>CM073940.1:5000000-10000000 GCA_037179545.1 Sesamia inferens | reverse complement strand
AGCGTTAATATACATCAACTGTTCGTATTACAAAAAAATGTATTAGAATCATAGCCCAAATAAACAACAGACAAAGCTGTAAGTCCTATTTCTTAAAATTTAAACTACTCACACTACATACCTTACATACATGTACATGATATTTGTATGTTTGTTTTTAAAAACATTGATACATTTACTAGAAATAAAGATATCCATAACTGCAATAAGTACTAGAAATAAAAATAAATTATACTAACCCCCATCTAAAATAAAAATGCTAAACCACAGTCCAAAATACATGGCAATTAAAATATATAACAAACTGCCGCAAGCGATTAAAGACGAAATCAGAATTGTCCCATTTAATAATAAATTAAAATCTTTTTTACTAAAAAGCTACTATTACCCTCCTGCTGCTGCCCCCCCCCCCCTCCTGACTACCTACAACCCCCTCTAACTACGCCTTCCCCTTAGTATTCTATCCAAAGGTTGTCTGTAAAAGATCGCTCTTAGCGATAAGACCGCCCATTGTGTCACCCTTTGTAAAATATTTTTATTGAAATGAAATGAAATCGTTTATTAAGCAAGTAGGATCACCGATCACTTTTACACGTCATGTTTTTTTTTTAACTAGATGAAGCCGGCATTTCCTAACTGACTACCTCTGAGAAGAAATAGCCGAAACAAACTCAGGGATCATCGTCTTTTTTAAAGTCCAGACATTAAAAATGAAAATGTTTACTATAATTTACCTTATAATTAGGTACGCATATTGCTTAATTACAACGCTTAACAGAGCGAACAGCTCAGTCCCAAGCTTTTTTGTCTTCTAAATAATCTGTGATTTTATAATACCCCTTTTTGCAAAGTTTGGCCTTTATATACTTTTTAAATCGTTTAATTGTATTTATGTTCTGTAATCTATATGGTGTACATAATAAAGAGTATTCTATTCTATTACTCTATCAAAGAATACCTACATCATAAACCTTGATAATTTAATCCACGCACACACTATCTCCCTCACACGCACACGTATTTGCGCTCTTTCGCTCTCTCTCACACAGATACAAGATCATACACAACATTGACTACTTAACAACACCATAATAAATAAATGAAAGCACCCACCAAAATACACCTATCGAAATTAATAAAATTAATACGGCGATAATAAAAATAATAACTACTTCAATTTATATAAATTATTGGATACTATGAAATATAATTATAAATGTTAAATATATATTAAAATATTATAAGCCTCACAAACCTCAAATTTTGCAATGCCTGAAAAAGGCCGCTAAGTTGTAAGGACTATTTGTTATATGTATAAGACCACTAATGTACACTTAGTAAGCAAATAAATACATTGAATTGAATTGTATTTGAGTGTACTTTGATTGTAATTGTGTATGAAAAGGGCAAGTACGTGTATGTAGCCTTATGTTATGTATGAATACCACCAGAGCATAAACATGTTGTTTACCACCAAACCTGATCCCATTATCCGTTTTTCCAAAATTCCGTAATCCGTTCCTACGCCAGTACAAACTAAATAAATTCATTCACATGAATTTATTTAGTTTCCCTACCTTTATACTTGTAGTGGCAAATGCACAAACCATGCGAGCCAAATAAAAAAAAAACATGTTGCTAACAACAATGGCTACCTGAAGATAGGGGCTTTTGGCTTTCTTGAGTAGGGACAGTATCTTGACCACCATCGGTTGTTTGAGCTGCTCGACCAACAGCGATATCTCTGCGTCACGCTCGCGCCAGTACTTATACTCTGCCACTGGACCGTCGCCATCACGAGTCTATCAATTAAAATTTTTATGGAAAAATAAAACAAATTAACGGGTCAAACAAAATAGGAGGAGTTCTTTAGAGCCAAGGACTCACTGGGGGACAATGTGCCACGACAAGTATCGGCGACATGTCAAGCGAAGCGGGCCGATTTCGCCTGACAAATATGGCGACAACTCGCAACTGATGTCCGCAGCGACGTTACATGAAGTCGTGCGACTCCACGAAACTTCACCTGAGATATCTGGTGACATCGCGCGACTTATGTCCGTAGCAATATAGTAGTAAATGTAGTTAGTGACATGTAACGCGAAGTCCGGCAACGTCGCGCTACCTCATCTAACGTCGCTGGCGACCCGTGTCGCACGAAGTTGCCAGACATGTTGACCGAAGTGCGGCAACGTCGTGCTACTTCAACCAAAGTCGCTGGCGTGTTGCACGACATTTGTCCCCTAGTATGTCCAAAGTCCCAAAGTGCTTTAATCACTTTGGGTATTTCAGGGGTTTTGAGATAAAGTCGAACTTGGCCAAAATTTTATATATCACCAAGTTTTTATACAAAGAATAAACACTGAATATTTGACAGATTTTCTCAACTAGAACTTTTAGACATCAATTTTATCCCTCGTCTAAAATATATACACTTTAGTAAAATCAGCAGTCTTGCGTTTTGTAAGGGTATGCGGCGCCATCTGTGATGAAATCTTGAAACCTCGACCGGCAATGTAGTTCTAATAAAATAACATAGATGTCGCTACAGTGTTTTGAAGTTTAAACTTTGCCAAGGTTTTACTTTGCTGCCTTTTACTGTAAAATAAGACCCTTATAATTTATATCTCTAAAGACTGATTTACACACGGTGCAATTTAATTGCCTAGGGCAAACAATAAAATTAATGCGACAGATGACTTGCTTCGTCTAAATGGTGTTTAGACAATGCAACTTTTAATGTTGCTTCAACTTAATTGAAGCCACAGGCAATTAAATTGCACCATGTAAATCAGTCTTTAGTTTCAAACTAAATGGCCATTTAAATTAAGAGATCTATTTATTTTTAATTACAGGTTAAAGTTTACCTAGTTTAGGGATACATTAAATTTGTTCCTTTTATACCCCCTTACCACCTAAATTACCTTGCCCAAACAGGTTGCGATAGTGTTGTCGATGTGCTGTTGCCACATCGTGACTGCCTCCTCCAGCTGCGACACAAGCTCAGGTTCGAAGAACTCCACAGTGTGGGTGCGTTCTTCTGACAACATCGGTATATTTGGCATGGGGAGTTGGATCTCGCCTTCTATGTGTTCAATGGTCCTGGACAGCGGAAGAGTATTTTTTTAAACGTTGCCCCTATACTATGAATTCGGTTGTGTCCTAAAATATAATTTAATGTCCATCAGATAGATTTATAAAAAATATTGAACACGTATGTTTTATTTTTTCTTTCATTCAAATCAATATATCTAAGATCAAATTCAAAGTGACACAAGTTCAGATGAATTGGTTGATTATTACATAATTTTCAACGAATGGGTGTCACAATGTCTCTGAAAATTCATTTTCTTCATTCGCACCTTGATTTCTTTCTTGAAAACCTCGGAGAATTCAGTTGCGAACATGGAGAGCGTTGTCATCAGGATTAGAAATTTTTTGAACAAAATTATCAAGGGTACTGGGCCATGAGCCATGTTAGGTGATTATTACTGGTCTGTTATAAGAGAGACAGACTCAAATAAATACAAGAAAAAAAGGGAAAGCAACTCATTTTTATTTTTATTCTTGTTGGATTTTTTTTGTAGATCATAAATAATAAATATTTTGGAAACGTGACGTGTTGGATTTTTTTCACTTACTTTTTGGAACTTGATAAGAAAAAACACATTTCATTTCAAGGTCAAAAACCGTGTAAACTAGTGTTATTTTTTTTGATTTTCATACCTTGGACACATCCCTATTTCTCCCTTATCGTGTCTGCATTTACACACGTATAACCTCATAGACATAAACAGCCAGACCCGAAACAACTACTTGTAGTTCATATTAAAATTAATTTCGTGTGGAAATCGAACCCATAACACGCAGCACAGCAGTGAATCACTTAACCACTGCGCCAACCGTGCATTGTCTTTATTTATTATATTTGTTCTATGGCTTTCATCATCATCATCATTTCAGCATTAATCCCAGTCGCATCCGTAGCTTTTTCAGCTTTGGAGTCTAGGGTCCGCTTTACCAGTCTAACTGCTGATTTTGGCTAAACTTCGATATTTTCCGTGAAGCGACTGCCGTCTGACCTCCACAACCCGAAGGCGATATCTAAGCATTGCAGTTAGACCAATTGTTAGACTTTTGAGGGCTCCAACAACCCGTAACGACGATGTTCGTATGGCAACCGTGCTTTCCAAGGCACGGCCAGACCAGTGCAAATATTCATATTCATGCATACAAATATTTGCACTGTGCGGGGATCGAACCCGCGCCTCCTTGCGTAACGGCCGCGTTCACTACCGCTACGCCACGGAGGCTGTCAATTTGTTCTATGGCTTTGCCTTTATTTAAAGTTGCCTTTCTCGTTAGTCAATGGCGCCGATTCTATTGTCCAATAATAATTCAAGTAATTTTAACTTAAATTCATATTTTTCTTTCTATTTCGTTAAGAAAAGGATAGAAGATAACATTTTACTTAGTTTAATTCATTTTTCTTAGTCAAATTAGATATTCCATAGACAGTTTAGATGCGATTATAAACATGGCGACCAAAAATACGTCAATTTACGTCAGGCGCGGACTAATTTGACAGGTCTAAACAAACATCATATATTCTGTCCTTCTCTTAATGAAATAGAAAAAAAAAGATACACAGAACTTTTTAGTTTTGTTGGGTTTGTTAATTAGGTAAAGCTTTGGATATTAATATCAATGTGAGTATATTTTAATGATATCGCTAATCGATTGGTTCATATGTTCAAGAAATTTGACTGCTCAACAACGTAAATAATGCAATGTATATTGTTAAACGGTCAAAATGATAACAATGTGATAGTGTGTAACACAGTAGGGATGTAGGTATCCAAGGTATGAAAATCAAAAAAATAATTAGTCCGACTTATAGATAATAAAAAAAATTAAGACCCGTATTTTTTATTTTGTCAAAATTACTAAAAACTACTGAGATGTAGCGTATTAAAGTTACAGAGTGGGGCTAATTGCGTCACTCCGTGGTATATTTTGGACCACGGCGTGAAGTCATGCGACATTTCAAATCAATATATCTTCCTAAGTATTTGAATGAAAGAAAAAATAAAAAATACGTGTTCAATATTTTTTATACATCTATCTGATGGACAATAAATTATATTTTAGGATACAACCCAATTACCTCGGTGATTGGAAATAATGCTCGACTACCTACTTAGTGCCTAAACAATACACACGGTCAAAGTAATTGTTTGCGTCGACGGATAACTTTTCACCTACCTCTAGCTGTTCTTGTTGTTGTGTCTGATAACTACAATAAGGATGTTTATTTCATAACAATACAAAATATCATAGGATTTATTTGATGAAAAATGAGTAAACAAGAAATCTGACAGCTTCTAATAATTACATTATCATTACCATCATTTCAGCCGAAAGACGTCCACGGTTGAACATAGACCTCCCACAAGGATCTCCACGATGAACGTTCCTGAGCGCATCCAGCGGTTTCCAGCGACCTGCACCAGATTGTCGGTCTACCTTATCGGGGGCCTACCCACGCTGTGTCTTCCGGTGCGTGGTCGCCACCCGAGAACCCGTCGGCCCCATCCGGCATCGGTTGTACGGGCAATGTGCCCGACCCACTGCCACTTCAGTGTTGCAATTCTTCGGGCTATGTCGGTTCCTCTCGTTCTTCTGCGGATCTCCTCATTTTTGATTTGATTACGCCGTAAAATCTCAAGCAATGCTGCGTCTTCCGGTGCGTGGCCGCCACTCGAGGACCCGTCGGCCCCATCGGGCATCGGTTCTATGTGCAATGTGCCCGACCCACTGCCACTTCAGTGTTGCACTTCTTCGGGCCATGTCGGTTCCTCTCGTTCTTCTGCGGATCTCCTCATTTCTGATTTGATCACGCAGAGAAATCCTAAGCACAGCCCTCTCCATTGTCTTTTGGGTGAACTTGAGCTTTCTTATAAGACCCATTATTATCGACCATATCTCCATTCATAACCATTACATAACCTTTCATTTTATCACACCCGTTTACCATAGAGTCCATCAGACGTATATTTATAGTACGAGCACATTTCGTCCTTCCTTAATATTATAAATCGGAAAGCGAGTTTGTTTGTTTGTTCCGCTTTCATGCCGTAACTACTGAACCGATTGCTTTGAAATTTTGCAGACGTAAAGTTAGAAGTCCAGATTAAATAATGGGATAGGTTTCTATCCCGGAAAAAAATTCCCACGGGAAAATCTAAAAAGCGCGATATAACCGATTACCACGCGAGCGAAGCCGCGGGCGGAAAGCTAGTTATTATAAAGGGTGTATCTGACATCGACGCACAAACGAGTACCATGGATCCAGTACACGATTCTGAACCCCCCAGTGGTGGAATTTTTCGTCGGCTTTTTCATGTTTTAAAAATATATATGTAGTTTTTTTCACTTTAGACCGTTCATAATTGCTATACTTTTATAACCCAATAAGGTTTTAAAGTAAAAATTAATTAATTCGCTAATTACACAAAAAAGCGCAAACATTGTTATTTCTGTAACCGTTCATTAACGACATAAATGACTATCATCATTTTATTAGTGGTATGCGGTCTAGCCTTTTCGCGAAGTTCGCGTTACGATGTCAGATACACTCTGTATAAATTGAGTAATAATACAAACCAATTAACAATTCCAACGAGATGTTGTATATCTGTTATGACTTCATCGGCTGAAGACTTTGTATTAACATCAGTTTCGCCGAAAACAGCACTCGAGAATGGTCCTTCCTAAAACATTCATTACAATTAGCATAGGACCTTAACAAACCCTGCAAGCCTACTTGACAACTAGATGTATGAACAACAGTTAGGACAAACTACCAGAAACTATTCAATATTCACAATCAATCTCGAGCCCTAATACTTTAGCGATAAAGTTGAAAATCTAACAAATGTACATTCGTGATTTGTACGGCTACTAAATATTTGGCTCCAACCCGCAGCAAAAGCCCTGGCCTGTAGGCCTTAATTTATTGAGACATCCACTGATAAGGCCAGTTAAGCAGCCGGAAACCTGCTAGCTAAGTAGACTTACAAGAACCGACATCTTTGTTTTTTAATCCAAAATTAATTTTTTGCATTTGAATTTGAAAAAAAAACCGGCCAAGTGCCAGTTGAACTCGGGCACGAAGGGTCCTGCAGATCTTTAAAAACGGCAGAAAAACCACACCTGTTGTATGGGAGCCCCCTTCAATATTTATTTTATTTTAATTTAATTATTTATTTTTAATTTTAATATATAACCAAATAATTTGTGAACATTTCAAGTGTCTATATATTTCCGTTATTAATATGAAGCAAAAAACGGCAAAAAAAAATCACTTTTGTTGTATGGGAGCCCCCCTTAAATATTCTTTTTTCATTTTTAGTATTTGTTATTATAGCGGCACATAAATACTGCTAAGCTATTATGGTTCATGAGATACAGCCTGGTGACGGACGGACGGATAGACGGACAGCGAAGTTTCATGAATAGAGTTCCGTTTTACCTTTTAAATACGGAACCTTAAAAACATAGCAAATCCCTGGGATGATCGCGGATGAGGGGATCCACGGGATGCGAGAAAATGCGAAATCAGAGAAAAGATGCCCCATACGTCATAATCATTTTCAATCATTAAAACAATCAACACGCGCCACAGTGCGTTACAATAAAGTTGTACTTGACCGCAATCTCGCCTAGTGGTAACCAGTGATGCAACCGTTGATGGTAAAGCGCAAGGTTATTATGAGTCTACCTATTCAGTGTAGCCTTGAAGACACTTAGGTTTCACTTGTGGTGGCATGAGGAACAGGGAGTAAAGTTCACTCATTCTCCATAGAAAAGGGAGGATCCTCCGACCAGACGGGTGCTGTCTGGTGGGCACTTGTCCAACGGTTGAAGTTGGGAAGGTGTATATATGCTAATTGCACGGTAAACTCTCTTTGCGAGATGTAGAATTCGTGTGACGTCAGTATATAGGTTATTTATTGGCGATTGTAGGTGCCGCTACACACAAATTTTTTTGTTTTCATAACATTCTTGTGTTACATATGTTGGTTGACATGCACTTAGACATACCGAGTCTGGATACGTGTGTTCTGAAATGATTTCGTCTGGAAGTGACCGCATATTCTTCATTCTGTAATAAATAATTCTCATTTTAAAAACTACGTTCTGGCATATACAAGTTTTAGATCAAAGATTGGAACCCAGGCAGGCGACTTTCTTTTGTGTAATTTATTTCATCATCACTGCTACTAAAACGTTGAAGGAAAACATCGTGAGTACACCGGCTTGTCATAAGAACCAAAATTTCAAGACATGTGACATGTACCAAGTCGCAATGAGCCCATTGTGTACGGCCCGCTCACTCACACACAGACGTGGCTCATATCCCAGAACATTTTTTTTTTTTTTTTTTTTTAATTAGTACAGACACCCGTCATCACAGGGCGTTGTCGTCCCTACTTCTTGCGTGGCAAGAAATCTTTTTTACTTTTTTGGTTTATGCCAATTCGGTTTTTTCCGCTTTGCTTTTTTGCGGCATTGGTCCTTCTTTTTAGGTTGCTCTTTTCCTTATCCCAGAACATTACCTATAGGCGGATTAAGCCTGGAGCACAAGCGAAGAGTAGTCAGCCTTTTGGTCTTCTATAGGATGCATTTTGGTGAGTGTGCAAGGGATTTTTTTATACAATATGTAAAGAAAACCCTGTCCGACCCAAAAGGATAATAAATGTTAGGTATATACATGACCAAATAAAATATGAAATTAGAATGAAGAAAGAATTAATTCCAACTTCCCCAAAATTTGGTATTTTTTAAAAAGTGACAATACTATTTGTGACGGAGCGAATAGCAATGCGACCACATGCCGCGTGCCCTGTCCCCATACACCCGCGCATGTACCCTAACGTGTTGCCTTCCGCACATGCATTAAGTTACTTACCTCGATTTTTCGAAATAATATTAATTTTTTTAGGGGTTTTTTTTTAAGTTTAGCTCGGCTTTGTTGACATTATTAGAATCAGTTAACGATACCTTCACGGATCGGACAGGGTTTTCTTTACATATTGTATATTATAAACTAGTGCTTGACTGCAATCCCGCCTGATGGTAAGCAGTGATGCAATCGTTGCTGGTAAAGCGCACTAGTTTATTAAGCCTGCTCACTAAAAAACTTAGGAATAGGAAGGATGACGGCAGTTGAGCGAGGTGATGCCATGTTAAAGCCAAGACTAACACGACCAACGATGCTGCGCCAGAGGGAGATTGATCTGGAGACTGTCCACGACCCTACCCGGCACACATCGCAACACAACTGCTCAGACCCGTCATCCGTACGGCTTCACTAGACATCATGCCGGAACACGACGAATCGCTTGGCGGCAAGACCTTGTCTGGTGGGTGGTAACTTCTGCCCCCATCTCCGTTCCACCATCGGACGACCCGTCGTACGGCGACTTTCCACCCTTACGCTTCCTCTTTAATACCGCGTACATCGAGGGACTGGAACAATTTGCCAGCGGCGGTGCTTCCGTCACATTACAATTTGAGTGTCTTCAAGGAGTGAATAGACTTAATAAACTAGCGCGCTTTACCATAAACGATCGCATCACGGTCTCCGTGGCGCAGCGGTCAACACGCCTGCCTGCGACGTGGAGGCCCCGGGTTCGATCCCCGGCCAGGTCATGATGGAAAACGATCTTTTCCTGAGTGGCCTGGGTCTTGGATGTTTATCTATATATGTATCTATTATAAAATATAGTATCGTTGAGTTAGTATCCCATAACACAAGTCTCGAACTTACTTTGGGGCTAGCTCAATCTGTGTGATTTGTCCGTATTTACTTATTTACTTACTGTTTACCATCAGGCGGGATAGCGGTCAAGCCTTAGTTTATAATTTATAAAAAAAAAAAAGATTATGTTTATATTACACATACTCTTTTTCTTCTTTTTAAACGTTACCATACTTGGTGTGGCCAGGAATGTATCATACATACATATGCTCCTCGCGGTGAGAGGGACTGGACCGCACTGTTTAAGTGCGGGTTGATAAATGTCATATGTCTTCGAAGTTATACCTCTAGGACACGCCGGTTTTCTCTGGATGTTTTCCTTCACCGTTTTGAGAGAAGTGGTGATGCAATATTTAAACAAATTAAAGCGCCTAACGGGATTCGGAACTACGATCTACAACTTGAAGCCGCGGCCTCACTAGGCCACCGTTGGTCACGCTGGAAAATGTCATTGGCTGCGATTAAAAACATTTAAACTCACACAAACAGCCAGGTCCGGAACAACTGCCTTTAGGCCACAATTTGTTCCGTGCGGGAATAGGGTAGTTGACTAAAGAAAAACTAATTAGTCCGTCAGTCAGATTTCCAAAAAATACTAGACACGTATTTTTTCTTTTTTCATATAAACAAAAAATTAAGACGACACACTGCGTTGAAAACTCGTGTGACGTCACTGCACGCTACACTTTTTAGCGACCAGTGACGTCACCAGCCGCCACTCCTGATCTTTGATGCCTTTTATATTTGTCAATTTTTATTGATTTGATAAAACAAAATATACGTAATAACTGAATGACGGACTAAATAGAATATTTTTTTTTTTACCCAGGAAACATCCCTATTGAACCCGCGACATGCAGCGCAGCAGTCGATCACTCAACCACTGCACCGTGTTGTCAAAATAACGCAACATAGATCGGTACATGATCTACGAAACACTACAAAGTGAGGTATTAACTCCCTCCATTATACATCATCATCATCATCATTTCAGCCGAAACACGTCCACTGCTGGACATGGGCCTCCACCAAGGATCTCCACGACGCCCGGTCCTGCGCGCATCCAACGGTTTCCCGCCACCTTCACCAGGTCGTCGGTCCACTGCGTCTTCCGGTGCTTGGTCGTCACTCGACTTGCAACTCCCACCAACATCAACTCAATTACAGTCGCATTTTCTCGACTGCCCATTCGAGACAATGCGTCCCTGACTCATACCAGTGAGACAATTCTCGTAACCATTAAAGATCAAATACGCGCAAAACACGTATTCATCTGTACTCTTGGTGGTCTGACTATAGTGGAGATACTGACTTTTTATCTTTTCATGGGTGTGTCAGACTTTTACTGACTAAAACCCACCCGTGTTCCTTCACTTGCCTGTGCGTCAGGTCACGGTATCTCTTTCAAATAATCCACGATAGTGGAGACACATAGAATATGAACGTTCGGCAAACGATAGGCCGTGTTACTACAATCTCGCTAACTAATATTATATCTATTGTTAGTAGAACTTGTGCTGATTCAAGCTAAGACCATATCAGAAAGGAAATAAAAATGGTTTATTTTTTTACCTTTCACATAATAAGAAATTTCTACCAACCTCCTTTCAGCATTTTCTCCTCTAGCTATGTTAGACATTCTTCTGTAGTCCGAAGGTCTAAGGTAGTTCACCTGAGCAAAACATAGAGCATTAAGTATATACCATATAGTAGCTGCTATATTAAAAGAAAAATGTAGCATAGGAAATTATGACACACACACACGTGAAAGGTTAAGTCAATATTTAATTAAACATAGGGCTGATTTTTCCAACGTCAGATAACTTTTATCGGAGAAGTAATTTAGATTTTTTGACAGATTTTTATACAAAATCTGTCGGATGTCAAAATCAGCTTTTACGCGACCTCGTGTTCTAGACTTGAACAAATAAATGCCCTCCCGGACTATAAACCTTAAAATGCTTTTAATATGATTCTAAATTGAAATTTAGAATAATAACGACACCAAAATTATGGCCAGCAGGTTATCAACAAAACTATTTCTTTTGCATTTATTTCTTTGTTATTCTGATGCAAAGCGTACAACAATATAATTTGATGTCTTTGGCACATATGGCCCCAATTGAATTGCACTGTAACTCGATTTACGAATCTGGGAATATACATATTTAAAGGTAATATTATTATTCGAACACAATCATTATAAGAATGACCTAAATAAAATCTGATTTCTTTTCTTTCCTTTTTCATTCGTCGTAGACACACTAGCACGTACCTGTGATCCAGCGTCGGGCTTCTTGTGATGACCACCAGCAAAGGAGACTTGTCTCGAGAGCATCGCATGGCTCGCTTCCGGAGTCACTGTGATCTCACGGAACTGTTCTTTGAACAACGGTATGGCGGCCTGAGAACAAAGAAAAGCCATGAAAGTTGTAAAAGAAAATTGTCGTCATGAGGGTAAGCAGAAGCTACAAAACGCTACCTGCAACGATCCTCACATGGGAGTTTTGGCGGGAAAGATAAAAGTGAGTGATTTATGTAGTAAAAAGTGCATACAGTAAATAATTCATAAAGAACATCAATAGCAACATAGTGACATCATCATGACTTTGCCTCAAACTTCACTCGCAGACGATTCACGTGGCCGTCTTTTTCGACATGAATAATTCATTACGTGACATTGGCTAAATGCACAAACCGTGCGAAACCAAAAAAAAAAAAGAAAGAAAGGAACGATCCTCACATATATACTCCTTTTGCTATGTTTATGTTCCATATTTGAACAAAATCTCTAAAATAATTATAACAAGAAAAAGAAACACATGTGACATCTACCAACCCGTACTGGGCCAGCGTGGTCTACCACGCTTACGGTCTATTCCCTCTCAGCAGACAGGAGGCCCGTGTCTCAACAGTGGGAACAATATAGGCTGATTATGCATGTTATGTAAGTATCTAAGAAACACAATTTCTATCACAAGTACAAATTCAATTGCAAACGATATTTAAGACCGTTTTGAGTTCACCTCAAAACGTTAAGTCGAGCAGCGGTAGCCTAATAGTATCAGCTGCGACTTACAAGTAATTGGCTTGTATCCTAAAAATAATTTAATGTCCATCAGACAGATTTGTAAAAAATATTGAATACGTATTTTTTATTTTTTCTTTCATTCAAATACTTCGGAAGATATATTGATTTTAAATGTCACATGACGTCATGCCGTGTACCAAAATAAACCACGGTGTGATGTAATTAGCCCCCACTCCGTAACTTTAATACGCTATATCTCAGTAGTTTTTGATAATTTCGACAAAATAAAAAATACCGGTCTTAATTTTTTTTATTATCTGTAAGACGGACTAATTATTTTTTTGATTTTCATACCTTGGATACATCCCTATTGTAGGTCGTAGGTTTGAAACCCACCAGGCGCTGACGCAGGTGCAGTGCCCGACAGCAGTGGTGATGAAATAATTTACACAAAGTAAAGCCCCTGACGGCGTTCCAACTAGAGGCGTAAAAATAACGAAGAAAAGCGTACCCGCATGTATTCGTTACTTTAACAATTAGTACTCGTTACTATCGTATCGTAGAATCTTCTCGTCCGAAATAAAGCAGTGTCTCAAGACAAAAGTCTTCGACCAGTGTGTGTTGCCAGTGATGACTTATGGAATTGAGACGCGGTCGCTAACAATGGGCCTTATAAGAAGGCTCAAAGTCGTTCAAAGGGCAATGGAGAGGGCTATGCTTGGGGTTTCACTGCGCGATCGAATCAGGAATGAGGAGATCCACAAAAGAACGAGAGTAACCGACATAGCCCGAAGAATTGCAACACTGAAGTGGCAATGGGCTGGACACATTGCCCGTAGGACCGATGCCCGATGGGGCCGACGGGTTCTCGAGTGGCGACCACGCACCGAAAGACGTAGCGTGGGTAGGCCCCCGACAAGGTGGACCGACGACCTGTTAAAGGTCGCGGGAAACCGCTGGATGCGGGAGGCGCAGGACCGGTCGTCGTGGAGAACCTTGGGGGAGGCCTATGTCCAGCAGTGGACGTCTTTCGGCTGAAATGATGATGATGATGATGATGACTATCGTATCGTTACGTTACTCGTTACTTCTGACACCTTATAATACGCTATGTTAGATACAGCAACGAATTCGGTCGTATTACGACTGTACATCGCAATACATTATGCATCTTTCATACTAATGAAAAAGCAACAAATACCAAGAGGTAATTTAAAGTAGTAACGACATTTCGATATAGGTACACACATCAACGATATAATGCGTCAAGAAAGTCATGACAACGGATTTTTTAACCAATGAGGCTACCATACTTTACAGTCTACGACGGAAGCGGCAGTGGCCCTATTAATTAATTTCATGACTTTTCTGATGCATTACACATGCGTGAACTGAAACAGTGTAGATGCTCAATATATTTATGAAAATCTTTTGTATGCTCATAAAAATATAAAATTCTATAAAAAATACAGTGATGTCCATAATATAAATACTAGGAACAAGCACAAATTTATTGTACCTACAACAAGGCTCAAGAAAATAGGTGGCTCTTTTAGATGCCAATGTATACATTTTTACAATAGACTTCCAGAGGTGGTTCAAGATCTGAGCCTGAATAAATTCAAATGCTTCATTAAACGTAAGTTATGTCAGAAAGCATTTTATAGTGTTAAAAGATTATATTGACGACAAAAAGGCTTGGGCTTGAGCTGCGTCCGATTTCTATGCTTACACTGATTGTTCTTTGATTTTTCCTCTCGTAGTTTAAATTTGCAATTGTTTGTTTTTTTTTTTTTAACTCAAAGCCAGTACACACTATGTAGCCAGGCATATTATACGTTACGGAATTGCATCGCTGACAGGGGTATTCGGCACTGGTGCAGCTGCACAGGAGCTAAACTTAGCATTCGGGAACACCGTTGGAGCTGCTGAACCTTGGACAAAACTGTCTTTGCATTGTGTAGATTCAATTTCTTAGTATTGTATAATTGCATGGAACACGTGTGAGCACGATCTATTTGCTGTAAAGCATCTATTTGTTGGGTTAGTCGTTTATTGACTTGATAGTGCTATGGCTGTTGAGAGTATGTCATGCTCACTCAAATGTCTCGCTGGTGGTGGCGTGTGTGTTGGGTCATTAGGTTCCCTTCAATATGGTTGAGCTGAATGATGCTGATCCATACGTCATGTTAGTGAACGGACGCCGTCAGAGGGGACTGGTCATCTCTTAGCTGCTACGGCGTATTTTAATTTCTGAATTGTTGTTTTTTTTTTCCATAATGGACGCTCTCAGCGTACAATATATTTCTGCATCGTTCTCACACGATTGATTTCAAAATGAATGATGTAATCAAATATTTGTATCAATAGCTTGATATTTTAAAAGAGTGTCCATGGAGTTTCTTGCCCGTTCTTCTCCATAGGTAGGTACCTACTCTTTGGAATGGGCGACTAGCTTCACCTTACTGACTGACCGACCTTCTGACAATTCAAAAGTGCCTGTAACTGGTTTATTTGAAATAAATGCTTTGATTTTGATTTTTTGATGCTCATACGAAAAGTACGAGTAACGAAATGCATTGGAGTGTAACGTTTCGTTACTTCATACTAGATAGCGCACCCGTTACTCAGTAACGAATACATTCGGTTTGTCACAGCTCTGGTTCGAACCTACGACAACTTGTAGTTCTCGGCCGATACCACTATGCTAGCAATGCTCTGGTCAAAGTTACAACCCGTTAATATTAATGAACAACCTATTGTTTTTAACAGTTTTGCGCCATTGTCTACCAACATTTGAATTCGTAGCAATTACAATAATTATATTTATCTTTGGGCGAAACGTAAGCATAACCTTTGTACAGACGACAGCACATCGAGCTACTACAATCTGTCAGGTTTATTTAACAAATTTTCAACTTTATTTCTAAAGCATTAAGTCTCAAAGTTGATTGGGAAATTTTGACCGTTTCGGGTAGCTTGATTTGCTGGCGTCCGTACTCAATCAAAAATATGTGAATTGAATGATTGTAAGGTTGCAAAGAAAAGAGAGAATGAGAGTGATAATATACCGCTTCCTCCCAATCGAACATTCAAAGACATCCACCAACCAGAACAGGGTCAACTGTCCTGTCTGAACATTATAAATTAATTAGAATATTACCTCCTTCAAAAACTGTCCTAGAGTCATAAGCACCCTGCCAATGAGGAGTCCACAATGAAAGTATTCCGACATCCTGAGCTTGATGTACTGTTCACAGTCATGGATGGGTACGCCCTCTTGCGTCTGTCTCAAGAAGTACATGTATCGTCGGTTGCGGTTTGTATTAGGAGGAGTCATCGCGCCGAACATTACACTCAACTTGGGGTACTGGATTATGCGGGGGACTGGTCTCTGTGTGAATACGCAGAATACATTATTATAAAGACGTACGAAGGAGAGCAAGTCAAGCTATCCCAAACTGTCAGATATTCCCAATCAACCTTGAGCCTTAATGATTTAGAGATAAAGTTGAAAATCTATTATGGAAATCTGACAGATTCTAGTAACTTGATGTGCTGTCGTCTGTACCGATCATGACAGAGCACATTGCGACACTACTTTGATAAGTTAATTTAGCGTTTCATACGAATATGTAGGTAGCTATTGTAAGCGCACAATGATAATATTCCTATAAGTGTATGTCAAAAGTATTGTATGCTATATCAATGTGAACCTTATTTTCTTCTAAAAAGGCTTTGTATTACACAGTATAATCAAAACGACTTCTGTGGATTAAAAAAAAAAAAAGATGTCAATTTTAAAAATGAGTGTTGGTACTTTACAGCCTGATTCAAACATTTAGGCGATAAAAAAGGAGAAGTAAATAATGTAGGTAGTCTACAGTGAGCTATTCACATATATTATACAATAAATATATACCATACCTACATATAAACTAATGCCTACAGAATCAAACGCTGAAAGATGTTCTACATCTTAGATAAGAATTATTTTATTTAAGTATTTGACTAAAAAAAACTAATTAATCCGTCAGTCAGATTTCCAAAAAATACTAGATAAGTACTTACGTATTTTTTGTTTTATCAAAGCATTAAAGATCAGGAGAGGTGGCTGGTGACGTCACTGGTAGCTAAAAAGTGTAGCGTGCAGTGACGTCACACGAGTTTTCAATGCATTGTGTCATCTTTATTTTTTGTTTATATGAAAAAGAAAAAATACTTGTCTAGTATTTTTTTGGAAATCTGACTGACGGACTAATTAGTTTTTTTTTTAGTCAAATACCCTATTATGAATTATTCTTACGGTAATAGTGTAGAACTCCAAAGTTCCATCGACTTCTGGATCTAAATCCTCGGGTGCTGTAAAAAATATCAACCGTATGTTCATCAAAATAAACCTAGACTTCCGTGAAGGTATTGCAGTATCTTCCTATTGGAATTTATAAAATCGAACAGAAAATGCAATAAGTTTCTTTGCAAAAAAAAAAAAAATCACTAGATCACAGTAACGGTAGCCATTAAGGGCTATTTTTTTATACGTAGTAAACTAATCAAATAATCGACTTTACGTTGTTGACATCACTACGATCCGGACGAAGTGTTTCGCCTTGTCTTTTATACCGCGTACATTAAGGGACTGGAGCAATTTGCCAGCGGTGGTGTTTCCGTCGTACTACAATCTAAGTCTCTTCAAGGCTAGAGTGAATAGGCTCTTAATAAACTAGCGCGCTTTGCCGTCAACGATTGCATCACTACTTACCACCAGGCGGGATGGTGGTTAAGCACTAGTTTATAATTTATAAAAAAAAAAAATAGAAAAAATCAAAATATCGATATCGATAATAAAAACAAAACATAAATACGGCACAACATTTAGGACTTACGTGGTGGAAAGTAGTATGAATCTTCCGCGACCAGACGAACGTCATGTTCTGAAAGCTCTCCTTCGCCGTCGTCCTCTAACATGGTTTCCACATCCATTTCTGTACATAAAGTAGGTATTATTAGGTCTTATTTTGCAAAAATATTCCTCTCAACCATGGAGCAAATATAGTATATTTGCTCCGTGGTCCCAACAGACGCAATTCGCAATTCAGTTGCCAAAAATTAATGGCATTGTTTATGGAAAAATATCTTTAATTACTACACATTGTTACGGGCTAGGGGTACTAAAATACCGGTTAAGGGTTACGAAGTTTATTGGCAACGAAGGTACAGTCGATTGTAGGCAATGACAAGTAGAATGTTGCTGACGTTGCACCGAAGTCTTCACTTACGTCCACGAAGTCCATGTCGTAATCACACAATAACACTACAGATGTTACTTCACGTAGTACTCACAGTTCTCGTTACAGTTGTCGCAGTAGGTATTCCCAAAGATCGCTTCTTAAGTATCGCTTGTTGTCGTCTCGGTAGTCAAGTGCAGACTGACTCGGCGCCGGCGTCACGGCGCTATATATAGGCCAGCTGATCGAACATTCCAGAATCGTCTAGACGTAATAATAATAGCGCATAACTTCGAGTACATTCAGTAGGTACCTACGGTAATTCCCGGAAACGGGTTTCTAGAAATTTCGATGTCGTCACTTAGTTGACAAAATTGATAAAACCTGTACCATTCGATAGGCCACCTGAAGTCTAGGAATGCGTTTTTATATTACACCTACACGATGTCTAGATCTCGAGTTATAGGGCTTAAAAGTTACACACTGCATGTCAAGCGATATTGAACCTTATGCCCTCGACATAAGGTGCATTCGTAACATTGCCCCCTTCTTAGTCGTGCTCGTCCCGAGCATGATTTGATCCGTAATAGCGATCTAGGCGGTCTACGTGTACGATCTTCAGCTTCCCTCTAGGTCCTTTCTTTATGCGATAGGTGACATCGTTTATCCTGGTTACTATCGTGTACGGACCCTCCCATTTGGCTTGGAACTTCGGACTCTTTCCTTTTCTCCTAATGGGATTATGTAACCATACCAAAGTTCCCTCTTCAAATCCGGGCACGTTAGCTTTGCGGTCGTATCGGATCTTCATTCTCTCGCTGGTTTTCAGACCATTCTCTCTCACTAGCTCATGTATTCCATCTAGTTTATGTCGTAGGTCGGCCACATAGTCGACGGTTAGGATAGGGGGTATCGGGGGGTGTTCCGGTTAGTGCATCTATGGGTAATCTAATTTCTCGGCCGAAGTTGACTTTCGCCGGTGTACAATTTGTGCTATCATGTGTTGCAGAGCGGTATGACATTAAGAAGAGTGGAATGTATTGGTCCCAATCCCTCTGGTGTTCTTAAACTACTTTGGCCAAATGATTCTCTAGCGTCTGGTTGAATCTTTCGACCATTCCATCTGACTGAGGGTGGTATGGTGTTGTACGAGTCTTATGTATCCCGAGTAGTTGGCAAACCTCTTGAAACAGTGAAGACTCGAAGTTTCTACCCTGGTCAGAGTGTAACTCCAAGGGAACGCCAAATCGACAGAACACCTCGTGAACTAGCTTTTTGGCGACGGTATGAGCTTCTTGGTTGGGTACTGCAAAAGCTTCTGGCCATTTGCTGAAATAGTCTTGCATGACGATGATATACCTATTCCCTTCTTCAGTGATAGGGAATGGCCCAGCTATATCGACAGCAACTCTTTCCCATGGTGCACCAACATTGTACACTTTCAGCCGACCTCTGGCTCTTGTTTGCGGCCCCTTTACTGAGGAGCAGGCTACACATTTCCTACACCAGTCCTCTACGTCTTCGCGACAATGCACCCAATAAAATCTTTTTCTCACCTTCTCCAGAGTTTTCTTCACTCCTAGATGTCCTCCGGATGCTCCGTCGTGCATCTGCTTTAGCACTGATGCGACTTTATCACAGGGGACAACTATCTGTAAGGTGACCTCCTGTCCACTGGGTGATTCCCATTTCCTCTTCATAACTCCATTGTCAATTATCAGGCTGTCCCATTGAGCCCAGTAACTTTTTGCTGTTGGGCTAAGCGCTGATATTTCACTCCAAGCGGGCCGCTGGCCACGTTTCTTCCATTCGATTACTGTCTTCAAGTCACTATCTTCCTTTTGTGCGTCTTCCAATGATCGATTATCCCAGTCTTCATCCAAAGCGTTCACCTGGATAATCCTTACGTTCTCTTTCTTTTCCTGCTTGGAACAATGTCGGCAAGATTCTTCGCAAGGCCGTCTAGATAAAGCATCAGCATTATTGTGTGACTTGCCTTTTCGATGTTCAGTGACAAAGTCAAATTCTTGCAGCTGCTCTATCCACCTTGCTACTTGTCCTTCTGGGTCTTTGAACTGAAGCAACCACTGTAAGGCAGCGTGATCGGTGCGAAGTGTAAACTGTCTCCCAATCAAATATTTCTTGAAGTGTTGTAAGGTCTTAACAACGGCTAGAAGTTCTCGGCGGGTAACACAGTAATTTCTTTCGTCTTCCCTTGGCGTGACCGGCATTCCGCTTCTGACACCAATTGTTACGGGCTAGGGGTACTAAAATACCGGTTAAGGGTTACGAAGTTTATTGGCAACGAAGGTACAGTCGATTGTAGGCAATGACAAGTAGAATGTTGCTGACGTTGCACCGAAGTCTTCACTTACGTCCACGAAGTCCGTGTCGTAATCACACAATAACACTACAGATGTTACTTCACGTAGTACTCACAGTTCTCGTTACAGTTGTCGCAGTAGGTATTCCCAAAGATCGCTTCTTAAGTATCGCTTGTTGTCGTCTCGGTAGTCAAGTGCAGACTGACTCGGCGCCGGCGTCACGGCGCTATATATAGGCCAGCTGATCGAACATTCCAGAATCGTCTAGACGTAATAATAATAGCGCATAACTTCGAGTACATTCAGTAGGTACCTACGGTAATTCCCGGAAACGGGTTTCTAGAAATTTCGATGTCGTCACTTAGTTGACAAAATTGATAAAACCTGTACCATTCGATAGGCCACCTGAAGTCTAGGAATGCGTTTTTATATTACACCTACACGATGTCTAGATCTCGAGTTATAGGGCTTAAAAGTTACACACTGCATGTCAAGCGATATTGAACCTTATGCCCTCGACATAAGGTGCATTCGTAACAATATTAAAGTTTAGTTTACGCTCCAACTACAAACATTATATAAGTTTTTAAGAAATCAACTTAATTATCATAAAAATATAATTCATATTTGTTTAACATGAACAAACATCAATTGGAAACATAAATTTGAATAGACTTTATGCATGTATTGCATACAGGTTGTTACAGAGGAAATATTTTCAAGACATACAACACATACAGAGAAAAATCAAAAAGTCGGGAGTAAGTGAGAATTTCCCAACAAAATAATTAAAAACCAGCTCTAAATATCGCTGAATATACCTACTTGTAAGTACATGAGGGTATTACGGTTGTGAGTTCTAAGTTGTTCATCGCTACACAGTCTACTGTACCAATTATCTGACAGTTTCGCCGTACACAAACTGTCAGATGTAAATTTTATATCATGAATAAAAATCCTATACTTTGAAACAATCATCTGTTTAATTGGATGATTTGATCAATGTAGGAAGTATCTCTGTCCATACCCAAACCTACTGAAAAAACCTGAAACCAGTTATTACCAAACCTTGGAGCCAGTTATTGTATTTTGTACTTTATTCCAACCACTGTAAGGTTCAGATTACAAAAACTGATCTTATATCAGAGTTAGTTTTTTTTTTTAATAAATTTAAATACACATCATCATCGGCTCCTGGTTTTTCTAGACGCAGTTTACCAGTACTTTATATGGAGCCACCTAAAACACTGGACTTGGTAATGCCAGTAACAGGTACTGCGATTACTCACCTCAGTAACCATATCATTTGGACTGGTTGTTTCCAGATTTTCGGGATTCAAACGATCTGCAAGGACTATGAAGGAGCTAATAGCGACAGCCCTTTTTTTGTTCTGAATGGGAAATCATAAAATGCCATCTCCCGCTCTGGGCGGAACGGAAGGCCGTGTCAGATTTTTACTGACTAGAAACCACCCTTGTTCCTTCAATTGCCTATGCGCCAGGGCCATGGTTTCTTTTTATCCAACCCGCAACCCTGACCCAGGAACCTCACAAAACAGCCGTGTCCGGTTTCAGACTTGCGTTAGTCTCGCGCCGTGGCGAGTCTCTACTTTTCTCTATACCCCATTCCTCAAAAAGGGAACTTACCGCCGCTATTGTGGCGTACCCAATACTGGGTTGCGACAATCACACTCTCTATGTCGCCATGAGATCCCGTTGGAGCTCTGGAAAGGAGTTATGCCCCAGCGTTTTGCCTTCTGTCACTTACACTCATACATATGGGCGAGGGCTTTGGCCGCCAGATGCTATGGCGGCAATCCGGTAAGGAGGCTCGCCGCCTCAGCGAGACCGTGCGGTTTCCTCGGACCAGCCGATTGGCCTTGACCCTCTGGGACTCTTTCAGGCATCAGGTTAGTTGCTTCCTCAGGAATCGCACCCACACCGGTGCCCCGTAAAGGGCTATGGACCGCACGGCCCCCGCGTGGTTTAGTGAAGGGCCTTGATTTGTAAAGATGTCATCATCTTCCCAACTAAGGACCGACCACCTCAAATAGAGCTTAGCCTTATCGATAGCCCTATGTTGCTATTATTGTGTATAAACAGTAAAATACGATACTCGAATTAAAGAAAATATTATAACATGACGATCATTTAAAAAATAACTTACCAGCGGAAGCCAAATTTTCATCTGTAATTAAAAAAAGTTTCGACTTTATTATTAACCACAGAAGATTGTTGAAGTTATAGAGATAATATAGTTATAACTATTCAAGTTTAAAAGCAACTAAATTTTGTTATAATCATCACTTAATATATATTTTTTTAAAGTAATTCATCATCATCATCAACCTTTTATCGTCCCACTGTTGGGCACAGGTCTCCAGAGAAGGATTGAGCGTAATCGCCACGCTTGCTCAATGCGGGTTGGCGAGGCTAATAAAGTCCAGGTTTCCTCAAGATAAGTTAGATAGTTTTAGTTTTATCATTAGTTACTTTCTGTCTCCTTCTGTATATGTCCGTTTCCTTATGTCTTGTACAATCAATATGATTCCATGGGCATTGGTGTGGGTTATATGTTTGTTTACTGTGTTTTATACCTTAGCTAGATTGTTAATATTGTAACATGTAAAAAAAAAAAATGTTTTTCCTTCACCTTCAGTCATTGGTGTCCAAGATATACTTAGAAAGTACATATAACTTTAGAAAAGTTACATTGGTACTTGCCTGACCTGGAATCGAACCCGCACACTCATACTTGAGAGGCTGGTGTTTTAACCACTAGGCCACCACGACTTCAAAGTAATTAACAAAAATTATTAAATATTTCTTATAAATATTGTTTTGTGTTAAATTTTATTACATAAAACCTAAATAAAATTAAAACTATTCATTTCTAAGTTACCATTCTGGTTTCCTTATCACAATATAATTATGTATAATATATTTATGGAACATGTATTTTTCTTCCATACATATCTATTAGACAGCCTCTGTGGCGTAGCGGTAGCGAACGCGGCCGCTGGGCAAGTAGACGCGGGTTCGGTCCCCGAGCAGTATTTGTATGCATGAATATATTTGCACTGGTCTGGTCGTGCTTCGAAAAGCACGTTAAGCCGTTTGTCCCGGTTACCATACGAACATCTAACGGTAGTCGTTACGGGTTGTTGGAGCCTACAAAAGTCCAACAAATTGGTCTAACTGCAATGCTTCGATATCGCCTTCGGGTTGTGGTGGTCAGACGGCAGTCGCTTCACGAAAAATATCAAGTTTTAAGCCAAAATCAGCAGTCAGACTGGTAAAGCGGACCCCAGGCTCCAAAGCTGAAAAGCTTCGGATGCGACTGGGATTAACGCTGAGACGATGATGATAATATATCTATTAGACATTATCTCGGCAATGACCCTCTACATTGTAAAATACGTACCTATCTTGCTTTTCATACTTTTAACACTTTTCATGCTCTTCATGCTTTTCATGCTCTTCATACTCTTCATGGTCTTCATGCTCTTTTTACTTTCTGCATCTTCTGGCTCAGGAGCAGGCTCTGGAGTCTTCCTGCCTTTCTTTTTCTTATGCTTTTGCGGTGGTGGTGGGGGTGGTGGTACAATTCCTGTAATTTTTTTTTTTTACTTCAAGTTATATTTCTTTAAAAATAGGATGAAGGCCTTTACTACTTTTTTAATTACTGTGATAAGAGCAAAATAAGTCTTATTATAATTTGAAGAATTAAAACTTAAGTCCAGATGAAGTTTTAAACTTTAAATTATAATAAGATTTGTCACAAGTAATTTAACAGAAATGAATAATTTTAAATTGAACCCGGTTCAAAGTCAGGTAGTTGCATTATTTTGACTTAATATTGTATTGCTTTTGAGTTAATATTGTATTTCATTACACAAATATTATATTAAGATTATAAAAATTGGCTCTTGTAATTTTGGTTCTAAAACCAAAAAAATCAGACATGTGACGATCACATCTACCAGCCAACAGTAAGCCTTTTGTTCTGGATGGGATATCATCAAATGACCTCTCCCGCTCCGGGTGGAGACTGGACTGACTAAAACCCACCCGTGTTTCTTCACTTGCCTGCGCACCAGAGCCATGGTTTCTTTTTTAACCAACCCGCAACCATAACCCAGGAGGCATCGGTCTTTGTGGACCCCATCACACCAACAGTGAGCCTGCATATTGGATTACACACCCTACTCCCTCTCCAAAGAGGATGCCTGAGTTCCAACAGCAGGAAAATCAAATTAAAGAGCAGCAATAACTTTTGAAAAATAGAACTAGTAGGTAAGGATAACCATGTCAAAATGAACTGTTAACTTACTCCATTCAGTAAATTCCTTGTCTTCATGAATAAGCTTGTCAACAATCACTTTAGACACATACATCATTCTCTTATCAAGACACAGTTCATCTGGTTGTATAGTTCCTGTTATATATTTGACAAACTTCTGTTTATTGTCTTCAAATTCATCTAACATATTGTAGAAAAGGCTATCATCCTCCATGCCAACAAATGCAATGATTCGTTCCTTGAACCATAATACTCTTGGATCGTTGTACAAATCAAGAAAGACGTCTTGTTCTTCAAGTAATGTATCTTCAGATGGAAATTTGACTGCTCTTGTGTCCGACATGATTATTCCGTTTTGGAGGAATTAGGTTCTATTAGGAGAAAGTTGAGTTAGGAGAGCATGTTTTATTGACTTATTAAACTTTATCCCTAAAAACCAAAGATACCAACTTGTGAAGAAGGTACATATAGGTAATTTGATCAAGTAATTTGACAATTGCAAACTCAAGGATAACTCGTTCTGCTCTATTATTCATCATCTGTCGTTATTAAAGATGCATTAAATGGCTTATCAAATTTATTTCACCTTTTTTTTACTTACTTTTGACTCAAATATGGTCAGGTATCCGTGAATCACTTAGGTATTCAACCTTTATAATTTTACTTTGTACACTGATTGTCTACATAATTACGTACTTATATAAAGGTTTTATACAAGTTTGGCCCTAACAGTAAAACAATATAAATGGTTTAGTTGGAACCAATCGATATTAGCATTAGCAGTCTCCTAGAAGTAAATAAAACAATGAAAACAAAACAACTTTTAGCTGCCATAGCAACAAAACTTTTCCTTCAGTAACATGACAGCGATTCAAATATTCGCGCTGTTATCGTTTTGCGTTCGGAAAAATTCGAAACATCAGACAATATAACAAACGAGGATTGAAAAAGAATACGATGTATCTTTGTGTGACATGAAAGTAGAAATGCTAAGAGACTTTAGTTGGGATCCTAACCAAACATATCCATTTACCTATATTCGATATATGTATAGAGAGTCGATACCCGAAAGATAGATATTCTCGATGTGCTGTTTAAAATACTGATGTGACAAAATAATCAAAATTAAGTTGAAAAGTAATTTAATTTGCCTTAATTATAACGTGACTATTTATCTGACTTTAAATCTGAGTTTCATAGAACACTCTCATTTTCCTCATTCATTATTTGACGTCCAGTAATTCAATCACTGTTAATAAATCGCGTTTTGACCAGAGTTACGATTTTTTGAAATACTTCTATTTATAATATAAATGGATGATACGTTTCTCCTTTCATTCGCTGAAACACCTTCAGGGTCTTTTGCCCGTGAAGACTAAAATTTCTCTGGCACACACACTTATTTAGCCGATTATGATATATGTTTTGTCTCTGCATCACCTTAAGGTAGATTGATAGAAAATGCCTAAGGCATTAAGTCCGCCATTGTACAATGTTTTTCTTTGTGCATAAAGTTTTAATCAATAAATAAATAATAGAAAACCGAAAAAAAATCTGAAACGGTAATTGACGACTAACGGAGTGTCAAGACGACGAACTATTTCAAAATTCTGATTCAGAATTGAACAACTCGCAATAATTCGTCATATTCACCGTCACATTTTTTTTTAAAAAACACGTGCGTCCACTTAAGATGTAAAAATTGCACTACACTAAAAGCACAAAGTCACTATGACCTTGAAACCCGTCCGCTTATAACGTCACAGATTTACTTCTATACAAGTTGGTGGCGTGTGCGCACTGACAATTAACTAACTTTGTAGGGATGGGTTTTTCAAACGGTGTTTCACTATCGCCAATGATTAGAAAACCTATTTATTCTTGATTAACGCCAAGCGCTAGTTTATAATTATTAAAAAAAATAAAATAAAACATAGTTTATAAACTTTAAGTAAACATTAGAGCAAGTTAGTGTTCCTCTCGAAAAATCCAATTTTACTTACATAATCGTTAAGAAGGTGAGTCTATTTTTTTAAAATTATTTGTTTGTTATTTATTGTAACTGAATTCTAATTGTTTTTAAAGCTAAGCATTGAAATGAGAGATATAATTTGTAATTATTCGTCCCGCTCATTATCACGGATTTCTTAAGGTTAAGCCAATGTCAATAACTGGTTCCAGTAATGGGCACATGTCCATAATTATTTTTTTAGAAATTTCTTGAGTTGGTATACCGTTCTGATTCCTTTTTCCATGCAGTTTAATTGCATTTCTAAAATAAACATATTGGAGTTTACGTGCCAGTAAAGAACAAAGTGTCGATTACTGGATCCAATGAGTGTCCATTTTTTGTTTTCATGTTTTCTTTTAGATGGCTCTAAGAAAAAACTATACGCCAGAACAGATGGACCATACGGTGAAAGCTGTTCGCAATGAAGAGAAGGTTGCCATTGCTGCTAAATCATTTGGGGTGACTCGTGTAACACTTTATAATAACAGGTATATCAGGAAAGACTCCTATAAGTGTTGCGACATACCTGCGGAACGTACGGCGCCGAAAGTTCGGCTAAATACGTTCGCAGTGTATTTTAAGTACTTTATGACACATCAGCCGCAATTACGTCGCGTTCGGCGTAGGGCCTAACCTTCCTTCGGGCGGTTTTTTTCAGCTAAACCGCATTTAATGTATTTTGCATAGCAAGCGACACATCACGCGATGCGTTGCGCAACCGAAAATTCGGCGGACGTAGTTGAACGTTCGGAGTGTGTTGTGCAACACAAAGAAAAAAACAAAGAGCGGCAACGTCTTATAAGCCCTCTATAATAGCTAATATTCTAATTAAATCCATTTTTCTGGGCAATTCAGGTATGTCACAAAAACCGCACATCATAAAGTGTGTATACAGACAGACTGAGGATGACGCCAGGTAACTTTCCGTCGCGTAGCGCGCTGAACAAGACGCCGCGATTGACCGTTTGGTTTGTCATAACAACTGATTATTGCGACTGACATTTCAGGCGCTGAGCTTTCGGCGCCGTACGTTCCGCAGATGTGTCACTACACTAAAGTGTACAATGGGGCCTAACAATCCTTTTAAATGAGCACGAAGAAATTTTGGTTAGGTAGCTCTTAGACATGGCTGAAAAACACTTTCTCGTTTTAAAAGATGGCCTACTAGACAGTTTCTTTTTTTTTTTGATATGACATCTCGTAGTTGACTACTCGTCGTGACTACTTAACCGGACTATCCTGTGGCTGCCTTAAATGAATTTAAAGCCTCCAGCTAGGGCGACCCTACTAGACAGTGTGCAAAAAATGATGAAGGATGAAATACCTAATATCGAACCCCTTTACAAACAACAGACCTAGAAAAAAAAGTGGTGTAATTTATTCCTAAAAAGGCATCCAATTCTGACTGCAAAATTGTCTGAAAATCTATCTATGGCTCGATACAAGGTGTCTGAAAAGACAAGGACTTAGAGCGTGCCCAACTAAACATCTCGACAACCCAGGACAGATCATCCTGGCGCAAAAGATCGAGGAGAGTCGACCCCAAATAATGGAAAGTGGCTAGGACAAAGAAGAAAAAGAGTCAAAGACCCAAACCAAATGTGCATTTGTGCATTTCTTTATTAGCAAATCCAGGCCGTGTTATAGCAACAAAGGGGATAAACATCTTTACTCTGCATGTAGTGACGAAAAAGAAAATTTAATAGTTTTATTTACCGGAAATGCTGCTGGACAGCTTGCCCCACCCATGATAGTTTACAACTATGAACGAATCCCGTCATATATCGCAGTGTGCCCGAAAATTGGGCGATAGGGAAGTATGAAAGTGGGTGGATGTGCAACAGCACATTCTATGAATATGTGACTAATATCTTCAACCCCCCGAAACTGTGGCTCAGCTACAGCTCCCCGCTCATCTGATTTACACAGACGGTAGTAAATCGGATGAAGGGGTCGGGGCGGCATATTCTTACTGGCGGGATGGGTCCGAGATTCGGACCAAGCGAATGAGGTTGGAGCCGATGTGTACCGTCTTTCAGGCGGAGCTGCTCGCGATAGCCAGGGCTACGGACCTGGTTGTCTTGAGAGGCTTCGACTGCGCGGCGGTGCTCAGCGACTCTCGATCCTCGCTCGACTTGATCCGAAACCCGGAAACGCACCATCCCCTTGCTACCCATATTCGTAAGAATATCAGGGAGCAAGAGGGGAGTGGTAAAGTCCTCCGGTTCTTTTGGGTGAAAGCTCATGTCGGGATCCCCGGCAATGAGCGCGCCGACGAACTGGCTAGGCAGGCGGCGGCCCAGTCCAGGGTCGCCCCAGCGTATGACAGGTGTCCAGTCTCATACGTCAAGCGACGTTTGAGGGAGGGCACAGTAGCTGTCTGGAACGGGAGGTACACCGGCGGGGCCACGGCTGGGGTCACGCGAATGTTCTTCCCCGATGTGGTGCGCGCGCGCAAGGTCCTGAAGTGCCTCGACAGGACGTCTATCTGGGCGCAGATCCTGACGGGTCACGGCGGCTTCGCCGCGTACCTGCACAAATTCAAGTTGAAGAGCAGTCCAGCCTGTGTGTGTGACACACAGGCCACGGAAACTGTGCAACATCTGTTGCTGGAATGCCCGAGGCACGACCGCGACAGGTACGACCTGGAAGTAAGTACTGGCAGAAAATTGACAGAGAGAACCATAGCCGACCTTATGGCGGACAAACACTCCAGGCCGTACCTGGAGCGGTTCTGCCTCAAAGTGGCTAAAATCAGCATAGAAAGGAATAGGACAAGGGCAGCACAGCCAAGCACTGTGCCGTCGGCAAGATCCGGAAATGTATAAGATGTAAGTAGCAATAAGTTAAGTATAAGAATATATATATATCGGAGACAGCGACGGCAGAGCGGTAGGGTCGACAGCATCTTGGTGTGGTGGTACAGGTTCCATTTCGTAGGTGAGTTTTGAATTGAAGCACGACGTGTAGATATACCCTCCAATCTTCATAATAACAATTTGAATAGGCAAACCGACAGTTTCGGTTCGGAGTTGTGCCTTGGTCCGCGTCTCGATGCAAAGTCACCGTTCGACGAACCCCACTTTCCAAAGCGACTCTGTCCATGTGACGTCATCACAAAATAACGTCACAAGCGTTCGCCCCTCTACTACGTAAATCAAATCAGCAACTTCTATTAAAATTAATCGACGATCTCCGACACGGCCAGCCTGACGAGTTGCACGTCCTCGTGCATCTTCATCATCATCATCCCAGCGCCAATCCCAGTCGCATCCGAAGCTCCCTCAGCCCCGGAGTCCAGGAACCGGTTCACCAGGCCAACCGCCGATTCCGGCGAAACTTCGATATTTCCCGTTACACGTCCACGTGCATGTCTGTAACAAATTTAAAAAAAGCACAGAAAACCGACTTTGAAGCATTTTTGAGAACTCGGCCAACCTGACCATCACACGTCACGTTTAGTTACATTGACTATTAGAAAACCAAACTTAATTATTTTAACAACTTAAACAAAAGCTTCCTTCAAGCCTCATAATTATCAAATTTCAAAAAGAAAACACAAATGGTTCCTTCAAGCCTCATAATTATCAAATTTCAAAAAGAAAACACAAAAGGTTCCTCCAAGCCTCATAATTATCAAATCAAAATCATAATTATCAAAAAGAAAACACACCATGGTTCGCTACCACAGTAGCTAGTGACAACTCATAGTTGACACCCATATCGTCATCACCTCTTGTGATACGACCAACTCTAGAGTCCACGACTCCCAGGTCAACACATGACCGTACAACTAATAGTCTCCTCCGAGACCCAGGTCCTCGCCACATCACTAGCTGCCCATCGCCCCCTGAACAACTCCTCACTGAGTTGCAGTTACGACTACAGACTAGTGCATGCAGTGCGACCATATCTACCAGAGTCCCCGCCACACCACTAGCTGCCCATCGCGCTCTGAACAACCCCTCACTGGGTTGCAGTTACGACTACAGACTAGTGCGAGCAGCGCGACCATATCTACCAGAGTCCCCGCCACACCACTAGCTGCCCATCGCGCCCTGAACAACCCCTCACTGGGTTGCAGTTACGACTACAGACTAGTGCGAGCAGCGCGACCACATAGCCATGATACGTGTTCTATTTGCTGGCGGAGGCACCCTCCTCACAATCTTCTACATTTTGAAAATCTAACTCAGCAGACATTACTTGGAAAAATCTTTCGTACCTATGCGATCGTGGGGTACTTATAAGTTCTGTTTCCAATCAACGATTTCAATAGGTAACGATCGCCATTATCGCCATCAAATAACTCACCAATATTAAATTTCATTACTTCAGCTCATTTCTATCAAATTAACATTTTTCGTAAATAGCACTCATTTCTATTAAATTAACATTTTTCGTAAATAGCACTCATTTCTATGTTCGTTACCGCTTGTTCTCTTGAGAAAATTTAATAGTCTATCCACACATACTATCAGAAGCTCAAGTGAGCTCGTAACTATAGGCCACAGTGAACTTTAGTTTTCAATTAAAGACAAACCAGACATCATAATTTTAAAACCCCGATTTAAAATTTCTCAGCCCATTATTACAAACAATAATCGGGTAGTACAAAAAATAAAATTTGCAAAAATAACTCTTATTATCATGTCGCAAAGAAATGGTTCAGTACACAACGCTGGTACTACCCATACCCTAAATACGTACTATCGCGTGTGTACGTATACCAATGAAATTACAAATTGTTTGACAAGAGAACATTCGGCCACGGAATCAAAATAAAAATAGTACTACTCACCGGTTTATGGCAATTTCTCGCAAACACCTGCCACTTGGCAGTTGTCAACCGTTGCACACCAGAAATCTTTGAGCTCTCATAAAATCCCATTACGTTACCACAAACGTTTTGGGTATTTTGAAACCTTCTCATCGCCTGCAGAGAAGAGACTCAAGTCTTGAAACCTTGGGCGTTCCGCAAAGCGCACGCAGTTTCGGCTGCGCCGCACGCAGTTCCAGCAGCGCCACACGCCATTGATGTGATTCACCACGCAGCTCGCTCCGCAAGCGCACCTTGCGCACTCGGCAAGCGTACCTTGCGCGCTCTGCAAGCACACCTTGCATGCTCCGCAAGCGCACCTCGCTCGCCAAGCAACAGCCAGCACTGTCGCGACAGCGCCGCGTCCAGCCGCACGCTTGCAGCGGACTCCTGCAGCACACTCCTACAGCGGACCATCACGCGGAGCGATCTCTGCGGCAGCTATTGTGCGCACCTCGTAACTTGACGTTCACTTCCAGCCTCACTGCCAGTACATCCTGCATTTACAGAAGGTCATACAAAGGCATTGAACAACTACCACACAAGTAATCACACAAGTACTATAAAAATATTGGCAGAAAGTGACTGTTATTCTGTTCCTTGATTTATAACGAGATTGTGAGCAGTGTAGTTCTTTATCCAACTTCTGATATCGGAGACAGCGACGGCAGAGCGGTAGGGTCGACAGCATCTTGGTGTGGTGGTACAGGTTCCATTTCGTAGGTGAGTTTTGAATTGAAGCACGACGTGTAGATATACCCTCCAATCTTCATAATAACAATTTGAATAGGCAAACCGACAGTTTCGGTTCGGAGTTGTGCCTTGGTCCGCGTCTCGATGCAAAGTCACCGTTCGACGAACCCCACTTTCCAAAGCGACTCTGTCCATGTGACGTCATCACAAAATAACGTCACAAGCGTTCGCCCCTCTACTATGTAAATCAAATCAGCAACTTCTATTAAAATTAATCGACGATCTCCGACATATATATATAAAAAAAAAAAAAAAAAAAAATGAAAAATAGACAGTCAAAAGAAAGATGACAAGAAAAGAAAAGACACAGTGGAAGAAGAAAAAAAGTGACCCACGACAGCCAAAACCGCAAAAGAAATAGCGGAAAAAAGAGTGAGCTGGAATAAAACAAAAAATAGATTGACAAGGATTCTTGCCATGCAAGAAGGACAGACGGCTAAAACAAAAAAAAAAAAAAAAAAAAATATCTTCAACCTGTGGCTTCAAAAGGAGAAAATACAGAAGCCAATTCTATTTTTTTTAGATGCTCCCAAATCGCATCTTACTTTGCACCTCTCGAAATTTTGTGCAGAAATGGCATTAAGTTGAAGACTAATTTTGTTTGAAACCAAAAATTCCGATTAAAAAAAAGATGGTGAAAAAGGGTGCCATTAATGGCTACAATAGTGAGTCATACTCTGGATGCGGAATATCATTCTTTAAGTAAGTTTTTTGCGGTAATCATATACATATTCTCGGTGGTAGGCCATAACATCGGCCGCCGGCAGAAGTTACCACCCACCAGACAAAGCCTTGCCGCCAAGCGATTTGTCGTGTTCCGGCATGATGTCTGGTGAAGCCGTGCGGAGGACGGGTCTGAGCAGTTGTGTTACGATGTGTGCCGGGTACGATGCGCCTAATGTTGTTGTGTTGGGAGTTTGGTCGTGGAGGGTCTTTAGATCAATCTCCCTTTGGCGCAGCATCGTTGGTCGTGTTGTTGGGTTTAACATTGCATCACCTCCCTCAACTGCCGTCTTCCTTCCTATTCGCTCAGTTTTTCTGGGTGAATAGGCTCTTAATAAACTAGCGCGCTTTACCATCAACGATCGCATTACTGTTTACCATCAGGCAGGATTGCGGTCAAGCCCTTGTTTATCATTATTAAAAAAAAAAAAAGTTATTTTGTTCACCCTACATACGGGTGACCATAAATTTCGGAATAATTAATAAATGTGCACTTAGTCATTGTGTGCATAAATAAATAAGTGACTTTTATTAGGTATTTACATTCAAATTAAATTCTTCTTTCTTGCAAATATTTTATTTTAATCTAAAGGTACAGTTTCGAGTAGATTGACCTTCTGTCGTCCGTACCTAATTCTGAAAAGTATTTTGCATTTTGATTTGCATTTTGACCGTACGACAGCAAGTTAAGCTACCCTAAACTGTCAAATAGGTATTCCCAATCAACATTGAGCCTTAATGTTTAATAGATAAAGTAAAAAATCTAATAAGGAAATCTGACAGATTGTAGCTTGACGAGCTGTCGTCTGTACATTCCCTGTTTTGACGCTTTACGCCTTTGAATGAGATTTGTTACCCCCATTACTCCCTCGCTTTTTCTTAAAATCAGTAAACATTCCGATATCTTGGTCAATTTTGATTTGTAAACACCCACCGGACAGAGTAGTTTTATGTAACTTAATTTTATAATAGGGATGTTTCCTGGGTAAAAAAAAAAATAAATATTCTATTTAGTCCGTCATTCAGATTATAGAAAAATTTTGGATACGTATATTTTGTTTTATCAAATCAATAAAAATTGACAAATATAAAAGGCATCAAAGATCTGGAGTGGTGGCTGGTGACGTCACTCCTCGCTAAAAAGTGTAGCGTGCAGTGATGTCACACGAGTTTTCAACGTACTGTGTCGTCTTTATTTTTTTTTATATGAAAAAATAAAAATACGTTTCTAGTACCTATTTTGGAAATCTGACTGACGGACTAATTAGTTTTTTTTTTTGAATAGAATAGAATACTCTTTATTATGTACACCGTATAGATTACAGAACATAAATATAAAGATTTTACAATGGGCGGTCTTATCGTTAAGAGCGATTTTTTACAGACAACCTTAACTTACTTTACTGTATTTTACCTTAATTTACTCGTTAAAACATTAAAAAGGTAAGAGGATAGTAGACAAGTCGACACGGTTTTTATTGCATGTGACATAATTACTGTGTGACGAATAATTATTACATAATAACAAATAGCGGTTGTCAGCTGTCATCGCTGTTAGTATATTTGCAAAATTCGTGTATGTGAAGTAATAATACAAATCGTGCGAAATCAATCCCTAAATTTTTCAAAATATTCAAAAATGTACGAACCCGTAACTGTCAAATATTCCCAATCAACTTTGAGCCTTACTGCTTTAGCGAGAAAGTTGAAAATCTATAAAAGTTTGACAGATTATTGTAGTTTGATGTGCGTACAGACGACAGCACAGCAAACTACTGTAAAAAAAAAAACATTTAACATTAACGTTGTAGGTACAGACCTACAACGCTAATGTTATTGTTTTTATTATTAAACATTAACGCGGTTTAAATTTTTGGAACTGAATAGCCGTTGATTCGGATCTTCAAGGTTATAAATAAAAAAAACACTAGTAAGATATAATATGCTTTTAAGTACTTATATTATTTACCTTTATTCATTTATCACATAATATACAATTACTAATTTGTTCGTAACTAGTATTCTAGTAATATCTAATTCTTTAATTTATAATATATTTATCTCTATAACTTATTTCTTTATATGTAATGTCTCGTTTTTGGCTGCAGTCAGGTCTCTAAATAAAAAAGTAATATAACGTTATTACTTTTATACATACTTACTTACTTTCCTACTTACATCTATATTTTTATTTACATCAATTATTTTACTATCTTTATTTACTAACATCTAACCCACATTTGTAGAGACGTAAAAATGTCTAGATGGGATTTTGCTCAGTGTTTAGCTAAGCGTTGATAATTCAACAGCGTCCAAATCCGCAATGCGTTGAAATTGCACTGTGCGAAACAATACCGTTATAGAAAATTGTGCATACATGGGCTTATAGGTTCACTTCAACATATTTATTCTTATCTATCATATTAGTTGTATCTGTATGTAGGGATAAATTCACGCGCAGGCCTTTCTTTGGGGTAGCCATTGTTATTACTGCTGTCAAAATCTTCTAATCTAGAATTAAAGTTATTTTGTGCTACCTGTCTAGATCCTAGACTACCAACTGATGATTGTGGAGCTGTATAAGAAGATGGTCCAGAGTACAAGGGATTTACATTGTATTGTTGATTTTGTTTAGCTGATGTTGGGTGTTCAACAGAAAAGTCTACATTTGATGTAATTTGTTGTCCTTGATTATTGATTTGGTTTTCTGCTTGATGTGGCCTAATAATATCTCTAGGAGCACCAAACTCGTCAATTTGAAAAGAGTTAAGGAATTTTTCTTGATCTTTTTCACCTTCAACCTCGTAACTCACGGAAGGTATAAGTTGGAACGATACTACATTTTTTGGCATATTGTCATTAGTACTCGTAGGTTGTGCCAATTTTGCATTTTGTTCAGTATTTGTATTGGGTTGCTGGTTTGTTGGAGAATTCTCTCCAATAGTGTTGTCTTCTAGTTTCGTGTAAAGGTAGTATGATTGGTCTTTCTTGTATGTAAGGACCTTATTGTCTTCTGATGGATGTGGTATTGTGCCTACGATTTTATCTTCTACATGTGCCGATATGCCATTTCCACTATTTATCAAATTGCTAAGAGCTTCTTGACTATTTGTAAATTCTTCTGTTCCTTTAGGCGGCTCGAGTTGAAGTTTAGCTGGACTCAAATCTATAGTTTCTGCTTTCACAACTTCGAACTGAGGATTTGATATCTTAAAATTATCAATTGGGTTATTTTGATTAGTGTTTGACTGTAAACTGAGCATTTGTGTAGTCTGTTGTTGAATGTTGCTGGGATTATTGTGGTTTGCAGGACTCGGACTGTTGTATACTTGATTAGTTACATCTGGAACAGACCATTGATATAATTGACCACTGTACAGTTGGTTTTGACTGTTAAGGAGATTTTGTTGAGCATTGGGTACTTGCAATTGTGATGAGTAAAAGTTACCTTGTGTTTGTTGTGAAGGAGTTAATTGATTTGTTTGTTGTGCCTGATTGGATCCAGCTATGTATTTTGCATTGCCTGTAAATTGATTAGGTTGATTAGTATTAGCTCTTTGGGTAGAAATCATATTAACATTAGTGCCAAAATTGTTGAGATTGTTACTGGAGTATTGTGATGATGTAAGTTGTGATATTTGATTCGTAATCTGTGACAGTTTATCGTTGTTCAGGTTTTGAAATTGTGTTAGTGCAGGTGATGCCGTAGAAGCTTGTATATCTCGTTGTGCAATGTTGTTATGTTCCCTCGCAACGTTGATAGAGTCGGTCAAAAACGAATAAACGAGCGCCTGTGAATCAGAAAGGTTATTTGAGTCTTGATTACCAATGAGTTTAGCGATTGGGATGAAATTAAATGCATTTTTCTTGGGTATAAAGTTGTTACTCATAACTAAATAGTTGCTGCTTCCAGTGTTTAATATTTCTAGTTTATCAAAGTCGGAGTCACTTCTATTTTTGAATAGAAATGCAGCGATTCTTTCTGGAATAGTTATTTTTATTGAGACTGTTCGCTCAATAGTATTTGGTATACCAGTTTCTTTAAAAAATGGCAAATTTGAGAGCTGGTTATTATTTTGGTAAATAAAATTATTGTTAGGAGGTAGCAAGTTTGTTGCAGGTGTTGCTATAATTCTGGAACTTTTTGTAGACATCGTTGGAGATTGTATTGGAACTTGAGAAGTTAACGTTTCACCGCTATCGATTGTTGTCCTTGATATGAAGTAATTGTCTGGATAATCAAGGGCTTTGAATTCTTTATGATTCTGATACTGACTGTATTGTGGAGGAGAAGCAGTTTTTAAAATATCGTCTGTGTCTTTTACTATATCATTTACGGTCATATCGAGTTTTTCTTTAGTCAGAATATCAGTGAATGTTAAATTCTGATGGTCGTGTTTCATTACAGAAAATGAAGGTTGGTTTAAATTTTCACTGAAAGGCACACGAGTCGTAGTAGGTATGGTCGGCGCAGCTCTTAGTGGAGAACTTTGATAATATACTGGTTGTTCAACATTTTGTGGTAAATAAAGCCGAGGCAGAGTAGTTGGGTTTTGAGGTGGAGGCAAATAGAATCGAGCAGTCGATGTAAATGGTGAAGGAGTAAGATAAAGTCGAGAAGATTTTGTAGGGACTGGAGACGTTTGTGGGATATTCGTAATTCGTCCGGATAAAGTGGGACGTGTCGGCAAGGTTGTAGGGGCAATATAGATACGCGTTGTTTCAATCTCAGTGGTTTGTACTTGCTTGGCAGAAGGAGTAGTAGGCCTTGTATAAACATACGGTTCCTCCAATGACTCAGATTCCAGTTCTGGTGAAATTATTTTCTCAGTATTAGTAGAAGGTGTCGGTACATCATAAACATAAGGTGTATTTTCCTCAATGAGCCTTGCCGTAGGTGATGGGGAAGGAGATAATCGCGTAGTGGACCTAGTGGAAGTGTATGGAGTAGACTCCACTATTAACCTTGCAGATTTAGTAGGTTTTACAATCCAAGTTTTTACTGTTATTCTAGACTTTGGTCTGCCCACCTTCGGCTCCTGTATAACCCTACTATATGTTAAGGTTTTTGTTATAACAGTTGAAGGAATATCTCTAATCGTACTCACCAAATTTTCTTTTAGTTCTCTACCAGCTGGGTTATGTATATTATTTGAAATCTGTGGCGTGTTGGAAGCAGGTGTACTGTATGTGTACGGTTGTTGGGCTTGATTATTGTTTTGACTATTCTGTAATTTTGCGGATTGTGCTTCTTTATTCGTTTGAGGTAATCTTCTGGGTTCTGAATACTGTGATCGCTGTTTATTGACTTGTCCTCTTTGAGTGTTTTGGACACTGCTTAATTGTGAAGTGCTCACAGAACTTATTTGTCTCTGTGAAAAGTTATTAGAATTTTGTAAATTTGTATTTGCTGGTCGTGGTGCTTGTACTTGTGCTTGTGAGTATCCATTGGAGTTAGCTAAATTCGTGTTTCCGTTCTGTAAAAATCTACCCGTATGTCCATTGGAAATAAGATTTCCATTCTGTGATGTTTGTGTATTTTGCACCCTAGCGTTTTGAACACCATTTACAGCATTGTACTGTCCGTTTTGTCTTTGCCTTTGAAATATTTCTGAATCTTTTTGCAACGGCAAAAAGTTAGAATTTATACTCGCTGGTACATATCTGGGGTCAGGTGTAGAAGCTGAATATGTGAAATCGTTTTGATTGCCTTGAATAAGATTTTGTTGTATTTGTTTTGCTGGAACATAAACGTTGTTCGGAGCTCGCTCTGGACCTGCTAATAAAGCTCCGTTAGGGAACAATTGTCCGAATGGTGGCTTGTACTCTTGCATCACGATGAGATTGCTTTTCATTGTGTTCTTATCATAGGGATTTCGCATAGGATGAGTAAGCATTTTCTTTATATCCTTCATAAGCTGTGGCCCTAATCTAAGATTTTCAAATTGTTCTTTATTGGTATTGTCGAACTTTTGAGAGTTTTGGCAGTCAACGTTCATCCACCAGTCACACACGAAGACTGCTTGGTTGAATAACGTTCCATTAGGACAGAGAAAGGATTGAAACCCGTAGGTTGATCCAACGGTGCAGACTCTGAATACTTGGCAGTTAGCTTCTAAATCTGCATAGTATCCTGAAATTTAAATTGATCATGATTTAGACGATGACCATTAAACTAAGGTTTCACTGTAATTAGAACAAAACAATTCTCAAAGGTTTATTTCTGTTAGGGCCAGCGTAGCGATTATATCATTTTGCTGGGTTAGTTTTGACAAAATTACCTGGTTCTCTGCCGGCGCACGAGAAAGATGTTCGTGGTATTGCACCCAGAGTGGGGTAGTCACTGCCGGGTTCTCCTGGAACTGCCAGCCGGATGTCCCACCCATGTCCGTTATGTTCGTGGTGCTGCGGCCCTCGACCATTCTGGGCTTCAGACCAGGTAATGGTGAGGCTCACTGGAAATATAAAAAGACGAAAGTTTAGTCCCTAAAAACAACTTTTTTCGTTGTAACTTGTTATTTTATGCAACATTATTTTTTGTTTTAAGTAAACAAGAATTATACAAAATTTCAAAAAGATATCATGAAAAACCACAAAGTTATGAACTTGTTATCCTACTTGGTGGACCCAACAAAAATATGGTTCACGCTAAGCTCAGGCGGGCGACCCGTGTGTATTGACCTGTGGCATCAGCTGAGCGCGGGCATGTGCCCGCGTAAGCAGCGTAGCGCGCTCAGTAACCACACTGCAACAACTTCTAAATGTATTTGTGAAAAAATATAACATGATGTAAAAATGATTGTAATCGATTCAGTTGCTTATTCTGTACAAACTATATTCAGGTTTCGCATAAACAACAAATAACGTTGTATATGTTATGGGCCAAGTGATTAATGCGGGCAGTATTCATTCACATTGCCCGGGCATTATAACTATGGCTACATGATGATCGGGTAAAGTGTATAATAGGTATTTTTTTACGTGTTGCGGGGTGAGAAACAAACTCGTGACGCACGCTAACTAATGAGAGACCGAAACTGCGCAGCACCTGACCTTGCAACAGCCGCACGATGCCACTTTGGCTCAATGTTTTGATTTCGATTCGCATTGAATATGAATACGGTCGGATACGGTCGGGTTTTTAACAGTTAAACAGTGTATGTTAGACAGTTATTAATGCTTGTTTCGTGCGTGCGCAAAGAAAATAATGGGTGTCAGAAAATTAAACAATACGAATCGGTGTTTGACCAAAGGTTGAGTTAATTAATAACTCGAAATGGACAGAATACTCAGTGTTTCACCAGCGAAAGGTCAAACATTCAAAGTCGAAAATATCGAAGAAAACAGTCGAAGATTTATCAGCGTTTGAAATTATTCCAAACTGCATTGAAACTACTATAGACTATAGTTTCTACATGTAGTCCTTCGTAAATTAATCGACGTAGACCCGAGTTTGTTTATATAAACTTATTAATATATAAAGCTGAAGAGTTTGTTTATTTGGACGCGCTAATCTCGGGAACCACTAGATCGATTTGAAAAATTCTTTTTGCGTTAGATAGTCCATTAATCCAGAAAGGCTTTAGGCTATACAGTATGTTACGAAAACCCTGTCCGACCCATAAGGATAATAGAGGTTAGGTAAACACATGACCAAATATAATATAAAATTTTACGTATTCATCATAGTACCAATACAAATGAATTTTGAAATAATCTTTTTTTCCAACGAATTAATTCCAATTTCCCCGAAATTTGGTAATTTTTAAAAAGTGACAACACCGGTATTATTATGAGCGAATAGCGATGCGGCCACGTGCCGCGTGTCCTGCCGCCCGCCCCCCGCGGTCGGCAGGCGAAGGGTGGTCAACGCACATTTAATAAGTTACCTCCTTTTGCGAAATAATATTTATTTTTTTTAGGGGGATTTTTTTTTTAAGTAAAGCCCGGTTTTGTATGCATGAGTAGAATCAGTTATCGATACCTAACAACACCTTCACGGGTCGGACAGGGTTTTCGTAACATACTGTATAACATGATGCTGCGGCCAATAGGAACGGAGATATAAAAAACATATTGAAACCTACGCGGGTGAAACCGCGCGGCGCAACTAGTTAAAATAAATACTAAACTATAAAACATGTTTTTATTATTACTCAACCCGATAATCGATTTCATTACTTGTAATGCTCGGTTTATCTAACTAAGTATTCATTAGAAAGTATTAAACATGCTTTGCACTCTGCCCATTAGGCACTGGGCATTATTCATAAAGATCGGGCAATGTGATAAATTGATTGGTTATAATCACATTTCACGCTCTTGTTGGGCATTATTAATAAGTTAGCCCATAACATATACCTAGGAGGCGCAGGACCGGTCGTCGTGGAGAGGGGGGGCCTCCCTTGGGGGAGGCCTATGTCCAGCAGTCGACGTCTTTCGGCTGAAATGATGATGATGATAACATATACCTATACAGCAAAAACTCTCCTTAGCGATAACGCAGCGACTAATGATGTTTAACCATAGGGAAATTGAAACAATACTAGGCTTAAATATAGGAACTGTCGGTTAAAAGGACGTCATCGTGTTTATAATATTGTTATTTATTTTTTATGTGTTTTACAAACTAATCATTAAGCACAACTTCTAGACTGTATACTTACTGAAAAACATATAAAAAGTGATCAATGTAGACTATACAGTATGTTACAAAAACCCTGTCCGACCCGTGAAGGTGTTGTTAGGTATCGTTAGCTGATTCTACTAATGCGTACATAACCTGGCTAAACTAAAAAAAAATACCCCCTTAAAAATAAATAACTTTAATAAAATAAATAGGTAATTTCATGGCAACACAGGCACGGGTCATGACCTCAGTTGACCTCATGCATGTAGGTATTGGTAGTCTAACCACGTTTATCGACTCTAGAAAGAAACAATGATACCTACTTAGGCAGCTCGTGAAAAGAACTTTTTTTTAAGTAGGAAGGTCGTCTGACCCTCCGAATGTATCTTCGAATTTCATTCGATGAGCACAATGGCTGTGGTGGAGATGTTGTTCCATATTTCGTTCACTAAGAACGATACCGGCCTGGCACCGTCCCACGAGATTAGCACGGTGTTTCACAACGTTAGACCACTCCTACCAATCCACTGCTCGCCGAACTGATAGTGGAGGTACTCACGTACAGGTCGGCAAAAATATGGTGGGGCACCGTCATGCTGGAACCACATTGACCAAGAAGTAGTCACATCCGAATCGTTCAACACCTGATCACAACACAACACAATTGCAGTTTTACTAGGTAACCCTCCATCAGCAGGTTACATTACGTTAGAAAACTATATGATCACACAATAAACGATACGTCTACAAGGACGCAATGTCTACGCGAAACTAATAAATTTAAAATAAAAATGATTTTTATTTCATAAAAATAGGTACTCTAACTGCACGGCGGTGCCCTTTGACTAGAGGTGTGAAAGTATTCAAAATATTTCTCGTATCGATTTTTGGTATCAATTTTGTATTTCAGAATTTCACGCATCGATTCAACATCGCATGGCATTCTTTAGATTTTAGAACTTTCACATAACTTAAATCAGGTGAACTTAAATGCTTTACATTGTTTATAATATTCTCCTAAAATCGTATTTCATAAGACCTTTCTAGTTCCTATTTACTAATAATAGGTACTTGTGTTACAATATTGTTATGAATAATTAATCGATAATCAAAAAAAGTACTTTTACCATTAGGTAATCTGCGTTTTTACAACAAATCATTCGAGCAGGTAAAGTTTCGAATAGTAGCGACAAAAACAAAACGTTATTACGCAAAAACTAGTACAGCTCTAATTATTCCTTTGCGCGTCGGCGGCTAGACACACTGACGCCGCCGACAGTTATAAGGTCTAAAATGGTGTTTACACTTTTTTAAATTTCCCGAATTTTGGGGAAGTTACAGTAAATTCGCGGGTAAAAAAGATTATTTCAAAATTCATTAGTATTGTTACTATGATGATTATGCAAAATTTTATATTTTATTTGGTCATTTGTTTACCTAACCCTTATTATCCTTGTGGGTCGGACAGGGTTTTCGTAACATACTGTATACTGAGCGACGAAGGGTAATAAACTAAAAAGGCAAATGAAAGAGATTAATTAAGCAAGCTTTCACTGTCGGACCTGGACAGTGCAGTCGAGAATTTAATTAGCTTTGAATCTATGTATAAAGCGTTTCTGATCTGGGCGTCTTAATATATTTCATTTACGCTATTAGGTATAAAATAGTGTAATGAACTATTGACACTAATCATCTCTTATTTGTATGGTGTGACCTGTAGGTAGGGTAAGTGCGTAACACAATATCAGTAGTAATGGGTAACATTTTCACAGTTCAACAACATTCATTGCGTAATTTAGGTTATTGAGCAGACATATTTTCGAACACATGGACTAAAAGATTAGCAATATACTTTGAAATGATTCCAACTTATAGCAACATTGTGTTACGTATTAGGGCGCGGTTTGCAAGGCTTGGTCGTCCGAAACCTCACAAATGAAAAAAAAAAAAATATGGCCCACTATCCCCGGATATGATAAAGAGGAAGGACTAAGAACCAATAATATGTTGTTGCAGTGGTGAAGGGCACCCTTTAAGGAAAAGTGTTATTGGGTTTGGTTTATTTTACAACTAGAAAGTCTGGATTTGTATCCGGTGATAATAGGCTTGCGTCTTATTAATTAAGTAGAACTTGAATAGAATAGAATATTCTTTATCATGTACACCATATAGATTACAGAACATAAGTACCTATAAAGATAGTACAAAGGGTGACACAATGAACAGTCTTTTCGCTAAGAGCGATCTTGTTTTGTCTTGTTGAGGTTGTCTGTACAACCTTTGCATGGAATACTAAGGGGAAGGAGAGAGAAATAATGTAGGTAGTCTACAGTATACAATTTACATAGATTATACAATCAATATGAACGTAAAGTGTATCATACTAGTTTAAATAAATATATACTTCTAATTAATAAACAGCATACAAGACCAGATAAAATATAATGATATGTTTAAAGAGAGGGGTAGTGTCATAGTTTTAAAAGTGGACAGAGTTTGAGCACGCCTTACGGACACGGGCAAATCATTCCATAGCCGAACTGCTTGTACAGTAAAGGATTTATCATAGAAACTAGTCGAATGCATCGACATTTCTAATATCAGGTTTAAACGTAAATGAGATTGAGTGAGTGACGGAGTGTGATTGTATTTATGATACACCTTATTTCCCTAACCTATCGAAGAATGCAGACGGAACATTCCGTCATTATTAAACCCATATACCTACGTATAGTAAAAGTGAGCAGTGCTGCACACCAGGTTCAAGTCACTTATACGAACCTCAACTTTATTTTAATGACAATCAAGTTGATTTTAGAGCGAATAGCATGTTGACAAAGTTATAAATCTATTTGGAAGTTGTAGCGTAAACTTAACTTTGTTATATTGAAATGAAGGTTATTTTTCCATTAATTCGTATTTGTAGTATATAATTTTGACTTCAAATAAACTGTGAACGCAGGATAGAACACCATCATAACCTATAGAATATAGTTCCTACATTCTTTATGACCCAAGGCATTGCAGTACAGTGCCACTAGAAAGTAAATCCGTATTGTATTGGATACAATTTACATCGTTGTACTGTACGTTATCTCTCTGCCTTTGGAATATTTCTGAATCTCTTTGCAACGGTTTATTATAATGATTTTCCCCACACTAGGAATTTCTCCTATGTCGTGGGTGCGTTTACAAACATATCAATTCATACACATACACAATCATCCAGACCTCGAAAACTATTAATTCGTAGGTCATATAAATATTTTTACGTATGGGAATCGAACTCGCGACACCGCTAACCTTGCAAACGACTGTGTTATGTTAGCCTATAGCAGCGTTATACTTTATCACGATCCGATACTTTCGAACTCAATTTAGCTAAGTGTTTCCGGGGTGAACCCGTCTGAATAAATTCTCTGGAGAGAATAGTTTTTGCTTAACCTGAGATGATGGTCTGATGTATGGACGCTAATGAACAAAGCAGAACAGCCCATCGATTTATTTAAAAACGAATAACTTTACTGAAATCATTTTCTGATATTGGTAATAGGAAATAATCGAGCATCTACCCTTACGTTGTTGACACCACTACGATCCGGACAAAGCGTTTCGACTTGTCTTTTACAACAATTTGACAGCGCCGGTGTTTTCGCCTGACTATAATTTAAGTGTTTTCAAGTGTAGAGACTTAACATTAACGATTGCATCACTGCTTACCATCAGGCGGGATTGCGGTCAAGCCCTAGTTTATAATTATAAAAAAAAACTTAAGAAATCTATACTTCTATACTAATATACAGTATGTTAAGAAAACCCTGTCCGACCCGTGAAGGTGTTGTTAGGTATCGATAACTGATTCTACTAATGGATACAAAACCGGGTTAAACTTAAAAAAAATCCCCCTAAAAAAATAAATATTATTTCGCAAAAAGAGGTAACTTAATAAATGTGCGTTAACACCCTCCGGGGCGGCGGGCGGCAGGGCATGCGGCACGTTGTCGCATCGCTATTCGCTCATAATAATACCGGTGTTGTCATTTTTTTTAAAATTACCAAATTTCGAGGAAGATGGAATAAATTCGCGGGAAAAAAAGATTATTTTAAAGCTGAAGCGTTTGTTTGTTTGAACGCACTAATCTCAGACACTACTGGTCCGATTTGAAAAAATATTTTTGAGAAGGATCGCCCATTAATACAGGAAGGCTTTAGGCTATATAACACCACGCTGTGACCAATAGGAGCGGAGTATATAACAAAAACGTGTACGAAGTCGCGGACGGCCGCTAGTATTATATGTGTTTTGGAAAGTTTTATCAGTAAAAAAATACAGAACAAGTGTAGGACAATAAGTTATAGTGTTAGCTGGCCTTGGATTGTATAGGTTCAAGAAGTCAGATGTCAGCTTATACTGGTAAGGTAGAGCTTGAGTGTACTTAGCATTAAATAGACTTAAAAACCATAAAATAAAAAAAGAAAATAAAATTCAGCAAAAGCGCAGATCTCAATTTTTCCCAAAAGATAATTTCATGGAATTTTTTACTATTAATGGTTTTTTTTATAATTATTTCGACACATACAAATGTGACAAAATAAAAACTTGACCATGTTTTTTATATAAATTGATTCTTAGAAACGACTTTTATGTTCAGAATTACTATACCTATGCTTAAAAGTGACCTCCCTTATAATAGCTACGTAAAAAAGCTTTTATTGTATCACTTCAGGGCAAATGCTCCTTCTATCACCAAGAATGCACTAACACTAATCACCGGGACGCTTGGACAATGCGAGCTGGCGACCTATTAGGACCAGTTCAGTTTTCTTCACATTTTTAGGGTTCCGTTGTAAATTAAGAACCCTTGTCTGTCTCTCTGTCTGTCCGCAGATAATCTCAGTGACCGTTACTGCAAGAAAGCTGAAATCAATAATCCATACTAATACTAATACTAATATATCAATCGACCTGATTTTTGGCATACAGTTAGTTGAAAAGATGGAGAGTAACATAGGCTACTTTTGGTCCTAAAAAAACATCAAGTTCCCAATGGAGATTACTGGAATATTTGTATGTGTACACCAATTATCCTAATATTATAAATCGGAAAGTGAGTTTGTTTGTTTGTTTGTTCCGCTTTCACGCCGTAACTACTAAGCCGATTGTTTTGAAATTTTGTAGACGTAAAGTTAGAAGTCCGGATTAAATAATAGGGTACTTTTTTAAAAGCGTGAAGCCGCGGGCGGAAAGCTAGTGAAAATATAAAGTGGAAAAATAAAAAGTGGATAAATTAGTTATTATGTTATCACATATACATTTATGAACAGGGGAGAGTTTCTTTTTGTTTTCAACCTCAATATGTGTTGGGTAGGTATTTAAAAACGAATAGGGGTTTACTAGAATCATTTTCTGACATTGTTAATATTCTCGGAAATAATCAATCCTAAAGAAAAAAAAAGCGTCCCCAACTCTTTAACTTAGAACCATAAGTTTAAAAAAAATATAAAAAAAGATCTGAAACATAGAACTTTAAGAAAAAAGGAAAATTATATCTTAACTTGACATGTTGAATAGTTTTTGAAAAATTGACCAAAATAATTTCTGTACTAAATTAATTTAACTGTATAGGCATGTGCATGCGCGGGCCACGGGCTCCAACGCGAAAGCCGTTGTTGCAACCGGGATTATACGCTGAGATGTGGCATGTATGTATTATTTTTACTTATATTGCATATATTTTTATTCTGAACGAATCTATACTCTATACTTAATATATAAAACTGAAGAGTTTGTTTGTTTATTTGAACGCGCTAATCTCAGGAACTACTGGTCCGGCTTGAAAAATTCTTTTTGCGTCGGATAGCCTATTAATTCAGGTAGGCTTTAGGCTATATAACATCACGCTGCGACCAATAGGAGCGGAGCATAACTAACTCCACGCGAACGAAGTCGCTGGCGCCCGCTGGTCTTTCATATAAAGAAGGAATTATTAAAATCGGTTCACGCAATTCAAAATTACCACCGAAATCCAACATACATAACCTGTCTAGTTTGTATAAATTAGAAATTTACAATAATTTCCCGAGAGATAGAGATGTTATTTGGGCGATTTTTTCTGAGTTGACGGGGTCGGGACGGGTATGAGCAGAATAGTTGGAATCTATAACTCTTTCTTTAGTTATTAACGTCCTTTTTAGGCCCGTTTTTAGGATTCCGTAGGTACTTATAACTTATAAGTATGTCAACTCAATGTAAAGCTCAAATTTGATTCGCAAGTTACGGAAGTTACGGACACTGAGCGTGGCCCGACATGCTCTTGGCCGTTTGTTTTTATTTACCGATGTCAATAAAGTCTAAGATAAACCTAAAAAGTGAAGAATTCGCGCTTTCTTGTCTGGATTTTAATTCAATAACTCATGAGATCCGAGGTCTGTAACTGCAAGGCCACCACGACTGCTATCCATGTAATGATAGTTAAACATAGCTTACAACTATTCACAGCTCACTCCAGCATAGTTTCTTCAACAATCGTGTTGCAAACTTCAATACTATGGAGACAGTTCTCATAGTTCTTGCTGGCTATAGTAATCTGGGAGCAAAAACTAGTTCGTTGACGTATAACTCACACGGTTACTCAGGCTCGGGTATTGTTACAAGGACGCCTGGGGCATAATGTGCAGTGATCTACAACTATCATACAAATAAGTAGTAAAATTCTACTTCCTACTAATATTATAACTCTCTATGGATGGATGACAAGAAGCGTTCCTTCAACGATTGCTTCATGCCAGTAAAATTGATACTCTAAGCTTCCGACATACTCAAACTGTTTTAGGTTTGGGATGCAGAGATGGCTCTAAGGTTTGTGGAACCCGTGAGTTGGGTTCCCACAGATTCCAAAATCTTTCCTCGCTTTACTTGTCCATTTCAAATTATATGAAATGGATGTTGGTAGTACGGTTTGTATAAAATTAGCTCCCTAAATCGTCTTTTTTTTTTTTGACCCACATTAGGCATTACTCCTGTATCGTCGGTGCGTTTAAAAATATTTAAACTCATGTACACCAAGAGCTAGAACCGAAACAACTACTTGTAGTTCATATTTAAATCTTTGTTCCGTGCGGGGATCGAACTCGCGACACGTAGCGCAGCAGTCGAACGCGCAGCCACTATACCAATTGTGTGGTTTAAAACAAGAATTAACACAGGATAACTCATCGAGATTAGATTCCCACAGGATCGATTTTGTGGGGTGTGGCTATTACGCCTAGATATCTAGCTATGTATATCTGATTGCTTCTTTGGTCTAGCGGTAGCTAGCGCAAAATTCGATAAACACGAAATTAGAGAGAGAGAGAATCAAAGTGCTATTCTTAAATTAAACGCCACTTCTTGTAAATTGTTATAAAATATTTTCCTCAATAATTAAGCGAATCAACAACTATGTGTTAATTGACTATATGTTACTGATTGTACCAACAAAGCTATATGAAGAAAGACTTCTTTGATGTTGTAATTCCCGATGGGTAGGAAAAAAATGCATCTGTAGTTGTGAAGCCCGGCTTTCATTCTTATATCTTTTACAGTCGTTAACTCGTACTGTCAAACAACTGTCGTATATCAGATCCCCTAAAATCTGACAACCAGGCTTACCATACGGTATCGTACTTAATAACTGATTGGTGCGGACACCCACCAGACAGATAGATAGTCGCTCCATATACTCCATATATTGGGTTAGATTTGAAGACAACCCAATATAGCTAATACATAACATCGCAAAACTGTGAGTTACTTACGAACTAAAATACCCTTGACTATCATGAAGAAAAAAGAATCTTTGGTCATTTCTCATTGGTTGGTTAATAAAATACACAAATAGTTGAGAAAGTTTCCCTCTATTGCTATGCTATATGAGGCCTCTACATTACACGTATTATATCTCCTCCTCGACGGAACCCGAACAAAAAACTAATGATTCTTTTTCAATACTAGAATATGTTGAGGATCACGGTCAGAGACTAAATTACGTATTGATCACGGTAAAGCTCGCTTTAGGATATTAAAGGGTTTTATTTTCGTTTTTTAAATAAAGAATGTCATAAAACAAAGGTAGGTTAATGACCGCTGTTGTCATAGTAAAAGGCCATAACTTTAGTTATGCGTGTAATTGACATCGATGAAACATTTATAAAATTAAATAAAATTGCAGTGTTTGCTTGTTATGTCATAATAATAGCTTTTTACTTAATGCAATTATGAAATACGGTGTATGTGCTGTTTTTTCTTTGTGATAAAACTTTTAATGACTGATAGATAACTAATGTTATAAAGACTACAAAATGCTTTATTTTTAGCAAAAGACTTAGGGTTACGTGCAAAATTAAAAAAAAAACCTAAATCCAATTTGTTTTCCAGCATACACACGAAGGAAATCGCGAGTATCAAATAAATAACACGTACAACAACATGAAAAACTCAGATCTCAATTTAGCTTCAAGTTGTAAATCTAGGTCTTAGGATGCAAATTACTGTGCGAATTGATTTACCCAATATTACCCAGTAATCATATAGACTCATAGATGTTTCGGGTGGTAGGCCATTTTCTATTTAGTAAAGTACCTATTTGTTCCTATCGATTCTGTAAAAATGTCAGTTAGCTGTCAATAGTGCATTATCTATTTATATTTGGAATAACAACTCACTGTCACTTCACCTTTTTTTCGTGGGGAAATCTTCATGTATACCTTTCGTCTGCGTTTGGGCCGGCTAAAACCCCACTGTTCCTCACAGTAGCATGAGTCGAGGATCCGGGGGATTACAAATAAGTTTTGTCGGTGAGATGGTCACAGAATCGTCTACTCTTTATCCTGTATGTATGTATTTAAAGGCACATGCGGAATTTTATGAATTTCCTCACGGAAAAGTTTCTTATGTAAAGTTAAAAGGCCATAGGCAACGGTGCCTGTTCTAGAAATTAAATATATCTCAGAAAGTCAATGATTTTCAAGGTTGTATCTACCAAGCTATCATATACTTGTATTTGTCCCATTAAACCTTGGTCCTTCATGCTTTAACGACAAAATTTAAAATCTATTAAAGCATAATGCTAGAGTTTCTATGAAATCTGGTCCCATCTTCCAATAGGGATGTATCCAAGGTATGAAAATCAAATAAATAAAATTAGTGCGTCTTATACTAGATCAGGGATGGCAAACCAATGGCACGCGTGCCGTTAGTGGCACGAACCAAAATAATTTCGGCACGGGATAATATCAAAAATTTCATTAAAACTATCATTGGGCTTCTCCTAGTTCAGGGCTGGCAAACCAATGGCACGCGTGCCGTTAGTGGCACGATTCAAAATAATTTCGGCACGGGATAATATCAAAAATTTCATTAAAACTATCATTGGGCTTCTCCTAGTTCAGGGCTGGCAAACCAATGACACGCGTGCCGTTAGTGGCACGAACCAAAATAATTTCGGCACGGGATAATATCAAAAATTTCATTAAAACTATCATTGGGCTTCTCCTAGTTCAGGGCTGGCAAACCAATGGCACGCGTGCCGTTAGTGGCACGAACCAAAATAATTTCGGCACGGGATAATATCAAAAATTTCATTAAAACTATCATTGGGCTTCTCCTAGTTGGTTTCGGTACCTAACGAATGTCTTCCAAAGGCCGTGACTGCAGGTCTGCAAAAATGCCAGAGAGGTTTAAAATAACATTAATGCAAGTTTAATTATATTTTTTTTTCAGTATCACTAGGTTAAGATTTGTTTGTTAGCACGTCATAACCGCATGAAATTTTTAGTTGGGAAATATGGCACATAGCTGTATGGAGGTTCGCCATCCCTGTACTAGATAATAAAAAATAAAACCCGATTTTTTTATTTTTCCAAAAGTAAATAAAATTACTAAAAACTACTGAGATGTTGAGAAAGTTACGGGGTGGGGGCCAATGACGTCACGCCGTGGCGTGGCACAAGAAATACCACGGTGTGACGTCATGTGACATTTAAAATCAATATTTCTTCCTAAGTATTTGAATGATAGAAAAAATAGAAAATACGTGTTCAATATTTTTTATCTATTTTTCAATAATTATAAACTAGTGGTTGACTGCAATCCCGCCTGAAGGTAAGCAGTGATGCAATCGTTGATGATAAAGCGCGTTAGTTTATTAAGCCTATTCACTTAAAAAAACTTAGTGAATAGGAAGGAAGACGGCAGTTGAGCGAGGTGATGCAATGTTGAACCCAACAGCACGACCGACGATGCTGCGCCAGAGGGAGATTGATCTGGAGACCCTCCATGACCAAACTCCCGACACAACAACATTTGGTGAATCGCACCCGGCACAAATCGCAACACAACTGCTCAGATCCATCCTCCGTACGGCTTCACCAGACATCATGCCGCCGGAACACGACGAATCGCTTGGCGGCAAGACTTTGTCTTATGGGTGGTAACTTCTGCCGGCAGCCGATATTATGGCCTACTACCGAGAAATGGATCTTAAATTAATCATCTTAAACTGATGGATATTAAGTTATTTATTAGGATACAACGGAATAGCTATGTGTGTTACATCGTTGGATAGGTAATTTGGAGCTAAATAAAAGTTACTAGGGCGCCAAGTTCCAAATATTAGTCCGTTCAGAGTTGTTCTTTATTAAACATGGTAGTTTTATCAATAGCCAAGTAATGCTATTTAAGTAATAACAAGCTAACGAAATGATTTGTTCTTCACTGAATCTCGAAAAGTCAATATCACTTGCTTCTACTCTTGTAAAATCAGCTCTTCTGCTGTTTAAACGTTTCCGTTCCACATATTAATATAAAATTTTAGGGGTATGTGACATACCCCTAAAATTTTCGTCAGCGAAATAAAGTTGTAGTGACATACCGTATGTCACTGCAACTTTATTTCGCTGACGATAGCTTCTGCTTATTGACTATCTTCGATGGGTATATGAAAGTGGTTTCTAATAGCAGCAGCAATCCTAATTTTTTTTTTATAAAATTATAAACTAACGCTTGACCGCAATCCCGCCTGATGGTAAGCAGTGACGCAGTCGTTAATGATAAAGCGCACTAGAAAAAAAAACTGGGAAAACATATGCGGTAACGCATTGTTGAAGTTTATTTTTTATTTTTTCCATGCTGCTAACCAGTTTCATTATTCTAAGCATACCTACGAGTGCGAGTGAGACAGACCGATAAAAAAGTTTTATAGAGCACAAATACAATTATTTCATCAAATAAAAAAAAAGCATTAGTTGGGTACCTACTGATAAAAATACCATGTTTACATGGATCAGTGTATAAGTGATCGATGCATGATTAAAAAACTGGCTTTCCGCCCGCGGCTTCGCCCTCGTGGAGTTAGGTTAGGTATATCACGTTTCCAAGAGAATTCTTCAAAAGTCCGGAATCAAAACTATCTTATGTTATTTCTCAATGTCAACTCTATCTTTGTACCAAAATTCAATACAATCAGTTCAGTGATTTATACGTGAAAGCGTAACAGACAGACAGACAGAGTTACTTTCGCATTTATAATATTAGTAGGGATAACTCTGAACGGATTAAGATTTGAAACTTGGCGCGTAACTTTTATTCAGCTCAAAAACACCTATCCGACGATGTAACACATATAGCTATTGGAAGGTGGGACCAAGATTTGCATCCTCCTTTGTCAGATTGTAGTAGCTTGATGTGCTGGGGTTTATACACACAATACAATTTATAAAACAATTCCATTTACTTGGAAGAATAAACAAAATAGCTGTACCAATATCATAATAGCTACTTAATTACTCGCGAACTTTCACCCAGCTTTGATGGATCGCTTTTGTTTGACATTCGAAAAACGAATATTGAGCACTGTTTAGAGTTACCGCTATTGTGTAGGTTCGTTCATTGGCGGTGGTTTACGGTTTTCTATTTAATCGATATTGACCGTCTGATGGAAAAAGTATTTTCTAATTTAGGTACATTCGCTCATCTATCTATATTATTTCATGCACTGGCTTTACATGCCATTCTGTGTGAAGAATATGTTTATTTGAACGTGTTAACTTCGAAATATCTACTGGTTGGAATTGAAAAAAATGTTTTTACATTTGACACCTAGCTCATTTCTTGAGGAAATCTATTAGGTACGTATGACTTCTAGAAGTCGATCAAATAGAAAGTCATAAAATAACTAAGTCTAAAAGAGAATACGATAATAAATGATACGATGAGAAATGTGGCCGTTAGTTTATTATGGTGTCTTACGAATTGCACGAGAACGAAATCGCGGGCAAAAGCTAGTTAGGTATTTAAATATCAAACAATAGCTTTCACTACTCAACGGTGGCATTGATAATACAGCTTAATCATGATTTATAAACGTACGTATATATACGGTCTAATCTGCAATAAACAATGCATAATATCCATCACACGCCTACCATTCGATCAATCAGCTTATCCAATCCATTTATCATAAATGCAAACAAGTTGCGTTTCACAGACTAAAAAAATTAAAATGCGAAATATCATTATCTGTCACTTGAAATGCATATATTCGTTTAATTCATTAGGCTAAGGCATATTATGTCACGCAGCCTCTTGAATGAGTAGGAATACATTATAATAAATTGTCCTAATGTCCGGTGGGCAAAATCGGTACGGATTCTTGTGATAGAAAGTTGACAATATATTATTATTGTGTAATAGTTACCTATTCGGTCTAGTTTTAGGTTTGTGTGAGGGAAGGTCAGTGTGCTATGGAAAAATAATGGTGATTTCCAGTTTCTTGTTTGAGAAACAACTTTTTTATTGCTTGATTATGTCAATAAAATGTAGATCAGTGAAATCGGCCTATACCAACTAAAAACAAAACAAGACTTTTGGTTTGACATGGCTACTTGAGCGCGTGGTTGACTATGTTAACATATTCTTATAAGGAAAAATAATAATTAAAGTGATAATATAACCATTAGCTATATTATCACTGAGTAAGTTAAAGTCACAAAAGATGATCACGGTGTTAAGAGATAACATGCACGATTGAAGAGGCAGCGTGGGTAGGCTCCCGACAAGGTAGACCGACGGCCTGGTGAAGGTCGCGAGAAACCGCTGGATGCGAGAGGCGCAGGACCGGTCGCCGTGGAGATCTTTGGGGGAGGCCTATGTCCAGCAGTGGACGTCTTTCAGCTGAAATAATGATGATGACGAAAGTCTATTCCGAATGTTTAAAATTGACGTTATTTCGAGTAAAACAAATATCAAATTCATTATAATTTAATTGATTTCACAGTGAAATGTGCATTATTGAAGAGTTATAATAATATTTATTTATTTTCTGAAATCCGATTTGATTTTAGTAAATATGTTTACTTGCTACATATAAAACTTCCTCTTTATTCACTCTATCTATTAAAAAAAAAAAATGGGCCAAGGTCGTGTCGGTCTCACGCATAAAGGGTTCCGTACCATTGGTTTATGAAATTAAAGGATTTAAGTTATTTGTATGAAAGATGACGCATTAATAAGCGGTGTACGATTTACGAGGTATTAAAAAAAACTACTTTCTAGATCCGTTCAAAACAATTTTGGTTGGTAGTTTTTATAGTAATGTACCTACATCATACGTTTTTTTTAGATGTTTAATTTTATTATTTTAGAAGTTAGAGGGGCAACTTTTTTCTGCTTTGAAAGCGTCTGTCACGCAAACTGTTCAGTTTAGAAAAAAAAAAAAACGAGTGTGCTTATGACCACACGACTGAAGTGAAACTTCTTTCCCTCCATCTGTATATATATATATATATATATATATATATATATATATATATATATATATATATATATATATATATATATATATGTGTGTACAATATATACAAGTATACACATATACATATATTAATTTTCTATAAATATTTAAATTTATTTCATGGTTTCATTGGTAAATTAATATTTTTGCATAGATCTTCTATTTTTATTGAAAAAAAAAAAACTCGTTGTAGACCTTGTAGTACCAAGCTCGCGCCACGGGCGCCTCTGTGCTTATATCCCCCACTTAACATCCGTTCGCCTTGCCCGATCACTTTTCGTAACGCTTACGTCACGCGTTCGCCAGCTTACTCCCCAAGTACAGCGTGCGTAAAGAAGTTTCACTTCAAAAATTTCAATTATTACTGAATAGAATATGAATTTATAACAATATTTAATTCATACAACGCCTTCTTTTTGAAAAATTGAATTGATAGTCTTTTATGTCTGTGATAAAGTACATCGGCACTACGGGAGGTTGCTTTTCAAATTAAATATCGTCAATCCACGATAGATGGCCTAGTTTATGTATAATATAGGTTTTGATAAGTTCGTTTTCTGAAAATAGTGTCATTTATAAGTGCCATCTAGTACGTTTTCTTAGTAAATAACATTATACTGACAATCATAGAACTCGTTGTAGACCTTGTAGTAAAACATTTCAATTATTACTGAATAGAATATGAATTTATAACAATATTTAATTCATACAACGCCCTCTTTTTGATAAATTTAATTGATAGTCTTTTATCTCTGTGATAAAGTACATCGGCACTACGGGAGGTTGCTTTTCAAATTAAATATCGTCAATCCACGATAGATGGCCTAGTTTATGTATAATATAGGTTTTGATAAGTTCGTTTTCTGAAAATAGTGTCATTTATAAGTGCCATCTAGTACGTTTTCTTAGTAAATAACATTATACTGACAATCATAGAACTCGTTGTAGACCTTGTAGTAAAAAATTTCAATTATTACTGAATAGAATATGAATTTATAACAATATTTAATTCATACAACGCCCTCTTTTTGATAAATTTAATTGATAGTCTTTTATCTCTGTGATAAAGTACATCGGCACTACGGGAGGTTGCTTTTCAAATTAAAGACTTACTTAAACTAGAATTAAAATTATGCGTCCCAATAGGGGGACGATAACAGCACAACACACACAATTCCTAACCTAACTAACCTATAAGACACGGCCTGCTCGCCAACGATTGAGTGCGCAGCACCAGGTGAGTCAGTGGGATAGGGCAAGTGGATTTCTTCGGGGCCAAAAGGTCGGGCTCTTCCTCCTGATTCATGGGACCCCAATCTCGGGTAGTCCACGACCTCTGGTTCCCGAGATAATCCACGGGAGGGTGAGGTAACTAAAGGGGGTCGGGGAGGGCATAGGTTTCGTGGGGTTGCGGGGGGAGGGGGAGAGGGGGGAGTGGATTCCCTCGGGGCCAAAAGGTCGGGCTCCTCCTCCTGATTCAGGGGACCCCAAACTCGGGTAGTCCACGACCTCTGGTTCCCGAGATAATCCACGGGGAGGTGAGGTAACTAAAGGGTGTCGGGGGGGGGAGGGGGTAGTAGATTCCCACGGGACCAAAAGGTCGGGCTCTTCCTCGTGAATCAGGGGACCCCAAACTCGGGTAGTCCACGACCTCTGGTTCCCGAGATAATCCACGGGGGGGTGAGGTAATCAATGAGGGGGGTCGGGGGGTGTTCGCAGCGTCATGTTCTCGAAGAAATTCATAGTTCTTAATCAATCAAGGTACTTAGCTTAATAATTGAGCTTATGAGGCTCGAAAGCAATTTGTACTTTGTGTCCAATTATCGTATTGTGACGATATCTTAAAGCTTCTATATACTTTCAATTATATCAGAAATGTTCAGCAAAAATATATAAAACAATATAAAGGCCAGAACAGAACGAAATATATAAATTTATTTGTGCTCTTAGGTAATCAATTGTTAACAAATCTTAAAAAGATCCAAAAAATATATATTGCCTTCGGCGAGATGCGAACTCAGAACTTCATACTCGACTCAATTGTTAACAAATCTTAAAAAGATCCAAAAAATATATATTGCCTTCGGCGAGATGCGAACTCACAACTTCATACACGACATGTCACGCAATATTTACATGAGCCAACTCCTTGTTTGTAGTACAGACGAAATAGGACTATACTCTGCTTCCGTTCGCCTTGCCCGATTTTTTTTGCTTCATTTTTCGTAACGCTTTCGCGAGTTTACTCCCCAAGTCAAGCGTGCCTAAAGAAGTTTCACTTCAAAAATAAAGCTCCTGGCGGGGTTCGAACGTACGACCTACAACTTCTAAGACGCCGCCGATACCACTAGGCCACTAATGGTCCTAGTCCATTATCTTAATTCTAGTGCATTCCTGCATAGATACGAAAAGTTTGATTGTATAACACAATGAATGTTGTTGAACTGTGAAAATGATCTCGGTAAAGGGCCACATCATCTGCTGGCAGAAGTTACCACCCACCTGAGCGAAACTGAGCGAATAGGAAGGAAGACGGCAGTTGAGTGAGGTGATGCAATGTTAAACTCAATAACACAACCAACGATGCTGCACCACAGGGAGATTGATCTGGAGATCCTCCACGGCCACAGTCCCGACACAACAACATTTGGCGCATCATAACCAGCACACATCGCAACACAACTGCTCAGACCCGTCCTCCGTACGGCTTCACCAGACATCATGCCGGAAAACGACGAATCGCTTGGCGGCAAGACTATCTGGTGGGTGGTAAATTTTAAATCCAACTACATAGTAGGTAATTCCAAAGGCTGCCGTGCTCAAATAAACACAAAAGTTTCCTACGTTATTATCCATACTAGTCCATACTAATATTATAAATGTGAAAGTGTGTTTGTTTGTCCTTCCTTCACGCCGTAGCTAAGCAATCAATTGACCTGATTTTTGGCATACAGTTAGCTGAAAAGATGGAAAGTAACATAGGCTACTTTTGGTCCTAAAAAAATATCAAGTTCCCAAGGGAGATTACTGGAATATTTGTATGTGTACACCAAATATATCCTTACTAATATTATACATCGGAAAGTGAGTTTGTTTGTACCACTTTCACGCCGTAACTCCTGAACCGATTGCTTTGAAATTTTGCAGACGTAAAGTTAGAAGTCCGGATTAAATAATAGGGTACTTTTTATCCAGAAAAAAATTGATATTCCCGAGAAATCTAAAAAGCGCGATATAACCGAAGTTAACGCGGGTGAAGCCGCGGGCGGAAAGCTAGTTAGTCTATAAGATAGCTTTTAATGAAGTTCGACGGAGCATACTCCTGCAGATATTGCTTCTTGGAAAACAATAAGCATTAAAGATAAAAATTGTTGAAGATAAAATTACTCTGGTATTGTGAATCCCGATTCCATTGTCATAAACTAATTTAAATTTAAGTTCAGTTAATCTTTTTCATTCTATTTTATTAAGAATAGTTTAGTCCGTCTATGGAATTAAAGACATTCTCTTCATACATTCACCAAACCACCGGGTTCTAATACAGCTGGTATGCCGAAGGTGACAAGTCTGGCTACCATGAGTTTTCTTTATGAAGACTCGATCATAGATACGAGGTCGATGCGTATGATTGATTCACGTAATGAAAACACATGGTAACCACAAAGGCCTCATCAGATAATGCGTGCAGTGCTATGCAACCTGCACTTTGGCTGCAAGACCGAGGTGTCCGAGGCTGTTGATATCTACGCCACAATGAAAGCGATGAGGAGAACAACAAGGAGCTTCTAGTCGCAGGGAAGCAGTGAAGCGGTAAGTAGTGTCATTGAATAGAATGCCTGTGTTCGAGGAAGGTAGAACATAAAGCCAACAACCCGACTCCTACCACAGCCAGCAGACGCACACGCTCTGCATTAGTAGCAGAAGAGTTAAATAAATTGATTTGTACTACTCTGCAGAACTTGTCCTTAAAGTTTTTTCATTTTAAAAGTAAGAACATCACTTGTATTTTGTGGCACTCTTTCTTGCATATTAAAAACATCTCATATCAATTTCCACCACAAACAAACAAAATCTTTCCGTACTCACACTCATTTTGCAACAGAATTCTCTTGCAAAACATCCATACAATCAAACAGGGTGCCGACCAGTCTACATCCTGGTGCTGCCATTCATCTGTTTGTAGGTACTGCATCATGTATGATTCTGGTCGGCCACTCGGCCATAACTGTCAGATAACACGAACACACAGTTATTGAATTACTAGCCGCACAATATCATGCACTTCAGAAGAGATACAGAAGTTTCATTAGTTAGTAGTGTTTTTGCAATTGGGAGCGGTTGTAACCTAATTTTCCGGTAATGTGTGTCAGACTTTTACTGACCAAGGCACACCCGTGTTTCTTCATTTGCCTGTGTCTTTTGAACAACTACGGCACTCGCAGAAGAACACACAGTCCTGGCAGATAGTGTGTTCCCTTAGGAAAGTATGTTTTTTGCATCACGTTTGTTGTAGAATAGAATAGAATTCTCATTCTTATTTAGACCATATTAACAACAGACATAAATGTAATTTTTGCAGGTGGCATAATGATCTTATCGCTAAGAGCGATCTTTTAAAGATAACTTTTGGATGCATTAAAAAGGGGAAGGAGTGACAATACTGTAGGTACATAAAGCATATTGTAAATATTGTATTTATAATATGGTTTGTCTTGCCGCCAAGCGATTCGGTATGATGCGCCAAATGTTGTTGTGTCGGGAGTTAGATCTTTGAGGGTCTTTAGATCAATCTACCTCTGGCGCATCATCGTTGGTCGTGCTGTTGGGCTTAACATTGCATCACCTCGCTCAATTGCCGTCTTCCTTCCTATTCACTCAGTTTTTTTTGAGTGAATAGGTTTTTAATAAACTAGCGCGCTTTACCATCAGCGATCGCATCACTGCTTATCAGGTGGGATTGCGGTCAAGCACTATTTTTTAAATAAAAAAAGTCAATTTCGTAAAGACTGGTAAGGTGATATTTGGAGATGATCTTTAAATTGAGTGTATTCTCACTCTACGGAATGAAAAGTCTGAAGGTGTGTTTGGTCCATGCAGTTTTTTTCACTAGGACCTAAAACTGAAATAACATTAAGAATAAGGTTTCGGTAGAAAACAACAGATTCAATTTTACTCACTTAGTAGTAGTAATATAAAAAATCAATAAACACATATTCCATTCCTATCGAATGTATATACCTAGGAAATTTCATTAAAATCGGTTCGGCTGTTTTGAAATTCGAGGACAAACACCGTGGCGGGAGCTTCATTTTTTTTTGTTATAGACAGACTGCCTGTATAAACCAGTTTTTCTTAAAGCTAACGCGAAAGTAATATAAAACCTTTTGTTTTTGTGTTATTTCTATACTTAGTTAATCAATACATAGTTGATTGTGTTAAATACACTAAACTGGATCTTCGTAGTCATCTATGTAGTGTAAGCACGTACCACGAGAATTAATTGGTACGAAACCCCATGGTCTGACATGAAAACTCAATTTTCAGATAAGAATTGCCTATTTACTGACTCAAATTGTATTAAGCTAAGTTTGTACATTTATTGTTCTACATTAGGTATCAAGAGCCTCTAGTAGATATAATATACATAATGAATCAGACAGTTTCGAGATTTAAAGAAAAAAAAAACTGTATTTTCTTTCATTGATGACTTTGTCCTACACACTTCAGGCTGTAATAGGCTTAAACCTCAAAGTTAAATTAAGATTCTTAATCTATTGTCTAGTATTGATATTCTAAACAGGGCCTCGCAAGCTTTTAAATGACCCAGTAAAGATACTATAATAATATTTCTTTCACTAACGCTCTCTTTCCTTCCCTATATACAAAATAAAGGAACTGGTTGAGTACGAACTTCCTAAAAAAGAAAGTTTCCCACACACACAGACAGCCACACTCGGAACAACTGCTTGTAAGTAAGTCATATAAATATTTATTTCATGCGGGAATCGAACTTGCGACAGGCAGCGCAGCAGTCAATAGCTAAATTATTACGTAAACTGTGCCGTCAACTCGCGACCAACAACTGGTAAAGCTAATAGCCTGCACAGACGAGGGATTTTTGTCCGCCTACTTTTTTTCCGCTAAAATAGATCGCTTACAACTGTATCGAGTAACACAAACGAGGGATTAAAAGCACCACGTACAAAATGTCCCCGAATAACCAAGGACATGCAGAGAGGCGGACCGGTCAAAAGTACAGGGGAATCCCCGAATAAAGTAGAACTCATGTGACTCGGCGAAGCAACGCACATGGCGGACTTTAGACCGCGTTGTGTGCTCGCCCTTCTCTACATTTCTGTAGGCCTAGTACGAGTTTTCATTACGAGACTTGTTCGTCGATATCGAGCGCGTTTGACTCATCGATTGGCCCGCTTCAATGTTTTAGGAACTCTCAACCAATGAGAGCGCCAAATGCGCTCGATATCGACGATCGTGTCTCTTAATGAAAACTCGTACTGGGCCTACTGGGCAACAAATGACCGCACACCGTGTGCATTGAGTTCCGCGGTGAACTTTTTATTCGCGTAGCGTACTTTTTTGCTCCGCCGCCGCGGAGAAAACTCCGTCGTCTGCGCAGGCCTTAAGCTAGAGCCATATTACTGTGTTGTGTCGTGACTTGGGATTAACCAAACCAAAAGAATAAGTTCAGGACTGCGTCACATATAAAAGAGTTTTAATTGGCTAGAACTGCGTTACGACACAATACAATAACGTGGCTCTAGCGTAAGTCGGTTCCTGATACTACCGATCGACCAACAGGGTAATCGCGTAAAACACTATCAGTAGCAATGAGTTTCATTTTGACAGTTCAACATCATTCATTGCGTTATTTACCTTGTTGAGCAGAGACGTTTTCGAACTCATGGAGCAATGGATTAGTAATAAGCTTCAAAATGATTCCAACTGATAGTAATAGTATGTTACGCTACCAGTGAGTAATACTTCACGCTATCGCGGTCTGACAGCGTTTCTACTCGTTTTAATACAGGCAGTTCTCAACTTACGTCGTTTCAAGTTATGTCAAACAATATTTTGACAGTATTCCTCAAACATACGTCAATTGTTTCGATTTCGACAGGAGAATCCACTTGTCATCCGTGATCATAAAGTTATAAATGCAATTTTTTTAACTTTATATTCGTGTGAATCCTAACCTTTGAGTTTTACCTACATATGAAAAATATGTCTCGACTTACGTGCGTCCTTTCGATTTACGCCGCGTATTTCAAGAACCTAACCTGACGTAAGTACGAGGACTTGTACGAGGCGTTGTGGTGGGTCAGATAGCCGGCCTAGCGACCCACTAACAATGTCCATTATGAGATGACGGTCAGATTACGTATTTTAATGGGATACTTATCGATATTTGACGACATGTTTCGTCGTTTAATAAATCACAAAGGTTTGTCTTACATAAGGTGTAATATATTGGTTAGAAATAGGATTTTTTCGAAGCAGATTAGTAATAGGAATGTTTATTATACGACTGTTTATTTACGATCAAAGTTATGTCACGGTTCGTATGATTTTTAGGGTTCCGTAACCGAAAGGTGCCTACTAGACCGTATTACTAAGGTTCCGCAGCCCATTCGTCTATCATAGGGTTGTATGTTTTAAATACTCGTCCTCCATAGAAAAGGGAGGATCCTCCGACCAGACAGCTGTTATGTCTGGCCCGACTGTCGATGTTGAGAAGTTGTGTCTATGCTAATTGCATGGTAAACTCTGATTGCGAGATGTAGAATTCAAATGACGTCAGAATGACGCGTTGTTCGCTTGAGGCGTTTGTAGGTACCGCTACAAAGAGTTAATTAATTACATTAATTTGTAATAAAAAATGCCAAAATATCAAAATATACTATAGTAGGTTATGCTAAAGTTTTTAAAGGTAGTTTTGTAGGCTGAGTCTTGTATCTTTCGATGCTTCTCAGGCCAGCTCAGGTTCCAGTGAGTCGGAACCGGTTGCCGCGTAGTTCACGGTGAGTCGGAACTGTCTTCTAAGATTCCCCAGTGAGTCGGGGTGGTGGCACTGCGTTATACTCCAGTGCGTCGGATGTCGTACAGCGCCGGGTTGAGGTAAGCTGCACCATCGACCAGGAGAGAGGGCTCTTCTTATTGACCGACCGAAAGTGCTGTTTGCTGTGCCGAGGTTGCTGATGAGGCTGAGGGACATGACCACGGTCGCTGCATGCTTGTGGTCAGAATACCCGTTGAAACCGTGGGTGCTGGCTGGCTGAGTGACTCGCCGATAAAGCTTGCAGAAGTGATGATGATGATGTCACACTGAAGGTGCTGCACGAAGGCTGCGCTGATGTTGGATCCTCTATAGAAAAGGGAGGATCCTCCGACTAGACGGGTGTTATATCTGGCGGGCACTTGCCCAACGGTTGATGTTGAGAAGTCGTGTGTATGCAAATTGCACAGTAAACTCTGATTGTTAGATGTAGAATTCGGATGATGTCAGAATGACGCGTTGTTCGCATGAGGCGTTTGTAGGTACCGCTACACAGAGTTAATTAATTACGTACATTAGTTTATAATAAAGAAATATCAATATATTAAAATAAACTATATGATATGCTAAAGTTTTTAAAAATAATATAGATAATGTTAAAATACAGATATTTAAGGACACAGAACATTAAATTAAAATATTTAACATATGCCATATTTTAAAAAAAATATAGCGGTTTTCTACCATCTTGCCTTGGCCATGTGAGCAGTTAAATTAATTCTGACTGCTTTTATTTAAATGATTATTACCTAATTTGGAAATCGATAGGCAACGGATGGTAGACTTAAAAGGAAGCCCTGTTTCGCACAATTTTGACCAGTTCAATTAGCGAACAAAAAATTTCAATGGGATTCAGAATACTTACTGTGCTGAATTTAAGGTTGCAGACTGCGCGTCGACTTCTCTGTCAACTTCTTAAGTTAGAAATCCTCAAGATTTAATACAGGATAATCAGCAAGGTGATTGCGTAACACACTGTCAGTAGCAATGGATTCATTTTGACAGTTCTCTAACATTCATTGCGTTATTTATGTTGGTGAGCAGACAGTTTTCTAACTTATGAAGCAATGGATATAGTAAAAGTGTGTGACGCATTAGGGTTCAGGCTTCACACTATATTTTGTAGTCTGTTATATTCCAAAATACCAATCACAGATATTATTTTTAAGTTGTCAAAGATCATAGTAATATATTGACCCGCCCCGATATAGCGACCCGCCTCGGCATCGCACGTGGACAAATGATATAGGTAGCCAAGCCTTCCTCAAAAAACGGTGGCCCTTCAATAAAAATAATGTCTACTGTGCCGCCCATCAGACAATATTTGACTCTGCAAGCATCGACCTTATTTTCCATGGATAGCCAGTTCCACCACCTCCAAATAGAAATAAAGCCTACCGGGGTAGCAGGTTTGTTGGAAATAATGGTCCCCCGCTCCGTTTTAGGCAGAGAAACACTAAGTACCACGCGGCCGGCACGGGCGCGAGCGGCACGCGGATTTTTTCTGGTGTTTAGTTTTGAATAAATCGTGATATCTCCTGAATGAAATAACCAATTCATATAATTCAAAAAGAGATCTACTGCTACTGAAATTACTTTTGATATGACGTATTTATTTTGATATGGATTAATAATAAGAAACAAATAGTGGACTCTAATTTCGACTGGCATTTTAATAAACTTTTCAAACATAAAAAAGGAGTCATAATGAAGAAACTATAGTAGGTAAACATATAGTGTCGTTGGATTTTTTGAAGACATTTTTAAGGTCTACAATACTGTAGTACATTATTTTGATCTATCTCATAGGGTTCAGCAAGCGTTTGCAATGTAAGCTCAAAAAAATGGGTTTATTTTGCGACATGTGTTAGAAACCTCAAAAATTATCAGTGTTCCTCTTGTATATTATGCATGTTATATACTTACATAAAAAACCTTCTTGTTCAATTACCCTATCTATTAAAAAAACTTTATCATAACCGTTCAGTAGTTTTAAAGATTCAATCATTCAAGGGGACATAGGGAAAAAGAAAGTGACTTTGTTTTATAATAATGTAGTGAAGAGTTACCTACCCTGTACATTAGGTTAACCGGTTTTTTCCCTCCGGTTTAGAACGTACCAGTTTTATTGTCTCATGCCGAGACATCACAACCTAACTAATGTAAGTACCTGTGTAACTAGTGGTACCCACTGTGCCTCGGAAAGCACATTAAGGCGTTGTTCATTAGTAGATTTTTTACAGTCGTTCCTGTGGTCGTCAAAGCCCGAATATCTGAGAACCAGTCTTACCTAGGGGTTTCTTATTACCCAGTAACTGGGTTTTGGAGGTCAGATAAGCAGCCATTCCATGCCCCAACATAGTTGGGTAAACTCTAGGCAGAATGGTATCCAATTGTACCGTGATTCTGTACATGATCTCTCTCCGGTAATGTCGTATTGGATTTGCACCGGTTTATGAAAGTGAGGGAAGAGGGAGAGCACCAGCGTCTGCGCAGGTACATACTTTTGCTTTATACAACATTATTTCTTGTTTATGCAAAACGCGAAACACGTGTCAAGTATTTTTATATAAAAAATCTATGTACAAAATTTCAAAAAGATATCATGGAAAACCTCAAAGTTATGAGCTCGTTATCTTAGTTGGTTGTCCTAACAAAAATATAGACAACACACCGCCCGGCCGTCCCGCGCCTGGAGCGGCGCGGCGCGGGGGTGACCTGTCTCACTGTGCTCCTAATATTATGGTATACCATCACATGTGTTGCGCGCTCGGTAACCATACTGCAACAATTTCTAAATGTATTTGCGAAAAAATATAATATGATGTAAAAATGGAATCGATTTAGTTGCTTATTCTGAACAAACTATATGCAGGTATCAATAAAGTAAAAATAACGTTGTATATGGTAGATACATAAAGGATCTTTCGATCTTTGTTACACGTGTTATTGGCAAAATTGTGGTATCTAAGCACAGAAGCCATTGAAGAGTTGAAGTTGAATACTATTCAGATGAAGTAAAAGAAAACTTTAAAATGCGTAGTAAAATGAATACCTATATAAATGCTTTACCGTATTCAATCATCTTATTTATGGGTACCCTTACACACATTATAATACCGCACGTGTGTAAATCAAAATATTGTGTGTGCAATACCTAACTAGTTCCATCTTTCCAAAAATGGTTAACCTAATGGACAGAGTAATGAAGACAGACACAAAATTGAAGCTACTTTCCTAGGCCTTTAGTCTGCTATTACAATAGTGTCAGAATGGTTGATCAGTGATCTCATAATGATCGATTTTATCATGAGTTTGAGTTCACGGTTTCAGGTTTCCTTTAAAATCAAAAGTGATTTATTCCCACTTTTTGAACGTCAATATTCCCCCCAAAATGCCCGCCCTTCGTACTCCTGTTGACGCAAAACAAATTGTGGGTATAATAAATGTTAGGAGTCTGCCGGCTGTAATAATTATGATGATGTCTGTGACTGTGTTTCAGGAGCCATTGCCCTCTCGTAATAAAATGAAACAAATTTGTTTTAGGACAACACGAAATAGGAAACACAGGAGTCACAAGGAGTCTTTATTAAATTTTTAGACCATGTTTTCCTAGACCCTAGTTTCGAGAAGCGAGTCAGACGAATGGTATCGGTATGTATAAGTATTGCTTAGAGAAGATGACTTACTTCCCACAAACAAAAGATAAAAAGCAAAACTTTGAAATACTTTAGTGTCTTTTCTATCTTTTTTATACGAAAACATAAACTTTGCTTAAGTTCTAGGTACAAAATAAAATAACTTACAAAAAATCACCAAGCTCCACATATCAGAAGATCATCCACACACTTGCACTAAACCGTTTTATACCAAGTGTACACCTCTATTTATTAAAAAAAAAAACAAACAAGTGTCTTCACTAGCACTAGTCGTGAAACTACACTACGACGGGTGTATCAACATTGTGAATAAAAAGTCGCCACTCTCTTGGAGTTAGGTACTCCGCCCTACCACGAGGTATAGTGAAAATTGCGAATTGTTGTAGAAGCGATAGTGCTTTGTCTATTCGGAAGCTCGGAAGTCATCGCCTATAGTTGCCAAAGTAGAATCTTAGGTACAAATTGCATAAGTTTCTGCAATTAACCTTTTAAGCTATTCAAAGGTTACCTGTGTTAGGAAACCCAGCTGTTTAATGATAAATTACAAAATGGTAAAAGTGGTAATAAAAAAAAATGAGATATTAAATAATAACTATTGAGGTATTATCCTAGTGTGTGACAGACGACTCACGACGAAATATACAAATAAATAAAATTAAAATATCTATAGGATTGAACCTTCGCTCTATGTCGTACCATACGCCACGAATGCCCTCAGTTTTATCCATTTTTTTTTAAGTATTAACTAGTGCTGAACCGCGTGATGGTAAGCAGTGGTGAAAATCGTTGACGGTAAAACGCGCTAAAAAAACTGAGTGAATAAGAAGGAAGAAGGCTGTTGAGCGAGGTGATGCAATGTTAAACCCGACAACATGACCAACGATGCTGTGCCAGAAGGAGATTGATCTGAAGACCTTCCACGACCAAAGTCCCGACACAACAACATTTGGCGCATCGTACCCGGCACACATGGCAACACAACTGTTGAGACCTGCCCCCTAATCGGCGAACACTTTTTGTCAAACGATTGCGACTAGTTGGGATCGTTTGGACCGAACGGACCAATGGGCGGACCGAACGATCCCAACTGATGCCAACTAGTCGCAATCATTTGATAAATGTGTATTCGCCGACTACGGTTCCACTAGACATCATGCCGGAACACAACAAATTGCTTGAATCCCAAGAATTTTTGCTTAGGCTTTATAGTGTAGGTACATAATTATCAAAATAGAAGTTGTCCTATGTATTATATGTGTATACGTCCTATGTAATAAACTGATCATCATCATCATTATGAACCTTTTATCGTCCCACTGCTGGGCACAGGTCTCCTCTCATACAGAGAAGGATTGAGCGTAATCACCACGCTTGCTCAATGCGGGTTGGCGATTTTAGAGTTTAAAGCCCAGGTTTCTTCAAGATGTTTTCCTTCACCTTCAGTCATTGGTGTCCAAGATATACTTAGAAAATACATATAACTTTAGAAAAGTTACATTGCCTGACCTGGAATCGAACCCACGCACTCATACTTGAGAGGCTAGTAACGACTTTTAATAAACTGATATTAGACTTTATTTTTCTTGTAAGAGATATGATCTATATATCGAGACTACAAGAGGTTTTTAAAGCATGTCTCGCTTCTGCATGTTTATGGTTTTATCATTCTCGTATTGATACTTTGTTCACAGCTCACAATACACCATATTGTTCGGTATTATTTATGATCTACCTATTTGACGGCAACAGAATAAACTCTTTAGTTTTTATACTTCTTGCGAAGTTATACGAGTATTATGATAAATGAACGATTATGTTGACTCTTATTCAATAATGTTATGCATGTCGTACTAAAGTAGGAGTGTTATCTAAACTTATATTATTTATATAGGCATTTATGGAATGGCTTTGGAACAGCTGATCCGTTTCCAAACAATACTTTACTAATGGGAAACTGCAGTATTGCTTTGTATAGAATGTAGTTTACTTCAAAACTTTTTTTTAATTTATGCATTGATTATTTCAGGCAAAGCAGACAAATATACACGTAGGTAGATGAAAACCGTAACCTAAACATACAAATTTTAACTATAAAATAGTACTTTACTTCCATGTTCTAGTGTTGTGCTGTAGTACCTACTTGTCCACAGGAGGGACGACGCAACGACCTGCGGCCAAAAAGGCTTTTTCCATGACGAGAGTCTGATAACAATTCGGATACGCACCACACGGTCCAGTAACTGAACCCTCGGCGTTTACCATATCTAGTGGACGCACTTTACTATGTCGTCCGCCTTAGGGCTGTAGTGTAGGCGGAAAATGTAAACCGGTACAAAAAACGTCAACGTCACAGGCACAGTTTAAAATTATATAATGTAGTATGTACAATTTTTTCTGTTCGTCAGCAGTTTCATGAATAAATCGTCATTTTAAGCTACTTCGAAAATAGTAATCAGTTCTGGAAATCTGTGAAAGCTGAGAGAAAAAGGACTTGCGGAGATAAAGAAAACGGGTGAAACTTTTTTCCTCTTTGATTTGACATCGAAAAGGTTATGATGAATTATCTACTTTATCTTCAGCCCATAGATGTCCACTGCTGGGCAAAGGCCTCCCCCAAGGCTTTCCACGCTGACCGGTCCTGCGCTGCACGCATCCATCGGCTTCCCGCGACCTTCACCAGGTCATCGGTCCACCTAGTTAGGGGCCTCCCTACGTTTCGTCTTACGGTACGTGGCCGCCACTCCAGAACCTTACTGCCCCATCGGCCAATGAGCAATGTGCCCTGCCCACTGCCACTTAAGTTTAGCGACTCGCAGAGCTATGTCAGTGACTTTGGTTCTTCTACGGATCTCCTCATTTCTGATTCGATCACACAGAGAAACTCCGAGCATAGCTCTTTCCATTGCCCTATGTGTGACTCTGAGCCTTCGTATGAGGCCCATTGTGAGCGACCACGTTTCAGTTCCGTAAGTCAACACTGGCAAACACACACTGGTCAAAGACTTTAGTCTTGATGGAGAATTATAGCATGATATAATTAAATTTAAATTCATCGGTATTTAAAATAATTAGGGATTAGGAATTCCTCATTATTTTAAAAAGGATTTAGTAAGTAACGAGAAAACTACAAAAGTATTGTAACATATGCAAAAAGGCGATGTTTCCATTTAACTGATAAAGTGTATAGATTTATCACACCTACTAAGCACTTAGCTCGAACATTACTTAACTAGACAATGTAACATTAAATAAAAACCTTTTGATATTGATTGTCATGTGAATGGCAATAAAAAACTAGCGCTGTACCAATACCGACGTCTAATACTAAAGGTAGAATGACACGGTTCACTTTTGTCTTTCAATTTTAACGAATCATTCATAAGTAGATCAGATCAGAAACAACAGACACATAATATCCTTGCGGAATCAATCAATGTATACTCGTATATGTATAAAAGTAAATCGTTTAAGTCCTTTCAACTCTGAGCTTTTTAAGAATCTTATTTAAAATACCAACTCTTTATAATAAGCTTAACTGTCACTAATGAGACACAATTATTTTATACCGTATTCCGGACGATATACATAAGCTTCCACCAGATGTTCATGGAAATAAGTAGATACTTTTCAATGCAGTTTTCATTGATAAATATTAATGATATTTCTTCTTATTTTTTAAATTATTGTTAATTTTCGTATAGACTAAATAACTAAGATGACATAATTCACCGATATGCGTGCTTCTTTGTCCGAATTAACAAAGTATTTTCATTCAAGAATTGGAGGGCTGAAATATATCAAACCTATTATATAAAATTTTCCTCTACCGGTGTTTGTCCTCAAGCTCCTCCAAAACGGTTGAACCGATTTTAATAAAATCTCTTACATACATTCGTTAGGTGTGAGGTAAGGTTTTTATCTATTTTTTATATTACTACTACTTACGCGGGCAAAACCATGGGGAGCACCTAGAATTTTTTGTTGTGCCGGGAATTTGGTCATGGAGGGCCTCCAGATCAATCTCCTTTTGGCGCAGCATCGTTGGTCGTGTTGTTTGGTTTAACATTGCATCACCTCGCTCAACTGCCGTCTTCCTTCCAATTCACTCAGATTTTTGGCTCTTAATATACTAGCGCGCTTTACCATCAACGCTTGCATCACTGTTTGCCATCGGGCGGAATTGCGGTCAAGCAACCAACGGTATATGTATACTGTTTGCTTAACAGACCAGGGGGAATACTATAAAATACGTAAATAAATAATGAAAAGATGTATGTATTTAAATGAAGACATATTACAGAAGGTAACACCTTTTAAAGACAACCTTTGCATGAATAATGTGAGAAGGAGAGACTGTACTGCAGGTAGCATCATCATTATCTTGACGCAGACCATACTTTACCATGCAAAAAGTCGTCGCCTCCTAGCTGGAGGATGTCATATCTTCCGCTCGCCTTAGCTACAATCAAAGTATAGTCTGCACATTTCAATCAAAGAGTAGAGCAGCAGTGGCCTGGTGGTATCTGCCCTGACTTACAAGTTGTGGGTCGAACCCCATCCGACGCATTACTTTGTGTAAATTATTTTATCGCCACTGCTCTCAAAACGGCGAAGGAATACATCGTGAGGAGACCGGCATATCCTAGAGGCAAAAACATTGACGTCTACCAACCCGTACTGGGACCGCATGGTAGATTGCGGTCTACTCCCTCTTAGCGACAGTAGGGCTGTGCCCCAACAGTGGGAACAATATGGGCTGATTATGTACGCTTAATCAAAGTAGTCTACATTCTATTACACAACATTCTTTTATTGAATACTTACTATTGGCCGTAATGTTGATCATCATCCCCTTTTCAGACCGATCATCTCACGCAATTCGGGGAAGACCAAATAAATTTAATTAATTCCCCCATCTCCGTTCCACCATCGGACGACCCGTCGTACGGCGAGTTTCCACCCTTATGTTGTTAACACCTCTACGATCCGGACGAAGCGTTTCGCCTCCTCCTTTATACCGCGTACATCGAGGGACTGGAACAATCTGCCGGCGGCGGTGTTTCCGTCGGACTACAATTTGAGTGTCTTCAAGGCTAGAGTGAATAGGCTCTTAATAAACTAGTGCGCTTTACCATCAACGATTGCGTCACTGCTTACCATCAGGCAGGATTGCGGTCAAGCGCTGGTTTATACTTTAATAATAAAAAAAAAAAAGGTAGGCCATAAGATCGGCCGCCGGCAGAAGTTACCACCCACCAGACAAAGTCTTGCCGCCAAGCGATTCGTCGTGTTCCGGCGTGATGTCTGGTGAAGCCGTACGGAGGACGGGTCTGAGCAGTTGTGTTGTGAAGCTTGCCGGGTACGATGCGCCAAACGATGTTGTGTCGGGAGTTTGATCATGGTCCATCCAGATCGATTTCCCTCTGGCGTAGCATCAATGGTCGTGTTGTTGGGTTTAACATTGCACCACCTCGCTCAACTGCCGTCTTTCTTCCTATTCACTAAGTTTTTTAAGTGAATGGATTTAATAAATTAGCGCGCTTTACCATCAACGATTGCATCACTGCTTACCATCAGGCGGGATTGCAGTCAAGCGCTAGTTTATAATTATTAAAAAAAAAGGAATGTCCCTCCCTTCATTTATTTGGTCTTCTCCTCTTTCCTCTCTCCCTCCTGCTCCTAACTCCATTCATACGTAATACTTTTCTTACTACACCTTTTTCACTACATCGCATCATATGACTATAACCTCTTTAAACAGGTTAAGACTTATCTATTTGTTATTAACAGAATCATCATCATCATCATCACCCCAGCGCTAATCCCAGTCGCATCCTAAGCTTTGAGTCTGGGGTCCGCTGTACCAGTCTAACTGCTGATTTTGGTTAAACTTTGATATTTTCCGTGAAGTGACTGCCCTCTGACCTCCACAGCTGGAATGTGATATCGAAGCAGCTCCAACAACCGTAACGACTGCCACTAGATGTTCGTATGGCAAACGGGACCAACGTTGTTATTCATAGGATGTTCAGAGACAATTTAATCTTCATATTTTTATGTACTTACTTTAAATTATTTTAAAATCATTTGAAGATTAATACTTAACGATACTCATAGCAGAAGCTTTTCACACAACTTTTCAGTCACCGGTGGCATTTTCAATCAATGTGAACAATAAATCAACTTGGTTGAACCGTGTAACATAGCCTTTATGACCTAACATAATAATTGCACACTAACTACTGTTAGATGTAATAAGACTCTGTCGAATTGTGGTTCATATGTAATTTTATTGCACATTGGACAATATGTGGAGCAGAAAGAAATATTAGCTATGTTAATTAGTGGGTTTTTATGATAATTGTGTGCTTGACATGGATTTTTATGCTGTATTTGATCTGGTTATGGATTATAGCTGTCTTTATTAATGATACTCATTCGTATTTTAGAATATAAATTAATTCATAAGTATTAGACGACACGGTTTGTGCAGTGGCTGAGCGATCGGCTGCTGCGCTGCATGTCGCGGGTTCGATTCCCGCACGGAACAAATATTTGAATGACCTACAAGTAGTTGTTCCGGGACTGGCTGTTTGTATTTGTGAGTTTAAATGTTTGTCAACGCAAAGTGTACAAAAAAAAGTGAAATAGTGATACAAATAATCTTTAGTGATTTTAGAAAATACGAAGTCAAATAATAAAATATTATAAAAAAAATACAAAAAAAAAAAACGAGTGTGCTTATGACCACACGACTGAAGTGAAACTTCTTTCGCTCCATCTGTATGTATGTATATATATATGTGTGTACAATATATACATGTATACACATATACATATATTAATTTTCTATAAATATTTAAATTTATTTCATGGTTTCATTGGTAAATTAATATTTTTGCATAGATCTTCTACTATTATTGAAAAAAAAAATAAATAAATAAATAAAACTCGTTGTAGACCTTGTAGTACCAAGCTCGCGCCACGGGCGCCTCTGTGCTTATATCCCTCACTTAACTTCCGTTCGCCTTGCCCGATCACTTTTCGTAACGCTTACGTGACGCGTTCGCCAGCTTACTCCCCAAGTCAAGCGTGCGTAAAGAAGTTTCACTTCAAAAACAACCAACTAAAAAAAGTACAAAGTAACAAATAACTAATTTTGAAAGTCGGTGTCAAAAACAAATATACATTTTCATGGTCTTGGTGTCTTTGGTTTTTGGATCCATTCCAGACCTTTATTAATTTGTAGTGCTTTAAAAAACCTAATGAAAAACTTACAAAGGCACTAGTCGCCCCTACATTTTTTGAAAGTTCTCCTTGATTTCTCTGGTCTTCCACCAACAAACCCTGATGTCCTTATCATGGGACTACCTTGGAAATATCTTCTTTCCAACAAAAAAGAATTATCGATGTAATCCGCGAACAAACATAAAAAATGCATATATACGGTCGTATTGAGCAGATAATCTTCTCTTTTTTCAAGTCGATCAAAATCTAAAAGCAAATAGAATTGATTTTCGCTGCCTAGGTATTCCAATAGTTAGCTTCGTTTGGAGAAATAGGGGCAAAAAAAAAACTACAAAATATTGACATGCCACTTTATTAAATGTAAATGTTTGATTATGTTAATTTAGTACGCCATATACTTCAGCAAAATATAGTGCACATCTACAACCAAACCTATGTTTAACAAAGCAAATGATTGATTAAAAATACTGTGAGTTACGCATAGCTGACAAAATAAATAGCTGCATATTTTTTTTAATTTTTTTTATCTAGGTAACAAATTGCGTTACATAAAATATTTTACAGAAATATGGGTGTTACGTTTGTTTATGGCCAATAGGGTATTTGACTAAAAAAAACTAATTAGTCCGTCAGTCAGATTTCCAAAAAATACAAGACACGTATTTTTTGTTTGACTAGTATTTTTTTGAAAATCTGACTGACGAACTAATTACTTTTTTTTTAGTCAAATAACCTATTATAGGTTTCTCTGTGTAACTGGGGTATTTATAAAAGGTGTATCTGACATCGACGCACAAACGAGTACCACCAACCCACCCAGTGGTGGAATTTTTCGTCGGCTTTTTCATGATTAAAAAAAATGCATTTTTTTTACTTTAGACCGTTTATAATTGCTATACTTTTATAACCCAATAAGATTTTAAAGTAAAACTTTATTAATTCGCTAATTACACAAAAAAAAAACGCAATGTGAACAAAACTCGAAAAACTATCTTATCAGCCGATTTAATAGAGTTCACATCAGGGATCAACGTCATACCTTCAAATCTGTACGGCAGCACGCTTGCAACGTTCAAAAGCCGAGCCGACACATTTTTTTAAACACTGAATTCTTTAACCCTTCATTAATGACATAAATGACTATCATAATTTTATTAGTGCCATGTGGTCTAGCCTTTTCGCGAAGTTTGCATTACGATATCAAATACACCTGTATAAATAACGCCTTTGATTACGAAGTGTTAACTTACATGTTATGATTTAGACAAAAAATAAATAAAATTTTTGTTGCCTAGTGTAATATAAAATAAATATATGTTAACATGATAAATCAAAAGACTTCTTCTCAGTAATCCGATTTCATCACAAGTAAGTATTAATGTTTACCACTTAATTAAATGGGTACGGGTCAGCTAGAGTAATTAAATAAAGCTGCTTTTTAATAGAGAAATCTATTTTACTCAGTTAAAATGTGCTGAACCAATATAATTTTCTTTTAATATCAGACAAAAAGTTTCAAAGCTGTAGGAGAGAGGGAAGAGAAGAGGACTTAAGAAATGTAAGGGTAAATAGGGCCATAAATAAAATAAAATTAAAGCTAAAAAGTACCCACAGCATCAAAAGTATAATAACACTGAACGTTTTAGCATTTAAAAAAAAAAAAAAAATTATTGGTCTATCTTCAATGGTAACACTATGCTTTAACAATGATACATGCAAGATACAAGCATAGTGTAGAACAGGGGTCGGCAAGTAGTTTTAAGTAGGGTCCGGATATTGCTCGAAAATTTTTAAAAGGTCCAGAAAAAAAAAATAACTGATAATAAGTAAGTACAGCTATTTATTACCTAAAATTAGTGTGAAAAATTGCATCGGCGGTCTTGAGCCAGGTTTTTAAAGTTTGGTTCTCGTGAAGAACAGCTAATTCAAAGAGTGTCTTCTAAGTGAGCGTCTGTTAATCTCGAACGATATTTGTTTTTCAAAAAATCCATTTTTGAAAAAGATGTTTCGCATATGTATGTCGAGCCAAACATAGTGGGCAAATTGATAGCAAGTTTTTTGCAATTTTGATATTTTTCTGGGACATGTTTGACCCAAAATTCTTCAGTTGACACCTTTTTATAAATTTGCAAAGACACATCTTCATGCAGATCGATTATTTCCATTTTAAGTGATGGCTTTGGCAGATTAAATAACTTGGCAGCCACATCTGTCCATTCGGCTGCTGCATCACCTTCAAAGGGTGAAGAAACAGAGATAGCTTGCCCATCTCTGCAAAGTCTTGGAATCTTGTGGCAAATTACGCAGAAATAAAAGATTGGTTCAAAAATATTACGTATTTGTTTATACTTGACATACCTACAATACCTACATTACAATATTCGGCGGTCCGAGGTTCTACCTTTCGCGGTCCGCAAACGGACCGCGGTCCGCCTGTTGCTGACCGTTGGTGTAGAATATGATGCGATAGACAGGGCATGCAAGAGGGTAGTTGACTAAAAATAACTAATTAGTCTGTCAGTCAGATTTATAAAAAATACTAGACACGTATTTTTTCTTTTTTCATATATAGTACAGTCAATATGTCGAAAAAAAAGCCGTGAGCTCCGAAAAATGACAAACCGGAATTTGACTTGATGAATCGTTAGAGGGGCGAGTAATAAACTTAATGTTAGATTTCCGAAGTCCCTCCTCCTGCTGTTTTTGAGAAAATCCAAAAATATTTTGAAATTGATTTATCTCAGCAACTATAAGGGCTAGCGACCTTTTTTTTTTTTTAAACTGTTAAGGACACTTAGGACTACATTTTCTTTCATTGAAGTGACATCGTCCGACTTAAACTGCAAAAGCTAGATGGCGCTAAAGTTTGAAAAAATTGGTTTTTTGCCATTTTCATTATGAAATAACAATTTTTTTACAATAATGTAAATGAGAAAGTTGTTTGTCACAAAATTAGCTACAACTTTTGTTTAAAACATTTTTTCGTAAAACTCACCGTTTCCGAGCTGAAGCTTGTTGAAGTGTACAAATCGTACATTATGTGCCTTGCTGTAGGGTGTTTGTCACACAATTCATGGATAGATCAATGAATTGAAATGTTTACATAATTTTCAATTTTTAATAATTTTTAATTTTTTTTTTTTTTTTTTTTTTTTTTTTTTTTTTTTTTTTTTTTTTTGTACGCTTCTTAGAGCATCTGGCAGATGTTAGAAACCGGTCCATTGTCCAAACTATGCCCACGTATTCGGTGAAAGTGACAAAAGAACCGTTGTTCTGCTCACTGCACTTCTTCACCTATATAGCTCGGAAACGGTAAGTTTTACGAAAAAATGTTTTAAACAAAAGTTGTAGCTAATTTTGTGACAAACAACTTTCTCATTTACATTATTGTAAAAAAATTGTTATTTCATAATGAAAATGGCAAAAAACCAATTTTTTCAAACTTTAGCGCCATCTAGCTTTTGCAGTTTAAGTCGGACGATGTCACTTCAATGAAAGAAAATGTAGTCCTAAGTGTCCTTAACAGTTTAATTTTTGGATTTTCTCAAAAACAGCAGGAGGAGGGACTTCGGAAATCTAACATTAAGTTTATTACTCGCCCCTCTAACGATTCATCAAGTCAAATTCCGGTTTGCCATTTTTCGGAGCTCAAATTGCAGATTGACTGTACTAATAGACAAAAAATGAAGACGACACAGTACGTTGAAAACTCGTGTGACGTCAATGCACGCTACCTTTTTAGCGAGCAGTGACGTCACCAGCCACCACTCCTGAACTTTGATGCCTTTTATATGTATCAATGTTTAGTGATTTGATAAAACAAAATATACGTGTCCCATATCTTTCTATAATCTGAATGACGGACTAAATAGATTCATTTTTTAAACCCAGGAAACATCCCTATTATATAAAAGAAGCTAACGGTTAAAGAATAGAGAAAAAGAATCAGAGTGTTGTTCTTTCACTAATAGTAGTTGTGTGTGTGTGTGTGTGTTAAATGTAGTGCTTTCTATTTTAGTAAAACATTTAGCTTAGTTTCGAAAACAAAAGGGTTTTTTTTACTTATCGAATTTTGTCATGTTAATCAACTTTTGTTGCCGACCGTACCTTGCTAACAGTAACAGGTTGTGCGTTCATGTTGGTATCAGCCTGTGTAAAGGAGTCTACCCACTACACCGTATCATACCATGACCGTAATAGGAACGTGTCAGGCAAAAAAATATTCTTTGTACAGAAAAGCATGATACTATGTCCACTAGACCGTTCCGTCACCGACTCGTACCGTCGCGTGCCATGCACGGTGCGTTGATAAATGTCGGCGAGAATATTTTGCCGGTGCCGATACGCTCCGCGCATGGCACGCGACGTTGCCAAACCGATGCGTGCCGGCAGCACGCATCGGTTCGGTTCGCATCTTTAGATGACAGACATTCTCTGAAGTTGGTATTTCTTCTGGAAATATCATTTTCAATTTTTTTTTTTAAAGTATCGTGAATCCAGTAGCGTCGAGTGGGTTTTTGGTTCTCTTCTTCTTCCTCATCCAATATTATGGCAATCATTGCCAGTTGTCTAACAGTTAATCTTTTAATAGCCATACCTATATTTTATTATTTTATAACTTGAAATCACTCCCCAGACGTCCAGGCATTACCGATACACATGCGATACTGAAACGGCTTCCTATCAATAGTCATACAAATTACGGGTGGGCAACATACGGGTTGCATACGGACACCATAGCGGCATCATACGGACATTAAACGCCATCGACTCGTTTCAGTGGGCAAAGCAACCCGAATCGTATTACCTTCCGTGCTTGATACGTTCCTATTACGGTCATGGTATGATACGGTGTAGTGGGTAGACTCCTTTATTGTCACTAATCATATTTTCAAAAGTATATCAAAGAAAATTTCTTCCCTATTTCTCTTATCACAAGGGAACGAGGTTTACATGAGTTAATATAAAGTAAATGTCGAGCAACCTTCACGCAGCGACAGATGTATGAGAATAAAAAATAATATTGGATCATTTGGTACAATATGTACGGGGAAGAGGGCGCCACCATTCTCACGAGTTTATTGAAAATATTGGCTTAAGCCCGCAACTTCCACTACATCGTAAGGAAGTAACGTTTCATCCTACGCGAATGTATAACTTATAATCATTCATTGCGTTATGTACATAGTTTATAAGACACTTTTTGTGCATACAGGAAGCAATGGATTAACAATATCCTACAAAATCTTTCAGATTGTGATTGAAAATCTATTACGCAGTTACATACACTCCAAATCCGTATATTTTTTTCCCGTACATTCCAAATTTGTACAAAAAAATAGTAATTAAAAAAATATGTTAATGAGGATAACTAAAACATTACACATAACAACTAAATAACGAAAATCACAAGAATACGTAAGATAGCATTCAAAATAATGACAGTGAAACAACATGTATGTAGTTGTTGTTTTGGGCAGAAGCCATTATAAAACGGCAAAATAAAGAAAAACCCTACCGCCACTATAAATGACCGGATTAGGAAATATTTCAAATATAATAAATAAATATTTCAAATATCTAAACTAAATAATTTATTTAATTAAAAGCCTCATAAATTCAGAAAATAGATATAGTTCAATTAAATTGATTTAAGTATAACATTTGGTATATAAATTGATTATAATAAATTCAGCCATAGGTAATCGTAACCTGTATACACAAAACACATAATATACATATGCATTAAACTTTTATTACAATGTGTACCCTAAAAAAACCTTTTTAACATTGCTCGAATGGAGTTAAGTCGAGTTTTCATAATAGGAAATAGGATTTTCCCGGAAGATCTGCGTGCCCTGAAATGGTAAACTCATTAAAAGATCCTGTTGGTTTTATACGGAATCGAGGACTGGGTTTATTCAGAAACCAATTTTAGTTGTATTTGTAAAACGAAAATAATATTTGTCTGTTTGACGAGTCGCAAAATGGATTCTAGTAGCTTTTCTTTTTAATTATAAACTCGAGCTATACTGCAATCTCGCCTGATGGTAAGCAGTGATGAAATCGTTGGAGGAAAAGCGCGCTAGTTTAGTAAGAGCCTATTCAGTCAAAAAAACTGAGTGAATATGAAGGAAGACAGCAGTTGAGCGAGGTGATGCAGTGTAAAACCCAACAACACCAACGATGCTGCGCCAGAGGGAAATTGATCTGGAGACCCTCCACGACCAACCCACTGACACAACAACATTTGGCGCATCGTACCCGGCACACATCGCAACACAACTGCTCAGACCCGTCCTTCGAACGGCTTCACTATATATCATCCCGGAACACGACGAATCGCTTGGCGGCAAGATTTTATCTGGTGGGTGGTAACTTCTGCCGGCAGCCGATTTTATGGCTCTGCCGTGTTTTGATCAAATATGAAATAAGTAAGTACCTTTTAAGTTAGGTACTCAAATAAATAAATTAATTAATTGTTTATTTGTCAGCTTTGTACATAATTTTTATAACAATTTTCTTAATTCTAAATAGCATTGATGTATAATTTGCCTGAACTAGGTAGAACCTGTGCCTCAGGCGTAAAAGTGCTTATTATAAATTTTTATTTTGCCATAAATTAACAATAAAAGAAAGTAAGTAGTCTTCTCGCCAATACCATAGCCGAAGATGGCCAAAGTGATAACGTTCCCATTGCTACGATACAAGCCTGCCTCCTCTTTCCAAAGGGAGTGGGCCGAATATTGAAGATTTTTTTTTAACTGAAAGAATAATGGTAGTATTTATGGCAGACTTTATAAAAGAGCACAATTTTATTAGTTTCTGCGAAGAAAATGTTTATTGAGATGTTATTGAAATCTATTGTACCTATTTTTGGAAATAATTTACACACTACACTGGCGGACAAGGTCGATGGACCTTTTATTAGGCTCTGGGCGGGCAGACATGTGCGTGTACACATTCATGTCGCCAACTGATCCCTGTTTCTCTTTTACTAACATAGGATAAGTTTTTTTTTACAAACAATATATGGGCCTTGCCTAAAATAAAGAGTTTGAATTTGAATTATCAGCTCTTAATGTTCCTACTTTTGGAACACAGGCCTCCCCGCGGGCGCAGTGCGGGATGGTAGATCCACCTAGGCATCGCCTAAATAGTAATTATATTTTGTAATTAGTTTGCACTAACTCACGGACGAAACATGCTTTTACTAACAGATATTATTTATTTCTCGGACCATATTTATATACCAAATGTAACAAACTGATAAAGATATACAGTGAAAGCTCAAATAATAATAATATAATAATAATATTTATTTATTTTCAAAACTACAGACAGGCTTATACTTAAGATAGTTTTTTAAATAGCTATTACATTATAGGTTCCTTTTATAATATGTTAATCCAGATTCTGTACACAGGAAATAAAACTCTGTCTCTTAAACTAGGCTGTCCTGTATCTTAAGGAGTTTTTACATAGAACAGTACAATAATGGAACGGTGTTACTCTGGCTGGCTATCTAGTGATATTTAAATTTAATCCTTATTATTACTCGTGTGTGTGTGTGTGTGTGCGCGTGTTTGTGTGTGTCTGTGTGTGTATGTGTGCGCGCGCGCGCGCGCGCGCGTGTGTGTGTGTGTGTGTCTGTGTGTGTGTGTGTGTGCACGTTCTAACCTTAGTAAATGAGTTTTCGCTGCACCACCCCATACCGGTATACAATATCCTATTACTGATTGGCACAGGCCATAATATACCAGCTTAAGGGTATCTGGGTCAGCGGTGTTGTGTGATGCTCACTGAATATCTAGAAACCCTCAGTTCCACAGATACGGAAAAAATGCTAGAGGTATTAAAATAAAATGAGTAGTAAGTTATATAGTTAATAAATAAGTAGAGGTAATATATTATTTAAGTTTTTAGGACAGTTTTTCATTGCTTAGTCTTAAATACTTTTGTCATATGTTTATTATTATTATATTATAGCCATCAAATATCCTTGTTAATGAAACACAGGTTTAAATAAACCTAGTTCGGGTGGTCCCAACATTAGTTTTAGATCCTAACTTTATACAAGGTGTCTCAAAAGAAAGTTCACATTTAAATCTTTTTTTAAAAGAAAAGTCTTAGCTTTATTGAAAAAATGTTTATTTTATATTGAAGTACACTGTTTGGGAATTTATTTTTTAAAAATAACATCGTCCAAATGTAAACCGTTGCGCTCTCGGCATTCATTTAGTCGGGCACTAAAATTGCCTATGACAGCTCGGCAGGTAGTCTCCGTGATGGCTGCCATTTCATGACGGATATTTTCTTTTAATTGTGCCAGGGAAGTCGGTTTATTAGCGTAAACTTTTGATTTGACATAACCCCACAGGAAAAAATCCATAGGCGTTAAATCGGGACTCCGTGGAGGCCAATTTATGTCACCTCGCCTGGAGATTAATTTGTTCGGAAAAATTTCTCGAACTCGAGGCAGAGATCTGTTGGACGTGTGTGAAGTTGCTCCATCCTGCTGGAACCATGTTCTTTGGTTGTAACTAGGAAAGTTTTGCAGTTGGGGTACGAAAAACTCGTCTAACATCTCCACATAACGCTCTGAATTCACTGTAAGTGTGCGTCCCCTTCCATCTTCAAAAAAGTAAGGGCCGATAATTCCTCGCGCCGACATCGCTGCCCATACGGTGACTTTGGGTGAATGTAGCGGTTTCTGATGTTTTTGTTTTGGGTTGGTTGCACTCCAGTAACGACAATTTTGCTTGTTTACATGCCCATTCAGGTGAAAATGGGCTTCATCGGAAAACAAGATGTTGGTGAACGTTGGAAAGCGCTCAATCATCTGATTTACAAAGGCAAGCCTCTGACCAGCATCTTGAGGCTTCAGTTCTTGCACTAACTGAATTTTGTACGGGTGCAGCTTTAAATCTTTGTGTAAAATGCGGCATAATGAAGATCTGTGCACATTTAAAGCAACAGCACGCTTCCGAATCGAGAGGTTTGGATCATCTCGAATAGACTGAGTAACACTGTCCACGTTTTCGGCTGTTCTTGATGTTCTTGGTCGCCCAGATTTTGGTTTCTCCAGAGTTGACCCAGTCTCTTCAAACTTCTCAACCCATTTTGCAATGAGACGAGTGCTAGGCGCATCATTTAAGTGACGAATATGTCGAATACTGCAGAATTTTCTACGCGCTACAGTCGCCGAATTACCGTTTTTGTAAAACTCACGTACGCACAACGCACGGTCCGCACCAGAGAAACGCTCCATAGCGACTAAATTCCCAAGAGCCAGACTACCGACTGACATACCCCCCGCGCCCCTCAGAATAGTTGCTTTCGCGTAATAAGATAAGCAAATGTGAACTTACTTTTGAGACACCTTGTACATTTATATTATGTATTAGACTACAGTAAGTTAGCTTTTATGATTGTTATTATTAAGATTGTATTACTATAGAAACAGGCTTTTTGTACATTCATTGTTGTTCTATGTTTTTTTTTCTTTTTTTTTTAATAAATTTCAATTTCATTTCATTCCAAATTTCATTCATTTCAAATACCACAATCTTACATGGAACGACTGCCTATCTGTATTTCCCCTTTACTAGGGGTAACTCCTTGATAAGACTTGTTCTGATTACCCGCAACGACTGTCAATGATCTACGAATGACAGTCAGGACCATCGGCTTAACGTGTTTTCTGAGGCACGGAGGGGTCGAGACATGTACAGCAAGTGTCAAAAGTGCATTACCACTATTGAACTTTATTGCTCTAACAATAAGTGTCAAAAGTGGTACTCCACTTTTGGACCTTTACTGTAAGTTTTTTTTTTTAATTTTTAATCGAATCTATTAGTGACAGTAAGTCATAGTTTAGCTAATCAATTTATGTAATAACTACATTGACATTGAATTGTGTCAAAAAATCTATAGAAAAAAACACTGCCCCACACTAGAAATTACTCCTGTACCGTGGGTGCGTTCACAAACATTTAAACTCACATACACAAACAGCCAAACCCGTAACAACTACCTTTAGGCTATACAAATATTTGTTCCGTGCGGAAATCGAGCCTACGTACCACTGCACCAAACGTGTCGTCAAATATTGAATTATAATTACTAAACCTAATCTTTCGAATATTATCCGGTATATTTTTACAGCCGACCTCAACATAAACGTAGTTGACAGTCTAGGCACATAAAGAGACTCTGCCTATTTGTTCTAAACAATTCTGTAAAATTCTAATACGTACAAACATCAAAGACATGATTGAGCAATAAAAAGCATATCACCGAGCTTCCGGCTCCAGAGTGACCATTAAGACGTGCATGAAACAATTCGGATCATTAAAATAAGTCGGCCGTAAAGATATGGCAAGTTATTGTCAGATTTTACTGTTCACTTTCATAGCCTAACCAGTCTGGAAATAGAGGAAAAGTTCCGTCTTCTGAAGTTTGAAACCTAGGAAAAGTTTAGGGGAATAGTGGTATTTTGAATTTAAAGTTTCTTGTTCCTCCGTTCAGCCGCCAGGAACGTATTCGTTACTCTATTTGATATTTTAAGAAATAATTTTTGTGATACGAGGACTAGACTCTAGGCTAAATCGAAATTATGTGGGGATGGTGATCACGGGGGTGTTTTTCCCCGTGATCATCGCACATAGTATCGATTCCTCAAAGATAAGGTAAAAATCCTATACCAACCGACCTCGCTCTCCAGAGGTTAGGTGTCTTTTGAAGTTTTACCTCGAAAACATTAAAAAAATGGGGGGTAAATGAGCGGAGGTCATCAGTAATTTTATTTTTCTGCATATTAAAGATTGTCAGCTATGTAAGAACAGACATCGTCAGTCGTCTTCCTGCTAAATGATAAAACCGTCTTCTTCTTCAGCATATAGAGGCTCAATGCTGGACTAAGGCTTTTCACAATGGCCGGTCTTGTGCTGCCCGCATCCATCGGCTTCCCGCGACCTTCACCAGCCTCCTAATCGGCGAACACATTTTTGTCAAATGATTGCGACTAGTTGGTATCAGTTGGGATCGTTTGACAAAAATGTCAACGGTCAACGGGGCAGATCAACGGTCCACCGTCATCCTAGTTCACGTAAAACAGAGGTCCTCATTTATGGCGTAAATTTATACCTGTGTAGGGATCTTCAGAACTTCTATAAAAATATATATAATACAATCATGAAATGTATATGAAACAAACAAAGGGTCAGGTAATTTTAAAATAGGCCACATCTACACACTCCTACACATTTAAACTGACCTCGGATTGAATAGCCTTTTCGGACAATTAGAAGTCAACTTATACTGGGTACCTATCTATGTAGGTATTTGCATGCAAAGTATAGCATAATCAGCTTATAATAATCCCACTGCTGGGCAATAAGTCATAAGTCTGTGAGAAGTAGGCTTAAATTCCCCCGTGTGATCAGTGCGGATAGATGCTACATATCATCAATTTTTTTTAGTACTAAGACATGCAGGCTTTCTCATGATATTTTCTTTGACTGTTTTCAAAGCAAAGTGTGTTACTAAAGCTCCAAAACTACACCAACAGCACCAGTCGCACAGGCCAGTGAAGAAGCACGGGTGGGTTTTAGTCAGTAAAAGATTGATATGCCCTTCCGCTCCGCCCAGAGCGGGAGAAGTCTTTTGATGATTTCCCATCCCAACAAAAAAAAAAATAACCGATGTTGTGCAAGTCACTCCTCCGATTGCTAATTAAAGGAAAGCCTTGCATAATATCGGTTCCACAAACAATTCCCCTCATCAAGCTGATAATTTAGAAAATTCTAAATCAACCACAAAACATGGTTTTTCCTTCAGTTCTCAGGTAAAAATATTTACAACATCCCTGCTCCACAAAGAGCAAGATAAGATTAGATAGAGCGTTTGCTAGTCTTGCGTTGCCCTAGATATTGGTGTCAGTATTGATCAATACGTTCACCTGTCTGTGTGCACACAGCCGGTGTATTCGTCACACAAGGTTTTTTGTTGTGAGCTGGGTTTTGTTTGCAAAATTGCATAGATATTTTTAAATCTGTAAAACTTGAGTGGTTTTCGCGCGTATCTGTTTAGTTTCATGCATTTTAATGAATAACTCTTTCTATGTTTAATGAATTATTAGGCTCAGACTGGGGGGTCTGAGGTCAGGGAGTGTGGGGTTCTTACCTCACAAAAACCACTCGGGTAATTACTATTCGCATATACATCATAGTGATCACAATACCTCTCTCCCAAGTTTTAGTTTTGTATGCCTACATATATTATTAGCTGCGTACTGCGGTTTCACACGCGTAGGTTTCGAGGTTTCGAGGACGTAGGATAGAATAGGATATTATTTAATACTAGCGGCCGCCAGCGACTTCGTTCGCGTGGAGTTAGTTATGCTCCGCTCCTATTGGTCGCAGCGTGATGATATATAGCCAAAAGCCTTCCTTGATTAATGGGCTATCCAACGCAAAAATATTTTTTCATATCGGACCAGTAGTTCCTGAGATTAGCACGTTCAAACAAACAACTCTACAGCTTCATATATTAGTATAGATAAGTATGTAGCTTATTTAAGTATTTGTTTAAATAGTGTTATTTTTTTTATATAATTATAAACTAATGCTTCACCGCAATCCCGCCCGATGGTAAGCAGTGATGCAATCGTTGATGATACAGCGCGCTAGTTTATTAAGAGCCTATTCACTCTAGCCTTGAAGACACTCAAATTGTAGTTACACGTTAACACCGTCGCTGGCAAATTGTTCCAGTCCCTCGATGTAAGCGGTATAAAGAGGAAGCGAAATAATTACTTAAAGCATTACCTATTAATGCATGTATAATACACTATCCTACAATATACTTAAGCTTCGCACTAGGCTGACTAACTATAAACTGATTTATGAGACATGAGGCTCAGATATCAAATCACAAGAGGTCTCAGGAGTAATGATACGTCTGCTGTAGTAACAGCTCGCTTTGTATTCCGAAGCAATGCTTCTAGCTAAACATACTGGGCATCTAACAATTGTCCAAACGACAATGTAACAAGGAGTCCGCCTCCACCATTAAATTTTGAAGGATATTGCTAATCTATTGAAGTGAATGTTGTTGGATTTGTAGCAAATCCAAATTGGTTTCATATGCAACGTACGACAGCACATCAAGCTACTACAATCTGTTAAATTTCTTTACTGGATCTTCAACTCCATCGCTAAAGCATTGATCTTTCACTGTTCAGGCCCCTCGTTTGTGGAATGCGTTGCCAATATTGAAATAAAATGCGCGCAGTCGTTGCTGGAATTCAAGAGACTTGTGAAGGAACACTACTTGTCGTTATGATCTTGTTCAACGAACACTTTTTGGCTGTACGTATTTGTGTATCTATTTTAGTATATTGTATTAATAATATTTGCACCAACGACAGTCCCATTTGTGGTTCAGGAGAATCTGTCCATTCTTTGGTTGCCTGGAAGACATTGCATTAGCGATAAGGGTGGCCGTTGTATGTTTTGTTGTGTTTAATGTATTTTGTTTTTGGTGTACAATAAAGAATATAATTATATATATATTAATTCGCATAAGCAAGGTTGATTGGAAATTTTTGACAGTTTCGGGTAGGTTTTATGTAAAAAAAAAAGTAAAAAAATATATATGTATACATCAAAAGTATCCTAAGTGGGTTTTATCTTTTTTCTTATTTTTTTTTTTATAAATTATAAACTAGTGCTTGACCGCAATCCCGCCTGATGGTAAGCAGTGATGCGATCGTTCATGGTAAAGCGGTCAACACGCCTGTCTGTGACGTAGAGACCTCGGGTTCGATCCCCGGCCAGGTCATGATGGAAAACGATATTTTCCAGATTGGCCTGGGTCTTGGATGTTTATCTATATATGTATCTATTTTAAATATAGTATCGTTGAGTTAGTATCCCATAACCCAAGTCTCGAACTTACTCAATCTATGTGATTTGTCCATGTATATTATTTATTATTAAAGTGTACTAGTTTATTTAGAGCCTATCCACTCTAGCCTTGAAGACACTCAAATTGATAAATTGTAGTCTGACGGAAACACCGCCGCTGGCAGATTGTTCCAGTCCCTCAATGTACGCGGTATAAAAAAGGAAGCGAAACGCTTTGTCCGGATCGTAGTGGTGTTAAGAACGCAAGGGTGGAAACTCGCCGTACGGCGTTTCGTCCGATGATGGAACGGAGATGGGGGAGTTAAATCATGCAATTCCCTCGCACACTCACCAAAATGCATCCTATAGAAGACCGGAAGGCTGGCTACTTTACGCCTGTGCTCCAGGCTTTGGAGACCGTTTCGAGTTAAATCTGGGTCGCCAATCGGCCTCTTCGCACGCCTCTCCACTGAGTCCAAAGTGGCTGCAGTACTCCACACACGAGCGGACCTGAGCGTTCGAGGACATCTGAACTCCCAAAAGCTGAAGGCGGTCGGTACACTCCAAGGAAAAGTAGGATCCAAGGTGAACGGACTTCTTTAGGCAGTGAAAAGATACGCCTGTGTTTTTGGCGGCATTGAATTCTACAAGATTGGCTTTGTCCCATTCGGAGACTGCCTGTAGTGCAGCACTCGTACGCTCTACCATGGCCTCTCTTTTGGACCGGATTGATTCCTTACTAGCCCGAGCTTCCGGCAGGTAACTGTGCTATCATCTGCATTCCCATAAATACGGGGCATCAGCAGATCGTTAATATTCAGCAGGAACAGAGTTGCAGAGAGAACAGAGCCCTGAGGAACACTTGGTCGTTATGGGCTCCGATGAGCATCCGTCGACAACAACTCGGAGGGACCGTTCAGTCAGGGAGTCTTCTACCCAGCCAATCAGGCCAGCGGAAATGCCGTATGCTGGAAGCTTACTCAAAAGGCCAGCGTGCCATACCCGGTCGAAGGCCTTCGAAACATTAAGGGAGACGGCAATCGCTTCCCCATTTTTCTCGAGGGCCTCGCCTCTCAAGTGAGTGGCATACACTAGTAGGTCCCCAGTTGACCGATTGCGGCGAAACCCGTACTGTGGGTCACTGAGGAGAACGTTACCTTCCAGGTAAGCCAAGAGGCGCGAGTTCAATACATGCTCCATAATCTTGCAGAGTATGGAAGTTACTGAAATCAGTCGATAGTTGGTAGGATCGGCACGACTACTCTTTTTGGGCATGGGCTGCACGTTGGCAAGCTTCCAGGACTTGGGCACTATACCAGTCCTAAGTGAGAGGCGATACAAGCGTTTCAATACAGGAGACAACTCGAGCACACATGCCTTAAGAACAATTGCTGGTATACCATCGGGACCACTAGCCTTATTCAGAGCTCAGAACCTCCTTGTATCTAATGCGAACCTCCGGCATTGAAGTTCCGCAATGAGGTAATTTAAGTGGATTAGCACTGTTAGTATCAAGACGCGAATTATGGGCAAAGAGACCTGCTTTCTCTCTCGCCGATGAGCCAGTGCTCCATCAGGCCTAATCAGCGGAAGCAGTGTGGGCCGACAGAAGTTCACCTCGACCGATGTGGCAAGGGAGCAGAAATATCTGCTACCGGATGGTTGCGCGGAGAGCTTGTTGCCAATACGAGTAATGCCTTCTTAATCGCCTTTTTATAGGGCTTGGCAGGACGGTTAAAGGCTTCTTTGTGCTTAGATCCGGAGCCCTACGATTACGAGCGTCAACCCAGGTCAGAAATGCAGTGTGATTACGCTGTTCAACTTAAACACAGTCGGTGTTAAACCATGGACAAGCCGAGCCACCGACGGACACGTCACTGAAGGGGATAAAATATTCCATAGCTTGACTTACCACATCGTATATAGCATCCGCACAGCTCAACGGATTATCAGAAGAGAAGCAGACCTGCTGCCAAGAACAAGACGCAAAGAAGTGGCGCATCTCATCCCAATCTGCTGACTTGTATCGCCACATTCGCCGCCCACCATGCGAATCGCAATCAGGTGCAATCAGAAGGACGACACTGTATGATTGTCCCGTTGGTAAATATTAAAGACTTTAGATAATTAGACTGGTTTATTACACTTGTAGAATTGTTACATTGGAATCGACATCTTCTAGTTCAGATCCTAAGTTACAATGACAAGACTATAGACTATATTCATAGACACTAATACATAGAGATGGTATTAGTTACTCGACTACAGAGTAGTGATGTATGATACAACATCCCCCCTGTTTAAGTTTAAATTAACCCTTGACAAACAATATTATAGAAACCTGACTTAGTTACAATTTAGACAATGACTTAAGACTATAGTTAGGTCTTAATCTAGGATACAATGTTCTACTTAATCTATTTCATCAATTAGCCTTCTGGTTGGCTTTACAACTCTTCCAGAACGAGTTACATGTTGACTGACTGAGGATTGAGATGAGAGCTCTTGGGGTCTAGACTCCTGCCTGTTACCTTCCTCTCTCCCCTGCGACGAATTGGATAGCATAGGAGAATATTTGTGTCTTAAATGAACCCTATTCTTCCTATACCTAACTCCATTGACATCCTCAACGACATATGACCTATTATTAGCCAACCTTAGCTTGACAATGGCTTGTTCCCAATTGCTATCAGGCTTTCTTTTAAAGTATACATGATCATTGGGATACAATAATGACAATGACTTTGTATTTCTATTATAATATTTAGACTTATTTTTATTATTTTGCTTGACACATTCTTTATAATTTTTGAATGTAACCACTTTAGGTTTTAATTTCTTATAAGACATAGGAATGTTATTTCTTAAATTCCTGGACATTAACAATTGAGCTGGAGATGGTAAATTATTCTTAGGTGTGTTTCTATACTGTAATAAAGCTATGTATGGATCAGATGAGTTTCTTTTACATTTTTTTAACATATTTTTGATAATTTTGACTGAACTCTCTGCTTGACCATTTGACTGTGGATGATATGGGCTAGTTACAATGTGTTCTATGTCCCATTCATGCATAAAATTCTTAAATTCTAATGACTGAAAAGGAGGACCGCCATCAGACACTAAAGATAAAGGTATTCCATGACGAGCAAAAATGGACTTTAAATGTGTTATTACATTCTTTGCTGTACTGTTTTTATTTAACAAAGCTATTTCTATAAATTTAGAATAATAATCTGTGACAATTAAATAAGTAAGGTTATCAAAATACATTAAATCAACACCTACTTGTTGCCATGGATATTTATTAATTTCAAAATTTTTTAGTGGTTCCTTTGGATTATTAGGTTTAAATTGTGCACATACATAACATTGTTCTACCAAGTTTTTAATATCAGCTGACATGCTTGGCCAGTACAAAGACTCTCTAGCCAGTTTTAAGCATTTATTTATACCTTGGTGACCTTCATGAATTTTACCTAACATTTCCTTATACATTGACTGTGGTACTATTAATTTTGACCCTTTGAACAACAAATCTTTGACTACATGAATTTCAGCTTGTATATTCCAAAATGGTTCCATTGACATCCTCAACGACATATGACCTATTATTAGCCAACCTTAGCTTGACAATGGCTTGTTCCCAATTGCTATCAGGCTTTCTTTTAAAGTATACATGATCATTAGCGGTGGTGTTGTCCACAACGGCTACACGTCTTCGAGCGCTTCTCAGGACTGGGACTTGACTTTGACCTCCCTGCGCTGGATCCCTGCTGACTGACTGGTGAAGCTCGCCGTCGCTGACGCTCCGCTCGACCACGGCTCCTCCGACGCAGATGCATGACTTTTTCAGACTCTTCACTAGTGGACCTCTTGACAATTTGGTCTGCATCCTGCTGTGCGACGATGAGTGTCCTAGCTAGCTCTCGCATCCTCTGATATGTCAGATCAGGTTCCTGCAGCAGTCTCTGACGTACATGTGCTAAGTCCAAACTCAAGTTGGCGATAAAAATATCTCTGATAAGAGATTCTCTGAGCGTTCCAAATTCGCAATCTTGGCTCTTATTTTCGAGATCGGTTAAGAAATCCTCGATACTTTCCGATTTCTGTTGACGTGTGGTAAAAAACATGTAACGATACATGGTAATATTTTTTCTAGGTTGAAAAAATTCGTCGAATTTGGCCTTGACGTCATGTAATGTGCTTTCTCCAATATTTATGTTGAATGTGTTGAAAATATTTAAGCATTTTTCACCAATGTGATGTAGTAAAATGGCGATCTTGCGTTTCTCACCGGACTTGTCCAAACCCGTTGCCAACAAGTATAATTCGAACTGTTGCCACCAGCGCTTCCAGGTTTCGTAATTGTTGTTTGTTGCATCTGACGATATTTTAAGCGCCTTCAAGCCATTGTTCATTGCAGTTCCGGTGTCATGGTTGCCACCGACGCCATCCGACTTTTGCATTTTTTGAATTTTCTTTCTTCGTATTGGGTTTTTTCACTCTTCTGACACCATGTATGATTGTCCCGTTGGTAAATATTAAAGACTTTAGATAATTAGACTGGTTTATTACACTTGTAGAATTGTTACATTGGAATCGACATCTTCTAGTTCAGATCCTAAGTTACAATGACAAGACTATAGACTATATTCATAGACACTATTACATAGAGATGGTATTAGTTACTCGACTACAGAGTAGTGATGTATGATACAACAGACACAGACTTCACCAGACAGTGGTCTGAAGTTCCTAACGGTGAGGAAACTGTTACAACACATCTATCCGGATAAGTGGTCAGCGAAGGTTCAGAAAATTGGCGGTGTGACCAGCTACATCAGGCACCCTAGTCGCTTGTCCCACCAGCTGGGAGAGGCCTATTGATAGTGCAAAGTTTCGCGCTTCTCTCCCACCGTGGTCGGTCCTCTGGTATGGGAAAAGCCTGTCTTGGTGGCAGGCATTGAAGTCCCTCAGAGCGACGAACTGTGTGTAAGGGTGCCGACGCAGCGCATTGTCAGCAGATTCACTGAGGTGGTCAAATAGTCGAATTGTCTCCTGGTCACCGCTGTGCGATCGGTAGACACAGGTGTAGACAATTTTGTTCACACCAGTGTCAACCAACAGCCATAATAATGATAAATGAGGGTCTTCGAGGTGACGGAGACGCCGGCAACAGATGTCATTGCGGATATACAAACAGACCCAGGGCACGCTGCAGGAAATGATGCTCTATAGAGTATCCCGGGTAGCCGAGGTATGCCGCATCTGACGGACATCTGATCTGGGTCTTGTCAAGAAAAGTAGGTGGGGCATTTCAGTCTCAAGGTGGTGATAAACTGCATCGATATTGGAGTACAGAAACGAGAGGACGTGCGTCCGCTGTGCACACCTACTTTTCTTTTTGAGACTTTTCATTTTATAAATACTGAGTGAATAGGAAAGAAGACGACAGTTGAGCGAGGTGATGCAATGTTAAACCCAACTACACGACCAGCGATGCTGCCCGAGAAGGAGATTGATCTGGAGACCCTTCACGACCAAACTCGACGTAACAACATTTGGCGCATCGTACCCGGCACACATCGTAACACAACTGCTTAGACCCGCCCTTCGTATGACTTGACGTGACACAATAACTTTACAAAGGGGTAGTTAAAGAGAAACGATTTATTGATAAACTAAACAAAAATTCATCATCACCTCGCTTAACTGCTGTCTTCCTTCCTATTCACTCAGGTTTTTGAGTGAATAGGCTCATAATTAACTGGCTTGCTTTACCATCAACGATTGCATCACTGCTTACCATCAGGCTGGATTGCAGCCAAGCACTAATTTATAACATAAAAAAAAGAGGACACAATACCAGTGTATGAATATGTGAATTTTCAATATACTACAATGGACGACCATCGACGAATTGGGAACTATTGTTATTGTTAAAATATGCAGCAATATGTAAAAGGCCGCCAGCCTTGTATCTCAAAGTACAGACTACCCACCATAGCCTTTCTTTTTTTGTTTTTGAAATCATTATAATGTGACTCTGAGCGGAGCGTGAGGGCGTGTCAGACTTTCGGTGATTAAAACTCACAATATTCCTTCATTGGCCTATGCATAAGATGTGAAAAAAATTCGATATTTTCCATGAAGCGACTGCCTATTTGCCCTCCACAAGCTAGTTACTGGGTCGGAAAATATCGAAGTTTAGCCAAAACAGCAGTTAGACTGGTAAAGCGGACCCCAGACTCCAAAGCTGAAAAAGCTTCGGATGCGACTTGGATTAACGCTGAGAAGATTAAGATATTGATGAACCCAGTTACTGAGTTCACATACATTCGGTAAGACTGGTTGTCAACTTTTCGGACTCCTAGAGACCCTTAATCACTGTCATAAAAATTCGAAAAGACCAACGGGTTTCGTGCTTTCTGAGACACGGAGGGTTCTTGGTATGTAAAGTTCGTCATCCATCCACAACATAACCGCGGCAAGCATAGCTTTTTTTGTTGGGATGGGAAATCAGGTTCTTGGTATGTAAAGTTAGTCATCCATCCACGACATAACCGCGGCAAGCATAGCTTTTTTTGTTGGGATGGGAAATCATCAAATGACTTCTATCGCTCTGGGCGCAGCGGAAGGGTGTGTCAGACTTTTACTGACTAAAACCCACCCGTGTTTCTTCACTTGCCTGTGGGACGGCCAGGGCCACGGTTTCTTCTTTAACCAACCCGCAACCCTGACATAGCTTAAGATCGATCCATTCGGCTGTTATTAATTACTTGTACTTACTGTTATTTTAGATCGTTCCGTTCATATTATCATCACCATTGTGCTCGTTCAATCGAGTGACGTCAAGTCCTGAATAAAAAACCTCTAAGCATTGCCACAACTGATACGTTACTGCGTACAGGCAGCAGATTTCCATATTTCCACGCAGTCCATAAAATTGAGTTGCATTTTTCAGATTGTTGTTTTGTTTCGCAAGTGATGTGAAAATATTTGATTGTGGTTTTCATATTTTATGTCGATTTGCTCCGGAGTAAAATATGAAATACCCAATTTTTTAGAGAGAATTACAAATAGTATAAATTAAAGTTAGTCAACACAGGTGTATGGACCTCAGTATTAATTGGTTGAAAGAAGGATGAATGAATTACGATTAACAAAAGATTTACAAGGCAGATGTCAGTTAAAACGCCCGAATGGTAAGCTCTAGGACATAATGATGGTGAAGTTTGTGAACGGTGAAAAGTCTGCTGTTACTGATTGGTCGATGTGTGATCTAATAATGATCGATTTTGACATGTTTCGTAATCTACTAACAGAATGGCGTCATTAAGACTTTCCAGTTAATAATTTAAAAAATTTAATGACCATGACTGACACTGAAAAATTTTTATTATTTGAAATTAAAATATTAATATGGAGTGGCCATATAAATACATTTTCAATTTCAGTAGTGGTTTTTCATCAAAATCATTTCTATAAATGGTTTTATAATATTGGCATTACGGCAATGTCATTCTATCACCATTCCATTACGAGACAAGTTAGATAATTGATCAGTCATTATGAATTTAGCAGACTACGAAATTTTAAGCACAATGACAATGAAATGAGAATGGATTCCTATTGGAATGACAAATTTATAAAAATAGTAGAGTATAAAAGAGTAATTCTACGCTCGGTACGTACGCGTACGCAACGTGATCAACGCGTTACTGGCACGCAAAGGCGTGCGGTAGCGACATTACTTAGCCAGATGGCCATTCGGTTCTTCGGACTCCACCGAGACGGACGATAGAGACGTCTGACTTGCTTTTGTTTATTCAGAAATAATGAGAATGGCAATAATACCAAGCCTTATTTCGTATAGGCCATTTCTTTTATTGTTGACCACGCTAGCATTAATGAACCTTGTAACCGGCGACCGAGCGACGGCCTCCGTGGCGTAGCGGCAGCGAACGCGACCGCTCCGCAAGACGCGGGATGAATCCCCGTGCAGTGCAAATATTTGTATGCATGAATATGAATATTATTTTGCACTGGTCTGGTCAGGCTTCGGAAAGCACACTAAGCCTTTGGTACCGGTTGCCATAGGAACATCTAATGGCAGTCCTTACGGTTTGTTAGAGACCTCGAAAGTCCAAAAAATGGTCTAACTGCAATGCTTCGATATCGCTTTCGGGTTGTGGAGGTCAGATATCAGTCACTTTACGGAAAATATCGAATTTTAGCCAAAATCAGCAGTTAGACTGGTAAATGCGGACAGAACAGCTTCGGATGCGTCTGGAATTAATGCTGAGATGATGATGATGCAATCGGCGACCGAGTAGATCAGCAGTGTGATTACGCAACAAACTGTCAGTAACATTGGCTTTAATATTGACGCTTCAGCCACATTCATTGCGTTATTTACTTTGTTGTACAAACAAATTTTCTGAATATCTTTTTTTTTTAATAATTATAAACTAGCGCTTGACCTCAATCCCGCCTGATGGTTAGCAGTGATGCGATCGTTGATGGTAAAGCGCGCTAGTTTATTAACAGCCTATTCACTCAGAAAAACTGAGCGAATAGGAAGGAAGACGGCAGTTGAGCGAGGTGATGCAATGTTAAACGACCAACGATGCTGCGCCAAAGGGAGATTGATTTGAAGACCCTCCACTACCAAACTCCCAACACAACAACATTAGGCGCATCGTACTCGGCACACATCGCAACACAACTGCTCAAACCCGTCCTTCGTACGGCTTCACCAGACATCATGCCGGAACACGACAAATCGCTTGGCGGCAAGGCTTTGTCTGGTGGGTGGTAACTTCTGCCGGCGGCCGATGTTATGGCCTACCTTTAAAGTTATTGAAACTGACCTAGACCTTTACGCTATAGGGTGCCGTTGTATAAATGTAAACGAAGCAAAAATCAGGTAAGGATTAGGTTTCATGTATAGATAGCATAGCAGGTGGCATTCAGAGAACAAACATCAAAAGATATTTTGGGCGTTTGTATTTCAATGCTTGGTAAAATGTTTTGTAGCGGAGCCTACAACGTTACATGCGAACAACGCGTCATACTGACGTCACGCGAATCCTGCATCTCGCAAGCAGATTTTTCTGTGCAACTAGCACGCATACAAGCTAGCGATATCAACCGGCGCGGCGGGCAATGTAGCCCGCCAGGCAATCCCAGCCTGGTCGCAGGATTCTCCCTTCTCTATGGAGTATGAGTGAGCTTTACACGCTGCTCCTCATACCACACACACACACTCACACAGTTTTATACATTCTTCCATATAACACGACATACCGACTAGCAACGTTCATAACTATTGTATGTTAATACCATTAATTTTATCCACTTTTTGCGTTTACTATGTAAAACAGCTGAGTTATACACACCGTGCGAACTGATTTATAGTAAAATGACATACATATATCATATTGTGAGAAAATGATAACATTTAACAGACTGTTCATATACTTGATGTTTCAATGGTGTAAAGAACGACTTATTGGGTTTTTGTTTCGAGTTTGGTTTATTTTGCTGCTATTGTGATTTATGTGAAATTAAACGAATCTTACTGAATAAATAATAATGTTATTTTAGCTACTGCTTCTAAATCCAAACTATTAAATAAAGCTTTAGACACTCTCTCAGAGAAAAATTTGAAGAGATTAATGTACTGACCGTGCCATCTCAATATATTTATGAAAATCTTTTGTATGCTTATAAAAATATAGAATTGTTTATTTGTTTTTTTTATTTTACTTATACCGTGTTCTTCATACCTCTAAAGTGCAATATCTATGCGGTCAAAATGTATGGAATAAGCATTTTTTTTTTTAAATCTATACAGAAGGAAATTTATTAAAAAAAAGTTCAGAATAACATACATTCTAAGTCCATGGTAACAATATACCTGCTATTCAGTATAGCATCTCCTTTAGTGGGGAGTGTTTATTTTTTTTTCCATCTAACACTTTAAATGTCATATAATGTTGCATGGGTATTTAAAAACAAAACATTAGTACCTATACTAAAATATTTTTTTGGATTATGTTTGATATTTTCGGAAATAAACCCCAAAAGTTAAAAAAACTTTCATCTCCTAACTTTTGAGAAAGTCAGTTTCTTTTAATAAATATGAAATATAATCACAAAAGTAGAACTACATAAAGACTTTCTAGGAAAATTATTTTGAACTTGATCGGCTTTGGGGGGCTGCTCCCCTCACCCCCCATTATAAATGAGGACTTATCACTATCTTTTAAATAAACCACACTGTAGACAATGACATAATGTAAGGTGTAAATGTCAAAAAACCGTGTCCGACTATAGCGCATAAAGATTACTCACTCCAAAAACTTGACTTGCCCCTCTAGGCTGGACTTGCCCACCATTAGGCCTGACTTGCCCCCCCCCCCCCTCCCCCAGGCCAAAAGCTGGGTACGCCTATGTTGATAGGTTAATTTTTATAACTAAGTTTGTAATTTTACCGTATATGCAAACATATTTGCTATCGTAGTTTGCATATTTTACTATCCTGAACGTATATTCTTTCAAATAAAAAAGTAATTCATTAAATCCATTCACACAAACCAAAATGAACACCGAACACGAATAACACCGAAAATTCGACATGCATAACCCGCTCAGTTTGAATAAATTAGTAATCCCAATTCCCGAAAGATGGCGCTGTGCTTTTGGCTACTTAGCACTGTTAAGATTTTTCCTGAGTTGGTGGGGTCGAAACGGGTATGAGGTACAGAATTGATGGATTCTATAACTCTTTTTTTAGTTATCACCGTCCTTTGTGGGCCCATTTTTAGAATTCCGTACTTGGTATGTCAACTCGTCCATCCATTATGTACCAATCTACCTAATGAGGAATTATTTTATATTATTATTTTTTAGGGTTGTAATGTCTGACTGTAAAAGACTCTGTCTTTTCTTAATGTATTATTATTACTGTATTATTCAATTTTATGCTTTTAACTTAAATTTGCAATGTAATCTGAAGTAAGTACTATTTATATTACTATGTTTTGCTGATATTCTAATAATTTAAAGAATTGTTAATCTCTTATTATGAATGTTGAGCATGCCTATAAGTGATGTATTTACACAAAACTAAAGACCTGTGATTGCTTTTTGTTACTATAATTGTAAATAAATGTTATTGGTGTGCCATAATAAATATATAAATAAACTCAATGTAACAAATAGTTTATTTTTTAACTCTTAAGTGAGGACACTTATTGTGACGTACGGGCATCCATCACTTATACACTAGATTCACAATCAGCGTAAAAAAATGGTTGAACTGAACAAACGCACAACGTAGCACTTGAGTGCTTCTTTCATTTAGTACTTACTTTATAATTCTGACTTTAATGCATGCGTGTAAGGTTGAATTTGGTTTGATGTCAGACTCGGTCGTAAAAAATAATGGCTATTTTTTTTTTTTAATAATTATAAACTAGCGCTTGACCGCAATCCCGCCTGATGGTAAGCAGTGATGTGATCGTTGATGGTAAAGCGTGCTAGTTTATTAAGAACCTATTCACTCAGAAAAACTGAGCGAATAGGAAGGAAGACGGCAGTTGAGCAAGGTGATGCAATGTTAACAACACGACCAATGATACTGCGCCAAAGCGAGATTGATCTGAAGACCCTCCACGACCAAACTCCCAACACAACAACGTTTGGCGCATCGTACCCGGCTCACATCGCAACACAACTGCTCAGACCCGTCCTCCGTACGGCTTTACCAGACATCATGCCGGAACAGGACAAATCGCTTGGCGGCAAGACTTTTTCTGGTGGGTGGTAACTTCTGCTGGCGGCCGATGTTATGGGTTTAGAGAGCTTAATACTTGTTGCCGGTTTTGATAAGTGTTTTTTTTTTCGAGACTGTGTATCTAGTGTCTATGTGATCGATGCTTACTGGAAACTACAAAATGCCCGCTCGCTCTTGGCCGCTTTTTTATCGGGTTGATTGACGTAAGAAGTCTTTGTGTCAACATTGTTGTTATATTACATTGCATTGATAGTACTGAATCTCGTGTTTTATTTTAGCAACAGATAGTTGTTGTATCTCGCTATTGCACTTGTGTTATAAAAGTGATGGTCCACCCGTTTTATGGCAGCAGTTTCGACTGAAAGATAAGGCGAGAAAATACATGAAGAAAATGTAATAGCATCACGTTTAAATTCCCCAAGTAATAGGCAAAAGGAAGTACTACAGTTATCAAAAGATGTAAGTAGTCAGGGTTTTTTTTTTTTTTTTTTTTTTTTTTTTTTTTTTTTTTTTATTAAAGTATAAACCAGCGCTTGACCGCAATCCTGCCTGATGGTAAGCAGTGACGCAATCGTTGATGGTAAAGCGCACTAGTTTATTAAGAGCCTATTCACTCTAGCCTTGAAGACACTCAAATTGTAGTCCGACGGAAACACCGCCGCCGGCAGATTGTTCCAGTCCCTCGATGTACGCGGTATAAAGGAGGAGGCGAAACGCTTCGTCCGTCTTTGAATTAAATTAATTTATTTATTGTTATGTATGTATTTAAATTATATTCGTCAACATACATCGCTACATTCTTATAGAACCTGTTACGTCATAGAGTCCCTTGTAATAGGGGCGAAAATACTGCTTTCTCGAAAACTTACTTCATCATCATCATCATCAACCTTTTTACTGTCCCACTGCTGGGTATAGGTCTTCTCTCATACATAGAAGGATTGAGCGTTATCACCACGCTAGCTCAATGCGGGTTGGCGTTGGGTTGGCGTTGGGTTGGCAATTTACTTAAACCAGAAATATCTATTGACTCTGGGCCGCTACCGAAGTTTGCGTCATTAGAAAACCCCATAGTACTTTTTTCGACATATTATCGATTAAAAACTCCCGCTAAGCAGTCAACCAACCAACGAGCCAGCTAAACACATTCTTTTTTGTCCTCCCTTATTATCCTAATTTATTGATGGTTATCAGCCCCATTTCTAACTATTGTAAAATCCATCTATCGTTTCTCTGGTCTCCCCCTATTTTTCGGCGTCGCCAAATTCACGAAGGAAAACATATCTCTACATAAAACTTTGTAGTCATGCTTAGATGCTACATTTGCAGGAAAGATAGTTTACTCCCTTTGGTACTAGTAAATTCATTGCTTGACGGTGGAAATAAGCATGGCAAACTCCAGGTGGAGCTCGGATACATTTTAGCACTACAGCGAATGAGTCACGAAATTCTCTTGGGCGTAATTTTCTTCTTAGAGTTCGTGTTACAAGATAGGTACACGTTTCAGCTAAGTCTCGACGTAATGTAAAGAATTTAAATGGAAGTTATTCTTTATTTATTATCAATTTATTTATTTATTTTATTAGTTATTATTTATTTATTTTATTTATTATTCCCACTACTATCCTTCTAATTTATTTTCACTAAATTACGCAAACAACACATTACTCTAATTACTTACACACTATTAATATCAGTTGGAATCATTTCGAAGCATATTGCTATGAAATGAAATGAAATCGTTTATAAGTAAGTAGGATCACCGATCACTTTTACACGTCATACTCGTATGTTTTTTTTTTAAACTGGATGAAGCCGGCATTTCCTAACTGACTGCCTCTGAGAAGAAATAGCCGGAACAAACTCAGGGATCATCGTCTTTTTTCAAGTCCAGACATTAAAAATGAAAATGTTTACAATAATTTACCTTATAATTACGCATATTGCTTAATAACAATGCTTAACAGAGCGAGCAGCTCAGTCCCAAGCTTTTTGTCTTCTAAATAATCTGTGATTTTATAATACCCCTTTTTGCAAAGTTTGACCTTTATATAGTTTTTAAATCGTTTAATGGGTAAGTTTCGAATGTCCATGGGAAGCTTGTTGTAAAAATGTATACATTGACCCATGAACGAGTTGCCTACTCTGTGGAGACGAGTGTGATGTACAGCAAGATTGTGTTTGTTCCTGGTATTTATATTATGAATATCGCTTATTTTCTTAAAATCCGATATATTTTTATGTACATACATAAGATTTTCAAATATATACTGTGAAGCTACAGTCAGAATGTCCACCTCTCTGAAGTTTTCTCTAAGAGAATCTCTAGGACCAAGGTTGTAAATGGCTCGAACAGCCCTTTTCTGTGGAACAAAGATGGTATTGATGTCCGCACAAGTTCCCCGTAGAAAAATCCCATAAATCATAAGACTATGAAAATAACTAAAATAAACAATTCTGGCTGTATCCACATCAGTTATCTGTCTAATTTTCTTAACAGCAAAGGCGGCGGAACTGAGTCTACCCGATAGCTTCTCAACGTGAGGACCCCATTGCAACTTGGCGTCAATAGTCAATCCAAGAAAAACTGTCGACTCGACAGGGATCAACTCTACTCCATTCAGTTGAACATTGGTACTTAGCTGCCTGGCATTAACACATTTTCAAACACGTGGAGCAATGGATTACCATTGCTCCACGTGTTTGAAAATGTGTCAGCTCAACAACGGAAATAACGCAATGAATGTTGTTGAATAGGGTATTTGACTAAAAAAAAACTAATTAGTCCGTCATTCCAATTATAGAAAAATATTGGATACGTATATTTTGTTTTATCAAATCAATAAAGATTGACAAATATAAAAGGCATCAAAGATCAGGAGTTGTGGCTGGTGACGTCATTGCTCGCTAAAAAGTGCAGAGTCCAATGACGTCACACGAGTTTTCAACGCACTGTGTCGTCTTATTTTTTTGTTTATATGAAAAAAGAAAAAATACATGGCTAGTATTTTTTTTTTTTTTAATTAAAATATAAACCAGCGCTTGACCGCAATCCCGCCTGATGGTAAGCAGTGACGCAATCGTTGATGGTAAAGCGCACTAGTTTATTAAGAGCCTATTCACTCTAGCCTTGAAGACACTCAAATTGTAGTCCGACGGAAACACCGCCGCCGGCAGATTATTCCAGTCCCTCGATGTACGCGGTATAAAGGAGGAGGCGAAACGCTTCGTCCGGATCGTAGAGGTGTTAACAACATAAGGGTGGAAGCTCGCCGTACGACGGGTCGTCCGATGGTGGAACGGAGATGGGGGAATTAAATCTGACTGACGGACTAATTCGTTTTTTTTAGTCAACTACCCTATTGTCAAAGTGAAGCCCATTGCTACTGATAGTGTGTTACGCAATTACCCTGCAGCTACATACCACAGGAACGGACGACAGCAGGTCAAGGTACCCGAAACTGTCAAATATTCCCAATCAACCTTGTACCTTAATGTTTTAGAGATAGAGTTGAAAATTGAATAAAGAAATCTGACAGATTTTAGTAGCTTGATGTGCTGTCGTCGTCGTTTTTTTTATTATTATTTATAAATTAGTGCTTGACCGCAATCCCGCCTGATGGTAAGCAGTGATGCAATCGTTGATGGTAAAGTGCACTAGTTTATTTAGCATATTCACTAAAAAAAACTTAGTGAATAGGAAGGGAGACGGCAGTTGAGCGAGGTGATGCAATGTTAAACTCAACAACACGACCAACGATGCTGCAGCACAGGGGGATTGATCTGGAGATCCTCCATGACCAAACTCCCGACACAGCCAGATTTGGCTCATCATAATCGGCACACATTGTAACACAACTGCTCAGACCCGTCCTCCGTACGGCTTCACCAGACATCATGCCGGAACACGACGTATCGCTTGGCAGCAAGACTTTATCTGGTGGGTGGTAACTTCTGCCGGCAGCCGATGTTATGGCCTACCACCTACCTTTTAGTTCTTGGGCATGATGATTTTTCTCAAATTAATAATGTAGGTATAACTAAGTTGATACATTACTTTTCACTTCTATAATCTGCATTTCACCCTGTCTTGGCCAGGTTTTTGTACGTAATACTACAGCCATTTTAAAGCTGACTAAATAATGACCCCCCGTGGACGCTGCGTGATGTTAATGGGTTTATTTAATATTATTTAGTTATTCGAAGTTTCCTCAAGATGTTTTATAATTACATCTTAGCATAGGTCGGAATAGGTAGAGTGATTTTGATACTTGTATCAGAAATGTTCACGGAAAGAATAACGTGGATAAGCCATTTTCCCATAATGTAATTCCGGACCCAAGTAAATATTGTTAATGTTGGTAGTGACATTATTACTACTCAATTAATTTAAAGGAAGGTAACAAAACTAAACTAATTTATTATTTACTTGTTGAAAAATAAAACCAATCAAATTCCGATCGAAGCATTAATACATTTCAATATTTTATTTTTAGTCTCTAATGAAGGGTATGGCCAAATGAAACGGTTTTACGACTTAATATAATTTATACATATTTTTTTTAATAATCTACCAAATCCGTAAATCCGAAGGAATGTCCATATTAATATACAGAGTGGTGTTGACAATACGACAATACATGAAAATACGAATAATGCCGGTTCATAGGAATATTCCTAAACTATAGAAAAAACCTAGCATCAAAAATAAAAAAAAATAAAATTTCAAACAAACTAAATCGCATAAAATTGCAAACGGAATAGAACATCCTTTAAAAATATTGGTTCACTGACCTCCGATCGGCGACAGCGCGATCCTGTACCGACTTGCTTTTTTCGCGCCATTATTATTAAAGTTTGGTACCGCTGGATGCGGCGGTCATTAACCTGTAAGCGCTTCCTTATCGACATGTACATCATGTAGAAAATGTGAAAAATGAAAAATAATTTCCTGTGACTAAACTAATGGACATATTATATGAATTTTTATGGGTAGACTGAGAATGTGTTGAGGTACACGATGTTTAATTTATTGTCGTATTGTCAGCACCACTCTGTATTAATATGGACATTCCTCCGGATTTCACCCAATTCACTCTACCTATTCCGCCCTATGGACTGATTAGCCACTCAACCCTGTACTCTACAACGAAACTACACTCAGCAACGTAAATAACGCAATGAATATATATAATAAAATATTGATTGTGTGTTACCTAATAACCCTGTTACTTGGCAAGGCTTTTCCGAAAACATGAGGATTTTTTATCATATCTTAGTCAAATATTTATATATTATAAGAAAGAAAGAAAATATATTTAAAAGACACACACGACTAGATTTATACGCATAAATCTACTTAAGTAATTTTTTTCTACGAGTATTATGATAAGAAGCGTGTCAAAGTCCAATGCGCAGTTTAGATGAAAAACGCGGTCAAATGGCACGAAAAGCGACTTCAATTTATAATATGTGTGGTGAAGTCGTGGTGGCCTAGTGGTTAAAACACCAGCCTCTCAAGTATGAGTGCGCGGGTTCGATTCCAGGTCAGGCAAGTACCAATGTAACTTTTCTAAAGTTATATGTACTTTCTAAGTATATCTTGGACACCAATGACTGAAGGTGAAGGAAAACATCTTGAGGAAACCTGGACTATGGGTATGAAATCGCCGCCAACCCGCATTGAGTAAGCGTGGTGATTGCGCTCAATCCTTCTCTATATGAGCGGAGACCTGTACCACCCAGCAGTGGGACGACGATAAAAGGTTGATAATGATGATGGTGAAGGCTGCGGAAAACCGCTGGATGCGAGAGGCGCGCAGGAACTTGAAGGATCCTTGGGGGAGGCCTATATGCCCAGCGTTGGACGTCTTTTGGCTGAAATGATGATGATGGTGAATCTAAAACATTGTATATCAGGAATGCTAATGTTGTGAAAAGGGCTTTTAAAACTTTTATAGTTTTTGGTATGTTTTGGTAATAATAACATTAAATTATGTGCCAGGCACCAAATTAAAAGTACTACTTTTGTTTACGTTTTATCTAACCATATATCTTTTAACTTCAGAATACTGTCTAGTAAAGTGTGTGTCGCCGTTGTCCCCACCCTGACCCAAGGTGGTCCCATGATAAGGACATCAGGGTTTGATGGTGGAAGACCAGAGAAATCAAGGTGAACTTTCAAAAATCGTAGGGGCAACCAGTGCGTTTGTAAGTTTTTTCATTAAGTATTTTAGCGTCAGCATCCTTTCTAACCGAATGCAGCTGAACAGTACTTTCCACAACTAAAAAGTGTAAAATAAAAACATTTTTTACAAAAAAAAAAAACAACCGACTTCCAAAAAAACACTACAAAGTGAAAAATAACTAATTCTTCGGAAGTCGATGTCAAAAACTAATATACAAAAACCAAAGACACCGACTTCCGAAATTAGTTATTTTTCACTTTTTTTGGAAGACGGTTGTTTTTTTTTTATGTAATCTTGACGTTCGAAAAGTGCTGAATGTCAGCGTAATTTGAATAAATGACTTATTTTAATAACGCATCAGTCAGATTTTTGTAATCGAATCATCCACGACTGATTTGTCATTGTAGTTGTTTATAGATATATACCAATGTTTTATACTACACACTTTTGACTAGTATTTAGGCGACTTCATAAATGTCTTGTGTGATTTATCTGGGACACCTATGTACCAGCAGCAAAATAAATGTTGTTACAACAAATCATTTCCCTACTAAAGAACCTAATAAACGTTCCCTAAAACAAATATCCTAACACGTATGTAAATAAATGCTGATATGATATCATAAATCTCACATTTCTTGATTTTCTCGTCGTATACGGTGTCACAATTTGCTGATATTGTCGTAAATTTTGATGACGTAATTGATACCAGTATTAGAGCAGTTTAGTTAATTATACATGGGTGGGTAGGTATGTGAGTGATGTAGAAAGTGGGGTGACGCTGATTATATTATGATGTAATAATAAGTTATACGGTATTATCAATATTATCATGGTAATCGTGGTATTATCTTGTTTTATTTATTTAACTTTTACAAAAAAGGCGGACTTAATGCCTTAGGGCCGGCGCCCACACATGGCATGGAAAAGAATTTTATTATTTATAAAGTTATTTACAATTTTATATCCATGAGTTTAGAATTCATTTTAATGATTTCGATACCATGATGATATGATGCTATTAAGTGCTCTACACACCAAAGCCAGCCCGGCGGCATATGTCGGCAACATTTTGCCGGCGGGCTAGGTTGGCGGGTTCAGTCATTGCAAGTTGTATAACTTTGCCGGTGGCATGTCGGCGGCTCGACATCAGAAACTTATTTAATAGTCAAAATACTAGCACGTTACTACAGCTGAAATATCGCCGGCCAACTGAGCGCTTGCGTACTCTAGCCGCCGGCAAGCCGCCTATTTGTCGACGGGCAAGACGCGCGCTTATTCTTACAATATAACCCGTGTCGGCGGCTGGTTGTGTCGGCAGGCTCGAGTCGGCGGGTCGGCGACTTTGGTGTGTAGTGCGCTTTACTTCCCGTGGGATTCTCTAGCATAATTCGACGAATTGCGGGATTCTGCGGTATGTCATGTCGTTTCTTTCCACAGTTTGCCGTGACATTCCATTTCATCCCTCGAGAAGTAAGTATATAAAGTCACTTTGTGTCGACGAATTATTATTTCTAATCTCGTTTGAAGCAAGGGTGAAACTTGTGGAGGAGTCATTTAGGTGTGCAGTATACCGTAGCCTTAGATTATATTTATGTCAAAGTCTCAAATCATAATTATCCATAAAATACAAAAACAAAAAATAGTTACTACGAAAACTAACCGAAGGCGAAAGGTATTGTTGAACCCTATGTGATCTAAATAATCGCCAACCCGCATTGAGCAAGCGTGGTGATTACGCTCAATCCTTCTCTGTATGAGAGGAGACCGGTGCCCAGCAGTGGGACGATAAAAAGGTTGATGACGATGATGATGATGATGATCATATTAATTAATTGAACATATAAACAGGTTTCCATAGTTTTTATCACACAAACACACGTAAAAACACACACATATATTCACGCACACATTCCCACACACACACACACGCATAGGTACATAAATAGATAATTTTTAGTACACCACATTCCCCCTTATTCATAAACACTGCTTAAAGTTAACTAGTGATTAGCGATTTTTTAAACATATATTTTAGACGCTTGCACGTCACTTAACTTTAATAATCGATTATGAATAAACCCCTTAAACACTGTGGTGTTTATTCATAAAGGATGATTTAAGTTAAGTGACGTTAAAAGGTCAAAAATGTATAGTTAAAGAATCGCTAATCACTAGTTAAGTTTAAGCAGTTTTTATGAATAAGGGGGATTATGATGACGTACTGTGCTTATCCCGCAACTACTACAATGATTAGTGAAGACGCTGGCACCCTAAACACAAGTTAAATCTTACATGGGGTGCCAGAGCTCGACAATAACTCTGTTTCCTTAGTTGCATAGTATTTAAATATATGTGATTTGTTTTTGTACAATTTATTGTGGCAATAATTTTTTTTTTTATGATGTGATCTAATAAAAGATGACTGACATAGCCCAAAGAGTTGCTAAACTTAAGTAGCAGTGGGCAGGGCACATTCCACTCGCAGAACAGATGGCTGATGGGGCTGTAAGTTTAGGCACGCTAATTGCGTAACAAAATATTACTATCAATAGGGTACCTATTTGACTTAAAAAAAAACTAATTAGTCCGTCAGTCAGATTTCCAAAAAAATATTAAACACGTATTTTTTCTTTTTTCATATAAATAAAAAAATAAGACGACACAGTGCGTTGAAAATCCGCTGGAACTCGTTAGACGAAAGAAGCATTGAAGAAGCGGTCAAAGTGGAAGTGCTTGGGAGACTTATGCCCAGCAAAATAGGCATCGATCCTCCTTTCCTCTTATTTCATTATTTGGATCTATGACTCCTAATTAGGTGTAGGACTGTATTTTAGTCTTTGACTAACGTGAGATGTCTCTCTTCATATTTGAAACTCTAAAAACCTCCGAACTAAAGGGATTAACACCTCTATATTTATAATTTACCTCCATCTCAAACTTCACATTCTGCGGAATTCAAACTGCCTGCGGACAGAGTTATTACAGCCGCATTCTCCTAAAATTCACTCTGGTCTACAGGGAGAACCCCTGTTAAGTAGTGGACATTTGTGGCCGACCACCGATTACGTAGGGATCAATTTACAAGAGTATGGCTGTGAAACTATTACAGCAGGTAACCGGCAGTAAACAAGGTGCTTAGAAAGAGGGAGGTTAGAAATTATCTTTTTTTTTTAGCTCATTAATGGTGCTGACAATACGACAATAAATGAAAACACGAACAATGCTGGTTCACAGGAATAATCCTAAACCATAGAAAAAACCTAGCACCAACAATAAAAAAAAAAAAAATTCAAACAAACTAAATCGCATAAAATTGTAAGTGGAATAGAACATCCTTTAAAAATATTGGTTCACTGACCTCCGATTGGCCACAGCGCGATCCTGTATCGACTTGATTTTTTCGCGCCATTATTATTAAAGTTTGGTACTGCAGGATGCGGCGGTCATTAACCTGTAAGCATTTCCTTATCAACATGTACATCATGTAGAAAATGTGGAAAAAGAAAAATAATTTCCTGTGACTAAACTAATGGACATATTTATATGATTTTTTATGGGTCGACTGAGAATGTGTTGAGGTACACGATGTTTAATTTATTGTCGTATTGTTAGCACCACTCTGTATAATCCACCGCGAAAACATAAGTGAGGTGAGCGAGGAGCGAGGTGTCATTTCAAATTTATGCTGAGGAATGACAGTACATGCGCGGGCTTGCGGGCGGCGAACAGAGGTTAGCTTGCCGCCCGGTATGGACCAGGCCAGGGTCGACGGCATGTTGTGTTTCACGCGCGCCTCAAATAGATGTCAGCACATCGTGACGGGGTACACGACGACCGACGCCTCCTGGGTGAGGGTTGCGGGTTGGTTAAGAAAGAAACCGTGGTCCTGGCGCACAGGCAAGTGTGGCACGGGTGGGTTTTAGTCAGTAAAAGTGTGACATGCCCTTCTGCTTCGCCCAGAGCGAGAGAGGTGATTGCCATCTAGAACAAAAAAAGGATTGACAGTACATTCTAAGCTCTTTTCGCCGAACTTTCAAGTGCCTATATAACGAGGATAGCGACTATATGTAGACATCGTTGTATTGACAGCGATCACAAGCCCCTTTGACCTTGATCGGATATAACTGTAATTGGAAATTCTTACTCTGTCTACTAAGTAAATCTTGTACACCAATGACTGATTACAAGGCGAAGAAAAACATCTTGAGGAAACCTGGACTTTAAGTCTGAAATCGCCAACCCGCATTGAGCAAGCGTGGTGATTACGCTCAATCCTTCTCTGTAAGAAATGAGACCTGTGCCCAGTAGTGGGACTATAAAAAAGGTTGATGATGATGACTCTGCCTTGATGCTTTCATTTAGGCCTTAGGCCTATAAGAAAACATCTATATAAGTATATGTACTCGTTTTTATGTATAATTTTGTAAATCAAGACGAACAAAAGGAAACTAATACCAAATTATAATAATGTATTGTTAGCGAAGACTGGTATCCCACCTCAAGCTTAGGTGCTATAAAAGGCGCGGTCTACCCGCGTTCGCCCAGTAGTCCAAAACCGATTCCTCCGTAAAGCCACAAACGCCCCTTGGTGCGTTCGAAATGAGATCCTCCACCTTGATCTCAAAATCCCCACCATCCAGCAGTTCATGAAACGTCTTTCCAAGCGTTTCTTTGACACTTCTGCCAAGAACCGCAATCCCCTTATAGCAGCGGCTGACAACTACACTCCCTCCACCATCTCCCAACTGCGCCGCCCTCACAGACCCCGATAACCCCATCACCCTCCTCCAGAGGCCAATATGGCAACTAGCACCCTATACAAAAAATCGAAATACTGACCTTGCCGCCGAGGTTCATCGCGACACGTTCAACGTAGTAGTCCCCCCTCCGTCCCTTGTCCGACGAAGGCCAGCCCGCGCCGCAGCTGAGCCAGTAAATATAAATTCCCAACTATGATCCCTGAGTTTATTTCGAACGTTTCTTCTCAGAGCTAGTACTAGGAAACGCTGCGGTCATCAAACCGAAATAAAATAAAACTTCGATCCATCCGTCCCTTCCCAACTAACATTTTTGTCATATAATCAAACATTTATATGACCTAAAGTCTTATTAAAGTTGTTTTATAGTATATTTTTTAACTCTTTGTCATGTACTGGTGCATTATATGTTCGAATAGTCATATACGTTTTTCGTTGTATAATAATGTCGTGTAGACGTTATTTCGACATTTTTATACAGTCGTCATATCATTTTTCGTTCATAGTGTAAACGTTTTCAACGTACAAACGACGTAATACTGTCAATTTTGTCATATAATTACCTTTTAAACAGCTGCTACACGGATAATAATTGTTTACACGTAGTATTTGTAGCCATTATAAATAAGTGGAATAAGTATTATGAGTGCAACCTGTATACATCCTAAAGTATTACAAACATGCTAATACGACCGCTATTTAATTATTACTCATAATAGAGGTTTATAATCACCTTATATACAACTTCCATCATTTTGAAATCATATTTATTTATTTAGTGTTTGCTACAACAAATAGATCGATAAAAGTGGAAAAGTATTAAAAGAAGTGGGGAATTAAAAAGAGGGGAGTTAAAAACAACTATCATTCGCTTCGAGCACGTCCTTTAATACAAAGTAATAGAACTCAAACTGATAGTGAAGAAAATGAGAATGGTTCCGCATCACATTTAAATGTAAATTTAACCAAAATTCTACGAGTAGGTACATCTTGCAGTTCATTTGCTGAAGTTCAGGACTCTTGTTCACTTTCCAAACTTGAAAATAGTTATTTATAGTCCAAAAATGTAGATAACGTTAATAAAGACACCCACAATGACGACTTCAGAGACCATTATAAAATGTGGGGGCTATTGATTTTAATATTCCCCAAATTGTATTAAAGCAATTAAATGATTTGAAACTTAAGGAATGATGTTATATGAGAAGGGAATTTCGCAAACTGAAATCATACCTATATTAGTTTACTGATATAAAGTGTTAGTTGGTTAGTGTGTTATTCATACATTTATGAAATAGGTAATAAAAAAGGCAGTAAAAATTATTTAAGTATTTTTTTTTTATTATTCCCAAGAAAGTAATTAACATTTCAAGTTTGACGAGACTTATTAATTAAAAATAAAAGCAAAGTTGCAAATATTGCTAGTTTTGGAAAAACTTAAATGGCTTTTTGATCCATAGATGTCAAATATGAAATATTATACAAAATCAAACCTTCATTTATTTTGCCCCATTGAAACATCTTAAGTAGCTAATAATCTTACAATAGAACATACAAAATTATAGTGTATTTTCTAGCTTTACATTCTGGAAATTGCATTGCTCTTCAACTGGCTGCTGATAATTATTTTCGTGCAACACTTTTGCTTTCTTTGATAAAAACTTTTCAACATCCTTGTGGGGTTTACCTAAAACAAAAGTATTCTAAGTTATAAAATATTTCTTTTTTTTTATACGGACAAATCGCACAGATTGAGCTAGCCCCAAAGTGAGTTCGAAACTTGTGTTATGGGATACTAACTCAACGATACTATATTTATAATAAATACATGTATAGATAAACATCCAAGACCCAGGCCAATCAGGAAAATATCGTTTTCCATCATGACCTGGCCGGTACAAATACATCCTATTTGAACAAAGTTAGTTAGGCGTTTATTATTTTATTATTGATCCCTAAATCAACTGTCATGGCGTATTATACTCGAATGAATGAACACGCAGTTATACGTCGAGAAGTTATGTAGTTGTCATATAACGCAGTCACATTAATAATAAATTAATAGAAATATGTGAAAACATTAATATTTCAAAAGCGCGTAAAAAATTGTTAGAAACTTACCTCACATTAATCAGTAAACTTGATTGCGTAATGGTTGACAACTGATGAAATAGTTTTATCACCTCAAATAACAAAGAAAATATACAATATTAACTCTGCTGTCAAAAACACTGCCAAATTATATTAACGTGATATATGTTATAGACTTTGTTCAAATGAGCACACCTTTAAATGACAATAACACAATTATTACATTGGATAAAAGTCATATTGTGAGCCATTACTCGACACGAAGTCGAATACACGCCGCGACAGTTGTTCTTACATGGCATGTAGTCAAATCGCCGACGTAAATATGACTACTATGCGACTATACAGGGCCATATATGACTATTACACGACACTATTAGCGCCTTAAGTTGAATAAAATGGGCCCTAATGCCGTCGAGTAAACGTCCTTATGACGTTTATACGATTATAGTAAATAACATTAAGTTGCCAACAAAACGTCTACTCAACGACTTAAATGTTAGTTGGGTTGCTGTTCTCTCCAGCGACGCCCTAAGCCGAGGTTCGTACCCCGCAGGGGGTGTCCTTAGCGTGTAGTCGCTTAGTTTTTAGTTGCCCTGACTGGAGGCTTTAAATTCATTTAAGGCAGCCAGAGCCTCAAGATCAACTACGAGATGCCATAAAAAAAAGCGTTCGCCCACTTTCGACAAGCGTCACTAGGAGCAGTAACCCCGTGCGAACTCTGTGAGACCCTAACTATAAGAGCTACATATACTGTTGAAACTTGGTAGGTAGATGTATTCTATGAACCGCATTAAGATTTTGATGCAAAAATAAAAAATAATAATAAATATTGGGGGCTCCCCATGTTTAGAACTGAAACTCAAATTTTTTTTTTTTAGTCAAATACATACTTGTGAGGTATCTATGGATAGGTCTTCAAAAATGATATTGAGGTTTCTAATATAATTTTTTTTCTTAACTGAATAGTTTGTGTGTCAGACGCTTCCAAAGTGGAAAAAAGTTGCCCCCCCCCCCTCTCTAACTTCTAAAATAAGAAAATGAAAAATCTAAAAAAATACATATTATGATGTACATTACTATAAAAACTATCAACGAAAACTGTTTTGAACGAGATCTAGTAAATAGTTTTTTTTAATACCTCGTAAATCGTAAACCGCTTATTACCGCGTAATCTTTCATACAAATAACTTAAATCCTTTAATTTCATAAATCAATGGTACGGAACCCTTTGTGTGTGAGTCCGAAACGCACTTGGCCGGTTTTTTTTTAATAAACACCACTTCTGATCGCTATAGGTATATAGTAATACATTCATTATAACAGTTCGTTATTGAATTTGTTCGTTGGTGCTGTCCCACGAAAAAGGAAACTGAGCGAAACACGTAAAACAAAATAAGGGCAGGAGAATGGTGGGGAAGATGATGAAGAAACAAAAGTAATGTTCAGAACTTCTACATGTTCAATTTATTGTACTTCGCAAATAGCACCAGGCTACACCTTGCACTCTATCAAACCCAGCTTTGTCATATAATTTGCAAGCTTTATAATTTTCTTCCAAGCTGTAGACAATCACTGTCTTCCCTTCTTCTATTAACATATTACTGACCAGTTTCAGAAGCAGCTCTGCATACCCCTTCTGCCTATGTTCCTGAAATGATATTTACTTAAATTATTCATTAATACTATGCATAAATACTATTCATAAGTATAAAGTAGGTACTAATATTTTGAGGGTCGTGAGGTTGGAGGCGGGTCACAACACGAACTTCAAGTCGTTCGTGGTGAGCGTTCCGACACATCATCTCGAGAAGATCCTCAAAGAAGAATTCTGGCCGCAAGGTGTTGTGTACCACCGGTTTCAAGGCACCAGTCAGCGAAACACTACGCCGTGTACACAATAGCATTAGCTGTAGGTAATTATGTCATATGATTTATACAACATGTAAGGAAAACCCTGTCCGATCCGTGAAGGTATTGTTAGGTATCGTTAACGGATTCTAATAATGCCTACAAAGCCGGGCTAAACTTAAAAACAAAATCCCCTAAAAAAAAAATATTATTTCGAAAAAGCGAGGTAACTTAATAAATGTGCGGTAGGCAACACGGTAGGCATACATGTGCGCGTGAAGGAAGGCAGGGCAGGCGGCACGTGGTCGCATTACTCATAATAATACTGACCAAAATGGTGTTGTCACTTTTTAAAAAAATACCAAATCTTTTGGAAGTTGGAATTAATTCGTGGAAAAAAAAATATTATTTCAAAACTAGCTTTCCGCTCGCGGCTTTGCCAGCGTGAAGTTCGGTTATATCACACTTTTTAGATTTCGCGGGAAAATTAAATTTTTCCAGGAGTAAAAGTACCCTATTATTTAAACCGGACTTCTAACTTTACGTCTGCAAAATTTCAAAGCAATAGGTTCAGTAATTACTGCGTTAAAGCGGAACAAACAAACAACCAAACTCATTTTCCCATTTATAATATTAGTAAGGATTCATTAGTATTGTTACTATGATAATTATGTGAATTTTCATATTTTATTTGGTCATGTGTATATGTAACCTTTATTATCCTTTTGAGTCGGACGGGGTTTTCTTTACATATTTGTATATTTCTAATATTTTTAAGTTTTTATGTTAATATAGTTTTGTGTATTGTGCAAGGCTTATATAAGGTATTCTCCACCCCATCTTTAAATCTGGTAACCGTGATCGTGTCGATAATTACAGGTCCATATCAGTTTTGCCTGCGGTGTTCAAAATATTAGAAAATATAATAAATAAAAGGCTAGTTGTATATTTAGAGTCACGAAATCTTTTATCAGTTAACCAGTTTGGCTTTCGAAAAAATCAACAAAAATAATTTTAAAATCACAGTGCAAGCCTGGCTGCAAAGCCAATCATATGCTGCCACAGAAGCTCTTTTTAACGTCTTAGCCTAATCAGACCAATGCGCTATGTACACACACACACGCACACACCCACGCACGCACGCACGCACGCACACGCACACACACACACACACACACACACACACACACACACACACACGCACACGCACACGCACACGCACACGCACCCGCACACTATTATTATTTTTATTATAATCTTAAGCTCACTAATTGTTTCGATTTTTTGTTACTAGTAATATGTAATCATGAACAGGTGGGAACCTGGTGACCTGTATTACAGGTGTTACTACCTACCACAGGTACCAGCGATCCACAACCAAAAAAAAAATAAAAGCTATTTCTTGTATGTAACAATTTTTTATACTTGTTTTGTTTTTTGGCTTGTGGTGAGAATTAAACACTTTTTATTTTTTTTTAGCTTCACCTTACTGACTGACCGACCTTCTGACAATTCAAAAGTGCCTATAACTGGTTTATTTGAAATAAATGATTTGATTTGATATAAGCCTTGATGGCTGAAATAAATATATAAATATTTTTTAAAATTAGTATTCATAAATACTATTCCATAATTCATAATGTGATCCATATTTCTTATTTGCCTACTCTGAGAAAAAAAAAAAACACTGAAACGAATTTAGAGGTCCAAAGTCTTTTATAAATTAAGGTAAGGCAAAAAATTACTGAAAAAAAAACCTGGTAATTAATAATAAAGTGAGAACACACAAGATAAGAGGGATGTTAAAAAATCCTAAAAACGAAAGGGAAGAAATGAAATGAAATCGTTTATTAAACAAGTAGGCCCTCTGAGAAGAAATAGCCGAAACAAACTCAGGCATCATCGTCTTTTTTCAAGTTCAGACATTAAAAATGAAAATGTTTACAATAATTTACGTTATAATTACATATATTGCTTAATAACAGTGCTTAGCAGAACGAGCAGCTCAGTCCCAAGCTTTTTTGTCTACTAAATAATCTGTGATTTTATAATACCCCTTTTTGCAAAGTTTGGCCTTTACATCGTTTTTAAATCGTTTAATGGGTAAGTTTCGAATGTCTATGGGAAGCTTGTTGTAAAAATGTATACATTGACCCATGAACGAGTTGTCTACTCTGTGGAGACGAGTGTCATGTACAGCAAGATTGTGTTTGTTCCTGGTATTTATATTATGAATATCGCTTATTTTCTTAAAATCCGATATATTTTTATGTACATACATAAGATTTTAAAATATATATTGTGAAGCTACAGTCAGAATGTTCACCTCTTTGAATTTTTCTCTAAGAGAATCTCTAGAACCAAGGTTGTAAATTGTTCGAACAGCCCTTTTCTGCAAAACAAAGATGGTATTGATGTCCGCACATGTTCCCCAGAGAAGAATCCCATAAGTCATAAGACTATGAAAATAACTAAAATAAACAATTCTGGCTGTATTCAGAGATGGATCACAGTGTTCAGAGATAACATGAACCATTGAAGACGCAGCGTGGGTAGGCCCCGACAAGGTGGACCGACGACCTGGTGAAGGTCGCGGGAAGCCGCTGGATGCGGGAGGCGCTAGCTAGACCGATCGTCGTGGAGATCCTTGGGGAGGCCTTTGTCCAGCAGTGGACGTCTTTCGGCTGATATGGTGATGATGCAGGATTGGAATAATATTGTAAAATATAAAGTTTAGTATAGAAGTTAGTTTTTTATTCACAACGATAATCGTTATCTGCCTAGCCTTTTCTCAACTATTTTGGGGTCAGCTTCCAGTCTAACTGGATTCAGCTAAATACCAGTATTTTAAATGGAGCGACGGCCTATCTGACGTCCACAACCTAATTATTTGGTAATACGTAAGACCCCTGGTAATACAGGTGGTCAGATTTTCGTGTTTTTTTACGTGACAACGTCTTTTAATTCGATGGAGCTGGCTGCACGCACGAAAAAACATGACTCATGCGGCGTTACCTTGCTCTGAGGCGTTCCATTTAAGGCTTGAAGTGCAAACGAGAGCGCGGAACGAGCGACAAAGAGGCACAATCGGCCTCCGCGTTCGGCAGCGTTCAACATCTCTCTCTCTCCTACTTCAGTCCGCGTAGACAGTTGCTATACAATAATGCATTTACATGTTTTCGTCGAGTAGGTATGAAATGCAGTGAAAAGTGAATGTGGAGTAATTTTTCCGCTCATCTATGAAGCTATACTTAGTTCGAGCTATACATAATTATTTATATACTGATCGTAGTTACGTAATTATTTATGTTAATTTAAATTTATTATGATTACTTTAAATTACTTGGGAGGATTTTATAAGCTTAGTTTATTCTAAAATCACACTTGGAAGTACACTTCTGGTCTTTCGGCCATTAATTTATTAATTTTAGAATTATTGATGCAACTTCCGATTATCGCCAACTCTTATTATAAAATCATATTGAGAATTAGTCTTCCCGCCCATCGGATATTTATTTATTAAATCAAGCATTGTTTAAATAAATAAATATAAACTACTTTCGATATTTTAGGTTAATCCAAATATCTGAATACAATTATTGACAATTCCTGGCGTTATTATTAACTTTTTCTTAATTTTATTCAATACCTGTTAACTTCCGTTTCCGTTGTCTATTATTTTTGTGACTATTCGTTAGTGTTTTGACTCAATAGTATATATAAATCACTGATGTCTGTACTATTGATTATTAATTAAAACAAACTTGTACTGGATCATACTACGGCGTTATTATTTTCCCCGCTTCTGAAGCATGTATTTACACTATATTTGCAGCGATAAAGGTTCGAAAAATTCAACCATTCCATTCCATCAGTATTTTCTTATGACGTTGTCGCGTTCAACTATCGTCAGTGAACCGACTTTACAGACAACCGATTTTTGTCTTCTTTTTTATTCACAACTATGTCTAGAGAAATATCCCACATAGTCTTCACATTCAGAGTTATGTTAAAATAATAGGAAATGTGAATCGAAACGTAGATGTTTTACTGACCTTGACCGTATACAGATGTAATAAGTTCCCAGACTCGTTGATAAAGAGCCAGCAGATTAAAGCATTTTTTTTGAACAGGCCATAACCATGGTTGTTGTCAATGAGGAGTTCGAAGTACGTAGATGATGAAGGGTAACGATGCGGCCATGCGGAGTCGATAATGTCCACGTATTTGTTTGTCACAAGCTTGAAGGTTATATCCTCTGGTAGGCTGTAAAGGAATAAAGTGAACTTGTATTCTTTTGAAGAACAAGAGTCTAGTTATTTTAGAAGGAATACATAAACTGGCCTACAGGGTAATTGTGTAACACACTATCAGTAGAAATGGTTTTCTAATGCGAAATAGTTTCTATTACAAAAAAAAAAAACAACTGTTTTTATGATCAATCTATACAATGCGAGGTCAGCTAATACTGGAAAAAATAAAGTAGCAGTGTGCACTTTGAAAGATACTTAAGTAATGACATAACTTTCAACAAAGTAGGACAATGCAATTTTTAGAGTAGTAAAAAATATATAACAGTTCTAAAAACTAATTGGGAAGCCACACCGGCCATTAGACGCCTATAATAGTAAATATGGCCATAACTCTATTGGAACATGTCATTTACAGATTCAAGCACCTGCTATACATTATGGTAATTCTCTTTAACTGAAACTAAGGTATGTATGTCTACGGAATACGATCATAAAATGATAATTATTAGAAATGTTAGATTGGTAAGATTACAGTAAAATACCATTATGCTTTTATAATAAATTAATTTTCCTATAAATCTGAAATGTATAGATTTCTTTTTTCTTAAATGTCTACCTATGAACAGGGAGCGTTGTGGTTATTTACATCATAACCAAAATATAATTTAGTAAAACTATTAGTAAGTTTATATTATGTTATGTAACAGCTGTGTGATGGAATAATCAGCTCTTAGTCAACCCTAAATAAAAAAAAAACTAGAACATTTAGTTTCTTTTTTGCTGTTCAGATTGAAAGATGCTCTATGGAGCGGGTAAAGGAATTTGGTTGAATATTGCTCATAAGGATCGTTCAGGATCGTTCGTATACTCGTAATAAATAAATAAAATAAATATATACGGGCAAATCACACAGATTGAGTTAGCCCCAAAGTTGTGTGTGTTATGGTATATACTAACTCAACGATACTATATATATAATAGATACATATATAGATAAACATCCAAGACCCAGGCCAATCAGGAAAAGATCGTTTTCCATCATGACCTGGCCGGGGATCGAATCCGGGGCTTCAAAGCCGCAGGCAAGCGTGTTGATCGCTGCGCCACGGAGGCCACGATTGTCTATAATGACCTCCACAACCCAGTTACTGGGAAATAGTCTTTAGAGCTTTCGTAGGCGGGTCATTGTCAAATTTTGTGCAGGTAAACGTGTCCCTCAACTTTTTAAATTTTTTGTTATTAATTATGTCAATGTCTCTTGACAATTTATATATTAAATATAAAATATATCACACTAGCGAACATCCATTATTGAAATAAAAACCTAGTTTCGATCATTTTACCTTTTTTTTAAAGTAACATTGTGGTCATTGGTGGTAACAGAATGGTTTTCCCTACAAATTCTACATGTCCCTTGTAGCGTTTCGTTATAAGAAGATCAAATAACTGCGTTTTCTTCGATAGTAACCTTCTTTAAATAAATCACTCTCGTAAACGGAATATTATGAATATTCAATAAAATATGTTTTAAAATCAGTCAGTATTAAAAAATAGTTTTTAAATAATTTTCTAAACTTCGTCCCACTCATTATCTGGAACCGTATTGATCACTATGTTACTACCAATTATACGACGCAAAATGGAGATTGGGCTGCTTTCGGCACTGTTTTATCTTCGGCAAGATATCTACATTCGTCGTGGTGGTTCGTTAAGTCATCAGGACGGGTACATCGTTTGGCAGTCGGCCACAAAGTGTTGAAGGTGCTGCGTGTTTTAATTGCACATCTACTTTGTTACCTACCTATTCACATGAGTAGTTGAATGTTTTTTCATTACATTACGTTCAGTATGTTATTTAAGTGGTATATGTGTTGAATGTGAACGAAATATTTTACTTTACGCTTTATTTTATGACTTATGTAAAATGAAATGTAAAATTTACCACTCTGTTACTACACAACTCTGTTACTAGCGTATGGTAACAGAGAAGTTTATAAGGTAACAGAGTTACATCATCATCATCATTATCAAGCTTTTATCGTCCCACTGCTGGGCAGAGGTCTCCTCTCATACAGAGAAGTATTGATACTCAATGCGGGTTGGCGATTTCAGACTTAAAGTCCAGATTTCCTTAAGATGTTTTCTTTCACTTTCAGTCATTGGTGTCCAAGATATACTTAGAAAGTACACATAACTATAGAAAAGTTACATTGGTACTTGCCTGACCTGGAATCGAACCCGCGCACTCATACTTGAGAGGCTGGTGTTTTAACCACTAGGCCACCACGACTTCCAGACAGAGTTACATAATCCATTATATTCTTTAACTTGGCTAAAATTTTATGATTCAAATGATATTTTTTTAATATTCGGTTGTCTTGAAACAACCGTTTGCTTGAACAATGAATAACTTTATTAAAAACAAATGAATCGAAATGATTATAAATAACCCTAAAAAATTGTTAAAGGATATTGTGCTTTGCGTTTTCAAAATACCTCTAACGTCTTCTGAGAAGCAGCGACAATACCAGGAACGCCAGAAAATAATCCAGAAAAGGAAGCAGAAAACAAAAGAAAAGATAAAGAAAAGTACCATGCAGATAAACACTTAGTACGAGATTTAACAGCACGTGAACATCGGTCAGTAAAAAAGAAAAGGCGATCCACGAATGCTAGACGGAGAAGCCAGAGTATCTCATCTCTCAGTATTATCAATATGTATTCAGTTTACAAAAGTTAAGTACATGGATTTTTTTACTAGGCGAGAGTAGACGGGATTAGCGGATTGGATTTTTTTTAAAACGAACTGCTGATGCCACAAATTTCTATTTTGCTTTGAAAGATGTGAGTAAAATGAGGCTACATCTAATAACAATGAGGATATTAAACAGAGTTCAATACAGATCCCGGATAATATCGTGCCAGTATTAGGTACAATGAATGTTCATGAAGTTTTCACTGAGGAGCCTGGAGTTCTAAAGTATATGATTATGAGTTTTTTGTCAGTGCACTTGCATGCATGCATTGATTGTTCCACTACTTTATTCAGTGCAAAATAGTGCTTAGAGAATCTTAAGCACTGAAAAAAGCAGTGGAACAATCTTTTCCCTCTAATTGCAATGACAATATGCTGTCCGATATAAGTAACCTTTATCAAAAGCGAACAACAGAGATTTACAGAGTCGTCTATAGCTCAGAATCCGATGATGATGATGCCCCTTTTAAATTTTTGAAAGAAAATCTTTTTGCCACTTATACAATAAAGGATCCCTATACATCAAAGGAAAATGAAAATGCCTTAATTGAAAGGGAAAATATTCATTCTAATAAAATAAATCAAGGTGTTGGCGTCATAGTGAAATTTTCTAGCTCGAAATAGGATTACGTCTATCTGGGTAAGGCCTTGTCTGTAGAAGTAGAAAGAGATGGTGAGGTTAAAAATTTTTTTTTCAGGACAATTTACCATACTGTAACTAAATTAAAATTAGTTCAGAGTGATTTATTCTATGAGCCTTTTGATAATTTACTTGCTATTTTTCCAGAACCTAAAAATGTTCAAAGGGTATACTATCAATTTGATATTCCCTTCCCTCCCTCCAATATTTGAGAAATAAGTAACTAACTTATCAGCTATTTTCTTCCAATACAATCTTATTGTTATTACTGTAAAGAGAAAAATCTAAGAAAGTAAGGTAACTTATTTTTTATTGGTATTAAAGTTTATTGGTTAAGTTATTTATATCTAAAGCTCAATTAAGTGCAAATTATTACGTAATGGATAAAAAAAGAACCACTATGTTACTGTGTTACAACTCTGTTACTTTTCTGTCCCAAAGATTAAAGAACAAAATATCATTTTATGGAAAAGATACTTAATATAATATAGCAAATATCACGATGCGTTGATTTATTAGACATTTTTACAGTATATGTTTCAATTAGATGTCAATATTATAGATATTTGAAGGACTTAGGTAGAATTTAAGGTATTGTAATATTCAGGAAGTAACAGAGTTGTTTAAGAGTTCAGATTAATGATTGTTAAACTTAATAAAAACTGTTATGGTTCTAATTATACGTAAAAGATACAAGATTGTTAAAGAATAATGCCAAAATATTTGCAACTGGCTTATTTAATTTCGTAATAAATGGTAAAACGTAATGGTAACAAAGTTGTTATTTTTTACACCTTGACCCACTAAATCTGAAATAATTCTTAAATTATTGGTTAAGCATCGCGGCCAACGATAAAAGATGATAATTCAGTTGTTTTAACTTACACGGACATAATAAAAAGTTATATCCATGCATATATTAATTTAAATTTTTTTACAAGTTTAACTGACATTTATCTGCGCAAAATTTGACAACGACCCAGGCCTAGTATGAGTTTTCATTACGAAACTCATACTAAAATCGTCAATCTCGTAATGAAAACTCATACTAGGCCTACTAACGACTCTTAATGAATGTCAAAGATCCACGTATGACAGCCAGGACCAACGGCTTAACATGCTTTCTTAAGTACTGTTTGACAACTGAATATCTACCTATAATATTCTTAATACAGGCTATTTCATAGCCTAGCAAGGAGAACAGTACGCCACCCATTTGATTGTCAGAAATGTAAAACTACCCACTATGTAAAAATGTAAAATGTACTACAATTTGTTTTTCTATATAAATAAAGGTTATTATTATTATTTCCTTTATTATTTTTTATTTATCTTTTTTTTTTCATTTGGTTACATTTTTAAATATATTGATTTAAAAAATACATTTAAAAATATAAGAACATAGTGATCCACCGATGACGGGAGCAAGGTCCAAGCTACCGGTGGTTAGGGCTCCAGAGACAGGAACCTCCTCACGATGCGGGCCGTATTGAGGAGTACTGCCTTTTGAATCAGGCCTTTGATCCAACTGCCTAACGAGAGCCTCAATAGATGTTGGTCGAGGCTCTTGGCTATCAAACCATTGGCCGATACGACAATCGGTACAATGACAGCCGAGTTCACATTCCACATGTCAACAGCCTCGTGCGCCAAGTCGAGATATTTTATTTGTTTCTCTTTCTCAGCTTTCACGAGATTCCCGTAATGTGGAATGGTAACATCGACAATCATTGCGAGGCGCGCTAATCAATCTATCACCACTATATCAGGCTTATTGGCAACAATAGTCCTGTCAGTAATGATAGACCGATCCCAGTATAACGTGACATGGCCCTTTTCAAGAACTGGGTCGGGCACATACTTATAATACGGTACCTCAGAATCCACAAGTTTATATTTCAAAGCAAGTTGCTGGTGGATAATCCTAGCTACTTGGTTATGCCTGTGCAAATACTCGCCATTAGCTAAACGAGAGCAACCAGAGATAATATGTCTGATGGACTCACCCGGATGGTGACATGCCCGACACACGTCAATCGTCCCGTCCTTCATAATATATCTCCGGTAGTTATTCGTCAAGATAACTTCGTCCATAATTGCACAGACGAAACTTTCAGTTTCCCCGAAAAGGTCACCGAATCGTAGCCAGGATACGGAAGCTAAAAAGTCAACATCGGGCTCATGAAGAGCCCGATAAAATCGCCCGTGAAGTTCCTTGCTTTGCCATATCATCTTGCGGTCATCAGTGGTAAGTATTATAGGCTTGTGCCAGTTCTCTTTCGCCATGGATAGCGGAGTAAGCCCCTTGTCTACTGTGACCACATCATGATGCATACCCACTACGGTTTTTAAAAAATGTTCTCTGTTATTATTATTATAATATACCCACTATTGAAACACAGGCGTCTTGTCGGTAAGAGGGAGTGCGCCGTACCACGCCGGCCCAGTGAGCGTTGATAGATGTCACATGTCTTGGAAGTTTATGGCTCAAGGACAGGCCAGTTTTCTCACGATTTTCCTTAGACGTTTAGAGAGCAGTGGTGATGAAATAATTTACACAAAGCAAAACGGAGGTGATCCGACAGAGGACCAAAGTCACCGACATAGCTGAGAGGATTAGCAAGCTGAAGTGGTAATGGGCTGGACATATATGCCGCCGGGCCAACAACCTCTGGGGTAAACGAGTCCTCGAGTGCCAACGATGTTATCTACCTAATTCCTCAGTTGAACGTGCAATGTATGTTCGTACATAAATAATAATATCTATAGTATATTTTTTATTGTATCTGTTCTGTGTCACTTGTGATTGTTTGCTGCACCTTTAGGGTAATTACGTAACACACTATCAGTAGCAATGGGTTTCATTTTGACAGTTTAACAACATTCATTGCGTTATTTACGTTGTTGAGGAGCCACATTTTCGAACATAAGGAGCAATGGAATAGCAATAAGCTTCAAAATGATTCCAGCTGATAGTGTGTTACACAATAGGGATGTTTCCTGGGTACAAAAAATGATTCTATTGAGTCCGTCATTCAGATTATAGAAAAATATTGGATACGTATATTTTGTTTTATCAAATCAATAAAAAATGACAAATATAAAAGGCATCAAAGATCGGGAGTGGTGGCTGGTGACGTCACTGCTAAAAAGTGTAGTGTGCAGTGACGTCACACGAGTTTACAACGCACTGTGTCGTCTTCATGGTTTGTTTAAGTATATGAAAAAAGAAAAAATACGCGTCTAGTATTTTTTGGAAATCTGACTGATGGACTAATTAGTTTTTTTTAGTCAACTACCCTATTAGGGTGCAAGTGACGTCATCACGTCGGCGCTGATTATCGCTAAAATTCAGCGCTGCTGGCCGGCTCTGTTTTGCATAGGGTAGCAGCATATTTTTTTTTATTTATTTTAAACTAATGTTTCACCACAATCCCGCCTGCTAGTAAGCAGTGATGCAATCGTTGATGATAAAGGCCGCTAGTTTATTAAGAGCCAGGAGGGAAAGACCGCCGCTGGAAAATTGTTCCAGTCTCTCGATGTATTCGGTATAAAAGATGAGGCGAAACGCCTCGGACCGTGTCGCCCCGACAATACCATCGCCTTCGACGACGATGACAAGGCTGAATACCTTGCCTCCTGCCTTGAAGCCCAGTGCTCCCCCAGCCTCCTACCAGTAGACCAAGCCCACCTCCTAGAGGTCGACGCTGAAGTCGAACGTACGACCTCCCTCCCGCCCGTTGACGACCCGGATGATCCCCTGCCTCCCATCATTCCAGATGAAGTGCAGTACATCATCAAAGGCCTTCAACCCAAAAAAAACACCCGGATCAGACGGCATCACCAACAGTGTGGTCCGACTTTACCCAGCCCACCTGGTCCTCCTCTTGACCACCATCCTCAATGGTGCAATGGGGAACAATATTTTCCCACAAACGTGGAAAGAAGCCACTGTGATAGGCATTCCCAAGCCCGGTAAGCCTAAAGCCGAACCGACAAGTTACCGTCCCATCAGCTTACTGAAAGTTCTCGGCAAAATCTACGAGAGGCTTATATATAAGAGTCTCAGAGCCTACGCCGAGAACAAGGGCCTCATCCCTAACGAGCAGTTCGGGTTCCGTACCCAACACTCCTGTCCACAACAGATCCTACGCATTACTGAACATATACACGCAGGGTTCCTGTGCGGTATGTACACAGGCGTAGTCTACTTCGACATAGCGAAAGCGTTTGACTAAGTATGGCACAACGGCCTAATCTATAAGCTGTACAAACTTGGAGTGCCCGACCGTCTCGTTCTCATCTTACGGGACTTTCTGTCAAACCGCACCTTCCGCTACAAAATCGAAGGAGCGCTCTCCTCCCCCCGCCCCATCCGTGCAGGTGTTCCCCAGGGCTCTGTACTAGCCCCCCTCATTTTCACGCTGTATACAAGCGATATCCCGAAAGGTGGTAAGATCCAAATCGCTCTGTTCGCAGACGACACCGCCATCTACTGCTCGGGACTCAGCCCTGACCGAATTCGACACCATCTCCAAACCGCAGTCAACAAACTGGCTGACTGGTTCAAGAAATGGAGGATCGAAGTTAACCCCCAAAAAAGTCAAGCGGTACTCCACACGAAACCGCGACTAAACGTCCCCACCCCACGACCCATCTCCATGTCTGGCGAGCTGAGCCCTTGGGGGAAGCAAGCCAAATACCTAGGTGTGATTCTCGACCGCAACCTCAACTTCTCAGAGCACATTAAGGCGGTCCGCTCTGGGTCGACTCCACCCCGTCCTCAACCCGCGTAGCAAACTGTCGCTCAAGTGCAAAATGCGCTTGTACACAGCGTGCATACGCCCGATTATGACATACGCTTGTCCAGTCTTCGTACATGCCAAGCCGCGTCATATTCATAGGATGCAAGTAGTCCAAAACCATTTTCTTCATAAAGCCACAAACGCCCCTGGTTCGTCCGTAATGAGATCCTCCACCTTGATCTCAAAATCCCCACCATCCAGCAGTTCATGAAGCGTCTTTCCAAACGCTTCTTTGACACTGCCGCCAAGCACCGCAATCCCCTGACAGTAGCGGCTGCTAATTACACCCCCTCCACCATCTCCAAGCTTCGCCGCCCAAGGCATGCCCTCACAGACCCAGATGACCCCATAACCCTCCTCCAAGAGGCCAATAGGGCCACTAGTACATTAAACAAAAACAGACCGACCTACCGACCTCGCCGCCGAGGTCCTTCGCGACGCGTTCAACGTAGTAGCCCCCTCCCCCGTCCCTCGTCCGATGAAGGCCAGCCCGCGCCGTAGCTGAGCCAGTAAACATAACTTCCCAACCTTGACCTCTGAGTTTGTTTCGGACGTTTCTTCTCAGAGCTAGTACTAGGAAACGCCGCGGTCATCAAACCGAATGTAAACAAATATTCGATCCAGCCTTCCCTTGCTGTTTTCACCAGCGACGCCCTAAGCCGAGGTTCGTACCCCAAAGGGGGTGCTCTTAGCGCGTAGTCGCTTAGTTTTTAGTTTTAGTAGCCCTGGCTGGAGGCTTTAATTCATTTAAGGCATCCACAGGAAAGTCCGGTTAAGTAGTCACGGCCTCTCAAGGTCAACTACGAGATGCCATATCAAAAAAAAAAAAACCTCGGACCGTGGACGCTGAGCGACAGATTTGCGTGAATATGATGTACCTACCCTCAAATATTTATTATTTTTTGCGCCATGTTTACTGCAAATAAAAGCTTTTTCTTTCTTTCTGTTTTCAGGTATAAACTTACTTGGCATCTTGATAGGGTGTTTTCGTATCCAATATAAATTTTATTGAAGGTATTATCAACTCTATCTCCACATGAATGTCTTGTGAAATAGTTTTAATTAAATCAATTATGTTGTAAGAAGCAAATGGCACAATTATTGATCGCTTCCAATCAATAATTTTTGTTTTCTTCAATGCAGTACCGAGATTTGTGACGTCATCATTCGGACATTGAATGATCACTTCGTAAAAAGCATTCTGAAACAAAAAAGCACGTAAAATAATTAACTAACTACATTCTTTTTTATATTTATTGAAGGTGAATATACACAATCAACCTTGAGCCTTAATGCTTAGCTTAATACATTTAAAGTTGAAAATCTAATAAAAACATCTGACAGATTGTAGTCGCTTGATGTGCTCTCGTCTGTACCTACTTCAAAATCAATAGATTCTATGTTAATTAATCATTAAAAAACACTGTTCCATACAAAATTTATTAATGACAAAATTAATTATCTTCATTTTTGCTTTTCCGTAGAGTCGGGGCGGAGACAAATCCAACCAATTAAAGTTCATAAAATTCCAGCCGTTCTTGAGGTGTAAGTGGTAAACGACTTTGTTTTATTTTTTTTCTTCTCAGTCTATAGAGGCGGCTGGACAAAGGCTCCCGCCAAGGCTTTCCACAATGACCGGTCTTATACTGCCCGCATCCATCGGTTTCCAGAGATCATCACCAGGTCATAGGTCCATCTTGTTGGTATATGGCCGCCACTCCAGAATCGTTCTGCCCCATCGGCCATCGGTTCTACGTGCAATGTGCAGCCCCACAGCCACTTAAGTTTAGCGACCCGAAGAATTATGGCTTTGTATTAGTTTGATAATAATTATAAGAATTACTAGATATTATTGATTAAGTAATTATTTCTATTCAAAGAATTTATGGAAGGTTCATGGCGTTTAAATTATTTAGCAAATGCATACAATTGCAGCCCAGAACTTAGATTTGTGCGTGGTTGATGGCGGTTGAAATCTTTTACATAACTGACAAAATGTGGGTGTACTATATATACATATACTGCACCTACGTGCACTCTGTGCATTGCTCTTCTCGATTACAGGCGTGAAGTTATGTTTTGTTAACGTTGAATGAACATTATCAATTTTGAAGCGAAGTCCATAGATATTTTTGTTGGAACACTACTAGCTCCACCTATGCGTTGTTAAAGAAGTTTGCTTGAAGATTAGTTTGGAATAGCACCGCTAGATGGCAGTTAACTAATAATCGTATTTATATCGCATAAAATCATTTTCTTTAGCTACAGAATAACGCCTATAAAATTACTCTTTTCTTTTGATTACCTGTCGTATAGGCAGGTAATCAAAAGATAATCAAGTACGACAGGCGCGTTTGGTTACCTACCTACTTTGGTTACCTAGCCAACATTATAGCCGATACCTACTAAATAAATTGTTAGAGAGTTTATCTTTAACAAATATTGTGCATTTTGTAATATCTGCCGCTGCAAGGTTTATTTAGTTACCAACATACATAATTACTTTGTAAATAACTTTTACGCATGGAGATAAGACTAAGAGTACAAAGGTATACTACGAAGAGACCTCCCATCCTTTCCGAATTCTTCTCTCTCTTTCATATTCACGTGTAAAAATACAAAACCTGATAATGGCGCCGATTCTCTTGTTTTCAATCTAAACTAATTTTAAGTAAAGTGCATCTTTTTCTTTCTATTTCAATAAGAAAAGGATAGGAGATAACATTTTAATTTAATCCTGTCAAATTAAGACATTCCATAGACAATTTAGACGTGATTAAAAACATGGCGACCAAAAATACATCAATTTAGATCAGACGCGGAGTAATTTGACAAATCTAAATTAGAAAGAAAAAGATGCACTGATATTTTACACAACACAGATAATTTACATTCCATCACCATTGCTTCAACTGTCTACCTTAACACTTTACGTTCTAAATTCCATCCAGTCCAAACAAAAAGGAGGATACCTAGGAACCTACCTTTTCATTCACAGCAATCAATCCACTATTCACGTCACCGAAAGGGCAATATACTCTAAAATTATAGTTAATCCCTCGGTCAATCCACTGTTTCTGCATGGCCAGTATTGAGAATCCTGTTACTCCTTTCGGCCATTCCTTCTTGAAGGCACTCTGCAGCTCGCACCATTTTTCTGGAGGTAAATATTGTAATGGCTCTCCCGACATTATTTGCGTCTTGCCCTCAATAGAATAGATTATTTATAGTACGTGCTGTACCTTTTATATGTGTCCTTGTTGCACCGGTTTGAATACTCGTAGCTTCACGTTGTGATGCTTGTTTATAACAAACTAAATTAAATTCTATTGAATAAATATAAATCTTTATTGCCGATCATGTTATTCATAACACAACAACAATTTGAATGGGGAAGAAATATCTTAAGTGCTACAAAAAGAAAACAAAATAAATGAGTATATATGTATATACCAGTTATGTACGGATTTTTTTAGTAAGTATATACTACGTAAGTACATGAGCAGTTTCTTATACCTACATATTTATGAAATACAGAATACTATTATTATTCACTTGGGATGAGAAGCACTGGTTGCATAGACATTTATTAGTTTCTTAAAATAAAAAAATACACTTCTGGACACATCTATTGGCTCACCTTAGAGTTTAGGTTTCGATGGCCCCTACCGAAATATGATTGCTAGATTGAACAAAAACTATTGATGCAGTTTTAAACCTGATACATTCAACCATCTTTTTCGATCGCATTGTTTTACATTTGAATTCAGAATACCATACGACATGGAGATTTTTTTTTTCACTCTAGCCTTGACGACACTCAAATAGTAGTCCGACGGAAACACCGCCGCCGGCAGATTGTTCCAGTCCCTCGATGTACGCGGTATAAAGGAGGAGGCGAAACGCTTCGTCCGGATCGTAGAGGTGTTAACAACATAAGGGTAGAAACTCGCCGTACGACGGGTCGTCCGATGGTGGAACGGAGATGGGGGAATTAAATCGTGCAATTCCCTCGCTCACTCCCCAAAATGTATCCTATAGAACACCGAAAGGCTGGCTACTCTACGCCTGTGCTCGAGGCTTTGGAGACCAACTCGAGTTAAATCAGAGTCACCAATCAGCCTCTTCGCATGCCTCTCCACTGAATCCAAAGTGGCCAGGTGACACTTAGCAGCACCAGCCCAAATGTAGCTGCAGTACTCCACACACGAACGGACCTGTGCTTTGTACAACATTAGAAGCTGCCCTGGTGTGAAGTACTGCCGGAACTTTGCGATAACGCCAAGTTTTCTGGCAGCCACCTTGGCCTTGGACTCAATGAACCGCCCAAAGTTTAGGTTCGAGGAAATCTCAACACCCAAAAGCTGAAGGCGGTCGGTACACTCCAACAATACATTCCGAAAAGTAGGAGCCAAGGTGAACGGGCTCCTTTTGGCGGTGAAAAGACACGCCTGCGTTTTGGCGGCATTGAATGCTACAAGATTGGCATTGCCCCATTCGGAGACTGCCTGAAGTGCAACACTCGTTCGCTCTACCATGGCCTCTCTTTCGGACCGGATTGATTCCCTACTAGCCCGAGCATCCGGCAGGTATCTCTCCACAACTGTGCTGTCATCTGCATACCCATAGATACCGGGCATCAGCAGATCGTTAATATGCATCAGAAACAGAGTTGCAGAGAGAACAGACCCCTGAGGAACACCGGCATTAGTCGACCTAACAAGTCGGATATGCGCCTTGTTAAAAGGCAATTGATTTTTGAATAAAAAACATGTTTTATCAAATAAAGGTTTAATTTAATATCGCGTGTTGCCTCCATGGGCATCTACCACAGCTCTCATTCGATTAGGCATAGAGTTTATCCACCGCTCTATGAAATTTTGAGGGATCATCTCCCATTTCTCTTCTATGGCAGTTTTCAACTCCTGCATCGTCTGGGCAACTGGCTGACGAGCCCTAACACGTCTTTTAAGCTCGTCCCACATGTGCTCAATGGGGTTCATGTCTGGACTTCTGGCTGGCCAGTCCATAACTGTGATGTTCACATCCCGAAGATATTCCCTGACGATGCCGGCCGTATGGGCTCTTGCATTATGCATGAAAAATCCCAATTAAGTGTCCAATTTAAATGAGTGCGTGCGAAATGAAGGCGCGCTGTTCGGTGGGCTCGCGTTAGTTTGGGCCCATTAGCTGGCTTGTGTGGTACCATATCGCGTTCTTTTAACCTTCTCCGAACAGTTCGAGCGCTCACAGATTGGTTTTGTATCTCAATGGAGGTAAGGTGACGATTTCTCAAGCTGGTCGTCACGATGAATCGATCCTGCCATTCAGTTGTGACCCGAGATCGTGGTCTTCCTTGGCGACGAAAAAAGCAACCAGTCTCTAGGTACCTGCGATAAACATTTCGGACCGCAGATCGACATAAATTAAGTTGGGCACTCACATTTGGCTGTGTCCGGCCTGAATAAGTGCCAAAGCTTGGGCGGCGACTTCAGGTGAAGTATCCATAGATTATTGATAGAACCTCACCTTAATGTTAAGAATAAGTAATATTTGTTGCAAAACCAAAGATATCAATCACTTTTTCAAGAATTAAATCCAGGTATATATAATATAAGTTCTATAATTATAAGTTCTTAGTATTCGATTGTTTGATATCAACAAACAGGCTCCAAATTGTGTTTTGTTTCTTTAAATACTGTATTCGAAATTTAAAAAAAAAAAGAGTAGTGAATGAAATTGTGAATGTGCCAGGTTCAAAACTGCATAAAAACTTTTTGCACGACCTAATATAAAATGTTAGCTAGGACCAAACGAAACTGAACGAAATGCAAGGTGGGCCAATAGATGTGTCCAGAAGTGTAATATAATTTTATTTTACTAAAAAAGAACTTATTGGTATTTTGTTTGTTTTTTTTTTTCACATGATAATAAGGCATAGCGCACACACAACAATTCAACATAAACTAAGTAGATATATACATATAAGGTATTATTTCCGAATAATTACAATAGTTATTTATGCCACTGTCAAGCAATGATCGCCATTGCAATATGAGTGATAGTTTAATAGATAACACAATAGATCAGCAGGTGTATTACAATAGCTGTTTGCGGCAGTGATATACAAAAATTTTTCGACGACCTTGAAATAATTGGTAATTCTTTTTTTCATTTTTTTTTTCCTTGATTCATGTGGTAGCAATTCTTTTATGGTCTCTATAGCTATTACAGTTATTTCAGGAGGCGTTAAGATATTGTCCATTCCGCTATTATCACTGACATCACTCATTGTCAAAACAATTGTATTTTTGGCGTAATCATATGTCGATTTTTTTTAGCCATATCTATAAAAAAAATTAAAAGTTTCAGTGTAGTACGGTTTACCCGTGTGGAAATGCTCATTGTAATACGACTTGGCAGGAATGAGTACTATTCAGACATGACTTATTTATTATGTATTAAGCAAATTACCAAATGACAGTAGAAGAATTATTTTTATTTATAGGTAGGTATATTGTTATATACTTGAACGAAAAACGACCCTACGACTACAATGTTAGGTTATTATATAAACATTTTACGTGAAAGTAAAATAAACCCGTTGGGCAACAAAAAATTCGTCCACTTCGTTGTCAATGGTATAAGTGCCCAACCAGGTTGGAGGGCAGTGTTGATTTTATGGCATGTGAAATATCAACTAACCGCTTGGAGAAGTCCTGAAAAATTCGATGAAATGAAATGAAATGAAATGAAATGAAATGAAATGAAATGAAATGAAATGAAATGAAATGAAATGAAATGAAATCGTTTATTAAGCAAGTAGGATCACCGATCACTTTTACACGTCATGTTTTTTTTTTTTCTTTTTTTTTAAACTAGATGAAGCCGGCATTTCCTAACTGACTACCTCTGAGAAGAAATAGCCGAAACAAACTCAGGGATCATCGTCTTTTTTAAAGTCCAGACATTAAAAATGAAAATGTTTACAATAATTTACGTTATAATTACGCATATTGCTTAATAACAATGCTTAACAGAGCGAGCAGCTCAGTCCCAAGCCTCTCTATCCTCTAAATAATCTGAGATTTTATAATACCCCTTTTTGCAAAGTTTGGCCTTTATATAGGTTTTATATCGTTTAATGGGTAAGTCTCGAATGTCCATGGGAAGCTTGTTGTAAAAGTGTATACATTGACCCATGAACGAGTTGCCTACTCTGTGGAGACGAGTGTGATGTACAGCAAGATTGTGTTTGTTCCTGGTATTTATATTATGAACTTCGCTTATTTTCTTAAAATTAGATATATTTTTATGTACATACATAAGATTTTCAAATATATATTGCGAAGCTACAGTCAGAATGTTCACCTCTCTGAATTTTTCTCTAAGAGAATCTCTAGGACCAAGGTTGTAAATGGCTCGAACAGCCCTTTTCTGTAAAACAAAGATGGTATTGATGTCCGCACAAGTTCCCCAGAGAAGAATCCCATAAGTCATAAGTCTATGAAAATAACTAAAATAAACAATTCTGGCTGTATTCACATCAGTTATCTGTCTAATTTTCTTAACAGCATAAGCGGCAGAACTGAGTCTACCCGACAGCTTCTCAATGTGAGGACCCCATTGTAACTTGGAGTCAATAGTCAATCCAAGAAAAACTGTCGACTCGACAGGGATCAACTCTACTCCATTCAGTTGAACATTGGTACTTAACTGCCTGACATTTGGCGTAGAAAATTTAATGAATTTAGTTTTTTTTTCATTCAAAAGAAGGTTATTTACATTAAACCAATGGACAACTTTCGAAAGTGCATTGTTAACTTCGTCAAAATTTGCTAGCTGACGCTTGACTTTAAAAATAAGAGAAGTGTCATCCGCGAACAATACTATGTTGTGATTATCCCTCACGTGATGAGGTAAGTCATTAATATAAATTAAAAACAAGAAAGGACCTAGAATTGAGCCCTGCGGAACGCCCATGGTGACCTCAGATCCTGCAGATTTGTTGCCATTAACATCAACCCTCTGAATTCGATTATTCAGATAAGAAGTCAGAAGGTCGAGAGCTCTGTCCCTTAAACCATAATGGTACAGTTTCCTAATAAGAGTATCATGATGTACGCAATCAAAGGCCTTGGACAAATCACAAAAAATACCAAGAGCATCTTGCGATTCCTCCCAGGCCCCAAATATGTTCTTTAGCAACGCCACGCCCGCATCGGTAGTTGAACGACCCTTTGTAAAACCAAATTGTTTCACGTGCAATAAATTATATAAGTTGAAATGTCTCAACAACTGTTTCAAAATTAATTTTTCAAAAATTTTGCTCAAAGTTGGTGCAAGCGCATGAGCAAGTAAATCGTTTGATGGTAACTGTATTTCATGAATGATGATTTTTCTCCCGGTGGTAGGCCATAACATCGGCCGCCAGTCAAACAACCCAGAACAAAAAAAAAAAAGATTTAGGCATAACTGTTGAAATTATAGCTACAGAACGGCAATAAGGTATAGGCGCAATATTCTGTTATAATTAGTTCTAAAAATAGATTGAATATGCAACCAAGTAACCTTTGTAAACACGAGGGCGTATGTAGTACTTAACCTACATCACTTTTATCTTCATTACATATTTATCTGTACGATGAACGCGTAATGGTATCACAACTGACGCCTACGCTATATAGTACCTATGTAAGTGCAAATACATGTCCTTGTAATATATATTTAATGGCTTTCAGGTTCCCGACAGAGAACTTTTGAATAGAACTAATGGGTACTAAGTCTTCCTATGTTGTTCCTTGAGTGTAGGTATTTTTAAGAGTCAACACAAACTGTTCAATAAACTTTCGTGTTGCGTCGTAAGAGATGTGCAAGTCTGCAAGTTTGATACTAAGGTTGTAAGGTAAGGTAAGGAGTGTAAATACACTGTGCAACTAAACTATAGTAAAAGAACAAGATTTTTGGGTAATAATAAAAAAAAAATATTAAAAGTTAATAATTTTTGAGCTAGGGTGAATGAACTCTGGTAGAGATGTCGCCGCTCCATTCCGCGTGTTATTAGAATGCAAGACTCGGACTGCGCTCACGTAGTTTCAAACATCCTATATGTATTAACTTTTGTCTAAACATCCTATATGTTTTAAACTACGTCATAAATGATAATGCATGTTTTTTTATCATCATCATCATCATGTCAGCCGACAGACGTCCACTGCTGGACATAGGCCTCCACCAAGGCCCTCCACGACGACCGGTCCTGCGCCTCCCGCATCCAGCGGTTTCCCGCGACCTTCACCAGGTCGTTGGTCCACCTTGTCGGGGGCCTACCCACGCTACGTCTTCCGGTGCGTGGTCGCCACTCGAGAACCCGTCGGCCCCATCGGGCATCGGTCCTACGGGCAATGTGTCCAGCCCACTGCCACTTTAGTGTTGCAATTCTTCGGGCTATGTCGGTTACACTTGTTCTTTTGCAAATCTCCACATTGTTGATTCGATCGCGCCGTGAAACCCCAAGCATAGCCCTCTCCATTGCACTTTGAGTGATTTTGAACTTTGTTTTTTTTATAATTATTTAAATATTAATTTTTATCTAATATTAATAAGGTAAATAATGATTTTAAAGTGGATATATGAAATGGGCTTTCTTTGTAAAACGAATACAAATACATTATGTTATGGAAAGTTTTTACCGGATGTTGAAATGGACGCTAATTGTTTCTTGTGCCACACTAAACGGTTCTACCAATTATTTTTGAGTTTGGGTTGGGTCTACCCGAACGTCATCTTTAAATTTTCGAAATCATGTCACATACGTTTTTAAACTTGTAGTACCTCTCTGTAAGTTTCTAGCAGAAAATGGTGACTTTCAATGGCCTTTTCTTTTGATGAAATAAGAAAAGCAATGCATGCCGCAAATGCTCTTTGTCAGGTATGAAATTCGACATATTCTATTTAAAACTATGACACTATTATTTATTCAGAATGTAGATGAGTAGTTTTTGAAGGTTAATGTTAGTAGAATAAAATGATATTAAAATAAATTATTTTATTCCATACTGACGGCTAGCGGCGTCTGTCAGAAAAACCCGTAAAAACCATATGTATGCAGGTATGCGGGTAAGCCTTGCCGCCAAGCGATTTGTCGTGTTCCGGCATGATGTCTGGTGAAGCCGTACGGAGGATGGGTCTGAGCAGTTGTGTTGCGATGAGTGCCGGGTACGATGCGCCTAATGTTGTTGTGTTGGGAGTTTGGTCGTGGAGGGTCTTCAGATCAATCTCCCTTTGGTGCAGCAGCGTTGGTCGTGTTGTTGGGTTTAACATTGCATCACCTCGCTCAACTGCCGTCTTCCTTCCTATTCGCTCAGTTTTTCTTGGTGAATAGGCTCTTAATAAACTAGCGCGCTTTACCATCAACGATGGCATCACTGCTTACCATCAGGCGGGATTGCGGTCAAGCGGTAGTTTATAATTATTAAAAAAAAGAAATAGCCATTATTTAAACTATAAATTAAAAATTTTTTTTTACTTAATTGAAAAGAAAAATGAGATTGTGGCAACATTGAAAGTAAAAATACCACTACTAACCCTTCCCGGCATTCCCGGGTGGGTTGTAAATGGTGACCGAGGAAAAGGGTTATCCCCTTGATGCCAGTTTCATGGGATGTTATGATAGTTTGAACATTATTATAAACTATCTGGGAGTGAGGGGTTACGGCACCAATTTTGTTTGATGTTTTGAATCCTTGTAAAAAAAACCGCTGTTGCTAGTTTTTAAGGACGAACCTTTGTGCGTTTATATGATCTTATAGTAAATTAATAGAGAACTTAATTCACATACCACATATCTATGTGTTTTAGAAAGATATTAGTATATTCGCTTGTAGTTAAGTAATAACAGCCGCACGTGATCAGGTTAACCTGCGCTTGTCGCGGTTGGTTAGTGGATGGGTGAGAAGAGGCACGTAGAGGAATCTCGGAAGGCATGTTAAGCCACCAGACAAAATCTTGCCGCTAAGCGATTCGTCGTGTTCCGGCATAATATCTGGTCTGAGCAGTTGTCATGCGCTGTGTGCCTAGTACGATGCGCCAAATGTTGTTGTGTCAGGTGTTTAGTTGTGGAGGCCTTTGATGGCAAATCTCCTTTAGATTGGTTAATGTTTAAACGTGCCTTCCTGGACACGGTAGGGTCTTTTACAGATGCTGAAAACCTCGCACGCTTAAACCAGGCCATAAAGGGCGCTGCGCGCGAGGCGGTGAGTATGCTACTCGTGATGGCGCCTTATGCTGATGACATTATAGAAGCTCTAGACCGGCGTTTCGGACGGCCAGAACAAATTGTAATGAAGGAAATTAGCGCTATCCGAGCCCTTCCTAAACTTGGGCAGGAGGCAAGTGGTTTAATTATTTTCGCCACTCGTGTGCGCAATTGCGTGGCGGTGACTAAGTTGCTGCACCATACTGATTATTTACGTTCTCCAGAACTGTTTGGTGCGCTGCTTGGTAAACTCACACCGCTGTTGCGTGCACGGTGGTTGGATTTTGCAGTTAGCCACGAGCGTGGGAACCAGGCTCGGGTCAAACTGCCATCTGATTTCCTAAACCGTGAAGTCGATCTCGTCATGAAGTTCGGTGCGGTGTTCGACAACCTCGTACCGGACTCATCTTCAGCCGCCCCACAGAGGCAACGGGTACACGCGGTTTCGGAGTCGGTGGCTGATTCACCTAAGCCTGAAAAATCATTCACTGTAAAAAAATCAACTTGTTTATTTTGTAAAAATAACAAAGACATTAAAATTATATTTACAATAGACAGGACATCACGAACAAAATTGTAAGCCAACACTTTTGTCGACTTGGTTAAAAGTCGCTCAGTCTAGTGTCCGCGTCAAGACGTAACATGTCTCCACCAAGAATAAACATTTTCTAAGGAAATATGCCCTGTTGCGCTTTGCGCTACTGTACATCTCGTTATGGTAAAATGACTGGACCTAACTTCGGAATGTTTTTGTATGAATTATTTATATTTAGCCTGTAATTAAAATTTAAAAAAATTCTTAAATAGATCTAGAAACTTTTTTATTATTGTAATAAGCGCCCTCTATTGTTGAATAGTTTTACTATTTTCATGTAGAGATGTAGTAATGTTGTTTATCGATTTAGTTATCGATAATACTTATTAAGTTGAAAACATATAGCTATATTTTATTGACATATAAAATATAGCTACACTAAATATAGCTACACTAAATATACATAAACTTAAAATATTACTATATTTCAAGTTTATTTATTAGTAACTCTATTTGAACATAATCTTGTCATATTAATGACCAAAATTGAATAGGTTTTATGTTATTTTAGGTTTTCGAATAAAAATTATGTTGTACGGGAAAAGTGTATACGATTTGTCCAGATAGTCCGTAGAGAAGAAAATTGGCTTCCGTCTACTTCGTCGAAATTATGCTCAAAGCATTTTAAAAGTGAAGATATCTTCTTTTTAAACAAAGAAGATTTGTCGATCAAATTTAAAAAAAAAGGATCAGTACCTTGTACTAGTAATGAATTAGTAAGTTATTAATTTCAGAACTTTTCCACTTAATCGTAAAAATTGGGATAATATTTACGGTTAAGTGGATAAGTACATAAATTAGATAACTTATTTATAATGAAATATATTTATAAAATATGTAGTTACGTATATGTAGTACAATGATTGCAAGCTACTTTGTGATTTTTAAGATTCCGTACCTAAAAGGTAAAACGAACCCTATTCATGAGACTTCACTGTTCGTCTCTCCCTCTGTCACCAGGCTGTGTCTCATGAACCGTAATAGCTAGACGGTTGAAATTTCTAGAAATTATGTTAGTATTTCTGTTGCCGCTATGACAAGTGCTAAAAATAAAAAAAAAATAAAATATTATTTATTTTAAATAAAATATTTTCCCATACAACAAACATGATTTTTTGCTCCATATTAATAAGAGAAACAGATAGACGCTTAAAAGGTTCACAGAATATTTGGTTATATATTCAAATTAAAAATAAAATAAATATTGAACGCTCCCATTTTTAAAGATAATGAATGGTACGGAACTAGTTCGCCAGATCTACCATTTTCGTCGTGATTTGGACAATTAATTCACACATTATACAGTTCTGCTTTCACACAGTTTGTGCAGTCTAGATCCTCAGAATTCTATCGCAAAGGTATAAACGACTTTCCTATTAGAAGGCAGCAATGTATACATAATAATGGTAACTATATTGATTAAATGTGTTAATTAAAAATGAAAAAATAAACAATGATTTAGATTTTCAGTATTAATCGGTAAATTTAAACTTTAACGCCCGTTATATTAAAAGATTTATATAAATAGAAACTTGTAAACATTGAAAATATCTATAATTTTTCTGCTACGTAATTTTTTATTTCAAGCTATCATAATGCGAATAAACATCGTCGTAGTAACTTCTTTGAATATTATCGATAATTTTATATCGAAATGATACAAGCCCTACCACAGTTTTTTGCATTGCCATTTAAAAATATTTGCAAACAAACGTGTAGAAAAGAATCATTTTGGTAAAAACGAAATGCAAACAAAAATTTCAAAATAAAATGCGCTTTATGGCCTAAAAAGTCTATTATAGTAAAAAATCGCAATAAACCGAGTATTAAAATAATTCGTAAGCATAACACATCTAAAATGCCAATAGACGGTGTCACGGAAAATGAATAGTAGCTAATTAAATTCTAAAACAGTTTTTGATCTCTGTACAAGACAAGTTTCACTTAATTTGTTTACTTTTCCATATTTATTTACCCGATTTGAACTACACTAGGGTATTAAATCGGATCTGGCAACATAGAGCACACTGGCCACCTACCGCGCAATAGCTGAATATATTTTATGTAAACTTATTTCAGTTTTACTATTTGATGTCTCCAATTGTCGATCTAATTTTGCTATATTGTACTAGATGGCGGAACTGGGCCATGGGATCACAGTTTTTCTATGCGATTTTGACACATTGCCCTCTCTATTTATCTTAAATCTCTTTGAAAAATAATAATCATCAGCTTGACAGTTCTCAAAAATTTTCATCTTTGACAGCCGATGACAAATGGAGTTTTATCAAACAGATTAAGGTCATCGTTGCCTCCAAAAAGGTTCACATAATTATAAGTTTTGTTACAGAAATAAAACTCTTTGTTCGATAACGGGTTGCAATCTTAACATCATACTTTGTTGCATAATGATAATTTTGTTTCGTCCATGCACCTAGTCAAAGAAGTCTCACCCGATCCTACAGTTTCATCATCGTATCATCATCATATTCTCATATCATCATTATATCATCATCATACCATCATCCTATCATCATCATATCATCCTCATATCATCATCCTCATATCATCATCGTATCATCATCATATCATCATCCTCATATCATCATCGTATCATCATCATCATATCATACACCTCATATCATCATCAGATCATCATCATATCACCATCATATCATCATACCAACATCATATCATCATCATATCATCACCATAACATCATCCTATCATCATTATATAATCCTCTTATCATCTTATCATCATCATATCATCACCGTATCATCATCATACCACTATCCTATCATCATCATATCATCATCATATCATCATCCTCATATCATCATCGTATCATCATCATCATATTATCATATCATACACCTCATATCATCATCAGATCATCATGGTATCATCATCATATCACCATCATATCATCATATCATCATCATAACATCATATCATCATCCTATCATCATTATATAATCTTCTTATCATCATATCATCACCGTATCATCATCATATAATCATAATAACATCATCGAATCATCACCATATCATCATCATATCATCATCATATCAACATCATATCAACATGTTATCATAATATAATCATCACATCATCTTCATATCATCATCATACCATCATGCTATCATCTTCATATCATCATCACATCATCATCCTTATATCATCATCACATCATCTTATCATCATCATATTCTCATATCATCATCCTCATATCATCATCGTATCATCATCATATTCTTATATCATCATCATATCATCATCACTGTATCATATTCATATCATTATTATCATATCATCATCGTATCATCATCATTCATCATCATAACATCATCGTATCATCACCATATAATCATCATATCATCATCATATGAACATATTATCATCATATAATCATCACATCATCTTCATATCATCATCATCCCATCATGTTATCATCATCATATCATCATCCTCATATCATCATTGCATCATCATCATATTATCATATCATCATTATATCATCATCATCTCATCATCATTATGTCAACATCGTATCATCATACCAACATCATATCATCATCATATCATCATATCATCACCATAAAATCATATCATCATCCTATCATCATAATATCATCTTCTTATCATCATATCATCATCCTATCCTCATATCATCATCATATCATCTTCCTCATATCATCATCGTATCATCATCATATTCTCATGTCATCATTATATCATCATCTCATCATCACCATATTATCATATCATAATTATATCATCATCATCATATCAATATCGTATCAGCATACCAACATCATATCATCATCATATCATCATATCATCACTATAACATCATATATCATCCTATCATCATAATAACATCATCATATCATCATCGTATCATCATCATACCATCATCTTATCATCATCATATCATCATCACATCATCATCATCATGGTATCATCATCATATTATCATATCATCATTATACCATCATCATATCAACATCGTATCATTATACCAACATCATATCATCATCATATCATCACCATAACATCATATATCATCATAATATCATCTTCTTGTCATCATATCATCACCGTATCATCATCATATCATCATACCAACATCATATCATCACCATAACTTAATATCATTATCCTATCATCATAATATCATCTTCTTATCATACAGACCCCCTTCAGGATTGTATGACTGCTTTGAAAAGGTAACGGATGAAGTTTTACACAAGATTTGTGTTTCGAACAAAGCCATTATCGTTTGCGGTGATTTTAATGTTAATTTATTAGAGAACTCAGGTTATTGTAATAAAATTATAAGTCTATTTCAGTCCTACAATCTTGTAAACCTATTTTTGGAGCCCACAAGAATAACACCTACTTGTGCCACATGCCTAGATAATATTTTTACTAACATAATACCAAGCCGCAAAGAAGTTGTAAATTTATTTGATTCTGATCACTGCGGACAAAGGATTACTATTCCAAACAATAGTAAAAAAGTGGCCAAAAAGGATATCACTGTTAACCCCAAAACTGAAAGCCGCTTGGAGGTTTTTAGATTTAATCTCATCAATAAAGTGTCAGTCTTATCCAGCTATGTTAATGCTGATCCTAATCATCTCTATGATAATTTTTTTAATATATATTGTAAGCAATTTGATTCCACCTTTGTTCCCAAGACTATCTCTATTAATAGTAATGCATCTTTCTCTGATTGGGCTACCATAGGTATTCATAAAAGTAGAACTCGGCTTTATGAACTGTACAATGAGAGGACTTATATTAACACTGTTGAATTTAATTTGTATGTTAGAAAATACTCAAAATTATTTAAACAAGTTTGCTATATGGCCAAGTCACGTTACTTGAGTTCAAAGATAAAAAACAGTAGTAATGTAATTAAAACGACTTGGAAAATTATTAATAGTGAAACGGGAAGGTCCAGTGATAGAAATACTGACTATAGCCTGACTGTTAATGGCAACATAATAAAATCAGACTCGCAAGTCGCTGAGGTGTTTGAAAATTTCTTTTCGGATATTCCTGTTTTAACTACTAAATCCCTAAACTCATCACCTTCTGTTGCTGAGTCTTTGCTTAAAGAAAATGTTAATGTTTGTAATTCGGAATTTCACTTTGAATATGTTACCAGTAAAGATATAATTAAAATCTTTCACACTCTCAATATAAAAAAGACTGCTGACCTATGGGGTCATTCGGTGGAAGTTGCGAAGTCTATTATTGATATTGTGGCACCCACTCTAGCGGTTATCTTTAATACTTGTATTGACTGTGGAGAGTTTCCTGATCTCATGAAAAATAGTAAGATAATACCTTTGTTTAAATCAGGCAGTACATCAGACCCCACAAATTATAGACCTATTTCTGTACTACCTACCTTTAGTAAAATTTTTGAGAAATTAATTTTAAACCAAATGCTAAGTTTTTTTAATAAACATAAATTATTACATAGCAAACAGTTCGGTTTTACAAGGGGTCGTTCAACTACTGATGCCGGTGTTGAACTTCTATATCATATCTACAATGCATGGGAGGATAAATGCGATGCCTTGGGCATTTTTTGTGATTTGTCCAAGGCATTCGATTGCGTTCTTCACGAGACGTTAATCAGGAAACTCCGCCACTACGGGATCAGGAACTCTGCATTGGATCTTATTACATCCTACTTGAGTGGTAGGATTCAAAGCGTTGACGTTAATGGAAAAAGATCATCCGGATCTTTAGTAACAATGGGAGTCCCACAGGGGTCAATTCTTGGTCCCTTTTTGTTTCTTGTTTACATTAATGACCTGCCGTACCTCATAAAGGATAATCACGATATAGTGTTGTTTGCAGATGACACTTCACTTTTATTTAAACTTAAACGTCAGCAGCAGGTCACTGATGATGTAAATAACGCGATCTCCAAAGTAGTCCACTGGTTTAATGTTATTAACTTACTTTTAAACGAGAAAAAAACCAAATGCATTAAGTTTACTCTACCTCACGTTAGGCAGGTGAAAACTAAAGTGTTGATAAGGGGCGAAGAATTGGAATCTGAAGACAGCACAGTGTTCTTGGGTATAACTCTGGATGCTAAGCTTCAATGGGGTCCCCATATAGAAAAATTGACAAAAAAACTAAGTTCTGCTGCATACGCAGTTAGAACAATTCGTAATTTGACTGATATTGAGACGGCCCGTTTAGTGTACTTTGGCTATTTCCATAGCGTAATGTCGTACGGCATTCTGTTGTGGGGAAATGCCACTGATATTCAGACAATATTTGTTTTGCAGAAACGAGCTGTTCGTGCAATTTATAAATTAAGTCCAAGACACTCTCTCAGAGAAAAATTTAAAGAAATTAATGTACTGACCGTGCCGTCTCAATATATTTATGAAAATCTTTTGTATGCTCATAAAAATATAAAATTGTATAAAAAATACAGTGATGTCCATAGTATAAATACTAGAAACAAGCACAAATTTATTGTACCTACAACAAGGCTCAAGAAAATAGGTGGCTCTTTTAGATGCCAATGTATACATTTTTACAATAGACTTCCAGAGGTGGTTCAAGATCTGAGCCTGAATAAATTCAAATGCTTCATTAAACGTAAGTTGTGTCAGAAAGCATTTTATAGTGTTAAAGATTATATTGACGACAAAAAGGCTTGGGCTTGAGCTGCGTCCGATTTCTATGCTTACACTGATTGTTCTTTGATTTTTCCTCTCGTAGTTTAAATTTGCAATTGTTTGTTTTTTCTTAACTCAAAGCCAGTATACACTATGTAGCCAGGCATATTGTACGTTACGGAATTGCATCGCTGACAGGGGTATTCGGCACTGGTGCAGCTGCACAGGAGCTAAACTTAGCATTCGGGAACACCGTTGGAGCTGCTGAACCTTGGACAAAACTGTCTTTGCATTGTGTAGATTCAATTTAGTAGTCATTAGGTTCCCTTCAATATGGTTGAGCTGAATGATGCTGATCCATACGTCATGTTCGTGAACGGACGCCGTCAGAGGGGACTGGTCATCTCTTAGCTGCTACGGCGTATTTTAATTTCTGAATTGTTGTTTTTTTTTCCATAATGGACGCTCTCAGCGTACAATATATTTCTGCATCGTTCTCACACGATTGATTTCAAAATGAATGATGTAATCAAATATTTGTATCAATAGCTTGATATTTTAAAAGAGTGTCCATGGAGTTTCTTGCCCGTTCTTCTCCATAGGTACCTACTTTTTGGAATGGGCGACTAGCTTCACCTTACTGACTGACCGAACTTCTGACAATTCAAAAGTGCCTGTAACTGGTTTATTTGAAATAAATGCTTTGATTTGATTTGATTTGATATCATCACCGTATCATCATCATATCATCATCCTCATATGATCATCATATCATCATCCTCATATCATCATCAGATCATCATAGTATCATCATCATATCACCATCATACCATCATACCGACATCATATCATCATCATATCATCTTCCTCATACCATCATGTGTCATCATCATATTCTCATATCAACATCTTATCATCATCATATCATCATCACATCATCATCATCATCATATTATCATATCATCATTATATCATCATCATCATATCAACATCGTATCATCATACCAACATCATATCATCATCAAATCATCACCATAACATCATATATAATCCTATCATCATAATATAAGCATCATATCATCACCATAACATCATATCATCATCGTATCATATCATCATTATATCATCATCATCATATCAACATCGTATCATCATACCAACATCATATCCTAACATCATAATATCATCTTCTTGTCATCATATCATCACCGTATCATCATCATATCATCATACCAACATCATATCATCACCATAACTTAATATCATTATCCTATCATCATAATATCATCTTCTTATCATCATATCATCACCGCATCATCATCATATCATCATCCTCATATGATCATCATATCATCATCCTCATATCATCATCAGATCATCATAGTATCATCATCATATCACCATCATACCATCATACCGACATCATATCATCATCATATCGTCATATCATCATCATATCATCTTCCTCATACCATCATGTGTCATCATCATATTCTCATATCATCATCTTATCAGCATCATATCATCATCACATCATCATCATATTATCATATCATCATTATATCATCATCATCATATCAACATCGTATCATCATACCAACATCATATCATCATCAAATCATCACCATAACATCATATATAATCCTATCATCATAATATAAGCATCATATCATCACCATAACATCATATCATCATCGTATCATATCATCATTATATCATCATCATCATATCAACATCGTATCATCATACCAACATCATATCATCATCATATTATCACCACAACATCATATATAATCCTATCATCATAATATCAGCATCATATCATCACCATAACATCATATCATCATCCTATCATTATAATATCATCTTCTTGTCATCATATTATCATAATATCATCATCCTATCATCATCATATCATCATAATATCATCATAATATCATTTTCTTATCATCATATCATCACCGTATAATCATCATATCATCGTCCTCATATCATCATCGTATCATTATCATATTCTCATACCATCATCATATCATCATCATATCATCACCGTAACATAATCATATCATCATCATCATCATTTCATCATTTATTTATTCATAACAATTTTACATTGTGTTGAACATTTCATAAAAAAATTAAAATAGAAATACCACATGCGGCTATAAAAATGAAAAATGTCGAATTGGAATATAAATAAAACATAATCACAGACAAATATAACAAGTCAATCAATTATACATAAGTATGTCAATAGATATACAAACTAATGTCAGATATGATTACAAGAAAATTACAAAATAAATAAATAATGTCAAATGCATAGTTAAAGTCAAAGCATAATGTTACAGTCAAAGTTAAGGAATTCAGTCGAAAGCGTGTTCACTGGTACTTTATTTATTTTGTATCATTTGACATGAATTCTGACACTGAGTATAAACATCTTTCCAACAAGAAGGTTTTTAATTTATTTTTAAATAAATGACTATTATATATTAACAATTTCAAATCAGTTGGTAACCTATTGAATAATTCAACTGCTTGGTATCTGGAGCAATGCCTGACCACGTTAAAATTTGGTGACAACTTGTGTTTAAACTCCTTTCTTCTTGTGCTTTCTCTTACCTTACGTTCCTCTTGTGATTCATACTGATGAATATACTTAGCAAAGTAACAAAGTATAACCAATATATATAAACTTGGTACTGTCAAAATATTCAACTTTTTAAAATGCTCTCTACATGATTCTGTTTGTGAGATCCTTACTAAAGTCCTTGTAGCACGTTTCTGTAAGATGAACGCTTTCTGACAGTTATAGTTGTAGCTGTTACCCCAAAGCATGATGCTATACCTCAATCTAGCTTCTATAAGCGCATAATATATAGCCTTTAGATGCTTTAAATCTAAAATATCTCTAAGGCTCCTGAGTGCATAGCATGCTGATGAAATAGAAGAGTCAATAGCAGATAAGATAAGATAAGATAAGATAAGATAAGATAATTTTATTTGCATAAACATGTGTAGGTAATAATAATACATGGCTGTGATCATTACAGGTGGAATGGTTAGTTCGTTTCAACATGTTTGACCATGACTGGTGTACAAAAAAATACTTAAAGTTAATAAGATTAATTTAAATACATTATCTCTTACAAATATGAATTTTAATTTACATTAATAGTCGAACAAAATAATAATGAATTTACAATAATAACATGATACGTGGTTACATCATTATAAAATATAGTATATTAGTAGTTAATTATAAAGTTAGGAATAATTCTGTATAGTCAAAGAGATTTGTCATTAAGAAAGTCATCAATATTATAATAACATTTTTCGATCAATATTTTTTTAAATGTTTTTTTAAATTGGTTTGTATTTAATTGCTTTACATGTTTTGGAATTTTATTATAGATAGTTGGAGCCTTACATACGACACTTTTACGCATTAGCGCTGTTTTAGCAGAGGGAACACAGAGCCTGCTATTATCACGGCGATTACGTTCTACAATATCAGATAAGCGAGGAAAAAGACACAGGTTTTTATGGACAAATAAAGCTATTTCAAATATATAGAGTGACGGTAATGTAAGGAGCTTGTGCTTAACAAAAAGTGGTTTACAGCTGTCGGTACTATGGATACCGAACATAGCACGTATGCATCGCTTTTGCATCTTAAAAACCATGTCCTTATTGGTTGAATTACCCCAAAAACAAATGCCGTACCTGAGGACAGACTCAACAAGGCCGTAATATGCCGTGAGTAACGCTTCTAGATTAATAGTGGGGGCAAGTTTATACAACGCATAAGATAGACTACTGACTTTTTTACATAATATGTCAATATGTTCTTTCCAATTAAGTCGACTATCTATAGTTAAGCCGAGAAAACGGGTAGCAGGAGTATCCTTTACAACGTAGTCATCATGTGTCAATTGTATGTTTAACGGATTTTGAAGTCTTTGTGAAAAATGCATTATATTTGTTTTCGTCAAATTAATTTTTAAATTATTATTATTTAACCATGAAATTATAGATGTCAAAGCGTTATTTATGTCACGATTATATTGATTAACGTCCTTACATGCAATTGTAACAGTGCTATCATCAGCAAACAATGTCATGGGTTGATTCGTCACATATGGTAAGTCGTTGATGTATATAATAAACAGAAGTGGCCCCAGGACACTACCTTGGGGAACACCATACTTTACAGCATGTTTCGTTGAGATATATATTTCTTCTCTTTTAGTTTTAAGGTTTACTTTAGTAATTACTGTTACTTGTTGTCGATCTGTTAAGTATGATTCAATTAAATGTAAAACATTACCTCTAATACCATAGGCATCAAGTTTACTGATTAATATATTAGGGTCTACATAATCAAATGCCTGTGACATATCACAATATATAGCACAAACCGGAGTCGTTTTATCAACGTGGTACATAAGATTTTGAATGAATTCATAAATTGCCATATTTATTGTTTTGTTTTGTCGAAAACCTTTTTGTTCAGTGCACAAGATATGATTTTTTTCAAGATACGAATTAATTTCACCATATAGATATTTTTCGAAAATTTTAGAGAATATTGATATTAACGAAATGGGCCTGTAATTCTTCATAAACTGTTTATCATCTTTTTTAAATAAAGGTTTTATGAAAGATAATTTCAGATCATTTGGAAATATACCTGATGATATTGATAAATTAATTATGTAGCTTAGGTGATGACAGATAGCCTCATTTACAGTTTTTATAACTTTTGTGCAGAATTCATCGTGTCCTACACTGTTTGTATTTTTCAGGGATTTTATTATTTGTTTTACCTGATTAGGTGAACATGGTGCAAGAAACATTGATTTTTCACGGTGATTAATCAATGAAGTTACATTCTTCCCAACATCCGGAATGGGAATAACTTTGTCGACAAAATAATTATTGAATGCATTTGCTATTTGTGTAGGATTATTAATTATTGTGTTATCATCAACTATTATGCTATCAATAGAATCTTTTGGTAGGTTGAGTCTAGTTTTATTTATTATTCGCCATGCCGTTTTACTTTTATTACTTGAAGTTTTTATTTTATAATTATTTTGTGCCCGTTTTGTCAATGTTATGATTCTTTTAAATAATTTGCAATAGTTTGCATACTTCAATTTATTTTCTTTTGAAGGCTTTAGTCTGGCATTCCATAGCAAGTCCCTTTTCTTCCGGCTGCAAACTTGGATTCCGCGTGACATCCATTTTGGTGTCTGGTAGACTTTTATTAAAAATTGAGTTTGTGGGAAACAAAGGTCATAAAACAATTTAAAGTCATCTATAAAATATTGATACGCTATGTTAGGGTCATCAGTATGATAAATACGTGAGAAAGATAGGCTTTTAATACATCTTTTGAATTTCTGTATATTATCTTTGCTATAATCTCGCTTAGTTGAACGCCAAAATTTAAGTGTTGGTATTTGTTTCACAGGAACTTTCATTAACTGAGCTGTATGGTCAGACAGACCTAATTCTAACGTTTTGGTTTTACAACCCTTATTGAAATTATGTGCAAAATTGTCGATACATGTTTGACTAGCAAATCGCGTTGGTTCATGCAATGCTAATTTTAGATTATAATTTAACAACAGACATTCAAAATCTAAAGTAATATTATTGCTTTTTAAAACATCTATGTTGAAGTCACCCGCAATTATAACATTTTTATAATTACATTTGGCAATTTTGGTAAGCAGTTTTTCTAGTCTATTAAAAAATGTATACATGTTATTTTGTTTTGGTACTCTATAGAGACATACAATAACAATGTTGTAGTCAGTAAGTTCGACTGCACAGCACTCGAATATGCATGACAGACAGAACCTGCTGATTTCGCGAATTTCCCTGAATTTGTGTCCCTTTTTCACTATAATGCATGTTCCTCCTCTTTTACTATTGCTCCGGCTGTACGACGTGGCCAGAGTATAATTAGGTTGATTAAGGCTTATCTCTTGTCCCGCCATCATAAAATGCTCAGATATACATATAACATCTACAGGCCCGTCCTTGTCTCTGAGCTCTTCCAAGTTAATACATAATGCATCTGATTTATTTAGAAGTCCTGCAATATTTTGATGTAGAATATGTAAATACTTTTCAGAGAAAAAAACTGTGTTCTGAGACTTTCATCGATTTCCAGAGAATTTTCTGTAATGGTTTTGCGTTTCTCACAGTTAATTTCGTTTATGTCCATCTCACCAAATGTGCACCAATCAACTATAATGTTTTCCATAATACAGTCATATATCTTTTTCATTCCGGCTTTATTAATTTTCCCTGTTGTTTGAGATAACATTTCTATCGATAGGTCACGGTTACTGTCAAACATGTATGCGTAGTCATGATTTTGTATGTCTAAATAAAGGAGATTGTTGAACATATCGACTTTAAAATTGTATATGGGTGCCCCTGCTATATATGTCGGTAAGCATATAATTTTATTAGTATGGGTCACATTTTTAAGCGATTCTCTTATCATGTTTATTACGTCTATTTGATTTCTTTCAGTTTTAATGTCATTTTCACCAATTAAAATTATGCAATAGTCATTTAATGTAAAATCTTTTAATTTGCTTTTTATGTTTCCCAATACTTCCTTTATTGTTCCGTTTTGATATACATAATTGCAGAAATTAAAGTAATCCGAGAATACGTCTTCAGTTAGGGACAAGGACCACTTAGATTTGGAACTACTTAGTATACATAATTTCTTCTTTTGTTTTCGTTTAGCTTCCATGTTATCTGCAAATTCGCTATATGAAGATTTTTTATCGCTGTTCATTAACGATCTAGATTCATTATTGGACTTGTTTACTGTCTTCGTATGGGAGTAACAAACTGTTTGAGTCTCTTTATTGTGCATAGTGGTCAATCTTTGGGCGCAATCCATCGGGGATTGAAATGAGCTGGTTTTTAAATAATTATTTTGGGTTTTTAACTCGTTATTTGAAACAGTCTTGATTTTACGTGCTGATACTGGAGTTTTTGGGCTTTTTCTCTCAGGTGTTGAGCACACTTTTTTGTATGTGTTGACAGTCTTTAACATCTTTTGGAGATCGGTTTTAAGACGAAAGTTTTCCGAATTTAAATTTTCGATTTCTTGATGAGCGCTTTGTAATTCTACCGTGAGCATTTTAACTCGTTCGCTCAGATTATTTATTACCTCAGTGTGGTCATGTAGGCTGCTATCGGGTAAACTCATCATTGTAGCATCAAGTAACGATTTCTCGCTAGTACTTGTTATGTTAGTGAGGTCATTTAGTGAAGCCGTTCTGCCGGGTCTACGATATGTTATGTTATTGTATTGCTCATCCATCTTATCGAGATTGCGTGTCTACCCTAGCGCCCTCTATTGAACTTAATTAGCAATGTTATGCACAATTATTACTTGGTAGTCCTTACTTCACTTTTAGTTGTGTCAAAATTAAACAGGATGAATATCAATATATACACAAAAAGACAACTGGTGACTGGGATTCGAGCTCGCGCCCAATCGTGTACGATCCGTTAAGCTTCACTAGTGTGATACTTAGCCACGGAGTAGTTGACTTTGTTGACGAAATTAAGGTAAGGTGTAATTAAGGTACGAAATTAAGGTAAGGTTACCGACATCATATCATCATCATATCGTCATATCATCATCATATCATCTTCCTCATACCATCATGTGTCATCATCATATTCTCATATCATCATCTTATCAGCATCATATCATCATCACATCATCATCATATTATCATATCATCATTATATCATCATCATCATATCAACATCGTATCATCATACCAACATCATATCATCATCAAATCATCACCATAACATCATATATAATCCTATCATCATAATATAAGCATCATATCATCACCATAACATCATATCATCATCGTATCATATCATCATTATATCATCATCATCATATCAACATCGTATCATCATACCAACATCATATCATCATCATATTATCACCACAACATCATATATAATCCTATCATCATAATATCAGCATCATATCATCACCATAACATCATATCATCATCCTATCATTATAATATCATCTTCTTGTCATCATATTATCATAATATCATCATCCTATCATCATCATATCATCATAATATCATCATAATATCATTTTCTTATCATCATATCATCACCGTATAATCATCATATCATCGTCCTCATATCATCATATCATCATCATATCATCACCGTAACATAATCATATCATCATCATCATCATTTCATCATTTATTTATTCATAACAATTTTACATTGTGTTGAACATTTCATAAAAAAATTAAAATAGAAATACAATGCGGCTATAAAAATGAAAAATGTCGAATTGGAATATAAATAAAACATAATCACAGACAAATATAACAAGTCAATCAATTATACATAAGTATGTCAATAGATATACAAACTAATGTCAGATATGATTACAAGAAAATTACAAAATAAATAAATAATGTCAAATGCATAGTTAAAGTCAAAGCATAATGTTACAGTCAAAGTTAAGGAATTCAGTCGAAAGCGTGTTCACTGGTACTTTATTTATTTTGTATCATTTGACATGAATTCTGACACTGAGTATAAACATCTTTCCAACAAGAAGGTTTTTAATTTATTTTTAAATAAATGACTATTATATATTAACAATTTCAAATCAGTTGGTAACCTATTGAATAATTCAACTGCTTGGTATCTGGAGCAATGCCTGACCACGTTAAAATTTGGTGACAACTTGTGTTTAAACTCCTTTCTTCTTGTGCTTTCTCTTACCTTACGTTCCTCTTGTGATTCATACTGATGAATATACTTAGCAAAGTAACAAAGTATAACCAATATATATAAACTTGGTACTGTCAAAATATTCAACTTTTTAAAATGCTCTCTACATGATTCTGTTTGTGAGATCCTTACTAAAGTCCTTGTAGCACGTTTCTGTAAGATGAACGCTTTCTGACAGTTATAGTTGTAGCTGTTACCCCAAAGCATGATGCTATACCTCAATCTAGCTTCTATAAGCGCATAATATATAGCCTTTAGATGCTTTAAATCTAAAATATCTCTAAGGCTCCTGAGTGCATAGCATGCTGATGAAATAGAAGAGTCAATAGCAGATAAGATAAGATAAGATAAGATAAGATAAGATAATTTTATTTGCATAAACATGTGTAGGTAATAATAATACATGGCTGTGATCATTACAGGTGGAATGGTTAGTTCGTTTCAACATGTTTGACCATGACTGGTGTACAAAAAAATACTTAAAGTTAATAAGATTAATTTAAATACATTATCTCTTACAAATATGAATTTTAATTTACATTAATAGTCGAACAAAATAATAATGAATTTACAATAATAACATGATACGTGGTTACATCATTATAAAATATAGTATATTAGTAGTTAATTATAAAGTTAGGAATAATTCTGTATAGTCAAAGAGATTTGTCATTAAGAAAGTCATCAATATTATAATAACATTTTTCGATCAATATTTTTTTAAATGTTTTTTTAAATTGGTTTGTATTTAATTGCTTTACATGTTTTGGAATTTTATTATAGATAGTTGGAGCCTTACATACGACACTTTTACGCATTAGCGCTGTTTTAGCAGAGGGAACACAGAGCCTGCTATTATCACGGCGATTACGTTCTACAATATCAGATAAGCGAGGAAAAAGACACAGGTTTTTATGGACAAATAAAGCTATTTCAAATATATAGAGTGACGGTAATGTAAGGAGCTTGTGCTTAACAAAAAGTGGTTTACAGCTGTCGGTACTATGGATACCGAACATAGCACGTATGCATCGCTTTTGCATCTTAAAAACCATGTCCTTATTGGTTGAATTACCCCAAAAACAAATGCCGTACCTGAGGACAGACTCAACAAGGCCGTAATATGCCGTGAGTAACGCTTCTAGATTAATAGTGGGGGCAAGTTTATACAACGCATAAGATAGACTACTGACTTTTTTACATAATATGTCAATATGTTCTTTCCAATTAAGTCGACTATCTATAGTTAAGCCGAGAAAACGGGTAGCAGGAGTATCCTTTACAACGTAGTCATCATGTGTCAATTGTATGTTTAACGGATTTTGAAGTCTTTGTGAAAAATGCATTATATTTGTTTTCGTCAAATTAATTTTTAAATTATTATTATTTAACCATGAAATTATAGATGTCAAAGCGTTATTTATGTCACGATTATATTGATTAACGTCCTTACATGCAATTGTAACAGTGCTATCATCAGCAAACAATGTCATGGGTTGATTCGTCACATATGGTAAGTCGTTGATGTATATAATAAACAGAAGTGGCCCCAGGACACTACCTTGGGGAACACCATACTTTACAGCATGTTTCGTTGAGATATATATTTCTTCTCTTTTAGTTTTAAGGTTTACTTTAGTAATTACTGTTACTTGTTGTCGATCTGTTAAGTATGATTCAATTAAATGTAAAACATTACCTCTAATACCATAGGCATCAAGTTTACTGATTAATATATTAGGGTCTACATAATCAAATGCCTGTGACATATCACAATATATAGCACAAACCGGAGTCGTTTTATCAACGTGGTACATAAGATTTTGAATGAATTCATAAATTGCCATATTTATTGTTTTGTTTTGTCGAAAACCTTTTTGTTCAGTGCACAAGATATGATTTTTTTCAAGATACGAATTAATTTCACCATATAGATATTTTTCGAAAATTTTAGAGAATATTGATATTAACGAAATGGGCCTGTAATTCTTCATAAACTGTTTATCATCTTTTTTAAATAAAGGTTTTATGAAAGATAATTTCAGATCATTTGGAAATATACCTGATGATATTGATAAATTAATTATGTAGCTTAGGTGATGACAGATAGCCTCATTTACAGTTTTTATAACTTTTGTGCAGAATTCATCGTGTCCTACACTGTTTGTATTTTTCAGGGATTTTATTATTTGTTTTACCTGATTAGGTGAACATGGTGCAAGAAACATTGATTTTTCACGGTGATTAATCAATGAAGTTACATTCTTCCCAACATCCGGAATGGGAATAACTTTGTCGACAAAATAATTATTGAATGCATTTGCTATTTGTGTAGGATTATTAATTATTGTGTTATCATCAACTATTATGCTATCAATAGAATCTTTTGGTAGGTTGAGTCTAGTTTTATTTATTATTCGCCATGCCGTTTTACTTTTATTACTTGAAGTTTTTATTTTATAATTATTTTGTGCCCGTTTTGTCAATGTTATGATTCTTTTAAATAATTTGCAATAGTTTGCATACTTCAATTTATTTTCTTTTGAAGGCTTTAGTCTGGCATTCCATAGCAAGTCCCTTTTCTTCCGGCTGCAAACTTGGATTCCGCGTGACATCCATTTTGGTGTCTGGTAGACTTTTATTAAAAATTGAGTTTGTGGGAAACAAAGGTCATAAAACAATTTAAAGTCATCTATAAAATATTGATACGCTATGTTAGGGTCATCAGTATGATAAATACGTGAGAAAGATAGGCTTTTAATACATCTTTTGAATTTCTGTATATTATCTTTGCTATAATCTCGCTTAGTTGAACGCCAAAATTTAAGTGTTGGTATTTGTTTCACAGGAACTTTCATTAACTGAGCTGTATGGTCAGACAGACCTAATTCTAACGTTTTGGTTTTACAACCCTTATTGAAATTATGTGCAAAATTGTCGATACATGTTTGACTAGCAAATCGCGTTGGTTCATGCAATGCTAATTTTAGATTATAATTTAACAACAGACATTCAAAATCTAAAGTAATATTATTGCTTTTTAAAACATCTATGTTGAAGTCACCCGCAATTATAACATTTTTATAATTACATTTGGCAATTTTGGTAAGCAGTTTTTCTAGTCTATTAAAAAATGTATACATGTTATTTTGTTTTGGTACTCTATAGAGACATACAATAACAATGTTGTAGTCAGTAAGTTCGACTGCACAGCACTCGAATATGCATGACAGACAGAACCTGCTGATTTCGCGAATTTCCCTGAATTTGTGTCCCTTTTTCACTATAATGCATGTTCCTCCTCTTTTACTATTGCTCCGGCTGTACGACGTGGCCAGAGTATAATTAGGTTGATTAAGGCTTATCTCTTGTCCCGCCATCATAAAATGCTCAGATATACATATAACATCTACAGGCCCGTCCTTGTCTCTGAGCTCTTCCAAGTTAATACATAATGCATCTGATTTATTTAGAAGTCCTGCAATATTTTGATGTAGAATATGTAAATACTTTTCAGAGAAAAAAACTGTGTTCTGAGACTTTCATCGATTTCCAGAGAATTTTCTGTAATGGTTTTGCGTTTCTCACAGTTAATTTCGTTTATGTCCATCTCACCAAATGTGCACCAATCAACTATAATGTTTTCCATAATACAGTCATATATCTTTTTCATTCCGGCTTTATTAATTTTCCCTGTTGTTTGAGATAACATTTCTATCGATAGGTCACGGTTACTGTCAAACATGTATGCGTAGTCATGATTTTGTATGTCTAAATAAAGGAGATTGTTGAACATATCGACTTTAAAATTGTATATGGGTGCCCCTGCTATATATGTCGGTAAGCATATAATTTTATTAGTATGGGTCACATTTTTAAGCGATTCTCTTATCATGTTTATTACGTCTATTTGATTTCTTTCAGTTTTAATGTCATTTTCACCAATTAAAATTATGCAATAGTCATTTAATGTAAAATCTTTTAATTTGCTTTTTATGTTTCCCAATACTTCCTTTATTGTTCCGTTTTGATATACATAATTGCAGAAATTAAAGTAATCCGAGAATACGTCTTCAGTTAGGGACAAGGACCACTTAGATTTGGAACTACTTAGTATACATAATTTCTTCTTTTGTTTTCGTTTAGCTTCCATGTTATCTGCAAATTCGCTATATGAAGATTTTTTATCGCTGTTCATTAACGATCTAGATTCATTATTGGACTTGTTTACTGTCTTCGTATGGGAGTAACAAACTGTTTGAGTCTCTTTATTGTGCATAGTGGTCAATCTTTGGGCGCAATCCATCGGGGATTGAAATGAGCTGGTTTTTAAATAATTATTTTGGGTTTTTAACTCGTTATTTGAAACAGTCTTGATTTTACGTGCTGATACTGGAGTTTTTGGGCTTTTTCTCTCAGGTGTTGAGCACACTTTTTTGTATGTGTTGACAGTCTTTAACATCTTTTGGAGATCGGTTTTAAGACGAAAGTTTTCCGAATTTAAATTTTCGATTTCTTGATGAGCGCTTTGTAATTCTACCGTGAGCATTTTAACTCGTTCGCTCAGATTATTTATTACCTCAGTGTGGTCATGTAGGCTGCTATCGGGTAAACTCATCATTGTAGCATCAAGTAACGATTTCTCGCTAGTACTTGTTATGTTAGTGAGGTCATTTAGTGAAGCCGTTCTGCCGGGTCTACGATATGTTATGTTATTGTATTGCTCATCCATCTTATCGAGATTGCGTGTCTACCCTAGCGCCCTCTATTGAACTTAATTAGCAATGTTATGCACAATTATTACTTGGTAGTCCTTACTTCACTTTTAGTTGTGTCAAAATTAAACAGGATGAATATCAATATATACACAAAAAGACAACTGGTGACTGGGATTCGAGCTCGCGCCCAATCGTGTACGATCCGTTAAGCTTCACTAGTGTGATACTTAGCCACGGAGTAGTTGACTTTGTTGACGAAATTAAGGTAAGGTGTAATTAAGGTACGAAATTAAGGTAAGGTTACCGACATCATATCATCATCATATCGTCATATCATCATCATATCATCTTCCTCATACCATCATGTGTCATCATCATATTCTCATATCATCATCTTATCAGCATCATATCATCATCACATCATCATCATATTATCATATCATCATTATATCATCATCATCATATCAACATCGTATCATCATACCAACATCATATCATCATCAAATCATCACCATAACATCATATATAATCCTATCATCATAATATAAGCATCATATCATCACCATAACATCATATCATCATCGTATCATATCATCATTATATCATCATCATCATATCAACATCGTATCATCATACCAACATCATATCATCATCATATTATCACCACAACATCATATATAATCCTATCATCATAATATCAGCATCATATCATCACCATAACATCATATCATCATCCTATCATTATAATATCATCTTCTTGTCATCATATTATCATAATATCATCATCCTATCATCATCATATCATCATAATATCATCATAATATCATTTTCTTATCATCATATCATCACCGTATAATCATCATATCATCGTCCTCATATCATCATATCATCATCATATCATCACCGTAACATAATCATATCATCATCATCATCATTTCATCATTTATTTATTCATAACAATTTTACATTGTGTTGAACATTTCATAAAAAAATTAAAATAGAAATACAATGCGGCTATAAAAATGAAAAATGTCGAATTGGAATATAAATAAAACATAATCACAGACAAATATAACAAGTCAATCAATTATACATAAGTATGTCAATAGATATACAAACTAATGTCAGATATGATTACAAGAAAATTACAAAATAAATAAATAATGTCAAATGCATAGTTAAAGTCAAAGCATAATGTTACAGTCAAAGTTAAGGAATTCAGTCGAAAGCGTGTTCACTGGTACTTTATTTATTTTGTATCATTTGACATGAATTCTGACACTGAGTATAAACATCTTTCCAACAAGAAGGTTTTTAATTTATTTTTAAATAAATGACTATTATATATTAACAATTTCAAATCAGTTGGTAACCTATTGAATAATTCAACTGCTTGGTATCTGGAGCAATGCCTGACCACGTTAAAATTTGGTGACAACTTGTGTTTAAACTCCTTTCTTCTTGTGCTTTCTCTTACCTTACGTTCCTCTTGTGATTCATACTGATGAATATACTTAGCAAAGTAACAAAGTATAACCAATATATATAAACTTGGTACTGTCAAAATATTCAACTTTTTAAAATGCTCTCTACATGATTCTGTTTGTGAGATCCTTACTAAAGTCCTTGTAGCACGTTTCTGTAAGATGAACGCTTTCTGACAGTTATAGTTGTAGCTGTTACCCCAAAGCATGATGCTATACCTCAATCTAGCTTCTATAAGCGCATAATATATAGCCTTTAGATGCTTTAAATCTAAAATATCTCTAAGGCTCCTGAGTGCATAGCATGCTGATGAAATAGAAGAGTCAATAGCAGATAAGATAAGATAAGATAAGATAAGATAAGATAATTTTATTTGCATAAACATGTGTAGGTAATAATAATACATGGCTGTGATCATTACAGGTGGAATGGTTAGTTCGTTTCAACATGTTTGACCATGACTGGTGTACAAAAAAATACTTAAAGTTAATAAGATTAATTTAAATACATTATCTCTTACAAATATGAATTTTAATTTACATTAATAGTCGAACAAAATAATAATGAATTTACAATAATAACATGATACGTGGTTACATCATTATAAAATATAGTATATTAGTAGTTAATTATAAAGTTAGGAATAATTCTGTATAGTCAAAGAGATTTGTCATTAAGAAAGTCATCAATATTATAATAACATTTTTCGATCAATATTTTTTTAAATGTTTTTTTAAATTGGTTTGTATTTAATTGCTTTACATGTTTTGGAATTTTATTATAGATAGTTGGAGCCTTACATACGACACTTTTACGCATTAGCGCTGTTTTAGCAGAGGGAACACAGAGCCTGCTATTATCACGGCGATTACGTTCTACAATATCAGATAAGCGAGGAAAAAGACACAGGTTTTTATGGACAAATAAAGCTATTTCAAATATATAGAGTGACGGTAATGTAAGGAGCTTGTGCTTAACAAAAAGTGGTTTACAGCTGTCGGTACTATGGATACCGAACATAGCACGTATGCATCGCTTTTGCATCTTAAAAACCATGTCCTTATTGGTTGAATTACCCCAAAAACAAATGCCGTACCTGAGGACAGACTCAACAAGGCCGTAATATGCCGTGAGTAACGCTTCTAGATTAATAGTGGGGGCAAGTTTATACAACGCATAAGATAGACTACTGACTTTTTTACATAATATGTCAATATGTTCTTTCCAATTAAGTCGACTATCTATAGTTAAGCCGAGAAAACGGGTAGCAGGAGTATCCTTTACAACGTAGTCATCATGTGTCAATTGTATGTTTAACGGATTTTGAAGTCTTTGTGAAAAATGCATTATATTTGTTTTCGTCAAATTAATTTTTAAATTATTATTATTTAACCATGAAATTATAGATGTCAAAGCGTTATTTATGTCACGATTATATTGATTAACGTCCTTACATGCAATTGTAACAGTGCTATCATCAGCAAACAATGTCATGGGTTGATTCGTCACATATGGTAAGTCGTTGATGTATATAATAAACAGAAGTGGCCCCAGGACACTACCTTGGGGAACACCATACTTTACAGCATGTTTCGTTGAGATATATATTTCTTCTCTTTTAGTTTTAAGGTTTACTTTAGTAATTACTGTTACTTGTTGTCGATCTGTTAAGTATGATTCAATTAAATGTAAAACATTACCTCTAATACCATAGGCATCAAGTTTACTGATTAATATATTAGGGTCTACATAATCAAATGCCTGTGACATATCACAATATATAGCACAAACCGGAGTCGTTTTATCAACGTGGTACATAAGATTTTGAATGAATTCATAAATTGCCATATTTATTGTTTTGTTTTGTCGAAAACCTTTTTGTTCAGTGCACAAGATATGATTTTTTTCAAGATACGAATTAATTTCACCATATAGATATTTTTCGAAAATTTTAGAGAATATTGATATTAACGAAATGGGCCTGTAATTCTTCATAAACTGTTTATCATCTTTTTTAAATAAAGGTTTTATGAAAGATAATTTCAGATCATTTGGAAATATACCTGATGATATTGATAAATTAATTATGTAGCTTAGGTGATGACAGATAGCCTCATTTACAGTTTTTATAACTTTTGTGCAGAATTCATCGTGTCCTACACTGTTTGTATTTTTCAGGGATTTTATTATTTGTTTTACCTGATTAGGTGAACATGGTGCAAGAAACATTGATTTTTCACGGTGATTAATCAATGAAGTTACATTCTTCCCAACATCCGGAATGGGAATAACTTTGTCGACAAAATAATTATTGAATGCATTTGCTATTTGTGTAGGATTATTAATTATTGTGTTATCATCAACTATTATGCTATCAATAGAATCTTTTGGTAGGTTGAGTCTAGTTTTATTTATTATTCGCCATGCCGTTTTACTTTTATTACTTGAAGTTTTTATTTTATAATTATTTTGTGCCCGTTTTGTCAATGTTATGATTCTTTTAAATAATTTGCAATAGTTTGCATACTTCAATTTATTTTCTTTTGAAGGCTTTAGTCTGGCATTCCATAGCAAGTCCCTTTTCTTCCGGCTGCAAACTTGGATTCCGCGTGACATCCATTTTGGTGTCTGGTAGACTTTTATTAAAAATTGAGTTTGTGGGAAACAAAGGTCATAAAACAATTTAAAGTCATCTATAAAATATTGATACGCTATGTTAGGGTCATCAGTATGATAAATACGTGAGAAAGATAGGCTTTTAATACATCTTTTGAATTTCTGTATATTATCTTTGCTATAATCTCGCTTAGTTGAACGCCAAAATTTAAGTGTTGGTATTTGTTTCACAGGAACTTTCATTAACTGAGCTGTATGGTCAGACAGACCTAATTCTAACGTTTTGGTTTTACAACCCTTATTGAAATTATGTGCAAAATTGTCGATACATGTTTGACTAGCAAATCGCGTTGGTTCATGCAATGCTAATTTTAGATTATAATTTAACAACAGACATTCAAAATCTAAAGTAATATTATTGCTTTTTAAAACATCTATGTTGAAGTCACCCGCAATTATAACATTTTTATAATTACATTTGGCAATTTTGGTAAGCAGTTTTTCTAGTCTATTAAAAAATGTATACATGTTATTTTGTTTTGGTACTCTATAGAGACATACAATAACAATGTTGTAGTCAGTAAGTTCGACTGCACAGCACTCGAATATGCATGACAGACAGAACCTGCTGATTTCGCGAATTTCCCTGAATTTGTGTCCCTTTTTCACTATAATGCATGTTCCTCCTCTTTTACTATTGCTCCGGCTGTACGACGTGGCCAGAGTATAATTAGGTTGATTAAGGCTTATCTCTTGTCCCGCCATCATAAAATGCTCAGATATACATATAACATCTACAGGCCCGTCCTTGTCTCTGAGCTCTTCCAAGTTAATACATAATGCATCTGATTTATTTAGAAGTCCTGCAATATTTTGATGTAGAATATGTAAATACTTTTCAGAGAAAAAAACTGTGTTCTGAGACTTTCATCGATTTCCAGAGAATTTTCTGTAATGGTTTTGCGTTTCTCACAGTTAATTTCGTTTATGTCCATCTCACCAAATGTGCACCAATCAACTATAATGTTTTCCATAATACAGTCATATATCTTTTTCATTCCGGCTTTATTAATTTTCCCTGTTGTTTGAGATAACATTTCTATCGATAGGTCACGGTTACTGTCAAACATGTATGCGTAGTCATGATTTTGTATGTCTAAATAAAGGAGATTGTTGAACATATCGACTTTAAAATTGTATATGGGTGCCCCTGCTATATATGTCGGTAAGCATATAATTTTATTAGTATGGGTCACATTTTTAAGCGATTCTCTTATCATGTTTATTACGTCTATTTGATTTCTTTCAGTTTTAATGTCATTTTCACCAATTAAAATTATGCAATAGTCATTTAATGTAAAATCTTTTAATTTGCTTTTTATGTTTCCCAATACTTCCTTTATTGTTCCGTTTTGATATACATAATTGCAGAAATTAAAGTAATCCGAGAATACGTCTTCAGTTAGGGACAAGGACCACTTAGATTTGGAACTACTTAGTATACATAATTTCTTCTTTTGTTTTCGTTTAGCTTCCATGTTATCTGCAAATTCGCTATATGAAGATTTTTTATCGCTGTTCATTAACGATCTAGATTCATTATTGGACTTGTTTACTGTCTTCGTATGGGAGTAACAAACTGTTTGAGTCTCTTTATTGTGCATAGTGGTCAATCTTTGGGCGCAATCCATCGGGGATTGAAATGAGCTGGTTTTTAAATAATTATTTTGGGTTTTTAACTCGTTATTTGAAACAGTCTTGATTTTACGTGCTGATACTGGAGTTTTTGGGCTTTTTCTCTCAGGTGTTGAGCACACTTTTTTGTATGTGTTGACAGTCTTTAACATCTTTTGGAGATCGGTTTTAAGACGAAAGTTTTCCGAATTTAAATTTTCGATTTCTTGATGAGCGCTTTGTAATTCTACCGTGAGCATTTTAACTCGTTCGCTCAGATTATTTATTACCTCAGTGTGGTCATGTAGGCTGCTATCGGGTAAACTCATCATTGTAGCATCAAGTAACGATTTCTCGCTAGTACTTGTTATGTTAGTGAGGTCATTTAGTGAAGCCGTTCTGCCGGGTCTACGATATGTTATGTTATTGTATTGCTCATCCATCTTATCGAGATTGCGTGTCTACCCTAGCGCCCTCTATTGAACTTAATTAGCAATGTTATGCACAATTATTACTTGGTAGTCCTTACTTCACTTTTAGTTGTGTCAAAATTAAACAGGATGAATATCAATATATACACAAAAAGACAACTGGTGACTGGGATTCGAGCTCGCGCCCAATCGTGTACGATCCGTTAAGCTTCACTAGTGTGATACTTAGCCACGGAGTAGTTGACTTTGTTGACGAAATTAAGGTATGCTTTCTAAGAATTTTGATTATTTAAATACAATAAGTCGGTTATTATGAATCATGTCTCAAGAATTTTTCCATGTTATGTTCACTGTTTAGTGAAATTTAATCACTTTTGTAAGGTAATTGATCACTTTTCTGACACTATATGTACACTTTTTTTTAGTTTAGATCGTAGCTAATACGAATTTTAATCACTTCATTTTACCATTTTTCATCGTAGCTAATACGAATTTTAATCACTTCATTTTACGTTATTCATTTAACAATGTTTATGGTTATTAATGTTTAAAAACACTTCCACGCACGTAGTAATATTTTGGTTACATAATAAACTAATATTTACAGTGAATAATTGTAGTTAACTATTTTATTTTACTTAAATTATCTGGAGTTTCAAATACGCAGCTACCTCATGTTTCCAATTTAAGTTTACATCTATGTTAATACCTAAGAATTTGACTTTGTCTACTAAATCAATCTTGTCTCCATTAATTTGTACGTCTAGATTATCATTTTTACGAGTTGTTGTCTTGAATAAGGTAATGTTGGTTTTATTTGTATTTACCAGAAGGTTATTAGCTGTAAACCAATCGTTTAGATTTTTAAGTGTTTCGTTTACAGCTTGGGTCAATTCTTTTAAGTCATTAGCCCCTATTATTATATTAGTGTCATCCGCAAAGACGACAAGTTTTACGTTAGGTTGAGTGTGATGCATAAAGTTCAGCAAGTCATTTGTAAATATTATAAATAGGATAGGCCCCAAAATTGAACCTTGAGGTACACCACGTTGTATCTTTGTGATTTTAGACGTGTATACAACTTCGTGATTGTTTCTATCGATGCTTTTAATTTCTACAGACATTCTTCTATTATGAAAGTAGGATCTTAAGAGAATTAAGGAATTGCCTCTGATACCGTAATGTTCTAATTTAGTCAGTAATAATTCATAGTCAATAGTATCAAAAGCCGAGCTGAGGTCGATAAAAAGTCCAGCCACTTTCATTTTGTCATTTAATTTATTAATTATGTCGTATATAAGAGTGTTTATTGCATCAGAACAATTAACGCCTTTCTGGTATCCAAATTGTCTTTTATTAATTATTTTATTGACATTCAAATGTACCATCAGCCTTTGTTTAATGAGTTTCTCAAATATTTTGGATAAGGTTGGCAGAAGGGATATAGGTCGGTAATTTTTTGGATCAGTCTTCATGCCTTTCTTGTACACTGGGATTACTTTAGCCAGTTTGAACTGGTCAGGGAAGACTGACTCTTCAAAACATTTATTAAAAAAACCAGAAAGAGGATCTGCCAAAAAGTCCACGTTCTGCTTTATTATTGAAATTGGTAAGTCATCAAAACCGCTAGATTTTTTATTGTCCATCCTACTAACAATTTTTGTGATTTCCGACGGTGTCGTCGGATAAAAAATTAAATCACTATCTACTCTTTTAGTAGTCTCGAAAAGGAAGGACATTGCCCTTACTTTTTCTTTGCCACCCATAGAGGATTTCAACAAAAAAGTGTCAAGGAATTGATTTGCGACCTGCTGAGGATTATCATCATCATCATCATCATTTCAGCCGAAAGACGTCCACTGCTGGACATAGGCCTCCCCCAAGGTTCTCCACGACGACCGGTCCTGCGCCTCCCGCATCCAGCGGTTTCCCGCGACCTTCACCAGGTCGTCGGTCCACCTTGTCGGGGCCTACCCACGCTACGTCTTCCGGTGCGTGGTCGCCACTCGAGAACTCGTCGGCCCCATCGGGCATCGGTCCTACGGGCAATTTTCAATTTCTATGGACAGCTCTACACTTCGACGACAAAACCCGCATTAAATCTTGCTGAAGACCCTAGAGCAAGATTAACCCGACACTACACCGAAGATATCCCGGACGTCAGCCTGCAGGAGATTCGATTGGCTCTGAAACAACTTAAAAACAACAAGGCGCCGGGCGATGACGGAATAACGGCAGAGCTACTGAAGGCGGGTGGTGAACCGATCCTTAGGGCCCTTCAGAAGTTATTTAATTCCGTCATAGTCAAGGGAAAAACGCCACAGGCATGGCACAGAAGTGTGGTGGTACTCTTTTTCAAAAAGGGTGACAACACCCTTTTGAAAAACTACAGACCCATCTGACTTCTGAGTCATGTCTATAAGTTGTTTTCGAGAGTCCTCACGAATCGTCTCGCCTGCAGGTTTGACGACTTCCAGCCACCCGAACAAGCCGGTTTCCGAAAGGGCTTCAGCACAGTAGACCACATACATACGCTACGGCAGGTTATACAGAAGACCGAGGAGTATAACCTACCCCTTTGCTTGGCGTTTGTGGACTACGAAAAAGCCTTTGATTCGATCGAGACCTGGGCTGTACTGCAGTCTCTCCAGCGGTGCCAAGTAGACTATCGGTATATTGAAGCGCTGAAGGGTTTGTACGAAAACGCCACCATGTCAGTCCGAATACAGGACCAGACCTCGAAACCAATACCTCTCCAGCGTGGTGTCAGACAGGGAGATGTTATCTCCCCGAAATTGTTCACCGCTGCATTGGAGGATGTCTTCAAGGTTCTGGACTGGAAAGGACTGGGCATCAACATCAATGGCGAGTACATGACACACCTTCGGTTTGCTGATGATATCGTAGTCATGGCTGAGACCGCGGAGGACCTGAGTACAATGCTCGAAGACCTCAGCAGAGCCTCCGAGCGAGTCGGTCTTAAAATGAACATGGGCAAGACGAAAGTCATGTCTAATGCCCATGTTGTACCGACTCCTATAAAGATTGGAGACTCTGTTCTCGAAGTTGTTGACAGTTACGTGTACCTGGGACAAACTATCCAGTTAGGAAGGTCCAACTTCGAGAAAGAGGTCAATCGTCGAATCCAACTCGGCTGGGCTGCTTTCGGGAAGCTACGAAGAATCTTCTCGTCCGAAATACCGCAGTGTCTCAAGATAAAAGTCTTCGACCAGTGTGTGTTGCCAGTGATGACATATGGAATTGAGACGTGGTCGCTAACAATGGGCCTTATAAGAAGGCTCAAAGTCACTCAAAGGGCAATGGAGAGGGCTATGCTTGGGATTTCACTGCGCGATCGAATCAGGAATGAGGAGATCCGCAGAAGAACGAGAGTAACCGACATAGCCCGAAGAATTGCAACACTAAAGTGGCAGTGGGCTGGACACATTGCTGAGGATTAGTTATCACTTTATTGCCTATTTTTAATATTATAGTCCTATACTGCCTATTTGTTGTCTTCTTTGTACTTTCCTTTACAATTTTCCACGTCAATCTTGTTATATCTTTAGCATTATCCAATTTATTTATCAAGGCATCTCTTTTGGCTTGCTGAATGACTCTTCTATAAATTCGAACATAGTTGTTCTTATATTTTATAATGCTGTCATTTTTCAACGTTCCAGTACATAGTACTCTTTTCATTAGACTTGAAACTTTAAGTCCTTTAGTAATCCACTTTATTGTTTTATTTTTAAATGGTTTTATTCTAATTGTCTTCTTTCGATAACATTTCTGGAATGCTTCAGCAAGACAATCTATAAAACCATTTATACCTAAATTAGACCAATTCTTATTATTAATTGAATTTTTGAAAGCACTGCTGTTTTTGTCATTAAAAATTCTTCTTTTAATTACTATACTTTGTTCAGATATGTGTTTATTGTTCATTTTCTCTAGTAGCACATTACAAAATAGTCCACCATGTCCATCTGCTAGGCCATTGTGATCAACTGAACACTGGTTTATATTATCATCATCGAGATTTGTAATTATGTTGTCTAAACAAGAATATGCGTTGTTACGAATAAACGTGGGAGCATTGATCAGATACCGAAAATTATAACAAGTCAAAATACTAGAAAATTCATCAGATTTCTTACTGTTTACAAGTACGTCAATATTAAAATCGCCACATATGATACACTTCTTGTTAATAAAATGTTCCAATAATTTTTCTAAACAATGTATAAAACTTTCAAAATTTTTATCATACGGACTTCTATAGCAACAACAGATATGCAACCCTGTTTCAAGATCTTTAACTCCACATATTTCAAAACTATCCGATTTATATAATTTTCCAACACAATCAATGTTTTCACAATAATTATTTACATGTGATAAGATTAGACTACCTCCCCTTTTTTTGTTCGTCCTTGTGTTGTATGAAACTAGATTATAATTAGAAAAATTAAACACTTGAGCAGATTGTGGATTTAAAAAATGTTCTGTTATACATAGGTAGTCTACATGAGTACCCATGGTAGCAATGTGTATAATTTGAGTTCCGTTTTTTTATTATTTATTCCACATACATTTTGATGGAATATTTCTAAGCAACTGGTTTTTTGCATCATAGTATTTTTGCAGACTACATTAGACACTAGATTCCCAGGTTTCCACTGACATTTTTTAACCTCTTCATACGTTTGTGTCAAACTAAAATTATTATAATTACATATGTCTTGATGTGTTGACTGTTTAAATAGTTCCAAATAGTTTTTCAAGTTCCTAAAGACATTATTCATTGCTGTATTGTTGATTCTTCCAGTATACCTACAGAACATGTGATATGAATAGTCAAGTTTTTTATTTGTGTCAAAGGTGTATGCATATTTATAAACCCGGTTACTCTGATATAAGAGTCGGTTAAAAGATTCTATTCGGTTATTAAACAAGCTTGTATTCCATCTTAATTTGAAGGTAGGACAACATAGAATGATATTTGTATGTAATATGTTTTTAAGTTTACATTTTATATAATCAACTAACTCTGAATAATTTTTGGATATTAAGAAGTCCTTTTCACCTAGAAAAATTATACAATAGTCATTAAGAGTGTAATTTACTAGTTATATAACCAATGTTGCTAACAAATCCTTTATACCCGCCTTTGGCATGCAATAGTGGCAAATTTTTTTGTTTGGTAATGTATTTTCCGCAATTTCTAATATGCTATTAACATTATTGTCACTTAATATACATAATTTACTTTGGCGCGAGTTTTTTCCCTAATGTTATGTCGTGTAGTCAAAGCCGTTACGTCTGAGGGTCGAGCTGATCTCATCATGTCATTCTGAGTCACGTTAGGTTCGATGATTGTATCTTGCAATGACGTTTCGTTGCGTCCAGTTGAAGACCTTTTTAGAAGGCAGTTCTGCGTAATGTTGTGCCCCGGTGTGAAGTCTAGTCCAGTTTCTAGTGTCTGTTTCGACCCTACTGTAGTTGTATTTTGAGTCAATTTTAGTGGTAATGTCACGTTTTGAACTAATTTGTTATATTCCTTATTTTGTACTGTGACATTTGATTGTTTATGTTTCGTCACTGGTGTAGCTTTGTTGTCATCCTCATATCATCATCATATCATCATCATATCATCCTCGTACCATCATCGTATCATCATCATATACTCATATCATCATCATATCATTATCATATCATCATCCTCATATCATTATCGTATCATCACCATGTTATCATATCATCATTATATCATCATCATCATATCAACATCGTATCATCATACCAACATCATATCATCATCATATCATCATATCATCACCATAACATCATATATAATCGTATCATCATAATATCATCTTCTTATCATCATATCATCATAATATCATCACCATATCATCATCATATCAACATCATATCAACATCATATCAACATATTATCATCATATAATCATCACATGATCATCTTCATATCATCATCGTACCATTATCATATTCTCATACCATCATCATATCATCATCCTCATATCATCACCGTATAATCATCATATTCTCATATCATCATCATATCATCATCCTCATACCAACATCATATCATCATCATATCATCATATCATCACCATAACATCATATATCATCGTATCATCATAATATCATCATCATATCAATATCGTATCATCATACCAACATCATATCATCATCATATCATCATATCATCACCATAACATCATATATCATCCTATCATCATAATATCATCATCATATCATCACAATAACATTTTATCATCATAATATCATCTTCTTATCATGATATCATCATAATATCATCACCATATCATCATCATATCAACATATTATCATAATATAATCATCACATGATCATCCTCATATCATCATCGTATCATTATCATATTCTCATACCATCATCACATCATCATCCTCATATCATCACCGTATCATCATCATATTCTCATATCATCATCATATCATCATCATACCATCATCCATTCATCATCATATCATCCTCATATCATCGTATCATCATCATATTCTCATATCATCATTATATCATCATCATCATATCAACATCGTATCATCATACCAACATCATATTATCACCACAACATCATATACAGTATGTTACGAAAACCCTGTCCGACCCACAAGGATAATAAGGGTTAGGTAAACAAATGACCAAATAAAATATAAAATTTTGCATAATCATCATAGTAACAATACTAATGAATTTTGAAATAATCTTTTTTACCAGCGAATTTACTGTAACTTCCCCAAAATTCGGGAAATTTAAAAAAGTGTAAACACCATTTTAGACCTTGAAACTGTCGGCGGCGTCAGTGTGTCTAGCCGCCGACGCGCAAAGGAATAATTAGAGCTGTACTAGTTTTTACGTAATATCGTTTTGTTTTTGTCGATACTAACTGCTCGAATGATTTGTTGTAAAAACGCAGATTACCTAATGGTAAAAGTACTTTTTTTGATTATCGATTAATTATTCATAACAATATTGTAACACAAGTACCTATTATTAGTAAATAGGAACTAGAAAGGTCTTATGAAATACGATTTTAGGAGAATATTTTAAACAATTTAAAGCATTTAAGTTCACCTGATTTAAGTTATGTGAAAGTTCTAAAATCTAAAGAATGCCATGCGATGTTGAATCGATGCGTGAAATTCTGAAATACAAAATTGATAGCAAAAATCGATACGAGAAATATTTTGAATACTTTCACACCTCTAGTCAAAGGGCACCGCCGTGCAGTTAGAGTACCTATTTTTATGAAATAAAAATCATTTTTATTTTAAATTTATTAGTTTCGCGTAGACATTGAGTCCGTGTAGACGTATCGTTTATTGTGTGATCATAATAGTTTTCTAACGTAATGTAACCTGCTGATGGAAGGTACCTAGTAAAAATGCAATTGTGTTGTGTTGTGATCAGGTGTTGAACGATTCGGATGTGACTACTTCTTGGTCAATGTGGTTCCAGCATGACGGCGCCCCATCATATTTTTGCCGACCTGTACGTGAGTACCTCCACTATCAGTTCGGCGAGCAGTGGATTGGTAGGAGTGGACTAACGTTGTGAAACACCGTGCTAATCTCGTGGGACGGTGCCGGTATCGTTCTTAGTGAACGAAATATGGAACAACATTTCCGCCACAGCCATTGTGCTCATCGAATGAAATTCGAAGATACATTCGGAGGGTCAGACGACCTTCCTACTTAAAAAAAAGTTCTTTTCACGAGCTGCGTAAGTAGGTATCATTGTTTCTTTCTAGAGTCGATAAACGTGGTTAGACTACCAATACCTACATGCATGAGGTCAACTGAGGTCATGGCCTGTGCCTGTGTTGCCATGAAATTACTTATTTATTTTATTTAAGTTATTTATTTTTAAGGGGGTATTTTTTTTTTAGTTTAGCCAGGTTATGTACGCATTAGTAGAATCAGCTAACGATACCTAACAACACCTTCACGGGTCGGACAGGGTTTTTGTAACATACTGTATAATCTATCATCATAATATCAGCATCATATCATCACCATAACGTCATATCATCATCCTATCATTATAATATCATCTTCTTGTCATCATATTATCATAATATCATCACCGTATCATAATCATATCATCATAATATCATAATCCTATCATCATCATATCATCATAATATCATCTTCTTATCATCATAATATCATTTTCTTATCATCATATCATCACCGTATAATCATCATATCATCGTCCTCATATCATCATCGTATCATTATCATATTCTCATACCATCATCATATCATCATCATATCATCACCGTATCATAATCATATCATCATCCTCATATTATCATCATATCATCATATCAATATCATATCTTCTTCCTCATATCATCATCATATCATCATCATACCATCATCCTATCATCATCATATCATCCTCATACCATCATCGTATCATCATCATATACTCATATCATCATCATATAATTATCATATCATCATCCTCATATCATCATCGTATCATCACCATGTTATCATATCATCATTATATCATCATCATCATATCAACATCGTATCATCATACCAACATCATATCATCATCATATCATCAAATCATCACCATAACATCATATATCATCGTATCATCATCATATCATCTTCTTATCATCATATCATCATAATATCATCACCATATCATCATCATATCAACGTCATATCAACATATTATCATCATATAATCATCACATGATAATCCTCATATCATCATCGTATCATTATCATATTCTCATACCATCATCATATCATCATCCTCATATCATCACCGTATCATCTTCATATTTTCATATCACCATCATATCATCATCATATCATCATCCTCATACCAAAATCATATCATCATCATATCATCACCATAACATCATATATCATCGTATCATCATAATATCATCATCATATCATCACAATAACATTATATCATCATCCTATCATCATAATATCATCTTTATATCATCATAATATCATCACCATATCATCATCATATAAACATCATATCAACATATTATCATCATATAATCATCACATGATCATCCTCATATCATCATCGTATCATTATCATATTCTCATACCATCATCATATCATCATCCACATATCATCACCGTATCAACATCATATCATCATATTCTCATATCACCATCATATCATCACTGTATCATCTTCATATCATAATCATATCATTATCCTCATATCATCATCATATTAACATATTATCATCATATAATCATCACATCATCTTCATATCATCATCATACCATCATGCTATCATCATCATATCATCGTCCTTATATCATCATCGTATCATCACCATATTATCATATCACCATTATATCATCATCATCATATCAACATCGTATCATCATACCAACATCATATCATCAATATATCATCATATCATCACCAAAACATCATATATCATCCTATCATCATCATATCAGCCTCATATCATCACAATAACATTATATCATCACCCTATCATCATAATATCATCTTCTTATCATCATATCATCATAATATCATCACCATATCATCATCATGTCAACATATTATCATAATATAATCATCACATGATCATCCTCATATCATCATTGTATCATTATCATATTCTCATACCATCATCATATCATCATCATATCAGCCTCATATCATCACAATAGCATTATATCATCATCCACATATCATCACCGTATCATCATCATATCATCATATTCTCATATCACCATCATATCATCACTGTATCATATTCATATCATAATCATCTCATTATCCTCATATCATCATCATATTAACATATTATCATCATATAATCATCACATGATCATCCTCATATCATCATCATATCATTATCATATCATCATCCTCATATCATCATTGTATCATCACCATGTTATCATATCATCATTATATCATCATCATCATATCAACATCGTATCATCATACCAACATCATATCATCATCATATCATCATATCATCACCACAACATCATATATCATCGTATCATCATCATATCATCTTCTTATCATCATATCATCATAATATCATCACCATATCATAATCATATCAACATCATATCAACATATTATCATCATATAATCATCACATGATAATCCTCATATCATCATCATATCATCATCATATTCTCATATCACCATCATATCATCACTGTATCATCTTCATATCATAATCATATCATTATCCTCATATCATCATCGTAGCATCATCATTCATCATCATAACATCATCGTATCATCACCATATAATCATCATATCATCATCATATTAACATATTATCATCATATAATCATCACATCATCTTCATATCATCATCATACCATCATGCTATCATCATCATATCATCGTCCTTATATCATCATCGTATCATCACCATTATATCATCATCATCATATCAACATCGTATCATCATACCAACATCATATCATCATCATATCATCACCATAACATCATATATCATCCTATCATCATAATATCATCATCATATCATCACAATAACATTATATTATGATCCTATCATCATAATATCATCTTCTTATCATGATATCATCATAATATCATCACCATATCATCATCATATCAACATATTATCATAATATAATCATCACATGATCATCCTCATATCATCATTGTATCATTATCATATTCTCATACCATCATCATATCATCATCATATGAGCCTCATATCATCACAATAACATTATATCATCATAATATCATCTTCTTATCATCATATCATCATAATATCATCACCATATCATCATCATATCAACATCATATCAACATATTATCATCATATAATCATCACATGATCATCCTCATATCATCATCGTATCATTATCATATTCTCATACCATCATCACATTATCATCCTCATATCATCACCGTATCATCATCATATTCTCATATCATCATCATATCATCACCGTATCATCATCATATCATAATCATATCATTATCCTCATATCATCATCGTATCATCATCATATCATCATCATAACGTCATCGTATTATCACCATATCATCATCATAAGAACATAATATCAACATATTATCATCATATCATCATCACATGATCATCCTCATATCATCATCATATCATCATACTCATATCATCATCGTATCATTATCATATTATCATATCATCATTATATCATCATCATCATATCAACATCGTATCATCATACCGACATCATATCATCATCATATCATCACTATAACATTATATATCATCCTATCATCATAATATCAGCTTCATATCATCATCCTATCATCATAATATCATCTTCTTATCATCATATCATCATCACCGTATCATCATCATATCATCATCGTATCATCATCCTATCATCTTCATATCATCATCATATCATCATCCTCTTATCATCATCGTATCATCATAATATCATTTTCTTATCGTCATATCATCACCGTATCATCATCATATCAACGTCCTCATATCATCATCGTATCATCATCATATTCTCATATCATCATCATATCATCAACATACCATTATCGTATCATGATCATCATATCATCATCGTATCATCATTATATTCTCATATCATATCATATCATCATCATATTCTCATATCATATCATATCTTATCATCATCATACCATCATCTTATCATCATCATATCATCACCGTATCATCATCCTCTCATCATAATATCATCTTCTTATCATCATATCATCATAATATCATCACCATATCATCATCGTATCAACATCATATCAACACATTATCATCATATAATCATCACATGAACATCCTCATATCATCATCGTATTATCATCATATTCTCATATCATCATCATATCATCACCGTATTATAATCATATCATCATCGTATCATCATCATATTATCATATCATCATCATATTCTCATATCACCAACATATCATCACTGTATCATCTTCATATCATAATCATATCATTATCCTCATATCATCATCGTATCATCATCATTCATCATCATAACATTATCGTATCATCACCATATAATCATCATATCATCATCATATTAACATATTATCATCATATAATCATCACATCATCTTCATATCATCATCATACCATCATGCTATCATCATCATATCATCGTCCTTATATCATCATCATCATATCAACATCGTATCATCATACCAACATCATATCATCATCATATCATCACCATAACATCATATATCATCCTATCATCATAATATCATCATCATATCATCACAATAATATTATATTATCATCCTATCATCATAATATCATTTTCTTATCATGATATCATCATAATATCATCACCATATCATCATCATATCAACATATTATCATAATATAATCATCACATGATCATCCTCATATCATCATTGTATCATTATCATATTCTCATACCATCATCATATCAGCCTCATATCATCACAATAACATTATATCATCATCCTATCATCATAATATCATCTTCTTATCATCATATCATCATAATATCATCACCATATCATCATCATATCAACATCATATCAACATATTATCATCATATAATCATCACATGATCATCCTCATATCATCATCGTATCATTATCATATTCTCATACCATCATCACATTATCATCCTCATATCATCACCGTATCATCATCATATTCTCATATCATCATCATATCATCATCGTATCATCATCATATCATCATCATAACGTCATCGTATTATCACCATATCATCATCATAAGAACATAATATCAACATATTATCATCATATCATCATCACATGATCATCCTCATATCATCATCATATCATCATCCTCATATCATCATCGTATCATTATCATATTATCATATCATCATTATATCATCATCATCATATCAACATCGTATCATCATACCAACATCATATCATCATCATATCATCACTATAACATTATATATCATCCTATCATCATAATATCAGCATCATATCATCACCATAACATCATATCATCATCCTATCATCATAATATCATCTTCTTATCGTCATATCATCATAATATCATCACCGTATCATCATCATATCATCATCGTATCATCTTCATATCATCATCATATCATCATCCTCTTATCATCATCGTATCATCATAATATCATTTTCTTATCGTCATATCATCACCGTATCATCATCATATCATCGTCCTCATATCATCATCGTATCATCATCATATTCTCATATCATCATCATATCATCAACATACCATTATCGTATCATGATCATCATATCATCATCGTATCATCATTATATTCTCATATCATATCATATCATCATCATATTCTCATATCATATCATATCTTATCATCATCATACCATCATCTTATCATCATCATATCATCACCGTATCATCATCATATCATCATCATATCATCATTATATCATCATCCTCATATCATCATCGTATTATCATCATATTATCATATCACAGACTAAGGGCTGCTACTGAAAAATTCTAAGGAAAATACCTAATAATCCTAATCGAAAATATTGATAACAGCGTTTTCTGTGTTACATTGCGTACATAGTAAGCATTCAATTTTATTATTAAAAATAATAGTCATTTTTCAGTAATTATTGTTCGTATATACAGCGATGAAACGCGAAGAACAAAATAATGTTTTAATTTTTTTTTAAATAATTATAAACTAGCGCTTGACCGCAATCCCGCCTAATGGTAAGCAGTGATGCGATCGTTGATGGTAAAGCGCGCTAGTTTATTAAGAGCCTATTCACTCAGAAAATCTGAGCGAATAGGAAGGAAGACAGCAGTTGAGCGAGGTGATGCAATGTTAAACCCAACAACACGACCAACGATGCTGCGCCAAAGGGAGATTAATCTGAAGACACTCCACGGCCAAACTCCCAACACAACAACATTTGGCGCATCGTTCCCGGCACACATCGCAACACAACTGCTCAGACCAGTCCTCCGTACGGCTTCACCAGACATCATGCTGGAACACGACAAATCGGTTGGCGGCAAGGCTTTGCCTGGTGGGTGGTAACTTCTGCCGGCGGCCGATGTTATGGCCTACCACCCCGAGAATACAATAAATTCCCTTTAATCTTAAGAATATAATAAATTCCATTTGCCCAATCCATTTTATGTATGTATTAGGTCTTATCGCTAAGAGCGATCTTTTACAGACAACCTTTGGATGGAATACTAAGGGAAGGAGAGAGAAATAGTGTAGGAAGTCTACAGTGTACTATATACATAGAGTATACAATAAATATGTACGTTAAATGTATCATGCTAGTTTAACTAAATGTATACATCTAATTAATAAATATTATACAAGAGCAGATAAAATATAATGACATGTTTAAAGAGAGAGGAAGTGCTTTCTTATCATAGTTTTAAAAGACATCCATTAACAGACATAATATTAGTCAAATCATATCAATACATTCTATGACCAAGATTATTTCTCGACTTTAATAGAGACTTTGACCTCTGAGTTTGATTCGACCTACTAATCCTACTTATAAAATAAAAACACTTATCATTTACTAGAGAAGTCAAACAAATACGTAGATTTTTGAGAACGTACCTTTTATACATAAGTAAATAACCCTAATAAATAAACAAATATTTCTCAATACACTATCAAAAACTGCGTGTTTCTTCAATCCACTTGGTATTCAACTTAGCACGCCCTCACAATTACTCGCTAATGGCATATTTAAATGCATAGACCAGCGGACGGCTCTCTGAAGTCATGCCGCAACTGAACATGACCGAACCGAAGTCGCATTCAAGGGAATATCAAAGGGCTAAATTATAAACCGGCCAAGTGCGTGTCGGACTCACGCACAAAGGGTTCCGTACCATTGATTTATGAAATTAAAGGATTTATTTGTATGAAAGATTACGCGGTAATAAGCGGTTTACGATTTACGAGGTATTAAAAAAAAAACTACTTACTAGATCTCGTTCAAAACAATTTTCGTTGGTAGTTTTTATAGTACTTTATATATGTTTATGGCGGCGAGCTGCCCATCGCTCGCCGCCCGTAAGCCCGCGCCTACGGTGGCCGGGAGTTCGTTGTTGTCTCCTGACCAGGGCGTCTCCTGCAGCGGCTAGAAGCATGAGGGCGCTGGGATTCAAGCTCCCTCACGCGCCCCGCCTCCTTCTTTGCCGGACTTTACACTCTGCAGTGCGAATCTATAACCATTTCATCGTGAAAACTTAGGTTAAGTGAGTTTGGAGGAAACTGTCATTCCAACTAGTAATGCTAAGGTAACACTATTGACAGCTCACTCACTCTAAACTCACTTCAACGAACTTTTCACGGTGAGTTTTTCCCGAATCGATCGTCTGTTCCTTGTATCCCAATAACTTCAATCCCAATTCCATTTGTAGGACCAAATTACCACAACATCATTCCCTTTTTTAGCAGTTCACAAACAACAAAACTTCTTTCCACAAAGAAGGAAATCAATTTTCATTTCTGCCAAATTTCGTGAAAGGTTTCGGTGCCTGAAGTGGTCCATTTTCACGACTCCTACGCAATAACTGTCTGAGTCCATCATTGTCACATCCGCTCCCAAATTTACAAAGTGAGCGAGGTCAGGAAGTTTAAATAAACTCTGGTCCTTCGGTACTTACTTTAGTTTCACCCTTTTACCTTGGATTTGCGACACAAATAAATATGCTGAACAGTATAAACGTGTCTTGAATTGTCCTTATAAAGCCATGTTTTTATTTTATTTTTTTATTTTGATATATTTGCGCCGACTCTGTTGTTCACACACTAAACTAATTTTAAGTTATGTGCATCTTTTTCTTTCTATTTCTAAAAGAAAAGATGAATGTCAGTTTAGATCTGCCAAATTAGTGCGCTCCTGACGTAAACTGGCGTATTTTTAGTCGCCATGTTTATAATGGCGTCTAAACTGTCTACTGTCTTTTACAACAAGCTTCCCATGGACAATCGAGACTTAAACATTAAACGATATAAAAACTATGATATAAAGGCCAAACTTTGCAAGAAGGGGTATTATAAAATCTCAGATTATTTAGAAGACAAAAAAGCTTGGGACTGAGCTGCTCGCTCTGTTAAGCATTGTTATTAAGCAATATGCGTAATTGTAACGTAAATTATTGTAAACATTTTCATTTTTAATGTCTGGACTTGAAAATAGGCGATGGTCCCTGAGTTTTTCTTCTCAGAGGTAGTCAGTTAGGAAATGCCGGCTTCATCTAGTTTAAAAAAAAAAAATGTGACGAGTAAAAGTGATCGGTGATCCTACTTGCTTAATAAACGATTTCATTTCATTTCATTATGGAGTGACTTTGACAGGATTAAATTAAAATGTTATCTTCTATGCTTTTCTTAACAAAATGGAAAGATAAATATGCACATAACTTAAAATTTGTTTAATAGGTATGTGAAAAACAGAATCGGCGCCATTGTCTCAATACAATCTTTCACGTTTACAATATTACTAGAAACGCCCCGCGGTTTCACCACAAGTTTCGTTCCTGAAAGAATATTGTTTTCCTTTGGAATGATCTTCCTCAGAATATCAGGACGTTGACAAGTCGGTACACATTTAAAGTGAAAGCTCGGGAATACCTACGCAAGAAATTGGCAGATTCATCACATATATAATTTATTCTTTTTCTCTATCTATGATTTTTTTATCTCTCTCTTCTGTTTATATTTTGTATGTATGTATTTATGTATTTATTATAATATTTTTTTTCTCTATTTTAACTTTAATTTGTTTGCACCTACCATGTTTTGTCTCTGCATCACCTCATGTGAAAAAAAAAAAAAAATTGGGATGTAAAGTATTTTAAATATCTGTGTGCCAAATTTCGGGCTAAATTGTTTCCGTTAGACCTTGCAAAAGTAACAAACATACACTAAAAAACGTTCGCCTTTATTATATTAAGTACTAGGAAGGAATTAGGATTTCCTGTTATTTCGTAAAATTTATCAAAATCCAATTACATTTTCGGTGAAACGGCGTAGAGACTATGTTACTCTGTATAACAATTTCCCCCGTAATTGGACGAAGCGACTGAAGCTTTAGATTTCTGTGAATAGTGAAGCTGGGATTAAGTAGGATGTTATTACCATAATATTCTAATATTATTACAGATACTCTGTGTTATTCATAAAAAACTCGTTAATCACTCATTAGCGACTATTTAGCTAACCATTTAGTTAGCTCCTAATCAATGCTTAACTTTTCTTTATTCATAAAAGCTAGTTAGCAGATGATTAGTAGCGATACGAAGTAGAGGTGAAACTATGCTTTTGGCACAGATTATAATCAAAATAGTTGACTAAAAAATTGAATTTTTAGAAAAAACTTGTCAAAACTGCGATTTTTTATCTGTCGTGTTTGGCAGAATAATGTCAGAAATTTCATCGGATAATTTGAATATAAATAAAATTATTTATTACAAATAAATAATTGTATTAGTGATGATAGTAGTGAAAGTAATAAACTCCAATAATATTATAGTAAACAGAAAAAGGTATTTATCTCTGTATTTATATGTAATTACTAATCTAAACTGACAAAATTAATGTTAAAGCAGTAGCCGATAGTAACTGTGTATTTTCTTGCTCTTTATGCTTGTAAAGATCCATTTGCTATTTAAGAAATTTAAGTGGGTTCTTGTGTATATATTACATTACTTCCTACTGCTTCTGTGCTGCTTTTTACAGTATTATTATGCTTGTTTACAGGCACACGTTTTATTGGTCTAAACGAAGCCACTATTAGCACCTAGCGGCAATATTATTCAACCTCGCAATGACGGCGAAGGAGAAGACCATGCTGAGTGAAAAAGATGAGGAATGAGGGTCGCGTGAGTCAAGAATGGCTCTCAGGCTTATGGAAGAAAAGTATTGGAAAACAAAAACAATGAATTATTTTTATAACGAAAATGTAAACAGTTTAATTGCGTATCAAAATAAAAAATTTCTATAATATTTTATTTATTATTTGTGTACTGCTGCCACAACAAGACTTCTTTTAGTCCTGTGCCTTAGATATGACATAAGATAACACAAGGAAACATAGGGCAGCATCTAAAATTAGCACTATCTTTTTTATTACTGCTTTTATAAACCAGTGTCTGACCGCAATCCCGCCTCATGACAAGCAGTGATGCAATCGTTGATGGTAAAGCGCGCTAGTTTATTAAGAGCCTATTCACTTAAAAAAGCTGAGTGAATAAAAATGAAGACGGCAGTTGAGGGAGGTGATGCAATGTTAAACCCAACAACACGACCAACGATGCTGCGCAAGAGGGAGGTTTATCTGGAGACCCTTCCAGGACCAAACTCCCGACACAACAACATTTGGTGCATCGTACCCGGCACACTGCAACACAACTGCTCAGACCCGTCCTCCGTACGGCTTCACCAGACATCAATCCGGAACACGACGCATCGCTTGGCGGCAAGACTTTGTCTGGTGGGTGGTAACTTCTGCCGGGAGCCGATGTTATAGCCTACTACCGAGTAAAGCTTATAAGTCAAAAAAGTTTCAAAGCTAATATAATTTTACTACGTCGTTTCGGAAATTCAAAAAAAGATATTATAAACAAAATAACTTCAAAGCATAATGATCATATTAAATCAATCAGCTGATTCAAATAAAATCCGCCATATTGTTGCCTCTAACCATCCTCTTAATAGCGGTCCGGTGATGTTTAATTTTGACAGCTACTAATCAATTGCTTAGCATCCTCTTAGCGTTAAACAGCTTTTATGAATAAGAATTTTGCTAATCAGTTGCTTAGCATTTGATTAAAGTTTTATGAATAAGACTGTATATCTGTATTTAAATTCTCAGTAAAATCTCGGACTTTGTATCTATCAATCAATCAGTTAATATGTTAAACATAGCTATGTCATGGTTAAAGATATTTTACTTATCTAGACAGATATGTGCGCTATGTTAAGTCAATTTATATGGCATACAATTTTTTTTTTTTTTGCCTCACACTAGGAATTTCTTTTGTATCGTGGGTGCGTTAACAAACATATAAACTCACATACACTAGCATTCAGACCCGGAACAACTACTTGTAGGTCATACAAATATTTGCTCCGTCTGGGATTCGAACCCGCGACACGCAGCGTACCAGTCAATAGCTTAACCGCTGCGCTAACCGTGCAGTCAGTTAAACAATGGTGGCATGTCAACAAAGTATTAAATAAAAAAAAACTATTTAAAATCTGTCATTCAATAAAAAATAAATTAATTAAAAAGAAAAAAATAAATCATCACAATTACAAATAAATAAACATAACGAATAAAATCATATATTAACCAGCAAGTAAACTCAATGATAGAGCACTAACATCTATCTAAAAGAAATTTAAAGAATGTGTAACCCTTCCTTCCATAAGGAGGTTTCTATTATTTTTACGATTATATACTATGTAACAAAAACCCTGTTGTTCCTTTCAGGGACATATAATTTTACCTACAAGAACATCATTAATGAAGTCATAATTAGAACAGTAATCATTGTCTAGTCGAGGGGTCACAATCAAATACCTAATAATTTTTTAGAATATCTGATTTTATAAGTTAAATAAATTGGCGGGAACGTTCTACTTATGTCTAGTTTCTTCATGCAGAATTGCAGAGCTAAGAAATCAGTTACAGATTATAAATATTAATAATTAAACATTTATTTTAATTATTTTTGTTGAACAATTTTTATAAATTACTTGCTTTATTACATCCGTATGCCGATTCTTAAAACGTAGGTTGAAGGAACAACAGGGTTTTTGTGACATATCGTATAACATCGTCGCCACTTTCGGCATTATTGGTCTATTGTAAGAAACCAATTGTCTTTATAAATTATTGTCAAAATAAAAAAGAGTCTGTACCAATATTCAACTTCTTAGCTTGAAAACTGCAAAAAGTCCTGTAATATAAAATTTCGCCCCATCTCTATGATAGAAATTGTAGATGGGGATAACTGTGGGGTAGAGGAATGGTGGGAAAAGTCAAGCTGAGTGTCACGCTCGTTTTTCATTGGACTTTTAAAATTATTTATAGTGTTGTTTACTAAATAAAAGTGCGTGATTTATGTAGTAAAAAGTGCATTTAGTAAATAGTTTATAAAGAACAGTGAAATATCGCAGCATAGTGGCCACATCATGACTTAGCCCCAAACCTCACACGTAAGACTGGTCACGCTGCAGTCTTTTTCTACATGAATAATTCATAATTACTTGACATTGGCTAAATGCACAGACCGTGCGAAGCCAAAAAATAAAGAAAGAAAGAACTGTGGGGTAATTGCGTAACACACTATCAGTAGCAATGAGTTTCATTTTGACAGTTCAACAACATCCATTGCGTTATTTACTATGTTGAGCAGATACATTTTTTTGAATTTATGGAGCAATCTGTTTCATAATGATTCAAATTGGTAGTAATAGTAAGTTACTCAATAAGAATGATCTTTGTCGATACGTAATGTGGACTCATAGTCTCAACATTTATGCAGATCACCCACATCAAGAGTGAAATATAAAAAAAAAAAACGTTCTAAATTCGATCTCTTCTAGGATATTTACTAAAATAGTTGTAAGGTATAAATACTGTTTCCAAGGAACGTTTATACACTGTAGCGATTAGGTTATTATCACCATAATGGAATCCTAAATCTATGATCATCACATTGATTGACACGTCATTCATGAAGTACAGTTACCACCAAACGATTTACTTGCTCATCGAATTTTTTAGGACTTCTCCAAGCGGTTAGTTGATATTTCACGTGTCCAGAGGGCGAGCGGATCTATTTTTAGCCAAAAGAATCAACATTGCCCTCCAACCTGGTTGGGCACTTATACCATTGACAACGAAGTGGACGAATTTTTTGTTGCCCAACGTGTTTATTTTTACTGTCATGTAAAATATTTATATAATTACCTAACATTGTAGTCGTAGGGTCGTTTTTCGTTCAAGTATTTAACAATATACCTACCTATAAGATTATATTATATTGACGACAAAAAGGCTTGGGCTTGAGCTGCGTCCGATTTCTAGGCTTACACTGATTGTTCTTTGATTTTTCCTCTTGTAGTTTAAATTTGCAATTGTTTGTTTTTTTTTTTTAACTCAAAGCCAGTACACACTATGTAGCCAGGCATATTATACGTTACGGAATTGCATCGCTGACAGGGGTATTCGGCACTGGTGCAGCTACACAGGAGCTAAACTTAGCATTCGGGAACACCGTTGGAGCTGCTGAACCTTGGACAAAACTGTCTTTGCATTGTGTAGATTCAATTTCTTAGTATTGTATAATTGCATGGAACACGTGTGAGCACGATCTACTTGCTGTAAAGCATCTATTTGTTGGGTTATTGACTTGATAGTGCTATGGCTGTTGAGAGTATGTCATGCTCACTCAAATGTCACGCTGGTGGTGGCGTGTGTGTTAGGTCATTAGGTTCCCTTCAATATGGTTGAGCTGAATGATGCTGATACATACGTCGTTCGTGAACGGACGCCGTCAGAGGGGACTGGTCATCTCTTAGCTGCTACGGCGTATTTTAAATTCTGAATTGTTGTTTTTTCTCCATAATGGACGCTCTCAGCGTACAATATATTTCTGCATCGTTCTCACACGATTGATTTCAAAATGAATGATGTAATCAAATATTTGTATCAATAGCTTGATAATTTAAAAGAGTGTCCATGGAGTTTCTTGCCCGTTCTTCTCCATAGGTACCTACTCTTTGGAATGGGCGACTAGCTTCACCTTACTGACTGACCGACCTTCTGACAATTCAAAAGTGCCTGTAACTGGTTTATTTGAAATAAATGCTCTGATTTTGATTTTTGATTTTATAAATAAAACAATTTTTTCTACGGCCATTTGGTAATTTGCTTAATACATAATAAATAAGTCATATCTCAATAGTACTCATTCCTGCCAAGTCGTGTTACAATGACCATTTCCACACGGGTAAACCTTACTGCACTTGAAACTTTTAATTTTTTTTTTATAGCTATGGCTAAAAAAATCCACATATGATTATGCCAAAAAGCGCGCGTATTTGCGTCACGACTAAACATCGCATGTATTCAGGCTGTATAGAATTGCCTTTGCCTTTTATTTGTGGGATTATTACAACTAAACAAGTAACAACATTGCGCGCGCCGCGCTATTTTCGCGCCATTGTTAACTTTTTAACTGCATTTAGAAATAAAATTGTTTTTTATTTTATGAAACGAATAAATGTCTATGCAACCAGCGCTTCTCATCCCATTTGAATAAAATAATATTCTGTTTTTCATAAATATGTAGGTAATGTAGGTGTGTATGGTGGTATATGTAGGTAAGTGCTCATATACTTACGTAGTATGTAGGTACTTGCTAAAAAATTATAGTTTCCTCTTTGTAGCACTTAACATATTTCTTCTGCATTCAAATTGTTGTTGTGTTATGAATGACGTGATCAGTAATAAAGATTTGTATTTATTCAATAGAAATTAATTTAGTTTGTTACAAACAAGCATCACCACGTGAAGCTACGAGTATCAAACCGGAGCAGCAAGGACACATACATATAAAAGGTACAGCACGAACTATAAATAATCTATTCTATTGAGGGCAAGACGCAAATAATGTCGGGAGAGCCATTACAATATTTACCTCCAGAAAAATGGTGCGAACTCCAGAGTGCCTTCAAGAAGGAATGGCCGAAAGGAGTAACAGGATTCTCAATACTGGCCATGCAGAAACAGTGGATTGACCGAGGGATTAACTATAATTTTAAAGTATATTGCCCTTTCGGTGACGTGAATAGTGGAATGGTTGCTGTGAATGAAAAGGTAGGTTCCTAGTTTCTTTTTTCTCTTTTTTTTTTTTTTGTTCTGGCACTCCACGTTTTGTGTTAGCTAAGGTTCCTAGTTATCCTCCTTTTTGTTTGGACTGGATGGAATTTAGAACGTAAAGTGTTAAGGTAGACAGTTGAAGCAATGGTGATGGAATGTAAATTTTCTGTGTTGTGTAAAATATCAGTGCATCATTTTCTTTCTAGTTTAGATCTGTCAAATTACTCCGCGTATGACGTAAATTGATGTATTTTTGTCCGCCATGTTTTTAATCACGTTTAAATTGTATATCTTAATTTGAATATCTTAATTTGACAGAATTAAACTAAAATGTTATCTCCTATCCTTTTCTTATTGAAATAGAAAGAGAAAGATGCACTTAACTTAAAATTAGTTTAGTTTGAGAACAAGGGAATCGGCGTCATTATCAGGTTTTTTTTTTTTTAAATAATTGTAAACTACTGCTTGACCGCAATCCCGCCTGATGGTAAGCAGTGATGCGATCGTTTATGGTAAAGCGCGCTAGTTTATTAAGAGCCTATTCACACAGAAAAACTGAGCGAATAGGAAGGAAGACGGCATTTGAGCGAGGTGATGCAATGTTAAACCCAACAACACGACCAAAGATGCTGCGCCAGACGGAGATTGATCTGAAGACCCTCCACGACCAAACTCCCAACACAACAACATTAGGCGCATCGTACCCGGCACATATCGCAACAACTGTTCAGATCCGTCCTCCGTACGGCTTCAACAGACATCATGCCGGAACACGACAAATCGCTTGGCGGCAAAGCTTTGTCTGGTGGGTGGTAACTTCTGCCGGCGGCGAATGTTATGGCCTACCACCGAGAAACAGGTTTTGTATTTTTACACGTGAATATGCTTTATAAAGCCTAAACTAGCAATATATTCTTGAAAACGATTTAAATTGTGATTTAAGTGTTACCTACATAATTAGGGTTCTAGTTGAATTTCGTCATTTATTCGATTCATTCTGTTCTAGAGTTCTGTTTTCCATTTATTTACATAGATTTACATAGTTCTAGCTGTCCGTTGGTGCGACTAACACCCTAAGAAAGGATGGGAGGTCTTCTTCGTAGTATATACCTTTGTACTCTTATTCTTATCTCCATGCGTAAAAGTTATTTACAAAGTAATTAATAAAAGTATGTTCGTAACTAAATAAACCTTGCAGCGGCAGATATTACAAAATGCACAATATTTGTTAAAGATAAACTCTCTAACAATTTATTTAGTAGGTATCGGCTATAATGTTGGCTAGGTAACCAAACGCGCCTTATCTTTTTTCTTTGTTCTTTTTTTTCCTAGTGGTTAAAACACCAGCCTCTCAAGTATGAGTGCGCGGGTTCGATTCCAGGTCAGGCAAGTACCAATGTAACTTTTCTAAAGTTGTATGTACTTTCTAAGTATATCTTGGACACCATTGTCTGAAGGTGAAGGAAAACATCTTGAGGAAACCTGGACTTTATAAGTCTAAAATCACCAACCCGCATTGAGCAAGCGTGTTGATTAAGCTGAATCCTTCTCTGTATGAGAGGCGGCCTGCCTATACGACAGGTATATTCATTTTATAGGCGTTATTCAAAAGCTATAGAAAATAATTTTATGCAATATAAATACGATTATGAGTTAACTGCTATCTAGCGGTGTTATTGCAAACTAATCTTCAAGCAAACTTCTTAAACAACGCTTAGATGAAGCTAGTAGTGTTTCAACAAAAAATATCTATGGACCTCGCTTGAAAATTGATAATGTTCATTCAACACATAACTTCACGCCTGTAATCGAGAAGAGTAATGCAGAGGGTGCACGTAGGTGCAGCATATGTATGTATAGTGCACCCACATTTTGTCAGTTATGTAAAAGATTTCAACCACCATCAACCGCACACAAATCTAAGTTCTGGGCTGCAATTGTGTGCATTTGCTAAATAATTTAAACGCGATGAACCTTCCATAAATTCTTTGAATAGAAATAATTACTTAATCAGTAATATCAAAAATCAAAAAGATCAAAATCAAAAGTAATTTATTCAAATTAGGTTGAGAATCAGACTTATTAATAATTTAATAATAATTTATTAACTCAAGACAAGGGATTGTAGGACACGTTAAAAATACAATTATACAAACAATATCTAGTAATTATTATAATTATTATCAAACTAATACAAAGCCATAGCTCTTCGGGTCGTTAAACTTAAGTGGCTGTGGGCGGCTACAATGCACGTAGAATCGATGGCCGATGGGCAGAAAGATTCTGGAGTGGCGGCCATATACCAACAAGATGGACCTATGACCTGGTGATGATCTCTGGAAACTGATAAATGCGGGCAGTATAAGACCGGTCATTGTGGAAAGCCTTGGCGGGAGCCTTTGTCCAGCCGCCTCTATAGACTGAGAAGAAAAAAAATAAAACAAAGTCGTTTACCACTTACACCTCAAGACCGGCTGGAATTTTATGAACTTTAATTGGTTGGATTTGTCTCCGCCCCGACTCTACGGAAAAGGAAAAATGAAGATAATTAATTTTCTCATAAATTTTGTATGGAACAGTTTTTTTAATGATTAATCAACATAGAATCTATTGATTTTGAAGTAGGTACAGACGACAGCACATCAAGCGACTACAATCTGTCAGATGCTTTTATTAGCTTTGCAACTGTATATGTATAAAGCATTAAGGCTCAATGTTGATTGTGTATTTTCGACTTCAATAAATATCTATTAAAAAGTGTGTAGTTAGTTAATTATTTTACGTACTTTTTTGTTTCAGAATGCTTTTTACGAAGTGATCATTCAATGTCCGAACGATGACGTCACAAATCTCGGTACTGCATTGAAGAAAACAAAAATTATTGATTGGAAGCGATCAATATTTGTGCCATTTGCCTCTTACAATATAATTGATTTAATTAGGACTATTTCACAAGACATTCATGTGGAGATAGAGTTGATAATACCTGGAATAAAATTTATACTGGATACGAAAACACTCTATCAAGATATCAAGTAAGTTTATATCTGAAAACAGAAAGAAAGAAAAAACTTTTATTTGCAGTAAACGTGAAGCAAAAAATAAGAAATATTTGAGGGTACATCATATCCACGCAAAACTGTCGCTCAGCGTCCACGGTCCGTGGCGTTTCGTCTCATCTTTTATACCGCATACATCGAGAGACTGGAACAATTTTCAAGCGGCGGTCTTTCACTCCCGGCTCTTAATAAAATAGCGCCCTTTACCATCAACGATTGCATCACTGCTTACTAGCAGGCGGGATGGTGTTGAAACATTAGTTTAAAGTATAAAAAAGAAAATATGCTGCTACCTTATGCAAAACAGAGCCGGTCAGCAGCGCTGGATTTTAGCGACAGCCGGCGCCGACGTGATGACGTCACCTGCACCCTAATTCCGTAACACACTATTACTATCAGTTAGAATCATTTTGAAGCTTATTGCTATTCCATTGCTCCTTACGTTCGAAAATGTGACTCCTCAACAACGTTAATAACGCAATGAATGTTTTTGAACTGTCAAAATGAAACCCATGCTACTGACAATCACAGGTGACACCGAACAGATACAATAAAAAATATAGTATAGATATTATTATTTATGTACGAACATACATTGCACGTTCAACTGAGGAATTAGGTAGATAGCATCGTTGGCAGAGTGCGTTCAGTTTTTCGAGTAGCGATGTTATCGGTCGCGACTTATTAAGTTGTAGGTCGTAGGTTCGAACCCCATCCGGCGCTTTTATCATCATCATCACCAGCCTCTACTCGTCCACTGCTGGACATAGGCCTCTTTCATGGCACTCCAACAAGCTCGATCCTGAGCAGTTCTCGGCCAGCAGCTACCAGCCGCCTTTTTGATGTCGTCGCTATATCTCGGTCCAAGGGCGTCCTACGCTACGTTTGTCCTTTTCAGCCTATTTTGAATGAATGACTTTTGATTTTGACCCCAATAATCCCATAGTTAGGAAAGGTCTCCGCAGATAATAGGTAGACGGAGGCATGCAATTACTTTTTTTAAAGCTTGTATATACTTGCGAGTATGCTGAACGATCCTTATGAGCAATATTCAACCAAATTCCTTTAACCGCTCCATAGAGCAATTCTTCATCTTTCAATCTGAACAGCAAAATGAAACCAACTGTTCTAGTATTTTTTTTTTTATTTAGGGTTGACTAAGAACTGATTATTCCACTGCCATATAAAATATCCACAGAATATTTTAATTTTTTGTCAGCTGGTCCATAAATAATTAATCTGTCACAAGTCCATTTTGTTCTAAGTACTAACTAATAAAAATTATATGTTGCTTGATAAAATGCGCTCAAGATACCTACACGTACCTATGTCGATCAGAAGAAAGTTTTGTAATGAAAAATCCCACCGACTAATAAACGATTGCTATTTTACTTAATTGAAAGGAACAGCAGACAGCTGTTACATAACATAATATAAACTTACTAATAGTTTTACTAAATTATATTTTGGTTATGATGTAAACAACCACAACGCTCCCTGTTCATAGGTAGACATTAAAAAAAAAGAAATCTATATATTTCAGATTTATAGGAAAATTAATTAATTATAAAAACATAATGGTATTTTACTGTAATCTTACGGATCTTACGTTTCTAATAATTATTATTTTATGAACGTATTCCGTAGACATACATACCTTAGTTTCAGTTAAAGAGAATTACCATAATGTAAAGCAGGTGCTTGAATCTGTAAATGACATGTTCCAATAGAGTTATAGCCATATTATGCGATTATAGGCGTCTAATGGCCGGTGCGGCTTCCCAATTAGTTTTTAGAACTATTATATATTTTTTATTACTCAAAAAATTGCATTGTCCTACTTTGTTGAAAGTTATGTCATTACATAAGTATCTTTCAAAGTGCACACTGCTACTTTATATTTTTCCAATGTTAGCTGACCTCGCATTGTATAGATTTATCATAAAAATAGTTGTTTTTTTATAATAGAAACTATTTCGCATTAGAAAACGATTTCTACTGATAGTGTGTTACACAATTACCCTGTAGGCCAGTTTATTAATTCCTTCTAAAATAACTAGACTCTTGTTCTTCAAAAGGATACAAGTTCACTTTATTCCTTTACAGCCTACCAAATGATATAACCTTCAAGCTTGTGACAAACAAATACGTGGACATTATCGACTCTGCATGGCCGCATCGTTACCCTTCATCATCTACGTACTTCGAACTCCTCATTGACAACAACCATGGTTATGGCCTGTTCAAAAAAGATGCTTTAATCTGCTGGCTCTTTATCAGCGAGTCTGGGAACTTATTACATCTGTATACGGTCAAGGTCAGTAAAACATCTACGTTACGATTCACATTTCCTATTATTTTAACATAACTCTGAATGTGAAGACTATGAGGGATATTTCTCTAGCCATTGATATGAATAAAAAGAAGAAAAAAATCGGTTGTCTGTAAAGTCGGTTCACAGGCGATAGTTAAACGCGACAACGCCATAAGAAAATACTGATGGAATGGAATGGTTGAATTTTTCGAACCCCTATCGCTGCAAATATAGTGTAAAGACACGCTTCAGAAGCGGGGAAAATAATAACGCCGTGGTAAGATCCAGTACAAGTTTGTTTTAATTAATAATCAACAGTGCAGACATCAGTGATTTATATATACTATTAAGTCAAAACACTAACGAGTAGTCACAAAAATAATAGACAACGGAAACGGAAGTTAACATGTATTGAATAAAATTAAGAAAAGTTAATAATAACGCTAGTAATTGTCAATAATTGTATACAGATATTTGGATTAACCAAAAATATCAAAAGTAATTTATACTTATTTATTTGAACAATGCTTGATTTAATAAATAAATATCCGATGGGCGGGAAGACTAATTCTCAATATGATTTTATAATAAGAGTTGGCGGTAATCGGAAGTTGCATCAATAATTCTAAAATTAATAAATTAATGACCGAAAGACCAGAAGTGTACTTCCAAGTGTGATTTTAAAATAAACTAAGCTTATAAAATCCTCCCAAGTAATCATAATAAATTTAAATTAACATAAATAATTACGTAACTACGATCAATATATAAATAATTGTGTATAGCCCGAACTAAGTATAGCTTCATAGATGAGCGGGAAGCGGAAGCTGTAACAATAGTTGCTATAAACAATTACTCCACATTCACTTTTCACTGCACTTCATACTTGACGAAAGCATGTGTGCAATGCATTATTATATAGCAACTGTCCACGCGGACTCAAGTAGGAGAGAGAGAGATGTTGAACGCTGCCGAACGCGGAGGCCGATTGTGCCTCTTTGTCGCTCGTTCCGCGCTCTCGTTTGCACTTCAAGCCTTAAATGGAACGCCTCAGAGCAAGGTAACGCCCATGAGTCATGTTTTTTCGTGCGTGCAGCCAGCTCCATCGAATTAGAAGACGTTGTCACGTAAAAGAAACGAAAATCTGGCCGCCTGTATTACCAGGGGTCTTACGTATTACTAAATAATTGGGTTGTGGACGTCAGATAGGCAGTCGCTGCATTTAAAATACTGGTATTTAGCTGAATCCAGTTAGACTGGAAGCTGACCCCAAAATAGTTGAGAAAAGGTTAGGCAAATAATGATGATCATTGTGAATAAAAAACTAACTTATATACTAAACTTAATATTTTATAATATTATTCCAATCGTGCATCATTACCATATCAGCCGAAAGACGTCCACTGCTGGACATAGGCCTCCCCCAAGGATCTAGCTAGCGCTACCCGCATCCAGTTTCCCGAGGCCTTCACCAGGTCGTCGGTCCACCTTGTCGGGGCCTACCAACGCTGCGTTTTCAATGGTTCATGTTATGTCTGAACACTGTGATCCATGGAAACTCTGGATACAGCCAGAATTATTTATTTTAGTTATTTTCATAGTCTTATGACTTATGGGATTCTTCTCTGGGGAACATGTGCGGACATCAATACCATCTTTGTTTTGCAGAAAAGGGCTGTTCGAGCCATTAACAATCTTGGTCCTAGAGATTATCTTAGAGAAAAATTCAAAGAGGTGAACATTCTGACTGTAGCTTCACAATATATATTTGAAAATCTTATGTATGTTCATGAAAATATATCGAATTTTAAGAAAATAAGCGATATTCATAATATAAATACCAGGAACAAACACAATCTTGCTGTACATCAAACTCGTCTCCACAGAGTAGGCAACTCGTTCATGGTTCAATGTAAACACTTTTACAACAAGCTTCCCATGGAAAAAATATCTTTTTTCTTACTCCTCCACTATTCTTTTCTGATTAATTTCGTTGCGGGACCCAAGACAGTTGAATCGTTTCTCCGGGACTCGTCGAGCTTTATTGCTCGGCGTTTTTCTGGCGATCTCCACTGTTGATTCTGGCTTTCAGGAGTTGCAATGGGTGGGAAAAAGTGTGGCGGGTTTTGTTCAAAAAAAAAAAGCTTCCCATGGACATTCGAAACTTACCCATTAAACGATTTAAAAACGATGTAAAGGCCAAACTTTGCAAATAGGGGTATTATAAAATCACAGATTATTTAGAAGACAAAAAAGCTTGGGACTGAGCTGCTCGCTCTGCTAAGCACTGTTATTAAGCAATATGTGTAATTACATATAACGTAAATTATTGTAAACATTTTCATTTTTAATGTCTGGACTTGAAAAAAGCCGATGATGCCTGAGTTTGTTTCGGCTATTTCTTCTCAGAGGTTAGGAAATGCCGGCTTCATCTAGTTTAAAAAAAATCATGACATGTAAAAGTGATCAGTGATCCTACTTGCTTAATAAACGATTTCATTTCATTTCTTACCATCCCTTTCGCACAGAGTTTTTAGTATTTTTTAACATCCCTCTTGTCTTGTGTGTTGTCACTTCATTATTCATTACCAGGTTTTCTTTTTCAGTAATTTTTTGCCTTACCTTAATTTATAAAAGACTTTGGACCTCTGAATTCCTTTCCGTGTTTTTTTTTTCTCAGAGTAGGTAAATTAGAAGTACGGATCACCTTATGCATTATGGAATAGTATTTATGAATACTAATTTTAAAACAAATATATCTATTTATTTCAACCATCAAGGCTTATATAAATATATATTATATAGCCTTGCACAATACACAATACTATATTAACATAAAAACTTAGAAGTCCAGATTAAATAATAGGGTACTTTTAGTCCTGGAAAAATTTGATATTCTCGGGAAATCTAAAAAGTGCGATATAACCGAACCGCGGGCGGAAAACTAGTTTTGAAATAATCTTTTTTTCCCACGAATTAATTCCAACTTCCCCAAGATTTGGTATTTTTTTTAAAAGTGACAACACCATTTTGGACAGTATTATTATGAGTAATGCGACCACATGCCTTTCGCCTGCCCTGTATTCCTTCAACCGCGCATGTATGCCTACCGTGTTGCCTACCGCACATTTAGTAAGTTACCTCGCTTTTTCGAAATAATATTTTTTTTTTTAGGGGGATTTTGTTTTTAAGTTTAGCCCGGCTTTGTAGGCATTATTAGAATCCGTTAACGATACCTAACAATATCTTTACGGATCGGACAGGGTTTTCTTTACATATTGTATAAATTATATGACATAATTACTTACAGCTAATGCTATTGTGTACACGGCGTAGTGTTTCGCTGACTGGTGCCTTGAAACCGGTGGTACACAACACCTTGCGGCCAGAATTCTTCTTTGAGGAACTTCTCGAGATGATGTGTCGGAACGCTCACCACGAACGACTTGAAGTTCGTGTTGTGACCCGGCTCCAACCTCACGACGCGACGCTCAAAATATTAGTACTTATGAATAGTATTTATGCATAGTATTCATGATTAATTTATGAAGTAAATATCATTTCAGGAACATAGGCAGAAAGGGTACGCAGAGCTGCTTCTGAAACTGGTCAGTAATATGTTAATAGAAGAAGGTAAGACAGTGATTGTCTACAGCTTGGAAGAAAATTATAAAGCTTGCAAATTGTATGACAAAGCTGGGTTTGATAGAGTACAAGGTATAGCCTGGTGCAATTTGCGAAGTACAATAAATTAAACATGTAGAAGTTCTGAACATTACTTTTGTTTCTTCATCATCTTCCCCACCATTCTCCTGCCCTTATTTTCTTTTAGAAATAGAAAGAAAAAGATGCACATAACTTAAAATTAGTTTAGTGTGTGAACAACAGAGTCGGCGCAAATATATCAAAATAAAAAAATAAAATAAAAACATGGCTTTATAAGGACAATTCAAGACACGTTTATACTGTTTTCAGCTTATTTATTTGTGTCGCAAATCCAAGGTAAAAAGGTGAAACTAAAGTAAGTACCGAAGAACCAGAGTTTATTTAAACTTCCTGACCTCGCTCACTTTGTAAATTTGGGAGCGGATGTGACAATGATGGACTCAGACAGTTATTGCGTGGGAGTCGTGAAAATGGACCACTTCAGGCACCGAAACCTTTCACGAAATTTGGCAGAAATGAAAATTGATTTCCTTCTTTGTGGAAAGAAGTTTTGTTGTTTGTGAACTGCTAAAAAAGGGAATGACGTTGTGGTAATTTGGTCCTACAAATGGAATTGGGATTGAAGTTATTGGGATACACGGAACAGACGATCGATTTGGGAAAAACTCACCGTGAAAAGTTCGTTGAAGTGAGTTTAGAGTGAGTGAGCTGTCAATAGTGTTATCTTAGCATTACTAGTTGGAATTACAGTTTCCTCCAAACTCACTTAACCTAAGTTTTCACGATGAAATGGTTATATATTCGCACTGCAGAGTGTAAAGTCCGGCAAAGAAGGAGGCGGGACGCGTGAGGGAGCTTGAATCCCAGCGCCCTCATGCTTCTAGCCGCTGCAGGAGACGCCCTGGTCAGGAGACAACAACGAACTCCCGGCCACCGTAGGCGCGGGCTTACCCGGTAAGGACCAGGCCTGGGTCGACGGCGCGTTGTGTTTCACGAGCGCCTCAAAGAGATGTCAGCACATCGTGACGGGGTCCCCCGAGGACCACTGCCTCCTGAGCCAAGGTTGCGGGTTGGTTAAAAAAAAACCGTGGCCCTGGCGCACAGGCAAGTGAATAAAACACGGGTGGGTTTTAGTCAGTAAAAGTCTGACATGCCCTTTGGCTCCGTCAAGAGCCGGAGGGGTCATTTGATGATTTCCGATCCAAAACAAAAAAAAAAAGGGGCGTAAAGTATACTTATCTTCTATTAATAAGGGAAGATTCGACCAAGTGGATGTTGTACCTGAAGGATTACTGCCTGACGATTGAAGTCAGGACGTAATTGTTTCAATGTTTCTAGGTAACCAAACACGAAATTATCAATACAATCTTTGAGACGTCGAATTCAGCTATATATTGAAAAGAATGGTAAAATAAAATATTTTGGTAAAAATATTGTCTTTTATTTGTTTTGCCATACTTTAGGCATTACCTACCAGAATTCATTTATATAAACGAATTCTGGGAACTATGTAATGATATACGGCTTACAGGTTTTGGTTTTCAGTGAAAACGAGCTGAAGACTCCTTTCAGTACTTTTCGGTATTCTTTGTAAATTTTCGGTTTTGCTATCCACGCCCGTCCGTTCAGTTTAATCCACTTTGTAAATTGATATTATATTACATCGCGTTCTGGAATTTTCACAGATGATGTATTTCTACCGCAATACCAACAAATAGTATAAATAGTACAAATAGAATAAAATATTTTTTTTATTTAATATGGTACTAGCTTTCCGTCCACGGCTTCGCCCGCGTGAAGTTCGGTTATATCGCGTTTCAAAGAGAACTCTTCAAAAGTCCGGAATCAAAACTATCCTATGTTATTTCTCAAGGTCAACTCTATCTTTGTATTAAATTTCAATAAAATCAGTTCAGTGGTTTAGACTTGAAAGCGTAACAGACAGACAGAGTTACTTTCGCATTTATAATATTACTAGGGATAAAGGGTCGCTCACAATGGGCCTCACACGAAGGCTCAGAGTCACACAAAGGGCATTGGAAAGAGCTATGCTCAGAGTTTCTCTGCGTGATCGAATCAGAAATGAGGATATCCGCAGAAGAACCAAAGTCACCGACACAGCTCTGCGAGTCGCTAATCTAGTGGCAGTGGGCAGGGCACATTGCTCGTAGAACCGATGGCCGATGGGGCAGTAAGGTTCTGGAGTGGCGGCCACGTACTGGAAGACGCAGCGTAGGGAGGCCCGCAACAAGGTGGACCGTTGACCTGGTGAAGGTGCAGCACAAGGATGCGGGAAGCACAAGATCTGTCAGCGTGGAAAGCTTTGGGGGAGGCATTTGTCCACTGGCATTTGTCTGGATTTGTCCACTGCTGGACAAATCCAGCAGTGGACATCCATAGGCTGAAGAAGAAGAAGGAGAGGGGATGAAACTTTACATGCGCGAGCCAGACTCTTATGACCCGGTTTTTGCACTGTGAACTTTGAGTACCGAACACTTATTTTATTTTTTTGTTGGGATGGGATATCATCAAATGACCTCTCCCGCTCTGGGCACAGCGGAAGGGCGTGTCAGACTTTTACTGACTAAAACCCACCCGTGTTTTATACACTTGCCTGTGCGCCAGGGCCACGGTTTTTTTTTACCAACCCGCAACCTTGGCTCAGGAGGCATTGGTCCTCTTGGACCCCGTCACGATGTGCTAACATCTCTTTGAGACGCGCTTGAAACTCAAGGCGCCGTCGACCCAGGCCTGGTCCTTACCGGACGGCGAGCTGCCCATCGCTAGCCGCCCGTAAGCCCGCGCCTATGGTGGCCGGGAGTTCGTTATTGTATCCCGACCAGGGCGTCTCCTGCGGCGACTAGTGGCGTGAAAGAGGGGACTTACCGCCGCTATTGTGGCGTGCCCACAGTATCGAACCCTTAGATAGCAAGTTTGAGTCCCACTTGGTAGGTTTTGCCTTTTAAGGCAATGCTCGACCTTAGGATAGTTTTATTTTATTTAATTTTTACTTTCTAAAAACCGACCAAATGCGAGTCAGACCATTATCTATACATTTTTTTCTTTTTCTTTTCGAAAAAAAAAAACTTGCCCCTCACTACAAATTACTCCTGTATCGTGGGTGGGCTTTCTTTGTAAAACGAATACAAATACATTATGTTATGGAAATTTTATACCGGATGTTGAAATGGAGCGGTCGCTAATTGTTTCTTGTGCCACACTAAACGGTTCTGCCAATTATTTTTGAGTTTGGGCTGGGTCTTCATCTAATAACTTCTGCCATTTCGCGTCCAGATTTTTTTTTGGTCTATCCGAACGTCATCTTTAAATTTTTGAAACCACGTCACATACGTTTTTAAACTTGTAGCATCCTCTCTGTAAGTTTCTAGCAGAAAATGGTGACTTTCATTGGCCTTTTCTTTTGATGAAATAAGAAAAGCAATGCATGCCGCAAATGCTCTTTGTAAGGTATGAAATTCGACATATTCACAAACCTGCAAAACTATGACACTATTCTTTCTTCAGAATGTAGATTAGTAGTTTTTGAAGGTTAATGTTAGTAGAATAAAATAAATTATTTTATTCCATACTGACGGCTAGCGGCGTTTGTCAGAAAAACCGATAAAAACCATATGTATGCAGGTATGCTGGTAAGCCTTGCCGCCAAGCGATTTGTCGTGTTTCGGCATGATGTCTGGTGAAGCCGTACGGAGGACGGGTCTGAGCAGTTGTGTTGCGATGTGTGCCGCGTACGATGCGCCTAATGTTGTTGTGTTGGGAGTTTGGTCGTGGAGGGTCTTCAGATCAATCTCCCTTTGGCGCAGCATCGTTGGTCGTGTTGTTAGGTTTAACATTGCATCACCTCGCTCAACTGCCGTCCTCCGTCCTATTCGCTCAGTTTTTCTTGGTGAATAGGCTCTTAATAAACTAGCGCGCTTTACCATCAACGATCGCATCACTGCTTACCATCAGGCGGGATTGCGGTCAAGCGGTAGTTTATAATTATTAAAAAAAATAAAAAATACCACGGGGCGTTACTATAAATTAAATATCTTTTTCTTACTTAATTGAAAAGAAAAATGTGATTGTGGCAACATTGAAAGTAAAAATATCACTACTAACCCTTCCCGGCATTCCCGGGTGGGTTGTAAATGGTGACCGAGGAAAAGGGTTATCCCCTTGATGCCACTTTCATGGGATGTTATGATAGTTTGAACATTATTATAAACTATCTGGGAGTGAGGGGTTACGGCATCAATTTTGTTTGATGTTTTGAATCCTTGTAAAGAAACCGCTGTTCCTAATTTTTAATGACGAACCTTTGTGCGTTTATATAATCTTATAGTAAATTAATAGAAAACTTAATTCGCATACCACATATCTATGTGTTTTAGAAAGATATTAGTATAGTCTCTTGTAGTTAAGTGATAACACCCGCACGTGATCAGGTTAAGCTGCGGTTGTCGCGTTTGGTTAGTGGATGGGTGAGAAGAGGCACGGAGAGGAATCTCGGAAGGCATGTTAAGCCACCAGACAAAATCTTGCCGCTAAGCGATTCGTCGTGTTCCGGCATGATGTCTGGTATGAGCAGTTGTCTTGCGCTGTGTGCCTGGTACGATGCGCCAATTGTTGTTGTGTCAGGTTTTTAGTTGTGGAGGGTCTCCCGATCAATCTCCCTCTGGCACAGCATCGTTGGTCGTGTTGTTGAGTTTAACATTACATAACCTCGCTCAACTGCTGTCTTCCTTTCTATTCACTCAATTTTTTCTTAGTGAATAAGCTCAATACCGATATACCCAAATTAAAAAAAAACAGACCCATGTGTGACAGTTGTTTCCCTCCAATATATCCCAGATAAACAAACCACCACTAGGAAGCACCGAAGGGCGGCTGTTTAGAGAGACTGTCTCATGTAACTGTAGAGATCCAATAATTTATGACCCTCAGCCTAATTTAAATAAATGACGTTTGATTTTGAAACAACCAACCGGTAATTGGACACATAATTGACAGGCAATTTCCTTGGGTACTTTGACGAACACACGCATGTTAAGAGGATTCAATTTGATATCTATACATATAATCAAAAAAGACTTTCATCTCCTGGAAATGTCTTTGATAAGTGAAGCAATTTGAGTAGCATATGTAAATTGTGTAGACTGTGGAAGATAGACATGGGTCGAGTAACTTCGCTCTTTTCAAAGTGTATGTGGATTACAAGTCATACAAATAACACACAGGGGTCGCACGTTTAAGTGTTTAAATTGCTTTTAAGTAGATATTTTGTTCGGTAATTGAATATCCATTAGAAGCTAGGTAGCCAACATTTCGGTATTCTATAGGATGCATGTCGGTTACTCTCGTTCTTCTGCGGATCTCCAGAATCTCTTCAGAAGAAAGAGAGTAACCGACATAGCCCGAAAAATTGCAACACTAAAGTGGCAGTGGGCTGGACTCATTGCCCGTAGGACCAATGCCCGATGGGGCCGATGGGTTCTCGAGTGGCGACCACGCACCGGAAGACGTAGCGTGGGTAGGCCCCCGACAAAGTGGACCGACGTTCTGGTGAAGGTCGCGGGAAACCGCTGGATGCGGGAGGCGCAGAACCGGTCGTCGTGGAGAACCTTGGGGGAGGCCTTGGGGTATGATGATAGGATGCATTTTGGAGTGTGCGTGGGAAATACATGACATAATTTCGCAATCACAGTTCCATCATCGAACGACCCGTCGTTTGGTGAGTATCTATCCAAACTTACGTTGTCGACACCCCTATGATCCGGATGAAGCGTTTCGCCAGGTTTTTTATACCGCGTATATCAAGGGACTGGAAAAATATGCCTGCGATGGTCTTCCCGAATGATTACAATTTAAGTGTCTTCAAGGCTAGAATGAATAGTTTCTTAATAAACTAGTGCGCCTTATCATCACCGCTTACTATCAGACAGGAACGCGGTTAAGCACTAGTTTATAACGTTTAAAAAATATCTAATAAGATGTGGGTAGAAATTATTATTTTCTGTTATAGAGGAACATGTCATGTAAAACAACTTTAAGAGCACAGGTTTTAGAAAAGAATGTTAGTTTCTTGGCACGTGGTCTCACTCTTTCAGTATTGAAGTTCACTATCCTTCTTTGCACTAAATGTTATGCTGGAAGAGATCTTATAAAATGAACATAATTCACCATACCTCTGCCTTTATTTCAATTTATTTGGGGTATACGCAATATGTGTTTTCTTCCATACCTATCTACTAGACGTCATCTCCCCTCTTCTTAACCATATTGTTACACATTCCACTTGCCGCCATTTTATCCACCCAATGTTAATTCGGTACTTAATGGTTCGATCTATTTCGCCATCGCTTTGCACTAGTGAACTGAGATACCGAAAGGCGGAGCAGATTGGGAGGTATGGCCTTTGAAGCGCTGACTCCAGAAGTCGTGAGATCGCCGAAATAGCAGAACATATATTCAGTTTTGGTTCAGTGTTCAGTTAAAACAAATATCACCGTATTACGTTTTTTTTCTTCTTTTTTTTCTTGTCTAGTTACAAGTGTGTGCATAAAAAAGCATGTGCGATTCACACGTCGTTGAGGTTGAAATCTTAAAATATTTTGGATTCGGCTACCGGCAGAAGTTATCACCCACCATACCAAATCTAGCCGCCAAGCGATACGTCGTGTTCCAGCATGATGTCTGCTGAAGCCGTAAGGAGGACGGGTCTGAGTAGTAGTTGTGTTGCGATGTGTGCCGGGTACGATGCGCCAAGTGTTGTTGAGTCGGGAGGATCGTGGAGGGTCTCCAGATCAATCTCCCTCTGGCACAACGTTAGTCGTGTTGTTGGGTTTAATATTGCATCACCTCGCTCAACTGTCATCTTCCTTCTTATTCACTTAGTTTTCTTGAGTGAATAGGCTTAATAAACTAGCGAGCTTTACCATCAACGATTGCGACAACATGCAACGATCGAGCGGGATTGCGGTTAAGCACTGGTTTATAGTTATTAAAAAAAGAACAAAATTATTGAGACGAATGTAAAATTTATAGTCTTATTTCGGCTTTAGTTACCTACAACGACATTAAATAAGTTTTCACTTAAAAAAAAAAGACTCTAAGCCTTTATTACTACGAATGAAATGTCGTATTCCCTTATGATTATGTCAAGTTTATCTGTAATTTCAAAAGCAACGTTGGGTTTTTCCTTTTATTTCAAAATCTAACAATAAGCTGAGTTTATCAGTACTATTTCCATTAAAGGCTAAAGGCTTATAGTCTTGAATACGACGTACATTTATGTTACCTACCGTGTATTGTAATGCTAACCTCAAGTGTGATTACTTTTATAACGGTATATTGTGAGCCGGACTTGGATCTTGATCCCCGCTATCTTTAGGGAATCGAGAAGCCTCTATATCTATAATAAATTAGAGTGTAACCGCGTTGTTTTCATAAGCCAATGGATTTTGATTCGGTGTTAACAATAGCTAACAGAAGTTATTTGATAGTACATGAGTTCCTTGTTCAATTTGAGGGGAATGTGTGACTTCAGCCACCGATGATTATACAGCGGATGTCAACGAGAGCCAGTGTCGGTGGTTGCTTCACAGTGAGATTTTTGCACAAATCGGCCGTGTTGAAAAGCAAGTTATGTATTTTATACTGATAATAAAGCTGAAGTTTCTTTGCTTATTTCTCCAATTGGGTTATTCACTAACATCTGCGACTACGTACCTTCGTAGACATTTTGGGAATATATTACGACAATACAGTGAAAAAAGAGCGGTCTACACATTTTGACAGGGTTCTCCGGAGACGCGCAAAAACGAAAAATAAAAACCGTTCAAGTGCGAGTCAAGGGTTCCGTACCATTATCTTTTAAAACGGCAAAAAAATCACCCTTAAATGTTTTTAGTATTTGTTCTTATAGCGGCAACAAAAACACATATTCTCTGAAAATATCAACTCTCTAGCTAGCTATTACGGTTTATGAGATACCTGGTGACAGACGGACGGGCAGCGGACAGACGGACAGACGGACAGTCTCATGAAAAGGGTTCTGTTTTCCTTTTCGGTACGGAACCCTGAAAAGGGACAATGCTTATCGAACACGAAGTAATTAATTTCGCTGGCAGGCGATGTGGATGATGCGATGCGACGGGCAGTTCGAGGGAACAAAATTATTCACGCAGACAGAAGCAAGCAATAAATAATATAAAAATGAGTAATAAACAAACCTAATTAGGAAGTACAATTATGGGTTGTTTCGCCTTATTAGTCATGTATCACGAATTAGTGCGAGGTCTACCACAAGCGGATTGAACGAAACTGGAAATGTGTATCGTTAGATTTGATTTAATTTATTTCGTAAACAGTGTCCATCAAATTTTAGATTTTGATAGGTAAAATTATTTTTAATGTATTTTACCACCGACTAGTGGAGAAGTTATTCTGCGCCAGTCGATGGTTTTTTTTAAGATCAGGATAACATCGAACTCCCAGCCATTGTAGGCGCCGGCTTGCAAGCAGCGCACAGTGTGAGATTTTGGCAATCTACGGGAATTTTATTAGATTTTCCAGCTTTGTGAATTTTTTCACTAACCCTGGTATTTAAGCAGCTAAATATTCCAGTCGAAAGGGGTATAATGGCTCTCAAAACTTGTATAGACAAGCACGCGCTTGGAGCCCCGCGACAGCCGACCAGCGTAGGGCATGTTTATAGGACTGCTGTGTCGCTGTGTCTCGGTTAAGTGGTCAGTACTGTTTGTCTACAATATTGGCCATGTCTACAGGTAAGATCCTGCATTTTATCTTCAATATTTGCTAAATGATTAAATAGAAACCATTTTTTTTTTAAATGGTGTGTTGTCGTTATTGATAAAAAATAGTTTTGGTTTTTAAAAAGAGTTTTAATTATGTGTTCCAAAGTGTTCCACCCTAAAACTTGATTCTAGGTGTAGCTTATTTATTATTCTAGCTGACATATTAAAAAAAAACTTGAACACTATTTTTGCAGAAAATGGCACACATGTTTACATTTTTTTTTTTTTAAATAATTATAAACTAGCGCTTGACTGCAATCCCGCCTGATGGTAAGCAGTGATGCGATCGTTGATGGTAAAGCGCGCTAGTTTATTAAACCCATTCACTTAAAAAACTTAGTGAATAGGAAGGAAGACGGCAGTTGAGCGAGGTGGTGCAATGTTAAACCCAACAACACGACCAACGATGCTGCGCCTGAGGGAGATTGATGTGGAGACCCTCCACGACCAAACTCCCGACACAACAACACTTGGCGCATCGTACCCGGCACACATCACGTACACGGCACGATGTGTGCCGGGTACGATGCGCCATATGTTGTTTAGCCAAATGTTGTAGAGCCTATTCGCTCAATCTGAGTGAATAGGCTCTTAATAAACTAGTGCGCTTTGTCATCAACGATTGCATCACTGCTTAGCATAAGGCGGGATCGCGGTCAAGCACTAGTTTATAACTTAAAAAAAAAACACTATCAATAGTAATAAGTTTCATTTTGACAGTTCAACAACATTCATTGCATTATTTACGTTGTTGAGCAGACATATTTTTTAAGAATATTATGAAGCATTGGATTCGCCATATGCTTCGAAATTAGTAAGCCTATAAGTATGCTTATGCCTATAAGTGATATATTTAAACGAAACTGAACACCTGTGATTGCTTTTTATACTACCATTATTCTAAATATGTCGTTGGTGTGCCATAATAAATAAATAAATATATAAATTGATAATAACAGTGTTACGCAAATAAGGTGCGGATGTACTGGAAGCCGATGCATTGCAACTAATTGCTAATAAGCCGAAGCAGGCTTAGGTGGACGAATTTACTCGCCCGAAATTCAAAACCCGAATAAATTAGTGTGAATTCACTAATGGGCCTTCATGTTGATGGGGGCAATTGCGCTAAATAAAACCGTAAAAGTTAAAAACTTGTTGGTTGATTTATACATATAATCCAGTTAAAGTTGTAGGTTATTTTCGATCCCATTTTCATATGAGTGATACATTTCATAAGATATAACAAATAAATTATTACTTGTTTGTTTCGACATTACATTGAGATCAGCTCCTGTGTCTATTATACAATTAATTTGTGAACTACCTACTTTGATATTTATGTTCCATTACTGTGAATAATGTTTATTTTGTGTTAAGTTGACTGCATTGATTTGCTGACTGTTCTGTTTTATAAACTGACTGACTGACTTGAGTTCTTAGACTCAATATTGTGACAATATGACTTATGACTGCATAAGTAAATCTAATCGTTTAGACGTAAGTTTGACAACTGGCACAGGACTACGGTTTCTTTTTTAACCAACCTGCAACCCTGGCCCAGGAGGTATCGATCCTCGTGGACCCCGTCACGGTGTCCTGACATCTCATTGAGGCGCGCGTGAAACACAACGCGCTGTCGACCCAGGCTTGGCCCTTACCGGGCGGCGAGCTGGCCTCCTGTGGCGGCTTTAAGTGTGAGGGGATTCCCCTCACTCACGCGCCCCGCCAACGCCTTTGCAAGAGATCGCCGCCGATTTCGTCCACGAGAACACGGCGGTGCTCTACCCAAGCCGGGCCGACCTTCACCGTATGCTCCACCGTGTCCTCAAGGCGATTCACACAGTGGTGACGCCCTGGTGTTTTCGTATAAGGCGGGAGCCTTATACGGAACAGGAACCTCCCGAAACAGCCGTGTCCGGTGAGGACCTGCCCGCCCCATGCAAAAGGTGTGGGCGCCGTGGTACCTCTCTAGCCATTTCTCAAAGAGGGAACTTGTTGTGGCGTACCCAGCGATTGCCCCCCTGAACTCTGCGATGTCGGTCACTAGCAAAAAAAAAAAAAGTGCCGGCGAAGTGTCGGCGATAAAAAAAAAGTGTGGCTCCACTTTTTTTTTATCGCCCGGCGCACCGAACAGGCACTTTCCCATAGACCATAAAATTGATACATTATGTTAACTGTTTAAAAAAATAATTGATGGCTATAATTGAAGGCGATAACTTAATCCCTTTCTAAGACTTGCTCGATTTATTCTAGAATTTCCATTCGGGAAATGACTATTTACAACGATTATCTAACGGTTACTCCACGACCTATTTTGAATTTGTGCAAGTTTATATTTTAAACCCTGAAAAAAGGAGTTTCTGAAGTCGACGCGTTTTTTTTCTCTCCTGTATTTTCGTAGACGCCTTATCAGGCTTATTGAGCTAAGTCTCGTAGCTATGCTTAACAGGACACTCTGAGCCTAATTATTTGAAATTGGGTGTTATTCTAGTTGTTCGTTATCTATTGTTATTACATTTATTTGAAAAATTCCGTTTATGTTCTTTTGTGCATTTTATTACAAAGTTGCATGTTTTGCGATTAGATGTTCCAATTGAGTAAATCGTATGGTAAACATAGATCAGTAGTATTGTAGTGGTGACTGCCACGACTTGCGAGTTGTAAGTCGTGGGTTCGATCACACGCAGGCACTTTACTTTGCAGTTTTAAACCGGTGTGTCCCACAACAAACATTTGATGTCAACAACAACATGATGTCTGGTGAAGCCGTACGGAGGATGGGTCTGAGCAGTTGTGTTGCGATGTGTTAAATGTTGTTGTGTAGGGGGAGTTCGGTCATAGAGGGTCTCCACATCTATCTCCCTCTGGCGCAGGATCGTTGGTCGTGTTGTTTAGTTAAACATTGCATCACGTCACTCAACTGCCGTCGTCACTCAGTTTTTTTTGAGTAAATAGGCTCTTCATAAACTAGCGTGCTTTGCCATCAACAATTGCATCACTGCTTACCACCAGGTAGGATTGCAGTCAAGCAAAAGTTTATAATTATAAAAAAAAATGGGCTAACCTGCACTAGGCCGCGGGGCCAGGACGGATGGATGGCCCAATCCGTATTACCAAGTTTTCGCAGTCCTCGAATTTCTATCTGTCAACGAGTTTGTTATAAATGTGTGTATTATATATAAATAGACAATTGAAAATATTCCCGAAATACCTTTTAGGTTCGGTGTTCTACAAGGCACAGTGTTGAGCTCTTCGTTATTCTTAATTAATATTAACGACTTGCTGGGACGCATAAAACATCTTATAGTCTTATTCACTGACGATATTACCGCCTTGATTAAATGTACAGACATAAAAACGTATGAACATGCCGTAATTAATACTTTAACGGGCATTACGTACTAACTTGATCAAAATAATTTAACGATTATCATAATTAAGACTAATGTCATGCATTTTTATCAAAAGATGCCACACCATTTTTTTTTGGAGGGGAAATCATCTTATGACCTCTCCCGATTTGGGCGGAGTAGAAGGGAGCGTCAGACTTTTACTGATACTCCCTTCCTCCACTTAAAACCCATCCGTCTTCCTCCACTTGCCTGTAGGCCCAAGGACATAGTACCACCAAATACTTTAAATTTAAATCACAAAGCACAAAAAATTACAGTATGAAATTCATACTCATGGTACCTGCAAGATGGCCTAAAAAAATATTAAAACAATTTAAATTAATCAAACTCTCCAAACGATTTATTTTGACCTTCTGAAACGGTAAAACAACATTTCGAGACCCTTTTTACAACCTCATCGGTACTTTTCGTACTTTTTTTTTCCAAGGAAAGGAGAGAGGGCCTTAATGCAAAGGGCCGTTCATCACAAAAGGGGAGCAGAGGGCAGGTCACAAGGCCGACGATGAGGTGACATGCCGTAGTGACGGCATAAAAATATATAGGGTTGCTAATATTTAGCGGATTTAAATATAAAGGGGACAGTTTGTTGTGGTTTGAACGAAAAGTATGAAATCGTAAGTTGATGGAAGTAGGTACCTATATGTCAGGCAAGTACCAATGTAACTTTTCTAAAGTTATATGTGCTTTCTAAGTATATCTTCGACACCAATCACTGATTATAATGTGAAGAAAAACATCTTGAGGAAACCTGGACTTTTAAGTCTGAAATCGCCAACTCGTATTTAGCAAGTGTGGTGAGTATGCTCAATACTTCTCTGTATGAGAGGAAACCTGTGCCCAGCAGTGGGACGATATAAGGTTGATGATGATGATGATGTCAGAAAATAGTTATGTTTATGCTTAGAAGACTGAAGAGATTAATCTCTAGGTCAGTCTTTCCCAAAGTGGGCGATAACGCCCCCTTGTGGGCGCTGTAGGTCTCAAGGGGAGCGGTAAGAAACCCAGTAAGAAAATGGGGGCGGTGTGTTTTGGGGGGACTTGTAATGTTATTTAGCTAGGAGGACTCTTAAACAACGACTGCAAGAGCTCTCGACTCTCAACAACAACTTGTGAACATCAACTAATATGAATTAAAAGATTGCTCAAACCCGGTTCTATGTTATTACCTCTGTTTATTAATAAAAATTGTAGTTGACCGCCGCTCGACACTAGAGGCAGCAGGGTAGAAATAGTTCGAATGTTCTAGAAACTTCCAGAACCGGAAGTTGATTTAAAATATCGAGTTTCTTTCACCCACATTTTTTTTATGTAACGTTCTGTTCGCTTCCGGACGCCGAGAGTGCAGGTGCATTAGTGTTAGAATAGAATACTCTTTTTTATGTACACCATATAGATTACAGAACATAAATAAAAATATTTTACAAGGGTGACACAATGGGCGGTCTTATCGCTAAGAGCGATCTTTTACAGACAACCTTTGGATGGAATTCTAAGGGATAGGATAAAGAAATAATGTAGGTACTCTACAGTGAACAAAAAATATAACCACGTTTAGATAGAAAATAACCACGTTTAGATAGAAAGATTGTACCTACCATAGCTATACTTGCCCGAATTTAAGGATTGTAATAGGTTTAAACCTGTGGAATACCGACAGTAAATCTGGTAGTAGTGTCCGCATGTTTTTCATTACTATTGGAGAAGTCCACTGTCCTCAACAGTAAGTGTTTAGTATACAATAAAATACATATATACAACATTATTTTTTGTGTATACTTATGCGAAACCCGAAGAACGTGTCCAGTATTTTTAAGTAAAGAATCTGTTTAGAAAATTTCAGCTTATCTTAGCTTGTTATCTTACCTGTTATTCCAACAAAAATATGGTCAATGCAACGCTCGCCTATAGCGACGCGGCGCGGTGGCGCTCTGTCTGCTATGCGCACGCGCCTGCTATGTAGTAACCACATTGCAACAATTTCTAAATGTGTTTGGAAAAAAATGTAACAAAATATAAATAGTGTAAAAATGATTGGAATCGATTTTGTTGCTTATTCTGAACAAACTATATTCTGGTTTCGTATAAAGAAAAATAACGTTGTTCTATACTTATACTTATCTATACTAATATATAAAGCTGAAGAGTCTGTTTGATTATTTGTTTGTTTGAACCCGCTAATCTCGGGAACTACAGGTCCGATTTGAAAAATTCTTTTTGCGTTGGATAGCCCATTAATCCAGGAAGTCTAGGCTATATAACATCACGCTGCGACCAATAGGAGTGGAGCATAACTAACTCCACGCGAACGAAGTCGCTGGTAGCCGCAAGTAATATATATTATATATATATATATTATATATATATTAAAAAGCTGAAGAGTTTGTTTGTATGTTTGTTTGAACGCGCTAATCTCAGGAACTTCTGGTCTGATTTGAATAATTCTTTTTGCGTTGGATAGTCCATTATTCCAGGAAGGCTTTAGGCTATATAACATCACGCTGCGAACAATAGGAGCGGAGCATAACTATCTCCACGCGAACGTCAACTGACTATCTCTGATGATATCAAATTATATTAGAAGAGTTGGACTCAAAATAATACGCTCTTAGAATTGATGCCAAATTTTCGGATTCATATACATAATTCTTTAATTCAAATTATAGCAAACATGTCACCATACTACGTAGTTTAATAACTAAACGTTACGTTATTTTGCAATATTACGACAAATCTCTTTAGTTATTCTACTCGCTTAGTAGGTATCGTAACAACCTACCGAAGTATGTGTTTTCCCTCATAACTTTCGACCATGTAGAAATATTATTAAAAACCTTTCCAATACACTTCATACCATTTAAACAAGACGTGCCCTTGATAAGTATACCCTTTCCGTTACACAATGTATAAATGTGGAAAAAATTTAATATCTAATCTATTTATTATTCAAGCATAACTCAATAAGTGTCCTTCAATTTTATGAGTCAATATTTCTTCTTTTTTCGCTGTCCCAGTTAATCATGTTTTATTGAATGCTGGATATCTCTTTTAATCTGGGCCAAGGCTACCTTTTTCCCGTAAATGTCGTAAACAATCCGAGTAAAATAAGTCAAAACTAAAGGGAAAAGCCTGAATTATATTGATGGGGTCACAAGGATTGTGTTGAATGTGGTAGTCTTAATACAGCATAGAATAATTGCCTATTCTTTAATATGGGCAAGGCTAAGCTCTTGAATGGCGACCACGTAGGTACAGGCAAGTCCAGCGTCGGACCCCTTTTTTTTTTTTTTTTTTTTCCGGGTGTAAAATCCTCATGGATGTCCGCCGCCCTGGGGTGGGCGACGGGGTCTGTCAGACTCCTACTGACTAAAAACCACCCGGGTGTTCCGTCTCACACCTACACCGGGGGTTGCGAGAACTAATACTGCTTCCGCAACCCCCGATTGGTGCTGGCCCGCAGCCGCGGGGCCTCCTCGGGTCAGGGGGGGAGTGAGGTGTAGAACTCCCCCCGTGACGTCTAAGAGTAGCGCGCGTGGAACACTTCGTGCAGCCACCTCGGGTCCTGATGTTTGGGGAGCGACAGATTTCCCCGAGTCTATCGCCCCTGGACCCATTTAGGGGGGCTGGAAGAGGGCATTATCCGCCCTCCGGCGACGCCCGGTACGCCTGCTGCGGGCTGGGTGAGAGGACGAGATCTCCCTCTCCCTTTCCGCAGCCTCCTTCTGCGAGACAACTGTTTCGCAGAAGGAAACCACCGCATCCCAGGACTCCTCGCTGCCGACCATCGACCTGATTACGACCGGCAGCGATAAGTCACTGCCTACTTCAGAGATGAGGGCACGGCGCAGCTCCTCCCAAGCGGCACACTCTGCCAGCGTATGCTGCGCTGTGTCCTCCCGGCAGTCGACGCAGTGGTGACACCGGGCGTCCGGCTCCCTGTTTATGCGACACAGGTACTTTCCGAAGCAACAATGCCCTGAGATCACCTGTGTCACCCGAAACGTCAGGGAGCCATGCCTTCTCCCGAGCCAGTCCGCCAGTACCGGCCGGATGGCCTCGATGGGATGGTGGTGAGGTCGGCGGTAGGGCGCGAAAGCCTGTCCCGCCATTCCGCCACCAGGACCTCGCTGAGCTGCGACCGACGCTGCTCAAGCTGACGCTGCATCGGCCGTTCGCCCCGTTCTCGCGCCTGCTCACGCCACCGGTACAGTGACGCGAGGACCTTCGCCTCCAGGTCCCATGGCGGGGAAGCGTCGGACCCCTACCGTAAGCCGCGGTCAGTCATTCTTTTTGGAAGGCTGTGGACTTCATGTGGCTGAGAAGATGATGATAATGATAATGATGATTTAATAAGGATCCTTCGTTACATTATTCTTAATTGGTGACAAAAACCATCTACCAAACAAAAATTATATGGCAGGTCACACCGCTCATTACTTGCATAGTATAAACAATCTGATCATCTGACATGTATATAGTATGTTAAGAAATCCCTGTCCGACCCATAAGGATAATAAAGGTTAGGTAAACACATGACCACATATAATATAAAATTTTACGTAATCATAGTACCGATATAAATGAATTTTGAAATAATCTTTTTTCCCGCGAATTAATTCCAACTTCCCCGAAATTTGGTAATTTTTAAAAAAGTGACAACACCGGTATTATTATGAGCGAATAGCGAGGCGACCACATGCCGCATGCCCTGCCGCCCGCCGCTCGCGGAAGGGCGCTTAACGCACATTTATTAAGTTACCTCTTTTTGCAAAATAATATTTATTTTTTAGGGGGATTTTTTTTTTTAAGTTTAGCCCGGTTTTGTATCCATTAGTAGAATCAGTTATCGATACCTTACAACACCTTCACGGGTTGGACAGTGTTTTCTTAACATACTCTATATATATACTCGTATCTTCTTCAATTGCTCGACTCTGGGCAACTCTCATCCAGTTGCTACCAGCCACCCTGCGAAGGTCGTCGCTTCGCCGAGACTGAGTTTCTCGTTCTATACACATTTGACATTTTTCTTTTGGGTGTCCGTACCCAAATATTAGAAACGGGACTCTTATTTGTAAGACCCTACTGTCACCAGGCTATATCACATGAACCGTGACAGTTAGACAGGTGAAATTTTTTACAGATTATGTATTATATGCTGCTATAACAAAAAATACTAAATCAGATTTTTCTTTGTTTGACTTGCACTTGGTTGGTATTTTAATTTACCATTAGGACAATTGCTAAGCCTATATTAATCAGTATTCACTGGACGATATGATGCCGTAAGGATAAAAATTCCCCTTGAAACCATGGCCCTGGCTCACAGGCAAGTGAAGGAACTCGGGTGGATTTTAGTCAGTAAAAGTCTGACACGTCAGAGGTCATTTGACGATTTCCCATCCAAAACAAAAAAAAGGATGTATACTAACCAGAATTCTAATATTCAATGACCTCATTTGGAACCAGAGCCATTAATTACATTATTATGTTGTGCTTGATTAAGGCTAATGCACGGTAAACTTTCATTGCGAGATTTAGAATCCGTGTGACGTCAGTATAATGCATTGTTCGTATGTGGCGAAGTTTCTAGATACCACTACAGTAGAATACAGGCCAAGAAAAAAGAAAGGGTCTTAGTGACCTGCTCTTTCACTGCGAACATGTCAATTAGGGGTGCCAGACGTTTTAATTCAGAGCACTATACATTGCTTTGTAAATTTAAAATACAACGAAACTAATTTATAAATTTTCTAAGAATAAAAAATGTATGTACAGTCTTCTAATTCCTGTTTAGGCAAAGAGCCAGCCCTAACAGTTGTAAATATTTTATGTGTTGAATATCTGAGTATTGTATGTTTTCAATAAAGTTTATAATGATGTTTAGGTGGTAATAAAAAGAGGGGTGGAAGAAAACACCTTTATTATCACACGTTTTTAAAAGACACAAGGATTTTGAGGTCACGGTTTGCTGAGAGAATGAATTTTTATTTTTTATTGCATTTAGTTATTCCAGGACTGACTGTTTGATAAAAAAATGTTGTCAAGATGCATGTACGCAGTATAAAATTATAGGAGATAATATTTTAATCAGCGCGCAAATCGTAAATATGAATTCAGTATGATTCTATAAACTTATTGTAGAAAATTTTCTTTGACTATAAAAAAAAATTGCTGTGTGTAAACCTAAGGAACAACAAAAAATCAAATCAACCTACAATCATGATGAATAGATACCAGTGGCGAAGGGTGAAATTTTGACAAAGGGAAGCCGGTCCAAAAAAATAAACACTTATACACTTACCTACTGCAGGATATCTTGGAGGAGGTCTTCAGATAAGAATAATATCAAAAGCCCCACCTCATACAAAAAAGGACTGATGATTTGATAACAGTGTCTTTCAAGTATGATAAAAGCGGCTTTGAGAAAAGCCTTTTTCGACGTGCATCTCCATACCACACATGCATGATTGTTAGTAAGTACTAAGTTAAGTACCTATTGTTAGGGAATAAGAGTCAAGAAAAAATAAAATAAAAAATTACAAAAATAATAAAGTGTTAAAAACCGAAGCACACAAATACCGATCCAAAACCAACAAAAATATTAAGCAAAAATAAAGCAAATTATACACAATCACAACGTTATTTATACAGGGTGGCGCAATAGAACGTGCATTTTTAAAATAATTATTAAAAAATAAATACAAAAGGTATAGTTAAAATAAAACTAAGCAATTATTAAGTGATAACTGAAGTTTATTTTTTAAAAATAACATCATCAAAATGATGACCCTCTCTACGTTGGCACTCCTCTAACCGCAAACGGAAATTACCGAAAACTTTCTTAAGTAGTGCTGGTGTGATTGCTGCCATTTCACCACGAATATTCTCCTTGAGCTGACTGATGTTTCTCGGATTATTGGTGTAGACTTTGTGTTTGAGGTATCCCCACAAAAAAAAGTCAGGAGGCGTCAAGTCTGGACTGCGCGGAGGCCATGGGATATCACCTCTTTTCGAAATCAGTTTGCCAGGGAACATCTGCTTCACAACCGCCATGGAGTCATTTGATGTGTGACTGGTAGCTCCGTCTTGTTGGAACCAAGTCCTAGAGTTCTTTATTCTTGAATTTTCAAGTTCTGGGGCCAAAAAACCTTCCAACATCGCAACATAGCGTTCAGTATTAACAGTGATGTTTTGCCCCCGTGCGTTTTCAAAAAAATAAGGACCAATTATTCCTTTGGCAGAGATTGCGGCCCAAACTGTCACTTTAGGGCTATGTAACGGTTTTTGATATTTGAGTCTGGGATTCTCACTATTCCAATAACGACAATTTTGGCGGTTTACGAACCCATTCATATGAAAATGTGCCTCATCAGAGAAAAGGATTTTTTCAAAATTTGAAAACCGATTGAGCATTTCATTAGCAAATGTGAGCCGTGCTATGAAGTCAGAGTCTTTCAATTCTTGAGTTAATTGCAGCTTGTATGGATGCAATTTAAGATCCAAGTTTAAAATTCGTTGCAAACTTCGTCGCGATATGTTTAGGACAGACGATCTCTTGCGAGTAGACATTTGTGGATCTTCTCGTACCGACTGCTTAACACTCTCAATATTGTCTTCGGTCCTAGATGTGCGTGGACGACCTTTTGCGTGTGGTTTAAACGTCGATCCAGTCTCTTCAAACCGCTTTATCCAGATTTTAATTAAATTAGCACTCGGAGCCTCCCTAATTTGCCGTACACCATACTCAGAACAAAATAGTCGCCTGACAACTACGTACGAACGAGAGTTTTCGTAAAATGCGCGCACGCAAAATGCGCGACGCTTCCCGTCGAAGTGACTCATAGTGACTAAAACTTCATGAACCGCGCTACCTAACGATATCGGTCTCCCCTCGCCCACGCCCCTTCTACCCCGCAAAAAAAGATGATGCAATATGCACGTTCTATTGCGCCACCCTGTATTCTAATGCAATGCGTCTTGTTTTGAAATTTTGTCGTGTTTCCTTTCTTGTAGTGGCGTGGTTTCTTTGTCTCTTTCTAATAGAGGAGAGGAGAGAACTACAAGCCGCTTGGCATTAGCCTATATTTATCAAGTTTTACCGACGGTTAGCGAGCATTAGAAAGAGATGGTCTGACACGCTCGGTCTCTTTTCGCCTCATAGTAAAACGTTGACCGAGGTAAGCTGAAATTCATCGGGTTCCTTCAATGTAATGTACGAAAAATTGAAGCGTTGATTAATTTACGACTATAAAATGAAATGTGATACTTAGGGTATTGCTAAAAATTACGATTGTTATTGTAAATCGCGCCGGCATTTGATTAATAATACTTTGTTAATGAAATAGAATGTAAATAGTTTTGTATGAATATGGAACTGATTTTTGAAAGGTAACCCGGTGGGAATCGGCTTGTATGGACCCTTCACCACTGATAGATACACCATATGCTGAATAACTCATGTTTACAGACTACAGTTTACGTACTGGTAAAAATGTTAATCTAGTTGTGTTTAAAAACAAAAGGAATGGTTGTGTTCAACCTAACCTTGCGCAAAAGGAAACATTTAATTTGCAGTAAAGTAAAACAGCTTCGAAGAACCAATTCTCTACCCATTCATGCAATCGCGAAACGAAAGTTTTCAGTGTCTGCCAGCTCATCATTGTTTAAATTCTACCTGCACTACAACACTTAACTTTGTTTGAGAAGATAGAATTAATAAGACAAACCAGCAATTTCAGTAAAATTTTGCACCGGTGACCTAGTGGTAACGGCCGCGGCTTATAAGTTGTAAATCTTTGCGTAAATTATTTCACCTTTGCTTTCAAAACGGTGAAGGAAAACAACGTTAGGAAACCGGCATTACAAAATTTTCTTCTCGACGTAGTATTTAGGCCTCTGCCTCGAATTTTGCGGGCAGCGGGGCGGCGGCGGTGGCGGCGAATGAGCGGCAGGATCTTATGCGTAAAATCAAACGGACCGATTCTCGAAAACAGCTGCGCGGCAGCGGGGCGGGGGCGGACAACGAGCGGTGTACTTCTCGCGCTCGAATCTTACGGGCAACGGGCGGGCAGCGAGCGGCGATCGAGCGTTAGGAATAAATTTGAATCAAAAAGATGTTGCCGCCATTGTTCAGACATTACTTCACGAATAAAAACAAATATCTCGTCGACACAATCGTGAACACAACACTACGCGGCTATAGTGACGCGCGATCTGCCCGCTAGTTTCGAGAACGGGTCTTCGATGCCCGCCCGGCTCCCGCGCCGCTGCTGCTGCCGCCCCGCTGCCTTAGAGGTTAAAACTGCAGCTGCAACCACGTATCGTTGTTAAGAAGCTAATTCTGTAAAATGGGAGTTGTGCCTCAGTTGATGTTTGTTTCATTTCCTTTTATTTTTTTTCAGTTTGCCACAATCATCATTATCATCATCAGCCTCTACTCGTCCACTGCTGGACATATGCCTCCTTCATGGCACGCCAACAAGCTCGATCCTGAGCAGTTCTCCGCCAGCAACTACCAGCCACCTTTTTGATGTCTTCGCTCCATCTCGCCCAAGGGCGCCCTACGCTACGTTTACTGAGACGCGGTCTCCACTCCAGGACTCGTTTACCCTAACGATTGTCGATCCTGCGGCATATGTGACCAGCCCATTGCCACTTCACCTTGCTAATCCTCTCCAGCATGCCACAATACAATAGAATATAATAGAATATTCTTTACAAACAATTAGCAATTAACTCTTACAATTAGCAATTAGTTAGCTATAAGATAGATATATAAGAGATTTGTTTTGTTTTATAAGAAACGAGTGCACCATCAAACATAAAGTTTGACGAATAAAATATATTCTATAAAAAACCAAAACTGGGTAAGCCATAACATTGGCTGCCGGCAGAAGTTACCACCCACCAGACAAAGCCTTGCCGCCAAGTGATTCGTCGTGTTCCGGCATGATATCTGGTGAAGCCGTACGGAGGACTGGTCTGAGCAGTTGTGTTGCGATGTGTGCCGGGTATGACGCGCCAAATTTTGTTGTGTCGGGAGTTTAGTCGTGGAGGGTCAATCTTCCTCTGGCGCAACATCGTTGGTTGTGTTGTTGGGTTTAACATTGCATCACATCGCTCATCGGTCAAAGTCTTTCTTTCTGTTCACTTAGTTTTTTTGTTTGAATAAGCTTAATAAACTAGCGTGCTTTACAATCAATGATTATATCTCTGCTTACCATCAGGCGGGATTAGGGTCAAGTACTAGCTTAAAAAAAATACAAATATATTAAAAGCAGAACCCTACAAAACTTTATACATCAATCATAAGCATAAGAAGAAAATATAGAATTCCATTATCTCACAACAACTCATTGCTAGCTAGGCGCTACCAGCAGTAGTTAGTTTAATAATAGGTACATTATTATACGTATGCCCGGAATGCTGGGTCGTGAAGAAGACGGATGAAAACAGATTACATACAACGGAGAAGAGTATGTTGAGATGGATGTGGAGTTACGAAAGTGGATTTAGTAAGAAATTAATAGGTACCTATACAGGGTGGATATTTGAGACGGGGCAGTAAGTGTAGCTATCTTAACTAAACTACAGGCAAACTGTCTTAGGGGTGTACAAAAAAATACAAAAGTCATAAAATATGGTAACACATCCACTTAAATCATGTTTATTGGACCTTTAGGAACCTATATTATGCTTGAAATAAACAAGTTTAGTCTCTCAAATATGAGTGCGCGGGTTCGATTTCAGGTCAGGCAAGTACCAATGTAACTTTTCTAAAGTTATATGTACTTTCTAAGTATATCTTGGACACAAATGACTGAAGGTGAAGGAAAACATCTTGAGGTAACCTGGACTTTAAGTCTGAAATCGCCAACCCGCATTGAGCAAGCGTGGTGATTACGCTCAATCCTTCTCTGTATGAGAACACCAGTGCCCAGCAGTGGGATAGTAAAAAGGTTGATAATGATGATGATGAAACAAGTTTATGAGAAATTTTGAATTACGTAAAAAATTACAGACAGTTGAGTAATGGACAATATTTATAAATACCTTTTTTGTGTTAATCCATTTTGGTTCTAATAGATGTAAAAATAAAAGATTCATTCTCCTTTTTTATAGTGGTTAAAAAGCATCTATTGCTCTGACTACGATATGAGTACTAGAAACATTAAAAATACCTAGCAAAAGATCTTTTCCAATTTGTTTCGTAACCAATGAGATTCCAATTTGCCAAAGACGTGCTTCTCTTATAGCCTGTATGAGGACAGCACGTCTTCGGCAAAAGGAAAAAGAAAGTTTATCCAGTACTTTCAACAGGCAGGGAACCATAGAGAAATAGCTCACTATTGACACCCTAAACTAAGCTCACTTCTTCTAACTTGCCTTGAGACCCGACTATGACTTGTGTCCGGTTTCATACGTCAAGAGATGCATTCGTACGGCAACTCTTGACGAATGGAACCGGAGATATAGTTCCCAAGCAACTGCTTCAGTGACCAAATTGTTTTTCCCTGATGCCGTGGCTGCCTACAGGATAGTCAGGAAGTGCAAAATTAACAATGTTATCACACAAATTATGACGGGGCACGGTGGGTTCTCAGCATACTTGTACCGTTTCAAGTGTAAGGGGAGCCCATCGTGCATTTGCGATTCTGAAACTGAAGAAACTGTGCCACATATATTGTTCGATTGTCCCGTCTTTGACAGAGAGAGACTAGAGGCCGAGCACTTACTAAATACCACACTTGATGCCAAAAATATTTGTAAAATAATAGCGGGCAAAAATAGAGGAATCCTATTAGAATACTGCGTAAAAATATGTGAGAAAGTTATAAAACGAAATAAAATTGCATAAGCAAAAAATGTTTACACAATATTATATATAATATTAATGATAAGCATTTAAATAGTAGAATCTAAAATGTTAATGGAATCAAAATTAAATAAGAAATAAATATTGAGTAGCCCAAACAAAACGCAGTTATTAGAATAAGACTTAGTAAGTAGTAGCCGTAGGAATGTATGTTTAACTATAACTAGGAATAAATATGTAGGTAGTCTGATAAACTGTTAACGCACGAAAGTGAAGCTTAGTATAGGCTCCGATTATGTTGGAGGTAGCAGAATTAATTAAAAAAAAAAAAAAAATTGCCTTGAGATTTTCATGGCAATCGATTGGTAGTTTTTTTTTACTTCATTCATGCTCATGATTAAATCAAAAAATGCATTCAAAACCGTCGTGGCGGGAATCCCAAAAGAAAGAAAGAAAATAAAATTTGTTTATTCCATACAAAGAAAATGCACAGTGCAAGTAAATAATAATAATACAAATACTTTTTTATAATTATAAACTAGTGCTTGACGGCAATCCCGCCTGATGGTAAGGTAAGCAGTGATGCAATAGTTGATGGTAAAGCAAATAGTTCGTGCGATGAGTTCAAACATACAGATTTCATAACAGTGTTCTAATTTGAACCTCATAACTAATCGTGCGAGCACATAAAATGCTTAATAAAAATCATACTCATCATACGAAGAGAACGCATCGTGTCATCGTGCGATCTTCGCCAATTAGGGTGTATACTCGTCGTACGACGAGTCACGCACAATATAACAGACATCAAAATATAATTAATAGAGACAAAAGCCTACTACTCAAACACGAAAACATACAATATTGGCCTGATGTTAGAGCCAGGGTCATAGACAACACATTATTTAACCGACCCGAGGCAAGGACCACGGGATTTAAAGATGGTCTTGTATCCATGGACCGCGGCAAGGGCAGTTTTACTTGGTCATACGACTCGTGCCGCTGTTATAACTTATATATCCACGGGCCGTTGGAACTTGTCTAACCAAATCAATAGTGGGACCAAAAAGATCAGTTAGTCTTGAAATTGCAATTTGCCTAGCGACTATTTATTTTATATATTGATTGTCACACTCCAATGCCATATTGCAATTACTCCAATGGAGCAAAAAATCACTTCATATGCTACATGCGCGGTGGACATTGAACGTGTGGCGGTGGATCACGCACGCTCATGCAGCCTGCAATTTGTCCATATGTATATTTGTCCATAGCCAAACAAAAAAAAGGAGTAAGAGTAAGATGGGAAGTCATCAAATGACTTCTCCCGCTCTGGGCGGAGCGGAAGGGCGTGGCAGACTTTTACTGACTAAAACGCACCTGTGCTACTTCACTTGCCTGCGCGCCAGGGGCACGGTTTCTTTTTTAAACAACCCGCAACCCTGATCCAGGAGGGATCAGTCTTGGTGGACCCCGTCAAGATGTGCTGACATCTCTTTGACAAATACAACGCGTCGTCGACTCGGGCCTGGTCCTTACCGGGCGGCGAGCTGGCCACTGCTCACCGCCTGCAGGCCCGCACCTACGGTGGCGGGGGTTTCGATGTCGTCTCCTGCGTCTAGTGGCGTGAGGGCGCTGGGATTCCCGATTCCTCACGCGCTCCGCCTCCTCCTTTCCCAGCATCACTGCTTCGCAGAAGGAGGTGAAGACCGCCATGCATTCTCGCTCCTTCCATGTTACGTACATTCATTTTATACTCAATTATTTTTCAAAGTTATTAAAACTTAAATAGACCAGCAACAGCAGAATAAAATGCATCCCAAACTTTAAACATTTCCCTTTACGATGAAAGCTCAGGCACCATACAAGAAAATTAACCTTGAAAAGTTACCCCAGTTTCGACTTTAAAAGACACCACTTATTCGTACAGATCTGTGTCGCCTAATTTACTAAACAGAGTGATATAAACAAACAATATAAGTACCCTAATTTCGCCCTCAATGTTACCTTTTACGTCATCAAAGCCCAACTTTTCTCATAAAATCGCTGTGACGCATACGAGTACACTGCTAACGATATTTCATCCTGATGTTTACAAATGTTTGCACTTGTCTTAAATTTCACGAATATTATCTCTCATTTATAGCCCTCTATTCACTCATACGGAACACCAAAACATATGGTTTATTTACATAGTCGTGTTAGCGGGGGCGTTTTAACTCTATCGAAACCGTCGACATGCGACCAATGAAACTCATCAAGGTATATACACACATCAAAAGTGTCTAGGGATCAACATATATTTTTGCAATAACTTTTCTCCTGATTGATATATTAATTAAAATTTTCTTTAAGGATTCATCAAATAAAGTGTTTTCGTTTGTCACAGTAACGATAAACCAAGTCACCTTTGCATTAATAAAGACATTTGCCATTTTCCTAATAAAGGGATATTTGACATTTGAACCACTAACACAAAAGTTCGAAAAAAAGACTGGAATAACAGTTTTCTCTAAAATTTTATTGGGTAACTTAAACAATTAATAATCCGTGTTTCTACCGCGAACACTAACAACACAAGAACATCGGTTTGGCATACTCAAAATGAGTTCATCCAAATCACGCTGTGGAATGGCCGCCCATGTTCGTTGCAACAACAAAAAAAGGTCTTCTTGCGACTGGATACCCTCCATATTCGGCAGAGCTCTTCTCTGTAGCATATCCCATGCATGCTCAATCGGGTTCAAGTCTGGCGACTGAGCAGGCCAGGGCAGGACATTGATGTTAGCTGCGGCGAGAGTCTGTCTTACAACTCTTGCGGTGTGCGGTCGTGCATTATCATGCATTAACTGAAATAAGGGACCGATTTGCACTTGTAGAGGAACGATGACGTCTGATACAATCGTCTCAGCATAAATTTGAGCGTTGAGGTTGCCTCTGATCCAAATCAACTCAGTTCTTCCGCCGATCCAAATACCCGCCCATACCATGATGGTTCCACCACTATAAGGATGGACTTCCTGGCAGGATTTTAATCGCTGTTGGCGTCCAGGGGTTCTCCAGTGTCGTATACGTCTTGTATCCGGTCACATACCAAAACGAGACTCATCAGAAAAGCACACGAAACGCCATTGTTCTTCTGCCCAATTTCTGTGTTCAAGAGCCCATTGATATCGAATCCTACGATTGTGCATTGCTATAGGTGGTACCCGTAGCGGTCTTCGGGAATGAAGGTTCACTTCATGCAAGCGGTTTCTGACTGTTTGGTCGCTAATTAAGTTCCCTGAAGAGTGATGAAGCCTCACGGCTAACATCATGGCGGTTATTGTTGGAGCTCTTCGAGTTAAGATTTGAATGTATCGGTCTTGTCTCCGTGTGGTGCAGCGATACCGTCCTCCATGGCGCTCAGCCACGGTACCAGTGCTTCGGTAACGTGTCCAAAGTCGACTGATAACACTCTGACTTGTATTCAGAGCTAAAGCCACAGTACGTTGCCGGGAACCAGCTTCTATCATTCCCACGGCTCTGAGCATTTCTTCCCTGCTTAAATGACGTCGTCGCTCCATAATAACGTTGGTTTTAATCAGTAGTAGGGAAACAGTAGCACTAATAATGTCTTCAATGCATTGTATGTTTTTATAGGGAAAATATTACAAAGTTACAGTCTTCACTAAATCCAATACCACTGGCGTACGATACTCTTAATTACCAAGTAAACTAAATTTAACTTTAGTGCACGTTTTTAAAGAAAGAACATACATTTATTCAGCACAGACTTAAAGACACACAGTACATCTAAAATAAACATACATCAGATAAAAAATAGCAGTAAAGTGGGCATCGCGGCTGCACCAAAAAGGGTTCTTTCCATTATTTTTACTAGGAAAAGAACGGAAGACAAACAATTATTTAGTCCTGTCAAATTAGTCAGCACTTGACGTACATTGACATAGTATAAGTCGCCATGTTTTATGGTGTAAACTGTCAATGGCTATTGACAAGCTATTGGCTATTGACAGGACTAAACTAAGTAATAGAGTTTTATCTTATATCCTTTCTTAACGAAATATAAAGACAAAAGGTGCATTGAACGTCAATTTAGTTTAATTTGTAGACGAGGGAGTCGGCGCCATTGATTAGTCTTAACTATACTTCTTTTTCTTCATCTCAGCTGGACTCAGGCTTGCCCCAAGGCTTTCCACAATTTTCTTTCCACTGTCTTGTGTTGCTCGCACCCATCGGTTTCGCGACCTTCACCAGGTCATCGGTCCACCTTATTAGCGGCTTTCGTACGTCTCTTAACTCTATGTTTAACGGTTTATTATAGACCTTCAAACAATGCAACAATCAACATCAAACTGAACAGTATTCTCCATGGAAGTTTTTTTTTATTAAAATATAAACCAGCGCATGACCGCAATCCCGCCTGATGGTAAGCAGTGACGCAATCGTTGATGGCAAAGCGCACTAGTTTAATAAGAGCCTATTCACTCTAGCCTTGAAGACACTCAAATTGTAGTCCGACGGAAACACCGCCGGCGGCAGATTGTTCCAGTCCCTCGATGTACGCGGTATAAAGGAGGAGGCGAAACGCTTCGTCCGGATCGTTGAGGTGTTAACAACATAAGGGTGGAAACTCGCCGTACGACGGGTCGTCCGATGGTGGAACGGAGATGGGGGAATTTAATCGTGCAATTCCTTCGCACACTCCCCAAAATGTATCCTATAGAACACCGAAAGGCTGGCTACTCTACGCCTGTGCTCAAGGCCTTGGAGACCAACTCGAGTTAAATCAAGGTCACGAATCAGCCTCTTCGCACGTCTCTCCACTGAATCCAAAGTAATAATAAAGTAGTAATATTATATTCCCGAAAAATGTTTAAACTGTCTCATAGAAAACTTAAATTGATCTAAAATAAATTATTATTCGCAATGAAGAACTATTCCATTGGCTGGTCTGTACGAAATCCCTCAAATTTTGCAGGTTTTGTAAAATCACCTTATATTTGCATTTCAATCGTAAACATGTTTGCGTAATCTACATCACTGTAACACCTCCAAATCACCGCCTTCGACAACTTTTCAACACGTGTGAACATCACAGAACTAAGGCCATTACCACGTCACAAGTGCTATTAATAACACAATACCTACATTCTCTTTGAAACGCCCACGGCGAACCAACTTTATGGTCGCGCATTTTACGTCTTCCGCTTTAAGATCACTGTGGGATGGATCTGTGGGGTAGGTACTTTTGTAACACACTAAGATTATAGCCTTCGTTTTCACAATTCAACGATATTCATTCTGTTATTTACTTTGTTGATATTAGCAATATCGTTGAAAATATGCAGTAAGCTTTAAAGGGCTTTATTTTTACTTTCCAATTTAATCGGATTCAACTGAATAGGAATACCAGTATTTTATGTGCATCGACAGCGTATTTGACCTCTATAACAGCGACCCGATAATCCGGAAATAACGCTCCGGATTATATCTACTATCAAGAAATAGAATAGAAAATATGCTATCAAAGAATAGAATACTCCTTATTATGTACTCCATATAAATTACAGAACATACAGAAAGGCTGACACAATGGACGATCTTATCGCTAAGTGCAATCTTTTAGACAACTTTTGGATGGAATACCACGGAGAAGGAAAGATAAATTATGTGCATTATGGAATGTATGGTAATCCCAGTATTTGGAGAGCCCGTTCTGGAATGTGTAAATTAATATTTACAGACAAATTATTAGAAAATCGAGAAGCAGGGGCGTGTGGCTAGTTAAATTATTATGTAACATACCCCCTTAACTATTCAAGAGCAATCAAAGCCTTCTGAAGCGTGTTCCATATGAGAGGTTCCAAGAAAACGGCATTTGTTCTAAGAACCAATCACTGCCAAGCCATGAACTGACTTCAAAGAAACGGGTTCTCTTATGGGAGCTTGCTGGAATGTTGAGCATCTATATAATATAAGGATCTCTTTGAATATCCGTTCGAGATATTTGCAGGATATTCAGCATGTGCAAATAATATGATTTAATATAACAACATGGTTGAATTCTTCAAAGGTACCCTTATGTCATTCAAGTTCTTCAGCCTTGACTGAGAAATTCCTGACCGAAAACCCTTTTTTGATAATCATCAAATAACCTCCGCTCCGCCCAGAGCGGAAGGGCCTGTCAGACTTTTACTGACTAAAACCCACTTGTGTTTCTTCATTTGCCTATGCGCCAGATCTATGGTTTCTTTTTTAACCAACCTGAAAGCCTGACATGCATTGGTCTTCGTGGACCCCGTCACTATGTGCTGAAATCTCTTTGAGGTGTTTGTAAAACACAACGCGCCGTCGACCCATGTCTGGTACTTACCGGGCCTGGTACTAAGCCCGCGCCTACGGTGGCCGGGACTTCGATGTTGTCTCCCGACCAGGACGTCTCCTGTGGCTGACCGAAAACCATTACACGACTTGGGAATCGAAACAAGGATCTAATACTAAGACAAATACTGCCTTTCTATCAATGCGTCTAAAATATAATCCAACCTCTGTTCACAGGCATACTTACTATTCCATCAACGATTATTTCAATGTTTAGCTCAAGACAATGTTTATGTTCATTTTCCAGAATTAGCTTATTGACAGGATAGAATTTTATGTATCTTGTATATAAAGTTCTCCTGCCACAATCTTAGTTTACCGTGATTCTCCGAAACGGCTTCACCGATTTTTATGTAATTTTATATGCATATTCAGTATTATTCTTCTTCTTTAGTAGTATTCTATATTTTTTTCAACCCCCAAGTGATAAGAGTTGTCTATCCCAATTCTTTTTTGTTTTTTACTGACTAAACCCACCCGTGTTCCTTCACTGTCGTATGCTATGGCCATGGTTTCTTTATTAAACGGAGGTTACGACCTGCTATAGACTCTCGCTCCGGACCATGGTCTGCGCCAGGGCCGGAGGCGAGAGATCGCCGCCACGAAGACACGACGGTGCTCTACTCAAGCCTGGCGATCCTCCACCGTATGTTTCACCATGTCCTCAGGGCGATCCTCAAAGTGGTGACACCCTGTCGTTTCCTCCCGCCTTATCCGGAACAGGAACCTCTCGAAACAGCCGTGTCCTGTGAAAAGCTACGTCATTCGGAAGTGAGGGTGCCGTGGTGCTTGTTTAGCCACTCTTCAAAGAGGGGACAAATGGGGCCCAACCCGACCACCCCCAACTTTATTATAAATTTTTTTGGACCATTTTTTTATTTTTTATAATGTGGCATTAAAACATACATACAACGTTTAAAAGACAGGGCTTTTAAACACGATTCTAACAAAATATTTCCCAGAAGTAATGTTTAGAGCAAAACAACGTTTGCTCGGTCAGCTAGTCAGTTCATATATTTTTTTTATTTTTTAAAAGTGTTACCTGTCACGCCCTTTATGCCTGGAGCCTTTTATTTGTGGATTTAGCTTTGTTGATATATGGGCGTAGCTAGCTGATATATGGTTAACTTATTTAATGTTCTGTGTTTTGTAATGTTATTTACTTTACATGTCTTGCATTATATACAGTCAGGTATTTTGTATTTTTTTTTTAAATATAAATAAATAAATAAATATATACGGACAAATCACACAGATTGAGCTATCCCCAAAGTAAGTTCGAGACTTGTGTTATGGGATACTAACTCAACGATACTATATTTTATAATAGATACATATATAGATAAACATCCAAGACCCAGGCCAATCAGGAAAAGATCGTTTCCCATCATGACCTGGCCGGGGATCGAACCCGGGGCCTCCACGTCACAGGCAGGCGTGTTGACCGCTGCGCCACGGAGACCGACAAATTGAGCAGACAGCTGAGCTGCTGGGGAGTTTGTTCCGCCACTTGTTTTTCCAAGCGAATTCACTAGAAAGTGGTGAAGGTCGGGCGTTTTGGGGGATTGTCTTTTCTAATTTTGATGTTCGAAAAGTGCTAATTCTCAGGCTAATTTGAATAACTTTTGGTTGATTTTGACTTGTTTTACTCACTAATGAGATACAAAATGTTTTTTTTTGTTAACGTTAAAAACTAGTGCTTAACGACGCATCGCAAGCACCCCGCCTGGTGGTAAGCAGTGACGCTATCGTTGATGGTAGATTAGAATAGAATACTCTTTATTATGTACACCATATAGATAACAAAACATAAATATAAAGATTTTACAAAGGGTGACACAATGGGCGGTCTTATCGCTAAGAGCGATCTTTTACAGACAACCTTTGGATGGAATAGTAAGGGGAAGAAGAGATAAATAATGTATATAGTCTACAGTGTACTATTTACATAGTTTATATAATAAATATGCACGTTGAGTATATCATACTATTCTAATAAATATATACATCTAATTAATAAACATCATACAAAGCCTTGCCGCCAAGCCATTTGTCGTGTTCCGGCATGATGTCTGGTGAAGCCGTACGGAGGACGGGTCTGAGCAGTTGTGTTGCGATGTGTGCCGGGTACGTTGCGCCTAATGTTGTTGTGTTGGGAGTTTGGTCGTGGAGGGTCTTCAGATCAATCTCCCTTTGGCGCAGCATCGTTGGTCGTGTTGTTGGGTTTAATATTGCATCACCTTGCTCAACTGCCGTCTTCCTTCCTATTCGCTCAGTTTTGAGTGAATAGGCTCTTAATGAACTAGCGCGCTTTACCATCAACGATCGCATCACTGCTTACCATCAGGCGGGATTGCGGTCAAGAGCTAGTTTATATATATTAAAAAAAAAAAACAAGTTCATTACGAGCCTACTCACTGGAGCCTTGAAAAGACTTAAATTGAAATCAGACGAGAAGCCGCCCCAGGCTAATTGTTCATTCGATGTCCGTGGTATAAATGATCTCTACTGTTATTTCCGATTTTTTAGATACAGGAGTGACAATAATTTTGTTGGTTGAAGTTCAAAAGTTTGGTAATCTTTGCATGACTTAGGAATCGAACTCAGAGCCTAATACTGAGATAAGTGCTTCCTAGTGTTATTAATGTCATACTAATGATCTGATATATGTGGTGGCCTAGTGGTTAAAACACCAGCCTCTCAAATATGAGTGCGCGGGTTCGATTGCAGGTCAGGCAAGTACTAATGTAAAACTTTTCTGAAGTTATATGTACTTTCTAAGTATATCTTGGACACCAATGACTGAAGGTGAAGGAAAACATCTTGAGGAAACCTGAACTTTAAGTCTGAAATCGCCAACCCGCATTGATCAAGCGTGGTGATTACGCTCAATCATTCTCAGTATGAGAGGAGACCTGTGCCCAGCAGTGGGACGATAAAAAGGTTGATAATGATGATGAGACAAAATCAGCAGTTAGACTGGTAAAGCGGACCCCAGACTCCAAAGCTGAAAAAGCTGCAGTTGCGACTGGGATTAACGTTATGATCATGATGACTATTATTATCATTTTGAAGCATATTGTAATCCATTGCTTCATAATGATTAATGATGATAATGATCTGTTGTTAATTTACTCCCTACCAACTCACACTGGGCCCAGCGTGGTAGAATACGGTCCACTTCCTCTTAGCGAAAGTAGGCCTGTGTTCCGATAGTGGGAACTGATTATGCTATGCATGCAATTTATTCCCGAGAGTTACAAGTCTAGCTATATGTTGTTACTAGCTGTTCCCCACGACTTATTATTATTATTTTAATCGCGATTAAGAAGTTTTATATCATATTTTGGTAACTTGAAAAGTTTACGCAGCGCCCGCAACGAAAGCCCTGAAAGATGATTAATGTTCTCCATTTTTTCCATATATTAACTGATTCAAAAGTCAAAGTCAAATATTTTATTTGTTAAACATAAGTAATATGTATACATGGTATAAAATTAGTGTTGTATCACTAAGTTTTGCCTTGCAATATGTACAAATTGATTAAGAGCAAAATTCTTCGCTCTTATTGGTCCCAACGTGATGTTATATATAGCCAAAAGCTTATCTCGATAACTGGACTATACAATACAAAATCATTTTTAAATTTGAACGAGTATTTCTTGAGATTAGCTCGTTTAAACAAACAAATTCTTCGGCTTTATACGTTATTGGAATATTTGTATAGTATCGATAATATAAACCTAATACAAAAGTTTATATTTTCAAACACTTCGTTAATTCCAATAATGGTGAGTCTTTCATGGAGAGGGTTCTTGCTAAAAATATTAAATATTATTATTATGTCAATTACAACATTTACTTGAAATATATCTACCAATAATTAATTAATCTTATTTATACTTTTTTACAAATCAAATTTCAAAAGTGTTGGATAAGAATATATTAGATACTTACCTACTATTACAATCTAATTATTTGCATGAATACTTTTATTGAAAGAGTATTTTGTAGAGCAAGAAATAAAAGGCTTTTTATTTTTAATTAATTTATTTTTAGACAAGATCATCATCATCATCTCAGCGTTAATCCCAGTTGCATCCGAAGCTTTTTTTTGGGCTTTGGAGTCTGGGGTCCGCTTTAGTCTGGGGACCGCTTTAGTCTGGGGTCCGCTTTAAGGCCTCTGCCTCGAATCTTGCGGGCAGCGGGGCGGCGGCGGGGACGGCGAGTGAGCGGCAGGATCTTGTGTGTAAAAACAAACGGACCGGTTCTCGAATACAGTGGCGCGGCAGCGGGGCGGTGGCGGGCAGCGAGCGGTGTATTACTCGAGCTCGAATCTTGCGGGTAGCGGGCGGGCAGCGAGCGGTCATCGAGCGTTAGGAATAAATTTGAATCAAAAAGATGTTGCCGCCATTGTTCAGACATTTCCTTCGTGAATGAAAACAAATATCTCGTCGACACAATCGTGAACACAACACTACGCGGCTATAGTGACGCGCGATCTGCCCGCTAGTTTCGAGAACGGGTCTTTGATGCCCGCCCGGCTCCCGCGCCGCTGCCGCCGCCGCCCCGCTGCCCACAAGATTCGAGGCAGCGGCCTAATAAATAGATAAGATGATAATCAAAAAGATAGTCGTTCCGAGTCGTTAGAAGTCTTAAAGTCAGACCACCGGTCCTACCAAGGCGTATCATATTACCCAGTAACTGAGTTGTGGAGATCATATAGATAGTCGCTCCTAGTAAAATACTGACTACGAACAAACTAATGCAAAATACTTTAACTGATGTAAAATCTAAAACATTATTTTCTGATTATGCGAAACCCGAAACACCTGTCCAGTATTTTTAAGTAAAGAATCTCTGTGCAAAATTTCAAAAAGATATAATGAATAACCACCAAGTTATGAGCTTGCTGTTCTTCTTGGTTGTCCCAACAAAAATATGGTCAAAGGTCCGTACGGGCGGGCGAACGCGAGCTTTGTCTTCTGGCATCAGCTGTGATCTATCGTAACCGCTCGGTAACCACTCTGCGGTCTCACTCTAAATGTATTTGGGAATAAATATATCATGGTGTAAAATTGATTGGAATAGATTCAATTCTGAACAAACTATATTCAGGTTTCGCATAAAAAAAAGTTGTATATATATACTATTCTATAAAGCTGAAAAGTTTGTTTGTTTTTTTGTTTCTTTGTTACGGCCATGCAGCATATCCCATGACACAAAATTATCACGCCTGTCAGTATTTACTCTATACTAATACTAATCTATACTAATACAGGCTGTATCTGACATCGTAGCGCAAACTTCGCGAAAAGGCTAGACCGCATGCCACTAATAAAATTATGATAGTCATTTATGTCGTTAATGAACGGTTACAGAATTCACAGTGTTTAAAAAAATGTGCCGGCTCGACCTTTGAACGTTGCAAGCGTGCCGCCGTGCGGGTTTGAAGCTATGACGTTGTTCCCTGATGTGAACTCTATAAAATCAGCTGATAATATAGTTTTTCGAGTTTTGTATTCTTTGCGCTTTTTAGTGTAATTAGCGAATTAATCAAATTTTTACTTTAAAATCTTATTGGGTTATATAAATATAGCAATTATGAACGGTCTAAAGAGAATAAATCTACATATATATTTTTTTTTAATCATGAAGAAGCCGACGAAAAATTCTACCACTGGGGTGTTCAGAATCATGTACTGGATCCATGGTACTCGTTTGTGCGTCAATGTCAGTATACACCCCTTATATAAAGCTGAAGAGTTTGTTTGTTTGAACGCGCAAATCTCAGGAACTACCGGTCCGATTTGAAAAATTCTTTGTATTGGATTGCCCATTAATCCAGGAAGGCTTTAGGCTATATAACATCACGCTGTGACCAATAGGAGCAGAGCATATCAAAAATTTAAAATGTATGCTGTATATCTAGAAGTGTTATAATGTATTTATAGAAATCGACTCTTTTGGAGTCTCGAACTCCACGCGAACTAAGTCGCCGGCGGCGCTAGTACTAAATACAGCTGGATCCGGTTAGATAGGTAGCTGACCCAAACGTATTTGTGAAAAGGCTAGACGGATCATCATCATCAACCTTTAGTCCCACTGCTGGGCACAGGTCTCCTCTCATACAGAAAAGGATTAAGCGTAATCACCTCGCTTATTCAATGCGGGTTGGCGATTTCAGACTTAAAATCCAGGTTGCCTCAAGATGTATTCCTTCAACTTGTAAACCGTCATTGGAGTCCAAAATATACTTAGAAAGGCTAGACGGATAATGATGAATAATCCATAAGATACAAGTAGTGTGACAATAATTTCGGTAACTACAAAAAAAAAGTCTAGTTTCAGGTTTTAGTTTAGATTTTTTTGAAGTGAAACTTCTTTAGGCACGCTTGACTTGGGGAGTAAGCTGGCGAAAGCGTTACGAAAAATGATCGGGCAAGGCGAACGGAAGTTAAGTGGGGGATATAAGCACAGAGGCGCCCGTGTCGCGAGCTTGGTACTACAAGGTCTACAACGAGATTTTTTTTTTTCAATAAAAATAGAAGATCTATGCAAAAATATATATATATATATTTTTTTAATTTTGAGACACGGATATATTTATTTATTTATTTACACTTAACACTATACATTAAATTTTATGTTGACTGACAACCATTAAGGGGGTCAGTTAACATAAAATTTGGTACCGCCTACTTCACAGTCCCTCCTGTATATATGTCCCCCCTCCCTTACATATAAATTAATGCTTACTTATAAATTAATGCTTGACCGCAATCGTGTTTGATTAGCATTGTCCTTTTTTAAATGCTTTTTATTAGCTTCACTTGTATGTTTGCTTGTTTGTTTGTCCGTCTCTAACTCAAATTTTTTTCAACCTTACCCTACATTAATTTGTGCAGGCAAAGTATTTTGTAGTTTAGATTTAGATTTAGTTACTTGGGTAATGCATCATTACGAATTTTAGCACTTGCTATTCTGTCTGTTGGAGATCAAGAAAAGTTTGGTAAAAACAAATGAGCACCACTTAAGCGTTAGTGTTATCCGTATATTATTTTAAAAAAGAATATCGAAGTAAAAAGTTGAAAATAAATATACTTAGTTTAAAAAACTTTTTAGTTAGATATTCTTTAAAAGCATGTTTTTTTTAGTTTTTTTAAGTATATTTTTTGTTTTTGCTCGGCTTCGAATAACCCTGTCAAAATATATAGACATGTTTTTTTAACTGTATTGATGTAATATTTTCCCACGATATCTAAGGTAGAGGCCTTATATATTAATGAAAACTAATTAAAGAAACAAGCAAAGAAACTACAGCTTTATTATCAGTATAAAATAACTTGTTTTTCAACACGGCTGATTTGTGCAAAAATCTCACTGTGATATTATAGTGCTCATACACACGGCATAAGTACATAACAACTGCAACCTAATTAATGGTTGCAACGAGAATCAATGTTAATACATTGACTCTTATCATTAGGCAAGTAGGATCACTGATTACTTTTAAACGTCATGTTTTTTTTTTAAACTAGATGAAGCCGGCATTTCCTAACTGACTACCTCTGAGAAGAAATAGCCGAAACAAACTCAGTGATCATCGTCTTTTTTCAAGTCCAGACATTAAAAATGAAAATGTTTACAGTAATTTATGTTATATTTATGCATATTGCTTAATAACAATGCTTAACAGAGCGAGCAGCTCAGTCCCAAGCTTTTTTGTCTTGAATTTGAACAAGGAACAGGGAATGAGGAAGTCATGTACCATCAAATAAGTCCTGTGAACTATGTTAACACCGAATTAAAATCCATTGGCTTTTTTTTTTTATTGGGACCCGCCACACTTTTCCCACCCACTGCAACTCCTGAAAGCCAGAATCAACAGTGGAGACCGCCAGAAAAACGCCGAGCAATGAGTCCTGGAGAAACGATTCAACTGTCTTGGGCCCCGCAACGAAATTAATCAGAAAAGAATAGCGGAGGAGTAAAAAAAAAAGATATTTTTTTCACTTCCCTCCATAACAAGCAGGAGACAGAACAGAACTAGGCCAATCGGCACAAAGGGACATTATTGCAACTGAGAGAAGCCCAGATTGCCAAGCACCACGGAATAAAATGTGTTTAAGTTAATGGGTCTTAAGTAGGTATTTGCTGTTACAATTGATTCCAATAATAGGTATGGCAAAAGCACTTGAACGCACGGAAAATGGCTCTAGTTTCTACAAGGTCCGTATAATAAACGACTCCGGATGTAACTTGTACTCTATCCAACATAATATTGCGTTCATTCTGCCAAAGAACACACTCCCACAAGATGTGATGTGCGGACTGTTCAAATTCACAGTTCGATGTAGAACACTGACACAAAGGCGAAGGAACAAATTAAAGAATACAGTTTACTATTAAAGTTGCCATGACCTGTGAGAAATTGGGCAACACACTGGTCAACCTCCAGCCATGTCTTAGCCAACCGATCGCCAACGGATGGAAAGAATAGATGGAGGTGCCCTTGATGGAATTATCCCACTTACTTTGCCACTCGGATAAGAGGTCCTCCCAGACTTCAGTCTGAGGTTTAAATAATCTAGAAATTTTATTAAAGTCGCGTTGTGTAACAAAATTCGTGTCCATGGCCTCTCCCCTCGCGGAGTAGTACATTGAAGCACGTCGCTGTACCTCAAGATCGACTGGAAGTACACCTGCCAGTACCGGTAAGGCTTCGGTACTGACTGTTCTATACGCCTTGCATAAAAATATCAATGCCAAACGTTGGCTTTGAAGCAGTTTACGTCGTGCCGCCCCTGTGCTGGCTCTATCGGCCCAAACAGGTGCACCGTAGCACATACATCCTAAGTAGGTAGCTCCATATATAGTTTTTAAAGTTAGGAATGATAGACCCCAAGTTGCTTTGGATATTCTAGTTAGGGCATAAAAGTTCCTTTTAGCTTTTTCGCCAACTATTTTTATATGTTCGATAAATGAAAAATTCCTTTCGAAGATCATACCAAGGTAGCATACGGATTGCTGTTTTTTAATGGGAACGTTGTTAAATTTAATAGTAGGCAATGATTTAAGATTACCTTTTAGTAAAAGTTGATAGGTTTTATGCGGCGCAAACGCTAGGCGGTTACGATCACCCCACTGTGATATTAAATTTAGACAAGTATTGGCCAAGTTCTCAAGTCCAGCTCGGGTACTTGACTGAATGAGCAGTAGGCCATCGTCCACGTAACCAGTAAGTGAACAGCCGCAAGGAAGCGGGATCACGAGGAAGTCATCAAAACCCAAATTCCATAAATGAGGACCGATAACTGAACCCTGAGGACATCCCATGATTAGTGTTTTAGTACTTGAAAAATGACCGAGCTTAAGTACCGCGGAACCGTTTAAAAAGTACGAGTAAACGAGATTATACATGTTTCTATAGCAACCGCGGGTTTTTAATTTTACAAACAGCATAGGCCACCAAGCGTTATCAAAAGCCCCAGAAATATCCAGGAAGACCCCAATTATGTACTTGTTTTCGGATTGGTTAACGGTTCTTCTGACAGAAAGCGCCGCGTCGACTGTAGATTTACCTATGAAAAAAATGAAAATGAAAAATATTTTATTCAAAAACTAAGTTGGTACAAACAAAATTGAGGTTGACCTCTCCTTTTAAGTTAGAAAGCACTTGTGCCAGAAGAGGCCGCTCTCCCTTAACATATTACATATTTCTTAGCAACTTAATTAAATTGAAACCAATAATTAAGAAATACAGGTGTGAACTAAATCTATGTGAGCGCAAACTAAAAGTAAGCATGTGTGTGTGCAAGCGTGAGTAAGTATTTGTGTGTATGGTGTGTCTGTATTTGTGTATTGGACTCAGGCGCGTGCGCTCCATACAAGCAGAAAAGCACTGCATACCCTAATAGTTTTCTAAAAAAATATATAATAATTTATATACTACAAACTTAAAACTGAAAGACTTTGTTAATCAGTTAGTGATAACACTGCCATCTATTGGGCCTAGTGCTAACTACGAAATATCACTCGCCTTCGGCGCGACGCCCGCGCCCCTTCTCGTAGCGACGTAAGCAGTTACAAAATGTGCCTCTTCCGTATCTGTCTGTGTATAAAATTATTTGCTTGTGTGCCTAAATTGTTGTGTACGTGTGCGTGAAATTTCATTGGCTTTTAAGGGCACGATAAGCACAGCTTCTAATAATGCGACGAATTTAAGAAGTTCAGAAATATAGCATGATTGTTGTTCGTTCAAATACCTTTTTATTTTAGCAGCGTATGTTGTTTCATTATTGGTGTTTTTGGTTAAATATGTACCTATCAGTGGCGAAGAGTCCATACAAGCCGATTCCCACCGGGTTACCTTTCAAAAATCAGTTCCATATTCATACAAAAGTATTTACATTCTATTTCATTAACAAAGTATTAATAATCAAATGCCTGCGCGATTTACAATAGCAATAGTAATTCTTAGCAATACTCTAAGTATCACATTTCATTTTATAGTCGTAAATTAATCAGCGCTTCAATTTTTCGTACATTACATTGAAGGCAACTCGACGAATTACAGCTTACCTCGGTCAACGTTTTACTATGAGGCGAAAAGAGACAGAGCGTGTCAGACCATCTCTTTCTAATGCTCGCTAACCGTCGGTAAAACTTGATAAATATAGGCTAATGCCAAACGGCTTGTAGTTCTCTCCTCTCCTCTATTAGAAAGAGACAAAGAAACCACGCCACTACGAGAAAGGAAACACGACAAAATTAAAAAGAATTAGAGTTATAATGAAATCCTTCGCAAGTCATATTCTTTTTATTTTGGCATATTTTCGTGTTCCATTTCGTTTAGTTGAAAATAAATTATTGTTAGTATGTGTTCCTCTATACCACCGGTGCGTGAGTTTTTCGTTTATTATATTTTTGAGATTGTCCGATTTGGCTATCATGTCAATTGAAAAAAATTTGCTTAATAAAATGAAAAGTAATCCGAATTTTTATAACAACATTTTAGCTCATTTTGTTAAAAAAAACAGACGCATTGCATTAGAATATAAATAACGTTGTGATTGTGTATAATTTGCTTTATTTTTGCTTAATATTTTTGTTGGTTTTGGATCGGTGTTTGTGTGGTTCGGTTTTTAACACTTTATTATTTTTGTAATTTTTTATTTTATTTTTTCTTGACTCTTATTCCCTAACAATAGGTACTTAACTTAGTACTTACTAACAAGCATGCATGTGTGGTATGGAGATGCACGTCGAAAAAGGCTTTTCTCAAAGCCGCTTTTATCATACTTGAAAGACACTGTTATCAAATCATCAGTCCTTTTTTGTATGGTGAAGGTGGGGCTTTTGATATTATTCTTATCTGAAGACCTCCTCCAAGATATCCTGCAGTAGGTAAGTGTTTAAGTGTTTATTTTTTTGGACCGGCTTCCCTTTGTCAAAATTTCACCCTTCGCCACTGGTACCTATATTGGTTGTTTTAAGCGGAATTGAATATTCATTTATTTTAGAGTTTTTGGTTTAACACAAAAGAATGGTTGTCTTTATAAAAAGTATTATGATAATTATATGTGGTTAACAGGCTGTGTAGTGTGTACACACAAATAAATTGTTTTGTTTCTCGTGTAGGTATATTATTTTAAAACATGGCATTGACAGTTCGTCGTTATAAAAACTTAAAAGACCTTAAGTTTTTCAACCTACTTGCTTTTGAATTTCAATACTATACTTTATATTGTAATAATTTTCCTGAAGTTTACAAATTAGCAAAATTTAATAGTTATGATTCCAATGAGTTTACGCATATTTATGAAACACACAGGGCCAAAGCAGACTCATAGTTTTGTCTATATTTCCATTTTAAAAGAACTTTTAGCGATTTCAAAACGATTTTATATATATTTAATTTTTACAGAGTTATTTAAAAATAGATAGGCGCGTTGATTTAATTTATGTATGATTGTTCGGTTGGTAAATATTAAAGACTTTAGATAATTAGACTGGTTTATTACACTTGTAGAATTATATTATTGGAAACGACCTCTTCTAGGTCAGATCCTAAGTTACAATGACAAGACAATAGACTATATTCATAGACACTAATACATAGAGATGGTATTAGTTACTCGACTACAGAGTAGTGATGTATGATACAACATCCCCCCTGTTTAAGTTTAAATTAACCCTTGACAAACAATGTTATAGAAACCTGACTTAGTTACAATTTAGACAATGACTTAAGACTATGGTTAGGTCTTAATCTAGGATACAATGTTCTACTTAATCTATTTCATCAATTAGCCTTCTGGTTGGCTTTACAACTCTTCCAGAACGAGTTACATGTTGACTGACTGAGGATTGAGATGAGAGCTCTTGAGGTCTAGACTCCTGCCTGTTACCTTCCTCTCTCCCCTGCGACGAATTGGATAGCATAGGAGAATATTTGTGTCTTAAATGAACCCTATTCCTCCTATACCTAACTCCATTGACATCCTCAACGACATATGACCTATTATTAGCCAACCTTAGCTTGACAATGGCTTGTTCCCAATTGCTATCAGGCTTTCTTTTAAAGTATACATGATCATTGGGATACAGTAATGACAATGACTTTGTATTTCTATTATAATATTTAGACTTATTTTTATTATTTTGCTTGACACATTCTTCATAATTTTTGAATGTAACCACTTTAGGTTTTAATTTCTTATAAGACATAGGAATGTTATTTCTTAAATTCCTGGACATTAACAATTGAGCTGGAGATGGTAAATTATTCTTAGGTGTGTTTCTATACTGTAATAAAGCTATGTATGGATCAGATGAGTTTCTTTTACATTTTTTTAACATATTTTTGATAATTTTGACTGAACTCTCTGCTTGACCATTTGACTGTGGATGATATGGGCTAGTTACAATGTGTTCTATGTCCCATTCATGCATAAAATTCTTAAATTCTAATGACTGAAAAGGAGGACCACCATCAGACACTAAAGATAAAGGTATTCCATGACGAGCAAAAATGGACTTTAAATGTGTTATTACATTCTTTGCTGTACTGTTTTTATTTAACAAAACTATTTCTATAAATTTAGAATAATAATCTGTGACAATTAAATAAGTAAGGTTATCAAAATACATTAAATCAACACCTACTTGTTGCCATGGATATTTATTAATTTCAAAATTTTTTAGTGGTTCCTTTGGATTATTAGGTTTAAATTGTGCACATACATAACATTGTTCTACCAAGTTTTTAATATCAGCTGACATGCTTGGCCAGTACAAAGACTCTCTAGCCAGTTTTAAGCATTTATTTATACCTTGGTGACCTTCATGAATTTTACCTAACATTTCCTTATACATTGACTGTGGTACTATTAATTTTGACCCTTTGAACAACAAATCTTTGACCACATGAATTTCAGCTTGTATGTTCCAAAATGGTTTTATTGACAGACTGACATTATTTTTATTTTTTGGCCAACCATCATAATAATACTTTTTTAACAATTGCAAAGTATCATCTTTCTTAGTGTTCTGTAACAATTTTGTACAGTACTCCTTTGTGACTGCTAGACTTGAATGCATTAAATTGACATGACAAGATATTTCTGACTCATTCTCAGGTATATAATGTTCTTTCAATGCTGCTCTAGACAGAGTGTCAGATATAAACATTTCTTTACCTGGAACATGTATAACTTCCAAATCATATTTTTGTAAAGTTAACATCATACGTTGCAATCTTGCTGGTACATCATGTAATGGCTTTTTAAAAAGATAGACTAAAGGTTTATGATCAGTATGAACAGTTACTTTATGACCGTACACATACTGGTGAAATTTTTCACAACCAAACTGAATGGCTAACAATTCTTTCTCAATTTGAGCATACCTTGACTGAGTTTGAGTTAATGTTTTCGAACTATAAGCAATAGGTTTATTATTCTGCATAATGACTGCTCCTAATGCTGACTTTGACGAATCGACTGACAAGACTAATGGTACATTGGGATTATAATGAGCTAAAACTGGTGAATTTGTAATTTCATCGATTAAACTCTTAAGACATTGACTATGATTTTCATCCCAAGTCTAGACTGAATCTTTCTTCAAAAGATTTCTTAAAATTTGAGTTTTTTGAGACAAATTGCTAATAAAGGGACCTAAATAATTGATCATACCTAATATTCTTTGCAATTCTTTGACATTTTTTGGTGTGGGCATATTGACAATTGCTTTTACTTTCTCTTCATCAACCCTAGCACCATCTTTACTAAAAACATACCCTAAAAAACAGACTTCTGAAACTAGAAATTTACATTTAGACTTATTGAACTTTAAATTGACTTCACGTGCTCGTTGCATGACTTTATGTACTCTCTCATTATGTACTGACTCGTTTGGTCCATATACCAAAATATCATCGATGAATATTAGAACTCCTTCTAAATCACCGAACAAATTCATCATGACTCTTTGAAAAATTTCAGACGATGCATTAATACCAAAAGGTAACCTTAAATATTTATATCTACCGAAAGGTGTTTGAAATGTACATAAATCAGAACTATATTCATCTAGTTTAAGCATCCAAAATCCTGAAAATGCATCTAAATGAGAAAAACAAACAGCTCCTGCTAGTTGAGATCTGATCTCATCTATTGACTTAAGTGGATAAATTTCCCTTATAATATTCTTATTCAAATTTCTAGGATCTAAACAAATTCGTAACTGACCCGTGCTTTTGACTGTTATCACTATACTGTTCACCCATTCTGTAGGTTTAAAAACCTTTTCAATGACCTGCATTTTCTCCATGCGATCCAATTCATCGCGCAGTTTGTTCAGTAAAGCGAAGGGTACTCTTCTCGGAGCATCCACGCATGGCACTGCTTCAGGTTTGAGTTTCAGGCGACAGACTTGAGATAGACATCCAAGACCCTGAAATACATCATTGTATTGTGTAAGAATTTGTTCACTAAAATTTTGTTGAGACACAGAGAAAACTCTTTGAATTATACCTAATTTTTCACAAGTTGGTAGACCTAAAACATTCGGACAAACTAAATCTGTGACTATAAACACTATATTTACACTAATAGTGCTATTATTTAAAGATAAACTACATTTTACATTGACTTTGCCCATAATGGGTATTGATATACCACCAAACCCACTAACGTTTATTTGACATTTCTCAAGTGACATTTGACTTTGACATTTCAAAGATTGAAAAGTTTTCTTTGACATAATATTGATATCAGCTCCTGAGTCAATAATGCAATTAATTTGTGTATGACCAACTAAAATGTTTATGTTCCATGACTGTTTAGAATAGTATTTGTTTTCTTTTGACTCGACTGTATTGACCTGTTTACTATGTGTTGACTTTGCTGTAATAATTCTACAAGTGTTTGTTGTGTGAGATTCCTCAGACTTGTGTCTGTACTCATCATTAAGATATGAATCTCGGCTAAGACTTTTTGACTTTTTTGACTTGACTGTGAATCTCTCAGACTGTTTAGTGTTTTCATCATTGAGATATGACATATGACAAGATGAGTCTTCATTGGATCTCTCAGACCTATCAGTCACCAGCCTTTTTTCATCACTGAGGCATTTTTTATTAGACCTCTCAGATATGGCATTATCACCACTTTCATCACAGAAATATGACACAGGATATTTTTTATGACAAGATGAGTCTTCATGAGATCTCTTAGACATTGACTGCGACTGGCCTATGTGCGACCTGACCGTTGATTGTAACTTAGGATGTGACTGGGTGTATGACAACCTGCTATGTCTGTAATTATTTTGATTGTGATGACTTTGTGACTCTAAATGACAATTATATTGACTATACTTATGACTATGACTGAAGTTATGACAATTTAAAATTCCAACAAAATTATCTTGACTACCAGTTGAACTAAAAGACTCTAAATGACTGACTTTTTTATTATTGGAGTGACAAAATTTTGCAAAATGACCATAAGAGTTACATGACCTGCATTTAGCTCCCTGCGCTGGATATTTGTAGCGGTGGTGTTGTCCACAGCGGCTACACGTCTTCGAGCGCTTCTCAGGACTGGGACTTGACTTTGACCTCCCTGTGCTGGATCCCTGCTGACTGACTGGTGAAGCTCGCCGTCGCTGACGCTCCGCTCGACCACGGCTCCTCCGACGCAGATGCATGACTTTTTCAGACTCTTGACTAGTGGACCTCTTGACAATTTGGTCTGCATCCTGCTGTGCGACGATGAGTGTCCTAGCTAGCTCTCGCATCCTCTGATATGTCAGATCAGGTTCCTGCAGCAGTCTCTGACGTACATGTGCTAAGTCCAAACTCAAGTTGGCGATAAAAATATCTCTGATAAGAGATTCTCTGAGCGTTCCAAATTCGCAATCTTGGCTCTTATTTTCGAGATCGGTTAAGAAATCCTCGATGCTTTCCGATTTCTGTTGACGTGTGGTAAAAAACATGTAACGATACATGGTAATATTTTTTCTGGGTTGAAAAAATTCGTCGAATTTGGCTTTGACGTCATGTAATGTGCTTTCTCCAATATTTATGTTGAATGTGTTGAAAATATTTAAGCATTTTTCACCAATGTGATGTAATAAAATGGCGATCTTGCGTTTCTCACCGGACTTGTCTAAACCCGTTGCCAACAAGTATAATTCGAACTGTTGCCACCAGCGCTTCCAGGTTTCGTAATTGTTGTTTGTTGCATCTGACGATATTTTAAGCGCCTACAAGCCACTGTTCATTGCAGCTCCGGTGACATGGCCGCCACCGACGCCATCCGACTTTTGCATTTTATGAATTTTTTTTCTTCGTATTGGGTTTTTTCACTCTTCTGACACCATGTATGATTGTTCGGTTGGTAAATATTAAAGACTTTAGATAATTAGACTGGTTTATTACACTTGTAGAATTATATTATTGGAAACGACCTCTTCTAGGTCAGATCCTAAGTTACAATGACAAGACAATAGACTATATTCATAGACACTAATACATAGAGATGGTATTAGTTACTCGACTACAGAGTAGTGATGTATGATACAACAATTTATAGATAGTAAAATATTTTTTTTTAGTTTTTTGAGAAATAAATTATTACTTATTTACAGTTGAGTTAGTAATACCATTTCATTGTACTTTGCCACCAGCCTCTCAAGTATGAGTGCGCGGGTTCGATTACAGGTCAGGCAAGTACCAATGTAACTTTTCTAAAGTTATATGTACTTTCTAATTATATCTGGGACACCAATGACTGAAGGTGAAGGAAAACATCTTGAGGAAACCTGGACTTTAATTCTGAAATCGCCAACCCGCATTGAGCAAGCGTGGTGATTACGCTCAATCCTTCTCTGTATGAGAGGAGACCTGTGCCCAGCAGTGGGACGATAAAAGGTTGATAATGATGATGATGATGATGATTGTATTTTGACAGCCTCCATGGCGTAGCGGTAGCGAACGCGGCCGCTGCGTAAGGAGGCGCGGGTTCGATCCTCGCGCAGTGTAAGTATTTGTATGCATGAATATGAATATTTGCACTGGTCTGGTCGTGCCTCGGAAAGCACGTTAAGCCGTTGGTTTCGGTTGCCATACGAACATTTAGTGGCAGTCGTTACGGGTTGTTGGAGCCCACAAAAGTCCAACAATTGGTCTAACTGCAATGCTTCGATATTGTCTTCGCGTTGTGGAGGTCAGACGGCAGTCGCTTCACGGAAAATGTCGAAATTTCGCCAAAATCAGCAATTAGACTGGAAAAGCGGACCCCAGATTCCAAAGCTTTGGATGCGACTGGTATTAACCCTGAGATGATGATGATGATTTCATTGTATTCATTTGGGCAAAAAAAATACCTAACACCTCACGTATATCATTTATTTGACTTGTTCTTATCATCAATCACATACTTAGATGTTCATTGTAGCCACGCACAAACATCAATTCAATGTTGACATGCGAAAAAGTACGCGACTATGTTAAATTGAAACAACGTCTACGTTACGTTTTTTAAGTTTTACCATATATAAGCACAGAGATTTGGGTAGTAGGTATATGTATGCATACCTTCAACAAAATCTCTGTGCACGCCCCTGATTGGACTGTGTGTGTATGTGTGTGTGTAACAATTTATTTATTTTTGTATTAATATACACATGGACATACCTATATTTGAATTTACTTTTGCTTTTATTTGTTTACTTTTTAATTATTATTATTATTTTTTTATATTTATATAACAAGCGTACACCTGACATATGAAATATTACTACCTATTAATAACTACAAAACTAGCTAATAATATGGACAATCATATTTTCAGTATCTTCATAGTCTAGAGTTTTTAGCCATTCTGTCACCATCCGTTTACACTCCAAAGTAGTTTTTGTATATATTTTAAGAATTTTGTTAATAGAGTTATATAAATGCGAAGATTGATTTGAAAATTGGTGCTTAGCAAAGTAAGTTCTACATACACTTGTTTTAGTTACTTCGTAATTTCGTCTTTTTGTTAAAATAGTAGGATCAACTCTAAGGGACTTATGTTTCCTTAGAGCGGTATGTAAAATATACAATAAATATTTTTTGTATATATGCTGCTAAAGAATAATTAATTGAGATATATATCTATGGTGGAGCCATATTGATTACTATGAAATTTTGGACCGTTCGGTAGTAAACGTAGAGCGATGAGGCGCTCAAGAAGTTTCCCCAAAGATGGTAGAAGTGTGATAGGACGATATGACTTCGGATCATCCGGTGGTTTGTCACCACACTTTGGTATTATTCGTATGAAACCGCGTCGCCATTTACGAAGAAAACCGCCTTCAGCAATGCATCGGTTGTATACAGTTAAGATGGCATCACCCGCTGTTTTGCACGCTTCTTTAATCATCCTATTAGATATTTTATCTTCACCTGATGATTTGTTGACCGGTAGTTTTCTAACAATATTTATAAATTCGTCATTCGATGGTACGTCTGACATTGGTGATTCAGGTGGCACAGGAGCCCACGCTCGAATCTGTTGGTGGTAGAAAATCCATTGGCTTATGAATACAACGCGGTCACACTCTAATTTATTATAGATATAAAGGCTTCTCGATTCCCTAAAGATAGCGGGGATCAAGATCCAAGTCCGGCTCGCAATATCTCGTTATAAAAGTAATCACACTTGAGGTTAGCATTACAATACACGGCAGGTAACTTAAATGTACATAGGTCGTATTCAAGATTATAACCCTTTAGGCTTCTTTGGGAATAATACTGATAAACTCAGCTTATTGTTGGATTTTGAAATAAAAGGAAAAATACAACGTTGCTTTTGAAATTACAGATAAGCTTGACATATTTATGTGGGAATAAGATGTTTTATTCGTAGTAATAAAGGCTTACAGTACTTTTTTAAAGGGAAAACTTATTTTGCGTCGTAATTTGAAAGTCGAAATGAAAAAGCAATAGTAAAATTTTACATTCGTCTTTTTTTTAATAACTATGTTTAAACTAGTGCTTGGCCGCAATCCCGCCTGATGGTAAGCAGAGATGCAATCGTTGATGCTAAAGCGCGCTAGTTTATTAAGAGCCTATTCACCCTTGAAGACACTTAAATCATAGTCTGACGGAAACACCACCGCTGGCTAATTGTCCCAGTCCCTCGATGTATGCGGTATAAAAAACGAGGCGTGACGCTTAATCCGTATCGTAGAGGTATCAATAACGTAAAGGTGGAATCTCGCCGTACGACGGGTCGTCTTGTACAGTAGCTCTCAGTAATTCTGTCATACTGGTCAAAATGCCAGTCGTGGAAAATACCAAAAGGTATTCAGCAGCATCTGATGATCTGATTTAAAGTCGGGCCAAACATTGTTGAGAAAATGCTGAAATGTAAACATGAAATTTATTCACACGACATTCATAACTGGGACAGTAGTGGGCTATTGTTAACGGCCGCGACTTATGAGTTGTCATAGGTTCGAATAGGCGCATTATTTTATTATTTGTGATGTTGCAGGCAAAGGCCTGCTCTGTCCACTTTTTCTGTTTAAAGCTGCTAAAGACTAATTCCTTGTTGAACACAGACGTTTTCGTTTCTGTTAATTATTTCATCACTGTTCGCAAAATCATCATCATCATCATCAACCTTTTTCTTGCCCCACTGCTGGACACAGATCTCCTCTGATACAGAAAAGGTTTGAGCGTAATCACCACGCTTACTCAATGTGGGCGATTTCAGACTTAAAGTCCAGGTTTCCTCAAGATGTTTTCCTTCACCTTGTAATCAGTCATTGGTGTCCAAGATATACTTAGAAAGTACATATAACTTAGTCGTGGTAGCCTAGTGGTTAAAACAGCAGCCTCTCAAGTATGAGTGTGCGGGTTCGATTCTAGGTAAAGTAATGACCAATGTAACTTTTCTAAAGTTATATGTATTTTCGAAAAATAGTGAAGGAAACTGGCATATTTTAAACCTACAAATTTGAAGACATGATCTACTAATCCACACTGAATCCACGTCTAGAATTACGATCCACTCTCTCTTACCGAGGGAAAGCAGCATTATAAGGTGATTATGTTTTTGCCACACACTACAAAATAAGCCATTACTTATTAAGACGTATCATAGCAAATTACGCTAATTCATTCACGTCTGCGACCTACTTTCAGTTCAGTAAAAGCTCTAACTAATTCACACTTTTAACATCAATAATATCGTTAATATTCTCAATGAAACGCCAACGATAATCGTAATCGCGCACTGAGCCGGCAACAATATGCCAAACACCATTTAAGTCATTAATAACTGTCGTAAAACGGGAAATTTCAATGGGCATCCCATCGTCGGGCCGGTTATCCGTTAAATAAATTTTATTCGTGTGATAAGGCGCGGGGCGGGCGGCGCTTGGGCGGGCGCCGGCCAGACGCCCCAGTCGCCGCCTGCCGCTACTACAGCGAAGACGCACGCCGCTCCGTGCACAGCCGCGCTAATTTTACACGCCAGTAACTCTCCTCTGCCACATACCGTTAACCTGATAGTGAAGTGTGACCGTACAGTGCTAGTGAATCGCAGCCCGCTCCTGCACCTCGCCTCACAGTGAGTACCTTCATAAATTTTGACGGCTCTTATCTCAATCATCCGTCGAGCTTACGGCCATTTTATACGAACGTTCAACCTTGAGTCGTTGTCAGTATTTTGGTCATTGTGACTCGCGACTAGCTAGCAGCTGATCTTATGATTTTTCTCTGACATCGCGCGGTTCAGCGTACCACAAAAATAGCGTGGAAGGAATTTCATTAAAGTATCGGGCAGCAAGATTTGTTTGGATTAGTCTAGAGCGATTAATATTGTAGTAGTTGTATGAAAACATGAACGATATTCGTGTCAAGGTTCGGACACCTTGTTATATTCACGTTAACGTCGAGACACGTCGTAAAGTGCGAAAAATGAAAAGACTGCCTGTTTGAAGCCATTACGAGATAATAAAGTTTATCTATTTTTATTTCAGAGTTTTTACAGGTTTGATAATAAAGGAATACGATGTAATAGGCTCTTGATGACTCTAACAATGTATAAGTACACTTACATTCTTCAGTCATTGTCTAAAATGTTTAAAAAAACGTTGGAAATGTATGAGATTCAGTTATTTGAAATATGCAAAACATAATATTTTTATCATGAGTCAACTGGCCAGCATTGATGTTATTTATTACACACTTTTAAAGTTCTGGTGTAATCGGGTTTTAGTCACGAACACAATAATTTACGATGTAGTTTTACAGCTTCTGTTACTCATAGATAAATGTATTTTTTTGACTAGAAGATATTAAGGTACTATTGTTAGGATTTAATTAATAGTCATAGAGTCCCCGCATCTGATAATAAACTAGTTATTTTAGTAGTAATATGGATACCTAACTGTTACTGAATACAGAGTAAAACATAATTCTTAGTTACTATTTCGAGTAACTATTATGAATACATACAAAGAGAAATATGGAGGTGTTTCTCTTAGTTGCTTACCCAATACTTCCCAGTCTATGTAGTTAGTAAGAGGCTAGATATGGGTCACAGGTTCAAAAACCCTAGAACCTTATGCGACTTTTCCCATGCGGTACGTTATACGTCCTGATAAACTAAGCTTAAAGAAGCTTATCTTCAGACATCTTTCATTAACGTGGAATAAAAAGAAATATATTCTATTATGGGCTATAGGCATCTGGACCCCAAGATTTTCAGAATATTGTGTCATTTATAAACGTTGCTTAAAGTTCTGAGATATTCAATTAAACGTCTATAAATGTACCCGAAAATCTGTTGTTTAAAATCAATGTTCTCCGTAGTTATGAGAAGAGGTTTCCGCTCTGAAATTTGATGATAACTTACAAGCCCGCGCTACAAAAAGGAAAAAATAATATTTTATCCATGAAAACTGGAAAGCATATTTTAACTAATAATTATAATTTCTATTTCTCTATCTACCGTAGCAGCATAATATACTTATAATTAAACTGAAATTACTCAATTTGTACTCAACGAATTGATTTTCCATTCCTGAATGAACTGCTTTTGTTCAACGTTGTTCGTTCAATACAAATTGTAATTACTTACTATTGCATAGTAATTACTCACTTCTAATTGAACCAGCGTTCGCAATTAGTGGCTTACGGATTGTAATTATGTGTAGAAGAAGTGAACAATATATTTTATTTATTCTTATATTCTATTGTTCTGTATTGTTGTATTCTTATATTATTTCTTATATTTTGTTTAATTTATTATATTTTCGTGGTTTCTTATTTCCAAATTTTCTGTTTATCATCGATATAAATAATAGTTTTATGCCCTGAAATTACTGACGAATAGATATTTTCATTCTTTTCATAACATATTAACCTTTAAGTTCTGACGTGGTTTCGTCATATCATAAATGATGACGTGACGTATGTCAGACGGCTTAGTAAATAATCGAAATGGATAATTTTTATTTACTGATTTGCACAATATTTACTTGTATTATGATCTGTCATTATTATTCTATTAAGGAAGTGAAAAAAAAACAACATTTTCTAATCAAATCAGTATTTATTTGGTTCAAATCATATAACCTATATTTCGCTTGTCTAAAAATATATATGTTATAATCTTAGCTACAATATAATTATATGGACGTTATTTGGCAAATTTCTAACATTTATAATATCAGTCTACATTAAAGTTTTGCTTAGGTAACAATTGCTTCTCAAATCACATTAATATTTTGGGACAAATTACTTGTTGTCTGCGCAGTCCACGCATATCGTTTTTGAACATCCAAGACAAATACGCTTGCGGCATTCGACGCAATTGTACTTAGTACGCCTTTTAAGTCTTGATGGGCATATTTGACACGTTTTTCTCGTTGCTTTTGTACTTTCAGGAGGTATTATTTCAGGTTCCGGAGGCTTATTTGGACCTAGTACGCGTGCAATTGTCATTCGCAATTCTCTCGGCAATCTATTATTGTATACGCGGCATTTCAAGTGCGGCAAAACTAAACTATAAGCAAGATTCTGAAGAAATTGTGCTCTACGAATATCAGGAACAGCAGTGCAGGTCTTGTACAGAGCATAGGCGTTGACTCCACTCATATCCAAGACTCTAAAAAAAATTGCGAGAGGCCAACGTCTGGTTCTACGATTTGACGAATAATTGGAACACTTTTTATCGATTTCATCAACACCCCCTTTTGTTTTATTATAATCTATTATGATTTCCGGCTTTTTTGATAGTGGATCCAATTTCTTTGTGTGGTGCATTGAAGAAATCAATATTACTGATTTTGCTTTTTTAGGGACATATGAAACAATAGTGAAGTCTTTAGTAAAACCGTGTAAAGATGATTCAGGCTGGCGAGTTTTAGATGCTTGAAATTCTGGTGGAATGTGCCTTTTATTTTTTTTCAAGGTTCCAAGATAAGTCAGACCTCTATCTTTCAACTGCTCCATCAATTCTATAGAGCTAAACCAATTGTCGGCTGTAATATTGCGATTGGTTTTTTCAAAATCCTTACACAATCGTAATACAGACTGAGTTGGTATGGCGAGCTTTCTCTCTATTTCCGTTAGTCCTTGCCCATCGGAGTCTTTTCCATGGTAAATGTATGCATTATACACATAAAAAGATTCTGCATCACATACTACTAAAATCTTCAGACCATACTTGGCCGGCTTCTTCGGCATATAAATAATAAATTTGCATCTGCCTCTAAATGGAACTAACATTTCATCTACACATAAATAAGCTCCGGGAGTATATGCCTTCTTGCAATTGGCAATAAACAGTTGAAAAATTTCTGAAATTGCAGCCAATGGGTCCGTTTCGAGGCGTTGCGATCTAGTGTTACTGTCATCAAAACGAATGTAGTTCAAGAGGGTGAGAAATCTAAACTGAGACATCACGCAACGAAAAATTTCACGTCCAGAACCATCAGTAGCAAAAATGTATTTAATAATAATAATAATTTATTTCAGACGTAGTCCATATAATGTTAGTCATACAAAAATTTAAATACAAACAAAACCTTACAAATCTATTGTTAGTACACAAAACAGAAATAGAACACAATAAAATGGAACCGCACAGAACTGCCAAGTTATGCCAAGCCCAGGACGCGACCACCCGTAGTGTGTAGTCGCATCCAGTGCCGCCACATCGGCGAGTCCCAGCGGTCCACGAAAACACTCAGAAGACTGTTCGGGCTATCCCGCATTCGCTTCATGAGAGATGCACAGCGCTTACGCATGATGGCATGGAAACCATCCACTCTTTTCTCAGCAAACATTGCTGAAGCGCTGCAGCAGCGCCGTAGTCCGAACAGTATTCTGAACGCATTATTATATTGGACTCGCAGAGCGGTGTGTGTACGCTGCGTGTACTTAGTCCACAGGCTGCAAGTGTAGAAAGACTGGCAGAAGGCCTTAAATAAAGTCACCTTGACTTGCTCGGTACACCGTGCAAACCTGCGGGCCAGCATGTTACAGCGCACAGACAGCGCCCTGCGTTCCCTCTCCAAATCACAATCATCACTCAGATCCTCAGAGACCCAGTGACCCAGATATTTGAAACTTGATACTCTGTTTAAGGTGGCACCGCAAAGATACATAGGAGATACATAGGATTTAGTGTTTTCGTGATTCGATTTGAAGACTGAGCTATAAAATAATAATCCCAGGAAAGCTTTCATTTCCTCACGATCGGTCGGTCTTAGTTCAATTTTATTTGGGTTTTTATACTTCGTGCGGATTTCTGATAATTTTTGATTAGTACAGGTAACAATCGTATCAATCATAGTAGTGTCGAATAACTCAAGCCATAAAGATTCCGAATCAATAAATGTTTTGGGCTGTTGTCGAGGAATATCAACAATATTATGACTTGCTGTACGACTCGATCTGATAACAGGTTCTTCAAATGACCACTTGAAACCATTTTTCCCATAATAATACTGATTACTAGAAGAAACTGGAATAGGACTTACAGTTGAAGGTCCTGGAACTTGGTTGGCTTCATGAGGAGACACGGTGGTCGGTCTGATTTGTAACTGATTCTCATTTTCCTTATTTTGTTCGTCTCCTGACTGTTCAGATTCGGTATCATGATCAGATTGTAAGAAGAAATCTGGGTCTGCCTGATCATCGTCAACATCGCTAAAGTCGCCCTCAATTTCCGTTTCTAACCAACATTGTAGAGTTTTTTCGAAGTCTTGACTAGTAGAAGCAACCACTCTCTTTCTTTTACGGCTATTTTCCGAAGTACTAGGTTGGTCCATCTAAAATAATATGATAAATAATGAGGTGACGTCTTGTAGACACTTAGAAAGATACACACTAATGATGATCTGACGTCTAACAAACTCACAACATTAATACTGACCTTACGTCTGAGAGACATCGTGCAGCTCCACAGCCAAACGTGTTATCGCGCCGCCTGCGAGCGCTCGACTGAATGATCGACGGGTTTAATCCCGAAGCTACAGGAAAGGGCGCGAGTGTATCTTTAAAGGCTTTGAAATGTGGCTTATATTTGTGAACTAGCCGTCTATGAGACACCCACGTCAGTACTTAAAGGTTAAATATGGCTGCCTAGCCTCTATCTGTAATTTCGGCCGCGTGTACATTACAAATATCATGGATTTTAATTTTTTGGTTGGAAAAACAATTAGGGCTTATTTTTCTAAAATAAAAGAATCCAACGTTGCTCCATAAAACAATTCTGCTGTCAGTCAGTGAAAGTCCTGTGGGAAAAGGTTCAGTCGTTTCGGAGATTAGCTGGATCAAACAGAAGAAAAAGTATACAGAGTTAGACAAAAGTAATAAAACGTTTTTTATTACAAGTGCCGTATATATACCTACTTTAATATGCATTTAGTAAATAGCTGCAGATCGATTATATGACAATCTGACAATGAAATTCAGGTGAAGTAAGCAGTCAAAAGATAGCTTCACCTAAGTTTTAACCGTAAGATCTTAACGATCGGCTGTGACAAACAGACCTGACAGTAATGTGTTTTGACATTACAAACAAAAATTTCATTTTTATTCATTTGTAAGTATAAATGACTTCGTTCCAATGGTAGGAAAATAGAAAAAGAAATGTAAAATATTTGTCCTCGAATTGGTTGGATTTATAGTCTTCTTCAGTGTATAGAAGTCCACTGCTGGACAAAGGCCTCCCTAAGGCTTTTCATGATGACCGGTCTTGTGCTGCCCCCATACATGGGCTTTCCGCAACCTTCACCAGGTCATCGGTCCACCTTGTTGGGGGCCTCCCTACGCTGCGTTTTCCGGTACGTGGCCGCCACTCCAGAAACTGACAGAATCTATAATAATAATCATTTATTTGTGCTGATTACATGCGATCCATTGTGTTGGTAACAATCTTACTTAGCCTAACTGAAACAGTTTTTGCCCGGACCGCTAACGCCCACACAAGCGGTCGATCTGCCCGGGCCCGGGCGGCTATCGAATGCAGAATGATATTGATGATATATTTCGAAGTTTAATTTATTACCGCTACTAAATAGTTTACCCATTTAATATCCATTGGCTAAATGTATTTTCGCTTAAACAAAACCGGCAATTGCATAACGATTGGACTTTGAATGGCTATTGAATGTCCCCCATATCTGTGCGTCCCGATGCAGCACGGAGACTTACAAGTCGAGTCGTGGTTTCAAAAACAGTAAAGCAATTCACTTTGTGTAATTATTAGAATCACCATTGCTCTTAAAACGTTGAACGAAAAAAATATCGGGAGGAATCCAACGTGTCTTAGAACCATAAAACGAAGACAATGGCTACGACTTCTTGTTCTAAACTAAAGTAAATATAGGCCCAGTGTTATTTTTTCTTTCTATTTCACTAAATAAAGTCAGAAGATAAAATAATAGCTTAGTCCTGTCAAATTAAGATATACACAGTTCAGACGGGATTAAAAACATGGCAAAGAAAATTACGTCATTTTATATCAGGTGCAGACTAATTTGACAGAAGAGGGTCTCCAAAGCCTAGAGCACAGGCATAGAGTAGCCAGCCTTTCGGTGTTCTATAGGATGCATTTTGGGGAGTGTGCGAGTGAATTGCATGGTTTAATTCCCCCATCTCCGTTCCACCATCGGACGACACGTCGTACGGCGAGTTTCCACCCTTACGTTGTTAACACTACTACGATCCGGATGAAGCGATTCGCCTCCTCCTTTATACCACGTACATCGAGGGACTGGAACAATTTGCCAGCGTTGGTGTTTCCGTCGGCCTACAATTTGAGTGTCTTAATAAACTAGTGCACTTTACCAAAAGATTGCGTCACTGCTTACCATCAGGCGGGATTGCGGTCGTGCGCCAATTTAAAATTTATATAAAAAAAAATGATTAAACTAATGTTTTATCTTGTGTCTTTTTTTTAAAATTAAATAGAAAGAAAAAGACGCACTGTACTTAAATTTACTTTAGTTTAGTACGTGAACATGATATTCGACGTCCAACTACCAACCAAGCCAATACTAACGATTTGTCGATGTGTTATCTACTAACCAAATATGGGTTGGTAAAGTGCGTTTCATCTAAGAGTTCCTTTGCCGTCATGTTGGCACTAATGCAAATTAGTGTGAGAGAGAAAGAGACGCAGAGTGCGTTTACCTTGTTTACGATAGTGACAAAAAATGAATGCCAACATGGCGGCAAAGGAACTCTTAGATGAAACGCACTATAGATATCACATCGACTGACGGTACCTCGTGATGTGACCACGGGTATGGTAGATTATATCCCACTTCCTCTCAAGGTGTCCCAGAAGTGGTTCTTCTTCTTCTTCTTCTTCAGCCTATGGATGTCCACTGCTGGACAAAGGCCTCCCCCAAGGCTTTCCACGCTGACCGGTCTTGTGCTGCCCGCATCCATCGGCTTCCCGCGACCTTCACCAGATTATCGGTCCACCTTGTTGGGGGCCTCCCTACGCTGCGTCTTCCAGTACGTAGCCGCCACTTCAGAACCTTACTGCCCCATCGGCCATCGGTTCTACGAGCAATGTGCCCTGCCCACTGCCACTTCAGTTTACTGAAGTGGCAGTGACTCTGAGCCTTCGTATGAGGCCCATTGTGAGCGACCAGAAGTGGTAAACAATAAGAAATAAATATGTACGGACAAATCACACAGATTGAGCTAGCCCAAAGTAAGTTCAAGACTTTTGTTATGGGATACTAACTCAACGATACTATATTCATATAGATACATATATAGATAAACATCCAAGACCCAGGCCAATCAGGAAAAGATCGTTTTCCATCATGACCTGGCCGGGGATCGAACCCGGGGCGTCCGCGTCTCAGGCAGGCGTGTTGACCGCAGCAAAAGCTCTGTGTAATTGGTATTGAATTTTCAGTTGTGATTATAACAGTCTCGAAAGATGAATTAACTTCATAAAAGTACTAGCTGTTTCCCGAGACTTACTCTGCGATCTAGGATAAAAAGGAGCCTATGCCCTGTTGCAGAACATGGTATACCAATGTGCCAAGTTTTATCAAAATTCGTGCATCTGTTTTAGCGTTAACGCGTAAACAAAACAAAGTTAGTTTCGTATTAATTGGAATAGGACTAGCTGTTCCTCGTGGTTTCACTCTAATAAGTTTGGATTCCGTGAGATATCAGGATGAAAATTTTTCTATATGGTAATCCTGGGTATAAACCATATGTGTGTCAAATTAAATCTAAATTCGGTAAATAAAATCGGTAGTATTTACGAGAAGATGTAATAAATATAAAAACTGTGAAATTAAATGAAACGAAATTAAATCGTTTATTATGCAATAAGGATCACTGATCACTTTTACACGTCATATTTTTTTAAACTAGATGGAGACGGAATTTCCTAACTCATCGGGATCATAGTCTTTTTTCAAGTCCACACATAAAAAAAGAAAATTTTAACAACAATTTACGTGATTAAAAAAAAAAAAACAATGATTATAATAATAGAATTATTAAAGCAGTAGAGGATATATAAAAAGGATCTAAACATATCTTTATTTATTTTAGAAACTTTCATTAGGGATTTCTCCTTTATTGTGGGTGCGTTTAGAAACTTTTAAACTCAAATATACAAATAGCTAGATTCGCAAAAACTATCTGTAAGCCATACAAACATTTGTTCCGTCTGAGAATCGAACCCGCAACACATAGCGCAGCAGTCGATCGTTCAGCCATTGCGCCAATCGTGCTGTTGATCTAAACCTAATAGAAGCATTACAATACAATACAATACTGTCTAGTTGAGTAGATCAACACCAAAATAATTAATTACCAATACTCATCATCATCTGAGCGTAAATCCAAGTCGTATTCGAAGCTTTTTCAGCTTTGGAGTCTGCGGTCTGCTTTCCCAGTCTAACTGCTGGTTTTGGTTAGCGACTGCCGTCTGACCTCCACAACCCGAAGGCAATATCGAAGCATTGCAGTTAGACCAATTATTATCGGACTTTTGAGGGCTCGAAGAACCCATAACGACTGCTATTAGATGTTAGCAACCGGGACCAACGGCTTAACGTGCTGTCAGAGGCACGACCAGACCAGTGCGAATATCCATATTCAAACAAATATTTGCACGGCGCGGGGATCTAAACCGCGCCTCCTTGCGCAGCGGCCGCGTTCGCTATCGCTATGCCACGGAGGCTGTCAATTAATTTCCAATACTATAGGGAGAGATTAGAAGAATCTCTAATCCATTTCATCCATAAAATAAATCTCCCATTCCTCCAATCACAGCACTTAAGAATCGGAGTGATGGATGGCCATCAAAAGCCTTAGAGCTGTCACTGAGCGGCGGAAATACACGAAGTGTTTCGTTTATCATCGGCGAAGCTTCGTGTTCGTTCAGTAACAAACACCGCTGCATAGATCTATCAGGTTGTGGTGACGGATGGTGGACGGATATTACGTGTGCTGTCGACGTTTTCGGATATCTACATAGTACATGGTCCGAATAGGATGTGGTCAGACTAAAAAAAAAACTGATGCTCAATTTCTAAACTTTTATTTTGTTTTGGTAGTGTTCGACACGTGGGGTGAATTCAAATGGTTTGTAAGAGCTGCTGTCATGAGAGTTTGTACTGGTTTGACTGAAGAAAAGTGTAAATTAACGACGGAGTCACGTCAGCTGTCAGAGGCGTGCCCATCTTTTTTTTTTTCTTTAAATTATAAACTAGTGCGTGACCGCCATCCCGCCTGATGGTAAGCAGCGATGTAATCGTTGATGGTAAAGCGCGGCAGTTTATTAAGAGCCTATTCCCTTTAGCTCTGAAGACACTCAAATTGTAGTAAGACGGAAAGACCGCCACTGGAAAATTGTTCCAATCCCTCAGTGTACGCGGTATAAAAAACGAGGCGTAACGCTTTAGAATAATAGGTAAAGATACATTTTGGAGAGTGTGCGAGGGATTTGCATGACTTAATTCCCCCATCTCTGTTCCATCTCACCCGTCGTACGACTAATATCGTATACCCTTACATTGTTGACACTACTACGATTCGGACAAAAGCGTTTCACCTCGTCTTTTATACCGCGTACACCGAGGGAATGGAACAATTTGCCAGCGGCGGTTTTTCCGCCTGACTACAATTTAAGTAGACACTTAGCCTTGAAGACTCAAGGCTAAAGTGAATAGGCTCTTACTAAACTAGCGCGCTTTACCATCAACGATTGTATCTTGTATCACTCCTTACCATCAGGCGGGATTGCGGTCCAGCAGTGATGTATGTATAATTATTAAAAAATAAAAATTACAATAAAGACCAGCTAGATATGACCTACAGTTAGTCCCACTACCAATGTAGTTCATCATCCAATCTTTTCACCAAACTAATTCATCTTTCCACTGGAGTAGAAGTAGAAAAAGAAGATCATTTCGAAAGAAATGAAGTTAATCAAAGCTACATTTACAATCAAGCTTAGGCTGACCTTAGCGTCAGTCGTCCAGTTAGCACAAAACAATCTAGATTCTAGCTGTGAACACACTTTAATTAACTTATTGGATTTCTGTGGGACTGTTACTAATGATTAACGATTTAATTAATAGTGCCGGAGGACATAAAGACTAAAAGGAATTTATCGATAAATAAATTTACCGATATTGAAATATCGTTAAGTTAGATTCGCGGTAATAGAAGTGAGTAGTGAGCTCTGTGCGCTTTACGAGGTTGCAGTAGTATTAATTGTAATCATTTTAAAGTATATTGCTAATCCATTGCTTCAGAGTAAAGATGTTGTAAAATATATCAGTTCAATAACTACCATTAAATAATTACCATTATAATCATTTCAGCTAAAAGACGTCCACTGCTGGATATAGGCCTCCCCTAAGGATATCCACGATGACCAGTCCAGCGCCTCCCGCATCCAGTGATTTCCCACGACCTTCACCAGGTCGTCGGTCCACCTTGTCGGGGGCCCTACCCACGATGCGTCTTTCGGTCCGTGGTCGCCACTCGAGCACCCGTCGGCCCCATCGGGCATCGGTCCTACGGGCAATGTGCCCAGCCCACTGCCACTTAAGTCTTGCAATTTTTCGGGCTATGTCGGTTACTCTCGTTTTTCTCCTTAATAACGTAGTGTTTGATGTTACCCCGCAAGATGGGTAAATTAAACTAAAGTTTGTTATATGCAAGGCAGGATTACTATATATTATGATTTTAAGATCACAGAGGACAATTCAAATTAAAAATTGTCTGTCCGTCTGTCCGTCCGTATGTCACAACCATTTTTTTTTCCGAAACTATAAGAGCTATACTGTTGAAACTTGGTAGGGAGATGTATTCTATGAACCGCATTAAGATTTTGATGCAAAAAAAAAAAAAAAAATATCGGGGGCTCCCCGTACTTAGAACTGAAACTCAATTTTTTTTTTCATCAAACACATACGTGTGGTATATCTATGGATAGGTCTTCAAAAATGATATCGAGGTTTCTAAAATATTTTTTTTCTAAACCGAATAGTTTGCGTGACAGACGCTTCCAAAGTGGAAAAAAGTTAATCCCCCTCCCCCCCTCTAACTTCTAAAATAAGAAAATAAAAATCTACAAAAAACATATGATGTACATTACTACAAAAACTACCAACGAAAATTGTTTTGAACGAAATCTAGTACGTAGTTTTTTTTTAATACCTCGTAAATCGTAAACCGCTTATTACCGCGTAATCTTTCAAACAAATAACTTAAATCCTTACATTTTATGTATCCTTCACTTTTAGGGAGCAGTGATGTCACCAACCACTACTCCTGATCTTTGATGCCTTTTATATTTGTCATTTTTTATTTATTTGATAAAACAAAATATATGTATCCAATATTTTTCTATAATCTGAATGACGGACTAAATAGAATATTTTTACCCAGGATAAATCCCTTTTATAGAACATAACATATCATTGAACATAACATCACACATGTATTTAATTACGAGTTAGACAGAGGCGTACGTATGCAATAGACTAGTTTTAGCTCTATGTAATAGAGGGCCAGCTTATTGTCCGATCATTTTATTTTATCGAACCCACCAACTTATGCTGATGTCAGTTACAAGGTGTAGTAAAACATACTTGGGTCTTAAGCCAATAGAATAGAAAAGTTTTATTTTAGACAGTAGTTTACGGGGTTACTAACAATTTTACTTAACTACTAATGTTAGTAAGTTATAGACATAGATATGCAGACATACAAATAAAACTCAGCCTGGATTTGCATCCACCTCCACAGAATCGGATGAGATGGATTGCTATACAGTATACCTACATCTTTGTATTGTACCCTCTCATCCTCCTGACTGCTTAGTCGATATTTAATCTTATTTTTTTTTTTGGTTTTTAATAATTATAAACTAGCGCTTGGCCGCAATCCCGCCAGATGGTAAGCAGTGCTGCGATCGTTGATGGTAAAACGCGCTAGTTTATTAAGAGCCTATTTACTTAGAAAAACTGAGCGAATAGAAATGAAGATGGCAGTTGAGCAAGGTGATGCATTATTAAACCCAACAACACGACCAACGATGCTGCGCCAAAGGGAAATTGATCTAAAGACCCTCCACGACCAAACTCCCAACACAACTACATTTGGAGCATCGTACCCGGCACACATCGCAACACAACTGCTTAGACCCGTCCTCCGTACGGCTTCACCAGACATCATGCCGGAACACGACAAAAAATCGCTTGGCGGCAAGACTTTGTCTGGTGGGTGGTAACTTCTGCCGACGGCCGATGTTATGGCTTGTAATTAATATGGCGATTAGGAGATTACTGTTTAGATGGGGAGGAAAATGTACAGGGTTTTGTCATGTTTAGATATCAATATAATTTAATTTGACCTTGTAGACCTCTGTGTATTATACTGTAGTAGTATCTACAACGCCACTTGCGAACAGCTATATTGACGTCACGCAAAATCTTGCATCTCACAAGGAAAGGTTACCTCGTAATTAGCATATACAGTATGTTAAGAAAACCCTGTCCGACCCATAAGGATAATAAAGGTTAGGTAAACACATGACCAAATATAATATAAAATTTTACGTAATCATCATAGTACCAATACAAATGAATTTTGAAATAATCTTTTTTTCCCGCGAATTAATTTCAACTTCCCCGAAATTTGGTAATTTTTAAAAAGTGACAACACCGGTATTATTATGGGCGAATAGCGATGCGACCACGTGCCGCGTGCCGGAATGGGGCATAGGTGTGCATAGCGCACATTTATTAAGTTACCTCTTTTTGCGAAATAATATTTATTTTTTTAGGGGGATTTTTTTTTAAGTTTAGCCCGGTTTTGTATGCATCAGTAGAATCAGTTATCGATACCTAACAACACCTTCACGGGTCGGACAGGGTTTTCTTAACATACTGTATACAAGTTCCTAAAATCAATTGCCGGGCAGTTGCCCGCTAGATACATTACCCGTGTCTGAGAGAGGACTGTGTAGTTAACATAAGTTTACATTACGAGACTTGAATTGACGTTGAATTAGACGAATTATTGAATAGTTTGGGACGCCCAGCTAGCAAGATGGACATGAACACAAAAGTGTTGTTGGGATGGACGATACAGAAACCAGAGGATACAGTAGGCCTAGTATGAGTTTTCATTACGAAACTCGATAGTCGATAACGAGCGCGTTTGACTCATCGATTGGCCCGCTTCAAGGTTGGAACTTTCAACCAATGAGAGCGCCAAACGCGCTCGATATCGACGATCGAGTCTCGTAATATAAACTCATGGTAGCTACACTGATCGTCTGATCCTTTGGCCTGAAACTGCGCAAAGCCTTTGCCGGCCACGTCGAATCATCGAAGACCCAACAGTTTTATTTATAGTATCGTTAGTTCAATTTTAATGGTATGCATATACAAAGTTATTGTTTGGTTATGCGAAACATGAATACAGTTTGTTCAGAATAAGCAAGTGAATCGATTCCAATAATTTTTATACCATGTTATATTTTTCCCAAATACATTTAGAAATTGTTGCAATGTGGTTACTGAGCCCGCCACGCTGACGCCAGAGGTCAATGCACCGCTCGCTCACCCGAGCGAAGCGCGGCCCATATTTTTGTTGGGACAGCTCATAACTTTGTGGTTTTTCATGATATCTTTTTGAAATTTTGTACATAGATTCATTATATAAAAATACTGGACTCGTGTTTCAGATTTCGCATAAACTTAATATAATGTTTAACTTTAATGTTATTTAAGTTATAAATTACATTTTTCAGTATCTGTTTAATAAAACATAACAAACTTGCTCATCGAATTTTTCAGGACATCGCCGTGATCAAAGGGCGGGTGTATTTTTAGCCCAAAGAATCAACTTTGCCATCCAACGTGGTAATGTTGCCAGCCGTTTGGGAACTTATCCCATTGATAGCAATATAGACGAAGTTTTTGATGCATTATTATTATTATTATTTACTTTTGTAATATGTTTATATAACGATCAAGGTAAATCTCACCAGGGAAGCGGGCAGCAGCGTTTCTCCTGCGGAATATCAAATTACTGCGATCCGCAACCCGCCTGGTAAGCGAGGGGATTATGGCAATGCCCCCAATGTAATGTCCAGCAGTGGATCTCTATAGGCTGAAATAGAAGAATATATTTATATATATATTTTAGTGTTAGCTAGTTTATTTCAAATGTGAAGTAATGATCTAATATAACATAATTATATTATTAATGAACCGCGCGGTTTCGAAAGTTTATTCCAAAACGTAGACCTCTATGGAGAAATATGAGCGAGATACTTAAAGAATATTCTTTGAAACCAATATACTTAATATAAAAATTTGGGTACAATATTTGTAAAATCAACTAGCAAATTGATTCTGTGAAAATCAGGAAATCTGTATCTTCATCTCACCGTGAAAAGCTAGGTGAAGTGAAATTAGAATAGCGATAGTTGTAATGACAGCGGATACAGAATTCCACTGCAGAACCCAAACTGCGTAACCCATTTTCCATCAAAATCTTGATAATTTTGAAGGATGCTCATTCATTGCTTCATATGATAGAACCACTTGTTGAACTGTCATAATGAACACCATTTGTACTGTGTTACACAATTGGGTTGTATCCTAAAAAATAATTTAATGTCCATCAGATAGATTTATAAAAAATATTGAACACGTATTTTTTATTTTTTCTCTTATTCAAATACTTAGGAAGATATATTAATTTGAAATGTCGCATGACGTCACGCCGTGTTACAAAATATACAAAGGCGTGCCGTAATTAGCCCCCACTCCGTAACTTTAATACGCTATATCTTAGTAGTTTTTGGTAATTTCGACAAAATGAAAAATACGGGTCTTAATTTTTTTTATTATCTACAAGACGGACTAATTATTTTTTTGATTTTCATACCTTGGATACAACCCTATTACCTTACCTCCACTGGTGGACTATACATGCAAGGAATTAGAGAGTCTAACCATAAATAAGCTAAGTGTTTTCATTCAGTAATATAAATTTTTAATAAAGTATTGTTTCGTCTTTCCTGCACAAGGTTCTGGGTTAAATCCTGGTTAAATGTGAATTTTTCGATTTATATATATACACTATGTAACAAAAACCCTGTTGTTCCTTTCAGGGACATATAATTTTAATGAAGTCATGATTAGAAAACAGTAATCATTGTCTAGTCGAGGGGTCACAATCAAATACCTATTAAAACCGACAAATTCGATTCTTTTTTAGAATATCTGATTTTATAAGTTAAATAAATTGGCGAGAACGTTCTACTTATGTCTAGTTTCTTCATGCAGAATTGCAGAGCTAAGAAATCAGTTACAGATTATAAATACTCGTATTAATAATTAAACATTTATTTAAATTATTTTTGTTGAACAATTTTTAAAAATTACTTGCTTTATTACGTCCGTATGCCGATTCTTAAAACGTGGGTTGAAGGAACAACAGGGTTTTTGTTACATATTGTATATTGAGGATTTCTTCAACATTATTATTAGCGATGAAGGAAAATCATGCAGAAATGTGGACTTGTACTCGTAGTCAATAAATGTATGTAAACGTAATGACACGTCTTTCCTACATGAGGTTGTTAGTTGAAATCCGGGCAAGTATCAATGTGAATTTTTCGATTCATATTCATAATTTCTTGGACATTATTAACAGTGATGAAAGAAAAATATCGTGAGAAAATGTGGAGTTGGAAGTCAATATAAAACTGATGACGTCAAATTGCTTTGAGCAGGCCCGGTGGTCGATGTACATGCCCATCTGTATGAGAAGATATCTTTACCCATTTTTCTTTCAGTATGGGAAATCATCAAATTATCCTTCCGCTCTGGGCGAAGTCTAGTCGTATTCCTTTATTAGTCTGTGTACCAGCGCCACGGTCTCTATTTTGAACTACCAGCAGCCCTGGCAGAGAGGTTTTTACCCTGTAGTGGGACAATAATAGGCTGGAAATATTATTATAATAAAGTGTTGAATAATTTTTGTACGGTTTCGTGTTAATGACACTTAACGCTTCAACGTGTTTGTCGTAAGAGCCATGACCGCGACAGTAATTTAATAACCTAGTAATTAAGGTAAGCTGCACAGTTTTACGTGTTAATTAATGACTTGATGAAAATGTATACAAAATTGTGTTAAAATAATATAATAATAATAAACATGTGTAGAGAGCAAAGACTGTGAGATTTAAAAATTTTCAATACGATGTGTTTAAAAATGGTTTAAAAAATATATGTATACAATATGCAAAGAAAACCCCGTCCGACCCATAAGGATAATAAAGGGTAGGTAAACACATGACCAAATAAAATATGAAATTTTACATGATCACCATAGTAACAATACTGATGAATATTGAAACTTTAATCTTTTTTTTCCGCGAATTAATTTCAACTTCCCCAAAATTTGGTATTTTTTTGAAAAGTGACAACACTTTTTCGATGGTATTATTATGAGCGATGCGACCGCGTGCCGCGTGCCCTGCCTCTCTTTGCCCGACCATTTATTGCCTACCGCACATGTATTAAGTTAGGTACCTCCTTTTGCGAAATATTATTTATTATTTAGGGAGATTTTTTTTTAAGTTTAGCCCGGCTTTGTAGGCATTAGTAGAATCAATCGTTACCTAACAATACCTTCACGGATCGGACAGGGTTTTTTCTTTACATATTGTATAACCTTCAGAAAAAACACATCAACATCTAAAAATCATGAAGCTTTGCATTGCAACAAGGAAAAAAGAGTATAAATGAATTTTAGTAGTAATTTAAGATTTAACTTGTCTTTCAGGAGCCAGCGTCCTCGTCTAAGATTGCCGTGTATTACTTAGTTATACCGTAGTATTATGTAATCTGTGGTTATAGCAAGCACAGTACGTTATCAATAGATTACAAGCTGATGTAGTGACCTGATCATTTGGCTATGTTTATGTGTGTTAGGGGTAGACAAATATGGTGAATAATTGCCTTCCTGTTGTAACTGTTGTGATAATTATTTTTTCTCTCGAGCAAAATGGGCTAGCGACATGCCACTATTATATGGTATTCATGACTACTATGTACATCAGTAGAAGTCTCCAATCTCCTCACACTTTCAATCACGTAAACCGTAAAATAACGGAATACCCGGATAAAACTATCCTATACGTTATTCGTGGTTATAAACCACCGGAAGACGCAGCGTGGGTAGGCCCCTGACAAGGTGGACTGACGACCTGGTGAAGATCGCGGGAAACCGCTGGATGCGGAAGGCGCAGGACTGATCGTCGTGCAGAACCTTGGGGGAGGCCTATGTCCAGCTGTGGACGTCTTTCGGCAGAAATGATGAAAATGATGATGAAAGCGCCTGATGGGATTCGAACCTATGACCTGCAACTTGTAAGTCGCAGTCGACACCACTAGGCCACCGCTGCTCTCAAGAGCAGAGAGAGTAGAGTAAATAATAACAGTAAACCTTAAAGGGACAAGGTCCGGTCCCAACTACCATTGACTCAAATTAGAGGGCTCTGCCAACCTGATTGACATTTGTTTCTGATTAAATGTCCTCGGAAAAGTTCCCAATACGCTATGATCAAGGCTGAAGGTTAGAAAACCAGGCGGATAGGATAGTGTTATACTACTAGGTACTATGTGTGATTAGTTTTGTGTTGCCTCCGTTACACACATAGTTAGAAACTTCCGATATAAATACCCACCGAGGTAGAACCACAAACAAGATCAACATTATCTTAAACCAAATATACAACGTTATTTTTACTTTGTATCAAGCCTGATTAAAGTTTGTTCAGAATAAGCAACTGAATCGATTCTAATCATTTTTACACCATGTTATATTTTTTTCCAAATACATTTAGAAATTGATGCAGTGTGGTTACTGAGCGCGCCACAGTAGTAGATCATGCCGCGCAACAACTGACGCCAGAGGTCAACGTACCGCTCGCCCGCCCGAAAGGAACGAGGAGGAGACAACCAAGTAGGATAACAAACTCATAAATTTGTGGTTTTCCATGATATCTTTTTAAAATTTTGTACATAGATTTTTTACTTAAAAATACTGGATACCTGTTTCGGGTTTGTATTTACATAATGTTGTATTTACAAAACCAAAGACATTCAGTGTAAGTCAATCTCAAGGAACTAATCTGGTGTGTATTCAGGTAGAATAAAAAGGTGATCACACATCGAAGGAAAAGGGTCTGGTTCCACCAACCGTTGACTGAAATTAGAGGATCCTGTCGATGTGATTGACATTTTGTTCTGATTAAATATCCGTGATACGAACCGTTTTATACCGGATCCCTTCGAACGATTTGGAAACCATTTTGGTAGGGAAAGTCGGGTAATTTTCTCGCAGTTGTAACGATAAACCAAATCATTACTTAACTTCTTAGGTAGTTGCCTTAAACCTTGTAATGTAATGTACTCACACTTATTAATTGTACTCGCACTTAATTGCATTTATGTGTGAGTATAAAGTACATACATACATCACATTATTAACTTGTGATTTTTTTATGAAATATTAACAAGTTACGGAACTGTACAAAGTGCCATGTAAGTTTCATAATTTTTTATTTTTTTATACTTGTATAAAATTTCCATACATCTGTAGTTTTAAATGCAGGGTAGTTATATACTTATATAACTACCCTGCATTAGTTTATATGTATGGTAGTTATATACTTATATAACTACCATACATCAACATAATATACTTGTTTTTGCGGCAGTATTATATTTAGAGGAGTTGGTAGAATGGAATCCTGGATAGAATTTATTACAAACCTGACTGTAGCGCTTTATGCCAGCATGATTATATTTCGGGTCCTAATCCGCTGTGTCTACGCGCCTAGTACCACTGATCTGCCGTGAACTGTGTTATGCACTCGGTATCCACACGGTAACAATTTCTATAACCGACATCTCCGTCTAGGCATGGAGCGGTAGTATCGGGTGTTTAATGGAACTTTTAGCCCAACAAAAAAAGAAAAACTTGATTTATATACACCGTGTTATTCACGTTATCAAATAAGATCCGCTGAACTTTAATTTAATTTATTTGTGAACATAAATATGTTCGCCCTTGACCAGAAAAAAATTAGGAAAATAGCTATTGATTTACTTGGTGGTAATCCTTAACGATGACCTGCTTCTTGCTGATATTATGGTGTGACGTGATTGTGCCCACATACCATATCTGGACGGGGCACGCTATCTTGAGTTAGTTTGTGACTTTTCAGGTTTACTTTTATCATTCATTATTAATTATTCATTATTATCTCTCGGTGGTAGACCATAACATCGGCCGCCGGCAGAAGTTACCACCCACCAGACAAAACCTTGCCGCCAAGCGATTTGTCGTGTTCCGGCATGATGTCTGGTGAAACCGTACGGAGGACAGGTCTGAGCAGTTGTGTTGCGATGTGTACCGGGTACGATGCGCCTAATGTTGTTGTGATGGGAGTTTGGTCGTGGAGGGTTTTCAGATCAATCTCCCTTTGGCGCAGCATCGTTTTTCGTGTTGTTGGGTTTACGAGTAATATTGCATCACCACGCTCAACTGCCGTCTTCCTTTCTATTCGCTCAGTTTTCTGATTGAATAGGCTCTTAATAAACTAGCACGCTTTACCATCAACGATCGCATCACTGCTTACCATCAGGCGGGATCGCGGTCAAGCGTTAGTTTATAATTATTAAAAAAAAAAAAACTCACGGTCCCTTTCTGTATACGTCCGTTTCCTTATTTCTTGTAAAATCATTATAATTCCGTGGACATTGGTATGTTTGTTTACTATTATACTTTAGCCGACTATTAATATTGTAACATAAAACTTTTTTTTTTGCCTAAATAAATAAAATAAACATGGGGATCAGCACTATTAATATGTTCACAACGAGTAATACTTATTTCTACTGTCTAAACATTTGTATATCGACTGTAATTCAGTGTATAATACAACAAAATTCATAACTTAATCGGTTAAACAGATTTGTTTGAGTTTTAGACATTTCATAACTCAGAGAAGCCCAAAACGGGGTTGCTGTTTATAAACCACAACACATAGTGCTCACTAAATTTCAAAACGTATTTACTTGGTTGCCCTTGTCGTGCCCTGTTACTTGATAATTATGAGGGCACGCACCGCTTAACTTCAGTCAACTTGGAATTAGATTGTTTCAAAAGGGAACGTTTACTTGGTTCTTGCGTCTCGCGAAGATACATTGGAAGTTTGTTACTCTGTGTGAATGTGCTTATATTTTCTATAACATATACTTGTTTTATGACGTTTCGAGTGCGTTAAAAGGGTTCTCTTGAACCCTGTCACGTTTCAATCCTTTATGCTAGCTTTCAATTACTATCGTGACGCTATTATTCTCAACTTTTACTAGCTATAAATTGTATATCTTGGGCAGAATATTAAGAGCATCTTATTTATCTATTTTATTATGTATGTACACTGAATAAAATACACAAGGATAACACACAATAAAGATCTGAGTACAAAGGTGCAGTTTATTTCTTAAGAAATTTCTTCCAGCAGAGCTGCGAAAGGAGAAGTAAAACAGAAATGTAGACAATAGTGTGTAAGTACAAGGAGGTAATAAAATATAAATATGATAAGTATAAAAGTAATAATATTAAATATACCAAAACATAAAATCCAAAAATAATTATATAAATATAGTTAAATAAATACATAATACAAAAACATCTTCATATATCACTCCCATTCCATCGTCATATCTTGTATCTTACTTGTAATGTCAAAGTTCTTCTCACGCTAAGAATCAATGTTTCTCTAACAATGTTCCCTGTCTCTGTCCATCTTGTACGTCTGACGTTGTTCATTCTTCCTTTCGTGTTCCGTCCATTCTTAAAGGAAACGGACCTCAAACGGACACTTGGTAACACCTTTGGCCCACTAACGCGACGCCCAACTTCAAACTAACAGCAACTTTGCTAAAATCTACAAAGAGACCGCTAACCACAATTTATGCCAATTAAGCCTAATCACAGCGGGCTTTAATCCGCGGTGGACCAAGCACAGTCGGTAGAGTCTACGTCCAATTAGGCGATTGTCCCCAAACGCGCGATTTCAATTACAAACCTGGCTTATGTCAAATTAAACTACTTGCTTATTTGTATGGGGTCGGGGAGAATGGGTTTTAAGGAGTTGGGTTCGTCGATGGTTTTTTGTCGGAAAGGTTAATAGAGTTTCCTTTGTCAGCGGCAGACAATGGAGTGAATCAAAGGGGTTTATTGACTTTCTCTCTGTTTTGGGTTGTATTTACTGACAGCCAAGATCGTGGGTACTGTTAAGTGTGTGGAGGAGACTGTCCTTAGCACACGGAGTAGGGTTTTATTTTTTTTTCCATAATTAGTTGAGCTAATCTAAACCAAACTAGAATGTTCGATATTTATTTAGAATCAATTGATCTGAAGATTTTTCTTGCTCCAAAACGTAGGTAGCATTGTGGTTATTTAAGTACTTGTTTTTATATAAACAGAATGCCCTTTAGCATACGCCATCATATTAATGTTACGGAGAGATATTAACGTAACTGCCATAATTTTTCAGCTTTTGTCGTATTAAGTTATCTATAAGCATGAGAATGTGTCAAATAAGACCACACTTTGGTCATGACGAAGTTAAAGGTACAATTATACGGATTTGCGACAAACGTACATAGTTATTCATATGTATGTTCACTTCAAGCAAAAGTGCTATTTCTAACTTTTTTTTATAGAAACTGCCCCACTAGGAATTAAGCCTTCATCGCAAGCGCGCTTAGAAACACTTAAACTCACCAGAAGACGCAGCGTAGGGTGGCCCCCAACAAGGTCGACCGATGACCTGGTGAAGGTCACGGGAAGCCGATGGATGAGGGCAGCACTAGACCGGTCATTGTGGAAAGCTTTGGGGGAGGCCTTTGTCTCAGTGGACCTTAGTGGGCTGAAGAAGAAAACACAAACAGACAACCCGAAACATCTACCTGTAGGTCATACAAATATTTGTTAAGTGTAGGTATCAATGGTCGTGGTGGCCTAGTGGTTCAATTTCAGGTCATGCAAGTACCAATGTAACTTTTATAAAGTTATATGTACTTTCTAAGTATATATTGGACACCAATGACTGAAGGTGAAGGAAAACACCTTGAGGGAACCTGGACTTTAAGTCTGAAATCGCCAACCCGCATTGAGCAAGCGTGGTGATTACGCTCAATCCTTCTCTGTATGAGAGGAGACCTGTACCCAGCAGTGGGATGATAAAAAGTTTGATAATTATGATGGTGATGTAGGTATCAAACTCGCGACACAGCGCAGCAGCCTTCGCTCAGCCACTGCCAACTCTGTCGTGTCTGTTACCTAATGCATTCCTCCACCTGGACTCCTCTGTTGATATTAATGACAAATGCAGTAGAAATGAATGACAGATGATAATATTGGAGAAAACACATTTCCTGAAATAATTGATTAAATCTCCTTACCATTTTACTATTGCAGAATATTACATTACAGTCTCACTAACAAATAATACCATAAACGAACGCTAAATCTTCAAAAAGACACGAACTAAAGAGCATTCCCAGATTCCTCTGAAATACCTTTCAATAAAATATCTACTTCCGTTTGAGTAAATGGCTAAACAAATACTGCAACGACCATGGACATTTAGGTCGCCAGCTAAATAGGTTAGTCCGTAAACGATTTGTAACCGGTCCCGACGATTTAGCGGATACTAACAAAATGGTTGGAAATTCTCTATATATATATGTAAATTTGTCTTTGTGCACCTCAAGAAGAGTTTTAAAGTGGGGCGGTTTGCTATGTACCTACCTTACTGCTTAAAAAAGAAATCGTTGCCTTTTTTTGTTTCGGATGGATAATCATCAAATGACTTCTCCCGCTCTGGGCGGAGCGGAAGGGCGTGTCAGACTTTTACTGACTAAAACCCACCCGTGTTTCTTCACTTGCCTGTGCGCCAAGGCCACGGTTTCTTTTTATAATATCTAGAATACCGTGACAGTATTTCTGCGATATGTGGCCCTGGTAACTGGAGGAACACGGGCAAGTTTTAGTCAGTAAAGACTGCCACGCGCTATCTCATTTAATGCAACCGTTTCCCATTCTAAAATTACTATCCAATCACGTTGTTTAGAATACTCAGACTCACTCTCGCTCGATGGTAGGCCAGAATATCTGCCGCCGGCAGAAGTTACCACCCATCAGACAAAGTTTTGCCGCCAAGCGATTCGTCGTGTTCCGGCATGATGTCTGGTGAAGCCGTACGGAGTTCGGGTCTGAGCAATTGTGTTGCGATGTGTGCCGGGTACGATGCATCAAATGTTATTGTGTCGGGAGTTTGGTCGTGGATGGTCTCAACTGCCGTCTTCCTTCCTATGCACTAAGTTTTTTTTTAAGTGAATAGGCCTAAATAACTAGTGCGCTATAGGATCAACGATTGCATTACTGCTTACCATCAGGCGGGATTATTGCAGTCAAGCACTGGTTTATAATGATTAAAAAAAATGTCTTAAACAAGCTTAAATATCTTTTTTTTTTTGTTTGGGATGGGAAATCATCAAATGACTTCTCCCACTCTGGGCGGAGCGGAAGGGCGTGTCAGACTTTTATTGACTAAAACCTACCCGTGTTTCTTCACTTGCCGGTGGCCAAGGCCACAGTTTCTTTTTGTGATATGATATATTAAAAAAAAAAATGCGTTGGCTCACGCTATTAATTTTTCGTGTATCGTGGGTGTGTTTACAAACATACGTGGGACACTCAGAACGTTTTGCGATACTAAAAATAAATGTTCCATAGGTACATATATTTTTATTATGTACATCTTTTCAAAGTACTCTCCACCAGCCTCTATACAAAGTTTCCTGTGTCTCAACCAGTTTTCGAAACACTTTTTCCAGTCCGCCCGCAGACACCTCGTTTAGAACCTGCTCGAACGCTGACAACGCATCATCCAGCGACGAGAATTGTATCCCTTTGAGCTGATTTTTATTTTTGGGAATAAGAAGTCACAAGATGATAGATCAGTGACTGGTGACTCAGGAGTTTGACCGGTGTACTGTCCAGGAAGTCTCTCGTTTTGATTGCGGGTGAATTGTCGTGGTGAAGCAGTACACCGCGGAGCCCTGTGTTTGGTCGCTTGTTGCTCACAACAAAGAAAACTTCTGTCAAGCATTTGGCTGTATACCATTCAGCGTTAATGCTTCTTTGGTTTTGTAAAGGAATTGACACCAAGTAGTCAGTCAAACTGAAAAAGCTCGCGATCAAAATCTTAAATCCGCTTCTAGATCGCTTCACTTTGGTAGGCATTGATTCGTTTTGAAACACCTAAACCGTCGACTGGCGCTTCGTTTCTGAATCGTATTGATAAATCGAAGATTTGTCACCTGTAACGATATCGTAAACATGCCGAGACAAATTTGCTTCAAATTTGTCTATCACATCATGGCACCATTCCTCCCGTGCCTACTTCTGATTATTGGTGAGATTGTGCGGCACCCAGCGTGAAACTATCCTCCGCAACCGAAGATGCACATTTAGAATCTTGGAAAGGCTTCCTAATCCAATCTGAAGTTTATGCTGAATTTCTTGGTATGTAATTCATCTATTGTCTTGGATCAAACTTTTCACTGCTACCATGTTTTCTTCTGTAACAGCAGTCAAAGAGCGACCGCTTCTTTCTTCATCCCCCAAAGTAAGTCAACCGCGTTTAAATTTATTATACCAACGATCCACGGTTGTCTTAGAAGGGCCTTTATCCATGATTGTAATTTAAAGTTTATCGTACGACTCGTCTGGTTTCAGACAATATTTGAAATCGTAAAAAATCATAGCGTTGTTACCGTAATCCCCACGCTTCACGCTTGACAGATGGGTTGGGAATCGCAGTGATTTGATATTACACAGGAGAAGCGCTGCTGCTCGCTTCCCTGGTGAGAGTTCCCTTACGACACCCACGGCAGGATAGTAGCATACGCTTGTTCAAATAAAGAGTTGTTAAAACAGCGACACCGAACCGGTATCCGATAGCATTGGCTACTCGTGGACAATACCGAATCGGTACCTGATGATGACGAACTTTATTTCATTTACATTATTTGTTATTATAGCGACGATAGAAGTGTAAATAGGTGAACACTTGAAATGTTAACACTCTGGGAAAATCACACTATTAGCTACGGTTCAATAGATACAGCGTATAGGGTCCCGTTGAAACCCTTTGGGATGGAACCACAAAACCAATAATCATGAGATATTCAGTCCCCTAATTTCCTGTTCAGTAACTTGATTATGCTTTCAATATACATGGTTTAGCCGTTAAATTTCCCTTTGACCATGGAAAGGAGTCTAGTGACTACGAAATCGATCCTGCTGCATACTATGCATGTATTTCCATTTTAACCAAACATTTGCATGCTACGGTGTTAAGGCTGAGTATACGCTTCGGCAATATTTTCGTTTCTGCAGCCTCCTGAGTCTGCACCTGACGATAAAATATTCAACGTATAATTCGCCTACATGCGTTTCTTTGTAATCTTTGCTCTGTGTCATATTCCGATTAATTGACATGTCAATTGCTCATTTCCTCGTAAAAAGACACGGATCTATTTTGGCAAACTAAACGTTAAGTGAAAAAACTTTTTCATATTTTGGTAATTTGAAAAAAAGATCGTTTGTCAGACTAATCGTTTGGAAATAAAGAAATTATTTTACAAAGCACAGGTACAGGAAATGTAAAAAGCAAAAAAAGATGTATAATTAATATACAATACTCTTTATTGTGCACGCTATATATATTACAGAACATAAATATAAAGATTTTAGAAAGGGTGACACAATGCCCGGTCTTATCGCTAAGAGCCTACAACCTTCAAATGGAATTATAAGGGGAAGGACAGAGAAATAATGTAAGTAGTCCACAGTATACTATTTACATAGATTACAAAATAAAGAACAAATAAAATACATATAATGATAAATATTATAAAAAAACCTATGCGAGGTTTACTCATTTTATGCGGTACTGTAATCTATAAAGCAACTTTATTTTTCCAAATTGTACCTGTGTGAATTAAGAATTATTAATTTATTAACAAAAGATTTAGTAAAAATTTACTAACTACTTCCCAATCGCGGATCTGCATGGTCTTTTCTAACTAACATTTGGACATTGCATAGCATAAATATCTTTTGTTCTCCTCGTTTTTACGTCCCCACTTGTAACAGCAAGTTATGATTGCGTCTCGAAATTGGAATCGAATGCATCGTTCGAATCGGTCGGGCAATATAATACCGTATTACGGCATTGTATACAGCGCTCACAACGTTTGAGCTTCTAGATTATAAATCACGGTTGCACTGGGAAAATATTTGTATGGTTTCTGTGATTTGTTATACGTAGCGCAGAGATTTAGTCGCCACCGATTTCTGGCAATTTCATCATCATCATTATCAATCTTTTTCTCGTCCCACTGTTGGACACAGGTCTTCTCTCATACAGAGAAAGATTGAGCGTAATCAGGCGATTTAAATACTTACTTCATATCCACCTTACAATATATTGACACCAATGATCGCAAACTGCCTGTTTTAATTGAAATTTTATACAATAATCTGGATCACCGATAATGCAGTTCATGTTTTTTATTTCTTTTCAAATTAATGAATAAATTGCCAGCTATAAATCGCCTGTCAAAATCAATCCAATCTAATTAGAATTTGTTTGAAATAGTACCTATGTTGTATTTAAATTCTTATCATACCACATTGATTCTTTTGCTTTCCTGACTTTGGCATTAATTTTTTTTTTCTCGGTGGTAGGCCATAAAATCGGCCGCCGGCAGAAGTTACCACCCACCAGACAAAGCCTTGCCGCCAAGCGATTTGTCGTGTTCCGGCATGATGTCTGGTGAAGCCGTACGGAGGACGGGTCTGAGCAGTTGTGTTGCGATGTGTGCCGGGTACGATGCGCCTAATGTTGTTGTGTTGGGAGTTTGGTCGTGGAGGGTCTTCAGATCAATCTCCCTTTGGCGCAGCATCGTTGATCGTGTTGTTGGGTTTAACATTGCATCACCTCGCTCAACTGCCGTCTTTCTTTCTATTCCCTCAGTTTTTCTGAGTGACCTATTCATTCTTAATAAACTAGCGCGCTTTACTACCAACGATCGCATCACTGCTTACCATCAGGCGGGATTGACTTACTAGATCTCGTTCAAAACAATTTTCATTGGTAGTTTTTATAGTAATGTGCATCATATATTTTTTTTTTAGATTTTTCATTTTCTTATTTTGAAGTTAGAGTGGGCAACTTTTTTCCAATTTGGAAGTGTCTGTCTCGCAAACTATTCGATTTAGAAAAAAGATATTTTAGAAACCTTGATATCATTTTTGAAGACTATAGATACCCCACACGTATGTGTCTAATGAAAAAAAAAAATGAGTTTCAGTTCTAAGCATGGGGAGCCCCCAATATTTATTATTATTTTTTTATTTTTGCATCAAAATATTAATGCGGTTCACAGAATACATCTACCTACCAAGTTTCAACAGTATAGCTCTTATAGTTTCGGAAAAAAATGGCTGTGACATACGGACGGACAGACGGACAGACAGACATGACGAATCTATAAGGGGTCCATTTTTTGCCATTTGGCTACAGAACCCTAAAAAAGCTGTTTTTAAAGCTATTTAATTTTCAGAAAAATAGCAAAGTCTATTTATTTATTGTATATATATACTTCATTGTGCACCAAAAACATACATCGAACAAAACATACAACACAACAACAGATAAAATGGGCGGCCTTATCACTAATGCAAACCAATTTCTACGTCTGAATCTTTTTCAAATGTTATAAAAAAAATAATAATAATGTTGACTATCACGAAACCGTGTTTATATTTGAGCTAGATACCCTTTAAACATGAAATCAAAAATCTAAAGTCATTTATTCAAATTAGGTTGAGAATCAACACTTTTTGAACGTCAATATTACATAAGACAGTCCCCAAAACACTTCCTTGTGCTTTCGTGGGGAAGAAGAAGTGCGGAACAAACATGGTAGATATTATTATATAGACTTATAGACTTTGACATAACACTTACACTAGACACGCGTTAAACAAACGCTTAAATTTTTGTGGTTACACCCCTAGATTACAATATACACCAGCTTATAAGGATGCAAAATTAGGCGATTTACTTTTTGTGTTACATTTTCTCTTAAAATTAGGATCGTTGTATGCAGTTTGCATTTACAAAGCGTACTGAGTGAAAAACTAAAAGGTTTCTTTTACACCAGCAGATTTTCTCGCTTGTTGAAAGGTATTGTATTGAATGTCGTGCGATACTAGCCATGAGATTTTCGTACGCCCTGTTAAAACCAAATCCAAGTGAGAAATAAAAACTCGATTACATTATTTTATAATATACGAAGATTTTAGGAGATTTTCTTAAGTATGGTTGGACAACGCGGTTTAAGGGTCTTCTTAACATCAGTGATGGGTCCCATAACGACCAATGCCTGACACGTCCTAGGATTATTCGGAAGAGATACCTTGGCCGCTGGTGCATAGGCAAGTTGAACAACACGAGTGGGTTTTTGTCAGTAAAAGTCTGCCCTTCTGTTCCGCCAAGAGCGAGAGGGAGATTATCTGATTATTTACTATCAATAACATAAAAAATAAGGTTTTTTTTAAACATAAAAACTATTAAAAAAATTGTAGGAGAGGCAAAAGTAGTCATTCGTCATTTTCGCTTTAGATTCTAACTGTGTTTTGAAAGTTTAGTTTAGTTCAGATTCTGTGTTCTGTGAAATCTTATATGTACGATATTCTAAACTTACCTGTCTTTTCTCATGCTCGCTAATCGAAACACAATTGCGGAACTTGGAGTATGATGATCAAGTCCCGATAGATGCTTTTTTTTCAATTTTTTTTTTATGACAGCACTGAGTTTTTGACGGTGTGATACCCCAATATTTTTTTTTTAAATTATAAACTAGCGCTTGACCGCAATCCGCCAGATGGTAAACAGTGACGCAATCGTTGATGGTAAAGCGCACTAGTTTATTGAGACCCTATTCACTCTAGCCTTCTAATCAGTATGTAGCATTGTCTGTAACAACAGTCCTTTTGCTGATTTTCAGATTAAGTAGGTACCTATTACGGTTTAGGTTAGGTTCACTTTAGAAGTGATATGTTTGTAAAATACTTTCAGCAAGCTATTCACTGAGAAAATACTGGGGGAGTGGTGATTAGTAGTTACTAACGATGACTGTGTAGAATAGAATAGAATATTCTTACTAATTACTATATAGATTAAAGAACATAAATATTAAGTTTTTTTATATGTATATAAATTATAAACAAGCGCTTGACCGCAATCCCGCCTGATGGTAAGCAGTGAAGCGATCGTTGATGGTAAAGCGCGTTAGTTTATTGAGAGCCCATTCACTCTAGCCTTGAAGACACTCAAATTGTAGTCCGACGGAAACACCGCCGCTGGCTCATTGTTCCAATCCCTTGATGTACGCGGTATAAAGGAGGAGGCGAAACGCTTCGTCCGGATCATAGTGGTGTTAACAACGTAAGGGTGGAAACTCGCCGTACGACGGGTCGTCCGATGGTGGAACGGAGATGGGGGAAAATTATGCAATTCCCTCGCACACTCCCCAAAATGCATCCTATAGAACACCGAAAGACTGGCTACTCTACGCCTGTGCTTTGGAGACAATCACGAAATCAGCCTCTTCGCACTCCTCGCCACGGAATCCAAAGTGGCCAGTTCCTCGGAAAGCACGTTAGGTTAGGTTTAGCGCCTGATCTCTCCCCTCTCGTGTAGGATTGCTATTCCATCGGGCTATAAGAGTGACGACATGGTGAGAGCACGTCTGTTTGCGTACACACTTGTGCATTATCTTATCGCTCACGTAAATTGGCTACCCTCTGTTGCGACAGGCTGTTTAGCAAAGTCAGTTTTTCGTAGTTTTCGGAGACTTCAATTACTCCTCAACTAAGTGAGCTTTTTAAAAGCGAGCAAGCTTTAAAAGGGACATGGTTAAGACGCGCATTGGATTCAAAAAAGTGCAACTAGACTAGTAGATTACTCCATCAAGATACTTAGCTGGAACTTTAAGAGTTACTTCGTCTTTTTTGCTTTGCCTTCCGAGAGACTTCTTTGGACTTTGCTTGAGCATATTGACTTAAGAGCTTAATTTAATCTAGCTTTAGACTAAAATCACACAGCTAGATGGTCTGGCGATCTTAAATGGCTAGCTGGGACAGGTTTGAAGATTGATATAACTAGGCTCTGATTTTAGATTTCCTAAACTAAAATGATAGTCGCTATCAACCTTTTTCGTCAAAATTACATTATTTAGTATGTGTTAATTGTTATATTATGAGAGCAGCGGTGGTCAAGTGGTGTCGGCTGCGTCATATAAGTTTTAGGTCGAAAACTTCTTTAGCATCGTTGTGAATTTGAAAGTCGATGAAACGAAAAAGTTACAGTAAAAAAGACAGACATAAATTCAGAACTTTTTTAAATACTGCGGTAGAAGTCAATTTCTAGAATATGTGAATTACACACATATTTTTTTTTATTATATTTCTTGATTTTAATGTGCATTTTCCTTCTGCGGAAAAATACTCTTTTCTTTCTTTATTTTCTTTAATAATTATTCATAAAATTCGAACACACTAGATCCATACCACTCAAAAATACTGGTAACTCCATCAAATCTACAGCCAGTATTCGAGACGTGAATCAATCTGTATCAATGAATCAGCTTTCAATATGCTAGGCCACAAAATTGCGTAGTTGTTGAGTGCAGTAGACGGAAACCATTGAATGTACGCCTATATGATAAAATGGCCTATCTGCGCCGTTTGCAGGAAGCCCTATTATTATTGGCTTGATGATAATTGGAAAAATGATTGATCGCCCGATGAAGCCATGCTAAAGGTTCATTTTGATCGACTGATACAAATACATAGACGTCATATATATTAATTTATAAGTTAGCCTGAAGATACACTAAGATAATTTCATCCCAATTGTGATATGCAGAAACTACAGAACATAACCTACTATGATTCTCACATAGGTACATTTTTGGTTTTATGTACGTATACTCTTAGCGATAAGACCACCCATTGTACCACCCTTTGTAAACGAACTCGAAACAGTCTCCATAGTCAGGAGCACAGGCGTAGAGTAGCCAGCCTTTCGGTCTTCTATAGGATGCATTCTGGTGAGTGTGCAAGGGAATTGCATGATTTAATCCCCGCATCTCCGTTCCACCATCGGACAACCCGTCGTACGGCGACTTTCCAACCTTACGTTGTTAACACCACTACGATCCGGGCGAAGAGTTTCGCTTCCTCGTTTATACCGCGTACATCGAGGGACTGGAACAATGAGCCAGCGGTGGTGTTTCCGTTACACTATAATTTGAGTGTCTTCAAGGCTAGAGTGAATGGGCTCTCAATAAACTAACGCGCTTTACCATCAACGATCGCTTCACTGCTTACCATCAGGCGGGATTGCGGTCAAGCGCTTGTTTATAATTTATATACAGTAGTTAAGAAAACCCTGTCCGACCCGTGAAGGTGTTGTTAGGTATCGATAACTGATTCTACTAATGAATACAAAAAAGGGCTAAACTTAAAAAAAAAATCCCACTAAAAAAATAAATATTATTTCGCAAAAATAGGTAACTTAATAAATATGCGATAAGCACCCATCCGCGGGCGGCGGGCGGCAGGGCACGCGGCACGTGGTCGCATCGCTTTTCGGTCATAATAATACCGGTGTTGTCACTTTTTTTAAAATTACCAAATTTCGGGAAAGTTGGAATTAATTCGCGGGAAAAAAAGATTATTTCAAAATTCATTTGTATTGGTACTATGATGATTACGTAAAATTTTATATTATATTTGGTCATGTGTTTACCTAACCTTTATTATCCTTATGGGTCGGACAGGGTTTTCTTAGCATACTGTATATATGAAAAAACTTAATATTTATATTCTTTAATCTATATAGTAAGATTATTCTATTCTATTCTACACAGTCATCGTTAGTAACTACTAATCACCATTCCCCCAGTGCTCTCTCAGTGAATAGCTTGCTGAAAGTATTTTACAAACATATCACTTCAAAAGTGAACCTAATCTAAACCGTAACACCTACTTAATCTGAAAATCGACAAAAGGACTGTTGTTACAGACAATGCTAGGTACATACTGATTGACATTGCGATCAAAGATAGGTACTTCCAGTCAAACTTACAAAGATATGAAAAACGGTTTTTCACTTTCCCAAAATAGTCCGTAGAAATATCCCGCCTTTCGATGCTCGTTAATTTGACGTCAAAAATAAAAAAAAAAAAGAAAGAAATATATTTTCAATCCATCCCTATGTTTCCTGTCGACATCGCGGGACGCAGCTGATGGCTTTTTCTGCTTCACCGAGCAACCGCTCGGTGTCAGAAGGTTTTAGAACAAAAAAGTGTTTTTTATAAAAGACGCTTATTGTATTAACTTTATATGAATAGGAAATTATAGCTAGACATGGCTGAGGATTTTGCTGCAACGTATCATTAGTATGCTTTTGATTTGGTGATGGAGTGGAAATATAAAACGTTTTTATAAAGAGCGGTCGCACGAAGGGTACCGTATCATAAGTACCATTATCTTTAAAAAACGGCAAAAAAAATCACTTTTGTTGTATGGGAGCCCATAAATACTTTTTTAATTTTAAGTATTAGTTGTTATAGCGGCAACAGAAATAATCTCTGAAAATTTCAACTGTCTAGCTAATACGGTTCATGAGATACAGCCGAATGGACAACACTACTTTAAAAACGGCGAAGGAGAAAACCGCCCCGTCTTATAACGAAAAATTCGAACACAATGATGTTTTCCAACTGGCACTGACTGATGAATTATGGCCTAACCCATCTCATAGGGTGTCCCAGAAGTGGAAGCAATAGCCTGATTATATTACGAATATGTTAAGATTTCCTAAAGGACCGACATTTCAATCATCGGATAACTTTTTCTGTATAATAAATATGTCAGTTTGACATACTATCTCTACAACGGGCGCTGTCTGAGTGCTCGAGGCTCTCTTGGGCGCTAAGCCTGCCTGTAATTTGTTCGCGGGAAATTGGAAGATCTTGTCAGTAGGTATTTCTAGGGTATTTTGTGTTGGCCGTATGACTGGCGATCAGTTTTGTGCTTAACTAATATTCTATAACTAGCGGTCGCCAGCGACTTCGTTCGTATGGAGGTAGTTATGCTCCACTCCTTTTGGTCACAACGTGATGTTATGTAGCCTAAAGCCTTCCGGGATTAATGGGCTATTCAACCCATAAATAATTTTTCAAATCGGACCAGTACTTCCTGAGATTAGCGCGTTCAAACAAACAAACAACCATAAAAACAAACAAACTCTACAGCTTTATACAGGCTGGCGCAATAGAACGTGCATTTTTAAAATAATTATTAAAAAATAAATACAAAAGGTATAGTTAAAATAAAACTAAGCAATTATTAAGTGATAACTGAAGTTTATTTTTTTAAAATAACATCATCTAAATGATGACCCTCTCTACGTTGGCACTCCTCTAACCGCAAACGGAAATTACCGAAAACTTTCTTAAGTAGTGCTGGTGTGATTGCTGCCATTTCACCACGAATATTCTGCTTGAGCTGACTGATGTTTCTCGGATTATTGGTGTAAACTTTGTGTTTGAGGTATCCCCACAAAAAAAAGTCAGGAGGCGTCAAGTCTGGACTGCGCGGAGGCCATGGGATATCACCTCTTTTCGAAATCAGTTTGCCAGGGAACATCTGCTTCACAACCGCCATGGAGTCATTTGATGTGTGACTGGTAGCTCCGTCTTGTTGGAACCAAGTCCTAGAGTTCTTTATTCTTGAATTTTCAAGTTCTGGGGCCAAAAAACCTTCCAACATCGCAACATAGCGTTCGGTATTAACAGTGATGTTTTGCCCCCGTGCGTTTTCAAAAAAATAAGGACCAATTATTCCTTTGGCAGAGATTGCGGCCCAAACTGTCACTTTAGGGCTAAGTAACGGTTTTTGATGTTTGAGTCTGGGATTCTCACTATTCCAATAACGACAATTTTGGCGGTTTACGAACCCATTCATATGAAAATGTGCCTCATCAGAGAAAAGGATGTTTTCAAAATTTGAAAACCGATTGAGCATTTCATTAGCAAATGTGAGCCGTGCTATGAAGTCAGAGTCTTTCAATTCTTGAGGTAATTGCAGCTTGTATGGATGCAATTTAAGATCCAAGTTTAAAATTCGTTGCAAACTTCGTCGCGATATGTTTAGGACAGACGATCTCTTGCGAGTAGACATTTGTGGATCTTCTCGTACCGACTGCTTAACACTCTCAATATTGTCTTCGGTCCTAGATGTGCGTGGACGACCTTTTGCGTGTGGTTTAAACGTCGATCCAGTCTCTTCAAACCGCTTTATCCAGATTTTAATTAAATTAGCACTCGGAGCCTCCCTAATTTGCCGTACACCATACTCAGAACAAAATAATCGCCTGACAACTACGTACGAACGAGAGTTTTCGTAAAATGCGCGCACGCAAAATGTGCGACACTTCCCGACGTCGTCATATCGGTCTCCCCTCGCCCACGCCCCTTCTACCCCGCAAAAAAAGATGATGCAATATGCACGTTCTATTGCGCCACCCTGTATATTAGTATAAATTAATCTTGGCCGCTTTATGTTATAATAAATAAATAAACACAAAAATCCGAATTCGAAAATTTTATTCGCAGAATAAAAGGTGAAAAATTGGACTTAAATGGAATTAATTCTCAGAGGAATTAATTTCTTACTTATCTGAAACAAGACTGTTATCATCTCTGAAAGCCGTGAACACATCAGTTCTATCTATACACTTTCCATCAAACGTGCTAAAAACAAATAACTTTTAGCTTCCATGCGTAAACAATAAAAGGTTTCTAAAATGGACGCCCACGCTAACATCGCTGATAGAGCGGAGTGAGTGTGGGCGGCTATGTTATGTGTGATGAAGTATTACCTATCAAACCATAATTTTCTTTGCTAAACCTTCGTAATTGAATCTTTGAAACAATGAAACGTAATGGAATCACAATCATATAGGTACTGTGTGCTTTTTAAAAGGTTATACGTGTTAGTGAAAACGCTTAGTAATGCCTGCTGCTGTTGAAAGGAACCTTCGTCAACGACATCATATGTGAGGGAGCGGGGTTAGAAAATATGGTTTTTGCTTTTCTAAAACGCTTTGTTATAACCATTCATTTTCATACCGAGAACCTTTCGTGCCTCGGAAAACGCGTTAAGCCGTTGATGTTGGTCCCAGTTGTTGTATGTACATGTTATAGATCTATGTATAACACTACTGATACCCAGTAATCATAAAAACGTTCTTGAGATTAAATTGGTGTAATTACTCTTACACAAACAGGTATACAAGGCGGGCCTAATGCTCTAGGCATTGTTTACCAGTCAACCAAGTTCATTGAAGAAATAGATTGAGAGGAACAATAATAAAAACTTAAAAAAAAAAAACAAAAAAAGATTCCGATGAATTGAGAAGCTCCTCCTTTTTTATAGTCAACTTCGAATGCTTAGGCAGAGGTCTGGCAGGGGTCTACGCCTTTGGTGACCGGTGAATGTAGACAACATTGAACTCCCGCCCACCGAAGGCGTGGGCTTTCGAGCGTCGTTTCTGCGAGTAGTAGGCAGCTCACCGCCCGGTAAGGACAAGGCCCGAGTTGATGGTGCGTTGTGTTCTACGCGCGCCTCGGAGATGTCAGCACATCGTGACGGGGTCTGCCATGACTATGGGTTCTTCGAAAGAGAACGGCGCTTGTTTACTTGTTTAACCAAGAGTACAAAAATACTATGAATGTGTGCGTGAAGACGTGTACCTTACTACATATTTCCGTCTTCACCATGTCTCGGAAGGTTTGAAGAACACAGGAGCGCTTAAACACACGACGTGTTTATACACACCACACAATAAAAATGCTTTAGTTGCTTACTTATACCTAATGCTATCCTATACGTAAACCTAATGCAAGAAGACATATCGATCGAAGATCTGTATGGTGTTATCTTAATAAAATCTTGTTGAACAGTTCGAAATCTAGGCACATAAAATTCACCAGGAAAGTAAAATCAAAATCATTTATTCAAATTAGGCTGAGAATCAACATTTTTTGAACGTCAATATTACATAAGACGGTCCCTCAAAAGGCTTGCCTATCGCAGGTCAAATACAGTGAATTCGGCGTATTAAATAAATGGAGTGAACTTGTGCGAGGTAGACGTGGTGTGAGATCTGGGCCTTATCATGGATTCTAACCTCAGATTTGTGCCACATATTGAGAACATAAGCAGTCGATCCCAACGAATGCTTGGATTTTTCATTAGTAATGGGACGGTATTTCAACGCCCACATACTAAATTAGTTCTCTATAATAGCCTTATAAGAAGCATCCTGGAATATTGCAGTATGATATAAAGGCCTCATTACGCAACCCATTCGCTGCGGATAGAAAGACTCCAAAAAATGTTTATCCGATACCTAGGGTTGCCAAAAGGTAGGCAATTTAAACATCTCTCCTACCTTGACAAATTAAGCTGCTACAAAATGAGTACCCTGGAAGATCGAAGGGAAGTCTTGGATTTGAAATTCGCATATAAACTGCTCAATAACGCCATTGACTGCCCACGATTGATATGTTGGTTCAACTTCAGAGTACCACGTAGACCAGCTCGTAAACCCATAGCACCCTTAGCTCCACCTCTTCGCCATACAGTATCTGGTGCTAATTCACCTGTACCTCGCATGTGCAAAATGTGTGACCTAGTTGACGTCCACGCTGACTCGTATCGACATTTGTCATACGACAATAGTCTATTAGTTGTTTCGAATACAATCAACCCATACATTGATAAACTTACAAAGAGTACCTAGCATATGGTGTTTGCCTGTAATTGGATGTGCAGTTAGATTTAAGACCAATAATATGATTTATAATGTGTAAAATATCTGTAGCAGCTCGGTACCTGGATTTCTACCCGGTATCATATGTCAAACGCGCGTCGCTTCGTGAGGTAACAATACTGTATATTAATTTTATTTTACTGTTGGTAATTTCATGTCATTTCACTAATTTAAATGTTACTAAACTACTACTGTTCTAAATATACTAAAACATAAATAAACTATAACTTATGTCACATAAATTGAGCGGAACTTGTATCATAATCACGATACTTGGTGAAACTATTTCATCCCCTGTCAACAACTATTCCACCTTTGTAAACTTGTAGTTCAGATCAAGTTGAACATGAATATACAAACATTGATCGGTACTCGAAGTTTTGACAGTAAGACATGGATATCGCTTGACTTCATTTAGGAGCTAATGCAATGGTTTATTGCATGTGGTTATAATTCCAGAGGAGTACAAAACACATACAACATCTTATCACAATATGAAATGCTAATAATGTTAAGGCTGGGCTTAAACCTTTGAGACAGTAATTGTATTTTAAACTTAATTTAGTAAAGTTCCTAATATGTGCTAAAGTGACAATTTGGCACCGAAACAAGCTGTCATCACTACATATTATAAAACAAAGTCACTTTTAATTTCCCTATGTCGCTTTGTATGATTCAATCTTTAAAACTATGCAACGGATTTTGATAGGGTTTTTTTAATATATAGAGTGATTCAAGAGGAAGGTTTTTATGTATATAACAGGCATACCCCCTTATTCATAAAAGCTGCTTAAAGTTAACTAGTGATTAGCGATTCTTTAAACATACATTTTTGACCTCAAAATGTATGGTGAAAGAATCGTTAATCACTAGTTAACTTTAAGCAGCGTTTATGAATAAGGCGGATATTATATAAGAGGAACACTGATAATTTTTAAGGTTTCTAACACATATCGCAAAATAAACCCATTTTTTTTAACTTACATTGCAAATGCTGGTTGAACCCTATGAGATAGATCAAAATACCATTCGACACCATATGTCTACCTACTATAGTTACTTCATTATGACTACTTTTTATGTTTGAAAAGTTAATTAAAATGCCAGTCGAAATCAGAGCCCACTATTTGTTCCTTATTATTAATCCATATCCAAATAAATTACGTCATATCAAAGGTAATTTTAGTAGCAGCAGATCTCTTTTTGAATTATTGGAATTGGTTGTTTCATTCAGGAGATATCACGATTTATTCAAAATTAAATACCAGAAAAAATCCGAGTGCCGCTCGTGCCCCTGCCGGCCGCCTGCTACTTGAGTGTTTCTCTGCCTAAACCGCAGAATGAGTGGGCCGGAGCGGGCAACCATTACTTCGGACAAACTTGCTACCCCGGTAGGCTTTCATTCTGTTTGAAGGTGGTGGAACCAGCTATCCATGGACAATAAGGTTGTGTATCTTGTAGAGTCAGATATTGGCTGATGGGCGGCACAGTAGACATTATTTTTATTAAAGGGCCATCGTTTCTTGAGGAAGGCTTAGGTACCTATATCATTTGTCCACGTGCGAAGCCGGGGCGTGTCGCTAGTTTTTGTATAAAGAACTGCGTTTCTATAACGGTTAGGTTAATAATTCAACACAAATACAAATACTTATTGGCCCAAAAAATACATTTTTTCAATCATCAACCTTTTTATCATCCCACTACTGGCCACAGGTCTCCTCTCATACAGAGAAGGATTAAGCGTAATCATCACGCTTGCTCGATGCGGATTGGCAATTTCAGAATGAAAGTCTAGGTTTCCTCGAGATGTTTTCTTTCACCTTATATTCAGGCATTGGTATCCAAGATATACTTAGAAAGTACATATAACTTAGAAAAGTTACATTGGTACTTGCTTGACCTGGAATCGAACCGGCACACTTATACTTAAGAGGCTAACGTTTTAATCACTAGGCTACCACGAGTTGCTGTTTTAAACTTAGTCTAAACTATATCTTTGTTTTGTAATAAGGGGTTAGTGTGTTTTATATGTAACAACACATCTGTTTTCTTTAAATATGGTTATGTAGTAGTGCAGAATAACTCATGTCGCTCATCTAGTAATTATCGGTGCTACTACGGGTTTAATATTTTACAGAAACAAGGTTCGAAAATATTATAAATGTTTGAAAAAAAATCTGAATTAATTTTATGTTTTTTTACAGACTCATGTCTATACTAGTCATTACACGCAGTGTTCAACGGGTTCGAGGTACTAGTACTAATACTAATAAATATTAAGGATTCACATTTTTTTACCGATGTGACAATATATTAGGCACTTGATGAGCGATATGCCCGGTTGATGGCACTAAATTTACCCCTCATTATGTATTTGGCCCTGAAGGGGCAAGCGCTAGGGTAGCCCTTGATATTGATAGAGATTAGAGATAGGATAAAAAACCCTACAAATATGGTTTGATATCGTCTGACGAAGCCATGCGCTTGGTATCTTTTTTATGTTATAATCTATTGCTTGCCCATGATCCCGTTTAATGGTAAGCAGTGATACAATCGTTGATGGTAAAGCGCGCTAGTTTATTAAGAGCCTATTCACTCTAGCCTTGAAGACATTTATCTTATAGTCAGACGGAAATACCGCCGCTGGCAAATAGATCCAGTCCCTCGATGTACGCGGTATAAAAGACGAGGCGAAACGCTTCGTCCGGATCGTAGTGGTGTCAACAACTTAAGGGTTGATACTCGCCGTACGACGGGTCGTCTGATGATGGAACGGAGATGGGGGAATTAAATCATGCAATTCCTTCGCACACTCTCCAAAATACATCCTATAGGTAGAAATCCGACAGGCTGGCTACTATGTTATAATCTAGTGCTTGACCGTGAACCCATAATGCAGTAAGCAGTAATGCAACATTCGTTGATGGTATAGCGCACTAGTTCATTAAGAGCCTATTCATTTAGCCTTAAAGAGACTTAAATTTTAATGAATATTGTATATTCCTTCCGTTATAAGTTGTATATAAACTTTAACACAATAAAAAAGCAGACGACACACGTGTACCAGTCAAAGTTCTTTGTCCAACACGTTCTTAACAATAATTCTACAAGAATGTTCCCGTCGTAATGTCCAAGGAAACCATTTCGCTTTACGCCCAGATAAAATGCGAGTGCAAGTGTACTAGATGTCTTGTGCAACAAAGTTGTTTTAATTTCTGTACTCAAACTGAATTTTACGGACGGTCTTCTGTTTTATTATTTCAGTACAAAACTCGTAACTAAGTCACTATCTAGAAAGTCTGGCAGCTAGTCTTTCCTAGGGGTATTATAGTTTTGAAGTGAAACTTCTTTACGCACGCTTGACTTGGGGAGTAAGCTGGCGAACGCGTGACGTAAGCGTTACGAAAAGTGATCGGGCAAGGCGAACGGAAGTTAAGTGGGGGATATAAGTTTATTAGTTTCTTTTCCTTCTTCAGCCTATAGAGGTCCACTGCTGGACACAGGCTTCCTCCAAGGCTTTCCACGATGACCAATCTTGTGCTGCCCGTATCCATCGGCTTCCCGCGACGTTCACCAATTCATTGGTCCACCTGGTTGGGGTCCGCCCTACGCTGCGCCTACGTGGCCGCCACTGCAGAACCTTACTGCCCCATCGGCCATCGGTTCTACGAGCAATGTGCTTCTCCCATTCCACTATGTCGTTGACTGGGTCTTCTGCGGTTGCGAACGGCAGAACCCTCTTTGTATCTTTCATTCTGTTCCTAGTTAAATTTTTACATAATATTTTTCAAAAGTATCTAACGGACTTGCGTGATTCGACTTCGACTCGTCATGTGTCTTTCAAAATTACGGAATCGCAGGGACCTGAGTTATGATCCTTCTATAAAATATTATAAATGTGAAAGTTGAGATGCTTGTTACTGAATCACGCGATGCTGTGGGCTAGCAGTTACAGGAGGACAACAACACGGAACCCGTTGTTGGCCCTAATACTAATATAAGACCTCACGTTTAGATAATGGGGCCCACAGCGGGTTCCTTACCACCATACAATGTATAGGTCGTGGTGGCCTAGTGGTTAAAACACCAGCCTCTCAAGTATGAATGCACGGGTTCGATTCCAGGTCAGGCAAGTACCAATGTAACTTTTCTATTTCTAAAATTATATGTACTTTCTAAGTATATCTTGGACACCAATGACTGAAGGTGAAGGAAAACATCTTGAGGAAACTTGGACTTTAAATCTGAAATCGCCAACCCGCATTGAGCAAGCGTGGTGATTACGCTCAATCCTTCTCTGTATGAGAGGAGACCTCTGCCCAGCAGTGGGACGATAAAAGGTTGATAATGATGATGAATGATGATGATACAATGTTTAAAACCACATATTTATCCTTATAATTTGTCATTAAAGCGAACTTATTTGTACACGTTATGTGCTTTATGTAAATTTCAAGTGTCTATCTATTACGATTTTAAAGATACGGTCCTGTGATTAATAGCAGTGATCTCAGTAAAACTATGCAGGTTATTTACAAATTAATATGAACTTTTTAAAAGTACACACATCAAAAGTGTCTAGGGATCAAGCATTTTTATGCGGATTTCTTGAGATTGAGATGTGGCTTTGTAATAAATTTATGATTTTATAAATTTATATGGACCCTTTTTGGTGCATTTCATAATTTGAATCAGGAACTGTGAATCAAATTCGAGTAAAAGATGAAAATCAGCTGTCAAAATTTTCCCTATAAAAACATACAACGCATTGAAGACATTATTAGTGCTACTGTTTCCCTACTACTGATTAAAACCAACGTTATTATGGAGCGGCGACGTCATTTAAGCAGGGAAGAAATGCTCAGAGCCGTGGGAATGATAGAAGCTGGTTCCCGGCAACGTACTGTGGCTTTAGCTCTGAATACAAGTCAGAGTGTTATCAGTCGACTTTGGACACGTTACCGAAGCACTGGTACCGTGGCTGAGCGCCATGGAGGACGGTATCGCTGCACCACACGGAGACAAGACCGATACATTCAAATCTTAACTCGAAGAGCTCCAACAATAACCGCCATGATGTTAGCCGTGAGGCTTCATCACTCTTCAGGGAACTTAATTAGCGACCAAACAGTCAGAAACCGCTTGCATGAAGTGGACCTTCATTCCCGAAGACCGCTACGGGTACCACCTATAGCAATGCACAATCGTAGGATTCGATATCAATGGGCTCTTGAATACAGAAATTGGGCAGAAGAACAATGGCGTTTCGTGTGCTTTTCTGATGAGTCTCGTTTTGGTATGAGACCGGATACAAGACGTATACGACACTGGAGAACCCCTGGACGCCAACAGCGATTAAAATCCTGCCAGGAAGTCCATCCTTATAGTGGTGGAACCATCATGGTATGGGCGGGTATTTGGATCGGCGGAAAAACTGAGTTGATTTGGATCAGAGGCAACCTCAACGCTCAAATTTATGCTGAGACGATTGTATCAGACGTCATCGTTCCTCTACAAGTGCAAATCGGTCCCTTATTTAAGTTAATGCATGATAATGCACGACCGCACACCGCAAGAGTTGTAAGACAGACTCTCGCCGCAGCTAACATCAATGTCCTGCCCTGGCCTGCTCAGTCGCCAGACTTGAACCCGATTGAGCATGCATGGGATATGCTACAGAGAAGAGCTCTGCCGAATATGGAGGGTATCCAGTCGCAAGAAGACCTTTTTTTGTTGTTGCAACGAACATGGGCGGCCATTCCACAGCGTGATTTGGATGAACTAATTTTGAGTATGCCAAACCGATGTTCTTGTGTTGTTAGTGTTCGCGGTAGAAACACGGATTATTAATTGTTTAAGTTACCCAATAAAATTTTAGAGAAAACTGTTATTTCAGTCTTTTTTTCGAACTTTTGTGTTAGTGGTTCAAATGTCAAATATCCCTTTATTAGGAAAATGGCAAATTTCTTTATTAATGCAAAGGTGACTTGGTTTATCGTTACTGTGACAAACGAAAACACTTTATTTGATGAATCCTTAAAGAAAATTTTAATTAATATCAATCAGGAGAAAAGTTATTGCAAAAATATATGTTGATCCCTAGACACTTTTGATGTGTGTAGTTTGAAATATTCTGCAACGCTATCCTTGAGCTAAGGTAATGCAATCTGAAGTAAGCGTTTGATGCCTTTATACGGATGAGAGCTGCAGGGTAATTCCGTAAGTGTATCTCAGTAGCAATGGGTTTCATTTGACAGTTCAACAATATTCATTGCTTTATTACCGCTGTTGAGCAGACGCATTTTGGAACATATGGAGCAGTGGAATAGCAATAATCTTCAAAATGTTTCCAACATAAAGTAATAGTGTGTTACGCAATTGGGGTGCAGTTCAATCAACCTTGAGCCTTAATGCTTTAGAGATAAAGTTGAAAATGTAGTAAAGAAATCTGCACATATTTAAGCAGCGTACTGTCGTCTGTACATTATTCCAACATGTACAGTCAGTCAAAAGATGCACTATATGATGTCCCTGAAGTCGGCCACAAGCCGCAATCAGGTAATAGGCAAGACCAACTAGTTACAAAAATAAAAAAAGAATACTGTAATTAATACTGTAACTTACATACCATACTCGCATAGAACAATTTTTTCAGTGGTATTCTAAGTCATTTCCCTTTATTCATTTACAAACTTATAAACTAAATAAACTACAAATTACTAAATAAAGCTATTACACTAATTAATACTATTAATAAATTACAATACAGCATCAAAAAATTCTTCATCATTGCTGTCGACTAGTAATGTACCATGAATGGCAATGCTTAGCCTTTGGCCAAGGTAAAAGCCTAGCCCTTAGGTTAAGGGAAGTGTCAACAAGCCGTTTGGACATTTCATTGAAAAAGCAATGAACAGTCGGACCCCACGGAACGAGGGTTTCTACCCCAAACGGCTCGAAAGTATAATTTCCGATAAGGTTGTTATATTTTCGCCGTTTGAGGTTTTCTGCAGCCGAAGTAGCACCGCCAGCACAGCACGCCGAGCCAGGAAGATGGGATAGCGCGAAAGTATCGACGCAAGTTGCGTCCCAAGATACAATTATAAGATATAATTATTATGTTATTATTTATATACAAGATGTTATTGTTATGTTCTAGTTACACATTTAAAATTTTATCAATAATGATTCTAGATAATAATTTATCTATTGAAATTTCCCAATTGTCCATTGACAGCTTCATTATAATAAATAAATATAACGTCGTTTACATTGCTAATAATATAAACTATTACTTTACATTATATTTTAACAATCTGAGCGCCGTTATTAGTGGGATATGTAGCAAGATTCAAGATATTACGACATGGGCTCAGCACTGTCCAAATAAGTTAAACTAATTATATTCTACGGCTACCTTATAACTTATTACCATACGGAACTGTTCGAGCCAATCTTGTGTAGATACATTGTTCATGCAATAACAGCAAATTGAGGTCGTCGACATGTTTACCATCACTGCTTACGATCAGGCGGGACTGCGGTATAATTATTAAAAAAAAAACATTATTGACGATACTCTTCTGGAGTGTAGTGCTTGCTAGAGGCGTCCGTGTGTGACCAGTGAAGAAATTGCGTAAAAAGCTTTATCAGAAATAACTTTTATTTTGACAGTTCAATAATAAGTATTTATTGCGTTATTTACATTGTTTAGCAAACAGATTCTTTGAATATATCAAGCAATGGATTAGCAATTTTCTTATAAATCATTGAGATTGAGTTTGATAGTATTTTACGCAATTACTTAAGAGGGGACTCTAGTGCCGAAGAATTTTAAAAATAGGTATTTGAAGAAACTATTGCCGTCGCGTCATTTCCAACCTTTCCCCGTAAAGTGTGAAAGAGACGGAGCTCAGGCTGATTTTACCTAATAAAATGTTGAATAATGGACGTTCGCTTTCGTATTCCGCTGTTTTCTTTTAAAAATACGACAGATCTCAATTATTTTCATATCAAAATTGAAACGAAAAGTATACCTATGCTTCTATTTGTCAAAAACTTATCACATTTGTCTAATAGACTTCTGAAAAACGCGGTAAAAATGAGTTATTTATCGGAATTTTGAAATATGATATTTTTTTTTATTAATTAATTTTTTGGAAAAACCAAATGACAGGGGCACGTATAATCAAGGTGTGATATAGTAGAAAAAAAAAATGATTGATCTAAAAGCGTTATCCACAAAGAATACGTTTCTTATAGAGAAAGCGCCACGTATAGAGTTCCCTCTTTAATTGCATAACACACATCACCGAGTCGTCCAAATAATACCTATAATGATGAATTTCTGTTATATTTATAACAGAAACAGACAGCCCAGCCATTTTTGTGGCGTACCTAACGACTTATATATCGGCACATTATTGGTCGCTCTGGTCAATAAATATAGTATTATGAACAGATGCGAGCCCCACTATATTTAGATCTTAGCTGCATACAGCGAATGGGTGATCGATTTTAAAGCGCTGAATGATATCACTGTGTTGAAAATAAAGAATGTTGTTTTTGATTCCGTCTATTTTTGTTTGGAGAGGAGGAATTAAAGTTTATTTTCTATTATGGAAAATTCCGCGTGTTCTTTTTAATATAGCGTAATCAGCCGCAGGAATCCGGTAGATGCGAGAAGCATGGAACCGGCCATAGCGCAAGTGCTTGGAAAAGAAGTATCATGTCCAGCAGTGGACAACGTAATGAAAATTAAATTAATAATGCTAATGACATGTTTATATGTCGAATGTCGTGGTGGCCTAGTGGTTAAAACACCAGTCTCTCAAATATGAGTGCGCGGGTTCGATCCCAGGTCAGGCAAGTACCAACGTAACTTTTCTAAAGTTATATGTACTTTCTAAGTATATCTTGGACACCAATGACTGAAGTGAAGGAAAACATCTTGAGGAAACCTGGACTTTAAGTCTGAAATCGCCAACCAGCATTGAGCAAGCGTGGTGATTACGCTTAATCTTTCTCTGTATGAGAGGAGACCTGTGCCCAGTAGTGGGACGGCAAAAAAAAGTTGATGATGATGATGACGACATGTTTAAAAAAAAATAATTATTTATAATTATTACACTCAAATATCAATTATTTTCAAATAAATATATATAAGTACACTTTAATCAATCTTAAAATACCTACTAAATGTAATTTTAAACTCTACATTTTGAAAATTAACGAAATTGTTCAAACAAAATTATAGATTAAAACCTAATCTGGAAAGTACGTAAAGAAAATATATTTAACAGGATGAATACGTTTGTGTATGCCTTAAGACAAGTTAAAAATAAACTGACATAAAAACAGCAATAAAATGCTACCATGCGTATAGAGAATCTATTTTGAGAAACGGGCTTATAATATTATGGGGAAATGGTACGGAAATTAATTAGAGCGTTTGTTCCGCAAAAAATACATCAAAGGATGGGTTTAGCGGTTTTTTTTATAAATAATAATCAAGTGCTTGACCGCAAGCCCTGATGGTAAGCAGTGATACATTCGTTGATAGTTAAGCGCGCTAGTTTATTAAGAGCCTATTCACTCTAGCTTTGTAGATACATAAATTGTAGTCCGACGGAAACACCGCAGCTAGCAAATTGTTCCAGGCCATCGTTATACGCAGTATAAATGAAGAGGCAAAACGCTTCATTCGGATCGGATTGCTTAAAACATTCTTCACTACAAAACTATAAAAATCTCTCTTTCTCGTCCTCTATGTTCCTATGTATGATTAAATCTTTAATTTTTTCTTTCTCGAAGTGATTTTAACCAATACAACATTAATTCTTATCCAATTTAATACCTTTAATACATTGTTGATTTAGTACAGATTTATATCGTCCTTTATTGCGTATTATTTAAGTCAATATTTTCGAAGATATTACAGATTGAAAAATGGCGAGCGGTCGCGTCCGGGCCGACCGGGAGCGGTGGGCCGCTATGTTTTTTATACAACGTTCACAGTTTTTCTGTAGTGTATTAGTATCAGTATTGCAAACTTGCAAAGGCGTGGCGGATTGTTAATAAATCTAGTTGTAAATAAATCTTGATTTAGTATACTTAAGTTATAAACTCGATTTTTTAAACGCTGTTGTTTAAAAATGTTGTACTCTATAGGCTCAAGAAGAAGAAGAAAAAATGTTGAACCCTTAAGTCGATTACAATACGCAGTTATAGATACTTCGAAGCCGTGCTCAGATATCTCTCAGATATCTTATCAAGGGGTGTTCGATCGCGAATTTTCTATTAAGCTCGACAGATGGCGTTGTACCGTTTACTAAATCGCGGTGTCGAGATTCTCCGCTATTATTATACAACGTGTAACATAAAGGGTATATACATACCAAGGGCATTGCATCTTTACATGATATCAATAGAATATCTATTTGAAGGGTTTTTAATCCTATCTCTTTATGTTAGGAAGTTACGAGAAAAAACACCGCCTGTGATAGGCTACTACCATACTAGGCGCACAGAATTTTTGAAGACATTTATCGTGATTTTGCCAAGTAATATGACGTGTAACGAGTAGTTACTAACGTATGTGGTGTGGTGTACGTTTGTTATGATTTGAATTTAAGAAACACACGGAACCGAAAATTTAGTATAAATTTTTTGAGTATTTTATTTTGAGTTATTTCATGGTTTCATTGGTAAATTAATATTTTTGCATAGATCTTCTATTTTTAATGAAAAAAAAAAAAAATTCGTTGTAGACCTTGTAGTACCAAGCTCGCGCCACGGGCGCCTCTGTGCTTATATCCCCCACTTAACTTCCGTTTCCGTTCGCCTTGCCCGATCACTTTTCGTAACGCTTACGTCACGCGTTCGCCAGCTTACTCCCCAAGTAAAGCGTGCGTAAAGAAGTTTCACTTCAATAAATTTTGTTAGAACTCGCTTAGGAAAACTGTTTTATTTCACAAATTCTCAGCGGGCAGTTGTCAGGTGCCGCGTGCCGTATCAAAGGGTATAGTGTTAGCGAGTACTGCAAAGTGGGTTGGGGGTCAGGTAGGTAGTCGCCCCGTGTAAAATATTAGTCAGCTGTATTCAGTTAGATTAAAAAGTGATCGAAATACAGTTGGAAAAACTAAGCATCTTGATACTGTAGCTTTGATTCAGCCCAAAGGTCCGTTAATGGCATACTTATATAAATGTTTCTCCCATTGAGGTGCAATTCAGATACTTGAACAAAAACTTCTCTCAAAAAAATCCCTCTATGTAGTACGAGTTTATAACACAGATTGGATATAATAAAAAAGAAAACGTATGTAAAAATAAACCGACAAACCGAATGACGCTTCGATTTTTTGCTCTTTCCTTGTTCAACAACTCCCTCCGTTAGTTCAGAGAGAGAGCAAAAACGCGATCAGATTGGACAAAACAAATCAACTGCATTCCTGTTCGGGTGCCTGATTGTCTAGTTGGAATTATCTAAAGTATACTCTAGTGGGTTAGGATTAATTCTAAATTCCTCTTAGCATCAATCCTTAAAACAGAATTCACATTCCGCCAGTTATAACTAAGTAACAAGGGAGCAGTGTTAGTCCAGTGGTAACTGTCGTAACTTATGCTGCTCTCAAAACGGAAAGGAAAATTTCAAGAGGAAATCGACTTTATAGACTATAGAAAGTTTATTAAGAACCTATTCACTCGAAAAAAAAAAACTAGGTGAATAGGAAGAACGACACTTGGACAGGAAGACACAGGAAGACGGCACTTGAGCTAGGTGATGCAAAGTTAAACCCAACAACTCGACCAACGATCCTACGCCAGGGAGACTGATCTGGAGACTCTCCACGACCAAATTCCCGACTCAACAACATTTGGCGCATCGTGCACGGCACACATTGCAACACAACTGCTCAGACCCGTCCTCCATACGTCTTCACCAGGCATCATGCCGGTTTACAATCCACTCTCTCTCGCGTTATTTTACAAATCCTGACAATAATTCCTGACAGAGAACTCCGTAGCTCCCGATGTACATGCCTGTACCTGTATAACCTACCACTGACCATTAATTACTATCAGCTAAGCTTGTGCTATTGCCCTCCAAAAACACATAAAAAAACACAAATTTAGAGGTTTTCGAATGAATGTCATTGGATTAATTTCAGAATTATCATTGGAATGGCAGCCATGTTGGAATGTAATATAGTGGATATTACGTCGATGTATGGCTTCGTTTATTTGTTCGTATACACGCAATTCGTATCTTCATAATATTCAATATATCAACAGTAGATAGATATATATTGTCAGCATATTTTCTGATATGAATATTTTCTATTTCGGTGTTTGATAAAAGTGCGTAACCATATACAATGTAATATTGTATAACACGCTATGTATTAGTAGCAAGTATCATTGAAATAATTTACTAAACTCAACATAAAAATACGAAATTCAATAGTATTTATACAATTTGCACAGTTTTCACCTCTTTAATTCCGCACATTGATGGCATCTGTGTGCGATATTTCTCTACCCGGCGGCGGCGTTAAGACCGCTTGTTTTTATTGCCGAGTATATTCTCACGCATATTATCACTCACACGCGGTATAATTTCATATACATTACGTATGCGTACATTTTTTTTTCATTACAGTATTTTTGTACAATTTCGTTTGTCCTTGGGACTCACATGTTTTTCTTATTTTTTCTCCGTTATGAGCGCTGTGCCTCGTCGAAAATTTCACGAAACGAAAAAGGTGACGATGGAAAGTACGCTATTATCACTGACAGCGAGCTATCTCGACGAGAAAAGTGGGTTCTCCCACGCAGTGCCGGTAGGTATGTGTCCTATGTTTTCGAATTTTTGATTTAGATCTTCGTTGTTCTTCACTTTTTGTTGATATGTCCTTTAAAATATTACCAGACCTGCTTTCTAGTATATTCTGTGTTAGTAAGTAAGTTCCATTGATTTCTTAAATAATACACGTTTGCTACAAAATCTTTTACAGTTAACTTTTTCTGCTTTTGACTATATTTTACTCTTTTGAAGGCAGTAAATAGTACGAAAGGTAGCAAATACTGAATATTTACACTATGAAGTAATAGTTTCTTTTTTACCTTTGATACCTAAAAGACAAAGAAACCTTGTTGAAGTTATGGTACTTTCGCTTTGAGAATATTTATAATGGTGAGATGGGTGCAGGATGCACTTTTTAGTTTAAGCTTCCTGGTTTAAAGGGAACAGATAAACTTTTCTTTTGTCATGACAAGGAAATTTGGGAACCAGACTTTATTTTTATTTAAAACTATTTGCATATCAAAGAGAGATCGTTGATTTATTTTACTTGCTCAAATTCTTCAACTTAGACACTCCTACTGAGTGCCTAAGTTGAAGTATTACCGACCAGATTAGGATATATTACTGACCAGATTAGGGCTATTGCATTAATTAGTAAATGGCTTGTGGAGGTCAGATAGGTATCGCGATAGCTTCGTGGTAAATACTGGTATTTCATTGCATCAAATTGGAGTGCGAGCCGATTCCAACATAGTTGGAAAATATTTTGTAGATGATATATTTTTTTTTTAAAACGTTGCCCTACACTAGGAATTACTCCTGTCTCATGGGTGCGTTTACAAACAATTAAAGTCACAAACATAAACAGCCAGACATATATGTAGTGGTGGCCTAGTGGTTAAAACACCAGCCAAGTATGAGTGCGCGGGTACGATTCCACTTTCCAGGTTAGGCAAGTACCAATGTAACTTTTCTAATGTTATATGTACTTTCTAAGTATATCTTGGACACCAGTGACTGAAGGTGAAGGAAAACATATTGAGGAGACCTGAACTTTATAAGTCTGAAATCGCCGACCCGCATTGAGCAAGCGTGGTGATTACGCTCAATCCTTCTCTGTTTGAGAGGAGACCTGTGTCCAGCAGTGGGACGGATATAAAGGTTGATGATGATGACACAAACAGCCAGACCTGGAACTACTACCTGTAGGCCATACAAATATTTGTTCCGTGCGGGATTCGAACCTGCGTATACATTATGACCATCAACATGCAATGTAATTAACGCACACCCTCAAATATTTGAATTAGAATATTATGTTATAATCATAATACATGCACTGATTTTTTTTTAAATTTAACATGTATATGCATTGTTATTTATTACATTAGTTAATACTAATTCTTGGAGAACGAAGGCTAACATTTTTGGAATAAGGTTTTTTTTTCTTTATTTTGTATTGAATGATTAAATTTGTATGAATACAAGTAAACTACGATTTTAAAGGTCTATAAAAACAACGGGGTTAATATGACAATAATTTAAAACTACGGGTTTTAAATTATTTTGGGATAAAAATTAGGTACTTCTATTAAAAATTATATAAACCGATTCAGTAAATGATTCTGAATAAACTATCAGAAAGTGCGTTAAATAATTTACATGTAACACAGCCTCCGTGGCGTAGCAGAGCGAACGCGGCCGCTGCGCAAGGAGGCGTGGGTTCGATTCCCGCGCAGTGCAAATATTTGTATGCATGAATATGAATATTTGCACTGGTCTGGTCGTGACTCGCAAATCACGTTAAGCCGTTGGCAGTCGTTACGGGTAGTTGGAACCCTCAAAAGTCCAACAATTGGTCTAACGGCAATATTTCGATATCGCCTTCGGGTTGTGGAGGTCAGACGGCAGTCGCTTCACGGAAAATATCCCAGTTTTTTTTTTTTTAATAATTATAAACTAGCGCTTGACCGCAATCCCGCCTGATGGTAAGCAGTGATGCGATCGTTGATGGTAAAGCGTGCTAGTTTATTAAGAGCCTATTCACTCAGAAAAACTGAGCGAATAGAAAGGAAGACGGCAGTTGAGCGAGGTGATACAATGTTAAACCCAACAACACGACCAACGATGCTGCGCTAAAGGGATATTGATCTGCAGACCCTCCACGACCAAACTCCCAACACAAAAACATTAGGCGCATCGTACCCGGCACACATCGCAACACAACTGCTCAGACCCGTCCTCCGAATGAATGTGATGAAACATAATCAGCTTATGATGCCTCCACTTGGTACAGGCCTCCTCAAAGTGAGAGGAAGTAGGCCATAATCTACTTACGCGGGCCCAGTGCGGATTGGTAGATGCCACATGTCTCCGAGAAGTTTTCTCTCTAGGACATGCCGGTTTTCGTCACATTGTTTTCCGCACCGTTTTGAGACCAGTGGTGATGGAATATATACACAAAGCAAAGCGCCTGACGGATATATAACACACCAGAACAATATGCTTTCATTGTCTCATACAAATATATGTCGGAGATCGTCGGTATAATTTTAATAGAAGTTGCTGATTTGATTTACGTAGTAGAGGGGCAAACGCTTGTGACGTTATTTTGTGATGGCGTCGCATGGACAGAGTCGCTTTGGAAAGTGGGGTTCGTCAAACGGTCACTTTGCATCGAGACGCGGACCAAGGCACTTCTCCGAACCGAAACTGTCGGTTTGCCTATTCGAATTGTTATTATGAAGGAGGGTATATCTACACGTCGTGCTTCAATTCAAAACTCACCTACGAAATGTAACCTGTACCACCACACCAAGATGCTGTCAACCCTACCGCTCTGCCGTCGCTGTCTCCGACATATATATTATGAACAACATATTCAGGCAATACTATATAAATACTAGCTGACCCGGCAAACGTTGTTTTGCCATATAAATAATAAAAAAAAATTAGGGGTGGACTACCCCTAACATTTAGGAGGATGAAAAATAGATGTTGGCCGATTCTCATAGATACCGGATAAGCATAAAAAAATTTCATCAAAATCGGTCGAGCCGTTTCGGAGGAGTTTAAGTTTGAACACCGTGACACGAGAATTTTATATATTAGATAAATATATACGGACAAATCACACAGATTGGGCTAGCCCCAAAGTAAGTTCGAGACTTGTGTTATGGGATACTAACTCAACGATACTATATTTATAATAGATACATATATAGATTAACATCCAAGACCCAGGCCAATCAGGAAAATATCGTTTTCCATCATGACCTGGCCGGGGATCGAATCCGGGGCCTTCACGTCGCAGGCAGGCGTGTTGACCGCTGCGCCACGGAGGACGACTTATACTATATATTTCTATATATACTATGTATTTGGTACCTATCTACTACTACATTATACTTGACTCATACCAGTTACATCGGATTGGTTTCTATCGAAATATAGTCGTTAGTTTCTAAATATTTGTTTCCTCGAAAAACTGACGCGACCTCGACGCTACGTTTGTATTTCTCTCATCTTTCTGAAATGAAAAAGAGACGGTGGTAAATAAAAACAAATGGTTCCGTATCATTGATTTATGGAATTAAAGGATTTAAGTTATTTGTATGAAAGATTATGCAATAATAAGCGGTTGGTAGTTTTTATAGTAATGTACATCATATATTTTTGGAGATTTTTTATTTTCTTATTTTAGAAGTTAGAGGGGGGGACCAACTTTTTTCCACTTTGGAAGCGTTTGTCACGCAAACTATTCGGTTTAGAAAAAAACAAATTAGAAACCTCGATATAATTTTGGAAGACCTATCCATAGATACCCCACACGTATGTGTTTGATGAAAATAAAAGTTTTGAGTTTCAGTTCTAAGTATGGGGAGCCCCCAATATTTAATATTTTTTTTTTTTTTATTTTTGCATCAAAATCTTAATGCGGTTTATAAAAACATCTACCTACCAAGTTTCAACAGTATAGCTCTGATAGTTTCGGAAAAAATGGCTGTGACATACGGACGGACAGACGGACAGACAGAAATGACGAATCTATAAGGGTTCCATTTTTTGCCATTTGGCTACGGAACCCTGAAAATGATATTAGTCACACTAAAAAACGCAAAATATATTCTCAAAATACCTTGACAAAAGGTAAAAATGTGTGGTTTCTTCAGACATTACGACAGTACATCAAGCTACTACAATCTTAAAATTTCTTTGTTAGTTTTTCAACTTTATCGCTGCGGTATTAAGACTGAAGTTTAAGTGGGAATATCCGTTAGCTTGAACTGCTGTCGTCCGTACATTACCAAATAATAAAAAAAAGAGAAGAGAATTATCACCATACACCACCGCCAGCAGGCGGTGGTCTCTTCTGGTGATAATACGCAGACAGCTATGTACCCTAACCATTTAAGAAAAAACACCGACTGCTGCTTTAAGTACAATATCACAATACAGGAGTACCAGTATTGTGTAATTCTCGTGAGTGGTTAGGCTACATAGTCTTCCGCGTCGAATGTTTTTAAACTTTGTTGGGATCAGTTTCCAGAATAATCAGGGCAAACAAAGGTAAAAAAATCTCAATTTCATGACTCTTCATTTACTCTTATTTTCCTCGTAATCTTTAGTTTTACTAGAACACCGTATGTGTTTCTTATTAAAGTAATCGTTGATGGTTTACCATAGCGCGCTTGTTTATTAAGATCCTATTCACTCTAGCCTTGAAGATACTTGAATAGTAGTCCGCCGGAAACACCGCCGTTGGAAAATTGTTCTAGTCCCTCGAAGTACCGTATAAAAGAAGAGAAGGAATCCTTCGTTCGGATCGTTGTGGTGTCAACAACGTAAGGGTGAAAACTCGCCGTACGATCATCATCTTTCGTTTAACTTTTTACTAAATAAGAGACCGGCTTCCTATCTACTCGGATGCAGCTGAGTGGGAAATTTATGGGTTTTGAATACCCGTAAAGATTATGTGTTGCCAGTGGTGACATATCGAACTGAGTCAAGGTCCCAGCAATGGGCTTTATAAGGAAGCTCAAAGTCACTCAAAGAGCAATGGAGGGGGCTATATGCTTGGGGTTTCACTGCGTGATCAAATCAGAAATGAGGAGATCCGCAGAAGAACGGGAGTTTCCGACATAGCCCGAAGAATTGCAACACTTAAGTGGCAGTGGGCCGGGTACAATGCCCGTAGGCCCGATGCCCGATGGGGCCGACGGGTTCTCGAGTAACGACCATGCACCGGAAGACGCAGCGTGGGTGGGTCCCCGATAAGGTGAAGGTCACGGGAAACCGCTGGATGCGGGAGGTGCAGGACCGGTCGTTGTGGAGAACCTTGGGCTAAAATGATGGTGACAATGATGAAATATTGGCAAAGATCTGCGAATGACAACCGGGACCAACAGCTTAACGTGATTTCCGAGATACTGAGAGTTCTTGGTACGTACAGTTGGCTACCCATCCTCTAACAAACCGCAGCAAGCGTAGCATAATCTGATCGATTGAACTGTGCGGCTGGTATTACACACAACACATGCCACAAGTCCCATTCTTTATTTACAATGTATACAAAAATAATATTATACAACATATTTTTTTGTTTATGCGAAACACTTGTCCAATATTTTTAAGTAAAGAATCTATGTACAAAATTTCAAAAAGATATCATGAAAAACCACAAAGTTATGAGCTTTTTATGTTAACTTTGCTGTCCCAACAAAAATATGGTTCACGCTCCACTCAGGCGGGCGAACGGTGCATTGACCTCTGGCGTCAGCAGTTGCGCGAGCGCGGTGTACTATGATCTACCGTGCGGGCTCGATAACCACACTGCAACAATTTCTAAAGGTATTTGGGAAAAAATATAACATGGTGTAAAAATGATTGGAATCGATTCAGTTGCTTATGCTGAACAAACTATATTCAGATTTCGCATAGACAAAAAAAAACGTTGTATAAAATAGTTATAGCATTATTTAGCTCAGCTGGTCGGTAGATCCCGACCGCTTTGGCACTGACAAAGCGGGCTAGCAACCAAGCGGCAATGACATTTGCAGATTCTGACATTGACACAAAATGTATATTCTAATATTAGATTCGCGAGTAAACAGTTCATAGTTTTTCTAACACGTATCGTATGATCTCAAAGAAAATATAAAATTAAACACTCTTAAACTTTACACTGGATTCGAAGAAGTTTTGGCAGATATAAATATCTATTCTCGCAATTTATAATTATAATTCAAACTTGATTAACAGTTAAATGAATAAATGGTTTCATCAGCCTCTACTCGTCCACTGCTGGACATAGACCTCCTTCATGGCATGCCAATAAGCTCGATCCTGAGCAGTTCTCCGCCAGCCACTACCAGTCTCCTTTTTGATGGAGTCGCTCCATCTCGCCTAAGGGCGTCCTACCCTCCGTTTGCCCTGTGTCTTCATTGGCCACAACAAGTAGCATAAACATGGACCATTTCATTTTACACTACAAAAAATGCACCCCAAGGTTAGGAGGAAACACATGCCAAGAATCCACCCAAGGCCTTTTTTTTTGTTTGGGAGAGGAAATCATCAAATGTGTTCTCCCGCTCTGGGCGGAGCGGAAGGGCGGGTCAGACTTTTACTGACTAAAACCCACCCGTGTTTCTTCACTTGCCTGTGCGACGGCCAGGGCCACGGTTTCTTGTTTAACCAACCTGCAATGGTGATACATTGGTGTTTGCTCCCGCCTTATTCGGAACAGGTACCTCCCGAAAGAACCATGTCCGGTGAGGACCTGCGTTAGGCGGAAAGCGTTGGGTAAACGAAATATATTGGCTCAGCTCAATAATATTGGGCAGGTACATTTTGGGTGTTCAGCTTGGAAACTTTATTGCTGATATGATTAAATTACTTATTCAACCTTTAGGTATAAAACAATATGTCTTTTATTTGATAGATATGCTAATAAGGCTGCACGTTTCACTCGTGGACTCATCTCACGTTCCCTTACTTTTGGAAGTTATAACAAAATGCGACCACGTGTCTGAGATACGCCATTTTTTCCCCGAACTGCTCATTTTCTAGCGACATCAGGGTCGAGTTAGATCTTTATCAAAAGGGGTAAAACGAAAGGATTATTTTAACAAATTGCTTTATACGTCCACAAGGGCTGACAATAGACAGAACTGGATGGGAAGGAAAAGGGAGGCATTTGTCCTGTAGTAGGAGATACCAGGCTAGTTAGATCAGATTAGATTGCTTATACTTGATATGGTTGTTGTTATAATAAAGAAAATTCTGTCACCCCTCTACCCTAATTGCGTAGCGCCCTATAACTATTAGTTGGAATCATTTCGAAGCACATTGCCAATCCAATGCTTCATATGTTCCAAAATATCAAAACCGTAAATAACGCAATTAATGTTTTTGAACTGTCATAATGAAACCCTTTTCTATTGATAGTGTGTTACATAATTACCTTGCAGGATCTATAGATATATCATATAGCAGATAACAACGACATTATAAAAAAAAGATGCCTATAACATTAAAATTAACTGATGAAATGATAATCAAATATTTGTACGTCCCGAGGTTTCATCTGCAAATGTTTTGATTCGGTTGGAATCATCATCATCATCTCAGCGTTTATCCTGGTTGCATCCGCGGCTTTCGCGTTGGACCCGGACTTCATATCGTACCCCGCTTGTTCCGGCCCGGCGGAGGCCTCATGGCAAGACATTTGTTACCCACGTAACATTTGCCATGCCGGTTTGCGTAAGACGTGGCCGTACCAGCGTAGGCAACCCTTCTGCAGTTTGTCTGCCATGTTACGGACACGAAGACTGCCACAGATGCGGGAGTTCCTGATGCGGTCTTTCCGCGTAACTCCATACATCCACCGCAGCATATTCATCTCCGTCAGCTCCGACAGCTTTCCAATTCCCCATATGACGAAGAGCCGTTTGGACTTCCTCTGGCGTTATCAGGTTGGAATGACGTGATAAAATAGTATTCCTGTCCTGTTCCAGTTTGTGATCTGAATTTAATCCGAATCTATTCAGATATTTTAACTTGAAAGAACAAAACATACATAAAATTAGGTATACTTTTACAAAGACCTTCTTGAAATACTGGCTTGATGTTATATACGTGTTTAAATACAAATTCCACGTAACTACATCTCTTAAAAAGCACTACACTACAATGTTCAAGTTGATAAAGTTCACGATACTTCGAAAGTGTATAACACAAGACTGCAGAGTAACGAAGTTTCCGACGAAGCAGTTTTTGATAAGGTTAACGAAGCAGCGCTTCTCTTATGTAATGTGTATACCTAAGTTATGTTGTTAAACGAAACAGAGATTATGGTTATGTATTTTCTGATTTTATTTTGAGATTCGAGATTCTATAACGGTTGCAAGTTACATATAAAAAATGTTTTTACCAAAAAAGATTACTGAAAATTATCGAGTTTCGTGCTCTACTGCATCATCGAGGTACTGGAACAATTTGTCAGCGGCGGTATTTCCGTCCAACTAGAATTTAAGTATCTTCAAGGCTAGAGTGGTTAGGCTCTTAATAAACTAGCTTTACCATCAAAGATCACATCACTGTTTACCATCAGGCGGGATTGCAGTCAAGCACCAGATTATAATTTATAAAGAAAAAAATAATTTTAACTGTTATTTAATGCCATGTTTGTATAATTACCTAATGTAAATCAAGAAGAAGATTGATAGTTCTTGTAAGATTACACACACCTTAATTAACTCTTCGCTAAATATCCTATATGCTGGATTGTTTTATTATTAGAAATAACAATGAATCTGCAGAGTAATTCCATAGCACATAACATTAGTAGCAATGGGTTTCAGTTTGAAAGTTCAACAACAATCATTGTGTTATTTACTTTATTAAGCAGACACATTTTCGAACATAAGGAGCAATGGAATAGCAATTAGGGTTCGGGAAATTTCAACAGTACACTTTCATTTATGTTTGACCAGCATTGTTTTATACCAAAGAAAATACGGTTAAACTCCATCAGAGCTCCAAATAACTTTGGGGAAGAATGTGTTAGTAAAGATGGAACTCAAAATGTCCATCCAAGCCTTAGACGCTTCAATTCAATTCAATTCAATTCAATTATATTTATTTGCACAGAAAGTAGGTATACAAAATAATGATGTTTACATAATGTCAGACCCTTATACTATCTACCTTAAATTAGGCATGCACATTTTGAATAGTTACATTAAAATTAATCATTAAATTATTGTATTGTCTATTATTATTATTATTAACATTTTATATTTATTTGGGAAGAGAGGAGTCATTTAAAAAATCATTTACAGAGTAATAATATTTGTCTAATAAAAGAGCTGTAAGTTGCTTTTTAAATGTTATCATTGGGTAATTTTTTATTTCATTGGGAATCTTGTTATAAACAATTGGAGCCATGCCAAAAATACTTTTTTTAAACAATGCAGTATTGCATTCGTCAATTCTTAACAAATTCTTAAGCTCGTATAAGAAAATATATTATTACAGTCTAAGCTTAAGCTTAGCTTAGACTGTAATAATATATTTTCTGATGTGTCTGTTTTCTGGGAGACAACGTGTTAAAAGTCGTCGCGTCTTCGTCTTTTTTTACTACGTACATCGAAGGACTACAACATTGTTTTTTAATAATTATTACCTAGTGCTTTTTACCGCATTCTCGCTTGGTGGTAAGCAGTAATGCTCGCCTAGTCCATTAAGAGCCTATTCATTCTAGCCTTTTTTTTTTGGTGGGATGAGAAATCATCAAATGACTTTTCCCGCTCTGGGCGGAGCGGAAGGGCGTGTCAGACTGACTAATACCCACCCGTGTTTCTTCACTTGCCTGTGCGACGAACAGGGCCACGATTTCTTGTTTAACCAACCCACAACCCTGACCCAATTCACTCTAGCCTTGAAGACACTTAAATTGTACTTGGACCGGACGACCATCTCAGGTATATTGTTCCAGTCTCTCGATGTACGCGGTATAAAAGACGAGGCGAAACGTTTCGTCTGGAAGTAGTGTCAACAACGTAAGGGCGGATACTCGTCATACGACGTCTTATGATCGACAATGAAACGGAGATGGCGGAATTAAGTCATGCAATTCCTGCGCACACTCTCACATAAACATCCTATAGAACATGCTCCAGGCTGTGGAGACTCAATTTAACACAGATAGGATACTTTTTATTTCGGTAGTAGGTACTGAGCTCAACTCCGACGACTATGAGGCCGAATCCGCTTATGGAGGTATGAGGAACAGGGAGTAAAGTTCACTCATCCTCCATGGAAAAGGGAGGATCCTTCGACCAGACGGGTGTTATGTCTGGCGGGCACTTGCCCAATGGTTGAAATTGGCAAGTTGTATGTATGCTAATTGCACGGTAAACTCTGATTGCGAGATGTAGAATTCTTGTGACGTCAGTATGACGCGTTGTTCGTTTTGTGGCGTTTGTAGGTACCGCTACACGCTAGTAAAAACAAGTAGCAGATCAATGAGGAGGATATCGAATGTTAAAAGTTTCACTTTGCAAACTTAACGATATTTATGTTTTGATCGGTGGAAATTTATTAATCATCGTAATAATTAAATAATTTGTGATTCAATATCTGTAAATGCATAAATATTTTATGATTTAATTGAAATATTTTCCGAGCAAGAATTTAAATCATTTATTGTTATTAATGGTTCGTCAATCAGTCGAATACCGCACTGCCGGTTTTGTGTGTTTTATATAAATACGTGTGGTTTTAGTAATCAGGGGTTGACGGTTCGTTAGCCAAGGCACGTTAAACAAATATCAACTTTATTTCAATAGAAATTAAGTTGATCGAATTACCTACTAGCATTCTAGAAATAGTTACAAAAATGTTTGAAGTTGCAGTGTAAACTTTTTTATGTAGGAGTTAAAGTTATTTTTCCATAAACCGGTTTCCTACCATATTTCGGTTAGTTTGTGGATGAGTGACTAATTTTTATTTCCATAAATCTATATGTGTGTAACGGTATCTACAAACGCCACAAAGAAACAACGCGTCATACTGACGTCAGGTAAATTCGTGTTACCTTGCAATTAGCATAACACCCTTCTGATCGGGTCCTCTCTTTTCTATGGAGGATCAGTAAACTTTACTGCCTGTTCCTCATGCTTTCACACTGGTCTGTGTCCTATAAGTTATTCCTGGTTATAAAATATCTGTATGCCAAATTTCATCCGAATCGTAAAGAGTAACGAACATCCATCCATACTTACGAAATTTTGCACTTAGAATATTAGGAGAATGTTGTGAAGGTCGGATAGGCAGATATCCGTCTGTATCCAGTTAGTTAGTCCCTGCAGTGGAATAATAATAACCTTAATCTAAACACAGAAATTTATTTTATTTATTTATTTATCCATTTATTTCAAACCAAGGCCCATATAAACATATGCACGTACAACATTATTTATGGTTATCCGAAAACCCGAAATATGTCTCCAGTATTTTTAACCGACTTCAAAAAGGAGGAGGTTACTCAATTCGACCGTATATATGCTTTTTTATGTTTGTTCGCGGATAACAGCGTCGTTTATGAATCGATTTTGATATTTTTTTTCTGTTGGAAAGAAGACATTCCCAAGGTGGTCCCATGATAAGGACATCAGGGTTTGATGATGGAAGACCAGAGACTCAAGGGGAACTTTCAAAAATCGTAGGGGCACCCAATGCGTTTGTAAGTTTTTTCATTAAATATTTTAGCGTCAGCAACCAGTCTAACCGGATGCAGCTGAACATTACTTTTCACAACTTAAAAACTTTTTTTACAAAAAAAAAAACAACCGACTTCCCAAAAACACTACAAAGTGAAAAATAACTAATTTCGAAAGTCGGTGTCAAAAGTAATATACAAAAACCAAAGACGCCGACTTTTTTTTTAAAAAAAGTTTTTTTAAGTAAAGAATGTACTGTGTACAAAATTTCAAAAAGATATAATAAAAAACCACAAAGTTATGAGCTTGCTATTCTATTTGGTTGTCCCAACAAAATTATGGTCAAAGCTCCGCTCGGGCGGGAGAGCCCGGGACGTTGACCTCTGCGTCAGCTGCTGCGCGCGCGAAATTACTATGATCTACCGTAAGCTGCGTGGGCTAGCTCGGTAACCACACTGCAACAATTACTAAATGTATTTGGGAAATAGTATAACATGGTGTAAAAATGATTGGAATCGATTTAGTTGCTTATTAACATATAAAACTATATCAACATAAAACATAAAAAACTATAAGTACATAAAGGGTGTCTCTGACATCGACGTACAAACGAGCACCATGGATCCAGTACATGATTCTTAACCCCCCACAGGTGGAATTTATCATCGGTTTTTTCCTGATTTAAAAAAAATAATATTCAGTTTTTTTTCACTTTAAACCGTTCATAATTGTTATACTTTTATAACCTAATAAGATTTTAAAGTAAAAAATAATTAATTCGCTAATTACACAACAAAGCGCAATGTGAACAAAACTCAAAAAACTATCTTATCAGCTGATTTAATAGAGTTCACATCAGGGGTCAACGTCATACCCACAAACACGCGCGGCGGCATGCTTGCAACGTTCTAAGGCCGAGCCGACACATTTTTTTAAACACTGTTATTTCTGTAACCGCTCATTAACGATATAAATGTCTATCATAATTTTATTAGTGGCATGCGGTGTAGCCTTCTCGTGAAGTTTGCGTTACGATGTCAGATACACCCTGTATAACATAATTAACTGGGTAGGTACGCAATGCATACGAAGTAAATATGCGCTGGAATTATCATTACACGTGTCCTGTATATTAACTACAGCTAATAAATGTTTTAAAAGTTAATCATTTGCCTGTATTGAAACAGTGCACTCTGCCCGTTTAATAAGCCAACTTGCAGACTCCGATTGCCCCGGGCTGCGCAAACAAGCGGTATTACGGCGCGGTATACGTATAATACCGCTTCATGGGTGTAATACCGCTTTATTCGTATTAAAGCTGCTTGCTTCTTGTCCAGGCGGTTTTCTTTTGGAATGATCTTCCTCAGAATATCAGGACGTTGATAAGTTGGTACACATTTAAAGTTAAAGCTCGGGAATACCTACGAAGGAAATTGGCAGATTAATCCCGCATATAATTTATTCTTTATTTTAATGTATTTATTAATATTTTTAATGTTTTTTTTTTCTCTTTTAACTTTAATTTATTTGCACCTACCATGTTTTGTCTCTGCATCAACTCAAGGTAGACTGGTAGAAAATGCCTAAGGTATTAAGTCCACACTTGTGCAATGTTAGTGCATAAAGTTTAAATAAAGAAGTAAATATTGAGGTAGTCTTTAGACAACATTTTGTTGCAAAAATCATATTCATAGAAGGACTGTAGGTACAATATGTCTGCGACGGTCTTCTTATAAGTATCTTCAAGGCTAGAGTGAATAGGCTCTTAATAAACTAGTGCACTTTACCATCAACGATTGCATCACTGCTTAATATCAGGTGGGATCGCGAACAAGCAAAAGGACTTTAAAAAAAAATGAAATTCGCACCAGGCAAACAATGGGATCGTTACATAACACAATGGCGTTATCAAAAACAATGGCGTTCGTTTTTTTTTTAATTTTACAACATTCACTGCATCAATTACAGTGTTATTTTTATAATAAGCCATCACAAACCGATCAAAACTGAAAAAGAAAGAAGAAAAATATTGTTGACATTCATCATCATCATTATTTCAGCTGAAAGACGTCCACTGCTGGACGTAGGCCTCCCCCAAGGGTCTCTACGACGACCGGTCCTGCGCTTCCCGCATCCAGCGGCTGCCGCGACCTTCACCAGGCCCTCGATCCACATTGCTACGAAATAAATACATCTTAAAATTATAAAAAAAAAACAGAAAATAAAGATAGCACATGACACATTTACCTACCCCCATGAGAACAAGGCGTCCCTTTATGCTTGTTTTATAGCCTTATAAAGGCGTATAGGTATCATGAAATGATACATTTTACCGTCACAGATTCAACCCTACAATTTACGTATATACGGGCCGGTCGTAAAAGCGCTGTAATGTAGTCATCATTTTAATTAATCACCATAATGAGTCTACAAGAACTAGCATTAATAATGTTTTAAATAAAAATTGCTTTTCTGGTTAATTGCTGTTAACAAGAGATGGGGGACCAGTGTTACTGGAATTTTATGACAAAGTCTTTATTTTTGGCCTTTTGGTGGTGATAAACTCACTTCATACTTATTAATGATATCGGCCGCGACTTAGGAGTTGTAGGTTCGTACCCCATCAGGCGCTTTCGTCGTCATCAACCTTTTTATCGTCCCACTGCAGGGCATAGGTCTCCTCTCATATAAAGACTTATAAAGTCCAGGTTTCCTCAAGATCTTTTCCTTCACCTTCAGTCAATGGTGTCCAAAATATACTTAGAAAGTACATATAACTTTAGAAAAGTTACATTGGTACTTGCCTGACCTGGAATCGAACCCGCGCACTCTTACTTGAGAGGCTGGTGTTTTAACCACTACGCTACCACGACGTTCAGGCGCTTTACGTAATGTAAATTATTTCATAACCAGGTCTTTGAAGTGGCAGTGGGCGGGGCACACAGCTCGTAGAGCCGATGGCCGCTGGGGCAGAAAGGCTCTTGAATGGCGACAATGCACAAGCGCAGCGAGGGACACTCACCGACTAGGTGGTCGGATGATCTGACCAAAATCGCAGGGAAGTGACGCAGGCTGCGTTCTACTATTCATTATATCTGCCACCTACATTGCCTATATAGGTCCACTGCTGAACATAGGCCTTCCCCAAGGTTTTCCAAACAGAACGGTTGAACGCGGCCTGCATCCAGCTCTTCCCTACGATTTTGGTCAGATCATCCGTCCACCTAGTCGGTGGGCGTCCGACACTACGCTTGCCGGTACGTGGTCGCCATTCAAGAGCCATTCTGCCCCATCGGCCATCGGCTCTAAGAACTATATGCCCCGCCCATTGCCACTTCAGAGAGCCAATCCGCTGAGCTAAGTCGGCGACTTTAAACATTATCTGCCTGGCCTTTAACCAGCTATGTTGGGGTCCTCTAGTCTAACCGAATGCATACAAATACCAGTATTTGATATCTAGCGAATCTATCTGATCTCTACAACCCAATTACAAGAAAGAGACGGAGAAGAAAGGAAAGAAGCAAGGAAGGGTCTTGGCCTGCCAGGGCCGCGGGTTGTTCGAAAGAGTTCCCGTGGCCCACAGGAAATTGAAGGAATACGAGTGGGTTTTACTCAGTAAAAGTCTGACACACCCTTCCGTTTCACTCAGAGCGGGAGAGATAATGTCATGATTTCCCATCCAAAAAAGGAGGGGTCTTGATATGAAAAGTCGGTCACTCATCCACAGATTAACCGCGGCAAGCCTAGCTTTACCTGATCGATCGATCCTCTGTTTCTTTACCCATTAAGGAGTCTGCCCACGACACCGTTTCATACTATTACCGTGATATGAACGTATCAGGCACGGAAGGCAACATGTATTGTACACATAAAGTCATGTGTTTTTTTTTTTAATTGTCTGTTCATTGTTGTGCTGCTAAAGCAAAATCACTAGGAAGTGGCGGAAGAGAGGGCGTTTTTGGAGGACTGTCTTATCTATAGGATCCGGCACTCGAAGTGTAACCAATTAAAAATGTCATAAATTCAAAATAAGAAACAATTCAGAAACTATTTACTTTTGCTCGATATGACCACCTCTTGCCTTGACTATGGCCCTTGTACTAAGTTTTATTTGTATACGGCTGACGGCCCTCGAGAGAAATGGGGAGGCGATTGCTGTCTCCCTTGATGTCTCGAAGGCCTTCGACCGGGTATGGCACGCTGGCCTTTTGAGTAAGCTTCCAGCGTACGGCATTTCTCCTAGCCTGACTGGCTGGGTAAAAGATTTCCTGACTGAACGGTCCCTCCGAGTTGTTGTCGACGGATACTCATCTGAGCCCATGTCGACTAATGCCGGTGTTCCTCAGGGGTCTGTTCTCTCTGCAACTCTGTTCCTGCTGCATATTAACGATCTGCTGATGCCCGGTATCTATGGGTATGCAGATGTCAGCACAGTTGTGGAGAGATACTTGCCGGATGCTCGGGCTAGTAGGGAATCAATCCAGTCCGAAAGAGAGGCCATGGTAGAGCGAACGAGTGTTACACTTCAGGCAGTCTCCGAATGGGGCAATGCCAATCTTGTAGCATTCAATGCCGCCAAAACGCAGGCGTGTCTTTTCACCGCCAAAAGGAGCCCGTTCACCTTGGCTCCTACTTTCCGGAATGTATCCTTGGAGTGTACCGACCGCCTTCAGCTTTTGGGTGTTGAGATTTCCTCGAACCTAAACTTTGGGCGGTTCATTGAGTCCAAGGCCAAGTTGGCTGCCAGAAAACTTGGCGTTATCGCAAAGGTCCGGCAGTACTTCACACCAGGGCAGCTTCTAATGTTGTACAAAGCACAGGTCCGTTCGTGTGTGGAGTACTGCAGCCACATTTGGGCTGGTGCTACTAAGTGTCACCTGGCTACTTTGGATTCAGTGGAGAGGCGTGCGAAAAGGCAGATTGGTGACCTTGATTTAACTCGAGTTGGTCTCCAAAGCCTAGAGCACAGGCGTAGAGTAGCCAGCCTTTCGGTGTTCTATAGGATACATTTTGGGGAGTGTGCGAGGGAATTGCACGATTTAATTCCCCCATCTCCGTTCCACCATCGGACGACCCGTCGTACGGCAATGTTGTTAACACCTCTGCGATCCGGACGAAGCATTTCGCCTCCTCCTTTATACCGCGTACGTCGAGGGACTGGAACAATCTGCCGGCGGCGGTGTTTCCGTCGGACTACAATTTGAGTGTCTTCAAGGCTAGAGTGAATAGGCTCTTAATAAACTAGTGCGCTTTACCATCAACGATTGCGTCACTGCTTACCATCAGGCGGGATTGCGGTCAAGCGCTGGTTTATAAAATAATAAAAAAATAAAAAAAAAACTATGGCCCTGAGACGGTCCAAAAACGAATCACAAGCTGCCCGAATGTGACTTGCAGGTATTTTGGCCCATTTGCTGACAACGGCTTTCTTCAACGCCTCGAGACTAGTGTATCTTTTAGAAAAAACTACTGTAACTTACAGACAGCTGATGCCTGTGCGTCAGCTGCGCGAACGGTCCAAAGTTGGATATACTTCGAATGCCGGACCTGTCATATTGACGATCAAAAAGTGCTGATTCTCAGCCTAATTTGAATAAATGACTTCATTTTGATTTCAACCCAACCAACATTAATTTTGCCTGACACGTTCCTATTACGGCTTGCATGTCCTTCATGAGGTTTAACATAACTTTAGATAAAGGTGTACTACCTTTACTTATGTACACTTTTCCCTAATGAGTATTTAGTGAGTAGTATCTCACAGAAGAAAAGTTAAGTACTTACGAGATTGAACGCTTCGATTCCTTAGTATGCTTACGATGCAAAAAGCTATCTATATTAGTGAGCAGTAGCGATAACACAGGAACTTTCTTAACTATTTTTGTGATATACTTGTACCACCTCAGATCACCGCTTATCAGAAACTATTGACAGGTATGCAAAGGCATTCATAGGGTTTTTCGATAAAAGAGATTGCGCGGCTAAAGCTCGTCTTATCCGTTTATGAAGTCGCCTGAATGGGATTTGGGTGGCTTTTATAAACTAGTAGCGCCACGTGGTTTTACCCGCATAGCTGTTGGTCACGTCGGAATATTGGGATAAAAAGTATCATATTATTATGTGTTATTTTGATAAATAAACTACAAGCTGTTGCCCGCGACTCCGTCGGCGTGTTGATATAAAATAAGCGCCTGTTAAAATAGTGGGAGCAATATGTCCGTCCGCGTATGCCCCCGTTTTGGCAACATTTTTTATTACTGCTCTGTTCCTATTGGTCATAGCGGGATGTTATATAGCCTATGTCCTTTCTCAGGCTCTAGACTATCTGTGTACCAAATTTCATTACAATCGGTTCAGTAGTTTTGGAGTGAAAGCCTGACAGACAGACACAGATACTTTCGCATTATTAATATTAGTATCGATATCACTGTAAAGTTTCATCAAAATACGTTAAGCAGTTTTAGCGTGAAAGAGCAACAAACATCCATTCATTCTCAAAATATTATAAAATACTAGTAGGAAGTATCACAATGGGCCTCATATAAGGCTGAAGATGATACAAAGGGCGATAAAAAGAACTATGGAGTTTCTCTGTGCAATCGAATGAGAAATAAATGATTGAGGAGATCCGCGGAAGAACCAAAGTCACCGACATAGCTTTTCGAGTGGCTAAAATTAAGTGGCAGTGGGCGGGACACATTGCTGGTAGAACCGATGACCGATGGGGCAGTAAGGTTCTGGAGTTGCGACCACCTACCGAAAGACGCAGCGTAGGGAGGCTCTCAATAAGGTGGACCGATGACCTGGTGAAGGTCGCGGAAAGTCGATGGATGCGGGCAGCACAAGACCGGTAATTGTGGAAAGCCTTGGGGGAGGCCTTTGCCCAGAAGTGGACCTCTATAGGCAATGTAGGTGGCAGATATAGCCAACGGTTACCATTCATTTAGCGCGATCATATAATAAGGCCATAATTTGAATTCATAATGATATAGTATTGTAGGTACCATAAGAATTATTTCAATTTAAACAATATGTATATAATACAGTATGTTAAGAAAACCCTGTCCGACCCATAAGGATAATAAAGGTTAGGTATACACATGACCATATATAATATAAAATTTTACGTAATCATCATAATAACAATACAAATGAATTTTGAAATAATCTTTTTTTCCCGGGAATTAATTCCAACTTCCCCGAAATTTGGTAATTTTTAAAAAAGTGACAACACCGGTTTTATTATGAGCGAATAGCGATGCGACCACGTGCCGCGTACCCTGCCACCCGCTCCCCGCGGAAGGGTGCATATCGCACATTGATTAAGTTACCTCTTTTTGCGAAAGAATATTTACTTTATTAGGGGGATTTTTTTTTTAAGTTTAGCCCGGTTTTGTATGCATTAGTAGAATCAGTTATCGATACCTAACAACACCTTCACGGGTCGGACAGGGTTTTCTTAACATACTGTATATTATAAAATACTTCTCTTTGTTTCAGGGTAAGCATCTGCATCCAGCAATCCAATTTGGTGTGTCCAAACAACTGTTTAGACCACATACAGTTGAGTAAGTATATTATACAACATTATTTCTTGTTTATGCGAAACCCGAAACACGGGTCCAGTATTTTTAAGAAAAGATATAATGAAAAACCACAAAGTTATGAGCTTGTTATCATACTTTTTTTTCTTTAGTTTAGCCTAGTTTTGTAGCCATTAGCGGAATCAGTTGTCGGTACATAACAATAGTTTTCTTTACATATTGTGTACATCACTTTGGGTAATCCGTTATTTTTACGGCCCATTGTATATGATCAGACATACAGTAGACAAGAAACTTGACTTTGTTATCTTACATATAGGTACTATCACCGACAGAATTCCACTTTCACCTTAAAGACAGTAAGTAGTCTTTAAGGTGAAAGACTTTAAGGCGGCCTGCGCTAAACCGGCCGCGGCACACGCGGTGTGAGTCATATTCCAACCAATCCACCGTATGCTGTGTAGTATCGCTACAAAGAATTAAAGATGTAGTCTATGCTAGACAAGGAAAACAATATTAGTAAACCATGTTCTTATCGCCGTATTCATCTTTCTTTAAAGTAATGCGAAATTTCGTTACATCAATTGAAGTTAAATTATCTTGGTCGATAAAGGGGTCTGCACTTAACAATACGTTGTGTCCGATTGTGGGTTCGATCCTTAATAATGACTAATCTTTTTGTTGTTTCATATAATTTAAAATTATGATAAGTGATTTGTATTTAAAGTAAAAATGTTTGCAAAAAATATTTAAATGAATAGGAAAATTTAAATGTTTATACCAAAAAAGGTTTTTAATATATGTTTCAGTTTACTATAGATGTAATATAATAACAAACAATAAATATATTATAATGCAATATATTATAAAGTTATATAATACTAGGTGTAGATATACTTATACTAATAAATGGAACAAATGTTGATATGGCAGCATTGTAATATTTTATATAAAAGTAATCCGTGACAAACTTATGATATTGTTATGGTAAAAAATATAAAAAACATTTTTAGTTTTTAGATATAAAAATGACAATACTATATCTTATTATTAAAGACGTTATCGCTTAATATTATTTATTTTCTTAAAGAAAAGAGAATTGAAGCTTAACCTGAATATTATTACAGACATAAAATAATTTGTAGAACACGAAACAGCACTTTTTACGTTTACTATTTTTTTTTGCATGTATAGCATGTTACTAGTGCTGCCATCTTGCTATGACTTTTTTCGGAGTTTGATGGCATGAGATTATAATGTTCAATCACTTTCTTAGTTCAATAGTAAACGAACTTATTTCTTTTCGAATCACACAAAAGAACACGCATTGGCTTTCAGACCACTCCATTCTTCGCACGATTTAAAGGTTTATTAACGGTAAATATTGTCGTTTCGTTCCACTTCTTCCGATACTTTAAGCTACCTTCGCCCTGCAATCTCTTGACCCAACGGCTTACAGTATTTCTCTAAAACAATAACAATTATATTACACAATTGCAACAAGCGATTGGTTTGCACCTTACCCAAATAATGATAAAAGTAACTTACACAAAAGGCACAATATTTGGCTTAGCTTCGATACTAATATTAGCCTGCATATTGATTAAAAAAGTAAAACTAATAACACAAACTCGTAACTATATGTTCACCAACCAACCACAGCTAAGTAATATTATTTGAGTTATTGCAGCTAATAGGTAGTGTAATATTTTATGTGAACTAGTGATTCACTTTGTTTCAAATCTCCCTCATCTTTTTATAATGACTCTAATATAGAAATATCTTAAAAGAAAATATCATCGTTAAGATGCGGATCGGTATTTTTACATATTTTTATTGTCAGCATTCATACCTCACCAATAAACATTTAAAAAAATAATTGTAAGTTATTAGACTTGAACTCGAACCACCTAAAATGCTGATCACGACGTAAACCGCTTAGCCATAGAGACACTGTAAACGTTGAAATTAGTAGTACCTAACAATCAAAAGCGGGCAGCAAGTTGTCAAAGTGTATGAGTGTGTATCAAACTTTATTATAGAAGAAGGTCGTAACTATAACTAGTATTGCTTGGGCATAGTTTTGTGAGATTGTAACTCGACTTTTGGTCGTGATAGGAAATAAACGATACAATATGAAACTTCATATGTCTGTCTTTGATGGATTTTATGAGAAACTAACTGATGACACCTTTCTGTTCAGGTAATATGTCTGTCTTCAAAACGATTGACTACTTACTGACAGACTGACTGACAGACAGTCACAGCTACCTTTAAATTTATTACATTAGAATGAATGGATTCAACATACCACAAATACCTAAATATATTCTAACTAGCTTTCCGCCCGCGGCTTCGCCCGCGTTAACTTCGGTTATATCGCGCGTTTTAGATTTCTCTCGGGAATATCAAATTTTTTCGGGATAGAAAGTACCCTATTACTTAATCCGGACTTCTAACTTTACGTCTGCAAAATTTCAAAGCAATCGGTTCAGGAGTTATGGCGTGAAAGTGGTAAAAACAAACTCACTTTCCGATGTATAATATTAGTAAGGATATATTTGGTGTACACATACAAATATTCCAGTAATCTTCCTTGGGAACTTGATGTTTTTTAGGACCAAAAGTAGCCTATGTTACTCTCCATCTTTTCAACTAACTGTATGCCAAAAATCAGGTCGATTGATTGCTTAGCTACGGCGTGAAGGAAGGACAAACAAACAAACAAACACACTTTCACATTTATAATATTAGTATGGATTTTATTTGTATTACAATTTCACGTTATTAAAGTAAAACAAATATTATCAACTTTATTTTAAAGGTAATTAAATTGATTTCAGAGTGACTAACTAGCACTAAAAAACGATAAAAATGTTTGAAGTTTTAGTTTAAAATGAACTTTATTGTGTACGATTTTTATTATTATTATAGAACAATGCTTGGCCGTAATCCCGCCTGATGGTAAGCAGTGATGCAAACTTTGATGATAAAGCGCTCTAGTTCATTAAGAGCCTATTCCCTCAAAAAACTGTGTGAATAGGAAGGCAGTTGAGCGAGGTGATGCAACGTCAAACCCAACAATACGACCAACGATGCTGCGCCAGAGGGAGATTGATCTAGAGACCCGCCTAGACTAAACTCCCGACAAGACAACATTTGGCACATCGTACATCGCACACATCGCAAAACAACTGCTCAGACTCTAATTTATTTGTTGTTAAATCTTTGGCAAATAAGTCGCGGTTGCAGACTCAAACCTCGTGATTAGTTTTGTCTTCCTTCCCCATAACATAAACTCTTTTTACCAATTTTAATTTATATAATTTCACCGGCGGCGGTAGCTACAGACGCCGCTAAAAAGAAAAGGGTGAAGTATGCTCCCTTGGTGGACCGATACCACTTAGTACCTATTGCCGTGGAGACCTTGGGTAGTTGGGTTACTGAGGCCAAGGAGTTCATTAGTGAGGTAGGGCCTTGACAAAACTTACTCCCGCTTCGGCTCGTTCTTGGTGCAAAAGCTAGCCATCGCCATCCAGCGTGGCAATGCGGCAAGCGATGTCGATTTGACATGACTTGATCTTTAGATTTTATATTTTCAATCCTATTCATTTTATTGTTTAAATTTTGAATTAATTGGCAATTATAAACAAATTTGGTCACAAAAAAAAAAAAACAAAACATTCTTAAAGATACGACGAAATACTGCGGAAATTTCTAAACAAACCTTTGAATAATTTAACATATTGATTGGGGACGGAATCTGAAGTTATAGGAACCTCAATTAGCACAACAAACTTCCTTCTCCGACCTCAGTGACGCAAACTTACCTGAATTGACGCGGGACCATTGTTATTTAAACTGTACAAGAGTAATTCAAAAATAAATCAAACATGTGCCATGTGTGACATGTATGTGGTCTACAATCTAAACTAAATTTAAATTCAATGCACCTTTTTTCATTCTATTTCATTATAAAAAAGACAGAAGACAACATATTTTTTCAATACATAAACTAGTTCTTGACCTCAGTCATTGATGGTTTAGTCCAGTCAAATTAATCATCATATATGTACATATGTTGGACCTGTGTAAACTCGCTTTACCATCACCCAGCAAGCGTCATACAACCGGGCGCGTCGAGCGCTTCCCTGACTGAGTACACACCTCAAACACTACACGACTCACTTGCAGCAAAACTGATCGGAGACTGTTGACCGCACGGGGGCGCCTCACGAATTTATAGTTGGCGAACTGTGAACACCAGAAGACCGAACCTCACAACCGATTGGCTTGTCCATTTTGAGTTTGACCTCAACAGCCACTACTTCGACTATTTATTTTTTAAATAACAATAGCTAGGATTTAGACAATAAATAGTTCCATTTGGATCTCCATCGTTTTTTTACATTTTACCTACAAGTACCAAAACATAACGTCGTCCACCAGATCGACACCACTGCCCCCCCAATCTACGCTCGCTCCAATCAATCATATAGATGTGAATAAAATATGGCTACAAAACATACGCCCATTTCCGTCAAGTTAGTCCAACTTGGCAGGTTTAATCAAACATTTATATTCTGTCCTTTTCTTACTGAAATAGAAAGAAAAAGATGGCCGGAATTTAAATTTAGTTTAGATGGTGAACAAGAGGATCGGGGATTCAGAAGTAATAAGCATTAAAAAGCACCACATAGTGGTTCGCCAATAGCAGGAAACGATGCGGCAGATCGATAAAGAGATGAATTCAGTAACATCGGCCGCCGGCAGAAGTTACCACCCACCAGACAAAGTCTTGCCGCCAAGCGATTTGTCGTGTTCCGGCATGATGTCTGGTGAAGCCGTACGGAGGACGGGTCTGAGCAGCTGTGTTGCGATGTGTGCCGGGTACGATGCGCCAAATGTTGTTGTGTTGGGAGTTTGGTAGTGGAGGGTCTTCAGGTCGTGTTGTTGGGTTTAACATTGCATCACCTCTCTCAACTGCCGTCTTCCTTTCTATTCGCCCAGTTTTTCTGAGTGAATAGGCTCTTGATAAACTAGCGCGCTTTACCATCAACGATCGTATCAGTGCTTACCATCAGGCGGGATTACGGTCAAGTGCTAGTTTATAATTATTAAAATAAAAAAATTCAGTGACGGGTTGAGCTGGACTCCTCATAATCGAAGCAGATCTTGTTCAATAATCACTTTTTACTTGCTTATTTGTTATGTTCAGTATCTACTTATTTATTTATATATATCTTTGTATTTATGTATCTACTTTAGTATATTGTAATAATGATGTTTGCACAAACGACAGTCCCATTTGTGGTTCAGGAGAATCTGTCCATTCTTTGGTTGCCTGGACGAAATAGCATTAGCAATAAGGCCGCCCATTGTATGTTTTGTGTTCAATGTATTTTGTTCGATGCTTAATTGGTGTAGAACAAAGAATATATAAATAAACAAATAAATAAAACAGGGAAGGAGACCTTGTAATGGGTCAACACAGGTTTATACAATATGTAAAGAAAACCCTGTCCGATCCGTGAAGTTATTGTTAGGTATCGATAACTGATTCTACTAATGCCTACAAAGCCGGGCTAAACTAAAAAATAAATATTATTTCGCAAACGGAGGTAACTTAATACATGTGCGGTAGGCAATACATGCGCGGGAGAAGGTAGCAGGGTACGTGGCACGCGGTCGCATCGCTCATAATAATACCGCCGAAAATGATGATGTAACTTTTTTAAAAGTACCTAATTTTGGGGAAGTTGGAATAAATTCGCGAAAAAAAATATTATTTCATAATTCATTAGTATTGTTACTATGATAATTAAAGTAAAATTTCATATTTTATTTGATCATGTATTTACCTAACCTTTATTATCCTTGAGGGTCGGACGGGATTTTCTTTACATAATATTGTATAATAAATAATGTCAGTTACCTACTAATAATGTATTTCAGAAACACCATTTATTGTGACTTAAACAAGTAGCCGATAACCGGCATGTTACGTGGGTCACAAACGTCTTGCCATGGCGCCTCCGCCGGGCCGGAACAAGCGAGGTAGACCAAAGAAGTGCTAGCTTGACGCTGTAAGAGATGACATGCCTGCCAACAATCTCACACTACAGGATGCTAAAGATCGCGTGAAATGGAGGAAATTAAGCAGGAAAGCCGACTCCGGGCTCCAACGCGAAAGCCGCGGATGCAACCGGGATAAACGCGAAGATGATGACGATAATGATGATGAAACAAGTAGACGATAAATTTTGTTATTTTTTTTTTTAATAAAACAATAATGACAAAAATCCAGAAACGGATTTAAATGAAATTTGGCTCGAAGATGGCTTATCACCAGGATTAACATAACATATAGAATATCTTTTATCCGGATATTCTTATGGGATCAAAAGTTATACGGATACTCCATCGACCCGTCTGTATCACCAATGGTATGTGATACCTTTACTGTCCTCAGTAATTTGCAGAACGGAATATCTAAATAATCGTACAAGCGACTATCATTTGTTTGCTCGCGCCCCGGCCCTCCCACCTCCCATGTTTGCCGACCCTGCCTTGTCCGAGCTGACACTTTACTAATTGCATTTCAGATAAATCCCTCGGGTATTGCAGGGTTAAATAATAATATGTCAAGGGATTTATTTGTTTCTATGGCGGCTTTTTGTGATTGGCTTTTATAGTATTGATTTTCCCCCTTATTGATAAATGCTGCTTAAAGTTAACTAGTCATTAGCGATTCTTTAACCATACATTTTTGACCTTTTAACTACACTTAACTTAAATCATTCTTTATGAATAAACATCACAGTGTTTAAGGGGTTTATTCATAAAAGATGATTAAAGTTAAGTGACGTTAAAAGGTCAAAAATGTATGGTTAAAAAATCGCTAATCACTAGTTAACTTTAAGCAGCGTTAATGAATAAGAGGGATTATGTTTGATTATAGCTTTTTGCGTTGGATAGCCCATTAATCCAGGAAGGCTTTAGGCTATATAACATCACGCTGCGATCAATAGGAGCGGACGATAAAAAAAAACATACCGAAACCTATGCAAGTGGCCCACGAAGTGGCAGTGTGAAGTTATAAACTAGCGCTTGACCGCAATCCCGCCATGTAAGTTCAAGTAGGTAGTTGCTTACAAATCGATTTCTTTTAAAATAATCATTCGATTGACCTAATTTAGGGTAATGTGACATACCCATTGTAAGTGTTCACAATTATTTAATATATAACATCAAGATCTTAGCAACTGCTGCATCATAGTGTCAGACGCGTATGCGCAAGGACTTTAATTAAAATTCTTGACAGGACTGAATCTCATTTGTTTTATTCCAATCAATATTTTATGCATAACATACTCTAGTCTCATGAATAGTCACTGTTGAGGTTGGCCGCTGGTATGTAACCAGAAGGCCATTACAGGTGTAAAAGTGAATATACTGATGCGTTCAATTCCAGTAATGTACGTATATATCTTCTGGCGAATAAGCGATTATTATTATTGTACCTACTTGTATACGTAGCAGGTACTCATTTTTATAACGAAGTATCAAATCGACTTTGAACATAAAAGTCACTCACGAAATCCATCACTTAAAAACATTACCCAAATTATTCCAACGCTTTCATAGATCGAAGTATACTGAAACAAGGTACCATCGTAAATCATTGCTGAAATATTTTCGACATTCGTGACCGTCACTTTTCGTGTATAGGGCTGTCAAAACAAATGTCAAATGTATTTATGTCAAGGTTATTTTTCATTGCGATCTGGAATTTAGAATATCTGCTTTTGATATATAATAGCATATCTGCAGTGCATTTCTGAAAACGAAGCGTCTAAAGGGCGATGGAAAGAGCTATGTTAGGAGTTTCTCTGCGCAATCGAATCAGAAATGAGGAGATCCGCAGCAGAACCAAAGTCATCGAGTCGTTAAAATTAAGTGGCAATGGGCGGGACACATTGCTCGTAAAACCGATGGCCGATGGGGCAGTAAGGTTCTGGAGTAGCTAAAGACGCAGTGAAGGGAGGCCCCCAACAAGGTGGACCGATGACCTGGTAAAAAAAAGCTGATGTATGCGCACAAGACCGGCCATCGTGGAAGGCCTTTGGACTTCTATAGGCTGAAAAAGAAGACGCAAACTTAAGTGATGTGAGCTTAGTGTGAGGTGTCTTCGAGGTGACACTATCGTCAGCTCACTCTTAGCTCACTTTTCACGGTGAGAATTTTTCTCGATTCACGGTATGAGTACGTTCGAGTATTTGTGTCACGCATTTCAAATTGTAGCGGTGTATACAAAGCAACATGCGAACAACGCGTCATACTGACGTCACGCGAATCCTGTATCTCGCAATCAGAGTTTTCTGTGCAATTAGCACGTATAGAAGTTTGCGACATCAACCGGCTGGCAACGTGGCCCGCCAGACAATTCCAGTCTGGTCGGAGGATCCTCCCTTTTCTATGGAGGATGAGTGAGCTTTACTCGCTGCTCCTCATACCTCCTCAAAATAATTTAAATTAAATTAATAAAAACAACAGCCGCATGAGTCGATCGTTAGTTAAGCTGCTCTTACCACGGTCGGTTACTGGATGGGTGGGGACATTGTTAATATATCATGACATCTCCGTGCCGTGTAAACTTTGAGTCGTTGGTCCGAACTGTTTTACGTACCCAAAAGTCTTACCAAGGGGCTTAGCAAGTCGTGGTGGCCTAGTGGCTAAAACACCAGCCCCTCAAGTATGAGAGCGTGGGTTCCAATCCAGGCAAGTACCAATGTAACTTTTCTAAAGTTGTATTTACTTTCTAAGTATATCTTGGACACCAATAACTGAAGGTGAAGGAAAACATCTTGAGGAAACCTGGGCTTTAAGTCTGAAATCGCCAACCCGCATTGAGCAAGCGTGGTGATTACGCTCAATCCTTCTCTGTATGAGAGGAGACCTGTAACCAGCAGTGGGACGATAAAAAAGGTTTATGATGAAAGGGGCTTAGCATTAACTGGATGCTAGAGGTCAGGTAGACGTTTCTATTATTAGCAACAATATATTTGACGTAGTGAGCTACGGCAGAACGGTAGGGTCGTCACTATCTTGGTGTGTTGGTATGGGTTCCATTTCGTAGGTGAAGTTTTGTAATAAAGCACGAAGTGTACATATACCCTCCAATCTTGACAATCACAATTTAAATAGGCAAACTGACAGTTTCGCCTCGGAGATATGCTCTGGTCCGCGCCTCAAAGCGAAATGACCGTTCGACCGTCCCCACTTTCCAAAAGGACTCTATCCACGTGCCGTTATTACAAAATAACGACACTGTGTTTGCCCCACTACTACGTAAATAAAATGAGCAGCTTTAATTGAAAGGATGTCGACGATCCACGACATATTTAATATATCTCAGAATCCTGGACCGTGGTAGGGCCATGACCAGCTCGGAGCGGCCCCTATACAATTTTAAATTATGAGTCGACGATTACCCCTGAATGAAAAAATAAATTTCACAAGCATTTTAAATAATCATGTGGCGTGTGTTGAGGAGCTCGTGGCTAAGTAGGTAATAACACCACGCAGGGGCTCTACTCTGGAATTTTTATAAATTTGTCATTCCAACACGATTCCATTGTCATTATGCTAAAAGTTCGTAATCTACTAAATTGATTTATCAATCAGTCGTTTCGTAATGGAATGGTGATAGAATGACATTGCCGTATTGCTATTATTAAAACCCGTTAATGACATTCTAAAAACTATTACTCAATTTGAACATTTATTAAATATGGAATGGAGTGTTAGTGATTGACCACTATAAAGGATGTATCTGACATCGACGCACAAACGAGTACCATGGATCCAGTACATGTTTCCGAAACCCCCAGTGGTGGAATTTTTCGTCGGTTTTTACCTGATTTCAATAAAATAATATGCTATTTTTTTCACTTTAATGCGTTCATAATTGCTATACGTTTATAACTCAAAAAGATTTTAAAGTAAAAATTAATTAATTAGCTAATTACACTAAAAAGCGCAAAGAAAACAAAACTCGAAAAACTATATTATCAGCTGATTTAATAGAGTTTACATCAGGGAACAACGTCATACCTACAAACCCGCACGGCGGCACGCTTGCAACGTTCAAAGACCGAGCCGACACATTTTTTTAAACACTGTTATATCTGTAACCGCTCAGTAACGATATAAATGACTATCATAATTTTATTAGTGGCATGCTGTGTAGCCTTTTCGCGAAGTTTGCGTTACAATGTCAGATACAGCCTGTACAAAGTCATAATAACGCCATGTTTATATTAGACTAGCGGCCACTAGCGACTTCGTTCGCGTGGAGTTAGTTATGCTCCGCTCCTATTAGTTGCAACATAATGTTATATAGCCTAAAGCCTTCCTGAATTAATGGGCTATCCAACGCAAAAGATATTTTCAAATCTTACCAGTACTTCCTGAGATTAGCGCGTTCAAACAAACAAACTCTTCAGCTTTATATATTAGTATAGATTACGAAACTTGTCAAAATCGATCATTATGAGGTTACTGATCGGCCATTTTTATACTATTGCAATAGCAGACTAAGGCCCTAGGTCAATTGATCAGGTTAAGCTAAGCTTGACGCGGTTGGTCTGTAGATGCGACCATCTTTACATTCTGAGACGTCTCTGTATCTCGGAAAGCGCATTAAGCCGTTGATTTCGGGCGTCATTCGTGGATATAGAACAGTTGTTTGTGGTTTTCAAGTTGTCAATCCTCAAACCTCTGAGTTTCTTGTGGTTTCATGTGTATATTAATGTCTGTTCGAAGGTCTATTCAGGTCCTCGTTTAGTAGTTCGGTATTGTATCTACGTTTGTAGGACCTTTATGCCTCATTGGTTCCTTTCGGAAGACCATACTGCTTTGAATTAATGCTGTAGATACTGTACCTCTCGCCAGAAATCAGAGTGATGTGACGATGAGTAATTGAAGTACACATACTACACTAATATATAATGAAGGCTTTCTATTTACAATAGAACTCCAATTATCCGAATTAATGGGGACCGGGACCCATTCGGATAATCAAATATTCGGATAATCGGAGTTTTTTTTAAAAAAATTGCCATTGGAGAGAAAAAAAGCTACGTTTTGATATTGCACTATTTTTTTTTTATTGAGTTAAATGAAAGAAACATGATATTTTCACATGTTTTAAATATAAATAAAATGTACTTATGTACAAGTTTAGAAATAAAAATCATTGTTTTTTAAACATCTCCGTCAATGTAAGCTGTTTTGCGGTCTTCATCCGTTTTCGGGCAGCCAGGTCACGCATTCGCTTGACGGTGAGCAGTTGCAAGTGGTCACAGTCGGGCTGACGCTCCATCCACTTCAAAGCAGTCTCGAGGCCGGTAAATGCTTCTTCGCGGAGGGAAGGACAATAGTGAGCGAACGAGCAAACACTGGCTTCGCGGGGAGAAGAATAATAGCGCACTTAGACTTTTTTTGGACAATTTTTTTTTCTGAAAGTGATTCGGATAATCGGCGATTCGGATAGTCGAAGTTCGGATAATTGGAGTTCTACTGTATCTATTTTTTATGCTTATAGTACTAGTGCTTGACCACAGTCCTGCCTGATGGTAAGCAGTGATGCAATCGTTGACGGTAAAGCGCGCTAGTTTCGCGTCTTCCTTCCTATTCACTCAGTTTTTTGAGTGAATGGGCACTTAATAAAGTGCCCATTCACTCAAAAAACTGAGTGAATAGGAAGGAAGACGGCAGTTGTGCGAGGTGTTGCAATGTTAAACTCAACAACACGTTCAACGATGCTGCGCCAAAGGGAGATTGTTCTGGAGACCCTCCACAACCAACCTCCCGACACGACAACATTTGGCCCATCGGACCCGGCACACATTGCAACACAACTGCTCAGACCCGTCCTCCGTACTACTTCACCAGACATCATAAATAAATAAATAAATAAATATATACGGACAAATCACACAGATTGAGCTAGCCCCAAAGTAAGTTCGAGACTTGTGTTATGGGATACTAACTCAACGATACTATATTTTATAATAGATACATATATAGATAAACATCCAAGACCCAGGCCAATCAGGAAAATATCGTTTCCCATCATGACCTGGCCGGGGATCGAACCCGGGGCCTCCACGTCGCAGTCAGGCGTGGTGACCGCTGCGCCACGGAGACCGACAATCATGTCGGGTTGTTGGGTTTAACATTGCATCACCTTGCTCAACTGCCGTCTTCCTTCCTATTTGCTCAATCTGAGTGAATAGATTCTTAATAAACTAGTGCGCTTTACCATCAACGATCGCATCACTGCTTACCATCAGGCGGGATTGCGGTCAAGCGCTAGTTTATAATTATTATAAATAAAAAAAATAAATAAAAAAAAGTGGAAGATTATATCCTTGATAAAAATGCTTGGCTAAATGCCAGTCCTGCTCCACAGCTACAGACAATTTTGTAGGTTTGGAAGAGATACCACACCCCCTTTTTGTTGTTTTCAAAATATTCCTTTTTTATTTTTATTTCTTTATTTCAATTGTGCATAAGATTTTGCTACCGTGATTTTGCAAGTAATATAGTATTGCATAATGTGAAAGCACTTTTCAAGTTTGTGAATATGAGGCACCATGGACTATGGTTTTTTTTTATATATAACTTGTTTGACATTACGAGAATGGCAGATGAGAGTTTGTCATGCTCACTCAAATGTCTTGCTGGCGTTTTTTGATGCCCTATGATTATTTTTTCACATGCTTAAGCGCATTCCTAATCCATTGCTCCATATATCGTAATATGTATCTGCTCAACAAGGTAATAAAGCAATGGATTGTCAAAGTGAAAACCGCTAGTAAAACGCGCTAGTTTATTTACAGCCTATTTACTCTAGCCTTGACGACACTCAAATTATAGTCCGACGGAAACACCGCAGCTGGCAAATTCTTCCAGTCCCTCGATGTACGCGGTATAAAAGGGGAAGCGAAACACTTCGTTCGGATGGTAGTGGTCTTAACAACGTAAGGGTGGAACGGAGATGGGGGAATTAAATCATGCAATTCCCTTGCACACTCACCAAAATGCATCCTATAGAGCACCGAAAGGCTGGCTACTCTACGCCTGTGCTCCAGGCTTTGGAGACCGTTCTGAGTTAAATCTGTGTCGCCAATCAGCCTCTTCGTACACCTCTCCACTGAATCCAAAGCAGCCAGGTGACATTTCGCAGCACCGCCCAAATGTAGAAAAAACATTTTATTGAGAAAAAAAAAAAACATTTTAGCAAAATTTCGTTCACAACAGCAGATCCTATTAACAATAACTATACTATACCTACTCAGAAGTAGTTATCCCGTAGTAGATCCGTCACAGAGGCCGGAAGGATAAGGCGACGACAGTATACACTATTAATCAAGTTACGCTATAGTCCCTTACATACAGATGTTACAAGACAAACTGGCCGACCTCAACTCCAGCTTCATCAGCTTTGTAAAGGATGTATCTCACATCGACGCACAAACGAGTACCATGGATCTAGTACATAATTGTGAACACCCCAGTGGTGGAATTTATCGTCGGCTTTTTCATGATTTAAAAAAAAATATATGTAGTTTTTTTTCACTTTAGACCGTTCATAATTGCTATACTTTTATAATCCAATAAGATTTTAAAGTAAAAATTAATTAATTCGCTAATTACAGAAAAAAGCGCAATGAAAACAATATTCGAAAAACTGTCTTATCAGCTGATTTAATAGAGTTCACATCAGGGATCAACGTCATAGCTACAAACTCGCACGGTGGCACGCTTGCAGCGTTCAAAGGGCGAGCCGACACTGTTTTTAAACATTTTGAATTCTGTAACCGTTCATTTACGACATAAATGACTATCATAATTTTATTTGTGGCATATGGTCTAGCGTTTTCGCGAAGTTTGCGTTGCGATATCAGATACACCCTGTATGTTATAGCTTGAGTTTTAGCTCGCCTGGTCGTCTGTTTTATTTAATAGATGATCAGAGCTCTGATCTTCTATTAAATAAAATTCACCTGCCATAGTATTTGTCCTCGAACTAATCCAAAACGGTTGTACTGATTTTTGTAATGAAATTTCGTAGAAAATAAAAGGATTGTGCGGTTTTATGAAAACACGTTAAAAGTGAAACTTTTTGTGACTGCTCTAACGAGCGCCTTTCGCGGTTGACCGTCACGCGACAGGCAACACACAGACAAAAGAGTTTAACAAGATGTAATAAAAGTTTCATTTTAAAAAAATAGGGGAATTGTAGGTATTAACAGTAGACTAGATCGGACTGTCAATGTTCATAAAATCATGAGAAATGCCCTTAGCAATTGGCCCTAAGGCATTTTATATTATAGTAAGTCTTACTGTTGAATAAGACTCGACCGTCGGGTACAAACTCTTTAATTGCACTACGTTTTTCCACAATAGCTTTTCCACCACAGTATATAGCTTCAACACCAGGGATAAAATCAAAATCAAAGCATTTATTTCAAATAAACCAGTTACAGGCACTTTTGAATTCTCAGAAGGTCAGTCAGTCAGTAAGGTGAAGCTAGTCGCCCATTCCAAAGTGTATGATCTGTTGCTAGATCACACACTACTTTTAGATGATGTGTGCAGAATACAATAAAAGACGTTGATTTTATATAAGCTACTATATTGCTCTAAAGTTATAGCTAAAATGAGGTAATGGATTGATGTGTGTGAATTGAGTGACACGTGGCCTTTGCTGGCCGTAATGAGAACGCGACAACTTGATGGCTCGACGCGAACTGATGATTATTATAAAGTAAAATGAATGCGAGGCGTAAATGCTGACGATGCTTTGCTGATGTGCGGTTGCACCGTACACAAAGAGTAGGTACCTATGGAGAAGAACGGGCAAGAAACTCCATGGACACTCTTTTAAATTATCAAGCTATTGATACAAATATTTGATTACATCATTCATTTTGAAATCAACCGTATGAGAACGATGCAGAAACATTTGTACGCTAAGAGCGTCCATTATGGAAAACACAAAAAAAAAAAAACAACAACAGATGCTTTACAGCAAGTACATTGTGCTCACACATAGGTTTATAATATATGATAAGTTTAGAACAGCATTCCAAAGGTTTACCGAAAAATTTCCACGAGAACCGTACAGTTTTGTGGAATAAAATTATACTTTGTCACTCAATGCCGTGTAACTTTCAATTACTGATAGATTTTCATCAATAACTATTCAGATTTACTTTTTTGAGAGTAAAAATAACTTCTACATCTAACTACATGAATCTTTTACATGAAAGCTTTTATGTTTACACAATCAACAATATATTTCGTAGTGACCTAGTGGTTAAAACACCAGCCTCTCAAGTATGAGCGTGCGGGTTCGATTCCAGGTCTCAGGCAAGTAGCAATGTAACATTTCTAAGTTATATGTACTTTCTAGATATATCTTGGACACCAATGACTGATTAAAAGGTGAAGGAAAACATCTTGAGGAAACCTGGATTTTGAGTCTGAAATGGCCAACCTGCATTGAGCAAGCGTGGTGATTACGCTCCTCTGTATGAGAGGAGACTTGTGCCCAGCAGTGGGTCGATAAAAAGGTTGATGATAATGATAATGAATCAACGATGAAATTTAACACACAGATACTATATAACCAGGATCGAGATTCCTGTAAGATAAATTCCAATAAAACGCGGGTGAATACGTGAACCAGAGCAGGTATAAAAATAAACTTTACAAGCTTTAAAATATAAAATCCATTCGAACGCCGAAAGAAATAAAACGTAACTGAAACGGTCCCGCCTATAAAACCGAATGAAAGAAATAAGAATATTTATGAAGCAGCATATTTTGTTAACTTTAGTCAGTAAAATATAAAATTCATGTTAGAAGTAAGTAGCCCAGCTGCGCTTAAAGTTTGTAACTTGGAAGAAACTGTTATGCAATGTGTTTGAAAATAATTCAAGTAAAATATTTACACTTGACCTCAAATTCTAAATAGGAATATGAAATTCAAGTTATGTATTCAAATTAGACTAAGAATTAGCACTTTCTGCATGATAACCTTGTAAAAGACAGTCCCATAAAAAGTTTAAATAACGTGCTTTCGAAGAGACCGGGTCACGCTAAATAAATATGGTTCCTTATGCACGGTCCAACCTTGATTGTTAGATCCGTGTGACTGTTCTTACTAAATAAAACACGAGCCCTTAGCCACTGAACAGGCTATCGTATAAAATGATACTTTTCGATTTACTTTGCCCCTTTTGCAAACATCATCAGTATCACTACGTCAGATGTCTCAATATCGTCGGACACGAAATTTTCTGATATTGAAGAGCCCGCCAGAAAAAGACATCTATCCTTTTTCCGAGGAGGACGAGTGAACTTTACACCTTGAGGCTAAACAAGAAACCGTGGCCCTGGCCACTGCACAGGCAAGTGAAGAAACACGGGTAGATTTTAGTCAGTAAAAGTCTAACGATTCCGCTCAACCCAGAGCGGGAGAAATGATTTGATGATTTCCCAACCCAAAAAAAAGCCACCAATATAGAGGTATGGGTATGATCTGGTCAACGGGCACTTGCACTTGACCAATGGATCAACCATGGAAAAAGTGCCCGCAAGTTCGGGAAGCATTTACGTAATGTATGCTAGTTGCACGGGTAGCTCTGCTTGCGAGATGTAGGATATCCATGATGTCAGTATGACGTCACGCAGACGTATGTAGACGTACGTATGTGGCTTTGAGGATACCGTAACTACCCAAACGATGAATATTGATTATTTTTGGTTATCTTTTACAACTCCTGAGTAACCCTTTCGTTTTGGGCTTTTGTTCCACCGCTAGGGGTCCTAGTGTGATATTATAATAGCCTATAGCCTTCTTTAAGTATTGGTCTAGCAAACGCAAGAATTTTCGAATCCGATTGGTGATTAGAATACCTACTGCGTGATCAATTAAACCAACAATGTAAGTGTTCAACTTTATTAATTGTTCGCGTATTATACAACATGTAAATTAATTAACGCACTTCCTGAAAATACTTTGTTCAGAATTGTTTACTGGATCGGTGTATATTATTTTTAATATAGGTAATTTTTTATCCCTAATATAATTAAAACTACGGAAATTATTGTCATATTAACCCTGTAGTTTTTACAGACTTTTAAAATCGCAGTTTTACTTGTATTCACACAAGTTTAATCATGCAATACAGAATTAAGAAAAGAACCTTATTCCAAGAACTTTAAGGTCTTCGTTCTTCAAGAATTGGTATAACTTATTTTAAAAATTCAGTGTGTTTATTATGATTATAAGATAATATTCTAATTGGGGTGTTTGAGGGTTATGCGTTAATTACATTACATTGAACTCCAGCTTTCAAATTATTAGTACAAATATTCAATTATCAAACCATCTTTATATTCTCAAAATACCTACTGGTAGGACAAGAGTAACCATAAAATTTCATCGCCTTATTAAAACTATTATTCGTTTTTAACAACTCATAAAAATCTCAATAAGAATATCAGCAAGAACTTCCTTATCGTCCCAGAGATTCTCTCACTCTGACCCTATTACATATCTTAATGCAGTGTCAACCTCGTATGGGACGTGCCGGGATGTTAATAACCCCTAGAGTGGGGGACGGGGCAACTGTTGGTGTATAGTTGATGACTTTATTATGACGTCACTTGTACTCGTATATTGACTAATCTGCTGTGGGCTTTCAAGTTGTTTTATTACTTACGTGTAAAGGGATGTGGAATGTTTAATCTTCTATCAGAATATATAATCAGCCCATAGTATTGCCACTCCTGGGACATAGAACTCCTCTCGGTGAAAGGGAGGGAGTGGGTCATAACTCATAATCTACCACGCGGGCCCAGTGCTTCTAGAACATGTTTCTTCACGATGTTTTCTTCAACCGTTTTGAGAGCTGTGGTGATGAAATAATTTACACAAAGTGAAGCACCTAATGGGGCTTGTTATTGCCAAAAAAGAAACACAGTTCGTAGCAGAATAGTTTAATATTTTATTGAGTTGTGTTGAGATTGCGTTTGTGGCTACGGTTTTTGGCTGAATCAAAGACTTGTGTTTGTGACCTCTGAGACGAGCGGCCCAGCATTGGGAACATTATTTTTCAATAAGTTCAGAACTTAGCCTAGAATTCATTGGTATTATTGGGTGACCAACTTTACATACCGGGAAAACTTCACGCCTCGAAATGCACGTTTGACCTTTGGTACCACGCGGGCTTGCAGGCGGTGAGCACTGGGCAGCTCGCCGCCCAGTAAGGACTAGACCCGAGTGGACGACGCGTCGTGTTTTACGCGCGCCTCAAAAAGATGTCAGCACATCGTAACGGGGTCCACGAAGACCAATGCCTCCTGAATCAGGGTTGCGGGTTATTTAAAAAAGAAACCATGGCCCTGGCGCGCAGGCAAGTGAAGAAGCACGTATGGGTTTTAGTCAGTAAAAGTCTGACACGCCCTTCCGCTCCACCCAGGGTGGGAGAGGTCATTTGATGATGGAAAAAAAAAGCCTTAATGATTTATCGCTAAAGTTGAAAATCCATTAAAGAAATTTAACAGATTGTAGTACCTAACTTGATGTACTTGTGTACGCCTCACAAAATATACATATGTGATCAAAACTATTGTACACTACATTAACGATATTAAGACCTTTTATTGACACTGAAATAGTTAAGTTAAAATATTTGATTTGAACTGTTCTAACTGTGGTGTACAAGTTTCTAAATTGTGGTTACTTGTTGCTTAACTTGAGTTAAGCTAGTCAGGTTGAAGTTAAGTTATATGAATTTAAGTAGAAGTTTTGGAGTTAGGATGTCTGTTTGATTTCTACAATAGATTCCCACCAAATTTCAGTACACTGAAGTATACGGTTACGTGGGAATCAACAAAGTGCTTCCTTATATTTTAAAGCTGGAACATTCTATATTTAGTTTTTTTTTTTTAATTCTTGTGTTATCGATGTTTTTGTCTACTGTTTTGCTTTTAAAACTGGAACATTCTATATTTAGTTATTTTTTTTTTTAATTCTTCTGTTATCGGTGTTTTTGCGTAGTGTTTTTGGCTTTTAAAACTGGAACATTCTATATTTAGTTACTTTTTTAAAATTCTTGTGTTATCGGTGTTTTTGCCTACTGTTTTGCTTTTAAAACTGGACCATTCTATATTTAGTTTTATTTTTTTAAATTCTTGTGTTATCGGTGTTTTTGCCTACTGTTCTGCTTTTCATGTGTTAGTATTATTAAACAAATAACTTCTCAAAATGATAAAGCAGCGCCCTAATTACGTAACACACTATTACTGTCCGTTGGAATCATTTCGAAGCATATTACTAAAACATTGCTCCATATGTTCTGAAATGCGTCTACTCAACAATGTAAATAACGCAATGAATGCTGTTGAACTGTCAAAATTAAATCCATTGCTACTGATAGTGTGTTAAGTAATTACCCCTACTATTGGTTTCGGTTGTCATTCGTAGGTCTTCTTCTTTTTCAAGGTGAGATTCAACCTTAACTCTGGGTACTCATTGCCTTTTTAATGAATTGTCCAAACGGCTTGTTGACACTTCCCGTGACCCAAAGGCTGGCTTTTACCTTGGCCAGAGGCTAAGCATTGCCATTCAACGCAGCAATGCCGCCCGTTTCTTGGGTACATTACCAGTTGACAGCGTAGTTTTAATTAGTGTAATAGCTTTATTTAGTATTTTGTAGTTAATTTATTTTTATAAGTTTGTAAATTATATCTAAAATGGACAGGTTCATTCACTCATTAAAAATTAAACCTATGCATGATTAAATAAACCTTAACTTTTGAACAATGGCCTTAGTAGAATAGATACCACAATTTTGCCAATAACACGTATAAGTAACAAATTATGGAAGCAGTTGTGTTGCGATGTGTGATGGGCGCGATGCGCCAAATGTTGTTATGTCGGGAGTTTGGTGGTGGAGAGTCTCCTGATCAATCTCCCTCTGGCGCAGTATCGTTTGTCGTGTTGGCCTTGGGTTTAACATTGCATCACCTCGCTCAACTGCCGTCATGCTTAATATTCCTAAGTTTTTTAAGTGAATAGGCTTGATAAACTAGTGCGCTTTACCACCAACGGCTCTCAAGCAAGCGCGCTTTATCATCAACAATTGCATCACTATTTACGATCAGGTGGGATTGCGGTCAAGCACTAATTTATAATTATATATAAAAAAACCTTTTTTTTTACATATTGTATAACAGCATTTTTTACATAAAAAAGTTAAAAAATGTCCTTCTCACAATACCTACCAACAAATTCACAAATTATATACGTCGTTCGACGATCAACCTTGAACCAAATCCCTTTCGCTAAACCGGGAGCGAAGCGCCTACAAACGTAGGTAGGTGTTATGAAAATATCTGCGAGAAACGGAGCGATATTATGCAAACGTTAACGTTGAGAATTACGAGATCTGTGGGACTTACGAGAAGCATGGGGTTTTAAAAAAGCTGTTACATCCATTGTTTTTTTTTTTTTTTTTTTTTATAAATTATAAACCAGCGCTTGACCGCAATCCCGCCTGATGGTAAGCAGTGACGCGATCGTTGATGGTAAAGCGCGCTAGTTTATTAAGAGCCTATTCACTCTAGCCTTGAAGACACTCAAATCGTAATGTGACGGAAACACCGACGCCGGCAAATTGTTCCAGTCCCTCGATGTACGCGGTATAAAGGAGGAAGCAAAACGCTTCGTCCGGATCGCAGTGGTGTCAACAACGTAAGGGTGGAAACTCGCCGTACGACGGGTCGTCCGATGATGGAACGGAGATGGGGGAATTAAATCATGCAATTCCCTTGCACACTCACCAGAATGCATCCTATAGAAGACCGAAAGGCTGGCCACTCTACGCCTGTGCTCCAGGCTTTGGAGACCGTTTCGAGTTAAGTCTGGGTCGCCAATCAGCCTCTTCGCACGCCTCTCCACCGAATCCAAAGTGGCAAGGTGACATTTCGCAGCACCAGCCCAAATGTGGCTGCAGTACTCCACACACGAACGGACCTGTGCTTTGTACAACATTAGAAGCTGCCCAGGTGTGAAGTACCGCCGGACCTTCGCGATGACGCCTAGTTTTCTGGCAGCCACCCTGGCCTTGGACTCAATTTATTAAGGGAATTGTATGTTAGCTGTGGCGTGTGCCTATAATATTACGAAACGATTATTCGTAAGTCGTGGTGGTCTTTTCTGAGTTATATGTACTTTCTCAATCGGTCAATAGGTCAATAGGTCAATCGTCGAATCCAACTCGACTGGGCTGCTTTCGGGAAGCTACGTAGAATCTTCTCGTCCGAAATACCGCATCGTATTCAAGACAAAAGTCTTCGACCAGTGTGTGTTGCCAGTGATGACTTATGGAATTGAGACGTGGACGCTAACAATGGGCCTTATAAGAAGGCTCAAAATCACTCAAAGGGCAATGGTGAGGGCTATACTTGGGGTTTCACTGCGCGATCGAATTAGGAATGAGGAGATCCGCAGAAGAACGAGAGTAACCGACATAGCCCGAAGAATTGCAACACTAAAATGGCAGTGGGCTAGACACATTACCCGTAGGACCGATGCCCGATAGGGCCGACGGGTTCTCGAGAGGCGACCACGCACCGGAAGACGTAGCGTGGGTAGGCCCCCGACAAGGTGGACCGACCACCTGGTGAAGGTTGCGGGAAACCGCTGGATGCGGGAGGCGCAGGAACGGTCGTCGTGTAGAACCTTGGGGGAGGCCAATATCCAGCAGTGGACGTCTTTCGGCTGAAATGATGATGATGTACTTTCTAAGTATTTCTTGGACACTAATGACTGACTATAAGGTGAAGGAAAACATCTTGAGGAAACCTTGAAAGTCTGAAAACACCAACCCGCATTGAACAAGCGTGATGATTACGCTCAATCCATCTCTGTATGAGAGGAGACCTATGCCCAGCAGTGGTATGATGAAAAGGTTGATGATGAATGCGTAAGTTGTGGGTCGTTACACGACTAGAATGATGATGAATGAAGTTATCTATCATTCTCAACAATGTTCTTTTTTTTTTCATAATAATTAACTAGCGCTTGACCGCAATAGTGGCAAGTAGTGATGCGATCGTTCATGGTAAAGCGCGCTAGTTTATTAAGAGCCTATTCACTCAGAAAAACTGAGCGAATAGGAAGGAAGACGGCAATGGAGCGAGTGATGCAATGTTAAACCCAACAACACGACCAACGATGCTGCGCCAAAGGGAGATTGATCTGAAGACCCTCCACGACCAAACTCCCAACACAACAACATTAGGCGCATCGTATCCGGCACACATCGCAACACAACTGCTCAGACCCGTCCTCCATACGGCTTCACCAGATATCATGCCGGAATTAAATAAAATAGTCCCCCAAAACGCTCGCCATTCACCACTTCTTACGTCTTTCGCTGGGAAGAAGAAATGCCGGAACAAACTCCTCAGCAGCAAACGTATTTAACTAATTTTAGCAATATATTTTCTAAGTACACTCCCGGATAACTTTAATTCCACAACAACACACTCACAAAAATCCTCATATACATTAACCCTAATACCCTTTAATTATCATGATAACGCCAGAACGCCATCCTATTAAACCTATGGATTAACTGGTGATGTGTGATGATATCATTCATCATCATTTCAGTCGCCTAAAACCAACGTCAAATAAAAATCATAAAATATAATTTTGTATTTATGTGGCACGCCACCCAGCTCGAAAGGGATTTTTCGATACCACGGCACCATTTTAAGGCACATTTATTTCTATCGTCTTTATATTGTGTATAAAGACGATAGAAATAGATGGATATTCAAACGTCCATACGTTTGAATGTCCATCGGTAAACATAAATCCCTTGCCATGTCGTCCCGGTAAGCGGAGGCCTTTGGAATTAAAACCAATTTGAAAACAAAAAATAAATAAATAATAACAATTAAATTAACATCCATACTAATATTATAAATGCGAAAGTAGCCTGTCTGTCCGGCTTTCATGGCAAAACTACTGAACCGTTTGTAATGAAATTTGGTACACAGATAGTCTAGACCCTGAGAAAGGACATAGGCTATATAACATCCTGCTATGACCAATAGGAGCAGAGCAGTAAAAAAAAATGTTGCGAAAATGGGAGTGAACACGGACGTACATATTGCCAATTATTTTAATAGGCGCTTATAAAATGAAGTTCACGTGGACAGAGTCGCGGGCATCAGCTAGAAACTGAAAATAAATAAATTACCATTAAAATCAAATATAAAGTAAAATAAAATTATAAATAAAGAATATAAATATGCCTGGAACTTTAAAAAAAAGTTTTTATGGTTGGTTATCATAAAAAATCTCGAAAGGTTTTGGCGGGAAAGTTAAGCTGAGTATCTCGCCCCTTTTTCATTGGACTTTTAAATTATTTATAGTATTGTTTACTAAATAAAAGTGCTTGATTTATGTAGTAAAAAGTGCATTCAGTAAGTAATTAATAAAGAACATTGAGATATCGCAGCATAGTGGCCTCATCATTACTTTGTCTCAAACCTCCCTTTTAGACGGTTCACGCGGCCGTCTTTTTTGATATGAATAAAAATTCATTACGTGATATTGGCTAAACGCACAAACCGTGCGAAGCCAAAGAAGAAAGAAATAAAAAAATAGTTTCTAACAATCCTAACACGTAACATTAGCTAAATGTACAAAGAGTGCGAAAAAAAAACAAAGCTTTCGTCGTTAATTTATTTATAAAAACTTCAGTTTCTATTTCCATTGTATGAGAGAAGCTATAAAAAAGTGATAATGACTCAATACTTTGTCACTCTCCAAAATTTCAATCATCACACCAGTTTCACAAAAAATAAATTTTAAAACAAGCTAAGTTTAAAATAACACCAATTTACAACTTTCCGTTAAGTGTTAGGTAATATTCTCAAACTCCTGACAACTCATGAATTCAGTACAATATTGCTGAAACTCTCCTTGATTATGCCACTAAAAGATGGGTACAGAAGGCCAAAGAAATTCAACGAGTGACCACATGTGCACACACATTTAGACTCGTACGTACGAGTCTATATGTGCATGCATGTATTGGCGCTGTATGGCGGCGGCGACCTCAAACAAATGCCAATCGACAAAACGAGTGAACGTACGTACACCCGTTGTACGGGAGCGTGTCTGTGTGTTCGGTAGATTTTCAGTGCCTTCATATTATTCCTATCTTTAAAAGTATTGCGATTTGCTACCAGTAATATACGAGATCATTGATCATCATCGAGTGCATCCCTAATGGTAGGAAACGACTGCGCGGCAGGCCTAGAAAGAGATGGCGTGATAAGCTGTACTAATTTTTTTTGCTCACAGCTGGGAAAAGTGGAAAGAGGGAAGAAAGGCCTGTGTCTTACAGTGGGACAATACAACGTGTCTTATTTTTTTTCTAAAACATTGCACCACACTAAGAATTTCTTTATCGTGGGTGCGTTTACAAACATATTAACTCACATACACAAACTACTTGTAGGTCCTACAAATATTTATTCCGTGCAGAAATCGAACCCGCAATACGCAGCGCAGCAGTCATTAGCTTGACTACTGCGCTAACCGGCTTAAAAAAATATATGGACGGTGTCTTTGGTTTTTGTATATTAGTTTTTGACACCGACTTCCGAAATTAGTTTTTTTTTTTTTAAGTCAGTTAAAAAGAATTATATTTTTTTTTATTCTTAAATAAGACTAATAAATAATATAATAATCATACAATTACCGTTATTTGGGCAAAGATATCTGTGTAGCCTCGTTGACGGACGACAGATGAATCTTGTCAAAAGGAAAATATCGTCAAAACTTCTAGATAATTCTAGAAACTTCCTAGCTGCTAGAATGTTTTGGACTCGGCTTATTTTGCTGGACTAGGAAGGTCGCAAAAGGTTCGCATTATAATAAGTATTTTAAGTTTCATAATGGTAATATAACATTACAATTACTTAAAGCCAAGGCAAATTAGAAGACACTGGATGATATAGCAAAAAAGACTTCATATGTTTTTGCATAAAACAAATAGCTATTAGGGTATTACATTTTACAAGTTTTGATATATCAATAGCTGTTTAACTTAACTTTAAATAAAATTTAAATTATAACGTTTACTTAGCATTAGATGATCAGTAGGTAAATAATAATAATCTGGTACTTATAGTTGTTAGATGTGCAAACGCGCTACCGAGTTTTGTCACTGCCTCTTCAACCAATTTTTGACCGAGTTTTAAAACGAGGTAACTGGCCTGAGTACCTACCACTTTTTTGCAAATTGACGAGGTGTGCTAAAACCGTTGAAGTTTTCAACTTGGCATTTTTATTTACGATTTTGTCCTTTTAAAAGTTAAGCCTTTCATATTTTTCACCGAAACTATGTTATTTTATTCTAACTTAGGATGATAAGAGCTAAGTTTGGTACGATAAAATGTTTATTAAAAGATTGTAATTGCAATCCGCTACCATCATCATCATCGTCTCAGTGTTAATCCCAGTCGCATCCGAACCTTTTTCGGCTTTGGAATCTGGGGACCGCTTCACCAGTCTAACTGCTGATCTTAGCTAAACTTCGATATTTTCCGTAAAACGACTACCGTCTGACCTCCACAACCCGAAGGCGATATCGAAGCATTGCAGTTAGACCAATTGTTGGACTTTTGAGGGCTCCAACAACCAGTAACGACTGCCACTAGATGTTCGTACGGCAACCGGGACCAACGGTTTAACGTGCTTTCCAAGGCACGACCAGACCATTGCAAATATTCATATTCATATGGATATAAATATTTGCACTGCGCGGGGATCGATCCCATACCTCCTTGCGTCGTGTTCGCTTCCGCTAAGTTATTATCACTAATATTAACGTAGGTCTATCCGAAAAACACTCTTAGGCCCTCAATAGTCCCAACCAAAATTAGACATCCAATTGTATCCACCCAGTTCACTAGTTCACAATACAGACCCTTTTGCTCAGTAACACTGAACAAAGACATTAAATACCTGCCGTTTCACGCTTCTAAGATAAACAGCCTCTTTGCTCCACGCCTCCTTCTCTAATGCCTCATGTTATATATCCCTTAATCTGGATCCCACGCATCCCTTACTTGCTAAAATTCATATTTGAAGAGACGTTCTCAAAGTATAGAGACTCATTGTTTATTTATTAGTATACAGGATCATCAGCATATCAGCGTTAATCCCAATAGCATCCGAAGTTTTTTCAGCTTTGGAGTCTGCGATCCGCTTTACCAGTCTAACTGCTGATTTTGGCTAAACTTCGATATTTTCCGTAAAGCGACTGCCGTCTGACCTCCACCACCCAAAGACAATATCAGTATTACAGTTAGACGTTTTATAAGTCGGACAAGTTATTAGTATACAGAATGTTTCTTGTAGTGTCGAGTCGATACCTGGTGATTGGGGCCATACCAATCTATTGAAGCCCCTTGTATCTTCTATTGTAGCTGTTCTCTAAAACCGAAAACCACTGTTCAGTGGTTTGCTGTAAACTCTAAAAGGTCTCTTGCTTGTTCTGATGGCAGGATTGTGACCTTCTTCATATGCCCGATGCAATGAATGTCTCTGCAAAACCTACAATCGGTGGCCTTATCGCTTATTAGTATAATAAGTGTATATAAATAACTAAGTATCTAATCACAGTGCACGCGTACTAATCTTACTTATTTTGATCACTAGATATAATTTAAGCTAGCATTGCTATAGTCAAGTAAAACAGTTACCCAATTCGGAAAAAATCATCGTTTTCCATTTTTCTTCTTCTATGATGTACAAAGAATAAAAAATCAAACTATTAAAGTGCTTTGGGAAAGTCACGTACACCGATAAGTTGGAAGGGACACAAAATTCAAAGGTGTTACTACCGTTATTGACAAGTTGCTTACTCATCGCTCTGTTTATGGAAAGAAATGTTAAGTTTGTGTCTCACGGAGTAAGAGTAATAAGAACGGTGTTCTGGAAAAGATTATATTATAACTTATTCACCAAATCTTATTGCTGATAGCGATAAGACCGCCCATTGTGTCACCCTTTTTAAGAAAATCTTTACAATTATATTCTGTAATTTATATTGCATAATACAGAGTATTCTATTGTATACAATGAAATGTATCATCATCATCTCAGCGTTTATCCGGGTTGCATCTGCGGCTTTTGCGTTGGAGCCCGGGGTCCGCTTTCCTGCACATTCTCCTCGATTTTGCGCGATCTTTAGCATAGTAAGAGATTGTCGGCACGCATGTCATCTCTTACAACGTCAAGCCAGCACTTCTTTTTTTTAATAATTATAAACTAGCGCTTGACCGCAATCCGGCCTGATGTTAAGCAGTGATGCGATCGTTGATGGTAAAGCGCGCTAGTTTATTAAGAGCCTATTCACTCAGAAAAACTGAGCGAATAGGAAGGAAGACGGTAGTTGAGCGAGGTGATGCAATGTTAAACCCAACAATACGACCAACGATGCTGCGCCAAAGGGAGATTGATCTGAAGACCCTCCACAACCAAACTCCCAACACAACAACAATTGGCGCATCGTACCCGGCACACACCGCAGCACAACTAACTGCTCAGACCCGTCCTCCGTAAGGCTTCACCAGACATCATGCCGGAACACGATAAATCGCTTGGCGGCAAATCTTTGTCTGGTGGGTGGTAACTTCTGCCGGCGGCCGATATTATGGCCTACCACCGAGACCCGCCTCGAGAGAGGTCTACCTCGCTTGTTCCGGGCGACCCTCCTGCAGTTTGTCTGCAATGTCACGGACACGAAGACCACCACGGATGCGGGAGTTCCTGATGCGGTCTTTCCGCGTGACCAACCGATACTATGAAATATATATACATAGTATTTAATGGAGTATTAAAAAACCCAATATTTGCGTATTATTTAACAATTTGCGTTCAATTTTTTTTTTTTATTAACCTTTTCAATGCACTGTTTGTACGTACATTGTCCCCGATGATAAAGAGTAAACTCATCAGTTATGCCTTTACTTGGTGTTTGAGACAGGTTGGCAAAACAGAAACAATAGCTTCAGACATGATTTATGATTAAAAGACGTTAGAATTATCCGCAGGAAAATTTATTGCAATTCATTTGTGAAGTGTTAATATGTAACAAAAAAAACACGTCCTATACACTTAATTTTATTAAAAATACGATAAAAAGTTGACTCGTCAATGTAACTCGCATAACAAGAAAATCACTACCCGAGGTTATTCATCTCACAGCTGATTTCGTGCGCTCAGTATCACAAAGATAACTTTCACCTTGGGTTTCCTGGAAAATCTTTTACTCATGTACTACTTACTGTTACTATACCATTCTGAATTCATATTTTTCGTTTTTGCCAAGCTGTCCCATAGCTGTAGCAGTAGACAAAAGTATGGGCAATAAAAAAGCGCGCTTTTTCTAATGTTTGTCAAACTTTAAATTTAAGTGTGAGCATGTCTTATTTATATTTAACTAGCTGACTCGGCAAACTTCGTACCGCCTTAGGGTAGCTTTTATGCACTACTTTATTTTGTATAGCTAACCTATCTTACGTATGAGTACCTATTCAATTTTAACTGTAATCTATAATATCCTCCATATAAAAATGAATCCTTATTTCCCTGGTCTCGCCATACCTGAAGACTTTACTAATTTTTATTAAATAAAAGACAACATATATATTTTCATAATAGTGTTTATTCCATAGGGTTCAATTTCACTCCTATTGAACAACTTTGGGAAACATTCTTTTTCTGTGACAACACATCCATAACCGCGCTAACAATAATTTTATTAAGTTTTTGATAAAGTTCGTTTTGTTTTAAAGACTAACATATATATTTTCATAATAGTGTTTATTCCATATAGCCCAGTCATATTAGGTAAAAAAAGGGGTCAACCTCGGAATGAAAGATAATAAGCTGCAAATTGGTATGAACCTTTGTTTTGTCATTCTAAATGTTGTCTCAAAAGTCACAATCGTTATCGTGTCCGCGTCTTAAGATATTCAAGGTCAAAGGTCACAAAAATCGGTTTTTCGCGAATATCTGGCTTCCTATCCGTTAAATGAGATTTGCATTTATTATAAAAGTTGTAGGCTATAAAATTCCCTACAACTTTTGTTTAAACTTTTTTTTCATACGACCAACCGTTTTGAAGGTAGAGCGCGAAGAGTGCACATCGTACAGTCATATACGGCCTAATGCAAGGTCAAGCGTGAGTTATGGTTATCAGTACTTTATAAAGTTAATTATTTACTTTTTAGGGTTAGGGAAGGACTTAGAACCTCAAGAATGGGGCTGGATGCTTGAAAATGAAATCCTGGAGCCCATACGAACGTTATTACCTCCAGCACCAGCCGAACTACTAAACGTAATATTTTGCAATTGCAAAAATGGTTGTGGTTCCCGCTGTGGATGCAGAAAATCAGGGCTACAATGTTCTTTAGCTTGCGGCCAGTGCAACGGACAAGCTTGCCTCAACGCTTCACTGTATCCAAGTAATCCCGATGAAGAAAATACATATGATCCCGATATTCTGGAAGATTTGGAGATGAACATGACAGATAATGAGGATGATGACAATGAATCGAACATTTTTGAGCGACAAGAAGAAGACGACGAAGAAGAAGAAGATAATTAGCTTCCATTTCCAATTTCATTACAATTAAAATCAACAAAGATACTTTTGATATTTGAACTCACATTTTGATAAATGTATATTATGCCGTATTTAATAATAAATAAAAATATGTGTAAAATATATACTCTTACTATCATTTTAACTTAAAATAAAACTAAAATATATAATCCAGAATTAATAATATTTTATACATAAATAGTTAAATATGAATAATTATATATAAATAATCAAGTTACTTACTTTAATTAAATATAAATAATTAATAGTTAGTACATAATTAATGGGCATTGTTTAATAATTATAATTTCCAAGTAAATAATTAACTTTATAAAGTACTGATAACCATAACTCACGCTTGACCTTGCATTAGGCCGTATATGACTGTACGATGTGCACTCTTCGCGCTCTACCTTCAAAACGGTTGGTCGTATGAAAAAAAAGTTTAAACAAAAGTTGTAGGGAATTTTATAGCCTACAACTTTTATAATAAATGCAAATCTCATTTAACCGATAGGAAGCCAGATATTCGCGAAAAACCAATTTTTGTGACCTTTGACCTTGAATATCTTGAGACGCGGACACGATAACGATTGTGACTTTTGAGACAACATTTAGAATGACAAAACAAAGGTTCATACCAATTTGCAGCTTATTATCTTTCATTCCGAGGTGAAAGCCCTAATATGACTGGGCTAATAGGGTTCAATTTCTCTCCTATTGAACAACTTTGCATTTTGAAGTAAACACTGAGCTCAACACCACGCGCACTCTAGAAAGCAATTAATAGCCTCTGTACCCTTCACTGCTTCTCTATATTCTAATGCTTTTTGATAAACTATATTTTCAGTTTTATGTTCTGGCACGTAAATAAATAATTTAAATAATGTTATGTTTTTACCTTAAATTTAAGTGTAAGCATGTCTTATTTATATTTAACTAGATTTCCACCCACGGCTTCGCCCGCGTGGAATTCGGTATCTTTGTTTTCCCCCGGGAATATCAAATTTTTCCGGGACAAAAAGTACTCTATTTATTTAATCCGGACTACTAATTTTACGTCTGCAAAATTTCAAAGCTTAGTAGTTACGGCGTGAAAGCGGAACAAACAAACAAGCAAACTCACTTTCCGATTTATAATATTAGTAAAGATTATGAAAAAGGACAGAAAATGGCTAAATATTAGCTGTTACTGTCAAATTATTCATCGCTTGACGTAAATTGTCGTATTTGTAGTCGCCATGTTTTAATCACGTCTAAACTGGCTATAATGGTGTTTCTTAATTTGAAAGGACTAAACATTTTTTTTTTTTTTTTGACGATATCGTTGGGGCAGTGGCTGAGCGATCGATTGCAGCTTTGCGAGTCACGAAATAAAGAACAATTGCTGTTCTATATTATATGCATTTTGGTGAGTGTACGAGGGAATTGCATGATTTAATTCCCCTATCCCCGATCCATCATCGGACGACCTGTCGTACGGCGAGTTTCCACCCTTTCGTTATTAACACCACTACGTTCAGGACGAAGTGTATCGCCTGTTCTTTTATATCGAGCATCGAGGGACTGTCACAATTGGCCAGCGGCGGTGTTTCCGTCGGACTGGAATTTGAGTTGAAGACACTCAAATTCCAGTAGACTGAATAGGCTCGTAATAAACTAGCGCGCTTTACAATCAACGATTGCATCACTGCTTACCATCAAGCGGAATTGAGGTCAAGCACTAGTTTATAAGTTATTAAAAAAAAAAAGGATAAATCCATGCTTTATTAAAGGTCAGAGGACTCACAGCACTACAATCCAAGACTCACATCTACAGCACCACACACTTCTTATTATCACCACTTTAATTAAGAAACACAAAGCAAATACACAAGTTCTTTTCTTCAGAGATATATTAGATTTCTTTTGTCTTCTTTTGTACCGTTCCTACGCTCTCGAGAGCAACTGAGACAAAGATATCGTGGTCGTGACGGCAATATTAAGTCGAAATTGGAGGAAAAATATAAGAGTGATACAATAACAAGAAGTTTACACGTCTTCAGGGAGTAAAGACTTGTTTGAACAGAGAGAAAGATTCAGAAAATAATAATTAGAGAGGAGAAATGATACGTGTTTAATAAACTTCGCTGGTTTGGATTTTTGGCAGTGAATAGGATATTAATAATATTTGTTTGGTGTTTGTTTTTTGTTGGGTGTTCTCGTCTCGCTAATGAAGAGTACTTGCATAGACATAACCTTGTAGCTAGGATAATTCATCAGCAACTTGCTCCCAAATACAACCTTGTGGAATCGGAGGTGCCGTACTACATATAATTGCCCGACTCAATTCTCGAAAATGGCCATATCACATTGTAGCGGGATCGATCCATCATCACTAACAGGACTACTGTTGCCAATATGCCTGATATAGTGAAGGTGGGTCGATCAGAGCGGTGTGCAATGATTGTTGACATAACCATCCCGCATGATGAGAACCTCGTGAAAGCCGAGAAAGATAAACAAATCATGTATCTTGACCTAGCTCGCGAGGTTGTCGACACGTGGGAAATGGACCAATGACCAATTGCTTGACCAACACCTCAGGAGACTCTCGTTAGGCAGCTGGATCAAAGGCTTGATTCAGAAAGCTGTACTTCTGGACACGACTCGCATTGTTAGGAGGTTCCTCTCTCTGGACTCGTCTCCCTGACCGCCGGTAGCTTGGACCCTGTTCCCGATACCGGTGAACTACTATTTTTTTTATATTTTTAAATGTTTTTTGTTTAGAAATATTTAAAAATTAATTTATATGTATGTATGTAAATTAAAATAAACAGAATAATAATATAATGTTTTACCACAACCTACTCTTTGGAATGGGCGACTAGCTTCATTTTACTGACTGGCCGACCTTCTTACAATTCAAAAGTGCCTTTAACTGGTTTATTTGAAACTAGCGGCCGCCATCGACATCGTTCACGTAGAGTTAGTTATGCTCTGCTCCTATTGGTCGCAGCGTGATGTTATATAGTCTAAAACATTCCTGGATTAATGGACTATCCAACACAAAAAGAAGTTTTCAAATCGGACCCGTAGTTCCTGAGATTAGCGCGTTCAATCAAACAAACAAACTCTTCAGCTTTATATATTAATTAATAATCTATATTAGTAAAGATAAATGCTTTGATTTGATTTGATTTGATTTGATACTATACTAGAATAAACTGTTTCACAGTCGTCAGCGCCTTCCACACTTAATTATAACCACAATTTATTGTTTTAAGCAAAATATCTGTAAAATTAATAAATTGGAATGATTGTCATTAAATTAAAAAGAAATTACAGGGAATACAAAACTATTTAGGATAAGTACGTTACCACACGTCCTCTAGTGTCGTTAAAAATGACATGAGAATTACTTTATCAAAAGTATTAGGGAGACTCGTGAATAAATAGCATTAGCGCGGTTAGATTTCTGAGTGAGGTCAATCCATAGCTTGGCGAGCATTGTTTATGTTATCAAAAGCTTTTCATGTCTCGTGGTGCACGAGTTTAGTCGTGGTGGCCTAGTGGTTAAAAAACTAACCTCTCAAGTATGAGTCGATTCTAGGTCAGGCAAGTGCCAAACAAAATCAACTTTATTTTTTTAACATAGGTAGTATAGGTATAATTTGTATAATAAGGTACGATGGGGCTGACATATCCACATTGAGACAAAAGCCCCTTAATAAAATGTAGAATAAAAAAAAAACATAGGTAGTGAATACAGTTCTTAGATTAAATTTTAATGTAACTTTCCTAAGTTATATGTACTTTCTACGTATATCTTGGACAACAACGACTCATTACAAGGTGAAGGAAAACATCTTGGGGAACCCTGGACTTTAAGTCTGAAATCGCCAACCCGCACTGAGCAAGTGTGGTGATTACGCTCAATCCTTCTCTGTTTAAGAGGATGCCTGTGTCCAGCGGTGAAACGATAAAAGAGGTTGATGATGGTGATGATGGTGAAGTATGTAAGTCGCTATGGGTTTTCAAAAGCTTAACAGTGTAGCAACCTTTGCAACCTTCGATTTCTTTTTTAATAATTATAAACTTGCGCTTGACTGCAATCCCGCCTGATAGTAAGCAGTGATGCAATCGTTGATGGTAAAGCGCGCTATTTTATTAAACCCATTCACTTAAAAAAACTTAGTGAATGGAAAGAAAGACGGCAGTTGAGCGAGGTGATGCAAATTTATAAACCCAATCACACGGCCAATGATGCTACGCCAGAGGGAAATTGATCTGGATGGACCATGATCAAACTCCCGACAAAACATCATTTGGCGCATCGTACCCGGCAAGCTTCACAACACAACTGCCCAGACCCGTCCTCCGTACGGCTTCACCAGACATCATGCCGGAACACGACGAATCGCTTGGCGGCAAGACTTTGTCTGGTGTATGGTAACTTCTGCCGGCGGCCGATATTATGGCCTACCACCGAATTTTAGAAGTTTGATTGTATTGGGTGAACGGTAAGTGCTAACCTATCTTGATAGCCAAGTATTCTGTCACACAGACGGAAGTTTTATCAGTGTTTATCCATTCGTCTTTAGTTGCATCTAAAGGGTTTCTCTGACATCGACGCACAAACGAGTACCATGGATCCAGTACATGATTCTGAACAATTTTTTCATGATTAAAAAAAAATATATATAGTTTTTTTCACTTTAGACCGATCATAATTGCTATACTTTTATAACCCAATAAGATTTTAAAGTAAAAATTAATTAATTAGCTAATTACCTACACTAAAAAACGCAAAGAAAACAAAACTCGAAAAACTATGTTATCAGCTGATTTAATAGAGTTCACATCAGGGAACAATGTTATACCTACAAACCCGCACGGCGGCACGCTTGCAACGTTCAAAGGTCGAGCCGACACATTTTTTTAAACACTGTGAATTCTGTAACCGTTCATTAACGGCATAAATGACTATCATAATTTTATTAGTGGCATGCGGTCTAGCCTTTTCGCGAAGTTTGCGTTACGATGTCAGATACAGCCTGTATATGCTGTCTTAGCATATCGATGGTAAAAAGTCGAAACACCTTTGGACCTAAATTCAACTGTGGGAACTCCGTTTAGTCGGTGCGTCATTGGATTAGTATTAGATTTAGAGACACCTAAATATGATATCGACTCATGATCTGTAAGTTAGACATAGTTAAAATCGGTATAGGAACAATAATAATTAGTGGGGTTCAGTTTCAAGCAATGTAAGGTTTCATATTCAAGCTTCGCTTTGTACCTTAGAGAATAAGCACTCAGATCACAATTCTATTAGATACAACTTTGAAATTTTGTAAGTTTCTTACCTAATCGCACAAAAACAACTGATGTGAGTTTGACACACATATGTTTAGTTTGAAATGAAATGAAATGAAATGAAATTTATTAAAAAACATAGAACAACATCAACAATTAATGTACAAAAAATCTGTTTGTATAGTAATAAAAATCTTAATAATAACAATCGTAAAAGCTAACTTACTGTAGTCTAATACATAATATAAATCTTTAAAATTACGATCTAAAACTAATGTTGGGACCACCCGAACTAGGTTTACAGCCTAGTTTGCACTTTAATCAGAATCATCAGAATCTCGATGGTTTTCAAACTATGTATTAACATCGGAAAAAAAAGTTTATTTATAAACGGTGAGTGTAGTTTTGTACAGTGGAGTGAGTTCTGCGATTAAAATGAGAGTAATAAATTATTTATTATTATCGGCTTTGCATTGCTCATTGCGTGCCAGATTTTCGTCAAGTTTTTGTTTGATATAATATCTTAAAATATGACAAAATAATCCCTGCAGGAAAAATAGTTCATATTTAGTCATTAAATAGACTTCTGATAAAAAATAAGAAGAAAATAATGAGGATTTTACAAGCGCTCGGCGCGGCTTGATCCCGATCGCACGCTCGGACGTACAACGCATTCCCAGCTGTCAAATCGGTACGTTCAAGTGGCTAGTCAACAATGGAAATAAAGCAATGAACATCGTTGAACTGTCAAAATGAAAGTAATTGGCTAGCGGTAGTCTTACACAATTCCATTGCTGCAATTATAACACTCACTAGTTCGTTCTTTTCGAATAATTTCCAACGTAAATGCAAACGAGAACGCAAAAGCTAGTACCTGATAGCTAAAATCCAGGCGTTGTTGTCATAGATATGTCGCTTATAACCAATTACGTTTTCATCTAAAATCCTGCATAATTCTCATTATTCTATGGCGTACTCTTGATCAGTTTTGAATCCCCTTAGGGATGTTATTCTTGCTTAATGGAAAGACAATTAGTTTTCGAAACTGTATTACTCTGCTCACGGCATTCAACTCATTCCCTCATGTAACGAATGTGTGTGTTCCAATATATTTATTATACACTTTAAAATTCTCCTTTCCTATACTGTAATATTCTCATTTTTGAAAAATGAATTGCAAAAAATCGCAAATAATGTCCGCTATATGAAAGGAGTGACAGGGCCCCATCAATAGAATGTCTTGACGATATGTAATCCATAGATGCAATTTTTTTTTATCATTTAGAAGTGCATCGCGCTCAGGATGCATGGAAAGCAGCAAATGAAGTGAACTTTTCCTCCGTTGGTTGGTATAATTGCTTTATGGCGTTCCAATGTGGGGATGAATGAATTAATAAATAAAATAATGAAAAACGTATGTTTTACTAGTCAAACGTATTTTGTACTAGTTGATTTTGCTGACGAAATAAAAACTTTTTTTTACAAAAAAACAACCGACCTCCAAAAAACACTACAAACTGAAAAATAACTAATTTCGGAAGTCGGTGTCTTTGGTTTTTGTATATTAGTTTTTGACACCGACTTCCGAAATTAGTTATTTTTCACTTTATAGTGTTTTTTGGAAGTCGGTTGTTTTTTTTTGGAAAAAAAGTTTTTATTTTACACTTTTTAGTTGTGAAATTACTGTTCAGCTGCATCCGGTTAGACTGGATGCTGACTCTAAAATACTTAATGAAAAAACTTTCAAACGCACTGGTTGCCCCCTTCCACCATCAAACACTGATGTCCTTATCATGGGACCACCTTGGGAATGTCTTCTTTCCAACAAAAAAGAATTATCAAAATCGGTTCATAAACGACGAAGTTATCCGCGAACAAACATAAAGAAAGCATATATACGGTCGAATTGAGTAACCTCTTCTTTTTTTAAGTCGGTTAAAAAACAGAAGCATTTTAACCCAACACTTTTCCTAAAGTACCTATGCGTTCAACAACATTTTATCATCATAACTTCAGATAAAAGGGTTACAATGGCTGATAACTCCCGGTACGATATATACACCGGGAACGCTATCTATTTTCGACATACTTCCTTCGCAGAGATGTTTTGACGTCATAATATTGATTTTATACTAAAATAGTAGCTATAACAACGAGAGAACGAAGCCACGATGTCGCCCCCCGCCATTATTTTACGGCGGCGTGACGTCATTATTCTATGTACGATCACCGAAAAGATAAGTAACCAGGGTGGTCGGATATAGTTGGATTTTAGTGAGAAAGAGATTGTTGTATTTGAATATCAAAAAAAAAAAATAGGGAACAAATGGTTCATATATGAAACTAAACTTAATTTGAAAATACCCTAAATCCTATAGAAGAAAACTTTGTCCGATCCGTGAAGGTATTGTTAGGTATCAATAACTGTTTTTACTAATGGATACAAAGCCGGGATAAACTTAAAAAAACCCCCCTAAAAAATAAATATTATTTCGCAAAAAGAGGTAACTTAATACATTTGCGGTAAACAACCCTTCCGCGGCCGGCGGGGGACAGGGCACGCGGCACGTGGTCGCATCGCTATTCGCTCATATTAATACCGGTTTTGTCACTTTTTTAAAAATTACCAAATTTGTAATTGTTGGAATTAATTCGCGGGAAAAAAAGTTTATTTTTTAAAATTCATGAGTATTGTTACTATGATGATTACGTAAAATTTTATATTATATTTGGTCATGTGTTTACCTAACCTTTATTATCCATACGGGTCGGACAGGGTTTTCTTTACATATTGTATAGTTAAAGTATAGTAAATCCAACGGTTGTAACACTGGTTACATAAACTCATTTGATGACTGTACTTCGGAACGCGTGGGTTTCTCAGGAATTGGAGAGAGAGCAAATTGATTTGGATATTTGGATTGAAACTTCAGCATATATTAAGTTGAAATTAACTAAGACCAACGAAACTCATTACTTATCTCTTTTGTTAACTGTACTTTAAAAAGCTTGGGTTCCGGAGGAACTGAAATAAGAGTACTTAAATTGATTCTGATGTTTGAATTGTGAACTGTAAACCTTTCGAGGGGTATAGCGTCCCCCCTCTGTCACAAGTAACAGATTTGAATTTTCATTGTTTCCATCTTATGAAATAGATCGGAAATATTTATTAAATACTCTCTGACCTGTCAGTCGTTGTCCTATCTAAAATTTTATACTAAAATCCAATTCATTTATTTTATATATTTTTTTTATTATGTTAAAAATATATTGAAACTGGAATAGTCGTTAAACCAGATTTTGTAATTGTTAAAATCAAAATCAAAAGTGATTTATTCAAATCAGACTGAGAATCAGCAGTTTCTGAAGGTAAATATATATATACTAGCGAACCGCCCCGGCTTTGTACGGGTGCATGTATTATACATATAAACCTTCCTCTTGACTCAATCTATTTAAAAAAACGCATCAAAATCCGTTGCGTATAAGAATAAGAATAAGAATAAGAAATTTTATTTGCCCAAACATGTGTATACATACAGAATACAAAACTCATGCATGTAGGATCTTGAGAAAGAGTGGCTCACGACATGTCTGCCACTTCTCATGGCGTGCAAATATTTTAGTACATACATAATTATTACAATAGAATGGATGACTTATATTAAATTTTATATTTATATAATAGATATCGATCGCAACTCAAACAAATTAATAAAATGAAATTCAAATATTTACATTAATCACACAATTACTAGAATAATTAACAAAAAATATTATTTATTTAGCACATGCTAAATATATACAATACCATGTCAATATTTCATATTATAATTATCACAATTAAGATTTACAACAATATTAAAACAATTCAAATTTTAGTAAAATTTATAATATAAGCATTTTAAGTTCCCCACTACTACAGGACCACAATTACTACAATATTAGTTATACTTTTTAATTTATAATAATTACTGAATCATTTAAAAAATCATTAATGCTATAATATGCTTTTTGTGCTAAAAACTTTTTCATTGTTGCTTTGAGTTTAGACACTGTTTGCTCTTTCCAACTTTTGGGTAATTTGTTGTAGATTATTGGTGCCATACAAAAGACACTCTTGTGCATAAGTGCAGTCTTTGAGGCGTGTAAACATATTTTGCTGTCATCACGTCTATTTCTAGGATTTTTTTCTGCCATGCGAGGAAACAAATGTGGATTTAGTTTTACAAACATTACTATTTCTATTATGTAAAGTGAAGGTAAAGTTAAAATATGATATTCAATGAAATATTTTTTACAGCTATCAGTAGTTTTGAGATTAAACATGGATCTCAAGCAGAACTTTTGTCTTTTAAAGATAATATCTTTATCGGTTGAGTTACCCCAGAAGATCACACCATATCTAATGACAGATTCAACTAAACCATAGTAGGCCGTTAATATAGCTTCTATATTTAGAGTACGTGATAATTTATATAACGCGTATGCACTACTGCATATTCTTTTTGCTAGAGTCTCAATGTGCGCTTTCCAATTTAAGTTCCTGTCAATTGTTAGGCCTAAAAATTTTGTACTATTAGCTGTCAGTATTTTATTATTATTATATTTGATGTCAAGACTAGAGAATAATGATGATCGTTGGCTAAAGTGCATAATTAAAGTTTTATTTATATTAATTTTTAATTTATTACTATCCAGCCAGTTTACCGCTTCAACTAATGTATTTTTTATGTCTGTTTCATATGTACTTTTATTGTGGCATGGTATAATTATCGTACTATCATCGGCAAACAACGTCATGGGATGTTTAATGGACTTAGGGAAGTCATTAATATATAGTGTAAACAAGAGTGGTCCAAGCACACTACCTTGCGGAACTCCATGAGGGACGGTTCGTTCGCCCGACGTAAAAATGTCTTCACGTTTTGAGCTCATATTTATTCGATTGATTTGCGTTACTTGTTTTCTGTCATGTAGGTATGATTTTATTAGATTAAATATGTTACCTCTGATACCATATGCTTCAAGTTTATTAAGTAATATATTATGTTGGACATAATCAAATGCCTGTGTCATGTCGCAGAAGATGGCACAGACTGGTGTATTTCTATCCATGTTTATCATAACTGTATGTAAGAAATCGTATATGGCTAAATTAATTGATTTTTTTTCCCTAAATCCTTTCTGTTCATCACATAGTATATGATTTTTTTCCAAATATTTATTAAGTTCCCTATATATATATTTTTCGATAATTTTTGATATGATTGGGATTAATGATATTGGCCTGTAAAATTCTATTAGCTCCCTATCCTGCTTTTTAAATAACGGTTTTATTATAGATTTTTTTAGCGCATTCGGAAACATACCTTCACTGATGCTTAAGTTAATAATGTGGCTTATGGGCCCACACATTTCATGTGCTACAGTTTTAACAATTTTTGTACATATACCATCGTACCCTACACTGTTTGTATTTTTTAAGCCTGCTATAGTGTTTAGTATATCAAGTGTTGAACATGGTGCCATGAACATTGAGTCTTTTCTGACTAAAATATGTTTAGTGACTGTGGTTTCTGAGCTAGTTATAGATTCAATTTTATCTATAAAGTAATTGTTAAATATATTTGCAATAATTTTTGGGTCAGTCACAGTTTCATTATTATATCTTATTTTGTCTATTGTGTTTTTTGGAATATTTAACTTTGATTGGTTTATTATTTCCCAAGTAGTCTTAGATTTATTATTTGATCTTTTAATTTTATATATATTTTGTGCGCGTTGAGTTAAATAGATAATTTTTTTGAGCAATTTTGAATAGCACTTAAATTTATTTTTATTATTTATTGTAGGATTTTTTCTATATTGCCATAACAATTTTCGCTTATTTTTGCTACATATTTTAATACCACGGGAGACCCAACTAGGCCTCCTTTTTACCTGTACAGAGATGAGTGTTTCAGGAAAGCACTGTTTATATAGAAAAGAAAACATCTCTATAAAGGCATTGTAAGCAATGTTTGGGTCCTTAGCTTCATAAACTTTTACAAACTTAAGGCTTTTGAGGTAGGATTTAAATTTATCTATATTGTCTTGACTATAGTCTCGTCTAGTGGTTCGCCAACGATTTGCAGTCGTTGCGGTGCTAATGGGGCAATTGATTAGTTGTGCTGTATGGTCAGATAAAGCTAGTTCCAAAACCATAGCCTTACAACACTTATTAAAATTGTGCGCTAAATTATCGATGCACGTCTTGCTCTTTAAACGAGTAGGTTGACTAACAGATAATTTTAAATTAAAGTTTAATAATAAATTTTCGAATTCTAGTGTCTGTTTGTTTTTCTTCAGAATATCTATATTAAAATCACCTGCCAGAACAACATTTTTAAACGATTTTTTTACCAGAGCGCGTAATAATGCCTCTAGTCTATTCATAAATTCATCAAAATTCCTTGGATTTGGTACCCGATATATGCATACAACTACAATTCTATTGTTTATGAGTTCTACGGCGCAACATTCAAAAATACCTGTTATGGACAATTTTGCGATTCTCGGTAATTCCCTCCACTGATGACCGTTTTTTATAAGTATACAAGCCCCACCTCTTTTATTTTCTTTGCGACTATAACATGCAGCTAAACAGTAGTTAGGTATCTCGAGATGGACTTCATAGCCTTCCATCATAAAATGCTCCGTAATACATAATATGTCCACTAAGATATTTTTTTCAATTAATCCATACAGACAAACTGTGAGTAACTCAGACTTTGCTAGGAGGCCTGCAATATTTTGGTGCATAATATATAAATTTTTACTAACGAAAAAGAGTATTCGTAGGTGTCTTGATTTCATTTGTTTGATCCTTACCATCTAGTTTATAGACTACCTGATTGTCAGAGTCTAAGTTAACCTGGACATATTTGTTTACAAAGAACTTCTCACATTTATTTTGAATGGTTTGTTCATACTGAAATAATTGCAAATGATAATTTATAGATAATATTTCTTTTAAAAGTGATCTTGCAAGGTTTATTACAAATTTTTTTCCACTTATTAATTGTCTAGTGTAATTCATATCCATATAAAGTACATTTTTATACTTATTACAAATAAACCTTAGTAAGTAGTTTAGCTTAGATTCTTGTAAAAACCTGTTATTGGGTACTTCAGAGATGATAACATTGGTATTCGAAGTTAATGCTAGCCAACGGTGTAGATGTATATCTATATCATAGGGATTTTTGTCACTGCACCCGCCTAAGACAATGACGTAATCATTTTTTGTCATGCTGCTGATTTTGGTTTTATGGCCTTCTAGAATGTCACTCAAGGCTGCACCTGGTTTTAGATAGGAGACGACAGCATACTCAGGCCCTAGAAGATTCTGCAGTACGTCTCGCAAACCGCGTCCCTGACCATCTCCCAGAATAACTACTCTGTGGCAGCTGCTCCGATGTTCAACCGGATCACCTTCCAATGATCGATGCTGCGTAGTTTTAAAGATTTAAGCATATATAGAGATATAGGGACAAAGAAAGCGACTTTTGTTTTATACTTCATAGCGGTCGCGCGCAGCTCCGCCCGCATGGCTGTCGGTTACCTGCAACAAGCCTACCCTGCAAAGACACGGTCAGCAAAATGATTCCCAAGTCCGACACTAACATCAACGACGCAGTCATTATCCGCAGGCTGCATAGATTCTCTTTGTGAGGATGTTAAAGTTGTTAATGAAGAAAATATTTAAATGTAATTAATACTAAGTTTTCACTTCTGCCAGTCCCGGAGTGCAACCCGTTGTTTTAGGATAGATAACTAAAGCGATTATTGTGGAGCTTCTGTATAAACAACATTTGACTTTAAATTATTTTCAGGTAACAAAATATCCTGATGATCGTGCGCCCCGACCCGTGACAGGGCAACGTAAAGGTAAAAAAAAACATTCGTAAAACATTCTTTTCGTAAATCAATTCCTACTAATTTGAATGTTTGGCCCTCGGATTTGTTTATCGTTAGTATGAAAGAAAATTTTACTGAAAATTGGAGCCTTTTGAAGGGTATAAGCAATTCAGTAGGAATCATGGCAAAATGTTAATAGGGTGTAATATTGTAGCTCTGAAAAGGACTGTTGTTTAGCCCTAAAAAGACCTGTTGTGTAGCCCTGAAAAGAACTGTTGTATAGTACAGAAAAGAACTGTTGGTTAGCCCTGAAAAGAACTGTTGGTTAGCCCTGAAAAGAACTGTTGAACTGACGATAAAAGGTTGATAATGATGATGATGATGACGAAAAAACAAAATTACAAAGCTACATTGCAAAAAGTATAGTTTTTTCTCGGGAAGTCAGGTTCATTTCTACGTATGTAACGAAGCAATCATCATCAACTTTTTATCGTCCCACTGCTGGACACAGGTCACCTCTCATACAGAGAAGGATTGAGCGTAATCACCACGCTTGCTCAATGCGGGTTGGCGATTTCAGACTTAAAGTCCAGGTTTCCTCAAGATGTTTTCCTTCACCTTGTAATCAGTCATCGGTGTCCAAGATATAGGTTCTTAGAAAGTAATTATAACTTAAAAAAATTACATAGGTACCTACTTACACACTCATACTTGAGAACCTGGTGTTTTAACCACTAGGTCACCACGAAGTAATATGAAAACTACCTCATCTTGAATTTTCAATTGTATTCACAAAAAATATCTATGCACCACAAAACTAGGTCGCACTTGGACCACTGAAACTGTTTGTAAATTTACAATTATAATCATGAACCCAGTACAAGTCTATGTTACAAATTTTGGGGCAAAAGAATGGCGGGTCTTATTATTTTTCTCAATTATGTATCTTTTAACCACAACTCAGTAAATATTCTGACTAAATAGCTTGTTATACGACATAGCTCTTCGAGTCGCTAAAATTTAGCGGCAGTATTCGGGGCACATTGCCCGTAGAACCGACGGCCGATGGGGCAGTAAGGTTCTTTAGTGGCGGCCACGTACCGGAACACGCAGTGTACCGATGACCTGGTGAAGGCCGCGGGAAGCCGATGGATGCGGGCAGCACAAGCCTGGTCATTGTGGAAAAACTTGGGGGAGGCTTTTGCCCAACAGTGGACCTCTATAGGAAGAAGAATAGCTTGTTTTACCCAACAACTGACAGCAACCCCCACATCAGATAGGCAGCCGCTCCTTGTAAAATACTGGTTTTAAGCTAAAACTAGTGAGACTGGAAACCGACACTTACATAGTTAGAAAAAGGCAAGGCAGAATTATAATTTAAGATCTTACGGCCTTATTTACATAACATTATATTTTATACCTACAGGTCTTCTTAAGTTACTCGTGAGCAGAGTTGACACTTCTGTTTTATCGATATCCTCCACGACACTCAAAGAAGAAGAAAGAGATATTGCCAGTTTTATATGGAGAACAAATTGACTTCAAACATCATCATCATCTCCCTGTTAATCCCAGTCGCATCCGAAGCTACTTCAGCATTGGAGTCTGGGGTCCGCTTCACCAGTCTAACTGCTGATTGCTGCCTTAACTTTGATATTTTCCGTGAAGTGACTGCCGCCTGACCTCAACAACCCGAAAGCGATATTGAAGCATTGCAGTTAGACCAATTGATGGAATTTTGAAAGCTCCAACAACCCGTAATGACTGCCATTAGATGTTCTTATGGCAACCGGGACCAACAGCTTAACATGCTTTTCGAGGCACGACCAGACCAGTGCAAATATTCATATTCATGCATACAAATATTTGCACTGCGCGGGGATCTAACCTGTGCCTCCTTGCACAGCGGCCGCGTTCGCTACCGCTACGCCACGGAGGCTGTCGTATTAAGTAACTTGTCTAATTATTTCAATTAACAAATTGCTTCAATCTTCAGCTAAATCAAGTTAGATTAAAAGCCGATTCCAACATTGTTCGAGAAACGGTAGGCAGATCGTAGTGATGACTTGTATTAGCATTCAAAAGCTTTCCTGACTATATCCACCATCTCCAATATCTGGCGATTTTTTCACTTCATCTTTATTCTGACTATAAATATTTTTTGACTTTAGCACAAGTATCGTGTCAGTCCTCCCACTGTTGAGACGTGACGCTGTGAGGGGAGTGGTTCGTAATACATCGATTTTCGGCAACTCTAATCTATTAACTACCAGCCATCCTGTGAAGATTGCTTGCCGGAGGGAGTCCCATATTAAGTTTATCAATTCGCGATCTCCACTCAAGAACACATCTACTCCACCACAATATTATTTGATGGCAATAATTACTTTGAAAGAATAACGTTAAATCATTCAGTTACATTTATCTTTCGGTCGAACTAGCGATACTTTCGGTTGAAATGATAACAAATAGCCTCTGATGTCAAAGAAAATAAGTGATTACCTTTTCTAATCCTAATTCTTATATGGAGTTAACTGTAACTCCATATGAGAATTTGGACTATCCTCCTTTAATGACTATCCAATATTGACTGAATACAATAGCCAAGTAAACGTGAATATACATAATCCAATTTGTGTCCCGACGTGAGCCCACTCTGACGGACAATTTGATAAATCATAATTATGATTACGTTATTGATGTGTATATGGGTTGCGATGAGAGGTGTAGCTGTATCTACAAACGCCAAATGCTAACATTGCGTCATCATGACGTCACAAAGACTCTGCATCTTGCAAACAGAGTTTATCGTGCCGCTAGCATACATATAACGGCGTGTGACTGGTTAATTTTGAATATTGTGATTTGTTTTGTAGCAATATCAATTATTCGTAAATTACTCAATTTTTTTGAAGTTGATTAGTAAGTAAGTAAGTAAGGTACATTAAATAGGATGTTACAATAATAGAGCGAGCCTTGTACAATCTACCTGATATTAGGCTTAATGATATTAGGATTAATCGATAGGTATTCGGATAAATTATGCTTTTTATTATTAGCGGCTAATACCATGGAGCGAATGGTAAACCGACTGGAGTTGCGTTTGCCATAGCGAGCGACCGTTAGCGCGAGCATACTTTGCTCAAGCTTCGATCAAGTGTGTTGGTCATACTCAAACCCAGTGGTTCTTATCTGTTTTAGTCTGAGATTATCATCCCTTATTATTAAATTGATCTTAGTAACTGTACAGTTAAAATAATAAGAATCGAACATCACACTATAGTTATTGTTCAATGTTTTCTCTAAATACCGCCCACGATGGATGCTCATGAGATGAGAAGATACCTCAACTATCCGGTACTTCGACCCCGCTTCCTGACGTTCCCCGTTGTATAAAAGATCCAAGATCAACCGTTAGGTAAATGCCCGCCAGACTCAACACCTATCTGGTCGGAACATCCTCCCTTTTCTATTGGGAATATGGGAACTTTACACAATGTTCGTCACATCTCTAAAAGTGTTATTCATAAAGTTAAGGCAAATTCGAAGACATGGTTGATGCAGTGATCATCTACTGCGCTGATAGTGTTTCATTGTTACACGAAACAAATATTTGTATAGCTATCAGGTTCCTGGTTTGGCTGTTTGTGTATGAGTTTACTCGTAACTCCATATGAGAATTAGGAGTTAGGACTATCCTCCTTTAATGACTATCTTACATAATCTAATTTAAATCCGAACAAGAGCTCATCCTGACGGACAATTTGATTAATCATAATTATGATTACGTTATAAAGGGCTGACAATGTTCCAATGTTACACGGAACAAATATCTGTATGGCTTTCAGGTAGTTGTTCCTGGTTTGGCTGTTTGTGTTGAGTGGTTAAATTTTTGTAACCACACTTACGAAAACTGAGCATCACTTAGTTACAATTACTCTCATTAAAAAAAAAAACACCTTCTGTTTTATATGGTTCGTTTTTCTGAATTAAGTAAAAAAAACCGCCAATGTGAATCTCACTCTGGTTAGATAACTATGTATTAAGAATTTTTCGAGACAGTCGTTTAGCTTTTAGAGTGACGTCCTATTGAAATACATGTAGACCCCTACTAGGATACTTTTTTGCAAGTAGTGCGCTCTCATCGTTCATTATAGGATAGTTTCCGACCTCAACAACAGTTGGTACATGAATAAAATCTTATAATTAATAAAGAAAACCTATTAATTTGGCCAAAAAACATATTTGTAGGTATCAGCGAAGACTTAGATTAATTTACATAATCAGTTTCTAATTTGCTTACTACGGTGGGCCGTCATGCACTACACGGGTCCTATTGAGAGCAATGGTGGTGATATATGTCTTCTTCAGGTCCAGTGCTGGACAAAAGCCTCCCCCAAGGTTTTCCACGATGACTGGTCGTGTGCTGCCCCCATCCACCTCGACCTTCACCAGGTCATCGGTCCACCTTGTTAGGGGTCTCCCTATGCTGCGTCTTCCGATGCATGGCCGCCATTCCGGAATCTTACTGCCCCACCGACTATCGGTTCTACGAACAATGTGGCCCACTGCCACTTGATTTTGGTGACTCCAAGAGCTATGTCGGTGACTTTGGCTCTTCTGCGGATCTCCTCATCTCTGGTTCGATCGCGCAGAGAAACTCTGAGCACAGATCTTTCCATCGCCCTTTGTGTGACTTTGAGCCTTCTTATGAGGCCCATTGTGAGCAAGGTGACATATGTAATTTCAACAAACTAAGACGTCTGACCGAGTTTGAACTTACGATCTACAACTCGTTTGTGCCATTTTTTTTTTAGGTATTCAAATTGACTTCGGTATTTTTCGATTCGTGTCGGCCTCGATCAGAACCGATTTACAAGTTCAATATGCAATGAGTTCAGTCAAATCAATGTTGTTTGCTATATTGTGTAGAAATTGTTCGACGTTTTGTAAATTTTTGCGCCTCGGATTCCGGCTTACAAGATTCGTGTAAAAATATTCAAAATTATGCATTCAGTTTGGAAATCCACGGTTTACTGAACACGGCTTCACGGTTGAAGTGAAGCAACGTCAACTTGAGATCCGGCAAAATATTCTGTGAGCTATTTAGTAGAAATTTTACTGGACTGACTTAATAAACAGAAGTTATATGAAGGTATTATAGATAAAAATGTATTTTTAAACATAAAAAGATAAAGCAAGAGTTAAAAAAAACTGTACTTATTATATTTGCCTATTATTTTTTTTATCGTGGGGAAATTTCATGATACCCTCCGACTGGAAATAAAGTGGGGTTTTGTTGGACTCCTACCAACTAAAACACTACTGCCATGTTGCGGCAGACAGGCTGTAAGCATGCATTTCACCACAATTCACATGAAATTTTAATAACTTGATCAACTAAGCTATGCAGAAGACGGGTAATTAATTAGCCAAGTATTATCGTCTGAATAGCTGCGCCGCGCGTTTTTTTCCCCCATATATTTCCCCCGTAGGAGTATCGGGATTAAAGACTAAGTATTTAAACTATAACGGATTGTTTAGTAAGCACTTTAAATATGCTGGCATTGTTATTCATGGGAAAGTATTTCATTTTAGAATTGTGTAAAACTTATTATCCATTTCATCGTGTTGGCCTTATTTAATTTCATAATAAATTATTCAGTCATTATTCAAACTGTTGCAAAAATACAGTTTTGCTAAGGGATAACACATGTACCGGGTGACATGCGTGACAAATAATATATGTGCGCCATACATATTTACAAGTAGGATAAAAAGAGGGTTATACGAACTCCTACTGACTAAAAGCCCCAGACCTTGCTACTGCCTTGGGTCGGGGGTCCGGGAAATACTTGTACATTCACCGCAGTCCCGGTTTTATCAGCCCACTCCGCCTAGCGTGTCCATAACAAAATGTGGCCGATCCCACGACCGCACGTACAGACGACAGCACACCAAGCTACAATCTGTCAGATTTCCTTATTAGATTTTCAACTTAATCTCTGAAGCATTAAAGCTCAAGGTTGAATGGGAATATCTGACAGCTTGGGGTAGATTGACTCGCTGTCGTCCGTACATGACCCATATAGACGCGCAAGGAACTACGTGCTAAGTCTTTGGGCCTGTCTGTTCGATCGACGATACAACCACAAAAGGGATGTATCCAAGATATGAAAATCAAAAATAATTAGTCCGTCTTATTGATAATAAAAAAAAATTGTAACCAGTATTTTTTATTTTGTCGAAATTACCAAAAACTACTGAGATATAGCGTAATAAAGTTACGGAGTGGAGGCTAATTACGTCACGCCGCGGTATATTTTGTACCACGGCGTGACGTCAGGCGACAATTCAAATCAATATATCTTCCTAAGTATTTGAATGAAAGAAAAAATAAAAAATACGTGTTCAATATTTTTTATAAATCTATCTGATGGACATTAAATTATTTTTTAAGATTACAACCCAATTGCGCTGCGTGCGACTGAGTGGAATATTATCAAAAATTAAGACCTTTTATGACATTGACATTGTGTGACTTAAACTCAGACTAAAATCACGCATCTCTGTGTGAGTCTACTTACTTTTTTTGTCCAGTGGAATACGCATAACAATTATATTATTTCTGTCTAAACTTATACACGCAATATATTATAATGTTTGTGAGATTCATCAATAATATAATTCAGTTCAAATGTTCAAATATCTACATATTTTATTTCGCTACTAGCTTTCCGCACGCGGCTTCGTCCGCGTGCAGTTCATTTAGATTTCCCTCGGAAATGTCAAATTTTTCCCGAATAAAAAGCCCCTGTTATTTAATACAGACTTCTAACTTTACGTCTGCAAAATTTCAAAGCAATCGGTTGAGTAGTTACGGCGTGAAAGCGGAACAAACAAATAAACAAACTCACTTTCTCATTTAAGGATAACAATTGAATTGTATACAAAGAGAATCGCGCATGTCCTGCCGTCTGGTGGGCTTCTAGACCGAATGTACAAGGCGCCCACACGGCTCAGCCCGCAGGCCGCTGGCGCAGACAGTAACTTTTATGTAGTATGGAACATTTTTTTTAAAACTATTACAGCAAAAAATCAGTTTAAATGACTAATGAGGCCCTAGTCAAAAGAGAGAGAGCGAGAGAGAGTTAGCGATGTAAGAGTTAAAACTTAATATGTATGATATTGGGGCTTTCAGTAGAAAACTAGCTGTACCTAATGCAGAAGAAGCGAAACTCATAATTACCAAATGGTTGCTGCATCAATATCTTCCTCGCTTTCGCAATAGTGTTACTTAATCATTTATTATATTCTGTTAATGTTAAAATTAATTATATTAGGGTATGATGAGGCTGGCCTACCTTTGTAAATATAGAATTAAAAAAAAATGCTTGTTTTTATTTTTTGGTTTGTGGTCAGAAATAAACACTTTTTTTTTAATCAGATTCCTGTGATCCTTACAAGTAAAAAGGAAAATTCTACCACATAAATCCTTCACGGTATTCCACCACCAGTTCAAAGGGAAAAGGAATTAATTAGGCAACCCGTTCAGTCGGCCACATTGCCACGCAAAACATGCTTTGATAAGCCGCAAGCAAAAGAAGAAGCTTAATTAGATTTCTCGTCAAACCATTACTATGAGACCTTATTTTTTGCTGAAGTTTTTTCATTTTTGCGCATACAGCATGACAGGAACATCGGTACCAACAGGTTATCGTAGACTCAATTCATGATTTTGGCTGGACCCACCAGCAAGCCTGTTATTGATTTCGTAAGTTATTGGGAAAAAAAGCTGCGATATGGAAGTATAGTAGCAAAATGTATGGAAATACATTTTGACCGTAGCGTATTTATTGCATTTTCATAAGAAATTGCAGTTTTTTTTTTAATTTAAACTAATTGTGCCCCGCGGTTTCACAAGCATCAGTTTCGATCTCATGGAAAAAATATTTTTTTAACTACATCCACACCAAATTTCATCAAAATTGGTTCACCAGTTTGAGCGTGAAGAAGTAACAAACATATAAAACAAACACACTCACTCATAAAAATCTCTCTTTTATACGTACCTATGTAGGTATATATTCTTTATTTAAAGAGCTTTGTCGGACATGACTAAGTCGCAGTAGGTACATGTGATAGCGTGATTTTAAATTGTGTTTGGGTGGTAACAATTTTTACAGCATAAACGAATTAGATGACGGGAAAAATATTGTACCCAATATAACATGATATTTAAGCTAAACATGTAGGTATGTATATAATATTTTTATTTCTAAAAAATATATAATTATTATACTTGGGATTTAACGTATCCCTACTAATATTATAAATGCGAAAGTAACTCTGTCTGTCTGTCTGTTACGCTTTCACGTCTAAACCACTGAACTGATTTTATTGAAATTTGGTACAACGATAGAGTTGACCTTGAGAAATAACATAGGATAGTTTTGATTCCGGACTTTTGAAGAGTTCTCTTGGAAACGCGATATAATCGAACTACACGCGGGCGAAGCCGCGAACGGAAAGCTAGTGTCCTTTTAGATTGAAACATTAAAGCCATGGAATTCGAGTGCCCCTTAGTTTTTTGGGTCATGCAATTATTCAACTCTTAACGTGACCAGTGGCCTCTCTCTTTGTAAAGAATCAGTATTGCTGTACACCTTGACAGTAGGTACTGCCAGCCTTTTATGCACTTATCCCATTGACAGCCATGTGGAGAAATTTTATGATGTCCTTTGATTTTTTCCCTTTTTATAAGTGTGCATATTATTTGGAGGTCATTGACATATCTCGAAACCCTGGAGTCCCGGACCTTTGGAAGGTATGGCAGTGGCCGAAGCCAACTGGCAAAACCCCTTAGATAATTTGAAAAAATAATTATATTTTAAATCAGTAGTATTTAGACAGGTGGATGAATTTTATGATGGCCTTCTTGATTTCTTCTCCCCTTTTTATAGGTTAGTGTACAACACCAACCTACAAGTATTACTTGAATATCTTTTTATTCTCGGAAACCTGGAACCTCGGTCCCTTAGAAGGTCTGATAGGGGCCGAAGCTAACGCAGACCCTTTTTTTGTTTGGGATGGGAAAGTGACGTCTCCCGCTCTGGGTGGAGTGGAAAGGCGTGTCAAACTTTTACTGAATAAAACCCAGCCGTGTTTCTTCACTTGCCTATGCGCCAGGGCCACGGTTTCTTTTTTGTTCAATCCGCAACCGTGACCCAGGAGGCATCGGTCTTCGTGGACCTCGTCACGATGTGCTGACATCTCTTTGAGGCGCGCGTGAAGCATAAAGCGTCGTCTACTCAAGCCTGGTCCTTACCGTGCGGCGAGCTGCCCACTGCTCACCACCCGCAGGCCCACGCCTATAGTGGCTGGGAGTTCGATCACCCGACCGGGGCGTCTCCTACGGCGCCTAGTGGTTTGAAGGCGCTGGGATTCCCGCTGCCTCACGCGCTCCGTCTCCTCCTTTGCCAGCATCACTGCTTCGCAGAATTAGGTGACGGCCTGCCATGCACTCTCGCTCCGGACCATAGCCTGGACCAGGGTCGGACGCGAGAGATCGCCGCTAATCGCCGCTATGAGGACACGGCAGTGCTCTACCCAAGCCGGGCAGACCTCCACTGTATACTCCACCGGTCCTAAGGGAACTTGCAAACCCCCTTAGGTAATTTTAAATGATAAGTTGTTATATCTTGTTGATTCTGATAAAGCATTTCGCCTCGTCTATTGTACCACGTACATCGAAAGACTGGGATAATTTGCCTGCTGCGGCGGTCTTCCCGTTAGATAACAATTTACGTGTCTTAAGGCTAGAGTGAATAGACTATTAACGATTGCATCACTGCTTACTGTCTGGTGAGGTTGAGGTCAAGCACTAGTTTATTAAATATTTTTTTAATTATAAAAAACCCTTTTTTCATAATTATACAGTTACTCACTTACTTGCACACTCAATAACCGGCTATGGGAAACCGGCGCCCCATTAGGCGTTTTTCTTTGTAACAATGCTCTCAAAACGGCGAAGGAAAACATCGTCAGGGAACCGTCACGCCCTAGAGCCAATACTTTGAAGACATGACATGTGACATCTATCAAACTGCTATCAAATTTGTACGGCAGATTATGCTCCTCACGCCCACTCCTTCTTATCCAGCCTCCGTGGCGTAGCGATAGCGAACGCGGCCGTTGCGCAAGGAGACGCGGATCCCCGCACAGTGCAAATATTTGTATGCATGAATATGAATATTTACACTGATCTGGTCGTGCCTCGAAAAGCACTTTAAGACGTTGGTCCCAGTTGCAATACGAACATCTAATGGCAGTCGTTACGGGTTGTTGGAGCCCTCAAAAGTCTAAGAATTGGTTTAACTGCAATGCTTAGATATCGCCTTCGGGTTGTGGAGGTCAGGCGGCAGTCGCTTCACGACAAATATCAAAGTTTAGCCAAAATCAGCAGTTAGACTGGTAAAGCGGACCCTAGATCCTGAAAAGCTGAAAACTACGGATGCGACTGGGATTAACGCTGAAATGATGATGGGGCCCACTCCCTCTTATCGAGGCGAGGCCTGTGTCCCACGAATGGGAACATTATAGCTTGATTATAGTGGGAACATTATTTAGTAATGAGTTCTAGTTTTCGAAAGATAATGTTTTTTAAGATTCTGTACCCAAAGGGAACCAATGAGACCTAAGACACCGCTGCCTCTTCGTCACCGTTATCGGCCCGTCCGTGCATCCCAACGGGGATACAAAAGTTAACTAAAATGTTCATAAAGTGCATATTTCAATAGGGATCTTTCATGGTTTAAAAAATTGATTCTTTTTAGTCCATCATTCAGATTATAGAAACATTTTGGATACGTATATTTAGCTTTATCAAATCAATAAAACATGACAAATATAAAAGGCATCAAAGATCAGGAGTGGTGGCTGGTGACGTCACTCCTCGCTAAAAAGTGTAGCCTGCAGTAACACCACACGAGTTTTCAACGCACTGTGTGGTTTTCATTTTTTGATTATTAGAAAAAATACGTGTCTAGTATTTTCTGGAAATCTGACTGATGGACTAATTACATTTTTTTTAGTCAACTACCCTATTGTCGCTGTAACAGCAAACAATAAAAATGGGAGTGGGAACATAATGATCTGATTATGGAAACTGTCGCTAGCTGTGTGCATAAATGTGTCGTTGAAAGCAATCTTAAGCTTATAAAGTATTGCATTGATTCAAAATCTACAGAAATAAATTAACATTTATATCCAGTTGAAACCGCCAGCTTACCGAAAGCCGTTGAAAAGTTTTAATAGCAACCCTAATAGAAATATGAGGGGTCGAAAGACTTCGAAGAATTTATTACAAGATGAATGACGGAACAGGATTCCATGCCGACGTTAATGGGGAGACAATGACAAATGTACCTTGTTCGCCCTTTAATTTCCCCTCTGTGGGAAACTTCAATTTGTTACGTGGAATTTTATGAGTTAACTATGAATATCGGTTAATTAGAGCTGTGGACCGGTGTTTTGAGACTCAGGATCTCCATTTTGGATAGAATGCTGATCATTGGTTTTTTCTTTTTTGACGTGACAACGTCTTATAAATTGGTTTGCCGGGTGACACTTCAAGAAACTGCGTTACGCTCCGCTCACGTTATGCGCTCACAATGAGAGCGAGTGAGAGGCACGCGTCCCTTCCACTCGGGCATGGTTAGCCCGCCTAAGAGCGAGAGAGACAGACATAAAAAGTGAAAGGCACGCGTCCCTTCCACTCGAGCACAGTTAGCCCGCCTAAGAGCGAGAGAGACAGAGCGAGAGAGAGAGAGTGAGAGAGATAGGCATACACACCGGTTCAAGTCTTGCGCTTCTATTTCGCTTATGCTTCTATTATTTCATCCTTCTTCCTACTATACGAATGAATATTCACATTAAAATTATTTTACCACTCAAAGTCGTTTTCACGTAAAACTTTCGCCCGTATACCGACTTTACAGGCAACCAATTTTTAAATTTTGTATTTTGGTCGTTGGAGTATATAATCATTATCATCAACCTTTTTTTTTATCGTCCCACTGCTGGGCACAGGTCTCCTCTCATACAGATAAGGATTGAGCGTAATCACCACGCTTGCTCAATGCGGGTTGGAGATTTCAGCTTTAAAGTCCAGCTTTCCTCAAGATGTTTTCCTTCACCTTATAATCAGTTATTGGTGTCCAAGACGTAAGAAGAAGGTGTAGTCGTGGTCGCCTAGTGGTTAAAACCCCAGCCTCTCAAGTACGAGTTCGATTCCAGGTCAGGCAAGTACCAAGTAGCTTTTCTAAACTATATGTACTTTCTAAGTGTATCTTGGAGTTTATAATATTTTCAAATAATGTAGTTTATTATTTGTAGCTGTTTAAGGGCATTGTGCAATTTGAAAGTAACGGATAGCTGTGTTCCTTTTTTTAAATCACTAAAAGTGCTTACTTTTCCAGCTCTTTACATTTTTGAAATTGCCGTTTTTGTAATGATGAATTTGCATCTTTTTAACAAAATGTCAGAAAGCAAAAGGGGTCCTATAAGAAAACAGTATCAAAATATGTTGCGTCTTGGTACTCATAATACCGCCCTATTAAAGAAAAGTTTTGTATGTATGGGCCCAACAATATATAACAAAATACCCAATGAAATAAAAAATTCAATTGACGAATTCATAAATGATGAGAATATGTAATCCTGATTGAATTTTATTTCTATTGATATTTCAATTTATTTTTATATTTGTTATTATTTTTTTTTTTTTACTATTTTATTTGTAATTTTATTTAACCTGACATGATACTTTTTTTGTAATGACATTTTCTTAATTTTAATGACATTATTTTTGTATCTTATGGACATTCATTTAAAATCTGTTTTTGCGTGCCTAATTTAAGGTAGTTAGTAAAGGATCTTGTATAACTGAACATCTTCGTTGTGGACCTACTAATAATGCAAATAAAATATATTATTATTCATTTGTTTGACAGAACAGAAGAACAGTTTCAAAGATTATGTTTATTTCATAAGAAATCTCTTCTAGCTTACTTTCGATAAGCCAGTAGAAAGAGACAGCATGTGTAAGGGGAAAAGAAAAAATAAAATGTACACATTTCTCTTCCACATTTTCTTATTAAAACACCTCTTTGTACCTATACAGTATGTTAAGAAAACCCTGTCCGACCCGTGAAGGTGTTGTTAGGTATCGATAACTGATTCTACTAATGCATACAAAACCGGGCTAAACTTAAAAAAAAATCCCCCTAAAAAAATAAATATTATTTCGCAAAAAGAGGTAACATAATAAATGCGCGATAACCACCCTTCGCCTGCCGCCCGCGGGGGGCGCGCGGGGGGCCCGCGGGGGGCATGCGGCACGTGGTCGCATCGCTATTCGCTCATAATAATACCGGTGTTGTCACTTTTTAAAAATTACCAAATTTCGGGGAAATTGGAATTAATTCGCGGAAAAAAAATAATATTTCAAAATGAATTTGTATTGGTACTATGATGATTACGTAAAATTTTATATTATATTTGGTCATGTGTTTACCTAACCTTTATTATCCTTATGGGTCGGACAGGGTTTTCTTAACATACTGTATATAATATTCACTTTTGAGGCATTTTAAACTTCGAACACTTTTCAACTTGTAACATTTTTACTACCTTTACCTTTTGGGTAAACTTCTTGAGCGCCTCATCGTTCCACGTTTACTACCGAACGGTCCAAAATTCCATAATAATCAATATGGCTTCACCATAGGTAAATCTACAGTCGACGCGGCGCTTTCTGTCAGAAGAACCGTTAACCAATCTGAAAACAAGTACGTAATTGGGATCTTCCTGGATATTTCTGGGGCTTTTGATAACGCCTGGTGGCCTATGCTGTTGTTAAAATTAAAAACCCGCGGTTGCTATAGAAACATATATAATCTCGTTTACTCTTACTTTATAAACGGTTCCGCGGTACTTAAGCTCGGTCATTTTTCTAGTACTAAAACACTAACCATGGGATGTCCTCAGGGTTCAGTTGTCGGTCCTTATTTATGGAATTTGGGTTTTGATGACTTCCTCGCGATCCCGCTTCCTTGCGGCTGTTCACTTACTGGTTACGCGGACGATGGCCTACTGCTCATTCAGTCAAGTACCCGAGCTGGACTTGAGAACTTGGCCAATACTTGCCTAAATTTAATATCTCAGTGGGGTGATCGTAACCGCCTAGCATTTGCGCCACATAAAACCTATCAACTTCTACTAAAAGGTAATCTTAAATCATTGCCTACTATTAAATTTAACAACGTTCCCATTAAAAAACAGCAATCCGTATGCTACCTTGGTATGATCTTAGAAAGGAATTTTTCATTTATCGAGCATATAAAAATAGTTGGTGAAAAAGCTAAAAAGAACTTTTATGCCCTGACTAGAATATCCAAAGCAACTTGGGGTCTATCATTCCTAACTTTAAAAACTATATATGGAGCTACCTACTTAGGATGTATGTGCTACGGTGCACCTGTTTGGGCCGATAGGGCCAGCATAGGAGCGGCACGACGTAAACTGCTTCAAAGCCAACGTTTGGCATTGATATTTTTATGCAAGGCGTATAGAACGGTCAGTACTGAAGCCTTACCGGTACTGGCAGGTGTACTTCCAGTCGACCTTGAGGTACAGCGACGTGCTTCAATGTACTACTCCGCGAGGGGGGAGGCCATGGACACTAATTTTGTTACACAACGCGACTTTAATAAAATCTCTAGATTATTTAAACCTCAGACTGAAGTCTGGGAGGACCTCTTATCCGAATGGCAAAGTAGGTGGGATAATTCCATCAAGGGCCGGCACCTCCATCTGTTCTTTCCATCCGTTGGTGATCGGCTGGCTAAGACATGGCTGGTGGTTGACCACTGCGTTGCCCAATTTCTCACAGGTCATGGCAACTTTAAAAGTAAACTGTATTCTTTTAAACTTGTTCCTTCCCCTTTGTGTCAGTGTTCTACATCGAACTGTGAATTTGAACAGTCCGCACATCACATCTTGTGGGAGTGTGTTCTTTGGCAGAATGAACGCAATATTATGTTGGATAGTGTACAAGTTACATCCGGAGTCGTTTATTATACGGACCTTGTAGAAACTAGAACCAATTTCCGTGCGTTCAGGCGCTTTTGCCATACCTATTATTGGAATCAATTGTAACAGCTAATACCTACTTAGGACCCATTAACTTAATCAAATTTTATTCCGTGGTGTTTGGCAATCTGGGCTTCTCCCAGTTGCAATAATGTCCCTTTGTGCCGTTTGGCCTAGTTCTGTTCTGTCTCCTGCTTGTTATGGAGGGAAGTGGAAAAAATATCTTTTTTCTTACTCCTCCGCTATTCTTTTCTGATTAATTTCGTTGCGGGACCCAAGACAGTTGAATCGTTTCTCCGGGACTCGTCGAGCTTCATTGCTCGGCGTTTTTCTGGCGGTCGCCACTGTTGATTCTGGCTTTCAGGAGTTGCAGTGGTTGGGAAAAGTGTGGCGGGTTTGTCCCATAAATATACCTTTACGGAAGTTATTTATTTATCCAATAAAATCTACGAAGAGGACCAGAATAACAGATCACAGGTACTTAAGCAAGCTTAGTTGCATCCTGTGCCATATATTACAACGTAGCCGTTGGCTTAGAGTAGCAGATTAATGGAGAACCAATTGTATTTGCATTTTAGTGTTTGTTGTGTAATTGTACAGGAACGGGAGGCAGGTGCTCTTCAATGAATAGTTTTATTTTTCCTTTGGCGGTTATACGTTATATTTAAAAATCGTCTTATTTCTAACAGTGTGTATCAGGTAATAATTGAAATAAAATTAAACAATTCTTATAACTATATCGTTCAATGACGTGATTGGTCGCCGACAATGGTGAGCTCTGATTCGCTGCTAAGGATCCGGTAGTGCTCCAGTGCGTCGATAGGTGGCGCTAGTAGTCGCGCCAACATACCGGCCGCCTTGGAAGCTCCAGCTTCCAAAGATGTGTTTACGTTGCCGCTTGATTGAAGACGCCGCAGGCTGCATTCATGTTGTCGTCCTCTGCTGATGATACAGGTAGAGGGCAGATTTTCGAGAACGCTCGTTGTACAGGACTCGTAGCAGTTTGGATGGTGGCGACACGCGACACGCCGTCTTTTCCTGGGAAAATATGGGTAACTCTGCCCAAACGCCATTTAAGGGGTGGTAAGTTGTCCTCCTTAATAACGACAAGCGTGTTTAGTGCTATGTCTTGACTGTTCACCTTCCACTTCGTCCTTGTCTGAAGTTCAGCAACATATTCTTGTGACCAGCGTTTCCAGAAGTGCTGTTTTATTTGTTCCACTCTTTGAAACCGTGCCAAGCTGTGAGTCCGTGTTGCGGTGAGGTCTCTGCAGGCTGGTGCAGTGAGTGGGCGGCCAATGAGGAAATGAGCTGGGCTTAGTGGACGAAGATCATGTGGATCTGAGGACATAGGGCTTATAGGACGGGAGTTCAGGACTGCTTCGATCTGTGCCAACACAGTGCTGAACTCCTCGTACGTCAAGTTAGCGGTACCTACGACACGCTTAAGGTGAAACTTACAGGATTTTACTCCTGCTTCCCATAATCCCCCAAAATGAGGAGCATAAGGGGGAATAAATTTAAATTCAATATTGTCAGTTGATAATTTATCAATTATTTGCTGTGAATATTCCTCAAACATTTTATTAATCTCTTTCATGGCTCCAATGAAAGTTCTACCGTTGTCTGAGAAAATATGAGATGGTTTACCTCGTCGTGAGATAAATCTTTTAAGTGCTAATATATATTCTTGAGCAGCTAACGTACTGACAAGTTCTAGATGAATGGCCCGGGTAACAAAACAAACGAATATGCATATATAACCCTTTTCCAATTTAGCTCCCCTTCCTTTGCGATTCAGTACGTTTATGGGACCAGCATAATCCACTCCACATCGAATGAATGGGAAACCAGGTTCTATTCTTTCAGACGGAAGGTTGCCCATGATTGGCGTTAAGGTTTTACCTTTTATTCGTGTGCAGCGAACACATTGGTGGACAATCTTTCTAGCTAAGTTTCTACCCCCTAACGGCCACCAATTCTCACGCACAGTAGCCAATAGCAACTGGGGACCGGCATGAAGAAGCTCTTTATGTTGATATTGAAATAACAATTGTGTAAAGTTATGTTTACTTGATAAAAGTATCGGATGCTTCTTGTCGTAATTAAAGTCAGGCGAATTACTAAGACGGCCACCTACTCTAATTATATCCCTTTCATCTAGAAATATATTAAGCCTAGAAATCGAACTTGAAGTTTTTAAAGGTAAGTTACGTTTTAATTTATCATATTCCATCGGGAACGATTCGCGTTGAGCAAGACGCGCTAATGACTGTAATGAGTCATTCAATTCATCTACTGATAACGGCCCCTTTCTACGATCTTTGTTTGGTGTGCGTAAGTTATGTATGTATCGCAACAGGTAAGCGCCGGCGCGCACTATACGCTGATAAGAACGAAACCTTTCAAAGTTAATAACTTTGTTCTTTGTTACGTCACAAACCATAACGGTTGTCATTTGTGATTTTAGTTCTGGTAAGTCAGACTGTATAGTCGAAGGTTGCTGTGACCATGATGACTCAGAATTCTTTAAGAACTCAGGTCCACTCCACCAGAGACTACTGTCAATGAGAACATCAAGACTAACACCGCGCGAGGCCAGATCCGCTGGGTTATTTTTGGTTCCTACATGTAACCATAACGCATTACTGGTTATTTCATTAATCTCCACTATTCTATTTTGAACGAATGTTTTTAACGCATGTGGTGGCATACGTAGCCATCCAAGGACAATAGTTGAGTCTGTCCAAAAGTAAATTTTGTGGAAATTAACACGCAATGACTCGATAATTTTCTTATATAATCGTGCGCCTATTAAAGCCCCACACAGCTCTAGTCGGGGTATGCTGACTGGTTTAATTGGTGCAACTTTACTCTTTGCACACAATAATCTAATAGTGACCGGTGAGTCATCAGAGTAGGTGCGAACATAAGCGCATGCACCATACGCACTCTGCGACGCGTCCGTGAAAACGTGTAATTCTATGAATTGTGTGTGAGCACTCATGACATGACGCGGAATACGTAGTTTATGCAAATATTGAAGTGTGTCAATAAATTTTTCCCAAGATAACGCAACATCACTGGGAACGGGATTATCCCAATTTACCTTACACAACCACAGTTTTTGCATTAATATTTTGGCTACTACGACAGCCGGTGTTAAAATTCCTAAAGGATCGTATATTTGTGCGATTATCGACAACATTGAACGTTTATTTAGTAAAGTCGGTCTAACTACTTTAGTGGTAAAATGAAGCTCATCACATTTATTATACCAGCCCAATCCTAAGGTTTTGGTTTGGCAATGATCACCTAATGACAATTCCTTTGATATTTCGTGCTCACTAATATCAACGTTAAATATCCACTTACGCAACGGTAAACATGCAGAGTTTAAAATAGTTCGTAACTTGTCACAGGTATCGAGTAAGCTATTTAAATCATTGTCACCTAGAATGACGTCATCAACGAAAAAATCTTCTCGGATTACTCTTGCAACCTGCTGATCCCCACATTCCAGCGCAAGTTGACGTAAGCATCTCATACTAAGGTATGGCGCGGACGCGGTGCCATACGTTACGGTGTTTAGGCGATATACAGATATTGGATCCGACGGAAGTTTACGCCATAATATCAATTGTAAATCTCGTTGGTCTGGTTGTACAAGAAAATTCCGAAACATTTTCTCAATGTCCGCACAACCGACGTATTTATATTGCCTAAAGCGTAGTAAAATGCTAAAAATGTCATTCTGAAGTGGTGGACCAATATGTTGAATATCGTTCAACGACTTACCGGACGACGTGACTGCGCTTGCGTCGAAAACAGTGCGCAGTTTAGTCGTACTGCTATTTTCATTAATAACGCCGTGATGCGGCAAAAAATAGTGAGGTGACTCATAAGTTTTAACGCAATTCATATGACCGAGCCTTTCATATTCTTCCATAAAATCTACGTATTTTTCCTTAAATTGTGGCAAACGAGCAAATTTTCGTTCCAACGACAATAAACGTTTTTCAGCCGCTGTGTAACTGTCTCCGAGCACCTCGGCTGATTCCTTTAAGGGAATGCGTACGGAAAACCTACCATTTTCCATACGTTTTGTCGTTTTGACAAAAATGTCTTCGCACGCACGTTCGTCAGTACTAAGGATATTTTTATTAACGTTATTGTTTATCTCTTCGAGTTCCCAAAACATTTTCAACTGTGTGTCAATTGTTTGGGAGAAACTACATTGCACACTCTTAACGGGAAGTGTGTTAGTATGTAAAGGTCCCGACATTATCCAACCCAATTTAGTATTTTGTAAATAAGGTCCATTATTCAACTTAACTTTGCCATCACACAATAATTCCCAGAACTTATCCGCGCCTATCAGTATATCGATATCTGACGGTGAGTGATAATTCGGATCCGCAAGTTGAACATTATCAGGTATACGCATATTATTTACATCGACACTAAATGTGGGTAATTGGTTTGTAATGCACGGTAACACTAAACAATCAATGTTCATAGTTCCGTGGCCTGATCTAACTTGGAAACGACCATGTAAATAATTAAAGTGTCCCACGAATCCGTTGGTTCCTCCAACGTCTTAAGGGCACGCAAATTTCTCAAAACAATATCTATTAAGTTCCTAATCTGGGAAGCGGATTCTTTACTTAACGATGGAATTTTAAATAATGCCTTCACATGATTATGAACCAATAGCCGCGGATTATTAAATCTATTCTCTAATAGCTCCCATGCGTGAGAATAGTTATTAGCCGTAAATTCTAATGCACTTATAACGTGTGCCGCGGTACCGGACAATGACGATTTTAAATAATGAAACTTTTGAACGGGATCTAAATCATCGCGATCATGAATCATACTAACGTAAGAATTTTTAAACTCTAGCCAGCAATCGTATGAACCGTCAAAGGAAGGTATTTTAATATCGGGTAACTTAATGCCTATCGGCCTACATGTTGAAACACTAGACTTGTCTACCTCCTTTTTCAATAAAAGTTTCGCAGAAGCTACAGCACGGTAAAATTGATCTTCGAAACGATCTCTCTCTTCCAGCTGTTTTGCTAGATCGAGATCTTCTGATACTTCTTCAATTGTAGACTGTATTTCGCTATACGTTTCTATCAAACTCGAAGTACTCTCGACACGCAAATTTAATTCTATAGACTGTTGATCAGTTAAGGGCAAAGTGATTTTCTTTACGTAATTATCAAACAGAGTTAATCTACCTTTTAAAACACCTCTTTTCTTAATTAAATCTGACAATTTGGGCTCACTCATTTTGGGAATTAAGGAAATCAAGAGTACTTACTAGCCAATGTAGGTGCGTGTGAACCAAGGTGGATGCCGGCGCAGGTAGGCACCGCCAATTGAGCACTGAAATTGGAAACACAGCACAGAATCAACACCTATCGAAGGATGAGATGGGGAAATGGACGGGAAGTTCAGACCTGCCACTCCTGTCTGTCGATGCCTTAACGCTGCAGCTCTTCGCTCGAAACGTGACTCCTCTTCGTACTTTGATGCGACGAATCTTCGGAGACCTCAAGCTTGAACTCCTTATCCGGCTCGATAGGACCACTTTATGTACAGGAACGGGAGGCAGGTGCTCTTCAATGAATAGTTTTATTTTTCCTTTGACGGTTATACGTTATATTTAAAAATCGTCTTATTTCTAACAGTGTGTATCAGGTAATAAATGAAATTAAATTAAACAATTCTTATAACTATATCGTTCAATGACGTGATTGGTCGCCGACAATGGTGAGCTCTGATTCGCTGCTAAGGATCCGGTAGTGCTCCAGTGCGTCGATACGTGGCGCTAGTAGTCGCGCCAACATACCGGCCGCCTTGGAGCTTCTATTCTCGTGGGATTTGTTATGGTTTACTTTAATCATTTCTAGAACGTCGGCCCTGTCCTTGAGAAATTTAAGCAAGTCATCTAGTTTCAAAGCTGACCTTGATTTAATTAAAGAACTAGCTGTGCCTTGAAAGTCTTCCCACTCGCGTTCCGTGGCCTGATCTAACTTGGAAACGACCATGTAAATAATTAAAGTGTCCCACGAATCCGTTGGTGATTATGTTGGCGCGACTACTAGCGCCACGTATCGACGCACTGGAGCACTACCGGATCCTTAGCAGCGAATCAGAGCTCACCATTGTCGGCGACCAATCACGTCATTGAACGATATAGTTATAAGAATTGTTTAATTTAATTTCATTTATTACCTGATACACACTGTTAGAAATAAGACGATATTTTTAAATATAACGTATAACCGTCAAAGGAAAAATAAAACTATTCATTGAAGAGCACCTGCCTCCCGTTCCTGTACATAAAGTGGTCCTATCGAGCCGGATAAGGAGTTCAAGCTTGAGGTCTCCGAAGATTCGTCGCATCAAAGTACGAAGAGGAGTCACGTTTCGAGCGAAGAGCTGCAGCGTTAAGGCATCGACAGACAGGAGTGGCAGGTCTGAACTTCCCGTCCATTTCCCCATCTCATCCTTCGATAGGTGTTGATTCTGTGCTGTGTTTCCAATTTCAGTGCTCAATTGGCGGTGCCTACCTGCGCCGGCATCCACCTTGGTTCACACGCACCTACATTGGCTAGTAAGTACTCTTGATTTCCTTAATTCCCAAAATGAGTGAGCCCAAATTGTCAGATTTAATTAAGAAAAGAGGTGTTTTAAAAGGTAGATTAACTCTGTTTGATAATTACGTAAAGAAAATCACTTTGCCCTTAACTGATCAACAGTCTATAGAATTAAATTTACGTGTCGAGAGTACTTCGAGTTTGATAGAAACGTATAGCGAAATACAGTCTACAATTGAAGAAGTATCAGAAGATCTCGATCTAGCAAAACAGCTGGAAGAGAGAGATCGTTTCGAAGATCAATTTTACCGTGCTGTAGCTTCTGCGAAACTTTTATTGAAAAAGGAGGTAGACAAGTCTAGTGTTTCAACATGTAGGCCGATAGGCATTAAGTTACCCGATATTAAAATACCTTCCTTTGACGGTTCATACGATTGCTGGCTAGAGTTTAAAAATTCTTACGTTAGTATGATTCATGATCGCGATGATTTAGATCCCATTCAAAAGTTTCATTATTTAAAATCGTCATTGTCCGGTACCGCGGCACACGTTATAAGTGCATTAGAATTTACGGCTAATAACTATTCTCACGCATGGGAGCTATTAGAGAATAGATTTAATAATCCGCGGCTATTGGTTCATAATCATGTGAAGGCATTATTTAAAATTCCATCGTTAAGTAAAGAATCCGCTTCCCAGATTAGGAACTTAATAGATATTGTTTTGAGAAATTTGCGTGCCCTTAAGACGTTGGAGGAACCAACGGATTCGTGGGACACTTTAATTATTTACATGGTCGTTTCCAAGTTAGATCAGGCCACGGAACGCGAGTGGGAAGACTTTCAAGGCACAGCTAGTTCTTTAATTAAATCAAGGTCAGCTTTGAAACTAGATGACTTGCTTAAATTTCTCAAGGACAGGGCCGACGTTCTAGAAATGATTAAAGTAAACCATAACAAATCCCACGAGAATAGAAGCGGCGAACAAACGCGCTCTAAGAAGCAATATACACATACTCATGTTGCTACGAACGTTACTAACAATAACAATAAGGGTAATACGAGTGCAAGAACAAAACAACGCCCCGTACTGTGTGTGATGTGTCATGGTAATCACGCGATTTATTCCTGTTCAAGGTTTCTTAATTTGTCTGTCCAAGAAAGGAATAATATAGTTAAAACTCATCAGCTGTGCATTAATTGTTTACGCACAACCCACCCACTTGCCCACTGCAAGTTTGGGCCATGTAGGTTGTGTGATAAAAGGCACAACAGTTTGCTTCACGTTGATGGGCAGGTAGACGGTGCATCACAGGTGAGCGGGTCGAGTGCATCAGCACTGCCGGTCATCGCTAACGTCTCCACTGTCTCTGAATCATTACACGTTACGACTAACCATTCAGAATCGCAAAACAGTAATCAGAAATATTCGTTATTACCCAACGTTTTGCTGTCCACGGCGTTAGTGGACATAGCAGATTATAATAACAAATATCACACTGTACGCATTCTGCTTGATAATGGTAGTCAACATTGTTTCATAAAGAAATCGTTATGTGAAACATTAAATACACCGTTAATACAGTCCTCTTATCACGTTGCTGGGGTAGGTCAAGCAATTTCGCAGTCCACCCACATTTGTAAAATAAAATTACGTTCAAGGTTAAATTCGTTTTCTATGAACATTGATTGTTTAGTGTTACCGTGCATTACAAACCAATTACCCACATTTAGTGTCGATGTAAATAATATGCGTATACCTGATAATGTTCAACTTGCGGATCCGAATTTTCACTCACCGTCAGATATCGATATACTGATAGGCGCGGATAAGTTCTGGGAATTATTGTGTGATGGCAAAGTTAAGTTGAATAATGGACCTTATTTACAAAATACTAAATTGGGTTGGATAATGTCGGGACCTTTACATACTAACACACTTCCCGTTAAGAGTGTGCAATGTAGTTTCTCCCAAACAATTGACACACAGTTGAAAATGTTTTGGGAACTCGAAGAGATAAACAATAACGTTAATAAAAATATCCTTAGTACTGACGAACGTGCGTGCGAAGACATTTTTGTCAAAACGACAAAACGTATGGAAAATGGTAGGTTTTCCGTACGCATTCCCTTAAAGGAATCAGCCGAGGTGCTCGGAGACAGTTACACAGCGGCTGAAAAACGTTTATTGTCGTTGGAACGAAAATTTGCTCGTTTGCCACAATTTAAGGAAAAATACGTAGATTTTATGGAAGAATATGAAAGGCTCGGTCATATGAGTTGCGTTAAAACTTATGAGTCACCTCACTATTTTTTGCCGCATCACGGCGTTATTAATGAAAATAGCAGTACGACTAAACTGCGCACTGTTTTCGACGCCAGCGCAGTCACGTCGTCCGGTAAGTCGTTGAACGATATTCAACATATTGGTCCACCACTTCAGAATGACATTTTTAGCATTTTACTACGCTTTAGGCAATATAAATACGTCGGTTGTGCGGACATTGAGAAAATGTTTCGGAATTTTCTTGTACAACCAGACCAACGAGATTTACAATTGATATTATGGCGTAAACTTCCGTCGGATCCAATATCTGTATATCGCCTAAACACCGTAACGTATGGCACCGCGTCCGCGCCATACCTTAGTATGAGATGCTTACGTCAACTTGCGCTGGAATGTGGGGATCAGCAGGTTGCAAGAGTAATCCGAGAAGATTTTTTCGTTGATGACGTCATTCTAGGTGACAATGATTTAAATAGCTTACTCGATACCTGTGACAAGTTACGAACTATTTTAACCTCTGCATGTTTACCGTTGCGTAAGTGGATATTTAACGTTGATATTAGTGAGCACGAAATATCAAAGGAATTGTCATTAGGTGATCATTGCCAAACCAAAACCTTAGGATTGGGCTGGTATAATAAATGTGATGAGCTTCATTTTACCACTAAAGTAGTTAGACCGACTTTACTAAATAAACGTTCAATGTTGTCGATAATCGCACAAATATACGATCCTTTAGGAATTTTAACACCGGCTGTCGTAGTAGCCAAAATATTAATGCAAAAACTGTGGTTGTGTAAGGTAAATTGGGATAATCCCGTTCCCAGTGATGTTGCGTTATCTTGGGAAAAATTTATTGACACACTTCAATATTTGCATAAACTACGTATTCCGCGTCATGTCATGAGTGCTCACACACAATTCATAGAATTACACGTTTTCACGGACGCGTCGCAGAGTGCGTATGGTGCATGCGCTTATGTTCGCACCTACTCTGATGACTCGCAGGTCACTATTAGATTATTGTGTGCAAAGAGTAAAGTTGCACCAATTAAACCAGTCAGCATACCTCGACTGGAGCTGTGTGGGGCTTTAATAGGCGCACGATTATATAAGAAAATTATCGAGTCATTGCGTGTTAATTTCCACAAAATTTACTTTTGGACAGACTCAACTATTGTTCTTGGATGGCTACGTATGCCACCACATGCGTTAAAAACATTCGTTCAAAATAGAATAGTGGAGATTAATGAAATAACCAGTAATGCGTTATGGTTACATGTAGGAACCAAAAATAACCCAGCGGATCTGGCCTCGCGCGGTGTTAGTCTTGATGTTCTCATTGACAGTAGTCTCTGGTGGAGTGGACCTGAGTTCTTAAAGAATTCTGAGTCATCATGGTCACAGCAACCTTCGACTATACAGTCTGACTTACCAGAACTAAAATCACAAATGACAACCGTTATGGTTTGTGACGTAACAAAGAACAAAGTTATTAACTTTGAAAGGTTTCGTTCTTATCAGCGTATAGTGCGCGCCGGCGCTTACCTGTTGCGATACATACATAACTTACGCACACCAAACAAAGATCGTAGAAAGGGGCCGTTATCAGTAGATGAATTGAATGACTCATTACAGTCATTAACGCGTCTTGCTCAACGCGAATCGTTCCCGATGGAATATGATAAATTAAAACGTAACTTACCTTTAAAAACTTCAAGTTCGATTTCTAGACTTAATATATTTCTAGATGAAAGGGATATAATTAGAGTAGGTGGCCGTCTTAGTAATTCGCCTGACTTTAATTACGACAAGAAGCATCCGATACTTTTATCAAGTAAACATAACTTTACACAATTGTTATTTCAATATCAACATAAAGAGCTTCTTCATGCCGGTCCCCAGTTGCTATTGGCTACTGTGCGTGAGAATTGGTGGCCGTTAGGGGGTAGAAACTTAGCTAGAAAGATTGTCCATCAATGTGTTCGCTGCACACGAATAAAAGGTAAAACCTTAACGCCAATCATGGGCAACCTTCCGTCTGAAAGAATAGAACCTGGTTTCCCATTCATTCGATGTGGAGTGGATTATGCTGGTCCCATAAACGTACTGAATCGCAAAGGAAGGGGAGCTAAATTGGAAAAGGGTTATATATGCATATTCGTTTGTTTTGTTACCCGGGCCATTCATCTAGAACTTGTCAGTACGTTAGCTGCTCAAGAATATATATTAGCACTTAAAAGATTTATCTCACGACGAGGTAAACCATCTCATATTTTCTCAGACAACGGTAGAACTTTCATTGGAGCCATGAAAGAGATTAATAAAATGTTTGAGGAATATTCACAGCAAATAGTTGATAAATTATCAACTGACAATATTGAATTTAAATTTATTCCCCCTTATGCTCCTCATTTTGGGGGATTGTGGGAAGCAGGAGTAAAATCCTGTAAGTTTCACCTTAAGCGTGTCGTAGGTACCGCTAACTTGACGTACGAGGAGTTCAGCACTGTGTTGGCACAGATCGAAGCAGTCCTGAACTCCCGTCCTATAAGCCCTATGTCCTCAGATCCACATGATCTTCGTCCACTAAGCCCAGCTCATTTCCTCATCGGCCGCCCACTCACTGCACCAGCCTGCAGAGACCTCACCGCAACACGGACTCACAGCTTGGCACGGTTTCAAAGAGTGGAACAAATAAAACAGCACTTCTGGAAACGCTGGTCACAAGAATATGTTGCTGAACTTCAGACAAGGACGAAGTGGAAGGTGAACAGTCAAGACATAGCACTAAACACGCTTGTCGTTATTAAGGAGGACAACCTACCACCCCTTAAATGGCGTTTGGGCAGAGTTACCCATATTTTCCCAGGAAAAGACGGCGTGTCGCGTGTCGCCACCATCCAAACTGCTACGGGTCCCGTACAACGAGCGTTCTCGAAAATCTGCCCTCTACCTGTATCATCAGCAGAGGACGACAACATGAATGCAGCCTGCGGCGTCTTCAATCAAGCGGCAACGTAAACACATCTTTGGAAGCTGGAGCTTCCAAGGCGGCCGGTATGTTGGCGCGACTACTAGCGCCACGTATCGACGCACTGGAGCACTACCGGATCCTTAGTAGCGAATCAGAGCTCACCATTGTCGGCGACCAATCACGTCATTGAACGATATAGTTATAAGAATTGTTTAATTTAATTTCATTTATTACCTGATACACACTGTTAGAAATAAGACGATATTTTTAAATATAACGTATAACCGTCAAAGGAAAAATAAAACTATTCATTGAAGAGCACCTGCCTCCCGTTCCTGTACATAAAGTGGTGGTCCTATCGAGCCGGATAAGGAGTTCAAGCTTGAGGTCTCCGAAGATTCGTCGCATCAAAATACGAAGAGGAGTCACGTTTCGAGCGAAGAGCTGCAGCGTTAAAGCATCGACAGACAGGAGTGGCAGGTCTGAACTTCCCGTCCATTTCCCCATCTCATCCTTCGATAGGTGTTGATTCTGTGCTGTGTTTCCAATTTCAGTGCTCAATTGGCGGTGCCTACCTGCGCCGGCATCCACCTTGGTTCACACGCACCTACATTGGCTAGTAAGTACTCTTGATTTCCTTAATTCCCAAAATGAGTGAGCCCAAATTGTCAGATTTAATTAAGAAAAGAGGTGTTTTAAAAGGTAGATTAACTCTGTTTGATAATTACGTAAAGAAAATCACTTTGCCCTTAACTGATCAACAGTCTATAGAATTAAATTTGCGTGTCGAGAGTACTTCGAGTTTGATAGAAACGTATAGCGAAATACAGTCTACAATTGAAGAAGTATCAGAAGATCTCGATCTAGCAAAACAGCTGGAAGAGAGAGATCGTTTCGAAGATCAATTTTACCGTGCTGTAGCTTCTGCGAAACTTTTATTGAAAAAGGAGGTAGACAAGTCTAGTGTTTCAACATGTAGGCCGATAGGCATTAAGTTACCCGATATTAAAATACCTTCCTTTGACGGTTCATACGATTGCTGGCTAGAGTTTAAAAATTCTTACGTTAGTATGATTCATGATCGCGATGATTTAGATCCCGTTCAAAAGTTTCATTATTTAAAATCGTCATTGTCCGGTACCGCGGCACACGTTATAAGTGCATTAGAATTTACGGCTAATAACTATTCTCACGCATGGGAGCTATTAGAGAATAGATTTAATAATCCGCGGCTATTGGTTCATAATCATGTGAAGGCATTATTTAAAATTCCATCGTTAAGTAAAGAATCCGCTTCCCAGATTAGGAACTTAATAGATATTGTTTTGAGAAATTTGCGTGCCCTTAAGACGTTGGAGGAACCAACGGATTCGTGGGACACTTTAATTATTTACATGGTCGTTTCCAAGTTAGATCAGGCCACGGAACGCGAGTGGGAAGACTTTCAAGGCACAGCTAGTTCTTTAATTAAATCAAGGTCAGCTTTGAAACTAGATGACTTGCTTAAATTTCTCAAGGACAGGGCCGACGTTCTAGAAATGATTAAAGTAAACCATAACAAATCCCACGAGAATAGAAGCGGCGAACAAACGCGCTCTAAGAAGCAATATACACATACTCATGTTGCTACGAACGTTACTAACAATAACAATAAGGGTAATACGAGTGCAAGAACAAAACAACGCCCCGTACTGTGTGTGATGTGTCATGGTAATCACGCGATTTATTCCTGTTCAAGGTTTCTTAATTTGTCTGTCCAAGAAAGGAATAATATAGTTAAAACTCATCAGCTGTGCATTAATTGTTTACGCACAACCCACCTACTTGCCCACTGCAAGTTTGGGCCATGTAGGTTGTGTGATAAAAGGCACAACAGTTTGCTTCACGTTGATGGGCAGGTAGACGGTGCATCACAGGTGAGCGGGTCGAGTGCATCAGCACTGCCGGTCATCGATAACGTCTCCACTGTCTCGGAATCATTACACGTTACGACTAACCATTCAGAATCGCAAAACAGTAATCAGAAATATTCGTTATTACCCAACGTTTTGCTGTCCACGGCGTTAGTGGACATAGCAGATTATAATAACAAATATCACACTGTACGCATTCTGCTTGATAATGGTAGTCAAAATTGTTTCATAAAGAAATCGTTATGTGAAACATTAAATACACCGTTAATACAGTCCTCTTATCACGTTGCTGGGGTAGGTCAAGCAATTTCGCAGTCCACCCACATTTGCAAAATAAAATTACGTTCAAGGTTAAATTCGTTTTCTATGAACATTGATTGTTTAGTGTTACCGTGCATTACAAACCAATTACCCACATTTAGTGTCGATGTAAATAATATGCGTATACCTGATAATGTTCAACTTGCGGATCCGAATTATCACTCACCGTCAGATATCGATATACTGATAGGCGCGGATAAGTTCTGGGAATTATTGTGTGATGGCAAAGTTAAGTTGAATAATGGACCTTATTTACAAAATACTAAATTGGGTTGGATAATGTCGGGACCTTTACATACTAACACACTTCCCGTTAAGAGTGTGCAATGTAGTTTCTCCCAAACAATTGACACACAGTTGAAAATGTTTTGGGAACTCGAAGAGATAAACAATAACGTTAATAAAAATATCCTTAGTACTGACGAACGTGCGTGCGAAGACATTTTTGTCAAAACGACAAAACGTATGGAAAATGGTAGGTTTTCCGTACGCATTCCCTTAAAGGAATCAGCCGAGGTGCTCGGAGACAGTTACACAGCGGCTGAAAAACGTTTATTGTCGTTGGAACGAAAATTTGCTCGTTTGCCACAATTTAAGGAAAAATACGTAGATTTTATGGAAGAATATGAAAGGCTCGGTCATATGAATTGCGTTAAAACTTATGAGTCACCTCACTATTTTTTGCCGCATCACGGCGTTATTAATGAAAATAGCAGTACGACTAAACTGCGCACTGTTTTCGACGCAAGCGCAGTCACGTCGTCCGGTAAGTCGTTGAACGATATTCAACATATTGGTCCACCACTTCAGAATGACATTTTTAGCATTTTACTACGCTTTAGGCAATATAAATACGTCGGTTGTGCGGACATTGAGAAAATGTTTCGGAATTTTCTTGTACAACCAGACCAACGAGATTTACAATTGATATTATGGCGTAAACTTCCGTCGGATCCAATATCTGTATATCGCCTAAACACCGTAACGTATGGCACCGCGTCCGCGCCATACCTTAGTATGAGATGCTTACGTCAACTTGCGCTGGAATGTGGGGATCAGCAGGTTGCAAGAGTAATCCGAGAAGATTTTTTCGTTGATGACGTCATTCTAGGTGACAATGATTTAAATAGCTTACTCGATACCTGTGACAAGTTACGAACTATTTTAAACTCTGCATGTTTACCGTTGCGTAAGTGGATATTTAACGTTGATATTAGTGAGCACGAAATATCAAAGGAATTGTCATTAGGTGATCATTGCCAAACCAAAACCTTAGGATTGGGCTGGTATAATAAATGTGATGAGCTTCATTTTACCACTAAAGTAGTTAGACCGACTTTACTAAATAAACGTTCAATGTTGTCGATAATCGCACAAATATACGATCCTTTAGGAATTTTAACACCGGCTGTCGTAGTAGCCAAAATATTAATGCAAAAACTGTGGTTGTGTAAGGTAAATTGGGATAATCCCGTTCCCAGTGATGTTGCGTTATCTTGGGAAAAATTTATTGACACACTTCAATATTTGCATAAACTACGTATTCCGCGTCATGTCATGAGTGCTCACACACAATTCATAGAATTACACGTTTTCACGGACGCGTCGCAGAGTGCGTATGGTGCATGCGCTTATGTTCGCACCTACTCTGATGACTCAACGGTCACTATTAGATTATTGTGTGCAAAGAGTAAAGTTGCACCAATTAAACCAGTCAGCATACCCCGACTAGAGCTGTGTGGGGCTTTAATAGACGCACGATTATATAAGAAAATTATCGAGTCATTGCGTGTTAATTTCCACAAAATTTACTTTTGGACAGACTCAACTATTGTCCTTGGATGGCTACGTATGCCACCACATGCGTTAAAAACATTCGTTCAAAATAGAATAGTGGAGATTAATGAAATAACCAGTAATGCGTTATGGTTACATGTAGGAACCAAAAATAACCCAGCGGATCTGGCCTCGCGCGGTGTTAGTCTTGATGTTCTCATTGACAGTAGTCTCTGGTGGAGTGGACCTGAGTTCTTAAAGAATTCTGAGTCATCATGGTCACAGCAACCTTCGACTATACAGTCTGACTTACCAGAACTAAAATCACAAATGACAACCGTTATGGTTTGTGACGTAACAAAGAACAAAGTTATTAACTTTGAAAGGTTTCGTTCTTATCAGCGTATAGTGCGCGCCGGCGCTTACCTGTTGCGATACATACATAACTTACGCACACCAAACAAAGATCGTAGAAAGGGGCCGTTATCAGTAGATGAATTGAATGACTCATTACAGTCATTAGCGCGTCTTGCTCAACGCGAATCGTTCCCGATGGAATATGATAAATTAAAACGTAACTTACCTTTAAAAACTTCAAGTTCGATTTCTAGGCTTAATATATTTCTAGATGAAAGGGATATAATTAGAGTAGGTGGCCGTCTTAGTAATTCGCCTGACTTTAATTACGACAAGAAGCATCCGATACTTTTATCAAGTAAACATAACTTTACACAATTGTTATTTCAATATCAACATAAAGAGCTTCTTCATGCCGGTCCCCAGTTGCTATTGGCTACTGTGCGTGAGAATTGGTGGCCGTTAGGGGGTAGAAACTTAGCTAGAAAGATTGTCCACCAATGTGTTCGCTGCACACGAATAAAAGGTAAAACCTTAACGCCAATCATGGGCAACCTTCCGTCTGAAAGAATAGAACCTGGTTTCCCATTCATTCGATGTGGAGTGGATTATGCTGGTCCCATAAACGTACTGAATCGCAAAGGAAGGGGAGCTAAATTGGAAAAGGGTTATATGCATATTCGTTTGTTTTGTTACCCGGGCCATTCATCTAGAACTTGTCAGTACGTTAGCTGCTCAAGAATATATATTAGCACTTAAAAGATTTATCTCACGACGAGGTAAACCATCTCATATTTTCTCAGACAACGGTAGAACTTTCATTGGAGCCATGAAAGAGATTAATAAAATGTTTGAGGAATATTCACAGCAAATAATTGATAAATTATCAACTGACAATATTGAATTTAAATTTATTCCCCCTTATGCTCCTCATTTTGGGGGATTATGGGAAGCAGGAGTAAAATCCTGTAAGTTTCACCTTAAGCGTGTCGTAGGTACCGCTAACTTGACGTACGAGGAGTTCAGCACTGTGTTGGCACAGATCGAAGCAGTCCTGAACTCCCGTCCTATAAGCCCTATGTCCTCAGATCCACATGATCTTCGTCCACTAAGCCCAGCTCATTTCCTCATTGGCCGCCCACTCACTGCACCAGCCTGCAGAGACCTCACCGCAACACGGACTCACAGCTTGGCACGGTTTCAAAGAGTGGAACAAATAAAACAGCACTTCTGGAAACGCTGGTCACAAGAATATGTTGCTGAACTTCAGACAAGGACGAAGTGGAAGGTGAACAGTCAAGACATAGCACTAAACACGCTTGTCGTTATTAAGGAGGACAACTTACCACCCCTTAAATGGCGTTTGGGCAGAGTTACCCATATTTTCCCAGGAAAAGACGGCGTGTCGCGTGTCGCCACCATCCAAACTGCTACGGGTCCTGTACAACGAGCGTTCTCGAAAATCTGCCCTCTACCTGTATCATCAGCAGAGGACGACAACATGAATGCAGCCTGCGGCGTCTTCAATCAAGCGGCAACGTAAACACATCTTTGGAAGCTGGAGCTTCCAAGGCGGCCGGTATGTTGGCGCGACTACTAGCGCCACGTATCGACGCACTGGAGCACTACCGGATCCTTAGCAGCGAATCAGAGCTCACCATTGTCGGCGACCAATCACGTCATTGAACGATATAGTTATAAGAATTGTTTAATTTAATTTCATTTATTACCTGATACACACTGTTAGAAATAAGACGATTTTTAAATATAACGTATAACCGCCAAAGGAAAAATAAAACTATTCATTGAAGAGCACCTGCCTCCCGTTCCTGTACATAAAGTGGTTCCACAGGTCCTGTACAGGTTTTTAAATATAACGTATAACCGCCAAAGGAAAAATAAAACTATTCATTGAAGAGCACCTGCCTCCCGTTCCTGTACATAAAGTGGTCCTTCGAGCCGGATAAGGAGTTCAAGCTTGAGGTCTCCGAAGATTCGTCGCATCAAAATACGAAGAGGAGTCACGTTTCGAGCGAAGAGCTGCAGCGTTAAAGCATCGACAGACAGGAGTGGCAGGTCTGAACTTCCCGTCCATTTCCCCATCTCATCCTTCGATAGGTGTTGATTCTGTGCTGTGTTTCCAATTTCAGTGCTCAATTGGCGGTGCCTACCTGCGCCGGCATCCACCTTGGTTCACACGCACCTACATTGGCTAGTAAGTACTCTTGATTTCCTTAATTCCCAAAATGAGTGAGCCCAAATTGTCAGATTTAATTAAGAAAAGAGGTGTTTTAAAAGGTAGATTAACTCTGTTTGATAATTACGTAAAGAAAATCACTTTGCCCTTAACTGATCAACAGTCTATAGAATTAAATTTGCGTGTCGAGAGTACTTCGAGTTTGATAGAAACGTATAGCGAAATACAGTCTACAATTGAAGAAGTATCAGAAGATCTCGATCTAGCAAAACAGCTGGAAGAGAGAGATCGTTTCGAAGATCAATTTTACCGTGCTGTAGCTTCTGCGAAACTTTTATTGAAAAAGGAGGTAGACAAGTCTAGTGTTTCAACATGTAGGCCGATAGGCATTAAGTTACCCGATATTAAAATACCTTCCTTTGACGGTTCATACGATTGCTGGCTAGAGTTTAAAAATTCTTACGTTAGTATGATTCATGATCGCGATGATTTAGATCCCGTTCAAAAGTTTCATTATTTAAAATCGTCATTGTCCGGTACCGCGGCACACGTTATAAGTGCATTAGAATTTACGGCTAATAACTATTCTCACGCATGGGAGCTATTAGAGAATAGATTTAATAATCCGCGGCTATTGGTTCATAATCATGTGAAGGCATTATTTAAAATTCCATCGTTAAGTAAAGAATCCGCTTCCCAGATTAGGAACTTAATAGATATTGTTTTGAGAAATTTGCGTGCCCTTAAGACGTTGGAGGAACCAACGGATTCGTGGGACACTTTAATTATTTACATGGTCGTTTCCAAGTTAGATCAGGCCACGGAACGCGAGTGGGAAGACTTTCAAGGCACAGCTAGTTCTTTAATTAAATCAAGGTCAGCTTTGAAACTAGATGACTTGCTTAAATTTCTCAAGGACAGGGCCGACGTTCTAGAAATGATTAAAGTAAACCATAACAAATCCCACGAGAATAGAAGCGGCGAACAAACGCGCTCTAAGAAGCAATATACACATACTCATGTTGCTACGAACGTTACTAACAATAACAATAAGGGTAATACGAGTGCAAGAACAAAACAACGCCCCGTACTGTGTGTGATGTGTCATGGTAATCACGCGATTTATTCCTGTTCAAGGTTTCTTAATTTGTCTGTCCAAGAAAGGAATAATATAGTTAAAACTCATCAGCTGTGCATTAATTGTTTACGCACAACCCACCTACTTGCCCACTGCAAGTTTGGGCCATGTAGGTTGTGTGATAAAAGGCACAACAGTTTGCTTCACGTTGATGGGCAGGTAGACGGTGCATCACAGGTGAGCGGGTCGAGTGCATCAGCACTGCCGGTCATCGATAACGTCTCCACTGTCTCGGAATCATTACACGTTACGACTAACCATTCAGAATCGCAAAACAGTAATCAGAAATATTCGTTATTACCCAACGTTTTGCTGTCCACGGCGTTAGTGGACATAGCAGATTATAATAACAAATATCACACTGTACGCATTCTGCTTGATAATGGTAGTCAAAATTGTTTCATAAAGAAATCGTTATGTGAAACATTAAATACACCGTTAATACAGTCCTCTTATCACGTTGCTGGGGTAGGTCAAGCAATTTCGCAGTCCACCCACATTTGCAAAATAAAATTACGTTCAAGGTTAAATTCGTTTTCTATGAACATTGATTGTTTAGTGTTACCGTGCATTACAAACCAATTACCCACATTTAGTGTCGATGTAAATAATATGCGTATACCTGATAATGTTCAACTTGCGGATCCGAATTATCACTCACCGTCAGATATCGATATACTGATAGGCGCGGATAAGTTCTGGGAATTATTGTGTGATGGCAAAGTTAAGTTGAATAATGGACCTTATTTACAAAATACTAAATTGGGTTGGATAATGTCGGGACCTTTACATACTAACACACTTCCCGTTAAGAGTGTGCAATGTAGTTTCTCCCAAACAATTGACACACAGTTGAAAATGTTTTGGGAACTCGAAGAGATAAACAATAACGTTAATAAAAATATCCTTAGTACTGACGAACGTGCGTGCGAAGACATTTTTGTCAAAACGACAAAACGTATGGAAAATGGTAGGTTTTCCGTACGCATTCCCTTAAAGGAATCAGCCGAGGTGCTCGGAGACAGTTACACAGCGGCTGAAAAACGTTTATTGTCGTTGGAACGAAAATTTGCTCGTTTGCCACAATTTAAGGAAAAATACGTAGATTTTATGGAAGAATATGAAAGGCTCGGTCATATGAATTGCGTTAAAACTTATGAGTCACCTCACTATTTTTTACCGCATCACGGCGTTATTAATGAAAATAGCAGTACGACTAAACTGCGCACTGTTTTCGACGCAAGCGCAGTCACGTCGTCCGGTAAGTCGTTGAACGATATTCAACATATTGGTCCACCACTTCAGAATGACATTTTTAGCATTTTACTACGCTTTAGGCAATATAAATACGTCGGTTGTGCGGACATTGAGAAAATGTTTCGGAATTTTCTTGTACAACCAGACCAACGAGATTTACAATTGATATTATGGCGTAAACTTCCGTCGGATCCAATATCTGTATATCGCCTAAACACCGTAACGTATGGCACCGCGTCCGCGCCATACCTTAGTATGAGATGCTTACGTCAACTTGCGCTGGAATGTGGGGATCAGCAGGTTGCAAGAGTAATCCGAGAAGATTTTTTCGTTGATGACGTCATTCTAGGTGACAATGATTTAAATAGCTTACTCGATACCTGTGACAAGTTACGAACTATTTTAAACTCTGCATGTTTACCGTTGCGTAAGTGGATATTTAACGTTGATATTAGTGAGCACGAAATATCAAAGGAATTGTCATTAGGTGATCATTGCCAAACCAAAACCTTAGGATTGGGCTGGTATAATAAATGTGATGAGCTTCATTTTACCACTAAAGTAGTTAGACCGACTTTACTAAATAAACGTTCAATGTTGTCGATAATCGCACAAATATACGATCCTTTAGGAATTGGCAGGTCTGAACTTCCCGTCCATTTCCCCATCTCATCCTTCGATAGGTGTTGATTCTGTGCTGTGTTTCCAATTTCAGTGCTCAATTGGCGGTGCCTACCTGCGCCGGCATCCACCTTGGTTCACACGCACCTACATTGGCTAGTAAGTACTCTTGATTTCCTTAATTCCCAAAATGAGTGAGCCCAAATTGTCAGATTTGATTAAGAAAAGAGGTGTTTTAAAAGGTAGATTAACTCTGTTTGATAATTATGTAAAGAAAATCACTTTGCCCTTAACTGATCAACAGTCTATAGAATTAAATTTACGTGTCGAGAGTACTTCGAGTTTGATAGAAACGTATAGCGAAATACAGTCTACAATTGAAGAAGTATCAGAAGATCTCGATCTAGCAAAACAGCTGGAAGAGAGAGATCGCTTCGAAGATCAATTTTACCGTGCTGTAGCTTCTGCGAAACTTTTATTGAAAAAGGAGGTAGACAAGTCTAGTGTTTCAACATGTAGGCCGATAGGCATTAAGTTACCCGATATTAAAATACCTTCCTTTGACGGTTCATACGATTGCTGGCTAGAGTTTAAAAATTCTTACGTTAGTATGATTCATGATCGCGATGATTTAGATCCCGTTCAAAAGTTTCATTATTTAAAATCGTCATTGTCCGGTACCGCGGCACACGTTATAAGTGCATTAGAATTTACGGCTAATAACTATTCTCACGCATGGGAGCTATTAGAGAATAGATTTAATAATCCGCGGCTATTGGTTCATAATCATGTGAAGGCATTATTTAAAATTCCATCGTTAAGTAAAGAATCCGCTTCCCAGATTAGGAACTTAATAGATATTGTTTTGAGAAATTTGCGTGCCCTTAAGACGTTGGAGGAACCAACGGATTCGTGGGACACTTTAATTATTTACATGGTCGTTTCCAAGTTAGATCAGGCCACGGAACGCGAGTGGGAAGACTTTCAAGGCACAGCTAGTTCTTTAATTAAATCAAGGTCAGCTTTGAAACTAGATGACTTGCTTAAATTTCTCAAGGACAGGGCCGACGTTCTAGAAATGATTAAAGTAAACCATAACAAATCCCACGAGAATAGAAGCGGCGAACAAACGCGCTCTAAGAAGCAATATACACATACTCATGTTGCTACGAACGTTACTAACAATAACAATAAGGGTAATACGAGTGCAAGAACAAAACAACGCCCCGTACTGTGTGTGATGTGTCATGGTAATCACGCGATTTATTCCTGTTCAAGGTTTCTTAATTTGTCTGTCCAAGAAAGGAATAATATAGTTAAAACTCATCAGCTGTGCATTAATTGTTTACGCACAACCCACCTACTTGCCCACTGCAAGTTTGGGCCATGTAGGTTGTGTGATAAAAGGCACAACAGTTTGCTTCACGTTGATGGGCAGGTAGACGGTGCATCACAGGTGAGCGGGTCGAGTGCATCAGCACTGCCGGTCATCGATAACGTCTCCACTGTCTCGGAATCATTACACGTTACGACTAACCATTCAGAATCGCAAAACAGTAATCAGAAATATTCGTTATTACCCAACGTTTTGCTGTCCACGGCGTTAGTGGACATAGCAGATTATAATAACAAATATCACACTGTACGCATTCTGCTTGATAATGGTAGTCAAAATTGTTTCATAAAGAAATCGTTATGTGAAACATTAAATACACCGTTAATACAGTCCTCTTATCACGTTGCTGGGGTAGGTCAAGCAATTTCGCAGTCCACCCACATTTGCAAAATAAAATTACGTTCAAGGTTAAATTCGTTTTCTATGAACATTGATTGTTTAGTGTTACCGTGCATTACAAACCAATTACCCACATTTAGTGTCGATGTAAATAATATGCGTATACCTGATAATGTTCAACTTGCGGATCCGAATTATCACTCACCGTCAGATATCGATATACTGATAGGCGCGGATAAGTTCTGGGAATTATTGTGTGATGGCAAAGTTAAGTTGAATAATGGACCTTATTTACAAAATACTAAATTGGGTTGGATAATGTCGGGACCTTTACATACTAACACACTTCCCGTTAAGAGTGTGCAATGTAGTTTCTCCCAAACAATTGACACACAGTTGAAAATGTTTTGGGAACTCGAAGAGATAAACAATAACGTTAATAAAAATATCCTTAGTACTGACGAACGTGCGTGCGAAGACATTTTTGTCAAAACGACAAAACGTATGGAAAATGGTAGGTTTTCCGTACGCATTCCCTTAAAGGAATCAGCCGAGGTGCTCGGAGACAGTTACACAGCGGCTGAAAAACGTTTATTGTCGTTGGAACGAAAATTTGCTCGTTTGCCACAATTTAAGGAAAAATACGTAGATTTTATGGAAGAATATGAAAGGTCATAATTAATTAAAATTACATTCTGCTGATCCCCACATTCCAGCGCAAGTTGACGTAAGCATCTCATACTAAGGTATGGCGCGGACGCGGTGCCATACGTTACGGTGTTTAGGCGATATACAGATATTGGATCCGACGGAAGTTTACGCCATAATATCAATTGTAAATCTCGTTGGTCTGGTTGTACAAGAAAATTCCGAAACATTTTCTCAATGTCCGCACAACCGACGTATTTATATTGCCTAAAGCGTAGTAAAATGCTAAAAATGTCATTCTGAAGTGGTGGACCAATATGTTGAATATCGTTCAACGACTTACCGGACGACGTGACTGCGCTTGCGTCGAAAACAGTGCGCAGTTTAGTCGTACTGCTATTTTCATTAATAACGCCGTGATGCGGCAAAAAATAGTGAGGTGACTCATAAGTTTTAACGCAATTCATATGACCGAGCCTTTCATATTCTTCCATAAAATCTACGTATTTTTCCTTAAATTGTGGCAAACGAGCAAATTTTCGTTCCAACGACAATAAACGTTTTTCAGCCGCTGTGTAACTGTCTCCGAGCACCTCGGCTGATTCCTTTAAGGGAATGCGTACGGAAAACCTACCATTTTCCATACGTTTTGTCGTTTTGACAAAAATGTCTTCGCACGCACGTTCGTCAGTACTAAGGATATTTTTATTAACGTTATTGTTTATCTCTTCGAGTTCCCAAAACATTTTCAACTGTGTGTCAATTGTTTGGGAGAAACTACATTGCACACTCTTAACGGGAAGTGTGTTAGTATGTAAAGGTCCCGACATTATCCAACCCAATTTAGTATTTTGTAAATAAGGTCCATTATTCAACTTAACTTTGCCATCACACAATAATTCCCAGAACTTATCCGCGCCTATCAGTATATCGATATCTGACGGTGAGTGATAATTCGGATCCGCAAGTTGAACATTATCAGGTATACGCATATTATTTACATCGACACTAAATGTGGGTAATTGGTTTGTAATGCACGGTAACACTAAACAATCAATGTTCATAGAAAACGAATTTAACCTTGAACGTAATTTTATTTTGCAAATGTGGGTGGACTGCGAAATTGCTTGACCTACCCCAGCAACGTGATAAGAGGACTGTATTAACGGTGTATTTAATGTTTCACATAACGATTTCTTTATGAAACAATTTTGACTACCATTATCAAGCAGAATGCGTACAGTGTGATATTTGTTATTATAATCTGCTATGTCCACTAACGCCGTGGACAGCAAAACGTTGGGTAATAACGAATATTTCTGATTACTGTTTTGCGATTCTGAATGGTTAGTCGTAACGTGTAATGATTCCGAGACAGTGGAGACGTTATCGATGACCGGCAGTGCTGATGCACTCGACCCGCTCACCTGTGATGCACCGTCTACCTGCCCATCAACGTGAAGCAAACTGTTGTGCCTTTTATCACACAACCTACATGGCCCAAACTTGCAGTGGGCAAGTAGGTGGGTTGTGCGTAAACAATTAATGCACAGCTGATGAGTTTTAACTATATTATTCCTTTCTTGGACAGACAAATTAAGAAACCTTGAACAGGAATAAATCGCGTGATTACCATGACACATCACACACAGTACGGGGCGTTGTTTTGTTCTTGCACTCGTATTACCCTTATTGTTATTGTTAGTAACGTTCGTAGCAACATGAGTATGTGTATATTGCTTCTTAGAGCGCGTTTGTTCGCCGCTTCTATTCTCGTGGGATTTGTTATGGTTTACTTTAATCATTTCTAGAACGTCGGCCCTGTCCTTGAGAAATTTAAGCAAGTCATCTAGTTTCAAAGCTGACCTTGATTTAATTAAAGAACTAGCTGTGCCTTGAAAGTCTTCCCACTCGCGTTCCGTGGCCTGATCTAACTTGGAAACGACCATGTAAATAATTAAAGTGTCCCACGAATCCGTTGGTTCCTCCAACGTCTTAAGGGCACGCAAATTTCTCAAAACAATATCTATTAAGTTCCTAATCTGGGAAGCGGATTCTTTACTTAACGATGGAATTTTAAATAATGCCTTCACATGATTATGAACCAATAGCCGCGGATTATTAAATCTATTCTCTAATAGCTCCCATGCGTGAGAATAGTTATTAGCCGTAAATTCTAATGCACTTATAACGTGTGCCGCGGTACCGGACAATGACGATTTTAAATAATGAAACTTTTGAACGGGATCTAAATCATCGCGATCATGAATCATACTAACGTAAGAATTTTTAAACTCTAGCCAGCAATCGTATGAACCGTCAAAGGAAGGTATTTTAATATCGGGTAACTTAATGCCTATCGGCCTACATGTTGAAACACTAGACTTGTCTACCTCCTTTTTCAATAAAAGTTTCGCAGAAGCTACAGCACGGTAAAATTGATCTTCGAAGCGATCTCTCTCTTCCAGCTGTTTTGCTAGATCGAGATCTTCTGATACTTCTTCAATTGTAGACTGTATTTCGCTATACGTTTCTATCAAACTCGAAGTACTCTCGACACGTAAATTTAATTCTATAGACTGTTGATCAGTTAAGGGCAAAGTGATTTTCTTTACATAATTATCAAACAGAGTTAATCTACCTTTTAAAACACCTCTTTTCTTAATCAAATCTGACAATTTGGGCTCACTCATTTTGGGAATTAAGGAAATCAAGAGTACTTACTAGCCAATGTAGGTGCGTGTGAACCAAGGTGGATGCCGGCGCAGGTAGGCACCGCCAATTGAGCACTGAAATTGGAAACACAGCACAGAATCAACACCTATCGAAGGATGAGATGGGGAAATGGACGGGAAGTTCAGACCTGCCACTCCTGTCTGTCGATGCCTTAACGCTGCAGCTCTTCGCTCGAAACGTGACTCCTCTTCGTACTTTGATGCGACGAATCTTCGGAGACCTCAAGCTTGAACTCCTTATCCGGCTCGATAGGACCACCTTATGTACAGGAACGGGAGGCAGGTGCTCTTCAATGAATAGTTTTATTTTTCCTTTGGCGGTTATACGTTATATTTAAAAATCGTCTTATTTCTAACAGTGTGTATCAGGTAATAATTGAAATAAAATTAAACAATTCTTATAACTATATCGTTCAATGACGTGATTGGTCGCCGACAATGGTGAGCTCTGATTCGCTGCTAAGGATCCGGTAGTGCTCCAGTGCGTCGATAGGTGGCGCTAGTAGTCGCGCCAACAGTAATGTAAATGCTAATTTTAACGATATATTTTTGTATTTAGGTACAGTCATTGTTTGATACACCAATTCTTTTCCAACCAATTCTGGTTTGTTTTCAAATTATTTATTTCAAATTAAAAAAAAAAACCAATGAGTTTAAAATAATAGAATAGAATATTCTTTATTATGTACACCATATAGATTACAGAAACATAAATATAAAGATTTTACAAATTAAAATTACAATTACAGACAACCTTTGGATGGAATACTAAGGGGAAGGAGAGAGACATAATGTAGGTAGTCTACAGCGTACTATTTACATAGATTATACAATCATATTAGTCTAATAATAAATTTTTAATTATTCGAGTTTTTTTAGTAAAAATATACATGTAATTAATTAGTATTGTGTCGTGATGGAATTTTTTGTTTAATATAATTTTGTTGTCATTGTCTTAAAATTTAATTAATATGTCATTGCTTTAAAATCTAATTTCATAAAATTTAATTTGATACAACGTTAACAATTTGTATTCGTGCTGTTTTATTATTATTAGCATGCTGTGACTTCTTATAAGTGGAGAAGCACAAAGTTATATCCTGTTATTTATATTCTCTAACCATAATACAAGAGCGAATACAATATGAATAATATGGATAAGTAAAAAATTGGGAAATTAACGAAAATCAACGAAAAAAATTGTTCGCATCCCTGTCAAAAGAAGAAGTGCCCACAAAGCTGTCAGTTTTGCCGTGTTTTATAGTGACATGACAAACAAATCCTTCTAGTTACGAGAGGAGTTGAACAACCGTATGGTGATTACTTAAACTACAAAGCATTAACTTACTTGAATGAAACCATTTATTACTTTTGAATTATTAGACTCGGTCAGATAGAAAATGGAAATTGACTGTCAATTCCAAAAAGAGGAGGATTTTGGACCGTACGTTTAAAATTCTAAGTGAATGAATGTTCCGAGAGCCTCCGAACTCTTCATCAGCTCCAACCAAAGGGAATCCTAATGAAGGAGTATATTATTTGCATGACAGACGATATTGACTAAGGCCGCCTATCACAACGTCCGGCTATTTACCGATTGAGGAGCGCCGAATAACGGTAAATAAATAAACAAAGCTGATTGTGTTCGGTTTTCGTGTTTGTGTTTGTAATGTTTGCAGTTAGTATTTGTGTTGCTCCGCTTTAGTCGTCGAGTCTGAGTTAGTTGGAAAGGTCAAGGCGAACTTAGACAATATCGAGTTACATGTAACTTTGTTGAGAGATGAAATCAATTTAGGTTTTTTTTGGATTAGTATAAATACTTCTGGGACACGGACTTCTTCGAGAGGGAGTGAGCTGTAAATTTCCACGCAGGCCCAATGCGGTTTGGCAGATGTCACATGTGTTCGAATTTTCGGTTCTAGAATATGTTTATTACTATATTCCTCTTGATATATTTCGTTTTGGATTTAATAACCTAGAACCCTTGCTAGCGGTAGAGAGTGTGGCTAAAAGTACTGCTAAAATAAAAAAAGTTCATTTACAATCATACTTTAAGCTGAACTAAGCTCAATTCAAGTTCATTACTTAAGCATACCTAACTAAAAAAAGCCTTTTTCACAACAGTAGATATATTTTTTTACAAAAAAATATCTGTACATTTTTATTTACACCTGCATCCCATCTTTATGTATAAAGTAAAATATTCTTGATTTATTAAGTCCCTTGAAATCTCTGAGAAATAATAAATGTTTAAGCTCGCTGCTCAGAGTAATGAGATGTGACTTGCTTGAATTGTTCATGAGCTCATGGCCGTTCGCTATAACGACACGGTGTGACGGGCGGCCGCAGAGGCTTTCTCTTGCAAAATATAAAACTTGTTTAACTGTGCTGATATAATTACTGTTTACAAAGGGACGTTCTGTGAAATATTTTTCGTTTATTTTTGCTTGTGTGATTTTTAATATAAGTTTTGAAAGTGACATAGCGTCCACTGACACATTATACAGACTGGTGCTGACAATACGACAATAAATTAAACACCGTGTACCTCAACACATTCTCAGTCTGCTCATAAAAAGTCTTTTTTTTTAAAGTCCATTAGTTTAGTCACAGGAAATTATTTTTAATTTTTCACATTTTCTACATGATGCACACATTGATAAGGAAGCGCTTACAGGTTAATGACCGCCGCAACCTGCGGTAGTGTCTTATGCACACACATTGGTGCATAAGACAGTCAAACGGGTGTGCATGTAACACTCAACGGGTTAATAATAATGGCGCGAAAAAAGCAAGTCGTTACAGGATCGAGCTGTCGCCGACCGGAGGTCAGTGAACCAATATTTTTAAAGGGTGTTCTATTCCGTTTGCAATTTTAAGCGATTTATTTTGCTTGAAATTTTCGTTTTTAAAATTTTTATGCTAGGTTTTTTTCTATGGTTTAGGATTATTCCTGCGAACCAGCATTATTCGTGTTTCCATTTATTGTCGTATTGCCGGCACTACTCTGTATAAATATTACACTGACAGTGTATTTACTTTACAAAATATAATTTAACTTGTTATGACAGATATAAACGAGGCGAAGCTGCGACCCGATTCTGCAATTTCCACAAAGTTTTCATATAAATTGTGAAAGCGTGTAACGCAACAGTGAGATCTAACTCTAATAATGTTACCTATCGAGTAGAGATGGTCGTTTCAAACCATAAATAGTTTCAACAACTATGTATTGGTTCAATACCTAAAATACGGTATTCGATTCTACAATAACTATTTATTTAGAAAAACTATTTATTGGCGAAAACGTTTTACTCGCCGCACCTACACTGCGAGTCGCGTCCGTCCGTACTATTCTGTAATCGGTTGTCGGCTGCCTAGGTTGCTCAGTTTTTCCGAGTGAATAGACTCTTAATAAACTAGCGCGCTTTACCATCAACGATCACATCACTGCTTACCACCAGGCGGGATTGCGGTCAAACGCTAGTTTATAATTATTACAAAAAAAAAAAAAAATGTTTATTAATTTCTAAAATTCATTCAAAACGAATACCGAAAAACAAAAAACAACTTAGTTACTCCAGTAATCCACGAAACGAGTAATTTCAATACTCGCCAAAGGTAAACACACCGCCACCGACCTCGGTATTGCCAATAAACAGTATGTTAAAAAAACCCTGTCCGACCCGTGAAGGTGTTGTTAGGTATCGATAATTGATTCTACTAATGCATACAAAACCGGGCTAAACTTAAAAAAAAATCCCCCTAAAAAAATAAATATTATTTCGCAAAAAGAAGTAACTTAATAAATGTGCGTTACCACCCTTCCACGGGCGGCGGGCGGCAGGGCACGCGGCACGTGATCGCATCGCTATTTGCTCATAATAATACCGGTGTTGTCACTTTTTGAAAAATTACGAAATTTCGGGGAAGTTGGAATTAATTCGCCTGAAAAAAAAATTGTATTGGTACTGTGATGATTACGTAAAATTTTATATTATATTTGGTCATGTGTTTACCTAACCTTTATTATCCTTATGGGTCGGACAGGGTTTTCTTAACATACTGAATAGTTACTAAAATAAATAGTTTCAATACCCGTTATCGCGTTTCAAACCAATACATAGTTTCGGTATTGTAAAAACAAGTACCGACCCACTTCTAGTATCGAGTAGGCACAACGCGACAGCTAAAACTCTATTGGAGTTTCTGTCTGTGGGAGCCTTTATAAATATCTATCAATTAAGTATGCAGGTATCACCTGAATCTTCTTCTTCTTCAGCCTATAGATGTTCACTGATGGATAAAGGCCTCCCCCAAGGCTTTCCACGATGACCTGTCTTGTGCTGCCCGCATCAATTTGCCAGTGACGGTGTTTCCGTCAAACTACAATTTGAGTGTCTTCAAGGCTAGAGTAAATAGGCTCTTAATAAACTAGTGCGCTTAACCATCAGCGATCGCATTACTGCTTACCACCAGGCGGGATTGCGGTCAAGCGCTAGTTTATAATAAATAAAAAAACCTTCACCAGGTCATCGGTCCACCTTGTTGGGGGCCTCCCTTCGCTGCGTCTTCCAGTACGTAGCGGCTACTCCAAACCTTGCTGCCCCATCGGTCAACGGTTCTAAGAGAAATGTGCTCTTCCCACTGCCACTTAAGTTTAGCGACTCGAAGAGCTATGTCGGTGACTTTGGTTCTTCTGCGGATCTCCTCATTTCTGATTCGATCACGCAGAGAAACTCCGAGCATAGCTCTTTCCATCGCCCTTTGTGTGACTCTGAGCCTTCGCATGAGGCCCATTGTGAGCGACCACGTTTCAGTTCCGTTATTCATCACCTGAATAATATGGATTAAATAATAATACACAAACATTAAATAATATTCCTAAATCTAAGTCAAAATTTTCTTCGCTATAATTATTTAAACTTTTATTACATAACGATTATAAACTAGTGCTTAACTGCAACCCGCCTGATGGTAAGCAGTAATGCCATCGTTGATGTTAAAGCGCGCTAGTTTATTAAGAACCTATTCTTTCTAATCTTGAAGACATTTCAATTGTACTCAATCGGAAACACCGCCGCTGGCAAATTGTTCCAATCCCTCGATGTACGCGGTATAAAAGACGAGGCGAAATGCTTCGTCCGGATCATAGTAGTTTCAAAAACGTAAGGGTGGAGACTCGCCGTACGACGGGTTGTCCGATAATGGAACGGAGATGAAGGAATGAAGTCATACAATCCAAAATGCATCCTATGGAATACCGACTGGCTGTTTACTCTAAGCTGTGCTCCAGGTTCTGGAGACCGTTTTTGACCAAATCTGGGTTACCAATTAGCCTATTCGGCGCCTCTCCGCCGAATCAAAAGTTGCCACGTGGCATATTGCAGCACCAGCCCAAATGTGACTGCACTACTCCACACTCAACACACGAACAGACCTTTGCTTTGTATAACACCTTTGCAATAACGCGAATTTTCCTGGCAGCCACCTTGGCTTTGGACTCAATGGATCGCCCAAAATCTAGGTTCCAGGAAATTTCAACTCCTAAAAGCTGAAGTTACACCACTGAATCACACGCTATAGGTAAACAACTCAACGATACGGAACGAAAGACAGTTACTAGCACAGGTTGTCCTTTCAATATCCCATGTCTTGACCATCATCGAGTGGTTTGTTTTCTCCACCACAAACTCAGACCAGACTTTGTCGAGTGCCACGAGTTGGCACTGGCGTTCGGAATAATCAAACGAATGACTCCAACATACAAATATATCAGAATATTACTTTTTACAGCCACTACTATTACGTTTCACTACGCTTTAAATTTATTCGGCTTTTTCATCAAGTAATGGCCAACTTTTATTTGTTCAAAATGTTGGTGCAATAGTTTTATACCCATTATACGTATTGGATGGGCCAACATAGATTGTTTGTATGTAATCCTACTAAAATATACCTGGAATTTTGCTAGCATACTTCCATCTGTAAACAATGTTTTGTCGTCAGCATATTTAAGTTTTAATACTTTGCAAAATGTAGTGATAGGTACAAAAAACGCACTTGGATTTTAGAGTTCTTGCCCAGCCTTTTATGATTATATGAGGGTCGGCTCCCAGTCTTACTAACTTTAATTTAGAAACGAATATTGTACTGAATTATTAACACAAAATGGTCCATGAAATTCAGTTTTAGTACAGAAATTAAACAACTTTGTTGTACTAGAGATTTAATACTACATGCAATCGCATTTTATACGGGTGTAAAACGAAATGGTTTCCTTGGAGATTTCAACATGGACATATAATTCCTGTAGAATTTGTTATAATTGTGCTGCGCAAAGAGCTTTCGCTAGTACACATATTTCTTATCGAGATAATAATAATACACACATCAAAAGTGTCTAGGGATCAACATATATTTTTGCAATAACTTTTCTCCTGATTGATATTAATTAAAATTATCTTTAAGGATTCATCAAATAAAGTGTTTTCGTTTGTCACAGTAACGATAAAACAAGTCACCTTTGCATTAATAAAGAAATTTGCCATTTTCCTAATAAAGGGATATTTGACATTTGAACCACTAACACAAAAGTTCGAAAAAAAGACTGAAATAACAGTTTTCTCTAAAATTTTATTGGGTAACTTAAACAATTAATAATCCGTGTTTCTACCGCGAACACTAACAACACAAGAACATCGGTTTGGCATACTCAAAATGAGTTCATCCAAATCACGCTGTGGAATGGCCGCCCATGTTCGTTGCAACAACAAAAAAAGGTCTTCTTGCGACTGGATACCCTCCATATTCGGCAGAGCTCTTCTCTGTAGCATATCCCATGCATGCTCAATCGGGTTCAAGTCTGGCGACTGAGCAGGCCAGGGCAGGACATTGATGTTAGCTGCGGCGAGAGTCTGTCTTACAACTCTTGCGGTGTGCGGTCGTGCATTATCATGCATTAACTGAAATAAGGGACCGATTTGCACTTGTAGAAGAACGATGACGTCTGATACAATCGTCTCAGCATAAATTTGAGCGTTGAGGTTGCCTCTGATCCAAATCAACTCAGTTCTTCCGCCGATCCAAATACCCGCCCATACCATGATGGTTCCACCACTATAAGGATGGACTTCCTGGCAGGATTTTAATCGCTGTTGGCGTCCAGGGGTTCTCCAGTGTCGTATACGTCTTGTATCCGGTCTCATACCAAAACGAGACTCATCAGAAAAGCACACGAAACGCCATTGTTCTTCTGCCCAATTTCTGTGTTCAAGAGCCCATTGATATCGAATCCTACATTGTGCATTGCTATAGGTGGTACCCGTAGCGGTCTTCGGGAATGAAGGTTCACTTCATGCAAGCGGTTTCTGACTGTTTGGTCGCTAATTAAGTTCCCTGAAGAGTGATGAAGCCTCACGGCTAACATCATGGCGGTTATTGTTGGAGCTCTTCGAGTTAAGATTTGAATGTATCGGTCTTGTCTCCGTGTGGTGCAGCGATACCGTCCTCCATGGCGCTCAGCCACGGTACCAGTGCTTCGGTAACGTGTCCAAAGTCGACTGATAACACTCTGACTTGTATTCAGAGCTAAAGCCACAGTACGTTGCCGGGAACCAGCTTCTATCATTCCCACGGCTCTGAGCATTTCTTCCCTACTTAAATGACGTCGCCGCTCCATAATAACGTTGGTTTTAATCAGTAGTAGGGAAACAGTAGCACTAATAATGTCTTCAATGCGTTGTATGTTTTTATAGGGAAAATATTGACAGCTGATTTTCATCTTTTACTCGAATTTGATTCACAGTTCCTGATTCAAATTATGAAATGCACCAAAAAGGATCCATATAAATTTATAAAATCATAAATTTATTACAAAGCCACATCTCAATCTCAAGAAATCCGCATAAAAATGCTTGATCCCTAGACACTTTTGATGTGTGTATATATAGCCTTTTATTCAGAAAACAAAATTTACAATGAAAGTTTAATCAAAGATCTCACAAATTATCTCGATCTTATGTAAGTGTCCCTGGACAACGAAGAATATTTATCATTTCCATAAAATTTTCCATTGTCGTCTGTCGCGAGGTACCCTCCTCCAGTTTGGACCTGCTATCACCTTTAATTTCTCCTTTCATCGTGTAAGCTGTGTCTATGTATCCACTTCCATTTCTTTTGACATTTCTTGAATACCATTCTGCCACTACCCTGCTCCACTTGCCGTTAGTATCTTGCATTGTGTGGCCTATCCACCTTCTCTTTTGTTGGTCTATCCTTATTAGAATGTCGGTCAGTTTTGTTTTACCCCTGAAATCTGTGTTTCTTCTTCCAGCCTCTTACTTAACTAGGTCGTGTCCCTCATAATTTTTTTGTTAGGTAGCTTTGGTAGGTAGCAAAAGCCTTCGCAAATCCCTTCAAGAACTCGCACCACCTCGAATGCACCCTCGCGGTGCACTTCCAGTTCAAATTAACTCACAACCAGTTCTAAACTCAAATAACGAGTATAGGCTACGATTCGTTTCCCAACATTATAGGAACACACACATTAATCATATCAGGGAACGACGAGTTCAGTGCCGTGAGCGGAGTAATGCAGTTTTTAAAACTGTTTTACAATTAAGCAGGAATAACATACATGAGCGTCTCAGAAGGCAACTTCTTTCCATTTTTTATTGGGTTGTTTGTATATTTTTTCGGTTGTACGTCCAAGACTGGAAGCCATATGTAAGACATGGTAGAATTTCCGAGTCCATAACAATTTTTTTGATTGAAGTCGGTAGCTTCGATTTAAAAACTTCTTTGTGGGCCCAGTATTTCCCCCATGCGATTGAGATTCTTCGGTCTATTTCGTCTTGATGTCTATTTTTATGAAAAGAAATTTGTTTGCCCAAGTAGATATATTTGTCTACGTAATCCAGTGAGGTACTATTTACCATGATAGGTTCCTTGTTGTGATTGGTCAAGATTTTTGTTTTTTCAAGATCCATTTCCAGCCCTACCTTCTACTTTCTACCTTTATGCTTACGCTGTGTAGCTCGTTTATCAGAGAATTGAATTCTTTTGGACTATTTGCTTTGCTTTGCTGGTACGACTAGCTGGCATATAGTAAATAATTTTATCTACTCTCATCTCAAAAAATTAAAAATATAAAACTAAAAAGGAGTTTATATTGACGTACTTTACCCATAGTATATCGAAAGGAAATTAAAAAATTAAATTATAACATTATTTCTTTAACAAAATAATGTTATAATATTATTTTTTCATTACCGTACAGATTACAAACCCTAGATAGCACTATTTCATTTTTTTACCTGTGGCTGCGTGCGCTTTGGCGCGTGCGCTTTGATGCAGGGTGCAGAATTTTGGCGCCAAATACGTTTCCTTGCATTGCGAGTCGTTGTTTTGTTTCGCTGGACACATAATTGATTATTATTGTTTCTTAAAATGTATGAGATTAGATAAAGTAGTGTATGAAACTGTACATAATGAGGGATATTATGCTGGAGTGTGAGTTTAAAAAACGAGCGAAGCGAGTTTTTTAATAGTATCACACGAGTGCGTAATACCTAATTATGTACAGTTTCATCCCAATTTTTTTTTTTTATAATTATAAACTAGCGCTTGACTGCAATCCCGCCTGATAGTAAGCAGTGATGTAATCGCTGGTGGTAAAGCGCGCTAGTTTATTAAACCCATTCACTTAAAAAACTTAGTGAATAGAAAGAAAGACGGCAGTTGAGCGAGGCGATGCAAATTTATAAACCCAACAACACTGCCAATGATGCTACGCCAGAGGGAAATTTATCTGGATGTACCATGATCAAACTCCCGACACAACATCATTTGGCGCATCGTACCCGGCAAGCTTCACAACACAACTGCTCAGACCCGTCCTCCGTACGGCTTCACCAGACATCATGCCGGAAAACGACGAATCGCTTGGCGGCAAGACTTTGTCTGGTGGGTGTTAACTTCTGCCGGCAGCCGATCTTAGGCCTACCACCGAGAAAACCGACCTATTGGTCTAACTGTAATACTTCGATATCGTCTTCGGGTTGTATAGGTCAGACGGCAGTTGCTTCATGGAAAATATCGAAGTTTGGCCAAAATCAGCAGTTAGACTGGTAAAGTGGACCCTAGACTCCAAAGCTGAAAAAGCTTCGGATGCGACTGGGATTAACGCTGAGATGATGATGATGATGATTGTAGTAAGTGTAGCAGTATTTTAAAAGCTGTTATTTTACATCGTGGCTTTATTTATTTTAATTATTTATTTATTTTATTAAAACGTTGCCCCACACTAGGAATTTCTCCTATATCGTGGGTGCGTTTACTAACATATAAACTCAACTAATTGTAGGCCATACAAATATTTGTCCCGTGCGGGAATCGAACTCGCGAGACGCAACGCAGCAGTCGATCGCTCAGCCACTGCACCAATTATGTTGTGTTGTGTCTTAACTAATAACATTTTTAAATATTACAAAATATATGGAAAAAGTGTTTCACCGATGTCGGGAGGAGGGTCCAACCTACCGGTGGTTAGGGCTCCAGATACCGGACTCTCCTCACAATGCGACCATAATGAAGAACTGCTGCTTTTTGAATTAGATTCTTTATCCAGCACTTTACGAAAGCCTCAATAGATGTTTATCGAGGCCATCGGACCATAGCATGGCACGACAATTGGCTTAATAACAGCGAGCTCACATTCCACATGTCAATAACCTCGTGTGCTAACTCGAGGTATTTAATTTGTTTCTCTTTCTCAGCTTTCCGCCCGCTGTCGCTGAAAACTAGCGCCGGGCTCTGTTTTGCATAGGGTCGCGTCGCGGCAGTATGCTGAGCGACAGTCGTTTCGCGTGGATGTAACGCATGTTTCCTTAACTATTTTTTGTGTTTTTGCAAATTTTTATTTATTTATTTATTCTTTTACACATAATGCTACAGGTTCGGAAAGGTGTCGCCAGACATGCTTCACTGGCACGTCATTTCGTTTTAGTGTAAAACTTTATAGATGTTCGTCTAGTCGGCCGCTGCGCAAGGAGACGCGGCTTCGAACCCCGCGTTATGCAAATATTTATATGCATGAATATGAATATTTGCACTGGTCTGTTCGTGCCTTAGAAAGCACGTTAATCCGTTGGTCCCTTTGCCATACGAACATCTAATGGCAGTCGAGCCCTCAAAAGTCCAACAATAGGGTAAAAAAAAAAATATCAGTCAGTCAGATTTCCAAAAAATACAAGACACGTATTTTTTTCTTTTTTAATTTTTTTTTCTGTTTTGCATAGGGTCGCGTCGCGGCAGTATGCTGAGCGACAGTCGTTTCGCGTGGATGTAACGCATGTTTCCTCAACTATTTTTTGTGTTTTTGCAAATTTTTGTTTATTTATTTATTCTTTCGCACATAAATTGTACAGAGGCGGACTTAATGCCTTAGGCATTCTCTACCAGTCATAGGTGGTGAAGAGATTGATAGCAGATGCTTTAATTGAAAACATTATAATGAAAACATACTCTTAATACTATTTAAATAAGCTTTTCTTTTCTTTCACGAGGTTCTCATCATGTGAAATGGTAATAACAACAACCATTGTAAGTCACGCGAAGCGATCTATCACCAGTAGACATGACGCTTATTGGCAACGATAGTCTATAAGCAGTGCAAACCGATCGATCCCAGTACATACAATATAGTCTTAAGTATAATTGGTACCTCAAATTCAACAAGTTTGCATTTAAAAATACTATCTGAAGAAAACACTGTAGTAATTCATAACTCCCAGTAGCCAGAAAGAGTTAAAATTACGCTCAGAACAAAACAACCGTATTTTTTAAACTTATTAACTAGTTTTTTTTAATGGTTTATTTTTTATATATTTTTTTTCGTAACTTCTTAACAATTTGCCAGCGGTCGGCTTTCCGCCTGGCTAGAATATAAGTGTCTTCAACACACACGCGGGACTGTGGTCAAGCGCTAATTTATAAAATTAAAAAAAAAAATTGTATACTTGGAAATTAGTCCTGGCAGTAAAAAATAATACGATACTCATAAATCAGTTGAAAATGATACTGCCGACCCGGTCTGAAATCGCCAACCCGCATTAAGAAAGCGTGGTGACTACACTCAATCCTTCTCTGCATGAGAGGAGACCTGTACATTACCTACACTACGTGTTTGCCTGTCTATAAACTACTAATACTACCAAACTAGTAATACTACTATAGTTCCGACTAGCCTTTATTTCTATTAAAGCATTTAAAGCAATTAAAAAAAAAAGCTACGTACCTCTTTAAAAAGAAGAACGGACGATTCAAAATATTATATAAACCCAGGATTATATAATGTTTTGAATTAAAACAGTTTCGTTGGAGGGTACATTATTCTTGTTGCTTCTATAAGCGAGAACAATGTAAAAAACATCATTCATCATTTGTTTTTAGCAGTATATACGTTTTGTATATACGGCCTCGTAACAAAAGGGTACCAACGGACCCTATTATTAACTCGGTATGTCCATTCGCCGCCGACAACGAAAAGTCCACGAGAAACGAGATTATTCATACTTTGCTCCATGATTCATACCGATGCGTGTGGTGGACAGCCAGCTGTAGGAAATGTATTTTCTATCTATACAAAGTTATTAATTGTTTATGCGATACCTGAATATAGTTTGTTCGAAATAAGTAACTGACTCGATTCCAATTATTTTTACACCATGTTATATTTTTTCCCAAATACATTTAGAAATTGTTGCAGTGTGGTTACCGAGCGGGGCACGCAGCTTTCTGTAGATCATAGTACTGCCAACGCCCGCGCAATAGCTGACGCCAGAGGTCAACGTAGGAGTGTGGACCCTATTTTTGATTAATACTTAATAAAATGGACAAGAATGAGTAGTTCTAAATATTTTGGTGAGGTCAAATGCACAAAGGGAGAAATTTTCGGAGATGGACTCACAAACTGAGACATGCTTCTTGGGTAGTCGGCATAAACATCATATACAATTAAAATTAAAAATTAGTTCTCAAAAAAGCAATATTACATACATTCATATCTACATATTGAACGTCTATTTAACTATTCTTAGAATATAATGTTATAAATATTGCTACTCACAATTAGAATAGGAAATTATTATTACGAAATTAAAGTTGCCTATAGTAAGTTAATCTCAGAGAATTTCCCAGTAGCAAACAATCTCTGTATACAGACATATAAGATAAACAATATACTAATCGGTACATAAAACAAGAGGACGTGGAGTGCTACAGTGTTGCCTCGCCGAGGCAATAACGAGTTCATTGAACTGGAATCATTGACGGACGCCTCGCCTCTCCAGTTTGGCCTGATAACCGATTTCTATTATCCTCTTTGCCGTCAAGCCACTCGTTTAATGATGAAATGGGTTCAAACGGATTTTTATTATATGCAAATAACAACGGTGGTCGGATCTGGATTTTATTATTGTGATTGTGTAGTTCAGAAATTATTTCTTATATAATGTAGTTTAATATCAATATGGCGGGGTTAATTTTAGGCTTGAATTCAACTTCAGAGTAAGATTGTAACGGAGGCTCAGGCGGAGGTGAAAGCAGATATAGAAAAAAAATGAAATTTATGGTTTGCGGCCATTTATGGTTTGGTTTGATCGGTGGTAGGCCATAACATCGGCCACCGGCAGAAGTTACCACCCACCAGACAAAGTCTTGCCGCCAAGCGATTTGTCGTGTTCCGGCATGATGTCTGGTGAAGCCGTACGGAGGACGGGTCTGAGCAATTGTGTTGCGATGTGTGCCGGGTACGATGCGTCTAATGATGTTGTGTTGGGAGTTTGGTCGTGGAGGGTCTTCAGATCAATCTCCCTTTGGCGCAGCATCTTTGATCGTGTTGTTGGGTTTAACATTGCATCACCTCGCTCAACTGCCATCTACCTTCCTATTCGCTAAGTTTTTCTGAGTGAATAGGCTCTTAATAAACTAGCGCGCTTTACCATCCACGATCGCATCACTGGTTACCATCAGGCGAGATTGCGGTCAAGCGCTAGTTTATAATTATTAAAAAAAATTAAATATTTATTTTTATTTTAAATACGTACATTAATAGTAGTACACTTAGTAAAAAAATATTACCTTCTAGTGATGAAAATTAAGGAGAAACATATTGCTTTTGCCGCATTCCCGTCTCGCACTAGTTGATTCTTGACCATTTCGCGCTCAAACGCGGCCGGACGGTTGTCGAGCGTTGCAGCTTGCGCGTTATTTATATTACTTAATACGCAAATATCTCGTTATAACTCCGCAAAAATTGTACGGATTCAGACGCGGAGGCGAAGATACGATTTCTTGTGGAACTTTCGCAGTAACGGGAGCGGAGGCGAAGCTCCGTTACAGCCCGACTTCAGAGAGAGGTGGCCTAGTGATATCGACCGCGTCTTACGAGTTGTGGATCAAAGGTTAGAATCCCATCAGGCGCTTTACTTTCTGTATATTATTTCACTAGCGGTCGCCAGCGACATCGTTCGAGTGGAGTTATTTATGCTCCGCTCCTATTGGTAGCAGCGTGATGTTATATGAAGGAGATCAATCATATTTGATGGCTCTGTGCCCAAACTATTAAAAGTTAAGTTTTATCTATAAGCTAGAACAAATAAATTAGCTCTGACGTGCGCCAGACGTATTTGGGATGTCTAAAGGCAAGGGAATAAAAAGGTCAAATGTCTGTGAGTTTTTGAACTCTATTTTACTCTAGCGGCTGCCAGCGACTTCGATCGCGTGGAGTTAGTTATGCTCCGTTCCTATTGGCCGCAGCGTTATCTTATATACTCTAAAGCCTTCCTGGATTATTGGGCTATCCAACGCAAAAATAATTTTTCAAATCGGACCAGTAGTTCCTGAGATTAGTGCGTTCAAACAAACAAACAAACTCTTTAGCTTTATATATTAGTATAGATTACCACTGCTTTCAAAACGGAGAAGGTATACTGTCCTAGAGCGGAAACTTCTACCAACCCGCACTGAGCTGATTATGTATGTTTTTATTGAACTCTACTAAATCAGCTGATACGATAGTTTTTCGAGTTTTGTTCACATTGCGTTTTTTTGTGTAATTAGCGAAATATTATTTTTTTACTTAAAAATCTTATTGGGTTATAAAAGTATAGCAAATGTAAACGGTTTAAAGTGAAAAAAAATGCATATTATTTTTTTTTTTAATCAGGAAAAAACCGACGAAAAATTTCACCTGTGAGGAGTTCAGAATCATGTACTGGATCCATGGTACTCGTTTGTGCGTCGATGTCAGAGACACCCTTTATATGACGGCGCGTGACTGGTTAATTTTGAACATTGTGATCTGTTTTATCGTATCAATTGACTTTAAATTACTCTACTATTTTTATGAAGTCGATTAATCGGTTGGTATTCTGATAAATTATGATTTTTATTAAAAGCGGGTAACACCGACTGAAGTTGCGTTTGTAATAGCGATCGACCGATAGCGTTGGGCATTCTTTGCTCAAGCTTCGATCGAGTGGGTTGGTCATACTCAAACTCAGTGGCTCTTATCTGTTTTAATCTGAGATTATCAGTGTAATCCCTTAATATTAAAGTGATCTAAGTGACTGTACAGTTAAAATAATAAGAATCGAACATCACACTACAGTTATTTTTCAACGTTTTATCTAAATACCGCCCAGATGGATGCTCATGCGGATGAGAAGACACCTCAACTATCCAGAACTTCGGGCCCGCCTTCCTGGCGGTTTTTCCCCGTCATATATACTATGTCATGTATATTAATAATTATAAACTAGTGCTTGACTGCAATCCCGCCTAATGTAATGAGCAGTGATGCAATAGTTGATGGTAAAGCGCGCAAGTTTATTAAGCCTATTCACTTTAATAATTAAATCTAAAATCTTAGTGAGTAGGAAGGAAGGTGGCTTTTCAGCTAGGTGATGCAATGTTAGTGGGGAGGACACGGCGCAGCTCACGCTCTCCGAGTGTATAGCTTGGGAGGAGCAACGCCGTGTCCTCACAACTGAAATAGGAGGCGACGATGCGATGCGATGCGGTGATGATGGCGATAGCGATGTTTGTAGTTTAACACCCCACTACCCCGTGCAGGAGACGAGGCCCGGACAGACCGGACCAGCACGAGGGTGTGGGGCCGTGGAAGAATTTAGACTCCCGCGGCCCCACGCGAGCTCGTGATATAAGAGATACCGGGGTGGTTTTAGTCAGTAGACCCCGTCGCCCACCCCAGGGCGGCGGACATCCTTTAAGGATTTCCACCCCGAAAAAAGAAAGGTGACGCAATGTTAAACCTAACAACAACAACAACACGACCTACGATGCTACGCCAGAAGGAGATTAATCTGGAAACCCGCCACGATCAAACTCTCAACACATTTGGCGCATCGTAACCAGCACGCATCGTAACACAACCGCTCAGACCCGTCCTCCGTACGGCTTCACCAGACATCATGCCGGAACACGACGAATCGTTCGGCGGTAAGACTTTGTCTGGTGGGTGGTAACTTTTGCCGGCAGCCGATATTATGGCCTACCATCGAGAAAACGATTTCAGTAAACAGTTCATATCGAACTGTTACCATTGATTCAATCATCATCGTCAACCTTTTTGTCGTCCCACTGCTGGACACAGGTCTCCTCTCATATAGAGAAGGATTGAGCGTAATCACCACGCTAACTCAATACTGGTTGGTGATTTCGGTCTTAAAGTACAGGTTTCCTCAAGATGTTTTCCTTTACCTCTTAATCAGTCATTGGTGTCCAAGATATACTTAAAACATAAAAAAAATATACTTACAAGATATATTTACCATTGATTGTGCACATAGAATCACTTGTTGATTTCAAGATCATAATTTGAATGAATATTAATATATTAATAGTTAATAAAAATTAGTTGGATTTTAACAATATGTATATTAATAAAATATTTCTCTTTGTTTTAGGGTAAGCATCTGCATTCAGCAATTGAATTTGGTGTGTTCAAACAACTGGTTTCGACCACGTACAGTTGAGTAAGTAAAATAACCGTTTTGTTATAGCTAAGATATTATTTACTTTTTAATGTAGTTTAGTATCAATATGACTGGGTTAATTTTAGGCTAGAGTTCAACTATCAAGGAAAAAAGTTGCGAAGAAAGCCACATTATTTTAAAGAGTTTCAGCAAACAACCACTGTTTATAAGTTAAGAGGGCTGGGCTTGTATTCTGTCATTCTGTGTTGTATTTATTTCAAATATAATTCCAATCGAAGTTTTTTAAAGTCTAGGCGCTGCCTTGACTTGATGATAAAAAAGATTTGTCAAAAGTGTAGCACACATTAGCTTGTGAACGTTCTCAAAAATACAAATAGTGCCCTCTAATGCCGTGTTTAATCAAGCAATTGACGTGACTTTGAAGTAAGAAATCCTTAAGTGTTGAAGTAAGAAATCAGTAAGTATGTCAAAATCAAAATCAAATCATTTATTTCAATAAACTCTAAAGTTACGGGCACTTTTGAATTGTCAGAATTTCGGTCAATCAGTAAGTTGAAGCTAGATTCTAAAGACTAGGTACCTATGGAGAAGAACGGGCAAGAAACTCCATGGACATTCTTTTAAATTATCAAGCTATTGATAAAAATATTTGATTACATCGTTCATGTTGAAATCAACGCTGAGAGCGTTCATTATGGAAAACAAAAACAAACAACAATTCAGAAATTAAAATACGCCGTGGCAGCTAAGAGATGACCAGTCCCCTCTGACGGCGTCCGTTCACGAACATGAAGTATGGATCAGCATCATTCAGCTCAACCATATTGAAGGGAAGCTAATGACCCAACACACACGCCACCATCAGCGAGACATTTGAGTGAGCATGACATTCTCTCAACAGCCAAAGTACAATCAAGTCAATAAAAAATACTAACCCAACAAATAGATGCTTTACAGCAAGTACATCGTGCTCACACGTGTGTCATGCAATTATACAATACTAAGAAATTGAAACCAATGCAAAGATAGTTTAGTCCAAGGTTCAGCACCTCCAACAGTGTTCCCGAATACTAAGTTTAGCTCCTGTGTAGCTGTACCAGTGCCGAACACCCCTGTCAGCGATGCAATTCCGTACAATATACTTGGCTACATAGTGTGTAATACTGGCTTTGAATAAAAAACATAAATAATTACAAATTAAAACTACAAGAGGAAAAATCAAAGAACAATCAGTGTATATGTAGAAATCGGACGCAGCTCAAGCCCAAAATATAAATGATAACTGTTCGTATACTATTCCTGCTTACCGTGTACAGGATGGGAGATCTAAGATTAGATCTTTACTATAGAGATAATAATTACATCCTATTGATGAATTTCAGAAAATTGTAGCTGTCATGTTTTCGATTTTGAGTTAGATCTATCATATTCAGATATTCAATATTTACGATTTTTTTTAAAGTTTAGTACGTATAATGTACATTACAATATATGATCCCCAATCAAATTATCTCCTTTTGCATATTACATAAGTACAATAGAGTGAAGTGTAATATAGTGCCAAAACATACTGAAAATAAAGTATTTTTATTACAGCAATGCAATTTTGCAAACATTTTAAAAAGTTAGACGAAATGAGCTTAGAACCGTCAATAGTGGCAATCCCTAGTTAGAACGACAGCTTACTCTACGCTCACTTCTTCGAAGTTTCCACGGTGATATTTCTACAGAATCGATGGGCAGGTGTAAACTATAGTAGACAGGTGTAAACTATAATGGACAGGTGTAAACAATGATGAGCAGGTGTCAACAATGGTGGGCAGGTGTAAACAATGATGTTTAGGAATTAGTACCAGGTAGCGACCAGTCCTAATTATGCTTATTTAGGTCTGTGTTTAAGCCACTTTAAATTTGAAAAAGATCTTTTTAAAAACAAACACCCAATCAATTTTAATGCAAAAAATAGGGAAGTAAAAAGAATATTTTTATTATTCTTTTATACTCAATTTGTTTTATTATATTTTGAAGGACATGGAATGTTTCCTTTGAGTAAAAATTGGTAGCATCAATATTTACTGTATTACCCCTAGGGCCTGCTTCATCTTTCCACTCTATATAACATGATCGTGATGAAAGAAATGTTTAATATAAACATCGTGTTTATTTCTTTTTAACTTTTTTATAAATATATAAATCTAGCTTATTTTACAGTAACCGAGCCTTAAAACATTATTCGTCATCTTGGATACCCTATCACCTTGTTAGGGGTACACCAAGATGCTTAGTTTTATGTAAAATCGATGACAGCTCATAAAATTGTGGCCTTCAAAGGCAAGAACTAAATGACGGGCTGCCGGTAGGGTTGTACGAGTGAGAAATAAAGCGAAATACGATAGAACCTGCATTCGCGTTTAACATCGTTTTTTTTTTTCTTGTGATCATATCTGGCATTAGTTTATATATCTATTCACATACTTATAATTGATTGACTTGATATGTCTTATTTATATTTCAACTTTCAGCGTTTCGCTTCCTCTTTTATACCGCGTACATCGATGAACTGTAACAATTTGCTAGCGACGGTGTTTCCGTCACACTACAATTTGAGTGTCTTCAAGGCTAGAGTGAATAGGCTCCTAAGCGCTAGTTTATAATTTAAAAAAAAATCAGCCTATAATGTACACTACCGCGACACACGTCTCCTCTCTATGTTATTATCTTTATGTATTTTACTAAAACAAAAATAACTAGAAAACCGGTTCAACCATCTCTACACTACTGGTTATGTGGGCGCCACTGTCTCCATTTATGGCGAAGTGAGGATTCCTTGCTGTCAATAACTACGTTAAGCGAAATTGTAAAATAAAAAGGCGACTTCCCTACAAAATCAATTACTTTCCACCGCAGCCCGTCTAAATCTCTTATTTTTATTTGTTTTATAGAAATTACTTGTCAGTTTCAAAGTAGAACATAAAAGGGAGGTATTGTTGCGTGTTAATTGAATCTCATGGAAAATCAACAAACGGTTTTCGTCTTGGAATTGTTGGTTAGAAATAGAATTGATTATGGATAAGGCGTTAAATCAACCCGCCTGCGTTTTGAATAACAACCCACTGCTTCTAACCCTCTTTTTCTTCTACTGTGTCCCAGCATTTAGAACATTAGATATAGACTGATTGTCTAAGGCTAGTCAGCGAGAGTATGAGATACTTGTACTTGATGCTGAATGTGTGATTTACATGTGTAAAAAATCCAGCCACAAACATTAACATTAAGCGTGATCCACGCACTGGTTAGCTAGACAACGTCGCAGTCGACTCTGTAGAAGATAGCAAAAATAAATATAAAGTTGATTATTTTGAAATAGGTGTGCAGCACAGCGCACGTTTATTAAAGGTGACATAATTTTGATAACATATTTAATAAAAGAGAGATTATTTAAATTTGATTTTTCGGATAGGTATTGTAGGTATACAACGTGGCAAGGATATTGATGTACCTATTCCCATGGATTCAGTAAGTACATGATTCTGAATCTCAAGGAACTTTAGAATCATTTGCAGAAATTTTTCAAAGGATATTAAATAAAATAATTGCTGTTCAGTACATTTTTACCGGGAATTGTATTTTACATTATAATTTTATTGACAAAAAATATCCAGGGTCTGGAATTATGTGCTGAATTATGATTACAATCTGCGTATTAATATGTCACTTTGTTAGCACAAGATAGCGGGTTTAGTTAGAGACAGCAAACCACTGATGATCCACTTTAGCTCTGGATGGAAAGAGATGGAAGTCCTCGAAAGAGACCTTTCAATAACAATGAGATGACGCAATAACAGCAAATATTGAAATTATGAGCAACTTAAGGGTATGCGGGTACGGGCCTGCGGGCGGTAAGTAGTGAGCAGTTCGCCGCCCGGTAAGTACCAGGCCCGAGTCGACGGCGCGTTGTGTTTCACGTGCGCCTCAAAGAGAAGTCAGCACATCGTGACGGGGTCCACGAAGACCGATGGCTCCTGGGTCAGGGTTGCGGGTTGGTTAAAAAAGAAACCGTGGCCCTGGCGCATAGGCAAGTGAAGAAACACGGGTGGGTTTTAGTCAGTAAAAGTCTGACACGCTCTTCCGCTCCGCCCAGAGCGGGAAAAGTCATTTGATGATTTCCAATCCCAACCAAAAAAAAAAAAAAACGAGTGTGCTTATGACCACACGACTGAAGTGAAACTTCAAATATATATGTGTGTACAATATGTACATGTATACACATATACATATATTAATTTTCTATAAATATTCAAATTTATTTCATGGTTTCATTGGTAAATTAATATTTTTGCATAGATCTTCTATTTTTATTGAAATAAAAATATTAATGGCTGGCCACTTTGGATTCAGTGGAGAGGCGTGCGAAGAGGCTGATTGGTGACCCTGATTTAACTCGAGTTGGTCTCCAAAGCCTAGAGCACAGGCGTAGAGTAGCCAGCCTTTCGGTGTTCTATAGGATACATTCTGGGGAATGTGCGAGGGAATTGCACGATTTAATTCCCCCATCTCCGTTCCACCATCGGACGACCCGTCGTACGGCGAGTTTCCACCCTTATGTTGTTAACACCTCTACGATCCGGACGAAGCATTTCGCCTCCTCCTTTATACCGCGTACATCGAGGGACTGGAACAATCTGCCAAGCGTGCGTAAAGAAGTTTCACTTCAAAAAGGGTTTGTGAGTAAGAAAATTCGGATACTCGGATACAAAACAACACTAGAAACCAACAGCTACAAAACTTCCCTCGCCATTCACCTACAAAGTGATTGTTCTGCTCACTCCGGTGAACGCAGACTAATACCCTTCCAGCCAGCCGGTCGGAACAAACGACTGGGTAATTGGGACAAACCGAGGCAAAACTTACTGTTTATCCTGCTTACCCCTAATATGCGGGCTAGTAGGGCGAGTTACCGTTGTAACTAAATAAAGTTGTAAGTGCAAAAATGATTTTGGGGCGTGTAGAGTGTAACTGTGTTGCTTAGAAATTAGAAAGAAAAATGTTTGGTTTATTTTTGGTTTTTAAACTAAACTTAACAATTTCAACGCATTAAACAATATTAAAGTAAGTGTTAACTGTTGTTAACACTTACGTTAATATTGTTTAATGCGTTATGTAAAAAAAAAATGTATATTAGTTATGGTGCCTTGTTGAGTGTTCTCAACAAGGCACCATAACTTAATATACAATTTTTTTTTTTTTATAAGTATAAACTAGTGCTTGACTGCAATCCCGCCTAATGGTAAGCACTGATGCAATCGTTGACGGTAAAGCGCGCAAGTTTCTTAAGCCTATTCACTTAAAAATCTTAGTGAATAGGAAGGAAGACGGCAGTGGAGCGAAGTGATGCAATGTTAAACCCAACAACACGACCAACAATTCTGCGCCAGATGGAGATTAATCTGGAGACCCTCCACGATCAAACTCCCGATACAATAACATTTGGCGCATCGTACCCGGCACACATCGCAACACAACACATTTTCAGACCCGTCCTCCGTACGGCTTCACCAGACATCATGCCGGAAAATAATGGAAATTGCTAGAAATTCAGCAGAGGTGTCCTTGTGGTATCGCCCTTGACTTGCCCTAGATTTGCATCAGAAAGACGATGTCTATTATGCTTAAAAAAGTTAAAAGATTTCGATTTTCGTGATGAAATCGGCATGTTCTAAAATCGAAATTTCAAAGAAATGTGATTTCATATGAAGATATGTGTATATATCTATCCCACATTAGGAGTGGATGGTAGATTATCGCCCAATCCATCTCACTGGAGGAAGCCTTTGTCACAGCTGTGGGAAAATTATAGGTTAATAATGCTTAGAAATTCACCAAATACAAAGAATCACAAAAGATATATTTTAATAAAAATTTGCTCCGTATTGTTCGATATTATCAGGCAAAATATTATCAGATTGTTTGTTCAGGATACCGAGAAAACAAAATGTGCTCTCCGATCTTGTTACAGGAGAATACAATAAATACCGCATTCTCAAATAATCTAATATTGGTAATAAAACTCTCTGGGATATTATGATTTAGGCACTCGAAGATTTAGTCTGACGATGGAAAATGTTTTCTGATGCATAAGTAATACTATCTATTATTATACTAGCAATTTATTTTCGATACCTACTAGAACCTCTTAAAACGAAGCCTTTTTAAGAAAGTTCTAAATAAAAAAATTAAAAACAAAAGTCATTTTTTCAAATAAGGCTGAGAATCAGCACTTTTTGAACGTCAATATTACATATGACAGTCCCCCAAAACGCCCACCCATCGACACTTCATAGTGCTTTCGCTGGGAAGAAGAAGTGGCAGAACAAACTTCCCCACAGCACAGCTGTCTGTTCATTTAAAAAGAAAAAGAACACATGACTTTATACAATACTCTGTATAGTAATGAACACAAGAAAATACAACAACAAAGAAATTGTTTACCATATGCCAGCTAGCCACGCCAAAATACCAGCAAAGCAAAACTATATTAAGTTTACACTAGTCAATCTGTTAATTCAATCTATAAGGCCTCTGCCTCGAATCTTGCGGGCAGCGGGGCGCCGGCGGCGGCGGCGAGTGAGCGGCAGGATCTTATGCGTAAAATCAAACGGATCGGTTCTCGAAAACAGCGGCGCGGCAGCGGGACGGCAGCGGGCAGCGAGCGGTGTACTTCTCGCGCTCGAATGTTGCGGGCAGCGAGCGGTAATGGAGCGTTAGGAATAAATTTGAATCAAAAAGATATTGCCGCCATTGTTCAGACATTTCTTTTGCTAATAAAAACAAATATCTCGTCGACACAATCGTGAACACAACACTAAGCGGCTATAGTGACGCGCGATCTTCCCGCTAGTTTCAAGAACGGGTCTTCGACGGCGACGCCCCGCTGCCCGCAAGATTCGAGGCAGCGGTAAGAGTAAGGGAAGACCAAATAAACAATAGATGGAATGTGTGATAGAGAAGTATTGAAGAAAAAGACATTGCGCCGACCTTAAATAAATTGGTATAAGGGCAGCAGAATAATGACACTAGTCAATCAGTATTAAGTAAACATTACTGTTCGATAGTGTATACAGGTTTTTAAATTCTAACTCAATAACCTCAAGAATATAAAAATCGTATGGGGATAGATCTTCCAGTTTGAATCATTAATATTTTCACAATATTCTTTACCTCAAAAGGTCTGTTCATGGAATTTTACGTTCATATTAGTTTTACATCATTGTTGCTACTAAATAAAAAAGAGCAAAATAATTGAAAATAAATAATATCAACGAAATAATAATAGCAGACCAGTAAGTACATCACAGATTTCAATCTCAGAAAAGCAAATGACAGGCGCGTCTTGCAACGCAACTGGCTACGCCAGGCATGTGCTACGTGGACATTGCTACGCGGGCCGCTACGAGAGGCATTTGCTACGACCGCTACGCGTAACATTATGTAAGGCATGCCTTGCAAGCGTGAACTGTTGATGCGACCGCGCTACGTCTTACGATAATGAAGACAGCATTAGAGGGTATCTGACATCGTAACGCAAACTTCGCGAGAAGGCTACACCGCATGCCACTAATAAAATTATGATAGTCATTTATATCGTTAATGAGCGGTTACAGAAATAACAGTGTTTAAAAAAATGTGTCAGCTCGGCCTTTGAACGTTGCAAGCGTGCCGCCAAGCGGGTTTGTAGGTATGACGTTGATCCCTGATGTGAACTCTACTAAATCAGCTGATAAGATAGTTTTTCGAGTTTTGTTTTCATTGCGCTTTTTATTTAATTAGCGAATTAATTAATTTTTACTTTGAAATCTTATTGGGTTATAAAAATATAGCAATTATGAACGGTTTAAAGAGAAAAAAACTACATATACATTTTTTTAAATCAGGAATAAACCGACGAAAAATTCCACCTGTGGGCGGTTCAGAATCATGTACTGGATCCATGGTACTCATTTGTGCGTCGATGTCAGATAAAGCCTTTAAAAATAATCGACGAGAATTATTCTCTAATAGGCCATAGTAAAGATTGTGTGTGTTATCGACTCTCGTTTTTCTCCATGCCCACTAGTGGAACTTATTTTAAAGGGCAGTTGTGGCTATTACTTTAACTTGCAGTAGGGTTTCCAAAAAAACCTTGTTAAGATATACAAAGAATATGGCAGCCTTCTGTAAAATATTTCTTATAACTGTCTCACTCAAATGGAAATAGAGATAGGCGGGACACGTAGCCCGTTACGACGAAGACAGGTGGACCATCAGAGTAGTGAAATGGCAAGATCGTAGGGTTAGAAGTCAACCACACCGTAGATGCACTGATGAAGTGGTAAATATAGTAGGAGAAACTAGGGATGTTTCCCGGGTTAAAAAAACATTGATTCTGTTTAGTCTAAGTAGGATACGTATATTTTGTTTTATTAAATCAATAAAAATTTACAAATATAAAAGCGCGGCGGCGCGGAGCGGTGGCTGATGACATCACAGCGCGCTAAAAAGTGTAACGTGCAGTGACATCACACGAGTTTTCAACGCACTGTGTCGTCTTCATTTTTTGTTTATATGAAAAAAGAAAAAATACGTGTCTAGTATTTTTTGGAAATCTGACTGACGGAATAATTAGTTTTTTTTTTAGTCAACTATCCTATTGGATAACCCTTGCTAAACACAGAACGATGGATGTCCTTAGAGGAGGCTTTTACCAGAAGGGTTAACATTTTATGGTAGCTTGTGTGGACCCATATAAGCCACCATAAAATATTAACCAAAATGAAGAAATATAATGTGATAATAATGCAATAAAATTTATTTTTGAAGATTTTTTATTTATACTAGTTTATTTAACTTTATTTAAAAGATTTATTATCTATACTAATATATAAAGCTGAAGAGTTTGTTTGTTTGTTTGAACGCGCTAATCTCGGGAACTAGTGGACCGATTTGAAAAAAATATTTTTGCGTTGAATAGCCCATTATTCCAGGAAGGCTTTAGGCTATATAACATCACGCTGCGACTAATAGGAGTGAACCATAACGGACTCCATGCGAACGAAGTGCTGGCGGCCGCTAGTTAATTATAAAGTTATTCTAAACGAAGGGAGTCTTATGTATATTGCAACAGCAATGACTTTTGGTATCTACTTCTTACAGTACTTACATGTTCCATATGTAATGGAAAGTTGTAAGTGGATATTCATCACGAACCCTTCAACTGAACTGACAAATGGGATAGTCTACTATCCATCACGGTCACTGTAATGTAGGTTTCGTAAAATGTATTAAGTACCGTCTCATTTGACGGGTTTTCGTGTAATATTTATTTCGATTCAAACTCTCAATATGCTTTCGAATAGTTATGTCAATGCCCACAGGCAAATATGATATTATTTGCTATTTGATATGACATTTTACTTAGCTATTATTTTTTCTTTTTATGTCTTAACAAATGTGCTATTTATAAAAAAAGCTTTTTCTATTTTTGATAAAAGTAAAATAGTATATTTATGTTTATTATAAAATACTGAAAACCACTCTTATTAGCCGCTATACAATGTAATGTGATAACCTAATTGACACTATGTACATTTCATTGTCACATTTTTAAGAACTAAATATTATTTTTATTAATACTTAAAAAAAAGTACAATGACTACTAGAAGCAGAAACAAGAGTTACTGAAATCGTTTTTCTTAAACCAATTATAAATATAATTTTAAATCTAATGAAAGGATAGAAATATTTAGAAGGCACAAGGACCGAGCTTTTTCCACCTACGACGGCGATTTTTCTCCAAAAGTAATACCATCCAAAACATATAAATTTACCCTTTTAAATTTTAACACGATAACAACAAAACAGAACCAGCTATAATAAAGTGACGAAATAGGCTACTGCAGGCAAAGTCAAATAACCGCCCGTATTTGCCAGTTATCAACATATCTTTTAAGCCTTTTACGAAGCTTGGCGAGTCTTTACGAGTCTTGGCGACTTAGTGGCATTTCTATAGATTCCGAGTAGAAGCTTGCTTTCAATATAGTTCCCAGTTTATGAAATTGTGTTTGTACTTGAGTTGGTTTCTAGTTGACCCTTTTTGATTGTTTATAAAAAATTGCTAAGATAGATTATTAAAAATAAATGTACGGCTTATTCTCTGATGGGGTTGGCAAATGCACTTCATTCAAGGTCGCGGCAGATAAGAAATAGAAAAAATAGGGTAAATACTCAGAAATCAAAGCATTTCTATATGAAAAAAATAAATAAAGATAAAATACTTTTATTTGGCGCCTGTAATCTGTATAGACATAAAAAATCAAAACCAGAAAAAAAAAAAATGAAAAAATAAGGGCTCAATTCTCATTTTATCATCTCATAATTTTTTTTTTTTCTTAATTTGTGGAATAAATTTAACGTTGACAGACTATTTATGGAAGCATTGTCAAAATTCAAAATTATTCCCGGCATTTGTATAAATGGTTAAATTTGTAAGCGTAGGGATCGTGCTCAACTTTAGCATTGCTTTTGCATAGGCTGCTCTATTAAATGAGAATACTATAGTGGAATCAATACAAAGTAATTGTAAGCAAACGATAACAAAGAAATTCATAGACTAAATAATAAGTATTACCTATAGATGTAGTGAAAATGTCATACAATCATTCATTTTGTACCTAAAACAAGTGTCCTCCCTTATCTTACCTAAAAATGAAAGTACAATAAAGAGTTCATAATGTACAAATGTAATTAAACAATATAAATATTTAACAATTACGGTCAATCCATTTAGATTTTAGTTAGTTAACGTAATTAGTGAGAAAAGTTACTGAATTCAAACTAGAACGCTGACTCGGACAACTTTGCTTCGAGTTCTGAATAGTTGCTAAATATATTAATAATGTTTTGTTGTCCTATTTGTTAGATTTTAATTTGTTTGATTTAGTTTATAATACAATATTTATGCTGAATTAAATCACACCGTGTTAAAAAAAAAATGAAATTTACAAAACATTTTAGAATATTATTATCCGCAAATTTAAATTCTTTGTTTTAGTTTAAAATTTTACATATTTCTTAAAGGTTTTATCATTTAACGATTTAGTTCAACCAACTATACTCTATAAATATCATAACAATTTTTAGTACAAATGAAATTAAATTCGATTCCACCTCAACGTTTGAGTGAGTATTTACATTTCGAGCCTTATTTAGATTTAAACAAAGTTCTAAATACAAAAGCGACAACTTAGCCCCGAACTACATAAGCTGTCACTTTCATAATTCAATAACTGTTTAGATGGTTTAAATCTAATCTAAACAGAATTCTTGGTTTGAAATTAGGAGGATAGTAAACTACAGCTAAAAGGAGCATGAAATTGAATAATACTGAAAACCTGGTGTGCTTACTCGTATAATCAATGCTTAAAAATAAAAGAAAGATGGGAAAGTACTCTCAAGTCTTGATTAATGGCCTCTGTGAAATAGATACCACAATTTAGCCAATAACATGTGTAATAAATTATAGAAATTCTTCGAAAAATTTATTTCACAATAATGGCGAATATCGCTTATGATAGTTGAAAAAGACGGCTGCATGAACCGTCTATGACGGAGGTTTGAGGCAAAGTCATGATGTGGCTATGCTGTCATATTTCAATGTTCTTTATGAATTATTTACTGAATGCACTTTTTACTACATAAATCACGCGCTTTTATGTCGTAAACGACACTATAATTAATAATTTTAAAAGTCCAATGAAAAATGCGCGTGACATTCATCTTAGCTTTCCCGTCAAAACTCCAGATTTATTTATGTAGTGTGACTCGTACAAGAACCGTTTTCCAACAACAATCAATACCAAGTCTGTTTTACCGACATTGACACGTCAAACGTTTACCGGTGAGACGGCAGTCTAGCGGTTAATGTCCATTGTCAGTAGGTACATGATACAGGCATTATATTACAGCTGAGCACCGCCATATGCGGTATACGGCAAACATGTGTTTAGAGTTAGTAGACAGACAGAATGAACTGGTATTCTGCAACGAGGTTAACTGTCTATGAAAGTATACGGGTACGTTTTTGTTTAAGTTGCAGATTGTCCTTTTTTTACATGATTTTTATTAGCTTCACTTGTATGTTTGCTTGTCCGTCTCTAACTCAAAATTTTTTTCAACCTTAACTTACATTAATTTATGCAGGCAAAGTTCTTTTTAGTTTAGTTTTAGTTTTAGATTTATTTACTTGGGTAACGCATCCTTATGAATTTTAGCACTTGCTATTCTGTCTGTTGGAGATCAAGAAAAGTTTATTAAAAACAAATGAGCACCACTTAAGCGTTCGTGTTATCCGTATATTATTTAAAAAAAGAATATCGAACTAAAAAGTTGAAAATATATATAGCTTAAAAAATTGTTTTAAAGAACATCAAACTAAAAAGTTTAAAATAATTTTAAATTTTAATTTATAACAATAGTATATAAACAATACTAGTAAAATGAGAAAAAAGCCTGAGGCGCTTAATATACAAAAATTATGGCACAAAGCGCCAGTTTATTAAGCAAGAAGATAGGAAAAATTACACTTGTATGTGGGATAGTCATGCCATACTTGTTTACACAAAATAATTTAATATAAAACTAGCGTTTAAACTGAACGTATTACCCCTTTTCGCTCGTGCAAAACCCAAATTTAACTTTAGATGTATAAATGTATTATTTTCCAGTTACTCATAAAACTCTTGAAATCATCACAAGTCTATAGCAGTCCACTGCTGGACATAGACCTCTCCTGTCCTCCTGAGATTTTCGGCAACTCTCATCCAGCTGCTGCCAGCCATCCTGCGAACAATATGCTACTATGTAGTATGGATTCACAGCTAATATGGCCAGTCCATTGCTATTGGCTTTTAGAGTAAATGGTCTAAATGATGACAGCCTCCGTGGCGTAGCGGTAGCGAATGCGGCCGCTGCGCAAGGAGGCGCGGGTTCGATCCCCGCACAGTGCAAATCTTTGTATGCATGAATATGAATATTTGCACTGATCTGGTCGTGCCTCGGAAAGCACGTTAAGCCGTTGGTCCCGGTTGCCATACGACCATCTAGTGGCAGTCGTTACGGGTTTTTAGAGCCCTCAAAAGTCTAACAATTGGTTTAACTGCAATGCTTAGATATCGCGTTCGGGTTGTGGAGGTCAGACGGCAGTCGCTTCACGGAAAATATCGAAGTTTAGCCAAAATCAGCAGTTAGACTGGTAAAGCGGACCCCAGACTCCAAAGCTGAAAAGCTACTGATGCGACTGGGATTAACACTGAGGTGATGATGATGATGGTCTAAATGATGATTCAAAACCAGCCCCCAAATATTTGACAAAAAGATTTTCTAAAATCTAAGCTGTCACACAAACCGATACGATATTTTTTTTATTCTGCCTTCTTAACTCTTTGATGGCCATACCATTACTTATTATCACGGGATTCAATTCTCGTAAACATTCAGACTTTTATTCTAAAACTAAGATGTTTTCCTATAAACAAATTAAAGATACATAAAGTAGGTAGCATTGAATAAAAATATGCAATCAAATAAAAAGGAAGCCAGAACAAACATACCTACAGTAATGAAGTACCTATATGGGAATGTGTGCATAGCAAAAATATTGACTTAACGTTGAGAGTGTATGACATTACTGAATTAAATACCGTTCCGTTCACCTCTCGTTTGCTGTGCGGAAGAAAATTTAATTAGGTACTTGACTACTGCTCTAAGAGGTACAGTAATATTTTCCTGAAACAATTCATTATAATTTTAACTGGTCTGAAAATATTATGCAAAGAAAAAGATTTTGATTTTTTTTTATCTCACTATGATTGACAGTTAATATTATGTTCTATTAATATCTTCCTCTTCTTCTTCAGCCTGTAGATGTCCACTGCTGTACAAAGGCCTCCCCCAAGGCTTTCCACGTTGACCGGTCTTGTGCTGCCCGCATCCATCGGCTTCCCGCGACCTTCACCAGGTCATCGGTCCATCTTGTTTCGGGCCTCCCTACGCTGCATCTTCCAGTAGGTGGACGCCACTCCAGAACCTTACCGCCCCATCGGCCATCGGTTCTACGAGCAATGTGCCCTGCCCACTGCCACTTAAGTTTAGGGACTCGAAGAGCTATGTCGATGACTTTGGTTCTTCTGCGGATCTCCTCATTTCTGATTCGATCACGCGGAGAAACTCCGAGCATAGCTCTTTCTATCGCCCTTTGTGTATATGTCCTGTCTATACTCTACTAATATATAAAGCTGAAGAGTTTGTTTGAACGCGCTAATCTCAGGAACTACTGATCCGATTTGAAAAATTCTTTTTGCGTTGGATAGCCCATTAATCCAGGAAGGCTTTAGGCTATACAGGGTGCATCTGACATCGTAACGCAAACTTCGGGAAAAGGCTAGACCATATGCCACTAATAAAATTATGATAGTCGTATGTCGTTAATACGAACGGTTACAGAATTCACAGTGTTTAAAAAAAAGTGTCAGCTCGGCCGTTGAACATTGCAAGCGTGCCGCCGTACGGGTTTGTAGGCGTGACGTTGATCCCTGATGTGAACTCTATTAAATCAGCTGATAAGATAGTTTTTCGAGTTTTGTTTTCATTGCTTTTTTATGTAAATAGCGAATTAATTAATTTTTATTTTAAAATCTTATTGGGTTATAAAAGTGAAGCAATTATGAACGATCTAAAGTGAAAAAGACTACTTACATATATATATTTTTAAATCATGAAAATGCCGACGAAAAATTCCACCACTGGGGGTTTCAGAATCATGTACTGGATCCATGGTAGTCATCGATGCGTCGATGTCAGATACACCCTTTATAACATCACGCTGCGACCACTAGGAGCGGAGCGTATCAAAAAAAAACATATCGAAACCTACGCGGGTGAAACCGGGTAGCGCAGCTAATTATTAAATAAGAGCAGCAGTAGCCAAGTGTTATCGGCTGCGACTTACAAAATGTAGGTTGTAGGTTTGAACCCCATCAGGCGCTTTACTTTGTGTAAATTATTTCATCACCACTGATCTCAAAACGGTGAAGGAAAACATGGTAAGGGAACCGGCATATCCTAGAGCGAAAAAAAACATGTAACACATGTGACATTTAGCAACCCTTTTACTCGGTGGTAGGCCATAACATCGGCTGCCGGCAGAAGTTACCACCCACCAGACAAAGCCTTGCAGCCAAGCGATTTGTCGTGTTCCGGCATGATGTCTGGTGAAGCCGTGCGGAGGACGGGTCTGAGCAGTTGTGTTGCGATATGTGCCGGGTACGATGCGCCAAATGTTGTTGTGTTGGGAGTTTGGTCGTGGAGGGTCTTCAGATCAATCTCCCTTTGGCGCAGCATCGTTGGTCATGTTGTTGGGTTTAACATTGCATCACCTCGCTCAACTGCCGTCTTCCTTCCTATTCGCTAAGTTTTTCTGAGTGAATAGGCTCTTAATAAACTAGCGCGCTTTACCATCAACGATCGCATCACTGCTTACATTTTGACTGCGGTCTAGCGCTAGTTTATAATTAAAAAAAAAAACCCGCACTGGGCCAGCGTGTTACATTACGATCCACTCCCTCTCAGCAGACAGGAGACCTGTGTCCCAACAGTGGAAACATTACAGGCCAATTATGATGATTAAGTAAGAATCAGGTTCATTTTTCAACAATGCAACAATCTCAATTTTATGCGGACGAAATCGCGGGAAGAAGGTAGTATAGTAATTAAACGACGCTCGTGTGTTGAAAGCCAGCGCGTGAGCAAAACTTGTGCAGTAAATATCATAATTATTGATTTATTTTTTATTTTTTATGTTTCGTCGGCCTCCGTGGCGCAGCGGTCAACACGCCTGCCTGCGACGTGGAGGCCCCGGGTTCGATCCCCGGCCAGGTCATGATGGAAAACGATCTTTTCCTGATTGGCCTGGGTCTTGGATGTTTATCTATATATGTATCTATTATAAATATAGTATCGTTGAGTTAGTATCCCATAACACAAGTCTCGAACTTACTTTGGGGCTAGCTCAATCTATGTGATTTGTCCGTATATATTTATATTTATTTACATTTACCTGACAGCCTCCGTGGTGTAGCGGTAGCAAACTCAGCCGCTGCGCAAGGAGGCGCGGTTTAGATCCCCGCACAGTGCAAATATTTGTATGAATGAATATGAATATTTGCACTAGTCTGGTCGTATCTCGGAAAACACGTTAAGCCGTTGGTCCCGGTTGCCATATGATCATCTAGTGGCAGTCGTTACGGTTTGATGGAGCCCTCAAAAGTCCAAAAAATGGTCTAACTGTAATGCTTCGATATCGCCTTCGGGTTGTGGAGCTCAGACGCCAGTCGCTGCACCAAAAATATCGAAGTTTAGCCAAACTCAGCAGTTTGACTGGTAAAGCGGACCCCGGACTCCAATGCTGAAAAAGCTTCGGATGCGGCTGGGATTAGCATTGAGATGGTGATAATGGCGAAGAATTGTACATAGGTCAAAAATAATAAAAACAAAATAACAATTTGGTTTCCTTTAGCGGACCCCGGGCTTCAACGCGAAAGCCGCGGATGCAACCGGGGCTTAATGATGATGATGATGATTGATTTATCTACCTACAACTAGTCTTCCCAAAGGACATCGTGTCGCTCCAAATAAAACACTGGTGCTGCATCCGGTGAGACTTGTAGCGATCCCGATATACAGTATGTTAAGAAAACCCTGTCCGACCCATAAGGATAATAAAGGTTAGGTAAACACATGACCAAATATAATATAAAATTTTACTTAATCGTCATAGTACCAATACAAATGAATTTTGAAATAATCTTTTTTTCCCGCGAACTAATTCCTATTATGAGCGAATAGCGATGCGACCACTTTTTAGTTTAGAGCGTTTTTGTATCTATTATGCGACCACGTGCCGCGTGCCCTGCCGCCCGCCGCCCGCGAAAGTGTGCTTAACATACTGTATACAGTATGTTAAGAAAACCCTGTTAGGTATCGATAACTGATTCTACTAATGCATACAAAACCAGCTAATCTTAAAAAAAAAAACCCCTAAAAAAATAAATATTATTTCGCAAAAAGAGGTAACTTAATAAATGTGCGTAAGCGCCCTTCCGCGGGGGACGGGCAGCAGTTCACGCGGCACGTGGTCGCATCGCTATTCGCTCATAATAATACCGGTGTTGTCACTTTTTTAAAAATTACCAAATTTCGGGGAAGTTGGAATTAATTCGCGGGAAAATAAGATTATTTCAAAATTCATTTGTATTGGTACTATGATGATTACGTAAAATTTTATATTATATTTGGTTATGTGTTTACCTAACCTTTATTATCCTTATGGGTCGGACAGGGTTTTCTTAACATACTGTATAGCTGGGAAAAAGGCTCGCCAGCTGTTGATGATTAACTTACCACCTACTTACCATTTTGTTCTCCAAATTGCCCCCTTTGTCGTTCTACAATTTTACCCGTTTCTTACGCATGAATTCCATCCCAGAAAGTATAAAGGAAAAAGTCATTTGTTTCACACGTCGAAAGTGTTTCCTCTCATAAACATTTAGACGCCATTTTTGTAAAAGCTCTCAAGGGTTATTTTTCTCCAGTATTTTTTCTAGAAGTGTTACCTTTTAATTATTTTCAAAAATATTCTCTTCAAATTCGACTGGACGTTTCAGAGATTAATGCGTCTAAACAATCAATTTCACCGTCTGTATTAGTACTTATTAGTTACAACGATTTGCATATTGTAATGACACTGAAATGACGCTTACTAGTTAAGATTCACTTTACATTGGTACCCATTTCTTTAATCACTCTAGTTTTTTACAATATTACTAGCTGACCCGACAAACGTTGTTTTGCCATATAAATAATAGATTAAATTACTAAAATGGCTATTAAAAAATAAGGGTTGATCGTAGAAGGGTGAAAATTGGGGATTGTATGTATTTTTGTATGTTTTATCATAAAAAAATAAAATTAAAAATTTTGTCCAAAAATTTAAAAAAAAAATTTAGGGGTGGACTACCCCTAACATTTAGGGGGATGAAAAATAGATGTTGGCCGATTCTCATAGATACCGGATAAGCACAAAAAAAAATCATCAAAATCGGTCTAGCCGTTTCGGAGGAGTTTAAGTTCGAACACCGTGACACGAGAATTTTATATATTAGATAAATTGACCCTCAAAAGATTTGGCCTTAGGGGATAAATCCGAATAAATACGAAGAGAGGGGGGCTATTTTAGGGGAATACCTCATGTAATTTTGAAGTTAAAAAATAATAATTTATTATTTATTTCTCTTCACAAAGCTGCTTTAAAGTTAGTGTATAAAAAAATGTCGCAGCTAAATTCTACCTTTTTTGTGTTCTGGATAAGAAATCATAAAATGATTTCTCCCGCTCTGGGCGGAGTGGTCTGATTTAGGTATTTGGGAAAAACCTATGTTACAAGTCACCATGCCCCTTGCATGGTTAGAACTAGTTTAAAAAGTTCAAAAACTATTGATTCTCAGTCCTTATTTAAATAGATGATTTGATTTTTCATTTGATTTAATTTTAAAGAAGTAGTTTTTCACTAAATAAGTCATTTAATACAATTAAGATTCCTTTCTACTTGATTTGAAGATAACATTCGAAGGTCACGGATACGGAAAAATTCTTACCTTCAAAACCTTTCTTAATTCTGAAGAAATTAGTTAACATTGACAGTAACAATGCTATACCTAGGTAATTCATAAATCGGATAACTCAATGTAAACATTTTTTTCAGGAGATGCTTAAAACTCTATATTTTTTAAACATATGAATAATTTAAAACACCGGTGTTTAGAAAATATCATAAGGTAAGTATTTTTAATAATGTAAAATCCTTTATACCTATTAATTAAAATACTATCGTGTTTTTGGGAGTTAAACAAAAAGAATTTATTTTTATTAAAAATGAAGTTAGCCGATTTGCGAATTAATGTTGGTTAATATTCGTACCATTACTGCTGTCAATGGTACGATTTTTTTTTTCAGAATCAAGTCGCACTAACCATCAATTGTACATAAAAGCCATATCTAATGGATTTCTCTATGACAGTTGGTATAACAATATTTATTGACATATTAACGTTGTATCATCCATCATATCATATCATTCAAAATTATTAAAACTGTGCCTAATAGTATTTTGCGTTATTAGGGTGTGGGAGAATTATTAGCGTTATTTATGATAAACAAGTCACATGCGAATAACATATCGTAAGAAAAATTCTTTCATTTAATTTAACTCACTGCCAGATAAAGCCGGATATTGAAAATTCACATAAGAAATGCCCAGATTTTCTCCAAGAAAAATATTCTAAGATGGCGCCGACTAAGATTCAACATCTACACAGGCGCCTATCATTAATCAGACTAACCTTAAACAATTTATTTCTGGGCACTCTACCCAGAGTGGGACATCAATCAATCGGGAACAGCAATAACCCAGGTGTTTTCGTCTGAGACTTATTTATAACTCAATCTGGGACGGCCTTAACGAGCGTCTCTCATAAATTGTGTGGACCTACCTTAAGGAGCATATAGTCAGGGTAGGAAAAAGCTTTAGTCCGTGACAGGGGTAAAGACTTCCCCTCCATTCTGGGTTACTTGTTTAAACGTAGTGTTCATTATCCTAAAATTAATTATATATAAGACATAAAATCTATGTGTTTTCTTCAGAGGATTAGGTACAGCTGTATCTAGGCCTTGTACATCATTTTGTACTTAGTAGTTTTGTTTTATCAAGTGCCAGGTAATTTTGACATGCCTACACTTCTCCTACAATACTTATTAACTCGTAATTTAAAAGCATAGCAATAACCAATTATTTTAAAAGAATAACCGAGAATGAACGGTGCTAATACAAAAGCGCTGACGAGACAATTTAGATGCGTACGGCAAGGGTCCAACCGAGGTGGCGCTAGAAAAGGGTGCATAGAAGTTTTTGGCAGAGGCGTTTGGTAAGAAGAGGATTCGTTCTTGTCAGTTATAGAAAAAAATAATAAGAACCATGCTCCCCTGCTTCTAAAGGTTAATAAGTGTCCAATTGAGTTTATATGAAATATCTGTCTGTGTATTTGAATTTGACATGTTTGTAAATGCACCCACGATACACAAATATGAGTGAAGTATGGTTAGTTTAAAAACAAATGCTACATTTTACCAGTTATTCTGAAGTTCCATTACAAAAACATTTCATTAAATATAAATGTAACAGGCCCTCTGCTAGTTTTTTAACTCAGTTCCACTAACAGCCCTGGGTCCTTAGAAATTGTATCAATTATACTTATAATAAATATTATATAATATATCATAATTATAATTAAAAATACTAATTACATACGAAACAAAATTCATAAAACAAAAAGAAATTCGGCCAACAACACCGAGTTATTAGATCTCTATTAGATCTATGTATTATCCCAAATTAATACTTTCGTTTCGCTAGGAAACTGAGACTAATTGAAATAAATTACGCAGGACCCTCAATGAACATTCTTCTTAACTGACTTTTAATGAGAAATCTTATTTAATTAAATTAATTATCTCATTGTAGTCTAGCGGTAATATAATTACACGAAAACAATCGTTAAATTTGTTGAATAGCTTTAAATATAAGCATTGTTTTAAGAGCTCTTGTTTCACGAGGAAAAGTTACTCGACTCGACAAATGAGATGGGTAATGTGTTGAACGAATTCCAAATAATTCGTGTTATTCGTGGTGTTTTTATTGTCTTTGACAATATCGATGCCGGCTTGCTACATTATTTGTCTTGGACGGTATTGGGGATGTGTCGAGTTTATTTCAGACTAGTTTTTGTCTGTTTTTCATTAGATATCTGCAAATACTACACGAAAACATAACACTGAATTTGAAAATAAGCTTATATTGAATCCAGTTTATTCAGGTTTCAAAATATTTGTGCACCAACAATTCGGTTTCGTACAAATATGTTTGCGTGATGGAATAACAAAAAAATGCTAATTATATTAATGGTACAAGCAGGTGTGTATATAATTTAATAGGAAGTGGACTTTATTTACCTAAAAAAGACAAAATAAATTAATAGATTGAATTCATTTAATAATAATAAAGCAGTAAGGGTTTGGAGTGACGACCACTTACCGGAAGATGCAGCGTAGGGAAGCCCCCGACAAGGTGGAGCGATGCCTTGGTTAAGATCGCGGGAATCCGATAAATACGGAGAACACATGGCCGGTCATTGTGGAAAGCCTTGAAGAAGGCTTTTGTCCAGCAGTTAACCTCTAAAAGCTGAGAAATGAATAATAATAATAATAATGTTAAGTCTTTCGTTAGATGGTTGAATCAAGAGCCTAATTCAAAAGGTACTCGATACGGCTCGCATCGTGAAGAGATTCCTATCGCTGGAGCGCTTCTCTGGAGTCAACCAACGATAGCTAGGACCCCTTTTATATTTTTAAATGTTTTTAAGCGTATTTTTATACTGAAATATTTAAAATGCAATTAAATATGTATATGTATAGATAAATAAACGAAAATTAATAATAATATTTATCATGTCAAACACGCATGATTCATAATACATAAGAGCAGATGTACACTATAACATGAAGTGTTTAAACAAATCTACAAAAATCAAGTAACCCTTATTTTTTCTTTGGGATGGGAAATCATCAATTGATCTTTCCCGCTCTGGGTGGAGCGGAAGGGCGTGTCAGAATTTTACTGACTAAAACCCACCCGTGTTTCTTCAGTTGCCTATACGCCAGGGCCATGATATCTTTTTTAACTAACCCACAACCCTGACTCAGGTGGCATCGGTCTTCGTAGACACTGTCACAATTTGCCGACATTTCTTAGAGGCGCGCGTGAAACACAACGCGCCGTCGACTCGGACCTACTTACCGAGCGGCGAGCTGCCTACTGCTCACCGGCCATCAGCATCAATGCTTCGCAGAAGGAGTCGATGGCCTGGCATGCACTCTCGCTCCGGACAATAGCCTGGACCAGAGTCGAACGCGAGAGCCGCCGATCGTAGCCACGAGGGCACGGCGGTCCTCTGCCCAAGCCGGGCAAACCTCCACAGTATCCTCAGTGCGATCCACACAATGGTGACACCCTGGCGTCTCCTCCCTCCTTATCCGGAACAGGAATCTCCCGAAACAAGCGTGTCTGGTGAGGACCTGCACCAGGCGGAAGGTGAGGGCGCCATGGCGCCTCACTAGCCACTCCTCAAAGAGGGGACTTACCACCACTATTGTGGCGTGCCCAGCCCTGGGTTGCGACAATCGCACTCTCCATGTCGCCATGAGATCCCGCTGGAGCTTTGTCCATCGAACTGCGACAGCAAGATCAAGTAACTCTGTCTCCTAATCTATGTAACTTTGTATCTTGAATTATGTCGGGACAAAACGTATTGGGCTTCTATCAAAAATCTGCTAATGACAGCCGAGATCAACTATTCAACATGGTATTCAAAGCAAGTAGAGGTGGTGAAATGTAACCTAATAAATGTCCACCCATCCACGAAACGACCTGGACAAGAGTGGTTTAACCTTCGGTAGTCCCATGCGTCTATTTACCCTCGAACCCCTCATAATCTTTTATCGACATAATAAAGTTACCTCTTCGTAGTAACAGCGACATGTAAACCCATATATCTACGAAAGACAAGGTTACGATAACATATTTACTTATTTGAAAACAATGCCTCATTCTTGTGAGGTGTTCTTTAATCCATTTATATTGGGTTACTCGCCAACCATGGTATAACATCACGCCTTCTCCCGCCAAAGGGTAAGGCAGCAGTTTACCTACTATACTATGCACCGTAGAATTTCAGTTGTCTTATATATACAGCCCACTTTATTTATGCAATGATTACTAATGTTAGAAAAAGCAACAAAAAAAAACTATTTTAGAAAATTTTTAAATCATTATAAAAAACTAGCGACCGCCAGCGACTTCGTTCGTGTGGAGTTAGTTATGCTCCGTTCCTATTGGTCGCAGCGTAATGTTATAAAGCCCAAAGCCTTCCTGGATTAATGGGCTATCCAACGCAAAAAGAATTTTTCAAATCGGACCAGTGGTTCCTGAGATTAGCGCGTTCAAACAAAGAATCAAACTCTTCAGCTTTATATATTAGTATAGATTAAAATTATTAATTTAACCAGCTACAGTATCTAGGAACTCTAGTAAAGATATCACCGCTTTATTCCACGTGACCATGGCGCAAGATTGACTGCGTTCGCATAGTATAGGGAGTTTCATAATATTTTTATAGTATCTTTTAAGTATTCAATTTTGTTTCATAAGGATTCACGTGGGAGAAAATGAATCAGGAAGCATTATACAGTGCTTAATTTAAACTCGCTCTTTGTTTTACCAAATTACAAATTTTAGTAACCATAAGCCTACACCTAAGCCTATGTAATCATCATCATCATCATCATCATGATCAACCTTTTTTATCGTCCTATTGCTGGGCACAGGTCTCCTCTCATACAGAGAAGGATTGAACATAATCACCACGCTTGCTCAATGCGGGTTTGCGTTTTCAGGCTTAAAGTCCAGGTTTCATCAATATTTTTTCCTTCACCTTCAGACATTAATATCCAAGACATACTTAGAAAGTACATATAACTTTAGAAAAGTTACATTGGTACTTGCCTGACCTGGAATCGAACCCGCGCACTCATACTTGAGAGGCTGGTGTTTTAACCACAAGGCCACCACGACTACCACGTACCAACTTATGTAATATATACAGATAAAATGTTAAATAATTATCTAACTTTGTAACATTATGATCATTAGTGAAACCTACAATTATCCTCTTCCCAAAACTTTACATTCATCTATAATTATCTTTAACCCAAAACTTTTGACGGTTTAGCTTCTACCACTCATGCCTTTTTACTAATGCCTTTTTACTAATGCTTAGTAATCATTACATAGACGTTAGAAGTAGTGGGCTGTCTTTATGAGACGACTCAAAATGTAATGTACACACTCACAATTCACCAGTTATCATCATCGGTTGATGATGATGAAAATTGGCGAATTGTGACTTCCCCGTCTTTGCCCATTGCAGCCATTGCATAGACCTTTCTTTGCCAATCCCCACCAGCCTGTACCAGCCTCATCTAGGTTTTGCTCACGTTGGCAACAAGTAATCCTGAAGCCTCATGTATTAGGGCAAGTCGGGGTCACCAAGATACCTGTATCTTGGTGACCCCGAGTTTGGGACACGCCGTTTATTCCGTCTAATTAAAAAGTTCCTTCTGCTGTTTGTAATTGCATGCTACTCTTTTTATATTTTTTAAGCCATGTGTAAGACTAATAAATATACATTTTTTTTTATTTAAGGCCATATACATATACCTATGGTAAAAAACGGGCTAGTGAGTCGGATGCATGCTCCAAGGGGACGGATACAACAGGGAGAGAACAAAGACAGGATTATTAGGTTTAAGAGTAGTAAACCAAACATTTACAGTTTTCTCAATTTTGCCCTTTATCTGTGCTATAATGCGTTGCTTTGTACCAAATTTCAAGATTCTGAAGTCACGGGAAGTACTCTGTTGGTTTTAATTACCTTGCGAGTGTAGAAAATTTGCGGAAATTAGCGGCAAAAACAGGTTTGGTTGCGTTAGCTTAGAAGTTTGATTTTTTCACTGCTCCAAGGGAATGGTAGACTTGAGCTTTTGATATAAATTACAGCTTGATATCTCTGTGTGTTCTGGAGAAAAAAGGGTCTTGACAAACAGACAATTAAATTGACGGATGGACAACGAAGTGATTGTATAAGGTTTCCGTTTTTTCTTTCAACATAAGGAATCCTAATAAGTGTAATATTTGTTATTTTACTTCGATCTTATGTTTAAGTAAATCTATACAGTTTAATAAGTGTGCAAAACATCGTCTTGGTCTAATACTGTAAGTTACTGTAGTTATTGATATGAATAAATAAATAAATCATCTCGGCACGAATCTGAATTGCTGCTACTGAGAAATTCTAGGCGGAAAAACTCAATAATATTTTGTCACACCGACTCGGGAAAAATTTAGGATTCTAGGAGTAGCGCTTACAACCACCAAACAAAGGAGACCAATCATATTTGATGGATTTGTGCCCAAACTATTAAAAGTTAAGTTTTATCTATAAGCTAGAACAAGTAAATTAGCTCTGACGTGCGCCAGACGTATTTAGGATGTCTAAGGGCAAGAGGATGAAAGAGGTCAAATGTCTGTGAGTTTTTGAACTCTATTTTACTCGAAATATTGCATTAATTACTAGCGGCCGCCAGCGACTTCGTTCGCATGGAGTCAGTTATGCTCCGCTGCTAATGGTAGCAGCGTAATGTTATATAGCCAAACGCCTTCCTGGATTGATGGGCTATCCAATGCAAGAAGAATTTTTTAAATCGGACCAGTAGTTCCTGAGATTAGCGCGTTCAAACAATAGTATAGATTTCATCAATACCTTAATACACTTTCTTTCATCATCGAAAAGATTTTGGAGGATAATCAACCAATGATTTATATCTGTGATAATTTCGTCTACGTACTTGACAATGCAAATTCATTGACTATGGATTGCCATTTTATCATCATAGTTTTAATTTTGGCCCAAAGACGTCCACAGCTGGACATAGGCCTCTCTTAAGAACCACTTACCAGTTGTGTGCTTTAGCCAAGCGTCGGCGGGTCCCAGGGACTAGTATTTTTGTGCTCGTCATTTCCTTGGGTTTTGGCTTGGTATGCGGGTTGGCCATCATAGTATGGTGGCAACACGTCTACTTTTACCATACTAGTTGTTTTATTTTTGACATTAATCACGCTGAATGTTTTATGTCTTACATTTACTCCGCTGGTTGTTTATTTAAAATGAGTCTTCTTGATTATATTTTAATAATAACAATCTCCATAACTCTGTTATCAATATTATATCATAACTGCTATAAGCCCTCTTCCTCTTCCATTAAACTAAAATCTATTGCATACATAAGATACAAAATTAATTATTCAATAGGTTATCAGCGCTTCTGATGAAATTTTCGGGACATAATACACTTTGATTGGATGCCGTTTTACGAGCCCCTGAAGCGAATTTCGTCAATTAAACAGTCGTAGCTGTTACCTGGTCCAATAATTTGAATTTCCATGTATTATCGCTCATGACGTCAGTCTTCGTTAATTTATAAAAAAATATATTAAAAAAATATATATTTTGTTCATTTGTTGTATTTTTATATTATTACAGATTTAAAAATTATATAAAATTATTTTTGCTAGAAAATACATCACCTTTTTTTGGCAAATAATAATTTCTGTTAACGACATGATTATTCTTTCGAATATTTTTTTCAACATTATTAATGTCAAAGAAGGATGAATATGGAATAATTATATGATTCAATTTACGATACCACAAATTCATAAACAGGCATCACTGGGAGAAAAATCCACAACAAAGGACTGATCCTTTGTTGTTGATTTTTCTCCTCTCTGGAGTACAGAACCCTTGTATGAAATGAAATATTGTCCATATTCCCAATCAAGTTTTCACTCCAATGCGCGAACGAGTTTGAATGGCGGATGTGTAATAAAGTAATCCCGTTATCGTGGCATCCATCCGCGACGCCCAAAGATTTAAATCGTTAGATTCGCTTTACCGTGTCAAAAAATGGCGTTTCTGTTTCGTTTTGACACTTTTGACATATACAATAGAGTTATAAATTACTAGCGGCCGCGTGCAACTTCGTTCGCGTGGAGTTAGCTACTTGAACATTTTATTTTAACCCCAAAATATACAGCATACATTTTAAATTGTTTTTATGCTCCGCTCCTGTTGGCCGCAGCCTTCCTGGATTAATGAGCTATCCAACGCAAAAAGTATTTTTGAAATCAGACCAGTAGTTCCTAAGATAAGCGCGTTTAAACAAAGAAAAAAACTCTTCAGCTTTATAATATATTAAAAGGGTATGAGGGCCACTCTTCTCAGTATGAACAATTTTTGCTTGATTAATTACGATGCGGATATCTAACGATTTAAATATTTGTCAACTGTACAATATGAAGTGCTCACCTATTTTATTGCCCCTCAATGATGGTATAGGTGGATAAAATTCGATTATCACGAACCAATAACGTCTAAGTTTGGAGTAATTATTAGCGAGAGCTGCCTATGTTTTCTGTTTAGGGTAGAAATGACTCGATAACATCGGTTTTTTTCGTTCAATATAAGATTCAGAAGGTTAGATCCAAAAGTACCTTACTTATCCTAAAGATTATATTTAACTAGCTCCGTCCCGCGGTTTAACCCGCGTAGGTTTTGATATGTTTTTTTTTATGCTCCGCTCCTATTGGCGGCAGCGTGATATTATATAACCTAAAGCCTTCTTGCATTAGTGGGCTATCCAACGCAAGAATTTTTCAAATCGGTCCAGGAGTTTGTGAGATTAACGAGTTGAAACAAACTCTTCAGCTTTATATATTAAGTATAGATAGTATAGATGACTTTTGCTTGGAAAAAAGAATTTTCTGGAACATACAATAGCTTTCTAATAAAGTAATTGATTGTCACACAAAAGCTAAAATAACATTGGTCATGATAATCAACTTTATATCGTCTCACTGCTGGGCACAGGTCTCTTCTCATGCAGACAAGGATTGAGCGTAATCACCACGCTTGCTCAATGCGGGTTGGCGAATTCAGACTTAAGTCCAGGTTTCCTCAAGATGTTTTCCTTTACCTTGTAATCAGTTATTGGTGTCCAAGATATACTTAGAAAGTATTTATAAAACTAAATAAATACAAATTACTAAATAAAGCTATTACCTACCCTAATTAAAACTATTAATAAATTACAATACAGCATCAAAAAATTCTTCGTCATCGCTGTCGACTGGTAATGTACCCAAGAGACTGGCAGCATTGCTGCGTTGAATGGCAATACTTAGCCTCTGGCCAAGGTAAAAGCCAGCCCTTGGGTCACGGGAAGTGTCAACAAGCCGTTTGGACAGTTCATTAAAAAGGCAAAGAGCACTCGGACCCCACGGCCCAAGAGTTTCAACCCCAAACAAAAATAATATCTCTAATATAAAATATTGCTAATATAATATACTTGCCTGACCTGGAATCTAACCCGCACACTCATACTTGAGAGAGGCTGGTGTTTTAATCACTAGGCCACCACGAGTTTAAGAACAAAAACATTGGCCACTAAAATCCATTTCTGTTTTTTCTTTGGTTATGTAAGTTTTACGTTCGTACGCTAAAAATAAAAAAAATACACGACTGCTGAATTCCAAAGCGGGCTTTCTGCTAAATCTCAAATAAAATATAAACCAGATGTAGAAATGGAAAAACAAATAAAGAATCTAAGCGTTTGTTACTGTAGAGGTTTGATTGCACCGATTTAATTCTAGCAAGGAATAGTGGAAACAAAAGTTTTACTGCTAAAGTTGGTCGTATGTTCTGGCAGTTATATATCGTGTTAACTGCATCTAAAGGGTCCCATACACTTACAGTCCGCTTGCAGTCTCTGGTTCTAACGGGCGGCTTGGCGTTCGAGGTCTGCATAGCTGCACTATGGCGATTATTTCCTGCCGGCAATGGTTGAACAACGGCTCTGAGTCTATGCACTAGCAGGTGGCAGTCGACAGTTTAAGACGTTTCGTCACAATCTGTTCGGCCGATACCTGTCGACGCAGGCCTGTGATGCTTTGGCTCCATTAGCGGACTATGGCGAATATTCGGGCTATGGCGATGTATGTATTCGTGCGCTGACGATGTAGCATAGTACTGTCAGTAAAGTGGCGCGCTTCAAAGGACTTGCCGCGACAATATTCGCTTAAATGGATACTCTTACGTCACTTCAGTGTCGTCCACACTTTGAAGCGGGATTGACGTTCTTTTTGAATTTTTCTTCATTGTTTGTGTTTTATTTTTTTGTTTTACAAATGTAATAAATAAAAATTCACTAACATATAATGCAAAGCCACTGCTTCCTCCATCGTCTCGGCCGCGTAACTAAACAACGATTATTTGCCCTAGGCCGTTTTCTGAATCTTCGCCCGCCAATGTACATAGACATAGAACATCGTGTATGTCCGACAAGGGATGTTTTGCGCACCAACGCGATACGAATCTTCACCCGCTAATGTAGCCCCGGCATGACGGCAAGCGGCTACATACTATGGGTTCGCATTGACCGTCGATATGAAATCGTCAAGGAAACTACGTGTCTGTGAACTTTTCAGGTTAACTGACAGCACGGTTAACTGATATCCACCGGCGAACTGTTAGTGTGTGGGGCCCTTAAGGTGAGCTTTCCAATGTGATGATACTACTGTCACGTTCACGTTATCCACATTCATACAATGTATATTTGCATAGGGTCGCAGCTGCTGCAGAATGCTGAGCGACAGCCGTTTTGCGTGACATATGTTTCCCTCAACTATTTCTTATTTTTTTGTGTTTTCGTAAAGTTTTGCGTCATGTTTACCGCAAATAAACGTTTTTCTTTTCTCTTTTTCTATAAACTCACATACACAAACAGCTTGACCCAGAACAACTACTTGTAGGTCATACAAATATTTGTCCCATGCGGGAATCGAACAGTCGACACGCAGCGCAGCAGTCATCGTTCACATTGCCACATGTCTAATAAATTAGTAGCTATGAAATATATTGTATTTACAATAGGGATGTATCTAAGGTATGAAAATCAAAAAAATAATTAGTCCGTCTTACAGATAATAAAAAAAATTAAGACCCGTATTTGTAGGCGCCCCAATAAAGCACGTACATCTACCGCGCATTTGTCACGGCTTATCCAACAAACAAGGTCGGCTTATACCACAAGTAAATTAATCTCCAACCACACTCTGGTAAATCTACGGGACTTACCTTGGGACTCAGTGCGTTCCGTCCGCAGGTCTCGGAGAAGTCGACGCGCGCGCCGACTTTACAATGACGTCCGATGTCTTCAAATACGTCGACTGTCCCATACCAGTCGACACATTAAGTTCCCTTAATAGGGCACCAAAGCTCACCAACGTAAGAAGTTATTTAGCAGTGTCAATCACGCCCGACAAAGATCGCCAATGAAACCACGTTTCCGATTCAAATTCAACTCAATTTACAGACGTCACTGTTACGTTTTATAGTTCAAGTAAATACTTCAAAACACGGGCAACAATCGCGACAAACTATACAAAACGCGGCCGGTGGTATGTATTCCCGAAAATCACTCGTCCGAAACACGCCTCGCATGCGAGGATTTCGTCAAGAAGTTTTAAGCAACGACCCGCGTACGCGGCGGGGTCTCAACACGTTGTCTGTTAATAATGGCGGCCGCGCGTCGCCATAGACAATACTAATTGCGCTAGCCCGTACCGATCGGGCATCTATCGACTCGACTAACTAACAATCGGACCCGATCGATAAACTAGCGTAAACAGTATTTTTTATTTTGTCGTAATTACCAAATATTACTGAGATATAGCGTATTAAAGTTACAGAGTGGGGGCTAATTACGTCACGCCGTTCTATATTTTGCACCATGGCGTGACGTCATGCGACATTTCAAATCAATATATCTTCTTAAGTATTTGAATAAAAGAAAAAATAAAAAATACGTGTTCAATATTTTTTATAAAGCTATCTGACGGACATTAAATTATTTTTTAGGATACAAGCCAATTGTGTCAACTGATTGTGAAATGGACAATGATGAAAGATTTAACTTAACAAAGGATTAGGCATGTTAAAAAAGGATAAAAGGTTGTCTCTAAAAGATCGCTCTTAGCGATAAGACCGTCCATTTTGTCACCCTTTGTAAAATCTCCATGTTTATGTTCTGTGTTTTATCTGGTGTGTGTAATAAAGAGTACCTATTGTATTCTATTTTATCAATGTTACGTAGCTTTGAAAGAAACTGAAATTAGAAAGTTATTTATTTAAATCAGATCCAACTTTCAGTAGAGAGATATTTATTGCATATTCTACAAGTCATGATAAAATCTGATTTATGGTTTATTTTCAAACAACAAGCGTAATATCTCATGTTGAATTGCTGACAATGAAAACAAAGTCAGCAGAAAGTTGTCATTCGAATTTTCTCATTGTTATTTACCTTTAACGTTCATCACCATTTTCAGCCACTGCCGCCATAATCACGGTCCTAACAAGAATAATGTGAAAATAAATACCTCGACTTAGTACGCCAGGTTCTTGACATGCGGAATGTGAACTCGGCTGTCATTGTACCGATTGTCGTATCGACTAGTGGTCTGATAGCCGAAAGCCTCAACCATGGAAAAAATGAGCCTCAACCAACACCTATCGAGACTCTCGTTAGGCGGTTCGATCAAGGGCCTGATTCAAAAGGCAATAGTCCTCGATACGGCCCATATCGTGAGCCCGGCCCTGGCCCGTCTCTGGAGCCCTAACCACCGGTAGCTTGGACCTTGCTCCCGTCATCGGTGGATCACTATTTTATCTATACCTTTAACCGTATGTTCATTTCATATTCAATCCATTCTTCTGCGGAATGCGCTTCCTCTCGATATCAAGATGGCTGCCAGTTGGTTTGCGTTTAATCGACAATTGCAGAGTTATTTTCGCAACAACTAGGGTAGAGTTATTTCAACACCTCTCTCCCAAATTTTAGTTTTGTATATATGTACCTATATATTATAAGTATATATTTTACTAATAGTGTATATACATATATATTATAGCTTATTTTGACATTGTACTGTATTTTGACATTGTATTTTAAATTTAAACACGATGAAAAAAATCACTTTTTATATTGATAGCTTATTTAAGTATTTTTTAAATACTGTTAAGAGCTTTTTTTTTTCCTTTACAAATATTTTTTCAACCAAAGCACCTGCCCCCTAATCTCTGTACCACCTGTGGGTTGACTGGTAGAGAAAGCCTAAGGCATTAATTAAATCCGCCTCTGTACATTTCATGTGCGAAAGAATAAATAAATATTTAATTTAATATATATATATAGAAAAATAAACAGAAGAATCTATATATGTATATATAAAAATCAATGCCACTTTCTTTATAATTTTATAACTCAAGAACGGATTCACCTATCCAAACCAAATATTTAGGCTTTATTTTGACTAATTGGTAGATGATTTATGTGAAGTTTGAACAGAATCGGTTAAGCGATTCTTCATTTATCACATTTTTTGTAACAAATGAATTCAATGAACGGTGGATCAGCATATATCAATATCTCATCTATATATATAAAAATCAATGCCACTTTCTTTGTAATTTTATAATCCACCAAAACTGTGTAATGGCACCAGATTGGCAGTGGAAACTTATTGCCAAATTAAATTGCAGCTACGATCTTAACTGGTAAATCAAAAGGAGAAGTTTGTTTAATACCGCGTATCCCTATGATCCTAACTGATATGCCATTTGAGTTCAAGCGATTACAATATCCTGTGCGTTTATTATTTGCTAGGTCCATCAACAAAGTCTAAGGGCAAACATTTCACGTTTGTGGTCTGAATTTGGATGAATTATGTTTTTCAAATGGCCAACTTTATGTTGCCTGTTCGGAAGTTGGTACCCCCAGTCATGTGTTTAATAATCTAAATTTTTTGGATTAAGTTTTAAAATTGAAGTTTTGAATTTGAAGAAATAATTTTGATGATCCAATAAATTTGTTTTATTATTTCACTTTATACGTAACGAAGCACGTATCGCGCCGCTAGTAATGTATAATTTAAACACTGCAATTAATATTCACGTAATTTTTAGTGTAAAATGTAGTGTATGTAATGAGTGCAGTCATTGCAACATACACTTCTTTTTCACAGAAAACGACAAAGATATGAAGAGGTCCTAGATAAACAATTTTGAAAGAATGTATATTTTCTTTTAATTATAATTTGTTCATACAACGGTCCTAGTAGTACCGATTCTGAAAACATTTCAATTTTTTTTTTTTGTTATAAATTATAAACCAGCGCTTGACCGCAATCTCGCCTGATGGTAAGCAGTGATGCGATCGTTGATGGTAAAGCGCGCTAGTTTATTAAGAGCCTTTTCACTCTAGCCTTGTAGATACTTAAATTGGGAAGTTGGGAAATTGGTAAGATCGTCTCAAGCAAATTGTTTCAATCCTTGATGTGGTATAAAAGACGTGGCGAAACGCTTCGTCCGGATCGCAGTGGTGTCGACAACGTAAGGGTAGAAACTCGCCGTACGACGGGTCGTCCGATGATGGAACGGAGATGGGGGAATGAAATCATGCAATTCCCTTACACACTCACCAGAATGCATCCTATAGAAGATCGAAAGGCTGGCTACTCTACGCCTGTGCTCCAGGCTTTGGAAACCGTTTCGAGTTAAGTCTGGGTCGCCAATCTCTTCGCACGCCTCTCCACCGAATCCAAAGTGGCAAGGTGACATTTCGTAGCACCAGCCCAAATGTGGCTGCAGTACTCCACACACGAGCGGACCTGTGCTTTGTATTAAATTAGAAGCTGCCTTGGTGTGAAGTACCAAACGTACAGCTGAGTCATGTGTTAGGGTGTTACCACACCAATCGATCGATAGTCGATCGTTGCCATCGATCAACATCGGTCGACGTTAATCGATTGGTGTGGTAGCTTTAATTGATTTACGAATACCGGTCGACTAACCAATCGAACGATTGCCGGTAAATCGCATCGATCGACATAGATCGATTAACTCCGGTTATATTCCATCAGTTTCTTTGGAATTGTATTCACAAGAGGACGCGTTGTTGTTGGCCAGTTCGATGTACCTCGTACTATTATTACGGAGACGCAAACGTCTACTAATCCATTCTACCATCGATCGATGGCATGTATCGGCTATCGATCGATTGGTTTGGTAGAAACTATCGATCGACGTCAACTAATTCATTCTACCATCGATCTACGGTCGCTCGATTGGTGTGGTAACACCCTTAGAGTTTCGTTATCACTTTTCATGTAAGGACGATAGCAGGTCAAGCTACCCGAAACTGTCAAACATTCCCAATCAAGCTTGAGTCTTAATGCTTTGGAGATAAAGTTGAAAATCTAATAAATAATTTTGACACATCGTAGTAGCTTGATGTGCTGTACTCTGTACAAATCCCTAAAAAAGACAGAGAAATAAAATAACATATTTCACCTGTTACTTGAAGTAAGAATTCAATCTTTATAAAGGGTCTATACATATTTTATCGCAATAAAATGGAGAGCATTGTTCCAATATTCATGTTTCCTTGTTTTATCATTAGGTATAAAAGGCTTGGTATACAGCTGGTAGCGGGTAGTACGGGTGAGAAATACAACGTCGATTCAGCGGTTATATCCGATTGCCAATCGCTTAGACAGGTTGAGGCTCACTGGGTTATTGATGTGTTGGAGAAACTAGTAAGTATAAATTAGTTTGTACTTTATTGGGTTGTGATGCAATATTGTGTTTGCAAAATTAGAGGCTTATTAGGGCCATGCAAGAAATGAACTGTTGAAGCTCAAATTCCTTATTTTCCTAGCCTTTTTCCAATTATTTTGGGAATTCTCATCTCTTCGCAGAAAAGGCCTTTGTTTCAATAGTGGGAACCTCATTGACATTATTTATATTTTTGATAGTTCAGGAATTAAACACAAGCAAATAAGGAATATAGTTCGCATTTTGGAGAATGTGCGCGGGCAACTTACATGAAAATTTCGACATTGTGGCTGTATACAGTACGGCGAATAACCACCCTTACGTTGTTGACACCTCTACGATCAGGACAAAGCATCTCGCCTCATCTTTTGTACCACATCAAGGACTGGAACAATTGGGTTGTACCCTAAAAAATGATTTAATGTCCATCAGATAGATTTAAAAAAAATATTGAACACGTATTTTTTATTTTTTCTTTCATTCAAATACTTAGGAAGATATATTGATTTGAAATGTCGCATGACGTCACGCCGTGGTACAAAATAGACCGCGGCGTGACGTAATTAGCCCCCACTCCGTAACTTTAATACGCTAAATTTCAGTAGTTTTTGGTAATTTCGACAAAATAAAAAATACGGACAAAATAAATAATATATATATATTTTTTATTATCTATAAGACGGACTAATTATTTTTTTTTTTTTTTTATTTTCATACCTTGGATAAATCCCTATTTGCCTGAGGTCGTAGGGATTTTCCAACTTCCCTATTTAAGTGTCTTCAAGGCTAGAGTAGACTCTTAATAAACTAGTGTACTTTACCATTAACGATTGTATCACTACTTACCATCAGGCGGGATCCCGATCAAGCACTAGTTAATAATGAAAAAATAAGCAAAATAAAGATAAATTTATGTAGTTTTATTTTTTTATGATTATAAACTAGCGCTTGACCGCAATCCCGCCTGATGGTAAGCAGTGATGCGATCGTTGATGGTAAAGCGCGCTACTGAATAGGAAGGAAGACGGCAGTTGAGCGAGGTGATGCAATGTTAAACCCAACAACACGACCAACGATGCTGCGCCAAAGGGAGATTGATCTGAAGACCCTCCACGACCAAACCCCCAACACAACAACATTAGGCGCATCGCACCCGGCACACATCGCAACACAACTGCTCAGACCCGTCCTCCGTACGGCTTCACCAGACATCATGCCGGAACACGACAAATCGCTTGGCGGCAAGGCTTTGTCTGGTGGGTGGATCCTTAGTAGTTGAAATTCAGAAAGAAACCGATGGATGTTAACTAAAGTAATTTAGTTTATTAAATCAAACGTTTCAATTCTAATAAATATACGCAACAAATATTTGTATGATCTACAAATAGTTGCTCCGAGTCTGACTGTTTAAGTTTATATGTTTGTAAACGCACCCACAGTACAGAAGATATTCCTAATGTGGGGCAATGTTTAAAAAAAAGATATATTACAATACGTTTTTTTTATTGTAATTGTTTGTTGTTGTATGGTATGTTGTCATCTGCCGGTGTTGCGGGCGCATCATGGGTGACAGATCATTGACATCAATACATACGTCAATGTGACAGGCGGATGTTTTAATTTTATAAACTGTCAATGTTTAATTGTCAAATACATGAGTGTCTTTGACCCGGGTTATAGCATCAGGAAAACATGGTTTTAATTTGAGTAAGAGGCTTTTTAGTAACATATATTACTTTGTTCTTTTTTTTTCTTTATTATGTGTTTATATTATTTAAGTGTATTATTATTGTAATGTGCGAACTGTTAGTGCGGCATAAACAATTTTTCTTTTCTTTTTCTTTTTAATACCCAACAATTTCTCTCCAATCTTCACTTATCCGTTGACCATAGCTTCTAATCCCCTTTGGTGACTATATAAGTGTGTGGTTACGTTTCTCTCGAGACATCAAAGAGTATCTCAATAGTAAACACAGATCTTCATTCCAGTATCGATTTATCTCACGCTGCCGCATCTGCCGTTACGTATTCACAAACGTCCATCCTACACGTATTGTAGGGTAAGAAGGGGGAAGGCGTTCACTTAAGGAAAAGATCGTATATTTTTTAAATTAGTTTTTATAAATCAAAATTATGAGACGTAATAAAGTCTTTGACTATCGATTAATCAACAATTTAACAACAGAAGCTTATATCTTTGACCTATTTCTAATAAAAAAAACATTTTCAAAAAAACATGTTTGAGCGGCATTGCCCTTCACATGGGATAATGCCGCTCGGGGTACGGGGTTATGACGCTCAAACGTGTTTCTTGGAATATACCAACTATGGCACATCATAATTAAATAAAATGTTAACGAGATAAACCATAGGTATATAACAAACGTAAAGTCTACAATCATAAATTAGCATAACTATCTATTTTGTACGTAAGATCAGCCTTTTCAATTCACTTTCAGTCAACAATGTCAAATCAACTTAAATTATGATAAACAACTTTAGTAATCATTGGCGGTTAGACAAATTATATATGTTAATATGTTATTTTTGTTCACATAAATCACAAGTGTATCCTTCTGGTGAATCCCATCCTGAACATATAGCATGAGACCACAGACCACAGAGAATGCAGCGGTACCATAATTCGTTATTTTTACCGAATTCTTTACAAATAATACACTCATTATAATTATCATCATCCACATTCATTTCGTCGTCGCTATCATCATCGTAAAGATCCTCTTCATCTTCACTCTCTGAAGAACTTTCTTGTAAAATTTTTCTTTTATATGATTTTTGATGCTTTGGTTTGTTTTGCTTCTCTTTAACAACTTTTTTTGGTTTTGATTTAGTAACTTTATTTGATTTATTTCCTGTCTTATTGAGCTTCGCTATTTTTTTCCTTTCTTTCTCCTCTAAAACAACTTTCAAAGGAGTCGCCGTCAGTATGGCAGCATGTTGTTTCCGCTGTCTTTGCCTTGGCTTAGAAAGTGGTGCAACAGTTGGTGTCTTTGCTATTGTAGTAAAGGATACCGGAGTTGTATGGCCACCAGAAAGATCTTCGTTACAAATAACTGCTGGAACGGATTCAGAGCATTGATCCCTGTTTGATGGACCCGACAGAGGAGATGTATGTCCTGAAATTATGTTTATACCTTCAGATCGCACATCTTCATTAATCTGGACATTTGAAGTTTGGTTTTCAGTTGTTTGTTCCGATTCCGGTGCCATCAGCGATGCTGTCAAAAAGTCTTGATTGGTGAAAACGTTTGGGTTAATTGGGTATATTCCCGTGGTTCGAAATCCAGATTCTGCTTTACTTATATTCGCAACTTGTATGTATGCTTTATTAAAAAGTCCTGCAACATCGTATGGAGTTATTTTCGCCATCAAATGTGTCTTCATGTGCCTGGTGCATTCATGCCTATAAGCAGTTTTCAGCGGCCCATAAAAAGACACATCTAGCGGCTGCATTCTGTGAGAACTGTGTGGAGGAATGGAAAGCATTGTGATGTAGTGTTCTTTGCAAAAATTAAAAGCTTGAAGCGAAATGTGACTACTGTGATTGTCGAGAATCAATAACACAGGTGACTCTTTGGTAGGTTTAGCAAATGCTGCAAAATGTTTGAGCCAAGTGATAAATAAATCTTCGTTTATCCAACCATTTTTAGAGTTTGTGTATAATGCTCCAGCTGGGCCATCTTTTTCTAATAAACACGTCATTCTCTGCCTGGCAAAAATAAACATGGGCGGTATGAAGTTTCCAGCTACACTCATCGCACACATGACTGTAACGTTGCTTCCTCGTTCGCCGCTTGTTACAGAACCAACTCTTCTTTGTCCTTTTTCAGCGAGCACTTTCCCTGGGTCTGTCACCGTGGTGATACCGGTTTCATCTGCGTTGTAAACATTGTTGGGAATAAACTTATGTTTTTCCATTAAGTCGCCAAGTTTTTCACAAAAATGTGTAACTTCTTCTTTATTGAAAGCAGAAATTCTATTTAAGCTTGTCGCTTCAGCTTTGCGTATAGAAACTGAAGGATTGCGTTTCATAAAGGCGCGCACCCAATCCAATCCAGCCGTTTTGCTGTTTTGATCAAAATTGTTTTTGATATTGTTGAGTTCAGCATACTTATAAACTAGTTTACGTAAATCTGCAATGCTAAGTCCATAGTACAACGAACCCAGCAACTTGATTTGTTCTGCAATTTCGGTTTCTTGCTGCGGGATAAAAACAGGCTTGCGTCCTAGTCTTGGGCTGTTCATGTTGTCATTTTTTAATCGATCTTTTAAAGTAGAAAATGGTATGTTATATTGTTTTGCGGCCTTTCTTATGGAAATACCTCCTTCAATTGCAGTTTTAGCAGCAAGAAGATGTTCTTCGGTCCAAGCCGCTTTAGCGGTGGTTCTTTGACGTTTTCTAGGCATATCTACAACAATAAAAAAAATAAGTCACTAAGGGGTAATGGCGCTCAGGTGAGCGGTATAACCCCAAAAGGTTGTTATGTGATAAATTTTTAATTTAAAAAATATCATAGACGATTGGGGAAAAATAAATGCATTAACCTAAACAAAAATAGTTCAACTCAGAAAAGGAAAAAATACGGTTCAAATGCACCTTAAAGTTTTAGACTTACCTACAAAAATCACTAGACGAAATATTAGATCAGCGCGGCCGCATACAAGGAAACACACATCACGGTCGCATGACGCGGGCTGACTGTCCTGTCGCATCGCTGCCCGTTAGAGGCCCCCCTCCCCCCGCCCTTCACACGAGGTGGCGTGATCCTATGTACTATTTTAACGGAGCTAGAGAGGTGAGCGCCATTACCCACTGAGCGCCATTCCCCCTGCTTCCCCTACATATGTTTATTGCACATCCCTTAACATTCCCGTGCCTTTATCTTTTTCGATTTCCTGTTATATCCAGTTCTCTGGATGTTTACTTAACAACGTCGGAACTTTCATGTCATATGTATTTGTATAAGTTCTGTTTATTCACGATAAAAGACTTTGTACTAAGTATTTTCTGTTTTCAATAACATAACATGATGTCATTTTTTCCCCGAGACATAGTTTTTACTAAAGTACACCTTATGCCAGTTACATATGTTTAAGTCCGCGTAACGATGAGTCTATTGGCGTCCACCGGGTCCAAATAATATAACAGGGACCAATCCTATTGGCTTCTAATGGACCCAAATAATATAGGTAATAGGGGACGATGATATTGGCATCCAAATGGTGCAAATAATATAATAGGAAACGATCCTATTCCCATCTAACGGGCCCAGATAATATAATAGGGGACGATCATATTGGCATCCAACGGGTCCAAATAATATAAAAAGGGACTAGCATAACACTACGAGCACACACTATAACACATTTTGCCCGATAAGAAATTTGAACTCAAAACCTCATGCTCAACAGTAAAGCAAGCGACTACTGGACCTATGACTGTTTTCATAAATACCTAGTAATATTTTGTTTTAAGCTCTCCTCTCTCCGCTCTCATCATACAGCGTCACTATTTAGCCACAAGCCCTTCATTTAGCCCCTTTATTTAATCACGTACATCGTACTGGAACAATTTGCCAGCGGCGGTGTTTCTGTCGGACTACAATTTAAATGTCTTCAGGGCTAGAATGAATATGCTCTTAATAAACTAGCGCGCTATTCCATCAACGATCGCATCACTGCTTACCATCAGGCGGGATTGCGGTCAAGCGCTAGTTTATAATAATAAAAAAAAAAAAAAAAAATTTTTGGTCGCCATGTTTATGATCGCATCTAAACTGTCTATGGAGTATCTTAATTTGACAGGATTAAATTAAAATGTTATCTTCTATCCTTGTCTTAACGAAATGGAAAGAAAAAGATGCATATAACTTAAAGTTGAATTTGTGAACAACAGAATCGACGCCATTGTCTACATTCTGTATCCTCCTTTTCAGTACATCATTCCATTCCGTTTACAGTCTGCGTTTACGTTATGTGATATGATTGCCAGTTCTTTGTTTTTGCGTCAGCGCAAACAGCGAGCGATCGAGAAGAGATTGTCGGGTATAGCGATACCTGTGCACTATCAGATTGAGTGCGATGAGTAAGTCAGATACTGTGTGTTGATCTGATCTAGTTTTTATAGTGAAGTGCGGGGTAAAACGAATATCATACTTTTTATGATGTGGGACAGGTGTTTAGGTTGCAAAAGGGATGCATCAGGTCAATGTGTGGCCTTAAGACGACAGATAGCTGTGTTCCCTATTTTCAGTCATTAAGAATTTTAACTATGCCTTGTTTATATATATTGGAAACGGATTTACTTGTGAAGTGTAACCCACATTTGCTTAAAAAAATAGGAAGAGGTCAAAAGACATCCAATACGGACTCAATACGTTAATCAACTCTGTCAAGTGAAATGTAAAACCGCACTAATGCGAAAAAATATATTAGAGTTATAATATAATGTTATAAAAAAATTGAAAATAGTGAAATTTAAAAAAGCGCTAAATGACATTTTAATTATGAAGACTTATTTATTATACAATTGACGATTTTCCTGATTATGATTCACATGTTTGATTGACGAAATGTTTACACTTTCTGACATAGTTATTGTCATGTATTTCCGTTTGGAATTATTAAAATGTTTACTAATGTTATATAATAATTATTAAACATAATTTTCCTTGTAATTCCAAAGTTTTGTAGCTTAAATTTTGAATTGTGAACCCTTGCATGTCCATGCGACGGTAAAATATGGAGAAATACATGTAAAAAAAAAATCACCTAATACCCATGTTTGCAAAGAAATAAATATTTTACTTTACTATATGCAATTTTGGTATAATCATTTTATTCTATTTACATCGTCTTCATAAATATACCTAAGTTGATAGTCCCTATGTCTAAGGTAATCCGACTATTGTTACAAAATATTGTTAAAGATTACAAAAGAGGAAAGATGGTTTTTGTTTACTAGTTCTTAAAACTACCTTTTGGATATGGTAACTAGTATCATATTTTTCTGGTCTTTGTGCCCTGTATTGTTGTATATTAATGTATCCTTTTTTGCATGGAAAATCATGAAATCAGCTCTCCTGCTCTGGGCAAACCGGAAGGGTGTGTCAGACTTTTGCTGACTAAAACCCTTACCCTTATGTTGTCAACACCTCTACGATCCGGACGAAGCGTTTCGCGTCGTCCTTTATACCGCGTACATCGAGGGACTGGAACAATCTGCCGGCGGCGGTGTTTCCGTCGGACTACAATTTGAGTGTCTTCAAGGCTAGAGTGAATAGGCTCTTAATAAACCAGTGCGCTTTACCATCAACGATTGCGTCACTGCTTACCATCAGGCGGGATTGCGGTCAAGCGCTGGTTTATATTTAATAAAAAAAAAATAAAAAAATAAAAAAACTTTTCAAATGTTCATACACTTTTGCATGTTGCTTCATCACCATCAACCTTGTTATCGTCACATTGCTGGGCACAGCTCTCCTCTCATACAGAGAAGAATTGAGCGTAATCACCACGCTTGCTTGCGTTGTTACGCAAAATGTTTTCCTTCACCATATAATCAGTCATTGGTGTCCAAGATATACTTAGAAAGTACATATAAGTTAGAAAAGTTAGATGGATACTTTACTGACCTGGAATGGAACCCGCACACTCTTACTAGAGAGGCTGGTGTTTTAACCACTAGGCCACCACCACTTCAGGTTACTTATCATAATTTTATTTTATCAACAAAGATATTTATTAAACTGTAGCAATCGACATTTTCCTTCAAAATCGGCTAATGTAGCGTCACGTGTGCCATGTCAGCACTTAGTCAGCAGATTTTTGTGAACATCTGCAGAATGGCAGACACGATGTCATTTACCAAAAACGTCGATGAGATGAAAAATAGAGTTAGAGCTTACGCGAAAAATGTACTAAAGTCTGTAGTTCTGGGACATGATAAAGATATCCCATGAACGTCGAATAGTGACAGCGCGATAAGAAAATGGGAAATTGCATTGGAAAATTTTCAAGCTTGAAGAACGAAAAGCCAAACAATAAACGAAACGACTATCATAGATTCGTAGATCTTTTACAATCGTTAAGCGTCATCAGAACTACAGAGTTTCGATTAAGAAGAATAAGAGCAATCTTTTATTTTAAAATATTAAAATTCAGGACAAGTCAGTTCATAACCGTGTGTCTGGCCCAAAGACATTAAATTTTATTTGTACCTAACTTAAATCTCTTTTGTCTAGCCTATTTCCAAATAAGTCAGATCAGCTTCCAGTCAATCTATTCTGGCCAGTTCTCTCAAACTGGTGACGGCAAATATCACGATGTTACTCGTATTAAGGAAACCGGCAGATTTTACAACCAAAAATATACGTAGTATTTAGGTAATTTCTTGTTTGTACGAAACTTGAATATAGTTTATTCAGAATAAGTGACTGAATCAATTCCAATAATTTTTAAACCATGTTATATTTTTTCCCAAATACACTATGATTGATTATGATGTTATGACACTGTTCACAGCAGATCATAGTGTCCTAGCACCGCCGCTGTAGCGAGCGGCACGTTGACCATTTTTTGTTGCGCAACCAGATATCGTAACAAGCTCATAACTTTATGAATTTTCCATGATATCTTTCCGAAATTTTGTACATAGATTCTTGACATTAAAATATTGGACACGTGTTTCAGGTTTCGTATATACAAAAAATAACATCGTATAGTACGTACATATATATTGTTACATATGTATTTACTGGCTGCCAACTACTCACACTGGTCCAGCGTGACAGAATATAGCACAATGGAGCCCTGTACTTAAGCACTGAGTACATTATGGGCCGATTATTCCATTATTTCTCGGTGGCAGGCCATAACATCGGCCGCCGGCAGAAGTTACCACCCGCAAGACAAAGTCTTGCTGCCAAGCGGTTTGTCATGTTCCGGCATGATGTCTGGTGAAGCCGTACGGAGAACGGGTCTGAGCAGTTGTGTTGCGATGTATGCCGGGTACGATGCGCCAAATGTTGTTGTGTTGGGAGTTTGGTCGTGGAGGGTTTTCAAATCAATCTCCCTTTTGCGCAGCATCGTTGGTCGTGTTGTCGGTTTAACATTGCATCAGCTCACTCAACTGCCGTCTTCCTTCCCATTCGCTCAGTTGTTCTGAGTGAATAGGCTCTTAATGAACTGGCGCGCTTTACCATCAACGATCGCATCACTGCTTAACATCAGGCAGGATTGCAGTCAAACGCCAGATTATAATTATTAAAAAAAAAAAATGCTATGCTGGCCGGCGACCAACGTCACAACTTAACACAATCGATCCTCTTCTCACACTTAAGACTACAACAAAAATAATTAAATAACAGTACACGCAAGACCTTCAAACCTTGACTAGAAGATCCTCCAAACGCAATTTTCTAGCACAAAGAATGTGAATCCTTTTCATCTAAAAAACGCTTTTACTAACTTCATTCTCGTTTTCCGGCAAAGGTTTTAGTATTTTCTGTTTATCGTCGAGTTTGTTGCACAAAGCGAGCGGATTGACGTGACAACAGAAGGTGTTCCTACACCCGGATGAAACATGCGCGTTAGGTACGCTTTGTGGGTCTTAAATAAAGGATTTTCTATCTGGCTTTGTTTCTGTGATGTTGAAGTTCGCGAGTAGATTGATGTTTGAAAGGTTGTTTGTTTATTTTGGTATTGATTGATAATATCTAGCGCTCTATTACTAAGTATTCTACTACTAATAGGCTTCTGTGCGGCGGCCCAGTCCAGGGTCGCCCCAGCGTATGACAGGTGTCCAGTCTCATACGTCAAGCGACGTTTGAGGGAGGGCACAGTAGCTGTCTGGAACGGGAGGTACACCGGCGGGGCCACGGCTGGGGTCACGCGAATGTTCTTCCCCGATGTGGTGCGCGCGCGCAAGGTCCTGAAGTGCCTCGACAGGACGTCTATCTGGGCGCAGATTTTGACAGGTCACGGCGGCTTCGCCGCGTACCTGCACCGTTTCAAGCTCAAAAATAGTCCAGCCTGTGTGTGTGACACACAGGCTAGTGAGACAATACAGCATTTACTATTCGAATGCCCGAGGCACAACCGCGACAGGTACGACCTGGAAATAAGCACTGGAAAAATTTTTACGGAGTCGTCCATAGCCGACCTTATGGCAGACAAGCACTCCAGGCCGTACCTGGAGCGGTTCTGCCTCAAAATAGCTAAGATTTGTATTGAAAGGAATAGGACGAGGGGCAGCGCAGCCCCGCGACCACCGTTGGCAGGAATTGTGTAAGACAAGTATGTATAGAATTAAGTTATTGTAAGTAAAATTAAGATTATAAGAAATGTATAAAATATTGACGTTTAAAAGAGATAAAAAAGAGAAACAAAAGATGACAAAAGAAAAGACACGGGACAAGAACAACCCAAGGAAATGACAAGCCGCAAAAAACGTAGCGGTAAAAGATTAAAAAAGGAAATATGAAAAATAAAAGGCAAAAAAGAATTCTTGCCACGCAAGAAGGGACAGAAGGCTAACATTAAAAAAAAAAAAAAAATAGGCTTCTGTTAGTAATAGGGATATTTCCTGGCTAAAAAAAAATTGATTCTATTTAGTCCGTCATTCAGATTATAGAAAAATGTTGGATACGTAAATTTTGTTTTATCAAATCAATAAAAATTGACAAATATAGAAGGCATCAAAAATCAAATAAATGCATGTCTAGTATTTTTTTGGAAATCTGACTGACGGACTAATTAGTTTTTTTAGTCAAATACCCTATTCAGACATTGTATTCAGCACGTTTATACTCGTACAGTATGTTAAGAAAACCCTGTCCGACCCATAAGGATAATAAAGGTTAGGTAAACACATGACCAAATATAATATAAAATTTTATGTAATCATCATAGTACCAATACAAATGAATTTTGAAATAATCTTTTTTTCCCGCGAATTAATTCCAACTTCCCCGAAATTCGGTAATTTTTAAAATAGTGACAACACCGGTATTATTATGAGCGAATAGCGATGCGACCACGTGCCGCGTGCCCTGCCGCCCGCCGCCCACGGAATGGTGCTTAACGCACAATTGTTAAGTTACCTCTTTTTTTTTTGCGAAATAATATTTGTTTTTTTAGGGGTTTTTTTTTTTTAAGTTTAGCCTGGTTTTGTATGCATTAGTAGAATCAGTTATCGATACCTACCAACACCTTCACGGGTCGGACAGGGTTTTCTTAACATACTGTATACGGTCGAATTGAGTAACCTCCTCCTTTTTAAGACGGTTAAAAATATCTAGGTATTTAAAGTAGTCATATAAACTCTACGATCAGTTTATTGAGTAATACCTCCCCAGTCCTTTTAGATAAGACGTTTGAAATGTCCTTCTTCCAACAGACAACTTCTGCAGTCCACTGCTCAGTATTTATTTTTATTTTAAAAGGAAATAGTCATTTGGACTCGGCTAAGTTCACAAAGGAGTCCATCGGACTTTTCCGAGACCAGAATTAAACTCCTGCGCTTGCGAAAATGTTGATTTAAATTTTAAAGTCTAGTTTTTGAAGTCAGATTTGCTACTCTTTCTTTATTTCCAATGCAGGTTGTGATTTCGTAATTTTAAAAAGATTTTTGGCGTGAAACTAGAAATCTAACAATTTTGTTTTTTATTTAGTTTGTGGGGTTCTTTTGCGTAGCAGAAATTATGGCCAACTAGTTTTTTTTGCAGAGAAAGCTTCTTGATTGGCATGTTGTAAATTTCAAATGAAATCGAAATAAAAAGTCATTTATTTCTTCAATATATTTTATAACAACAAAGTGATTGGAGCCTGCCCTTTAAGCAAGTAATGCCTGTAATGGGAGACTAATTTCGTATAAACGTACAATACCTATTTGTAAAAGTGTGAATATTTTTGCTTGTGTGTATATGTGAGTGTGCCAACAAGTTCCTAATGAGAGGTGAGAACATGCCATCAGAGGTAGACGGAAACAAACAACATGATTCAGTTGAAACAGTGATGCTTATAAGTACGTATATTTCCGTGAAAAAAGACACGGTTGTCAATTTTTGAAATCAAAAAACGGCATAGTCAGATATTAGCAACTAACGTATTCATTGATTAAGAAATGCGAATGAATAATTTGACCCGCAAAGTACTTTAAATAGAAACATAAAATACAATAATGAAGAGTTGTCATCATCACCATCGCCATTTGCCTATGTAACCTTTTCAAAAATATATTTGGGTCGACTTCCACTCTACCTGGATGTAGATGTTTACCTGAATTTACCATGAGTCACTGGGTTTTGCAGAGGTATATTTATTATTATAAGTCTACATATCGCTAGTTATGTTTGTCCTTTCTGAGTGACCGACGTTGACAGTTCAAAAGTAATCTATATATATAAAAATCAATGCCACTTTCTTTGTAATTTTATAACTCAACAACAGACTCACCTATCCAAACCAAATGTTAAGGCTATGTTTTGTCTAATTAGTAGATGGTTTATGTGAAGTTTGAACAGAATCGGTCGAGCGGTTCTTCATTTATCCATCATCTCATTTATATATATAAAAATCAATGCCTCTTTCTTTATTATTTTATAATCCACCAAAACTGTAATGACTCCAGATTGGCAGTGAAAAACTTATTGCCAAATTTAATTGAAGCTACGATCTTAACTGGTAATCAAAAGGAGAAGTTTGTTTGATACCGCGTATCCCTCTGATCCCAACTGATGCCGTTTGAGTTCAAACGATTACTATATCCTGTGCGTTTATCATTTGCAATGTCCATTAACCCAGCCCAAGGGCAAAGATTTCAAGTTTGTGGTCTGAATTTGGAGGAATCATGTTTTCCAAATGGCCAACTTTATGTTGCCTGTTCGAGAGTCGGTACCCCTAGTCGTTTGTTTAATAATCTAAATGTTTTGGATTAAGTTTTAAAATAGCTAGCAATTAAAAAAAATATTTTATGTTTGAATAAATAAGTTTGATGATCCAATAAATTTGTTTTTATTATTTCACTTTATACGTAGCGAAGCACGTATCGGTACCGCTAGTATAATATAAAAGGTTCAATACTAACATATCCTTGTTATTCTCATTTTTTCTCACGCATTAGTAAGAAAGAATAACTCCATATTCGCCATCAAAGTTCCACACTTGAATGAGTTGTTGTTACATACACGTGCAAGCCGCTTTCCTACTGTAACGTCCACATAAACTATTTCATACACAGAACTACTATAGTCGCATACATAGAAAATATGAAAGTTCGGTAAAACTAATTTCAGTGGGAGGCGAAGCGGCAAGTTTTCTGCTATAATCCATCAAGACTGCCTCTAGTGATGTTAAGATAGTTTTGCACTGGACTTTGATAGTGGACGGTTCTTTCATTTTTGCAGTTTCGTAATGGATGGGTTGATTGAAACTTTATCTTGACGGGAGGAAAACGAATAACATCATTATTGTATTTATAGAGATGAGGAACGGCGTGTAAAGTTCTATAGAAAACGGAGAATTTTTCAATCAGACGGGTACTGGCTACAACCCGACAATTGTTGTCGGGCTGTTGTACATAGTAGCCGCATGGTAAATTCTGTTTACTCGATGTAAAATTTTGCGCGTCGATGTGATGCATAGTTGACATGTGGCGCTGAAGACTAAATCCTATTTTATTAGGCCGTTATTTTGTGACCTAGTGAGGTTAAGGATTATGGATACGATCCTTTGGTTTCCTGTTTCTAAAAAGGCACTTAGCACTGGCCACTCCAAGCAAGCGAAAACATACTATTTAGCTCAACTCTAGAAATTTTATCGCCTAACTTTACTGGTGTTTAGTTATTTAATTATTGGGATTTCCGAGAATGGATACACAAACTCATAAAATCTAATATATAAAATTCTCGTGTCGCGGTGTTTGTGGTTAAACTCCTCCGAAACGGCTATCCTGATTCTCTGAAATTTTGTGTGCATATTGGGTAGGTCTGAGAATCGGACAACATCTATTTCTTATCCCCCTAAGTGTTAAGGGTAATCCACTCGAATTATTTTTATTGAACTAAAAAAATGTTTCCTAAAAATATATACATAGCAAAACGACGTTTGCCGGGTCAGCTATTAATAGATAAATCTATTAAATGCTTCACTAGGTCCTAGTCTACTATATGAATGTGTGAAGGAAGGTTGATCAATATTTGGAGATCAGCGGGCACACTCCTTTATATATTACATCCTCCACAGAAAATCCTCGGACTTTCGTATAGCTTTCGCATCATAATTTCTGAATGTGGATTTACGGATATTGGTAATTTAGTTAGTAATGAGTTGTGTGTTGTTTGCTGATCATTATTTCAGGGGTAATGGACTTGCACAGACTAGCGAATTATGGCACTAAACGGGGAAGGCTTGTAGTCAGTATTGGGACGAATAAGGCTGGCAATGACGATAATTCATGATCATCATCATCATCAATCTTTTTTTTTTGTCGTCCCACTCCTGGACACACATCTTATAGAGAAAGATTGAGTGTAATCACCACACTTGCTCAATGCGTCCAAAGTCCAGGTTTCCTTTTCCTTTCAAGATGTTATCCGTCACCTTGTAATCAGTCATTGGTGTCCAAGATACAATTAGAAAGTACATATAACTTGGAAAAGTTACATTGGTACTTGCCTGACCTGGAATCGATCTCATACTTCAGAGGCTCGTGTTTTAACCACTAGGCCACCACGACTTCCATTTGACGGGGATGATTATTCCATACTAGCTGCGCCGCGCAGTTTCACTCGCGTAGGTTTCGATATGTTTTTTTTTATACGCTCCTATTGGATGATTTGATTCCTATTGGTCGCAGCGTGATGTTATATAGCCTAAAGCCTTCCTGGATGAATGGTCTATCCAACGCAAAAATAATTTTTCAAATAGAACCAGTAGTTCCTGAGATTAGCGCGTTGAAACAAACTCTTCAGCTTTATATATTAGTATAGATTATTATACTGGGTGCAATGGAATATGATCATAAATTCAACTCATAATAGAGTAGTTGACTAAAAAAAACTAATTAGTCCGTCAGTCAGACTTCCAAAAAAATACTTGACGGCGTATTTTTTCTTTTTTTATATAAACAAAAAATTAAGACGACACAGTGCGTTGAAAACTCGTGTGACGTCACTGCATGCTACACTTTTTAGCGAGCAGAGACGTCACCAGCCACCACTCCAGATCTTTCATGCCTGTTATATTTATCATTTTTTAGTGATTTAATAAAACAAAATATACATATCCAAAATTTTACTATAATCTGAATGACGGACATCCCTATTTTGAACCGAATTACGAACTGAATTCTGAACCAATTTAGCGTAGATTAAAAAAATCGCTGTTATGATAAATCATAAATACGTAGCTGAAATACTTTTCTATGAAATGGTTGACTTATTTTTTTAATATATCTATTATTGCCTTTTTCGGTCCCAAGTGAAACATCTTTGTAACTTATCGACTTAAGTACACTTGTAGCTGTTAAGGACGCAAAATCTCTTTCTATTAAGATATGTCAAAATATTTTTAAAATTTTCATAATTTAGAAAGTATTTAGTCGGAGATACTCGTAGCTAAATAAGAAGCTGTATGTATCGATGTCGCCCCGTGTGGTACCGCGCTTTGAATAGTACCTACCATCCCAGATCCTTCCGTGGGCGAGGCGAGGCGACTAGGGGAACTCTCACCAGGGTAGCGGACAGCAGCGCTTCGCTTGTGGAATACCAAATTACTGCGATCCCCAACCAGCCTGCCAAGCGTAGGGATTATGGCAAACCAAAAGCAATGAAAGCCTTGGGGGAGGCCTTAGTCCACCGCCGTGTCCTCGTAGCGGCGATTGGCGGCGACCTCTCGCGTCCGACCCTGGTCCAGGCCATGGTCCGGAGCGAGAGTGCATGGCAGGCCGTCACCTCCTTCTGCGAAGCAGTGATGCTGGCAAAGGAGGAGGCGGAGCGCGTGATCCAAAGTGAATCCCAGGGTCCTCCCGCCATTAGCTGCCGCAGTAGACGCCCTGGTCGGGAGACGACACCTAACTCCCAGCCACCGTAGGCGCGGGCCTGCGGGCGGTGAGCAGTGGCAACTCGCCGCCCGGTAAGGACCAGGCCCGAGTCGACGGCGCGTCGTGTTTCACGCGCGCCTCAAAGAGATGTCAGCACATCGTGACGGGGTCCACGAAGACCGATGCCTCCTGGGTCAGGGTTGCGGGTTGGTTAAACAAGAAACCGCGGCCCTGGCCGTCGCACAGGGAAGTGAAGAAACACGGGTGGGTTTTAGTCAGTAAAAGTCTGACACACCCTTCCGCTCCGCCCAGAGCGGGAGAAGTCATTTGATGATTTCCCATCCCAACAAAAAAAAAGGCCTTAGTCCAGCAGTGGACCTCTATAAGCTGAATTGGAGCTCTAGAAGAAGATGTATCGATAAAAATTTAAGCTACATTTGCCGCATTCGTTTCATACCACTATCGCCATCATCAACTACGTGCAGTGCTAGACGCAGACTTCTTGGTAACTCTCATCAAGCCGCTACCATCCTGAATAGACTGTTGTTCTACTTTCAATAGGCAAAATATAACGAAAGTTGGTCTTTGACTAGTGATCTCTACGCTCCTAATCGAAACCTACATTATGCAATAATTTAAATTCCTACTTTGCATAGATTTTTTCACGCTCGCTAACAATGGGCCTTGTTAGAAGGCTCAAAGTGCAATGGAGAGGACTATGCTTGGGGTTTCACTGCGCGATCGAATCAGGAATGAGGAGATCCGCACAAGAACGAGAGTAACCGACATAGCCCGAAGAATTGCAACACTAAAGTGGCATTGGGCTGGACACATTGCAAGTAGGACCGATGCCCGATGGGGCCGACGGGTTGTCGAGTGGCGACCACCCACCGGAAAACCTAGCGTGGGTAGGCCCCCGACAAGGTGGACCGACGACCTGGTGAAGGTCGCGGGAAACCGCTGGATGCTGGAGGCGCAGGACCGGTCGTCGTGGAGAGCCTTGGAGGAGGCCTATGTCCAGCAGTGGACGTCTTTCGGCTGAAATGATGATGATGTTATATTTTTTGAATAATCCTTGTCTCAAATGGACACAAAAAAATATCCTATAATGATTCCGATTTTCCTATATGCCTGTAATGGCAGACGTTGTTCTTTTTGTGTTTTCAAATAATCAGAGTTATTATTAAAATGATCTATCTATGCAATAAGATGTAAAGAAGTTTAAAACAAATACTGATTTCATGTGATCAACATTGAACGTTCATATTTTGAAATTGTAACACTTCACAGGGTATGTTTTTTTTTTTTTTATTTGAATAGATGTCTACTATCGAAATTCAAGATGCCAAACAGGGAGGTATCCCTCGCCACGGATCCCTAAAGCTCTTCAGTAAAACAAACTTGCTGGGTATTGAGCTGAATAAATTAAATACCTACTTACCTGATTACTCTCAAGCTTTATTATAGCGAAAACATCACGTTTAGTTCGTAACAGCCTATAAAATATTTTAATAAGCATTTTACAAAATTTCATCGAAGTGATTGAATACTTCCCTTACAAAATCGACCATATATTTTAATATTTTTTTTTTAATGATTATAAACTAGCGCTTGACCGCAATCCCGCCTGATGGTAAGCAGTGATGCGATCGTTGATGGTAAAGCGCGCTAGTTTATTAAGAGCCTATATTCACTCTGAAAAACTGAGCGAATAGGAAGGAAGACGGCAGTTGAGCGAGGTGATGCAATGTTAAACCCAACAACACGACCAACGATGCTGCGCCAAAGGGAGATTGATCTGAAGACCCTCCACGACCAAACCCCCAACACAACAACATTAGGCGCATCGCACCCGGCACACATCGCAACACAACTGCTCAGACCCGTCCTCCGTACGGCTTCACCAGACATCATGCCGGAACACGACAAATCGCTTGGCGGCAAGGCTTTGTCTGGTGGGTGGTAACTTCTGCCGACGGCCGATGTTATGGCCTACCACCTGGATTTTTAAGAACTTTACAATGCGTAACGCAATATTACTAACAATTTAAATAATTTTGAAGCATATTTCTAATCTTCGCACGTTTTCCCATATCACATTAGACATTGGCAGAATTGGGTTGTATCCTAAAAAATAATTTAATGTCCATCAGATAGATTTATAAAAAATATTGAACACGTATTTTTTTTTTCATTCAAATACTTAGCATGATTTGAAATGGCGCATAACGTCACGCCTTTGTAGAAAATATGCCACGGCGTGACGTAATTAGCCCCCACTGCGTAACTTTAATACGCTATATCTCAATAGTTTTTGGTAATTTCGACAAAATAAAAAATACGGGTTTTAATTTTTTTTATTATCTATAAGACAGACTAATATTTTTTTTTTTTTTTTTTTTGATAATCATACCGTGGACATTCCTATTGTCGACATCGGCACCATTGCCATAAACAAAAATAGAATGGAATAGAATATTGCTAATCAATTGCTAATGATATATATTCAAAAAATTTGTTTGCTTAACCTTCAAGCGGGCGCGCAATCATTTGTAATGGCAGCTGGCGTGCGTAATCGAAAAGACCAATGCGATGAACAAGAGAAATAAACCACTAATTATTAAATATTTATATCTGCTCAGATATATAATTATTGTCTAATATGTCAAAAAAAGTAATTAAAATTATAAAAAAGATACAATTTTTAAATTAAGTAAGTAAGTAACATAACTCAAAATAATATTCTTTGAATTAAAACAAAAATTAAGAACTCAATCACAGGCTAGTTTATATACCTAGTCTAATAATAAAAAATACAAAATAAGAATAAAAATTTATTAACGTCGTAAATAACGCTAGGAATGTTATTGAACTGTTGTGTTGTGTGTCACATGCAATTAGCCTGCTGTAAGAAGTTTTCAATTTCAGGAGCTGTGTGTGTAGCTATGAAATCAAGATAATAGGTCAATCAAAAGTCATTTATTCAAATTAGGCTGAGAATTAGCAATTTTTTAATGTCAATCAAATCAAAATCAAAATTGTTTATTTCAAAATATACCCGTTGGTTAGTTCAAGAAAAGTGAAGCTAAATTGCACGTTCCAAAGTAAGCAGTAAAATCATAGTATAGGTATTGTACTATTATTAGTATAGGTATTTGTATAGGTGTATTTCTTCGTTACATATTTCTGTTGCTTCTATCATGTGAGCATAATGTATAAATATAAAAATTAATTAAAAGATAGAAAATGAATTAAGCCCATTGGTAGCTAAGAGATGACCAGTCTCCACTGACGGCCCCCGTTCACTAGCATGACGCGCGCATCAGGCCCACCTAGCTCAACCATTTTGAAAGGAACCAAATGACTCAACAACACGCGCCATCATCAGCAAGACATTTGAGTGAGCATGACAAACTCTCAACTGCCATGCTCATAACGTCAAACAAGCTACATAAAATAAAAAAAAAACAAGCCATAGTCCATGGTGCCTCACATTCACAAACTTGAAAATTATTTCACAGCACAGTTTCCCAAAACGTCCGTCTTCGCCACTTCCTAGTGGCGAATGGATAAGATACTGTTTAAATTTTTATTTTACATAACTCCTGGCACCTCAGCACTACGAATCAACCAAAATTAATTCCAAAGCCTTTCTCCTACGACCAGACCGAATAACAGGTTCAAGTCCAATAGGTATGTCATTTTCCTAACTTGTAGACATCTTACCACTCTATCAAGAACATTGATTAATTTACCGACCACCAATGTCCGATAAGATTCACTGGACCGTCTTACTATATGGCGGCAACTACAATTGTTTGATCCTTACGTATGTATTAACTAATAATTTAGATTGCTTCTTTTGTAATTATGTCTTTTTGTGGGTATTATAGGTTTGAAACATACTGAATTATACATTATATAATTATTTTGACGTTTTATGATTGAGAGGGAGCGTGAAGAAGTAACAAACACACACACACACACACACACGTGTGTAAGTTGGTGATACGCAGATGCTTTTTCACTACAGTAACTCAATAATATTCTGGTATTATTAATGTTTATTGAGACATGAGCAAGTATTATGACGTTATGGGATTTGTATCAATCTACTTCAAGAACCTCATTCGAATTGTCATATTATTCTTAACTGTCGTATCGTCGTGCGCAAGTTACTTAACCGAAATACAACCTCTATATCCCATTTAAATTCAACCTCCATACAAGACTTATTAAATAAGCCGAAAAAAAAAATATAATAAAATCTTGCGTATTGAATACGCCAGATTTTTTAAGAACAATAAAAGCAATGTCGTTGTCCTATTACGTCCCACGCATTCGAAAACATTTTGGTAATAAATTACATTTGGTTGTTTAACCTTATATTGCAGTGTGTTATTTTTACCGCAACACCGTACCTAAGAGAAGTAAAGGTCGATATAGACGTGCGAATTCGAAGTACAGCGAAGCATTAATCACACTTATCTCTATAACTGAAGGGTAACTACGATTAACCGCCGAAGATGCCTTACTGCAACACCTTGCAGTCGCAGTTTAGCTCGCCACCTTGATTTCACCTCCTAATAAAACATATGCAAGTGAATAGAGACGCATGCACAAGTCGAACATCGAGGTTAAATCCTAAGCAACCTGCTACTACCTCACTGAAAAACTCAGAGTAATTACACGCCAAAGGATACTTATCTGTCTCTAATGCCAATTAGCGCTGGCCGCTCGCAACCAGCACGTATTGATTGAACGCGAATTCACGCGTCCTTTTTATCTAGATAGAAATATGTATACACATTACATTGATATAGAGATAGGGGTAAATATTGCTATGATGTCTTTTGTATTAACGTTTTACTGCGCTTCGAGTGTTAGTATGAATAGACCCTACATGTAGGTAACGGGATGAAAGATACGCGGGGTCGAGACGAGGCCGCGCCGCTGCAAGGCACCAACCAAGGAAGACGCGACTCGCTCGTGAATTTAATAAATCACATCATAATATGAACGTTGTCTCAAATATTGTTTCGTTTTCCCAATAACAGGGATGTGTACGTTAACAATTAAGTTATAGGGTATGGGTAAACTTTATGGGAGTTATTAAATTTACGAAGATGTTTTGCAAAACAATCTGAACAAATTTGTTTTTGTTATTACACATTAAACGGGTTATGTGCGTAGAGTCTGTAGACTTAAAGAGACCGTAGTATTAGTTTAAATAAAAAAAAAACTACTATTCTGTTATATGGCTATTAAAATCTAGCGTATTGAATACGCCAGATTTTTTAAAAATAAATATTTCTACTTTTATATTTCTTCAATACCTTATACAAAATATACTTACATGCATAGCAGCCTCTGTTATTCTCACTATTGGGACACAGGCAGCCTCTCGATGAGAAACAGTGGACCCTAATCTACCACGCTAGCCTAGTGGGAGTTGGTAAATGTCACATGTCTTCGAAGTTTTTGGCTCCATGACATGCCTTTTCTATGAATATTTGCACTGGTCTGGTCGTACCTCGGAAAGCACGTTAAGCCGTTAGTCTCGGTTGCCATTCGAACATCTAATGGCAGTCGTTACGGGTTGTTGGAGCCCTCAAAATCCTACAATTGGTCTAACTGCAATGCTTCGATATCGCCATCGGGTTGTGGAGGTCAGACGGCAGTCGCTTTATGGAAAATATCGAAGTTTAGCCAAAATGAGCAGTTAGACTTGTAAAGCGGACCCTAGATTCCAAAGCTGAAAAACTTTTGATACGACTAGGATTAATGCTGAGATGAAGAAGGAGACTTGTAAAGCGGACCCTAGACTCCAAAACTGAAAACCTTCGAATACGACTGGGATTAACGCTGAGATGAAGAAGACTCGTATCTCGACGTCTTGTGTGCGTTTGACTACCAGGATGGCGTTTTGCCTCCATTATAATTATCTCAATTTCCAGGATGCGATGTAATTGATTAGTCGTACCATCTAGGTATTCAGTCGGTACTATAATAGTATAGTCAAAATAGTACCATTAATTGTAAAATATGTAGGACTAGCGACCGCCAGCGACTTCGTTCGCGTGGAATTAGTTATGCTGCGCTCCTATTGGTCCCAGCGTGGTGTTACATAGCCTAAAGCCTTCCTGGATTAGTGGGCTATCCCACACAAATAGATTTTTTCAAATCGGAGCAGCAGTTCCAGAGATTAGCGCGTTCAAACAAACAAAAAAATAAACTCTTCAGCTTTATGTATTAGTATAGATTACACAAGATACAGGCTGTGCCTAGTTTGGGACCTGCTGTTAATTCGAACTAACTTTCTAATTCTTCTGCTGTTTTAACTGCATGCTATTTCTTGTATTTGTAACCAAATGTAAGCCTAATAAAAAATGTCTTTTTTTATTCAATTTATAGCTTATTGAAAAAAATGCGATATAATTTACCACTAATAACGTGCGAAATAAAATTAATGTTAAAATTCCTGAAGACTTTTAGGTTTAATTAGTGTGAATTTCCCTGTGGAAAATACATTCAGCATAATTACATGTCATAAACAAATAGTCGACCACTTGAACTCATTACAAATGCTTATTATGTTTTAATTTAAAAAAAAATAAGTTATGGAACAACAAACTGAATGTCAATCTTGACAAAGTTCAAATTAGATTGAAATCATAAACTTATGAATCTCTTTGTTACAAATGGTCACTCAAAAATCAACTTAGAATACATTAATTTAAAGTAGATAACTGACTAGGTCGCGATGGAATGTAAATTGTTTGAGATTATGAACATTGCTATAGAGAAAGTCTTTTTCTTCTCTTCAGCCTATATAGGTCCACTGTTGGATAAAGGCCTCCCCCAAGGCTTTCCACGATGAACGGTCTTCTGCAGCCCGCATCCATCGGCTTCCCGCGACCTTCACCAGATCATCAGTCCACCTTGTTGGATCCTCCCCACGCTGCGTCTTTCGGTACGTGGCCGCCACTCCAGAACCTTACTGCCCCATCGGCCATCGTTTCTACGAGCACTGTGCCCTGCCCACTGCCACTTAATTTTAGCGACTCGCAGAGCTATGTCGGTGACCTTGGTTCTTCCCAGTTTATGAAATTGTTTTTCTTTTGCGGCTCTCCTCATATATACATTAGCAGTATAAAATATGTGGTATAAGCATTACTGGTGTATCTATGGAAATCTTGTAGTTCATCGATTTTATTACCCAAAAATACTTTTTTTTTAATAATTATAAACTATCACTTTACCGCAATCCCGCCTGATGGTAAGCAGTGATACGATCGTTGATGGTAAAGCGCGCTAGTTTATTAAGAGCCTATTCACTCAGAAAAACTGAGCGAATAGGAAGGAAGACGGCAGTTGAGCGAAGTGATGCAATGTTGACCTCAACAACACGACCAGCGATGCTGTGCCAAAGGGAGATTGATATGAAGACCCTCCACGACCAAACTCCCAAAACAACAACATTTGGCGCATCGTAGCCGGCACACATCGCAACACAGACACCAGACATCATGCCGGAACACGACAAATCGCTTGGCGGCAAGGCTTTGTCTGGTGGGTGGTAACTTCTGCCGGCGGCCGATGCTATGGCCAACTACCGTTTGCATTGGTTCATCAAAATTTACTGATATTTTAAATAGTGGATGATAATTGCGACTCGCATGGTTGTTGTGATTTTAATTTAAAGTAATTGCCTCAACTGCCCCAGTAGCAGTAGTGGCCTAGTGGTATCGACCGCAACTTACAAGTTGTAGGCCGTAGGTTCGAATCCCGTCAGGCGCTTTACTTTGTGTAAATATTTTCATCCCCATTGCTGTCAAAGCGGTGAAGGAAAACATCGTCAGGAAACCGTCACGCCCTAGAGCCAAAACTTCGAAGACATGACATGTGACATCTATCAAACCGCAATCAAATTTGCATGGAGATTATGCTCCTTACGCCCACTCCCTCCTATCAAAAGGAGGCCTGTGTCGTAACGAGTTGTAGTTTTCGAAAGGTAATGTTTTTTAGGATTCTGTACCCAAAGGGAACCAATGAGACTGCTGCCTCTTCGTCACCGTTATCGGCCCGTCCGTGCATCCCAACGGGGATACAAAAGTTAACTAAAATGTTCATAAAGTGCATTTATTATTTTTATTGTCGCTGTAAGGAAAGAAAATGAAAGAAAATACATTTATTTAGCACAGACTAAAAAACACATAATACATCAATAATATAAAGTAAATTGTCATAAAGCAAATGAATGTAGAAAACTAGTAGGAATGTGTGCCTCCCGGCTGCGTCAAAAAGGCCCAGTTCAGCAAAAATGTCAGACAACTAGTGCCTGACGCTGGTTTTCAACTGAACCTTATGTGTGAAGTGACGGATGTAAAACAGTTATACACAGCAACGTGCCTTGTGTATGCAAAAAAAAAGGATGAAGAAAATAAAAACATAAATAAAATATAATAAAATAAATTTATGTTATATAAAAACAATGACGTATATACACACATCAAAAGTGTCTAGGGATCAAGCATTTTTATGCGGATTTCTTGAGATTGAGATGTGGCTTTGTAATAAATTTATGATTTTATAAATTTATATGGATCCTTTTTGGTGCATTTCATAATTTGAATCAGGAACTGTGAATCAAATTCGAGTAAAAGATGAAAATCAGCTGTCAATATTTTCCCTATAAAAACATACAACGCATTGAAGACATTATTAGTGCTACTGTTTCCCTACTACTGATTAAAACCAACGTTATTATGGAGCGGCGACGTCATTTAAGCAAGAAATGCTCAGAGCCGTGGGAATGATAGAAGCTGGTTCCCGGCAACGTACTGTGGCTTTAGCTCTGAATACAAGTCAGAGTGTTATCAGTCGACTTTGGACACGTTACCGAAGCACTGGTACCGTGGCTGAGCGCCATGGAGGACGGTATCGCTGCACCACACGGAGACAAGACCGATACATTCAAATCTTAACTCGAAGAGCTCCAACAATAACCGCCATGATGTTAGCCGTGAGGCTTCATCACTCTTCAGGGAACTTAATTAGCGACCAAACAGTCAGAAACCGCTTGCATGAAGTGAACCTTCATTCCTGAAGACCGCTACGGGTACCACCTATAGCAATGCACAATCGTAGGATTCGATATCAATGGGCTCTTGAACACAGAAATTGGGCAGAAGAACAATGGCGTTTCGTGTGCTTTTCTGATGAGTCTCGTTTTGGTATGAGACCGGATACAAGACGTATACGACACTGGAGAACCCCTGGACGCCAACAGCGATTAAAATCCTGCCAGGAAGTCCATCCTTATAGTGGTGGAACCATCATGGTATGGGCGGGTATTTGGATCGGCGGAAGAACTGAGTTGATTTGGATCAGAGGCAACCTCAACGCTCAAATTTATGCTGAGACGATTGTATCAGACGTCATCGTTCCTCTACAAGTGCAAATCGGTCCCTTATTTCAGTTAATGCATGATAATGCACGACCGCACACCGCAAGAGTTGTAAGACAGACTCTCGCCGCAGCTAACATCAATGTCCTGCCCTGGCCTGCTCAGTCGCCAGACTTGAACCCGATTGAGCATGCATGGGATATGCTACAGAGAAGGGCTCTGCCGAATATGGAGGGTATCCAGTCGCAAGAAGATCTTTTTTTGTTGTTGCAACGAACATGGGCGGCCATTCCACAGCGTGATTTGGATGAACTCATTTTGAGTATGCCAAACCGATGTTCTTGTGTTGTTAGTGTTCGCGGTAGAAACACGGATTACTAATTGTTTAAGTTACCCAATAAAATTTTAGACAAAACTGTTATTTCAGTCTTTTTTTCAAACTTTTGTGTTAGTGGTTCAAATGTCAAATATCCCTTTATTAGGAAAATGGCAAATTTCTTTATTAATGCAAAGGTGACTTGGTTTATCGTTACTGTGACAAACGAAAACACTTTATTTGATGAATCCTTAAAGAAAATTTTAATTAATATCAATCAGGAGAAAAGTTATTGCAAAAATATATGTTGATCCCTAGACACTTTTGATGTGTGTATATGTATAAAAATGTGATTGTGAGTAGTAAAATAGAAACAAAACTATACCAGTAAATAAACAAATAATTTAATAGAACACAATTTTATGCACGTTAAATAAAAATTAAAACCCAAAAACGAGGCCCAAAAAAATATGTAACGTCGTAAAAAAAAAACAGAAAGTCTCAAAACGAATGCCTGCCATAATTTATGTATGTATGTAAAATGTATGTAAGTAAGAGCAAACAATAAAAATAAAAAAAAACAATAAGAATACTGTATTTTTTATGATTTGTGCCTTTCTGGTACAAAACTATTACTAGCCGCAAAAGTTTATGAAATAGTACCGAAATGTACCCAAAGTATGGATCAAACAGTAAATCCTTCCTTAGTGTTACCACCACAAAAAAAACGAAAACAAAATTAAAATTAGCAAAGAATTATAATAAGTAACATAAGCCATTTTGTAAACGAGCCAAAGTTACGGCTTCATTATCCCTGTAGCGGCAAGGCTGAATCGGCGAGGATTTCAATTATCTCAAGGCTTTTAATATTAAAAGTAAAACTCAAGCGGCCGCACGGGAACGTGGAGAAAAATGTACCCTTTAAAATTACGCAGCAAACGCAGGGTTAATGGCATTCTTGACCCTAAGTCTGCGAAGTGAAAAATTAATATGTAAGGTCTTTGAAACTAAATTATGAGTCGATATGTGGACGTCTCTTTAGAAATGTAATGAAGCGTATTCAAGCTCAATTTGCAGTGTATTTTATGTGATATATTAATCATTTTTCAAGAAGACTGATGTGCGTTTCGTGTTCGTTATCAATTTTATAGCATTCATAATTCAATGTATAGGCCTCTCTTGCTAAATTCCCTTGCGTGAGGTATCTAGGAGTACTCATCGATCAGCATCTAGACTGGCAGCCGAATATTTTTTTTTTTTATAAATAATAAACCAGCGCTTGACTGCAATCCCGCCTGATGGTAAGTAAGATGGTAAGTGATGCGATCGTTGATGGTAAAGCGCGCTAGTTTATTAAGAGCCTATTCACTCTAGACTTGAAGACACTCAAATTATAGTGAGACAGAAACACCGACGCTGGCAAACTGTTCCAGTCCCTCGATGTACGCGGTATAAAAGAGGAAGCAAAACGCTTCGTCCGGATCGCAGTGGTGTCAACAACGTAAGGGTGGAAACTCGCCGTACGACGGGTCGTACGATGATGGAGCGGAGATGGGGGAATTAAATCATGCAATTCCTTTGCACACTCACCAGAATGCATCCTATAGAAGACCGAAAGGCTGGCTACTCTACGCCTATGCTCCAGGCTTTGGAGACCGTTTCGAGTTAAGTCTGGGTCGCCAATCAGTCTCTTCGCACGTCTCTCCACCGAATCCAAAGTGGCAAGGTGACATTTCGCAGAACCAGCCCAAATGTGGCTGCAGTAGTCAATGTCGCTGATTCTCTCAATGACAAACTAAACTACGTTAAGTTTAATGCATCCTTTTCTTTTTATTTCATTAAGAAAATGATAGAAGTTTAAATTTTAATTCTGTCAAATTAACATATTCGATAGACAGTATAGACGGGATTATAAAGATGGCGATCAAAAATACATCAATTCACGTCAGGCGCGGACTAATTTGACAGGTCTAAACTAATATATTATCTCGATAGATATAGAGAGAAAAAAATTCACTGAACTTAAATTTAGTTTAGTTTGTAAACAGGACAATCGGGACCAATGTTTCGTCGCGTTTTGTAAACTTATATAGGTATGTCCTTGTTAAATCAATCAAATCGAAATATTCCTTAGACAGTGTAAATGAGATTATAAACGTGGCAACCAAGAAAAAAATCAGTTTACATAAGGCGCTGAGTCATTTGACAGGACTAAACTAATATTTATCCTGTCCTTTTCCTAATGAAATATAGAAAGAATAAAATGATCTAGTCTAGGGGGTCATTATTTAAAAAAGGTAACAATATAAACAATTTTCTGTTATTATAATCACGGGTAGTTGACTAAAAAAAAACTAATTAGTCCGTCAGTCAGATTTCCAAAAAATACTAGACACGTATTTTTTCTTTTTTCATATAAACAAAAAATGAAGACGACACAGTGCGTTGAAAACTCGTGTGACGTCACTGCACGCTACACTTTTTAGCGATCAGTGACGTCACCAGCCGACATCAGCCACTCCTGATCTTTGATGCATTTTATATTTATCATTTTTTATTGATTTAATAAAACAAAATATACGTATCCAATATTTTTCTATAATCTGAATGACGGTAAAATAGAATCATTTTTTTTTTACCTAGGATACATCCAGTTTGTTCGCAAAAACAAACAATAACTTTGTATATCTACAGTCCAATATTTTTAAGTAAACAATCTATGTATAAAATTTCAAAAAGATGTCATGAAAAACCACAAAGTTATGAGCTTGTTATCTTACTTAGTTGTCCCCACAAAAATATGTTCAATGCATCGTTCGCCCGCCTGTACCTGAAGCAGCGCAGCGCGCGGGGTGGGCTGTCTCACTGTGCTCCTAGTACCGTCAGCGTATGAGTATGATCTACCGACAGCGCTCGGTAACCATACTGCAACAATTTCTAAATGTATTTGGAAAAAAATATAACATGGAGTAAAAAGGATTGCAATCGATTCAGTTGCTTATTCTGAACAAACTGATTCAGGTATGTATTCAGGCTTCGTATAAAGTAAAAATAACATTGTACAATTAATTTAGTGAGCAACTAGACTGGGACACAGGTCTCCTATGTGTGAACGGGGGTGGTCCATAATCCACTACATTGACTCAACTCGGGTTGCTAGATGCCACATGTCTTCGTTTTATTTGTTCTAGGATATTATGCAGGGTTTCCTGACGTTGTTTTCCTTCACCGTTTCCAGCAAATATACTAATTATTTTTCATATAAGCACATAAAATAGAAGGAAAGAGAAAGGTTTGATTGTGACTTCTACTGATAGTTGCTTTACAAGGTAGACTGATGACCTGGTGAAGGTCGCGGAAAACCACTGGATGTGGCGGGCGCACGACTTTTCGTCGTGAAGATCCTTGGGGAGGTCTATGTCCAGCAGTGAACGTCTTTTGGCTGAAGTGATGGTGATAATATACTGATAGATCATAAGACAAAAAAAACGAATTATATAAAAAAGTAACTAAAAGTCAGAAAGTCCGGTACCAGACCAAAAGGCTCCTATCTCAGCATAATGCTTCGATATTTAAAAAGACAATATCGGAGCGCTGGTATCACAGAGTACATTAAACTTGGCTGGTATTTTGATGTGATATCACGGGTAATCAAAGCAATACATAAACATATCATCATCATCAACCTTTTTATCAGCTCACTGCTGGACACAGGTTTCCTCTCATACAGAGAAGGATTGAAAAACATACATCTACATATAAATACGTGTAATATCTAAAACCACCCTATTTAACTCTAGTATACCCCCAGTTCTTCTGAAGTGAAGGGATTTAACCGGACATAACACCACTAACCTGTAGGTACTTTCAGAACATAATTTCAACTGTACATAAATAACCCTTTCATTCGGAAGTTAATATTTACACGTAATTCTCTCAAATTATACACACAATTTAAATAATCAAGTCATCCATTAGCACCAAAATATAGCTTTAAATGGGCAGAAATTCGGATTTTTGGCGTTCATTGTTCTACAATGACATAACCTCGCCGGCCGTTAAATTTAGCATTGCTAATTCCTCCATTCATTCCATAACATGGTCGGTGAGATATTAGGAGAGATAAAAAGCGCGTTAATAACATTACCGTGAAAAGCTCACGCGATATTGTGACGCGCTTGCCCGTGCAACTTAGTTCCCGTGCTGGGATATTTTCAATGGCGAAGAAAGACCGTGCCCTAAGGCGACACTGGCACTACGGTGTTCCGGATATGTTACGCAAACTTATGATGGCTCGTAACGACTCTTATTCAGTTTAGCGAACTTTTTTTTATAACTATAAACTAGAATGGTAGGCCATAACATCGGCTGCCGGCAGAAGTTACCACCCACCAGAAAAAGTCTTGCCGTTAAGCGATTCGTCGTGTTCTGCATAATGTCTGATGAAGCCGTACGGAGAACGGGTCTGAGCAGTTGTGTTGCAATGTGTGCTGGTTATGATGCGCCAAATGTTGTTATGTTGGGAGTTTGGTCGTGGAGGATGTTCATCAATCTCCCTGTGGCGCAGCATCGTTGGTCGTGTTGTTGAGTTTAACATTGTATCATGTCGCTCAACTGCTGTCTTCCTTCCTAGTGTTTTTTTTTTTCTTTCTATTACAAAGGGATAAATATTATTTTAATGTTGTCAAATTAGTCTGCAAAAGACTTAAATCGATGTATTTTTAGTATTCCTGTATTTAATCTTGTCGAAACTATCTAAGGAGCATCTTAATATGACTGGATTAAATTAATATGTGTTTGGTGATCTGTACTACAGATTTCCTGAAACCTATTTCAGACACCAGCCCTCACAAAGGACTTGTAAATATTTAAACTGTTAACTTTAAGTAAAAATGTAACTACCTTTGTGGAGAAATAAATAAATGTATTATTATTATCCTTTTCTTAATGAAATTGAAAGAAAGAAATGTACTGAAATTAAAATTAGTTCAAATTGTGAAGAAAAAATCGGCACCATATCTAAAGACTAAGAGGCGTACTAAAATTTTATATAAAAAATTTAAAATGTGCACTGGAAGGCCTCAATGTGAACCAATGAGATCATCTGTCCACTTTGTAGTCCAGCGGATTCCTACTGCCTTAATCAGATAGTCTGCCGTCGCCTGTGAAATTGTACCTTTATACTTAATGCTTGGTTAGCATAAATATTAGGGTTCCGTAGTTCAAGCCTCGGTACCCTTATAGTTTCGTCATGGTCATTCGTCCCTTTCTCTTCAGCTTATCTTACAAACGGTTAGTCCTAGAAAGATGAAACTTTGTATGGACATATTCTTCCTTATTCATAAACGCTGCTTAAAATTAAGTAGTGATTAGCGATTGTTTAAACATACATTTGAGATGTTTGCACATCACTTAAAATTAATCATCGTTTATGAAGAAACCCCTAAAACACTGTGGTGTTTATTCATAAAGGATGATTAAAGTTAAGTGACGTTAAAAGGTCAAAAATGTATGGTTAAATAATCGCTAATAAATAGTTAACTTTAAGCAGCGTTTATGAATAAGGGGGATTGTAATAACCTCATCGATAAAGTGCTAAAATAAAGTCCCGGAAAAATATATTTTTTGGGGACCCTTCCTAATAGTAATAAAGCCCATAGGAAGTAGGTAAGTAGCTAAATATGTTTCTTTTTCGGTTCTGTCTCATAGATTGGATTATTTTTAAATAAGTCTTTTTAAAACAAGGTGAGGTTGATTAATTTCAACTTCAAAAATATTTGGAGGACATATGACATCTCTAACGTGACCAGACGTCGCGTTTTGATCGGGACTGTTTCTTTCTATCACCAAGAGTCCCGGTGTCCCCAAAATATACTCTGGGACGCAAATTTGTCCCGTTTTTAGAAATTGGGCGAAAATTTAAGTAACTGACGGCCATTCAGTATTAGTTCTAACCATAATGTTGATAAAATCTATAGTTAAGAGTCCCGGTGTCCCCAAAATGAACTCTGGAACGCAATATTGCCCGTTTTCAGACGCTGGGCGAAAATTTGAGTAGCTGACGGCCATTCAGTTTTAGTTGTAACCATGATGTTGATAAAACAACATATAAGAAAACGTTCCAAGAGTTTTATTTTTCATTGAAATTATTACCTACTAGCTATATTAAAAAGTTGTTCTTCTGATATAATATAACCAAGTAATTTTTTGGGTAACTATATTGATTCATAACTTTTAAACCAACTAACTTTTTCTGAATAAGTAACTAAAAAAAGTTTTTCTTTTCTTTTTCGTTGATTATCTGTTATTTGACTTAAATAAACCAATGTCCCATGTAAGGGCAAAGAATAAATGGTCACGTTAGACTCCCCCCTATAAAAACAAAACGACTGGACAATAAATCTAAAAAAAAAAAGAACGGCGGTGGGCGTTGTGTTGAAATTTAAAAGAAAACAGCTATAAAGTCTTGAAACTTTGTTAGTTCGGAAGTTAAAGTTGTCTTACTTGTAAAGTGCTTTTTACTGTGGATATAGAATACTGTACGCGAGCCCAACTCGAACTTGGCCTTATATATACCTATTCCTGCTACCTTCCCACAGCTAATTGGATATCTTTTTACTCGCTGCGCCTCGAGTCTCGACAGTATAGACTTGCGAGATCTCTTTGGTAGAAAAGAAATTATGTTAGCTTATTTAACTGTTTGGAATTTTGATTGAGACGGGAATGGACTAACGCGGTGTTCTTTTAGAAACGTTTTATTTAAAAACCGGCCAAGTGCGTGTCGGACTCACGCACAAAGGGTTCCGTACCATTGATTTGTGAAATTAAAGGATTTAAGTTATTTGTATGAAAGATTACGCGGTAATAAGCGGTTTACGATTTACGAGGTAATAAAAAAAACAACTTACTTGATCTCGTTCAAAACAATTTTCGTTGGTAGTTTTTATAGTAATGTACATCACATGTTTTTTTTTTTATTTTCTTATTTTAGAAGTTAGAGGGGAGGGGCAACTTTTTTCCATTTTGGAAGCGTCTGTCACGCAAACTATTCGGTTTAGAAAAAAAATATTTTAGAAACCTCGATATCATTTTTGAAGACCTATCCATAGACATCCCACACGTATGTGTTTGATGAAAAAAACATTTTTGAGTTTCAGTTCTAAGTATGGGGAGCCCCCAATATTTATTATTATTATTTTATTTTTGCATCAAAATCTTAATGCGGTTTACAGAATACATCTACCTACCAAGTTTCAACGGTATAACTCTTATAGTTTCGGAAAAAAATGGCTGTCCGTCTGTCCATCCGTATGGATGGATAGACGGACAGAGAGACATGACGAATCTATAAGGATTCCGTTTTATGCGATTTGGCTACGGAACCCTAAAAACGGGTGATTTTAGAAGCTGAATTTTTATTTAAGTTTGAATCCATGTCGTACTGACCAGCACCCTTATTGCGTGTTACGCAATTACTATCGATTGGAATCATTTTGAAGCATATTACGAATCCATTGCTCCATATGTTCGAAAAATGTGACCACGCAACGAAGCAAATAAAGCAATGAATATTGTTGAACTGTCAAAATGAAACCCATTACTACTGATAATGTGTTACGGAATTACCCTGCAGGTTTGCTTTTTTTTATTTTTTATTATTAAAATATAAACCAGCGCTTGACCGCAATCCCGCCTGATGGTAAGCAGTGACGCAATCGTTGATGGTAAAGCGCACTAGTTTATTAAGAGCCTATACACTCTAGCCTTGAAGACACTCAAATTGTAGTCCGACGAAAACACCGCCGCCGGCAGATTGTTCCAGTCCCTCGATGTACGCGGTATAAAGGAGGAGGCGAAACGCTTCGTCCGGTTCGTAGAGGTGTTAACAACATAAGGGTGGAAACTCGCCGTACGACGGGTCGTCCGATGGTGGAACGGAGATGGGGGAATTATATCGTGCAATTCCCTCGCACACTCCCCAAAATGTATCCTATAGAACACCGAAAGGCTGGCTACTCTACGCCTGTGCTCTAGGCTTTGGAGACCAACTCGAGTTAAATCAGGGTCACCAATCAGCCTCTTCGCACGCCTCTCCACTGAATCCAAAGTGGCCAGGTGACACTTAGCAGCTTTACATTAACTAGGATCATTATCATCATCTTCTTCTCCTTCGTTTCTCTCTTGACAGAACGGTCGTGGTCACGATGACTGAATCCGAGACGCTAATGTTACACGCCGCACGATCTCTCTCCATCTATCAATGTTGGACGACAGTCTGGAGCATTTATTAATAGGCCCCCCCCACTGCCGACTTGATTTGGTCGGTCCACCTCATCGGTGACCTTCCACGAGGTCTGTTCCCTTCCACGCTGCCCTGGACGACCAAACGTTCTATGGATCCACTATTGCGTCTCATCATCATTTAGGCGTTAATCCAATCTAGCATTAATCGGTACACTAACTAGGATAACTGAGCAAAAACCACCATTCCAATTTTTCCGGTCTTTTTTATGCAGAGAGAGAGATTTATTCTTCGTCTTCGTACTAGGAACTCATAAATCGGCACGATGTCGATTATCTTCGACCTACTCGAACTAAATCAAGATATTTTTATAATCCTGCCATTTTTTTTTTTTTTGACAATGCCATCTCGTAGTTGACCTTGACCGTGACTACTTAACCGGACTTTCCTGTGGATGCCTTAAATGAATTTAAACCCTCCAGCCAGGGCGACTAAAAACTAAGCGACTACACGCTAAGGGCACGAACCTCGGCTTAGGGCGTCGCTGGAGAGAACAGCAAGGGACGGCTGGATCGAATATTTGTTTAAATTCGGTTTGATGACCGCGGCGTTTCCTAGTACTAGCTCTGAGAAGAAACGTCCGAAATAAACTCAAAGGTCATGGTTGGGAAATTATGATTACTGGCTCAGCTGCGGCGCGGGCTGGCCTTCATCGGACAAGAATCCTGCCATGCACATAATTTAAATGATAACCTCTGATACCACTCACAATAAAACACCGCAGTTAAGCCATCCCAAGAATAATAAATGAATAATAGATATATATTTTATTTATTCACTTTGCGGCAAGCTCTACAAACGAGTGGATTTTAAAAATTCACGAAATAATGAATATACCAAAATGAAATTTGAATATAAATTCAGTGGTACTTATGAAATTATTCAAGCACCATTTGCTGGGTCGTTTTTTCATTCTTCGTTGTGATTTTGAATTTATTATTTTTTATCGTGGTTCATGGTGTGAAATTCATATTTTGAGTTAAATATTTACCATCGTTAGGGGTTCTGCTGGTATAATTTGAGAAAATTCCAATGTTAGCTGTAGTGAGTTTTCATTTTTTTTTTTTATAATTATAAACTAGCACTTGACCGCATTCCCGCCTGATGGTAAGCAGTGATGCGATCGTTGTTGGTAAAGCGCGCTAGTTTATTAAGAGCCTATTCACTTAGAAAAACTGAGCGAATAGGAAGGAAGACGGCAGTTGAGCGAGGTGATGCAATGCTAAACCCAACAACTCGACCAACGATGCTGCGCCAAAGGGAGATTGATCTGAAGACCCTCCACGACCAAAATTCCCAACACAACAACATTAGGCGTATCGTACCCGGCACACATCGCAACACAACTGCTCAGACCCGTCCTCCGAACGGCTTCACCAGACATCATTGGTGTCCAAGATATACTTAGAAAGTGCATATAACTTAGAAAAGTTACATTGGTATTTAGACACCAATGACTGATTATAAGGTGAAGGAAAATATCCTCAGGAAACCTGGACTTTAAGACTGAAATCGCCAACCCGCATTGAGCAAGCGTGGTGATTACGCTCAATCCTTCTCTGTATGAAAGGAGACCTGTGCCCAACAGTAGGACGATATAAAAGTTGATGATGGTGATTGACAGCTGTAATAAACCTTTAGTGAGGTGATCTGAGAGTGACCTGTCATTCCAACTAATGTTAGTGATTAACACTATTGATAGCTAACTACATACTCACTTCTAACATTTTTATAGAATCAATCGGCTGATTAGATGTTTTTTTTTTCCTTCATTATTATCGTCATTTATTATAACCTGTAACCTTTATTCCATCCACTGGCAAGTATAGCGTTCTCTCATTAGTACCTATCATATTTCCAAAATCAATGCAAGTCTCATCTAGTACTTTGATGCTCCCGTATTTTGTGGTTACAGTTGTTATAGGACCTAGTGACTACTTATACAGAATAGTGCTGACAATACGACAATAAATTAAACATATTGTACCTTAACACATTCTCAGTCGACCCATAAAAAATCATATAAATATGTCCATATGATCACAGAAAATTATTTTTCATTTTTCACATTTTCTGCATGATGTACATGTTGATAAGGAAGCGCTTACAGGTTAACGACCGCCGCATACCGCCTGCGGTACCAAACTTTAATAATAATGGCGCGAAAAGAGTATGTCGATACATGATCGCGCTGTCGCGCCAATAAACCAATATTTTTAAAGGTTGTTCTATTCCGTTTGCAATTTTATGCGATTTAGTTTGTTTGAAATTTTCATTTTTTTTTTTTTGATGCTAGGTTTTTTCTGTGGTTTAGGATTATTCCTATGAACCAGCATTGTTCGAGTTTTCATTTATTGACGTATTGTCAGCCCCATTGTATATCTGACTTCACTTATGTTATCAGTGCAAAATGATTTGTTCCTCTTATTACTCCTGAGATAACCTCAGGAGTTAGTCATACATAACTGTTCATACAATGCATCGATTGCTTTTTTAACCTTTTCCTATTCTTAATTAAATTAAATAATAAATAAATCTTATTAATTTCATTATAAATTATTAATTAATTATTCTTTATTGTCAATGACGGAATACTCTAATGCACCTAAACGAGTTCTCACTTCATAATCCCTTTTGAGGCCTTACCACTACAAAGTGAATCACTTGATGGGCTAAACAATAATTAACAAAGTTAATTAAATTGCATTTCACTCCAAATTCTGTGGTTATGAGTCCGGGATTTAGAGCGGACGGTACATTTTATTTTTGATTCGCTTTGCGTCCGTACTCTAAACAGAGTTGACTAATTTTAATTAGAATTTTCCGAATGCTTTGCGGTGTTCCAGGGTTTGTGGCTTTATTTGTTGGCTCTGAATTTCAAGTTACGTTTGTTTATTTTAAAATAAAACGATTCTTATTCGTTTTTTAATTCATCAGTGCCTTTGCTTTATATTCTCTCTTGGAATTCTTATATTCTTAACTCTTCATTTGATGTTTTGAGAGTGAAGTTGCAGCCATCATAATCATAGAAAATAACAAAAAACGATTGACGCATTGTATGGGTAAAAACTTCCATATAACGAAGAATTGCCAAACTAGATTGGGGTGGAACACATTAACCGTAGAACGGTGACTGATAGGACCGAAAAGTTCAAAAAGGGACGACCACGTATCGGAAGACGCAGTGCTGACTTAGCTCACAAGGTAGACTTTGTCCTTATGAACGCAACAGGAATTCATTGCATCCAAGAAATCGGTCGTAGTAGCGATGTTTGGGGGAAGATTATGTCCAACAGTGGACTTCCATCGGCGAAAATGATGATGAAGAGGATTTTCTGATAGATGCGAGAAATGTTATGAAATTATTTATAGAGGTTTACATATTTAAATTATTTTACGAAATGGTAATAGCCACTTACCTACTTATGCTAAAGATGTAGGCTGATATAAATTTAGGTGTGGATGAAGAAAAAGTCTTACGCCTACTCCTACACCCACAAAAGCTCAGGAGGTCTTAAAGTCTTTTTATACAACACCTAAAAACAAAAAATATTATTGCCTTCAAAACTTAAGTAATTTATGTTTCTAATATCTTACTAGTTTAACTTTGTATATCAGGTACCGAGGCTCCAGCCTCAATATTTCTTAACGTATGAAGTTATTAAATTAACTCTGCTTACCCTTGTCAAGACAGAGCGTGGAGATGAGATACGAAAGTACATGAGACGGTTTCTCATATACTCGTGACAAAGATAGATCCAGTAGGTTGCCACTGGTTTAAGTAATAACATATGTGTACAGGGATTACGGAGCTTTAGGATTCCGTACCAAAAGGGTAGAAACTGGACCCTATTGATTTCACTGTCCGTTCGTCTGCCATCCTGCCTGCGTCGGCTGAAACTCATGAACTGTGAGGCCAGACAGTTAAAATTTTGACAGATAATGTATTTTTAGTAACTGTTGTTATAAATAATTACTAAAAGCAACAAATATGTTGTTGACATGACAACGTCTTATAATTCGATGGAGCCGGCTGCACGCACGAAAAACAAAACGCATGCGGCGTTACCTCGCTCTGAGGTGTTCCATTTAAGGCTTGGCATGTGGACACCATGGCTCATTCTGCAGTAAAAGCGCGTTCCGGATAGCACGGTACCCCAGCATTAATGATATTATCTGTTGTGCTTTTGTCACAGCCGCGCGCCGGTGGTCCAGCTGTTTTAGAACGTAATGGTTTTGGCACAACGATAGGAAGAGACCAGACGGAATGAACATATTGCCCTGGAAGGTAGACAGGCCTGTGGTGTTGGTTACAACTTGTGTCAACACACCATCCCATCTACCAAACATGGTTAGCTGTGCTGGAAATCAATAATGGAATTAAAATATTAAATTAGCGCTCATACAATAGACGTGACTATTATTATGGCGCCGATTCTGTTGTTTACAAACTAAACTAATTTTAAGTTAAGTGCATCTTTTTCTTTTAATCCCCTAATTATAAGTTTTTTTTTTTTTTAAAGATTATTAACTAGCGCTTGACCGCAATCCCGCCTGATGGTAAGCAGTGATGCGATCGTTGGTGGTAAAGCGCGCTAGTTTATTAAGAGCCTATTCACTCTGAAAAACTGAGCGAATAGGAAGGAAGACGGCAGTTGAGCGAGGTGATGCAATGTTAAACCCAACAACACGACCAACGATGCGGCGCCAAAGGGAGATTGATCTGAAGACCCTCCACGACCAAACCCCCAACACAACAACATTAGGCGCATCGCACCCGGCACACATCGCAACACAACTGCTCAGACCCGTCCTCCGTACGGCTTCACCAGACATAATGCCGGAACACGACAAATCGCTTGGCGGCAAGGCTTTGTCCACAATTGGCATTATATAACTTATAATTAGGGGTTTAACCATTAATGCTGATTTACACGGTACAATTTAATTGCCCGTGGCATACAATAAAATTGATGAAACAAATGACTTGCATCCTCTAAATGGTGTTTAGACAATGGCGCCGATTCTGTTGATCATAAACTAAACTAATTTTAAGTTATATGCATCTTTTTCTTTCCATTTCGTTAAGACAAGGATAGAAGATAACATTTTAATTTAATCCTGTCAAATTAAGATACTCCATAGACAGTTTAGACGCGTTTATAATCATGGCGACTAAAGATACGCCAGTTTACGTCAGGAGCGCACTAATTTGACAGATCTAAACTGACATTTTATCTTCTATCCTTTTCTTAACGAAATGGATAGAAAAAGATGCTCATAACTTAAAATTAGTTTAGTTTATGAACAACAGAATCGGCGCCATTGAAAACTTTTATTGTTGCTTCAACTTAATTGAAGCCATAGGCAATTAAATTGCACCGTGTAAATCAGTCTTTATACTTATTTAGTCCAATATTTGCTTGCACATTTTTTTATTTATTTACTACTTAGAGAAGGAAAATCAAATAATTGATCAATAAAATCAATTGCTCCTTATATCCTATCCTATATACTTTCCTGTGATCCCCTGTCCACATTTTCCTCCCGCCACTGTGTTTGATTCTCAGTACCGAAATAACAAACGCTGTATATTCACTTCCCATGTTCGCTGTCACACTATTCCCGCATTATTTTACCTAAATCGCCGGAAATCACGAAAAGCAATCCTTGTGGGGTCCCACAAGTGGGATTTATTTCTTAATATAGACTTGGTTCTCATGGGAAATACGGTATCGTAACTTGTAAGGGAGCGACGAAAGATCGGTAGCTAGTATGGAGGATCCCTCCTAACGATTAGGTTTATTTATGCAATCCTATTTATACTACGGTCTTGTGGTTATAGGGATGGCGATTTCATTTGTTTCTTGATTTTGATAGAACAAATTAAGCGGAATTGAGTTATCCAATAACTGGTTTGTGAATGTCAATCTGTGTCTCCGCGTATAATACTGATAATCACTTGCATCCAGTTAAATTTAAAGTCGAAGCCAATATAGGCTTGGTATCGTAGATTCATTGGTTTCGTTATACCGTAATAAGCAACTTGCCGCCAAGCAATTTGCCGTTTTCCGGCATGATGTCTGGTGAAGCCGTACATAGGATGGGTTTGAGCAGTTATGTTGCGATGTGTGCCGGGTACGATGCACCAAATGTTGTTGTGTCGGGAGTTTGATCATGGAGGGTCTCGAGACCAATCTCCTCTCTCAATTGCCTTCTTCCTTCCTATTCACTAGGTTTTTTTTTTAAGTGAATAGGCTTAATAAACTAGCGCGCTTTACCATCAATGATTGCACCACTGCTTACCATCAGGCGGGATTGCGGTGAAGCGCTAGTTTATAATTACACACATCAAAAGTGTCTAGGGATCAAGCATTTTTATGCGGATTTCTTGAGATTGAGATGTGGCTTTGTAATAAATTTATGATTTTATAAATTTATATGGATCCTTTTTGGTGCATTTCATAATTTGAATCAGGAACTGTGAATCAAATTCGAGTAAAAGATGAAAATCAGCTGTCAATATTTTCCCTATAAAAACATACAACGCATTGAAGACATTATTAGTGCTACTGTTTCCCTACTACTGATTAAAACCAACGTTATTATGGAGCGGCGACGTCATTTAAGTAGGGAAGAAATGCTCAGAGCCGTGGGAATGATAGAAGCTGGTTCCCGGCAACGTACTGTGGCTTTAGCTCTGAATACAAGTCAGAGTGTTATCAGTCGACTTTGGACACGTTACCGAAGCACTGGTACCGTGGCTGAGCGCCATGGAGGACGGTATCGCTGCACCACACGGAGACAAGACCAATACATTCAAATCTTAACTCGAAGAGCTCCAACAATAACCGCCACGATGTTAGCCGTGAGGCTTCATCACTCTTCAGGGAACTTAATTAGCGACCAAACAGTCAGAAACCGCTTGCATGAAGTGAACCTTCATTCCCGAAGACCGCTACGGGTACCACCTATAGCAATGCACAATCGTAGGATTCGATATCAATGGGCTCTTGAACACAGAAATTGGGCAGAAGAACAATGGCGTTTCGTGTGCTTTTCTGATGAGTCTCGTTTTGGTATGAGACCGGATACAAGACGTATACGACACTGGAGAACCCCTGGACGCCAGCAGCGATTAAAATCCTGCCAGGAAGTCCATCCTTATAGTGGTGGAACCATCATGGTATGGGCGGGTATTTGGATCGGCGGAAGAACTGAGTTGATTTGGATCAGAGGCAACTTCAATGCTCAAATTTATGCTGAGACGATTGTATCAGACGTCATCGTTCCTCTACAAGTGCAAATCGATCCCTTATTTCAGTTAATGCATGATAATGCACGACCGCACACCGCAAGAGTTGTAAGACAGACTCTCGCCGCAGCTAACATCAATGTCCTGCCCTGGCCTGCTCAGTCGCCAGACTTGAACCCGATTGAGCATGCATGGGATATGCTACAGAGAAGAGCTCTGCCGAATATGGAGGGTATCCAGTCGCAAGAAGACCTTTTTTTGTTGTTGCAACGAACATGGGCGGCCATTCCACAGCGTGATTTGGATGAACTCATTTTGAGTATGCCAAACCGATGTTCTTGTGTTGTTAGTGTTCGCGGTAGAAACACGGATTATTAATTGTTTAAGTTACCCAATAAAATTTTAGAGAAAACTGTTATTTCAGTCTTTTTATCGAACTTTTGTGTTAGTGGTTCAAATGTCAAATATCCCTTTATTAGGAAAATGGCAAATTTCTTTATTAATGCACAGGTGACTTGGTTTATCGTTACTGTGACAAACGAAAACACTTTATTTGATGAATCCTTAAAGAAAATTTTAATTAATATCAATCAGGAGAAAAGTTTCACTTTCTCCAAATTGCGTAGGTGCTCTTCGAAGCTTCGTCCCATAATGATGATGTCATCCAAATAGACCAGGCATGCATCACCAAGCAACCCCACCAAAATGCGCTCCATTAAGCGCTCGAATGGCTGGAGCATTGCACAGTCCAAAAGGCATGACATTGAATTGCCAGAGACCGTTCCCAGGACCAGTGGAGAAAGCGGTCTTTTCTTTATCCTGCTGACAGATTTCCACCTGCCAGTATCCACTTTTGAGGTCAACGGTGGAGAACCATTTCATGCCACTTAGCAAGTCCAAAGTGTCATCTATACGTGGCAGAGGATAACTGTCCTTCTTCGTGACATCATTCAACATCCTGTAGTCACCGCAAAACCTTGTACTGCCATCCTTTTTCTTGACTAGTACAACTGGAGATGACCAAGGGCTGGTGGATGCTTCTATAATCCGGTTTCTCTCCATATCTCTTAACATTTCCGTGACTTCCTGTTCTCTTGCAAAGGGAATACGACGTGGTCTCTGTCTTATCGGCTGTGTATCACCTGTATCTATATGGTGTTTAACTAGCCCGGTCCTTCCCACGTCACCGTCGGTCTTCGCAAAGATGTCATGGAAGTTATGCAACAGTTGCTTAACTTTGTGACTTTCGAACTTGTTTAAATTGCCCTTACAACTTTCGAGTAGTGTCGATACATGTTCCTGCCACTTCTTATCACGTTCCTTTTCGTGCACCTCTGTTTTTCTCAAAGATGCTACATTATCGCACACACCCACCATGTGATTCTTTTCGAGAATTATTTCTTTGTTACTAACGTTGATTATGCGTATTTTTGGTTTATCGGAAATCATCATCAGTGTCCTTGCCGTTATCCAGTCTGGGTGATCTCCAGAATCCTCTATTATAATGCAACGTTTGCGGCATCCTATTGGTGAAAATCTAATATCTACTAAAGTTTCTGATCTTGGTGGTAATACAGTTTTCCTTAAACAGTACACTGACCCTTGTTTTGCACCTTGAAGAAATACTTCTTGTTCTGGAAAACTCAATACTCCTTTTGCTACATTAAGGACGCATTGTTGTTTCTTCAAAAAGTCCAGTCCTATAATGCAATCATCTGTAATATTCGCTACTAAAACAGGGTGCGTGAATGTCTTATCACCCATTTTCAAGGTCACATTCGTTTCACCAAGGACGAGCACTGGTTGGCCGGTGGCGGTTTGTAATCGGCATTGTGAAGACCCTCTCTTCCATGCTATGGTCCGAGGAAATAGCTCCGGTCGTGCAATAGTTCTTGATGCACCAGTATTCAATGTGAAACTGCATGACTTACCATTCAGTTCTCCTTCTATAATAAGACTGTTTCCATCACCCACTTGTGATACTGTTATAATGGGGGCTTCACGTCGACCAGCCAGTACTCGCCCCACAGCCCTGGCTGTTCCTAGTTTAAATCCTCTGCTTCCACCTGTGTCCCAGAAGTACTTCTTCCCTTAGACTTCCTGGGACAATTGATCCGAATATGCCCCTTTTCGCCGCACTCATAGCAGGTTGGTCCTTGTCGGCTTTTTATTGGTGCGGTTACCTCACGGATGCGATGATGTTGTCGGCCGTCTTGACGTACTGCTTCCACCTCCAGGGCGTGTGTCAAGGCTGCCTTTAGAGTCTGATGGTGACCCAGGCGTACTGCAGCCCTGACTTCTGCGTCTCGTATTCCATCAGTTAAGGCTTGCACAGTAGTAGCGTCAATTAATGCTGGTGTTGATGCATACGCCCTTCGAACAATGCGTTCTATTTCCGTAACCCATTGTTGCAAACCTTCACTGCTCTTCTGTGTCCGGTCGCGAAGTTGAGCCCTGAAGACATGTTCGAGGTGTTTCTCCCCGTATCTAGACTCTAACGCTTCTAACAAACAGGCTAGGGTATTGCAATCGCCGGAAATATTTTCGAGGATTTGTACCGCATCACCACGCAGAGCAAGCGTAAGAGCGGTTACCGCTTGATCGTCGTCCCAATTGTTACCTTTGGCGACCTTCTCAAACTGTAGACGGAAGGCCACCCATGACGTTGTTCCGTCAAAATGAGGTACCTTGAAAGTCGACAAAGCACTGGCTACCGGTACCACACCTTTAATAACTCCTTTTTGTACCTTCTCATGCAAACATTCTACTTCCTTCCCAAACTCCATGATGGTACTGTTTAATTTCTCCATACGAGCTTCTTGCCGGTCCATGCGGGCATCTTGTTGTGCTGTTTTTATTTTAAGCTCTTTGACCTCTTCTTTGGTTGTTTCCCACGTTTCATTAAGCTCTAATACTAATTGCTGGGATTCCTTTATTTGTGACTGGGTTGCTGCCTGGGATTGTTTTATTTGAGCCTGGATTTCTGCCTGGGCTTTTTCTTGGGATTGTTTTATTTGTGCCTGGATTTCTGCCTGAGATTTTGCCTGGGTTTTTTCTATTTGTGCCTGGGTTACTGCCTGGGATTGTTCTATACTCAGCTTTATTTGCGCCGTCAAGTGAGCCAGTAACGCCGAAAAATCGGGGCCGCTGGCTCCGGGAGTAGTGGTGGTAGTAGGCGCACTCACATTCGTCGGTGTTACGACGGCCGCATCTACTCCGGGTGCAGGGACACCAACCGATTCTTCCTCTTGACGCTCCAAATCCATCGCTGCTTGTCGTCGCGTGCGAACTCTTTCGTCTTCCCTTGGCGTGACCGGCATCCCGCTTCTGACACCAATTGTTACGGGCTAGGGGTACTAAAATACCGGTTAAGGGTTACGAAGTTTATTGGCAACGAAGGTACAGTCGATTGTAGGCAATGACAAGTAGAATGTTGCTGACGTTGTACCGAAGTCTTCACTTACGTCCACGAAGTCCGTATTGTAAACACGCAATAACACAACAGATGTTACTTCACGTAGTACCTACTCACAGTTATCGTTACAGTTGTCGCAGTAGGTATTCTCGAATATCGCTTCTTATCTGTCGCTTGTTCTCGTATCGCTAGTCTAATGCAGACTGGCTCGGCGTCGGCGTCACGGCGCTATATATAGGCCAGCTGATCGAACATTCCAGAATCGTCTAGACGTAATAATAATAGCGCATAACTTCGAGTACATTCAGTAGGTACCTACGGTAATTCCCGGAAACGGGTTTCTAGAAATTTCGATGTCGTCACTTTGTTGACAAAATTGATAAAACCTGTACCATTCAATAGGCCACCTTAAGTCTAGGAATGCGTTTTTATATTACACCTAGACAATGTCTAGATCTCGAGTAATAGGGCTTAAAAGTTACGCACTGCATGTCACGCGATATTGAACCTTATGCCCTCGACATAAGGTGCGTTGGTAACAATATGTTGATCCCTAGACACTTTTGATGTGTGTATTAACAAAAATTGCTATGTGAGCCGTAGTAATTCATATAAAAGAAGAGTTTAAACATCTCTTCAACTGGAAAATATACCTAATACATGGTGTATTGTGTGTATACCTAATACATGTACATCTCTAATAGATAAATTTTTTGAAAGACTCAATGAGATTATAGCAGAACTGTGATTTACCCCATAGACATACTTGAGAACTTATTTTGAGACTGGCTGGATGCAAAGTGAAGCTTATTGATCTCTACGCTGGCACCGACAACACCGTGGAAATGGCGAAGTTTTGAGTAAAAAGATCTGATATAATTTATGGCAGCAACAAGATGACACGCTTGTTTGGTTCGGCATGATTCCGCATAACCGATCAGGAATATTGAATGAATATTTTGCCGCCCAGCTGTTCCGGCTTGTGCCAAATCATGGCAATTCAAACAGCTTTCTAGCACGTCTTAGAGGTAAAGTCTTAAGAGGTTGTTCGTTAGTGGGTGTCGTGATTTCCGTCAAATTGTGTTTCAAAGTCAATTTCGATGGTAATCACGGGCCCGAAGGAGGTGGTCGGGTCTCTTTAATTATTTCAAGTATGGCTCGGCTAGTGTTTTGTCTATTAATTGCCTTTGAAATTACCTTTCTGGTGAACTTTGGACGGAGTGGTAAAGCAAACGAAATTGATGGACGTTTGGGGTGATGACTCGATATAATATCGTCTTCAGTATTTGTTTAAATGAAAAAAGAAAAAGTACGTGTCTAGTTTATTTTTTTAAATCTGACTGACGGACTAACCATTTTTTTAAATCAAATAAACTATTGTATGATTTCAGATGGTTTGATGTTATCAGTAAATGGCCTATAATACGCCATCATTAACCTAGCATTTTTTCATCTATTTTGTGGTTGGTTTCCAGTCTGATGTAGCTGGATCCCATTTATGTTTTACATTAAGTGACTTACTGTTTGATAGTTACAGGGTAATACGATACCCCTTGTCAAGTCTGTTATCAGACTTTGGAGCTTGTGACGATTGATAATGATAAACTTTGGGACATATAACTTATGTGTACCTACCAAAGTTTATCATAATCAATCGTCGTATCTTATATGATATAAGCAACATAAATTAATGTATTTATTGGGGCATTACAGTTCATAATGTATCAATAAAATTACTTTTAACATCTTGGCACAGAAACTACTCACTTGAATTAATTTCGATCCAGTGTTCTAGTTTGAGAAAAGTTTGACCTACTGCGTCCGAATGAGAGTCGAAAAGTTACCTACCTGTGTAATTATTTAATACTTCACCAAAAAGTTTTACTGAGTAAGCCCTCCCATTTCATACTCCGCTAGCACTTCTTGATAAGCGTGCTCAATTTTCGTCCACGTGGACCGAAAATGGTGGGCAAATGTGAGCCTATTAATAATAATAAGTTATCATGCTGTGTCTATCGAATTATATTGTGCACTATGCTTGCATCTATGCTTTTATCTTGCTTGTATTGTTGTTAAGTTATAGTGTAACAATTTTAGATATGCAAATCGGACTCACGCACAAAGGGTTCCGTACCAATGATTTTAAAACATTTAAGTTATTTATATGAAAGATTACGTGGTATGAAGCGGTTTACGATTTACGAAGTATTAAAAAAAAACTACGTAGATCTTGTTCTAAACAATTTTCGTTGGTAGTTTTTACAGTATACACACACACACACACACACAACCTCACACACACACGCGCGCACACACACACACACACACACACACACACACACACACACACACACACACACACACACACACACACACACACACAGGCACCAGTCTCCCACAATACAAAAATTGTATGCCTAAATTTGTAATTGGTAGGTGTAAAACATGTATTGTGGTGAGAAAGTAAATAAATCATTATTATTATTATTAATTTTCATAGATTTTGTTTGTTTGCGCAGAGCCCTAATTGTTTCTCTAAAATAAAAGCAGCCTAAGTTAATTCTTATGACATAAACTATTTGCCATTGTTTCGGAGATTAATCAGAGCAAACAGACATGATTTTTTTTTTTTAATTTTGTAATTACTTATAACAGTGCTTCCGTATACATTTTCATTAGGTATCTATGGATTTTGTATTTTAAAAAGTTGTTATTTTGACTGTACAAACATATTCAATTTTGTTTATTTTTGTAGATATAAATGTATATGAGAAAAGGGAAGACATTTTTACTTTAAAATAATAATGATGTTAGAATTAATTTACAGAAAAAATACAAATTGTGGAACTATTAAATAAAAATTATGTTCTTTTAAAAGCATAAGCGCTTCATTCTTATGATTTACGAGGCAGGCAAACCAGATCAAAGATACAAAAGTAACGTCTTTAATTACCTAGTCAACAAAAACAATTCAACTTCCTCATGCAACTTAAACAATAAATTTTCCAGATTACTCCGGTTCCAACCAGTTATCGGTGGATTTCAGCGGTAACGATATCTAAATGTAAGGTTTATCCTTTACTTACAGCAAGTAATTTACCTAAGCGAGGGCGATAACAATCGTTACACATTGTGAACATTCAATTGAGCATTTATACGACTTTCTACAGTTCGGGGACAAAGCGACTTTTCACTTACGTATGCTATTTTAAGTGTAAAATCTCTTGAATCTCGATTATAAACTTCTAATCTATATTTAAATCTGTAATAACATTTCCTACTTTATCCATAAAAAAGGGATTCAATCTCTCCACGCCAATAGGGAAGGTCAGGCAATGCTTATTATAGATAGAATGATCATAGCTACGGTACGGTCCCTACGGTATCCCTAAATTTGACATTTCGTTCATTCAGTCCATTTTGTGTTCATTCAGGAGTATAATTTTATTGTTTAATCTTACTGTGAAAACTTATTTTGTTACAAGTCCATCAATATATCCTTTTATCTCAACCCTTTGTTATTTTTTTTAATATGATCTTAGTGTCTAACTTCGATAACAAAAGATACGTTTTCAACCTTTTTTTCGTCGAGAAAATGAACACTTAGGTAAGCTAAGCCTAATAAATTTAATGTGACATTGCGTAAAAAAAACATGTTAGTAAACTCAATTAACTCAGCTGATTACTAATTGGCAATGTAGTCTGCATTGCATTAGCATGCCACTGGAGTTTTGAGCGTTTACTGTAAGTACCATGTTAAATTTCACAATCACATTGCATTCTTATCCTTACCGTACCGTAGGTACCGCTTACCTTCATAAAACAAAAATCGATTATTAAATATATAAAATGGATGAACAGATTCATATCATAATAGTGTTCCAAGTCTTAGCAAACTACTTAAAAAGTAGTCGGTAAGTTCCATAAAACACAGCAGAAATGAGCAACAAGTAATTTGAAAAGAGAAATTATAATACTACTTACGTATCTAGTATAAGACAAGAATAAAAAATTTCATATATCTGAAAATATAATATACATGCAGATATACATTCAGCAATTGAAAACAAGGTATATATTTTGGGTTTTACATACCTCCTACACGAAAAGCAAAAATTAAACATTTTCCACAAACATCCTAATGTTATTTGTTGATACATCAGTCCCGCTAAAATAATACTTTTTTACAGCAATGTATAAACAGGGTGCCAGTGATTTATGATAGGTAGATAATGCCAAAAAAAAAAAACAATTGAAATGATTATAAGCATATGATTTTAAGCAGAATATTTTTTGTTTCAGTCCATATTCCTGTTTAAAATCAGTAAAGCAGTGTTGCAACACTGCATCTCAAACAACATTTACTGATGGCACAAAGGCCAAGGAGCCCTGCCATGAAACTATTTAAAAAAAGAACATTTACTGATTTACGTAGACAACGCGCCGGCGCGGCGTGGCGTCCATGTTGCTGTCATAGACGATTGTCTGATACAATGAAACGAAATTGGATGAAAGGGACTCCCACTTTGTATCCCGGTTCTGTTGAAGCACTACCCGTACATCATTGTTAGGATTATGGGAGAGAAGTTTCCCAAAGACTGGCTTTTAGGATAAGCTCATTGTCGTTGGATAGTAATACATTATGTGCGGAAATAATGGAATTGATGAAAGGAATCTTTTTTATCTGTACAGATATAGATATGTAGTTATAAATACATAATTATATTATGGCATTTAGATGCTCTATAATTTTTTAAGAATTCAATTTTTTGCAGCCTATTAAAGTCCTCCGCGTAGATAGGTCGGTTATTTTCTTTCCCTCTCTCTCTGTCCCGAGTTGCCTAGGAACAATCTTTATCAATCATACATCTGAGCTGTTCGTTGTTTACTATAGAAATAGATACAATTATAATATTGAAAGTCACTTTTCATATCTGCAATGTGACCGCGCCGCTCTTCTAAACCAGACAAAAAAAAATAGTCTTTACCTTAATTAAGATCGTTTATTCAGAAAGGTTTATCTGTATAAAACACTAGCTGCGTGCCGCGGTTTAACCCGCGTAGGTTTTGTTTTTTTTTTATATATGCTCCGCTCGTATTGGTCGAAGTTTGATGTTATATAGCCTAAAGCCTTCCTGGATTAATGGGCTATCTAACGAAAAAAGAATTTTTCAAATCGGGCCAGTAGTTCCTTAGATAAGCGTCTTCAAACAAACAAACAAACTCCTCAGCTTTATATACCTATTAGTACTAGCGGCCGCCAGCTACTTCATTCACGTGGAGTTAGTTATGCTCCGCTTCTATTGGTCCCAGCGTAATGTTATATAGCCTAAAGCCTTCCTTCCTGGATTTATGGGCTATCGAACGCAAAAAGAATTTTTCGTAATCGGACCAGTAGTTCCTGAGATTAGCGCGTTCAAACAAACAAACTCTTCAGCTTTATATATTAGTATAGAATATAGATTAGGTACCTACTATTAATTTTCTTGTGTTCATCACTATACGTAGTATTGTATAAAGTCATGTCTTTTTTTTTAAATTAACAGACAGCCGTGCTGCTAGAGAATTTCTTCCGCTACTTCTTCTTCCCAGCGAAAGCACTAGGAAGTGTCCACGGGTGGGCATTTTGAGGGACTGTCTTATGTAATATTGACGTTCAAAAAGTCCTGATTCTCAGTCTAATTTGAATAAATGACTTTTGATTTTGGTCTTTTTACTTCCTGCTAAAATGCTTCCTAAAAGCGAAGGTTTGTGAGGATTGATGGATAAATGTTTGTTTCTCTTACACATAAAAACTAAGTACTAAAAGGATTTGCATGTAATTTGGAACACAGATAGATTATAACCATTTTTACTTCGATAGTCTTCATGGATAGAACTTATGGTCGGGAAATCATGAGGCCCTGTATTTTTTTTTTCTTCTTCTTAGACTATAGAGGTCCACTATAAAGGATAAAGGCTTCCCCAAAGACTTTCCACAATGACCGGTCTTGTTTCGCCCGCATACATTGGTTTCGCGCGATCTTCACTAGGTCTACGTAGGTACGTGGCCGCCACTCCAGAACCACACTGTCCCATCGGCTATCGGTTCTATATGCAATATGCCCCGCCCACTGCCACTTATGTGAATAAATCCTCCATGCTTTGTTTAATTATAAAAACCTTTCGAAGCAAAAGAGGGTTGCTATATAAGCAGACTTCAAACTCTTTATTTTATCCTTTATATCATCCTTACTTCCTTACTTAATTATTATAAATCGGAAAATGAATTTGTTTGTTCCGCTTTCGCGCCGTAACTACTGAACCGATTGCTTTGAAATTTTTCAAACGTAAAGTTAAAAGTCCGGATTAAATAATAGGATACTTTTTATTCTGAAAAAAATTATGTTCCCGAGGAAAATGTAAAAAGCGCGATATAACCGATCTCCACGCAAGCGAAGCCGCGGGTGGAAAGCTAGTTTTATATAATATTAAATATTGTTCAGTATACTTCAGTGACCTTCCGGATTTTTTTTTTTATTTTATTAAAATAGTACTGCCACATCACAAACATTAAACATTGAAAATAATTAAAACTATTCAATTTATGGCCTGATGCATGCGACAATAATGGCGTACATAGCATTGGCAGTTCATCGGCTCGAAGATATAATACAATAGAGACAAAATAAAATAATACCTAATAAAAATACTCTTTAAAATTTAACAAATAATACAGTGATAATTTCGGAATTTCGTTAAGGTCAAGTAAGTGACTAATATAACTTACTTTTCTTGGAATTTTCCTGTTTTCACCACACTCAACGGATGACTGATCAAACATTTTATAAATTATCCCGGCTATTCCCAGCTAAGAATGCGTATGATTCACTCATTCATGGCACATGTCATTCCATATCCGCCATGATTTATTTCGACAACAGCAGCCGCCCTTGAGTGAACTCAACCGTACCATTCAATAACGAACGTGAGTCACTCAACTGTTTCCACGTTCATTCGTTCATTCAGCAAAGTGCGCGTTGAGCTGAAAGATTGTATTTTTTTTTTTGTTATTCTTTCCTAATACACATAGACGAGTGGTGCCAATGGTAGATTAATTTTTCTGATTTTTGGGTATACAAAGCCATTGTATTTTTTTTGTTTTTGTTTTGTGCTATAATATTATGAAAGTATTTTTAATATTTTCTTGAGACAGTGAGTTTAATGTCGGTGAAATCAGTTAAGGAACTGGAATTTGGAAAAAGTGAGTGTTTCTTCACCTGCAGAGTTCATAAGTTCATATAAAAACTGATATATTACTATTTTCGCACATAAATTCGGCAACAATATATTTCGTACCTAATTGGTTTGTGAAGATTAATTAATTGTTGGTTGTTTTTCAGTTTTTACTTAATTGAAATGAAAAGTGCTTTTAATTATATTTTTCAGTAATAATACCAGCTTATATGTACCTATCAAATCTCTGAAAAGCAATTATGTACCGCGTTAGATTAGTAAAGCTTAGTTAAATTATGTTCCAAACCATCTAAATGTTTTTTTTTTTCATTCTCTTCTAAGTATATACTTCTGAGCCTCCTCTGCTCGACCCATCTCAATTTAAACTTTATTTTGCAATTAAATCGTTACCAAATGATATTTAAGTAAGTATATAGAGACAGTGAGACAGTATATCCGGTCACATAACTTCGGGAAAGCTTCGGCGAGTTCCCTCGGTTTGCGTTCGTACGACAAACGATTTATAGTGTCGCCTTCACGGCTTGTAGCGTATTTTATTAATGGCATCAATATACCACACTTCTGTATACCTGCCTGTGGAGAAGGTTAAATATATTGCAGATAAATGTGCCAAGGTCAGTTTTGTATTTATTTATATTTACCCATAAACATAATTATCATGAATTAAAATTGCTCTTTGAGTCTAAATGTCCGCGTTATTCTTTTTAACTACGCAGTGTTCACTATCATTTGGAGGCTTTATTCCGAACAGTTTATAATAAATAGTTTGTATGAAGTGAACTTTAAGTGCGCTGTTAAAGGGAATGTCACTATACAGAATTTATTGGCGGATTTTAACAGGTGACTGTAGGCATTTGCCACCAGATGTACGGACGACAGCCCAAGCTACCCGAAACTTACAACATTTTTTTTTTATATGGGAAACACCAAACACGTGTCCAGTATTTTTAAGTAAAGAATCTCTGTACAAAATTTCAAAAAGATATAATGAAAAACCACCAAGTTTGGAGCTTGCTATTCTACTTGGTTGTCCCAACAAAAATATGGTCTAAGGTCCGTACGGGCGGGCAAGCGCGGGCGTTGACCTTGGGCGTCAGCTGTGATCTATCGTAACCGCTCGGTAACCACTCTGCGGTCTCACTCTAAATTTATTTGGAAAAAATATAACATGGTGTAAAAGTGATTGGAATCGATTCAGTTGCTTATTTTGAACAAACTATATTCAGGTTACGCATAAACAAAAAATAACGTTGTATACTAACTGTCGTATACCCAATCTACTTTGAGTCTTGATGCTTTAGCGATAAAGTTGAAAATCTAATAAAGAACTTTGACAGATTGTAGTAGCTCGGTCTACTGTCATCTGTACAACGACGTCTACTTATTTGCCACGGAGTTATAATAAAACACGCATTTTAAGCAGTACAGCATATTAAACATATATAACTTATTATGTTCCCACTGCAGGAACACTGGTCTCTCTTCGGTGGGAAATGGGAATCTACCACGCGGGCCCAGACTGAGTTGGTTGATGACATTTCTCCGAGTATTTGTTTCTGGGACTAGAAAGTGCTTTAAATTGAGGATACCAGCCTACATAAACAATATCAGAACAACTCCCGAAATTCCAGTAAAACAACCGAAAGTGTAATTTCCGTCCATTCACAAACAGAGCACGTTCCTACACTTTCCCACAAGGAATGGAAAGGTCGTGCAGTGCAATTCTGTAACCTCTGCTTTTCCTTAGGCAATCCATCTTTCGAATGTCATTTTTAAAGTCGATGACATCATGTATACACAATGCGCTTAACAAGTAATGTTATTTCCTTGACTGGTGATCTATTTTCATGTAATTTTTTGACAAATGGCGGAAATTGGGATTTAAATTATAACAACATAAACGACAGCACATCAAGCTAATATAATCTGCTAAAAAAAGGCTAAAAGTATGAAGGCCCAAGGTTCAATCATGTTTTAAAGAGCAACGCAGTCATACAAACAGGACACGAAAAGAGACTTCGATTTATTTTATGATAATAGTACGAGTTGGGTGTTTAGGAACAGTTACTTATATTGAACTTTTGAATTCATACTTATTTCATTCAAGCTTAGCTAAAAACTAATAAAGGCAAACTTCTCACATTGGTGCAAAAATTAATAATAACGTAATTGTGTAACAAAAGTCGCCTTCGTCGTTGGCTTCACGTCAATGGACTCTGCTCAAAATTCGGAATATTCGGCTACGAGTTTGACGCAACCAGTACCTAGTGTCTATTAGTTCCTGTGACGTGCAAACAACAGGGCTACGTTAGTGACACCACATTTAGAGTTGTCTATGATTCTCCACCAGTAATGCTATTCTGTAAAACTTTCATCGTGAACAAAGTCCCCGATTCCTTAGTTCACAAACTAAATTAAATTAAAGTTCAATGCATTTCTTTCTTTCTATTTCGATAAGAAAAGAACAGAAGACAAAATGTTAGTTTAGACCTATCAGATTAGTCCGCCCCTGACGTAAACCGGCGTAGTTTTGCTCGCCATATTTATAATCGCGTCTAAACTGTCTATAAAGTATCTCAATTTGAAAGGATTAAACTAAAATGTTATGTTCTATACTAAAATTAGTTTAGTTTGTGGAAAAGAGAGTTTGTGGAAGAAGAGAGGCGCCATTGTATATTTTTACAATATTTAATGACGTTTTTTAAGAACCTGCTTCATCCGCCATCATCTGTATTATTTCACTCAATGAAAGGAAATGTGAAATAGTTTTTTTTTTTTCTATTTTCCTACTGTGCTACTTTACCAGCTTTTAACGTTGATGTACACCATATTTAGTCCGTTAGTCTGGTGCTTATATTACATTACCTGTCTTAGTTTATTTTAGTGTACAGGGTGACAGGAACATCTACATTGGATTTAATACATGATTCAGAGTCCCGACTGTTGAATTTTTGGTGAGTTATTGAAAAATTGTTCGGTAACTATTCATCGCATAGATTTTTGTCACTTTTCTACAAAGCGAATGTGCTGAATTCTTGGTTTCTCTATTTTTGTACACATTTTTGTTTTCTAGAAAAGCTAAAATTTATTTATTTATTCTTTCGCACATGAATTGTACAGAAGCGGACTTATTGTCTTAGGCTACCGGTCAACCACAGGTGGTGAAGAGATTAGATGGCAGGTGCTTTAATAAGAAAAATATAAAGTAAAAAGGTCTTACTTAACACTCTTCAGCTATATACACATACCTATAACCTTAGAATAACATACACATCTAATTAGAATCACAAAACCTTAATTTAAAATCCTTATATTAAAGTCGCTAATTTAAAAAATATAACCGTTACAGATTTATATTTGCGTCAAACCAGTTATTTTTATGAAACATTTAATATTTTATTACCAATACTTACGTAATAGCATGCAGCTATAAACTTATATGCAGCCAGAGCGTATTGACGTCAAAGAAAGTTCATTATGTCCTGTTGTTATCGGAAAATAATAAAAATTTTATGTCGTGCAATGTTGACTGTTGGAATGTTACACCCGCACATTGCGCATAGGCATCCCACACAAACATGGCGGTCGCTTCAGTAAAATACACGTCATTAAGCGCGTTTCTGGCAAGACGATGAGCAATATTATTTGTTGCAGTGACCACTATACTTGTTCTTGTAAAAGTGGAATTATTCTTAAATAAATGAGTAGGAGCGATTATTATTACACCTTTTTTTCTCTCTGAAGGTGGAAAAATCCACCTAAACGTCCGTCATCTGCTTTTCCGGGGTACCGGGTCCGCCCAATTGGGTTGTATCTTAAAAAATTAATTTAATGTCCATCAGATACATTTCTAAAAAATATTGAACACGTATTTTTTATTTTTTCTTTCATTCAAATACTTAGGAAGATACATTGATTTGAATTGTCGCATGACGTCACGCCGTGGTAGAAAAAATGCCCCGTCGTGACGACGACGGGGCATTTTATCTACCACGGCGTGACGTAATTAGCCCCCACTCCGTAACTTTAATACGCTATATCTCACTAGTTTTTGGTAATTTCGACAAAATAAAAAATACTGGTCTTAATTTTTTTTATTACTTACCTATAGGATGGACTATTTTTTTTTTATTTTCATAACTTGGATACATCCCTGTTCTACGGTACCCCCATTCTACTTACAATTAATGGGTTTTTAAGATTATAAAAGTTTGGCTTTCCCACCTTAAAAACGTATGCCGTTGTAGCAGTATCTACAACGCCATAAGCGAATAACGCCAGACAGAAGTCAGGCTAATTCTACATCGCGCAAGCAGTTTCCTGTGCAACTAGCATACATTACTTTCCGACATCTACCGTCGGACAAGTGTCCGCTTTGACACAATACCCGTCTAGTCGGAGAATCCTCTCTTTTCTATGGAGCATGACTAAAATTTTCCTCGCTGTCCCCCATACCTCTAAACCGTAAAGTTATTATTGATAATTTGCTACTAATATTCAAAATTATTCAATTGTCCATTGGTAACTTTGCACGCTAATATCTCGGAAACGAGACGCTACGGGGTTTGATCTTATTATATTTTCTGTTTTTAATTATTATGTTAGCATTATGGTCGACATTTTGTTGAGCAAAATGGCGCGTTATACCAGCCTCTATATAAAAAAATTAAAACTCCTTTAGCTTATTAGTGTAGAAATAAATTATTCTCGACAAAAATACAGCCACATTAGCTACTCATTGACAGACTATCGTTTAACAGTTAGCGCGGGCACTATGCCACCGTCCGTATCTATGGTGCCAATGATTTGCATTGGCGTTGAAAGTCTGTTGTTGTTGCATGTTATTTTACGTCACTGCAGGTAAATATTTTGAATTTAGAACTCGTTACCGAATTCTGTGTATGACTACGAGTAGATATTTTGTAATGAATGGTTTAATAGGTATAAAAACTGCTCCTTACTCACTTCAGATGTCGCTGCTGTCTAGCGTCCATGAATTTAAGAGCTAGCTGTCGTTTCTTTTCTTTTACTTATAATTAACAATTTTTCTCTGTTCCGCAGCTGTTGACGTTGTATACCTAGTGCTGCCACCTATGAGGACGTGTCAGTTTTTAACCCTATTCGATTTTATTAAATTAAATGAAACTTCGATTACGTAACACACATTTGTTCTAAAATTTATCACAATTACTTTTCCAAACTGTTTCAAATATTTTGAATTTCAGAACAAACCAGTTGAATTTATTGTCGTCTAATGAGTTGACACGACGATTATTACTTGTCTGTAAAAATATAAGTAGGAAATTTATGTTCTCCTGCAATAACATTTTAGTCATTTACGTTTTTAAAATCCTCAATGAAATACGTCATGCAAATCCATGCCAACTTTCTTAGAATTATGACGATTTGTACTGAAAATCTCTTACTAAACTATTTAGACAATTGTTAAAACCGGTAATACAACTAAAAATAGCTAGCTACGTTTGCCGTGCGGTCGACTAAAGAATGCATTCATGACCTATCAATATCATAAAACAAATACCTACAAGTTGTTTTCCAATTTTAAAATCTTTATTACATTTCATAGAAATTTATTAGCAGAATTATCGCTTTGACAGAACATTTTCTCGACGGCCCAAGTAATAATAAATACGCACTCATGCATACAAGATATTAAAATTTTACAAAAAGAACGAATCCTAAGAGCATGAGCTATTGTTTAGGCGGGTTTTTTCTTTTCTTCTTTGCCTTTGCAAAGAGGGAATTGTCTAGATTTTTCAGATTTCAAACGTGGAATTCCACCATTATCCGTGTTTGTTTCATTCATAAATGTGGAGAACACACATGCAACGTGACTGAGCAAAAGTAGAACATGCCTCAAGGCTACCAGTACTCAGTTCTTTGAATCGATTATTTTTAGTGTGACCAGCAAGCGAAAACTTTTGTCATCCATTAGGAATCCGTTTTCCTCGCGATTTATCAAGAATTCCAACTTTTGCGAGCATAGGAATGCTATTTACAGAGTACGGACTAAGTCGAGTACCGTTTAAACGTGCCAACTTACCTACGTAGTCGTTTATCTGTAGAGCTGCATCATTGCTACTATAAATAAGTACGTTGATTGTGCCCGTAAATAGCATGATGCACACAGAAGAATCACCTTATCAATTGAATTCATGATAAATTTCAACACATACCTAGCTTTCGTTACAGGCACAAAAAAAATCTATTTGTTATTTAAAGCTTGTGTTTATGTTTTTTTGATGGATGTCTGTACCTAACAGGCAAGCTCCTTTTTTGAAAAAACAGAAACATTTACATAACGGGCGTGTACGCATTATTAGTAATTTACTTATGGATATTTTGATAAATAGACATAAATGATTTGATTATACTTTAACCGTACCTACGCAAAAAACTATTCAGCCCAATCAATTTTAAATAAGGAATTGTCTATGAACTTAACGGAATTCAATCATCTTGTTTTGCTTTTATACAAGTTGGCGCGAAAATTAAATGTCGGAATGAATAAGTATACCTAATACAGAGTACTATTTCAATACGTCATTTAAAATAATATGTATGTACCTATATACATACTCGTATATTGAACGCAATTATTTTATATTTTTCAAATTATGCTTGTAGTTAGATTATACTAATGTTCGGCAATATTTGTGTGAGTGTGGCAAATAATAATAATCTTTTTTGTATTAAGTAACTGAGAAGGCTGGATACAAAAAAGGTTCTTCATTGCAAATAACAATTTGCAATGAAAAGTTTTAGAAGACAAATTGGATTAAAATTCGACGCCTAGAAATTATCAATTATATTTTTGCGACTTTTAAGACATCATAAAGGTGTTAAATGCTTTATTGACCAGTATTCTTTTCTTTGTTTCAGGCGACGACTTCATACCCACCGCGTGCCGAAATGACCGGGCCCTTATGATATTGATGATGGCAACCCTTACATAAACTTGGCCACTTTAGTAATAATGTGTCAAATTCTACGGTAGCAATGTATAATTATAATGTTTTGATATAAAAATATTAAATTTACGCTTTAAAATTTATTTCGCTAAAATTATTTTAGTTTCAAAAATAAAAAGCGATCATAAATTTTTATACCACAATAACTAAACTAACACAGTGCATGTGAGTGATTTTGTACGTGATATAAAATGACGGTGTGCCATTAATTGCGTCTGCTTCCGTTCATATCCGACTGAGTATATATCGCCGGGATATTCGTGGGGTGAGCCAAAATGTCGTCGCGAACGGGGCAGCGAGGTACGTCAGTTGCCACCAGCCAGCGAAAACACCGCTCGCGGTCCACCACAAGATACGACATGGAGAAAAAGCCGAAGAAGAAGGACTTCAGGACATCAGGCACTACCAGCCTGGTGTCCATCCCCAACAGCATCAAGCTGCCTATGCTCAACAGTGGCCTCATATCGCTTGGTGAGTTTTTCATTATTATTTATTAAGCAAAAAAGGTTTACTTCTTTTCACAGTTACCATAAATAAAAACATAACAATAAAATACTTTCTATTCAAATACTTATGCGGGGTTTTTGGCGGGAAAGTCAAGCTGAGTGTCGCGCTCGTTTTTCATTGGGCTTTTAAAATTATTTATAGTGTTGTTTACTAAATAAAAGTGCGTGATTTATGTAGTAAAAAGTGCATTTAGTAAATAGTTTATAAAGAACAGTGAAATATCGCAGCATAGTGGCCACATCATGACTTTGCCCCAAACCTCACACGTAAGACGGGTCACGCTGGAGGCTTTTTCTACATGAAGAATTCATAATTACTTGACATTGGCTAAATGCACAAACCGTGCGAAGCCAAAAAATAAAGAAAGAAAGAAAATACTTATGCAAACATTTTTATTCCTGTTTGAATTTCGATTCAAGTATATCAAAATATTTTTTTTAAATTTCGATTCAAAAGATTCGATTCGAAAGAATACACTGTATTCTTTTCATATAGCAAGAATCTAAATACCTAATTTAGGTATTATCACTATCAATAGAGGCCAGTTTGTTGTATTTCACGTTAAATATGATATTGTATACATATATAACTATAATAAATATTGTCATAATTGTATTGGTTGCTTCAGTTCATTTTAAATAAAGAATTGTAACGTTAGCAAAAACCGTATGCTACTTAAAATTTATAGCCGCGAAAAGTTGAAATGGTAGAACCCATTCCTAATGTTTATAAATTAACGCACAAGTTTACAGCCCCGTAAACGTCTGGTGGAGTAATAACTACAGCTGTCTTTTTACCACCCCACTGCTGGCGTATTTAGTCAAACATTCGCCTTAATTCGTGACAATTTCAAAATTTACTCTGCCTTAATCAATTACGATAGAGTTTAATTTGTATTGCATACAAATCACAAATATTTGGTCAAATATACCAACTTGGGAGGTACTTGGATGAAGATCCGCTATTTTATACAAACCTGTCAGATGGCTTTAGTAGGCTTGTGTCTGTCAGGCGGATAGGAACTCATTAATATGAATTAAAACATTCAAGGTGCGTGAATGTACCTATCTAATTATTGTGTTATTTCACTTGAGCTCCTGCTTCTGTGTAGTAACGTAGTGTTTAAAAATATATAATTAATGGAATTTCTTTTTTTAAAGTTAATGACTTTCAAACGTCATTAACTTTATTATTATTTAAGTATTTTTTTAAATAGTGTTAGGTAAGAGATTTTTTTCTTTACAAATTTGTTTTCAACTAAATCACCTGCCATCTTATCGCTTCACCACCTGTGGTTGACTGGTAGAGAATGCCTAAGGCATTGAATCCGCCTCTGTGCAATTCATGTGCGAAAGTTTAAATAAATAAATAAATAGATAAAACTCTATGGTTAAGCAGTCACTGTCGATTAGGCAGACCATAATAATTATACATTTTTTTAAACATTGCCTGTCACTAAGGTTTTTACCTGCATCGTGGGTGCGTTTACAAACTTTTAACTTACATAAACAAACATACAGGACAACTACTTGTAGGTCATACAACATAAACAAACATACAGGTCAACTACTTGTAGGTCATACAAATATTTTTCCGTGCGGGAATCGAACCCGCAACACCCAGCGCGGCAGTCAATGCTGACATTATATTTTCATTTACTTATTGTGCCAATAAACCAGCAACATCTCCTTCGAATGTGGATATTATCAATCCGAAACGTTTAATAATAGAGAGAATTAATAATAGAGGGAAGTACTTTAGTTACAAATAAATATACAGTCAATTTACATGTTATAATATTTCCAATACGGAAATCCCGGAGAATAACAAAAACAATCCGTGGTACTATATTGCGCGGATGATTAAATAATGCAGGAAAGCTTCGCATTCTCAGTATGTTCGTATTTAATGTATCATTGGCCACGACTTCAGTGTTTTTATATAAGTAGCTATAATCGGTTTTATTTCTGAGATGAATCTTATTTACCTAACAAGTAACATGTAGGTACATCATACCATATATCTTATTTTTATTACAATTTTGTATGTTCTTCTGAAACGTCAACCAATCAATTAAATTGGGCTATTGCAGTTCACTGTTAGACAGACTATCCATCCATCATCCGCATCCAATTTTTCCCAACCACCAGATGTAAGTACGTGGTTCGTCCCACACTATATTTTCCGATACGCCATCCAGGCTAAAATTCGTCTGTCCCACCGGATATCAGTAGGAAAAAACCGACGTTACTGAAACATGCCACCATAAAACAGACTTCGTAGCCAGCAAGCAAAATCTGACATTTATTACTTACACCTAAATCTCCAAGTGACTTTTAGTGGGCAACCATAATGGGTGATAACACATGTGCATTATCTTTTCCAAATACTGATAACAAATCATGCCAAAACATATTTGGCATAAACATTGTGCGTTTAAAAGGCTATAAACTTCCACTAAAAGCATTCTTACATAAATCATTTATCTATTAACACACACACACACATCTATGATAATTATGTGGAGACTATCAGCCATTTTATCGTCCAATGTTGAACATGACTTTCTGATAGACCGCCAAATGTCTTTATAAAAATGTCCACTTAAATGAAGTAATATGAAGTCGAGTTTCAGAACCATAGTCTCAGAATATACACGAACCTTAATTCTAAATTTAAATTTTGCTTTTTTATCATCCGGTGATGGCCATTGACAGCTAGATAATGACAATAACGACTCGAGTACGAACAAAAAAAAAAAAACAAATGAAGACGAATTTAATAATATGTATATAGATCTACTAGAATGTATTACCTTGTAAGTACCTAGGAAACAAGAATGAATATAAACGTCCAAACTCATCCACGCGAGTGATATGTACATAGAACATTTCAATAGCCGTTGGATTACACATACATTTAAAAATAGCATAGATAAATGTGGGGCGAATTTTCCACTCAGTTACATCCGCCTCTGTACGCTCGAAACTGTGTAACATCAGTAAAGATAAGGAGAAACTAAACGTTCGTTACGTTTTGAGTATATTTTTTTGCTCTTACAAAATAATGCATTTGTGATGTCATTTAATTAAAGACTTGCCCGCGAATAAAATTCTTAAAGAAAACAAAGTACGTTGGAAAAGTTTATACTTTATACTTTAATATAATTAATATCATCTCAGCGTTAATCCCAGTCGAATCCGAAGCTTTTTTCAGCTTTAGAGTCTGGGGTCCGCTTTACCAGTCTAATTGCTGATTTTGGCAAAACTTCGACATTTTCCGTAAAGCGACTGCCATCTGACCTCCACAACCCGAAGGCGATATCGAAGCATTGCAGTTAGACCAATTGTTGGACTTTTGAGGTCTCCAACAACCAGTAACGACATGGCAACCGGGACCAACGGCCTAACGTGGTTTCCGAGGCACGACCAGACCAGTGCAAATATTCATATTCATGCATACAAATATTTGCACTGCGCGGGGATCGAACCCGCGCCTCCTGGCGTAGCGGCCGCGTTCACTACCGCTACGCCATGGAGGCTTTACTTTAATATAATATAGGGGCGGGGGGGGGAGAATATGAGCACACCTAACTATATAACCATAAATATAAATAGTACCCTTCCTAGGTTCTGCTTCTTTATTTCTTTCATTGTCATAATCATCAGCCTCTACTCGTCCACTGCTGGACATAGGCCTCTTCCATGGCACGCCAATAAGCTCGATCCTGAGCAGTTCTCCGCCGGCCTCTACCAGCCACCTTTTTGATGTCGTCGCTCCATCTCGCCCAAGGGCGTCCTACGCTACGTTTGCCGAGACGATTTATTTGTTTATTTATAGTTAATTAAATCGGCACAACACTAATTTCATTAAGGCGTTCTGCCGAGCGCCTTTCACTTTATCCCTACCCAGCCGCCGACCGTCACGCGACATGTAACACACAGAAGAAAAGTTTGAAACGATGTAATAAAAGTTTCACTTTAAAATCTACATGGAACAGTGAACTCCCACGCATACTTTCTTTCACAGAATTCCAGACATACACGAATAAACTTATTCCATTTATTCGCAAACAGGTCACATTCAGGGTTGGCCATCAGAAGGGGCATTTAGCACGCTTAAAGTTCGACAGACCGGGGATGCGGCTCTGGCTACAGTTTTTGCGGGGAGTTGCGCAAACAGATTGCGACGGCAGCTTTGACGGTGACCGATTTATTTGTCAGGCACAAATAGGTATTCGACAGATAAGACCATGGAGTTCTGAATCATGGGGCTCTGCTCTCTGATTTAAGATATAGCAAATCAATTTGCTTTGATAGATAGATTGAACGATATATTTTTATTTTTCGTTTTTATCTATATAATCCTGTTTAAAAACAAAGCTAATGCATTCAAAGCAAATTCCTGTGGTTGGTTCTTACAATACACCTCAAGCTTCTACAGTCTGACACATGATTTTAATAGTTTTTCAACTTTACCGCTAAAGAATTATAGTGCAAGGTTGATTGGGACAATTTAATTGTTTCGGTTAGCTCGACTTGAGTGGTTAGGTTGACTTTATTACTACACTAGCGGCCGCTGGAGTTGGTTATGCTCCGCTCCTATTGGTCGAAGCGTGATGTAATATAGCCTAAAACCTTCCTGGATTAATTGGCTATCCAACATAAAAAGAATTTTTCAAATCGGACTAGTAGTTCCTAAGATTAGCGCGTTCAAACAAACAAACCCTTCAGCTTTATGTACGAGTATTAGTATAGATACATAGCGTTATTTACATTGTTGGAATTTTCTCATATATAGAGCAATGGGTTAGCAATTTGAAACTCATTGCTACTGATCGTGTGTTTGCGAACTTAGGGTGTTGCCGAAGTCTGTACTTTTACATTCATTTATTTGTGGTTCAAATGTGGTTGATCGATGCCAAATCTGCCATATTGCTTAAAAAAATGAGGATGGTTTCGTGACAGTACATACAAAGTGATAAATTTATGATTTTATTATCATCATAAACGTGTAAAATAAATATATGTCATTTGTAGAAAACTTAGAAAATTTTTATTCATAAGTTCATGATTCACATTGCAACGTGGTTTGGTCTTCATTACTGTATTTATCAACGCCTTGCACGTCAAATAATATCATTAGTGTATGATACAACACTGGTCACATTCATAGATATTATGAGAAAAATAAAAAAAAAACTACATGATTGAGAGTTTGACTCGGGCACCGAAGTCTCCGTACAAATTCAGTCGTATTTTGTCCTTTACTTGTGCTACATGCTCACATTGCTTTTTGACACACTTCATGAGTCTAACTATTGACGTATAAAGTAAAAGTGTTTGTATTGACTTGTTAAAATGTTTCTACAAATTTTGTAGAAGTCTACTTTCAGAAAATCATTTTTTAACGGAAAATACCCTCCATATAGATTTTGATTCATTCATGATTGATGATGTTAAAATATATGGCATAAACATTAACGCTCGTATCTTTCCATTGCGTTAAATTAGAAGTTGGATTTTTTCATTGCTTCAAGGAAATGCTGATCTGAGGATTTGGTAATAATTTCAACTTGGTAATTCCACGCGTTCCTCAAAAAAAGATCTTTACCGACGGACAGACAACGAAGTGATCTGTTAACGTGTCCAATTTTTCTTTTAAAATACGAGGCTTAAAATCATTTTTAGAAAGATTTTGTTTATTAAGTGACACAAACCAAAACTCGAAACATTTATTTCAATTAAACCATTAACAGACAGTTCTGAATTGTGAAAGGGTCGGTCAGCGAGTTGACGCTAGTTACTCATTCCAAAACGTGGATCTATATCAGTAGAGATCTATATAGAGAAGTGGCAAGAAACTCTAGAGACGAAATATCTATAGACGTAATAACAACAAAACTTCCACTGTGTCTACACCCTAATTGCATAACATGCTATTCCTATCATCATCATCAACCTTTTTATCGTCCCACTGCTGGGCACAGGTCTCCTCTCATACAGAGAAGGATTGAGCGTAATCATCACGCTTGCTCAATGCGGGTTGGCGATTTCAGATTTAAAGTCCAGGTTTCCTCAAGATGTTTTCCTTCACCTTCAGTCATTTTTGTCCAAGATATACTTAGAAAGTACATGTAACTTTAGAAAAGTCACATTGGTACTTGCCTGACCTGGAATCGAACCCGCGCACTCATACTTGAGAGGCTGGTGTTTTAACCACTAGGCCACCACAACATATTCCGACCTATTCCTATCAGTTTAAAGCATATTACTAATCTATTGCACCATAATATGTTCGAAAAATGTGTCTGTTCTGCAATGTAAATAATGTAATGAATTTTATTGTACTGTCAAAATGAAACTCATTGCTACTGACTGTGTGTTACACAATTACCTTGCTGGTTCTGTGTCCTTCACTCTCTTAATTGCTACTCAGTCATACCCCTTAGTAAAAACTTTAAACCAACAGAACGCCTTTAATTTTATTGAACAACCGCATAAGTAAACTTACAATAACATCAATGAAGCGCCTATAATCTTCAAAATTTCTCAGATTAGCCTATTTAACGTCAGGTCTGATCGGTAATTGCGGCAAGGAAGATTAATATCAACTGAGGATGATAAATTGAATCCTTGTACCGAAGGACTGCCAACTATGATTTATTACAGTCATTTATGGGGATCAACGTATTAGGAACATTTAGAAAAAGAAAAAGAAACAAATACGTTTGTCTTTGGTAGCTCTGGACTGAGAGAGATGAGAGCTGAGTAGGGTGGCTTTGCTGCAAAAGAAAAGTCTGTTGTCTGTAAAGTCGGTACACTGACGATAGTTAAACGTGACAATGCAGCTTAGCTTAGCAATTATCGCTGCTATAAACAATTGACATCACATTCACTTTTCACTGCACTTCATACTTTACGAAAACGTCTAAATGTATTATTGTATAGCAGCTGCCCACGCGGACGCATCGCACACTCAAGTGCGAGGGAGACAGATGTCGAACGCTGCCGATCGCGGAGGTCGATTGTGACTCTTTGTCGCTCGTTCCGCGATCTCGCTTGCACTTCAAGCATTAAATGTAACGCCTCGGAGCGAGGTAACGCCGCATGATTCATGTTTTTTCGTGCGTGCAACCGGCTCCATCGAATTGTGAGACTTTGTTACATAAAAAAAACAAGTTGTTAATACAATATCCATAGTAGTAAAGGACAAAATCGTGAGATACATATAATATCTATCAACTAGCGTTGCCCCGCGTGACAGGTTACGGTCCACTCCTTCTCGAAGGGCTTATATCCCAGCATTGGGAACATGACAGGCTTATTTTGCTTATACTGTGTTTCGACTGGGCTAACAACTATAGCGACTGGGTCATAGATGTTAAATAGGATATTGCTCTATGTAAAATATTTTTACATTATTGAGTTTTCTCAGTTTCATTTCACATTGTCCGAGCACATGGCGACAACGAAAATTGAAGTCTTAAGTTTGAAAGACTTCAAAGCGTTACAAGTAGTCAAAAGCACGACATGCTTACCAATTATGCCATTACCGTTAACGTTAGACTAGAAACTAACGATTGGACAAGGCTATGTCCAATGTAGACTGTTAAAGGCTATGATCATAATGATGAAAAGTTGGCCTTTTTACAGCAATCGTTCAATAAATTCTATTTATATGTTGGCTCCACCATAGTATCCTAGCATCCTGTCCTCCGCCTTCCGCGTCGTCTGTCACAGCTACTTTTTTGTGGTTGTCAATCATCTGTCAGTCTTGATACACACATCATTTGCTTGCGTAATTTTATAGAATAAGTCCGTTTTCCATACATTCGGAATAAGAGAGATTCTAAAAACCTACACAAATGATTTATTACCAGAAACAAATATGAAATTATCATGTCATGACACATAAAATCCTTCTCAAAACCATTTTCATTTCAATTTGCGTAAATCTCCCAACAATTTGGAATATCCTAACACATGTTTCGTCTCAGTACCAACCGGATAGTGCTGTACCAAAATAGACTCGAAAGGCTGTTGGCCCGCTCTAGGTCAAGATGACGCCAGTACGTGTTTGTTTACGATCTATGGCAACTATACGCGTTGATTTACAGTTTTTGGCGCGTGTATCATCGCCATTTTACCGTAGACAAATGTTTTTTTTTTTGTTTGTTTTGTTGGTATATGTGGAAGGACATGACGCTGGTTTTTTTGTAAGATGGTGAACTATAATTATGAAGTCGATTTTTGTAGTATGTAAATCTGAAAATTATAAAAAAAAATGAGATGTCATTTAGGAGTTTCATCTTACGTATGTACAGACATCACATTAAGCTACTACAATATGTCATATTTATTTATTAAATTTTCAACTTTATCGCAAAAGCCTTAAGGCTCGATATTAAAGACGACCTTCTGTCGTCCGTACGCACATTCCTACTCTTTTTTATATTATTACGCGACCTCTGGGCAACAAACTAGTAGGTTAGATTGTTTAAAAAAATTTCAAATTTGTCTATGTGAAAATATTTGTTTATCTCTATTTACTTCGTAATAAAACATGAATCTGCGGAGCGATTATGAATGCTCTCAGTGTGTAAAGTTAGGTGAAAAGCTTAGACCGAGCTGTCAATAGTGTCAATTCCTAAGAATGACAGTTCACTTCACCTATGTATCATCACGGTGAGATAGTTACAGTATCGTAATGTTGGAACTATAAACAAAAATTAAAACCGAAATTGAAATTTTCTAAACTATGTTACACTTAATAGGAAATATTAGCAAGTGCTTGTGACTTCTCCCACGTGGTAGTGAACGAAAACAATAGTGAATCTTTTTAGCAGTATTTGACATCGGCAGCCTAATCGGGGAACACATTTTTGTCAACTGACATTATTTTAGTATAAAATAATGTCAGTTGGTCCAAACGATCCCAACTAGTCGCAATCATTTGACAAAAATGTGTTCGCCGATTAGGCTGCTGGTCAATACTTTCAGAGATTATCTCCTACATCCAAACTTACAATCTTTACCTCTTCATTAGTGTAGATACGATACCAAAAATTGCTGTCTACCGACAATTTTATTAAATATCCTATAATGTAGCTACAGCTACCTAATGTTAGCTGGATTTAGACATGGATAACGTTCAGGGCGGTCACGTCTTGTTTGCTCGGGGCGGCTGCCTCCAATTAAGTTTGGCTGAATGTAATCGATTCTGTTGCACGATGTCACTCCATATTCTCTATGCTTTATGATGTTTTGTAAATGGAACCTATGAGATTATAGGGACTGTTTTTGTAAAAAATATCTAGCTGTCTTACAGATGTTGTTGTGTCAAAATTACAATAATTCAAAAAGTTCGGTTCTGCAAACTTTTGCTTTGATAATAAACAAATTTCGGTGTAAGTATACATAATTATTAACAAGTGAAGATTCTTCCTATTTATAATTTAACTTCACCACCGTTCTAAATGGAGCTGTTAGTGAAGATATGTGTGCATAAATCGTCTTTCAATCATAGTTGTTATATCTTCTTTCATTAAAAAAACATAGAATAATGAACTCAAAACAAAACTTTATTGGTAAACGCAAAAACTTCTACTTAAATGTCTCGCTAGCACTACGCGGTAAAATTGGACCCTAAAAAAACTAATTCAATTTTCAATACATTTTTTATCGATTAAGACCCCTTAATTCGATAACAGAAAGTATTAATCCTATTAACTTCACGAAAACGAAATCCCCCAACCACCATGAGAAGTAAAATAATCTTTATAGAAGAAAATTTGTCATCGCTTTATTTTCTTTTTGGGGAGAAATAAAAAATGATTCCGTATATTGGAAATGGGCGACAACGTTTTGGACCATTAATCCGTTTGTCCGAGGATCACTTATCCCCTTTTCGGCAATAATATTATTAGTTGTTCGACTCGTATTCTGAAATTCTACACTGTAATAGAAGCTTACAAAGGGAAAATGGTGTCAAGTGACATTTTTATTTACAAGGATGAAGTGTGTAATATAAAATTAAAAGACTTTTATAAGGTTCCAATGAAAAACACTTATCTAAAAACATACAATATGTAAAGAAAACCTGTCCGTTACGTGAGGGTATTCTTAGGTAGGTATCGATAACTGATTCTAGTAATGCCTACAATGCGCCCAGCATTGTAGGCATTAATAGAATAAACCTAAAAAAATCCTAAAAATAAATATTACTTCGCAAAATAAGGTAAATTAATACATGTGCGCGATAGGCAATACATGTGCGGGCGAAGTGGGGCAGGGCACGCGGCACGCGGTCGTTTCGCTCATAATAATACTGTCGAAAATGGTGTTGTCAGTTTAAAAAAAATTAAGTACCTGATTTTGGGGAAGTTGGAATTAAAACGCGGAAAAAAAAATCATTAGTATTGTTACTATGATGATTATGTAAAATTTCATATATGTGTTTTAACCTTACCTTTATTATTCTTATGGGTTGGACGGGGTTTTCTTTACATGTTGTATAAATGCAACCTACTACATTTTAACTTAGTATTCTTTTTTGGATTTTTTTTAACTACTAATAGTGCGCAAACTGTAACCATATATTCAGTACATGATTCTTAAACCACTGGTGAACTTTTTCGTTAATCAATCCCTACTAATATTATAAATACCAAAGTAACTCTGTCTGTCTGTCTGTTACGCGTTCACGTCTAAGCCATTGAACTGATTTTATTGAAATTTGGTACAAAGATAGAGTTGGCCTTGAGAAGTAACATAGGTTAGTTTTGATTCCGGACTTTTGAAGACTTCTCTTGGAAACGCGATATAACCGAACTCCACGTGGGCAATGCCGCGGGCGGAAAGCTAGTATTAAATAAATACATAAAATACTGTACTCTTCCATAAATTATGATCGCGTTGATATTGAAAAGTTATCGTCACTTTTCTATGAAACAGTTGATTTATTTTATGATAAGGCACCAAAAATTTCAACTTTCGGAATTTTTTACATCTACAATCATGACCTGAATAATTCAGGTCACAGTTTGCACACTGATTAACAAGTTATTCTGTGTAACATAATATTAGGGAATAGTACATGATCGAATAATATAAACTAAAATATCGGTGAGATGGCCTTTCAGACGAACACAATTACTTTTCAGCAACAAAGGCAAAAAATCACTGTTGCCCAAAACAGATTTAGTTTTGTATTATTACTTAGGGGTGTTTTATTTACACCAAAAATTCTGCCCGTTTGTAAAGAAAATGTAGTACAAATATTGTATAAAAAAGATTAACAGAGCTTTTATAATTATATACCTATGTATATTTTAATGTTGGCTCTAAACAAGAAAGTATAAAACCTCTTTTAATATTTATCTTTATTGTTCTTAATTTAAAATTTAACACCTTCTTTTGTCTTTTGCTTCTTTTTTTGGTTTTCTTGTTTCCGTTCAGAGCAACGGAAAAGGCAAAGGCATAGTACGCCATACAGCCTTTTTTTTTTTTTACGCTGTGGGAATGCATTTACGCACCATACCCCGAAGGGCGTGTGTGGGACTCGCCCAGCCGAAGCCGGGAATACCCACTAAACCCAACAGCGGCACACCGACATCGCCTTAGTGGCGGGGTCATGGGAAATAGCAGAGCTTTTCAACCAATCCCCCGCCGGCGATTCCCGCCAGAAGGCGGGCCCATAGTGGGCCCTCCATAGGGAGGGGGCCCGGCTGGGTACGTCTTCGTGTGCGAGAAGACGCAGCAGCCAAGGGTTTTTTAGCGAGGTGTCCTTCCTCTTAGCCCCACTCGTTTGCCCGAAGGCAAACGGGGCCCCCAGCTCCTCTCAATGAGGAGACCGGGTTGCCCGACGGTGACCCGGAGTTCGGGTCACGTCAGCCACCTGGAGTGGTGGCCGACCCGTCGCGCGTGACCGCCGAAGCGGTCCCCACTTCTGGTTTTGGTCCGCGCCGGTAAACCGGTAACCCCCATAATATATCTGGGGGCCGTTCCCCTATTCGCCACCTGGGGACGCGTCCGATGGCAGGCCAGAAACTGCACACGGATCCTAAGTTATCCTAATTTATCCTACCTTATCCTTTTTTTTTTTTTTTTTGGACGCTGTGGGAATGCATTTACGCACCATACCCCGAAGGGCGTGTGTGGGACTCGCCCAGCTGAAGCCGGGAATACCCACTAAACCCAACAGCGGCACACCGACATCGCCTTAGTGGCGGGGTCATGGGATGTAGCAAGCCTGCCGTCCAATCCCCCGCCGGCGATTCCCGCCCGAAGGCAGGCCCACAGTGGGTCCTCCATAGGGAGGAGCCCGGCTGGGGACGTCTTCGTGTGCGAGAAGACGCAGCAGCCAAGGGTTTTTTAGCGAGGTGTCCTTCCTCTTAGCCCCACTCGTTTGCCCGAAGGCAAACGGGGCCCCCAGCTCCTCTCAATGAGGAGACCGGGTTGCCCGACGGTGACCCGGACTTCGGGTCACGTCAGCCACCTGGAGTGGTGGCCGACCCGCCGCGCGTGACCGCCGAAGCGGTCCCCACTTCTGGTTTTGGTCCGCGCCGGTAAACCGGTAACCCCCATATCTGGGGGCCGTTCCCCTATCCGCCACCTGGGGACGCGTCCGATGGCAGGTCCAGAAACTGCACACGGAATCCTACCTTATCCTAGCTTAACTTCACTTAACCTATCTCCTGTCGTTTCCCACGTGAGGCCGACCAAGAGGGGTTTGGGGTAAAGACATGATGTGACCACTATGCTACAATATTTCACTGTTCTTTATGAATTATTCACTGAATGCACTTTTTACTACATAAATCACGTGTTTTTATTTAGTAAACGACACTATAAATAATTTAAAAGTCCAATGAAAAATGAGCGTGGCACTCATTTTGGCTTTCCCGCCAAAACTCCTTTTTGCTTCTATGCAATATGTGACATGCAAGGAACTTATACCTAAACTGGAATATGCACTATTGATCAAAATGCGGTCCGAGGGAGATAGCTTCACAGTAGCCCTTCTTGCCTTCCTTGCTGTGTAGGGTGACTATTATAATGGAATTTATAAGGAATGTACGTAAAATATTTTTTTGTACTTATATTAAGTATCCGAGTTTTTTTTTATGAATATTTAGGTATGGATGCGAACTCTTTAATTTTATTATTGAATTTTAAAAATAGATGAATACATTGATGATGTACGGACGACAGCAGGTCAATCTACCCGAAACTGTACCTTTAGATAATTAAAATATCTGCAAGAAAGCAGAATTTAATGTGATTGTAAATACCTAATAAAAGTCACTTACTTATTATGCACACAATTACTAAGTGCACATTTATTAATTATTCCGAAATTTATGGTCACCCTACATACAAACAAAATAACTTGTATATGATTACCGCAAAAAACTTACTTAATGATATTCCGCATCCAGAGTATAACTCACTATTGTAGCCATTAATGGCACCCTTTTTCCCCATTTTTTTTTTTCTAATCGAAAGTGTTGGTTTCAAACAAACTTACAAAAAATAAATACGGGTAACACTTAGAAAGAGACAGAGGGCTACTGGGACGATTTCTCCCTCGGACCGTGTTCTCTTCAAATAAAGTTTTAGTTCCGATCGACCTTATTGCTCTTGCGATAGTCTCCTTTTAAATAACAGACTTATGCAAGTTCACATTCCAGTTTAGATATAATTTCCTTGCATGCCCGTGTAAAATAAATATTTCATTTTATTTTTCTTTGGCAACTGAGCCGATAGGTATCGACTATTCTGCCAATGACATGTGGAGGCAGTCGCACAGAAATCTTTCATTATTTTATATACTTATGGGCTGATCTTTCCAACGTCTAGACAACTTTATCGGAGGAATAATTTTGAATTTTTGATAGTTCTTCCACACAGAAATAGTCAGATGTCATTTTTATTCCACAAATAAGAATTATTGTTCGGTTGAAAAATCTGCTCTTAGTCTATAAATGTTCTAAAGAAAGGAAATAAATTTATTTGACCTAGTACCACACACCAATATATAAAAAAAAAAACCTTAATCAGTATGGTGTGTCACAACTACGCCAAATAGGCGTAGTTCAGCATAAATTCCAGACTATTGTGTCGGACGCTGGTTTTCAACTGTAGTTTATGGTACGGACGAGAGTAGTTCAAGCTACTCGAAACTGCCAAATATTCCCAATCAACCTTGAGCCTTAATAGTTTAAAGATAAAGTTGAAAATCGAATAATGAAATCTGACTGATTGTAGCTTAGCTTGATGTGCTGTGCTGTCTAAGTACAAGGAGGTATTGCGGGTGTAACTCAGTTTTATAGTGTCTAGTGTCTCGAAAGTTTATTGTTTCATCTTATTCAGATTGATTTATCATTCTATCTTATAAAGCAACGGCTATAGACAACATTTTCATTGGAAAATTAAAACTACACTAATTACCTATAATTAAAAATAAAACTGTCCGTTAAAAAGTTCATAAAAGCCAACAAATTAAAAAGAAATATATATTTTTGTTACTTAAAAATGAATTATGTAAGTATTTTTAATGATTCTTTCGCGTTATGATTATAATAAATTATTCTCCACGAGGAAAGATTGTAAAACAAAATTAAATTTCATCAGCAAAACTCGGCACTGTTAAAATAATATTTGAATTCTCTGCGTAATTACTGAAGTCTTCTGATTACGACATTTTCAGGATTCTCTGACAATTATGAATTCGCATGTTTATTTGGAAATAATATTTGTCTTCAGCATTTTGCTCTTAATAAATAAATCAAGTGAATTTTCTCTGATCTTGAGAGAATTTTCAAAACCAAAAGCACATATGTTTTATATACAACTTCATTTGCTTACGTCATAAAGTGTTCTATTATATATTGTAAATAAAAAAACCTGTTTTCTAGGAGGGATAGATTTCAGATTTAGGTATATCGGCTGTACTCTCTGCATATAGACTCTATCTTTGAACTACACTACTTATTTAATTATTATTAATAATACTCTGTGTTTAATTACCAAAGGTCAGAATAGGTAGAGTGACTTTACCTACTTGTATCATAAATGTTCACAGAAAGAATAACGTGGATAAGCCATTTTCCCGGAATGTAATTCCGGATCCAAATAAATATTGTTATTAATGGCAGTGACATTATTACTACTCAATTCATTTAAAGGAAGATAACAAAACTAAATTAATTTATTATTTACTTGTTGAAAAATAAAAACCATCAAATTCCGATCGAAGCATTAATACATTTCAATATTTTATTTTTAGCCTCTAATGAAGGGTATGGCCAAATGGAACGGTTTTACGACTTAATATAATTTATACATATTTTTTTTTAATAATCAACCAATTCCGTAAATCCGGAGGAATGTCTATATCAATATATATACGTTTCCAATCTATGACCCCAATTCAATCTACCTATTAAGACCTATGTTAATTACTCAGTGTATTAACAAACAATGCAGGAAGCTCGGTTTTCAACAAAAAGTAAACTAGGTCAGCATAAAAAATGGACTTTACTTTTCCTCTTCGCCATAGACAAACAAGTTAAACCAGTAAGTATCTCCCGCACCAACCATTTAGAAAACATACAAGCAGAGTTTTATGGTTTCACACGCATAAATAGGGATGTATCCAAGGTATGAAAATCAAAAAAATAATTAGTCCGTCTTATAGATAATAAAAAAAATTAAGACCCGTATTTTTTATTTTGTCGAAATTACCAAAAATTACTGAGATATAGCGTATTAAAGTTACGGAGTGGGGGCTAATTACGTCACGCTATGGTATATTTTGTACGACGGCGTGACGTCATGCGACATTTCAAATCAATATATCTTCCTAAGTATTTGAATAAAAGAAATAATAAAAAATACGTGTTCAATATTTTTTAGAAATCTATCTGATGGACATTAAATTATTTTTTAGGATACAAGCCAATTCCATGGAAATGTCTGGATAAAAAGAATCTTAATTTGTTTAATCTTGGATATTGTAGCGGTATCTACAAACGCCACATGCTAACAACGTGTCATACTGACGTCACACGAATTCTAGATCTTGCAAGCAAAGTTTACCGTGCAACTAGCATGTATACAACTTGCCATAAATCAACTTTGAGCACTTGCTCAAAGTTGCCCTTTGCCAGTCAGACACAACACCCGTCTTTCCGGAGGATCCTTCCTTTTCTATGCCTCCACAGTCATCCAAATCCAGGTTAGTACCTAGTTGAAGCGTGAAAGGGCAACGAACAACCTCCATTCATTAACAAACTTTTGAGTTTATAATAATACTATGGAATAGTATTATAATATTCATTGGCCTATCTTCAATTTTTACACAATAATATAAGTAAGATACAAACTTTCCCCTTATTTATAATGTTTGCTTAAAGTTCCATCGACCGTCGGCAGAAGTTACCACCCACCAGACAAAGCCTTGCCGCCAAGCGATTTGTCGTATTCCGGCATGATGTCTGGTGAAGCCGTACGGAGGACGGGTCTGAGCAGTTGTGTTGCGATGTATGCCGGGTGCGATGCGCCTAATGTTGTTGTGTTGGGGGTTTGGTCGTGGAGGGTCTTCAGATCAATCTCCCTTTGGCGCAGCATCGTTGGTCGTGTTGTTGGGTTTAACATTGCATCACCTCGCTCAACTGCCGTCTTCCTTCCTATTCGCTCAGTTTTTCTGAGTGAATAGGCTCTTAATAAACTAGCGCGCTTTACCATCAACGATCGCATCACTGCTTACCATCAGGCGGGATTGCGGTCAAGCGCTAGTTTATAATCATTAAAAAAAGAAAAAAAAAAAGTTAACTAGTGATTAGTGACTTTCAACAACATATTTTTGACGTTATAGCGTTACTTAACTTTAAACATCGTTTATGAATAAACACCACAGAAGTTTGAGGCGTTTATTCATGACCGATGATTGCAGTTAAGTGACTTGCAAACGTCGAAAATGTATAGTTAAACAGTCGCTAATCACTAGTTAACTTTAAGCAGCGTTTATGAATATTGGGGATAGTGCACAATATGATGCAATAGACACCGCATTAACACATAAACGCACCACAAATATCTAAACCATATCTTCACAAAACCAACGAAGGGGATACAACGAAATCACACAGCGGTAAGGAACTACAAAACTCAATGAACTGCACAAATTCCCTTCATATTATATTTTCCGATCACTCCCATTTATATTCTTACAGGCCGTAGCTCACGAGTGATCTCGTATAAAGGTCTGTTATTAAGTTATACACAATTTTGAGGGGTTTTGAATGAAAATAATACTTTAACAGGAGATAAAACGGACATCCAGAGGTCCGATACGATGTTTTCTTACCAATACTCCCATAAATATTGCACGGAGATATGAATTTTGGACTTATCCGATGGGGAATCGTTTATCCTGTTTGGTACTGATCTTTGATATGATTAGCCAAAGGGTAAGTTTGGGAAATTAAAAACGAAATGCGTAGTAAGATCTAGGTAGTCAAATTGATTAGGATTTTTTTCGTTTATCAATTATAAAATACCAGTAGGATAATTGCTTAACATACCGTCTATAGCAATGGATTTCATTTTTGACAATTCGACAACATTCATTACGTTATTTAGATTGTTGAGCAAACACATTTTTCGAACATATAGAGCAATGTATTAGCAATATGCATCAAATTTATTCCAATTGGTAATAATAGTGTGTTACGCGATCATCACGCACAATGGTCCACTGAAGGGACTGAGTGCGCAAACCAAACCAGTAACAGTAAGAGTTACGCGATCATCGCCCTAATTGTGTAATACACTACTAAATAAATAAATAATAAATAAATATATACGGACAAATCACACAGATTGAGCTAGCCCCAAAGTAAGTTCGAGACTTGTGTTATGGGATACTAACTCAACGATACTATATTTTATAATGTATAGATAAACATCCAAGACCCAGGCCAATCAGGAAAAGATCGTTTTCCATCATGACCTGGCCGGGGATCGAACCCGGGGCCTCCACGTCACAGGCAGGCGTGTTGACCCCTGCGCCACGGAGAACGACAAAATAAATAATATTACTATAAAAATAATACTACTATCAATTGGAATCATTTTGAAGCATATCGCCAGTCCATTACTTCATAAGTTCAAAAAAATCCTTTGCTCGACTACTTACACAATGCAATGAATGTAGTCGAACTGTCAAAATGAAACCCGTTGCTACTGATAATAATTTGTAACGCAATTACCCCACTGGGTGCAGGTTCTTAATGATTAGTTACGATTAAGCCTAAAAAACGAATAAACGATATTAAATCCTCAAATGATAATTATCAAAACTGAGAACTTTTTGTTTTTTTACACAAGTCCGTTCCACTTTCAAAAATAGTTAAACGGTGTGTTTACCTACGTGTAATATTATTACCTATGTGTGTCATTGCCACTATTATTTCAACACTTTTTACACAACAGTAACTAAAAAGGTTTTGACAAATTGATGCCAACAATAATTATAAGCCCCAAGCCATAAACAACGAGAGAATGCTATACCTTTTCTTTTTCTTCAGCCAATAGAGTTACATTACTGAACAGAGGCCTCTCCCAAGGTTTTCCAAAACTTATTTTAATTTTATTTTAATAATTATAAACTAGCGCTTGACCGCAATCCCGCCTGATGGTAAGCAGTGATGCGATCGTTGATGGTAAAGCGCGCTAGTTTATTAAGAGCCTATTCACTCAGAAAAACTGAGCGAATAGGAAGGAAGACGGCAGTTGAGCGAGGTGATGCAATGTTAAACCCAACAACACGACCAACGATGCTGCGCCAAAGGGAGATTGATCTGAAGACCCTCCACGACCAAACTCCCAACACAACAACATTTGGCGCATCGTACCCAGCACACATCGGAACACAAATGCTCAGACCCATCCTCCGTACGGCTTCACCAGACATCATGCCGGAACACGACAAATCGCTTGGCGGCAAGGTTTTTCTGGGGGGTGGTAACTTCTGCCGGCATTTGCCGGTTTGCCGGCAAAACATTGGTTTTTGCCATAATACCCACGCTTGGCAGGCGTGTTGGTGATCGCAGTAATTTGATGTTCCACAGGAGAATCGCTGCTGCCCGTTTTCCTGGTGAGAGTTCCCTTAGTCGCCTCTTACGACACCCAAGGGAGGATATGGGTTGGTACTATTCTAAGCCCGATACCACACGGAGCATACCCTCTAGTCACTGTTAATGTTGTCAGCGATGCGGGCCAATTTTTATATGCCCAATGTACAGACGACAGCACATCAAGCTGCCGCAAGCTGTCAGATTTCTTTATTAGATGGTCAACCTTATCGCTAGAGCATTAAGGCTCAAGGTTGATTGGGAAAATTTGACAGTTTCGGGTAGATTGACCCGCTGTCGTCCGTACATATTTTTATTTTAAATCTGTGTGCTTTGGGCTTTTATCGAAATCAAATGCTTAACGTGCTTTCCGAGGTACGGTCCCTACGTACCTCGAATACCTTTGTCGTTATCACCCATCCAAGAACCGACCGCGTAGCTTAACCTTATCGATGGATCCGTTTGAGAATTATTACTTAGATACGAACTCCTCCGTGTATTTCGTCTCAGCACACGTCCTCGTGTAAAGTAAATATGTTAAATGAAGAGTAGCTGTATGCTGTTACAGAGCCACAAACAATATGCAATAAATGATAAAAAAAAAATTAATTGCTCACACGAGACCACGAGGAGAATGGATTAATAATATTTTCTGAATGGCAAACAAACGTCCCAAAGTCTATTTGTTTCATACATCGCTGATTTTCATTGATTTTCTCACGTAAACAAGTAGGGACCTTCTGATATTTGACATTCAGAGGCGACAAAGAGAAATGTTTTTATATTGTGTTTTTCGGCAGAGGAAAATTCGTATTCAGCCAAGTAGAACATTGTGAAAAAAAAATTTAAGTCTCAACGTAAACATTTCCCTAGGTAATGTTATGAAGTCGGCATTTAGCTAAACATATTAAACATTACAAACTTTTAGAGTTCTTTAAACCAGAAAACCGGTAATTACGAAATACTATTAGCAACAATTAGTAATTTGTTCTATCGAATCATTCAATATTCAAGGAAACAAATCTCCCGCCTAACAATTTTGGTTCAGCCAAAATTCATGCTCCATGGTATAGAGATTGATAGATTATCAATCAATCTTATGTACCTACCTATTGACCGATGACAGTGTCGGAGCTGGGCTGGGACCGAAATCTAATAAAGTAGGTAGGTCGTTTGTTAGGGCGAGTCCATTCTCTGGGCGTCCCGTTTCCATTGTGTGTAGTGTTGACGTGTATATATAACTCCATTACGTGAGGGCTAGAAGGAATCGGGACTCGGGTTTCAGAAGTTACTCTAGAATGGTGTGCTTTTTTCCTTGTCTTGGGTAAGTTTTTGTGAGAAAACCACAGCCACGTTTTTTATTTAGGTGTCTAAGAGCATAAAGCTATCTCGGATGGTGAAGTTATTATAATATAAGAAAAGCGATCATAATCTTATAAATGTGACGAAAACACAGTATTTTAAAAAATATATAAATTTGTTTGTACCGGAATAAATAAATCATTTTTTATTTGTTTACCTCAATTACGTAGTCATCAAACAATTTTAAACTTCATAAAAATCTATTTAATTTCATTGCTTAGATAATAAAACTATCACCATTTCCGTAAATATGTTCTCTTCTGATACCTATGCATCAAACCAGTTAAAAGTAATAGGTATAACTAAATGGTTATCAATTTCCCGCGCGAATGAGTGCTGTCAATGCAATTGCGCGCGCGAATGACGATCATGTTACTGAAATAATTTATTTCGTGTCTATGGCAGGTCGGCGCGAGTGACATATCCAGTGACGTCATCGCTCATCAATTTAAATAGCTCGGCTTATTGACAACTCTTTTATTTCTTTTGTTTTACGTTGCTATAGATTTTGCAGGTGGGGTACTTTATCATTTATAGTTACGCAACTTGCTATTGTTCCACGTTTACTTATTGTAGAAAATTCATTTTAGATTCTGCGTTCTCGTATGTTGTAACTAAACGTTGTAACTATTTTAAGTTCGTTTTTTTAGTATTCTCAAATAAATAAGTTATTGTAATTTACCCTTGCAAACATACGTATTAAGGGAACAACATCTGTTATTATATTTATGGTGAAACTTTAAAGGTGTAATCTATTGGCATTTGGATTCTCCCCATTTTTCATTTCTAAGAAAATATAAAGAAATTCCGCGTATATTTTTCCTTCAGCAATAAATTTGCTGTCTTGACCTCTATCAAAATAAGCAGCTCTAATCTAGATAGTAGACCAATTCTGTATTACGTAGTTATTCGCTAGTTACGTTACCTGGCAACGTTTCTACCTATTGACTATCGATATTCATCCTACTTTTTTATTGTCTGCATGGAATGTCGAAATTCCATAAAGTTTACATTAAAACAGTCAGTACCTAAAATAAGATAAAAGTAAAGGACTGGCTTAAATTTACACGCAAAAGAAAAATACGACGAAATACACGCTCAGGCGACACTATTTACCCGTACTTACTAATCCAAGGCTAAGGGAAACGATAGTCGTGCGGTGACTGAGTAAAAAAGTGAATTAACGGCAAGGGGTAGAAGATTGCGTTCTTGAAGCGGCACGCGTCATGGGATTTCCTGCTTCCCTAGAGATAAGAATCTTCGCAGACGATTCTTATCTCTCTTAACTGTTTTTGCGATCGCTCAAAGATATGTATAATACACAATTTCAACATATGAAAGCCCTATTTTTCTCTTACTTTGCTGTGCCCTAATTTAACAATGGAATAAATATTGATTATTGAAAAATCTGAGTTTGATTTTCAGACAATATAGACAGTTCTAACCACAATATTTGCTCAGTTTCATTCCGGCCGTTGTGAGTGTTTGTTCCCAACATATGTCACAATACAACAATTCGGTAACACGGACAACAGACGCAATAAAGATCAATTTCGCAAAACACGTATTCATTTGTGTGAACTGACAGGTGTCAAAAATGGATTCTCTCGTCAGCCGGAATGTAGCGAAAAACACTCTCAACGCGTTCTTTAAATTTTAACCTTTAATGTTACATCACATTGATATTTATTCTTATTGATACAGGCTGCTGATAAATGATTTATTTCCTTTAATGATATTTTATTTTCTGTTTTTGCTTTGCCAGTATTTTAGCGTGGCTAGCTGGCATATGATAAAATAATTTCATTGTTCTTGTGTTTTGTTGTGTTCATGACTGTACCTACATAGTATTGTATAAAGTCATCTGTATTTTTTTTAAATGAACAGACAGCTGTGCTGCTGTGGAGTTTGTTCCGCTACTTCTTCTTCCCAGCGACAGCACTAGGAAGTGGTGAAGTGCGAGCGTTTTTGGAGAGACTGTCTTATATGTAATATTGATGTTCGAAAAGTGCTGATTCTCAGTTTAGTTTGGATAAATGACTTTTGAGTTTGATTTTTTCTGTAAGAGGAAAAAAGTGACTTGACTTGTCATTTTTTTTCCCCTTTTTTAACTACATACATAGATGAGTTTGGCGTTTCCAATCTGACTATTCAGAGAGGAAAGACTGAAACAAAGCCTGAGGTCACTGTTTCTTTTAAAGTCTAAACAAAATATTAGTCAGATTATATGAAGACCATGTAGAATAGATGTCTGAAGTGATTTTTTTTTCTATCCCTACTAATATTATAAATGCGAAGGTAACTCTGTCTGTCTGTTACGCTTTCATGTCTAAACCACTGAACTGATTTTATTGAAATTTGGTACAAGGATAGAGTTGACCTTGAGAAATAACATAGGATAGTTTTGATTCCGGACTTTTGAAGAGTTCTCTTGGAAACGCGATATAACCGAACTCCACGCGGGCGGAAAGCTAGTAAATTATAAACTAGTGCTTCATTCCAATCCCGCCTGATGGTAAGCAGTGATGCAATCGTTGATGGTAAAGCGCACTAGTTTATTAAGAGCCTATTAAAAAACTGAGTGCATAGGAAGAAAGACAGCAGTTAAGCGAGGTGATGCAATGTTAAACCCAACAACACGACCAACGATGCTGCGCCAGAGGGAGATCGATCTGAAGACCTTTCACGACCAAACTCCCGACACAGCTACATTTGGCGCATCGTACCCGGCACAAATCGCAACACAACTGCTCAGACCTGTCCTCCGTATGGCTTCACGAGGCCGATCATGCCAGAACACGGTTTTTTGAAGGAAGAACCATACAGTTTGAATGGACCTGTCTAGTCAGTTCATACATTCATAAGAAATTGTGCAGCTCAACAGAAAACTTAAGGAGTTCAACTATGAATTGCTAACAAATGTCAAATAAACGTGAGAGGACAAATTAAGTAACATTCTCAATAATAATACTTATGTACTTTACAGACATGTGGTCTTACAAACACAATCGCACAAACATCTATCCACTTTGTTGTGTATGTTCAAGACATGGCAAAGTCTGTTTTTCTTATTTGTCGAATATTCAGTTTTGTTAGCCGAAAAGTAGCATTTTTTTTTTTCTAAATAGTGTTGTATCATACATCACTACTCTGTAGTCGAGTAACTAATACCATCTCTATGTATTAGTGTCTATGAATATAGTCTATAGTCTTGTCATTGTAACTTAGGATCTGACCTAGAAGATGTCGATTCCAATGTAATAATTCTACAAGTGTAATAAACCAGTCTAATTATCTAAAATCTTTAATATTTACCAACGGGACAATCATACATGGTGTCAGAAGAGTGAAAAAACCCAATACGAAGAAAGAAAATTCAAAAAATGCAAAAGTCGGATGGCGTCGGTGGCAACCATGACACCGGAACTGCAATGAACAATGGCTTGAAGGCGCTTAAAATATCGTCAGATGCAACAAACAACAATTACGAAACCTGGAAGCGCTGGTGGCAACAGTTCGAATTATACTTGTTGGCAACGGGTTTGGACAAGTCTGGTGAGAAACGCAAGATCGCCATTTTACTACATCACATTGGTGAAAAATGCTTAAATATTTTCAACACATTCAACATAAATATTGGAGAAAGCACATTACATGACGTCAAGGCCAAATTCGACGAATTTTTTCAACCTAGAAAAAATATTACCATGTATCGTTACATGTTTTTTACCACACGTCAACAGAAATCGGAAAGGATCGAGGATTTCTTAACCGATCTCGAAAATAAGAGCCAAGATTGCGAATTTGGAACGCTCAGAGAATCTCTTATCAGAGATATTTTTATCGCCAACTTGAGTTTGGACTTAGCACATGTACGTCAGAGACTGCTGCAGGAACCTGATCTGACATATCAGAGGATGCGAGAGCTAGCTAGGACACTCATCGTCGCACAGCAGGATGCAGACCAAATTGTCAAGAGGTCCACTAGTGAAGAGTCTGAAAAAGTCATGCATCTGCGTCGGAGGAGCCGTGGTCGAGCGGAGCGTCAGCGACGGCGAGCTTCACCAGTCAGTCAGCAGGGATCCAGCGCAGGGAGGTCAAAGTCAAGTCCCAGTCCTGAGAAGCGCTCGAAGACGTGTAGCCGCTGTGGACAACACCACCGCTACAAATGTCCAGCGCAGGGAGCTAAATGCAGGTCATGTAACTCTTATGGTCATTTTGCAAAATTTTGTTACTCCAATAATAAAAAAGTCAGTCATTTAGAGTCTTTTAGTTCAACTGGTAGTCAAGATAATTTTGTTGGAATTTTAAATTGTCATAACTTCAGTCATAGTCATAAGTCTAGTCAATATAATTGTCATTTAGAGTCACAAAGTCATCACAATCAAAATCATTACAGACATAGCAGGTTGTCATACACACAGTCAGATCCTATACTATATAAGTTACAATCAACGGTCAGGTCGCACATAGGCCAGTCGCAGTCAATGTCTAAGAGATCTCATGTAGACTCATCTTGTCATAAAAAATATCCTGTGTCATATTTCTGTGATGAAAGTGGTGATAATGTCATATCTGAGAGGTCTAATAAAAATGCCTCAGTGATGAAAAAAGACTGGTGACTGATAAGTCTGAGAGATCCAATGAAGACTCTTGTCATATGTCATATCTCAGTGATGAAAACACGGAACAGTCTGAGAGATTCAGAGTCAAGTCAAAAAAGTCAAAAAGTCTTAGTCGAGATTCATATCTTAATGATGAGTACAGACACAAGTCTGAGGAATCTCACACAACAAACACTTGTAGAATTATTACAGCAAAGTCAACACATAGTAAACAGGTCAATACAGTCGAGTCAAAAGAAAACAAACACTATTCTAAACAGTCATGGAACATAAACATTTTAGTTGGTCATACACAAATTAATTGCATTATTGATTCAGGAGCTGATATTAATATTATGTCAAAGAAAACTTTTCAATCTTTGAAATGTCAAAGTCAAATGTCACTTGAGAAATGTCAAATAAACGTTAGTGGGTTTGGTGGTATATCAATACCCATTATGGGTAAAGTTAATGTAAAATGTAGTTTATCTTTAAATAATAGCACTATTAGTGTAAATATAGTGTTTATAGTCGCAGATTTAGTTTGTCCGAATGTTTTAGGTCTACCAACTTGTGAAAAATTAGGTATAATTCAAAGAGTTTTCTCTGTGTCTCAACAAAATTTTAGTGAACAAATTCTTACACAATACAATGATGTATTTCAGGGTCTTGGATGTCTACCTCAAGTCTGTCGCCTGAAACTCAAACCGGAAGCAGTGCCATGCGTGGATGCTCCGAGAAGAGTACCCTTCGCTTTACTGAACAAACTGCGCGATGAATTGGATCGCATGGAGAAAATGCAGGTCATTGAAAAGGTTTTTAAACCTACAGAATGGGTGAACAGTATAGTGATAACAGTCAAAAGCACGGGTCAGTTACGAATTTGTTTAGATCCTAGAAATTTGAATAAGAATATTATAAGGGAAATTTATCCACTTAAGTCAATAGATGAGATCAGATCTCAACTAGCAGGAGCTGTTTGTTTTTCTCATTTAGATGCATTTTCAGGATTTTGGATGCTTAAACTAGATGAATATAGTTCTGATTTATGTACATTTCAAACACCTTTCGGTAGATATAAATATTTAAGGTTACCTTTTGGTATTAATGCATCGTCTGAAATTTTTCAAAGAGTCATGATGAATTTGTTCGGTGATTTAGAAGGAGTTCTAATATTCATCGATGATATTTTGGTATATGGACCAAACGAGTCAGTACATAATGAGAGAATACATAAAGTCATGCAACGAGCACGTGAAGTCAATTTAAAGTTCAATAAGTCAAAATGTAAATTTTTAGTATCAGAAGTCTGTTTTTTAGGGTATGTTTTTAGTAAAGATGGTGCTAGGGTTGATGAAGAGAAAGTAAAAGCAATTGTCAATATGCCCACACCAAAAAATGTCAAAGAATTGCAAAGAATATTAGGTATGATCAATTATTTAGGTCCCTTTATTAGCAATTTGTCTCAAAAAACTCAAATTTTAAGAAATCTTTTGAAGAAAGATTCAGTCTGGACTTGGGATGAAAATCATAGTCAATGTCTTAAGAGTTTAATCGATGAAATTACAAAGTCACCAGTTTTAGCTCATTATAATTCCAATGTACCATTAGTCTTGTCAGTCGATTCGTCAAAGTCAGCATTAGGAGCAGTCATTATGCAGAATAATAAACCTATTGCTTATAGTTCAAAAACATTAACTCAAACTCAGTCAAGGTATGCTCAAATTGAGAAAGAATTGTTAGCCATTCAGTTTGGTTGTGAAAAATTTCACCAGTATGTGTACGGTCATAAAGTAACTGTTCATACTGATCATAAACCTTTAGTCTATCTTTTTAAAAAGCCATTACATGATGTACCAGCAAGATTGCAACGTATGATGTTAACTTTACAAAAATATGATTTGGAAGTTATACATGTTCCAGGTAAAGAAATGTTTATATCTGACACTCTGTCTAGAGCAGCATTGAAAGAACATTATATACCTGAGAATGAGTCAGAAATATCTTGTCATGTCAATTTAATGCATTCAAGTCTAGCAGTCACAAAGGAGTACTGTACAAAATTGTTACAGAACACTATGAAAGATGATACTTTGCAATTGTTAAAAAAGTATTATTATGAAGGTTGGCCAAAAAATAAAAATAATGTCAGTCTGTCAATAAAACCATTTTGGAATATACAAGCTGAAATTCATGTAGTCAAAGATTTGTTGTTCAAAGGGTCAAAATTAATAGTACCACAGTCAATGTATAAGGAAATGTTAGGTAAAATTCATGAAGGTCACCAAGGTATAAATAAATGCTTAAAACTGGCTAGAGAGTCTTTGTACTGGCCAAGCATGTCAGCTGATATTAAAAACTTGGTAGAACAATGTTATGTATGTGCACAATTTAAACCTAATAATCCAAAGGAACCACTAAAAAATTTTGAAATTAATAAATATCCATGGCAACAAGTAGGTGTTGATTTAATGTATTTTGATAACCTTACTTATTTAATTGTCACAGATTATTATTCTAAATTTATAGAAATAGCTTTGTTAAATAAAAACAGTACAGCAAAGAATGTAATAACACATTTAAAGTCCATTTTTGCTCGTCATGGAATACCTTTATCTTTAGTGTCTGATGGTGGTCCTCCTTTTCAGTCATTAGAATTTAAGAATTTTATGCATGAATGGGACATAGAACACATTGTAACTAGCCCATATCATCCACAGTCAAATGGTCAAGCAGAGAGTTCAGTCAAAATTATCAAAAATATGTTAAAAAAATGTAAAAGAAACTCATCTGATCCATACATAGCTTTATTACAGTATAGAAACACACCTAAGAATAATTTACCATCTCCAGCTCAATTGTTAATGTCCAGGAATTTAAGAAATAACATTCCTATGTCTTATAAGAAATTAAAACCTAAAGTGGTTACATTCAAAAATTATAAAGAATGTGTCAAGCAAAATAATAAAAATAAGTCTAAATATTATAATATAAATACAAAGTCATTGTCATTATTGTATCCCAATGATCATGTATACTTTAAAAGAAAGCCAGATAGCAATTGGGAACAAGCCATTGTCAAGCTAAGGTTGGCTAATAATAGGTCATATGTCGTTGAGGATGTCAATGGAGTTAGGTATAGGAGGAATAGGGTTCATTTAAGACACAAATATTCTCCTATGCTATCCAATTCGTCGCAGGGGAGAGAGGAAGGTAACAGGCAGGAGTCTAGACCTCAAGAGCTCTCATCTCAATCCTCAGTCAGTCAACATGTAACTCGTTCTGGAAGAGTTGTAAAGCCAACCAGAAGGCTAATTGATGAAATAGATTAAGTAGAACATTGTATACTAGATTAAGACCTAACTATAGTCTTAAGTCATTGTCTAAATTGTAACTAAGTCAGGTTTCTATAATATTGTTTGTCAAGGGTTAATTTAAACTTAAACAGGGGGGATGTTGTATCATACATCACTACTCTGTAGTCGAGTAACTAATACCATCTCTATGTATTAGTGTCTATGAATATAGTCTATAGTCTTGTCATTGTAACTTAGGATCTGACCTAGAAGATGTCGATTCCAATGTAATAATTCTACAAGTGTAATAAACCAGTCTAATTATCTAAAGTCTTTAATATTTACCAACGGGACAATCATACAAATAGAAGGCCGCCGTTACCGGGAACAGACTTTTAACAGTCCTAACTACTGGCGGTCAGGCTCCAGAGAGAAAAACCTGACAATGCGAGCCATGTCCAGACGTACGAGTACTGCTTTCTGAATCAAGTCCTTAATCCAGCTAATCAAGCCCTTGATCCAGCCATATGTAGTTTACAGACTTGTTGCCTTACAGACACAATCGCAACAAAATCTGTCGACGTGTTGTGTATGTCTAAGAGATGGCAAAGCCTGTTTTTTCTTATTTCCCGAATATTCAGTTTTGTTAGCCGAAAAGTCGCATAATTAGTTTCCAAATAGAAGGCCGCAGTTTCGCTGCTCTGAATATTAAAGTGTTCGCCATTGATATTCAGACGATTTTGCGTGTTGCATCTGTTATTTTTGTTAATTTCAGACGTGTTGGAATGGTTTCAATAAAATAACAGTGGTAGTATTAGATGATTTTACGATACTGTTATATGACAAAACGAAAATAGTACAGTTTGATTTATGTTTGCTAATAATTCAGATCATAATACAAAATAGATAGCTTTATATTGTTGCAGTTTAATGTCGTGAAATAAAAAAGAAAATCACGGTTTAGCTAAATCAGTTTAATTTGACTAGGTATATTCATTACACTTATTTGCAATGAAAGAAACTGAAAGCTGTTTAAAATTACAATAATTAATTACATAAACCTTCCTGTAAATTTTTCTGGCAAACAGTTGTATACAAACTCTTCGTGGTTTCTTTTTTAAAGAAACATGTGGCTGGTGTTCAATTGCATCCGATGAGCCTAGAAGTCAATCCCAAAACATTTGGGAAGAGACTAACCATAGGCCATAACATCGGCTGCCGGCAGAAGTTACCACCCACCAGACAAAGCCTTGCCGCCAAGCGATTTGTCGTGTTCCGGCATGATGTCTGGTGAAGCCGTACGGAGGACGGGTCTGAGCAGTTGTGTTGCGAATTGTGCCGGGTACGAAGCGCCTAATGTTGTTGTGATGGGAGTTTGATCGTGGAGGATCTTCAGATCAATCTCCCTTTGGCGCAGCATCGTTGGTCGTGTTGTTGGGTTAACATTGCATCACCTCGCTCAACTGCCGTCTTCCTTCCTATTCGCTCAGTTTTTCTGAGTGAATAGGCTCTTAATAAACTAGCGCGCTTTACCATCAACGATCGCATCACTGCTTACCATCAAGCGGGATTGCGGTCCAGCGCTAGTTTATAATTATTAAAAAAAAGTGATAATTCTATTAAAAAATTAGTAACCTATGCTATAAACAACATATTGAAAGGATTAAATGGAGTATTAAATATTTATAATTTGAATTATTTAAGTTGTAAGAATATTGTTTCTAACTGTCTGCAAGGTTTTTCATATGACCAGACTAAAGACCTACTTACAGTATGTAAATAAATTTAGAGATAATCATTAAATTAACTAATATTACTATGTAAGCAATACGATACTAAGAATATCCTAGATTTTACGTTCTATTTTTATTGTTAATTTATTGCAAAACAAAAGTTATAATAAGCACTTTTACGCCCCAAGATCTCAGGAATCAGTACCTTTTAGATTTAAACAAATTGTAATGAAAATTTATGTACAATGAGAAATAAACAGTTAATTATTATGATAGTGATAAAAACAGTCTTAGTCCAATGGTGTCTGCCTCGACTTATAAGTCCTAATGTAGGTCGTGAGATCGAATTTAGGCAACCACTTTCTACTGACCTCATAAACATCACAGACATCTCCTAGAAACAAAAATTAGTAGATATGAATATAAGCTACAATAGAAAACTGACTCCTATGTCACGAGGTTCCCTTAGGGTGCTTACATAAAGAAACAAGTTTCCGGGATAGACAAATCACTGCGGGTCAGTACCGACCGGTGCAGGATCAACTTGCATAAAGAAACAGGTACAGGTAACCTGTTTCTTTATAATTGAACGCATAAGTAAACAAGTAAATATTATACCTGCACCGGTCGGTACTGAACCTCACAGATTTGTCTGTCCCGGAAACCTGTTTCTTTATGTAAGCACCTTTATTTTAGAAGGCAGGGTTTTCACTATTTAATTACATAATATACTTACCACATTCCCACCACGCTGGCCAATGCGGGCTGTTAGATGTCACATGTCTACAAAGTTTTTGGCTCTAGGTCAAGCCGGTTTCCTCACGACGTTTTCCTTCACCGTTTTGAGAGCAATGGTAATGAAATAACTTACAGAAAGTAAAGCGCCTGATGGTGTTCGAAAATACGTCCCATAACTTGTGAGTGAATGTTAATACGGAATGTTTTTGCTATTCTTTTCAAAGGTTTCCTCCTGTTTTTTTTTAAGTTACATATATATATTTTTTTTTTTGACAGACTCCTTGGCCTTGCGCAGCGGCCGCGTTCCCTACCGCTACTCAAGAAGGCGCGGGTTCAATCCCTGTGCAGTGCAAACATTTGTATGCATGAATATGAATATTTGCACTGGTCTGATCGTGCCTCGGAAAGCACGTTAAGCTGTTGGTCCCGGTTGCCATACGAACATCTAGTGGCAGTCGTTACGGGTTGTTGGAGCCCTCAAATTCCAACAATTGGTCTAGCTGCGATGCTTCGATATCGCCTTCGGGTTGTGGAGGTCAGACGGTGGTCGCTTCACGGAAAAATGTCGAAGTTTCGCCACAATTAGCAGTTAGACTGGTAAAGCGGAACCCAGACTCCAGGGCTGGAAAAGGCTTCGGATGCGACTGGGATTAAGACTGAGATGATGATGATGATGATTTCATTTTTTTTATGCAGTTACACACTCTTGGCTCGCGTGGTTTTCATGGTCTGCCTTACCAAAAAGAGGCGTGACCCCCAACACTGTGAATATTATTACCTGATATTTTTGAGAAAATAAGCAAACCTTATACATAGTTCGGTACCTAGTGACCTCTTTTTATAATTATAAACTATTGCTTGACCGCAAGCCCGCCTGATGATAAACTTGATGCATTTGTTGATGATGTTTTTATTAAGAGCCTATTTTCAGTCAAAAAAAAACTTAGTGAATAGGAAGGAAGGCGGCAGTTAAGCGAGGTGATGTAATGTTAAACCCAACAACATGACTAACGATGCTGCGTCAAAGGGAGATTGACCTGAAGACCCTCAACGACCAAACTCCCGACACAACAACATTTGACGCATCGTACCCGGCACACATTGCAACACAACTGCTCAGACCCGTCCTCCGACGAATCGCTTGGCGGCAAGATTTTATCTGGTTGGTAACTTTAGTCAGCAGCCGATGTTATGGCCTAGCATTGAGAGCGTCTACGTAAGTGTTCCCACTTCTAACAATTTAGCCGATTCAAGGCCAAAGGAAGTCAACCATTATCCCTAAAGTTTGTCTGTGTAGGTTACACAGAGAGTAGGCACTCTGAGTTAGTGTTTGACTTTCTACCATCTAAAGCTTTGGTGAACTAAGTACGATGAGCGATCACACAATAGGGATGTTTTCTGGGTAAAAAAAAATTGATTCTATTTAGTCCGTCATTTAGATTATAGAAAAATATTCGATACGTATACTTTGTTTTACCGAATCAATAAAAAATTACATATTTAAAAGACATAAGGCTGGTGACGTCACTGGTCGCTAAAAAGTGTAGCGTGCAGTGACGTCACACGAGTTTTCAACGCACTGTGTCGTCTTCATTTTTTGTTTATATGAAAAAAGAAAAAATACGTGTCTAGTATTTTTTGGAAATCTGACTGACGGACTAATTAGTTTTTTTTTGTCAAATACCCTATTTTAGCTGCCTAATTACAGAGCATTTTGTCACCCAAATTTGGTTTTACCTTTTAATGTTCACACTTGTGCAATTAGTTCCTTCTCAATTATGTTATCTAGCCAAGCAGCGTCCTGCGGTTTCATCAGTATCATCTCATATATATATCAGTATATCTCTCCCGTTGCATTATCCTGTACTTATCGTTATAAGCACAGGATAAATAAATATTAATAAATAATACTTAATAATATCATCCAATGAAGTTTTTTTTTGTCTCGTTAATAACCATTATCTAATATAAATAGTAACCCCGAAGGCCAAACGGATACACCCTTTTTTATGAACCCGTATCAAACGATACTATCCCTAAGCCGGCCCTTCCTATCCGGAATTCCGGAAGTAATTCCTACGTCTTCAAAGATATGGGAACCCTTGCGAAACAAATCCCTATTATGGTAACCCGAACACGACCACCTTGTAAAATAGCATAGTCACTATAAAGCTAGGAATACTCGTACACATAAGTGTAGTATTTTTATAACCCGAAGTGACACGCGTCTTACTTGTGGTTATCAGTGTACAAACACGCCGTAAATGAGAGTGTAGGTGTTAATGCACATAACAATTAGATATTTCAATAACATATTCAAATATTCCCGCATTTTTCCTTCAACCTCATTGCTTGGCGGAGTATCCAATCGGCATTAAGGGATGGAGAACGAACGGAGCGCAAAAAGATTTTTCCATTCACCAGCAGTACAACATAGTGCTCTCTCCGTAACCGTGGTTTGAACAACATTAAGTAACCAAATCCAAACCGCCACCGGCCGGTGAGCTTATCAGCAAATTTCTAGCGCTAAGTGAGGCCTCCATCCACTCCAGCCTTTTCATTACATGAAAGTCCTTGCTCGCGGTTTCTCCCCGTATTCTATTTCTCACAGTCTATAAATCGAGGGAATATAAACCAAAACATTTTTTTTGGTCTACGAGACGAATTTCAAACAGAAGGCATAGGAGTCAGAAACGATGGCGAAGTATTCACGAATGTCGATCCCTCTAATGACTTATTGACGTCGTTATTTTAATACCTTTGTTAGTTATTTCTATATGTTTTTGTAGATTATTTACATATTAATTATAATAAGTAATAATATACTTTATTGCTCAAACGATTACAGTAATTTTACCAAAGCAATGTACTCAAACCAGCCTACCAAAATCATGCTTAAATATTTATTCAAGACATTAAACAATAATAAAATTGATTTGGGAAATTACGATTGGCAACATTGTGATTAAACGCTATTTTATAACTCTCTCTCTTTTAACTCTCTCCATCTAGTGTGGTGTGTCCCACACACGCTTACCAACTCGTAAAAAAATACGTTGTTGGATTTTAGACTTTCGGCATTGAGTATTATGTTCAAAATTCAGTGCACGAAAATAAATCCCCACTGGAAAGGCACGCCCGTTCGTACCTGGACTTTCAGAATAGACCCGCTGTTATAGATTAGGTAAGGACCGAAACGGTTCACGGTTCAAAATTAAACGGGATTGACGTCAAGGTTAAGTAAACGATGTAGGGAAATTGGTAGGTAGCACGAACCTTTTTATGAAGTACAGTAGTGAATTTAATAAAGGCTTATAAAACATGTTAGCTTAAAACCGTGTCATCATCATCATCAACCTTTTTATCGTCCCACTGCTGGGCACAGGTCTCTTTTCATACAGAGAAGGATTGGGCGTAATCACCACGCTTGGTCAATTCGGGTTGGCGATTCCAGACTTAAAGTCCAGATTTCTTCAACATGTTTTTCTTCACTTTGTAATCAGTCATGTTTACGCATAATCGAACTAAATTATGGTTGTTAGTTCCGGGATAAAAGTATCCTATGTATTAATTTCTATGAAAAACTATATTTGTGTTCTAGATTTACTTCAATTCCAATTAAAAACATAATAGGGATGTATCCAAGGTATGAAAATCAAAAAAATAATTAGTCCGTCTTATAGACAACTAGCTTTCCGCCCGCGGCTTCGCTCGCGTGGAGATCGGTTATATCGCGCTTTTAGATTTCCCTCGTGAATATAATTTTTTTCCGGGATAAAAATGTACCCTATTATTTAATCCGGACTTCTAACTTTACGTCTGCAAAATTTCAAAACAATCGGCTTAGTAGTTACGGCGTGAAAGCGGAACAAACAAACAAACAAACTTACTTTCCGATTTATAATATTAGGATATTAAGTGTACACATACAAATATTCCAGTAATCTCCCTTGGGAACTTGATGTTTCTTTAGGACCAAAAGTAGCCTATGTTACTCTCCTTCTTTTCAACTTACTGTATGCCAAACATCAGGTCGATTGATTGCTTAGCTACGGCGTGAAGGAAGGACAAACAAACAAACAAACACACTTTCACATTTATAATATTAGTATGGATAAAAAAAATTAAGACTCGTATTTTTTATTTTGTCGAAATTACCAAAAACTACTGACATATAGCGTATTAAAGTTACAGAGTGGGGTCCAATTACGTCATGCCGTGGTATATTGTAGCACGGCGTGACGTCGTGCGACATTTCAAAGCAATATATCTTCTTAAGTATTTGAATGAAAGAAAAATACAAAATACGTGTTCAATATTTTTTATAACTCTATCTGATGGACATTAAATTATTTTTTAGGATACAACCCAATTCTTAGTATTTTAAATACTATCATGAATCCATTCAAGTCTAGTACTTTTCTTTAGAATACTGCTAAAAAGTTCATTCATATTTCAATCATGATTCGAGAGACACGTAGCGCCTATAAACCTCAAACAATTATGTCCTTCGAAAGTTATTTTTCACCCTCGGAACAGTATTATTTTTCTATATCAAAGTTGAATCCATTTATTTCTATACCACTTTTTAATAGGAATCAATCAAATGACCTCTCCCAATCTGGGTGGAACAGATGCGTATCAGACTTTTACTGACTAAAACCCACCCAGACGTGTTCTTTCATTTGCCTGTGCGTCAGGGGCCACGGTATCTCTTTCGAAAAACCCTCGGCCTTGGCTGCTATCGGTCCTCGTGGACCCCGTAACAATATGGTGACATCGTTTTGAGGCGTGCGTGGAATACAACGCGCTGTCGACTCGGGCCTGGTCCTTACCGAACCTTTTTTTCCTTTCCTCCTTACCTTTCTATACCCCTGACAATGTACTTATACAATATGCAAAATTTCATGGTGATCGATTCAGTGGAGTAGACTAGATTAGATTATGTAATAAGTTTTTAGTTACTTACATTTTCATTTAAATATATATATATTGTTTTGCTTTGCTGGTATTTTGGCGTGGTAGCTGGCATATGGTAAATAATTTCATTGTTGTTGTATTTTATCGTGTTCATCACTATACGTACTATTGTATAAAGTCATGTGTTTTTTTTTTTTAAATGAACAGACAGCTGTGCTGCTGGGGAGTTTCTTCCGCCACTTCTTCTTGCCAGCGAAAGCACTAGGAAGTGTCGATGGGTGGGCGTTTTGGGGGACTGTCTTATGTAATATTGACGTTCAAAAAGTGCTGATTCTCAACCTAATTTGAATAAATGACTTTTGATTTTGATTTGAAGACCTGAACCAGTAACAAAAGAAACAAACTTACTTTCTCATTTAAATTAGTTAGGATCACTTATTGTTTATATAACGTTCATATTATAACTACGCTGGTATGGTCACGTCTTACGAAAAATGTATGTGACATGGATAACAAATGTCTTGCCATGGCGCCACGGCTTGGCCGGAAGAAGCGAGGGAGACCAAAGAAATTCTGGTTTGACGTTGTAAGAGATGACATACGTGCCAACAATGATGCTAGGGATCGCGCGAAATGAGTTTTTCAGAAAAAATAATTCATAACAGCCATCAATATGAACTCTCCAATATTGCATTGTAATTCAATTATCCTCTCCAACTTCTCTAAGTCCCTAAAACATTAGTTCATCAAAGAGAATTATTGATCAAACCTCTTTGCTTTATGACTTGTTTATAGTGCTATACAAATTGGATCCGACACTGAGTCCGCTTATGGCAACACTGGGAAACAAGTCTGACGTGACAGTAAGCTACGTAACGATGTTTCAGATTTTAGTTGTTATACTCTTTGGATTTTAGTCGGGACACAAACGTATTTGAAATTATATTGTGTCACGTATTTTGCTTACGGTACGCATTATTCTCAAAGGGAAATGAAGATTCTTATGTGGAGTCTGCCCACCATTTTGTATTTTTTTCGGTTATTTTAAAATTACCAAGCATGAAGTCAATATGCCTAAATCAATAGCTGACATCATTGCAAACAAAAAAGATGGATTGAACCAACCCATGTAAAGTGTCACATTTCCGATACAGTTAATCAAAATATGAGTATCACCCGATATTTTTCTGAACTTGAGTATATCTTGTTATATAGCATAATATAAGCGAAATCAGCCATTTCCACTTCTGGGACACAGACCTGCTCTCTGCGAGATGGAGTAGGCCGTAATTTACCACGCGTGCCCAATGCGTGATAATCATAATGGTTTAGTGCGCTTTACCATCGACGATCGCATCACTGCTGGAGAGATTGGCGGTCAAGCACTAGTTTGTAATTTGAAAAAAAAATGCAGGTTTTCGGGAGACTATTTTAAACATGCGGAATAATTATTTAAAACATTCACTCACAAGTTGTATGGAGGTCGTAGATTCGAACCACTGTGCACTGCTCCCAAAATGATGAAGTAAAACATACATCGTGAGAAAATTGGCGTGTGCTAGAGCCAAAAATTCGAAGACGCTCTTGTGGTGGACTACGCTCCACTCCTGCTCAGTGAGGCGACATTATAAGCTGAGACTGAGTTTGTATTTCAAACATCTATGCACCAAAACATAAACATGCAAGCAAGCAAGGCAAATAGGTTTGCAACGGGCTTCTAAAGCCCTTTAACGGAAAGTAAAATTTCAGTATGAAAAAAAAAAAGTGAGACTAGTTGTTCATAACATTAATTTTGTCGTTATATGACCCTCCATGCTTTTGCTCATAAACCATTGAGAGGCTTCTGTTTCTCATATTACAATAAACAGAGACGGCTTCAGCATTGCTTCATTTTCACAACGCCATGACCCTACGGTTAAGGTTTCATCGGCAAGGCTTCCCGGACTACTACCGGACGCCGTTCGGCCTGTTTTGACCGTGCTTACAGTTCAGTTCGCCCGTTTTCATCCTCGGTGTATGCCCGCGTGAAAGTTTATGAATGAACGCTTTGTAACCTTGTCGTTTGAAATGTTTGATAAAAAAAGACTACTACTCTGTAGTATATATCAATAAGGTACTGTATTTACAGATAAAAATACGTAACTTACGAAGCCACAGAGTCTATAGCTTCAGAATTTACAACAAACAAACGTTTGAAAAAACAACGATCAGATGATAACTTGATTCGCGCACAAAGAGATAATTATGTTCCGTATCTATAAAATATCTGGTTTTAGTATTTGTTGTTATAGCCGCCACAAAAATACATCATCAGTAAAAATATCAACTGTTTTACTATTGTATAGGCTGGTGATAGACAGACAGACAGACAAGGTGGAGTCCTAAAATTAATAAAGCTAAGAACTTAGGCAAAAAAAAAATCCAAATACATAATTAAAGAGAAGAAAAAAATATTTCCCCTACTAAAAACACTCACAAAAATCTCCTAACGCTAACGAAAATCAAGCTAAATCCAGATTACTCCAGTACGATCCAGTGCAAAACGGAGCGCGTCGCGCGTCGGTTCAATCCGCCTGCGGGTCTAATTGGCGGTACGACGCCGGAACTAGGTGCTCGGCCATCTTCCGTTCTATCCTCTGAAAGCAGGTTTTGCCGCTAGATACATTATGCTGTGAATAAATAGCTTTTAGAGGGTAGAATTATGTTATTTTACATTTTATTATGGTGTCGTTGATAGGCGATTTAGGTCTTGCAAATGAGTTTATAGTAACTACCCCGAAATTTAATGGTGCATTATCTGCAAATGCATGTTCACTTTTAATGTGAGTTTCAAAGCAAGTGTAGGTATATAGAGGCCCACAACATGTGAGTTTCAAAAAAACTCGGCATAGGGTCTCACAACACTTTTTCGTAAATAATAGGGTATTTGACTAAAGAAAACTAATTAGTCCGTCAGTCAGATTTCCAAAAAATACTAGACACATTTTTTGTTTTATCAAAACAATACAAATTGACAAATATAAAAGGCATCAAAGATCAGGAGTGGTGGCTGGTGACGTCACTGGTCGCTAAAAAGTGTAACGTCTAGTGACGTCACACGAGTTTTCAACGCACTTTGTCGTCTTCATTTTTTGTTATTTGTTTATATGAAAAAAGAAAAAATACGTGTCTAGTATTTTTTGGAAATCTGACTGACGGACTAATTAGTTTTTTTAGTTAAATACCCTATTATACTATATACAATAATTCTACATAAACTTTTATCCACGCGGGGAATTTGGCTCAGCTTCTTACACCGCAGAACGTGGTGCATTCTATGTGTGACCCGGTTTAATGAGATCTTGTGTTTTATGAACTAAAACTGTCAATATGCCCCAAAGAACTTGCATTATAAAATTGGCTTTCATTTCTTTGGTCGTCATTTCTTTGATCTTGCTTTCTTTGATCTTTTTCGAACGTCACAGAAACAGTCCTTGAAGTTCTGTAGTGAAGGACACTGCAAGGGTATTAGTGTTGGAGAGCAAAGCGTTTCGCTTCAATACTTATTAGCTAAGAATAGTTAAAACGCTACCCGAGATTTTTGTAAAAGTTAGAGGGAAAACCTGCTATCATCATCATCACCATCAACTTTTTTATCATGCTACTGCTGGAAACAGGTCTCCTCTCATACAGAGAAGGATTGAGCGTAATAACCACGCTTGCTCAATGCTGGTTAGCGATTTCAGACTTAAAGTCCAGATTTCCTCAAGATATTTTCCTTCACCTTCTAATCAGTCATTAGTGTCCAAGATATACTTAGAAATTACATATAACTTAGAAAAGTTACTTTGGTACTTTCCTGACCTGGAATCGAACACGCACATTCATAGTTGTGAGACTTTTAACCACTAGGCCACCACTTGCTATAGATCCACGCAAATACATAAAATAGAATAGAATACTCTTTATTATGTACACCATATAGATTACAAAACATAAATATAAAATTTTTACAAAAAGTGACACAATGGGCGATCTTATGGCTAAGAGCGATCTTTTACAGACAACCTTTAGATGGAATACTAAGGGGAAGGAGAGAGAAATAGTGTAGGTAGTCTACAGTGTACTATTTACATAGAGTACACAATAAATATGTATGTTAAATGTATCATACTAATTTAACTAAATATATACATCTAATTAATAAATATTATACAGGAGCAGATAAAATATAATGACATGTTTAAAGAGAGAGAAAGTGCTTTCTTATCATAGTTTCAAAAGTGGACAGAGTTTGAGCACGCCTTATGGACACTGGCAAGTCATTCTATAGCCGAACTGCTTGTACAGTAAAGGATTTATCGTAGAAACTAGTGGAAAGCATCGGCATCTCCAATATCAGGTTTTCCGATGACCTCAGACATCTATTATGTGAGACATGAAGGAACTTAAAACGTTCTTTAAGATAAGAGAGGGTTTTAGTATTAAACAAATTCCTGTAGACCATAGGAGCACTATGGTGAGCAAATCGGCATTTGCTCAACATAGTGTTACGAGAAACCCAGCGCTGGTTTTCAACGATAGCCAGCGTTGACTCATGACATCAACTGGTACACCTTGCTTCCTCCAGAAGCATATCATCATTTAAATTTCTAAACAGCCAACACTTTAACCATAAGGTCGCCAACACAGATTGCTTAACCACTACGTAAACATAGGTCTATTAGTACTGAAGTAGTAGAGATAAAACGACCTTGTTTAGGAACGGACACATAAATTATGCGATCCTGCCCCTTGCTTACACGCTGAGTAATTGCCCTATTTACACTCTTAGAAGCAGACGAAGATGGGCGATGTTGAAGTAAACATGCCATAGCGATTAAAGAGACGAATTTACTTTGTACATATCTGTCCGTTTGTAGAACAGGGACAGATTGAGGAATGCTTCATAGCTTAATGATTGTTGTTTATTTATTGCATTAGATATTATATTTAGGTATGAAGAACAAAGTTGAAGTTCACTTATCTTTACTGATGTTTATAAAGCTGAAGAGTTTGTTTCTTTGTTTGAAAGTGCTAATATCAGGAACTACGGATCCGATTTGAAAAAATCTTTTTGTGTTGGTTAGCCCATTAATCCAGGAAGGTTTAAGGTATATAACATCATGCTGAGACCAATAGGAGCGGAGCATAACTAACTCCATGCGAACAAAGTCGCTGGCGGCCGCTAGTCCTCCATAAAAAGGGGGTACCTTCGGACAGATGGTGTTGTGTCTGGCGGGCACTCACCCAAGTGTTAATGTTGGGAAGTTGTATATATGTATGCTAGTTGCACGTTAAACTCTAGTTGCGAGATGCAAAATCTGTGTGAAATCAGTATGTCGCGTTGTTCGTGTGTTGATTTTAGAAAAGGTTTAAAGATAAGTAAAAAAATTTAATAAATGGTATTACAAAGAAAAAGTAGGAAACGCGATACAACTATGAAACCTTGAAGCCCATCAAAATACGACGTAGGTAGGTACATATTCCATGGGCAAGTCCCAATGAACACTTTTTACAAAAAAAATAGACACAGACTTCAAAAAAACATAAAAACGTTTTGCTTTACTTAACAGTAACCATTTAAAAGGAAAAAATAATTTTACTTTTGTCATGGCTCTAGACCTAAACCTCGAGATGGATGGTCGGAGAAGCCGACGGCGGCCCAAGCTCAGATGATTTTAAGGCTTACATCAGATTTAAGAACTGTCGAAGTGGGAAATTGGAGTAAAAATCGAAAATAGGTCACATTAAAGAAATACACTTGAGCAAGGCCATAGTTATCTATAAAAAAATGAACGAAACTACGTGAAATCGATGAGAGATTGGCTGATTTAGCGAAGGAATTGATGTAGTTTGGATGTAAGGTTAGTAAATTAGGACCCAGGAAAGGCCTATATGCAACTCTTAAAGCTGTAGATGATGATGATTTTTGTCTTCGGTTTAAAAGTAAATATTTTTCTCATTTGTTGTACAATACACAGTCATGTTAAATACCAACTAAAGTTTTGTAATTAACCTATTTTGGAAACTTTATCATAATATTGATACCAACTTTGAATCCTAACGGAAACTTTCACTAGAAAGTTAGACGTATATGTTATAATAATAAACACAAAACAACAGACAATTATTAGAACAACTAAGTTTACGGGCTTGTTTATAGTCAGACGTGGCATTCGGTAATAAATACTACCACTAAATATTAATTAACCCTGGCTATTATATTATGATCTATTGAAAGCGCAAATAAATGTAATTACTTAAGCTCGCTATTGGTCAAAGTTTTGATCAGGATTTGTGCAAATATTGACCGTTTAGATATCTATGACCATGATTTGAATTTGATCATTATCTCGCACACATCTAGTGATTTTTGACTTTAGTTGGTCAAGAGAACGGTCTCGCAGATGAAGTATGTTGCATGTTGCTTGCAAAAAAGCTTAAAGGTTCAATGCTAGTTGAGTAAATACAGTTTCAGGTAGCTCGTCATGTATAATTAATATGAATAATACATTGTTAATAATTATTTACTGTATTTTTTTCAATTTGTTGTAAATTTTGTTTTTTTTTTTTATTAATTTATAAACCAGCGCTTGACCGCAATCCCGCCTGTGGGTAAGCAGTGACGCAATCGTTGATGGTAAAGCGCACTAGTTTATTAAGAGCCTATTCACTCTAGCCTTGAAGACACTCAAATTGTAGTCCGACGGAAACACCGCCGCTGGCAGATTGTTCCAGTCCCTCGATGTACGCGGTATAAAGGAGGAGGCAAAACGCTTCGTCCGGATCCTAATGGTACTCGTTAACACCAAAACTGTTGACTTGTTACTAATCTATACCTCACTGCGTCATAATCTGCCTCCGCTTTATTATCGAGGTATTAAACTCATACCAATACACGAGAAGTTTCGAACTTGAGAATAATTATTTACTCATTAGTAACGCTTCAGAAGTTAAAAGTTCAGGAACAGATTTGTGTAAAATTATAGGGCGTTGCCTAATTGGCGTAGATCGCACGATGACATGATACGTTCTCTTCGTGCGATGAGTTCATACATACAGATTTCATCAGAGTATCCTATTTGAACCTCGCAACTAATTGTGCGAGCACATGAAATGCTAATAATAAATAAATAAAATAATGATAACGATCGTGCGATGTGTTTAAACGTGCGGTCATGTAATTAAAGCAACAGATCTCTTTTGAGTGTCCTAATTGGTTACCTACGTAAAGTTGAACCTAAATTTGGTCACTCTATGATTACAATCGCTACGTATTCCATTGCAGATGTAGTCAAATGTTTGACATATGTTCTGACATAGACAAATAATCTTAAAAGTCTTCTTTGGTATTTCGTACATCAAAATAAAGGTTGAAAAATTCATCGCGCAGATTCCTGGATCTATAAAGTATTTTATGTTGTCTACGTTTCCTATTTTCAATGTCATTTGCAATTTTTAAAGCAATATTTTCTGACAGCAAAAACTGTGCATCTCTCTAAAGAGCCAACGTTAAAGTGGCGTGAGCGCGACGCCATGCAGCCATTGAGCGACGGCATCACACGATGGATATTGCACGAAGCTTCTACTCCTTCATCTTAGTTTTTTCAACTTATCAAAAAAAACAAACTGAGCATAGGTAGTTGTTCCCATGTTTTTTTTAATTTTTTAAATTAATACAAACAAATATCATAAAAATTAGTCGAGTTCTTACTTTTAAATATTAATTGAATCCGATGTAAAGAGACAGCACCTATTAGTTTTAAAGTTCCATTTAGCTAAAAGTGGGACACTGCTCGAAACCACTTCCTGTCTCAAAATACTACTTATAACTAGGGTGAAAGGGAATTGAAGATGTTTATATGTAGCCTAGCATATTTACTGCCATCTTGTTTAGTTTTATAAAATGGCGGCCTTACGGGCCGGCTTATAAACTTACGGGTCAACATATTCGCATAAAGGTATATGACCTTTATGCGAATATGTTGGCCCGTAAGTTCGTCTGATGGACAGATGCAGTCAAAATCACACTATTTAAAACATAGGTACTGAAAATCACTCTAGTCGAGCGCCCTATGGATCATTTGTATTTGGCTTGCCGCCGTTGCGTTTCGTGTTCAATACAATAACGCTTTCAGAGCCCTGTTATGACTGCAAAGGCATTGCAATGCAACTGCAATGTTTGCGCACGCCGGAGAGCTAGATATCTTCTGAGCTATCGTGCGCGAAACGAATGCGTCTTTTCTCCGCAGTTTGCGGGGCAGTGACAACAGCCTCGTCGGGTTGATTGCTGATATGCACGATCAAAGCCTCATAATAGTATGTGTTATTTTATAAATAACACTATATCCTTAGTAGAATATATAACTAACATAGTTTATAAGTTAAATTGTACAGTAACTGTATACCTAATTTCGATTAGGTATACTAATATTTCTTTATATGCATATTATGTTACTTTAACTTCAACTTTTGATCAATGGTCTCAGTGGAATAGATACCACAATTTTGCCAATAACACGTGATATCGCCAATGACATTCGATAAAGACGGCCGCGTGAACCGTCTACGAGAGAGGTTTGTGGCAAAGTCATGATGAGCCCATTATGCTCCGCTATTTTAATGTTCTTTATGAATTATTTACTGAATGCACTTTTTACTAAATAACTCACGCGCTTTTATTTAGTAAATGACACTACCACCAACGCCAAGCTCCATAAAGAATAGAGGTAAACAAACCAATTTAGAGTTATCAAAACTCACGTTTTACAAATCTCCTGTTATTTACACGATTATCGACTTTTACATGCTAGCTATTTATTAACAATTCCTATTGCAGCATATTTCAATAGAATCACTAAAATAACATGCATAATAACTTGGTCTTTCGTAAAACCATTAAAAAGTCAACATTAATTTTACGTGATAGCCGTACAAAAAAAGAAAGATGGATCCAGGTATTAAACACATTTTGTGGAAACAATGAATAAAGTTGGGGCATTTGTCAATGCAAATTTGCGTATTTTAATTACTTTCAAATCAACTGCATAACACATACATTGTAATACTTTCAAGTATGGACTAAGTATAATATTATATATGTATCAAAAAATTTAACCTATTAGGAAATTAGCTTAAATGGGTCGATTTCAAACAGAGCTAAAAATGTTGTCATCTGTAATAACTTTAATTTTTTTTTTGCGATTGTTTTTGTTTTATTTTTTAATATCATAGTCTTCATTTACCTTTTTACGTTCCAAAACAAAACAATACCCAAAATTGTACCATTTGCGAGAAAACTAAAACTTTAAAATTTAGTCCTTTAAGAAGATAGCGCTCATTTTCCGTTTACTTTGAAATAAAGTCGTATAAAAACGAAACTACTCGTAGAAATTCTATATATTTAATATTTTATATCATGATAATGTGTAAGCCTTCAAACGTAGAATACATTTTTCATTTGAGGATAATAGAATAGTCTTATCCTAGTGTTTTAAACATGAATCAAGGTTTAACTATCATTAGTGTAGCTTAAGTTAATACAGTCATAATATTAAATCTATGGAGGTCCTGGAACCCCGCCTCACCTCATACGCCGAAACATCGTCATTGGCCTTTCAGCGTGTCTTCGGAGTGGTGGTGCGTTACATATTTTTTGCGAGATATTCATATTTCTACCGATTTCCGTGCTTTGGACAAAACTCGACTCATTCATGTCTAAAGTGTAATTGCAAAAGGTATTTTAATCAAATATTTATAACCCAGTAATTCTAAGAGCTAACAGGAACGTGCATATTTTGAAAGTATTCGATTGCCGCCTAGAAAGGTCTACAAGCTTAAAAATTTTAAGTTTGTCCCAAATATCATTTGTGTTTCTAATGATAGTGAATGTAACACCAATGAAATATTATAATAATGAATTAAATAAAAGAGCTTTTCCGCCTATAATTCTCCTCTCATATTTACATGATTATCTACGAAATTTGTTAAATTATTATCGGTGTTTATATTTTGAGATTGAATGTGACTTAGTATAGTTAAGTTAGGACTTAATGGCTGTTATTTACACGTCTAACTGCTGTTTGCCAAAATCAGCAGTTAGACTGGTAAAGCGGACCCCAGACTTCAAAAACTGGAAAAGCTGCGGATGCGACTGGGATTAACGCTGAGATGATGATGATTAATGGCTGTTATTTACGAAAATATTTTTTTAGGGCATTATGCCGAATAAGACAATGATGAGTGAAGATGAATTACAAAGAAGAAGAATAGGAAGGAGGGAAAAATATAAACAAATTAAAAACGAAAAATATGCCACTGAAAGAGCTAAAAAAAGAGAAGCTTATAGAAAAGAGAGAAAAATATAAAAATAAAAATATTAACCAAATGTCTCAAAGAGAGCAAAGATTACAATGGAAAAAGTGGGGTAAAATTCTAAACGTCATCACGAGAATAAATTAAAAGAGAAAATATACAAGTAGTGATTTTGCCACAAACTGAAATAGATTCTACAGCTGATGATAAAATTGGCGACCGTTTGGATGCACCTGATACAGATCGACAAAATAAGTTAAAAACATAATCTTTTTGAACAAAATTAAAGCTTTAAAACGAAAGCATCTCTTGGAAAAGAAAGAAATGTCACAATTACGAAAAATGAGATGATTAATGATGATTAATTACGAAAAATTAATACTATGAAAAATAATCGAAACAAAAATATCTGAATACTGAAAAAACAGGCCTAAAAGAAGCAGTAAAAGATAACATTAAGTTGAATACAGTATATCCACGGCGAAATTACGACCTCTATAGGAAGTACCTACGCAGCCGTTTACGAAAGAAGATTTTAGAAGGAGGCAAAAGTATCCAAGAGATAGTGGAACAATTTTATGAAGATATATCAATAGAAGATAACATGAGATTATAGAAAAGAAATTCATCATCTCCAAAAACATAGCTCCTTTTAAAGGAACTATGTTAGTCCACCAGGTGCTTAGGAACTACGAATCGGAGTTCTCAAATCTTGAGTTTTTATGAGTGTGTTGACGCCATTTATAAGCACGACAAGCACATGCAATTGAATAAAATATACAAAAGTGCTCTTAATAAGAAAATTAAAATATTGAGCGGTATCACCATTAACCACGCTAATAAGCCAAATAAAGCTCCAAGTCCTCGAATTCGCGAAGAGAAGAATGTTACACCACTTTCTAAAGTTAAAGGTTCTTGAGATAATCTGTCATTCATGGTAACTCAAACAGAAGCAATGGCTTCTGGATTTGGGCAACAACATCAACAAGAATTTCTTGCGTTTTTGAATCAACAACAGACATGCAAAGATTGATTGAAAGATTAAGACAATATTTCTGGTAAAGAAATCATTAAAGAAGTCAGAAGCAAATTGAAAAAGATAATTTTATATAAATAATGATTAAAACCAAAGAAAATCAAAGCCAAAATCAGCAAAATTATGGATAGATAAATACAAAAATATTGATTGAAATATGGTAAACTTAAAAAAGATTAAAAATTGTTGTTAAACGAATATATTACATTATATTCCTAAGGTTCCTTCTAAGAAGACTGAAAAATTATGTGCGTCCAAATAATATTTTTATGATTGTTATGAGACAATAAACTGAGTCAATCTATTTGGGTTTTTTTTTTTATTTTTTTAGTTTTAGTCATATAGAGTTCATCGCAAAATTATTACAGTGAGTGATTACACTTGTTTTATTTTTAATTATATTATCATTAGTAGGCATCTAATCTCATTAGTGTTTTAGATAATTTCATTGGTGTAACATCATCACTCATTCGTGTCACTCTGATTTCAATTTTTCAATAGTTCTATTTAAAAAATCATTAATATTTTAATTAACTTGTGTTAATATAGCCCCATAGCATGAGCTTATACCATTAATTACCCAAAAAACGGCTATTTAAGAAATCATGCAAAAAAGTATAAATTTAATTCGAAATTTGAAATCGACCCAAATATTGTGTGTCATATTTCATTCAAATCGATTAAGCGATGCAAATCATAAATATCTAAACATAAATAAACTGTTTACATTATTAGGTAGTAGGATTATTACTTTTATGAAAATCATCTATGTAGAAAAGGTTATTAACATCTGACTTTTAGGCGTAAACTACTCGTTACCTAGCAACGGTTTGTTTACCTCTATTCTTTATCGAATTTGGCTCAAATATATAATTTAAATGTCCAATGAAAAATAAGCGTGACATTCATCTTAGCTTTCCCGCCAAAAACTCTATATTATGTTACTTTGTAAGTTCTATAGGCCATCGTAGCCCGGAACATTTTTTTTATTTTTATTATTAGAAATCGATAGCTGACATCAATGCAAAAATAAACACCACGAACATTCATTTATTTATGTATATATAAATACTTATGCATATTAAATGCTTGTCCCTTTTCTGATGTTTGTTTATTTGAGGGAATAAGTAAATAACATCTGTATTATGAAATAAGAATGTACAGACGTTATGACTGGTTTTCATATCAATCGTTTTCATTTAAACAGTTCAACAAACAACGAATTTTCAAAGAAAAATATTAACTTCGTTGAGCAGATAAATAGGCTCATAATACTCAAAGTGAATAGGCTCATAATAAACTAGTACGCTTCGCCATCAACTGATGTATCTTAAAAAAAATATGTGTTGCGGTATGATGTCTGGTGAAGCCGTACGGAGGACGGGTCAGAGCAGTTGTATTGCAATGTATGCCGGGTGCGATGCGCCTAATGTCAGCGCAGTATTAACATTGCATCACCTCGCTCAACTGCCATCTTCCTTCCTACTCACTAAGATTTTTAAGTGAATAGTCTTAATAAACTTGCGCGCTTTACCATCAACGATTGCATCACTGCCCACTATCAGGCGGGATTGCAGTCAAACACTAGTTTATAATTATTTAAAAAAATGGATTAGCAATGTCCTTCAAAATGAACCAGTTGTGATTGATAAAAATGTTACGGTATTAGGGCGCTGTTTTATGTGTGGATCCCCATACCGGTTAGCGCGTTTACCGTGCAATCGGATCTAAATTTATTTTTGAAGTGAAACTTCTTTATGCACGCTTGACTTGGGGAGTAAGCTGGCGAACGCGTGACGTAAGCGTTACGAAAAGTGATCGAGCAAGGGGAACGGAAGTTAAGTGGGGGATATAAGCACAGAGGCGCCCGTGGCGCGAGCTTGGTACTACAAGGTCTACAACGAGTTTTTTTTTTTTCAATAAAAATAGAAGATCTATGCAAAAATATTAATTTACCAATGAAACCATGAAATAAATTTAAATATTTATAGAAAATTCATATATGTATATGTGTATACATGTATATATTGTACACACATATATACAGTATGTTAAGAAAACCCTGTCCGACCCGGGAAGGTGTTGTTAGGTATCGATAACTGATTCTACTAATGCATACAAAACCGGGCTAAACTTAAAAAAAAATCCCCCTAAAAAAAAAATATTATTTCGCAAAAGGAGGTAACTTAATAAATGTGCGTTGACCACCCTTCGCCTGCCGCCAGCGGGGGGCGGGCAGCAGGACACGCGGCACGTGGTCGCATCGCTATTCGCTCATAATAATACCGGTGTTGTCACTTTTTAAAAATTACCAAATTTCGGGGAAATTGGAATTAATTCGCGGGAAAAAAAGATTATTTCAAAATTCATTTGTATTGGTACTATGATAAATACGTAAAATTTTATATTATATTTGGTCATGTGTTTACCTAACCTTTATTATCCTTATGGGTCGGACAGGGTTTTCTTAACATACTGTATATATATATATACATACAGATGGAGCGAAAGAAGTTTCACTTCAGTCGTGTGGTCATAAGCACACTCGTATTTTTTTTATATCATTCGCGTTTATCCCCGTTGAAATTCATTTAAACTGAATTGAATTTCGCCTCCTATTTTTTTTCGAGAGATAACAAGCTGTAGAAGTAAGTATTTAAATCTTCAAATATTATCATTAGTGACTTTAACTTAATGTAGTACTTGTAATACTTACTTGAAAAGTTAAGCAGACCAGCTATAGTACCCAAAAACTTACATTTTATGTTTAGTTATGTTTAAGTTGTTATAGCGGGCCGTTTTATGTAATATATTGAATTAGAAAGAAAGAAAAATTTTTTTTTTTCGTACGGGAAGATTATAAAACTAAAGTAAACATTAAAAACAAATTATATAAAAAAGTAACAAAAATCAAATGGAAAGTTCCATGCGAGGCCAAAAGACTCGTATCTTAGCAGGATGCTTCGATATTTAAAAAATAAATGTCGGAGCTGGTATAGGCTCTAAATCTTTAGTCATACTTTTGGTTGTTTTGTTTTTTTTTTTTTTTTGTGGGAAAGTCAAGCTGTCATGCTCATTTTTCATTGGACTTTTAAAATTATTTATAGTGTTGTTTACTAAATAAAAGTACGTGATTTATGTAGTAAAAAGTGCATTCAGTAAATAATTCATAAAGAACAGTGAAATATCGCAGCATAGTGGCCACATCATGACTTTGTCTCAAACCTCCATCGTAAGACGGGGCACGCGGCCGTCTTTTTCCACATGAACAATTCATTACATGACATTGGCTAAATGCACAAACCGTGTGAAGCCATAAAAGAAAGAAAGGAAAGAATGATAGGCCCCGAAAATGTGGGAAATTAAAAGAAGAATTAACTAGTTTTACTTTGTCCCTGTATTTTCATTATATTACAAAATATTTTGATTTACTAACTATACTAACTACATATTAGCTAACTTGCCGAAAAAAAAATGTAGAAGGCTTTTACCACAGTCTTACCAAAGTACAATCTCCAATCAAAAACGGATTTGCAGGGCTCATTTGAGGACAAAAACTGACCGATATTACACAGATCCGATTGAGACCTTCGGGATGAGTTCAGGATCATCTGAAAGTATTTTATTTCATTAAATTTGGTCCGAAATGTATGGAGATTGTACCAAAAGACTTTCAGAGATATTATTTCGTTGAAATAGTCGTTAGTGTGGCTTTTGTGCAATTGGTAATAAATTAGTAGGTGGAAGAAACATTTCTATATGTATTTTTCTGGAGATTTTGTGTGGATTCGTTTTTGATGTATTGTTTTTATGATTAATTACATAAATATATCCACAGCTGACCGCGCGAAATAATAATATTGATACATTTTATTCCCTTACCATTTATTCTCTATTTTGGTTTCACTCACTATGTTGGAAGTACCACCTCATCTGATATTAAATAATTCAAATAATTGGGTTAATCAGTTAATCATTATTAATGACCTTCTCAAATTTATGTCTGCAAGGACTTACTTTTCCTAACGTTATATAGCAGTCCGTTATCGGTTGCATACTCCTCACACAAACTCAACAGCTTTCCGAGTCCACAGACAGAGGCCCTCAGCAGCACCATATCGTCCGCGTAGCTGATGTTATTAAAACAGACGCCGTCAATGTGACAACCGACATGCTGCTCACTGAGCGCCTCAATCAATCCATTGACATACAGGTTAAAAATTTAAGGAGCTCAACACCTGCCCCCTTTTTTTTTGACCCTTTGAAAATGCCTTTACCCATCATACCCCGGGAGGCGTGTGTGGGACTCGCCCAGCCGAAGCCGGGAATACCCACTAAAACCACAGCGGCACAACGACATCGCCTGAGTGGCGGGTTCTTGGGAAATAGCAGAGCCTGCGCTACCAATCCCTCGCCGGCGATTCCGCCAAAAGACGGGCTCACAGTGGTCCCCCCATACGGCTGGGTACGTCTTCTTGTGCGAGAAGACGCAACAGCCAATGGTTTTTTAGCGAGGTGTCCTTCCTCTTGGCCCCACTCGTTTGCACGCAGGCAAGTGGGACCCCCAGCTCCTCTCAGTGAGGAGACCGGGTTGCCCGACGGTGACCCGGAGTTCGGGTCACGTCAGCCACTTGGAGTGGTGGCCGACCCGCCGCACGTGTGACCGCCGAAGCGGTCCCCACTTCTGGTTTTAGTCCGTGCCGGTAAAACGGTAATCCCCATATCTGGGTGCCGTTCCCCTATCCGCCACCTGGGGACGCGTCCGATGGCAGGCCAGAAACTGCACACGGAAAGTCAACCGCTCCTGCCTCACCCCACATTACAACCTATAAGGGTCCGACAACGTGCCCGCTCACTTCACATTATTTACCTGGTTATCGTACCAATATTTAAAAATGTTGGTGAGTACCTACCCAGATTGAAATTAAATTAGCTAGCTTAACTCCGCAACTCCTTAGCGTGATAGGTATCCATATCCGATGACGAGAAACACTGTTTCATTCATAATCTCAATTTTTTTTAAATATACTCCTAATGTATTGCTTTAAAAAAAACGGTCTACTCAACAATGAAAATAAAGCAATGAATATAAACAATTTATTTATATTCATACCTAAAAGTAAAACTACTACAATTTAGTAATTACAAACATTTTTTTTAAATTTTAACTGCCACATGACTGATATACGGGCGCTTGAAATGCCTGCCAGTGCTGCATGAAAGTCCTGTCCAACCTGTTTGCAACAACGGTAGAAAGACTGTTGCCACTGCGTTATTTTTTTTTTTTTCTGTCTTGTAGAACACCATGACTAAAAGTAAAGCCGTTTGCTACAGTTACGCAATCACCCTACTGTAACAGAATAAAAATAAATTGGTTTTCCCAGCAAAATGTAGGTACAATATACCTACGTTACAAATATAAGATATTAAAATCAGCGAGGCTTATCGCCGCCCTCCAATTTGTTCAACTTCCTTGCTTACCAAAATTGATACTTGGAGAATATTCTCTTTTTTCCGGTAGAAAATAGGATGTGTCTTAATCGGCTTTGCCATCACTTCCGTCGGAGATTTAAAATATCTTTTTTGTGAGTGTACAACAATGTTGTTTTGTTTATTATATATTTTATTTTTACATTTTAAGGAAGTTTCCTGTAGTGTTAGTGTAATTCCAAGAATCGAAGGGGAAGATGTTACGGTCAACAAGAACGTTTAAGCGCCTAAGCGCTTCTATTAGCACCACGCAGATCACATTTTTGACAGTGACGTGTACCGACCGACAGCTGTTATATTTTTGTATTTTTCTCGAATATGGTATAAGAATCTGGCTGTCTCATTTTCTAAGTCCTTGATAAAAGACCTGCGCATTCATTTTGTATATTAACATATTTTATGTTATATATTATTTTGCTATAGCACTAGATGTACGTTCCATTTTTTTTATATAAACCAATTTGTCTCTCTCATTGGCCTTCTTCTTTTCTTCAATTCTTTGCCACTTTCTCGGTGGCAGCGCACAGGTCACTCTGGCTGTATGTTTTGGGATACAATTGCCAGCTACATAGTTTGTGATGTAACTCTACAATCACATACTACCGCCGCTTCACCATGCTAGCCCTCCTTTCAAATTTCAATTTACAATTCTCCCTATTATGTCCAGAGATGGTTCAGAGTGGAAAGTGAAAAAACAAAAGTTTTTTGTTTCAACTTTCAAATTCATAGAATGTCCTCCGACCAGAGCGGGTGAGTCATTTGATGATTTTTCATCCAGAACAAAAAAGGTATTCTACAGTATGATACTGTCAGTGATGAGATTTAAACAGATTTTAGCAACCTATAATTGACAAGATATTTTAACCACAGAATACTCGAATAAACTTTCTTTAAGTAAGTATTTCTGAGAATCGAACGTACATCGGGGTGATGAAAGAGATTTATAAAGGCATAAAGCGTATGTGGAAGGTACGAACTACAGCATGTTACATGAGTTTATTTTTAAATATTTTTAATTTCGCTCACTACACGCCAATACACACCAAACTACACATTTCCAGTTCAGCTAACCTAAAAATTGTATGGGTTTCACCTACAATCAGCAGTCAACTTATACTGGTTACGTATAGCTTGATATGTAGTCGTGCGTACTATCTTCAAAAACTTGTAAAAGTGTAAAGTATCTTACCACCCCTCCAGTCAAGATAATCCTCTTAATGAGTGCACCTAATCTCCAAACAATGCTCCTCATCAAGAACCACTTAAAAACCTCTCATCTCCACTCAACTCGAGCCACTCTGACGCAATGAGATCTATTCAGGGAGGCTATTGTGTGAGTGCTAGTTTGTGACGTGTCTCAAAGATACAGTAATGAAGGAGAAGATTGTCCGATTCATTCTGTGAAAGCAAATGTTGGTTCTGCTTAATTGCAATTTGCCTTTGAAAGTGTGGCTTTTATGTTTGAACAGGAGAGTTTCTTGTAATATCTTTATAAAGAATGTTCCTTCTTCTAAACTACACAATGTTATTTTTTGTATTTGCGAAAACTGACATTCAGATTTTATTTTAATACCCTTAGCATTTTTTCCGGATCTGTGTAACTGAAGGTCTGTAAGTATTCAGTTACCATTACACATTACACAACATTTATTTAAGCTTTTACTGTATATCTTTAGCAGTTTGCAGCAGCTTAACGTGCTTTCTGAGGCACGAAGCGATCTAGGTATGTAAAGATGATTAGACCTGTCAAATTAGTCCGCTCCTGACGAAATTGACGTATTTTTGGTCGCCATGTTTATAATCGCGTCTGAACTGTCTATCCGGAATCTTAATTTGACAGGATTTAACTAAAATATTATCTTCTATCCTTTTCTTAATAAAATAGAAAGGAAAATATGTACTGAACTTAAAATTAGTTTGTGATCAAAAGAATTTGCTCCAATATCGTTGAATTATAATCAATAGGCACCCTTAGGTGAATCAAATATGACCTTATTGATTCCCGCCAGCCTTCAATTTTCTGACTCATTTTAAGCAGAAAATAATAAATATGACCACACGACTGAAGTGAAACTTCTTTCGCACTATCTGTATGTATATATATATATATATGTGTGTACAATATATACATGTATACACATATACATACATTAATTTTCTATAAATATTTAAATTTATTTCATGCTTTCATTTATAAATTAATATTTTTGCATAGACCTCCAATTTAAAAAAAAAAAAGTGGATTCCCTCGGGGCCAAAAGGTCGGGCTCTTCCTCCTGAATCAGGGGACCCCAAACTCGGGTAGTCCACGACCTCTGGTTCCCGAGATAATCCACGGGGGGGTGAGGTAACTAAAGGGGGTCGGGGGGGATAGGTTTCGTGGGGTTGCGGGGGGAGGGGGGGAGGGGGAGAGGGGGAGTGGGGGAGTGGATTCCCTCGGGGCCAAAAGGTCGGGCTCCTCCTCACGACCTCTGGTTCCCGAGATAATCCACGGGGGGGTGAGGTAACTAAAGGGGGAGGTAGGTTTCGTGGGAATATTAAGGGGTGAGGGGGGGTTAGTTTCGTGGGAATATTAAGAGGTGAGGGGGGTAGTAAGGGAGGGGGGATACAGGAGGGACTAAATAAATAAATAAGTGTATCCGTGTCTCAAAATAAAAAAAATATATATATATATATATTTCTGTCTCATTCTTTCCTCTGGCTTCATCCTACACATTTTTGTATTTGTGTCTCTTACCTGTCGTTTTTTCGTTGCATCCGGTTTGAAATCACAACGATTCTAAAGAAGTTTCACTTCAATAAATCATTACCATCTATCTCCTAATAACAGATTTATCACATTAGTTTCACAAATAAAGTTAGTTTGTTTTCCGCGTTTGCTGTGCACTTAATTAGCTTTGCAAAATGAATGGAATTAGTAAATTGGATAGCAAACAGACCGAAACGAACTTTGTAATATCCGTTGTTATTAATCAGAAATTAAAAAATATATATTTTGCACTAGCGTATTAAATACAAACTGTATAATGACAGCCTCCGTGGCGTAGTGGTAGCGAAAGCGGCCGCTGTCCAAGGAAGCGCAGTGCAAATATTTGTATGCATGAATAAGCATATTATTTACACTGGTCTGGTCGTGCCTCGGAAAGTACGTTAAGCCGTTGATCCCGGTTACCATACAAACATCTAATGGCAGTCGTTACGGGTTGTTGGAGCCCTCAAAAGTCCAAAAATTGGTCTAATTGCAATGCTTCGATATCGCCTTCGGCTTGTGGAGATCAGACGGCAGTCGCTTCACGGAAAATATCGAAGTTTAGGCAAAATCAGCAGATAGACTGGTAAAAGCGGACCCCAGACTCCTGCAAAATTAATAAAATATGTGTAAATGTCTGGCCAGAAGGGCTCCAAATGATAGTACAATGCTTTGATATTTATACGAGTTACAGTAGACTTAATATTTCATGGATCTTACCACATCAAGCCATCTAATATTTATTACAATAAATTCACAAAACCATCCGGATTCATACGAATATGACGAAAAAAGGGTCATCATTGTTATTTAGGCACGCTTGAGCCTAAGTATTTAAAAATCAAAAATCAAAATCAAAGCATTTATTTCAAATAAACCAGTTACAGGCACTTTTGAATTGTCAGAAGGTCGGTCAGTCAGTAAGGTGAAGCTAGTCGCCCATTCCAAAGAGTAGGTATCTATGGAGAAGAACGGGCAAGAAACTCCATGGACACTCTTTTAGGGAAGCAAGTGTGATCTTATATTATGTATTTATGGCCAGGATACGAACTAAGCTCGTACTCAATCTCCAAAGATGATCTCGCATGTTATCTCTGAGGATCAATTTAAAAGTGCTCTAAAATTGACGTCCCGTTTTCTTGTTTGTGTTAAACCTTACATTCGACATCACATCGGACATTCGAAACTTACCCATTAAACGATTTAGAAACTATATAAAGGCCAAACTTTGCCAAAAGGGGTATTATAAAATCACAGATTATTTAGAAGACAAAAAAGCTTGGGACTGAGCTGCTCTGTTAAGCATTGTTATTAAGCAATATGCGTAATTATAAGGTAAATTATTGTAAACATTCTCACTTTTAATGTCTAAACTTGAAAAAAGACGATGGTCCCTGAGTTTGTTTCGGCTATTTCTTCTCAGAGGTAGACAGTTAGGAAATGCCGGCTTCATCTAGTTAGAAAAAAAAAAACGACGTGCCAAAGTGATCGGTGATCCTACTTGCTTAATAAACGATTTCATTTACGTCGGCGAAAATTTGTGTAACTGGATTTCATTTTTTTTTATAAATTATAAATTAGTGCTTGACCGCAATCCCGCCTGATGGAAAGCAGTGACGCAATCGTTGATGGTAGCCTATTCGCTTTAGCCTTGAAGACACTCAAATTGTATGGATGGATACACAGCCGCTTGCAAATTGTTCCAGACCCTCGATGTACGCGGTATAAAGTATACATATTATTTATTATACTTAGTTCATTTACTTAACATAATTGTCAAAAATGTAGCTTCGCATATAAGTTAATACAGAATTTGAATAAGCAAATGGAGCAACATAAGGGAAAAACATTTTCGAAATTGATGTAATAAGTCTCATGTTAAAAGCAATATTTTAACTTAGCAAGAAATAATCTTACTGTCCCACCAACGCACACAACTCACGGCCACTTGTTGCTACGCAACGCGCCGAGTGCACGACGCATGCGCGCTCCTTAACCTTGCTTGTTCAACCGTAATGAGACTGGCTTGTTTTCTTTTCCTGTATAAGTGCCTTCTATCCATTTTTTTCCAGTTTCTTTACCAGGTGAAAACAAAAACAGGAATAACACGTGTAAACAATGTAGTAGAATGTACCAAAGTTCTGTTTCTCTGTTTAAAGACGCCTTTGCTCAAGTGCGCAGGGTAAACATACCGTTTTAACTACGTAATTTTAGCCAGCCCTCCGGTTGTCGCTGAAAGCCAGCGCTGGGCTCTATTTTGCATAGGGTCGCTGCATAATTCTAAGCGACGGCTGATTTGCGTGGAGGTGACGCATGTTCGCTCAACCATATTATCTTATTTTTTATGTTTCTGTAATTTTATGCGTCATATTTTCCGCAAATAAACCTTTTTTTTTATTTCTTTCTAAAAATCGTAACGATTTTCGAATCGAGAACTCAGCGTTCTTACAGCTTTTTCTTCTTCTTCTTTAACCTATAGAGGTCCACTGCTAAACTGCTGATAAAGGCCTCCCCCGAGGCTTGTCGCAATGACCGAAATTGTGCTACCCGCATCCATCGGCTTCCCGTGACCTTCACCAGGTCATCGGCCCACCTTGTTTTTAAATTTTATTCGATTAATATTAGTTATGACTGATAAGGTTTTATTCGATTAATATTACTTATGACTGATCCATGGATAAGGAAAAAAACTGCCTTCAAAATGGTAATTTGGAAATTTTTAAGACCCACTAATCAGTGCCGGCACTAATCAGTGGTTGCGGACGCATCGCGTTCGTTCTCGCGATCCCCGACTTAGGTTTGAAATGGAACACCGGGGAGGTTTTTAGTCAATAAGAGTCAGACAGACCCCACCGCCCACCCCAGGGCAGTGGACATTCATGCCATAACATCGGCCGCCGGCAAAAGTTACCACCCACCAGACAAAGCCTTGCCGCCAAGCGGTTTGTCGTGTTCTGGCATGATGTCTGGTAAAGCAGTACGGAGGACGGGTCTGAGCAGTTGTGTTGCGATGTGTGCCGGGTACGATGCGCCTAATGTTGTTGTGTTGGGAGTTTGGTCGTGGAGGGTCTTCAGATCAATCTCCCTTTGGCGCAGCATCGTTGGTCGTGTTGTTGCGTTTAACATTGCATCACCTCGCTCGACTGCCGTCGTCCTTCCTTAATAAACTAGCGCGCTTTACCATCAACGATCGCATCACTGCTTATCATCAGGCGGGATTGTGGTCAAGCGCTAGTTTATAACTATTAAAAAACAAGTGTAGGTTAACCCACGCTGCGTCCGTGTCGTAACTTATGCCTCGAAAAGAGGAAGCCTATGTTCAAACAATGGGAACATTCTAGGCTCATTATAGTTGATATGAAGAAACTATGTAAATATTTCTCAACTTAACGAGCACATTAAGCTTTATGACGAGTAGTTTGGCTTACGTGAGACACTGTGGACTGAAAATGTTATCTTGACTTTGAAATATAAGTATTTTTACTACATTGTCAGGTACTAGTTATCTTGCATTTTTACTGAACTGCAAGGCAATTGCGTAAAACGCTACTAGTAACAATCGGTTTCATTTTGACAGTTCTTCAACATTCATTGCGTTATTAAAGTTGTTGAATAAACACATCTTTCGAACATATAAAGCAATGGATTAGCAATATGATTCAAAATGATTCATATTAATAGTAACAGTTTGTTAATTACAATTATTATATGGCTGATTTTAGTTGATTCTTATTTTTTATTTATACTTTGTTTTTGTCTGATGTATTGTGTATTTTTTAGTCTGTGTTAAATAAATGTATTTTCTTTCTTTCTTTCCCACGGCTTCGTCCGCGTGTATATCGAAAATTATGTATCACACGGACAAGTAGGTACAAAATAAAAATTATCGCATGTATTAACAGAGATGGAATCAGGTTATAAACAATCTATGTGCCAATCACAAAATTAAGTAACAAACGTCTAAACATACTATGATACCATATCAGAAAAATACCTATCTGTGGTTGCCACTTGAATTTATCGAAGACCTTTGACTCAGTGAACTACAACAACCAAGATCCAAATTTGAAAAGGTTCCACTTTTCTAGAACGCACTTATTAAGTGATCTATATTGAATAATATTTAAAAAAACTCTTTTCATACCTACACTCAGCGTGTTGGTGTTAAAGCCTATTGCCTTTATCATAATGACTTCAGTTTTTATAGCTGTGGAATAAAATGGTTCGTAGTACCTACCATTTCCAATAAAAGAGTAATTACTTACCTGTCTTAATGGTGTACTTATGGTGTTCTGTAATGGTCGTAAGAGATGGTTTTTAATGGCTGTTACCTTGATACTTATAGGGGATGTTGTCAAATTAAGTAGGAAAATATTTTAGGGTGCACTTAGGTGTAACATACCTACAAGCCATCAACCGTTCTTCATTTAAGTACCTAAATTTGATTTTGGATAAAATATTGGCACCTCAATATAGTATGCAACCTTATTGTCTGTATCAACTCAGTTTTATTCATAAACTGAATCGTTTAGAAGGAATCTATTGCTATATATATTTAAACAAAGTCTCGTTTGCTCAATAACATAAAAATATCAATTAATATTGTTGAACTATCAAAATAAAACCTATTGCTACTTACTGATAGTACTTTTCACAAAAACTTTTTATGGCAAATATTATACACAAAAAAAAAATTCTTCATCGCCATGTGAATGGCACGACAGCGGATCGCGTCTACAGCTTCGTCGCCTCAGTGGCAGCATAAAGGGTTGCAAACTATGCGTTTACTCTAGTATCCTGATACTTGATGGAATATAAGCTTAGTTTGCGCTATAGTACCACATCTACTCCCTGCTGCCATGCCGTCAAATTGATCATCAACCTTTTATCGTCCCACTGCTGGGCACAGACCTCCTCTCATACAGAGAAGGATTGAGCGTAATTACCAAGCTTGCTTAATGCAGTTTGGCGGCCGTCAAATTAGCCACACTTTAAAAGTTCAGTTTCATTTTCCCATCTGCGTTCGGAGGTGGTTCAGAGGCTTCGAAGTAATTTATATTTACCTAATATATAAAAGGATTAAATTAGAAAACATTGTTTCATACGTAATGAAACAATGTTTTATAATTTAATCCTTTTCTCGGTGGTTGGCCATAACACCGGCCGCCGCCAGAAGTTACCACCCACCAGACAAAGCCTTGCCGCCAAGCGATTTGTCGTGTTCCGGCATGATGTCTGATGAAGCCGTACGGAGAACGGGTCTGAGCAGTTGTGTTACGATGTGTGCCGGGTACGATGCGCCAAATGTTGTTGTGTTGGGAGTTTGGTCGTGGAGGGTCTTCAGATCAATCTCCCTTTGGCGCAGCATCGTTGGTCGTGTTGTTGGGTTTAACATTGCATCACCTCGCTCAACTGCCGTCTTCCTTCCTATTCGCTCAATTTGAGTGAATAGGTTCTTAATAAACTAGTGCGCTTTACCATCAACGATCGCATTACTGCTCATAGGCGGGATTGCGGTCAAGCGCTAGTTTATAATTATTAAAAAATAAAAATTTACATCTAAATTGCTTATATACATATACATACCAGGCCTTTCCGCGCTTCAGAAAGTACGTGGATTCATTGATCCTTGTCTTAAATATCCGAATAGTGGGCGTCAATCATTCGTTACAAGTTTGACTGCTTGATATGATTTTGTATTGCGCAATTTAACTTTTTCCCCCGTGTGGTACTGGGCTTAGAATAATACCAATTTATATCCTTTCGTGGGTATCGTAAGAGGCGACTAAGAGAACTCCCAATAGTGAAGCGGGCAGCAGCGCTTTTTCTGTGGAATATCAAATTACTATGATCCCCAACCCGTCTGCCAAGCATGGAGATTATTACAACCCCCCCTCCTCCCAATGCAATGAAAGCCTTGGGGGAGGCCTTTGTTGAGCAGTGGACTTCTATAGGCTGAAAAAGAACAAGAATTTGACTAGGTTGAGTGTAAAATACTCATACTTCGATTGGAATCCGACCCCAAACATCGTTGTCAAAAGTCTAGGCAGTTGATGACATGAACACAATCCAGTCTTAATAACCTGAAGTGCAGATTCTTGTCAAAGTAATTCCTCTGTACAAATACTAAATTATATTATTACTCTATCTCCGTAACTTTCAATCATGAAGTTTCAAGTTATTAATTACTTAGATACCCACATGTTGCTTTGATTAATTTCTAAATGGCGTGACTGTTTATATTGTTAAGTAAACTTAACAACAAACTACTTGTATTCTAAATATAGAACATGTTTTGTGTATTTAGGCTCGTCATTAACACTATTTGCTAGATTTTGATTGAAAGTGTAGATAATGTTGATATGTATTTCATGAAATTGTCTTTGAAAAGGATTGTGTACAGTCTTGAGGGCTGTATTGATGAATTCTGTAAATAGGAACCTACATACTTATTACGCTCGTGAATAATATTTCAATTAACATTCAACATAACTTTTAACTTGACTTTCTTTTATAATTTTAAGTGACTAGTGACTGACTAAAAGGTGAAGGAAAACATCTTGTAGAAAACCGGACTTTAAGACTGAAATCGCCAACCCGCATTGAGCAAGCGTGGTGATTACGCTCAATCCTTCTCTGTATGAGAGGAGACCTATGCCCAGCAGTGGGACGATAAAAAGGTTGATGATGAAGATGACAAACTAGTGCTTGACCGCAATCTCGCCTGATGGTAAGCAGTGATGCAGTCGTTGATGGTAAAGCCCGCTAGTTTATTCAGAGCCTATTCACTCAAAAAAAACTGAGTGCATAGGAAGAAAGACAGCAGCAGTTGAGCGAGGTGAACAACAACACGACCAACGATGCTGCGCCAGAGGGAGATCGATCTTTTTTAAGCTATTGCATAGCTTCTATCGAGGGCCTTGAGCGCGGGGACCGAATCCAGAAATTCCGTAACGAAAAAACCTCACGCTCCCCACTCCGACGGGCACGGAGGTGTGGCTTGAAGGCCGTACATCGTCTAACGTCGTTTCAGTTCGGCAGTCTTCGGCACGGTATGTTTGTGTGCGTGCGACTACATCTTTTGAAAACAATTTATAGATTTTCAAAAAGAGCATGCATATTCCAGGGCGCGAACTCAGTTCTACACACTTGCCATGTTACTGATAGTCGCGATGTGCTAAACTTGCGATTAATTTTCTCTCTGAAATAGGTCTTCTATAGAGATATGTCATAGACGTCATCGACGTTGTCATGGCTACCTTAAAAACTTTTCATATAATTAATTATTAAGTACTTTTATTCAAATTAATTTAGTAGTATTTTTATAAAATAGCTTTTTTTTAACGGAAAAGCTAAGATGAATGTCACGCTAATTTTTCATTGGACTTTTAAATTATTTATAGTGTTGTTTACTAAATAAAAGCGCGTAATTTTATAGAGTAAAAAGTGCTCACGCGGCCGTTTTTTCAACTGTGATTGGCGATATCCGCCATTATTAGAATTTCTATAATTTGTTACACGTGTTATTGGCAAAATTGTGGTATCTATCTACAGGGACCAGATCAAGAGTTGAAGTTGAAGTTTTTATTAAATAAAATATTACAGAAAGATGTCGGTGAACAATGTTAATACGAGTACCTACATTTAAGTGTACGAGTTGTAATATTGTTATCTCCGAAACGAAACAACGAAAGTTTAATAAAAATATGCTCGTCGGCTTTTTCTGAGGAAGACATTGATGAGGCAAAAAAGTTATTGTTTGTTTCTACGAAGACAAGACAAAAACATGTATCGAGGCGTAAGAACAAAAAGCAGAAAGACCTAAAATACACGATTACGAGGTTTAAAATCACGGATCCCGAAAATCCCAGTTTTTGTGGCATATGACCTTCACAAATTGCCACCAGTTTGCTTTGACTACGTAGAACGTACGTAAAGATGTTGGTGAAGGATTTATTAATTCTACGGTCAGATGTTAACGCAATCAGAAGTGATTATGTTACTAAAGATCAGCTCGAAAATATTAAATTGATAACAAATAATTCGACACCGACGCCGTTCATCATCAACAACTTTTTATCGTCCCACTGCTGGGCACAGATCTCTCATACAGAGAAGGATTGAGCGTAATCACCACGCTTGCTCAATGCGGGTTGGCGATTTCAGACTTATAAAGCCCAGGTTTCCTCAAGATGTTTTCCTTCGCCTTCAGTCATTGGTGTCCAAGATATACTTAGAAAGTACATATAACTTTAGAAAAGTTACATTGGTACTTGCCTGACCTGAAATCGAACCCACGCACTCATACTTGAGAGGCTGGTGTTTTAACCACTAGGCCACCACGACAAAACAGTGGGGTATATTGAAACAGAACCTCGGAGTATTTGAGTATATTTCGTGGTGCTCCCTGTGCGCCGTTTCCGAGTCAACGAAATACCAGTTGGTGGAGTCATAAGGATACTATAGCTGTCTTGCCTGCCCCTCAGTGCCCGGCCGGTCTTGCGATTGTTTTATTTATTTAATAAAAGAAAATTTTGTTTTCTTATCGGTCACCACGCTCAAAAAGTGTAACTTGGATTAATATCAAAGAAAAAGAAATAGGTACTGCATAAATAAAATAAATAAATAATTATAATTGCATAAATTGATACAAAATGCTATGCAATAGCTTTACCGCGGCAGTCCCCGAGTGCCACACGTCTTTTTTTTTTAAATAATTATATACTAGCGCTTGACCGCAATCCCGCCTGATGGTAAGCAGTGATGCGATCGTTGATGGTAAAGCGCGCTAGTTTATTAAGAGCCTATTCACTCAGAAAAACTGAGCGAATAGGAAGGAAGACGACAGTTGAGCGAGATGATGCAATGTTAAACCCAACAACACGACCAACGATGCTGCGTCAAAGGGAGATTGATCTGAAGACCCTCCACGACCAAACTCCCAACACAACAACACTAGGCGCATCGTACCCGGCACACATCGCAACAAAACTGCTCAGACCCGTCCTCCGTACGGCTTCACCAGACATCATGCCGGAACACGACAAATCGCTTGGCGGCAAGGCTTTCTGAATACCCTTCACGACCAAACTCCCGACACAGCTACATTTGGCGCATCGTCGCCGGTGGCAAGACTTTGTCTGGTGGGTGGTAACTTCTGCCGGCATCCGATGTTATGGCCTACTATGGTCACTTCGCTTTGAGGGGCGAACCAGGGCACTTCTCCGGGGCGAAACTATCGGTTTGCCTATTTAAATTGTTATTGTCAAGATTGGAGGGTATATTTACACTTCGTGCTTTAATTCAAAACGCCACCTACGATCTGGATCCCTTACCACAACACCAAGATTGTGACGACACTGTCGCTCTGCCGTCGCTGAGGTCGTCATATAGATTTTAGACAGTTTCTAGTAGTAAGTAGTAGTAATTAAACTATCCCTCAGCCATACAAAATTTTTATATCATCATTATTATCAACCTTTTATCGTCCCCTGCTGGGCACAGGTCTCCTCTCATACAGAGAAGGATTGAGCGTAATCACCACGCTTGCTCAATGCGGGTTGGCGATTTCAGACTTAAAGTCCAAGTTTACTCAAGATGTTTTCCTTCACCTTCAGTCATTAGTGTCCAAGATATACTTAGAAAGTACATGTAACTTTAGAAAAGTTACATTGGTACTTGCCTGACCTAGAATCGAACCTGCGCACTCATACTTGAGAGGCTGGTGTTTTAACCACTAGACCACCACGGCTAAAATTAATTATTTTTTTATTTAAAAGGTGTCAACGCTTCCAAATTATAAGCTGTCTTTTAAAGGGAACCTTCGTAGCCCATTTACCGTTCAAACTCAGCTCAGATTTTATTTAAGTAACGTATTTTCATTCGCACTTCCGCGTCGCATCCTATTAAAACTCTGTGTGATTTTAATCTACTTTGTCATTTTTTTCCGTCAGAGAATTACATTTAGAAATAAGTTCAGTGTTAACATGTGAGTTACTTTGAGATACATATCGTCTCATTGGAATATATTCACCAAAAATATGAATTTATGGCCAATTCTGAAAAGAACTTAACACACGGTCGTTACATTAATGTCTGTCTTCCATTTCATTTGGTGTCTTACGTGCTTCCCTATCAATATTCACCCCGTTTTCTTTCATAATACAACGGAACTGATTTCCAAAATGAAAAATTCATAAATTCAGAGTTGTTTTCGTCCGAAAAACAATACATAATCCTGGGTATAATAAATAAATAAATAATTTTATTTCGGAAAGCCACGAGATCCATTAAGTGAATGGATATTTTGTCCCTCTAAATATTACCTAACTCTGTCCTCTGTACTGACGTAAACTTATAAATTTAACACGAAATATAGCAGAAAATGCTTTATGGACTCTCGCCACTGGCTCTGAAAGCCACTAAGTCAATAAGAAAACTCTACTCTATAAACCAATTAGTGTGAATAGAGAATTTGCAGAACCAATCCTTTTACTTTGCACCTCGTTTTAAATTCTTAGGAGTATAAACTCTATTTCAATGTATGTAGAATATAATCTTCTGTATTTAATACAAATTTATGTATAAGCTTATAGTCTGATGTGGCTATTAATGACTGAACAGAAATGAATTGAATAATCTATTCAAGTACTAAACTTGAATGCATTATTAAATCCATTTTCGCTATAAAGATGATTAAATATCGACACTATATTGACCTTTTAGGCCAATAAGCTTGGCTTAGTAAGATTGAAATTGATTTCTTGCGATTGAATTCATTGAAATGTGGGTGTGGTAAGAGATATAGCTCTGCTTAACTCTTCGAAGATAACATACTTGATTTTATGTTACCTATGGCTTTAATGTTATGGTTTATCTAAATCCGTCCGTTTAGTTTCACCCCGATAGGTTTGGATACCGTGGAAATATCAGAATAAAAAGTAACCTATGCATTATTTCTGGTTAAAAACAATAAGTGTACCAAAAGAGATGTTTAAAAAATGTATGGAGGCTGGGCCAGCATTGTGTACACTTAAGGCTGATTTACACGGTGCAGTTTAATTACATACATACATTGGCATACAATAAAATAACCTATGATGCAACAAATGACTTGCATCGTCTAAATGGTGTTTAGACAATGTAACTTTTATTGTCTTTTATTGTATTATCAGTCTTTAATGTAAATATCAGTATACACTATAGTTAATAGTTTTTATGTTAATTTCCTATATTTTGGCTTACTTTTTATGTACATTCAATTTAACTCGATTGAGGAGTGCAACACAATTAATTACTAATAAATATGGTGGTCTTTCTTTTTTTCTTTAGAGTGAATACTAGGTACTTCAACTCTTCAATGGCCTCTGTGGTTAGATACCACAATTTTGCCAATAACACGTGTAACAAATTATAAAAATTCTTTAAAAAAATTATTTCACTATAATGGCGGATATCGCCAATGACAGTTGAAAAAACGGCCGCGTGAGCAGACTACTAGGAGTCTAGGAGATTTGCAGAGCCATGATGTGGCCACTATGCTGTGATATTTCAATGTTCTTTATGAATTATTCACTGAATGCACTTTTTACTACATAAATCACGCGCTTTTATTTAGTAAACGACACTATAAATAATTTTAAAAGTCCAATGAAAAATGCGCGTGACCCTCATCTTAGCTTTCCTGTCAAAAACTCAAATATGGTGGTCAGCAATAAGCGGAATAAGATTTTGACAGTGACATTTCATTGACGTGACATGTATCTAAGACTATCAATACTATCTACCATATGACTACGAATTCCGAACGATATGGCAGCATATCATTTGTTACCTGTAGGTAGGTGCAGCTAGATTAGTGTCATTGTTGTACAAAGGCGTAAGTACTTAACCACGGTTTGGCCTTTACTTTAGTAAACAGGGTCGCAAAACAAAAACAATCACTAAAAGCTCCGAATCACAATCAACTCAACCTCACCCTCAACTCTTGATCAATGGCCTCTGTGGAATAGATACCACAATTTTCCCAATAACACATGTAATAAATTATAGAAATTCTTTGAAAATTTTATTTCACAATATTGGCGGGTATCGCCAATGACAATTGAAAAAGACGGCTGCGTGAACCGTCTATAGGGAGATTTGAGGCAAAGTCATGATGTGGCCACTATGCTGCGATATTTCTATGGTATTTATGGATTATTTACTGAATGCGCTTTTTACTACATAAATCACGCACTTTTATTTAGTAAAAGACACTATAAATAATTTTAAAAGTCCAATGATAAATGCGCGTGACACTCTTCTTAGCTTTCTCGTCAAAACTCCACAATCAACTCAAATCAACACAACGAGAAAATAGAACTGTCAAAGTCGTCAATCAAACGTCACAACCACTGTCATTGCTACCTAAAAAAGGGGGTTATCTCACTAAAAAATCTTTGAAAATAATTTATTATATAAACTCGTATTTTTATTCAAATTAATTTAGTAGTATTTTTATGAAAAGCTATTATTTTTTTCCATTTTATCTACATAGATAGTGTACCACAGAATGCTAAAAATCGCGCGAAATAAAGGAGATTGAGCAAGAAAGCGAATCTCGGGCTCCAACGCGAAAGCCGCGGACGCAACCGGGATTAATTCAAATTCAAATTCTTTATTTCAGGCAAGGCTCATATATTGTTAGTTAAACAAAAAAAAAACTTATCCTATGTTAGTAAAAAGAAAAACAGAGTTCAACATCAGTTGGCGACATGAATATGTGCGCGCACATGTCTGTCCGCCCAGAGCCTAATAGGTCCGTCGACCTTGTCCGCCAGTGTAGCAGGATACTGTTTGGACCGCCCCGAAATGTCCGCAACATCGAAGCACACCGTTTGCGTATGATAGCATAAAAGTCATCAATTCGCGCTTTCACGAACATGCCTGATGCACTGCAAAATCGAGGCAGCCCCAACAACATCCTCAGCGCATTATTGTACTGGACGCGCAGAGCGTTGTAAGCCTTCTGCGTATATCTAACCCACAAGCTGCACGAGTAAAACGTCTGGCAGTAAGCTCTAAAGAGCGTCAGTTTTACCTGCTCAGTACACCGCGTAAACTAAACTAAACGCGGAGATGATAATATAGTGTATCAACCCGCACTGGACCAGCGTGGTAGATTACGGCCCACTCCTTCTCACCGAGAGGAAGCCGGTTTCCCAACAGTGGGAACATTATAGGCTGATTATATTTGTATGTATATAGTGTATATAGTGGTGGCCCAAAATGAAACATCTCCTTTCATAGGCCAATCGGCACAAAGGGACATTATTGCAACTGGGACAAGCCCAGATTGCCAAACACCACGGAATAAAATTTGATTAAGTTAATGGGTCCTAAGTAGGTATTAGCTGTTACAATTGATTCCAATAATAGGTATGGCAAAAGCGCCTGAACGCACGGAAATTGGTTCTAGTTTCTACAAGGTCCGTATAATAAACGACTCCGGATGTAACTTGTTCTGTTCTGTCTCCTGGTTGTTATGGAGGGAAGTGGAAAAAATATCTTTTTTCTTACTCCTCCGCTATTCTCTTCTGATTAATTTCTTTGCGGGAGCCAAGACAGTTGAATCGTTTCTCCGGGACTCGTCGAGCTCGGCGTTTTTTTTTTTCTGGCGGTCTCCACCAGATTCTGGCTTTCAGGAGTTGCAGTGGGTGGGAAAAGTGTGGCGGGTTTTGTCACAAAAAAAAAAAAATCTCCTTTCATCCAAACCCCTTCAGCCGTTTGGGCGTTAAGAACACACTAGCACATACAAGCACACACGCATACACCCACAACCTTTCGAATTTATGATATTAATATGATGCGATTACCTCGTTGGTTTAGTGATTACAAAAGTTATGCCTGGAGACAGGATATGTGGTCAGCAGATGGCAATAGGTTTTCCCCCTATTACATGGGACTTAGCTATAACTGGTGAAATGTGGGTGCATTGTACGTACACATCTACTTAACTCTTCGAACTATACAGTATGTTAAGAAAACCCTGTCCGACCCATAAGGATAATAAAGGTTAGGTAAACACATGACCAAATATAATATAAAATTTTACGTAATCATCATAGTACCAATACAAATGAATTTTGAAATAATCTTTTTTTTCCCGCGAATTAATTCCAACTTCCCCGAAATTTGGTAATTTTTAAAAAAGTGACAACACCGGTATTATTATGAGCGAATAGCGATGCGACCACGTGCCGCGTGCCCTGCCGCCCGCCCCCCGCGGAAGGGTGCACGCACATTTATTAAGTTACCTCTTTTTGCGAAATAATATTAATTTTTTTAGGGGGATTTATTTTTTTTAAGTTTCGCCCGGTTTTGTATGCATTAGTAGAATCAGTTATCGATACCTAACAACACCTTCACGGGTCGGACAGGGTTTTCTTAACATACTGTATAGGTGTGATGTTATGTAATGTTCTATATCATAATAGTATAATTGATGTGGAGCACATTCCTGCAGTAAGTATATGATAAACATGGACAGGGGAGGGAGGCCGGAGGCGTTGATGCAAACATTTAAAATAATAAATATGATCAAGGCTTTCTTAAGCATTTTATCAGAACCAACATCAGATGTTTCTTCTTCTTGTTCTTCTTTAGCCTATAGCGGTTCACTGCTGCACAAAGGCCTCCCCCAAGGCTTTCATTGCTTTGGGGGGTTCGCCATAATCCCCACGCTTATCAGGCGGGTTGAGGATCGCAGTAATTTGATATTCCACACTCTGGTAGAGTTCTTTTAGTCGCCTCTTATGACGCCCACGGGAGGATATGGCTTGGTACTTTTCTAAGCCCAATACCACACGGGCTGACGCAACAAATTATATTGTAGAAAATATAGTTTCATGCCAATGAGTTTTTCTTGCAGTTGCTTACTTAAAATTGTAGTTTAAGGTAATAAAATTTATATAAGGTTGAGGCTCACATGTCCATAAAAACGAACGCTTCTAAAGGTTGTATGTTTTTGTCGACGTTATGTGCTCCACGCATTAGGAAAGACAATTATTTGCCAACTATATTACTACAGTCAATATGCTTTAACACATCATAGAAAATATTTATTTATTTTAGTATTACGCACTTGCAAACAATTTCTCCCATATTGCCAGCACCTTCTAATCAAGAGCCGGTGACGTCACGAAATTAATATGGCGCCGTCGGCCATGTTATGACGCGATCATAGTGCCGAGGAGATGGACATTACAAGGATCATAGAACTCGTTATACTAACTATATGCGGGTCATCGTAGAACAGATTAGTGGTATAATAATACTTTTATGAGTTGATTGGGATATTAACCGGCAGTGTAATTCCATAACTCACTATCAGTAGCAATGGGTTTCATTATGACAGTTTAACAATATTCATTGCGTTATATATATAGTTGGGTACACACATTTTTCGAGCATATGAAGTAATGCATCAGCAACACTTCCATATAAACATTCACGTTTTTAATATTAGTAGGATAATGGCCCCGACTCCCTTGTTCAAAAATTAAATTAAATTTATGTTCAGTGCATTTTTTTCTTTCTATTTCATTAAGAAAAGGACAGAAGATAAAATGTCAGTTTAGACCTGTCGCCATATTTATAATCGTGTCTAAACTGTCTATGTACTATGGAGTATCTTAATTTGACAGGAGTGTCTTAAGACGAAAAGTGATCGACCAGTGTGTGTTGCCAGTGATGACTTATGGAATTGAGACGTGGTCGCTAACAATGGGCCTTATAAAAAGGTTCAAAGTCACTCAAAGGGCAATGGATAGAGCTATGCTTAGGGTTTCACTGCGCGATCGAATCAGGAATGAGGAGATCTGCAGAAGAACGAGAGTAACCGACATAGCCCGAAAAATTGCAACACTAAAGTGTCAGTGGGCTGGGCACATTGCCTGTAGGACCGATGGGGCCGACGGGTTCTCGAGTGCCAACCACGTACCTGAAGACGCAGCGTGGGTAGACCCCCGACAAGGTGGACCGACGACATGATGAAGGACCGGTCGTCGTGGAGAACCTTGGGGGAGGCCTATGTCCAGCAGTGGACGTCTTTCGGCTAAAGTGATGATGATGATGAAATTAAAATGTTATCATCTAGATCCTTTTCTTAATGAAATAGAAAAAAAAAGAAGCAGTAAACTTACAATAAGTTTAGTTTGTGTGGTTTAGTACTAGAAAATCGGCGCCAATGTAGGTATCCTATGTATTTTACTCGGTGGTAGGCCATAACATCGGCCGCCGGCAGAAGTTACCACCCACCAGACAAAGCCTTGCCGCCAAGCGATTTGTCGTGTTCCGGCATGATGTCTGGTGAAGCCGTACGGAGGACGGGTCTGAGCAGTTGTGTTGTGATGTGTGCCGGGTACGATGCGCCTAATGTTGTTGTGTTGGGAGTTTGGTCGTGGAGGGTCTTCAGATCAATCTCCCTTTGGCGCAGCATCGTTGGTCGTGTTGTTGGGTTTAACATTGCATCACCTCGCTCAACTGCCGTCTTCCTTCCTATTTGCTCAGTTTTTCTGAGTGAATAGGCTCTTAATAAACTAGCGCGCTTTATTATCAACGATCGCATCACTGCTTACCATCAGGCGGGATTGCGGTCAAGCGCTAGTTTACGATTATTAAATATATATATATATATATATTACAGGTCGTGTGTACCTATAGATGGATGTTGACTACTCTTTCACGCAAAAACTACTCAACAGATTGAGATTAAACCTTTAGAAAGAAAGAAAGAAAAATGCATTTATTGACATTACAGCAAGATACATAAATTTAAAACTATAAAACTTGGCTTGTAATGCCAAAAGGGCCTCAGCTCAGCATAATGTCAGATGACAACACGAAGTGTACCATCTGACGCTGATTTTCAGATGCAACCCACGAGTGCCATACGCTAGAATTACAAAAACACAGTCTGCAATAATACAAATGATATATTATAATAATAATAATCCAAATGATAGAAAAACTTAAACAGAATCACATAAAAATGTTGTGACATGCATAAATGTGTGTATGTATATATATATGTTAAATATATTGTAATTAATCAAATAAAAAATAGCTTTAGCTTCTACATCAGAATAAAAATCAATAGATACCAATATAATGCAAGTGGAAAAAAACGTATTAGTTTCGCTAAATCCATAACTACCCAATTTAATAAAATTTATATGGAACCCCTAAGACACGTTCAATTGCAAATCATGACATGCTCGAAGATACACTGAAAAAAAAATAAACATCCAAATTGAGATTTCTCTCTCTCTCCTCCTTTTCTGAATTCGGTTTAAAAGAAAACAAAACGTGCTAATTCGGGTTTCATTTTCGTCGTCAAAGAAGAAAACTCGAGGAATTATTCCGAACACGAACGCTTTTCAACAAAGTCCTAAATTTTACTTGAGTTGTATAGGTATTCCCTACGCGATCATTTGTAAAAAAAAATGTGCGTAGAACACGGTACTCATATTAAATCATGGTTTTAATTTATTTATTTTCCGTATATAATTAAATATGAGTTCACTTTTGTGTCTTTTCATAATGAGAAGTTTTTGAATAGAATAGAATATAATAGATAATCTTAGATACAGACAACCTTTGGATAGAATACTAAGGAGAAGGAGAAAGAAATAATATAGGTACTTATACTGTTTACATGGATTATATAATAAACATGTACGTTAAGTGTATCATGCTAGTCTAATAAATACAGTGAAACTTGGTTAAGTGGGACCTGGATAAGTGAGAAACCTCCATAACTGGAACTCATGCTCAGGTCACAATACTTTGGCACTGAATTACCTCTGTTAGTGGGACGAGGTAAGCCTCTATATCTGGGATTTGTTCTTTCGATTTATCATCATAGTTCCCTCTATAACTGAGACAGACTGAAGTTAATATCCGTTTATGAAAGTGGGAAGGGTTAATGGAATTATGGCTATTAATGGATCCCTCTGTAAATGAGACAGATATTTATATACCTGTATATCTAAGACACTCGGTAAGTGGAATACCTCTATAAGTGAAACGATATTGCAGGTCTCTTGATGTCTCACTTAACCAGGTTTCACTGTATATACATCTAATTAATAAACATCATACAAGAGCAAATAAAATATAATGACATGTTTAAAGAGAGAAGAATTATTATAATGGTTTTAAAAGTGGACAGAGTTTGAGCACGCCTCACACCTCAGTATTCTGTTTAAGTAATTAAAAATTGTTTTTATGACTATTCCTAGGACAATGTTCCGTGCTTGCATGTAATCTCTCGGGGGAAACGTTACAATAGATAGTGGACCTAATTATAGATTAATAAAGAGAGAGAGAGACATGTTTGGTCAAGGATTCAAAATCAAATATAAATTCCACGAAACTTACCTACATTGGATATTTACTTATATCTATTTAAAATACTTTATTCAGAATTGAAATAAAGTATGTACTTGAATATAGACGTAAACGTTTACTAAGTATAGAACCAGAACAGAAAAACACACAAACAGAAACAGACACAAACTTACTCAAGATTTAAAGTGCTCTACACACCAAACCCCAACCCAATGCCCGGCTGCACAGCCCGCCGATACAACGGCGGCTTATATTAAAAGAAGCATGTCGGCAACTGTCGCCCGTGCGTGTTGAGCTTGCCGGCGGCTAGCGTACGCAAGCACTCCGTTGCCCGGCGACTTTTCAGCTGTGACGTGCAAATATGACGTGTATTTTAACTGCCAAATAAGTTTCTGATGTCGAGCCGCCGATATGCCGCCGGCAAAGTTTTACGACATGCAATGACTGAAGCCGCCAAACTAGCCCGCCGGCAAAATGTTGCCGACATATGCCACCGGCTTTGGTGTGTAGAGCGCCTAAGCATTAGCAGCTTGAGTTTTGAGTGAGGTTTGTAATACGGCCCTTGGAGACAAGGTATTTTACCACATAATGTGGTATCAACCCATACGGGTACCCCACCCACTTTACCAGACGAAAGCGACGCGCTGGAATTTGTAAACTCCAACCCTTTAGTTTGTTTGTTATGCCCTTTGAATCATATTCCGAGCCAAAACCCTTATCAAACATCTGTCGCTCCCATTCTTAAAAATTCTAAATTACTCATGAACAAACAAAAAATATTCAAAACCTGATTCGCTTAAACAAATAAAAAACAAATCTTCGTTGAAGGATCTACATTCCTCTATGTAAACGTGGCACACGTTTGTGTACACTCTCCGCATAAATAATGAATGCCAACCCTACTGAGGTCGGTAGCAAATAACTCAATACATGTCACTAGGAGAGTTTGGCAAACTTTTGACAGGTGCTGATAATACGACAATAAATCAAAACACGGACAATGCTGGTTCATAGGAATAATCCTAAACCATAAAAAAAATCTAGGATCAAAAACAAAAAAATAATGAAAATTTCGAACAAACTAAATCGCATAAAATTCCTTAAAATCTTTTAAAATATTGGTTTACTGACCTCCGATCGGCGACAGCGCGGTCCTGTATCGACTTGCTTTTTGGCACCATTTTTTTAAAGTTTAGTAGGTATGTCGCAGGCATATGGCGGTCATCAACCTGTAAGTGCTTCCTCATTAACATGTACATCATGCACGAAATGTGAAAACTGAAAAATAATTTTCTGTGACTAAAGTAATGGATACATTTATATGATTTTATGGGTAGACTGAGAATGTGTTGAGGTACACGATGTTTAATTTATTGCCGTATTATCATCACAACTTCGTATATAATATGTATATGATATTATACCAGCTCCTTTGGCATCCTTGAGCTATGAAGTTGCACTACTATATAAAAATTATTTTACTTACATGTTTTCATAGAATAATTAACTGTCAGATGCATTTAAACTGCTCAATAGAGTAGAATAGAATACTCTGTGTTATGTACATCATATAGATTACAAAAACATAAATATTAAGATTTTACAAAGGGTGACACAATGGCAATGGAATAGTAAGGGGAAGAAGAGAGAAATAATGTTGGTAGTCTACAGTCTGTACTATTTACTTACATAGTTTATATAATAAATATGCACGTTAAGTGTATCATACTAGTCTAATAAATAATTTGCATCTAATTAATAAACATCATACAAAAGCAAATAACAAATCATGACATGTTTAAAGAGAGAGGAAATGCTTTTAGGAAATGGTTTTAAAAGTGGACAGAGTTTGATCACGCCTTACAGACACGGGCAAGTCATTCCATAGCCGAACTGCTTGTACAATAAAGGATTTATCGTAAAAACTAGTTTAGTTTAGTAACTTTATTAACATATAAATTTATAAAAAATAAATATGAATATTTTACATCTTTACTAACCTAAGACCTTCTGACCATTTAATTATAAATGAGTTAGACTCTGATCACTGTGGCCAGTTAGTTACTTTTCCTCAGAAGAGTGAAGTCAGAGCTCAAAGAAAACTTGTGAGTTTTGTTCCTGTAAATGAAAATCGTTTAGGACAATTTAAAAATAATTTAATTGAAAAGCTACCGGGCTTGCCTCATCACACCAACCCGGATCATGCATATAGTGTGCTATTTAACTTGATTAATTGTGAATTTATGAAAGTTTTCACAAAAAAAACATTGCCTGTTAGCGACCGCATTATATTTAGTGACTGGGCAACCCCAGGTATTTATAAAAGCAGGGAAAAAATGTATGAATTGTATCAGGAAAAAACATATAACCATGATGAAGCTTTTCAAGAATTTGTTAAAAAATATTCAAAAACTTTTAAGAGAGCCTGTTCCTCAGCAAAAGCCATACACATTAAAAATAAAATAAAATCTTCTAGAAATAAAATCAAAACAACTTGGCAAATTATAAATTCTGAAACTGGAAGAACCAAAGTACAAAATCGCGATTTCCATCTTAAAATTAACGATGAAGATATAAAGGCGGACTTGGAGGTAGCAACTGAGTTTGAGAATTTTTTTACTAGTATTCCAATAATAACAACAAAAACTTTGTCTTCTTCTTCTTACCAACTTTGAGCAAAATTTTTGAAAAATTAATTTTGAAACAGTTGTTGAGACACTTCAACTTATATAATTTATTGCACGTGAAACAATTTGGTTTTACAAAGGGTCGTTCAACTACCGATGCGGGCGTGGCGTTGCTAAAGAACATATTTGGGGCCTGGGAGGAATCGCAAGATGCTCTTGGTATTTTTTGTCATTTGTCCAAGGCCTTTGATTGCGTACATCATAATACTCTTATTAGGAAACTGTACCATTATGGTTTAAGGGACAGAGCTCTCGACCTTCTGACTTCTTATCTGAATAATCGAATTCAGAGGGTTGATGTTAATGGCAACAAATCTGCAGGATCTGAGGTCACCATGGGCGTTCCGCAGGGCTCAATTCTAGGTCCTTTCTTGTTTTTAATTTATATTAATGACTTACCTCATCACGTGAGGGATAATCACAACATAGTATTGTTCGCGGATGACACTTCTCTTATTTTTAAAGTCAAGCGTCAGCTAGCAAATTTTGACGAAGTTAACAATGCACTTTCGAAAGTTGTCCATTGGTTTAATGTAAATAACCTTCTTTTGAATGAAAAAAAAACTAAATTCATTAAATTTTCTACGCCAAATGTCAGGCAGCTAAGTACCAATGTTCAACTGAATGGAGTAGAGTTGATCCCTGTCGAGTCGACAGTTTTTCTTGGATTGACTATTGACTCCAAGTTACAATGGGGTCCTCACATTGAGAAGCTGTCGGGTAGACTCAGTTCTGCCGCTTATGCTGTTAAGGAAATTAGACAGATAACTGATGTGAATACAGCCAGAATTGTCTATTTTAGTTATTTTCATAGTCTTATGACTTATGGGATTCTTCTCTGGGGAACTTGTGTGGACATCAATACCATCTTTGTTTTACAGAAAAGGGCTGTTCGAGCCATTTACAACCTTGGTCCTAGAGATTCTCTTAGAGAAAAATTCAGAGAGGTGAACATTCTGACTGTAGCTTCGCAATATATATTTGAAAATCTTATGTATGTACATAAAAATATATCTAATTTTAAGAAAATAAGCGATATTCATAATATAAATACCAGGAACAAACACAATCTTGCTGTACATCACACTCGTCTCCACAGAGTAGGCAATTCGTTCATGGGTCAATGTATACACTTTTACAACAAGCTTCCAATGGACATTCGAAACTTTCCCCATTAAACGATATAAAACCTATATAAAGGCCAAACTTTGCAAAAAGGGGTATTATAAAATCTCAGATTATTTAGAGGATAGAGAGGCTTGGGACTGAGCTGCTCGCTCTGTTAAGCATTGTTATTAAGCAATATGCGTAATTATAACGTAAATTATTGTAAACATTTTCAGTTTTAATGTCTGGACTTTAAAAAAGACGATGATCCCTGAGTTTGTTTCGGCTATTTCTTCTCAGAGGTAGTCAGTTAGGAAATGCCGGCTTCATCTAGTTTAAAAAAAAAAAAAAAAAAACATATGACGTGTAAAAGTGATCGGTGATCCTACTTGCTTAATAAACGATTTCATTTCATTTCATTACAACGGGCGGTATTGGAGTTTTTCGCTTTTGACCATACCCCAGAGTTGTTTTTTTTTTTTAATCTGATTCTATTTTGGGGCTTTTATGGGGATATGTCAGCCCCATGGTCCCCTTTACACTGATCTTACTTACTAAATACAGTTTAAACAAATTAATTAAAAAAAAACTAGAGCTATTCATATAGAACCTTAATTAAGCAACACAACCTTTTCGTCATCTCCGACCCCAGAGTTGTTGTAGGTAATTAATGTGTATGACTAAAACCACCAATATTGAGCCGCACTTGTTTTATTTTCATCTGACCGCGTGACGGGGGTATATTTACGACTGAATTACATCAATGTGTTCAAGTTCATTATACAACAGCATTTAGCTGTATGAGCATTAGTGGCTCGTACAGGCGGTCTTATCGCTAAAAGCGATCTTTTACAGACAACCCTTAGGTGGAATATCAAAGGGAAGCAGAGAAAAGTAATTTAATTAGTCTACGATGTGCTATTTTAATTGGTCTTGGAGGTTTTGTTTCCGTTTAGCTTGTATGTAGTAGGCCGTAGTCACCATACACAATCTTGCTGTACATCACACTCGTCTCCACAGAGTAGGCAACTCGTTCATGGGTCAATGTATACACTTTTATAACAAGCTTCCCATGGACATTCGAAACTTACCCATTAAACGATTTAAAAACTATATAAAGGCCAAACTTTGCAAAAAGGGGTATTATAAAATCACAGATTATTTAGAAGACAAAAAAGTTTGGGACTGAGCTGCTCGCTCTGTTAAGCATTGTTATTAAGCAATATGCGTAATTATAAGGTAAATTACTTACTCGGTGGTAGGCCATAACATCGGCCGCCGGCAGAAGTTACCACCCACCAGACAAAGTCTTGCCGCCAAGTGATTTGACGTGTTCCGGCATGATGTCTGGTGAAGCCGTTCGGAGGACGGGTCTGAGCAGTTGTGTTGCGATGTGTGCCGGGTACGATGCGCCTTATGTTGTTTTGTTGGGAGTTTGGTCGTGGAGGGTCTTCAGATCAATCTCCCTTTGGCGCAGCATCGATGGTCGTGTTGTTGGGTTTAACATTGCATCACCTCGCTCAACTGCCGTCTTCGTCTGCCTATTCGCTCAGTTTTTCTGAGTGAATAGGCTCTAAATAAACTAGCGCGCTTTACCATCAACGATCACATCACTGCTTACCATCAGGCGGGAATGCGGTCAAGTGCTAGTTTATAATTATTAAAAAAAAAAAATATTGTAAACATTCTCATTTTTAATGTCTGGACTTGAAAAAAGACGATGATCCCTGAGTTTGTTTCGGCTATTTCTTCTCAGAGGTAGTCAGGAAATGCCGGCGGAAAAAAAAAAGAAGCATGACGTGTAAAAGTGATCGGTGATCCTGCTTGCTTAATAAACGATTTCATTTCATTTCATTTCACCGTAGGTTAGCACGAGTGGTGATTACACAAGACATGTCTTCGATTTTTTATTCTAGGACATGCCTGTCCCTACAAAATATTTTCCAGGGTTGGAACCAACGACCTATACATCGTAAGCAGCAGACGTCGTTAGTACCGTCAATGGCCTCCAAAACAAGGGACAGAATATTGTATTCAATCTTGTTTTTATAGACCTTCCAAACACCAAAAAGGACACTCGGTTGCCAGAAAATGATTGATTTATAGTTTTCTCTATTAGATTTACAGTGAAAACTTTCCCTCCTGTCAAAAAGTAAAACAAAATCAATCTTATTTCAAAAGTTTTTACTGACAGAAAATAATTTTTATTTTTTTCCTCTCGTGACTTATTGTTGAATTACGAAATTGAATTATTTACGAAATTAATGACCAACTCTTCTTCGCCTTTGTCGTGTTAATAAGACAACAGTTACAGACAACATTTTACTGGGTCAAAAATTGCCAGTGCCACGGGATCGTTCGTGGCAGCGCAAAGGTCCATTTATATGGCTACATTTTTTGGGGCGGACTAAGAGGTAGGTATAGTTTGCGCCGAATCTCGCCATCCGTACCCTGTGCAGCTGTGTCCATACAATTAATTCACAACCATCATTCTTTCACGCATGTATGAAATGTCTATAACTACATATAATACAGCTAATAAACATAATACGTGAATTAAATTTCTCCATAAATCTTTTTCTAAAGAGCAGCGGTGGTTCAGTGGTATCGGCCGCGACTTACAAGTAGTAGGTCCTATAGGTTCGAACCCCGTTAGACGCTTTATTTTGTGTAAATTATTTCTTGACTACTGATTTCAAAACTTTGAAGGAAAACATCGTGAGAAAACCGGCATTTTTTTTTATAGTTTATAAACCAGCGCTTGACCGCAATCCCGCCTGATGGTAAGCAGTGATGCGATCGTTGATGGTAAAGCGCGCTAGTTTATTAAGAGCCTATTCACTCTAGCCTTGAAGACACCCAAATTGTAATGTGACGGAAACACCGACGCCGGCAAATTGTTCCAGTCCCTCGATGTACGCGGTATAAAGAAGGAAGCAAAACGCTCCGTCCGGATCGCAGTGGTGTCAACAACGTAAGGGTGGAAACTCGCCGTACGACGGGTCGTCCGATGATGGAACGGAGATGGGGGAATTAAATCATGCAATTCCCTTGCACACTCACCAGAATGCATCCTATAGAAGACCGAATGGCTGGCTACTCTACGTCTGCATCTACTAACTCGCACTGTGCCCGCGTGGTAGATTATGGCCCACTCCCCTTTACCGAGAGGAGGCCTGTGTCCCAGTAATGGGAACATTATAGGCTGAATATGTATATGTATAAACTTTTTTCTTAAAACCGTTATAAAAAAAAAAAAAGAAACTATAGTCTGTCTCAAAGTCTTGTGCGCTGTTCTGAATAATTGTAAGAAATTTAGCATGTGTCGCGATCACCTCAGAAAGTACATCAGAGTACGTGAAGTCACTATTTACATGGTAACAGGGTGTTTATTCGGGGAGGCACGGAGCGAGGCTCGCTCGGAGAAAACTGTGCTTGGTACAATAGTAAGTGATCAGCGGTTTTATAAAATGTGCGCAAAAATTTACACAGACATTTCATTTTATTTATTTATTTAGGTAACCAACAGCGATACATAAAATATTTTACAAAATATGAGTATTACATTTATTTATGGATTATGTGCTTCCCTGTTTAACTGGGATAAATATTTTAAAGCATGCGAACAGACTAATGCCAAACAGTTACAATTAAAAATAATAAAAACAATAAGTTCTACATAAGGTTATACAATAAAATAAACTTTAAAGGCTACAGGCACTGCTTTTTTGTACCAATCACTACTTCAATTAGGTACTTCATGATGATAATCGGAAAAGGCATACTATTCTAATACGTTATGCACAATATTTCATGTTACTTTTGACAGCAACATTATGTGTTTTTAGTTTTTAAATTAAACGTAACTAGTGAAATGTGAGTACAATTTCGCCTCTTCGATAATTACAAGGGTGGATGTTAAATGATTAATGATTTTATTTCTTTAAGTGGGTTTGTACGGATGACAGCAGGTCAAACTACCCGAAACTGTCAAATATCCCCAATCAACCTTGAGCCTTAATGCTTTAGCGATAAAATTGATAATTTTTTAATGAAATTTTGACAGATTATAGCAGCTTGATATGCTGTACAAACTTATTTACTCAACAACACGTTACGTTTTTACGATGGGACTGTATACCAGTCCCATCGTATGCTAAAAACCAATATAAAAGAAAACGTTACGTGCTATGTTAATGACTTAATAAGCTAGAACGAGACAAGATTCTCCTTTTAATACTTTCAGCGTAAGCCTTAATATTTTGTATGTGTTTTTATTAAATATTGAACAAGGTTATTGGAAATGTGACTGTTGATGTAGTCGCATTTTCAATAACGATATCTAGAAGTATGTTACAGTACTTGGCCCGTATGTTGGCAAAATTTTGACGTAGTGGGGGTAAATTCGCGCATGGTGCACTTAAGGATGAATAAACGCAAGTGTAATCGGGAGCGAACGGGACGTAGAGGCTGTGCGAGAGGCAAAGGTCGACTGACGCACCAATCGCGCGCTCGTATCGGCGTTACCTCATACCCCGCATCCCGCGCGCACCACCAAACAGATCTCAAAAACGATTTCTGTGCATTTAAAGACTCTTGCCAAGTTACGTGCCGGGAACTGTAAAAGTAAACAATTCACTCTTTGTACCACACACCAAGGGTAGATGGGAGGTCGAGACTGGCGCCACATCGGCGCGTCGCCGCAAAAAACACGGCCATCCGACTGAACAAGATTCTGAAACGCAATGAAAATAATTGTTATATTACTATAGGCCACGTTTCGATCCTGTTCGAGACTTCGCTTCCTTTTTTGTTTTCGATTCTCGTTTTAAAGTTGGTTGCTTTGTTATTTATTCTATTGTTCTGTGTCATTTTGATTCTGAATATTGTTGAAATGTTGTGATTAAGGGGGGTTATTTATATACCTGCAATAAATGATTTAACGACCTGAATGGTACATATTAGCAAAAAAAAAAAAAACAAAAGAAAGCCTTTCGTGAAAACTTAGTTTTTTTTTTATAAATTATATACCAGTGCTTGACCGCAATCCCGCCTGATGGCAAGCAGTGATGCCATCGTTGATGGTAAAATGCGCTAGTTTATTAAGAGACTATTCACTCTAGCCTTGATGAAACTCAAATTGTAGTGTGACGGAAACACCGACGCTGGCAAATTGTTCCAGTCCATCGATGTACGCGGTATAAAGGAAGAAGAAAAAAAAGAAAAATCTAGAAGAATTTTTGACATTTTGCTATTATGTTCAGACTGGGAAGGTTCTTAAAATAACATTATTTGCCTCTCAGATCCTTTGTAAAATCTGGTTCTTAAAAATAACATGAATATGACAATACCGAGGAACAATTTGTCAGCGGTGATGTTTCCGTCTGACTACAATTTCAGTGTCTTTAGGGGTAAAGTGAATAAGAAACTGTGGCCCTGGCCCTGCACAGTAAGTTTTAGTCATTCAAAATAAAAAAAAACAGGGTAAAGTGAATAAGCTCTTAGTAAACTAGTGCGCTTTACCATCAACGATTGCATCACTGCTTACCATCGGACGGGAGTGCGGTGAAGCACTAGATAATAATTAAAAAAAACATTATATGAGAAAATTCCAGTGAAAATGGCGGGCCAAAATTTTATGATTTAGCAATACCAATGTTTCATTTCCAGTTTTGAGCCCGGCATTTTTTTTTTAATATACATTATAAACTAGCGTTTGGTTTTCAGCATTCGAAAATTCTGTCCTTTTCTGAATTTGTCACACATAACCTGTTCAAATCATAACCCTCCTTTGACTTTGTTGTAGTCCGATAAAAACGGGACCTATGTGTTCTTCAGCAGTTCGATTTGACAGCCTTGCTCCATAAGTTAGTTCTATGAACAACTACGGATAATGATAGGTATTATTTAATGAAATTTTATTTTTTGTTTCTTGTTTGCTCATTAATATAATATTGAACTAAGGTAGATAAGTCACTAGCGCATTGAAAAAGAAGCGTATAAAAGATTGTAATTCTAAATCTCTTGCTTTAGGTATTCTCGTTCCGTAGGCGCGGTGTGTCTTGGTGGCTAAGGAAACCTTTTCCGCATTTAAAATGCCGTTTTGTGTAATGCGTATATGCACGAATTATTTTAGAAAAGCCAACAAAAGTCATGAAATCACATATCATAAGAAAGTATTTCAAAATATTTAGATAAAATATAATATAGTTTCAATTATTTTTTCAAACATTCTTACAAATGACGCTTAGCCGGCCATAGTAAGTAAAAAATAGTTTGTTAGAACATATCGTGTCTGTTTAATATTACATCAATGGTTTTGCTGGTATTTTGGTGCGGCTAGCTGGCATATGATAAATAATTTCATTGTTTTTGTGTTTTCTTGTGTGCATTACTGTATCTGTTCCACCTTAAAGACTACTGTCGCCTGCGGCCAAGCACACTAACGCATTATTTTATATCCGTGTGTTATATTCCAACCAATCAACCGCATGCTGTGTACTATTTCTACAAATAATTAAAGATGTAGTCTATAATGCTAGTCAAGGAAAACAATATTAGCAAACCGTTTTTTTTATCGCAGTCTTCGTCTTTCTTTAAAGTAATGCAAAATTTTGTTACTTTAGTTGGAATTAAGTCAGCGCCCATACTTAACAATGGTGCTATCAAATACGTGCGATTGTGGATTCGAATTCTAATTAAGACAAAACCTTTTTGTTTTTTCATATAATTTAAAAGTTATGATAATTGTTTTGTATTTCAAAGTAAAAATGTTTGCAAATAATATTTAAACGAATAGGACAATTTATTGAAAATTGATACCAAAAATTTTTTATTATATGTTTTACTTTACTATAGATGTAATATAATAAGAAACAATAAACATATTATATAGTTATATATTATTAGCTGTAGATATACTTATACTAATAAATGAAACAAACGTTGATATGGCACATTGTAATATTTTATATAAAACTAATCCCTGACAAAGTTATGATATTGTTATGGTAAAAAATATAAAAAAAACTCTTTTTTTTTGGTTTTATGATATGAAAATGATAATATTATATATTATCATTAAAGAAGTTATAGCTTTAATATTCTTTTTATAAAGAAAAAAAGGATTGAAGTGTAACCTGAATATTATTACAATCATAAAAGAATCTATATAAAACATAACAGTACTTTTTACATTTACAATTTTTTTTGCGTGTATGGCATGTTACTAGTGCTGCCCTCTTGCGGTGACTTTTTTCGGAGTTTGATGGCATGAGATTATAATGTTCAAGCACTTTCTTAGTTCAATAGTTAACGAACTTATTTCTTTTCGAATTCCGAAATTACTGTTTTTATTATTTACCAAATGTAATTTGTTATCACAGGGGTTTGAACTCATAACCACTTATATATTTAAAGCACTCTGTAGGACGCTTTGGCACTGTGATTGTTACAAATTGTTTTTTTTTTTTTTTTGTTTAGCTCGATAAGTCTCAACCTGTATCGCCAATTTATTTTTAATCCACAAATGCAACCTCCCTTCTTTGCACGATTAAAAGGTTTATTCAACGGTGAATATCATCGTTACGTTCCACTTCACTCGACTATTTAAGCTACCTTCATCCTCCATCCTCTTGGCCCAACGGCTCACACTATTTCTCTAAAACAATAACAATTTTAAGCTTGCAACAAGCCATTGGTTTGCACCTTACCGAAATAATAATAAAAACAACTTACACAAAAGCCGGTTTCATATGATATTTGAGATATATTGAGTCCATTCATAATGTTTACCCTGCATATTGATTAAAAAAGTAAAACGAATAACACAAACTCGTAACTATTATATTCACCAGCCAACAACAGCTAAGTAATGTCATTTGAGTTATTGTAGCAAATAGGTAGTGGAATATTTTATGTGAACTAGTGATTCACTTTGTTTCAAATCTACCCTCATCTTTTTATAATGAATCTAATATAGAAAAATCCTAAAAGAAAGTAGCATCGTTAAGTTGCGGATCGCTATTTTACATATTTTTGTTGTCAGCATTCATAACTCGCCAATAAAAATTAAAAAAGAAAATTGTAAGTTATTAAATTTGAACTCGAACCACCTTGAATGCTTATCACGGCGAAGACCGCTTAGCCATTCAGTCACTTACTGTGAACGTTGAAATTAGTAAGTAGTACCTAACAATCATAAGCGGGCAGCAAGTTGTCAAAGTATATGAGTATGTATCGAGCTTTATTATAGAAGAAGATCGTAACTACAACTAGTATTGCTTGGCCATAGTTTTGTGAGATTGTAATTCGACTTTTGGTCGAGATAGTACATAGTATTGTATAAAGCCATGTGTTCTTTTTAATGAATAGACAGCTGTGCTGCTGGGGAGTTGGTACCGCTACTTCTTCTTTCCAACAAAAGCACCAGGAAGAGGCGAAGAACGGCCGTTTTTGGGGGGACTGTCTTATATAATATTGACGTTCAAAAAGTGCTAATTCTCAGCATAATTTGAATAAATGCCTTTTGATTTGATTTAATGTAATAATATGTGCATATTTTCTTAATATGTCTAATCATTTGTGTTTAACTAATGAATACGTTTTTTTGTTTCATGTACGCTCCGGTATAAACAGGTAAGTAAAAACTACAACGCATTTTATCTATTAAACGTCAAGTATCTCTACTTGTGACACTAAATCAGATTCTCCTAGTGAGTGATTAGGAAAGTGCACGTGCTTTTTAAATGTTTCAAACACGTGTCTGTGGCCTCTAAGATAGCTTTAAGTGCTCCTTAACATTTCTAAAAGAGCTTGAGAATGTCTTTTATGTAAAATTCTAGTAATTCTTAATAGAGAAATATCATCGTACATTACTTCTATTGTAGACAAAGTGTAAGTTCAACTAGTTTAGCTTCGAAGTAATGTATTATGATTTTATTAATGTCCTAATATGGTAAAATAAGTGGTATAAAACATATTAGACTTGCTGTCTTCCAGGCCATAGATTTTCAATATATTTAAAAAAAAAAAAGGTACACTAGTAAGTTTATACATTTAATTCACTAAACTCTACCGAGTGCATTTTACAGTACTTTTGATGATCTATAAATCTTCAACGCTTAAATTATTTAATTTCAAAATGTATTAAAACAAGTTAAGGGTTTATTAGAACCTAAGAATATAACGTTTAATGGGCGATAAAGCGCTAAAACAAAAGGATTAACAGATTATTTTATTATTTCAGAACGAGTCACGTTTAGACCGGAGAGTAAGTTAAAGGTTTTCAAAAAAATATTTGTGTTTAGAAAGCTTTAGGCTAATCTGGAAAAAGAAAATACGTCAAACTTTAGCTATTCAACCTCTTTTTGTTTTATATACTCTTTGGTCACAATACTTTTTTTTCTGTTGCGTTCTTCGATTTTCAAATCGAATTTTTCGTTACTCCAGAAATGCAAGATGGCGAATTTTCTAGAAAAATCCAGATGAAGCCAAAGCTTACAACCGCTAGAATAGCAGCACTAATGCTTCCATTTGTTGCCTTCGTAGATGAAGTTAGTACTGTGGTAATTAACGGCAATACTTTATTGTATATTGTAATTTAACCTATATGTTAAGATAAACTTTTCATAAAACCTTTTGAGCATTTCGAAAAAAAAATATAACAACAAATATTTTCATACTAAAAACTAGCGCGTACAAAGTTTTCATTTCATACAAATTGATCGCTTTTCTTAGAAAAAAAATACTGAAGTCGAGTACAAAACTCAAATAAAATAATATAAATATTCCGCAAATTATTCGTTAGTATACATGGAGTAATTAAAAGTGATATGTATTAAGAATACACCTTAAATAAAATACGAATAGCGAGTGGGGCTATTCGGAATCAGTAAAATATTCCAGTAAATTCTCGGAAATTGAAATGAGAAATATTGGAAGCCTGTTGAAATCTAATATAAAATATACATACGAGTATATGAAATTCTGTAGAATTGTTAGAATGCAAACATAAATTAAAATTTAAAGTTTAGATAAGTAATAAAAGTAAATTTATTTAATTTTTGTTTTTCCTAAAGAAATTATGTTAACCTGCAAATGCAAGGGAAAACATATATAGTTTAATTTTCCATTTTCTATTTTCCTTAAAATTTATAATGGACTTAGATGGATATATATTTGGGCAAATCAACAAAGTTAAGAGAAACCATTCTTCTTTTTCTGTGACCCTTACAATATTTGCTACAAACAGTAGTTGCCATCACATTGCAACCAATAGGGTAATAGAGGTGTATCCAAGATACGAAAATAAAAAAATTGTTAGTCGGTCTTATAGATAATAAAAAAATTAAGACCAGTATTTTTTAGTTTGTCAAAATTACCAAAAATTACTGAGATATAGCAACGGAGTGGGGGCTAACGTCACGCCGTGCTATATTTTGTACCACGAATGACATTGGCCGCCGGCAGAAGTTATCACCCACCAGACAAAGTCTTGCCGCCAAGCGATTTGTCGTGTTTCGGCACGATGTCTGGTGAAGCCGTACGGAGGACGTGTCTGAGCAGTTGTGTTGCGATGTGTGACGGGTACGATGCGCCAAATGTTGTTGTGTTGGGAATTTTGTCCTGGAGGGTCTTCAGATCAATCTCCCTTTGGCGCAGCATCGTTGGTCGTGTTGTTGGGTTTAACATTGCATCACCTCGCTCAACTGCCGTCTTCCTTCCTATTCGCTCAGTTTTTCTGAGCGAATAGGTTCTTAATAAACTAGCACGCTTTACCATCAACGATCGCATCACTGCTTACCATCAGGCGGGATTGCAGTCAAGCGCTAGTTTATAATTATTAAAAAAAAAAGTATTTGAATGAAAGAAAATATAAAAAATACGTGTTCAATATTTTTTTATACATCTATCTGATGGACATTAAATTATTTTTAGTATATCACCCAATTGCGTAATACTCTATACTGATAGAGTGTACTGCAGCGTAATCGGCGAACACATTTTTGTCAAATGAATGCGACTAGTTGGGATCAGTTGGTATCGTTCGGGCCGCCCATTGGTCCGTTCGGTCCAAACGATCCCAACTAGTCGCAATGATTTGACAAAAATGTGTTCGCCGATTAGGGGGCTGATAAAGCAATGGGTTTCATTTTGACAGTTCAACAACATTCCTTGCGTTATTTACGTTGCTTAGCAGATATAGTATTTCTAAAATTATTCAGATTGATAGTAATAGTGTGATAAGCAATTAGAGTAAAGGCGTTACATCGCCTTCTTTTTAATTGACAATCCTTGACCTATGAAAGAAAAGCGGAGAACTAAATGCCAATGCTTTAAATTCAAAAGCAAAAGCTGTAATTGTCATTTAAAATACTGAGAACTCACACAAAGTAGAATCACCATGCCCGAAAATTACAAAAGAACGATATAATATCCAATCAACGAACAATAGAAAGAAAATGAAGGCAATTTCATAATAAGTGTTTGGCAAATTAGTTTCAGAGCTTCGGTAAACGGACTCAAAGCTACTAACAGTTATATATAAAGGGTGTATCTGACATCGACGCACAAACGAGTACCATGGATCCAGTACATGATTCTGAACCCCCCAGTGGTGGTATTTTTCGTCGGCTTTTTCATGATTTAAATATATAATATATATATATAGTTTTTTACCTTTAGACCGTTCATAATTGCTACTTTTATAACCCAATAAGATTTTAGGGTAAAAATTAAATCATTCCTAATTAAATAAAAAAGCGCAATGAAAACAAAACTCGAAAAACTATCTTATCAGCTGATTTAGTAGAGTTCACATCAGGGATCAACGTCATACCTACAAACCCGCGCGGTGGCACGCTTGCAACGTCGACACTTTTTTTAAAACACTGTGAATTCTGTAACCGTTCATTAACGATATAAATGACTGTCATCATTTTATTAGTAGCATATGGTCTAGCCTTTTCGCGAAGTTTGCGTTACGATGTCAGATACACCCTGTATATAGCTGACATAAATAGGTCAACGCTTATAAATGTCAAAACGTATACATCTTCTTTCTGTTAAAGAAACACCTGATTCTTATTTAAGACTAGGTTATGTTTTGAGAGCAATTTTATTATATTTGTTTAGTTTAGTTCAGTGTGGATAGTTTGGTAGAAGTTTGTAGATTGAGTAGGTAAATAGAAATAAATTTACTTTCTGATGTTGATGTTAGATCTTTCAGGTCATAAACATGAGTTCCGTGCTAATTAAATTGGAATAAACAGAGTTCTCCATGAAAATATCTAAAATGTTTTAACAAAGTTTAAAAGCCAATCAGCTGCGGATTCAACGTGTTTTTGAATATAACACTATATAACTTAATGTGATTTGAAATTCATGAAACGTAAATACCCGTAGGAAAGTTTTGCTCGCTGACACATGAGAACATGAATGCAAGCGACGAATGGTCGCGATACTGGATCCTACAACATTTTACTTTTAATATCAAAAAGCTTTCATTTTTTAATTTGAGCTATTTATTATTAAAAGTATTTTTCTCGATGGTATACCATATCATCAGCTGCTGGCAGAAATTATCACCCACCAGACAAAGTCTTGCCGCCCAGCGAAGCTGTACGGAGGAAGATTCTGAGCAGTTGTATTGTGATGTGTGCCGGGTACGATGCGCCGAATGTTGTTGTGTCAGGAGTTTGGTCGTGGAGGGTCTCCAAATCAATCTCCCTCTGGCGCAGCATCGTTGGTCGTGTTGTTGGCTTTAACAATGCATCACTTCGTTCAGCTGCCGTCTTTCTTCCTATTCACTCAGTTTTTTTGAGTGAATGGGTTCTTGATAAACTAGCGCGCTTTACCATCAGCGATTGCATCACTGCTTATCATTAGGCGGGATTGTTGTCAGGCACTAGTTTATAATTATATAAAAAAAGACGAGAAAATAATGGGGTATTACTACTGTCAACGATGATAGTTCCATGGTCCATTAAATGGAAAGACTATGAATAAAAGAAATGAAACTGATTATAGTCCTGTTCCTAACGCTGAACTTGAATCTAAAACTACCAATTACACTTTTGCTACACTTACACTTTTGTAGCAGTATCAGTGAAATGGACACAAGAAATATCAGAGAAAAGTTAATGACGCAATTCCAAAATTGTACAGACTTGATTATTATTTGAGTGATTATTATTTTGGGAGCTAAATAGTTAATCTACCTCTCGCAATAATACTTACTAAAAGGGATCAAGGGATTGTTGAAAAGGTACCGAAATCGAAATAAACATCTTTTGACTGGAATATCGAAACAAATTTCTGCTGAAACAGACAATTTTGGTTGTAGATTATCAAGTAAATGTCATTGCAAAATTACATCCGAGACATTTTTACACAAATAAAACAAATTCAAAATTAACTAGTCACCCTTGATAGAATCTAAATTGCTGATTGTCAAATCCAGAACACAGGTTTTTTCTACAAAACATTTTTTCATACATTTTATGCTGGCAATTTTTTAATATGTTTTCACATGTTTTACACAAGCGGTGCCCAGTTATCAATGTAACACTTTTGCAATATGACTTTTCCCAAGACGCCAAAAGTTTCGCTTGCTAGTTGTGAAGATTGAATCTCAAGCCATGAAAAAATTGCTAGGTTTTCGCTGATTCTTAAATGATATTGAAAGTCTTTATTCATCGATATTAGTAATATTATTGTATAGAATAATTATTTATATAGCTAGTTATTTAGTGTAGTTACTAATTAGTTTCTTTTAAGTTTCGATGGGTTATTTTTTTTTCTACCAGATATTTCTTGGTAGTAACTCGGAGTCTGGTTTTGTGCCTGGTTAGCAATAGGGGCGGTTCTATTGCACGGGCCTTATACCTAACTGGCATAATGAGGATGTACCATATGTACACCTCCGTCTGTCCCCCAAGACCTCTAGGGCAGATGTATTATTATGTAGATAACTAGATAATTTAAAACAGTAGACAGTGAATAATAAATAATCCATAATATTTTAATGTACGTTAGACATAACTTAGAAATTAAAATTTGACTCAGTAAAAGTAACAATAATTAGATACACAAATAAAACAATAGCTGTTAGAGGCAAAGCTTCGCTTAATGTGAAAGTCTGTTTTAGTATGGTGTAAAATCTAACAAACAATCGCTTCGTAGATGGCTCTTAACAGATGAGAACAAATATTTATTAACAGCTTCTAGATCTTAGTAATAGTAATATGTTAAACAGCTATTTTTAACATTCTTGTAGAGAATACTCTCTAGATAATTATTTTCTTTCTTACTATGTAAATAAAATAGCATAGTTCTATAAATATAATCGTTTACGATACTACATAAGAATCTATAGGATCTCAAATTCTAGGCATTTATTTGAATCGTCAGTTTTTATATATATTATATATTCAGCACGTCAGCGTTTGTTCAGCGATTAGTTCTCAACGCGATTTGAACTTCGAGTACTCATTCATACGAGCGGCATGTGTCAAACGCTGTCGACAGCTGTCAACTACTGCAGTTGCATCTGCCGTCGACAGCTGTCAACTACTGCAATTGCATCTGACGTTGACGCGTGCCGCTCGTGTGTAGGTTCGTGTTCACAAAACACATAAAATCAATCAGGAACAGCAGATATAAATATACATCTGTTATAATCTAAGCGACACACTCAATTGGGTTGTATCCTAAAAAATAATTTAATGTCCATCAGATAGATTTATAAAAAATATTGAACACGTATTTTTTATTTTTTCTTACATTCTAATACTTAGGAAGATATTGATTTGAAACGTCGCATGGTGTCACGCCGTGGTACAAAATATACCATGGCGTGACGTAATTAGCCCCCACTCCGTAACTTTAATACGCTATATCTCAGTCGTTTTTGGTAATTTTGACAAAATAAAAATACGGGTCTTAATTTTTTTTATTATCTATAAGACGGACTAATTATTCTTCAGACCTGGTTTGCATAAATACACAGAATAAATCAATTGCACAAAAAAAAAACGAGTGTGCTTATGACCACACGACTAAAGTGAAACTTCTTACGCTCCATCTGTATGTATGTATATATATATGTGTGTGTGTACAATATATACATGTATACACATATACATATATTAATTTTCGCTAAATATTTAAACTTATTTCATGGTTTCATTGGTAAATTAATATTTTTGCATAGATCTTCTATTTTTATTTAAAAAAAAAAAAAAAAAACTCGTTGTAGACCTTGTAGTACCAAGCTCGTGCCGCGGGCGCCTCTGTGCTTATATCCCCCACTTCCGTTCGCCTTGCCCGATCACTTTTCGTAACGCTTACGTCACGCGTTCGCCAGCTTACTCCCCAAGTCAAGCATGCGTAAGGAAGTTTCACTTCAAAAACCAAGCTCATTTTTTGTTTTCATGAAAAAAAGTTCATCATTAGCAAGATAGCGAAAAACCTTAAACCCGATCTATCAGATAGGAAAGATATAATGAAGCACAACCACAAAGACAAGAAAAAAAGCATATATAGCGGTATCTACAAATGCTACATGCGAACAACTCGGCATACTGACGTTACACAGATCTTGCAAGCAGAGTTTACCGTGCCTCTAGCATATACAACTTATTTTTTCCTTATACAAATCTGAATATAGTTTGTTCAGAGTTCAAGCAACTGAATCGATTCAGTTTAGATTTCGACGAAGCGTTTGGCTTTTCCTTTTTTATACCGTAGCTTTGCAATATATATTTGAAAATCTTATGTATGTACATAAAAATATATCTAATTTTAAGAAAATAAGCGATATTCATAATATAAATACCAGGAACAAACACAATCTTGCTGTACATCACACTCGTCTCCACAGAGTAGGCAACTCGTTCATGGGTCAATGTATACACTTTTACAACAAGCTTCCCATGGACATTCGAAACTTACCCATTAAACGATATAAAACCTATATAAAGGCCAAACTTTGCAAAAAGGGGTATTATAATAATTATTTTAATAATTATTATAATTATTTTTCTCGGTGGTAGGCCATAACATCGGCCGCCGGCAGAAGTTACCACCCACCAGACGAAGTCTTGCCGCCAAGCGATTTGTCGTGTTCCGGCATGATGTCTGGTGAAGCCGTACGGAGGACGGGTCTGAGCAGTTGTGTTGCGATGTGTGCCGAGTATGATGCGCCTAATGTTGTTGCGTTGGGAGTTTGGTCGTGGAGGGTCTTCACATCAATCTCCCTTTGGCGCAGCATCGTTGGTCGTATTGTTGGGTTTAACATTGCATCACCTCGCTCAACTGCCGTCTTCCTTCCTATTCGCTCGGTTTTTCTGAGTGAATAGGCTCTTAATAAACTAGCGCGCTTTACCATCAACGATCGCATCACTGCTTACCATCAGGCGGGATTGCGGTCAAGCGCTAGTTTATAATTATTAAAATAAATAAATAAAAATATAAAATCTCAGATTATTTAGAGGATAGAGAGGCTTGGGACTGAGCTGCTCGCTCTGTTAAGCATTGTTATTAAGCAATATGCGTAATTATAACGTAAATTATTGTAAACATTTTCATTTTTAATGTCTGGACTTTAAAAAAGACGATGATCCCTGAGTTTGTTTCGGCTATTTCTTCTCAGACGTAGTCAGTTAGGAAATGCCGGCTTCATCTAGTTTAAAAAAAAAAAAAACATATGACGTGTAAAAGTGATCGGTGATCCTACTTGCTTAATAAACGATTTCATTTCATTTCATTTGTAGTATGACTACAATTTGACACTACAATTTGAGTGTCTTCAAGGCTAGAGTAAAAAAGCTCTAAATAAATTAGCGCGCTTTATCATCAACGATCGCAGCACTGCTTACAATCAGGCGGGATTGCGCCGCTGTAAACTAGCGACTCGTTGATATTTTTGTAGTGACAACCAAGTAACAAGCTCATAACTTTGTGATTTTTCATGATAGCTTCTTGAAATTTTGTACATAAAAATACTGGACATTCAGGTTTAGCATAAAAAAAAAATAACGTTGTGTAGAACTTCCCAACATGCACTGTCACCCGTTTATTAGACACCGGTCTAATCAAAGGCTCCTCCATTTTCTATGAAAGATTAGTGAACTTTACACCCTTTGCCTCATACCTTTAAACACGGTCCACCCTAAAAGGGCAAATTATTTAAAAACTAGATCCAACGAAACTTGCTTACATTTGTTGCCTCCATTAACCCTTTCTTGCCAAGTTTTGCTGCTACCTAGTTCTGAAACTTGTTACTGTCAAGTAACATTTAGGGGTAGATCTGGCTACGGTCCAAATTTCTCCTGTCATGACGCGTCGCTTCGTAAGTCGCAGTGGGACCTTCGCTTACGATGCTATTGTTGGTTTCCGAATGGGGCACAGGATTTATGTCACCCTAATAATTTTATCTAACGTCTTGTTTTTCTTAGATTTGTGTCAGGGTTATACGATCAGGGGTGGCCTATTGGGAACAACAGTAACGTATCAGTTGTAGGTCATAAGTTCGAAACTAACTTTAGTTTGTGTATATTACTGAAAAGATCGCGAAGAAATCAGCTTGATCAAGAACCAACTATTTTAAGACATGCGACATCTACTTAACCCGCACTAGGCCGCGTCGGGGCTACCAGTCCAGTTCCTGTCACAGAGGTAGCCTGTGACAGGTTGTCAGTTCAAGATCGCTCTTAGCGATAAGACCGCCCATTGTGTCACCCTTTGTAAAATCTTTATATTTATGTCGGTCTCCGTAGCGCAGCGGTCAACACGCCTGCCTGCGACGTGGAGGCCCCGGGTTCGATCCCCGGCCAGGTCGTGATGGAAAACGATCTTTTCCTGATTGGCCTGGGTCTTGGATGTTTATCTATATATGTATCTATTATAAAATATAGTATCGTTGAGTTAGTTTCCCATAACACAAGTCTCGAGCTTACTTTGGGGCTAGCTCAATCTGTGTGATTTGTCCGTATATATTTATTTATTTATGTTTTTGTAACCTATATTGTGTACATAATAAAGAGTATTCTATTCTATTTTATTCCATTCTATTCTAGGAACATTATAGACCGAGTATGTAATTCGTCTTTCATGCTCACTAAAACATTTAGATATTATTTTACGGATAAATTTACAGTGAAACAGTGATGTAGATACTTCTGATGAAATCACAGTATTATTCGATACAAGCCACTGAAAAAAACTACCTCGAATTAATGCTCTATTTTGTAATTTACGATATTCCGATTTCAAATGTTTTTTTGACAGCGCCAAAACACCAATGATTAAAGACTCCACAGCATCTACCTTTTATCAGCAAAATATAAAGTTTCAGCCATTTCCAAGTAAGTCTTTTGTTTCTTTACAATGCGATACCTCAACAAAGACGGAATAAATTGATGACTTTTAATATGAAGTTTAATAATAAACAAGGGCCTCTATAAGAACTAAATTCAAGTTGAAATATACAGTAAGAGTTGTTCTCTTAAAACCAATTGCCGATCTTTGTTTGGTCAATCAAGTATCTTTAGAGATGTTATTGTAACGAAAAGCCAACTAAATCGACGTTCATATCTTGCAGAAATAGGAGAGGCATCTTTTCGGTGCTATCAATTCGCATCCTGGTTTGTAAAGGCAAGGCCAAGCATTCTCTTACATCCCAGGAGAGGCATCTGTTCGGTTTGGATATATAAAAATGTTCCCACTCGTTTCACGATCTGTTGTTATCTTTATTTATTGTCTTGTTACTTTATCTAACGGCGTTAATAATATTAGTGTTTTTTTTTATAAAAATATCAGTATCAACATATATATAAGTAGGTTACCCTGTTTGCTGTTGCAATAATATCCCCAGCGGCTGTCAAACGGGCGACGTGTCCGACGTTGCACGTCGTTGCCATGTTGGTCGCCATTTTCTCTAGACGACATGCAGCGACATCTCTCCCCACGGGCACAACTTGAGAGTTCCATTTTCAAAGTTTGAAATCTGTCAAATGAGCGACCATCATATTATATAATTCGAATTCAATTTTAATATTTTGATTGACGTTGGACATTTTGAGAATTGGACATTCTAAACCTGAAGGTTATTATTATTCAACAATAAAATCAGTAGAAATTGTGGTTTTTAATTTGAGAGTATACTGGGAAAATCATTAAAGTTAAACTTACTTGGACGTCAACGTGAATCTAAACTAATATAACGCGCTAATTTCAGGAACTACTTACTGGTCCGATTAAAAAAAATCTTTTTGCGTTGGATAGCCCATTAATCCAGAAAGACTTTAGGCTATATAACATCACGTTGCGACAAATAAGAGCGAAGCATTAAAAAAAAATATATATCAAAACCTACGCGGGTAAAACCGCGCGGTGCAGCTAGTCTTTCATGTACTATTTTTTTTTAACACGTAATATTTTTGTATTTTTTTTTTGTTTTTAACATGTATGACTACGCATAACTTTTACAGCATATTTTTTTTTCAAAATGATATATTTATATATATACATACATATAAATATTAAGAAACACAATTAAATCTAATACTGTAGACTTTTCAAAGTCTCATCAATTTTTGATTACGAAATCCGAAACTGTCTACCAATATTTCTAAAAAATCAATGGATATTTATCGAAGTAGCACCCAAGCTCAATTGTCATTAGCGAAGGCACATCGGCCAATTCAAACAAGCCTTTCGACAGCCAAGTTAATTAGTGCTTCGGATAATAGGGCAACGGTAATTGGACTATGTTTTATCTATGATCATTCTTGCGTTGCCTTGACTCCACAAAGGCTTGTCTGAGGTCTCAAATCCCTTTGTGTTTTCGAGGAGGTTTTTCGGGGGTAAGCAATTAGATAAGTTAACGTCGTATTTTTGGAACTTATTTATTTTTTACTCCTACTATTGTTGTATGTAGTGATGCTTGAATAATTTCTTATTCTTCTGTGGTTTTGAAAATGCTCTATTATGTACTTTTTTTCCAAAGTAGGTAAATCTTTAAATTAATACGTACGAAGTATAATCATAACTTCCCTTTTCTCGATCACCAATCACTCGTGTTTTGTATCATCACCCTCTATACAAAGTATCTCTAGGTCAACGATCTCTTTGAATTTCCCAAGAGATCTGTGACTATCTACAATTGAATTAGTTGAAATAAACTTGAGGTTATGTTCGTTTATTGTTTCAGTGGTTTAAGGATTTTGTCTCGCCGCCGTCTCGTTCTCGACATCGAGAATTGTAATACAGAAATTTTTGTTCCCATGGAAATGACCTTTAAGGTTCATTGGTCAAGGATAAAGATCTGATTGGCCTTTGTGTACTTAAGTTTCTTGTCTATTATCGTTACCAATGACCTTTTTATCTCGATAAACATTTCTGGCAGCATCTTTTTTTTAATATTCAAAGCGTTTGTTTTCTTCTAATTAATTCATTCATTCATTAATCATCAACCTTTTTATCGTCCCACTGCTGGGCCCAGGTCTCCTCTCATACAGAGAGGGTTTGAGCATAATCACCACGCTTGCTCAATACGGGTTGGCGATTTCAGACTTATAAAGTCCAGGTTTCCTCAAGATGTTTTCCTTCACCTTCAGTCATCCAGTGTCCAAAATATACTTAGAAAGTACCTACATATAACGTCAGAAAAGTTACATTCACTGCACTCATACTTGAGAGGCTGGAGTTTTAACCACTAGGCCACCACGACAATACTAATTTTAACTTATATTTTCAAAAGCGGATAAATTTCAATTAGCGGGCCCGTGATCCTTCCGTGTTATCTTTTCAAAATTAATAATATTGTTTCGAGTTGTTGTTTCGATTAATACTTATTCAGTCACAGTTTTATAGTTACAATAAAATGAGTATACATAATATGAACGTAAAGCTCATTAATATTATTTTGGTTATGCATACAAGTAATTCAAGGAACAGGTGTGGGTTTTAATCAAAGTCTGACATCCCCTTATCCGCCCAGAATAGAAGTCATTTGATAATTTCCATCGGCCCTACGGGCAATGTGCCCGGCCCACTGCCGCTTGAGTATAGCAATTCTTCGGTTCTCGAGTGGCAACCATGTACCGGAAAACTCAGTGTGGGTAGACCCCCGACAAGAAGGAGCAACGATCTGGTGAAGATCGCGGCAAATCGCTGGATGCGGGAGGCGCAGGCCCGGTCGTCGTGGAAATACTTGATGGAGGCTTTGTCCAGCAGTGGACGTCTTACAGCTGCAATGATGATGTCATCATCATATGCTTTTTTTATAAACTGCTTTACTTTAGACAGGAAATACCATCACTGATAATTCCCATCCAAAAAAAGCATTAACCAACAAAACCTGACCATCAACCAGAGTTTGTATGTGTACAGGTAAGCCGTCTACATTCTCATAACAAATATGAACCCGTTTACAAAATTAATGAACCATACAAAATAATCGCTTAGAAACAACTATTTCACGTTTATGGCGGCAGTACTAAGCAAACTAGAAGTTAAACGGAGCGTGATAGAACTTTGTTTATATATTCTAATCCAAACTCCTGAATTGGAAATCGGTTAAGCCTTCGACGCATATAAAATAGCACAACAGTCTAATGTCCTAGCCTTTTCGCATATAGAATGATATACAAATTTTGGTCCTTTTTTAATCCCACCCACAGCAGAACAGAGTATTTTGTTCAGCATCTAGATTTGTTTCAAGTGACACAAAATTAATAAATGTGTCATTAGATACAGACGACAGCACAACAAGCTACTACAATGTGTAAGATTTCTTTATTAGATTTTCAATTTTATCCCTAAAGTATTAAGGCTCAAGGTTGATTGGGAATATTTGGCAGTTTGAGGTAGCTTGACCTGCGGTCGTCGGTACCTACTGGTTCACCGGAATTTTAAGAATTAAAAAGTGAACATAATCACAAAGTGTGCTTGTGTTCACTTTTTAATTCTGAAAGTCATTCGCTACTCCATGTTTCAGTTATTGTAGACTTAATTAGAAAATAAATGACCATTTTATTAATTTAAAATCATTTTCATATAAAATCTTAAATATTACTTACATACAGTCATTACATTACCTATACACCTTATTAGCATTTTCAAATTGTTTTTCCTAACTGTATTATGTTAAAATGAGTTTACTTTATGTGTTTTATGGTGAATACTGTATATCATCATCATTTCAGCCGAAAGACGTCTACAGTGTGTGTGACTTCTTATATACAGCCTGGAGGGGTAAACACCGGTACTAATGAAATCGGTGGTTTGGTTTCACTTTCAGAACGTAAATTGAATGAAAAAAGAATACTTTTTTAAAGTAAAATCTCCACTTTTCTACGATTTTATTTTTACTCTAACGCCCTAGCGGAATCATAATGTTTCGTAAACGCTAGGGTAAACGACCGGCACGCAAGCTGCGCGCGTGGCGCCGCGGCCCTCTCCCGTCAGTTCGGCGCAGCCACGGTATGCAAGGGACGTGCGCTTGCTCGCAGCGCAAAGCTCGCGACGCGAAGTCCGAAGTCCGCCCGCCACCTCTCATTTGTCGTGCAAGTGGGTCTTATGTGTGTCGTGTATGTATGTGTGTTATGTAGTGTAATATTTTGACGGACACAAAACTACAGTGGACGGAAATGGTTCGGCTTTACGCCGTGGCTGGCGATAACCTGAACGAGGCCTGAAGAATTTACGTATTTACTATGTTCATAATTAACATTACGGGAGCCGGGTGAATCACATACGGCACGAACATCGAATACGGCAAAACCACCATCGTCTTTCATCGTCTTTTGAGGTTAATGTAAGTGTACATTATTCAATCGATGTAAATTTAACAAGTAATTATTAATGAAACTGTAGATAAAAGTGTGATTAACTTTTAAACACCTAAGCCAGGAAAAGAATGAAGGGAAAGTTACATCACAGGTTATGTGTATTGTGTTTTTAGTGGAATTTAGTTAGTTAAAACTTACGTAGGAAGTTAAGACGAACAGCCAGTGCAAGAGGTCAGCGCCCTTTGCACTGGTACGTACCTCGGGCGCGTTATATATATGAGTTTACGGCCGGTCTCGGACCGAAACTTTTTAAAATTTTTAAAAAGTTTCTTTCCGAAAGAAAATACGTTTATTTATTTTTCAATTCAGATAAACATTTTTATAATCAAGCAAACTACCTATGGTTTTAGTGTCAATGGATTTTACCCTTCCAGGCTGTATACCTGCATATAATTCAAAACATAAATAATTAAATATATATTGTTATTTTCTTATTGTTAAAATCAATAAATAATAAAATTTAATCATTCAATTCGGTTAATATTAACATTTACTTAGCTTAAAATCAAATTCCATCGATAAAAATATGAATTATCACAAAAGAACTCACTTTAATCAAGTCTCGGTTATATCAATTACACGATGCGACGAGTCGAAGATTTGTCTCAACATTTGCAGTCACTATAGAGAATCTTCAGAGGGTAGAGCATTGACCTCGCCCACGCAGTTACTAGAATTTATTGAACGCTTCCCAGACCTCACTCTAGTATAAATACATTTACCAGTAAAGGCATTTCAAAAGACCGCTTTTCGCTTAGTCCATTATTGACCTGTTTTGGAAATGTTTGTCACGCTTTTACACCCCCAATTCATTTTGATGTTGGTATTTCGTCAGAAAGAGCGGACCGTCATCAAACATGCGGCCCAAGTGAGGGTTGGTAGAAGTCATATCTTCCAATATTTTCTTCTAGCATGGGCCGAGTACCACACAATTTAGAAATATTTATTTTGCAATGAATTTGGTTACAAAATAAGACGAACGATAAACATGGTAAAATGGTTCCAACACACACTACTTGCAAAAGCAAGAACATGTATTTACATTTACCTTCTGTAGCACTACCTACAAACGCTACAAAAATGAACAACGCGTCATACTGACGTCACACGAATTCTACATCTCGCAATCAGAGTTTACCGTGCAATTAGCATACATACAACTTGCCAATTTCAACCATCGGGCAAGTGCCCGCCAGACATAACACCCGTCTGGTTGGAGGATCCTCCCTTTTCTATGGAGGATGAGTGAGCTTTACTCCCTGTTCCACATGCCTCCACATTGGTGACCCCGAGCATGAACGTCAGCGCAGCCTTCGTGCAACAAATTGAGCGTGACGTCATCATCATTCCTCCCGCAAGCTTCATCGGCGAATCACCCACCCTAGCCAGCACCCATTTTCTACAACGGGTATCCTGACCACAAGCATGCAGCGACCGCGCATACCTGGTCATCACCCTCAACCTCATCAGCAACCTCGACGCAGCCTCAACACGGCGCTGTTCGACATCCGACGCACTGGAGTACAACGCAGCGCCCCACCACCCCGACTCACTGGGGAATCTTCAAAGACAGTTCCGACTCACCGTGAACTACGGCAACCGGTTCCGACTCACTGGAACCTCAGCTGGCCTAGCAAGAATCACAAGATACAAGACTCAGCCCACTATCGACCTCCGGTCTCCGGAGGGGAGTGATGTAGCACTACCTACAAACGCTACAAAAATGAACAACGCGTCATACTGACGTCACACGAATTCTACATCTCGCAATCAGAGTTTACCGTGCAATTAGCATACATACAACTTGCCAATTTCAACCATCGGGCAAGTGCCCGCCAGACATAACACCCGTCTGGTTGGAGGATCCTCCCTTTTCTATGGAGGATGAGTGAGCTTTACTCCCTGTTCCACATGCCTTCACACTTCCTTGATTAGTACGTATACATTTGTACATTGTTAATGATTATCTCATGGCTGAAGAAAAGGTGGGTTTATCACTTAAACTACGGACACACTAATGATCAAATGTGCCACTACAAGTATCGGCGACAAGTCAAACGAAGCCGGCTGATTTCGTCTGACAAATATGGAGACAACGCGCAGCAACGTCAGATGAAGTCGTGCGACATCGCGAAACTTCGCCTGACATATGAGGCGACATCGCGCGACTTAAATCCGTAGCAAAGTTGTAGTAAAAATAATTTGCGACATGTGTTGCGTGATTTTACCAGACATGTCGAGCAAAGTCCGGTAACGTCGCGCTACCTCATCTGACGTCGCTGCGCACATAAGTTGCGCGTTGTCTCCATATTTGTCAGACGAAATCGGCTGTCTTCGCTTGACATATCGCCGATACTTGTCGTGGCACATTTGTCCCCTAGTGTGTCCGTGGCTTTAAACTACAAACTCGAATCCAACTCACCTTTGTTGTTAGTTCTATGGTTTTAGGTATCCTAACTTCGGAAGTAGTCTGTAAAAAAGCAATTATCACGTGAAAATTGAGCTGAGACTAACTTTGGACTTAATTATGATAAATTAATAAGTCGATATGAATCTTTATAACACAGCCACCAAAATTGAAATTTTGGACTATTGTTCTTGTAATGGTTTAAAGTACAGAGAGAGGTTAAGTAATTATAAACATGGTACGTATGTAAGAAAATACAAGGAGTTCCTCCTTGTGTTGTATATTACTTTTGTTTGTACTTAATATATACAGTATCTAAAGAAAACCCTATCCGATCCGTGAAGGTATTGTTAGGTATCGATAACTGTACTAAGACCTACAAAGCCGAGCTAAACTTAAAAGAATTTCCCCCAAAAATCTAAATATTATTTCGCAAAAGGAGGTAAATTAATACACATGCGGTAGAAAATACATACGCGGGCGAAGGGGGCTAGGACACGTGGCACGAGATCGCATCGCTATCTTTTTAAAAAATTACCAAATTTTGAGGAAGTTGGAATTAATTTGCGGAAAAAAAATATTTCAAAATTCGTTAGTATTGTTACTATGATGATTATATAAAATTTCATATTGTATTTGGTCATGTGTTTACCCAACCTTTATTATCCTTATGAAGCGGACAGAGTTTACTTTACATATTGTTTATATAGACTGGTTGCAAACTTAATTCTCAAAACTAATTTCGTTCAATTCCGCAAAACAAGAACTGAAAATCAGAAGCTGTTGTCTAAATTAACTTTTATACATGGCAGGTTTTCAAGAATTTCAACTTGAAAATTAATCTCAGCAGAACTCGGTGCCAATGTTATTATTATTACTAAATATACACCTATTTAATAAAATATGCTGGGGCTTTTATTGGATTTTAGGCTGTGATTAGTCAAATTGTATATGTGCGGTGGAATTCCAAATTGGATATGTACAGGCTTAATTCTGTCCTTCTATCCCGTCTTGCATATTTTTTTTCATGCGTTAATTTTTATCCATTAGCCCAAGAATCCTTACTAATGTTATAAATCGAAAAGTGAGTTTGTTTGTTTGTTTCGCTTTCATGCCGTAACTACTGAACCGATTACTTTGAAATTTTGAAGACTTAAAGCTAGAAGTCCAGATTAAATAATAGGGTGCTTTTTATCCCGGAAAATTTTATGTTCCCTAGGGAAAACATAAATATTGTTAGCTTCATACCAGCTCAGTGATAGATGGCCCTGTGTGTCGTTTAAAACTAGGTAATATATTGCAAATGAATATGCACATGTAAACTTAGAAGAGAATATGAAAGAAGATGACAGAGGAATCTAAAAAGCGCGAAATTAACAAATTCCACGCGGGCGAAGCCACGGGCGGAAAGCTAGCAGAACTTACTTTAATTTTTTAAATTATTTTTTTTATCCAACTCGGCTGGGCTGCTTTCGGGAAGCTACGTAGAATCTTCTCGTCCGAAATACCGCAGTGTCTCAAGACAAAAGTCTTCGACCAGTGTGTGTTGCCAGTGATGACTTATGGAATTGAGACGTGGTCGCTAACAATGGGCCTTATAAGAAGGCTCAAAGTCACTCAAAGGGCAATGGAGAGGGCTATGCTTGGGATTTCACTGCGCGATCGGATCAGGAATGAGGAGATCCGCAGAAGAACGAGAGTAACCGACATAGCCCGAAGAATTGCAGCACTGAAGTACCAATGGGCTGGACACATTGCCCGTAGGACCGATGCCCGATGGGGCCGACGGGTTCTCGAGTGGCGACCACGCACCGGAAGACGTAGCGTTGGTAGGCCCCCGACAAGGTGGACCGACGACCTAGTGAAGGTCGCGGGAAACCGCTGGATGCGGGAGACGCAGGACCGGTCGTCGTGGAGAACTTTGGGGGAGGCCTATGTCCAGCAGTGAACATCTTTCGGCTGAAATGATGATGATGATAATGAATTATTTTTTTTAACTAGCATCCCTCCACTTGCTTCTTTATCACATAAACCGACCGTGATAAGGAGGTGGTGGCGAAACTCTATCAAAATGTACCAGTAGTAACGATCACCACGAGTTGGCTGGTTGATCGAATCCCATAATCCCATCACAATCAAGCATCAGTACAAACAAGCAAAATGACGAATTTTCACTTATTTGGAACACGAATTTAAACTTATATTTTACATTAGACAAATACGATCGATATTTGGGCCGACAGATATTTCGTATTATATTAATGTCTCCTAAATTTGAATGCCAATATTGATAGAGGCAAATATTTTAGCTCTCTTTGGTATTAAAATGTTTCCTATTTTGCACCTTTCTGTACAATATATCAAAATGTAGTAAAATTATATCAGACAATTACTGTCCCACGATAGTGTAAAGGTCACTTCTCATATAAAGAAGGCATTGATAACCATTCTTGGTCAATACAGATTGGCGATTTCAAACTTCTATAACTAAGAGTCAAGGTTTCCATATGAGCGGTGAGCAGTGGCCAGCTCGCAGCCCGGTAAGGACCAGCCCCCTAATCGGCGAACACATATTTGTCAAATGATAGCGACTAGTTGGCATCAGTTGGGATCGTTCGGACCGCCCATTGGTCCGTTCGGTCCAAACGATCCCAACTAGTTGCAATCATTTGACAAAAATGTGTTCGTCGATTAGGGGGCAGGTCCGAGTCGGCGCGTTGTGTTTAACGTGCGCCTCAAAGAGATGTCACCACATCGTGAAGGATCCAGAAAGACCTATGCCACCTGGTCAGGCTTGCGGGTTGTTTTAAAAAGAAACTCATGGCGATATCCCTAACGCTTCACTGCTTTCAAAATGGTGAAGAAAAACTTCGTGATGAAGCTGGCACGTCTTAGAACCAAAAATTTTAAGAAAATCCGCACTGGTCTAGCGTAGCAGATTACAAATTTGCCATACCATCAACTGCCGGCAGAAGTTACCACCCACCAGACAAAGACTTGCCGCGAAGCGATTCGTTAGATTCCACATGATGTCTGGCGAAGCCGTAAGGAAGACAGGTCTGAGCAGTTGTGTTCTGATGGGTGTCGGGTACGATGCGCCAAATGTTGTTGTGTCTGGAGTTTGCTCGTAGAGGCTCCCCAGATCAATCTCCCTCTGGCGCAGCATCGTTGGTCCTGTTGTTGGGAGTACCATTGCATCACCTCGCTCAATTGCCATCTTCCATCCTAATCACTCAGGTTTTTTTAAGTGAATAGGCTCTTAATATACTAGCGTGCTTTACCCTCAACGATAGCATCACTGCTTACCATCAGGCGGGATTGCGATATATATTGATTGAAATATATTAAAAAACAGAAGAGAGGAAGCTTCAGTGTCCAATGTCTCTAATGACTGATGATAGTACAATCAAGGGCCGTACTATAACGTGCGTGCATACCATCATTGTGCCATTGTGAAAAAGGGATAACGCTATTCATCCTGTAAAGCTCCATCTTTGTCTGACACTGGAACAACAATGGTTTCAACACACATAGTAACCCAGCAGAATTTCTACTAGCTCAATGATGCTATTGCCAGCTAATTGCATACTCAATTAAAAGTTGTTCTGGCATAATGGCGTGCTAGCTACGTACATACGTCATCCTTCGTCGGTCTCCGTGGCGCAGCGGTCAACACGCCTGCCTGCGACGTGGAGGCCCCGGGTTCGATCCCCGGCCAGGTCGTGATGGAAAACGATATTTTCCTGATTGGCCTGGGTCTTGGATGTTTATCTATATATGTATCTATTATAAAATATAGTATCGTTGAGTTAGTATCCCATAACACAAGTCTCGAACTTACTTTGGGGCTAGCTCAATCTGTGTGATTTGTCCGTATATATTTATATTTATTTATTTATTTATACTTTTCTTGTAAGTAGGAGGCATAAATATATATTTGTGGCTTTAGTTGTGACGGTACTGAAACTGTAGGTACTATGTGAACATACCGCGCTGCGAAAACCTGGAATATTATGGTAAATATTCCTTATTTATATCTCAGCCTCAATGGGCATCGTAAAACAAAATACACGTAATGCGGCACGTGGCCTAACATGTATTATATCGGTTACTCATATCTGCTCAGTGATACGGTGTTGGGCACCGTCCAAATTACGGCTGGCGTAATTATTTGGCTCCCACACGGAAAAGGGAGACGCTTAGTTCTTAAGAGGTTAAAGTTGAGTTCAACTGTTTTGGACGATTATAATTGAATATGAATGAGGTTAGGAGATTAAAGGAATGTGGTACCAGTAATGTGCTACTTGTGTGGTACCGGGCTTAGCATGTAACGTATAAAATTCAGAAAAACTGGTAAACGAAATAAGTAGTGACATCTAGCGACTGGTGGAATGAATTAATAATCGGTGGTCGTTAGACATGACGGTTAGAAGTTTTGGCGGGAAAGTCAAGCTGAGTGTCACACTCGTTTTTCATCGGACTTTTAAAATTATTTATAGTATTGTTTACTAAATAAAAGTGCGTGATTTATGTAGTAAAAGTGCATTCAGTAAATAATTCATAAAGAACAGTGAAATATCGCAGCATATTAGCCACATCATGACTTTGTCTCAAACCTCCATCGCAAGACGTATCACGCCGTCTATTTCGACATGTACAATTCATTACGTGACATTGCCTAAATGCACAAACTGTGCGAAGAAAAGAAAGAAAGAAAAGACATGACGGTTAGACTTTGAAGAAAAGCTGAGGCTGCAGTCTATTTTTTTTTTTTTTTGAAGAGAAGTTTTTCTTACTAAACTCTAATCTATCAATTGAAATATACTAAATGCCGCGTGAGAGGAAGGGTTAGAGATTGGACCACGATGTGTACGTATAATGTCAATTTAACTCTTAGTGTAGTGCGATTGGAAACATGTACATTGAAAAACTCACATATGATCTTTTCTTGTTAATAGGGTTCACTTAACTATTGTACGTTTATTTAAAAAGAATTAGAGAAAATATGGTCTCCTTAAGAATGATATACGGCTGCGTATAGGCCTGTTGATAGTTTGCAACATTGAGGTGAGCCAACAGGCTGTGAAAACAGGCACATGCAAAATCTATAAGAATCACACAGGCTGTCTGCGACGTCGAGTCCATGTATTGATCTACATTGGGATAATGTAACAAACCCACTGTAACTGTTAACCTCAACTATCTTATGAACTGCTAAATCATAGTGTCAGACTAGTGTACGCCTAGTATCCATTAAAATTCTTGAGGAGACTAGATCCCAGTTTATTTTATTCCAATCAGGACATAGTACACTGTAGACTACCTACACTATTTCTTTATCCTTCCCCTTAGAATTCCATCCAAAGGTTGTCTGTAAAAGATCGCACTTAGCTATAAGACCGCCCATTGTGTCACCCTTTGTAAAATATTTTAATTTACGTTCTGTAATCTATATGGTGTACATAATAAAGAGTATTCTATTCTATTCTATTCTATTCTATACCCAGGTCCCATGAAAGTGATCCGATGATCCAAGCCGGTAGTAACTAACAAGCATAGTACCAAACCCATATCCTCCCGTGGGTGTCGTAAGACGCGACTAAGGGAACTCTCACCAGGGAAGCGGGCAGCAGCGCTTCTCCTGTGGAATATCAAGTTACTGCGATCCCCAATCTGCTTTTCAAATTTGGGGATTATGGCAAACCCCCTCAATAGTGGACTTCTTTAGGCTGAGAAGAAGAAAGGAATGTGAGAGAAACATTGAAATATTAGATAGTGTATTACAATAAAGTTATTTACCAAAGAAAATGTTAACTATCTGATATCGCTGTCGCTACAGAAGTTATTATCGTTATGATCCTCAAAAAATACGTTACAAAATACCAGTGCCATATTGAGAATCATAAAATCACACATACAGGTTTCCCAAAGTGATAATGCGCATAGAAATCTTTGTCACTGTTCGGCAACGGTCGTATTCCCCGAGCGTTCGGAAGAAGATATGTATATAGAGTGGTTAAGTGCATAAAAAGTGGTTAAGTGCACCACTCTATATACATATCTTCTTTCGAACGCTCGGGGAATACGACCGTTGCCGAACAGTGACGAAGATTTATATGCGCATTATCACTTTGAGAAACCTGTACTCAATATATTAGCGCCGATTCTTTTGTTCACGAACTAAACTAATTTTAAGTTACGTGCATCTTTTTCTTTCCATTGCGTTAAGAAAAGGATAGAAGTTAAAATTTTAATTGAATGTTGTCAAATTAGGATACTCCATAGACAGTTTAGACGCGATTATAAACATGGCGACTAAAGATACGCCCGTTTACGTCAGGAGCGCACTAATTTGACAGGTCTAAAATGACATTTTATTTTCTGTCCTTTTCTTAATGAAATAGAAAGAAATTGGTGCACTGGACTTAAATTTAATTTAGTTTGTAAACAAGGAAATCGGGCCATTATCAATAAATGTATTGCGTCGAACTGACAGGAGACGGCCGTGGCGCCGCGCGCGCCGCTTGCGTACCGGTCGTTTACCCTAGCGTTTACGAAACATTATGATTCCGCTAGAGCGTTAGAGTGAAAATAAATTGGAAATAAAGTGGATATTTTACTTAAAAAAAAAAGTATTCTTTTACATTGAATTTACGTTCTGTAAGTGAAACCAAACCACCGATTTCATGAGTACCGGTGTTTACCCCTCCAAGCTGTATTTGTTTCTCACTTATGTTAGTGAGAAATCAAAACGAATCTGTTATAATGATATTTTTAATCTAAGTAGTACCTACATCGCCTACACCAAAGAAAAATATAACCCATAGAATGTAGAATATCCGATGAGAATTTGCGAACACATTAGGACCAACGAGGACGGAACCACATTCCCACTTCATTAGAATATAATATCCGTATCTCAGACATATTCCGTGCTTATGTATGCAGGGCACGCCTCTCAGGTAATACCTGGGTTCTTCACACTTCAAATAAAATAGCAATTTTGAAAACAAGTGAAAATCAAGTTTAGGCCAGAAAGCCATTTCACATAATTAAAAACAAAAGTCAAAAATGTAGTGAAATTAAAGATATTTTTTTAACTTTTTTAAGTGCAAGAAAAAATATCTGACCTCCACACTCAACATACAGTCGTGGTGGCCTTTTTTATATATACAATATGTAAAGAAAACCCTGTCCGATCCGTGAAGGTATTGTTAGGTTATCGGTAACTGATTCTACTAATGATTACAAAGCCGGGATAAACTTAAAAAAATCCCGCTAAAAAAATAAATATTATTTCACAAAAAGAGGTAACTTAATACATGTGCGGTAGGTAACCCCTCCGCGGGGGGCGGGGGCCAGGGCACGTGTCACGTGGTCGCATCGTTCTTATAATAATACCGTCAAAATGGTTTTGGCACATTTTAAAATTACCAAATGTCGGGGAAATTGGAATTAATTCGCGGGAAAAAAGATTATTTCCAAATTCATTAATATTGTTACTATAATGATTACGTAAAATTATATTTGGTCAAGTGTTTACCTAACCTTTATTATCCTTATGGGTTGGAAAGGGTTTTCTTTACATATTGTATATTATAAACTAGAGCTTGACCGCAATCCCGCCTGATGGTAACCAGTGATGCGATCGATCACAAGATTCGAAGCAGCGGCCTAAAAGGTGAAGGAAAACATCTTGAGGAAACCTGGACTTTAAGTCTGAAATCACCAACCCGCATTGAGCAAGCGTGGTGATTACTCTCAATCCTTCTCTGTATGAGAGGAGACCTGTGCCCAGCAGTGGGATGAGAAAAAGGTTGATGATGACAACCCATATAATGGTCAACGCGATAACACGTCTTGATAAGACTGATTGTAGTACTTTTGGACTACCGTTTATTCATATTTGCAAAAACTCCACAGTCTACATCTCCTTAATTACCTCTTTCATTTCTACCACAAAAATCTTCATAATATTCGTACTTTCTAAGCAAAAAAAGGTTAATACAGAGGCCAAGGAAGTCATCGTACAGCCTGAAAGAGTCATCATTTATGTCTTACTTCCGTCCAACAAAGTCCAAGACCTACCTAGTCATTAGAGGTTGGACCGTCATCAGTATCTTTACTAAAATATGAGTTTTTGCCCGAAACGAATACTTTTTTTTCTAAAAATTGGACTTCTAGACATCCAAATTTATTTTTGTAGTACATATAAATTTCAACAATGGTTGTTTCATGACGATATTCTTTGTATTAGGTAGATTTTAGGCTAGGTTATTTACCGATTTTTAGACTACCTAGTGTTTTTTACGGTATGATTTTCAACGCCATTTTGTAATGTAACTTTTATAGTATTTATCTTTGTTTTTGTTAGATTATACTAAATATTAAGTAAATTTACTTTCCCTATTACATAAACTGTTGTTCCATATGTTCAAAGATGAGTTTTTTTTTATTATTATAAACTAGTGCTTGACTGCAATCCCGCCTGATGGTAAGCAGTGATGCAATCGTTGATGGTAAAGTGCGCAAGTTTATTAAGCCTGTTCACTTAAAAATCATAGTGAGTAGGAAGTAAGACGGCAGTGGAGCGAGGTGATGCAATGTTAAACCCAACAACACGACCAACTATGCTGCACCAGAGGGTGATTAATCTGGAGACCCTCCAGGATCAAACTCCCGACACAATAACATTTGGCGCATCGTACCCGGCACACCTCGCAACACAACTGCTCAGACCCGTCCTCCGTACGGCTTCATCAGACATCATGCCACTCAATAACGTAATAAATTTTGTAGTTATTGTCAAAATTAAAAGCCACTGCCCCTGATAGTATGTTACGCAATTACCCTGAAATGTTACGCAATTACCCTGAATCTAAGCAATAACAAGACAAATTTGGAGAGAATGTTTTAATAAGTATACACTATGTAACAAAAACCCTGTTGTTCCTTTCAGGGACATATAATTTTACCTACAAGCACATCATTAATGAAGTCATAATTAGAAAACAGTACCTAATCATTGTGTAGTCGAGGGGTCACAATCAAATACCTATTAAAACCAACAAATTCGATTTTTTTTAGAATATCTGATTTTATAAGTTAAATAAATTGGCGGTAACGTTCTACTTATGTCTAGTTTCTTCATGCAGAATTGCAGAGCTAAGAAATCAGTTACAGATTATAAATATTAATAATTAAACATTTATTTTAATTACTTTTGTTGAACAATTTTTATAAATTACTTGCTTTATTACGTCCGTATGCCGATTCATAAAACGTAGGTTGAAGGAACAACAGGGTTTTTGTTACATATTGTATACTATATACTTTAGGCAAACCTTCCGTGGTTCGATATTCAATCCTAGAATAATGTTCCAATGAGCTACATTCATAACTTTCGTTTACATACATACATAATGCCCACTTCTGGGATACAGGCCTCCTCTCAGTGAGAGGGAGTGGGCCGTAATCTACCACGCTGGCTCAGTGCGGGTTGGTAGATGTCACATGTCTTCGAACTTTTTTTTTTGGCTTTAGAATATGCCGGTTTCCTCACAATGTTTTCCTTCGCCGTTTTGAGAGAATTACTAGACGCTTCAACTTTCGTTTGGTGTCTATAATATACAACGTGTAACATAAAGGGTATATACATACCAACTGCATGGCATCTTTACATGATATCAAATAATATCGGAAGGTCTTCAACTCAAAATAAAATACACAAAAAATTTATACTAAATTTTCGGTTCCGTGTGTTTATTAAATTCAAATCATAACAAACGTGCACCAAACTACATACGTTAATAACTACTCGTTACACGTCACATTTCTTGGCAAAATTACGATTAATGCCTTCATAAATTCTGTGCGCCTAGTATGGTAGCAGTCTATCACAGGCGGTGTTTTTTCTCGTAACTTCCTAACATAAAGAGAAAGGATTAAAAAACCTTTCCAATATCGATTGATATCATGTAAAGATGCCATGGCCTTGATATGTATATACCCTTTATGTTACACGTTGTATAATAATAATATATTTACTCTGCTTAAAACACGGTATAAAAGGTCTTACATACAAAAATGAAATTAAAGTTGGGGAATACAACCATTCGTAAAAAGTATGTAGCATATTCAACAATATTCATTGAGTTTTTACGTTATTGAGTAGACACATTTTTAATGTACCTATGGCACAAAAGTTTAGCAATACGCTTCAAAATAGTTTCAATTGATAGTTGTGGAGGCATGAGGAACAAGGTGTAAGATCACTCATCCTCCATAGAAAATCCTCCAACTAGACAGACGGTTGTTATGTCTGGCGGGCACTTGCCCATTGCTAGAAATTGGGAAGTTGTATGTATGTATGCTAGTTGCACGGTAAACTCTGATTGCGAGATGTAGAATTCGTGAAAAATATTGGATACGTATATTTTGTTTTATCAAATCAATGAAAATTGACAAATATTAAAGGCATCAAAGATCAGCAGTGTTGGCTGGTGAAGTCACTGTACTCAAAAGTGTAGCGTGCAGTGACGTCACACGAGTTTTCAACGCACTGTGTCGTCTTATTTTTTTGTTTATGTGAGAAAAGAAAAAATACGTGTCTAGTATTTTTTGGAAATCTGACTGACGGATTAATTAGTTTTTTTTTTGTCAAATACCCTATTGCCAGGTTAAATATATTTTTGCAATCTGGTCCATTTTCATGCAACCAAAGATCTAGCCACATAATATATATCGGGCTGGTTGCCCACAACCAAACATCTAAGCGCTTTTTTTTTTCAAAACAGCTGAGAAAACGATGTTGTTAGTCACGACAGATTTCCTACAGTTAAATCCTAGAAACATAACACTCAACATTCTCATTGTTTTCGACGTCTTTTAACAGCAATGGGGGATCCGATACTTACTCCCATTGTCTTTGGATTTCGTTCTCGACTCGAGGAAGTTAGATTGTAGGATTAACTTACATACCCTCTTATCTCCAGTTAAAACAGTTCTCAGTACCTGAGCAAACAGTGATGAAATACGACGCTAGGGAGGGATCGTCCTGGGTGTAAGCATATAAAATGGCTTGCTTTAGCATTTTTTATTTATCAATGATTTGATCATCATCATCATCAATCTCTTTTATCGTCCCTCTGCTGAACATAAAGGCATACAGAGAAGGATTGAGCGTAATCACCACGCTTGCTCAGACGGGTTGGCGATTTCAGACTTAAAGTCCAGGTTTCCTCAAGATGTTTTCCTTCACCTTTTAATTAGTCATTGGTGTTCAAGATATACTTAGAAAGTACATATAACTTAAAAAAGGTACATTAGTACTTGCCTGACCTGGAATCTAATCCGTACACTCATACTTGAGAGGCTGGTGTTTTAACCACTAGGCCACAACGACTTACTAGGCTTTAATGATTTGATACAAAATGAAAAAAAAAGAAATATTACACTGTACGAAAATGATCTGTACAGAGTAATCTCGACTCGCATACTAAATAAAGCTCATCTTAATTGTAGTAATAATATTGTAGAGAAAAGAAAATAGTTTTGTAGGTTAATACTCAAATTCAAAGCATTTATTTTAAGAAACCAATTATAGGCATTTTTCAATTGTCAAGGGGTCAGTGAACAAGAAAGATGATGCCTATTCACGCAGAATAATGGGCACGAAACTCTTACATGACAACTTATTCCACATTAAAATTCACAATGTTGATTGTTGGTTTCTTCTTGGATTTATGGCCTAAGCATTAAAACATAACATAACTTTACATAACGTCTTCACATTTAAACTTCCCCAGGACGACACTCCAAAACTGATTTGACAAAACAATGTTTAAATGTTTTAATACCCATATATTTAATATAATGTACGTTCCCGTTTAAATGCAATTTGAGTATGCAGCTCCGCTCCGCCGGGAAATTGGAACATCCCACGAAATGAAGTAACTTTGTAATATATTATTATTAATATACGGTGAATATATTGCTTTCGAAAATGAATTTACAACGTCAGTTGTAATGTCTTTTTGTTTGAGTTTGTTCGAGTGGAAAATTTAGGTAATATCAAGTCCGATATTTAGGGAAAAACAACTTCAAGAAGGGGGCAAATAGAAGAGTCCAGCTGGTATGGGCAGCATTTGATAAACTTCTCCGGGTATTTTCGTCGTCCATACCCCAATGTTTGAAGACTAAAATCTTCAACCAGTGCGTCAACTACCCGTCATGAGTTACGGGGACGAGACGTGGACACTAACAGTCAGACTAGTCCATAAGTTTAAAGCCGCTCAGCGAGCTATGGAGCGGGCTATGTTGGGCGTCTCTCTAACGGACCGCATCAGAAATGAAGTGATCCGACAGAGGACCAGAGTCACTGACATAGCTGAGAGGATTAGCAAGGTAAAGTGACAATGGGCTGGTCACATATGCCGCAGGACCGACAACCGTTGGGGTAAACGAGTCCTCGAGTGGAGACCGCGTCTCGGCAAACGTAGCGTAGGGAGATGGAGCTACGACATCAAAAAGGTGGCTGGTAGTGGCTGGCGGAGAACTGCTTAGGATCGAACTTGTTGGCGTGCCATGAAGGAAGCCTATATCCAGCAGAGGCTGGCGAGTAGAGGCTGGTGATGATGATGATGATGATGAAGTCCGTTACTTATAAGTAATTGCTAAAGTATATTATAATACACCTTTTACACACTGTCACAGCGCCTTTTTTGGATTTACCTAGATATGCCATTTTGCTGTTAATCCTTCATTACAGTCAATAAATCAAACCAAATCAAAGCATTTATCTCAAACAAAATAATTAGCATACAAGTACTTTTTTATTGTCAAAGGGTCGGTCAATCAGTAAGATGAAGCCATAAGTTACAATGTTTTTTGTAGTATACGGAACCCGAAACCCGTGTCGAATATTTTTAAGTGCTGTATCTATGTACAAAATTTCAAAAGATATCATGAAAAGTCACAAAGTAATAAGCTTGTTATCTTACCTGGTTGTCCCAACAAAAATATGGTCAACGCACCGCTGCCCTCTACCGTCAGCTGTGCTGCGCGCTCGGTAACCATACTGCAACAATTTTGAAATGTATTTGGGAAAAAATATTATATCGTGTAAAAATTGATTGAATTGAATTGATTCAGTTGCTTATTCTGAACAAACTAAATTGACGATTCGTATAAAGAAAAAAATACATTGTATAAGCATATTTACATAGATATGTATATAAATACATGTTTACATAGTTATATACAGTCTATTACCAGGATATATAAAATTAATCCTACGTACGGACGGCAGCAGGTCAAGGCTACCCGAAAATGTCAAATATTCCCAATTAATCAAGTACCTTAATAGTGTAGAGTCTGTCACATTTCTTTATTAAATTTTCAACTTTAGAAAATTTAATAAAGAAATCTAACAAATTGTTGTAGCTTGACTTCTTCACATTGGGAAGGCAGAAATACTACATAACTCCGCCTATTACGATCGTTACATAATCCTTCTGCTCTGTTTCTTTCCACATTTAATAATTGGGTATATTTCTGATCAACGTGGGTACTAGGACCGAAATTGGTCATAAAGGACCAGTGGCAATTTTCTGCAATTGATCAGTAAAGACTTAGAAACAATTACGCTATGTTTTTTGTTATCAAATACCATAGCCATAACACTAATTATATTGACTACTATACTATTTATTTATTCTTTGACTTTTTAATTTTTCTACGTTTTAATTTGTTAAGAAAAAAACAAGCTTCTTTGGAAGAAAAACAGAATGAGAAATTTCCCAGTAAAGGCTTTAGCTATTATAAGAGCATTTTCTAAAGGTTTCCATGGAAAACATTTTCTCATGGAAAATTTATTTTAAAATATAGTGCAGGTTAAATTTTATTCTAGGAACAGCGCAAGACTCTGAATCTACTTATTAAAATGAAACTTCACAAGACTCGGTGAATTTTAAAAGCTCTCTACAGCATTTACTTAAAGAATAGAATCATCGTGTTAAGTGAGGGAGTATGCAATTTTCATGCATATGTAGATATTCTCTGTAACAGTTTACATTACGTATTCAATAGTATGCTCCGCAATACGGTTAACTATGTCGTAAGTGGCCATAAAAATTCATCATTCTCTTGCCTCTGTCCCATCTTACTTGAAATTGGTGGTACACGTTTTCTTCTTCCATTCTACCTAGTCAATCGTCACTTCCCAGTGAAATTTCCTCATTTCTCGGTGGTAGGCCATACCTAACACCGGCCGCCGGCAGAAGTTACCACCCACCAGATAAAGCCTTGCCGCCAAGCGATTTGTCGTGTTCCGGCATGATGTCTGGTGAAGCCGTACGGAGGACGGGTCTGAGCAGTTGTGTTGCGATGTGTGCCGGGTACGATGCGCATAATGTTGTTGTGATGGGAGTTTGGTCGTGGAGGGTCTTCAGATCAATCTCTCTTTGGCGCAGTATCGTTCGTCGTGTTGTTGGGTTTTACATTGCATCACCTCGCTCAACTGCCGTCTTCCTTCCTATTCGCTCAATTTTAGTGAATAGGTTCTTAATAAACTAGCGCGCTTTACAATCAACGATCGCATCACTGCTTATCATCAGGCGGGATTGCGGTCAAGCGCTAGTTTATAATTATAAAAAAAAAAAAAGAAATGAAATGAAATCTCTTTTCTTTTGTCACCTTATCTTCTCTTTTTCTACTGTCAATTGTTTCGTTGCCCTTCCTAACTCCATTCAACAGAATCTATATTCTAGTGTAAAATTTTCTTTAAATTTTTCGGTCCTTGGCGTTGCTTTCAAATTTTTCATTATATGTATAGTGACTTCATCTATTTTCGTCACACAGCCTTCAGCGTTCTCATCTCGTATTTTACATGATTCGATAAGTACAAGTCCGTGTTAAGTCAGGGACGTGTACATTTTTCCCTTTAAGTAGTGGGCATCCGTGGATCAAAAGTTGTTCCTGTGACAACTGAGTTATCAAGTGGCCATACTTAATACTATAATTACCTACAACAAAGTTACTTATTAAAAAAGACCACAACAACTAACAACATTCAAATAAACCAACATTAATGAAAAACCAAAGTAAAGTCGTGATTGTCACCCAAAGATTTCACCAAAAGATCCAAACCTTTAATCCGTAGATTGATCGCGTAAATTTACAAACACAAGCGGTTTACGGCTTTTCAAGGGTTAGCTACAAAAATGGCCACCAAATTGATAAAGCAGGCACCGTGATGGCACTGATAAGCCGTGACGGAATGATAAAGGGCGATGGCGGGAAACGACGATATTTCACGAACAACTAAATGGTTGAAGATATTTTTCCAGAAATTGCCTTTTGTCAAGTTGTTTCGGATTTTTATCTCGTCTTGTATTTTCTGTTATACGGAATCACTTGTCTATTTGAACCTTTATTTTTTCTTTGATTATGACATTCAAAAAGGTATATTAATTGCAAACTTAGAACAATAAAACTCTGGCTTTGGCTTATAGCCAACATTATTTACATTTCGTAGTAAGTATCTAAGAATTGAATTCCTTTTTGCACGAGAAACAAAAGAAAACAGACATTTTAATTTTTTGCCATAAATAATAAAGAAGTTACGCCTGCTCCAATAAGACACTTAGTGCAGAACCCCTGGCAGAACCAACGCATCTTTTAAAGCAGATTTTTCATCTCTTCACGATATATGTATGTAGAAACTGTTTAGGAATTCCAGATTAAGCTGAATACAAGCAGTTAGCAACACACTATCTCAACTATCGGGTTAAGATAGTGTGTTGCTATACACAGCAGTGTAGTGTGTTTTAAGGTTCTCGAACCTTAGCATAACGCAGACGCTTAAACCTTTTGCTTCCGGTATTATAATAGTTTTGTGTGTGTATCTACAACTACTAGATATAATGCTGGAGACATTCCAAACTTAATTATATTCTAGAAGACTATACAAATTCCAAAGAAAAAATAAAATCATATATCGGGATAGTAAGGACCACTAAGCATGAATGTCTAATAGATGCGTCCTCATACCGGAGCGAAGGACCATTCTAGGCCCTCAACCTTGCCGCCGCCCGAGTTTAGACGCACACAATAACGACGCGCCATCACCTCTTCAAATGGCTTGTACTCGTTATGTTATGGCCCATTTTAAGCGTGTTTATTGAAGGGTTAACTTTGAAAGTGCTGTTGTTATACGTGATCGCGAAATTGGTCGAGTGATCCCGATAACGTCTTGGTAGGCATCCTACTTTTTATGTTTGTTAATTATTTCAATGACAAAATCTGATATATTTTTTTTTTTTATAAATTATAAACTAGCGCTTGACCGCAATCCCGCCTGATGGTAGGCAGTGATGCGATCGTTGATGGTAAAGCGCGCTAGTTTATTAAGAGCCTATTCACTCTAGCCATGAAGACACTCAAATTGTAGTCCGACGGAAACACCGTCGCTGGCAAACTGTTCCAGTCCCTCGATGTACGCGGTATAAAGGAGGAGGCGAAACGCTTCGTCCGGATCGTAATGGTGTTAAAAACGTAAGGGTGGAAACTTACCGTACGACGGGTCGTCCGATGGTGGAACGGAGATGGGGGAATTAAATCATGCAATTCCTTCGCACACTCCCGAAAATGCATCCTATAGAAGACCGAAAAGCTGGCTACTCTACGCCTGTGCTCCAGACTTTGGAGGCCGTTTCGAGTAAAGTCTGGGTCGCCAATCAGCCTCTTCGTACGCTTCTCCACCGAATCCAAAGTGGCAAGGTGATTTCGCAGCACCAGCCCAAATGTGGCTGCAGTACTCCACACACGAGCGGACCTGTGCTTTGTACAAAATTAGAAGCTGCCTTGGTGTGTAAAATAAAAATGGATATAAACAACCAATATTATGGACACGATCGGAATATTTTAATCAAAAGCCTGTTATCATAACTTTCCATCTATTATAATATCAATGCATCGTAAACAAACAGTCCGAGTAATAAACCAATTTCATGATTATTGTGTTTGTACCCTTAACCTCTTAAGTTGATTGTATAAATAATTTTCTTGTGTAAAACAGTATATTGTTTTTATTTGATTATGCTAAATTCTGCCCAGTTTTTATGACGATGAGTGAACAAGTTAGGAGTGTAAGACTTCTAAACTTTATTTAGGGAAAAAGTCTGTTGTCTGTGAGTTTTCTTTTATTGGAGTATTTGATTAATGAATTCTATAAAAAAAAAAAAACTCATTATGTTAGTAATACTGAAATAAAAAAACCATCCGAAAAATAAATAATTTGACAGTATTTTTTTTCACAGTCTCTAGGACCTAAGTTCAAAATAAGAAGTTTAGAAAATCAAAACGTCTCAGACTAATCAAGCAATAAAACGGTCGACAAAATCACGGATTGCTCATTCAACTTTGAACCCCTTCCATTCGATATTCACTCATTTATCATTCCCAAGGACGACATGGTTCATTCACTCGTTCACTAAAATGGGCGCAATTCTGTCCTTTTCTCTCCGAGCCTTAATGCCTATTTTCCACGATAAATCTTTGCTGGAAAACACGTTAGGCCAGATTTTTACTTAGGAAATAATTTTCGAATTATTGGATCGCGTTATTTTTTTCTATACGTATACTTTTATAAGCAGGATTTACTCCTTCATCAAAACAGTAGCTAATAAAAAAGACATGATCCCTTTTTGATGACGTTTTTATCAATTTTATTTTTACCGAAACATAGTAAGTAAAATAAATGATTTACCTATCTATAAAATATAAAAATTTATCATTTTATATCCATAATAATAGTTTATGAAACTGTTACATAATGAGGGATATTATGCACGAGTGTGAGTTTAAAAAACGCGCTTCGCACGTTTTTTAATAGTATCACACGAGTGTGCAATACCTAATTATGTACAGTTTCATACACTACTTTATCTAATCCCATACATTTTAAGAAACAAAAATAATCAATTATGTGTCCAGCGAAACACAACAACGACTCGCAATGCATAGAAACGTATTTGGCGCCAAAATTCTGCACCCTGCATCAAAGCGCACGCGCCAGAGCGCGCGCAGCCACAGATAAAAAAATGAAATAGTGCTATCTATAGTTTGTAATCTGTACGGTAATGAAAAAAAAATAATTATAACGTAATTTTGTTAGAGAATTAATAATTTAATTTTTTAATTTCCTTTCGATATACTATGGGTAAAGTACGTAAATATAAACTCCTTTTTAGTTTTATATTTTAATTTTTTTGATAAGAGAGTAGATAAATTATTTTAAACACTTCTTTTAATTTTTTAAAAAAAGAACAGAAATATTGTTAGTACCAGCTGCAGCTACATGATAAAGGAATGGATATACACAGTGATAATTAAATTAAAATACAATATTTTATGAAAATGGACGCCAAATAATTACTTAACAACGAGTGATGTGGCTTAGAGTATAACACTAGAACAACATTACAACACTAAAAGCTTCACTTAGAACGTACTGTATATAATCTACAGTCCGTTCACAGTTATTTTACCTCTGACATCAGCAATCTAACAACAACCTTATTATAACTACAATAAAGATTAATTTGCCAGACTTGTCGATGGTGGCAATCCAATATAAATCTTATTAGTATACAATAAAAGTCGTTACTATATGGACAGTAATGCAAAACCGCAGATAAAATAACTATGACAGGAATGTAGATTTAACATAGAATCAACAACAACTTCTTATGCTAATCTAATACAAATATGTTTTCGCTCCGAAAAAAGGTAAAACTACCTACTTAATAATAATAATAATAATAATATAGCCTTTTATTCAGATCTTAATGTTTACAATAAATTTATATATCTAAAACTACACATGCTTTTTAACTAAATAAACTACTTAAACTAATATCTGTGCCTTGGTTATCATCGCTAGATCTGTTTGCCAGTCGGCAAAGGCCTCCTCCAACCTTTTCCATTCTGTTCTTTCTTGAGCCACTCTGTTCCACGTAACTCCTGCCACTTGTCTGATGTCGTCATCCCATCTTTTCTGCGGTCTGCCTCTCTTCCTTTTGCCTTCTCTGGGGTACCACCATGTTACTCTTTTGCTCCATTTGTCGTGACCTCGCATCACGTGCCCAGCCCATCTCCACTTAAGTCTTTTGACTTTGACTGTTACATCTGTAGTTTTTGTTCTACTTCTTATAATACAGTTTTTCAATCTGTCAGACTTTTTAACGTTGAGCATACTCCTTTCCATTGCATATTGACAAGTTGCCAGTTTGTGCAATATTTCCTGGTTTAGAGTCCATGATTGGCAGCCATATGTAAGAACGGGTAGCACGCAGGTGTTAAACAGTTTTTTTTTTATGTTTATATGAAGCGTTTTGTTTTTCATAGCCTCTCTTAAGCTCCAGTATCTCTTCCAGCCGTTTGTAATTCTTCTCGTCACTTCTTCTTGCATGGATTCTTTTTGAGTCATTAGCTGTCCCAGATAGATGTACTCATCAGTATAGTCAATTTCGGTGTTTCCTAATTCTATGTTATATCTTGTTCCATTCGTCATCACTCTGGTCTTTTCCGGGTTAAGTGTCAATCCTACTTTTTCGCTTTCTGATGCAATTTCTTTTATCATTTTATTCAAGTCTTCTGATGTTTTTGCCAATAACACTACATCATCAGCGAATCTCAAATGCGACATTAATACGCCATCTATATTTAAGCCAAAATGTTCCCAATTTAGTCTTCTGAAGATTGATTCAAGCACTGCAGAGAATAGCTTCGGAGATAGTGGATCTCCCTGTCTCACGCCTTTTCCAACTTTGAAAGAGTTACTTTTCTTTTCCAATTGGATTCTTGCTGTGCTGCGACTGTATATATTTTTTATAAGTCGAATATATTTCTGTTCGATTCCTTGTTCAAGTAGTGCCTTCCATATTTGTTCATGTGCTAGAGAATCGAATGCTTTACTGTAATCGATAAATGCGATGTAGTATGTCAACTGGTATTCATTATATTTCTCTATAACTTGACGTACTACATGAATGTGGTCGATAACTGAATAGTTTTTGCGAAATCCTGCTTGCTCGATCGGTTGATGTTCGTCCAGAGAATTTTCGATTCGTTTTAAGATGATCTTAGCAAAAATCTTGTATATGTTAGACATGAGACTAATGGGGCGGTAATTGCCGATGTTATATTTGTCCCCTTTCTTGTACAGTAGAATGATGTTAGACTCAGTCCATTGTTGTGGAATAGTTTCAGTGTCTATTATATCATTGAACATATCTGTGAGGATAGGTGTCAGAATCTCCTGGCTGTGTCGTAAAATTTCATTACTTATGCCATCAGGTCCGGGAGCTTTGTCATTCTTTTGGGTCTCAATAGCTTTCTTGACTTCAGCTTGGAGAATGACAGGAATTTTCGTGGTTTCTAATAATTCGATTCCACCTTGTGCAGGGTTGCTTCTGTAAAGATTCCTGTAGTATGATGTAGCTATTTCTAATATGTCAGTTCTATGATGTTTCCATTTTCCTCGGTCGTCCTTCATTTTAACTATCCAGTTCTTCGTGTGTGTTAGTTCCTTAAATGCTTTTTTGGTTCCGCCTGTTTTCACTATGTAATTTTCTAGCCTTTCTATTCTCCTTTGTTTTCTGTCTCTTCTCATGCTTTCTTTGATTTCTTTGCTTATGGTAGCTAGTTTCTTTTTTCTATCTTGCGTGTTTCTTGCACTGAGAAGGTTTTTTCGTTCTTCTAGAAGTTTTGCAGTAGTTGTTGATAGCTCTTTTTTTGTATTGATTCTGTTGTTTGCGATAAGTTTTGTCTGGGTTTTGATTGTATGTTCTAAGTAGTTGTATTTTTCCTGGATTCCTAGTTTCTTTGTATTATCCTTAAAGTTTTCTAATTTGTCTTTCAGAGCAATCGTTATTTGATCTATTTGCTGCTTGCTGAGTTTTGTGTCAACTGAGAATTTCCTTGGTCTTGGCTTCTTTGGTTGCTTTGTTTTTAGTTCCGCTCTTATTAGCCTATGATTGGTGTTAAAATTAAATCTTTTAATGACACTGAAATTGGTAAAGTGCCTGGTTCTGTTTGTCATAATAAAGTCAATTTCATTTTTCGTTCGGTTATCAGGCGAAATCCAGGTCCACATATTTTTCGGTTTTTCTTGTACTTCGTATTTAGGATTGTTAGATTGTTTTGTAATGCAAAATTTGTAATTTTTTCCCCATTCCTGCTTCTGGTCTTGTTACTATAAGTGAATGGTCCTAGTATTGCATTTTCTCCTGGGCGTCTGGCTCCAATTTGTCCATTGAAGTCTCCCATTACTATCAAATTTTTATGGGCGTGTTTTTGAATTGCTTCATTTAAATCATGGTAGAAGGTATTAATAGTTTCTAAATTAGATTGCTCTGTAGGTGAATAAACTTGTACAATCGACCATGAGTTATTGTATCCTGGTAGTTTCACGTTCATAATAGCTATGCGTTCGGAGATTCCTATAAATTCTTCTACATACTTCTTTATGTTTTCCTTGATAATAAATCCTACTCCATATTGGCCCTGTGTCTCTCCTATCTGGTACAGTAAGTAGTCAGGATGAGAAGTAATACTTTCACCCATTCTTCTCACTTCGCTCATGCCCAGAATGTCCCATTTGATTTGTTGTAATGCGTACGTTAGTTCCGTTAGGTTTTCTTCCTTTCTCAGGGTAAGTACATTTAGGGTTGCGATATATATTACTGATTTTTGGTGGTTGCTATTTTTTGATCTTGGAGGGTTGTGGTCGCTTTCCCCCACGAGGACCAGTCGGCTTGGGGGAGCTTGTTGTTTTTTCGTTTCCTTTGTGACGGTTTTTTTGGTTGGTTGGGCTTTCCGTTTTCCTTTCTTTAGTTGCTATTGGTTTTTATTAGTATTGGGCATACTCGAAAAAGAGCTGGATCTAGATCTCATTATGTCAAAAGCATTTGCTCTGTCTGACTTGATCGTATTTAAGGTTTGTTGCTTTTTTGGCAGATTTTTATAGGAAGAAGGTGAAACTGATGATTCTCTTTTTCTTTTTCCTTGGCTAATGTTGTTCTCTTTGACTATTAGTTTATCATATTTCAAGTACGCTGTATTTCCCTTTTTTCTCTCTTCTTTCAACTTTTCTTGCAGCTCTTTCCTTTTTCCCAGTACTTCCTTCGAGTAGTCCTCAGTAATGTAAATTGCTTTGAGTTTCTTTTTATTTCTCAAAATTTCGTTCTTCTTCCAATTATTTAAAAACGAACACAATACTGGTCTAGGTTTGCTGCTGTCCGTCTGTCTTTCCCCTAAGCGATGAATTTTATTGACTTCGTGCTCTTCTATGTTAGTATTCATATCTTGAATAAAAATCTCTTTTAGCTTTTGTATTAGTTCGTAAGAGGATTTTTCTTTTTCTTCCAAGCCGAATATTACAATATTGTTACTCCTTTCGACTCTCTTCAAATACTCTAACTCTTTTTCTAATTTTTCAACTTTTGTTTTCAGGTTTTTATTTTCTTCTACAATGGGGATTAATTTTTCATCCATCTTGTCCATAATACTTTTTGTTATAGAATTCTTTAATTCCTCATTTTGATTTTGCATCTCGATCTTCATTTTGTCGAATAATAATTGAAATTGACTTTCCATTGTGTGTGTTCAGGTTTTGCGTATGCGTGTAACGGAACGCGATGGTAGAAAATGGTTGGAATATTTTTGTCAGTTGGCAACACTGAATGAAATGTCAGGCTCGCTGACGTTTGACGTACAAGTGTCCCTTTGTGACTCTCTTTGTAAATGAATTGAGTGTTTTAATTTTCCTAACCTGAAATTGTTGAATACGTTGATCTTGAAAATACTCGATGGATTCCAGTAATTATGCCTCACTCGCTTCTTGATGGCTCTTCTAGTGTTCGAGACGGGAATTACCAGTCGGAGATTGTGTTTACTATTTTATTTCACGTAAATTATATCGCAGGTGATCACTATGATGTTGACAGTTCAAGTGCCGGAAACGGAAAACTACTACTTACTAGATACTAAAAACATTTTGATATCGTGCGGTATCGATGTCGGTAATAATTTATCGGAGCGGGAACATGTATCAGCACTATTTAATTGTCTTTGAATATGACAGCCAGTTTTATTTTTGTTGTGTTCTTTTTTTAAATATATTCTAATACTGAAAGTATAGTATCTGTGTGATTTTATTTGTCTGTTCTTTCTTTCTCGTCTATTTAAATGTAGTTAAAAATGGTCGCATAAGACTGTATACTTGGGTATTAATGGGAGCAAACATCTTGTCTAAATTCAAGTAAAACATAGACAATACTTCTAGGTAGGTAAAACTCTTGTAGGAACAACTATTTATATATGCAATATCTAATGCTAAACATGCTAAAGAGTATCTAACAAAGCACGTGCTAACTAATGCGGGGGCAAATCGTACCCTGGTTTGATTACACATACCTTTGTGAACTGCTCGTCTTGAATGTCATGTATCCAGTTCTAACTGGATCGTGCCGGAGCTACCTGGATTGTACCGGAGAATTCTGGTTTGGAATACAGTCATACACTGTGACTAGATAGGTGTGAGTGCGATCGGGAGGGGCAGTGCATAGATGCTGTTGTGTTAAAACCGGATTAATTGTCAAAATTTCTAAATTATTTATGCATTTTCAAAATATTGTCTTAAAATTTGTAAGAATCATCAAAAGCAAATAATTCGCTTTACATTTTCTTACCTTAATGAATTCGTAGAATAATGAAACACATTGGTTTTATTGGTACGAAGTAAAGTATCCTAATTTTTTTCTTTTTTATTGTCGAATGAACCTGCTCTTGACTTTAATAACGGCTGATGGAAAACGATGAATCAGATTTATGATAAAACGGGTGTACACAGATTCCTTTACACTTTTGCTTGAGTTAAAGAGAAATTAACCACCACTTCTAACTAACCGCTACTGCTGCCTATCTGACTTTTAGCGTATTACTGTATTCTAAATGTTACTAACTACTAAATGTTACTGAAACGCATCAACATACTGACGCAATTTCTTTCACAGCGGACGAGAACGGATCCATATCGGAGACAATACCGGACCGGCCCGTCGAACTGAAGAACTTCCCCAAACTCTGCGATCAACGGAGAAAATATCCTGTATTATACAAACTAGAGTTTCAAGTAAGTGTCTAAGTTATTTGTTTTATTACTATTATTTTCTTTTTTTTAACTTATCACGTTTATCTAATAGTCCTCTGAACATCACGGTAAAAATAGGTTATTTTTCACGATTTTAAAGTATCGTATTTCTTTTATTAATTAAGTTTCAGAAAAAAAACAAATTATAGGGGCACAATCACAGTGTAAAATTGTAGAAACAAAATAATTCCTCTAAAAGTATTATCCTCAAATAAAACAGCGGAATATGTTTGTATAGAGAAAGTACTACTAGGGTTCCCTCTTAAAGACATTTTACTTTACATCTTAAGTAAACTTACAGCATATGTATATACACTATGTAACAAGAACCCTGTTGTTTCTTTCAGGGACATATAATTTTACCTTCAAGCACATCATTAATGAGTCATTGTCTAGTCGAGGGGTCACAATCAAATACCTATTAAAACTGACAAATTCGATTTTTTTTTTTAGAATATCTGATTTTATAATTTAAATAAATTGGCGGGAACGTTCTACTTATGTCTAGTTTCTTCATGCAGAATTGCAGAGCTAAGAAATCAGTTACAGATTACAAAAAAATTAATAATTAAATATTTATTTTAATTATTTTTGTTGAAGAATTTTTATAAATTACTTGCTTTATTACGTCCGTATGCCGATTCTTAAAACGTAGGTTGAAGGAACAACAGGGTTTTTGTTACATATTGTATAGATAGAACATAGTTCGTGAAAGAAGGCCTTAACGGATGAAATTTGGTACAACGATGACTTGGATTAGAACATAGGATCGTTTTTAATGCGGATGACGTCGTGGGGAGCAATAAGTTACTTTCAAAATGAAATCTGTATTTCACTTCATAAGCCACTTGACCTACTACTGCAGCTCGATAAATATACTAGTAATATCAAACCGTTCCACATAGCTTCATTCAGTTTGGTATGAGGCCAAAATATGCCATCCTAGGAGATAATAAGTCACAGTAATAGCTGTTCGGTCACCGCCACGTACTCCGGCTGAGTATAAGCTCATTGATAAACGCTTTTAGGAAATTAAGTGTCGCCCAGGATATGGACGATTTAACTTTATCCTTCCTCAGTCGTAGATTTTTTAGATGGGTTTTTTTAACCTTTTCGGTTTTTTTTATGCATTACAACCAGACAACATTGAAGCTCGCGTAGTGGTTTATATAACACAGGCAAATAAAACCAAGAGTAATTTATTCAAACTAGGCTGAGAATCAGCACTTTTTGGACGTCAATATTAAATTAGACAGTTCCCCCAAAACGCCCGCCCTTTGCCACCGCCTAGTGCTTTCGCTGGGAAGAATAATTCCCTCTCACAGACTGAAAGCGTGTGTGCTGTGGTAGCCTATGTGTGGCTGTTGCTGAAAACCAGAGCTGAGGCTCTGTCTTTTATAGAAAGAAAGAAAGAAAGAAAGAAACCATTTATTTGGCGCACACCCTTATAAATACATTATATGTTGTGATAGTAGTAGTGGTAATAATAGTTTAAAACAAAGAAAACAGAAAAAAAAGAGAGAGAAACAGATAAAAACGCCACACGTAGGCCACTCAAGTAAAAATTGAGCTTATTTTGTTGAAAAGGTTTGGTAGAGGTGTTCTTACAGTGAAAATCACCAAAATATTTGGTCAGCATTACACACTTTATTAAGCAACCGTGCTAAAGCCTCCTTAAACGGCACTAAAATGAACTTTTGTCTCGAAGGACCATTTTGGTAGATACTCAACTAATATATTGTATTTTTTTTTTTTTGGAGATAGGTAATGATCATTGTTCTAAATTAATATAATGAAAAAAGAAAATAAACAACTGCTTTGGATAACTAAAGCAGTCGTTTATTTTCTTTTCATCGTAATCGTTTAAAGTAGTTTCATTCGAAATGATAATAATATACATGACGGGGAAAACCATCAGGAAGGCGGGGCCAAAGGTCCCGGATAGTTGAGATATCTTTTCATCCGCATGAGCATCCATCGTGGACGGTATTTCGATAAAACGTTGAAAAATAACTATAGTGTGATGTTCGATTCTTGTTATTTTAACTGTACAGTCACTCAGATCACTTTAATATTAAGGGATTACAATGATAATCTCAGATTAACACAGATAAGAGCCACTGAGTTTGTGTATGACCAACCCACTCGATCGAAGCTTGAGCAAAGAATGCCCAACGCCAACGGTCGATCGTCATGTCACACGCAACTTCAGTTGGTGTTACCATTCGCTCCATGGTGTAACCCGCTTTTAATAAAAATCATAATATATCCGAATACCGACCGATTAATCGACTTCAAAAAATAGTAGAGTAATTTACAGTCAATTGATACTGATATATATATATATATTTTATTGTAAATTATAAACCAGCGCTTGACCGCAACCCCGCCTGATGGTAAGCAGTGATGCGATCGTGGATGGTAAAGCGCGCTAGTTTATTAAGAGCTTATTCACTCTAGTCTGATACGATAAAACAGATCACAATATTCAAAATTAACCAGTCACGCGCCGTCACAGATATATACAACGTTATTTTTGTTTATGCAAAACCTGAATATAGTTTATTCAGAATAAGCAACTGAATCGATTCCAATCATTTTTACACTATGTTATATTTATGCCCAAATACATTTAGAAATTGTTACACTGTGATTACCGAGCGCGCATGGTAGATCATAGTATTGCGCACACCGGCGCAACAGCTGACGCCAGAGGTCAACGCCACGCTTGCCCGCCTGAGCGGAGCGTGGATCATATTTTTGTTGGGGCAGCCAAGTAGGATAGCAAGCTCATAACTTTGTAGTTTTTCATGATATCTTTTTGAAATTTTTGTAAATAGATTCTTTACTTAAAAATACTGGACACATGTTTCGGTGTTCGCATAAACAAAAAACGATGTTGTAAATAGGTATAAATTTGCAATTTATGAATAAAGTAAAAGCAAAAATCGGATTTTGGGAGTCAGTCGTGACTTACATGTTGTGGGTCTGGTCATAGGTTCGAACCCCGACAGGCACTTTACTTTGTGTTAATAATTTCTTCACAAAACCGCTCTTCTCAAAACGGAGAAGAGAAAAACTGTATGTCATAGAAGACGGCTCACTACCTCTCACTGATAGGAGGTCTATATCCGAAACAATATAGGCTGATTGTGAGGAGTAAAAATCGATATATTAATTAATAAGATGCCAAGACATCATTAAAATGTCAATTTATGAGCCGACGTCTAAAGAAATTATCTATGAGACACATTTCTTGGAGATATAGCAGAAATTGTAATTTAGGAGCGACAAAGCGGATTGTATTAAGTCCTTTGAATAATAATACGTCTATTTTTCCGAGACGGCAAAACGGCTCCTATAACAAATGAAGTCTCTAAAGTAAAAGTCGTCAAAAGGCTTCATAATTTTGTTGAAGTGAATACAAAATCTTAACTTTTTAACTTGATCATCATCTTGGTCGTTTTCTTTTGTGGAGTTAATAGAAATTTGAGATTTGTCAGTTATTTGAGTACTGCGAACGTTTGAAGTTATTTATTTTCCGTCTTCCTTCATATTCACCTATTTATTGCCACTTAGTTTTACAAAGAGGGTTGTCGTGGTACTTCTCAAACTCATTCTTTCATTGTGTTTTTGATTTTGTCAGGTTTTATAAACGAGGACTCCAATTTCGGCTATTATTACGCTTGCGAACTTGGTAAATATTCTTCGCGCTTCTAAATACCCTTGAAAAGAACAAGGGAACCAATTACTGTTAAACTTTATATTATAAAGATTTTTTTATTGTTTAAAGTCTATGGTAACAGACCCTTTGTTGCGTTGAAACTTATTTATAACTGGTATACGGTGAGTGTACTATATGAATGCAGAAGTAATGTTAAGATGTATTATGATGATGGAACGAAAACCAGGAAGATCTATGTTCTATGTTACGGGTTTGGTTTCCGCACTCAGTTCCTTCAGTAGACCATTGTGCGTGAACCAGGAAGATCCTCCACACTTCGAAACCTCGAAAGACCAAATGAAGTCAGTCATCCACTATCCGACTTCTCCTCCTGCTGAATATAGGTCTCTCTTCTCAACTGCCATTTCCCACCCCTGTGCTAGCCATATAGGTTCGCCTGCAATGGCAACAATATCTTCCGTCCGTCTCTTCACCCGACGACGGAAAGACCAGATGTAGATTTCGTTTTCTAGTCCTTGGACGCCACTCGGTCACTACCTTACTCTACCTGTCATCACTGCATCTTGCCAGCTATACTGCCCAACATCGGAAACCTTCGTACGTCCGCGTATGTCGACGGTTGGGACTGGGCGAATGAAATCCGAAGCAAACTATACTAAATTATTTAATCTTTATAAACTTGAAGTAAAAATTAAATGACCCTAAACCGCAAAACTTCTACAATAAACCATATAAATTGAATCATAGCCGAAGAGTTTTGCGAAATAGATTATGAAGTTGAGCCATAATTTAGTTTTCGGAGTTAATCTTTTGGTTGAGTTTTAAAAAGAAATAGTATTTCTTTGTTGGAGTTTCTCCCTGAGCGAATTAGTCTAAAACTACCTGCGGTTTCGTATAGAGAATCGCTAGTGGAAAACTAAAAGGTGCACTTCTCCGTGCATGACCACTAATTTTTTCACGCTTTAGCGTAAAAAACAAACAATCTAATTAATTTAATATAATTTTGTATTACTGTAATTCCATTGTCCATTGTAATTATATTTGATAGTTTTACTTTCTTCTCAATTTATGGAATGTTAACTTTATGCCATTATCATTATTTGACATAATTAAGAAAATGCTGGTTACTGTTTCTTTTTTTTTAACATATTTTATTATTGTGTCGTGATGGAATTTTTTGTTTAATATAATTTTGTTGTCATTGTCTTAAAATTTAGTTTAACATTGTTTTAAAATTTAATTAATATGACATTGCTTTAAAATGTAATTTCATATAACATTGTTTTAAAATTTAATTTGATTCATGCTGTATATTATTATTTGCATGCTGTGACTTCTTATAAGTGCAGAAGCACAAGGTCACATCCTGTTATTTAAATTTACTAGCATTTAAGGTGTTTTCTCTGTTATAAGTCCAAATAAATAAATAAATCTTATCTTTTGATCAACGTAAAAGAGCATTGGATACTTTTACAAAATAAAACTATTACGTTCATTAAATCTATATTTAAAACATAGTATATATAGGTACAAAATCCACGACCATTTCAGACTCAACATTTTGCATCTGCCCTTTTTAAAACGGCTGTATATGCATCGTTTCAAATAAGGGAATAAAGCACTATAAGTAGGTCACGTCAGGCGAGGTTTAAATTATATAATGTATGTTCAGGGCACTAGGTGTCGGGGATGTTGCCTGCCAGTGTTGCATTCAGAATTTTTAATTTCAGAACCACTGTTTGAATTTGAAGATAATTCGTTTCATTGTGTTGATGTTTTTTTTTTTTTTTGTAGGGACCTCTTGTCCTTTGAGCCCTGATTTTGTTTGTGCTGAGCTTGTTTGTGTTTTTACGCTAAAGCGTGAAAAAACGAGTGGTCATACATGGAGAACTGCACCCTGTTTTAGTTTTCCACTAGCGATTCTCCATACAAAACCGCTATGTAAGTATTTATGTCCCTGCAACATCGACTACCGGCAGAAGTTACCACCAACCAGACTTAAGTCTTGCCGCCAAGCGATCCGTCGTGTTCCGGTATCATGTCTGGTGAAGCCGTACGGAGGACGGGTCTGAGCAGTTGTGTTGCGATGTGTGCCGGGTACGATGCGCCTAATGTTGTTGTTTTGGGAGTTTAGTCGTGGAGGATCTTCAGATCAATCTCCCTTTGGCGCAACATCGTTGGTCGTGTTGTTGGGTTTAACATTGCACCATCTTGCTCAACTGCCGTCTTCCTTCCTATTCGCTCAGTTTTTCTGAGTGACCTATTCACTCTTAATAAACTAGTGCGCTTTACCATCAACGATCGCATCACTGCTTACCATCAGGCGGGATTGCGATCAAGCGCTAGTTAATAATTATTTTAAAAAGATCCTTTAACCATACATATTTGACCTTTTAACATAACTTAACTTTGATCATCCTTTATGAATAAACACCACAGTGTTTAAAAGGTTTATTCATCAATAATGATTAAAGTTAAGTTACGTGCAAATGTCTAAAATGTACCTATGTTTAAATAATCACTAGTTAACTTTAAGCAGCGTTTATGAATAAGGGGGATTTTGTTTAGGCTTGCAGAATTCTCTGCAGATACGAATATGCAGCAGCGCATTAAGATTTATTTTTTGTTTTCTTTGACTAGCGAGATTACCTCAATTAAATTCTGCAATTCCATTAAAATCGAAAACTTGATCATTTTTTAAAAAGAATTTCACTTGAAGCACGAACGGACCATCTATCACAGCCACCAGCAATTTGATATACAATAAAAAGTAAAAAAGAAGCTTGGCACCGTCTTTTGTCAACTTTATCGGAGCATCAGGAGTTCGGGATGAGTGAAGTTTTTCTTTTTTGTTTGCTTTCCCATCACTTCGTCAGAGTCCGGTGAGATATGACCTCAAATAAAAAATAAAACTTACGGTATACTGGGAAATTTTATGTGGCCTTTGTCCTTTTTATAAGTTTTTATCAGGATCTGGGAATTTTTCACACAATTTGTGCCAGTCAAATGTGGTGCAAAACTTAATATATTATTTAGGTACTTAGTCTAATGAAAAGAAATGGTTAAATTTAAATGAAATGATTTTAGGAGTTTGGAAATAAAAGTTTTTTTCTTTTTAATGTTCTCTTATATTTTAATTACACTTTTATTTCCTTTCTTTCTTTCTTTTATAGATTCGCACAGTTTGTGGATTTAGCCAATTTCACGCAATAAATTGTTCATGTCGAAAAAGACGGCCGCGTGACCCCTCTTACGATGAAGGTTTGAGACAAAGTCATGATGTGTCCACTATGCTGTGATATGTCACGGTTCTTAAAGAATTATTTACTAAATGCAGTTTTTACTACATAATCACGCACTTTTATTTAGTAAACAACACTATAAATAATTTTAAAAGTCCGAAGAAAAATGAGCGTGACACTCAGCTTGACTTTCCCTCCAAAAAATCTCAAAACTGTTATTTATTATATTATGAAAACTAAACATTGAAAAACTTTGATAATCTAGACACCATCGCGATATCAATTTATTTTTAACATCATTAAGAAAAATTTTTTTAGTGTACAATATTATAATATAAATACAATATATTTAGTACTATATCTATATGTTGCTGAATTTCTTGTAATCAACTTATTATAACCAACTTTTATACTTAAATCTAGTAATTTTTGACTATAAATAAATAAATTATTACTTTAATTTAATTAATTATACTTTAAATAAATTATTAATTTTTAAAGTAAACTGCTAGTGTCTATGTCAAAAACTTTAAAGAATCAGGGTTAGCTAGTACCGAATGCTATTTTAATTGTTCTTTTTCCTTTCAATTTTGTAATGATTATCCATATACATGTCCTTATTCATCTCGAGAATCCAATGTTTTGTGTCTGTGCTTCGGAGTATAGAAAAATTTCATACCTAAAATATCTTCTTTTTCTTCCTCAGCCTATGGATGTCCACTGCTGGACAAAGGCCTCCCCCAAGGCTTTCACGCCGACCGGTCTTGTGCTACCCGCATCCATCGGCTTCCCGCGGCCTTCACTAGGTCATCGGTCCACCTTGTTGGGGGCCTCCCTACGCTGCGTCTTCCAGTACGTGGCCGCCACTCCAGAACCTTACTGCCCCATCAGCCATCGGTTCTACAAGCAATGTGCCCTGCCCACTGCCACTTAATTTTAGCGACTCGCAGAGCTATGTCGGTGACTTTGGTTCTTCTGTGGATCTCCTCATTTCTGATTCGATCACGCAGAGAAACTCCGAGCATAGCTCTTTCCATTGCCCTTTGTGTGACTCTGAGCCTTCGTATGAGGCCCATTGTGAGCGACCACGTTTCAGTTCCGTAAGTCATCACTGGCAACACACACTGGTCAAAGACTTTAGTCTTGAGACACTGTGGTATCTTGGACGACGAGAAGTTGTATCGTAGCTTCCCGAACGCTGCCCAGCCGAGCTGGATTCGACGAGACACTTCTAATATCACCTAAAATATAAATTAATGAATTTCAAACGTACTGTTAAGTGTCTTAAAACCATGGGAATAGATAAAATATGTGAAATCTTTCGGACATCTCTTCAGAAAAGTTTTTGCCATGGCAGCAAATAATGAAAATACGACGATAACTTCTATACTTTCTTACTCATAATATAAGTATTTGCTGACGTCAGGCGTTCTGGCTTCATGTTTCAATAATCCTCTATTTATCCACTAATGCGATCAATGAACTGGATTTCCCGATTACCAGTTCAATGACTGCAATATCTTTCGCCATCCAGTCAGCATATTCTGGTGCGGCTACAAATTATAAAATGTTGCCCAAGCGCATTTGCCCTAGCGCATTAATATTGCAATTATAGGTAATCAGGTTGTTACCAATTAAAATATTTTTTTATTTCATTTCATATGATAAACATGTAACGTAAAGAAGTATTACATGTATAATATACGCAAAATAAATACTTTACTTTTATTAATTATATTAACGTGTGCCTTTCAAACTTAAGATAGATGTTTATTTTTTATTTTTTTAGTATTCAGAGACAATCAACAGCTGTCCGCATATTAACAAAGAATATTATAACAAGTGCCACTAGGATAGCTAATAAATAATTATTAATTAATTTATCATATTAATAATAAATCTATATATATATATTGTTACGGGCTAGGGGTACTAAAATACCGGTTAAGGGTTACGAAGTTTATTGGCAACGAAGGTACAGTCAGATTATAGGCAATGACAAGTAGAATGTTGCTGACGTTGCACCGAAGTCTTCACTTACGTCCACGAAGTCCGTGTTGTAAACACACAACAACACTACAGATGTTTCTTCACGTAGTACTCAATGTTCTCGTTACAGTTGTCGCAGTAGGTATTCTCAAAGATCGCTTCTTATCTGTCGCTGTTTCGTCTTCGGTAGTCAAGTGTAGACTGACTCGGCGCCGGCGTCACGGCGCTATATATAGTCCAGCTGATCGAACATTCCAGAACCGTCTAGACGTAATAATAATAGCGCATAACTTCGAGTACATTCAGTAAGTACCTACGGTAATTCCCGGAAATAGGTTTCTAGAAATTTCGATGTCGTCACTTAGTTGACAAAATTGATAAAACCTGTACCATTCGATAGGCCACCTTAAGTCTAGGAATGCGTTTTTATATTACATCTAGACAATGTCTAGGTCTCGAGTTACAGAGCTTAAAAGTTATGCACTGCATGTCACGCGATATTGAACCTTATGCCCTCGACATAAGGTGCATTCGTAACATTGCCCCCTTCTTAGTCGTGCTCGTCCCGAGCATGATTTGATCCGTAATAGCGAGCTAGGCGGTCTATGTGTACGATCTTCAGCTTCCCTCTAGGTCCTTTCTTTATGCGGTAGGTGACATCGTTTATCCTGGTTACTATCGTGTACGGACCCTCCCATTTGGCTTGGAACTTTGGACTCTTTCCTTTTCTCCTAATGGGATTATGTAGCCATACCAAAGTTCCCTCTTCAAATCCGGGCACGTTAGCTTTGCGGTCGTATCGGATCTTCATTTTCTCGCTGGTTTTCAGACCATTCTCTCTCACTAGCTCATGTATTCCATCTAGTTTACGTCGTAGGTCAGCCACATAGTCGACGGCAAGGATAGGGGTATCGGGGGGTGTTCCGGTAAGGGCATCTATGGGTAATCTAATTTCTCGGCCGAAGTTGACTTTCGCCGGTGTGCAATTTGTGCTGTCATGTGTTGCTGAGCGGTATGACATTAAGAAGAGTGGAATGTATTGGTCCCAATCCCTCTGGTGTTCTTCCACTACTTTGGCCAGATGATTCTCTAGCGTCTGGTTGAATCTTTCGACCATTCCATCTGACTGAGGGTGATATGGTGTTGTACGAGTCTTATGTATCCCGAGTAGTTGGCAAACCTCTCGGAACAGTGAAGACTCGAAATTTCTACCCTGATCAGAGTGTAACTCCAAGGGGACGCCAAATCGACAGAACACCTCGTGAACTAGCTTTTTGGCGACAGTATGAGCTTCTTGGTTGGGTACTGCAAAAGCTTCTGGCCATTTGCTGAAATAGTCTTGCATGACGATGATATACCTATTCCCTTCTTCAGTGATAGGGAATGGCCCAGCTATATCGACAGCAACTCTTTCCCATGGTGCACCAACATTGTACACTTTCAGCCGACCTCTGGCCCTCGTTTGCGGTCCCTTTACTGAGGAGCAGGCTACACATTTCCTACACCAGTCCTCTACGTCTTCACGGCAATGCACCCAATAGAACCTTTTTCTCACCTTCTCCAGAGTTTTCTTTACTCCTAGATGTCCTCCGGATACTCCGTCGTGCACCTGTCTTAGCACCGACGCGACCTTCTCACAGGGGACAACTATCTGTAAGGCGACCTCCTGTCCACTAGGTGATTCCCATTTCCTCTTCAGAACTCCATTATCAATTATCAGGCTGTCCCATTGAGCCCAGTAACTTTTTGCTGTTGGACTAAGCGCTGATATTTCACTCCAAGCGGGCCTCTGGCCACGTTTCTTCCATTCGATTACTGTCTTCAAGTCACTATCTTCCTTTTGTGCCTCTTCCAATGATCGATTATCCCAATCTTCATCCAAAGCGTTCACCTGGATAATCCTTACGTTCTCTTTCTTTTCCTGTTTGGCACAATGTCGGCAAGATTCTTCGCAAGGCCGTCTAGATAAAGCATCAGCATTATTGTGTGACTTGCCTTTTCGATGTTCAGTGACAAAGTCAAATTCTTGCAGCTGCCCTATCCACCTTGCTACTTACCCTTCTGGGTCTTTGAACTGAAGCAACCACTGTAAGGCAGCGTGATCGGTGCGAAGTGTAAACTGTCTCCCAATCAAATATTTCTTGAAGTGTTGTAAGGTCTTAACAACGGCTAGAAGTTCTCGGCGGGTAACACAGTAATTTCTTTCTGGCTTGGAAAGACATTTGCTGAAATATGCAATAACGACCTGCCGATCTCCTTGTGTTTGAGAGAGAACTCCTCCAATGCCAACATTGCTGGCATCCGTGTCCACCAGAAATCGGCCTTCCCGACTAGGGTAACCTAATACAGGAGCCCCACACAAGTGAGTTTTGAGTAGCGCAAATGCCTGTTCGCAGTCAGGATTCCATTCAAATTGACGCTTTTCCTCTGTTAAACGATGCAACGGTTTCGCTAACTCGGAGAAGTTCTTCACAAACCGACGGTAATATGCACACAGACCCAAGAAAGAGCGTACCTCAGTTTTGTTACGAGGGGTAGGCCACTTCGACACGGCTTTTATTTTTTCAGGATCTGTTCGAATTCCTTGCGCCGAAATAATGTGTCCTAAGTATCCAACCTCTTTCTGGAATAGTGTACACTTACTAGGACTGAGTTTTAAATTCGCTTCACGCAGTTTTTGGAACACTTTCTCCAAATTGCGTAGGTGCTCTTTGAAGCTTCGTCCCATAATGATGATGTCATCCAAATAGACCAGGCATGCATCACCAAGCAACCCCACCAAAATGCGCTCCATTAGGCGCTCGAATGTAGCTGGAGCATTGCACAGTCCAAAAGGCATGACATTGAATTGCCAGAGACCGTTCCCAGGACCAGTGGAGAAAGCGGTCTTTTCTTTATCCTGCTGACAGATTTCCACCTGCCAGTATCCACTTTTGAGGTCAACTGTGGAGAACCATTTCATGCCACTTAGCAAGTCCAAAGTGTCATCTATACGTGGCAGAGGATAACTGTCCTTTTTCGTGGCATCATTCAACATCCTGTAGTCAACGCAAAACCTTGTACTGCCATCCTTTTTCTTGACTAGTACAACTGGAGATGACCAAGGGCTGGTGGATGCTTCTATAATCCGGTTTTTCTCCATATCTCTTAACATTTCTGTGACTTCCTGTTCTCTTGCAAAAGGGACACGACGTGGTCTCTGTCTTATCGGCTGTGTATCACCCGTATCTATATGGTGTTTAACTAGCCCGGTCCTTCCCACATCACCGTCGGTCTTCGCGAAGATGTCATGGAAGTTATGCAATAGTTGCTTAACTTTGTGACTTTCGAACTTGTTTAAATTGCCCTTACAACTTTCAAGTAGTGTCGATACATGTTCCTGCCACTTCTTATCACGTTCCTTTTCGTGCACCTGTGTTTTTCTCAAAGATGCTACATTATCGCACACACCCACCATGTGATTCTTTTCGAGAATTATTTGTTTGTTACTAACGTTGATTATGCGTATTTTTGGTTTATCGGAAATCATCATCAGTGTCCTTGCCGTTATCCAGTCTGGGTGATCTCCATAATCCTCTATTATAATGCAACGTTTGCGGCATCCTATTGGTGAAAATCTAATATCTACTAAAGTTTCTGATCTTGGTGGTAATACAGTTTTCCTTAAACAGTACACTGACCCTTGTTTTGCACCTTGAAGAAATACTTCTTGTTCTGGAAAACTCAATACTCCTTTTGCTACATTAACCCGGCGTCTGTATGGTAGAAAATTGTTACACCGACTGTCAAGTGGGTCAAAATTACCTTGAAATGTAGAAGCCTTTATTTTGTTGAACTTTAAATATATAATAAATATATGAGTATATTTTAGTTAGAACACTAATTTTAAGGTTATGCAGCAGAAATAAAAGGCAATTTAACTAATCGTAGCATCTTTGTTTGAGTTATGAAAAAGCATACAAAAATAATCAACAAAAATAGACATCCTCAGTCTCGTTACTATAAAATAACATAAATGTTCACTTATAATCTTACAATTATCGTTTTGGTGTAGTTGAAAACGAAATCTTTCAAACTTAAATAAAAATAAAAATAAAACAGTCCTAAGTTAGTCTCATTCTTGCAACATATCACAGCACTCTTTGCAGTACGGAACAATATGTTCGGGACAAATAAACTTGTGACAGTTTGTGCATGTATGCGTCGTTTTGCGATCTTTTTTGGCTGGGCAAACTTGACACCTTTTCCGTACACCTTGTACTTTTGCAGGTGGCTCCTCAGATGGTTCTCCATCAAGAAAATCTCTGATTCTCTTTCGCGTTTCTCTCGGCAACTGCACGACGTCTTGGCGAGTATTCAAGTGGTTATTTACGAGAGCAAGGCCTAACTTTTTGAGGAATTGGCGCCGTTTTACAATTTGATTATTATTTTTATTATGTATTATATATGCATTTATTGCAGACATATTCAGCACAGCATAAAATATTGTTTTAGGCCATTTCTTCGTGTTACGGCTAACGTTGTATGTGGAACAAAGTTCGTCAGCAACATCAACCCCGCCTTTAGTCATATTGTAAAAGGTGTTAATTTCAGGTTTACGCTTTTCTGCTGTCGACTCATCAATTGTTGCATCATGGTGAAGACTGGACATAAGTAATACCACTTTGTTTTTTTTTAGGGATATGAGATACAATCGTAACATCATTTTGGAAGCTCGCTTTCTGACGAAATTCCACTTTTCTCTGAATCAGATTGCTCTAAAATTGCTAAAATACGCTGCCGCTCACATTCATCACGATCCATTTTAAATTATAACCTACAAATAACAGAATACGGAAATTATAATCTTTTTACACTAACTACTAAAATAGCGCATAATTGTTACATTGACTGTATAGTTGGGTCATATTTACCTTTTTGACGTTTGCGCACGTGTAACTCCCGGTGCAGTCGCACGACAACTAAACTGTGGCATAAAACAAGAAAGGTGATGTCTTAACTCCAGCTACTGAGAAGTACGGCAACGTCGCGTTCGATTCTTAAAAGATACAAACAATTGAAAATTGCGCGGGTCATATTGACCCAACCATACAGACGCCGGGTTAAGAACGCATTGTTGTTTCTTCAAAAAGTCCAGTCCTATAATGCAATCATCTGTAATATTCGCTACTAAAACAGGGTGCGTGAATGTCTTATCACCCATTTTCAAGGTCACATTCGTTTCACCAAGGACGAGCACTGGTTGGCCGGTGGCGGTTTGTAATCGGCATTGTGAAGACCCTCTTTTCCATGCTATGGTCCGAGGAAATAGCTCCGGTCGTGCAATAGTTCTTGATGCACCAGTATCCAATGTGAAACTGCATGACTTACCATTCAGTTCTCCTTCTATAATAAGACTGTTTCCGTCACCCACTTGTGATACTGTTATAATGGGGGCTTCACGTCGACCAGCCAGTACTCGCCCCACAGCCCTGGCTGCTCCTAGTTTAAATCCTCTGCTTCCACCTGTGTCCCAGAAGTACTTCTTCCCTTAGACTTCCTGGGACAATTGATCCGAATATGCCCCTTTTCGCCGCACTCATAGCAGGTTGGTCCTTGTCGGCTTTTTATTGGTGCGGTTACCTCACGGATACGATGATGTTGTCGGCCGTCTTGACGTACTGCTTCCACCTCCAGGGCGTGTGTCAAGGCTGCCTTTAGAGTCTGATGGTGACCCAGGCGTACTGCAGCCCTGACTTCTGCGTCTCGTATTCCATCAGTAAAGGCTTGCACAGTAGTAGCGTCAATTAATGCTGGTGTTGATGCATACGCCCTTCGAACAATACGTTCTATTTCCGTTGCCCATTGTTGCAAACCCTCACTGCTCTTCTGTGTGCGGTCGCGGAGTTGAGCCCTGTAGACATGTTCGAGGTGTTTCTCTCCATATCTAGACTCCAACGCTTCTAACAGACAGGCTAGGGTATTGCAATCGCCGGAAACATTTTCGAGGATTTGTACCGCATCACCACGCAGAGCAAGCGTAAGAGCGGTTACCGCTTGATCGTCGTCCCAGTTGTTGCCTTTAGCAACCTTTTCAAACTGTAGACGGAAGGCCACCCATGACGTTGTTCCGTCAAAGTGAGGTACTTTGAACGTCGGCAAAGCACTAGGTACAGGTATCACGCCTTTGATACCTCCTTTTTGTACTCTTTCTATTTCTTTCCCGAACTCCATGATGGTATTATCTAGTTTCTCTATACGAGCATCTTGTTTCTTTATACACGTATCTTGATGGTCCATACGCGCTTCCTGCTTGTCCATACGCGTGTCTTGCTGGTCCATACGTGTATCTTGTTGTTCTGTTTTTATTCTAAGCTCGTTCACTTCGTCTTTAGTTTTTATCCAGTTTTCATTTAGTTCTAATACCAGTTGCTGGGATTTATCTATTTTTACCTGGGTTTTTTCTATTTGTGCCTGGGTTGCTGCCTGGGATTGTTCTATACTCAGCTTTATTTGCGCCGTCAAGTGAGCCAGTAACGCCGAAAAATCGGGTCCGCTGGCTCCGGGAATAGTGGTGGTAGTAGGCGCACTTACATTTGTCGGTGGTACAACGGTAGCATCTTCTACGGGTACAGGGACACCAAGCGATGCTTCCTCTTGACGCGCCAAATCCATCGCTGCTTGTCGTCGCGTGCGAACTCTTTCGTCTTCCCTTGGCGTGACCGGCATTCCGCTTCTGACACCAATTGTTACGGGCTAGGGGTACTAAAATACCGGTTAAGGGTTACGAAGTTTATTGGCAACGAAGGTACAGTCAGATTATAGGCAATGACAAGTAGAATGTTGCTGACGTTGCACCGAAGTCTTCACTTACGTCCACGAAGTCCGTGTTGTAAACACACAACAACACTACAGATGTTTCTTCACGTAGTACTCAATGTTCTCGTTACAGTTGTCGCAGTAGGTATTCTCAAAGATCGCTTCTTATCTGTCGCTGTTTCGTCTTCGGTAGTCAAGTGTAGACTGACTCGGCGCCGGCGTCACGGCGCTATATATAGTCCAGCTGATCGAACATTCCAGAACCGTCTAGACGTAATAATAATAGCGCATAACTTCGAGTACATTCAGTAAGTACCTACGGTAATTCCCGGAAATAGGTTTCTAGAAATTTCGATGTCGTCACTTAGTTGACAAAATTGATAAAACCTGTACCATTCGATAGGCCACCTTAAGTCTAGGAATGCGTTTTTATATTACATCTAGACAATGTCTAGGTCTCGAGTTACAGAGCTTAAAAGTTATGCACTGCATGTCACGCGATATTGAACCTTATGCCCTCGACATAAGGTGCATTCGTAACAATATATATATATATATAATATATATATATAGACTTTCTTTTATATATATATATATTATATATATATAATATATATATATATATATAAAAGAAAGTCGCGTTAGTTACACTATTTATATCTCAAAAACGGCTGAACCAATGTGGCTGAAAATTGGTAGAGACATAGTTATGAACTGGGATAAGGACATAGGATACTTTTTATCCCGTTCCCGTATGAATGAATGAGCTTCATTGCTTCCATTTCTCCTCTACACTTCTGTGCTACCCTAGTACCTTGCATCTCCTCAAAGTAGGCAAAATAAAACTAAAGTTGCACTTGAAGAGCGCCGCTTCAGTATGGCTCGACTTCGTGCTTCTCACTCACAAGAGCAAAGCGAGGCAGCTCGTGAAGCAGCTTGGTTGGTAATCCCAAATCGTCGAGCAAACCTCAGAGATCAACAGCTAGATAATTTACGAAGCACACGACGTAATTCATCATTTCTTCCACAAGGTGCCACAATAAATGGCAAATAAAGAATCATGGAATAATTATGCATTTTTATTTATAAAATTTGTTTTTAATTTAAAATGTAAAATATAAGATCATGCGATATTGCCTTTAAGGCGGAACAAAGTTCGCCGGGTCAGCTAGTAACTAATAATTATAAGAGTATCAAGACTTGTAGATATCAAAGATTTTTTACTCGATTAAAGCTTAGTGTGTAGTGGCGTGTGGTACCGGGCTTAGTACCAACCTATATCCTCCCATGGGTTTCGTAGGAGGCGAGTAAGGGAACTCTCACCAGGAAGCGGGCAGCAGCGCTTCTCCTTTGGAATATCTAATTACTACGATCCCCAACCCCTCCAAAGCAATGAAAGCCTTGGTCTAGCGTTGGATTTCTATAGGCTGAAGAAGAAAAAGAAATGTAGTGGCAAGTGCAACTGTTGACATGTGCCACTCGGGTGAAGTCCGACTACAAGCGAAGCCAAGGCTTGTTAAAAATGTTCTTGTTTCGTCTGAGAGAAAAGAAGTTCCTCTATCCATATGCACGTATGCAGGAGTATATTTACACGTACAATATATTTCTGCGTCGTTCTCACACGATTGATTTCAAAATGAATGATGTAATCAAATATTTGTATCAATAGCTTGATAACTTAAAAGAGTGTCCATGGAGTTTCTTGCCCGTTCTTCTCCATAGGTACCTACTCTTTGGAATGGGCGACTAGCTTCACCTTACTGACTTACCGACCTTCTGACAATTCAAAAGTGCCTGTAACTGGTTTATTTGAAATAAATGCTTTGATTTTGATTTATCAAATAAGCAAAAAAGTTCTTTTAAGCACATAACAACAGTTGCTGAAGACATGTCTTTACAAGGAAAAGCAAACGGGAACCTGCTGTATTCGTCAATTATAGTTAGGATGTATTTGTAAGTAGATTTCGATGGTAAAGGACCTTTGAAATCAAGGTTAAGTTTTTCGAATGGAGCTGTCGCTTTGACTAGGTGCCCTTCATTCTTGACATATCTGGGTTTTAATTCAGCGCATGCACGACAGCTAGCGGTACCTAATTCTTTTTACATCCTCTACTGAATATGGCAGATTTTTAGAGCGGATCCACACACTTAGCTGTATTTTTAAGTTCATATACATTTCAGATTTTGCGTATTTTAATTGGTAAATATGTGCATTTCTGTTACAGACGGCGGTCAAAGTGGAAACACACTCGTGTCGACACGCCACAAAGAAGACGAATTTACATAAAAACCAAAATCAAAAAGTCATACCATGTAAGTAACTAAGGATCACTTGTTTCCTCTTTCATATAAGCTCTTAGACTAAAGTTTCTTCGCTTCCCTGCTACATAAATGTATGACTTTATTCTCCGGTTTATTTATTTCTCTGTTTATGTAGGTATGATTAGCATTACACTGTGTCTGGGGATTTATTACGCATAAAATAAATTCTCACATTATTCCCATGAGGGTAAAAAGAAACTAAAAGACGAACACAATCGTTAAAAAACAGTAAAGTTAGTTAATTAAGGGTTGATAATTAATCACGTGATTTATTTTTAGAATTTCTTTCTTTCGCCTGAGCGATGATTGGTGAGATTAAAGACTACTCCTTCTCCCTTCCCCCAACATCACGTGTATTTTTAATAAATACAAAGAAGCTTAAAGTTAAGAAGCTAGGAGCGAAGACGTTTACATTTCACTTTGATCATCGTTTATGAATAAATCCCATAAACACTATGGTGTTTATTCATAAACAATGATTAAAGTTAAGTGACATTAAAACGTCAAAAATGTATGGTTAAAGAATCGCTAGTCACTAGTTAACTTTAAGCAATGTTTATGAATAAGGGGGAAGATCTTTAAATACAGGTTTATAGTATATTCTTTTTTATTCTCAAATTCAGATAAGATCATTATCATGTTTAGACCAAAAGGTTGACGGTTTATTTATATGAATGCAAATGAATAATCAGGGGTGGTTTTTAGTCAGTAAAAGTCTGACACGGCCTTCCGCTCCGCCCAGAGCCGAAGAGGTCAGTTGATGATTTTCCATCCGAAACAAAAAAAAATGTTCCTATATCTCATATCATATATCCTCTGTGATATTTGTCTTTAAAATGCCTGTTCCATATTAAACGTAACCATTAAAAGGTGTGCCAGTCCATATACGAGTTTATATCCCCATTCTTAACATTCCAGAAAGTACATTTTTATTCCCGGCTCCCTATAAACCTTGCTATAAAAGAGAAATCTTTTTTATGACTTCATTGTGGTCTTAGCACGTTAAACTTAGATCTTGGTTCATTCAATGGCGGCAAAAGTCAACATTAAAATAAACTTCCCCACTCACAAACGAGAGGCTAAGTTTATTTTAATGTTGCTTGGTCTTGACACGGTCGTTTTTAACTAAAATTTGGTCTTTTCAACTTGTCTTGGTTCGAGATAAATTGAGGTGGGTAGAAAACTTTACTTTGGCGTCGTCGCTTTGATGGTAAAATTTCTAATAGAGAGTAGATTGGTTTAATTAAAAGTCTACTTAGGTTGAATTTTTCTTTATTATGTAGGGTATAATAGGGGGCATTCGAAACTTACCCATTAAACTATATAAAAACGATATAAAGGCAAAACTTAGCAAAAAGGGGTATTATAAAATCACAAATTATTTAGAAGACAAAAAAGCTTGGGTCTGAGCTGCTCGCTCTGTTAAGCATTGTTATTAAGCAATATGCGTAATTATAACGTAAATTATTGTAAACATTTTCTGAGTTTGTTTCGGCTATTTCTTCTCAGAGGTAGTCAGTTAGGAAATGCCGGCTTTATCTAGTTTAAAAAAAAAAAACATATGACGTGTAAAAGTGATCAGTGATCCTACTTGCTTAATAAACGATTTCATTTCATAAAATTCTTCAGGCCAATATTATAAATTAAAATAATAATATAAGTCATAATTTTATTAATAATAACGTCATAGATATTCATCATCATCATCATCAACCTTTTTTATCGTCCCACTGCTGGGTACAGGTCTCCTCTCATACAGAGAAGGATTGAGCGTAATACTTAGAAAGTACATACATCTTTAGAAAAGTTACATTGCTACTTGTCTGACCTGGAATTGAACCCGCGCACTCATTCAGTTAAAGTAAAATAATCTTCTAGATATTATTAATAATCGAATAATAATTAAGGCATTATATTTTTATCCTAATGAATAATAACCATGCTCCTAAAAAAGTAATAAACCGTATGCCATATCCAATATATTGACACCAAAATTATACCATATCAATTAAACTTGAGCAATTAAATCAAATTGGATAGCTAACTCATTACCAATAATAATGAATACGGATTATTTTGATTCAAATTAATTTTGTGAATTTCTAGATTTCATATATGTGGTTTCCTATAATTAGAAGCTCACGCTAGTATTACTCCAAGGTCCTATAAACGTGTGTTTACATAATTGTGCAGTATATGTACCAAACCGATAAATAATAACATTTATAAGTAAAACAGTCTAGTTCAAACTCCAACGCTTGTTATTAACTAAATTGAAGCAAGCAACAACGACACCAACTTTCAGTCTATAGCAACATCAGCAATTTGTCCGAGAAAACAGACACAATAGCAACTTGTGAGCTTCGGAAACTGCGATGTGATGTACAATGTCACTGTTGAACAGCTTCGTTACCGCGCAGTTTTGTCTGGCGACGTCTGAGACATCCGCCTGTATTGTCTGTATACCAAAATTCACCCTCTAATCAAAGACCCTCTGCATTTAATTTGAGGGTGAAATTTGGTTGTTTATTTTTTAGAACAGTGCCTGATTTTTATTGTACATGGTGGGTTGATGTCAAATTAAAATTCTTCTTAGACATTTTAAATGTGACCTGTTATAAAGAAGTGATAACTTTCGGAACTGAAACGTGGTCGCTCACAATGGGCTTCATACGAAGGCTCAGAGTCTCACAAAGGGCGACGGAAAGAGCTATGCTAGGAGTATCTCTGCGCGATCGAATCAGAAATGAGGAGATCTGCAGAAGAACCAAAGTTACCGACATAGCTCTTCGGGTCACTAAAGTTAAGTGGCAGTGGGCGGGGCACATTGCTCATAGAACCGATGGCCGATGGGGCAGGGACGTTCTGGAGTGGCGGGCACGTACCGGAAGACGAAGCGTAGGATGGCTCCCAAAAAGGTGGACCGATGATCTGGTGAAGGTCGCGGGAAGCCGATGAATACAAGCAGCACAAGATCGGTCATCGTGAAAAGCCAATATATAATAATAATAAAGCAAGCAATATATAATAAAGCAAGGAGAAGAAGAGAATATTCTAAAACATGTCGATTATAAATACTTACTTTAATTTACGCCAATATCGGCTGCCGACAGAAATTACCACCCACCAGACAAAGTCTTGCCGCCAAGCGATTCGTCGTGTTCCGGCATGATGTCTAGTGAAGCCGTACGGAGGACGGGTCTGAGCAGTTGCATTGCGATTGTGCCGAGTGCGATGCGCCAAATGTTATTGTGTTGGGAGTTTGATCGTGTAGGGTCTCCAGATTAATCTCCCTCTGGCGCAGCATCGTTGGTCATGTTATTGGGTTTTACATTGCATCACCTCGCTCAACTGCCGTCTTGATTCCTACTCACTAAGATTTTTAAGTGAATAGGCTTAATAATTGCAATTGCATCACTGCTTACCATCAGCCGACATAGCAGTCAAGCACTAGTTTATAATTATTAAAAAAAAAATAAAGACTAGTTTGACAAGACTAAACTTATATTTATCTGCTGTCCATTGTTATCCAAATACATACATTTTAGAGAATCGTGGTGGCCCATTGGTAACAGCCGCGCCTTACGAGTGGGCAGAAAAAAGCGGGTAAAAATGGGTAAAAGCGAAACTAGAGATTTTAGGGGTCAAAATCAATAGAGCAGTGGTTGTCTAGTGGTAACCGGAGAGACGCTGTACTTTGTATAAATTATTTCATAACCACTGCTCTCAAAATTGTGAAGAATCCGACATGTTCTATAACCAAAAATACGAAGATATGTGACATCTACAAACCCGTGCTGGGTCCGGGTGTTGGATTATGGCTACTTTCTCTTGCCGAAATTACGCTTGTGTCCCAAAATCCCAACAGTGGCAACGTTATACAATACTTTTACAACAAGCTTCCCATGGACATTCAAAACTTACCCATTAAACGATTTAAAAACTATATAAAGGCCAAACTTTGTAAAAAGGGATATCAGAAATTTTTATTAGATTATTTAGAAGACAAAAAAGTGTGGGACTGAGCTGCTCGCTCTGTTAAGCATTGTTATTAAGCAATATGCGTAATTATAACGTAAATTATTGTAAACATTTTCATTTTTATTATCTGGACTTGAAAAAAGACGATGATCCCTGAGTTTGTTTCGGCTATTTCTTCTCAGAGGTAGACAGTTAGGAAATGCCGGCTTCATTTGGTTTAAAAAAACAAACATGACGTGTAAAAGTGATCAGTGATCCTACTTGCTTAATAAACGATTTCATGTCATTTCATTATAGGCTGATTATAAAATGTCAAATATGAAATTACAAAACGATTACGGTTAAGATTATTCAAACCAGGTCGCACGACCTCTGGCATCCCGTGGTGTTTTTTTTTTATATACACACATCAAAAGTGTCTAGGGATCAAGCATTTTTATGCGGATTTCTATCTATCTCTATTAGATTTATTTTTATCTATATCTCTTTCTATCTCTACAAAGAGACCGGATACAAGACGTATACGACACTGGAGAACCCCTGGACGCCAACAGCGATTAAAATCCTGCCAGGAAGTCCATCCTTATAGTGGTGGAACCATCATGGTATGGGCGGGTATTTGGATCGGCGGAAGAACTGAGTTGATTTGGATCAGAGGCAACCTCAACGCTCAAATTTATGCTGAGACGATTGTATCAGACGTCATCGTTCCTCTACAAGTGCAAATCGGTCCCTTATTTCAGTTAATGCATGATAATGCACGACCGCACACCGCAAGAGTTGTAAGACAGACTCTCGCCGCAGCTAACATCAATGTCCTGCCCTGGCCTGCTCAGTCGCCAGACTTGAACCCGATTGAGCATGCATGGGATATGCTACAGAGAACAGCTCTGCCGAATATGGAGGGTATCCAGTCGCAAGAAGACCTTTTTTTGTTGTTGCAACGAACATGGGCGGCCATTCCACAGCGTGATTTGGATGAACTCATTTTGAGTATGCCAAACCGATGTTCTTGTGTTGTTAGTGTTCGCGGTAGAAACACGGATTATTAATTGTTTAAGTTACTCAATAAAATTTTAGAGAAAACTGTTATTTCAGTCTTTTTTTCGAACTTTTGTGTTAGTGGTTCAAATGTCAAATATCCCTTTATTAGGAAAATGGCAAATTTCTTTATTAATGCAAAGGTGACTTGGTTTATCGTTACTGTGACAAACGAAAACACTTTATTTGATGAATCCTTAAAGAAAATTTTAATTAATATCAATCAGGAGAAAAGTTATTGCAAAAATATGTGTTGATCCCTAGACACTTTTGATGTGTGTAGTTATAAACTAGCGCTTGACCGCAATCCCGCCTGATGGTAAGCAGTGATGCGATCGTCAAATCAGCGTCAGATGGTACACTTCGTGTTGTCATCTGACATTATGCTGAGCTGAGGCCCTTTTGGCATTACAAAACAAGTTTTATAGTTTTAAAATTTATGTATCTTGCTGTAATGTCAATAAATGCATTTTTCTTTCTTTCTTCGATCGTTGATGGTAAAGCGCGCTAGTTTATTAAGAGCCTATTCAGTCAGAAAAACTGAGCGAATAGGAAGGAAGACTGCAGCTGAGCGAGGTGATGCAATGTTAAACCCAACAACACGACCAACAATGCTGCGCCAAAAGAAGATTGATCTGAAGACCCTTCACGACCAAACTCCCAATACAACAACATTTGGCGCATCGTTCCCGGCACACATTGCAACACAACTGCTCATACCCGTCCTCCGTACGAAAGACCCGTCCTCCGTACGGCTTCACCAGACATCTCGCCGGAACACGACTAATCGCTTGGCGTCAAGACTTTGTCTGGTGGGTGGTAACTTCTGCCGGCGGCCGATGTTATGGCCTACCACCACAAAAGGTGTGAGATTGTTGGCACGCATCTCATCTCTTACAACGACAAGCCAGCAGTTTTTTGGTTTATCTCTCTTGTTCCGGCCCGGCGGAGGCGCCATGGCAAGACACTTGTTACCCACGTAACATGCCAATTGATGATGATGGATAATTTGTACCTAATGCTTCGCTGTGTTAGCAGAACTAACTCAGTAAATATGTGTAATGTTGGGGTCACCAAGATACAGGTTGTACCTACCTAGCTTGGAACCCGCCGTTAATTCGATCTAAATTAAAAGTTTTCTGCTTTATAATTACATGTTATTCCTATGTACAGATGATAGTCCATCAAGCTGCTACAATCTGTCGCATTTTTTTATTAGATTTTCAATTTTATCTCTCAACCATTAAGGCTCAAGGTTGATTGTGAATATTTTACAGTTTCGGGTACCTTGACCTGCTTTTATAGTCAAAGTAATCAAAAAATAATAATTAGTCCGTCTTATAGATAATAAAAAAGAAGACCCGTATTTTTTATTTTGTCGAAATTACCAAAAACTACTAAGATATATTGTATTAAAGTTACGGAGTGGGGTGTAATTACGACACGCTGTAGTATATTTTGTACCACGGCATGACGTCATGCGACCTTTCAAATCAATATATCTTCGTAAGTATTTGAATGAAAGACAAAAATAAAAAATACGTGTCCAATATTTTTTATATGTCTATCTGATGGACAATAAATTATTTTTTAGGATACAACCCAATTACGTTTGTACGAATGACAGCAGGCCAAGCTACCCGAAACTGTCAATGAACCTTATATCTTAATGCTTTATAGATAAAGTTGAGAATCGAATACAGAAATCTAACAGATTGTAGTAGCTTGTTTTTTTAATTTGACCCACACTAGGAATTACTCTTGTATCGTGGGCGCGTTTACTAACATTTAATGTCACATACACTAACAGCCAGACCCGGAACAACTACCTAAAGGCCATACATATATTTTTTCCGTGCGGGGATCGAACCCGCGACACCTAGCGCAGTAGTCAATCACTCAACCACTGCACCAACTGTGTAATCAAATGAGCTATCGTCTGTACATTGGAATAAATCATCATTACCTATGACTATAATTAACAAAATTTCTATTCAAATTTTACCCTATCATATGACATTGTTAATCAGATACTGCATTGTTACAAAATCGCTGGTAGTAAAACAATACATTGTTGCTTTATATTAATTTAAACATAATTTTCATTGTAGCGTGCTAGACTGACGCTAATTGTGAATACTTTTGGTTGAAACAATATACAGCTGTACTGTCTGAAATGTCCGTACATTTGATATTGTGGCCACAATGTACAGCGATTGAAGCTATCCAATTGCTTTACAATGTAAAGCCAACAATGAAGCCTGTCAATTAAAACGTGCAGATGCTTATCTGTTTGTTTTACTTACCATTCTTTGCTGTTGTTTTGTGGCAGTATAAAGATGAGAATTATAATATAAGTTAGACACAGTATTTTTTTTTTAGGCATTTTAAACTAGTGCTTGACTATAATCCCGCCTGATGGTAAGCAGTAATGCAATCGTTGATGGTAAAGCGCGCTAGTTAATTAAGCCTATTCACTCTAGTCTTGAAGACACTCAAATTGTAGTGTGGCGGAAACACCGCCGCCGGCAAATTGTTACAGTCCCTCGATATACGCGGTATAAAAGAAGAAGCGAACCGCTTCGTTCGGAAATGTCAAGTGATTTTATTATAAATGACAATGACAAAATTCATCATATTCATTTGTTAGTTAGCTGTGTTAAAACTACAAGCAGCCACCCTTTTCGCAAAATGGCTCCTAAGGGATACTTAAAGTGGTTTAAACCTTTGGCTATCTGTCCCTCGAGCAAGATGTGAGGACAAAATAACAACAACAAAAACCAATGATATCTGCGAAACGGTCGTCAGAATGTTGGGATTACTCGCTTCAGTTAAACGTGACCTTTAAATACGCCTTTTTCAAAACGATCACTGGAGCAATCGCGTAACACACTCATCATCTCAGCTTTAATCCCAGTCGCATCCGTAGCTTTCAGCTTTGGAGTCTGGGGTCCGCTTTACCAGTCTAACCGCTGATTTTGGCTAAACTTCGACATTTTCCGTGAAGCGACTGCCGTCTGACCTCCACAACCCGAAGATGATGTCTAAGCGTTGCAGTTAGACCTACTGTTAGACTTTTGAGGGTTACAATAACCCGTAACGACTGCCACTAGATGTTCGTATGGCAACCGGGACCAACGGCTTAACGTGCTTTCCGAGGCACGACCAGACCAGTGCAAATACTCATATTCATGCATACAAAAATTTGCACTGTGATCGAACCCTCGCGCCACGGCCGGGTTCGTTACCGCTACGCCACGGAGGCTGTCGCGTAACACAATCAATAGAAATGGCTTGCTTTTTGGTAGTTCAACAACAGTCATTAAAACTTGTGTCCACTCTGCAGAATTGCATAGGTACACTGCAATGCTCTGCAGAGCACACACAACTTTTGAACATTATGAAACATTGGATTTTCAATATTAATACTTTTTATTTAATAATCATAAACTACTGCTTTACCGCAATCCCACCTGATGGTAAGCAGAGATGCAATCATTGATGGTAAAGCGCACTAGTTTATTAAGCTTATTCACTCAAAAAAACTGAGTGAAAAGGAAGGAAAACGGACGTTGAGCGAAGTGATGCAATGTTAAACCCAACCACATGACCGACGATGCTGCGCCAGAGGGAGATTGATCTGGATACCTTCCACGACCAAACTTCCGACACATCATCATTTGGCGCATCGTACCCGGCACATAGCGCAACACAACTGCTGAGACCAGTCCCCCGTACGGCTTCACCAGACATCATGCCGGAACCCGACGAATCGCTTGGCAGCAAGACTTTTATGTTATATTTTCGCTTAAACTGTGTAGATAAAACTCTGAGATCACTAAATCTTATTTCGTATTCTCCACAGATGACTACAACCGCGTGGTGCTAGAGACGGTGGACCGGGAGCCTGACTCCGATTATATAAATGCTTCCTACATAGATGTGAGTATTAATTTTTTAATTATCTTATATTAACATTTGAAGAGCTGAAATGAACTAAAATATTAAGATAAAAAGTTTGACCTCAAGGTGCCTTCGTAACGTAGCTATCACTGATTTAACAACGGCGTAAGCGTAGATACTGATGCTGAAGTAATAGAACTTTGAAATCAGAACACAAAAAAAATAACACAAAGTAACGTCTTATGGCATAGATAAATTTAAAAATAAATCGTAAATTTATAGTGACATACCTAAAATTTTTACATAACCCTCGGTGCACGAGTCCGACTCGCACTTGACTGTTTTTTTAAACACTATTTTGATCTCATAATGAAAGTTGTTCAGTGTGTACCGCCCTTGATAATTATGATCATACAATTCTGATACCCGCCGTATACAACGTCTACGCCCTTACTCTGATGTCGGTGGGCTACTGCTCGACGATAATTCGTCGATTGATCAATGTGCATTAGAAACAACACCTGTGTGGTCAGAGGTACCTCCCTTTCTATAAAAGATGAGTGAACTTTACACTCTGTTCCTCATACTTCTACCTTAGTAGGTCATCATCATAGCAGCGCTTAATCCCAGTTGCATCCGAAGCTTTTTCAGCTTTGGAGTCTGGAGTCCGCTTTTACCAGTCTAACTGTTGAGTTTGGCTAAACTTCGATATTTTACGTAAAGTGACTGCCGTCTGACCTCCACAACCCGATATCAAAGCATTGCATTTAGACCAATTGTTGGACTTTTGAGGGCTTCTACCATTAGATGTTCATATGGCAACCGGGACCAATGGCTTAACGTGCTTTCCGAGGCATGACCAGATCAGTGCAAATATTCATATTCATACATACAAATATTTGTACTGCGCGGGCATCGTACTCGCGTCTCCTTGCGCAGCAGCCCTGTTCGTTACCGCTACGCCACTGAAGCTGTCTTAGTAGGTAACTTGTCTAATTATTCAAGAAATTTTGTCCCTAACATCATTTTTTAATTAAAGCTAAAGAACCAACAGCTCATCTTGCAGCGTATTATTATGAACACATTAATTAAACGGACTTACTAAAGCCAAATTATCTTTAATTAATGGAGGGCAATTAGTGAGATGCTATCGAAGCTCGTTATTAGTTATCATATTGCTTAGTTCAGCGTAAATTGATACTAGTTAGCCTTTAGGAATAGTTTATTTGCCTTTGAGTGGGTTTCAAGAGGCGTGGCTTAATGATAACAACCTCACAGTTCGATTAAAGTCATTACAGAGAGAATCGAGAACATCTTTGGCTTTTGTCGTCAGCCATCATCATCATCATCGTCAACCTTTCTATCGTCCCACTGCTGGGCACAGGTCTCCCCTCATACAGAGAAGGATTTAGCATAATCACCACGCTTGCTCAATGCGGGTTACCGATTTCAGACTTATAAAGTCCAGGTTTCCTCAAGATGTTTTCCTTCACCTTCAGTCAATGGTGTCCAAGATATACTTAGAAAATACATATAACTTTAGAAAAGTTACATTGGTACTTGCCTGACCTGGAATCGAACCCGCGCACTCATACTTGAGAGGCTGGTGTTTTAACCACTAGGCCACCACGACTTGTCACCACGTCAGCCATCACCGGATGATAAAAAAGAAAAATTTTAAATTTAGAATTAAGGCTCATTATTTCATTAAGGCTCCCCTCTTTGAGCAGTGGCTAGGGAGGCTCTACGGCATCCTCACATTCACCTCTTTTTTGTTTTGGTTGGGATATCGTCAAAGGACCTGTCGCGCTTTGGGCGGAGCGGAAGGGCGTGACAGACTTTTACTGACCAAAACCCACCAACCCGCAACCCTGGCCCAGGAGGCATTAGTCCTCGCGGACCATGTCACGATGTGCTGACACAGCGCTCCGTCGACCCAGGAGGCGAGCAGTTGGCAGCTCGCCACCCATTAAGGACTAGGCCCGGGTCGACGGCGCGTTGTATTTCACGCGCGCTTCAAAACGATAACGTGACGGGGTCCACAAAAGCCGATGCCGAGGTCTGGGTTGCAGGTTGGTCAAAAGAGAAACCGTGGCCAGTAAAAGTCTGACACGCCCTTCCGCTCCGCCCAGAACGGTAATTTATTAACCTAGATAATGCCTACTTTATTTACGGAAAATCGTTGTTAACAATTTATTACACGAATCAGTCAGCAGTACTATTAGGTTGAAACTATAAATCACCTTCGAGGCATCGTTAGATTTACATAGCAGTCGGCTAATTCGATTAGACAACAGCAAATCGGTGATAAGTAGGACAGCGCAAAGGAATTCTTAAACAAAACTTGAGTCACTAACAAATTCTCTACAGACAACATATTCGCCAAAAAGAAAGTAACTTTAATTTTTGCACTATAAAGTTTACTTTCCAACTTCAAGTATTTTTTGACTTTTTAAATAAAGGGTGTATCTGACAACGATGCGCAAACGAGTACCATGGATCCAGTACATGATTCTAAACCCCCCAGTGGTGTAATTTTTCGTCGGCTTTTTCCTGATTAAAAAATATATGTATGCGTTTTTTTTTTCACTTTACAAAGTTCATAATTGCTATAATTTTATAACCCAATAAGATTTTAAAGTAAAAATTAATTAATTCGCTAATTACACAAAGAAGCGCAATGAGAACAAAACTCGAAAAACTATCCTATCAGCTGATTTAATAGAGTTCACATCAGGGGTCCACGTCACACCCACAAACACGCGCGGCGGCATGCTTGCATCGTCCAAAGGTCGAGCCGACACCTTTTTTAAAACACTGTGATTTCTGTAACCGCTTATCAGCGACATAAATGACTATCATAATTTTATTAGTGGCATGCGGTCTAGCCTTTTCGCGAAGTTTGGGTTACGATGTCAGATACACCCTGTATAATACTTTTGAAAAATATTTAAAAAATTCTCCAAGTTTGCTAAGCAAGCTAAAATCAAATTAAGTTCATTAAAATAAACTTGAAAAAAAATAAACTTGAAATAAGATTGGGGTATGCAGCACCAGACATTCTTTACTCGGCTTTACCTTAGAAGTCTGGTCTTGGTTGCTGGTCATACAAATATTTATTCCGTGCGGGAATCGAACCTGTGACACGCAGCGCAGTCAACGCAGCAACAGCGCCAACCGTGCTATTGTCCTAGAACAGCATTCAGAGTCCCATATTCACTTTCAGGACAAGTTCCCGTTTTAGTTTAGGTATCGCAGGGTGAGCTGGATCCTTCAATAAAGTTTGCTCCTTGGCAGCTCTGGACTTGGCAGAAAGAGGAAAGAAAGTAGGGAGATCTTTGCTCAGCAGTGAGACATTAATGCTAAATCAAAAGCTACTTAAAATAAAGATCTGAGAAGATTATAAGGTGCAATTATTGCTAACTTATACAGTTCCAATCCTAAGTTCTTCACTGTGATGTTTCTTAAAGCAATCCAACAGTATTTATGTAGATTGCGATCGTAGCAAGGTGGCAGCTACGGCGTAGTAGTTCGTAGAGTACACGTAGCCATGTTTTGGTCACGCGTGTTGAAAGTCGTAACTTTTGTAAATTTTCATAAGAGACTGTCATTTTTTAAAGGAGATGTTTCAGAAATGTATGGAGCCTGGGACAGCACATTGTATACTTAATGCTAGGTATAGTTACGCTATAGTTATCAGGTTTTAATGTTGATTTCCTATATTTTGGCTTAGTTTTTATACAGATTCAATTTACTCGGCTAAGGAGTGCAACACAACTACTAATAAATATGGTGGTCAGCAATAAGCGAAATAAGATTTTGACAGTGACATTTGATTGACGTGTCACGTATCTAAGGCTATCGTACCTATATTATCTACCATGTGACTGCGAAAAAAACAAAACATGAATTCCGAACATACGGCCCATTAAATAAACACAATTAACTCAAATCAACACTCTAATTATATATACTTGTATTTTTATTCATATTAATTTAGTAGTATTTTTATGAAAATCTTCTATTTCTATATAGCGTAAATAATAAATAAATAGCGTAAATCCTTTTTATCTATATAGCGTAAATAGTGGTGGCCCAAAATGAAACATCTCCTTTAGTTTTTTTTATATATTGTTACGGGCTAGGGGTACTAAAATACCGGTTAAGGGTTACGATGTTTATTGGCAACGAAGGTACAGTCGATTGTAGGCAATGGCAAATAGAATGTTGCTCACGTTGCACCGAAGTCTTCACTTACGTCCACGAAGTCCGTATTGTAAACACGCAATAACACTACAGATGTTACTTCACGTAGTACTGACAGTTGTCGCAGTAGGTATTCTCAAAGATCGCTTCTTAACTGTCGCTGTTTTCGTATCGCTAGTCTAATGCAGACTGACTCTGCGCCGGTGTCACGGCGCTATATATAGGCCAGCTGATCGAACATTCCAGAATCGTCTAAACGTAATAATAATAGCGCATAACTTCAAGTACATTCAGTAGGTACCTATGGTAATTCCCGGAAACGGGTTTCTAGAAATTTCGATGTCGTCACTTAGTTGACAAAATTGATGAAACCTGTACCATTCGATAGGCCACCCTAAAAAAAAAATGCGTTTTTATATTGCACCTATACAATGCCTAGATCTCGAGTTATAGGGCTTAAAAGTTACACACTGCATGTCACACGATATTGAACCTTATGCCCTCGACATAAGGTGCATTCGTAACAATATATAAATTATAATCCAGCGCTTGACCGCAATCCCGCCTGATGGTAAGCAGTGATGCGATCGTTGATGGTAAAGCGCGCTAGTTTATTAAGAGCCTATTCACTCTAGCCTTGAAGACACTCAAATTGTAATGTGACGGAAACACCGACGCTGGCAAATTATTCCAGTCCCTCGATGTACGCGGTATAAAGGAGAAAGCAAAACGCTTCGTCCGGATCGCAGTGGTGTCAACAAGGTAAGGGTGGAAACTCGCCGTACGACGGGTCGTCCGATGATGGAACGGAGATGGGGGAATTAAATCATACAATTCACTTGCACACTCACCAGAATGCATGCTATAGAAGACCGAAAGGCTGGCTACTCAACGCCTGTGCTCCAGGCTTTGGAGACCGTTTCGAGTTAAGTCTGGGTCGCCGATCAGCCTCTTCACACGCCTCTCCACTGAATCCAAAGTGGCAAGGTGACATTTCGCAGCACCAGCCCAAATGTTGCTGCAGTACTCCACAGACGAGTGGACCTGTGCTTTGTACAAAATTAGAAGCTGCCTTGGTGTGAAGTACCGCTGGACCTTCGCGATGACGCCTAGTTTTCTGACAGCCACCCTGGCCTTGGACTCAATGAACCGCCCAAAGTTAAGGTTCGAAGAAATCTCAACTCCCAAAAGCTGAAGGCGGTCGGTGCACACCAAGGATACATTCTGAAAAGTAGGAGCCAAGGTGAACGGGCTCCTTTTGGCGGTGAAAAGACAAGCCTGTGTTTTGGCGGCATTGAATGCTACAAGATTGGCATTGCCCCATTCGGAGACTGCCTGTAGTGCAGCACTCGTACGCTCTACCATGGCCTCTCTTTCGGACCAAATTGTTTCCTTACTAGCCCGAGCTTCCGGCAGGTATCTCTCCACAACTGTGCTGTCATCTGCATACCCATAGATACCGGGCATCAGCAGATCGTTAATATGCAGCAGGAGGAGTTATAGTTTTAATCCTTTATTTTTTATTAAACAATGGTATGTTGGTTATATTGAAATCAAATCCACGACACGCAGTACAGCAGTCAATAGCTTGACCACTACACTAACCATTCAGTTCTAATATTTTTCAAAGTATCCTCCACTCCAGTACATAAGGACCCAATTGACAAACGTTTGAATTCACCATTCTATAAGATGGGTTCTGACCCATCATGAATTCAGTCACGTGCGCACATAATGACTGTACGAATTGTTGGGCTCAATATCCGTCTGAATAGACCCGAATCAGAAACTCAACGACTCTGAAGGACCAAAGAAAATCTAGATATTGTGTAGAATAGAAATTGGTCCTAAAGCTAACAGTAAGTTGGATAGTAATGATGTAAGGACCCAATTTGGCGACAAAAGAGTTGGAATGAAAAGACTAGACAGATTTGTGAGGGATAGGTTGAAAGAAGAAAACACCTACGTGATGTGTAAATGTATGAAGAGCCCCGCGGTTTCACCCTCATAAGGCGAATCACACACAATACCGCATCACGTAACTCGGGAATGCGAGTTTAAATGAAACACGCGAAGTATAAGACACAGAAAACTCATAGGTACACCCAAACACTCTGCGCTCCGTTACCACGCACCACGTAGCATAGCGCGGGGCAAACAGTTTTTTATTTTTTTTCAATAATTATAAATTCGCACTTGACCACAATCCCGCCTGGTGGTAAGCAGTGATGTGATCGTTGATGGTAAAGCGCGCTAGTTTATTAAGAGCCTATTCACTCAGAAAAACAGAAGGAAGACGGCAGTTGAGCGAGGTGATGCAATGTTAAACCCTACAACACGACCAACGATGCTGCACCAAACTCCCAACACAACAACATTTAGCACCTGCTTATTATTTACAACTGCTTAGACCCTTCCTCCGTACGGCTTCACCAGACATCATGCCGGAACACGACAAATCGCTTGGCAGCATGGCTTTGTCTGGTGGGTGGTAACTTCATTTACACACTGTTAAGTAGCAAGTGCAAACGTGTAAACGGTCGCACTTAATCACTTTACGCGATCGTTTACAGGTTGATTTTACTAATCACTTGACACTTACACACTTGCTACTTAACGGCGTGTAAATGAGTCTTAAGGTTCAATCCCACGGAAATATCAAGACAAAAGTGTCACAGTTTTTTTGGCGGGAAAGTCAAGCTGAATGTCACGCTTATTTTTCATTTGACTTTTTAAATTAAAATGCGTGATTTTTGTAGTAAAAAGTGAATTCAGTAAATAATTCATAAAGGATAGAGTGAGATATCGCAACATATGTAGTGGCAAGATCATGACTTTGTCTCAAACCTCGCGTCTTTTTCGACATGAATAATTCATTACGTGACATTGGCTAAATGCACAAACCGTGTAAAGCCATAAAAAAGAAACAAAGAAAAGTGTCACAAATAATGTGTTATTACTGTAAAGTTTCATCATGATCCGTCCAACGGTTTTTGTGTGAGAGAGCAACAAACATCCATATAACCACATAAAGTTTCACGATTTTAAAATAATAAGAAGACTGATAAAGTTTCTCAAACAGATGAACGATAAATTATCCCTATGGGTAATCGAAAATCGGTTCTGTATAAATATTACCCTAAACACATAACTGTCCTAGTGATTGATCGATTATGAAATTTGGGGGTAGAAAAAGCCGATGATTCGCCGAACGAAAATGTTCACGCATTTTATCCATTTTTTTTTTTATAAGTTATAAACTAGTGCTTGACCGCAATCCCACCTGATGGTAAAAAGTGATGCAATTGTTGATGGTAAAGCATGACAATACACACTCTTCTGCACTTATGCAGAAGTGTCTTTTATATGGCACCAATAATCTATAACAAATTACCCAAAAGTTGGAAAGAGCAAACAGTGTCTAAACTCAAAGAAACAATGAAAAAGTTTTTAGCACAAAAAGCATATTATAGCATTAATGGTTTTTTTAAATGATTCAGTAATTATTATGAATAAAAAACTATAACTAACCAATGTTAGTTATAGTTTTTACTACAATTAGTAATTGTGGTCCTGTAGTAGTGGGGAACTTAAAATGCCTATATAATAAATTTTATTAAAATTTTAATTATTTTAATATTGTTGTAAATCTTAATGGTGATCATTATAATATGAAATATTGACATGGTATTGTGTATATGCACGCTAGTGCATATATGCACATGCTAAATAAATAATATTTTTTGTTAAATATTCTAGTAATTGTGTAATTAATGTAAATATTTGAATTTCATTTTATTAAATTGTTTGAGTTGCGATCGATATCTATTATATAAATATGTGGTGCCGTACGGAGGACGGGTCTGAGCAGTAGTGTTGCGATGTGTGCCGGGTACGATGCGCCAAATGTTGTTGTGGGTAGTTTGGTCGTGCGGGGTCTTCAGACTAATCTGCCTTTGGCGCAGCATCGTTGGTCGTGTTGTTAGGTTTAACATTGCATCACATCGCTCAACTGCCGTCTTCCTTCCTATTTGCCCAGTTTTTCTAGGTGAATAGGCTCTTAATAAACTGGCGCGCTTTACCATCAACGATCGCATCACTGCTTACCATGCAGTGATGCGATCGCAATCCATCTGATGGATTGCGATCAAGCGCTAGTTTATAATAAATAAAAATAAATAATATAAGTCATCCATCGTATTATAATAATTATGTATGTACCTAAAATATTTGCATGCCAAGAGAAATGGCAGATATGTCGTGAGCCACTCTTTCTCAAGATCCTACATGCATGAGTTTTTTATTCTGTATGTATACATACACATGTTTGGGAAAATAAAATTTCTTATTCTTATTCTTAAAAAAAGCGCGCTAGTTTATTAAGAGCCTATAGGGATGTATCCAAGGTATGGAAATTAAAAAAGTAATTAGTCCGCCTTATAGATAATAAAAAATATTAAGACCCGTATTTTTTATTTTGTCGAAATTACCAAAAACTGCTGAGATATAGGGTATTAAAGTTACGGAGTGGGGGCTAATTACGTCACGCCGTGGTATATTTAATGCCACGGGGTGATGTCATGCGATATTTCAAATCAATATATTTCCCTAAGTATTTGAATAAAAGGAAAAATAAAAAATACGTGTTCAATATTTTTTATAAATCTATCTGATGGACATTCAATTATTTTTTAGGTTTTTTTTTTTTAGTAATTATAAACTAGCGCTTGACCGCAATCCCGCCTGATGGTAAGCAGTGATGCGATCGTTGATGGTAAAGCGCAACTTAATTGTAGTCACAAGGAGGTTCTGAGAGTATTGTGTCGTCTGGACGTGAATAAGGCTAGTGGTCCAGATGGTATACCAGCGATTGTTCTTAAGGCTTGTGCGCCTGAGTTGTCTCCTGTATTGACGCGCCTGTATCGCCTCTCATTTAGGACTGGTATAGTGCCCAAGTCCTGGAAGCTTGCCAACGTGCAGCCCGTGCCCAAAAAGGGTAGTCGTGCCGATCCTACCAACTATCGGCCGATTTCAATAACCTCCATACTCTGCAAGATTATGGAGCGTGTATTGAACTCGCGCCTCTTGGCATACCTGGAAGGTAACGATCTCCTCAGTGACCGACAGTACGGTTTTCGACGCAATCAGTCAACTGGGGACCTACTAGTGTATGCCACTCACTTGTGGGGCGAGGCCCTCGAGAAAAATGGGGAAGCGATTGCCGTCTCCCTTGATGTCTCGAAGGCCTTCGACCGGGTATGGCACGCTGGCCTTTTGAGTAAGCTTCCAGCGTACGGCATTTCCGCTGGCCTGACTGGCTGGGTAAAAGACTTCCTGACTGAACGGTCCCTCCGAGTTGTTGTCGACGGATGTTCATCTGAGCCCATGTCGACCAATGCCGGTGTTCCTCAGGGGTCTGTTCTCTCTGCAACTCTGTTCCTGCTGCATATTAACGATCTGCTGATGCCCGGTATCTATGGGTATGCAGATGACAGCACAGTTGTGGAGAGATACCTGCCGGAAGCTCGGGCTAGTAAGGAAACTATCCGGTCCGAAAGAGAGGCCATGGTAGAACGTGTGAGTGCTGCACTGCAGGCAGTCTCCGAATGGGGCAATGCCAATCTTGTAGCATTCAATGCCGCCAAAACACAGGCGTGTCTTTTCACCGCCAAAAGGAGCCCGTTTACCTTGGCTCCTACTTTTCAGAATGTATCCTTGGAGTGTACCGACCGCCTTCAGCTTTTGGGAGTTGAGATTTCCTCGAGCCTCAACTTTGGGCGGTTCATTGAGTCCAAGGCCAGGGTGGCAGCCAGAAAACTAGGCGTCATCGCGAAAGTCCGGCGGTACTTCACACCTGGGCAGCTTCTAATTTTATACAAAGCACAGGTCCGTTCGTGTGTGGAGTACTGCAGCCACATTTGGGCTGGTGCTGCGAAATGTCACCTTGCCACTTTGGATTCGGTGGAGAGGCGTGCGAAGAGGCTGATTGGCGACCCAGACTTAACTCGAAACGGTCTCCAAAGCCTGGAGCACAGGCGTAGAGTAGCCAGCCTTTCGGTCTTCTATAGGATGCATTCTGGTGAGTGTGCAAGGGAATTGCATGAATTAATTCCCCCATCTCCGTTCCATCATCGGACGACCCGTCGTACGGCGAGTTTCCACCCTTACGTTGTTGACACCACTGCGATCCGGACGAAGCGTTTTGCTTCCTCCTTTATACCGCGTACATCGAGGGACTGGAACAATTTGCCGGCGTCGGTGTTTCCGTCACATTACAATTTGAGTGTCTTCAAGGCTAGAGTGAATAGGCTCTTAATAAACTAGCTTGCTTTACCATCAACGATCGCATCACTGCTTACCATCAGGCGGGATTGCGGTCAAGCGCTGGTTTATAATTTATAAAGAAAAAAAAAAAAAAAAGTCACACGGAAACACCGCCGCTCTTCTTCTCCAAATGATCACATAATGTCCGTGTTCTTCATTAAGTTCTAGACTATCAACACAACAATTTCACATTAAAGGAGTCTGGATATTAAATTTCATGTTAACGCCAACGTCTATTTATCATACAAGATTCTCCGAAGCAACCGCTTAGCGAAATTAAAATCCTGCTGAGTGCAATAAATATGCACTACGGGTACAGGCAAAAAATAGAGAAATGGAGAATGTTGGGTCCAGACGACGAGCAAAAACGACCGCATCCGCGTTTTAACGTAGTAGCCCCCTACCCCATCCCTTGTCCGATGAAGGCCAGCCCGCGCCGCAGCTGAACCAGTAAATATAATTTCCCAACTATACCCTCTGAGTTTGTTTCGGACGTTTCTTCTCAGAGCTAGTATTAGGAAACGCCGCGGTCATCAAACCGAATTAAAATAAAACTTCGATCCAGCCTTCGGCTTAGGGCGTCGCTGGAGAGAACTCTCCAGCGACGCCCTAAGCCGAAGTTCGTACCCCACAGGGGGTGCCCTTAGCGTGCAGTCGGTTAGTTTTTGGTCGCCCTGGCTGGAGGCTTTAAATTAATTTGCAGTGATGCAATCGTTGATGGCAAAGCGTGCTAGTTTATAAAAAGCGTATTCTAAATTGTAGTCCGGCGGAAATACGCCACTGGCAAATTGTTTCAGTTCCTCGATGTACGCGGTATTAAAGACTAAACGCTTCGTTCAGAATGTAGTGGTGTCAACAACGTAAGGGTGGAAAGTCACTGTACGACGGGTCGTCCGATGATGGAACGGAGAAGCGTGAATTAAATCATTCAATTCCTTCGCACACTCTCCAAAATGCATCCTATAGAACACCGACAGGCTGGCTCTTCACCTGTGCTCCAGCGAACGAACGTGTTGTAATAGACTCGATATTTTATATAAATTTCGACGCACAAACGCGACGTAATTGATAGCGTGACTCTGTCATATTAATTTAAGTAGTATTGACGAAGATATTTTTCGCTTGTTCTGAAATTTTGCGCAGTAGCGCCCCTGTGGTTAGGTCCAATACAGACGAGACGTTGTAGCCATAGTATTATTACACATAGCATAGTACATTGCATCCGACGTTATTATGTTAAGACTAGTTTGAACTACTGTATACTATTTTCGTTTACAGTGTTTTTTTTAGTAAATCATTGACGGTAAAGAGCGCTAGTTTATTAAGAACCTATTCACTCAAAAAAAAAATGAGTGAATAGGAAGGAAGACGACAGTTGAGTGAGGTGATGTAATGTTAAACTCAACAAAACGATGCTGCGCCAGAGGGAGATTGAACTGGAGACCCTCTACGATCAAACTCCTGATACAACAACATTTGGCGCATCGTACCCGGCACACATTGCAACACAACTGCTCAGACACGTCCTCCGTACGGCTTCACCAGAACACGACGAATCGTTTGGCGGAAAGACTATATTTATTCGTGTTCCGGCATGATGTCTGGTGAAGTCTCACTCACTCACTCATTGTAGCAATCGGTTTCATTTTGACATTTAAACAACATTCATTGCGGTGTTAATGTTGTTGCGCAGGCACATTTTTCAAACTTATGTAGCAATGGACTAGCTATGCTTAAAAATTATTCCAATTGATAGTAACAGTGTGTTACGCAGTTAGGGTGCTGATATGTTACATTTTATGGTACATACATTACTGCAGCGTCCTGCAAAAGAGGCATTTATGGACGAACGTTAAAATGTAGACGAACAAATACCTAACAGTTTTACACGCACCTTTGTGTTGTGTATTCTTTTTTTTTTATCATTATAAACCAGTACTTGACCGCGATGAATAAAAGCCAGTGCTAATTTTAAAATTTTTGATAAATACCTCCTTGGTTGCCATATTCCGAAGTAAAAAGTTCGTTCCGAACTTACCTATGCAAATTCTTGACTAGAATCGTAGATTGCAATCTTATTCAGGTAAAAAGAACACTTTTCCTTATCTGAACCATAGTTCAGATAAGGAAAAAGTGTTTTTTTTTTTAAAGTTGTTACGCTAGGGCGTAACAACTTTATTATTCTTATACTAGCGGCAGACGTTGTCCTGTAAAAAATTCTATAATAACTATGTTACTTAGTAGTATTTTCATAAGCTGGCAATGATTTCCGAACTTTGAGTATATATAAATAGGCAACAGCTTCTCAGATTGATACTGCAGTTTTAAAAAAACAATTAAGTGCATTCCTAATCAAACCAAAACCATTAAAAAAAATAAAATATTGCATCATAATATTCCCTCGCATCCCCATAATTCTAATGTACCCAAATTAGTTAGTTAGTTAATTAGTGATATTAGTAATAACTTTTTTTTTGATTATTGGATGTCTATTATCCTATTACGAATAGTGCGAATACGAGACTAATTGAATATTAGACAAAACCTAGCATCGTAAATCGGATACCAGATGAAGTCCATTAAATTTTATTGTGGTCGTAAAAGGCTGGAATCCTTTGAAGCCTCCGTACTTATGTTAACTATTAAATCGATACGTCTACATGTAAGTATCCACATATACACTTACCTTGCCTGCACATGTTCTGTATAAATCTATACCAATAAATAAACCTGAGGAGTTTGTTTGTTTGAACACGCTAATCTCAGGAACTCCTGGTCCGATTTAAAAAAATATATTTGCTTTTGATAGCCCATTACTCCAGGAAGGCTTTAGGCTTTTTTATATAACATCACGCTGCGACCAATAGGAGCAGAGCATAATAACTATAACTACACACGAACGAAGTCGCTGGCGGCCGCTAGTCGGTAATAATTTTAGATTAGGTACTAAGGCCGCTATGGTCATCTCGCCGCCCGGTAAGGCCCAGCACCCTAATTGCGTTATGAAATCTGAATAATTTTGAAGCACATTGCTAATTCCATAAGTGATCACTGGCAACACACACTGGTCGAAGACTTTTGTCTTGAGACACTGAGGTATTTCGGACGAGAAGATTCTACGTAGCTTCCCGAAAGCAGCCCAGCCGAGTTGGATTCGACGATTGACCTCTTTCTCGAAGTTGGACCTTCCTAACTGGATAGCCCGAAGAATTGCAACACTAAAGTGGCAGTGGGCTGGAAACATTGCCCGTAGGACCGCTGCCCGATGGGGCCGGCGGTTCCTCGAGTGGCGACCACACACCGGAAGACGTAGCGTGGATAGGCCCCCGACAAGGTGGACCGACGACCTGGTGAAGGTCGCGGGAAACCGCTGGATGCGGGAGGCGCAGGACCTGTCGTCGTGGAGAACCTTGGGGGAGGCCTATGTCCAGCAGTGGACGTCTTTCGGCTGAAATGATGATGATGACATTGCTAATCTATTGCTCCTTATGTTCGAAAAATGTGTCTGCTCAAGAACGTAAATAACGTAATGAATATAGATCAACTTTCAAAATGAACCCATTGCTGCTAATAATGTGTTACACAATAACCCTGCAAACTCGGGTCGAAGGCGTGTTGTGTTTCACGCGCGCCTCAAAGAGATGTCAGCACATCGTGACGGATGACGGACCGATTGCTGCCAGGGCCGTGGGTTATTCGAAAAAGTTACCGTGGTCCCTGGCCCACAGGCAAGTGAAGGAACACGAGTGTATTTTAGGTTTTAGTCAGTAAAAGTCTGACACCCCCTTCCGCTCCCAGTACGGAAGAGGTCATTTGATGATTTCCCGTCCTGATAAAAGGTCTCTATGATAAATAATTACCGCGTACATCGCGGGAAAAAAAATCATTTCATTTCACTGCTTCCCATCAGGCGGTATTGCGGTCTAGTGGTAGTTTATAATTTATAAAAAAGGCACATAACAGTGTGGTGTGAAAAACATCAAGTAATAATATTCTTCTTTTCCCATAAGGAAAGGCAACGGTACAGAGCCATACAGCCTGATCTTTAATTTAATTTAGCACTTTAGTTTCACTTCTTCTTTTGTAACTTATCCTAATTTATCCTAAACTTATCTTAACTTAACTTAATCTAACCTAACTCCTTTCGTTTCCCGCGTGAGGCCGATTAGGAGGGGTTTAACATAAAGACATGATGTGGCCACTATTTCACTGTTCTTTATGAATTATTCACTGAATGCACTTTATACTACATAAATCACGTGTTTTTATTTAGTAAACGACATTATACATAATTTAAAAGTCCAATGAAAAATGAGCGTGGCACTCATCTTCGCTTTCCCGCCAAAGTCTCGTAAAACATCAATAATATTTTAAAACAAGATGACGTCGGCATTTTCTATCTGTCTTCTCAGAGAAAAAAGGTTGAAACAAATTTAGAGGTCATATTACGTCTAGACATAATTCTTGGCCAAATCTTTTTGTGACAGCCATCGTAGATGGTATCTGAAATGTTCTTTTAACGAAAGAACCACACAGATTTAAGTGTATCATAAAACGTTGTAGATTTAAGAAATGTAAGTCTATAAAGATTTTTACTGTTATTGAAGTGTAATCGCAAACAAAAATCTGCAAAACTAAGGTAATTTGTACCCATTAATTAGTCTATATCGTTCCCACTATGTTATTACCTATGTCCATATACACAGGCCTCCTCGAAGGGCCTCGGGTTCGAACCTATGACCTACAACATATATGTCGCGACCGATACCATTAGGCTACCACTGCTCTCAAGAATAATAACATTTTGTATGTCAATTAAGTACTAAATACCTTATTTTTTTTTTCTGATATGGAAATCATCAAATGAGCTCTCCCGCTCTGGGCAGAGCGGAAGGGCGTGTCAGAATTTTACTGACTAAAACCCATCCGTGTTTCTTCACGTGCCTGTGCGCCACGGCCACGCTTTCTTTTTTAGACAACCCACAACCCTGACTCAGGAGGCATCGGTATTCGTGGACCCCGTCACGATGTGCTGACATCTCTTTGAGGCGCGCGTGAAACACAACGCGCCGACGACTCGGCCCTGGGCCTTACCGGATGGCGAGTTGCCCACTGCTCACCGCCCGCAGGCCCACGCCTGTGTCGGCCGGGAGTCCGGTGTTGTCTTCCGACCAGAGCGTCTCCTGCGGCGGCTAGTGGCGTGAAGGCGTTGGGATTCCCGCTGCCTCGCTTTTTGCCTCCTCCTTTGCCAGCATCACTGCTTCGCAGAAGGAGGTGACGGGCTGCCATGCACTCTCCCTCCGGACCACGGCCTGGACCAGGGTCGGATGCGAGAGACCGCCGCCGATCACCGCTACGAGGACACGGCCTTGCTCTACCCAAGCCGGGCAGACCTCCACCGTATGCTCCACCGTGTCTTCAGGGCGATCCACACAATGGTGACACCCTGGCGTTGAACCTCGCGAAACAACCGTGTCCAGTGTGAACTTGCGTCAGGCAAAAGGTGAGGGCGCAGTGACGCCCCTCAAACCCTCCTCAAAGAGGGGATTTACCGCTATTGCGAGCACTGAGTGGCGACAATCGCAATTACTAAATACCTTACTTGGCAGTTTATTATTGTCTTGTTAACTTCAAGAACAGCCCATTTCACAGTTATTTTACCTCTGACAGCAACAACAAACAGCAATCAACTTTATTGCACTAAGAATAAATATTACAATTATTTTGACAGGCTTGTATATGACGGCGATTTCTTTATATAAAAACATAGTTTATGTTCAGTGCATCTATTTCATTACTAAAATACGAAAGATAATTAATATTAATTTAGTCGTGTCAAATAAGTTAGCGTATGACATATTTGTCGTCATGTTTTAATCGCGTCTAAACTGTTTACGGAGTATCTTAAATTGACACGATTTAATTCATATTTTATATAAATTGAACATAAATTTAGTTTAAGTTGTGAATAAAGGAATAGACGCCAATAATAATAATAATAAAATTTAATTAGACACATTTTCATGACAAGTTAAACACAACAAACAAAAAATAGTAGAACACACTGGCACGTTGTTGACACCGCTAAGATCTGGACGAAGCTTTTCGTCTCATCTTTTATACTGCTGAGGGACGGGAATAATTTATCAGCGTCGGTGTTTCCGTCTGAATACAATTTACGTGTGCTAAAGTGAAGAGGTTCTTAATAAACTAGCCCGGTCTACCATCAACGATTGCATTACTGGTTACCATCACGCGGGATTCCGGTCACCAACTAGTTTATGATTAAAAAAAATGCTATAATAAATGAATTAAAATAAATATTAAATATATTATGTCGTGCAATGAAGTAGCACTAGACGCCGGAACTGTGTCGGGGGATCTAGTTATTTCGGCGTAAAGACATATGACAGCAACCGAACAGCAACCTTAATACTAATTATAAATAAAGATCATTATGATTTGAACAGTGATGCAACATACATAAAGTGAGTGTCTTTGACCCGGGTTATGACATCAGGAAAACATTGGTTTAATTTCTTCATGTACGAGGCTTTTTAGTGAATTATATGTTTTCTGTACACCAGTAGCGATTTAATTAGATTTAAATCGTTGCCACACACTAGAAATTACTCCTGTATCGTGAGTGAGTTTACAAACATTTAAACTCACATATCAGATAAGATTATCATTTTCACATATAAACAAAGCGCTTGCAAAGGTAATTAATCTAACTAGTTTAAGATATGATCAAATAATCTTGCCTATTTCATGAAATAGTCACGAGTTTAGTAGGCCACATCCAGAAACATGTGCAACACGTCATATAACAGTTAAAATTACATAAATTGTGGTTACGATCAGTAACTTAACTGTCAATGGGTCACTGGGTTTCGTTACGTGTTACTTACTGCTGCAACTACCTGATAAGGTATTGCCCTAGTTTACCCTGCAATTACAGCAGTAAGTTCTAAGGAGACCATTTACGGCCGAAACCAATAAAGTATTGAACGTCAGCTATTGATTACAATAAAGGGTGTATCTGACATCGACGGACAAACGAGTACCATGGATTCAGTACATGATTCTGAACCCCCCAGTGATGGAATTTTACGTCGGTTTTTTCATGATTTAATAAAAATATATGTAGTTTTTTTCACTTTAGACCGTTCATAATTGCTATACTTTTATAACCCAATAAGATTTTAAAGTGAAAATTTATTAATTCACTAATTATACAAAAAAGCGCAATGAACACAAAACTCGAAAACTATCTTATCAGCTGATTCAATAGAGTTCACATCAGGGATCATCGTCATACTTACAAACCCGCATGGCGGCACGCTTGCAACGTTCAAAGGCCGAGCCGACACTTTTTTTTAAACCTTGTTATTTCTGTAACCGTTCATTAACGACATAAATGACTATCATAATTCTATTAGTGGCATGCGGTGTAGCCTTTTCGCGAAGTTTGCGTTACGATGTCAGATACATCCTGTATACTGCTCCATCTCAAGTTGCTAACTACCCTATGTTGCGTATTATTACTTAGTATTTGACCTATGTATTTACATATATGGTATCTATGTATATTACGTTTACGAATATTCGATATCTAAATTACACTAACCAATTTGGTACGTAATTACACGGTTTCATAGGGGTTATTGCGAAACAATATTAGTAAAATAAATGTTATTTACCAAGATGTGTTTATTTCACAGCTAACATTTGTAGATCTTTAACTGTCGTTACGGGTCATCTGAAGCCTGAAAGCCTGATAAACATTCTTGGCAAGTATTATCAAGCAAATGGGTTTTGGAGGTCAGATATTTAGTGGTTATTACTGAGTTGAAACCGTATGGAGGACGGGTCTGAGCAGTTGTGTTGCGATGTATGCCGGGTACGATGCGTCAAAATGTGTTGTTTCTGGAGTTTGGTCGTGGACAGTCTCCAGATCCACTTGGCGCAGCATCGTTGGTCGTGTTGTTAGGTTTAAGAGTGCATCACTTCGCTCAACTGCCGTCTTCCTTCCTATTTGCTCAGTTTTTTTGAGTGAATAGGCTCTTAATAAACTAGCGCGCTTTACCATCAACGATTGCATCGCTGCTTACCATCAGACGGGATTGCGGTCAAGCACTAGTTTCTAATGTTAAAAAAACTGGTTAGAGTGGAAGCCGACCCCAACATAGTTGGAAAAAAAGAAATAAAAAAATATTAAAAAAAAACAACCGACTTCAAAAAACCACTACAAAGCGAAAAATAACTAATTTCGGAAGTCGGTGTCTTTGGTTTTTGTATATTGGTTTTTGACACCGACTTCCGAAATTAATTGTTTTTCACTTTGTAGTGGACTTTGAAAGTAGGTTGTTTTTTTTGTAATAATGTTTTTATTTTACACTTTTTAGTTGTGAAAAGTACTATGTATTCAGTTGCATTCGGTCAGACTGGAAGCTGACGCAAATATAGTTGGGAAACAACGTAATTTTTGTTTCCTTTAATTTTCACCCGTAATTTTGAAGAATTCCCTCTACTGCCTATGGTCTTCATCATCACATTTACTGCAGACCATTATTTTAACCCAATGGGTGAAAAGTTCTCATCAATATAAATGAATTAAGTCCAAACACAAAGTAGCTACTGTAAACCGTTGAGAAGCTCCTGGAACTGGCCTTTGTCTTCATCATCAGAGTTCTTATGACAATCACAACCCATCTACGTTTAAAGTTCTTATCTATACAAATTAATCAAGCCCAAACACAAGGTAGCTGCTGTGAATTGTTGAGGAGTTCCTTCGACTATCTCCCGGCTCTATCATCAGATCTACTCCAGACCTTTATTAAATTGTAGTGCTTTAAAATACTTAATGAAAATACTACGAAATGCACTACGATTTTTGAAAGTTCCCCTTGATTTCTCTTGTCTTCCATCATCAGTTCCTGATGTCCTTATCATGGGACCACCTTGGAAATATTTTCTTTCTAGCAAAAAAAGAATTATTAAAATCGGTTCATAAATGACGAAGTTATCCGCGAACAACATAAAAAAGAGCATATATACGGTCGAATTGAATAACCTCCTCCTTTTTGAAGTCGGGTAAAAAGTTAAGTCTAAGTTAATTACTTAAAGTGTTGTTAACCTTTTGTTCTTTTTCCACAGAGTATATTAAAACCAAATGCGTACATCGTAACTCAGGGTCCAACCGAAGACACGGTGGTTGATTTCTGGCGGATGATATGGCAAGAACGAGCCGCAGCCATCGTCATGCTGACAAAGACTTTCGACTTCATCAAGGTATTTTAAAACTTAGAAATTAATCAATTTAACTATCCTCCATCGCTTTAGGTAATTAACAGTGATCAGAATAGGTCGATTGATTTTTGGTACTTGTATCATAAATGTTCACAGAAAGAACAACGTGGATAAGCCATTTTCCCGGAATCTAATCCCGGATCCAAGTAAATATTGTTAATGTTGGTAGTGACATTATTACTACTCAATTCATTTAAAGGAAGGAAACAAAACTAAACTAATTTACTTGTTGAATAATAAAAACAATCAAATGATGAAATACAATGAGGAATGTCCATATTAATATATACGTTTCCGATCAATGAGCCCAATTCAATTTATCTATTCCGATCGCTGGTAATTAACTAAAACTAAAGAAAAAAGAACTGTGTGAATTAGTTAACCAACTACTTAAATGTAATATTAGTCATATCAGCAGAGCATACGTACTGTCAGTAGTACTATACTCATAGCATACTTTGAGTTTCATTTTGACAGTTCTACAATATTCATTGCCTTATTTACGTTATTGAGCATTAATATTTTTCGAACAGAGGGAGCAATGAAAGTATGATTCCAATTCATAGTAATAGTGTGTTGCGCTATTAGGGTACAGTTGTCATGCTATGTTAGGGTAATACAAAAAAAATATTGTTTGTGACGGGGCCACAAAGACAGACTCGAGTTGGTCTCCAAAGCCTAGAGCACAGGCGTAGAGTAGCCAGCCTTTCGGTGTTCTATAGGATACATTCTGGGGAGTGTGCGAGGGAATTGCACGATTTAATTCCCCCATCTCCGTTCCACCATCGGACGACCCGTCGTACGGCGAGTTTCCACCCTTATGTTGTTAACACCTCTACGATCCGGACGAAGCGTTTCGCCTCCTCCTTTATACCGCGTACATCGAGGGACTGGAACAATCTGCCGGCGGCGGTGTTTCCGTCGGACTACAATTTGGGTGTCTTCAAGGCTAGAGTGAATAGGCTCTTAATAAACTAGTGCGCTTTGCCATCAACGATTGCGTCACTGCTTACCATCAGGCAGGATTGCGGTCAAGCGCTGGTTTATACTTTAATAAAAAAAAAGATGCCTCTTGGGTCAAGGTTGCGGATTGGTTAAAAACGAAACCGTGGCCCTGGCGCATAGGCAAGTGAAGAAACACGGGTGGGTTTTAGTCAGTAACAGTCTGACACGCCCTTCCGCTCCGCCCAAAGCGGGAGAGCGTGTCAGAGAGCATCCCAAACAAAAAAAAAAGGTCGTGCTATACAATTTCATCATCATCATCATCAGCCTCTACTCGTCCACTGCTGGACATAAGCCTCTTTCATGGCACGCCAATAAGCTCGATCCTGAGCAGTTCTCCGCCAGCCGCTACCAGCCACCTTTTTGATACCGTAGCTTCATCTCGCCCAAGGGCGTCCTACGCTACGTTTGCCGAGACGCGGTCTCCACTCGAGGACTCGTTTACCCCAACGGTTGTCGACCCGGCGGCATATGTGACCATCCCATTGCCACTTCAGCTTGCTTATCCTCTCAGCTATGTCGGTGACTTTGGTCTTCTATCAGATCACCTCATATCTGATGCGGTCCTTCAGAGAGACGCCCAATATAGCCCGCTCCATAGCTCGCTGAGCGGCTTTAAAGTTATGGACTTGTCTGACCGTTAGTGTCCACGTCTCGGCTCCGTAAGTCATGACAGGTAGGACGCACTGGTTGCAATTTAGGAACCTTTAAATCGAATTATAATTTCGCTAAATTGGAGAGATCAACTGTGACTAATTATTGTATTAATTACCTATAAAGATGGAGCTTGGCGTCTGGCGGTTTTATGATTTGACTATACTTTACGTTTTATTTATTATATCTAAGTAATTAAATATAATGTTTATTATACACATAAACCTTCTGAAATATAATTCACTCAAAGATAATAAAAACATCGTTTAAATACGTTGCGTAGTTTGCAAGAACAACGCTAGTAACCAGAAGTTACTTTAAATTATAGAATGTATTGATATGGAGTGAGGACTGTGCAGCAATGGGTGTAGTTGTGCTAGAAATAGATGATGTCGATAAAGCCTTTCAAATTTAAACACGGAAATAATTGGGTTCTATCCTAAAAAATAATTTAATGTCTAACTGATATTAACATATTAAATAAAAAATCCACCCTGCAAATAATAATAAAAATAAAAGTCATTCATCAACGCCAATTCGCAACATAATTACTAAAGAGCTCCTTGCAAATGAAGCTGTTCCGTTCGCGCAATTCGCTTTCATTGCGATCCTTGCACAAAATTTGTCGCTATTTCATACTCCATTTCCTTGGAAGTGAAATACCGAACTTGCTAATGGAATAAGAACTCTTGATGCCTAGTGAACAAATTTATTTTCATTCGGCCTCATACATAATTCAAGAGAAATATTTCTTGGCTAGGGATTCTGAACCGTTTCAAAAAGGCGTTTAAGTACATAATTTGCACAAGTTTTGAGGTAATTTTCTTTTATTTTCACTAATCTACTTATACCTAATAGATATTTTTTTGTTGTATACCAATGGCGCCGATTCTGTTGTTCACAAACTAAACTAATTTTAAGTTATGTGCTTCTTTATCTTTCCATTTCGTTAAGAAAAGGACAGAAGATAAAATGTCAGTTTAGACCTGTCAAATTAGTGCGCTCCTGACGTAAACTGGCGTATTTTAGTCGCCATGTTTAAACTGTCTATGGAATATCTGAATTTGACAGGTTTAAATTAAAATGTTATCTTCTATCCTTTTCTTAAGGAAATGGAAAGAAAAAGATGCATATAACTTAAAATTAGTTTAGTGCTGGATCAACAGAATCGGTGCCATTGTCAAGCAAAGGCCTCCACTTTTTCTTTCCAAAGCCATCTTGTGCGATCTTTTTTCATGTGGACACTGTATAAAAACACTAAACTAGTGCTTGACCGCAATCCCGCCTGATGGTAAGCAGTGATTCAATCGTTGATGGTCACTCTTGCCTTGAAGACATTTAAATTGTAGTCCGACGGAAACACCGCCGCTGGCAAATTATTCCAGTCCCTCGATGGATCCGGAAGGCTGGCTACTCAACGCCTGTGCTCTAGGCTTTGGAGACCGTTTTGAGTTAAATCTGGGTCGCCAATCAGCCTCTTCGCACGCCTCGCCAAAGAATCTCTCTGAATCCAAAGTGGCCAGGTGATATTTTGCAGCACCAGCCCAAATGTAGCTGCAGTACTCCACACACGAACGGACCTGCGCTTTGTACAACATTAGAAGCTGCCCTCGTGTGAAGTACCGCCGGACCTTTGCGATAACGCCAAGTTTCCTGGCAGCCAAAGTTTAGGTTACCTATGCGTAACAGTGTTATAGAAATTACCTACAGAACATTTTTTTCACCCTCGCAAAACTTTCCGAGTGTTCCACGTACTTATAATTACACGTGTCCAAAAACAGGCATTCTTAAAAAGCAGATTGTTAACCGAGGGTGGAAAGAATCAATTCCCGAGGTATTTAGGCTATAGTCCGAGTAGGAATTTATTCTTTTACCCGTGTTAAACACTCTACTTTTCATTTCAAATAGGAGGTAAATAAAACTAGTTGTTTATCTGAACTTTTTATGGATAACACTGTATTATAATCTTAATGCCAATTATTACTAATTGGCCTTGACTTTCAATGTCCTTATTTGTCAAATTTGTGAGGTCACTGCTTCTGCAAGCGCCGCTTATACCAAGTATCAATACCTCCTGTGAAAACATATATTTTATTATTTTAGTATTTGTGTAATAACTACATTCTTATTAAGAATAAATCCATAAATACTTAGGTAAACTTACCTTCACTGCCAAATATATCTCGTCAGGAGCATCATTTAAAAATATTTCCACTTCATGAGAGGTAAAAACCTTAGATTTTCTTCTTGAACATTGGATGTTAAATTATGGATTTTTTTTCAAATTTACACTAAGTGTACTCTTGAACATTGAATATCGACTCCATAGCGCAGAAGGTTGTAATTTGCTAGACAGTCCTTTAAAATATGTAAGAAATACGCTTTCGAAAAATGATATTATATTCTTCTCTGCCCACCACTTCATAAAATCATTGTATGTGTTTATATGTCTTTCTTTGGAGATTTCTGGTAAAAGATTGTTAATAACACAATTTGCCTCGTCTTTGCCTTTTGCCTTGTGCATCTGGTGTCAATATTTTAGAATCTCAAATCTTAACATAAAAGATTAGGTATTAAAGTAACTATTTTTTTAATTCCGTCACAGATGCATAACAGATTAGTGTCCCGCTAATTTATGTCGAATTTTTAAATTTTAAATATGGAACCCACCACGTTATTGTTGCGACCATAGAATTAATAAGTAGGTAGTATCGTACTTCTTAATTCTATGGTTACGACCTATTTCGCTCAATGAAGTTTGCGCTAAGTTCACACTGGCTGTTTAGAAACTCACATTGCCGCTGCATTTTTTTATTAGTTTTTTTTACACAAATTTCTTCACAGCTGACAACAGTTCTATTTTTAACGTTTATTCCGACCCTTAGGTGGAAAGTAATTTGTATGAGTTTTTCCCGCTCTAGGGAGGGAAATGACACTTTCTACCCAATAATCAGATGAAGAAAATACTACTTTCCGAATATGAGAAATGAAAAATTTATTGTCCTTAATCGTTTCATGTGTTTTTCTTTTGATTTCAACAAAACAATGAAAATTCTTTTTCATTGTTTTATTTTATTAGAACTATGTTTGAATAAATAAAACAGTACGAGTATACAGATAAAAGATATTCCCCCTTATTCATAAAAGATGTTTAAAGTTTACTAGTGATTAGCGATTTTTTAACCATACATTTTAGACGTTTGCACGTCACTTAACTTTAATCTTCGTCATAAACCTTTTTTTTATCGTCCCACTGCTGGGCACAGGTCTCCTCTCATACAGAGAAGGATTGAGCGTTATCACCACGCTTGCTCAATGCGGGTTGGCGAATTAAGACTTATAAAGTCCAGGTTTCTACAAGATGTTTTCCTTCACCTTCAGTCAATGGTGTCCGAGATATACTTAGAAAGTACAAATAACTTTAGAAAAGTTACTTTGGTACTTGCCTGATCTGGAATCGAACCCGCGCACTCATACTTGAGAGGCTGGTGTTTTAACCACTAGGCCACCACGACTTTAATCTTCGTTCATGAATAAACCCCTTCAGCACTGTGGTGTATTTTCATAAAGGATGATTTAAGTTAAGTGACGTTAAAAGGTCAAAATTGAATGGTTAAAGAATCGCTAATCACTAATTTTAACTTTAAGCAGCGTTTATGAATAAGGGGGATTGTACGCTACATAAATTGGATAACATAGTGCACATATTTATAACAAAATCATATGGTCAACAAATTGTGATTTAATTTAAAAAAATCGGAGCCCTACACTAGTAATTACATATTCCTGTATCGTGGGTACGTCTACAGACATTTAAAGTCACATACACACACAGCTATATCCGAAATGACTACCTGTAGGCCATATAATTATTTGTTCTGGGAATCGGTGGTAGGCCATAACATCGGCCGCCGGCAGAAGTTACCACCCACCAGACAAAGCCTTGCCGCCAAGCGATTTGTCGTGTTCCGGCATGATGTCTGGTGAAGCCGTACGGAGGACGGGTTTGAGCAAGTTGTGTTACGATGTGTTCCGGGTACGATGCGCCTAATGTTGTTGTGTTGGGAGTATGCTCGTGGAGGGTCTTCAGATCAATCTCCCTTTGGCGCAGCATCGTTGGTCGTGTTGTTGGGTTTAACATTGCATCACCTCGCTCAACTGCCGTCTTCCTTCCTATTCACTCAGTTTTTCTGAGTGAATATGCTTTTAATAAACTAGCGCGCTTTACCATCAAAGATCGCATCATTGCTTACCATCAGGCGGGATTGCGGTCAAGCGCTAGTTTATAATTATTAAACAAGAATCAAACCCGACACGCAACGCAGCAGTCAAGAACCAACAACCACCCGAGTGATTTCCTTCCTCGCTTCCTCGCGTTCGAGCTAAGTTTATACGAAAGATATGTATTATTACATAATACAGAAAGAACAATTTCCTTGCAGAGTTTAAGTAGAATGTTCAAGTTTTACAAGTATTTGTAAGAAATTCCTCCTATTTTTTTTATGACTGGCAATTCGCTGTTGTTTTATTAGTATGTCATCTTCGCTATTATATTTCTTCCAGAAGTACCTACGGAGGCGTAAAGAATATATATACGTACCAGAATAAGAAAAATACAGTCGAGAAAAGAGTTCCGAGATATGGAAGCAAAAATGAATAAACTCCTTTGCACTATGTATAAGTTTTTAATTATAATCAACACTTATCAGATTACTTAGAATTAGATTAGAATTTTCGTTGCTTAGTATAAATATTTCACGGGTCATTATGAAGTTTGCGGCTTTAGCTGCCCGGTTTATAACCTAATTTTTAAATAATTTAAAATATCACTCATTCTATTTTAGATCTTAAATAAAACGGCTCTTGGTTTTCAACAGAAGGCATATTTTCGAAATTCCTTCGTAATTAAATATTTAAAAAATAATTTATTTTTTATTTTTTTAATAACGAAGACACTCCTTCTAAATTAACTTGAACAAATAAGAGCTAAGTAAGGAGCTTTATATACAGACGACACCACATCAAGATACTACAATCTCTCAGATTCCTTTATTAGATTTTCAACTTTATCTCTTAGGCATTAATGATCAAGGTTGATTGGGAATATTAGTAGTTTCGGTAGCTTGACTTTTTGTCGTCCGAACCTGTCACCAAACACTTACTATCGCTGCTGTACTGAATCACTACAATTCGATACAATGATGACCTGTAAGTCTTATAAATATTATTTAGTTCCGATGACTAAATGAAAAACTATCCTGAACAAAGATGACTAGGTCTGTGATTGCGTTGTTCAGACCGTGCAATGCAATTATTTGGTATCGGCTTTTGAGTATTGCAAAATCATTATGTTGTATTCAGTTTTGCATTCAGATTTGATGAAAGCAGGTTTCAGTTATTTCCCAGGGAAGACGGTGGCACAGTGGTCACGTGCTACCGTGCTTAGGAGGTTTTGGGATGTGTCCTACAGGCTGGTCTTTTAAAAGGTATCTGGACCACCTCTATGCGCTGAAGGTGATCACCAGGTTAGTTTTAGCGAGGTAAAAATCCCACACTACCCGACTTAATTCCTCGGAGCTCCGGTCCGTTTTGAAGGTTTCCCCCCGAAAACAAAAAAAAAAGGTTTCAGTTATTTGCAGATCTCAGTGTGGCTTCTAGAGTCATTGGTTACTAGTTTGAAAGAAAATTTGTTTGATCGAGCACCCCAGTAATCCAAAGGATTTTGAATGATATTTTATTCAATAAGAAGGCCTTTATCATTTAGCGATTTATATTTTACTAGCGGCCGCCAGCGACTTCGTTCGCGTGGTTTAGCTATGGTCCGCTCCTATTGATCGTAGCGCGATGTTATATAGCCTAAAGCCTTCCTGGATTAATGGGCTATCCAACGCAAGAAGCGCGTTCAAACAAACAAAAAACTTTTCAGCTTTAAATATCATGAGGGAATTTTTAGAATGAATGTGAAAAGCTTAGAGTAGGAGAAGATCAAAGAAAAGATGATGAACTGTGAGAAAGATTATATGGCTAATAAGAGGGTGACTAAAATAACGACTATGGAAAAAGAAAAACTGCTCCGGATCTAAATAAATGCTGTTCCAATTTGTCGACACTTCCACAGTCGATACATGACAATGATGTCTCCAGAGCATAAGAGCGTTATCTATATCTTTCTGACGTTTATAAGCAAATATCAATCATAAAATAACGGCCTCTAAATTCATATTTCAACCCGAATTTTGTTTCAGGTTCTAATACTGTTTTATCACGTACTCGTTTGAAGATTTGACACCCAAAGTGTCACCTTTTCTCGACTGTAAAATATGTTCTACATTGTACCATAGAGTAAAATAAGCAGAAAGAACCGCAGAGTAAAAAATAATATGATTGGTAGTATGTTACTTAGTTTAGAGGCTGTTCTTGAGCAAATACGTATGGCAGTAACGAAACTGAAGAGCTGAGAGGAACCCTCAGAGTAGTTCTACTAGCCTTTGTGTAGGGACTAATCCCGGCAATATTTTTCCATCTCTTGATCTCAGTGCTTTTTAGGGCTGGTTCTTCTTGTACAACGGTGCCAGGATGCTTTGTGCTGGGTTGCCCTTCACCTCTCGATAGTAGACCTTCATGTAGATGGGTTATTCCTCCCCCCAAACGTTTTTAGGGATGATCAAAACTGATCTTTAAACTGATCATATTACTGAGAACTTTTCTCTTCTCATTTATCGCACCACAAAGCCTGCTTTCTTTGACATTTTATCCTCTCTCGTACATATTGCTTATTCACCAATTTTCTGCCCAAAAACAAATTATTCAATTTTGTCTCTGGCATGACAACGCACCTGCGATGCTTCAGAATTTGCAGATGTATGTACATACACAAGCGGTAACGTCGGCCGCTGCTGTCGACTACTCGTGGATTTGAGCACGGTCCTCGACGGTCACAATTTGTGAATGGAAATACCTCTGCCATTGAAGCGTATCGATTGTATGCGAGAGCACATGTGATCAGTTGGACCACGCTCCTCTTTACCATTAATTGATTTTTAGAATGTATTAGGTGTACAAATAAGATTCCGCTATTTAATAAAATATGTCCTCACTAAGAGGTTTCGTTGAAATACTGACTATTTCTCTTACTTATTATATTCTTACTGATTATGTAAAATGTGTTTTCGTAATTTGGACATCTGGTAATACACAAGTGACTCTGTAACAGTATCACATATTTATTTTTGTGCAAAAATGTCAAGTGTTGTGCCGAAAACTCGTCATTTGCGGGAACTAGATAAACTTGAGCGACTTCAAAACTTGCCTGCGCAAATATTATTACATATCTGAATTTCGTAGAAAGCTTAAGTGGCTTCCCATACGTCTTCACCGGAATTTTCATATACTACTTCAGCTCTACAACATTTTGTTTAATCCTAAAACCCCCTCTTATCTTAAAGAACGTTTCAAGTTCCTTCATGACACACATAATAGGATCGGAAAACCTCATATTAGAGATGCCGATGCATTCCACTAGTTTCTATGATAAATCCTTTACTGTACAAGCAGTTCGGCTATAGAATGACTTGCCCGTGTCGGCAAGGCGTGCTCAAACACTGTTTACTTTTAAAACTATGATAAAAAAGCACTTCCACTCTCTTTAAACATATTAATATTTTATGTACTCTTGTATGATATTTATTAATTAGATGAATAAATTTATTTAAACTAGTATGATACACTTAACGTATATATTTATTGTATAATCTATGTAAATAGTACACTGTAGACTGCCTACATTATTTCTTTATCCTTCCCCTTAGAATTCCATCCAAAGGTTGTCTGTAAAAGATCGCTCTTAGCGATAAGACCGCCCATTGTATCACCCTTTGTAAAATATTTTTATTTATGTTCTGTAATATATACGGTGTACATAATAACGAGTAATCTATCTATATATCTAACGTTTGGTACTTCTTAAATTTGTATAAATCTGTAGCTGAAGCCCATCGATGGCTTGTAGAAGCTTGGGTATGGTGAAGCTACTTTAAGAGAGAGAACTTGTCGTGAGTTGTTTCAAAAGTTTAGAAACTATGAAAACGAAGAACGTAGTGGAAATGAAATGAAAAGAAATTAAATGAAAGCGTTTTTAAGCAAGTAGAAATCGTAGAAGGACACGAAATTGGAAGCATTATTGGAGGAAAATTGAAGGAAGAGGAAAAACGCGCCCATTACTACTGCAGATATGACCAAATTATTCTCCTACGTGATAATGCTCGTCCGTGTGTTAAAAAAAGGGCGGAACTTATTTATACCTATTAATATAAACTTTTTTAGCATATTTTGCCTTACAGCAGTATCAGTTTATCGCATATCATCGGTACCAAGACGTTAAAGTACGTTTTATGGAATATCTCGCGCCATATTTGCAACTTTACGAATTTTCTCGCACGTTTACCTACAAAATGAAATGCAAGCCCGCAGCGGTTTCTTAGAAAATGTTAACTTCGGATTGTTTAGTTAAGAGGTGTGGCGAAATTTATTGAAAGGAATAAAATTGTTCTTGTGTTGAACATATTCACAAAGTTTTGAGCCAGGACGTTGTTCGGATGTTTATGTTTAGAAATTGAGGCAAAGCAAAGATCAATGGGCTTAATAGAGATTAAGAAAATTTATCTTGTATACATTTATGAACAATTCTTATAAAAAAGCCGACGGGTGGTGAAGCCCTAAAACATTACGTTAGGATACCTATTGAGTTTCTTGGTAATGTTCTTTTGAAAGATCAGATATGTAATACCAGCGTACGTGTATGGCTAAATGTATGAACGTAAATGAAGGAAAAGAAGTACATAAGGATCACAGCAACTAGTCATCACCATCATCATCTCAACGTTAATCCCAGTCCCATCCGAAGCTTTTTTAGCTTTGGAGTCTGGGGTACGCTTTACCAGTCTATCTGCTAATTTTGGCTAAACTTCGATATTTTCCGTTAAGCGACTGCCGTCTGACCTCCACAACCTGAAGGCGATATCGAAGCATTGCAGTTAGACCAATTGTTGGACTTTTGAGGGCTCCAACTACCCGTAACGACTGCCATTAGATGTTCATATGGCAACCAGGACAAATATTTACACTGCGCCTCCTTACGCAGTGGCCGCGTTCGCTACCGCTACGCCACGGGGGCTGTCATATCATATCAACTAGTGTTCTATAGTATCAGCTTACCCCCATCTGATGAAGGCGAGAATTTGTGTGTATGGGTGTACTACTGCGTCTCATTGAATCTTCGTTGCTAAACCCAGATCTTGTCATTTAAACGGCTATTGCAGTTGGGAAATCCTAATATGAAAATCAAAGCTTATTCCACATTCGCTTAACTGTTTGAACGTTTATTGCCAGCGGCATAAGATCGATTTTAGCAGACAAAGCGCCTTGAATAAGAGACTTGATGTAGTCCTGTTTCTAAACAAGAGTTTTATTCATAACATTCGAATACTCAGGCCCTTCCTGAATCCTGTTTATGCCTATAAGCCCAAACACAAGCTTACGGAACTCCTCCATAACAAATTCAAAATTATGGGAGACATTTGCGAGCGCACAAATTGTGGTCTCGCTCTTACATTATAATAATGCGAGATGTAGGTAGGAACGAATGTCAGAAACATTCTACTAACTGAATTTCCGATGGACAGACCGTGTTTTTGGCGGTTCTGACACTTCGCCAACGGGTTCTGTACGTTTATACAGTATGTTAAGAAAACCCTGTCCGACCCATAAGGATAATAAAGGTTAGGTAAACACATGACCAAATATAATATAAAATTTTACGTAATCATCACAGTACCAATACAAATGAATTTTGAAATAATCTTTTTTCCCGCGAATTAATTCCAACTTCCCCGAAATTTGGTAATTTAAAAAAAAGTGACAACACCGGTATTATTATGAGCGAATAGCGATGCGACCACGTGCCGCGTGTCCTGCCGCCCGCCGCCCGCGGAAGGGTGATTAACGCACATTTATTAAGTTACCTCTTTTTTGCGAAATAATATTTATTTTTTTAAGGGGATTTTTTTAAGTTTAGCCCAGTTTTGTATCAATTAGTAGAATCAGTTATCGATAACTAACAACACCTTCACGGGTCGGACAGGGTTTTCTTAACATACTGTATATTACTAGGTTCTACCCGCGCATCTCATCGCTGATCCGTACTTTTGCATTTTTTTAAATTATAAACTAGTGCTTGACCGCAATGACCTGATGGTAAGCAGTGATGCAATTTCACTCTAGCGTTAATGTTGTTTCTGTCTTTTAAAAGTAGTGGCGTGATGTTAGATAGCTTACAAACTTCTTCAAGAATTGGGTTATCACATGCAATAGGGTATTTGACTAAAAAAAACTAATTAGTCCGTCAGTCAGATTTCCAAAAAATAATACACACGTAATTTTTTCTTTTTTCATATAAACAAAAAATTAAGACGACACAGTGCGTTGAAAACTCGTGTGACGTCACTGCACGCTACACTTTTTAGAGACGAGTGACGTCACCAGCCACCACTCCTTTTATATTTGTGAATTGTTATTGTTTTGATAAAACAAAAAATACGTGTCTATATTTTTTGGAAATCTGATTGATGACGGACTAATTAGTTTTTTTTTTTAGTCATATACTCGTACCCTATTATATTTGTTGACTGGTAGTTAGCATTCAAATAAACTCATCTGTCTTATTATTAGTAAACAACACTAACCAGCTGGTTAGCTGGTGGTCTCAGCTTGGAAAAGGATGAAGGCAAAATGTCGAATATTGAAGCACCCTAGCTGCGGCTAGGGTTGCAAGTCACAAGTCTGGTGGGTGGTAACTTCTGCCGGCGGCCGATGTTATGACCTACCACCGGTTTTACAGCTGGGCTGTTGAAAAAAGTATTTATACTACATACATGTAAAGTGAAGATGTGATCGAAGGTGGAGTGGGGGCCGAAAGACAGTTTGCTCTCCGCTCGCCCTTGTCCGCTCGGGTCGGGCGCTCGTCCGCCCATCGTCGTACTAATCGCCACTCTGACAAGAAGCCTGACAAGCGGAACACGTACATATTTGACCGGACGCGACCGCAAAAAGCCGAACATGTCCGGCTAAAACCGGATACCTGGCAAGCCTAGCTGCGTCCTGCTATTTCACACACATAAGTTTGTCCCGCGGGAATATCGTGATAAAAGCTATCGTTTGTTATTTCTAATTATAAACCATATGTGTTCCAAATTTGATTCAATTCCGTAGAGTAGGTTTAGCGCATGTGTTGACTATCATCTTGGCTTTGATATCAAGTGTTGCCGCTAAGCGATTCGTTGTGTTCCGGCATGATGTCTGGTGAAACCGTACGGAGGACGGGTCTCAGCAGTTGTGTTGCGATGTGTGCCGGGTACGATGCGCCAAGTGTTGTTTTGTCGGGAGTTTGGTCGTGGAGGGTCTCCAGATCAATCTCCCTCTGGCGTAGCATCGTTGGTCGTGTTTTTGGGTTTAACATTGCACCACCTTGCTCAACTGCCGTCTTCCTTCCTATTCTCTAAGTTTTTTAAGTGAATGGGTTTAATAAACTAGCGCGCTTTACCATCAAAGATTGCATCACTGCTTACCATCAGGCGGGATTGCAGTCAAGCGCTAGTTTTTAATTATTAAGTAATAATAATAATAATAATCGTTTATTTGCTAGAATGTAGGTAATAGGTATACAAAAATAAGGTCGTAAAGAATATAAATTGAGCCATACATCCTGTCAAAGATTCGACATGCAAAATTTAAATTTAAATTAATATTATATTTATGTTGTATAGTATATATATCACAATTATCAATAAATCAAAAAATCAATACTACAGAACAAAAAAAAAAAAGAGAGAGCAATTCCAAATGCACACAATAAAAAAAAAAGTTTTCATATTTGAGTACGAGACTTTAACTTTATTGTTTTTAGTGTCTTTTTTTATTATTTTATTATATTTATTGATGTAATGTGCGTTTTGTTTGTGTGTTTTATTTGTTCGGAATAAAAAATATATTTTATTTCTTTCTGTTCTTTCTTTAACGTAAAAGTGTAACAAACTAACAAAAGAAATATTAGAAGGATGACTGAGTGACATTTTGCGACATCTAATATCAACAAATTCCGTATCACGGGGCAAACATTACATAGCTATAATCATATCTGCTAATAAATATTTAAAACTCATAAGTTTGTTCTGCTTCTACGTGCCAGCACAGCTTAGGCGACGTACATTCCCCAAGGATATGCGTAAAACTTTACTAAGGGCAGGTGAAGTTGCGACCAAGAGATACATAGTTGCTAAACATTTGGCTAAATGAGTAATGAAGGGTTAGGTTAAGTGTTTGTGTCATATGCGGGGTGATTGTGTAACACGGAACGGCACTGGTTACCTTACGACAGTTCATTAACATTCATTGCTTTATTTACATTGTAGACAAAGTTTTCAATTATATGAAGCAATGGATATGCAGTGACATCTGTACCGCCACATGCGAACTAATGACGTCACACAAAACCTGCAGCGCACAAGCGAAGTTCGCCGCGGAACTATCATATTATATTTGACTAGCTGCGCTCCGCGGCTTATCTTATGTGTTAATCCTAGTTATAAACTACGTGTGTGCCAAATTTCTTCAAAATCTGTGCATTAGTTTTAGTAAAAGAGTAACAAATCTCCATTGACACTCATGAACCTATGCGTTTATAACATTAGAAGGCTGTGTCGGCATTATTCGTCGGGCAGTTATTTGCCCACTAACATGACACCCTTCTGGTCGCAGGATCCTTCACTGCCACAGAGTATGAGTGAACTGTACATTTTGTTCCTCCTATAAAGGGTGTCTCTCAGGGGCGTGCACAGAGATTTTCTTGAAGGTATGCATAGATATACCTACTACCCAAATCTCTGTGCTTATATATGGTAAAACTTAAAAAATGTAACATAGACGTAGTTTCAATTTAACATAGTCGCGTACTTTTTCGCATGTCAACATTGAATTGATGTTTGTGCGTGGCTACAATGAACATCTAAGTATGTGATTGATGATAAGAACAAGTCAAATAAATGATATACGTGGGGTGTTAGGTATTTCTTTTTGCCCAAATAAATACAATGAAATCATCATCTTAGGGTTAATACCAGTCGCATCCAAAGCTTTGGAATCTGGGGTCCGCTTTTCCAGTCTAATTGCTGATTTTGGCAAAATTTCGACATTTTCCGTGAAGCGACTGCCGTCTGACTTGTGGGCTCCAACAACCCGTAACGACTGCCACTAGATGTTTGTATGGCAACCGAAACCAACGGCTTAACGGGCTTTCTGAGGCACGACCAGACCAGTGCAAATATTCATATTCATGCATACAAATATTTACACTGCGCGAGGATCGAACCCGCGCCTCCTTACGCAACGGCCGCGTTCGCTACCGCTACGCCATGGAGGCTGTCAAAATACAATGAAATGGTATTACTAACTGAACTGTAAATAAGTAATAATTTATTTCTCAAAAAACTAAAAAAATATATTTTACTATCTATAAATTAAATCAACGCGCCTATCTATTTTTAAATAACTCTGTAAAATTTAAATATATATATATATATAATAAAATAAATATATAAGATCGTTGTGAAATCGCTAAAAGTTCTTTTAAAATGGAAATATAGACAAATCTTTCATAAATATGCGTAATGCACTACTCATTGGAATCATAACTATTAAATTTTGCTAATTTGTAAACTTCAGGAAAATTATTACAATATCTTTATATTGTAATAATTTTCCTACAACTTCCTACTTTTTTTTTTTAGTATTGAAATTCAAAAGCAAGTAGGTTGAAAAACTTAAGGTCTTTTAAGTTTTTCTAACGACGAACTGTCAATGCCTTGTTTTAAAATAATATACCTACACGAGAAACAAAACAATTTATTTGTGTGTACACACTACACAGCCTGCTAACCACATATAATTATCATAATACTTTTTATAAAGACAACCTTTCTTTTGTGTTAAACCAAAAACTCTAAAATAAATGAATATTTAATTCCGCTTAAAACAACCAATACTGAAACAACATAAGCTGCTAAAATAAAAAGGTATTTGAACGAACAACAATCATGCTATATTTCTGAACTTCTTAAATTCGTCGCATTATTAGAAGCTGTGCTTATCGTGCCCTTAAAAGCCAATGAAATATCACGCACACGTACACAACAATTTAGGCACACAAGCAAATAATTTTATACACAGACAGATATGGAAGAGGCACATTTTGTTTGTGCTTACGGCCGCTACGAGAAGTGGCGCCGTCGCGACGAAGGCCAGTGATATTTGGTAGTTAGCACTAGGCCCAATAGATGGCAGTGTTCTCACTAACTCATTAACAAAGTCTTTCAGTTTTAAGTTTGTAGTATATAAATTATTATATATTTTTTTAGAAAACTATTAGGGTATGCAGAGCTTTTCTGCTTGTATGGAGCGCACGCGCCTGGTGTCTCTGACATCGACGCACAAACGAGTACCATGGATCCAGTACATGATTCTAAACCCCCCAGTGGTGGAATTTTTCGTCGGTTTTTTTCCTGATTTAAAAAAAATTATATGCAGTTTTTTTCACTTTAAACCGTTCATAATTGCTATACTTTTATAACCCAATAAGATTTTAGTCTAAAAAATAATTAATTCGCTAATTACACAAAAAAGCGCAAAGTGAACAAAACTCGAAAAACTATCCTATCAGCTGGTTTAATAGAGTTCACATCAGGGGTCAATGTCATACCCACAAACACGCGCGGCGGCACGCTTGCAACGTTCAAAGACCGAGCCGACACATTTTTTTAACAACACTGTTATTTCTGTAACCGCTCATTAACGATATAAATGACTATCATGATTTTATTAGTGGCATGCGGTGTAGCCTTCTCGTGAAGTTTGCGTTACGATGTCAGATACACCCTGTATTCTATCCTCCTCTCCTCCTAGAGGAAGAGAAGATTTGTCGATCATAATCAGGGATGAGTAATAGCGAGACCTGCGTTACTTATTCCTCTAGTTATATACAACAATTAATTAACGCACTTCCTGAAAATAGTTTGTTCAGAATCGTTTACTGAATTGGTTTATATAAATTTTAATATAGGTAATTTTTTATCCCAATAATAATTAAAACTACGGAAATAGGGATGTATCCAAGGTATGAAAATCAAAAAATAATTAGTCCGTCTTATAGATAATAAAAAAAAATAAGACCCCTATTTTTTATTTTGTCGTAATTACCAAAAACTACTGAGATATAGCGTATTAAACTTACGGAGTGGGGGCTAATTACGTTACCCCGTGCTTATATTTTGTACCACGGCGTGACGTCATGCGACATTTCAAATCAATATATCTTCATAAGTATTTGAATGAAAGAAAAAATAACAAATACGTGTTCAATATTTTTTATAAATCTATCTGATGGACATTAAATTATTTTTTAGGATACAAGACAATTGTAAAAGTAACAGAAATATGACAGAAATTGTACAAGAAAAGTAACTTGTATTCACACAAATTTAATTATTCAATACAAAATAAAGTAAAAGAAAATTTATTCCAAGCACGTTAAGGTCTTCGTTCTCCAAGAATTAGTATAACTAATTTAATAAATAACAATGTGTATAGGTATGTATTATGATTATAACATAATATTGTAATTGTTTGAGTGTGTGCGATAATTACATTACAATCATGTTGGATATGATCGACTTCAAAACCGAATATTGATATTCCTTATGTTACCACAGTGAAAATCTAGTATGCTATTTTGTCTACATCTAAACCCTCGACAGGTCCTCAAAGTTCTATAAGTTCCCTCTGGAGGGCAACTGCCTCAACAAATCCTAAAGCGATCAAACAATACAGACCGATCCCTCCCTTCTTGTTTGTTTAATCTTGTCAGATTAAGTAGCTGTCTAACTCCGGCCTTACAGGTACAACAAGATATTTGGATTTTCAGGTTACGTTAATGTTGGAATATTAAGAGAATAGCCAGCCATGATCACTACCGCACTGACATTAATTCACAGAAGGACGGCTATTTGCAAAATTTGCAAACTAACTGTTTATTACAAGTTGTTTTCGAAGCAATTATTTCCCAGTTTCTGGAAAGCTTAGAAACTAGTTTTGTTATCTCTTCTTTGATTTTTGTTAAATGATATTGTTCATAAACTAAACTAATTTTAAGGTATGTGCATCTTTTTCTTTCCATTTCTTTAAGAAAAGGATAGAAGATAAGCTAAGGTGGTAGGCCATAATATCGGCCGCCAGCAGAAGTTACCACCCACCAGATAAAGCCTTGTCGCCAAGCGATTTGTCGTGTTCCGGCATGGTGTCTGGTGAAGCCGGTAAGGACGGGTCTAAGTAGTTGTGTTGCGATGTGTGCCGGGTACGATGCGCCTAATGTTGTTGTGTTGGGAGTTTGGTCATGGAGGGTCTTCAGATCAATCTCCCTTTGGCGCAGCATCGTTGGTCGTGTTGTTGGGTTTAACATTGCATCACCTCGCTCAACTGCCGTCTTCCTTCCTATTCGCTCAATTTTAGTGAATAGGTTCTTAATAAACTAGCGCCCTTTACCATCAACGATCGCATCACTGCTTACCATCAGGCGGGATTGCGGTCAAGCGCTAGTATATAATTATTATTTAAAAAAAAATTAAGACACTCCATAGACAGTTTAGACGCGATTATAAACATGGCGACTAAAAATACGCCAGTTTACGTCAGGAGCGCACTAATTTGACAGGTCTAAACTGACATTTTATCTTCTGTCCTTTTCTCAACGAAATTGAAAGAAAGAGATGCACTTAACTTAAAATTAGTTTAGTTTGTCAACAACAGAATCGGCGCCATTGCGTATATTTTGCAATCTTATTTGTGAAGGAAATAATTGTAGCACTACATACTTAATACATTACATACATAGGTACATACTCAGTCTATAATGTTCCCACTGTTGGGACACAGGCTTCTTCTCTGTGAGAGGGAGTGGGCCGTAATCTACCACGCTGGCCCAGTGCGGGTTGGTAGATGTCACATGTGTTCAACGTTTTTTTTTTTTTCCACTTCCCTCCATAACAAGCAGGAGACAGAACAGAACTAGGCCAATCGGCACAAAGGGACATTATTGCAACTGGGAGAAGCCCAGATTGCCAAGCACCACTGAATAAAATTTGATTAAGTTAATGCGTCCTATGTAGGTACTGTTACAATTGGCTTGTATCCTAAAAAATAATTTAATGTCCTTCAGATAGATTTATAAAAAATATTGAACACGTATTTTTTATTTTTCTTTCATTCAAATACTTAGGAAGATATATTGATTTGAAATGTCGCATGACGTCACGTCGTTGTACAAAATATAGCACGGCGTAACGTAATTAGCCCCCACTATGTAACTTTAATACGCTATACCTTAGTAGTTTTTGGTAATTACGACAAAATAAAAAATACGAGTCTTAATGTTTTTAATTATCTATAAGACGGACTAATTATTTTTTTGATTTTCATACCTTGGATACATCCCTATTGATTCCATTAATAGTGAGCATAGGGAGTGATAGGGAGGGAAGTGGAAAAAATATCTTTTTTCTTACTCCTCCGCTATTCTTTTCTGATTAATTTCGTTGCGGGACCCAAGACAGTTGAATCGTTTCTCCGGTACTCGTCGAGCTTCATTGCTCAGCGTTTTTCTGGCGGTATCCACTTACTTTTCAGGAGTTGCAGTGGGTGGGAAAAAGTGTGGCGGGTTTTGACCCAATAAAATGCTCAAGGACATGCCGGTTTCCTTACGATCAGCTCCCCTACCCTTGGTACCTTTATGAGACTCAAGTTAGTCATGGTACCTTCTGTTGAGTCGACCTTGTATATACTTTGCGATCCTCCTCTTAAGGATATCGGTTGTCCCACCACATTAACTTTTGGAGATAAGAGGCCTTGATCGCAATACTAAACATTTTAGGCTGGTAATGCTTATGTTACAGACCTAGATAAGATAAAAGGAATTTCTGTGTTAAACCAACAAGTGCTTAAACACAAAATAATTGCTCATACTTAACAAGCAGTTTTTGTGTACGCTCGTTAAATTTTTAAGCAGTGTAAAAAATGCAGTGTGTAAGCGCTAAGCTCATGAAGTTTCCGTTTTATGTTATTCATGTTGCAAAAACGCATTCATGTGAATGGGTTATGAGCAGTTCAAATAGTAAAATCGTGCGACTCGTGTGACTTTTATTTCTGAGTGCATTTCAGCACCCTTTAGAGGCTGTGAATGTTTTTGCGAGTATTTTTTGAAATAGATATTTTTTAACTATTTTCGAATGAATTTCACCACATATTATAAGTATACTTTGTAGCTTTTCTTATGTCTGTATGATCGTGTTGTTCTTCAAAGCTACGCAACGTATTTTAAGCTATGATATGTTTGAAATAAAAAGTGCCTCTGACACCAACGCACAAACGAGTACCATGGATCCAGTACATGATTCTGAACCCCCCACAGGTGGAATTTTTCGTCCGTTTTTCCTGATAAAAAAAATAATACGCAGATTTTTCACTTTAAACCGTTCATAATTGCTATACTTTTATAACCCAATAAGATTTTAAAATAAAAATAATTAATTTGCTAATTACACAAAAAAGCGCACTATGAACAAAACTCGAAAAACTATCCTATCAGCTGATTTAATAGAGTTCACAACAAGGGTCAACGTCATACCCACAAACACGCGCGGTGGCACGCTTGCAACGTTCAAAGGCCAAGCCGAAACATTTTTTTAAACACTGTTATTTCTGTAACCGCTCTTTAGCGATATAAATTAATACCATAATTTTATTAGTGGCATGCGATGTAGCCTTCTCGCGAAGTTTGCGTTACGATGTCAGATACACCCTGTATAATTTAGAAAATTCAAACTGCAAAATTATTAGAAGCAGGGTCGGTAGTAATTAATCAAATAGTTTTGATAGGCTGTCAATTATTAAGCCGGCTGAGTGTAGGTAGATATTTTTTGCCAACTAAAATAATCTTACATTTTTAACACAACAGCAAGCCACATTAAAGTTGCAGATTGTAAACTTTAGCTCGCTTAGAGCTAGAATAACCAAAATAATATTTACGTCATTCTGGTGCTCTAAAGTTAATTCTGATCAAAAGAAATACCGTGGCCCCTGACACAAGCAAATGTATAAACACGGAATGGATTTAATCAGTAAAATACTTACACGCACTCAATCGTCATTTTAATTTTTAATAATAAAAAATGAGAATACGTGGAAACATGCGTTTCCGCGTATTGTCACCGTAGAGTGAAAACCTCGTAAGTCCAAAAATAGTAACTTTTCAGGAGGAAGAAAAAACTGCGTGCTGTAAATTTTTGTATGGCGACTTTTATATTTTTTTTTATTAATTAATATGGAGATTTAAACCGCTTTCATATCCAAATCGGTTCACTACTATAAGATTGCCCAAATGAAAATAAAATGAACCTACACGTTCGTTGCTAGGTATTCACACGAAACTGACAGCTGCGCGTGTTTACGAGGGTCTCATTTAGTGTCATAGATGTCGTTACGAGTATCGAATGAGCAAATGAAGACTCATTTGCTCAAATTTAATTTATTGTGTTTCTGGTAAGAAAACCTCACTACGCATATCCTGATCGTCTGATCAGGATATGCGTAGTGAGGTTTTCTTACCAGAAACGCAATAAATTAAATTTGAGCAAAAATGCATTCCCGAGGTTTTCAGTCTACGGTGACGGTATGCTCGTTAGTTTGGATGTTTTGGGATTAATAAACAGATTGACTTTATAAGGTATGCGTTATCGACCAGATATGTAATTAATTTTTAATAAAATGTGTTGTCCTTAAAATAAACTATGTAACATTATATTATATCCGGCAATATAAATGTAAATATTTGGGACACTATATTACCGAAGATCTTGATGACCAAATGGACATTGAAAGGGAGCGCAGGGCACTGGCGGTTAAGAATAACATGCTGGTTTGCCCGTTGCAACGAGAATGTTAAAATCTCTCTTTTTAAAGCGTACTGCCAGACCTTTTACACGAGCAGTCTGTGGTTTTGTTATACACAGAGATCGCTCGGTACCCTGCGAGTCCAATACAACAACGGTTTCAGGATGTTGCTGGGATTGCCCCGTTTCTGTAGTGCATCTGGCATGTTCGCGGAAGCCCGTGTTGATGGATTTCATGCCATTATACGCAAGAGAACCGCCTCCTTGCTACGTAGAGTGCGGGGTAGCACTAGCAGCATTTTGAAAGTAGTCGCTAATAGGATCGACTCCAAAATAATGGAGTGTTTCATGCGGGTTCTAGTTAGACAGTAAGGAGTGTCTGGCTGAGCTCGAAAAAAAATTAAATATTGTCTTACTTTTTATTAGTACTAACATAGGCTTAAGATATTTGTAGTACTAACCGAATATGGATACCTACTGTCCGAAATAAATTATTATTATTAATAATATTCTGTCGGCTCTTCCAACCGTGTGTATTATTGCTCGTACTAAATTATTTGTATCGTATTATCACCAGGTGATGTGCGTCCAATACTGGCCGCCGAACAAAGAAAAGGACGAGACTTACGGTGACATCAGCGTCGGCATCGTTCAAGAGGAGGAGCTGGCCAACTTTCACATACGAACCTTCAGGCTTTATAAGAGCGAAAAGAATGTAAGTGGAATGAACAATTGAACGAACGTTGTAATTCTATACCTTACCCTTATTACAACAGAAACCTTAACTTTACTTCCAGACTTATCCTTTGAGTCACTATTTGAATTTCGAAATTTATTGAGGTTAAGTCAAAGTTCTTAAGACCACAGTGACAACTTAATACCACCCTAAGCTGTCATTTTATTTAAAAAACTTTACTTTTATAATGGTTAGGTGAATAATTCAATAACCATTTAGGTGGTATAATCCTGATCTAAATAAAAAAAATCCATGTTATATGTTATATTATCCATGTCCAGCCATCTATATAAATCCACGTTTTGTAAATAGGGGGATAACATAAAATTAGAACTTTTGTATTGCCAAACATCATAGTCATCCTACATAGCCTTTTCCCAACTATAAGGAATTAAATAGGTTTAAGTATTAAAAGTTAGGTTTATTAATAAAAAGTGCTACACTCTTCTATAATAATTTCTAGAATCTACAAGCTATATAACAAAATTCATAAAAAGGTAGTAACTTAAGGAGACATCATTTTACTATATCTTATAATTTTATACACATGCTTGAAACCACAGACAGCCTCCGTAGCGTAGCGGTAGCGAACGCAGCGCAAGGAGGCGAGAGTTCGATCCCCGCGCAGTGCAAATATTTGTATGCATGAATATGAATATTTGCATTGATCTGGTCGTGCCTCGGAAAGCACGTTAAGCTGTTGGTCCCGGTAGCCATACGAACATCTAATGGCAGTCGTTACGGGTTGTTGGTGCCCTCAAAAGTCCAATAATTGGTCTAACTGCAATGCTTTGATATCACCTTCGGGTTGTGGAGGTCAGACGGCAGTCGCTACATGGAGAATATCGAAGTTTAGCCAAAATCATCAGTTAGACTGGTAAAGCGAACCCCAGACTCCAAAGCTGAAAAAGCATCGGTTGCAACTGGGATTAACGCTGAGATGAAGAAGAAGAAGGCTTAAAGTAGTCAGCTTTATCTTCTTCTCAGCCTGCCCATACTAATTACCAGTATGTAACATGGAGAGATTGCCTACTTGTGTCAAATCAAATCAAATTATTTCATTTGTTAACACAAGTAAATAGGTACAGACGTGTTATGCCAGTAAGCGTACAGGTCTCCCAAAGTGATAATGCGCATAGAAATTTTCGTCACTGTTCGGTAACGGTCGTATTCCCCGAGCGTTTGGAAGAAGATATGTATATAGAGTGGTGCACTTAACCACTTTTTATGCACTTAACCACTCCAGGTCAGGAGTGGTTAAGTGCATAAAAAGTGGTTAAGTGCACCACTCTATATACATATCTTCAGATATGTTATGCCAGTAAGCATACAAAATAGGTATGATGTTCATCTGGCTTATGATAACAAACTTTTAACGTCTAAGAATATATTTGGAAATCATGCGTAACTAATGTTTATAATTAAAATGACAGACCTAAATGAGGAACTGTTTCTTATTAATTACCTAAATGTTAAAAAATCTAAGTCAAAATAATTTTAATGTAAATAAACATAAATCATCAATATCATGCATAATAGGGTAGTTGACTAAAATAACCTAATTAGTCCGTCAGTCAGATCTCCAAAAAATACTAGACACGTATTTTTCTTTTTTCATATAAACAAACAATGAAGACCACACTGAGTTTAAAACTCGTGTGACGTCACTGCAAGTTACACTTTTTAGCGAGCAGTGACGTCACCAGCCACCGCTCCTGATCCTTGATGCCTTTTATATTTGTCAATTTTTATTGATTTGATAAAACAAAATATACGTATCCAATATTTTTTCTATAATCTGAATGACGGACTAAATAGAATCATTTTTTTTTACCCAGGAAACATCCCTATTATTGTTTCTTATTTAAATATCAGAACTAAATGGGGAACTATTTCTTATTAATTAAATTTAAAAAAATCTGACTCGAAATAATTAAAGTGTCAAAAAATATATCTTAACGACGACCCGTAACGACTACGTATCAAGAATCCATAAATAGCATGGCTCTTCTGTGTCTTAAGTCTCATTAAGCTTATTTTTTTTACAATATTGCTAAATTAATTAATGACAACTGAATAATAATAATGAAATTTGAAATTATATTTAATCAATTTTGCATAGCGTAATCACAGTGGCCTCACCCTGAAATCGGTATCAGATCAACAATCTTGAAAGTTTACTTTAAATCTCTTTGCCTTTCTATTATAAAGAACAGGCGTAGTGTTACACAAACAAAATTTTATTTTAGCAATCTCCTAGAGAATGCCTTTGAAATATTTGAAAGAATTCCTTTTATTTGAAAACTTTCTTTGCACAAAGGGGTTGTGGAAATATTTCACAGTCCCAAGTAGGTCTGCACATCCATTTATATCGTGTTAAGCAGATTATTCTCACTCCACAACAGAATTTCAAGATGTTGTTATTTATGGTTTGGATTTTCTTTGTTAACTACAAAACAGAGCAATAAAATCCTATTTCTTTTTATGCAAATATAGGAATCACGAAAGTTTGTGAGAATGGATAGCTGGATTGATGTTTGCATTTGTAACAGTTTCACGGAAAAGCTACTGAAATTTGGCACTTATTTAGTTCACAGCCAGCATTATTACATAGGATACTTTTAATCCCGATATTTCGGCGGAATCAAAACTGTGGGGTAACTTAATAATGTCCAGAGTCACTAATGAACATTAGAAAAAGCAACAGTCGTGTTTTAATGGTATATTGTATGTATTAAAATTAAATTATAGAGCAGCGGCAGCGTAATCGAGCTTAATTAAACAATAGAAGTTCAACTCTTGTTCGTATCTTATCCAGTTAAAGTTATGGTTTAGTTTCGATCACATTTCGTATCGCGCTAACTTTTAACTTCGATTGAAGTAAAATCAATCTATGAGTGATGCATTTCATCAGATATAATAATTAAAACTGAATAAAGTATAAGTAAATCTAAAAAGAAAAAAATAGCTTTGTTTCAACTTCTTCATTTGACAGCGGTTACGTTCCAATTGCGATCCAGTTTTGTTTAAACCATCTGTTAAAAGGTTAGCGCGATACGAAACATAACAAAAGTTATGGTTTGGTTGCAATCCAATTCTGTTTTGGTTCAATTATTTTAGCGCGATTGCCTCCCTGGTCAGCTGCATTCGATTAGGCTCGAATCCGACCACAACATTTTTCAGAAGAGGCTAAGCATATGATGATGATCTACACACTTTGCTATTCGATTCTCACCTCTATTACTTATACAGGTGGTGGTAGAAGAGCGGTTCATCTTGCAGTTCCATTACACGCAGTGGCACTCACACACGTGTCCATTCAGTAACGCACTCCTGGAGTTTAGACGACGAGTCCGTGCTGTGGTTGGTAGGAGACTGGCTACCAACCCTGCTGCAGGACCGATGGTGGTGCATTGCAAGTAAGTAGAACCTTCAAAGCGTGGCATAGAGTTCATTATACGACAAACTTTTAGGCTACCCAATTTGCTGCTAGATCGTGGAGCCAGATGGTATTCTCGTCATTTTTTTTAATTTTTTTGTCTCTCTGCATCATGTTTACCTTGTTCTTTTTTTGAATAGGCAAAATGTTTAAATGGTTCTGTAGCATAACAAAATGATTTGATTATACTCTACGAGTGCTAGAGGAGTCCGTATCTACCCAGTGCAGTAGTACTCGGAGTAAACCTGCCCTAAATCCACACACATTCAACACAGCCTAGCTGTGGGGCTTGTGTACACACGCCGACATGACGCATCCGATTACAGGTCATCGAATATAACTGTTACTCTCATGAGGTTCGCACGCTAGCCTGGAATCAGCCAGAATGATGATACTCACGTAAAGCCAAATATGACACTTAATTAATGCTATATGAATAATGTGTGAGTTAGTCCAGGTGACTATGAACGCTGATCGTGTACTGTCACGTTACATTATAATTTATGCAAGGCGACAGGAAAAGTGCTGATCTATGTAACACGGGCGTGCCATGTACGATAGCTGACTGGTACATATGCCACAGTTGATTAATGTATTTATTCATCAAAAATTTTACATTTTGTTAATAAATAAACCAGTTTGAAGATCAGTCGATATCAGCGCCAGACACTTGTGTGGCAGTACGCTAAACTATGCGTTTTCATGTAAAAAAAAAATGCATTTATTAATATTACATTAAGAAAAATACGAATAAAACTATACACATACGGAGGACGGGTCTGACGGATCTGTCGGGTTGTATTGCGATGTGTGCCGGGTACGATGCACCTAATGTTGTTGTGTTGGGAGTTTGGTCGTGGAGGGTCTTCAGATCAATCTCCCTTTGGCGCAGCATCGTTGGTCATGTTGTTGGGTTTAACATTGCATCACCTCGCTCAACTGCCTTCCTTCCTATTCGCTCAGTTTTTCTGAGTGAATAGGCTCTTAATAAAGTAGCGCGCTTTAACATCAACGATCGCATCACTGCTTACCATCAGGCGGGATTGCGGTCAAGCGCTAGTTTATAATTATTAATATATATATATATATAAAACAATAATTCCAAAAGCGCCTCAGCTCAGCATAATGGCAGATGACAACACAAGGTGTGCCATCTGACGTTGATTTTCAGCTGCTGCACGCTGATTTTGAACTTTTCATGCTGAAATTTTTACAGAATCGATCGGCAGAACCGTTATTGTCCAGTGGAATTGTCCGCATTTATGCAAAATGGAACCACACGACAAATTAAAATTTCTTCTTTTTTGAAAGAATACTAATTAAAAAGTGGTCTGAAATCTCATACAAAATAAGAACCACCTTGTTTCCAATGGAAAATTCATGTGGTTCTTTTCTGTGTGAGAATTCAGATCACTTTTATATGCGAACATTTAGGTGAAGCAAACTGTCGTTTCAACTAATGCTAGGGATTGACACTAACTGACAGCTCACTCTGAGCTCACACTAACCAACTTTTCACAGTGAGATTTTTACAGAATCGAGTGCTGACATCAAAGTAACATGTAGTTGCGACGGTCTGTTTGTGTTTGGTGTGTCAATATTAGTCCTAGTACGCACGGGCGATCCAGCGATTTTTGAACCCTTTATTGCGCTGCAGTTGAAAGCCAACAGAGATTTTTATTTAACACGCTGGGATGCTCTAAGTAGTTTAAAACTGGGAGTTGGTAATACTCGATTACCAAATAAATCCTATCGTGTTATTTTTTCGACCAAGCAAATGTGGATATAGTTACTAGGTTGTAATTAAGTTTGATTCATGTCTTGTGCGTTTGCTTCCACTGCGCCTAAGGCGTGACTTGCTACTTAGAGGGTGCGGCTGTGTGAAATGATGGGCTAGGCAACTAAAACAAATCAAAATTGACCTTGGCCTGGGACATTTAGCGGTACCGAGGCATTTGCGTGACAGATTCACTTCGCTATAATTTCGCTGGTCACCACGTCGGCGCATGCCTTTTTTCAAGCAATATTCTTACGAACATTATAAATGCGAAAATACCTAACTCGGTCTTAGACTGTGACCTTAGTAATACGTTCATGTGGGAGAATTTGGTGAAGCCACGGAAATGCGCTCGTAAATAATATATGAGCGACTAATTAGCTACTAATTACTATTAGTAGAAATAAATACAGCCGACCTTCTGTAAAATTGTTTTCTCGGTGGTAGGCCATAATATCGGCTGTCGGCAGATGTTACCACCCACCAGACAAAGTCTTGTCGCCAAGCGGTTCGTCGTGTTCCGGTATGATGTCTTTTGAAGCTGTACGGAGGATGCACCAAATGTTGTTGTGTCGGGAGATTGGTCGTGGAGGGTCTCTAGATCAATTTACCTCTTGCGCGGCATCATTGGTCATGTTATTGGGTTTAACATTTCCTCACCTCGCTCAACTGCCGTCTTCCTTCCTATTCACTAAGTTTTTTAAGAGAATAGGCTTAATAAACAGGAGCGCTTTACCATCAACGATTGCAGTCAAGCACTAGTTTATAATTATTAAAAATAAAAAAAGATCGTAAAATCTCACTGAAAAAATTAGAGTAAGCTGTCAATAATGTCAATCCACACACACTCACTTCACCTCGACGAGATGATTAAGAATCGCACTGCAGGTGTTAATATTTTTTGACACCAATTTATTATTTAACAGCCATTACTCCAGTTGTCTGAAATATAGCGCTCGTTTATTTGATGGGTAACTGACAAAATTTTCGAGTTTCGCATTTGTAAACAGCATCAAGGGGACTCCTTCGATAACATTGATTAATGGTCCAAACTCCAAACGTATGAGGATCATCTTTTTGTGAACGACTGAGTAGCATAACTATTCACGGCTTCGTATCGAACATCAATCAAAGTTCACAAAAGCTGTTCACAAGCACAGCTAAGCGCTATTTACAAGTCTAAAAACCGAAAATTGTGTCAGTTTAAATCAAATAAACGATCGCTGTTCTTCCGACAGATGTCAGCTGTCAGGGCAAGGCAAATCACGTTATCAAAATGTGTCAGTATCGATACAAGAGCGTATTGGATGGTTGTGAATAGCTATGTTGATCTTTTTATTTCACAAAGAGCTTATCTCTTTCTTCCTGGTTACTTTTCTCTTGATTCCTTCTTACCTTCCCTTTTCCGTTCTCTTGATTTCTTCTTAGCCCGTGTGGTTATAGACGGGGCTTAGATAGTACCAACCCATATCCTCCCGTGGGTGTCGTAAGAGGCAACCATGGGAACTCTTACCAGGGAAGCGGGCAACAGCGCTTCCCTCTTGCTGTACTGATACACTCGTCTCCACAGAGTAGGCAACTCGTTCATGGGTCAATGTATACACTTTGACAACAAGCTTCCCATGGACATTCGAAACTTACCCATTAAACGATTTAAAAACTAGGTATATAAAGGCCAAACTTTGCAAAAAGGGGTATTATAAAATCACAGATTATTTAGAAGACAAAAAAGCTTGGGACTGAGCTGCTTGCTCTGTTAAGCATTGTTATTAAGCAATATGCGTAATTATAAGGTAAATTATTGTAAACATTTTCATTATGTCTGGACCTGAAAAAAGACGATGATCCCTGAATTTATTTCGGCATTATTGAACTGTGTGAACCGACGGATCGCGTTTTAATGCGCGTCGTCCGTGTATGAGCGGTCGTTGTATGAAATGATTTTTGAACGTCGTGACATTCGACCGGCGCTCGGAAGCGTGTCAAGCGTTTGTCGCGTCTCTTGAGTTTATGCTCATTGTTTTGTAAGGCACTCTATAGATTCCGGGCGGAATCGTATATGATGATGAATTTGTTTCGGCTATTTCTTCTCAGAGGTAGTCAGTTAGGAAATGCCGGCTTCATCTATCAGATCGGTGATCCTACTTGCTTAATAAACTATTTCATTTCATTTCATTACTCTGTGGAATATCAAATTACTACGATGCCCAACCCGCCTGCCAAGATTACGCCTACCTGGATTATGGCTAACCCCCCCAATGTGGAAAGCAATTGGGAGAATAGGGGAAGCCTTTGTCCGTTGCAGTGGACCTCAATAGGCTGAAGAAGAACAAGTAGACGATTCTTTCTTTATGGACTCCTTAAGAATTTAAACATCATTACAAATGTGTTATTTTGTTTCAAGTGATGGCGGTGGTCGGTCGGGGGTGTACTTAGCCATTGATGCAAACCTCGAGCTGGCTGAAGAAGAAGACTGCTTTGATGTGTTCGGATTTTTGAAAAAACTCAGGCAATCCCGGAAAGGCCTTATAGAAAACGAGGTAAGGTTGATTTCTATTTGACGGTTCCAAAATCAATCAAGCAATCTTTTATAAATCTTAAAATACTTACAGCGCCGTCATTGTATGTTTTCGAAATGGCCCTTTTTATCAAGAAACATCCATATTTGTTCGAAATAGTGTCGAAGTCATGCAATAGGACGAGGCTATATACAAAATTAAATACGCAATGTAAAACCATACTTTATGAAAAGAGTACATTCGTTATGGCGCCTAAAATATTCAGTAAAATTCCCATAGACATTAGAGACTGTAATAATATCTTTAATTTCAAAAATAAATTATTTAAATTTCTTAATGAACATGCATTTTATTCAGTAAAGGAATTCTTAGGCTTGAAATGAGTTGATTATATTATAGATGTTTGATTGAGTGCATTGTCATCAATCTTTTACCGTCCCACTGCTGGGCACAGGTCTCCTCTCGTACGGAGAAAGATTGAGCGTAATCATCACGCTTGCTCAATGCGGGTTGACATTGAGTGCATATAAATGTGTTAATAAGTATTTCATTATTTCTTTCTTTCTTCTTTTTGTTTAGTTATTTTTTCTGTATATTTTAATTGTTTAATGAATTTGTGTGCCTGTGAAGCAGATCACAGCAGGAACTCACTTTGTATTTGTAAGACCTATGATAAAAAAAATGAAAAATATTTTATTTAAAAACTAAGTTGGTACAAACAAAATTGAGGTTGACCTCTCCTTTTAAGTTTGAAAACACTTGTGCCAGGAGAGGCCGCTATGATATGTCCCTGGGTATCACAAATAAACTATTTGACTTTGACTTTGAAAATTTTGAGTTGAGATGTGAAGCCATTGTGGAATGTGAACTGAAATCGATATGAACTTGTCGAAGCTATGGGATAATCGTGTGAAAATTATCATCAACTTTCTCTCCCCAGGAACAATACAAATTCGTCTATGACACTTTAGAAGAACACGTAGTCTGTGGAGTATCATGGTTTCCCGTCTCTGAACTCTCGCAGAGACTGAAGCAGAAATCCCAAAGGGATCCTGTGTCGAAGCTCAATGAGTACCAGAAGGAGTATCAGCAGATTTGCAAGCAGACCCCGAGGTTCACGATAGGAGACTGCGCAGGGGGTCACAGAGGAGATAATAGGGAGAAGAATAGAGATGTCCTTGTGGTGCCACGTAAGTTTGGACTGTGTTTTCTGTTTTTTTTTTCACATTATAAAAGCCCTGCTTAGTTTACTTAAAATTATTGAAGGCCGACCTAACCCAAAGAATCAATATTGTACCAACCAACCTGGACCAGCTCTTTGGACACTCAAACCAATGACAGTGATCAGAAGAAATTTTTGATTCCCAATGAGCTTTTTAAACTTCTCCGTTTATTATTACTTCTAGATATTTTAGTGCGCACTTGTAAATAAGGCTTTTTGTTTGTATATAAATAAACTAGCGGTCGCCAGCGACTTCGTTCTCGTGAAGTTAGTTATGCTCCGATCCTAATGGTCGCAGCGTGATGTTATATAGCCGAAAGCCTTCCTGGATTAATGGGCTATCCAACGCAAAGAGAATTTTTTAAATTGGACCAGTAGTTCCTGAGATTAGTGCGTACAAAGAAACAAACTAACAAACTCTTCGGCTTTATATATTAGTATAGATATAGATATGTATTTTTTTTTATTCGGAGATTATTACAAGGTTTATCTCGCCCTGGACGAAACGGAAAGACGAGTCAGACTTTTACTGGCTAAAATCCACTGACGTTCCAGTTACAGTCCGCGTTCGCGTTTACAGTTATGCTATTAGAAATCATCAGGCCAAATAACCTATTGCTTACAGGCAGTATGTCTGTAGATTTACCTTTTTAACCTACTGTTACAACCACTAAAGTGATCCTATATTATGCATTATTTTAATGTTGAATTTTCTTACAGCTGACAACTTTCGCCCATACTTAACGTCCTTCCAAGGGAATAGTTTTACGGACTACATTAACGCGGTCTTCGTGGACGTAAGTACCTACTTAAGCATTACGTACATATAATGCAAGCTTCTTGCATATAAAACAACAGTTGCATTTGGCAAGTTACTTAAAAACTATGTTATGTGAAATTATTTGCAAACAATATAGATTTAGTTAATTACTATGAAATTACGATAATAATATCTAAAATATAAAACGTTATAGTTAAATTATCTGTAAATAATATCTTAAACTATAAAATATGAATATACATTAACATTGGTATTTTAATTTCATAAAAATATGAAATTATTTATAAGATGGATAGATAAGAAGCAAACGACCAAACCTGGCAAACAGTATTATATTCAGTTAATTATTGTGAAATTACAATCATTATCAACCTATTATCGTCCCACTGTTGGGCACAGGTCTCCTCTCATACAGAGAAGGAACAAATTATAATACAAATCCTAAACTATAAATTACTAATATATAATTTATAGGAAAGTATCAGTAACTATGTGTAGTGTTGAGGTCATCAAGATAAAGATTGTACAGGTCTCCCAAAGTGATAAAGCGCATAGAAACCTTCGTCACTGTTCGGAGTGATAGAGTGGTGCACTTAACCACTTTTTATGCACTTAACCACTCTATATACATATCTTCTTCCGAACGCTCGGGGAATACGTCCGTTGCCGAACAGTGACGAAGATTTCTTTGGGAGACCTGTACCTAGTTTGGGACCCGCTGTTAATTCAATGAAAATTCAAAGTTTTCTTCTTTTTACAATTGCATGCTATCTTAACTATTGCATGCTTGTGCATAATATTTTAGTGAATTATGTGTAAGTTATTAAATAAATGCAAAAAAAGATACCTATCATGTACAATTCACTCATGGAAATGGGAGTACCGTTTGGCCGGTATAATCTGGCAATCGACTGCCCGATGGTTGATGTCGAGCCAATGTAATAAGCTAACTGGGTGGCAAACTCTGCTTGCGCGATTCAGGATTTTGGGTGACGTGAGTGTGATGCGTATTTCGCATATGGCAATGTAGATTACCACTACATTCAGATCTCTATCATCATCATGATCACTAGATCAGATTGCTACTTTCAATAGTGGTGCAAAACCACCTTTAAGTGGGGTTTCTTTGTCTATTTTTTTAAACCTAAAAAAGTTATTTAAACTGCTTACTATTCACTCTTATATCCAAAGTTTGTCTCCCCGCATCTGTTTTTTTTTAATAATTATAAACTAGCACTTGACCGCATTCCTGCCTGATGGTAAGTAGTGATGCGATCGTTGATGGTAAAGCGCGCTAGTTTATTAAGAGCCTATTCACTCAGAAAAACTGAGCGAATAGGAAGGAAGACGGCAGTTGAGCGAGGTGATGCGATGCTGCGCCAAAGAGAGATTGATCTGAAGACCCTCCACGACCAAACTCCCAACACAACAACATTAGGAGCATCGTACCCGGCACACATCGCAACACAACTGCTCAGACCCGTCCTCCGAACGGCTTCACCAGACATCATGCCGGAACACGACAAATTGCTTGGCGGCAAGGCTTTGTCTGGTGGGTGGTAACTTCTGCCGGCGGCCGATGTTATGGCCTACCACCGAGTAAGCATCTTAGGCAAGTTTAAAGTGTCACGGCTATATAAATAATAAAACCTTTGGAGGACTACATACTGGATAATTGAAAACTCCTCACACTAGCAAAGCCACACGCTCACTCAGTATGACATAAAATAGTCCAGATCTTTCCTCCTGAAATGAAGCACAATTGCAATTTCCTCAGAAAAGTGTCCCTTGGGTTATAAAGTTCATCTTTTAACGTAATGTGACTTTATTATGACAACGCAGCCACCCTTAGTTATTTATAGTACGTTCTTAGAAGTTAAACAGTGGTTTTAAACATAATTACACACTGTAGGAAGTACGAAAAGTACTTTATCATTTAGAAAGGTAAACAAACAGACTGTTTATTCATTTATTCATACTACCTATAGTTTATCATCATCCCAGTCGCATCCGAAGCTTTTCGGCTTTGGAATCTGGAGTCCGCTTTACCAGTTTAACTGCTGATTTTGGCTAAACTTAAGGATATTTTCGGTGAAGCGACTGCCGTCTGACCTTCACAACCCGAATGCGATATCGAAGCATTGCAGTTAGACCGATTTTTAGACTTTTGAGGGCTCCAACAACCCGTGATCAGTGCCTTTAGGTGTTCATATGGCAACCGGGACCAACGGCTTATCGAACCCGCGCCTTCTTGCGCTTGCGCTACGCCACGGAGGCTGTCAATGTCAAAAAATAGTACTTATAGTTGTTGATGGGAGGTCTCGATCAGTGTGGACATATGAACCTCATGCAGCGTTACCTTTCAATATACTATACTCGTTTGAGCATTTTCTTCGCGAGGTAGCTCTATCGGTCTGGATCCGGCTATTTGATTTACTAATTTATTGATGATTTCATTGATATTATAATGACGTACTGTGCTTGTCCCGCAACTACTACTAATGATGTACAATGATTGGGTGAAGACGCTGGCACCCTAAACACAGGTTTAATCTTACATGCGGTGCCAGAGCTCGACAATAACTCTTGTTTCACTAGTTGCATAGTATTTACATATATGTGATTTCTTTTTGTACAATTTATTGTGGCAATAAATATATATATAATATATATATTTTTTTTTATTTAACGTGACGATACACTCTGACTGCCTTAGTGCGTACAACTATCATGCTTCCGTTCAGGAAAGAAGAAAAAGAGTGTGTTTTGGCCCGGTGATATAAATGAAATGAAATGAAATTTATTAAAAACGTAGAACAACAATGAATGTACAAAAAGTCTGTTTGTATAGTAATAAAAATCTTAATAATAACACTCGTAAAAGCTAACTTACTGTAGTCTAATACATAATATTAATCTTTAAAGTTACGATCTAAAACTAATGTTGGGGCCACCCGAACTAGATTTATTTAAATCTGTGTTTCAGGCTATCATCAGCAAATATATTTGATGGCTATAATATAATAATAATAGACATATGACAAAAGTATTTAAGACTAAGCAATGAAAAATTGTCCTGAAAACTTAAATAATACATTAACTCTACTTATTTATTAGTATATAACATAACTTACTAAACTACTCGTTTTATAAATATCGGGCGTTGTATAACTAATTCAATTTCCAGGGTTACACCAAACCTCGCGAGTACATAGTGACGGAGTGGCCTCTAGTCAGAACCCAGGGCGAGTTCTGGTCGTTAGTCTACGACTATGAATGTGCGGCTGTCGTCGTACTCTGCGTGCCTCCCAAGAATTCTGTAAGTGCCTAAAGCTTTTACTTTTTCTTTTATTCCATCAATGTTTTATGCATATTTGTACTTGATTTCCCCGGAAAACTCCGTTTTCTGACCATTTCTTACGTTCAGTTGTCAGAAACACATCAGCGCTGATTTCTTGAATTCGTTTTCTTTTCTCTTCTACCGAACTTTTGTTCTCTTATCAAAATGTAACACAGGATGTATCTGACATCGTAACGCAAACTTCGCGAAAAGGCTACATCGCATGCCACTTACAAAATTATGATAGTCATTTATGTCGTTAATGAACGGCCATCGGCCCGGCCGTTGAACGTTGCAAGCGTGTCGCCGTGCGGGTTTGTAGGTATGACGTTGATCCCTGATGTGAACTCTACTAAATCGCTGATAAGATAGTTTTTCGAGTTTTGTTTTCATTGCGATTTTTTATGTAATTAGCGAATTAATTTATTTATACTTTAAAATCTTATAGGGCTATAAAAGTATAGCGATTTTGAACGGCCTAAAGTGAAAAAAACTACACATATATTTTTTTAAATCATGAAAAAGCCGACGAAAACTTCCACCACTGGGGGGTTCAGAATCATGTACTGGATCCATGGTACTCGTTTGTGCGTCGATGTCAGATACACCCTTTATGTATGTCTATGGTTTTTTTCTTGTCCTACCTACGAATATTATGAATGCGAAACTTTGTGAGTATGGCTGGATGCAACTCCTCTTTATGTCAATAAAACAGTTCATCTTTGTAGGTTATTTTAATAATTACCTAATGACTTACTAGAATTTAGGCCTAATCTTTTTGCTTATCAGGATTCAATCTAAACCTGCCCTTGATGGAGATTGATATATTAAATGAAACCTATACCTTATTTGTTGCAGCAACAATTCCCACCGTTCTGGCCAGAAGGTCGCCATTCCAAGAAGTATGGCCCAGTGTTCACGATAGACCACGTCTCCCACAATCATTACACCAACATCAAGACTTGGATATTCAGAATCAATAAGAAGGTATAGTTACTAAAACACATATAGGTTTTGTATACACTGATTTCTACATACAGTCGCAGAACACATAAAGGTAAACAGATCCGAGAAAAAGCTAAAGGATTTAACATCGTGCTATTTCATTGAATTGCACCTCAAAGGAAGCCCACGAAATTAAAATTATACGAGAAACAAACTGTCGTCAGTCTAAGGTTCTTGCATACAAATTGATAAAAACTGACAATTGTAAAAAACCGTAAAACGAAATGTAATTTCGCAAGCTATCCTGACGTTTTCGCCATAATGTTTTGCGGTGCAAACTTGCGTTAGGCTTCTATCGTAGTCACCAATAATTTTTTTTTTAATGTTTTGTCATATTTGTCCAACAGATTATTTCACTAACTGAACTGATGGCTGGTGTCAAAGCTCCTACGAAGACTGTACAGCTATTCCAGCTGACCTGCTGGCCGATGGGTCACAAGGTTCCATCTTCGACCAACTCGTTGGTCGAGCTCATGAACATGGTTGAACGATGGCGACAGCGCACCGACTACGGACCAGTGTGTGTCGTGTCGCCGTGAGTACTCATCTTAAACGAAAAGCTGGACAAATTATAAGGTTTTCCTTGAAAGTCTTCTTTATGGTGGTTCCCTTTGTTATTGTATAGTGACGGGCGAAGTCGTGCCGGCGTATACTGCGCTGCCAACGCGTGCATCGAGCAAGTGATCCAACACGGCGAGGTGGACGTGTTCCAGGCAGTAAAGACTGTGCGTCGGCACCGGCCCCAACTCGTAGAGAATATGGTATGTATCCAGTCATCGAAAGCATTACAGTTCAATGTGTTTCATAGGTTCTAACACATGCTGTCCTCCACAGACCGAGTACAAGTACTGCTACGATCTCGTGCTCCATTACGTGCTGCATTATTTAAATAAAGACATGAATGAAAAGAAGTGAGAGTGCGAACTCAAGGACGAACTCTGGTTCATCGAGTTCGGACGCGGCGCGGCGCTGCCTACGACGCCCGAGGACACCCCCCCTCTGGCCCCGCGTGCAGCCCCGCGCCGCCCGCGCCGCGGCCTGTCGCTGGACCGCTTGCTGCCGGCGCCGCGCCCGCCGCTCGCGCACGCCGCGACCGACGAGCCGCGCCGGCCGCGCCGCGAGCGGCCACCGCTGCGCCGCTCCTTCCGCCTCGACGAGCACGACGCCGCCGCCGCCGAGCGCCGCCGTGCCTTCGTGCGCGGCCCGCGCGCGCCCTCCTTCGACGAGGGCGACGATTGCGAGTGCCGGGCCGAGCTCGACGAGCTGCCGATGGACGCGCCCGACGACGCAGACTTCGAACCGGAGTTCGCCGCCTCCCCGCCGCGCGCCGCCCCGCCGCCCCGCGCTGGCTCCTCCGACCGCGTGCTGCACGACGCGTCGCCCCGAGCGCCCGCCCGTGCGCACTCTCAAGGCGTCTTCGAGCGACGCCTCCCTAAGATATACAAGTTTGGCCTCATGGACAAATCTAAAAGGGCGAGTTCGAGCGCCCTCTACGAGCGAGCCGAGCGGTCGCCCACCGAAGCGTTCTACAACGCGACCGGCTCCACTCGGCTCAGCTCGCAGGAGCTCTTCGAAAAGTTTTGTTCTGAAGAATTCACATCTCTGTACGGACGAGACGACGACCGGCGCCGCCGGCCACCACACTCCAAGTCGACAGGCAGCAGCGGGTCCGACGTGCGGCACGAGCGCACGTGCTGCCGCCGCGCGCCCTGCGGCTCGCAGCCGGCGCTGGCGCGGCGGCACGTGTGCGCGGCGCCGCGCTCCGACCGCTCCACCGACTCGGAAGACACGTCGCCGCGCCGGCCCACGCCGCGTGCTCTCCCCTTGGACCCAGACGCGGACCCCAGCCAGCTGGATGACTGCTCTCGCTCCGCGCCGCTGCTCAGCCCTGACAGGTTCGAAGCCCGTTTCACTTTTGATATCTCCGAACGTAGCGAGGTAACATCAAATCGCGACGAGACTCCCTCCGATGCGACCGAAACGCGAAACCTGACGTTGTATGAGGAACCGCATTCAGACCGCACGAGTCTTTGCGAATTGTATGATGCAGCATTCTCCTCGCATCGCCCTTCATTTCGTCGAGACGGTTCACGACGTCGCGCCGGCCCTGTCGACTTGAGCGCGCTTGATTTCCGCGCCATCGACGATGAAAGCCCGCGACACAGTCGCCGCACTTCGCAGCGAAGCGTGGACGATACGTTACGACAGAACTCGGAGACACGAAGTTGGGCTTCCGATTCTGTGTTCGCAACCCCAGAGCGTCACGCAGCAGGCAACGTGTCGCCGACGTCGAGTGGCACGCATCAGTCGCTCACCGTGCCTGGAGACTCGCCGCGCGCCGACTCCGCCGCGGCAGACTCCACCGTCGCCGACACCACAATCGCAGACACGACAGTCGTCGAAGAGGAACCGGCGAGCGTTATCGAGCGTGCCGAGTACGCGCTAGCGCTCCGCCTCGGCCGCATCGAGCTGGACGACGAGGCGTCAGAGCGCGCGTCATCCACGCCGGCCGGCAGCGCTCGGCTGTCCAGCCGGCCCTCCATGCACAAGCTGGAGCCGCTGGAGCCGGAGCGCATGTACGGCGGCGCGCGCGGCGCGGACGACGCGTGCTCGGCGCGGCGGCGGCGCGGCGCCAGCGAGCCGCGTCGCTCGGCGCGCTGCTTCCCGCTCTGACGTGGCGCGGGCGGCCGGTCGCGCCGCAGCCGCCGCCGCGAGCCCCCCGAGTGCCTTCCCGCGCCGTGCCGCGCGCCCTGTGCCGGCTCCCGGCGCCTCGTCCGGCCGCCACTGTCCCTCTGTACATTCGCCCTCCTATAGTTCCCGCCGGTCGCCGGACCCGTAACTGCCAAATTTCTAAATAAATGTAAGTACCTTATAAATATGTCGTCTAGGTATATATATAATATAATAGCGCCGTCTTTTTCGGTAATGTTAAGTAGGCAGTGCCTAAGTCAACTACGTGCGTAGAGCGTAGATTCTAAATCTCGTAGATAGAAATTGTACCCGGGGCAGCCGCGGGCGCCCCGGTCGCAGTCCACGACTGACACAGGGTCATCGTTTAGATAATTACACTTGAATTAATGCACCGCCCGCACTGACGTGTGCTGCGTGCGAACTAGTCGCGGGAAGTAGAGCTCATTTAATTAAGCTATAAAATCATTGAATGATTGATCAGGAGTCTGTGCGACGTGGCTGGCTGTGTACACTTCACATTCATACTTCAGTAGAGATAGAACTAAGTACGTAAACTAAAAAAGTGAGATAAGAAACTAAATGTAAGTCAACGTCATAGTAAATCAGTGACGTCAGTGCGAGCAGTATGACGTTGCAATTGTAACGAGCGATGTGAACTAGTTATATAAATATATTACTTTTAGGTGATTTATGTGCTTTTTATATTGAGCTGAAGTGTTTCTCCACGTGTGTGGAGTTCCTGGGCACACGTCAACTACCGCAGTTAGACTGAACCTAATACTGTTCTATATAAAAATGTCTCAATATTCAATATGAATTTTGTATTATCGAACCTTACTTTAAAATGTTTTGATGTCGTATTTGTGGATGTTATTCAATGTTTGTCTAGTTTATTCCAATGTGTTAATATTTTGTGTCATTATTATAATACACATGACGGTATATAAAGTTATAAATTATTATATAACGGATTACGTATAAGCTTGTAATTTGCTAAATATTTCGCAAAGATATGCCGATATTTAATATTTGCAGTATCCTGCTTATAGTTTTATATGTAATATTTCAAATGTGCCAATTCTTCCATAATAATTATATTTGTGTTGAAGTTCAAACGTATTTTTGGCTTATTAAAGTTATATTATTTTGTATCACTAAAACCAAAATGGTTTTGTTGAATTTTGACTGTTCATAATAATTTATTGTTGATAATTTTATCCTTAAAGTTTTTTCTTAAACAAATAATTATTAAAATTAATGTTATACTTATATTACTATATATTTGGCAAAAACGCTATTCTCCAATTAATAAAGCTAATTAATATAATAAATTATATTTTTGGGCTTCAAGCCCTTGGTCGGCGTTAAGGTAATTATTAAGATACTTCCAAATATTTATTTTAGTGGATGTGTATTTGTAGCAAATTTATTATTGTTATCCTTCCATTATTTATGTATTAAATATTTAAAATATATTAAATGTCTAATTATTGAAAATTATTTAATAATTTTAAATGGCGAAGTCATAGCATGGATGCTTAAATTATTAAAATATACTTACTTAATTGAATTTTGGTGTGCATCGCAGCTTGACTATCAAATCGCTTGATGAGTCGATTAATCTTATTTATTACAAGCATTGCTACTAATTATAATATGTTCTAAGCCTTGTGGTGTGAATATCATAATTAAAATTACGTTTATAACGTTATATTTTTGCAAAATGTAATGAACGCATGTAACGCACAACCTCAAGCCAATCCTTAAACTAATAGGTATCATATATATTAATAACCCTTTTGACTGCAGACATTTTTATAGTACCATTTTTGAACAAGTATACGCTTTTCAAGTAATTAGCGGCTAATCTAGTGAAAAATAAATTAACTTCAATACCTAGTTTACAGTAATTCAGGTGTTTTGTAACCATAGAATGTTTACCAGAGTAATGTCGCTTTTGTAATGTCTTTAACATAGACACGCTTTGCAATAAATACAAATTCGGAATATATACAATTTTGATAGACGATAATATCTGTGTTGGCGATTGTACAACGTTTTTAAAAGACATTATTGAGCGTTTTATACGTTTTTTGTGAGTTTTATAAGTTTTCCGTACGCACAAAACGCGCTTTGGCGTGTAGTTGGGGACACTTTTACCTATTGCATAATTTTTCTTTTGTAATCTTACTATGAGGAAAGTAGAAATTACAGTTTTTCAGGTTCATGCTAGAAGTATTAAACTATAGATAAAAGAAACGAAGATACATGTGTAGATTGTTTGAAGTAAAAATTTTTCGTCTTTGAGCGCTTTTGTTGAATGGGGAAAAAGCTTTGAATTTGCGTCAGCGTAACCGACGGGACACCGTGAACGCTATGAACGGTTTTTGTTTTTTTATAATACTTTTTGTGCATTCTATATCTTGAATGATTATTTGTTTCTTATGTTATTTACTTATTTGTAATACTTTTGAATCCTTGGAGCCTTTGTACATTAACAAGTTGTTAAAAAGAAATAACATATAATATAACTTATAATCAATATGTGTTTGTTAACCCTATATTATCAAAATAGAAAATATTTTTAATTTAAAACGGTCAAAATCATATTGCAATGACATGCGCTATGACTTGCCTAAAACGTGGGTATTTTTGACAGTTTAGTTGAGGTCAGACTGTGAACATACTTAAATATACGAGAATTGCCCCTCTGGTCAAGCTATCTTGTTGTATATATAATCCATACTAATATTATAAATGGGTCGATTTCAAATTTCGAATTAAATTTATACTTTTTTGCATGATTTCTTAAATACCCGTTTTTTGGGTAATTAATGGTATAAGCTCATTCTATGGGGTTATATTAACACAAGTTAAATAAAATATTAATGATTGTTTAAATAGAACTATTGAAAAATTGAAATCAGAGTGACACGAATGAGTGATGTTGTTACACTAATGAAATTATCTAAAACACTAATGAGATTAGATGCCTACTAATGAAATTATAATTAAAAATAAAACAAGTGTAAACACTCATTGTAATAATTTTGCGATGAACTCTATATGACTAAAACTAAAAAAATAAAACCAACCCAAATAGATTAAATCAGTTTATTGTCTCATAACAATCATGAAAATATTATTTGGACGCACATAATTTTTCAGTCTTCTTAGAAGGAACCTTAGGAATATAATGTAATATATTCGTTTAAGAACAATCTTTAAACTTTTTTAAAGTTTTCCATATTTCAATCAATATTCTGTATTTATCTATCCATAATTTTGCTGATTTTGTCTTTGATTTCCTTTGGTTTTAATAATTATTTATTTAGATCACCGTATTGTTAGAGGCATCTTGAACCTCAACATTAGGCTCGAACGCTCTCGACTTATGAAGTCTACGCTCCGTCCAGCGTCAACCCAACTCCAAAACCCCGAAAGCATTCAGATCGAACTGCAAAATCACTTCGAATGCCTCGGTGAATGCGTAGATGTGGACGACTATAACAACAGGTTTGTGGAAACTCTCCAAACGGAAAGGTCCAAGTTTTACAAAACCCTCCGTTCAAAAGGACAGAAGAAGATCTCCGGTCCCACCCGTCGGCTAATGGAAGAAAGACGGGAGGTGGTCATAAAATCCCCTGATGACGCTTCGCGTGTCAGATGCATTAACAGACAAATCTCAAAGTCTCTGACTCGCGATATACGCCAATTTAATACAAATTGTATTAAAGAGGCTATCGAGCGGAACAAAGGCTCCAAAGTGTTCGCACGAGACTTGTCTGTTGGACAGAGCCTACTTGCAAAGCTGAAGACTGGGGATGGTAGGATCGTCACTTCCAAGCCCGAGATTTTGGGTGAGATTGAGAACCCGACACTACACCGACGATATCCCGGACGATAGGCAGCAGATACAGCTCAAGAACGATAAGGCGGCTGGGGATGATGGAATTACGGCTGGGCTTCTGAAAGCGGGTGGCAAACCGGTTCTTAAAGCGCTTCAGAAGCTATTTAATTATGTCATTATTAAAGGCGAAACGCCTAAGGCATGGCACAGGAGCGTGGTGGTGTTTTTTTTTTCAAAAAAGGTGACAATACCCTCCTGAAAAACTACAGACCGATATCCCTCCTGAGCCATGTCTATAAGCTGTTTTCTAGGGTCATCACGAATCGTCTCGCTCGCAGGTTCGACGACTTCCAGCCTCCCGAACAAGCAGGCTTCCGAAAAGGCTTTAGCACCATAGACCACATACGCTGCGGCAAGTTATACAGAAGTCCGAGGAGTATAACAGACCACTATGCTTGGCGTTGGTGGACTATGAGAAGGCCTTCGATTCGATCGAGACTTGGGCGGTGCTACAGTCTCTCCAGCGGTGCCAAATTGACCATCGATACATTGAGGTGATAAAGTGTTTGTACAAAAACGCCACCATGTCAGTCCGTCTCCAGGATCAGGACTCGAAACCGATCCAACTCCAGCGTGGAGTGAGACAAGGAGATGTCATATCTCCTAAATTGTTCACTGCTGCGTTGGAAGATGTCTTCAAGCTCCTGGACTGGAGTGGACTTGGCTTCAACATCAATGGCGAGTACATCACTAATCTCCGTTTTGCAGATGATATCGTGGTCATGGCTGAGACCCTGGAAGACTTGGGCAAAATGCTCAATGACCTCACCGGAGCTTCCCAACAAGTGGGTCTAAAGATGAACATGGATAAGACGAAGATCATGTCGAGCTCTCATGTCGCACCCACTCCAATTCTAGTTGGTTGCTCTGCACTCGAAGTTGTTGACGAGTATATATACCTGGGACCAACAGTCCAACTAGGTAGGTCCAACTTCGAGAAAGAGGTGTCTCGTTGAATCCAGCTCGGCTGGGCAGCGTTCGGGAAGCTACGATACATCTTCTCGTCGTCCAAGATACCACAGTGTCTCAAGACCAAAGTCTTTGACCAGTGTGTGTTGCCAGTGATGACTTACGGAACTGAAATGTGGTCGCTCACAATGGGCCTCATACGAAGGCTCAGAGTCACACAAAGGGCAATGGAAAGAGCTATGCTCGGAGTTTCTCTGCGTGATCGAATCAGAAATGAGGAGATCCGCAGAAGAACCAAAGTCACCGACATAGCTCTGCAAGTCGCTAAACTGAAGTGGCAGTGGGCAGGGCACATTGCTCGTAGAACCGATGGCCGATGGGGCAGTAAGGTTCTGGAGTGGCGGCCACGTACTGGAAGACGCAGCGTAGGGAGGCCCCCAACAAGGTGACCGATGACTTGGTGAAGGTCGCGGGAAGCCGATGGATGCGGGCAGCACAAGACCGGTCAGCGTGGAAAGCCTTGGGGGAGGCCTTTGTCCAGCAGTGGACATCCATAGGCTGAAGAAGAAGGAGAAGAAGAAGTCCTAACTTAATTATACTAAGTCACATTCAATCTCAAAATATAAACACCGATAATAATTTAACAAATTTCGTAGATAATCATGTAAATATGAGTATAACTGTGGATTTTCATCATATTACACAAAAAAAAGGAGAATTATAGGCGGAAAAGCTCTTTTATTTAATTCATTATTATAATATTTCATTAGTGTTACATTCACTATCATTAGTGTTACTTGAGAAATTGACACAAATGACAGCAACACAAATGATATTTGGGACAAACTTAAAATTTTTAAGCTTGTAGACCTTTCTAGGCGGCAATCGAATACATTTAAAACATGCACGTTCCTGTTAGCTCTTAGAATTACTGGGTTATAAGTATTTGATTACAATACCTTTTGCAATTACACTTTAGACATGAATGAGTAGAGTTTTGTCCAAAGCACGGAAATCTGTAGAAATATGAATATCTCGCAAAAAATATTTAACGCACCACCACTCCGAAGACACGCTGCAAGGCCAATGACGATGTTTTGGCGTATGAGGTGAGGCGGGGTTCCAGGACCGCCATGGATTTAATATTATGACTGTATTAACTTAAGCTACACTAATGATAGTTAAACCTTGATTCATGTTTAAAACACTAGGATAAGAGTATTCTATTATCCTCAAATAAAAAATGTATTCTACGTTTGAAGGCTTACACATTATCATGATATAAAATATTAAATATATAGAATTTCTACGAGTAATTTCGTTTTTATACGACTTTATTTCAACGTAACCGGAAAATGAGCGCTATCTTCTTAAGGGGCTAAATTTTAAAGTTTTAGTTTTCTCGCAAATGGTACAATTTTGGGTATTGTTTTGTTTTGGAACGTAAAAAGGTAAATGAAGACTATGATATTAAAAAATAAAACAAAAACAATCGCAAACAAAATCAAAGTTATTAGAGATGACAACATTTTTAGCTCTGTTTGAAATCGACCCAAATGCGGAAGTATCTCTGTCTGTCTGTCCGGCTTTCACGCCAAAACTAGTGTACCGATGATAATGAAATTTGGTACACAGATAGTCTAGAGCCTGAGAAAAGACATAGGCTTTGTAACATCCCGCTATGACCAATAGGAGCAGAGCAGTAACAAAAAAATATTGCAAAAACGTGGACGTACACATTGCTGCCATTATTTTAAAAGGCGCTTATTTTATATCAACACGCGGTCGGAGTCGTGGGCAACTGTAGGCCTAGTATGAGTTTTCAATACGAAACTCGTTCGATCGTATCGAGCGCGTTTGGCGCTCTCATTGGTTGAGAGTTCTTACGACCTTGAAGCGGGCCAATCGCTGAGTCAAACGCGCTCGATATCGGCGAACGAGTTTCGTAATGAAAATTCTTACTAGGCCTACAGCTAGTACTGAAATAAAACAACTGCGAACCTAACATACATACACAATCAGCCTATATTGTACCCACTTCTGGGACACAGTCCTCCACTCGGTAAGAGGGAGTGAGCCAGGTACGGGTTGGTAAATATCATATGTCTTCGAAATTTTGCTTCCAGGACATGCTGGTTTCCTCACCGTTTGGAGAGCAGTATTGATGAAATAATTTACACAAAGTAACGCATCTGTCGGGGTTCGAACCTATGACCTACATCTTGCAAGTCGTGGCCGATACCATTAGGCCTACCACTGCACTGCGAATCTATAAACTAATCCAAACAAAATGGATATGATGAAATGATGATAAAGGAAATGCAAACTTACCCCTTATTTATAAACGCTGCTTAAAGTAAACTAGTGATTAGCGATTCATTAACCACACATTTTTGATCATTTAACGTCACTTAACTTAAATCATCCTTTATGAATAAATACCTCAGTGTTTAAGGGATTTATTCATAAGCGATGATTAAAGTTCAGTGAGGTTAAAAGGTCAAAAAATATGGTTAAAGAATAGCTAATCACTCGTTAACTTTAAGCAGCGTTTATAAATAAGGGGGTTAATGTTTGGGTTAAAACGTTCCACTGGCCTCGAGGAAATCCGGGAAAGCAAAGACAATTTGCATTAGAGATATATCATATAGCAAAAACAATAATTAAAGAGGATATGAGGTCGGCGTTTGAAAACCAAAAACAAGCTCGCCAATCACAGAGATTTAAACGAAGTATTTAAACTTCAGACCAAATTTTGATCAGACCATGTAAAGAACGTACTACATCTGCTACACGTTGTTGGGCCCAGAAATGAACAGTTAAATATTGTACTAATATTGCTTTTATAACTTAGAGAAGTATCTTTTTAAATTTAAAAAAAAATGTTCTACTTTTATCACCAAAAATAAAGAAGTCACATACTCTTACTTACACAAAAGCAAAAAATAACAATTAGGTAGTTACAATTGTAAAATATTAATATTATTGTGCGTAGGACGGGTCTGAGCCGTTCTATTGCGATGTGTGCCGGGTACGATGTGCCAAATTTTATTGTGTCGGTAGTGTCGTCGTGGAGAGTCTCCAGATCAATCTCCCTCTGGCGCAGCATCGTTGGTCGTGTTGTTGGGTTTGACAATGCATCACCTCGCTCAACTGCCGTCTTCCTTCCTATTCAATCAGTTTTTCAGTGAATTGGCTCTTAATAAACTTTATCATCAGCGCTTTATCATCAACGATTGCATCACTGCTTACCATAAGGAGGGATTGCGGTCATGCCCTAGTTTGTAATTATTTTAAAAACAGAAGAAAAAGACAATAGTATAATGATGTAACCCGTTTACTTCGTTATATCCGTATACAATTATTTTTTTCACTTTTATTTTTTTACTTTTCAAGTTTTGATGAAAATAAAACATAATTTAATTGTTCATCTTACATTTCGTTGTAATGACACAATACATTGCATTCTGGATATGTCAAATCAAATCAAATCAAAAGTCATTTATTCAAATTAGGCTGAGAATCAGCACTTTTTGAACGTCAATATTACGTAAGACAGTCCCCCAATCCACCCACCCATCGACACTTCCTAGTGCTTTCGCTGGGAAGAAGTGGCGGAAGAAACTCCCCAGCAGCACAGCTGTCTGTTCATTTAAAAAAAAACACATGACTTCATACAATACTATCTATACTGATGAATACAAGAAAATACAACCACAAAAAAGTGTCCAAAGTGCAATTAATACACCGTTGTTCCATTGCCGTGTTAGCGGAGTCTTTATTCGTAAGCCAGCACCCTAACCACGTAACAAGCTGTTACTACCACTTGTAATCATTGTAAAGCTTATTTATTGCTATTCCATTGCTCCATATGTTCAAAAATGCGTCTGCTCAACAATGTTGTTGGAATGTCAAAATGAAACCCATTGCTACTGATAGTGTGATAAAAAGCAAGCATAGAGAGAATCGAAAAATCAGAAACTATTTACGATAGACATATACTAATGGATATGCCTTAGAGATGAGGACTGTGGCAATCCGAAAGAAAGAGAGGAAATGGAGTCTATCTTTATCTCTCTCAAAATCATCAATCATCTATGAGGAAAGGGATAGTGCTACACCAAAACAAAGGCCATCTCTCTCACTCTTTTCAAACCAATAAATTACTGCAGATTATACGCGTACGGCATGTCCATTAGTATATGTCTATGCACGTACCACAAAACAAATGATATTGGCCCCGTTTCTCTTGTTCACAAACGAAATTAAATTTAAGTTCAATGCATCCATTTCTTTCTATTTCATTAAGCAAAGGACAGAAGATAAAATGTCACTTCAGACCTGTCAAATTAATGCGCTTCTGACGTAAACTGCCGTATTTTTAGTCGCCATGTTTATAATCGCATCTAAACTGTCTATGGAGTATCTTAATTTGACAGGATTAAACTAAAATGTTATCTTCTATTCTTTTCTTAATGAAATTAAAAGAAAAAGATGCACATAACTTAAAATTAGTTTAGACTGTGAACAACAGAATCTGCCCCATTGTCTCATAATGGATTTAATAGTGTTGCCAATGGAATAGTTAAAAACATCGATTAGTCGATTATAGGCATAATAATGAACAAATTACAAACCTTTTGTACACAATTATTTAGTTTAATAAGTTGTAAACTACTTCAATACCCCTGCCATTAATTGATATTAGAGTCTAACAGGGGTGCCAACAAAAAAAACGTTTCAAATGACTTCGTTTTCGGATGACTTCTAATAATAATAATCTAACTAATCCTTCTTTGATGCCTGAAATCATTTGTTTTTTTTTTTCACATTCAAATCAACTGTCCTAATAAAGTTGTCAGATCAATTAAATTTAAAATTTTGTCATTTCTGCCTTCCTCTACGTATTTCTGTTATATGATATATATGTAATAAGTATATATATTATTTCAATGGTTTATTTATTTCCTAGATACGTAGATATATGTTGTAAATGCTTTATTGTAAGTTAAAATTTCATGTGGACCATATTCGATGTTTTTTTAGTAATAGTGATGTATTAACATGTAACAACTTTCTTCATAATTAAGTGAAAAAAACTTTGAATATAATGACGTCTCGCCACACCGACCATCTTTATGTAAATAAATTAGAAAAAAAAACTAATTAATGTAGTCGGAAAGTACCTACTTATACCAAATTATGAATACTGTATACCATATACATATTAATGAATTTGATTATATATTATATATTAGGAAGAAGATGAAAATTGTAAACTATTACATAATTTATATAGAAACATTGTGATTTCAAATTTTCAACTTCCAAATTATTGTAAAATAACTTATTGAAATATTGTTGTCATAAATGTTATTTGAAAAGGTAATTTTAAAATTTATACATGGAACTTAATGGGAAATATATTTATTTGTTGTATAAAATCATTTGTTTTATTTTATTGCCTATGGTTATAAAATTATAAATATAAACCCACAAAATTTCAAAAAGATATTACATGAAAAATCACAAAGTCGTCTGGCAAGTACCAATGTAACTTTTCTAAGTTATATGTACTTTCTAAGTATATCTTGGACACCAATGATGACTTTAAGTCTGAATTGAACAAGCGTGGTGATTACGCTCAATCCTTCTCTGTATGAGATTGGGACGATCACAAGGTTGATGATGATAATGATGAAGTCATCTCACTAGCCTTTTCCCAACTATGTTGGGGTGCTTCCTCTATACAGTACATGGAGTGACCGCCTTCCTGGCCTTCACAATCCAGTCCCTGGATAATACGATATCCTTGGTTTTTATCTATCCGACTTTCGGTCTTCGTCTTCGGTCGTCAACCATTCACGGAAGTTGGTTGAGACCTTAACGTGCATTTTGGAGCACGAAGGCCGTCTCGATATCTAATGGATGGTCTTTCCACGAACTCACCGCGGCTCTATGTAACACTATTTTTTGTTTATGCGAAGTCATGAGCTTGTTATTTCATCTGGTTATCTCAGCAAAAATATGGTCAACGCACCGTTCAAGCGCCCGCGCCTACAGCGGCGCGGCGCGGGAGGTCCTGTCTCACTGTGATTTACCGCCAGCTATTTTCTCGGTGGTAGGCCATAACACCGGCCGCCGGCAGAAGTTACCACCCAACATACACAGATAAAGTTCCGGCATGATGTCTGGTGAAGCCGTACGGAGGACGGGTCTGAGCAGTTGTGTTGCGATGTGTGCCGGGTGCGATGCGTCTAATGTTGTTGTGTTGGGAGTTTGGTCGTGGAGGGTCTTCAGATTAATCTCCCTTTGGCGCAGCATCGTTGGTCGTGTTGTTGGGTTTAACATTGCATCACCTCGCTCAACTGCCGTATTCGCTCAATCTGAGTGAATGGGTTCTTAATAAACTAGCGCGCTTTACCATCAACGATCGCATCACTGCTTACCATCAGGCGGGATTGCGGTCAAGCGCTAGTTTGTAATTATTAAAAAAAAAAGCTATGTTGTGCGCTCGGTAACCTCACTCCAACAATTTTTAAACGTAGTATTTGGGAAAAATATAACATGGTATAAAAATGATTGTAACCGATTCAGTTGCCTTATATTGAGCAAACTATATTTAGGTTTCGTATATAGAAAAATAACGTTGTATAATAGTCATGCGGGTGTTTTACTTTAGCCACGAGCCGAAATAATAAAAAAAAAACCGAAATAACAAAACTTTAATTTAATTGACCAGTGGATGTTTTTTACATAAAGCAACGATAAAATAAATTCATACAGTACATTTTGTGTCTGTGTAATGTCTAAATCTTTCTTCGACAGCCTCCGTGGCGTAGCGGTAGCAAACGCGGCCGCTGCGCAAGGAAGCGCGGGTTCGACCCCCGCGCAGTGCAAATATTTGTATGCATGAATATGAATATTTGCACCGGTCTACTCGTGCTTCAGAAGGTACGTTAAGCCGTTGGGCACGGTTGCCATACGAATATCTAATGGCAGTCGTTAAGGGTTGTTGGAGCCCTCAAAAGTCCAACAATTGGTCTAACTGCAATGCAAATGGTTGTGTAGGTCGGACGGCAGTCGCTTCACAGAAAATTTCGAAGTTAAGCCAAATGAGCAGTTAGACTGGTAAAGCGGACCCCAGACTCCAAAGCTGAAAAAGCTTCGAATGCAACTAGGATGACGCTGGGATAATGAGTACATTTTGTGTCTTTGTAATGTCTAAATCTTTTATTATTTAATTAAAACTTAATGAAGTGATTTGTCCCGTTCTTCTTCAGCCTATAGATGTCTACTGCTGGACAAAGGCCTCCCCCAAGGCTTTCCACGATGACCGGTCTTATGCTGCCCGCACTCATCGGCTTCCCGAGACCTTCACCAGGTCATCGGTCCACTTTGTTGGGGGCCTCCCTATGCTGTGCCTTCCGCTACGTGGCCGCCACTCCAGAACCTTACTGCCCCATCGGCCATCGATTCTACGAGCAATGTGCCCCGCCAACTGCTACTTAATTTTAGCGACACGAAGTGCTATGTCGGTGACTTTGGTTCTTCTGCGGGTCTCTTCATTTCTGATTCGATCACGCTGAGAAACTCCGAGCATAACTCTTTCCATTGCCCTTTATGTGACTCTGAACCTTCGTATGAAGGATGAACTCGGATGGACGAAGGATGTTTTTTTTTTAATTATTATAAACTAGGGCTTGACTGCAATCCCGCCTGATGGTAAACAGTGATGCAATCGTTGATGGTAAAGCGCGCTAGTTTATTAAACCCATTCACTTATACAACTTAGTGAATAGGAAGGAAGACGACAATTGAGCGAGGTGGTGCAATGTTAAACCCAACAACAGGACCAACGATGCTGCACCAGAGGGAGATTGATGTGGAAACCCTCCACGACCAAACACCCGACACAACAACACTTGGCGCATCGTACCCGGCACACATCGCAACACAACTGCTCAGACCCGTCCTCCGTACGGCTTCACCAGACATCATGCCGGAACACGACGAATCGCTTGGCGGCAAGACTTTGTCTGGTGGGTGGTAACTTCTGCCGGCAGCCGATGTAGCCTACCACCGAGAGAACATGTCCTGTTAACAACAGTTAATTTGTAAAACAAATAATAGGAATTAATAGGAAAATATGTTACATAATCAGCCTGTAAGGTTCATATTCCTGGCACACAGGCCTCCTCTTGGTTGAGAAGGAGTGGGCCGTAATCTACAACGCGGGCCCAGTGCGGGTTGAAAAATATGTTATCGTCTCATAACTAGAAGAGAAGACATACTGTGCCAATCCCATCGGGATTAGCAAAAATTACGAACAAAGTTTTATCGGATGAATAGGGAAGGTCGAGCTAAATTAATTGTAGATATGAAGTTATCATAGTTCGTGGTCCCTACGGCCCACACGAAATTAGATATTTCCTTCATTCAGACCATTTCATGTTATTATTTGGTTAGGCAATTTAGCAGCTACACACTCGTAAGCTAAACTTAGGCCGCGTTACCACTGACGCGGAGCGGGGCTGAGAGGAGCTTAGCGGTGCACGAATTGAGCAATCACTATGCTCGAAGTCTCCACTCCGCTTCAATAGAACAGCACAAGCGGGGTGGAGCAGAGCTGAGCAGATATTCTTAATAAAAATACAGCGAGACGATACGGTGTGAAGGACAGCGAGCATTGGGATGCAGAGCGGACGACAGCGGGGCGGTTCTCTCCGGAGGACAGCGGGGCGGTGCGGAGCGGGGTTATGCGTGACACGCGCACTGTGCCTCAGTCATCACCGTTTCGTCATTAGGTGCAAACGTATCAAAACGGATGAGAAATTCAAAAACATGCTCCGCTCCGCTCCATTCCACTCCACTCCGTTTCGCTTCAGTGAAAACACTAACCACTTTTCACTGCTCTTCACCGCATCAGTGGAAACGCGGCCTTACGAATGTGTATGAAAAAACTTGGAAATATTTTATCTGTTCCATGTTATGATTTTGGTTTCCGTGGCATCTAACGGTGGTTATTCAACCAACCTACCTCCCACGAAGCTGATGTAGCCTCCTGGTCTGTTGAGAACATCTGCGTAGGATTTTGATCCTGAGAGTTTCTGGTATAAATTGGGTGGCGCCTGTGCACTGAAAGGGCACATGCGTATGGGTTGCATTAGTTTTTATACAACCTGCTGCACCAGGGACTCTCTATTAGTTATGATAGGCATACTGCATATGTGTGGAAGCGTTTCTTTAGTGCGGTGTGCCCAGTAATATTTAGATAATCTGTTCTGTATATTCTTGAAGTAGTTCAGTGTGGGGACCGACACAACGGCTTTTTAGAGCCTATACCATGCTGTTTTACTTAACTAGACAAGAATTGCTTCAAAGGCAATTTTTTGAACAATTTTCTCATTGTAATTTTTTTAAAAACTTCCTTATTATCACATCGAACTGGAAATGTATATCTCGATATGTCAATACTCAATAGTTTTATTGCTTTCCACATGTATTCTTAGATGGTAATACTTAAAATTCGTTCATGTGGAGGGTCCACGTGAACTAATTTTAAGTATTAGTCAGTCGGGCACAACAAAATAAATGGGTTAAGAGAGAGAAATCACTTTTTTTTTTAGACGTGTATCAAGCGTGAGTTTACCAGCAAGTGTTCTAACCGAAAAACGAGCGTCGCGGTTTCTGTTTTCTCTTCAATAATTCTTTTCAATGCGACACTCAAGTACTGGTCGGTGTGGCTTTGTTAACAGTGAACGATAACACGGAACCTACAATAGTTTATAAGTTTCTATAGAGAAAATAGATGTGACAAATGATAGCTATCGCGCTACCGGGAACGTTAGCGTCGAGCGCGATAGCACCCCAATTATGTAACAATATTGTATCAATAACAATCTGATTCATTTCGAAGTACATTACCAATCCAATGCTTCATATTTTCGTAACAATAGTCTGCTCAACAACATAAATAACGCAATGTTGGTTGAACAATCAAAATTAAAGGTATAGATAGGTACTGTTAGTGTTTTTTTTTTCGAAATTATCCCCATAAGATCATATTAAGTTTTAGCCATATGAATGCAATTATTACTTTTTGCTTTCTTTTCTTTTTTAAAACGAAGTTTCTTTTGTTTTTTTAACGATTCATCATCATCATCATCATCAACCTTTTTATCGTCCCACTGCTGGGTACAGGTCTCCTCTCATAGAGAGAACTCTATGAGAGGAGACCTGTACCCACGTGATTGAGTCACCACGCTTGCTCAATGCGGGTTGGTGATTTCAGATTTAATGATGATAAGATGTTTTCCTTCACCTTGTACTATAGTCAGTCATTGGTGTCCAAGATATGCTTAGAAAGTACATATAACATAGAAAAGTTACATTGGTACTTGCCTGCCCTGGAATCGAGCCCGCACACTCATACTTGAGAGGCTGGTGATTTAACCACTAGGCCACCATGACCGCCTAAAAACGATTCAAAAATAAACGATTCAATTTATGCCCATGAAGAAAACAGATTCCAAATACAATAACATACAGTCAGGAATGCCAGTATTGCTGTAAAACCGTTTTAATTACCAGTAATTCCACAACGTAAACCAACTCGCGACTCTCCGAACTCCAATTAGTGAGTTAATTTCTTGAGGTTGACGCGACGACGCCGTGTTCACGGAGATGTATGACAAATAAAATTAGGAGGGAAGAAAGGGGACGTTTTATTGTAGGTTTAAATGGGGGTTTTGGTTCATTTAAGTTGATATACATAATTATGTTGATATCAGAAATGAGGAGATCCGCAGGAGAACCAAAGTCACCGAATAGCTCTTCGAGTGGCTAAAATAAGTCGCAGTTGGGAGGGCACATTGCTCGTAGAACGGTATTGGTCGATGGGGCAGTAAGGTTCTGGAGTGGCGGTCACGTACTGGAAGACGCAGCGTAGCGAGGCCCCCAACAGGATGGACCGATGACCTGGTGAAGGTCGCGGGAAGCCGATGGATGCCGGCAGCACAAGACCGGTCATCGTGGAAAGCCTTGGGGGAGGCCTTTGTCCAGCAGTGGACATCTATAGGCTGAAGAAGAACGGGACAAGTCACTTCATTAAGTTTTAATTAGATAATAAAAGATTTAGACATTACACAGACACAAAATGTTACTCATTATCTCAGCGTTAATCCCAGTCGCATTCTGTCTGAGTCTGGGGTCCGCTTTACCAGTCTAACTACTCATTTGCGACTGCCGAAGCGACTGCCGTCTGACTTCCACGACCATTTGCATTGCAGTTAGACCAATTGTTGGGCTTTTGAAGGCTCCAACAACCCGTAACGACTGCCATTAGATATTCGTATGGCAACCGGGACCAACGGCTTAAAATGCCTTCCGAGGCACGAGTAGACCGGAGCAAATATTCATATTCATAAAATCAAAAAAATCAAAATCAAAGCATTTATTTCAAATAAACCAGTTACAGGAACTTTTGAATTGTCAGAAGGTCGGTCAGTCAGTAAGGTGAAGCTAGTCGCCCATTCCAAAGAGTAGGTACCTATGGAGAAGAACGGGCAAGAAACTCCATGGACACTCTTTTACATTCTTTCTCATACATTCAAATATTTGCACAGCGCGGGGATCCAAATCGCGCCTCCTTGCGCAGCGGCCGCGTTTGCTACCGCTACGCCACGGAGGCTGTCGAAGAAAGATTTAGATATTACACAGACACAAAATGTAATGTATGAATTTATTTTATTTAAGTGAAATATAGTAAAAATGTTCGGTTTTTGTTAACAGTTTAATAAAAAAGCTGATAAAATCCTGTCCTCGGGCGTCGTCTAAAATATTTTCAAATACAGCCAATGCTAACAAGTGAGAATTATTAAGAGTTTGATTTAAAATTTAAATTGTTTGTTTTATAACTTTTCAATTCTTTTGTTGAATTGTTCTTAAATCAAACGCATCCTAGTAGTCCAAAATGCAGCGAGTTCAAGACATGGTATTAAACGTGTTACATGGTCAAACGTAGTCAAATTAACTATTATACAGGTATTGAAATCTAAGCTCAGCACATACTTTCGGAGACGGCCGAGAGGGAGAGAGAGGCACAGAGTTCTTTCCGTTTCTGGCAACGGCGCGGGAGGCGCCGTCGCAAGGCCTAGGCGGACGATAATGGCCGACGGGCGAAGAACCCGACGAGTCCAACGTCCATCACATGGTCGAGTTGACGTCGTGGCGCATTCGCACACGCCACTCAGATGAGGAGAGCAGTCACTGAGGGCTGCTCGCGCAGAGACCGAGTGCCGGGGGTACCGTAGAATTGGGAGGACCCGGTACCCCAGAAAGGCACACCCCTCCGCGTCCCCGAGCGGAGGATAGTAAATTAGGATTTTTCCACCATCGGAAGAAAAGACGGTACTGTCCAACATGAAGGTCTTCGATTCACACAAAATGTAATAGGTTTTTCAAAAAGAACTTCTCAACAGCAGCGCGCAGTTTGTATTTATTAACGGTTAATGACAATATCCTAGCGCCCATGGGACTTTTATCAAATCTGACAAAATGGGTTTACTAAAGTACATCTCTGTCGAACCCTTCAAGATTACAGGCGTGATTTATGGCATTCATTTTGGTGTATTCAATCTATACATACGAATTATGTATACCAGTATACCATACGCAGCTCTAATCCGATATGGATGACACTAACGTTTTTGTCACTATGCCGGCCGGATTACCGGCTGCGGTCCGTTTGCGTTACCGCCATTACATGACTGTCATAAATCAAACCTCGAACATAGAACTGGCCATATTTCAATTTGATTCTCCACGCTATGAAACATATTTTGGACTTTCAGTTGCTTGAATATATTTCCTACTGATACTACCAGCATGTATTCTCTCACAGCTGGGCAAAGGCATCCCATAACTTACAGATACTTCGATCCAAAGCCAAAGTGGAATACTAGTCGATTACGTAATGAATGAAGATGATTCCTGCAGCCCCTTCCGCCGCCTTCTACGCCTCCACATTGTAACCATTACCATTTTGACTCACAGCTCATTGAGCATATACTAACACAATCAGTCTTTAAGTACCAGCAGCCTAATGCGTAGGACACTATTACTATCAGTTTGAATCACTTGGATATATACCAGGAACAAACACAATCTTGCTGTACATCACGCTCATCTCCACAGAGTAGGCAACTCGTTCATGATTCAATGTATAGACTTTTACAACAAGCTGGGAAGCTTGCTTGCACATTCAAAACGTCTCCATTAAAAGATTTAAAAGCTGTATTAATACCAAACTTTGCAAAAAGGGGTATTGTAAAATCTCAGATTATTTAGAAGACAATAAAGCTTGGGATTGAGCTGCTCGATCTGCTAAGCAATGTCATTAAGCAATATGCGTAATTATGCTACAATTATGACATTTTAACCACAGTTTTTTTTTCAAACACGTAAATTTATTGTTATGTACTAAGCAAACACATATTTTTATTGTAAATACTTTCATTTTTTGTCTGGACTTGAAAACAGACAATAATCCCTGAGTTTGTTTCGGCTTTTCTCCTCAGAGGTAGTCAGTTAGGAAATGCCGGCTCCAATTAGTTTAAAAAAATATGACGTGTAAAAGTGATCACTGATCCTACTTGCATAATAAACGATTTCATGTCATTTCATTTCGAAGCATAGTGCGAAACCATTGCTTTATATGTTCCAAAAATGTGTCTGCTCAACAACGTCAATAACGAAATAAATGTTGTTAAACTGTCAAAATTAAACCCATTGCTTTTGATAGTTTGTCATGCAATTGACTTGTATCCTAAAAAATAATTTAATGTCCGTCAGATAGCTTTATAAAAAATATGGAACACGTATTTTTTATTTTTTCTTTTATTGAAATACTTAGGAAGATATATTGATTTGAAATGTCGCATGACGTCACGCCATGGTGCAAAATATAGAACGGCGTGACGTAATTAGCCCCCACTCTGTAACTTTAATACGCTATATCTCAGTATTTTTTGGTAATTACGACAAAATAAAAAATACGGGTCTTAATTTTTTATTTTTTTTATTTTTTTTTTTTTTTATTTTCATACCTTGGATACATCCCTATTCCTCTGCTGATTACACAGTCGATATCAACCTTTTTTTTCCAAAGGAAAAAATCTTCATGGACTACCCACCGCTCAGTGACGCGGAGGGGTGTACCGAACTCCTACCGGATATAAAAGCTACGCCTTCGTTCGTCATTTGCTTTTCCGAGGTACCGGGTTCTCCCAATTCTACGGTACAGCTGATATTAACCTAGTGCGTTTTGGGATCCACCTTTTTTTTGGGATGGGAAATCATCAAATGACTCTGGGCGGAGCGGAAGGGCATGTCAGACTTTTACTGAATAAAACCCACCCGTGTTTCTTCTCTTGCCTGTGCGTCGACCAGGGCCTGCGTTTCTTGTTTAGCCAACCCGCAACCCTGACCCAGGAGGCATCAGTCTTCGTGGACCCCGTTACGATGTGCTGACATCTCTTTGAGGCGCGCGTGAAACAGGACGCACCGTCGACTCGGGCCTGGCTGAAAGTTAGATGTCGTCTCCCGGCCAGGGCGTCTCCTGCGGCGGCTAGTAGCGTGAGGGCGCTAGGGTTCCCGTTGCCTCACGCGCTCCGCCTCCTACTTTGCCAGCATCACTGCTTCGCAGAAGGAGGTGACGGCCTGCCATGCACTCTCGCTCCGTATCATGGCCTGGACCAGGGTCGGATGCGAGAGATCACCGCCGATACGAGGACATGGCGTTGCTCTACCCAAGCCGAAGGATCCGCCTTCCAGTTTAATCAGAATCACCTTTATACCAATATTGTACATGGAGATGCCTGGTGATCTTATGAAAATAAGACCACACTTTAGACGGAATCCAGGCTGGCTAACGAGATGATGATGAGAACAAAAGCGGTTTTTTTTATCAATTGTAATGGAATCCGTCGACGTCATAATAATATACGCCATCAAACCACGTAAAATGTTGTCTAGAAATAAGCTATAAATGTAAAAAAATAAACCTTTTACTAAATGCATTACGACAGTAATTCGCTTGACTCAATTAAGCCACTGTGCCGTATATTTTATGAGTTACTCCCCCGGGCAGGCATTTAGTATGTTTTGCAGAGTAATGTAGTTTGCGAGCGACACTTTGCATTAGTGCACTATGGTAGGTATATGACAGTCTGTGATGCGTTTGTTATTATGAGACGTAGTTTCAGTTTTGGAAAGGAAATTCATTTCATTGTATTTTTAATTTTTAATAATTATAAACTATTAGAATAGGAAGGAAGACGGCAGTTGAGCGAAGTGATGCATTGTTAAACCTAACAACACGACCAACGATGCTGCGCCAAAGGGAGATTGATTTGAAGACCCTCCACGACCAAACTCCCGACAAAACAACTTTTGGCGCATCGTAGCCGGCACACATGGGACCACAACAGCTCCGACCCGTCCTCCGTACGGCTTCCTGCGCTTACCTTACTATATAATATCATCAGTATCAAAAAGCTGTGTCCATATGTCATGGTTTGATTCAGACATATGAACACAACTGGGTCGCGATTTATTGGAAAGAGATTGTTCTGTAGTAGTAGGAGAGGTCGTTTAAAATGGGTGTGGTTCAAACCATCAAACCTGACTACTCCCGAAAACTTATCAACTGAACCATACAAAAGTCGTCCCAAATATACGAGTATTATACAGTATGTTAAGAAAACCCTGTCCGACCCGTGAAAGTGTTGTTAGGTATCGATAACTGATTCTACTAATGGATACAAAACCGGGTTAAATTAAAAAAAAGAAAACCTCCTAAAAAATAAATATTATTTCGCAAAAAGAGGTAACTTAATAAATCTGCGTTAGCACCCTTCCGCGGGCGGCGGGCGGCAGGGCACGCGGCACGTGGTCGCATCGCTATTCGCTCAAAATAATACCGGTGTTGTCACTTTTTTTTTAATTACCAAATTTCGGGGAAGTTGGAATTAATTCGCGGGAAAAAAAGATTATTTCAAAATTCAATTGTATTGGTACTATGATGATTACGTAAAATTTTATATTATATTTGGTCATGTGTTTACCTAACCTTTATTATCCTTATGTGTCGGACAGAGTTTTCTTAACATACTGTATATTATGGTACGGCAGATTAATTGAATAAATATACTCCTTAACCAGTTTAAATATACATATTGATTGCATGAAGTGTATTACTGTGTGTGGGTTACAGGGGAATCAATAGTTTAAGGTAATAAGGTTACCATTAGCTTGGTGTATGCAATTTTCATGTTAATAGTCAAAGTAATTAGTCTCCATGGTGGAAAAAAATGACTTAATTTATAATATGATTGAATATTTTATATACCATTTGAGTACTGGCCAAAAAAAATGGTTGCCTGTAAAGTCGGTTTTACGGGCGAAGATTTTACGTGACAACGTCTTTTTCTCGGTAGAATATTTATTGATATGAATATAATTAAATTGCACAATAGGAACAAGGAATTGAATGAAAATAAGAATTGCACAAATTTTAACTATAGAAATATATTTTGTTTACTAAAACATCGGTGACTCATCGTAACGTTACCGAGCGTTACACTTTTTCATAAGTGACTCCCAGCCGCAACCTTTTTTTTTTTTTTTTTTTTTTTTTTGCCGGGGTGGAAATCCTCATAGGATGCCCGCCGCCCTGGGGAGGGCGACGGGGTATGTCAGACTTTTACTGACTAAAACCACCCCGGTGTGTCTTCTATCACGAGCGCGCGTGGGGCCGCGGGAGTCTAAATTCTTCCACGGCCCCACCCTCGTGCTGGCCCGGTCTGTCCGGGCCTCCTCTCCTGCACGGGGTAGTGGGGTGTTAAACTACCCCGTGCATCACCTCAAAGGCGCGCGCCGACACTCGCGCGCGCCTCCGCCTCGGTGTCCATCAATAGGGGGGACGTCAAAAAAGGTACTATATTCTTTTTTCGAAATTCTACAATTAATCCTGCTGCGATAGAAAATTCAAAAAAAGAATGATTTTATACAAAGTGCGACACTTTATCGAATTAATTTTTACAATTAATTAGTACAAACTATAATAATATGATTAATTATGGAAGTTTCAAAACTTCTTTTCATCTTTAAGCTGCCAGTACTAGTTTCTCAAGTAAATATGTTGACTTAACTTCAAAGGAAGTTAGAAAGACAAATACATACAGCTTTTTACTCTACCGACTTTCAGTCCACGTAGTATATAAACTATTTATTTGAATTAGACACCCAGCGTTACTCCAAACAGTTTTGAAATAGGATTGTCAGCTCAGCAATGCATACTAGACGAACCAAAACATGACCACTTTAACTTAACCTCTGTTACTACTGCTAATCCCCCTTTAACATCCTGTATTTGAGTATATCTGGGAGAGGCGGAAGTTCTAGTTACCTTGGTAGCTGGCACAGAACTGCTTTTATTACTTCGTGCATAACACAAGACTAAGGTATGCGTTTGTAACAAACACGAACAGTGATCATTTTGATACTGAGGTTTTTCTGACGGGTTTGTGTCGTATGAATTACCTTAATATTGTGGTGCTTGAAGCAATAGTGGCCCAGTGGTAATGATCATGCCTTTGGAGTTGTAGGCCGTATGTGCTAATCCACACTGAGAACGGACTCTCCCTAGTCTCTTTCCACTGTTTCCCAGGCAGGTGATTTCCATTGTGTAAATTATTGAATCACCTCTCCTTTAAAAACATTGAAGGAAACCATCGTGAGCAAACCGGACCTTAGAATCCGTTCGTTGACCCGTGACGACTAATCTGTAATAGGTTCATGTGATTAGGGTTGCCAGGTGAGTCGCGAAAAAATACCGGACAACCCGAAAGTTGGCGGGTGGAAACGACTTTGCTTCATCAAACGAGTAGATTTTTAAGTCAATTGCGTTAACACTGCCAAACGCTCCGTAGTTTAATTATATCGATTAGGTAAACATAACTCGAAAAATCAAAACAAAACACCCAGAGCGCGTACGGGTGCGGGAGTGGACGCAGGCAGCGAGTACGAGTGATTAAGACGGGGAAGCGAGGAGCGCGCGTTAGTTTTGCAAATTAAGGATTTCATATGCCTAGTTTTGTAGGCGCTTGTGACCAGTATGGCTACCATGAGTTTTCATTACGAAGACTCCATCGTCGATATCGACCGCATTTGACTCATCGATTGGCCCGCTTCAAGGTTGTAAGAACTGTCAACCAATGAGGGCGCTAAACGCGGTCGATGCGTATTATCGAGTCTCGTAATAAAAACTCATGGTAGCCACGCAGTCGTACCGACTTTCCTCAAAATGCTAGATATTTTTTTGTCCAGTATGACCATTTAATTTTTACCGGACAAGCTTTGAAAATGCCGGACTGTACGCTTAAATACCGGACATCTGGCAACCCTACACGTGGTGGAAAACGGGCCAAGCCCACTCAAAGAGCAGAGTGTGTTCCACCAGTAGAAAAATAATAAGCTGATTACACTAAGCATGTTATATAGCTACTACCTGATGCCCATGACCATAAAATGTCTTTGAATCCTATATCATTCTCGAGATCCCAGGCTTTCCGTAAAATTTCATTACGACCGATAAACTGATTTAGGCGTTAAAAGTAAGAACTTGACCTATAGCGTTACTTTTATCCTCACATAAATAATATTTAAGTACAGATGTAGCCTAAAACTTTGACAGTTGTCTCCTAACAGCGTTAATTCCAGTCGCATCCGAAGATTTTTTTTTTCAGCTCTGGGGTCTGGGATCCGCCTTACCAGTCTAACTGCCTTTTGACCTCCACAACCTGGGGGCGTTATCGAAGCATTGCATAGACCAATTGTTGGATTTTTAAGGGCTCCAACAGCCCGTAACAACTGCCATTAGATGTTCATATGGCAACCGGAACCAACGGCTTAACGTAACTTCCTAACATAATTAACTATTCTCTACTATTTATATACCATCAACATTTCAGATTTCTTGACTGTACTCATATCATATCAAGGTAAAGATTTCTTCTACAAAGAATACTCATAACACTTAAAGTGTATTCCAAATGTTTAATTTGATTTTGTTTCAATGGCAATTAAGCTGACTAGCACCCTTTAAAAGGTAGGAACTTAGGAACCTGAACTGCTGCAGCTGTACCATTACCTGAACTTTATAATGTAGGAGATAGAGTTATTTTTTCATGAACTTATATTGCTGTAAATTTTTTGCAACTACACACATAGGTTCACAGATTAGCTTAGCTGAGTTTTTGGCGGGAAAGTCAAGCTGAGTGACACGCTCATTTTCACTGGACTTTTTAAATTATTTATAGTGTTGTTTACTAAATAAAAGCGTGTGATTTATGTAGTAAAAAGTGCATTCAGTGAATAATTTATAAAGAACATTGAAATATTGTAGCATAGTGGCCACATCATGACTTTACCACAAACCCCTCCTAGTTGGCTCACGCGGGAAACGAAAGGAAATAGGTTCGGTTAAGTTAAGTTCCGGTGCTGTCCTTCTGCGAGGATAGAAGAGACACCGGGGTGGTTTTAGTCAGTAAAAGTCTGACAGACCCCGTCGTCCAGCCCAGGGCGGCGAACACCCATTGAGGATTCCGAAAAAAAAAAGTTAAGTTAGGATAAGTAGGATCAGGCATCTGTCTTCCGTATGAAGTTTCTAGCCTGCCATCAGACGCGTCCCCAGGTAGCGAATAGAGGAACTGCCCCCAGATATGGGGGTTACCGGTTTACCGGCGCGGACCAAAGCCAGACCACACGTGCGACGGGTTAGCCACCGCTCCAGATGGCTGGTCCGGGTGGTTCGGCGGTGACCCGAACTCCGGGTCACCGTCGGACAACCCGGGCTCCTCACTGAGAGGAGCTGGGGGCCCCGTTTGTATTCGTGCAAACAAGTGGGGCTAAGAGGAAGGACACCTCGCTAAAAAACCCTTGGCTGCTGCGTCTTCTCGCACAAGAAGACGTACCCAGCCCGGCCCCTTCCTATGAGGGGACCACTGTAGGCCCGTCTCTTTAAGGCGGGAATCGCCGGCGGAACATTGATAGCGCAGGCTCTGCTGGTTTCCCATGACCCCGCTACTAAGGCGATGTCGGTGTGCCGCTGTAGTTTTTAGTGGGTATACCGGGAGGCTATCTCCTGGGGAGCCCCACGTACCCCACAACGACATAAAAAAAGGATAAGCTACGAAGTTAAAATCCATTTACGTATTCGATTAAAGGACTTGTATCCAAGGACATGAAATAAATTATAAAAAAAAGTTAGCTTGGCTTAGCATAAGTGGATGATAGAAGTAAAAAATTCAAAACTCTCTTAATTCTATTCTGATATGTCATTCAAATTAGTGAGTACCTACTAAAAGTTGCCACATTCATAAATGTTGTGAAAACATCACCGGATACGAACACGATAGTAAAGATAACAAAAATAAACAAATTTTTAAACCTTATAATTAACAAAATTACACAACAGTACAATTCTAATCAATCAGTTCAATATTTATCTAATATCCGTGTTCTTGGTATCCTCCTCTGTGGCCTCCATAGCCATGGCTCCCAGAGCTGTGACCTCCAGACGGATAAGCGTTGTTAGAGGGACCTGATCCTCCAAATCCAGAGGATCCGAAGCCAGAGTTGCCATGCTGTCCAAAACCTTGAGGTCCACCTTGTCCTTGACCGCCAAAACCTTGATTTCCAGGTCCGAATCCGCCGTTACCAGGTCCTACAATGCCGCCTTGAGGGATATTTGATCCGGGTTGGGGAAACCCTTGGGAGCCTTGACCAAAACCTCCTTGGCTGGGGTAGCCACTCTGGCCGCCGTAACCTCCTTGGTTGCCCCCATAGCCACCCTGGTTGCCGCCATAGCCACCCTGGTTGCCTCCATAGCCACCCTGTTGTCCGCCATAACCACCACCTTGGTGGCCGCTGCCGTAGTGAGGGAATCCTAAAAACAAAATATATGAAGTTCAGAACATCGAAAGGAAAAAACACAAGTTTATATGATATATACCAATATACTGAAAGGTATACAAAATAAATACAACAAATAAAATGAGAAACAACGAATAGCTTTATTCATGCTATATAGCTCCATCTTTGTCTGACATTGGAACAACGATGATTTCAACGCGTCATAGTAACCTAGCAATCGTCGTAGGTCCTTCAGAATACCAGCGCCACACTTTTTTTAAATTTCGCAGCATTGTGCTGAGATACTAGCCTTTTGGACTTTTATGACTTTCCGTTGTTTTTTAAATAAATTATAAACTAGCGCTCGACCGCAATGCCGCCTGATGGTAAGCAGTGATGCGATCGTTGATGGTAAAACGCGCTAGTTTATTAAGAGCCCATTCACTCTAGCCTTGAAGACAGTCAAATTGTAGTGTGACGGTGTGTTTTTCTTTTTGTTTCATTTTATAATTTGGTTTTCTTTTTGACTGACTTTATGTGTTCATTTTAGTATGTGATCCTCCTGTACGGGTCATAGTTTTTATTGGTTTCTTTCTAGATATTTCTAAGTGACACAGCACTTTAGAAGGTCCATTATGAAAACGAATTAACAAATGAGTGTTTGACGCAATGATTACGGACGTTATTATCAGAAACATATTTATAAACAATAATTAATTGAAGTTAATAATCGGAAGAGCAGAGTTTATCTCATACTTGTACCTACATAATATATATGTATAATATGAACAAGCTTATGTTTATAAACAGATAGGAAAAGTTTTAGTTGGATCATTGTTATTTTTTGATGAGAGTGAATAGATAAGATTCTACAAGGTTGTAATCACAGACTGTCTGATTGTCTCCCTGATATTAGGCGATAACTGACCAAAAACGGATATTTAGAAAAATATCATGATAGAAAATGAAAAATATGATGATATTTTGGGGCTAAAATCAATGGGTAAGTATTGGAATCTACTTGAGTATGAGTTAACGATACCAGCCCATCAATAGAGATGTATCCGAGGTACGAAAATCAAAAAAATAATTAGTCCGTCTTAAAGATAATAAAAAAAAATTAAGACCCGTATTTTTTATTTTGTCGAAATTACCAAAAACTATTGAGATATAGCGTATTAAAGTTACGGAGTGGGGGCTAATTTCGTTATGCCGAGGTATATTTTATACCACGGCGTGACGTCATGCGACATTTCAAATGAATATATCTTCCTAAGTATTTGAATGAGAGAAAAAATAAAAAATACGTGTTCAATATTTTTTATAAATTTATCTGATGGATATTAAATACAACCTAATTCTTTAAATATCACGTAGTAAAAATCGCTGTCAATAGTGTGTCCTAATCCCTGGACATATGTAGTTGTAATGTCAGTTGACTCCACCCTCACTTCACTGAAGGTTTCACTACCTTTCCCACTGCTCGGACGCAGATCTCCTCTATTTAAGAGAGAGTGGGCTTAATCCATCGCACTGACCGAATACGGTTTGCTAGATATCACACGTTATCGATTTTTTTGTTCTAAACAGAACGACACATTATTATTATCACAGTGATGATGAAATTGTTTACACAGAGCCTGGATTTGAACCCTAGACCTACAGATCGGTGAAGCCGCACGGAGGACGGGTCTGAGCAGTTGTGTTGCGATGTGAGCCGGGTACGATGCGCCTAATGTTGTTGTGTTGGGAGTTTGGTCGTTGAGGGTCTTCAGATCAATCTCCCTTTGGCGCAGCATCGTTGGTCGTGTTGTTGGGTTTAACATTGCATCACCTCGCTCAACCGCCGTCTTCCTTCCTATTCGCTCAGTTTTTCTGAGTGAATAGGCTCTTAATAAACTAGCGCGCTTTACCATCAACGATCGCATCACTGCTTACCATCAGGCGGGATTGCGGTCAAGCGCTAGTTTATAATTATTAGAAAAAAAAAACTGGGCCACCACTGCTCTTGGCGATGGTGTATTGATAGAGCATTCCGAAACAAATCATTTTCACATACATTTCACTTATGGTAACTAAATAAATAGAGACCTTTCATTTCAAAGCTGCACACAAACACGACTACACTAGTTCTTTTATAAAGGATGACTAACCGGCAACCTACTTCGCAAGCCAGATATATAAAACTACTTATATATTTATTATAACACCTAGGATCGGTCGTTGACCCAGTTCTCTAATCTTCGCAAGCTGGTTATGTGACACGATGTAACAACGCCATTATTTCTCGATAGGACTCGGCAGTGAGATTGTACTGTGCACGTTTTATTGATTCTCAGGTCCGTATTACAGAACGTTACTCAAGACTCAAGCATTACTTAAACATAGTTTCAACCAATCAAAAGGCTTCAAACGAGACTTAAGTAGAGCTTGAGTTTTGAGTGACGTTCTGTAATAGGCACCTTAGACTTGTATATTTTCCTTTATCGGTAATGGAAAACATCTTAGGGATACCTCGCTCTCCTTGGGTAAAGAGAACTGGTACAAGCCAGTAGTGCTTGACACTAATGATCGCATGGAGGTATAGCAGAGTAAGGAGCTACACGGGCGTTTTTTGCTTTTTATCTTATAACCTAAAATTGTTAGTTTTCTTTCTAAGTGTGGGAATCCACATAAACATCTAAATGCAGTGTAACGCGTGAGACAACATACCGACATCGCTTCACAGGGCGCACTGAGCGCGAGTGCCTTAGACGAACATTTATATACTGTGCGTGCAGGCAGCGCTATACGAAGCTTACGCGTGGGAAAGAGATGGTTGCGCGTAGATCTTGTGACTGCCGAAATGAAGACGAAGAAATTACTGTTCTCTCATTGGTCAATTATAATGATATTCCTTTAGTGTAACAACAACTGTAATGCCGCATAATATTACTTAAGCTAGGGTTTGGTACGAATAAATGACAATTACTTCAACTCGCCTTTTACTGAACCTAATCCACAACAACTGGTGACCCCCGACGTGATAAGAAAATGTCTCTGCAAACCTCTGCGATGACTACAAACCCGCAGAGCCCGGTGTTGTCCGCTCAATTAGACGTACTGAGCAAGCAGATGGAGAAATTATGCTTGGAAGTGGCTGAGCTACGTGGACGATCAATGCAGCGCCGCAGACGCCCGTTTCGATCATTCTCGCGGTCACGATCACGACGTCGCCAAGACAACAAGAGCTCACTCAAGCCTGGCGATCCGACATGGCAGTGTCGATATCATTTTCGTTTTGGTGACAAGGCGATGCGCTGCGAGTCACCGTGTTGCAGGAGAAAGAACCAGACGTTAAACTAGCTTCGACATCGACGGCGGCGGACGTCGATGTTCCTTGTACCACCAACCGCCTTTGCGTCTTCGACCGCGACACCAGAGAGCGTTTCCTCGTAGACACAGGCGCAGATATTTCAGTGTTGGCCGCCGCATACAAAAAGAAAAATACGACTGCAAGCGACTATCGTTTATATGCCGCAAATAATACACCCATCAACACCTACGGTGAGAAAACTCTCAGACTCAACCTTGGTCTCCGTCGCAGTTTTCTTTGGAAATTCGTCGTAGCCGACGTGAAAACATCGATCCTGGGAGCAGACTTTCTACGTCACTTCAAACTACTGGTAGACCTGCACAGGAAGAAACTTATCGACAAAGTTACTGACCTATCAATCGATGCGCTCAAGATAACAACTGGCGGAGAAACTATACACGTCATTAGCTCCGATCAAGTTTACTATGACATCTTAAAACAATATCCAGAAGTACTGCGACCTGGATCCCTGAAGGAACCAGCAAAACACGACGTCGTGCATCACATACAAACGTCAAGCCCCCCGCTCTTTGCCCGACCCCGCCCACTACCGCCCGACAAGTACAAGGCTGCAAAGCAAGAATTTGAACACATGATGGATATGGGCATCTGCAGGCCTTCGAAGAGTCCCTGGGCAAGTCCACTACATGTTGTCAAAAAGAAGGACGGTGGACTACGAGTTTGCGGTGACTATCGCAGACTAAATGCTGTCACGCAACCCGACCGGTACCCGATTCCCCGTATTCAAGACTTCACCTACCAATTGAGAGACATGAAGATTTTTTCAAAATTAGATCTAAAGATGGCATACTACTGGGTACCAATTAGTGAAGAAGACGCACAGAAAACAGCAATCACGACACCGTTTGGCTTGTTTGAGTTCAAATGCATGCCGTTTGGGTTACGCAACGCAAGTCAAACATTCCAAAGGTTTATGCATCAAGTACTACGGGGCATCGACAACTGTTTTTGTTACATCGACGATATTTTACTCTACTCACACGACGAAGAAGAACATAAGCTACTCTTACGTCAAGTACTCGATCGACTAAAAGAGTATGGCGTCATGTTAAAAGTAGAAAAATGTGAGTTTGCGAGGAACAAAATCAATTTCCTGGGCTACGAGGTATCAGCGAGTGGCATCAAGCCTACAGAAGAACGAACAGAAGTCATTGTAAATTATCCGAAGCCAAAAACAGTAGCCGAGTTACGACGCTTCCTAGGTATGCTTAACTTCTACCGTAGCTGCTTACCCCGTCAAGCCGAATCACAGCATGAATTGAACAAATTTTTACATAATCGGAAGCGCAATGACAAGACGTTGATTGAATGGAATACGGCAGCAGATACAGCTTTTGAAAATTGCCGCCAAAGCATTTTAAAAGCTACTGAGCTCACACATCCAGTACCCGGCAGCCCTCTCGCCATAATGACTGATGCATCAGATTACAGCCTTGGCGCTGTTTTACAACAGAAAATCAAGAATGAATGGAAACCTCTTGCATATTATTCCAAGACGATGAGTGAAACCCAGCGTCGTTATAGTGTATATGACCGCGAACTTTTAGCGGTATATGCAGCTGTAAAGCAGTTTCGTACCCTTATCGAAGGAGGTAACGTAACGGTGTACACGGATCACAAGCCTCTCGCCTACGCTTTGTCACGCCCAGCGAGTAACAGCGATACACCTCGTCGTGAACGACAGTTGCACTTCATCAGCCAGTTCTGCACTAGCATTAAATACGTGCAAGGCGAAGAGAACAACATAGCCGACGCGCTGTCACGTATAGAAGACATTCAATGTCCTACCGTCATCGACTATGATAAATTAGCGAGTGAACAAGCAAACGATCCAGTGTTGAAACAACTGAGAAGTCAAACTAATTTGAAGTTCACTGACGTCACAATGCCTGGAATAAACCAACCAATTACGTGCGAAGCTTCTACTGGAACACCCCGACCATACTTACCGAGCACATATCGTTTTGATGCATTTAAACTGCAACATGATTTATGCCATCCTGGGATCAGAACAACACGTAAACAAATATGCTCAAAATTTTTCTGGCCCAATATGAACAAAGATGTCAGCAGCTGGACGAAAACGTGCCTCAGCTGCCAGCGAGCAAAAGTTCATCGCCACGTCGTAACTCCGCTGAGTCAGTTCCCGCCGTCAGAACGCTTTGAACATATACACATAGATATCATCGGACCGCTGCGAATGTCAAATGACTATCGGTACTGCCTGACCATCATCGACCGTTGCACTAAGTGGCCAGAAGCCGTTCCCCTACTGGACATAACCGCTGAGAAAGTCGCTCGAGCCCTTCATGACAACTGGATAACAAGATTCGGATGCCCTCTGCGTATATCAACGGATCAAGGTCGGCAATTTGAATCCCAACTTTTTGCATCACTTATGAAGAAACTTGGTATCACGCGGATACGCACCACGGCATATCATCCCCAGTCAAATGGCCAGATTGAGAGATGGCATCGAACATTAAAGTCAGCATTAATGGCTCGTGGCACTACCACTCAATGGACAGAAGACATACCCACTGTGCTTCTTGGATTACGAACAGCCCTGCGCGACAACAATTTGAGCCCGGCAATGTTGACATATGGGACAACACTACGACTGCCATCGGACTTTATTGTGTCAACAAGAACAGATGTCAATGAATGCGACTATGTACGCCGTCTTATGGAAACAATGGCATCGATAAGAAGCGCGCCACGATCGGACAATGGTCATAATAAGCCTTTCATACATTCGGACCTCGCAACGTGCACTCATGTTTTCGTGCGGAACGACGCAGTACGTTTGCCGCTAACACCGCCGTACGAGGGACCGTATGAAGTTATCAAGCGCTATGACAAATACTACAAGATCAAGCTGCCGCTACGAACATCAGTTGTGTCGCTGGACAGATTAAAACCGGCCTACATGTACAATGACCACCCTGGCGAAGACAAAGGTGACAATCACAACAAGGCAACTAGCCAGCCGATTACCACCCGATCTGGCAGAATCGTGAAGCCCGTGGACCGTTTTACTTAGCGGGGAGTGGTGTGGGAATCCACATGCAGTGCAACGCGTGAGACAACATACCGACATCGCTTCACAGGGCGCACTGAGCGCGAGTGCCTTAGACGAACATTTATATACTGTGCGTGCAGGCAGCGCTATACGAAGCTTACGCGTGGGAAAGAGATGGTTGCGCGTAGATCTTGTGACTGCCGAAATGAAGACGAAGAAATTACTGTTCTCTCATTGGTCAATTATAATGATATTCCTTTAGTGTAACAACAACTGTAATGCCGCATAATATTACTTAAGCTAGGGTTTGGTACGAATAAATGACAATTACTTCAACTCGCCTTTTACTGAACCTAATCCACAACATAAGTATATCTTGGACACCAATGACTGATTACAGGGTGAAGGAAACCTGGACTTTAAGTCTGAAATCGCCAACCCGCATGGAGCAAGCCTGGTGGCTCAATCCTTCTCTGTATGAGAAAAGACCTGTGCCTAGTAGTGGGACGGCAAAAAGGTTCATGATAATGATAAGAATAGTTATCTGACTTTCAGACTTCTGACTAGCCGTACCGACTATTAAAGAACAGAATGACAGCCGACCACAGGACCAACGGCTTAACGTGCTTTCCGATGCACAAAAGGGGCTCGGTATGTAAATATGGTCGGTCACCCATCCTCAGACCACGGCAAGCGTAGGTTAACCTGATCGATCGACCTGTGAGAGACCAAAATTGGTAATCTTACATAAACATACATAATTTAATTTGACTTTTTTTTGTAAAAGTGGCTGCTCTTGGCATCGATCATGCCTGATGGAAAGTAATGAATAATATCAAAGATAGAACAAGCGTGTAATAAATACTACTTATTCACTAAACCATAATATAGATGAAGGTACAACTTACCATAGCTAGCTACAGCTAACGCTAAAACCAAGCACACGATCTGAAAGAAACAAAAATATTTCATTAGATTTCTATGTAGGAACAAACTTGTATACAATTTGACAAGAGCTTGAAAATAGTTGTATAATTAATTGTATAAAAGTTGTAAAGCACTTTGTAAGTTATCTATTACTTGGGACCGCCAGCGACTTCGTTCGCGTGGAGGTAGTTATGTCCCGCTCGTATTGGTCACAGCGTGATGATATATAGCCTAAAGCCTTCCTGGATTCATGGACTATCCAAAGCAAAAATAATTCTTCAAATCGGACCAGTAGTTCCTGAGATTAGCGCGTTCAAACAAACAAACATACAAACAAATTCTTTTGCTTTATAATATTAGTATAGATGAATGAGGTCACTATATTTTAAGAACCTCACTCCGACGTATTATCTGTATTTGTATATTAGCTTGAATATATGTAAACGAATACAAAATACAGGGATATCTCCTAAAATAGGCTAACGTCTTAAAAAAAACTAACTAAGATACGTAAGTAGCACCAAGTCACAAAGTTTCTGCCTACCACATACGAAGAAAACGTGCTGCATGCAGATAAATTATATGAAATACTAACCTTGAAAGCCATATTTCAAAATGAACGTGGATTAATGAATAAGATGATAATTTCAAACTGTTTGTCCACCAGATTTAAAACATTACCTTATATACAGTACGTTATCTACAGCATTTGGTCGTCTGACCCCATCGCACTACTGACATGTTCTCAGAAAAGATATTAAATTTATGTAAAGCATATACACACTACCTTGTGTTATAAACATATAATAATGGATCATAATATATATACTTGTTTACAAACATCTTTGGACCCAAAACGAGATCACAAATTCGTAGAATTTGTCGTCCTGAGGAAAAAACATGAGGAAAGTGACATATTCCTCATGAAGATGTTCTATTTTCAGATCTATTTCAAGCTTCTGCCAATTCACGGTGTCATTTTTACAGAATCGATTGGTTCCTCTCGACTTCCATCAACTCAGTAGTATGATATGTTTTCCTTTCTTCTTTGAGAATCAATATAATATTCTATTAAACGTGGTCGCTCACAATGGGCCTTTTACGAAGGCTCAAAGTCGCACAAAAGGCGACGGAAAGAGCTATCCTCGAAGTTTCTGGGGATCTGGATATTTTGGTGTATTTAAGTTCCACCACAGATGAACCAAACCAAAACAGTGGTATGAAGTTCCTAACGGTGAGGAAACTGTGACAACACATCTATCCTGATCAGTGATCAGCAGAAGGTCCGAACAATTGGCGGTATGACCAGCTACATCAGGCACCCTAGTTTGCATCCATTAGTGAAATAAAAAAAATCTGTAAGTATAAATACGTCCTTGTTGTCGGGGGTGTACGAAAAGTACTTTATGCATGACATCATTGATCTATAATAAATTGCCTGATGACATTAAACAATTACCAATGGTCCAGTTTAAAAAGAAACTACATACATTATTGATAGATAAATGTTATTATGATGTCACAGATTACTTGTGTGACAAAAATATTGTATTCCAATGAAAAGAAAGGAAAAATAACTAAATTTTTTTTAATATGTATGTAAAAATATAATTTGCAATATTTTATTAACGAATTAAGATCAGTATGATTCGACATTGACTTTGTATTTATATATAACTAGCTTTCCGCCCGCGGCTTCGCCCGCGTTAACTTCGGTTATATCGCGCGTTTTAGATTTCTCTCGGGAAAATCAATTTTTTCGGGATAAAAAGTACCCTATTATTTAATCCGGACTTCTAACTTTACGCCTGCAAAATTTCAAACACATGTGAAAAAAAGATTTATTGAGTAGATAAAGCGTGAAGAAAACAGTTAAAGAGGTAACAGTTAAAGAGGATCCCGCGGGAACAGTAGATACTTTCTTCCGGGATAAAATGTATCCTATATCCTTCTCCGTACCACAGACTAAGTTAAAGAGGTAACAAACATATAAATAATTACACTGTTAGTAGCCCGCCCGTGTTAATTTAGATCCCACGGGAACAGATAAAAGGTGTCCTATGTCCTTTCTCGTTCCGCAGACTATGTGTATGCAAATATTAAATATTATTAATTTTTTTTTTTTTTTTTTTTTTTTATTAAAATATAAACCAGCGCTTGACCGCAATCCCGCCTGATGGTAAGCAGTGACGCAATCGTTGACGGTAAAGCGCACTAGTTTATTAAGAGCCTATTCACTCTAGCCTTGAAGACACTCAAATTGTAGTCCGACGGAAACACCGCCGCCGGCAGATTGTTCCAGTCCCTCGATGTACGCGGTATAAAGGACGAGGCGAAACGCTTCGTCCGGATCGTTGAGGTGTTAACAACATAAGGGTGGAAACTCGCCGTACGACGGGTCGTCCGATGGTGGAACGGAGATGGGGGAATTAAATCGTGCAATTCCCTCGCACACTCCCCAGAATGTATCCTATAGAACACCGAAAGGCTGGCTACTCTACGCCTGTGCTCTAGGCTTTGGAGACCAACTCGAGTTAAATCAGGGTCACCAATCAGCCTCTTCGCACGCCTCTCCACTGAATCCAAAGTGGCCAGGTGACACTTAGCAGCACCAGCCCAAATGTGGCTGCAGTACTCCACACACGAACGGACCTGTGCTTTGTACAACATTAGAAGCTGCCCTGGTGTGAAGTACTGCCGGACCTTTGCGATTACGCCAAGTTTTCTGGCAGCCACCTTGGCCTTGGACTCAATGAACCGCCCAAAGTTTAGGTTCGAGGAAATCTCAACACCCAAAAGCTGAAGGCGGTCGGTACACTCCAAGGATACATTCCGAAAAGTAGGAGCCAAGGTGAACGGGCTCCTTTTGGCGGTGAAGAGACACGCCTGCGTTTTGGCGGCATTGAATGCTACAAGATTGGCATTGCCCCATTCGGAGACTGCCTGAAGTGCAACACTCGTTCGCTCTACCATGGCCTCTCTTTCGGACCGGATTGATTCCCTACTAGCCCGAGCATCCGGCAGGTATCTCTCCACAACTGTGCTGTCATCTGCATACCCATAGATACCGGGCATCAGCAGATCGTTAATATGCAGCAGAAACAGAGTTGCAGAGAGAACAGACCCCTGAGGAAATATTGTTATTTCTTGCCCGTGGCTCCGCCCGTCGTTGCTCCGTCCGCGTTAATTTCGATCCCACGGGAACAGTAGCTACTTTCTTCCGGGATAAAATGTATCCTATATCCTTCCCCGTACCCTAGACTATGTGTATGCAAATTTTCGTGATGATCGGTGCAGTAGTTTAAGCGTGAAGAGGTAACAAACAAACAAACAAACAAACACACTTTCGCATTTATAATATTAGTTGGGATTTGAAGTATTTAAAAATGTATCTAGATTCATCTGATTTTAATTGTTCTTTGATTTTTCCTCTTGTATTTTTGTTTTTTTATTCAAAGCCAGTACACACTATGTAGCCAAGCATATTGTACGTTATGGAATTGCATCACTGACAGGGGTGTTCGGCACTGGTACAGCTACACAGGAGCTAAACTTAGTATTCGGGAACCCTGTTGGAGCTGCTGAACCTTGGACAAAACTATCTTTGCATTCACTTTCCTTATATTGTATAATTGCATGGCAAACGTGTGAGCACAATGAACTTGCTGTAAAGCATCTATTTGTTGGCTGAGTCTTTTTTTATTGATTTCTGAATTGTTGTCATATTTTTTTGGGTGTTTTCCGTAATGGACTCTCTTAGCGTACAATATATTTCTGCATCGTTCTCACACGGTTGATTTCAACATGAATGATGTAATCAAATATTTTTATCAATAGCTCGATAATTTAAAAGAGTGTCTATTGAGTTTCATGCCCGTTCTTCTCCATAGGTTACTCTTTGGAATGAGCGACTAGCTTCACCTTACTGACTGACCGACCTTCTGACAATATATAGTATAATAGTATGAAAATCAAAAAAATAATTAGTCCGTCTTACAGATAATAAAAAAAATTAAGACAAGTATTTTTTATTTTGTCGAAATTACCAAAAACTACTGAGATATAGCGTATTAAAGTTACGGAGTGGGGGCTAATTACGTCACGCCGTGGTACAAATATACCACGGCGTGACGTAATTAGCCCCCACTCCGTCATGCGACATTTCAAATCAATATGTCTTCCTAAGTATTTGAATGAAAGAAAAAATACGTGTTCAATATTTTTTATAAATCTATCTGATGGACATTAAATTATTTTTTAGGATACAACCCAATTCAAAAGTGCCTGTAACTGATTTTTTTGAAATAAATTCTTTCATTTTGATCATCATCATCTCAGCGCTCATCCCGGTTCCATTCGCAGCCTTCGCGTTGGAGCCCGAGGTCCTCCGAAAAATGTGTCTAGACTAATGTAACTAATTGTGTTTTGACTTCTGTTTTGTATTTTATTGTATGCCTCAACGGTGAAACATAGATGACCTTGTTTTAATTATTTAAGACTTGTATTTATGACGTATACCTATAGTTCAAAATAAAGATGATTTGATTAGGATTATGCTTCAAAATTGTTCCCACTGATGATAATATGTAATGAATTACGCAATTAGGGTGCAGAGTCATGCCACATCGGCTGCCGGCAGAAGTTACCACCCACCAGACAAAGTCTTGCCGCCAAGCGATTCGTCGTGTTCCGGCATGATGTCTGGTGAAGCCGTACGGAGGACGGGTATGAGCAGTTGTGTTGCGATGTGTGCCGGGTACGATGCGCCAAGTGTTGTTGTGTCGGAAGTTTGGTCGTGGAGGGCCTCCACGCGCTTTACCATCAACGATTGCATTACTGCTTACCATCAGGCGGGATTGCAGTCAAGCGCTAGTTTATAATTATTAAAAAAAAATCCTAAAAAAAATCTCAAAGCCGCTAAAAAGATTTTTCACGTCACAATTCAAAAAAAAAGAGTCGCCGAATAAAAGTGGGCTATGCTCTAAATGATTATTAAACCCACCGAATGAATTTAAGAAAATGAGAATTTATTTTCATTTAACCAGATTTATTTGAATATCACAGTAAGCTTTTCATCAGTTGGGCAAAATCGACAGTCTATTATGAAAGACTTGGGTTTGGAATCAGGCCAGCGCGCGGCGTTTTTTAAAAGAATGTAGATCAGTAGGTAATGCATTTAGAGCTCACAGTATTGAACTAATAGATCGTTGCACATATCCTCTTTAATAAAGACTTTTGGATTTAATGTATTTTTGCTAAATGAAAAAGTGTACTTAAAGTAATTGGAAAAGATTCCAATAAATTTACAGAGCAGAAAGTCTTATATTAGGGTAGTTGACTAAAAAAAAACTAATTAGTCCGTCAGTCAGTTTTAAAAAAAATAACCAAAAAAAAAATGAAGACGACACAGTTCGTTGAAAACTCGCGCTCAGTGACGTCACCAGCCACCATTCCTGATCTTTGATGCCTTTCATATTTGTCAATTTTATTGATTTGATAAAACAAAATATACGTATCCAATATTTTTCTACAATCTGAATGACGGACTAAAAATAATAATTTTTTTTAACCCAGGAAACATCCCTATTAAGTTTTTTTTATTATTTTTGATTAAGTCTTTTAACTCAGTACCCTAAATGCGTAATGCACTATAGTTGACAGTATAAATATGTTTAAATATTTCTGTTTTTTTATGGTCTCTAAAATAAGGTCTATAAATCGAACCCATTGATTAAACAAATCATGATTATTTAATACTAACTGCACCACGTGGTTGTACCCGCGTAAGTTTCGATATGTTATTTTTATATGCTCCGCTTCTATTAGTCGCAGCGTGATGTTATATAACATAAAACCTTCCTGGATTAATGGGCTATCCAACGCAAAAAGAATTTTTCAAATCGGACCAGTAGTTTCTGAGATTAGCGCGTTCAAACAAATAAACTCTTCAGCTTTATAGATTTTTGAGAAATAAAATTCCAAAAATACAGTCACTAGTCACATGACAACCAACGCCAATCTCGACGCGTGACGTAATAAGTTGTAAAACAACAAACCTGACTTAACGCAGTCACAATACTTTATTGTGTTATGTGGTTTTTTTTTTTGCTATAAATCAAACTTAATTTAACATTAATTCGGAAAGTTCGTACTAGTTCGTTAGTACTCGGCTTCATCTAGTTTTAAACAAAAAAAAAGAAGAAAAAAAAACATATGACGTGTAAAAGTGATCGGTGATCCTACTTGCTTAATAAACGATTTCATTTCATTTCATTTCATTTCTAGAAAAGTGTTTGGTACTGTAGCATTGTACAAATGCTACACATGTTCTCTATTGTAGCGTTGTACAAATGCTACACATGTTCTCTTATCCGCTGGGAAAAGGTCGACTGTAAATCACACCAGAAACGCGGAAGTCATGGCGCGCGTCCCTGCGACCCTGACTCCCGCAGCGAGGGTTCCCATAAATCTCACCCCGGACAACATCTTGATCAACGGTCAATGTGCGTGAGAACTATAGCGAATCGTCTAGCACGTGAAGACTGAACTGGCGCGCTTTCTACATTAACCAATCATACGTCGCGGCCTGCCTCGATCAACGAATCAGCATCGAGAACGCACGTCGACCTTTTCCCAGCGGATAAGAGAACATGTGTAGCATTTGTACAACGCTACAATAGGGAACATGTGTAGCATTTGTACAACGGAAACAAGGTTTGTAAAAGCGAATAGCAGTAATTTGCCCAAAATCTATGTTGTTATGTTGGGTGCATTTTTCGCAACTAATACAAATTTTGACTCTGTAGAATTTCTAAATATGAAAACTTCAGTGTAAGTAAACAACAGTAAATCATTATAATGAATTATTATCATTTTAATGATTTACTGTTGATTACTAATTAACCTACCTGATAACCTTTCAGCAGAAGTATCTAATACCGATCAGATAATTTCATATTACTTTTAGGTTATTTTTATTTCCATTCAACTCCGTGACGCAGCGGTCAACATGCCTGCCTGCGACGTGGAGGCCCCAGCCCCCTAATCGGCGAACACATTTTTGTCAAATTGATCGTAACTATTTGGGATCGTTTGGACCGAACGGACCAATGGGCGGTCCGAACGATCCCAACTGATGCGGGTTCGATCCCCGGCCAAGTCATGATGGGAAACGATCTTTTCCTGACTGGCCCGGGTCTTGGATGTTTATCTATATATGTATCTATTATAAATATAGTGTTGTTGAGTTAGTATCCAATAACACAAGTCTCGAACTTACTTTAGGGCTAGCTCAATCTGTGGGATTTGTCCGTATTTATATTTAAAGAACATAATTTTACTGAAAGAAGTTAAAACTTCCATCGATTTCGATCGATTCGTAAAAACTTGTTATCCACTCAACCAAACAGCTCCTTATTTTACAACGTTTGGCGTCACACGTCTCGCCATGACAGTTTGACGGGTTTTGTTTGAGAAATGTCAAATAGTGTATAAAAATATAAAATAAAATATATTTTACTGAAATATTTAAATTTCAATAAAATGAGACCATGGGGCAAACTATGAAATCGTTTTTCAAAATTAGTCATGTAGCCTGTTATTACCAATCGGTATCATTTTGAAGCATATTGCTAGTTTATTACCCCCTATGTTCGCAAAATGTGTCTGCTGAACATGATAAATCATGCAATAAATGCTGGTAAACTGTTAAATTTAAACCCATTGCTACTGATAGTGTTTTACCCAATAGGGATGTTTCCTGGGTTAAAAAAAATCATCCTATTTAGTCCGTCATTCAGATTATAGAAAAATATTGGATACGTATATTTTGATTTATCAAATCAATAAAAATTGACAAATATAAATGGCATCAAAGATCAGGAGTGGTAGCTGGTGACGTCACTGCGCCCTAAAAAGTGTAGCGTGCAGTGACGTCACACGAGTTTTCAACGCACTGTGTCGTCTTCGTTTTTTGGTTATATGAAAAAAGAAAAATACGTGTCTAGTATTTTTTGGAAATCTGACTGACGGACTAATTAGTTTGCCTGCTGACGTATGTCAATTGGCTTGTATCCTAAAAAATAATTTAATGTCCATCAGATAGATTTATAAAAAATATTGAACACGTATTTTTTATTTTAATCAATATAATAAATTATTTTAATCAATACATCATCCTAAGTATTTCAATGAAAGATTCATTCAAATACTTATGATGATATATTGATCTGAAAACTCGCACGACGTCACGCCGTGGTGTTAAATATAGTACGGCGTGACGTAATTAGCCCCCACTCCGTAACTTTAATACGCTATATCTCAGTAGTTTTTGGTAATTACGACAAAATAAAAATACGGGTCTTAATTTTTTTTATTATCTATAAGACATACTAATTATTTTTTTGGTTTTCATACCTTGGATACATCCCTATTGGTCGGTAAGTTAAAACTGGCAAATACAAGCATGATATGACGTCGTGCATAGAACCAGCGACCTAACTGCGTAATACACCATTACTAGCAATATGAATCACTTTGAAGCAAACTGCTAAGCCATTGCTTGCCATATGTTAGAAAAATGTGTCTGCTCAATAACGTAAATGACGCAAATGTTGTGAAACTGTCATAATGAAACCCATTGCTGCTGATAGTATGCTATGCAATTACCCTGTTGGGAAAATACATATACAGTATGTTAAGAAAACCCTGTCCGACCCATAAGGATAATAAAGGTTAGGTAAACACATGACCAAATATAATATAAAATTTTACGTAATCATCATAGTATTATTTCCAACTTCCTCGAAAATTGGTAATTTTTAAAAAAGTGACAACACCGGTATTATTTTGAGCGAATAGCGATGCGACCACGTGCCGCGTGCCCTGCCGCCCGCCGCCCGCGGAAGGGTGCTTAAAGCAGATTTATTAAGTTACCTCTTTTTGCGAAATAATATTTATTTTTTTAGGTGGATTTTTTTTATGTTTAGCCCGGTTTTGTATGCATTAGTAGAATCAGTTATCGATACCTAACAACACCTTCACGGGTCGGACAGGGTTTTTTTAACATACTATATATAAATATATATGTCGGAGATCGTCGATTAATTTTAATAGAAGTTGCTGATTTGATTTACGTAGTAGAGGGGCGAACGCTTGTGACGTTATTTTGTGATGTCACATGGACAGAGTCGCTTTGGAAAGTGGGGTTCGTCGAACGGTGACTTTGCATCGAGACGCGGACCAAGGCACATCTCCGAACCGAAACTGTCGGTTTGCCTATTCAAATTGTTATTATGAAGATTGGAGGGTATATCTACACGTCGTGCTTCAATTCAAAAACTCACCTACGAAACGGAACCTGTACCACCACACCAAGATGATGTCGACCCTACCGCTCTGCCGTCGCTATCTGCGACATCAGAAGTGGGATAAAGAACTACACTGCTCACAATCTCGTTATAAATCCAGGAACAGAATAATGTGAGGATGGAAGTGAACGTCAAGTTACGAGGTGCGCACAATAGCTGGCGCAGAGATCGCTCCGCGTGATGGTCCGCTGCAGGAGTGCGCTGCAGGAGTGCGCTGCAGGAGTGCGCTGCAGGAGTGCGCTGCAGGAGTGCGCTGCAGGAGTGCGCTGCAGGAGTGCGCTGCAGGAGTGCGCTGCAGGAGTGCGCTGCAGGAGTGCGCTGCAGGAGTGCGCTGCAGGCGTGCAGGTGCTGCTGGACGCGGCGCTATCGCGACAGTGCTGCCTGATGCTAGGCGCGCGACAGTGCTGGCTGATGCTTGGCGCGCGACAGTGCTGGCTGATGCTTGGCGAGCGACAGTGCTGGCTGATGCTTGGCGCGCGACAGTGCTGGCTGATGCTTGGCGCGCGACAGTGCTGGCTGTTGCTTGGCGCGCGACAGTGCTGGCTGTTGCTTGGCGCGTGACAGTGCTGGCTGTTGCTTGGCGAGCGAGGTGCGCTTGCGGAGCACGAAAGGTGCGCTTGAGAAGCGCGCAAGGTGAGCTTACGGAGTGCACAAGGTGCGCTTGCAGAGCGCGCAAGGTGTGCTTGCGGAGCGCGCAAGGTGCGCTTGCGGAGCGCGCTTCTAGCTGCTTGGTGAATCGCATCAATGGCGTGTGGCACTGCTGGAGCCACCTGCGGCGCAGCCGGAGCTACGTGCGCTTTGCGGGACGTCCAAGGTTTCAAGACTTGAGCCTCTACTCTGCAGGCGATGAGAAGATTTCAGGACAGCATCTACTCTGCAGGCGATGAGAAGGTTTCAAAATACCCAAAACGTTTGTGGTAACGTAATGGGGTTTTATGAGAGCTCCGAGATGTCTGGTGTGCAACGGTTGATAACTGCCAAGTGGCAGGTGTTTGTGGAAAATTACCACAATCCGGTGAGTCGTACTATTTTTATTTTGATTCCGTGGCCAAATGTTCTCTTGTCAAGCACTCTGTAATTTCACTGGTATACGTACACACGCGATAGTACGTATACATGGTATGGGTAGTACCAGCGTTGTGTACTGAACCATTTCTTTGAGACATGATAGTAAAAGTTATTTTTGCAAATTTTATTTCTTGTACTACCCGATTATTGTTTGTAATAATGGGCTGAGAATTTTAAATCAGGGTTTTAAAATTATGATGTCTGGTTTGTCTTTATTTTCGAAACTAAAGTTCACTGTGACCTATAGTTACAAGCTCACTTGAGTTTCTGATGGTAGGTATGTGCGGCTAGACTATTAAATCTTCTCAAGAGAACAAGCGGTAACGAACATAGAAATGAGTGCTATTTACGAAAAATCTAAATTTGATAGAAGTGAGCTAAAGTAATGAAATTTAGTATTGGTGAGTTGTTTGATGGCGATAATGGCGATCGTTACTTATTGAAATCGTTCATTGGAAACAGAACTTATAAGTACCCCACGATCGCATAGGTACGAAAGATTTTTCCAAGTAATGTCTGCTGAGTTAGATTTTCAAAATGTAGAAGATGGTGAGGAGGGTGCCTCCGCCAGCAAATAGAACACGTATCATGGCTGAGTGGTCGCGCTGCACGCACTAGTCTGTAGTCGTAACTGCAACCCAGTGAGAGGTTGTTCAGAGCGCGATGGGCAGCTAGTGGTGTGGCGGGGACACTAGTAGGTGTGGTCGCGCTGCACGCACTAGTCTGTAGTCGTAACTGCAACCCAATGAGGGGTTGTTCAGAGCGCGATGGGCAGCTAGTGGTGTGGCGGGCACACTAGTAGGTGTGGTCGCGCTGCACGCACTAGTCTGTAGTCGTAACTGCAACCCAATGAGGGGTTGTTCAGAGCGCGATGGGCAGCTAGTGGTGTGGCGGGCACACTAGTAGGTATGGTCGCACTGCATGCACTAGGCTGTAGTCGTAACTGCAACTCAGTGAGGAGTTGTTCAGGGCGCGATGGGCAGCTGGTGATGTGGCGGGGACCTGGGTCTCGGAGGAGACTATTAGTTGTACGGTCATGTGTTGACCTGGGAGTCGTGGACTCTAAGAGTTGGTCGTATCACAAGAGGTGATGACGATAAGGGTGTCAACTATAAGTTGTCACTAGCTACTGTGGTAGCGAACCATGGTGTGTTTTCTTATTGAAGTTTATGATTTTGATTTGATAATTATGAGGCTTGGAGGAACCTTTTGTTTTCTTTTTGAAAGTTGATAATTATGAAGCTTGAAGGAAGCTTTTGTGTTCAAGTTGTTAAAATGATTAAGCTTGTTTGGTTTTCTAATAGTCATTGCAACTAAACGTGACGAGTGACGGTCAGGTTGGCCGAGCTCTCAAAAATGCTTCAAAGTCGGTTTTCTGTGTTTTTTTTTTAATTTGTTACAGACGTGCACGAGGACGTGCAACGGGAAATATCGAAGTTTGGCCGGAATCGGCGGTTGGCCTGGTGAACCGGATCCTGGACTCCGGGGCTGAGGGAGCTTCGGATGCGACTGGGATTGGCGCTGGGATGATGATGATGATGAAGATGATGCACGAGGACGTGCAACTAGTCAGGCTGGCCGTGTCGGAGATCGTCGATTAATTTTAATAGAAGTTGCTGATTTGATTTACGTAGTAGAGGGGCGAACGCTTGTGACGTTATTTTGTGATGTCACATGGACAGAGTCGCTTTGGAAAGTGGGGTTCGTCGAACGGTGACTTTGCATCGAGACGCGGACCAAGGCACATCTCCGAACCGAAACTGTCGGTTTGCCTATTCAAATTGTTATTATGAAGATTGGAGGGTATATCTACACGTCGTGCTTCAATTCAAAAACTCACCTACGAAACGGAACCTGTACCACCACACCAAGATGATGTCGACCCTACCGCTCTGCCGTCGCTATCTGCGACATATATATTGCCTCAGTCTAAGAATTACTCTTGTATCGTGGGTGCGTTTACAAACATCATCGTCATCTCAGCGTTAATCCCAGTCGCATCCGTAGCTTTTCAACTTTGGAGTCTGGGGTCCGCTTTACCAGTCTGACTGTTGATTTTGGCTAAACTTCGATATTTTCCGTGAACCGACTGCCGTCTGACCTCCACTACCCGAAGGCGATATCGAAGCATTGCAGGTAAACCAATTGTTAGACTTTTGCGGGCTCCAACAATCCGTAACGACTGACTAGATGTTCGTAAGGCAACCGGGACCAACGGCTTAACGTGCTTTTCGAGGCACGATCAGACCAGTGCAAATATTCATATTCACGCATACAAATATTTGCACTATACGGGGATCGAACCCGCGCCTCCTTACGCAGCGGCCACATTCGCTACCGCTACACCATGGAAGGTATGTATATAGATACGTTTACAAACATTCATACATAATTTATTGTCCATCCTACATTACATTTAAAATACATTGAAAGGCACAAAATTAACAATGGGCGGCCTTATCGCTAATGCAATCTCTTCTCGGCGACTTTAGAATGGCCAGAGATTTTTTTTTATTTTTTAACTGACTTTAAATGAAATGAAGGAGGAAATTCTCAATTCCTCGGAATCTTTTTTTTTTATGTATGTTCACCGTTTACTCTAAGACGCCTAGACCAATTTGCAAAATTATTTTTTTATTTGATAGGCTATAGGGGAACATGGGGCTCAATGGATCACTTTTTTTTCGAAAGGTGTTTCGTTTTTTTTTCTGCTTTATTAACTGAAGTTTTTAATTCAATGTAAGAACGTATGTTCAATGTTCGATTTTTTTTTTCAAGTGCCGAGTTCGATTTGTTTTATTTTACAAGATTTTTTTCTATACATCGAATAGATCCATTTTGGTCCATGAATGGGTCACAGTGGATCTAAATTTCAGTCACAGTGGATCTAATGGAGTACTATGAAGCCGTACGGGGGACGGGTGTGAGCAGTCGTTTTGCGATGTGTGCCGGATATGATGCGCCATTCGGGAGTTTGGCCGTCTCTGGCGCAGCATCGGTTGTGTTGTTGAGTTTAACATTGCATCACCTTTTTTTTTTTTTTTTTTTTGCCTGGGTGGAAATCCTCATAGGATGCCCGCCGCCCTGGGGTGGGCGACGGGGTATGGCAGACTTTTACTGACTAAAACCACCCCGGTGTGTCTTCTATCACGAGCGCGCGTGGGGCCGCGGGAGTCTAAATTCTTCCACGGCCCCACACCCTCGTGCTGTCCCGGTCTGTCCGGGCCTCGTCTCCTGCACGGGGTAGTGGGGTGTTAAACTACCCCGTGCATCGCCTCAAAGGCGCGCGCCGACACTCGCGCGCGCCTCCACCTCGGGGGTCCATCAATGGGGGGCGGAAGAGGGCGTTATCCGCCCTTCCTCGGCGCCCGGTGCGTCTTCTGCGGCCCGGGAAGGGAGTTGATATCTCCCTCTCCCGTTCCGCAGCTTCCTTCTGCGACATCACGTCCTCGCAGAAGGACACCACCGCGTCCCACGACTCTGAGCTGCCGACCATCCTCCGCACTACTGCCGGCAGCGTCAGGTCGCCTCCTACTTCATTTGTGAGGACACAGCGCTGCTCCTCCCAAGCTACACACTCGGAGAGCGTGTGCTGCGCCGTGTCCTCCCCGCATTGGACGCAGTGGTGGCACCGAGCGTCCGGCTCCCTGCCTAAGCGACGCAGGTACTTGCCGAAGCAACCGTGCCCCGACAGTACCTGCGTCACCCTGAACGACAGGGAGCCGTGCCTCCTCCCGAGCCAGTCGTCGAGTACTGACCGGATCGCCTCGATGGTAGCAAGGCCGGCAGTTGGGCGCATAAGCCTCTGCCGCCAGTCCGCCACCAGGACCTGACGGAGCTCCTCTCGGCGCAGCTCTATCTGCTGCTGCACCGGACTGGAGCCCCGTGTCCGCTCTTCCTCGCACCATCGGTACAATGACGCGAGTACTTTCGCCTCTAGGTCCCAGGGCAGGGATCCGGCCAGGACGCAAGCCGCCTCGTAGGATATCGTGCGATACCCGCGGACGACCCTGACGGCCATCGCCCTCTGCGGCTTGCGCAGAATGGCGAGTGTTCCGGCCGTCAGGTCCATCGCCCACACAGGGGCCCCATATAGGGCCATGGACCGCACGATTCCTACGTATAACCGCCTACAGGCGGCGCTCGGGCCCCCCATGTTGGGAAGCAGCGTTGATAGCGCGCCTGCTGCACCCATCAGCTTGGGCGCCAGCCGCCGGAAGTGGGGCCCGAATTCCCACCGGCTGTCGAGCACCAATCCCAGGTACTTCATGGTGAACTCGACAGCTATCCGGGCCCCACTGACCACGATATGTGATCCCGGCGCCGGCGCACGCTGGGGGCCATGGAAGACCATGGCCTCCGACTTGTCAAGGGCCACCTCTGGGCCCAGGCACCGGATGCGGTTCACCACCTGTGACACCGCAGCCGTGGCTATCAACGTCGCTTCCCTGTACGAGCTCCCCCGGGCAGTGACAAGCGTGTCGTCCGCATAACACGTCAAGTCTGCGCCCGACGGGAGCTCGCCTCTCAGCACCCAGTCGTAGCCGAAGTTCCACAGGAGCGGTCCCAAGACCGATCCCTGTGGAACACCGCACGACATTTGGTGCCGACCGGCACCGTCACGTCCCCGATAGATGACGCATCTGTCCTCCAGATAAGCCCCTACTATGCGGCGGAGGTAGGGAGGCACCCGATGGTATTTCAGGCCCTCCCTAATACAGCTCCAGGGTAGGGTGTTGAAGGCGCAGCATAGTTGGTCGTGTTGTTGGGTTTAACATTGCATCACCTCGCTCAACTGCCGCCTTCCTTCCTATTCACCAAGATTTTTTAGTGAATAGGCTTAATAAACTACCGCGCTTTACTATCAACGATTGCATCACTGCTTACCATCAGGCGGGATTGCGGTCAAGCACTAGTTTATAATCTATACTTTACTAATATATAAAGCTGAAGAGTTTGTTTGTTTGAACGCGCTAATCTCAGGAACTAAGGTAGGTCCGATTTGAAAAATTATTTTTGTATTCTATAGCCCATTAATCTAGGAAGGCTTTGGGCTATATAACATCACGCTGCGACTAATAGGAGCGGAGCATAACTAACTCTACGCGAACGAAGTCGCTGGCGGCCGCTATTTATTAATCAAATCAAAATCAAAAGTCATTTATTCAAATTAGGCTGAAAATCAGCACTTTTTGAACGTCAATATTACATAAGACAGTCCCCCAAAACGCCCACCCATCGACACTTCCTAGTGCTTTCGCTGGGAAGAAGAAGTGGCGGAGGAGTTTCCCTCAGCAGCACAGCTGTCTGTTCATTTAAAAAACACATGACTTTATACAATACTATGTATAGTGATGAACACAAGAAAATATAACAAGAATGAAATTTTTGAAAATATGCCAGCTACCACGCCAGAATACCAAATCTGGCGAGGTAGCTGGCATATTTTTTTAATATATATTGTTTTGCTTCGCACCAGCGATATATTTAAATGTAAATGTAAATAACTAAAAACTTATTACTTCAATAAAAGTCCCAGGCATAAAGGGCGCGACAGCTTACATATTTATGTGTTGAAAAAAAAAAGTGAATTATATGAACTCATATAACGTGTCCGTAAGCTAATTCCGGAGAAAGATATAATAAATAATATTAATAGTGTTTAAAATCAAAAACGTATATTTTATTACAAATTAAACCTATTTAATTAGACTAATTCAAGCAATGACTGACACCTATGTCAGTCATTGCTTGAATTAGTTTTAGATACAAAATCACCATATAATAGTTAAAATTTATATCTAATATTAGCCCAGTAAAATCAGGAAGAGCTAGAACAAAATTTCGGAATGCAAGGTAATAAGCTGACAATTTGCACACGTCTTTTTGTTACCATTCTATACGTTCTTTCAAGTGTCATATTATCTTATGTCTGTGTCGCGAGATATCATCAACCTTTTTATCGTCCCACTGCTGGGTACAGGTCTCCTCACAGAGAAGCATTGAGCGTAATCACCACGCTTGCTCAATGCGGGTTGGCGATTTCAGACTCAGAATCCAGGTTTCCTCAAGACGTTTTCCTTCGCCGTTTAAACATTCAAGATTGTATTTATATTTCATATAAAAATTCGCCGTTTAAATATTCAACTTGCTCAATGAGACAGCAGATTTCGGCACAATAAAATAACAATTTGTGCAAGTACTAACATTTTTATAATTTAAATTACAATTATATAATTTAAATAGCCTTTTTATAATTTAAATAGCCTACTTCATATAAATTACATTTAATTCAAGATTGTATTTATATTTCATAGATATAGGTACTTAGAAAGTACATATAACTTCCTATTCGTATACCCGTATGTATTTAGAAAGTACATATAACTTAGAAAAGTTACATTGGTACTTGCCTGACCTGGAATCGAACCCGCACACTCATACTTTCTGGCTGGTGTTTTAATCACCAGGTCAATATAGTTTAAGTTATTCTAAATTACACACTATGTAGCCAAGCATACTGTACGTTACGGAATTGCATCGCTGACAGGGATATTCGGCACTGGTGTAGCTACACAGGAGCTAAACTTAGCATTCGGGAACACCGTTGGAGCTGCTGAACCTTGCACAAAACTGTCTTTGCATTGTGTAGATTCAATTTCTTAGTATTGTATAATTGCATGGAACACGTGTGAGCACAATCTACTTGCTGTAAAGCATCTATTTGTTGGGTTAGTCTTTTATTGACTTGATAGTGCTATGGCTGTTGAGAGTATGTCATGCTCACTCAAATGTCTCGCTGGTGGTGGCGTGTGTGTTGGATCATTAGGTTCCCTTCAATATGGTTGAGCTGAATGATGCTGATCCATACGTCATGTTCGTGTACGGACGCCGTCGGAGGGGACTGGTCATCTCTTAGCTGCTACGGCGTATCTTAATTTCTGAATTGTTGTTTTTTTTTCCATAATGGACGCTCTCAGCGTACAATATATTTCTGCATCGTTCTCACACGGTTAATTTCAACATGAATGATGTAATCAAATATTTGATAATTTAAAAGAGTGTCCATGGAGTTTCTTGCCCGTTCTTCTCCATAGGTACCTACTCTTTGGAATGGGCGACTAGCTTCATCTTACTGACTGACCAACCTTCTGACAATTCAAAAGTGCCTGTAACTGGTTTATTTGAAATAAATGCTTTGATTTGATTTGATTTAAATGTTAAATAGTTGCGATGTGGAAGCAATTTTTTAATAAATAAATAAAATAAGCCTTTGTTTTCTACGTATATCACGATTGATTAGATGCAAAATCTTTACAACTCCATCTTCAACGAAAGGGGCGTAAGGAGAAGTGACGTAGCCGCGGGTATAGCCTCAGAGACGTTTATAGCTGTCAAGACGGTTATAGCCGGCCATTCGTCACAAGACACGCAATATTTGCGGGTCAGATAGCGATGGTTTTATATCGTTGTTGGGAATTGGGAAGGAGGATCACTGAAATGCGTTTGGTTTGATTGCCGTGGAGATTAGATTTCATTGTTTAGGTACCTAAATTCAGTTACGTGTGACTTAGGCCTTATAAACTGTAGACAAACATGTCTACAGTTTTAACGTTGAACAGAACGTTTTCCACTTTGTTAAGTATTAATTGACAGACACGTGGCCTCTAACAAATTAACAGCGTAATTATAAAAAAAAATAAAGCAAATTAAGCCACGCAATTCCCTGCTCGTTGTTCTTAGAAAACGGTCAATTAGAACCGTACATGTAACTTATTATTATTTATTTTATTATTTACTACCTGCGCACCGCTATTTCACCCGCGTAAACTAGGTTTAGATATGTTTTTTTTATATGCTCCGTTCCTATTGGTCACAGCCTAATGGTATATAGCCTTAAGCCTTCCGGGATTAAATGGCTATCCAACGAAAAAATAATATTGGAAAAATATTTTTTTAAATCAGACCAGTAGTTCCTGAGATTAGGCCGTTCAAACTAACAAACTCTTCAGCTTTATATATTAGTACAGATGTACGTGTATTCTTAAATAACAAAATTTATTTTGTTATTTAAGAATAGAATACATGACAAAATTGAGCAACTGCTGATTATTTTTTTTTGAAACTTCTTCCAACATTCAAGTGAAACAGAAATGTAGACAATAAGAGAAAAAATATTAATTTGTTAGGTATATTTAACACATTCATATTTTTTTCCTATTCCTTTCAGGTATTCAATTCAATAATATTACATAAGTATACTTAAACAAATACATAATACTAAAATATACAGTATGTTAAAAAAACCCTGTCCGACCCATAAGGATAATAAAGTTTAGGTAAACACATGACCAAATATAATGTAAAATTTTACGTAATCATCATAGTATCAATACAAATGAATTTTGAAATAATCTTTTTTTCCCGCGAATTAATTCCAACTTCCCCGAAATTTGGTAATTTTTAAAAAAGTGACAACACCGGTATTATTATGAGCAAATAGCGATGCGACCCGCCACCGACCTGCTGCCCGCCGCCCGCAGAAGGGTGCGTAACGCACATTTATTAAGTTACCTCTTTTGCGAAATAATATTTATTTTTAAGAGGGATTTTTTTAAGTTTAGCCCGGTTTTGTATCCATTAGAAGAATCAGTTATCGATACCTAACAACACCCTCACGGGTCGGACAGGGTTTTCTTAACATACTGTATAATAAACAAATTCTAACAGTATAGAGGAAAGGTAATGTTATTTTAATCGACGCTTCAATGGTGAAATAGGTATTTAAATCACGAATGCCAGGCGGGAGTGAGTTCCCCAATCTTACAGCATGTAAATACAGAAAAGGAATACTGGCGTGTAGTACCGGAATTAGCATAGTACCAACCCATATCTTCCCGTGGGTGTCGTAAGAGGACAATAAGTGTGAAAACACAAAAGGGTTTCACGCCATGATCAAATCAGAAATGAGGAGATGCGCAGAAGGACGAGAGTAACCGACATAGAGACTTGTAAGTTACGGAGCGATGGCCTAGTGGTAACCCATTAGGCCATCGCTCTGTGACCTTAACTAATTTTATTTCCATAACAACAAAATACTAAATTAATTTAGTATAGTAGCCGTAAATTAGGGTTAAATTATATGATGCATTGTTGCAATGGGCATTGGACAATTTTTCGATAATATAGAGAATTCTGAGAAACTGATTTGAATATTTTTGAAATTTATGTAGTCATTATTTTTCTACTAATTATTAAAATTTAGGAGTAAGTTCGTTACATTTTTTCATCATTGGCGTAATATTTACGTGCTTTTCCCTTTTACCTAAAATAATTTCTTTGACGTTAGACAAATGTCATACAGTAAAGAATACGAACAAAAAGTTTTGAAGTTTTGACGAGAAAGCTAAGATGAACGTCACGCTCATTTTTCATTGGACTTTTAAATTATTTATACTGTCGTTTACTAAATAAAAGCACGTGCATTCAGTGAATAATTCATAAATAACATTGAAATGTCTCAGCATAGTGGCCACATCTTGACTTTGCATTAATCTCCCTCGTTGACGGCTCACGCGGCCGTTTTTTCAACTGTCATTGGCGATATCCGCCATTATAGTGAAATAAAATATCTATAATTTGTTAAACGTGTTATTGGCAAAATTGTGGAATCTATTCCACAGAAGCCATTGATCAAAAGTAGAGGTTGAATCTCACCTTGAAAAATAAAAAGAAGAAAAAAAAAGAATAAATATATTTTATCTGGGCTTATTTTTTGTGTCGTTTTTACAGGTAAAAACGAAGCAGTTCCTATATTTCATCTTTATTTGTTGGTAATTTCGCAAGACGTTAAATATAATAGTGGAATGTTTGCAGAATGTATTTATTGTTTATATATCTTGTCACCATAGACGTACCGAGGGGGAGGGTGGGGCCGCGGGGGAGAGGGGGCAGTCACTCTTGACAGTTGCAAACAAGTGTGTGTGAGTGTATGTATATTTGTTAGTAAAGGAATTGTCGCTCTAGATCCAAAGAAACCATAATTAGAGGTTAAATGAAGGTTATTTACTTTTAGCGATAAATAGCAATAATCCATGAATATTTCCGCAGATTGCCGCAGATTTAAAGATTCCATTTATGTTATATAATGTGTCGAAGGATGTGAGAGCTGAGGATATTGCGAGTTACATAAAAACTAAATTACAAGTTGTCGTGTCTCCGGAGAAGATCGAAACGAAACAGTCCAAGGAATATGATTCTTATAAGTTTTCAATTCCTAAACATAAAGTGGATTTATTTGATAATGATAATATTTGGCCAGAGGGTGTGTATTTTAGGAAATACTTTGTGTTTAAGACAAGAAGTGAACGGGGTACGGTGAAGAATAATAAGTCTTTAAAATGAATATTTTAAAGGAGAATAATAGGAAAACATGTAAGCTAATAAGCTTCAATTGTAAATCAATTAAGAGATCGGTAGATTACATAAGAGAACTATGTGTAACGTCGGATGTGTTTGCTTTACAAGAGACATGGTTGCTGTCACATGACTTGACTTATCTGAACACCATCTGCCCTGGCTTTGGTGCTTCGGGCGTCTCGGCCATTGAATCATCTGAGTTATTGCGTGGTCGACCATATGGAGGAGTGGCTCTGCTATGGAGATCCAGTGCATTCGATAGTGTGTCGGTTATACAGTGTAATAGCCTACGAGTGGTCGCAATTAAAGTTGTGATCGAGAAACGGGAGATTCTTATTTTTTCGGTTTATATGCCAGTGAGTAACGCTAATAATTTAAGTGAATTCACAGACTGTTTGGCTGAAATAAATGCGATTGTGGAATGTAATAATGTGGAAAATGTATTTGTGCTGGGAGATTTTAACGCGCATCCGGGTGAGTTGTTCTGTAATGAATTGTTAAAGTTTTGTTGTGATTTTAATTTCTCTTGTGCTGACTTTGATCTACTTGGTATAAGTTCAGACACCTTTACGTACTTGAGTGCTGTGGGGTCCCACCACCATCTTTGGGACTCAAGTCAACCCCACCTGCCAGACGGTGCACCTGCTGACATACGGACGGGGCCCTGACGCCGGCTTCCCTTTCGGGGTTGAGTGGTCAGACGGCAGTCGCACTCGTAATAAGCCAAACAACCGCCAAACATAAAAAGGAATAGAAGAAAAGCACGAGTTACAGTTAGGGCGCCGCCGCAAAACGGCGCGCAGGAGCCCCGCCCGACTCCTGTGACCTGTGGGCTAGGGCTACCGTGTCAGGGGCGGACACGGCTGAAGAAGCGAGCCCAAACCAGTAAACTCCGTTTCGCTTCGTGGAACGTTGGCACGCTAACTGGACGCGCGAGAGAATTGGCCGAAACTCTCCACAGGCGGAGGGTGGCCGTGGCGTTCCTGCAGGAGACTCGGTGGAAAGGCAGCAGATCCCGACTTATTGGGAATGGCTACAAGCTGATCTACACGGGTGTACCTAGTGGGAGAAATGGGGTCGCCGTGGTGTTGTCTGACGAGCTCCAGGATGACGTCTTGGAGGTGAATCGCATCAGTGATCGGCTAATGTCGGTGCGGGTGCTTGTCAATGGGGTAATAACCCACTTGATAAGTGCTTACGCTCCGCAGGCCGGGTGCGGTGACGCCGAAAGGACGTTGTTCTGGAGCCAGCTCGAAGGATTGCTTCACGGGATCCCGTTATCCCAGGGAATCGTTCTGGGTGGTGATTTGAACGGTCACGTGGGTGAGAAGTGTGACGGGTTTGAGCGTGTTCACGGTGGCTTTGGGTACGGTAGCCGCAACGCGGAAGGGGACAACATTCTCCGAACTTGTGTGGCCGCTGACCTAGCAATTGTGAACACCTACTTCAAAAAGAAACCGGAGCACCTTGTTACCTACCGGAGCGGACGAAGCGCTACCCAGATCGACTTCCTACTAACTAGGAGACACCACATCGGCAAAGTAGCCAACTGCAAAGTCATACCCGGTGAGAGTCTTACTGCACAACACCGTCTCCTTGTCATGGATCTCTGCGTTAAGGCCCAACGTAGACGTGTAGAGCGCTGCCGACGCCAGATCCGGTGGTGGCTGCTTGATGAAAATAAGTACCAGGAGTTCGCTTCGGTTATTGGCGACAAGTGCGCTGGTACCGAGGGAGAATCTGTCCAAGATCACTGGGACAGAATCCAGGCAGCTATTACCGGGGCGGCGCGAGTGGTGCTCTGCGTGTCTAAGGGCGGTCGCAAAAGTGACAAGGAGACCTGGTGGTGGAACGACACAGTCCAGAGGGAGACAAGGGTGAAGAAAGCCCTCTTCAAAACGTGGCAGGCGACCGGATCTCCTGAAGATCGCGACGCATACAAGGTTGCCAAACGTGCCACTAAAAGAGCTGTAGCCAGAGCCAGACGAGACCACTTAGAACCGCTCTACCAGAAGTTGGAATCGTCTGAGGGGCAGAAGCTCATTTACAAGTTGGCACGTTCTAGGGTGAAAGCGGCACAGGATATATCCAAGTGCCGTTGTGTAAAAGACCCTACTGGCAACCTGCTTTGCGAGGATCGCGCGGTGAAGGAGAGATGGCGTACGTATTTCCACGAGCTGCTGAATAAGCAGCACCAAGAGGTGCAGACACCGGAACTCCCTCCGAACCTTGGATTAGTGCCCCCGATAACGCCTGAGGAAGTCCACACGGCTCTTCGTCGCATGGCGAATCGGAAAGCTGTCGGCGCTGACGGAGTCCCCATTGAGGCCTGGAAGGCGATGGGTCCTTGCGGTGTGGGCATGTTAACTAACTTTCTGAACCGCGTGCTCCTGTCCGGCAAAATACCGAGCCAATGGAGGCTGAGTATTATCACTCCAGTCTTTAAAGGCAAGGGCTCCGTACAGGAGTGTGGTAACTACCGCGGTATAAAGGTCATGTCCCACACCATGAAGATCTTTGAGAGGATTTTAGACTCCCGGATCCGGCAGGAGTGTGCTGTCTCGACGTGTCAATATGGGTTCCGTCCAGGGTACGGAACCATGGACCCTATCTTCGCCCTAAGGATCACCATGGAGAGATATAGATCGAAGAACACGCCTCTGCATATGCTCTTTTTAGACATGCAGAAGGCCTTCGACTGTGTCCCTCGGGGGGTGATCTGGTGGGCACTGAGGTCCAAAGGGGTACCAGAAGCCTATGTTGACATAATTCGAGACATGTACCTCAATTCCGATTCCGTTGTTAAGACCGCTGTTGGCGACACTAAACCCTTCCCGATCACCGTCGGTGTACACCAGGGATCCGTCCTTAGTCCGTTCCTGTTCAGCGTGATATTAGACGTCTTGTCAGACAGCATCAAGAATTCACATGAGCAACCACCCTGGTTGCTCATGTATGCTGATGATATCGCGCTGGCAGACGCGGACAGGGAACGATTGGTGCGGCGGGTAAATGCGTGGAAGAACTCGCTTGAGAGCGGTGGTCTTAAACTCAATGTGGCGAAGACGGTGTACATGGCCAGCAACACCACAGACCCTATGCCTGTGTGCATAGGCGGAGACAAGGTCGAGTGCACAGACCAATTTAAATACTTGGGGTCTGTGCTCCACGCGTCCGGCGACATTGATTGCGACGTTAAAGCACGCATTTCCGCAGCTTGGGCAAAATGGCGTGAGATGACAGGTGTCATTTGTGACCCCAAAATGCCGGTTAAGCTTAAGGGACAGGTCTATAAGACCATCATTAGACCTGTCCTTCTGTATGGCAGTGAGGCGTGGCCTGTGCTTGAGCGACACAAGCAGGAGCTGCGTGTCACGGAGATGAGTATGCTGCGGTGGATGTGTGGAGTTACGCGGAAAGACCGCATCAGGAACTCCCGCATTCGTGGCAGTCTCCATGTCCGTGACATAGCAGACAAACTGCAAGAGAGTCGCCTACGATGGTACGGCCACGTCTTACGTAAACCGGCATGTTACGTGGGTAACAAATGTCTTGCCATGGCGCCTCCGCCGGGCCGGAACAAGCGAGGCAGGCCAAAGAAGTGCTGGCTTGACGTTGTAAGAGATGACATGCGTGCCAACAATCTCACACCACAGGATGCCAGAGATCGTGCGAAATGGAGGCGTAATAGTAGGAAAGCGGACCCCGGGCTCCAACGCGAAGGCCGCGGATGCGACCGGGATTATACGCTGAGATGATGATGATGACCTTTACGTACTTGAGTGACTCACACGGGTGCGTTAGATGGTTGGATCACTGTCTGGTTACAAGTGTTACTAAGTGTTCCATTTTGAAAGTTAATGTTATTAATGATGTTTCCTGGTCTGACCATTTTCCCCTGGAAATTACGTGTAATTTTAATGTTTTAGTGTCGAAGTATTGTAACAAAAGAGTAGAACCTAATAAAGTAATTTGGGGAATTAGAAATTCTGAACAGATACGTCACTACTCTGAGGTTTGTCATGAGGCCCTCCGTGATATTGATTTTCCGAGGCAGTTTATGAGTTGTAGTGACAAGTTGTGTAATAATAAACAACACAGATTACTAATTAGCGATATGTATAAGCAAATTGTATGTGTTCTACAGGCGGCTGCTATTTCGAGTCATAATACATTTGTTAAGAATAAGAATAGATTTATAGTTGGGTGGAATAAAGTTGTGAAAGAGGTTCATGCTCGGGCGCGGTTTGCTTTTCAGGGATGGGTCTTGCACGGAAAACCTGCTTCGGGCACTATGTATCAGGAAATGAAAACTTTGAGACAAACATTTAAATCGAAGTTGAAGTGGTGTCAGGACAATGAAACCCAGATTAAAATGGACATCATTGCCACCCTTCACGAAGAAAAGAAATTCAGTTCTTTTTGGAAGCAAACCAATTCTCTGAATCCCAGACCGAATCTACCATCAAACGTTGATGGCTTGTCACAGAACAGTGATATAGCCGGCATGTTCATGAACCATTTCAGGGTTGTTCCGCTTTTTACAATTAAATCTATGCGAGGCACTCGGGCCCCGTGTGAGGGCGATTCTCATTTAAGGTTCAGCATGAAAGTTGTAAAGGACGCGTTGAAAAGTATGAAGCGAGGTAGGTCGCCTGGGCACGATGGTTTGAGTGTTGAGCATTTAAGGTCCGCTGGTGTGCATTTGCCTAGGCTACTCGCTATGTTCCTCAATTTTTGTATGGGTCACTCTTACCTGCCTGACGATCTCGTACGAACTGTCGTAATTCCTATTGTTAAAAAGAAGACCGGTAATTCATCCGACAAAAACAACTATAGGCCTATTTCACTGGGTACGGTTATTGGCAAGGTGCTGGATGGTCTGCTTGAGAGACAGTTGAAGATGCATATTAAACTAAACGACGCGCAGTTTGGTTTTAGAACCGGTTTGTCGACGGAAAGTGCAATCCTGTGTCTCAAGCAGACTGTGCTGTACTACACAGACAGGAAGACACCTGTTTATGGATGTTTTCTGGATCTGACAAGGGCCTTTGACCTGGTGAATTATGACATTCTGTGGCAAAAAATGTCGGATGAAACAGAACTTCCACCTGAGGTTATACATTTGTTTAAGTACTGGTATGAAAATCAGAGGAACTGTGTGAAATGGGCAGATGCACAATCAGCAGAGTATGGGTTGGAGTGTGGGGTGAGGCAGGGGGGGTTGACCTCGCCCAGCCTTTTTAACTTGTACATAGACCGGCTGGTTGGTGAGCAGAGTAGCACTCTGGTTGGTTGTTCTGTTGATGGCAAAATGATTAACAACATAAGCTATGCTGATGACATGGTGCTGCTCAGCCCATCAATCTGTGGACTAAGGAAGTTGGTGGCCGTGTGTGAGAGGTATGCGGGGGCCCATGGCTTGAGGTATAATGCCATTAAAAGTGTTATTATGGTTTTTAAAGTTCGAAATAATACACCCACCAATATACCTGCGGTGATGTTACAAGGAATACCATTAAAAGTGGTCTCTCATTTTAAATACCTCGGTCATGTGGTGACGGATTCTCTCACAGACGATCAAGATATAGATCGGGAGCGCAGGGCGCTGGCAGCCCGATGCAACATGCTTGCTCGCAGGTTTGCGCGGTGTACTGAGCAGGTAAAACTGACGCTCTTTAGAGCTTACTGCCAGTCGTTTTACTCATGCAGCTTGTGGGTTAGGTATACGCAGAGGGCTTACAACGCTCTGCGCGTCCAGTACAATAATGCGCTGAGGATGTTGTTGAGGCTGCCTCGATTTTGCAGTGCATCAGGCATGTTCGCGGAAGCGCGAATTGATGACTTTTATGCCATCATTCGCAAACGGTGTGCTTCGATGTTGCGGCGATTTCGGGGCGGCCCAAACAGTATCCTAGCTACACTGGCGGACAAGGTCGACGGACCTTTTATTAGGCTCTGGGCGGACAGACATGTGCGCGCACATATTCATGTCGCCAACTGATGATTTAACTCTGTTTCTCTTTTTACTAACATAGGATAAGTTTTTTTTTTTTAACTAACAATATATGGGCCTTGCCTGAAATAAAGAATTTGAATTTGAATTTGAATTTAAACGCTCAATAGTCACGTACTACCCTATTCCTCGAAATGGATTTCATATTAACTCATTAAAAAAATGAACTATCCCCATTCACTATTGAAATGGGTCGACCTGTAAAGATAAAAGAATAAGATAAGAAAATGTATACAAGGTTAGGACAATCATCCTATCGTACTAATATTAGGTACAAAGAAAGTTTGTCATGATAGATGGATATTTGTTACCTACGTTTCCATTAAAGAAACTACTAAACGGACTCAGATGATATTTGGCACACATACCCTTATTCCAAAAAGAGATTTAACTTTAGTTCCAGACTTGACCCAAAAGTCAAAGTTCGAAATACAAATACTGACTCAAAAGTCAATATTTGTATTTCGAACTTTATTGACTTTAAGTCACAGTTCTTAATATAAAAGTGACATCTTAGGATCGAATTAAGCTGTCATTTTTATATAAAGAACTGCATTTCTGTAGTGGTTAAGTGAATAATTCAATGACAATTTAAGTGGTTTAAACCTGATCTAAACAAAATCCACTTTTTGTAATAAGAGGAATAAATTTTATAACCAACACCCTAATGGCATAACACACCATTACTATCAGTTGGAATATTTTTGAAGCTTATTGCTATTCTATTGCTCCCTATGTTCAAAAATGTGTCTGCTTAACAACGTAAGAAACGCAATGAATGCTGTTGAACTGTCAAAATGAAACCCATTGCAACTGATGATGTGTTACGCAATTACTCTGCAAGATTAACATAAACTTTTCATATCGGTATCACTTATACTAGTGAAACCGCGGTACGCTGATACAAATAAATTAAACATCGTAACCTAATGACGAACTCGTACGTACTTTATCTACGTTCGTAATGCATTTTGTTTCTTATTTCATCGTTCTGACTGACTCTTCGACAGTTAATAAGAGCCTGTTTTTGGTTTAATTAAAATAAATACTTTTACATCTCTCATAATCGGTTAGTAGGTCCTTATAACTCCCATAACCCCCAAATGGGGCTTGTACGTGACCAATTAGCGCTCTAGGATAATAATGTAGCTAGAAAAGCTCTAGGGCGGTAAGTAATTTAAAAAAAAAACATTTCATATTTTTTGTTTTATTCTTTTTGTTATAACTTAAAAGAAAATTACCAGAGCCCACAATATCATCACCAAAACTTACCAACCTACAAGTGATTAAAATGAATTTTTGATACTTCATGATTCGCCTAGAAAGAAAAAGTTAAAGCAAGAAATAGAACAACTTTGTATTGTAGCGAGAGCCGAGTCTTTGCTCGATGATAAAAGTGTCTAGTAGGAAAACTTAAAGATCAGAAATTATTAATAAAAATTAAGAAAAATTATATAGTAAAATCTCCGCAACAATATCAATAATTTTAGTCTAATCGAACCATAATATAACTTAATATCATAATATCATTCATATAAGTAAATACAGTTAACGATCAGCCCCCTAATCGGCGAACACTTTTTTGTCAAATGATTGCGACTAGTTGGTATCTGCTGGGATCGTTCGGCCCGCCCATTGGTCCGTTCGGCCCAAACGATCCCAACTAGTCGCAATCATTTGACAAAAATGTCACCCATCCACCAGACAAAGCCTTGCCGCCAAGCGATTTGTCGTGTTCCGGCATGATGTCTGGCGAGCCGTACGGAGGACGGGTCTGAGCAGTTGTGTTGCGATGTGTGCCGGGTACGATGCGCCTAATGTTGTTGTGTTGGTAGTTTGGTCGTGAAGGGTCTTCAGATCAATCTCCCATTGGCGCAGCATCATTGTTCGTGTTGTTGGGTTTAACATTGCATCACCTCGCTCAACTGCCGTCTTCCTTCCTATTCGCTCAGTTTTTCTGAGTGGATAGGCTCTTAATAAACTAGCGCGCTTTACCATCAACGATCGCATCACTGCTTACCATCAGGCGGGATTGCGATCAAGCGCTAGTTTATAAACATTAAAAAACTTATAACTAAGTACATAGTTAAAAATAAACGCTATGAATCTATAGACAACACAGCATTTTGCTTTAGGTAAATCAAATAAGTACTGGTATAAAATTTGATTCTTGGTTTAACAGAGATCATATAAATTAGACGCTCACAGGCCTGTGTAAACGGAATTTATAGTTGTATAGCCTCAACTATCTACCTACATATTTATACGAGGTTCCGTCATAGTTGGGGGGTGAGGTTTCTATGTTTTCGGCACACGGCGCTCCATGCAAATAGCACTGCACGCGCCATCTGTAGTATACCTGTAGTATCTGTACCTACATAATACTGTTTGTAAATAAAATTTAGTTCGATATAATTTGTTCTCGATATAGCGTCATGACATACGGACGTGCTCATCAAAATAATTTAATAATTGCATAAATTAACAGTTTTTAATTGTGACCTAGTTTTATAATCATAGCATTTCGTTGTGTACTTGAACGATTTTTGTGGAAAGTATGGACAAAAACTAAGTGATATTTTTTCGCAAACATGGATAGCAGCCCCTCCGTTCGGGGTGGTCTGCCGCCACGCTCTTCACCATCAGCAGCAACATCCAGAAGTCAAGTTCAGGATGAAACAATTTTTTCTACTCCTGAAATCCAGTCCTGGATGTCCAGCATTGAGCAGTGCTTGCATGAAGTTTGCACCATAGCTTCGGAGGGCAAGATGAATTCCGAACAGAAACTTAGGATCAGCAGCCTCTGCCGTAAAGTCGGACATGGAGTCTCTCACATGGCTGTGCAATACCAGTCATTAAAACATAAAGCCCTCCAAAACTACGCGACCCTGCAAAACTTCAAGGAAAATGAAGACCTGTCTGCTGGTTTGGCTGAGATCAAGCAGCAATTACAAGAGACTCTTTATAGACAAAACAAGGAAAGCACTTCTTTTGCAGACATGGTAAAGGGAACCAAAAGCCTTATTCGCCCTCATCCAATTAGCTCAGTCGCTATTTATCCTAGTGACAGTACGAAGACCAGCGAAGAGACCATAAATTTAGTCCAAAAAATTGTATGCCCGGAAGAAATGAAGTTGAAGGTGCGTGGACTTCGAAAAACAAAAAACGGCGGTGTTATCATAAGCACGGAGACCAAGGACGACATCCAGAAATTGAAGCAGACTGTCGAGCGTTCCACCTCTATACTTACTGTCGATGAGCCTCGTAAGCGGAAGCCTCGTATTGTCATTATTGGGGTCCCGACTAATATGGAAGAAAAAGAGGTCTTTAAATACATTTTTGAGCAAAATATTGTGGACAAATTACCTACATTGACTAAAGATGCCTTTTTGACTTCAATAAAATTAAGCCATAAGTCAGGGAAAAGGGATGCTGACAGTTGCAACTACGTTGTTGAAGTACCAGCCGGCGTACGGAAAGCCCTTTTATCTCAGAACAGACTTTACATTAACTGGACATCATGCCCTGTACGAGACTTCACCCTTGTGACTCGGTGCTTCAAGTGCCAGCAGTACGGTCATGCAGCCAAGACCTGCAAATCCACCACTTCAACTTGCGGCCACTGTGGAGAAGATGGTCACGCGGCTCAAGAGTGCTCTTTGAAAGAAGACTCACCAAAATGCGCAACCTGCAAGCGCTATAAAAAACCCAGCAACCACAAGACGGGAGATTCCGATTGCCCAGCAAGAAAAGCCGCTGAATTCAGGTATATCAACTCCGTAGATTATGAAGGCGCCTAAGAGCGCCAAACACTAGATTATATTTAGCTCTGATTGCATACTTTGTATAGGTATATTTTAGTTATGGATAATTTAATTACAGAAATAGACAATTCTTTTCAGTCAGAATCTAAAACATGTGAGGTTGAAAATTGCAAACAATATCTTTCCGGATATCAAAAGCCATTTATAGTACTAACACAGAATATACGTAGTATTTGTAAAAACTTTGACAGCTTTAACGTTTTTCTTCATAGACTGGACATAGCATGCGATATCATAATACTAACCGAATGTTGGTTATCAAAACGACAAGAAATCATCCCTAGTATGACGGGATACAACTTTTTCCATAGCACGAATAACCAGAATCAAAATGATGGCATTGTAGTTTACGCTAAACAATCGATTATTGTCTCAGTCGAAGAACAAAATCAAGTAGACTGTAACTGCCTTATAATTAAAATAGGTTCAACTATAGCAATTATAGCTATCTATAGATCCCCATCATTTAGAAATCTAGATTCCTTTCACCATTTCCTAAACCAGGCTTGTCGTAGTCTTTCCACTTTTAAGCACATCATATTAACGGGTGACATTAACATAAACATCAGAGCAGAAAACGGTGATACAGGTACTCAAAATTACCTAAATTTATGTTCATACCATGGGCTTCACACCGGTCATACCCTATCGACACATCAAAGTGGCTCGTGTCTCGATCACATGATGATAAAAACTACCTTACCATATATTACCCTAGTTACTAATTCAACAATAACAGATCATAACGCCGTCCTATTAACAATGAACTTAACGCTACCTAAGCAAAATCGTCCCATGTCGAAGTCCAAATTAAATATAAATAAATTGGAACATGACCTGCATAACATTGATTTTAGCTCTGTGTACAATTCTGATGACGCTGATTTGTCTTTATCGTATTTAATTAAAAATGTCCAGCAAGCAATATTACATAATACGACCGTCACAACATTAACTCGTAAGTATTATAATATTAAACCGTGGATTACTCCGGGCCTTGTCCGATGTATAAGGCACAGAGATAAACTACATCAGAAGACCAAACTTTTTCCTGACAATAAAATGCTTCTTGTTACATACAAGAGATACAGGAACTATTGTAACAATCTCTTGAAAAAACTTAAAATTGATTACGATAAAAACGAATTACAGAAAGCAGGTAATAATAGTAAACAGATATGGAAACATATTAAAAACTTGACTTACAGAAATAAGCCACGGGAATCAGTTTCATGTTTACTGCTCACTAACTCATCACCGCTATCATCAGCTAATTTTGTAAATAATTTCTTTGTGAACGTAGGGAAATCCCTCGCTGAACCACTTCTGAACCAATCTGGCGACCAGTCCGCACATTATCAGACATCTCTAAAGAGCTGTGTAAAATCTTTTGCGCTGTTGGACACGGACGAAATTGAAATAGAACAAATTATCTCAGAGCTGAAGGATGATTGTGCGGTAGGCTGGGACAATATTAACAATAGAATATTAAAGCGTTTTAAACACATTTTGGTACGCCCATTAACGTATATATTTCAGATGTGCCTCAGAGAAGGAATTTTTCCTAAAAGTCTGAAAAAAGCGACGGTCATCCCTATTTTTAAAAATGGTAGTAGAGATGTAGTGAGTAATTATAGACCAATATCTATACTGCCTGCACTGTCCAAAATATTAGAAAAAATTATAAACAAGAGACTAGTCAATTACTTAGAAACGAACAACTTATTGTCTCCTTCACAATTCGGGTTTAGAAGCAAATTGTCTACAGCGAATGCTGTACAAAAGCTAACAGACCACGTTGCACAAGAACTCGGTGATGGAAACCAGGTCCTAACTATCTTCCTAGACTTAGCAAAGGCTTTTGACACCGTATCTGTTCCTTTACTCTTGAATAAACTGGAGGCTTTAGGAATAAGAGGTACACAGCTGAAACTCTTCAAAGATTATTTAAGCGATAGATCGCAATGTGTTCGAATCGAGTACATGACTAGTGACGAAGAAAAAACTCTAGGTTTTGGAGTCCCACAAGGCAGCATCCTTGGTCCATCGTTGTTCCTTATATATATTAATGATTTATGTAACTTAAATTTAGTAAATGGCAAAATAATATCGTACGCCGATGACACTGCGATTATTTTCACCGCCAAAACGATTTCCGAGTTGTATAGCACAGCACAGGCAGGTTTTAACTCCGTTATTAACTGGCTTCGTTGTAATCTATTAACACTGAATGCTGAAAAAACAAAATATATTCATTTCACTATGCGTAATGTTGATAACAAAACAATTGATTCCCATTTATACGCTCACCACTGTAACAAACCGTCTATCACTCCTTGTACCTGTCCTAGGATCCTTGAAACAAAGTTCCTAAAATATCTTGGAGTCTTTGTTGACAACACACTATCCTATAGACAACATATTGAAAGTTTGGTTACAAGAGTACGTAAACTTATGTTTGTATTCAAAAAACTGCGCTCCATTGCAGACACCAACTTAGTAAAACAAGTTTATTTTGCTCTATTTCAATCTATACTCCAGTATTGCATAACTTCATGGGGTGGAACATCAAAATCTATCCTTCTCTCCCTGGAACGTGCACAAAGAGCTGTTCTAAAAGTAGCAAATTCTCTGCCTTTCCTTTTCCCTACATTCCAGTTATTTAAATCCTGCAAAGTTTTGTCAGTTCGGCAAATTTATATACTGCACATAATACTAAAACAGCATGCTACGCTTACTTACAACGCTAATATAATTAACAAAAGGCGGAATGATATAGTGTGCAGCTCAACCTCTATCTCTAAATATGCATTTACACACAAATTCTATACGTTCTTAGGGTCCTTTTTATACAATAGATTAAATAGAGTATTAAATATTTATAATTTGAATTATTTTAGCTGTAAGAATGTTGTTTCTAATTATCTACAAGGTTTGTCATATGAGCAGACTGAAGACCTACTTACAGTATGTAAATAAATTTAGCAATAACCATTACTTTAACAGACTAATAATACTATGTAAGCAATAGGATACTAATAATAACACTGTATACTTCCGTTGTGTTCTAGATTTTTACGTCCTACTTTTATTGTTTTATTGTTAATTTATTGCAAAATAAAAAAATATAATAAGCACTTTTACGCCTGAAGCACAGGTTCTACCTAGTTCAGGCAAATTATACATCAGTGCTATTTAGAATTAAGAAAATCATTATACAAATTATGTACAAAGTTGAGAAATAAACAATTTATTTATTTATTTATTTTATTTAATTTGTTTATTATTTGTTCTGCCTTTGAAATTAACATTACTTGGCCATACACACACACACACACACACACACACACACACAAACACACATTATCATTCACGTCATGCTACTTTTGATTTAGGAAAGTATTACTTGTTTACATAATAAGTAATTGTACGAAAAGTCTGATGATGTTTCTGTAGTAGCAGATGTTAAGATATCTAGTGTGAGATAGTTAAACTACGTAGTAACATCGATACAAAACGAAGCAAGCAGTTTTGCTTTTAACCGGTAGATGAAAAACAAAAAAGGGGGCTGGATCTTATTAGATACCGCCCACTTTTTGTACCCCTCATCCCGCAAATTGTCACGCTCTCTATATTTTCTCCATGCATCTAACCATCATACTGGCAATATACATCATGCATTCAGCCCAATTACGAAAGAGGTCGCTCCGCTATTAAGCCTTGTCTTCGTATGAGTATGCCTAATAGTCATCAATTTTAAATATCGAACGGCGAAGCTCAATTACGTTCTTGAATAAATATATTTAAAAAAATCAAAACCTCACAATCGAGATGTAAAGCAGAATAGTTAGCTCGGGTGTAAACCACAATTGCACCCTCGAGCTATACAGCATGTAAAGAAAACCCTGTCCGACCCGTGAAGGTATTCTTAGGTATCGTTAGCTGATTCTACTAATGCGTACATAACCTGGCTAAACTAAAAAAAATACCCCCTAAAAATAAATAAATAAAATCAATAGGTAATTACATGGCAACACAGGCACAGGTCATGACCTCAGTTGACCTCATGCATGCGTTTATCGAAAGAAACAATGATACCTACTTAGGCAGCTCGTGAAAAGAACTTTTTTTTAAGTATTAAGGTCATCTGACTCTCCGAATGTATCATTTCATTCGATGAGCACAATGGCTGTGGCGGAGATGTTGTTCCATATTTCGTTCATTAAGAAAGATACAGGCCTGGCACCGTCGCACGAGATTAGCACGGTGTTTCACAAAGTTAGTCCACCCCTACCAATTCACTGCTCGCCGAACTGATAGTGGAGGTACTCACGTACAGGTCGGCAAAAATATGGTGGGGCACCGTCATGGTGGGGCACCGTCATGCTGGAACCACACCACCACCCCCACATCCGAATCGTCCAACACCTGATCACAACACAACACAGCTAATTGCAGTTACTATCTTCCATCAGCATGTTACATTACGTTAGAAAATGATATGATCACACAGTAAACGATACGTCTACAAGGACGCAATGTCTTCGCAAAACTAATAAATTTAAAATAAAAATGATTTTTGTTTCATAAAAATAGTACTCTAGCTGTACCCTTACCGGCGGCGGTACCCTTTGACTAGAGGTGTGAAAGTATTCAAAATATGACTCGTAACGATTTCGAATCTCACGCATCGATTCAACATCGCATGGAATTCTTTAGATTTTAGAACTTTCACATAACTTAAATCAGGTGAACTTAAATGCTTTACATTGATTATAATATTTTCCTAAAATCGTGTTTCATAAGACCTTTCTAGTTTCTGTTTACTAATACCTGTGATGTAATAAAGTTATTTTCTCGGTGGTAGGCCATAACATCGGCCGTCGGCAGAAGTTACCACCCACCAGAGAAAGCCTTGCCGCCAAGCGATTTCTCGTGTTCCGGCATGATGTCTGGTGAAGCCGTACGGAGGACGGGTCTGAGCATTTGTGTTGCGATGTGTGCCGGGTGCGATGCGCCTAATGTTGTTGTGTTGGGGGTTTGGTCGTGAAGGGTCTTCAGATCAATCTCCCTTTGGCGCAGCATCGTTGGTCGTGTTGTTGGGTTTAACATTGCATCACCTCGCTCAACTACCGTCTTCCTTCCTATTCGCTCAGTTTTTCAGAGTGAATAGGCTCTTAATAAACTAGCGCGCTTTACCATCAACGATCGCATCACTGCTTACCATCAGGCGGGATTGCGGTCAAGCGCTAGTTTATAATCATAAAAAAAAAAAATTGTATAATAGATAATCAAACGAAAGCACTTTTACCATTAGGTAATCTGTGTTTTTACAACAAATCATTGAACCAGGTACAAGTTTTGATTAATAGCGATAAAAAAAAATGTTATTACGCAAAAAATTGTGCACCTCTAGTCTTTCTTTTGACGGCGCCGAAAATGCTCACAAAAATGCTAGACAGACGAACGCCGCCAAAGAATTAAAGGAAAGGCGACAATTATGCCGTCTAAAATGGTGTTGTCACTTTTTAGAAATTTACCAGATTTTGGAGAAGTTAGAATAAATACGCGAAGAAAAAAGATTGTTTCAAAATTTATTAGTATTGTTATTATGATGATTATGCAAAATTTCAAATTTTATTTGGTCATGTGATTATCTAACTTTTATTACCCTTATGGGTCGGACGGGGTTTTCTTTATATATTGTATACGCCCTCGCTGCGCTCGCGCGCCTAATCTTGGCCTGCAATTGATGCCTTACAGCCCTTGGCTAACTAATCTACTATTGATTTTGTGTGTAATAAACTATTTAACTTTTCTTTCTTTTACTCAACTACATGTTTATGAATAGCTAATGCTCTGTAAACTCATTAGGTTGTTCATGACATGGAAATTAATTATGAAGCAATTTGATACCTTACCTTCTTACGTCAAGAGTAATAAAAGCCACTTCTTAGTGACAAACTATGATAGTTATGATTTGAATATCGGAAAAAATCGAGTTGATTTTCAACTCTGGCAGAATAGTCGACACAAGCCCGGTTGCAAAGGAAAAAATTTGTTATTCGATTTGTGTTAAAGCTTGCAAACATTCGTATATCAAGCACATTCAAATTTCCCGATTCCTTCCCATTTGATTCCATATATTCCTAATACCATACATTTTTGGTTTAAAGGCCTAGAGATTGGGCCAGAAAAACTTACAAAAAAAAAACCAACCTCTCTCTGCTTCAACACTTGATCAAAAAAGCAACTTCATCGTACGCCGGCTGGCAAATATAAAAACTCTATAAATCAATAGTTATCCCTTGAATCCAATAACCAAAGAGACCAGTAAACATTTATGGAGGCCTCTGTCGCCACCTGGAGTGTGCAGCGCTGAAAATTCCAGTAAGTCCTTTTCCTTTTTTTCCGTTTGACTGTGCCCCATGTAATTTCTCAAAATCGCGCCTACGAAAAGCAGTTCAGCTATCGAAGATATATCAGTACCATTATCAAACAATTTGCTTAAGCATTCATTTATCATCACTTAAAAAACATGCCTAAAATTATTCTAAGCATAGTAAGGTAACGAGCAATCGGCAAACATGTTAAAAAATAAACGACAATGAATGTTCTTGATACTTTAAACTTTTAAATTCAAGATGGTGAAATTCAAAATGGCACAGGACGGTTTGTAATTCAAAATTACTTAATGGGCACTATGAAGACCCACATTTTATTACTGAAGAAGAATTCAAATTTATTCTGACCTTAATCTTTCGAATAAAATGCACCGAGAAGACTGTCTTAAGCGATCCGAGAAATAAAGCAAAAAGCCTGACGTCAAAAGAATTCAAATGGAACAGTTTTAGTTACTTTCTCAGAGTGATCGCTATTATGTTAAAAGGATTATTAAATTTATTGTTTTAAACCCCTTTTTCTGTTAGTTAAGTTATTCAAATAACTGCCTCATTAGTCTGCTAGGGATACTGATTTGATCCTCAGGAAGTTTTAGATACATTCTTTTATACAATATGTAAAGAAAACCCTGTCCGATCCGTAAAGGTATTGTTAGGTATCAATAACTGATTCTACTAATGGATACAAAACCGGTCTAAACTTAAACAAAAATCCCCCTAAAAAAAATAATATTATTTCGCAAAAAAGAGGTAACTTAATACATGTGCGTTAAGCACTCTTCCGCGGGCGGCGGGCGGCAGGGCACGCAGCACGTGGTCGCATCGCTATTCGCTCATAATAATACCGGTGTTGTCACTTTTTTAAAATTACCAAATTTCGGGGAAGTTGGAATGGATTCGTGGGAAAAAAGATTATTTCAAAATTCATTAGTATTGTTCCCATGATGATTACGTAATATTTTATATTACATTTGGTCAAGTGTTTACCTAACCTTTATTATCCTTATGGGTCGGACAGGATTGTCTTAACATATTGTATATTTAGTAGTCACCGTAGAGGTAAGAAATCCGGGTTTCAGGACGCTATTCTGTATTTTATTAATTTTTATCAATCAAAATCAAAAGTCATTTATTCAAATTAGGCTGAGAATCAGCACTTTTTGAACGTCAATATTACATAAGACAGTGCCCCAAAACGCCCACCCATCGACACTTCCTAGTGCTTTCGCTGGGAAGAAGTGGCGGAAGAAACTCCCCAGCAGCACAGCTGTCTGTTCAATCAATCAAACATTTATTTTGTTAAATACATGAATAAAATCATATATCAACCAACATGTCGAAATAAGACAGTTAAGAGTTCGGGAGAGTTGAGGTACTCGACAAATAAGGCATTAATGGTGAAATTCACCATAGTAAGCCGCACCTACAAAAGATACACCATACGAAGTTCGTACGATGTATCTTTGTAAGAGCAGCTAAATCATTAATGTACTCGGATTACGAACACATTATTAATATCCGCCGTCTTTATGTAACGTCACTCGCCCAAATAATTATAATTCGATCAATAAGAACTTAGATGGGTAGGCTATCAATCTTCGAGGATTACACTACGTAAGATCTAATCACTGCGTGTCGGGAGATAGCAGGAGAATCTCACAATGAACGCCAGTCATCCATTTTTATACGTCTTTCCGGGGTTTGGTTTTATTGGTAATCTCCGATTAATTTGTTTTCAGAGTGAAAGCTTTTTCATTTTGGCAGCTATGCTGTTTGAAAGCAGAAATATACGGTCCAATTAAAGTTGCTAGACAACTCCGGCCGGCCGGATATGTCAGTGTTCTACATCGAACTGTGAATTTGAACAGTCCGCACATCACATCTTGTGGGAGTGTATTCTTTGGCAGAATGAACGCAATATTATGTTAGATAGTGTACAAGTTACATCCGGAGTCGTTTATTATACGGACCTTGTAGAAACTAGAACCAATTTCCGTGCGTTCAGGCGCTTTTGCCATACCTATTATTGGAATCAATTGTAACAGCACATACCCACTTAGGACCCATTAACTTAATCAAATTTTATTCCGTGGTGCTTGGCACTCTGGGCTTCTCCCAGTTGCAATAATGTCCCTTGTGCTGATTGGCCTAGTTCTATTCTGTCTCCTGCTTGTTATGGAGGGAAGTGGATAAAATATCTTTTTTCTTACTCCTCCGCTATTCTTTTCTGATTAATTTCGTTGCGGGACCCAAGACAGTTGAATCGCTTCTCCGGGACTCGTCGAGCTTCATTGCTCGGCGTTTTTCTGGCGGTCTCCACTGTTGATTCTGGCTTTCAGGAGTTGCAGTGGGTGGGAAAAGTGTGGCGGGTTTTGTCCCAAAAAAAAAAGGCAACTCCGGTCACATAGCGACAATTGCTGTATGAAAAAATTGGATTGATTACATAATGTTTAGGATCAACCGCCGCCATCGGAGGATTTTCTCAAGTATCAGTTGAACAATCAGATAAAATAAAATAAAACAGATTTCCTCAACTCGTACCTCAAATGACTACGCTAATAGCGGTTATTGATCCCATACAGAATGATCGAATATTGTTTTTATTAATGGCCGGTGGAACAGACGAGTCCACGCGAGTCTGCAGCGGATACCACGTTTCAGCAAGCGTAATGTGGGCTGCCCCTCAACGTAGGTCTCATAGGGTACTAACATTATACTGGGCAATGATCGTATGATACACAAGGTCCCTCGACTTGCAAAAAATATGGTACAGAGCCCCAGCGGTCCTTTTCAGTGACAGTCGGACGTGATGATGTGAACCATATCAGCAATTCAGCATACCATAAGCTTTTACCGCAAATAAACATATTTTCTTTCTTTCTTTTATCCTGCTAACACGGAAATAAGACCACAAGTCCAATATAAATTAAAGCAAAGAGAACTTGAGACCACAAGATCACAAATAACTGTCCTCGTATTGAACAGAGTTAATTCCAACGTCTCGGCACACTTTACAGTTGTTATAAATTACTTTGGAACTTACAGATTTTCATTCCAACCATTCGTTAGAAGATTGGGACTAATACACCAGAGGGATAATTTGCCCCAGATGTAAAATTTTCCCACTGTAAGGAAATACTTGGTTTACATATCAGAATCATCAATCATGAAATATATAACTAGGTACTTTAATACTTTACCATCGGGTGGATCGGAGGACTAATGGATTTTTCAATGAAATCTCAAAACGACTGGTTGACACTTCCTATGACCCGAGGGCTAACATTTACCTTGGCCAGACAATAAGCCACGCAACGTAGAAATACTTCCAGTCTCTTGTGTATATTAGCAGTCTACAGCGATGCGGAGGAATATTCCAAGTCATATTTTAGCTTGATAATAGCCTCAATTCCCTTGTTTACATAGTAATTTAAATTTAAGTTCAATGTGTCTTTTTCATGTTATTTCGTTATGAAAAGGACAGAAGATAGAATAATTAGTAGAGTCATGTCAAATTAGTCCGCGCCTGACGTAGATTGACGTATTTTCAGACGCCATGTTTTAATCGCATCTAAACTGTCTATGAAGTATCTTAATTTGACAGGACTAAAGGCTCATTTACAGGCTCTTAAGTAGCAAGTGTGCAAGTGTCAAGTGATTAGTAAAATCTTTTAATTAGTAAAATCTTTTACTAATCACTTGAAACTTGCACACTTGCTACGTAACACCAAGTAAATGAGCCTTAAGTTAATATCTTATCTTCTATTCTTTTCTTAATGAAATTGAAAGAAAAAGATGCATTTTACTTAAAATTAGTTTGTGAAAAAGGGAATCGGCGCCACTATGTACAGTAAGGGTCAAAAGTGCGTTAAAACTTTTGAACTTTATTGCAATAAGAATAAGTGTCAAAAGTTGTACTCCACTTTTGACTCTTACTGTATCTAGTTAGTTTATTTAAATATTTTTGATGTAATAGTTTGTTAGCAGTGAAACTTTAAGCATGCCCTCTCCATTGCTTGTTGAGTAACCTTGGCGCAAGACCAAAGACTAGGTCCAGCAGTGGATGTCTTCGGCTGAAATGATGGTGATAATGATGAGTTTGTTAACTAATTGTGCATTACAATAATATTTAAGTCTCCATGTAGAAGAAGATAAGACAATAGGGTGTTTGACTAAAAAAAACTAATTACTCCGTCAGTCAGATTTCCGAAAAATACTAGACAAGTATTTTTTGTTTTATCAAAACAATAAAAATTGACAAATATAAAAGGCATCAAAGATCAGGTGGTGGCTGGTGACATCACTGGTCGCTAAAAAGTGTAGCGTGCAGTGACGTCACACGAGTTTTCAAAGCACTGTGTCGTGTTCATATTTTGTTTATATGAAAAAACAAAAAATACGTGTCTAGTATTTTTTGGAAATCTGACTGACGGACTAATTAGTTTTTTTTAGTCAAATACCATATTAACTAAATATTTAGTACAATCCGTTCAACCGATTTTAACTCCTATTGCGCGGTGACATGACAAACAGTACCTGCAGTAAACAGTTGGTATTGTCCCTTTTAATGTCATCCTTCTTCCAACGAAATAGAAGTCAAAATAGGTTGCCATTGACAACGTGTAAGTCAAACGTGTAATACAGTGTCAACATACACGAAAGCCATGTTATCGACGCCAGTTGCTTCTGCCGTTAACGCATGTCATTCTTGTGTGTGAGCACTTCTTTTTCTTCAGCCTTTAGAAGCCCACTGCTGGACAAAGACCTCCCCAAGGCTTTCATAGCATTGAGGGTTTACTATAATCCCCACGCTTGGCGGGTGGGTTGGGGATCACAATAGTTTTATATTCCACAGGAGAAGCGCTGCTGCCTGCTTCTCTGATTAGAGTTCCCTTAGTCGCCTCTTACGACATCCACGAAAGATATGGGTTGTTCCTATTTTAAGCACGGTACCACACGGGAAGCCGGTGTCACACTGGAAACCGTGTGAACAATAAGCCATATTATCGACAGCAGTTCCCTCTGTCGTTAACGCGTGAGACTCGTGTGTCAGAGCTTTAAGCACTTAAAAAGGTGAGTTTATGTAAGGTGTATTAAGTACATAAATATTTAATGCTCTTTAATGAAAAATCCCAACTACATTACCATAACCATTACATAATCTCCACTAGTTTTAAAGCCTTTTCGACCCTCTAGGGGCTCGCGGAAGTTATAGTACATGGTAAGGGTCTTAACCTCCATTCTACCGGCCTAATTAATTTTAAGGGCCAGCCGCATCACTTGCAAATTGTGGGGAACACCCGCTTAACCCTTGTTACAGCACTTTCGGATATCATCTATCGATGGAATAGTAGATTGTTAACCTAGTATCAAAAGAATCAATTCCCGAGGTATTTAGACCGAGCAGGAATTAATTCTTTTACCTGTGTTAAACATTCTGCTTTTCATTTTAAATATGAGGAAAATAAAAGTAGTTGTTTATTAAAAGTATTTTTTTTTAAATTTAGTTACAGATAAATAACAGGTTAGTATCCCGCCAATTTATGTCGACTTTTTACGTTTAAAATATGGAACTCACGGCGTAATTGATGCGTCTTATCCCGCTCAAAGAAGTTTGCGCTAGGTACAGGTCGCACTGGCGGTTTTTTTTTATAATAAAACTCTTCACAGCTGACAGCTGTTCTATTTTCAAAGTTCATTCCGACCCGTAGGTGGGAATTAGGGAGTTTTGGCGGGAAAGTCAAGCTGAGTGTCACGCTCGTTTTTCATTGGACTTTTAAAATTATTTATAGTGTTGTTTACTAAATAAAATTGCGTGATTTATGTAGTAAAAGTTCATAAAGAACAGTGAAATATCGCAGCATAGTGGCCACATCTTGACTTTGCCCCAAACCTCACTCGTAAGACGGATCACGCGGCCGTCTTTTTCGACATGAATAATTCATAATTACGTGACATTGGCTAAATGCACAAACCGTGCGAAGCCAAAAAAATAAAGAAAGAAATAAAGAAAGGTGGGAAGTAATTTGTATAATTTTTTCTCCTTCTAGGGAGGGACGCAGCATCTTCCACCCAATAATCAGATCAAAACAACACTGCTCTCCGAGTATGAGAAATGAAAAGTTGTTTGTTGACCTATTTGGATTTTGATCTTATTGCTAATAGTTTTATAATGTTACGAAATTCCAAGGTTGGCTTAATAAACTTTTTTTTTGGCTTATATTGTTCCACTGTAGGACAAAGGCTGATTTATTTTGACCCAGCGAGGATTGGCCAGGTAATTGTGGAAATGGGTTTCATTTTGGCAGTCTGTTGAACAACATTCATTACTTTATTTACGTTGTTCAGTAGACACATCTTTCTAATATACGGAGCAATGGATTTTTCAAAATTATTCCAACTGATTGTAATAATGTGTTACGCATTAGGGAGCTAGTCTGTAGGCGTCAAGGCTCATCCCTCCATCATCTCCTGAGTTTACTTCGATTTCGCCAGACGTTTTCTGCGATCCACATAATGGCAGATCTGGCTTAAGACTCGTTCTACATGCAACAGATATACTCACCCCAATCTATCTTAAGCTTGGCGACTTTTTGAGTGACGACGCCGGCGTGTTTTGGAGTTCGACATCGTGTTTCTAGCACTGTCCGTTAATCTGATTTTAAGAATACTGCGCTCCATTGCTTATTAGCAAACTTCAAGCTTATAACTCTTGGGCACGCCAAAATAGCGGCGGTAAGTCCCCTCTTTGAGGAGTGGCTAGAAAGGCGCCACGGTGCCGTCACCTTCCGCCTGACACAGGTCCTCACCGGACACGGCTGTCGCAGGAGGTTCCTGTTCCGGATAAGGTGGGAGGAAACACCAGGGTGTCACCACCGGGGGGATCGCCCTGAGGACACCGTGGAGAAAAGATACCTTAGCCCTGGCGCACAGACAAGTAAAGAAACACGTCTGGGTTTTAGTCAGTAAAAGTCAAACACGCCCTTCCGCTTGGACCAGAGCGGGAGAGGTCATTTGATGATTTTTTTCCATCCACAAAAACAAAGCTTCTAACTCTGCTGAATTGTCAAAGACCAGGTTTGAACGCTGTTTGTACATGTCAATTATGAAATTGACATGTACAAACAGCGTTCAAACCTGGCGACACCATAATACCTAGAGATAGTTTCAAAGTATGAACTTTGAAACTATCTCTAGGTATTATGGTGTCGTATAAACTCGTATAATATTGAAATTCTGTGAGAGCTTTGCGGAGTAAGTACCTATTATAAGCATTATAGAAAAACGAAGTACCTAATAGTAACTTGAATAGGCGAGCGGATTGCACTTGTATCAACATGATCCTTATTGGGTGATTTCTCCTGTTTTTTTTTTTCGTATTCCTGACGTGTTTAAAATAAATGCCATATTAAACAGGATTACTCAATCGTTTGCGATTTGATTTATAATATTTTAACTGTTATATTTATCATTCTTAATTGAACTACTCAATTAGTATCATAATAATCTCATCCACATGCAATTCTCACAATAACTTTACTTTCCCCCATAAGACTTATTAAGTTACCGAAACAACTTGTACACCGCAAATGTGCGTTTGGGTTACCTCGAATTACAACCCAAACAACACTTAGGGTAAAGTTAATTTTTAACACAATTTTGGATAATCCAATTATCTTAAAATTTTCCTGAACATTATCTTTGTTTCATTCAGTAAAAACGTGACAAAATGAAGCAAGTTTTTCAAAATAACTTATTTCTGCCTCTTTTCTTTCTGTATTAAATTTTGAGTATTTTTCATTAAATGACCTCTCCCATTCTGAGTGGAACAGAAGGGTGTGTTAGACTTTTTACTGATTAAAACCTACCCATATTCCTTCATATGCCTGTGTGCCAGGGGCTACGTTATCTCTTTCAAACAACTCGTAGCTCTGGCAGGCATCACGATCTCCTTGAGGAGCGCGTGGAACAAAACGCACCGTCGACCTGCAGGATAATTTCGTATTGGGCACGTCACAATAGCGGCGGTAAGTCCCCTCTTTGAGGAGTGGCTAGAGAGGCGCTACGGCGCCCTCACTTTTCGCCTGACGCAGGTCCCTACTGGGCACGGTTGTTTCGGGAGGTTCCTGTTCCGGATAAGGCGGGTGGAAACGCCAGGGTGTCACCATTGTGTGGATCACACAATCACCGCCGTCTCCACGTTGCAGCGATCGGCGGCGATCTCTCGAGTCCGACCCTGGTCCAGGCCATGGTCCGGAGCGAGAGCGCAGGCAGGCCGTCACCTCTTTCTGCGAAGCAGTGATGCTGGCAAGGGAAGAGGCGGAGCGCGTGAGGGATCGGGAATCCAACGCCCTCTCTTCCGCTGCGCCCAGAGCGGGAGAAGTCATTTGATGATTTCCCATCCCAACAAAAAAAAATTTTTTTTTCAGTTCAACAACATTCATTGCGTTATTTACGTTCTTGAGCAGACACATTTTTGAACACATGGAGCAATGGATTAGCAATATGCTTTAAAATGATTCCAACTGATAGTAATAATATGTTACGCAATTAGGGTGCTAGACCTGCAATTGAGTAACACACTATCAGTAGCGTGATCACTCGGTGGTAGGCCATAACATCGGCCGCCGGCAGAAGTTACCACCCACCAGACAAAGCCTTGCCGCCAAGCGATTTGTCGTGTTCCGGCATGATGTCTGGTGAAACCGTACGGAGAACGGGTCTGAGCAGTTGTGTTGCGATGTGTGCCGGGTACGATACGCCTAATGTTGTTGTGTTGGGAGTTTGGTCGTGGAGGGTCTTCAGATCAATCTCCCTTTGGCGCAGCATCGTTGGTCGTGTTGTTGGGTTAAACATTGCATCACCTAGCTCAACTGCCGTCTTCCTTCCTATTCGCTCAGTTTTTCTGAGTGAATAGGCTCTTAATAAACTAGCGCGCTTCACCATCAACGTTCGCATCACTGCTTACCATCAGGCGGGATTGCGGTCAAGCGCTAGTTTATAATTATTAAAAAAAAAGGGTGCTAGACCTGCAATTGAGTAACACACTATCAGTAGCAATGGGTTTCGTTTTGACAGTTCAACTACATTCATTGCGTTGTTTACGATGCAATGCAATGGATTAGCAATTTCCTTTTAATATATTCCAATTGATACTAATATTGAGTTACTCTGGGTGCTGGTACCTACCCCGTCGGCGAGTTTTCAATTTTGAGCCTTTTCATTTATGTTTCGAATTGACATTATTTCCAATTAAGCAAATATCAAATTTCTTTCAATATTAATTAAGGTAATTTCAGAGAGCACTATTTAATTTTAAAGGCAATTAAGTTAATTCCTGAGTGACTGGCTCTACTTAATATAAATTTTCTGAATATATTTGGTGTTGTAGCGCAAATTGAACTTTATTGTATATGCATTAAGTTATTTTTCCTAAACTAATATTTATTCACATTGTTGACAAATATATCGCCATATTATTTTAGGAGTGAAAGTCGGTTTAGACTGAGACCTGCGGAGAAGTTGTTTGAGTAACACAATAACACTATTAATGGATTTCATTTTGACAGTTCAACAACATTCTCTGCATTATTTACGTTGTTGGGCGTCCATTTTTTACGAACATATGAACCAATGGATTTTTAGTCCTATCCTTCAAAATTGATCAGATTGTGATTGATTGCTGATCAATCAGGGTACAGCTTTTCTAACGGCACAGAGCGTTTGCAAGGTGTGTTTGGTAGATACTAATCGATTTGGCCCATTATTTACGGACCGACGACGATGCGTTTCGTAAGATGAATCCGTATTAATAATGACTAGTTGGCCCAGTGGACCAGTAGTAGGTGTCCCTATTAAGAGTTGTGGTTCGATAAATGAAGCTCAGGCCTGTACTTTGTGTAAATATAAGCTTCACTACTAATCTCAAAACGAAAGATAACATCGTGAGGAAACAGGAATTTATAATAATAATACAGCTTTATTACATTCCACAATTAATCAAGTGATATTAATGTAATTCCATTTATAAGTCCCATTTATTAAACTTATAAATATATACATCAATATATATAGAATATAATCATTCTCTGTTGTTACAAATATTAAAGTAACAAATTTACACACAACGCCATCTGTTATCGCCCATAGAAACTACCGGCATTTAGTGGAACCAAAAATTTGAAGACATGTGATATCTGACAAAGCCCGCGTGATAGATTACGACTTCCTCTCACAGAGAGGAAACCCCGCAGTTGGCTTGGAACATTATTATAGGCTATTATATTAAACCTAATATTATAAATGTGAAAGTATGTGTACCTACAGATCTGTTTGTTTATCCATCTTTCACGGCAAAACGGAGCGACGAATTAACGTGATTTTGAAGTGGCGATATTTGAAGGGATGAGAGTGACAGACAAAGAAGAAAGTTGAAATTTGGTATGCGAACCTATTTGTGACTTTGTGACCTTAATAAATTAAGTGGCAGTGGGCGGGACACATTGCTCGTAGGACTGATGGCCGATGGGACAGTAACGTTCTGGAGTAGCGGCCACGTAAAGGAAGACGCAGCGTAGGGAGGCCCCCAACAAAGTGGACCGATGACCAGGTGAAGGTCGTCAAAAAGAAGGGTCATTGTGGAAAGCCTTGAGGAAGGCTTTTGTCCAGCCGGAAAAGGAAGTTGAACTGAAGCCTTTGTCCAGCTAAAGTAGGCGGTGACAGTGCGCTGCCGACCGTAATCGAGTCGATGGTCGGCAGCGAACAGTCTTGGGATGCGGTGGTTTCCTTCTGCGAGACGACTGTTTCGGAGGAGACCGCGGAAAGAGAGAGATCGCTTCCTCTCACCCGGCCCGCATTAGGCGCACCGGGCGTCGGCGGAGGGAAGATAACGCCCTCTTCCAGCCCCCCAAATATCAGGACCCGAGGTGATGGGCGCGCGTTAGAAGCTCACAGTAGCGGCCTAGCACCAATCGGGGGTTGCGGAAGCAGTGTTCGTTCTAGCAACCCCCTGTGTAAGTTGAAATGGAACACCGGGATGGTTTTTAGACAGTGAGAGTCTGACAGACTCCGTCGCTCGCCCCAGGCCAGCGAGCATCCTTGAGGATTTTCCACAAAAAAGGCCTTTGTCCAGCAGTGGACTTTTAAAGTCTGAAGAAGAAAAAGACCTTAAACGTCAACAGTTGCGTACTAAAATAATATTCTGTTCAGACTTCTCTTCTGTGTTCTAAATCAATCTAGTAAAGCTAGTAAGAAATATATTAATAAACAAGTTCCCGTATGGTATGACTGACGTAAATTAACCGAAAATAATATTGCCTAAAAATGTAAATAAATACGAGTTTGTGGAAAAATAACTTTAAGCATTACAGAATAAAGTTAAGATTACGCTGCAACTTCCAACTTTTTTCACACTAAAATCATCTTAATTACCATCAAATAAAAGTTGATATTTGTTCAAATTGGTGTACCATCAATTTTAAAGACATAAAATTTGTATAATACATTTCATCACGAATGTCTTCCCCTTAGGAGTAGACAGAGATGGATAGTATTGAGAATGGTGGTGGATGGTGGATGGCAGAGAGGGACTTTTGGGAATTCCAACCAAGTCCCATTTCCCAATGATATCGATAATATTACCAATTTCCGTTGACAACTTCACAAATCCCTCAAATCTGATCGAATCTTCCAGTGATCAGGTCGGTCAGAGTGATCAGTCCGAGTGCATCAATCACGCAGGCACGTCAACTGAAATGATTGATCACGTTAATGAGACTAAGGCTGGGGTACACTGTCCGATAATCCGTTTAATGTTAAATTCCAATTGGATTATCGTTTATTGCGTGGCTTGAACGGAGCCTGATCATTTCATAGAATTAGTACCTATCAATCCTGCCTATAGTGTCGTCGTGGCCTAGTGGTTAAAACACGTACTTTTTATGTATATCTTGGACACCAATGACTGATTACAAGGTGAAAGAAAACATCTTGAGGAAACCTGAACTTTTAGTCTGAAATCGCCAACCCACATTGAGCAAGCGTGGTGATTACGCTCAATCCTTCTCTCTGTGAGAGAGACCTGTGCCCAGCAGTAGGACGATAAAAGGTTGATGATAAATCATGCCTATATTACAATGAGCCTTGTATGTGAATCAGGCAATGAAATATTGTGACATATTGATAATAAACTTACGTTTTGACCGGGGTCCCGCCTGATGTTAAACAGCGATGCAACCGTTGACGGTAAAGCGCGCTAGTTTATTAAGAGCCTATTCACTGTAGCTTTGAAGACACATAAATTGTAGTCAGATGGTAAGACCACCGCAGGCAAATTGCTCTAGTCCTTCGATGAACGTGGTATAAAAGACGAGGGCAAACGATTCATTGGGATTGTAGTGGTGTCAGTAACATAACTATGAATACTCGACGTATGACGTAATTTTTAGAAGGGCCTGTAGCTAGAATGTAATAAATGCCGCATGGGTCGGTTCTTGGATAGTTGATCTTCATCATCATCATCATTTCAGCCGAAAGACGTCCACTGCTGGACATTGGCCTCCCCCTAGGGTTTCCACGACGACCAGTCCTGCGCCTCCCGCATCCAGCGGTTACCCGCTACCTTCACCAGGTCGTCGGTCCACCTTGTTGAGGGCCTACCCACGCTGCGTCTTGTCTGCGCTCGTTGAATCTTCCGGTGCGTGATTGCTACTCGAGAACCGGTCGGACATCGGTCCTACGAGCAATGTGTCCGGTCCACTGCCACTTAAGTGTTGCAATTCTTCGGCTGAATATCCGTAATATATTGATACCACTCTGTGCCTCGGAAAGCTGTTGGTTCCGTCTGACATTCGTAGATCATTGACAGACAGAAAACGGCTATCCAAATGTCTGACAATCTATTTTACCAAGGAGTATCGTGTAACCCAGTAATAATTGGGTTACACGATGGGGCACGGAGCCTCTGCCTATCTGACCTCCATAATCTTACTAGATTATGGAGGTCAGATAGGCAGAGCCTCTGTGTAATATACTGTTATTTATCGGCATCCAGCTAGACTGGAAGCAGACTCAATATAGTTGGGAAATGGCTAATATTGATGATTTTTATTTCTACGATTTTTTGTGCGGCTTTCAATATTCTCGATTTTTTGACCATAACATCGGCGGCCGGTAGAGTTACCACCCACCAGACAAAGTCTTGCCGCCAAGCGATTCATCGTGTTCCGATATCTGGTGAAGCCGTACGGACGACGAATCTGAGCAGTCGTGTTGCGATGTGTGCCGGGTATGATGCACAAAATGTTGTTGTGCCGGGAGTTTGGTCGTGGAGGGTCTCCAGTAAATCTTCCTCTGATGCAACATTGTTGGTCCTGTTGTCGGGTTTAACATTGCATCACCTCGCTCAAGTGCCGTCTTCCTTCCTATTCACTCAGTTTTTTTTTTTTTATATGAATGGGCTTTTAATAGGTACAGTATGTTAAGAAAACCCTGTCCGACCCGTGAAGGTGTTGTTAGGTATCGATAACTGATTCTACTAATGGGTACAAAACCGGGCCAAACTTAAAAAAAAATCCCCCTAAAAAACTAAATATTATTTCGTAAAAAGAGGTAACGTAATAAATGTGCGTAAGCACCCTTCCGCGGGCGGCGGGCGGCAGGGCACGCGGCACGTGGTCGCATCGCTATTCGCTCATAATAATACCGGTGTTGTCACTTTTTAAAAATTACCAAATTTCGGGGAAGTCGGAATTAATTCGCGGGAAAAAAAGATTATTTCAAAATTAATTTGTATTGGTACTATGATGATTACGTAAAATTTTATATTATATTTGGTCATGTGTTTACCTAACCTTTATTATCCTTATGGGTCGGACAGGGTTTTCTTAACATACTGTATAGCACGCGTTACCATCTACGATTGCCTCACTGCTTACCATCAGGCGGGATCGCGGTCAAGCACTAGTTTATATGTATATATATTGTAAAAGGTTTCTGAGTATTATCTATTGATTACATTGGAACAAATGCCACGGTTGAGTTGCATTCGGAACAACTAGTTGGTCGGTTCAGTTGGTCGGAGTGGAAGAGTCATCTCTACTTTATATTTAAATGACCCATAATAAAAAGATAGAATCTGGATTTGTGCCCGATTAATTCCAATGAGTTCACCCCTGTTACGTAGGACTAATACATAATAGACAAAATCTGGGTGTGACACCTCTACTTAATCCTTCACCAATCAATCAATTGGAAAAACATTATGAAGCAAGGACGTGTCGCTAATTAAATAATTGGATTGTATCCTAAAAAATAATTTAATGTCCATCAGATAGATTTATAAAAAATATTGAACACGTATTTTTTATTTCATTCAAATACTTAGGAAGATATATTGATTTGAAATGTCGCATGACGTCACGCCGTGGTACAAAATATACCACGGCGTGACGTAATTAGCCCCCACTCTGTAACTTTAATATGCTATATCTCAGTAGTTTTTGGTAATTTCGACAAAATAAAAAATACGGGTCTTAATTTTTTTTATTGTCTATAAGACTGACTAATTATTTTTTTGATTTTCATACCCTGGATACATCCCTATTAGAGGTTGTTATTCGGACCCGGTGTATCCGGACGGGTGTTTCACCTCGCCTTTATACCCCGTACATCGAAGGACTGGTACAACTAGAATATGAATATTTTCACTGGTCTGGTCGTGCCTCGGAAAGCATGTTAAGCCGTTGGTTCTGGTTGCCATACGAACATCTAATGGCAGTCGTTACGGGTTGTTGGAGCCCTCAAAAGTCCAACATTTGGTCTAACTGCAATGCTTCGATATCGCCCTCGGATTAGACAGGTTAGACGGCAGTCGCTTCACGGAAAATATCGAAGTTTAGCCAAAATCAGCAGTTAGACTGGTAAAAGCTGACCCCAGACTCCAAAGCTCAAATAGCTTTGGATGCGACTGGAATTGACGCTGAGATGATGACGATGATCGAAGAACTGGAACAATTTTCCTGCAGCTGTCTCAATGTTCGATTATATCAGTGTCTTCAAGGCTTTAGTGAATAGACTCATAATAAACTAGTTCGCTTTACCATCAACGATTGCATCACTGCTTACCATAAGGATGGTTAATAGTAAAAAAAAAATGGTTGCCTGTAAAGTCGGTTTTACGGGCGAAGATTTTACGTGACAACGTCTTTTTCTCGGTAGAATATTTATTGATATGAATATAATTAAATTGCACAATAGGAACAAGGAATTGAATGAAAATAAGAATTGCACAAATTTTAACTATAGAAATATATTTTGTTTACTAAAACATCGGTGACTCATCGTAACGTTACCGAGCGTTACACTTTTTCATAAGTGACTCCCAGCCGCAACCTAATTTAAGACGTTGTCACGTCAAAAAAACTTCCCTTACACACTTATCGACATAGAGCTAGTTCGCATTGCAGTTAATTGTGTTTACAGTTAGATGCACTAATTAGCACATACTGTGTTTGTCTAGTGGTTTACTGTGTCGTAATTAGCTAATGCACACGTCAGTCAAACTGGCCTCCCTAGATGACAGCAATTACAATAACAATACCAATTAATGCGCTTCGAATTCATAGTACGGCCACATTTACCTACTACGAGTATTGAACCGGATTGTAATTTTAAATCTAAGTGTTTGTTAGCGCTTAGGTTATTGGTTTGTTTTGAGTTTACATCGCGCAGACATTGCTTGGAGGAGTAACCAGAAGTTTATAATATGCAAATGAAAAATAAATCCTATGTTTAAGTTGTGCTCGTGTTTAATTATTTATTAAAACTTTATGCACAAAGGAAAAATTGCACAATGGCGGAATGCCTTAGGCATTTTCTACCAGTCTACCTTAAGGTGATGCAGACACAAAACATAGGTGCAAATATATAAAAGCGAAGTGTTTAAGTAATAAGCTAAGCTAAGCTTGCCATAGCTAGTCGCTAAGTCGCGACTGATACCACTAGGCTACGGTTATGCGTAGATAGTGCATGATATATTAAATATCAAAAAAAGTAATTTTTTTTTTTTTTTTTTTTTTAATATTTAGTAGTCATTTAATAGATAAGTGGACCGTCTCCGTACGATGACTAAATTGGATGGTGTATAATTTGGGTTTTTTATTTATAATGCCACCTGGTTACTTTGGATTCAGTGGAGGGGAGGGCGAATAGACTTGTAATGATCTATTGTAGCTCGTAAGCCCAACACTAGATGGCGCTACTAGGCTCACTCCAATGGTTTTAATAATTTTTTTTTTTTTTTTTATTAAAATATAAACCAGCGCTTGACCGCAATCCCGCCTGATGGTAAGCAGTGACGCAATCGTTGATGGTAAAGCGCACTAGTTTATTAAGAGCCTATTCACTCTAGCCTTGAAGACACTCAAATTGTAGTCCGACGGAAACACCGCCGCCGGCAGATTGTTCCAGTCCCTCGATGTACGCGGTATAAAGGACGAGGCGAAACGCTTCGTCCGGATCGTTGAGGTGTTAACAACATAAGGGTGGAAACTCGCCGTACGACGGGTCGTCCGATGGTGGAACGGAGATGGGGGAATTAAATCGTGCAATTCCCTCGCACACTCCCCAGAATGTATCCTATAGAACACCGAAAGGCTGGCTACTCTACGCCTGTGCTCTAGGCTTTGGAGACCAACTCGAGTTAAATCAGGGTCACCAATCAGCCTCTTCGCACGCCTCTCCACTGAATCCAAAGTGGCCAGGTGACACTTAGCAGCACCAGCCCAAATGTGGCTGCAGTACTCCACACACGAACGGACCTGTGCTTTGTACAACATTAGAAGCTGCCCTGGTGTGAAGTACTGCCGGACCTTTGCGATTACACCAAGTTTTCTGGCAGCCACCTTGGCCTTGGACTCAATGAACCGCCCAAAGTTTAGGTTCGAGGAAATCTCAACACCCAAAAGCTGAAGGCGGTCGGTACACTCCAAGGATACATTCCGAAAAGTAGGAGCCAAGGTGAACGGGCTCCTTTTGGCGGTGAAGAGACACGCCTGCGTTTTGGCGGCATTGAATGCTACAAGATTGGCATTGCCCCATTCGGAGACTGCCTGAAGTGCAACACTCGTTCGCTCTACCATGGCCTCTCTTTCGGACCGGATTGATTCCCTACTAGCCCGAGCATCCGGCAGGTATCTCTCCACAACTGTGCTGTCATCTGCATACCCATAGATACCGGGCATCAGCAGATCGTTAATATGCAGCAAAAACAGAGTTGCAGAGAGAACAGACCCCTGAGGAACACCGGCATTAGTCGACATGGGCTCAGATGAGCATCCGTCGACAACAACTCGGAGGGACCGTTCAGTCAGGAAGTCTTTTACCCAGCCAGTCAGGCTAGGGGAAATGCCGTACGCTGGAAGCTTACTCAAAAGGCCTGCGTGCCATACCCGGTCGAAGGCCTTCGAGACATCAAGGGAGACAGCAATCGCTTCCCCATTTCTCTCGAGGGCCTCGCCCCACAAGTGAGTGGCATACACTAGTAGGTCCCCAGTTGACCGATTGCGGCGAAACCCGTACTGTCGGTCACTGAGGAGATCGTTACCTTCCAGGTATGCCAAGAGGCGCGAGTTCAATACACGCTCCATAATTTTACAAAGTATGGAGGTGATCGAAATCGGCCGATAGTTGGTAGGATCGGCACGACTACCCTTTTTGGGCACGGGCTGCACGTTGGCAAGCTTCCAGGACTTGGGCACTATACCAGTCCCAAATGAGAGGCGGTACAAGCGTGTCAATACAGGAGACAACTCGGGCGCACATGCTTTTAGAACAATCGCTGGTATACCATCCGGACCACTAGCCTTATTCACGTCCAGACGACACAGTGCTCTCAGAACCTCCTTGTTCCGAATGCGAACCTCAGGCATTGAAGTACCGCAATGGGGTAAAATAGGTGGAGTAGCACTGCCAGTATCAAGACGCGAATTATGGGCAAAGAGAGATGCAAAGAGACCTGCTTTCTCTCTCGCCGTATGGGCCAGTGTTCCATCAGGCCTAACCAGCGGAGGCAGTGAGGGCCGACAGAAGTTCGCCTCGACCGATTTGGCAAGGGACCAAAAAGATCTGCTACCGGAAGGCTGCGCAGATAACTTGTTGCCAATATGGGTAATACGGTCGAAGCGAGCCTTCTTTAGTGCCTTTTTGTAGGACTTGGCAGCACGGTTAAAGGCTCTCTTCTTTGAGCTTAGATCCGGAGCTCCGCGGTCACGAGCGTCAACCCAGGTGAGAAATGCCGTGTGCTTACGCTGTTCGGCTTGGGCACAATCGGCATTGAACCATGGGCGAGCCGAGCCACCGACGGGCACGTCATTATAGGGAATAAAATATTCCATAGCTTGACGCACCACATCGGTTATAGCATCCGCACAGCTCGACGGATTGCTAGAAGAGAAGCAGACCTGCTGCCAAGGATAAGACGCAAAGAAATGGCGCATCTCATCCCAGTCTGCTGACCTGTATCGCCACATTCGCCGTTCACCACGAGAGTCGTGATCTGGTGGGGAGAAGGTCGACACAGACTTCACCAGACAGTGGTCTGAAGTTCCCAACGGTGAGGAAACTGTTACAACACACCTGTCCGGATCAGTGGTCAGCAGAAGGTCCAGACAATTGGCAGTATGACCAACTACATCAGGCACCCTAGTCGCTTGCTTTACCAGCTGGGAAAGGCCCATTGAGAGCGCGAAGTTTCGCGCTTCTCTCCCAGCGTGGTCGGTCCTCTGGTACGGGAAAAGCCAGTCCTGATGGCAGGCATTGAAGTCCCCCAGAGCGACGAAGTGTGCGTCAGGGTGCCGCTGCAGTGCATTGTCAGCAGCCTCACTGAGGTGGTCAAATAAACGAGTTGTCTCCTGATCACCGCTGTGCGATCGGTAGACACAAGTGTAAACAATTTTGTCCACACCAGTGTCAACCAACAGCCATAGGGACGAGAAATGAGGGTCTTCGAGGTGACGGAGGCGCCGGCAACAAATGTCATTGCGGACATACACACAGACCCCGGCACGCTGCAGGAAATGGTGCTCCAATGCGTATCCCGGGTAGTTGAGGTATGCCGCATCAGACGGACATCTGATCTGGGTCTCCGTCAAGAAAAGTAGATGGGGCTTCTCAGTCTCAAGGTGGTGATGTACTGCAATGAGATTGGAGTGCAGACCTCGAATATTAGAGAGGTGCACTTTGAAAGAGATTATCAAGATATTGAGATTTAATAAAGTGAGATTAGACGACGGACACGTGACGGTAGAATAAAAATAAATTGAAAAAAGACGGGGGATCGGAAGCTGTCAAGAGGTGACGGACAGAAGAGGTATTGTTGCTTGGAGTGATTTGCACAAAAGTCCTTTAAATTAAAACTATTGGTCATATTTGGAAATTACTACGAAATATATATACGTGTTGTTTTCAGTGCAAACTTATTAATTGTTGTGCTCGTGACAGGAGAAACGGGGTAAGTGCTTACGACTATTTAACGAAGTGTAGGTTACTTAGCTTGTATGTTTAACAAGGCTGACTGTTTTATTTTGTCATCAGCTTGTAGAAACGCCCCTACCCTTCTGGCAAATTGTTGCGGATCAAGACCCGGCCTTTGCTGACTTGCTCGACCCTGACCTTCTTCCGCTACCCACGGGATTTGAACCGATCACTAAGTGACGTACTCGCCACGGTACACGGGAAGCTAGCTGGTCTTGGAACAGTATCATACTAATGTTAAATGAGTTTATTGGTTCTGCTCGTCCGTGTTGCAAGGAAACTTGTAGTCATTAAGTAAATTATAAGAAAGATTGTAGTCGTTGAGTAAATTTGTATTTCTTGCCTAGCTTTGTCTTTCATTGCTCAGTAGCTTGAACCCCGGACATTACAGACTAATTGGCGATCCAGATTTAGCTCAAAACGTTCTCCAAAGCCTGGAGCACAGGTGAAGAGTAGCCAGCCAGTCGATGTTCTATAGGATGCATTTTTGAAGATTGTGCGACTGAATTGCATGATTTAATTCCCCCTTATCGTTCCATCATCGGACGACCCGTCAAACGGCGAATTTCCACCCTTACAATTTTCCAGCGGCATTGTTTCCGTCGGACTACAATTTAAGTGTCTTCAACTTCAAGGCTAAAGTAAATAGGCTCTTAATAAACTAGTGCACTTTACCATCAACGATTGCATCACTGCTTACCATCAGGAGGGATTGCGGTCAAGCACTATTTTATAAACTATAAAAAAACACTAGGTGACCCGTGCGAAATATTCGCACGTTCATAGAGTATCGATCGGTCCAGGGCGGGATTTGAAAAATGCTTGGTTTTCAATAGTAAATTTTCGAAAAACCACTTAAATGTGACTAATTTGTATATTTTCCCGATGTAGCGGTCCAGAAAAGCTTTACAATGATGCTTCATTTATGTATATTGATAGAGAATGAAGGAAGGATTTGACAGCCTTTGTGGCGTAGCAGTAACGAAGCGCAAGGAGGCGCGGGTTCGATCCCCGCGCAGTGCAAATATTTGTATGCATCAATATGAATATTTGCACTGGTCTGGTCGTGCCTCGGAAAGCATGTTAAGCCGTTGGTCCCGGTTTTCATACGAACATCTAATGGCAGTCGTTACGGGTTGTTGGAGCCCTCAAAAGTCCTACAATTGGTCTAACTGCAATGCTTCGATGTCGCCTTCGGGTTGTGGAGGTCAGACGACAGTCGCTTCATGGAAAATATCGAAGTTTAGCCAAAATGAGCAGTTAGACTGGTAAAGCGGACCCTAGACTCCAAAGCTGAAAAGCTTCGGATACGACTGGTATTAACGCTGAGATGAAGAAGATGAAGATAGAGCTTGAAGTTACGACGTAGCGACAAAAAAGCCCTTTAGAAATAATTTATACGTGCACGATGATTGTGTTTAGTTTAGATTCGTTTTATGGTCTGCTTATATACACAATAAATACAGTTTCTCTCTTTCTTACCGCTATAATGTCCTGCTTGTATCACTGACGTACGACCTAATTTACTCGAAGAAATAATAGGGTTTCCATAGCCCCATGTACAGAATCTATACTAATATATAAAGCTGAACAGTTTTTTTGTTTGAACGCGCTCATCTCAGTAACTCCTCGTCCGATTTGAAAAATTCTTTTTGCGTTGGATAGCGCATTAATCCAGAAAAGCTTTAGGCTATAAAGAGTGTCTCTGACATCGACGCACAAACGAGTACCATGGATTCTGAACCCCCTAGTGGTGGAATTTTTCGCCGGTTTTTTCCTGATTTAAAAGAATAATTTGCAGTTTTTTTCATTTTAAACCGTTCATAATTGCAATACTTTTATAACCCAATAAGATTTTAAAGGCAAAAGTAATTAATTCGCTAATTACACAAAAAAGCGCAATGTGAACAAAACTCAATAAACTATCCACAGCTGATTTAATAGAGATCACATCAGGGGTCAACGTAATACTCACAAAACGCTCGGCGGCACGCTTGCAACGTTCAAACCCCGAGCCGACACATTTATTTAAACACTGTGGTTTCTGTAACCGTTCATTAACGATATAAATGACTATCATAATTTTATTATTGGCATGCGGTGTAGCCTTTTCGTGAAGTTAAGTTACGATGTTAGATACACCCTGTATAACATCATATGCGACCAATCAGAGCGGGGCATATAAAAAAGCGCGGGTAAAACCGTGTGGAGCAGTTAGTAAAAGCTAAATGGGTAACGCAATATCAACCGTGTTAAACGAAAGATTCCTTTTAAAGTAATCCTACACTAAGTGTGTCGCCCTCGGTTCGTTGGTACAGGAGAGTGCTCCCCGTTTTGCCGCAGCTGATAGGATCACTTAGACAGTTTTTATTGTTTTAGCGAAATTTACTTTCAATATTTTTTTTTTCCGAACATTTGCTCTTGCTATCCTCTTAATAATTTTTAAACCAGCGGCAAATAATTTCCGGTATAATATTCTTTATTTTCTCAAAAAATAAATTACAATTTTGCTTGTCTGTTAAAGATAGCTCTTAGCGGAAAGACCGCCCATGGTGTTACATTTTGCAATAACTTCATATTTATGTTCTGTTTTTTAATAAAGTAAAAATAGCATACCATACCGAGACATGGGTATAGTTATTGTATTCTATTCTAAAATTCATTATAAGTGTAAGTTAGCTTCTATAAGCAAGTTAAATATAGCTTAATATTGTAGTCCATACACATTATTTTACATTTAAGTCATCAACATTATCTCAGCGTTAATCCCAGTCGCATCCAAAGCGTTTTCAGCTTTGGAGTCTGGGGTCCGCATTCATCATCATCAACCTTTTTTTTTATCGTCCCACTGGTGGGCACAGGTCTCCTCTCATACAGAGAAGGATGGAGCGTAATCACCACGCTTGCTCAATGCGGGTTGGCGATTTCAGACATAAAGTCCAGGTTTCCTCAAGATGTTTTCCTTCACCTTCAGTCATTGGTGTCCAAGGTATACTTAGAAAGTACATACAACTTTAGAAAAGTTACATTGGTACTTGCCTGACCTGGAATCGAACCCGCGCACTCATACTTGAGAGGCTGGTATTTTAACCACTAGGCCACCTCGACTTCCGCATTACCTCTAACTAATTTTGGCTAAACTTACGATATTATCCGTGAAGCGACTGCCGTCTGACCTCCACAACCCGAAGGCGATATCGAAGCATTGCAGATAGATCAATTGATGGATTTTTGAGGGCTCCAACAACCCTTATCGACTGCCATTAGATGATCGTATGGCAACCGGGACCAACGGCTTAACGTGCTTTCCGAGGCACGACCAGACCAGTGCATTCATATTCATGCATAAAAATATTTGCACTGCGCGGAGATTGAACCCGGGCCGCGTTCGCTACCGCCACAGAGGCTTTGGTAGGTATTTCAATACACATATTTATTATAACTAGTGGTATAACAACACAGACTGAACAAGAACACTAAAATAATACCACGAACAGAATTGTTGTAGCTTTGCTACCAAAGTTCGTAGACATTCGTAGCTATTCGTAGACTTTTCGTAGCGCAAATTGAAACCGTCGGCCTTTTATTTATTTTGCATTAGCTGACCCGTGCCCACTTTGCTGGGCAGCACATGTGATGAAATCCGACCAAGAAAAAGTATTTTTATAAAGGTTAATAATATATAGCCTACGACATTCACAAATAACGTGGCTTTCTATTGGTAATTGAATTTTCAAAATCGGCTCAATAGAATAAGGGATTACCCTCCTTCAACCTCACATACTTTACCTATTTATTAAAGTATAGCAAACAAAAACATCAACTTTTAATATAAAAATAACATCAGCGTTGTAATCGCCTAAGGGTTGGACTGAGATGTACCTATAAAGTATAACACATCCACATTATGTCACTCAAATCCCACGTTATTACGCGGGACTTGACAGGCGATCGAACCAATTGTTATCAGCGAGCAAAAAATTTTAAAAAAATGCATAATGGTAAGTACCTATTCTCTAGTTTACATACTAAACAAATTTTAAGTTAAGTTCAATTTTTTCTTTCTATTTCATTAAGAAAAGAACAGAAGATAAAATATTAGTTTAATCCTAACACTCCTAACAAATCACGATGCTCAATGGTACAAAATATTTCTACTAATCAATTATGGAATTAAAAAAATCACGCATTAATAGCAATCGATTTTTTTTTTTGTATTTTTTTTTTTCTTAGTGTTATACATATTGTGCGACCTTGAGGTTTCTTATAAGACCTCGAATCTTGCGGGCAGCGGGGCAGCGGCGGTGGCGGCGAATGAGCGGCAGGATCTTATGCGTAAAATCAAACGGACCGGTTCTCGAAAACAGCGGCGCGGCAGCGGGGCGGCGGCGGGCAGCGAGCGGTGTACTTCTCGCGCTCGAATCTTGCGGGCAGCGAGCGGTGTAGTTTAAGTCAAGTGGTGATCGAGGGTTAGGAATAAATTTGAATCAAAAAGATGTTACCACCACTGTTCAGACAATTCTTTCGCGAATAAAAACAATCGTGAACACAACACTACGCGGCTATAGTGACGGGCAATCTGCCAGCTAGTTTCGAGAACGGGTCTTCGATGCCCGCCCGGCTGCCGCGCCGTCACCGCCCGGATGCACGCAAGATTCGAGGCAGAGGCCTGAGGCCCATAGTGAGAGACCACGTTTCTGATCCATATGCCATCATCGGTAACACACATTTATTTTGGACGAGAAGACACTACCGAGCTTCCCGACCGTCGAAACACCTCGAGCTATGGAGAGGGCTATGCTAGGGGTTTCTCTACGTGATCGAATTAGGAATGAGGAGATCCGTAGAAGAACTAAAGTCGCCGGACACATAGCCCAGCGGATTAGCTCTTTGAAGTAGCAGTGGGCGGGGCACATAGCTTGTAGAGCCGATGGCCGATGGGGCAGGAAGGCTCTTGAATGGCGACTACCACCCCACCGACTAGGTGGTCGGATGATCTGACCAAAATCGCAGGGAAGTGCTGGGTGCAGGCCACGTCCAACCGTTCTTTTTGGAAATCCTTGGGGGAGACCTATGGCCAGCAGTGGACTTCAAGTGGCTGAGATGATTGTGATACATATTGTCATTGTCCCTTGACCCCTGTGCAAAGTTTCAAGTTAATCAGACTTGTGGAAGTAGGTGAAAATAAAATCAAATTTTTTTATTACATACATAGAATAGAATAGAATACTCTTTATAATGTACACCATATAGATTACAGAACATAAATATAAAGAGTTTACAATGGGTGACACATAGGCGGTTTTACATACATTACCTACTCTTGGTCACTTGGTCACACACTACAGAAAGTATTTCGCCAAAAAGTTTTTATGTAAGAGAAACTAGCCAGTTATAATGTATTTAAAAATATGATTATTTAATAACTAATAACAGCGTACGTTCCAAATTCAAAACTTCCCTCCACATTTTTTGCGAGCTAATTAAAATTATCGTGACCATATCGATTCCCTACCTTTGTACTATAATCAACTCAAACAAAATCAAATGCATACTGGGTACTGACAATACGCAAGCCGCGTCATGCCAAATGAAGAAAAAAAAATATCGTGCCTCTGAAAAATATATGTACCTATATTTTTTTTTTACTATCACAAAATTTTCTGATTGTCCCACGTATATACATACATAAAAGTGAAGCTAATAAAAGCTTGTTAAAGATATGTCAATTTACGTCAGGCGCAGACTAATTTGATAGGCCTTAACTAATATTTATTTATCATCTGTTCTTTTCTTAAACAAATGAAAAAAAAAAGTTGTACTTAACGTAACTTTCGTTTACTTTATTTGTTCATTTGTTGTGATAGAATAGATCTAAAACCATCCAAGACCAGAGAGTTCTATAAGAGCTAAGCAGAATGTAGCATCCTGCCTTTATGACCTTCTGAATTTATTTTTCTGACTTTCTTTTACATAATTTGTTTTTTATTTCTGTGTTTACTTCAGTTTTGTTTTAGAACTTCCTACACGAGTCACAATAAATATTATTTCTTCCTTCTGCCTTTCCGATTCCGATTTTTCTCCCATATCAACAAAGCCATTAATTACTCACAGTATTCAGGATTAATAACACCCATATTGCCATCAAATAAATCCGTACACTGCAGATTGAGGCCAGAGATAATGTCGGGTATTATTTGTATAATAGTGATGACTGAACGGTTATTATTGTTCAGTGGGCGAGCTGGTATATTTTGATTAAGTACCAACAAATATTTAGAGCCATGTAGTTGGAGCGACGGCCTGGTGAAGGACGCGGGAAAGCGCTGGATACGGGAGACAGCGATAACTCTTAATAAACTAGTGCACTTTACCATCAACGATTGCGTCACTGCTTACCATCAGGCGGAATTGCTTTCAAGCGCTGGTTTATAAATTAATAAAAAAAAAAAAAAAAACTAACAAGTGTTCAGCATGTTTATATTATTACTAGCGGCCGCCAGCGACTTCGTTCGAGTGGAGTTAGTTATGCTCCGCTCGCAAAGCCTTCCTGGATTAATGGGCTTTCCAACGCAAAAAGAATTATTCAAATCGGACCAGTACATCCTGAGACAAACAAAGCAAACTCTTCAGCTTTTTATATTAGTATAGAGTATAGATTAAACTTTGTATATCCAAAAACCTATCTCATTCCAGCAAACTAAACGCAGCTCCGTATACACTGAAAACATTAAAACTGCCACTGTTGACCATGGGAGGCTTTCCGAACGATTTATTGTCGCCCGAAAGCCTTGTATTGTGGGTTTTACGTTACACAGAGTCATCCATTATCACCTATTATGAAGTCCGAGTGTTGCTAGGTGAGAGTTTACATTATTTCGGGGCCTTTTTCCTAAATTGACTGTCGAGATTTCAGTCAATCAGAAAATATTAAGTATTTTTTCTGTTGTTTTAAGATTACTCCTGTGTCGTGGGTGCGTTTTTTTTAATAATTATAAATTAGACTGCAATCCCGCCGGAAGATAAGCAGTGATGCAATCGTTGATAGTAAAGCGCACTGGTTTATTAAGCCTATTCACTTAAAAAAACTGAGGAATAGGAAGGATGACGGCAGTTGAGCGAGATGATGCAATGTTAAACCCAAGACCCAACAACACGATGCTGCGCCAGAGGGAGATTGATCTGGAGACCCTTCACGACCAAACTCGCGACACAACAACATTTGGCGCATCGTACCCGGCGCACATCGCAACACAACTGCTCAGACCCGTCCTCCGTACGGCTTAACCAGACATCATGCCGGAACACGACGAATCGCTTGGCGGCAAGACCTTGTCTGGTGGGTGGTAAATTCTGCCGGCATCAAAATTCACATAGACAAACAGTCAGACCCGGAACAACTACTTGTAGGTCATAAAAATATTTGATCCGTGTGGGGATCGAACCCACGAGACGCAGCGCAGCAGTCTGTCGCTCAGCCACTACACTAACCGTGCCGTCAAAAAAGCTAGTTGGCCATTCTAAAGCATATCGATGTCAAAAAAGTCTTTTATTTTTTATTTTATAAAAATTCAAATAAAATTTTATATAAATAAGTCGTGTTGGTCTCGTGGTTAAAACACCAGCCTCTCAAGTATGTGTGTGTAGGTACGATTCCAGGTCAGGCAAATACCAATGTAATTTTTCTAAGTTATATGTACTTTCTAAGTATATCTTGTACACCAATGACTTATTACAAGATGAAGGAAAACATCTTGAGGAAACCTGGTCTTTAAGTCTGAAATCGCCAACCCGCATTGAGCAAGCATGATGATTACGCTCAATCCTTCTCTGTATGATAGGAGACCTGTGCCCAGAAGTGGGATGATTAAAAGGTTGATGATAATAAATGCTGAATTTATTATTATTATTTATTTATTTATATATTCTTTATTGTACACCAATCAAACATCAAACAAAATACATTCAACACAAAACATACAATGGGCGGCCTTATCGCTAATGCGATTTCTTCCAGGCAACCAAATAATGGACAGATTCTCCTGAACCACAAATGGGACTGTCGTTGGTGTAAACATCATTATTACAATATACTATGGTAGATACACAAATACAAATATATAAATACATAGATATGGAACATAAAAGGTAAGCAAGTAAATTAGCCAAAATGTGTTCGTTGAACAAGATCATAACAACAAGTAGTGTCCTCTCACAAGTCTCTTGAATTCTTGCAACGATTGTGGGCGTTTAATTTCAATTGGCAATGCATTCCACAAACGAAGGGCCTGAACAGTGAAAGATTTATCAAGGAACGTTGTGGAATGCATAGGCATTTTGAGCTTTAACTTATCATCAGTTACTGCTACTACATACTAAATACTATATGAGTTGCACAGAAATTGAAAGCGATTCTTGAGATAAAGAGGAGTGAAAGGAGAAAAAAGCACATCATATAGAAGGGAAAGAATATGAGCATTCCGACGAAGGCGAATTGGTAACCACTTGAGCTTCACACGAAATTCGGATACATGGTCATATTTGCGCAGACCGAATATGAACCTTATACAAATATTTTGAAGCCGCTCAAGCTTATCTTGTTGGTCTTGGGTAAGATCAAGATAGCTGACATCAGCATAGTCAAGGATGGGTAGAAGAAGTGATTCTGCAAGTGCAATTTTGGTGGCAGTCGGTAGGAAATTGCGTAATCTCTTCAGAGACGCTGCGGATGCAAATAGCTTGCGGCAACTTCCTGCAGCTGGGAAGTCCAAGAGAAAGTTTTGTCTATATATATTCCCAAGTTCCTACCTAAGTATTATTATTTGTTAGAACGATATAAAAAGACGTACAAGTTGAAAGAGAGTTCAAAGTTCAGTGTCTAGAGTAATAAAAGAATATAATTAACAACTAAGTGATGACCATCCCAGCTGACGGCACCCTTCACGACCGAGACTATAGAAGGGCTACCTCATATATGTACACCACGCCATATCATACCATATATAGACAAGTATCTACAAAACGACTGAAACATCGTAACTACTACTTTTCGTACTAATTGATAAGAATAATAATGATATTGGGAATTTTCTGTTTCAGCCATTAAGCAACCTTTAATCTGGTCTACACAATTTATCATACCTTTCATGTAATGTTTCATGTCAGCTTGTGCGTTACATAAGGCTTGTTCCCACCGCAGATAATTATGGCAGTGCTTTATCTAGACGGCTCAAATGTGCCGTGTGCCCTCAGCCTAATCACCCCGCCCGTAATTTATACCTTCCAAAGAGTGGATAGCAAATGGAGTCTTAAATCGTGGAGGATTATGCTAGCACAGGGGAATAGTATCAATTATTTCAGTCGAACTACATTGACCACTGCATATAGTCCTAACCCAACCATCACAATTTGACCTCTTGTGTGCTTCTCACATCCAATGGATTCATTCACAAGGTCTTCGGTCGACGCTACTCCGGGAGCTCTTCAAATAATGTATTTTAAGTCAATAAATGTCCAGTGTTCCTATAAAAAGCACTAAGATGAAGAGATACACGATATTTTTGTTAACTATGAAAGGAGTCATTATAACAGCAAGCAAATAATGTAATATAAGTATAAAATATAACAGTTCGATTCAGAATATAACAACCGATCATTTATAACAAAAACCTGGAAATGCTATTATTATAATCAAACTATCATATAGGAAAATGGAGAAAGTTCTTATCTACGGTGAAGCTTATGTGACATAAGCAGACATCAATCATTCCATACACGCAGTACGACGGAAATGCCTATGAGTACCTACTCCATTTTCTGACCACTCCGTGCCACCTACCCTACAAATGGAGATGAAGATTCATCTTTTTTTACTTAAATTTTGATGCCGGTTTTATCTACAGGCAATTTATCTTTCAGATATCCCTTTTAATTAATGAATTTTATGTTAAAAAGTCGTGATGAAATCCTGCCTGGTAGTGGCTTTTCCTTCATTTGCAATTTAATTGAGAATATTAAGATCCTTGTGACATTATCAGAGGGCAAAACAGCAAATTAAAATTTATATTCAGACTTGTCACACTCACACTGGGATATAGCGATCATTATTTATTTAATCATTTATGTACACACTAATAAACAATCCTCTGAAAACGCTGTCCGATCTGTGAAAGTATAGTTACGTATCGATAACTGATTCTACTAATGCCTACAAAGCCGGGCTAAACATAAAAAACCGGTTAAATAAATAAATATAATTTCGCAAAAGGAAGTAAATTACATGGCAATACATACGCGGGCAACGGGGGGCAGGGCACGCGGTCAAACAACATGCCGCCAGTATTGTACATTAATTCATCAAAGTGTTGTCACTTTTTAAAAATTTACCTAATATTGGGGAAGTTGGAGTCAATTCGCGGACAAAAAAGATTAAATTAATAATTCATTAGTATTGTTATTATGATGATTAGGTAAGGTTTCAAATTATATTTGATCATGCGATTATGATTACCTAAACTTTATTATCCTTATCGGTTGAATAGATTTGTCTTTACATATTATATAAATAGAGATAAAAAACAGAACAGAGCAATAATACAGAGGTTTGTTCTTTCTTTTATCTTTATCAAATAAATTTAAATCTTTATTTTTGATGCTACCTTATGGTACACTTTTTTGCCCTGAGGACACGGTGGAGCATACGGTGGAGGTCTGCCTGGTTGGGTAGAGCACCGCCGTGTCCTCGTGGCGACGATCTTTCGCGTCCGACTTTGTCCGGAGTGAGAGTGCATGGCAGGCATGCCTTCACCTCCTTAAGCGAAGCAGTGGTGCTGGCAAAGGAGGAGGCGGAACACGTGAGGGAGCGGGAATTCCAGCACCCTTACGCCTCTAGCCGCTGCAGGAGACGCCCTGGTCGGGAAACAAAATCGAACTCCCGGCCACCGTAGGCGCGGGTTTGCGTTCGGCGAGCGATGGGCAGCTCGCCACCCGGTAAGGACCAGGCCAGAGTCGACGGCACGTTGTGCTTCACGCGCGCCTTAAAGAGATGTCAACACATCGTGACTAGGTCAAAAAGGACCAATGCCTCCTTAGCCAGGGTTGCGGGTTGGGAAGCCGTGGCGCTGGCGCACAGGTAAGGGAAGGCGCACGGGTGGGTTTTAGTCAGTAAAAGTCTGACACGCACTTCCGCTCCGCCCATTTCATTGTGAAATCATCAAATGACCTCTCCCGGGTGCGGGAGAGGTCATTTGATGATTTCACATTCAAAACAAAAAAAAAGGTACACTTTCCTTAGGGGGCCATCACCTCCTTCGGCGAAACAGTAATGCTTGCAAAGGAGAAAGCGAAGCACGTCAGGGAGAGGCAAAATCTGTACCCTGGACATCTGGAGACAACATCCAACTCCCGGCCATCATAAACGCGTTCTAGCGATAAGAACCATTCAGGGGTCGACGGCGCGCTATGTTCCTTGCGCGCCTCAAAGAGATGTCCACGAAGACCGATCCCTGCCAGGGCTACCGACTGTTCTAAAGAAATACCGTAGCCTTGCCACAGGCAAGTGAAGAAATACCTACGGGTAGATTTTAGTCAGCAATAATCTGACATACCCATACGCTCTACCTACAACGGGGATCATTTGTGATTTTCCACAAAATAAACACGTTTCTTCTAATTTCTTACATCAGACTTTACACTTTCTATTCAATTTTTTTTAATTACTATCTAATACATGTATCTGCAAGAAAGAAAATCCGTTTATTTGCGGTAGTTTCCCTGAGCATAGAGGCCACTGCTGGACAAAGGCCTCCCTCAAGACTTTCCACTTTGGTCAATAAGGTTCTGGAGTGGCGGCCGCTTACCGGAAGACGCAGCGTAGGGTGGCGGACTGATGACCTGGTGAAGGTCGCGAGAAGTCGATGGATGCGGGCAGCACAAGGCCGGTCATAGTGAAAAGCCTTAGGAAATGCCTTTATTATTACTTACTTAGTCAAAATCCTGCAGAACCATTAGGCAACATTTCTCAAGTGTTCCTTCGAATATGGTTACTCTAACACTCTGTTACTCTTACTAGGCCAATGAGACGTTAGAGGCGTGAAGGGAGGATTTATAGCCATGTTCATGACCCGACCAGCGTCCTCGCACCAAACATAGCATACAACATTATCTATATATTAGTATAACATTTCGAGGGCGGCTAGGAAATCAACGGAAACATTCTAAACAAGGAGTGTTTTATTTATAAATAATAATTCAAATCAAATAACTATCAAAAGTTTACCTCGGTGGTAGGCCATAACATCGGCTGCCGGTAGAAGTTACCACCCGCCAGACAAACGATTCGTCATGTTCCGGCATGATGTATGGTGAAGCCGTTCGGAGGACGCGTCTGAGCAGTTGTGTTGCGATGTGTGTTGTGTCGGGAGATTGGTCGTGGAGGCTTAATAAACTATTGCGCTTTACCATCAACGATTACATCTCTGCTTACCATCAGGCGGGATTGCGGTCAAGCACTAGTTTATAATTATAAAAAAAAAAAAAACATTTCGGCGTTGACCAGTTTTTAGAGGTATGAGGAACAGGTTGTAGAGTTCACTCGTCCTCCATAGAAAAGGGAGGATCCTCAGACCAGACGAATGTTGTAACGGGCACTTGCCCAACGGTTGATGTTGGGTAGTTGCATACAGAGTGGTGATGACAATACGACAATAAATGAAAACACGAACAATGCTGGTTCATAGGAATAATCCTAAACCATAGAAAAAAAACCTAGCATCAAAAATAAGAAAATGAAAATTTCAAACAAACCAAATCGCATAAAATTGTAAACGGAATAGAACATCCTTTAAAAATACTGGTTCACTGACCTCCGATCGAAGTTTGGTACCGCAGGATGCGGTGGTCATTAACCTGTAAGCGTTTCCTTATCAACATGTACATCATGTAGAAAATATGATAAATGAAAAATAATTTCCTGTGACTAAACTAATGGACATATTTATATGGTTTTTTGTGGGTCGGCTGAGAATGTGTTGAGGTACACGATGTTTAATTTATTGTCGTATTGTCAGCACCACTCTGTACATGCTAATTGTACGATAAACGCTGCCTGCGAGATGCCAACTCGTCAGATGTCAGTATGATGCATTGTTTGCATGTGGCATTTGTAGATACCGTTACGTACAAGTTCACCGACAGAACGTGTCACTTTTCATTATTACACCGTTTCAACGCACGACGCAACGCACTTTTCAAAATTTTATCGATAGAACCTTTCCCCGCCGAACGGTTCGCCGATACAACTATTTGTCTACCCCTGGAGTATAAAACCTAGACCTATTTCCGTATTATTCACACTGAATGAAGTTGTGACGGCAAAACTTAAAGCTTATACAAAACTAGCAAAAAAAGGGTGAATCGTTCGGCGAGGAAAGGAACACAACCATTGTTTCTTCCACTACACACACTATACAACATTATTTTATATTTATGCGAAACCCGAAACACGTGTCCAATATTTTTAAGTAAAGAATCTATGTACAAAATTTCAAAAAGATATCATTAAAAACGACAAAGTTATGAGCTTGTTATCCTACTTGGTTGTCCCAACAAAAATATGGTCCACGCGCCGTTAGGACGGACGAGCCGGATGCATTGACCTGTAGCGTCAGCTGAGCGCGGGCATGCGCACGTGTAAGCTGCGTAGCGTGCTCAGTAACCATATTGTAATAATTTTAAATGTATTTGTGTAAAATTTAGCATGGTGTAAAAATGATTGGAATTGATTCAGTTGCTTATTCTGAACAAACTATATTCAGGTTTCCCATAAACAAAAAATAACGCTAACTATTACACGCTACACTCCTCCAGTAAGTTACTTCACTTCAGTGCCGCCACTATAGCTAAACATATCCCTGTTGTTATGGCTTAACTCCTCGAAGCACACTTAGTTTATTGAAGACAGGAACCACACGTAACCACTATGTATCTGCTCAACAACTATCTCTTAACAACTCGCTATTGTTAGGGCTCAACTCACCGATACACATGCAGTATATTGTCGAGAGGCGCCACACGCCTCCACTATCCTGCTGTGTTTGATGCGGCGAATAGGGGTGCCACATAACATTCCTTATTACTCTCATTCTTTCTTTCTTTCTTTTGTTATTGCAATCATAGTGCTTATACAGGCTGGATCTGACATCGTAACGCAAACTTTGCGAAAAGGTTAGACCGCATGCCACTAATAAAAGTATAATAGTAATTTATGTCGTTAATGAACGGTTACAGAATTCAGTGTTTAAAATAAAGTGTCGGCCTTTGAACGTTGCAAGCGTGCCGCCGCGTGGATTTGTAGGTATGACGTTGACCCCTGATGTGAACTCTATTAAATCAGCTGATAAGATAGTTTTTCGAGTTATGTTTCCATTGCGCTTTCTTGTGTACTTAGTGAATTAATTAATTTTTACTTTAAAATCTTATTGGGTTATAAACGTATAGTAATTATGAAAGGTCTAAAGTGAAAAAAACTACATGTATTTTTTTTTAGAATTATGAAAAAGCAGACGAAAAATTCCACCGCTGGGGGGTTCAGAATCATGTATTGGATCCATGGTACTCGTTTGTGCGCCGATGTCAGATACACCCTTTATTTCTTATTATGGAGTGAAGCACGTCATTTTGGATCTCTCTCGAATGTTGGTGGTGTATTTAGTTTATTTATGAGAAATATGTTTTGAAATGAGAAAAGAAAAAGTGAGCACCAACCAGATACGTATTAGTTTTACCATTGTACAGACGACAGCCCATCCAGCTACTACAATCAGACTTTATTTATTACATTTTCAACTTCAACTTTAAAGCATTAACGGTTATAGTAGCCTCAATGACCTTGTGCATGTGGGCGGAGCTAAACGCCGTACTCCCGAATTCGTAAAATGCGCGCGGTGGCGCGCTAAACTAAAACGACAATCAAAGAATATCCAGAGATGCAGACAAGCCGCGTGTAGGTCGCGATTTGTGCCTACGATTTCAGACGGGGGTATGGATGCAAGACGATAAATGTATATTTTGCATTAATAAATGGTAATATCGTACTATAATATATTTTTAGTATTCTTGATCAATGTTTAAATAAAATCAAGGAGTGCTCATTACACAGTTTAATGGCCGATCGCAGACTGACAGACATTTGTAAAACAAGTACCCACACATTATAATATATCATAACATTAACATAAAAAATAATGGTAGATGGTAATATCTACCGATTCAACATATTTGAATTTTTTTTTCACTACTTTTCAGTATATGAGTATCATGTCTTTGCAGTGTCCTTGAATTAATTACTAATGCGAATAACATAAACGAGTTCATCGCGTTAACGTAAACCAAACGCGCACTAGGCACTTTGTGATATTTTTATTAAAAAAAAAAAACGTTGAACCTCACTAGAAATTACTTTTATCGTGGGTGCATTTTTAAACATATAAATTCACAGACACAAACAGCCAGACCCGGAACAACTACTTGTAGGACATGTTCTGAATATTTGTTCCGCGCGGGAATTGAACCCGCGACAAGCAGCGCAGCAGTCAATAGCTTAACCGCTGCGCTAACCGTGCTTTATATAGATGCCTTGAGATTACAAAGCGCGTAGTTTCGGCCGTTTTCCATAAAGAGATAGTACCCTATTTATACTGTGTCAGTGACGTCGGATTGAATGTACTTCGTCGTAATGAGGTTTCAAATAAAACACGAGTTATTTTAAAATCTGTAAATTTTAATTATTCGATCCAATAAATAACATGCGAGATTATAGGCATATCTAAAGCTGCAGAAATTTCTTGCAGTTGAGAATGGCCACAGTCTATTTCTATTGTTCCTACGACTGCACAGCTGATATTGATTTCTGTAGGATGTGCAAAATGTTTCCATACACATACGGCATTTAAAAATAAATAGGGAATGTAGTCCCACTTGTCGTTCTCCAACAATATCCACAGATCCTAAACCACAGTCTATAATTCTCCGTGCTTGGCAATTTTCTTTAGTTCTGAATAAAAGTAAGCAATATTAATTATGCGTCGCCCTTCGATGAAACAAGCTTGAGATTTGTTGAGGTTTTGGTGATATTTTGAGCTAAAAAAAGATATAACATACATTTTAATTAACCCTTGCAACACTGTTAGAGATGTTTGTCAAGGAATTAAGAATTTATCAAGAAAAATTAATTAAGAATTAACAAAAAAAAATTTTTTACAGGTATATGATATATTTGTAAACTAAAAATATAGGTTGTAGGACATGCAGGCATAATTTTACCTGAATGATGATGATGGAACTTGCGTCGTTTTTTTGTGCACATAGAGATATATAATATTATCATTTTCTTGACGACATTCTGTATGGATGTCTGACCTAGAATCAACTGCGGTAGTGCTCGACCTAAAAAGCAAATTAAACTTTTAAAGTTCTGTCGATTGGTTTCTTTCTCTTCTTTTCTGTAAGTCGAAAAATGTTATTACAATATTATTTGTGAAAAACAGAATATATATATATATATATATATATATATATCCTACAGTATGTTAAGAAAACCCTGTCCGACCCGTGAAGGTGTTGTTAGGTATCGATAACTGATTCTACTAATGCATACAAAACCAGGCTAACTTAAAAAAAATCCCTCTAAAAAAATAAATATTATTTCGCAAAAAGAGGTAACTTAATAAATATGCGTTAAGCACCCTTCCGCGGGTGGCGGGCGGCAGGGCACGCGGCACGTGGTCGCATCGCTGTCGCTATTCGCTCATAATAATACTGGTGTTGTCACTTTTTTTAAAATTACCAAATTTCGGGGAAGTTATTTCAAAATTCATTTGTATTGGTACTATGATGATTACGTAAAATTTTATATCATATTTGGTCATGTGTTTCCTTAACCTTTATTATCCTTACGGGTCGGACAGGGTTTTTTTAACATACTGTATATATACGGACAAATCACACAGATTGAGCTAGCCCCAAAGTAAGTTCGAGACTTGTGTTATGGGATACTAACTCAACGATACTATATTTATAATAGATACATATACATATAGATAAACATCCAAGACCCAGGCCAATCAGGAAAAGATCGTTTTCCATCATGACCTGGCCGGGAATCGAACCCGCGGCCTCCACGTCGCAGGCAGGCGTGTTGACCGCTGCGCCACGGAGGACGTCAAAAAAATTTACTGATAACTGTGACATTCCAAGCCCGCCAGCCCGCGTCCATCGGCTTCGGCTACTTTAAACAATTACATATAGAAATAAAATATTTACAGGAAGAATCATTTAAAATAATCCAAGTAAGAGTTTTTATTACACATTTTTGCTAATATCGCAAAAACTAAAAGTCCTATCAACTCAAAACTTTTTGTAAAACTGTTTTTACACCAAAACCTTTAATTGAGTCCTAATTTTTGGTTTATATTACCATAAACAAAAAATCACATTTTCAAGTTACGTAAATTTCTAATAAGATTTTTATTTTTAAATCTCCTTACAAACCTATAAATTATAATCTAAGTGCGAGTGTTTACTTACCTGAATAGAGTCTTCTATATTATCAGCGGATGTAGTTAGTCGGATTATTGCCTTTCAAGTCTAAAGATTTCTTTCTAGATTTCCTGGAACAATTCGTAATTGTTTAACTTCAATTGTAAAAGAAAAATGGTTACAAAAGGTAATAGTAATTATAAAGAAAAATACAGTAATATGTAGGTATTAATACAAGAGTATAGGTAGATAGATACTTACGCCACCAGACGCATCTTCAATTCTCATTTGCGAGCTAATCTATGAACGTACACTGACACGATTCGCTCGTAAATATTTGCACTCACACAGACAACCACGCGTAGTCGGCGATAGCCGGAGCAGAGCAGCAAGCGACACAACCCTCCCGTCTGAATGCTAACGCACGACTGCCGCCCGCGCCCGCGCAGAGCACCTCTAAACCTATGTTTCAAAATAAGGATATTTTCTTGGCAAATGTTGATGGATTTAAATACGCTCTTGCATATCTGTAGTACTTCTAACCGCGAATTTTTCAGTGTAAAAATATTTCCACACATCAATGCCGTTTAGAAGTAATAACGAATATTAGCCAAAAATAGCGTTTTGGTAACTATTTTTTTAAGGCAAAAGGCAAAATCCTACGAAAAAATCATGTTTAGTAAATGTTGTACATGAATCAATAGACAAGATATATTTTTTTCAAATCTCAAAACCAAGCCGTTAATTAGAAATTAGCTTCCTAAAGTGACCATTTTACGCTACTAAACGAGACTAAGGCCCTTAAGGCTAAAGATTGATTAGGAATATTTGACAGTTTCGGAACTTGACTTGATGCCTAACTAACCGGCCAAAAATTTAAAAAAGCTCTTAATTTAGGTATAACTATAATAATGTTCTTTTTCTCTCTTTTATATTAATTATATACAGTATGTTAAGAAAACCCTGTCCGACCCATAAGGATAATAAAGGTTAGGTAAACACATGACCAAATATAATATAAAATTTTACGTAATCATCATAGTACCAATACAAATGAATTTTGAAATAATCTTTTTTTCCCGCGAATTAATTTCAACTTCCCCGAAATTTGGTAATTTTTAAAAAGTGACAACACCGGTATTATTATGGGCGAATAGCGATGCGACCACGTGCCGCGTGCCCTGCCGCCCGCCGCCCGCGGAATGGGGCATAGGTGTGCATAGCGCACATTAATTAAGTTACCTCTTTTTGCGAAATAATATTTATTTTTTTAGGGGGATTTTTTTTTAAAGTTTAGCCCGGTTTTGTATGCATTAGTAGAATCAGTTATCGATACCTAACAACACCTTCACGGGTCGGACAGGGTTTTCTTAACATACTGTATATACGTTTACGGCTGATTTTCAATGAACAGTTTTGATGGTAATGTTATAAAACTGTCAAATGTAATTTTTTGTCGAATTCTCGGTGAGACTATCTCATCTGTAGCCAATTTCTTTAATTTTACTAAGGGTTGTTTATTGAATCGAATTAAGTAGTGGATTGTGCATTTGTTTAAAGTATTGTATTCCTAAATTTATCATTTAATGTACAATTGTTTGTTTTAACCAATAAAATAAAATCATCGAATAAAACTGACCTCGACGACGAGTTTTTATTTGGAGGAAATGTTAGAAAATTATAATTAATCTCAAATAAAATGATCTGACTCTGAAAAATCAACCCTTATTTAGACTCAAATAAAAAAATAAATCCACAATTTAATTTAAATTATCAAAAAAAAAATATCAATGTAAGGGTGTAACATTCATATTTACATTTTGAATGATGAAATTATTAGGTACTCCATATTGATGTTTACACTAGCTGACCCAGAAAACGTTCTTTTTCCCATATTATACGAGTACATTAATTTTAGGAAATATATTACTAGAATCTCAATTAAAAAACAGTTGCTGATCGTAGAAGGGTTAAAATTTAGGGTTGTATGTAATTTTTAATGCCACTTCATACAGAAATAAAAAAACCAAAACCTAAAAACAAAATCATGTCCTTTATTACTTATGTTATCAACCAGATGAAGATATTAATGGAGGCAAATAATAACTCTTGTATCATCATCATCAACCTTTTTATCGTCCGACTGCTGCGCAAGTCTCCTCCCATACAGAGAAGGATTGAGCGTAATCACCACGTTGCTCAATGCCGGTTGGCGATTTCAGACTTAAAGTACAGGTTTAAGTCTGAAATCAACTTCTCACTGGACTTAAAGTCCAGATTTAAGTCTCAAGTCAAGGCCTCAAAGGCCAGGTTAGAGAGGATAGTGTTTTAACCACTAGGCCACCACAACTGTTATCTTTATTGCTTAGGGTCGTGGAAAACAGATAGTGAATACTCATATGGTGACAAATGAATTTTAAACAATATAAGAATAGTAATAATCACCGCGGATCGACGACTGGGGTTTCTTTTCACAATTACTAATATTTGACCAGAGATTTATTATAACTATCATCAACACAGAACAAAGTACTCTGCTAATGTACACTCTTTAACTTGATCTTAACAATATCGCCATCATCATTGACCTTTTATCGTTCCACTGCTGGGGACAGGTCTCCTCTCATATAGAGAAGAATTGAGCGTAATCACCACGCTGGCTCAATGCGGGTTGGCGGTTTCAGACTTAAAGTCCAGGTTTCCTCAAAATGTTTTCCTTCACCTTTTAATTAGTCATTGGTGTCCAAGATATACTTAGAAAATACATATAACTTAGGAAAGTTACATTGGGAATCGAACCCGCACACTCATACTTGAGAAGCTGATGTTTTAACCACTAGGCCACCACGACTACTTTAATATATTCCACACTAATTAACATGCATACATAACACAAAATAAACATTGATAAAGGTATACACACCCAAATATTTATACAGTATGTTAAGAAAACCCTGTCCGACCCGTGAAGGTGTTGTTAGGTATCGATAACTGATTCTACTAATGGATACAAAACCGGGCTAAACTTAAAAAAATCCCCTTAAAAAAATAAATATTATTTGGCAAAAAGAGGTAACTTAATAAATGTGCGTTAACCACCCTTCCACGGGCGGCGGGCGGCAGGGCACGCGGCACGTGGTCGCATCGCTATTCTCTCATAATAATACCGGTGTTCTCACTTTTTTAAAAATTACCATATTTCGGGGAAGTTGGAATTAATTCGCGGGAAAAAAAGATTATTTCAAAATTCATATGTATAGGTACTATGATGATTACGTAAAATTTTATATTATATTTGGTCATGTGTTTACCTAAAATTTATTATCCTTATGGGACGGACAGGGTTTTCTTAACATACTGTACAATATTACGGACAGCCCTAACCAGCTTTCAACTGTGATCAATGCGCGGAAGGCGTACCGACAACTAGCTACTGGCAGAATGTCCTGTATGTCCACCAAACAGCAGCCAGTGTGTATACACACCCAGGGCGTCATTAAGTGTCGGGAACACCGCCAAACACAGATGAAAATGGCGATAGTAAATGAAAGGATTAGCTGACAGTGGATTAGATACATAGAGTTTACCGCGAAACTAGCATAATTAGAAACAACACATCGACGCCAATAAATTGTCGAGTAATTGCCCACCAGGCACAATTATGATGTGACCAGGATCAAACATGCCATATCTAGTCTGCAAACTTAGATGAAGTCAACTGTTACTCCATTTGACACAAATCAAGGCACTCTTTACCTGCCCTGGTCGGGACAAAACCCGCCACACATTTTCCCACCCACTGCAACTCCTGAAAGCCAGAATCAACAGTGAAAACCGCCAGAAAAACGCCGAGCAATGAAGCTCGACGAGTCCCGGAGAAATGATTCAACTGTCTTGGGTCCCGCAACGAAATTAATCAGAAAAGAATAGCGGAGGAGTAAGAAAAAAGATGAATGTCTTGGTGGCGTAGTGGTTAAAACACCAGCCTCTCAAGTATGAGTGCGCTTGTTCGATTCTAGGTCAGGCAAGTACCAATGTAACTTTTCTAAAGTTATATGTACTTTCTAAGTATATCTTGGACACCAATGACTGAAGGTGAAGGAAAACATCTTGAGGAAACCTGGTACTTTAAGTATGACATCGCCAACCCACATTGAGCAAGCGTGGTGATTACGTTCAATCCTTCTCTGTATGAGAGGAGACCTGTGCCCAGCAGTGGGACTATAAAAAAAGGTTGATGATGATGATGAAGAAGTAAAAAGATATTTTTTCCACTGACCTGGTCGGGAGACAACATCGAACTCCCGGCGACGATAGGCGCAGACTTGCGGGCGGTGAGCAGTGGGCAGCTCGCCGCCCGGTAAGGACCAGGCCCGAATTTACAGCGCATTGTGTTTCACGCGCGCCTTAAAGAGATGTCAGCACATCGTGACGGGGTCCACGAAGACCGATGCCTCCTGGATGAGGTTTGCGGGTTGCTTAAAAAATAAACCATGGCCCTGGCCTGCAGGCAAGTGAAGAAACACGGGTGGGTTTTAGTCAGTAAAAGTCTGACACGCCCTTCCGCTCCGCCCAGAGCGAGAGAGGTCATTTGATGATTTCCCATCCCAAAGAAAGAAAAGGCACTCTTCGCTTTAGTTTTAAGACACATGCAAGGTGATACTTTTACATAATATATTCACAGGATTCAAGAAATAGGGAACGAAACATCGTGTAAAGAGACTGTTATACCATGCAGCATTTTCTAAATTCTTATCTGGCAACCCCAGCTGCAGGTAACGGTGCAACTTTGATCATAAATGATCGAGCATACAAACTTACTTGGCAATAGTTTGGGACAGAGTTTGCGTTACGATACTAAGAAGTTAAAACTTAGGTATATGATACATCCAACTATAAAGGGTGTCTTTGACATCGACGCACAAACGAATACCATGGATCCGGTACATGATTCTGAACCCCCCAGTGGTGGAATTTTTCGTCGGTTTTTTCCTGATTTAAAAAAAAATGTGCAGTTTTTTTTTCACTTTAAACCGTTCATAATTGCTATACTTTCATAACCCAATAAGATTTTAAAGGAAAAATTAATTAATTCGCTAATTACACAAAAAAAACGCAATGTGAACAAAACTCGAAAAACTATCCTATCAGCTGATTTAATAGAGTTCACATCAGCGGTCAACATCATACCCACAAATACGCGCGGCGGCACGCTTGCAACGTCCAAAGGCCGAGCCGACACATTTTTTTAAACACTGTGACTTCTGTAACCGCTCATTAACGACATAAATTAATGACTATCATAATTTTGTTAGTGGCATGCGGTGTAGCCTTTTTGCGAAGTTTGCGTTACGATGTCAGATACACCCTGTATACAGGGTGCCCCAGAACTCAACGTCACGCCGAAATGGGGTGATAGTATTGATCGTAACCATTAGGTATGAGAATAATAAAAAAAAAATCTGTCTCATGCAGTTTGAAAATTATGGACATTTAAGAAAAACCTTGTGAGGAATGTGATATGATAGAAGACGTTTTTCATCTCTTAACAGAAGTGTCCGGATTCATGGATGAGAGGGATGTATTGATTAATGAATTAGGTTTCATTAAAAACAATAAAGGTTTATTTAATGAAATTTTATCTGCACCTTTATCTGATGCGGCCAAGAGGTTGTATAGTTTCGTAAGTCTTCGTTTTGTCAAATCGATATAAGGATTATGTTTGTTTCACTAAGGTCCGTATTACAGAACGTCACTCAAAACTCAAGCTCTACTTAAGTCTCGTTTGAAGCCTTTTGATTGGTTGAAACTAGTCTTAAGTAATGTTTAAACACAGATCAATGCTTGAGTTTCCTTCTGGAATACGGACCTTAGTGTGTTACAATGGGACTGCCATGTATTTGTACAAAAAAGTCCCTAAATAAATAAAGAGAAAAAAAAGCTTTGAAATTATCCTTATCCTTTCAAAGCCTTTTTCCGGGATAAAAAGTACCCTATTATTTAATCCGGACTACTAATTTTACTTCTGCAAATTTTCAAAGCAATCGGTTCAGTAGTTCGTCGTGAAAGCGGAACAAACAAACTCACTTTCCTATTTATAGTAATTATAAAACAAAGTTATTGTGGTTAATTTTTATTATTTTCGTTTATTTAAACTTTAGAAACGTAACCCTAGATAACATTTCTAGAACCACAGTCAAAAATAATAATACAATTACCCCAAGTTTTCTAAAAATAAGCCTATTTTTTAAACAATGATTTTTTTTTTTTAAATATGTTAACTTTGAAAGGCCCTCGTTTAAAAAAATGTACTAAAGTGCCTTGGCAAGTGCCACTAAAAGTTTGCGCATTAGGCCATGCACTAGATTATAATTATAAAAAAAATGTTTGTATAATTACTATAATCTTTAGTATTGGTTGTGTATTGTTAAATAATGACCATAATAGAGTCTATAGGATTATACTACTAAACTTTTTCTACATTACACTCAACCGATTTTGACTTCTATTGCGTCGGTGGCATTACAAACGTCAGATGCAGTAAACAGGTGGTATTTTAACTACTTTGTTTTTGTTTTTAATGTCATCTAAATTGTTTTATATTAGGCAAAATAGTAACAATTGTAACAGGTTCATAATGACCCACCTCAACATAAGTGTTACTTTTTTCCGCCACAATGACGCCTGGTGAAATGTATAATATTCCGAATGGAGCACAGTGTATAATCACCATAATTTTGTGATAACATACTTATTACCGTTGCGAATCACATGTTAAAAAAAAAACAACCAGACACTGCAAAAAAACAGAAACAGCAAGTTGTAAATATCATGATTTTGAATTTTGAGAATTACCCTGGTTTATTGTCTGGCGCCTATTACTATTAATTACTACAAATTTGATTCTAAACATCATAAACTGAAAAGATAGAATTAATGACTATCGCAGAACTAATTATTATGTTCCGAACAAACTTGGAATGTTTGAATGTAATCAAACGGTCACCGAACAGAGTCGAAGTTCTCCGAATGCAAAACTTTCAACCACTTGTGACACTCGGGTTCTAGAGAAGGAGGACAAACTACAAATATGAGAGGGTTCAATACTAAGTGAATTATTAAGCCCATGGGTTCACGACGCTATTCAAAACCAATATTCAGTTCAGTAGTTATCGTGCTTTTCTATTTTTTTGTCCTGAACACAGAAATGAAAAAAGGTACTATCGAGCGTACTAGGAGCCTACCCACCAACTAGGTGGTCAGATGACCTGAGCAAAATCGCAGAGATGCGCTGGATGCAGGCTGCGTACTACCGTTCTTTTTGGAAATCCTTGGGGTAGGCCTATGTCCAGCAGTGGATTTCAAGTTGCTGAGCCTACTATTTGGAATGGGCGACTTGCTTCATCATACTTACCGACCCTTTGACATCTCATAATTGATATATTTGAAATAAATTCCTTGATTTTGAAAAAGATGCAGACGACCACCAACAATTTGGCTACAAACAATAAAAAAATACCTGACAACAAGCAACACAACAAGAGAGAAAACTCACACGTTTGGTAGTGGTACGAGTAAGGCAGAAGTACTTGGAGGGCTAACCACAAATAAATTGGAAAAATAGCCAAAAAGAACAGCCATGGTCCCCTCGTCCGTGGATAAAAAATAACAGCCCCGCAGGTCAACCAATCAGGATAAGAATAGAATAAAATACTCTTTATTACGTTCATAGACCATATAGATTACAGAAACATAAATATAAAGATTTTACAAAGGATGACACAATGGGCGGTCTTATCGCAAAGAACGGTCTTTTACAGACAACCTTTGGATGGAATACTATGGGGAAGGAGAGTGACATAATGTAGGCAGTTTACAGTGTACCATTTACATAGATTATATAATAAATATGTATGTTAAGTGTACAAGTGTAAACATCATACAAGAACAAATAAAATATAATGAAATGTTTAAAGAGAGCCACATTCGTGGGTCTTTGACAGTTGTTAGGGGTCGTCAGAATCCCGAAAGTTTGAGTAACAGTCTTACCATGGTCTAGAGAACTACCCAATAACTAGGATATAGAGGTCAGATATTCACTTCATGCAAAATACCGGTCACAGCTCAATCAGCACCCTAATATTGTCTAACACACTATTACTATCAGTTGGGATCATTTCGAAGCATATTGCTAATCCATTGCTCCTTGTGTTCGAAAATCTGTCTGCTCAACAACGTAAATAACGCAAAGAATTTTGTTGAATTGTCAAAATAAAGCCGATTGCTAATGACAATTTTTTACGCAATTACCTTGCTGGATAGTATTGAAGCGGGCCGTAACAATTTGGGAATAGGCTGATTGACTTTATTTGAGACGAATTTGAATAAAGAATGTTTTTAAAATATGGGAATAGAGATGTTTCCTGGGTAAAAAAGATTTTAAAAAAATGATTCTATTTAGTCCATCATTCTGATTATAGAAAAATATTGAATACGTATACTTTGTTCTATCAAATTAATAAAAATTGACAATTATAAAAGGCATCTAAGATCAGGAGTGGTGGCTGGTGACGTCACTGCGCGCTAAAAAGTGTAGCGTGCAGTGACGTCACACGAGTTTTAACGCACTGTAAATTTTTACGTTTACACGCATTTTTTGTTTATATGAAAAAAGAAAAAATATGTGTCGAGTATTTTTTGGAAATCTGACTGACGGACTAATTAGTTTTTTTTTTTAGTCAAATACCCTATTGTCACTCAAATTACTTTTGAGTAACGTCGTGGATGATGGGCCTAAGTTGATTCATTTTCAAGTATGAAGCGATCACGGGTTTACTAAATAGTAAATAACTCTGCCTCTCTAGTCTGCATGATACGAGTAGAATTTTATTTTAACTTTGTCAGTTGAGTAACTTATATGGACATTTTAAGTGACGTCGAAATTATACTACTCTAGTTTTAGTACTGCTGCGGCGGCTGTAGCGTTTTAGTTCGTCAAGGATATTTGCAGATAATAATCAATAATGATTGCCGCCCTTATCAGGAATAGATTAGCATCTCTGACAATTGGGTTGTATCCTAAAAAATAATTTAATGTCCATCAGATAGATTTATAAAAAATATTGAACACGTGTTTTTTATTTTTTCTTTCATTAAAATACTTAGGAAGATATATTAATTTGAAATGTCGCATGACGTCACGCTGTGGTACAAAATATACCACGGCGTAACGTAATTAGCCCCCACTCCGTAACATTAATACGCTATATCTCAGTAGTTTTTGGTAATTTCGACAAAATAAAAAATACGGGTCTTAATTTTTTTTTATTATCTATAAGACGGATTCAATATTTTTTTTGATTTTCATACCTTGGATACATCCCTATTCTTGGTATTTTAAGAAGGCAAGGCTGATGAATTCTTTTAAAATCTCACAGTGAAAAGTGAAGTTATTTAAAAAAAAAAAATAAACGTTGCCCCTCTCTAGGAATTTCTCCTGTATCGTAGGGGCTTTTACAAATATATAAAGTCACATAAACAAACAGCCAGACCCGAAAAAACTAAATGTAGGTCATACCTATATTTGCTCCTTGCAAGAATCGAATCCGTGACACGCAGCGCAACAGACGATCGCTCAGACACTGTGTCAGTCGTTTATGAAGTGAGTTCAGAGTGAGCTGTGAATAGTGTCAATATCTTAGAATTAGTAGAAATGACAACCTCCGCTCCCCGCTCACTTCACCACAGTCTCATTCTTTTTTTTTTTTTATTGGGACAATTCCCGCCACACTTTTCCCAACCACTGCAACTACTGAAAGCCAGAATCAACAGTGGAGACCGCCCGAAAAACGCCGAGCAATGAAGCTCGACGAGTCCCGGAGAAACGATTCAACTGTCTTGGGTCCCGGAACGAAATTAATCAGAAAAGAATAGCGGAGGAGTAAGAAAAAAGATATTTTTGACATTGACGTGACAGTCTCATTCTGTCAACAACTCTTCTAATTTCCCCACATACGAGAATTATCTTACTGATGACGCGTGTACTATGTAGGTCTCAATGTATTCGTAGATTGGTGGTATTTCTCAAAGTTGACTTACTGATGACGCGTGCACTCGGTAGGTCTCAATGTATTCGCAGATTGGTGGTATTTCTCCAAGTTGACTTACTGATGACGCGTGTACTATGTAGGTCTCAATGTATTCGTAGATTGGTGGTATTTCTCAAAGTTGACTTACTGATGACGCGTGCACTCGGCAGGTCTCAATGTATTCGCAGATTGGTGGTATTTCTCGGAGTTGCTGAGGTGAATGCTTTCAACTAGATTTTCGTCAACTATTTTGAGCTGCTACCAGTCATTCTGCGAAGATCGTCGTTCCACCTAGCCTTAGGGCGTCTTACCTTAAGATAGCCAATTCTTGGCTCTCCACAAGCGTACGTCTACTCCAATGGTCACTTCAATTAGCCTCTTAGTCCAAATGTCTTTTTTTTTTATTTTTTATTAAAATATAAACCAGCGCTTGACCGCAATCCCGCCTGATGGTAAGCAGTGACGCAATCGTTGATGGTAAAGCGCACTAGTTTATTAAGAGCCTATTCACTCTAGCCTTGAAGACACTCAAATTGTAGTCCGACGGAAACACCGCCGTCGGCAGATTGTTCCAGTCCCTCGATGTACGCGGTATAAAGGACGAGGCGAAACGCTTCGTCCGGATCGTTGAGGTGTTAACAACATAAGGGTGGAAACTCGCCGTACGACGGGTCGTCCGATGGTGGAACGGAGATGGGGGAATTAAATCGTGCAATTCCCTCGCACACTCCCCAGAATGTATCCTATAGAACACCGAAAGGCTGGCTACTCTACGCCTGTGCTCTAGGCTTTGGAGACCAACTCGAGTTAAATCAGGGTCACCAATCAGCAATTATATACAGTATGTTAAGAAAACCCTGTCCGACCCGTGAAGGTGTTGTTAGGTATCGATGACTGATTCTACTAATGGATACAAAACCGGACTAAACTTAAAAAAAACCCCTAAAAAAATAAATATTATTTCACAAAAAGAGGTAACTTAATAAATGTGCGTTAAGCACCCTTCCGCGGGCGGCGGACGGCAGGGCACGCGGCACGTGGTCGCATCGCTATTCGCTCATAATAATACCGGTGTTGTCACTTTTTTTAAAATTACCAAATTTCGGGGAAGTTGGAATTAAATCGCGGGAAAAAAGATTATTTCAAAACTAGCTTTCCGCCCGCGGCTTCGCTCGCGTGGAGATCGGTTATATCGCACTTTTAGATTTTCCTCGTGAATATAATTTTTTTCCCGAATAAGAAAGTACCCTATTATATAATCCGGACTTCTAACTTTACGTCTGCAAAATTTCAAAACAATGAGCTTAGTAGTTACGGCGTGAAAGCAGAACAAACAAACTCACTTTCCGATTTATAATATTAGGATATTTGGTGTACACATACAAATATTCCAGTAATCTCCCTTAGGAACTTGATGCTTTTTTAGGACCAAAAGTAGCCTATGTTACTCTCCATCTTTTCAACTAACTGTATGCCAAAAATCATGTCAATTGATTGCTTAGCTAGGGCGTGAAGGAAGGACAAACAAACAAACAAACACACTTTCACATTTATAATATTAGTATGGATTCATTTGTATTGGTACTATGATGATTACGTAAAATTTTATATTATATTTGGTCATGTGTTTACCTAACCTTTATTATCCTTATGAGTCGGACAGGGTTTTCTTAACAGACTGTATATCTACGTCTGTAACATACTAATACTATAGGCCGACCGCTTAACTGAGGCGTCGTCTTCGTCTCGATATCTAAAATCTCGGTGATATTTGTTACAAGTTGACCAATTACTGAGCTCTCGCATCCCGTCACTACACCCTTTTTTTTGTTTCCGGGGTGGAAAATCCTCATGGATGTCCGCCCCCCTGGGGCGCGCGACGGGGCCTGTCAGACTCTTACTGACTAAAAACCACCACCCCGGTGTTCCATCTCACACCTACACAGGGGGTTGCTAGACCGAACACTGCTTCCGCAACCCCCGATCGGTGCTGGCCCGACCATCGACTCGATTAGGGGCGGCAGCGATAGGTCACTGCCTACTTCAGAGATGAGGGCACGGCGCAGGTCGTCCCAAGCGGCACACTCTACCCGTCCCCCCGGCAGTCGACACAATGGTGACACCGGGCGTCCGGCCCCCTGTTTACGCTACACAGGTACTTTCCGAAGCAACCATACCCCGAGAGTACCTGTGTCACCCGAAACGTCAGGGAGCCGTGCCTTCTTCCGAGCCAGTCCGTCAGCACCGGCCGAATCGCTTCAATGGTGGTGAGGACGGCGGTAAGGCGTGAAAGCCTGTCCTGCCATTTAACGACGCTGCTCGAGTTGATGCAGCATCGGCCTTTCACCCCGCTCCCACGCCAACTGACGCCACCCGTTCCACGTTGCTACCTTTTTTTTTTTTTTTTTTTTTCCCGGGGTGGAAATCCTCATAGGATGCCCGCCGCCCTGGGGTGGGCGACGGGGTATGTCAGACTTTTACTGACTAAAACCACCCCGGTGTGTCTTCTATCACGAGCGCACGTGGGGCCGCGGGAGTCTAAATTCTTCCACGGCCCCACCCTCGTGCTGGCCCGGTCTGTCCAGGCCTCGTCTCCTGCACGGGGTAGTGGGGTGTTAAACTACCCCGTGCATCGCCTCAAAGGCGCGCGCCGACACTCGCGCGCGCCTCCGCCTCGGGGTCCATCAATGGGGGGCGGGGACTTCCCCATGTCCCTCGCCCCTGGACCCATTCATGGGGGGCGGAAGAGGGCGTTATCCGCCCTTCCTCGGCGCCCGGTGCGTCTTCTACGGCCCGGGAAGGGAGTTGATATCTCCCTCTCCCGTTCCGCAGCTTCCTTCTGCGACATCACGTCCTCGCAGAAGGACACCACCGCGTCCCACGACTCTGAGCTGCCGACCATCCTCCGCACTACTGCCGGCAGCGTCAGGTCGCCTCCTACTTCATTTGTGAGGACACGGCGCTGCTCCTCCCAACCTACACACTCGGAGAGCGTGTGCTGCGCCGTGTCCTCCCCGCATTGGACGCAGTGGTGGCACCGAGCGTCCGGCTCCCTGCCTAAGCGACGCAGGTACTTGCCGAAGCAGCCATGCCCCGACAGCACCTGCGTCACCCTGAACGACAGGGAGCCGTGCCTCCTCCCGAGCCAGTCGTCGAGTACTGGCCGGATCGCCTCGACGGTAGCGAGGCCGGCGGTAGGGCGCATAAGCCTCTGCCGCCAGTCCGCCACCAGGACCTGACGGAGCTCCTCTCGGCGCAGCTCGATCTGCCGCTGCACCGGACTGGAGCCCCGTGTCCGCTCTTCCTCGCGCCATCGGTACAATGACGCGAGTACTTTCGCCTCTAGGTCCCAGGGCGGGGATCCGGCCAGGACGCAAGCCGCCTCGTAGGATATCGTGCGATACCCGCGGACGACCCTGACGGCCATCGCCCTCTGCGGCTTGCGCAGAATGGCGAGTGTTCCGGCCGTCAGGTCCATCGCCCACACAGGGGCCCCATACAGGGCCATGGACCGCACGATTCCCACGTACAACCGCCTACAGGCGGCGCTCGGGCCCCCCATGTTGGGAAGCAACGTTGATAGTGCGCCCGCTGCACCCATCAGCTTGGGCGCCAGCCGCCGGAAGTGGGGTCCGAAATCCCACCGGCTGTCGAGCACCAATCCCAGGTACTTCATGGTGAACTCGACAGCTATCCGGGCCCCACTGACCACGATATGTGATCCCGGCGCCGGCGCACGCCGGGGGCCATGGAAAACCATGGCCTCCGACTTGTCAAGGGCCACCTCCAGGCCCAGGCGCCGGATGCGGTTCACCACCTGTGACACCGCAGCCGTGGCTATCAACGTCGCTTCCCTGTACGAGCTCCCCCGGGCAGTGACAAGCGTGTCGTCCGCATAACACGTCAAGTCGGCGCCCGACGGGAGCTCGCCTCTCAGCACCCAGTCGTAGCCGATGTTCCACAGGAGCGGTCCCAAGACCGATCCCTGTGGAACACCGCACGACATTTGGTGCCGACCGGCACCGTCACGTCCCCGATAGATGACGCATCTGTCCTCCAGATAAGCCCCTACTATGCGGCGGAGGTAGGGAGGCACCCGATGGTATTTCAGGGCCTCCATAATACAGTTCCAGGGTAGGGTGTTGAAGGCGTTGGAAATGTCTAAAGACACCGCCAACACCACCCCACCCCGGGACACCGTATCCTCCGCCAGGGCTCTCACGCGCATGATGGCGTCTATGGTGGAGCGCCCCCGACGAAAACCGTACTGTTTGTCGTCCAGGTTCGGCCCCTCTCCGCACAAGTGGCCGACGAGGCGATCTGCGATTATGCGCTCAAAAAGTTTGCCCGCCTCGTCGAGCAGCACTATGGGCCGATACGCGGACGGCGAGTCCGCGGGGCGCCCCTCCTTCCTGAGCAGGACCAGCTTCCCCTCCTTCCACACACTGGGAAACTGACCCTGCTCGAAGCATGCCGTGAAGAGCCCCCTCAGCTGGGGCTCTAGCTCCTTCAGAGCAAGGACGAGAGCTCGGCCAGGAACTCCGTCGGGTCCGGGCGCTTTATTCTTGGCCCGGAGCCGCGACACGGCCGCTCCCGTCTCTGCTTGCGTCACCACGGGGACATCGGTGCCCTCTTCTTCTGGAGAGTCTGTGGCTGAGGGTGAAACCATCGCCGGGGGAACATGTCCCGCCCGCTCAGGGAAGAGGGTGGATACCACCGCCTCCAGCAGCTGGGGTTGCATACTTTGCACCAGTGGGGGCGCCCAGGGACGCAACTTGCCCCGTACCCAACGGTAGGGGCGCCCCCACGGGTCCCGATCTAGGGACCCCAGCAGCTCTTCCCTGGCCCGCGACTTGGAGTCGCCGATGGCCAGCCACAGAGTCTCCTGGGCCGCGCGGTACACCCCATACCGCGCGGCCTCCTCGACGGGATCCCGTCGACGTCGTCTCCGGTAGCGCGTGTACTGGCGGCGAGCCGCGACGCACTCGACGCGCAACCGCGCAATGTCGTCGTTCCACCAGTTCACGTTGCGCCTTACGGACTGTTGGCGGACGCGGGGCATGGACGCGTCGCAGATCTGCGTCATCGCCCCGCGAAACCGGAGCGCCTCCGCTTCGACGTCGACGGGGCCGTCCGTCGCTGACTCCCAAATCCAGGACTGGACTATGGCAGCTTCCTCGAGTAGTTCCCTGTCGAGGCGCTTAAGCGCCCAGCGCGGGCCGTCGTTAATCGGGGCTCTTGGATGGCGGCCGCTCGCGGTCTGGGCGGAGACGTCGAACCGGATATACCGATGGTCCGACAGCGTCTCCACCTCCACGGCGACACGCCAGTCACGGACACGGCTGGCGACAGAGGGGCTAGCGAAAGTAACGTCTACTATCGACCCGCCCCGCTGCCGCACGCACGTGTATACCGAACCCCGATTCAGGACGACCAGGCCGGTCGTCACTACCCACTCCGCCAGCACCTCGCCCCGAGGGTCAGTGACCGGAGATCCCCACGCCGATGACTTGGCGTTAAGATCCCCGAGCACCAGAACGGGACGAGGGTGATAGCGGCCTACGACGGTGCCCAACTCGACAAGGAACCCCTCGAAGTCGGCGACACTCTTGTTGGGGGAGAAATACGCCCCCACGATGACGATGCCGTCCGTGACCGCAGCAACCCAGCCGCGGCCCCGAGACGGGTCGATCAGAGTCCCGCCAATAATGGCCACCAAGCCGTCAATGCATCCCAGCCAGTCGTCACGGGCAGGGATGAAATACGGCTCGGCGACCACAGCCACTTGGATCGACCACTGCGCCATGCTCTGGAACAAAAGATCCTGAGCTCTGGCGCAGTGATTGATGTTGCCCTGGAGGAAACGGAGCTGTGCCATTATTGACACTCCATTCCCTCGGCAACGGTCCTGGGCCGGGAGTCGGCCGCGGAGCTGTTAGCCTGCGGGGGAGGCGAGATTTCCCCGGCAGGCTTAGAGCTCCTCTTCTTCTTCCTGGTGGCCTTCTTGCTGGCAGGCGTGCCACAGGCCCCTCCGCCCACTCTGTGTCCCGCTGGCTTCCCTGCAGCCGAACATAAGCTGCAGTTGAGCGCCGCGGAACACTGGGCCGCCTTGTGGCCGGGCTGACCGCAGCGATAGCAAAGATCGCTACGGTCAACCTCAGCGGTGCACTTGGCCCGGACGTGCCCCTTCTCCAGGCACCGGAAGCACCGCAAAGCCCGGGGCTGCAGGAGTTTAACTCTCGCTGCAACCCAGCCTACCAGCACTCTGCCACTTGCGGCGATTTTATTCGCCGACGCCACAGGGCACCGAACCCAGACCGCGCCGAGTCCGGTGGCGTCGGTGCGAATATCGCCGGCCCGCACCTTGTCCGGCGGACACTCTCCGCTTCGGGCAACGGCCGCCACCACCTCCTCGGAAGTCACGGACTCGTCCAGGCCGGCAATCCACACCTCTGCGGTTTTAACCGGCCTGGAAATCCGGACGTCCTCGGGGTTAAGGACCTCCCTCAACTTGGCGGCCAGAGCGTCCGCCTTCTCGGCATTGCCGCTCGCAGCACCAGCTACCTCAAACAGCTGCGCACCCGTGGCAGCATGTCTTATGGTGACGGACTGGAGGCCAAGATCCGACAACTTGATCTTGGCCTTGGCCTCGGTAAGGACCGAGCCGTACGTCACGCCGCGCTCCGCAGCGCCACGCTGAAGCGTGAGCGTCACAGCCTCGGAACGCGGGGCACGCACAGCCGGTCCCTTGCGACCGCGTTTGCGACCGCCTTTGCCAGTCCGCCGCGCAGCCTCCGGAGCCGCCTTTGCGGTTTTACCGGAGGCGCGCGCTGGTGCTGCTGAGGCCGCCTTGGCGGCCTTAGCGGCTTTGCGGGCCTTCTTGCGACCCACGACTGTCGCCCAGGTCTCACCCTTAGACCCGGCAGTCGTGGGCTCCTCGCCCTCTGGAGCTCGCTGAGGCGCAGTTCCCGGCGTTCCCTCAGCCCTACGCCGTTTGTCGGCCGCTAGGGGCGGGCGGAGGTTTTCCTCAGGGAGGCGCCGGGAATGCGCCTCAAGTTGGGCTTTGACCATGCTCCCGCACTGGAGCATGCACATACGGACGACGCGCTCAAGGCACGATGCGCTCAGCTCATCATCCGTACGTGCCGGTCTTGGTGCGGGAGCCGGAGCCACTTCGGAAGCGGCAACGGTGGGCGTGTGTCGCTGCTGCTGCTCGCTCAGCGCAGCGACTTGTCGCCGGAGGTCCTCCAGATCATTACGGAGGCGGCTGTTCTCCTCCTGCAACTTCACGACCTCGTCTGAGGCCGTCGTGTTGAGGAGGGTGCCAACCGCCTCCCTGATGTCCGCGGCAGCCTCCTTGAGACCGCGAATGAACGTGCTCTTCAGGTTGCCAGATTTTGTGGCAACCTTAAGGACCAGGTCCACCCCGTCCAAGGCCAGCTGACTAAGGGCCACCGCCGACGGTTGCCCCCCTTCCGCCGATAGAGCAGCGCGTCGCTCTCGAGCGCGTCGGGCCATTTCCGACACTTCGTCGGCTGCGACGGCTTTGCGCTGCTCCCTCCTGGCGGCGTTGAGCTCCGCCTTCGAGCTCCCTAGCGAGGCACAACTCTCGCCACCAGGGTCCTCCGAAGTGACCCCCATGTCACTTTCTGCTTCGCTGGCCGCCGGGGAACGCACGAACTTACCCTGTGCGTCCCTCCGCAGCCGCGAAGCAGTCCCTCCTCTGGAATTTTGCCGACCTCTCCTCGCGGTCGGCACCTTCGGGGCCGGCAGGCCTTCTTCTTCAGAGGTCAGCTCCGCCGACCCACCTCCCTTCTGAGCAGGCTCGCGTGGTCGCTTTCTAACGGAGGACGGTCCACGCGGCCCTTCGTCCACATCCACTGCATCGCATTCGCTGCCAGTAACATTAACGACAGCAGGGGCCTGGTCACCTACCCCTGCGCGTTCTTCGGTCACCAATTTAACATTCGCAGGCCCGGATACCTGCGAACGCCGGGCGTCAGCCGGATCGCAAGACAAAACACAATTCGCTATCTCTGACATTTCCATTTACGATAATGGGTGTTACTCACATCACTTCCCCAAGGCGATGCGGCCGCTCTTTTTGGAAGGGTATTAAACCTCCCGAGGCCTGCGGATGCCTCTGGTGCAGGATATACCGCCCACTGCTCGGTATCTAAAACTTACTACTAATAATATTATTAACATTTTTTGGACTTTTTATTAATTTTTTAAATTTTGTATTTTGTTTTGTTTATTTTGTATTTTCTCTTTGATTTTTATCTTTTTTTCCCCCTTATTTAAACCTAACCTATATGCAACCTAAACCTAAACCTTTTTTTTTTTTTTTTTTTTGTTGTCGCTGGGGAAAATGACAATTACGCATCCCCACCCGTCGGGGGACGGGCAGGGTATGTGGGACTCCCCGGGAGAGAGCCTCCCGGTATACCCACTAAAAACCCCAGCGGCGCTCCGGCATCGCCATAGTGGCGGGGGAGTGGGAAACTAGCACAGCCTGGGCTTCCTCTCCCCCGCCGGCGAAACCCGCCTAGGAAGGCGGGCCCTCAATTGCCCTCATTGGCCCTCATTTGGTGAGCCCTGCAAGGCGGGCGCGGGCACCCCCCGTGCCTCACGCCCGCCGCTCACCTCAGGGCGGGAGAAAGCGGGCGAAATCCCGCCTTCTCCTGCCCCTACGCCGCCTGCGGAGCGCCGGAGCGAGGGGATCCTCCTCCCGCTCGCGCTCCGCGGCCTCCTTCTGCGACATCACGACCTCGCAGAAGGAGGCCATCGCCGCCCAGGCCCCCTCGCTCCCCACCATCGCTCTGACGACGGCGGGCAGCGAGAGGTCCCCTCCTACCGCCGCGACAAGATCGCGGCGCGGCACGGCCCACGACGGGCACACCGCGAGGGTATGGTCCGCCGTGTCCTCCGCCGCGCCGCAACCGTGGCACGACGGCGTCTCCTCTCGTCCTATCCGGTGCAGGTACCTGCCGAAGCAGCCGTGACCGGAGAGTACCTGCACCAGACGGAAGGAGAGGAACCCGTGACGCCTGTCGAGCCAGTCCCTCAGGACCGGCCCGATGGCGTCGAGGGTGCGACGGCCGAACACCGCGGAGGCGAGGTCGCGCGTCCAATGTTGGACGATGGCGTCCCTCGCCTCCCGGCGAGCACTCTGGCGAGCACCCAGGCCTCGAGCTCCCAAGGCGGGGTGCTCGCCAGAGCGCATGCCGAAGCGAAGCCTACCGTGCGGTAGGCCCGCGCTGCCCGCTGGGCGATGGCCCTTTGGGGCGCCCGAAGAGCGGTGACGTTCTCCCTCCTGTGGAGGGAGTCCGCCCAAATGGGGGCCCCGTAAAGGGCCATGCTCCTCAGTATGCCGGCGTATAACCGCCGGCAACGACTGCTCGGCCCTCCCATGTTCGGCATGAGCCATGAGAGGGCGTCCGCGGCTTTCAGCAGGCGCGTCGACAGCCCGCTAAAATGCGGGCCGAAGCGCAGCCTGCTGTCCAGCATGAGGCCCAGATACTTCATCTGGGCCTCAACCCCGACCCTTACCCCCGCCACATAAATGTGGGCGTCGGGTGGGGGGCGCTGCCGGGGGCCGTGGAAGAACACGGCCTCCGTTTTGTGCAGCGCCACCCTCAAGCCCAGGCGGCGGATCCTCCCCGCCACTAAGGATCCGCCCGCCGACGCCAAACTGGCCGCCTCCCGGAAGGTGCTCCCGCGGGAAGTGAGGAGAGTGTCATCCGCGTAGCAGATGACACTCGTGCCTCGTAGGAGAGTTCCCCGCAGGAGCCAGTCATAACCGACGTTCCACAGAAGAGGCCCTAGAACGGACCCCTGTGGAACGCCGGTTTCCACGCCATACCGCCGGACCTGGCCAGCCCCGTCCACGAGGAGGACGGCACGGTCCTCCAAATAGCTGGCCAGGAGGCCCCGCAAATAAAGGGGCACACCGTGGAACCGGAGCGCCTCCAGGATGGTGGAGTGGGGGATGGAGTTGAAGGCGTTGGCAATGTCGAATGACACAGCCAACACTCCATCCCCCACTCCTACCGCCTCTGTCACCTGGCCCTTGAGAAGGGCCAGGGCGTCCACTGTCGAACGCCCAGCTCGAAAACCGAACTGGGCGTCCGACAGGTCCGGTCCCACGTTCCGCAGATGGCGCTTCAGGCGGGCGGCGATAATCCCCTCGAACATCTTACCGGCCTCGTCAAGCAAGACGATGGGCCGGTAAGCCGAGGGGGAGTCCGCCGGCCGCCCTTCCTTCCGGAGGAGGCACAGTTGGCCTTCCCGCCAAGGTTTCGGGAACCTCCCCGACGCGAAGCACGCGTCAAAGAGGTCCCGAAACCTTCCCTCCATCTCGGTGACCGCGATGGCCACCACCCTGGCGGGAACGCCGTCCGGGCCAGGAGCCGTCTTTTTGGCGCGGAGACGGAGAGTCGCCGCGCCAAATTCCTCCTCTGAAACCGGAGGAGGAGGAGCTTCCTCCTCCGGTTCTTCCCTTGGCGGGCCCATCACTGGTGGGGTGAAGTGCGGATCCCTGCGCGGAAACAGGGACCGCACCACCCCATCCAGGAGCGCTGGTTCCAGGGTCTCGGCAACCGGGGGACCAATGCGACGCAGTTTGTTCCGCGCCGCCTTATATGGCCTCCCGAATGGGTCGTTGTCGAGACCCTCCAGCAGCTCAGCCCTCGCCGCGTCCTTGGCGGCGCCGATGGCCGACTTGAAGGCCGCCCTCGCCCCCACGTAAGTGGAGTAGAGGCGGTCCTCTTCGGCCTCGTCCCGTCGGCGCCGCCGACGCGATCGGGTGTAGGCCCGCCGTGCCGCCACGCAGGTGGCCCGCAGCCCCGCCAACTCCTCCGACCACCAGTACACGGCGCGTCGGGGAGGTGGACGTCTCGACCGAGGCATGCTGGCGTTGCACACCTCGGTCAATGACCCCCTCAGTCGGGCCGCCGCCGCGTCCACGTCCAGGACGTCCCCGCCGGGACCTGGCCAAAGCCAGTCCTGGACGAACGCGGCCTCCCGTGCCGCCTCCCGATCCAGGTGGGTCAGAGCCCACCTTGGAAACGGGGAACGGCCCGACGATGAGGGGGTGCTGCGGCGCCCCCGTGGATTCTGGGGGGCGATCTCGAAGCGCACGTAGCGGTGATCCGAGATCGTCTCCCCCAGTTCCACCCTCCAGTTCTGAATGCGGGCGGCCAGTGCGTGCGTGGCGAAGGTGAGGTCCACTATGGACCCGCCCCGCCGCCGCACGCACGTCTGGACGCTCCCCCTATTCAAGAGGGAGAGACCAGACGAGGCCGCCCACAATTCCACCGCCCGCCCGCGGGCGTCGGTGGCCGGGTTTCCCCAGACCACCGACTTGGCATTCAGGTCTCCCATCACGGAGACCTGTCGTGGCGCCGTCCTCCCTATGACCGCCGTCAGGACCCCGAGGAAATCCTCGAAGTCCTGGAGAGGGCGGTTTGGGGAGAAGTAGACCCCCACAAGGGCCAACCCTCCCCACGCGGCGGCCACGTATCCCGGTCCCCTCTCTAAGAGCGAGAGGGGAGGGGAGTCCGAGGAAGACCGCGCCACGATTGCCACCGAGCCGTCACTATCTCCCAGCCAATTGCTGGGAGTATAGTACGGCTCGGCCACCACTGCCACATCCACCAACCACTCGGCCATCGACTGCACCAGTAAGTCCTGGGCAGCCCGGCAGTGGTTGGTGTTTGCCTGCAGGATGCGATGGTCGATACCCATTATTCGACCATCGCATCACCCTCGGCCACCGCCGCTGATGGGACATCAGCGGGAGTGGTGGCAGCAGCGGCAGGACGGCTTATAGCCGCCTGCGGCTTGCCCTTCTTGGAGGGAGGACGGCATGACGTCCCCCCCATAACGTGGTCGGCGGGGCGGCCGCCGGAGGCACACGCCGCGCAATGCGGCTTGGCGGCCTCACACGTGGCCGCCATGTGCCCCTCCTTCCCGCAGCGGAAGCATGTGTCCGCCCTGTCCACAGTGGACGGACACAAGGCTCGGGTGTGGCCGATCCCGAAGCACTTGAAGCAGCGCATCGGCGCTGCCTCAAGCACCCGGATCACGGCCCGGCTGAAGCCTACGAATAGCCGCCCCTGGCCTTTAGCCTGGGCGGCCAACGCTGCGGCGACTGGGCACACCAGCCGGATAGTGCCCAGTCCACCGCGGCCGGGCCTAACGTCCCGAGCCTGCACCGCTGCGGGTTCGCAGCCTCCGGCCACTGCGATCGCCGCCACCACCTCCTCCTTGGTGACCGAGTCGTCGAGACCGGTCACCTCTATGGCCGCCGTCTTGGTCGGCCTGGCCACCTTCGCCACGTCGGCGAGGACCTCCCGCAACTTGGTCGCGAAGAGGTCCGCATTTTTGCCGCCGTCCTTCCCCGGAAACTCGAACAGTCGAGCTCCGGTTTGGGTCCGGCGGCAAGCGCCAATCCCCGATTCGGCGGGGTCCACGACGGTACGAGCCCGTCTCAGGACGGACTCGTACGTTACCCCCTTCTCCGCGGCCTCGGGCACGATGGTCACCGTGACCGCCGCGGTTTTGGGGGCAACCAACTTCGGCGCCTTTGTGGCCGCCGCTGCAGCTGCCAGGGTGGTTGCCGGGGCAGCCTTCGGGGCAGCCGTGGCCTGGGTCGCCTTCTTGCCCTTTCCCCCCTTCCTAACCACCTCTGACCACGACTGGTTGGCTGGGGTGGTGGAAGGGAGGAGGGCGTCTCCCTGCTGAACCTGGGGGGGTGCCGTGATGGCAACCGGCCCCGGTTTGGCGCCCGCACTCGTACTGGGGGTAGGCTGAGCCCCCGGAGACTTTTTCCCCTTGCCCTTACCCTTTGAGGGCCTCGGGGCCTGGGGAACCGCTGTCGGCGCCTTGTCAGCCGCTAGCGGCGGACGGAGCCGCTTCTCCGGCAGCAGGCGGTCCTCTATGCCTGCGAAGCAGGCCCGAGTGAACGCCCTCTCCTCCATGATCACCTTGCGGAACAATTCCTCAAGGTTGGAGGAGGAGGGGGCGGTAACCGCTGCTGACGGGGCTGCTGCCGACGGGGGCGGGGCCGTAGCCTCAGCCAGCTTCTTATGAAGCTGGCTGACCTCCGCTTGCAGGCGATCCACCCTCGCCTGCAGCTGCCGCGTCTCGTCTGAGGCAGAGCGTTGCGTCAGCTCAGACACAATGCCGTGCAAGCTGTTTGCACGGCATTTAAGGGCCTTCTGGAAGGTACCCTTCAAATTTGAGGACCTGGAGGCGACCTCAACGATCTCCTCCATGTCCTCCTTCGCCAGCCGAGCTAGCTCCGCTACGGAGAGGCCCTCGAAGGAGACGAGGGCCGAACCGTATCCGGCCCTTGCCTTGGCCGCGCGCCTCTGCTTGGCGGCAACCAACTCCTCCAGTTCCAGCTCGGCCTCGGCCCGTCTGGCCAAGCCGAGCTGGCGCTGGGCGTCAGCCAAACCCACTTCGTGGGTGCCAGCCTGAGAAGAAGTCGATGGCGAAGCATTCTTCGCCTTCGACTTCTTCTTGTTGGGCCTGCCCTTGGCCGAGCCCGAGGAGCCCTCGGACCCGAGCCTCAGGTAGGCCCTCTTCAGGCTGCGCTCCGCAGCCACTCCACACACAGAGGACGAGTCCCCGACAACGGACCCCATGTCCGAGTCGGAGAACTCGTCCTCTCCGCAGAAGCCCGTCGCAGAAGGTGCGCGACTCGCCTCCGACGCCGACATTTCGTCGGGGTGGCCCTGAGAAGGGCCTTTGGGTTGGCCCTGAGAAGGGCCTTTTGGTTGGCCCTGAGAAGGGCCTTTTGGGACGAAACGCCCGGAAGCGTCTCGCATTGGTTTCGGCATCGCTACCAAAAACCAAATCCTCAATAAAAACAAATAAAACCTCAATAAAAACAAATAAAACCTCAATAAAAACAAATAAAACCTCAATAAAACCTACCCACAATATAATAAAACCCACGATAAAAACAATATTAAAAACCACAATCCGCAATCGCCCTCAAAGTAAAATAAAATTTCGCAGATCGCGTAGGTCACAGTGCTTGTTAGCCACCGGTCTGCCACTCCGTTACGGTGGTCAGACACGGCGTTGCCCGGGGTACACTGCGAGGAAGTCAGCACTGTGGGGCGTACCCCCAACCTAAACCTAAACCTAACCTAACCTACCCACCACCCGGCACCGTGGCTATAAAACCTCCACCGCCACGAGTGCCTGTAGACCGCAGGGCGAGGAGAAACCCACGGTCTTCTCCAACTCGGTCACGCGACGTGACCCCTAGACCGCGGACTGTCAAAACGGCCCGCGGTCCACACCATCTCGCTCCCTATTCGTGCGCTCTGCTGCAGCGCTGCAGAGCACAGATAGGGAGCCCTCGGGAGCGACTCCTCCGCTCCGGCAGAAATTCGCCGCGGACAGCAATCTCCTCCTGCACAATAGTCACGAAGAGATTGCTGCCCACGCCCAGGGTGCACCGGCCCAGCGTCTGCTCGTCCTAGGGTCTCAAAACCAGAGGACCAGCAGGCACTGAGCACTCGGGGAGGTTTTCTGCCACGCACCCCCCACGTTGCTACCTCAGCCAACGTCTCAGTTAAGCTGGCCTTACAAAATTCTTACTAATCCTATAGCCACGTGCCTGAAACAAAAGTTTTCTATTCTATTCTAATGCTACTGCTGTATAGCCTGTTACATGACCACCATAAGTTAATTATGTTCGAGATAAACTCGGAAAGTTAACACCTATGTAGGTAAGATAATGTCCCACAGCCATAAAACCCGACGATTATAATTTGTCGCCCATTGGATTTTCGACTTTTAAGTGTTGAGCCGAGCGTTGAAAATTCAGTACCGATTATCCTTTTGGCCTTTGTACATACGGAGGCTAAAGGATAATCCAAAGAAAATAAAGTCTTTATTGGAATGATTTTGATGCAATTGCTTGCTGGTTAAAATTATCTTCATCGGGAATAATGAAGCTTATACATATAAATTAACTAGCCGCCGTCCGTGACTTCGTTCACGTGTAGTTAGTTATTATGTGCGTCTCCTATTGGTCGCAGCGTGATATTATAGCGTAAAGCCTTCCTGGGTTAATGGACTATCAAACGCAAAAAGAATTTTTCAAAGCGGACCCGTGGTTCCTGAGATTAGCGCGTTCAAACAAACAAACAAACTCTTCAGCTTTATATATTAGTATAGAAAGTTGAAGAAAAATCTGGACTTTAAATCTGAAATCGCCAACCCGCATTGAGCAAGCGTGGTGATTACGCTCAATCCTTTACTGTATGAGAGGAGACCTGTGCCCAGCAGAGGGAAGATAAAAAGGTTGATGATGATGTGTAAACTGTTAAGTTGTATTGAAATTGCTAACTAAAAACTCATTAACGAAAACACCACTTTGATACACAACAACACACTTCCCTGCGTGTTTGTTATTGCGGCTTATGGCACTCGTGTATAACAGCTGAAAATCATTCACTGGGTGATATTTTGAAAACAAAGGCTTTAAACAGACTTTCCACTCTAATCCCTTAACAACCTCACTCAATTGTTTATCAAAACTCCCATTGAAGATGGGGCAACCCAGTGTATTTTACATATCTCATATTCGATAAGTAGGTACTTATTACCTCCAAATGGAGCTTGTAGGTGACCAATTAGCGCTCTAGGATAATAATGTAGCTAGAAAAGCCCTAGGGCGGTAAGTAATTTAAAAAATAACTCTTCACTCTTTCAAAAAGTTTGCGTAGATCTAACGATCATACTGGCAATAGACATCATGCATTTAGCCCAATGACAAAGGAGGTCGCTTCGCTATTCAGCCTTGTCTTCGTATGAGTATATAGTCATTAATTTTAAATATCGAACGTAGATCAAGTAGCTCAATGTAGATCTTGAAAAAAAAATCTATAGGCGCCCTCGCTGCGCTAAATATCTCGGGCTGCTTTTGATGCCTTACAGCCTTTGGCTATTAATCTACTATTAATTCATCAATATCTTCCTACTCCGAGGCATCGTCTGTATCTCTTTCTTTGTAATAACATTATTATTTACCTGTGTTGTGAAAGCGTAAATATCATTAAAAGGATTTTAATATTCCTCTCTAATAATATATTTCTCTCTCTATAAAAAGCTGCTGCAGAGAGAGAATATTTCTCTCTCTGCTGCAGCTCGACCAGCAGGGTACTTGCGTTACACACAATCAGTAGTAATGGGTTTCATTTTGACAATGCAACAGCTTTCATTGCCTTTTTTACCTTGATGATCAGACAAGATGAACGATTTTCGAACATATTGTTACGAATGCACCTTATGTCAATGGCATAAATATCAATAGTGCGTGACATGCCGTACGTAACTGTTAAGCTATATATCCTGAGACCTAGGCATTGTAGAGGTATATATAAAATAGTCATAAAACGCATTGCTAGACCTAGGGTGGCCTATCGAATGGCACAGGTTTCATCAATATTGACAACGAAGTGTCGACGATGTTGACAATGAGGAAACTAACTTCGAAGAAGATGACTCAAATATGGAAATGACTGGTTTTGATGGCTCAACGCTAGCTCGATGGCTTCACATAGATTATGTCGTCCATGGAAAATACAGAAGCCACGGCCCCTACCACCAGCAGCCTGGTGTAGAATTCATGCGGATTTTCTAGTCTCAAATGTTCCTTGTAATATTAGACAGTTACTCCAAATAGTCCGAAGTATTTGAAATGTCAAACATAACTAGCAGTCACACAATTGACATATTAAAAAATGTTTTTGCCCGTTTCGGATATCCCTTCTATTTAGTTACAGATAACGGTCCTACTTTTATTAGTCAAAAATTTAAAGACTTCTGCACTAATTTTGTACCTACAACAAGGCTCAAGAAAATAGGTTGCTCTTTTAGATGCCAATGTATACATTTTTACAATAGACTTCCAGAGGTGGTTCAAGATCTGAGCCTGAATAAATTCAAATCCTTCATTAAACGTAAGTTGTGTCAGAAAGCATTTTATAGTGTTAAGGATTATATTGACGACAAAAAGGCTTGGGCTTGAGCTGCGTCTGATTTCTATACTTACACTGATTGTTCTTTGATTTTTCCTCTTACAGTTTTAATTTGTAATTGCTTGTTTATTTTTTATTTTTTTTTACTCAAAGACAGTACACACTATGTAGTCAAGCATATTGTACGATACGGAATTGCATCGCTGACAGGGGTATTCGGCACTGGTGCAGCTACACAGGAACTAATCTTAGAATTCGGGAACACTGTTGGAGCTGCTGAACCTTGGACAAAACTATCTTTGCATTGTGTACATTCAATTTCTTAGTATTGTATAATTGCATGGCACACGTGTAAGCACAATGTATTTGCTGTAAAGCATCTATTTGTTGGGTTAGTCTTTTTTGTTGTTGTTTTTTTTTTTTGTGTATTTTCCATAATGGACGCTCTTAGAGTACAATATATTTCTGCATCGTTCTCACACGATTGATTTCAAAATGAATGATGTAATCAAATATTTGTATCAATAGCTTGATAATTTAAAAGAGTGTCCATGGAGTTTCTTGCCCGTTCTTCTCCATAGGTACCTACTCTTTGGAATGGGCGACTAGCTTCACCTTACTGACTGACCGACCTTCTGACAATTCAAAAGTGCCAAATAAACCAGTGTAACTGGTTTATTTGAAATAAATGCTTTGATTTGATTTGAATGAAATTAAACATACATTTACAGCACCGTACCACCCCGCAACAAATGGCGCGGCAGAAAGATTTGTAGGAACTTTCAAACAAGTTATAACTAAAATTAAAGAAAGTGGTTACAGTCTGATGGCAGCGGTTAATATGTTTCTGTTTGACTATAGAAGTATTCCACAACGAACAACTGGCGTGACACCAGCTAGGCTTATGCTGGGCAGGGAAATCCGAAATCGTTTTTGCAGGCTGCGTCCTGCTCCTCTAGTTGATGTATTCCAGGAGAAAGTAGAGAGAAGGAATAAAGTTAATAGGAAGGTAGATTTTCAGCTTGGGTAAAAGGTAAATGACTATAGAAAGTATTCCAAGTGTGACTTATGTGATTGATGTGGATGGGATGAGGTGGAAATGTCATGTTGATCAAATTTTAACATGTTCAGACTGTTTAGATCAAGTTAAAAGCGTAAGTAAGTAGTAAAATGTAATTATAAATACTTTAGAATGTTTAGACTAAGTTACATTCCTAGTTTAATTTTAATATATTAGTCAACCTTTAATACATAAGTTAAACCTTTGTGGGGAAGTGTGTGGTATCTATGGTTCGCTCTTTTCTCTATTACCGGCACAACGGCGTTTACAGAAATAATTACACAGTGATTAATTAATTCATGTGGTTTTATTCAATATACATTACCGATAATAAATTAATAATTTTGCAAAATACTTTATTCCAATCATTTCTTTATCTTTTTATCAAGAGTGTCCGCTTGGTTCGCGTATTGTATGATGTTTCCGAGAATGTTGCGAGGTTTGCGTTTTGCGATGAGATGCAAAAAGGGGTATTATAAAATCACAGATTATTTAGAAGACAGAAAGCTTGGGACTGAGCTGCTCGCTCTGTTAAGCATTGTTATTAAGCAATATGCGTAATTATAACGTAAATTATTGTATACATTTTCATTTTTAATGTCTGGACTTGAAAAAAGACGATGATTCCTGAGTTTGTTTCGGCTATTTCTTCTCAGAGGTAGTCAGTTAGGAAATGCCGGCTTCATGTAGTTTTAAAAAAAAACATGACTTGTAAAAGTGATCAGTGATCCTACTTGCTTAATAAATGATTTCATTTCTTTTCAGTGCCGGGTACGATGCGCCAAATGTTGTTGTGTCAGATGTTTGGACGTGGAGGGGCTCCAGATCAATCTCCCTCTGGCGCAGCATCATTAGTCGTGTTGTTGGGTTTAACATTGCATCATTACGCTCAACTGCCGTCTTCCTTCCTATTCACTCGGTTTAATTGGAGTGAAGAGGCTCTTGATAACCTAACGCTCTTTACCATCAACGATTGCTTCACTACTTACTATCAGTTTATCATTGTAAAAAAGAAAAAAAGAACAGAATTTGTATCCACCTTCATCATATCAATAATGCTGCGGTTAGCTTCCAATATAAATGGATGTAACTGAATATCGACATTTTACAAAGAACCTCTTTTGTATGTACAAAAATCGTCGACACAGAAATACAGAGAGATAATAAAAATCCTATTTTAAAACCAAACAGGTGTACGCCGTGGACGGACGTGCCTCAAACAAAATTTTCTAGTTAGTGTCGCTTCATAATAAATACTTTCCTGGTTATATTTACTTCGTTTTATTTTATGAACGTGCATTTATACGCAAGCCACGGTTTAAAATAGTTTTAGAGATTATTTACGGCTTAGATCAAAAATAGGGTATGGATCTAAATTATTAATAGTACAGTTGATTCAAACTTTACGGCGACTCTGGAGGGCAGTCGCGCTAAAATAATTCAACCAAATGAGAATTGCATCGCAACACATCACAGCGACGAGGTACGGCGTACGGAGGACGGGTCTGAGCAGTTGTGTTGCGATGTGTGCCGGGTACGATGCGCCAAGTGTTGTTGTGTCGGGAGTTTGGTCGTGGAGGGTCTCCACATCAATCTCCCTCTGGTGCAGCTTCCTTCTGCGACATCACGTCCTCGCAGAAGGACACCACCGCGTCCCACGACTCTGCGCTACCGACCATCCTCCGCACTACTGCCGGCAGCGTCAGGTCGCCTCCTACTTCGTTTGTGAGGACACGGCGCTGCTCCTCCCAAACATTAACATTGCACCACCTCGCTCAACTGCCATCTTCCTTCCTATTCAGTAAGTTTTTTAAGTGAATAGGTTTAATAAACTAGCGCGCTTTACCATTAACGATTGCATCACTGCCTGCCATCAGGCGGGATTGCAGTCAAGCGCTAGTTTATAATTATTAAAAAAAATAACTAATTTTTTTTAACTTTAGTTATATATGTTTCGTATCGCGCTAACCTTTTGACAAATGGTTTAACTATAACTGAATCACAATTGGAACGTAAAAAAAATAATTTAATTATTATATCTAACGACATGTATCACTCATACATATAAATTTTACTTCAATCGAAGTTAAAACTTTAACGTGATACGAAATGGTATCGAAACTAAACCACAACTTATGAACAAGAGTTTAACTTCTATTGTTTTATTTAGCGCGATTACCACACTGAATATCATGCGAGTCACTGCGCAGTAACAAATTCATGTACAGTGCGTTTCATCTAATACACACATCAAAAGTGTCTAGGGATCAACATATATTTTTGCAATAACTTTTCTCCTGATTGATATTAATTAAAATTTTCTTTAAGGATTCATCAAATAAAGTGTTTTCGTTTGTCACAGTAACGATAAACCAAGTCACCTTTGCATTAATAAAGAAATTTGCCATTTTCCTAATAAAGGGATATTTGACATTTGAACCACTAACACAAAAGTTCGAAAAAAAGACTGAAATAACAGTTTTCTCTAAAATTTTATTGGGTAACTTAAACAATTAATAATCCGTGTTTCTACCGCGAACACTAACAACACAAGAACATCGGTTTGGCATACTCAAAATGAGTTCATCCAAATCACGCTGTGGAATGGCCGCCCATGTTCGTTGCAACAACAAAAAAAGGTCTTCTTGCGACTGGATACCCTCCATATTCGGCAGAGCTCTTCTCTGTAGCATATCCCATGCATGCTCAATCGGGTTTAAGTCTGGCGACTGAGCAGGCCAGGGCAGGACATTGATGTTAGCTGCGGCGAGAGTCTGTCTTACAACTCTTGCGGTGTGCGGTCGTGCATTATCATGCATTAACTGAAATAAGGGACCGATTTGCACTTGTAGAGATGAAATGAAATGAAATGAAATGAAATGAAATGAAATGAAATGAAATCGTTTATTAAGCAAGTAGGATCACCGATCACTTTTACACGTCATATGTTTTTTTTTTCTTCTTTTTTTTTTTTTTTTTTAAACTAGATGAAGCCGGCATTTCCTAACTGACTACCTCTGAGAAGAAATAGCCGAAACAAACTCAGGGATCATCGTCTTTTTTAAAGTCCAGACATTAAAAATGAAAATGTTTACAATAATTTACGTTATAATTACGCATATTGCTTAATAACAATGCTTAACAGAGCGAGCAGCTCAGTCCCAAGCCTCTCTATCCTCTAAATAATCTGAGATTTTATAATACCCCTTTTTGCAAAGTTTGGCCTTTATATAGGTTTTATATCGTTTAATGGGTAAGTTTCGAATGTCCATGGGAAGCTTGTTGTAAAAGTGTATACATTGACCCATGAACGAGTTACCTACTCTGTGGAGACGAGTGTGATGTACAGCAAGATTGTGTTTGTTCCTGGTATTTATATTATGAACATCGCTTATTTTCTTAAAATTAGATATATTTTTATGTACATACATAAGATTTTCAAATATATATTGCGAAGCTACAGTCAGAATGTTCACCTCTCTGAATTTTTCTCTAAGAGAATCTCTAGGACCAAGGTTGTAGATGGCTCGAACAGCCCTTTTCTGTAAAACAAAGATGGTATTGATGTCCGCACAAGTTCCCCAGAGAAGAATCCCATAAGTCATAAGACTATGAAAATAACTAAAATAAACAATTCTGGCTGTATTCACATCAGTTATCTGTCTAATTTTCTTAACAGCATAAGCGGCAGAACTGAGTCTACCCGACAGCTTCTCAATGTGAGGACCCCATTGTAACTTGGAGTCAATAGTCAATCCAAGAAAAACTGTCGACTCGACAGGGATCAACTCTACTCCATTCAGTTGAACATTGGTACTTAACTGCCTGACATTTGGCGTAGAAAATTTAATGAATTTAGTTTTTTTTTCATTCAAAAGAAGGTTATTTACATTAAACCAATGGACAACTTTCGAAAGTGCATTGTTAACTTCGTCAAAATTTGCTAGCTGACGCTTGACTTTAAAAATAAGAGAAGTGTCATCCGCGAACAATACTATGTTGTGATTATCCCTCACGTGATGAGGTAAGTCATAAGAGGAACGATGACGTCTGATACAATCGTCTCAGCATAAATTTGAGCGTTGAGGTTGCCTCTGATCCAAATCAACTCAGTTCTTCCGCCGATCCAAATACCCGCCCATACCATGATGGTTCCACCACTATAAGGATGGACTTCCTGGCAGGATTTTAATCGCTGTTGGCGTCCAGGGGTTCTCCAGTGTCGTATACGTCTTGTATCCGGTCTCATACCAAAACGAGACTCATCAGAAAAGCACACGAAACGCCATTGTTCTTCTGCCCAATTTCTGTGTTCAAGAGCCCATTGATATCGAGTCCTACGATTGTGCATTGCTATAGGTGGTACCCGTAGCGGTCTTCGGGAATGAAGGTTCACTTCATGCAAGCGGTTTCTGACTGTTTGGTCGCTAATTAAGTCCCCTGAAGAGTGATGAAGCCTCACGGCTAACATCATGGCGGTTATTGTTGGAGCTCTTCGAGTTAAGATTTGAATGTATCGGTCTTGTCTCCGTGTGGTGCAGCGATACCGTCCTCCATGGCGCTCAGCCACGGTACCAGTGCTTCGGTAACGTGTCCAAAGTCGACTGATAACACTCTGACTTGTATTCAGAGCTAAAGCCACAGTACGTTGCCGGGAACCAGCTTCTATCATTCCCACGGCTCTGAGCATTTCTTCCCTGCTTAAATGACGTCGCCGCTCCATAATAACGTTGGTTTTAATCAGTAGTAGGGAAACAGTAGCACTAATAATGTCTTCAATGCGTTGTATGTTTTTATAGGGAAAATATTGACAGCTGATTTTCATCTTTTACTCGAATTTGATTCACAGTTCCTGATTCAAATTATGAAATGCACCAAAAAGGATCCATATAAATTTATAAAATCATAAATTTATTACAAAGCCACATCTCAATCTCAAGAAATCCGCATAAAAATGCTTGATCCCTAGACACTTTTGATGTGTGTAGTTCCTTTGCCGTCATGTTGGCATTCATTTTTTGTCACGATCGTAAACAAGGTAGACGCACTCTGCGTCTCTCTCTCTCTCACACACTAAGTTGCATTAGTGCCAACATGACGGCAAAGGAACTAGTAGTGAGGGGCTAGTAGATCACTTCAGAGCCGCGACACATAATCAGACTTAGAAAAAAGCTATAGAAATACTATAATAACTTTGTATGTTAAATTGGTAATTTTTCCTTTAGTTTTATAGTATTATTCCAATAAGAAATTAACTGTAATCCGCTATTCGCTTAGTCTGGGGATGGCCTGAAACACAGGTTTTTATTAACCTATCTCAGGTATGTCGCCACAAGCTATGACGTCAGTACCAATGCTCCATACATAGAGATTTTAAAATTGTATGAATTAAATTAGTGTTTAGGGGAGCGGAGGTGGTTTCCGTACACTTAAGGAATAACTTCTATAAGTAAACAATTATTAGCTTTACGCATTAGTTATGAGTCTTATTAATAGAGAAAATACTAAGCTACTGTGTACTGATTCAAAATATAAAAGAAACAAATAATTTTTAACAGTTTTATTAAATTTTATAAAAAATTAAATGTACGGTGCAATCCGAAGCCTTCGGTTAATTTCGTACAATAAGGTCGAGTAACTTAACAATCAAAACATGTTTTCAAAAACAAATAAATTACTAACTATGTGCCTATTTATCGTTACAAAATCCACATAAGTATCCTTCTAGCATGTCTTTGTCGCTGCACAAAGCATGTACCCATTGCCCATATACTATACAGCGTAACCAAAGCTCTCCATCTTTGCCAAATTCCCCGCAAATAAGGCGAAGTTCGTCTATAATATTTGTTTCCCATTCTGCATAGTATTCTTCATCATTATTATCACTTTGAGCAAGCATTACAGACTCATTTGTATCTTCACTACTAGAACTACATATTTAGAATTTTTCTCTTATGAGAGTTTTCTTTTTCTTTACATTAATTTCCTTTTTCTTCATTTTTTCTTTAGCTTTTTCTGTCTTCATAGTTTTTAAAGTTCTTTTTATTTCCAAGGCTTCTTTAATAGGTGTTGAAGTAAGAATTTCGGAATGTTGCTTTCTTCCTTTTCCTTTGCCCTTTCCTTTGTCCAAACTGGTATCTATATAATATCTACCTTAGGACATGTTTGTGGCTGTGGTAGTGAACACTCGTGGAAAGAAATATGGACATCTGTTTCTATTATTTTTTTATTGATTTATTACGATGTTTGCTTTGCTGTCCCACTTGTTGATGGTATGGGCTCCATGATCTCTTCGCTTGCTTTCTCTGATATACCATGGTCAGTTTGAAACATCCCTATGCGCGTTGCGTACTGCTTCTTGTACAGCAGTAAATACAGGCTTCCCTCCTAGTCTAGGTGTATATTCCAAACCTTTCTTTAAACAATCGTGCAGTGTCATTACTGGTACTCCATATTTACCTGCTGTTTTACGTAATTTGGAGCCCGCCTGTACTTCTTCTATAGCGAGCCTCATTTTCGAGGTGACCAGGTAAGCTTCTTTCCTCGCAGCAACTAAAAATAAAGACTATAAATTGAAATTGAATTAAATCAAAACATGCGGGTGATACCGTACAAAAATGTACGAACTGACCCGAATCGGCCATTTCTTATATAAATAAATTTTTTAAGAAAATAATTTTTGATTAGAGCATGAAATTAATGTAAATTGAATCTTAAATCATTATCCTTCAACTAAATTGAATAAATAACTCAATTTAAGAAAAAACAATGTACTTACATCGTAAATTGTTGGCCACACTTTTAATAACAAATGTTTCGAAAACGTGACACATCCTCTACGCACGAGTCCAGACGAATCACTGGCGCGGGTGGAAGAGGGGACACTATGGTAACGTCGGGCGTCCTCTAGACAAGGATAGATCTATTCTGTCATAGTTGAAGGAACTTGTTAAATACAGTGTACGGCATCGTCCGCTGTACGGAATCTGCCTCCGCTCCCCTATTAAATATTTAAGACTATCGTTAAAAATATGGTACTACTAAGTATTTATAAGGCTGTAAATATACTACATTGTAAAAGGAACTAAATGAAATTATTATTATTAATTATTATAAGCCTATTTTTTTTATACAGACAAATCACACAGATTGAGCTAGCCCTAAAGTAAGTCCGAGACTTGTGTTATAGGATACTAACTCAACGATACTGTATTTATAATAGATACATATATAGATAAACATCCAAGACCCAGGCCAATAAGGAAAAGATCGTTTTTCCATCATGACCTGGCCGGGGATCGAACCCGGGGCCTCCACGTCGAGGTCGACAAAATCCCACTGTTAATGTTCCCACTGTTGGGACCCAGGCCTCCTCTCAGTGAAAGGGAGTGGGCCGTAATCTACCACGTTAGGCCTAGGGATGTCACTTGTCTTCGAAGTTTTTGGCTAGGACATGCCGGTCTCCTCAATTTTTTTTCCTTTTGAGAGCAGTGGTGATTAAGTAATTTACAGAAATTAAAGCACCTGATGGGGTTCCAACCTACTACCTACAGCTTGTAAGTCGCGATACCACTGGGTCACCACTGCTCTCCGCAATAAAGTTTGAATATGTATCCTTAGCATTGATTTTTAGAAAAGTAAGCAGTCTGTGCTGTTGCTTTAGCAAACAAAAAAAATTACATGACTTTTTTTTTGTTGTAACAAACCCAATAACCTAAGAATAACCGTCCGACGTTGCCACTTTAAATTAATTAAAAAAAAACCGTTGATATCAATAATGGATTGCAAAATAATTCAGTGGAATTGTCAGAGTACCTATAGTTCCTAAAGAGAGTGATTTAATCCTGTTCTTTATCATAGTTTATTATCTTCTTTTATTATACCTAATAATATTAAAGTTTAGATTGTACCTAAATAAGGTAAGTACCTACCTACCTATATCATAATATGTCCTTACTTTTATTAAAAAATATTTTATGTATTTTAAATTAGTTTAATAGCCGTACCTTTCCTGATCATATAAATCATTCCTTGATGTTTTGATATTCCTCCTGTCTGTTTCCTTAACTTTTTAAACACATTGCCATTGGCACAAAGATACTCTAGTGCCATTAAAAAAAAAAAAAAACCTAAGAATAATTGAGCCCCATAATCACAAAATTGTTTTATTTATTACAAAACATAACAAGTTTTCCTCTCCATTCCTCCGCTGATCGCTTTGTGCCCTCCCTATAATGATAATATGATTTATTTGATACGATGACTCGATATATTTCCCTGTGCCTGATATTTTGTTATTTGTGGAGGCGAATGTTAGATCTTGGTCAGCGGTACTCAAACAAAGCGGCAGGCCTGTTTCATTTTACGGCCCAATCAATGGTCACTGTAATTAATAAGGCTCACCTAGTAAAGTATTGGCACATCTGCAAAAAATGTGAAACTGAGTTTATTACATATACTTAATATTTATTAGCGTCTATACTAGTACCTCGAAACTGTTGGACACTGCATTTGATTACTAGTAGATCTATAAAAAACCGGCCAAGTGCGTGTTGGACTCATGCACAAAGGGTTCCGTACCATTAATTTATGGAATTAAAGGATTTAAGTTATTTGCATGAAAGATTAAGCGGGATTAAGCGGTTTACGATTTACGAGGTGTTAAAAAAAACTACTTACTAGATCTTCAAAACAATTTTCGTTGGTAGTATTTATAGTAATGTACATCATTTTTTTTTAGATGTTAGAGGGGAGGATAGAATAGAATAGAATAGAATACTCTTTATTATGTACACCATATAGATTACAGAACATAAATAAAAATATTTTACAAAGGGTGACACAATGGGCGGTCTTATCGCTAAGAGCGATCTTCAACCAACTCAATCAACTTTTTTCTACTTTGAAAGCGTTTGTCATGCAAACTATTCGGTTTAGAAAAAAAATTTTTGAAAGTCTCGATATCATTTTTGAAGACCTATCCATAGATACCCAACACGTATGTGTTTTATGAAAAAAATTGGTTGTCTGTAAAGTCGGTATACGGGCGAAAGTTTTACGTGACAACGACTTTGAGTGGTAAAATAATTTTAATGTGAATATTCATTCGTATAGTAGGAAGAAAGATGAAATAATAGTAACAATTTAAAACATTTATTTATACAAAGAAATATATTTAAAACATTAATTTATACAAAGAATCTCGCACTGAATTTCATATTAACAAAATTTTATTTTTACCTTTACACATACATACGCATTTATATACAAATATACATACAATAACTTGCAATACATTTGCGTACAATGAAACAGCGTTTACTACAACTTAACTTGTTCCTATCTGAGTGATTTTGTTGAGGATAGGGCGATGATAGAAGAAATATGAAATGAAAGGAAGTGTTTCTGCTGTAATGTGCCTAGAAAATGTCAAGTCAATGGTTGTTCCTTTTAACGTAGTAGACTTAGACATATCTGATACGCAAACAAGATTAAACGTATCTTTAATGAATTTGAGAAACTTGTCATCAGACTTCACGTTTTGGTTGAAGTCACTGTTATATTATCAGTCTGAAATTATTTACCTTTGCTGTTTGAATTGTTGCGATGGACGAAATTACCTTCACATTATCACTACACAATCGTTTTACAATTAACTGGCAACGTGTAAACTTGTATGCAGGCGCCTAAGCGAAATAGAAGCGCAAGACATGAACCGGTGTGTATGCCTATCTCTCTCACTCTCTCTCTCTCGCTCTGTCTCTCTCGCTCTTAGGCGAGCTAACTGTGCTCAAGTGGAAGGGACGCGTGCCTTTCACTTTTTATGTCTGTCTCTCTCGCTCTTAGGCGGGCTAACCATGCCCGAGTGGAAGGGACGCGTGCCTCTCACTCGCTCTCATTGTGAGCGCATAACGTGAGCGGAGCGTAACGCAGTTTCTTGAAGTGTCACCCGGCAAACCAATTTATAAGACGTTGTCACGTCAAAAAAATTTTTTAAGTTTCAGTTCTAAGTATGGGGGGCCCCCAATATTTATTATATTTTTTTTTATTATTTTTGCATCAAAATCTTAATGCGGTTCACAGAAAAGGTTTCAAGAGTACAGCTTTTATAGTTTCGGAAAAAATGGCTGTGACATACGGACGGACAGACAGACATGACGAATCTATAAGGGTTCCGTTTTGCCATTAGGCTACGGAACGCTAAAAAACGTAAAATTAATTCATAAATTTATTCCAAACATTCAATGATCTTATAATCCATGTGTCTGTAGAATATTAAAAAGTATATAACGTATATGTGTCGATATATTATTAGGTTAGCCATATATCAAATCATTAAGAGAAAAAATAAGTTTACATATTTGCATTACAGCAAAATCAGCGTCCTACCTATCATGACTTACGGAGCCGAGACATAGACACTAACGGTCAGACTAGTCCATAAGTTTAAAGCCGCTCAGCGAGCTATGTAGCGGGCTATGTTGGGCGTCTCTCTGAAGGACCGCATCAGAAATGAGGTGATCCGACGGAGGACCAAAGTCACCGACATAGCTGAGAGGATTAGCAAGCTGAAGTGGCAATGGGCTGGTCACATATGCCGCAGGAACGACTACCGTTGGGGTAAACGAGTCTTCGAGTAGAAACCGCGTCTCGGAAAACGTAGCGTAGGACGCCCTTGGGCGAGATGGAGCGACGACATCAAAAAGGTAGCTGGTAGTGGCTGGCAGAGAACTGCTCAGGATCGAACTTGTTGGAGTGCCATGGAGGAGGCCTATATCCAGCAGTGGACGAGTAGAGGCTGATGATGATGATGATGATTACAGCAAAATAAACAATCCTTAAAAACTATAAAAATAGACAACAAAGATTAAAATGCCAAGAGGCGTCAGTTCAACATAATGTCAGATAACAATACAAGGCGTATCACCAGAAGCAAATTTTCAGCTGCAACTCATACGCTAGAATTACAAACACTTCTGTAAAAATGTCAGTTCGTTATAATTAAAAGAAGTAATATAGTTCGAATACCAAATCAAATAAAATGTTGTGACTTACATGCATGCGAGTGTGTGTGCCGCATTAATTGCCTGGCCGTTTCTCAACAATGTTGGGGGTCCAATATAATCGGATCTGCTAAATACCAGCATTTTATATAGAGTGATCTCTATAACCCAGTTACTAAGTAATACAACGGCAGAGGCGTTCTTTTGGTGCTCACACCAAAAGAACGCCTCTGCCGTTGTAGGTAAATATAGGTTTTATTAAATGCAGTTCAAAGTATCCCTCAGGATACTTTGAACTGCATTTAATAAAACCTATATTTAGACATTACAGACACTTCAATTTTATTTATTTGTATGTTGGTAAAGAAGATTAGTCGTATTCTTTGAGCATGCAAAATTTCGTTGCAAATACTAATAAACAGTAAGAAATGGACCCACAAAAAGTTTTAGAATCACTATCTGGATAGCAGATCAGTGATAAATATCACTACAATGAGCAAGACCCTTTTATGCCTTATAGAGTAAACTGAATAGTGCTACCTTTTAACGTATTTCATCCCTTCATCCTTTGCATTTAAATAGACTTCCAAGCATTTGCCTCACTATTTGAGGCAGCGGTTCTGCTTTGTAATATCTTGATACTCCCTGACTTTTCTACTTTATATTTACTGGTTTAGGTATCATCACAATTTCGCCAAATACTTCTTTTTTTTTTTCTTCAGCCTTTAGAGGCTCACTGCTGGACAAAGGCCTCCCCTAAGGCATTGGGGGGGGAGGTTGCCATAATCCCCGCGCTTGGTAGGCGAGTCTGTTGGGGGGATCGCAGTAATTTGATATTCCACAGGAGAAGCGCTGCTGCCCGCTTTCTTGGTGTGAGTTCCCTTAGTCACCTCTTACGACATCCACGGGAGGATACTTACTTACATAATTTTATCCAAGGATGTTTTTTTCTCTTACTTATCTGCCTCGCTACTGCTGATTGAATTGAACCCATTGCCTTATCAATGGGTTCGATTCTCTTTTCGGTCAAAGGATTATTGAGTTTTTCCATATGAATGTTTTTTGATGACGGTTGATAACCGTTACATGGGAGGCACACATAGCTGTCGATATGTGAATGTGTGTAAGTGGACCTCTACCTCATTCTTTGAGGATTACAGACGTAATCTATACTAATATTTAAAGCTGAAGAGTTTGTTTAAAGCTAATCTCAGGAACTACTGGTTTGAAAATTCTTTTTGCGTCGGATAGCCCATTGATCCAGGGCGGCTTTAGGCTATATAACATCACGCTGCGACCAATAGGAGCGGAGCATAACTAAACTACGCCAACGAAGTCGCTGGCGGCCGCTAGTCTTATATATTTAATTGCTTTGCTTTTTCTATTCTTTGTTTTACCTTGACATCACACCCGTTGTGTAATGAAACAAGTCCATATTATGGTATAAATGCGAAACTTTGTGGGGATGTATGTAAAGACGATAGCACTTTAAGCTCCTACAATCTTTTATATTTCTTTATTAAATTTTTATCTTTATAGCTAAAGTATTAAGACCCAAGACTGATTGGGATATTTGACAGTTGAGGGTAGCTTGACCAGCTGTCATCCGTACGAATGGATCAATGAATGGATGTTTGCTGTTCTTCGATGCAAAAACTACTGAACTCATTTGGATAAGAACACATTCTCACTAACTTTCACATTTATAATATTATTAGGATTTATAACTCCACATACTTATCCGACATTAAAGATTTTTGCTTGAGTTATCTTAAGACATGATAAACTGAAATATGGAAGAGACCCCGCAATAACAACGCATGTTCTTTTTCTTTTTTTTTTTTTTTTCGTCGGTAGTGGTGAAAGGCTTAACACGTGCTTTTGTCAGTGCTACGAATATTTTCGATTATAGTGATTTTTTTTGTTGTTGTGAAACTCGATCGAAAGTGTTCATTGTGTTTGTGTACTTGGTGTAAGGTTTGTTTGTTGTAATCGTCCTTTTGTATTGTTATTTTATTTTATTTTTCTTAGCATAATTCAAAATGGCTTCAAAAAAGCCCCCTGATCCTGATCCCCCCCCTGACTTATTTGATCTTTCTCCTGGACTTACAATCACCCTTCCACAGGACATACAAATAACCTCAAACGACAATGTTATGGATACGGACTCCCATAGTCGTAAGAGGGCCGCTAGTTCGCCCCCGGTCTCCTCAAATATTAAAACTAAGATCCCCAAAAATACACTAGGCAGGCTTTCGTACAAACCACAAGACAATCCACCCTATATAGTAAATGTATCACTTAAAGACGAGCAAACTACAGGCACTGTGCTACAACCTATCAAGTTTGGTATGTTTTTGACGATGAATAACGTGAATAACATACGTCTCGATGGGATCAAACGTGTAGGCAGAAATCGTGTGTCAGTGGAGTTCAAGTCTTGCCAGGATGCAAACAGTTTCCTTAATAATAAGATTTTATCCCAACACAATTACATGGCTGCCATTCCACAATACAACATCACAAGAATGGGTATTGTGAGGGATATTCCAGTCGAATGGTCGGAAGATGAAATTATTAAAAATATCCAGGTTCCTGAGGGGTGTGGCTCTGTCATCAAGGCGAGACGAATGAGCAGGAAGGTGTCTTCTGCCGGTGTGACCGAGTGGAAGCCCACACAGACTGTAGTTATTACATTTGATGGACAAGTACTACCTAAGCGTGTCTATTGCTTCTACTCGGCTCTCCCAGTGGAAAGATACACCTACCCAACGGTCCAGTGCTATAATTGTTGTCGCTTTGGCCATACCCGCACCATCTGTAGATCGAAACCTAGATGTTTTAAGTGCGGTGGAGATCATCCAGGAGATGGATGTGAAGTCACCCGTGAATTGAGTCTCTGTGTTTCGTGTACTGGCAACCATTTCGCAAATGACAGTGCTTGTCCTGAATTGGGCCGACAGAAGAGTATCAAAGCTCTGATGGCGGAAAAATCGATATCGTATGCGGAGGCAAGTCGGGTCTTCCCACCTGTTTCCAGATCATATGCTGATGTCTCTAAATCTCTCTCACGTAACAAAGTTACTATAAATAAACCTCAACCCCTGTCCTCAAGACCCATCCCAGCAACCCAAAATTCATACCGGAAAACGGTCCCTCTAAAACCAAAATCCCATACCCCACTTTCACCCGGCTATGATAAACGGACCCACCTGAACCTCTCCCAAAATTACTCCTTTTCCCCATCTAAAAATGGCTGTGCTCTTCCATTGGAAGCTCCTCAGCTAATTCTCCGGAAACAACAGGATAAATATACCGATATCCTAAATTTAATCACAGACATGCTCATGTCTGCCCTTGCCAGCCCATCTCATTCCATACCTGACCACGTTGCATCGAAATTGACCTCCATATTAAACTTTATCCATAAAATTCCATCCCCTAACATTTCTCCAGTGGAATGTGAGGAGTATTACTCCCAGGAAGCCTGAACTTTCTTATTTAATTAATAGGTTTAAACCATCAGTCTGCGGCATTGCTGAGACATGGCTTTTGCCTGGAAGCAATTTCAGGCTGCCATGTTTCTCCAGTGTTCGTGATGATAGATCTGATGGATATGGAGGATGTGCCTTGCTCATCAATAGCATGGTATCATTCTCTCAGATTCCTCTAACCTTTGTTGGCGATAACATAAATGTTGTTGCTGTGAAGACTGAGGGTATAAATATTTTTTCTTTTTATATTGCGCACCCACAACTTCAGTATCTTTCAGTAATTAGGAATTTGTTATGCAGTCTTAGTGGCCCAATAGTTGTAATGGGCGATTTCAATTGTCATCATTACCGCTGGGGATCAGACACTTGTGATAACTTTGGCATTGGCTTGCTGGATATATTGGATGAACTCAATCTGTGCCTGATCAACGACGGTAATGCTACTCGTAGATCTCTGCCTGGTCAGAATAGTAGCTGTGTTGACTTAACATTCTGCTCATCCAATATAGCTAGTCTACTCATCTGGCGTCGCTTGGATATGACCTATGGAAGTGATCACTACCCCATCATAATTGAATTTCCTTCCAAAAGCATTCCTTTTAAAGTTTCTCCCCCCCTTTTAAAATACCAATTAAACTCAGCAGACTGGGATTTATATTCTAAAATTCTAGACCTTAGGATGTCCTCCCTCCCAGAAGTTAACCATACTAACGCCCAGGAATGTTTCTTGTCCTTCTCCTCCACAATTGCTTCCACTGCTGAGGATTGTTTCCCGTCCAAAAAACCCTTTCCTGGTAAACTCCCCCCCCCCCCCCCCCCTCCATGGTGGGATAGGGAATGCACTGACATGGTCAGGGCCAGGAATGAGGCTGAAAAGACAGTCAATGGCAATATGAACCTGGATAACCTCATTGCCTTCAAACAGATATTGGCCAAGTCCAGGAAATTCCTAAAAAGGAAAAAACGCGAAGGTTGGTCAAAATATTGTAGTTCGCTGGCCCCGTCCACCCCGGTTTCGGTGGTTTGGCGAAAGGTTAAAAGTTTTAGGAGCAGCTTAGCACCTACCTCCTCTTCCAACAACCTCACGGAAGAACTGGGATACCGGTTTTTTTCAAAAATCGCTCCGGCTTATGTTCCAAGTCTTGAGGAAACCAATGTTGACATCTATGATGCAGACAACATTGATGAACCAATGAACATGCCATTTAGCCTGGACGAGTTGAAAGCCGTGCTATCCCACGTCAAAGACTCCGCTCCGGGAGTGGATGGATTCCCGTACTCCTTTATTTCTAAAGCTGGACCAAAAACTCACAAATATTACCTGGACCTGGCTAATTTCTGTTTTACTTCTGGCTTCATTCCCACAGAGTGGAAGGTTCAAGTTGTCATCCCGATTCTAAAACCAGGCAAAGATCCTAATGATCATTGCTCATACAGACCCATTGCCCTATCGTCCATACTTATCAAACTATTGGAACATTTAGTTAAAAACCGGTTAGTGTGGTTGGTGGAAAACAGGAGACTGCTTCCAACGACTCAATTTGGCTTTAGGAAAGGTCTGGGCACAGCTGATAGTGTGGGTATCCTCACGTCAGAGGTCCGGCTGGCCCTTAGCAGAAATGAGTCTGTGGTTGCTGTCTTTCTGGATATATCAGCTGCCTATGATTCCGTTCTCCTCCCTAATCTCAGGCAAAAGTTGCACGAGCTGAGAATCCCGGCTGGGATTTGTCGCATCATTGGTAGCATTTTTACCAGTCGCACCATTCAACTTAGAATACCAGGGGGTGACTCTGAACAAAGATCGGTCTGGAGAGGTCTACCTCAAGGATCAGTTCTTAGTCCCCCATTATACAACATCTACACAGCTAGCTTGCCCTCTTCCCTTAATTTCGACTGTAAGATCCTTCAGTATGCTGACGATATTGCACTAATGGTGTGTGGCAGTTCCATTCAGGATGCCGCTATGTCAATGAATGTCTCTCTGGCCTCATTAAACCAATGGCTACTTGACAATGGTTTGTCCTTAAGTGCGCCAAAGAGTAAAGCTGTCATTTTTACACGCAAGCGTTCTGTTCCTCCCATAGAACTAAATGTGAATGGTCAAAGCATTCCAGTCGCAGATAAGGCTAGGTTCCTGGGAGTAACCTTGGACTCAAAATTGTCTGGGGTTCATCACATCAGTAACACGGTGAAAAAATGTGAACGTTCCGTGTCGGTTCTTAAGGCTTTGGCTGGGGTGTGGTGGGGAGCTCACCCCTCCACCCTTAAACTGGTCTATAATGCTCTGATCAGAAGCGCTATGGATTACTGCAGCTACCTACTTGAGCCCTGCAATAAAGAAGCGCTAAAGCAATTAGATAGCATCCAGTCCAAATGCCTAAGAATTGTAATTGGGGCTATGAAATCATCTCCCATAAACGCACTTCAAGTGGAATGTGCTGACCCTCCCTTACATCTTAGGAGACAATACTTGGCAGATCGATTCCTCACTAAAGTATTTTTCCTCTCATCCCATCCCTTGCTCCCAATTTTAGAACAAATTGACCTCTCCTTTAATAATTCTTCCTATTGGAACCATAAAACAGTTCCCCTATTGATAGATAGGTATAGAGAGCTGAAACGGCTCTCCGTGCCTATCTGCCAATACCCATCTCTTCCGGTCTTCTCCGCTGCATACGAGTCGATTTATTATGTACCAAAAGTCGTTTTAGGTTTAGGTATACCTAGGAATTCCCAAAACGCTAGAGAGGACTTCGAGTCAGCTGTCAAGCGTTATTGGGAAGGATGGAATTTCTTTTTCACTGATGCTTCAAAATTTTCTGAAACTGAATGTACTGGTGTGGCAGTTTATTTTCAAAACTCTAAAATAGCCTTACTTTTCCAATGTCCACCAGAAGCATCAGTTTTTACAGGAGAGTGTGTTGGTATTCTAGAAGCCTTACACTATATTAAATCCCATCAAATAACAAGGTCAGTAATTTTTTCAGATTCCCTTAGTAGTCTTCAGGCCCTTAAACAAAATCAATTTCATAGCAAAATTAATAGTAAAATCATTATGGATATTAAGAACTTGTTATTTGATTGCTACCAAAACGGCTTGGACGTTGAGATAACCTGGATCCCCGGTCATTCGGGTATTGCTGGCAATGAGTGCGCTGATTCGTTAGCAAAGTATGCCACATCGAATCCGGTTGATCAAAAGCACTACGTAGCGCATAACTATGATTTGCGGAATGGTGTCAGACCCAAGTTATTTAACTCGTGGACTGAAACATGGAAGGCGACTTCTAAAACCAAGGGCATCTACTACGCTGCCATACAGCCTGAGGTTCAGCGTAGGCCTTGGTTTTCAAAATGCCCTAAATTGTCGAAGAGAACTGTTTCCTCACTGTGTAGACTTCGACTCGGACATTGTTGTAGCCCAGTGTTCCTGAAAAAGATCCACGTCCGGGATAATTCCCGGTGCGAGTGCGGTCTTGAGGATGGTACTTTAGACCATATTTTCTTTTCTTGCTCCCGTAATAATAAATCTTTTGACCTCTATACAAAAATTCCCAAAATCAACATCCCTCTTCCAACTAATTTTCACACCCTACTTTCCCACTTTTCCCCTAAATTAATAAATCTTTTGGCCAAATTCCTAAACGAGAATGAATTAAAATTTTAATTGGTGCGTAGTTTGTGTGTAAATAGTCTGTATATAGTATTAATTGTTGTCTCATGTGTTCCTGTAAATTAGATTTTTTGTCTTACTAACCCATGTGTTTGTCCATGCAGCTATACTAACACCTACCACGAAGGGAAGAGTTCGACGGCCTGCCTTTACTTGCTGCCGTCACCACGTGACACTGGCAGAATAGTCGTAACCGGCTCAGTTGCCAAAGAAGGAAAAAAAAAAAAAAAAAACAAGGCATGTATAAAAATGATTCCTATCAATATATAATGCTGAATAGCTGAAAATTAGTATTTTGTAATTTAAAAAGTTTTGGAACTTTTCATATCTGCACAATACTGAAAATAACATCGCATAACTCCTACGACAAAGCTACAAAAACTTCAAACAAAACGTTGCTATAAACTTTTATCTAGGCGTTTGTATGTTATATGGTGACTGCGATGATTTTTATTGATAAGTGTGTTTTTCACTGGTTATTATGCGTTAAGGTACAATATGTCCATACAATGAGGTGATTGCAAGAAAAGAACTTGAGACAACGGATTTACGATACTCTCTTAGCTTCCTATTTCAAACCATGCCTTTTTTATGTTCACGAAAGTCGTAAGAAATTTTTAAACACTAAACAACTCATGAACGAATATACATATATTACCGGTTTGTGTGAAATTTCTATTCGTTTAACCGAGCTGGGGTAGCCGTTTATCCATCTCTTTTGACATTACTCTTGTCAAATTAGTATCTGGGTTCGAGAAACTGAGAGAGAACTTTAATAGTAGCTGAGATAATTAATAAAGACTTATAAATCTAGCCTTTGCACACAGCCTCACTTGCGTGGAGGTCGTATTAACAATCCTGGGTTAGATAATTAATTTCATTAATTTCCTCAAAATTAGGCATTTTTGTTTAATTAAACTAACAAACAACCTACATGATTTACTACAGAAAATAACACTTTTTCATTTGGTACCTGTCTAGTAAAAACGACACATAATATTTCACAATCCATCACAGAACGAAATGAATTTGACTGAACATACAAATGCTCTCAAAATTCAATGGGAGCCGACATATTTAAAATGTTATCTGATATCACACACACATGCAGCAGTGACCCAGTTGTGTTACTACCGACACAGTATAATAAAGTCAGTAGTATAAGGTCGTGGCATTGTCCTTGAAATATGGATTGTGGGTAGTAGTAACTGCCGCGGTGATCGATCAATCTGCACCTTAATTACATAAAACACTATTACTATCAATTGAATTTTGAAGCATATTGGTAAACCATTATTTCATATGTTCGGAAACGTCTGCTTAACAATGTTAATAATACTGTAGCGCGTACACAGTGTGTGATTGGTCGGTGTAGAGAGCGCGCCAATTCACAGTTCACGTGCAAGACAGCTCGCTATGGTTCTCACGCACATTGACGATGGTCAACAGATGTGCTTCCAGGGTGAGATTTATAGGCACTTCGCGATGGGTGGCAGTGACGGGCCGCCCTGACTTCCGCGATTCTAGTGTGCTTCTCAACGGGTGTCCAGTCAGGTTAGGCGATTCGAATGTGATTTATAGGAACCCTTCGCAGCGGGTTATAGAATATGTGTAGCAGCTGGCTGGGCTGCTACAGTCCTTCTAGCCGAAACCGTCAAATATTCCCAAACAACTTTGAGCCTTAAACCTTCAACGATAAAGTTGAAAATGTAATAAATAAATCTGACAGCTTGTAGTAGGCTGATGTGCTGTCGTCTGTACATAGAGATTTCTAAGCGCGTGGTTTCGACCGAATTGTATAAATTCGTAATACTGCTTACTTTATTATATTGTGCTACCAGTACAGTTACATACACCACTGGCTCTAATACGGAATAGTAGTATAAGTAAGAAGGGGTTCTCATAAATGTCTTCATTTACTTCTTCCATTGTACCATAACATAGAATAGAACACTCTTTACAATGTATACCATATAATTTACAGAACATAAATATAAAGATTTTATAAAGGGTGATTCAATCGATCTTATCTTTTACAAATAACCTTTCTGAACCTCTCTGGTCTCCACTCTGGAACCCTTACTCCGAGCCACAATTTCTCAACACCAACCATATAATTTAGGGCTTTAGGCTAGTTCCTACACGATCCCATTGCCATTCCATTGTGCCAAAAGTAGTGTAATCTGCTAAATTCATAATGATCGATCAATTATCCGTCAGTCGCCTCGTAAGCGAATGGTGATAGAATGATATTGAAGGATTGCCATTATCATTAAGCCCGTTAGTAGAAATTATTCTAGAAACTATTACTGAATTTGAATATTTATATGAAGTGGAGTGTCGGTGATTGAAACTGGAAAGTCGTAATGACGCCATTTCGTTAGTAGATTACCAAACTTATCCAACATTATGAGATTACTGATCGAACATTCTGACACTATTGTAATAACAGACTAGGGCCCCATCATTGAACGTTTTTCGCCTGAAAAGATGATGATGATGAAAGCTGACTATTACATTTTTTTATGATTATAAACTAGTGCTTGACTGCCATCTCGCCTGATGGTAAACAGTGATGCAATTGTTGATGATAAAGCGCGCTACTTCATTAAGAGCCTCTTTACTCAAAAAACTGAGTGAATAGGGCGGAAGATGGCAATTGAGCGAGGTGATGCAATGTTAAACCAAGTAACACTAACAAAGATGCTGCGCCAGAGGGAGATTGATCTGGAAACCCTCCACGACCAAATTCCCGACACAACAACATTTGGCGCTTCGTACCCAGCACACATCGCAACACGACTGCTAAGACCCGTCTTCCGTACGGCTTCACCAGACATCATGCCGGAAAACCGCTAGGCGGCAAGACTTTGTCTGGTGGGTGATAACTTCTAGATACATAAAGATTCGCTTATTCAAAGATATGTTGATGCCTACACAATGTTAAACGATATTCAATTCTGTTAAAAAAAAAATCCCTATTGACGTAAAGAGTTTTTCAATAGGGAGGCTCGAACTTTGACAGCGCATAGCGGCCATCTTGGTAATGCGATAGCTGTCAAATTTGGCATGAATACATATTTAGTCGTGACATTTCACCATGGAACGCTACACGCTTCAACAACGTGTAGAAATCATTAAAATTTATTATCAAAATCAGTGCTCTATTCGCCTAACGGTCCGTGCGTTGCGTCCAATTTATGGCGATCATGGCCGTCCTGAGGGCTTTGTCATCTCACGTGGTAGCGACATCAACTGGCCCCTAGATCGTGTGAATCAACACCGCTCGATTATTTTCTGTGGGGCTACGTGAAATTCTAGTGTATGCAAATAAACCACAGTCAATTGCTGCACTAAAGGAGAACATAACTCGCGTTTTTCGTGAAATTGAGCCCCATTTATGCGAAGACGTCCTTCAAAATTGGTCCACCAGAATACACCATCTACAGCGGAGTCGCGGTGGCCATTTGGCTGAAATTTTTTTCCACACATAATGGCATTGAATATTCTTTAAAATGTAATAAAAATTGTGGTAATATCACTTAAACAGATTGTTTTATTTCATTTCAATGTTCGAGCGCTCTTAATGAAAAATCCTGTATATCGTTGGAATATTAACACCATTCCGCTCAACAGTACCCGTACAAAATCATTTGGGAGCACTCTGATTTAATTATTCTCTAACTGTAAAGCTGTAGGTGCTCGTAATATTGTTAGCTAGTAAAATAACACATTAGCCGATTACAATCCCGCTCGCTAATTACTCTGAGTATTTGATGAGGCTTTTTACTATCTAAGTTATCAGCACATTAACGCCTACTACGGATAAAATATCATCTACTTAGCTTTTTCACTATTTTTGGGATCGGGTTTGAATCTAACCGAATGCAGCTGAATATTATCATCATCATCATCATTTCCTCAGCGGTACTCCCAGTCGCATCCGAAGCTTTTCTGTCTGCGGTCCGATTTACCAGTCTAACTGCTGATTTTGGTTAAACTTTGATATTTTCCTTGAAGCGACTGCCGTCTGACCTCCACAACCCGAAGGCGATGTAAAAGCATTTACAATTAGACCAATTGTTGAACTTTTGAGGGCTCCAACAACCCGTAACGACAGCCACTAGATGTTCGTATGGCAACCGGGACCAACGGCTTAACGTGCTTTCCGAGGCACGACCAAACCAGTACAAATATGGGGGATCGAACCCGCAATGCAGCTGAATAAAACAAAGCAGTTTCAAGAAACCTCAACAAACCCGGGTTTTTGAAGACCCGGAACGATTTTCAAAGATCAACGCTTAAAAGCTGTGTCCAGCATAAAAGCTTAACGTACACTCTGAGGTACAGAGAAATCTCGGTAACTATACAAAAATGGTCAGCCATCCATATCTAACTGCGGCAAGCGTAGCTTAACCAAATCGATCGACCCATGTTGCTGTTAGCCATAGGCCGCTGTAGGAAGTGATACTTAGCCACGTGGACACGAAGAATAAGAAGTTTGACTTTAAATCTCTGGTCGGCTAAAGTAAGCGTGGTGTCTGTGGTGGTAATTTATGAGGTATCTCTTTGGAGTATGCCGAAGTTTAGATTTGAAGGCACCTAATGTTTTTTTTTACACTATAAACTAGTGCTTGACCGTGTTCCCGTCTGACGGTAAGCATTGATGCAATCGTTGATGGTAAAGCGCGCTAGTATATTAAGAGCCTATTCACTCAAAAAAACTGAGTGAATAGGAAGGAAGACGGCAATTAAATTTTATTGTAATTCATAATTCTTTGACATTTTATTAAATTAAATTTTATTGTATTGTAATTCATAATTCTTTAACATTTTATATTTTTATTTTTGATTCATGGATTAAGCAGTTTCATTTTATTTTAATTTTATTGTTAAATTTAAATTTTGCACTTTAATTGTAATTCTGTTTTAATTTCGATTTTATTTTTATTGTTAATATTAACTTTATTGAATAAATGAATTTTGATTTTAATTTTGGATGTATCTTTTTCATGTTGTTGCTATTTTATATGCTAATTCTATGGACCATGGTCTGACAATAAAATTTACACAACAACATTTGGCACATCGTACCCGGCACACATCGCAACACAACTGCTCAGATCCGTCCTCCTTACGGCTTCACCAGACATCGTGCAGGAACACGACGAATCGCTTGGCGGCAAGACTTTGTCTGGTGGGTGATAAATTCTGCTGGCGGCCGATTGTGAGCCCTACCACCTGTCAAACCCTCGACCTTCATGCGGAGGGTGATCGCTTGCGACGGGGCCTTTCACAATCAGCTATCCGCCGCATGCGTCCCTTGCCGCACTACAAAAGTTGACATCAGAGTAAGTTTCAACCTTTATCACCATTGGAAAGTACAATTTTAGTAGCTTAAGGTCTAGGGCAATTACATTTTAGACAGACGATATTCGCCGTCCCGTTATTCACATCTCCATAAGGCCGACATTAGCATCTACCATAGCATAACATGACTAAATAAATAATTTACAAAATATAATTACAGCTCATCGTTTATTTCTCTATCAGTAAAAAACTCATGTCTCAACTGGTCCCAGAACTTCATCCTCTTCTCTTCAGGCAGTCTCATCATCTTCAGAGAAGATCCCATGTTTAAGCCTCTCAAGCTTGTGTGAGGAGTTAGAGGTAACCACTGTAAGCCTTCTAAAACGTCGTCTGAAGAATGTGGTGTCGGATTTCTGCAAAATAGAGAAAAACTATGGTTTAATTGAATATCCATGGACGACAGCAGGCCAAGCTACCCGAAACTGTCAAATATTCCCAATCAAACTTGAGCCGTGTTCCTTTAGAGATAAAGTTGAAAATCTTATAAAGAAATCTGACAGATTGTAGTAGCTTAATGTGCTGTCGTCTGTACATTGAAGGACTAGAAAAATGTATTTCCAGCGTATTTCCCAACCGATTATAATTTACGTGACTTCGAGGCTAGAGTGTATTATATGGTTATAATAAACATGGAGTAGTAAATCATTAGGCGAAACCGCGGGCAAGTACTAGAACATATCATTTTTTTTTTAATGAAATGAAATGAAATGAAATGAAATGAAATGAAATGAAATCGTTTATTAAGCAAGTAGGATCACCGATCACTTTTACACGTCATATGTTTTTTTTTCTTTTTTTTTTTTTTTAAACTAGATGAAGCCGGCATTTCCTAACTGACTACCTCTGAGAAGAAATAGCCGAAACAAACTCAGGGATCGTCGTCTTTTTTAAAGTCCAGACATTAAAAATGAAAATGTTTACAATAATTTACGTTATAATTACGCATATTGCTTAATAACAATGCTTAACAGAGCGAGCAGCTCAGTCCCAAGCCTCTCTATCCTCTAAATAATCTGAGATTTTATAATACCCCTTTTTGCAAAGTTTGGCCTTTATATAGGTTTTATATCGTTTAATGGGTAAGTTTCGAATGTCCATGGGAAGCTTGTTGTAAAAGTGTATACATTGACCCATGAACGAGTTGCCTACTCTGTGGAGACGAGTGTGATGTACAGCAAGATTGTGTTTGTTCCTGGTATTTATATTATGAATATCGCTTATTTTCTTAAAATTAGATATATTTTTATGTACATACATAAGATTTTCAAATATATATTGCGAAGCTACAGTCAGAATGTTCACCTCTCTGAATTTCTCTCTAAGAGAATCTCTAGGACCAAGGTTGTAAATGGCTCGAACAGCCCTTTTCTGTAAAACAAAGATGGTATTGATGTCCGCACAAGTTCCCCAGAGAAGAATCCCATAAGTCATAAGACTATGAAAATAACTAAAATAAACAATTCTGGCTGTATTCACATCAGTTATCTGTCTAATTTTCTTAACAGCATAAGCGGCAGAACTGAGTCTACCCGACAGCTTCTCAATGTGAGGACCCCATTGTAACTTGGAGTCAATAGTCAATCCAAGAAAAACTGTCGACTCGACAGGGATCAACTCTACTCCATTCAGTTGAACATTGGTACTTAACTGCCTGACATTTGGCGTAGAAAATTTAATGAATTTAGTTTTTTTTTCATTCAAAAGAAGGTTATTTACATTAAACCAATGGACAACTTTCGAAAGTGCATTGTTAACTTCGTCAAAATTTGCTAGCTGACGCTTGACTTTAAAAATAAGAGAAGTGTCATCCGCGAACAATACTATGTTGTGATTATCCCTCACGTGATGAGGTAAGTCATTAATATAAATTAAAAACAAGAAAGGACCTAGAATTGAGCCCTGTGGAACGCCCATGGTGACCTCAGATCCTGCAGATTTGTTGCCATTAACATCAACCCTCTGAATTCGATTATTCAGATAAGAAGTCAGAAGGTCGAGAGCTCTGTCCCTTAAACCATAATGGTACAGTTTCCTAATAAGAGTATCATGATGTACGCAATCAAAGGCCTTGGACAAATCACAAAAAATACCAAGAGCATCTTGCGATTCCTCCCAGGCCCCAAATATGTTCTTTAGCAACGCCACGCCCGCATCGGTAGTTGAACGACCCTTTGTAAAACCAAATTGTTTCACGTGCAATAAATTATATAAGTTGAAGTGTCTCAACAACTGTTTCAAAATTAATTTTTCAAAAATTTTGCTCAAAGTTGGTAATACCTATAGAAATTGACCGAAAATTCGTGGGATCAGTTGTACTACCAGATTTGAACAGTGGAATTACTTTGCTAAGTTTCATCAAATCAGGAAATATACCAGATGTGACACAAGAATTAAAAACAATTGCTAAGAAAGGTGCGATAACATCTATTATTGAAGCTACAGTATATACTGACAAACCCCAATGATCGGCAGTTTTTTTTACATCAAGATCCTTAAAAGATTCTATAATGTCTTTAGCAGTCGCAAACGTAAATTCAAAGTGTTTGTCACATTCTGGAACACATTCTTTTAGTATGGCGTAGGCAGAAGTGGAGGAAGAAGACAAAGTTTTGTTGTTATTAATGGAATACTAGTAAAAAAATTCTCAAACTCAGTTGCTACCTCCAAGTCCGCCTTTATATCTTCATCGTTAATTTTAAGATGGAAATCGCGATTTTGTACTTTGGTTCTTCCAGTTTCAGAATTTATAATTTGCCAAGTTGTTTTGATTTTATTTCTAGAAGATTTTATTTTATTTTTAATGTGTATGGCTTTTGCTGAGGAACAGGCTCTCTTAAAAGTTTTTGAATATTTTTTAACGAATTCTTGAAAAGCTACATCATGGTTATATGTTTTTTCCTGATACAATTCATACATTTTTTCCCTGCTTATATAAATACCTGGGGTTGCCCAGTCACTAAATATAATGCGGTCGCTAACAGGCAATGTTTTTTTTGTGAAAACTTTCATAAATTCACAATTAATCAAGTTAAATAGTATACTATATGCATGATCCGGGTTGGTGTGATAAGGCAAGCCCGGTAGCTTTTCAATTAAATTATTTTTAAATTGTCCTAAACGATTTTCATTTACAGGAACAAAACTCACAAGTTTTCTTTGAGCTCTGACTTCACTCTTCTGAGGAAAAGTAACTAACTGGCCACAGTGATCAGAGTCTAACTCATTTATATTTAAATGGTCAGAAGGTCTTAGGTTAGTAAAGATGTTGTCTAAACAGGTGGCACTTGTGGCAGTTATTCTAGTCGGCTCAAAGAATCTTGCGTACAAATTATAGGACTTGAATAATGAGATAAATTCATTCACTGTAGCTGATTTCTCTAGAATATTAATGTTGAAGTCTCCACAGACAACAACTGTTTTGTTACTGTGACAAGTCTTTAATAAAACTTCCTCCATATATTTTTCAAAAATATCATAGGAAGCACATGGGGGCCTGTAGACACTTATTACAATGACCCTCTCGAGCTCATTCATATAAACTAGTGCTTGACTGCAATCCCGCCTGATGGTAAGCAGTGATGCAATCGTTGATTTTCGAGTTTATTAAGCCTATTCACTTAAAAAACTTAGGAATAGAAAGGATGACAGCAGTTGAGCGAGGTGATACTAAGTTAAACCCAAGACCCAATAACACCACCAACGATTCTGCGCCAGAGGAAGAATGATCTGGAGACCCTCCATGACCAAATTCCCGACACAACAACATTTGGCGCATCGTACCTGGCACACATCGCAACATAACTGCTCAGACCCGTCCTACGTACGGCTTCACCGGACATCATGCCGGAACACGACGATTCGCTTGGCGGCAAGACCTTGATATCATTTAAATAAAAAGAGAGATACTGCCTAGTACGTACCTACTATACAGGGTGTATCTGACATCGTAACTCAAACTTCGCGAAAAGGCTAGACCGCATGCCACTACAGAAATAACAATGTTTAAAAAAAGTGTCGGCTCGGCCTTTGAATGTTGCAAGCGTGCCGCCGTGCGGGTTTGTAGGAATGACGTTGATTCCTGATGTGAAGTCTATTAAATTAGCTGATAAGATAGTTTTTCGAGTTTTGTTTTCATTGCGCATTTTTGTGTAATTAGCAAATAAATTAATTTATAATTTAAATTATTATTGGGTTATAAAAGTATAGCAATTATGTATGGTCTAAAGTGAAAAAAACTACATATATATTTTATTTTAATCATAAAAAAGCCGACCAAAAATTCCATTATTGGGGGGTTCAGTTACAAGTTCATGTACAAGATCCATGATACTTACTCGTTTGTGCGTCGAGGTCAGATACACCCTTTAGAATAATCATTAGAATATGTTCTGTGTATAAATAAAAAAAATATAATACCGAGGTGGTATTGTATTTTATTTGTATTCCGTATGTTACACCTGCATTTCTTGTAAAGACAAGACATGACAGGTGTAACATACGGAATAGGTAAATAAATAATAAATAAAATAAAATAAAAAGCCTTTTAATTCTTGTTACAAATACAAATATAGAATTAAATGTAGGTTTACAAGTTAAAAGAAAGAAAATAAATAAAATAAACAAGAAATATAGAGAGAAGCATCCTGAAAATCAAAAAGTTACAAGAAATCCGCCACACCGCCATAAGACAGAAAATTAAAGTTATCGACGCAATTAGTTGCTCACAGAAGCTAAAATGGCGATGGGCTGGACACATAGCCAGACTCAAAGATAATCGCTGGACCAAAGCAACAACGTCATGGCTAGGACCATCGGGCCAGAGATATATAGAGATATATATTTAAATAAAAAGAGAGATACAGGATGTATCTGACATCGTAACTCAAACTTCGCGAAAAAGCTAGACCGCATGCCACTACAGAAATAACAATGTTTAAAAAAAAGTGTTAGCTCGGCCTTTGAATGTTGCAAGCGTGCCGCCGTGCGGGTTTGTAGGAATGACGATACATAAATAAATAAACTGTTACACACACACATACATACACACACAGTCCAATACACAAATACAGACACACCATACACACAAACACTTATTCACGCTTGCACACACACGTGCTTACTTTTAGTTTGCGCTCACATAGATTTAGTTCACATTTGTATTTCTAATTTTTATTAAGTTGCTAAGAAACATGTAATCAAATTAAGGGAGAGCGGCCTCTCCTGGCACAAGTGTTTTCAAACTTAAAAGGAGAGGTCAACCTCAATTTTGTTTGTACCAACTTAGTTTTTGAATAAAATATTTTTTTTATAACAAACAAACATAAAAAACAGTGAAAACCCCATAACAACTGAGTGACAATGTACATTTAAAGATAACACAAAAAAAGAAACCCCTTAACATCCAAAAACCGGTTTATAATTACCACTAATAACGCTGGTGAAACACTATCAACGTCAAATAGATGTAACTATTTCTATTTTATTAAAACACTTCTCGGCTCCTTTGTAAACTTGTTCAAACAAATTTTAATTTCGAAACACTAAATGAGAATACCGCACAAAGTGACGCCTTGGTAATATTAAACTCTACAATCTTTTAATAACATCAAAGAAAACTCACCTTAAGCTGACAAAACAATTAGAAAATAACTCCGCATTAAGGATTAAAGCTGAACCATTTAAATTAAAATTCATTAACAAGTGAAAAGAGCAAATATTTAATTTGCATCAAGCTTACCCGTATTTAGCAAAATTCGCCAATAACCTCGCAATCTTCTTAATGAAGATCCTTTCATCTGTAGACGCGGTCGTATCATAGCTTGTACTCAAAGATTTACATTTAAATTGGTAACAGATTTCATCGCCCGATGTAGCTCCTCTCAGGTTTAGATTGCGAAGAAACGTGTTCCACATGATATTGAAGGACCCTCGGAAGGTGAAGCGGTACAAGTAAACGTTATTACAAGACACTTGGGAGTGCAGGCTCGCTTGACGGAGTATCGGATAAATCATTTGGTCTGACACATACTTCGCGTACCTCCGCAGGCTCCTCTCCCCAACCGTCCCATTAACGAAATAGAAATCCATTATTTTCCTCCTTATCTTCCTGTACAGTTTCGATCCGTATTCGTCCCTTCGCCCTTCAAATGGCAATAAATACTGAAAGTTATAATTTAAATACTTCAGAAGTTTCCTGTTTTTAACGAAACCGCCCAATTTGTGGAAGGAATTTAAATTGCTGTAGCCCATCATAAGTTCCACGGCATTATTTGTAATCTTTCGCTTGTATATTTCGAAGGGGAGTTTGTTCATGAAGCTACTTTTTCCTGATACTTCTACGGTTGGTGAAAATGAATTGATAAGCCTCTGATTATCCCTGACTTCGGTGCTATCGTACAAATCATGGCTAGCTACTAATAATTTTCTGACTGTACTTTTAGAAAGTAATTCATACAATCTCGTTCTATTGAACTTTTCAAACGGTCCATTCAGATTCCAATACAATTTGTTAGCGATTTCAAAGTTGTAGCTTCTGTAATCAGCAGGAGATAAAGCGCTACCATCTTGTATTATTACTCTGCTGAACAAATCTTCACCAGCAGAAGACAACAAAAATGAGGCTACTATAGGAGCAGTTGATCCAGAACCAAATAACGTCACCTTATTTATATCACCATTGAAGTAGCTAATATTTTCTCTTATCCATCTCAGAGCAGTAATAATATCTTTAGCTCCCATATTGCCTTCAGCAAAATCATCACCAGTATTGAGAAACCCGAAAATTGAGGTCCTAAAGGAAACAGTAACTATAATGATATCTTCATCGATCAAGAAATCTGGGCCATGCATGTGGGCTTTATCGTTGATCCAGACAATGATAGGGAAAGAGGCCATGTGTATGTTGATGGGTGTATAAATGGAGAGGTACAAACAATCTTCAGATAACCCTGATGCACAATTCTCATTGTATGGAATGCTGTAGTTGAAGACTGTTTTATTGAACCAACGAAGTGGATTTAGTGGCTGAAAATTGTTAAAAAGAAAATATTTATTGTTTGATCTGGTCGAAGCTTGACTGTCTTACCTTGTTTTAAGTAATAGGAACTTCAAAACCGGCAATCTAATCAAGGGTACGTGACAAAATATTATATTACAGGTTCTTTCTTTCAAAGGATGGTTAGAACAAAATGTGTAAAACATGTGGATCATTTAAAATCATCCACCTATAATAATCTCGTTGTTATAACTAATCACAAAGGAAGTACATTCTTCCAACTTAAATAAATTTAAAAGTTAAAGAAACCATTCAAAAAGGTAAACTTAAATTTCAAACAAATTATTTACCTTGAATCTTAACTTCCCAATCGGAGGAACCGCATACGGAATTTTCCAAAACGCAGCAAAAGGTTTGTCTTCAAAAATCGTATACAACTTTCTTCCAACAATCTTACTCCCATTTGTGTTAATAACATACACGTCATCACTGTTTGTTCTACTGATAACGATAAAGCATGTAATAGGTAACAAGACTCTATAAAAACTCATTATAGTTTGGTAAAAATTCAGATTGAATGATGAATTAAAACTAAGTACCAACTGTCACTGGACAAAATGTGAGCGAGTCTTAAGGACACGTCATTATAAACATTAATAAAATCCGTGAAAATGTTTTCATAACATTTGACTCTGTTGTAGATGACCACGCTAAGGTTTTCGGTTTTCATTTAATAGTTTATTTGAAGTTTATCTTACTCAAACTATTCTGTTTCCATGACCTATTTTCAGTAATGTGCTTCCCTACCGAAAGATGTTTATAGATAATGTGGTCAAATAAATGTGGTCAAAACACATCGAGTACTTGTGTAATAAACTCAGAATTTTACTTGGGAAATCCTACCATCTAAGTTTTAAAGTGCCAAGCGATACTCTTAACTGCCTTTAGTTACAGTTGGTTGATCAAATATTAAGTTACACACTCGAATGTTATGGACTGACGTTCAAAAGTAAACTAGAAAAATTAGAAGCTCAGCAAATCAGATTTTTAAAACTAATAGTAAGTAAGAAAACCAAGACATATGTAAAAATGATTACAATAAGTTGTTTAACATTTGTAAAATTCTGCCTGTCAGCCTAAATACCTAAATACAGTTAACAGTTATGGTAGCTGGGAGCGTCACTCGCTAATAACCCATAACTACGCACTAATTGTCAGCAGGTAAATTTAATGTACAAAGAGTTAAAAATTATTTTGGCGACCGAACGCTGGACCAAATAGTACCATACTGGCTCAACCAATTGCCTGCTGACGTAAGAGGTCAGAAAAAAAAGGAAAATTTGCCAGATCACTTAAAATGTTCTTACCCAGTAGTCTGTAAGCGATTCTGTAAGGCCTAATATTTGTAAATAATGTAACTTCTTTGCTAGATAGTAATTTAAATGTCCGCGCTAGTAATGATTAATTATTGTTGATACACTATTTGTTCCGTTCCCACAGACAAACCGTGAAAACGGTTTTGCGGGGAGTGGCTTTTATCTCAATGTATTTGTAAACTAGGTTAAGAAAATAAATAAATAATGATAATAAAAACATCCCGCAGCTCTCGCAGGCATCGGTTTTCTTGGACCCCGTGACGATGTGCTGAGCTCTCTTTGAGGCGCGCGAGACAACAGAACACGCCGTCGATTCATACCTGATCCTTACCGATGACGAGCAGTGGGTAGCTCGCCGCTCGAAAACTAGCGCCTACGATGGCCGGAAGTTTGATTTTGTCTCCCGACTAGGGCGTCTCCTGCGGTGGCTAGCGGCGTGTGCTCGCTGAGATTCCTCCTTCTTTGCCATCATCACTGCTACGTAGAAGATAGTGACTACTTGCCATGCATCATCGCTCCAGACCATGGCCTGGACCAGAGCCAGATACGAGAGATCGCTGCCGATCGCCGCCACAAGGACATATCGTAGCTCCGGCTAAACCGATATCACTAGCCCTCGGCTCGATATCTTCAGCCTAGACTTTTACCAACTCTGTATATTTGATGGGATCAACTTCCAGTCTAACTAGATGCACCTGCATGAATTCAACAGCATAGTTACTGGGTAATAAGATACAACTGGGCCCTATCCCTTACTAACCCTCAGGTATATATTTATTTATTCTTTCGCACATAAATTGTACAGAGGCTGAGTTAATGCCTTAGGCATTCTTTACCAGTCAACCATAGGTAGTGAAGAGATTTGTAGCAGGTGCCTTAGTTACTTCAATACTTCATTATTACAACCCAATATCATTCATTTCATTTCATTCATCAATATCGTGCTCAGGAAGCCGGCGCGTCCAGACTATGCCCGCGCAAAGTCGTATCGCCCCATTGGACTTCTTTCCATCATGGGCAAGATATTTGAGAAGATTCTCTGCCGGTGAATACGCTGGTATTTCTTGCCCAGGTCCAATGCGCGGCAATACGGCTTCGTTCCGCAACGGAGAACGGAGGACGCGCTGTACGACCTGGTGCAGCGCGTCAGAGGCATCCTCCACAAGAATTAGATCGCCCTGATAGTCTCTCTTGACATCGAGGGGGCGTTCGACAATGCATGGTGGCCTGCTATAAAGTGCAGAATGATAGAGAAAGTGTGGGAAATAATACAAATATTAGATTTAACAAATTAAACTTCGGTTTATTGCACGATTTAGAAAAAGTACAATGACTTGACAATTAATACAATTTACGCATAGACAGCAGCGCTGATGGTGGCCAAAAATAGTATTACATCTATTTTTAATTTGTGGCAAGGGCGATGTTTACATTATTCCAATATCCTCTCTTAAACATAAGCCCATCTTGGATGAACAAAAAAACAGCTTGGAGTATGTCGTTGCTTTCGTGAGAGCATCCGCAACCATCTCATCAGTCTGTATATAGCGAACTTCAATTGTCCCTTCCAAGAACTGCAGAACAAGCAGAACAAGAATGCAGAACTTTCAGATACTGTGACTTCCTGTAAAAGTTTTGTTTTTATGAAATCTGATGATATTTTGATGCCAGAACTTTCCAGCCCCATGATCATAGGGTTATATTTGTCGGGTAACCCTGCCAACATGAGTGTTCCCAGCCATTCATCTCCAACTTCGAAGCCAATGTTCCGCAATTTATGAGCTGTACTCATAATTTTATTCACATACTCTTCAATACTAGGACAGTTATCCAATGAAGTGTTGATTAAATCCTTCAGTAGGCCAACTTTTCTAGACAGCCCGGAGTCTTCAAATGCATTTTGAAGGTTTTGCCAAACTTGTTTCGATGACGTAGCATTTTCTATATGCACGTAGTTAATTGGTTCGACCAACAAAATTATCTTTGACTTGGCTTTAACGTCTTTCTTCGGATCGACCTCGGTGCCAGAATCAACACATTCCCATAAGTCATCCAATTCCAAATATGACTTTACTGCGAATTTCCACGTTGAATAATTTTCCCGACCGGCTAATTTCTCAATTTGTAGGTTAGTCGTAGTCATTATTCACAGAGTGGTTCAGATGCGCGTTTTATGTTACTGTACTTAAAACTTTGCAATAAATATTTAATTACTGATCTAATAAAGGTATATGAGACGGCCCATAACCTGTGGGAAATAATACAAATATTAGATTTAACAAATTAAACTTCGGTTTATTGCACGATTTAGATAAAGTAAAATGACTTGACAATTAATAAAATTTACGCATAGACAGCAGCACTGATGGTGGCCAAAAATAGTATTACATCTATTTTTAATTTGTGGCAAGGGCGATGTTTACATTATTCCAATAGAAAGGTATTCCCTTTAATCTTAGACGTCTTGTCGAGGATTACTTCAAGGACCGGAGCGTAGTCGTGCGCTACGCGGGGAAGACGATGCGGAAGCCCCAGTCCAAGGGCTGTGTCCAAGGCTCCATCGGTGGGCCTCTCTTCTGGAACATGCTGCTGGACCCTCTGCTGGACAACCTGGATGCGCTGGGCGCGTACGTGCAGGCGTTCGCGGATGATATCGTGTTGGTGTTCTCTGGGCACACGGCGCTCGGGATCCAGCGGGATGCCAATGCCGCTTTAGCCTGTGTGCACGAGTGGGGTGTCATGAATAAGCTCCGCTTCTCCGCCGAGAAGACTCTGGTGATGGTTGTCACGCGGAAGCTTAAATATGACACTCCGGTCGTGCAGATGGGTGGCGTCGACATCTCGATGGTGACCGAGCTCAAGATCCTCGGAGTCATCGTCGACAGTAAGTTGACCTTCAACAAGCATATTTCATATGCTATGGAGGAGCGTAGGGCCTTCACGGAGGCCCCTCACCCCGCCAGTGAGCCAGATGTTGAATACCAGTGTCTGGAGAATATGCTCCCCGAAACTGTGGCTCAGCTACAGCTCCCCGCTCATCTGATTTACACAGACGGTAGTAAATCGGATGAAGGGGTCGGGGCGGCATATTCATACTGGCGGGATGGGTCCGAGATTCGGACCAAGCGAATGAGGCTGGAGCCGATGTGTACCGTCTTTCAGGCGGAGCTGCTCGCGATAGCCAGGGCTACGGACCTGGTTGTCCTGAGAGGCTTCGACTGCGTGGCGGTGCTCAGCGACTCTCGATCCTCGCTCGACTTGATCCGAAACCCGGAAACGCACCATCCCCTTGCTACCCATATTCGTAAGAATATCAGGGAGCAAGAGGGGAGTGGTAAAATCCTCCGGTTCTTCTGGGTGAAAGCTCATGTCGGGATCCCCGGCAATGAGCGCGCCGACGAACTGGCTAGGCAGGCGGCGGCCCAGTCCAGAGTCGCCCCGGCGTATGACAGGTGTCCAGTCTCTTACGTCAAGAGACGTTTGAGAGAGGGCACAGTAGCCGTCTGGAACGGGAGGTACACCGGCGGGGCCACGGCTGGGGTCACGCGGATGTTCTTCCCCGATGTGGTGCGCGCGCGCAAGGTCCTGAAGTGCCTTGACAGGACGTCTATCTGGACGCAGATCCTGACGGGTCACGGCGGCTTCGCTGCGTACCTGCATAAATTCAAGCTGAAGGAGAGTCCAGCCTGTGTGTGTGACACACAGACCACGGAAACGGTTCAACATTTGCTGCTGGAATGCCCGAGGCACGGCCGCGACAGATACGACCTGGAAGTAAGTACTGGTAAAAAGCTGACAGAAACATCCATCGCCGAAATCATGGCAGATAAACACTCCAGGCCGTACCTGGAGCGGTTCTGCCTCAAAATCGCTAAAATGGCAATTGAAAGGAACCGGACGAGGGCAGCACAGCCGAGCACTGTGCCGTCGGCAGGGAAATCGTAGTTTTTTAAGTATGTATAATGTATAGAAATAAGGATAGTATGTAACAAAACACTAAAAAGAAAAGATGACAAAGAAAAATATGACAGAAAAGAAATGACGAGGGAAAAGAGTGACCCGAAAAAAAATAATGACAAGGCCAATGCCGCAAAAAATATATACGCGGAAAAAACTGAATTGGCAGTAAAAAAGAAAAAGCTAAAAAAGAATTCTTGCCAAGCAAGAAGCGTTAGACGGCACATATAAAAAAAAATATCATTCATTGCATTATTCACGCTGTTAAACAGCCAAATTTTTCGAACATATAAGCCTAATGGATTAGCAAAATCATTGAGATAGTAATGTCCCTTTATTACGCAATTAGAGTGCAGTATTTTCCAAATCCATTGAAACATGAAGTGGTCCGAAAACCATTTTGTCTTAAACAATCGCAATCAACTATGGGTGTCAATAAATCTCGATCTAATACTTCTACGATCAAAAAATATGTCAACTGTAATTTTGCGGTCACAAAAATTATCTATATTCCCTAGTTAGGTACTTGGCAATTGTAAATTACCGGCATTTAGAACTAATAAAGATAATAACGTCGTCCGATAATGTGATATCATTTAACAGGTGGAGTCGTTTTAATCAATCATTGAAGTAAATCAGGTTGTCATGAGTTACACAGAATGGATTTCAATATAATTAATATTTTTATTTCTCTCGTTCTATGTGTTAATTTGATTGCTTGTAAGGAAAGTCCAGTGGTAGACACGACGCATGGACCAATTGTGGGGAAAATCCTGAAGACTCTTATAAAGAATGAGGAATATTTCGGGTATATGGGTATACCATATGCCGCTCCTCCTATCGGGGAACTAAGATTTATGGTAAGTAATTAACAAATAAATAAATAGTTTTAAATCACGTTTTAGGCAACTTGATGACAGATTTAAAGTGTTAAAAGAAGACAGATGTAAATCAATTCTATGCGAAAAGTATTTAATCAGTCTTTTCATAAAATAAACAATTTGGAACAAGTTTGCACTTATAAAATTTACCAAAAATTAAACTTAAATAACAACTTAATTTACCAAAAATATCCGTTCCGAATACACATTCACAAAAATCACATTGAACGAGATTTTACGGGATCACCTAAATATAACAATACATTATTATATTTATTTTTCAGCCACCTCAACCCGTCGACCCTTGGGACGAAACGCTGCCAATGATCAAAGAAAAACCGGCTTGCATTCAATACAACAATGATTTGAAGAAAGGAAATGATCACGGTGAGTTCGGGGTCGAAGACTGCTTATATCTGGACGTATTCACACCAGCTATAGACGAAAAGGAACGAGCAGTAATCGTGTTAATAATCAACGATCATTTCATTATTTCCTATAACAAATCTAAGGATTATGCCCCAGATTTCTTCATAGAAGAGGATGTAATTGTAGTAACTATAAGTCACAGGTTATCAGCGCTTGGATTTTTATCGTTAGAAAATGAAATTTTACCGGGAAATGCGGGACTAAAAGACATTGTGGTAGCCTTGAAATGGGTCAAAGATAACATAAAACAGTTTGGTGGTGATTCGAATAAAGTTACTTTAATGGGTTTACAAGGAGGTGCTGCTGGTATTAATCTACTCATGCACTCAAAAGCTAAAGACCTTTTTAGTGCAGCTATTCTACAGAGTGGAACGTCTTGGTCTTCTGCATATTTGCAAGAAAATGTCAGGGAGAGGGCGTTTAAACTAGGAGAGCTAATGGAAGTAGCTTCAAGCAGCGATATCAAACTCTTGAGTGACTTGCAAGCAATTCCTGCTCCCAAATTGCTATTTAGAGATTTGCATGCGAGTCCTACCGATTACTTTAAAGAGACTCAGAAGAGTGTCGTTGCATTTGGTCCAATTGTTGAAAAACAACCAGATGGTCTGATAACGGAATACCCAGAGGATACAACAGAGAAAATTAACATTCCTATCATGATAGGTTCTAATTCTAGAGAAGGCATGGAGCTCATGATGCAGTACCTTATAGAACCAAGGTATGTAGGTTTTCTTAGAAGAGACTTTCCTCTACTATTGCCTAGACGTTTGAAATTTCAATTTGACCCCACTAAAGATGTGTACGATGAAGCTACTAAAGAAATAAAAGATTTTTATTTCAAGAATGGCGAAATTAAAATAAAGACAGTACCTGACCTGGTGACGTATATGGGAGATGCATTAACGAGTTACGTCGTAGATTATACAGCAAAAGTATATTCAGAAAGGTCTTCGAAACCCGTTTTTTATTATCATTTCGATTACATTAGCAATCTGAATGAAAACAAGAAAGGCTTGATGAAACATACCACGGTGGAGGAAGGGACATGGGGCGCGGCTACCGGAGATGAAATGTGCTATCTGTTCAAATGTCCTGCTCTGGTTGATACATACTTGAAACTAGAAAAGAATGTACCTGAGGAAAAAGTAGTACAGAGGAAAATGATCAAAATGTGGACGAACTTTGCTAAGTATGGGTAAGTTTTGTGACAAAATACATTTTAACGAAACAAAAGACATTGAAATGAATATTTATTATTTTATTCAATTCAACAACTATTTTCTGTCATGTGGTTCATCATCATCATTTCAACCCAGATTCACATACCGCTTGGTTTAGGCCTTCCCTTATTGGAATAGTATCCAAATCCGTGCGTCTCTCGTTCAAATGTTTTTCCCTGCTTTCATGGTATCATTTATTCAACACGTTTTTGGACGGCCCTGGTGTCTTTGACCTAATGATAGCCCTAGCTATTATTCGGTCACAGCTTTACTCCATCGGCCATGTCGTCTATCTATATGTCCTGCCCAGCTACACCTGAGGCCGATCACCTATTATTTAGTCAATTTAATAAAAAAACAATCCGACGCTACAAGAGCCTCTACTACTATTTTACAGCCCTATGAAATTAGCAAGGAAACGCTTTATAATAGTTATATCTTCGTTGACGCAATAAAACATGTTTACGAAATATACGAGTATAATAAAATAATTCAAAACATTAGACGAAGATTTTCAAAATTTAAACAAGACGGAAATTAGTAAATAATCTAATAAATAATTAACTTTCAGGAACCCAACACCAGAAAATGATGAAGATCTCGAAGGTCTGAAATGGCCACCTTACACCATCGAAAACAAGGAATACCTCCACATAGACGAACATATGAAAATAAAACAGGATTTATACAAACGGAGGTTCAATTTCTGGGACCAATTTATTGAGAAATGGGAACGAATGGCCGTCAACGGTGTTATCACTGAATCTGTTAATAAAAAGGATGAGTTATAATGAAAAGGTGTTGTTTTCATTCGGTATGAAAATTAGTATTTATTTATTTTATGATATATGTACACAAAATTAAGATCTGAGTGCAAAGGTACTACTTATTTGTTTTTTATTGTTTCAACAGGCATGTGAAAGGAGAAGTAAAACAGATATGTAGACAATATTGTGTAGGAACAAAAAGAGAAAAAAAAATTGAATGTGATAAGTACAAGAGTAATAATATTAAATATATCTAAACATATACGTAATCCAAGAATAATTACATAAGTATACTTAAATAAATACTAAAATATATAAATATGTATAATGCATATAATAAACAAATTCTCACTCTCTTTTAATTGTCATTTAAATATAGAAATAGTGTTTAAATCGCGAATGTTAAGCGGAAGTGTGTTCTAGAATCATACAGCATGGACACTATATTAATTTCCCACGTACAATTAACTATAGGTTTTTGATTAAAGTCGATCTCGTAATTTCTTTACCACTTATTTAACAAAAACTCTTAGTAAATTGAAACTACGTACGGAGGATGGATCTGAGCAGTTATATTGCGATGTGTGCCGGGTATGATGCACCAAATGTTGTTGTGTGAGGAGTTTGGTCGTGGAGTGTCTCCAGATCAATCTCCCCCTAGCGCAGCATCGTTGGTCGTGTTGTTGGATTTCGTCGGTATTACATCGTGTATTGGACCACCTCGCTCAACTGCCGTCTTCCTTCCTATTCACTAAGTTTTTTAAGACAATAATCTTAATAAACTAGCGCGCTTTACCCTCAACGATTGCATACTGCATAGTGATGCAATGGTAAAAATATAAAACAAAAAAAAAAAAGAAAACACAGAATTATAAACTAGTGTTTGACTGCAATCCCGTCTGATGGTAAGCAGTGGCTTCCAACCAGGTGGGATTCTAGTCAAGCACTAGTTTATAATTATTAAAATTAAAAAAACACTTCGCGTTATAGTACGATTACAATACCTTGTAAAAGTATAGATAATTATGAGACTGACATAAACAATAGTATACAACAGATAGACGCGAATAATTTAAAAATAAATTTAAATAAAACTAAAGTTATTCATTTAAAAAAACAGACCTCTACTATTAATTTAAACATCCACTACAATAATGATAGAAGAAGAAGTTGTAAGTACAAAATTCTTGGGTCTCCAAATCGATCAAAAATTAAATTGGAAATCTCACATTAATATTTTATATAGGAAAACGAGTAGGTCTGCAAATGCTCTACACATATTATCACCTATAGTTAACACAGATGCTCTTCTTACGGCATATTATGGCATAGCAGAATCACATTTAAGGTATGAGATCATATTTTGGGGAAAATCTACTGAAACAGAAACTGATTTCAAGACGCAAAACAGATGCATTCGAGCGATGTTTAAAATGAAACCCACTGATACTTGTAAGCCATACTTTAAAAATATAAGATATTGACATTATCTTGTCTGTATATACTAGAAGTAGCTGTATTTGTGAAGACAAATCCGAGTTGTTTCAGATGTATAGCGGACGTTTTTCCCCGCAATAGACGCGACAATACCTTGCTATGTCAGGAGCCAGCTAAGACAGCACTTATGCACAAAAGTGTCTACTGCGTGGCTCCAGTTACATATTTATAATAAGTTACCAAAGAGCTGGAAAGAGCTTCCCTTAAAATTATTTAAAAAACACTCCGAACCTTTTTAGTCGGGAAAACTTACTATAATCGACGTTTTTCCCCGCAATAGACGCGACAATACCTTGCTATGTCAGGAGCCAGCTAAGACAGCACTTATGCGCAAAAGAGTCTACTGCATGGCTCCAGTTACTTATAATAAGTTACCAAAGAGCTGGAAAATTCTTCCATTAAAATTATTTAAAAAAGACTCCGAACCTTTTTAGTCGTGAAAACGTACTATAATACAAATGAGTATATCACTGAAAAAGATTTCTCTTTTAAGTTAGAATAATGTAGTTTTGAACTATTTTCCTAAACTGTATTTTCTATCTAGTTTTAAGTTGAATGTTTAAAAAAAAAATTGCATGCCTAAATAGTAAAACATAGCTGAACCTGTCATTATATATACATTTATTTTTTGTCATCGTTACTACTTGCTCATGTTTGCTAAATAAAATTCTGTTTATCTTTATAAGCCAGTTACGTACCAAAGTTGATCCAAATCTGTTCAGGTGTTTCAGCACGAAGAATTTTTTTTCTATATATCCTCACTAATATTATAAATCGGAAAGTGAGTTAGTTTGTTTGTTCCGCTTTCACGCCGTAACGCCGGCACCGATTGCTTTGAAATTTTGCAGACCTGAAGTTGTAAATCCGTATTAAATAACAGAATACTTTTTATCCTAGAAAATTTGATATTCCCGAGGAAAAACAAAAATATTTTAGCGCGATATAACCGAATTCCATGCGGGCGAAGCCGCGAGCGGAAAACTAGTAAATTATAAACTAATGCTTGACCGCAATCCAAGTAAGCAGTGATGCAATCGTTGATGGTAAAGCGCCTTAGTTTATTAAGAACCTATTCACTGTAGCCTTGAAGACACTTAATTTTTAATCCGCTGGAAACACCGCTGCTAGCAAATTGTTCTAGTCCCTCGATGTTTGCGGAATAAAAGACGAGGCGAAAGGCTTCGTCCGGATCCTAATGGTGTCAACAACGTAAGGTGGAAACTCACCTTACTGCTTGTCGTCCGATGATGGAATGGAGAAGGGGGAATTACTTAAATCATGTAATTCCCTCGCACACTCCCCCAAATAAGAAACAAATATAAAACAAACGCTCAAAAACTTTCGCTTATACAATACTAATGGGATTTTCTACTTTAATTTAAATTTACTAACTGACAGTTCTTTCAGAACATACTCCACCCATTAACATTTAACGAACCTCTCCTCTTAGGTAAAAAAAACAGTTTAACTAGCTGGTACTCAAGTTGTTTTACGATGCCTTAACCCGATAGTGCTGAACGTGACTCAATACCTTTCCTGGCACTAGTTGCTTTAAATAAGTCCGGTAAAGGTACTTTGATTTTATCGCCTATGAGAAACGAAAAGAAATCAATTACTTAAGTAGGATTTTTTTAGTTTAGCATTATTTTTAAATTAAAATCTAGAAGATAACTACATTATGAATGTATATTATACAATATGTTAGGAAATCGCCGTCCGACCCATAAGGATAATAAAGGTTAGGTAAACACATGACCAAATAAAAAAATGAAATTTTACATAATCATCTTAGTAACAATACCTACTAATGAATTTTGAAATAATCTTTTTTTTTCCGCGAATTAATTCCAAATTCTCCAAATTTAAAAAAAGGCCATAACATCGGCCGCCGGCAGAAGTTACCACCCACCAGACAAAGCCTAGCCGCCAAGCGATTTGTCGTATTCCGGCATGATGTCGGGTGGAGCCGTACGGAGGACGGGTCTGTGCAGTTGTGCTGCGATGTGTGCCGGATACGATGCGCCAAATGTTGTTGTGTCGGGAGTTTGGTCGTGGAGGGTCTTTATATCAATCTCCCTTTGGCATCGTTGGTCGTGTTGTTGGGTTTAACATTGCATCACCTCGCTCAACTGCCGTCTTCCTTCCTATTCGCTCAGTTTTTCTGAGTGCATAGGCTCTTAATAAACTAGCGCGCTTTACCATCAACGATCGCATCACTGCTTACCATCAGGCTGGATTGCGGTCAAGCGCTGGTTTATAATTATTAAAAAGAAATATATATTTTTTTAACGCTATTATTATAAACAATGCAACCGCGTGCCGCGTGCCCTTCCCCCTTCACCCGCGCATGTATTGCCTACCCCACATATATTAATAACCTCCTTTTGCGAAATAATATTTATTTTTAGGAGATTTTTTTTAAGTTTAGCCCGGCTTTATATTTAGAATCAGTTATCGATACCTAACAATATCTTCACGGATCGAACAGGGTTCGGAATAACAGCCGTACCTACAGAGTTAGTAATCTGTTAAATTTATAATGATCGATCAATTATCGGATAGTGTTCTCGTAATGGAATAGTTATAGAATGGCATTGCCGTATTCATCATAATCAACCTATAATGTTTCCACTGTCACAGGCCTCCTCTCGGCGAGAGGGTGTGGGCCGTAATCTACCACGCTAACCCAGGGCGGGTTGGTGCCGTATTGCTATTATTATAAAACCCGTTATTAGATATGATTTTCTAAAAAACTGCTACTCAATTTGAACAATTATTAATATGAAGCGGCGTGTCAGTGATTGACACCTGGAAATTCATAATGACGCCATTTTGTTAGAGTTTTGCGAAACTTGTCAAAATCGATCATTATGAAATCACTGATCATCCATTCTGACACTATTGTTATAAAGGGTGTATCTGACATCGACGCACAAACGAGTACAATGGATCCAGTATATGATTCTAAATACCCTAGTGATAGAATTTTTCGTCGGCTTTTTCATGATTAAAAAAAATACATGTAGTTTTTTTCACTTTAGACCGTTCATAATTGCTATACTTTTATAACCCAATAAGATTTTAAAGTACAAATTAACTAATTACACAAAAAAGCGTAATGAAAACAACACTCGAAAAACTATCTTATCAGCTGATCTAATAGAGTTCACATCAGGGATCAACGTCATACCTACAAACCCGCACGGCGGCACGCTTGCAACGTTCAAAGGCCGAGCCGACACTTTTTTTAACCATTGTTATTTCTGTAACCGTTCATTAACGACATAAATGACTATGAGTATCATACTTTTATTAGTGGCATGCGGTCTAGCCTTTTCGCGAAGTTTGCGTTACGATGTCAGATACACCCTGTATATAATAGCAGACTAGGACTAGGACTAGAGGTTGGTCACCAGAGTATTGCCTAACAATGTATTTAAAGCACCAATCAAATCCAAGCGTTTTTCAAAGGCATATTATTCCGTAAACGACTATTTAAATGATAGGAATTGCTGGTCGCTCTGATTAACTCAAGACAATATTTGTGTTCTTCTCCAGAATTAGCTTACTGACACGTTAGATGAGATAATATACTATTGTCTTTGTTTACAATGCATTAATACATATGTGAGCTGTCACGCCCTTTATACCTGGGGCTTTTATTTAGGTAATAATTTTTTACTTATTTACATTTTAATGGTCTTTTTTTTTTTGCTTTGCTGGTTATATGCAGTTTCTAGCTGGCATATAGTAATTAGTTTCATTGTTGTTGTTTTATTGTGTTCATTTTATACTATAGTATTGTATAAAGTCATATGTTTTTAGGGTTCCGTAGCCAAATGGCAAAACACGGAACCCTTATAGATTCGTCATGTCTCTCTGTCCGTCTGTCCGTCCGTATGTCACAGCCATTTTTTTCCTAAACTATAAGAGCTATACTGTTGAAACTTGGTAGGTAGATGTATTCTGTGAACCGCATTACGATTTTAATGCAAAAATTAAAAAAAAATTACAAATATATAATTTATAATAATAAAAAAAAAACTCATGTTTTTTTTTTTCATCAAACATATACTTGTGGGATATCTATGGATAGGTCTTCAAAAATGATATCGAGGTTTTTCTAAGCCGAATAGTTTGCGCGACAGACGCTTCCAAAGTGGAAAAAAGTGGGTCACCCCAGATTTTTCATTTTCTTATTTTAGAAGTTAGAGGGATGGACTCTAACTTCTAAAATAAGAAAATGAAAAATCTAAAAAAAACATATGATGTAGATTACTATAAAAACTACCAACGACAATTGTTTTGAACGAGATCTAGTAAGTAGTTTTTTTTTTTAAAAACCTCGTAAATCCTAAACCGCTTATTACCGCGTAATCTTTCATACAAATAATTAAAATCCTTTAAATTCATAAATCAATGGTACGGAATCCTTTGTGCGTGAGTCCGACACGCACTTGGCCCGTTTTTTTTTTAATGACAGACAGCTGTTCTGCTGTGGAGTTTGATCCGCCACTTCTTTTTTCCTGCGAAAGCATCCACTAGAAACTGGTAAAGGGCGGGCGTTTTGGGGGGAGTGTCTTACGTAATATTGACGTTCAAAAAGTGCTGATTTTTAGCCTAATTTGAATAAATGAATTCTGATTTTAATCTTTACGTGCCGAGATACCTTTGTGCCTCGGAAAGCACGTTAAGCCGAAGTAAGCTTTGACCGTGGTTACCGGTCATCCGAAGTCCGAAATTCAGTGACCACCAGTCTTGCCTAGAGGTATTCAAATGAATTCGGTCAGACTGGAAGCCCACCCCAAAATATTTGGGAAAAGTCTAGGCAGTTTTTTTTAATAATTATAATCTAGTGCTTGACTGCAATCCCGCCTGATGGTAAGCAGTGATGCAAACATTGATGGTAAAGCGCAGTAGTTTATTAAGCCTATTCTCTTAAAAAACTTAGGAATAGGAATAGGATGACGGCAGTTCAGCGAGGTGATGCAATGTTAAACCCAAGACCAACACGACCAACGATGCTGCGCTAGAGGGAGATTGATCTGGAGACTCTCCACGACCAAACTCCCGACACAACAACATTTGACGCACTGTCCCCGGCACACATCGCAATACAACTGCTCAGACCCGTCCTTCGTACGGCTTCACCAGACATCATGCCGGAACACGACGAATCGCTTGACGGCAAGGCCTTGTCTGCTGGGTGGTAACTCCTGCCGGCAGCCGATGTCATGGCCTACCACCGAGAAAATAATAATATACTGTTTTTATAGTAACTATGCACCGGAAGACGCAGCGTGGGCAGGCCCCCAACAAGGTGGACCGACGACCTGGTGAAGGTCGCGGATAACCGCTGGATGCGGGAGGCGCTGGCCCGGTCATCGTGGAAATCTTTGGAGGAGGCCTATGTCTAGCAGTGGACGTCTTTCGGATGAAATATAATAGTTACTTTGACATGTGAAAGTGATCTTGATATGTACTTACAAGATTAAAAAAGAACGCATACAAAAGCAGAATACAATTACGTTCAACGGATCTTCCTGCCTTAAGTTACGTCACTTTCATCGCCCGTCAGTTCAGAAAATTTTATTATTCATAAATATTTCTTTGGCTTTCAGCCTAAGATCACGGTGATTTCGATCCCTTTGAGTATCCACCCAAATACTTATTCGAGCGGAAATTAAGGGAGCGAAGATCATCTCAGAAATATTATACTAATAAGATCGTAATGTAAAAAAGATAAAAATATAACGATATTAGAAAAAGAATTTTCATAAAAATGGCTCGTCTTCAATGTTCCAGTGAAAGGGAATTCATTTAATTTAGGCGAGTCTGAAAGGTGAAGCATCGCCTACTTATTATTATTAATGTTGAGACCTGATTTCGAAGTGTCAAATGCACATTACGTACCTAAGTTTAAAAGACGATACCCGAACTTAAACACGTGGATTTACAGTTCGGCAAAAGTAAACGTGACAGTTTTAAATTCTCTACTTTTAAAGTTGAGATGAACCAACCACGAACCACGTGACAAAAAGCTGTGGTGGCCTTTTTTTTTTTAATATGTATAAACTAGCTCTTGACCGCAATCCCGCCTGATGGTAAACAGTGATGCGATCGTTGATGGTAAAGCGCGCTAATTTATTAAGAGCCTATTCACTGAAAACTGAGCGAATAGGAAGGAAGACGGCAAGGTGATGCAATGTTAACCCAACAACACGACCAACGATGCTGCAACACAACTGCTCAGACCCGTCCTCCGTACGGCTTCACCAGACATCATGCCGGAACACGACAAATCGCTTGGCGGCAAGGCTTTGTCTCGTGGGTGGTAACTTCTGCCGGCGGCCGATGTTATGGCGGTTTCGCCTGCAATTTACAAGTTGTAAGTCGTAGGTTTGAACCCCATCAGGCTTTACTTTGTGTAGATTATTTCATCTCAACTGCTCTCAAAATAGTGAAGGAAAACATCGTGAGGAAACCGACCTATCCTCGAGCCAAAATTTTCAAGACATGTGATACCTATCTACCAACCCGCATAAGGCCCGCGTGGTAGATTACAGCCCACTTCGTTCCTCTCACCGAAAGGAGTCTGTGTCCCAGGAGTGGGAACATTATACGCAGATTATGATTTCATGGCTGACTTGTTTTCACGGACGAGTGTTATTTTCAAGGACCAGTGTTATTTTCACGGACCAGTGTTTTTTTCACAGACCAGTATTATTTTCACGGACCAGTGTTATTTTCACGGACCAGTGTTATTTTCACGGACCAGTGTTTTTTTCACGGACCAGTGTTATTTTCACGGACCAGTGTTATTTTCCATATACATTTTCATCGTATCATTTTTACAACCTTATTCTCCTTTTTTTTTGTCTTCGGACATCTACCAACCTGCACTGGGCCCGTGTGGTAGATTATGGCTCATTCACCGAAAGGTGGCCTATGTCCCAGGATTGGGAACATTATGACCACGAGCCGGACGACAAGCGCGCTGACAACTTCTACTAATTGCAACATCGCGCGGACGCGGAGGACGCGGCCCGAGCACAGGGTGCACCATATTTGATACTAATTACTTATCTGCTTATCTAATTACCTATCTTAAACCTGAAAAGAAATCCTCTCGCATCTCACTTTGTTAAATATCGTAAATGGTAAACCATCGCTATCGTTGAGACAAAAAATTGCCAGTAGCAACAATAATTTGATAAGGGCAAAAGTACTTAAGTCACTATAATATTATATATCGTATAAAAGATAACACATAAATACTAAATGTTAAACCCAAGATTAGTACCAACTTATCTATAAGACACGTCAGGTCTACCGGCATGAGTGATTATTTCGTTAAACAAACAATATTTTAAAACAACCAACATGGAAGAAATGAAAGCTTGTTTAGTCGTTTTTGGACTGTTTTTAATCAAAATTATAAATGCTGATGTCATAGTAGATACTAGTTTAGGAAAAGTGGCAGGTGTTGAAGTTAATTCTATATTAAAAAATGAGAAATATTACTCTTTTATGGGTATTCCTTATGGCAAACCGCCTGTTGGTGAACTTCGGTTCCTGGTGAGTACTATTTTATTTGCTTGTTTAATTTTAAAGTTTATATTCTGCATAAAGGCAAAAGCTTTGTTTTTTACAAGGTTATAAATATTACAAATAAATCGTACGTTAATTAAAAGTAAATGAGTTTGATCTAGGATTGTTGAGGAGTGGGTTGTAAATAAGAGATTACAGACAGCTATATCCAGCACTAGCTCCTGAATTCTTAAATACAACTGAATATATGTGATTTTTCATAAGCCGTTGTGGCCTAGTGGTTAAAACACCAGCCTCTGAAATATGAGTGTGTGGTTTCGATTCCAGGTCAGGCAAGTACCAATGTAACTTTTCTAAAGTTTGGACACCATTGACTGAAGGTGAAGGAAAACATCTTGAGGAAACCTGGACTTTAAGTCTGAAATCGCGAACCCGCATTGAGCAAGCGTGGTGATTACACTCAATCCTTCTCTGTATGAGAGGCGACCTATGCCCAGCAGTGGGACGATAAAATGGTTCATGATGATGATGAATGATGATTCATAAGTTTTTTATGTTCAATAAAGAACAATATTACGATTAAAGTTCTTGAATCAGAACAGAAGTTAAAATAAACATTAACAACGCCATATTTGCATCCATCCGACTATGCTCGTATATATTAAAAGTTGGGTCCATTTCTGTGAAGTTATAATAGTCACTGACGGCGTCCCGCCGGTTACTCTCTCACTATTTTATTTTCCAATATCGACATCAAAACTTAGCTCATTCTCTTGGTTTCTAGTCACCATAGATATACGTAGTCTCGTATAGTAGTACTTACAAAAGCCAGTACAATATCTGAAATCTCTCACATAGTGACCCCATAGTATAGTAGATTTGGATTTGACAAAATAAATAAGCATAGCATAATCAATCTATAGAGCTTCCTCTCCTTCTCCTCTCCTCCCTTCTTTCAGAAAGGTTGGGCTATAATCTAATACGCAAGCTTTGTGTAGGTGGGTAGACACATCTAACAACCCACACATGTCTTATGTCTTTGAATTCTGGTTCCCGCACACCGCACACCGTTTTCCTCACTATGTCTCCTTTACCATTTTAAAACCAGTGTTGATTAGTAAATTTTTTTACACAGATGAAAGCACCTGCTGCGTTCCCACCCACGATTTCTTCCTAAGTTAGGGTTTAGGGATCAGTTAGTTGTCAGGAAAATGCTCTCGAATACGAATAATAGAGTTAGATATTAATAAGCAATTTTGCTCCTACATTCCAGGCTCCAGAGCCGCACGAAGGATGGACTGACGTTCTAGATGCCAAAAAAGAAAGAAAACCATGTTCTCAAATGAATATCCCGATTAGATCTTTAAAGAAATATGGATTCACTGGCCAGGATGATTGCCTAACCCTAAGCGTATACACTCCAAAACTACCAAACAATGAGGAGCTTAGCATGCCTGTCATAGTTTTTCTATATAATGAACATTTCAGATTAACACACAACGCATCCCGGGACTTTGGTCCAGACTTCATTGTAAAAGAAGATGTGGTTCTAGTCACAATCAATCATAGAGTTGGTTCAATAGGCTTTTTAGCTTTTGACGATGAAATATTACCAGGAAATAATGGAATTAGAGATGTTATTTTAGCTCTAAAATGGCTTAAACAAAATGTGGACAAGTTTGGTGGAGACCCCTATCGAGTCACATTAATGGGAGTCGAGGGAGGAGCAGCCCTTGTGGATCTTTTGGTAAACTCACCCAAGGCTAAGGGACTATTCAGTAAAGTAATATTACAAAGTGGAACTGCGTGGAATCCTATGTATATACCAACAAAGCCAAAAGAAAAAGCTAGTGCATTTGCCAAAGTCCTCGAAAAAACTGCCGTAACCAGCTCCAATTTGCTCGCTGAATTATCACAATTATCTTCAATAGACATCATTTCACGTGATTCAATGTCGGTGGATGCCGACGAAGGTAGAAAAACACAGTCAGCAACTGTAGCCTTTGGACCTGTGGTAGAACCGGATCACCCTGATGCCATCATAACCAGTCTACCTGAGGAAGGTCCGATTGACATAGATATACCCATTATGATAGGATACAATTCTAGAGAGGGTATCGAAATCAATGAACGTTTTCTTCGTAAGCCTCAATACCTTACATTCGCTGATCGCGATTTTCTCTTGGTGATTCCTTTGAGAGCTGATTTCCATTTCGAATTGAACTCGAATATTTACTTTCATGCTATAGACGAAATTAAAAAATTCTACTTCGATGAAGATTATGTGAAGATAAGCAAACCTGGTGAATATCTGACTTATACTGCAGATGTGTTTAGTTTCTATCCTTTGGATTACGCTGTGAGAAAGTATGTGAACGAGTCTACTTCATCTGTGTATTATTACACATTTGATTATAGCGGAGAACTTAATATGAGGAAGAATCAGGTTCTACAAAGTGCATTAACGATGGAGGGGACATGGGGGGCGACGACTGGAGATGAACTGTGCTATCTTTTCGTTTGCAAGCCTATTCACAAGCTTTACAAAAAAGTTTTGCAAGATGAAGACGCTGAAGAACTGAAAGTAATTAGGAATATGGTTAAGTTATGGACAAACTTTGCCAAATCTGGGTAAGTTTAAAAAAAAACAGGAGATTGCTTTAATAAATCATTTAGAGAGTAAAATAAGTAATAAAATTTGTATAATCGATGACACATTAATATCACACCTGTATTACTCGACCTGTATTACCTTGTGTCTTGTTGACCTGTATTGGCCTGTATTACCTTGAGAGAAAATTAGATTTCGCCACTAAAAATTGATATGTTTAAATAATTATATAGTTTTATATAATTAAATAATAATAAATTAATAGAACAATACTTTTTGAATGTTTGCTACGCTGAAATATTGTAAACTTAGTGCTGATTATTCAATCTACAGATCTTGTTTTCGGAGGATAACATTGACGTCTTACAGATTTTCTATGGAAATTAAAAAAAATGTTTGCCATTTACCATTTTAAAAAAAATATATAAATACATTTATTTTATATAATCGCAGTGAGGTTTTATAAATATAAAGTTAGTTTACCCACTAATTTAGGTCTTCCACAATTGCATTATGGTTCTCAATGTGTAATTAGTCTTATAATTTTATTTTAGGTGTTGATAACTAACTATTTAGTCGTTGAAGTATTTGTTCGCATCGCTGGCATCCAGAAAAGTTCTCAAAGACGTTTTGCCTTGCCGTTAGGCATTGCCGTTATAAGTGGCAATGCTGAGTACATTGCCACTTTTAAAGGCAATGTTCCATCCTCTTCCATAGCCAGTGTAAACCTAACTGTAAAAAATACAACTAATACCATTTATTTTCTCTTTTCAGCAACCCGACGCCTGAAGGCAGTGACTTCACCTGGACTCCAGCTACAAAAGAAAACAAAGAGTGCCTCGTCATCAGCGACGAACTGCAGATGAAGAACAATCTTCACGAAGACAGGGTCAAGTTTTGGGATTACTTCCTCGCCAAGTACAAGGCTATGGCAGTCAATGGCGTCGTCAAGGATGTGAAAGATGAACTATAAAGTTTATTAATGAAATTGGACGTAATGTTTGTAAATAATGTCGAAAATAAATTATTTTAAGTCCAATATTGTCATTTTTATATAGAAATCAGTTAGAACATCGCTTTTAAGGTTAGCATGTATTCAACGTTACTAGTTAAAATCTTGATGGTTCAGGCACTTTTTTCAAGTTGTGGGGAAGATTTTATTGTCCAGGCACTGCTTTCAAGTTGTAGGTAATATTTTTAATAAGTGCCCAAGAAGCAATAAACAGAAAACATGAACTATGAGCTTGTTACTTACTAGTATTTTACTAACTGAACAAACAGCTGTGCTGCTGGGGGGAGTTTGTTCTGCCACTTCTTCTTCTCAGCTTCACTAGAAAGTGGCCGAAGGCGAGCGTTATACTGACCGTCTTTTATAATTACGGCGTTCGAAAAATGCCGATTTTCAAAATAACTTGAATACTTTCCAACTTTATAAACTTCTACATAATATTTTTTCTCAAAATTTATATAAATTAAATTAATTCACTTGAACAAATATCTTTTAATTTTGAATGAAAGCATAGATTGTATGATGACCAACTAGTTCGCCAACTTAGTGAGGGAATCACGACAGTTAATAGAAAATTTTATACCAGGTTCATTAATTTTCTGGTAGCAAACAATACCGGGGTCGCATGGGGTAATGGATTAGATTTCCGCGCCAGGCTAAGTGTTATTGAGTTTTTCCATATGGAAATTTCTCAGCAGTAGCCCTGAATTTGGTTTTGAGGATAAATTAGATGTACTGCTGTACCACCCTTCACGGAATACAGCTGTTTGATTCTTTAAAAATCTCGCCATTGAAAGTGAGCTTAGAGTGAAGTATCGATAGTGTCAATCCAGCATTAGTTGGATTGAGAGCTCACTCATGAACGCTCACTTGAGTAGGAAAACTGCGTAACAAACTATTAATAGCAATGGGTTTAATTTTGACATTTCAATGGTGTTCATTGCATTATTTACAGTGTTATACAGATAACGTTTTTCGAACATATAGAGCAATGGATTAACAATATACTTCAAAATTATCCCAAATGATAGTAATATTGTGTTACACGATTAGGGTGCTGCTAAGATTTTGCTATGAGATGATTACTGAACAGTTCTGCAGGCGTAATGTGTTATACAAAATGCAGTTTTAGTTGTCATTCAAAAACAGCACATTTCATTTATACAAATTGTATCTTTATTTCATTAAGAAAAGGACAGAAGATAAATTGTTAGTTTAGACCTGTCAAATTAGTTCGCTCCTGAAGTAAATTAAAAAGTACATATAACTTAGAAAAATTACATTCTAAGTACATATATCTTGGACACCAATGACTGATTATAAGGTGAAGGAAAACATCTTGAGGACACTTTTACTTCCTGGACCTGGAAGTCTGAAATCGCCAACCCGCATTGAGCAAGTATGGTGATTACGCTCAATGCTTCTTTGTATGAGAAGAGACCTGTGCCCAATAGTGGGACGATAAAAAGATTGATGGTGATGATGACGTAAATTGACGCATTTTTGATCGCCATGTTTATAATCGCGTCTAAACTGTCAACTGTCTATGGAATATCTTAATTTGACAGGATTAAACTAAAGTGAGCTATCTTCTATCCTTTTCTTAATGAAAAAGAAAGAAAAAGCTGCACTTAACTTAAAATTACTTAGGATCGGCGCCTATGACTACTAAATATTACTAAAAAAAAATGCACGAAATCTTTATTATACCGGGCTTAGAACTCTGCCGTCTATAATCAAAAATAGATGCCAAATAATCTGTTAAACCGAATATAAGGAAAATCCAGATAGGTAACTAATTATCTACAAAGATAACAAGAAGAACACGTACACCTTTTATTATCTGTAGTCTTAGTAAACTAGTCGGTATCAAACATGTGTTAAACTCACAATAAAATAAATTTAATCAACAAAAATGAGAACAATAACATGTTTTTTAATAATTTTCGTAACTAATCAGTGTTTTTGTGACGATACAGTTGAAATTAGTTTAAAACAGGGAGTTGTTGTAGGTAAAGTAGAAAAAACGATACTTAAAAAACAGGATTATTATACATTTAAAGGAATACCTTTTGCGGAAACACCCACTGAGCAATTAAGATTTCAGGTAAGGGCAGATTCCGTAAGGGCATAGCAGAGTATTCGGGTTAACCAAAACTGCAAAGACACATAAATATTTGAACGACTCTCTAAGCTTTATAATTAAAATTAAAAGTTAAAAAGGAAATGCTTCGGGATTCGTTTAAAGGAAATAGATTTAACTGTATTCATGAAAAAATATTTGTGAGTTCGTTTATTTTAATGGAAGGATATTTTTAGAAAAAGTATAAGTTTTATTCAAATCAATTACAAGTTCACTAAATGTTTGTGTCATGTTTGTGTGGTGTCTACACGTTATATCTTAACTTATTCATATGGCATTTTATTACATATTTCAGCCCCCCCGACCGCATAATGGTTGGATTGGCAAATTGGAAGCTTTTGAGAATAAACCAACATGCATGCAGTTCAGCTCCAGTATGAGGAACAACGAACCCTTTGGTATATCTGGCTCTGAAGACTGCCTCTACGTGAGCGTCTTCACACCTGATCATAAAGGAAATTCCCCTGTCATTGTCTTTGAATATAATGATCAATTCCGAACATGGTTCAATGGCACCGATACTTACTCTTCTGACTTCTTAGTTGAAGAAGGCGTCATTGTTGTCACCATTAGCCATCGACTTGCAATTCTCGGCTACTTGACAACTGAAGATGGGGTCATTAAAGGTAATAATGGTTTGAGAGACTTTATATTAGGACTAGAATGGATACAGGACAATATAGAAAAGTTTGGTGGAGATCCCAACAGAGTAACACTTATGGGAAGCCGTGGTGGAGCTGCAATGGCTGATATGCTATTACATTCAAAAAAAGCCAAGGGTCTATTCTCTGGTGCAATTCTCCAAAGTGGAACCGCTTTGGAAGCCATGTATTTCTCTAAAAATCTCAAGGAGAAGGCATTCAAACTCGGAGAAAGCTTAAATATTACAGCGGCTGATAGCAAGGAGTTGTTAGAGAAGCTACAGAAGTTGGATGCCGAAAAAATTCTACTTGCTGAAATTGATACCTTAGATACTGAGTCGATTGACAAATATCAGATAAGTTCGTTCCCTTTCGCGCCAACTATTGAAGATGACAGCGACGATGCAATCCTCACAAAATTGCCAGAAAACAGTAAAGTTGTCAATGACGTTCCTGTTATAATTGGTTTCAATTCTCGAGAGGGCCTAGACATGCTATCTCATTTAATATTTGAACCAAAGCTCCTCACTGATGACGTCGAAAATAACATATTAAAGCTTCCGATAAGGACCAACTTTAGATTCGTACGTGAGAGTTCTAAATACAAGGAAGCCGCGAAAGATATTATAAACTTTTATTTCGAAGATAAATCACTTCATTATGGAAATATTCTGCAGTTTACGGTGTACATGGCAGATGTCTTACAGAATTATGCTTTAGATTTAGCTGCTCATAAACTAGCGGGAGATCTGTCATCTGATGTATTTTACTATGTCTTTGACTTTAGAGGACAATGGAATGAGAACAGCCAGTTATTGATGTCCAAGGCACGTTCGAGTATGGGTCATCATGGAGCCACCATCGGTGATGAATTGTGTTACTTGCAAGTATGCTCTCGTATCAAAAAGAGTTATGATCAGATTCTAAACTTACCTAGTGAACAGAATGAGGTGAAAGTGATGAAGAAGATGGTGCGTCTGTGGAGCAACTTCGCTAAAACAAGGTAACTTTATATATTTTGCAAAGAGAAGATATTCTTCAGGTTTGTGAAGTCTATCCTTTACCAAAGATAAACCAACCTTTTTTTTCGGGGTAGAAAACATTCATATCCATGAATGTTTTCTACCCCGAAAAAAAAGGTTGGTTTCCGTTGATGTCCGACGCCCAAGGTCGGGCAGAGGGGTTTGTCAGGGCTCTAACACATCTAAGCCGAGGTCGCTGAAACTAACGATGCTTCCGCAACCCCCGACTGATGGCATTTCATCGCTACTGTTCGGGTCAGAGGAGAAAGTGAGGTGTTGACTCTCCCCACGACGTCTAAGAGGGGCGCCTTTGGATTCTCGGGTCCTGATGGATGAACCATTTAAGGGGACTTAAAGAGGACTTTATCCGCCCTCTGCCGTCACCTAGTACAAGCGGTATGAGCGGACGAGATCTCCCTTTCCCTTTCCGCTGCGAGACGACCGTTTCACAAAAGGAAGCCGTTGCATCCAAAGCCTTGGGATGCAAAGGCTAAAATTATGGCGGCAGCCCAGGTCACTACCTGCTTCTAAGATGAGGGGTGATGAATGATAAATGCAATAACCAGCTGAGTCTTTAGTCTCTTTAACTTCTTCAAAATCCTACTCGAATTTAGATCGCCACCATACATAATTATTTTCTTATTGGATCAGATCGTCGAAAAACAGAAGGTTAAATCTCCCAATACCTATGTCATCATTTCATTACAAAAATTAACACATAATTTTAATTCCAGGAACCCTACACCATCAGCAGATGACAAAATTCTAAAAGGCGTTACCTGGAAACCGATAAGTAGAGACCCTGACACCAACTATCTACATATTACAAAGCAACTCAGAATGAAGACCAACCCTCTTGGAGAGAGGAAGCAGTTCTGGGAAAACTTCTTGGAGAAGTATTCCAAAATGGCCGTTGATGGGGTCGTCGATGATGAAGCTCGAGATGAACTATGATGACCTATTAGGTGTTTGATCTATTAAATAAGATTTAAAATAGAAATTTATTTAATATATTATTTTTCTTTTTCAACCCAAGCGAATTTCCTTTCAGATTAAAATAATAGCAGTAGGTATCAATATAAGAAAATCTTTTGTTTATGAAAAGGGGATATATTTCCAATGAACACCTTAACAGGTAAAGTAGCACACATTTGCTAATAAGTACGAATGAGTTTTCTATTTGATTCTATACAGTATGGAAATGAACCTAACATTAAGAGGGTTCTATGCCACCTGCATTGAATATGCATACTAGATCATTCCCTATATTGTTAGTGTTGTCGGCATTGTAGACAAGCATGGCGTCTTCTTTTAACACTAAATGTCAATCATTATGGGCATAAAATAACGCACCGAAGTATGCGCATAATGGCTCTGATCCTCTTGTTCGTAAACTAAACTAATTAATTTTAAAGTCCCAAGTCCAAGTCCCAAAAAACATGGAACCCTGTGACATGTGAACATGACGAGTCTATAACTCGTCATGTTCGTCTGTAAGTCTGTCCGTCCGTACGTCACAGCCATTTTTTTCCGATACTTTAAGAGCTATACCGTTGTAACTTGGTAGGTAGATGTATTCTGTGAACCGCATTAAGATTTTGATGCAAAAATAAAAAAAATACAATAATAAATATTTTGAGCTCCCCATACTTAGAACTGAAACTCAACATTTTTTTTTTTTTCATCAAACAAACATACGTGTGCGGTATCTATGGATAGGTCTTCAAAAATTATATAGAGGTTTCTAAAATATTTTTTTCTAAACCGAATAGTTTGCGTGACAGACGCTTCCAAAGTGGAAAAAGTCGAAAATTGTTTTGAACGAGATCTAGTAAGTAGTTTTTTTTATACCTCGTAAATCGTAAACCGCTTATTACCGCGTAATCTTTCATACAAATATGTAACTTAAATCCTTTAATTTCATAAATCAATGGTACGGAACCCTTTGTGCGTGAGTCCGACACGCACTTGGCCGGTTTTTCTTTCTACTTCAATAAAAAATGGAAAGAAGATAAAGTACTAGTTTACATAGTTATTTATTTCTTTCTTTCTTCTTGGGCTTCGCAAGGTTTGTGCATTTAGCCAATGTCACGTAATGAATTTCAAGTCAAAAAAGACGGCCGCGTGAACAATCTACGAGGGAGCTTTGAGGCAAAGTCATGCTGAGGCCAAGTCAAATTTATTGAGTAAATAATCTTTGTGCGCTATAGTCGAACACGGTTTTTTTGGCAATTACATACACCGTACATTTCGTTCGTGGTGGCCTAGTGGTTAAAAGACCAGCCTCTCAAGTATGAGTGTGCGGGTTCGATTCGAAGTCAGGCAAGTACCAATGTAATTTTTCTAAGTTATTTTTACTTTATAAGTATATCTTGGACACCAATGACTGATTAAAAAGGTGAAACCTAGACTTTATGTCTGAAATCGCCAACCCGCATTGAGCAAGTGTGGTGATTACACTCAACCCTTCTCTGTGAGAGAGGAGATCTGTGCCCAGCAGTGGAACGATAAAAAGGTTGATGATGATGAACTGGGTTGTGGAGGTCAGATAGGCAACCGCTCCATATAAAATACTGATGCTCAGCTGCTTAATTTAGACTTAGATGGGAACCCTACCCCAGCACAAAAAACGACAGTATATTGGCATTATCGAGAATCGTCCTCCAAACAATCAAAGTAAAGAATGAAAACCACCGTTTGAATCACAGAATCTAACAATTAGCGCCATCTATTATGAATACTCGAGAGCTGTGTACATCTTGTTTTTTCGTATCAAAAACATAGATGGCGCTAATACGAAAATTCCGAGGTAATTTAAGTTTTCTTTTATGATGTCTTTTTCCTTCTAACCTACACAAAGCATATAGCTACTTGAAGAAAAAGTAAGCAAGTGTTAAATCAGGTAATTAAGACAGGTACATACTAGTAACATAATGGCCCCGATAATGTAGTTAAGTGCATATTTTTCTTTCTATTTCATTAAGAAAAGGACAGAAGATAAAATGTCAGTTTAGACCTGTTAAATTAGTGCGCGTCTCAACTGTCTATGGAGTATCTTAATTTGACAGGATTAAATTAAAATGTTATCTACTATCCTTATCTTAATGAAATAGAAAGAAAAAGCATGCACTGAACTTAAAATTAGTTTAATATGTGAACAACAGAATCGGCGTCACTATCAAACTTACAGCCCGTCCGCTCACAGTGATTTTCAATTCGGTAACAAACGGACTGCTGTGGCACCATTAGATGAATGGTGTAATTGAATTACATTCTTTATTTAAAAATACTCGACACGTGTTTCAGGTATAGGTATATATGGTCATATCAGGTATATCATATGCGAAATATGCAAAAAATGACGTTGTTTAAATTATTTCGTAACGCTGGCGTTGAATTTTCCTTATGAATTTTTGACAGTTCTTTTAAGGCCGACGAAAATTTTAATTCACGAATTAAAATGTTCTGCCACGCTTTTGTAATATCAGCTCTAAAACAGTATCTCTAATCTAGTAGCTGGCTTATGTGATGAGAATTATTTGTTGAGTTTTTGCATCAGATATTATGTCATAGCATACCCCAATTACGTAACAACCTCAAAATGACTTTGAAGGAAATTGCTAATCCATTGCTTTATGTATTCGAAAATTGTTTCTGCTCCACAACGTAAATAAAGCAATGAATGTTGTTAACTGTCAAAACGAAACCCATTGCTAGTTGTAGAGTGTTACGTAATTACCATACAGCGTCTTCCAGGTTGTGTAAGCCATATCTCTGCCCCCCTGTAGAAGTATACAGTATGTTAAGAAAACCCTGTCCGACCCATAAGGATAATAAAGGTTAGGTAAACACATGACCAAATATAATATAAAATTTTACGCAATCATCATAGTACCAATACAAATGAATTTTGAAATAATCTTTTTTTCCCGCGAATTAATTCCAACTTCCCCGAAATTTCGTAATTTTAAAAAAAGTGACAACACCGGTATGATTATGAGCGAATAGCGATGCGACCACGTGCCGCGTGCCCTGCCGCCCGCCGCCCGCGGAAGGGTGCTTACGCACATTTATTAAGTTACCACTTTTTGCGAAATAATATTTATTTTTTTAGGGGGATTTTTTAAGTATAGCCCGGTTTTGTATCCATTAGTAGAATCAGTTATCGATAGCTAACAACACCTTCACGGGTCGGACAGGGTTTTCTTAACATACGTATAAATGTTTTAAGAATTATAATCAAACAGAACTGAAGTATCTAACTAACAATACTTATTATTTGCAATTAACTTGGAGATCTCAGAGCTAGCATCCACTATGTTCTTGCCCTTCACTGACCTGATATCTAGATAGGTATTTAACTGCCTACCTACACTTTGAGATCAAGGTAAATGAGCCAACATTTACGGAAACTTGTTTGCTACATAATAAACACTGAACCTGACTGAGAACTGCTAAAGAAAAACGCAGTTTATGAAATTATTTTCCTCAAGAATCACAACTGTTCTACGGCACAATGCATCGTTAAACTCATAAACAACCTGTAAGGCAATTCTGTAACACATTATTAGTAGCAATGGGTACATCGTTAACTAGACACGTTTTTCACATACATATGAAGCATTGGATTAGCAAAATGTTTCAAAATTATTTAAATTTATAGTTACCTATAGCATCTTAAGCAATCAGGGTGCTGTTCGGTACCTACTATGGTAGTAAACCTAGTACAATCTTAGATGCTGATGCTCAGAATTTGTACAGGGATATTTTTTTTACAATTTTAAAGTAGCGCTTGACCGCAATCCCACCTGATGGTAAGCAGTGATGCGATCATTGATGGTAAAGCGCGCTATTTTATTAAGAGCCTATTCACTCAGAAAAACTGAGCGAATAGGAAGGAAGGCGGCAGTTGAGCGAGGTGATGCAATGTTAAACCTAATAACACGACCAACCGTGCTGGACCAGAGAGAGATTGATCTAGAGACCTTCCAAAACCAAACTCCCGACACCACAACATTTGGCGCATCGTACCCGACACACATCTGAACACAACTGCTCAGACCCGTCCTCCGTACGGCTTCACCAGACTTATGCCAGAACACAATGAATCTCTTGGCGGCAAGACTTCGTCTGGTAGGTACTTACTTCTGCCGGCAGCCGATACCTACACTTATGCAGGACTCAAAAGCTATTTAGTATGTTTATAGTCTCTGATTTTTCCTCATGGTACAAATCTAACAGCAGGGCAGCCTTTCGGTGTTCTATAGGATACATTCTGGGGAGTGTGCGAGGGAATTGCACGATTTAATTCCCCCATCTCCGTTCCACCATCGGACGACCCGTCGTACGGCGAGTTTCCACCCTTATGTTGTTGACACCTCTACGATCCGGACGAAGCGTTTCGCCTCGTCCTTTATACCGCGTACATCGAGGGACTGGAACAATCTGCCGGCGGCGGTGTTTCCGTCGGACTACAATTTGAGTGTCTTCAAGGCTAGAGTGAATAGGCTCTTAATAAACTAGTGCGCTTTACCATCAACGATTGCGTCACTGCTTACCATCAGGCGGGATTGCGGTCAAGCGCTGGTTTATGTTTTAATAAAAAAAAAAATAAAAAAAAATAAAGGGTGATTGATTAACACACTACCAGAAGGAATAGTTTTCATTTGGCAGTTCAACAATATTCATTGCGTTATTTATTTTGTTAAGCAGATACAATTTTCGAATATTGCGAGCAATAGATTGGCAATACGCTTCAAAATTATTTAAATTGAGAGTAATAGTGCGTTACGTAATTAGGGCGCTGGTCGTGACAACAATAAACCATAAAAAAAAGTCTGGCAGAGTAATAACTCTTGGTGAAACTTTAGAGCAACCCTGATTGGATCTTTCTCCACAGTCATTTTAGCCATAAGTCACAGGACTTATTAACTTAGGACAAAAAGCGCCTCTTCAAAAAGAGTTGCAGAGGTTGCCGTCACTCATAATATAATTCTTGCAGTAAAAAGAAATTTAATCAGCAGTAATGTCTGTTTAAATAGCAGCGGTTATCGATCGGCTTACAAGTAGTAAGCCATAGATTCTAACCCGATCAGGTGCTTTAGTTCGTCTAAATTATTTCAACATACTTTCAAAACGGTGGAGGAAAACGTCAAGAGGAAACCGGCAGGCAGGCATGTCTTAGAGTCAAAACTTCGAAGACAAGTGATATCTAACAAACCGTACTGGGGCCGTGGTGGATTTCGGCTAAGTACCTCTTACCGAGAGGAGGCCTGTGTCCTGCGACTGGGAACATTATAGGCTGATTATATTATATAATATGTCTGTTCCAAAATAAATTCGCGGCAATCTAAACAAATAGACCATCAATTTTTTTTATAGGAAATTTGGCTTGTTTGCCTTTGAGCCATTTCTTAATTATTCCTATTTTCTTTCGTAACTTATCCTAACTTATTGTAAAGTTATCCTTTTTTTTGCGCTGGGGTAAATGACAATTACGCATCCCGTCGGGGGACGGCAGGGGTATGTGGGACTCCCCGGGAAATAGCCTCCCGGTATACCCACTAAAAACTCCAGCGGTACTCCGGCATCACCATAGTGGCGGGGGAGTGGGAAACTAGCGGAGCCTGAGCTACCACTCCCCCGCCAGCGAAACCCGCCTAGTCAGGCGGCCCTCATTTGCCCCTCCTAGAGAGGGACCGTACCTCCCACATGGTGAGCGGTGCAAGGAGGGCGCAGGCACCCCCGTGCCTTACGCCCGCCGCTCACCTCATGGGGGGAGAAGGCGGCCAAACATCCGCCTTCTCCTGCCCCTACACCGCCTGCGGAGCGACGGAGCGAGGGGATACTCCTCTCGCTCGCGGCCTCCTTCTGCGACATCAAGACCTCGCAGAAGGAGGCCATCGCCGCCCAGGCCCCCTCGCTCCCCACCATCGCTCTGACGATGGCGGGCAGCGAGAGGTCCCCTCCTACCGCCGCGATAAGATTGCGGCGCGGCACGGCCCACGACGGGCACACCTCGAGGGTGTGTTCCGCCGTGTCCTCCGCCGCGCCGCAACCGTAGCACGACGGTGTTTCCTCTCGTCCTATCCGCTGCAGGTACCTGCCGAAGCAGCCGAGACCGGAGAGTACCTGCACCAGACGGAAGGAAATGAACCAGTGACGCCTGTCGAGCCAGTCTTTCAGGACCGGCCGGATGGCGTCGAGGGTACGGCGGCCGAACACCGCGGAGGCGAGGTCCCGCGTCCAATGCTGGACGATGGCGTCCCTCGCCTCCCAGCGGACGGCCTCCCTCACCTCTCTGGGGCCGGACACTCGCCCAGCGGCCTGCGCCCCGCCGTCCACTCGTACACTCTGGCGAGCACCCAGGCCTCGAGCTCCCAGGCCTCGAGCTCCCAGGGCGAGGTGCTCGCCAGAGCGCATGCCGAAGCGAAGACTACCGTGCGGTAGGCCCGCGCTGTCCGCTGGCCGATGGCCCTTTGGGGCGCCCGAATAGCGGTGAGGTTCTCCCTCCTGTGGAGGGAGTCCGCCCAAATTGGGCCCCATATAGGGCCATGCTCCGCAGTATGCCGGCGTGTAAACGCCGGCACCGCGTGCTGGGCCCTCCCATGTTCGGCATGAGCCATGAGAGGGCGTCCTTTCAGCAGGCGCGTCGACAGCCCGCCGAAATGCGGGCCGAAGGGCCACCTGCTGTCCAACATGAGGCCCAGATACTTCATCTGGGCCTCGACCCCAATTCTGACGCCCTCCACAAAAATGTGGGCGTCAGTTGGGCGGCGCTGCCGGGGGCCGTGAAAGAACATGGCCTCCGTTTTGTGCAGCGCCACCCTCAAGCCCTGATCCTTCCCGCCACTAAGGATCCGCCCGCCGACGCCAAACTGGCCGCCTCACGGAAGGTGCTTCCGCGGGAAGTGAGGAGAGTGTCATCCGCGTAGCAGATGACACTCGTGCCTCGAAGGAGGGTTCCCCGCAGGAGCCAATCATACCCGACGTTCCACAGAAGAGGTCCTAGAACGGACCCCTGTGGAACGCCGGTTCCGACAGCGTATCGCCACAGCTGGCCAGATCCGTCTACGTGGAGGACAGCACGGTCCTCCAAATAGCTGGCCAGGAAGCCCCGCAAGTACAGGGGCACTCCGTGGAACCGGAGCGCTTCCAGGATGGAACCCCGACTGTCCTGTACAGGTCCTTCCCGCCTTGCGGCATACGGACCATTGTACAGTCTAGTGGTTTGTCCGTCTGCTCGTGTTAGTTCTCCCGACTGGGACGTGCAACGACACAATACGTGACTTCGCACCCGAGCAGCTAGTCCCAGAGTAAATTTGCAGCCGCATCAGCATTATGCCTAGCTGACCTCACGCTCTGCACCAAGCTCCAACTCCTTCCTTTTTCTGTGCCATTTGTGGGCGAATGACCGCAGTCTCCGGAAGCCCTCCGCGTCCGCTACCAGGTCTTGGTGGTAAACCGGACCAATCACGTGTCTGGACCAGTCTGACAACATGGCCTCTCGCTCTTCCTCATAGAGGGTGCAGTCCCACAGGACATGGTCCCGAGTTTCATCCGCCAGCCCACAGTAACATACGGCAACGTCGGATACCGACATTGCGTGTAGCCGGCTTCTGAAACTCCCATGTCCTGTTAGCATCTGTGATGTGACATATTCCGGTTCCACCCACTCCAGCGCCAGACGCAGAGCCACGTCCGGAAAGAAGGAGTACAGCTCCCTACCGTCCCTGGAAGAAGCCCACCGCTCCTGCCACTGGGCAACGACCTCCGCTCTTACCCTCTTGATCGCCTCCCTGCGCTCCATGCCAAACATTCCGGAACACTCCTGCGCGATTCGTCCTGCACGACAAACCTCCAGGTCGGCCGGCAGCACACCCGCCAGCACGGGCAGTGCCGCGGTACTCACAGACCTATAGGCCTTCGACAGCAGCACCAGTGCCGGGCGTTGCGTGCGGAGCAGCGTACTCCGCACTGCATAACAACAAACTCTCCGCCACCATACGGCCGCAGCATATGTGAGGACAGCCACATAGGTCCCTGCAAACAGGACCTTTAGGGCCTTATACCTCACGCCCCAGGAAGACGCCGAGACCCTCGACATCTTCCCAAAGGCGTTCACAGCCCGTTGGCCGGCCAAACTAGCATGCGGCACGTAGGAGCCCGCTTCATCAATAACAACGCCCAGCAACTTGACCTGTCCCGCACTCGCGATCGAGGCGCCGCCCATACGCACCGTAGGGGGGCGTTTAAATTTTCCCTTTAAAGAAATTGTCTGGGATTTGTTGGCCGAGAATTGGAGACGGTTCCGCCACCCCCAAGCGGACACCGCCTCGAGCGACAATTGGGCTTTACGCTCAATCGCCGCCCGGCTCGACGCCTCGATTACGACCGTGATGTCGTCCGCGTATGCTACTGCCGAAACTCCGTCCGGCCATGGCAGCCTCAGGATGTCGTCTAGCAGGAGGTTCCACAATGTTGGCCCGAGTACCGAACCCTGGGGGCAGCCCATAGTGGACCGCTTCCACACCGCCTGGTCGCCCACAAATAGGCCAACCCGCCTATTAGTAAAATAATTAATAATGATTTTATATATATTGGGCGGGCATCCACCCTGCTTGGCCTTTGTAATTATCATGGGCCACCAGGCGTTGTCGAAGGCCCCCGAAATATCTAATAGTACTGCCTGCACGTATTTCTCTGAGGAGCACGCCGCTCGGTCCAGGATCGCGTTCAGCGCCGTGACCGTCGACCTGCCCCTCGAGAAACCGTGCTGGTCGTTGGAAATTCCCCGGTGGAGGCAGGGCGCGCACGTAATTATTAATCGCTCAAGAATCTTCCCCAAAATGGGGAGAAGCGTTATTGGCCTGTAGGCCTTCGGGTCCGACAGAGGTCGATCGTTGCCCTTCGGCAGGACGATGAGCTTACCCACCTTCCAGATGTCCGGAAAAACCCCCTCCCGTATACACGCAGAGAACATGAGGAGCATTTCTGCTCCACTTGCCCTCCACGCGTGCTTGATAATACGAGCCGTGAGGCCGTCGAGTCCAGGGGCCGTGTTGGGCAGGCACTTGATGATCCGCTCAAGTGCTGCCCCACTGGGTGGATCCGAATCCCGGCCCGACGGGGAGCACGCAGCCACAGCCCTGACTTGTCTGTGGTACTCAGTGTCCCCGCCAGGGTCGTCATCCGGGCACAGGATGCCTATTAGGCCCTCCGCGGTGTCCCGTGCCGTCATGGAGTGGCTGCCATCAGGGAGCCTTATGGCCTGGATGACATTTGCGGGGGGGCGCACTCTGCCCGACGCGGCTCTGTACGCAAGCCCCCAGGGGTCGTCGTTCCCTGACTCCGCAATGCTCCGGAAAAACGCCATTTCCGTCTCCCTAATGGCAGCCTTGTAAGAGGCTCTCGTCGCGCGAAGCGCCTCGAGCTTGTCCGCCTCCATGACGTCCCGCATCCTTCGCGCTCGCTGCCAGGTCCGCCTAGCACGGTACACCTTGCGGCGCCAGTCCTCCAGTTTCGGAGTCCACCACTCATAGCCCCCGGTCTCCCTCCTGGCACGCCTCCCGAGGCAGTCCTCAGCAGCCTCAGTGACCAAGTCCGAGTACTGGGAGCAGATTATATGTGCCGGCTTCCAAGTCTGAAGTCTACCCATCCTATGGTGGAGCACACTGCGAAAACGCTCGTAATCTACCCCCTTCTCCCGGAACGGCATGGTCACCTCGGCCTGCCGCCCAGCCCGACCCAATGTCCGTGCGGCACCCATGCTGACCCTGTATGTGACCAGCTGGTGGTCACTAACGCTCACCCCCTCATGCACCGTCCACTGTGTCACCGCCAAGCCCCTGGTCGACAGCGTCAGGTCAATATTGGACTGTCCGTTTGGTCCCGAGAACGTGGGGGGTTGACCCTCCACATTGTGGATCAGGAGTCCCCTACCGAGTATAAGGCCCTCCATTTGGGTCCTCCTGTACTCCGTGTCTGGCCCCCTCCCCACGCACTGGTTCCGCTCGCAGTGCCACAGCGGCGAGTGAGCGTTACTGTCCACCCCTACCAGCACATGCCTTCCCGTCAGCTGGTCGAGGACTCTCGACATCTGCTGCAGGTGAACGGCAATATCGTGGCTGTACTGGCAGTATACCGACATCACATACAGATCTAGTCCCGTAGCCCCTGAACTTACATGGGCCACCGCACAATGGGTATTGCTGAGGCTCCCCAGGAACGTAACAGCCACCCTTGGGTTGACCACCATTATGCCGGCCCTAGATCTCGGCCCACTCTGGATTATCCTGCAGTCGCCGTACTGCTCCTGCACCAGAGCGATGTCCAGACCCAGAGTCCCAGCAACAGCTGGCAACTCCATCGTGGCGGCCGCCGAGCCCTGGAGATTCAACTGCCCTACTTTGATAGAGGCGTGCTTAGGCATAGTTGGTCATGCTGATGGCCTGCCTCTCCGCGTACACACGTGCCGGACAGTCGACTGCCGCTGTCCTGTGTGACTTTGCCTCCGGACGCTTAAAGCGCTTGCACGTGGCACAGCACTGCCCCTCAGCCTGACACTCCTCCGCCTTGCAAATGAGGGCCCGCCTTACTAGGCGGGTTTCGCCGGCGGGGGAGAGGAAGCCCAGGCTGTGCTAGTTTCCCACTCCCCCGCCACTATGGCGATGCCGGAGCGCCGCTGGGGTTTTTAGTGGGTATACCGGGAGGCTCTCTCCCGGGGAGTCCCACATACCCTTCCCGTCCCCCGACGGGAGGGGATGCGTAATTGTCATTTTCCCCAGCGACAACAAAAAAAAAAAAAAAAAGGATAAGTTTAGAATGGGGGTAACCTACAAGTCCGTCCTTTTTTTTTTTTTTTTTTTTTTTTTTTTTTTTTTTTTTTTTTTTTTTTTTTTTTTTTTTTTTTTTTTTGTTCTCGCTGGGGAAAATGACAATTACGCATCCCCACCCGTCGGGGGACGGGTGGGGTATGTGGGACTCCCCGGGAGAGAGCCTCCCGGTATACCCACTAAAAACCCCAGCGCAACTCCGGCATCGCCATAGTGGCGGGGGAGTGGGAAACTAGCACAGCCTCAGCTACCTCTCCCCCGCCGGCGAAACCCGCCTAAGAAGGCGGGCCCTCATTTGCCCGTGCCTCCCGCGTGGTGAGCGGTGCAAGGCGGGCGCGGGCACCCCCGTGCCTCACGCCCGCCGCTCACCTCAGGGCGGGAGAAAGCGGGCGAAATCCCGCCTTCTCCTGCCCCTACGCCGCCTACGGAGCGCCGGAGCGAGGGGATCCTCCTCTCGCTCCCGCTCCGCGGCCTCCTTCTGCGACATCACGACCTCGCAGAAGGAGGCCATCGCCGCCCAGGCCCCCTCGCTCCCCACCATCGCTCTGACGATGGCGGGCAGCGAGAGGTCTCCTCCTACCGCCGTGACAAGATCGTGGCGCGGCACGGCCCACGACGGGCACACCGCGAGGGTGTGGTCCGCCGTGTCCTCCGCCGCGCCACAACCGTGGCACGACGGCGTCTCCTCTCGTCCTATCCGGTGCAGGTACCTGCCGAAGCAGCCGTGACCGGAGAGTACCTGCACCAGACGGAAGGAGAGGAACCCGTGACGCCTGTCGAGCCAGTCCTTCAGGACCGGCCCGATGGCGTCGAGGGTGCGACGGCCGAACACCGCGGAGGCCAGGTCGCGCGTCCAATGTTGGACGATGGCATCCCTCGCCTCCCGGCGGACGGCCTCCCTCAGCTCCGGGGCCGGACGCTCGCCCAGCGCCCTGCGCCCCGCCGTCCACTCGTACACTCTGGCGAGCACCCAGGCCTCGAGCTCCCAAGGCGGGGTGCTCGCCAGAGCGCATGCCGAAGCGAAGCCTACCGTGCGGTAGGCCCGCGCTACCCGCTGGGCGATGGCCCTTTGGGGCGCCCGAAGAGCGGTGACGTTCTCCCTCCTATGGAGGGAGTCCGCCCAAATGGGGGCCCCATATAGGGCCATGCTCCGCAGTATGCCGGCGTATAACCGCCGGCAACGACTGCTCGGCCCTCCCATGTTCGGCATGAGCCATGAGAGGGCGTTCGCAGCCTTCAGCAGGCGCGTCGACAGCCCGCTGAAATGCGGGCCGAAGCGCAGCCTGCTGTCCACAATGAGGCCCAGATACTTCATCTGGGCCTCAACCCCGACCCTCACTCCCTCCACAAATATGTGGGCGTCAGGTGGGGGGCGCTGCCGGGGGCCGTGAAAGAACACGGCCTCCGTTTTGTGCAGCGCCACCCTCAAGCCCAGGCGGCGGATCCTCCCCGCCACTAAGGATCCGCCCGCCGATGCCAAACTGGCCGCCTCCCGGAAGGTGCTCCCGCGGGAAGTGAGGAGAGTGTCATCCGCGTAGCAGATGACACTCGTGCCTCGTAGGAGGGTTCCCCGCAGGAGCCAGTCATAACCGACGTTCCACAGAAGAGGGCCTAGAACGGACCCCTGTGGAACGCCGGTTTCCACGCCATACCGCCGGACCTGGCCAGCCCCGTCCACGAGGAGGACAGCACGGTCCTCCAAGTAGCTGGCCAGGAGGCCCCGCAAGTACAGGGGCACACCGTGGAACCGGAGCGCCTCCAGGATGGTGGAGTGGGGGATGGAGTTGAAGGCGTTGGCAATATCGAATGACACAGCCAACACTCCATCCCCCACTCCTACCGCCTCTGTCACCTGGCCCTTTAGACGGGCCAGGGCGTCCACTGTCGAACGCCCAGCTCGAAAACCGAACTGGGCGTCCGACAGGTCCGGTCCCACGTCCCGCAGATGGCGCTTCAGGCGGGCGGCGATAATCCCCTCGAACATCTTACCGGCCTCGTCAAGCAAGACGATGGGCCGGTAAGCCGAGGGGGAGTCCGCCGGCCGCCCTTCCTTCCGGAGGAGGCACAGTTGGCCTTCCCGCCAAGGTTTCGGGAACCTCCTCGACGCGAAGCACGCGTCGAAGAGGTCCCGAAACCTTCCCTCCATCTCCGTGGCCGCGATGGCCACCACCCGAGCGGCAACGCCGTCCAGGCCCGGAGCCGTCTTTTTGGCGCGGAGACGAATAGTCGCCGCGCCAAATTCCTCCTCTGAAACCGGAGGAGGAGGAGCTTCCTCCTCCGGTAGAGCCGCTGCTCTTGGCGGGCCCATCGCTGGTGGGGTGAAGTGTGGATCCCTGCGCGGAAACAGGGACCGCACCACCCCATCCAGGAGCGCTGGTTCGAGGGTCTCGGCAACCGGGGGACCAATGCGACGCAGTTTGTTCCGCGCCGCCTTATATGGCCTCCCGAATGGGTCGTTGTCGAGGCCCTCCAGCAGCTCAGCCCTCGCCGCGTCCTTAGCGGCGCCGATGGCCGACTTGAAGGCCGCCCTCGCCTCCACGTATCTGGCGTAGAGGCTGTCCTCGTCAGCCAGATCCCGTCGACGCCGCCGACGCGAGCGGGTGTAGGCCCGCCGTGCCGCCACGCAGGAGGCCCGCAGCTCCGCCAACTCCTCCGACCACCAGTACACGGCACGTCGGGGAGGTGGACGTCTCGACCGAGGCATGCTGGCGTTGCACACCTCGGTCAATGACCCCCTCAGTCGGGCCGCCGCCGCGTCCACGTCCAGGACGTCCACGCCGGGACCTGGCCAAAGCCAGTCCTGGACGAACGCGGCCTCCCGTGCCGCCTCCCGATCCAGGTGGGTCAGAGCCCACCTTGGAAACGGGGAACGGCCCGATGATGAGGGGGTGCTGCGGTGCCCCCGTGGATTCTGGGGGGAGATCTCGAATCGCACGTAGCGGTGATCCGAGATCGTCTCCCCCAGTTCCACCCTCCAATTTCGAATGCGGGCGGCCAGTGCGGGCGTGGCAAAGGTGAGGTCCACAATGGACCCGCCCTGCCGCCGCACGCACGTCTGGACGCTCCCCCTATTCAAGAGGGAGAGACCAGACGTGGCCGCCCACAATTCGACTGCTCGTCCGCGAGCGTCGGTGGCCGGGTTTCCCCAGACCACCGACTTGGCATTCAGGTCTCCTAGCACGGAGACCTGTCGTGGCGCCGTCCTCCCGATGACCGCCGTCAGGACCCCGAGGAAATCCTCGAAGTCCTGGAGAGGGCGGTTTGGGGAGAAGTAGACCCCCACAAGGGCCAACCCTCCCCACGCGGCGGCCACGTATCCCGGTCCCCTCTCTAAGAGCGAGAGGGGAGGGGAGTCCGAGGTAGACCGCGCCACGATTGCCACCGAGCCGTCACTGTCTCCCAGCCAATTGCTGGGAGTATAGTACGGCTCAGCCACCACTGCCACATCCACCAACCACTCGGCCATTGACTGCACCAGTAAGTCCTGGGCAGCCCGGCAGTGGTTGGTGTTTGCCTGGAGGATGCGACGGTCGGCACCCATTACTCGACCATCGCATCACCCTCGGCCACCGCCGCTGATGGGATATCAGCGGGGGTGGTGGCAGCAGCGGCAGGACGGCTTATAGCCGCCTGCGGCTTGCCCTTCTTGGAGGGAGGACGGCATGACGTCCCCCCCATAATGTGGTCGGCGGGGCGACCACTGTCGGCGCACGCAGCGCAGTGCGGCTTGGCGGCATCGCACGAGGCCGCCATATGCCCCTGCTTCCCGCAGCGGAAACATGTGTCCGCCCTATCCACGGTGGATGGACACATGGCTCGGGTGTGGCCGATGCCGAAGCACTTGAAGCAGCGCATCGGCGCTGCCTCAAGTACCCGGATCACGGCCCGGCTAAAGCCTACGATGAGCCGTCCTTGGCATTTTGCCCGGACGGCCAACACTGCGGCGACTGGGCACACCAGCCGGATAGTGCCCAGTCCACCGCGGCCGGGCCTAATAGCCCGAGCCTGCACCGCTGCGGGTTCGCAGCCACCGGCATTTGCGACCGCCTCCACCACCTCCTCTTTGGTGACCGAGTCATCAAGACCGGTCACCTCAATGGAGGTGGTTTTGGTCGGCCTGGCGACCTTCGCCACGTCGGCAAGCACCTCCCTCAACTTGCCGGCGAACAGGTCGGCGTTTTTGCCGCCGTCCTTCCCCGGAAACTCGAATAGACGAGCTCCGGTTTGGGTCCGGCGGCAAGCGCCAATCCCCAACTCGGCGGGGTTGGCGACGGTACGAGCCCGTCTCAGGACGGACTCGTACGTTACCCCCTTCTCCGCGGCTTCGAGGACGATCGTCACCGTGACCGCCGCGGTTTTGGGGGCAACCAGCCTCGGAGCCTTTGGGGCTGTCGCGGCAGCTGTCGGGGCAGCCGCCGAGGCAGCCGCCGGGGCAGCCGCCGGGGCAGCCGTGGCCTTGGTCGCCTTTTTACCCTTCCCCTTTCCCTTCCTAACCACCTCTGACCACGACTGGTTGGCTGGGGTGGTGGAAGGGAGGAGGGCGTCTCCCTCCTGCACCTGGGGGGCGGGTGCCGCGATGGCAGCCGGCCCCGGTTTAGCGCCCGCACTCGTACCGGGGGGAGGCAGAGCCCCCGGCGACTTCTTCCCCTTGCCCTTGCCCTTTGAGGGCTTCGGGGCAAGGGGAGCCACTGTCGGCGTCTTGTCCGCCGCCAAAGGCGGACGGAGGCGCTTCTCGGGCAGGAGCCTATCCTCTATGCCCGCAAAGCAGGCCCGAGTGAACGCCCTCTCCTCCATGACCACCTTGCGGAACAATTCCTCAAGGTTGGAGGAGGAGGGGGCGGGAACCGCTGCCGACGGGGCCGCAGCAGACGGGGGCGGGGCCGTAGCCTCAGCCAGCTTCTTGTGAAGCTGGCTGACCTCCGCTTGCAGGCGATCCACCCTCGCCTGCAGCTGCCTCGTCTCTTCTGACGCAGTGCGCTGCGTCAGCTCCACTATTATCCCGTGCAGGCTGGTTGCACGGCATTTGAGGGCCTTCTGGAAGGTCCCCTTGAGGTTGGAGGACCTGGAGGCGACCTCGACGATCTCCTCCTTGTCCTCCTCCGCCAAGCGGACCAACTCAGCCACGGAAAGGCCATCGAAGCTGACGAGGGCCGAACCATAACCGGCCCTCGCCTTGGTTGCGCGCGCCTGCCTCTCCTTGGCGGCAACCAACTCCTCCAGTTCCAGCTCGGCCTCGGCCCGTCTGGCCAAGCCGAGCTGGCGCTGGGCGTCTGCCAAACCCACATCGTGGGTGCCAGCCTGAGAAGAAGTCGATGGCGAAGCATTCTTCGCCCTCGACTTCTTCTTGTTGGGCTTACCCTTGGCCGAGCCCGAGGAGCCCTCGGACCCGAGCCTCAGGTAGGCCCTCTTCAGGCTGCGCTCCGCAGCCACTCCACACACAGAGGACGAGTCCCCGACAACGGACCCCATGTCCGAGTCGGAGAACTCGTCCTCTCCGCAGAAGCCCGTCGCAGAAGGTGCGCGACTCGCCTCCGACGCCGACATTTCGTCGGGGTGGCCCTGAGAAGGGCCTTTGGGTTGGCCCTGAGAAGGGCCTTTTGGTTGGCCCTGAGAAGGGCCTTTTGCGACGAAACGCCCGGAAGCATCTCGCATTGGTTTCGGCATAGCTAAAACCAAAAACCACAATAAAAAATAAAATCCTCAATAAAACCAAACCCACAATAATAAAAACCCACGATAAAAACAATATTAAAAACCACAATACGCAATCGCCCTCAAAGTAAAACAAAATTTCGCAGATCGCGTAGGTCACAGTGCCCGTTAGCCACCGGTCTGCCACTCCGTTACGGTGGTCAGACACGGCGTTGCCCGGGGTACACTGCGAGGAAGTCAGCACTGTGGGGCGTACCCCAACCTACAAGTCCGTCCTGAGACGGGCTCGAGCCGTCGCAGACCCCGCCGAGTTGGGGCTCGGTAACTGCCGACGGACCCAAACCGGAGCTCGACTCTTCGAGTTTCCGGGGAAGGTCGGCGGCAGGAACGCTGAATTGTTCGCCGGCAAGTTGAGGGAGGCACTTGCCGACGTGGCGAAGGTCGCCAGGCCGACCAAAACCTCAGCCATTGAGGTGACCGGTCTAGATGACTCGGTCACCAAGGAGGAAGTGGTGGAGGCGGTCGCGAAAGCCGGTGGCTGCGAACCCGCAGCGGTGCAGGCTCGGGATATTAGGCCCGGTCGCGGTGGACTGGGCACTATCTGGCTGATGTGCCCAGTCGCCGCAATGTTGGCCGTCCAGGCTAAATGCCAGGGACGGCTTGTGCTAGGCTTCAGCCGGGCCGTGATCCGGGTGCTTGAGGCAGCGCTAATGCGCTGCTTCAAGTGCTTCGGCATCGGCCACACCCGAGCCATGTGTCCATCCACCGTGGATAGGGCGGACACATGCTTCCGCTGCGGGAAACAGGGGCATATGGCGGCCACGTGTGAGGCCGCCAAGCCGCACGGCACCGTGTGTGCCTCTAGTGGCCGCCCCGCGGACCACGTGATGGGGGGGAGCTCATGCCGACCCCCGTCTAAGAAGGGCAAGCCGCAGGCGGTTATAAACCGTCCTGCCGCTGCTGCCACTACTCCCGCTGATACCCAATCAGCGGCGGTGGCCGAGGGTAATGCGATGGTTGAATAATGGGTACCGACCATCGCATCCTGCAGGCAAACACTTACTGGCGCAGTCAATGGCCGAGTGGTCGGTGGATGTGGCAGTGGTGGCCGAGCCGTACTATACTCCCAGCAATTGGCTGGGAGATAGTGATGGCTCGGTGGCAATCGCGGTGCGGTCCTCCACGGACTCCCCTCTCGCTCTTAGAGAGGGGGCCGGGATAAGTGGCCGCCGCGTGGGAAGGGATGGCCCTTGTGGGGGTCTATTTCTCCCCAAACCGCCCACTTCAGGACTTCGAGGACTTCCTCGGAGCCCTGACGGCGGTCATAGGCAAGGCGGCAACGCGTCAGGTCTCCGTTTTGGGAGATCTGAATGCCAAATCGGTGGTCTGGGGAAACCCGGCCACCGACAATCGCGGACGGGCGGTCGAATTGTGGGCGGCCACGTCTGATCTCTCCCTCTTGAATAGGGGGAGCGTCCAGACGTGCATGCGGTGGCAGGGCGGATCCATAGTGGACCTCACCTTCGCCACGCCGGCACTGGCCGCCCGCATTCGTAACTGGAGGGTGGAACTGGGGGAGACGATCTCGGATCACCGCTACGTGCGATTCGAGATTTCCCCCCAGAATCCACCGGGGCGCCGCAGCACCCCCTCATCGTCGGGCCGATCCCCGTTTCCAAGGTGGGCTCTGACCCACCTGGACCGGGAGGCGGCACAGGAGGCCGCGTTCGTCCAGGACTGGCTTTGGCCAGGTCCCGGCATGGACGTCCTGGACGTGAACGCGGCGGCGGCCCGACTGAGGGGGTCATTGACCGAGGTATGCAACGCCAGTATACCTCGGTCGAGACGTCCGCCTCCCCGACGCGCCGTTTATTGGTGGTCGGAGGAGCTGGCGGAGCTGCGGGCCTCCTGCGTGGCAGCACGGCGGGCCTACACACGATCGCGTCGGCGGCGCCGACGTGACTAGGCCGACGAGGACCGCCTCTACGCGAGGTACGTAGAGGCAAAGGTGGCCTTCAAGTCGGCCATCGGCGCCGCTAAGGACGCGGCGAGGGCCGAGCTGTTGGAGGGTCTCGACAACGACCCATTCGGGAGGCCATATAAGGTGGCGCGGAACAAACTGTGCCGCAATGGTCCCCCGGTTGCCGAGACCCTCAAACCAGGTCTCCTGGATGGGGTGGTGCGGTCCCTGTTTCCGTGCAGGGACCAGAACCTCACCCCTCGGGGAGTACCTCGGGGTCCCACGGGGAGTGGCTCAACCGGAGGAGGAAGCTCCTCCTCCTCCGGTTTCAGAGGAGGAATTTGGCGCCGCGACTCTTCGTCTCTGCGCCAAAAAGACGGCTCCCGGCCCGGACGGTGTTCTCGCTCGGGTGGTGGCCATCGCGGCCACCGAGATGGAGGGAAGGTTTCGGAACCTCTTCAACGCGTGCTTCGCGTCGGGGAGGTTCCCAAAACCTTGGCGGGAAGGCCAATTATGCCTCCTCCGGAAGGAGGGACGGCCGGCGGACACCTCATCGGCATACCGGCGGGGGATCATCACCGGCTCCACTTCCAGGATGGTGGAGTGGAGGATGGAATTGAAGGCGTTGGCAATGTCGAATGACACAGCCAACACTCCATCCCCCACTCCCACCGCCTCTGTCACCTGGCCCTTGAGACGGGCCAGGGCGTCCACTGTCGAACGACCAGCTCGAAATCGAACTGGGCGTCCGACAGGTCCGGTCCCACGCTCCGCAGATGCCGCTTGAGACGGCCGGTGATGATCCCCCGCCGGTATGCCGATGAGGTGTCCGCCGGCCGTCCCTCCTTCCGGAGGAGGCATAATTGGCCTTCCCGCCAAGGTTTTGGGAACCTCCCCGACGCGAAGCACGCGTTGAAGAGGTTCCGAAACCTTCCCTCCATCTCGGTGGCCGCGATGGCCACCACCCGAGCGAGAACACCGTCCGGGCCGGGAGCCGTCTTTTTGGCGCAGAGACGAAGAGTCGCGGCGCCAAATTCCTCCTCTGAAACCGGAGGAGGAGGAGCTTCCTCCTCCGGTTGAGCCACTCCCCGTGGGACCCCGAGGTACTCCCCGAGGGGTGAGGTTCTGGTCCCTGCACGGAAACAGGGACCGCACCACCCCATCCAGAAGACCTGGTTTGAGGGTCTCGGCAACCGGGGGACCATTGCGGCACAGTTTGTTCCGCGCCACCTTATATGGCCTCCCGAATGGGTCGTTGTCGAGACCCTCCAACAGCTCGGCCCTCGCCGCGTCCTTAGCGGCGCCGATGGCCGACTTGAAGGCCACCTTTGCCTCTACGTACCTCGCGTAGAGGCGGTCCTCGTCGGCCTAGTCACGTCGGCGCCGCCGACGCGATCGTGTGTAGGCCCGCCGTGCTGCCACGCAGGAGGCCCGCAGCTCCGCCAGCTCCTCCGACCACCAATAAACGGCGCGTCGGGGAGGCGGACGTCTCGACCGAGGTATACTGGCGTTGCATACCTCGGTCAATGACCCCCTCAGTCGGGCCGCCGCCGCGTTCACGTCCAGGACGTCCATGCCGGGACCTGGCCAAAGCCAGTCCTGGACGAACGCGGCCTCCTGTGCCGCCTCCCGGTCCAGGTGGGTCAGAGCCCACCTTGGAAACGGGGATCGGCCCGACGATGAGGGGGTGCTGCGGCGCCCCGGTGGATTCTGGGGGGAAATCTCGAATCGCACGTAGCGGTGATCCGAGATCGTCTCCCCCAGTTCCACCCTCCAGTTACGAATGCGGGCGGCCAGTGCCGGCGTGGCGAAGGTGAGGTCCACTATGGATCCGCCCTGCCACCGCATGCACGTCTGGACGCTCCCCCTATTCAAGAGGGAGAGATCAGACGTGGCCGCCCACAATTCGACCGCCCGTCCGCGATTGTCGGTGGCCGGGTTTCCCCAGACCACCGATTTGGCATTCAGATCTCCCAAAACGGAGACCTGACGCGTTGCCGCCTTGCCTATGACCGCCGTCAGGGCTCCGAGGAAGTCCTCGAAGTCCTGAAGTGGGCGGTTTGGGGAGAAATAGACCCCCACAAGGGCCATCCCTTCCCACGCGGCGGCCACTTATCCCGGCCCCCTCTCTAAGAGCGAGAGGGGAGTCCGTGGAGGACCGCACCGCGATTGCCACCGAGCCATCACTATCTCCCAGCCAATTGCTGGGAGTATAGTACGGCTCGGCCACCACTGCCACATCCACCGACCACTCGGCCATTGACTGCGCCAGTAAGTGTTTGCCTGCAGGATGCGATGGTCGGTACCCATTATTCAACCATCGCATTACCCTCGGCCACCGCCGCTGATTGGGTATCAGCGGGAGTAGTGGCAGCAGCGGCAGGACGGTTTATAACCGCCTGCGGCTTGCCCTTCTTAGACGGGGGTCGGCATGAGCTCCCCCCCATCACGTGGTCCGCGGGGCGGCCACTAGAGGCACACACGGTGCCGTGCGGCTTGGCGGCCTCACACGTGGCCGCCATATGCCCCTGTTTCCCGCAGCGGAAGCATGTGTCCGCCCTATCCACGGTGGATGGACACATGGCTCGGGTGTGGCCGATGCCGAAGCACTTGAAGCAGCGCATTAGCGCTGCCTCAAGCACCCGGATCACGGCCCGGCTGAAGCCTAGCACAAGCCGTCCCTGGCATTTAGCCTGGACGGCCAACATTGCGGCGACTGGGCACATCAGCCAGATAGTGCCCAGTCCACCGCGACCGGGCCTAATATCCCGAGCCTGCACCGCTGCGGGTTCGCAGCCACCGGCTTTCGCGACCGCCTCCACCACTTCCTCCTTGGTGACCGAGTCATCTAGACCGGTCACCTCAATGGCTGAGGTTTTGGTCGGCCTGGCGACCTTCGCCACGTCGGCAAGTGCCTCCCTCAACTTGCCGGCGAACAATTCAGCGTTCCTGCCGCCGACCTTCCCCGGAAACTCGAAGAGTCGAGCTCCGGTTTGGGTCCGTCGGCAGTTACCGAGCCCCAACTCGGCGGGGTCTGCGACGGCTCGAGCCCGTCTCAGGACGGACTTGTAGGTTACCCCCATTCTAAACTTATCCTTTTTTTTTTTTTTTTGTTGTCGCTGGGGAAAATGACAATTACGCATCCCCTCCCGTCGGGGGACGGGAAGGGTATGTGGGACTCCCCGGGAGAGAGCCTCCCGGTATACCCACTAAAAACCCCAGCGGCGCTCCGGCATCGCCATAGTGGCGGGGGAGTGGGAAACTAGCACAGCCTGGGCTTCCTCTCCCCCGCCGGCGAAACCCGCCTAGTAAGGCGGGCCCTCATTTGCCCCTCCTAGGAGGGGGACCGAAGCTCCCACACGTGGTGAGCCCTGCAAGGCGGGCGCGGGCACCCCCGTGCCTCACGCCCGCCGCTCACCTCAGGGCGGGAGAAAGCGGGCGAAATCCCGCCTTCTCCTGCCCCTACGCCGCCTACGGAGCGCCGGAGCGAGGGGATCCTCCTCCCGCTCGCGCTCCGCGGCCTCCTTCTGCGACATCACGAGCTCGCAGAAGGAGGCCATCGCCGCCCAGGCCCCCTCGCTCCCCACCATCGCTCTGACGACGGCGGGCAGCGAGAGGTCCCCTCCTACCGCCGCGACAAGATCGCGGCGCGGCACGGCCCACGACGGGCACACCGCGAGGGTGTGGTCCGCCGTGTCCTCCGCCGCGCCGCAACCGTGGCACGACGGCGTTTCCTCTCGTCCTATCCGGTGCAGGTACCTGCCGAAGCAGCCGTGACCGGAGAGTACCTGCACCAGACGGAAGGAGAGGAACCCGTGACGCCTGTCGAGCCAGTCCTTCAGGACTGGCCCGATGGCGTCGAGGGTGCGACGGCCGAACACCGCGGAGGCGAGGTCGCGCGTCCAATGTTGGACGATGGCGTCCCTCGCCTCCCGGCGGACGGCCTCCCTCAACTCCGGGGCTGGACGCTCGCCCAGCGCCCTGCGCCCCGCCGTCCACTCGTACACTCTGGCGAGCACCCAGGCCTCGAGTTCCCAAGGCGGGGTGCTCGCCAGAGCGCATGCCGAAGCGAAACCTACCGTGCGGTAGGCCCGCGCTACCCGCTGGGCGATGGCCCTTTGGGGCGCCCGAAGGGTGGTGAGGTTCTCCCTCCTGTGGAGGGAGTCCGCCCAAATTGGGGCCCCGTAAAGGGCCATGCTCCTCAGTATGCCGGCGTATAACCGCCGGCACCGAGTGCTCGGCCCTCCCATGTTCGGCATGAGCCATGAGAGGGCGCCCGCGGCTTTCAGCAGGCGCGTCGACAGCCCGCTAAAGTGCGGGCATTCTAAACTTATCCTAACTTAACTTAACCTATCTCCTTTTGTTTCCCGCGTGAGCCGACTACGAGGGGTTTGGGGTAAAGTCAAGATGTGGCCACTATGCTACAATATTTCAATGTTCTTTATAAATTATTCACTGAATGCACTTTTTACTACATAAATCACGCACTTTTATTTAGTAAACAACGCTATAAATATTTTTAATAAGTCCATTAAAAATGAACGTGACACTCAGCTTGATTTTCCCGCCAAAACCCCCATAGACTATCAATTGGAATAATTTTGAAGCGTATTGCTAATCCATTGCTTCATATGTTCGAAATATGTCTGCTCAACAATTTAAATAACGCAATGAATGTTCTCGAACTATCAAAATTAAACCTATTTCTACTGATAATATGTTACGCAATTACCTTGCAGTATAGATAGTTCAATCCACGAAGACGCGCCCCACCAATTTTAGGTTGAGGGGATCGCGGGGCGCGGGGAGTTTTCTCCGAGCGTCAGTCACGGACCGTCAGTGGTTCGATGCACATAAGTAGTACTACCTGTATTTCAAAAATCCAGACTCGACACGAAAGTTGCTCTACTTTATATTTTTTTAAAATGTCGAAAAAATCTCAGCGTGTTGTACTTAAAAGCCAGGTATGTTAATTATTGTTACGAAACACATAAAATAATAAAAGAAAAGTAGTTTAATTCAAAATTAAATTTTACTAACTAGACTTCATTTTATATTCAAAAGTAAGACTAATGTTATTTCTTTTTATTTTTTTTTAATTGTAGGCAAGAGAAATTATTTCTAAAGTTTACGATTTCATGAAAAAAGAAGCAAGTCAAAATTTTGCAGAAAAACTCACTGATGCTCGATGGAGAACCGCACAGGCTGTTGGAATATCTGAAAGCACAGTGACTAGAATTCTACGCGAAAGAAAGGCTTATACTGAGACAATTAAGCAAACTACAGTATCTACTATGGAGTCTAATATAACTATGGAGACGGATGCGATAGTTTCTGTAGTCCAAAGTGAAGAGCGTACAACAGAGCCGACTACGGAAATGGATATTGATTCTAAAAATGAAGCGAGTACGTCGCATTCGAATTTAGCAGGCAGAAGTGCTTCTATTTTTACATCACCTATGAAGAAAAGAAGGGTAAGACCACGAAAAATTAATTTAGACAAATTTGATATTGGTGTAGTCCGAAGAACTATCCAAAACTGCCATAAAGAACATCATCAATTTCCAACATTATCACGACTTAATACTATTTTGAAAGACCGTATACAATTTAATGGATGTAGAACCACCCTAAGAACATTGTTACTTAAGCTTGGTTATAAATGGAGAAAAACTGAGAATAATAGGAAGGTCCTAACCGAAAAACATGATATTCAAATGTTAAGATTGAAATATTTAAAACAGGTAAAATCTTTTCGTAATGCAGGTAGACCTATAGTGTACACAGATGAATCATATATTCATACCAACCACGTGCAAAAAAATCTTGGGCCGACAAAGGTTCTAAAACAGCAATGAAACAAAATTTAACAAAGGGTGTGCGCATAATTATAGTACATGCCGGAAGTGCTGAGGGTTTCGTACCAAATGCGTTGTTAACGTACAGAGCAGAGATCAAATCCGGAGACTACCACGATAATATGAACTCGGATAATTACTTAAAGTGGCTTAAGGAGAAACTAATATCAAATCTCCCAAATGATGCCGTGGTAGTCTTGGATAATGCAGCCTATCACAATACTAGTTCGGAAAAAATACCCACATCCAACTCCAACAAATTAGACATGCAGACTTGGCTGAATGCAAAAAATATCCATTTTGTACCAACCTACAAAAAGCCTGAACTTTATGACCTTATATTAAAAAACAAAGAAAACTTCCGCAAGTACAGAGTTGACGAATTATTAAAGGAATATGGATTCACAGTGCTTCGGCTGCCTCCTTATCACCCAGAGTTAAATCCAATCGAAAACATTTGGGGTATTGTAAAAAACGACGTTGCTAGCCGCAATATCAATCAAAACTACACTTCGATTATGCCCATTTTAAATGAAGCATTTGATCGAGTAAATAAAGATGTCTGGTTCAATACTTGTCAGCACGTGGAAAAAATAGAAGACGAATACATGAGACACTGTGATCTTGATTTCAATTTTATTATAAATGTCAGTGATACTTCAGAATCTGAATCAGACATTTCTGAAACGAGTGATTGACGATTTTTATTTCAATAAAAAAAGTTCCATAAAACTTTTTCACGTATTTCATTTATGTCTCTAATTACCTCCTATTATTATATAAAAATGGTATTATAATCGTATATTAACTAATAATCACATAAAATATCCACACCTCAATTTTCCTTGCAGTCGGGTAAAGAGTATAAAATTGAAGTAGAGCATCTTTCACTTTGACCATGACGCTCTCTCCTGATTAGTCAATTTATTGTAGTGTGGGTGTGCACTCATAGATAATTATTGTGTACGGATAACACTCAAACATTGACGGAAGCTTGCACACATATACTATAAACGGTTAGGAGAAATAGTGGGGCGCGTCTTCGTGGATTGAACTATCTATATACGTAGCTGTCGTTACCAATTTGTAATCTCACAAATAGAGTTCTTTAATTTGAATATTTGAGCGTAATCCAATTATAATTTTGAATCATTTTGTATGGCGCCGATTCTGTTATTCTCAAACTAAACTAATTTTAAGTTATTAGCATCTTTTTCCATCCATTTCGTTAAGAAAAGGATAGAAGTCTAAATGTCAGTTCAGACCTGTCAAATTAGTGCGCTCCTGACGTAAACTGACGTATCTTTAGTCGCTATGTTTATAAACGCGTCTAAACTCTCTATGGAGTATCTTAATTTGACAGGATTAAATTAAAATGTTATCTTCTATCCTTGTCTTAACGAAATGGAAACAAAAAGATGCATATAACTTAAAATTAGTTTAGTTTGTGAACAGACATTAGTTTAGTGTGTAACAGAATCAGCGCCAGTGGCGCGCGAGTGAACTATGTATGTTTTTAATGGACTTTATAATATAATTGCGGGAATTAGCGAGATGTGCGTGCAATACGTATGACACTGGCTTTTACTTACTAACTTTTTACTAATGGCCTTTAGTGACTGTATTCGTAAGGATTAACTTCGAAAAGTGTTTGTTCTTAAAATAAAGAGGTAATTGTGGGGTATTCTTCGGAATTACAGCCTTTATAATGTACCCACTTCACACTTGCAAGAACACGATTCGCGTGAAAACGAAACGATTAAATTCTCAAAGCATCGCATTTTAAAATTAGGTAAATAAATTCGGAACAATTGCATAACGCAATTTAAACATTACGTAAGAACCGACAGCAAAATTCATCTCCATGTATACTTAAATACCTATATAATATAGCACAAAAGCGAGTATATAATAAACTGCTTATATAAACCTAGAATCTTCAAGGCAACCCAGGTGTTAAATTACCGATGATTATACTTACTCGACTATAATATGCAGGTACTCTGTGATTTTGCGTAACAACATTGAATAAGTAAAAACTGATTTTGATTATATTCACGAGAATATAGTAGATACCTAATTTAAACAATTTTATTTATTTATAAAGGGTGTATCTGACATCGACGCACAAACGAGTACCATGGATCCAGTATATGATTCTGAACCCCCAGTGGTGGAATTTAACGTCGGCTTTATCATGATTAAAAAAAATATATGTAGTTTTTTCACTTTAGACCGTTCATAATTGATAAACTTTTATAACCCAATAAGATTTTAAAGTAAACATTAATTAATTCGCTAATTACACAAAAAAGCGCAATGAAAACTAAACGGGAAAACTATCTTATCAGCTGATTTAATAGAGTTCATATCAGGGATCAACCTTATACCTACAAACTCGCACGGCGGCACGCTTGTAACGTTCTAAGGCTGAGCCGACACTTTTTTAAACACTGTAAATTCTGTAATCGTTCATTAACGACATAAATGACTATCATAATTTTATTAGTGGCATGGGGTGTAGCCTTTTCGCGAAGTTTGCGTTACGATGTCAGATACACCCTGTATATTCTTTATTGTACCTAAACCAAAAACATCATCATCATTTCAGATCCTTTGCTGGGCATAGGCCTCCCCCAAGTATCTCCACGACGACTGATCCTGTGCCTTCCGCATCCAGCGGTTTCCCGCGACCTTCACCAGGTCGTCGGTCCACCTTGTCGGGGGTCTACCCATACTGCGTCCTCCAAAAACATACATCGAACAAAATACGTTCAACACAGCAAAACATACAATAGGCGGCTCTATCGCTAATGCAATGTCTTCCAGGCAACCAATGAATGGACAGACTCTCCTGAACCACAAATGGGACTGTCGTTAGTGCAAATATTATTAATACAATACATCAATCTGCCTCGCCTTTTCCCATCTTCGTTGATGTCGGTCTTCTGGCTTTCCCTACACATAACCAAGTAACCAAGTTACTAAACCTATACGTTACCATTTGGGAAAACTGGTTCAAACTGGTAACTATATTACGTATTTCTAGCGTACTGTACTATTGCAGACCAGCTGGCGTTGACTCCATTTGAACATTCAGGCTATTTTAGAATAGATATCAAATAAATGATTGCCTCCGTGGCGTAGCGGTAGCGAACGCGGCCGCTGCGCAAGGAGACGCGGGTTCGATGCCAAATTGCCAGGGCAAATATTTGTATGCATGAATACGAACATTTGCACTGGTCTGGTCGTGTCTCGGAAAGCACGTTAAGCCGTTGGTCCCGGTTGCCATACGAACATCTAGTGGCAGTTGTAACGAGTTGTTGGAGCCCTCAAAAGTCCAACAATTGGTCTAACTGCAATGGTTCGAAATCGCCTTCGGTTTGTGGAGGTCAAACGGCAGTTGCTTCACGGAAAATATCGAAGTTTAACCAAAATCAGCAATTAGACTGGTAAAGCGCACCCCAGACTGCGATGCGACTAGGATAAACGCTGAGATGATGATGATAATCAAATAAATTATTAGGATATTGGTTAAATTTAAACAACTTTTTTTTTTTACGGACAAATCACACAGATTGAGCTAGCCCCAAAGTAAGTTCGAGATTTGTGTTATGTGATACTAACTCAACCATACTATATTTATAATAGATATAGATAAACATCCAAGACCCAGGTCAATCAGGAAAAGATCGTTTCCCATCATGACCTGGCCGGGGATCGAACCCAGGGCCAACAACTGAGATCAGAATCTCAATCTATCAAAAGATATGTCTAATTTTCCTACATTTTGACAAGTTCTTGACTTTTGTTTGTCGTCGAGATGTGACTGCTACTAGATTTTCATCATCATCATCAACCTCTTCATCCCCCCCCCCCCCCTCACTGCTGGGCACAGGTCTCCTCTCAAACAGTGAACGATTCCAGGTCAGGCAAGTACCAATGTAACTTTTCTAAGTCATATGTACTTTCTTCATATTTTCTTTTTATCTTGGACACCAATGACGGATTACAAGGTGAACTAAAACATCTTGAGGAAACCTGGACTTTAAGTCAAGTGTGGTGATTACGCTCACTAGATTTTGAATATTTTAAATTATGACAGTTGGCCTTCTGATTGACTTCCGTGGATTGATCGTTACTAGAATTAATTACCTAGTAATAATCATACAAATATTTGTATGACCTACAAGTACATGTTCCGGGTCTGGCTGTTTATGTATGTGAAGTTAATATGTTTGTAAAAGCACCCACAATACAGGAGAATTGGTAGTGTGGGGTAACATTTTCTTTAAAAAAAAAAACCGCAAGCTTCTTCTCTTTGAGACCACAAGCTTCTTCTCTGTGAGAGGGACTGGACCATAATTCCCCACACATGCACAGTTGGGAGCGAATAGTCACATGTCATTGAATTAATTACCTATAACGTCGCATCAAAGAAACTGCTTTGTATATTCCACTTAATTAAGTATGTTAACGGTTATTAACTCTGCATTTATAACAATTAAAATACCTTGGGTATAAAATACTTACACTAACTGTTCAATTTGTGTTTCTAACTATGCATACGGATAAGCTATCTGTTCTTAAAATAAAGATGTAATTGAGTTGTATCATAAAAAAATAATTTAATTTCCATCAGATAGATTTATAAAAAATATTGAACATGTATTTTTTATTTTTTCTGTCATTCAAATATTTAGGAAGATATATTGATTTGAAATGTTGCATGACGTCACGCCGTGGTACAAAATATACCACAGCGTGACATAATTAACCCCCACTCCGTAATTTTTAATACGCTATAGCTCAGTAGTTTTTGGTAATTTCGATAAAATAAAAAATACCGGTCTTATTTTTTTTTTTTTATTATCTATAAGATGGATTAATTATTTTTTTGATTTTCATACCTTTGATACATCCCTATTGTAGGGTAATCTTCGGTATTACCGCCGGGTATTTGATTACACTATATTAAATGAAATGAACACTAGGTGTGTCGATGAAATGATTCAAGGTATCTAGTAATTAGCATAATACACTCATCATAGAATCGCTTCCGAATTCTTTTTCAGCTTTGGTGTCTGGGGTCCGCTTTACCAGTCTAACTGCTGATTTTGGCTAAACTTTGATATTTTCCGTGAAACGACTGCCGTCTGACCTCCACAACCCGAAGGCCATATCGAAGCATTGCAGTAAGATAAAATGTTGGACCCTTGAACGCTCCAACCACCCGTAACGACTGGCATTAAATGTTCGTATGGTAACCAGGAGCGAGCTTTCCGAGGCACGACCAGACTAGTGCAAATATTCATATTCATGCATACCAATATTTGCACAGCGCGGGGATCGAACCCGCGCCTCCTTGCGCAGCGGTCGCGTTCGCTATCGTGACGCCACAAAGGATATCCAGCGTAACACACTATCAGTAGGATTGCGTTTCATTTTATTTTATTTTTATAACTTATTGATCAAAGAATTTACTCTAACATATGAAGCAGTGGTTGAGCAATAAACGTGCAGAATGGAGCTACGGTTTAATTCATTAGTCATAATCAGAAAATGAATAGTCATTTATTCAAATTAGAATGAGAATCAGCACGTTTTGAATGTCCATATTACAAAAGACAGTCCCCCAAAACGTACACCTATCGCCACTTCCTAGTGCATTAGCTGTGAAGAAGAAGTGGCGGAACAAACTCCCCAGCAGCCCAACTGTCTGTTCAATTAAAACAAAAAAAAACACGAGTCATATCACCGTGAACACTTATTTAAAGTATGTGTGGATAACCCTGTTATTCCAACTAATGTTAAGGTCCACGCTAAGTTTAATACAACCCTTCATAGTGAGATTTTTACAGAATCGATAGGCTCAGTTCTTTCTAGTTCCTCACTGGAAGCTTTAGGGTCAATTCACTCGTACCACAACGAAACCACAACGATGTATTGAAGATGAATATTACAATTTACACGTACCACATTTTGCCGTTGTTATCGACCACCTGTATACGACCACATCGTAACCATATCGCGACGGTAACGCCACCACCGGCAGCGGCACCGCGGCCAAATCGCCACGACATGACGTCATCAACAGCGCGCGCCTATAGTCGTATTTTTACTGTGTTATCAGTTTTTGATGAAATAAAAATAGTGTTGTGACAAAGTGAATGAAAGACAATGCAACCACATCGACAATTTGTTGGTACCACAACGGAACAGCAAAAAGCCGCTGCGACACTATTCACACGTAACCACAACTTGACCACATTTTGTCGCTGCGACGTGGTGTGGTTGTGGTACGTGTGAATTGACCCTAACTTCGAACATGTGACGAATAACCAAACAACCAACCAAAATGGGTAAAAGCAAGTTACAGTCTTCGTTAATATAATACTGTTTGTCATGGCCCTCGAGAGAAATGGGGAAGCGATTGCCGGGTTCCTAGATAGCTCGAAGGCCTTTGACCGGGTATGACCTTTTGAGTAAGCTTCCTGCGTACGGCATTTCTCCTGACCTCACTGGCTAGGTAAAAGACTTCCTGACTGAACGATCCCTCTGAGTTATTGTCGACGGATGCTCATCGGAGCCCATGTCGACAAATACCGGTGTTCCTCAGGGGTCTGTTCTCTCTGCAACTCTGTTCCCGCTGCATAGGTATTAAAGATCTGATACCCGGTGTCTATGACTATGCAGATGACAGCACAGTTGTGGAGAGATGCCTGTCGGATGCTCGGGAATTTCTCCTATATCGTGAGTGCGTTTACAAACATATAAATTCACATACATAAACAACCAGACCCGGAACAATTACTTGTAGTTCATACAAATATTTGTTCCGTGCGGGAATCGAACCCGCGACACGTAGCGCAGCAGTCTCTATCTGATACTTAAACTCAATAGACGGACCAATTTAATTATGATTTTTTGTGCGTAACAAAAATCAAACATCTAAATAAATATCTAATTTGTCTTATTTTTTCTTTAATCTGAACACAAATAAGTTTTTAAAAAGATTTTTTGTACTTTAGTCAAAAAATTTAATTTAAGGTAACTGTGTGAAAATTACTAACAACTTCCTCACGCAAAATAAAATTATGTAAACTTATCGGTCCAGCGATTTTTTAGAAATATAACTCCAATGTAAACAAAAGTTTATTATTGTTGTTTCACTTGTAATTAACTCGTACGCAGGCACAATTTTTTAAACTTTTTTAGGTTCATTGTGTGTGATGGATCGAATCACAAACCGAATTTAGCATCATTTGAAATTCGAATCTGCTGCTCCATTTGTTCACCGTGCTATTCTTAGCACGGTGAACAAATGGAGCAGCAGATTCAGAATATACAGTATTTCTTTTTTCAATCAACCTATAATTTTCCCAATAGAAGACTTATTTTTTATAAATAGTTCCGATACATTTTACCTAACTATTCGTCCTCCAGCTTCTTAAAAACAAAGTAAAGCAATTTATTTTGCAACAAGCAACACTATACTAACAATTAGGGACACAGTAACAGGATCTGAAGCCATTAATTCCAACTTCCATACAATTCCTTGCAATTTCCGCAATAGTAGTGAAAAACAAATGGTTATCTTGTTGCTGTTTTCCTGCGTAAACTGAGCTTCTATTGGTTTTCTCGGCTGTACTGCATACAATGTACTGTAGATAATTTCCTGAGAAATGTTTTTTATCTCACTTCTATTTGAGCTTAAACAATACCGTATACTGGCAGGATTCTAATCATATCTACATAGATATCGATTATATTTCTCGTCGGTTTTTAAAAAAAAAAACTGCTGTTTCAGAGATAACTTATGGAACAATCTATTTATTTATTTAGTTGTAACAAGACTAAATAAATTTTCCAACTTTTTTTCAGAATGTTATACTAATTCCAATCCAATGGTCATGTACCAAAATGTTTCATGAATACCCTTATGACTTTAGTATAGAAAATTCCGTATAATGGGATTTTCTATCGACAAAACTTTCCACATAAACTTTCATTCAATATAATTTAAATCCTTCAGAGAATTTCACAAATCCTCATTTACTGCTTACCTTCGTTTCATAAGGAACTCATCTGTCAAGCCTTTTCTCAACTATATTGGTCTTTTTTTGGCGTCTTCTGGAGCGGAAGGGCATGTCAGATTTTTTCTGAATAAAACCCACCCATATTCCTTTACTTGACGAACGTGAAACACAACTCGCCGCGCCCCGTCAACCCGAGCCTGATCCTTACCGGGCGGCGAGCTGGCCGCACCTACGGTAACCGGGAGCTTGATGTTGTCTCCCGACCAGGGCATCTCCTTCGACGGCTAGAGGTATGAGGGCGCTGTGATTTTCACTCCCTCACACGTTCCGCCACCTCCTTTGGCAGCAAATTGGAATATTTTTTTGTAAGTTCATTCGTACAAAATCTGATAGACATCGAATTCATTCCACGAATAAAAATTATCTGTCGAAGAATCACTGTTTTCTGGATAGTTATTTTGTTTGCATTGGATGTCTCATCTTCTGTTAATAAAATCTTTTGTTTCCGTTGATATTTCATTGTAATCATCAGTTCATATCTGCATACAATGGATCTGAGTGCACTGACTTTTATGACATCCAAGGCACATATTATAAGTAAAAAAAAATGGCACAAAGGCTAAGGAGTCATGCCACAAAAATATTTTAAAAATAGTAAAATAAAAATGCCGTTTCCATTAGTTGTAAGTACATTAACTTCAACATAATGCCATTACAGCCAAATGAACATGATGATGATGATGATCTCTCATCTCATGATCTCCCTTTGGCGCAGCATCGTTGGTCGTGTTGTTGGGTTTAACATTGCATCACTCATCTGCCGTCTTCCTTCCTATTCGCTCAGTTTTTCTGAGTGAAAAACTGAGTGAAAACTGAACTTTATTGTAATTTTATGGTATTTAGTTATAAAGTGCTTTTTGTTTGTGCGAAATAAAAAATATTTCTTTCTTTCTTTCTTTCTATAGGTATCCCCATAGACATAATATACTAATTTGAGAATTGTGACACTCCGACAGAAAGAGAGGAAACGAAGTTTCGTGTATCTTTATCTCTCTCGAAATCCTCAATCATCTATGAGGAAAGAGATAGTGCTAGACCGAAAGCATAGAATATCTCTTTCACTCTTTTCAGAACAAAAATTACTGCAGATTATACGCGTACGGCATTTCCACTAGTATATGTCTATCGATGTCCCCATAGATTTACGAAGTACAATAAAATCCTAAATCTATAGATATTCCAGTACCACATCACTTAGGTACGCTGATTTACGAAGTACAATAAAATCCTAAATCTATAGATAGCTCAGTACCACATCACTTAGGTACGCTGATTTACGAAGTACAATAAAATCCTAAATCTATAGATAGCTCAGTACCACATCACTTAGGTACGCTGATTTACGAAGTACAATAAAATCCTAAATCTATAGATATTCCAGTACCACATCACTTAGGTACGCTGATTTACGAAGTACAATAAAATCCTAAATCTATAGATATCCCAGTACCACATCACTTAGGTACGCTGATTTACGAAGTACAATAAAATCCTAAATCTATAGATAGCTCAGTACCACATCACTTAGATACGCTGATTTATGAAGTACAATAAAATCCTAAATCTATAGATAGCTCAGTACCACATCACTTAGGTACGCTGATTTACGAAGTACAATAAAATCCTAAATCTATAGATATTCCAGTACCACATCACTTAGGTACGCTGATTTTGAGTTACAGCCGACAGCACATCAATCTACTACAATCTGTCAAACTTTATTAGATTGTGATTGTTGTGTTGTTAAAGCATTAAGGCTCAAGATTCATCATCATCATCTCAGCGTTAATCCCAGTCGCATCCGTAGCTTTTCAGCTTTGGAGTCTGGGGTCCGTTTTACCAGTCTAACTGCTGATTTTGGCTAAACTTCAATATTTTCCGTGAAGCTACTGCCACCTGACCTCGACAACCCGAAGGCGATATCTAAGCATTGCAGTTAGATAAAATGTTGAAATCTTGAACGCTCCAACAACCCGTAACGACTGCCACTAGATGTTCGTATGGCAACCGGGACCAACGGCTTAACGTGCTTTCCGAGGCACGACCAGACCTTTGCAAATACTGTTATACTACAAATATTCATACATACAAATATTTGCACTGTGCGGGGATCGAACCCGCGCCTCCTTGCGCAACGGCCGCGTTCGCTACCGCTACGCCACGGAGGCTGTCATTAAGGCTCAAGATTGACTGGAAATATTTAACAGTTTCGGGTAGCTTGACCTGCTGTCGTGCGTACTATACCTATCTATATCAAACTTATTTGTTAAAATAATAAAAGTTCATTGAAATAATAATATGTTACATTAGAATTCCATTTAATAAACCATTGACATTATAAAAGTTATTATTATTGAGTTATTTAATTTTAAATAATTTACAATTTAATGTTTTTACAAGTTAATCCATACCGTAGTGTGGACTCAACATATGCGCAACATCACAGCCGTTTTTATATTAGTGATTTTTATGCAAAATTTTGTAGCCTAATGTTAGTAATAAATTAATTATTGTACTAACTTATTGATGAATGAAGACATCACAAATATCGAATGGTACGACAGGGTTCCAATTCACATCCACGACCACGGTTATCGGGGAGGAACCTCTAGGCCACCGCTACTCCAGTCTAAAAGATACCGTAGCCCCATGCACACATTGCAAATGAAAGAACATGGATGGGTTTGAGTCAGTAGAAGTGTGTCACGCCCTTCCGCTCTCCCCAGAGCGATAGAGGTAATTTGATGATTTTCCACCAAAAAACCCGTACCATTTTATGAATACCTACTACATACTTAATTGCTATGCAAGTATTTGTGAGTGATCTGATTTTAATACATGCTTCGCGTTTTTGTAAAAGTATTATTTGCGTTTTTGTATAAGTTACACTGAGCTTTATAAATGGGTTTAAGTAATTTTGGAGTTCGCGAGGTGTTATTTTGGCTACTTAATGCTAATGTAACAAAGAACATTACGCTATGCTAATAGCCTTTCAAAGTTATTTCATATTTGATTATTTTAAAGAAACTAAGTTCAACGAAGTAAAAATATAATAACAAGACAGTAAGTATATTTTATATTATTTATATTAGCTGTTATTGTCTCACATGTTCGTTGCCAACCATATTATGTATACAATAACGTATCCTAACCTTTCCTGTGATGCATAAAACAAAACAGTGGGTCCCGAATTTTCGATCCTTTTAAAAAAATCACTAAATACAATCAAAACTGCTTGTTTATGATAGTTTTCTTTTTTTATATTTAAACTATTCATCATCATCTCAGAGTTAATCCCAGTCGCATCCGAAGCTTTTTTTTTTCAGCTTTGTAGTCTGGGATCCGCTTTACCAGTCTAACTGCTGATTTTGACTAAACTTCGAAATTTTCCGTGAAGCGACTGCCGTCTGACCTCCACAACCCGAAGGCGATATCGAAGCATTGCAGTTAGAACAATTGTTGGAATTTTGAGTGCTTCAACAACCCGTAACGACTGCCATTAGATGTTCGTATGGCAACCGGGACCAACGGCTTAACGTGATTTCCGAGGCACGACCAGACCAGTGCACATATTAATATTCATGCATACAAATATTTGCACTGCACGGGGATCGAACCCGCGCCTCCGTGAGCAGCGGCCGCGTTCCCCACCGCTACGCCACGGAGGCTGTCGCTTTTGTATTTAAACTAGTCCTTAAACGCATTGTGTTGAAGGTAAAGCACGCTAGTTTATTAAGAATGAATAGGAAGGTAGCCAGCCTGCCGATGTTCTATAGGATGCATTATGAAGAGTTAGCGAGGGAATTGCAAGACATGTTGTATGGCGAATATCCACCCTTGTGTTGTTGACACCACTACGATCAGCACGAAGCATTTGACTTCGTCTTTTATACCGCGTGCATCGAGAGACTGGAACAATTTGCCAGCAGCGGTTAATTTAATTGTCTTCAAGGCTAGGCTGAATAGGCTTTGAATAAACTAGCTAGCGCGTTTTACTTTCAACGACTGCATTACTGCTTACCATCAGGCGGGGTTTCGATTAAGCACTATACTTATAGTTATAAAAAAATATACCAATGTTACTGAAGGCGAAGGAAAACATCTTGAGGAAACCTGGACTTTAAGTCTGAAATCGCCAACCCGCATTGAGCAAGCGTGGTGATTACGCTCAATCCTTCTCTGTATGAGAGGAGACCTGTGCCCAGCAGTGGGACGATAAAAGGTTGATAATGCTGATGGTGATGATGATGTTCCTATGGGATTGAAACTAACGCGGATGAAACCGAGAGGTAGAAAGAAAGAAAAGGAAGAAAAAACCTTTATTTGCAGTAAACATGACGCAAGAGTTTACAAAAACACAAAAAATAAGATATTGTTGAGGGAAACATGCGCCACATCCACGCAAAACGGCTGTCGCTCAGCATTATGCTACGACTCCATGGAAACACAGAGCCCACCACTCGTTTTCAGCGACAGCCGGCTACAGCTAGCCTGTTACATTTTTTTTTTTAATAATTATAAACTAGCGCTTGATCGCAATCCCGCCTGATGGTAAGCAGTGATGCGATCCTTGATGGTAAAGAGCGCTAGTTTATTAAGAGCCTATTCACTCAGAAGGAAGACGGCAGTTGAGCGAGGTGATGCAATGTTAAACCCAACAACACGACCAACGATGCTGCGCCAAAGGGAGATTGATCTGAAGACCCTCCACGATCAAACTCTCAACACAACAACATTAGGCGCTCGTACCCGGCACACATCGCTACACAACTGCTCAGACCCGTCCTCCGTACGGCTTCACCATTCACATTTCATCATGTTTAGATATACCAATGGCAATGAGCCTTATAAGAAAGCTCAAGGTCACTCAAAGTGCAATGAAAAGGGCTATACTTAGGGTTTCACTGCGTGATCAAATCACAAATGAGGATATCCGCAGAAGAACGAGAGTAACCGACATAGCCCGAAGAATTGTAACTTAAGTGGCAGTGGGTCGAGCACATTGCCCGTAAGACCGTCGCCCGATGGGACCGGCGGGTTCTCGAGTGGCGACCACGCACCAGAAGATGCAGCGTGGGTAGGTCCCCGACAAGATGGACAGACGGCCTACTAAAGGTCGCGGGAAACCGCTGGAGGACCGGTCGTCGTGAAGATCTTTGAGGGAGGCCTATGTACAACAGTGGTCGTCTTTAGACTGAAATGATGATGATGATGATTATGAGATATACCTATAACATCAACGGAGGTTTGCTAACTAATTGAATTTCATATATTGTATCTTCAAATTACAATGCAAGCCGTCATAAATTTACGTATAATGAATACTTTATAGTAACGCGAAGACACGTGTAAGCTATTAAAAATAAATTTATTCCAATAACAAAATAATATTCCTGCAATTTTCATCACGCGGTATTGACGACATACATACATTGACTGTTGAAGCATGAGGAACAGGGAGTAAAGTTTACTCAGAAGAGAGAGGATCCTCCGTCGAAAAGGATATTATGTCTGGCCGGCACTTGCGTTGGGCATGTAGAATTCATGTGACGTCAGTATGACGCGTTGTTAACAGCCAATCCGAGTTAGGTGAAATGAGTGTAGTGTTAGCAGCCAAACGATTCTGTAACTATTTCACCGTAAACAAATTACATGAAGTGAGTGTAGAGTGACAGGTCTGTAGTGCATTTCTGTACCGTGAAAACTTAGGTGAAAAATTTTCGGTCCAGCTGTCCCTTGCTGTACTCTCCGGCGACGTCCTAAGCTGAGGTTCGTACCCCACTGGGGGTGTTCTTAGCGTGTTGTCGCTTAATTTTTAAATGCCCCTGGCTGGAGGGTTTAAATTCATTTAAGGCAGCCACAGGATAGTTTGGTTAAGTGGTCACGACCTGCCAAGGTCAACTACGAAATGCCATATCACAGAAAAAAACACACATGTAGTGAAGAAAGTCACTACAGTGGGTTCTGTACCGTGGAAACTTAGGTGAAGTGAACGTGGAGTTAGCAGCCGAACGATTCTGTAATTGTTTCACCGTGAAAATTTAGATGAAGTGAGTGTGGAGTTATGGGTCTGTAGTACATATCTATACTGTGATAACTTAGGTGAGTAAGAAGTGAGTGTGGAATTAGCAGCTGAACGATTCTGTAACTATTTCACCGTGACAATTTAGTTGAAGTGAGTGTGGAGTGATGGGTCTTAGTACATATCTATACTGTGACAACTTAGGTGAGTAAGAAGAGAGTGTGGAGTGATGGGCCTGTAGTGCATTTCTGTACCGACTGTGACAACTTAGGTAAAGTGAGTGTGGAGGTAGTCGCCGAACGATTCTGTACCTACTTCACCGTTAAAATTTAGTTGAAGTGAGTGTAGAGTGATGGGTCTGGTAGTGACTTTCTGTACCGTGAAAACGTAGGTGAAGTGAACGTGGAGTTAACAGCCGAACGATTCTGTAACTATTTCACCGTGAAAATTTAAAAAGGAAAAACGTTTATTTGCAGTAAACATGACGCAAGAGTTTACAAAAACATAAAACATAAGAAATATTTGAGGGAAACATGCGTCACATCAGCTCAAAACGGCTGTCGCTCAGTATTATGCTGCGACTCTATGCAAAAACAGATCCCAGCGCTGGTTTTCAGCGACAGCCGGCGTCGACGTAAAGACGTCACCCGATGCAACAAACACAAGAGATACGCTGAAGAATCAAAGTCACCGACATAGCTCTTCAAGTCGCTAAAATTGAGTGGCAGTGGGCAGGGCACATTTCTCGTAGAACCGATGGCTGATGGAGCAGTAAGGTTCTGAAGACGCAGCGTAGGCAGGCCCACAACAAGGTGGACCGATGACCTGGTGAAGGTCGCGGAAAGCCGATGGATGCGGGCAGCACAAGACCGGTCATTGTGGAAAGCCTTTGGGGAAGCTTTCGTCCAGCAGTGGATTTCTATAGGCTGAAGAAGAGTGTGGAGTGATGGGTCTGTAGTGAGTTTCTGTACCCTGAAAGTTTAGGTGAAGTGAACGTGAGTTAACAGCCGAACGATTCGAGTGTAGAGTGAGTTGTCATTCCAACGAATGCTAGGGATTGACACTATTGGCAACTCACTCTAAGTTTACTTTCCTTAACTTTTCAAGGCGAGAATTAATATTGAACTTGATTAGATATGTCCGACCTGGCAATCGAAACTAGGACCAAATACCCAGCAATAGCGCTTGATTCACTAGACCACCGGGCAACGAGGTAGTCAACAGGACATAACAGATCGTTTAATATTATGATGTATTCGCGTTCTCGGCAAGGCCAGCTTGCAATTATGAAATTCTATTATTATTTACGAGTTGTGCATAATTTGAAGTATATAGGAGAATTAACTAATCAATTTGTTTATTGTTAAATCGTCCCGATTTCACGACTTTGTATGTTCCGGAGAATCAAGGCCTACACGTAGTTTATGAGTCAGAGTATCCATATAATGGTAATTAATAACAAGCCTTCAAAAAAGCTGACATTAAGGTACCTCCAAATTTTAATTTATACCTATGCAAGTCTTTGTAAAGTGAGTAATTACAAATTATTGTTACGAATGCATCTTATGCCAATGGCATAAGGTTCAATATTGCGTGACATGTTTTACTTAACTTTTAACCCCTATATCTTAGACCTAGGCATTGTAGAGGTACAATCTAAAAATACACTGCTAGGCCTATGGTAACCTATTGAATACCACAGGTTTTGTCAAAATTGACAACGAAGGGTCGACATATTACTAGAAACTCGTCTCCAATAAAGAACCTGAACCTGCTGGAATGTAAACAAGAACGTACTGGAAATTAAGTGCTATTATTATTACTTCTAGACAGATCTGTAATGTACGATTAGCTTGCATATATTAAGCGACGTGACTCGGCACGTGAGTCGGTCGGCATTTGACTATCGAAGCGAAACAAGCGACAAGTAAGAAGCGATAAATGGAAAACATCTACAGCGACAACTGCAACGAGAACTTCAAGGACTACGTGAAGTAACTTCTGTGGTGTTGTTCTTTGTGGACGACACATACTTCGTGGACATAAGGGAAGATTTCGGTGCAACATCAGCTACGTTCTACTTGTCATCGCTACAATCGACTGTACCATCGTTGTCAGTAAAATTTCCAACCCTTAACCGGCATTTTCACACCCCTAGCCCTTAACATTATTATAAAAAAGGTTGTTTGTGAAGATCGCTCTTAGCGATAAGACCACCCACTGTATTTTTTTTTTTTTATATATAATTATAAACTAGAGCTTGACTACAATCCCGCCTGATGGTAAGTAGTGATGCAATCGTTGATGGTAAAGCGCACTAGTTTATTAAGCCTATTCACTTAAAAAACTTAGGAATATAAAGGATGATGGCAGTTGAGCGAGGTTTTCCGGGTGTAAAATCCTCATAGATGTCCGTCGCCCTGGGGTGGGCGACGGGGTCTGTCAGACTCCTACTGACTAAAAACCACCCGGGTGTTCCGTCTCACACCTACACCGGGGGCTGCGATAACTAATACTGCTTCCGCGACCCCCGATTGGTGCTGGCCCGCAGCCGTGGGGCCTCCTCGGGTCAGGGGGGGGAGTGAGGTGTAGAACTTCCCCCGTGACGTCTAAGAGTAGCGCGCGTGGAAGACTTCGCGCCGCCACCAGACATTATCCGCCCTCCGGCGACGCCCGGTACGCCTGCTGCGGGCTGGGTGAGAGGACGAGATCTTCCTCTCCCTATCCGCAGCCTCCTTCTGCGAAACAACTGTTTCGCAGAAGGACCGCATCCCAGGACTCTTCGCTGCCGACCATCGACCTGATTACGACCGGCTGCGATAAGTCACTGCCTACTTCAGAGATGAGGGCACGGCGCAGCTCCTCCCAAGCGGCACACTCTGCCAGCGAATGCTGCACCGTGTCCTCCCGGCAGTCGACGCAGTGGTGACACCGGGCGTCCGGGTCCCTGTTTATGCGACACAGGTACTTTCCGAAGCAACAATGCCCTGAGAGCACCTGTGTCACCCGAAACGTCAGGGAGCCATGCCTTCTCCCGAGCCAGTCCGCCAGTACCGGCCGGATGGCCTCGATGGTGGTGAGGCCGGCGGTAGGGTGTGAAAGCCTGTCCCGCCATTCCGCCACCAGGACTTCGCTGAGCTGCGACCGACGCTGCTCAATCTGACGTTGCATCGGCCGTTCGCCCCGTTCTCGCGCCTGCTCACGCCACCGGTACAGTGACGCGAGGACCTTCGCCTCCAGGTCTCATGGCGGGGATCCAGCTAGTAGGCAGGCCGCCTCATAGGAGATCGTGTGATACCCATGTATGACTCTGACAGCCATCACTCTCTGCGGTTTCCGCAATATAGCGATGCTGCCGGCCGTCAGGTCAGAGGCCCACACCGGGGCCCCATACAGGGCCATCGATCGCACGATTCCCATCTAGAGCCGCCTACAAGCGGCGCTCGGCCCCCCCAGGTTGGGAAGCAACCAGTAGTAAAGCAGCAGTAGGGTGTTAAAATCGTTGGAGATATCCAATGACACCGCCAACATCACCCCACCCCGGGACACCGCTTCCTCCGCCAGGGCTCTCACGCGCGTCACAGCATGTATGGTGGAGCGCCCATGGCGAAACCCGAACTGACTGTCGTCCAAGTCCGGCCCCTCTCTGCACAAGTGGCCAACGAGGCGGGCTGCAATGATTCGTTCAAACAACTTACCCACCTCGTCTAGTAGCACTATGGGCCGGTACGCGAACGACGAGTCCGCAGGGCGCCCGGCCTTCCTGAGCAGGACCAGACGACCAGACGACCAGATTTCCACAAAGTGGGAAACGGGACTTTGCTTTCAGCTTTGGTTATAACATTAGAAGAAATCCTGGTCTGAAGTACCGCCGGACCTTGACAAGTACGCCAAGTTTACTGGCAGCCACCGAGGCCTTGGACCCAATGAACCGCCCAAAGTTAAGGTTCGAGAAAATCTCAACTTCCAAAAGCTGTAGGCGGTAGGTGCAATCCAAAGATACGTTCCGAAAACTAGGAGCCAAGGTGAAGGAGCTTCTTTTGGCGGTGAATAGACACGTTAGTGTTATGGCGGCATTGAATGCTACAAGAATCCCTTTCTAAAAATTGTGTTGTACTGTATGCCGGGACAATACGATGTCCTTAGCGGTCAACGTAAAATTGCGTTCTATCACTTTTAAAAGAATATTATTTGACAGATGTCAAGAGAGCGCGCCAACGATTGAACCATAAACAAAATTTGTTTTTTTTTTATGACGTTGGCTATCATCTTTAAATGATGCGGAAATAATAAGTAGCACACGAATGTAAACTTACAATAAACAAGCGTAACCCTTCGCGAAATAGAAACTTTTTTTAAGTGTGAGACAGAAAAAAAATCTTTTTCTTCTTCTTATTTTTCTTCTTCAGCCTATAGTGGTCCACTGCTGGACAAAGGCCTCCCCTAAGGCTTTCCACGATGACCGGTCTTGTGCTGCCCGCATCCATCGGCTTCCCTCGACCTTCACCGGGTCATCGCTCCACTTTGTAGGGAGTCTCCCTACGCTGCGTCTTCCGGTACGTGGCCGCCACTCCAGAACCTTACTGTCCCATCGGCCATCGGTTCTACGAGTAATGTGCCCTGCCCACTGCCACTTAATTTTAGCGACTCGAAGAACTATGTCGATCGCTTAGGTTCTTCTTCGGATCTCCTCATTTCTGATTCGTTCACTCAGAGGAAAAAAAATATCAGTAGAATTTCATTCAAGTTCTAGTTCAAAGCTTCATTAATTCTTCCGACTATATAATTACACACTCTTCGTAACCAATACGAACAAAGTTAATCAGAGCACAATAACACTCAGTTACGAGACGCGACGTAACAAGTTAGCAGCCACGCGGCGTAGCATGAATTTCCTCGTTCCTTATACAATTATCCACCATTTAGTGTCATAAGATATGGCTATGTGTTAGGGTTGTTTGAAAATATGTGAAAATATCATATTGCGCGCTTTTTATTAGTCATTTTTTATAAAGTGAAAACTTCTTTAGATGTTGAACTAAAGTGAACTTCACGGTCAGCGGGGTAAATGCATAACAGTGTGTTACTCAATTAACCGCTTGCAATGGGTTTTATTTTGACAGTTCAACAATATTCATCGCATTATTTACATTGTAAAATATACACATTTTTCGAACGTATGTAGTAATGGATTAACGATATTCTTCAAAATGTTTCAACTTTATGGTAATAGAGTGACGTAATTAGGGTGCAGGGCAGGAATCGCTATGTTAATGCACATAACAATGAAATACATGACATATCAATAGGCAAACATATTGAAATGTTACCACATTTCTTCCTTTCAACCTCATTGCCTGGCGAAGCATCTAATCAGCATTAAGGAATGGAGAACGAACAAAAACTCAAGAAGTTTTTCCATTCACCCGTCAGTATACTTTTGCTTTGTCTCCGAAACCCTGGTTTGTGAACAATATCAAGTAACCGAAATCCAAACCGCCACGCGCCGATGAGCTTATCCGCAAGTCTATAGCGCTAAGTGAACATATGGTGGAGGCCTCCATCCACTCCAGCACACCAGGAGTTACATCGAATGAAGTTCAACCTCTTAATTATTTGGCTGTGCTTGCTCGCGGTTTCTCTCCATATTTCAATTTCAATATACCTAATGTGTAATGTCGTGGTGGCCTAGTGGTTAAAACACCAGCATCTCAGCTATAAGTGCTCGGGTTCGATTCCAGGTCAGGCAAGTACCTACCAATGTAACTTTTCTAAAGTACTTTCTAAGTGTATCTTGGACTTGGAATTGGAATTCTGAAAAAAAATTGGAATGACTGATGGTGAAGGAAAACATCTTGAGGAAACCTGGACTTCAAGTCTGAAATCGTGAACCCGCATTGAGCAAGCGTGATGATTACGCCCAATCCTTCTCTGTATGAGAGGAGACCTGTGCCCAGCAGTGGGACGACAAAAAGGTTGATGATGATACCTAACGTGCGCCTATTATTTTACAGTCTATATGTCGAAAGAATATGCTACTAGAACACCAAATATTGCAGTTTCAGTCTTAAATATTCACTTAAATTACGATCGTGGAGTTACAAGCACAGAGATCGCCTTTTATAAAGGTTTTAGAAAGTAAATTTGAATTTGAATAAGTTTGACAAATATCAAGAAGTTTCATTATTTATTTATCTCAGCTGATTTGAAAGCCAATCTATAAAAAGGGGTTCAAAATAAACGAATTTCCTATTTATTTGTCACCACTTACTTTTCTCCCCGAATGTACTTGACATCTTTGTTTTTTTAAACATTAATACCGATAAATCATTCAAATAATTTTGACAAATGTAATAATAACACATTATCATACATTAAATACTTAAAAATATTTACGAAAAAAAGATCCAACATTTTTGTACAGTGTCATATTGAATACAGTCGAAAAAGTACGTGTATATTAAAAATTATAGTTTTTGTATCGTGTTTTAGTGCTGTGATTTTGTGTTTTACTTCTGGCTACAATGTTTAACAATTATAACAGGATTAAGTATACGGTTAGTATATCGTCCAAAACAATCCTATATAAAAATACGCTGATTTATCAAGTGCCAAGACAACTATTATGTGGAGGTTTTTTTTTTATAAATTAAAAACTAGTGCTTGACAGCAACCCCGCTTGATGGTAAGCAGTGTTGCCATCTTTGATGGTAAAGCGCACTGGTTTATTAAGAGCCTACTCACTCTAAAAAAACTGAGTGAATAGGAAGGAAGACGGTAGAAATTGAGCGAGGTGAAACCCAACAACACGACCAACGATAAGCTCCAGAGGGAGATTGATCTGGAGACCCTCCACGACCAAATTCCCGACACCACAACAATTCCTGCATCGTACCCGGCACACCACATCGCTCCCGTCCTCCGCATTGCTTCACTAGACATAATGAATACGACGAACTGTTTGGCGACAAGACTGTCTTGGGGGTGGTAATTTCTGCCGGCTGCCGATATTATGGCCTACCACCCAGATTTTGTTTAGGTAGGTAGGTATTTTATTTTCTGTTATTGTGTTTTACTTTTATAAGGCGACGCCTTATAAATCAAAACCATATAAATTTTGATTTCCAGTATAGGTAGTATATTGGATTATGCGCAACGTAGATTATTTTAGTACCTATATGGGTAGGTAGGCGCTAGGTGGTAGCGCTCTTACCAATCTTACCCTCTTCTACATCGTTAAATTTTGATTGTTTTAATCCCTTCGACCGGTGGTTTAACTAACAAAATACTATTCATTACAGCTTTTCAGCATGGTAGAGCGTGTGAGTGCTGCACTGCAGGCAGTCTCCGAATGGGGCAATGCCAATCTTGTAGCATTCAATGCCGCCAAAACACAGGCGTGTCTTTTCACCGCCAAAAGGAGCCCGTTCACCTTGGCTCCTACTTTTCAGAATGTATCCTTGGAGTGTACCGACCGCCTTCAGCTTTTGGGAGTTGAGATTTCCTCGAGCCTTAACTTTGGGCGGTTCATTGAGTCCAAGGCCAGGGTGGCTGCCAGAAAACTAGGCGTCATCGCGAAGATCCGGCGGTACTTCACACCAAGGCAGCTTCTAATTTTATACAAAGCACAGATCCGCTCGTGTGTGGAGTACTGCAGCCACATTTGGGCTGGTGCTGCGAAATGTCACCTTGCCACTTTGGATTCGGTGGAGAGGCGTGCGAAGAGGCTGATTGGCGACCCAGACTTAACTCGAAACGTTCTCCAAAGCCTGGAGCACAGGCGTAGAGTAGCCAGCCTTTCGTTTTTCTATAGGATACATTCTGGTGAGTGTGCAAGGGAATTGCATGATTTAATTCCCCATCTCCGTTCCATCATCGGACGACCCGTCGTACGGCGAGGTTCCACCCTTACGTTGTTGACACCACTGCGATCCGGACGAAGCGTTTTGCTTCCTCCTTTATACCGCGTACATCGAGGGACTGGAAAAATTTTCCAGCGTCGGTGTTTCCGTCACAATACAGTTTGAGTGTCTTCAAGGCTAGAGTGAATAGGCTCTTAATAAACTAGCGCGCTTTACCATCAACGATCGCATCACTGCTTACCATTAGGCGGGATTGCGGTCAAGCGCTGGTTTATAATTTAAAAAAAATAATATTTACTTAAAAAGAGAAAAAAGCAAGTGATAAGATTATACTCGCGAAATGCATGAAATCAGAAGTAACGCCACAAGGTAGTTAACTAGTTACCTACACGTCTCGTAAAGTACACCGCCCGATGAAGCTAAAGGTCATGTCAGGTCTTAAACATGTTGATGAAGTAACTTTATTACAAAAATGTGACGAATTCCAAAGAAAATATTCAAGTGTATTCATAGGCCCTAATTTTTTACTTCAATTTATTAATATTTACCACTTAGTTTTACATTAACTAACTGATAGATGTTCAATACGTAAGGAAATAATGAGCAAATATGGAGTGCTAGAATGCGTAACGGAAATATTTACAGCAATGTTATTATTCTTTACAAAACCTGTCAATTCTGGAGCAGTTGAAAGGTTATTTAGCAAATTAAAAATAATACAATATTATTTAAGAAATAATATGGGCCAAACTCGACTCCGACATTTTTCGTATTTGAAAACAAAACCGCTTCAAGCCTGAGTTTAAATGAAGTCATTGATACTTTTGCGAAAACTAAAAGTAGGAAAAAATTTAAAATATAATTGTTATTTAGCCAGTTGGTAGACCCGCTTGAAACTTTTCTATTTCTTTATATTAGCCAAACCTTTTTTTTATTGTTTGTTCCGGGGTGGAAAATCCTCCGCCGCTCTGGGGTGGGCGAGTTGACTAAAAACCCCGGTGTCTGGTCTCTCACGTGCGCGCGGGGCTGCGGGAGTCCAGATTCCTCCGTAGCCCCTCACTCTCGTGCTGGCCCGGTCCGTCCGGGCCTCGTCTCCTACTCGTGGTAGTGAGGTGTTAAAACTATCCCGTGCATCACCTCTAAGCGCGACAATCGCGCGCGCCTACGCCTCTGGTCCATCTAGTAGGGGGCGGAGACTCCCGAAGTCCCTCGCCCCTGGAACCTAGACGGCGGACTGTAAAAACGGCCCGCGGTCTACCCCACCTCGCTCCCTATTCATGCACTCTGTTGCTGCAGAGCGCAGATAGAAAGCCCTCAGGAGCGACTCCTCCGCTCCGGCAGAAATTCGCCGCGGACTACAATCCCCTCTCCGCGGATTGTTGCCTGCGCCCAGGGTGCACCGGCCCAGCGTCTGCTCGTCCTCGGCGAACAAAACCAAGGACTAACAGCCTCCGAGCACACGGTGACATTTTCTGCCACGCACCCCTTATGCCCGTGGCCCGTGGCGCCTGTGTTGGTTTGCCCAAACCAACACAGGGCGCCTGTGTGTCACCTTCCGCCTGACGCAGGTCCTCACCGGACACGGTTGTTTCGGGAGGTTTCTGTTCCAGATAAGGCGGGAGGAAACGTCAGGGTGTCACCATTGTATGAATCGCCCTAAGGACACGGTGGAGCATATGGTGGAGGTCTGCCCGGCTTGGGTAGAGCACCGCTGTGTCCTCGTAGCGGCGATCTCTCGCGTCCGACCCAGGTCCAGGCCATGGTCCGCAGCGAGAGTGCATGGCAGGCCATCACCTCTTTCTGCGAAGCACTGATGCTGGCAAAGGAAGAGGCGGAGCGCGTGAGGCAGCGGGAATCTCAGCGCCCTCACGCCACTAGCCGCCGCTGGAAACTCAGTGTGAGCAGTGGGGAGCTCGCCGCCCGGTAAAGACCAAGCCCAAGTCGCCGGCGAGTCGTGTTTTCGCACGCCTCAAAGAGATATCAGCACATCATGACGGGGTCAACGAAGACCAATGCGTCCTGAGTCAGGGTTGCAGGTTGTTTAAAAAAAGAAACCATGGCCCTGGCGTACAGGCGAGTGAAGAAACACGAGTGGGATTTATTCAGTAAAAGTCTGACACGCCCTTCCGCTCCGCCCAGAGCGAGAGAAGTCATTTAATGATATCCCATCCAGAAAAAAAAAGTATTGTTTGTAACATATTATGTTGCTACTGTTCAATACTTTCCTGCCCTGCAGTGCATAAAAAAGAGCTTAGGTAGCTTAATATTTTTACAGTATAAAAGGTGTATCTGACATCGACGCACAAACGAGTACCATGGATCCAGTACATGATTCTGAACCTCCCAGTGGTGGAAGTTTTCGTCTCGCTTTTTCATGATTAAAAAATATATATATGTTGTTTTTTTTTTCACTTTAGACCTTTCATAATTGCTATACTTTTATAACCCAATAAGATTTTAAAGTAAAAATTAATTAATTCGCTAATTACACCAAAAATCTCAATGAAAACAAACCTCGAAAAACTATCCTATCAGCTGATTTAATAAGGTTCACATCAGGGATCAACTCCATACCTACAAACCCACACGGCGGCACGCTTGCAACGTTCAAAGGCCGACCCGACATTTTTTTTTAGACACTGTGAATTCTGTAACCGTTCATTAACGGCATATATGACTATCATAATTTTATTAGTGGCATGCGGTCTAGCCTGTTCGCGAAGTTTGAGTTACGATGTCAGATACACCCTGTATGTATATTTCATATTTTTATTTCATAAAACTTAATCATTTTTCTTAGCAGTGGGGCCCCATTTTTAATTTGCCCCAGGGCCCCTGATTACCTAGCTACGCCACTGATCAAAACACGTGATTACATACTTCTGCACCAAAGCAACGAACTCCAGGGGGCCTAGATAAAATCCAAGCGTTTTCCGTTCAAACGTTTTCAATCCGCGCTAAGGAGTTAACGTTAGCGTGTTGAAAATGGTAGACAAGTGCCATATGAAACGCCGAACGCCCATTCCGCAGTGTTAACCGAAACACTCTATAATTAGTCTATGAAATAGTGTGTAGCAAATGTCGGAGTGACACTATTGCGTTTAAAATTTTCCATATCACTGTCAAACGCAGACGCGCGAATATTCTTTTTTTTATAAGTTTTTAGCTCGGTTACTAGACTTTTAAGCCAACCTTATATTCAAAAGTGTTATGTGCGTTGAAAGTAATTGAATAGTGTTTTATCACAAAGAAAGCCAGTGAACGGCTTTAAATACTTTAAGTTAATGTAAGGATTTTGATTAAATTGTTATATTTGAAATCCTTGAATATTAATATTGTTAACCGATCAATTATTCCTATTGCGATAAGTACCTAATCAATACATTTTATTTTTAGATGGAATCTAGACTTCGTGCGAGTCCCGGCCAATTTAATTTTCCGATTTATAGAAACTTTTTGCGATGTTCTACTATTTATTTCAAATTCCTATCCCATTTTAACTAGTATCGGACCTACTTGAGATTATGGAATGCATAACGTAAACAAACTCAAGTGGTTCACTTAAATGATTTTGGTCCTTTCGTTTGTTATTTCTATAAATATAAACTCTATTCTAAACTAGTTTGTTAGATGCGGTATTAGAATGCTGGTAGCAAACTTTGCCCCTTATTCATAAACGACGTTTAAAGTTAACTTTACTCATCGTTTATGAATAAACCCCTTAAACACTGGTGTGTTCCTTCATAAACGATAATTAAAGTTGAGTGACGTGCATACATCTAAAATGTATGGTTAAAGAATCGCTAATCACTAGTTAACTTCAAACCCCCTTATTCATAAACCCCCTTATTCATAAACAATGTGTAGTGTGCAATGAGAATAAAAGCCAGTAAACATAAACATGTTTACTGGCTTTTATTCTCATTGCACACTAACATTATAATATTTAGCCATGGTGATCTTTCAAGGCCACAACCTGGACTTCAAGGAAAAGTAAGGAGTGAACGTCTGTGGCAGGAATTAATGGAAGTTTTAATTCGATGGGTGGAAGTGGTGTCAACAAGCATTTGTTTTCAATTAGATTTATTAGTGTATTTTTTTATATAGTTCTTCTTTCATTTAGACATTAGAATTAATAAAATTCCTAAATAAAAAACTCTAAATGAAATAAACACATTTTAAAGAACATAAAAACTCTTTAATTTTAATCTTAATATTGCTTCAACCTTAATTTTTGAGCTCTGGATACATTAACATTACTTCTACAAATCACTTAAATACCATGATATATTAAAAACTAAGAAAGAATAAAAAATACAAACATATTTTAAAGAAAATAAAAACTCTTTATTTTGAATATTGCCTTAACCTTCATTTTGGAAATGAGCTATTGTTATATGACTTTTATAAATCGCTTAAATACGGTAATAAATTAAAAAGTAATAGTAGAGAATACAAAATACAAACATATTTTAAAGAACATAAAAACTTTTAAATTCACATATCACTTAACATACACATTAATAACTAAGAAAGACTGACTAGGTACTAAAATTACGACTCTTAGTCATATTTTTAGCAGGCAGTTATATGTCTGCATAAAACATTATTCAGTGCAACCATAGGATGGTAATGCAAGGTCCTGTGTCTTAATAAACACCTCCAATGTGATTTGAGCAATACAAAACAGCACTCTATACAATTCCTTGCTTGTACATGTCGCTGGGTATAATATCTATGACAGAGCCAGGAACTGCAAATCATCAGACAAGGCCGCTGAGGATATCCAAAATCACCTTCAGTATTATGTAATAGTTATTGGCAACACAACTAATTATTTGTTACATGATTGTTTTGGAAATAAAATGTTTTAAATAACACAAATATCAGTCATTAAGATAAAAAGGTAGGGCAGGGTACACCAATGTGCTCAATTTTAAATAACATAGAAAAAGTTAACCTACCTAATAACCATTTTGGTGCAATTCTTGCATAAAACTTTCCATTCTGCTAGATGCCCCTATGAACGAGTCATGGGTGGCCACCTAACTTCAAATTGATATTAATAATTTTTAAATTACTATCGCACACCTGTAGACAAAGAAAAAAAAATGGAACATGATATAATAATCCTATAAAATATATTTCTATAAGCATTTTTAGAAATAATAATATTATTACATAGTTTAGCCACAAACACATGCATACTTACCAATTGTTCATTCAATGAATGGTATCGTTTCCGAATAAAAAATAATCGCTCTTTTTCTGATGGTTTGACAATTGCCACATGAATACAGTCTATGCATCCAACTATACCTGATACCGCCTCTGAAACCTGTTGTTTTGGAAATATAATAATGTTTTGTTTATTAAGGTAGACAGATTTATTACTACTAGGTACTTGGAAGTGTGCATATATTGCATTTTCTAAGTACCTATTGTCATTAAAGAAGGTATATTGTTTCATATAAATTACTTAGGAATATGTTCCTAATAAAAATTATGAGTTGTCATACATTAACTTGCCCAAGTCTTATTTGGGCTCGTTGTACTTGCAACCTTGGAAACACAATCCATTTATTTACAATAGCAGGCTGGCACAATGCTTCAACAATTTGGCGTATACACCTGGTCACTGTTCTTAATGGACTTTGATATGAAGCCGTAGCTATGTTAAAAGCTAAGTATACACAAAACCTGAAATATGATGAATTCATTGAGAAAGACAATTAGGGCACTTTTATTTTAAGTTGGAAGTACACAACTTACCTTGACTTGAACACTAATTCTGGTGCCTTTTAATGATATTAAACGCCGAAGATCATCACAAAGATGCCAAAAATTTTGTTTATCCAGCCTAAAACGATGAATAAATTCAAATTCCGACATCTCCACAATTTGCTCCATGTTACGGCGATTTAATCTTATTTGATGCTTTTGCAATGGTGCTTCATTATTAGCCGCCCATAATAGTCTCAAAGCATGCATTTTCAATAATTTATTTGAATGAAATAACAAAAAAAAAACTATTTATTACTAATTTAAGGTTAACGTGAGCGTCCTAGCTCCCGCTAATTTAGCGTGCCGCGGAAACGTTGAAATATCATTAGTGTAATAGTGTTTGTCAAAAGTGGCTTATTTTGTCTACCATTTTGATGAACAATTTTGACGTTCATCTGTCACGCTCGCTTCGACGTTCCTTTGCGCATGACGAATGGTGACTTGTCTACCAATTTAGCAGCAGTCACGTGACATCTGGTAAGCAAACGGCAACTCCATACATTTTGACTTTTCCGTTGACGTTATCGCTTACAGAAAAGGGATTTTGTCTAGGCCCCCAGGTTTGAATACGCGTAATTTCGAGACGCCATTAGCGCAGTTCCACATGGTTGGCTATTTTTTGCGAGTTCACTTGATAAGCGAACGCGTCATTCTTATTATTGATAAGAATGGTGCCTACTAATGGTTACCATTATTTATTCACCAATGCGAGAATTGATTCGAGTTATTAAAAAAAGTGCTTTGTTTTTTTATTTTATCTTTACTAATCGATAGTGTTTCATGGAGTGGTTCGACCCTCCACGGGATTAAAACGATCAAAATTTAACCTTGTTGATAGCCTTAAATATTTTGTAATTAGTCACAAAGGCCCCGCGCCGGGACAGAAGTATTAACACCGGTATGTTCGATAGATAACCTTTTACCTACATAAATAGCAGTTTACACAAAAACTCATTCATAAGTTTCGTCGTCCACGCAAACGAAGTCGCGGACACAGCTAGTTTGAAATAATAATGTAATTATGTGCATTTATAATTAAAATTTTAATAAAAAATCTTACCTATAACCAGGAGTAATTATTTATTTTCTTGTATAAGGCAACATGTAGGTACAGACGAGAGCTCATCAAGCTACTACAATATGTTCTAGATTTTGAACTTTATTGTAGTAATTATTAAGGCTTAAGGTTGATTGAGAACATTTGAGAATTTCGGGTAGTTTGACCTTTGTCGTCCGTAACTTACTGCTATCTTATAATTTTATTATGACATTGTTATTATTATTCCTTATAAAGGTATATTCATGTTAAAGCGGACCCCAGACTCCAAAGCTGAAAAAGCTTCGAATGCCACTGAAATTTTTTTTTTTTTGTCGGTAGTACTAATTAATTAAAGTTTTAGTCCTTTATAAGTTGTTTTTGTATTTTTTTTTTACCGATGTGTATTATTTATTATCTTGATTTTTATATTGGCAGGCGTAAGGCGCATAATATTACATACTTAGTTTCTAATGAAACAATAACTAATTCGTGTCCATGACATTTCCAAAAATACATATTTCAATGGGTTAATTTCTTCGCGATAAGCGTCTTAAGCCTGTGTGAAATGCCAAAGAGCAAAGAGAAACAACCCGAACAAACCACAAATGATTTTATTTTGTACGGACGAAAGCAGGTCAGGCTACCCTAAACTGTCAAATATTCCCATCAATCTTAAGCCTAACAGCTTTCCTAGCTGCACTCTCTAGCGATGCGCTAAGGCCGCGTTTCCATTGAATCGGAGCTGGGCGGAAAGGAGCGGTGAAGAGCGGTGAAAAGTGGTCAGTATTTTCACTGAAGCGGAGCGAAGTAGAGTGAGTGGAATGGAGCGGAGCATGCTTTTGAACTTTTCGTCCGTTTTGATTACGTATGCACCTATTGACGTAACGTTGATAACTGACACACAGCGCGCGAGTCACGCACCGCCCTGCTGTTCTCCGCTCTGCACCCCAATTCTCGTTGTCTTTCGCACCGCATCGCCACGCTGTATTTTTATTATGAATATCTGCTCAGCTCTGTTCCCTGCTCGTGCTGTTTCGAGCTGCATCGAGCAGATTTCGTGCAAAGCTAAGCTCGTTTCCGCCCCGCTCTGCGTTAGTGGAAACACGGCCAAAGCCGTACCCTTTAGCGGTGTTGCCGCTTGCTTTGTAACTGTCCCGGCTGGAGGCTTTAAATCATATAAGGTAACTATAGGATAGTCCGGTTAAGTAGTCACGACATCGCAATATCAACGACGGGACATCATATAAAAAAAGGACACAATAATGCCAAAATTAGTTCAATGATGATCTTCATTTGTCGGGTTTTGGCGGTAAAGTTGAGCTGAATGTCACGCTCATTTTTCATTGGAATTTTTAAATTATTTATAGTGTTGTTTAGTAAATAAAAGTGCGTGATTTATGTGGTTAAAAGTGCATTCAGTAAATAATTCATAAAGAACATTGAGATATCGCAGCATAGTGGCCTCATCATGACTTTGCCTCAATCCTCCCTCGTAGACGGTTCACGTGGCCGTCTTTTTTGACATTAATAATTCATTACGTCACATTGGTTAAATGCACAAACAGTGCGAAGCCAAAAAAGAAATAAATAAATAAAATAATCTTCATTTGTCTTAAGTATCCAAAACACACGAGCAACCCACTGGGCATAGTAATCATACATACTCTATGAAAATTGCAAATATCTTCCTAATAAAATAAAATACAGGCAAACGGACAGAAAACGGAGCATTAATAATTGGATACCGTTGACACCCTTAGAATACGGAACCCTAAAAACTGTTGAAAAGCTACGCCAACCCCATTATTGCGTAATTACCTGCTTACTGTTGTAAAAAATAGTATTTTCAGGCAGTCGTGTTTGTAATTCTGGCCGCACGCTCATTTGCTTGAGAGTCAAGGACGTGATATTGACGAGTTTTTATAAAGATTTTTCTATGCGAAGTGATGTGGACAATAAGAAAATCGGTATATACGTAATTTAATTTAAAAAAGTGTGCGTTACTAATATAGTTTGGAAAATTACGACCTCTTTGGTTAATCACCTATGGTCTGGTTCAAAAGTATATAATGAAAGTGTAAGCAAGGTCAGATTCTTACGATTACGTACTCACTAAACGGAATTAGAAAAACAAAAAAAAATATGTCTATGACCAGTTTTTACAAGAACAAAATTTTTGTTTGTATAACTTTAGGCACTTACTGAATTCAATGAATTTTAATTGAAAAGCCATCGAAAGAGATTATAAAATTAACCTTCAAATATAGTCAAATGAATGACCACTTTTTGAGGTGATTTAATATTACAGTATTCCTAAGGTTAGGTACATTAACAAAAGTGAATGTGAAATGTTTAAGTTTTTGTGGTTTGTGCTTTACATAGAATCTTACCATAAAAACTTAAACATTTGTTCAGAGTGTGGACCCGATTCTCTTGTTCATAAACTAAACTAAGTTAAGTTTAAGTTTTTTCTTTCTATTTCATTAAGAAAAGAATAGAAAATAAATATTTATTTAGTTTTATTTAATTAGACCGCGCCTGATATAAATCGACATGTTTTTACTTTCATTCTTTAAAATTTTAGTCTGCTAATTTTTATAAGGACCTATCTTAGAATTTAATATCAACACCTAACGTATTTCCTTGGTTGTTCCTTGCGGGGCTCGTGGCTCTCTACGGTGGACGCCATCATTCGCATGCGAGCTCTCACGACAGAGGATGCTGTGGCCCGGGGTGAGGTTGTCTTGGTGGTGTCTCTAGACATCGCCAACGCTTTCAATACCCTACCCTACACTGCAGTTGCATTAGGGAGGCATTCCGTTATCACCGGATGCCGACCTATCTCTGTCAAGTGGTCGAGGCCTATACGACGGACAGGGCCGTCATATACCCCGGTCACCAAAGACTGTGAAAAAGGCAAGAGATGTCGTGCGGTGTTCCGCAAGGATCGGTCCTGGGCCTGCATCTGTGGAACATCAGGTAAGACTGAATACCGCGCCGACCTCCCTATCTGCGCCAGCGTAGCGCATTTGTTGCGCTAACAACAGGCTAGTTCTGGCACCTCGGGGTTGCGACAATCGTCGAAAAGATCCGGCAATCGGGACTCGAGGTGGCCCTGCACAAGTCCGAAACCATGTGCTTCCATGGTCCTCGGAAAGCGCCACCGTCGGTTTTCCACATAACAGTAAGAGGGTTCACATCGGCGTCGGGTCGACGATGAAGTACCTGGGACTAGTCCTCGACAGACGGTGGAACTTCGAGGAGCACTTCCGACGTTTGGCTCCCAAGCTGATAAACGCCTCCTGCAGGAGGTTCTACGCGAGGACCGTGCGATTCATGGCCCTTTACGGGACACCGGTGTAGGCGCGGTGCCTAAGGAAGCGACCAGCCCAATACCGCACAGTCTCCGCTGAGTTGGCGAGCCATCTTGCCGGATTGCGACCATGAGATCTGGAGGCCAAAGCCCTCGCCCACATGTGGGAGTGGCGAGAGGAGGCCGGAGCATAAGTCCGCTGCCGAAAGAAAACGCGGTACGGCTGGCAGAGCTCTGGCGGGATCTCATGGCGACATGGAGAGTGCGATTGTCGCAATCCAGTGCTGGGCACGCCACAATAGCAGCGTTAAGTCCCCTCTTTGAGGAGTGTTTAGAGAAGCGCCACGGCGCCCTCACCACGGGCTGACGCAGGTCCTCACCGGACATGGCTGTTTCGGGAGGTTCCTGTTCCGCATAAAGCGGGAGGAAACGCCAGGGTGTCACCACTACGGGGATCGCTGGGAAGACACGGTGGAGCATACAGTGGAGGTCTGCCCGGCTTGGGTAGAGCACCGCGGTGTCCTCGTGTTGGCGATCGGCGGGGATCTCTCGCGCCCGGTTCTGGTCCAGGCTATGCTCCGGAGCGAGAGTGCGTGGCAGGCCGTCACATCCTTCTTCGAAGCAGTGAGGCTGGCAAAGGAGGAAAGAGCGAGAATCCCAGCGCCCTGACGCCTCTAGCCGCCGCAGGAGACGCCCTGATTGGGAGACAACATCGATCTCCCGGCTACCGTAGGCGCGGGCTTACGTGCAATGCAGTGGACAGCTCGCCGCCTGGTAAGGACCAGTCCCGGGTCGACGGAGCGTTGTGTTACACGAGCGCCGCAAAGAGATATTAGCACATCGTAACGGGGTCCACGAAGACCGATGCCTCCTGGGTCAGGGTTGCGGGTTGGTTAAAAAAGAACTCTTAGCCCTAGCGCACAGGCAAGTGAAGAAACACAGTCAGTAAACGTCTGACACTCCCTTCCGCTCCACGCAGAGCGGGAGAGATCGTTTGATGATTTCCATCCAGAACAAATTAAATTATAACAGTAGCACAGGGCGATCGATCAGGTTAAGCTACGCGTTTAGCGCTGGTAGGATGGCTGACCATCATTACATACCCCTCTACCACTACTCCTCAGTGCCTCGGAAAATCATTTGTCTTTGCTGTCACTCGTAGATCTTTGACAGTCTTTACAGGTAGTCAGAAGCCTGAAAGTAAAAAAACCAGGTTTACCACCCAGTAACTGGGTTGTGGAGGTAAGGTAACAGATAGGCAGTCGGAGCGCCTCAGCTGAATCCGGCCAGGCTTGCATATGCATATCATAGTTGAGAAAAGGCTGGGCAATTAACCTAACACAGTTCCACGCACCTCACAAAGTGTACAACCCTCTTTAGGCTACTATTTCCAGGAAAAGAGGTGCCGCCATATGATTAGTGTCCGTAATTTACGTTATTTATAAAGTCTAATCACCACTGTCATTCCATGACAGCTGTCATGTAGTAAGATAACCACCGTTCTTCTACGAAACCTTAGCTGTGGAGTTTTGACAGGAAAGCCAAGATGAGTGTCACGCGCATTTTTCATTGGACTTTTAAAATTATTTATAGTGTCGTTTAGTAAATAAAAACGCGTGATTTATGTAGTAAAAAATGCATTCAGTGATTAATTCATAAAGAACATTGAAATATCGCTGCATAGTGCCACATCATGGCTTTGCATGAAATCTCCTAGTAGGCGGCTCACGCGGCCGTTTTTCAACTGTCATTGGCGATATCCGCCATTATTGTGAAATAAATTTTTTAAAGAATTTCTAATTTTTAGAATTTAGAATTTTGTTACACGTGTTATTGGCAAAATTGTGGTATCTAACTACAGAGGCCATTGAAGAGTTGAAGTAGTATTCATTCTAAAGAAAACAAAGAAACCTTAGCTGTCTATGTTCAACTGGGAAACAGAACGGTCAGCAGTGAAATGGACAACCCTGTTCAGAGTAAATAGTACGCGTTATTATACAATTATTATTGTACACTTTAATAGACATAGGAAACAATTACACCTTACCCAAGACAGTTTGACAACCGACACGTTTAGAATACCAGCACAGTAAACAGAAATACCAGTCAGTTTACTTACTTACAGTTTGTTTATAAATAATAATATTATAAACATATTATTTTAAACATTAGATTTGTTTACTTAAACGTTAACAAATATACAAACATTTCACATTTATAACAATGTCGTAGGTATTTTATATACGACAAGTCAGCCAACGTAAATCAACATTGTTTTTGTTTTAATATTTTATGAATGAGAAGTTGCCTAGAGTTATCATTCTCCTGACCACTCTCATCAACATCATCTCAGCGTTAATCCCAGTCCCATCCGAAGCTTTTTCAGCTCTGGAGTCTGGGGTCCGCTTTACCAGTCTAACTGCTGATTGTGGCTAAACTTCAACATTTTTCGTGAAGCGACTGCTGTCAGACCTCTAGAACCCGAAGGCAATATCGAAGCATTGCAGCTAGACCAATTTTTGGACCTTTTTTTTTGCCACTTTTTCTCCTGACCACTATAGTATATTAAATAAATAATACATAAAGGCGTAGGATACCTTCTGTAACCAGCAACAAGCCGTCTACCACATGTTTCATATAAGCCAGATACTTCGCACATCCCTGGGGAGACCGTAAAAGGCCTCCCCTAGGCCTCACTGTGTACGGAAGCGCGTGACCACTGTGCCACCGTCTTCCCTGGTCAATTGATGGGTACACAGTGTACCCGTATCCAGTACACATCCCTCCACTCTATGCGCCCGCGACGCCAAAGGTCCACTTACCTTTTTTTTACCTGCTGAGGCCTACAATCAGTGGACTAAGGAATCTGGTGTCTCAGTGTGTGGCATTTTTGGTGTCGCGCGGCCTAAAATACAATTCCAGAAAGACTTTTACCCCTTGTATTTAGACCAAGAACATACCAAACGACAAATGTTCCTACTGATGCCCTTAACGGTGCGTATATGTTCAAGGAATGGGGGTCACGTAACAGGTGACCTTAAAGAGGACAAGGACATAGAAAGGAGCGCAAGGCTTTTGGCGAGTAAAAGCAATATGCTCACTCGCAAGTTCGCACGTTGCACAAACGAGGCAAAGATATGCCCCCTTATTAATAAAAGATGTTTAAAGTTAACTAATGATTAGCGATTCTTTAACCAAACATTTTAGACGTTTGCACGTCACTTAACTTTAATATTTGTTTATGAATAAACCCCTTAAACACTGTGGTGTATATTCATAAAGGATGATTTAAGTTAAGTGACGTTAAAAGGTCAAAAATATATGGTTAAAGAATCGCTAATCACTAGTTAACTTTAAGCAGCGTTTATGAATAAGGGGGAACATTTTTAAGGCGTTCTGTCTGTCATTCTACTCGAGTGGCCTGTACGTGAAACATACACAGCGCAACTACAGAGCCCAATAGAATAACGCTTTTAGGGTGCTAATCGGGCTGTCGTGGTGCTGCAGCGCGTATGGTAGGTACAAAAATGTGTATGCTAAAGGGCGAACTAACGGTTCATCAAGCCATCACGTTTCGTTCGTTACTTTCGTATTAGTCATCTATTTTTAATCTCACGTTGATATCCGCGGTCGCAGTATAATAATTGGGTGGTAGGCCATAACATCGGCCGCCGGCAGAAGTTACCACCCACCAGACAAAGTCTTGCCGCCAAGCGGTTTGTCGTGTTCCGGCATGATGTCTGGTGAAGCCGTACGGAGGACGGGTCTGAACAGTTGTGTTGCGATGTGTGCAGGGTACGATGCGCCAAATGTTGTTGTGTTGGGAGTTTGGTCGTGGAGGGTCTTCAGATCAATCTCCCTTTGGCGCAGCATCGTTGGTCGTGTTGTTGGGTTTAACATTGCATCACCTCGCTCAACTGCCGTCTTCCTTCCTATTCGCTCAGTTTTTCTGAGTGAATAGGCTCTTAATAAACTAGCGCGCTTTACCATCAACGATCGCATCACTGCTTACCATCAGGCGGGATTGCGGTCAAGTGCTAGTTTATAATTATTAAAAAAAATGTGCCTCATTAAATGGCGGGTGGATCAATTTTGATTATTAGCGTAAAGTTAAGACCGTCTAGGGTCAACATTTTTATAACTTTTCTTGATAAACCGATCCCAGCCGCCAGATTTAATAGGCTCTTAATAAACTAGCGCGCTTTACCAACAGCGATTGCATCACTTCTCAACATCAGGCGGCCAAGCACTAGTTTAGAATGTATAAAAAAAGATTACAAATGAATGATTTATTATTATAGATATGTCTATTTAAATATTGGCGTAGACTCCCTCGTTCATAAACTAAACTAAATATAAAATTAGCGCATCTTTTTCTTTCTTTTTCATTAAGAGAAGAACAATAGATAAATATTTCTTTACTCCTGTCAAATTAGTTAGTGTCTTGGGTAAATTGACGTAAGTTTAGTCTTCATGTTTTTAATCTCGTCTAAATTGTCTATGGAGTATCTTAATTTGACAGGACTAAATTAATCTTTTATCTTCTGTCCTTTTCTTAATTAAATAAATAGAAATAGATACACTGAACTTTAGTTTATGAACAATATCGGCGCCGCTATAAGCCATTTCACGTGGATGTCATTGCACCCATAATAATTCTCGTGCCCACCTGATGATACAACCGTACCATATTTCCATTTAAAGTATCTGTATTTTTCCTAAGTCTCAATTCTGCGAGTCAATGGCGCCGATTCTGTTGTTAACAAACTAAACTAATTTTATGCTATGTGCATCTTTTTCTTTCCATTTCGTTAAGAAAAGGAGAGAAGATAACATTTTAATTTAATCCTGTCAAATTAAGGTACTCCATAGACAGTTTAGACGCGATTATAAACATGGCGACTAAAAATACGCCAGTTTACGGAGCGCACTAATTTGACAGGTCTGAACTGACATTTTCCCCCTAATTCATAAACGCTGCTTAAAGTTAACTAGTGATTAGCGATTTTTTAAACAATCATTTTAGACGCTTGCAGGTCACTTAACTTTAAAAATCGATTATGAATAAACCCCTTAAACACTGTGGTGTTTATTCATAAAGGATGATTTAAGTTAAGTGACGTTAAAAGGTCAAAAATGTATGGTTAAAGAATCGCTAATCACTCGTTAACTTAAAGCAGTTTTTATGAATAAGGGGTAAGTAATAAGGGGTTTATCTTCTAGCCTTTTCTTAATGAAATAGAAAGAAAAAGATGCAAATAACTTAAAATTAGTTAAGTTTATGAACAACAGAAACGGCGCCACTGTCATCTTATATTTAATATACTAGCTGCGCCTTGCGGCTTCACCCGCATAAGTTTCGACCCCATGGGAATATCGGGATAAAAAATCCTTTGTGTTACTCCTGAAACACGGCTGAGCGATTGAAGGCGGGTGGTGAACCAATCCTTATGGCCCTTCAGAAGTTATTTAATTCCGTCATAGTCAAGGGAAAAACGCCACAGGCATGGCACAGAAGTGTGGTGGTACTCTTTTTCAAAAAGGGCGACAACACCCTTTTGAAAAACTACAGGCCCATCTCACTTCTGAGTCATGTCTATAAGTTGTTTTCGAGAGTCCTCGCGATTTGTCTCGCCTGCAGGTTTGACGACTTCCAGTCTCCCGAACAAGCCGGTTTCCAAAAGGGCTTCAGCACAGTAGACCACATACATACGCTGCGGCAGGTTATACAGAAGGCCGAGGAGTATAACCTACCCTTTTGCTTGGCGTTTGTGGACTACGAAACAGCCTTAGATTCGTTCGACACCTGGGCTGTACTGCAGTCTCTCCAGCGGTGCCAAGTAGACTATCGGTATATTGAAGCGCTGAAGGGTTTGTACGAAAACGCCACCATGTCAGCCCGAATACAGGACCAGACCTCGAAACCAATACCTTTGCAGCGTGGTGTCAGACAGGGAGATGTTATCTCCCCGAAACTGTTCACCGCTGCATTGGAGGATGTCTTCAAGGTTCTGGACTGGAAAGGACTTGGCATCAACATCAATGGCGCGTACATGACACACCTTCGGTTTGCTGATGATATTGTAGTCATGGCTGAGACTGCGGAGGACCTGAGTACAATGCTCAAAGACCTCAGTAGAGCCTCCGAGCGAGTCGGTCTTAAAATGAACATGGACAAGACGAAAGTCATGTCTAATGTCCATGTTGTAATGACTCCTATAAAGATTGGTGACTCTGTTCTCGAAGTTGTTGACAGCTACGTGTACCTGGGACAAACTATCCAGTTAGGAAAGTCCAACTTCGAGAAAGAGGTCAATCGTCGAATCCAACTCGGCTGGGCTGGTTTCGGGAAGCTACGTAAAATCTTCTCGTCCGAAATACCGCAGTGTCTCAAGACAAAAGTCTTCGACCAGTGTGTGTTGCCAGTGATGACTTATGGAATTGAGACGTGGTCGCTAACAATGGGCCTTATAAGAAGGCTCAAAGTCACTCAAAGGGCAATGGAGAGGGCTATGCTTTGGGGGACACATTGCCCGTAGGACCGATGCCCGATGGGGCCGACGGGTTCTCGAGTGGCGTCCACGCACCGGAAGACGTAGCGTGGATAGGCCCTCGACAAGGTGAACCGACGACCTGGTGAAGGTCGCGGGAAACCGCTGGATGCGGGAGGCGCAGGACCGGTCGTCGTGGAGAACCTTGGGGGGGCCTATGTCCAGCAGTGGACGTCTTTCGGCTGAAATGATGATGACTCCTGGAACCATACGTATGCCAAATTTCATCCAAATCCGTTCGTGTCAGAGCGAAACTAGCAAACAAACTCACTTTCATATTTATAATATTAGTAAGGATTGATGTAATGGTTAGGGTTACCAACTTTTTTACTTTAAATAATTATATTAATTTGTCGTCCTCCGTGGCGCAGCGGTCAACACGCCTGCCTGCGACATGAAGGCCCCGGGTTCGATCTCCGGCCAGGTCATGATAGGAAACGATCTTTTCCTGATTGGCCTGGGTCTTGGATGTTTATGTATATATTTATCTATTATAAATATAGTATCGTTGAGTTAGTATCCCATAACACAAGTCTCGAACTTACTTTGGGGCTAGCTCAATCTGTGTGATTTCCGTATATATTTATTTATATTATTTTAGAATCCATTACCCGCAAAACTACACTAGATGTTGTAAAAGTGCTGCAAATGTAGTAGGTAGTAGTTTCTCTCACATTTTTAATAATCTTGTCGGCCTCCCGTACAGCAAGACAACGTTTTGATTTTATGGGCCATCGCCAGACAATTTCATCGTAGGCATAATTTTAAATTTTTAACAGAAACTAAAACTATTAAATACAATTATCTATATCTAACGTTAATTTGCTTTCACGAATAACAATATTTTATTTATTAAAAAATTGCCTTAAAACCGTTAACTTAATTTAGTATTGATTGAACTTTGAAAGCAATCTATTTTTATTAATACCTCTTTCTTTTCATATAAATGGCTTATTAATTGATATTTTGACAACAGCAACAGGACAACAGGTTAAGCTACTCATAACTGTCAAATATTCTCAATCAAACGCCTTGATGCTATAACGATAAAGTTGAAAATTTAATAGTGAAATTTTACAGATGGTAGTAGCTTAATGTGCTGTCGTCTATACATGCATACTCCTCCGAAACAGACGTATTGTCACTTACCAAGTACTTAATAGGTTATCGTCCCACTGCTGGGCACAGGACTTCAGGTCTCCTCTCATACAGAGAGCTTAATGACCACGCTTTCTCAATGCGGGTTGGCGATTTCAGGCTTTATGTCCAGGTTTCCTTAAGATGGTTTCCTTCACCTTGTAATCAGTCATTTGTGACCAAGATATACTTAGAAAGTACATATAACTTAGAAAATATATATATATACGTAAAAATATAATTCTGGAATTGACAATTCGCCCACAAAATACTGACTTCTGCAGAAAAATATTCTTATATAATATAATATTGTTACGAATGTACCTTGTGTCAATGGCATAAGGTTCAATATTGCGTGACATGCAGTACATAACTTTTAAGACGCATTTCTAAACCTAGGGTGGCCTATCGAATGGTACATGTTTCTTATCTATTATTAACGAAGTTTCGACATCGAAATTTCTAGAAACTCGTTTCCGGGAATTACCTGTAGGTACTTGCTGAACTTACTCGAAATTATGCGCTATTATTATTAATTGTAGACAGGTCTAGAATGTTCGATTAGCGGGCCTATAAAGCGCAGTGACGCCAGCGCACAGTCAGTCTGCATTCGACTACCGAGACGAAACAAGCGACAGTTAAGAAGCGATCATTGAGAATACCTATTGCGAAAACTGTAACGAGAAATTTGAGGACTGCGTGAAGTAGCATCTGTAGTGTTATTGTGTGTGTACGACACGGACTTCGTGGACGTAAGGGAAGACTTCGGTGCCACACCAGATTCGTTCTACTTGTCATTGCCTACTACCGACTGTACCTTCGTTGCCAATAAACTTCGGAACCCTTAACCGGCATTTTAATACCCCTAGCCCGTAACAATATATACGACGATTCGCCCGTTACCGGCCAGTAAATTCGTGTGAATCGATATAAGCCATCTAAATCAATAGCAACTGTTTTTCTAATGTCATTAAACTTTATTGGCACTTATCATCTACTTTCCATAATATAACTATTTGCTTAATCCGTTTTAACATTTACACAGGGTCAATGTTGTTTTTGGTATGTAGGGTAGGTCATGTTTTCTATGTTCAGAATTAATCTTTTATCATCATCATCAATGTGTAGCAGTTCAATGCTGATCACAGATATCTCCTATTGCCAGGGATGTGCCTTACATGCGTTACGCAAGAGGGGTTCCGGAATTGGTCTTTTAAGAGGAATCGAGACCACCCGTATGCGCAGATGATGATAACCGGGACGGTTTTAGTGAGGTAAAAATCGCACACTGCCCGACCTCATTCCTCGGAGATCGGGTGCCTTTTGAAGGTGTTGTGGGATGCAGGTTGTCTAGGTCTTATTTCAATGATTCCTTTAATTTGCGCCTTTTAAAAATTCGTTTATTCTACCAGAAATTACAGTTATATTTAAATACATAAAATGGCTAATTAGCGTGCGTACGTTGGCTGTCGTCGGTGAGAGAGTGTCGTTGAGGGCGCGGCGCGGCCGCGGGGCGATCGCCCCCTCCCGCGTCCCTCTAGTACCGCGCTCTGGTGTAGTGGCACTTTCGTCGCATCTTCACCAGAAGGCGCGAACAGAAGGTTTGCTCCGAAAACAAAAAAAAAGGTCTCTCCTATTGCACGCCATTCCCCTCGATTTTTGACAACCCATTCAGCTGCTACCAGCCATCCTGCTAAGATCGTCACTTCACCTGAAGCCGGAGTGAAGTGGAGATCGTGCATTGGTAAGCCTAAGGTGGGACACCTTAGGCTTACCAAGGCTTAGGCGATCTCCACCCAAGAATACGTCTATCCCAACAGTCATTAGTTCTACAGTTAATATAGCCGGCCCATTGCCTCTACAGTTTGTTTATTCTGTGATCTATGTATGTCGGTAACTTTACTTATCTGACAGATCATCCCGTTGCGGATAGAGACCTCAGAGAGACTCCAGGCATAACCCATGCTAAAGCTCATTGAGCGACCTGGAATTTATGGACCAGCCGTACTGTGAGTGTCTACGTTTCGGCTCAGTAAGTCATAACTGGCGGGATGTACCTACTGATTGAAGACTTTAGTCTTTTTTTTTTAATTGGCTCTGTGGAATACGCGACGAGAATACTCAACAAAGCTTCACAAATGCTGCCCAGTGTAGCTGAATTCGGCTTTTAGACTTCGTCTCAAAATTGTTATTGTTCTTACCAAACACCAGAATTTGCCCGAAGTAACACAACCTTGAGACCGCCACCAGTCCAGGGGTAATGTTTTCCTTGAACATAAACTGGTTTTGCCACAGTTCATCCGGAGACCAATCTCTACAGAAGAATTGACTAGGCACAGATTCAACCAGTATAACGATGTCTTCTATCAATGTAAAGCATGAGATTTGGTCGCCATTAAAGTTAATGCCTCGACCTGCCCAGCACCCTAATCACCTAACACGCTATTACTATCAATTGAAATTATTTTGAAGTATATTGCTGATCTATTGCTTCATCTGTTCGAAAAATGTGTCTGCTCAACAACGTTAATAACGCAATGAATGTTGTTGAACTGTCAAAATGAAACCTATTGCTGCTGATAGTGTCTTACGTAATTAACGCACAGGTCAGCGTCATAAACACATCCTCCAGTGCGTTAGAGAACAATTTCGGGGAAATTACATCCCCTTGTCTCAGCCCTGGGGGATATGTTCGGTTCGCCAGTTTTAATCTTTCATAAATATTCATTAATGGAAAATTCGAGAGTTAATGACGAATTCACTCTCGTAAAATTCCATTCACCATTCATATTTCGTAAACCCAGTAGGTCGATGGAAATATTTACCGAATACACATTCACATTAACATTAACTAACAGACATTTTTTTTATCCAAAGGGGAAAATGAGACCCTATTACTACAACTCCACTGTTTGTGTATTGGTGTGTCTGTCACCAGGCTAAATCTCATAAGCCGTGATAGCTAGACTGTTGAAATTTTCACAGATGATGTATTTCTGTATATTAAAAACACTAAAAACGGAATAGAATATTTAAATCTTGCTCAGCAACAAATAGACGCTTGACTTATAGAATATTTAGTTGTACCTACCTATATTCATTTTAAAATAATTAATTCTATACAGCAAACGTGATTTAAATAGATAATGATACGAAACCTTTCGTCCATAAGCCCGACTCGCATATGGTCGGTTTTTCCAAGTAACTATTACTGCCGTCCCAACTCTCCTTTAACCTCTCTCTGCCCAAAGCCGCCATGGACTAACGTTGGGAAAGTAAATTAGTTTAGTTTTATTTGTTCTATAAGTGCATTAAAAACATAGGTGTAGGTACGGACAACAGCAGGCCAAGCTACTCAAAACTGTCAATTATTCCTAATCAACCTTTCCTTTTCTTTATTTTTTGGCTTCGCACGGTCTGTGCATTTAGCCAATGTCAAGTAATTATGAATTATTCATGTAGAAAAAGACTGCAGCGTGACCAGTCTTACGTGTGAGGTTTGGGGCTAAGTCATGATGTGGCCACTATGCTGCGATATTTCACTGTTCTTTATAAACTATTTACTAAATGCACTTTTTACTACATAAATCACGCACTTTTATTTAGTAAACAACACTATAAATAATTTTAAAAGTCCAATGAAAAACGAGCGTGACACTCAGCTTGACTTTCCCGCCAAAAAACCTCCTAATCAACCTTGAGCCTTAATGTTTTAGACATAAAGATTTTTTTTTTTTAAACAAAAACGTTGCCCCACACTAGGAATTTCTCCTGTATCGTGAGTGCGTTTACAAACCTATAAACTCACATACACAAACAGCCAGACCCGGAACAACTAATTGTAGGCTATACAAATATTTGTTCCGTGCGGGAATCGAACCCGCGACACGCGGCGCAGCAGTCGATCTCTCAACCATTACACCAATTGTGTCGACGAATTGAAATTCTAATAAAGAAATCTGAGAAATTGTAGTGCTTGGTGTGCTGTCGCCTGCACCTTCATAATGTCAGGCGTAGAAAAACAATAAGGAACTTTTTGCTAGAACAAAACAAAACCTACCAACTGTGTTCTTGTTTACATAGTAACTCACAATAAAAATAGAAGATAATAGTAATCAAACACGTAGCAGATAATTCTCACGATTATCTAATATCTATCATCTATGTATCGCTAAGTAGAGCAGATAACCAGTGTCATGATTTGCATAAATAAACACACTCAATAATAAACACTTACAAACATACTCAATTCAATCGTCATTGAATATGCACCATTACATAAATAAGATTGCATTCTTAAAAAGAAAACAATGATTAAGTGTGAAAGTTCTCACTACACTATTTTTCTTCCAAATTCAAATCAAACGTCACCTATAATTAATCAAAGACATTATAATCATTATATCTTAAATTTCTTTGCCTGTAATTTAAATCTTGAATCGAAAAACAATCAAATTATTATTCAGCCATCGAGGCACAGGTTCAGTTCAGACATTCAGCCAGTAGTAAACACTCATTTGTATCAGTTAGTTGAAATGCCGGCGCCGACGGGGCAAGACGCGAGTGCTAAAGACAGTGACGTGCACGTCATCGATATCGACTCGGATGTCGATCAAGTTGTTGCTCCCGTCGATACATCGGATATACCAGTGATACATATCGATAAGCCGAAGCAAGTTAACACCATGAACGGAAACGGTAAGTGTTTTATTTTTTTATAGTACACCTTTTTATATTTTTTTAATTACGCAGGTATCTACGATTTATATGCCTAACTGCAATAGGGTAGTTGACTAAAAAAAAACTAATTAGTCCGTCAGTCAGATTTCCAAAAAATATTAGACACGTATTATTTCATATAAACAAAAAATGAGGACGACACAGTGCGTTGAAAACTCGTGTGACGACACTGCACGCTACACTTTTTAGCGAGTAGTAACGTCACCAGCCATCACTCCTGATCTTTGATGCCTTTTATATTTGTCAATTTTTATTGATTTCATAAAACAAAATATACGTATCCAATATTTTTCTATTATCTGAATGACAGACTAAATAGAATATTTTTTGTACCCGGGAAACATCCCTATTGTATAAATTATAGATTGTTTTTCATTTCATTGGTTGATTTCTGAAAGCGGTGAAGGAAATCATCCCTTTAAACCAAAAATCTCTAAAACGTGACATCCACCAAACCGCACTGGACCCGAATAATATACAGTATGTTAAGAAAACCCTGTCTGACCCATAAGGATAATAAAGGTTAGGTAAACACATGATCAAATATAATATAAAATTTTACGTAATCATCATAGTACCAACACAAATGAATTTTGAAATAATCTTTTTTTCCCGCGAATTAATTCCAACGTCCCCGAAATTTGGTAATTTTTAAAAAGTGACAACACCGGTATTATTATGAGAGAATAGGGATGCGACCACGTGCCGCGTGCCCTGCCGCCCGCCTCCTCCGCCGCCGCGCGCGGTAGTGTGGATAACGCAGATTTATTAAGTTACCTCTTTTTGCGAAATAATATTTATTTTTAGGTGGATTTTTTTTTTTTTTAAGTTTAGCCCGGTTTTGTATCCATTAGTAGAATCAGTTATCGATACCTAACAACACCTTCACGGGTCGGACAGGGTTTTCTTAACATACTGTATTATGGCGGATTGGCGGCGCACTTACGAAGATTAGGCTTGGGTCCCAAGACCATACGGTGGTTGGTTCTAGCAGTAGGAACACTATAGGTATAGGCTAACTAAAAGGTATAGGTTAACTAGTGATTAGCGATCCTTTCTCTGTCTGGAGTCTAGTGGGTGGTAACTTCTGCCGGGAGCCGATGTTATGGCTTACCACCGAGAGAAACATCACACAGTTTAAGGGGTTTATTCATAACTAATTTTAAGTATTACCATCTAAGAATACATGTGGAAAACAATAAAAGTATTGAGTATTGAGTATTGAGTATTGAGGCTGATTATGTGTTCTGTATTAGATAGGTAAACGCGAGTTCATAGTTTACTTCTTGTCAAACTGATCACAGTTGCCGGGAACATCTTAGGCTGTTTATGCTTCAGTTTTTACTTATATTTAGTTTATGTAAAATGTTTTTTTTTTTAATCTTAACAACAGTCCTTTATATGGCTAAACATTTTGTCATATACATAATAGACCTATAAATAAATTTAGACTGTTTACATAGTCACATAAGTCACATGTATTTATCAAAGCCCGTCGTTGATATTGATTCAAGTAATTATCACAAAAAGAATTAACGTCTAATTGTTAGAAAAACGAAAATGGATAAAATAACATCAGAAATAATTGTACACTTTTTCTAAGTCTCAATTACACCTATCTATGGTCCCGATAAAACAGTAATTAGAATAAATAAATCAATTCAAAATGTCGCCGGTTATAAACGTGTTTTCTTTTACTAAGTATTTGATTAGAGTTTTCACATTCCCTGTATCGTAACCTCGAATACAGGTATAGTATTTTATCTATGCTCGAATGTGACCAACACAGAACATTTAGGAGATTTATTTATAAGCTAAGGTAGGTATGACCGAAATTAATTGAAGTTAAAAATCCAAAAAATGTATGGTTAAACAGTGAACAAACCCTCTTATTCATAAACACTGTTTAAAGTTAACTAGTGATTAGCGATCCTTTCTCTGTCTGGAGTCTAGTGGGTGGTAACTTCTGTCGGGAGCCGATGTTATGGCTTACCACCGAGAGAAACATCACACAGTTTAAGGGGTTTATTCATAAACGATTATTAAAGTTAATTGACGTGCAAACGTCTAAAATGTATGTATTAGCTATTGTTTAATAAAAACAATAGCTAATCACTAGTTAACTTTAAGCAGTTTTTATTTAGTCTGGCTGTCGAAAGAATGAGTTCCTGACAATGCGACAGTAGGTAGTTTTTTTAGTATAGCTTCTAACGATGAAACAAATAAACAACTGTCATCACAGAATTCTCTACCCATATCTTTCTCGGAATGTTACCGATTTTCTTTGGTCAACTTTTTTCTTTCAAAGCCCTGTAGATGTACAGGTGGCCAGTTATTTTCATTCTAAAAATATTTAAATAAAACCATCCTACTTCTTAGCTTGTCTATGCAAATCGAAATTGATTCGGCTCAGAATTTGCTACCTTATCGTGCGCATCCAATAGCGTTCATGTAATGCGCAAAGATTAATTTGCATGGTCTTCACAATGGTCCAATCCATTGTTATCTTTCTTCTCAGAGTAGTCAATTCGGAAACACCGATCTCATCTAGTTTTAAAACATAATTTAATTTAGATGTGTAAAGGAGTTCATTTTAACCAAAATAAATATCAATTATCAACAATCAGTGCACGTAGGACACCATACCAAGTGAACCTTTGGCAAGAAAAAAAATACATACAATATGGAGATCCTTTGTTAGATAAAAAGGATACAGCTCATTATTGTGATGCTACCCACCCAGTTATACTTTTTTTTTCTTTATAATTATAAACTAGCGCTTGACTGCAATCCTGCCTGATGGTAAGCAGTGATGCAATCGTTGATGATAAAGCGCGCTAGTTTATTAAACCCATTCACTTAAAAAACGTAGTGAATAGGAAGGAAGACGGCAGTTGAGCGAGGTGGTGCAATGTTAAACCCAAGAACACGACCAACGATGCTGCGCCAGAGGGAGATTGATCTGGAGACCCTCCACGACCAAACTCCCGACACAACAACACTTGGCGCATCGTACCCGGCACTCATCACAACACTACTGCTCAGACCCGTCCTCCGACTTCCCCAGACATCATGCCGGAACATGACGAATCGCTTGGCGGCAAGGCTTTGTCTGGTGGGTGGTAACTTCTGCCGGCAGCCGATGTGGCCTACCACAACAACATTATTTTTTGTTAATGCGAAACCCGAAACATGTGTCCAGTATTTTTAAGTAAAGAATGTATGTGCAAAATTTCAAAAAGATATAATTTAAAACCACAAAGTTATGGGCTTGCTATTCTACTTGGTTGTCCCAACAAATATGGTCAAAACTTTGATCGGGCGGGCGAGCGCGGTGCGTTGACCTCTGGCGTCAGCTGTGGCCCGCTTGCAAGTATTGTAATCTATCGTAACCGCTCGGTAACTATACTGCACCAATTTCTAAATGTATTTGGGAAAAAAATATAACATGGTGTAAAAATAATTGGAATCGATTTAGTTGCTTATTCTGAACAAACTATATTCAGGTATCGGATAAACAAATAATAACGTTGTATATGATGCAATGACTTGCATAAGTAAGTAAATAATAATAAAAGTATCAAGCGTTTACAATGCTGCTTGAAAGAACGGGATGAAAAAACGAGTTTACGATTTATTTTGTAATGCTCTGCGTAACCGTCTTTGTAACCGTTTCGTTAAAGTTGTAATCTTATGCTGCAGTCCGGCTGATGAGACTTATTATTTTCTGACACCTGTCAATGCGACAATTCTAGTAACTAATAAGGATCAAATACGCAAAACAACTACATATTCTTTTTCTCCAATTCACTTTTGACATTGGCATAATAGTCGACATCGGCTCCACTTGCCATAAATAAAAATAGGAATAGAACTATTCTTTATTTGAAACTGGCGGGTGTCAAAAACGCATGTGACGACAGCCGGACTGTAGGAATTCTTCACAAAAGGGAACGGAAATAGAAATTGTAAACACACCACATATTTTTGAAGAGGTCCATGAATTGCAATTCGCAGGCTCTTAAATTAATTTTAGGCACATCAAATTGAATAAAAATTAATCGTAATTATTTCTAATAATAAAGCTGGAGAGTTTGTTGACCTCCCACTCAAATTTAAAAAATCTTTTTGGATTTGATAGACCTATTCTTGGGGACAAAGAGATTTGTCTTTGCTTGGGGAATGTTTTTGGGCTAATTAACATTAGTCTAAGTACCTACCATATTAAAGAATCTTACTCAAAATATAACCATTATTTAAAAATAGTTTCAACTAATCAAATGGCTTCAAACGAGATTTGAGTAAAGCTTGAGTTTTGAGTGAGGTTCTGTAATACGGACCTAAGAAGCCGAGCAGAAAAAATGTAAGCAAATAAGAATTAATGGAAAATTGGCTGTCTGTAGAACTCTGTAGCATTGTACAAATGCCACACGTGTTCGCTATTGTGGCGTTGTACAAAGGCTACACATTTCCTCTTACGGTCGACTATTAATCACACAGAGGAATGCGGAAGTCATGGCGCGCGTCCCGGCGACCCTGACTCCCGCAGCGAGGGTTCCGACCCTCACTCCGGGAGGAGTCTCATAATTCTTCACCCCGGAACACATCTGCCGGTCCAACGGTCAACGTCCGTGGGAAACTATAACGAGTCATCTAGCACGTGACTGAATTGGCGCGCGTTATACGTTAACCAATCATACGCCGTGGCCTGCCTGCAACGAATCAGCATCAAGAACGCACGCAGCACCGCGCGGGCATCGCAGGACGGAAGCTGATTCGTTATTGGTTACCCCACTATCATTTAGAGATAGTTAGTATAGAGATAGTTAGTATTTAAGTGAGTGCATAGCTTGTAAGACATTATTATTGTCATATTCTACATCATTGTACAACATCATTATACAACGTCATTATTATATCCATTCCTGAATCACACTCTTGTATCGCGTCATTTCACACGTCAAATACATTGCACTCTTTTACATTCGTGCAATACATAAAGTTCGATTTATCTGAGTTTCAATTACGCGACACGACCTACGCGCTACAACTCCGTCTACTGCCGATATTTGAACGTGATAACGTCTATTACATGGTAATTTTTTCTGGGTGCAATGAAATTATTTAAAATAAAGTAATGTATAACATTTATTTAATAGTTTGTTTAAATTTTCTAAAAAATAAAAAAAAAAGCAAAAAGAAAAAGAAAAAAGAAAAAGAAAAATTAAAAAGGAAAAATTTAAAAATTAAAAAGGATAAAAACGTCCGTTACCGTCAGGAATCGATCCGCGGCACCTCTTGAGTGAGTCGATATTAATCCGAGCGTTTCACCACTCGGCTATCAATGCTTTAACCATGTATGCGAAAAACTGCTACTAATTGTTTACAACCGTGCTTTTAGGTAAATAATATTGCACTCTAAAGCTACAAGGCTAAGGTTAGTTTTAGTAGGCGTGGACTCCGTGTAGCGTCAGATTCGGCCGTTACGCAGTTTTCGCGAATGACTCCCAGCATACCGATTTAATAGACGTTATCACGTCAAAAATAATTTTAACTTCTACGTAATAAAGTACAGTTTACGCTACAATACAACTTGAAACATTTTGTATAACTCTTTAATAATTCTAATCACTCTGAAATCGACAATAATTTTCATCAAAATAAAGTTGATGTATTTTTTAACTTGAAATATGGTGGAGTGGTGGCCTAGTCGTTAAAACACCAGCCTCTCAAGTATGAGTTTGCGGGTTAGATTCCAGGTCAGGCATGTACCAATGTAACTTTTCTAAAGTCCTCCATGGCGCAGCGGTCAATACGCCTGCCTGCGATGTGGAAGCCCCTGGTTCGATCCCCGGCCAGGTCATAATGGAAAACGATCTTTTCCTGATTGGCCTGGGTCTTGGATGTTTATCAATATATGAATCTATTATAAATATAGTATCGTTGAGTTAGTATCCCATAACACAAGTCTCGAACTTACTTTGGGGCTAGCTCAATCTGTGTGATTTGTCCAAAAAAAAAAAGTATATCTTGGACACCAATGACTGATTACAAGGTGAAGGAAAACATCTTGAAGAAACCTGGACTTGTAAGTCTGAAATCGCCAACCCGCATTGAGCAAGCGTGGTGATTACGCTCAATCCTTCTCTGTATGAGAGGAAACCTATGCCCAGCAGTGGGACGATAAAAAGGTTGTTGATGATGAGGGTAGAGATGTGCAGTATTGCGCACTTTGACAAGATTCTTCTTTAGCTACGCCACTATATACATCTTCCTTCAAAAACCTGCGCAGTAGCAACAATCAAATAGAATTTAAAACTGGAAATTGAGTCGTTGTTTGTAGTAGAAATCAAACAAGACACTAAAGAGGATTGTTATATTAACATGAGGACGTAACTTTGTTGACATACGCCCGTCCTGTCCACACGATATAGTATGATTGTATATTGAGTTCCACAAATATTTTCACACGTAAGTGATCTTGGGTTGATGATGTTTGAGTTAAGTTTTATGAGCTATACATATGCTGTGGACAATTGTACCTCTTGTTACACATTACATAACATGGTTAAGTAGGGGTGTATCTATACCTCCATTTCGTCGATTGTGATATCGTGCTGCTGGAATCAACGTCAGTATGAGGCGTCATACTCATATTTTTTTTTTTTTTTTTTTAGTAATTATAAACTAGCGCTTGACCGCAATCCCGCCTGATGGTAAGCAGTGATGCGATCGTTGATGGTAAAGCGCGCTAGTTTATTAAGAGCCTATTCACTCAGAAAAACTGAGCGAATAGGAAGGAAGACGGCAGTTGAGCGAGGTGATGCAATGTTAAACCCAACAACACGACCAACGATGCTGCGCCGAAGGGAGATTGATCTGAAGACCCTCCACGACCAAACTCCCAACACAACAACATTTGGCGCATCGTACCCGGCACACATCGCAACACAACTGCTCAGACTCGTCCTCCGTACGGCTTCACCAGACATCATGCCGGAACACGACAAATCGCTTGGCGGCAAGGCTTTGTCTGGTGGGTGGTAACTTCTGCCGGCGGCCGATGTTATGGCAAATCCTAGGCACTTTGCAATCATAGTTTACCGTGCAACTAGAATCTTGTTCTTCTTCAGCCTATAGAGGTCCAAAGGCCTCCCCAAGGCTTTCAATAATCGGTCTTGGCTGCCCGCATCAATGGCTTCCCGGGACCTTCACCAGGTCATCGGTCCACCTTGCTGGGGACCCTGCGTCTTCCGATACGTGGCCGCCAATTCAGAACCTTACTGGCCCATCGGCCAGAAACTGTAAACTATATTCTTTTAAACGTGTTCCTTCGCCTATGTGTCAATGTTCTACATCAAACTGTGAATCTGAACAGTCCGCACATCACATCTCGTGGGAGTGTATTCTTTGGCAGAATGAACGCAATATTGTGTTGGATAGTGTACAAGTTACGTCCGGAGTCGTTTATTATACGGACCTTGTAGAAACTAGAAACAAATTTCCGTGCGTTCAGGCGCTTTTGCCATACTTACCTATTATTGGAATCAATTGTAACAGCACGTAACTACTTAGGACCCATTAACTTAATCAAATTTTATTCCGTGGTGCTTAGCAATCTGGGCTTCAACATGTCTTTTTGTGTCAATTGGCCTAGTTCTGTTCTGTATCCTGCTTGTTATGGAGGGAAGTGGAAAAAATATATTTTTTCTTACTCCTCCGCTATTCTTTTCTGATTAATTTCGTTGCGAGACCCAAGACAGTTGAATCATTTCCCCGGGACTCGTCAAGCTTCGTTGCTCGGGGTTTTTCTGGCGGTCTCCACTGTTGATTCTGGCTTTCAGGAGTTGCAGTGGGTGGGAAAATGTGTGGCGGGTTTTGGCCCATCGGCCATCGGTTCTACGAGCAATGTGCCACGCCCACTGCCACTTAATTTTAGCGACTTGAAGAGCTATGTCGGTTACTTTGGTTCTTCTGTGGATCTCTTCATTTCTGATTCGATCGCGTTGAGAAATTGCCATCGTAGCTCTTTTCTTGCTGCAACTAGCATACATATTAATTTTTCCGATATTAACCATTAGGCAATTGCCCTCCAGCCACTTGCGCTCCAGACACAAAATCCGTCTGGCCGGAGTATCCTCCCTTGTCTATGGAAAATGAATGAACTTTACACCCTATTCTTCATACCTCTTTAGTTCCATATAGAAGAGAGAGAAACCGATCACAAATATAGAGTCGAGAAATTCATGATATACACACCCAGTTGAATTCCTTTGAGTTCAAAAGTAATTAGCATATAATAATAGGCACGGTACGTTTCTACTGCTGGATCAACAGGCTCCTCTCTGTGAGACGGACTGGGTTGTACCCACCTTGCCTACCCATGGTTGGTAAATGTCAAACGTATTCGAATTTTTCTTCTAGGAGAAGGCTGTTTGGTAAAAATAAATACTTAGAAAAAAAGTAACTACATCTTAAAATTATTATAATTTTACATAGCTACGCTAGGCGCACGTGACATTGTCCTGTGACCTTGAATAATTTAGCCTCATCTCTATTACTACATCTATTTTTTTTTATATTTCTTTGAAGACATCAACAATATCCTCTTCTTTAAAAAAACATTAAAATTAAATAATTTATTCTGTAAATAGGACAACGGAATCCCTTTTAAATGTCTTATTATAAAAAATAAATAAGCAAGAAGAGGTCGAAGATTACCTAACTGCTTTTAGAAGAAAACCCTGGCCCTGGTCCTGGCCCTGGGGCACAGGCAAGTGAAGGAACACGTGTGGGTTTTAATCAGTAAAAGTCTGACACGCCCTTCTACTCGCCCAGAGCGGAAAAGGGCATTTGATGACTTAACATCCTCAAAAAAAAATTACTTAACCTGGGTCAGATCATGTGTAAACTATGTAGGTTGATGTCTGAAATTGTATTTTGTAGACACACACTGATTAAAGTTGACCAGTCCTGTCAATGCAATCATTTGTCAGCAATCGTGTAAGTACACACATCAAAAGTGTCTAGGGATCAACATATATTTTTGCAATAACTTTTCTCCTGATTGATATTAATTAAAATTTTCTTTAAGGATTCATCAAATAAAGTGTTTTCGTTTGTCACAGTAACGATAAACCAAGTCACCTTTGCATTAATAAAGAAATTTGCCATTTTCCTAATAAAGGGATATTTGACATTTGAACCACTAACACAAAAGTTCGAAAAAAAGACTGAAATAACAGTTTTCTCTAAAATTTTATTGGGTAACTTAAACAATTAATAATCCGTGTTTCTACCGCGAACACTAACAACACAAGAACATCGGTTTGGCATACTCAAAATGAGTTCATCCAAATCACGCTGTGGAATGGCCGCCCATGTTCGTTGCAACAACAAAAAACGGTCTTCTTGCGACTGGATACCCTCCATATTCAGCAGAGCTCTTCTCTGTAGCATATCCCATGCATGCTCAATCGGGTTCAAGTCTGGCGACTGAGCAGGCCAGGGCAGGACATTGATGTTAGCTGCGGCGAGAGTCTGTCTTACAACTCTTGCGGTGTGCGGTCGTGCATTATCATGCATTAACTGAAATAAGGGACCGATTTGCACTTGTAGAGGAACGATGACGTCTGATACAATCGTCTCAGCATAAATTTGAGCGTTGAGGTTGCCTCTGATCCAAATCAACTCAGTTCTTGTGCCGATCCAAATACCCGCCCATACCATGATGGTTCCACCACTATAAGGATGGACTTCCTGGCAGGATTTTAATCGCTGTTGGCGTCCAGGGGTTCTCCAGTGTCGTATACGTCTTGTACCCGGTCTCATACCAAAACGAGACTCATCAGAAAAGCACACGAAACGCCATTGTTCTTCTGCCCAATTTCTGTGTTCAAGAGCCCATTGATATCGAATCCTACGATTGTGCGTTGCTATAGGTGGTACCCGTAGCGGTCTTCGGGAATGAAGGTTCACTTGATGCAAGCGGTTTCTGACTGTTTGGTCGCTAATTAAGTTCCCTGAAGAGTGATGAAGCCTCACGGCTAACATCATGGCGGTTATTGTTGGAGCTCTTCGAGTTAAGATTTGAATGTATCGGTCTTGTCTCCGTGTGGTGCAGCGATACCGTCCTCCATGGCGCTCAGCCACGGTACCAGTGCTTCGGTAACGTGTCCAAAGTCGACTGATAACACTCTGACTTGTATTCAGAGCTAAAGCCACAGTACGTTGCCGGGAACCAGCTTCTATCATTCCCACGGCTCTGAGCATTTCTTCCCTGCTTAAATGACGTCGCCGCTCCATAATAACGTTGGTTTTAATCAGTAGTAGGGAAACAGTAGCACTAATAATGTCTTCAATGCGTTGTATGTTTTTATAGGGAAAATATTGACAGCTGATTTTCATCTTTCACTCGAATTTGATTCACAGTTCCTGATTCAAATTATGAAATGCACCAAAAAGGATCCATATAAATTTATAAAATCATAAATTTATTACAAAGCCACATCTCAATCTCAAGAAATCCGCATAAAAATGCTTGATCCCTAGACACTTTTGATGTGTGTACTTGAAACTTGAGGAGCTCAACGACTCGACCAACAATAACCACGACCGACATTAAAACTAACAGAGAAAGAAAAAATTACCTACATAGTCCTCACGTTTTTCTTCTGAGCCTATAGAAGTCCACTGCTGGACAAAGGCCTTCCCCAAGGCTTTCATTCCTTTGGGGGACATCCCCACGCTTGTCAGGCGGGTTGGGGATCGCAGTAATTTGTTAATCCACAGTAGAAGCGTTGCTGCCCGCTTCCCTGGTGAGAATTCCCTTAGTCGCCTCTTACGACACCCACGGGAGGATATGGGTTGGTGCTATTCTATACCCGGTACCACACGTTTACAACAATTAAAGTACTTACATACACACATACATTACATACTTCACAAAGTAAATATTCATAACGTTTTAATGTGTATAAAAGTGCGGTGTATGGTTTGCATGATAATTAAAAAATCAACTTTTAATATTTTATTATAAATCATGGCAGAACGGGCGAACTTTAATAAAAAATAATTAATAGTGCTCTATACCATAGGTATTCTGGCAATGGCGGCCACTCCCAACTGTGACTGGCCCTCGATACGGATTCACTTTCTCTACCCTCACTTTCATAATTACCACATAATTCTCAATGTCCGAGTTCATATAATAGGGATGTATCCAAGGAATGAAAATAATTAGTCCGTCTTATACAATATGTAAAGAAAACCCTGTCCGATCCGTGAAGGCATTGTTAGGAATCGATAACTGATTCTACTAATGGATACAAAGCCGGGCTAAACTTAAAAAAAAAATCCCCTTAAAAAAATAAATTGTATTACGACAAGTATTGTTCTTTCACAAGTCTCTTGAATTCCTGCAACGACTGCGCGCGTTTTATTTCAATTGGCAATGCATATAGTGTTATTGTTCAATGATTTTGTATGCCCGTGAGGCTGATCATAGCACGAACTCACTTTGTATTGAACACTCATGTTATATGCATAGATATATATATATATGTATAACATGGGTCTTACAATACAAAATTAAAAACAAAACAGATTTGATTTGCGAACACGAGAAAGAAAAAACACAATAAAAGCAATGGTTGAGGGGATACATGCTTTATATCCACGCAAACTGTTAGTCTCTCAGCATTATCCTTCGACCCTATGCAGGACAATGGCCCAGCGCTGATTTTAGCGATAGCTGGCGCCGATGTAGTGGCTTAGCCGATTATTAGCATATTAAACTGATACAGCAAGAGAATAAAACAAAAATCATATTCTATATGATGTTCTCTTAGATGTTCTCCAGGAATATACTATATAAAAAAAACAGGACCAACTATACAGTCGACTTTAATTAAACAAAATTTATAGTTAAACTTCCTCCGTGTTCGTGCCATCAGCGTCTAATATTGACATCGATATTACCACTTTTAACTTTACCTACCTTACTAATGCGGTCGATCAATAAGGATGCATTGTTGTTTTTAAAACTGTCATATTGTGAACTTCACGTTAGCACTTGTTTGTGATACGGATTTTTTGACCACCCGTTGATATCGTGGCCGAAAACCCAACTCCTAAGCGTGAGTTCTTGGGCTCCATAAGCGGTTCGGGCAACATGTTTTTTTTTTTTATTATGCCATCTAGTAAGTAGTTGCCCTTGAGAGGTCGTGACTACTTAACTGGACTACGTGGCTACTTTAAATGAATTTAAAGCTTCCAGTCAGGAGCAAGTAAACACTAAGCGACAACACGCTAAGGGCACCCCCTGTAGGGTATGATTCTCGGCTTAGGGCGTCGCTAGAGAGAACAACTATAATCGGCTGGATCAAAATGGTTGAATGAAAACATTTTGATCCGCGGCATTTCCTAGTACTTAGAAGAAACGCCAAAACAAACTCAGAGGTCACAGTCGGGAATTAATATTTACTGACTCAGCTGCGGCGTGGGCTGGCCTTCACGAGACAAGTATGTTTTTTTTTTCGTCTTTAGCAACTCAGCCGGTTTTGACTATTCTACCAGGTGTCACGTGGTGATTGGCAGCGAATAAAGGCAGGCCGTCCAACTTTTCCCTTCGTGGTAGGTGTTAGTGTAGCTGCATGGATAAACACGGGTTAGTAAGACAAAAAATCTAATTTACAGGGACACATGAGACAACAATTAAACTAGTTGTAGCAGTACCTACAAACGCCACAAAGTGAACGACGCGTCATACTGACGTCACACGAATTCTACATCTCGCAATCAGAGTTTACCGTGCAATTAGCATACATACAACTTGCCAATTTCAACCGTTGGGCAAGTGCCCACCAGTCATAACACCCGTCTGGTTGGAGGATCCTCCCTTTTCTATGGAGGATGAGTGAACTTTACTCCCTGTTCCTCATGTCTCCACAATGGTGACCCCGAGCATGAACGTCAGCGCAGCCTTCGTGCAACAACTTGAGCGTGACGTCATCAGCATCACTCCCGCAAGCTTCATCGGCGAATCACCTACCCAGCCAGCACCCACGGCTTCAACGGGTATCCTGACCACAAGCATGCAGCGACCGCGCATACCTGGTCATCACCCTCAACCTCATCAGCAACCTCGACGCAGCCTCAACCCGGCGCTGTACGACATCAGACGCACTGGAGTACAACGCAGCGCCCCACCACCCCGACTCACTGGGGAATCTTCAAGGACAGTTCCGACTCACCGTGAACTACGCGGCAACCGGTTCCGACTCACTGGAACCTCAGCTGGCCTAGCAAGAATCACAAAGATACAAGACTCAGCCCACTATCGACCTCCGGTCTCCGGAGGGGAGTGATGTAGCAGTACCTACAAACGCCACAAAATGAACGACGCGTCATACTGACGTCACACGAATTCTACATCTCGCAATCAGAGTTTACCGTGCAATTAGCATACATACAACTTGCCAATTTCAACCGTTGGGCAAGTGCCCACCAGTCATAACACCCGTCTGGTTGGAGGATCCTCCCTTTTCTATGGAGGATGAGTGAACTTTACTCCCTGTTCCTCATGTCTCCACATAGTCTATACTATATACAGGCTATTTACACACAAACTACGCACCAATTAAAATTTTAATTCGTTCTCATTTAGGAATCTGGCCAAAAGATTTATTAATTTAGGGGAGAAGTAGGAAAGTAGAGTATGAAAATTAGTTGGGAGAGGGATGTTACTTTGGGAATTTTTGAATAGAGGTCAAAAGATTTATTATTACGGGAGCAAGAAAAGAAAATATGGTGTAAAGTGCCATCCTCAAGACCGCACTCGCACCGGAAATTATCTCGGACGTGGATCTTTTTCAGGAACACAGGGCTACAACAATGTCCGAGTCTAAGTCTACACAGTGAGGAAACAGTTCTCTTCGACAATTAAGGACATTTAGAAAACCAAGGCCTACGCTGAACCTCAGGCTGTATGACAGCGTAGTAGATGCCCTTGGTTTTAGAAATCGTCTTCCATGTTTCAGTCCACGGGTTAAATAACTTGGGTCTGGCACCATTCCGCAAATCGTAATTATGCGCTACGTAGTGCTTTTGATCAACCGGATTCGATGTGGTATACCTTGCTAACGAATGAGCGCGACAAGTATGTTATTGGATTTCCATTGAAAAATTTTTAGAACTTCTCGAAAATTGGTGTTGAAATACTCCCGTGCCTAATAAAAGCACATAAGTCCGCTGGTCCTACCCCTGATCTCTCCCTGGCCATGTCAATAGGATATTTGACTAATAAAAACTAATTAGTCCGTCAGTCAGATTTCCAAAAATACTGGATATGTATTTTTCTTTGTTCATATACACAAAAAAATAAAGACGACTTTTTAGCGATCAGTGACGTCACCAGCCACCACTCCTGATCTTTGATGCCTTTTATATGTGTTAATTTTTATTGTTTTGATAAAACAATCTGACTGACGGACTAATTACTTTTTTTAATCAAATACCCTATTGCCCTCCCATCTGAACACAGAGTGCACCTGTGTCTTTAACACCGATGGGGATGCTATATCGCTTAGATAACTCAAGGTACAGGTAGAATTCCATACTTTTCAACAGGCATTGGCCTTGATGCCACAACCTAAACTAAATTTAAATTAAGTGTATCTTATTACTATTTTTTCGGTGGTAGGCCACAACATCGGCTGCCGGCAGAAGTTACCACCCACCAGATAAAGTCTTGTCACCAAACGATTCGTCGTGTTCCGGCATGATGTCTGGTGAAACCGTACGGAGGATGGGTCTGAGCAATTGTGTTGCGATGTGTGCCGGGTACGATGCGCCAAATGTTGTAGTGTCGGGAGTTTGGTCGTGAATGGTCTACAGAACAATCTCCCTCTGCAGCAGCATCGTAAGTCGTGTTGGATTTAACATTGCATCACCTCGCTCAACCTATTCACTCAGTTTTTTTGAGTAAATAGGCTCTTAATAAACTAGCACGTTTTACTATCATCGATTGCATCACTGTTTACCATCAGGTATTGCGGTCAAGTACTAGTTTATAATTAATTAAAAGAAAATTAATATTTCCTTAAGAAGAGGACTAATTTAATCCTGTCAAATTTTTTAACGCCATCTTTTATCATAATCTAAAGTGTATAACTGTCTTAATTTGACAGGATCAGTATCAGTAGCAATGTATTTCATTTTGACAATTATTATTCTACAACATTCATTGCGTTCTTTACATTGTTGAGCAGACACTTTTTACAAACTTGTGCAGCAATGGATTAGCAATATGCTTTCAAATTTATAGTAATAGGTTATTACGCAATTAGGGTACTTACTGTTGAACCAATTAAGTTTATTATTATATATCTAAAATTCAAAATAGAAGCCAGGAAGAATATAATAAAGCATATTTTGAAATACATACTGTGGAACGCTGCTGCTTTGAAGTGTGTAAACAACCCTTTTAGCCCTAGATCCCTAATGTTGGTCGATAGTGACTAATATTTGACTCACTAGCTTTTTAAAAACTCACCTGGGAACGCAGCGCAGGAGCATCTGTTACCTCCTCGCCTCCTGGCGGACGACTGCATGGGGATAGCACTGCCGGGCGGTGGTGGGGATAGAGCGACGCAGAAGGAGGGGGCACGAAATCGCGCGCGCGGTGTGAGTCATTTTGGCTCACATTAGGGTTCTAGGGTTAATGACTTTTATATCTGCAAACCAGGACAAGGGAAAACAACCATAGTGTCCCTAACAATACATCACTGAACGCGCCCCAGTACAGCACGTACATTTACCGCGATCAGTCACGGCTTACACAACAAAGAATTCTCCGACCACACTCCACAACAAAATTAAGGAACTTATCTAGGACACAGCGTGTTTCCGTCGTGGGATGAAATACCGGAGAGCCGGCGCGCGCGCCGACTTACAAAGCTGTCGATGGCTTCCAACACACTAATTGTCCAATACCAGTAGACATTAAAGTTCCTCCATGAGGACAACCAAAGCTCACCAGCATAAAAAACCGTTCTTTAGCAGCGTCAATCCACGCCCGACAAACAATCAGCAATGAAACCGCGTTTCAGATTCAAATTCAACTCAATTTAAAGGCGGCACTGTTACGGTTTATAATCCAAGTAAATACTTCAAACACACGGGCAACAAAACGCGAGAACTGTCCAAAACCGCGGCCCGGGACTATACTTCCCGAAAATCAATCGTCAAAACGCACCCCGCGTGCGTGATGATTTTCTCAAGACTTCTCGAAACGTTCTGCCCCCCGCGCGCCACCGACCACACCCCAGATTATAATACATTACGCTCGCCCGTACCGGTCGCGCCATCTATCAAACAATCGTCGAACTAACAATTGGAACCGACCGATAAACGAGCGTAAACAATCACAATATCGCAGTTAACCATAGAGAGATGCTATCAGAGGCATCTATATCAATTAATCCTAGAAATTGAATATATATTTGAACTGGTCTGGTCGTGCCTCGGAAAGCACGTTAAGCCTTTGGTCCCGGTTGCCATACGAACATCTAATGGCAGTCGTTACGGGTTGTTGGAGCCCGCAAAAGTCCAACAATTTGTCTAACTGCAATGCTTCGATAATGCCTTCGGGTTGTGGAGGTCAGACGGCAGTCGCTTCTCAGAAAATATCGAAGTATCACACACACACACCACACTTTAAATTAAATAATTATCTAATCAGTGCTTTGATTGTGTCTTTTATTTATTTTGGAGTAATTGAGCACTAGGTTATTTATTATTAGTTATTTATAAGTGTATTCCTTTCTTATACTAATAGTTCTTTTTCTTTTGGGCATCTGATCCCATAAAATATACTTACATCTATAGCAATTTTAGAATCGAATATGAAGAGTGGAAAGCAAGAAAAAAATAGGTCATATGAAATAAACAAAAAATATCTAAATGGCTATCCACACGCAAACCAGTCATGTTGGTTTATAAAACCAGATCCATAGCTGATACATATCTAACTTATTTCCATTAAAACAAATGTTGGTTTTATTTCTACGTTGAAAAACCACAAAAAGTCACAGACTGAAATTAGTGCGCAGTTGGCGCCTAGTTGGTTTCATTGAATCAGCACTCTAATTGATGCGCATCAGGTTTCATTGAACCAGCACCCTGATCGATGCGCAGTTGGTTTCATTTAGGGAATGCAATCTCGCGAGATTGGGGCTCCGGTGAGATCTCGCGAGTTTATGAACGAAAATCTCGCGAGATCTCGTCAATTTCGAGATCTCGCAAGATTCCCAGTTCTGTGTGTTAATTCGTGTAGAAAATCACAAAATTCCAATGAATTAGGAAGAACATAATAAAAACCGTTTTTTAAATTAATTTTTTATGTGTTTAACATCGTTAAAAGTATTAATTTAAGTACTTACCTATTTTTATAACAAATTTTTAAGTATTGAACTTTATGAAATAAAATTTAAAGAAACAATCAGTCTTCTTTTCTTAATTATATCAAAACAAAATCAAACAGAAGTCTTTTAAAAATAAAACAGTTCTCTTATAACAAAACAAATAACAAGAAGTCTATAACAAAAATGTAGGAAATGAAGTTAATAAATAAACTCAAATAGATTAAAGATAACTACTGTCTACTACTACTCAGATATCTAATGTTCAGTTCACAGAAGGAAATGAACCCATACAAGACCGGGGGGTTAAAAGGCGAACTTTTACAGTGTGTTTTTAAGAATTATTCGAAAGAGTTCAAACTCGCGAGATCTCGTCCATTTTTCGCCCGAGACCAATCCCGCTAAAAAAGGCCGAGATCTCGTGAAAACGAGATCTCGCAAGAACGAGATTGCATTCCCTAGTTTCATTGACCCAGCACCCTAATTGATGCGCAGTTGAGTTCATTGAACCAGCACCCTAATTGATGTGCAGTTGGTTTCATTGATCCAGCACCCTAATTGATGCGCAGTTGGTTTCATTGATCCAGCACCCTAATTGATGCGCAGTTGGCTTCATTGAATCAGCACCCTAATTGATACGCAGTTGGCTTCATTGAATCAGCACCCTAATTGATACGCAGTTGAGTTCATTGAACCAGCACCCTAATTGATACGCAGTTGGTTTCATTGATCCAGCACCCTAATTGATGCGCAGTTGGCTTCATTGAATCAGCACCCTAATTGATACGCAGTTGGCTTCATTGAATCAGCACCCTAATTGATACGCAGTTGGGTTTATTAAACCAGCACCCTATTTGCGTTACCCACTGTTACTGTGAAATGGAATCATTTTGAAGCATATTGCTAATCCTTTGCTCCATATGTTCGAAAAATGTATCTGCTCTTGAATGTAAATATCACAATGAATAATAATAAATAAATATATACGGACAAATCACACAGATTGAGCTAGCCCCAAAGTAAGTTCGAGACTTGTGTTATGGGATACTAACTCAACGATACTATATTTTATAATAGATACATATGTAGATAAACATCCAAGACCCAGGTCAATCAGGAAAAGATCGTTTTTCCATCACGACCTGGCCGGGGATCGAACCCGGGGCCTCCACGTCGCAGGCAGGCGTGTTGACCGCTGCGCCACGGAGACCGACAAATGAATGTTGTTGAACTGTCCAAATGAAACTCATTGCTACTGATAGTCATCATCATCATCATCATTTCAGCCGAAAGACGTCCACTGCTGGACATAGGTCTCCCCCAAGGTTCTCCATGACGACCGGTCCTTCGCCTCCCGCATCCAGCGGTTTCCCGCGACCTTCACCAGGTCGTCGGTCCAACTTGTCGCGGGCCTACCCACGCTACGTCTTCCGGTGCGTGGTCGCCACTCGAGAACCCGTCGGCCCCATCGGGCATCGGTCCTACGGCCAATTTGTGTCCAGCCCACTGCCACTTTAGTGTTGCAATTCTTCGGGCTATGTCGGTTACTCTCGTTCTTCTGCGGATCTCCTCATTCCTGATTCGATCGCGTAGTGAAACCCCAAGCATAGCCCTCTCCATTGCCCTTTTACTGATAGTGCGTTCCGCAATTACCCTGGTGAGCCTACTGTTATTCCACTCACAGAAAATATTACATAGTATAACTACATACATATCAGCACTGCTTACTTTCCTATCGCTGAGGAGTTTCTTGCGCAACTTCTCAGCTACAGCATTGGGAACTCGGAAGTGATAAAGTTTAAAGGCATTTAGGACTGTCTTGTGAGTTGTCTCTGGGCTGATTTTTAGCCTAATTTGAATACATCACTGCGAACTACCACAAAATCGTGGTCGTAGTCGTGGTGGCCTAGTGGTTAAAACATCAGCCTCTCTAATATGAGTGCGCGGGTTCGATTCCAAGTCAGGCAAGTACCAATGTAACTTTTCTAAAGTTATATGTACTTTCTAACTATATCTTGGACACCAATGACTGAAGGTGAAGGAAAACATCTTGAGGAATCCTGGACTTTAAGTCTGAAATCGTCAAACCGCATTGAGCAAGCGTGGTGATTACGCTCAATCCTTCTCTGTATGAGAGGAGACCTGTGCCCAGCAGTGGGACGATAAAAGGTTAATAATGATGATGATGATTCGGTATTAATACCGTTTTTGTTACCTGTCGCCTGCCGGTTTGTAGCTTTTATTCACTTAGCCTCAAGAATTCTATATGGACCATATTAATATAGAATGCTAGCTTTTCTCTTTTTTTCTTTTTTAACCGTTACCCCACACTAGGTACTTCTCCTATATTCTGGGTGCGTTTACAAACTTATAAACTCACATACACAAACAGCCAGACCCGGAATATTAGCTACTACCCAAATATTTGTTGGGAATCGAACCCGCGACACGCAGCGCAGCAGTCAATAGCTTAACCACTGCGCTAACCGTACAGGCTAACTTTACTAGTTGCTTGACCGCAAGTAAGCAGTGATGCAATCGTTGATGATAAAGCGCGCTAGTTTATAAACTACACGAAACCAGTTCTTCTGTAAATTCCCCACCAGCTCCAGCTTATATCTGCCAGGGTCGCGGGATGCTCGAAAGAGATGCCGTGGTCCCTGGCGCATAGGAAACTGAAGGAACACGGGTAGATTTTAATCAGTAAAAGTCTGACTCGCCCTTACACTCCGCCCAGAGCGGGAGAAGTCGTTTGATAACATCCCATATGCAAAAATAAGCTATAAGCTTCAGCTTATATGATAAACTCATAGATACTTCCCAATAGGAATGTTTCTGCACAATTTAGTTCTTCCTTTGTAACTGCCTTGACCAGTTTGAGTTATGGCAATTCTAGGAGAAAGCTTGTCTGTGGTAGCAGCTGCCTAGTACGTAAGTGCACGTTACGTTGTAGGCATAAAATTGTTTCTGACAGTAAAAAAAATTAGTGTCCGACCGAAACTGGTTTTTCTGCCGAAACCGAAACCGAAACCGAATCTTCGGCCAGGGCTTCAGTTTCGGCCGAAACCGAAACCGAAACCGAAACTCACGTGTCTAAGTATAAAATTTCTTAAAATACTGAAATTTGGAGAATTTTAGGTACCTATTATTTTGCATTAATGGCAACACAGTATATTAAGTTTGTTGTAATCATTTATTTAAGATATTATAAAAAAATATATCTATTAATAACATTTTTATTATTTTGACAAATTAAGTTTTCGTAGCAAAATTTTAATCATCATCATCTCAGCGTTAATCCCAGTCGCATCCAAAGCCTTTTTCCAGCTCTGGAGTGTGAGGTCCGCTTTACCAGCTTAACTGCTAATTTTGGCGAAACTTCGACATTTTCCGTGAAGCGACTGCCGTCTGACCTCCACAACCCGAAGGCGATATCGAAGGATTGCAGGTAGATTATATTTTTTAGTTACCACATTATTAATTAGTTACTGTTTCATTAAATACTATGTATTGGTATTTTTTTTTTAATATAAATTGAGACAACATCACATACATTGTCCTGGAACCCAAATTAAGGTTTTCCCTTGTGTTATGGATGACCTGAAACAATTTTGAGATCTTGCCGCGGGAAACGAAGTTAGGCGAACGCGATCGTGCGGAAACGTTCGAAATAAGTTTCGGTTTCGGCAAAAGTTTCGGCCTATTTTGGCCGAAACCGAAACTGCCACCGAAACTTGATTTTTGGCCGAAACTCGGCCGAAACCGAAACCGAAACCGAAATTTCGGTCGGACACTAAAAAAATTATTATAATTTTTCTTTTACTGCTAATACAAATGATTTAATTACCGCATAAGTATCTTAGAAAAGTGAAACCGCTGTTTTATTTTACTATAACTGACGAAAATGTATTTAATCATCTAAGTAGGGTAGCCTCTGCGTTTCGTCAGATACTTTTCTATACTAATATATAAAGCTGAAGAGTTTGTTTGTTTGAACGCGCTAATCTCAGTAACTACGGGTTCGATTTCAGAAATTCTTTTTGCGTTGGATAGCCCATTACTCTAGGAAGGCTTTAGGCTATATAACATCACGCTGCGACCAGTAAGAGCGGAGTATAACTAACTCCACGCAAACGAAGTCGCTGGCGGCTGCTAGTGATAACATATTTAGTTATTATAAGATTATAATTAATATTCGGTATTCTGTAGGATGTATTTTAGTGAGTCTGCTCACTGTCGACCCATCGTACGGCGAGTATCCATCCACCCTTACGTGGTTGACACCACGCCTCGTTTCGCCTCGTCTTTTTTACCGCGTACATCAAGGGACTGGAACAGTTTGCCTAACTTGCTTAACTAACGCGCTTTGCCATAAACGACTGCATCACTGCTTACCATCAGGCGGAATTAGGGTCAAGAACGTCCGGATCGTAGTGGTGTTAACAACGTATGGGTGGAAACTCGTCGTACGACGGGTCGTCCGATGGTAGAACGGAGATGGGGGAATTAAATCATGCAATTTCCTCGCACACTCACCAAAATGCATCCTGTAGAACACCGAAAGGCTGGCTCCTCTACGCCTGTGCTCCAGGCTTTCACAAAATAGACAGATATTAGTTAAAATGTTGATTGTTTCTTTTATTTCTGTATGATGCACTAGTTGACGTCATCACTTCTGTCGCTGGAAACTAGTTCTGGAGCTCTGTCTCGTATAGGGTAATAATATGTTGAGCGTTGGCCGCTTTGCGTGGCTTTGACGCAAGTTTATCCCCAACTGGTTTTTTTTTTTGTGTGTTTATGATCGTTTTTATGCGTCACGTTTATTAATCAGTTCATCATTAATTAAAAAAATTTTGGGCCAACATTTTTTTTTATTGCGAGTTACATATTTAGTATGTAGGTATTAAATAAATAATATTTAAGTTATTTATGGTAATTTATGAGAGAATAATTTTTCTTCGAAGAAAAAAGTTAACAATTAATTATAGTGACTAATTTTAATAAATATATGGACAAAAAAGGGCTCTACAAACCAAACCCAAAATTGTTAACAAGTCAAGCAAGGACCACGTGTAATAAGTATATTACGATCACAATTAGTAGGTAATTGAAGCATTTAATGGATTGTAAAAAACCTAATGGCTATCTTGAGGTATCAAGTTCACAAGACCGATAAATTCTTGATATTATTAAGACAAACAAACTTGACTTTGAACCTCTAAAGTCAACGGACTTCGAAAACGGAAAGAAGGTTAAGTAATTGAATTTGCATCTACTACTGACTGTTGACCTTTGACTAGCACGCTAATGAGTCTACACTGGCTTGCTATAATATTCCATTCAAGAAAGCATTAGACAGATGTTAAAAAGGTTGTTTATAGGCGACTTTTTAATAAAAGTACAATTTGTAGGTAAGTACCTATTTGTATATTGTGCTTCTTAAAATTGATGTTGAATTTATTATAATCAACTTATACATATACAAAATGTTAATTACTTAATCAACTTATTTGAAGTATCTGTGTTCTGAATTTCCGTCACACTCAATTTGAGTGTCTTCAAGGCTAGAGTGAATAGGCTCTTAATAAACTAGCGCGCTTCACCATCAACGATCGCATCACTGCTTACGATCAGGCGGGTTTGAAACTAAAAAGAAGCTAAAAATTGTTTTTATGTATGTAATGTTGAACCCGAAAGGTCAGAAATGATAATGTCCTTCACCACTTTACCGCCACTTTCGAGGCATTTTAAGGCGATTAGTTACGACGATGACCTTGCGCATCTGGGCGGGGCTAGGCAGAAACCCCCGCGCACCCCGCAACATATTTACGTGCACATTTCCTACTCCCTTGCTTCGAGCGCGGACGTCTCGCAACAAACGTACCTATAATGCCATAACATGTCTAAAAAGTATTCTCATCTGTAGGCCTAGTATGAGTTTTCATTACGAAACTCGTTCGATCGTATCGAGCGCGTTTGACTCAGCGATTGGCCCGCTTCAAGGTCGTAAGAACTCTTAACCAATGAGAGCGCCAAACGGGCTCGATACGATCGAACGAGTTTCGTATTGAAAACTCATACTAGGCCTACTGCACGCGCAGTAGTCTCGCAACAAACGTATAATTCATAGTATTCTGTCTAAAAAGTACCTAATATAAAATTACGTGGTATCTAAACTCATGCCCTAAAGTGAAACATATTATGTAATTACTTTTATTATGTTGTTTTCGATACCGCATTGCAGGGATTTTTTATTTAAAAAAGGGAAAACAAATATTTATAAAAATGATTAATGCAAATCGGGAACCGGTTTATTCTTTTATTTAAAGTTATTATTTAGCATTTAGCGTTTTTGGTATAATTCCCATTGAAACATTGGAAACTTATATATATTATTATTGTTTAAAAATTTAGCTGACCAAATTTTAGGTAATGAACACCTGAGACTTATGAACTTATAGAATGAAAAAAAAAAGAATTTGTTTTGGTTTACTAAAAAAAAAAAAAATTACAAGTACCATTTATATATATTTTTAAGGAAGGAAAATAAAAGTTTTGGACTTAGCAAAAATTTGCCGAATTTTTTTTTTTTTTTTTGAGATGTCCTTTATCTTAATTTTGTATAGTATATCATACATACAACTTTATAAAAATATACGATCACTATAAAATAATTTTTCACCTTTATTAAACACATGACATTTCTCGTCAAAAATAAAAATAGTGGGTTATCTGTCATAGTTTTAAATTAGCTGTGAAAAGTAACTGTCTAGATGCGACTCTCAGTTTTATCTAAGGTAAGTTTTATTTTATTTTTGTTTATACCCCTAAATGTGTATCATCATCAACCTTTTTATCGTCCCACTGCTGGGCATAGTACATATGACTTTAGAAAAGTTGTATTGGTACTTGCCTGACCTGGAATCGAACCCGCGCACTCATACTTGAGAGACTGGTGTTTTAACCACTAGGCCACCACGACTTTTATATGTGTATGTGTATGTTTATTAACTAATACGTATGCCTGAATGTTTGTTCCTACACATTTTGATATATTTGCTGTTGTTGCTGTGAGAATTATACTAGACATCACCAGAGTTGCAGTAATTTACCTTCCGTTATATTTATAGTATAAAATTTTAATTGCATGTGTGTTGTCTTATACAGTATGTTAAGAAAACTCTGTCCGACCCATAAGGATAATAAAGGTTAGGTAAACACATGACCAAATATAATATAAAATTTTACGTAATCATCATAGTACCAATACAAATGAATTTTGAAATAATCTTTTTTTCCCGCGAATTAATTCCAACTTCCCCGAAATTTGGTAATTTTTAAAAAAGTGACAACACTGGTATTATTATGAGCGAATAGCGAAGCAACCACGTGCCGCGTGCCCTGCCGCCCGCCGCCCGCGGAAGGGTGCTTACGCACATTTATTAAGTTATCTCTTTTTGCGAAATAATATTTATTTTTTAAGGGGATTTTTTTTATGTTTAGCCCGGTTTTGTATCCATTAGTAGAATCAGTTATCGATACCTAACAACACCTTCACGGGTCGGACAGGGTTTTTATAACATACTGTATACTAAACCATGTAAATTAAATAAAATAAATTGTAATAAAATTTGACTGCCTCGTTGAAATAGTGGTTGTAGAAAGTGACACAAAGTTGTGGGTTTGATTCCCACAATAAATTTTAATACTAAATAATATTATTATTACTGCATGACTACCTAATAAAGGTAATGGACAAATAACGTTACACACATTATCTACCTAGCTATATTACAATATGGTTTGGTTTTGCTATGGTGATGGTTTTTTGCATGTTTCTTTTGCCTTGGCTTTAGACTGCTATGAGCTAGGCGCATTTAAGCCTTGGTGCCTGATGAAGGATGCAGACTCTGACACAAAACGGAGCTAGTAGCGGTGATGTAGTAGAATCTTTGGATTTGCAGAAAGTTTTCCAGCACCATCGATAAATTCCAGTCTCAAGTGTTAAACCTCCCACAAACTGATCATGAAATAGGAACGCGTGCAGATGATATTTATGCTGATACAACCGAAGTGCCTCTTATACCTATTCTTACTTAGGTATTTCCTAATATATCAGAAAGTAATTATGGCGTTCTACCTTAAATTTCATCTTTGCCTTCTAATCAACCACTTCCATCCACGCCTGTCGGCACAACTTTGTCGCGCGCTCAAAAAATGAAACCCAAAGCTTCTGCCATCGTTGCACGAAAAATAAAAAGACAATGTAACAGAAGACTAAACGTATCTTTTCGTTAGCAAAAAGCACAATTTCAACACAAGGCTGAAATAGCAATAACTACATTTTTGGAAAATGTGCCTTCCGATTGGTCATGATTAGATTATTTATCATACACAAAATCACTAAAAATACTTCGTTGCACTCGAAGTCGGTATCCAAGGGTGCGCGGAGCAAAAAGTGACACAGTCTCCTCTCACGAGCGCTGGCGCGCGACTGCCGGCCACCCGCGCCCGCGTCCCGCATAGAGCCCCTCTGAACTTCGTAAGGAGGAAACTCGTGCGGAACCTCATTTTTATTACTATTCTTATTAAATATTTCATTAATTTTAAAATAAAACTATGATTCTATAGTTCTTACAGGTACACGTTACTGCGAGTAAGAATATTTACAAAAGTCTAAGCGCTTTAAGAGAAATATCGATTTTAAGGTTAAAAACGTCGTGTAGAAATGTTTTTTTTTTTTGACGTAAATATAGGCCGTATAGAAAATAATAAACAATAAATATGTTGTGCTTGAATCTATGATCATAACATATTTTTTTCAAAATTTTTGAACAAGGCATTCTTGAGGAATAAACTTCCAAAGTTGAGCGATTTTGGACGCTCACGGGTATCTATCACCTTAACGCAAAATGCCTCGAAAGTGTCTGTCCCGACTCGCGGTTGACAATACCGAGTACAAGAAGCTGATGGCCAACCTTCAGGATTGCAGAGGCACTAGAAGAAGAAGACTAGTGTCCATCTTAAAAAAAAAACCTTTTAGAAACAGTGGTCGTCAGCACTTTGAATGCTATACATCTGATTGATAAGTCCACCAAATCTGAAAACTTTCCTAATAAGCGTGCGTTGTAGCAGCAGGTTTTTTTTTTAATTTACCGGGTAATAATGGCTTCCACCTAAACACGTGATAGATTGTCATTGATGAATAATGTAAAACTTTTCAAATTATGTCGGTAATTGTGATTGCTGTCTTACCTATCCTTTTTAACCTATTTGATTCGATTAGTGTAATTGTTTTGATTTTGTTTCATTTTCGTTTTTAATATTAACTTTCGAGTTATTATAACTTTATAAATAACAATAATAATACATAATTTTTATTTAGGACATAAAAATCCATAGAGTGTTAGTAACATACAAAGAAAACAAAAACTTATTGCCTAGTGTTAGTAATTATTAAAGTGTGCACAAATTTTTGAATTATTGGAGAGCCGAAGCTCTCAGCTACAGTTTTCAGTATGCTATTCCGACTGTCCCTCACTCTTCTCAGCAACGACGCGGTCTTTTTGCGTATGATTGCATGAAAACCGTCGGTACGGGCTTGCGCAAACATTTCCGAGGCACTACAGTAACAAGGTAGTCTCAACAACATCCTGAAAGCATTATTATATTGGACACGGAGGACGTCCAGCGATCTTTTAGTACAATCGACCCACAGACTGCCCCTGTACAGACTTTGACAATAAGCCTTGAACAATCTACGGGACAACATATTACTCCGGACCGCAAGTGCCCTGCGCTCCCTTTCAATATCTGCATCGTCCTTGAGATCAGCGGTAAGAAGATGCCCTAGGTATTTAAAAGTTGTAACCCTACTAATTGATGACCAGTTTAGCAGCAACTCCGGTCCTTCTCCACGGCATTTCCCGCCGACCTCAAAGACCATGTACTCACAATTTTTTAGCTCTAGCAGCTCTCTGATTGCTCCCGCCGACGGACCCAGCAGCACCATGTCATCTGCATAGCTGATGTTGTTTATTATAACCCCATCAACACTGCATCCGACACGCATGCTGCTGAGTGCAACCAGCAGGTCATCCACGTAGAGGTTGAAGAGTCTGGGAGACATCAGACCACCCTGTTTCAACCCATACTCCAACCTGTACGGCTCAGAAACCGTATCGTCCCATTTCATATGATTAACATTGTTACCATACCAAAACTGGAGTATGCCCACATAATTCCAATGGTATACCCCTGTCTCCCATCTCTCTCTCTCTGGAATTAAATACATCTCTGCTTCTACAAATCTCTTTTGTTTAAAGCTAATGCGAATGGTGTACAGACGACAGCACATGAAGCTATTAGGTACAACCTGTCAGATTTGTTTATTCGATTAAAAAAGCTGTTTTTATATAAATGTTTACCTATACATTTGCCACACCTCATAAGTTCATAAAACGACAAAAGAAATACGAAATTCAATAAAAATCCATAATATTATGCGCCTCACGTCTGCTTGATTTTATTATTGTAAAATCAACATGATAAATAAAACATCAGTAAAAAATGATAAAAACAACAGAAAGACTAAAACTTTAATTAATTAGTACTACCGACAAAAAAAAAACTGAATAATAATAACAATGTCATAATACGGACGACAGCAGGTCAAGCTACCCGAAACTGTCAAATATTTCCAATCAACCTTGAGCCTTAATAACTACATCAATAAAGTTGAAAATCTAATAAAGAAATCTGACCGATGGTAGTAGCTTGATGTGCTATCGTCTGTACCTACAAGTTGCCTTATACAAGAAAATAAATAATTACTCCTGGTTATAGGTAAGATTTTTTATTAAAATTTTAATTATGAATTCACACACATTACATTATTATTTTAATCTAGCTATGCCCGCGACGAAACTTATGAATAAGTTTTTTGTATAAAGTACTATTTGTGTAGAACGTTATCTATATACCGGTATTAATTATTATATCCCGGCGCGGGCCTTTTGTGACCAATTACAAAATCTTTAAGGCTATCTTTATAAACGGTTCAATTTTGATCATTTTAATCCCATGGAGGGTCGAACCACTCCATGAAGTACTATCGATTAGTAAAGATAAAATCAAAAAACAAAGCACTTTTTTTAATAACTCGAATCAATTCTCGCACTAGTGAATAAATAATGAGAACCATTAGTAGGTACCATTCTTATTAATAAATGCATCATGCCGATGAAGGAGAACTGGTCAAGGTTGGTGGTAGTTACACTTTTTTTTGGAAGGGTACTGCTGCTTCCGAATCCGTTTATCAAAAATCATCTAGTATAGCGGCTAGAGGAGTAGCAGGTACACATCTCGAATCGCTTTACCACATTGCACCTTGTTTTTGGACAAGGACATTGATATAATATTAAACTAAGGTAGATAAGTCACTAGTGCATTGAAAATGAAGCGTACAACAGATTGTAATTAAAATCTCTTGCTTTAGTCACTCTCGGTACTCTCGTTCCGTACGCGCGTGTGTCCTGGTGGCTAAGAAAACCTTTTCCGCATTTAAAATGCAGTTTTGTGTTATGCGTAAATGCACGAATTATTTTAGAAAAGCCAACTAAAGTCATGGAATCACATATCATAAGAAAGTATTCCAAAATATTTAGATAAATAATATAGTTTCAATTATTTTGTCAAACATTCTTACAAATGACGCTTAGCCGGTAATAGTAAGTAAAAAAGAGAGAGCTAATTGGATTTCTTGCGAGTGTGATAAAGACGCGAACGCATTAGACATAGATTAGTTGCACAGAAGCGATAATGTTGATGGTGACTTTTATACCTACAATTATAGTTCCGTTTCACTTTATTTTCGCGCCTGTGTCGTTAGTTACAATTTATGTATATACATCTTATTGCAACAGTTAAGTAAAATATTGATAAAATTACGTGTTTATTTTGCGTTGCTAAGTAATAGAGTCAAATGACATGAAACTATTAAATGAGAAAGTGTGAGTCGATATTAAATGAACATGGAGTATTTTTTTTTTTTGGGACAAAACCCGCCACACTTTTCCCAACCACTGCAACTCCTGAAAGCCAGAATCAACAGTGGCGACCGCCAGAAAAACGCCGAGCAATGAAGCTCGACGAGTCCCGGAGAAACGATTCACCTGTCCTGGGTCCCGCAACGAAATTAATCAGAAAAGAATAGCGGAGGAGTAAGAAAAAAGATATTTTTTCCACTTCCCTCCATAACAAGCAGGAGACAGAACAGAACTAGGCCAATCGGCACAAAGGGACATTATTGCAACTGGGAGAAGCCCAGATTGCCAAACACCACGGAATAAAATTTGATTAAGTTAATGGGTCCTAAGTAGGTATTAGCTGTTACAATTGATTCCAATAATAGGTATGGCAAAAGCGCCTGAACGCACGGAAATTGGTTCTAGTTTCTACAAGGTCCGTATAATAAACGACTCCGGATGTAACTTGTACACTATCCAACATAATATTGCGTTCATTCTGCCAAAGAACACACTCCCACAAGATGCGATGTGCGGACTGTTCAAATTCACAGTTCGATGTAGAACACTGACACAAAGGGGAAGGAACAAGTTTAAAAGAATACAGTTTACTTTTAAAGTTGCCATGACCTGTGAGAAATTGGGCAACGCAGTGGTCAACCTCCAGCCATGTCTTAGCCAGCCGATCGCCAATGGATGGAAAGAACAGATGGAGGTGCCGGCCCTTGATGGAATTATCCCACCTACTTTGCCATTCGGATAAGAGGTCCTCCCAGACTTCAGTCTGAGGTTTAAATAATCTAGAGATTTTATTAAAGTCGCGTTGTGTAACAAAATTAGTGTCCATGGCCTCCCCCCTCGCGGAGTAGTACATTGAAGCACGTCGCTGTACCTCAAGGTCGACTGGAAGTACACCTGCCAGTACCGGTAAGGCTTCAGTACTGACCGTTCTATACGCCTTGCATAAAAATATCAATGCCAAACGTTGGCTTTGAAGCAGTTTACGTCGTGCCGCCCCTATGCTGGCCCTATCGGCCCAAACAGGTGCACATCCTAAGTAGGTAGCTCCACATATAGTTTTTAAAGTTAGAAATGATAGACCCTAAGTTGCTTTGGATATTCTAGTTAGGGCATAAAAGTTCCTTTTAGCTTTTTCACCAACTATTTTTATATGTTATAAATGAAAAATTCCTTTCTAAGATCATACCAAGGTAGCATACGGATTGCTGTTTTTTAATGGAAACGTTGTTAAATTTAATAGTAGGCAATGATTTAAGATTACCTTTTAGTAGAAGTTGATAGGTATTATGTGGCGCAAACGCTAGGCGGTTACGATCACCCCACTGAGATATTAAATTTAGGCAAGTATTGGCCAAGTTCTCAAGGCCTGCTCGGGTACTTGGCTGAATGAGCAGTAGGCCATCGTCCGCGTAACCAGTAAGTGAACAGCCGCAAGGAAGCGGGATGGCGAGGAAGTCATCAAAACCCAAATTCCATAAATAAGGACCGACAACTGAACCCTGAGGACATCCCATGGTTAGTGTTTTAGTACTAGAAAAATGACCGAGCTTAAGTACCGCGGAACCGTTTATAAAATAAGAGTGAACGAGATTATATATGTTTCTATAGCAACCGCGGGTTTTTAATTTTAACAACAGCATAGGCCACCAGGCGTTATCAAAAGCCCCAGAAATATCCAGGAAGATCCCAATTACGTACTTGTTTTCAGATTGGTTAACGGTTCTTCTGACAGAAAGCGCCGCGTCGACTGTAGATTTACCTATGATGAAGCCATATTGATTATTATGGAATTTTGGACCGTTCGGTAGTAAACGTGGAACGATGAGGCGTTCAAGAAGTTTACCCAAAGATGGTAGAAGTGTGATAGGACGATATGACTTCGGATCATCAGGTGGTTTGTCACCACACTTTGGTATTATTCGTATGAAACCGCGTCGCCATTTACGAGGAAAAACGCCTTCAGCAATGCATCGGTTGTATACAGTTAAGATGGCATCACCCGCTGTTTTACACGCTTCTTTAATCATCCTATTAGATATTTTATCTTCACCTGATGATTTGTTGACCGGTAGTTTTCTAACAATATTTATAAATTCGTCATTAGATGGTACGTCTGACATTGGTGATTCAGGTGGCACAGGAGCCCACGCTCGAATCTGTTGGTGGTAGTCGCTATGGTTAGCCGGTGAATCATCAGGGATAAGTGTATTAGTTAGCACTTCTGTTGTTTCCTCTATGCCTGTGGTATGCTTATCATTGACTTTAATGTTTTGAACGTATGCAAGGTCGACCGATCTGTTAGCTTTAAATTCGTGATATAAGGGAGACCACGGACCCTCCCTGTCAAGTTTATCAACGATTTTTCGCAACAAGTTACCCTTAGATTTTTCCACCGATGCTTTGTAGCGTGACTTGGCAACTCTAAAAGCATTTAAAGCGAACGTAAGAAGATCTCCAGTAATCTTTCGGCTCTTGAGTTTATTTAACTGTCTACGCGCTCTGCGATATCTTTTACCCCGTGACAGACAGACGGATAGACGGCGGAGTATATACTATTTATGTATAAAACCCTAAAGAGGAAATAATTTTGGTTGTTATTAACCTCTAATCACGATAGGCTTAATGATAACGCCTACGAAAAAAGAAACTTATAGCCACCAAACTTGATTTTTTTTTTTGTTTGTTCCATTTGGAACCGGCTAAGGTCAGAGACCATACTGCCATGTCTTCAGTAATTAATTTTCAACTATCCTTTTTTTCTTTTTTTTTTTTTTTTGACGCTGTGGAAATGCCTTTACGCACCATACCCGCCGCCAGGCGACGGGCGTGTGTGGGACTCGCCCCGCCGAAGCCGGGAATACCCACTAAAACCACAGCGGCACAACGACATCGCCTGAGTGGCGGGGTCATGGGAAAGCCTACGCTACCAATCCCCCGTCGGCGATTCCCGCCTACAGGCGGGCCCACAGTGGTCCCTCCATAGGGAGGGGCCGGGCTGGGTACGTCTTCTTGTGCGAGAAGACGCAGCAGCCAAGGGTTTTTTAGCGAGGTGTTCTTCCTCTTAGCCCCACTCGTTTGCCCAGAAGCAAACGGGGCCCCCAGCTCCTCTCAGTGAGGAGATCGGGTTGCCCGACGGTGACCCGGAGTTCGGGTCACGTCAGCCCCCTGAAGTGGTGGCCGACCCGCCGCACGTGTGACCGCCGAAGCGGTCCTCACTTCTGGTTTTGGTCCGCGCCGGTAAACCGGTAACCCCCATATCTGGGGGCCGTTCCCCTATCCGCCACCTGGGGACGCGTCCGATGGCAGGCCAGAAACTGCACACGGAAATTTTCAACTATCCTATCCTAACTAACTTAACCTAACTAAACCTATGTCCTGTTGTTTCCCGCGTGAACCGACTAGGAGAAAGATTTGGGACAAAGTCTTGATGTGGCCACTATGCTACAATATTTCAATATTCTTTGTGAATTATTCACTGAATGCACTTTTTACTACATAAATCACGCGTTTTTATTTAGTAAACGACACTATAAATAATTTAAAAGTCCAATGAAAATTGAGCATGGCACTCATCTTAGCTTTCCCGCCAAAACTCCCCACCAAACTTGTTTTGTAACGCATAGACAAGCTAATGAGATATGTAATCACATACAAAACATTGCCGTTCCGCAAGTCATTGTCAATGTCAAGCGCTTATGTAACAGATACTTAGGAAATAAGGTAACTTACCTACGAGTTTTTATGTGTGTTTGTCAATAACGGCTTTTGCAGGCCGGCGAGGTGAATAATTAAAAAAAAAAGTCGTGGTCCAATGGTAACTTTGGTAAGGGCCTAGACGTACGAGTTGTAGGTCGGCTTCGATCTCAATCAAGCACCACCACTACTAAAGTCAAATGGTGAAAGAAAACATCTTGAAGAAACCAGCTGTCGTAGAACGATAAATGCGAAAACTTGCGACTATAAGTTACATAATACCCCTTTATTCATAAAAGTTGCTTAAAGTTAACTAGTCATTACCGAATGTTTAACCATACATTTCTCACGTTTGCACATCACTTTACTTTAACCCTAGAAGCCCAATCTACGTCATTCTGACGTGTATGCCGCCGAAAATACTCTGTCTCTTTCTCCTGCACGATCGGATTGCCGCGAACGCTCGATTCAACTCAGTTGGCGCCGAGATCTATTGGAGGACTGCGGCGTTGATTCGGTAAGTCCCGCCATTTTGTCATAGCAACAGTATTGCACGTCAGCTTGACGTATATTTGGGCTTTGTGTTATTTTTGTAAATTTTCAACGTTAGTTTATTATTGCATTTTTTTGTTACATTACTGGTTTATTTGCATGTATTACTCAAATATTATTTTTATTTTAGCGTAGAAAATACAATGGCGTCTCGTCAACATTTAAACCAGGATGAAATAGCAGCAATACTGGAAAATGAAGATGATTATTCTCCTCACGATACCGACTCTGAAGTGGAAGATTGTGTTACCCAAGATGATGTCAGGAGTGACGTTGAAGACGAGATGGTGGATAATATTGGCAATGGTACGAGTCCAGCAAGTAGGCACGAGGATCCTGAGACCCCTGACCCGTCATCAGAAGCTTCTAATCTTGAGGTAACTTTATCTTCACACAGAATTATTACATTACCTCAGCGTTCGATTCGTGGAAAGAATAATCACATTTGGTCTACAACAAAAGGTCAGTCTTCTGGTAGGACTGCTGCTATAAATATTGTACGTACCAATAGAGGACCTACTCGAATGTGTAGAAACATTGTCGATCCATTACTCTGCTTTCAACTTTTTATAAAAGAAGAGATTGTTGAGGAAATTGTCAAGTGGACAAACGTGGAAATGGTACAAAAACGTGTAAACCTGAAGGACATCTCAGCAAGTTATAGGGATACCAATGAAATGGAAATCTGGGCTCTTATAGGTATGCTCACATTATCGGCTGTTATGAAAGACAATCATCTGTCTACTGACGAGTTGTTCAATGTCTCCTATGGCACTCGATACGTTTCAGTAATGAGTCGAGAGAGATTTGAATTTCTATTGCGATCATTGAGAATGGATGATAAATTACTGAGACCAAATTTACGCCAAGAGGATGCTTTCACACCTGTGAGAAAAATATGGGAGATTTTTATCAACCAATGTAGACTGAATTACGTACCTGGCACTAACTTGACTGTCGATGAACAGTTGTTAGGTTTTCGCGGTCGTTGTCCTTTCCGGATGTATATTCCGAACAAACCGGACAAATATGGTATTAAATTTCCTATGGTATGTGATGCTGCTACAAAGTACATGGTAGATGCTATCCCTTATCTAGGCAAAAGCACTAAGACACAAGGTCTGCCATTAGGCGAGTTTTATGTGAAGGAGCTGACTCAAACAGTACACGGAACAAACAGAAATGTCACTTGTGACAACTGGTTCACGTCTGTTCCATTAGCTAAGAGTTTGCTAAACAGTCCATATAATTTAACGCTAGTGGGAACCATCAGGTCAAACAAGAGGGAGATACCAGAAGAAGTCAAGAACTCACGTTCGCGGCAGGTAGGTTCGTCAATGTTTTGTTTTGATGGCCCTCTGACATTAGTTTCCTATAAACCCAAGCCGTCAAAGATGGTATTCTTATTATCATCATGTAATGAAGATGCCGTGGTCAATCAAAGTAATGGGAAGCCGGATATGATATTATTTTACAATCAGACCAAAGGAGGTGTTGATTCATTTGACCAGATGTGTTCATCTATGTCGACAAATAGGAAGACTAATAGGTGGCCTATGGCAGTATTTTACGGCATGTTGAATATGGCATTTGTCAATTCCTACATTATATACTGCCATAACATGTTGGCTAAAAAAGAAAAACCTCTAAGTCGCAAAGATTTTATGAAAAAATTAAGCACAGACTTGACAACACCGTGGATGCAAAAACGTCTGGAGGCTCCTACTTTGAATAGGTCCTTACGTGATAACATAACAAATGTTTTAAAAATTGTACCACAGGCAGCCATAGATACTTCATGTGATGAACCAGAGCCGAAGAAAAGGCGCTATTGTGGATTTTGCTCATATAAAAAAAAGAGAATGACAAAGACACAGTGCTTCAAGTGCAAAAAACCAGTATGTGGAGAGCACAATATTGATGTTTGTCAAGACTGCATATAAAGACTGTTTTTTTGTATTTGCATTATATATTATATTCTAAAGTTGATTTAATTCTAAGAAAAACATTAAAATAAGTTTCTTTTTGTAAAATTTAATTAATTATAAGAAAAAGTTTAAGTTGATCTCATTTTTTATAAAAATTTGCAATGTTTCCAAAGTTATTATTGTAAAAGAATAAATAAAAGTAAACTGAGTTTTAATTGATGTTTTATTATATCATTATACTATATATTACTTAAATAAAACAATAACTGAATGTATTTCTAAAAGGAAATAAGAAAATATAGTGATCAAAAATTTACACGTCATTTTTGCGTATGATTGGGCTTTATAGGTTCTAAAATATGATTGGGCTTCTAGGGTTAATAATCGTTTATGAATAAACACAATAGTGTTTAAGGGATTTATTCATAAACGATGATTAAAGTTAAGTGACGTGCAAACGTCAGAAATGTATTGTTAAACATTCGGTAATCACTACTTAACTTTAAGCAACGTTTATGAATGAGAGGCATTGACTCTCCGCAAATCATCGTCAATGGCTCTTGTTCACAAATTAAATTAAATTTAAGTTGAGTGCATTTTTTTCTTTCTATTTCATTAAGAAAAGGACAGAAAATAAAATGAGAGTTTAGACCTGTCAAATTAATCGCTCCTGACGTAAATTAGCGTATTTTAGCCGCCATGTTTATAATCGCGTCTAAACTGTCTATGGAGTATCTTAATTTGACAGGATTATACTAAAATGTTATCTTCTAACCTTTTCATAATGAAATAGAAATAAAAAGATACACGTAACTTAAAATTAGTTTATGTCTTATGGCATGTGAGTATCGTATGCACTACAAAAAAACAACAAACTTGTGTGAATGTGTTAACTAAGTATAGTTAACTTTATATAATGTTTCATCTTCTTCTTCAGTCTATAGATGTCCACTGCTGGACAAAGGCCTGCCCCAAGGCTTTCCACGCTGACCGGTCTTGTACTGCCCGCATCCATCGGCTTCCCGCGACCTTCACCATGTCATCGGTCCATCTTGTTGGGGGCCTCCCTACGCTGCGTCTTCCAGTACGTGGCCGCCACTCCAGAACCTTACTGCCTCATCGGCCATCGGTTCTATGAGCAATGTGCCCTGCCCACTGCCCCTTAAGTTTAGCGACTCGAAGAGCTATGTCGGTGACTTTGGTTCTTCTGCGGATGTCCTCATTTCTGATTCGAGCACGCAGAGAAACTCCGAGCATAGCTCTTTCCATTGCCCTTTGTGTGACTCTGAGCCTTCGTATGAGGCCCATTGTGAGCGATCACGTTTCAGTTCCGTAAGGGCTCTTGTAGACGTCCGTTTTTTTCACCGGATAACGGACCGTCAATAAACGGCTATCCTTGTATACATATTTTTTTTACCGGATGGATGGACTGCCGTCTATATGCGTTAGTTTTGAGCTGGTAGTCAGAGATTACACACGTGTGAAATGTCGAATAATAAGAAAAAGAAACTCGTATTGGCCTACTATTTGTACAAGAAGAAACAAAAAGAAATAGAAAAACGTAAAAGGTCATCGTGGGTGCATCCTATATTATTGGAAAGGGAAAAATATGGTGCATTTCAAACTCTTTTTACGCAGTTGGAAGAAGATGAAACTAAATTTTACAATTATTTTCGAATGAAGAAAGAAACCTTTCAACTATTATTGACAGCCATATGTGATAAAATAAGACACGAAGACACTGACATGCGTAAATCTATTTCCCCGGCAGAGAGATTAGCCGTTACGCTAAGGTATGTTAAAGAGATGTTCAATTTCAAATTATAGAAAAGGGGATTACCTGTAATTATTAAAACAAAAGTAGGTAGTAATGTTTTTTATTATATTAAAAAAAGAAATTAAGGAGATTTAGAAAAATCGAAATCGTAATCAGGCGATGTGATTGAACTTAATTCAGTAATAATTGAAGATTGGGAATCCTCTTGTTGTATGAGTTCTTGAGGCACCCTGGATGTGGATGGAGTGGGTTGTGTTGGTTGATATTCATAGGACATCCTGGATGTCGATGGAGTGGGTTGTGTTGGTTGATATTCATAGGACATCCTGGATGTCGATGGAGTGGGTTGTGTTGGTTGATATTCATGTATCCTGTAGTCGGGTGTAGCCGTAGTGTAGCCTCGATTAGTATTGTAATTGTAATTTTGCTGCTGCATGGACACTTGATTTCTCCGAGTTAAATTTCTCATAACTTTAATGACTTCATATTGGAATTCAACATAATCGTCGTCACTATACTTGTCTACAATCGGAGCAATACCTTTGAAAAAACACATACTCTTACTCTTGTCTTCATCTTCAACTGATTTAATTAAAGTAAGCATTTGTCGATCAACTTCACTACAATCTGTCTTTCTCTTTCTGCTTGTAATATTAGCTGGTGCGGTAGGGTCGTTATTGGTTTGTGAGTCAGTTTCTTTGTTGTGAGATTCTGTGATGTTTTTTTCTGATGTAATACTTGCTTCCGTTGTTCGGCGAGCCACAATTTTACACAAAAAGAGCATTTGATCGTAGAATTTATATTTTCGTAGACTTTTTGCACCAGAGCCGGATTTACACTCCTTAACTTTTTTGTGATATTTCATCCAGTTATCTCTTGCATTGTTCCATTTTTTTATGATATTTTTGCCTAAAAGAGAAAAATTGTTACAGATATTTAGCTGCAGGGAACACATTTAGTGATCTACATTACAGTTTCAGAATGGGTATAAAAACTATCAGCTGTATTGTACAAGAAGTATTTGAAGCATTGTGGGAAACCCTTTCTCCAATTTATATGAAACTACCATCGGAAGAAGAATGGTTAACAATGGCAAAAAATTTCGAGACGAATGCAAATTTTCCTCATTGCTTGGGAGCCATTGACGGCAAACATATTCGTATCATCAAGCCAGAAGAAAGTGGATCGATGTTTTTCAACTACAAGCACTATTTCTCAATAGTATTAATGGCTGTGGTAGACACAAACTATAATTTTGTTTTTATTGATGTTGGAGCCTACGGCAAAGAATGCGATTCAGCAGTATTTAAAGAAACAGAATTTTGGAAAAGAATAGTAGGTGATAAATTAAATATTCCTCGACCTAACCAGTTGCCAGGTGCAGGCTGTGAGTTACCTTATGTATTTGTTGCTGATGAAGCTTTCGCTTTACATCAACACGTACTTCGTCCTTACGGTGGGCATCAACTCGACTCAATAAAAAAAATATTCAATTATCGTCTCACAAGAGCGCGACGCTACGTCGAATGCGCATTTGGTATTTTATCCAATAAATGGAGGATTTTGCATAGACCATTAAATGTTTCAACAGATACTGCTGTTAACATTGTAAAAACATGCTGCTTATTACAAAACATAATTCATAAAGTTGAGGGTATTGCTAATAATGCTAGTGACAATGCTAGTTCACACATGATGTCTAATCTATGCCATTTGCTTCGTTCCCATTCAACACGAGGTAATGTAACAGCAAATATGATTCGTAACAAATATGCAGAGTATTTCATGTCACCAGTAGGGCGTTTACCATGGCAAAATCAATATGCATAAAAATAATGAAAATAAAATGTTACTTACCAAAATCATTTTTTCTTTCTCAGACATTGATTCAAATCCTTCATTTAACTCAAGACAAATTTCTCTCCAAGCGACAAAACTCGACTGTCTATTTTTATAGCACTCTTGGGTTTTGTCCCACAGTACAGGCCTATTTTCAACCAAACTTATTAACAATTCCATGTCAATATCACCCATTTTTAAAAGAACGCAGGTAGACGGCACTCAATTAACAGAAAACTGACAATACGTCCGGCAGCGTCAACACGCACCAATACACTGACTTGAATGACCGCCCATTCTTACACCGGACCGGCGTCCGTCGCGCCGAGGGGAAGCGGTGGTGCATCCGGCGTAAATTGTTAGCCTGACCAATGTCCGGTGCATGTACACACATTCATTATAATTCATACACCACCGCGAATCCGGCAAAAAACACGGTCCGTTATCCGGTGAAAAAAACGGACGTCTACAAGAGCCCTAAGTCATCAATGGCAACGCACTGTTATAAGCATACACCGAACCCTAAGGTGCTGTTATAAGCATACACTGAACCCTAAGAAGCCATCTCAGCATAATAGGGTTAATCAGCACTAACCATTCGATTTACGGTACTGAAGCCAGTCTATTTCAAACCACGAACGTGAACGGTTGCATAAGGGTCCCTTTATAATTAATCGTTATAATCGATAAAAGAAATATAGATTATCATTTAATAATTTCTTTCTTTTTTAAAAAGCCTTTTTGAAGGGACCCTATAACATTTGGTGGCAGCGGTGGGATACGGAAATCCCCAGTGCCGATTCGCGAAAACTATATTTGCGTTAAATCAATAAATAGACTCTCCGTATCCTTCAATCCTATAAAATAAATAAATGGTAATAAAACCAGTGAAGTGTTCATAAGTAGCACGTTACGATTCTGTGAGTAAATCCTGAGCGCATAATAATAAGTGCGGCCTAGTGAGTGTCCAGTGGACATCCTTTAATCGTCCTTTGAGCATCCTTCGAGTCTTCCGAGCATCCTGCGAGTCCTCCGAGCATCCTGCGAGTCCTCCAAGCATTCTGCGAGCCCTCCGAGCTTCCTGCGAGTCCTCCGAACATCCTGCGAGTCCTCCGAGCATCCTGCGAGTCCTTCAGGGATCCTGCGGATCCTGAAACGTCATAAGTGTCGTATAACCCGCGAGTGTTTTGTGTTTAGTCTAATAAGTGTTCCGTGAATCAAAGAGTATCCGTTGTGTTATCTGTGTGTGAGCGTCGCTATGCAGCCGTTCTCGGCTACAACTCTTATCGCCGCCTACGCATTCCTGTAAGTCAATGAACAATTTTAACTGTAAGCTTATCCCTGCTAGTTTAAAATTAATATTTTGTTACTTGTCGTCTAAAATTACATGTTATGCTTCCTAAAGTGCCAAAAAACGAAGATAGTAAATTAAAAATTGATATTCCATCCAAAGTTTCAGATCTGAAATCTCCAATCTTATCACCAAGAATTACTAGGCAAACAGTAGAAATGGAGCTTAATACTTTATTAAAATTCGTAAAACCATATGACGGCAGTCGCGAGAAACTGAATTCGTTTATTAATAACTGCAATAATACTTACGAGCTAGCATCCGAGGCACAAAAGCCAATTATATTTAAATACATATTATGTCAACTTACAGACAAAGCCGAAATTGCTTGTTCAATAAAAGAATTCACATCTTGGGATCAGTTGAAAGAATTCCTTAAAACTCAATTTTCAGAAAGAAAACACTATACACATTTACTTAATGACCTCCAAGAAAGCCAACAAACTTCGTCTGAAAACGTAGGACAATTCGCCCTTCGTATGGAGACTTACCTTTCTCAATTATTAACAGAGATATCACTCTCTAACTATAAGGCCAAAGAAATACCAGGTCGCACAGCGGCCATGGAGGACCTAACACTCCACCACTTTCTCATGGGTTTAAACCCTCGCGTATCAAACATGGTAAGGTGTAGAGCACCTAAAACGTTCAATGAGGCCGTGAACTTAGCCATTTCGGAAGAAAGGATTTTAGAAACTCTTTATAGGCGAAATCATAGCTCACAACATGATAAACAGGCTAGCCAAAATAAGTCTAAACTTAAAACCTTTGCTCAAAATAATAAATACTCACAGAAATCATCTTCGCAACCAAGTACGTCATCGGGTAACAATCCTAAACACGACCCAAACCTTACATGCAAATATTGCAAAGAGATTGGTCATGATATATATAACTGTCAAAAGCGACAGAAACGTTACCCGAGTTCTCAACAGGATCGAAGTAAATCCTCTGGGTCTCACCCCAATTCTAAATCTCCTCAAGTCAATTTCATCGATGATAACGATGACTCTGATGAATCTACCCACGATGACGAAGGTGAAAATGTCGAAGTGGAAGATTTAAACGAATAAACGTCCTACAACCGTGCCGAACAGGACGACAAGTCAAAGTCGGCACACATTCGAACCGCATGAGTTCAACCCTCCAAAATCCCGAGGTTATACATCAGGGTAACCAGTCCCAAAACGGCAACCTCAACCCTCTCGAGGTTATACAGCAGGGTAACCAGCCCCAAAACGGCAACCTCAACCCTCTCGAGGTTATACAGCAGGGTAACCAGCCCCAAAGCGGAAACCTCGATTCTCTTAATAAAATTTATGAGGTTAGTATCGATACCTCTAAAAAGCTACTACCTCATGTGTTGGTGGAATCACAAGTCTCTGGTATCCCACTAACACTCCTTGTAGACTCAGGGTCTGCAATCTGCTTGATAAAAGAATCAAGTGTTTTAAACAAGCCAAAAATCATTCATAAGCCTATAAGCATTAAAGGCATCGATCCTGGCGTAGAAACCACTCCAACTGTGGGTTATTTTAATTTACAATTAAAAGTTTCTGATTCTAAGTCAATCAGCCATAAATTTCACGTGATCAAGGAAATTAACCTACCTTACGATGGCATTATAGGCAATGATTTTTTGACGGCTAACAGTTGCAACATTGATTACAGTCGTGATATTCTTAAAATAGCTCGCAATGAAATCAAAATTCATTTCTTTGACACTTGCTACATCATACCACCACGCACAGAGACTGTAATAGAATGTACCGTCACAAATCCAGAATTAAAAGAAGGCGTGATTTTAGATCAACATCTTTCTAGTACTCTTCTAGTTGCTAATTGTATAGCAAAAGTTAAAGATAATAATAGAGTCAATATATCCGTTGTTAATACTTCTAATAAACCTGTTAAAATTAAACGTAACCTTAACCTTAAACTAGACCCAATTGTCGCTTACCCTATTCAATGAAAACCCCTTAGTGAAAACGTAATTGAACGTACTAGAAAAGTTCTGAATTGCCTGAGAACCTCCCACCTGAACGACGAAGAAGCTCAAGCACTTTTCAATTTATGTTCAGATTATTCTGACATATTCCACTTACCAGAAGAAGCGCTATCTTTTACGCCCGCTATTCAGCATGAAATCAAAACTACCAGTAACACTCCAATACACACAAAATCCTACCGTTTCCCTGAGTGCCATAAAAAGGAAGTGGACACCCAAATTAATAAAATGTTGGACCAGGATATCATCACACCCTCAAATTCTCCATGGTCTTCTCCTATATGGATTGTTCCTAAAAAAACAGACGCTTCTGGCCAAAAGAAATGGCGCATCGTAATTGACTATAGGAAGTTAAACGATGTCACAATAGGTGAAATCTATCCTATCCCTCAAATTACTGAAATTCTTGACCAATTAGGTAAAAGCCAATATTTCAGCACTCTCGACCTTTCATCAGGCTTCCATCAATTATTGATATCACCTGAAGACGCACCTAAAACAGCCTTTTCTGTACCTCAAGGTCACTTTCAATTCAATAGAATGCCGTTTGGCTTAAAAAATGCCCCAAGTACGTTTCAGAGACTTATGAATACTTGCCTTGCTGGGCTACAAGGTTCTCGTTGTTTTGTTTATTTAGATGACATAGTCCAGTATGCATTCGATTTAAATTCAGCAATCCTAAACCTCAAGGCCATTTTCGACAGACTTCGAGAATTTAATTTAAAACTCCAACCAGAGAAATGCGAATTTCTCCGGAAAGAAGTTACTTACCTAGGTCATATTATCACCCAAAACGGTGTAAAACCAAATCCAGATAAAGTGAAAGCTGTAACACAGTACCCCGTTCCAAAATCCGCTAGAGACATTAAATCTTTCTTAGGCCTTGTGTCATACTACAGGCGTTTTATCCCTAATTTTTCGAAACTAGCCAAATCTCTTACCTTGCTCCTGAAAAAGGACGCCCCGTTTGATTGGACGAATGAACAGCAACTTAGTTTTGAAACACTAAAAAATAAATTAGTTGAAGCGCCTATATTAGCTTATCCTGACTTTAATCAAACCTTTTTGTTAACATGCGATGCATCTAACTATGCTATATCAGCTATCCTGTCTCAAGGTCCCATCGGGCGTGATCTCCCAATTGCTTATGCGTCCCGCACCTTAAATAAAGCCGAATGTAATTACAGTGTTACGGAAAAGGAATGTTTAGCGATAGTATTTGGAACTAAAACCTTCCGCCCATATTTATATGGTCGCCGTTTTACCATTGTAACAGACCACAAACCGCTTCAATGGTTATTCAATTGTAAAGACCCCGGATCTAGACTTATTCGATGGAGGTTGAAACTCGAAGAATTTGAATATGATATTCAGTATAAAAAGGGTAAAATAAATGTCAACGCAGACGCTTTGTCTAGATTTCCTGTTAACCCCGTTCAACCTACTGCTAGCGAAATAACTACACCTAACCTTCTAAATTCCGAAGCTGATGTTACACCTGAAAATGTCGATAGTAATTCAGATAGAAATTTGTTCGACTTCATTACATCACCTACTTCCTTCCAGTCGGATGACCTTAACCCCGACCATCTCTTAGAAATTCCTACCCCAGACCTTTTATTTACAGGATCTCCAAACCCTAGCTCTATAAGAGTGCCATCAGAAGACACTATAACTCAAGACGCGCACCTCAGTTCCGTCCCTGACTTATCCACGGTCGACTATCCCAACTTCCTGAAACAAATAGCAGATAAAAATAAATCATTTAATACACGCATCATCGAACATAATGATAGTTTACTAAAATCAACTTCTATGGTTGTCTTAGTGCCCACATCAATTGATTTGGATGAGTCGAATCCGTATATAGAACACATATTAAGTAATTTAGAAAATAGAGAACAAATCCACAGTCAAGAAAAAGAATTATATAAATTCTATAAGGTCCAATCGAGAAATAAAGATTACTACTTCCTGTATGTAAAAGTACATCACTTCGACCAGACGTCATATGACGAAATATTTAAAACCCTCAAAAATATTCGTAATGAACTTGTAAAAACTCATCAAATTAAAGGAATAAGCATATCCGATTTCCGAAACCCTTTCGAGAAACACAATTATATAAAAATTTATAATATTATAAACTACCTATTTCATAATACTGGCATACAAATAGACATCTATCATAATAACGTTACTTACCCATCACCGTCTGAAGTTAAAAGAATTCTGTACGATAACCACGACCTACCCATAGCTGGTCATCTAGGTGTCAGTCGTATGTATGATAGATTGAAACAGTTATATTATTGGAAAGGTATGCGCAATGATATAGAGTCCTATGTTAAAAGCTGTAAATCGTGCCAAGAAAATAAAGCTTTACGCAAAATAAACCGCGCACCTATGCAAATTACAAGCACATCAACTAAACCGTGTGAGCGCGTATCGCTTGATGTAGTAGGACCCCTTCCGGAATCCGGTCCGGCAAAACTTAAATTTATATTAACTCTACAAGATGATTTCACAAAATTCTCTGCCGCGTACCCCGTGCGCAGCACGACAGCCGAAGAAACATGCGAATGTTTGCTACATTTTATATCAATATTTGGCCTTCCAAAAATGATTTTGACTGACCAAGGCACTAACTTTACAGCAGACTTATTTAAGAAAACGTGTGAATTTTTAAAAATTAAACAACTATGGTCAACACCATACCACCCGCAAACACAAGGCGCACTCGAACGGAGCCACTCAACCTTGAAAGAATATCTAAAATCTTTCGTCAACGAAGAACAAACAAATTGGCCCCGTTACGTATATACAGCCATGCTTACTTATAATACTACTGTTCATACCGTAACACATTATACTCCGTATGAATTAATGTTTGGCAATAAACCGTTTATCCCAAACTCTATATGTGACCAAAGCCTTGGCGCCACATATCCTGAGTATACCCGTATGCTACAAAACCGCTTAAAGTATTCTCGCGATAAAGCTCTTGAATATGTCCACAAATCTAAGATAACGTCTAAAACATATTATGACTCCCATAGTCGTTCAGTACAATATAAAACTGGCGATTATGTCTACTTAAAGAACCACCTTAGAATGCGAAAGGCCTTATCACCCATATGGAAAGGTCCGTATAAAGTCGTAAAAGTTCATAGCAATAACACGTTATCACTATTGATAAACAGACGACACGTCCGTCACCATTTTGACCAAGTGAAACTTGCGGAAGTCAGCAATAACCTGTAAAAGAATAATTTAAATTAGATTCATAATCGAATCGATATTAGTATAGTTAGACTATATATATTTATGTAATGCTTATGGATTAGTTAGATTAGTAGTAGTTGGTTATTTTAATAAACATTTAGTTAGTATTCATAATACATACATACCTATGTACTTACAGTGCCTCAGCGGAGCTACAACCACCTAACGAGTATGTCCACGCGATAACTGCGAGTCCTGGAATATACTTCGATTACATAGGGAAATTAAAAATTAATAATGGTATCCTAAATGTCATTATGCCGTTAGATATTTCACATATTAAACCGCATATAGAAGAGATAAATTCAGCATTAGAAACAGTAATTTATACATGCAAACAAACCGGTTATATAAAACACTCAGAATGCAATAATACGGTGGAACCATTAGTAGTCCAGCAACAAAATTTAATAAAATTATTTAGTTCCATATCTTACCTTACTGATAATGGTGATCACAGAAACAAACGAGCATGGATTGGAGGAATTGGGATGATTCTAAAACAAGTTTTTGGTACTTTAGACGAAGACGACGCTGTTCAATATGATCAAGCTATTGAATCAATGCAAAATAAACAAGATAAACTTATATCTTTGATTAAAAACAATATTTTAATAACTAAATCTGTCATATCAACATATAATAACACATTTCACAAGATTCAAGAAAACGAAGCAAAGTTAAATGACGCTATCAGCAAACTCTCGAGCAGTATTCAAAATATTTCAAAAACTACGCATATTTTAGAACTAGATTTTGTCCTTAATATCTTAGAAACTTCCATGGTCACCCTAACATTTCAACTTGAAGACATAACAAATGCGATAACGCTCTGTAGTCAAAACATACTGCACCCGTCCGTTATGTCGCCTACCGCTATGTACCGAGAATTAGCTGATAACGTAAGGCATCTGTCCAATAATGTAAACTTACCTGTACAATTAGACATAAGTTCAGTTCACACTATTATAAAAGTGTCTACTTTATTCTGTTATTACTTTAACAATAAACTGATATTTCTTTTGCGTGTTCCTTTGATATCTAATCAAGAGTATTCTTTGTTTAATAATATTGCATTGCCAACACCTCACGACGCCAACCAACCAAACACATTTGGTTTAATTGTACCTAGTGCTAAGTATATAGCTATAACGAAGGATAAGTCAAATTACTGTAAACTAGAATCATTGGAAAATTGTAAACTAATACGTTTGGCAGAATATTTATGTGAAATTCCAATTATCTACAAAACTGATTCAAGACCCAGTTGCGAAAGTGAATTGTTATCTAAAACAATAAAAGAAATTCCCGCTGTATGTAATATCAAAATTATTCATGGTAACCTAGACATTTTTAAATCACTCAATAATAATAAATTTATATACGCTCAATCTGAATTAACGAAACTTTCACTAGATTGTCAAGGTCACAATCAGATAAAGGAAATAAATATACTTGGTATCGGCATCTTATCTATACCAACCAATTGTATCGCCTATTGTAGAGGTACCACGCTGTTACCGAGATACAACAATGTTCTAAACCTAACTTCACCTATCAATCTGCCAGATTTCAATTTAATAAATAGCAGTTGTTGTAAAACAAATAGTATAACGAATAATATGTCCCCTGTTCACTTAGAGCGAATTAACTTAGATGATACGAATAATATTGGCAAGGCAAATAACAACCTCTTATCAGACGTCGATAAAATTCAAGAGACACCCCACATAATTGAATATGGGACACATTATTCAATAGTTATAAGCTTAATTGTATGTTTTATTTTGTTTTACATAGTTTATAGAATTTTAGTTTTTTGTAAACCCAATTGCAACCTTCGCAAATATAGTTTCCGCAAATGCGATAAATCTAAATCGGTATCTATAGAACTGGAGCAAACCATTCAAGAAATTCCAGCTCCAACCCTAAGAACCTCTTTCTAGGGTGAACTATGGCAATCATCCCCAAAGTTCACTCTGATGGGGGAGGTGTTATAAGCATACACCGAACCCTAAGGTGCTGTTATAAGCATACACTGAACCCTAAGAAGCCATCTCAGCATAATAGGGTTAATCAGCACTAACCATTCGATTTACGGTACTGAAGCCAGTCTATTTCAAACCACGAACGTGAACGGTTGCATAAGGGTCCCTTTATAATTAATCGTTATAATCGATAAAAGAAATATAGATTATCATTTAATAATTTCTTTCTTTTTTAAAAAGCCTTTTTGAAGGGACCCTATAACAGCACACTGGTCGTTCGTCACTGGTCGAAAGTTTCATATTATAGTATGACGTTTCAGTGACGTCATTCGGATGTAAATTGCAGGCGCTATATGGCGGCTACCGCTCTTCTAGTATAAGTATAAGTTGTAAAACCATAACTACATAATTGCAATTTTCTTTGTAACTTATTGTTTGTATATGACTGTTTGATGCCAAAATAAAATAAATAAAATTCCTGCACAATTAAGTTCATTTTACATTTTTAAAATATTTCCAATATTACAGGTAACTCTAAAATCAATTTAATTGATGTTTTAGTTTTAGCATTTGTTATTAGGAAGATTGACCGGAAGAAGAAAAGCACAGGGAAGGGCCAGGGAGATTTTTGCTCAACAGTGGGGAACAAAAATACTGGCCATTCTCAATAACCTAAACAAAAAACATTATTTTTGTAACCTTAACAACTCACTCTTAACCCTCAATTGGGCGCGCCTAAAAAGTTGCATAAGAGGTCGCGTGGGGTGTCTGGCACCCCACGAAATCCCAGAATTAGGAAACTAAATAAAATACGAAATACATGCAAAATCAGACTTTTATTAATTAGGACATTTAAACTTGCATATTAATCAACATTTAAACGTATTTTTAACAAAATTAACTCACATATCACAACATAACCTCAAAATTTCGAAATATTATAACTGAACACTTTTAACAGTTATGAACTTGTCAAATTACTATGTTTTTAAACAGAAATAATGAAAATAACATCATCCATTACCTCGAAATTTAGACTACACAAACAGTCACCTGGGGTGTCGTGCACCCCAAACACGCTCTCTGAGCTCAACCGTCCACTACAGAGCGCCGCTCGCAACTGAATCGTTTACGTTTCAAGTATTTACGAAGCTACCTAGAAGGCCAGCGCGCTAAATTCAAATTTTAAAACCTGCTCTGGGGTGCATGACACCCCACGCGACCAATTAAGGGTTAAAAGAATGTGATCAGGCGAAAGGACAATACTGTACATAAATGTAAATAAATAATACCATTCTGGCATGGTCATGGTGTCCTAGTGGTTAAAACACCAGCCTCTCAAGTATGAGTGTGCGGGTTCGATTCCAGGTCAGGCAAGTACCAATGTAACTTTTCTAAGTTATATGTACATACTTTCTAACTATATCTTGGACACCAATGACTGCTTACAAGGTGAAGGAAAACATCTTGAGGAAACCTGGACTTAAAGTCTGAAATCGTCAACCCGCATTGAGCAAGCTTCGTGATTTCGCTCAACTTTACTTTAACCGGCTTCAAAAAATGCAGGGTATTCTCAATTCCATTTCAACCAAGTGTTGTGTCCTACCCCTACTAAATTACACGGGATGTCGCGAAGTCCGGATCCCGCGAAATCGGGATTGCATTTACGTTAGGTAGTTAGGTTTCCCTTAATACAGAAGCATGTGCATAATAATTTCTTAAATAGAAGCAAAAACGAACTTAACATGGAAACTTATAAAAACTGGTTTCCTCTGTAATTTCCACCCAATTACCTTGTATAGTTGTACTGCGTGCTATTTTATGCAGAAGAACACGTGTAAGGTCCCACGTTGAGACTTAGCATTAGTAGGTACTTCAATATAAAAACTAGACCAAATACAAATCGATACTTTGACACCTAGTACATTCAATAGTTAGACACCTATGTCTTTTAATTATTCAAAGAGGTTGCCTTTTGATTGACAGCTTAGGCTATTTTGCTTATTCCGTATTTTATTTCTACTAAATACATTAGAATTCAGAACTTTACAGTTTCAGGGTTTCAAATGAAAACCTTACAACAAAACTTGTTACAAAATATGTTTTTTTTAGATCAGGTTTAAACCACCTAAATGGTCATTGAATTATGCACCTAAGCATTGTAGAAATGGTCATTGAATTATGCACCTAACCGTTGTAGAAATGGTCATTGAATTATGCACCTGACCATTGTAGAAATGGTCATTGAATTATGCACCTGACCATTGTAGAAATGGTCATTGAATTGTGCACCTAAGCATTGTAGAAATGGTCATTGAATTATGCACTTGACCATTGTAGAAATAGTCATTGAATTATGCACCTAATCATTGTAGAATGGTCATTGAATTATGCACCTAACCATTGTAGAAATGGTCATTTAATTATGCACCTAACCATTGTAGAAATGGTCATTGAATTATGCACCTGACCATTGTAGAAATGGTCATTGAATTATGCACCTAACCATTGTAGAAATGGTCATTGAATTATGCACCTGACCATTGTAGAAATGGTCATTGAATTATGCACCTAACCATTGTAGAAATGCCATTGAATTATGCACCTAACCATTGTAGAAATGGTCATTGAATTATGCACCTAAACATTGTAGAAATTGTCATTGAATTATGCACTTAACCATTGTAGAAATGGTCATTGAATTATGCACCTAACCATTATAGAAACGCAGCTCTTTATATAAAAATGACAACTTAATTCGGTACTAAGATGTCACTTTTACTGAACTTTGACGAAACCTCAATAAGGAGTTTTGGCCGGAAAGTTATGCTGAGTTTCACGCTCATTTTTCATTGGACTTTTAAATTATATTATCCATGGTGTTGTTTACTAAATAAAAGTCCGTTTATGTAGTAAAATTGCATTCAGTAAATAATTCATAAAGAATATTGAGATACCGCAGCATAGTGGCCTCATCATGACTTTGCCTCAAACCTCCTTCGTAGACGGGTTCACGCGGCCGTCGTTTTCAATATAAATGAAAATTCATTATGAATTGGCTTTTCTAATAATCCCAACACTTGACATTGGCTAAATGCACAAACTGTTCGAAGCCAAAGATGAAAAAAATAATAATAATACCCTCAATAAAGTTCGAAATACAAAAACCGACTCAAATGTTAAGTCTGGAACTAAAGTTAGATTTCGTTGTAAATAAGGGGGTGAAGGAACTTTAAGGTTTGACTCGCAATTTCGAATGAAGGCCAGTTATGTTTAGATTTACCCAGTGAAACTGGACGGTACTCTCCAGCTCATTCTACTAATATTAAAATACGAAAGTTTGTGAGGATATTAAATGGATGGATGGAAGTTTGTCACTTTTCCCGCAAAAACTACTTAAGGGATTTGGATAAAATTTAGCTGACATATAATTTTTAACCAGGATTAATACTTAGGTTATTGTTCATCCGATCGAAAGCAACGCTAGTAAAGTTCACTTCGACTCACTTTTCACGGGGATACTTTTACATAATCGATGGACTCAGGTAACCTCGAAACTTTGCAAAGTCAAAAATATATGGTCATATTTTAAGTGTGGATACAACTTTCGAACGGAGGCGCGGGTTCGATCCCCGCGCAGTGTAAATATTTGTACGCATGAATATTTGCCCTGGTCTGCAGGGTAATTGCGTAACATACTACCAGTAGCAATGGGTTTCATTTTGACAGTTTAACGACATTCATTGCGTTATTTACGTTTTTGACCAGACACATTTTCCGAACATATGGAGCAATGGTTTAGCAAGTGGCTTCAGAATGATTACATTGATAGTAATAGAGTGTTTCACAATTAGGGTGCTGGTCGTACCTCGGAAAGCACGTCAAGCCGTTGGTCTCGGTTGCCATACGAACGTCTAAAGGCAGACGTTACGGGTTGTTGGAGCCCTCAAAAGTCCAACAATTGGTCTAACTGCAATGCTTCAATATCGCCTTCTGGTTGTGAAGGTCAGACGGCCGTCGCTTCACGGAAAATATCGAAGTTTAGCCAAAATCGCAGTCTGGTAAAGCGGACCTCAGCCTCCAAAGCTGAAAAAGCTTCGGATGCGACTGGGGTTAACGCTGAGATGATGATGATGATTTAAGTATAGAAAATTAGATACTAATTAAAAGGTGAAAGAAAACATCTTGAGGAAATCTGGACCTTAAGTCTGAAATCGGCAACCCGCATTGAGCAAGCGTGGTGATTACGCTCAATCCTTCTCTGTATGAGAGCAGTAGAACGATAAAAAGGTTGATGATGATGATGATGAATTAGATACACACTATCGAACTAAACATTTTTTTCCATGGAACCAACTTTGTTACCTGCCCAACTAGTAAAAATTACTCTTACAACAATCTCAGGACTACCGTTTTTTTCCTTTTATATCACTCCTATAAAGGGTGTATCTGACTTTTTTCTTACTCCTCCGCTATTCTTTTCTGATTTATTTCGTTGCGGGACCCAAGACAGTTGAATCATTTCTCTGGGACTCGTCGAGCTTCATTGCTCGGCGTTTTTCTGGCGGTCTCCACTGTTGATTCTGGCTTTCAGGACTTGCAGTGGGTGGGAAAAAGTGTGGCGGGTTTTGTCCCATAAAAAAAAAACCAATAAGATTTTTAAGTAAAAATTAATTAATGGTTTCCTCAAGATGTTTTCTTTCACCATTTGACTTTCGTACTGGTGGTGCTTGCTTGAGATCGAATCCGACATACAACTCGTACGTCTAGGCCCTTACCATAGTTACCATTGGGCCACGACTTTTTTTAAATTGTTCACCTCGCCGGTCTGCAAAAGCCGTTATTGACAAACACACATAAAAACTCGTAGGTAAGTTACCTTATTTTCTAAGTATATGTTACATTAGCGCTTGACATTGACAATGACTTGCGGAAAGGCAATGTTTTGTATGTGATTACATATCTCATTAGCTTGTCTATGCGTTACAAAACAAGTTTGGTGGGGAGTTTTGAAAGCTAAGATGAGTGCTCATGAAGCCTGCGTTTGGGCAATATTATAAGAATATTTAGTTTTATATCGTTCTAATATCAGTCTAATTGAATGCTGTTTGCACTTACTGAAATGTAGCCAAAACTAATTTAAGCCGATTTACGCTAATATTGCTTTTCCGGAATTATCTTATAAGCCTGCATAGGCTTGTATTGGTCTAAGGTTAGAATATTTTGAGAATTTTACGTCAGATCCAGAGTTCGTGAGTGTTTGTTTGGTTTGAAATGAAAACAAATTGCGTGAAGTTATAATATTTATAATTAATATATATGCTACGTTGTTTATATAAAAGTAAGTAAAAGTAGTTTCTTAAAACTACTACCAATACGATTACTGACCTTAGTCAGTAATCGTATTGGAATTTATTATTTACTGTTAAATTTTTTTTACAGTTATACTGTTATATACTGTTTACCTCGGTGGTAGGCATAACATCGGCCGCCGGCAGAAGTTACCGCCCACCAGACAAAGTCTTGCCGTGTTCCGGCATGATGTCTGGTGAAGCGTACCCGTACGGAGGACGGGTGTGAGCAGTTGTGTTGCGATGTGTGCCGGGTACGATGCGCCAAATGTTGTTGTGTTGGGAGTTTGGTCGTAGAAGGTCTTCAGATAAATCTCCCTTTGGCGCAGTATCGTTGGTCGTGTTGTTGGGTTTAACATAGCATCACCTCCCTCAACTGCCGTCTTCCTTCCTATTCGCTCAGTTTTTCTGAGTGAATAGGCTCTTAATAAACTAGCGCGCTTTACCAACTTACCATCAGGCGAGATTGCGGTCAAGCACTAGTTTATAATTATTAAAAATATATATATATATATACTTTAGACCTGGTTTTCCACTTCAAAATTAATATGTCTTGTTAAATAAGGCGTTTCATGATCTCGTTTAAAAAATTTATTTGTTAATTTGTATTGATAGTGCCGCCATTAGTATAGCTGCATTTTACAAGCGTACTATTAGAGTAATATAATATTGTTTACTCTTATTTTAGCATTATTCGGTATACTAAAGATAACTCCATATTGGAATAAATTAGGGTTCCTCGCAATGTTACATAAAACCTTAAATCGAGAGAGAAAGAAAAAGGCAGCGGGATATTTACTTTTCTTTTTAACATTTCGTTGTACTTCTTAACAACTTTCCTCCTTTTGCCACCAGTATTCTTAAATCTTTTCCATTTTTTTTTTTTTGTAATCCATTATAACGATTAAATTTAAAATTTTGAAAGCAAATAATATGGCCAGCAAAATTACTCTTAAAACTATTAAGAGCAGTTTTTCCCAAAATCGATCTAAGATCAAACGCTCTTATATGGGTCTTATCTTTTGTATTGTAAATATGTTGATCCAAAATTACTCTAATACCTATCATACTTATCCAGTGCTATTGATCTTATATTAGTTTCAAATAAGATCAAAAATGCACGTACTCACAGTACTCTTATGATAGCATAAGAGTACTGTGAGTACGATATTAGTCTGATCTCTTACAATAGCATTTACCAAGTCTAATATAAAATCAAGTGCAACTAGTCTTACAAAATGCTCTTATATACATATATGAGACTTGGTTATGAGGCTCAGCGTTCTTGAGACCATACTGACTTGTCTAAGAGTAATATAGGATCGATGGTATGTTCTAAATTTAAAAAAAAAACTAAAAAAAACATGCTTTTAAAGAATATCGCTTGGTGCTTTGTGCCATATTTTTTGTATATTAAGCGCCTCACGCTTTTTTCTTATTTTACTAGTATTGTTTATATACCTACTATTGACATAAGTTACCAACAATGTCAGAGCATTTAGTGATACAGGAGTTATACAAAATTTGAATTTCAACACTAACCATCGTATGGTACGCAGTTGTCTTAAAGAAAAGAGCACAAAAATGTCCAGGCCGAGAGCAACCTAAATAAATCACTTAAAAACAACAACTATGAAGAAGGATTCAACAAACATCACAGAAGACCTGATGGAAGTAGTTACCTCAGATATTAACCTAAGCGAAAAATATAGAAAAATAGAAAAAGCTCTTAAAAACCAGACAGTGACACAAATAGACAAAACCAAGGAAACCTACTTAAGTGATAAATTTTTAAAATTAATGGAAGATAGAAGAAAACTCATTGCAAACCAGACTAAGAAGGAAAACCAAAAAGAAATATCCAATCTTTGTAAACAAATTCGCGAAAATATGAGAAAGGACAGGACGAACAGAAGGAACAAAATCCTAGAGAATCACATAAACAAAACAGGAGGCATAGTAAAAGCGCTCAAAGAACTTCGAGAAAAAGGGAAAGAATGGATACCAAAAATGAAAGATAAAGAACGGACAACAACATCTCGCACCGAAATTCAAAATATCGCTACTAACTATTATCGCTCATTATACCAAAAACCTAGCCCCGGTCAACTAATATTACACTCACCTGAAAGAGAATATACAATAGAAACGCAGGAAAGCCTTTATAACGAAGATATACCAGAGATAATGCAATGTGAAGTAGAAAAAGCTATAGAAAGCCAAAAATTGGCAAAAGCTCCCGGACCAGATAGAATTACAAATGAACTAATGAAAGGAACAACTGAAGAACTAAGCCCAATTTTAACAAATGTATTTAACGACACACTACGCACAGGCATTATTCCCAAAAACTGGGCAGAGTCACATATAATACTTATACACAAAAAAGGTCCAAGAGATGAGATGGGAAATTACAGGCCCATATCTCTCATATCAAATGTTTATAAAGTTTTTGCCAAAGTAATTCTAAACAGAATAACAACCAGGCTTGACGAAAACCAACCAGTGGAACAGGCAGGATTTAGGAAAGATTTCAGCACAATAGATCATATACACACAATAAAACAGATCATACAAAAATACAATGAATATAACAAGCCAATCTATCTGGCCTTTATAGACTACTCCCAAGCCTTTGATAGCCTCATCCACAAGTATGTATGGCTAAGTCTAAAAGAGCAGGGGATTGAAAACACCTACATAAAAATAATAAAAAATATCTATGCAGAAAGCAAGGCTAGTATAAGGCTAGAATCCACGGGAGATGTTTTCCCCATAGAAAGAGGTGTCAGACAGGGTGACCCACTATCACCAAAGCTGTTTACAGCAGTGCTTGAACAAATGTTCAGAAAACTAGAATGGGAACATCTGGGGCTGAACATAAATGGAGTAAGACTGAGTCACCTAAGATTTGCAGATGATCTTGTTCTATTGGAGGAAGACCCAAAAAAGCTGGAGTACATGGTACAGACCTTAGTCAGTGTAAGTAGGGAAGTGGGTTTAGAAATTAACCTAACAAAGACTAAAATGATGACAAACTCCACCCAGGTAGAAATAACAAACAGTGAACAAAAATTCGAATATGTAAATGAATATGTTTATCTAGGCCAGATAATATCACCAGATGACCAAATGTCAAAAGAAATAGACAAAAGAATTGCGACTGGGTGGAAAAGTACTGGGCTCTGAAAGAAGTGATGAAAAGCAAGGTACTGAGCATTAAGATCAAAAAGAAGACTTTCGATACATGTATCTTACCCTGCATCACATATGGATGCGAAACATGGGCCCTGACGAAACAACACAGGGACAAACTTGCAAGATGCCAGAAAGGTATGGAAAGAAGCATGCTAGGACTAAAACTAAAAGATCGGGTCAGAAGTGCAGATATAAGACAAAAAACCAATTTAACAGACATACTAGCACGTATCGATCAACTCAAATGGAGGTGGACTGGTCATATGCTTCGATGTAAAAAAGAGAAATGGAGCAAACAGGTGACAGTTTGGTACCCAAGAGACCGCATCAGGACAAGAGGACGCAAAGTCAGAAGATGGGAGGATGACCTGAAACTCACTGTAGGAGTTCACTGGATAAGAGTTTCTGCGGATAGAAAACACTGGAAAGAGTTGGAGGAGGCCTTTGCCGTAAGGCACACCGAAACCAGAGACATTCTGTAACAGCATGCATGTAACCAAGTGTTAAAAATTTATTTGTAAATCTACATTTTCGGAAATAAAAGGCTATATTATTATTATTATTATTATTGACATAAGTTAAATTTTAAAATTATTTTTATCTTTTTAGATTGATATTCTTTAAAAGCATGCTTTTTTAGTTTTTTAAACTATATGTATTTTCAACTTTTTAGTTCGATATCCTTTTTTTAAATAATATACGGATAACACGAACGCTTAAGGGGCGCTCATTTGTTTTTACCAAACTTTTCTTGATCTCCAACAGACAGAATAGCAAGTGCTAAAAATTCGTAATGATGCGTTATCCTAGTAACTAAATTTAAATCTAAAACTAAAAAATACTTTGCCAGCACAAATTAATGTAAGATAAGGTGAAAAAAAAAATAGAGTTAGAGAGGGACAAACAAACAAGCAAACATACAAGTGAATCTAATAAATAGCATGTAACAAATATAAGAGTGCTTTAAGTCTACCGCTGTTATAAAGTGAGAGTTCTGAGACTGTTTTGCTAGTTGGGTATGTATTTATGGGATAGCTGATTATTTTTTCACTAGTACGATGCGAGTTCCATGGAAAAAGTTATTCGATTTTACGGTATATGTATATGCCACATATTTAAGCATGACCACTAGGCTGTATATGTCGCAGTCAACTAGTTAAATTAGCCGTTTAGTTAGTAATTTTTTGTTATGCAAAGAAAAGTACGAAAAATCTTAAAAGTACTAGGAACAATTAAGAACCTGCAAAGTAATTGCGTAAGACACAGTCAGTAGCAATGGTTTTTGAAAATTCAACTACATTCATTGCGTTATTTATGTTGTTGAGCAGACACATTTTTCGATCATATGGAGCAATGTAATAGTAATATGCTTCGATATGATTACATTCGATAGTAATAGTGCGTTACGCGATTAGGGTTCTGAGTAATTCAAATCACATCCACTGAAGTAACGTTACACTTATACTTCCAAATCATTATGTATAACATCAATTATATGTATAATAGGGTAGTTGACGGTGTGGCGGGATTCGTCCCAAAAAAAAAAAAAGACGACACTGTGCGTTGAAAACTCGTGTGACGTCACTGCACGCTACACTTTTTAGCGAGCAGTGACGTCACTAGCCACCACTCCTGATCTTTTATGCCTTTTATATTTGTCAATTTTTATTGACTAGATGAAACAAAATATACGTATCCAATATTTTTCTATAATCTGAATGACGGACTAAATAGAATCATTTTTTTACCCAGGAATCATCCCTATTGGACAGGCCATTCATATATATACACGGAGTCGAAAAAAAAGGTTTAAGGGAAAATCCAAAGATAGAACACCCCTTTGGGTCCCCGAATTTGTATGGTCCGCATTTTTTTTTAAATAAATGATCGTATCTGTTATAGAAAATTCTTTTAAATTCAGAAAAAAAATCATAGAACTCGCGGATCATAGATGAAGGTGATTCGGGTACCTCATAACTGCTCTAACTCTAGGCTGCAACTTGAAATTATTTTTGGTACAGCCTGTATAGTAAGAATACTTAGACAGTCCATTCACACCTCTTCAATAGAATTCTGACACATTATTTTACATTCCAATTTAAAATGAACTCCTACTTAACATCTTGCAAATGTTTTGTCATGATCGTGATAATTTTGCACTGATGACGTCACATCTTTCGTTACCACGGTTTTCTTGAGAAGTTTATTCGAAACACAGGAACTCGAATTCAATCTCAGAACATGAATTACCTACAGGCACTTTTGGATCATCAATGGTTTCTCGATCAATTAAGAAGATGGAGCTAATTACTAATTCCAAATTGAAATGGGTACGTAACCGTAAGTCATGAGGATTACCACAGACAGGGGTACGTAATAAGTGTCGGTTGGTGGTTACCTTTCCTATATCTGAAGCGATGACGACGCTTTCAACTGATTGACTGAGAGACTGGCAAAAGTGGCTCAAAACTTAGCCTATACGCTGAGTTGATTGAAACCATTACTGCTGGACATAGGCCTCGCCCAAGCAGTTTCAGTTACAACACTTAGTTATCCAATTTCCTCATTCAGTACCTCCAGCTCAGGACTGAGCGAAGAAGCGTGTTCCTTCATTTCATTTGCCTGTGTCAGGGGGCCACGACAGCCTCCGTGGCTTAGCGGTAGCGAACGCGGCCGCTGCGCAGTGACAATGCATGCATGAATATGAATATTTTCACTGGTCTGGTCGTGCCTCGGAAAGCACGTAAGCCGTTAGTCCCGGTTGCCATATAAACATCTAGTGACAATCGTTACGGGTTGTTGGAGCCCTCAAAAGTTCAACAATTGGTCTAGCTGCAATGCTTCGATATCGCCTTCGGGTTGTGGAGGTCAGACAGGGCAGTAACTTCACGGAAAATATCGAAGTTTAGCCAAAATCAGCAGTTATACAGGTAAAGCGGACCCCAGACTCCAAAGCTGAAAAAAGCTTCGGTGATAATGACCATTCGAACAACCCGTGGCCCTTCAAAGTACATCTGGCCTGGGGGCGTTACACACTACGATTGTCGATACACGATCTCGACTCCAGGGGATTGTCTGCTCCATCGGCCATCGTGATATATCAATAGTTCGACAAACATAGCCAGATCACAGCCACTTCAATATGCCCTACCCTGAAAACTAAGCCGTTAGCTCCAATTCTTTTCTGGATAATTTATATTCTGATTGTATTCGTTAAAAAGAAAAGAGCATAGTCCGCTCCAGAATGCGATCTTGAATTTGTGTAGGTACCAACCCCGTCTGTCAGTGTCCACATTTACTAAACATAAATAGGTACCGTAAATGGTTTTATTGATATAATTTGCTTTGATTTTGGTTTTCTCTATCGGTATGCTTACAAGACATGAAACAATAGTTCTATAATAGGTACCTACCTACCTACCTTTTCCTACAAATGGTAATAAAAGCAACCCATTCATGCATATTATGTTATTTAAATGCACTAAACGTCGCGAACGCATTAGGTCTGCGGTAGATCTATTTAATTAATTCATGTCAGGGCTTTGATAATGTCGTTTATTTCGACAGTAGGTATAATAGGAAGGCTCTTGGTTACGTAGGAGACCTACTTTTCACTGATAAGTAAAGATAATAAGAAAGATACCTAGACATTCTTATGTATTGTGTTTTGGGCTCTGTTGTTATACTACACAATAAATGTTATGTTTTTATGAACAATATTCTTCTTGATCGGAAAATATCTATCAATCAACTGTGTATATACCTACTTAAGTACCTACTATCTTTTAATAATTAGCTCATTCCTAGGTCAACAGGTTGCTTTGGTTCAAAGAGATTTAAGATAATAATTTTAATGTCTTTGCTTTGGTTCATAGATACCTACCTAATACGTATTTCGAAGAGTAGATTGGTTGGCAAGATTATTAAGAAGGGAATAATGACAGCAGTTGATCAGGGATTGTTGGAACTGGTGCCAATAATTGGCACTAACAGTAATGTTTGTTATAGTAAGGTGAAGCATCACGCAACCCGCTCTAAATTTATTTCCTCTATTCCCTACCCCTTATTAGCCATCCTATTCCATTATTTTGTTCTTACCATGTTAATTGTTTTGTGGACCACCATCAAATATTTCCAAACAGACATCGGTAAGTGTAAAATTTGCCTAATTTTCAATGGTTAGCTTGACCTTACAAATTTTTCCGCTTCGTAGGTATAAAATTGAGTATGCTGCCATCTAGCGTGTTGGGACCCTACTACAGAAGAACTCAATAAACTCGTTGACTAATTAGTATTGTGAATTAACACGATGGCGCTAGTGGACTAGTTCTCATTCTTTAAAATCCTTCGTTCAATCGTTCACGGTTCATTGCTATTATTTGTATATTTTGACATTATTTGACGTACGCACGCAGCCACGCACATTCACTTCGCTGCTTCGCTGTAAAACAGCTGATGGAAAGTTCGGTGTTCAAAACAATCGTATATTATTTCATGCTGTGAATTGAGTTACTAAATATAGTCATTCCGAATAATTCTTATAGATACCGTGGTCTAAAAAAGTTGGACTTTGTTCGCGAACAATAGATACCTTATCGCATAATTATTCTAATCTCTTTTTATTTACTTGTTAACATAGCAATTTTGAACTTGATTAGCTATTGTGTGTGTATTTAAGTTCACGAAATGACGCTGGGTGAGTGTTGAAATTGTTTAAATTATTTATTTGCAATGTAACTGTGGTCGTGTAGGTGTAATCGTTTCGGAGCTTATAAAACCGGTTTTTAGCATAATCATTATATCCTAAATATACCTATAATCAGCCCATAATAAGACCACTGCTGGTGCACAGTGGTCCCAGTACGTGTTGATAGATGTCATATATTCATAATATCTTCGAAGATTTGTTACTAGGACATGCCTCTTTCCTCAAGGTGTATTCCTTCACCATTTTGAAAGCATTCATGATGAAATAATTTACGTCGATTTTAAATCGAGTAGAATTATTTCGTTTGTCTGCTGCAGAGCATTCTATTGACTTTTCTTAAAAAAAAATACCTACATATACTCGTTAAAAATAATATGGTTAAGTTTTGTTTGCGAAAATGAATACAAATGATCCCATCAGACCATAAAACTGACCATCTGGCCATAAAATCATGGTTTACACAACTGCTTAGAATTTGCCAATTTTATGTTGCAAACTTTTCTAAACTACCTACATCACTAATTCTAATCACATAATAATCTACCTAAATAATGCCAAGCAACAACCAACATTGCCAACATTGGTACTCATTTGGAACGAATTAAGTAAAAAAAAGACAATTATTATAATAACCACATTACAGTCCACTGAGTTCAAACAAAACAAAAAAAAATATGACATATATATTACCACAGTGTATTTACTTACCTTGTTAATTTTAAGTCAGATTTAATTTTAATTACCTATCTTATTTAACCTTGAGGATTTGAGCAACCTTGATTGCGTTAATTTAATTGACAAATTATTTTAAATTTTCTGCTTGTCACTATGACAAGTTTAAAGATAAGATACCTACTTAATTGTTGAATCATTAAAAGCCTATGATGTGTATTGCAGGGCAAAGGCCGTCCTACTTTTTTCTATTTATACCCACATAATTTAAGGATAGAAACTTTATAAACAATTATAATACATAATTGAAAAACACCCATTATTCATTCATAATCTTAATTTAAATAGAGGTTTATTTCAATTTGCATGAATATTTATTTAAAAAAAAAAAAGTAAAAAAGCCACATTTGTTCATAATATTTGTCTTGACAGCAAATATTTACTAATAAAACCAATGAGGATTAATAATAGTTGTAAATATACTTCATGTAATATACTTGCATCATCAACCTTTTTTATCGCCCCACTGCTGGGCACACGTCAGACACTCTCATAGGTTATAATATACTTAATTATTATTTATTGGTTTCCTGGCATAACTTTTTTTTTCTTTTATGGCTTCGCACGGTTTGTGCATTTAGCCAATGTCACATAATGAATTATTCATGTCGAAAAACACGGCCAAGTGAACCGTCTTACGGGGGAGGTTTGAGACAAAGTCATAATATGGCCACTGTGCTGCAAAATTTCACTGTTCTTTATCAATTATTTACTGAATGCACTTTTTACTACATAAATCACGCACTTTTATTTAGTAAACAATACTATAAATAATTTTAACAAAAACAGTCGTGGTGGCCTAGTGGTTAAAACATCAGCCTCTCAAGTATGAGTGCGCGGGTTCGATTCCAGGTCAGGCAAGTACCAATGTAACTTTTCTAAAAGTTATATGTACTTTCTAAGTATATCTTGGACAACCAATGACTGAAGGTGAAGGAAAACATCTTGAGGAAACCTGGACTTTAAGTCTGAAATCGCCAACCCGCATTGAGCAAGCGTGGTGATTACGCTCAATCCTTCTCTGTATGAGAGGAGACCTATGCCCAGCAGTGGGACAATAAAAAGGTTGATAATGATGATGAATGATGACTATAAATAATTTTAAAAGTCCAATGAAAAATGAGTGTGACACTCAGCTTGACTTTCCCGCCAAAACTCAAGCATAACTTTTACAATATTTGCACTTCATACATTTTTTTTTTTTACATTGTTTATGACTAACAAAAGTCACTTTGGCGTCATAGTAGAATTGCTGTCATCCAGAAACATACCTATAAGACTAGCAACATTGCTATTCAACTCTGATTCTTTGATATGTAAATTTTATTTATTTATGTAAAAACTAGGTTTCCGCCCGCAGCTTCGCCCGCGTGGAGTTCGGTTATATCGCGTTTCCAAGAGAACTCTTCAAAAGTCCGGAATCAAAACTACCCTATGTTATTTCTCAAGGTCAACTCGTATCTTTGTTCCAAATTTCAATAAAATCAGTTCACTGGTTTAGGCGTGAAAGCGTAACAGACAGACAGACAGAGTTACTTTCGCATTTATAATAATTAGTAGGGATAATAATGTACAAAAACCTACTAACAACAAAAATAAAACCAATTGTTATTAATGTTTTGATAAATGCTTTTGTTACAGGATTAGAGTATTATAGTAGGTGTAGGTACGGATGACAGGTCAAGCTACCCCAAACTAACAGATATTCCCAATCAACCTTAAGCCTTAATGCTTTAGAGATAAAGTTGAAAATCTAATGAGGAAGTAGCTTGATGTGCTGTCGTCTGTACTATAATCACTAAACAGATCCAACTTAGTATCAAAATTAATTGCCATTGACCCGATTCCCTTGTTCACAAACTAAACTAAATTTAAGTTCAGTGCATGTTTTCTTTCTATTTCATTAAGAAAAGGACAGAACATAATATGTCAGTTTAGACCTGTCAAATTAGTCCGCGCCTGACGTAAATAGACGTATTTTTGGTCGCCATGTTATTTTATTTATTTATTTATTTTTTGGCTTCGCACGGTCTGTGCATTTAGCCAATGTCAAGTAATTATGAATTATTCATGTAGAAAAAGACTACAGCGTGACCAGTCTTACGTCTAAGGTTTGGGGCTAAGTCATGATGTGGCCACTATGCTGCGATATTTCACTGTTCTTTATAAACTATTTACTAAATGCACTTTTTACTGCATAAATCACGCACTTTTATTTAGTAAACAACACTATAAATAATTTTAAAAGTTCAATGAAAAACGAGCGTGACACTCAGCTTGACTTTCCCGCCAAAACCGGTCGCCATGTTTATAATCGTGTCTAAACAGTCTATGGAATATCTTAATTTAACAGGATTAAACTAAAATGTTATCTTCTATCCTTTTCTGAATGAAATAGAAAGAAAAAGACGCACTTAACTTAAAATTAGTTTGGTTTGTGAACAACAAAATCGGCGCCAATACATAATTGAAAATCGTTTTCACTGTCAAAGAAGTAACAGAATAGCTCATGAAACCCACCAAAACGATAAAAAAAAATATTTAAAATAAGAATGTAAATATTAATAAGAGTTTTGACGGGAATTAGCTAAGATGAGTGTCACGCTCATTTTTCATTGGACTTTTTAATTATAATGTCGTTTACTAAATAAAAGCGCGTGATTTATGTAGTAAAAAGTGCATTCAGTAAATATTTCATAACGAACATTGAAATATCCCAACATAGTACCACATCATGACTTTGCCTCAAACCTTCCTCGTAGACTGTTCACGCGGCCGTCTTTTTCTATATACTGTCATTGGCGATATCCGCCATTATTGTTTTTTATCCGCCATTCAAATTTTCAAAAGGGAAAGTCAAACTAAGTGTCAAGCTCATTTTTCATTGGACTTTTAAAATTATTTATAGCGTTGTTTACTAAATAAAAGCGCGTGATTTATGTAGTAAAAAGTGCATTCAGTGAATTATTCATAAAGAACATTGAAATATTGTAGCATAGTGGCCACATCATGACTTTACCCCGAACCCCTCCTAGTCGGCTCACGCGGGAAACGAAAGGAGATAGTTTAAGTTAGAATAAGTTACGAAAGAAAACAAGCATAACGAAGAAATGGCTCAAAGGTCTTAGCAACCAAGCCAAAAACTTCTATAAAAAGAAACAAATTTTCAAAGAGTTTCTATTATTTGTTACACGCGTTATTGGCAAAATTGTGATATCTCTATCTATTCCACAAGGGCCATTGATCAAGAGTTGAAGTTGAAGTTCAAGTTAACAAACTAGTAATGTTTACTTAAAATTGGCACAAAGCCATAACTAGGGACAAACTACAAAGACAAACTATAAAATGAAATTGTCTGTTGGTTGGAGCACCATTTCAAGATGTACCAATTTGACTATTTATTTATTCAAATTGTTTGTTAAGATCCGAATTCGGTTTTTAAAATACTGCATTTTGAGTTGCTTTCCTAAAGTACAGTAACATTTTATCGGTTAGCGTTATTTCCCAAATTATGATATTCCATATTGTGTGTATTATTAATGAAAAAAGCAAGGCCAAGACAAGTCCAGTTAGTTGTTCACTGCAAAATAAAAACTTGTATTTTTAAACCTGTTTAAATACGTACCTTGGAGTCAGCAAAAGGACCAGTTAATTTTTTTTTTTTTTTTCATTATTATAGTTCTTTACGTCAAATGTCACCAGTCGTAATGTACCACAACAGGTATACAGGTAATCTACCTATCTGCGTACTATTGTATGCAATCTACTGAACAGACAGCTTTCCTGCAGAGTTTCTAGCGCCACACTTCTTCTCAGCTAAAGTACTAAGAAGTGTTGATTGGCGGGTAGTTCAGATGTCAGTCTTATGTAATTTTGAAAGCAGAACTGGCCTTATTTGGCGCAGCCACATATGGCCATAATATAGTGTGAGACATACAATACAGTTTTGTTTTTGTGAGCATATGTTACTTAAACTGATTTTTCTTTATTTTCTGTCTTTCAAAAGAGTATGACGATACGTCAATCCTATTCCTTTTCCAGTGCCCGCATAGAAGATTACTTAAGGCGAGGTTATAATAGGTACTTTTTCACTTTTTTGAACATCAGTACCTAAATCCAAAAAATATTGAAATTTCGAAAAAAAATCAGGAAAGTTGAACATATTGTCTAGAGTTCTGTGAAGATAGAAACGTGAATTTAAATAATTTGTTCGATAAAAAATAATCACAAAGATGACACTTAATCGCTATTTAAAACGTTTACTCGCTGCGTCTTTACGTTCGACACATTACTATTTAGCGGGGGGTGAGGCAGCGTGTTCATACCTACACACCGCACTATAAGAGGGCCTTTAACTCCAGAACTTTTCACCTTTTACACTAGCTACAGTCGGCTTACATTCCAGACATTTATAATAATATATTCAATGCTTTTGTTACAGGAATAACAAATTTGAAACCCAAATCGAGCAGTATCTCTGAGGTGAGCCATTTTAATTTGCATTTACCTACACTATTCATGCTTTAGCGGACAACGCGAATCTGGTCATAGACCTTTTGCGTCCATACCTGCCAGGATGTCTAGTTGCGGATAGCGTGCCAGGATAATTGCTCTCTCACAGGATATCGTTCGGTATCCTTGTGAAATACGAATGGCTATTTTCTGCTGCAGTCTATTGACTTTAGTGCCGCAGCGTCGGACACCTGTGTGGATACCATGAATTTTCATTACGAAGACTCAATCATCGATATCGACTGAGTGTGACTCATTGATTGGCCCGCTTATGAACAAGTCTCGTAATGAAAACTCATGGTAGCCATTCCGAAAACCTACCTGACGTATTAAGCCTTTGTAAAAGCCATCGATCGCACCACATCAGCGTAGAGGCGGTATATGCAAAAAAACCACTGCCTTGTCTATCCGGAAAACGACTCGATCGAACTGCTCTTCGTAGGCTCACTGACCATCCAAAGTAAGGCCAAGATACTTTATGTATCGCCCCACCCAGACGGGACTTGCGTATCGCCGTCATGGACCAACGAACCGGCTAGCTATTTGCTCCTCGAAAGTTTATAAAACCATAACGCCTCAGTTTCTACCGACCTCAAATACGTTGGGATAAGAGCAGCACCCTAATTGCGTAACACACTATTACTTTATTATTACTTTTCTCGGTGGTAGGCCATAACATCGGCCGTCGGCAGAAGTTACCACCCACCAGACAAAGCCTTGCCGCCAAGCGATTTGTCGTGTTCCGGCATGATGTCTGGTGAAGCCGTACGGAGGACGGGTCTGAGCAGTTGTGTTGCGATGTGTGCCGGGTACGATGCGCCTAATGTTGTTGTGTTGGGGGTTTGGTCGTGGAGGGTCTTCAGATCAATCTCCCTCTGGCGCAGCATCGTTAGTCGTGTTGTTGGGTTTAACATTGCATCACCTCGCTCAACTGCCGTCTTCCTTCCTATTCGCTCAGTTTTTCAGAGTGAATTGGTTCTTAATAAACTAGCGCGCTTTACAATCAACGATCGCATCACTGCTTACCATCAGGCGGGATTGCGGTCAAGCGCTAGTTTATAATCATTAAAAAAAAAAAAAACTATCAGTTGGGATCATTTCGAAGCATATTGCTAATCCAATGCTCCATGTGTTCGAAAATGTGTGTGCTCAACAGCGTGAATAACGCATTGAATGTTGTGGAACTGTCAAAATGATACCTATTCCTGCTGATAGTGTGTTACGCAATTACCTGCAGGAGAGTGATGATATATCTATGTATAAAGAATCATTTCTAGGTAGGTATCATGTAAAATCATGTAATATTATTCTTACAGTTCCTTTATCATTAAATAGGCTATTTACTGATAACGTTTCTTCACCAATGGCAATGGTGGGGGCAATGTCCTAAGATAAACCACAAGTTACTGTATACTATATTTGTTACACAATTTACTTTATACTATAAATTATAATAGATAGTTGAAGATAAAACGAAATCAGTGTAAGATGGATGTTATTAGAATATTATTTTATCACATGTTGACAGACAGCTGAACTATATATATGTATATAAGCAGGAATTATTCTCAAAGTATTTTTCAATTACCTAGCAACAACATTAAAGTATACATTTAATAATAATGCCTATTAAGGCATAGGCATTATTATTAAATGTATACTTTAATGTTGTAATAAGACAGGATACGAGTTTAGATATGTACGGACGACAGCAGTTGAAGCTATCCGAAACTGTCAAATATTCCCAATCAACCTTGAGGCTTAATGCTCTAACGATAAAGTTGACACTCTCATAAATAAATCTGACAGATTGTAGTAGCTTGATATGCAGTCGTCTATACAAGATCTCAATATGTTTATCTGTAATGCTAGGCATAAGTTGGGAAAAAATAATAATTACACCGGTTAGACTTAAGTTATTTAAAAATAGAATACTTAAAAATAGTTATTGAATTATAATATAAACTAAAATAACCTGCCAGTTCGTAGGAAATATTTAATCGTTCCTCAATTTCTAACCTAACACATAGTTCCTGCACAGAACGTGAAATCAGTATCCACTAACAAGAATGCATATTTTTGTTTAATTACAAATATGTTTTGAGGAAAAATCACTAGTAGTAAAAAGCTATTAATAGTATAGATTAGTATTAAATCTGTATGTCGATGTACAATAATAGGTCATTAATCTACATGAAAATATTGATAGGAAAACAATTATTATGAATTAATATGAACTGAAAAAAATAATTTTGATAAAGATCAATGCTACTTTCCGTTTTGGTACATTCTGTATTTATAGAAGAATCTAAATCGACTTAGTCAAAACTAAGACATGTCACATCACACACATGTGACATGTGTGTGAATGTCTTCGTTTCACTTTATAACGAAACGACATTGAATACCAAACCAACAATTGGTTGGGTTGGTATTCGATTTCGCTTCGCTACGAAGCGATGTTACATTGGCTACAGGCCTTGGTCTTACCTCTTGAATGTCCTGAAACCCGACACCGGTTCATAAGTATCAGTGCGATTTCCAATTGTTCTCTAATTCCATTACTTGGTTGTAGCAAAATTGAAATACATCAGGAACAGTGAACCTCCGTACTTACTATGACTTGTTAAAATCATCATGTTAGACAAAGAGTGAGCTATCCAAGATGAATAGCGTAACGTAACGTTTTATACGTCATAGCAAGCCGCCTGAACTGGAATCAAGTGACAAACGGTTTCTGAGAGAAGTCTTTTTTAAGTTATTCTTTCTGAAAATAACGACTCAAGGGCATAGGTAGATCTCCCAGAGCTGCGGATTGTTCGAAAGAGAAACCGCGCACAGGCAAGTGTAGGAACACGGGTGGGTTTTAGTCAGTAAAAGTCTGACACGCCCTTCCGCTCCGCCCAGAGCGGGAGAGGTCATTTGATGATATTCCGTCCAAAAAAAAAGGCATTTCGCGCTTTACTTTTTATCTTTGTTACTAACGCTCAGGTACTTACCTAAATTCCTCTATAGATGAGTTTCCCCATGCTCAAATAATTTTCTATTGTCGTTTCATCATCCCTCGCACATACATATGGATGGACTCGCAAATAGCAGAGTATCCAACACCATGATTGTTTTCCATCGTCCAATCGAAAAATATATTGTACTAGCTGAGCCTCGTATTTTCACCCGCGTAGGTTTCGATATGTTTTTTATATGCTCAGCTCCTATTAGCTGCTGCGTGATGTTATATAGCCTAAAGCCTCCCGGGATTAATGGATTATCCAACGCAAAAAGAATTTTCAAAATCGGACCAGTAGTTCCTGAGATATTCAAACAAACAAACAAACTCTTCAGCTTTATATATTAGTATAGATAATCTATTTCTTTTTTCCGCAGTCGGTCCGAAGAGCAAGGGACAAATTCAATAGCGGCGTCACTCGCCCCATAAAATGGCGTCTCCAACAGCTGCAGAACCTCCTTCGGATGTACGAGGAGAACCGCAACGCAATGATAGAAGCCCTCCGCAAGGATCTGAGGAGATGCAAGATGGAGGCAGTGCTTCTGGAAGTAGACTACTTGGTCAACGATCTGGTAAATACTATCCATCATTTGGAGGACTGGGCTAAGCCTGAGAAGGTGAGTGATCTTGTTGAAGCATTTAATCCACCAAACCTATCGCAGTTCCTTGTTGGATAGGCTTCACCTAGCCACTACAATAGGTAAATGACAGCCTCGGTGGCGCAGCGGTAGTGCATGCAGCCGCTGCGGAAGGAAGTGCGGGTTCGATCCCCGCGCAATGCAAATATTTGTATGTATGAATATGAATATTTGCATTGGTCTGGTCGTGCCTCGGAAAGCACGTTAAGCCGTTGGTCCCGGTTGCCATACGAACATCTTATGGCAGTCGTTACGGGTTGTTGGAGCCCTCAAAAGTCCAACAATTTGTCTTACTGCAATGCTTCGATATCGCCTTCGGGTTATGAAGATCAGACCGGCAGTCGCTTCGCGGAAAATATTCGAAGGTTAGCCAAAATCAGCAGTTAGACTGGGAAAGCGGACTCCAGACTCCAAAGCTGAAAAGGCTTCGGATGCGACTGGGATTAACGCTGAGATGATGATGATGATGATAATGATGACTACAATAGGTGAACATTAGGCTAGATAAGTCGGATGTCAAATATTGCCAAGAGATATAGCATTACCCACAGAGGCAATCGCTACGTGCAAAATACTAACATTCAGGTCATGCTGTTGGACTGAAAGCCGATCCCAATATAGATGGGAAAAGGCAAGGTAGAGTATTAGGTGAGTCGGATATCTGGGCTTGGACTGCAGGGTAATTTCATAACACACACTATCAGTAGTATTGGGTTTCATTTTGATAATACAACTACATACATTCATTACCTTGTTTGTCTTGTTGAACAAAATATTTTTCTAACATCTAGAGCAATGGATTAGCAGGATGCTTAAAATTATTCATCATCATTTCAACCGGAAGATATATACTGCTGGACATAGGCCTCCCCCAAGGTTCTCCACGACGACCGGTCCTGCGCCTCCCGCATCCAGCGGTTTCCCGCGACCTTCACCAGGTCGCCGGTCCACCTTGTCGGGGCCTACTCACGCTACGTCTCCCAGTGCGTGGTCGCCACTCGAGAACCCGTCGGCCCCATCGGGCAATGTGTCCAGCCCACTGCCACTTTAGTGTTGCAAATCTTCGGGCTATGTCGGTTACTCTCGTTCTTCTACGGATCTCCTCATTCCTGATTCGATTGCGCAGTGAAACCCCAAACATAGCCCTCTCCATTGCCCTTTGAGTGACTTTGAGCCTTCTTTCTTATAAGGCCCATTGTTAGCGACCACGTCTCAATTCCATAAGTCATCACTGGCAACACACACTGGTCGAAGACTTTTGTCTTGAAACGCAAAATTATTCAATTTCAGAGTAATATTGTGTCACGTTAGAGTGAAGACCTCTATAACTACCTGCTCCAGAAAAAAATTAATCCGATTAATCCGGTTAGGCTGGCATTTCATTTCAGATCATTCTGAGTTTCCTTTCAAGAATACCTAGGTTAGGAATACGACTGGGTTAGGAGTACAAACAAAAAATGAAAAATAAAAACAAATTCACCCATAGACACCACAGACATTTGAATTATAAATAACCGTATATTACTGTTACATATAATTTTCATTTTAGTCGACCCTCCTCGACATTGAAAGAGTCACCGACCAATTTACTTGTGTTATTCTCGTTTACATTCTATTGACTTCAGTACAAAGTCCATATGTGTCTTTAATTTAAATAAGACGACAATGAACTCTAGGCTTTTTAGTCGAGCCGAGGCATTAATTCACAGAGGTTGACCTTTCTTAAGGCAAATAAATTCATGTACATAATAATTGATCCTAAGTACTTAGATATTATAATTAAGAAAGTTAAATGAATTGAAATCGTTTATGCAGCAAGTAGGATCACTGATCACTTTTACACGTCATATGTTTTTTTAACTAGATGAAGCCGGCATTTCCTAACTGACTACCTCTGAGAATAAATAGCCGAAACAAACTCAGGGATCATCGTCTTTTTTCAAGTCCAGACATTAAAAATGAAAATGTTCAGAATAATTTGCGTTATAATTACGCATATTGCATAATAAAAATGCTTAGCAGAGCGAGCAGCTCAGTCCTAAGCTAAAGCTTTGACCTTAATGGTAACTTTAGGCTTAAGGGTAGGGTTAGGTATCGGATATAAAGGTAAAAAAAAACTCAAATATCACAAGGAGGCGAATCAAAGCATCAAGCCAACAATAGGTATGTATCCAAGGTATAAAAATCAAAAAATAATTAGTCCGTCTTATAGATAATAAAAAAAATTAAGACCCGTATTTTTTAATTTGTCGAAATTACCAAAAAGTACTGAGATATATCGTATTAAAGTTACGGAGTGGGGGCTAATTACGTCACGCCGTGGTATATTTTGTGCCACGGCGTGACGTCATGCGACATTTCAAATCAATATATCTTCTAAAATATTTGAATGAAAGAAAAAAATAAAAAAATACTTGTTCAATATTTTTTATAAATCTATCTGATGAACATTAAATTATTTTTTAGGATACAACCCAATTGAACCTTACCTCATCTTATCCCAATGCCGTCTAGGTCACCTTTCTATCCATATGGCTGCTTATGTACATAGATCAGCTTATAATGTTCCCACTACGAGGTCACAGGCCTCCTCTCTTCAAGAGACCCAGTGGAATTTCACATGTCTTTAAAATTTCGGTTCTAGGTCGGTTTTGAGAGCAGTGGTAATAAGTTAATTTACACAAAGTAAAGTTCTTGTTTAGGTAAGAAACCCTGACCTAAAATCATAAGAGGCGGCTGTTACCACTAGGCCACTATACAGTATGTTAAGAAAACTCTGTCCGACCCGTGAAGGTGTTGTTAGGTATCGATAACTGAATCTACTAATGGATACAAAACCGGGCTAAACTTTTAAAAAAAAATCCCTTTAAAAAATAAATATTATTTCGCAAAAAGAGGTAACTTAATAAATGTGCGTTAATCACCCTTCCGCGCGCGGCGGGCGGCAGGGCACGCGGCACGTGGTCGCTTCGCTATTCGCTCATAATAATACCGGTGTTGTCATTTTTTTTTAAATTACCAAATTTCGGGGAAGTTGGAATTAATTCGCGGGAAAAAAAGATTATTTCAAAACTCATTTGTATTGGTGCTATGATGATTACGTAAAATGTTATATTATATTTGGTCATGTGTTTACCTAACCTTTATTATCCTTATGGGTCGGACAGGGTTTTCTTAACATACTGTATTTTTATTACATACAACTATTTTGTTACACATACTTATTGTATAGTATAGGTGATAATCCTAATAATATTACAAACGTGAAATGTTATTTAACCAAAAATTACTGAACTGATTTTGGTGAAATTTCACACACAGATGGTTTAAAACCAGGTTTTACATATAGGATTGAACTTTTACTACTGAGGTCTACGTTATGCAGAGCGTAGCTATTATGGTTTATTACTCAAGGTCATTCTAATGCCCAACAGACACAGATTCATATAAAAAAACTAACATCACAGTTATGATTGCCAACATATTATTTTACAATAAACCCTGCCGCATTACATTTATTCACATATATTATCTTGTCTATTATTCTACAAGTATTTTAACCTTGAACTTTCAACTTAATGTTGGAATACATTATCTTTGGTACACACGGGCGACACATCAAGCATTTCCAGTTTTAGCTGACTTCGCGTTGTATAGGTTTTTCGTACAACCAGCAGTCAGCTTTATATACTGGTTATGCATAGCTTGATGCGTACGATTAATTCTATTGTTTACTGCCGACATTAAGCGCCATACATAATATTTATATTAGACAAAGTCTTAAATTCGTCATCCTCCATAAATAAGGGATAATCCTTCTATCAGACAGGTTTTGTGTCTGGTGGGCAACTGCCCGACGCTAGATGTCGGGATGTTGTACATCCTAGTCGCGCGTTGAGAAAACTACTACATTACATTAGACTACAGACTAAAGATTACAGGTCTTATTCAACATTCTCATTTCAACAACACTCATGTAAGAGCTCGCTGATGCTCGCAACATCCTGACGTCATGACATTGTGTGAGCATATGTAGCAATGGATTAGCAAAATCCTTCAACATGATTGTAATTGCAGTTGATAGTTTGTTACGTAAGCACGGTGCAGAACCAACCGAGGCCAAGGAAGAGTGCGATTAGGTAGGTAGGAAATGATTCTCTACTAACAAATGTGAATTGTTAATGTAAACTACACTAACAATTCTCGACTTTAGAAGCATTATGTCGTATCTATAGCTCAACGTTAGAAGCAGTAAACTAGCGCGCTTTACCATCAACGATCGAATCACTGCTTACCATCAGACGGGATTGCTGTCAAGCGCTAGTTTATAACTTACTAGCTGCGCCGCGCGGTTTCACCCGCGTAGGTTTCGATGTGTTTTTTTTGTTATATGCTCCGTTCCTATCGGTCGCAGCATGATGTTATATAGCCTAAAACCTACCTGAATTAATCCACTATCCAACGCAAAAAGATTTTTTCAAGTTGGTCCAGTAGATTAGCGCGTTCAAACAAACAAACTCTTCAGCTTTATATAGGTATTTAGGTATTATTATAGATAAAAAAAAAAGCTCCATGCAGCGACCTAATGCTTCGAAGCTTAAGAATTCACACGTCTGTGTGTGTTAATTCAATTTCTGGGTAATACTCATAATATTATAAACATGAGTAATGATGTTTTTTTTTTCCTCGCACAACTTGTTTATGTCGACTTTAAGACTCTGTTAACGGAATCTTCCATGACTTTACTCAAACTTGTTTTTCTTTTTTCTAACATTAAACAGATGAGAGAACAAAACAAAGATGATGTACAAAGGTGATGCTTATTTCATAACAAATCTATTCCAGCATACCTGCGTAAGGACAATGGGCATTGGACAATTTTTTCGACCCTCATTTTTTAATATAGAGCATTCTGAGAAACAAATTTGAATATTTTTGAAATTTATGTAGTCATTATATTTCTGTTAATTATTTAAAATTAGGAGTAACGTTTACGTCATCATTGGCATAATATTTATGTGCCTTTGCCCTTTTACCTAAAATAATTTCTTTGACGTTAGACAAATGTCAATAATGTCATATAACAGTAAACAATACGAAAAACATTATAATATCTGAACTATTTTTTGAGTCGTTTTTACTGGTTGGAACGAAGCACTTCTTATGTTCTATCTTTATTTACTGGTAATTTCGCTAGACGCTGAGTATAATAAATAATAATCGAACGTTTGCAGAATTTCAGGTTATATTTATTTTTACTAGCTTTCCGCCCGCGGCTTCGCCCGCGTGGAGTTCGGTTATATCGCACTTTTTTAGATTTCCCTCGGGAATATCAAATTTTCCGGGATATAAAGTACCCTATTATATAATCCGGACCTAAGTTTAGGTCTGCAAAATTTTAAAGCAATTGATTTAATAGTTACGCGTGAAAGCGGAACAAACAAACAAACTCACTTTCCGGTTTATAATATTAGTAAGGTTATATCTTATTATTTTTTGGCTTCGCATGGTTTGTGCATTTAGCCAATGTCTCGTAATTATGAATTATTCATGTCAAAAAAGACGGCCGCGTGACCCGTCTTACGAGTGAGATTTGGGGCAAAGTCATGATGTGGCCACTATGCTGCGATATTTCACTGTTCTTTGTGAACTATTTACTAAATGCACTTTTTACTACATAAATCACGCACTTTTATTTAGTAAACAACACTATAAATAATTTTAAAAGTCCAATGAAAAACGAGCGTGACACTCAGCTTGACTTTCCCGCCAAAACTCCAGGTTATATCTTGTCAGTTGTATGTCTTGACAGTTTTAAACAATTGTGATGTATTTGATGGCAAAGGAATTGTCGCTCTAGGTCCAAAGAAGCCATAATTAGAGGTTAAATTAAGGTTATATACTCTTAGTCATAAATAACAATAGTCCGTGAATATTTTACTTTTTTAATCGCTCTATTGTCACAAACAACCCTATTCCTCGAAATGGATTTCATAATAGGTAACTCATTAAAAAAATGGACAATCCCCCTTGTTACACACACAGATGTAGACAGCCTCTGTCTCCTATCCTGCCACAAATATCACATTGAAGATGAAAGCCGTCTTTTACTTTAAAGCATCTTTCTTGATTACATAATTAAACCAAATTAAGTAGGTACATATTTTAAAATGCACGTCTTCTAAAGTTTTAATACTTTTTTCGTTCTTTATTAGTCTTCACTCTCTTGCTAGTCACCCCTCCCCCTTTTACCATGTCAGCATTCAAACAGCCCATCTATCGTTTCTTTGGACTTCCCCTACTCTATAGCCAGCGAACACATACAACATCCATCCAAAATTTTTCTCATTCCTCCGTATCACATGTCCAACCTATCTTCCTTGAAAATCCTTGCATCTCTATCCACATACCTTCAGGCGCGTGCGCTCCATAGAGGCATTTAAGCACTGCATACCCTAATAATTTTCCAATTCGGAACACCCTAATCGTATTATAATATATTTTTTGTACTACAATACATTTTGTTAAAACACTACACTAAAACAGTAATACCGCCATCTTTTGGGGCTAGCGGAAACTAGCTAACACACATTACATATGCGTGCGTACGCGGCACTAGCGCTACGGAGCGGAGAGCGACGTAGGCACGAACTAAATTTGCTTATTTTTTAGCGAGAATGGCCGTGTATTTATATAAAATTATTTGTTGGTGTGAGTAATTTTCTCTAGTGTGCCCGCAGAATTTCATTCACTTTTAAGCCCGGAAAGGCAGTGCCTATTTGGCAAACCGACCAAGTTTAGAGGCTATGACAAATAGCATAATTGTTTTTCGTTAAAATACCTATTTATTTTACCAGCTTTGCAATGTTAAATTACTCCATGTTTTTGTTGTCGTGATTTGTGATGTTTGTTTTCGTTTTAAGTGCAAATGAATTGAATTAAGTTTATTTACTTTAATACGTATTTCTTTCTAAAATATGCAAAATTATACCTGTGAGATTTGTTGGTTTAGTTGTTTTTCAACGTAAAGTTTTGAGCAAAAATATAAATTAAAGAGCGTTGTGTTCCCAATTTGGATGTAACTCAAAAAAAGGTAATATCACACGTTGTTGTAATAAAAAGTATTATGATAATTATAACTGGTTAGCAGGCTGTGTACACACAAATTATTTTGTTTCCTGTGTATATTATTTTCAAAACATGATAGTAAAAATGTTTGGGGTTTTTGATATTCAGATTTACATAATTTTCACAAAGCCCCCTCTAAATACGATTCTTCGGAAAAACATTTAGATTCTTATTTAAAGTACCAAATTTTTGGAAAAAGTAGAATAGATGACGTGGTCTCGACGAATCGCTTAATAAACGAAAAATATGGTCCACGCTCAGACGATGGGCACGCGGGGCGTTGAATTCCGTCAGCTGTTGCCACGATGCAACAATGGCTAAATGTATTTGTGAAAAAATATAACATACATAGTGTAAAAAGATTAGAAACGATTAGGTTTCGTATAAAGAAAAAATAACGTTGTATAAACACAGAGATTTGGTTGTGTATGTATGCATACACTTTTCTAAAGTTATATGTACTTTTTAAGTATATCTGGGACACCAATGACTGAAGGTGAAGGAAAACATCTTGAGGAAACCTGGACTTTAAGTCTGAAATCGCTAACCCCCATTGAGCAAGCGTGGTGATTACGCTCAATCCTTCTCTGTATGAGAGGAGATCTGTGCCCAGCAGTGGGACGGTAAAAAGATTGATAGTGATGATGATGATGATCTATGCATACCCTCAAAAAAATCTCTGTGCACGCCCCTGCATACCTTTACAGTTGAATACATCGGCGTAGCCAGCCTTGAGCTCAGGGTGAGGCAGAAGTTAACCAATCCTCGCCCCCCTCTGCTCCCGATTTTTATTTTATTATTTTTTGTTTAATTAGGCACCTCATAAATCAGAGCCAAGGTGGAGCAAGTGCCCCAGCTTCCCCCAGTGTGGCTACGCCCATGGTTGAATATACAACATTATTTTTTTGTTTATGCGAAACTCGAAACACATATCCAGTATTTTTAGGTAAAGAATGTATGTACAAAATTTCAAAAACATGTCATGAAAAACCACAAAGTTATGAGCTTGTTATCCTACTTGGCTGTCCAACCATAAATTGATCCACCCTCCGATCGGGCGGGCGACCGGCGCGTTCTACCTCTGGCGTCAGCTGTGCGCAGTACTATGATCAATAGATACGATAGATACGTGGTTACGTCGTAACCACACTGCAACAATATCTAAATGTATTTGGGAAAAATATAACATGGTGTAAAATTGATTGGATTCAGTTACTTATTCTGAACAAACTATATTCAGGTCCCGCATAAACTAAAAATAACGTTGTTTAAGTTAACTGCCACACCGAAACCTTGAAAAAGCCGAATAAGGTTTGTAAGACGTCATTGTAATAAATATAATACCAAATAATCTGACAGGTCAAATAAAAAACTATTTTAAAATACTGGCAGGCTGATTTTTAGTTTATATGTAGTTTTGCCAAATCTGTCATCCGTTCGCGGATTATCTCTGACCGTTTGCACTAGAGAGCTGATATTTAAAATAAAAAAATAAAAAGTGGAAAAAATGTTTTACTAGGGTACCCCCCTACACGTAAAGTGGTTTTTTTTTTTAATTTCTACCCTAAGATGTGATATATTGTTGAATAGGTATTTGAAAATGAACAGGGGTTTACTAAAATAATTATTTGATTATGTTAATATTTTCGCAAATAACCGCTCCAAAAGGAAAAATATGCGTACCTCTAACTTATGAACCTGTATGATTGTCCCGTTGGTAAATATTAAAGACTTTAGATAATTAGACTGGTTTATTACACTTGTAGAATTATTACATTGGAATCGACATCCTCTCGTTCAGATCCCAAGTTACAATGACAAGACTATAGACTATATTCATAGACACTAATACATAGAGATGGTATTAGTTACTCGACTACAGAGTAGTGATGTATGATACAACATCCCCCCTGTTTAAGTTTAAATTAACCCTTGACAAACAATATTATAGAAACCTGACTTAGTTACAATTTAGACAATGACTTAAGACTATAGTTAGGTCTTAATCTAGTATACAATGTTCTACTTAATCTATTTCATCAATTAGCCTTCTGGTTGGCTTTACAACTCTTCCAGAACGAGTTACATGTTGACTGACTGAGGATTGAGATGAGAGCTCTTGAGGTCTAGACTCCTGCCTGTTACCTTCCTCTCTCCCCTGCGACGAATTGGATAGCATAGGAGAATATTTGTGTCTTAAATGAACCCTATTCCTCCTATACCTAACTCCATTGACATCCTCAACGACATATGACCTATTATTAGCCAACCTTAGCTTGACAATGGCTTGTTCCCAATTGCTATCAGGCTTTCTTTTAAAGTATACATGATCATTGGGATACAATAATGACAATGACTTTGTATTTCTATTATAATATTTAGACTTATTTTTATTATTTTGCTTGACACATTCTTTATAATTTTTGAATGTAACCACTTTAGGTTTTAATTTCTTATAAGACATAGGAATGTTATTTCTTAAATTCCTGGACATTAACAATTGAGCTGGAGATGGTAAATTATTCTTAGGTGTGTTTCTATACTGTAATAAAGCTATGTATGGATCAGATGAGTTTCTTTTACATTTTTTTAACATATTTTTGATAATTTTGACTGAACTCTCTGCTTGACCATTTGACTGTGGATGATATGGGCTAGTTACAATGTGTTCTATGTCCCATTCATGCATAAAATTCTTAAATTCTAATGACTGAAAAGGAGGACCACCATCAGACACTAAAGATAAAGGTATTCCATGACGAGCAAAAATGGACTTTAAATGTGTTATTACATTCTTTGCTGTACTGTTTTTATTTAACAAAGCTATTTCTATAAATTTAGAATAATAATCTGTGACAATTAAATAAGTAAGGTTATCAAAATACATTAAATCAACACCTACTTGTTGCCATGGATATTTATTAATTTCAAAATTTTTTAGTGGTTCCTTTGGATTATTAGGTTTAAATTGTGCACATACATAACATTGTTCTACCAAGTTTTTAATATCAGCTGACATGCTTGGCCAGTACAAAGACTCTCTAGCCAGTTTTAAGCATTTATTCATACCTTGGTGACCTTCATGAATTTTACCTAACATTTCCTTATACATTGACTGTGGTACTATTAATTTTGACCCTTTGAACAACAAATCTTTGACTACATGAATTTCAGCTTGTATATTCCAAAATGGTTTTATTGACAGACTGACATTATTTTTATTTTTTGGCCAACCTTCATAATAATACTTTTTTAACAATTGCAAAGTATCATCTTTCATAGTGTGCTGTAACAATTTTGTACAGTACTCCTTTGTGACTGCTAGACTTGAATGCATTAAATTGACATGACAAGATATTTCTGACTCATTCTCAGGCATATAATGCTCTTTCAATGCTGCTCTAGACAGAGTGTCAGATATAAACATTTCTTTACCTGGAACATGTATAACTTCCAAATCATATTTTTGTAAAGTTAACATCATACGTTGCAATCTTGCTGGTACATCATGTAATGGCTTTTTAAAAAGATAGACTAAAGGTTTATGATCAGTATGAACAGTTACTTTATGACCGTACACATACTGGTGAAATTTTTCACAACCAAACTGAATGGCTAACAATTCTTTCTCAATTTGAGCATACCTTGACTGAGTTTGAGGTAATGTTTTTGAACTATAAGCAATAGGTTTATTATTCTGCATAATGACTGCTCCTAATGCTGACTTTGACGAATCGACTGACAAGACTAATGGTACATTGGGATTATAATGAGCTAAAACTGGTGACTTTGTAATTTCATCGATTAAACTCTTAAGACATTGACTATGATTTTCATCCCAAGTCCAGACTGAATCTTTCTTCAAAAGATTTCTTAAAATTTGAGTTTTTTGAGACAAATTGCTAATAAAGGGACCTAAATAATTGATCATACCTAATATTCTTTGCAATTCTTTGACATTTTTTGGTGTGGGCATATTGACAATTGCTTTTACTTTCTCTTCATCAACCCTAGCACCATCATTACTAAAAACATACCCTAAAAAACAGACTTCTGATACTAAAAATTTACATTTTGACTTATTGAACTTTAAATTGACTTCACGTGCTCGTTGCATGACTTTATGTACTCTCTCATTATGTACTGACTCGTTTGGTCCATATACCAAAATATCATCGATGAATATTAGAACTCCTTCTAAATCACCGAACAAATTCATCATGACTCTTTGAAAAATTTCAGACGATGCATTAATACCAAAAGGTAACCTTAAATATTTATATCTACCGAAAGGTGTTTGAAATGTACATAAATCAGAACTATATTCATCTAGTTTAAGCATCCAAAATCCTGAAAATGCATCTAAATGAGAAAAACAAACAGCTCCTGCTAGTTGAGATCTGATCTCATCTATTGACTTAAGTGGATAAATTTCCCTTATAATATTCTTATTCAAATTTCTAGGATCTAAACAAATTCGTAACTGACCCGTGCTTTTGACTGTTATCACTATACTGTTCACCCATTCTGTAGGTTTAAAAACCTTTTCAATGACCTGCATTTTCTCCATGCGATCCAATTCATCGCGCAGTTTGTTCAGTAAAGCGAAGGGTACTCTTCTCGGAGCATCCACGCATGGCACTGCTTCCGGTTTGAGTTTCAGGCGACAGACTTGAGGTAGACATCCAAGACCCTGAAATACATCATTGTATTGTGTAAGAATTTGTTCACTAAAATTTTGTTGAGACACAGAGAAAACTCTTTGAATTATACCTAATTTTTCACAAGTTGGTAGACCTAAAACATTCGGACAAACTAAATCTGCGACTATAAACACTATATTTACACTAATAGTGCTATTATTTAAAGATAAACTACATTTTACATTAACTTTACCCATAATGGGTATTGATATACCACCAAACCCACTAACGTTTATTTGACATTTCTCAAGTGACATTTGACTTTGACATTTCAAAGATTGAAAAGTTTTCTTTGACATAATATTAATATCAGCTCCTGAATCAATAATGCAATTAATTTGTGTATGACCAACTAAAATGTTTATGTTCCATGACTGTTTAGAATAGTATTTGTTTTCTTTTGACTCGACTGTATTGACCTGTTTACTATGTGTTGACTTTGCTGTAATAATTCTACAAGTGTTTGTTGTGTGAGATTCCTCAGACTTGTGTCTGTACTCATCATTAAGATATGAATCTCGACTAAGACTTTTTGACTTTTTTGACTTGACTCTGAATCTCTCAGACTGTTCCGTGTTTTCATCACTGAGATATGACATATGACAAGAGTCTTCATTGGATCTCTCAGACTTATCAGTCACCAGTCTTTTTTCATCACTGAGGCATTTTTTATTAGACCTCTCAGATATGACATTATCACCACTTTCATCACAGAAATATGACACAGGATATTTTTTATGATAAGATGAGTCCACATGAGATCTCTTAGACATTGACTGCGACTGGCCTATGTGCGACCTGACCGTTGATTGTAACTTAGGATTTGACTGTGTGTATGACAACCTGCTATGTCTGTAATGATTTTGATTGTGATGACTTTGTGACTCTAAATGACAATTATATTGACTAGACTTATGACTATGACTGATGTTATGACAATTTAAAATTCCAACAAAATTATCTTGACTACCAGTTGAACTAAAAGACTCTAAATGACTGACTTTTTTATTATTGGAGTAACAAAATTTTGCAAAATGACCATAAGAGTTACATGACCTGCATTTAGCTCCCTGCGCTGGACATTTGTAGCGGTGGTGTTGTCCACAGCGGCTACACGTCTTCGAGCGCTTCTCAGTACTGGGACTTGACTTTGACCTCCCTGCGCTGGATCGCTGCTGACTGACTGGTGAAGCTCGCCGTCGCTGACGCTCCGCTCGACCACGGCTCCTCCGACGCAGATGCATGACTTTTTCAGACTCTTCACTAGTGGACCTCTTGACAATTTGGTCTGCATCCTGCTGTGCGACGATGAGTGTCCTAGCTAGCTCTCGCATCCTCTGATATGTCAGATCAGGTTCCTGCAGCAGTCTCTGACGTACATGTGCTAAGTCCAAACTCAAGTTGGCGATAAAAATATCTCTGATAAGAGATTCTCTGAGCGTTCCAAATTCGCAATCTTGGCTCTTATTTTCGAGATCGGTTAAGAAATCCTCGATGCTTTCCGATTTCTGTTGACGTGTGGTAAAAAACATGTAACGATACATGGTAATATTTTTTCTAGGTTGAAAAAATTCGTCGAATTTGGCCTTGACGTCATGTAATGTGCTTTCTCCAATATTTATGTTGAATGTGTTGAAAATATTTAAGCATTTTTCACCAATGTGATGTAGTAAAATGGCGATCTTGCGTTTCTCACCGGACTTGTCCAAACCCGTTGCCAACAAGTATAATTCGAACTGTTGCCACCAGCGCTTCCAGGTTTCGTAATTGTTGTTTGTTGCATCTGACGATATTTTAAGCGCCTTCAAGCCATTGTTCATTGCAGTTCCGGTGTCATGGTTGCCACCGACGCCATCCGACTTTTGCATTTTTTGAATTTTCTTTCTTCGTATTGGGTTTTTTCACTCTTCTGACACCATGTATGATTGTCCCGTTGGTAAATATTAAAGACTTTAGATAATTAGACTGGTTTATTACACTTGTAGAATTATTACATTGGAATCGACATCTTCTAGGTCAGATCCTAAGTTACAATGACAAGACTATAGACTATATTCATAGACACTAATACATAGAGATGGTATTAGTTACTCGACTACAGAGTAGTGATGTATGATACAACAGAACCCAGTTTAAAAAAAAAAAACACAAAAGTAGAACTTTAAAAAGATTGAGGAAAATTATTTTGAACTTACATAATAGTTTTTGAAAAATAATACAAAATAATTTCTGAACTTAGTAATTTAACCGATTATGCAAGACTATTTGCTATCTTAGTTTACATATTTTTCTATTACATACGTAAATATTTAAAAATTATCATCCAACTCTCAATCACATAATAATTTATCTTGCTCGGCGTCGCTTACATAATCGGAAAAAACTATATGAAGCCGAATATACGTATCGTCAAAACTTATGTTTGTCTTATGAGTCCAATATAGCAGTGTTGATAATCTTAATCATTTTTCTATTTAAGTAATATGAATTCTAAATTGAATTTTATTCAGTATGTCATTCAGTTTGTTTTTATATAAATTAATAATAATCTCTATTTTTTAATTAAAATATGCTTATATTCATTAAACTACAGGTCTCCCAAAGTGATAATGCGCATAGAAATCTTCGTCACTGTTCGGCAACGGTCGTATTCCCCGAGCGTTCGGAAGAAGATATATATATATCACTTTGGGAGACCTGTACTTATACGTTAATTTATCGAGTTTCTCCTACTTATTCCCAAAGGACTTTCATTACTGCTCATTTAATATGCCTCTAAGCTTCGTCAGAACCGGTCCTTCGTTACCATTATCCAGCGGCTTCTTCCCTAGGTCAATGATACCTTATAGTGAAGCCTACCCACGCTAGTATTAAACATAGTTAACCGAACCGCTCATCCTCAGCAGTCATCTCTGCCTAGCCATTTTCAAACTATGTTAATTCAGCTTCTAGTCTAACTGGATTCAACTGAATACCAGTAGTTCACAGGGACTGCCTACCTGACTTCTACAATCCAGTTACTGGGACCTGGGGTTAACCTAAAAATATTATTCCATAGTATTAAGTTTGTTCACAAAGCAGCAGATAAACATTTATACAGGGCCCTAGTCTGCTATTTTTATAAATTTGACATGCCAACACGATTCTATTGTTCATTCCCTTGTCATTGTGCTAAAAGTTCGTAATTTGCTAAATTTATAATGATCTATCAATTATCAGTCAGTCGTCTCGTAATGGAATGGTGATAGAATGACATTACCGTATTACCATTATTATGAAATCCGTTAATAGAAATGAATTTTTAAAAACTACTACTTAATTTTAACTTTTATTAATATGGAATGAAGTATCAGTGTTTAACCACTGAAAAGTCATAATGACGTTATTTTGTTACAAGATTATGAAAATTGTCAAATTCGATCACACACATACACAGAACACATGTCACACAAAAGTGACAGAATGGTACACAGTATGTGTACCATTCTATCACTTTTGTAATAACAGACTAGGGCCCCAAGATCAAATTAATGTTGTTACCGAAACTGAAGACGTGATGAGTATCGATACCGAGATATAGTAATTAAGAAGATTTTAGAATAGAATATAAGTAATACTCTTTATTGTGTACACCATATACACTGTCTGTTCAAAAATTTTCGGTTTTTTTTTTTTTTCAACCAAATATTTATTCGTCTACATCAATGTGGTACCCTTCAAAGTAGTCTCCCCCAGATATAATACACTTATGCCAGCGTTTTTTCCAATCTTCGAAGCACTCTTGATATTCACTTTTTGATATGTCCTTGAGCACTCTCGGCGATTTGGTCTTTATTTCTTCAATCGAGGAAAAACGCCGTCCTTTCATGGGTCTCTTCAACTTTGGGAACAGGAATAGTTACGTGCGGCCATACCTGGTGAATATGGAGGTTGGAGCATGATTACGGTATTGTTTTTGGCCAAAAAAATACCAACAAGCAACGTCGAGGGTGCAGGTGCGTTATCGTGGTGCAAAAGCCATAAATTGCTTTTGCGTAAATCGGAGCGTTTTTCGGATTGCTTCACGCAAACGTCGCATAACTTCAAGGTAATACTCCTTATTAACCGTACGACCTTGTGGTAAGAACTCTTGATGCACTATGCCATCATAATCGAAGAAAACAGTAAGCAAAACCTTGATATTTGATCGAACTTGACGTGTTTTCGATCTTGGTGACGTTAAATGCTTCCAGGTGGACGATTGGGCTTTGGTTTCGACATCATAACCATACACCCATGTTTCATCATCAGTTATATGACCCTTTCAATCAAAATTGGATACTCGGTGACGTCATTTAACAGTTCCTGAGCGATATTCATGCGATTGTTTTTTAGTTCTATTTATTATTATTGAATTCAGCAGTTCAAGCAAAAATCGTCGAGCTCATAAATACACGTCGAACCTTAGCGACTACTACAGACAAAGTAAACAGTAAATATAGCTAAAAATTTCATCATGCTTTAGGGGCATGTATACCAACACAATATAAAAATAATTTGACAATCGGCCTCTCCAGACCCGCGAAATTTAGACATTCCGGTTACTTTTTGAACAGACCTCGTATGTGGATTATAGAAACATAAATATAAAGATTTTACAAAGAGTGACACAATGGGCGGTCTTATCGCTAAGAGTGATCTTTTACAGAAAACCTTTGGATGGAATACTAAGGGGAAGGAGAGAGAAATAATGTATGTTGTCGACAGTATACTATTTACATTTTTTTATTTTTTTAGGGCTCAATGAATCAGCGTTAATCCCAGTCGCATCCGAAGCTTTTTCAGCTTTGAAGTCTGGGGTCCGCTTTACCAGTCTAACTGCTGATTTTGGCTAAACTTCGATATTTTCCGTGACCAATTAGTAGTTGTAGGGTCAAATTAATTGGCCCTGTAAGAGTACTAAATAAGTGAATGAATAAATAAAACTAGAAACTTCACACTTCCGTGCCAAGCGTACTTTATAACAGGCAAGTAATTATAGGCACGCAAATATAGACGTTCTGGCTGCTGAGTGTTGTATGTGTAATGTGACTCTGTGTGTATTCATTGTATATGAGTCAGTGTTACTTGAAATAAATGATTATTATTATTTATATATTGCAATAAGACAGTCCCCATAAACGCTCGCACTTCGCATGAAAGTGTTTGGCTCTAATGTATGGCAACCGGGACCAACGGCTTAACGCGGCCGCGTTCGCTACCGCTACGCCATGGAGACTGTGTAAAAACAACCTGAATGACATACTGAATAAAGTTCAATTTCCACTAAGATTAAAACCTTATTAGGATCTTTTTGTTACAAAGAGGTCACTCATAAGTCAATTTAGAATTCATATTACTACGTTTTGATTTATCCTAGGTTATTCCGAATCCCGATTAATGTAACACTAATTTTATAAATTTTAATTCTCCAGCCAGAAAAAGGCTTCGTAAACATGCTGGACGACGTGGTCATATACAACGATCCCTACGGCGTGGCCCTCGTCATCGGTGCCTGGAATTACCCTCTGCAACTGCTGCTACTGCCGGTATCTGGGGCCCTCGCAGCAGGTAACACCGTGATTCTGAAGCCCAGTGAACTGGCGCCCGCATGTGCTGCGTTCGTGGTTGAGACTCTGCCTAAGTATTTGGATAACGTGAGTATGATTTATGAAATATTTATTAATTTAATACTTTAAGCTCGCGGAATTATTACCAGTCAACCTTTGGGTGACCAGTGCGTCCTACCCGTCATGACTTACGGAGCCGAGACGTGGACACTAACTGTCAGACTAGTCCATAAGTTTAAAGCCGCTCAGCGAGCTATAGAGCGGGCTAAGTTGGGCGTCTCTCTAAATGAAGTTAAGTTATCTCATCAGAAATGAAGTTATCCGAGAGAGATCCAAAGTCACCGACATAGCTGAGAGGATTGGCAAGCTGAAGTGGCAATGGGCTGAGTGGCAGGACCGACAACCGTTGGGATAAACGAGTCCTCGAGTGGAGACCGCTTCTCGGCAAACGTAGCGCAGGACGCCCTTGGGCGAGATGTAGCGACGACATCAAAAAGGTGGCTGGTAGTGCCTGGAGAACTGCTCAGGATCGAGCTTGTTGGCGTGCCATAGAAGAGGCTTATGTCCAGCAGTGGACGAGTAGAGGCTGATGATGATGATGATGATGAACCTTTGAGTTATAATAGTAGTAGGAAGTACAATAATTTATTGGAACATTATTATATCTACTTTCGTAAATATAATAATCATCTTTTTTATCCCTTCGCTTGGTCATGTCATCTCAATGTCAGGTCAATGGCCCCGGTTCCCTTGTTCGCAAACTAAACTAAATTTAAGTTCAGTGCATCTTTTTCTTTATATTTCATTAGAAAAGGACAGAACATAATACGTCAGTTTAGACCTGTCAAATTAGTCGCTTGACGTAAATTGATGTATTTTTGGTCGCCATGTTTATAATCGCGTCTAAACTGTCTATGGAATATCTTAATTTGACAGGATTAAATTAAAATGTTATCTTCTATCCTTTTCTTAATGAAATAGAAAGAAAAAGATGCCCTTAACTTAAAATTTGTTTAGTTCGTGAACAAAGGAATCAGCGCCAATGGCAGACGCGCCAAAATTTGTTCCACTTTTGTAGCCGTTTTATACAATATTTTAATTAAATATTTCCTTACGTTCAATGTGTCCTTATCCTACATTAAATTAAAAGTTTAAGGCGAGGTTATACTACTTTTTCACTTTTTAAAACATCTGTAAATCCAAGAAAAATTTAAATTTCGGGTATAAAGAAAATATTTCAGGAAAGTTGAACAAATGAACATATTGTCTAGAGTTCTGTGAAGATAGAAACGTGAATTTAAATAATTTGTTCGATAAAAAAAAATCACAAAGATGACACTAAATCGCTATTTAAAACGTTTACCCTGAAAAAATTAAATGCTTAAACCATGTAAAAATTATACCAAAAGATAGGTAATATTATTTTTTAGCGTTCTGTGATAATACATTTCTTAATATCCTTTTTATTCTTTTTAATGGAACAATTATATTCAAAATCTAGCATTCAGGAGCTCTCAATGGCTGGCCAGTGCCCGCCGAGGCGTCACCGAGGTCGGACGCACGCCGCCTTTTCCGAAAAAAATCCCCCCCGCGTTTGCGTTTTCTAATTATCAACTTTATAAAAACTTGTGTTGATTTTATTACAAAACATTGTTAATAAAACACTATATAGAAAATTGATACCTTTGCAATATCGACAATATTGGCACTTGAATTTCAAATCATTTACTGCAAATAAATAAGTAGCTAATTATTTACCGTAAATTATTTCGTTTATGACGTAAAGTTCCAAACATTGTTTACTTCAATATTTTTTTAGGCGCGCCGCAATACAAACAAGTTTGTACGAACGACAGCAGATCAACCTACCCGAAACTGTAAAATGTTTTCAATCAACCTTGAGCATTAAAGCTTTATCAATGAAGTTGAAAATTTAATAAATTTAATAAATCTGTGAGATTGTAGCAGTTTGATGTACTGTCGTCGGTTTGAACAAAACAGTTTGAACTTGATCAAACGATTATTTTGTTTGTTCATTAATTTTGACGTATCGGATTACAAAATATTCTGTAAATTCAAGGTAAAATTTTAAAAACGTAAAATGTAACAAACTACATATACTTTGTATTGCAGAGCTTCAATGAGAACAAGAAAAAAAAGCCAAAATCATACTAACTTCTATATCCGAATAATCAGATGTTTGCGATTTACATACATTATTATTTAAGGTTTATGTATTGATGTGATATAATTACGAAAGGATATTATGTAATTACAATACCATTAGCTGTAAGTATACATATGAAGATGAAAATAAAATAGAGAAATAAATTATGAATGATGAAAACAGATTTAGGAGAAATAAAAAATAATTAACATGTCAAAGATGATTCATAATCATTACAACAGTTTAAAAAGGATAAAAATAAACACTGGGAAAATACATACTTATTTTCAGGGAAAAAATTACATGACCGTCAAATTGAACAAACGTATTACATGCAATTGATTAGAATTGGAGAAAAGTGTATTTTAAGGTAGTTAAGTTCTTTTTGTATTTTGAAACAAAAAGTAAAATAATAATGTTAATTTGATAACAAAACAAAAAACAATTTTATTTTCTTTTCCGACATACCTTACCTACTGCAGTTTCGCTGTTTTGTGGCATGTTCAACTCTAGCATCAGCTAGCTTGGCGGCCGGCGCGTGCGCTCGCTCGCTGCGTCTTTACGTTCGACACATTACTATTTAGCGGGGGGTGAGGCAGCGTGTTCATACCTACACACCGCACTATAACAGGGCCTTAAGGTCAAATGGATAAACAGAGATAACCTTTCATCTCCTAATAGTTATTATTATGTTAATACCCCATTTGTTATGTTCTCTGATAAAGTTTGAACAGTTTTTGATAATTTATGTATGCATACTTCTTTCATTAAAAGTTCTGAATGTATTAGAGATATCGACCCAATAGCGCTGTGTAAAAGAAAACTCTGATTAAGGAAACCTCAGAAACCATCTATTGTTACATTCGTGGGCAAAGGCCTCCCTCTGCTCCTATCTTCGCGAGTCCACGAAACAATACTACATAATATAATCTGACTATAATGTTGCCACTCCTGGAACACAGGCCTCCTGCCGGTAAGAGTGGGCCGTAATCTCCCAATCGAGCACAATGCGATTTTTAACTTTATCAATAAAGCATTAAGGCTCAAGGTTGGTTGAAACATTTGTCAGTTTCGGATAGCTTGACCTGTTGTCGTCTGTAACTTAATAAACAAATAAATAACCCTCTTAATGTTCTAGGATGCTGCAATCGTAATTGAGGGTGGTCCCCAAGAAACCTCGGAGCTATTGAAACAGAAGTTCGACTACATCTTCTTCACCGGAGGCACCAGTATCGGCAAGATCATCTACGAAGCGGCCGTCAAGAATCTCACTCCAGTCACTTTGGAACTTGGAGGCAAAAGGTACCAAACTAATTTTGTATTTTTTTTTTAAACAAAACTAATGAAAAATCAACTTTGAAACATTGCACACAGATGGTATATTACCATGATTAACAAATAGGGTAGTTTTACCCGGATATTCCGACGGGATCGGAATTTATGCAAGAGAAAACGGGGTCGTAGTTAGTAAAGAAATAATATACTATAATTTATGCAACAGAAAACGGGGTCGTAGTTAGTAAAAAAAATAAGATATATAATTTATGCATGAGAAAACGGGGTCTTAGTTAGTAAAGAAATAATATACTATAATTTATGCAAGAGAAAACGGGGTCGTAGTTAGTAAAAAAAATAAGATATATAATTTATGCAAGAGAAAACGGGGTCTTAGTTAGTAAAGAAATAGTATTATACTATAATTTATGCAAGAGAAAACAGGGTCGTAGTTAGTAAAAAATAATATACTATAATTTTCGCAGGGAAGGAACATTATAAACATAAAAAACCGTCCCAGTGTGAGTTGGATTCGCGCTCGAAGTTACATACTTCATGTATAAAGAAAAACCGGCAAAGTGCGTGTCGGACTCACCCACAAAGGGTTCCGTACCATTGATTTATGAAATTAAAGGATTTAAATTATTTGTATGAAAGATTACGCGGTAATAAGCGGTTTACGATTTACGAGGTATTAAAAAAAAACTGCTTACTAGATCTTGTTCAAAACAATTTTCGTTGGTAGTTTTTATAGTAACGCACATAATGTGTTTTGTTTAGATTTTTCATTTTCTTATTTTAGAAGTTAGAGGGGGGACCAACTTTTTAACAGTTTGGAAGCGTCTGTCACGCAAACTATTCGGTTTAGAAAAAAAATATTTTAGAAACCTCTATATCATTTTTGAAGACCTCTCTATAGATACCCCACACGCATGTGTATGATGAAAAAAAAAATCAGTTAAATCTAAGTATGGCGAGCCCCCAATATTTTTTTTTTTTTTTGCATCAAAATATTGATGCGGTTCACAGAATACATCTACCTACCAAGTTTCAACAGTATAGCTCTTATAGTTTTGGAAAAAAATGGCTGTGACAAACGGACGGACAGACAGACATGACGAATCTATAAGGGTTCCGTTTTTTGCCATTTGGCTACGGAACCCTAAAAACGTTCCGTTTTTAGTATTTCTAGTTATAGCGGCAACTAATCTGTGTAGCTATCACGCTTCGTGAGATACAACCTGGGGCCGTAGTCTGCAATTACAAGTGTCAGAATAGTCAATCAGTGATCTCATAATGGCAGATTTTGACAAGTTTCGTAATCTACTAACAAAATGGCGTCATTATGTCTTTCCAGTGGTCAATTCTTGATACTCCACTCCAGATTAATAAAGATTCAAATTGAGTAGTTGTTTTTAGAAAATCATTTCTACTACCCGTTAGTATTACTATAATAATGGCAACACGATAATGTCATTGCATGACCATTCCGTTACGACTGAGATAATTGATCGACTATTATGATTTTAGCAGATTACAAACTTTTAGCACAATGACAATGGAAGCATGTTGGAAAGACATATTTATAAAAATAGTACCTAATGGCGGTCCCGTCTTTACTCCTTAGGTGCGGAACCCCCAAAAAGAGCTAGTTTGAGAAAAATATGCGTCATATTCACGGAAAACAAATAAATATTCCTAATCTGTAGGGTTGTGTAACACACTCTCAGTAGTAATGCGTTTCATTTTGACAGTTCAACAACATTCTTTGCGTTGTTTACTTTGTTGAACACATCTTTGAACTCATTGAGCAATGGATTAGCAACATGCTTCAAAATTATTCAAATTAAGAATAGTAATGTGTTACGCAATTAGGGTGCAGTTCCTAATATGAAATATGACTTTTCTTAGTCTTTTTTAAATATTTTTTTTTCTCTACTTAACATACTAATTAAGTATAGATAAAAACAAAGCTATCGAGTTTGTGGAACCACCAATCGGATACAAAAAATATATTTATATGTTCAATAGAACATCATGTTATCCTATAAGAGTAAAAGAAAATAAATATCAAAAGAACGTTTTCGCTTTTGAAACGATGTAACAACGTGGAAAGATATTTTTATGTACACTCTTGCTTATCCAATCCACATTTGACATTGGCAGAATAGTCTACATCGGCTTCACTCGCCATAAATAAAACTAGAATAGAATAGAACATGGGTAGATGATAAAGAAATTTCACGCGAAAAAAGTCGCAGGCAGAGGCTAGTCACAAACATAATATTCATAAAGACACCCAACTAACTATGCAGGCACGAGGAACAGAGTGTAAATTTCACTCATCCTCCGTGGAAAAGGGAGGATCCTCCGACTAGACGGGTGTTATGTCTGGCGGACACTTGCCCAACGGTTGATATTGGGAAGTTTTACGTATGCTAATTGCACGGTAAACTCTGATTGCGAGATGTAGAATTATTCGTGTGACGTCAATATGACGCGTTGTTCGCATATAACGGTTGTAGATACCGCTACACTAACAACATCAAATAAAAGCCAAATTATGTAGATTAGGTATTTCTTGTAATCTGATAATGAATATAAATGGGCTGCTTTGCTCAACATTATTATGCCATTGACGTCTGAACACAGCAGTGATAATGAAAGTAGGCATATTAAAAACCTGCCGTTTGGAGCAGATTTGCCAATATAAGAATGGCACACCTATTTAGGGTTCCGTCGCCAAATGGCAAAAAACGGAACCCTTATAGATTCGTTATGTCTGTCTGTCCGTCCGTATGTCACAGCCATTTTTTTTCGAAACTATAAGAGCTATACTGTTGAAACTTGGTACGTAGATGTATTCTATGAACCGCATTAAGATTTTGATGCAAAAATAAAAAAAATATTGGGGGCTCCCCATACTTAGAACTGAAACTCAACATTTTTTTCATCAAACACATACGTGTAGGGTATCTATGGATAGGTCTTCAAAAATGATATTGGGGTTTCTAAAATATTTTTTTTCTAAACCGAATATTTTGCGTGACAGACGCTTCCAAAGTGGAAAAAAGTTTGTCCCCCCCTAACTTCTAAAATAAGAAAATGAAAAATCTAAAAAAAAACATGATGTACATTACTATAAAAACTATTGTTTTGAACGAGATCTAGTAAGTAGTTTTTTTTAATACCTCGTAAGTCGTAAATCTCTTATTACCGCATAATCTTTCATACGAATAACGTAAATCCTTTAATTTCATAAATCAATGGTACGGAACCCTTTGTGGGTGAGTCCGACACGCACTTAGCCGGTTTTTTTTTTTTTTTGAGAATGCGAAATCACCAAATGACCTCTTCCGCTTTAGGCGGAGCGGAAGGGTGTGTCAGACTTTTACTGACCCACTCGTGTTCCTTCAATTGCCTGTGCGCCATAAGCCACGGTATCTCTTTCGGAAACCCACGGCCCTGGCAAGATACCAATGATAACATCTAAGATACAATTCACTAACATACACTAAGACTCCATGTATCCTACTTCACTACTAAAACGCTCATTAAATTCCAAGCGGCATATATTTAGAGCAAAAAATGCACTTATAATATTTGCTCCTTCATTCACTTGTGGAGGTATGAAGAACAGGGAGTAAAGTTCACTCATCCTCCATAGAAAAGGGAGGATCCTCCGACCAGACGGCTGTTATGTCTGGCGGGCACTTGCCCAACGGTTGAAATTGGGAAGTTGTATACAGTATGCATACAAAACCGGGCTAAACATAAAAAAAAAATCCCCCTAAAAAAATAAATATTATTTCGCAAAAAGAGGTAACTTTACAAATGTGCGTTATGCACCGTTCCGCGGGCGGCGGGCGGCAGGGCACGCGGCACGTGGTCGCATCGCTGGTCGCTCATAATAATACCGGTGTTGTCACTTTTTAAAAATTACCAAATTTCGGGGAAGTTGGAATTAATTCGCGGGAAAAAAAGATTATTTCAAAATTCATTTGTATTGGTACTATGATGATTGTTTTTTTGGGACAAACCCGCCACACTTTTCCCAACCACTGCAACTCCTGAAAGCCAGAATCAACAGTGGCGACCGCCAGAAAAACGCCGAGCAATGAAGCTCGACGAGTCCCAGAGAAACGATTCAACTGTCTTGGGTCCCGCAACGAAATTAATCAGAAAAGAATAGCGGAGGAGTAAGAAAAAAGATATTTTTTCCACTTCCCTCCATAACAAGCAGGAGACAGAACAGAACTAGGCCAAACGGCACAAAGGGACATTATTGCAACTGGGAGAAGCCCAGATTGCCAAACACCACGGAATAAAATTTGATTAAGTTAAATGGGTCCTAAGTAGGTATTAGCTGTTACAATTGATTCCAATAATAGGTATGGCAAAAGCGCCTGAACGCACGGAAATTGGTTCTAGTTTCTACAAGGTCCGTATAATAAACGACTCCGGATGTAACTTGTACACTATCCAACATAATATTGCGTTCATTCTGCCAAAGAACACACTCCCACAAGATGTGATGTGCGGACTGTTCAAATTCACAGTTCGATGTAGAACACTGACACAAAGGGGAAGGAACAAGTTTAAAAGAATACAGTTTACTTTTAAAGTTGCCATGACCTGTGAGAAATTGGGCAACGCAGTGGTCAACCACCAGCCATGTCTTAGCCAGCCGATCACCAACGGATGGAAAGAACAGATGGAGGTGCCGGCCCTTGATGGAATTATCCCACCTACTTTGCCATTCGGATAAGAGGTCCTCCCAGACTTCAGTCTGAGGTTTAAATAGTCTAGAGATTTTATTGAAGTCGCGTTGTGTAACAAAATTAGTGTCCATGGCCTCCCCCCTCGCGGAGTAGTACATTGAAGCACGTCGCTGTACCTCAAGGTCGACTGGAAGTACACCTGCCAGTACCGGTAAGGCTTCAGTACTGACCGTTCTATACGCCTTGCATAAAAATATCAATGCCAAACGTTGGCTTTGAAGCAGTTTACGTCGTGCCGCTCCTATGCTGGCCCTATCGGCCCAAACAGGTGCACCGTAGCACATACATCCTAAGTAGGTAGCTCCATATATAGTTTTTAAAGTTAGGAATGATAGACCCCAAGTTGCTTTGGATATTCTAGTCAGGGCATAAAAGTTCTTTTTAGCTTTTTCACCAACTATTTTTATATGTTCGATAAATGAAAAATTCCTTTCTAAGATCATACCAAGGTAGCATACGGATTGCTGTTTTTTAATGGGAACGTTGTTAAATTTAATAGTAGGCAATGATTTAAGATTACCTTTTAGTAGAAGTTTATAGGTTTTATGTGGCGCAAATGCTAGGCGGTTACGATCACCCCACTGAGATATTAAATTTAGGCAAGTATTGGCCAAGTTCTCAAGTCCAGCTCGGGTACTTGACTGAATGAGCAGTAGGCCATCGTCCGCGTAACCAGTAAGTGAACAGCCGCAAGGAAGCGGGATCGCGAGGAAGTCATCAAAACCCAAATTCCATAAATAAGGACCGACAACTGAACCCTGAGGACATCCCATGGTTAGTGTTTTAGTACTAGAAAAATGACCGAGCTTAAGTACCGCGGAACCGTTTATAAAGTAAGAGTAAACGAGATTATATATGTTTCTATAGCAACCGCGGGTTTTTAATTTTAACAACAGCATAGGCCACCAGGCGTTATCAAAAGCCCCAGAAATATCCAGGAAGATCCCAATTACGTACTTGTTTTCAGATTGGTTAACGGTTCTTCTGACAGAAAGCGCCGCGTCGACTGTAGATTTACCTATGGTGAAGCCATATTGATTATTATGGAATTTTGGACCGTTCGGTAGTAAACGTGGAACGATGAGGCGCTCAAGAAGTTTACCCAAAGATGGTAGAAGAGTGATAGGACGATATGACTTCGGATCATCCGGTGGTTTGTCACCACACTTTGGTATTATTCGTAAGAAACCGCGTCGCCATTTACGAGGAAAAACGCCTTCAGCAATGCATCGGTTATATACAGTTAAGATGGCATCACCCGCTGTTTTACACGCTTCTTTAATCATCCTATTAGATATTTTATCTTCACCTGATGATTTGTTGACCGGTAGTTTTCTAACAATATTTATAAATTCGTCATTAGATGGTACGTCTGACATTGGTGATTCAGGTGGCACAGGAGCCCACGCTCTAATCTGTTGGTGGTAGTCGCTATCGTTAGCCGGTGAATCATCAGGGATAAGTGTATTTATTAGCACTTCTGTTGTTTCCTCTATGCCCGTGGTATGCCTATCATTGACTTTAATGTTTTGAACGTATGCAAGGTCGACCGATCTGTTAGCTTTAAATTCGTGATATAAGGGAGACCACGGACCCTCCCTGTCAAGCTTATCAACAATTTTTCGCAACAAATTACCCTTAGATTTTTCCACCGATGCTTTGTAGCGTGACTTGGCAACTCTAAAAGCATTTAAAGCGAACGTAAGAAGATCTCCAGTAATCTTTCGGCTCTTGAGTTTATTTAACTGTTTACGCGCTCTGCGATATCTTTTACGCTGTTCAACTAAGTAATCACTCCACCAGTCACATCTATGAATATTGGTCATAGATCCGCGACCAATGGCAATGTCAGCACAGTAGGTAAAGGTTTCTGACATAATGTCAGCACTTTCTTCGGCTGACAGCCCGTCCCGAGTGAATTCTTTGGCGTGACACGCAAAAAGTGAGCCGAAAAATTCCCAGTTCGCGCCTTTACATCTATATCTGAAATTACCGGGAATATGAGACGGACCCTGAATATAACCAGGAACAAATTCGTACACGATCAGGCGATGATCACTACAAGACGCGTCCGGTAGGACACGCCACCTATCCAAACGTACGTCGGCACTTGAAAGTGTGACGTCAATACAAGATTCGCCCATTTGGCTGCAGAAAGTAGGTGGTGCATCAGGGGTATTATGAATCGATAGGTTCATCTCAGCAATGAAATCCTCAACAGCGCAGCGTCGTTCGGTATCGGTGGCCCGAACCTTGCCATACCACAGAGACGATGACGCGTTGACATCCGCGCCAACGATAACTTTGCAGCCCGCGAGTGACCGCAAGACATGACGGAGATTATGTATATGAGGAGTAACAGGATCTGAATATTGAAAGTAACAGCTTACAACGAATACTTTAAAAGAAGCTGATGATACTTCGGCAACCGCACAGTGTGGCGTCATGAGGTCCCGTAAAGACGTTACCGTAAAGTTAGAAGACCGCGCAACATAAATTCCGGCTCGTGCCCTGCAATCCAGTTGAACTACCCTGTGACGTAAACGTGAGTTTTGATATTGTTCTTGAATGAGTACAAGGTCTAAGTTGTAGTCAATAATTAATTTATCTAACTCTGATGTCGCCACCTTATCGTTGTGAAGGTTTAATTGCCCTATTTTTAACCTATCCATCTTAATTAGTAATTAGTATGTAGGATAAGTTGTTCGAGTTTTAATTTATAGGTACCGCACTGGTCCGACCCGCATCTATGATCATAGGGTTTTTTAAATCGTTTACACGCCGCGCAAACCGGGGTAAAATTCGAATCGCCCTTATGCGGGCAAACATTGGTTTCGTGAGCCTCGGAACAGACAGCGCAGGTTGGTGATTTATTAGCGCAATGCTTTTTAACATGACCGAATTGTTGACAATACGCGCAACGAACTACCTCGATATCATCAACAAAACGGCAAGTGGCCCAGTCAATAAATAATTTATCCTTGGTAGTCACAAGATGTTTACGTACCGCAGGTTCAATTTCTATGCCTATCCATTTCCGACCGGTATCGGTAGAACGCCTACGGACTATTTTTGTGGATTTAATAAAATCGTCTTCTTTTATTGGCAACTCATTTTTAATGTTTTGGCGGTATATAGCTTGCAAAAAATTTTTGTCTTCCATTGAGGCGGGAATGTCCTTAACTAATAGACGGGGGCGGCGACCCTTTGGTTTTTCTAAGCGGAGACCGGCAGACTTTATAGCGTCTACCGATTCTAATCTTTTTAATTGGTTTTGATTAGCCACCCGTAGTACAACTCCCGATTTGGCGGTTTTTTTAATACCGACTATTTGAAACCCATCGTCACTCGGTCTAATCGCTTTCATAAGAGCTTGTTTAGTGGCGGACGATGACGCATAGTCAGCTGATCGCTCCTGGGTCGGATAGGCGACGACACAAGGCAGAGGCACTCTAGATTCAATAGCCGGGGCCACTTTAGGCAACCGCAGTTTCAAAGAATCTGCGTACGACACTTTATTGTCCTCATTAACGGTTTTAACGCCGGATTTTAATTTGATTATTTCTAATTCGCGCTCGGTATTAGCAAGCTTTGTTTCGTTACACGAAGATTTTAAAGCTAACAAAGACACGATACTTGTAACTCGTTGAGTCATATCCATAATAGATGATTTATTAGCGACATTTATACGAGAACCGTTATCGTTAACCAGTTCGTTTATTTTGGACAGGTACACAGACGCCTCCGAAACCAATTCGTAATAACTATCACTGTTACTATTGGACAAATTTAATGTAGGCGAGGACTGTTCTGGAGAATTAGGAGCTATTTGTAAGCGCTTCGACCTATCATCTACTAATTTGTCGGTCGGAGACATTTCACAAAATAGACGCTTAGCCGTCTGCGTTGGCGGGGACCTAAGTGTTTTATTATTTCTACGAAAAATATCTCCACCACGATCAGGCGGGTCATCATTGTAAGTCGACATAAGTAATTAATAAACAAGAAAACAAATCTAACTTAACGAAAAGAAAATAAAACTAGTGAAAAGAGAAGAAAAAAAAAAAATTACGTTACCCTCACAAAAAAGAAAATAAATGTACTCACCGAGATTGATTGATTTACAGTAATTACAAAACAAACACTAAAAATAAACTTACGATACCAAAACTAGACACAAATTGAACAATCCTAGAAAGAAACACACCAGCCGGAACTGATCGGAACACGATATTCGTAAATATAACCGGAGCGTATTAACTTCACACCACACGGCGCGGGGGCGCGAAGAGGATGATACTATGATGATTACGTAAAATTTTATGTTATATTTGGTCATGTGTTTACCTAACCTTTATTATCCTTATGGGTCGGACAGGGTTTTCTTAACGTACTGCTGCATATGCTAGTTGCACGGTAAACTCTGATTGCGAGATGTAGAATTCGTGCAACGTCACTAAGATGCGTTGTTCCATGTGGCGTTTGTAGGTACCGCTACACTCTCTTGCCAATCGATCAATATTCTTTTCGCATTTCCGCTAAATCTATAGCAGTATCCTAATTGAGTAACATACTATTACCTAATCTAAATTAGAATCATTTTGAAGCATATTGCGTAACTTAAGATTAGTTTATGATGGGACTGGTGTGAAATGTGTTCAAATGTCGAACGAAGCGTTTTGCTTCCTCTTTTATACCGCGTACATCGAGGGACTGGAACAATTTGCCAGCGACGGTGTTTCCGTCACACTACAATTTGAGTGTCTTCAAGGCTAGAGTGAATAGGCTCTTAATAAACTAGCGCGCTTTACCATCAACGATCACATCACTGCTTACCATCAGGCGGGATTGCTGTCAAGCGCTGGTTTATAATTTATAAAACAAAAAAAAATGTCCCTTAAAATAACATAGCTATAGTAATAATATAATTTGCTGTCATTGTCTTAAAATTTAGTTTAATATAACAATGGCGTCGATTCTGTTGTTCACAAACTAAACTAATTTTAAGTTATGTGCATCTTTTTCTTTTCATTTCGTTAAGAAAAGGATAGAAGATAACATTTTAATTTAATCCTGTCAAATTAAGATAATCCATAGACATTTTAGACGCGATTATAAACATGGCGACTAAAATACGCCAGTTTACGTCAGGAGCACACTAATTTGACAGGTCTAAACTGACATTTTATCTTCCGTCCTTTTCTTAACGGTATGGAAAGAAAAAGGTGCACATAACTTAAAATTAGTTAAGTTTGTGAACAACAGAATCGGGGCCATTGTTTTAAAATTTAATTCGATACAACGTTAACAATTTGTATTCATGCTGTTATATTATTATTTGCATGCTGTGACTTCTTATAAGTGGAGAAGCACAAGGTCATGTCCTGTTATTTATATTTTATAGCACTTATGGTGTTTTCTCTATTAGAAGCCCAAATAAATAAATAGCTAATCCATTGATCCATATATTCGAAAAATACCTCTAATCAACAACACTACTCGCAGTACTCGCAATGAATATTGTTGAACTGTCGAAATGAAAACCATTGCTACATATAGTGTGTTACGTAATTACCCTGCAGATGTTTGATGATTTTCTCGGTGGTAGGCCTCACAATCGGCCGCCGGCGTAGTTACCACCCACCAGACAAAGTCTTGCCGCCAAGCGATTCGTCGTGTTCCGGCATGATGTCTGGTGAAGCCGTTTGGAGGGCGGGTCTGAGCAGTTGTGTTGCGATGTATGCCGGGTACGATGCGCCAATTGTTGTCGTGTCGGGAGTTTGGTCGTGGAGGGTAGCGGGATCCGAAGCACGGTGCTCCGCTGGCCGACCGCAGGTAGTTGGGGGCCCAAGTAGTGTGCCAGCCACATACGAAAGGCTGCCCAGCCAATTGCGAAAAATTCCAGGGTGGCCCCATCGTGCCGGTTGGCGACCGGACGAGAGGACCCGATGGCGATCCCTGGGGGGGTTCGGGCGTCCCCGCAGTCTCCAGATCAATCTCCCTCTGGCCCGGCATCGTTGGTCGCATTGTTGGGATTAACATTGCATCACCTCACTCAACTGCCGTCCTCCTTCCTATTCACTCAATTTTTTTTTTTTTTTTAATGAAAAGGTCTAAAAAGAAAAGTAGGTGTGTACAGCGGGCGCACGTCCTCTCTTTCAAAGTGCACCTCTCTAATATTCGAGGTCTGCACTCCAATCTCATTGCAGTACATCACCACCTTGAGACTGAGAAGCCCCATCTACTTTTCTTGACGGAGACCCAGATCAGATGTCCGTCTGATGCGGCATACCTCAGCTACCCGGGATACGCATTGGAGCACCATTTCCTGCAGCGTGCTGGGGTCTGTGTGTATGTCCGCAATGACATTTGTTGCCGGCGCCTCCGTCACCTCGAAGACCCTCATTTCTCGTCCCTATGGCTGTTGGTTGACACTGGTGTGGACAAAATTGTTTACACTTGTGTCTACCGATCGCACAGCGGTGATCAGGAGACAACTCGTTTATTTGACCACCTCAGTGACAATGCACTGCAGCGGCACCCTGACGCACACTTCGTCGCTCTGGGGGATTTCAATGCCTGCCATCAGGACTGGCTTTTCCCGTACCAGAAGACCGACCACGCTGGGAGAGAAGCGCGAAACTTCGCGCTTTCAATGGGCCTTTCCCAGCTGGTAAAGCAAGCGACTAGGGTGCCTGATGTAGTTGGTCATACCAATTGTCTGGACCTTCTGCTGACCACTGATCCGGACAGGTGTGTTGTAACAGTTTCCTCACCGTTGGGAACTTCAGGCCACTGTCTGGTGTTGGTAATCACTGTCTGATCAAGTCTGTGTCGACCTTCTCCCCACCAGATCACGACTCTCGTGGTGAACGGCGAATGTGGCGATACAGGTCAGCAGACTGGGATGAGATGCGCCATTTCTTTGCGTCTTATCCTTGGCAGCAGGTCTGCTTCTCTTCTAGCAATCCGTCGAGCTGTGCGGATGCTATAACCGATGTGGTGCGTCAAGCTATGGAATACTTTATTCCCTATAATGACGTGCCCGTCGGTGGCTCGGCTCGCCCATGGTTCAATGCCGATTGTGCCCAAGCTGAACAGCGTAAGCACACGGCATTTCTCACCTGGGTTGACGCTCGTGACCGCGGAGCTCCGGATCTAAGCTCAAAGAAGAGAGCCTTTAACCGTGCTGCCAAGTCCTACAAAAAGGCGCTAAAGAAGGCTCGCTTTGACCGTATTACCCATATTGGCAACAGGTTATCTGCGCAGCCTTCCGGTAGCAGATCTTTTTGGTCCCTTGCCAAATCGGTCGAGGCGAACTTCTGTCGGCCCTCACTGCCTCCGCTGGTTAGGCCTGATGGAACACTGGCTCATACGGCGAGAGAGAAAGCAGGTCTCTTTGCATCTCTCTTTGCCCATAATTCGCGTCTTGATACTGGCAGTGCTACTCCACCTATTTTACCCCACTGCGGTACTTCAATGCCTGAGGTTCGCATTCGGAACAAGGAGGTTCTGAGAGCACTGTGTCGTCTGGACGTGAATAAGGCTAGTGGTCCGGATGGTATACCAGCGATTGTTCTAAAAGCATGTGCGCCCGAGTTGTCTCCTGTATTGACACGCTTGTATCGCCTCTCATTTGGGACTGGTATAGTGCTCAAGTCCTGGAAGCTTGCCAACGTGCAGCCCGTGCCCAAAAAGGGTAGTCGTGCCAATCCTAACAACTATCGGCCGATTTCGATCACCTCCATACTTTGCAAAATTATGGAGCGTGTATTGAACTCGCGCCTTTTGGCATACCTGGAAGGTAACGATCTCCTCAGTGACCGACAGTACGGGTTTCGCCGCAATCGGTCAACTGGGGACCTACTAGTGTATGCCACTCACTTGTGGGGCGAGGCACTCGAGAGGAATGGGGAAGCAATTGCTGTCTCCCTTGATGTCTCGAAGGCCTTCGACCGGGTATGGCACGCTGGCCTTTTGAGTAAGCTTCCAGCGTACGGCATTTCCCCTAGCCTGACTGGCTGGGTAAAAGACTTCTTGACGGAACGGTCCCTCCGAGTTGTTGTCGACGGATGCTCATCTGAGCCCATGTCGACTAACGCCGGTGTTCCTCAGGGGTCTGTTCTCTCTGCAACTCTGTTTTAGCTGCATATTAACGATCTGCTGATGCCCGGTATCTATGGGTATGCAGATGACAGCACAGTTGTGGAGAGATACCTGCCGGATGCTCGGGCTAGTAGGGAATCAATCCGGTCCGAAAGAGAGGCCATGGTAGAGCGAACGAGTGTTGCACTTCAGGCAGTCTCCGAATGGGGCAATGCCAATCTTGTAGCATTCAATGCCGCCAAAACGCAGGCGTGTCTTTTCACCGCCAAAAGGAGCCCGTTCACCTTGGCTCCTACTTTTCGGAATGTATCCTTGGAGTGTACCGACCGCCTTCAGCTTTTGGGTATTGAGATTTCCTCGAACCTAAACTTTGGGCGGTTCATTGAGTCCAAGGCCAAGGTGGCTGCCAGAAAACTTGGTGTAATCGCAAAGGTCCGGCAGTACTTCACACCAGGGCAGCTTCTAATGTTGTACAAAGCACAGGTCCGTTCGTGTGTGGAGTACTGCAGCCACATTTGGGCTGGTGCTGCTAAGTGTCACCTGGCCACTTTGGATTCAGTGGAGAGGCGTGCGAAGAGGCTGATTGGTGACCCTGATTTAACTCGAGTTGGTCTCCAAAGCCTAGAGCACAGGCGTAGAGTAGCCAGCCTTTCGGTGTTCTATAGGATACATTCTGGGGAGTGTGCGAGGGAATTGCACGATTTAATTCCCCCATCTCCGTTCCACCATCGGACGACCCGTCGTACGGCAAGTTTCCACCCTTATGTTGTTAACACCTCTACGATCCGGACGAAGCGTTTCGCCTCCTCCTTTATACCGCGTACATCGAGGGACTGGAACAATCTGCCGGCGGCGGTGTTTCCGTCGGACTACAATTTGAGTGTCTTCAAGGCTAGAGTGAATAGGCTCTTAATAAACTAGTGCGCTTTACCATCAACGATTGCGTCACTGCTTACCATCAGGCAGGATTGCGGTCAAGCGCTGGTTTATACTTTAATAATAAAAAAAAAAAAAAAAAAAAAAAAAAAAAAAAAAAAAAAAAAAAAAATGTAGTTGCATGACGAATCTGAGAGTCACAGTTCTTCTAGTCGTTACGTTTAGCAAACAATTATTTCGCACCAAGAAATAAAAGTATTTTCCCAGGAATTATATTTAATAAAATCTGCTTAGTTTTATGTAGTCTTAGTAGTGAGTCCTTTTACATCCTGTCTATACTACATTCTGTTAAGATTGGACGTTTGAACAAATCTATTTTGTATTTTATAGTGCGTTCGACCGATTTTTAAGCTCGCGTCAGGACAGTTGACCTGATTTTTTCTTTTAATACCTTCCTTATGCCGACTAAATAGAAGTAAAAATCAGACGAATGGACTGTTAAAAAGGTTTGTTATGTGTGTTAAAATCTTATTCCGAATGGCTTATGGGAAATGTTGTATTATATATGTATATGGAAATGTTCTGATGATTATTGACTAGCTAGGTTACTTGACCAAGAAGGACCCACCATACATTTTAATACCGCTACTCGTGGAGTCACAGCCGAACCGAATATTGTTATGCTAGTACGAAAAAGCGATTTCGTAACAATGTTACATATGCATTCATTTTAACATTTCAAAAAATATAAAATTAATTAAAATTATAACAATTGATACTACTAAAGATAAATCACTATTAAATAGTAACTTCGTAGTAAGAAACGGCTGAACATTCAACCGATACCACCAATTCACCAATTCGGAGTAGACCCACTAAATCCATGGTATCAAATTGTGCGGACGACATCAGGTCAAGACATCCGATACTGTCAAATATTCCCAATCAACCTTGAGCCTTATTGTTTTAGAAATAAAGTCTAAATCTAATGAAAGAAATCTGGCAGATTGTAGTAGCTAGTCAATGTCTCAGTATAACTATATTGCAATACGTATACCTACTAAGACCTAAATTCTCTTTCCACAGCCCAGTATACATCGATAACACAGTGGACTTGATAGTGACAGCGAAGCGAATCCTCTGGGGCAAGTTCATCAACGCAGGGCAGACCTGCATCGCACCAGACTATGTCCTCTGCACCAAGGAGGTACAAGACAAGTTTGTGGCTGCTGCCAGGAAGATTCTGAAGGAGTGGTACGGAGATGATGTACATAAGTCACCAGACTTCGGCAGGATTATTAACGGAAGGCATTTCAGGTTAGTTTCAAAACATACAGACTTAGGAGTTCCGGATGGGTAATTTCTATTTAGTTAACAGATACTTATAAAGTTTTTGAATCAAACCTCAAGAATACCGAAATCGTAATATATCCAATATGTTGAAACAAGCCATAAAACCGTATGGCATGTTCAGGGCAAAAATCAAATGACATTAATTCTATCCATCATGTTCAGACCAATAATAAAATGACCTTAATTCTACCCATTATGTTCAAGGCAAAAACCAAATGACATTAATTCTGCCCACCATGTTCAAAGGAAAAACCAAATGACATTAGTTCTGCCCATCATGTTCAAGGCAAAAACCAAATTACATTAATTCTGCCCACTATGTTCAAGGCAAAAACCAAATGACATTAATTCCGCCCATCATGTTCAAGGCAAAAGTTATAAAAAAGTAAGCCATTACTTGACTTATCTTGATCCATCCTATACACAAAAAAAAACTTTTTAAAAGATTTAGATAACTCATCTATTCGCAATTTATCTTCCAGCCGCCTCCAAGCACTAATCGACGGAAGCAAAGACAAAATCGTCATCGGAGGTTCGTATGACGCAAACGACAAATACATTGAACCCACAGTGATCACAAACGTTGTGGCATCAGACAAGATCATGCAGGACGAGATCTTTGGGCCCATACTACCTATTGTGCCCATTGAAAACGCTTATGACGCCATACACTTCATCAACGAGCGGTAAGTTTTTTTTTTTTTTTCGAGGAGTTAACTTGTTTTTAATTTAAAAGATTACTTGATGTAATGTTGGTTTTTATTCTATTTTTTTTTATTTGCCTGGCAACCCTGGTTAATGCTGTTTTGTTTTTGCCGCTTGAAGTGACGGCTATAAAACGCGTCAGCAACAGTTTAACGTATTGGGGTCGCAGATCAAATCCTCAGAGGCTCAGTGTGTTGTTTTTTTCTTCAATATTTGTGTGCAAAGATTGTTTCAATTTGGTTTGCTTTTTTTTAAAGATTTTTACTGTTCTATACATAATTTAGTACCTAAAATGACGCTAAACACATTTAAACTAAATGTATTCAGCGTAAAACGCATTCAAAACATCTTTCTGTTTCTGTGCAAGTGGGCCTCGTTATTTAGAAAATGAAATCATTGCCCCTTACTTTAAATTTGTAACAGTAAAAATCCTTTGTTTGGTACAAATTATGTGTGAAAATACATAATTTACTTATATATTTTTAAGAATGTGTGCGTGTGTTTTTTTATTTGTCTACATATGCTGCAAACTAGGGGAATATATATATATTATATTTTTCATTTCTTTACTGAAGGAATTAGGTACTCCTACATCATGGGTGCATTTACATACATTTGAACTCGCATACGCAAACTGCCAGACCCGGAAAAACCTGTAGGCCATGCAAATATTTTTACCGGGCGGAAATCCAAAGCACGACAAGCAGCGCTTCACTCGATCACAGCCACTGCGACAACCATATCATCTATTGTCATTGTTCGCGTGAAATCTGTGCTTTGTCCATCTGTGTGGCTACCATGAGTTTTCGTTACGAAGACTCGATCATCGATATCAACCGCGTTTGACTCGTCGATTCGCCCGCTTCAAGGTTTTAACCCTTTAACCGCCAACAACGTAATATTACGGGCTTTGAAATCTGTGCCCAAACCGCCAACACTCGTATAATTACGTTATTTTATCTAATAAGTTCTTATAGTGCACAAACTCAACATAAAACGTGTCAATTAATAGTAGTAGGGTATAATCGTTATTGTTATTGACATTTTTCAATGTTTTGAATGATAAATATTGTGAATTTTGAGATTTTAATACATCGTGATCACTGGTCTCCTTACCTGTATCGCCAATCACGTAATTTTACGAGTACTAGGGATGGGACAAATTCGTAAAATATTTTATAGCTTGTCTAAGAATAAACAAGGCTCTTTAGAAATCACTATCACTATTTGCAATGAAAGTGGGTTCTTTCACCACAATATTACCATAGTGTTACTCTGATACAAAATTCTGTACACAATAAAATGTATTTTAGTTCAATATTCTCTAATTTTTACGACAAAAATATAAAAATCTCATTACGCGGTACGTCACTAGTGCAGATATTCGCCGGTCGCCGTCACCGTATTACTACGTGCGGTCAAGGAGCTTCAAGGTTAAATCGCGCTATATTGTGGATACCCAAGATTTAAATAATACATTCATAGGCTGGAATTATTTAATATTAAGAAGGTACGTCGGTAGGTAGGGTAATAACAGATTTTGTAGTGTTATTACGTTTAGGTATATACCTATATTTTTATAATAATGCCTCTATGTATGTATGAGCAGTATACAAGTAAATATTGTCGAAAGGTTAATATTGTGAATAAATAAAGAATTTATGCATCGATATTGAGTATTCCCAACACTGTTCCAACTTATAACTAAAGTGACGTGGCGCTGGAGGTATATCAAAGGGATCAGTGACATGGCGGTTAAAGTGTTAAGAACTCTCAACCAATGAGAGCGCCAAACGCGGTCGATGTATATGACCAAGTCTCGTAATGAAAACGCATGGTAGCCACACTGTCGGCCCGTGTCGTGACTTCGCTGAACACATTATAACAAAACGGTTACATGGTGATCAAAGCTCATGTTTGGAATTTCGTAATTCGAACAGATATTTTTTTTTACAATTTATTATAATAGCAAAACACATTTGTCCTAGGTAATTAAAATAGCTGTCATTTTAAAATATGAATCAATATATTCCATTAAACTTATGACATTTAATCATTTAATCTCCATACAGTGCACATGGAACAGTTAAGAAATATTTTTATTTAATTAATATCTGCATTTCGACTCATCACTACTAATATCGATATCGAAACTAGAACCAAATAGTCGAATACGTTTTGATACTTCATTAATATTATTGAACCAGAATTACACTTTAAAAATTACTTTGTAAAACGTAATATTAAAAAAAAAATTAATATAAAGTACCTTTGTGTTAAATTACCAATTACTATAAATATTCTAATTGTATTCGTCTAAAATAAATATCGATTCGTATTCGTAATGTTAACCGGTAACCAGACGACTAGCCCATCAAGGCCAGTTACCATTTTTCCTTGGGAGGGAACCGTGGCGACCATAGAGTGAAACCATAAACAATTTTCAGGGAACATCCGTTAGTGCTTTACGTGTTCAGCAAACAAAGCAACATACAAAAGTTGTTCACTGAACAAACCCGGTCAGGCAGTATCAGTATGAACGATACGATCATGTTTTATGGCGGTAAGGACAATACATTACCATTGGCTGTTTGTAAAAGTATACAAAACATTTATAAATCATCAATTTTTAAAAGAAGAAACAATGTAGGAAATGTTTTCTAGAATTCTTTTCAAAAAAATTCATTGTATGGTGCGTGTAAAATACGTTCGAATCTGTAGTCGATTAATCGAATCAGAAAAATATCGAGACGATGCGACTACAATTTAATATCGATTACACAAGTAAAAATATATTTGTAAGATAATTCAAAGTATGAAATGTATTATTATTAGTACATTTGTGCAACTTAAACATGGATATGGCTATCTCCAAAAATTACATATTTCTTCAATTTTAGACTGACAAGACCACCTAATTTCGATGACACGACTTGCTGCCTCGATAGTAATAATAATAATAGAATAAAACCTCTTACTCCAGAATACATTGCGTAAGTAATGTCTAAATATGCCCATATGTACAGCACCATTAAAAAAAACTGTACAGCACTCTGCGAAAGAGCTTATATAAAAGTCAAGCTTAGATTATGTACTATAAAATTTCACAAATCACATCACGACTGTATTCTAAAAGGGCTATCCAGAGGTGTACACCCACAAGTCCCATATAATAAGGGACGAGGATAATAAAATCAAATGCACGTAAAATTTTAGTTGAAAAATATACAGCCGCATAAAAATAAATCATCATGATCATCTCAGCGTTAAGCCCGCAAGCTAAGCATCCGTAGCGTTTCAGCTTTGGAGTCTGGGTTCCGCTTTGCCAGTCTAACTAAACTTCGATATTTTGCGTGAAGCCGTCTGACCTCCACAACCCGAAAGCGATATCTAAGCATTGCAGTTACACCAATATTGTTAGACTTTTGAGGGCTCGAACAACCCGTAACGACTGCCACTAGATGTTCGTATGGCAACCGGGACCAACGGCTTATCGTGCTTTCCGAGGCACGACGATACCAGTGCAAATATTCATATTCATGCATACAAATATTTGCACTGTGCGGGGATCGAACATAAAAATAAATACCACAGGCAAATTATTATAATATTCTCTTCAATATATTTTGCTTAAATGACTTATTTATTAATAAAACCTAAACGAAATACCAATGAATTATAAATCGTTTTGTATGTTGTTGCAAACAGCCGTCGGGATAAGGTGGACATTGGGTTGGCTTGACCTATTATTTCAAAGGCGTAGGTAAAATAGGGTTGAAGGTAATAGGTAAAATAAAATGTTTTGCTTTACTAGACCATATATTATATGCACAATACGTATTTGTTTTTATTAATTTTACATAGGTAATGGACTCTCTGAAATTAATAGATTGTCATAAAGATCAAAATAGTCTAGTACCTATACAAAGTTTTTATAACTTAAGCATGTGGTTACATCTTTGGTATATTTCTGTTCACCGTTTTTGCCTTGTGGTGATCGGTACCGGTGAAGGGTGGTGGTGGAGTTCTTTGTTTAATTATATATTTTCCAGAATGTATCTTAAATTATCTGTTACTTATAATTTTTTGTCAGAATTTGTCTAAAAATTGTTATTTAACTTACTGTCAAAATTTTTTGTTGCTATGCTTTAAAATGTACTATATTTTTGCATTATTTTTTTATAGTTAAAATGATATTCTTATCATAAAACTAGCATTATAAAATTTAGAATATTTTTTACTCTTCTGTAGTAAATAATAGCTTGTTCGGTGGAGGTCTGACGTATTCTGTTGTATATAGAGAGAAGCCGCTAGTGATGTACGTCTTCAGTACGAGTAAGAAGGTTATATCGAGTCTTGTGGACAACACTAGTAGCGGAGGGATGTGCATTAACGATACCGTGATGCACATGGGAGGTTTGGATATTTTTCTTTCTTATTATAATAGTTTTTCTTTTTACGAAGTTTAAATTAATATTGATATTATTAGCTTGTGATGAAATGGAAGCTTGTGGTAGCGAAGTAAATAATTATATTTTTTTGCTTCTAATCTCTACCACTTTGTTGAAAGCTTCTGAAATTAACTTGAGGAATACTAGTGGTGTACAATTACGAGCACCAATATCTTAGCACATGGCACTTTAAAATTCCACTTTTTCATGAAATAACTAATGTAACGTTGAAATACAACCCATTACAACAAAGCATTTAATAATAAAGGAGTAAATCGCTTTTGGATAAAGCCAAGTGAAAATACATTCATTTGCTCGTGACTGTACCAAGATCCCAGTCTTGCAAATTTTCCTAATAACATTAAGGGCTGATTTTAACAGAGTTGACGTCGGACGATGATGTATTACGGAAGTACGGTCAAAAACTCAAAAAGTACTCTCAGACTTATTCTTAGTATTAAAGTTTGATAGAATGGGTCCTTAATAGAATAATTCCCACTTTTTACCGGGAAGCGATATGGCACTATACATGCTATATTTTGGTTTACTGTTGTTAAAATAAAGAAAACAAAAAGAGGTTTGAAAGTTCAATGGCTGCAAACTTCTTGGCTGGAAACTGAGAGTAGACTGAGCTTATAATTTTCAAGCTGTTCACCAAATGGCTGTTGCCATTTGGTGAACAGCTAAAAAATACACAGCCATTTGGTGAACAGAAAAAAAAAACATTCTTTCATTATACTGTTGTTGTTTTGAGTGCTGATTTTTGAGTTGCCCTATCATTTGAAAAAGTAAATAATAAATGCAAGCCTGTCTTATATACTACCTGCGCCCCGCGGTGTCACCTGCGTAAGTTTCGATACCGTGGGAATATCATTAAGTTAATCTTGGTAATCTGTGTGCCAAATTTCATTCAAATCCTTTCAGTAGTTTTTGCGTGAAGCAGTTACAAATTCATAAAACAATTCTCGCTTATAATATTAACAGGCTTTTTGTAGACTAATTTAGTATTTTAATACTGTACACTATGTTTCTATGTGCCAATATTTTTAATAGCATGAATTAGCATGATACTAGAATGTTTAACTTAGATCTTTATTTTGTACAAAAACTAACCTTTTGCTACTGAGATATTCAATTGTCATTTTTTTTTTATCGATCTATTCAAATTCAGAAAATATCTGACGCAAAAACTTCTCATTCTTATTATTATAAGACCATGTAATTGCATAACACACTATTGCTCTCAATTTGAATAATTTCAAAGCATAATGCTAATCCATTGCTTCTTATGTTCGGAAAATGTGTACTGCTCCAAAACGTAAAAAACGCAATGAATGTTGTTGAACTGTCAAAATGAAACCCATTGCTTTTGATAGTGTGTTATGTGTTTACCCCGTTGGTTCATGATCAAAATTTAAAAAAAGACATAAACAAATGAAAATCTGAGCAGCACATAATCAATAAGCAGCCTTATCTCTCTACTAATAAAGTCTACTATAACAGTTGAGACCCTCCCGTTCGGCGGCGTCGGCGCTAGCGGCATGGGCGCCTACCACGGCAAGAAGACTTTCGACACGTTCACACACAAGAAGAGCTGTCTCATCAAAAACTTCTCGCCCATTGGGGAGAAGCTGGCATCGTAAGTGAATTTTGATATCTACAGAGTGATGCTGACAATACGACAATAAATTAAACATCGTGTACTGCAACATATTCTCAGTCTACCCATAAAAAATCATATAAATATGTCCATTAGTTTAGTCACAGGAAATTATTTTTAATTTTTCACATTTTCTACATGATTTATATGTTGATAAGATAGCGCTTACAGGTCAATGACCGACGCATCTTGCGGTAACAAACTTTATTAATAATGGCGCGAAAAAAGCAAGTCGATACAGAATCGCGCTATCGCCGATCGGAGGTCAGTGAGCCAATATTCTTAAAGGATATTCTATTCCGTTTGCAATTTTATGCGATTTAGTTTGAAACTATGGCTTAGGATTATTCCTCTGAAACAGCATTGTTCGTGTTTTCATTTATTGTCGTATTGTCAGCACTACTCTGTATATCATAGACAAATCTGAAAGTAGCAATGGTAACTGAAAAGTGTGTGAAAATCTGTTGCCATGTGATATGATGGACCGAAGAAAGTGTCGTGTGCAAAGGTTTGAGTATGAATTTTGATGGCTATAAAAGCAAAATATAAAAATAGATATGCATACGTTATTTTTTGTTTATTCGAAACCCGAAACACGGGCCCAAAATTTAAGAAAAAAAATATAATTAAAATCCGCAAAGTTATGAGCTTGCTATTCTACTTGGTTGTCCCAACAAAAATATGGTCAAAGCTCCGTTCAGGCAAGCGAGCGCGGTGCTTTGACCTCTGGCGTCAGCTGTTGTGCGTGCTAGTACTATGATCTGTTATAACTGCTCAGTATCCACACTGCAACAATTTCTAAATGTATTTGGGAGAAAATATAACATGGTGTAAAAATTATTGGAATCGATTCAGTTGCTTATTCTGAACAAACTATATTCAGGTTTCGCATAAACAAACAATGACGTTGTATAATTAAAGAAATGAAAGACAACTCTGTTGACATTCTAATATTACTAATTTAATATTCCTGAGAATGTGTTTATACATTTTAGTATTATGTATTTATTTAATAATTATGTTTTTTTTTTTATTGTACATATTTAATATTTTTAATTTTAAACTTTAGATATTCATATTTTCCCTTCTTGTTCTTACACACTCAGATTTAATTCTATCACATCTCTATGTACTTAACTGTATGTACATAAATAATGATATTTTTTTTTCCTTTCAGTGGCCGCTACCCTCCTTACTCCGACAGCAACCTCGACTTCCTTAGCATGTTGATGCGCAAGCGTTTCGGTCCGTCCCTCAAGTTCGTGCCCTACCTTCTCGCCTTCGCACTTGGCGCAGGAGTCTCTTATGGCTTCTTCGCTTGGCAAAAGGTAAAGAAGTAATATAAATTGTGATTTTTAAGTTTAAGGCCTACCAGATGCGAATGCGGGACGACATGCACTAGCGCCAATTATGATAACTCACAGATGTCCAAACAGTTCAAACGAGCAATCGTGTTCCGCGTCCCGCGTGGAGTTCGCCTCTGTGTGGTCAGAACTTTAATAGGTGTCGTAAAATTTTTGGGGTAAATTTTTTATCAAGAGTGCTAATGTAATACACTTAGTTAAACCAAAAGCCTTCTTTCTCTCTCACTTCCGATCCACAGTGATCAAATCTTTGCAACCTACCACTTAATGTTCACATTGTGGAATACAATAATACTGAGTCTTGAGTAGTGTTGCTCGCAACATGAGACCACAACTCTTAACATCGTTGCGCACTGGTGGCAGTGAACAGATGAGTGAGGAGCGACAGCCAATCGCTGGCACTACCACGCTAGTAGTCAGGTCTGGTCCTTCGAGCCGGATTAATTGTCGCGACGATAGGTCGTGGGGGAGTGAAATGAATGGCAATGAACTGTGTAAAATGTAATAAATTTAAGAGAAATGTGTAGTAGATCGGTCGAAAGAAATGGTTGGTTACACGCGTAAACGCAACTATGCGTGGGGGCGAGAATCCACTGACTGGCGTGGTGATCGCTCCTCTCCGTTCACTGACTCCAGCACGCAGCGATGTTCCGTCTCTACAAAGATAAACAAAGGAACATCTCTCATCTTTTACAATTGATACAAAAGGAGAATGACTTGACATTTTCTCGAAGTTGGTTTAGGAACCTACAGCCTTTAAGATCTATGGGTGTCTTATGAGCATATAAATCCAGCGTATTGTGTGCCAGCTTCTGTTGGCACTGCGCTTGTGTTGCATAGCGTGTTGTTATGAAACTATTTTTCACGATAATTTGCCATGTCGACGTTGCGTTTGTAATGTCGTCGTACCTACGACGAACCCGCTAGATGCAAAGACACCCTAAGTTCTGGAACTAATTAAATGATGACTGAGCTGTGCTTCTGATGCTTCGACAAGCTTCAATAAGGACCCTTACATCCTTCCTAAGTATATCTTGGAAAAAATAAGAAATATTGGTACCCCTATTATATACCCTTCAAAAATTTTATAACACACCCTCTTAGTTAAACCCTACTTTTAAATTTATGCATTCCATCAAGGATTGATATCGTTAGAAACAGTAATTCTCTCTTTATTTGTTTACAGGCGTAAGTATTATCAGTAATGTAATGGATATTATAGTCATAAATATTGTATTACGTACATAGTATTAAATTTAAGATATTAAAACAAAAACAAATTGTAAAACGTAATTTATGAGCTAAAAACGTGTAAAATAATGTAATGGTCCATAAAAATCTTTTAATTTTATTAACTTGTTTTATTTCCCAAAATAATCTCATAATTATATTCACAAAACTCTAAATTTTTCATTGCATCATTGCGCCCTTGAACTTCAATACTAGTATTAGTTGTCAGTTACAAAAATTAGGCAATTACTTTTACACGTTCTTTTTTTTAACAATCCTCACACAAACTCAGGAAAATTTGATATAGCTTAGTTTCTGAATAGTGTTACCCTTTCATTTGCAATTGTTAGTCGACTAAAATAATCGACTATTCAACAGCCCTTCACTACTGACAAAAAATGCGACAAATATATTCTCTCCATGATTTCCAACTCGCAGTTTTCTACTGAAGACACCAAATTAAGATAGGTACTTTCTGCATAGTTAATTAAATTTCATTAAATAAAATTACGAATATCAATTTGCACTTTCTTTGATAGATTATAGAATCTATGGAACACTTTATCATTGTTTAAGTATAACTTGTATATTGGGGGTCCAATTTCTGTTAAGTTTATCCAGCATTGCGCTTATGACATCAATTAAATTTCACTTCATGTCTACTCAAAATATAATTAAAATACTGTAAACAAATTCTGAACCGACACGAAGACCAGTTAGTATCTTCGTATGATGTTAAACACGAAATGAAGCAAAGTATAAAAAAAAATAAGCGACCTTAACCAAATACAAGGAAGGAAATGGAAAGGAAGAAAAATTGCACTAACTGGTTTCAATAACACTTGTCACCTTATAAGGATATGAACACACAATATAATGCTTCTAAGTTCGAGAATGAAGCATTGAAGTTGCTCGTACAGTCTTACGTTATTTTCATGCTACTCTTAATGTTAGGGCGTGTAATATTTAAACCTTAAAAAAAGATATCCTCTGTTCAACGTAACATCACGCATCTATTCCCGTTGGTATGCAGAAGTATATAGTACTCTAGATAAGTTAGCACTTCATGAGTTATAGTAGGTTAATCATTAACTAGGAACAACAATAGTTTCCTAGGTAAGGACTAGGTAACTTATTACCGCGCCCAACCACTTGCTAATTAGATATAATTTATGCACCTACCTACAGATACGTAACCGTAACCGTCTATCAGAAAATCGGCCAAAACCTCCATCCCTGCTTTTACAACGTCTTAATATCAAGCAATAATACTTGGTGATTACTTTAAACTTGTTATTACTAGATTCTTACGCTCCATATAGTACCTAGTGTATCGTACCTACATACAGTTGAAGTTACAAAATTGCGCAACATTATTTCCTGGAAAATTTGATGTTGCAGCTACAATTTTGCGCAATATTTGGCGGACAGTAACGCCCACAGGCGTCTAGATAGCTAAAATGATACGACAGTACGCCTATCGCCCTCTGAGTTTATATGTACATATAAAAACGTTTTTTACAAAAAAAAACAACCGACTTCCAAAAAACACTACAAAGTGAAAAATAACTAATTTCGGAAGTCGGTGTCTTTGGTTTTTATATATTAGTTTTTGACACCGACTTCCGAAATTAGTTATGTTTCACTTTGTAGTGTTTTTTGGAAGTCAGTTATTTTTATTTTTTTATTTTACACTTTTTAGTTGTGAAAAGTACTATTCAGCTGCATCCGGTTAGACTGGATGCTGACGCTAAAATACTTAATGAGAAAACTTACAAACGCACTGGTTGCCCCTACGATTTTTGAAAGTTCCCCTTTATTTCTCTGGTCTTCCACCATCAAGCCCTGATGTCCTTATCATGGGGCCAGTGAGTAACCTCCTCCTTTTTGAAGTCTGTTAAAAATCAGTACGCCACACGACGACCGATCTTCCATACTATCATAAATAAAAATATTGTATGTGACAGAACACCTTACACTTATATCCGTTCTGTCATACCTATTATATGTTTTGTTTGATCATGCGTTGTGACACTAAGCTCGTGGGCAATGTATGAAAAAAGTATTGTCTCAGTAGCTGCAACCAGTGAGATAGTACCTACTGTCCGCCAACGTGATATAGTATGTTATTTTTTGTTTATACGAAACCTGAATATAGTTTGTTCAGATCGATTCGCATCATTTTTACACCATGTTATATTTTTTCACAAATACATTTAAAAGTTGTCGCAGAATGGTTACCGAGCGGTTACGATAGATGTGTACTTGTGCCCCGCCCCACAGCTAACGTCAGAGGTCAACGCACCGCGCTCGGAGCTTTGACCATATTTTTGTAGAGACAACCAAGTGGAATAGCAAGCTCATAACCTTGTGGTTTTTCGTTATATCTTTTTGAAATTATATACATAAATTCTTTACTTAAAAATACTGGACACGTGTTTCGGGTTTCGCATAAACAAAACTTATTGTTTTATACGCGGTGTTATAGACTGCGGTTAGTTTGGAACGTATTTCGTATGAGTACGAACTATAACAAAATTGTTTATGTTTGCGAAAGCAATAATAGTATTCAGTTAGTAAGTTGCAGATCCAGAATTTTACTCAAGGTGGGGTTATATTTCTCTCTGAGAGCCAGGAGAATTTCTCAATCTATTCTATCTGTTACCTGGCACCTGTTCTCCATAATATAATAATGCGCCCTGCCCCCTAATCGGCGAAAACATTTTCGTCAAATGAGTGCGACTAGTTAGGATCGTTTGGACCCCGCATTGGTCCGTTCGGTCCAAACGATCCCAACTAGTCGCAATCATTTGACAACAATGTATTCGCCGATTAGGGAGCTGGGTCTCGAAGATGTCGAAGACTTATTTTAGTAATATATTGCATACAAAGTAAAAACACGATATATCTCAGTATTTTTGAACTGTATGTTTTCCACTGTCAACCCCTAAAATCCGCATCTGGGTGTTTTAAGCAGTGTTGACACTTTTCAATAGATTTAAAAGTAGTTAAAGTAAGCTGCCTGCATAACAACCAACTTGTATTTTTTGCTGAATGTAAGTATCTTCATGAAAACAGTAAAATTATCACAAAGATGCTCATAACATTTTTTCTATGTTTCAGATGTCCTTGGAAGAATAAGAACTCTGACTGAAGTAGCATTTACCAGGATTGCTGCAGACCTATTGTGATAATGTTATACAGGATGTATCTGACATCGTAACGCATACTTCGTGAAAAGGCTAGACCGCATACCACTAATAAAATTACAAAACAGTGTTTAAAAAAGTGTCGGCTCGGCCCTTGAACGTTGCAAGCGTGCCGCCGTGCGGGTTTCTACGTATGACGTTGATTCCTGATGTGAACTCTATTAAATCAGCTGATAAGATAGTTTTTCGAGTTTTGTTTTCATTGTGCTTTTTTGTGTAGTTAGCGAATTAATTAATTTTTACTTTAAAATCTTATTGGGTATTCAAAGTATAGCAATTATGAACGGTCTAAAGTGAAAAAAACTACTTTTTTTTTAATCATGAAAAAGCCGATGCAAAATTCCACCATTGGGGGGTTCAGAATCATGTACTGGATCCATGGTACTCGTTTGTGCGTCGATGTCAGATACACCCTTTAGAGTTATATAATGAAAGCCTGGTTCTGTAAACGAAAGTCCTATAAAATACATAATTATAGTTGGTTAGAGTAAATATGATGTGCCTTCACTTTATATGTAGGTAATAGCAACACTATTAATGATGTGATCTAATTACTAAGCAATATTTGACTTATTACTCAACATTCCGTAAGGAGGTATCTGCCATGACTTTTACGAGTTCTCGTGCAATTATTGTCTTAGTTTTCTTCAAGGAAATAAGCATTTATTTTTATATTTATTTTATAAGCCAAGATTTTTGCGGCAAGCTATTCAGGGAATGTTAGCATGCAGTATAAGATTCGAATCACTTGCCAAACATGCTTGGCTCCTTTTTTGCTACATTCCGTTGGCTTGACTTATATTCCAAACTCTTTATTGCATTTATTTATTACTGAGAAATCTATGTTTATTTTATTTTAGGCTTGCAACCCTACTGAAAACTACATTTTGTTGGTATGCGTATTTTATTTGTTCCTTTTTTAAAAGATAAAGTGAACAATATTTTTGAAATGAAATTCTATTCTCTATCTATTATAAATTCTATTATTTAACTATTAATGCTGTTTTTAGTTGTAAAACTGAGTTTCAATAATAAAGTAAATTTTATAGGTAACATAGTTACTGAATTTATTTAAAATTGTAATTTGCAATATGAAAACGCACGTGATTTTATTAGTGATAAATATTTAAAATCATATCCTAAGCAAAATGTTAATAGAAATATATTCTGTAACCTATTGTAGTTGTTTTTTAATTATAAAGCACGTTATTCTCGTTGATACGCGTTAAAAATGTGAGGTTATTGGATACTACACGTGTTTGTATTTGTTAATAAATGGGAACTATTGATAGTACGAGAATTGATATTGCTTTGATTTATTCCTCCCTCCTAGCCTTCTCTGTTTAAAGAACATCCAAATCATCTTGAAAACTCAAAAAAAAAAAAAAACCAGCCAAGTGCATGTCGGACTCACGCACAAAGGGTTCCGTACCATTTATTTATGAAATTAAAGGATTTAAGTTATTTGTATGAAAGATTACGCGGTAATAAGCGGTTTACGGTTTACGAGGTATTAAAAAAACTAATTACTAGATCTCGTTCAAAACAATTTTTGTTGGTAGTTTTTATAGTAAGTACCTAGTACATCATATGTTTTTTTTTTAGAATTTTCATTTTCTTATTTTAGAAGTTTGAGGGGGGGACCAACTTTTTTCCACTTTGGAAGCTGTCACGCAAACTATTCGGTTTAGAAAAAAAATATTTTAGAAACCTCGATATCATTTTTGAAGACCTACCCCACACGTATGTGTTTGATGAAAAAAAAAAGTGAGTTTCAGTTCTAAGTATGGGGAGCCCCCAATATTTATTATTATTCTTTTTTATTTTTGCATCTAAATCTTAATGCGGTTCACAGAATACATCTACCTACCAAGTATCAACAGTATAGCTCTTATAGTTTCGGAAAAAATAGCTGAGACATACGGACGGACAGACAGACATGACGAATCTATAAGGGTTCCGTTTCCGTGACATTTGACTACGGAACCCTAAAAAGTGCCCATTTAGTAGAAAAAGTAAATTTAACCGAAATGACGTAATTGAGTAATACATTGGCGCCATTTCTGTTGTTCACAAACTAAACTAATTTTAAGTTAAGTGTATCTTCTTCTTTCTATTTCACTCGGATAACATTTTAGATTAATCTTGTGAAATTGAGTTAGTCCGTTGACAGTTTAGGCGCAATTATAATATGGCGACCAAAAATCCGCCAATAATTTACGTCATGATTGGACTAATTTGACAGGTCTAAACTAACATTTTATCGAGAGTTTTGACGGGAAAGCTAAGGTGAATGTCACGCGCATTTTTCAATGGACTTTTAAAATTATTGTTACGGGCTAGGGGTACTAAAATACCGGTTAAGGGTTGCGAAGTTTATTGGCAACGAAGGTACAGTCGATCGTAGGCAATGACAAGTAGAACGTAGCTGATATCGCACCGAAGTCTTCCCTTATCTAGACGAAGTCCGTGTCGTAAACACACAATAACAATACAGATGTAATTCACGCAGTACTCAGAGTTCTCGTTACAGTTGTCGCAGTAGGTATTCTCAAAGATCGCTTCTTAACTGTCGCTTGTTTTCGTATCGCTAGTCGAATGCAGACTGACTGCCTGCTGGCGTCACGGCGCTTAATATAGGTCAGCTGATCGAACATTCCAGATTCGTCTAGACGTAATAATAATAGAGCATAATTTCGAGTAACTTCAGCAAGTACCAACAGGTATTTCCCGGAAACGAGTTTCTAGAAATTTCGATGTCGTCACTTCGTTGACAAAATAGTTTGAACCTGTGCCGTTCGATAGGTCACCCTAGGTCTAGTAATGCGTTTTTATATTGCTCCTCTGTAATACCTAGTACTCGAGATATAGTGCTTAGGAGGGATGGACTGCATGTCACGCAATATTGAATCTTATGCCATTGATATAAGGTGCATCCGTAACATTATTTATAGTGTCGTTTACTAAATAAAAGCTCGTGATTTATGTAGTAAAAAGTACATTCAGTAAATAAGTCATACAGAACATTGAAATTTCGCAGCATAGTGGCCACATCATGGCTTTGCCCCAATCCTCCAACATTAGATGGTTCACGCGGCCATCTTTTTAACTGTCATTGGTGAAATCCGCCTTTATTGAGAAATAAAATTTTCAAAGAATTTCTATAATTTGTTACACGTGTTATTGGCAAAATTCTGGTATCTATTCCACAGAGGCCATTGATAAAGAGTTGAGATTGAATCTCACCTTGAAAAAGGAAGAAGTAACATTTTATCTTCTGTCCTTTTCTTAATTAAATAGAAAGAAAAAGATACACGCGTTATTTATGTTGTTAAGCAGACTTTCTCGAGCATATTAATGCAGCAATGAAGAAACAATAATTTTCATTCAAATTGATAGTGTGTGGGACTACTACTAGGGCTACCATTAGGGTGCAGCAAGGTAATTGCATAACACACTATCAGTAGCAATGAGTTTCATTTTGACAGTTGTTGAACTGTCAAAATGAAACTCATTGCTACATTCGTTGCGTTATTTACGTTGTTGAACAGATACATTTTCGAACATTGGGAGCAATGGAACAGCAATAAGCTACCAAATAATTCTGACTGATAGTAATAGAGTATTACGCAATTAGGGTCCCGGGTTCCGCACAACCGAATACATGGCGGCATGACGACCTCATGACAAAAATTCCCTTTTGAGTATGTTTATGCTAACCTTTAACGGAACCTAAAGGATCTTTATAAAAATAGGGCTGACCTCCATCTTCAACCCTAGCTGCGCAGTCCCTCTAGTTCTACCTGCCATATGACACAAACAAATGAAATACCAATGCCAAGTATCGCATAGACTATAACAGTATTTAGTCTACATAGGTATATCAAAATGGTCGATCAGTGATCTCATAATGATAGATTTTGACAAATTTCGTAATCTACTAACAAAATGGCGGCATTATAACTCCAGTGGTCAATCACTGACGCTGCACTCCGTACCTATTAATAAAATATGTTCAAATAGTTTTTAGAAAATCATTTCTACTATAACGTGTTTTATCATAAAGGCAATACGGCAATATCATTCTATTACCACTTCATTACGAGAGAGACTAACGATAATTGATGGATAATTATGAATTTAGCAGATTACGTACTTTTAACACAATGACAACGGAATCGTGTAGGAATGGCAAATTTATAAAAATAGCAGACTAGGGCCCCAAAATTTTGTGTCAATCCCGATTCCCGTATGACAATGTCTGTCAATATAGTTTATTTTATGAGCAGTCTTCACTTTTTTCCTAAGCGCAAAGACGGAAGACCGAATTCGAACTAGGCGACTATGGCGACCAGTTGACAGCGCGGGAGATACCTACTACCTAGGCTATATGTGATGTGTGAGTAATAAAGTACCTACCTAAATTATATTAGTTAATAAGTGTTTATCAGTTTATGAGGGTAAACCCACAACATGTTCGTAGCTTGTTCTGCAATAATTTTGTCGCAATATATGTGTGGAAGAGATCAGCTGTTTCATTCCTTGGTCCCTGTATATCCCGGCAGTCCTGAATGTTCCACTATACTGCACATGTCTTTGTCCGGCAGGCAGGTTCACTCTCCTTGTTCGATGGGACGGCAATCCGATGTGGCTAGGAAGAGATAAGGCGCAGGAGCAATGGATTAACATTATTTTCGAGAGACAGAGGTATCAAAGCACCAACTCCCAAACTCCGGGCTATTACTAAAAAAACTGTTCAGTAGAAAAACCCTATACTTACCTAATACTTTGCCCGACCCATGAATCGAGTCTAGGCTACGAGATCAAAGGTGTAATGTTACTCCTCTCTCTATACTGAACGTGTATCCTACACACACTTTCAGGGGCTTTCCGTTTCCAAATTGGCACGATGAACATTTGACTGCAACTGGCGTCATTCGTCATCATTTCAGCTTCAGCTGTCAATATTACTTAGACTCGCCACATCCTATGCTTCCCCAGCGGATACCTATTATCCCCGTCCTTTACGACGTCATCAGTATCTACACTTTATGGGAAGCATACATTGGAGTATGCGGTAGCTAGTAAAGCTTAAAGCAACTATTTGATCCTAGCATCTGCCTACAAACCTATATTACCAAAGGAGGTGGATTACAGAACATATGATGTTTAAATTTTAAGGAAGATGCATGTCTTGACTGCAATCTGAAACTCGATCATGACGAGTGTATGAGTCACCATTATGAAGATAAAAATGTACTTACTTAATATAAGTTGAGTTTTATAAATTAACTATAACTAAACCTATGTAAGTCTGAAGTAAAATAATAAGAAAGAAATCATTAAAATGTCTTCCAGCTCTTTGGAAGCGGTTACTTCGCTTTCAAAGAGCTGGAAGATATTTTTATGCATTATTATTTTATTTAAGTAGGTATACATGCACACGTCACGTTGCAGTGTAATTATCTTGATGTTCTAATATTTGAGTGTAAAAGTGTCCATCAAAGAGTAGGTATAACTATAATAGATTTACAATCGTCACCTCACACATCAGGTTCAGATCAAAACTACACACATCAAAAGTGTCTAGGGATCAACATATATTTTTGCAATAACTTTTCTCCTGATTGATATTAATTAAAATTTTCTTTAAGGATTCATCAAATAAAGTGTTTTCGTTTGCCACAGTAACGATAAACCAAGTCACCTTTGCATTAATAAAGAAATTTGCCATTTTCCTAATAAAGGGATATTTGACATTTGAACCACTAACACAAAAGTTCGAAAAAAAGACTGAAATAACAGTTTTCTCTAAAATTTTATTGGGTAACTTAATCAATTAATAATCCGTGTTTCTACCGCGAACACTAACAACACAAGAACATCGGTTTGGCATACTCAAAATGAGTTCATCCAAATCACGCTGTGGAATGGCCGCCCATGTTCGTTGCAACAACAAAAAAAGGTCTTCTTGCGACTGGATACCCTCAATATTCGGCAGAGCTCTTCTCTGTAGCATATCCCATGCATGATCAATCGGGTTCAAATCTGGCGACTGAGCAGGCCAGGGCAGGACATTGATGTTAGCTGCGGCGAGAGTCTGTCTTACAACTCTTGCGGTGTGCGGTCGTGCATTATCATGCATTAACTGAAATAAGGGACCGATTTGCACTTGTAGAGGAACGATGACGTCTGATACAATCGTCTCAGCATAAATTTGAGCGTTGAGGTTGCCTCTGATCCAAATCAACTCAGTTCTTCCGCCGATCCAAATACCCGCCCATACCATGATGGTTCCACCACTATAAGGATGGACTTCCTGGCAGGATTTTAATCGCTGTTGGCGTCCAGGGGTTCTCCAGTGTCGTATAAGTCTTGTATCCGGTCTCATACCAAAACGAGACTCATCAGAAAAGCACACGAAACGCCATTGTTCTTCTGCCCAATTTCTGTGTTCAAGAGCCCATTGATATCGAATCCTACGATTGTGCATTGCTATAGGTGGTACCCGTAGCGATCTTCGGGAATGAAGGTTCACTTCATGCAAGCGGTTTCTGACTGTTTGGTCTCTAATTAAGTTCCCTGAAGAGTGATGAAGCCTCACGGCTAACATCATGGCGGTTATTGTTGGAGCTCTTCGAGTTAAGATTTGAATGTATCGGTCTTGTCTCCGTGTGGTGCAGCGATACCGTCCTCCATGGCGCTCAGCCACGGTACCAGTGCTTCGGTAACGTGTCCAAAGTCGACTGATAACACTCTGACTTGTATTCAGAGCTAAAGCCACAGTACGTTGCCGGGAACCAGCTTCTATCATTCCCACGGCTCTGAGCATTTCTTCCCTGCTTAAATGACGTCGCCGCTCCATAATAACGTTGGTTTTAATCAGTAGTAGGGAAACAGTAGCACTAATAATGTCTTCAATGCGTTGTATGTTTTTATAGGGAAAATATTGACAGCTGATTTTCATCTTTTACTCGAATTTGATTCACAGTTCCTGATTCAAATTATGAAATGAACCAAAAAGGATCCATATAAATTTATAAAATCATAAATTTATTACAAAGCCACATCTCAATCTCAAGAAGTCCGCATAAAAATGCTTGATCCCTAGACACTTTTGATGTGTGTAGCTTAGGCACAAGTTGTCTGGCATTTCTGATGAACGGGCCCTTTTTGGTGCAGTCGCGCCGTGAGGCACATTTTTTGCTACTTTCTTTCTATTGTGAGTCTTTTAGTTTGTACTAAATAAATTAATTTTCTTTTTCCTTTCTTTATTAAAAACTATTAACTGCATAATTATATAGGTACCTGCCTGTTTTGTCTATTAAAAGAATAGATCACGGAATAGATATAAACAAAATAGTATACCCTATACAAAAATGTACTCTGTGAAAGAGTAGATAGGACTCAACTCAACACTGAGCAAGTAATCACTACGTTTTAGGAGTCGACATAGTTGGTTTACTTACATCAATGAGACATGAATGAGAACATGACTCATTAATTCACTACTACACAACACAGCGTCTGCAATAGTCTAAATAATTCGGCTTCCGGCCAGTTTTCCGATAATAAACGGGACAATCAAACGTAAATCAGTCAAACACGAAGAAACTCCGTAAGTAAACTAGGAATTTTGTGGTTTTCATACGTTCTTATGTCCTTAATTAACTCATATAAATCATAATAGAAAGTACTCTACATTCTAATTAGTTCCCTATAACTTATAAGCATATTAGATAGACTAATATAGACAAACGTAGTCTATCCAATGCCAGTGCCATAACCCAATGTCAAACTAGAAGTAATCTTTAAATTAATCTATTAAATAGCTGGAGTTTATAACCAATGTAGTACAACAGTTACATAGTGTTCTTCTATATATAGATATACCTAATAATACCATTCATCATGTTTAATATATTTGAATATTGACGATAAAATTATCATGGTCAAACAAACACACATGACGTCACATGATAGAAATACTTTACCCACTTAAAGTCGTAAGATACCAGGCAGCCTCAGTCTAACTAGCGTGACGTTTATTTGACCTCATGAACACCGTTAACTATATGTGTCTACATATTATGTATGACCTCATAGTTCGCACTGACGGTGTCAACAGTTTATTTATATCCATGCAGTCATTTCCACATAAACCAATGATTACATTTAAGCAGTATGCTTTAACTGAATATTACATCATTGCAATATCTCCATAAAGAAAGAAGAGAGCCAATAAAACTGCAAAGTCTGTAAACCTTCTTTCCTTAGAGAATAAGTTAGTACATACGTTCTCGCAATTCGCATAATTTTATTTGTAAGAAAAGGAAGCCGCGTCCATAAAAAAAAATGTGGTTTTTAATCACACAAAACATAATGGTTTTAGCATAAGATTTAAGAATTCCTAGACTACAAATAAAATGTTCGGAGATTGTTTGGCATACCGTTACTTTATAAACTCATGTCATAAGCTAATGCACATTAGAATATTAAACTAAAATTAACGGAATTTAGTCTACTTATTTGAACTTGAGAATCTGAAATAAAACAAATCATTGAAAGAGAGTGTGCATTTTTTGCTATGTTTACTCAAAATATTTTTACTCTACACACCCAAACTACTTTTGGACGTGTATCCGAATTTCAACAAATGTCAAAACAACAATATTTTGTTATGGCAAGTAATATTTTAGATGTATTTTCAATTATTACGTTAATTACATCATTATTAATCATTATAGTAACATTAAAATCTATATTAAAAGGCAATAAATGTTACTGATTTTTTATAAGAAACAAGTTTTTAGTTTTAGCAAATCCTTTTAGGTTTCTAGTTGATGGTATATTTTGTAGCATTGCAACATTAGTGACTTACGAACGAAAGTGCTTGTGATGAGCAAAGACGATTAAAAAGTGTCGATAAGCCAATATTCCGCAGAAATTAGCCACAATCTTCAGGTATCTACAAAATATAATAAATAACACCCTCGCATGTGAGGGTACTATGTGGTGGTGCTGTACTTCTTCCGCTAGTTCAGGTGCTTATTCACATTTGAGGGCTTGTCTGACTACTCCCTACCCATAATCCTATACGGCGGCCATATTTATAAGTCATGAAAGGCGTTGACGCTCGACACCATCATAATTATTTGCGTTGTATTGTTTCACAGGACCGATGGCTGCGATACGCAAAAAATTAGTGATCGTCGGTGACGGTGCGTGTGGTAAAACATGCCTGCTCATCGTATTTAGCAAAGATCAGTTTCCGGAAGTGTACGTGCCGACTGTGTTCGAAAACTACGTCGCCGACATCGAGGTGGACGGCAAGCAGGTTGAGCTCGCCTTGTGGGATACAGCTGGCCAGGAAGACTACGACAGGTTGCGGCCGTTGTCGTACCCCGACACTGATGTGATCCTCATGTGCTTCTCGGTGGACTCGCCCGACTCGCTCGAGAACATCCCGGAGAAGTGGACACCCGAGGTAAAGCACTTCTGCCCTAATGTGCCCATCATTCTAGTGGGAAACAAGAAGGATCTGCGCAATGACCCCGCCACGATTAACGAGCTCCGCAAGATGAAGCAGGAGCCGGTGAAGCCGCAGGAGGGTCGAGCCATGGCGGAAAAGATTAACGCATTTGCGTATTTGGAGTGCTCCGCCAAAAGCAAGGAGGGAGTGCGCGAGGTATTTGAGACGGCGACTCGTGCTGCATTACAGGTGAAAAAGAAGAAGAAGACTAGGTGTTCCCTGCTGTAATTGTGCTGTTGTCGGGAGAACTCTGATTTAATGAATTGTACGCATACTGCCTGATAACTTAGTTTGAAACGACTCGGACTGTGCAGCAGTCGCGAGGTCGGCCACACAGTGCTTCCTTCCGATACTGACTGCTGACGCGACGCGGCCCGCGTCGCACGCACACTCACTCAGTATTTGTGTGGCTACTCTTTCACAATTGGTACTTTGTATATTTTATAGATTATCTATAAAGAGTAAGCGTAAATGCCTTAACAAAAGTAGTCGGGGGCATGTGGACCTCCCGTCTCTGGCAGGGCCACTGGAATTTTGCTATAATATCACGTTATATAATCAAGTAGCATTTCTTCTACATATAGATTATTCCTCGACCGGTGGCATCTCACCGAGACTTGTTTAGTTCGGTATTTTGTATTTTAATTTTTCAATAAAATAGTGGTGTATAAATTGTGTAGGATGTTTATTTGACACGGAGCGTGAGCCCCACTCATCTAAGTGCCTGTCAGCTAGACGCGTCTTTGAGACGTCCAATCTGATTCTGTAGGGCAGTTGTATTGTAATCTATTGTTTGTGTGAAATCATAACTTCCTAATATAATTTATTAGTAATAAAGGAACCCCATGTCAACAATTCTTAACTAGACTCTTTTTGACTTTTTATAAAATTTTAATGCAGCATTTATAAAGCAATGGTGTTTAGAATGGGGGATATTTAAGTTAAATATGATCATTTATGTTATGTTTCATTAGTCTTGTAAGTACAAAATTATCGTCAAATATAATTAACAAAATAATTATTAGATTTCCTTTTATATAATTTAAGATTTATTATTTTGGATTTATTCCAATTACAAATTTATTAACCAATCACTGAAAGTTTCAATTTAGGCACTCCTTGACATTTTTAGTAGTTGTATCGGGTTGAATCGGCGTTTGGGCGCAAGCATGAGTTGTTTCTGTCTGTAGTTAGTTGGGCTGCGGTATGGGACTGCGGTCCCATCAGGCAGCTGGCGCTCCGGGCCGCACAGCTCGGGCGCCCAGTCCGCGTACACCAGCGTATCCACTGTGCACAGCCTGTCCATGGCTAGCGGAGTCACTACATACACCACCCACTTCTCAAAATCCACGCTGCGGACCAAACCTATAACAATACAAATAAATCCAGTAAATGCCTGAGTATGTCACATTCTTAGTTATCATATTTAAACAGCACTTTATTACACTTATTGATAACACATTTTATGATATTAATTATATTTATAAGCATACCTTTTATGCTATTTGTTTGAAATTACATTATATACATTATGAGTAAACTGCATATTTTTTAAATGTTAAGTATTTGTTTGCTTGAAAAACATTTGCACTTAATTCAGTGACATCTTAGTCATTAGGACATGCATATTTAATAATTAATATAGTATAACTTTGTCATTATCACTTCTAAAACAAGTTTTTAATTTTCAATGTAGAGCACCTGCTTTTGTAGATGTTTGAAAACTTGAATACTAATTATTTATTTGCAATATCAATAATAATAATTTTATTATGGTTGATCCTATTATATGTCAATTTGGCTGCTAATATTCAATATAACGACATATTTTGCCCCAAGTATATCAATATTGTAAATATGAAACAAGTTTTTTTGTTTCATTCCTTGAACTCTGTTTTTTGTGGGATTTTTTTTAAACAACAAAGTAGTTACCGTTTCCGTGGCATAGCAGTGCGTTATCTTGCAGAGTAAACACTTTTCCCTTATCTCCTATGGCGAATTGACAGAGTGCTACTATTTTTCCGTTAATCACCTTCAGTACTACATCATTGGCCACTTTCACATTCGTTAGTATGTTCACATCTGACAAGCTCACTCTAGAACAAAAAATACAATAATTAGTAGTTTCCAATGCCATTGCTGGGACAGATTGACTTATACAGTTTGCTGGTACGGACGACAGCAGGTCAATCTACCCCAAACTGTCAAATATTCCCAATCAACCTTGACCCTTAATGCTTCATTGATAAAGTTAAAAATCTTTTATGTGCTGTCGTTTACACGTACTAACACTACTAACTACATAATACAGAGAAGTTTGTAAGCCACCTGTTGCATTCAGTAGAAACCTAAAAGCAAACCTCCAGATGTTTTCCAAAGCTGTTGAGTAATCAAAAGTTGTTAAAAACAAAGTCTATATTTTGACGTAAGCTCGAGTGAAATAATTACTTGCAAAGGCAATGAACAGGTTAATGGCATATTTAAGATTTTTAAAGCATTATCAATTTAGTTCTTTCTACATGTATTCCGGCATAGTTCTGAAGTTACCAAGTCTTTCATGGAACCTGAAATGATAACTGAGTCGCTGATTGATTAACGAGCCATTGTTAGCCTTCGCATGAATCATGCTGAATTCCCGGATAAACATTATCTGATTACTCATAATTATAGCTCACAGTTATTATGATAATCGACGTTCGAACATGTCATTCATAACAATCCACCAATTGAAATGATCAAAATATAAGAATGGAAAACCCCATTAAATGTTCCATTCTGTTAATTTTTACTGGTAACAATACAGTTACAAATTGTGACTGTTTTATTACTAGTTATATAAATGTTGTTACATCGTAGCATCTAACTGCAAAGTAGCCTTGATTTTTTGTCCTATAGGTACATATAAAGCTTAAATTAGCTGTCATGTATAGGGCACCACTCCAACAATGCATTTATATCTAAATTCCACGAATGCATATATTTTCCGTAACTTGTAGGCCAAGGTGGCCAGTGACTCATAGGTGATAAAGCCATGGGGAGATTCGGCAGACGGTACCAGATTCGAGATTCAACCAGCATCGAGTGTTGCCGGAAATAGCACGGGATCGTGAAATTGCCGAAACAGATGGAGGCATTTATCGAGTAGGCTAATGGTAAATATTTTGTTTCTCGCTCACTCCCACGCAGGTAATGCAGTCGTGTAATGTACGCGTTCTCGCAGAACATATGACCAATCGCAGTTGTATAAGTACTTGGCAAACGATGTCACTGTTAACTATTCAAGATCGCTACTGGATATTACGCTAGACAAGCAACTTTACAGTTTGCCTTCACTTGCCGGGTAAGAATAGAATCCCAGCAGATCTTGCACCTACGCGTAACAGTAAAACTTATGATTTATCATCTTTCTCTTGCCCAATTTGAGGTCAATGACGATGTTGCTAAGGGGTATGGAGGGAAATCACTAAAACGACGACTAATAAGTTAATTTTCTTTAGTACCTTCTAGGGTTAGGCTTATAGTTTATATTGGTCAGCAATTTTCAAACACAGTGCACCTGTAGCTGCAGATGGAAATAAATTTAAGGAGATACTAATTTCAGTAGTTATGACTAAATAACACCTTTAAAGAAATATACACAGACTTGTATATGTACATCCAGTAGTGGACTGCAATAGGCGTAGTTCCGGCTAATTTTAATTGAAACTTAATATGGACTACAAAAAACCTTATTTTGTGGTTTTTATATGTGTGCAAGCTCTACAGCTGTAGGTCTAGCTCTAGCATCTGCCAATTGCAGGAACTCTTACTGCTTTTTAACCAAAGTTTTAAGGTTTTTCATTACAATTTTATACACTTAAAAATTAAGAATCTCTACTAACAAAATGCTACTTACTCGTACGGTACAATCCCCAGTAGCTGTGTTCCTTTGTAAATGTTCATTAATTCACCGAAGTACGCCAAGTAATTCAAATATCTCTGATCCTTCGGCGATAACGCAGTATTATGTTTAACTGAACCTTCCGGGTGCTGCGTCAGAATGAAAGTATAGTCCAAATTGGGACGCTCAACATTTCTGAAGAAGCGGTCATTCTTGAAGTTGTTATACTTATCTTTAACAATATTCGGTTTAAAATGACATTCAAAGCGTTTATTGACAACTTTTGTGTCTATTTGCATCAAGAAGGTTGGTTGTGCTTGTAGGATTATGAGGAGGACTAACTTTAGCCCTACTTGCGTGCACATGCCCATTGTATTAACGATCCAAGGCATGGACCTGAATTCCTGGTTGGAGCGACAGCGGGCGAAGATTTCAGTGACTGCACCCACATATCGGTTGATGTTGTCCATTATGTTGATCATGCCAATGTTCAACATTCTGCAAAAAGGGAAGTTGGTTAGTTATCTCTATACTGCACACACCTGCGGCCCTCAAGATATAGGGTCCTAGGTGGTCGCGGTGGTTACAAACACGTTCGGCAGGTAGGTTATGATATGACAGTGTGGTGGATGGAAGTTAGATAGAGTGGCTGGAAAGTGGTGCTTCTTTAGTTCTTATATCATGCCACAATCCATATTGAATTTCGCCTGCTACCTTATTGTAAGTGCCCTCGATCTTTGAAAAAAAGGAGTGCATAATTATGTGTATTAGTCACTCTCAGTTTCCTCCCAATTCTGATTAGAATAGCTTGGAGTATCTACTGTAGGATTTAGTAGTAGTAGTGTGGCCACTATAATTAACCAACCCCCAAGCTTACTGTGCAGAAAATGCTTACGCAGTAGGGTGGTTCAACGCAAGACAATGCCATTCCATGAATTCTTCTTCATAAATTTTGTATGAACCAATGGGCATTTTGAAAAAATGTGTTGCGCTGTGGCTCTTTTTGGCTGTAATACATGGTTGGCTTTCTGTTGTCTTATGTTTTCCTAAATTAATCAGAAAGTAATAGCAAACAATAACATTGAACTTTATACATACATATTTGGATTTTGTAAATGTGTATAGTTGGGGCCGAGTAAAGGCCTATTGACTACAGTGGCAGACACATTGCCTGCCACCGTGAACTCAGCCTGCCCTGGATCTAAGTCTATAACTAGTACTGGCCCATTAGCTAGCAGTCTGTTTACGAAATATCTGAGGAATGTGGACTTGCCCAGTCCTTTACCACCACAAACAATACCTCGGCTGTGTCTCTCTGAAAATGAAAGATAATATTCTTTAGACCAATTTTTAGTAGGCATATTTTTAGTTCCAAGAATTCAAGCTTTTTAACATACTTTAACACAATATTAAGTCTTGGGTTTTAAAATACACCTTATACTGACAGACAAATGGAGCCTCTTTCGGTCCATAAAAATACGGTACTATTTTTGAATTATGTAGCAAAATGGTAAAAAGTACAAAGTATAGATCATTCTATTATATATTTTCACTTACCAAGTCCACAGCTTACAGCATGGTCCCAAGAATCATTCTCTTCAAAGTATCTCCAAGGCTTCTTCAAAACGAGGCTGCAACCAAGATCTGCTGAAGCCTTTCTGAGACTACCATTTGCTTTATTACACTTTGAGAACAGGTCCATTAGGACATTGCTCTCAACAAAATCCATCCTTACATCGTTTAATTTTGAAACACTTATTATACCATCAAATGACCCAATCCTGGTGACTATTTCTTCAGCTTGACACACTGTCAGTCCTTCCCCAGTCAATTTTCTAAACAAACCATAATCACTATTAGGACTCTCAATAGTCTTAAAGCATTGAGCAAAATTATTATTTGGGGCATATAAGTCAACAACATTCTTCAGTGTATGCCCAAAAACTTCTACTGTGCCGGCTATAGGTTTAACTCTTACTTTTCCATTCAGGTACAGCTCAGCCGGATGTCTCAGCACAAAAATGTAACAATTTTTGCCATGATAAACTTTAACTGGGTTCGTGACTTTTTCCTCAGTTGACTCTTGCCTTTCTGTGTCTGACTGCATTGTGCTGTCATAATCTGTAGTTGTTACTTCTTCAGGGTCTGAATTCGTACCCTTATCAAAGGTTTCAATAATTTTATCATTTCGTAGTTCTTCAACAATATTATCATTATGAAGATCCTCAATAATGTAATCATTGTCAAGCTCCTCAATAATATTATCATTTTCAGTCTCCTCAATAATATAATCATGTTCAAGGTCCTCATCACCTAATTCTGGTACTAAACTGTCTGCATCTTCATCTACCATGCCTGTTTGTGATGAGAACATATCAGTGTTAAAATTTTCATTTTGAACATCTTGTAAATGTTTGACTGTAGAATGCTTGTACTCCTCTAAAATGTCACTGAGCCTTTGCTTGGGCATGTCTCTTGCAGTGATTGATATAAACGGAGATGATTCATTAGTTGCTCCAGAAAGCTGAGTACTGTTACTGTCAGATATACTTGTTTCTTCATGATGATCATTATTAATTGTTAAGGCTTCCATTGTTATTACATCATCATCATTATCATTACCTTGTTTTTTATTAGATAGTTTGTTTTTTAATTCATTCTTCTTGGATTTACTTTTGTTTGGATCTTCTTCTATTCTTCTTTTCTTAGTGTTTAAGCTGGGTTTGTTATGATTTTTACCAAGATTTTGAAGTATCTTAGATGCTAATGCTCCATCAGGATCGAAAGCTTCAGAATCTCTACTTTCAGAGCCTGTCTCTGATAATATCTCTTCTACGTCTGAATATGTCATATCTTCACTAGTGTCTAGATCTTCACTCGACTCAATACATTCTGAGAGTGATTCGTTGTTTTGTCTACATTCAGATATGGACCCATGACTGTTGGAGTCCTCCAAATGAAGTTCATCTAAATTATCATCTGTGTCCGAGTTCATTTCAGATGAATGAGAGAGATCAACATCATCTGTACTAGCTGTACTCTTGCCAACAGATTTAGAAGTTGTTGCTCGACTAATGTCATCTTCAGTTTCAGAATTTGTGAGTTCTAGATCTGAAAAACCGCTAACAGACGCCGAATCATCCAGGTACCTATGAGCCTCAACAATATCGTTACTGGAGTTTCCGCTGTGCTTAATAAGATCGTTGTCACTTCTCTTAAAACCCTGTAACATTAGCCTCAGTTGTTTTTTTACGATTTCTTCTGATTTGCTATCTTTTTTCGAAGATTGCTTCTTCGAGACATGCGCTTTCTCAAAGAACTCCATTTTTACTAGTTTACCACCAATTCTCAGACTAGAATAATAGATAATTTAATAAGTTAAATTGTCACTTATTAATAGAAGATTTAAATGTGTATTTCGATCCATAACCTGGAAATTAGGAAAACAACCGGGAAGAAAGGAAACAGAAACAATGCGACGAACCGTGCCGCGCACGACAATCGACATGCGTGAAGTTCTGTCAAAAGTGTCAATGTCAAAAAAAACAGATTAAAAAAAATATCGTTCAGAAATTGTCCAAGTTTTACCAAAACAAAAACGAACACTCGTAGCACATACCTTTGACATGGTTGAGGTAGAACGACTAATTTCAAGAATAGGTACGCGTTAGAAACTTTTATTAACCGGATTATTTTCCACTGTGAATTTAGTGCCACTCTCTTTCAGCATTGTGTTTCAGCTCACACTCAATCCTGCTTGTGCGTAAGATTGAGTGTGAGCGGGTATATCTGACAGTTTGTCCGTACATACATATGTACAGTCAGAAGCAAAAATATGCATACATTGCCAAGGCTCCAAAAATATGTAAACATCTTCGACTTTAAGACGAAGTGCTCAACTTGAAGAGCATAAAATTGTAGCCACCGGTTTACATCATAAATATGTATACGCTCATTGCTTCATTAAATTATGCCCACCACGAAAGGAACAATACTATGTATGCGCGCTTCCATCAATAGCCTCCAATGACTAGTTGGGATCAGTTGGGATCGTTCGAACCGCCTATTGGTCCGTGCGGTCCAAGCGATCCCAACTAGTCGCAATCATTTGACAAAAATGTGTTCGCCGATTAGGGGGCTGGTTAGGCAATCGTCAGATTTTAGACTTTGTCCAGATTCATAGGTGCGACGGAGAAGTACTCATATTTATATTAATTATTTTAAGCGAATTTTAAATTCGTGCATAAATTGGGTACACTTTCGTTACTCTCAGCTCGCATTCGCACGTCACCACGTGAACTTCAGAGCGAGTGCACGTATCAAGAGAAATACAGCTGTAATTGACTCCAAAACACACGCTACTTCGTCGAATTCGCCCTTTCGGAACAACCGATGCCGATTCCCTTATTTACAAACTAAATAGTTCAATTAATTGAACTAATATTTAATATTTATTTCGTGAAAAAAAAAGATGCATCAGTGCGCATCTTTTTTAGGAAAAGGACAAAGATAAAAAAATTAAGATATAGTAGTTTAGTCCTGTCAAGTTAGTCTGCGCCTGACGCAAATTCACGTGTTTTTGGCCGCGTAAGTTTTGTTTTGAGGCATCGCGATTAAGTTGGCATGATAAGAGAGAGCGGTGAGGTGGTTGCAGCGCAGTGCTGGGCACCCTTCAGTCCCTTCTTTTAGGGGTGGCTAGAGGGGTCACGGTACCCTCATCTTCCGCGTAACTCCACGGACGCTGTTGTTTCAGGAGGTTCTAGTTTAGGATAAAGCAGGAGGAAACGCCAGAATGTCACCACTATATGGATCGTACGAAGGTCACGGTGGAACAATCGGTGGAGGTCTGCCTGGCTAGGGCGGGCACCGCCCGTGTAGGTAGTCGTGACGGCGTTCACTCGCGTTCGACCCTGGTACGAAGCGAGAGTGAATAAAAAAAGTGTCATCTCTTATTGCGAAACAGTAGTAGTTCAACGAGTGGAGACCGCGTCTCGGCAAACGTAGCGTAGTGAGTAGAGGCTGATGATGAAGGAGATCAACAAAGTAGAGAAGACGGAGCGCGTGAGAGAGGCAATCTTTGGGCCGTCACGCCCCTAGTTGCCGTAGACGTCCTGTAGGCCTAGTATGAGTTTTCAATACGAAACTCGTTCGATCGTATCGAGCGTGTTTGGCGCTCTCATTGGTTGAGAGTTGTTACGACCTTGAAGCGGGCCAATCGCTGAGTCAAACGCGCTCGATATCGGCGAACGAGTTTCGTAATGAAAACTCATACTAGGCCTAATGGACGTTGGAAGAGAACAGTCAACTCTCGGTGTTGTGTACGGCTACCAATAGGTAGCACGCGGTCCACGTGCATAAAGCGCCGGCGACCCGCGCGCCATAGAGATATCAGCACATAGTAATGGGATCCATTAGGGCCTAGCGGCATTACCTGCAAGCGGATACTGTCGAAAACTATGCCTTAGCATACTGCAACGTAGTTAGGGATGATGAGGCAAGCATACCGTACCCGCGAGCCACCTCGGCGCGGCGGGCAGCGGCATACTGAAACGATCAGACGATCATCATAATCATCAACCTTTTTTATCGTCCCACTGCTGGGCACAGGTTTTTACTCATATTATAGAAGGATTGAGCGTAATGACCACGCTTGCTCAATGCCGGTTGGCGATTTCAGACTTAAGCCCAGGTTTCCTCAAGATGTTTTCCTTCACATTTAATCAGTCATTGGTGTCCAAGATATACTTAGAAAGTACATTTAACTTAGAAAAGTTACATTGGTACTTGCCTGGACCTGGAATCGAACCTGCACACTCATATTTGAGAGGCTGGTGTTCTAACCACTAGGCCACCATGACTTCATATATCATGGAAATTTCTACTTTATTACCATCACGTTAATTTATAATTTTTATCGCCTAAAATCCTTAGCCATACCAATGTCGATAATATAATGGGTGCCGAGCCGGCCAGCGCTTGGAGTCGTTCGGAAGATATCGTGCCCCCTGGCACATGCAAAATAAGCAAATGAAGGAACACACGTGAGCATGTCAGCGAGTCTGACACGTACGACACGATTTTCATGATAATGGTGGATAAAAAATAATAAAACAATACTAATTTTATGTACGATATTTAATAATATACATATACCACTCCTGACGTTCGAGATAAATACATTCCATGATTGTATCAACATTCAATACAGTCCATACGAATGACAACTACTACTAAGCCGCCGATGGAAGCACCCCCAGATTCTACGAAACAATAGTAGATGGAAATGCTTCCACGTGCGAACCTTTAACATACAGTGGTGTTTGACATGAGACTGTCTACGAAGGTATCAAGTTGACGTGTCCTAAATGCGACTTACAATCTCTTGTCAAAGCCCTTTTTCGTAAAAGCTAGGCATTTATTGCGATCCCTGGGTGAAGGTAGCAAGGAAGTCGGTGACGATCTTCTTGAGGGCTTCGTCAGACTCCTTGGTGATTTGGCCGTCCTTGGCGATGGTGGCTAACAGGCCCGTGTGGCTAGTCTTGATGTGTTGAGTGAACTCCTTCTCGAAAGCGGTGATCTTTGCGGGGTCAAGTTTGTCGAGGTGACCACGGACACCACAGTAGATGATGGCGACCTGTCAATATAAAAATAAATATTACTCATTTTCTGTGTTATGTAGAGTTTTATGGTTTTGGTAGAAATATGTAAAATTGGCAACTGGAAAATAGACTTAATATTTTTTATTTACTGGCTATATTAGTTTGTGCTCTGTATTAAATATATCTGTTTTGAATATCAGCCAGTTAGCAGATTAAGGAATCGCATTATGACTGTCCTTTTCAAAATAACTCATGTCAATGGCTGTTTGTGGATACAAATGGTCATCGGCATTAGTTAAAGGTCAACACCCATAGTAGGTACAATTCTGTTCCTAACATTTTATGATGTGATATGTCTTATAATAAAATGTATACATTACCTGCTCCTCAATGGCCATGGGCACATACTGTCCCTGCTTCAACAGCTCAGTCAGACGCATACCACGGTTCAGCAGCTGCTGGGTAGCGGCGTCCAAGTCAGAGCCGAATTGCGCGAACGCGGCGACCTCACGGTACTGGGCCAACTCCAGCTTCATGGAACCGGCCACCTGGGACAAGCAAATCAATATTTGAGATTGATAGCTCAGGGGCCCTAGCCAATGTAACATCGCTTCACAACGAAACGAAATCGAATACCAAATCAACCAATAACGAAAACGATTGACCACGTGACGCGATGAATCACGTGTTCAATCGTTCCCGCCATTGGTTGGTTTGTTATTCGATTTCGCGTTGCTACGAAGCGATGTTACATTGGCTACAGGCCCAGATTTATAAACGTTTTAAGATTTAATTTATTGTCATCTGGTTTTGAACCATTACCATGCCCAAAAATGAATTGCTCAGACAGTGAATTTAAAAAATTTTCTATAGTAAAGTGTATATTGGTTGATGCTGCGCAAGTACGGCGTTGATTTATAATTTATATTTCGGAGTAGTGTTTAGAAAGCATGACCATCTAAAAAAAAGATTTTTTCATGTGTTATTTTTTTTGTCTTTTGTATTCCACTGCAGGGCAAAGGCCTTTCTTTTGTCCATTCATTTATCCCTAATCTGTAAATAGAGCCCAATCCTAGAGGTATGTGCTTAACTAATCATGGAATCTTCTTCTGGACCTACAAGATAACCTTTTAGAAGTCATTTCAAAGTCACAAACCTGCTTCATAGCTTTAGTCTGGGCAGCAGATCCTACACGGGATACAGACAGACCAACGTTGATGGCGGGACGGATACCCTTGTAGAAAAGCTCAGTCTCCAAGAAGATCTGGCCGTCAGTGATGGAGATCACGTTGGTGGGAATGTAGGCAGACACGTCACCAGCCTGGGTCTCGATGACGGGGAGGGCAGTCAGGGAACCACCGCCCATCTTGTCGGACCTGGGGATGAGACAGATATATTTAGGTTACTTGGTGTGTGAAGTTTTGTGGCATTGTAATTTCAAAATTAGAGTGAAAATGATTTAAGGTATAGCTTAGCATAATACTGTTGCAAAACATTTCTTTATTTCAAATATAGTTAGTAAAATTTATTGTTTTAACTTTAATTTTCTCAAAAGAATTCTTTATTAGTAGGTTTAGCTTGATTTATGTCATCATATTACTTACATCTTAGCGGCACGCTCAAGCAAACGGGAGTGAAGGTAGAACACATCACCAGGGTAGGCCTCACGACCCGGGGGACGACGCAGCAGCAGAGACATCTGTTAAGAGTTCCAACATTAATTGACTTGTCGCATTTTTAATGTTATTCTGGCGAAGGGTGACGTTAATAAGTGCTGATACTTGAGACAATTTAAATAAATGACTTATGATTTAATTTGCACCTAGACTAAAGAAACTAGTTGTAACATTGCATTTGGGTTGGATAATTAGATCACAAACACAGTGCATGTAGTAATGCTTTTCTTTCATTTGAAAATCTGATCTTATAGGAATACCTGCAGGATTGTATGTTTTAATAATTACTCCACTGTTCCCTTTTTGACCTAGTGCAGTTGGCGTTTCATAGAATTTTTTAAATTTTTAATATGTTCATATTTTTAATAATAATCCAATCTTGTCCATACCTGACGATAGGCCACAGCCTGCTTGGACAGATCGTCGTAGATGATGAGGGCGTGCTTGCCGTTATCACGGAAGAACTCTCCCATGGCGCAGCCCGAGTAGGGGGCCAGGTACTGCAGAGGGGCGGCGTCAGAGGCCGTGGCAGACACAATGATGGTGTAGTTGATGGCACCTTAGGAGGGGAAAGTGTGTTAGGAGATATTTGTAGGGGACTTGTTGAGGAAAAAAAAAAATATGGTGGTAACTCAGGAAAATGCTCTGGATTTAACAACTGCAGAAATTGGCGATTTATACACAACAATAGTAAAATATGTGCAAAAAATGATAATGAAAAAGCATCAGTTATTTTTAAAATGCTAAGAGCTCCCATTTTATATCTCTTATAATCTCTTTGTCTGTTATGTTTGCACCATTAGTAGAGAATTTTATGTTATTGTATCTAAAAAATAGTTGCCGAAACCAATTCTCACCAGCATCAGTCAACCTCTTCACGATCTGAGCGACGGTGGACCTCTTCTGTCCAATAGCGACGTAGATGCAGTACAGCTTCTTCTTCTCGTCATCTCCCTTGTTGAACCTCTGCTGGTTGATGATGGTGTCGATGGCCAGGGCAGTCTTTCCAGTCTGACGATCTCCAATGATCAACTCACGCTGTCCACGACCGATGGGTACTAGGGAGTCGACAGCCTTGATACCTGTGTGGATAAAGGAATTGTTAAGTTTTATGACGTCATTTTTCTATGTACTTATAATTTTTTGTGCAGTGCATAAATTGGTGGATATATTTCAAACAAGTCTACACATATTGTTTTCAAGTACTAGTATAGTATAGTATAGTAAGTAGGTTATGTAATAAAGATATTAAAATACTGGAGTATGTGGTTAGGGATATAAATGATAACCTGATTTCCAAGATATGTGACATTGTATATCTCAAATTCTTAAATTTTATATTCAACTTTAGAAAAAATGCCAACAACTCACCAGTCTGCATAGGCTCGCGCACTGACACACGGGGAATGATACCGGGGGCTTTGATACCCACACGCATACGGTTCTTGGTGCCGAGGGGTCCCTTGCCGTCGATGGCGTTACCCAGAGCGTCGACTACGCGACCCAACAGCTGTTCGCCGACGGGCACGTCTACAATGGCGCCAGTACGCTTGACGATGTCTCCTTCCTTGATAAGTTTGTCGTTACCGAATACTACCACACCCACATTGTCAGGCTCCAAGTTGAGGGCCATACCCTATGGAAGTTAACATGATATTTTAGCAGAGTTTTTGGTAGTAATTCGTCGGTTCGCTGATGACGATGTTAAGTTATCATATATCTTGGTGTGCATGGATTAGTTAGAATACAGGATTGTAGATTTTTATTATTAGATTAGATTGAAGAAAAAGATTGACATTGGCAACAAATGCTGTCAATAACAAGAATAATGTGAAACCCAGAAGCAAAATCTTAAGTAAATTTTATTGCATTCATGTGGTATAAAGCACTAATTTCCTGCTGCTTAGACTGACTGAGAGTCTGTTACAAGTTTGATACCAAAATGTAATCACAATTATGATGATAAAAATCATACAAAGTACTTTTTGTGTTGTAATTACTGTGGTATTATATGAATGTAAAATTTTATTGTATTTTACTTAGTTGTTCATTTAAAAAACCATAATGTTTTGATAAAGCCAATTACATAACTGAAAAATAATATTTATTTTAAGCTATTTATCAATTAAAGTCATGATTTGCTATGGGTATGAGATGTAGATTTAAAATTTTCAGCATTCACAACTTCCTCAGTCTACCTAAAATACAAAAAAATAGGGTTATTATAATGAGCCTATTTTTTAAAAATTGTAGCTATTGAACTATTGAAATAATTTCAAATTTGCAGCTATTAAAAATATACAAACCTTAAGACCTGATGAGAATTCCACCATCTCCTCAGCCTGGATGTTCTTGAGACCATAGACACGGGCGATACCATCACCAATGCTCAATACACGGCCAGTCTCTTCCAAGTCAGCCTAATTAAAAAAAAAAAGATACTTAACAAAACAAAAAGAAAGTGTTTTGGACTTTAAAATGGTTTCTAGGGATTGAGAATTTTTAATTACAGTCTATGTAATTTTTTTGTTAACTATGATGGGATATTCTAACTGGAACCGTTTAACTATAAGATTCCTTGAGCCCATTCATGTTACACATATTTAGTTAATGTAGAGAGATTTACATGCTGTTCCAGAATAAAAATAGATTTCCATGATACTGCCCGAAGGATTTCAAATTCATTTTACAAATAAGTTTTGATAAAAAAAAAGTTGTAGTCACTTTTAAAGCAGGACTACCATAATATCACAAGAATAAGGCTCTCCAGGATATTCAACCAAGAGTGAATGAACTCTATAATTAAAATAGGTCATGGATCAATATCTTCACAATGAGACACTGTATTTTGTCAGATAGAGTAAATCAGTGTCCTCTCATTACCAAAGTACTGATACTAATTGATAAGAACAAGTTTATGTAACACTTTAAACTAACCTTGGGCGCGGCACCCATGATCCTTTCCTCCAAGATAGCGGAGATTTCAGCGGCCTTCTGGGTGGGAGACACATGGAAGTTGCGTGCAGCAACGGCCACGGCGGGGGCCGCGATCCCCGCGACCTTCGATACCTGCCGATCGACATAACCAACGTCAACACATTTCACATTACATTTACACTCTTAACTGACACCAACACACTCCTTTCCGCTTTTCACATAACATTTTCTAGTTTATTTCACTAATTTCATATTTCTGATGACCTGAAAATTGATTCGCCCTTTATTACATAACACCGATCATACACAACAGAATAATGTAATCCGTCTTGATGAAAATATTATCGAGAATATAGTCATTTATGAAAATGTATAGTTACATAATTAACTACAAGACAAATAAGTATGAGCAAATCATCAATGATTCCTAACCCGTGGACATTCCGCGAGACGTGATAACCGGGTAGAATTATCATGTTACAAGTTTTCTTACACTCATATGTTCGTGATCTAAATGATAATTACCTGTGAAGCGGCATTGGGTAAACGCCTGGCTACTGAGCCGGCAATACGGGCTGAGATGAGAGACATTTTTCACTAATTCTTATAACTATGGCAGACGAATAAAGAGGCCCAAGGTAGTCGAAGTTCTCCGCTCGCGACTCGTTGCGGTAGAACAGGAAGTGACTTATTCGATCGCTGTCTATGGTTATGTCCGCAGTACAAAGTGCGTTTGGAAACTTAGATCTTTACATTTTCTTAATCATAAAAACACAAAACTTAATCTAAATAAAAGCAATATATTATTACAATGTCTCAAAAATGTAAGTGTTATGCCTTATTCTAATTTGAGGACACTAACTCCATTCTGTTCGTTGAAATCCAATGGAATTTATCAGACTTCAGAACAAAACCCGTAACGGAAATAATTTACACCATAGACAAATCATCATCTCCCAGAATTAATAAAATAAAATAAATTGCAGAAATTACAGTTTAAAATATAGTATTAAAGTATAAAGAGTAGTATTTTTTAGTAAATGTGGTTCCATATTTTATACCTGCAACTAATAACTATATCTGTGGCTGCTAATAATTCTATGTAGTAGTATAATATACTCTGTGGTAGCTACGTTTCAGAGTCACTGTTTTCATAACGACATAAAACAGCTGATTGTTAATTATCAAATTTTTTTCACCCAGATTGATGAAAATAATCCTCTTATTGATTACGAAAATAACATCTTTAAAATGCTGAGTTAGGAGTACATTTTCATTTGGTATTTATACGGTTCATTTGAGAGAACTTGAAGACAGACATTTTAAGCCAGATATATCCCAAACATTTAAGAGCTGGACCACTAGCACTACTGTCAAACTGAAATTGACGGTGGTTCACTGTCATATGGAAATTCATTACATGGAAAAGTATTTCTTATCTGTAGTTATTTAGCATTGTTATGATTCTTGCTCTTATATTTTAGAATGTAAAAAGAGTTGCACAAAATTCATTAAGAAGCGTTGGAACACACCTCACTAAATTGTGTGATTGATACGACTCCACTACAGTTTCTTTTTCAATATTCGGTGATAACATAATGTTTGGTGGTGTTTGACTCATCGTAATTTCAGTAAATGAGTTATAAATACCTGGTGCAATGGCTATATTCCAAAAAATATCACATACCAAAGCCCTAATAGATGATACAGAAGAGCTTAGCTGCACAGTGGAAAATGCACAAAACATTAAAAAACATACAGTGAGTGATCTTTTTTGATTCGAAATACCTTTCGGTCTGGTGAGGAAACCTTTTACTTCATTATCGTAAACGAGATGATGTGACATCTGAATGTATTTAAAATAAAATGTAATGATAACAAAGCGCCCTATGTACCATTTTGTCGACTAATCTTGAATATGATCATAATGAGCTGTGTGAAAATATTCAGAGTTCTGCGCCCTAATATCAAGTTCCCATATAAATACTTTCATATCTCTGAAGTCATAACAATCTCTAAAATGGTTGAATATTCCAGGAATATATTTTGCGTGTGCAGCGAGGTCCCTCAAAGGATAACCAATGGAATGTGTCACGTCGATATCGGGACTTCACAGTCCTACATGCTGGGCTGCTGCAGGCGCACATAACCCTACCCTTACCACCAAAGAAACTTATAGGTAACATGCAGCCAGCGTTTATAGCTGAAAGACAAATAGCTTTACAGGTTTGTAGCATTGTCTTAGTATAAATATTATGTAGATAATACCATAATAAGTAAAACTTCTGATGCATAACATAAAATCTAACAAAAGATACATATAATTTCTTTGAAATTGGTAGATAAGAATTGTTTTTACATTCTGGAGTCATCATAAATGTTTTTCTGAAAATAACACAATAATGACCAGATGTATAAATGTAAACAAGGCAAAGGAAGTAGTGGAAATATCTGGATAAAACTTATCTTATTAACTTCATATAAGCAATTTTTTCTGGAGATGTTAAAATTGATTTTTTATACATCACTAATGAAAATTTTTAAATATTGTTGTTAGATAATATCTTAAGATAGTATTATTGATAATGTAGACTCCTTATATGTATCATGTAATGATTATAATAAAAACGCGTTTCTAGGAGCTAAAAAAAATTTTTTTTTTTAAATAATAATACTTTTATTTTTGTTAACATAGGTAATAGAGATACAGTTCTTGATTTTGATGAGCTGAATATTTTAAGTTGAGATGATTTTAAGAACCACTGCGTACGAGTATACTGTTGGTGCTGCCGCAAATAAAGATTGTCAGTTTATGAGTACAGGAAAACTAATTGCCTGTATTTGATAGGACAGGATTTTCTTCACTTTTTAAAAACCCTATCTAAATACTTCATTTAACTCTGTAATCTTATATAATCCACCCCATTATCTATACTAACAATAAACTTGAAATTCATTTGTTTATTTGAGCTCTGGCACTACCAGTTGGTTTGCAAAATTTGCTTTGCATTTGATAACCCAATTCTTGAAGAATACTATTTAATATCACGCTAGGACACCAAAAGAAAATCGAATAATAATGAGGAGAAGCGTGATGCGGTTGGAGGAACCAGAAATTTTACGCTGATGATTTTGTGGGCTGTGGTGGTATAGAGAACAGCACATCTGCCACTACAATTTATTATATTTTATAGATTTTCAACTTTATCGCTAAAGTGTTAGGTTCAAGATTGATTGGGAAAATTTGACATATAATGTATAGCAATATTGTGTTGGTGAACAACCTGCACACACTCTTGTGGGCCGCCTTCTGCCGCAGCGACGCAAGCCACTGCAGGCGCGCGAGGCAGAAGTGTTGCGATGTGTGCCGGGTACAACGCGCCAAATGTTGTTGTGCTGGGAGTTTGGTCGTGGAGGGTCTTCAGATCAATCTTCTTTTGGCGCAGCATCGTTGGTCGTGTTGTTGGGTTTAACATTGCATCACCTCCACAACTGCCGTCTTCCTTCTTATTCGCTCAGTTTTTCTGAATGAATATGCTCTTAATAAACTAGCGCGCTTTACCATCAATGATCGCATCACTGCCTACCATCAGGCAGGATTGCGGTCAAGCGCTAGTTTATAATTATTAAAAAAAAACAGTTCAATAGTTTTTTTTTTAATAGAAGTTTTAAATTTCTTGTTTCTCTGACACACCTGTACACCCTTCTGTTAAGCCTTCACCCACCTCTAATATTAAGGCCAATGAATGATGGGCACGCCACAATAGCGGCGGTAAGTCCCCTCTATGAGGAGTAGCTAGAGAGGCGCCACGGTGCCCTCACCTTCGCCTGACGCAGGTCCTCACACGACATGGTTGTTTCGGAAGGTTCCTGTCCCGGATAAGGCAGGAGGAAACGCTAGGGTGTCACCATTGTGTAGATCGCCCTGAGGACACGGTGGAGGTCTGCCCGGCCTGGGCAGAGCATCACCGCGTCCTCGTACCGGCCATCGGCGGCGATTTTCGCGTCCGACCCTGGTCCAGGCCATGGTCCGGAGCGAGAGTGCATGGTAGGCCGTCACCTCCTTCTGTGATGCTGGCGAAGGAGGAGGCGGAGCGCGTGAGGGAGCGGGAATCCCAGCGCCCTCACGCCACTAGCCGCCGCAGGAGACGCCCTGGTCGGGAGACGACATCGAACTCCCGGCCACCGTAGGCGCAGGCTTGCGGTCGGTGAGCAGTAGGTAGCTCGTCACCCAGTAAGAACCAGGCCCGAGTCGACGGCACGTTGTTTCACGCGCGCCTCAAAGAGATGTCAGCACATCGTGACGGGGTCCACGAAGACCGATGCCTCCTGGGTCAGGGTTGCGGGTTGGTTAAAAAAGAAACCGTGGCCCTGGCCGTCACACAGGCAAGTTAAAAAACACGGGTGGGTTTTAGTCAGTAAAAGTCTGCCACGCCCTTCCGCTCCGCCCAGAGCGGGAGAAGTCATTTGATGACTTCCCATCAGAACAAAAAAATAAGGCCAATGAGTGAATTGTATGAGTCAATAAGGAAACTCGAAGAGTTTCCTGCTTACTGATTCCCTTTATTTTGTAAGTGATTGATGAGTTGATGACTCATAATTTTACTGACAATATTGAATACTGAACTGTCATAATGCTTTTTTAGGGTTCCGTAGCCAAATGGCAAAAAACGGAACCCTTATAGTTTCGTCCGTCCGTATGTCACAGCCATTTTTTTCCGAAACTATAAGAGCTGTACTGTTGAAACTTGGTAGGTAGATGTATTCTGTGAACCTTATTAAGATTTTAATGCAAAAATAAAAAAAAAATATATAAATATTGGGGGACCCCGTACTTAGAACTGAAACTCATAAAAATTTTTTTCATCAATCACATACGTGTGGGGTATCTATGGATAGGTCTTCAAAAATGATATCGAGAAATCTAAAATATTTTTTTTCTAAATCAAATAGTTTGCGTGTCAGACGCTTCCAAAGTGGAAAAAAGTTGGTCCCCCCCCCCCTCTAACTTCTAAAATAAGAAAATGAAAAATCAGGAAGCTCTGTCTCAATGTTTTCTATTTTAAGATTGCAAGCCAAAGGGAGCTGCCTTTGGCTTGCAATCTCATTAAAGTTGTATTGATGATTTTTATGCTTATTATTTACTACAGTAAGTCGTGGTGGCCTAGTGGTTAAAACACCAGCCTCTCAAATGAATGTTGTCGAAATGTCAAAACTTGAACAACTTGGTAAATTTTCTTGACTTTCACGGGTAATGTATGATAGAAGACTGTTCAAATTAAAACAAAAGACTGACGAAAGTTTTAAACATGATATATTTTACAACGCCGATGTCTATTACGTCTTTATAAAATTGGTTGTAGATTTCTACTATGTAGGTATATAGTTATAAATACGTCAAATACGCCTCTCAAGTATCAATATGCCGGTTCGATTCCAAGTCAGGCAAGTACCAATGTAACTTTTCCAAGTTATATGTACTTTCTAAGTATATCTTGGACACCAATGACTGTTTAAAAGGTGAAGGAAAACATCTTGAGGAAACCTGGACTTTAAGTCTAAAATCGCCAACCCGCATTGAGCAAGCGTGGTGATTACGCTCAATCCTTCTCTGTATGAGGAGACCTTTGCCCAGCAGTGGGACAACAACAAAGGTTCATGATGATGATGAATTTACTATAAACATATTTTTACGGTCGGGAATCATAATTAGGTAAACGAACAACCTAATAAGTGTGGACTTGTGGATTAAAAAAAAAAATGAATTCCAAGGGATTACCTTGACACTTTTGCCATTAAGAAAATGTTTCAAGCATTATTGAAACTCCTTCGATTTGAAACCTTTAGGTTTATATATTTTTTATTAATTATTATTGCCCCATTGCTGGGCAAAGACTTCTTCTCTTTCCACCTCGCTTTGGACCAAATTTTATTAGAAAAACTATTCAGCTCATCTGTACATTAATATTATAAATCTGTATTTATAAAATGTCTTCATTTCAGAACTATATCAATGAAGTGCTGTCATACGAGATATTAGCTTTATCATTACAAGTGAGAAGTTTCCTAGACCCTAGCAACTACCCATTGGATATAGCAGGTAAATATACTATTCGATATTTTCATGACAGCCTCCGTGGCGTAGCGGTAGCGAATGCGACGGCTGCGCAAGGAGGCACGAGTTCGATCCCCGCGCAGTGCAAATACGTATGCATGAATATGAATATTTGCATTGGTCTGGTCGTGCCTCTGAAAGCACGTTAAGCCATTGGTCCCGGCCATACGAACATCTAATGGCAGTCGTTACGGGTTGTTGGAGCCCTCAAAAGTCCAACAATTGGTCTAACTGCAATGCTTCGATATCACCCTCGGGTTGTGGAGGTCAGACGGAAGTCGCTTCACGGAAAATATCGAAGTTTTGCCAAAATCAGCAGTTAGACTGGTAAAGCGGACCCGAGACTCCAAAGCTGAAAGTTTCGGATGCAACTGGGATTAACGCTGAGATGAAGAAGAAGAAGAAGACTATTAGATATTTTCATGGATTAAGCCGGTTTGGGCCTTATCAAGCTGCGCCGCGCGGTTTTCGTGGTTTAGGTTTCGATATTTTTTTTATATGCTCCGCTCTTATTGGTCGCAGCGTGATGTTATATAGCCTAAAGCCTTCTTGGATTGAAACTAAACCATAGAAAAAAAAACCTAGCATGAAAAATAAAAAAAGGAAAATTTCAAAAAACTAAATTGCAAACAGAATAGAACATCCTTAAAAAATATTGGTTCATTGACCTCCGATCGGCGATAGCGCGATCCTGTACCGGCTTGCTTTTTTCGCGCCATTTTTATTAAAGTTTGGTACCGCAGGATGCAGCGGTCATTAACCCGTAAGCGCTTCCTTATCAACATGTACATCATGTAAAAAATGTGAAAAATTAAAAATAATTATAAATAATAATGTACTGTGACTAAACTAATGGACATATTTATATGATTTTTTATGGGTAGACTGAGAATGTGTTGAGGTACACGATGTTTTATTTATTGTCGTACTGTCAGCACCACTCTGTATGATAAAAATCCTTGGCGCGCGAGTCCGACAAGCACTTAGCCGATATATACAACAGTATGTTAAGAAAACCTTGTCCGACCCGTGAAGGTGTTGTTAGGTATCGATAACTGATTCTACTAATGGATACAAAACCGGGCTAAACTTAAAAAAAAATCCCCCAAAAAAAATAAATATTATTTCGCAAAAAGAGGTAACTTAATAAAGGTGCAATAAGCACCCTTCCGCAGGCGGCGGGCGGCAGGGCACGCGGCACCTGGTCGCCTCGCTATTCGCTCATAAAAATACCGATGTTGTCACTTTTTTAAAAATTACCAAATTTCGGGGAAGTTGGAATTAATTCGCGGGAAAAAAAGATTATATCAAAATTCATTTGTATTGGTACTATGATGATTATGTAAAATTTTATATTATATTTGGTCATGTACCTAACCTTTATTATCCTTATGGGTCGGACAGGGTTTTCTAAACATACTGTGTATATATATAAAAAAGAGGGATATTAAGACATCGAGTACAAAGTTACTGCTAATTTCCTAAAAACAAAAACCGTTCAAGCAGACCTGCGAAAGAATAAGTAAATAATCGGCCAAGTACGAATCAGATGCGCGCACGAAGGTACAATTATCCAAACGAAGTATAAAAAACACCATCTCATTATCTCTGAAAAGTTCAACTGTCTAACTATCACGGTTTATGAGATAAAACCTGATTATAGACAGACAGACGGAGAGTGGAGTCTTAGTAAAGGGATCCTGCACTCTAATGTTACTTTCAGTTGGATTCATTTCGAAGCATATTGCTAGTCCATTGCTCCATAATGTTCGATAAATGTGTCTGCTCAACAACGTAAATAACGCAATGAATATGTTGTTGATCTGTCAAAATGAAACCCATTGCTGCTGATAGTGTGTTATGCAATTAGTCTACTGTTTTACCCTTTGGGTACGGGACCCTAAAATATTGATGAATAGGCATCAAAACAGTTTAATTTTTTAATCCAACTTATCAATTTCAGTGCAGTAGTTTAGCAGTATATAGGGTATGTCTCAAACAGACAAAAAACATGTAATAAAAAAGACACAGCTTTTATGAATTTTCTCCTTGTTTTTGTAAACTTGGTATCGTACTATGTACTTATCTGATGCTATTTATAGATTGCAACAGTTGAGTCATCGGTTTCATACTTTTAGCATACAGTGGGTCTACTAACTGTGTCCCGCGGTTTCACCCGCATAAATTTTCATCTCGTTCCCCGTCTGTGTGCCAAATTTGAACCAAATCCGTTGAGTAGTTTTTGCGTGAAAGAGTAGCGAGCGTCCGTTGATAATCAAAAACGTTCGCATTTCAAAAATAACGAAGATGCGAGCCTGTACGAAAACAGTTCGATACTTGGCTATGAAACCTAGTCCCTATTTCAGTAGGCCTAGTATGAGTTTTCATTACGAAACTCGATCGCCGATACGAACGAGTTTCGTATTGAAAACTCGTACTAGGCCTACTGTAGGCCTAGTATGAGTTTTCAATACGAAACTCGTTCGATCGTATCGAGCGCGTTTGGCGCTCTCATTGGTTGAGAGTTCTTACGACCTTGAAGCGGGCCAATCGCTGAGTCAAACGCGCTCGATATCGACGAACGTGTTTCGTAATGAAAACTCATACTAGGCCTACAGAAGAGCAAAAATACGTCCGTTAAAACCATAACGTTAAGAGGGGACTCCAGTGGCGCTTTCTCTATAGGTACAAACGTATTCCGCTTTTCTCTTCGTGGATAACGCTTCTAGAGCAATGTTTTTTTCTACAATTTTACACTTTGATTATACGTGCCCCTATTATTTTTTTCCAAATCTTAATCAATAAAAGAAATATGATTTTTTTAAATCCCGAAAAATAAGCCATTTTTGGCGTGATGTTCAGACGACTATTAGAAGAATGTGTTAAGTTTGTGACAAAAAGAAAACTATAGAAGAATGGGATTTTATCTATGTATATCGTGGGTACATGTATATGTCGTGGTGGCCTAGTGGATAAAACACCAGCCTCTCAAGTATGAGTGTGCGGATTCGATTCCAGGTCAGGCAAGTATCAATGTAACTTTTCTAAAGTTATATGTACTTTCTAAATATATCTTGACACCAATGACTGAAGGTGAAGGAAAACATCTTGAGGAAACCTGGACTTTAAGTCTGAAATCGCCAACCCGCATTGAGCAAGCGTGGTGATTACGCTCAATCCTTCTCTGTATGAGAGGAGCACCTGTGCCCAGCAGTGGGACGATAAAAATGTTGATGATGATGATGATGTTTAATATCTATATTATTTTAATGAATAAGGATGGTAAGAACTACACTATTTAGCAATGAACCATATTTCCAAACAAGAGTCAAAAAAACATGTTTGCATTCATTGATGTGAACACACTTTAATTAAAGATTAAGAAGAAGAGAAAGAACGTTATCATTATTATTAATATTAATTTATTAGCAATTATAAAATCATTATCGCAACTCATTTGGTGTCGTCGCAATATGTTTTGTTTCTGCCATAATTTTCTATTAGTCTTCATTTCGGTCTAAAAAAGACGGCCTCCATCTTTTTATCATACCGTTCCACCTTTTTTTTGTGTGGATGGGAATTCTTCAAATAACCTCTCCCGCTCTGTGCGGAAGGGCGTGTCAGACTTTTACTGACTAAAACCCTTGTTTCTTCACTTGCCTGTGCGCCAGAGCCAAGGTTTCACTAGGCATACCATCTTTCACACGGTCCATCAATCGGTGTGTTTTTTTTTCCCTTCCATATAAAATCATGGAACTTGTTACTAATAACAGGTGCATGGATCGATCGATCCGCACCGTAATCCCGTACCTACCTAACGCAGAGGGCGTTATAATAAAGTCAGCAGTATTTCGTCGTGGCATTGATTATATAAACTATGTAAATAGTACACTGTAGACACCTACATTATTTCTCTCTCCTTCCCCTTACTATTCAATCCAAAGGTTGTCTGTAAAAGATCGCTCTTAGCGATAAGACCGCCCATTGTGTCACCCTTTGTAAAATCTTTATATTTATATTTTTGTAATCTATATGGTGTACATAATAAAGAGTATTCTATTCTATTCCATTGTCCTTAAAATATGGATTATGGCTAGTAGTAACTGTCGTGTTGATCGATCAATCTGCACCCTAATTGGGTTGTATCCTAAAAAAATAATTTAATGTCCATCAGATAGATTTATAAAAAATATTAAACACATATTTTTTATTTTTTCTTTTATTCAAATACTTACGAAGATATATTGATTTGAAATGTCGCAAGACGTCACGCCGTGGCACAAAATATACCACGGCGTGACGTAATTAGCCCCCACTCCGTAACTTTAATACGCTATATCTCAGTAGTTTTTGGTAATTTCGACAAAATAAAATATACGTGTCTTAATTTTTTGTATTATCTGTAAGACGGACTAATTATTTTTTTGATTTTCATACCTTGGATACATCCCTATTGCATAAAACACTATTACTATCAATTAAAATAATTTTGAAGCATACTGCTAATCCATTGCTCTATATGTTCGAAAATGTGTGTACTCAGCAATGTAAATAACGCAATGAATGTTTGAAATGTCGAATTGTCGAAATGTCAAAACTTGAAAAAACGGTAAATTTTCTTGACTTTCACGGGTAATGTATTATAGAAGCATGTTCAAATTAAAACAAAAGACTAACGAAAGTTTTAAACATGATATATTTTATAACTCTGCTGAGTCGTTTTGTAAAGAAGTAAGCGCTTCTTATTGCCGATGTCTATTATATCTTCATAAAATTGGTTGTAGATTTTTACTATGTAGGTATATAGGTATAAATACGTTAAATACGCCTCTCAAGTATCAGTATGCGGCTTCGATTTCAGGTCAGGCAAGTACCAATGTAACTTTTCTAAGTTATATGTACTTTCTAAGTATATCTTGGACACCAATGACTGATTAAAAAAGGTGAAAGAAAACATCTTGAGGAAACCAGGACTTTCAGTCTGAAATCGCCAACACGTATTGAGTATGCGTGGTGATTACGCTCACTCCTTCTCTGTATGAGAGGAGACCTGTGCCCAGCAGTGGGATGATAAAAAGGTTGATGATGAAAAAGTGAAAGTTAAAAAGAAAATCTTAAAAAAAAAATGATTTTCATACCGCACCAAACATTAAGGGACGTTTTTGGGTTCAACTCGGCCCAAAAAAAATGTTATCGTAGAACATAAGGGAAATTAATTAAATATATCAGTTGCGTAAATGAATATGATTTTGTTACGCAACAAGCTTAAAATCTAAACTATATACACATGATGTCTGGTGAAGCCGTACGGAGGACGGGTCTGAGCAGTTGTGTTGTGTGCCGAAAACAATGCCACTAAATGTTGTTGTGTCGGGAGTTTGGTCGTTGAGGGTCTTCAGATCGCGTAGCATCGTTGGTCGTTTTGTTGGGTTTTACATCGCATCACCTCGCTCAATTGCCTTTTTCTTCCTATTCACTCACTTCTTTGAGTGAATAGGCTCCTTATAAACTAGCACGCTTTACCATCAATGATTGCATTATTGCTTACCATCAGACGGGATTGCGAACAAGAAGTAATTTACAATTTAAACTGTGTATGTAACTATGTAGTATATATGTACCTCATTCCTTTGAAGAGAAATAAAACTGCATATGTTGTTTATTGAAAAGGAAGTGGTCAAATACTGCTAAGGAATACTTTGAGTGAAATCAATGGAAGTCCCAGTTTTTGTCATAATTTTCATGCTTATGTAACGTTTACGTTACTTTCAGTAACATTATCGTGCTGATGTAAACTAATACTTATTGGCCAAGGCTGCAAGTGATCCGTTGATATTAGAAGTCGCATTTCGTATAGCTAGAGAATATTGTTCAATTGACCAGATATTATATTGTTGTAGAATTCAATTGGGGAGCTGTCTACCGAACTGGTGAGATGGATGACGTTTGTGTTTTACAGCGAAGTATTTTTGTACACAAGACGGTCAATTCTCGTAATATAAAATGCTCAAAATATAGTATTTCCCGGTTTTGACAAAAAAATGTTAATAATGTAAATAAATTAGAATTATTTTTGGTAAATTAGGACTCAGGTGAGACTTTAGACGTTCTTAAATTACCAGAATTACTCTTAAGGTCGCAGGTCAACTAAAGAAACGTCTAGAAACTTACAAATAGTCATAAAATATTAATTCTTAACCACATGAAATCCACCGACCTGCACTCGGCCCTCGTGATGGATTAGACACAGTATAAATAAAACATATTATTTTGTGCCTGACCTTGGTCAACAAAAGCCGGTTTACTGATGCTTGACGCTAGTTTTCAACTGAACCTTACATTAAGGAACTACACGGAGTATAGCAATCAGACCGCCCGTTTGCTCTCACAGAAAGAAGTCCTGTATTAGGTTAAAGGGCACGCCAAAGGAAAGGATGTTCTAGAGATTTCCACAATTCGTTTATTATCCTATTATTACGTTTAATTTTGAAGGTGTGTTACTAATATTACATGAGACGAGACTACCCACACAGGGTAAGAAGAATAACACAGTCACTCTATAAGAAAGTAAGGATTTTAAGGACTTATCTCTAACTTTTAAATAAACCACGCAGTAGACAGTGACTGAAATCTACGGTGTAATTGCCACAAAGCCGCGTGCGATCAGTCTAAAAAATTTACTTTCCACCCCTAGGCCCGACTTGCCACCCCATAGGACAGATATTTCATAGACGGTTTCAAACATGGAAGTAGAAAACATGGAGTCTAAAAACACCTTAATTTACGTCAGGCCCTGACGAATTTGACAGGACTGAACTAATATTTATATGTTAAGAAAAGGACAGACCTTTTCTTAACAAAATAGAAAGAGTAAGTTGCACTGAACTTAAATATGTTTGTGAATAAGAGAATCTGGACCAGTGTCGAAGTAGGATCGATTTATTTTTGCTATAATCTGTATCAATAACCTGTATTTTTGTTTTTTTGGCGGAAAAATCAAGCTGAGTGTCACGCTCATTTTTCATTGGAGTTTTAAAATTATTTATAGTGTTGTTTACTAAATAAAAGTGCGTGATTTATGTAGTTAAAAGTGCATTCAGTAAATAAATCATAAAGAACAGTGAGATATCGCAGCATAGTGGCCACATCATGACTTTGTCTCAAACCTCCATCGTAAGACTGGTCACGCGGCCGTCTTTTTCGACATGAACAATTCATTACGTGACATTGGCTAAATGCACAAACCGTGCGAAGCTATTAAAGAAAAGAACCTGTATTTTTTAAATTAGTTTTCCTTACTTTTTGTTACAGAACAAGCTCTCCAGACTGTGTCAATCGCGTTACGGGGCGACGGTAGATACGAACTGAAAGGTCCTCTACCCGATATCGGATGGCGGATACGGAAACATTATTTTTTAGTAAGTAACTGATTTCTTACCTAATTTGGCAACAAGGTGACTGTTTCAACGGATGATTGTTTTAACTAAATCACCTGCCATTAATCTCTTCGCCAACTGTGGTCAACTGGTAGAGAATGCCAGCACTAAGTCCGCCTCTGTACATTTTCTTTGTGCGAAAGTATAAATAAATAAGATGACTAATAAATAACGTTATACCCCCTTATTCATAAAAACTGCTTAAAGTTAACGAGTGATTAGCGATTCTTTAAACATACATTTTTGACCTTTTAACGTCACTTTAACTTAAATCATCCTTTATGAATAAACACCACAGTGTTTAAGGGGTTTATTCATAATCGATTTTTAAAGTTAAGTGTCCTGCAAGCATGTAAAATGTATGTTTAAAAAATCGCTAATCACTAGTTAACTTTAAGCAGCGTTTATGAATAAAGTCTAGGTGTTTGAAAATCCAGTACATACATAATCAGCCTATATTGTTCCCACTGTTGGGAAACCGGCCTCCTCTCTATGAGAAAGATAGTGAGTGGCCGTAATCTACCGCGCCAGTAGCCGTAGTAGCCGTGGGCCAGTGACAAAGGGTTTTTAAAATCCTCAAAAATTTTCATTTTGTGTAACACCTGTACCTCGATGCTTGGCTTGGAAAGACGTCCGAGTTTCCACAATTTGTGAACTATAAAAGCTACATTTACTATGAAAAATATGTTTTTTTACATAAATAATACCTTTTACTTTTAATGGTGTTGACATGAATTCAGAATTATCAATCGCTTTGAATTATACTGCAAGTTCGTAATTACATACACTTAAATCTCCTGTAAGTCACTATCGGTCAATGGTCAGACACGTCCTTGTCAAGGTATTATCTATGTATGATATCGATTATAATACTAACGTTTTAGTAATTGTAATTGAAGCCGTACGGAGGACGGGTCTGAGCAGTTGTGTTGCGATGTGTGCCGGGTACGATGCGCCTAATGTTGTTGTGTTGGGAGTTTGGTCGTGGAGGGTCTTCAGATCAATGTCCCTTTGGCGCAGCATCGTTAGTCGTGTTGTTGGGTTTAACATTGCATCACCTCGCTCAACTGCCGTCTTCCTTCCTATTCGTTCAGTTTTTCTGAGTGAATAGGCTCTTAATAAAATAAAATAAAACATCAACGATCGCATCACTGTTTATCATCAGGCGGGATTGCGGTCAAGCGCTAGTTTAAAATAATTAAAAAAACAAAAATGTAATATTAGATTGTTCGGACACGAAATCTGAAATATCTAACTGATAACTCTCATCGCATTTATGTATGTTATAAACGAAACGAGGGCAATGTCCTAATAATCTGTGTACATTTCAGAAAAACTAGATCTGTACCTATTTTTCTGTTATGTTTTTTATACACATTGTTGAATAGAATACTTTTTATTATGAACACCAGATAAATAAAATAAATATGAAAATTTATGAAGATTGATTATGTGCGGTCTTATCGCTAAGATCGATCTTTTACAGCTAATCTTTGGATGGATTAATCTAAATCTTGATATTTAAAAAAAATCTTTAGGTAATTTTTGAATACCAAGAGAAAGGAGATATAGTATAATTATGTGTGTAAATAAATGGTTAAATAAATAAGTAAACATGCATAAATGACATACTTTGTTTACGCCCGTCTCGGGTTAATAGCTATAGGTCTGAACTCAAATGGTTGCCCATTCGGCAAAGAAGAAATTTGTGCGCCTTGCCCACGCTTTTCTCCTTTCTTCATTCGCCCACTCCTCCTTCTTATCTTGTGAATCTTACAGCAAGAATCTGCGTTCTTATAATAATCTTCTCTTACTCTGTCCTTCATATATGTACGTCTGACTTTGTCCACTCTTCATTTCATATTCCGTCAGTTCTCCTGTGGAATGCGCTTTCTCTTGATATCAGAATGGCGACCAGTCGGTTTGCATTTAAGCGGAAATTGCAGAGTTATTTTGCAAACAATTTGGGTAGGGTCATCTCAACACCTCTCTCACAAGTTTTAGCTTTGTATACATATATTATATGTATATATTTTTGTAAAAGTATGTATATGTATATAACTTATTTAAATATTTGTTTAAATAATGTTGTGAGTTTTATTTCTTTTCCTTGTCATTATTGTCCTTGTTTTTAGCTAAAGCACCTACCATCTAATCTCTTCACCACCCGTGGTTGACTATTAGATAATACCTAGGGCATTAAATCCGCCTCTGTACTTTTCTTTGTGCGAAAATATAAATAAATATTGTGTGCGTATGATATTTTAAATATAGGTAAATTTTGATGATGGTAACATTGAATTTAATTTTCCAGCGAGCGCACCATATGATTTTCTAACCAACCGGTGTGCACGTTTGAAGAATTTAAAGCACTTGCGTTCGATACCTTCATATTTATAGAAATTATCGTAGACGACGGAGACAGGTGGTCGTCGAGCGGCTTGCTTGTCCATACCTAGAGCTTTAGATTAAGAATAGGTACATAAAGGATGTATCTGACATCGACGCACAAACGAGTACCAGTACATGATTCTGAACCCCCCAGTGGTGGAATTCCTGATTTAAAAAAATGCTGGTTTTTCACTTTAGACCTTTCATAAAAACCGAATAAGATTTTAAAGTAAAAATTTATTAAATCGCTAATTCCACAAAAAACGCAATATGAACGAAACTCGAAAAACTATCCTATCAGCTGATTTAATAGAGTGCACATCAGGGGTCAACGTCATACCCACAAAAACGCGCGGCGGCACGCTTGCAACGTTCAAAGGCCGAGCCGACAGATTTTTTAAACACTGCGATTTCTGTAACCGTTCATTAACTACATAAATGACTATCATAATTTTATTAGTGGTATGCGGTCTAGCCTTTTCGCGAAGTTTGCGTTACAATGTCAGATACGCTCTGTATATTATGTATTCATTAAAGTTTTCAAGTTCAACGTATAGGCAGAAAGTGCTAAGTGCTTTATGGACGTATAGGCGGATAATATAAAAAAAGCAATATTCTACAGTCATAAAATTATTTTTTTATAGACTTGATTGCCGTATGTCGTCAATTGACGTACATTGTTATGAATCACAATATACACTCGCTTTATCGGGCAAATGATAAAAATAAACTAGACGTTACCTACATGTTTTTAGTTCGCATTTACGTTCCAAGAGCCTTAACTTTTGTAATTAAGTGTCTATAATTATGTAGAAGAAGCTTCTAGACAGGCAGACAAAGGCTTTTATCTGTGCCAAGTCATTAAATTATCAATATTATATTTTATATGTATAGTCTGGCGGCTTGAGTAATTTATGTGGCTACCCAATTGTCCTTTGTCTTATGTATTGTTAGCCGAATCGTTTTGCTCTTTCAGTTTTGAGGTGCATGATTTAGCGAGTTGGCGAGTAGCACCCTTACGTTGTTGACACCACTACGATCCGAACGAAGCGTTTCTTTCTCCCGCGTACTTCGAGGGACTGGAACAATTTGCCAGCGGCGGTGTTTCCGTCCGACTACAATTTAAGTGCCTTCAAGGCTAGAGTGAATAGGTTCTTAATAAACTAGCGCGCTTTACCATCAATGATTGCATCACTGCTTACCATCTATTACCATCATTCTTTCCTCAAAAGACCGAAACTGACCTCCGAGTTTGTTTCATCCTTCTTTTCTCAGACTAGTTAGATAGGAAAAGCCGACCTCAACTACGTAGTTTTTAAAATATGATTGACGTTAAAAGTTTTTTTTTTTTTTTATAATTATAAACTAGTACTTGACTGCATTTCAGCCTGATCGAAAGCAGTGATGCAATCGTTGATGGGAAAGCGTGCTAGTTTATTAAGGGCCTATTCACTCCAAAGGACTGAGTGAATAGGAAGAAAGACTGCAGTTAAGCGAGGTTATGCAATGTTAAATCCAACAACACGACTAACGATGTTGCGCCAGAGCGAAATTGATCTGAAAAATAAAGCGTGTTTTTATAGAGGCACGCAGAATTCCGCATATAGAATAATACATAGTTATAAATATACATCAATTAGGATATCCATATCTGTAATATGCAAACAATTTTTTAAACCTATCTCTTACGGGGTCTGGGCGCGGATGCTTTTAGCTGCTCCACTTTAGAACTGAAAGCTGTTGCTCAACAGCGGGATGATGCGTGCTATAAGTATTGTCCTACATCTATAGAAAGGTCTCCCTCAGAAAGGAGTTGTCTTATCTGGCCACACTCCGACACACATTTTTAAATTAATATCGGCAGCATTTTCTAGTAAAGCGGACCCCAGACTCCAAAGGTGAAAAAAGCTTCGGATGTGACTGGGTTTAACACTGAGATGATGATGATGATCGGCAGCATTTTCTAGCCACAACACCATCTCTTACCAGAGGATGCTAAAGATGGCGCGAAATGGAGGGGAATGTGCAGGAAAGCGGACCCTGGGCTCCAACGCGAAAGCCGCGGATGCAACCGGGATAAACGCTAAGATTAACTCCCTTATTCATAAAAACTGCTTAAACTTAACTAGTGATTAGCGATTCTTTAACCATACATTTTTGACCTTTTAACGTCACTTAACTAAAATCATCCTTTATGGATAAACACCACAGTGTTTAAGGGGTTTATTCATAACCGATTATTAAAGTGAAGTGTCGTGCAAGTGTCTAAAATGTATGTTTAAAAATCGCTAATCATTAGTTAACTTTAAGCAGTTGTTATGAATAAGGGGGAATGATGATGCATTTTCTAGCCGATAGATTTATTATACACATGTAAAGAAAAAAATATAGCAAAGTAGAAGTCTATTTCTGGTACATATACTATTAATCGTCTTAGGATTGAAAGTTTCAATTGTAGCATTTTATCATTACAGGTCACAGATACGGAGAGCCGAGCAAACTGTATACTGTCATACCAGAGTTATGGTGCTGACAGGTATCTCAGTGATAAAGACTTACAAACGGCTTTCAAGAGCTTGGTGAACGTTACTGTAAGTATACAACTTATTGCACGACCGAGTTTATTCAATCACTAGCAGTGTTTTCGACTTGAAAAAATATTTAGGGACTTATTACGGAAATGGGTGGAAATGGGTTTAACGATCTGTCATTCGTGGATCTGCGTGGACCGTCGTTGTGGGTTGACTGTAGTATGAATGGCTGACAATCTTACCAGGTGTCGTATTACCCCGTCCGACTTGGGAGAGTGTTAGATGGAAGAAGTAAGGGAGAAAACGGCAGTTTAGTTATATATTTCCTTGACTTATCTTTCAGACAACGAAGATGATAAATACGTAATCATACCAAGATAATTAGTTGTTAAGTTATTTTTGTCACCTTAATAGTTGATTACATTTCAATGCACAGTACATTCGTATAGTTTTCGGCAGTTAATTTCACTTTGTAAAGTCAAAGTCACATAAGTGCGAAAATCACCTTTGCTGCTACGACATAAAGGCGCTATCAATGTCGAATTATTTATCACTGATACACGGTAGACTGGACATCTACAGTACGCGTCTGTTAATTTGAAATGATCAATAGTTAAGACATTTTACATCAACGCCACAAAATGTATAAATTATAAACTGAACTTTCTATTTATGAACTTAAAATAAATAATAATAAAAAAAAAATTTCTTTATTTTCAGCACCCCAACATAGACCCAGTATTAGCTATGCAAAATTTAGAAACGGGAGCATATGTAGTTAGGAAGATACATGCATTCGGAAGTATAAGGGACATACTCTATGATACGGATTATAGTAAGACCCATTTAGCGAAATATGCCAACCCTAAGATAACGAAACCATTTACATTAGGACAGCTTGCGTTTTATGGATATCAGATATTGATAGCGTTGAAGTTTTTACATGAAAAAGGCATACCCCATGGTACGTATTACTTATAAATGTTTCTAATACATGGTAGCGGTACCTACAAACGCCACATGGAACAACGCGTCATACTGACGTCAGACGAATTCTACATCTCGCAATCAGAGTTTACCGTGCAACTAACATATATACAACTTCTCAATTTCAAGCTTTGGGCAAGTGCCCGCCAGACATAACACCCGTCTGGTTGGAGGATCCTCCCTTTTCTATGGAGGATGAGTGAACTTTACTGCCTGTTCCTCATGCCTCCACACATAATGACCTAAAATTTTTGTGCATCTTTTTCTTTCTATTGCATTAAGAAAAGGACAGAAGGTTAATATTAATTGGGTTGTATACTAAAAAATAATTTAATGTCCATCAGATAGATTTATAAAAAATATTGAACACGTATTTTGTATTTTTTCTTTCGTTCTAATACTTAGGAAGATATATTGATTTGAAATGTCGTATGACGTCACGCCGTGTTACAAAATATAGCACGGCGTAACGTAATTAGCCCCCACTCCGTAACTTTAATACGCTATATCTCAGTAGTTTTTGGTAATTACGACAAAATAAAAAATACGGGTCTTAATGTTTTTAATTATCTATAAGACGGACTAATTATTTTTTTTATTTTCATACCTTGGATACATCCCTATTGTTCTTGTCAAATTAGTCAGCGCCTGTATTTTTAGTAACCACATAGTTTCGTTTACTGTTTTTGGGAGCAGTGTTGGTAACATAATTTAAACCATCGACAAAAACACTTCTTTGAAAGAAAACAAACATCGGGAAGATGATGTTGCATCGTTTTTGCAAAAAAAAAATATCGATATTTCCTCCTTTATCATTTGAATTTAAATGCTAGTACGGACGACAACAAATGAAGCTACCCGAAACTGCCAAATATTCCTAATTAACATTGAGCCTTATGCTCTAGCGATAAAGTTGAAAATCTAATAAATAAATCTAGTAGCGTAAGTGTAGTAGCTTGATGTGCTGTCGTCTTTACAGTAAGGGTCAAAGTGCATTACCACTTTTGAACTATTGCAATAACAAGAAGTGTCAAAAGTGGTACTCCACTTTTGACCCTTACTGTACATGCTACTCCACGAACGAAAAAGGAATTCAAAATTTTATATTTGGCAATGCAATTAATTTTTACCCATCCCACAGAATCCCAAACTATCTACTAATTAGTGTTTAACCAAACACAGTCCCATTTACATCATTCATTACTTCCTCAGGTCACATCCATCCCGGAAACATAGCAATAGAAGGCCAGCGGGCCCTCCTGATGGATATAGAGAACATTCTAGTAGGTGTTCCATGTCTGTACCGGCCCCATCTCCTACAACTAAGGCGAGGGCTCACGGCAGAGGCCATCGACGTGTACTGCTTCGGACGAACGCTATATGAGATGGCTGTTGGATATCCGTTGAAGAATTACTACTGTGATAATTATAAGGGTGAACCACTCTTACAAGATGAAGATTTAGGTATGTGTTGTATGTTTTTTTTTTATTTTTGTTTTGTTTATGCGAAGGTTTATAGATTGTAGTAACTAAAGTCTTTCAAGTAATTCCTTGAGTAATAAGTTTAGTTTTAATAAACTAAACATTCCCACTGGATCTAAACTCACGCGGATGAAACCGCGCGACGCAGCTAATAAGTATGAGAGTGCGCGTGAGTTTAGATCCAGTGGGAATGTTTGTATCAAAACTCCTCATCATCTCCCGCCACAATCCAGTTTAAAAACCATTATTGTGTCAATTAATCCACAATTTAGTTTTTGCGTGTAAGAGTAATAAACCTTTATATATATATTAAAAAGCGTTGTCCCACACTAGGAATTTCTAAACAAATATATAATCTCACAAAAATAAACAGCCTGATCCGGAACAACTACTCGTAGGTCATGCAAATATTTGTTCCGTTCGGAAATCTAAGCCGCGTTACGCAGCGCAGTAGTCAATAGCTTAGCCACTGCGCTAACCGTGCAGTCAATGTCAATATTGTTACGAATGCACCTTATGTCGATGGCGTAAGGTTCAATATCACGTGACATGCAGTTCATAACTTTCAAGCACTAAATCTCAAGACCTAGGCATTGTATGGTGACAATATAAAAATGCAATGCTGGACCTAGGGTGACCACCCAACGAGAAGTTTGAGGACTGCGTAAAGTAACATCTGTAGTGTTATTGTGTGTTTACGGCACGGACTTCGTGGATGTAAGGGAAGACTTCGGTGCGACATCAGCTACGTTCTACTTGTCATTACTTACGATCGACTGTACCTTCGTTGACAGTAAATTTCGAAACCCTTAACCGGCATGTTAATACCCCTAGCCCGTAACAATATTAATGAGATTATTAACATAGCAATCGTGGCGTCGCTCGAGGGACATGATAATGATAATAGACTTAACTTGAACATACAAATCGATATAATTTACCTTTTATCAACTATTCATCATCATCATTATGAAACTTTTTATCGTTCCACTGCTGGGCACAGGTCTCCTCTCATACAGAGAAGGATTGAGCGGAATCAGCACGCTTGCTCAATGCGGGTTGGCGATTTCAGACTTAAAGTCCAGGTTTCCTCAAGATGTTTTCCTTCACCTTCAGTCATTCATGTCCAAGATATACTTAGAAAGTAATATAACTTTAGAAAAGTTACATTGGTACTTGCCTGACCTGGAATCGAACCCGCGCACTCATACTTGAGAAGCTGGTGTTTTAACCACTAGGCCACCACGACATAACGACGTATCAACTATTACCATCAATGATTGCATCACTGCTTACCATCAGGCGATGTAGTCCAAACTTAATATTTCGTTGACTGTTACCATCCATCATCATTATCGGCCTATAGTGTTCCCACTCCTGAAAGCAAAAAATCAAATCAAAATCAAAGCATTTATTTCAAATAAACCAGTTACAGGCACTTTTGAATTGTCAGAAGGTCGGTCAGTCAGTAAGGTGAAGCTAGTCGCCCATTCCAAAGAGTAGGTACCTATGGAGAAGAACAGGCAAGAAACTCCATGGACACTCTTTTAAAATATCAAGCTATTGATACAAATATTTGATTACATCATTCATTTTGAAATCAATCGTGTGAGAACGATGCAGAAATATATTGTACGCTGAGAGCGTCCATTATGGAAAAAAAAAACAACAATTCAGAAATTAAAATACGCCGTAGCAGCTAAGAGATGACCAGTCCCCTCTGACGGCGTCCGTTCACGAACATGACGTATGGATCAGCATCATTCAGCTCAACCATATTGAAGGGAACCTAATGACCCAACACATACGCCACCACCAGCGAGACATTTGAGTGAGCATGACATACTCTCAACAGCCATAGCGGGACACCCCAGGGGGATCCCAGCCTGGGACACAGGCCTCCTTTCAGTGAGAGGGAATGGGCTCACGCGAGCCCAGTACGGCTTGGAAGGTGTCACATGTCTTCAAAGTTTTAGCCTCTAAGAAATACCGGTTTCCTCACGATGTTTTTACGCGAGCCCAGTACGGCTTGGAAGGTGTCACATGTCTTCAAAGTTTTAGCCTCTAAGAAATACCGGTTTCCTCACGATGTTTTTCTTCGCTCTGTTACCATCCATAAACAGCATGAAAGATAAAAAAAAACGAGTGTGCTTATGACCACACGACTGAAGTGAAACTTCTTTCGCTCCATCTGTATGTATATATACAGTATGTTAAGAAAACCCTGTCCGACCCGTGAAGGTGTTGTTAGGTATCGATAACTGATTCTACTAATGCATACAAAACCGGGCTAAACTTAAAAAAAAATCCCCCTAAAAAAAAAAAAATATTATTTCGCAAAAGGAGGTAACTTAATAAATCTGCGTTGACCACCCTTCGCCTTCCGCGGGGGGCGGGCGGCAGGACACGCGGCACGTGGTCGCATCGCTATTCGCTCATAATAATACCGGTGTTGTCACTTTTTAAAAATTACCAAATTTCGGGGAAATTGGAATTAATTCGCGGGAAAAAAAGATTATTTCAAAATTCATTTGTATTGGTACTATGATGAATACGTAAAATTTTATATTATATTTGGTCATGTGTTTACCTAACCTTTATTATCCTTATGGGTCAGACAGGGTTTTCTTAACATACTGTATATATATGTGTGTACAATATATACATGTATACACATATACATATATTCATTTTCAATAAATAGTTAAATTTATTTCATGGTTTCATTGGTAAATTAATATTTTTGCATAGACCTTCTATTTTTATTGAAAAAAAAAAAAACGTTGTAGACCTTGTAGTACCAAGCTCGCGCCACGGGCGCCTCTGTGCTTATATCCCCCACTTCACTTCCGTTCGCCTTGCCCGATTACTTTTCGTAACGCTTACGTCACGCGTTCCCCAGCTTACTCCCCAAGTCAAGCGTGCGTAAAGAAGTTTCACTTCAAAAAACCATATTTATCTGTTTTCAGAATCAGTTCTCCGCATGTGTCTATCAAAGATGTCATGTAAGCACGGCGGCCCGGTGATAGACGACTTGTTACAACACCCGTTTTTCAGACGAGCTCCGCTCTACGGGGTCGCTACGATCCCGCATTATGTTCGTCTGCACCTGAAATTTCCAATCCCGTTGAAGGAGGAGCTGAAGATGGCGGTGGCGAATATGGAGGATAGGTTGAAAAATGAACAGAAATCGGTATGTTGGGTTCATTACAAAATGGATGGCTAAACGGCTGCCCCAGGTCGGTTAAACGAATAGGAATTTCACACTAACACGTAATATTTATCATGAATTGTTTACTGTTTAAATTTTTTTTATAACTTTCGTAAACTAATAAACACTAAAAAGTTTCTCAATTGTTTTCAAGATCAGGGAGTATCGTATATCCATTGTATCCAATTATTTTCATTGCAAGAAAAGAATTGGATACAATGGCATACATACCTTAGCGTAAAATTACCAGTGAAAAACAAAATTATCAATAAAAATCGTCACAGACACCTTAAAACGCCTAGATAAAAGTTCATAGCAATGTTATTGTTTGAAGTTTTTGTACCTTTGTCGTAGGAGTTACGCGATATTATTTTCAGTGCTGTGCAGATATGAAAAGTTCATAAACCTTTTTAATTACAAAATATTAATTTTCAACTATTGAGCATTATATATTGCTAGAAATCATGTTTATACATGCATTCTCATTGCGGGATCTCTTCCATACTTCAGTTTAGCCGTGTCCTTTGTGATGTAAGTACCTTCAAATTGGAACAAATGGGGCGTGAACTTAAGTTACTTTAATGACAACGTTTATGCCATAATAACAAATTGAGGGGATAAAATATTCCTATTAGGTACTCGCAGATTGACCGCAAAAATTAATGTCAAAATACGGTTGTATTTGAACTTTCGGCTCAGCGCCTAAAGTTGAAAATCCAACAGCTTGTTTGTTTTAGACATTTCTTTAGGCCTCCTCAAGTCTTACTTAAAACGGGCATAGCAATAGTATTAGTTTTCTGTTTCAGGTGCGAAACGCAAAAAGAGAAGTCCGTATACAAGAAATACTCGGTTCCGAAGAAGAAATAAAGAAACTAAAACGAAGAGCGGTAAGTTATCGATTCATTATACTTCTCTATATGCGAGGGCAAAAGAATTTAATGTATACTCCTACATGCAACAGTGGACTGCAAAAGTTATACAACATAATTTTTGATTATGCGAAACTTGAAACACTTGTCCGGTATGTTTAAGTAAAGAATCTATGTACAAAACTTCAATAAGATATAATGAAAAACCATAAAGCTATGAGCTAGTTATCCTACTTGGCTGTCCCAACAAAAATATGGTCCACGCTCCGCTAGGGCGGGTGAGCAGTGCGTTGAACTCTGGCGTCAGCTGCGTGGCGAGCTCGATAACCACACTGCAGCAATTTCTAAATGTATTTGGGAAAAAATATAACATGGTGTAAAACTGATTGGAATCGATTCAGTTGTTTAATCTTAACAAACTATATTCAGGTTTCGTATAAACAAAAACAGCGTTGTATAAGCGATTCGCTCCTGCTAGGTGCTATTTAACGACTGCAAAAATATCCAATGTTTTTATTATAATGCAAGTTTAATATGGAAGCATTGATCAAAGTCCTTAAATCATTATATATTTCTGCTTTGAGATCACACCTGCCCCCTAATCGGCGAACACATTTTTATCATATGATTGCGACTAGTTAGGATCAATTGGGATCGTTCCGACAGCCCATAGGTTCTATCAGAATAACAGCGTTGCGACGTTTACCTACTTTAGAACTTGAACTTCTAGAGTGACCAATTTTTTTAAGCTGGAGCTATTTTGGAATGTGTTGACGCGAGTATTTATGCCAATGTAAAATGATTGTAACTTATTTGCAGAAAAAACGCGATAGTCTATGGAAATCGACCTCATCATTGGCAGAGACAGTGCGGTCGCAGAGTGCAAGCACCGCCTCATCGCCAACACCACCCGCTCTATGTAAGCATTCATTCTAATTGTTTTATTATCCGATCCTGCCCCCTAATCGGCGAAAACATTTTTGTCTAATGATTGCGACTAGTTGGCAACTAGCCGCAATCATTTGACAAAAATGTTTTCGCCGATTAGGGGGCTGCACCCTAATTACTTAACACACTATTAATATCAGTTGGAATAATTTCGAAGCATATTGCTAATCCATTGCTACATGTATTCGAAAAGTGTGTCTGCTCAACAAACGAAAATAACGCAATGAATATTATTGAACTGTCAAAAGGCTATTGCTACTAGTAGCGTGTTACGCAATTACCCTGCTGTGTCTGTGGCATGAAATCAATGAATGCCTTTCTCATGTTTTTTTTTTGTATAGTGCTATCATTGGTCATGCCAACCTCATTTCTCTCAAATTAGATATATGATGGCATTAAAATGGACACGGAAACCGGTCCCCTAATCGGCGAACACATTTTTGTCAAATGATTGCGACTAGTTGGGATCGTTTGGACCGAACGGACCAATGGGCGGTCCAAACGATCCTAACTAGTCGGCATCCCATTTAGGGGACAGATCGCGTGCTAAATAGCGCACATAGCCTATAGCCCTTCCAGCTTTTTTACCTCTAATTTTGCATGACTTGCTTAAATCTTGTTGATCTCTATTCTCATTGTTATAAGTCTGTTATTGGCTTGTTGACACAGATATAGTGTTTCAAATTCATTATCACCTTCATTCTACAAGCAGTAGTGGACTGCAAAAGTTATATATGCGATCCGCTCCGCTACATGCAGTTTTACGACTGCAAAAATATCCAATGTCTTTATTAAAATGCAAGTTTAATATTAAAAGCACAGAACACATTATCGTTACTGGTCGTCAGAAGCCCGAAAGTCTGACCACCAGTCTTACCATGGGTATCGTGTTACCCAGTAACTGGATTGTGAAGGTCACATAGCATGGGCGTAGCCACACTAGGGCAAGCTGGGGCGCTTGCCCCACCCTGGCTCTGATCTATAAGGTACCTAATTAACCAAAAAAACCAGGAGGGGGGATAGGTTGACTGCTGCCCCACCTGGCCACCAGGCTGGCTACGCCCATGTCAAATAGGTAGTCGGTCCATGTAAATTACTGGTATTCAGATGAATCTGGTTAGACTGGAAGCAGACCCCAACACAGTGGAGAAAAGGCTAGGATGATGTGATCTTTATTCTCATAATATTTAGGTAGCTTATCACATTCCTGCAGAATATCGAGAAGCATGTGACACGTACTATCTTGACCAGCTGAATGTATCATAATTTTTGAATGTGTTCCAAATTGTTGCTAGCTTCAGGGTTGATATGATCAAATAAATCAGTGATTTTAATCGTGATTCTTTTTTTTAAATCAATGATTTAAATCATTACATTTCTACTGCAACCAAGTCGGCCAAAAATTGTCTAGGGACATCCTCCAACATAGATTACGGCGCGCACACGAGCAACTACTGAGTACAGTTGCTTCTTCGGCTGGGGTCGAAAGAATATTTTCGGCATTCAATTTAGTGCAGCAAAATAAGAAACAGATTAGGCAACGAGAAGGCAGCCGAATTAGTTTTCCTTTTGAAGGAACTCAAGAAATGATAAAGTTTACTAACTAAGTTTATTAATACTTAGCATAAGTATTTGATCATGTTTCTTTTTTAGTTCGTAAGTTATTACTGTCCTTGTCCTGTCCTTTTTCAACGCTACTGTTTTTTAAATTGTTGAGTTTAATAGTAGAACTTGTTTAATTACCTTAATTGTATTGGTAATAAAATTAAGCCAAAATATGTTGTTTTCCTTTTAATGAAGATTTGACTATTAAATTTTTAAAAAAAGACAAGAAGTCAAAAGCTTTCAAAAAAATCCGATTTAAATCAAATAAACCCGATTTAAATCAAATTAATCGGATTATTTTTATTTTTTTAAAAAAAACATGATTTTTATCATCCCTGGCTAGCTTACAGTTTTGAGGAACGCTTTGAAAACCACTCTACTTCGCGTATATTTTGTTCTACTTGTACGTAGAGACTTGGGCAGATTGTTCTTTGACTAATTTTTCCAAGTCTTGGGGAGTGCAGTCGTGCTCAATGTCGTCCACAAGAATCGATAAGATAAGAATCGATCACAATAGGGCTGTTTCCTTGGTAAAAAAAAATGATTCTATTTAGTCAGTCATTCAGATTATGGAAAAATTTTAGATACGTATATTTTGTTTTATCTTATCAATAAAAATTGACAAATATAAAACACATCAAAGATCAGGAGTGGGGCTGGTGACGTCACTCGTTGCTAAAAGTGTAGCAACTAGCGACGCCACACAAGTTTTCAACGCACTGTATCGTCTTCATTTTTGTTTATATGAAAAAAGAAAAATACGTGTCTAGTTTTTTTTTTTTTGGTGTTCTAACTGACTAATTTTATTTTTAATCAACTACCCTACGGCGCTATTGGGCGTACTGATTCGGGAAACATGATATTTTTTTTATACGAAGTTTTCGCTTTCTGTGGTAGTACTTATTGTAGTTAATTGTATCCCAACAGCCCATGAGCCCGCACAACTGGGTGCGCGCGCGCATAGTGCGGGTGACGGTACGTCCCCATGCGACGCGCGCTCGTCACTTCTGGCCGCCATCTGCTCTTTCGACAAGACGCGCCTCGCCAACGTCGTGAACTCGCAGTGAGGGCCTAAGTGAAAAGGTTACTACGCATTTATGTTAGAAGTTTAGTGATGGCATTGACGTGACAAGTTCTGGCGTTACTATAATATTCGAGACATTATTGTAATGGTTTTTTCGACTTCGTAAGAGCACGTAAACTAATTGATTTAACGATAAATTAAATATATCGGTGAATATGAAAAATAATTTCGAGTTCAAATAATCCACTTTATTCATAAACTTTGCTTAAAGTTAACTAGTGATTAGCGAATGTTTAACAATACATTTTTGACATTTGCACACCACGTAATTTTAATATTATTTTATGAATAAACACCAGTGTTTGGGGTTTATTCATAAACGAATAGGTAACTTTATGCAACGTTTATGAATAGAGGGGTATAAGTAAACGCCGATTTATACGGTGCAATTTAATTGCCTTTGGCATACAATAAAATTGATTCAACAAATGATTTGCATCGTCTAAATGGTGTTTAGACAATGCAACTTTTATTGTTGCTTCAACTTAATTGAAGCCATAAGCTATTAAATTGCACCGTGTAAATCATTCTTAAGTGCAGAAACTTCCAAATAACAAGTTGGTGACGAAACATCGAATAAGTATAAAAAAATATTTTAAATGTGTGTACAGCTAACAGCCCGACGCTTATTGGTAAAGGGTAGAATGATATATTACCACTTTAATTTGACAGCTAAGCGCTAAGACTTTTTACCAAAACCATAGCTTGCCACGAAAGTCATTGCTAAACAATTTACTTGTACATTACTGTATAACATCTCTTTATAAAATTGTTAATGGGATATCCTCAGTACCAAGAAAACCGCTTTGAACGACGTGTAAATAAAACTTTAGGTATAACCGCGGTCTGTTGTGTATTGTATTGTAAAAAGTTAAAATACAAATAATTTACCAAGGTCATCTAAATTTTGTAAATACCTTTTGTAAAAAACTCAATATCTAAGTGAAAGTTTAACTTTTTCGCGCTGTGGTAAAATAATGGGGTATGAATGAACATTTATTCGAATATAAAATTATTTTTATAATACATTTTAAACGGGCTTTCCAAAGGCAGTATTGGGATAAGCCAAATTACTTATCGATTTCCTATGTACCTGTAAATATTGAAATCGTAGATTCACCCCACCGTGTTAAAAAGATAATCGCGTTTCTCGTTTTTGACATTATCCCTGACATACACTACGCAATGTCGCAGACTTGACTTGGTTTTCACGGTAATAGCAGTATTACCATGTAAGCAAACTCTACTCAGTATAGACAAAATTTCGTGTGATTTTGCACGATGAAATATAACGATATGAATATTAATTATCTCTGTTAAAAGGTTCATGACCAATATGCGAAATGTTTTTTGTTGAAAAGTTCGCTTTATACATGTAACAAAACATTCTAAATATTTCGATTTTTATACAGTATGTTAAGAAAACCCTGTCCGACCCATAAGGATATTACAGGTTAGGTAAACACATGACCAAATATAATATAAAATTTTACGTAATCATCCTAGTACCAATACAAATGAATTTTGAAATAATCTTTTTTCCCGCGAATTAATTCCTACTTCCCCGAAATTTGGTAATTTTTAAAAAATGACAACACCGGTATTATTATGAGGGAATAGCGATGCGATCACGTGCCGCGTGCCCTGCCGCCCGCCACCTCCGCCGCCGCGCGGGGAAGTGTGGATAACGCAGATTTATTAAGTTACCTTTTTTGCGAAATAATATTTATTTTTTTAGGTGGATTTTTTTTTTTATTTAGCCCGGTTTTGTATGCATTAGTAGAATCAGTTATCGATACCTAACAACACCTTCACGGGTCGGACAGGGTTTTCTTAACATACTGTATAAACTTTGTGTCAAAGCGGGCTGCCGATACATTTGACCTGAGAGATTTTTCCAAATTCCTGTTTGACTGCTGGTATTTCTACCAAAATACCTACCGTAATTTCTACCAAACTATTGACGGCTTTCAATGCGGCAGTTGTAGTATCTAATAAAGATCAAATTGAGTTTTGACGGGAAAGCCAAGATGAGTGTCACGCGCATTTTTCATTGGACTTTTAAAATTATTTATAGTGTCGTTTACTAAATAAAAACGCGCGATTTATGCAGTAAAAAGTGCATTCAGTGAATAATTCACAAAGAACATTGAAATATCGCAGCATAGTGGCCACATCATGGCTTTGCATAAAATCTCTTCGAAGTCGGCTCACGCGGCCGTTTTTTCAACTGTCATTGGCGATATCCGCCATTATTGTGAAATATTTTTTTTTTTTAGGAATTTCTATAATTTGTTACACGTGTTATTGGCAAAATTGTTGTATCTAACCATAGAAGCCATTGCAGAGTTGAAGTAGTATTCACTCTAAAGAAAAGAAAAGATCAAATTTAAAAAAACACATAATATTCGTTTTATGAAACTATCAGTGTCAGGAACGCAATCTCTTGTTGCATTGTAAAACTGTAAGTAAACATTCCTTGTCAAATATTACTACTTGCTGGTATTTTTATTATGTACTGTGTGTGTATTTACCTTCAAATTAAATAGGAATGTATTCATTAATTAGATCGAAAAGCAACGTGACCTGAAGTGTATGGGAACACTAATAGAAACAAGGTTATAATGTTTTCAACCTTATAAAACTGGAGTTAAAGTTCATTTTAGAGTATATTTATCCCCATACAATGCCACAAATATAAGATATTATTTGACTGATCTCTAAAAATATATTTTCATTGGTGTTTTATGTAACTATAAATATATGAATAGCCTAAAATAGTCAAATGAAACTTGTTTAGTTATTTTTGGTAGTAATTTGAATCCACCAGAAAGCTAATTATCTCCTTGTTCTGTATTTCTCACATCCACTGGATTATTATAGTCCACCCGATCTTACCTACCAATTTGAAACCTAAGTACCAAATCAAAACTGTTTGTTATAAACCTAATTAAAGTAATTGGGAGCGCAAGCGTAGACAAATGTCTTGATGTTCATGTTCATATAACATGAACTTACAGTGAATTTACTATTAATGATCTGTTGATAATTAATTTGATTTATCTGTATATACAATATTTAAAGAAAACCCCGTCCGGCCCATAAGGATAATAAAAGTTTGGTAAACATATGAGCAAATAAAATATGAAAGTTTACATAATCGTCATAGTAACATTACTAATGAATTTTGAAATAATCTTTTTCTTCCGCGAATTAATTCCAGCTTCCCCAGAATTTGGTACCTTTTAAAAAAGTGACAACACCATTTTCGACGGTGTTAATTAAAACTGCGCGCCGCGTGCCCTGCCCCCCTTGGTCCGCGCATGTATTGCCTACCGCACATGTATTATCTCCTGTTGCGAAATAATATTTATTTTTTTAGGGAGAATTTTTAGCTTAGCCCAGCTTTTTAGAAATAACTTCACGGATTGAACAGGGTTTTCTTTACATACTGTATATCTTAATTTCTTTGTTATGTACACCGATTAGGTTTTCACACTAATTATGACTATGTATTCAACATTACATATTATAAACATATTTACACAATTCATACTAGTCCCGTGGGCTTTTTTTACCATTCAAACTCACATACACAAACGGTGAAACCCGTAACAACCATATGTAGGCAATACAAATATTTGCTCCGTGCGGGTCAAACTCGTGACACACAGCAGTTTTTTTTTTTTTATAAATTATAAACTAGTGCTTGACCGCAATCGCACCTGATGGTAAGCAATGATGCAATCGTTGATGATAAAGTGCGCTAGTTTATTAATAGCCTATTCACTCTAACTTTGAAGACACTTAAATTGTAGTCTGACGGAAACACTGCCGCTGGCAAAGTGTTCCAGTCCCAGTTGGTGGCAAAATAAAAAGTGTAAAAAAAAGTGTATTACGGGTTGGGGTTCCCATACAAGTAAAGTGGCGAGGGAATTTATTTTCTTTTCAGTCCTAACGTGTTATATTGTTGGATATGTATTCAAAAATGAATATGGGTTTACGAAAATCATTTTTTGAAAATGTTAATATTTTCGAAAATAATTGCTCCAAAAATGAAAAAAAAAATGCGCCCTCTAACTTTTAAACTATAAATTTAAAAAAAAAAATCTCCAAAATAGATCTTCCTAAGTATTTTGAACTTGATAGGTTGAATAGTTATTGAAAAATTTAACAAAATAATTTCTTAACTAAGTTTGTAATTTAACTGTACATGCAAGCATTTTTTCTATTTATACAGAGTGGTGCTGATAATATGACAATAAATGAAAACACGAACAATGTTGGTTCATAGGAATAATCCTAAACCATAGAAAAAAGTCTAGCATCAAAAATAAAAATTTCAAACAAACTAAATCGCATAAAATTGCAAACAGAGTAGAACAGCCTTTAATATATTGGTTTACTGACCTGTGGGAACTTATTCAGACGCACGGGAAACTACGGAAGCCTACACTGAGCGTGACCTGACGCGCTCTTGGCCGATTTTTTTAAAACATTTATTAAAGTGAAAACTTCTTTAACATCGCTCTGATATTGAAAGTTAATGAAACGAAAAAGCGATAGCAAAAAGAGACAGACATAAATTCATAAGATTTAAGTTCGAAAAATGTGTTCACGAAACAATATAAATAACAATGTTTTTTTTTTTTTTTTTTTTTTTTTTTTTTTTTATTAAAATATAAACCAGCGCTTGACCGCAATCCCGCCTGATGGTAAGCAGTGACGCAATCGTTGATGGTAAAGCGCACTAGTTTATTAAGAGCCTATTCACTCTAGCCTTGAAGACACTCAAATTGTAGTCCGACGGAAACACCGCCGCCGGCAGATTGTTCCAGTCCCTCGATGTACGCGGTATAAAGGACGAGGCGAAACGCTTCGTCCGGATCGTTGAGGTGTTAACAACATAAGGGTGGAAACTCGCCGTACGACGGGTCGTCCGATGGTGGAACGGAGATGGGGGAATTAAATCGTGCAATTCCCTCGCACACTCCCCAGAATGCATCCTATAGAACACCGAAAGGCTGGCTACTCTACGCCTGTGCTCTAGGCTTTGGAGACCAACTCGAGTTAAATCAGGGTCACCAATCAGCCTCTTCGCACGCCTCTCCACTGAATCCAAAGTGGCCAGGTGACACTTAGCAGCACCAGCCCAAATGTGGCTGCAGTACTCCACACACGAACGGACCTGTGCTTTGTACAACATTAGAAGCTGCCCTGGTGTGAAGTACTGCCGGACCTTTGCGATTACACCAAGTTTTCTGGCAGCCACCTTGGCCTTGGACTCAATGAACCGCCCAAAGTTTAGGTTCGAGGAAATCTCAACACCCAAAAGCTGAAGGCGGTCGGTACACTCCAAGGATACATTCCGAAAAGTAGGAGCCAAGGTGAACGGGCTCCTTTTGGCGGTGAAGAGACACGCCTGCGTTTTGGCGGCATTGAATGCTACAAGATTGGCATTGCCCCATTCGGAGACTGCCTGAAGTGCAACACTCGTTCGCTCTACCATGGCCTCTCTTTCGGACCGGATTGATTCCCTACTAGCCCGAGCATCCGGCAGGTATCTCTCCACAACTGTGCTGTCATCTGCATACCCATAGATACCGGGCATCAGCAGATCGTTAATATGCAGCAAAAACAGAGTTGCAGAGAGAACAGACCCCTGAGGAACACCGGCATTAGTCGACATGGGCTCAGATGAGCATCCGTCGACAACAACTCGGAGGGACCGTTCAGTCAGGAAGTCTTTTACCCAGCCAGTCAGGCTAGGGGAAATGCCGTACGCTGGAAGCTTACTCAAAAGGCCAGCGTGCCATACCCGGTCGAAGGCCTTCGAGACATCAAGGGAGACAGCAATCGCTTCCCCATTTCTCTCGAGGGCCTCGCCCCACAAGTGAGTGGCATACACTAGTAGGTCCCCAGTTGACCGATTGCGGCGAAACCCGTACTGTCGGTCACTGAGGAGATCGTTACCTTCCAGGTATGCCAAGAGGCGCGAGTTCAATACACGCTCCATAATTTTACAAAGTATGGAGGTGATCGAAATCGGCCGATAGTTGGTAGGATCGGCACGACTACCCTTTTTGGGCACGGGCTGCACGTTGGCAAGCTTCCAGGACTTGGGCACTATACCAGTCCCAAATGAGAGGCGGTACAAGCGTGTCAATACAGGAGACAACTCGGGCGCACATGCTTTTAGAACAAACGCTGGTATACCATCCGGACCACTAGCCTTATTCACGTCCAGACGACACAGTGCTCTCAGAACCTCCTTGTTCCGAATGCGAACCTCAGGCATTGAAGTACCGCAATGGGGTAAAATAGGTGGAGTAGCACTGCCAGTATCAAGACGGTTCCGTAGCCAAATGGCAAAAAACGGAACCCTTATAGATTCGTCATGTCTGTCTGTCCGTCCGTATGTCACAGCCATTTTTTTCCGAAACTATAAGAGCTATACTGTTGAAACTTGGTAGGTAGATGTATTCTGTGAACCGCATTAAGATTTTGATGCAAAAAAAAAATATTGGGGGCTCCCCATACTTAGAACTGAAACTCAATTTATTTTTTTTCATCATACACATATGTGTGGGGTATCTATGGATAGGTCTTTAAAAATGGTATCGAGGTTTCTAAAATATTTTTTTCTAAACCGAATAGTTTGCGTGACAGACGAAAGAAAGTGGAAAAAAGTTGGTCCCCTCCCCTCTAACTTCTAAAATAAGGAAATGAAAAATTAAAAAAAAAAAGAACATATGATGTACATTACTATAAAAACTACCAACGAAAATTGTTTTGAACGAGATTTACTAAGTAGTTTTTTTTTTTTAATACCATACCTCGTAAATCGTAAACCGCTTATTACTGCGTAATCTTTCATACAAATGACTTAAATCCTTTAATTTCATAAATAAATCGTACGGAACCCTTTGTGCGTGAGTCCGACACGCACTTGGCCGGTTTTTATGCTCAATTTTGTAACCCACTCGCAAGGATAGTGGGAATTTGCTTGGGCCTCAGCGTTGTACTACTGTTGATAGATATCTTGTAACTCACATGTTTCATGGTTTTACTTCTACCGCGGGCGGATTCCACACAATTCTTTTTTGTTCAATCCTTATAACAACTTTTAATAACCGCTGTACTGTTTAATGTGATAACCTAATTGTTACCCTGTACATAATACAAAGTTTTGATACATTTGGTGCTCTAAATATATTTCAGAAAGTGGATTGAAGTTACCACCAATAATTGTTGAATTATTTAGTACAATATATATATGTATATATATGTGTGTATACATAAGGATACGTATTAGTGTAACATTAAGATATTTAGATTTTTATCGAACAAATATAATGTTGAACACTGAAAAACGTAGTTTTGTAGTTTTAAGTTCATCAAAGATCTATGATTCTGGGAAGTTATTAATAGAAATTGGATATTCCGGCGCTTAATACCTAAACTTGATTCAACGAAAGAAAACTATGGATATATATATTATGTTTCCGTACACAAAGATAATTAATACCTATGTATGCCACTATAGGTTTTGTTCATAAATAATTATAAAAATACTTATGTAGGTACAGACGACAGCACATCAAGCTACTACCATCTGTCAGATTCCTTTATTCGATTTTTAACTTTATCTGTAAACCATTAAGGCTCAAGGTTGATTGGGAATATTAGACAGTTTAAAGTAGCTTGGTTGTCCGTACTAACAATATAAATATACAAAAACTAAAATATTTTTCACAGTTGTTTCAAGTTTAGGTATACATACAGTATGTTAAGAAAACCCTGTCCGACCCATAAGGATAATAAAGGTTAGGTAAACATGACCAATTATAATATAAAATTTTACGTAATCATCATAGTACCAATACAAATGAATTTTGAAATAATCTTTTTTTCCCGCGAATTAATTCCAACTTCCCCGAAATTTGGTAATCTTAAAAAAAGTGACAACACCGGTATTATTATGAGCGAATAGCGATGCGACCACGTGCCGCGTGCCCTGCCGCCCGCCGCCCGCGGAAGGGTGGTTAACGCACATTTATTAAGTTACCTCTTTTTGCGAAATAATATTTATTTTTTTAGGGGGATTTTTTTTTTTAAGTTTAGCCCGGTTTTGTATCCATTAGTAGAATCAGTTATCGATACATAACAACACCTTCACGGGTCGGACAGGGTTTTTTTAACATACTGCATAAGCGCCGCAATTTCCTATCTCTAGTTATTAATTTGTATAATTTTAAGTTCCAACGTGATATGCGACTGGTCAGGCATTATGTTATTGGTTTATTATGAAATTATTTTTGGATTATATTGTATGTTTAGAAGCTTTAATGTTCTAGTGTAAGGCACATAAATTATAAAATATCTAATATATTTTGTTGTAAGTGTAAGAAAATATACGGTTGCGATAATAATTTGGCTTTTATTTTCATGAATCAATGAACAGAAACACTAATATTTTGTTTCTATTTATTTGTAAGCTTAAATCTAATTATACAAAACGTAACATTGCAATCCTTCTGCTGGAAGATAAAATTAAAATGTGATTATCACCAAACTAATTCGAATTGTATTAGACACGTGTCCTTAGTTTACAATTATAAACTTTAATGTTCTACAAATAAAAAACAAAATACAAAGTAGCCATAGGTCCATATTTAAAATGGTTGTTTTTATTCTAATGTGTGAAACACGACTCAAGCACATACTTATACCTAAAATATACGAAAATACTTAATCAATTTACAGAAATTATATATGACATTAAACTGAATTTGAAATAGTTAAACTGAATAATATTCCAGTTAAGAAATAAATTCAAAATATATGTAATAATTTTGAATTAACTAATCCTAATAGTATAATACTTACACTAACATCTAATTTTTGTATAATCAATATACTCTGCCATTTGCTAGAAACACCAAGTTATCAAATTACACACAAAATATTAAAAAAAAAAAAACATTCATTTATCACAACAGAACGTAGACACAGCTGTCCTTAACCACTTTAAAGGTTAAACTAAAATCAAGTAGCACTCTTAATTTAGTGGAAAATCACAAATTATTACGATTTTTTTTTAAATTTTTTGCTTCTGCATGAAGCGACTGAGAAACGCAAGTCCAGGATAAAACACCTTTTACAAGAATATAAAAAGATATTGAAGAATTTTATATGATACGTGGCATGAATAAAATTGGGGGACTGGTATGTTATGCCCTCCTTTCAAAACCATTAAAAAGACATCTAATTCAGTGAAGTTAAACATGGTTCTTAGACGTTAATGGCAGTCATAAGTTAATAGCTCCATATTCATGGTAACGATAACAGCGCAACATTGATACAGTAACATGTTTTTTGCATGTTGGCACACACACTTTACAGTTTTGCCAATACAAAAAACATGATCATGGAACGCTATTACGCAATTGTTGATAGCCACGAGTACTGGGCTTTTTAGTACTATTATTAAATTAAAAGACATTCGTTACATAATTAGATCAGCGATGCTCAACCCACGGTTTGCCAGATTTCTTAATAGTCTATATTATATCCTTTTTTTTTTTTCAGAACTAAAAAATGTTGTCCGGTACATATTAGTATAGTGATTCTATACCAGTTGTCATCTTTAGTGTATAAGGTTAGCAATAGGGTTTCTGTTACATATTCTTTGAATAGAATTACGTACGGAATTTGACTGTTATAAAAATATATTTGATAATATGGCTTCAGTATAGTTGTGACGTTCTACGTTAAATATATCTATGAGAATAAACGAAAAGTTAAAAAGAATCACCTAAGGTTGAGTATAGCTGCTTTATATTATCAGGATTAACATATTGTTAGACAATTATTTAGAATCATTGTGGTTGTTGCAATACAGTATAAACTTTTTGTAAGCTGCAATTTTTTTTGGAATCAATGATATTTTCAACAATATACGTTATTTTTTTGTATATGAGAAACCGGAAAAATGTGTTCAGTATTTTTAAGTAAAGAGTCGTTCAAAAAGATGATCATGAAAAATTTTAGTTAGTCCTGCTGTGCGCACGTGCCTAGTACCACAATCTGCCGTGAACTGTGTTGTGCGCTCGGTAACACTGCAACAATTTCTAAATGTATTTGGGAAAAAAAAATATAACATGATGTAAAAATGATTGAAATCGATTCCGTTGTTTATTCTGAACAAACTATATTGAGGTTTCGTATATACAAAAAAAAACGTACATGAAAATTATGCTTAGAAAGAAATAAATTTTAATTTATCTGTAAGAAAAAATACTAAAACTAAATACCTAATGTTTATATTACGCAAAAGTTGCGGTGTAAAAAGTTTACACTGTATATTTTTAATATCCAGTTAAAGCGTTGCCTATAAATGGCCCCGCTTATGAAAGTAGGCTGCTGGATGGAGCTACCTACCACGTCATAAATATGACGTAAATCGTAAGTTTAGCCAAAATATATTTTCAAAATCGAACTGGAACACAAGTATTTTTGATTTATTTTTTAATAATTTATTTAGTACGCTTGTGATTAATATAATGACATGCTTACACACTTCTAAATCGACATTAGGTGCCTTAAATGTAATTCGAGGTTCAAAAAGGTTACAATGGCCGTTTCGGCGCGTGAGTTGAAATCGCAGTGACATAGGGGCATTGACGCTTCGTTTTTCATGATTTATCAAAATTCCCAATAGTAGCTGCTAGTCCAGTTCAATGATATCATCGATGTCGTCCAAATCAAAGTCCTTCAGGGTCATAGCTGTGAAAAAAGAACATGTTATACTTACAATGTTTTAAAAGGTTTATTTCTAGCGCAAAAGGCGCGACTAATCATTAATTAATGCCTTTTGAGCAAGGGACATCCGACGCACAAGCTGTAACCATGGCTTCAATACATGAGCCTGTGTTGAAATTTTTGGGCGGTTATACGTCCTGTTTGATGCATTTCGACAGCGAATCATGTGATGAATTCATGGTGAAAACTTATTCTACGCCTACTGTTGTTTTCTCAACATTCGACCCAAAATAGCGAGTTAAAAACATAAAATTCTTGTAATACCGTGGGCTTAGTGGCGCCTAGACATAAATACTTACGTTCAGGCTTTTTCTTTTTGACCTGAGTGACCTCCGTAGAAGACTGCCTCTTCTTAGAGTCGCTCTTAGGGTTGAAAGTAGTTCCGATGTTACTGTAAATAAAAAAAAAAAAACATTAGAGAAACTGCACTAAATCAGGGCCAAAAGCAAAGCTGTTATTCGTAAATATTACATACAACAAGATACCTTCTGCTTTGCTAGACTTGCCTTATAATGCCTTTAAAGCACAATTAAAACCCAACCTCTGTTCAAAGGCATCATTATCAACCTTTTTATCGTCCCACTGTTGGGCACAGGTCTCCTCTTATACGGTGAAGGATTGAGCGTAATCACCATACTTGTTCAAAGGCATCCTGGAATACTATTCTGTCAACGACTTTAAATGATAAGAAAAACTGGTCGCTTTGATTAACTCGAGACAATTATTGTGTTCTTTCTCCAGTGTTACCTTACTGACATATGAATTAATATAATTGTAATTTTTTTAACATGCATACATATGTGAGCCCTTATACCTGGAGGCATTTATTTAGTAATAAGTCTTTACTTCTTTACATTTCCATTTATAATGATTTCTTTTTATTTTTTTCTTTTCTTAGTATGAACATTCATGTGACAGGCTGGCATATGGTAATTAATTTGATTTAATGTCGTGTTTTCGTGTTTTAGTTACTATATATAGTATTGTATAAAGGCATGTGTTTTTTTAATGAACAGACAGCTGTGCTTCTGGGGAGCTTGTTCTGCCACTTCTTCCCATTAAAAGCACTAGGAAGTGGCGAAAGGCGGGCGTTTTGAGGGATTGTCTTATGTAATATTGCTGTTCAAAAAGAGCTGATTTTCAGCCTAATTTGAAAAATGACTTTTGATTTTGATTGGTTTACAGATCAATCTCCAAGTAGTCGTACATTGTAAAAGGACAAATATCAAAATTTTGATAATTTTAGCCGTTTAGCAAAAGTTAAATCTAAGATGGCTCTCTGTGCAGTTTTGGATTCTAAAATAAGTTTAATCAAAGTTCCTATTTAAGTAAGAAGTCCAATCTAAATACTTACGTAAGATCCACAGTTTCTGTGGCCTTCAAGACAGATTTGCCTTTCTTGTCCGTCGGATTACCAATTTCGGCATTCTTCAGTAACTTGCTGGTTTGAGCACTAGTCAAATTGTCAAAGCTTATAGAGTTCTTTCCACGATTTTTCGGTTCTTCATTAATCTGCTGTTGGTTTTTGTTTAAGAAAGGCGTTATTCTCTTTATGAGAGCATCTTTCTTAATCTGTTTCTCTACTGCCTCATTTATATGTTTCGGCACTAGCGCTCTTGGGATCTTGGTTAATTTTAATTCTTTTTTTTCATCTGAGGCTTTGTTTTTAAGGTCCGAGGACACCACATGTTGCACAGAAATGTTGGAGGTTTTACTTTTTTCTGATATTAGGGTTACTGATTTGTCTGGATAGTCTACAGCCTTTATGTGCACGACGTCCTTGAGGATTGAGAGAGGATTCTCAGGGCTCGCGGGCCGGGTATTAGTGCTAGACACATTGCTAATCTGCTGTGATTTCCGTGCGGGAACTTTCTTCTCGGTCCTATTTTTTTCTGTTATACGTGGCGTAGTCTTTTTCGATAATGCGTCGTTTGTATCGGTTAGATCAAACGTCGCGGTTGTAGAAGGTTTCGGAGCGATCGCTTTTTGTTTAGCAGCAACAGGTGATGTGTTAGTTAAATCAACAGTCGAGGAGTTGGAAGATTTCGGCACAGTCAACTTTGATTTCGGAACCTCGGGAGTCGTAGCGATTAACGTCTCATATGCACTAGGTTTATTTAAGAATTCGTTAAGAACCTTTTTAAATGTATTGCTCGCAGTAGTTTTTCTATTTTGTTCTTCAGGTGGTTTTGGAAGAATCTTTTTAACAGCAGTGTTTGCAGTAGTTTTTCTATTTGGTTCTTCAGGTGGTTTCTGAGCAGTCGTCGGCTTTGGGTTCTGTATGACAATATTGTTAGTGTCAAGAGAGTCAGTAGCCGGTTGATCTGGTGTAGCTTGTAAAGCGGCCCGGGTTATAACCTCAATAGCTCCTGATTTGGTTATTCTGAGTATATCGCCCGGTTTGCATGCTGTTCTGTTTGATGCCGGACTACTTTCAGGTTTCATGGCAGGTAAAATGGGCTCGCTCGGTGCGGTGTTAAACGAATTAACTGAAACTATTTGCTGCGCGCAAATTATCTTTGGTGGCTCTGTGGTGGAGGAGTTCGGCAACGGAAGTTGATCGGATGGTATGAGAACATATTGGGGTTGTATGCCAGAGGACGACTTGACTTGCCGTAGCACCAATTTCTGAGGTGTTGTTGATTGAAAATTATGGGCTTGAGCAGAGTGATGAAGAAGGCCCTGCATGGGCGGGAGGGGGAGTTTGATTCCTGGGTTCTGTGCACTGGTGAGGGACACGGGGACAGGAGCCTGGTACGGCGCTGTGGGTGTTGTTGTCGCTGGAATGCTCGGCGGAATTGAATCTTCGTCGTCGCTATCTAAACATATGGTGCCGTCATTCGGCACAATTCGTTCCGGCACAACCGGCACCGTTGCACTCGCTTGAACGACGGTCGGCGTGGCTGTAGCGGCGGTTATGGTTAGCAGCTTTGGTGTTTGTACCGAAGGAGCGTTACGCCTTAGGAGTATTTTAGGTGGCGCAACTAATTTAGGTGTTGATACGCGGGATCCGTTTCCATTGCCGACGGTTACCCGAAAGCCTTGTTGTACATCCACCCCGCGTGGGGTTACTGTGCTTGACTTAATAGTTTTGTCAATGTTTTTGACAGTAATAGGCTTGTTAGTGGGCACGAGAGGCGGCGGGGACACGGGGAGAACGGGCTGAAGGGGCGAGGACGCATTTGAGGGCGAGGCCCGCAAGTCGCTGATAATGACGTCATCGTCGTCGGGCAGGATGCACTCCACGCGCGGTTCCACGCGCTCGCTCTTCAGCTGCGGCATGCCGTACGCTGGACTGTCTCCAAGACGGGTCGTTGTCTTGATACTAAAAAGAAATACCAGTTTTAACAATGCCCATAGGCTTGTCCTTAAACATACCTGGTGAATAAACCACATGCACCAGGTATGTTCAAATACCTATAAGTACATATTTACCTAATACTTCGGGGAATACAGTAATGATGTTATGTTATCAATTACAATTTACCTACAATCTGAACGACGCAATCGGTTAAATCTATTAAAAAATAAGTTAAGTCCTGTACATTATTTCGTCTCTATGCCTGGCTAGTTCTTCTACAGAAATATTTCGATATGATAATATAAACAAATATGAATTATTGGAAAAATAACTGTAGTTCCTATTCCATAAAGTTTAGTTTAGGCTACAAATTCAAACATTAAAAAAAAAATGTAAAAGTTACTCTGAAATCAACTTAACTGTTATTTAAATTAATTTGGTATTTTTTAACTTGGATGGAACGGGGATGTGTAGCACAAGGCCTCCTTCACTTGGCAGTAACTTAAGCTGCAACGCGAATCTTGATGCAGGTTTTACCTGTATAATGAACTTTGAACACACAACAAACACTAAACTACAACTCTATATAAATCTCAATATTTATCAAGTCGAAATACCAGAGTGAATCAGGTGGAATTTTTGCAAAAGAGATTTTGTACAAATTTTATACCCCAATTTTAAAGTTATAAAAATATCTAGAGTATTTTCAATATAAAAAATTACAAACTAGTTGTAATACTAAAACGCTCAAGACACATTACAGATGATTTTTCTGCTGTAATGTCTCTTATTATAATATCGCACCTTTAGAACAATAGTGACCTAATTCGAAATTTGAAGATTTCAATGTTGATGTGTTGAACTTGTTGCAACAATGTTGAACAATAAAACATCAATGTTGAATTATTAACAGTCGATGAAGATGGTCTTGCAAGGTAATTTTATGAGTCAACATTGAAGTCTCTATTGTTCTAAAGGTGCGATATAATAGTTTTGATAATTTTAAGGTGATAAGAGTATTTCCTTTCTAAATAAAAAAAACTCTATACTTACAACCCAACCGGCACCACGGTACTATTGAGACTGACAGCAGACGGCGTAGCTACAGCCTTAACCTCAGCCGCCTTTGGTTTATCAGATGCTGTTTTTGCTTCATTCGTAGCGAATTTCTGCTGAATAATATCTTCCCGGAGTTTAGTACTCTTGGTTTTGGAACTCTTTGCAACGGTTTCTTCAAAAGTTTTCTGGGTTTGGATCATCTGCTCTTTCATTTGTATGCTGGCAACAGCGTCAACTACGGAAGAGGCGGCAGCTTTTGGGTTGGCACTGTGCATTTTCTTTAGCATATCTTTACCAATTACCTGTTGAGAATTAGGTGTCTTTAGGAGTAATATAATACAGGATTTGTTTTAAATGACCAGCCAAATTTATGGATGTGGTACAAACATTACAACTGAACAACTTTCTCCATAGGACCAATACCGTAACCATGAAAAATTTATCCTGTCCCATAGAGTACTTCAATATACACTGCCTAAACATATGAGGCAGCCGAATTTTAATTCACAATTACAATGTTGGTTTCATGGAAAAAATTGGTAAATCTGATGGTCTGTACCACAATACCCTTGAATTTGGGTGGTCTTTGAAAATTAACCCTGCATACAAGATATAAAGAAAACCCTGTCCGATCCGTGAAGGTATTGTTAGGTATCGATAACATTCTACTAACTATGCATACAAAGCCGAGCTACACTTAAAAAAAAAAATCCCCCTGAAAAAATAATTATTATTTTGCAAAAGGGGGTAACTTACATGGTAATACATGCGTAGGCGATGAGGGCAGGGCGCGCGGGCGACGGGGAGCAGGGCACGCGGTCAAACAAAATGCCGCCAGTATTGTACATTCATTCATACAAGGTATCTACCAATAATACCGTTGAAAATGGTGTTGTCTTTTTAAAAATTTACCAAATATATTGGTTAATGCGCGAAAAAAAAAAGATTATTTCAGTATTCATTAGTATGTTATTATGATGATTATGTAAAGTTTCAAATTTCATTTGGCCATGTGATTACCAAACCTTTATTATCCTTATCGGTCGGACGGGGTTTTCTTTACATATTGTATATTGATCAATGGTTAAACACCAACAACCTTGGAAGGTTGTAGTACTATAGTCATAAACAACAACTTTTGTTCTATGAATTTTTAATCCAACTAAGTATGGTTTTCTTACATCAAGTAAAGCATGTAACAGGAAATCGAATATTTCAAATATGAAAGTCATCATCATCATCATCTCAGCGTTAATCCCAGTCGCATCCGCAGCATTTCAGCTTTGGAGTCTGGGGTCCGCTTTACCAGTCTAACTGCTGATTTTGGCTAAACTTCGATATTTTCCGTGAAGCGACTGCCGTCTGACCTCCACAACCCGAAGGCGATATCGAAGCATTGCAATTAGACCAACTGTTGGACTTTTGAAGGCTCCAACAACCCGTAACGACTGCCATTAGATGTTCGTATGGTAATCGGGACCAATGGCTTAACGTGCTTTCTGAAGCACGACCAGACCTGTACAAATATTCATATTCATGCATACAAATATTTGCACTGTGCGGGGATCGAACACGCGCCTCTTACGCAAAGGCCGCGTTCGCTACCGCTACGCCACGGAGGCTGTCATTTCAAATATGAAAATCTGATAAGTAATTAAGTAAGTCTTGAAAGGCTGCTAATGATTTACCAGAACCAGAGGTTTAATAGAACCTGTATAAGCAGTAGAATATCTCAAATAAAAAAAAAAAAGCTCTGGTAAAACGGGATGAATAGATAGGTTTTCGATCTTTGGTAACGATTTTCGTAATGTTCCAGTTTTGATACCCTTTTTTCTAGGCATGTATTTATCCAGTCTTGGACCAAACTATTGAAATATATTTGTTTTTATTCAGACATGTTTGTAATTAATAAAAAAATTCACAAAATAAACCTGATTTCTACTTAGTTCTCTTTTGAGGTGAATCGACAAGCCTGAGGGGCGATTACAAAAAAATCGTAGGGCTGCCTCAAATTAGTTTCCCTGATAAAGGTAAGCAAATGAAACTCTAGAAAGTAGCTTTAAAAAAACATATATAACTAACGATATTATTTTTTTAGTATAAATGTTAAAAATAAACTAAAGTGAAACAAAACCAAAAGTTTTACACGAACTGTACTCAGGTACATATAACAAAATATTCCCTAAGTTGAATAATACCTAGTACTACAACAAAAAATAATTACTTAAATTGGACTTGTAATTCCGGAAATATGCGAACACAAACATAAAAACATACATACACATTTGTTCAGACGCTAATATAGACCAACGTTTACAAAAACTGGGCAGTTCCGAAAATATTACATACAAACGGGTCGAATTGATAACCTACTCTTTTTAAGTCGGTAAAAATGATATTTGTAACTAAACGCGAAGATTGAATTGGCTTGTATCCTAAAAAATAATTTAATGTCCGTCAGATAGCTTTATAAAAAATATTGAACACGTATTTTTTATTTTTTCTTTTATTCAAATACTTAGGAAGATATATTGATTTGAAATGTCGCATGCGTCACGCCATGGTGCAAAATATAGAACGGCGTGACGTAATTAGCCCCCACTCTGTAACTTTAATACGCTATATCTCAGTAATTTTTGGTAATTACGACAAAATAAAAAATACGGATCTTAATTTTTTTTATTATCTATAAGACGGACTAATTATTTTTTTGATTTTCATACCTTGGATATATCCCTATTGTAAACAATCAGTACCAACCAACGGTGCTTTTAACTTTGTGGTAGCCCTGTCATAATCATGGCTAATCACCTCCTTCTCGTGTCTATTAACCATATTCACGTGCCCATTAACCCCTCAGGCTTGTCTATTCACCCCTCAGGCGTGTCTAATTACCCCAAATTTTTTAAGGAAACAAGGCTTTCAAAATAATAACAATTAAATATAATAATGCATATTCCTCCCTTAATAATTACTGCAGCATTTATTTAAAAACATAATGCAATGACTGTAATTTGACGATAGTTTCACCAGTTCTGACCAAAACCGAAATACGGACGTTCAAAGTTACGTATGCCTACCGACAATGTTTTATTGACAACTTTGAGATTATATTTTGACGGTTTTAGCGACTTTGCCACAAATCAAAGGTTGCCAGACTACGAAAAATATTATCAAAAAATTGATAAAGTTTCGGGTTTTTTACTGGAGACACCGAGTTTGCCATAAAAAACCGTTTGAAATTATCCCTAAATATTTCTCTATTCCCCCCTCGAATTCTATTCACCCCGTTTTACGGTAACTTTACTTTCATCTGTTTTTCGAAACTAACTAACGGTTTTAAAGCATTTCTTACAAATATGAAAATTACCAAAACATTCAATTGGAATTGAATCTTGAAATTTTCAATATCTATCAAGCTCCTGAAGTTCCACCAACTAATTAAATGCTGTACTGTACGTCAATGTGACGTCATGGAACATTATTGTTAAGCGAATAAGAACTTAAATTACAAGGTTATTTGGCCCGTGGCGACACTGAGATGGAAAGTTATGCGGGTGAAACCGTGGCGCGCAGCTAATATGATAGACAAAATTTGGGAGTTAAAAACAAATAAATAATTCATAGATAAAGTCAGCTTACCTTCACAGCTATATCATAGACGGGTCCGCTACACACTGGTTTGCCCGTTTGTTCGGCCTCTTTATACGCTTTCAACGTGCTATACTGCGCAGCAAGCGTAGCCGCATCTTCATCTAACATAGGATTACCAACCAAATACGTATGTGCTACGATATTGATAAAATTCTGATTTTTCAATAAATTCATTGGTAAAGGCACTACTTCATCGCTCGAGGGGTCTGATACAGGAGATTTTTCAGGCACATTTTTAGGTTTATAGACTAACTTCTCGGTAGTAGCGCGACTTAACATTGCACCCTCATCGTCACTTAACAGTATGCTTGAATTATCTTTTTCTGGGGGTATACTGACGCTCGCGATTGGTTCATCGTCAATTGGTTTACTAGGTTCTTTAGGCGAGTCCTTATTTGGTTGTCTAGTGTATGTCTTAATAATTCTATCTTTCGGTTTTTTAGGACCACACTTCTTAGGCATACTTGTGTTTTCATTAGTAATACTGGGTTTCTCATTAGTCTTCAAGCTGTCAAAATTGTTCATTATTTCGCGTGACTCATCAGCACTCATAGTGCTCTCGTCTATATCGGTAATTTTTGAGGGTGATAAGTTTTTTGACTTTTTTTTTGGTTTCATCGCACCTGCGTCCGGTACAAAATCGGTATCTCTTGCATCGAAATCGTCATCATCTAAGTTGATGACGATTTCTTGAGCTAAAGAATCGATGCTTTTTTCAGCTGCTATTGCTGCTTTTCTCTTTGTCCTTTGGCCTTCAGGTTCGTCCGATTTCCTTTGACTTGTATAGGACATATTGGGAGTCGGGTCACTTGTTATTAACTCTGGGTCGGCGTCGCCGGGCTCCCCGTTCGGTTCCGCGGAGTTATTGATAGACTCGGAGATGATGGTATTGACCATGGGAATAGACAGATGCTGTGGGAGTAACACCTTTGCTATGCTCGCAGTTACGTCATCTGACATATCTTCTTCAGTGAAATATCCACGTTTTATTATATTTCGGACTTTCTTGACCAGATTGCCAATGTCACGGTAATCTCTTTTATTCTGGTAGTCATATTTGATGAGTATGTTTGTGATTGCTTCCACCATGGCATCTTCTTGGTTGATGTCAGCACAAGAATTTTGGTTGGCGGATGAAGTGGATGCTACAGAGTCCATGTATTGTTTGCTGGTCCCTGGTTTGATGATGGATGATACTTTTCTTGGACCGCTTCTGGTTTCTAGTTTTTCGGTATCTTGTATGGGTATACAGCATTTGATGATGGAAGATTTCTTTCCCTTCTTAGTTTTAGGTTCACTAGGATTGTAGTCACTGGTGTCTTCTTCTTTGACAACGGTGGCTGATGCAGAAGCTGACGCGTTGTCATGAACACGCTTTAACGCAACTCTTGGGGCTTTCACGGTCAGTTTGTTTTCCATTTCTGTGAAAAATAGCAAAAAACAATTAAAGTAAATATTTTACATTATGAAATATATTATTATTATAATATGTCGACAAAAACAGCTTACGTCCATTACAGGTTGTCTTAGTTTTTATATATTTTCCTCTGGTAGTAAAAATATAATTGACGTGGAGATCAAAATATTATTCTTAGTGGAATTCAATTAGTATTACAATAAGTTATAATTACGTTTATGCGCCTGCTCTTGCTGGAACTGCATCCAGGCCGCGTTTCGCTCATGCTCAGGCAAGCCTTGCTCGCTAGAATCTCGTAGCAGCGAGTCATGCTCGTGTACTGCGTGTAGCAGCACGTCACGTGCCACGCGTAGCAATGCTACGTCGTGCACACCCACGGCTACGCCGCCTGCTACGCATGAGCCGCCTTCATCGTACCTGACCGGGAAACACTTTATTTAGTCAAGACAATACCCGCTGTCGCTGAAAACTGTGACTCTGCCTCGCAGTGTCACAACATTATGCTGATCGATGCCAGTTTTGCGTGGATGTGACGCATATTGTGCCCAATTTAATTTAATTTTCAGTTTGTATTGTTCTTTACGCGTTATGTCTAATGAAAAACTTAGTAAGGGTCAATTCACACGTACCACAACCACACCACGTCGCAGCGACAAAATGTAGTCAAGCTGTGGTTACGTGTGTATAGTATCGCAGCGGCTTTTTGCAGTTGCGTTGTGGTACCGACAAAATGTCGATGTGATTGCGTTGTCTTTCATTCACTTTGTCACAACACTATTTTTATTTCACCAAAAACTGACAACACAGTAAAAGTCAGTTGACTTCGTCTAATTAAAAATATGACTATAGGTGCGCGCTGTTGATGACCTCATGTCGTGACGATGTGGTCGGGGTGCCCCCGCCGGTGATGGCGTTGCCGTCGCGATGTGGTTGTGATGTGGTCGTATTACACAGTTGGCTGATAGCAACGTCAAAATGTGGTACGTGTAAATTTTAATATTCATTTTCAATACAACATATACGCGCGACCACGTGGCGTTGGTGTGGTGTGGTTGTGATAGGTGTGAATTGACCCTTACACTGCAGGCGAACAAAAGCTACAGCATAGTACATATTTACCGATGTTGTAAATTAATAAGCTCTATTTTCAATGTATAAGAGTGCAAAGTAACCAGGAACATATAAGTTTGTTATTGACTACCCGGAGGCGCGGACCTGCGGGCGGCTAACGATGAGTAATTAACTCGGCGCCCGGTCCACCAGCACCCTAATAGCGTAACACACTATTACTATTAATTTCTATTTTGAAGCATATTGCTAATCCATTGCCCTACATATTTGAAAAATGTGCCTGATCAATAATAAAAATAACGCAATGAGTGTTGTTGTACTGTCAAAATTAAACCTATTGATAATGATTGTGTGTACTCAATTACCCTGCTGGCCCAGGTCGACGACGCGTTGTTTTCCACGGGCGCCACAATTGGATAAATAAATATATACGGACAAATCACACAGATTGAGCTAGCCCCAAAGTAAGTTCGAGACTTGTGTTATGGGATACTAACTCAACGATACTAGGTATATTTATAATAGATACATATATAGACAAACATTAAAGGCCCAGGCCAATCAGGAAAAACTCGTTTTCCATCATGACTTGGCCGAGGATCGAACCCGGGGTTCCACGTCGCAGGCAGGCGTGTTGACCGCTGCGTCACGGGGGACGTCATACCAGCACATAGACAAAAAAATGTTGTTATTTACTTGTATAGCTCGGTGAGTTCAGCCATATTGTAATGTCTGTCGATCTGCTGTTCATCGACCACGCGACAGGCGACCGCTTGCTTCGTGACTGAACGTTCGTAAATCTTCTGCTCCATCGTACCCTGTAAAATCCATACTAATATTATAAATGTGAAAGTGTGTTTGTTTGTTTGTTTGTCCTTCCTTGACGCCGTAGCTAAGCAATCAATCGACCTGATTTTTGGCATACAGTTAGTTGAAAAGATGGAGAGTAACATAGGCTACTTTTGGTCCTAAAAAAACATCAAGTTCCCAAGGGAGATTACTGGAATATTTGTATGTGTACACCAAATATATATATATATATAATTACTAATATTATACATCGGAAAGTGAGTTTGTTTGTACCACTTTCACGCCGTAACTCCTGGACCGATTGCTTTGAAATTTTGCAGACGTAAAGTTAGAAGTCCGGATTAAATAATAGAGTACTTTTTATCCATATTCCCGAGAAAAATCTAAAAAGCGCGATATAACCGAAGTTAACGCGGGCGAAGCCGCGGGCGGAAAGCTAGTAAAAAATATATTAATATAAGAGTGCTTCTGACAGCCTCCGTGCTGTTGCGGTAGCGAACGCAGTGCAAATATTTGGATGCATGAATATGAATATTTGCACTGGTCTGGTCGTGCCTCGGAAAGCATGTTAAGCCGTTGGTCCCGGTTGCCATACGAACATCTAGTGGCAGTCGTTACGGGTTGTTGGAGCCCTCAACTGTCCTACAATTGGTCTAACTGCAATGCTTCGATATCGCCTTCGGGTTGTAGAGGTCAGACGGCAGTCGCTTCTTAGAAAATATCGAAGTTTAGCCAAAATGAGCAGTTAGACTGGTAAAGCGGACCCTAGACTCCAAAGTTGAAAAGCTTTGGATACAACTGGGATTAAGGCTGAGATGATGAAGAAGAGGAAGACCATAGGTTACGGCGGTAGGGGTGAGAGGGCACTTTAATGCATGCTTTGGGACACACCAAAGTTAGTATTTGCAGCAAAGTTTTGAAATACATATCCTAAAGGCAAAACTTTGAATGTATGTGACATCTACCAGAGCACACTGGGCATGTGTGGTAGATTATGAGGAGGGGTCATGATTATAAACTGATTAATGATTATGTTATATTTATGTCTGAAATACAAAATTAAAATAAACATTGCGCAGACGAAATGATAATGAAATATGTATTATATACACTGTCTGTTCAAAAAGTACTAGTAATTCTCGTTTCAAAAAAAAAAAAATATTTATTTATTTCTCTACAGGAATGTGTCTTCAAAGTAGTCAAGACATAATACACTAATGCAAGCTTTATTTCCAATTTTTGAAGCACTCTTGATATTCACTTTTTGATATGTCCTTGAGCACGCTCGGCGATTCGCCCTTCATTTCTTGAACCGAGGAAAAACGCCGAGGGGCCTACTTTCATGGGCCTCTTCAACTTTGAGTACAGGAAAAAGTCACATGGAGCCCTATCTGGTGAATATGGAGGTTGGGGCATGACTACGATATTCTTTTTGGGCAAAAAATTACGAAAAAAACAACGACGAGTGGACAGGTCGTAGCGCAAAAGCCATGAATTGATTTCTCATAAATCGGAGTTTTTTTTTTAATTGCTTCACGCAAACTTCACATAACTTCAAGGTAATATTCCATATTAACCGTACGACCTTGTGGTAAGAACTCTTGATGCACTATGCCATTATAATCGAAGAAAACAGTAGGCAAAACCATGAAATTTTATCGAACTTGACGTGTGACTTCGCTCTTCGCTCTTGGTGACGTTAAATGCTTCCAGGTGGACAATTGTGATTTAGTTTCGACATCATAACCGTACACCCATGTTTCATCACCAGTTATAGCCCTCTCAACCAAAACTGGATCGTCGTTAACGTCATTTAACAGCTCCTGAGCGATGTCCATGCGATTTTTTTTTTTGGTCAAAATTCAGCAGTTCAAGCAAAAATCGCCGAGCTCATTAAACACGTCGAACCTTAGCGACTACTAGGAACAAAGTAAACTGTGAATATAGCTGAAAATTTCATCATACTTTACAGTTCTTCAAATATAAGAAGTGCAACTTGACGTTACATACTTTTCAAGACGAGACAACTTTGTACATGCGTAACTTAAAAATTGACATTTATTTCTTCTGCAAAACCACGTAATTTTAAAGTTATTTTTATTTTTATCACAAACTGCACAGTTCTTAATCACTTAATTTACATTATTTTTTTTAAACAAAGCAATATAACCACAAACGCAATAAAAAAAGTAATGACAATCGGCCTCTCAGATCCGCGAAATATAAATGCAATTCCGGGTACTTTTTGAACAGGCCTCGTATAGGTACCAAATAGTTCATAAACAATCAAGGTTAATACACAATTAATTGTGTGTGGGCTAATAGATTGTGGCTCACCATGGCGACTAGGCGATATATGTAGCAGTCCTTCTTCTGCCCAAAACGGTACACTCGGAAAATGCTCTGTATGTCGTGCGCGGGGTTCCACGACGTGTCCATGATAATGACGCGATTGGCGGCCGTCATGTTCAGACCTAGGCAGCCGGCACGGGTTGATACCAGGAACAATCTGAGTGGGAAATGGAGATAATTTACTGTCTTGATTAACTAACATACGAAAAAGAGACAGTGGTACACATGCCATATAGTACTGTCCCTTTTTCACAGGGGAATAATACTGCTGACACACAGCCCTTTAGTCAATATTATCTAAAAGCTAAATGTTATACTGTAATAAATTACCTAATTAGTAGGCCAAACGATTATTAAATGATAAAAAAAATATTGGCAACAACTCAAAGGAGTTCGCGCGAAAGATACATGACTGAGTTTTTTTTTTATTAAGAAATCCTAGTGTCGCAACTACGATTTCTTCCTGTATCGTGGATGCGTTTACAAACATTTAAATTCACATACACAAGCAGCTAGACCCGGAACAACTACCTGTAGATCACACAAGTATTCGTTCCGTATGGGAATCGAACCCGCAACAAACAGCGCAGCAGTCGATCGCTCAGCCACTGCCACTATATTGTGTCGTCAAACTTATTCGTTTAATTTCTGTCTATGTTCGCACGATCACGTAGAACTTTGTAATTTATTATATAAATGATAAAGTTGATTATTCATTATTTATTTTATTTTGGCATCAAACAGTCATATACAAACAATAAGTTATAAATACAATTGGTTTCTTACAATAGACCTATAGTGCGGACAATGTTATATAATTGTTAAAATAATGGAAAACTCTTTATAAGGAAAGACGGGTTAGACATATACAGGGTTTGTAGGTATGATGTTGATCCCTGATGTGAACTCTATTAAATCAGACAAGATAGTTTTGTGAGTTTTGTTTTCATTGTGATTTTTTGTGTAATTAGCGAATTAATTACTGTTTACTTTAAAATCTTATTGGGTTATAAAAGTATAGCATTTATGAAAGGTCTAAAGTGAAAAAAACTACATATAATTTTTTTGTTAATCATGAAAAAGCTGACGAAAAATTCCACCACTGGGGGGTTCAGAATCATGACTGGATCCATGGTACTCGTTTGTGCGTCGATGTCAGATACACCCTTTATGTTTATGTACAGACGACAGCAGGTCAAGCTACCCCAAACCGCCAAATATTGTCAATCAATTTTGAGCCTTACGGCCTTAGAAATAAAGTTGAAAACCTAATAAAGGATGAATCTAAGATATTGCAGTAGCTTGACATTCTGTCGTACGTGCATAATATTTTTGCATCAAAACATGACGTCACTGAAATTTGTGCCATTATTACGCGCAGAAAAGGTCTGCTCTGTGTGTTTTCAACATTTTGGTTAAAACTCACTTAGTCTTATGATTGTTGTCAGCGTTGAACTCGCGGCACCACTTCTGGCGCACCTCAGCCGGTACCGACCCATCCAGCCGGTAGTACTCATGCCCTAAAGACCACTTGTTGATCTTCTTGAGGAAGTATTCAAGGGCATCAAGGCAGAATAGTGACGTGGAGAATATCAGCCTGTGGACGAGAAAAATCGCTTGTGTCACACCTAACAAAGAAGAAAAATAAAGAAGAAGAAAGAAAAAACGTTTATTTGCGGTAAACATGACACAAAAGTTTAAAAATCATAAAAATAAGAAATATTTGAAGGAAACATGCATCACATCCACGCAAAACGGCTGTCGCTCAGAATTATGCTGCGACCCTATGCAAAACAGAGCCCAGCGCTGGCTTTCAGCGACAGCTGGCGTCGACGTAAAGAAGACGAAGATTTGTCTTATTGACAGCTCCAATTGGATCAATGCGACAAATATTTTCTTACATATTGAGAATCAAACCATTGAGAATCGCGCTTACAAACACGGCAACAACGGATTAGTTAGGCATTTATAAGGCGTCCGGAGTGATACTTTCCCCTCTATGATTTCTTTTCCTATTATATTACTCACACTTTATCCCCCAGTGCGACACACTCGTCCAATATCCGGAAGACTACAACGAACTTGTTGGAGCTATCAAGCGTCTCCAACATATTGCCGCCGTCCAAGTATTCTAGCCACCACAGATCTTCAGCCGCATTCGGCTTTATTTCTTCCAGGTCCTCAGTCGCTAAGTCATCTTCGAGTTTCTCCGCTGTGAAAATAAAGATTTGGTTAGAGAGTAGAAAGATATAGAATTACACGGTACGATTTAATCCCCATGCATAAGTTGAAGCAACAAAAAATGTCTATAGCAATGGTCATAATCTCATATAATTTAATTCACTGCTACTGTACTGCAAACAACCTATACTATGAAAATGTATTGTAAGTTCACTTTTGAGTGTACAGCAATTTGGTTTTTATAAGTTTTTAGTTGCAATAGCATTTGAAGTTTATTAAGTGTGACATTTAGTTGATGTTCCCATAACTTATCTCAAATTCATTCAAACAAACAGTGCATTTGTTGCTTCAATTTTTTGTATGTCACAAGTAAGATACGTGTCATCGAGCAAATCAGGTTTTACTTTGGCGAAGTATGAAGCCACTACTATTAGAGCTGACTAGTAAACAACACACATGCTTAGGAACTTTAGAGTTACTCTTTAAAATTGCAAACGTATACATAGGAAACGGAAGATGCGCAACTTTTTTTTTGCAACATATTTTTGAGTAGCAAGCAACAAGTCGCTGGCAATATTCAAAATAACGCAACTAAAATGCGGCTTTAGTGTATTACGTTAACCTATGTGGAGACTAAGTAATGGATATAATGTATTGTGGTCTAATAAACGTGCGCGAAGTTAATGGACGAGATACCTGTACTTTCCTCTTTAATTTCCATCGCTTGAAAAAACAAATGAAAACAATTGATAATTTTATACAAAGAGATAAAGTCGCTACTACAGACGTATTCTCTTATATTATATTTCACTTAAATTTTGATATCTTTTAAGTTACAGTAATAACAACTACACAACAACCTTAAGGATTTTTGCGTCCAAACTACAATTAAATTGTTAACACATTATTATTACCGATAGCTGACTTTGCTGTCAGTAACTGAGAACTAAAAGATAAACATACCCTTAATCTTATTCTTCTCATCCCGATCTCTAACCTTTGTCTGAAAGTTGTGCAACACTTGCGGATGCGACCAAATCTTCTGTAGTATATGGAAGTCTTTCAATATGCTCTGTTTAGTCTTGTTCCCATAAACGCGCAAGTAGTGCTTGTACAAGTCCCACTGGCATGGCGTTAGTGTTATAAAGACGGTATACTCGTGTTTCTTAGGCAAGTACGGGTAGAGTACTGAAGCTTCCTGTCTTTGGAGGCAGCCTTCTAGTACTTTGTGAAGTATGTGTGTACGAGCCTTCATTAGTTTTATGTCTTCTTCTAGAGAGTCGCGGTGCTGACCATTCATTATTGGATTTTCAAACCTATAACAAAGGGATATAAAGGTTAGTTTAGAATTAAAAGAGAATATTTTGATTTAATTTCTTTTGAAGTTCTTGCAGACAGGTCAAACTTTAGCCGCGTGAAATATATATGATAAAATCATAAATCATGCCTGGGTTGGCTAGAATAATCAACAAAGTATTAAAAAATCATAAGATCCCAAGACTTTTCGACAGAAGCAGGATAATATTTTATAGCTTACGAAAATAAATACATATATACAGCCCGATTTAAACTTGAGCTGCTATACTTAGAGCTACTTCGAAGTAACAAATTCACATGTCCCGTGGGTAAAGGCTGAGGAGTAGCGCGCTTCAGGAACGCCATAATGAACTTTAGACTTTTGGCGAGGCCGCCACTTTTTTTCTATCAAATATGGCAGGTATAAACTTATTTAAGTTGATAGCTGATATTAAGGCTAACGGAAAATAAAATGATAGTCACGAGTCTACGGTACTTCGTTGATGAAAAATAATCAAAATGCCGGAATTGTAGGTTTTTTTTTTTTGGGGCAAAACCCGCCACACTTTTCCCACCCACTGCAACTCCTAAAAGCCAGAATCAACAGTGGAGACCGCCAGAAAAACGCCGAGCAATGAAGCTCGACGAGTCCCGGAGAAACGATTCAACTGTCTTGGGTCCCGCAACGAAATTAATCAGAAAAGAATAGCGGAGGAGTAAGAAAAAAGATATTTTTTCCACTTCCCTCCGTAACAAGCAGGAGACAGAACAGAACTAGGCCAATCGGCACAAAGGGACATTATTGCAACTGGGAGAAGCCCAGATTGCCAAACACCACGGAATAAAATTTGATTAAGTTAATGGGTCCTAAGTAGGTATTAGCTGTTACAATTGATTCTGATAATAGGTATGGCAAAAGCGCCTGAACGCACGGAAATTGGTTCTAGTTTCTACAAGGTCCGTATAATAAACGACTCCGGATGTAACTTGTACACTACCTAACATAATATTGCGTTCATTCTGCCAAAGAACACACTCCCACAAGATGTGAAGTGCGGACTGTTCAAATTCACAGTTCGATGTAGAACACTGACACAAAGGTAATTGTAGGTATGCCAGGATCCAAGTAAAATTCTTCAATCCGATGTGAATCGGGATGTTTTACACAATCAAATCTTCAACTTACCGATTAGAATACTCCGAATAAGTTCCCAGCAAATTAGGCTTCACAAAGTTCACCATACAATAATACTCTCTCAAATTATTTTGCATCGGCGTCCCCGTCAATATGATCCTTCTTTTCGTGACAACTCTGCTCATTGCTATCGCGAGCACAGAACAATCGTTCTTTAGTAAATGTCCTTCGTCACAGACTATTATATCTGGTCCGGGATCAAGTAGGGCTGTGCGTATTTTATTGACAATCGTAGGTCGTACGTCGTCGAGGAACGGGTCCAGAGTCGATAGACTTCGGAAGAGTTCGTATCCTATGATGAATATACCACCTCCGTTATACCAGTCTTCGAGCTGGTAGGCACGTTCGTATGTTTTCTTGAGTTTTGATAGTTCGAATACCTGTGGGCAGGGAAGTGTTATGTGTAAACGTTTTTGTATGCATCACTTTCACCTTTATATTTAGTTTAATTAATTCTAATGAAGATAAATTAATGTTTTTTTGCCTTAGAATTTAAAATGCTTGTTCCTCCATTCCCATTTGATACCTAAGCTATCTTTGTGGGAGATCCGTAGAGAACGAATGGTATTTAAGGCTTGCTTCTTGTAAACAAAAACGAATCGTTTTGCTCACCAATGACAGCATTTCTTTTGTTTTTTTTAAACTTTTGATTTTATTAAAATTTTTGATCGCTACTTCAATATGAGAGGGTCAACCATGCAGATCTGAGTCCTTTGCTTCATTATTGGGAAAGATAAAATAAATTATAGGAATCGGATATAAATAACCTAAGCCGTTTTATTACAAAACGAAATCTAACTTTAGTTCTAGACATAACCTTTGAGTCAATTTCTATTTCGAACTTTGTTTAGATTTATGCAAAGTTCTTAATGTGTAATGTTCTGTACTAAAACTTAGTACCGAACTAAGCTGTAATTTTCATAAAAAGAACTACATTTTATAACGGTTAGGTTCACAATTCAATAACATATTTTTATGAGATTTTCAACTTTATCTCTTAAGCATTAAGGCTCAAGGTTGATGGGGAATATTTGACAGTTTCGGGTAGCTTGACGTACTGTCATACGTACCTGTTGCCGTAGGTTACACAATAAACCGTATGAACTACGTATTATTCTTAATGAAATAAAAATTTAATAATACCTGTAATTTCCTCTTTATTTTACGTTGCTTGAAAAAGAAATGAAACAAGTTGGTCACACGGTATGAGAAACACATCTGGGCGACTTTGAACTTTACGCAATTTTTGTTTAACCCTAGAACCCTAATGTGAGTCAAAATAACTAAAACAGCGCGCGCGATCGCGCTCCCCCTCCACCTGTGTCGCTCTATCCCCACCACCGCAGTGCTATCCCCAGGCAGTCGTCCGCCAGGAGGCGAGGAGGTAACAGATGCTCCCGCGCTGCGCTCCCAGGTAAGTTTTTCGAAAAGCTAGTGAGTCAAATATTAGTCACTATCGACCAACATTAGGGATCTAGAGTTAAACTCACTCAATACTACACTAGTTCACAGCCAACTGTCTCGCTCATATTAAACTTAACTGTTTTTATTTTAAATTTCATATTCAATTTTTATTTTTTAAACGTTGCCCACATTAGGTATTACTCCTGTATCGTGGGGCGTTGACAAAAATTAAAACTCACATACACAAACAGCCAGACCCGGAAAAAGTAACTGTAGGCCATACAAATATTTGTTCCGTGCGGGAATCGAACCCGCGACACGTAGCGCAGTCGATCGCTCAGCTACTGCACCAACAGTGTCATGATTTAAGTTATGCATAATAAAATGACCAAAACTATGTTTTTAAAGCTAACTATGTATTATATCCTTTATTGCATTCAAATACTTAACTATTAGGTCCTTAAATATGAATGTTTTGTCGTACTGGCCACTTTGATCTCAAATATCTCCTCTTTGGTTTAGAATTCCAAATTCAAATATATACAGCTATTTGCTCAAAAAATTGGTGTCTCGAAAAACGTATTTCTTTTGGCTGTTTGGTCGCCGGCAACGTATTTGCTTCGGGGAGACCTTGTCTTCCTGGAGTAATACGTCTGCTGGTGTACCGCAGGGTGGCGTGCTATCCCCTTTACTTTTCGCATTTTTTATTAACTCTATCTCTGACGAACTAATTTCTTCCTACCATCTTTATGCAGATGATTTACAAATTTACTCACGAGCGCCTCTTGGAAATCTATCTGAGGCCATATTAGCGATCAATCGTGATCTGACCCGCATATGCGACTGGAGCAAAAGATATGGGCTTTTGGTCAACCCCATAAAGACGCAGGTTATAGTCGTGGGCAGTTCTAGGACGGTCTCTAGAATCGATTGGACGACCCTACCTCAAGTTTCTTTTGAAAACTCAGTGGCTCCCTTTAGTGACAAAGTTAAAAACTTGGGAATATATATTGACAAAAATTTCTCTTGGACTTCCCAGCTGCAGGAAGTTAGTCGCAAGCTATTTGCATCCGCAGCGTCTCTGAGGAGATTACGCAATTTCCTACCGACTACCACCAAAATTGCACTTGCACAATCACTTCTTCTACCCATCCTTGACTATGCTGATGTCAGCTATCTTGATCTTACCCAAGACCAACTAGATAAGCTTGAGCGACTTCAAAATGTTTGTATAAGGTTCATATTCGGTCTGCGATACGGTCATCAAAGATTTTATTGATTCCCGTCCAAATTTTTTTTTTTTTAGAAAAGGCATAAACGAACTACCTATGAGATGGCAGAAGTGCATAGATAGCAATGGATCATACTTTGATTAAATAAATATATTAAAAAAAATAAACAACTTTTCCTCCCATACAAAATTACCCGAGTTTCATAATGTAAGGACCTAATATAAACCGGTATCGGGAATAAGGTACAAAAATGTAAGTATTATTATTTTATTAGTATTTAAAAAATCGTGGCGACCCTAGCATTACCTTATGATTTTAAAATTAAGTCTAATCGTCTTAAAATAAGACATAATTTCCTTTGGTATAAACTACTTTCGGAACTTGCGTTTGTACTTCGTATATACAGTTGGCAATAATATCCACGTATATGTTACTCATTTGCACGGCCATGATGTCATTCAGTATACATATACACAATTATCCCCTATTTCTTACCTTGATCTGATTCGTGACTGGCCCGATCCATTTGTGTATCTCGTCGACCCAGTTGAGTACGGTAGACAGAGGACAGCACACGAGAACACGTTGCATATTCACGCCGGGATGAGTCAATACCTAGGAACGAGTGTGGTGCGTGGTTAAAAGGTATACGTGGTGAAACGTTATTTTTTCTTAATACGAACCCTGAATATACACTTCTGGACACATCTATTGGCCCACCTTAGAGTTTAGGTTTCGATGGCCCCTACTGAAATATGATTGCTAGATTGTAGAAAAACTATTGATGCAGTTTTAAACCTGATACATTTTACACCATCTTTTTCGATCGTATTGTTTTAAATTTGAATTCAGAATACCATACGACATGGAGCTACGATTAACAAGTCGGATATGCACCTTGTTAAAGGCAATTGATTTCTGAATAAAAAAAATACGAGTGTGCTTATGACCACACGACTGAAGTGAAACTTCTTTCGCTCCATCTGTATGTATATATATATATATATATATATATATATATATGTACAAAATATACATGTATACACATATACATATATTAATTTTCTATAAATATTTAAATTTATTTCATGGTTTCATTCGTAAATTAATATTTTTGCATAGATCTTCTATTTTTATTGAAAAAAAAAAAAATAATTTTGCATAGATCTATTTTTATTGAAAGAAAGAAAAAAAAAAAAAAAAAAAAACTTGGATGCCCTCGGGGCCAAAAGGTCGGGCTCTTCCTCCTGAATCAGGGGACCCCAAACTCGGGTAGTCCACGACCTCTGGTTCCCGAGATAATCCACGGGGGTGAGGTAATCAATGAGGGGGGGGGGGGGTGTAGTTTCGTGGGTATATTAAGGGGGGGGGGGGGGAGTGGATTCCCTCGGGACCAAAAGGTCGGGCTCGGGACCCCAAACTCGGGTAGTCCACGACCTCTGGTTCCCGACATAATCCATGGGGAGGTGAAGTAACTAAAGAGGGTCGGGGGGGGGGGGGGAGGTTTCGTGGGGATGGGGGGGGTCGTGTATTCCCTCGGGGCCAAAAGGTCGGGCTCTTCCTCCTGAATCAGGGGACCCGAAACTCGGGTAGTCCACGACCTCTGGTTCCCGAGATAATCCACGGGGGGTGAGGTAATCAATGAGGGGGGGGGGGTTAGTTTCGTGAGGATATTAATGGGTGAGGGGGGGGGATACAGGAGGGACTGTGAAGTAGGCGGTACCAAATTTTATGTTAACTGACCCCCTTAATGGTTGTCAGTCAACATAAAATTTAATGTATAGTGTTAAGTGTAAATAAATAAATAAATAAGTGTACCCGTGTCTCAAAATTAAAAAAAAAAAAATTAAAATTTTTTTGCATAGATCTTCTATTTTTATTGAAAAAAAAAAAAAAAAAAAACGTTGTAGACCTTGTAGTACCAAGCTCGCGCCACGGGCGCCTCTGTGCTTAGATCCCCACTTAACTTCCGTTCGCTTTGCCCGATCAATTTTCGTAACGCTTTCGCCAGCTTACTCCCCAAGTCAAGCGTGCGTAAAGAAGTTTCACTTCAAAAACTCGTTGTAGACCTTGTAGTACCAAGCTCGCGCCACGGGCGCCTCTGTGCTTATATCCCCCACTTAACTTCCGTTCGCCTTGCCCGATCAATTTTCGTAACGCTTTCGCCAACTTACTTCCCAAGTCAAGCGTGCATAAAGAAGTTTCACTTCAAAAACATGTTTTATCGAATAAAGGTTTAATTTAATAACGCTTGTTGCCTCCATGGGCATCTACCACAGCTCTCATACGATTAGGCATGGAGTTTATCAACCGCTCTATGAAATTTTGAGGGAACATCTCCCATTCCTCTTCTATGGCAGTTTTCAACTCCTGCATCGTCTGGGCAACTGGCTGACGAGCCCTAACACGTCTTTTTAGCTCGTCCCACATGTGCTCAATGGGGTTCATGTCTGGGCTTCTGGCTGGCCAGTCCATAACTGTGATGTTCACATTCCGAAGATATTCCCTGACGATGCCGGCCGTATGGGCCCTTGTATTATTATGCATAAAAAGGAAATTTGGGCCCATATAGTCCGTGTATGGTATCACGTGAGGTTTTAAGCACTCACGAATGTACCTTTCAGCATTTAATATTGGCAGCCGTGGTCCTGTAACAACCTCAAGTTGAGTTTTGCCGCTCGCGGATATACCGCCCCAGACAGTCCATGAGCCACCGCCATAAGCAACCCCCTCTTCAAAGCAGCATTGTGCGAAACGCTCTCCCTTACGTCGGTAGACCTTCTTCCTTCCATCATTGTCATGTAACACAATTTTAGACTCATCAGAAAAGAGTACACGGCTCTAATCTTGCTGTGTCCAATTTAAATGAGTGCGTGCGAAATGAAGGCACGCTGTTCGGTAGGCTCGCGTTAATTTGGGCCCATTAGCTGGCTTGTGTGGTACCATATCGCGTTCTTTTAACCTTCTCCGAACAGTTCAGCTCGAACTGTTCGGAGAAGGTTAAACGGACTCACAGATACTCCGTGGAAGTCGAGAAGTTGGTTTTGTATGTCAATGGAGGTAATGTGACGATTTCTCAAGCTGGTCGTCACGATGAATCGATGCTGCCTTTCAGTTGTGACCAGAGATAGTGGCCTGCCTTGGCGACGAACAAAGCCGCCAGTCTCTAACTCTCTAGGTACCTCTGATAAACATTTCGGACCGCAGATCGACTAAAATAAGTTGAGCACTCACATTTCTTTGGCTGTGTCCGGCCTGAATAAGTGCCACAGCTTGGGCGGCGACTTCAGGTGAAGTATCCATAGATTATTGATAGAACCTCACCTTAATGTTAAGAATAAGTAATATTTGTTGCAAAACCAAAGATATCAATCACTTTTTCAAGAATTAAATCCAAGTAAATCAATAAAATTAAGTTTTCTTAGTATTCGATTGTTTGATATCAACAAACAGGCTCCAAATTGTCTTTTGTTTCTTTAAATTCTTAATTCAAAAAAAGACTATTGAATGAAACTGTGAATGTGCCAGGTTCAAAACTGCAGAAAAACTTTTTGCTCGACCTGATATAAAATTTTAGCTAGGACCAATCGAAACTGAAAATGCAAGGTGGGCCAATAGATGTGTCCAGAAGTGTAGTTTGTACAGAATAAGCAACTGAATCGATTACAATCATTATTACATCATTTTATATTTTTTTCCCAAATACATTTAGAAATTGTTGCAGTGAGGTTACCAAGCGCTCCACCCAGCTTACGGTAACGCGCGCCCGCCCGAACGGAGCGTTGACTATATTTTTGTTGGGACAGCCAAGTAAGATAACAAGCTCATAACTTTGTGGTTATTCATGATATCTTTTTGAAATTTTGTACATAGATTCTTTGCTTACTAGACTAGACACGTGTTTCGGGTTTCATATAAACAAAAAATAATGTTGTATAATATATGACTTGGTATGCTATGACGGTGAAAACAATGTGCAAGGCTGTGGGTAAAAATGCCTCTTTTTAAATTGGATGTAACATAAGCCTATAAGTATAACTTCCCCAGGACCACTGCTAGATATAAAAATTATCGTCTGTGTCGTTTTTTAGTTGCGCAATAACAGCCGTCTTGTTACGATAGATCGACCAACTAGCTAGAAGAGGTATGCCATGCTACATTTGCCGGTTCAGTCTCCAGTGAAGGATACCTAAGTCCCAATGGCTATCAGACACCATTCTATAGTACCTTTCAGCTAATAAAGGTAAGTACATACCGTATGTAACAGCGCCAGTACTTGCAGTGTTTTACCAAGTCCCATACAGTGAGCAAGGATGCAGCCTCCACCCGGTTTCCCTGCCGCCAACTCCGCAAGGCTCTCGAAGCAAGCATCCCACATAAACTTCACGCCTTCGTACTGTAGATAGAACAAATTCGTGATTACCAGACATTGCTACACCCAAAGATATTTAACGAGACATGATTTCAATAATCAGTAACATACTATTTCAAATTCTTAATGTTAAATCTCGTGCAGAAGTTATTATTTCGATAACGATCTCAAATGCAAGTCGCACAGAGTACAGTAGGCCTAGTATGAGTTTTCAATACGAAAGTCGATCGTCGATATCGAGCGCGTTTGGCGCTCTCATTGGTTGAGAGTTCTTACGACCTTGAAGCGGGCCAATCGCTGAGTCAAACGCGCTCGATATCGACGAACTAGTTTCGTAATGAAAACTCATACTAGGCCTACAGTGTGGCTACCATGAGTTTTCATTACGAAGACTCGATCATCGATATCGACCGCGATTGACTCATCGATTGGCGCACATTAAGAGGGAACTCTACTGGTTCTTTCTCCATACAAACGTATTCTGTACGCTGTTTTCTTCGTGGATAATGCTTTTAGGGTAATTATTTTTTCTACAATTTTACACCGTGATTACAGGTGCCTCTATCATTTGATTTTTTTCGAAAATTAATTAATAAAAGAAATATGTTACTACAAAATCGCGAAAAATAACGCATTTTTACCGCGATGTTCAGATGACTATTAAACAAATGTGATAAGTTTTTGACAAAAAAGAGAATAATAGAAGCATAGGTATACTTTTCCTCTAAATTTTGATATAAAAATAATTGAGATTTGTCGTGTTTTGAAAAAGAAAACAGCGGAATACAAAAGGTATTTCGGTCAATGTTTTTGTAGGTAAAATCAGTCTGAGCTGCCACTGTCCTTTTCGCAGTTTACACCGGGAGAGGTTAGAAGTAGCGCGACGGCAATAATTTCTTCAAATACCTATTTTCCAAATTCCTCGACACTAGAGTCCCCTCTTAAGGTTGTAAGAACTATCAACCAATCAGAACGCCAAACGCGGTCGATGCGTATGATCGAGTCTCGTAATTAAAACTCATGGCAGCCACACAGGACAATAGTGCCGATTGTGTTGTTAAAAACTAAGCAAATTTTAAGGTAGATACATCTTTTTCTTCGTATTTCTTACGAAAAGGATAGAAGACAATCTATTAGTTTAGTCCTGACAAAATAAGATATTCCGTAGATAGTGGACGCGATTAAAAACATGGCGACTAACATAATACAACAATCTCACACCACAGGATGCCAGAGATCGTGCTAAATGGAGGAGTAAGTGTAGGAAAGCGGACCCCGGGCTCCAACGTGAAAGCCGCGGATGCAACCGGGATTATACGCTGAGATGATGATAAGTAACATACGACAAGTGACGTCAGGCGCGGGTAAATTTGACAAGGTTAAACGAATATGTATCTTTTGTCCTTGTTTTAATGAAATAGAAATAAGCACTGTCCTTAAAGTTACTTGCGTTCCCGCTTGATGGTGAGCAATAGTTCATTATGAGTCGGATTTTATCACAAGTAAAATTATTTAGCGTCCAATAGAGTGGGCACGGGTCAGCTGGTATATTATAGTACATATAGAAATAGAGAAAGAGAGAGAAAGTGTAAATTACATATTATGCGTTTTTAATGAAGAGCCATCTAGAGTTTTTATAAGCTCTCTTAAAGTTCAGGTTCTATAAGAATACCAGCGCTGCGACATTTACTCTTAAATATCGAAGCAATATGCTTAGATAGGAGCCTTTTGGCCTCGTATTTAAGGGAATTTCTAATTATTGTTGTTTTTTTTTTAATTGTGTCTACTTAGATTAGTTTTAAGATTTGCCTGTACGAGTCACAATAAATATTCTTCTTTCTTTTCTTTCAAAGTTGTAGCCAACCCAAAATCCATGAAAACACACAACACGGCTCTTCTCATATCGTGAAGAAACGAGCATTGAATGGCAAGCTTGCTCCTGATGGGTTGGCAATTTTAGAAAATAATAGATTAAAATAATAAACAAAAAAAACATGTACGGACGACAGCAGGTCAAGCTACCCCAAACTGTCAGATATTCCCAATCAACCTTGAGGTTTAATGCTTTAGAGTTAAAGTTGAAAATCTAATAAGGAAATCTGACATATTGTAGTAGCTTGATGCGCTGTCGTCTGTACAAGGCCAAAAGCCTTTAAATATTAAAAAAAAAAATACCTGATGAGCCTTCATAACTTTGGTGAAGAAGGGATGCACGGTGACGACAGGGCGGTTCTCTTCGAAATCATACTCCAGACACACCTCGTCGTTAATGACTAGTACGTTCACGCCCTCCTCGCAGCCGAGTAGCTCCCTCTGTACGAACGACACATAATGTTGACAATGCAAAATAAACTTTATAATTGTAGTTATCGTCATCATCTCAGCGTTAATCCCAATCGCACCCGAAGCTTTTCAGCTTTGGAGTCTGGGGTCTGCTTTACCAGTCTAACTGCTGATTTGATTAAACTTCTATATTTTCCGTAAAGCGACTGCCGTCTGACCTCCACAACCCGAAGGCGATGTTGAAGCATTGCAGTTAGAAATTGTTGGACTTTTGAGAGCTCCAACAACCCGTAACGACTGCCATTAGATGTTCGTATGGCAACCGGGACCAACGTGCTTTCCGAGGCACGACCAGACCAGTGCAAATATTCATTTATACAAATATTTGCACTGCGCGGGGATCGAACCCGCGCCTCCTTGCGCAGCGTACGCGTTCGCTACCGCTACGCCACGGACGCTGTCAAACTTTGTAAATGTAGTCATAAGATATATTTTGTATTGTTGAAATAACGAAAATTATTCTTGAGTCAGCCTAAGCTAACTCTGAACGAATGAAATTTAATTTGATGATATGGAAAAATAATCTTTATATAAGTAGAGATAGGTACCAATTTGGCTTGCTTAGCATTCAGTCTTCTCTTTCTCTCAAACTCCTCCATATTTGCCACTACGGTACTGCGCGCCAAAGATTTCTTGTCTATAACCTGTAAGAAAGTTTTATTTAGTAGTTTAGTTTATTAATATTTCTCACTCATGCGAAGAAGCGATGGAACACTAGTTTTCTAAATAATAAATTGATGTTTTTATTGATTGCATAATCTTGTCTGATGAAGGCCAGCCCGTGCCGCAGCTGAACCAGTATATATAAATTCCCGACTGTGACCTCTGAGTTTGTTTCGGTGGTTTCTTCTCAAAGCGAGTACTAGGAAACGCCGCGGTCATCAAACCGATTTAAAAAGTAAATTTCGATCCAGCCTTCCCCTTGCTGTGCTCTCCAGCGACAACCTAAACCGAGGTTCGTACCCCACAGTAGTCGCTTAGTTTTTAGTTGCCCTGGCTGGAAGCTTTAAATTCATTTAAGGCAGCCACAGGATAGCTCGGATAGCACAGGATAGGCTTCTCCGCATTTGTGTGCTCGATGAGTAAAATAAATAAATATATAATAATTTACCTTTCTAATATTACGACGACCTCTATACAAGCTAGCTTGAGATCTTTTGGACATCCCTGCTTCTGATGACTCCCCGAACAACTCTCTTGACAGTACTCTGAAAAATAAAATACACATTTTATAACTAAAATTTTAAAATTCAATTAATTTCTTCTTTTATAACGCGTAAATCAAGGGATTGCAACAATGTGCTAGCGGCCATGTTTCCGTCGGACTACAATTTCTTCAAGGCCAGAGTGAATACCCAACTAGCAAAACAGTCTTAGGTCCGTATTCCAGAAGGAAACTCGAGCATTGATCTCTGTTTAAGCATTATTTAAAACTAGTTTCAACCAATCAAAAGACTGCAAACGAGACTTAAGTAAAGCTTGAGTTTTGAGTGACGTTCTGTAATACGCATCTTAGAACTCACACTTTATAAGAGCCGTTTAAGCCCTCTTATATTTGTTTTAGAACATACCATCGATCCTATATTACTCTTAGACAAGCCATTGTGGCCTCAAGAACGCAGTCTCATAACCAATATGTATACAGTATGTTAAGAAAACCCTGTCCGACCCATAAGGATAATAAAGGTTAGGTAAACACATGACCAAATATAATATAAAATTTTACGTAATCATCATAGTACCAATACAAATGAATTTTCAAATAATCTTTTTTTCCCGCGAATTAATTCCAACTTCCCCGAACTTTGGTAATTTTTAAAAAATTGACAACACCGGTATTATTATGCGCGAATAGCGATGCGACCACGTGTCGCGTGCCTTGCCGCCCGCCGCCCGCGGAAGGGTGCTCAACGCACATTTATTATGTTACCTCTTTTTGCGAAATAATATTTATTTTTTTAGGGGGATTTTTTTTTAAGTTTAGCCCGGTTTTGTATCGATTAGTAGAATCAGTTATCGATACCTAACAACACCTTCACGGGTCGGACAGGGTTTTCTTAACATACTGTATAAGAGCATTTAATAAGACTACTTGCACTTCAGAAAAAAATACTCTTATATGAGAAAAACATTTGCTGACATTTATGAGTCTTGCTATAGAAATAAAGTCGATAACAAAGGAGTTCAAAATAATAAAAACTGGATAACAAGAGATCATAAGAAATTGTTATCAGAAAGGGACAGACTATTTGCAATATGGAGTGGGGAGAACCAAAGAATATGATTAAACGTTTAGAATACACTAAATATAGAAATAAATGCAATAAAATCATACTAATCATACTAATATTATAAATGGGAAAGTGAGCTTGTTTGTTTGTTTGTTTGTTACGCTTTCACGCCGTAACTACTGAACCGATTGCTTTGAAATTTTGTAGACGTAAGGTTAGAAGTCCGGATTAAATGATAGGGTACTTTTTAAACCGGAAAAAATTGAAATTCACGAAGGAAATCTAAAAAGCGCGATATAATCGAACTCCACGCGGGCGAAGCCGCGTGCGGAAAGCTAGTATTAAATAAATGTAAAAATGAATACGATAGGCAAAGTATAATATATTGTAATAAGAATATAAAAAAGTTATGGGATAGAATACATCTAATGATGGAGACGAATAAGCAATCGTTGGATAGTGTAATATTAAATATCATTAAATTACAAGGCAGTGTAAAAGATATTTGTGATAAGTTCTCGTCAACATTTACAACTGAAATTGAAAACATAAAACACGACTGTGATGTGAAATGGTTAGACAGAAGTACATACATATGTTAAGGAGAAGAGTGTGTGTATGAGATGGCGATTACGATTCGAATATTCCGAATTCTAAAATTATTAGGGTATGCAGTGCTTATATGCCTATATGGAGCGCACGCGCCTGGCGGTGAATAGTCAGAATGTTAAGAAAGTTATAACAGATATTGATACAAATAAATCACCCGGAAGCGATCTCATACGCATGTCGGATCTTAAATATTTGGTCAATAAGGTGAGTCCTGTGCTCGCATATCTTGTTAATCTATGTGTACATACAAATGTCCCAGCAACCTAAAAGAGGCCATAGTGCGCCCTTTTATATTTATATTGCGCCTATTTTTAAAAAAAGGTGATCGTAAAACGTTGTCCAATTATAGACCAATTGCCGTCTTATCAAGTATAGACAAAATTATAGAAAAATGAGTGAAAAGTTTTGTGACGAAATTAATATTAAGTTAGACCAAAAACACGTCAAATTCTCAAAATATTCTAATCTTAGACCAATATAAGCCTATGCAGGCTTATAAGATACTTACGGAAAAGCAATATTAGCGTAAGTCGGCTTAAATTAGTTTTGGCTACATTTCAGTAAGTGCAAACAGTATTCAATTAGACTTATATTAGAACGATATAAAACATAATATTCGCCAAACGCAGGCTTATATCATTATTCGCGAAGTTTGCGTTACGATGTCAGATACACTCTGTATCTGACATCGTAACGCAAACTTCGCGAATAGGCTAGACCACAAGCCACTAACAAAATTATGATAGTCATTTATGTCGTTATTGAACGGTTACAGAATTCAGTGTTTAAAAAATGTGTCGGCTCGGCCGTTGAACGTTGCAAGCGTGCCGCCGTGCGGGTTTGTAGGTATGACGTTAATCCCTGATGTGAACTCTATTAAATCAGCTGATAAGATAGTTTCTCGAGTTTTGTTTTCATTGCGCTTTTTTGTGTAATTAGCGAATTAATTAATTTTTACTTTAACATCTGATTGGGTTATAAAAGTATAGCAATTATGAACGGTTTAAAGTGAAAAAAAAACTACATATATCTTTTTTTAAATCATGAAAAAGCCGACGAAAAATTCCACCACTGGGGGGTTCAGAATCATGTACTCGATCCATGGTACTCGTTTGTGCGTCGATGTCAGATACACCCTTTATAAGAGTGACATAAGAGCAAAAATACGCAGTGGCAACACTGGCCGAGTGACATTCTGCTCTTGATCATCATCAACCTTTTTACCGTCCCACTGCTGGGCACAGGTCTCCTTTCATGCAGAGAAGGATTGAGCGTAATCACCACGCTTGCTCAATGCGGGTTGGCGATTTCAGACTTAAAATCCAGGTTTCCTCAAGATGTTTTCCTTCACCTTCAGTCATTGGTGTCCAAGATATACTTAGAAAGTACATATAACTTTAGAAAAGTTACATCGGTACTTGCCTGACCTGGAATTGAACCCGCGCACTCATACTTGAGAGGCTGGTGTTTTAACGACTAGGCCACCACAATGCTCTTGATATTTTATGATAAATAATTTGTAAATATAGTTTTTTAATGGTTTTGTCGTGTTTACATATAACTTTAGAAAAGTTACATTGGTACTTGCCTGACATGGAATCGAACCCACGAACTCATACTTGAGAGGCTGGTGTTTTAACCACTAGGCCACCACGACTTCTAACTTCTTCTTCTTTCTCTTCGACAATCTATCAGATTTATTTATTAGATTCCCAACTTTATGTCTAAAGTATTAAGGCTCAAGATTGATTGGGAATATTTGACAGTTTAGGGTAGCTTGATCTGCTGTTGTCCGTACATCACGGATACTACACCATCCAAAGCGAAGGGTCGTCATTAGTTCTCTATAGTCATATCCAATGATACAAGATTCCATTGTTTGTTTATCTGTTACCAGGCTATATCCACGAACCGTGACAACTAGACTGTCGACCTTTCACAGATGCCTAATTTTGTTGCCGCTATAACACCAAATACTGAAAACAACTTGTTTTTCTTTTCCTTTTTTTTTAGTTATAAACTAGTGCTTGACCGCAATCCCGCCTGATGGTAAGCAGTGATGCAATCATTGATGGCAAAGCGCGCTAGTTTATTATTTATTAGAAGACACTCAAATTTTAGTCAGACGGAAACACCGTCGCTGGAAAATTTCTCCAATCCCTCCGATGTACGCGGTAAAAAAGACCAAGGCGAAACGCTTCGTTCGGATCGTTGTGGTATCAACAACGTAAGGGTGCAAACTCGCCGTACAGCGGATTGTCCGATGATGGAACGGAGATGGGGGAATTAAATCATGCAATTCCTGCCTACTTTGCCTCTTCGGGAAATTCATGCCCCAGCGACGAGTGGGAGTGCTACGTGGTCGTATGTCTGAGTGGGAGAAGCCGTCGAGGCTCGCTATAAACTTGCTCACTGAGTTTTGGCGGGAAAGTTAAGAATGAGTGTCACTCTTATTTTTCATTGTACTTTTAAATTATTTATAGTGTTGTTTACTAAATAAAAGTGCATTCAGTAAATAATTCATAAAGAACATTGAAATATAGCAGCATAGTGACCTCACCATGACTTTGCCACAAACCTCCCTCGTAGACGGTTCACGTGGCCGCCGTTTTCGACATGAATAATTCATTACATGACATTGTGAAGCCAAAAAAATAAAGATAATCTGGCTATTATATTAGAAACTTTTCCCTACCTTTTCCTTACCTTTTTTAACGAGTGCCACACTACAAAAAACAAAAAAATACATACAATACATAGAGTGTATGTTCATACCTGAGTTGTTTCTGCCTCTCTAAGAACCTCTTGCCGGAGCGGCGCGTGCGTGTGCTGCGGGGTCGTATGTGTGAGTCGGGGCGGCCGCCGCGCTTCTCTATGAACTCGTTGACAAGCTTGGCGCGCTTGGCATCATCCAAACTGCGTACATTCCAATAAAAATTTTCAGTAATTTAAAAAGAAATTTTTTTTAGCAACGAGCAATTTTTACATCTTGTAAAAGACACTCATATTAGCAGCGCAGCGCAGCGGGCTGCAAAACAATGCATTACTGTGCGATGGTTCATACAAAATGTACGAAAATTATGTGAAAGGATATTTAAATACAGCGCGGTCCGACCAAATGAGGGTCAGCCTTAAAATTTAGAAACTTATTATAGACTTCATATCCAGGATAAATGAAAAACAAAATACTTGGTAACACAGAAGCATTTATTTCTTAAATTATAACACCAAAAACAATTTATTTATTACTTATTATTAATTCCCATTCAACTTATTATGTATTATTAATTATTTCTTATAATAATAAGACTTAAATCTAATCACGTTATTCTACTGTGAGATAGATAACATTTCAATTTTATAAACCACAAATATAAGGAGATATGGTTGACAATACCTGGTTTGATCCTTCTTGCCCATTCTTTTGAGAAGCTTCTCCTTAGTGCTCACCCACTGCTTCTCTTCTTCAGAAGAAGAATCTTCTTCATTCTTCGTTTGACTGGTCGATGGTTGATTTTTCGCTGCACTTTTCTGAAGAAACATAATAATTAGCTGTTAATCCTATTAGGCTTTTTTTTTCGGCCCTACCTTTGCGAAAAAAAAACAGGTCATAAATAAATATTTAGAATAAAGCTGGGGACGCAAAAAAGAAACTGTAGAAGGATTTGTTAGAAAATAATTATGTTGTATAAAATATAAGGAATTAGCAATAAAGAGAAAAAGAAAATTATAAACAAAAGATCTTTCTGATTCGATAAAGAACTTCCAATGAAGAAGTTTTTGTCATTATCAAAACAAAAACCTTAGTGCTAGTAAAAATGCTAGTGAGCAAACTCAAGTCAAAGATTTATTTTATTAAAACCAATTTAAGACGAAAACATGTTGCCTCACACTAGGAATTACTCTTGTTTGTTAGTGTTTACAAACTTACTCACACACACAAACAGTTATTATTGGGTATTACCTGTTTATTCCTCGTAACAGGTCCCTTAATCAGCGTGCTCTGAGCATCATCAGTCACCACAACAGGTGCATGCAACAAGTTCAGTTCTTTGTTCATCATCTTGTCAGCAGTCAGCATCAGGTCTGCGCCATCCTCTACTTCAGCTTTTACTTTCTTCTTAGACGTATTACTAAGTTTAGTCTTTTCGCTATTATCTAAAGGCTCTTTTTTCACCTTGACGGCAGAATCTGAATCACTTTCGTGGTCGTCCATTAGGAGGTTCTTGGCTAATGTGTTTTCGGTGTGTTTTAGTGGCTGTGGATGTAAGGTGATCTTTTGTTATTTATTTTCGAAGATAAACGATTTTTTTTTGCATTTATCAGGTAAACAGCAAGTTTTATCTTAAAAATAGGTGAAACAAAATTACGTTGAAAAATAACGCGCCAAGTACTCTAACTACCTAATACTGGTGGCCTGGACACATTATTATGAATAACACAACTCTTTCAACTTTGAAATTAGTATGGTTCCGAAATGGTGATTCCTAGGTAAAAACAATCCTCATAGATATTTTTAAGATAAAACTTGCCGGTTACTAAAAATTCAAAATGTAAAAAACAAAACATTTTTGCAACATTTGTCCTTGAATCTTTTTTTTTTCACAAGTCGTAATTTTCAGCTTTATGCGAATAAGTGTAACATTACCTCTATTTTTTAAGCCTATTTATTATTACAAATAGATGTAGAAGATATGTAAGTAATTATAGATACTTACAACAGGTGGAGCAACTTCATCGTCAACATTGGTTCCTTCATCTTCTGAAGGCTCCAGCTCATTATAATGGTCTGAATAAGTCGGACTTTCAGCCCGGCTGTCCGCTCCAGATGTGTGGTCACCCTTAGCATCCCGCTTTTGTTTTAATTTAACTTTACTTGAGTTCAACTGAACTGTTCTATTTAAAGAGTTTAGGTTTGTTAACCTGAAAGTATTATGAAAATTAATATTATAGGTAAAAGTAACTATAAAATTAAATAATGTATTCATTCTTAATTTACTCAATATTAAAATATGTTTCATGAAACAAAAAGGGGTGCAAAAAGAAATGGTTGGTTACTTTACCTGTCAATCTCTTGGTCATCAACATTTTTGTTTGTAATGCCTTGATACTCAAAGTATGTCTGGACAAATAATTCAGGCAGTTTCTCCAAAGCCACACAAGAACTTTGGTATAGCTTTTCATCAGCTCCATCAACTGGATAACAATGCCAACCATGACGGTCAACAAATGAAGGAGTTTCTTTTAAAGCTTCTTTTTTTACAGATATTCCTGTACTAAAAGTTTCTTCCTTCTTTAATATTTCTTCCTTCTTCGATATTGCTTTCTTATTTGATAATTCTTCATCTTTCTTCTTTGATAATTCTTCTTCTTTCTTCCTTAATATTTCTTCTTCTTTCTTCCTTAATATTTCTTCTTCTTTCTTCCTTGATAATTCTTCTTCTTTCTTCCTTGATAATTCTTCTTCTTTCTTCCTTGATAATTCTTCTTCTTTCTTCCTTGATAATTCTTCTTCTTTCTTCCTTGATAATTCTTTTTCTTTCTTCCTTGAAAATTCTTCTTCTTTCTTCTTTGATAATTCTTCTACGTTCTTAGATATTTCAATGTTTCCTTTGCTTCTTCTGGTAGTTCTTTTAGAGCCTACTGAATCATCAAAAATAGGCATTGTGGGTTCACACTCCAATAATTCTGGTGGTTCATTAGAAATTAGTGGTTCTGGATGGGATCCTTTTACTTTTGCAATCTTATTATTTATTTGGCCACCCTCATTTTCTTTATCTGGTATAATTTTGCTATAGACATATTGCATATATTTCTGATAGTTCGATATTTCGTTTTGATCTATAGCTGTAAAGCCAGTAAATTCGTTCACAACATCATCAGTTTGATCAGTAGAATCAACATTGTTACATTGTATCTCACTTTTTTTGGATTTACTGGCCTGCACCAGTTTTAACTTTTCTTGTTCTTTCCTGGTTTTTAGGCGTAACGGTAAATTTTCTGATTCAGAATCTGTAGAATCGTCTTTTTTTTCCTCTTGTCTGATTCTGCTTCGCATTTTTTTGGTTAAAGTAGCAACTTCGATATTAATTGGCGTATCTTTACTAGCCGATGTAGGTGTTTCTTTGTTTATAGTCTTTGGATCAACTTTTTTCAGTTTACTTTTACGTTTATCAGGTTTCTTTTGTTTTTGCCCTGTAACCTTTTTATTTTTAGCACTACTTTCATCCGAGCTACTTTCCATTAACCTTCCTTTGGCAGTTTCAATAGTCATAGGTTCAAATGTCTGTGGGACTAGAAGGCTCATACTCATGTCATCTTCTTCGTAATCAGGTTCATGCTGTCTGCGTACCCTGTGCGAACTTTGGCTAAAGATGTCGTCGCTTTGAAACTCCCGCAAAAGTTTGTTGGAAGCAGCAAATTGTTCGAATGCGTCAACATCGTAACTGTTGCTACTTTGTCCGAGGAGTTCCAATGGTGCAGAGCCCAAGACATCTTCAGCTTCTGGCTTGACCGCTGGTATGATTGTCATTTCGTTAAGACCATGAATAGGTTCAGTTTTTACATGCGCCAACGTATCTAGACTAACGGGTAAATCATCTTCAGGTTCAAGTTTGATCCGAGTAACAACTGAAACCATGTTCTCTTCATTGACATCAGTGTTAGTGGTGTTGAAGCATGATCGAAATTCCTGCACTTGTACTTGTGATACCCAACTGGTTTCGGGTTCAGGTGGGTTTTCTTGGTCTATTTCATTATCAAAATGCTCATAATGGCCACTATTATCAAACTCATCTAAATACTCATCAGAGCTATCTGGATTATCCACTTGTGAATGTTCTAAATTCAGGAATGCTTCTTCGGATAATGTATTTACACTATTTATTGTTAAGCTTTCAATCATATTTCCATGATTATGATCACTTAAATTGGACTGACTAGTTTGAAGTAAGGTGTCATCCATATCTCCATACATAATTTTTTTAACATACTCAAAAGCAGAGGTTTTTAATGATTTTGGTTTTAATATACTAGTTATATAACTTGATTCAATAACTTGTTTTCTTTGCAAGAATTCGACACATAAGGACAGGAGTGACTTGATTTCTTTTATTTTAATTGTATTTGATATGTGTGTATTACAGCTTATATCAGCCACTTCATCTTCTCTAAGATCTTTTATGCCTGAGTTGGATAGTAATGGCACCATACTTTGGTGGCTATTATCTTGTTTACTTTGTATTAATTCAACACAAAGAGACAAGAGTGACTTGATTTCAGTTGTTTTAATTAATGATGGTGGATATTTTAAAGAAAGCAAATTTTTAGATTCTTCTGTACTACACCTTGTATTTGTCAGTTCTTGTTCTTTTCTGGAACCGTTATTACATGAGCTGGATAATAATTCCACAATTCTTTGGTGGCAGATCATTTTAAGAGGTAGTACATTTGAAACATCCTTAGGGGTTATGGTTTTTGATGGTGATGGGCTTCTTTCCACAGTTTTATCAGCTTTACTAGTCAGGAATCTCAGGCATTGTCGCAATAATGTCATTGGCTGGTCTTTCCCATCTGTAAGTTCATTTTGTATGTGTTGATGACAAACTTTTTTGACATATCTTTTATCATGTACTTGATTTTGCACAATCCGAAAACATAGTTTAAGAAGGGTCTCTGGGCATGTTAATATGGTTTTGTTAGGTATTTGTATTATAGCATGACTTGTCTCCGAGGTACTGGCATTGTTTTCTGTGCTAATTCCTTCATTGGCAGAATAATTTATGTCATTATTATTATATAGAACTGGTTTTACTACAAAGTAGTTGCACACACATTCTTTGTTTACATTAATCCAATCTGTACTTATGAAAGGGGCACAAAGTGATATTGCTTTCTGACGGTAATAATTCTTAAAAAAATCACTTACCATTTTTGTTGTAATATTATTATCAGGAGGTTTTTTATTTCGGCTGTCCTGGGCTAAAAAAGACTGGGGAACCTTTTTAACCATCACAGTGTCGTTAATCCATACAGTGTGCCGCCCCTTAATATCAAGTTTTTTGTTGGTTTCAGAAGGCTTTTTTGCAATTTTAATAGAAAGTTCTTTATTGAGAAATACAGTTTTAGGATTAAATTTTGGCTTTCCCTTGGATTTATTATTCACAGAAGTTGGTTTAGCTGGTTCTTCTACAATTTCACAATCACTGTCACTACTTGCTGGTTTTGTAGAGGCTTCTATTTGTTTTGGTAATTCCCTACATGCTGTTAAATTATTATTTTTTAGAAATTCATCATATTGTTTAGCGAGATCCTCTTCCATTTGCATTAAATTATGTTTAGCTAGTTTGAATAATAAGAACGATTTTTTCACACAGTAATCCATCTTCATGGTGTCAGTGACATGAGTAGTGTTTATTTTCTTTTTGATAAAATCTTCAGATTTTTGTGTCATCAATGTACCTAACTCTGAAGTTGTGGTCACAATACTGTTTAGGAAATGACATGCTTTTTCGGACTGTTCTGCTGTTAAAGCAATGTTTTTCTTCATGGGGATGTCATAAGGGGTAGTGGTTTGCACACCAATGTTTGCAGTGTGAATTATATTTGTTTGGCTGCACATCTCATAGGTCTTCTTTGCTCCTTGGTCTAGTACAGGTATTTCAAGAGTTTTATTCTCAGTTGGTGCACTTGCTGATACTTTTTTAATTTTTAAATTAGTTCCTTGAATCTTTTTGGCAAGGAAATTCTCAAACTCATTGCTACAATCCCAGGCATTTGACGTTTTTGGTTTGTCATTATCTGTTGGTTTCACAACTGTAGTAGTTTGTAAACATTCTTCCACATCATCACTTTCCACATCAAGAATTGACTGATCCAATTTCCCTTTTTTTTGTAGTGATTGACTGTCTGATTTCTTACGTAACTTTTTCTTTTTTGTATGGGTTTCATTCTTCAGATCTATTTCACTGTCTGTTGATTCTATATCTTTATTTCCTCGTCTGCCGGGGACATATTCATCATCAGAGTAATATCTTTTACTTTTCCGTGGTTCATCATCATCAGATAGTTCAACATTAGCAAACGGATCCTCATCAGACTCTTCATCATAATGTAATTTTGCAACTTTTCTCCGAATAGGTCTTTTAGAGGTATCTTCAATAAGTAATGAATTATTAACATCTGTTTCATTACCGGTGTCTTCCTTCTCCAAAACACTGTCAACATTATATTCAAAGTCAGACATAACTGGCATTTTAATATTGCGTTTTGTTGGAGTTTTAATGTCACTCTTGGTTTCAACGGTTTCAACAGTTTCAACATCAACATCTTTGCCAGTAGCATCTGATACAGTGGCAGTAGTAGTTGATACTACATTTGTGTCATTATTTTCAGCATTAGCTAAGTCACTTTTAGCTTCTTTTAATTGACTCAGGGTCAAATTTTCATTGTCATCAGAATCTATACAGGAGCTTTCCAAATTAGTTTCATTCTTGGATACTGAACTCACTTCCAAAGAGTCAGTGTTTTCAATCATTTCTATTTTATCTTTCTCGGGAATTTTTGCAGGTAATTTTTTAGGTTTTCGGCCTCTCCCTTTTTTAAGTAAGTTTCTTTTTTTGCTTGGTTGTGAAACAGTAAACTCTGACTTGCTATTTGTTAAGTTTTGATCCTTGCCATTTTCTGTCAAATTATTTTCACCTGTAGATTTTAATGTTTCTGGGTGCATTTTCAATTTACTTAGGGTAATGTCATCTGTCCCATCATTATCTGAATCACTAAATATTTTCTTATCCAAGTCTCTATTTTCTATTTTAGATATATCTAAATCTATCAACTCCTTGCTCCTTTCGAGTGTATTTGTTGATTGGGTCCCATTTAAATCTTCTATACTTATGAGGTCATTTGATAGAATTTCTGAATTATTTGTAATTTTATTCAAAAGATCAACAGATTGTGTTTTTCTTGGTCTTCCTCTCTTGCGGGGAAGGCGCACATTATCAATTATGTTGCTGTCAGAACCACTCATCTCGCTTGAGATGTCTTTGTTAGAATCATCTTGAATGGATTTTCGGGGCCGACCACGCTTTCTCTTAACACTGGCTGCTATATCAGAAGTTTCTGGATCTGAACTAAGCCGGGAGCTAGAGATATTCAAAATATCCTGATTAATCTCTAGTGGGATAACAGGCTCTGTAGGAATAGACTTAGGCTTAGGTTTTCTACCCCTTCTACGAGGTACAGTACTACTTATAACCGAGGACTCTTGTTCACAGTTTGCCTGAATGTCACTGCTTTGTTTTTCACCGAGGATCGTCATGTTTTCGCAGAGTGTTTCGGTGTCATTCTTAATCACATGTTTCTTTTTTCTGCCTCGCCTGGTAATATTCTGTTGTGCGTAGCCATGGTCTATTTCGTTTTCACCGCCATCTAAACGTCCAGTTGTTTCTAGGTAAGAATTATTTTCGGTTTCTTGCTCAATCTCATCCGTGTTGTCATTGACTGTACTGTTTACTTCGTTCTCTGTAGTTATAACTACCTCATTGCCATAACTGGGATGACTTAACTCGCCGGGATCTGGTTCCTTAGGCTTTGCTGATACTGGTACAGGGAGAGTGATGTATTCCTCTTCCTGATACATTGAAACTGCCTGAAACCGATCAAATGCATCCTCAGTCAAACAGAGGTCGGCTACCTGCGAATCCTTATTCTCAGACATGTTGTTGGAATAAGGTAGCTTCAAACACTTTAACAGTTACATATCATTTATTTACACGGCAAATGAAGAAAGACCCCGTTACAATCACAATTATTTTCATAATAATCAAGAAAATGAGGATTTTTTGTTGTTAGCATCGGATTGCTAAAAACTCAGTGTTGCCAAACTAAACCTAAATTTTTATTTTCTTTTTATCTTACAAGTTACAACACAATACAACCTTAGAAGTAGTGGTGCCACCTTGCGTAATGTTATATTTTTCTTAAAGATTACGTTTTTTTTTTTTTTATTGTGTATGTATCTCATGAAAGTATGCCAAAGGAAATTAGAAAGATTTAACATCTTTTATTTTGTTTTGACGTTCATTCTCAAGTTCAAGTTCAATACTTGATCAATAGCCCCTGTGGAAGAGACATCACAATTTTGCCAATAACACGTGTGAACTGTTAATATCGTAAAACGGGGTGTAATAGAAATTGCGGGGCGAGTAGAAAAAAATCTGGAACGTTTTCAAGGTTAAAATTTTATTATTTTGCGTGCAAGAATTTTGGCGGAATTTTAAATTTTAACACATCAGTTTGTGTTGCTTACAAATTTTAACTAACAGAATTGTAATTTATCCTTCAAAATGATATTCAAAGTCTACCTTCTGTGAACACGTTTTTTTCAACTGTCGAAAGTCTTGATTTTAGGTCTGAAAATCTTGTGGATTTTGCTATTTAATATGTTTATCTCATCAGGTGTACGGTAAATTATAAAAATACAGTGAAAGTATGTAAAAATCCACTATTAAAATTTAAAAAAATGATAAAATCTCAGTATGTGTAAATTTATCATATAAAAGGGGTCAATAGAATCTATTGAAGGGTGAATAGAATTGTAGCAGGGTTTATTTTTTTATTTATTCATCCATTTCAGGCATCAAAGCCCATACAAACACAAACAATACCTTATTCAAATAAAATCCAGAAATACAAATATATAAAACATAATCAATTACAATGTACTTAGGAGGAGGAATCTTAGTTGCAAACAATCAATGCGTCTGCAAACAATACGTCTTGCACTAAAAGACAAAAATCTATCAATAGCTAAGTGGGAGATAGTTATTACTCAAGCACTCCATTGCATTCGGTCACTTCTATGTACATCAACTAATACTACTCCTCACGAAAGAACGTTTAACCATCAACGACGATCGTCTTGGGGACAATCCATGCCGTCATAGTTGCAACTACGAAAGGTTCTCTTAAAGAAATTCGTTAGAGCTAGCAAATATGATCCAATGGTAGAAGAATTTGACCTTCTGGAACCTAATCCATATTACAGTTCCATAAGACTTTCTAATGGTAGAGAATTGACAGTTTCCAATCGTCACCTTGCTCCTAGAGGTGATGTAATTCTGCAGGATCACCGACTTGCTACACCTAATATTATACCATCTGATAATGATAACAACGCAAGCCATGAAGATAAAGCAGAACAGCAGATAGAATGTACAATTACGCGACGGATTCGGATACGTACAATACGCTCCTTCTTCCCCTGTTGCTGATGAATCGTAACACTCAACACCAGTAGTTGAACCGCGTCATTCTAATCGGTTTAAGCGACCTCCAGCCTACCTGAATGACTATGTTCAAGATAAAGAAAGGAGGGAAGAATGTAGTAGTTTGGATTTCTTTTTAAATTAATAACCATAAACTACTACACTGTCATCAGCCTGCTATCTTCGCTTAGGCGAACAACTGAACAATCTACATCTTTAATGGTTGTTGCGTGGAATTTTAATGGTTGCTTTTCCGCAGCGAAACGGTTTTGTTTTAGTAATACAATCGTTTCATCAATAAATACAATATTAGAAACATGAAATAGCAGATTTGACATAGTGATAAACAAAACTCGAAAGTGAGCAGGAAATAATAGTAACCTCCTGATAATCTACAGTGAATGGCGCGGGGCCACTGACCCGCGTGCTTCAACAATTATCCATTCATACTTTTACGGGCTTAGGACTATCATAAATACTTTTTAGCTTTAATTTACTGAATACGAAAATAAAATTATTATCTAAGATAATTGTTTGTAATTTTTGCGCGCAGACAACTTTATGTCGTATCACTAGAGACGAGAGCTTATTTTATTTTGAACATTTATAAAGCGGCCTTTCGCCTTTGAACGCTTAGCGGTAATTTATTGTAAGTTATTTTACTCCGTATGACACGCACATGACAGACTTTTTTGGTTTGAACATTTTTTTCTTTTGTAAATATCGGTGAATTTATGGATTGTTACCTACAAGCTATTTTTTGCTGTATCACTATGCGCGGGAGCTTATTATGGTTTGAACATTAAATGCATTGCTTTCTTTTGAAGCCGTTTCATGTCCCTTCCGAGTAGTACCTACGTTGTATCTGGCGCAACTAAGTTTTCTCACTTTTTCGAGTTGATGATTTTTTTAAAATTATTTTTTATTATTTTATAACACAAACATTTTTATTTTTGTCTTTTACTCTATTCATCGAAAGTACTCCTTAAAGCAAATCGTTCTGCCACGGGAAAACAACCTTTAAAATTCCAGCGTGTATATCTAGATAAAGGGTTCATTCTCACATTTACCTGAATTTTTAAAAATAATAATATGTAATTTCTATCAGAAGATGGATAGCACTAATTTTAATTCCGAACATGATATAATTCATTTTTAAAATCAGTGGTAAATAAATCATCTAAAGTATCAACATTTGCAAATCATACACAAACATATTGGCAATCTAACCTATAAATGCGCAATGTAAATAATTCTCATTTTGGTCTTAAAATCGTTTACTTATTAAATTTGAAACTTATAGTATATAAAAACAAACAGTAACATGATTACATACTCAGTAACAGTTCAAGCATAAATATCTAATATCATCCATATTTGATAAAAATTTGTTCAGCTTGGTGTACTAACAAACATTGATGATAAACTTAAAAATAATTTCCCGAGCTCCACTCCGGTTTGTTTTCTCATATTTAACACATTTCTTCGATGTTTTGTTTAAATAGAATTGAAAATTAATACAAAATTCAATAAATAACAAGTCACAAAACAAATCGATGACTGCCGATGACATTCCATTTATACAAGTACATGGAATGTCTTCGGCAGTCATCGATTTTACTAAAATTTAGTGTTGCTCTACTTTTAAAATGGTTAGTTTCAGAAAAGTCTATTTTCACGACTTTATAGACAAGCTACACATCGAATGTCATCGATTTGTTTTGTGACTTGTTTTTTATTGAAATTTATATTAATTTTTAATTCTCTTTTCCAGTACCATGGATCCAGTACATGATTCCCCCCGTGGTGGAATTTGGCGTCGACTTTTTCATGATTAAAAAAAAATATATGTAGTTTTTTCACTTTAGACCGTACATAATTGCTATACTTATATGACCCAATAAGATTTTAAAGAAAAAATTAATTCGTTCGCTAATTGCACAAAAAAGCGCAATGAAAAGAAAACTCGAAAAACTATCTTATCAGCTGATTTAATAGAGTTCTCATCAGGGATGAACATCGTACCTACAAACCCGCAAGGCGGCATGCTTGCAACGTTCAATGGGCGAGCCGACACTTCTTTAAACACTGTGAATTCTATAACCATTCATTAACGACATAAATGACTATTATAATTTTATTAGTGGCATGTGGTCTAGCCTATTCGCGATGTTTGCGTTACGATTACAGATACACCCTGTATATGAGTTAGTTATTCGTTTAAGGAAGATAGCAAGCTGATGACAGCAGTAGCGGAGACGTTGTTAGTGACGGAGCTGACAATGAAAATACTTTTTAACGAAGAATATTTGGAATCAGATGATGAAAGCAATTATTATGTTTTGGAATACTTTTCATTGGTAAAATCACGTTAAAACATATGATTATAAATATGTATGATTTTATTTTTTGTTTTACTTTTTTTATTTAAACGCCAGAGACCATAGATTAGCGTTTTCAGTAAAACCAGTTTTGCTTCTAGTACAAAATAATGTGCTAGTATCAAAATGATATCAATCACATTGGTGCTATGTGCACGACCGCAGCGCCCTCATTTATTTTCACAACTTCTATAGACAGACTATACTAGATCTATGCTATAATGAGTATAATGTCATTTTGTGACATTCCGAATTGTGTTGACGTTTTCGGGAAGCTGTAACTTTATAATTTTTTAATATATTTAGATCATCTGAACTTCTTATTTTACAAATGAAAATAGTGACACAATTTAATCTAGGTGTCTAGTGTTTAATTATATTTCTCATAAAAGTAGCAAATGTTTTGCAATCAAAATGTATTTTCCAATAGGATGGCCCAAAGTTCTGAAAAATCTGGGTGCAGATAATCAAATTATAAAACAAATCGTTTCGAATAGAGACAAGATATTGTTTGCTTCATTGAGCGATGACTGCCTTGCAGTCTGGTTTTGTAAGGTACGTTTATTTTTGTATGAACATTGAGGTCATATTGACAAACTTACATCTATTCAACCTTTGGTCACAGTTTACATAAACTGTATATGACTGTAACATCAATCTGGTGTTATTAGTTATTTTATAAGATTAGACAATTTGAAAACGCTGTACTGTCTTTATCTAGTAATCATATCTTTGTGCTATCAATACTAAACATCTCCAATATATTTTTTACAAGTCCAGTTATCTGCTGCAACATCTTTTTATATTTAATAAAACTTTATTTACTTATGATTCAGCCGCATATCATAGAAATATGTTTTTGTTTATGTGTTATTAAATAATAAATAATCAACAATATTTTTATTATCTTGGTTGCATCTATAAGCCTGGTTTCAATATGTGTATGTAATCTACTAGTAGTAAACATAGTATTTTATTAACTTTTGGAATGAAAGAGTCATAATATTTAATTTGTATGTTAATCTTGCAGTACTAATCATCACCTGAAGGTGTGATAAAATCACCATTCCCATATTGGATCATTAAAATAATTCCATAAGGTTGTATCAGAAGGTGGGATGGAATGGAAGCAATGACTAGCATCTCCCTTCCATCTCACGTACATATATTAATGACTAATGTATGGATTAATTAGAATGGTTGAAAAAAAAAATCAGTTTTTATTTTATTTATGAGAAGCAGAATGCTTCCTTGTTATTTTGGTAAAAGATTCTTAAATTACAGTAAAGTTTTCAAATTAAATCTTCTATTTATGTGGAAATTAGCCCATTATTACATTATTAGTATTAAGGGTGATAAAATAAGATCAGAATTCTAATGTTAAGGGCTATTTAAGTTTTTTTTACTATGAATTGTGCACTGCTTATGTTAATTTCAGATGCTCTTAATAATCTAAATGTTTCTATTTTAGCCAACTGTCCCAGTAGTGTACCATAAGAGGAGTACAGAATCTCTTCAGAGACTCGGAGTCAATGTTGGTGTGGAGTGGAAACCAGATTCTTCTATGATATGCATTTCTGTAAGTAAAGTATTGAATACAAGAAATATTTTTGTCTTTTCCAATGGGGGTCAGTAGAAACTACAGAACACCAAACAATGTACAAACATACTCCTTTTGTTGATTGAATATTAAAAAAGTAAGCTACAAAAAATGAAAATGGTGACCAATTAACTATAGTTATTCACAGATACTTAAATGACTTGATTTCAAATAAACAATATAATCTAAACCTAAAGTGACCTCTGCAATACCATGGTTGATCTTGGAAATATCAGTTTTGAACAAGGTTTGAAACACAGTGCAAGACCAAGCAGAAAAGTACTGAAAAGACCATTCAGGGAGCTGGTACAAATTTATACTGCTTGTTATATACATGTGTTCCAGCTAATCCTAATGAATTTGATAAAGCCTAGTTGCTGATAGCTACAACATATCAATATACTACCAACTCTCTCTATTTCAGACGTCAGAAGGCCATTTAATACTGTATAATGTGGAAGCCCACAGTGAACAGACAGCGTACCAACAATATGATCCCCCCACCGCTAGCCTGCGACGAGATTCTGCTGAGCTATTTGTAAAAGAAGTCATACCATCACTGAAAATCACTCTGGTAATATTTTGATTATACTAATATTTAGTTTTGTTTTTTATTTTATGTGTTTATTATATGTATTTTCAAATACTAATATCCATCATCATCTATACCACTAGTAAAAAGAGTTATTTGTGAGTTAGTATGCAGGGGTAATCATCAGAACTAATGATAGAATTAAAAAATTTAAAAAAGAGCCGTGGTATAATGTATTATGTTGTAGCGATGTATGTTGAAAGCCATCATTATGTATTGTAAATTAATTCATTTGGCACACTGATTTGCATTTTATTGGTCAGTAAAGAAGTTAATATCTAGTAATAAAAACACTTTTATGACCAGTACTTTAACTTTAGGTTGTTCGAAAATAGACAAGTGAGAGTTTTATTAAATACAGATTCATAATCAATGAGCATAGATAACAGAAAGTACCAACTATATTAAAAATAAACTGTGGGCTACTAACTGAACAATAAAAATACTAAATTAATTACGGTAATTATGCACAGTACATGCATATTATATTTTACTAGCACGCCTGAGACTTTGTCCAATAATAATAATCAATAATAATTTATAAATATTCAAACGCCCTCATCACCACATTTAAAGGTAGTTTTCGAAAATTAATTAAATATTATGCTCTTTTTTATTTATTTTAATAAGAATTTTTGATAACTATAAAAATAAATAAATAAAGGAAACATATTTTCTTTATAAACTGTATTACATTTCCTTTTTTGTCACAACATGGATAAAATAAAGTCAAGGAGACTCCTTTTGAGCATAGAAATATTTGTAACTGAATGCTCCATTCTTCGTTGCCATTGAGAAAAATTAATGAAAACAAAACAATACTTGTAACCAGAGTTGTTCAAAACGGCTATAAAACAATAGCACGCTACAGACTATATGCTATTAAATTCTAACGCGCTATTAAATGCGCTATGTTATAGCGCGCTATAAATAAGAAAACACGTGGGCGTCCAGCAGGCGCGATTATTATTGCAACACGCTGAATTTCGTAGCGCGTTACATCACATATCGTTCTTCGTTACACAGACCGCATGCTTTAAAGGAATGTAAAAAAGCAATATAAAAGATATCAATGAACTCTCCTTCATACTTTTCAGGCTTAGGACTGTCCATAATTGGTAAAGGTTATTCTAACATTAATTTTATAAAATCGTAAATCAATTATAGGCGTATTTAAAAGTTCATTGATTGTATATACAAAAATCAACTATTTACATTATACACAGATATATACAGTAGTTCTTCTTTAATTTATATTTTATTTACATTTAAAAACATTAGTTGAGCTACTTTTGTAGTAGACAACCGTGTTCTTCGATCACTGATAGTGTATCCTGATTTCGTCTGCGGACTTTTCAAAAAAGTTCCAGATTGGCAAACCACCACCTTTGCGATTAGACATTTTTACAGAGTTACCGTTGCACACACTAAATAATAATCACTAGTTCGTTTTGCAACAGAATTTTATACTAATATCTACACACTAATTATACCTCAAAGATCTAGATCTCAAAGTCTCTGAAGCGCGACCTACGTCGGTATAATACCGAGCGTATAACGGAGGCTATAGAGCGAAACAGAGGCTCTAAAGTTTTCGCTAGAGATCTGACTATTGGGCATAGCCGGCTAAGCAAGCTGAAGACTGACGACGGCAGGATCTTAACGTCCGGGCCCGAGCTTTTGAGGGAAGTCGAGAATTTCTATGGACAGCTCTACACTTCAACGACAAGACCCGCATTAAATCTTGCTGAAGACCCTAGAGCAAGATTAACCCGACACTACACTGAAGATATCCCGGACGTCAGCCTGCAGGAGATTCGATTGGCTCTGAAACAGCTTAAAAACAACAAGGCGCCAGGCGATGACGGAATAACGGCAGAGCTACTGAAGGCGGGTGGTGAACCGATCCTTAGGGCCCTTCAGAAGTTATTTAATTCCGTCATAGATAAGGGAAAAACGCCACAGGCATGGCACAGAAGTGTGGTGGTACTCTTTTTCAAAAAGGGTGACAACACCCTTTTGAAAAACTACAGACCCATCTCACTTCTGAGTCATGTCTATAAGTTGTTTTCAAGAGTCCTCACAAATCGTCTCGCCTGCAGGTTTGACGACTTCCAGCCGCTCGAACAAGCCGGTTTCCGAAAAGGCTACAGCAGAGTAGACCACATACATACGCTGCGGCAGGTTATACAGAAGGCCGAGGAGTATAACCTACCCCTTTGCTTGGCGTTTGTGGACTACGAAAAAGCCTTTGATTCGATCGAGACCCGGGCTGTACTGCAGTCTCTCCAGCGGTGCCAAGTAGACTATCGGTATATTGAAGCGCTGAAGGGTTTGTACGAAAACGCCACCATGTCAGTCCGAATACAGGACCAGACCTCGAAACCAATACCTCTGCAGCGTGGTGTCAGACAGGGAGATGTTATCTCCCCGAAATTGTTCACTGCTGCATTGGAGGATGTCTTCAAGGTTCTGGACTGGAAAGGACTGGGCATCAACATCAATGGTGAGTACATGACACACCTTCGGTTTGCTGATGATATCGTAGTCATGGCTGAGACCGCGGAGGACCTGAGTACAATGCTCGAAGACCTCAGTAGGGCCTCCAAGCGAGTCGGTCTTAAAATGAACATGGGCAAGACGAAAGTCATGTCTAATGCCCATGTTGTACCGACTCCTATAAAGATTGGAGACTCTGTTCTCGAAGTTGTTGACAGCTACGTGTACCTGGGACAAACTATCCAGTTAGGAAGGTCCAACTTCGAGAAAGAGGTCAATCGTCGAATCCAACTCGGCTGGGCTGCTTTCGGGAAGCTACGTAGAATCTTCTCGTCCGAAATACCGCAGTGTCTCAAGACAAAAGTCTTCGACCAGTGTGTGTTGGCAGTGATGACTTATGGAATTGAGACGTGGTCGCTAACAATGGGCCTTATAAGAAGGCTCAAAGTCGCTCAAAGGGCAATGGAGAGGGCTATGCTTGGGGTTTCACTGCGCGATCGAATCAGGAATGAGGAGATCCGCAGAAGAACGAGACTAACCGACATAGCCCGAAGAATTGCAACACTGAAGTGGCAATGGGCTGGACACATTGCCCGTAGGACCGATGCCCGATGGGGCCGACGGGTTCTCGAGTGGCGACCACGCACCGGAAGACGTAGCGTGGGTAGGCCCCCGACAAGATGGACCGACGACCTGGTGAAGGTCGCGGGAAACCGCTGGATGCGGGAGGCGCAGGACCGGTCGTCGTGGAGAACCTTGGGGGAGGCCTATGTCCAGCAGTGGACGTCTTTCGGCTGAAATGATGATGATGATGATGAATAATACCTTTGCACACACTAAATAATCGTCACTAGCTCGTTTTGCAATGCAACAGAATTTTATAATAATATTTACACAATAACAAGAAAGATCGCGCTCGACGAAAATAGCGTGCTGGGACAATAAGCATACATATAGTTCACAGCGCTCACGCGATGACTGACTGCTAGAGGTGGGTAAGTACTGTGAGTAATGTATAGCGCGTAATATGGCTTGACCGCGTACTGAAACAGTACGTATTACCCGGCAAAATTTAGCATGACACATGACAAAACAGTACGCAGGGCGAACGAACGGGTCAGCGACGGCGGTTGGTTTATCGGTGTGGCTCGGGTGGCGGCGACAGTATGCCGAGCGAACTGTTGATGTTCGTGCGCTCGCCATGTTTAGGTTTTGTCAGTTAACATTGTAAATGTTCGCTTTATTGTGCGAGGGAGACTCTGTCACTCGTTTATGGTAGAATTTTTAGAACTAAGCATTATTGCCTTCTTTAGAAGGATTATTGTTTTGGTACCGCCCCGTACAGTTGTTTTATTTCACGAACGCGGGTGAGCCATGCCTTGTATGATGCGCATTCTTGTCATTCTTCGCACGTCACGAATTGTTCGTTTATGAAGTTATAATTATTTGAATATGGCGTCAAAGAGAAAAAGTAGTTATCTTTGGAATCATTTCGAAGAAGTAACACCCAACAAACAGGCGAATAGTTGTTTTTTTTTTTTTTTTTTTTTTTTTTTTAAATTTTTACGACAAATCACACAGATTGAGCTAGCCCCAAAGTAAGTTCGAGACTTGTGTTATGGGATACTAACTCAACGATACTATATTTTATAATAGATACATATATATAAAAACATCCAAGACCCAGGCCAATCAGGAAAAGATCGTTTTCCATCATGACCTGGCCGGGGATCGAACCCGAGGCCTCCACGTCGCAGGCAGGCGTGTTAACCGCTGCGCCACGGAGACCGACAAATGTTATTGCTTCCGTATATTAGCAATTCATTCCAGCTCAATAGGAAACCTGAATCGACATATGAAGTCTGTACATCCTACAATAGACATTAACAGCAGCAGACACCCTGCCACTATTGATAACGATTCCGACGAAACACAGCCGGTTCCCCCAACCAGTGTGAATGTATTTTTTAGTATAGTATACCATAATAAGGGTTAAGTATGAAGGGAAATCAACTTTGTCGAATATTAAACGTTGCGTTGCGTACGGTACGCAACGTTAGGTTTGACATGACAAACATGACCTGATGCATGAGGTACGCAGCGTACTTCGTGCATCAGGTCATGTTTAGGGTACTGTGTACTGCTTAAGTGCCACAGTACGCGGGACGAAATGTCATGCCATATGGCAGTACTTTCTAAAGTACTGTTTTGCCCACCTCTACTGACTGCCCGCTAAGCGCCGGCGCGCTGTGCGAGTTATTCGATCAATTTCATTCATAGCGTGAATAGCGTCATAGCGTCGTAACGTTCACCTACATAGCGTGCGCTATGGCCTATGAGGAAATAGCATGCTATTGAATGGCGCTATGGGCTATATTAACCATCTCTACTTGTAACTGAATGCTCCACTCTTCGTTACCATTGCGAAAAATTAATGAAAACAAAACGCGCGTTACGCGCACTTACGCACTCATGATTTGTCTGAATGCGTAAGTGTGTGTGTGTGTGTCAGCACTCTATTACGTCACTTGTTATTATTTATTTAAATTGTGTAGACTTCTTTTTTGTAATTCACTTTTTTTATTATGGACATAAAGTTGATATAAAAACGTCTTTTAAAGCATAATAAACTGTATTTACATAATTTTTTTAAAGAGATTTTACAAATCTCTGTTTGTATTGTAGGATTTATCTTTATACATATTTATTTTTTATCTGAAATGTAAAGAAGTTTAAGTTATTAGTGTTTTTAAATCTTTCCTTTCAGTTAAAAGAAGTGCTAGTATGGGACGGACAGATCACTCGAATGTGCTGTATATCAGGCACGGAGATCCTCGTATGCACCACCAGAGCCCATCTATTGCGTTACCGGTGGGACGGTACGCAAAATCGGGACTACTGTCTCGATTTAGGACGAATACCCTTCTCTATTAACCAACAAGTTTCTAAAGGTATGGAATTCTTCTATCTACACTAGCCATTTATAGGACGAAAGTATTTCGGTAACCCAGGTAGACTCTGTGCGTTCTTCTGTAATATGGCATTGGCATTCTTGGGCAGCTAAGGTGAATCAAAGGATTTTATTTATTTATTACTTTTTCTTTAACAGTTAGCAGCATACACAAAAACAAAAAATAAATTAGAAAAACAAAATATTAAGCATTATCGAACAGTATCCATTTTGATCCACATTGGGATTTGGTTTTGCGAACACCAACCCATTATACAAAATAATACCAATACTTCTTCGAATCAGCTTTCGAGGCTAAGTAATTATTTAGTGTTAACTGCAAATAACTTAAAGGAATAGATACATTATTGTATATTGCCCTGGCCTTCATTTAATATTAATATTCCGAGCCTGGGAATTTGCGCATCTGTGACCTGTTGTAATTTACACATTACAGTTTTATAACAAAGAAGTGAGTAGGTATTTGCATTTTTATCGACTTAAGTTTGCATATAAGGCAGGCACAATGCTTTGTTAAGTTTTCTAGCCCAATAGACAATAACTCTACAACATTATTTTTTGTTTATGCGAAACCCAAAAAACGTGTCAGGATTTTTAAGCAAAGATTCTATGTACAAAATTGCAAAAAGAAATTATGAAAAACCAGAAAGTTATGAGCTTGCTATTCTATTTTATTGTCCCAACAAAAATATGGTCGAAGCTCCGCTCGGCTGGGCGAGCGCGGTGCGTTGACCTCTGGCGTCAGCTGTGGCGCGCGCGTAAGTACTATGATCTATAGTAACCGCTCGGTAATGACACTGCAACAATTTCTAAATGTATGTGGGAAAAAATATAACATTGTGTAAAAATGATGGGAATCGATTCAGTAGCTTATTCTGAACAAACTATATTCAGGTTTGCATGAACAAAAAATAACGTTGTATATACTGAATGACCCGTTTTCCATACTGAAAAAATGGATATGTGAACGTAGGTACTTCTTTCTTCTATTTTTTTTTAAAACTTTGCCCCACACTAGGAATTTCTCCTGTATCGTGGGTGCGTTTACAAACATATGAACTCCCATACACAAACAGCCAGACCCGGAACAATTGCTTGTAGGTCATAAAAATACTTGTTCCTTGCGGAAATAGAACCTCCGACACGCAGCTCAGCAGGCACTAGCTTAACTACTCAGGTCAAGCCTAGGGGAAGGCAAGTCAAATTTTTAGAGTGGGTAATCTTTGTGCGAGATAGTCACACGCGATTTTTCGGCACTTACACCGTACATTTTGTTAGTGTCTAGTGTGTGGTATATTTAAGAGATAAGTCCTTGTGTATACTTTGTTCAGTAATTATGGGAGATCATACATGTTCTGCGAGATGTCCATGTGGTAGCTGCCTCCCCCTGCCCCTACCTGGGTACGCCCACGAGTATAGGGAACATAACGCAAAACTTGGCACAGAGGGCACCACAATCACAATACAGTAAACAAACAGACTTATTTAAATGTACCAACTGCGTATTTACTATTCTGTGAAAGTATATCAATATTTTTGTACTGTAAGTATATTTTATGATATCCTAATGCCATTTAAAAGAACACCTGATATTAGACATGCCAATGCATTCCACTAGTCTTTACGATAAATCCTTTACTGTACAAGCAGTTCGGCCATGGAATGCCGAACGCCAATATATAAAGCTGAAGAGTTTGTTTGTTTGAACGTGCTAATCTCAGGAACTACTGGTCCGATTTGAAAAATTCTTTTTGCGTTGGATAGCCCATCAATCTAGGAAGGCTTTAGGCTATATAACATCACGCTGCGACCAATAGGAGTGGAGCATAACTAACTCCACGTGAACGGAGTCGCTAGCGGCCGCTAGTTTATTATATAATCAATGTAAATAGTACACTGTAGACTATCCATCCAAATTTTGTCTGTAAAAGATTGCTCTTAGCGATAAGACCACCCATTAAGTCACCCTTTGTAAAATCTTTATATTTATGTTTCTGTAATCTAAGACGTGGGTAGGCGCCCGACATAATACATACTAAAGAGTATTCTATTTTATTCTATAATCTGCTCTCTGCTCACTGCTTCGTGAACTTGGCTAATTTTGTAATATCATTCAACTCAATAATAATGAATATGATTTCACTAAAATTTTCGTTTCAGGCTTAGATTATATGACGATAACAATAACTTTTGTAGTAAAAAAACCCATATGAAGGTAGTAAATAAACTTTTGATTGTATTAACGCTAATACAATCAAAAGTTTATTTACTCCATTAAATAAAAAAGAAAATAGAGATATAAATGCAAGCATCGGCGGCCTATCCTACTACTATCATACAGCCAAAAAAATTCAACTGTATGTGCTAGTACTGCACTCTGGTGTTTGAATATTGCAGTATTATCCTCTATGCATATTATATGGGAATGAAACCAAAACAATCAATTATTTTGTGTCTCATTTCTAATAATAAACTCAGCCCCATTGTTCTGAGGATGATTGGCGACAGAACCGACACCGTTCTGCTCAGTAGGTTCACTGAACTCTGTGTACTGCGAGACCAGTGACCATACTGAGCAGGGGTGGACTGTGTTAATTGTGTATAAGTTTGTATTAATTAGGTATTAGTTACTAACAGAGGTTAAGATTATTGTTACTAACACAGTGGATCTCAGTTATCTTAAAAATAAAAATAAATAAATAAATTGGTCCCGTGGTCGCAAGCTCGCGCCGACTGTGGGGTCATGGGAATGATTTCCAGACCAGGCAAAGTGTTATTGGGTTTTTTATTAGAAATTTCTCATTAGTCTGCTGGAGTTTGGTAGTTGGTAGATACTATAATAGTCCGCCATGTTTTGTATAGTGGGTAAAGCCGTTGATCGTCACTTTTCCCCGGCCACCTTGACCAAAATCGGCCAGAAGGATATTAATAATCTTTTTTGTACCCTCAGCCCGATATTACGTCCAAATAAACTTAATTATGTCGTTTTCTTCCAAATTGAACTACATTTTTTGCCGATCATTTCAGCTGAACCGATATTAGAAGACAATACGCACGTGAATGACATAGAATACTCTCCGCTTGTGTGCGGCTTCGGAATAACTCTCAACGATGGACGGGCGGCGTATCTTACGGCGCCTAATCTCAAGTTTGATCCTAATGTGAGTATAAAAAGGCTTATTTTTCTTTAACCTTTACGCCGTTATAGTAATAATAATGCCGGATATTACGATATACAACACTCATACTGGTAGAGATAATGACGCGTAACCATGGTAAATTAATACAGACCTAGTTCTGAAGTTTATGTTGTTTATTTGAACAAATCGCACAGATTGCACTTTTCGATGAAATACCAGATTAGTTCTTTGACTTGTATTTTGTAATATTATATCTATACTTATTATATAAAGCTGAAGAGTTTGTTGGAACGCGCTAATCTCGGAAAGTACTGGTCCGATTTGAAAAATATTTTTACCTTCGATAGCCCATTAATCCAGGAAGGCTTTAGACTATATAACATCACGCCGCGACCAATAGGAGCGAAGCATAATTAACTCCACGCGAACGAAGTCGCTAGCGGCAGCTAGTTTTTTTAATAAAAGTTATAAAATAGTGTTTGTAAAGTACTCTAGTTTTAAATTGTAGTCAGACGGAAACACCGCTGCTGGCAGTTCAGTTCCAGTCCCTCGAACGCGGTAAAAAAGACGAGGCGAAACACTACGTCCTGACAGTAGCGGTGTCAACAACGTAAGGGTGGATACTCGATGATGGCGGAATTTTGTCATATCATTTCCGCTCACATTCTCCAAAATGCATCCTATAGAACACCGAAAGGCTGGCTACCATACGCCTGTGTTCCAGGCTTTGTAGGTTGTTACTTACGCGGCGAAACACAATGAACAGCGTGTTTTTTATGGTAACTGGTAGTGCATGCAAATGTGGCAAGGATATCGATCCTTGCCACCCTGTCATAGGATATTATGTAATTTTTACGGTTTAAATCATGTTTGTTTCGGGATTTACCAATTATTTTTAAGGGTGATCATGCCTAAGCCGCTGCCTGAACTAATGAATGACCCCTCCGTTTGAATCAGAAACTAATAAGATATCTATATAATAATATAATTCTTATGAATGTGGTTATTATTTCTTGACGACTTTTGCTTGACTTGTTAACAAGTAGAAATGAGTTTTTCGCGGAGCAAATTTAAACAACCAGTATTTTTATCGACGTACCAATGTTACAATGTAAACGTAATTCCTTTATATTACCAAGAAAATATTTTTCAATGAAATATTTACTAAAATATGTTTTGACAATCCCAGATATTATTGGACACAGATTTAATGGTAAGAAATTGTAAAGCGAGTGTTTGTGGTAATTGATTTTAGACCCCAAAGCACTCTCTTGGTGCCGATTTTCTTGGTACCAAACTGAACTAATTTTAAGGTCAGTGTACCTTTTTCTTTCTATTTCATTAAGAAGAGGACAGAAGATGAATATAAGTTTAGTCCTGTCAAATTAGTCCGCACCTGACTTAAATCGAGGTATTTTTAGACATGGCGTCTGCAATCACGTCTTAATTGTCTATAGTGTACCTCAATTTGACAGAACGAAAGTAATATGTTTTCTTCTATCCTTTTCTTAATGAAATAGAAAAAAAAATATGCACTGACCTTAAATTAAGTTTAGTTTCTGATCAACAGAATCGGAACCATTGTGTAACCACCCCCTAATTTAAATTCCTGTGTTGCCCTTGTAGTTTTCCTTTATAGGCACAAATTAATTGATTTCCTAGCCAGATCCCCCGTGTGATAAGCGTAATGTGTAAGTAAGTGTTAATGGGACAAGCTATCCCAATGTTTTTACGTGCTCCATTCCTTTTTACGACCCTAAGAGATAAAAAGTCTTCTAAAGTATGATCCATCTCACTTTCTCATATTAATTTGTAAGCGTAAGAGGAAGTGGGTCTGCTAGGATAACTCACGTAATGAGAAAAACTTTTTTAAATATGTTTTCTTCTTTGTAGGCTGTTCAAGGCATTTGGGCGCCCGGCATCGATGACGCGACGTGTGCTAGAGTCAACCATAAGTTTAGATTAATTGCTATTGGCAGAAAAAAGTAAGTACCTATAACTGACAAGAATAAGGCAAATATTTAATGTAACTTACAAATATTTATTTCTCATTTTTATTTGTTATTAATAGGCACTTTAATTAATAAATGTTTCTCTTTTTGTGAGCCCTAATACCGACTTTTGTGTCCTATATACTGCATAGCTAAGTAACTGCGACCAATCTCGATATACCGCTCACTGGCTCGTTAGTCCTTAACTGCGTTGAACTCGCCGAAGAAACAAAGATTTCCCTTTTTTTTTAAGATCTGTAGGGTAATTACGTAACACACTATCAGTAGCAATGAGTTTCATTTTGACAGTTGAACAACATTCATTGCGTTATTTACATTGCCGACTAGACAGTAAGCAGAGACATTTTTTGAACATATGGACCAATGGACTAGCAATAAACTTCATAATGATTCTAACTGATAGTAATAGTGAGTTTCGCAATTAGGCTATTTATTTATTTCTATTAATGATATCTATGTCAATATTTCAGTTCTCAAGTGGATGTATTCACGATAGACGAAGCAACGGGCGGCTTGGAGCTGTCACATACGATGGTGCTCAGTTCCAAAGACTTCCCTGGCGATCCTGGACCTGTTAAATGTATGAGGTAAAGCCGTTGCTACATTATTTTGTTATACCTTCCAATACTTCATTCTACTATCCTTACCTAGCTTGATCTTTGAGAATGTACCGCATAACACAAATAACCAACATAACCTGGACCACCAGCAATAACTAATTACACAAACACGCGGCTCAAATTACGCTGGAGTTTCGGTGAGGTAGGACCCCCAATAAATAGCCATTCGTAGTACATCAGAGCGATATTAGATGGCGCTACCACACACATTATTTTGTTATACCTTCCAATACTTCATTCTACTATCCTTATCTAGCTTGATCTTTGAGAATGTACCGCAAAATGCATCTAACCAACATAACCTGGACCACCAGCACTAACTAATTACATAAACACACGGCTCAAATTATGCTGGACTTCGGGTGAGGTAGAACCCCCCAATAAATAGCCGTTTTTAGGTTCGAACTGTATAGACTAACAAAACTTCATAAACTTTATGGGAAAACGCAACACGAAAGCTTTTGTTTCCTTTTTTGACGTGAAAAATTTAGCGGCGATTTACACATTTTTGTGGTCGGTGAAAATGTTAAACTCCCTTAGGGACACGTGACCCTGATCGACAATTCATAAGACGGAGGGACAGTAGCGTAGTATGACAGGCTACACTACAAAAGTAGTATTTTAACGTAGTGGTGCATTGTTACTCCAAATTTTATTTTATTTTGTTTGAAATTTCGTTAAATAATCTGAATTTGTATAGATTAGACTAAGTTAAGGAAAAAAATATTTGCCAGTCAGCATGATTTGTTTTTCATTCGTATTATGGTGTATTTTTGTTAACATTTTCAGATGGACAGCAGACGGTCGTGCGGTGGCTGTAAGTTGGGAGAGAGGGGGCGTGTCCATATGGAGTACGTTCGGAGCCCTACTTATGTGCACGCTGGCGTGGGACTACGGCCTTAACCAGGATTTGAGCAAGTCCAATCCACTGGTGGTGTCTAGTTTAGTAAGTGTTACATAGTATCTGTCGTAGATATGATGATGATTATCGTCATCAACTTTTTTATCGTCCCACTGCTGGGCACAGGTCTCCTCTCATACAGAGAAGGATTGAGCGTAATCACCACGCTTGCTCAATGCGGGTTGACGATTTCAGACTTAGTCCAGGTTTCCTTAACATGTTTTCCTTCACCTTGTAATCAGTCATTGGTGTCCAAGATATACTTAGAAAGCATGTACATATAACTCTAGAAAAGTTAAATTGGTACTTGCCTGACCTGGAATCGAACCCGCACACTCATACTTGAGAGGCTGGTGTTTTAATCACTAGGCCACCACGACTCGACGATGATGATAATTAAAGATAATTACCATCACCATAGATTCAAAAAATTTAAACTTGCACTGGTAAGCAATCAACATTGCTAGATGATTGCCCGTTTTAAAGCTTTCCAACCTTGTTGTATATTTGAGATATTTTAATTTGCCTATATAGGAGGACTTCATTGTGTATGATTTAATGCTCTATTCCCGCCAACGTAAATTAGAATGGGTAATCGGTGACTTCCCTCAGTCACTTTTATGGGGAGGGAGTTTAGCAATGGGAAGATTATGGGAGAGGGAGTACCTGATACAGCAGCTGGTATCCTGTGAATCCGGCGGCCTCAAAACGCGTGCGGCGTGAAGCACTTGTCTTTGCACTGCACTTGTTTAGTCCTTGAGTCTTGAAAACACGTACACTCTCACTTAGGCACAAAATAAGTAATAGTAATTAGATTACAAAATGTTTTCTCTCGCAGGAATGGGCGACAGAAGGGTATCAGTTATGGATGGTGAAAGTGGAAGGACCTGCAAGTACAAACATTATTCAACTAGACTTTGTCAAAAGTCCACTCAGCGTTAATCCTTGCATGGTAAGTTATCACTTGAATATTGTTAATCATCATCATCTCAGCGTTAATCCCATCGCATCCGTAGCTTTCAGCTTTGGATTCTGGGGTCCGCTTTATCAGTCTAACTGCTGATTTTGGCTAAACTTCGATATTTTCCGTGAAGCGACTGCCGTCTGACCTCCACAACCCGAAGGCGATATCTAAGCATTGCAGTTAGACCAATTGTTTGGACTTTTAAGGGCTCCAACAACCCGTAACGACTGCCACTAGATGTTCGTATGGCAACCGGGACCAACGGCTTAACGTGCTTTCCGAGGCACGACCAGACCAGTGCAAATATTCATATTCATGCATACAAATATTTGCACTGTGCGGGGATCGAACCCGCGCCTCCCTGCGCCACGGCCGCGTTCGTTACCGCTACGCCACGGAGGCTGTCCACTTGAATATTGTTAATCTCTTGTGTTAATCAAATAGCTGCTTTGTAGTGAATTTTACGTCGTGATACTAATAATTTTGCAAATGTTATAAAACGCAATCTATTGCTGTATTGGCTTATTCAAATTAAATTAAAGCTGCTTTCAGTGCAGTTTTGATTTCAGACTGCGTTATCCCGAGTTTATTAAAAAGATACAGAGTATTTCTTTTACTAAAAATACTGTTGGAATCGACCTATTCACCTTTTTTAATGCCGTTCATCGATATCAGTCCGATGAGCTTATCAAGTTAAGCAGCAGACTACATAAGTGAAATCAAATCATAGACAATGACGCAATAACTGTCGTTCCAGAGCAACCAAAGGCACCTCTACTTACAAGCGGACGATAAACTCTACATCAACCTCGAAGACAACCTAACAAAACGAACAAAGATCTCCATCATAGACTCCTCATCAGAGATCTACCAGGCAGAGAACGGGTTACAAGACCAGCCTAACATGGAATATGAAAGCAGTACTAACTATAGGGAGTTTGTTGATGATAACGAGTGCAGGAAACAGTGGATCATTTTGCCTCTACCTGCTACCTATATTGCTACAAATTGGCCGCTGAGGGTGAGTTTGCTTCTATCCTGCGTTCGCGAATTAATTGCCAAAAATGTAAACAAATATGAATTAATGGAAATATTACTTTAGATCCTACAGAATAAAGTTCAATTTACCCTACAATTTCTAAATAAATAATAGCATTTTCAATAGTGTTAGTCATTCTGCTCAAATCAAGCCAATTCCATTAGTTGACCTTAGTCGCGAAGGGTGGGCGTTTTGGGGGAACTGTCTTATGAAATGATGATTTGAATAAATGACTTTTGATTGATTTGACTTCGATTGGTCATGGCAAAGAGCAGCGTTGGCCTAGTCGTATCGGCCGCGATCTAGAAGTTGTAGGTCGTATGTAGATCCGAACCCTTTACTTACTTTACCGAGAAGCTTTACTTTGTGTAAATTATTTCATCACTACAGTAGGCCTAGTATGGGTTTTTACTACGAAACTCGTTCTTCAATATCGAGCGCGTTTGACTCAGCAATTGGCCAGCTTCAAGGTCGTAAAAACTTTCAAGCAATGAGAACGCCAACCGCGCTCGATATCGACGAGCGAGTTTCGTATTGAAAACTCATACTAGGCCTACAGCTCTCAAAACGGTGAAGGCAAACATCGTGAGGAATGCGGCATGTCTAAAAAAAAAAATTACTGACCAACGCGCACTTGACCCGCGTGGTAGATTAAGGCCCACTCCCTCTCATCGAGAGGAGTCCTGTGTCCCAACAGTGGAAACATTATAGTTTGATTATGATGGCCATGGCGGCCAGTGGTGGTTATACCAACCAGCCTAGTTTGTATAGATATATGTTTGTGACTCTTTCACGCAAAAACTATTGAACGGATTTGTATGAAATTTGGCTCACAAATGGTTTATAACCAGGAATAATGCATTCAATACTTTTTATCCGGATATTGCCACTGGATCGAAATAGAAACTTATGACATAGTATAAAGAGGGAAGTAGGTTATCTCCGACCCAATCCGCGATTTAATTGCCTACTGTCTTAGGGTTGTCACGTTTAGCCAAATTTTAATCAGAGTCTATAATTTGAGTGTCTTCAAGGCTAGAGTGAATAGGCTCTTAATAAACTAGTGCGCTTTACCATCAACGACTGCGTCACTGCTTACCATTAGGTGGGATTGCGGTCAAGCGCTAGTTGATAATTATATATTAAAAAAAAAAAAAATTGCAAACGTCGGAATGTTGACGACTTTCCGCGCTTCGTCGGATTCGGTTGTCGCCCAAACCGCTAACAAATATTTATAGACTAAGAATAAATAATTAAATTAATTAAAAATACTTAAATTACTAGCTTAGTATTAAATTGCAAACTTTCTGTTGTTCGCAATGTTCGTGACGATCCATGCATTTTTTAACAAGAACACGTGACGCGCGAACCTCGTCCAGTGCTAGCCGCGACTAGCGCACTCATAGCACTCTAATATTTTGTTTAGGTATGCGTGCGGCGACGCATAGATACTATGGCGCACACTTACAAGCCGCACACGGTGCGTTTGTATGAAGATAACCTACTCTGTTCCTCTTTATTCTATGCTTCATTATCAGCCTTTTTATCGTCCCACTGCTGGGCACAGGTCTCCTCTCATACAGAGAAGGATTGAGCATAATCACCACGCTTGCTCAATGAGGATTGGCGATTTCAGACTTAAAGTTCAGGTTTCCTCAAGATGTTTTCCTTCACCTTCAGTCATTGGTGTCCAAGATATACTTATACCATCGCCTAGCTCCATAAAGAATAGAGATAAACAAACCAATTTAGGGTTATCACAACTCACGGTTTACAAATCTCCTGTTAGTTACATGATTATCGACTTTTACATGTTAACTATTTATTAATAATTCCCATTGCAGCATATTTCTATAGAATCACTAAAATAACATGCATAATAACTTAGTATTACGAAAAACCATAAAAAAGTTGACATTAATTTTACGTGATAGCCCTACAAAAAAAGAAAGATGGATGTAATCCAGGTATTAAACACATTTTGTGGAATTCAACCAATGAATAAAGTTGACGCATTTATCAATACAATTTTGCGTATTTTAATATTACCTTCAAATCAACTGCATAACACATTCATTGTAATACTTACAAGTATGGATTAATTATAATATAAATGTAAGTATCAAAAAATTTAACCTATTAGGAAATTAGCTTACATGTGTGTCATATTTCATTCAAATCGGTTAAGCGTTTTATGCAAATCATAAATATCTAAACATAAATGAATGTTTAGATTAGAAGAAAATAGGATTATTACTTTTAAGAAAATCATCTATGTAGAAAAGGTTGTCAACATCTGTCTTTTAGGCGTAAACTACTCGTTGCCTAGCAACGGTTTGTTTACCTCTATTCTTTATCGAATTTGGCTCAAATATAGAAAGTACATATAACTTTAGAAAAGTTACATTGGTACTTGCGTGACCTGGAATCGAGCCCGCGCACTCATACTTGAGAGGCTGGTGTTTTAACCACTAGGCTATTATTCTATGCTTATGAGGTTGAAACCGAGGGGCGCATCTAATAAATTAATAAATGAACAATTTTTTTTCTCAGTACAGCGCAATAGACGAAACAGGCGTGAACGTATGCGTGGCTGGTCGGACAGGATTGGCACACTACAACTGTTTGTCGAGAAGATGGAAGTTGTTCGGAAATGAAGCGCAAGAGAAGGATTTTGTTGTCGCAGGCGGCATGCTGTGGTGGAGGGAGTACATCGTCATAGGTAAGGCATCATTTTTCTGTACTTTTTTTATTAGGGTTCCGTACTGAAAGAGAAAAAACAGGATCCTATTACTGTGACCCCACTGTCTGTCGTGTCACCAGGCTAGGATAGGCAAGATATCTTATGCACCGTATTAGCTGCATAATGCAATGTTCACGGATGATGGATTTCTGTTGCCGTTTGTTTGCAACAAATAACACTCAAAACAAAATATTTTTATTTTGTATAGATACGGTACGGAATCATTCGTGCGTGAGTCCGACTATCAAATAGCCGACCTTTAAATTTTTGATTGGATAGTGATCTTTTTTTTTTATAATTATAAACTAGCGCTTGACCCCAATCCCGCCTGATGGTAAGCAGTGATGCGATCGTTGATGGTAAAGCGCGCTAGTTTATTAAGAGCATATTCACTCTAGCCTTGAAGACACTCAAATTATAGACACTGATTAAAATTTGGCTAAACGTGACAACCCTAAGACAGTAGGCAATTAAATCGCGGATTGGGTCGGAGATAACCTACTTCCCTCTTTATACTATGTCATAAGTTTCTATTTCGATCCAGTGGCAATAACCGAATAAAAAGTATTGAATGCATTATTCCTGGTTATAAACCATTTGTGAGCCAAATTTCATACAAATCCGTTCAATAGTTTTTGCGTGAAAGAGTCACAAACATATATCTATACAAACTAGGCTGGTTGGTATAACCACCACTGGCCGCCATGGCCATCATAATCAAACTATAATGTTTCCACTGTTGGGACACAGGACTCCTCTCGATGAGAGGGAGTGGGCCTTAATCTACCACGCGGGTCAAGTGCGCGTTGGTCAAAGACGGCAGTTGAGCGAGGTGATGCAATGTTAGACCCAACAACACGACCAACGATGCTGCGCCAAAGGGAGATTGATCTGAAGGCCCTCCACGACCAAACTCCCAACACAACAACTTTAGGCGCATCGTACCCGGCACACATCGCAACACAACTGCTCAGACCCGTCCTCCGTACGGCTTCACCAGACATCATGCCGGAACACGACAAATCGCTTGGCGGCAAGGCTTTGTCTGGTGGGTGGTAACTTCAGCCGGCGGCCGATGTTATGGCCTACCACCGAGGAAACCAAATTCCTAAATTCCATGATAGTTTATGCAGGTGAAATTGCGGAGCGCAGCTAGTGCTTATGTAGCGGTGCCTACAACGCAACATGCAAACAACGCGTCATACTGACGTCACGCGAATCCTGCATCTCGCAATCAGAGTTTTCTGTGCAACTAGCACGCATACAAACTCGCGACATCAACCGGCGGGCAAAGTGGCCCGCCAGACAACCAGTCTGGTCGGAGGTTCCTGCCTGTCCCTTTTCTATGGAAGATGAGTGAGCTTTACCCGCTGCTCCTCATGCCTCCACACTTAAAATATTACTACTATTCTCATTCCCCAGGTTGCTACAGCATCTTAGACGGTCACGACGAAATTCGCTTCTATCCCCGCGAAGCGAAACTGGACAACAAGTTTGCGAAAATAGTTCGCGTTCAGTCGCAAGTGTTTGTACTGGACATACTGGACGATCAGCTGGTCGTGTTCGGAGCCGACGCGCTTGTCACCATTTACGAGTTAAACTGTGTGGATAATGGTAATTATATTATATAACGGGTGTAATGAGACGCTTACCGAAGCCGAGAGTCATTAGTAGTAAGTATTCTTAATTGTGATCATTTCTTGTACTGGACAATACCTGGGAACTTAATAGGTACATATTGATTGAGACATTGAAGGTCAAAATTTCGACTTTACCTGGCGTTTTTTTGAAAAAATTGGACATACTATTTAAGTATTATTGGAATCAATTGTAACAGCTAATACCTACTTAGGACCCATTATCTTAATCAAATTTTATTCCGTGGTGTTTGGCAATCTGGGCTTCTCCCAGTTGCAATAATGTCCTTTGTGCCGATTGGCCTAGTTCTCTTCTGTCTCCTGCTTGTTATGGAGGGAAGTGGAAAAAATATCTTTTTTCTTACTCCTCCGCTATTCTCTTCTGATTAATTTCGTTGCGGGACCCAAGACAGTTGAATCGTTTCTCCGGGACTCATCGAGCTTCATTGCTCGGCGTTTTTCTGGCGGTCTCCATTGTTGATTCTGGCTTTCAGAAAGAGAAAAAAAAAACTATTTAAGTATTCTTGCTCAGTTTAATTAGTTAACCTAAAGTACACATTTTATCTTACTAGCTGGAAATATAGAAATGCGCTGCGTACAAGCAGTAGATGTGTCAGCGCTCTCACACCCAGCTTGCGTAGTGTCAGCATCATTATGTCGACTGCAGGACCCGCCGCAACGTCACCGTTCGTCTACAGTTTTCGTACATGTGCAACGACAGCCTGATTCACTGGTAAGATATTACAGATAACGGACAAGTTTTAGTTGAAAGTAACTTTTTAACCCTGTGGTGGTATTATTAGGAACGGTTGAACCTTGTGAAAAAGGGATAGTGCCATCTTTTTACATTTCAAAAATGGTTTGGAAAGAGATGAGAGACGAAAACCGGCCTGTTACGTGGGTAACAAATGTCTTGCCATGACGCTTTTGCCGGGCCGGAACAAGCGAGGTAGACCAAAGAAGTGCTGGCTTGACGTTGTGACAGATGATATGCGTGCCAACAATCTCACACCACGAGATGCTAGAGATCGTGCGAAGTGGAGGCGAATATGTAGGAAAGCAGACCCCGGGCTCCAACGCGAAAGCCGCGGATTTAACCGGGATTATACGCTAAGATGATGATAGTTTAGAAAGAGATGGAGCTATACAGATATAACTCCATCTCTTTCTCAAATATGGGTTCTAAAACATAATACGACCTCTAGTCTTCCTTAATGGATATAATTTTTTCAGCATCCAAGCCAGCCACACATCTAAGTTTAATCCAACTTGCCAGATTTTAAGATAATTACGTACAAAATTTCAGTAATTTTTTCACAACTAGCTAACTTTGTATATTCCAAATATGGTTCATATTTCCAGGTGATCAACGCCAGCGGTAAGCTGATGATGGTACAAAGAGAAGAGTATGATGTTGATGAAGACAATAATCCGGTGAGTTGAAATGATATACTTTTTTGTACAATCATGAGAGTGTTAATATGATTGAATGGACAAGCCAACTAGACTTGTTAAGCTGCCTGACTTAGCTTACTGATTTATACTTACTAAATACGATTATACTTAATAAATGCGACAGAAATATGCCTTAAACAATCTAACCGAATGTTCTGTAATGAATGTTACATAACGGATAATCGGTATTCAAAACCTAATTCTTGTAAAGAAGTTTTTATAAAAAACAACCAATTCACGTTATGTAATAAAACTGCATACATTACCAGTTAATGACCGTGTCATTGAACGCTCGGCACGCATAACTAAATGAGCTCATTTTACGCTGCACTACCCACAAATACACTGAACAAAAACAAGTACGTTCGTAAAATATTTATTTATTATTCAGGTACACTTCGATGCTTTGGATTATGCCGCTCTACTTAACTTCTAATATGACCTATGTGTATTTTTGCATGTACAGTGTCAAATGCAAGAACACACTAGCGCCGTGAGTAACTAAATAGGTTACCTATACACGGAGAAGTTAGTTACAGGAGATATTTACATTTGGAAACTTATATTAACTTAATGATGTTTGGTTCTGATGGTGACCGTCTTGCCATCTAGTGAGATCGGTCCAGCGGCCCAGCGGCGGACGATGTTGCCTTTTCCTCCGTAGGATGCGCCTGACAGATGGACCCACGGACTAGCCGGGCGCAGCGGGTAGATCAGCGGGAGGTCAATAGTCGGCACAGGCGCAATGACTGGTGGCGTATCGATGATCGGGGTTATGATTGGCTGGTGATGAACTTCGGCTACAGGCGCGATTGGAGCAATTGGAATTGGGCCATGTCCAATGGGGCCAATTGGTCCATGTCCGATAAGGCCAAGTGGGCCAATAGGTCCAATGTTTATCGGTCCTAAGTTTGGCCTGGTGATTACAGGCGAGATTGGTGCAAGGGTCTCGACGATTGGCTTTGCTACTATAGGTGCAGCTATCGGTAACGCCACAGAGTGTACATTTGGGCCTGTTCGTTTCACAACGGCATTGAATCCTCTCAAAGAGTCGGCAGTGTACTCGACCAGGCGGATATTGCCATCAGGTTCCACCAAGGAGTATGCTCCTCGCACCACGTCACCGTTGCGGGTCTCCCACTGCGCTTTGTTGTCGCCCGTCGACGGATCGTTTACCGCGTAGTTAAATCCGTAGTTTGGGTTCGGCTGGAACAAAGTTTATATGAAAGATAGCGGATACGAGATATATTTTGTCTACTATAGTCATCATCATCATCATCTCAGCGTAAATCCCAGTCGCATCCGAAGCTTTTTCAGCCTTGGAGTCTGGGGTCCGCTTTACCAGTGTAACTGCTGATTTGTCTACTATAGTATTTAAATATTTTCTTTAGATATAGAAACTAATAGTAAAAGTGAACCAAAAAAAATGTAGGGTTATACTAACGATTTTATCAATGGTGGTAATGGGAACGTAGGACAGCGTCGCGGGCGGGTCCGCCGCAGCGGCCGCAACCAGAGCCAGCAGGCAGGTGACCTGTTAAATATAATAAGATTTAAAAAAAAGCTATGTTCACAATGTATGTCTTCTCCTTTAACGTACTCTTAAAATACTCCTTTTTAACAAAAAAAAAAAAAAAAAAGATTCCGATGAATTGAGAACCTCCTCTTTTTTGATGTATGTTCACCGATTACTCTAAAACGCCTGGACCGATTTGCCTAATTCTTTTTTTGTTTGGGTACACTTTCCAGGTGGGAAATTGCGGGAACTTTAATTTTTTTTAAGCATTTTAATGCAATCAACTACCATGTATGTCTTATACTTTGTAAAGCTATTTTTTAGGTATTTGCGCCTGGTAGTCATCGTCACAACTAAAAAGTGTAAACTAAAAACTTTTTTACAAAAAAAGAAAACAACCAACTTCCAAAAAAATACTAATTTCGGAAGTCTGTATCAAAAACCCAAGACACCGACTTCGAAATTAGCTATTTTTCACTTTGTATTTTGGAAGTCGGTTGTTATTTATTTATTTTTTTTTTTGTAAAGAGATTTAAGTAAAAGTTTTGTACTTTGAAATGACATCAGATGACCAATTTCCGTAACTATAAAAGTTTAAAATCTGGTAAAGAAGAGGGTGACTAAGCCTACGTCTAATAGAGAAGTATGGAGGAAAAAGACATACACAAATAAAATGGGATAAAATAAGGGCAGGAGAATGATGAACGTCCAAAAACTAGTCGCAACCTTATCTCAGGCAGCAATCAATGTCAAAAACTTGTCCAAAATGTGACGTCTGACATCAGTAGGCCTAGTATGAGTTTTCAATACGAAACTCGCTCGACGATATCGAGCGCGTTTGGTGCTCTCATTGGTTGAGAGTTCTTACGACCTTGAAGCGGGCCAATCACTGGGTCAAACGCGTTCGATATTGACGATCGAGTTTCGTATTGAAAACTCATACTAGGCCTACAGACTGTGAACTTTCTCAAAATTACGAGCAATGGGCAGTCCCATTCAGATAAATAACAAAAATAAAAAACCGACACTATTGAGTATTTTCTATTACTTCTTCCAAAAGGAAATGACCAAATATTACTTAAGAGAGCAGCAGTAGCCTAGTGGTATCGACCGCGATTTACAAGTTGTAGGTTCGAACCCGTCAGGCACAATGTGTAAATTATTTCAGAACAATTGCTCTCAAAACGCTGAATGAAAACATCGTGAGGAAACCGGACGTTCTAGAGGCAAAACAATCTCGAAAACATAAGACATCCAAGCATACCTTACCAACCCGCGTTGGGCCCGCGTCGTAGATTACGTGGTAGAATATAATCTGATTATGTAAATATTACTTCAGAGAAAAACTGTATCTTCTTTACAGAATAACAGTTAGATTAAAATAGCGGAAGTTATTACCGTGATATGCATGTTCATGTTGCTGACAAGGTATTCCAGTGAGCAAGCGAAGTGCACTGTACTTTGTCATTTACAACATGCCTATTTATACTACTGTAATTATTCGACCTGGCAGCGCCCCGGTTATTGTCAAATTTCTTGTTCTCAACCGGTCCGTTTCAGTGCTTTTTGCTTGTTTTGGTATTCATAAATAGTTCATACATAACCGGTAGTTAGGCACGTATAATATGATTAACTAATGAGTTAATTGGGGTGGTTATGTTAGATTGACGTATTGTTTTCTTGTATGTTCGCGTTTGTTCGGTTGACGGCCGAAACTTAGATCATAACTGTTATGTTTATACAGGTTTTACTATCCCATAACTTAAGATATGAAAGAGACCATCACCTTAATTACGTCACAATAAGACGTGGACACTAATGGTCAGACTATAGTCCACAAGTTTAAAGCCGCTCAGCGAGCTATGTTGGGCATCTCTCTGAAGGAAGAAGAAAGAAAGAAAGAAGAAAAAATGTATTTATTGACATTACAGCAAGATACATAAATTTAAAACTATAAAACTTGTCTTGTAATGCCAAAAGGGCCTCAGCTCAGCATAATGTCAGATAACAACACGAAGTGTACCATCTGACGCTGATTTTCAGCTGCAACCCACGAGTGCCATACGCTAGAATTACAAAAAATACAAATAATATAAATGATATAATAATAGTAATCCAAATGATAGAAACACTTAAATAGAATCACATAAAAATGTTGTGACATGCATAAGTGTGTGTGTGTGTATGTATACATGTTAAATATATTGTAATTAATCAAATAAAAAATAAGTATTCAATTTACAATAATTTTATATACAAATACGTTAGATAAATATTAATACCTAAATAAATACCTAAAAACATTAAAATTAAATAAATAAATCCGGAAAACAGAAAATACCCCCTCCCACCAATCACAGAAAATAAAATAAAATGGCTTATATGGCAGATACGTCTGCTTGGAAATCTTCGAACTCTTTTTGATGAGTTAAAAGATAATCTTTTAATTTCAATTTGAAAGTCGAGGAACTTTTACAATACTTTATGGGAGGAGGGATATTGTTCCAGCATTTAGACGCTGCATACCGGAAACTGCCTCTAAAAGCCGCTGACTTGTGCTGTGGGATGGAAAGTTGCTGAGAACATTTTCTCCCCTCACCAATTCTGTGCCTGCTTGTCCACGCTAACTTATCATACAAGAAGGAAGGGGAGTGAGACTTAATAACTCCAAATAGTAACGTCGCTAAGTGAAGTTTACGTCTAGCCTTCATTTTCAAAATGTTGTGGTCATTGAGAAAAGGCGTAACATGTCCCCTAAAGGGAACTTTAAAACAAAAGCGTGCACAAGCATTTTGAAGTCTTTGGATCATTCTTTCAGTTTTTGATAGTAATCGTTGGCCATAGATCGTGTCCGCATAATTCAACTTAGATAAAACCAAAGACTCCACAAGCAATACTCGTAATTCTTCACTAAGATAGGGACGGGCTTTGTATAATATCTTAAGCCATCAGAAATGAGGTGATCCGACAAAGGACCAGAGTCACCGACATAGCTGAGAGAATTAGCAAGCTGAAGTGGCAGTGGGCTGGTCACATATGCCGCAGGACCGACAACCGTTGGGTTAAACGAGTCCTCGAGTGGAGACCGCGTCTCGGCAAACGTAGCGTAGGACGCCCTTGGGCGAGATGGAGCGACGACATCAAAAAGGTGGCTGGTAGTGGCTGGCGGAGAACTGCTCAGAATCGAGCTTGTTGGCGTGCCATGGAGGAGGTCTATGTCCAGGAGTGGACAGTAGAGGCTGATGATCATTATGATGATGGAGTATCAAGTTTAATCATTTTGAAGCGTATTGCTAATCTATTGCTATGCTGTTGAACTGTCAATATGAAACCCTTTACTACTGATAGTGTGTTAGACAATTACCTTACTGATCAAATGCCATATCAAGATTACTCGTATATCTAGATAAGTTTCCCCTAGATATAAAAAGTGCTACCTCCTGCAATGCTCATTCAAAAATCAACTTTAATGTTTCCTATTGAATAAGCGTCTTTCTTTATGCTGTCGGAGATCTATAACAAAATACCTATAAATGTTGTATTTATGCATTGTTATAATATTTAACGTATATTTTTTTTTCAAGTATAATTTGATTTTCTCAAATCATATGAACAACAAAATCCGAAAATAGGTACGTAGTATAAGTACCTATTTTCGGATTTTGTTGTTATAAACTAGAGATGTAACAGATAGCAGTTTGGCCGGATACCGGATACTGGATATCCGGCCGACCATGTGGCCGGATAGCCGGATATCCGGCGAAACTTAGCCGTTTGCGCAGGCGCCGATAACCTGTGAGCTGGATTTTTATCTCAGGTCAGTACGAATTGATTGCTATTGCGACCCTTAGTCTTGGTGGGTAGCTAACGCCAAACCATATCCAAATTTAACAAAGTTTGCTAAAATCTACCTTTCTGCACCTTGCAGCAGTGTGTGTCTGAAGCTTATTTATGAAGAGAAACTCAACCGCCTGCTACCTCCCAATGCAGAGAAATTAGTATTCATTCACCAAAATTTGCCCTTAGTGCAGTATGAGTACTAATTCATTCATTTTCTTTGTATTACATTAATTAAAACTTAAACTAATTATATTAAAGTGATACTAACTAAATAAAGCAAATAGTATTAGCTATCCGGTGTTCGGCCAGATAGTATTAAGACGGCCGGATACCGGTTAGCAACCGGATATCCGTTGCATCTCTATTATAAACGTACCCATCTATCTTCGAAACTATACATTTTGGGTCACATATTCTAGGACTTATTGTTACTTATGGGATATCTAAAAAACATGTTGTATACATCCTCCGTGCCTCGAAAGCAAGTTAAGCCGCTGGTCTCAGCTATTTCTCATAGGTCTTTAACAATCGTTACGTGTAGAAGCACGACATTCTGACAACTAGTCTTACGAAGGTGTATTGTGTTACACAGTGACTTGGTTGTGGCGGTTGAATAGGGTGTAACAATATAAAATACTGGTATTCAGCTACCGGTTAGCTTCCAAACTGACACAAATATAGATTGGAAAAGGCCTACAGATTGATAGTCAGAATCGTTGATATGAGAACCTCTTTCGAAAGATCGTACATGGTAGTAGTTACCTAATTACTCAAATTAATATCATCATAGGTATCCATCAAAAATTCAAAAGTATTTTTTTCAAATTGGGCTGAGAGTCAGCACTTTTTGAACGTCAATATTACATAAGAAAGTCCCCCAAAAACGCCCGCCCTTCCTGGTTCTTTCGCTGGGAAGAAGTGACGGAACAAATTCCCCGGCAGCACAGTTGTCTGTTCATTAAAAAAACACACATGACTTTATACAATACTATATACAGAGTGGTGCAGACAATAATTAAAATTTCAAAAAAACTAAATGGCACAAAATTGCAAACGGAATAGAATATCCTTTAAAAATATTGGTTCACTGACCCTCGATCGGCGACAGCGCCATTCTGTATCAACTTGCTTTTTTCGCGCCATTATTATTAAAGTTTGGTACCGCAGGATGCGGCGGTCATTAACCCGTAAGCGCTTCTTTATCAACGTGTACATCATGTAGAAAATGTGAAAAATGAAAAATAATATCCTGTGACTAAACTAATGGACATATTTATATGATTTTTATGGCCAGACTGAGAATGTGTTGAGGTACACGATGTTTAATTTATTGTCGTATTCTCAACACCACTCTGTATAGTAATGACACAACAACAATGAAATTATTTAACATATGCCAAGCTAGCAACTATGCCAATCGTTGGTATGAACCACCAAATGGGAAACCTCGATTAGAGATGGCCTAATAAGTAATACTTTTCTTTATAATTTGGAGAAAACAACTCATAGTATTTTTAAACCAACAACGAAGCTTGACAGAAATTAAGAAGTGCGGCCGTTTAGAAAACTGTCTCACGTAATTTTGACGTTGGAAACGTTCTGATTCTGGGCCTAGTTTGAATAATTGACTTATGATTTTGTATCTTAGATCATCGTTCATCATCAACATTATTACAATAGTAATTAAGTTTATTTTAAAGTGTCTTCTTCTTCTTCAGCGTATAGCGGTCCACTGTTGGACAAAGACCTCCCCCAAGGCTTAAAAACATTATAAAAATGTGGAATTTGTACCTTAAACTGTACTTTATTGTCTAAGAATTACGGTTATTTTTCCATAAATTCATATTTGTTAATTTTTTTGACGAATATGTCGAAAATACAGCTTACTTTATTTTGGTCTCCATGTGTGGCAATACGTAAACTTACCTCTAGTCTAGCATGAGCATTTTCATATACTTTGTGTTGAGGTCAGACGTTTTTTTTTTTATTAGCGTGTGTGTTTTTCTCTGAGCAAGAATAAAATATCAATCGAAGCAAGAAGTCAAAAGTCAAAATTGACAGCTTTTTTTATTTTTATAATTATAAAGTCCGCTCCGATATCTCCCGTTCTAAATCGCTAATACTCACGATAATCTTTATTTTTCCAGTTAATCTTAATGTCGGTTTCTTTCTTCTGTCTATATTACAATTCTTCATCTTATCTCCTGTCTATCTCTCTCAACTAGAACTTTACATCTATCCTCTGTGATCTGCAATAAACATCTCAAAAATTCTATCTGCTGTGTCGTCATTTCTAACTCAAGCCTTATTTATACACCAACATACCTACAAGGTACAATCCCGCCTGATTTGGAATGCCGCGCGGCACACTCTTATGGGCGTCAGTCTTTCATCAGCAAATTGGTCAGATAGATAGAAAAGATAAAAAGACACACACACATAAACAAATGCTTGTGAGCTTAAATGAAATTTTGTACATGGTCTGTTTCAAGAAAAAATCAAATTTAGGTAATGCTCCCGATTCCCCTGTTCACGAACTAAATAAAATATATTTTCAGTACATATTTTCTTTCTATTTCAATAAGAAAAGGACAGATGATAAAATGTTAATTAAGATCTGTCAAACTAGTCCACTCCTGACGTAAATAAGCGTATTTTTGGACGCCATGTCTATAATCACATCTAAACTGTCTATTTGAGTATCTAAATTTGACAGGATTAAACTAAAATGTTATCTTCTATCCTTTTCTTAATGATATAGAAAGAAAAAGATGCACGTAACTTAAAATTGGTTTAGTTTGTGAAGAACAGAATTGGCGCCAATGTAACGCTGAATGTTCTAGTTCAGTAGTTCCCAAACTTATTTTTCTCGTGGACCACTTTCAAAATTTTACTGGTTTCGGTGGACCCCCTGCTGCTACATTTCTACCACATTCTTAAAGTCGCCAAAAAATAAAAATTGTGTCACTTCTGAGTTCTGTCCCTATATTCCGATATGTAAAATAAAAACGAAAAATGGTACATTTTATATCACTTTATTTATTAAAAGAATAGAATTACAAGAAAAAAATATTAAGGTAATATAGGTTCAGGTCATAATTTTAATTAATGGGAAGGATGTATCTGATGGAGTGTCAGCAAACGATCAATGTTTGGCTTTATTTTTGTCAGCAATAACCGCAAATCCCCTCGCTCTGTGATGTTTAATTTGCTCCTTTTTTTTGTTAAGAGGTTTGTAACGGCACTAAAACTCCTTTCGACAAGGTATGACGAGGGAAAAGCTATTCAAAATTTCCTTGCGATTTCCCACAGTCCAGGATATTTTTCGGGTATTTCTGCTTGCAGCCAAAATGTTGGGTAGCCTTTTCTAAATTTCACCTTCAGCTCCTCATTAGTGCTTAGCTCGAGCAGCTCCTCTTGTAATACAACATTGGCCACTTCCGTTTCATCAAATGGATTTATGATCCATGGTGGTATATCCATCGTCAGTATATCTTCAAACCTGGTTTTGAAGTCATCATGCAGGGCACTTAAATGTTGACTGTAGGTATGGATATCCTCATCAATACATTCTACCTGCGACAAGTTTGGAAATTGAGAGAATTCGCGCCGACTAATGTTTTGCTTCATAAATTTCAATTTCCCAAGAAAAGCCGAAATTATCCCCTTTGTTTTTATTAAATTCAGGCTGTCCCCTTGTAACTGCAAGTTAATATCGTTAAATTTTTTAAACAAATCTGTCAAATACGCAATGTCTGCTTTGAATTTGATCAAGTTTTCTTTTAAATCTGGATCTCTACTTTCTAAGAACTCTAATATGGAATCGAAAACAGAGTAAAATCTCGTTAAGCATGCACCTTTCGACAACCAGCGTACTTCAGTATGTAAGAGCAGTCGTTGGAAGTCTTCATCATTTTCGTCGCACAATTGAGCAAATAAACGCGTATTCAATGCATTGCTTCTGATTTTGTTGACAGCTTTTATTACAAAATGAAGAGATTGGTTCAACCTGTCACTTAAATGTTACGCAATGAATAGCTGTAAGTCCTGGTATAATTCTTTTGAGATGACTTATAAACCCACGATATCGCCCGACCATTGCAGGAGCTCCGTCTGTTGCCACTGAAATAATGTTTGTAAATGGGATCGATTTTTCCGTAAAAAAATTACTCAGGACATTAAATATTGATTCGCCTTTAGTGTCAGTCTCCAAAGTTCTGGCAAATAGCAATTCTTCGTGAATTTCTTCCTCAACAATAAATCGGACATATGCCAATAGTAATGCTTCATTACTGGGTAACGTTGACTCGTCCAGTTGTATAGAAAAATGAGTTTTTTGCAGATGATTGCACAAAAAGCTTTCGATATCAGAGCTCATTTCATCAATGCGTCTTTGTACAGTATTGTTACTTAATGGGATTCTATTTAGTACGTCAAATGGAGATTTGTGCAAAACAGTTTTTAAAACCTCTTCAACAGCGGGTAAAATTAATTGTTCTCCGATAGTGTGCGGTTTTCCAGATTTTGCTATAAGTAATGAGATATTGTAAGATGCCCGCAAGCCATCATCGTTACTTTGAGATGTTGAAGCGAACATACTGTGCACGGTGGGTCTCTTTCCATATTTTTCTTTCAATGTTTGAAAATATTTTAAATCTTTACCTATTTTATCAGTATGACACCTTTTTAGATGATCTTCGAGCTTTGATGGTTTCATAGAGTCATTGCTCAAAACTTTGTTGCATAATAGGCACATGGGCAATTGTTTGTCTGCCTCTGATGGAACAAAACCATATTTCAAATAATCGACACTATATTGTCGACATTTTTTCTTTGCTGTAGCCATGTTTCGTGTCAGTTACCTTACCTGTAAAAAAAATATTTTAGTAACCAAGTTTTTTTCTGAATATAGGTATCACACCGCAGCCTTTGTCAGCACGCGGAAATAGAATTACGGCTTGTAAAGGGACCAAGTCATAAACCGCTGAGACAAATACAGACGTTTTCACCTTACCTGTAAAAAAAATATTTTAGTAACCAAGTTTTTTTCTGAATATAGGTATCGCACCGCAGCCTTTGTCAGCACACGGAAATAGAATTACGGCTTGTAAAGGGACCAAGTCATAAACCGCTGAGACAAATACAGACGTTTTCACAAAACGGTATCAATTTTAAAGTACATAATTTACCACTAATTTTTAATAGTATAAATAAAAATTGGTGTACTCAGTATCGAATACTGATCATATTTGTGTAGGAAAAAATAAAAGTCGAAATCCCAAAATTGTCCATAAAAACGATAACTAAAATTTTATTAAATCAATGAGTTCACGCGCTCCGTGTATTTGCGTATTTTTTGTCTGCGGCTTCATTGTTAAAACGTGACAAACTGGCATCGAAGTTCAAGCCCCGCCCTTTTCCCGTCGCCCGCGCACCGCTCGCTCTTTCCGAAAAGGAATAGTTTTGATAAAATAGTTACATCCAAATCAATTTAAAATGATTATGAAATTACTGTTTTATAAAATTAGTAGTTATTTGCAAGAAAAATTACAAAATTAATTGCTCTGCAATATCGCTTATTCGGCCTTTTTAGAGAGGCAGTGCTTCTCTCGTGAAAAAAAAATTGAATAAAACGTGCTGTGTTTGTCTTCAAATCGAAAGAGGACAATTAAAATATCTGTAAGTTACTAAGTTACCTATCTATACAGGCCGTTGTGATCAACCGACTAGTACACGTAAACAAAATACTTAAGTACTATAACAAAAAAAAAAGGTAGGTTACTTACTTTTCTCCGGCACTAGCAAACACAGATATAAATTTTCTCACAACTTTTTTTTCCAAATTCCGCCTTTTTTCGAAATTCCGGAAACGAATGAATGCGTCTGCCTTTGGCATCAAGTATTTATAGTGGTGATCAAGTTCATGTCTGAACAAGCATTAAGCATTGTCGGGCGGATAGCGCTTTGCAAGTACAGACTTGCAAAGCGCGTATTCGATATTAAGTACAATTTCGTGTACAGACACGAAATTGTACTTAATATCGAATACGCAAGTTTGGACAAGTAACAGTCGCTTGCCTTATTAAAATATTATCTGCTTAGATAGGTACTTAAAACAATGTAGGTAGGCCCTTATAAAAACTATGCTTACATTTTTGCTCTTTACTATCAAAAGCAGATAAATTTTCGTGGACCCCCATTAACATCTTATGGACCCCCATTTTTTGTTCACGCCTACGTAGACCCCCAGCAAGTCTCCCGTGGACCCCTGGGGGTCCACCTGGACCACTTTGGGAATCACTGTTCTAGTTTAATATAAACTTGGAGCGGATTGTAAAAGTGGCAAGTGTTGAATTTATTGTTTATTCAAAAAAAAATCGAAGGTAAGTCTGTCTGTGGGAGTTGGTATGTATTCATGATTATTATATCTTCCCCCACTGGGCTCGCGTGATTGATTATGGCCCACTCCCTCTCTCCAACACTCCACCACCTCCACCACCGAGCGGAGGTCTGTGGGCTCCCACAGCCCGCGGGCCCATTTCGGTGAGAGACAAGCAGTGGTATCATTATAGTCTGATTGTCTTTATGGAAAGAATAATTTCAGAACACGTTTTAAATGCCTTTATTTACATATTTACAGAAAATTCGTCGCTGTACAATTGTATTTTCAAAGCATTTACAGACTAGTTATTTTAGCCTCAATACACCAAAACGCTCAGAAGATATCCTTAAACAAGTAATCTGACTACTTCAATTCGGTGTATTACATCTCTGCCAAGACCTAACTCCCTGACCAGTATGGTAAAATAAAAGATAACCTACGCTATGTACAAAACTAGCATCTTTCATAATACAATTTCAATGTTTCCTTTTCAAAATTAAGGTTCTACCATACAACGGTATTGGTCCTGTCGACCACTTGTGTACTCTACCGCCGACATATCTCTTGCTAAATACCGTGACGTGCGGTTTGTTTATTAAGGGACCTGCTAGTGGTACCCATCCTCCGTAGGAGTGGGTTAAAGGATCCCAAGGTAGACTCCACTGTCCGAAGTTTGTTAGCTTCGGTAAGTTGGCAACGATAGGTGTTGTACCGAAACCATAGGTCACAGGGCCAACTATTGATGTTAACGGGGCTACAGTTTTTCCTATTGGTAACACTGGAGGGTGTATGGCCGGACCGATCTTCTTGACGACCGCGTTGAACCCTGTGACGTCATTGGCCGCGTAGTCCACAACGCGGAGTGTTCCGTCAGGTTCGACCAATGAGTAGGAGCCCTTGACGACATCGCCGTCTCTCGTCTCCCATTGCGCTTTGTTGTCTTTTGTTACTGGATCATTGACTGCGTAATTGTATGCGTAGCGAGGGTTATCCTGGAATAGTAAAGTCAACTATCAGGGTAATTCGTTTGGAAGCTGTTAGCCAAACAGATTCAGTATCCTGGCTATATGGCATAGATATGTGTTTTTTGCATTTTAATATGTAGGTACGAAAATTGGGGTAAGTAACCTCCTTTCATAGTATTTATTTGGCGAGGTGATTGCATAACAAACTAGTGGTTGTAATGGCATTGATTTTGACAGTTCAACAATATTCAATGCTGCTGCTGTTGCTGTGCAAACAAATTTTTCGAACATATGAAGCAGTGGATAGCAATCTCCTTTAAAATGATTAAGATTGCATGAATTCGTGCAATTACAAAAATCCTGTATTATAAATCTAATATAGAGACAAGAGCTAGTTATTGGTTGACCATATTAAGAAATAAAAATGTTGCAAAACTTGGCTGTGTCGAAATCTCGGATACTCACGATTTTGTCAACGACTGGAATTGCGTTAATGGCACCAGCGGAAGCAGTAGCAATAGCTACGGCGAGTGTGCACGCAATCTGTAATCATATACATTACACGTTAAACCGTTACCTATGAAAACTATTTAGACTTCTCCAAAACAGAAATAAAGCAAGAGTTAGCAGACATCTTCAGGGCCTTATGCATCGCTCTCCATCGGGCGTGATCACAGTCTAGAGGCTTGAAGGTGTCCATTCACCAATAAAAATTATTCTTTTGCTAAACTCAGACCACCCAAACCCCATTTTCCAAAGACCTTTCAACCGTATCATCACCCTTCAATCAAAATGTTAACAAATTATTACAAACCATTTAAAATCGATTCATATTGTCAGCAAGTGATACGCAGAATGTTCAGTTGTCAGCATTAACACGATCTTTTATAAGGGTAACGATGGTAGAACTAGTGCGACCCGTTTTAATATACTGGTTCATTATTCACATGAAACGTAACCCAGTGTATGCAAAAAATTTAGTTAATGCGTATTTTTTTTTTCTTTGCGTGTGGCCGCTCCAGTATTCTGCAAAGTATTTAGGGTTACATGGGAAAGTAGGTATCCTTCAAGTTCAAAGGTTGGCCACACTGTTGACCGCCGATACCACTGATTTGTTCTCAATCACTCACTCGGTTGTGTTTTTTTTCGCGAAATGATAACTATTTTGTTGTTTCTATTTATATTAAAAAAAACTCCCTCTGTTCGAATATTGAATTCAGTGAAGAATTATTTTAGCACAAAAACGCTTCTTAATTACCTCACTTTAAGGCAGATTCCAGACAGAACCCTCGCTGAAGTTCCACTATAAACTTGACTCAGAATAAACAATCGGGTTTATAGGTAAATTATACAGTCAATCATTGATGTACGACCATCACTGTCAGTCTTGCATGTTTCCAATCCTTCATAACACAATCAGCACCAGTTTATTACTGTTATGTCCAAATTGAGTGTATTCAAGGCTAGAGTGAATGGGCTCTTAATAAGTTAGCACGCTTTACCATCATCGATTGCAGTCAAGCAGTAGTTTTTAATTTATAAAAAACAATTATTATTATTAAAAAATACAAATCAAAGCCACTACATGTCAACTCGTATAAATGGACATCACCACACAACCTGTTATCATCAATTCAGTACCTAATTCTGAACCCCTCTGTATTTCATGCTAAAGGTTCAAATCTATTCTGCCGTTTTTCCGCCAAACGAAAACAAATACATAGTTTGTCTGTAGGTAAGTATGTTAACGACGAGATTAAGGAGTAAAAATCTTAAAAAACTATAATTTCGTCATCAGACTCGTAAAGTAAAAAGTAATTTTATACTACGACGTGTACCTCGTATAACCTCGTAGCAACTAGGTACTTTTTCAAAAATAAATAATGTACAATAATTACTTCTTATTTGTAAATATAGAATATAACAAGTAAGTGAATTTAATCTCAATTCACACAAAATTGCTTTTCCTTTAATTAAATATTCAAAAGGAAATTAAGATCTGACGTGCGTTCAAGCTTGTTTATCAAATAATTTGCGGAAACTACAAATTGGCCGGGTTAGAGCTAGATTTGTAATCAAAGGTTTTTTTTTTATAATTATAAACTAGTGCTTGACCGCAATCCCGCCTGATGGTAAGCAGTGATGCAATCATTGATGGTAAAGCGCGTTAGTTTATTATTTCAGTTGTCATAAAACTTTCAGCCACAAAATTATAGGTATTTTAGACAGATTGATATCACACTGTGGACGCCCCTAATTGCCCCTTTGTATTCTGATTTTCTTTTAGCAGAGTACTCCCTTGAGATACATTTTTAGATTGTGGTATTACAATCAACATCACATGCCCCATTCTTCTGTTTCTGTTGGCAAATAAACACCTCTCTTTTCTTTAAGACATGATATACCTCGTTTGTTGCACACACCAGTAAGACACACTTACAGACATTCCACCAACTCCTACATGATTACAGTGAGCCGTATGTTTAATGAAGCCTGCCAGGAAGTTGACATAGATATTTTTTAATACCACTGTTCCTAAATTATAGAGGGCTCTCTGCAATCAATTCTTCGGCGAAATAACAAAGCCTTTGCATTATATTTAGTAACACTATCTGCTACTTATAATATAATTACAACACATATAATAAGTAGCAAGCAGTACTTAGTATTGCTAATTGTTATTATATTTGTGAAAACTTCTAATTGGCCATTGCCAACTTATAGATTTAGTAACTATTGTATTTGCCTATAGCTGTAAATTTTCCAAAAATAATGAAATAAAGAAAATGTCTGAATTTGGCTTAAGTGTAAAGGATGACTGATTTTGTAAGTAATTATGGTGGCTTTCATCCTTTACTTTTTGATAAATATATTGTAACTTAATTACCTAATTACAAGGCAATAAAACAACTCGTTTCTACCACATGGTGGTATATGCTTTATTAGTGCTAGTCTGACTTATAATTAGCAACATAAATATTAAATATGTTATGTACAAAAGTTTAAAGTTTCTTAACTTATCCAACTTTAAAGCTCTCTTAAAGGGGACTTGAGGGACATTTGAAGGCAAAGTAAGTAATGGACAGCGGCATTAGAATGTTTTTGTCAGATTTGTAGTAAATTAGTGTTTGCTGTAGGATAAGCCTGCGCCCCATGGGTTCAGTAAACCCTGGCCAAGGTCAGATAAAATTCCGAGGTCGCTAATAGGGGTTTTGATGTAACCTGCACCCAAGCCGGGTCCTCCGTATCCACCAACTCCTATTAGTCCACCGTAACCGCCAAGTCCTGACAGACCAATGCCCTTCAATCCATCAATTCCTCCAAGGGCACCCCCGTAGTTTTCGGCCAATATTGGTCCAGCTTTGACAATTGGACCTGGCAGAGGAACAGGGATCAATGGTGCTTGTTTATAAATAGGTAGAGGTGGTGAGTATACTGGTCCTGCTTTGTAAATAGGACCTGGGAGTCCTGAGTATGAAGGTAATAATGGTTTAGAAATCGGTCCTATTGGTCCTATTGGGCCGTATGATCCTATTGGCGCGATTGGTACGATTGGAGTTTTAATGATTGGTGCGATTGGTGCTATCGATATTGGCCTCACAAGGTTGGCGGTAGATATAGCTTTACCGACGATTGGTCCTGATATTAGAGGAGCGCCTGCTAGTCCTCCTAACTTAGCAATTGGTCCCACTGAAATTGGGGCGATAGCCGATGCATGGCCCAACACTGGAATAGGTGCCTTGTAAATGGATGTTGGTATTGACACTGGGTGCAGGTTAGGCCCTATGCGCTTTACTACAGCGTTGAAGCCTGATTTATCGTCTGCATAATATTCTACAATTCTTATACTGCCGTCTGGTTCCACTAGTGAGTAAGCCCCTGAAAGCAAAAGACAAATAGTATAGTTGTGTTGTTCAAAAAAGTTTATATCAAAAGCTTTTTTGGTTAAAATATTATGTTAGATACCTTTCACTGTGTCTCCGTCTCTCTTTTCCCATTGCGCCTTGTTGTCTCCCGTGTGAGGGTCTTTTACTGCGTACTCAAAGGCGTATCTGGGATATGCCTACAAGAAATAAATACCTGATTAATATAAGAAGGTATTATTTTAATAACGCGTAGGATGTCAACAAAACTCACATAATAATCTACTGAAGCATGACCGGGCGCATATACGAGTCCTCCTCCTAGTCCATCAGCCGCTACGGACGCCGTCAAGGCGAGGAGGCACGAAATCTGGAAAATTTCAAACACCACTTCACAAATATATCCTTAAAACGTGATCATTTAAAGCGAAAACTTTACACGAACCGCTACGTAAATATTCATTATGCCGGAGACGCACTGACGTGATGTCAAAAACGCACTGCTTAGCAATCAGCTGTTTGAAGGCATTTATAGTTGATTTGTGTATCCTATGTTGCGGATGTGGAATGTTTAGCGCGCACTCGCTCTAGCTGTAATAACAATCACCCTGAGTTGCATCAGGCTTCCTCATTTTCATAGAACAGCCTTCAGGCAGTGAAAACGTGAGTTAATATGTAAAGAGGGCTCGATGCTTCGGTATGCAGGACGCTCAGTACAGCGCGCGAAAGTTTTCAGTTAGCTTCAGTACGGAAACTGATCAATTGCGTCGATGATTGATATCGTCGATGTCGTCGATTGTCGATGATCGTGATAACTTAATATTTCTAAATATAAGGTTTCTACCCATCGTGTTGAATTGCTGCAATAGATCTAAATGCGTTAATGATACGTTTTGCTCCAGTTGCGTCTATGCGTGCGGTTCTGGGCGTCGTAAACGCCCGGTTAATTGCACGCTCCACTGACGAATGTCGGTCAGTGTGATCATTAGATATTTCTTGTATAACATTACCCATCAATCTTCCTGCATTTGTTTTATATGCTCGTGAACTTGATATTGATTTCAAGGTAGGATTAACACTATACTTGCATAATATGTAATGTCTCAAATCGTTCAGTAAACCCAGGAACATTAACGGATACGATCAAAACTTTTTGTTACAACATAAATAATGGAAAGCACATATGTATCTGTGTTTATGCCCAAGATGTAAACTACGTACGTCAAATATACAATTTAATTGCATGTAATACACAGTAAAGTATATAGGGATATGACAATTATAATTTGATTACAAATTCCTTATTTTTGTAGAAATGTCTTCCAGTAGACCTGTGAAAGATGAAGTAAAAAAGAAATCTAGACAATAAATATCTTAGAATGTCCACGAAAACATTGGGATGCAGCAGCTCTTTGTGAATCGGTCTTGAGAAGTAAGAAATCTACGGACAAAAATAAAACACGTATTTTCTGGACGGTGTATAAATGGCGACAAAAGAGCGACAGCACCTGTCACATACAAGCCACAGGCCCGTCATAGACAACACTATGCAAAGAGTATGCATATATACCACAAGAAAGAGTTGCGATTGTTCTCTGTTTGCTATTAGAGAACCAATGCGATTATTTCTCACGAAACTGATTGCATTCATTGGCAATTTTGTGAAAGTGCCATAATTATTCGTTTGTTAGGCTCCTAAACAGTTATAATAAAGACCCTTTCTTCTCCCTTACTTTCATCATTGTATCAAACGGAATTACCTCCAATCCTATAATTGGCCTCAGCGCGTGTAACTCAGAATTTATCCCATGAGAATGTACTAACGATACAAAAAGCATCTCTGTCCTAACCCAAAGTTCAACTGCCTTTTGCCGTTAAGTTAGGAAAACGTAACATACAGACTGAGTTGTTTTCGCTTTTGTAATATTATATAGATGTTACAAACTAATATAATTTTATCCCACTGTCGTCAGGCATACAGCTGTCTCCCAGCCACAGTTCTCGCATCGTGCGTCGAAAGCGTCTGGTCCTGTGGCAGTGTCACCGGCTCACAAACCCAACTCTCTAGAGCTCTCTGGCTGTGGTGTGGCGCCCTAGGAGCAAGAGTGTGGCTTCCTCTGCTACCACGAGATGCTACTAGACACCCTGATTCCGGAAGACATACGTTTATGGCTAAAAGGATCATGCTGCCGTTCCATCTTAATATTTATCCACTGAGTAAGTACCTGGGCTGCAGAATTCTCGTTTGGTAATGTGTTGGTTTTGGAGCACTGGTGGCCTAATGAGCAGTCTAATGATATCGGCCTCGACTTACAAAATGTAGGTCGTAGGTTCGAGCCCCATCAGGCGCTTTACTTTGTGTAAATTATTTCATCACCATTGCTCTCAAAACGGTGAAGGAAAACATCGTGAGGAAACCGGCATGTTCTAGAAACTAAAACTTTGAAGACATGTGCCATCTACCAACCCGCACTGGGCCCGCGTGGTAGATTATGGCCCACTCCCTCTCACCGAGAGGAGCCCTGTGTCCCAGGAGTGGGAACATTCTTTTTTTTTCTCTTTCTTTTATGGCTTCGCACGATTTGTGCATTTAGCCAATGTCACGTAATGAATTGTTCATGTCAAAAAAGACTGCGTGATACGTCTTACGATGGAGGTTTGAGACAAAGCCATGATGTGGCCACTATGCTGCGATATTTCACTGTTCTTTATGAATTATTTACTGAATGCACATTTTACTACATAAATCACGCACTTTTATTTAGTAAACAACACTATAAATAATTTTAAAAGTCCGATGAGCGTGACACTCAGCTTGATTTTCCCGCCAAAAACCCCTGTGGGAACATTATGGGCTGATGATGGTGATGGTGATGAATGTGTTGACAGAGAATGAGAGAGAATGGATGAGAAACACATTTTGCGCCGACCCGAAGTAACTTAGAGCAAGGGCAAAAATAAAAGCTGTTTCGTAATATGTCCTCTATTACGACTGTTTTAAGGTGTACTGAAACAGCAGCTCGTTATTTAGTATTTCTTTTTAATTAATTGTTTTCTGGTTGACAGCTATTTTATTCGACGACGCTATACTATTGGGTGCTGAGAACGACACAACGCTGTACGCTTCGGACTCAAACTCGGTATTTTCGTTGCCGTTTTGTGTCGTCAATAGAACAGTGAGTTTATTTGCAATACTAGTACCGATTATAGAAAAAAACACTTTGTCTAATAAAGAAAGGCAAAAGCACTAGTATATATCTTCTTAATAATTATAAACTAGTCATCATCATCATTTAAAAAAAAAAACTTTTATAAACTAGTGCTTGACCGCAATTCCGCCTGGTGGTAAGCAGTGATGCAATCAATGTCCTCAATAATTCTGCGCGCCTAGTACGGTAGTAACCTATCACAGGCGGTTTTTTTTTTCATAACTTCCTAACATAAAGAGACAGCATTAAAAAACCCTTCCAATATCGTTCGGTATCATGTAAAGATGCCATGCCCTTGGTATGTATATATATACCCATTATATTACACGTTGTATAGCCTATATAAAAAACTGAGGGAATAGAAAGGGAGACGGTAATTGAGCGAGGTAATGCAATGTTAAACCCAACAACTCGATGAAAGATGCTGCGCCAGAGGGAGATTAATCTGGAGACCTTCCACGACCAAACTCAATTTGACTCATCATACACGGCACACATCGCAACACAACTGCTCAGACCCGGCTTCCGTACGGCTTCACCAGACACATTCGGATAAGTCACATCCCTAGTACAATTACAACTATTCATCAAAAGGAACCTATATATTTCAGCGGCATCCTGCTTCCTCCATTACAAATTCAATTATGGCATTTAATCCAATAGACAATTATATAAATAACTAATGATATCCTAGTTATTAACTGACAACGTTGAAATTGATGCATCCACCAGACATCCTTATTGATAAGCGCATTTACAGAAGCCAAAGTGCTAACTAATGAAATATGGTGCAACAACTCGTTTAAGTCCGTACAGACAATCGGAGCTCACTATAAATACCACAATACTCTGTGTGGTTTATTTATTTATGCCAATTTCAGACGTATCTTCAAGGAATTAGAGTTGATTTGTTTGATCAAATTGACTCTTTTGTTAATGTTTAAAAAAAATTTCAAAACAAAAATATTATCTATAAAATGATATTCTGTTGTCTCAAGGATACAATGAATGCAAATTATAATGGAATTTCTTTTGCAAATATAATCCTACTTATTATCCTATCCTACTATAATCTTTACTAATATATATTATAAATGTGAGAATGAGTTTCTTTGATTGTTCCGCTTTCACTTAAAAACTACTGAACTGATTTTGATGAAATTTGGTATACAGATAGTTTATAACCAGGAATAACACGTATGATACATTTTATCCCGATATTTTCACGGTATCAAAACTTAGGCGGGTGAAACCGGGGGTCCGTAGCTAGTAATATAATAAATTAACTATAACATTGTATATCTTTATATGTATGTCACTCTTTCACGCAAAAACTACTGAACGGCTTGGGACGAAATTTGGCACATAGATGACTTATAGCCAGGATTAACATATTGGATATTTTTTATATATTGATATTCCTACAGAATCGAAACATGCAGGTGAAACTGCAGAGTGTAGCAAATACATAATAAGTGCTATTATAATATATTCAAGCTCCATTCAGCATGCTAACATTTCTTTATACAGGAAGAGTTTTTAAGAACGTCCAAGTTTCAATATATTAATCTTTGGCGAAAATCATTGAATACGTGTTTTTTCTTTTAGCACCACTCAATACAAAAATATTGAGATATCACATCACAAAATTATCAAAATTTGATAAACAAAAAAAAATATATATAAAAAGTTGATGTTTGTTGACATCGCGCCGTGCCATCGGCCAGCCCGCCCCACGCTCCGCCAAAGTTCATTGAACACAATCGTTTTAAATCAGTGACCACGCAGAGCGGATAATTCTTTCGAGAAAATGATTTAATATGAAAATTTTACGTATCGATTTTTTTTATCAAAAATGGAATTATTGAATGATACCCAATGCCTAGAAAAAATTTGGACGGTGACTAACAAATATTACTGTATAATCATTCACTTCTATAATAATTTAGAATTACCATTAATCCTGTTACATATTATCTTAATTCCTTTCAGAGCCAAGTATACCTTCATCAAATCCTACGTCAGCTTCTTCGACGCAATTTGGGCTACCACGCGTGGGAGATAGCGCGGTCTTGTTCACAACTGGCATACTTCCCACACTCCCTAGAACTGCTTCTACATGAGGTGCTGGAAGAAGAGGCTACGAGTAAAGAACCCATCCCTGATGCTCAGTTGCCCTCTATCATTGAGTTTGTGCATGAGTTTCCTGTTTATTTGCAGGTGAGTCTACTCTTGCTTATCTATACTAATATATAAAGCTGAAGAGTTTGTTTATTTGTTTGAACGCGCTAAGTTGCTGAATAAACATTTATTATTATTATTAGTATTGGTACTATGATGATTATATAAAATTTTATATTATATTTGGTCATGTGTTTACCTAACCTTTATTATCCTTATGGGTCGGACGGGGTTTTCTTTACATTTTTTTTTTTTTTATAAAGGATGGGGGGGATTGGATGCACCCGCCATCACAGGGCATTATGAGCGTGGGGAACCCGGATGTCCTTCCCGGATTCTAGTACCACGGGAAGCGATGAGAGGATGGATCTCCTACCTTATTTTTTTTTTTTTTTATTATTCTATTTCGGCTAGCCCGATCTTTATTTATATATATCATGTATATTCACATCTTATATTCTAATTGTTACCTTTGCTACATTTCTACCTTTTACTTATAACAATAAAGTTATTTGTATAGTTATTTACATATTGTATATATCAAGAATCACCCGTGCCTCGGAAAGGACGTTACGCCGTTGATCTAGGTTGTCTTTCTTGAATCCTTGGCAGTCATTACAATTGGTCAGTTGACAACCAATCTTACTAAACGGTATCGTGTTATGGAGGTCAGACAGGCAGCGACTTTAGGTGAGATACTGGCATTCACCTGCATCTGGTGAGACTGGACGCCGACCCCAACATATTAGAAAATACTAGGCAACGAAACGATTGACTTATTCAATAAGCTTGTGCTATGTTATTAATCGAACAGGAAAATTATTACCGATAATCGTATCCATTATTGGTTTACCTGCAATCATTTCTAAAAACTGCTTTCTAGTAAGTAGAACAAATGTTGAATATATTTCTCATATTCACACCTTACTAAACGTATGTAAATGGATTTATAAAATATTGCGCGTTAAACAGACATGTGAACAAACAGCCCATTATACATGCTGTTAGTTAAATGGGACGGATGATATATAAACACGACACGGTTGGTGCAGTGGCTGAGCGATTGACTGCTGCGCTGCGTGTCGCGGGTTCGATTCCCGCACGGCACAAATATTTGTATGGCCTACAGGTAGTTTATTCCGGGGCCGGATTGATATGTGTGTTTTTTATATTTTTTTTATATTAAAGTATAAACCAGCGCTTGACCGCAATCCTGCCCGATGGTAAGCAGTGACGCAATCGTTGATGGTAAAGCGCACTAGTTTATTAAGAGCCTATTCACTCTAGCCTTGAAGACACTCAAATTGTAGTCCGACGGAAACACCGCCGCCGGCAGATTGTTCCAGTCCCTCGATGTACGCGGTATGAAGGAGGAGGCGAAACGCTTCGTCCGGATCGTAGAGGTGTTAACAACATAAGGGTGGAAACTCGCCGTACGACGGGTCGTCCGATGGTGGAACGGAGATGGGGGAATTAAATCGTGCAATTCCCTCGCACACTCCCCAGAATGTATCCTATAGAACACCGAAAGGCTGGCTACTCTACGTCTGTGCTCTAGGCTTTGGAGACCAACTCGAGTTAAATCAGGGTCCCCAATCAGCCTCTTCGCACGCCTCTCCACTGAATCCAAAGTGGCCAGGTGACACTTAGCAGCACCAGCCCAAATATGGCTGCAGTACTCCACACACGAACGGACCTGTGCTTTGTACAACATTAGAAGCTGCCCTGGTGTGAAGTACTGCCGGACCTTTGCGACACCAAGTTTTCTGGCAGCCACCTTGGCCTTGGACTCAATGAACCGCCCAAAGTTTAGGTTCGAGGAAATCTCAATACCCAAAAGCTGAAGGCGGTCGGTACACTCCAAGGATACATTCCGAAAAGTAGGAGCCAAGGTGAACGGGCTCCTTTTGGCGGTGAAAAGACACGCCTGCGTTTTTGTGAGTTTAAATGTTTGCAAACGCACCCACGATACAGGAGTGTGGTGTAAGGTTTATTTAAAAAATCCGTCCATCGGTGGTACTGAGAGCCATTGACATGCAAAGAAAAAATGAATATCTGTTACTGCGACTGTATTTGATTATTTAAAGTGCCGTTATCTTAAGCATTTCTGATTTTTATCTTATAGTCAAACATTAAATTATTCAAAGTAGGATTTAAATTAATAAATGTGGTCTTTAACTTTAAAAAATACTTTGCATCATTACCTGCCTACCCTTTTCCATTCCACTGTGTTGGATCGGCTTCAAATTCAGCTAAATATTAGCTGGCCTCCACATCCCAGTAATTGGGTACTACAATACCCTTTTGTATGACTGTTTGTCAGACTTTCTGATTACCGACAACTTGTAACGACTTCCAAGGATTCACGAATCACAGCCCCGAGACCAACGGCTTAATCAGTGCCACCTTAGCCACCAACTCGCCTGGAGAGTTTATGCGGACTCTCCGGAAGAGTCGGTGGCACTGAATGTGTTAATGTTAACATGCTTTACAAGCCACGGAGGGGTCTTAGCTAAATAGTAAAGCAAATCAAAACAGTTGAATCAATTATTATAATTTCTCTTTCAGACTGTAGTCCAGTGCGCCAGAAAGACAGAGATAGCACTATGGGCGTATTTATTCTCAGCAGCGGGAAAACCAAAGGAATTGTTCCAAGAATGTCTACAACGCAAGATGCTCGACACAGCTGCGTCATACCTAATCATATTACAGGTATTTAATTTATGCTATATTTTTAGATAATGCTTACATTATAAAACGTAATGATTCTGAATTAATTATGTTTTCTTCTTGCAGCTGTTTAAGGTATATTAAAACAATACAGCCGGCTTCTATACGCGACTTCTTTCTTGAACGTAAACTCTAACAAATGTACTTAGTTGAGAGTAGCGATACTTCACCTTTACTTACAATTTGGGTGTTCTTTTTAAGCCTCAAGTAGCTTATGCTTTTGCCATATAGAATAGTGGACCGAAAGTATGGCGTGGCAAAAGCGATTTTTGAATGTGCTACGCTCCGCATTGGCTTTTCTGTTCGAGGTGATACAGACGAGACTATTTGTCACAAATGTTTGCCGCGCTTTTGGTACGGGCTTGTGTTATGGAGAAATGAGGGAAATATTGTGAGGAGAGTTTAGAGTATGAATATCGGTGGCTATGAGAGTAGAAGAAGACCAAGGAAACTATGGATGGAATGTGTGAATGATGGTATTGTTAAGAAGGGGGTGACTAAGGTGATGAAGTCTTGCCGCCAAGCGATTCGTCATGTTCCGGCATGATGTCTGGTGAAGCCGTACGGAGGGGACGGGTCTGAGCAGTTGTGATGCGATGTGTGTCGCGTACGATGCGTCAAATGTTGTTGTGTTGGGAGTTTGGTCGTGGAGGGTCTCCAGATCAATCTCCCTCTGGCGCAGCGTCGTTGGTCGTGTTGCTGGGTTTAACATTGCATCACCTCGCTCAACTGCTGTCTTCCTTCCTATTCACTCAGATTTTTTGAGTGAATGGGCTTAATAAACTAGCGCGCTTTACCATCGACGACTACATCACTGCTTACCATCTGGCAGGATTGCGGTCAAACACTATTTTAAAATGTTTAAAAAACAATTCAGAAGAAACATTTTGATATTTCATCGAAAAGTGCAATCTTTGCGATGGAACACCAGATTTATTCAAATAGCCGCCATAAGGTTCAGAACTAGGTACTTATTTAACATGGTCATTATCTCTGCCAGTATGAGTGTTGTATATCGTGATATTCGGCGTTATTATCATTATAACGCCGGTCAAAGTTCAGGAAAAATAAGTCTTTTTTTATATTCACATCAGGATCAAACTTGAGATTAGCGCTCTGTTAGATACATAATAGATAAAGATACATACACGTTGCCTTTCCGTCGTTGAGTTTTATACCGAAGTATAAAATTATAAAAAAAAAATGTCGTCGAATAGAGAAGTATGGAAGAAAAAGACGTATTGCGCCAACTCCATATAAATTTGGAAAAAGGGAAGAGAATAAAATGTTCGCCGCGCTTTTGGTGCGCCATGCCTTCGCTATGTGGCAGGTGCTTTACATATTTTCTATACAGCCTGAGCACACGATATAGTGCCTTAACTTTATATATTCAATGAATTTAATATTATGCCATTGTTGTAATCCGGGTTCATTATTGAGCTGTACCTGTATTAGTTACAGTAACATTTACATAACAGCCCTAAATGAGTATCCGGCCTAAACTATATGTAGATATGACTCACCAGTAAACATCTTTTCTCAAACAAATATTGATGTAACTGAACAGTCGTTGAAACGATATAGATTGCCAAAAATATTATTCAGTGTTTAATATGTATGTTTGTTACTAGAACTTGGAAAGTTCGACGGTTAGCAGACAGCTAGCGACACAACTGCTCGATACTGCATTGCAGCAGGAGAGGTGGGATCTCGCCAGGGATCTAGTCAGATTCTTGAGAGCTATAGGTAATTTTAATTGAAACTTAACTACTGTCAAACGGTTTATCGATTCATGCATATCGATCATCGATATCGATGTGCATGAAGCGATAAGCCGTTATACAAAAAGGAACATCATTATCCACAGCTCGACTTCACCCACTACAACTCGCCTACAATCCCCACGCTGTTTTTGCTTGCGATTTAAACAATGTCGTATGGAGAAAGAAAAGGAAGCCACTTTAAATACACCATTCAATAGTAATTGGACTATCGATTCAACTTCCAAATCACACAGTCCACAAGTTAGTGATAAAATAATTGCGTCAAAACGCAACAAAAGTTATCGATAAAAACACAGCGCTTCACTACGACTGGCTGTAAAACAACTGCAGACTAATTTTGTCCCGTATAGAGTAGGCCTTACAAGTCGATAGTGTTACTTCTAGTAAATTGAAACTTCACTAAGGTTTTAAATACCTAACTATAATATTGATTAATGTGTAAATGAACCTTGACATTTTATGATATGCAAGTGACATTCAAAGCAGTGGTGGTGAAGTGGTAACCGCTGCGGTATCCAAGTGGTACGATTTAAAGACCGTAGGTTTTATTTTATATTATTAGGTTCACCAAGAATTGGTTACACAAAAGAACGAAATTATAATAATTTACAAAGGAAAAAAATTTAAAATCATTTACAAAGGTAAAATAACAGTGCATCAATTACTTATAGTTAAACACAACATGCATACAAACAATGTAACAATATCTGTTGCCCTCAAAACGGTATGGCCTGGAAGCCCAAAAATCGAAGACATGTTATCTACTAAACCCCTCCTCACCAAGTTCAACCTTAGGGTTTTAAAGCAATTTCGAGGTTTACTCTATACATTTTACTGTTTTCTGTAAAGATCCTAATGACGTCGACTCGCCGAGGAATTCGGTGAACGTTCAAGCAAAGTATGGACAAGTGGTCCAGTCGCAGACAGTCAGCCCTAATGCCGAAGACTTGTCTGTTATATTGGGCAGCATGCAGGTAAACAGCTGGGTTGAAAATCTTGCATGATTTTATTCTAATAGGTACGGACGACAGGAGGTCAAGCTATCCGAAACTGTCCAATATCCCCAGTCAATCTTGAGCCTTAATGCTTTAGCGATAAAGTTGAAAATCTAATAAAGAAATGTGACAGATTGTAGTAGGTTGATGTGCTGTCGTCTGTACCAAGATTCTTTCGAATTTGTAGTAAGTATTGTATAAAGTGCCAAAGTTTTAGAAGGTAGGTTTGTGTAACAATCATGAATATTGTTAACTAGCTTTCCGCTCGCGGCTTCGTCTGCGTAGAATTCGGTTATATCGCGCTTTTTAGATACCTTATTTTCGGGGATTAATTATTATTGTATCATATAGCTTCTAAGTTTACATGTGCATATTCGTTTGCAACATATAACCTTATTTTAAACGACACACAGCGCCATCTATCACCGAACTGGTATGAAGCTGACAATATTTTTGTACTATTTATTCCCTCGTGAATATCAAATTGATCCGGTATAAAAAGTACCCTATTATTTAATATGGACTTCAAACTTTACGTCTGCAAAATTTCATTAAAGCAATCGGTTCATTAGCGTAAAGTAGTAGTAGGGTAAAGCGGAACAAACAAACTCAATTTCCGACTTATAATACATATTTGTAAGAATATCCCTTCCCCAGCTGGCGGGCGGTCGCGGCCGCAGCTTCAGTACGACCGTATCGCCTCGGGAGCCCTCCCCGCCGGCGCACGCGCCGCCCGCCCCCGCACCCCCGCCCCACGCCGCGCCGGCCAGAGCCACTGCCGCCGTCAAGAGGAAGAAGTCTGTTCCTACCAGGGCTGATAGGTACGTACATTGGAGAAAAGCTACATTAACATGTTTAATTCTCAGTAGAATTAGAAATTTACTCATAAAAGTGTATAAATAGGTTGAAACAATATTATGTGCCGTTAAACGTAGCTTAAAAATGCATTTACGTGGTACTTATCTTAAAACTAACATTACAATAATACTTGTTCTTAGCCTTAACAGTTTTTGCAAACCAAGTGAAAAACAATCAGAAGAGAACACATCACATTTGAAAGTTGCCTAGTTTCACCACTAGCGGCACAAGCAACACTAACCTTAGTTTCCCATCTACATATAATTTATTTGATATTTTATAAATAATTTGAGTAAATCTAAATGTGATTGCTGTGTCTTCAGACTCAGCATGTGCTGCTACTCTAGTCATGATATACACTCACACTGTTTTTTGTTATGATAGTTTTGATCACGCCCGACGAAACTCCGAATTACCGAAATTACGCGAGGAGCGATCCGGCTCGAGGGACCGAAATAGTACGGGGTATGTAGTGGGCTGGCGGTGGTTTTGATGTGAAGCAAACATTTTTGGAAGGATATTAACCGTCATAATAAACGTGATTTAGTTTCTAAATATGAAACATTCATGAATTATTGGAAAAATAATTTTAATACCTACACAGTAAAGTTCAGTTTATTCTAAAACTTTAATTATTTTTATAACTTTTTCAATAGTACTAGTCACTGTGAAATCAATTTAGGTTTCTCCAATAAAGTTGTTATTTGGTTAACTTGGTCTATTAAATTTTCATGTGTGTGATTGGTATTATTTATATTCATATATGATTGTGTGTTGTAAACTTACTAAGCCATGCCGTAAAATTAGAATTAATTTATTTGTGTGTAAACGTAACCGCTTATATATGCCGTCTCTGTCTTAACATAATTATAATTTCAAAGTAAGACATTATCATATTTGTTTCTTGTACCAGGGATTCCTACAGCGGTACAGCCGAAGAATTCTTCATAGACATGATGATCCAACGGCACGCGCGTCTCCTCCTGTCTACGGCTCGTTTATACGCGCTAGGCAAAATGGCAGCCGCTCTAGACGTGCATTTAGTCGCGTGGCTCGCCGGAGAGAGGGAGAGAGCAGCTAGGGTCGATAGTGCAGTGCTGTGTGTAAAGAGACTGCACGAAGACTTTGCCTGGCCATATCCTGTAATTAACGACGCAGAACAGTATCTACAGAGGAAGGGCAGCACTGTTACCTGTAAGTCTTGGTAGATCGTTGATGACTGCAGGTCCTAATATCCGTCGAAATTAACAAATGACCTCTCCCGTTCTGAGCGGAGCGGAAGGGCGTGTCAGATTTTTACTGACTAAAACCCACCCGTGTTTCTTCACTTGCCTGTGCGCCAGGGATCATGGGCTTTTTTTTGAACAACCCGCGGTCCTGGCAGGCATCGGTCTTCGTGGACCCCTTAACCATGTGATGACATTTCTTTGAGGCGCGCGTGGAACATGAAGTGCTGATGATCCGACATCGGTCCGTGAAGGTGAAAGCTTCTTGCATCTATGATCTAGTAGTCAAGTTTTCGACACTGTAAAGTTATTTTTTAACCAATTGCAAAGCATTCAATTGACAAATAAACAAGCAATAAACGGCATTCAAAAGGACATTTCTATTTTTTCTGTTAGTTTTCCATAAATAGTTAAATATTAGTTTTATTATTATTATTTTTTATGTACACTCTTGCTCCTCCAATCCACTTTTGACATTGGCAGAATGAGACTGGCTTCATTTGCCATAAATAAAAATAGAATAGAATAAAAAATAATTAAACCAGAAGCATTCATTTCAGTTGTAAAAGTCAGACTCTTTTGTATTGCCTAGAAGTCGGTCGGTTAGTCAGAATGTTGAAGTTTGCTTATTCTTAAACGTTAACTTCGTACTATGTACAGTGGGTAAATTGCCCGTAGGACTAATGCCCGATTGGGCCGACGCGTTCTCGAGTAGCGACCACGCACCGGATGACACAGCGTGGGTAGACCCCCGACAAGGTAGACCGACGTCCTGGTGAAGGTCGCGGAAACCGCTAGATGCGGGAGGCGCACGACCGGTCGTCGTGGATCCTTGGGGGAGGCCTATGTCCAGCAGTGGACGACTTTCGGCTGAAATGATGATATGTACAGTTCAATAAAAAAACTCTAACCATCATATTCTAAAGTGATCAACCCGCCGTTACGTGGTTACGGGCGGACATTGCTCTTGAATGTGATAATTTCTTGTCCTATAGTGTCCATTTTATTAAATCCTGAAAAACCTATTACATTTAGGTTCATACACACCATCAGCTGAGTCGGACAGTTTGTGCGGTGACAGTGGTTACATGAGCTTGCCACTACGCGCCGCGCTACCGTTGATGACTGGTGCAGTACCTGGGTCACCTGGACCCGTTAGGTAAGACAGAACAAATAAAACAAATTTAATAAGTAAGGCTTGACCGAGATAGGTTTTTCGTTCTCGTCCGAGACCGAGAATAGAAAAAAAGTGAAAAGAATGGTGTTAACTTTTTAATACAGCAGGCTAATTGTGTAATACACAGTCAGTAGCAATCGGTATCATTTTGACAGTTCAATAACATTCATTGCCGTTATTTATGTTATTGAGCAGACACATTTTCTAACACATGGAGTAATGAATTCGCAACATGCTTCGAAATGATTCCAACTGATAATAATAGTGTGATACGTAATTAGGGTGCTGTACTGTTTAACAAAATTAACTGTTTTAATAATCAAAGTAAATAACATTATATTATAACACTAGATTTCCGCGCGCGGCTTCGCTCGCGTGGAGATCGGTTATATCTCGCTTTTAGATTTCCCTCGTGAATATAATTTTTTTCCGAGATAAAAAAATACCCTATTATTTAATCCGGACTTCTAACTTTACGTCTGCAAAATTTCAAAACAATCGGCTTAGTAGTTACGGCGTGAAAGCGGAACAAACAAACAAACTCACTTTCCGATTTATAATATTAGGATATTTGGTGTACACATACAAATATTCCAGTTATCTCCCTTGGGAACTTGATGTTTTTTTAGGACCAAAAGAAGCCTATGTTACTCTCCATCTTTTCCACTAACTGTATGCCAAAAATCAGGTCGATTGATTTCTTAGCTACGGCGTGAAGGAAGGACAAACAAACAAACAAACACACTTTCACATTTATAATATTAGTATGGATAACAATTTTTCGTCATTTTCGCCTTTCAAAGAATGTTAGCTCTCGTCATACAATTGTACAGCTTTGATAAACTGCTAAGTTGGTCACTTGCTACGCTAGTAGGCGGCGCAGATAAAAACTTATTGCGACAAGCCTTCGCCTTATAAGGTGAAGAAAACCAATATTGAAAAATGTTTGCATTTCTTTGCAGTTTTGGCTGTCTAAAAAAGTTACTTACAGTCTCGGGCATAACCGAAAATCTCAACTGTAATAGGGTATTTGACTAAAAAAAAACTAATTAGTCCGTCATTCAGATTATATTGGATACGTATGTTTTGTTTTATCAAATCAATAAAGATTGACAAATATAAAAGGCATCAGAGATCAGGAGTGGTGGCTGGTGACGTCACTGCTCGCTAAAAAGTGATAGCGTCCAGTGACGTCACACGAGTTTTCAACGCACTGTGTCGTCTTAATTTTTTGTTTATATGAAAAAAGAAAAAAATACATGACTAGTATTTTTTGGAAATCTGACTGACGGACTAATTAGTTTTTTTAGTCAAATACCCTATTAGCCGGGCCCTATTAGACCGAGACCGAAATCTCGGGCGAGCCTTAGTAATGAGGCTATACGAGTATGTGTTATTAGTCAAAGTTAAGATAGGGAGTTGTTGTACGGGGTTATATGACCACATACACGAAATGTCAATATGCACGGGTTGTGTGACCACAATACACGAATATCAATGTTGAGATGAAATGATGTCAGCTAGTAGGAAGTGGTGGACGTTGTCAAGATAAAACGACCTTTACTGGCGAGTTAAGGCCAAAGAAACCTGAGATTTCGAAAAACGCGTTCTGTTGATGATATTATAACACCTGTTCACGTAACTACTTAAAAAAGGGAGGATGAGGAAAGACTCACAAGTTAAAAGACTCACAGAACTCAAATAACTAATATAAATCAAATCAACATGAAAAGTAAACGTGAAATAGTTTTTGAATCTACTGAACGAAGGGTTTCGTATGGTGTGCCACAGGGCAGCGTTTTGGGGCCTCTTTTATTTTTTTTATACATTAATGACCTTCCAAGAAACATTCCGCAAAGTATGACACTATTTGCCGATGATAGCACCATAACGATACCATGCAAAAACATTGATACATATGAAAATGAAATTAATGATTCCATAAATTTAATAGTAAAGTGGCTAGAGGAGAACAACATAAAAATTAACCTTTCTAAAACTAAATTAATACACTTCAGTCAAAGGATCAACGTCAAGAGTAATTTGTATATACATTTTCATGACCAACCAATAGCAGAAGTAGATGCAATAAAATTCTTAGGGCTTCATATAGATAAAAAACTAAATTGGAAACCACATACCGAAATCTTATGTAAGAAAATGAGTAAAGCTGCTTACGCCTTGCACACATTATCATCTATAGTAGGTACTGAGGCATTGTTGACAGCCTACTATGGTCTAGCAGAATCCCATCTACGTTATGGTGTCATTTTCTGGGGCAACTCAACAGAAAGGGAAACGGTGTTCAAGGCTCAAAAGAGATGCGTACGTTCTATGTTTAAAATAAAACCTACCGATAGTTGCGTTCCCTGCTTTGAAAAATATAAAATCATTACGTTACCATGTCTTTACATCTTAGAAATAGCGATCTTTGTTAAAAGTAATCCTCATCGTTTCAAATTATTAAATGAAGTAATTCCACGAAACAGACGAGACAATGGAAGGATATGCCTTCGGGTTGCGGGAACAGCCCTTATGCGCAAAAGTGTGTTTTGTATGGCTCCGATCATATTTAATAAACTGCCAAAAAGCTGGAGAGAACTGCCATTGCCACTTTTTAAAAAAATACTGCAGAACTTTCTTATTCGTAAAGTGTATTATAATATTTTAGATTTCCTTAACGAGAAAGATTTTAATGTTCCGACTGTATACAAAGGGAAGAACCACAATGCATATTCCTAATAAATGTAATTCCTTATTCTTATCCTTAATCTTACTTTTAAACTGAACAATTTTTATGTAACGCCCAATTATATTATATTGCATGCCGATTGGTAAAATATGGCTGATCATACTACAATTATTTATGTAACAACATTATTGTACCCATATTTGCAAAATAAATTGTCTTTGTCTTTGTCTTTGTCTCACAAGTTAAAAGACTCACAAGTTCAATCGCAACGGTTTTAAAATATGTAGTACCGTTAATCATAACATTCATCATTAACGGGCTCCTACTTTTCGAAATGTATCCTTGGAGTGTACCGACCGCCTTCAGCTTTTGGGAGTTGAGATTTCCTCGAACCTAAACTTTGGGCGGTTCATTGAGTCCAAGGCCAAACTGGCTGCCAAGAAACTTGGCGTTATCGCAAAGGTCCGGCAGTACTTCACACCAGGGCAGCTTCTAATGCTGTACAAAGCACAGGTCGTTCGTGTGTGGGTGTGTGTTCGTGTACTGCAGCCACATTTGGGCTGGTGCTGGTAAGTGTCACCTGGCCACTTTGGAGAGGCGGGCGAAGAGGCTGATTGGTGAGCCTGACTTAACTCGAGACGGTCTCCAAAGCCTAGAGCACAGGTGTAGAGTAGCCAGCCTTTCGGACTTCTATAGGATGCATTTTGGGGAGTGTGCGAAGGAATTGCATGATTTAATTCCCCCATCTCCGTTCCACCATCGGACGACCCGTCGTACGGCGAGTTTCCACCCTTACGTTGTTGACACCATTGCGATCCGGACGAAGCGTTCCGCCTCCTCCTTTATACCGCGTACATCGAGAGACTGGAACAGTTTGCCAGCGGCGGTGTTTTCGTCGGACTACAATTTGAGTGTCTTCAAGGCTAGAGTGAATAGGCTCTTAATAAACTAGTGCGTTTTACCATCAACGACTGCGTCACTGCTTACCATCATATCATATCATATTTTATAATGTTATAAAAAAAAAAAATCGCACTTCCTTTATTTGAGTATGAGGTGTCCTTCCACTCAGAAGACGTGCTTTACTTTAAACATAATATATTTTGGCCAGTTCCGCGGGCGAGGGTAGCGTGGCTGAGGGCGGCGGCGTGGCGTGGGGCGGCGAGGCGCTGGGCGCGGGCGAGGAGCGGCGGTATGCCGCGCTCATGGAGAGGCTCCACCACCACCAAGCCGAGCGGGGCTCGCATACTGCTCACGTGCAGCTCAGGTCGGTATTATGGATGATACTATTTGCCTTATACAATATGTAAAGAAAACCCCGTCCGACCCATAAGGAAAATAAAGGTTAGGTGAACACATACCAAATAAAATATGAAATTTTACAGAATCATCATAGTAACACAATACTAACAAATTTTGAAATAATCATTTTTCCGTGAATTAATTCCAACTTCTCCAGAATTTGGTAATTTTTCAATAAGTGACAACACCATTTTGGCGGTATTATTATGTGCGAATAGCGATGCCACCGAGTGCCGCGTGCCCTGCCCCCTTTCGCCCGCGCATGTATTGTCTACCGCACATGTATTATTATGATACCTAACAACACCTTCACGGATCGGACAAGGTTTTCTTTACATATTGTATATGCTTGTATTGTGTGCAAAAAAAAAAACCTACCCATTATTGTTTACTTGAGAGACGACATCTCAAAAAAGTCAATATTTTAATATAGACATATATATAAAAATAGTTCACGACTAAAAGATATAGATTATATTTATTTATTATAAGTTTTAGAACAGACCATATAAAGTTTTTTATTGAAATTTACAGATACTACCTGCAACTGATGACAGAAGCAAGCTGCGTAGAATGGGCAGTAATCGTAGCGGTAGTGCTACGCGACGCGCTCGCGGTGCTACGGACTACGAACGCAGCGAGAGGGAATGACGTCAGCGTAGACGCAGTTCGACGGCTGCGTAGGACGCTGCAAGATATATGTGCCTGGACTGACGCAGAGTGGTATGTCCTTATTGCAGTTTTATCACACAGTCGCTCAAGCGTGATCAGAAGGCCAATTTAATTTAAGACGTTAATTCTAGTAGCAGTCTCATCTCAAGCAACAACAACAAAACAAAGGCAAAATAAAGGAAAATTTTGAATTCGTGAAAAAAAGAAATTGTCTGATTGAGACTAAGATCAAACTATGACTGCTGAACGCTGTTATTTATGCGGAATGTCTGATAACTAAAATCTAAAATAGTAACAAGAGATGTCAAGCAATTTGTACGCTTATTTTTGTTTTATCTAAAATCATAATGATGCAAAAAAAATTCCCGTTTAGAAGATACACATTTAAAACCTGGGGCACTTTTTTATCATCATCATGATCATCATCATCTCCCCGTTAATCCCAATCGCATCCGAAGCCTTTCAGCTTTGGAGTCTTGTCTGCTTTACCAGTCCTAACTGCTGATTTTGGCTAAACTTCGATATTTTTTACCTGGGACACTTTTTATGATAACCAATATTACTGTTTGCCTGTTTATTGGAAAAAAGCTAGGCTTATTATTTGCTTAGCTTTTTCCAACTAAGTTGGGGTTGACTTCCAGTCTAACCCGATAAATCTGAATACCAATACTTTACATGGTGCGAATATATAAACTTTCACAACACCCTTTTATTTCCAGCCTCGGCTACAAACCCTTCATGATGGCGATCAGCAACCAGATTCCCTTCCTAACCTCAATCATCAACAGCCGAGAGCGGCGTCTCTCAATGTCAAAGTCCCGAGTACGTACCGCCAGCACCAGTTCCTTAGGTCAGGAGCCGAAGGTAAAACCACAAACTCAAGAAGCTAAACTCCCTCCGCCGCAAAAGGCTGAGGTGTCGAAACAAGCGGGGAGAAAGGAGTCAGGGGGGGCGGAGCCTCTTGCGCCCTCCGTAACGGTGTCTCCGCCCCGCCTACCTGCACCCGCGCGGGATGACGTATCTACCGGCTGTGTTGTTATGTAGACTTCTTTAGCAGTGTTTGTTCTATGAAATTGGTGGACGAAGGAAGAAGTTTAGTTAAACACCACTAAGGCCCGTGTTCACTAAAATTATCTATTTAAAAATACCAAATACCTGTTTAGTATTTAGTATTTTTAACTGTTGATTACAAATTCGTGAACTTGTGCACAAGTTTTTTTCTCATTTAGTATACTTTCGAGTGTCTTTAAGGTGCATTCAGTGTAAGTGAAATGATTCGTGGCAGTATCAACTTTTATTTTGACTCAGTAGGGTATGACCGCCCGGGCCGGCAATCAAAGCGAAAGGTGTTTAGGTTATGTAAACTTGATACTGGCAACTCTGGCAATTCTATACCATATGCAATGTTACAATATGTAACTTAACTTCTTATAAATTTTCTTTTTGAACCTGAATTGTCTTTTACAAACTGTAGAATTCGTATAGTAGACTTCAGTCGAGATATTACTATTAGGTAGTTGAAAAAACTAAGAATTAAATATTAATAATTTAATACATTTCGTACTCTAGAAACTTTCTTGTAAATTAAAATTTTTCACCTTCCTCTCGACGTGTTTTCTAATTGATGTTCTATCTTATTTGTAAATAATTAAATAAAATTAAATGAATCTTATTAGTAAGTGACTTTTTCAACCTTATGAAAATTGATGAATATTATGATACTTTTTGGTGCTGATTAATGTATACATCTCAATATTTATTTATGTAAATGGATTAATTGTTTACTTGTCTAGTCTATGTGTAATGTTTAATAATTTATTTCTATCAAACAGTTGTTAAGTTTGGGGTCTAGAGTTGAGGATAAAATATTTAAATACAAGATGATGCCTCGTTCCGGCTTTTGGTCGAGGTAATATTTTTATACCATTGTTTTGATTGGACAACGCTAGCTTGCCGTAACCTTATTAAAAGCGCCTCGTTTGTTTGCCCCCACAACTTATTTTTTTCTCTAGGCCGTGAACTCATAGACTAATTTCACTATTGTCTATTTGAATATTCATTATCGATAAAAACTTATAAATAAATAAGTATTAGTAGTAATTTAGTAGTTAATATTAAATTATCTCATATTTTATTTGGAAATTGGAGAAAATAGAGTATTTGTAGATTTGTGTCTATGGCTTAGACTTCATGGACGATATTAGTATGAATTTATTGTTTAATATCATTGTTTAGTGTATAAGTAGCAAGTTATATGTAGTGAATATTAGGTAGAATTGTGTTAGATCCGATGCCAAAGACAAGAAAACTTACAAAGGAAAAATATTTTCATTCTATCTTATTGATATGCAATATAATTAATCTGTGGTGTAATTCCGTAACACACTTTAGGCTAGTATATTATGTACTTATCTATATTTTTCATTAATAATAATTTCCTATACTTAACTTAATTTGGATATTAACAACACTGGTTGATAATTAATCACATATGCCTCACAGTGGTCTGCACCACACCCTTCAATTTGTGAAATAACTATGTATCTATCTATAAACTGTGAGTTGGATTTTAATGACCTTATGAAACCGCTGAAACCAACTGAAAACCGCATTATACATATACCATCGCTATACCATCAGTAGCAATAGGGTATTTGACTAAAAAATACTAATTAGTCTGTCAGTCAGATTTCCAAAAAATATTAGACACGTATTTTTTCATATAAACAAAAAATGAAGACGGCACAGTGCGTTGAAAACTCGTGTGACATCACTGCACTTTACACTTTTAGCGACCAGTGACGTCACCAGCCACCACTCCTGGTCTTTGATGCCTTTTATATTTGTCAATTTTTATCTGAAGCATTATTGCTAAGCCAATGCTTCAGATGTTTGAAAAAATCCTTTAAAAATACTGAGAGTTTAACAGTATGTTACGAAATTAGGCTGCTGGGTAATTCAATGTAAGGTCTAGATAAGAAAATTATTTGTACCGCAGCAAAATAACCATTTAGGTTTCAACACAGGAGTTTTCTTGTCTATGTCAAAACCATCAAACGGCAACTTTTTTATCGCCCCTCTGCCAAATAAACAGAATGTATTCGCTGATATGTTAAATAAGATAATAGTTAAATAAGATTCGATACGTTTCCTATTAACAATACTTCTGGTAGTTAAATTAAAAATTAGTGTATAAAAATTATAAAATTGTCTTGAATACAAGGATTAGGTTTCTTTGGGGCAGCCTCCAACGATCTAATTAAAAAGAGATTCGGGCTTCGAGTGCAGTCAACACCCACTATCTTTAGCTCCGGACCACTTAAAACCAGCTTGATTCAGTAATAATGGCGCCGATTCTGTAGATCACAAACTAAACTAATTTTAAGTGGACCTTTTTCTTTCTATATCATTAAGAAAAGGACAGGAGATAAAATTTCAGTTTAATCCTGTCAAATTAAGATACTCCATAGACAGTTTAGACGCGATTAAAAACATGGCGACTAAAAATACGCCAGTTTACGTCAGGAGCGCACTAATTTGACAGGTCTAAACTGACATTTTATCTTCTGTCCTTTTCTTAGTGAAATAGTTAAAAAAAATATGCACTAAACTTAAATTTAATTTAATTTGTGAACAAGGGATTTGAGGCCAGTGTCTTTTTTCCAACTTATTATAATTAAATGTTCTTTTCCATAGTTTGTTATAATTTCAACCATCTCGATACTATTGCCATCTATCTCGCACTCGATGCCTCAGTCTTACGTATAGACCGATCTTTAAAATACTAACAGTACAAGTAGGTATAGATAAAAAAAAACAATATTTTTAATTATTTATAATTCACATTTAAATCATTCATTAGAACAGCAATAACATTTTAGTGTTGTAACGTATTTTGCTCATTTTAGTGATGAGATAAATTTAATTTGTGTTGCTCAACTTATAATCTCGAAGTTAAATTTTTTGCTCACAACAATACTTTGTAAAACTGCGTTTACTTAGGTTCTTGTCATATCTTGTTGTGAATAATTGTTTTAATTGAAATAAATAATAGCCTTCTCACTATTTAAACAGATATTAAAGAGATACATTTTTGAGTTCAGATAACTGTACTGGAAGGACTCACGAAAAGCATATAAAATCACTTTATTATGAAAAAGTGCAGCACGCATTATATTATGCTAGCAACACTATGTTTGTTCTTGGGACAAAATCCATAGACATATAATAATGGACATGCCGTACGCGTATAATCTGCACTATTTTTTTTTTGTTTGAAAAGAGTGAAAGAGATGGCCTATGCTTTCGGTCTAGCACTATCTCTTTCCTCATAGATGATTTGAAACTTCGTTTCCTCTCTTTCTTTCGGAGTGCCACAATTATCATCTCTAAGGCATGTACATTAGTATACGTAGATGCCGAAATCAACCAATAAAAAAACAAAATGGCGCTACAAACAGTAGTGAGTAGTCGCTCAGCTTTAAATTGTTTCCCGCCATCTTTGGTGCCAATATTTCATAATAGTATCCCTTAAAATAAATTATAATTATTTTCATAACTTATTACGTTTAAAATGCCGATTAGTACAAAATATTGGATTTTATTGTGACCATAATAAAAATTAACAAATTTTTATTTTATAAGTGTAACGTCTTTATAATGATCGTTATTTTAAGTTTTTTTTTTGTCTTCTTCGAATGATATTATTTATTTAGATAATGTATGTAGATGGAAACACATTGTAAACACCAATTTTTCACTTTTGTGAACCACGTGGGATATCGACTTAAATTGGGTTCAGTGGCACTCTTGTCGGCTCGGTACCGTCTGACTTTTTAAGAGACTACTTACACGGTTTTATTTAAAAACCGAACACTGTTTTTCTAAGCTACTAAATAAATCCAACAAAGAAGAAAAAAAAAATGGCGTCATCTGTGTTTTACAACTAGATAACTATTATGTTAGTATTATGCAAAATTCGAAGATTAATCTTAGTAATGTCGACGTACATACTTTGGAATTAACATAGGTCATTCCAAAATTGTCTTTGTGAATTAAAATAGCAATAATATGTCTCCATTCCTTTTACAGTAAGAATAGTATGATAATTAGGTCAATTATTAAATGAGTGTAAGCGAATTTATTGCGGAATCATCGTTATTTTTTCATGTTTTCATCTGATATTCATACCGGTGCTAACATAGTTTATGGAGCCAATATCTTTTGGTTCGATATTATGCAAAACACACTATTCTTTATTTATTTATGAGTTGTGAGTTTGAACGTAACATAGACGTAGGAAAGAAATCTTATTGTAATCTCTTCAACACCGTCAAGTCCAGTCGTCGAGAGAACGAATCCTGATATCTGTCAGTTTCTTACAAACGAATGCTTGGTTTGTGAATTTGATCTTTATTACTCGCATTTTCTCCACAGCCGCATAGTATGTTGGTTCTTGTCTTTTTTTTTTTGTTTGGGATGGGAAATCATCAAATGACCTCTCCCACTCTGGGCGGAGCGGAAGGGGGTGTCAGATTTTTACTGACTAAAACCCACCCGTGTTTCTTCACTTGCCTATGCACCAAGACCACGGTTTCTAAAGTCTTGTGCCTTAGATTCTACCTATAACACAGTCAGCTGGTTAATAAACGTAACACACTATCAGTAGCAATGGCAATACATTTTGACAGTTCAATAAGATTCATTGCGTTATTTACGTTGTTGAGCAGATACATTTTTCGAATATATGAAGTAATGGATTAGCAATATGCTTCTAAATTATTCCAATTGGTAGCAATAGTGTGTTACGCAATAATGGTGCTGGCTCCAATGTATCTGTGCACCAGTTTGAGTCTGGCAAGGACTCAAGATTAGATGCGCATGCGCTTCGATTACCTAATAAGTGTTATGGAGCCGTTCATAATAAGTTCTTTGATACGTTCAAACAATGTCTAATTCCCTATTTATTACAGTGTTATTATATCGTGTCATATTCAAAATATCATTAATTTAACTTTCTCAATTAAGTATGGTACTAGCAAATTATCATAATTTTTTAAATGCAGTATTGTATTTGGAATTACTACACACCATTATGGTGTTTTCATACTGAATAGCTCTTAGAAAGCTTGCATCAGTGTGTAAACCCCATTCTGTTAAAATATTCAGTATTCATCCCTCACTTTAATTGATTTTGATGGTTGTCGTTGTAATTTTTATAACAAATTTTGTAATTATTGTCAATTTGGTGTTTAAAAAATAAAAATAAATAACACTTTCTAGTTTTTGTTTAATTTTTTTCCTCATATCCAAATAACGTTGGTTGGTTTTAGTAGTTCTAATTACTACTAACTAAACAAATACGGGGGTGTACAAACTGGAAGGGGAAGGCACATAATTTGTAGCAGTGCTAGGACTACATCTAGGTCCAACAGGACTGTGATAGGCTACTTAATTATTGTTATCTGTGACATTAACTACAAGTAAGCCTTTCGGCATAAAAGAAACTAATCGAAGTAGATTCTATTACGACTACCTATTTACCTCGAGGTTGAACATTACCTACTCCTGTAAAGTTCAAGGCAAATAGGCTGTTGACTCTTTCCGGTACAGTCGGTATCTAACAAAACAGTTAGGTAATAATTAGTCAAGACTGTATAGCTATGCACTGATGGTTCTTTTTAGCTGGGCTGTAAGTTAAATTGGTTAGTCTTTTTTTTAAAAGTGTTTTTGGCGTTAAAATGCAATACATTATTTTGCCTCATTTTATACTTAATATTTTTTTAGTCTGTTTTGTCGTGTTGCTAGTCGAAATAATATGAATGCCAACTCGGAAGTTCAGATTTCTTTAAATAATCCGTTGCCAAATAAACATAACGTTTACTAATGATATTAGTTGAGAAATATAAATTAGAAAACTCTAGTTATGATTTTTATGTAGTTAATTATTTACAAATCGGAAATATATTTTTCTGTGGTAGTTTATTTACATGACATCGGTCGGTGTCAGCAGTCAGACTCAGAGTCAAACACTGCATTGACAACACTGAAATGAGCTGTCAAGACGTTTTGCCTTTGAGAGAATGTAGAAACAATTGATTTTACACGTTTTATATAGTTGTTTTTCTGAGATTATTTACTTTGTTTATGAAGATTGAATATCTAGCCGTCTAACTGTCACACGATGGCAGCCACGGCTCAAAGCGATTTATCGATGGCTGAGCTGAAGGCGGAGATCGAGAGGCTTGGCCGCGAGCTCGATCAAGCCAGCAGTGAGAAGATCCAGTCGGCGCAACTGGGCCTGGTGTTGCTGGAGGAGAAGAGCGCTCTACAGCAAAGATGCGACGACCTCGAGACCCTGTACGAGAACACCAAACACGACCTGGAAATCACACAAGAGGTTAGTGGCCTACATTCTGCTCATTTCACTCTTCATGCATTAATGGGTACATTAAAACGTGCCGAAATGGACATTTTAATCAGTCTTTATACTATTCACATTAAGCACTACTTTCAAAAGTCGCAAGAGAAAAGTATGAGTATAACCTACATACACTAAACAGTTACCTGTTTTATATTCTTGCATTCAGCATAAATTGTACTTAAGTGTTATTGTTACATCAATATCATATTAATTATTGCTACTTTCTTATTAACCATTCAGTAAAGTTACACAAATCTTTTTTACCAATCTTCAGGATATTTTTCTGAATGAGAAAATTTTATGGCATTGTATTTAATACTCTGTGAATTATGTTACATACAATTTGTTTATTGCCTTTCTATAGAATTCCTACTTATTAAACTAGTTTCTATTTAGGATTTTAATGTATTATTTTTGTTATACATTTTAAAAGTTATTTTTATTGTAAAACTTCTGTCGATCTATACAACATTATATTTGCAGAATAATTTTCTTAAAACTAATCTTACAATAATATACCTACTTCCTTCTATTATGAAATAAAATGTTTGTTTATATGATGTAAATATTTTAAAACACTTTTAACACACATCAATATTTAAATGATCAATATTTCAAAACCAGAGAGGCACTGGTATTTCCTACATTTGAAATCTGAGAAGAAATACCGGAACAAACCTATAGGACAACTATACATTATATTATTAGAATCCACTTCAATCACTTATTAGGATTTCATGTGAGTCTAATAATGCAACACCGTGCATTGCAGCTTTGATATAACCTGTTTCAACAGACGACATGAAGATATGAAGAAAAAAAAAATACACCTATTAATATTTTACCTGAAACAAGTTGAATATTTCTTTAGTTAATGAATAAACTCTCGCAGTTTCCTGCTTATCAGTGCATACTATACCAATTAATTTCATGTTGGACTGTTGTAATTGACACAGCTTTGCTTTCAGGAAAAATCTTAAAAACTACTTGAAACTGATTATATGTATGTTTTAATATGACATCCTCCATGGCACAGCGGTAAAGACTCCTGCTTGCAACTTGGATGCCCCGGGTTCGATCCCCGGCCAGGTCGTGATGGAAAACGATCTTTTCCTGATTGGCCTGGGTCTTGGATGTTTATCTATATATTTATCTATTATAAATATATTATCGTTGAGTTATTATCCCATAACACAAGTCTCAAACTTACTTTGGGGCTAGCTCAATCTGTGTGATTTGTCAAAAAAAAACCTGCTTTATGGAAGATATAATTTATAAAACCATCAGCAGATTCATTAACAAAAGAGTTTCAGTAAATTAGAAATCCTAATGAATAAAGTAATAGAAATAATAATGGAGATTTGCTTAGAATTTTAAATTTGTGTAACTGTGTTAAAGTCAGCATCACTATTTTCATTAGCAAGGAAGTAGAAAAAAATATTTTTGTTTTGTCTCTAGATACTGTTAAAGTTAGTATGAATCTGGAACCTGTTTTAAAAGTTTATCAACGATTCTGCCATAAAACACAGTCTATATTAATTATTATGAACATATTTTTACATACAGCTTACATTAAACAAAAATATTTAAATTAATGTGTAGCTTTCTTTTCCTAAAGGGCACTAACAGGACGTTATTTCAAAAGCTGTCAGAAGAACAGCCCCTGACAGACTGTCTGTCCGCTGTAGAAGTAGTGTGTTACAGGATTGTATCTTAGAACTGTTAGGTAGAAACTAGAAACTTTTCACAATATCTAACTATGTGGTCTGTAACAATAAATAAAAGTAAAAATTAAAGGCATCCCCTTTAATTAAACCAAAATAGTTATTTATGCCACTGTCAAGTAATGATATCTATTGTAACATGAGTGATAGTTTGTGCCACAAAGCGAAGCTGAGTGGCACAATAGATCAGTACGAGTATTACAATAGCTATCATTGTATACAAAACTTTTTCTACGACCTTGAAATACAGTATGTTAAGAAAACCCTGTCCGACCCATAAGGATAATAAAGGTTAGGTAATCACATGACCAAATATAATATAAAATTTTACGTAATCATCATAGTACCAATACAAATGAATTTTGAAATAATCTCTTTTTCCCGCGAATTAATTCCAACTTCCCCGAAATTTGGTAATTTTTAAAAAAGTGACAACACCGGTATTATTCTGAGCGAATAGCGATGCGACCACGAGCCGCGTGCCCCGCCGCTCGCCGCTCGCCGCCCGCGGAAGGGTGAACGCACATTTAATAAGTTACCACTTTTTGCGAAATAATATTTATTTTTTTTAGGGGGATTTTTTTTTTTAAGTTTAGCCCGGTTTTGTATCCATTAGTAGAATCAGTTATCGATACCTAACAACACCTTCACGGGTCGGACAGGGTTTTCTTAAGATACTGTATATGCAGATAAAAGTTAACAATGGCGCGAAAATAAGCGCGGCGCGCGCACTGTTGTGCACTGGCAAAGGCAATTCATCCATACAGCCTAATAACATGCGATGTTTAGTCGTGACGCATATATGCGCGCTTTTTGGTATAATCATAAATGTTGATTTTTTGATGCCATAGCCATAAAAAAAAAAGTGTCATTGTAGTACGGTTTACCCGTGTGGGAATGGTCATTGTAACACGACTTGGCAGGAATGAGTACTATTGAGATATGACTTATGGTTATGTATTAAGCAAATCACCAAATGGTCGTAGAGAAACATGTTTTTTTTATCAACGCACATGTTTTAAGTTGGTATTGAAACAACAATACATGGATTACAATCTTACATTAAGTTCCTTAAATTGGGGCCTTTCCTTAAACAGTCATATCAATTCAATAATGTAAGGAGTTTGCTGTGGTCAGTTATTATTTTATCCCTTTCTTTTTGTAAGGAAGGAGATGTGAGAGTTAATGATGATTTGTTATACTGTACACAAATACATTTGTTATCCTGTACTTTGTTACATAAAGAAGTTCAAATAGGATTGTGGTAAAACTCAACTCTAATGATAAAAAAATCAAAACCCTCAAACACTATTTTATTTTTTTGTCACCAGGCTCTTATGAAACTAGACACAACACAGAAAGTAACGACCCGAAGTGGAATAGAGCAAGAAAATGCTCTCCTCAACGAGTCCGCTGCTATGGAAAGCTCCCTCACCCTTCAGATCCTGGAGCTGGAGAGTGAATCCAAACAGGTATTATATTCAGACTTAATTTTACATAAACACGAAAATTTTGATAACAAGGAAAACTCTAATTTAGTTGTTTTTTAATAAGGCTCAAATAACAAAACAGTATGATATGACTCTTGACCAGTGTTTCCTTGCCATTACATATTTGAAAGAAGAGAAGAATTGGTTGTTCTTTTTGTGATAATTTAGGGCATTATCCACATGGTATTTTCTTTACGCGTGTAATGCACGTTTCGCGTATTCAGCCTTGGAAAAGTAGCCTTTTTGCCTTCGCAGGTACGTCGACGGCGCGTAAAAAATGCCTTATGTATTGTATTGGTCTTTATTTTTAGTCGTATTTAATACTTACTAGATGTCCCCTCGAAATATTCGCACATCCTTGATTTACAATCAAAATTTTTCGGAAAACCACTGAAATGTGATTTTTAGGATTTCGTAGCCAAATTGCAAAAAACGGAACCCTTATAGATTCATCATGTGTCTGTCCGTCTGTCCGGCCGTATGTCACAGCCATTTTTTTTCCGAAACTATAAGAGCTATACTGTTGAAACTTGGTAAGTAGATGTATTCGTTGAACCGCATTAAGATTTTTTTTTTTTTTTCATCAAACATACTTGTGGGGTATCTATGGATAGGTCTTCAAAAATGATATCGAGGTTTCTGAAATATTTTTTTTCTAAACCAAATAGTTTGCGTGACGCTTGCTTACAGACACTTCCAAAGTGGAAAAAATCCCCCCCCCCTCCCCCAACTTCTAAAATAAGAAAATGAAAAATCTAAAAAAACATATGATGTATACTATAAAAACTACCAACGAATATTGTTTTGAACGAGATCTAGTAAGTAGTTTTTTTTTAATACCTCTTAAATCGTAAACCGCTTATTACCACGTAATCTTTTATACAAATAACTAAAATCCTTTAATTTCATAAATCAATGGTACGGAACCCTTTGTGCGTGAGTCCGATACGCACTTGGCCGGTTCGGGTACAACACTGGAAAAATTTACAAATAACTCCAGAAAAGTTTTATAATGATGCCTCATTTATGTATTATAGATATTGATAAAGTATGAAGGAACTTATGACGTACTAACAAAAAAAAAGCCATTGAGAAATAATATACAATGATTAATATATTACCTTTTATATTCTCTACCACTAAGTAGTAGTTATAAGTTTCGATCCCGTGGGAATATCGGGATAAAAAGTAAATAGCAAAGTAACCTAAGTTACTCCTTATTTCATCAGGCCAGTGAGGTCAGCCGAAAGTTAAATTTCTCCTTTCATTCGCTGAAATGCCTTTAGGGCTTTCTGCCCTTGGGAGACTAAAATTTCTTAGGCATAAAGACTTTTCCAGCCGATTATAGATCATGCCGACGCCTGCGCTTTGTTTTCGGTCTTCCAAAGTATGACCATGTTTCTCCCCTTCGCAAGGAACTTAAGTGGCTTCCAATCCACCTTCGCAGGAATACTAGGATTTTATGTCATCTTTTCAACATTCTACACAACCCGTCTTATCCTTCCTACCTGCGTGAGCGTTTTTCTTACGCGCGCTTTAGCGCTGCACCATGTAGATCACACCTAAAATCCATCCTTAAATCTCATCCTCATAAAACTAGTAACTATGCCTATTTCTCCTCTGCCCATGCTGTAAGATTGTGGAACTCACTCCCGCCTAGCATTCGTGACTTAAACACTATTTCTATATTTAAACGTCGATTAAAAGAGCATTACCCTCTATACTGTGAGAATTTATTTATTATCTACATATTTCTATATTTTAGTATTTATTTAAGTAAACTTATGTTAGTAAGCTCGGCGTGTCTAAGGGCGGTCGCAAAAGTGACAAGGAGACCTGGTGGTGGAACGACACAGTACAGAGGGAGACAAGGGTGAAGAAAGCCCTCTTCAAAACGTGGCAGGCGACCGGATCTCCTGAAGATCGCGACGCATACAAGGTTGCCAAACGTGCCACTAAAAGAGCTGTAGCCAGAGCCAGACGAGACCACTTAGAACCGCTCTACCAGAAGTTGGAATCGTCTGAGGGGCAGAAGCTCATTTACAAGTTGGCACGTTCTAGGGTGAAAGCGGCACTGGATTTTTTTTTTTTTTTTTTTTTTTTTTTTTTTTAATATAAACCAGCGCTTGACCGCAATCCCGCCTGATGGTAAGCAGTGACGCAATCGTTGATGGTAAAGCGCACTAGTTTATTAAGAGCCTATTCACTCTAGCCTTGAAGACACTCAAATTGTAGTCCGACGGAAACACCGCCGCCGGCAGATTGTTCCAGTCCCTCGATGTACGCGGTATAAAGGACGAGGCGAAACGCTTCGTCCGGATCGTTGAGGTGTTAACAACATAAGGGTGGAAACTCGCCGTACGACGGGTCGTCCGATGGTGGAACGGAGATGGGGGAATTAAATCGTGCAATTCCCTCGCACACTCCCCAGAATGTATCCTATAGAACACCGAAAGGCTGGCTACTCTACGCCTGTGCTCTAGGCTTTGGAGACCAACTCGAGTTAAATCAGGGTCACCAATCAGCCTCTTCGCACGCCTCTCCACTGAATCCAAAGTGGCCAGGTGACACTTAGCAGCACCAGCCCAAATGTGGCTGCAGTACTCCACACACGAACGGACCTGTGCTTTGTACAACATCAGAAGCTGCCCTGGTGTGAAGCACTGCCGGACCTTTGCGATTACACCAAGTTTTCTGGCAGCCACCTTGGCCTTGGACTCAATGAACCGCCCAAAGTTTAGGTTCGAGGAAATCTCAACACCCAAAAGCTGAAGGCGGTCGGTACACTCCAAGGATACATTCCGGAAAGTAGGAGCCAAGGTGAACGGGCTCCTTTTGGCGGTGAAAAGACACGCCTGCGTTTTGGCGGCATTGAATGCTACAAGATTGGCATTGCCCCATTCGGAGACTGCCTGAAGTGCAACACTCGTTCGCTCTACCATGGCCTCTCTTTCGGACCGGATTGATTCCCTACTAGCCCGAGCATCCGGCAGGTATCTCTCCACAACGGTGCTGTCATCTGCATACCCATAGATACCGGGCATCAGCAGATCGTTAATATGCAGCAGAAACAGAGTTGCAGAGAGAACAGACCCCTGAGGAACACCGGCATTAGTCGACATGGGCTCAGATGAGCATCCGTCGACAACAACTCGGAGGGACCGTTCAGTCAGGAAGTCTTTTACCCAGCCAGTCAGGCTAGGGGAAATGCCGTACGCTGGAAGCTTACTCAAAAGGCCAGCGTGCCATACCCGGTCGAAGGCCTTCGAGACATCAAGGGAGACAGCAATCGCTTCCCCATTTCTCTCGAGGGCCTCGCCCCACAAGTGAGTGGCATACACTAGTAGGTCCCCAGTTGACCGATTGCGGCGAAACCCGTACTGTCGGATGTGTGGATATATCCAAGTGCCGTTGTGTAAAAGACCCTACTGGCAACCTGCTTTGCGAGGATCGCGCGGTGAAGGAGAGATGGCGTACGTACTTCCACGAGCTGCTGAATAAGCAGCACCAAGAGGTGCAGACACCGGAACTCCCTCCGAACCTTGGATTAGTGCCCCCGATAACGCCTGAGGAAGTCCACACGGCTCTTCGTCGCATGGCGAACCGGAAAGCTGTCGGCGCTGACGGAGTCCCCATTGAGGCCTGGAAGGCGATGGGTCCTCGCGGTGTGGGCATGTTAACAAGCTTTCTGAACCGCGTGCTCCTGTCCGGCAAAATCCCGAGCCAATGGAGGCTGAGTATTATCACTCCAGTCTTCAAAGGCAAGGGCTCCGTACAGGAGTGTGGTAACTACCGCGGTATAAAGGTCATGTCCCACACCATGAAGATCTTTGAGAGGATTTTAGACTCCCGGATCCGGCAGGAGTGTGCTGTCTCGACGTGTCAATATGGGTTCCGTCCAGGGTACGGAACCACGGACCCTATCTTCACCCTAAGGATCACCATGGAGAGATATTGATCGAAGAACACGCCTCTGCATATGCTCTTTTTAGACATGCAGAAGGCCTTCGACTGTGTCCCTCGGGGGGTGATCTGGTGGGCACTGAGGTCCAAAGGGGTACCAGAAACCTATGTTGACATAATTCGAGACATGTACCTCAATTCCGATTCCGTTGTTAAGACCGCTGTTGGCGACACTAAACCCTTCCCCATCACCGTCGGTGTACACCAGGGATCCGTCCTTAGTCCGTTCCTGTTCAGCGTGATATTAGACGTCTTGTCAGACAGCATCAAGAATCCACATGAGCAACCTCCCTGGTTGCTCATGTATGCTGATGATATCGCGCTGGCAGACGCGGACAGGGAGCGGTTGGTGCGGCGGGTAAATGCGTGGAAGAACTCGCTTGAGAGCGGTGGTCTTAAACTCAATGTGGCGAAGACGGTGTACATGGCCAGCAACACCACAGACCCTATGCCTGTGTGCATAGGCGGAGACAAGGTCGAGTGCACAGACCAATTTAAATACTTGGGGTCTGTGCTCCACGCGTCGGGCGACATTGATTGCGACGTTAAAGCACGCATTTCCGCAGCTTGGGCAAAATGGCGTGAGATGACAGGTGTCATTTGTGACCCCAAAATGCCGGTTAAGCTTAAGGGACAGGTCTATAAGACCATCATTAGACCTGTCCTTCTGTATGGCAGTGAGGCGTGGCCTGTGCTTGAGCGACACAAGCAGGAGCTGCGTGTCATGGAGATGAGTATGCTGCGGTGGATGTGTGGAGTTACGCGGAAAGACCGCATCAGGAACTCCCGCATTCGTGGCAGTCTCCATGTCCGTGACATAGCAGACAAACTGCAAGAGAGTCGCCTACGCTGGTACGGCCACGTCTTACGTAAACCGGCATGTTACGTGGGTAACAAATGTCTTGCCATGGCGCCTCCGCCGGGCCGGAACAAGCGAGGCAGGCCAAAGAAGTGCTGGCTTGACGTTGTAAGAGATGACATGCGTGCCAACAATCTCACACCACACCACAGGATGCCAGAGATCGTGCGAAATGGAGGCGTAATAGCAGGAAAGCGGACCCCGGGCTCCAACGCGAAAGCCGCGGATGCGACCGGGATTATACGCTTAGATGATGATGATTTAAGTAAACTTATGTAATTATTTTGGATTATAATATGTTTAGGTATATTAAATATTATTACTTTTAGATTTAAAAATATCATATTTTTTCTCTCCTTGTAGGTACTCGTACACTATTGCCTACATTTCTGTTTTACTTTTCCTTTCACAGGTTTGTTGGAAGAAATTTCTTAAGAAATAAGCAGTACCTTTGTACTTCGATCTTAATTTTGTTATATCCTTATGTATTATTTGTTTAATCTCTGAAATGGCTGGACCCCATTTCATTAGTCGGAACAAACAAACAAAATTGAAAAAAGTTATTTTGGTGTATGTACCCTATTAAACCTTTTACCAACTAGGAAAAGGCTGGACAGATGATTTCACCGCAAATAATATTGTTTTAGAAGCTTTTCTTCTAGTAAATAATCATAAAAAATAATTATACCTACATCGGAATCGTAGGAGATATTTTGTTTATTAATTGAGCCTAATAGATGGTGACTAAATAAGGACTGATAAAGTTTACCTTATAAAAATAATTAAGTAATATATAATGACTTAATGAGTAATAATTGGCAGATTACCGTGTTGTGATAAGTAAAATAGATAAATAATATATTTTATAAAGTAGATTTGTTTGTAGATTATATCTCTAGATCTATAAGCAGTACACATAAAATGAAGATACATGTACTTACACTGTGCAAATAATACCTATTACTGATAGTGTGAGTAATGCTGCAAGGCTGCAACTGATAACGGAAAACTAAAATTACTTAAAGTACCATTACGGATTATATCCAGCGATAAACTGGACACTCATGAACTGCACATGGTGATGTAAAACAATTTTAAGTTATGACGAACTTCTCATTATCTCATTTAACATTTTTCCCGAGACACATCTGACAGCATGCCTACGCTCGGTTTAATGAAATGGGAGCAATTGACGTGAATCATCCGCGGACCCTCGGAACAGTGCGTGCGAGACGCCCCTACTCAGTAGTCTACAACTACATGTTGTACTGAAGTTCTTACTAGGAAAAATATTATTTCCAATGCAGAAAATACTGCTAACCGTGATTAATCGGGAGTAATTATCCGCGTTGCAGCAGGTGATTTATCCGCGAACCAAATAGACCTCTCTTCCGTGATGTAATACTACGAATGGCGTAAGCGCAGCCGACGGGAATCCATAACATTGGTCCAGAAATACATTTTTATTTGCCCGGCCTTGATTCACGTATTCACGCATTACTCAATGGTGTGTAGGTTTTTAGCAATGCACACGAGCTCTGTGCATTAGTGTTTTTTTTTTATAAATTATGGCGAATATTTAGTGCGTGTGCCAAGTGAATGTGTGTAAATATGTTTTAGTGTAGTGCACGCAGATTATCGGCGACACTGAAAAATGAATGACGGAGGCGAGGTATTAATGTGTTATTATTTCGTGTTTATTCAACTGGATATGCCGAAGAGGGAGACTGAGGATATTACTCGTGTTTCACGTCAAGGAGTGTTTACAGTAATAATGGAACATTGTTGACACTTGTTTAGTTGTTGGCAGCTCGCCAGAGGAACAAATACGGCTAGATTTAATCTCCATTTACGGGTTTATCGACATAAAGTTGTCCCGTCCCGAATTTTATGTCCCGCAATGCATAATTCATGAATTCATTCAATAGGGTCCTTTTATGTCGCGACTATTTATGAGACAAAGTCCCGATAGGGAATTGATCTGAAAACTATAATTCGGTTAGTTATTTGTAAGGAATTCTATTCTCTCTATTAGAACTTAGAAACCGAATATCATATATGTTTGTGCACCTACAAACTAACACTACAAAGTATTTTGAACTTAACGGCCTCATTCTCTAACAAACCGCACGGATCACTCGGGAAGATTATTTTACAACCACTTTAGCCCGAGAAATTCAATTTATTCAAGGTGTTAATTTCACCATCAAGTTCCTTCTCTTCGGTAATTCACACGTATAACTAGAGTCACGAGTGATGACTAAGTTCAGGTGCTCGTGAGCCGGTCGATTCTCTTATCATTTTTTTTTAATAATTATAAACTAGTGCTTAACCGCAATCCCGCCTGATGGTAAGCAGTGATGCAATCATTGATGGTAAAGCGCGCTAGTTTATTTAGCCTATTCACTAAAAAAACTTAGTGAATAGGAAGGAAGACGGCAGTTGAGCGAGGTGATGCAATCTTAAACTCGAAAGCACGACCAACGATGCTGTGCCACAGGGAGATTGATCTGAAGATCCTCCACTACCACATCCACATTCCACTATCAGATCCACAACAACATTTGGCGCACCATACCCGGCACACATCGCAACACAACTGCTCAGACCCGTCCTCCGTACGGCTTCACCAGACATCATGCCGGAACACTACGAATTGCTTGGCGGCAAGATTTTGTCTGGTCACGGTAACAGATTTGTTTACAATGCCTGACTCATAGCAGTCAGGCCGCATTATACCGCACGTTGTCGTACTTGTTCGTGTGCCGGTGCACTTATTGTGCTCTATGCGATTGAACTTTATTGGCTAAGAAGGAACAGGACGTGTGACAATTTTATTTCCTTTGGCAATGCCAAGTTCACTTCTACTTTAATTTCGACAGAGTTTACAAACCCAATGTTTGCTTTGCGAGCAGGCGGACCGTGTAGCACGCATCCTATTCGATCAAATTTTGACCAAATTCTCTCTTTCTCCATAGCCATATTCCTTAGTATTTTCTCCCACCAATTTTTAATCTAAACGTACCCACGGCATGTCTGCCATGTGGCGAATGTCATCTAGACGGACGACGGAAGCTGCTTAATACCAAGCGCTGTACGACAGGCTCATTAAGATTGGCAATGACATAAATAAGTCTGCATAGTATGAGTCACACCTGACTGTGACTCGTAATTAAATCGGTTTCTATTAAAATCGATAGGGTAGCAACTGGCGGCGTCGTATTGATTGCCTTTTTTCGTGTTCTATTCATGAATTTTGAACGACGTTATTAGATATAGTCTGTATTAATAACAAGCGACTTTGAAATTTTAAAGATGAGGTTATAATCAAAAGAATTCCTGAACGTAAAATAATAATGAGATGCAATACTTATTAGCGTCGCGTCTACTGCATTTTTACGTCCACCACCTCGAAAGAGGAAATCGAGACCCTTGGGTATGTAGTTAGAACCCCCAGAAAAAAACTTATATTGACGTCCAGAAAATTGCATAATAATTGCATATCAAATTGAGCTTATTTTGTTCTTATTTTCACACGCTATGACTCCACTAACATATTTGTACACCATTTTATATATCCTACAAATTGGCTTCAGTCAAAAACGCAACCTGTATGAAATAAAAGCTTTGTGTTACCATCTTTTATTTCAGCGATACCTACCTATGTATGTAGATTTCTGTTAACTTATTCACCTAAGTGAAGCCTGACCGTGTTACGTTTACGATCAGCCGCTCCCTGTCGCTCGCCTATTTGCGAAATGGGCGGGGCTCATCACCGGAGTGCTTACAGTTTGTACTAGTAAATCAATAATATGTAAATATTTGCTAGATCAGTTTGTACTGGTTGAAACCGCAGTAGAAAACAATGGTGGTCTAGTGGTAAGGCTGCGACTTACGGGTTGCAAGTTCGAGGTTCGAACCCGGATATGCACTTTACTTTCTTTATTTTTTTAATTATCACTACACTACTGCTCTCAAAAAGGTGAAGGAAAACATCGCGAGAATACCCCCCTGGCCTAGGCGAGAAGCATCGACAAACCGCACAGGATTCGCGTTATAGATTACGACACAGATCTTCACAGTACTCTTATTGCAGTTGCTATTTCAAAGCATTTTAGACCCTGTACAATAGCACAAGAATAGATTTACTAGAACTGCGTTGCAAGAGTTCTAAGCTTTCCTACTGCTTGCTGATGTTATCTAACAGCTATCCTGCTATCTACTTATTACCGTAGTTTGATGTTGAACGTCGTTGTCAAACGGTGTAGTGAGATCACATACACCGATCTCCCCAGGACGGCGGCGTTTAATAAAATTGTTGATTCATACATTTTGATCATATTGCACTTTTCTATGTAACAGCAGTTTTTTTTACTTATAACTCTTCTTTGCTTGACAGTTGAGAATAATGTGCTGAATACACGGTAACAACAGGGTAATTGCGTTATTGTGTGACACACCATATATAGCAATGGGTTTCATTTTGTCAGTTCAACAACATGCATTGAGTTATTAACGTTGTTGAGCAGACAAAGTTTTCAAAGTTATGTAGCAATGGATTAGCAAGATGATTCAAATTGATAGTAGGCAATAGTCAGATTAGGGTGCAGGTTGTGCGTCAATTTCTCTGCCATCATGTATTTTTCAGGCGCAATCATGTCGTATGAAAAATTATTGGAAGTACAATTTTAACCAGCCTTATTTTATTATTTATTTACACACAATAAAATACATAAGGATAAGACAAAATTAAGATCTGAGTACAAAGTGCTGCTTATTTCTTAAGAAATTTCTTCCAGCAGACCTGCGAAAGGAGAAGTAAAACAGAAATGTAGACAATAGTGTTTAAGAACAAGGAAGAAATAAAATATGGATATGAGGTGTATAAAAGTAATTTAGTAGCCTTCGTAGTTAACCCTAGTCTGAAACGCCCTTCATAAATAACCTTAGCGCTATCGATTTATTTGTGTATTGTCATGAACATGAAGTTTCACAATAAATGCTTTCACATCCCTACTAATATTAGAAATGCGAAAGTAACTCTCGTCTGTCTGTCTGTTACGCTTTCACGTCTAAACCACTGAACTGATTTTATTGAAATTTGGTACAAAGATAGAGTTGACCTTGAGAAATAATATAGGATAGTTTTGATTCCGGACTTTTGAAGAATTTTCTTGGAAACGTGATATAACCGAAATCCACGCGGACGAAGCCGCGGGCGGAAAGCTAGTTCTGTATAAAGACCAAGGCCATAACATCGGCCGCCGGCAGAAGTTACCACCCACCAGACAAAGCCTTGCCGCCAAGCTATTTGTCGTGTTCCGGTATGATGTCTGGTGAAGCCGTACGGAGGACGGGTCTGAGCAGTTGTGTTGCGATGTGTGCCGGGTACGATGCGCCTAATGTTGTTGTGTTGGGAGTTTGGTCGTGGAGGGTTTTCAGAACAATCTCCCTTTGGCGCAGCATCGTTGGTCGTGTTGTTGGGTTTAACATTGCATCACCTCGCTCAACTGCCGTCTTCCTTCCTATTCGCTCAGTTTTTCTGAGTGAATAGGCTCTTAATAAACTAGTGCGCTTTACCATCAACGATCGCATCACTGCTTACCATCAGGCGGGATTGCGGTCAAGCGCTAGTTTATAATTATTAAAAAAAAAGAATGTAGACCGTGATGGGTGTGGTAGATACCCGTCTATAAATTATACTCAAAAAGAGTGGTACTACATAATTGTTCAAAATAATGATGGTGGCGTTTCAGCGGCGCTTTGTGATATCAGGCTGTAAATCAACAGCCTTCTAAACCCCACAGGCCGTTACATACAATGAAGACTTAATGGAGGGAGTAGGTGCAGTCGTAAAATGAAACTTAGTACATTTTATGACTCCAGATTGTTGATGTTTTTACTGTCTTTCTCTTTCGAGTAATGTTGATAAGGGAGCATTAATATGGCACATCAATCGTTTGTGTCACTCATAATAGGGTAGTTGACTAAAAAAAAACGAATTAGTTCACCAGTCAGATTTCCAAAAAATACTAGACAAAATTTTTTCTTTTACATATAAACAAAAAATTAAGACGACACAGTATTGAAAACTCGTTTGACGTCACTGCACGCTACACTTTTTAGCGAGGAGTGACGTCACCAGCCACCACACCTGATCTTTGCTGCCTTTTATATTTGTCAATTTTTAATGATTTGATAAAACAAAATATACGTATACAATATTTTTCTATAATCTGAATGACGGACTAAATAGAATCAATTTTTTTTACCCAGGAAGCATCCCTATTTAGTTAGATAGAATTGATTCTAGTCGCGGCTTCCATTGGATAGTTTTCTTTTGGAAAAGAATGGGCCAGAAACCGACCGTTATGTTATAGCATACATTAATATTATGTATGAAGATGAAAATAAATAAGAAAAAAAAACACATAGTAAAACGCAGTCGCAGTCACTTACTTTATGTCTACAGGATGACAGGGACATAGCGCACTAACTGGAACTATCAATCCAGCACGTGATTCTAGACTCCTTTAAAGCCCAAACATCATATGAAAAAAAATGTAATTGCTATAAATTTTGACCACGTACCACTTTTTTTTTTTATAATCGGCGTAAAATGCCTACGAGGGTATTCAAAACTGTCTACTGATTCCGCAGGTAACGGGTTGGTCGATGACCTTGCTGTCACTCAGAATATTTATAATATGATAAATTATATTTTATTTCTGTATATTGGTTGTAAAACAACTATTACATATCAAACAATATAATGATAGATGAGGTGGCTTTTTCCTAACCCAGAAGAAACGTCGAAATTAACTCATAGGTCACTGTCTATTCGAACATCCAGTGTAAGATGTTGAATAAAACTCAAAAATTAACGAACTGAAGCGTATTACATCAGTTTTAGGTTGCTTATCGCAAGAACACTACGGTTTACTGCACAGTGGAACTAATGAAGAAGGCAATAGAATTAAGAGATTAGAATTCGACACCAAATAGCGCTATCCCTCATAAACGATCTACAAGTATCCGATTAATATTCATGCACAATACAGTTATCTCTATATTCGATACATAAATTCAGTTTATAGTAGCTACTGAACAATAGAACATCGCGTGTAAGTACAGTTACGACCGAAAGCCTTACGCTATTGAAAGACTATTAAGTATAGTTACAGTCATTTAATAGGGTCGTGGTGGCGTAATGGTTAAAAACACCAGCCACCAGCTTCGATTGCAGGTCAAGCAAGAACCAATGTAACTTTTCCAAAGTTATATGTACTTTCTAAGTATATATTGGGCACCAATGACTGATAAAAAGGTGAAGGAAAACATCTTGAGGAAACCTGGACTTTAAGTCTGAAATCGCCAACCCGCATTGAGCAAGCGTGGTGATTACGCTCGATCCTTCTCTGTATGAGAGGAGACCTATGCCCAGCAGTGGGACGATAAAAGGTTGATGATGATGATGACGAATAGGGTTATATGTGTACTTGGAGGGTTGTGTTGATTATTTAAATTATTAATTATAATTCTAATTATGTTTTGTTAAAAGTAAGAAATTTTGCTGATTGCGCCCCGCATCTTTAACAACATGACTGACTGATAGTAACTGGTTGAGAGTTGCAGAAAATCCAGTTGAATGGCGAGAAATAGGAGAGGCGTATGTCCAGCAGTGGACTGCTATAGGATGATGATACGCGATCGAAACTTAAGCAGGTTTAGATCCCGTGTATATACAGTATGTTACGAAAACCCTGTCCGACCCGTGAAGGTGTTGTTAGGTATCGATAACTGATTCTACTAATGCATACAAAACCGGGCTTTACTTAAAAAAAAAATCCCCCTAAAAAAAATAAATATTATTTCGCAAAAGGAGGTAACTTATTAAATGTGCGTTGACCACCCTTCGCCTGCCGACCGCGGGGGGCGGGCGGCAGGACACGCGGCACGTGGTCGCATCGCTATTCGCTCATAATAATACCGGTGTTGTCACTTTTTAAAAATTACCAAATTTCGGGGAAATTGGAATTAATTCGTTGGAAAAAAAGATTATTTCAAAATTCATTTGTATTGGTACTATGATGAATACGTAAAATTTTATATTATATTTGGTCATGTGTTTACCTAACCTCTATTATCCTTATGGGTCGGACAGGGTTTTCGTAACATACTGTATGTGAATGTAATCCTATGTGTTATTTCTGGTTCGCCAAACATCTGTGTGCCAAATTTCACTCAACTCTGTTCAGTAGTTTTTTGAGTGAAAAAATAACAAACATCCTTACATACATCAAAAGTAATTTATTCAAATTATGCCGAAATCAGCACTTTTTGAAGGTCAATATTACATAAAACAGCCTCCTCACTAACTTTGCATTAATAATGTTAGTAGGATAGTAGGACTATGAATTAGACCTCTCAGAAAATAGCAGTTGTTATTTAACGAGAAAATCGCTTTGATTGTTGCGTTTAATGCAATGTATTTATGCTCGTGGCTGTACTGAAGCTTCCATAATTTTCACGCCATACTTAAATGAAAACTCCGTGACGATAAATCGTATTACAATACGCGTGCCGTTTTCGTCAATAACGTTTAATCACGTTTCGAACACCTTTATAATGTTAAAATTGTATACAAGCTATTTTTTTATTACCTACTCGTTAATGCTTTTATATTCTACAAAGTTCATGTCGTACATCATACTGCCAGGTTTTTATAAATCTGCTCTATTTTTAATATTAACCATGTTTTCTACTAAGGAGGCGTGGTTACGATCCCCGGTCAGTGCAAATGTTTGTATGCATGTCATATGAATATTTGCACCGGTCTGGTCGTGCCTCGGAAAGTACGTTAAGCCGTTGGTCCCGGTTGCCATACGAACTGACTAATGACAGTCGTTACGGGTTGTTGTGGAACCCTCAAAAGTCCAACAAAGACAAGACACAACCCGAAGGCGATATCGAAGCATTGCAGTTAGACAACTGCAATGCTTCGATATCGCATTCGTGTTGTGGTCAGACGGTTGTCGCTTCACGGAAAATGTCGAAGTTTAACCAAAATCATCAGTTAGACTGGTAAAGCGAACCCCAGGCTCCAAAGCTGAAAAAAGCTTCGGATGCAACTGGTATTAACGCTGAGATGATGATGATGATTTATTCGTATTTATACTTCGTTATTGTTCCTAAATTGTTTTTTTTTTTCACAGTTACGTCATGAACTAGACCGCGTAGTAAGCGAAAGAGATCGCTTGCTGGCTGAAAGTTCCGAGCTCGGCCAAGACAAACAGTCCCGTGAGTCGGAGCGCGTGGCCCTGAGGGCAGAGCTCCGGGAGGCACGACAGAGGGAACAGAGACTGCTGGTCGACATAGGGGACTTGGAGGACGAGAATATATCGCTACAGAAGCAAGTTTCCGCACTTAGATCGTCACAGGTGAGTTTACCTTTTTTGTTAATTACCCGACAGCGGTAGAGGCTTGAGCCCTCCTTTGAAGGAGGGTAGTGTTTCCAGATAAAGTTTTGTTCTATCTTAGGTCTCATCTACCATTTTACGACTTGATTAGAGACGAAGAGAGGAATAAATAGGTAACTGTTAAGTAAAACAAAACCTTGTGCGGTGGGGGGCACGCATCAGGAACATAGTTCCTTACGCGATACTCGCCCGCACACAACGCAGGAACAGATATAGAGAAAAAGTCTCATGGATTTTCCTTCCTGTGACGATTTCTAACATCTCCTACCATGAGATGCATTAAGAAACTTCGTTACAACAATAAATATTTCTTTAAAACCAACAGAGAAATTTCCGTGATTTCAAAAACGTCCACAGTTTGACCTATCTCAACCTGTCAAAAATAACTCTTAATTTTCCTATATTTTTGACACTGATTTTCGCTGAAATGAGATCGCTAAATTACATTTTTAACGTTTTAACTACAAAATTGGCCTTCAGATGTTACTTACTATGCATCCATTGCAGAGTACTATATAGGGCGTTTAGCCGCAGAACTGCAAGTGTGAGCCCCACCTAGGATGAGCACGTCATCAACGTATAATACCTCCTATATGCAATAATAGATAAGGCTGCTTCCGATTCAGTTTATATAAGTATTAATCAGGCTACACATACACAGGCCTATAAAACGGTAGTAACTCACAAACACTAGAATCCATACAATTTGATTGTATCCTAAACAATAATTTAATGTCCATCAGATAGATTTATAAAAAATATTGAACACGTATTTTTTATTTTTTCGTTCATTCAAATACTTAGGAAGATATTATTGATTTGAAATGTCGCATGACGTCACGCCGTGCTACAAAATATAACATGGCATGACGTACTTAGCGCTAATTAACTTTAATACGCTATATCTCAGTAGTTTTTGGTAATTTCGACAAAATAGAAAATACGGGTCTTAGTTATTTTTTTTTAATATTCTCTAAGACGGACTAATTATTTTTTTTATTTTCATACCATGGATACATCACTATTTTCATTATCCACGCTAAATATCCTTAAAAGCATACTTCAAAGTAATAAACCTTAAGGCGTACTTTAATCACAGTTAATTCTTCAATATTCTTCCGTCTTAACTATTCGCCTCACAATCCGCCATAGGTATTATTTAGTGCTTACCCTATTGGTATTTTACGCGCAACTTTGGAGCCGTGCCCACCGCTGGTCGGGAAATCTGCCGCCTAATTGATTGGCTCATATATCTCCATGAAAATCGAATCTGTAACTTACGGACTGTTGAATTTTTCAAACAATTTGAGAATTTTGCAGTTAAGGTAGTAGTTGTGGAGTATATTGCTTATTGAAGTAATGAATTTATGTACATTGCTTTTTATGGTAAGTGCTTCTTTGTAATGATAAGGAGTTAAATGTACTTATTAGGTGTTGTACCTATTTGAAATATCGATCTGTTTCTTTAAACTTCAAACGATGTAAGGAAGATATCTTAAATTCGTTTAGCGTTATTCAAGTTTAGGCCATTTGTGGTACATGTGAGTTGTAAGCGAGTGTTTATTATTTTCGTTCGCCACTACCACGGAGTCGTCGGTGGCAACGCATAAGTTACTTTGGCTCCGTAGTTTGAGGGACAGAGGAATATATTACGTGGAACATAGTTTGCGACGTAAATCCAAATCCATAGCATCCAGCCCAGCAATAAAACAATTAAAAAGCTAACGATACTAATACTTCCATCTCCTTGCAGGTCGAATTTGAAGGCCTAAAACATGAAGTCAGACAACTACGCGAAGAAGCAGAGAATGCGCGTGCCATGGCTGAAGAGACCGCAGCGCTGCGCCGCATCGCTGAGCGGCAACTGGCAGAAGCGCTTGAAGCGCTGCAAGCCGAAAGAGAAGCCAAGTTCGCGGCTAAGAAGGAACTGGATGCTCACCTTAGCAGGGAAGCCGCCTACAATATTACTAACTTGGCGTATAGTATACGAGGTAAGAATATTAAATAGTGGCCTGGGGGGTAATCGCGCTAAATAAAACAGTAGGAGTTTAACTCTTGTTTGTATCTAATCCAGTTAAAGTTATGGTTTAGTTTCGATCACATTTCGTATCGGGCTAAAGTTTTAACTTCGACGGAAGTAAAATCAATGTATGAGTGATACATTTTGTCAGATATAATAATTAAAACTATATAAATTATTAGTAAATCTAATTGTTTAGACGTAAGTTTGACAAATGGCACAGAAAAAGTGAGCTTTGTTTCAACTTTTACATTTGACAGCGGTTACGTTCCAATTGCGATACAGTTATGGTTAAACCATGTGTCAAATGGTTAGCGCGATACGAAACATAACAAAAGTTAAGGTTTGGTTGCGATCCAATTCTGTTTTGGTTGAATTACTTTAGCGCGATTGCCCCCCTGTACTGTTGTTCCATCGCATGCAAAGGTTATCTTCTCATACAGAGATTGGTTCGACAATTTCAAACTAATATCCTATCCTACTAATACATATTATAAATGCGAAAGTTTGTGAGAATTTATGTGTGGATGGATGTTTGTTACACTTTAACGTAAAAACTACTGAACGGATTTGAACGAAATTTGGCACACACAAGGTTTATAATCAAGAGTAGGTAACACAAAGGATACTTTTATCCAGATATTCCCAGGACATTGAAATCTACGCGGGTGAAACCGCGAGGTGCAGCTAGCTCGTTTATGATAAAACCGGATTTATTCACGATGTTTTCCTTTACCTGTGTCATTGAATTGAAAAAATATTAGTGCTTATCAGGATTAGAACACACGACCTCGTGCATGAGAGGTGAGGCCATCACGACTAAAATCATCATTTTAGTCAAAGCACACAACTTTTCGCATTCTTCAGATTGTTTTGCAAAAATCGTTATTTGCCCGCCGTCGCTTCTCACATACAAGTTATCAACGTCGATTTACATCAGTTTTATACGAACCGATATTTGGTCGCAATAAATATTGCGTATTATTTTAATTTCAAATATATCATTTTTTCCGGCGATTTAAATTTATTAAAAATACAAAGAAACTATTTTAAAATTATCGCCGTCACGTCCTTCATTGTTGAGTATGGATTCTTTACATCTTCGAATTTGAATTTGGAATATAAATATTTTCATGAAGATTTATCGTTATGGAAGTTTACAACTACCCTCCTAACTAGCATCAAAATACTGATTACGTAAAAATACAAAATCGATATTAAAAATATAAAAAATAAATTGTGTAGTGCTCCATTGTGTGTTAAAATTTATAGGAAAAAAACAATTCCGATGACAGAAATGAACCAAAAAGGTAAATTGAGAGTTCAAACGAGCCTTTGTTGGAATTTGCGTCTTTTAACAATCCTTACGCACTATCGAGACATTTTTATAGTATACTTCCAAATTTAAGCTACTACAGCGGCTATTGGAATACCGTAACCACTCTCAGACATTAGTTCATAAAGATTTTTCCGGTCATCTTGACTTATGTCCAAAGAATTACAAAAGGAAAACGGGATCCACCAAAATTTTCCCTAAATTCACCATCGTCGTGTTCTGGCATGATGTCTGGTGAAGCCGTACGAAGGACGGGTATGAGCAGTTGTGTTGCGATGTGTGCCGGGTATGATACATCGAATGTTGTTGTGTTGGGAGTTTGATCGTGGAGGGTCTTCAGATCAATCTCCCTCTGGCTTAGCATCGTTGGTCGTGTTGTTGGGTTTAACATTGCATCACCTCTCTCAACTACCGTCTTCCTATTCACCCTATTCACATTATTGGTTTAATAAACTAGCGCGCTTTACCATCAACGATGGCATCACTGCTTATCATCAGGTGGGATTGCGATCAACTACTAGTTTATAATTAATAAAAAAAAACACGTTCTTATTGTCAGGTATGCCAGATGACGGTACAGAAGACGACGGTGAACCGGGCGGCTCCTCATCGGCTGAACTCGCCAGCGCGATGGGTGACCACCACGCCGACCTGTTCTCAGAAGTACACCTGCACGAAATATCACGACTTGAGAAACAACTTGAACAGGCACATAACGAGAATGTAAGTCATTGTTCTGTTTTGGCTGTATACGGCATTTTGATTTTAATATTTCATGTTCATTTTAATGTTTTTAAATCATCATCACCATCAACCTTTTTATCGTCCCACTGCTGGACACAGGTCTCCACTCATACATAGAAGGATTGAGCGTAATCAGCACGCTTAATCAATGCGGGTTGGTGATTTCAGACTTAAAGTCCAGGTTTCCTCAAAATGTGTTCCTTCACCTTATAATCAGTCATTGGTGTCCAAGGTAAAAAAAGAAAAGCCTAACCTGGAATTGAACCCGCACACTCATACTTGAGAGGCTGGTGTTTTAACGACTAGGCCACCATGACTTTTATACTATACTTTCATATATTAAGGTTTATTAGTCATTGGCTTTATGGAGTGTGGTGGATGACTAAAATTCCACGATCCTTCGAATCCTTCTCTGTATGAGAGGGGACCTGTGCCCAGCTGTGGGACAGTAGAAGGTTTATGATGATGATGATGATATGAAAGTATCACGCATAACGTAGTTTGAAACATCCTATATGCAAGCGCAGTCTGAATCTTGCGCTCCAAAGATATGTGGAACGGAGCGCCGACAACAACTTTACTATTCACCCTTGCTCAAAAATTAATAATATTTAATATATATTTTTTTTTACGACATTGTTCTGAAATTTTTCGAATATATGACGTATATTTCGTTATATTATCATCGAAATCTCCGTTCATATTTTCAACCAACTTAGTCTTGCTTAGTAAACTGATAGACAACGGCTATACACAGCTAAAATACATTCAAATTACAACCCTCTCTTGTTTCGCTCTTCAAATATTCAAGGTAACTCCGCCTCACTTAGTATGCATATTTCAGTCTCGTTTAACGAAACTGACCTCATTCGTGAACTTCAACGTAATTACCTGGAATGTTTCATGAGATTTGGGAATAGATATTAATTGGATAAAGCGAGATGACTGTTGGCGGACTGGATGTAATTTAACCGTCGGAGTTTTGAGCCAAAATGTGTCATACAACTGAGTGTTGTATCATCGTTTATGCAGCACAGATTTAATTTATTGAAATCTATACAACATGTAAATTAATTAACACACTTCCTGAAAATAGTTTTTTTTTTATAATCGTTTTCTGAATCTGTTGATATTTATTTTAATGTAGGTAATTTTTTATCCCAAAAATAATGAAATCTACGGAAATTATTGTCATATTAACCCTGTTGTTTGTAGACTTAAAATCGCAGTTTTATTTGTATTCCTTCAAATTTAATATTCCAATAATGTTAAGGGTCTTCATTTTCCAAGAACTGGCTAATAACAATGCATATACATGTTAAATAAAAAAAATCAGTATATGTATTATGATTATAACATAATATTCCAATTGGGGTGTTTGAGTGTGTGCGTTAATTACTTTAGGTTCATGTGTATAACATAAATATAAGTGAAATGAGATTTGTTGGTAAGTGTATCACTTGAAGACTGCTGGACTAATTTAGGTATTTTGTTTTAAGATGTTGAATAGAACGAAAATTGAAGTTAATAATGTAATAGAACGAGATTTTTATTAAAAAAAAAAGATGACTCTGAAAAATATTTTGCTCTGAATTCAAGACCAGAATATTGAAATTCTGGCAGGCTTATTAGAAGTATGGATGGATTACAATAAAATTGTTCATCCAAATCCATCCATACCAAAATCAGTTATTGGCAAATTCGATGTTGGATTATATCAGAAATTTCTACTCTTTAGCTATGATATTACTGGTGGTTGACTAAGAATTACTTTCATTTTAATTACGTTTAAATGTCATTTAATTAGTTTTAGTGACATTTAAATCAAATGCTGATGATGGTTGCTATTTTATTCTACAATTACAAGTAGTATTATAAGTTTTTATACAGAGTGGTGCTGATAATACGACAATAAATGAAAACACGGACAATGCTGGTTCATATGAATAATCCTAAACCATAAAAGAAAACCTAGCATCCAAAATAAAAAAAAAAAAAATGAAAATTTCAAACAATAACAACAAAATCACTAAAAATTGTAAACGAAATAGAACATCCTTTAAAGCATTGGTTCATTGACCTCCGATCGGCGACAGCGCGGTCCTGTATCGACTTGTTTTTTTTTTTTTTTTGGCTCTATTATTATCAAAAGTTTAGTACCGCTGGATGCAGCGGTCATCAACCTATAAGCGCTTCCTTATCAACATGTACATCATGTAGAAAATGTGAAAAATTAAAAATAATTTCCTGTGACTAAATGAATGGATATATTTATATGATTTTTTTTATGGGTAGACTGAGAATGTGTTGAGGTACACGATGTTTAATTTATTGTCGTATTGTCATCACCGCTTTGTATATTGAATACTAATTGCCGTTCTGGAATCTTTTCAAGCGTGTAATGTCCGTGGTCTTTTTTTTTTAAATGAAGAGTAACACTTTTATTTTATATAATATTTATTAATTTTTTTTATTAGTATTCTTCTTGTTATTGGTTTACAGAGTCAACTTCAATCGTCCATGCGCAGCGCCCAGGTGACGGCAGAGGCCGAGAGCGCGGCGGCCGCATTACTGCGAGCTGGACTTACTCGCGCTGCTTCACGTGTCACTGCACTACATGCTCTGCATTCCGACTGCGCGCCTGTGGTCAGAAACATTGTTTTACCCTCTTTAATATCATAGGAAACTGTATGAGAAAAGGCAATTAACTTGGTTTAAGTGTGCTATGATCTTTACATAATTTTGGAACAAATGTATTTCGACAGGAGGACGAGAAGGTAGAATCTGGCGGCGTATCGGCGCGCGCCGCCAAGTGGCTGACGTGGTGGCGCGTGTCGGGCGGCGAGCTGGCGGGGCTGGCGGCGCTGCTGGCCGAGCTGGCGGGCGGCGCGCCGGGGGCCGACAGCGCCGCCAGTGCGGCCGCGGCACAGCGGGCGGCGCTGGCCGACCTGGCCGACCGCGTCGCCGAGGCAGAGGTCCGCTGTGCCGCGCTCGACGCCGAAGCAGAACTGCTCAGGACTTTGGCTGGAGGTACCATCTACCATTTTTGTGTCACTATTATAGTTATCTAAATATGTTATTCTATTAAGAAGGGGCTTTATCAAGAAGAAAAGAAATTGATTTATTTAACACCTTAACGGATAGTAAAAAAAGTATTGTCTCAGTAGCACTGAGATGTGCTACTGAGACAATACTTTTTTTTCATACATTGCCCACGACCATGGTGTCACAACGTATGGTTATAAACTATATAATTTGACAGAACGGATAAACGTCGTAAGGTGTTCTGTCACATATATTATTTTTATTTATGATAGTATGGCATTTCGGTCGTCGTGTGGAGTACTAATTTTATGTAAGTAAAAACTCAGATGGCGCCAGGCGTACCTGTCGTCTCACTGTTAGCTACTTAGACGCCAATGGGCGTTACTGTCCGCCAACGTATTCAGATTCTTGCGTTATCGAAAAAGAAAGTCTATACACACAAAACAGTTGATAGAAAAGAATACATAAAAAATAAATAACACGAAAAGTGATGTAAATTATGATTACAAAAAATTACAAACCACATATAGACTTAATGTATGATCACGAACTCCATTTATTCCACAGCCAGAATATTCGCCATCCACCTTAATCGGCATTGGCGACATATTCATCAGAGTATAAACAAACATTTATAGCAAAAATAACTTTGATTCCTACACAATAAAGTTCAATTTACACTACAACTTCAGATGTGCTAGTCACTCTACTATCAACTTAATTGTCATTGAAATAAAGTTGATATTTGTTTAACTCAAAATATGTACAACAGCACACCACCTATCTATCGTACCTCACTCACACCCACTTTGCAGCATGGCTATGTTAGTAAGACGTTATGTTTGGTACGCCAGGTGCGGGTCGCGCCCTGTCGACGGCGGGCCCCGCGCTCCTGTCCGCGGCCGAGACTCTGGCACAGATCTACCACCACGTGTGTGCCGTCAACGGCACGCAACCAGAGAGAGTACTGCTCGAGCACGCCGGCCAGAACGATGGTAAGATGCACTTGATTTTAGTCCTTCAACTGTCCCTGCACAGAGTATAGATCTGACTGCAGGTCTTTGCAATAATCATCGCATAGGACTGAAGATGGCCGCAAAATTAAATATCATTCGTTACATTGGACAATCGTATAAAAAACTGAAATATAATCCATCTCAGACTCATCAAGTTTACTGTCAGATTTTTTCGCTGTTTAAGTCAAATGATCTCAAAATATGTAGATCATAAGGGAAAAGCAAACCAACCATAACGCTGGTATGTTTTGTCTGGAGTTACATCTTACTCCGGTGCGTGGAGTGCGGTGTGGGTAGGTCCCCGACAAGGTGGACCGATGACATGATGAAGGTCGGGGATAACCGCTGGATGCGGGAGGCACAGGACCTGTCGTCGTGGAGAACCTTGGGGCAGGCCTATGTCCAGCAGTGGACGTTTTTCGGCTGAAATGATGATGATGACAATGACATCTTACTCTAGAGAGTCTGAGCAGTTGTGTTGCGATGTGTGCCGGGTACGATGCGCCAAATGTTGTTGTGTTGAGAGTTTGGTCGTGGCGGGTCTTCAGATCAATCTCCCTTTGGCGCAGCAACGTTGGTCGTGTTGTTGGGTTTAACCTTGCATCACCTCGCTCAACTGCCGGCTGTCTTCCTATTCGCTCAGTTTTTCTGAATGAATAGGCTCTTAATAAACTAGGGCGCTTTACCATCAACAATCGCATCACTGCTTACAATCAAGCGGGATTGCGGTCAAGCGCTAGTTTATAGTTAAAAAAAAAATGTACAGTTTTTAGTAATTGGGCCTTGTTTTTACTCTGTGGCAACCGAACAGAATAATATACAAAATCTGTTTGTGTCTAAATAATAGTATTTATATATTTTCATCACGTTTTACAGTATCCGGCGCTGAAGGTCGTGGCGCAGAAGCTGAAGCCCTGGCCCTGGCAGCTGGAGAGTTGGAAGGCCTGCGAGCTGCCGGCGGAGTGGCGCGCACCGCCGATACATTGTTAGACCAGCTCACACACCTCCGCAGAGCACTCGATACCGCGCTCGACTCCAGGAACAGGCACCAACCTGGTATGTCTGGTATACCATCACAGGTGTAATATAAGATCCAGTACATCTCAAAGTTTGCTACAAAACTTAGATCATATTAGTAGTTACAACACCATTACCGAACAATTGTTTAAGGAAGTAACAGCTATTCAGTGACTTGTACACCTGTTACTGAAAATAAGCCTCACTTAACGTAACAAATGCAAAAAATTGTTTGTATATCAAAAAGTCACTGTGGTGCGCAGTGTTACTGTTATTTTCCCCAAACATAAATCCCTATGTTCATTAACGTTGCCTCAAGATAACTAGTGATTCAAAAATGTATGGTTAAACAGTCGCTAATCACTAGTTAACTGTAATCAACTTTTATGAACAAAGCTAAATACTTACAAATATCCTGACATAAATACTGAAACTTTCCTCCCCCTACCCAGGTTTCCAAAACGACCACTATATCAAACCCCGCACCCCCTACTACACTCCTATAAAGAAACTGAAAGAACAATACAATTGCAAGCTAAATATAGCCGATACCAAACGAAAGCTACACAACTTAATTTATCATCTAAAATCCTTAGACAACAACACTGCCAAAGAAAAAACACCTCAACAAAAAAGTGTCAAAGATACAATTAACTACTTCGAAAATATGTCGAAACTGTCGCAAACTAACGATTCCAATGCGAAAATACAAGATACATTCGATAATTGGAATAATAACATCAATCCTATGATAACATTCCCGAATACCACCCTTCCTTTTCACAATCCCGGAATCATAATCACGTCTAATAATAGTGTAGGAAATTCAATGAACTTGCATTCCGTCTGGAGAAATACTGTATTAAATGGAGGGAGTATGTACTGTAAGAACGTACCATACAAAAGAAGCGAGGCGACTTTAACGTCGGGAATTAAGACGTCCTTGAGAACCGGCCTGGTGACGTGTGTAATGATGCTGCAGTATATCATATGACGGATGCAGGAACGGGACGGTTCCAAAGGTTTTGTACGTTTTATAATATTGGTAGTTATCTGAAGCTGATTGTAATGGTGTAATTTAATCGCATTCGAATAGGAGACCTATGGAATGCGGGCAATCTGCACATTAGTCATTTAACCATCAAGCTTTAAATCTTATATGTGCTTATAGTCCTTAATTTGTATAGAATTTAAGTAATTTGTTTTAGTTTTCACCTGGTTGTCTTATCATTGAGGCCGCACATGTCACGGACCACGGTATTCTTTCTTATACGGTTATTGAATCCATTAACTGAAACGGTTCGCTGTTTATATATGTGCGTATCAGTGATCGGAATAGGTAGAGTGAATGTGGGTCATTGATCGAAAACGTGTATATTAATATGGACATTCCTCATTGACAAGTAAATAATAAATTAGTTTAGTTTTGTTAAAGGTAACAAAACTAAACTAATTTATTATTTGTCCACAGTTTTTTAACCGTTGAAAGTTTATTGTTACAATATTCTAGACTTAAAATCGTAAGGTAACGAAAGTCAGTTATTTCTCCAACAGCGCACCTACGCGTCTTGATAGCGACTTCTTTTTTCTTCTAACAAAATAAAGCAATAGTCATTCTACTCACGATATGTGCTCTGGTGCACGACTGGGTAATGTAAGCGATCGTACTCTGTACGGGGCGCATCCGATATAGATACCGAATTGGGGAATCAAATTAGATGACTGACATATGTGGCCAGCCAGTTTTATTTAGACTCGATTAGAAGTTCATGCACATAACAAAAACCTCTTTTCCAAAACTGCATTCCATTCTTAAAACTACTTTTTATTTATTTTTTTATTGGGAAGTTGACAATTTCGGCCAGACTTTAAAGCGAAAAGAGGTTTCCATGTAATTACATCCTCTTTTTGAAACCAAAATCACAGAGCTAACTTTTTTTTCATTCTCACAGTAATGGACACAGAAGAACGCGGCGCAGAAGTAGTAGAACTTCAAGAGCAAGTGATCAAGCTAAAGTCCTTGCTATCTACGAAACGCGAACAGATCGCGACCTTGCGTACCGTTCTCAAGTCTAACAAGAATACGGCAGAGGTCGCTCTGGCTAATCTCAAGTCGAAATACGAGACAGAGAAGATCATCGTTACTGAGACTATGTTGAAGCTGAGAAACGAGTTGAGATTGTTGAAGGAAGATGCTGCTACTTTCTCCAGTGAGTTTTGTTACTAATATTGCCTTTTTGGTGAATTATTTGTAACTTTTTTCTTGCTTTTCTGTGAAATATCAAGGTATGAAGCTTTCTTTATATCTCTATTTTTTTGCATTTTATTGATGATTCCTTTTATATTATAACAGAGAAGTATCTATATCTTTTTGATTAAATGTTTCAAACGTAAAATGTGCAGGTCACATGCACAAATTCAATTGCGTGGAAGGCGATTTTTACAAAAAGATGTTTACGAAAGGGGCGACAAAGACAGTGAAAGGCTATTTTTGCATGCATCACAAACCTTCGGATTTTCGGACATTCGTGAGACAGAAAAAAGACAATAAATAATACTTCGTGTTGTGTGTAGGTCTCCGTGCGATGTTCGCGGCTCGTTGCGAGGAGTATGTCACTCAAGTGGACGAGCTGACTCAGGCACTCGCTGGCGCTGAGGAAGAGAAGAAGACCCTTAACCAGTTGTTGCGACTGGCTGTGCAGCAGAAACTGGCACTTACACAACGATTGGAGGAGTTGGAGGTGAGCTTGGTTATGAGATGGATAGGCCGGAATCACTTATCCTATATTTTTTGAGGGATTTTTCGACCCGAGCACAATGATTTTGGCTATTTCAGCAAAGAAAATGAATAGTTTTGGATGTTTTAGCTTGCGTTGTAACTATGATTGGTGTCGTGTCCGCAGGTGGACCGTGAGATGCGTACGCGGCGCGTGCCGAAGGCGGGCGGGCCGGCGCGGGCGCGCGGGAGAGACTTCTAGCGACTGGTGTCCGCGCTCAAGGCCGCGGCCGCTGCCCTGCGCGCGCTACTCGCGCCGTCTCCCTCGCACGCGCATCTGCGGAGTTAGGGTGGAGGGAGACGAGCGTCTCACTGGAGCCGTCGTCACGATGGACTCTCGCCGTGCCGCGGCAGTGTGCGGCCGACGCGATCGATGGCGTCACGAATTTATAGTGTTAGTGTGGACGCGGCTCGCGACCTTGCCGCACGTGTCGCCGAGAATGAAAGCCGAGCCGAGCTCGCGACATTTTTTATAACTGTGAGTCCCCTGGGACTGAATTCTTTATACGTTTTATAAAATTTTAATCTAATTAATCGTACGGGTGTATGGCCGGGGGCCCGGCGACAGCGGCGGGCAGTGCGCCTGCGCGGCGTCCGTAACTCTGTGAACCGTCAAACTGTGCCGCCGCGCAGGCGCCGCGCTCGACACTATAGCACATAGAATTAATTCAATATTAACATATTCCATGACCGCGGCCCCCTCGCCAGTGAATGGTTGGTGTTGTAATATTAAAGTTGACTGATTTTTACCGTGAAGCAGGCCGCGCCCGCTGGTTGTTGTTGTTGGCGCGCTGTGTGTCGCGAGCTTCACGTGTCGTCTCTTCTACTTCGAACTTCACCCGCGCATCACCGATCCAGATTTGATATCGAATTTCCTCAATATATCTATCTATTGCACGTCGTCAAATTGATGTTTATCGAGTATTTTTGTAATAGGATCAGTGTATTTTATTACGCATATGAATTTATCACCGTTGTTACGATATCACAGATGACACGGCGGACAGACGACGCACTAGGCAGCCTAGCGCCATAGTCTCGTAAAGTATTCGCGGTACAATTTTCTGCCTAGTGCGCGGTCTACGTCGTCCAATGCACATTTTCTTATACGTGTGGGAGTTAACGGAGGTTTCGATGAAACAATGCGACGTTATTTTTTATGATATACATTATATTTATCGTTCGAATCTTATTATATTCATAGAATCCTCTACTCGATACGAATGTTTAGTACGTCCAAATAAAAATTTCTAAATAGAAAAAAAAAAGTTATTCGTCGACGTCCATCCATTGTGTGCGCAAAAAGACTATGTAATCTGTTCTGTAGCGGATACGTTCGTTATGTTGTTGTGGCCCTCTGCCGAATACTTTCGTCCATCTTATTCTAGTTGTACTCGTAGTGTTTCAGTATTTTTTGTTAGTGACGTTTAGACTGTTGTGTCTCGGAGCCGGACTGTACCGAACTTAGTCGTCTCTCAACTGCGGACTGCTGCGAACTGGAGAAATGTTGCTTAGAGTTTAAATCTACCCAGGATTTGTTGATGATCGTTGTAAACTTCATTAAAAGATATATAATGTGTTGACACTCGAGTGGTGAGTGAACGTTCGCAGGCCGCTCCGGCTCCGACCACTGTTGTGTTCTCTGCCGTCCTGTGGCGTCGCCACACGCGTCCATTTCTTGTCCATGAGCTGGTCGCGCCCCGCTGATGTTACACGCACTTGTATACCGAACCACGAACTTGTTAACACGACTCAACTCGTAATATTAAAACGAATCAGTTCTCGTCCTAGTTGCTCAAAACTTTGCTCACGGGCGCCGACCAGCGAATCTATTGATAAGACAAAATTTACAAAAAATGAAAAAAGATTTTATTAAGTGTTACGTATTTATTGTTTACGTTATCGGATGTGATATTGGCAGCTTCCCGCGGCTCGCGTACGACCGCGCGGTGACATAGTCGTTGACCTTTCCTAGCGTTTCAGTGACCTTAGGCTAGTTGGACCGTTCCATGTAGTGTGGGCACTCGCCCTTAGTAGGTATTTTTACTGGTTTAGGATAGAGCTAGATACATTAACCTTCAAGTATACTTAGTAGGTAATCTAGCGAGGACAGTCTCCTCGTGTAGTGAAATTAATTTGCAATATTAACTGTCGTAGCGTAATTTATTAGTTTGCAGAGCTCAACGGGCGGCGGACGCTCGGCTGAGAGCCGGGCGCGCCGCAGGACCATCGCCTTGCATTTATTGTTTATAGATATAATAATAATATATTGACTAGCTTTCATTAGAGCATTCTTCATGTACTTAAACGATGGACTTACCAATTGTTAGCTTTACTATGTATTTTTCTTTTCTAGTATTATTTTGTTCGTATGTAGCTTAGCAGCAGACATCGTTTATGTATTCTTATGTCTAGTCAGGGAGTCCTCCGCGCGTCTAGTGCTTGTTTCATCGATATCATTTAAAGCATAATGAAACTCGTACTAGAGTCGGTTCACATCGACATAATAATATTTTTATATGCTATTTGTTATAAGAGCAGTATGTTTTTCGATAAATGATATTCATTGCAAGATTTGAATTTTGTCTGTATTTTACGACACTGTTGAGTTTGCCTTGACATGTTTTCGACATCGTTTATTTGATTCAGATGTATTGTTGATTGTTAAAACAAATGGCCGATTATATGTTTAGTGCGTTGAAATTATTCACCACTACGTCTTATGAGTTATAGTATTAGTGCAATTAAAATTTTGATGTTATATTGTTCAGTGTATTATGATGCAGTATTTGTACTTGTGGGCATCGCTCGATGTCTGCTGCCACTTACCGGTGGCGGTGATAACAGCGATTAACCAAAAATAATATTTTTTCTTTATACATTATTACATAACATTTAGATGATTATTTTGCCTAAGCATAGATATTACGTTATATTATAGAGTAACTATTGATTATGAGTTATATTATTTAAAGATGAACATTTTGTTATACATTGCCTGCTACTTTATTATTGTATTGCAACATGATTTAGGTGTTGGACAACTCGAGGCATGAATGTTCCCATTTCCCGTGGTCTCATTTTAATCTGTAGCTGAGTAAAACGTCAATTAACTTAGCGTAGCTGGGTGCGGCTGTGAGCTCTGCATTATCTTTAAATTAACCATTTGAAATCAATGTTCTGATGTAAACTGACTTGAGATACAAGTGGTCACCTCCGAACCCACGCTTTTCCATAACATTGCACAGTTTGATGGTTCACTCTGAATGCAGAACAACATTTTCCTCACTTTCATTTCAGATGGCCGCTTATTTATTTGCTAGTAAGACAACTCAGATTACAAGTCTTTTAGAATCTCTTATCCCTGATGAGCTTGTTTTTTGTATAATGCAGTGTTGTGTAGATATTCACCGACAGATGTAATGAACCCGTGCGGGAACATATCATGGCAGAGCGGATTTATTTTCACTGTGTAAGGCACACCGTGTTGTCACAATGACTGATTTGAATCATGTATGAGAATAATAAATTATATATTTAAAACATTTTATGTGGTTTCACTTTTATAACACTGCACAGTGCACGCACACCACCTCCGGACTCGTTGTTCGGCTCCGCCTCCCCGACGCGGTCCCCAGCGCCAATATAAGCGCTGTGACGAAACCGGCCGTGGTAGCTGCGTCGAGCTCGAGCGACGAGTATTTCTCTCCGCCGACGTCGCCAACACCTGTACGTCAGCAGGGGAGAGGTCGGCCACCGAAGAGCTTGGTACTTAGGGGCCCCGCTGCCGGTGGTTTAGGGGCCTCGCTGCCGGTGGTTGTGTGCAGCGCATGATATGGACTCGTACAATGAATGGCAACGTCATGCGCGCATACTACGGTGCTACAGAGGGGGGGGGGGGGGGACACTAACGTCACTGCGTAGGTACCGTGGAAGGACGCTGTCTCAGTCTTATCCAGCTTCTGTCAGCCATTCTGCGAAGGTCGTGGATCCACCTAGCCCGAGGGCGACCTACATTTGTTTTTACCTTTGCCCTTCGTTAGCACTAAATAACATCATTTCATTTTAAAAGTTAGGTAGTTTTAAATCTTTGTAAACTACTACAATCTGTCAGATTTCCTTATTAGATTTTCAACTTTATCTCTAAAGCATTAAGGCTAGGTTGATTGGGAATATTTGATAGTTTCGGGTAGCTCTAAGTAGTTAGATTGAGGGTTTCGGCACATTGGCAAGGTCACATTTCACATGTGAACAACCTCGTGTGCAGACAGGATATTATTTTATATTGTTTCTCTTTCTTAGCTTTCCACTTTTATGAAATGATAACATCTAAAAGCATTGTTCGACTCTCTAATTGATCTATCACCATTATATCAGGCTTATTAGAGACGATAATATTCCCTCCCTTCAGTAATGATCGACCGATCCCAGTACAACGAACAGCAACCACATACTTGTAATACGGTACCTCAGAATCCACAACTTTATATTTTAAAGCAATTAATCAAAAATAACCAAGTACTGCAGGGTAATTACGTAACACACTAACAGAGCACCAATGGGTTTCATTTGGACAGTTCAACAACATTCATTGCGTTAAGTTGTTGTGCAGACATTTTTTGAACACATGAAGCAATGGATTAGCTATGCACTTCAAAATGATACCACTTGCTAGTAAGTACGTTACGCAATTAGGGTCTTGCTCCCTAATCGGGAACACAATTTTGTCAAATGATTGCGACTAGTTGGGATCGTTTGGACCGAACGGACCAATGGGCGGTCCAAACGATCCCAACTGATCATATCTAGTCGCAATCATTTGACAAAAATATGTTCGTCGATTAGGGGCTGGTTATGCCTGTGAAAGTAAGTACACGCCGAATGGTACCAAGTATAGCCAGACGAGAACAACTAGAGAGTAGAGAGACAATATGTCTGATATTCATAATATTTGTCTTTAGCATATCTTTGAATCCCAAATATGTCAAAGGCGTACGTGGGGGCTGAAACTAACTTGGCACTCGGCCTGATTTGATCACACCGAAACGACAGCGGCGCGGTTTCTCACGGTCGCCCACGACGGATCGCGGTCTGCGACGACTGTTTGCGCCAGAGACACGTGGAAGGCATACATCCTGTGTTGGGTGTTGACGCTGCCTGTGTCACGGGCGCTAAAGCAGCCGGCCGTGCTGAAGTGCACGGCGAACTAATGCATTTGTTATATGTTTGTAAACGCACCCACGACACAGGAAAAAATCCTAGTGGGGAACCTTTTTTTTTAAATTGAAACGTTTTTTACCCACCCGGCTTGAAGGACCAAATGGACTGAATATACCATGCTGGTCTATTCTAAAAAAACTCACGAAGTAGGCAAAAGTATGAAGTTTTTGTCAGTAGGTAATACCTATTATAATAGGAAAGAAGTACTGCTCTATCTGGGCGACCAATTTTATACCAAATGAATAAGTAGTAAGACCCGAAGGGTAATTACGTAACAAACGATGAGTAGCAATGGGTTTTATTTTGACAGTTCAACAACATACGTGGCGTTTTTTACGTTGTTGGGCAGACACACTTTTGAACGTATGGAGCAGTGGATTAGCAGTAAGCTTCAAAATGATTCCAATTGATAGTAATAAAGTGTTACGTAATTAGGGTGCAGGTGCCCATTATCGGCATCGGCACGGCTGAGGATTCTAGGTGACAAACAGCATTATACATTACCTTCATGGCAATAAAGTAGAAATTTCCATGATATAATGATTGTAGTACCATAAATCCCGCTTCGGTATGCTTAAAGCAATTGCATGGGCAGCTTTGAGGATGCTACGGCATCCTTCGGTACGCCGTGGCTCGACGCACCGCTGGCGTCCAGTTAACTAAACTAGGGGATACCTCGGCATGCTTAGGGACGCCTCGTCATAAGAACGTTGCAGTATGCTAAGGCATAGTTTCTAACAGTGTGTGCTTGCATCTAGGGATGCCGAAGGATCCTTTTCCATCGGCAGTAGTTAATTATGTTGCTACACGGTATCGCGTCCCGCACCTAAAGAGAAATCTAAACTTTCGACGACTAACTTGAGGCCACAACTGACACTATTGGAACAGCTGACGATGAGATATCTTATACACATTTGAAAAAACTAAACCTCCCGGCCGCCACTATAATGTAATATCGCGTCTCACAATTTGAGAGAAATACAAGGAAAGAATGATCATGGCAGGGGATGAGGTTTGGAGAGATTATAATTAAATGAAACAACTTTATGAGTTTAATAAGTATATTATGTACATACAGACTGAGAATGCATCAAGTCACAAATTAAAAAAAAAAAAAAACTCTTACACGAGTAGAAATCATATTTACAAAACCTCTAGCGCACGTATATACTGCCTCTTATTTACGGATACAATATTATAATATTTACAGATATACTCGAGTATTTAGGTCCTTATATCCAGTTAGCAACATAAATGTGAGCATACGTTATGATGACTGTACTTACTAGTAAATGTCGGGAGTATTCTGGAGTAAAATGTTCAAAAGCTCTAGATATATATAAATTTACGCATACATTTCCAACGCTTTTTTAATGCAACTGTGTGAATACACACGAGCAACACGCGTTAACTTTTGAAGATGTATACTTACACAAAGAACGAATGAATGGAATAGTTTATGAATGAACCACCCTAATTCCTTCACTTTTTGGGAGTAAATTACACGAAAGGTAAAACTTGTTATCATTGAAAACATCGAATCTATTCGATATGACAAGCTTAGTACTTGCTCCTTAAAATACTGTGACTACTACATACGCAAGTGATCTTACTGATCCCTTCTTAAATATAAGATTAATCATTAAATAATAATTATTATTGTTACCCTATGTAAAACTTATGAGAGAAACAAAATGCTTTACACAGTCGACTGTTAACCGTCATTAGATATCTTTTGTATGATTTTTAAACTTATAGTAATTTAAAACTATTGTTTGTAAAGTACGTGCTTAAATGTTAAATATAACTCGCGCAAGATAACTGTGCACCTCGCTGGAATGAGAGCCCTCTCCCGCTTCCCCGCGCGGCGCCCCGCATTCGCCGTAAGCGATGAGTAGCGTTAGCATCTTTGTTACAAATGTCTAAATACGGTTTGAATCCCCTGTTGTTATTACTGTTTCTATGGAGTTTTTGCTTTGTTAAGTTATTTTTTTATTAAGTTTGTTTTTGTGTTTTTTACATTTTCGAGGCATTAGTGAAGCCTGTTGGTTGCACCAACATTATATTTCAGTCCATATGTATCAATTAAATTGCAAAACGTCATGAATAAAATGATCTAGTAATTCTAGTATTATGACGCTTTATCATCAAAACGACCTTTTATTAACATAAAAGAAAATGTAATTTATATTTTTTAAACATAATTCTCATTTTTTACAAACGGGACCGTCCTAATGACGTCATAGAGCGAGGTGCACAGTTAACTTGAGTTGTAAAATCAGCAATTTTCCTTCGTGGTAGTACAATAGTGACACTAAAATTTGGCATAAATCCCTAGCTTTAAAGACCCTTGTATCTTCTACGCCGATAATTACATTCTATTCATTATAGCAATTTTATCACAGTCTGTAAAAATACGCATTCCCGTGTTTGCATTTCTAATTAGTTGACTAATATAAAGTGCATTGTTTTGCAACCTGTATTTTCAGGTTATTTAATGCAATATCAAATACCTATCAGAACCTGCAAAATTTTTGATTTTCAATCGCCTAAAAAGAGTAGCACCTACATAGACAATTTATGATTACCCAAAGTATTTGTTAAGATATTTGAAGTGAAATGTAAAATGTATTTTCTTTCCTATAAACAACGTCGAGAATGTATCGCGTACAACTTAGTATTGAATTCTGACTAGATTGATATAGGAAACATGGCCGTACACGCTTTTAAAAACTAGACCTAGGTTATTTACAACTAGCGGTCGCCAGCGACTTTGTTCGCGTGGAGTTGGTTATGCTACGTCCCTATTGGTCGCACCGTGATGTTATATAGCCTAAAGCCTTCCTGGATTGATGGGCTATCCAACGCAAAGAATGTTTCAAATCGGACCAGTAGTTCCTGAGATTAGCGCGTTCAAACAAACAAACTTCAGCTTTATGTATTAGTATAGATATAGACTTCATAAAGATAAACAACGATCCAGCAACGATCTTTTAATTCGCTTATTTATTTTCAAGGCTTAGCGCTGAAATTTGAATATCTAGTGTGAGATATAATCCCGCAATGTTTTAATGTCCGTGCTACCGCTGCGTATGAAGCCCCTTTACTGCCGCTCCATGCGTTTTAAACTAGATTCATTACTTAACCTTCGCTTTTACCAAAGCTCCCAAGATAGTCAAAATTATAGAATTTCATGCGTTTTTACAATTAACTAAAATGCGCGAATGAGAATTGTTATGCTCAACCTTGACATAATAGATTATTTTTTGTAGTGAACAACTATTTTCATAATAATATTAAATAAATATGTCTACTCAAGTTAATGTTTCAATTGTTGTTATTTAAAGATACACCCTTTCTAAGTATATCTTGGACACCAATGACTGACCGGGGAAGGAAATCATCTTGAGGAAATCTGGACTTTAAATCTGAAATCGCCAACCCGCATTGAGCAAACGTGCTCAATCTTTCTCTGTATGAGAGGAGACCTGTGCCCAGCAGTGGGACGCTAAAAAGGTTGATGATGAAAGATACACAAATATCAACTTTATATAATGGTAATTAAGTTGATTTCAGAGTGACTAGAACTAGTAAACTGAACTTTATTGTGTAGGAATCAAAGTATTTTTTTTGATAAACTCATATTTGTTTAGCGAATAAATCGGGAATGCAGTTTGGATGTCTTTTCGAAGCACCCACCGTCCTCTTTTTCCGAAGTCGACAGTCGAACCTAAGGTAATACTTTATTTAACCAAAATTGTGTTGAGACGACGAACATTTACAGAGATAACATACATTATATTAGGCCTCATTGGCTCAAAAAAAGTGCAGAAATATTCCTCAATTTTTTTTTTGATACCTAAAAAAATATTTTACCGCTTATAATATTAGTAAAAATAACACCAAACTAAAACAGTCATTTTGTTAGTAATCCAATAAATTAAGAAAACATATTTTAACTTAAAGGTAGCAATCGAAGGTGCCGCAGCCGGATGACCGATTTTCCCACAAGTAGGCAAAATACGCGCGTTATTGTGGAGTTGCGGACACCAGCCTGTATTACCTAAAACTAGGTAGATGATAATGATGATGATGTTTTAACTTAAAAATGCTCATACAATGGCTATACTTAAACATGTAAGAATAAAATACTAAAATAAAATCTACTTTCATGTTTTTAGTTCTAAATAAAATAATTTAACTTATAAAATTCGATGAGTACATTAAGAGAATACGAAATATTATGTTACGAGATATAATATGTTATTATAATTATTACATAATATTCTTAGTTAATAGATGTCTGGTTATTTATTTACCGTGGCCACGAGAACAAAGGTGTTAACTCTTTTTTAGGGTTCCGTAGCCAAATGGGAAAAAAACGGAACCCTTATAAATTCGTCATGTCTGTCTGTCCGTCCTTATGTCACAGCCACTTTTTTCCGAAACTATAAGAGCTATACTGTTGAAACTTGGTAGGTAGATGTATTCTATTAACGCATTAAGATTTTGTTGCAAAAAAAAAATATTAGGGGCTCTATGGATAGGTCTTCAAAAATGATATTGAAGTTTCTGAAATATTTTGTTTCTAAACCTAATAGTTTGCGTGACAGACGCGAAAAAAGTAGGTCCCCCCCTCTCTAACTTCTAAAATAAGAAAATAAAAAATCTAAAAAAGACATATGATGTACATTACTATAAAAACTACCAACGAAAATTGTTTTGAACGAGATCTAGTAAGTAGTTTTTTTAATGCCTCGTAAATCGTAAACCGCTAATATTACTGCGTAACCTTTCATACAAATAACTTAAATCCTTTAATTTAATAAATCAATGGTACGGAACCCTTTGTGCGCGAGTCCGACACGCACTTGGCCGGTTTTTTGCTATGTAATTTACTAAAACAAAACTTGGACGAGTGTTAAACCCTCCTCCCAGACCTTTAAAGTTAGATTTTGGTCCTTCGAGGCGAAAAGGCTATATGTAGATGCAATTCGTCCTGACTTTCGCTCATGCTTAGCATAAGCAATGCTCCAGCAAAGGACATGGCGTCATAACTCTGCGAGTTCTAAAATACCTAAACTTTTGGCTACAAAGCTTAACTTTCGATTTATTTATTAGAGTGAAAAGGTTCAAATGTTCACGATGTGATTTCTCGTATAAAAATGAGAATGTTCTATTCCAAATAAAAGACTTTTTTGAGACACCTTTGTTCTCACGGAATTAAAAAGGTCTACAATACAAATGGGTTGTCTCCTAAAAAATAATGTAATGTCCACCAGATAGATTTATAAAAAATATTGAACACGTATTTTTTATTTTTTCGTTCATGCAAATACTTCGGAAGATATATTGATTTGAAATGTCGCATGACGTCACGCCGTTGTACAAAATCTACGACGGCGTGACGTAATTAGCCCCCACTCCGTAACTTTAATACGCTGTATCTCAATAGTTTTTGATAATTTCGACAAAATAAAATATAGGGGTCTTAATTTTTTTTATTATCTATAAGACGGACTAATTATTTTTTTGATTTTCATACCTTGGATACATCCCTAATGTAAAGGTATCCATATTATTATTAATATTTAATGATAGTAAATTAGAAAGTACGAATTAGTGTAACAATAAGATTGTGATAGATGACTAAAATGATTTGAACATAACTTTTACTTATTCACAACAACTTATTTTGAATTGTATTATTTGGTGATAGAACTATGCCTAACTCATTTTACGATGTAAATGAAAACACTGTTTTAGAGCACTGAGTATAGAGACGCGTAATTCTTCTAATTTTTCTACAAAGTAAGCAAGAATATAAAGTGATAAAGCGCATAGAAATCTTCCTCACTGTTCGGCAATGGTCGTATTCCCCGAGCGTTCGGAAGAAGATATGTATATAGAGTGGTGCACTTAACCACTTTTTATGCACTTAACCACTCTATATACATATCTTTTTCCGAACGCTCGGGGAATACGACCGTTGCCGAACAGTGACGAAGATTTCTATGCGCATTATCACTTTGGGAGACCTGTACGGATATAGAACGGAGTTAAACCATAGTATACCATAACTCGTTTCAGAGTTTTACAAGAGAATTTACTTACACTCCTAATTTTTCTTAATGTTAATTTTACAAACTTGACTAAAATGAAGGTTTAATCCTTCAACCAAGCAAAATGAACTGAGAGACATTAATTGTTAGATGTAAAAACAGCTTATCAAAAACATCACAAAATCGCCAATCGTCATTTATTTCAAAACTTAATATTACCTTCTGCCAGGAAAATTGAGCACGCATCTGGTCTTCAATCACCATACTTAAATTCCACTACCATTTTACAGCGTGACCAAGTCAGAAATATCTCCCTTGGGCGGTACAGTCGACGGCCTAAAGTACTGACATAATTTGTCGTACAGTTCGATGCGTCGTGTGCGTGCGTTCCATTCGGAAGTCTCGTCTTGATCGTCAGTCAGGTCGTCGTCTTGCCCCACGTCCCAGGTGTCAGGAGTGGGTTCCGGTACCTCTTCAAATGGTTGTATTGGTTCGGGTACGCTGTCATCGGCTGCTAGGACCTGGGAAGAGAAAATGGTCTTTCAGTTTCAAAGTCTGGTTGGTGAAATCTAATCATGCCTAGATTTGAACTTAAACATGGTTATATTAGAACGTGATTAAATGTTTTATTTCCGTTGAAGATTAATCCTATCCTTAAACTAGTTTCGTTTTGATGTCCACGAGATCGTAGATAAAACTACTATAAAATTATTTAGCATGTGGAGGTATCAGGAACAGGCAGTAAAGTTCACTCGTCCTCCAAAGAAAAGGGAGGATCCTCCGACCAGATGGGTGTTATGTCTGGCGGACTTGCCCAACGGTTGATTTTGGAAAGTTGTATGTTTTCTATTTGCACGGTAAATTCTGCTTGCGAGATGTAGATTCATGTGACGTCAGTTTCTTATGGCGTTTGTAGGTACGAACGACAGCAGGTCAAGCTACCCGAAACTATCAGATATTTCCAATCAACCTTGAGCCTTAATGCAGTAGAGATAAAGTTGAATATGTAATAAAGAAATCTGACAGATTGTAGTAGCTTGATGTTCTGTCGTCTGTACCTCTACAACCAAAACAGCCATACATGAGAACCTGTATTTTAATCACTGAGTTACGGCATTAGCACAAAAATGATATACAGTATGTTAAGAAAACCCTGTCCGACCAGTGAAGGTGTTGTTAGGTATCGATAACTGATTCTACTAATGGATACAAAACCGGGCTAAACTTAAAAAAAAAACCCCTAAAAAAATAAATATTATTTCGCAAAAAGAGGTAGCTTAATATATGTGCGTTAAGCACCCTTCCGCGGGTGGCACGCGGCACGTGGTCACATCGCTATTTGCTGATAATAATACCGGTGTTGTCACTTTTTTAAAAATTAACAAATTTCGGGGAAGTTGGAATTAATTCGCGGGAAAAAAAGATTATTTCAAAATTCATTTGTATTGGTACTATGATGATTACGTAAAATTTTATATTATATTTGGTCATGTGTTTACCTAACCTTTATTATCCTTATGGGTCGGACAGGGTTTTCTTAACATATTGTATAATATTTAGCATAATATTAGTATTGTAAGTAGGCAGTGTGTCCCGTTACCTGTGCTAAAGCATGTGCGAGGTCTGCGGGAGCAGGCTGCGTGTGTCGGCGTCGCGCCAGGGCACGCGTGCGACGCGGAGACAGGGACACGGCCTCGTCAGAGCACGGAGGTTCTCCGGCGAACAGCATCGTAGCTAGCTTCTGGAAACGGGCCACCTAGGATACAAGATTGGTTGTCCATTATGAAGAGTAATTGAAAAAAAATAGACTTAAAAAAATAGAAGAAGAACACTTAAATTGTCTAATGAATAACATTTTTGTTTTTTTAAAGCCGATTGAAAAGTCCGAAAATAAACATTATTATCATTATTGATGAAAATTGTTTGATGAAGTAAAAATTTAATAATTTTAAACTAGATATCACTATGTAAGTATGACACAAAATCGCGTTCTATTTCCTATGTTTTTTTTTTCCCCCTCCACGACCAAACTCCCAACACAACAACATTTGGCTCATTGTACCCGGCACACATCGCAACACAACTGCTCAGACCCGTCCTCCGTACGGCTTCACCAGACATCATGCCGGAAAACGACAAATCGCTTGGGGGCAAGACTTTGTCTGGTGGGTGGTAACTTCTGCCGGCAGCCGATGTTATGGCCTACCACCGAGAAAATCTACGCAAAACTACTTTAAAACTACGCAACGGATTTTGATGCGATTTTTTAAATAGATAGAGTGAATAAAGAGGAAGGTTTATATGTATAATAACATCCGTTAAATAGTGAATAAATACTATAATTTTTGAAGTTACTACTGTGAATTAGTCAATAATTACCAACATTTTTTCCGCATTTGCAGTGAAACACAGGCTGAACCCTACGAGATTTATGAAAATAATATACTAAATATTGTGCACATTGAAAAGGTCTACAGAAAAGTCCGTGATGGTATATGTTTATCTCTTATGGATATTCCACAGTAACTTCTTTTGGTCATTTACTTTTTACGACAAATATTGGCTAATTTCCGAAACGATTTTAACCAATACAGCATTAATCCTTATGCAATTGAATACTTTAAATATATTATTGATGATATAATATAGATCTACAACGTACCGTGGCGCTGCAATGACGACATTAACAGAAAAACTTTGTTACATGTTGGCTTCATGAAGAGATTTTATTTTCATGAAATGTTATAATGCATATTATTCACGAAGTTACTTAATTTTTTTGAAACTACCATTTTAGAGCAACCTGTATTTAGAGAACTATCGCGCAGCGGTCATTTGCAGGGGTCATTGCCGGGGTTATCAATCATAACATTTAATAATATGTGCACGCGCTAATCTCAGGAACTACTGGTTCGATTTGAAAAAATCTTTTTGCGTTGGATAGCGATGCGTGAATGAATTTTCGGAACGGTGATCCCTATTTTGGTTACTTATTTATTTTGTTTGATTTTTTTTTTCAATTTTCGATTTATCTTAAAATATCAAAATTTACATAACTAGTGTACCCATGTGTTAATGTCGCCGTCATGGCGTCACGTTTTACCTATATCGCCATTTACAGCATATGATTTAAATAAATAAATACGTATATACCGATATAGTAAGTATATAGTAAGTTCGAGACTTGTGTTATGAGATACTAACTCAACGATACCATATTTATAATAGATCCATATATATATAAACATCCAAGACCCAGGCCAATCAGGAAAAGATAGTTTTCCATCACGACCTGGCCGGGGATCGCACCCGGGGCCTCCACGTCGCAGGCAGGCGTGCTGACCGATGCACCACGGAGGAAATGATGAATAACGGATGAATATTGTGAAAGATATTACAGATTAAAAAATTGCGGGGCGTCGCGTTTGTGGCGGTACCGACCGGCGGGCCGCTATGTTTTTTATCGTTTGCGTTAAAGTTTTGCGACGCGCGGCGGGCGGGTGGCGCGCGGTAGTATGTAATGTTACCTGGTCGGGACAGGAGTGGTCCAGCGCGTCGTGTAGGTCGTGTCGCAGGTACCGCAGCGCGGCGGGCGCGGCGGGCGGGTGGCGCGCGGTAGTATGTAATGTTACCTGGTCGGGACAGGAGTGGTCCAGCGCGTCGTGTAGGTCGTGTCGCAGGTACCGCAGCGCGGCGGGCGCGGCGGGCGGGTGGCGCGCGGCGCGTGCGGCGAGCGCTCGGTACGCCGCTTCCCGTAGCGCCGCTCGCGCCGCGCTCGCCACACTCGCGAGCGACGCGCGGCGGGCGGGTGGCGCGCGGTAGTATGTAATGTTACCTGGTCGGGACAGGAGTGGTCCAGCGCGTCGTGTAGGTCGTGTCGCAGGTACCGCAGCGCGGCGGGCGCGGCGGGCGGGTGGCGCGCGGCGCGTGCGGCGAGCGCTCGGTACGCCGCTTCCCGTAGCGCCGCTCGCGCCGCGCTCGCCACACTCGCGAGCGACGCGCGGCGGGCGGGTGGCGCGCGGTAGTATGTAATGTTACCTGGTCGGGACAGGAGTGGTCCAGCGCGTCGTGTAGGTCGTGTCGCAGGTACCGCAGCGCGGCGGGCGCGGCGGGCGGGTGGCGCGCGGTAGTATGTAATGTTACCTGGTCGGGACAGGAGTGGTCCAGCGCGTCGTGTAGGTCGTGTCGCAGGTACCGCAGCGCGGCGGGCGCGGCGGGCGGGTGGCGCGCGGCGCGTGCGGCGAGCGCTCGGTACGCCGCTTCCCGTAGCGCCGCTCGCGCCGCGCTCGCCACACTCGCGAGCGACGCGCGGCGGGCGGGTGGCGCGCGGTAGTATGTAATGTTACCTGGTCGGGACAGGAGTGGTCCAGCGCGTCGTGTAGGTCGTGTCGCAGGTACCGCAGCGCGGCGGGCGCGGCGGGCGGGTGGCGCGCGGCGCGTGCGGCGAGCGCTCGGTACGCCGCTTCCCGTAGCGCCGCTCGCGCCGCGCTCGCCACACTCGCGAGCGACGCGCGGCGGGCGGGTGGCGCGCGGTAGTATGTAATGTTACCTGGTCGGGACAGGAGTGGTCCAGCGCGTCGTGTAGGTCGTGTCGCAGGTACCGCAGCGCGGCGGGCGCGGCGGGCGGGTGGCGCGCGGCGCGTGCGGCGAGCGCTCGGTACGCCGCTTCCCGTAGCGCCGCTCGCGCCGCGCTCGCCACACTCGCGAGCGACGCGCGGCGGGCGGGTGGCGCGCGGTAGTATGTAATGTTACCTGGTCGGGACAGGAGTGGTCCAGCGCGTCGTGTAGGTCGTGTCGCAGGAACCGCAGCGCGGCGGGCGCGGCGGGCGGGTGGCGCGCGGCGCGTGCGGCGAGCGCTCGGTACGCCGCTTCCCGTAGCGCCGCTCGCGCCGCGCTCGCCACACTCGCGAGCGACGCGCGGCGGGCGGGTGGCGCGCGGTAGTATGTAATGTTACCTGGTCGGGACAGGAGTGGTCCAGCGCGTCGTGTAGGTCGTGTCGCAGGTACCGCAGCGCGGCGGGCGCGGCGGGCGGGTGGCGCGCGGCGCGTGCGGCGAGCGCTCGGTACGCCGCTTCCCGTAGCGCCGCTCGCGCCGCGCTCGCCACACTCGCGAGCGACGCGCGGCGGGCGGGTGGCGCGCGGTAGTATGTAATGTTACCTGGTCGGGACAGGAGTGGTCCAGCGCGTCGTGTAGGTCGTGTCGCAGGTACCGCAGCGCGGCGGGCGCGGCGGGCGGGTGGCGCGCGGCGCGTGCGGCGAGCGCTCGGTACGCCGCTTCCCGTAGCGCCGCTCGCGCCGCGCTCGCCACACTCGCGAGCGACGCGCGGCGGGCGGGTGGCGCGCGGTAGTATGTAATGTTACCTGGTCGGGACAGGAGTGGTCCAGCGCGTCGTGTAGGTCGTGTCGCAGGAACCGCAGCGCGGCGGGCGCGGCGGGCGGGTGGCGCGCGGCGCGTGCGGCGAGCGCTCGGTACGCCGCTTCCCGTAGCGCCGCTCGCGCCGCGCTCGCCACACTCGCGAGCGACGTGCGGCGGGCGGGTGGCGCGCGGTAGTATGTAATGTTACCTGGTCGGGACAGGAGTGGTCCAGCGCGTCGTGTAGGTCGTGTCGCAGGTACCGCAGCGCGGCGGGCGCGGCGGGCGGGTGGCGCGCGGCGCGTGCGGCGAGCGCTCGGTACGCCGCTTCCCGTAGCGCCGCTCGCGCCGCGCTCGCCACACTCGCGAGCGACGTGCGGCGGGCGGGTGGCGCGCGGTAGTATGTAATGTTACCTGGTCGGGACAGGAGTGGTCCAGCGCGTCGTGTAGGTCGTGTCGCAGGTACCGCAGCGCGGCGGGCGCGGCGGGCGGGTGGCGCGCGGCGCGTGCGGCGAGCGCTCGGTACGCCGCTTCCCGTAGCGCCGCTCGCGCCGCGCTCGCCACACTCGCGAGCGACGTGCGGCGCAGGTGCAGCGCCCATAGGTCGTCCAGGCGCACGCGCGGGCTACTCTGAATGCCGGGGTTGCCGCCGAACAAGTAGTGAATCTAGAGTATTTTGGAAGAGAAATCTTCGTTAACCAACTTCTGAGTCCAGTTTCATGATGATATTTTAAAAGCTTACTATATAACTTATAGATTATCCCCCTTATTCATAAACGCTGCTTACAGTTAACTAGTGATTAGCGATTCTTTAACTATACATTTTTGACATTTTAACTTCACTTAACTTAATTATCCTTTGTGAATAAACAGGGTTTGTTCATAAACGATGTAGGCGCCCCAGTACAGCACGTACATTTACCGCGCATTAGTCACGGCTTATACAACAAGTAAATCGGCTTATACCACAAGAAATCAATCTCCGACCACTCCACAAACAAAACTAAGGTACTTACCTTAGGACACAGTGTGTTCCGTCGTACCTCCGGAAGGTCAGCGCGCGCGCGCGCCGACTTCAACTTCGTCCGGATGGCTTCCAAACACTGGTTGTCCAATACCAGTCGACACATCAAAGTTCCTCCAAGAGGACACCAAAGCTCACCATCGTAGGAAACCGTTACTTAGCAGCGCCAGTCCACGCCCGACAAACAATCGACAATGAAACCACGTTTCAGATTCAAATTCAACTCAATTTACAGACGGCACTGTTATTACGGTTATAATTCAAGTAAATACTTCAAAACACGGGCAACAAACGCGAACCTGTCCAAAACCGCGGCCGGTGGTATTTACTTCCCGAAAATCAATCGTCCAGACGCGCCACGCGCGCGATGATTCGGTCAAGAGTTCTAGAAACGGACTTTCCCTACACGTTCTCGAAACGTTGTGTCAACGCCGCGCGTCACCATAGATTATACTAAATTACGCTCGCCCCTACCGGTCGCGTCATCTATCAAACTCGACTAACTAACAATCGGACTCGGCCGATAAACGAGCGCAAACAAACGATGATTAAAGTTAAGTGACATGCAAACGTCTAAAATGTATGTTTAAAGAATCGCTAATCACTAGTTAACTTTAAACAGCGTTTATGAATAAGGGGGTATATGCTTAGGAACTGTTTCTCCATTAAAAAGTAAATCCATGGTTAATTATAAATAAAAAATATCGTCAATAAGCTGACAAAGATCACAACCTAATTTCTTTAGCAATGTGGTCGTTTGTTCAGTCGCCTAGGCAAAAGGACCAATAATTGTTAAAACATAAAATAACCAGTTGCTTTTGTCAATCTTCACTGACATACCTTTTTAACAGGATCATATACAAGCTGGTGTGCAAAGCGTGGGCGCGGCTCGTTGAGTCCGAGACTGTCATTGCGATATATGCAAGTCCATGTCAGACGACGGAGAGAAAACACCCACAATGTGTTGCATACGCGCTTGTCCTTTTCTTTGCTCATACCCTGTAAAATAAGTAATGTTTAGAATAAAATAGTCGGTCTCCCAAGCGGACAAGACGGGGGCGGGACCTCGCGAGTCGCGACACGTCAGTTGTCAAAGTCAGTCGAAAACTAGATATCGGGCGCGCGGGCGCATGGTTGTTCGGCGCGACGTAAAACGGAGAAAAAACATGGCGCGCACGGACGCGTCATTGTCGTCGGTACAATATGTAATAATCACTACATATTACAAAACAAAGTAGCTTTCTCTTTCCCTATGTCCCCATGTATGATTAAATTTTTACAACTACTCGATGTATTTTCATGAGGTTTTTTTAATAGGTAAACTGACGGACTCATAAACTGCATCAAAGTTCAAGATTATCTTGAAATGATTTTTTTTTAAAAAGGATGCAAAGTTTTTAGATTAAATTATATAAATATGGAGAGACTGGCTCTTAATCTTAAAAAAAAAAACAATATTCAAAAATAGAACTGCAGTAAAACAAATTAATGTTGCCGGGAAAAGGAAATTTAATCGTAGTATCAGATTTGCGTGTTATTTAAAGTTTTAAATTAATTCGCATTGATTTTTTATTCTTTGGCAATTGAATTATTTTTACCAGCAGAACTGTTGGGTTCGTTTTTTTAATTCTTCGTTAGTTTTTAAACCATAATATGGATACTTCGTCCGAACAAGCGGATCAAATTGTAGCACTGGTGCGGGAGGGCTTGGATCAACGAACGATTGGTAGAAATTTAAATTTAAACCAGTCTATGGTTTCTAGAATATGGACGGTTTGTGGAGACAGGTTCTTACAGAAGGAGACGTGGTATAGGCAGGACTCGAGCATCCACCGGTCGTGATGACCGATTTATTGTTGCAACTTCCCTGTGAAGTCGTTTCCTCACGTCAGTTAACATCAAAACAGAGCTTAATGAAGTGCGTGGAGTAAATCTGAGTGCAAGAAGAAGGTTATAAAGGAAGCGCATATCACCCCTTTTAGACCAGCAAATGGTCCAAAGTTGTTTGTAGCTCACAGACAAGCTCGCTTAAGATTTGCGCGTGATCACCTAAATTGGACAGAACAGCAATGGGCCTCCGTATTGTTCACGGACGAGTGTAGGATATGTTTATATGGTGCAGATGGTCGCAGAAGAGTCTATCGTCGACGTGGGGAGCGATATGCTCAAAGTTGCATTGAGGAGCGTGTTCCTTTTGGAGGCGGTTCGTGTATGGTCTAGGGTGACATATCGATGAACGGGCGAACAGACCTTCTGTTCATAGACATGGTCCGTCAAAATTGTAATAGAAGGGGTTTGACTGCACATCGCTATATAACGGTGTGACCATTAAGGTGCCGCCATTACGGTATCGAAAATGAAGCTCTCAACATGATAGGTTCTTATCTACATAATAGATTACAATGTGTAGATATTAACGGCGTGAAATCTTCCGGGCTACCAGTTCAGTTAGGTGTACCGCAAGGCTCAATACTGGGTCCATTCTTGTTTTTAGTATATGTTAATGATTTACCATTCTATTTAAAGGACATCTGTGACGTTGTGCTGTTTGCAGATGATACCTCTCTAATTTTTAAAGTAGACAGGAATAGACATGATTTTGACGAAGTAAACAGTGCACTCTCAACAGTTGCAGATTAGTTTATGTCAAATAACCTAGTTCTCAATACCAAGAAAACGAAATGTGTAAAGTTCGCCTTGCCTATGTTAGAAATCTAGGGCCCAACATTGTTTTAGACAAAGAGGTGCTTGAAACTGTGGGCTCGGCAGTTTTTCTGGGAATAACAGTAGATGCCAAACTTCAGTGGGGACCACACATATCAACCCTAGCAGGAAGGCTCAGTTCGGCCGCCTACGCCATCAGGAAAGTAAGACAATATACAGACGTTGATCCAGCTCGTTTAGTTTATTTTAGTTATTTCCACAGCGTTATGTCCTACGGTATTCTACTGTGGGGCAAAGTCGCTGACATACAAAATATATTTGTACTCCAAAAACGAGCTGTCCGAGCAATTTACCAGCTCGATGTCAGATTTTCTCTGAGAGATTTCTTTAAAGATATTGGTATTCTCACGGTTGCTTCACAATTTATCTTAGCCAACATCTTATATGTTAGGCAAAATATTCATGTGTACACCAAAAACTGTGATATTCATAATATTAACACCAGAAACAAGGATAAACTGCGAGCCCCTTTTCACCGACTTCAAAAGGTTCATAACTCTTTTGTTAGGCTTGGTATAACTTTTTATAACAAGATACCCTCTGCTTTGCTAGACTTGCCTTACAATGCATTTAAAGCACAAATCAAATTCAAGCTTTGTTCAAAGGCATATTATTCCGTAAGTGATTATTTAAATGATAAGAATATTTGGTCTGGTCGCTCTGATTAACTCAGGACAATGTTTGTGTTCTTTCTCCGGAATTAGCTTACTGACACGTTATATGAGTTCATATAATTCACTTTTTTTTCAATACATAAATATGTAAGCTGTCCCGCCCTTTATGCCTGGGGCTTTTATTGAAGTATTAAGTTTTTAGTTATTTACATTTTCATTTAAATATATATATTGTTTTGCTTTGCTGGTATTTTGGCGTGGTAGCTGGCATATTCTCAATAATTTCATTGTTGTTATATTTTCTTGTGTTCATCACTATACATAGTATTGTATAAAGTCATGTGTTTTTTTTTTAAGTGAACAGACAGCTGTGCTGCTTGGGAGCTTCTTCCGCTACTTCTTCTTCCCAGCGAAAGCACTAGGAAGTGTCGATGGGTGGGCGTTTTGGGGGACTGTCTTATGTAATATTGACGTTCAAAAAGTGCTGATTCTCAGCCTAATTTGAATAAATGACTTTGATTTTGATTTTAACAGAGATCTTAGAAGATCACGTGTTGCCTTATATGGGATTCATAGGCTGAAATTTTACTTTAATGCAGGATAATGCCCGGCCGCACGCTGCTGTACAAGTTCGACAATATTGTGAAGAGGTTGGGAATTTGGGATACGTACAATGAATGGGATTAAGATCCGGGATTGAGCATGTTTGTGACAATTTAAAAAGAGCTGTATATGCGAGAAATCCTGTGCCCAGGACAGTGGCAGCACTAAGAATAGCACTTTCAGAAAAATGGGACAATATGTACCGATTAGAATTCGTAATAAGGGGACGTGGAGGTAATACATCTTATTAAAACATAAATAATCCCTTGCATAAAATTTGTGTCTATTGTTAAAACATATTTTTTATTAAACCAATTTTACTTAAATTTCTGTTTTTTCTTCAAAAAAGTCTTAACGTCCTTTCCAGTACACAAACTGAAACTTAAAAATATGACCGAACGCTATTTTAAAGTTCACGAACCAATCTAGGGGTTTCAATTTAAATCTGTATAGAAAGTTTGCATACTTGGGTAAAATATTCATTTCAAAGTCGTCTATTACTTTGATGCAGTTTATGAGTCCGTCAGTGTAGATCGAGTGTTTAAAGAGGAAGGTTTATATGTATAATAACATCCGTTAAATTTTGGAGAAATACTATTATCTTTGAGGCTTGTAATGTGATGTAGTAAATAATTTTTTTTTTTCGCGTTTTCAATGAAACGCAGGCTAAACCCTACGAGATTTATCAAAATAATGTACTAAATATTGTACACATTGAAAAAGTCTACAAAAACGTCCGTGTTGGTATATGTCTTGTGGAGGCATGAGGAACAGGGAGTAAAGTTCACTCATCCTCCATAGAAAAGGGAGGATCCTCCGACCAGACGGGTGTTATGTCTGGCGGGCCCTTGGCCTATGCTTGAAATTGGGAAGTTGTATGTATGCTAATTACACGGTAAACTCTGATTGCGAGGTGTAGAATTCGAGTGACGTCAATATGACGCGTTGTTCATTGTTGTGGCGTTTGTAGGTACTGCTACATCACTCCCCTCCGAAGATCAGAAGGTTGCGTGTTAAAATCACGTCGGCGTCACCAGTGTGGAGGCATGAGAAACAGGGAGTAAAGTTCACTCATCCTCCATAGAAAAGGGAGGATCCTCCGACCTGACGGGTGTTATGTCTGGCGGGCACTTGCCCAATGCTTGAATTTGGGAAGTAGGCGTTTGTAGGTACTGCTACAGTCTATATTTTTGGATATCCCACAATATAATTTTTGTGTCATTTAGTTCTTACGAAAAATATTGGCTAATTTTCGAAGCTATTTTAACCAATAAAACATTAATCCTTATCCAATTTTATATCTTAAATACATTGTTGATTTAATATAGATCTGTATCGCCCTTAACAGTATATGATTTAAATGAGTATTTTCGAAGATATTACAGATTTAAAAACTGCGGGGCGTCGCGTTTGTGGCGGTACCGGCTGCGGTCGGGAGCGGCAGGCTGCTATGTTGTTTATACAACGTTCACAGTTTTTCTGTAGTGTATTTAGTTTCAGCATTGCACACGTGCAAAGCCGGGGCGGGTCGCTAGTTAAATGTAAAACTGGTCGATCGGGCACGTACAGTATACTCCGTACGGTGATATAGTTTCTAGTTCTACCCAGCTTGGTTCGGTGGCTGGGTCTCCTTCATCGGGACGGTGATCTACAAAGCTGATTGGATTGGCCGCTTGCTCAAAGAACATTCGGGAAGTACACATACATTTCAAGTAATCGTACCTACTTATATTATACACTCATTTAGAAAAAAACGGGCGGTTTTGATTTTCATTCACCTTTAAAAAGATACAATACAAAAGGTTTCAATCGTTTGTACACGTTACTGGCCGGTTTTAAAAATGCGTGGTATTTAAAAAAGTACGTGCTTAATTCAAATTGTCATATTTTGATGCTCATTTTTACAGAAAACTCCTTTTTATCCTACATTTTTGGGGCAATGTTCCAGAAGTTAACATCGACTTTCATAACTTTCATTCAACTTTTATCGATTAATTTCATATCTTTTGACTGTCAAAGCTTTATTTATTACTGTTTGGCTGTATCAAAAATAGTAGATAAAGTGGTAAAAGCTACCAAAATAATCGCGCTGCTTGAAGAGGGTTTCAGTCAATGCTTCGTGGCTAGGAGGCTAAATGTTAGTCGGTCGACGGTCCAAAGGACCTGGCAGAGATATCAGGAGACTGGTTCCGTCGAGAGAAGCCGTGGTTCTGGAAGAAAACCATGTACCCAACCGCGGGTTTTCTTGTGGATCGCGCATTGAGAAATCGCAAATCTTCGTATGTGGATCTTAAGAACGGAAAACGGCGCACTGACGAGGCATAACGGAAGTTCTAATTCCTCATGCACAACCCGTATTGGCTGCTCTAGATGAAGACTCGATTTTTATGGACGACAATGCTAGCGCCCACCGATCTCGTCATGTTGAAGCGTATGTGCAAGAGGTCGGCATTCGTCGTTTGGATTGGCCAGCTCGAAGTCCCGACCTCAACCCCATTGAGCATGTCTGGGACGTTCTGAAACGGCGTGGGCGATAGGTACAACCGGCTCCGAAGACCATCAGAGAGCTGAATGTGATTACTGCGGAATGGTAACGTATTCCGCAAGCAAGTCCGGGATATACTCGCTAGCACGCCCAGACGAATTCAAGCTGGGATTTTAGGTAGAAGGAGTCACACTCGATACTAAACATTTATCTGCTTTTACTTTATTAATACTTTTTTAATTACTAACTTTTTAATTTTAACTTCATGAACATATGCACTACTAACGAACATACACTACAATTGAGGTTTAGCATTATCTATACAAATATTATAAAGAGGAAAGGTTTGATTTTTTGTTTGTTTGTTTGTTTGTATGAATTGAATAGGCTCCGAAACTACTTGGCAGATTTGAAAAATTCTTTCACTGTTGGAAAGCTACATCATTCCTGAGTGACATAGGCTATATTTCATTTAAAAAAAAATAGGCATCCTTACTAAAATTACGATAACGTAATCCAAGGTGTGAAAAAAATATCAAAAAACTACCTTACATCGCGTGCGCTGCGAAAACTATTGATGATAGAACAAAATGATATACTACATTTTTTTAGAACACACCATTATCTACAAGAAATCAGCGGCAGCATATCTCTAACTATTACAGTCATGTCACAATAAGCGTTTTTTTTATTGAAAAAAAGAAATTAAAATACCACCGCTACAAAAAGCTCTTTATTTGTACCTTGGTATTTACCCTTATCAAAATAAATGATGTATTATTTAAGACTGCTTCAATATCTTTATATAACTTTTTGAATTATTCGATTCTGACAATCCATTCAAAAGATATCACGAGTTAAAAAAAAATTAAAAAATAAACTGTATTCGGCTAGCTATGCGTTGTAGGCGTCACTCGGGCAGGGGTACGGGAGGGGGGTTAAGATCACGAAATAAACTTGAGCCGCGCGGTCGGCTCCCTATGTGATGGACGTGTGCGGAATTTACGCTTGATAATAATTCGTTTAGTAAGTAACTAAACCGATTTAAAAAGTTCTTTTCAGAACTAAACCCATTTATATAAAATATTGTTCACTTCGTTATTAACCTAATAAATTACTTGAATATTTTTCATGATTTTCAATTTAATTTTAATAAGTAGTAGATAGTTGTGTACGTTGTAATATAGTAGCATATATAGCTTACAGTTATGCTAATTTAGTTCAAAGGCATTTTTTCTTTTGTCATTTTGAAATGCCTAAAAGATCAAGATCTCAACTTTCTGGAAATAGTTCCCAGGCCAGGGCATCAAAAATACGTCGAAGTGAAGAATCTTCATCAGAAACTGAAAATCGTCTTTCAATTCATTTCCATTCCATTCCATTCAATTCCAAGGCCAAACCTTCGAATTAGTTGGGATCGATCTGCGAAAGAAATGTTTTACTCATGGTCAACTACATGTTGGTCAATCGCGAGTCGGAGCCCCTGAAAATCAATTTATTTTGCTGCCACAAAATAAAACAACATCAAATATTGTTAACAGAGAAGCTCTAACAAAATAAATGTATTTTCTTTTAGGGTTATGACCTCAATAATTGAAAAAAAAAAAAACAAAAAATTAAAAATTATATAAAAAAAAGAAAAAAAAAACCCAAAAATATACAAAAAAAAAAACACATAAATACAAAAAAAACATTAAATAATATCTGAATTTAATTATTCTTATTTTTTTTTTATTTACTCTTTTTTAGGAGCTCGACGCAAAAAGGGATGAATATGTGTCATATTATTATTATTATTATGAATGTGTTAAAATTAACAAATCCAAATGTAATGTTTAATGCCCGTGCGAAGCCGGGACGGGCCGCTATCCATATTAATACTACAAATGCGAAAGTAACCCTGTCTGTCTGTCTGTTACGCTTTCACGTCTAAACCACTGAACTGATTTTATTGAGATTTGGTACAAAGATAGAGTTAACCTTGAGAAATAACATAGGTTTTGAAGAGTTCCATTGGAAACGCGATAAATCCGAACTCCACGCGGGCGAAGCCGCGGGCGGAAAGCTAGTTTCCCATAAATTGTATCAAAATTTTATGAAATACTGATAAAAAGGATTATTTTCTGATTAATTTACCAAATTGTGAGGATAAAACTACCTATAATTATCAAACAAAGCAATATGTTTAATATAAATACGCTTAAGAGACCCACGATCCTGCTACCAGAAATGTTTGATTAAATGCCTGCAAGCCTCATCGCCTCATAAGCAAAAAAAAACCAAATGCGGGCCATTTTTCTTCATTCGCGCCGCCTGTCGCTAAGGTCGCCGATCGCGTCTTCACCTGGTCTTCGGTTTTTTCAACTTAATAATTATTCACTGCACCGATTGCAAGGGGGCCTCAAAACCCCAAGGAATAAATCCGCCATCCCATAATATACCCCATCCCGCCACAGGTGGCGGGACGTGCGCGTCCCTGTACGCGACTCGAGCCGCCCACTTCGCGGCGATAACTTTTTCCGACTAAACAATTATTCCCTGCGCGGATTGCTGATGGCATCCGAACCCAAAAGACAAATTCGCTGTCTTTGACGCCGTATGCCACGCAATCTCGATTCCGACTCGCAGCCGCCGACCGACGTGTCGCTCGGCTGTCCGCAAAACGTCAGTGTGGCCAGTGTCATATTTCAATTTGCCAAACTGAGCGTTTTATTCTAAACACAATATTAACATTTGAAATGGTTCATTGCGTTGGTGCCAGTTTTTTTGCAAATGAGATTATATTTATACTATATATTAGAGCAACCTGGCGTACACATCACATAACACTGAACATAATGCTTGGAACGGGATCTGGCAGTTTTAGAAGTTAAAATAAATACCATAATTATGTTGGGGTTCGGCTTCCAGTTTAACTTAATGTTGCTGAACCCAGTTACTTAAAGTGATTCCCGAGGCACAGAGGATCTCAGTATCCAATGGTCACTGTCGATCGACCCTTCCAGAAATCTAAGATTGGCAAGTGTCTACGTTATATCTAAGTGCACCACACTCACCGACAGCACAAACATCTCATCAGTGTCGGGGTCCAGGGTGGCGCGCTGCGTGAAGCCGGCCTGCGGGGGCGGCAGTGCCGCGGTCCCGCGACACATCGCTCCGCACTCGCCCGTGCCCACGTCCCACCACCACAAGTCCACCAAGTGCTCCTTGTTGCGCTGTCCGGCGAACATGTATAGGCGGCGCTGGATCTAAGGATGAAAATTTATTTCTACAATAGAAACTATTCAGAACTGCTGGCATGCCAGGGCGTCTGTGTTATTATGAATTGTTAGAATAGTGATGGAACAGTAATTTATTTCTAAATTGTTTAAAACGAACAATGTTCCTTCGAGGCGAAAATTAAAGGATTGTTTTATTTTACGTAATTATGACAGCCTATTTGTCTAATTAGAGGATTAAGACCACAATCACCAACAATTAATAATGAATTTAAAAATAATCCATTGTATATTTAATATGCCAATTTTAAGCAATTGTTTACAAAACCCATTATAAGTTTAATATTCAATACGGGACATTTAAAACCGGATACCCAGGACTCGTTTGTTCAACTTGTTTCACGTTCACCTGAAGCTCACGTATATACAGGGTGTAAGGAGAACGCTTCCGAAGCCAGAACGTAGATTATATACAACCTAAATGCAAACGGATACCAATAACCTTTCGCTTTAAATTGATTATTTTCAAGACTTCATATTTCGTAAACAAGCATTGGATAGCGTACGAAACGTGAGGTCACTGACACGCAAGGCGACGTCGCACTACCGCGCTCGCGCTTAAAAGAGCCGCCGCCGAAAAGAGCCGATTTATACGCAATTTACAAACATCACTTTCAAAATCGCAATTGTAGTCCATTGTAAAAAGCTGACAGAGGCATTTTACGTACCTGTCTAAATCCTTTGCGACCTTATGAGGTTTGGCTCGAACTGAGTTCCATTCATTTCAATACAAAGCCGGGCCCGTCGCTGTGTCGATCCGTGAACACATTCTTCACGTAGTTTATTAAAAACACTCACTATTCTGCCCCGCATTTCATCAGCACTGTCACATTCCCGATCAAACACTCTTTCTTTCACATACCCCCATAAAAAGAAGTCCAATGGCGTAAGTCGGGTGAACCCCAGCCTTCCGATCCAGCAGTCATTAAACAGCTCAGTGAGACGCTCGCGGACGGGACGCGTAACGAGCATGCTTCCATCGTGCTGGAACCATGCTCGACGAAATTCAGCCACAGACACATTCTAGCATATCATTTAAATGTCCATTTATAAAATTAAGATATGCTGATCCATTGAGACGCTGCGGTAGAAACACTGGTCCTAGAATTCTTCTCCTAAACACATCAACATGTTGCCGTATTCACGAGCACTGTACACGTATGCCTCAGGCATTGTCTAAAACAACAAAAAGTTATAACTAAAAAGAATAAAACAGCACTAAAAACGTAACAATACCTAATAACTAAACACAAATTTAAAACTAACAAAACAATAATTAAATAATCGATTAAAAACGTAACCGCTCACGAACCGAGTCGGGAATGAACTGATTAATTATTTACTAAAGAAGTACTATGAAGGTCAAACAAGCCCGCGCGGACGTCGACAAACGCATTGGGGACATCCCCCGTAAACGAAAGAATAATTACGAGATCAGAAATCAATTGATTTTAATTGTTAGGAAATTGTACTTATGCTTTATTACAAACTGTTTTCATTTTCTAACTTTTAAATAAGATTTAACTGGTTTCTTAGATTCAATTAATTTAATTATTCACTTTAAATTGATTAGGTTTACTTACTAATTGAACGATCCAGTTCTTGCAATAAACGAGCACGCATCGTGTGACTTTAATTACATTATTATAAAGTTCAAATTCAATTGATTCACATGCGATGAAAAAAATTGAGTCAATTACAGCTGATGTCAGCGATCTTTTGCTTTATTTCATTTACTATCGATTATCGACATAATACAAAACTGTTATTAAATTCACGATCAATCAATTAAAACTGTTGACGCCTCTGTAATGTTTATTTTTCTTTATTTTAGCGGCGCTTTACAAAGGATTTTTATGGCCTTACAGCCACACTGCCGGCTGTAGGTATCTAAGTACCTTCGATATGGGCCTCAAGGTTAAGCAAAGTAAACTGGATTTTTCTGATTTGTAAATTTGAACGTTCAGATCAAAATAAAATTGTAACCCTGTTCAAAGGGAAAATCATTACGATCCTTGCACGAATGGAACCCGTAAGCAGATATCCCACAACTAGGTAGAAGTGAACTGAAAAGACATTTGCTTCAAGCGATCGAGTGAAGGTTAGTAGTTTAGGAAGATAGTCCGATCACATGGGCCCGCCGCACTAAGTCAGCTGGCGCATCGCCCGTCGCGCGTCGCGATGTCGGTGACCGCACGCGATCTTTGAACTCGAGTTATGCGCGAGCGTCAGCTGTCAGCTGATTATTTATTTACGAATACATTACTTGTTAGAGTTGTAAATAAAAAAAAAATGTTTAATCGCAAATAATGGTTTCATTTAACTCATTTAACTGTTCCCACAGCATAGTGTACGAAAAATGCTTAAGTAAAATTGTAAAAAAAAATCCTCATTTTTTGATGGTATCGTATCGAGAATCACTAGCCTTATCACCTGTCTTCGTTTTCGGAAGCGTTTCCCTGGCACCCTGTATATACGTCAAGAATGGTTCTAACTTTCGTAAATAAAAAACTTTCAAATTACAATTACAAAATTATAGTCTTGATACGTAAAATAATAACGATTACGTACCTAATACACAAAGTTATTTTTTGTTTATACGAAACCTGAATATAGTTTGTTCAGAATAAGCAACTAAATCGATTCTTCTTCTTAAAAAAAATATTGCAGTGTGGTTACCGAGCGTACAACGCAGTTCACAGCGCATTATAATGCCGTAGAGCCCCCGCCACGCCGCGCTGCTACAGGCGCGAGCGGGCGAGCGGTACGTTGACCATATTTTGGTTGGGACAACCAGATATCACATGGTATTATTCTTTTTTAAATTTTGTACGTAGATTACGTAAAATACTGGACACGTGTTTCGGGTTTGGCAAATACAAAAAATAACGTTGTATATTATCGGACGTACGTTAATGACCAGTTTGAAACAATTGGTCCTCATAAACGGCTTTCTCACCTTCCTCGCTGTAAATATAAAGTACTCACAGGGTGGAACAGCATAGAATGAGAGACACGCGCCAGCGGGGAATTGGGGTCTTGTTGGTCACTCAGTATCAGCTGCCAAGTGTTAGTCGCGATGTAGTACGCGAACAACCCGGAGTACTGAGGGCACACTACCTCCTCGCTGTAAAATATGTATTTATTAGGAATGAATTCTAAAGTAAATTTAATATTTTGGACATTTGTAACAAAATTACTTGTATAAGAGAAAAATGCATTACACTCCTGTGTGTGTGGAATAGCAGTTTTTGTTGCAAATAATCCTAAAACAATTGTGTCCGGTGAAGACCTGTGTTAAGCAGAAGATGAAGGCGCCATGTTGCCTCTATAGCAACTCCTCAAAGAGGGGACTAATCGCAACTATTGAAGCGAGCCCGGTATTGTGCCTGCCATCTGTTGATAATCAAACCTATCACACTATTGTTTTAAGATTACATTAGATTCATAACATGTATACAGATTATACAATAATATTGACAAATAATGCATAACAGCATAACATGATAGTGAATTTTATTGATAGAATTGAATTAAATAATTAGTATGAACTATTCAATTCTTAAATAATAAAAAACTGAAGCCATTTATTTCTTCTTCTTCTCAGCATATAGAGGTCACTGTTGGACAAAGGCCTCCCCCAAGGCTTTCATTCCATTGGGGGGTATTGCCATAATCCCCACGCTTGGCAGGCGCGTTGGGGATCGCAGTAATTTGTTATTCCACAGGAGAAGCGCTGCTGCCCCCTTCACTGGTGAGAGTTCCCTTAGTCGCCTCTTACGACACCCACGGGAGGATATGGTAATATTCTATGCCCGGTATTTCAAATAAACTAATTGCAGGCACTTTTGATTTGTCAAGGGGTCAATCAGTCAGAAAGATGAAGCTAATTAATTGCCCAGTACTAATAATAATTATATACACATATGGAGAAGAACAGGGAAGAAACTTCACGGACACTTTTTAAACCATAAATTTAACTTAGTACTAAATCATGCTTAGAACCTTGTCATTTTATATCAAGCAAATGGAGATGTTAAAAATCCTACATTAAATAATGTGTAGCGGCCCCTACAAACGCCACAAAGAAACAATGCGTCATACTGACGTCACACGAATTCTACATCCCGCAAGCGTAGTTTACCGTGTAATTAGCATACATAAAACTTCACAACTTCAACTGTTGAGCAAGTGCCCGCCAGAGATAACACCCGTGTGGTCGGAGTATCCTCCCTTTTCTATGGAGGATGAGTGAACTTTGTACACTGTTCCTCATGCCTCCACAAATGTAAATATCTGTGTAAGTGAAATGTGATAAAATACAAAAGTGATCAACGAGTTTCTAAAGTTGTACATACCTATTAGCAGGCAACACCCTCCCACCAAACACGTAGATGATCTGTGTGTCAGGATCGATGCACATCTGATGGTCAAATACAAGTCTTGGCCCTCCGGCAGACGCTGTATCGTGGCAGAGCTTTGTCCATTCCCCAGAAGATACGTCATACATAAACAGGTCACTCTGTGGAGTATTATTAATTTTAATTACTTACATATGAGACCATAGACAAGCTGGATAATGACTGGTCCTAGGTTACGGTTTTGGTCCTTTGTTACTTAAGGTCACAAGTGTTACAAGTATTTTTTATCGACGCGCATGAAAAGCATGAATTCAGCCATTTTGATTGGCATTTATTCTTTTATACACATCACTTTTTCATCAAATATGATTGAGGTAAATAGCGGAGTACCAAGTATCAAACCATAGAATTCAATTACTGTTTTGTTTAGCATTCATTTTCTTTTTTTATCACAGAGTCGAATGTATTAGTAGGAAGGAAGAAATTAAACTATTAAAAATAATACTTACATGCATATTGCTGGGTACTCGCTGAGCGTTATCGAGGTACCTGTAATAAAAATTAAAATTTAATAAACGTTATTTATTCCCAACAAATTTTTGCCCGCAGTTTCAACGGCGTGTTTGTCGAAATGTATTGTATGGGAAATAGCACGTTACCGGAATCACTCATACAAATGCAAACAAATATTTATAGGAACAAAAAAAAAATTTTTGTGTACATTAATTAATACTGCATTACAATAGGTGCAGTAGGTTTATCCCTGTCCTAAACTAGGCTAGGTCTGTATCTTAGGGGGCAATAGGGTATGCTATACAGGATGGTGCTGACAATACGACAATAAATGAAAGCAGGAATAATGCTGGTTCATAGGAATAATCCTAAACCATAGAAAAAAAAAACCTTGCTTTAAAAATAAAAAAATGAAAATTTCAAACGCATAAAATTGCAAGCGGAATTGAACATCCTTTAAAAATATTGGTTCACTGACCTCCGATCGGCGACAGCGCGATCCTGTATCGACTTGCTTTTTTCGCGCTATTATTATTAAAGTTTGGTACCGCAGGATGCGGTGGTCATTAACCTTTAAGCGCTTCCCTATCAACATGTATATCATGTAGAAAATGTGAAAAATGAAAAATACTTTCCTATGACTAAACTAATGGACATATTTATATGATTTTTTATGGATAGACTGAGAATGTGTTGAGGTACACAATGTTGTGAATGGAACTGTACAGTTAAGGCAGAAATGCCTCTTGATGTTCCCTTTATGATCCTAGTTTTTGCTATCGCGCGTTCTTGTGATGCTTGGTTGCATCGTTTAATCGCGCTCTATTTTCTGATGCTCTTACTTTTAGTGAACAGAAAAAAGATTATGGTTAAAGAAATAGAAGGCGCGAGAGAAGCGAACGCGAAATATTTAATTAATTATCTATACAAATTATCAACCTATTCATTAAAAAGAAATTTAATAATAAGTAGGCAAAATTGAGGAGCAGCTAGTTTATTGCTACCTACATTATGCATGACGCGTTGCCAACTCGCTACTGTCCCGTTTCTTTGCACTCATTTTAATGTAACAATTGGTTTGTACGAAAGAGATAAATCTAGTTTCGTTTATTAAATCGCTTTCTTGTAGAAATTACTCGAAATTTAGGTCACGGTCACAGGTTAGTGTGTCGGTGGTAGGTGCAATCCTATGACGCTTTACGTGTAATTGCTGTGTGCTCGAAACGCCGTGTTTGGTTGTTTAAATTAGGTATTGACGGTATATTGCGATATTGGACGCATTATTTTAGTGACAACATTTTATCTTATTTAGTAGTTAAGTGAATAGTGCCATATTGGACGCTTTATTTCAGTGAGAAGACACGTAAAATTTTGTCTTATTTAATAATAAGTACCCAGTTAAATGAATACTTATAGTGTTTTCTTTTATGTCAATAATAATGCCGCGTTATAATTACACAGCCTCTGAGTACACGGGCATGATTTTAATTTATAGCTAGTGTCAATGTAATGCCGCTTTGACTTTACGGAAATACCGACAGAGGTATGGAGAACACCAGAGTTTGTCCGACCAAAAAAAGCTAGTCGCGACAAGACCGCGCCGTCGTCGATCGGAGGTCAGTGAACCAATATTTTAAGGATTTTATATTACGTGTTCAATTTTAAGCGATTTAGTTTGTTTCAAATATTCATTTTTTTATTTTTGATACTAGGTTTTTTCTATGGTTTAGGATTATTCCCATGAACTAGTATTGTCCGTTTCATTTATTGTCGTATTATCAGTACCACTCTGTATATCGTTTATGAAATTTATTTCGAGACACAATTGAATGACGTATTATCATAGTCGATCGAAAACATACGTCTCGTCCGTTCCAGGATAATAATATAATAATAATAATATATTTATTTTCTCACCACAATACATGTTTAGAGCTATCAATTATAAATTTAAGGCATACAATTTTCGTATTGTGGGAGACTGGTGCCTAAGCTAAGCTATATGCTTGTATTTCAGGACACCAGGTCTCCACCCCTAATTACATATAATGAGCCATAGATAGATATTAACAATCAGAAAAGTAATTCAAAATTATTGTGGTATTACAAAAATAAAATGGACAAAATAGAATAAAATAACAAAAAATAAATGCAATAAAGGTAAGTGAGCAGCACGTAGGTGCATGTGTGAGTGAGTGAGTGAGTGGGTGAGTGAGTGAGTGAGTGAGTGAGTGAGTGAGTGAGTGAGTGGGTGAGTGAGTGTGTGTGTGCGTGTGTGTGTGTGTGTGTGTGTGTGTGTGTGTGTGTGTGTGTGTGTGTGTGAATGTGATTGGGTAGAAGTGCGTGCGTATTGATATATACGAGTGCATAAGCTATGTGTCATACTGGGCTGATGAGTAGTTTTTCCGTGTCGTCATAATTAAGGTCTTGTAGCCAGATCGATAATTTCTTCTTGCAAGCAGATTTGGTCAAATTATATATTTCATGAGAGCTGTTAACCCTGTTATACAAGAAACCACCAAGATGACAAAAGAAATGCTTGGAAAACATTTTCGATAAGCGGGGACGATGTCCTACAGGGTTATAGCGTCGTTTTTGAAGAGTTAACAAAGGACAATACGTTAACAAGGAATGCTGCTTTAGAACTGTATTTAGAATAAATAGTTGGCGGACCGTTAATACTTTCGATTCTTTGTACAATTGTGACGAGGGATAGCGATAAGACTTGAAATAAGACACTTTAAGAACAGCTCGCTGAGCCCTCTCAAGTTCAATCACGACAGTTTTTGAGGCCCCACCCCAAGACGTGATGCAGTAAGTTAACAGAGACTGGACTAGTGCAAAGTAAACAGTTTTTAGTAGGTTATCGTCTGCCACATGTCTAAGCGTCTTAAATATGTAAATTAACTTGCGCAATCTGCTGCTCAGCGTATGAATATGTTCTTGGAACCGAAGATTGCTGTCAATGATGACTCCCAAGTATTTTATTTTTTCAGCTTTTGCAAGCGATGCGCAAGTGCAGAAGTCAGCAGATGTTGTTGTACAATAGTGAGCAACGATAGAGTGTGGTATTGGGAATCGGTTTTTGTCTTCATTTTTTAGCCTAAAATTAACGTACTTTGTTTTATCAGAGTTCAAAGTAAGGATATTAGTTTTCAGCCAATTTGATACCATATTAAAACCCGATTGAGCATACGTGTAAGCTTCCCTCCACGTTCCTGCACTGAATAAGAGAGCAGTGTCATCCGCAAATGCTATAATTTTACCCCTTGGGAGGCTAAGCATACACAGGTCATTAATATAGATTAGGAAGAGCGTCGGACCCAAAACACTGCCCTGGGGCGTGCCGTAGGTCAGCGTGCACTCATCACTTAAGAATTCCCCAACCTTAACTCTCTGTGTACGCCCAGTCAAGTAGTCTTCAAAGATTTTGAGTTGCAAGCCTCTTATTCCCATATGTTCCATCTTTTTAATCAGAGTGGGGATAGAAATCGTGTCGAACGCTTTAGCTAGATCTAGGAATATACCTAAGACTTTCTGTCCAGCATCCAGGTTGATAACCACATGATTGGTTAGATCGTGAACTGCATCTGATGTTGACTTGCCAGAGCGAAATCCATACTGTGACGGTGACAAGAGTTGGTTTTCTTCTAAATATTTAGTTAATCTTTTGTTCAAGATTCGTTCCAGTATTTTTGACATTGCAGAAAGTACAGCTATAGGTCTGTAATTAGAGACACGACTTCTATCCCCCGCTTTATATATTGGATGAATAATTGCCTTTTTAAACGTATTGGGAAATTTACCGGTGGCAAGCGCGAGGTTACAGATATAAGTCAGAGGAGGCGCAACTATGGCTCTGTGTTTTTTTAGGAGATTGCTGGAAATCCCATCATAACCTACCGCACAGTTAGCGCGTAAGGAGGTCAATAATTGGGTAATTTCTTCTTCATCAGTAGGAAGCATACCCATTGATTGTGAACAGTTGCTTTGGGTGGTAGTGGGCTCTTTGGTTTCAATGACTGTGGTAATTTTCTCGGCTAGTACTTTGCCTACTCCCGCGAAATATTCATTGATTTTGTTTACTGAAGACTCTGGCGTATTAGAAAAGGTTAGGAGATTTGATATGTAATCTTCTTTTTTGGTTCTATTAGTGATATCATTTATGACTGTCCATATTTGTTTAATGTTCTTGCCTGCGTTAAATAATTGCGATTTTTCATAGTCCGATTTTATTTTTCTGAGTAACCCGTTGCAATAGTTTCGATATCTAGTAAAAGTTAATTTAAGTATCTCGTTAGTAGGTGTCTTTTTAAGCTGTTTGTGCAAATTGTCTCTATGCCGAATGCATCTAAGTAGACCAGGTGTAATCCATGGCTTAATGATAAATTTGCGATTTGGAACCCTTACTTTTTTAGAGTTGGACTCTAGTGCATTTGTGATCAGGTTAGTCATTATCTCGGCCGCTTCATTTACATCCTGAGTATTGTATATTGGACTAAAGTCGAGTCCTTCAAGATCAGCATCCAACTGCTCATAATCAATCTTAACTACAGTTTTACGTAAGACTTTTCCAGTGGCACGTTTTGCTAAGAAGAGTAAAACTGTCTCATGATCAGTTAGTGCGGAGTGCGCTATGTGCGTTACTGCAGGAAACGGGGTTTTTAATATTACATGATCGAGACAGGCACTTAGCCGCGTGGGTAGGGTGTGAGCAGTCAGCAGACCGTGTGAGGCTAGAAGATTAAGGTAAGTGTGTTTGTTGGTGTCGTGCGATTGCTCATGAATATTTATGTTAATGTCTCCTGTGATGATGATGTTAGTGTAAGATGATACATTTGCCAATAAAGTGTCTAGTGAATTTATGAAGTTTGTAATATCTTTGTAGCCTGGTGGTCGATATATGGATATTAGGACCGTCTTATAGTCAATTTTTGTAAGTATACAGTTTGCATCCGAGAAGGTTGGTTCCTCTACTGTGGCTTTAAGTTCTTTGCGGACGAAAACAACTACCCCTTCGTTTTGAGTGTGATTTTTCGAGGTCGTGAAGCAATCATAGCCTGTAAGTTCAGGGATTTTAGGCGAGTTACGCAGCCAACATTCTGTTAGAGTAACTATGTCCCAGTTTACTTTAGTTCTTGCTAAAATAGTATGTAGGCCTGGCATATTCTTTGAAATACTCCTAATATTTTGGTTCAGGATTTTGAGCGATTGGCTGAGAACAATGTTTTTTGGTATGCAAGAATCTAAATCGCAAGCCGACGACTCTGAAACTGAGACTGCATCTATGCAGTGCATGTTATTTTGTGTATGATCGAAAGTTATTATTGTGTTTACAATCTGTTAGATGCGGTAGGTGGGTAATTGTTTTGTTTAAGTACACGGTTGGTTGCGTTGATAAGGAAACCCCAAGGGTAGGATATCTCAGCATAAGGTTAGGTTTGTATGTGTGAGCTAGATATATATGTGTAGAGGTTTTAGTAGTGTAAGAAAAATGACGTGATTGTATGTGTTGGTAAGGTGAGATGAAGTGAGATTTGTATAAGTGGGTAGGTGGTAGTGTATGTGTTCTTGTCTTACGTAGGTCACCCAGATAATTCAAAAAGTGAATTAGAGTAGTTAAAACATAGGTAATAAAACTAAAATGTGAGCAGAAATAATGTGGGTAACTGAGTATTTTGTTGAGAAAATAGTGGTTACAAAATGAGTTATGAATACGTGCAAGCTCTGGTACAAAGGTTGAATACATAACATTAAATGAACACTTTACATAGTAACAGATTATGTACAAAATATTTAGGAGATTCACTTTATCCGGAGTGTTAGCAATAGGAATACATACAAATATTATACAGTGACAATTTGTGGTATAACTGTTCCACCGGTTCATTTCATGGGTAGTGAATGTAAACAGACCTAAGAGTTCTACATAGCAAACAATATTTATGTGATTAAAAAATAAGCCAGAATAACTGAATGTGGTGCATCTAAGTGGAACAAATGCTATTATACAAGGACACAAGATTATTTTCAAAAAGAGCTTATAATTTAGTCATTTTTGTGTAAATGTCAGTGCCTCGAGACTTTTTTCTGAGGTTATTATTAAACGATTGTCGCCTTCTTTTCTACGCAAGAAAATTAAACCGTTCGAGGTCCAGCAATATTTGTAGGAATTATTCTTTGCAAACTCCCTGGCTTGGTAGAATAACCTCTTTGCACTGGCTGTAAGCTGCTCCGTGACATACACGGGTTGGCGTTCGGCAGATGCACCAATAATTAGTGTGTTTAATCTCTCCTCCTTCTTCTTACCAGAATTGAACGAACGTACAGCAGTCAAAAGCTTTTGCTGCGTGAGTACCGTGGTGAACTCAACAATAATCGGCCGCGGAGAGATGGCGCTGCTGGACTTGCCCGGCAGACGGTATAGATCACGCAATTCTTCCTGGTTTATCTGAACTCCTACAGCTTCGCCGATATTTTTCACCGACTTAAATAGGCTGGCAGAGGTTTCTAATTTTTCAACCGGGATATTTCGCAGTTCAATCCCAGATGACCTAGATTTTTGTTGTAAGTCAATTATCTTTTGTTCTAGATTTTCGATATATTTTTGCTGGTCATGGCGCTGTTTTCTCAGGTTATCTAATTCTGTTTTCATTTCCTCGAATTGCTTATTCATAAAAATCATAGATTGAATAATTTCCTCGTTTTTCTTTTGAATGTCTACGCTAGATTCTTTTATCTGGCTGTTTTGTGTCTTGATTTCAGCAATATCTGACACCATTTTTGCCATCATAGCCGCTTGGTCCGTTAGAAACCTGGATAACCCCTTTTCCTGGTCATTTTTCCAAGAAACTTGGTCATCGCGGAGGTCCGGTGACGATAGTGACACTTCACGCGGCGAGCTATCCTGACGCAAACGTTTATGACTTTGTCTACTTGTATTCACGTAATCGCTAATTGTTATGGCGGTGTTTATATCTGGATCGGAAAGAGTTTGTATTTGGTTCTTCTTTTTAATTGGTGTTCTTGGAGTTTTTGGAGGTGTGCGTGGAATATTTGACATTGTTTTGGATGATTTCTCAGAATGTTATGTTTCACAGATAGGTTAAAATAATATAGAATATTTTATGCACATTAAGTTGTTTACTTTGTAGTAATATTGAGCTTGTACGCCGCGACAATCCACACAGGGCCAGAATCCGGTAGCCGTTGTAGCGGCGATGAGGTAGGTCACCACGCACCTTAGCAGTTTGTTTGTGTCATCAGTCACACGCGCACTTGTCTTCGTAAATCTTCGTTCCCCGAACTTATTCTGAACGGGCCACGATTGCTCGGAACTTGCCTAATGAATACGAGCTAACGCCTGTCGCTGTCCTCGCTCAGCTGTTACTTGTTCGATGACTCACACACTTCACCGGGCAAAATTAAAATTTTTGCTATTGAAATTTCTTTACACTAAGTTTATGTCGCGATTACTTGAGATATAGGTTAATTGATTTGCGCACTAAATAGTTTATGCACTTGGCCACACAACAGTATATTAAATTATAGCTAATGATCGGTTTATTCAACTATAAAGAATTATTATGGACGAGCACACATTGAGTACGAGCACACATTGAGTACGAATGGAAATTAATGGATGGAAATTAATTTATATGTCCTACGCGTACCGGATATTGTTTACGCCTGACGCAAAAATATTTTCAACGTGAACATCTAAAGCAGTCGTGGTGTCGGTTATATGTACTTTCTAAGTATATCTTGGACACCAATAACTGAAGGTGAAGGAAAACATCTTGAGGAAACCTGGACTTTGAAGTCTGAAATCGCCAACCCGCATTGAGCAAGCGTGGTCATTACGCTCAATCCTTCTCTGTATGAGGAGAGACCTGTGCCCAACAGTGGGACGATAAAAAGGTTGATGATGATGATCTAAAGCAAAATAATATCTTCATAAGATCTATAAAACCTACCTGCCGACAGTGAAAAGTCGTCGATGCACAGGATCGAACACCATCTTGTGGCAGGACCTCGGCGTGGGGCCACCGACGAGGACGCTGTGGTGGCACAGCAGCGTCCAGCGCTCATTCGTCGTGTCAAAGGACCACAGGTCATCCAGGTCCTCCGTGCCATTCCAACCTCCAAAGAGGTAGAGTGTACCTGTGTGATATAAGTATATGTTACTTCTCAAATCAGGCTTTATTTATTTGAAATAATAATTTGGTTTAATATAATTATTAGTTAGAACTAAAATATCTATACAAATATTTAGACAAGAAAAAAAATATATAAATAATTCTCTATTAGACATTCTGTATTAGACTACAGTAAGTTAGCTTTTACGATTGTTATTATTAAGATTTTTATTACTAAACAAACAGACTTTTTGTACATTTATTGTTGTTCTGTTTTTTAATAAATTTCAAAATTTCCTTTCAAATTTCAATTTCATTTCAATTTCTCAGCCACACTTTCTAGCCATATTTCCCACATTCCATCCATCGTTTCCTCATTATTTATTCAGAAGTGTTTCTGTAAAAATAGTTTAAAGGGTTTATTCATAAAAGATGATTAAAGTTAAATGACGTGCAGACGTCTAAAATATATGGTTAAAGAATCGCTAATCATTAACTTAACACATTAACTTTAAACATCGTTTATGAATAAGTGGGATTGTGTTTGAATAAAGGCTTACAGGAAATTATTATTACTGTGAGGAATGTGAAATTATCGAGGACCTACAACATTTATTGGTGGAAAGTGTCCAATATGAGTCCAGTAGGAATAATTTAGTAAGATCATTGAATTTGAACAGAACTGATGTATGTAGGTATATTCCAAACAATTTCATCTCAACCAAATGTGTGACGATGCGAAAAGTTTTTTGATATTCATGGCCCACATGATGTGAAAGTGCATTTGTTTAGGTTACCATGGTACTGACATGCGCTATGCGTAAAAGCCCCTATAAACCAATAAAGAAAATGCTTGTTCGCTGTGTGTGTTCTATACGACGCATTTTGGAGACTGTGCGAGGGAATCGCATGATTAAATTCCCCCATCTCCGTTCCAACAGTATACAACCCGTTGTACGGCGAGTTTTCATCCTTACGTTGTTGATACCACAACGATCCGAACGAAGCGTTTCGCCTGTACTTTTATACGGCGTACATCGAGGGACCGGAACAATTTGCCAGTGGCGGTGTTTACGTCGGACTACAATTTTAATGTCTTCAAGGTTAGAGTGCATAGGCTCAACTCTCTAATAAACTAGCGCGCTTTACCATCAACGCTTATATCACTGCTTACATAGGATAGCGGTCACGCAGTAGTGATTCATAAAAAAAGATCAAAAATATATTATTATTAGGGACCCGCCCGGCTTCGCACGGGTGCAATGCTAAATCCGTTACAATAAAACTGTTAACGTTGTATAAAAAACACAGCGGTCCACCGCCCAACCGGCTGGTACCGCCGCAAATGCGACGCCCCACAATTTTTAAATTTGTAATATCTTCGAAACTATTTATTTAAATCACGTGCTGTAAAGGGCGATATAAATCTATATTTAAAAAAAAATAGGGGTGGATTACCCTTAACATTTAGGGGGATAAAAAATAGATGTCCGATTCTCCTAGACCTATATGAAATTTCACACAAAATTTCATGAGAATCAGGAAAGCCGTTTCGGAGGAGTTAACCACAAACACCGCGACACGAGAATTTTATATATTAGGTTATTTATACATACCAGTGGTGAAGTCCACTACAAGTTGGTGTCCTCCGCGCGGGCCGGGCTTGTTGCAGCATGTATTCACGCCGCATGGCTCGCACAGCTCATTTGGATCCACGCCATTTATTGGGGCCTCCTAAATAGTAAAAAAATAAGTAACAAAGTTTTAAAATATCTATTTGTTAAAAAGACCGTAAGAACTTGGATGGGGGACAAACGGAACTGAAGATTGGCAGAAAAAAGGTAGGCCTATACCCAGCAATGGGTGACTTCGGTCTGCAATGATGATGATGAAGCAAATCATATGAGTGTAAAGTACTAGCTGCATCCCGCGGTTTCGCCCGCGTAGGTTTCGATATGTATCCCTTTTCCATTTTTCTCGGTGGTAGGCCATAACATCGGCTGCCGGCAGACGTTACCACCCACCAGAAAAAGTCTTGCCGCCAAGCGATTCGCCGTGTTCCGGCATGATGTCTGGTGAAGCCGTACGGAGGACGGGTCTGAGCAGTTGTGTTGCGATGTGTGCCGGGTACGATGCGCCAAATGTTGTTGTGTTGGGAGTTTGGTCGTGGAGGGTCTTCAGATCAATCTCCCTTTGGCGCAGCATCGTTGGTCGTGTTGTGGGTTTAACATTGCATCATCTCGCTCAACTGCCGTCTTCCTTCCTATTCGCTCAGTCTTTCTGAGTGAATAGGCTTTTAATAAACTAGTGTGCTTTACCATCAACGATCGCATCACTGCTTACCATCAGGCAGGATTGCGGTCAAGCGCTAGCTTATAATTATTAAAAAAAAATAGCAACTTACAGCAGTATCCGGTCTTGGATCTCTATCAGTGCACAGCAGGTCATGCTGCCGCGCGGGGGGAGCAGGTGGAGCTTCCCCACTCCACAGGCGGTCCTCCACTTGTGATGAACAAGCAGACATCTGACGCCATACCGGCGTATAGGGCTGCCATGACATGTACCAGTCTAACTCACCATCTGGTTTGATAAATGTAATCAAATATGAGAGATTACGTCGTAACACATTGTCAATCAGAATTTGAATCGTAAGTATATACCTAATTACTAATCCAATGTTTCATATGTTCAAAAAATGTGTCTAGTCAACAACGTTAACTAAGCGATGAATGTTGTTTAACTGTCAAAATGCTAATGTTAGTGCATTATGCAATTAACCCGCTGATAAACGCTATACAGTATATTAAGAAAACCCTGTCCGACCCGTAAGGATAATAAAGTTTAGGTAAACACATGACCAAATATAATATAAAATTTTACGTAATCATCATAGTACCAATACAAATGAATTTTGAAATAATCTTTTTTTCCCGCGAATTATTCCAACTTCCCCGAAATTAGGTAATTTTAAAAAAAGTGACAACACCGGTATTATTATGAGCGAATAGCGATGCGACCACGTGCCGCGTGCCCTGCGGCCCGCCGCCCGTGGAAGGGTGAACGCACATTTATTAAGTTACCCCTTTTTGCGAAATAATATTTATTTTTTTAAAGGTTTTTTTTTTTTTTGTAAGTTTAGCTCGGTTTTGTATCCATTAGTAGAATCAGTTATCGATACCTAACAACACCTTCACGGGCCGGACAGGGTTTTCTTAACATACTGTATATGCAACTGCGGATCAAGTCAAAAATAGCTTACTCATAGGTATAAGACTACTTTTAAAATTAGGGTTTCTTAGGCTGATTGCATATGTACACAAAATACCATTGCAGTAACATATCACACACAGTGGCGCCGGTTACCTTATTCACAAACTAAACTAATTTTAAGTCAAGTGCATCTTTTTCTTTCTATTACATTAAAAAAAGGATAGAAGACAACATTTTAGTTTAATCCCGTCAAATTAAGATATTCCATAGACAATTTAGACGCGATTATAAACATGGCGACCAAAAATACATCAATCGTCGTTTTTGTGTAATCCTTCCAATATAGGTAGGATTTCACAAAAAGTCGAGTCTGCGTTTTTAAAAAAGCATGCTTTTTTTTATTGTTTTATACTTTTTTACCATCTCTACATGTGACATCTAGCAACCCGCACTTGACCCCGAGTGGTAGGTAGGTTATAGTCAAATCCCTCTCGACGAGAAGAGGCCCGTGTCCCAACAGTGGTTACGGTTATGTTATGGTTACGATGGACACAATATCTTACCAGCTACTGCCTCATCAAAAATCTCTTCGGCGAGCTTGTAGTCTCCTTTCTCTACGAGTGCGTTCCACAGTCTGGCCTGCAGCGGTCCTTCGAGCCTCACGCCACTCTCCCGAGACAAAGCTTCGAACGCGTCCTTGTAACGACGCCGGCGCAAGTGCTTTAGAATGAGGCGCACGGCTTCTTCTTCTTTACGCTGAAGTTAAAATGAAACCATTAATTTTACTTTTTAGTGTTATAATAATTAGCCAGGCTGTTGAGGGCAGTATACAGAGACCGGTCGATAATGCAAGAGACTGGAAAATTTGAAATGCGACGTAAGTCGCTACCACTTACGTCGCATTTCAAATTTTCCAGTACCCTCCTCAGCATTAAGAGAAGGTCGGAATGAGGAAGTGAGAATAAAGTATAGTATTGTCTTGCCTTGGCATTCGTACGGTCAACTTATGTGTGTATTTGCTCCGAGTTCAAATATTCGTAAGTCCTTCCTGATTCGACTAAAACTTAAAATAAACTACACCACAGTGATAATAGAACTTCAGTGAAGTACATCTGTTATTGAATCTCAATAAAGTGCCATAATAAAGTGTATAAACTTAACTAAAAAGTAAACCAGTTAAGAGTTCTAAAATAACAATCGATCAGCTGGTGGGTAAGTGATAACACTCCTTACGCGCAGCGCACAGGACTTTCACGGTTAAGCGTGCGCGCAGAAGCTACATTATCGCTTGACCCGACGCGTGGTAACGCAAGTGGCGGCCTGTACCGAAGATTAAACAACACGGATCGTGCAACGTTTTATGCCCTCATTGCTTTGCCTCTGGGAGGACGATTCCAAAAATCTGCTGATTTATTTTTTTCTAGTGCTTGCTACCGCTCGTCGTAGGTAAACAATTGCAAATACCATGCCGAAAACTGCGCGCTCGCCCCCGGCCACTCCTGCCCGTGAGATGGAAAAAACACCCATTTCCTCAACTCCAGAATATTTTAACCATCCAAGTGAGCCTGAACCATCTAACGTTACCTCGCGGTCCAAGAGACTGCGACCAGTTTTTTCACCTGAGAGCGAGTGGAACTCTTTCGAGGAAAAAATGATTAAGTTATTTACTTCCTGGAAAACTGACCAAGAGGTCTTGATTGGACAACTAACTAAGGAGTTGACTGCAATTAAAATACAAAATGCTGACACTCAGAAAACTAATGCTGACACCCTAAAAAGCATCGAATTTCTAAGTCAGGATTACGACTGTATTAAAAAATTACTGCAGAAATTGGAAAGAGAAAACGGCGAACAGCGCAATTATATCCTGGAGTTGGAAAAGAAAGTGGAAGATCTACAGGTAAGCTCGAGATCCTCATGTATTGAGATTAGAAATGTCCCTGCAACTGAGAAGGAAACGGCGAAAGACCTAATGTCTATTGTTTTGAAAACCTGCGAGACCATCAAACCGTCAGATAACCCACCGCAACTACGCGATGTATACCGTCTGCCTGGAAAAAAGGGCTCAAATAGACCAATAATTGCAGAGTTTCTGACTGTCCCTTTGAAGAATCAAGTTTTGGATGCCTGCCGTACATTCAATAAGGGTCTGCCATCAACTGAAAAGCTAAACACAGGACACATTGGTGTTCTCGGTGACGTGAAACCAGTCTATATAGCCGACCACCTACCTCGCACCCAGCGACGACTATTCTTTGAGGCTCGCTCATTTGCTAAAATGAACAAATATAAATTTTGTTGGTCACAAAATGGAAAAATTTTTCTTCGAGAACGTGAGGGAATGGACTCCATTGTTATTAACTCAGCGGCAGGACTTACTAAACTGCTTACCCCTGCAAAATAAACACAGGACGTTTGATTGTTATTTAAACTACACGCTCATAAAATTATTTGGATACTTACATTACTGTTTAGATAAAAATCAAGTTCTACCCTTTAACAAATCATTTTTTTTCTATTATATTTTTTTAACTTACCTTATATCAAACTTGTTAAGATTGTTTACTTTATTAAATGTGTCTTGTATATATAAACCTCTGTGTTATACTATGTATCTGTACCTTTCAAAACCGCTCAACAAATATAATGACTTGATAACTTGTTATTACACATACACAACTCACAGCACATCTACTGATACCTACATATTTGTGACAATATCCACACAACTTCAATTAATTACAATGTCAAAAACTAAACTACTAAATACCTACAAAACTAAAAATGCACATACTTATAGCGACATTTATTTTGCACTTTACATCTACTATCAAAGTTCGATTGTGACACTTTAAATGATTTTGACTCATTTGGTATGAGTAACTCGCAATTATGTGCACCTGAGTCATGCAGCAGATTCATTGACACTGACAAAGCTCTTAATTTAATACACCTAAACATACGCAGTGTAAACTGTAATTTTGATAGTTTCATTGTCCTCCTAGCTAGAATAAAAATATCATGTGATGTTTTAATACTATCTGAGTGTTGGCTGGGGGCGGCCACAGTCCCACCTCTGGAAGGGTATGTTTCGTATCACACGAGCAAACTTATGAATCAGAATGATGGTGTTATTGTATATATAAAATCTGAATTACCTCATATCGTCACGGAACCTTCTATGGCTGGTGCTAGCTGTCTGGTCTGCAATGTGAAATCTCACAATATCTCATTTTTAGCATTATATCGCTCTCCCTCCACACGAAACCTTGACAACTTTCTGAGCAGCTTGGATACAATGCTTACTCAGACATCAGTACATAAAAATTTTGTAATTATGGGTGACATCAACATTGACATCATTCCAAATGCTATCTCCCCACAAACGAATCAATACCTTAACCTTATTGCTTCACATGGTTTGATTCCTACACACTTATTCCCAACCCGTGTCAGCTCTTGTATCGATCACGTAATGTTAAGAACTGACCTTAAAAGTACGACTCTAGTACTCGACACTTATATTACTGATCATAGGCCCACGATTATTAGCATCCAAAGTGTAATGTCTCTCCCTGCCTCTAAACCTAGTCGCATAGTTGTCGATCATACAGCCGCAATCACTGACATCTTATCAACGGACTTTAGTGATATATTGACTATCCAAGACCCAAACGCTGCCGCTGAGTATCTGGTCTCCACCTTTGGCTCTGTCATCGCCAATCACTCCAAATCGGTACACATTTCTTCAAAACGGCGAATCCTGAAACCTTGGATAACAAATGGATTACTTCGCTGTATCCGAAATAGAGATGGTATGGCTCTAACACTAAAAGCAGATCCTGAAAACTTCATTCTCATGAGTACATTTAAGCGATACCGTAATTTCTGTAACAAGCTTCTTAAGAATTTAAAACACGCATACGAAAGGAAGGAGTTCCAAATGGCGAAGAATGACCCTAAAGCCACCTGGAAAGTCATTAAAACTTTAACTGGAACTAGTCATAATGCCAAATCCCCTAACGAGCTGTTAACGATCTCCACAGATGAGAAGTCCTCGGTCAATGAAGTCAATGAATTTTTTGCTAATGTTGGTAGCAATTTGGCTAACAAATTTTTCCCTAACTCTTGCACTTCGGACTATTCTCTAGATTCTCAGCCTTCTAACTCGCTAGTACTCCTTCCTACTGATGAAGTGGAGGTATCGAACCTCATTATTGGGCTGCGAACAGATGCTGCGGTTGGGTGGGATGGTATTTCATCGAGAATGTTAAAATCCTGTCTGCCCGCGATTGTCCCAGCCATTACTCATATCTGCAATTGTTCTATCTCAACAGGATGTTTCCCCAGGGTCTTCAAAAGGGCTATTGTTCACCCAATCTTCAAGAAAGGGGATAGACACGGTGTAGATAATTATAGACCGATCTCAGTTTTGCCTGCCATCTCTAAAATATTAGAAAAGATCTTAAATAAACGACTGGTGGACTATCTTGAGTCCAACAAGTTATTAAGTGATAACCAGTACGGTTTTAGACGTGGCAGGTCGACTGAAAATGCTGTTGCTGCATTGGTAGACCACGTGGTATCTAAGCTGGATGACAAAATGAAATGCTTGGCTATCTTCTTGGATCTTTCTAAGGCTTTCGATACCGTGTCTTTTCCCCACCTCTTATCTAAGCTTGAAGCCTCGGGTATTCGCGGACATACCTTAAAAATCTTCCGGGATTACCTGTGTGATAGAACTCAATGCGTTAAAATAAATGATGTTGTTAGTGACACCATTTCCTTGAGTTTTGGCGTTCCTCAGGGCTCAATCTTAGGTCCTACCTTATTTCTAATCTATATTAACAACTTATGCAAAATGTCTCTAATAAATTGCTCAATCTTCACTTACGCAGATGATACAGCTTTACTGATTCATGGTAGTGATTGGTCTGAAACAGTACGGTATGCGGAACTTGCTTTGAATTCGGTGATGGAATGGTTGTCAAGAAATATTCTAACTTTAAATCTGAGCAAAACGGTATACTTACCCTTCTCTTTATTGTCCACCAGCATACCTCCTGCGGAATCAATGATGCTCAGAGCCCATACTTGTTCATTCGGTCTATCTTCGTCGCAATGTGGCTGTCCTCAAATCAACAGATGCGATTCAGTCAAATATCTTGGTGTCTGGCTGGATAGCTCTCTGAGCTGGAAACCTCACCTTAATAATCTCATATCGAGAGTCCGCAAGTGCATATTTATTTTTAAAAAACTAAGGCACTCCGCTGATCGCCTTACGATGAAAACTGTCTATTATTCCCTATGCCAAAGCTTAATTAACTACTGCATCACAGTGTGGGGTGGGACCCCTAAGACAGTCTTCATCCCTCTTGAACGAGCACAGAGAGCGGTTCTAAAGGTTATGACCTCGAAGCCATTTAGGTACCCCACCACGGCTCTCTACAGCGAATGTCAGGTCCTCACAGTGAGACAGCTGTTTATCCTTGCTACTATTCTCCGCAAACACCCCTGTGTGGTTTACGATCCAAATGCTACCAAAAAACGTAGACACTTCGAAGTATGTGCAACACAGGGATGTAGAACGGCCCTTGCCCACCGTCATTTTAATATACTGTCAAGCCACCTATATAACAAAATAAATAAATACTGCCCCATTGCTCCCATGTGTCTAAATAAATGCAAAACTGAGGTCACCAAGTGGCTCTTGACATTGACCTATAGTAAGACTGAAGAGTTATTAAAGATTTCGTTCTGCTGATATAAGTAAAATATATTCATATTAATTAATTGAACATATAAACAGGTTACCATAGTTATTATCACACATTCACACACACACACACACACACACACAAAGGTACATAGATACATAATTTTTAGCACACCACTAGTTTAAAATATTATGATGACGTACTGTGCTTGTCCCGCAACTACTACTAATGATGTACAATGATTAGGTGAAGACGCTGGCACCCTAAACACAAGTTAAATCTTACATGGGGTGCCAGAGCTCGACAATAACTGTTGTTTCACTAGTTGCATTTACATATTTGTGATTTGTTGTAAGTATACGACATGCTTAGTTGCTAAATAAATATGCTATAGTAAGGAACACTTAAACATCAAACATTCCAGCAGTTTTCCATAAAAACCCCTTCACTGCTTCCTGTACTACAAAAATGCAAGATTACCCAAGATCATTTCAATTTCAAATTTTATATATGTAGATAGAAAGCTAAACTGTTTACTTAGTTCACACAAAATCAGTTTTTAGATCTCATATAACGGTGTTTTATTTTCATTATTCCGTGACATAATTAAAAGTCGTGTCAAGATTTTGTAATTATATTATTGCAATGCAAAAAATTACCATATTTGTATGACTATAAGGAAACGTAAACACTCTCACCCTCACACACTACACTGATTTTGGTAAATAAACATTATTTATCTATTTGCAGTAGGATAAAGTATAGAACAGAGTAATGGCACTATTCTACGAGTTATCTCACTACTGAGATATGTATTACGTTATCATTTACGATTCTCATGATTAAAGTAAAAGTAATAAACCTTTTTTTCGCCTCCTGTACTTCGTATATAATAGAATCGTTTTACCTACAAATAAAACGCATATTAAATTACTAATAATATTCGAAGCATAATTATTATGTGATTTGAGATAAGCACTACCTTTCCCGCCATCTATTCCAGTCTATTTTCTTTCCGGGATCCTTCCTTTTTCTTACCCCATCCCGGGCAGAGTGGGGGCGCACTGAGCGAGTCGCGATCTTACAGCTGTTGGTGACACTAAACTCTTCCCCATCACCGTCGGAGTCCACCAAGGTTCCGTCCTTAGTCCGTTTCTGTTGAGCGTGATATTAGACGTCTTATCGGATAGCATCAGGGATTCACTTGAGCAACCTCTTGGTTACTCGTGTATGCTGACGATATCGCGCTGATGGACGCGGACAAGGATCGGTTGGTGCGGCGTGTGAATGTGTGGAAGGACTCGTTCGAGAACGAAGGTCTGGAACTCAATGTGGCGAAGACCGTGTATATGGCTAGCAACACGACAGACCCCATGTCTGTGCGCATAGGCGGAGACATGGTCGAGTGCACAGACCAGTTTAAATACTTGGGGTCTGTGCTCCACACGTTCGGTGACATTGATTGCGACGTCAGGGCACGTATTTCCGCAGCTTAGGCAAAATGGCGTGAGGTGACAGGTGTCATTTGTGACCCCAAAATGCCGATTAAGCTTAAGGGGCAGGTCTATAAAACCATCATTAGACCTGTTCTCCTATATGGCAGTGGCCTGTGCTTGAGCGACACAAGCAGGAGCTTCGTGTCACGGAGATGAATATGCTGCGGTGGGTGTGTGGAGTCACGCGGAAATACCGCATCAGGAACTCCCGCATCCGTGGCAGTCTCCATGTCCGTGACATAGCAGACAAACTGCAGGGGGGTCGCCTACGTTGGTACGTTCACGTCTTACGAAAACCGGCATGTTACGTGGGTTACAAATGTCTTGCCATGGCGCCTCCGCCGGGCCGGAACAAGCGGGGTGGGCCAATGAAGTGCTGGCTAGACGTTGTAAGAGATGACATGCGTGCCAACAATCTCAGACCACAGGATGCGAAAAATCGCGCGAAATGGAGGAAGTCGAGCAAGAAAAGGGACCCCGGGCTCCAACACGAAAGCCGCAGACGCAACTGGGATGAGCTAAAGGTGAAGGACGCTGAGATGATGATGATGATGATTTTTTGTGTATGCTAAACCTGAATATAGTTTGTTCAGAATAAGCAACTAAATCGATTCCAATTATTTTTACACAATGTTATATTTTTTAACAAATACATTTAGAAATGATTATAGTATGGTTACTGAGCGCGCTACGCAACCTAGTCGTGCGCATGCCCGCGCTCAGCTGATGCCAAAGGTCAATGCGCCAGGCTCGCCTGTCCAAACGGAGCGTGGACCATATTTTTTTTTTGTTGGGACAAGTAGGATAACAAGCTTGTTTTGTAAAAAGTTTCTTTACTTAAAAATACTGAACACATGTTCCGGGTTTCGCATAAATCGCAAAAAATAATGTTGTATATAATAAACTAGCTGCAACGCACGGTTTCACCCGCGTAGATTTCGATATGTTTTTTATATGCTCCGCCTCTATTGGTCGCAGTGTGAGGTAATATAGCCTTTCTGGATTAATGGGCTATCCAACGCAAAAACAGTTTTTCAAATCGGATCAGTAGTTCAGCATGACCGTTGCACATTCCGAGAATATTAATAATATTCACGTGAATTTCGTATTCTTTCAGAATTTGTAAAACTTGGTAAGTTAGATCCGTCAGTGGTGTGGATCTCTTGCCCCCCTAGTGTCGGATATATGCGATAAGTTTTTCTGTCCCATTGAATTACTACTGTACTCTAGTGTAAAAGCTGTCTTATGGGTCAAACACCTTAAGGATGGCGAGCATTTATTTCTGGTTCCAGTTTTTCGTGATTTGTCCACAACCCTGTCACTGACAAATAAGGATGTATGCAAGGTATGAAAATCAAAAAAATAATTGGCCCGTCTTATAGATGATAAAAAAAAATTAAGACCCGTATTTTTTAGTTTGTCAAAATAACCAAAACCTACTGAGATATAGCGTATTAAAGTTACGGGGGGGAGGGGCTAATTACGTCACGCCGTGATATATTTTGTACCACGGCGTGACGTCATACGACATTTCAAATCAATATATCTTCCAAAGTATTTGAATGAAAGAAAAAATAAAAAATACGTGTTCAATATTTTTTATAAATCTATCTGATGGACATTAAATTATTTTTTAGGATACAACCCAATTGTCTAATCTGTTAGGTAATGAGTTAGTGGAGGTACAGGAGTGGCTGAAGAGCATTCACAGTTCTGAAGCCACTATATTATGTTGTCCTTGGTTTCGATAGGAACTATGTAAATTTCTTGTCTGAGTCGACCTCTTGAGAAAGTTAAATTCGCAAAATTCAAAAGTGCAGCCAGACTTTGAACGTCCTTGAGGTTTGTATCTTCCTTGTATAGCAATTGATATAAAAGCATATTGCTGAAAGCTAACCTTGACGTTAGCTTTTCTTTGGGGAGTTACTTCTGATTGTCCAGGCGCTCTACTGTACGCCCAGATAATTCAATATTTTTCAAAATCAAGTCCTTTATTCAAATTAAGCTGGGAATCAGCACTTTCTGAACGTCAGTATTACTAGTCTCCCAAAACGTCCGCCCTTTGTCATGGCAGAGTCAGCATAGATTTCTCGTAATTTAGGACGACACGACTGACGCAGTGGCTGAGCGATCGACTGCTGCGCTGCGTGTCGCGGGTACGATTCTCGCACGGAACAAATATTTGTATAGCTTACAATTAGTTGTTCTGGGTCTGGCTGTTTATGTATGTGACTTTATATGTTTGTAAACGCACCCTCGATACAGGAGAGATCCCTGGTGTAGGGCAAACTTTAAAAAAAACATATATAATTCAACCTAACGTCTCGCTCTAGAGTCTGAATGACAATATTTACACATTCCTTCAGCCTCCATCATTGGATACCTTTAACGAAAGGACATGAAATATGTACCTCGATATCATTTAGGTCGAATAACTGACATTAATACAGCTCCTTTACTATATTTTAGTTATTTTCACAGCGTTGTGTCCTATGGTATTTTGCTGTCGGGAAAAGCCGCTGACATACAAAATATATATGTTCTTCAAAAACGACCAGTTCGAGCAATTTACCAGCTAGGTGTCAGAGTTTCTCCAAGAGATTTCTTTAAAGACATTAATTATTATACTCACGGTTACTGCTTCAGCCATCTTGGCAACGTTAACAGACTTTAAAAACAAACTACCTACGTAAAACGCGGTTTGTGATTATACGACTTTTAAATGTCGGAATATTTGATTTTCTTCCATTAACTAGTATAACAATTTTGAAGAGCACTTAGCAGTTTCAAATGGAGTTCAGGACTGTTGGGCACAAAAGATTATTATAGTTTTTTATGAATATAACTTCATTAAGCGCGTCGCTAATATAATCGATGCATTATCACCTAATTATTTGTAAAGATTACGACTAACACCAGAGGTTATTAGACATCGAATCGTTATAGTAATGATCACTAATTTAAACTTAACGCACATTATCTCCAGCACAAAAAGTTTTACGAAGATCCCGTGCCTCTTTTAATAATTTTCAATACTCCTGTTTGAAACCTCTCCGTTTTTAATCCTTTCATGACTTTGTTGACACTTTAGGGAGCCAAATGAAGAACTGCTTTGGGAATTATCAATGTGTGAAGTCCTAGATAGGCCGTAACTTACGCTGCATACCACTGGTTCTGGTAATGATTCAGTTACTGTAGTTTTCAGTTATTAGTATGTTTTTTTTAATAATTATAAACTAGCGTTTGACCGCAACCCCGCCTGATGGTAAGCAGTGATGCGATCGTTGATGGTAAAGCGCGCTAGTTTATTTCTTAATAAACTAGCGCGCTTTACCATCAACGATCGCATCACTGAATAGTGTGAATAGGCTCTTGCCTATTCACTCTGAAAAACTGAGCGAATAGGAAGGAAGACGGCAGTTGAGCGAGGTGATGCAATGTTAAACCCAACAACACGACCAACGATGCTGCGCCAAAGGGAGATTGATCTGAAGACCCTCCACGACCATACTCCGAACACAACAACATTTGGCGCATCGTACCCGGTACACATCGCAACACAACTGCTCAGACCCTTCCTCGGTACGGCTTCACCAGACATCATGCTGGAACACGACAAATCGCTTGGCGGCAAGACTTTGTCTGGTGGGTGGTAACTTCTGCCGGCGGCACTTTAAAATTATTTATGAACGGAAAACAAACGGTTAGTAAAATTAATGAAAATTACGCGATTACACCCTGATTAGTTAGACACAGTGAACTAGTGACTTTAAGCAGCGTCTATGAATAAGGGGGAGAATTTATAAAATTTAAATAATGTGGTAACGCTATTGTTAACACAACCGTACTCGCCGGTAAACCGGAAGGACGCAAAGGACAGTAAAAAGAGAAAGATATCGGAAAGAAGGAGATGGATATAGACGGAGGGAAACGTAGAAGTTTTAGGTCCGTATTACAGAACGTCACTCAAACCTCAAGCTCTACTTAAGTCTAGTTTGAAGCCTTTTGTTTGGTTGAAACTAGTTTTAAGTGATGTTTAAACAGAGATCAATGCTTAAGTTTCCTTCTGGAATACGGACCTTAGTGCCTATCTCTAATAAGCTTCGAATAATAGCCATGTCAAAATAATCGTGTTTTGGGAACTAAATAGAAACACTATGTCGTTTCTTCATCAATAGACAAAATTGTCATAATGCCACATTGTTTAGGGCGTTAAGTACTTGGTTTTTTTATATATTGTATTTTATGTCTTGTCTTTATATTGTAATTATCATTTTGTATTGTGCGCAATAAACTGTTTTTCTTTCTTTATTGTTTAAATGAATTCATGGAGAAAATATGAATGCGCTCGTGAATGGAGAGAGTATGAGTGTCCTGAGGTAAATTCCTAGGTAAGCTAAATTAGTATAGTTGAGTTTTTAATTAGGCAATTCTTGGTAGCTGGAGCTATGAAAATTGAAAAACAACTACAAAAAATATATTTAAATTTCTGACACACCGCGGACTGTGCATCCAGATCCGCTTCAGTATAGCCAGAGCTTAATTAAGATAAACTTACCAAACCGATGGTCTCCATGGCGTTGGCGATAAGTTCTTCCTGGTTTTTGCCAGTCAGTTCCACATACCAAATAGTGTAATTGTATGCTGGGCCCCAAGATTGCAAAGGGACTATCTTTACATATTGTATGGGGAAATAAAGGCCTTCTGGAGTACGGTAGCGAAGTCTGAACGTTTCAGCAGCACTGTCCTTTTTCAAACCGCTGGAAAAGTATTTTATTGACTTATAAAATGGTGTAAGGAAAGGAATACCGATTATACACATAATTTCACACTTTATGATGACAAAAACTCTTTTGCCAAAGCTATACAGTGAACAATTTGTACCCACTTGGGTAAATGGTATGGTTGATTTAATAAACGTAGTTAATTTATATTGTGGATCAAGTTTTTTTTTAATTAGTTGTGGTGAAAGTATCACTGGAAACTTTTCAGAGGTAGTAGCCCGGGACAAGATTTGTGCACGGTTGATGGCAATATGTAGCCTCGACCCCTGTTGAGGGGTGTTCAATGTATTCAGTATCGGAATGAAAAATGAAATAAGTTTCTGTTTTTTTTTTTTTAGTATTTAAGCTGAGCAACACAGACTTTTAGCAACATATAAAATAAAATAAGTACCATCACCCCTATACATATACCGAAGGAGTAAGCAGAGGTTTATACATAGATGTAAGGACGACAGCAGGTCAACCTACCTGGAATTGCCAAAAATTACTAGTCAACCTTGGGCCTTAATGCTTTATAGATAATGTTTAAAATCTAATGAAGAAATCTGACAGATTGAAGTAGCTTGATATGCTGTCATCTGTACTACATATATACTACATATCTGTATAAACCTCTGCCTATTCATTATATTAGACCACTATGTTTGAGGTGTGGGGTGAGGCGAGAGGCCTAAAAGTAATTTTTGTTGATAAATATCTATAAATATCAGTAATATACAACCAAAATACTAAATAACAAATTGTTTAGTGTTCTAATGAGACTGATCACAAGTGATTAAGATATTACAACGACCTAGTCTTCTAATGAGCCTGCGCCAATTATGGATTACATTCACCTTTTTCTAGTAATTAGCTAATTGGTTGTGATGAGAAGAAATCGTAAAACTAAGAATTATTTTTAACGATAGTAAATTTTCATTAGCACACTTTTGAACAGGGTTGATAAAAATCATGATTTTTTAAAAAAAATCTAAATAATCCGATTAATTTGATTTAAATCAGATTTATTTGATTTAAATCGGATTTTTTTTAAGTTTTTTACTTTCTTGTCTTTTTTTTTAATTTAATAGTCAAATCTTCATTAAAAGGAAAACAACATATTTTGGGTTAATATACACACATCAAAAGTGTCTAGGGATCAACATATATTTTTGCAATAACTTTTCTCCTGATTGATATTAATTAAAATTTTCTTTAAGGATTCATCAAATAAAGTGTTTTCGTTTGTCACAGTAAAGATAAACCAAGTCACCTTTGCATTAATAAAGAAATTTGCCATTTTCCTAATAAAGGGATATTTGACATTTGAACCACTAACACAAAAGTTCGAAAAAAAGACTGAAATAACAGTTTTCTCTAAAATTTTATTGGGTAACTTAAACAATTAATAATCCGTGTTTCTACCGCGAACACTAACAACACAAGAACATCGGTTTGGCATACTCAAAATGAGTTCATCCAAATCACGCTGTGGAATGGCCGCCCATGTTCGTTGCAACAACAAAAAAAGGTCTTCTTGCGACTGGATACCCTCCATATTCGGCAGAGCTCTTCTCTGTAGCATATCCCATGCATGCTCAATCGGGTTCAAGTCTGGCGACTGAGCAGGCCAGGGCAGGACATTGATGTTAGCTGCGGCGAGAGTCTGTCTTACAACTCTTGCGGTGTGCGGTCGTGCATTATCATGCATTAACTGAAATAAGGGACCGATTTGCACTTGTAGAGGAACGATGACGTCTGATTCAATCGTCTCAGCATAAATTTGAGCGTTGAGGTTGCCTCTGATCCAAATCAACTCAGTTCTTCCGCCGATCCAAATACCCGCCCATACCATGATGGTTCCACCACTATAAGGATGGACTTCCTGGCAGGATTTTAATCGCTGTTGGCGTCCAGGGGTTCTCCAGTGTCGTTTACGTCTTGTATCCGGTCTCTTTGTAGAGATAGAAAGAGATATAGATAGAAATAAATCTAATAGAGATAGATAGAAATCCGCATAAAAATGCTTGATCCCTAGACACTTTTGATGTGTGTATATCAATACAATTAAGGTAATTAAACAAGTTCTACTAATAAAAACAACAATTTAAAAAGCAATAGCGTTGAAAAAATTACAAGGAAGTAATAACTTACGAACTAAAAAAGAAACATGAACAAATACTTATGCTAAGTATTAATAAACTTAGTAAACTTTGTCATTCTTAATTTTCTTCAAAAGGAAAACTAATTCGGCTGCCTTCTCGGTGCTTATCTATTTATTATTTTTCTGTGCACTAAATTGAATGCCGAAAATATTCTTTCGACCCCAGCCAAAGAAGCAACTGTACTCAGCAGTTGCTCCTGTGCGCGCCGTAATCTATGTCGAAGGATGTCCCTAGACAATTTTTGACCGACTTGGTTGCAGTAAAAATGTAATGATTTAAATCATTGATTTAAAAAAAAAGAATCACTTGATTAAAATCACAATTAAAATCACTGATAATCTCTAATGAGCGTAGTTAGATAATTAGAAAAGTTACTTAATAATTTACATTGCTCACAACAGTGTAAATGTACGATTTTATAATCATAAAGCAAAGATTTAGTGTTAACTAAATCTTTGCTCTGTGATTATAAAATCGTAGAATGCAAGGTGTAATCAGTTAAATCGGCGAGCTAGTAATAGCACGCCGACCGCTCACGGTGGGCGGGAATCTGATATTAATTCTCGACGCCCAGAGCGGCACTACTGCTAAGGGTACAAAGAATCAGTGTTGCCAACCTCAAAAAGCTAAAAACAGCAACTCGCCTTTAAAAAACAGTAGAAAACAGTAGGTAAAGAAAAATAAGGCAGATTTCATCATTTTGCTCATATAATTAAATAATAATAATACCTACTGATTTTCTTTAACCAGCCTTTGAACCTTTCATCTTTAAAGCACAAATTACAAATTTCTGTTCATATTTCACATTTTTCTTCTTAGGAGGACTATTCCCAGTAGTTACTCATTTTATCGAAAAGGTTGTAATTATTGTTTTTTTTTAATAGACGTCGCAATTCAAAGAAACTGTTCATGGTGTTGTGACTATAAAACAATACGTAATACAGCAGGCGTGTAGCTGTCGTTCATAAATTAGGATTTCCCCGTGCATAAAAATATGATTTTCAAATACATATAATGTGACCACATGCGACCGAGTCGGGATTCGAAGGAATTCCCGAGAATTCCCTCGTAATCCCACTAAAGAAGATACTGCCATCTAGTGTCATTTCGTTTTATTAGGTAGTGGTTTGTCATTGCGTTATATTACGTAATGAATATAAAAAAATGTTTGCATAGTAGTGTAATAAGTAGTGCTGAGCGGTAGTTGAAAAACAGTAGAAAATAGGAATGAAACAGAAAACATGGGCATAAATGAGAAAACAGCAAATCTACTGTTAAAACAGTAGGGTTGGTAACACTGCAAAGAATGCGCCGGTGTGGGCGCGGTCGCTAATGAAGCACCCAGCCCGATGCCTTACCGCGTCCCAGAGGGTCATGGCCGTTCGGCTGATCTGGGGATACAGCACGGTCTGCGGCGGCCTCCTTGCAGAATTGTCGTCATGGGATCTAGTTACGATGAAAACCTGCGTCAGGCGCAAGGCGAGGGCGCCGGGGAACTTTTCGCCGCAATTGTGGCCTGTCCAGCACTCGGTCGTGACAGTCGCACTCTCCATGCCACCATGAGACCCTGTCAGAGCGCTGTCCGCTGTATCGTGATTTAGGGTGCCACTCCTATATGTGGAATTTCCAGAACCCATGGTGGGAAACTCGCTGCGGACGCCAATATGTTTTACAGACATATAACGTACAAAACGTATTTATAATCTATGTGCATTTGGATGATATCGTAGTTATGGCTGAGACCGCGGAGAACCTGAGTACAATGCTCGAAGACCGTTTCTGTTCAGCGTGATATTAGATATCTTGTCGGTCAGCATCAAGGATTCACGAGGGGAAACGCGGACAGGGAATGGTTGGTGCGGCGCGTGAATGCGTGGATGGACTCGCTCGAAAACTGAGGACTGAAACTCAATGTGACGAAGACCGTGTACATGGGTAGCAGCACGACAGACCCCTATGTCGGTGCGCAAAGGCGGAGACATGATTGAGTGCACAGACCAGTTTAAATACTTGGGGTCTGTGCTCCACGCATCTGGCGCCATCAGGGCACGTATTTCCGCAGCTTGGGCAAAATGGCGTGAAGTGACAAATATCATTTTTGACCGCAAAATGCCGGTTCAGCTTAAGGTAAAGGTCTATAAGATCATCTTTATACCTATTAATTTGTACGTACGGAAAATGTTACGTGGGTAACCAATGTCTTGACATGGCGCCTCCGCCGGGCCGGAACAAGCGAGGGTAGTAGACCAAAGAAATGCTGGCTTGACGTCGTAAGAGATGACATGCGTGCCAACAATCTCACACCACAGAAAGACAATAATCGCGCGAAGTGGAGGAAAATGAGCAGGAAAGGGGACCCCAATGTGAAAGCCGTGGATGCAACTGGGACTAAAGATGCACTAAGATGAATTGTGTCATGTTAGTTGTTGTTTACTTATGGATAACTAATATAACTATACTCCATTTGCATTAGCTTTAGACAAAATTGGTTCATAGAAGCAAAGAAGCTCAACATTTATTTGTCGAGATAAATTAATTTTTTTTTTTATGAATAAGGCAGAAGTAAATAGAAATAAAAAAATGCACTGAACTTAAAATTAGTTTAGTTTGTGAACAAGGGAATCGGCGCTAATGTTAATAATGATAACAAAACAATTACATATAACAAATAACCGCTTTATTCATAAACACTGCTTAAAGTTAACTAGTGATTAGCGATTCTTTCACCATACTTTTTTGACCTTTTAACATCACTTAACTTAAATCATCCTTTATGAATAAACACCATAGTGTTTAAGGGTTTTATCCATAAGTGATGATTAAGGTTAAATACGCTAAAACGTCAAAAATGTATGTTTAAAGAATCGCTCATCACTAGTTAACTTTAAGCAGCTTTTATGAATAAGGGGGTATATGTACAGGTAAGGTTGCATACACAAGTATCAACAAGTCAATGATAATTAAACACACATATATATTTTGGCAGAAGCCATTATAACCCAGCTAAATGAAAAAAAAAAACTCTGCTGTAAAAAAATACGAGTGTGCTTATGACCACACAACTGAAGTGAAACTTCTTTCGCTCCATCTGTATGTATATATATATATATATATATATATATATATGTGTGTACAATATATACATGTATACACATATATATATTAATTTTCTATAATTATTTAAATTTATTTCATGGTTTCATTGGTAAATTAATATTTTTGCATAGATCTTCTATTTTTATTAAAAAAAAAAAAAACTCGTTGTAGGCCTTGTAGTACCAAGCTCGCGCCACGGGCGCCTCTGTGCTTATATCCTCCATTTAACTTCCGTTCGCCTTGCCTGACCATTTTTCGTAACGCTTACGTCACGCGTTCGCCAGCTTACTCCCCAAGTCAAGCGTGCGTAAAGAAGTTTCACTTCAAAAAATTACGATTGGATTAGGAAACATTTCAGATTTGGTAGACTTATAGTGAAATGTAAAGCATTCCAGGTACTGACCACCCCTTAGTCTAAAAGGTTTTTTAACATGGACACTCGTAGTTTATATAAAAACTAACTATTTAATTGATAGCCTCGTCAATTCAGAAGATAGTAAAAAAAAAAAAAAGTTGATTTATGTAAATCACACAGTAGATAAGTTGATTATATGAAATACAGCATCAATTCATACATATTATGTACCTATATCATATGTTTCCTATAAAGTGTACCCTAAAAACTTTTAAACTTCTGTCTAATGCAAATGGGGTATAGCATCAACTACATGCATCAACTACATATAATGATACCTAATAATGTTGAACCCTAATACTGAGATACATTGAACACCTTGTGTACATTTTTTTCATTCAATTATTTTTTTTGTCATGTAAAACTTTTAAAGTATGTGAGATATAGATATAGTAGCAGTAACATAACAAGATTTTGAACAATTCTGGGTTTTTTACTTTAATTTTATAAATTGTTTGTCAATAAAAAACATAGTAAAAATCCTAACCTAAATAAATCTAAAATAACATTTACAGTACGTCTTACTTTAAATAAAATAAATACTTACGCAGTCAGCAATAAAGATAAGTTGTTTTCTTCAGTTCCACCAAAAATTTGAAATTTCTTAAGGTCAGAGACATGGGCTTTTATGTATTTTCCGAATTTTATAGATTCCACTATGGCTGGTGTTTTTAATTTTAACATAATGAACTGTTGCGGCGTATTGCTGTCTGTGAACCATCGGGATAGCTGGTCTATGGGGTTATTCACCATGATATTCCTGAAAATGTACGCAATTTTTATAATATCATAAGAGAGCTATAGATGTAAACACTTTCATAATACAAAGCACTAAAATAACACGTGTCATTCTTAGCAAAAATCAGGCATAATAGCGTACGTATTTTTTTCATTTTAAGAATAAAAATTTGCACAACAAAACACCGAAATATACACATACTCAGGTACATAGTTAGCGGAATAACTTGAGTATTTGCTTATAGTATAAACAAGTTTCACAGTTTCATATTTATCATCCATTTTGTATGCGATAATAGCTTTATATTGTTATATTCTTTGAAATAACTACAGCTACAATGGACTTTTGTTATTATTTCAGAACTACGACGGCTCACGGCGGACTGACTTTGACTTGACAGCAGTGTTGCCACTTGACACATGAAGCAAATGTTGCACTAATGAATACTCTTTTAGTTTTATTTCGTTTGTTCAATGTTTTTCCTCTACCGACTCAAAGTATGATTATTGTGTTTTTTATTTTGCATTCAAACATTTACTGATTCAATTAATGTTATAAAAACATAACATTTTTAAAAAATAAAATAAAGCGTACTTAGTTATTTATTACTTTCACGATTTTGTAATTTTGACCTTCACCAATGTATTTTTCGTTAGCTGTGTGGGTGTGATGTATATAAAGGTCGACGTATACATATATATGTATATAAAAACGTGAACTTGTTTGATAACGAATTTATACCGAGAGAGAAACAAAAGCACTAACTATTCTCAAGTGATCGGTTCTTGATTGGGTTTTACAATATGAGACTATTTACTTGTGTTACTGTTTACTTATTATTATTTTTTGTGAAATGTGATGGAATTGAAGATATGTGTAATTTTTTAGATAGTAATCTTCAACAGAATACTTTTAGGCTTCTTAGTAAATCAATTCTTCCCGATACAATTAATAAAAGTAAAGGGGATGCGGGTAAGATAGGAGTAATTGGTGGTTCGATAGAATACACTGGAGCACCGTACTTTTCAGCGATAACATCTTTAAAGGCACGTATATATTTATAATTTTGACTTAGATTTAATTAATTATTAAACGTTCCCATTATTAATGCCACCACGTAGGTATTAAGTTATAGTAGTTGTTGGATTATACTCATTATTTTCCATCAATTGGAAGCCATCACCGACTTATTTATGAGATTATAATGAAAATTGCTGCTTTCCAGCCCCTATCCTCTAATTAAATACATGCATTACGTCAAACTCATTTAATACGTTAAAGTAAGCATGATGATTACTACCGGTTTAACCTACCGTTTATTGAGTACTTACAAGCGTGAAGTTATTATGTATAAGTTTTAATAATAAAAATCATATTTTCAGGCTGGGGCAGATTTGGCGTATGTAATAACTACGGATAGTGCTGCAAATATCATTAAGTCCTATAGTCCTGATCTTATCGTCTACCCATATTTGAGCTCTAAATATGCATCTAAAATAAGATCATTATTAACAAAAATGGATGTAGTCGTCATTGGTCCTGGCTTAGGACGAGAACCCGAAACATTACGCTTGATATTTGATATTATTGAGGATTGCAAGAACTTGGGAAAACCATTAGTTATAGACGCCGATGGACTGTACGCTATTTCTAAGAATACATCATTAATAAAAGATTATCCTTGTCCTGGTGTGATCATGACACCAAATCTACGAGAAGCAAACAGGCTAATGGCAGCTGTTTCCAAAAATGATAGTAATTGGTACAGTTACTGGGGAGATTGCGTAGGTGTTTTGGTTAAGGGTGAAAAAGATAATTTCTATACAAACATGACTTCCTACAGTTGGATGGCCACAGGAGGAGGTTCGGGACGACGGGTTGGAGGACAAGGAGATATATTATCTGGATCTTTAGGAACATTCTATCACTGGGCTTTAAATTCGGAACTTTGCAAAAACGAAAGTCACACACAACTCGCCCAAAGTGTCGCTGCATATGCAGCTGCAAAACTTACGAGATTAAGTAATTATAATGCTAACGTTTTATATGGACAATCAATGTTGGCTTCAGATATGATTAATCAAATTCACACGGCTATCGAATCAATGTTTTCGTTGGTTATGGAATGAGTACTATATTGTACTACTTACTGTCGTCATCGAGAGGATAAGGGGTAATTTAAATAAAACCGTTTTAGCGCAAATGTTATTTGATTTTTTATAAGATTCCCATTCTCATTCTTCCACACCAATCCTTAACAAAATCGAACATCTGAATGCAAGATAAATTTTGTACACAGCACAGCGCGCCCGCAATGCATATGGTTATATTATGTGACTTGTAGGAACATACATACAGCACTCATAGAATTACCGTACCTCCAAACAGTTACCAGTTACCTCCAAACAGTTACCAGTTACCAAGCAATACCAACAACACCTTATTACCAATACGTTTTGACATCATCCATTCAGGAATAATCGAACAACGCCGTCTCGAGAGAGACGCTATACGTTTGAGACATCTGTCGAAAGGAACAAGAGGCCGCCTTGAAAAAGGCGTTTACTGTCAAAGGAATAAGATACGTGATGCGTTGCGTGGGTTCAACGACATCACTCGTAAGTACGTTTTTGACACACGGAGTTGGTATATCGCAGCGGAGATCTGTACACGAAGACTGCACACGAAGGTTACATCGCAGCGCAGCGGATATTAATGGTGTTCCCTCAGAATGAAACAGATTTATTCCATATAAAAATATCAAATATAACACTATTAATTAAAGTATTATGTAGTAATAATTGTATATTTTCTGTTTGAAGACCAGAAGATACTAAAATTCCCCTCTATTCATATACGTTGCTTAAAATTAACTAGGTAGTGATTAGCGATTGTTTAACCATACATTTTTGACGATTTAACGTCGCTTAACTTTAATCATCGTTTATGATTAAACACCATTTAGTAAGCATAATTTAGATTTTAGATGATTTCGTATAATATAAGATTGATAAATTGTTGATTGCATTAAATAATTATAAAAAATCAATCATTGCAATCAACAATTTATCAATCAATAGATCGCCTTCCTATTCATGGCAACTTTTATTTTAATGTCAAATCCATGACAGCCAGAATGGGTATCAATCACGTACGTTCAAAAACACGAGCAAAATAAAAAAATGAAGGAAATTGAATAAATTGATAAATTTAAACTGTTCTATCCAAATCTAATTATTTTTTTAAAGTAAATTTGAAACGATTGATTATGACTTAAATACAAATTGTAATAAGTAGTTTCCTTTCTTCCATTATAATTGTTTTTGTATTTAATACTTCAGCAATCGTAGTATTTTATCATTATTCTGATCGCGACCTAGTATTTGCTTGCTTTTACTTATCAAAAATATTTTGTGCAGTTTAGCCATTTATCCAAGGCCGTTATGAGTTCCATCCTATAATTATTTATAATCATTATTTAAATGGTTAATTACCATGGAAGACGAAATTGAGGAATGTATTAGAAAAAAGACACAGTGGTCGCAATTACCTGCGCCTTTGAAGAAGGTAAGCTATTATGTTATTGTTTTACATTATCAATGATTCAATGCTAATGATGTTTATCTTCGGTAATTAGAGTACAGAATAAGTGGGGTTAATATGACGAGTACTGTTTCCTTAGCAAATTCAATTGACATGCAATATGTAGGTACAAACACTGCTTTGTTGTTTCAGCTGTTGGGTGATTCTCCCAAAGAATATGAGAGGTATATCTTCGAATTCAGTATTAAAAATCAATTAAGGTACAGAGGAAGTCTTGGTAAGTTCCTGTTAATCAATTGAATATCATAAAAAATAAAAAAAATAAACATTAAATCGTGAATTCATTAAGGATAACATTTATTGATCATTTAATTACAAAGGTGTTTGTTTATTCTTTAACAATTTATATTTATTTTTCATTTGAATCCTCTACATAATAAATCCAGATTTTAAAATATTGTTATATGTCTAAATGATAATTTTTGTCAACAGTCAGGACTGTTAGGAAAGATGAAAAGAAGTACTATGAAACACTTATACAGAGCAGCATACAAAGACTCATGCTCTACCCCTATCACCTAGCAGATATGATTGTTAAAGGTAAGTTATTTCAAAGTGCTCTATAGATACAATAGATGTACAGAGTGGTGCTAACAATACGACAATAAATTAAACATAGACCATAAAAATTTATATAAATATGTCCATTAGTTTAGCTACAGGAAATTATTTTACATTTTTCACATTTTCTAAATGATGTACATGTTGGTAAGGAAGCACTTACAGGTTAATGACGCATCCTGGGGTACCAAACTATAATAATAATGGTGTGAAAAAAGCAAATCGATACAGGATCGGGCTGTCGCCGTTCAGAAGTCAGTGAACCTGAATATTTTTAAAGGATGTTCTATTTTGTTTGCAATTTTATGTGATTTAGTTTGTTTGAAATTTTATTTTTTTATTTTTGATGCTAAGTTTTTTTCTATGGTTTAGGATTATTCCTATGAACCAGTATTGTTCATGTTTTCATTTATTGTCGTATTGTTAGCACCACTCTGTATAATAATACTTACATTACTCTATGCTAGGAATGTTTAAGTTGACGTCCTGTAAATTGAAAATCCAATAACTTCAGATGTAGTAATCATTCAGATCATTGCTAAAATATAGATAGTATACCAAAATTGGTGTTAGATGTGTAGGTGTATTGTATTGTAATATGCTGGCCTTAAAACTATCCATTCTTATAATTGTTGGGCTCACACAGCTTATGCCTCCCCCCCTTTTTTTAAACCCCTCTTCTATCCTTTCATGGCAAGAATCGTTTTTTATCAGTTAATGTTTTTATCTAATTTCTTTTTTTTTTGTTTTTTTATTGAGTTGTTATTAGGCTTATGATTTTTTGGGGTTGCTCTTTTCCCCGTATTCTTTTCATCTCGTCTTATTTTATACATTTTCTTAACTACTATTCACATTTATATTATATTTTTATATCTTGTTCTTGTTACATTTTTTATTTTTACAGTTCACTTATAATTACTGTATACATTTATTCTTGCCGACGAATTTACAGTAAGCCCTCTTCTTTTTACTACTTTTCTATCGATAGTCCGCAATCATTATGTTTTGTGAAAGCTATCAGCCAAGTTGAGAGAAATTTAAAAACATATATATTATGTTTTGGGTATCATGTTGTTTGTTTAATCTAATTATTCGTAACATCCAATAAATAGCCCTAAGGTTAATTTATAAACTTCTGAGTGAGAGATTGTGAGCTTATACCCCATCACAATGCACTTTTATGGGAACTCATGATTACGCTATGCAGATTTACTAGAAATCTTAAAAGAAAAATAGTCATAAGTTTGAATATTTTTGTTTTCTTTCTAGGTTTAAGAATAACCCCATTTATTTATTATGTCGAGGTGGTTGCTCTCCTCATAGAAATGGAGAAAAGCTATGATACTATGCCTAATTTCACTGCTGCTGACTGTGAGTATTTCAATGAATGTATTATATTTTCTAATACGAATATCGGTGATGCTTTTTTGTTGTTATAATTAGGGAATGCAATCTCGTTGCGATGGGGAGATGCGAGGCCGAGATCTCGCGAGATCTCGGCCTTTCTGAGCGAGATTAATCTCGGGGGGAAAAGGGCGAGAACTCGCGAGATTTTTTATTATAAGAGATTAGTTTTAATACTAAAATATTTTTGTTTGTTATTAGAAGCGATTAGAGAAGACTGTTGTTTCATTTTGTATTTATTATTTGATAGGTACGTACGTTAAAGTTTATTTCTTAAAAGTTTATTTAAAAATTAAAATATCAGACATACGTCAAACAATGTTCGATGAAAAAATAAAAATTAATGTTTATCTTACAATGCCTTTTTTATTTTTCTGATTGCTATAATATAGTCATTATTTGAAAAAAAAAAACACCCAAAACTACCAACTACCTACCTACAAACCTACTCGCGAATTCTCGCGGTATTGTATTCATGATCTCGCGGGATCTCGCTGGCGCCCCAATCTCGCGAGATTTGCATTCCCTAGTTATAATGTATTACAGACATTTGTGTTCAGATAGGAGCCTTTTTGGCCTTGAACAGGTCTATTAGTATTTTCTTTTTCAGGTTATTTTTACTGTTACTTTGTTAGATTTAAATACTGCTCTTTTACTTCTTCCATATCCTGTTCATTGCAAAAAAAAAACAGGTTTTGTTCCTTTATATCAATACTAATATTAATATATTAATTATTAATTATAATTATATAAAGCTGAAGAGTTTGTTTGTTTGTTTGTTTGAACGCGCTAATCTCAGGAACTACTGGACGGATTTAAAAAATTCTTTTAGCATTAAATAGCCTATTAATCCAGGAAGGATTTAGGCTATATAATAACAAGCTGAGACCAATAGGAGCGGAGCATATAAAAAAATACGAAACCTAAGCGGGTGAAATCGCGCGGCGCAGCCAGTATTTTATAAAAGATCATGTTACATACCTATACACTTTTACTGATTTCAAAGAATAGTTAGAGAGTTTTTCTGAGTAAGGCCTTGTCTTCACTAGGGGCTAACCTAACAGTTTGGTAGCAGTTGCTGGGCCAGAAATATTATAATTTCTAAATGGTGCCTTAAGCAGTGTGCTTAGACAGGTCTTTTTACTCTTTACTTTACCTACATAGTATTGAATAAAGTCATTTTTTTAAAATGAACAGTTAGTTATGGTGCTAGGGAGTTTGTTCCGCCACTTCGTCCCAGCGAAAGCACTAGAAAGTGGCGAAGGGCGGGTGTTTTGGGGGGACTATCAAAAAGTGCTGATTCTCAGCCTAATTTGAATTGAATTTGATTTTTTCAAACATTTCACCACAGTTTCTTTTTTTTCATGTTTAGCATGAAGTTCTTTTTATTATGTTTCAATTCAAAAACCTGGAAGTCTTTTGACTTCTTTTAGTTTGTAATCAGATATGTCATATAAATGTTTTTCAATCTTATCCATAGGTCTGAGACTACTGGGTATTGGTCGGAATGAATACCTAGAACTGGTAGCAAAAGCCCGTTCTTTAGGGCGGCGCGGGCGCTCGAAAGCGATCCGTGCTCTACTCCCGCGCGTCCCTCTTAACATACCCATGCAACCGTGGTGGCGAGTTGAGCTTGGATATGTCCTAGAAGATGATGTTAAGGTAATAACAACCCTATTCTATGTTGATTAAGTTGAATTTGCTTGGTTTTGATTTTGAAACATTGATTGTTTTTGATATTTTGTTATTCTAAAACTGGAGTGGCCTGGAGAAGAAGAAACTTTTGCCCCAAAACCATTTGTGTGCCAAATTTCATTCAAATCCCTTGAGCAGATTTTGCACGAAAAGGGTAATAAACATAATTGTACGGACGACAGCAGGTCAAGCTACCCGAAGCTGTCAAATATTTCCAATCAATCTGGAGCCGTAATGCTTTAGCGATAAAGTTGAAAATCTAATAAAGAAATTTGAGAGATTAAAGTAGCTTGATGTGCTGTCGTTTGTACATAAAAACTTATACATTTATAATATTTGTAGGACTATGTAGGTTTGACTATGTACCATATTTTAATGAGTTAGGTTAGAATATATACTGGCCTTGTCCTAAGATCAAGCATAATTAATTCTCTAAGAGAAAGTTGATCCTACTCTTAATGTATTCGTAACTTTCACTGACTCCAATATTTTGAGATTTCATTCATAAGTTACATCATATCGACCGATGTTGCTTGCTTGTTATTACATGTCACACTTACTATTAACTGACATAACACATCGCTTGTTCCACGGCAGCCTCTAGGCGAGAGCGAGAGAGCGCTAATAGACTTGCTAATCGACCGTGGGTCGCAGACTGCTGGCACGCTCGACTACCATGTCGTCAAGACTTTGTACAGGTATGGTATTAACATGACTGATACTATTATGAATTAACAGTTGATGTCGTATCGAGTTTTGTATTTTTCAAAGTACAGATCTCTAGTTTTAAGGTACTTCTGTACTTTTAAAGTACAGATCTCGATTCATCTAGACATCGACCGAAAAATACGAACGCGCGATGATGAGATCTAATGTGGAGCTGTGTGTGTGTGCTTAAAACTATCAAATTTCTTACTTATTTTATATAAGTAACTACGAAAAAACTAGAAAATTATAGATTATCACCTCGATGCCATTTCAATCAATACTTTTTAAAAGTTTTCATTAACAAATCAGTCTGGGACGAGAGCGGGAACTTTTTTGTTTTGACTGGGAAAGCATCAAATAATCTGTCCCGCTCTGGGCAGAGCGGAGTTGTCAGACTTTATCCGGGTGCATTTGCCTGTGAGACAGTTGCCACGATATTTCTTTCGAACCTCCGGCGGCCTTGGCAGGCATCGGTCCTAGTCGACCCCGTCAAGATGTGCCGTCGACCCGGGCCTGGTCCTTACTTTTGCTCGCCGCCCGCAAGTAAGCGCGCGCCTTCGGTGGCCGAGAGTGTGCTGTTGTCTCCCAACTACCAGGGCGTATCCTACGACGACCAGGGGTGGAAGGGCGCAGAGATTGCCTCTGCCACAGGCGCTTCGTCTTCCTCTTTGCGAGCATTACTGTTTTGCAGAAGGAGGTTCCATGCACTGTCGTTCCAGACCACAGTGGACCGTTCGATACTCCACCGTGTCCTCATTGCTATAAGGCAGGGATTACACCCTGTCGCATTATCCAGAACAGGAACTTCCCAAATCAACCGTGTCCGTGAGGGCACCGTGGCGCCTCGTTAGACACTCCTCAAAGAGGTGACTTATCGGCAATATTGCGTACCTAGCATTGGATTGTGACAGTCGCACTTTCCATGTCGCCATGAGATCCTGCTGGATCTCTGTCCGCTGTTCCGCGATTTCTTTCGGAAGCACACTCCCGGAGTGTTGCATCATCTCGCCACTCCCGTACCTGGGCGAGGACTCTAGGCCCCAAGGCGGCAATTCGGCAAGGAAGCTTTCTACTTCAGCAGAGATCGTGCGGTTTCCCCGGACTAGCCGGAAGGACATGACCCTCTGGGACGCGACCTCAACCCGCGGATTGGTCGCTGTCTCACGCAGCGTATCCACACCGGCGTCCCGTAAAGGGCCATGGACCGCACGAACCCCGCGTAGAGGCTCCGGCAAAAAAAAAAAGAAAAAAAAAAAGAGGCGTGTAGGTAACATAACAGAGACAACTTCAACCCAATGATAGGTGTACTACTCCAAAGCGCGGCAGGACTATAAAACTTTGCCTTTTGGGGGTGTGAAAACCGAAATGTATATTGTAAATCATAAGTTTATCTGCAGCACCGGACTACAAAAGGCTGTTACTTAATTGAATAATTGCGTTATTAGAAGCTGTATCGTTTCTATGTTAATAAAAACTAAATAAAAAATGATTTTATTTCTGTAAGTAGGTTTCTATAAATATTTTGATTATACGCCTTCATATTAAATAATGGTTGAATTCTATTTTCTCATATTCCCAAAATGTACATGATACCAAAGATTTTTTGGTCCCGTCTTTAATTGACTTGAATATTTTATTTTGTTCAGATGTTTATACAATAAAGTCGGGCGTTGCGCCAGTTGCGTTATCAACCTTAGTTCAATGACATAACGTTTACATTACCCTTCACCTCACAGGCGCGGCCTAATATACCTGGACGTACCAATAACAGCTGCAGACAAGGTGTCAGTACCTCCACTTAAAGGGTTCGTGATGAACCGAATAGCTGGGGATTACTTCGAGACGCTGCTTTATAAGGTGTTCGTGTCCATTGACGAGCATACCAGTGTGGCTGATCTGGCGGCTGTGTTGCAGGTTAGTGGGATACCTTATTATGTAGAAGTCAGATTAAATTTACATGTCTAACTAAAGGGTTTTGAAGACCTCTGGCATAACTACTTTCTCGCCATTTTTTTAATGGCCTGGCTTGAACCCCTAATAGTATAAATCGAAAGCTGACATCAAAGCAAAGAAAAACTTAATAAAACCAAGTTTTGTGCGTTGCAATAACTTGTGTAAATTCACCACTCTGTATAGACATACAGAGTGGTGACAGTAAATGAAAACACGGACAATGCTGATTCTTAGGAATATTCCTAAACCATAGAATAAACCTAGCATCAAAAATAAAAAACAATAAAATTTCAATCAATCTAAATCGCACAAAGTTGGAAGCGAAATGGAACATCCTTTAAAATATTGGTTCACTAACCTCCGATCGGCGACAGCGCGGACATCAACCTGTAAGCGCTTCCTTATCAACATGTACATCATGTAGAAAATGTGAAAAATGAATAATAATTTCCTGTGACTAAACTAATGGATATATTTATATGATTTTTATGGATAGACTGAGAATGTGTTGAGGTACACGATGTTTAATTTATTGTCGTAATGTCATCACGACTTCGTATACCATCGCGGGCTTTTTTGTAGTGATGAGACCAACGTAGCATCCTTGGTCGTGTACCGTCTACCGTCTTCCTTCCTATTCACTCAGTTTATAGGCTTAATAAACTACCTCACTTTACCATCAACGATTGCATCACTGCTCACCATCAGAATGCTTGCTTAATAAATGATTTGACTTGAATGTCAAATTAAATAAACAAAAGAGCATATCATGAGCATATATTTTGTCGGCTTCCGTGGCGCAGCGGTCAACACGCCTGCCTGCGATGTAGAGGCCCCGGGTTCGATCCCCGGCCAGGTCATGATGGAAAACGATCTTTTCCTGATTGGCCTGGGTCTTGGATATTTATTTAAATGTGTATCTATTATAAATATAGTATCGTTGAGTTAGTATCCCATAACACAAGTCTCGAACTTACTTTGGGGCTAGCTCAATATGTGTGATTTGTCCGTATATATTTATTTATTTTTATAAAATTATAATTCCTGTAAACATCTAACTGAGTACGTCTATTTTCATATCGTCTATTGCAGCTACTCGTTGTAATTAATGATACAATGTTTAGTAGGATGTGCGATAAATGAGATAGAACGTAATAGAAAATTACATATTTTTATCACACGTGAGTTCTTTAACTGTATTTTAATTTCAAATTGAACTCTATGCCTTGTCATAAAGTTCGTTTTGACTTAAAATTTGGCGTGCCTACTATTAGCCTAATGAGCTCTTCCCACGGAATTTAATGTATTATGTAATTAGTATGACACTGACCCACTGCCAAACTATGGTCGTAGGTGATATCAATATACAGCTATTTGGCAAAGGATATAGAAGACCGAAAGGCTGGCTACTCTACGCCTGTGCTCCAGGCTTTGGAGACCGTTTCGAGTTTAATCTGGGTCGCCAATCAGCCTCTTCGCACGCCTCTCCACTGGATCCAAAGTAGCCAGGTGACATTTCGCAGCACCAGCCCAGATGTGGCTGCAGTACTCCACACACGAGTGGACCTGTGCTTTGTACAACATTAAAGCTGCCCTGGTGCCAAATCCTGGTCCTGGCGTGAAACCTCAACTCCCAAAAGCTGAAGGCGGTCAGTGCACTCAAGGATACATTCTGAAAAGTAGGAGCCAAGGTGAACGGGCTCCTTTTGGCGGTGAAAAGACTATTAGCATGAAACTATTTACAAGAAACTATTAGCATGAAGAAAAACCTCTCCTTTAATTATTTACTCTGTACAGGTGGAATGCGAGTCAGTAAAGCAAGCAGTCTCCCTGTACTGCCGACTGGGTTTCGCCAACAACCTGCATCCGCCGCCCGTATCGCCTCAGCACGCCTCCTGGAGGGACGCCGTCACCACGCACAGCCATCAACCGTTAGTATTTTACATTGACATTTGACATCACTGTGGCAGATGTACTGTTTTTTTTTATTTAGTTCAGATGTATGAACGTAAATGAAGTACATAAATATATATACAACGTTATTTTGTTTTATGTGCGAAAACCGAAACTCGTGTATATAGTATTTTTATGTAAAGAATTTATGTACAAAATTTCAAGAAGCTATCATGAAATATCACAAAGTTTTGAGCTTGTTATGTTACCTGGTCGTCCCTACATAAATATGGTCAACGAGCCGCTCGCCCGCTCGCTCCTACAGCGGCGCGGCGCTACACTATGATCCGCCGTGAACTGTATTGTTGCGCTCGGTAACCACATTGCAACATTTATAAATATTTTTGGGAAAGGATATTAAATGGTGTAAAAATGATTGGAATCGATTCAGTTGCTTGTTCTGAACAAACTATATTCAGGTTTAGTATAAAGAAAAATAAAGTTTGTAACGGTCTCCTAAAGTTTAGCTGTGTTTACGCGGCAAGCGGGAGGGCTACCCTTCCCCCGCTTCAGCACTGCGCACCCGCGCACCGCCTGGGCCCGCGCACGCCCGGCAGTCCGCCGGCGCAGCCGTAGCCTTGTTAATAGAATTACATTACAAAGAATAAATAAATGTTATAAGTTGTATATGTGTAGCGGTACCTACAAACGCCACATGGAACAACGCGTCATACTGACGTCACACGAATTCTACATCTCGCAATCAGAGTTTATCGTGCAACTAGCATATATACAACTTCCTAATTTCAACCGTTGGGCAAGTGCCCGCCAGACATAACACCCGTCTGGTCGGAGGATCCTCCCTTTTCTATGAAGGATGAGTGAACTTTACTCCCTGTTCCTCATGCCTCCACATATGTAAGAAAAGTAGTGGGTGGCAATTTATTTATATAGTAGCTACGCTCTGTGGTTTCACCCGGGAAGATTTGGATGGTAATGGAGCCGATTCTGCTGTTCACAAATTAAACTAAAAGTTATGTGCATCTTTTTCTTCCCATTTCGTTAAGAAAAGGACAGAAGATAAAATGTCAGTTTAGACTTGTCAAATTAGTGCGCTCCTGACATAAACTGGCGTATTTTTAGTCGTCATGTTTAGAATCGTGTCTAAAATGTCCATGGAGTATCTTAATTTGACAGGATTAAATTAAAATGTTATCTTCTATCCTTTTCTTAACAAAGTGAAAGGAAAAAGATACAGATAACTTAAAATTAGTTTAGTTCGTGAACAACAGAATCTGCGCCAATGTCGGCCTAAAAAATCATCATCATCATAATCTCAGCGTTAATACCAGTCGCACCCGTAGCTTTTCAGCTTTGGAGTCTGGGGTCCGCTTTACCAGTTTAACTGCTGATTTTGGCTAAACTTCGATATTTTCCGTAAAGCGACTGCCGTCTGACCTCCACAACCGGAAGGCGATATCTAAGCAGTGCAGTTAGACCAATTATTAGACTTTTGAGGGCTCCAACAACCCGTAACGACTGCCACTAAATGATCGTATGGCAACCGGGACCAACGGCTTAATGTGCTTTCCGAGGCACGACCAGACCAGTGCAAATATTCATATTCATGCATACAAATATTTGCACTATGCGGGGATCGCAACCGCGCCTTCTTGTGCAACGGCCGCGTTCGCTACCGCTACGCCACGGAGGCTGTCCGGCTAAAAAGTATCCTATGTATTATTTTTGATAATAAACTTTAAATTAAAATTGGAAGCGTGCATAACATAAATAGAATCTACTATAAATATTTAAACTGAACTTTTCTTTCCACAGTTATAGACAAATAGCTCCGTTAACGTTTGACCCCAACATGGATGATGACACCATACAAATGGAACCTATCCTCATAAAGCAAACGCCGTCTACTTCCAAACAAGTGAAGGTATTAGTGAAATATTTACTCTTTAAAGCCAACAACCGCTACGCTTACCGCGGCTGGTGCGTGGATGGGTGACGATCTTTACATAAAAGAGGGATATTTCTCGTAATTTTAAGAACATTTACACTATAGACCTTCCTTTAGTCACTGTAGCGTTCGTGACGGGGTCCACGAAGACCGATGCCTCCTGGGTCAGGGTTGCGGGTTGGTTAAACAAGAAACCGTGGCTCTGGCCGTCGCACAGGCAACTGAAGAAGCACGGGTGGGTTTTAGTCAGTAAAAGTCTGACACGCCCTTCCGCTCCGCCCAGAGCGGAAGAAGTCATTTGATGATCTCCCATCCCAACAAAAAAAGGCTATAGTGTTTTAAAGGAGTTTATTTTTAACATAGCCTCCCGAACGTAACAGTTAATTTATTTAGAAAGTTGATTTTTCTTTTGCAGAGTCCAGAAGAAGGGGTTGAAGCTTCAGCGGGTGGTGGACGGAGAGTTGCTGTTTTGTTCGACTCTACTTTAGCTGCTTACCTTATGATGGGGAATCTGTCACCGGTATGTAAGATGATTTATTTTGAACTAGCTCCTCCACGCGGTTTCATCCGCTTAGTACTCGATCTCGTGGGAATCATCATCATTAACCTTTTATCGTCCCACTGCTGGGCACAGGTCTCCTCTCATAGAGAGAAGGATTGAGAGTAATCACCACGCTTGCTCAATGCGGGTTGGCGATTTCAGACTTATAAAGTCCAGGTTTTCTCAAGATGTTTTCCTTCACCTTCAGTCATTGGTGTCCAAGATATACTTAGAAAGTACATATAATTTTAGCAAAGTTGGTACTTGATACTTCAGTCATTGGTACATGCCTCGCCTGGAATCTAACCCGCACACTCATACTTGAGAGGCTGGTGTTTTAACCACTAGGCCACCACGACTTCAATCTCGTGGGAATATCAGCATCAAAAGTGATAGGTACCTATTTATAAACCAGGGGTGTGCCAAATTTAGTAGTTAAAGTACAAACGAACTAGTAGTATAGTAAGAAGTAGGTAGTAGGATCAAAATCAAAAAAAAAAAAACTAAATCAAAGCATTGAAATAAATTTGCAAATAAACCAGTTACAGACACGAAGAAGCAGAAGGTCGGTCAGTCAGTAAGGTGAAGCTAGTCGCCCATTCCAAAGAGTAGGTACCTATGGGGAAGAACGGGCAAGAAACTCCATGGACACTCTTTTAAATTATCAAGCTACTATTGATACAAATACAAATTCATCATTAATTAATTTCAAATACGGAATGTTTCGGTAAATATTCAAGACTTTAATACCTTGTAATGATTTCAGGATCTAAAGAGTCATGCGGTAACGTTGTTTGAAGTAGGCAAGCTGCCTGACGAAAGTCTCGACAGTTTACTAATGGAACTCGACAAGGTGAGTTTTATTACCTAGTTTGAATGTTTTAAAGTGTAAACTTAGTTACTCTGGATATTAACTGCAAGTACACCACACCAGGGGCAAATCTGCGTCATAACTACGTTTTTATTGTTTAGTTTATTTTGTTCATCAAATTCAAATCTTTATTTTACTCTAGTTTTTCTTATTTTATGGAGGCCGGAAGTTATGAAAAAGAACAACTGTTTTCCAGTCAAATTGTAACGCATTGTTACAACAACTTGTCAGAATATGACTGGAACCTTAACGATCATTTTAATACCCCTAGCCCGTAGGCTAGTTATTTAGTTCGTTTATTGACAACGAAGGTACAGTCGATAGTAGGCAATGACAAGTAGAACGTAGCTGATGTCGCACTGAAGTCTTCCCTTACGTCCACGAAGTCCATTTCGTACACGTACAACAACACCACAGAAGTTACTTAACGTAGTACTTGAAGTGCTTGTTGCAGTTGTGGCTATAGATGCTCTCGATTATCGCTTCATAGTTATCGCTTGTTTCGCTTCAATAGTCAAATGTAGACTCACGCGCTGAGTCACGCCGCAACAGTATAAAAATATGTAACATAATTATTCTAGGTGGTAGCAGACCCTGAGATCGAAGGCGAAGCGCGGCGATACCTTGCCGCCGCTGCATGCCTAAGGATAGCGCTGCGAACTCTTCGGCCTAAGTTACGACCGCTTGACCTGTTACGCTGTGAAGCGCTACATGCGCTAGGCGCGGCTGCGAGGAGCAGACTTTTATCTACTAAGTATAAGTGAGTATTATTTATTTAATTAATAGGGTTTAAAACATAATAAAATACTGTATATGACACTTGCATATAAAAAAGTAAAATATAAAATCATCAAGGTCAGGTAAACACTCCACTGAATGTAATATCAGTGTTCATAACTTCAGATAATTTACATTCCATCGCGATTTGGATCAGGGGAGTCTCGCCAGGGGGAGTGAGGAGTATGACTCCCCCGTGACGTCTAAGAGTGGCGCGCGTGGAACACTTCGCGCCGCCATCTCGTGTCCTGATATTTGGGGGCGACAGACTCGAGGACGTCTGTCGCCCCCGGGCCGATTTAGGCGGGCTGGAAGACGGTTACGTTATCAGCTGCCCGCCGACGCCCGGTGTCCCTTTTTTTTCCTAATCATGTATTATTATTATTACTTATTTATGAAGAAATTATTTACTGTACGGTCAATCTGGGTCACTTTGATTGGTTCGGGTAACATTGACAGTCGGACCATGAATTAGTTTCGATTTTTTTTTCGTATGATACCAACACAATATACAAATACTTCTTGTAACTTTGTATTTTTAATTTAGTTCCGTAAACGTTAAATATTTCTTTTTGTTTCTATTACCTATTTCAGCTTTTTTCTATTTAGTTATGCAAAAAAATTGGTCTCAAACGTGTTTTTAAATGCTCATTTGTAATTTGGACAACAATGCCATACGCCTTAGACTGATTTTATTGACTATTTTATGAAATATAGAAGACAAAACTAGAAATTAATGGTTTTATTTCGTCAGTTGCTAAAAACGTTACTTAAAAATATAACCCGATGTTATAGTTCTTGCAATTCACGAACGCGCGTGGCTCTTAGTTGTGTTCAAGTCGTATCTGTATACGTGTAAATGTGTGCGTGAACGTAGACGCGCTACGGTTAGCATACAAATAATCAATGCTAAAATTATTTTTTCTTTGAAACCAACAATGATAATAAAACAAATGTTTTAATAGTAAGTTTTATTAAAATTAATTATTATTCATCGTCAGAAGTGTCACTATCTTCAAACTCTTCAGTGTCGCTATCAGTTGATTCTATATTAATCGTTAACTCGAAGTCTAAATCGAAATATTTTCTATATTCTTCTTCAAGTTTTTCGACGTGTTTGCAAGTTTTACGCCAGGTATCATTGTCGATATCGTTCATACACTCATTTATTAAATTTTGTAAAATAGTCATATTTTGCCCGATATTTTTAGTTGCAATTTTATTTTTTTAAATTCCCCAGATATTTTCGATACAGTTCAACTCAGGGTGATAGGGCGGCAAAAGTAATATTTCAAAATTCTTGCTTTTAACTATTTCGTCGATTTTGAATGTTATGAAACGATGTTTATTATTTTTTATTAAATCATAGAGTTCGATTTTTTTTAATCGTTCGTCACATAAAATTCCGTTATCAGTTAGCCATTTTATCATATCGCTCTTCCTTGAACTGGACGTAGGAATTTTACTGCTGCGGGCGTTATGATAGGACGCGTTATCCATCACAATAACTGCCCTTTCTGGCAAATTTGGCATAAGCTTCTCTTCTAGCCACTTCTTATAATTTTCAAAACTCATATTTGAGTGATAATCTCCAGTTGTGGATGATGCTTTATATACCAATGAGGCATTTGGAATGAATCCATCTTTAGTACCTGCGTGCACTGTAATAAACCGGCTCCCAGTACCTAATTTCTTCATAAATGGAGTATCTTTATCCTTTATGCCCCATGTATTTTGTCGAACGTGTGACGTTAAAACGTTGTTTTGTGTTTGTCAATGTGTTTCGTCAGTGTAAACAATAGGACGTCCTTCTGCACGGCACTGAGAAATCTTTTTCAAATATTTTACACGCCATAGTTGTAAATCATGCCTTTCTTGTAATACTCGTCGGTTACTGCTAATCTTTCGCCATTTATAACCAATTTTTATGAGCAATGAACGTAAAGTGCTTAGACACCCGTCAAAGTCTATCTTTTCTCTGAGAACTGACCGAATTTTGTTTAAAGTTGGAATTTTCTTGTGTTCGATGTGATAATTTTGAATTGTACTTCGAATCAAATTAGTGTCGAAATTATCAAAATCAAATTTGCTACATCTTTTACGACGTTTTTTCATTGGGGATAGAAACTTGGTAGATGTAGAGGGCATCTCTTTTTCTTCTTTCAAAATAGAAGTTACAGTACGTTCACTGACCCCTGTTGCTTCGGCGGTTCGTTTTCTTACGTTAGCCAAAGGACTCAAATCACAATTATCATTATTATTCGCCTTCATGAAATTATATTCTTCTTGAAGAAAATGAAAAACTCGGGCGATAATTGCACGACCCTACAAATAATAAAGATTATACAATGTTCATGATCGTTGATCCATACAAAAAGTTTAATATTAAATTAACGCTATAAATGCATATTTAAATAACTCAACTCACTACGAATAATTTTTCGCTTTTTATCGTTATTTGACATGCTGACGGTACTTCGTGGCGGATAGCGACGTGAAAAGAATAAACACAAGTGACCTGAGCGGGCGACCGCTCGCTACTGACCAGTGTTGCCGTTTAGGAAAATAAAAAGTCCCTAGACCTCGAAGCAAAAGTCCCTAGATTTTGAAAAAAAGACGAATAAAAAATGCGCTAGAAGTCGCTAAATATTTCCAAATATTTCATGGTTACAAAATATGTTGTAAATAAAAGGAAATTTGTATTATAAAGTATTTAATCATAGTAATCAAATCAATAGGGTTAAACAAGCAAAAAATTTCGGTATTTATTGCGTCATTTTGATACGACAATTGAACAAGCCACTATTCGTCCTTTCACATACAAACAAATTTATTCTGTGAAAAAGTAAAACCTGGTTATTCCCTTCTTTCTATGAACGTTGTTAATGAATTAATGAAATGAACAAGAAAGAAATAGTAAACAGTGATGAACTTAAAGATCCAACGTCATTCTGGGAGGGGATTTCCAGAAAATCCAATAGCAGTATTCGTAGTGTTGCTAGTAACCACAGTTAAATTTGAACTAAAATATGTCTATGTTTTCTTCTAATTTCATTACCACTACTGTGAATTGGTGGTAATCAACGTTGCATACAAAAAGTCACTAGAAGTCGCTAAATTTATTTTAGTCGCTAGTACGAAAAAAAAAGTCGCTAAGCACATCCAAAATCCGCCAGATCTAGCGACAAAGTCGCTAAAACGGCAACACTGCTACTGACCGCTCCGTCAGGCACACACACTAACGCATTGTGCATGTACACAAAATACCACAAGCAAGAGTCACGCGCGCTCGTAAATTGCAAGAACTATACACAAATTTATTTAAAATATACTTATTAATGCTTTTTTATCAACGTGTGTCAAAGTTATCCATGTAATGATGGTAACGTTGACAGTTAATCTTTACGGATGAAAAGTGTTTTGAGAGCACTAACAAAATAAAATACATTCGTGTGATAGGGTTAAAATATTGTGTAAAATACCGCATTTATCTGTCAAAGTTTTTTTTTTTTTACGATTATAAGCTAGCGCTTGACCGCAATCCCGCCTGATGGTAAGCAGTGATGCGATCGTTGATGGTAAAGCGCGCTAGTTTATTAAGAGCCTATTCACTCTGAAAAACTGAGCGAATAGGAAGGAAGACGGCAGTTGAGCGAGGTGATGCAATGTTAAACCCAACAACACGACCAACGATGCTGCGCCAAAGGGAGATTGATCTGAAGACCCTCCACGACCAAACCTCCAATACAACAACATTAGGCGTATCGCACCCGGCACACATCGCAACACAACTGCTCAGACCCGTCCTCCGTACCGCTTCACCAGACATCATGCCGGAACACGACAAATCGCTTGGCGGCAAGGCTTTGTCTGGTGGGTGGTAACTTCTGCCGACGGCCGATGTTATGGCCTACCACCGAGAGCATTCAGATTGCCAAAGTTACCCAGATTGACTGTATTCATTATATTTTACGTATATAGGCTTGCCATTTCGACGGCGCCATTGTGTCGAGAAGCCCGCGCGGGCGCGGCGGCGGGGTCACTCCCTCACATCGGACCCGCACCTCCAGAGGCACACACTCCGTGGATGAGGCTGTATTTATATCACGTAGCGGGCTATGGACCTCCGACTTTGTTGCTGACTAAGGGTAAGTTTCAATGAAGCTTTCCGCAAGGTAGAATTCTCGGCCCTCTGCTTTTTTTGATATATTTCAATGATCTTCCAGAAAGCACCTTGCAGAATTGCATCTTTTTCGCGGATGACAATACTATTATTATAGAAAGCCAAGATGAAAATGCATACAAATCCGTTTCAGAAAAAGCTCTTTTAAGTGTAGATAAATGGATGAAGGATAATAATTTAAACATAAACATAAGTAAAACTAAATTAATTGAATTTCAATCTTACAACGCCAAAAAATTAGATTTAGACAATGTATATGAAGATGAAAAGATACAATCAATAGATCATTTAAATTTTCTGGGACTTTATGTTGATAAACATCTAACCTGGAAAGCACACATTGAATCCATATGTCAGAAACTGGATGGATTTGTGTTCGCATTAAAAAAACTAAGACTAAACGTTTCTGAAGAAGTGGCTCTATCAGCTTACCATGGCTACCTGTCATCTGTACTAAGTTACGGTCTTATAATGTGGGGAAACTCAGTCGACACCTACAGAGTTTTTAAAATGTAGAAATGGTGTATCCGGGTTATTAATAAAGCATGGTTCTTAGACGGCTGTAAATCTCTATTTAAAAAATGTAAAATCCTTCCTCTACCTTGTATGTATACAGTATGTTAAGAAAACCCTGTCCGACCCATAAGGATAATAAAGGTTAGGTAAACACATGACCAAATATAATATAAAATTTTACGTAATCATCATAGAAACAACACAAATGAATTTTGAAATAATCTTTTTTTCCCGTGAATTAATTCCAACTTCCCCGAAATTTGGTAATTTAAAAAAAAGTGACAACACCGGTATTATGATGAGCGAATAGCGATGCGACCACGTGCTGCGTGCCCTGCCCCCCGCCACCCGCGGAAGGGTGGGATAACGCACATTGATTAAGTTACCTCTTTTTGCGAAATAATATTTATTTTTTTAGGGGATTTTTTTTTTAAGTTTAGCCCGGTTTTGTATGCATTAGTAGAATCAGTTATCGATACCTAACAACACCTTCACGGGTCGGACAGGGTTTTCTTAACATACTGTATAAGAGACATCTGCATTTTTACCAAAAAATACATGCATTATTTTAAATTACGCAGTGAGGTCTTGACAAGACAAACGAGGAGTAAGTTCCGAAACTTATGATATCAACCACCTTTTAGAAAAGATATTTATAAGAAAAATGTGTTCAATATGTGTATTTTAATTTATAACAACATTCCAAGCAACTTGAAACTGTTGGAGGGTGGTGTTTTTAAAACGAAATTGGTAGAGTGGCTTCAAGAATATTGTTTTTACAGTATAAAGGAATTTTTGGAACATAGAAATTGAAATGTTTAAGGAATAATGATTGTATAACATCAAACATTTGGACGTTTGCATGCAAGCAGAGTACTACAACTTTTAGGTTTTCAGAACTTACCTTTATAAAAAAAAATGTATCTCAAGCAAATGAAATATTCGTCTTATCCTGCACTGTTATCACTTAGTTACCAATTATTTAATTTAACACTGGGTAATTGCCTAACACACTATCAGTAGCAATGAGTTTCATTTTGACAGTTGAACAACATTCTTTGCATTATTTTCCTTATTGAGCAGACACATTTTCCAACATAAGGAGTACCTAATGCAATAACAATAAGCTACATAATTACACCTGATAGTAGGTAATAATGTGTTACACAATTAAGGTGCAGCTTGAAAGACTTCCATACCCGGTCGAAGGACTTCGAGACATCAAGGGAGACGGCAATGGCTTACCCACTTTTAGAATAGAATACTTTTATTTCAAACTGGAGTCCATAGGGTTAGTAACAATTTTACTTAACTTCTAGTGGTCCCCAGTTGACCGGTTGCGGCGAAACCCGTACTGTCGGTCACTGAGGAGATTACCTTCCAAAATCGTTCTAACTTTCAACTTTTTAGTGGTAACTTATCTCTGCTTCCGCCATCGTGAGTTTAAACCGTGTCGTCAGTTTGCCAGTGCTAAGTTTCGTTGTGTATTCAGGGAGCCAGCTCCGCGGCGTGCCCCGGCTGCTGCTGGGCTACTCGCGGCTGGCGGTGTCGTGGTGGGGTGCGGAGGCGGCGCTGGAGGGCGCGGGCGCGGCGGCGGGCGCGCTGCAGGCGGCGCCGGCACTGCGGGCCGCACGCGCCGCCCTCACCCGCGGGCCTGTGCTGCTGCAGGCCGCCGGCGTGCGCCAGCCCGCGCCGCTCAGGCACCTCATGTTCCCGCCGGAGGCCGACACGTGCTCCGGTAACACCTCCGAGCGGACGAATACACTTGCCCACGATTCATGTTAACAACTGCGCGGTTACTTTACTTGCGAGTTACAGGATTTGTGTACCATCATTATGACGCGTTGTTGGCACATAGCGGTTGTGGATATCGCTCTAAGGTCAACTTTTCCTCATTTATGAACAGTATGCTGCTAAAATTTTATTCCGTGATGCTTGGTAATCTGGGCATCTCCCAATTGCAATAATGTCCCTTTGTGCCGATTGGCCTAGTTCTGTTCTGTCTCCTGCTTGTTATGGAGGGAAGTGGAAAAAATATCTATTTTCTTATTTCTCCGCTATTCTTTTCTGATTAATTTCGTTGCGGGACTCAAGACAGTTTAATCGTTTCTCCGCGACTCATCGAGCTTCATTGCTCGGCGTTTTTCTGGCGGTCTCCACTGTTGATTCTGACTTTCAGGAGTTGCAGTGGATGGGAAAAAGTGTGGCGGGTCTTGTCCCATAAAAAAAAAGTATGCTCCTAAACAGCTCGAGTGACATATTGAGTGGGCTGTCCAGACAGTGCACGTGTTTGTTAGATCATATCGTACAACTTGGAATTTAAGAAATTCAAAGATTTTATGAACAATACTAAAGAAACGGGATTTGAGTAGGCCATATAAAATAATCAAACTGCCAAATAACGACCCCAATTAACCGAAAAGGAAAAAAAACAACACATAATTACACATACGTAATTATTAATTTTCCTTTGTAAATTTAATGTTCTTTCTTTTCTCTTACAGAGTCTCAAGCATTGTGGTCTCGTCACGCAGGGCTCCGACGACTACTCAAACGACTAAGATTAACACGTTCAGTGGGCTACGTCACGTTAGCGGATATCGGTGTGCCCGACCTGGGTTGTTCACGGCCGCCTGCTACTGTACAACTAGGTAACAAAATAACATCTTAATAACTCCTTTCTTACTCACTCTGCTCTTGATCCAAAACTAGCTTCATGCGAAGCTACATGACATTACAACTGGAGCCCAAGCCTCTATTTTTATAAAAGTTCGTAGTCTGCTAAATTCATAATGATCGATCAATTATCTTAGTCGTCTCGTAATGGAATGATGATAGAATGACATTGCCTTATTGCCGTTATTATAAAACCTGTTAATAGAAAAGATTTTCTAAAAACCAATACTCAGTTTGACCATTTATTAAAATGGAGTACAGTGTCAGTGATTGACCACTGGAAAGTCATAGTGACGCCATTATGTTAGTAGATTACGAAACTTGTCAAAATCCATCATTATAAAATCACTGATCGATTATTCTGACATTATTGTAGTAATAGCAGACTAGGACTCCTGTAGGCCTAGTATGAGTTTTCATTACGAAACTTGATCGTTGATATCGAAAGCGTTTGACTCATCATTATAATTATTAAAAAAAAAAAAAGATTGGTCCGCTTCATACTAGGCCTTCTGGTGTAGTCTATAAAAATGTCAATGTGAAAACCTTATGCTAGGGATTGACGCTATTTATAGCTCACTTCAAATTCACTGAACTTAAGTGTTCACGGTGAGATTTTTATAGAACCGAAGTACAGGTCCCGTTCGGGGTTGATTATCTAAGGTTTACCTGACTTACATAGGTATCACTTATAGGTGTTCTTTTAATATACCCAAATATAATATGTAAAGAAAACCCCGTCCGACCCTTAAGGATAATAAAGGTTAGGTAAACACATGACCAAATAAAATATGAATTTTTTTATAATCATCATAGTAACAATATCTACTAATGAATTTAATTTTAATTTTATTAATTTAATAATTTTTTTTTCCGCGAATTAATTCCAACTTCCCCAAAATTTGGTTGTTTTTAAAAAAGTGACAACGCCATTGTGGCCGTTAATGTTATGAGCGAATAGCGATACAACCGCGTGCCCTGCTCCCCTTCGTCCGCGCATTTATTGCCTGCGTATATAAATAAATAATATATATATTTTTTAGCGGGGTTTTTTTATTAGTTAAGCCCGGTTTTGTAGGCCTTTGTAGAATCAGTTATCGATACCTAACAATACTTTTACGGATCGGACAGGGTTTTCTTTACATATTGTGTAAAGTTATACCTGTGGATCAGACAATTGGGAAAATGGAATAAATCGCGTACGCCAAGTAAAGAATGGCGGGATCAGCATCCTAATTGAGCTGTTACTCAATTACTATCCAAATCATTTTAAAGTTTATTGTTAATCTATTGCTTCTTATGTTAGATAAATTATGTCTGTTTAGCAACGGTAATAGCGCAATAAATGTTGTTGTGTTTTTAAAATGAAAGCCATTCCTACTTTTAGTGTTTTACGCAATTATCCCACAGTTTTACTTTTCGCATTTACGCAATATACATTACTGGTTCTAAATACGAATATAAATAAGGTTTTTTTTATTTATATTATACAGTATGTTAAGAAAACCCTGTCCGACCCGTGAAGGTGTTGTTAGGTATCGATAACTGATTCTACTAATGCATACAAAACCGGGCTAAACTTAAAAAAAAATCCCCCTAAAAAAAATTAATATTATTTCGCAAAAGGAGGTAACTTAATAAATGTGTGTTGACCACCCTTCGCCTGCCGCCCGCGGGGGGCGGGCGGCAGGACACGCGGCACGTGGTCGCATCGCTATTCGCTCATAATAATACCGGTGTTGTCACTTTTTAAAAATTACCAAATTTCGGGGAAATTGGAATTAATTCGCGGGAAAAAAAGATTATTTCAAAATTCATTTGTATTGATACTATGATGATTACGTAAAATTTTATATTATATTTGGTCATGTGTTTACCTAACCTTTATTATCCTTATGGGTCGGACAGGGTTTTCTTAACATACTGTATACTTTACTGTACACCAAATATAAAAGGGTGTCTCTGACATCGACGCACAAACGAGTACCATGGATCCAGTACATGATTCTGAAGCCCCCAGTGGTGGAATTTTTCGTCGGCTTTTTCATGATTTAAAAACAATAAAATGCTGTTTTTTCACTTTAAACCGTTCATAATTGCTATACTTTTATAACCCAATATGATTTTAAAGGAAAAATTAATTAATTCGCTAATTATACAAAAAAGCGTAATGTGAACAAAACTCGTAAAACTATCCTATCAGCTGATTTAATAGACTTCACATCAGGGGTCAACGTCATACCCACAAACGCGCACGGCGGCACGCTTGCAACGTTCAAAGGCCGAGCCGACACATTTTTTTAAACACTGTAATTTCTGTAACCGCTCATTAACGACATAAATGACTATCATAATTTTATTAGTGGCATGCTGTGTAGCCTTTTCGCAAAGTTTGCGTTACGATGTGAGATACAGCCTGTATATATTGGCTTAGGAATACAGTCAACACTACAAAATATATAATAGGCGGCCTTATCACTAATGCAATCTCTTCCAGGCAATACCTAATAATATAATATACATAATATACTTTTAAATTCCACAGTACCACAACGAAAGAAAAAAGACATATGCGGCATTGCGAAGCCAGTCAGCGAAATATCTCTATCATCAACAGACTCCACAGAAAAGTACACAGAAGAGTACTCTAAAACCCTGGCAAGGCTACAATCCCCCATAGAGTCTCACTTCGCCGTCACTCCTACCACAGAGAGCAAGAACAGTTCACCAGCAAATGGCTTCACTAGCGTAGAATGTGGCCAATTACTATGCGAAGAACTAGACAACATGGCACTCGATGACGTCACAAAACACGCAAACAGCAAGGAATCCATAGCCAATAGCGACGATTTAGTACCTATACATTCATCTTCAGCCAGTATTGAAGACCTAACCAAGAAACATTCCAAAGAAAACTCAACTAGCAAAGAATCAATCGCCTTATCCGATGACTTAGTCCCGATTCGCTCCTCGTCAGTTAGTAGCGAGAATTTGCACAAGAAATCTGCCAACCAGTTGGACGATTTGTTGAGTCCCGCTGAGGAGTCGATCTCTATGTTTACGCAGTTGACCGATAAGTTGACGGAGATGTCGGCCGCGGAGGGCGATAGTGGGGTGGATACGACTCACTATGTGTCTGATGAGGAGGCTTGTAGACCAGAGGTATGTGGAATATACATATTTTGTGAATTGTTCATCAATCTAATGTTGATATAGTTTATTCATTAATTCTCCCTTAAGTATCCTATTTACTCGGGCAAAATAACATAAATAAACCTATATTGTTTTTATATTTTATATTTTCAGTTAATTTGAATAAAAACAAAATATATTACATTTATTTCAATAATTCTTCTTCTAAGTTTTTTGTTCCCTCGAACCACTCTCGAAAAACGAAACAGCAGAGAAAGCATACATTTTCGCCTCGCGGTAGAAAGGAGGGGGATATTAATTCCTCTCATAAACCACGCCGGCGGTATATTCTCCGTCCGTCTTACGAGTCTTCGATCACGTGTCCTGACACGGCTTTAACATTTTTTACCCATACCAAAAAAATGCAAAACGCTTGAATATTATATACTAAAACTGATGTATTTATGTTTTCAGAGGTGGACAATAGTAGATCTGCAGTTTGGCATACCGCTTTTTGATGAAACATTATGCGAGAAAATTTGCAAGTGTATAGTGGAACGAATAGCCAAACCTGAACTGTGAGTTTATATGTAATAAAATGTAGTGTAATAGGTATGGCATAGCACATTCAGCCAATCATGTTCCCACTGTTGGGACACAGGCCTTAATCTTTCTTCGAGAGAGAGTGGGCTGTATAACATGCGGGCCCAGTGTGGTTTGGTAGATGACACATGGCTTCAAATGTTTTGTTCTAAGATTTATCGGTTTCCTCACGATATTTTACTATACCGTTTTGATAGCAATGTTGGTGAAATATTTCACACTGTATTGGAATTAAGAAACTTTTATAATTGTCAAGTTATGAAATAGTAAACTGAATATCATACGTAATAAAACTCAAATTTCCTTTGAAACCAAAAACTTAAAATTTTTGTTACAATTAGTCGCTCAAAAATCTATTTAGCATACATTTAAATGAAGTAGATAAACTATTCAATAGAGGAAGTATGTAAATGATCTGAATACTGCTACAAGTAAGCACCAGCGTTATTCCTCCATAGCGGTCTCCTTCATATAGAGAAGGATTGAGCGTAATAACCATGCTTGCCCTTGACTTAAAGTCCAGGTTTCCTCAAAATGTTTTCCTTCACCTTGTAATCAGTAATATTGGTGTCTAAGATATACTTAGAAAATTCTTATAACTTAGAAAAGCGTTATTATTATTAATATTTTCGTCTTTTCAGATTGGAGAAAGTGAAAGAGGACAATGAATTCATACGATCAGACATATTGAAGTTTGTTTCACAGTGCCAGGTAAGCTATTTATCTTATTTAACATTTATTCTGTCTACAAATTCAACCGTCTTAGTACTGAAATGAAATGAAATCTATTTATACGAAGTGTATAAAGGGTGTATCTGACATCGACGCACAAACGAGTACCATGGATCCAGTACATGATTCTGAACCCCCCATTGGTGGAATATTTCGTCGGCTTTTTCATGATTAAAAAAAAATCATGTTGTTTTTTTCACTTTAGACCGTTCATAATTGCTATACTTTTATAACCTAATAAGATTTTAAAGTAAAAGCTAATTAATTCGCTAATTACACAAAAAAGCGCTATGAAAACAAAACTCGAAAAACTAACTTATCAGCTGATTTAATAGAGTTCACATCAGGGATCAACGTCATACCTATAAACCCGCACGGCGGCACGCTTGCAACTTTCAAAGCCCGAGCCGGCCCTTGTTTTTAAACATTGTTATTTCTGTAACCGTTCATTAACGACATAAATGACTATCATAATTTTATTAGTGGCATGCGGTCTAGCCTTTTCGCGAAGTTTGCGTTACGATGTCAGTTACACCCTGAATAGTACAAACACCAGCACATCAAGCCACTGTAATAAATTACAATTTCATCTCTATAATCTACCGCGCGGGTCCAGTGCAGCGGGTTGGTATACTATTGTTATGGCGTTGTTATAATAATAGAAAATTTGTAGGTATTGATTCTATGGGGATTATCAACCCGCCTGCCAAGCGTGGGGATTATGGCAAACCCCCTCAAAGCAATGAAATCCTTGGGGGAGGCCTATGTCCAGCAGTGGACCTCTATAGGCTGAAGATTAAGAAGATACACCTCAAAGAACTGCATTTGACTTTATTCTAAAGATTTGTTCGTCAAATCCTAGTATTGACTTGCACTAACGTGAAAAGCATAAACAAGCCATATCTTCGGCCAGACTGCGTATCACGCCCATTTCAGACAATACTCTTTACAGCTATCCCATTATTATTATTTTTTAATATTTTCAGTACTACCCCGGCGAAGACATGGGAATCGTTAAGCGGGGTACTTTAGTTCCCCTTCCTAGAAAGAACCTGGCGTTTGAGAACGGCAGGATCAGCGAGTGGACCGGCAAGTGAATGCCGTTTCGCTCGCAGACGCCATATTTACCATTAGAGCGATAGAGATAGACGTATGTTTGTCGTTCCGGATTTGAGCTTTACTAGACGTTATATAGAATATTCTTATTTTAAACAGGTGTATTGTCAGTGGATGAGGAAATTATTCTTCAAGGCCAGTATTGACTTGGAAAGGCATTGTCTACTATAAAATTTAAAAAAGGAACTAAATTAACAGAACCCCTATTCACCAGAGGGTTGGACACACAACAGTACGCATACATTTCGTCAATTATGTTTAATAATACTAATATTAAATTATCTGCTAGAGAAATTACATTGGATTTGTAAAGTCACAATTCAAATTCACTTTGCATGCTGAATAGGATCGATTTTAGTTACTTTCCATTTCTTATGTCCACTGCAACACCGCATTTCAGCGAGTAAACAGCTTCCATGAGTAAAAAAAATATACCTATACAAAGTAGTATTTACTTTAGCCATGTTCTTAATGTGAAATCTCTGTGTGTAAATTATTAAAACATAAAATGGGTTGCCTACTAGCCGGAGTGCTGGGTACCCGAGTGAAATCTACTTACTGTAACTAACCGCATCACAGTAGCCCTTGACCGATGAAAATCGCCCTTACGGCTAGGTAATAAAGACGCTATCAAAGATAAAGATCACTTAAAAGTGAAAGCGTCGCCCGGCGGCAGCTACCGGTCAGCCATAGGCATGGCGATCTGAAATCGATTAATCGAAGAATCGATTTTTGGAGCCAACAAGATCGATTTTTTAAATCGATATGTAGTACTGAATCGATTCGATGAATCGATATTTCACCCTTGAAAATCGTCGTTCGATTTTATTTGTTATAAACCATAAAACTATTTACAATTAATTGAATGTATCCGTATTATAAGAGTGCTGCCTGTTAAAGAATTATAATAATCAAAATTCAAAAACTCGCGATATGGCTGTATGTTTAGATTCCTTCGCATCTCTTGAATAAAAAAAGTTACATTTGTCGTGTTTGACTTTATGTTTTTGTTTGTATCTTGACTGGACTAAGTTGCGTCATGCCAGCCATAATTTATTGGATAAATTGAGCTAAAAAACATGGTAATGAAAATATTTTTTGATTTTACTGATAATAGATCGTTAAATTCTAATATGTACCTTGTTTTTAATAAAACATTACATTATAAACGAAAACTTGAAAAAAAGATCGATTTTTCGGAAATCGATCTTATAGACCTCGATTTTTTTGTGAATCGATTCATTAGGTCACGATTCGAATCGATTTAAAAATCGATCTTTTTCGAAAAGAATCGCCATCCCTAGTCAGCCAGAGAGCGTAAAAAAAACTAAAATTACGATAGACAGGTTAAATTTGTCTTAGGATACTAAATAATTGAAATGCCTGATGTCTGATAAACACAATATGATGGAGGATCCCTTAGTGGTAGAGCCTTCAGAATATTGCTAACAATATGAGCGAAATTATAATTTTATTCCCTATAAATGTAAAATAATAAAAATATACTATTAATATAAAAAAATAAAACTATACATTAGTTTTACGAAATTGTTAAGAGATTCTAATTAATGTGCAACTTTAATTATCGTTTTAAATTAGTTTTTTTTTCCAATGCAACGGTCAGTATTGTATTTGTTATTTCTTCCTTATGAATCAGAGATTTATTTATTGTTATATTTTTACCTGTAGATACGATTTTAATAATTCCTGTTTTTTTTTTTTTTAGATAAATTATGATGTATAATGTATATATCTGCATATGTCTGATTTACGTCAGAGTCAACATAACTTTGTTACAATAAGCTACACTGAGGTTAATTTTGCAGTAGACTGTAATGCATTATATTTTACTTCGTAAAAACTGGATCGCGCACTACGATTTACTCCGAATACGATTTTAAACTTCATGACATTACAATAAGGTTGTTTTACCGCAGCCCGTCCAACCGAGCCACCTGAGATAGCACTAGAGTAGCAGTGCGTCCTTTTCTACTGGGGTACCAGAATATGAAAAATGTCTTTAGAAATATTTGGTACATTTTTTCAGTAAATTGAAAAAAATCAATAATTAAAAATAATATTTTCAATATACAATATGTAAAGAAAACCCTGTCCGATCCGTTAAGGTATTGTTAGGTATCGATAACCGATTCTACTAATGCCTATAAAGCCGGGCTAAACTTAAAAAAAAATCTATAAAAATAAATATTATTTCGCAAAAGGAGATGACTTAATACATGTGCGGTAGCAATAAGTGGGCGGGCGAAGGGGGGCAGGGCACGCGACATGCGGTCACATCGTTATTTGCCCATAATAATACCGCAACCTTTTCTTGCGGTATTATTATGGGCACTTATCACTTTTTTTAAATTACCAAATTTTGGAGAAATTGGAATTAATTCGCGGAAAAAAAGCGTGGTACTTTCTGGCCGCGCCACAGTCGCATTTTAAATCGCAGTTAATAAGAATAAATGTACATAATATGTTCATTATTGTACGAAAAGAATTAAAAATAGTACTTGAGAGATTCGCGAGATATTTAACAAAATCGGTGGCGCGGCCAGATAGCATGCATCCTAGCCGCGCCACCGTGTACACTGCAACAAATTGGATATTTATGTGGAAACTTAATCGCAAACAATTGTACGACTATTGTTTGTTCTATTGGTAATGAGGAATAGTGTGAAAGTCATTACCCACATGATGAATTTAATAATACCAAAACTAAAACAGTACTTCAACTATGGCAGAACTGTCAGTCAGTTACGATCTTTTTTTTAATGTATTATTAACTAGCGCTTGACCGCAATCCCGCCTGATGATAAGCAGTGACGCAATCGTTGAGGGTAAAGTGCACTAGTTATTAAGAGCCTATTCACTCTAGCCTTGAAGACACTCAAATTTTAATCCGACGGAAACACCGCCGCTGGCAAATTGTTCCAGTCCCTCGATGTACGCGGTATAATAGAGGAGGCGAAACGCTTCGTCCGGATAGTGCTGGAAACTCGCCGTACGACGGGCCGTCCGATGGTGGAACGGAGATGGCGGAATTAAATCATGCAATTCCCTCGCACACTCACCAATATGCATTCTGTAGAACACCGAAAGGCTGGCTACTATACGCCTGTGCTCTAGGCTTTGGAGGCCGTCTTGAGTTAAATCAGGGTCACCAATCAAGAGGCGATGCACGGGGTAGTTTAACACCTGACTACCCCGTGCAGGAGGCGAGGCCCGGACAGACCGGGCCGGCACGAGTGTGGGGCCGCGGCAGAATCAGGGACTCCCGCGGCTCCGTGCGCACGTGACCGGAGAGACACCGGGGTGGTTTTTAGTCAGTAGGAGTCTGACAGACCCCGTCGCCCACCCTAGGGCGGCGGACATCCATTGAGGATTTTCCACCCCGGAACAAAAAAAAAAAAAAATAAGGGTCACCAATCAGCCTCTTCGCACGAGTTAAGGAACCCCAACCCTCCAATATTAGCTTTATCAGCTAATACTTATATTATTTAGCATTTTAAGTATTATTCAGCAGACGTTATCTAGGACATGCGTCACTAACTTAGATGCTTAGTTAACAATAAGATTAGTATATAAGATCAATATTTTGTAGAATTAATTAATTACTGTTACGCTGTTACTGGGTAGAAATTAAGTTATTTTTTAAACTCCTTCGTAGTCGTTTACTTAATTCACGCCTCTCCACTGAATTCAAAGTGGCCAGGTGACATTTTGCAGCACCAGCACAAATGTGACTGCAGTACTCCACACATGAACGGACCTGTGCTTTGTACAACATTAGAAGCTGCCTTGGTGTGAAGTACAGCCGGGTCATTGCGATAACGCCAAATTTCCTGGCCGCCACCTTGACCTTGGACCCAATGAACCGCCCAAAGTTTAGGTTCGAGGAAATCTCAACTCCCAAAAGCTGAAGGCGGTCGGTACACTCCAAGTATACATTCCGAAAAGTAGGAGCCAAGGTGTACGGGCTCCTTTTGGCGGTGAAGAGACACGCCTGTGTTTTGGCGGCATTGAATGCTACAAGATTGGCATTGCCCCATTCGGAGACTGCCTGTAGTGCGACATTCGTACGCTCCACCATAGCCTCTCTTTCGAACCGGATTGATTTCCTACTAGCCCGAGCACCCGGCAGGTATCTCTCCACAACTGTCTCTGACACCCATAGATACCGGGCATCAGAAGATCGTTAATATGCAGCAGGAACAGAGTTGCAGAGAGAACAGATCTCTGAGGAACACATTAGTCGACAAGGGCTCAGGTGAGCATCCGTCGACAACAACTCGAAGGAGCCGTTTAGTCAGGAAGTCTTTTACCTAGCCAGTCAGGCCAGGGGAAATGTCGTACGCTGGAAGCTTGCTCAAAAGGCCAGCGTGCCATACCCGGTCGAAGGCCTTCGAGACATCAAGGGAGACAGCAATCGCTTTCCCATTTTTCTCGAAGTGCTCGCCCCACAAGTGAGTGGCATATACTAGTAGGTGCCCAGTTGAACGATTGCGGCGAAACTCATACTGTCGATCAATGAGGAGATCGTTACCTTCCAGGTATGCTAAGAGGCGCGAGTTCAACACACGCTCCATGATTTTGGAAAGTATGGAGGTTATCGAAATCAGCCGATAGTTTGTAGGATCGGCACGACTAACCTTTTCGGGCACGGGCTGCATGTTGGCAAGCTTCCAGGACTTGGGCACTATACCAGTCCTAAATGAGAGGCGATACAAGCGCGTCAATACAGGAGATAACTGGGGCGCACATGCCTTAAGAACAATCGCTGGTATACCATCTGGACCACTAACTTTATTCACGTCCAGACGACACAGTACTCTCAGAAGCTCCTTGTTTCTAATGAAAACCTCAGGCTTTGAAGTTCCGCAATGAGGTAAATTAGGTGGAACAGCACTGCCAGTTTCAAGACGCGAATTATGAGCATAGAGAGATGCAAAGAGACCTGCTTTCTCTCTAGCCGTATGAGCCAGTGCTCCATCAGGCCTAACCAGCGGAGGCAGTGTGGGCCAACAGAAGTTCGCCTCGACCGATTTGGCGAGGGACCAAAAAGATCTGCTACTGGATGGCTGCGATAACTTGTTGACATTTCCCCTTATTCATAAAAGCTGCTTAAAGTTAACTAGTGATTAGCGATTCTTTAAACATACATTTTTGACCTTTTAACGTTATTTAACTTTAATCATCGCTTATGGATAAACCGCTTAAACACTATGGTGTTTATTCATAAAGGATGATTTAAGTGACGTTAAAAGGTCAAAAATGTATGGTGAAAGAATCGCTAATCACTAGTTAACTTTAAGCAGCGTTTATGAATAAGGCGGAATATGTGTAATGCGATCGAAGCGAGCCTTCTTAAGCGCCTTTTTGTAGGACTTGGCAGCACGATTAAAGGCTCTCTTTTTTGAGCTTAGATCCGGAGCTCTGCGGTCACGAGCGTCAACCCAGGTGAGAAATGCCGTGTGCTTAAGCTGTTCAGCTTGGACATAATCGGCATTGAACCATGGGCGAGCTGACCCACCGACGGGCACGTCACTGAAGGGGATAAAATACTCCACAGCTTGACGCACCACATCGGTTGTAGCGTCCGCACAGCTCGACGGATTGGCAGAAGAGAAGCAGACCTGCTGCCAAGGATAAGACGCAAAAAAGTGGCGCATCTCATCCCAATCTGCTGACTTGTATCGCCACATTTGCCGTTCACCACGTGAGTCGCAACCTGTTGGGGAGAAGGACGATAGAGACTTCACCAGACAGTGGTTAAAGTTCCCAACGGTCAGGAAACTGTTACAACACATCTGTCCGGATCAGACAACTCCCGATACAACAACAATAGGCGCATCGTACCCGTCACACATCGCAACACAGCTGCCCAGATCCGTCCTCCGTACGGCTTCACCAGAAATCATGCCGGAACACGACGAATCGCTTGGCGGCATAACTTTGTCTGGTGGGTGGTAAGTTAGGCCGACGGCCGATGTTGTGGCCTACCACCGAGACAAGTTGTTCTTATACGTTATATATATTGTCATTCTATTTAAATTTAAATTAAACACACTGCGTTGTAAAAAAAACATCAGAAATTAAAGTACAAATAGTTTCTATCTTTCATACTTTACTACTTCATCATAATCATAACGAATAAAATCTTGTATTTTTTTTTTCATTCCTTATAATTAACCTAATTAAGTCCCTAACCTTTCAATTCTGAACCGTCCCTGAAAATTTGGCTTAGGGTAAACGCAGGTATTAACGACCCCCTTAAGGCAATTTTAAAATCAACCATGTTTTTTTAGTATACTGATTCCTCTAAAGATTAATAGTTTCATTTTATATGCTAGTGTTATGTATAAAAAATATATTTACTGGATCAAATACATATAAATAAAAGATAATCTTGTAAAAATTTATTTAAAATGTGGCTTAGTCGATTGTTGCTATTACCGACCCATAAAAACGGCTGTGAAGCTATTAACGATTTTCATGCAGCTATTACCGATCGTGTATGAGAGGAGGCCTTCTTCCAGCAATGGAATGTGGATATGTATGCTAGTGATGATGATGATTACCGATCTTAATAAAAAAAAATACTTATTCGTTTTTTTAATTATCATTATTTTTAATAAAATAAATAAACTTTTAAATTAATCAACATGATACTATTAATACTCATATATATTTATATTTAAGGAGTTTAAACTCTAGGATATTTCCTTATGCTATTGAGATCATAATTTGGTACAACTGGTGCTTACAAACAAAACAACAGAAAACTGTTATTTCATTTGTTACAAGTCACGGATATAAGCGGTTGGTAACATATTCATAAAATGCTTCTGTATTCATCCAACTCAATTCCGTGTTACAAAGTCCCCATCCACGAGGAAATGTAGGCACAAGATTTTTTGGCAAACGTTTATACGGAAAAAGTATCATTGGAGGTGCTATATTTCCGTCAGCTGAAACGGCCACAAGCACAGTCAAGCACTCTTTTTCGTCATTAACAACTCGATTATACACTCGTTTGCTACCTCTGCTGACCAAAATTTCTTTCTCTTTTGGGCATAAAAAGAAAGTAGTTTCGTCACAGTTAAACACTCGTCTAGGATCTTCTAGAACATGATGCAGATTATTTGTGATAAAATAATTGTTCACTCTGTTGAACCATGTGACTTTGTGAAAATTCTCAAACCAATATCTGCCAGGCACACCATTTTTAAAGGATTTGGACGATTTAAGTCATGGACTAGCTTTGCCACTGCTTCTAATAATTGTTCTTTTGTAACTCGAAATCCCATCTTGCGAAGGTATTGAATCCAGTCTAAAATCTGTTTTTCTTCACTTAACAACCGGTTGAACTCCGCAAATTTCATTCTTATATTTCCCGTCGCGTTTGCCTCATAATGTAGTTTTGGTAAAATTAAACCTTTTTGATGCCTGATATACAATTGTACCGTCATTAATTGCTATGATTGCTTCGGCGAGTTGTATTTCACTATATACTTTTTGTCGCTTTTATGACTCCATACTTCTGGAAAAAATATAATTGTATGTTTTATATTGCTTTAGACAAGAAGTACCATTTATTAATAGAAATTATATCATAAACGTAGGTGAGAAACTAAGTAATCTATATACGATCGGTAATAGCTTCTTATAGTTGCTATTGCCGATCCTCATGGGTCGGTAATAAAGTATGTAAGTATGAACATAATTGTATTACCGACTCATAATAAAATGGTTATTTTAATTCAATTGACCATCGGACTATAAAATATATTGTAATTGATTAGTGTCACAGAAAATGTGAACAAATGCACACTGTTTTAAACACAAAAACAATGATTTATTACTGTAACTATTCAATATCGATCCTCGATATAAATCATAACTTTGGTTAAATTTACAACGCTAAAAGGTAAAAACTAGGCAAAAAAGTTGAGTCGTTAATAGATTTTTATAAAGACTGATAGCTTAGATTTAAACTGGAGCGTAAAAATATTTGTGTTAGTGTGATATAATAACATAATAGGAAAATAATATGAAACGTTACGTCGCTGCCATTGCCGACTTATGGATCGTTGATAGCTGCCATGACTAAAACTGATGAAGTTAACACCGTCCCATTTTAATTTAAAGTTTTATCATTTAAAATTACTTTCTATTAATTAAAAGTCGTAAGAAATCAAGAGTTGATGCTTAAATGAATACATTTAGTAATATAAGATAAAGAATAGACGTCATTTGTTTGTATAAATGGCTTAAATAGAAAAGTCATGTACTTACTTGAAGGAACAAGGGGACAGTAGGAAAAGTCCTGCGTCCACGCCGCCTCGCAGTACCTGACGTATTTTATGTCTTTTTTGCACAGATACTTACACCAAAGTAAAAGTATACGATGCTTAAGGAATAAACGCGTGTGAAACTTTGCCTACCTATAGCTAGAATAGTTCTGGAAACGAAAGATTTCAAATTACTTTTATAGGTCGGTAATAACTGCAGATTTTCAATGGGTCGTTGATAGCTGCGTTTACCTTAAGTATCATTGAAAACATACAGGTACAAGGTTAGCTTGTTCAATAAAACACTTAATTTACAAAATATTTATCTTAAAGGGCAATTATTTTATTCAGCAATTTATGACTTAATATACATAATCAAATGAGAGTGTACTAGAACTTAATCTGTTTTTAATTTTAACCCCTTCTTGGACATATCGTCGTAATATTCCCATTCTCCATGATAACTTTTTTTTTTCACTGTACGTCGAGAATGTACTCTATAATGTCCTACTTAAGAGCCATCACTTCATAGAGGAGTCAAGAATTCAATTACTGCACTCAATGCAAAAATTTTGTCTTGTAAAACATGTCGTTTCGTCAGGAAAGTCGTTTAAAGAAAGGTCCATATCCAATTAAAAAATATGAAATATTTTAAATTTTGTTCTCTGTTTTCCTTTGCAATCATGCTCAGAATCTTCAATCATAGCGGCTTCATCTATAGCGGTCAAACCACAGTCTGTCAGATTAAATAAATTTAAAGGAATTATGGGACAGTTTCTAAGCAGAACATGGTTGCATTCAGCAACCAACAACTGCAACTGCAATTTATAGACTCAAAATTGGCGTGGAATGTACACTTGAAAAAGGGTCTCAGATACTCTGTTCTTTTTTAACAAATACCTATCAAAAGTATAATCTTAGTGTCTCTATGCACCAACTATTAGTGATAATTTGGACAAATGCGAGTTGATGAACATTGATGTTTCCGATTTTTCGGTACAAGCTACTACGATTCCGTATGTCAGTGCGTCAAATGCACAAGTATTTCTTAGTACGACGCCTTGTATTCCAGAGCTTGAAATATTGCCGTTAGAACAAACAATAGTCGTACAATTGTTTACGATTAAGTTTGCACATAAATGTCCACTTTGTTGCAGTGTACACGGTGGCGCGGCTAGGATGCATGCTATCTGGCCGCGCCACCGATTTTGTCAAATATCTCGCGAATCTCTCAAGTACTATTTTTAATTCTTTTCGTACAATAATGAACATATTATGTACATTTATTCTTATTAACTGCGATTTAAAATGCGACTGTGGCGCGGCCAGAAAGTACCACGCGAAAAAAAGGATTTTATTTTGGTCATGTATTTACCTAACCTTTATTATCCTTATGCGACGGACGGGGTCTTCTTTACATATTGTATATCAATAATGTGGTAACACACAACAAAATAAGCTGTGTAAAGTGTGGGGAAAATACCACAGTAGGCCTTGGTTGTGACTACATGGCCACATTGTGTTTATTTTTTCTAGCATAAAACAATGGCCACGCTCATTTTTCATTGGCCCTAAAAAAAATTATAGTGTCGTTTAATAAATAAAAACGCGTGATTTATGTAGTAAAAAGTGCATTCAGTGAATAATTCATAAAGAACATTGAAATATTGTAGCATAGTGGCCACATCATGACTTTGTCCCAAACCTTCCTCCTAGTCGGTTCACGTGGGAAACGAAAGGAGATAGGTTTAGTTAGGATAGCTTACAAAATAAAAAAAATATTACAACCAAGAAATGGCTCAAAGGTCTTAGCAACCAAGCCAAAAACTCAAAAAAAAGGACAATAAAACAATGGGACACCCTATTAGAAAGAGACGCACATCTGTTCTCTCGCTCGGCTCGTTTTTTATTTCAAGTGCGCAGTCCACTGCATGTCGTAAATATTAAGAGCGAAAAAGAGATCTTTATGTCGTTTGCATCCATTGACGCGACTGCTGGCTAACCAAGTTTTAACGTGACATTGCTGAGCGCGTACCTATTTATAACCCATTTACCACCACTCCACTCTACTCTATAACAAGTTTTAATGATACTTGATAACCCAAATTAACAGAGCGATGTGACCTAAATTAGATTATGTCGGGACTAAAGTTGTTGAAGCTAACGTAACATCAGACTAAAGGCGTGGGTCCACCGCATCGTACACGGGCACGCGGCGCATTTTAGTCGCGTGTCTTCATTTGTTTGATTACTTGGGTCTACGTCTCTATTGGACTACTTGAATATGTCCCACGAATATACAACATTATTTTTTGTTTATACGAAACCCGAAACAGTATGTTTAAATAAAGAATCTATGTACAAAATTAAAAAAAAAAACGAGTGTGAAAAATATGGTCCACGCCCGGACGGCCAGATGAGCGGTGCATTGATCTCTAGCGTCGGCTGTTGCGCGGGCGATGATCTACCGTAAGCGGCGTATCGCGCTTGGTAACCACTCTACAACAATGTCTAAATGTATTTGGAAAAAAATATAACATGGTGTAAAAATTATAGGAATCGATTCAGTTCTTTTTTTTACAATTGGTCTAACTGCAATGCTTAGATATCGCCTTCGGGTTGTGGAGGCCAGACGGCAGTTGCTTCACGGAAAATATCGAAGTTTAGCTAAAAACAGCAGTTAGACTGGTAAAGCGGACCCCAGACTCCAAAGCTACGGATGCGACTGGGATTAACGCTGAGATGATGATGATGACATATAGCATGGCATGGTACACGGAGAGGCTACATACGTGTTTTAAGCTTCGAGCGTCCTACATCCTGCAGTGTAGGCATTGTCCGTAGATTCCAGTAGCACATGCGTAGCCTCTCCATGCGGCGTGCCACGCCATACATAGTCGTGGGTCATATTCGTGTAATCCAGTGGAAAAGCGGACAGGAGTGAGCTTTGTAACCGCCTATTTAAGCAAATCACGTATGTATCTATGACGTCTATTCATGCGTAGCCTCTCTGTGGGTGGCAGTGGACAGAACCACAAACATTTTCTTACAAAGCGAAGTTTAATTATACGAGCATAGCTTCTTCGTGCGCCGCGGTGGGCCGACGCTTTAACGGAAAGTGTATTACTATGAATTAGTAAAAGTGTGTGGATTTCTTTGACGATGCACATAAAGCAGATAGCGTTGAATTACAATTAAGCGAAAAGCGCTTACGATACTCCTTACCGTTCTACCACAAGGCTGATATGTGCTCTTCGCAGATTCTACTAACTGCTACTACTTAGGTACAGGCGACAGCACATCAAGCTACTGCAATCTGTCCGATTTCTTAATTAGATTTACAACTTTATTTATAAAGTATTAAGGTTCAAGTTTGATTGGGAATTTTTGACAGTTTCGGGTACGTTGACCTGTTGTCGTCCGTACATATTTGAAACCATTCTTTAACTCTATACCCTTAAGGGTAGACGGCCATAGCTATTTTACTACTAGTAAGTATCCGTCCCTTATGCCTCGACCACACTTTGGAGATTGATACCGTCAATTAGAAGAATACAGAAGGAATATTTTCGTTTTTTATATTATTTAGTGTAATGTATCAGCAAGTGTGGTTACGCCATAATACGAGCAGACTTATTTGCTTGTAAATTACCACACAAATTAATCAACTTTATGTTTAATGGCTTACTTCTGTTTTTATTATAATAAGATAACAATAAACTATTTGTAAATATTTCAGAACTTTTATTCAAAATAAATTTCTTTTGTTTTATATTTGGTTATAAAGGATGCTATAAAGAGGAAAGGGCCTAAATTAACAGCTTGGTTGGAGTGTATCTTTTTTACACTATACTTAGGTACTACAATCTGTCAGATTACCTCATTAGATTTTCAACTTTATCTCTAAAGCATTAAGGCCCAAGGTTGATTGGGAAAATCTGACAGCTTGGGGTAGCTTGATCTGCTGTGGTCCGTACGTCGAGGATGTTTTGTATATTGTATAGTTAGGATTAGAAAAGACTACATGCCTAATGCTAGATTCGCTTCGAAACACCATAATCCAACCGACAAGTGAGTATATAAATTCTAGAATGCGCAAACTGCATGCCTACCTACTATAACCTTATCATTAGCTAGTTTTTATCCGCAAGGAGATCAGAAATTATCCCACTGGAACGTGCTAGCAGAACAAAAAGTATCCTATATGTTAAGACAGGTTATAAACTATCTGGAACTGGATGCCCGCTGTCGACTGCGACGACTGCTGGGAGGAGACTGCGCGACATACGCTGGCAGAATGTGTCGCTTGGGAGGGCCCGCGCTGCGCATTCATCTCAGAAGTAGGCAGTGTCGAGTCGATGTAAGACGAGAGCAAGACAAGAGTCTTGGAACGCGAGATTTCCTTCTGTGAAACCGGGATCTCGTAGAATGAGGCACGGAAAGAGAGAGGGTGATCTCACCTGCTAACCTGGCCTGCAATAGGTACATCGGGCGTCGGCAGAGGGCGAATAACGACGTCTTCCAGGCTCCCTAAATGGGTCCACTGGGCGCTGCGAATCGTTCCACAAGCAGCCCTCTAAGACGTCGTGACAGAAGTCAAACACCGCACTCTCTCTCTCTCCTCTGACCCGAAGACGCCCGCAGAGGTGGACCAGCAACAGTTGGAGGTTGTGGAAGTATCATTCGTTCGGCGTAGGTGTGTAATGACGACGAATGGAAGACCGGGGTGGTTTTTAGGAAGTAAGAATCGACAGACCCCGACTCTGCCACAGGGCCGCGGACATCCAGACCATTCATTCAGTCGATTTTGCATGATTGATTAACACATACTTATCATAACGTACAGAGTACCTACCTACATTAAGTCTGACTAGACTGTTTAGACGTCTGAGGTTACAATATTTCGCATCCAGCTCGAAATTGGGCGTACTCTTCTTCAAAACACCATCATAAATTAAATGTAATGTGTAAAATTTGCTCATCAATTCGGTACCTGGAATAGTAGATTCTTTAACTAGGGTCGAAAGAATTAATTTTCGAGGTATTTAGACAATTTTCGAGGCTATAGTCCGAGTAGGATTTTTGCCCGTGTTAAACACTACTTACTTTTCATTTCAAATATGAGGAAATAGTAGATTGTTAACCGAGGGTGGAAAGAATCAATTCCCGAGGTATTTAGACGCCCGAGCGTAGCGAGGGCGGCTACAGTCCGAGTAGGAATTGATTCTTTTACCCGTGTTAAACACTCTACTTTTCATTTCGAATATGAGGAAAATAAAACTAGTTGTTTATTTGGACTTTTTATGGATAACACTATATATCATAATGTTAGTCCTAATTTGGCTATTAATTTAAATCGGTACTCTATTTAAAATTAATACTTAGTCAAATTTAGACAATTCGTGAAATTAAAAGTTACATTTTTATTTGGAATGTTTAGGCTATTTGATATATTATGACAAATTTGGGTGTTCTAGATATCTGTAAAAGTAGGAAACTCTAGTATTTCACCAGGCGGATACTCCCTGGCGGTTGACGGCTGAGGCGAATTGTGGTGTATTTTTATAGTTTCAGTTAATTTGTTCGAAGTTTTTATTTTATTTTGGATTAAATCCTCAATGTAGCCTTCGGCGACTGTGCTGGATTTCCAGTCTCCGTGTCTTTTTAACGTCGTCATGTTTGCCCCAGAATCGGCTAAAAGAGTTGCTGACGTACGTCTATAACAATGCCCGATATACTGCTCACAATTTGATAAATACAAATATGTTGCTATCTGCTTCGGCATACCTGAGATTTTATTTTTCCCGATCACTTGTTTATAGCGTTTCCCATTCTGGTAGTTGAAAAAAAAACGGTCCATTTTTGGATCACTGGGTCTCATTTTTTGGTATTTCTTGTACTACAAACGAGCGCTCAATATTTATTTTTGTTTTAGTCAGTTTTACTAGTAATAATTGGCCTTGACTTTCAATGTCCTTAATTGTCAAATTTGTGAGTTCACTGCTTCTGCAAGCACCGCTTATACCGAGTATCAATACCACCTGTGAAAACATATAATTTTTAAATTTGTGTAATAAATACATTCTTATTTAGAATAAATCTAATAATACTTAGGTAAACTTACCTTCACTGCCAAATATATCTCGTCAGGAGCATCATTTAAAAATGTTTCCACTTCATGAGAGGTAAAAACCTTAGATTTTCTACTGTTGAACCCCTGAGACTGTCTTTTCAAAAAGGATGTTAAATTATGGATTTTTTTCAAATTTACATTGTGTTTTACACTAAGTGTACTCTAGTGCATTGAATATCGGCTCCATAGCGTAGAAGGTTGTGGTTTGCTAGACAATCCTTTAAAATATGTAAGAAATGCACTTTCAGAAAATGATTTTATATTCTTCTCTGCTCGCCACTTCATAAAATCATTCAATCATCTTTCTTTTGAGATTTCTGGTAATAGATTATTAATAACACAATTTGCCTTTAATTTGTCTTTAATTGAATCTGGTGTCAATATTTCAGAATAAAAGATTAGGTATTAACATAACTATTTTTTTAATTCCGTCACAGATACATAACAGATTAGTATCCCACTAATTTACATCGAATTTATAAATTTAAAATATGGAACTCGCCACGTTATTATTACGACCATAGAATTAATAAGTAGGTACTATCGTACTTCTTAATTCTATGGTTGCAACTTATTTCGCTCAATGAAGTTTGCGCTAAGTTCACACTGGCTGTTTAAAAACTCACATTGCCGCAGCATTTTTTTTATTAGTTTTTTTTTTACACAAATTTCTTCACAGCTGACAGCAGTTCTATTTTTAAAGTTCATTCCGACCCTTGGGTGGGATGTAATTTGTATGAGTTTTTCCCGCTCTAGGGAGGGAAGTAGCACTTTCTACCCAATAATCAGATCAAGAAAATGTTGAACCTTACAGGTCTCTTGCAGGGCTCACAAATGAAAGATGAAAATTAGGACTCAAACCCCTTTATTACATATCTTCCTTTGTTCATATATATTACTAGAAATAACTATTACAATTTAGACATCTTTACAACAATATGGTTTATAGTGAACTACGTCAATTTGACGCAGTACAAACCTAGTTATTTTGACATTCACTATTTAAAAACACGCAATCCATGATTCGGCCAGTATTCTCACAAAGGAGTTGAGATTACTTCCAACACACCCCCTTAATCTCAACCCTTTGGAGAGAAAAACATCCAGAACCACTTTAAACATCTTAACTACATTCTCGAAAGCCTTACTGTAAAATTTTTTTAACACTTTGGACAACACACCATTTTCTCAAAAACTTTCTAAACAACCAAACCCAAACACAAAACTAACCCTAAACCTCACAACAATAAGACAAAAACTAAACACTCTACCAACCTTAACAAAGAAAAACTACAAATCATACACAACCACATAAATCTAAAAAACATATACATAATCCCATAAATCGTACCTATAAACCAAAAAATTATTATAAGGAGAGGAGTCAAAAAACGCATAAAAAAAAGTTCACAAACCTTTTCCAATGTTTCACAAACCTATTCCAATATTATTATGCTCACGCTTCCACTGTGCTAACGCAGTGTTTCTCCTCGCCTAATAAAAATCTTTGATTATCACAAAACTTAAGTGCACCCCCTTAAACTAACCTAACTTACAAGTCACTAATTTTCTTCCGTAAGCTTTTTTTAGTCTACTAATTCCCATGTCCCATTCTTCTCTAACGAACACTTTTCCTCCTCTATTGCTTCTAAACATTCCCTATCTATAACTTCAACAAACTCCCTATCTATAACTTCAACAAACTCCCTATCTATAACTTCAACAAACTCCCTATCTATAACTTCAACAAACTCCCTATCTATAACTTCAACAAACTCCCTATCTATAACTTCAACAAACTCCCTAAATATAACTTCAACAAACTCCCTATCTATAACTTCAACAAACTCCCTATCTATAACTTCAACAAACTCCCTATCTATAACTTCAACAAACTCCCTATCTATAACTTCAACAAACTCCCTATCTATAACTTCAACAAACTCCCTATCTTTAACTTCAACAAACTCCCTATCTATAAGTTCCACTGCGCCACTCTGCTAAGAAATCCATCTCAAACTCATTAAATCTATTAGGAACCTTCCTCTCTCTATAAGGATTCCTCCTGGGTATACTAGATTCTTCTTCACACTCATTAACTCTCTCTTCAATAATCTCTTGACTCGCATCTCCTCTGTATCAGCTTCATTATCAATCTCATGATTTATTTCAACTTCTACTTCAACTCTATCTCCAAAATTTCTCCCAATACTGGTTTCCCTTTGGTTGTCCAACTGTATCCTTGTGTTTTGTTCCCTACACTCATTTATTTGTTCACTTATTTCTTCATTCTCTGAATCACTTTCATTTGTTCGCCCTTTATTTGTGCGCCCTTCATTTGTGCGCCCTTCATTTATTCCATCTTCAATTGTTCCATCTTACAACCGTATTACTTTCTTCGCGTTCCTGCGTTCTGGGCCCATAACCTGTTGAACCTTACAGATCTCTTGCAGGGCTCACAAATGAAAGATTAAAATTAGGACTCAAACCCCTTTATTACATATCTTCCTTTGTTCATATATATTACTAGAAATAACTATTACAATTTAGACATCTTTACAACAATATGGTTTATAGTGAACTACGTCAATTTGACGCAGTACAAACCTAGTTATTTTGACATTCACTATTTAAAAACACGCAATCCATGATTCGGCCAGTATTCTCACAAAGGAGTTGAGATTACTTCCAACAGAAAATACTACTTTCCGAATATGAGAAATGAAGAATTAATTACAGATTAGTATCCCGCCAATTTATGTCTTTTTCTTTTTTTTTCAAGGTGAGATTCAACCTCAACTCTTGATCAATGGCCTCTGTGGAATGAATTTTTTGCCAATAACACGTGTAACAATTTATAAAATTCGACTTTAAATATTAAATAATTATGGAGCTCACGGCGTAATTGTTGCGGCTTTTTTTATTACATTTCTTCTTTGGCTACGCACGGTTTCGGTTTGTGCATTTAGCCAATGTCACGTGTTGTTGTTGCCACTTATTCGAGTCAAAGGTTGTGGTAATTTCACACAGGCTGTTTAGACACTCACATGACCGTAGGAAATTTTTAAATACTTTTTTTTTTACATAAAACTCTTCACAGCTGACAGCAGTTCTCTTTTTGAAGTTCTTTACGGCCCTTAGGTGGGAATAATTTGCATGTTTTTTTCCCTCTTTAGGGAGGAAAGCAGCATTTCCACCCAATCATATTAGATCAAAACAACACTTACTGTCCGAGTATGAGAAGGTAATCTTAAATCATTGCCTACTATTAAATTTAACAACGTTCCCATTAAAAAACAGCAATCCGTATGCTACCTTGGTATGATCTTAGAAAGGAATTTTTCATTTATCGAACATATAAAAATAGTTGGTGAAAAAGCTAAAAAGAACTTTTATGCCCTAACTAGAATATCCAAAGCAACTTGGGGTCTATCATTCCTAACTTTAAAAACTATATATGGAGCTACCTACTTAGGATGTATGTGCTACGGTGCACCTGTTTGGGCCGATAGGGCCAGCATAGGAGCGGCACGACGTAAACTGCTTCAAAGCCAACGTTTGGCATTGATATTTTTATGCAAGGCGTATAGAACGGTCAGTACTGAAGCCTTACCGGTACTGGCAGGTGTACTTCCAGTCGACCTTGAGGTACAGCGACGTGCTTCAATGTACTACTCCGCGAGGGGGGAGGCCATGGACACTAATTTTGTTACACAACGCGACTTTAATAAAATCTCTAGATTATTTAAACCTCAGACTGAAGTCTGGGAGGACCTCTTATCCGAATGGCAAAGTAGGTGGGATAATTCCATCAAGGGCCGGCACCTCCATCTATTCTTTCCATCCGTTGGCGATCGGCTGGCTAAGACATGGCTGGTGGTTGACCACTGCGTTGCCCAATTTCTCACAGGTCATGGCAACTTTAAAAGTAAACTGTATTCTTTTAAACTTGTTCCTTCCCCTTTGTGTCAGTGTTCTACATCGAACTGTGAATTTGAACAGTCCGCACATCACATCTTGTGGGAGTGTGTTCTTTGGCAGAATGAACGCAATATTATGTTGGATAGTGTACAAGTTACATCCGGAGTCGTTTATTATACGGACCTTGTAGAAACTAGAACCAATTTCCGTGCGTTCAGGCGCTTTTGCCATACCTATTATTGGAATCAATTGTAACAGCTAATACCTACTTAGGACCCATTAACTTAATCAAATTTTATTCCGTGGTGTTTGGCAATCTGGGCTTCTCCCAGTTGCAATAATGTCCCTTTGTGCCGTTTGGCCTAGTTCTGTTCTGTCTCCTGCTTGTTATGGAGGGAAGTGGAAAAAATATCTTTTTTCTTACTCCTCCGCTATTCTTTTCTGATTAATTTCGTTGCGGGACCCAAGACAGTTGAATCGTTTCTCCGGGACTCGTCGAGCTTCATTGCTCGGCGTTTTTCTGGCGGTCGCCACTGTTGATTCTGGCTTTCAGGAGTTGCAGTGGTTGGGAAAAGTGTGGCGGGTTTTTGTCCGAGTATGAGAAATGAAAAAAACTATTGTCTATACCGCGCAATTTTCAGTGGTAAAAGTAAGTTTGATAAATTAGTTCAGACAGTGATTGCTGATCAGATGATCATCTATGAAATTTCTAAATACTTTAATAGGTCATGCTTTTCTGAGATATAACGATTCAAAAGGTTGGAAAAGTCGTAATCGTCATAATATGTAGGTACCTACCCTACAGAGGATAACACATCAAACTGCTACAATCTGTCAAATTTCATTATTGATTTTCTAATGCATTAATGCACAGGGTTAATTGAGAAAATTTAACAATTTCGGGTAGCTTGATCTGCTGTCCGTATATACATGATTTCGGGACACCTTTAGGTTAGTGAACGGACGACAGCAGGTCAACCTATCCGAAACTGTCAAAAATTTTCAATCAACATTGAGCCTTAATGTTGTGTATATAAAGTTGAAAATGTAATAAAGAAATCTGACAGATTGTCGTAGCTTAATGTGCTGTCATCTGTACATAATCACTTAGAGCGTTTTTATAACATAGTTTCCCCATTAGGATTACCTATTTCACGCAGCTAGACCCAAAAGACAGGTTTGGACGTTAATCGACAATACATTAATAGATTTTGACTTTGAGTTGAGCACATCACGTAGCGATAATAGCTTGCGCAGACGAGGGATTTTTGCCCGCTAAATTAGATCGCGTACAACTGTATCGAGTAACACAAACGAGGGATTAAAAGTACCGCGTACAAAAAGTCCCCCGAATAACCGAGGACATGTGGAGAGTGGACCAAACAAAAGTACCCCGTCCTTTTGTCCGGTCCCCGGTCGGAATCCCCGAATAAAAAAGAACTCTTGTACCTAACTCGGTGAAGCAACGCACTTTGCACACGACGGACTTTAGTCCGCGTTGTGTGCTCTCACTTCTCTACATTTCTGGGCAACAAATGACCGCACAGCGTGTGCGTCGACTTCGCGTAAATCCGCGGTGGACTTTTTATTCGCGGAGCGTACTTCTTTCTCCGCCGCGGAGAATAGTCCGTCGTCTGCCCAGGCCCTAAGCTGGCGTCTGTACAATCATTCGCAATACACATACGATAGTACAATCTGTTAAAATTCATATACATATATATTTTCTACTTTCACGATACGATTGGCGCAGTGGTTGAGCGATCGTATGCTGCGCTGCGTGTCGCGGGTTCGATTCCCGCACGGCTCAAATATTTGTATGGCCCACAATTAGTTGTTCCTGGTCTGGCTGTTTGTTTATATGACTTTATATGTTTGTAAACTCACCCACGACACAGGAGAAATTCGTAGTGTGCGACAAAAAATAAAAACTTTTGTATTGAAGTTTTAAGGTACAAAGTTGATTGGAAATATTTGACAGTTTCGGGTAGGTTACCCTGCTGTCGTCAGTACAAAGTAAAAATTACACCCAAAAACTCAAAAATTAACTTTAATTTCATAGTATATAATAGTTTTAACAAAATATTTATAGAATTTTGTAAAATAAGGTAAAATGAAATAACCCTAGGCAGTGGCCTACCTACAGAGCACATTTTTATATAGGGGCCTACCTTGGGTGGCACCCGGTTCGGAAGTTGGTGGTGTCACTCCAAGGAAAGTAAAAAGCAATAAAATATGATAAAGGACATTTATTATATATAATACCGAAGAAATAACAAAACGCAATAATAACTAAAGACAGAAAAGGAATAGGGTATTTGACTAAAAAAAACTAATTAGTCCGTCAGTCAGATTTCCAAAAAATACTAGACACGTATTTTTTGTTTTATCAAAACAATAAACATTTACAAATATAAAAGGCATCAAAGATCAGGAGTGGTGGCTGGTGACGTCACTGGCCGGTAAAAAGTGTACAGTGCTGTGACGTCACTCGAGTTTTCAACGCACTGTGTCGTCTGCATTTTTTGTTTATATGAAAAAAGAAAAAATACGTGCCTAGTATTTTTTGGAAATCTGACTGACGGACTAATTATTTTTTTTTAGTCAAATACCCTATTGTTATACTTATAATTAAATTTTCTTTTTTTCTAGCTTTGGAAGCTGCAAACTCAGCAATAACTTCATCGAAATTTATATTTTGTATTGCCTTGTGTTCGATGACTAATATACCAAAATTGCTAAGCCGTGATTGGGTCATTGTTGCCCGCAAATAGTTTCTTCACAAAACAGCATTTAAGTTTCTAAAATATATTTTAACTATTCTTTTTAATATATGTATATCATTATAGAATAATACACGTTTAATAATTCACGCCAACCAAATACAACACACCTCATGAAACAAATGAGAAAAGTTGCAACTGAGACGTCAAAGATCACGAGCATCGCGAGTATGGGCTCCATGACAGCATCAGGCTCTTTTGTGGGAATCACCGAATTATAAACAGAGCTGAGCTAGTGCTAGTGGAGGAATCCCTGAAAAATAAATTTTAGTGCTAGCGATTTATTTTTGAGAGACAGGGTGGGTGTCACCCCAAAAAAGGTAACACCCGGTGCGGCCCGCCCCCACCGCCCCCTCCCCCCTTTACTACTCCGCTGTCCCTAGGCATTGTTGATGTGTGTAATTGATTGAAGTAATAAGTATGATATCTCTTTTTATCCTACTACCACAGATAATGTTTAAATAATTTCATTCCCTGTTTATTCCTGGATTTCTGAAAATAAAATAACATAAATGACATCATTGTGTCGTTCATTTATCATTGTACCTGTCGCGCTATGCATCTTCAAGCAACTTGGCGAAAAGCCATCAAAATAATTATTGTAAAATTGGAATGGAATAATTGTCTTTCACTGGTTAACAGAGGTGGATCTGTTAATAAGAAAATAAAATATATTGTCTATGGGTCATCCTTGTTTTTGGATTTTATAAATGAAATGAAATGAAATGAAATGAAATGAAATGAAATGAAATGAAATCGTTTATTAAGCAAATAGGATCACCGATCACTTTTACACGTCATATATATTTTTTTTTAACTAGATGAAGCCGGCATTTCCTAACTGACTACCTCTGAGAAGAAATAGCCGAAACAAACTCAGGGATCATCGTCTTTTTTCAAGTCCAGACATTAAAAATGAGAATTTTTACAATAATTTATCTTATAATTACGCATATTGCTAATAACAATGCTTATCAGAGCGAACAGCTCAGTCCCAAGCTTTTTTGTCTTCTAAATAATCTGTGATTTTATAATACCCCTTTTTGCAAAGTTTGGCCTTTATATACTTTTTAAATCGTTTAATGGGTAAGTTTCGAATGTCCATGGGAAGCTTGTTGTAAAAGTGTATACATTGACCCATGAATGAGTTGCCTACTCTGTGGAGACGAGTGTGATGTACAGCAAGATTGTGTTTGTATAGTGGGTGTATATGTATAGTGGGCGGGGTACCCTGAATATTATAGCTCTTATCACTGGTTCATAAAGTTCTATCTCCAAATACTATAAACAATAACTTCTATTGTTCAAATGTCATGTCATTACATGACAGTTGTTCTTTTTTTCGGAATGGAGAATTTGTGAAACGTCAGTCAATTTGTTTTGGTCAGTTTGATTTTGACGTGTTGGGTGAAAATTGTTCTCCTGTTTATTAAACTATTGTACTTTTGTGCTAAATCTCGGATTATATTATAGAAAAACTGGACGGATCTAGAGGCAACGATTACGACAATATGGAAGTGGATCAGTTCGCAATAGATTTGTACGCCGGCGAGAACTCGCGGTTGCCTCTCATCGACGAAACGTCGGCGTTCGGGTCACAGGCGCCGAAAGACAGGTAACCTTTCATGAAAAGTGCGTGTAAAAGACCAAATGCGAATGTAGTACGACGATTGCGAGGTGGCAGAACGCGTGGTCAGCCTCCATAAAAGGTCAACGCCGAGCGTTACGAGTTATAAAAAAAGTTTCTCTATGTGTTCACCCACGCAGCAGTTAGGTTTCTATAGCTTATAATTAATTACAATTCTATGTCTTCCAACATTGTTAGAGCTAGTCGGCCTTTTTGTTTAACTGTTAAGGGGATAAAAGGAAACTATTATTTAATATGGGTACAGGCATGGTGAATCTACTCAAATTTTGAAGTCATTATTAAAACAGAATATGAGTTATCTTTTGTTAGACAACAGATTACAGATAAGAGCTACAATAATGTTCATACACTTTGTGAATATGTTAGCTGACATAAAAATTCACTTGTCTCAAATATCTAATTACAGTTGAATCTACTTTTCACTGATGTTGCATGCATGCATGTTTAGCAAGGAGTATATTATCATTTTTACTCATTGTTACATTTATTAATAATTATATGCTTATGGTAATGATGTATAACTTATATTTAACATACCTACCCTCAGCATTACTAATTTAAATGTTTCCTATAGACGCAAATCTGCTGAAACATAGATTTAATTTTGATATAGTCCCCCTTATTCATAAACTTTGTTTAAAGTTAACTAGTAATTAGCGATTACTTAACCATACACTTTTAACCTTTTAACATCACTTAACTTTAATCACCGTTTATTAATAGACACCATAGTGTTTAAGGGGTTTATTCATAAACGACGATTAAATTTTAATGGCATCCAAGAGTCTAAAACGTAAGGTTAAAAAAATCGCTAATAACTAGTTAACTTTAACCATGATTATGAATAAGGGGGTTAACTTCCAAGTTCTCAACAGCTAGTAAGAGTATGATTGCAAGTGTTCTTTGAATACAAGCAACCCTTAACAAAAGTTGTGGATGTATTCTGCCTTCTGTATCTGTGCAATGCCAATCCATTCAATCATAATGCAAAATAAATTTATTTAAAAGTGATTCCTATTGGACCAAAGTAGTCTTTAGTACTTTTTAATATTACGTTAGTCCTAAAGTAAAATAAAATCAACCAACAATTCTACACACTTAACAAATAACTGCACAAACAAACTCAAATTGAACCCTGCCCACAGATTGATAGCCATATTAGACCAAGTGGAGATGCGTGTGGAACGGCTGCGTCGTGACACAATCCGTATTGAAGAGGAGCGTGATTCTTTGCTGTCTACCCTTGACAGTATCAAGCATTCAGAACTGCTGGGTGATGTGACTGACTGTAAGTTGGCATCACAATATAATTGAGAAGTTTTTGTAGAATAGTTGAAAGTTATTTATTGAATCCAATAGGAATAACATTGCACTTGCAAATTCTGTTTTCAAAATTCAAAGTCATATCTTGTTCAGGTGATAAGGATGACATACTCAGGTATGCAGAGCGCATTCTGGGGCGGGCTATGACAGTGGAGGTGGCTGTTCGCACCGACAGAGATCCACAACAGGAGGAGGCCTTACACCAGGTAAAATACAAGTGGAAATTTTGATTGCCAGAAAAATAATATTATAAAAGTGGTGCAAAACTGTTGTTACCACAGAACTGTATTCCTCTGTTGTTATGGCTAGGCTGCGACTATGATAGATAAATATGAATTTTACATAAAGAGTTTTGTTTTATAGAATATATTCATCATTGTTCACTGGTACTTTTCATGATCTGAACTAAATCTCTGATGCCGCAAAAACATGACTACTTTCTGAGCCAGAACAGTATAAATATTTATAAACTGAGGATGAAAAGAAAAAAAAAAGAAGCATGAATTTAGTTTCATGGCATATGAGCAACCTGAATTGAGGAAGGAAAGAGATTCTCATAATTTTTGGTTCACAATCTGATCTCGGTATCAATCTGTCAGAAATAGCTCTAAGCGCCATATGTTTTTCTCAAAATTTTTCTTGATTCCTGTATTTTTTTTAAAAGGCTGCTCCTTTCTTGGAATTTATCTTGTATTGTGGATGCGGATGTGTGTGTCTCGTATTGTGGATGCGGTTACTAACTTTTAAACTCTCATACACAAATAGCCAGACCAATTGATTACACTGTCGCTGAAATCCAAAAATGTATGGAAATAAATATAAAGAATACATTATAGCCATATCTGCCTACCATTAAAACTATAAAAAAGATGTGTATCGAAAACGTTGTCCTTGTAACAAAAACTAGCAAAAAATCTGACTAATTGATTAGCAAAATTTTAAAAACACGCGAGCATTTTTCCGTAAATAAGCAGCAGAAATATTTAACAAGAAATACAGTAATTCTTTAGTGTTAAATTCTTTTCGGTAGTTTTACAGTTAAATACAATAAGAATAGGTATGACAAATGATTAGACAACATTTAATTTATAGATTTTTCCTACATATTTAGATATAATGGCGCATAACTCTTATCTGCTTACCACATTAGGCTGTTAGGAATTAATAAAATATAGTTTGTGGCCGTGTACAATGAATTTATGTAACTTTTATCGGCCCCATGACCTCATGACCATGAGGCGCTTAATTGCGCTTTCACGACACCCACGCTAAGTAATTCGATTATTCGTAGATTAGCTATCACAGCTAAATACTAATCACTTCATTGGAAGTTGTATTTACAGAACAACGATACCGGATTTATAAAGGCTAGTACCTAGTCTGCATTTGTTTCTTCATCTAATTTATGACGTCAGAATTACTAGGTCGAGAGACTAGGATCTGGTAGCGATGCTTATCATTATAGTGTGGGAACTGTAAGAGATTACTTAGCTAAATATTAATATACTGATTGTAACTTTAATTACTTTTTTTAAAATAAATATAAACTAGTGCTTGACCGCAATCCCGCCTGATGATAACCAGTGATGCAATCGTTGATAGTAAAGCGCGCTAGATTATTAAGGGCCTATTTACTTGAAAAAATAAATTAGTGAATAAGAAGGAAGACGGCAGTTGAGTGAGGTGATGCCATGTTAAACCCAACAACACGACCAACGATGCTGCGCCAGAGGGAGATTGGTAGTGGAGGGTCTTCAGACCAATCTCTCTCTGGCGCAGCTCCCGACACAACAACATTTGGCGCATCTTACCCGGCACATATTGCAACACAACTGCTCAGACCCGTCCTCCATACGGCTTTACCAGACATCATGCTGGCATACGACGAATCGCTTGGCGGCAAGTCTTTGTCTGGTAGGCGATAACTTCTGCCGGCTTCTGAGAGGCTTCGACTGCGCGGCGGTGCTCAGCGACTCTCGGTCCTCGCTCAACTTGATCCGAAACCCGGAAACGCACCATCCTCTTGCTACTCATATTCGTAAGAATATCAGGGAGCAAGAGGGGAGAGGTAAAATCCTCCGGTTCTTTTGGGTGAAAGCTCATGTCGGGATCTCCGGCTATGAGCGCGCCGACGAGTTGGCTAGGCATGCGGCGGCTCAATCCAGGGTCACCCCAGCGTATGACAGGTGTCCAGTCTCATACGTCAAGCGACGTTTGAGTTACGGCACAGTAGCTGTCTGGAACGGGAGGTACACCGGCGGGGCCACGGCTGGGGTTACGCGGATGTTCTTCCCCAACGTGGTGCGCGCGCGCAAGGTCCTGAAGTGCCTCGACAGGACGTCTATCTGGGCGCAAATCTTGACTGGTCACGGCGGCTTCGCCGCGTACCTGCACAAGTTTAAGTTGAAGGAGAGTCCTGCCTGTGTGTGTGACACACAGGCTACTGAGACAGTCCAGCACCTGTTGCTGGAATGCCCGAGGCACGACCGCGACAGATACGACCTGGAAGTAAGAACTGGCAGAACATTGACGGAAAGAACTATTGCCGACCTCATGGCGGATAAACACTCCAGGCCGTATCTGGAGCGGTTTTGCCTCAGGGTAAACAAGGGGCAGTACAACTTCGCTAAGCCGTTAGTAGTAAGATGTACTAGTATTAAGAAAGCTGTTATAATGAAAAAAAAAATGACTTAAGGATGTATAATTGGATTTAATGTATAACGGTCAACACGCCTGCCTGCGACGTGGAGGCCCCGGGATCGATCCCCGGCCAGGTTATGATGGAAAACGATCTTTTCCTGATTGGCCTGGGTCTTGGCTGTTTATCTATATATGTATCTATTATAAAATATAGTATCGTTGAGTTAGTATCCCATAACACAAGTCTCGAACTTACTTTGGGGTTAGCTCAGTCTGTTGAATTTGTCCGTATATATTTATTTATTTATTTAATATATAATAGTAATAGATAGTAAGTTTTAAAATGTATATTAAAAGACGAGATAAAAAGATTATGGGGAAAAGAGCAGCCCTAAAAAAGCACAAACCCAAGAACAGCTCATTTAAAGGAAAAAAAACAAAATAAAACTGGTAAAACATTAACGATAAAAACGTTTCTTGCTACGCAAGAAGGAAAGAGACGGCTATATGTTTATAAAAAAAAAACTTCTGCCGGCAGCTGTTGTTGTGGCCTACCACCGAGACACTTTTAAACTTGTTCCAGCTTGGTAATTGCCTATCAGTACACATTTTTAAACTTGTTCTAGCGTGGTAATTGCCTATCAGTGCCAACAGCTTTAATTTTGATAACACAATTCTTCGTTATTTAATTTGTTGAGCAGACAAATTTTTACATACATATCAAGTTGGTACATATCAAGCTTAAGATTAGCAATATCTTTTATCTTTTATTGACACTGATAGTGTGTTACGCAAATATGATGCAGCTTTGTGTAAAATGTTTTTATTTTTAAAAGTCATGTCTGTGTCATTAACAACGCTTGTTGATCGGATACCTTAATTATCTGTTTTTATCTTTTAGGCCTGGTCATTACATTAAACCCTAAAAACACAGGTATATTAGGGCCTTATTTTTTAAATATTTATGTAAATACATTATCACAATCTATCAAGGGAGAACTGACATCGTATCAGACTACAATTATGTTAACAAAGTATATCCTGAACCGTCAGTGGCCGCTACAATGAACGGTCAGAGAACCCATTCAATTCATCGATCATTATAAAATTATTTCATAGGCACATAAGGCGAATTTTGTACGGCTGTTTTCCCACGGTGATTATTTTCGCGCACTGAATTTTCAACATCCTACTTAATCGTCGTTTCGTCGACGTCTTTTTTGACACTTTGTGATGCTCTCTGTTGGATTCTCAACGCTCGGGCCATCTTCGATAATTGAAATTCGATAAAAAGCAACGGCTATATTTATACGCCTGTGATAATTTGCGCAAAATGGTCGACGAATATGATGATTGATGAATCATACAATTTAAAGCTATTTGTTCTATTTTATCGATAAGTAGGTACCTCTTACCATTGTCATTTAAGGAAATAGTTACTCGAGTAACAGCTGAACCAATTAGGAAAATGTTTTGAATTTCGATTAAGGTTGTTGTTAACGAATTTTAAAGAAAAAAAATTTCCCTTAAGAACAATTTGCGCTTTAGAATTCAGCATTGTATTGTTACTTTAATAAAATTAAATCCTTGATAAACAATAAAATCCTCGATAAACATTTAAACTTAATTACGGTAAGTGGGCTAAATTACATAACATGTAACTTGCGACCCTGACCTCTTAGCCGGGTTAAAATGTCAATGCTTCAGAAATAAATTCTACTGAGTCGCTGTCGGTACTCAATTCTTTGTGTAAATAATAATTAGTTTTTTGCTACTAACCCAACTTTCATAAATGATTATACCTATATAGGCAACTGTGCAAAAATCTGAATCTAATTAGGTACGTTTGTAATAAATAATAATCTTATAAACATACGGGAGCAATTAATTTTAAAGATTGTGTGGTTATATCTGTCAAAAAGCGAAGCGAAAGTACTTGTCTCTTTTGAAGCATACAAGAATTGAAAAGAGAATGTATAGCCCCGAGCATAGTTAAGCATTTATCGAATGTTTTAACTCAAATAACATAAATATCACTACAATCACACTAATTGAAAGCGAAAGTTTCTGCGTGAGTGTGTTTGTGTATGTGTTTTTTACTTCTTCACGCTAAAACTTCTGAAAGGATTTTGATGAAATTTGGTAAACTTATAGTTTTTAACCAGGATTAATACATAGGGTGCTTCTTCTGCTTCTTCAGGCTATAGATGTCCACTGCTGGACAAAGGTCTCCCCCAAGGCTTTCATTGGGGGATTTTGCCATAATCCCCACTCTTGGCAGGCGGGTTGGGGATCGGAGTGATTTGATATTCTACAGGAGAAGCGCTGCTGACCGCGTCCCTGGTGAGAGTTTCCTTAGTCGCCTTTTACGACACCCACGGGAGGATATGGGTTACTACCGGCATCACATAGGGTGCTTGTTATCCCGATATTAATATGGAATCAAAAGGTATTCGGGCGAAACTGCGGGCGCAGCTAGTTTGTTTAAACTCAATCAATAAACTATATTACATAACACAGTAACTAATCAATACGGGCGATGCATATAACAAATATTCCACTAGAAACAATTAATAATGCAGTTTAGTGTCTGTACACTGACAGCCTCCGTGGCGTAGCGGTAGGGAACGCGACCGTTGCGTAAGGCCGTTGGTCCCGGTTGCCATACGAACATCTAATGGCAGTCGTTACGGGTTGTTGGAGCCCTCAAAAATCCTGCAATTGATCTAACTGCAATGCTTCGGTATCGCCTTAGGGTCGTGGAGGTCAGACGGCAGTCGCTTAATTGAAAATATCGAAGTTTAGCCAAAATGAGCAGTTAAACTGGTAAAGCCGACCCTAGACTCCAAAGCTGAAAAGCTTCGGATACGACTGGGATTAACGCTGAGACGAAGAAGAAGAGTGTCTGTACGAGAACACTAATTAATGGCTTACAATAACTACCAGTACATATATGCCATCTTTAGTAGAATAAACAGGAGAGTTTCACGTCGTTAGGCGCCATCACCAGTACATGTTTTACGATAAGTGGTCAGCGATATAAACGGAGTACACTTGTACGTACGTACGGAGTACGTAGAAAACTTGGTGTAATCGCAAAGGTCCGGCGGTACTTCACACCAGGGCAGCTTCTAATGTTGTACAAAGCACAGGTCCGTTCGTGTGTGGAGTACTGCAGCCACATTTGGGCTGGTGCTGCTAAGTGTCACCTGGCCACTTTGGATTCGGTGGAGAGGCGCGCGAAGAGGCTGATTGGTGACCCTGATTTAACTCGAGTTGGTCTCCAAAGCCTAGAGCACAGGCGTAGAGTAGCCAGCCTTTCGGTGTTCTATAGGATACATTCTGGGGAGTGTGCGAGGGAATTGCACGATTTAATTCCCCCATCCCCGTTCCACCATCGGACGACCCGTCGTACGGCGAGTTTCCACCCTTATGTTGTTAACACCTCTACGATCCGGACGAAGCGTTTCGCCTCCTCCTTTATACCGCGTACATCGAGGGACTGGAACAATCTGCCGGCGGCGGTGTTTCCGTCGGACTACAATTTGAGTGTCTTCAAGGCTAGAGTGAATAGGCTCTTAATAAACTAGTGCGCTTTACCATCAACGATTGCGTCACTGCTTACCATCAGGCAGGATTGCGGTCAAGCGCTGGTTTATACATTAATAAAAAAAAAAAAAAAAAAAAAAACATGCTTTTTGTTTACACACAAAGCTTGGAGACGAAATTCTAAAAGAATGCAAGTTTAGGACGTGGATTGGTTTTTTTTCCTATTTTCAGCGTATTTGACGGCTGCCGGGAAAAAATCCTGGCTTGCGCAAATTACGCTCCGATTGCCTTACATCATAATCCACCTGTAATGTTCCCTCTGCTAGAACACGGGCCTCATCTCTATGGCAACTGGTAACATAGGTGCGTATTGATGAATCTCACATCGAACACATTTTGATTCTAGGACATGCCGATTTCCTTACATTATTTTCCGTCACAGTTTCGAGAGCATTGGTGATGAATTTAAATATACAAACTGAACCTGCTTGGGTTTCAACTCACGACCGACTCGTTTTAACCGGAGCCGATAACACTGCTCATGACGATTACTTGGGTAGATTACCCTTACTTCCTTACGTCTTACTACTTACGTCTCTTGGACAAACGTTGATTGTATTAGAACATAGTATATTATTCATCTATCTGACATTAAAAATTAAGCTTCGACGCCAATGTTAGGGAAGTAATCTGTTCTTCATTGTGGAACTGCCAAGGTTTCTGGGCTCATTTAACCACAATTTCTTGAGCTTCGCTAGGCCTTGACCTCATGAATGCCGACGTCTTTGTTGTTACAAACCCAATGCAGCATTCGTGCCATTACATAATAGTTCAGTTAAACACGAATCTTACCATCTGGGCATTTGCACTGAAAGTTAATTAGCAAATTGTTGGCTTCAATCGACTGTAATCTTCATAATTACTTACAAAAACATGAAGACAATATGCAGGGATACAGACAGAAGGTGCGGAAAGGAAGTCTTCTAAAAATAACTATCGAAATCGAAACATTCGTCCAAATGGTGAGCCATGAAGAAGCATGCCACCTTATAGAAGTCACATCGAAGTAAAAATTAATCGTTTCCATTTCGAAAGTTTTTCATGGAATTCTTATTTTTCCAGGACCGGTATACGTGCAGCTGTAAATCTTAGTTGATGATGGCTAATAAGCGCTATTGCCATCCTAAACCGCGAAAGCTATACCAATCTGACGACGTTGATATTTTCATGTACATAGTTGACAACCATACACGAAAAGACCCCCTTTACTTGCTAAAAGCCACAGTCGTGCAGTGTAGCTACCATGAGTTTACATTACGAGAATCGATTGTCGATATCGAGCGTATTTGACTCATCGATTGGCCCGCTTCAAGGTTGTAAGAACTCTCAACCGATGAGAGCGCCAAACGCGCTCGATATCGACGATAGAGTCTCGTAATGAAAACTCATGGTAGCTACACTGAGCTGTCATTATTGGTCTATTTATACAGTAAGCCTTCTGTACTTATTTATGTAACGTAGAAACAGTCTCAACAAAACAACGATGACATAATACATTTGTATGAGTGCGATGTCCTCTGCAAACGACGCGCCATTGTTTACTAGGTACAAGCGATCGCACTTACGATTTGCAAGCTATATGACCTGTCTAGTGATATTGTGATGTCGCAGTGGGTTCCGAATAAGTTTTTTGGATGAAGTTCAGCTTGCAATGGAACTAAACTTTGGGAAATGCTACTGACAAATATCTAATATGACGAAATTGTCGTGGACAAGCGATACGATGACATAGGGAAGTTAAATATATGGAAATAATTATAAAGGACCGTTTAAATTTCCATTCACGATAAGATTGTAGGTATCATGCGTTTATTTCCATTTTCATTACATTTTGTGGACATGGACGTACATGATAATACGTTACAAATTGAAAAAGCCCTAATTTGAGTCACGTTATTTTATTTATTAATTTATTTATTTCAGAAGACGCAGGCCCATTGATAAACCTTAACCTAAACACACATATTTATATACTTTACTAGCACGTTCTTGTGCTGTTCTGTGATACTTCTGCGGATACAACGATATCACAGAACAGCGACTGGCAGCTGAACACATCCTGCGGCCAAAAGTTCGAAAGTTCTAAATGTATCCTTGGAGTGTACCGACCGCCTTCAGCTTTTGGGCATTGATATTTTCTCGAACCTAAACTTTGGGCGGTTCATTGAGTCCAAGGCCAAGGTGGCTGCCAGGGAACTTGGCGTTATCGCAAAGGTCCGGCAGTACTTCACACCAGGGCAGCTTCTAATGACAACATTAGAAGCTCCACACACGAAGGGACCTCCACACATCCGTTCGTGTGTGGAGTACTGCAGCCACATATGGGCTGGTGCTGCTAAGTGTCACCTGGCCACTTTGGATACAGTGGAGAGGCGTGCGAAGAGGCTGATTGGTTACCCTGATTTAACTCGAGATGGTCTTCAAAGCCTAGAGCACGGGCGTAGAGTAGCCAGCCTTTCGGTGTTCTATAGGATACATTTTGGGGAGTGTGCGTGGGAATTGCATGATTTAATTCCCCCATCTCCGTTCCACCATCGGACGACCCGTCGTACGGCGAGTTTCCACCCTTATGTTGTTAACACCACTACGATCCGGACGAAGCGTTTCGCCTCCTTTATACCGCGTACATCGAGGGACTGGAACAATTTGCCAGCGGCGGTGTTTCCGTCGGACTACAATTTGAGTGTCAACAAGGCTAGAGTGAATAGGCTCTTAATAAACTAGTGCGCTTTACCATCAACGATTGCGTCACTGCTTACCATCAGGCGGGATTTTAGTCAAGCGCTAGTTTATAATTTAATAATAATAATAATAATAAAAAAAAACGACGAGCAGATAACAATTCGGTACACGCACTACGAAGGCTTTGAAGTTGAGGTGGAGGTGCGTTTCCAGTAACTGCAGCCTCGGCGCGTACCTCTTCTGATGCACATACTCTTCTTCGATTCCTTTTTTGTTCTTTGGATGAGAAATCATCTAATGACCTCGAAAGACGTGTCAGATTTTAACCGACTCAAACCCAACCGTGTTCCTTTATTTGCCAGTGCGTATCTGTTATGTCATGGTGTCTGATGAAGCCTTACGGAGGACGGGTCTGAGCAGTTATGAGCGTATGATGCGCCAAATGTTGTTGTGTCGGGAGTTTGTTCGTGGAGGGTCTACAGTAGGGATGTAACGGAGTTAGTTATATCGGAACTGGAGTCGGAGTTTTTAAATTTGATTTATCGGAGTCGGAAACTGCGGCGGAGGCAGGGTCAGAAGTGGTGGTAGGGGAGAGATTTTTTATATAAACACAAAAAAATAATTCAAACAATTTTTTCATTTCAATTTTATATTGTAAAATTAAACACAAACAGTGAAAAGAAAATTGGCATATTTCAAAATGAACAAGAAATTAAAAGAAGTTAATTAAAACCCAAAATAGCATATTATATCACATAAAATGAACAAAAGCTTTGAAACAAATTAAATCAAATGTGTTGTCTCCAAAACTAGCGAAAAATGCACGATAGAGTACACGTAGCGGGAGTCAGGGAATTCCCCACGTGATATTTATGAACCTGCTCCCCAATCGTGTAATACACTATTACTATCAAATGGAAATATTTTGAAGCATATTGCTAGTCCATTGCTCCATATGTTCGATAAATGTGTTAGCTCAACAACGTAAATAACGCAATGAATGTTGTTAAACTGTCAAAATGAAACCCATTGCTACTGATAGTGCGTTACACAATTACCCTGCTTTTCATAATAGTCGGCCGCCGCCGCTGCTATGGTATGCTTTAATTCCCCCATCTTCGTTCCATCATCAGACGACCCGTAGTCCACCTTTACGTTGTTGACACCACTACGATCCGGACCTAGCATTTCGCCCCATCTTTTAGTACCGCGTACATCGAGGTACTGGAAGAATTTGCCAGTGGCGGTGTTTCCGCCTGACTACAATTTAAGTGTTTTCAAGGCTGAAGTGTATAGACTCTTAATAAATTAGCGCGCTTTACCATCAATGATTCCAGTTATAATTAAATTTATACCATTAAATAAAGCTGGAAGAGTTTGTTTGTTTGAACGTGCTAATCTCAGAAACTATTTGGTCCGATTTGAAAAATTATTTTGGCGTTGGATAGTCAATTCATCCAGGAAGGCTTGACGATATAACATCACGCTGCGACAAATAGGAGCGGAGCATATGGAAAAAACATATCGTAACCAAAGCGGGTGAAATCGCGAGACGCAGCTAAAAAAATGGGTCGTTTTTATTATTTTATAGGTACAAGTAACAATCCATACTTGTAGCTATGTAAGTAGAGGTATATCTCTGAGGTTCAACTCTTGTAATAATAAGAACGTTCAGTCTTTGTAAATTTGTCATTTATTTGTCGTCAAGATGAGACTGCTACTAGATTTCGATCGTTTTAAATTACGATTAAAGTTCTGGATTAGCGGCTACGTACCGGAAGACGTAGCGTAGAGAGGCCCCCAACAAGGTGGACCGATGATCTGTTAAAGGTTGCGGGAAGCCGATGGATGTGGACAGCACAAGACCCGTCATTGTGGAAAGCCTTGGCGGAGACCATTGTCTAGCAATGGAAATCTATAGACTGAAGAAGAAGAAGAAGAAATTACAAGAAGTGACACTCTGATGTTATTAGATACGGACGACAGCAGGTCAAGCTACCCTAAACTGACAAATGTTCCCAATCAACCTTGAGCCTTAATTCTTTAGAGATAAAGTTGAAAATCTAATAAAGAAATTCGACATTTTGTAGTAGGTTGATGTGCTGTCTGCCGTACATGCTTCTGCGATGATTGTTTCCGCTTCATTCATTGACTTTGGTTGCTTTGATTATGATGTTTTATTGTTGTACTTCCTGAGCGTAACCCAAATGAAACATTTTCCTTTCTTACTTTTCTTGCACCAGTGAGACTTACTGACTTAGAGTACAAACGTCTCTATTAATACAAAGATACATCCATCAAGTATTTGCCAACCAAGCAGTATATCCCCATAAGGAGATAATATGAACGCCTCCTGCAACTTCCTTCCAAATTACCAAACAATTCTATTTCTTATTCCAGGTGAACATGTACATAGACCAGCTAGTGATCTCGGTGCATGACGACGCCGTTCTCGCCCACACCCGCTGTCAAACGTTCATGAACGCGTGCACTTCCCAGCCAGACCCCTCTTCAGGTACCGACAAGAACTTCGAAACCGCCATCTTGGGCTGTACACTCGACGACCAGAAACGAGTCAAGAAGCGCCTCCAAGGCCTCCTAGCTTACATCGCTAAGTTGAATGTTACCACCTGCTCGTGAGTACACGCTCTGCTTGAAAGCAAGCTTGTCATTCGCTAAGCGCCTCTACTGCCAGATTCCCGTTTATTTGAACTGTGCCTGCGGGGCAATTTCGTAACACACTTGCAATGACAATGCCTTTCATTTTGACAGTTGAACAACATTCTATGCATTGAACAGACGAATATTTCTAACGTATGAATGTTTGGTTAGGAAGTTCCCTAAATATCTTGTGATTGAAATTGTGTTATGCAATGGGGGTATTGGAGAGGTGGTGCCTATTGTGCATGAAGTTGTTAGTATAACTGCAAGACTGTGAAAGTTAAATTGTATGTTTTATAGTTCGTTTATGATTTTAGTAGTGTCCGACCGAAAGCCTATCTACTCAAATATAACCAATAGGGTAGTTGAGTAAAAAAAACTAATTAGTCCGTCAGTCAGATTTCCAAAAACAAAAAATGGAGACGACACAGTGCGTTGAAAACTCGTGTGAAGTCACTGCACGCTACACATTTTAGTGAGCAGTAACGTCACCGGCCACCACTCCTGATCTTTGATGCCTTTTATATTTGTCAATTTTTATTGGTGTGATCAAACAAAATATACGTATCCAATATTTTTCTATAATCTGAATGACGGACTAAATAGGATATTTTTTTTTTACCCAGGAAACATCCCTATTGTGAGTATTTTTCAAGCCCAACTAACATTTTTTTCTTAAATAAAGGTTCCTATATTATTTTATATTTTCAATTCAATCACTCGAAAACTCACCACCCCAAGAAAATAAAACGAACAGCAAACAAACAAGTGAGTCGTCGTCATTGGCTCATATGGGATTCATTCATTCATTTATCGCGCCGAACATAACCGATCACAATTCACAGCGCGGAAACTCCCGAATGCACATTCGGTTTTGGTCGTAGTTACGGCAAATTTGCCGCCGAAAACGAAACTAAACCGAAACTCGTGTTTTGCCAAAACTAAACCGAAAACCGAAACCGAACATTCGGTTGGGCACTAGATTTTAGGGTAGGTCTCTCTTTTGCTAGAACTTTTGGTTAATACCACGATGGCTGTATGAGATTTTTTCCATCGTAGCAGGAAGTTAGTAATAGTATCAAACTTACCTGTGTTAATCACGGTTCATTATTCGCTTGACTTGAAATTCTTTCATCCGTAACGAAGTTTAAGCGATCAAAAGTCTTAGAACGACAATCACATCAAAAGCCTTAATAAGTACTTACTTTACAGACATAATGAGCCAATAATGTTCCCACTGTTGGGACACAGGTCTTCTATGGGTGAGAGGGATTGGGCCGTATTCTACCACGCTGGCCCAGTGCGGGTTGGTGGTACTTAGTTCATTTGCATTAAAAATGTGTACAAACAAATAAAAGCCCTGACTCCATTGGTAGGTAATATAAACACCTGAGGGGCAATTCTAGTAATATTAAATAACATAGTCTGATCTCGAGTCTCAATCTATAAAAAAATATTTATAATGTCCTTGACTCATTCACATCTTGACAAGTTTTTGACTTTTTTTATGCTGCCGATATGTACTGTGAATAGTGGTGGTCTAGTGGTTAAAACACCAGCCTCTCAAGTATGAGTGTGTGGGTTGGATTCCAGGTCAGGCAAGTACCAATGTAACTTTTCTAAAGTTATATGCACTTTCTAAGTATATCTTGGACACCAATGACTGAAGGTGAAGGAAAACATCTTGAGGAAACCTGGACTTTAAGTCGGAAATCGCCAACCCGCATTGATCAAGCGTGGTGCTCAAATCCTTCTTAGTATGAGAGGAGACCTGTACCCAGCAGTGGGACGATAAAAAGGCTGATGATGATGGGACTGTGATTAGATTTTGAACGTTTTTAATTTCGAAAATTTGCCCTTTGGTAACATACAGGGGCCAACTTTGCATGCGCGAAATGAATATTAAAAATTAATTAATGTAAAGGAAAATCACAATATACAATTTAAAATTGTAATAATTATATAATAATTGTCGTCTTGCATTTATGGATAAAATATGAATTCATTTTCACCATTACCCATCAGTATTTTTTATTTATGTACAGACGCTAGCAGGTCAAGCTACTCAAAACTTTCAAATTTTCCCAATCCACCTGGAACCTTAATGCTTCAGTGATAAAGTTAAAAATCTATTAAACAAACCTACAGGTTATAGTAACCTGGTGTGCCGGTGTCTGTATCAAACCGATTGATTCCTATTACTTCACCCCACCCTTCACCTTTTAATTTGAGCGCTAAATTCACTACATAATTGTCAAAAGTCCAAAAGCCTGGGATCTTAAAAATCTCTTATTTTCAGCACACATATTATTATATTAAATTTTTGTCTCATTTTACTGAAAATTGTATGACAAAGACAGAATAATATACGTGATTAAATAATGTTAATGATGACATAAAACATACATACCTACATGAAAACATAACACTCCTTTTATGGGCAGTTGTGTAAAAATAGGCACCTCACTCAATTAGGCCCCGCAGTTTCAAAAGGCTTTGATAAATGTGATACTCTATGTGTATAATTTTACTATTAAATGTTGTTTTTTTTTTTTATTAAATAAAAATTCCGTTGATTGTCACAGTGGAATTTATTGTTTGTTCTTCAATAGATCAATAGTTTATATAACTTTAAATCTGGCTTTTAAATTGAGTTGGAAAATATTCTATACAAAGTACCGTGAACAAAAGAGGATACAAATATAAGGGGTCTACTCCGATGTGGTACGTTGATCGTATCGGCGGAATGTTCTATCGTTTCTTAGGTCAATGTCAACTTCATTGATTTTATAGTGAGTGTTATAGAACAACAGTATTCAATTCAGCCGTGTACGGACGACAGCAAGTCAAGCTACCCGAAACTGTAAAATATTACCAATCAACCTTCAGCCTTAATGCTTTAGAGATAAAGTTGAAAATCTAATAAAAAAATGTGACAGATTGTAGTAGCTTGATGTACTGTCGTATGTACTTTTCCGACCGGATTTGTGGCTTCAGAGTAGAATCCCAGGCAGTAAAAAAACTGGTTTGTAGAGACGGTCGGTTAAGGTAACCCCCAATAATTTTTTTCTTAAGTATATTCATATTGCAGGTCAGTGTTAGGTTGTACGTTGATCAAAATATGATTTCCGACCGCAACAAGTATGTATGTATTTAGAGAAGAATTTTAATAATCACCAAAACAAAGTTCAATTTACCCTATTGAATATGGCATACACTTATAACCGAATAATTCCGCTTCTGCTAATTGCAAAAAACTTAAGAAAGATTGACTTACGTGGGACACATCCTCATGGATGTCCGCCTCCCTGGGGTGGGCGACAGGGTCTGTCGGACGCTTACTGTTTAAAAACCACCCCGGTGTTCCATCTCACACCAACACCGGGCGTTGCGAGAACGAACACTGTTTCCGCAACCTCCGATTGGTGCTGGCCAGTCACTGTGGGCTTCCTCCGAGTGAGGTGTATGACTCCCCCTGTGACGTCTAGGAGTGGCGCACGTGGAGCATTTCGCGCCGCCACCTCGGGTCCCGATTTTTGGGGGACGACAGATTTACGTGAGACACTTAACCCAACTAAGCTACATAAACATTAACTAACATAACACACTGTCAAACCTCGTGTCAGGGGCCTTGGTTGCTTAACCGAAACAATTGACAACCGCTCACTCGACATGACATTTGTAAAAACGAAATGGACAAAAGTGTATTTCTTGCCTGTAAACTAAACTCTTTTGTTGACTGTACAATGATAATATCCTACATTACGTAAAGTTACGCTTGAAAGTTCCATGATATATGTTTTTATTATGCTACGTCGTATTGTAACAAGCATAACAACGTAATTGTCAGTTATTTGTCCTACAGCAGTCTTTGTCACCTTGTAACCAAAGATTAACTGGTTAGATTTGCCCTGACAGCAGGACCTCCATGGAATACCTACATAGTAGTTGCGATTTTCAGTAGGAAAGAGAGAGAAAATACTATTCAAAAGTTGTCATTTAACGGGCTAATCTAACGATATAAATCTTTGCTTTTACTGTATAGTATGGATTAATAATTCATTGCTGAGGAAATACTGATAATTTATTCATATAGTTATAGACCATTCGAAGTTATATCACTTCTAATAGTAACTTTATTGTAACCGGAATAAACATCATAGTTAGACAGACTTGTCTGTGGACGCAAACCCATCTGGAACCTTATTTGAATGAGAATAAAGTTCACTGTGATTTGGACGGCGATGCAGTCACAGGTAGAGTAACTGGAAGGACCATAGGTCCAAGTTCTGTTAGCATTTTTGATAAGAGGCTTAATGTCGTCATTTTGCACTTTAAGTGGAAAAATTACACTGTAATTACCTAATTTCGTATTTGCTTGTTTATCGTAAGTCTTTTAATATATACATTTTAAAAGTAATGAATGTAAGTATGTTTACTGGTGATCGTAATTGTTTTTATAATTTCAAGTTGATTTGTTATCATGATAGTGTCAAATGTCAAACCAAAATTAATATTTATTTATCTTAAAAATCTTTGTATGCGTGTGTCAATAGTAAGTTACTTCCAAAAGTTTCAAGATTTAATTATCCCACCCCTAATCCAACCGAAAGATAAATATTTGATAGGAGGAACTATCATAGTTTAAAATTGTACTTACTTCATAAAAAATAAAATAAAACCTATGCTCAATTATGTATTTAAATTATTAGATTTTATACATATATACCTAAAGCTTAAACGCTCGCTTCATTTTAATATCCTGCTAATATGTTGTCTTTCACAATTAGCTCCGAGCAAATATTCCATGAAATCACACCCTGTGAAAAACTCACCTTAATTAGTTTATAGTTGCCTACTTCTATTTAGTAAAGTCACACACTATCAGTAGTAATGACTTTGATTTTGACAGTTCTAAAATATATATTGCGATGTTAACGTTGGCGAGCAGAGAAATTTTTCGAACATAATTAATTCGAAATAATTATGGTGCTGGTCGTCTTGTAATACTATCGTGCCAGCCAAGTGGGATGACAAGCCTTAATCTTCAGCCTCCTCTGACCCCTCTCCTAGATTAAGAGTACAAGGAATATTCCCATCTATGTATCTTTTAGTATTACCCAGCAGGTGCAGGCAACCTCGTAAAATTGCTTTAGCATTTTAGATAAGAACTCCCAGTAAATCAAAACATCAGTAGGGTTCAAAGTATGTAACTGTCCTATTGGTTTTTAACCAAAAATAGACCTTGACGTATTATGAAGTGCACGTGACATTCAACCTTAAGGTGGTAAAAAAATTACGACGTCGACTATCCTTATGTCGAGCCCGTATCGACACGTCTTTAGAGGTCTTTATAAACAGTTGAAATTGTATTTATCGACCTTAGAACGGTCGTATGTATAGGTCCGACGACCTACACGTACGACCTAATGCTTCTAACGTCGAGCTATAGATACGACCTAATGCTTCTAAAGTCGAGATTTTATAATCTTATATTGGTTTTATACATGCAAATCATCACATTACTTGGTAAGTTGTGAAGAAAATTGATATCTATTGTATGTGTATGAGTGCTTGAGTTCGCCAATTTCCAATAATCCGTACTGTACACGGCTTTTAATATGGCATTTTGTGTTTCGGGGTAAAATCGGGTTTGTAGTGTCTACTCTGTCACTAATACATACCTGTCTCTTTTTCGAGCACTGCCCAGTGTGCATCGACACGCAAGCGATTCTCAATTCTCGGCTTAACACCTAGAGTCGAAAATTCAGTGCGCGATAGAAAAATACCCTTATGAACGACGGCACAAGTAGATGTGTCATATTTATTGTCATGTACACTGTTACCTTAAGGTACTATGTGTAAGTACATCTTGTATGTGTTATTTAGTTACAATTAGCTTTTTAAGTCGGCTTAAGGTGAGTGTACACTAGTAATGTTGTATCAAGCTGTGTGGCTAGCATTTTCTATAGCCGTTTTTGATGTAATAGACGTTTAGCCTTATTCTCTGAGGATCTCTCTTACATGTTAAGGCGCTCATACATTTTTTTATTATAAATAAATGGTTATATGATAGCCTGATTCGTAAACAACATTATAAATACTGATTTGTAAACAACATTTTAAATACAGGGTGATGTATAAAAATATGTTTTTCTTCTATAGTTTATGTTATGGGACCTTTTTTGCTAATTAATGGATAAAACACGATTGTTAATGTCAGGTCAATTTCATCCTGTATTTGATAAGATGTGAAAGTTTTGTAACAATTTCACTGTATTTTTCATTGCATTTTTAGTGGTTTAGCAATGTCTTAGACGGTTAGGTGTTTAAATTGTTATTAATGTCGTCTTTTTAAATACATACCATAATATATAATCTTATCTGTTGTGTTTTATTTAAAACCACCCTATTCACGTCGAATTAAGAATCTATTTACATTGTTGTAAGTTGCAAACTGTCCTCAGCCGCTTTTTTCATAAATTATGATTCGTCTACTCAAAGATTAAAACATTGAACTTCTTAAAGTATTATATTCCGTTAAAACATGAGTGAGCAGTGTCAAATGAGATGGTACTGGATACCTGAAAATATAAAGTCTTCAGAGCACTTTGAAAGTAAAAAATATGAACGTAAGATTACTGTGTATTTACCTAAAAGTATTGGCATAATAAGTAAACTGGCTCTTCTGTGACTCTTAGAAAGAAAACTGTGAGGGAAATTGAGAGTCTAACAAACCCTACTCAGGATAATAAAGCTCCAAAGGAGCGATCTCCCCAGGATAATCTCATGTCCAATGGTCCGGGCGTTGCATTCAGTACGATACGTTGTTAAAAGCATTAGCAAGGTAATTTGGTACACGTACGTACATTAACTTACGCCTTCCCACGGGGGTAGACACGGCGGACACTAGAGAATCCCCTTGTTTTAATTTGGCAGGACTGAACTCTACCTTAGAAGCATTAGGACGGACCTAATGCTTCTAAGGTAGAGGCCGCTTTTTTATAGCTATCCGAACTTGGTCGGGTTATGTAGGTTTTCGATGCTTCGTCAGTATTATAATTATTGTTTTTCTTTAATTACTGAATTTAATGACATGAAATTTTGCATATGAATAGTTGAGTGAATACACTAATTATTGGCATACATTTTACCATGCAATTCCTTTAGAATGTCGTGATAACTGACTGCATTGTAAACAGTGATTTTGTCATGGTAAATTGTCCTATAACTCTTTAATTACTATAGGAACATCATTGATACTTGGCAATATGTTTCAGACACTTACAAGGTTTGTATAAACGTGAAAATCTAGACCCCAAAGTGCATACTTTAAGAACTAAGACCTAATAAGCGTATTTTACGTTTATGTTTTTATCTTTTAAGCCCTACGATTTTTTCTAAATCTGTTTTTAAACAAATATAAACAAATTCAAAACAAAGTATGTAAAAATCTACAGCTCTCTATGTAAGCGCTTTATATGAAAACTAGCTAATGGCCAAACGTTCGCGCAGCGGAAACTTGAATTTCTCCGAAGTTTATGCATGCACTAATTTTATTCATACATAAACACAAATACACACTAATTTTTGGACACATCTCTTTTTTCTAAAGTCAATGGATTAAAAAAAGTTCCGCCAGGACAACGTTCGCCCAGCGGAATCAGTTTTTGGTGAATTTCTCCACAATGGCTGCGTGCACAATTTTTTTTTTACCATACACAATTATACGACGTCATACACTAAATACTGCATATTTAAAATCTTTAAATTCAACAACATTCCGCTGCGCGAACGCAGACCATTTCACCTGTTTTTGCGGTGAGATGGTTACAGAATCGCATTGAGGGTTTAGTTGAGCTGCGTATCCAACCCTTACCCCACATAACATGCTACTCAAACCTGTTGGCAAAACAACCTATAATGACGCAAATTTTTGGTCAGACAAGAATTTTTGCCGGTTTCTCAGATTTTGATTTTGGAACAGAGGCCGCGACAAACAAGTGGTAGGTTGTATTTTCTCCACAGTCAAGCACTTCGATTACGACTTTTATTAATTATTTTATAACCACTGCTCTCAAAAAACGGCAACGGAAACCATCCTGATCCACATGTTTTTGTATATACCTTTAGTTTAAGTATTGCCTAAACAAATGCTAAAAATCAAATATTCGAAGACATGTGACATTTACTAGGCCGCATTGGAGATTACAGCCTATTTCCTCTCGAAGTGGGGAGGACTATGTACTAGCAGTAGGAATAGTAAAATACACGTTAGGCAGCAATGTTATTGGAATCAGTCAATCGAATCTATAAAAATATCACCCTGTGAGCGGTCAGGTACCAATCCCTTTTTTTTTGTTTTTTTCTGGACGGTAAATCATCAAATGACGTCTCCTGTTCTGCGCGGAGTGGAAAGGTGTGTCCGACTTTGACTGACTAAAAACCATCCGTGTTTCTTCGCCACGGACCCAGGAGGCGTCGGTCTTCGTGGACCCCGTCACGATGTGCTGACATCATTTTGAGGCGCGAGTGAAACACAACGCGCCGACGACTCGGGCCTGGTCTTTACCAGGCGGCGAGCTGCCCACTGCTCACCGCCTGCAAGGCCGCGCCTACGGTGGCCGGGAGTTCGATGTTGTCTCCCGACCAGGGCGTCTCCTGTGACGACCAGAAGCGCGAGGGCGCTGGGATGCCCGCTCTCTCATGCGCTCCGCCTTCTTCTTTGCTAGCATCACTACTTCGCAGAAGGAGGAGAGGGCCTGCCATGTACTCTCGCTCCGAACCATGGCCTCGACCAGGAGATCGCCGCCGATCGCCGCCACAAGGACACAGCGGTGCTCTATCCAAGCCAGGGACCTCCACCGTATGCTCCACCGTGTCCTTAGGGCGAATACATGATACCCCTTACGTTCATCATGTAGTCCCATTTATATGCTTTGAAAAAGTAGTTGTCGCTGGTACTACTAGACTATTTTACCTATTACGGTCTGAAATTCTGGGGAAGTTTGACCTAAGTAATGATAAATCTACTATTTTATAGAAATTTGTAATACTATTAAAACAAAACACTATATTTGCAAATAATTTATTTTTCGATAAAATGAATAGTTAGATAAGTACAAAATATTTACATAGCTTTGTTATTTTAATATAAACTAACTAAAAACATTAAAATATGACTAAACAGCTTTCTTAATCGACTAAATTTAGGGTTGTTGTAAGGAAATTCAACTCAATTCTAGGGACTATTGCACTTGAAATATATACTTGCACTATCTATTAGTATCTAGATATTATTTAAATTCGTTAGTTTGCTTGACTCTATTCCCTAATATTTTGAATGGCTAAAATGTAAATACCGTATCTTCAGAAATGAAGCCACTGCCTAAAATAAAGGTACTTTTGGGGGTTCAACTAACGTCCAAGTTAATTATTTTTATGTTTAACTTGAAACTCCACAGTTGACGAGTATTAAATTAAGATAAAGTTGAGCAGTTGTACAGGTTTTGTTTACATCACAGTAGTCTGCAAGCGTTCCTGAGCACGTTCTTTTTCTTGCCGCCTGGTCGGTGCTTTGTTGGCCGCAGCAGGATCGTTCCGTTGCTGTTGTGATTTGTAAATGTACCTGAAATTATTTTCAGTTTTTGTCAAACTTAGAAGAACTGTTCTTCAGATATAAGCTCTATATAGCACTCGTTTCATTTAATAACAATAAATATTCAATGGAGGGCAACTAGATTTTGTCAGCTTTTTATGTACTTTAGTGACTGGTTTGGTTCAGTACTTCCATCGAATTCATGATAAATAATTTTGCGCATCACAGTAATGACAAATCGTCGGCGAGGAATAAGAATTATTTGCCCAGAAGAGTCACCTTCAGAAGGCTCGATGAAACCTTTACCTAATAGTTATTCTCATGATGTCCATTGACAGACATAGCCCTTCCCAAGTGTCACCACATCGTTTAAATCATCATAATATGCTTAGCCTTTCCACTACTATGTATTTCTGCAGTAGAGCCGAAGACTGGGTAATAATGAAAGTCATGAAAGAAGAAGAAACTTACCTATAACAGGAGCTTGGCATGGCGGCATTGAATCAGCGTCGTCTCGCCGCATGTCGGACAGACATCTTGCTGCTAACGCCCTGAACACCGCCCCTACGTTCACATCTTCCTTGACCGACGCTCGCATCAGTCGACAGCCCAGTGCACGTGCTACTAGCTCTGCTTCGTCTCTGGAAAGTAGATATTCATCATATATTATTAGTCAGAGATTTAGAACACTAGTTCCCTCTATATAAAAGTTTTTCAGTGTTAAATGCCTATGTCAAAAACGGTGAAGAAAATTCAACGTTAGAGGAAACCAAAGTCAAATTATAGAACCAAAAATTCCAAGACCCGTACTAGGCCTGGCCATGGTGGATTGTGGTCCGCTTCTTCTTACAGAGAGGAGGCCCGTGTCCCAGGGGTGGGATTAGTTATAAGCTAGTCATGTAGATGCTTATGTTGTCTCGGTAAGAATCTACTACGACAGATGATAAAAGAACTGCGTTCCAACAAAAATGTAGGTGTCAATACTTCAAAAGTCACGTAAAGAAGATTTTGGTTAGGTAGTTCTTAGACTTTTCTATGGGTTTGGATATACCATGCACTCATTCAAAACTTCTTTCAGATTGATATAAATTATCAGGTAGACAATATCTCGGATGAAGATTACAAATCGTTTTTTTGTGATATTAGCAGTGGTAGTAGTGAGAAGGTTTCGATATATCCTTTTATATGCTCCACTCCTAGTGGTCACAGCGTGATGTTAGGCCCAATGCCTTCCTGGATTAATGGACTATCTAACGCAAAAACAACTTTTCAAATCGGACTAGTAGTTCCTGAGATTAGCGCGTTTAAACAAACAAACTCTTCAGCTTTATATTATTAAGTATAGATTAAAACTTTTTTTTGTATACGAAAAATATTTTCTTTGTAAGCATCATAAGTGTGCCCCAGGGCTTAGCACTCAGTCCATGTTTATTGTGTCCTTGTATCGTTGAAATATGTGGAAAATACTACTGTGTACACTTGCACCGCCAAGTCAAAGCACATAAAAATAACAAATAGTTTGGAAAAAAGGAACTCACGGTCCAACGACGCATTGGTCCATCAAATCAATTTTATTTTGAACTATGATTGTGGGTATCTCCCCACACTCATTCTCCACCTGTAACAAAATAAAAACTATATAATATCTGCACTTCATAAGAATACATTAAATGATCACATTAATTACCTATTCCTTTAAGATAACACGGATTATTAATAACAACTCATGTTGAAGTTCACGACATTTTATTAAGTAGGTATCTAGGTATATAGGCAATACATAAAATTTTCGTACGACTATCTACGACTAAGACTACAATCAGGGCTTCCTTCTCGTCCACTCATGATTTCTATGCTATCCACAACAGTTTGCACTTCCGAAACGCTTGGCAGAAACTTAGCATACAATATGCCTCTGCCTCCAGCCGAGCAATTGATCCCCAAAACATAATTATCATTCACTTTCTTAAATATATACTTCGCTATATTCTTTTCACAACCACGATACATGTTTTTCACTTCCGCATCGCCGTAGTACAGTAAATTGCGTGTCTTCCCGGCATTGTTGATGTATGTCGCTTTTATAACAGTCTCGTTCTCCGGTAAGCTAAGTTTGCTACACTCATTGTTAGTTACTGTCACATCGTCATGCGTCAACTTCTTGAAGGCAATGTTTTCGCAACTGTCTCTCTGCCTCTGGTTCGGTGGCCAGAAGTACACTCCATACATTTGAGCCGGCAACTCGTTCAGATCATAGTTTTGCCCTGACGCGTAGTATTGTGTACATGTTAACTCTCTGCTAACATGTATTATAGAATTCACTCCACACAGTAAACAAGCGAAGCAAAGGACGAACGCGTGAGACCCGTGCATGTTTGCTAATGATTCCAAGATCGGAGATGAATGTACCCGGACCAAATATAGTTGGCGTAATGTAAACAGTCGAAATACGTTGCCTGATATCTGTGTATTAGATAGTGAAGCCGTGTCGGGACACGAGCGGCTGTGTGAGCGAGTCACGACCTCACTTATCTTAATGTGCTGCTTTAATTAACAAAATACCTAGGAATATGGAACTGAATTTAAAGAGCTAGGCATTAAAATGTATATTTTGACGATTTATGTTAAGATAGACTACTTTTTAAGTAGATAAATACTATGTTCCTAAAATAATACCAACGATAATGTTTTAAATGTGAACATATCCTGAGCTGCGTGACTTGATCTCAATAAAAAGACGCAAAAAGTGATCTCTATAATAACCAGAACGAGAACATTAACATGAATCTATCTACAAGTTAGTTCAATCGTTAACAGGGTCAAATGCGGCTAATGATCAATGTGCGAGTATTAAGGTACCTTCGAGTACATGCAGCAAGTATCTAGCATAATTATCTGCACTTGCCAAATGCTCTCAGTAATACGGACCTATTTACATGGTAGCGAAATCAGATCTCTTCCAACTGTGTAAGATGTTGCGATTCGATTAGCATGAAGTTGCTGTCTAAAGCAGATTCGCTACAGAACTTTATAGAGGGTCTTTGGTTTCATTTAAAACTTTTGGAATGTTTTCCTAGGTAGCGACGAACTATTTGGTGAATACATGACTTCGACCACTATAAAAATAATTCTCTCTTTATTACCTAATTGTGAAATATCGGAAGAATTTTATAAATAAGTAATCAAAGTTTGGCTCACCTGTAAACGTAAATGATAACATTTCTACAATCAGGAGCTAGATAGAATTCAAAACTCAGTAATTATTTCTCTTTTTATTCGATAACTCAATAGGTAAGCTTACCTGTCAGACGGATGACAGGGTTCTAGGAAGGCCTATGCCCAGCAATGGCCTGCTATAAAGTGATAAGTATTAATCAAAGTTTCAAAAGATATTCACCTTAAGTTTCCAAGAGTGCAGCGAGAGGAACGAGTCGCGGTCTGTGGTACTGAAGGCGAGAACACATGCGTGTGCGCCGCGGTAGTACGCCTTCGTGATAGCATCGAACTCTTCCTGTCCTGCTGTGTCCCATAGCATCAGCCGGACTTCCTCGCCGTCGATCCTGAGGATGAAGGAATATTATTTGTTAGAACGTAAATTAATGTATTACGTATTTGTCGGTCTCCGTGGCGCAGCGGTCAACACGCCTGCCTGCGACGTGGAGGCCCCGGGTTCGATCCCCGGCCAGGTCATGATAGAAAACGATCTTTTCCCGATTGGCCTGGGTCTTGGGTGTTTATCTATATATGTATCTATTATAAAATATAGTATCGTTGAGTTAGTATCCCATAACACAAGTCTCGAACTTACTTTGGGGCTAGCTCAATCTGTGTGATTTGTCCGTATTTATTTATTATTATTATTTATTTTTATTTTAATGTAATCAATGTTGTTGTAATTAATGACTGATTACAAGGTGAAGGAAAACATCTTTAAGAAACCTGGACTTTAAGTGTGAAATCGCCAACCCGCATTGAGCATACTTAGTGATTACGCTCAATCCTTCTCTTTATGAGAGGAGAGCCGTGCCCAGTAGTGGGACGATAAAAAAGGTTGATGATGATGATGATAAATGTTGTCGGGATGTGGCATGAAAAGAACTTCGAATTTTTAGATGCAAGAATTATCTATGCCTATTTTTTATGTGGTACTGGATTCTTAACGAACATATTTATATACAGATCCACATTGCAGTCATCAATAAATACGGTGTAAACAAATTTGCTTCTTGTATTAAATAAGATACATATTTCATAAAGAACTGTTTTCACTTCGGCTTCCCGCTCTGGACGTCTCATGTCGGCAGTTTGATCGATTTATGAGTATTTTGAAAGTAGCATCATGAAATTAACGTCAATTAAATAACACGAGAATGTTGTATCATTTAAGTATTTAAACGCAAAGTCGACGCAAATAGACATGTTATTTATTGGACCTACTTGTGGTTTCCTAAAACATGTTCAGAAATATTCAACAACCGTTTATTTATTTATAGTTAGCTATAACGGTACAAAACCAATTACATTAACTAATATAGAGACAAACAATTACATTAATTAACTTAAAAACTACTACTAAAACTAACATGGAATAGTGGACTCTCTCTCAGACTTTCTTTCACAGAAGACCAGACATACACGCATTAGCTTCTTCCATTATTCATAATTTCACCATAATTTCCTCCAGTTACTTACCTTCATTGGAGGATTTCCGAGAGTTCTATCATTCTAAATCAGACCACACCTGCGTTGGCTGCTTGATTACTCTAATTAGAGTACCTATACTTACATATATTCTGTGCATCTAGACCACGATATCTGACTCAGCATGTCTTAATTTAATTAAAACACATAATCTCTAATATATAAAATTCTCGTGTCACGGTGTTCGGATTTAAACTCCTCCGAAATGGCTCGACCGATTTTGATGAAATTTTTTGTGCTTATCCGGTATCTATGAGAATCGGCCAACATCTATTTTTCATCCCCCTAAATGTTAGGGGTAGTCCACCCCTAAATTTTTTTATTTATTTTTTAGACAAAATTTTTAATTTCCATTTTTTTATGATACAACATACAAAAATACATACAGTCCCCAATTTTCACCCTTCTACGATCAACCCTTATTTTTTAATAGCCATTTTAGTAATTTTATCTATTATATTATTTATATGGCAAAACAACGTTTGCCGGTCAGCTAGTAACATATAATAGCCTTTTTAGTTTTTCTCTGCGATTAGACAATTATTTTTATTCTTTGTTTGCTTTGGGTGGCTAATTCAAAGATTATGGGTTGTGTTGTTTATGATCTTTATGGTCTCCATTTTGTTTTCGTTATCTAGAAAACAGGTCTTCGGGGTTATCTAGGCTTGGTATTTTGACACCAAAATACTGTTTTTATTTTTTTTTATATGATGCATGACTCAATAGTCTTGATTGATATAATACTTTGAACTCTCTATAGGTCAAGAAAACTGTTGTAATCAAGTTGTACTTACTTAGTTACGTAGGTCCTTACTTTAAAAAAATATTAATGCACTGAAGCTTTGCGAGGAACATAAAGTTTGTTTTAACAAGAACTTATCAACTTTTCGCCATGTTTTCAATCTGTTTAAGAAGTGTCTTTATTTGAACGATTTTTTTTTTAAATAATTATAAACTAGTGTTTGACTGCAATCACGCCTGATGGTAAGCAGTGATGCAATCGTAGATGGTAAAGCGCACTAGTTTATTAAGCTTATTCACTTAAAAAACTTAGGAACAGGAAGGATGACGGCAGTTGAGCGAGGTGAGGCCATGTTAAACCCAAGACCAACACGACCAACGATGCTGCGCCAGAGGGAGATTGATCTGGAGACTCTCCATGACCAAACTCCCGACACAACAACATTTGGCGCAACGTACCCGGCACACATCGCAACAAAACTGCTCAGACCCGTCCTCCGTACGACTTCACCAGACATCATGCCGGAACACGACGAATCGCTTGGCGGCAAGACCTTGTCTGGTGGGTGGTAACTTCTGCCGGCAGCCGGTGTTAGGGCCTACCACCGAATATTTATCGTTGATCCTTTTCTTTGTTGCAGTTGTGTTGCGATTGCGATGTGTGCCGGGTACGATGCGACAAAAGTTGTTGTGTCGGGAGTTTGGTCGTGGAGGGTCTCCAGATCAATCATCCTCTGGCGCAGCAATAGCATCGTTGGTCGTGTTGTTGGGTTTAACATTGCATCACCTCGCTCAACTGCCGTTTTCCTTCCTATTCACTCAGTATTATTTTTTTTTTTTGAGTGAATAGGCTCTTAATAAACTAGCGCGCTTTACCATCAACGATTGCATCACTGCTTACCATCAGGTGGGATTGCGATCAATCATTAGTTTATAATAATTAAAAACAAAAAGTAAAACTTGCACTAAACTTAAGATTAATTAAGTTTGTGAAGATAAGAATCAGCACTATTGTCTCTGTGTTTAAACGAACTGCTCAAAAACAGGAGTGTTATTGGCGCCGATCCTCTTGTTAAGAAACTTAAACTAATTTTAAGTGCACCTTTTTCTGTCTATTCAGTAAGAAAAGGATAGAAGATAACATTTTAGTTAATCCTGTCAAATTAAGATATTCCATAGACAGTTCAGACGCGATTATAAACTTGGCGACAAAAAATACTTCAGTTTACGTCAGGTGCGGACTAATTTGACAGGTCTAAACTAACATTTAATCTTCTGTCCTTTTTTTGAAGGAATATAAAGAAAAAGATGTAGTGAGGTTTTTTGGCGGGAAAGTCAAGCCGAGTGTCACGCTAATTTTTCATTGGACTTTTAAAATTATTTATAGTGTTGTTAACTAAATAAAAGTGCGGTATTTATGTAGTAAAAAGTGCATTAAGTAAATAATTCATAAAGAACAGTGAAATATCGCAGCATAGTGGCCACATCATGACTTTGTCTCAAACCTCCATCGTAAGACGGATCACGCCGTCTTTTTCATCATGAACAATTCATTACGTGACATTGGCTAAATGCACAAACCGTGCGAAGCCATAAAAGAAAGAAAGAAGACGCAGTGAACTTAAATTTAGTTTAGTTTGTGAACAACAGAATCGGAGTCATCGCTATCTTTTAACATACATTCGGCAGATCAATCAACCTTTAAGACTCACTCAATCTGTCGTTCTAAGAAGTCCACTCCTATGGTCTTCTTGTAGTCCCGTGTGAAGGTTCCACGGCAGTAGCGCTGGATCATGCTGGATTTGCCCACGCCGCCATCGCCCACGATCACCACCTTAAGTGCCACCTCCAGGTCCTCCTCGCGCATCGCGTCACAGCCGACCCAAACATTAGTGTTCAGTGCTTTGGTTCTGAAAGAAGAGAAACTTTGATTAAGAATACGTGCTTAATTGCGTGTCGCGGGTTCGGCATGATGTCTGGTGAAGTCGTACGGAGGACGGGTCTGAGCAGTTGTGTTGCGATGTGTGCCGGGTACGATGCGCCTAATGTTGTTGTGTTGGGAGTTTGGTCTTGGAGGGTCTTCAGATCAATCTACTTTTGGCGCAGCATCGTTGGTCGTGTTGTTGGGTTTAACATTGCATCACCTCGCTCAACTGCCGTCTTCCTTCCTATTCGCTCAGTTTTTCTGAGTGAATAGGCTCTTAATAAACTAGCGCGCTTTACCATCAATGATCGCATCACTGCTTACCATCAGGCGGGATTGCGGTCAAACGCTAGTTTATAATTATAAAAAAAAACCTACAAGTACTTGTTCCGGGTCTGGCTGTTTGTGTATGTGAATTTATATGTTTGTAAACACACCCACGATACAGGGGAAATTCCTAATGTGGGGCCAAGCTATTAAAAAAAAAAAACACTAAATTACACACAGAAATTACACAAAGTTACAGGTGCTTTACTTAGTGTAAATTGTGTCATCACTGCAACATAAACGGCGGAGGAAAACATTATAAGGAACAAGCATGTATTAAGAAGTCGAAAATATGTGATATCTACTAAAAGCTTGCACTGGGCCTATGTGGTGAATTAAGGCCCAATCCCTCTCATTAAGAGGAAGAGGCTTGTGTACCAGCAGTGGGAATAGGCTGAGTATACTACGCTTCAAACGTTGGGAAATTAAATTGAAAAGACCCGCGTAAGTGTTGATGCGGTGCTTTAACCGACCATCTCAAATGAATGGGAATAAATGCCTTGGTTGTGAATAGTCATGGGCAAAAAACACTAAGCTGAAGACATCAAATATTAAATTACTATTGAAATTCTGGTCAACTGTCTCTAATCGAGTTTATATGTAAATTGCTACCATAACTTTCAAAGGCGTTTAATATAGTGGCAATATCTTGTAGGTATTAAATATTTCTTAATCGATTAAAGCTATTCATATTTATATTAGGTACACAAAAAGAACGGTGTATGAATATAAAGAAAGCAGAAATATTGTAGCAAAGCAAGAGGTGTGCACGTACAAAAAGTATATTTGCAAGTTCAAAAACGAGCACCTAACTGTTTAAACCACAAAGGAAAACCGTAAAAAACCATGCGCAAGAGCAATATTATGGAATGATTGTCAGGCCCGCCATTAATTCGTTACAAAGTTTGCCGGTGACAGCGGTTTTGTATGAAACTTGTTTTACAATACGAAAAATAAGGTCGTAATTGGTCTGTGACCATAAACGCCGTATTCAATGACTCACAGGCGCCTTTTAAGTTAAAGCCAGCATAAAATGAACTATTTATCAGGGCATTGAGTCAGTGGTGTCAGGTCTCACCTAATTAGCGGTTCTTTTAATGGACTTTGGTATTTATGGTAACACTTTAGTTGATCTTTTTTTTTAATCTTAGAGATATGTAGATAATGATATTTGAGTTTACTTATTTATTTATTTATTAAGCATGGAGGACTTACAGCTAAACAAAACAGTTTTATAAGAAACATTAAGTTGGACTGACAGCCAATAACAAGATCTCACTTATAAAAATTAGTTTAGTATAGAAATGCGGATAACAGATTAACAAAAGTAATGAAGGAAGTCGTTTGCTCTGTACTTTAGTCGCTATAACTCCTGAGTGCAACATTCAGATATTGCTTGGCTAAGTGAAGAGCTGCTGAGACATTGCAATTTGAAGGATTTGTGTCATGTTTACATTTATTATCCTTCTTTATTTTATGGTCTTTGTATGCAATTGCGAAGACGCAGTGTGGGTAGGCCTACGAAAAGGTGGGCCGACGACCTGGTGAAGATCGCGGGAAACCAGTAGATGCGGGAGGCGCAGGACCAGGGAGGCCTAAGTCTAGCAGTGGACGTCTTTCGGCTGAAATGATGATGTATGCAATTGGAACGTTGTGCTCAGATAGGCAGGTGCGGGGTCCATCAAGTAGGTATAAATGCTAGCATGTCAAGCTACTATAAAACTACTGTGAAATGACTTCAATAGATTTACAACTTTTTTTTTTAAAGACCCTCCACGACCAAACTCCCGACACAACAACATTAGGCGCATCGTACCCGGCACACATCGCAACACAACTGCTCAGACCCGTCCTCCGTACGGGTTCCGTACTTTATCGTTAAAGCATTAGGTTCAAGGTTGGTTGGGAAAATGTGACAGTTTCGGGTGATGACAGGGTTGCTGCATTGGCTGAGCATCTGATTGTTGCGCAGCCTGTCACGTGTTCAATACCCACTCGGAATAAATATTTCTATTGTCTTTAAGTAGTTGTTGCGGTCTGACTGTTTGTGTATGTGATTTTAAATGTTTCTAAACGCACTTACGTTACAGGAGTAATTCCTAGGGTGGGGCAACGTCTTTTTTAACAATAAAAAGTTTACAAATTACCTAAACAATATAGTAACTAGGTTAAATTAGGGTGGGGTCATCTCATCACCTTTCTCACAAGTTTTATTTTTGTATATAAGTAGGTATATATTATAGTAATAGTATGTATATGTATATAGCTTATTTAAGTATTTGTTTATATAGTGTTATGAGATTTTTCTTTTCCTTTTCATTGTTTCTGTAACTAAAGCACCTGCCATCCAGTCTCTGCACCATCCGTGGTTGACTGGTAGAGAATGCCTAAGGCATTAAGTCCGCCTCTGTACAATTTCTTTGTGCGAAAGTATAAATAAATAACTAAGGAATATAATTAATAAATTATCAGTTAGTCAACTATTATTAAAGCCATCACAAACAAAACCCGAATCGAGATCAGTTTGTTATCTTCATTAAATCTAAATATCAAAGTGTAGAAATTGTATAGTTTCTTCAATAACACCGGTCAACAAAAAAAATTTTTTTTTTTGCGCATGGGTTTTACTAATGCAATTATTAATATATAAGCACATATATAAACAAAAATGTGATTACAAATCGAAAATGTTTGCTTTTTAAGAACTTAGAGCGATTTAACTATTTTTGATTTTCGCGCTCAATGAATACCGGTCTTTGCGCTCTATCGGTGTAGAAAGAGAGGTTAGAGGGCGTGTAGTAGTGTTTCTTGCGCTGCTTGTTGCGTACGACAGTATGTGTTTGGCTGTTACCGAGAAATAACGCGTTTCATTTTTTTTTCACTGTATCAACCTGTACAAAATCTTGGTAACCGTAGAGCTGAAAATTATGAAGAGTGGATCTCTGACATGATTACGAATTTTGCCATCATCGGATGTAGAATGTCTCTAAAAATGCATATGTTACATTCTCATTTGGATAAATTTAAAGATAATATGGGAGCTTATTCGGAAGAACAAGGGGAACGCTTCCATCTTTTTTTTTTTTTTTTTTTTTATTAATGTATAAACCAGCGCTTGACCGCAATCCTGCCTGATGGTAAGCAGTGACGCAATCGTTGATGGTAAAGCGCACTAGTTTATTAAGAGCCTATTCACTCTAGCCTTGAAGACACTCAAATTGTAGTCCGACGGAAACACCGCCGCCGGCAGATTGTTCCAGTCCCTCGATGTACGCGGTATAAAGGAGGAGGCGAAACGCTTCGTCCGGATCGTAGAGGTGTTAACAACATAAGGGTGGAAACTCGCCGTACGACGGGTCGTCCGATGGTGGAACGGGGATGGGGGAATTAAATCGTGCAATTCCCTCGCACACTCCCCAGAATGTATCCTATAGAACACCGAAAGGCTGGCTACTCTACGCCTGTGCTCTAGGCTTTGGAGACCAACTCGAGTTACCATCAAGATATAATGGAGTTTGGGAGACATTACCAAGGCCAGTATACTGAAAGCATGATGGGAGATTATGTTTGGGGTTTAATAAGAGAAACTTCTACTGAACATGACAGGAAAAATAAAACTGTTCATTTTTAAACATTGTAACACTCTTTTAAAACTTCTATTGTAAAAAAAAAATTTAAATGGACGTTCGGTATCTTTTAATAAATCACCTCTATGTCAATTTTTAATGTATTTTCATTAATTTTAATTTTCCCATTTTTTACTCATGAAAGCAAATTCAGAACTATTTTTTGTTCTTATTCTTATTTCTAGATATAAAAACAATAAAAATAAGTTACGTTTAACCCGTGCGCAAAAATGCTGTAGACCAGTGTAATCCAACCTACAATAGCAGCGGAAATGGCAAACAAAGACCTTCCAATAGATGGTAGACCAATATTTAGATCTCACTCGCTTGTTCGTTTGCTAAGCATGACGGGGGATTTACAATTCGTTAAATCATTGTAATTTTACTTTCGACGCATTCCGCGTTTCTCCCGTCGTCGGCGGCAGATTCCGGCAAGTCATGCGAGCAGATGAGGCACTCCGATTATGTCAACATTTGCAGAATGTACGTTTTTCTCTGCATGGCTTGGGTGCGGCGTGGAATAAGATTTACAATATAGTAGGTACGTATATGTATATTAATATTTAAACAGCGGTATGAGTAAATAGATTAGATTGGTTTGTGTGCTCGGTTTTCCTTTCGGCACATGCGATGGCAAAATGACACTTTCGAAATGATATTTTTTTCCGCGATATCTTTAGATTTTATAGTTACAGCGAAAGTGGCGGCGTGCCTTATAACCTTTTACCTGCAACCAAACAAGCTATACTCTAGGCTTTAGAGAGAAAGAACATTCAGCAGAAGACAAGGAAACTTATAGTGTACATAATGGCTACACGAAAAATTATCCAATTATGTCGAGAGCTAATTAATATAATAGAGCTGCGGTTATGATAGAACAGTTCAAATAAACTTTATATTTTTATTCAGTTTCATCATTTTGGTTCACAGGTAAGCTATTTATTATACGACATCGTGGTGTCCTAGTGGTTAAAACACCAGCCTATCAAATATGAGTGTCCGGGTTTGATTCCAGGTCAGGCAAGTACCAATGTAACTTTTCTGAGTTATATGTATGTACTTTCAAAGTATATCTTGGACAGCAATGATTGATTACAAGGTGAAGGAAGACATCCCGAGGAAAACTAGATTTTAAGTCTGAAATCGCCGAGCGCGAGCCACGCGAGCAAGCGTGGTGATTATGCTTAATCCTTCTTTGTATGAGAGGAGACCTGTGCCCAGCGGTGGGACGATAAAAATGTTGATGATGATAATGTAAGATAATTATGGACCCTGTGAGGCACAGTATAGTAGGAGAGAAGTGGGATTTGATGCTACAGTAACAATAGCTCGTATGATCTTTCTACATATGTCTTTCATTAAAATCAACAGTTTCATTCGTCGTGGCTATGTACTGCTGTTTCAGTACTTTCGATAGGATAGATGATATATATTTATTTCCTACAAGCATCTGCCCACGATTTCTTTCGCGTCATACATACATTAGTTAACATAAAATATATCCTAACTTGTTCTTCCCATTAGTAAAATAGGTATCTGGATTGTGCTAGTCAGATAGGCAGTCACTCCATGCAACATACAGGCATTCAGCTGCATCTGGTTAGACTGTAATCTGACCCCAACATAATTGGGCAAATTGATACACCTGTTTATTTATAAATGGTGATTAAAAGTCAAAAATAGTAATCAGTACTTCATGAAATGATTACGAATGTAGAAGAATATACGAGAGCCTACTTAATCCACAGTTGTGCAAATGAGTCGTCTGCTTTCTAGTTTAACATTACTTAACGTTATACCAGTTGTAGCATAAAAGCACGGAAATAAAAGAACGTTGGTAATACTACATCACGTAGGTATTATTTCGATTTTGATTCTGATATATACCGGTACCGGGCAGAGAATATTACCAATCCATATCCTCCCGTGGGTGTCGTAAGAGGCGACTAACGGGACGGGAATTCTCACCAGGGAAGCGGGCAGCAGCGGTTCTCCTGTAGAATATAAAATTACAGCGATCCCCAACCCGCCTGCTATGAGTGGGGATTATGGCAACCAATTTTCTCGGTGGTAAACCATAACATCGGCCGCCGGCAGAAGTTACCACCCACCAGACAAAGTCTTGCCGCCAAGCGATTTGTCATGTTCCGGCATGATGTCTGGTGAAGCCGTACGGAGGACGGGTCTGAGCAGTTGTGTTGCGATGTGTGCCGGGTACGATGCGCCTAATGTTGTTGTGTTTGGGAGTTTGGTCATGGAGGGTCTTCAGATCAATCTCCCTTTGGCGCAGCATCGTTGGTCGTGTTGTTGGGTTTATCATTGCATTACCTCGCTCAACTGCCGTCTTCCTTCCTATTCGCTGAGTTTTTCTGAGTGATCTATTAACTCTTAATAAACTAGCGCGCTTTACCATCTACGATCGCATCAATAAATGCTTACGATCAGGCGGGATTGCGGTCAAGCGCTAGTTTATAATTATTAAAAAAAAAAAAATTTGGGAAGCCTTGGGGAGGGCTTTGTCCAGCGGACTTTGTGGACCTCTATTGGCTGAATAAGAAGAAATAAGACATAAAAATAAACACTTGTGTATTCATCAGATGCAGGTACTTAGGTATGTGTGTATCGCCTTCGTTAACATCCTGTCTTCACTCACTTCATACATTTCACAAAGCTATATTTTATGGAAATGTAGAAATTGGAAGCAGGCAAAATATTATAACATCCGACTGCTAATTTGGTTAAGAAGACCTCATAAATAAAGTTTTATTGCCTTATAACTGTGCAAATGGAATGTGAAATAAAGATGTTTATTGATTGAGACGTGGAAAGTTTTGCTAATGCTAATATTCTTTATGTTCATCACAAATCGTGTTACTTAGTTAAAATAGGTACTTTGCTGCTTGTATTTTGTATTGAGGAGTATGCTGACAATAGTAGTCTTGGCGTATAGCACGTTCAGTATCGGAAGCCCTCCTGGTGAGTCCATGTCTTGCAATATAATTACATATCTATACTAGCGGCCCGATACATGCTTCGTTACGTATAAAGTGAAATAATAAAGACAAATTTATTAGATCATCAAAATTATTTATTCAAACATAAAATATATTTTTTTATTGCTAGCAATTTTATAACTTAATCCAAAACATTTAGATTATTAAACAAACGAGTACCGACTCTCGAACAGGCAACATAAAGTTGGCCATTTGAAAAACATGATTCCTCTAAATTCAGACCACAAACGTGAAATAATTGCTCTTGGGCTTTGTTGATGGACATAGCAAATGATAAACGCACAGGATATTGTAATCGTTTGAACTCAAACGGCATATCAGTTGGGATCGTAGGGATACGCGGTATCAATCAAACTTCTCCTTTTATTTACCAGTTAAAATCGTAGCTTCAATTAAATTTGGCAATAAGGTTAACACTGCCAATCTGGTGAAATTACACAGTTTTGGTGGATTATAAAATTACAAAGAAAGAGGTATTGATTTTTATATATACAGATGAGACGAATGTCCACCGTTCATTGAAATCATTTGTTACAAAAAATGTGATAAATGAAGAACCGCTAGACCGATTCTGTTCAAACTTCACATAAACCATCTACTAATTAGTCACTACAAAGTCTAAACATTTGGTTTGGATAGATGAGTCCGTTCTTGAGTTATAAAATTACAAAGAAAGTGGCATTGATTTTTATATATATAGATATGGCGGCATGGCGTGTGAATTTCATGTGGCAAATAATTTAATTTCTTATATTGTACTGTCATTACTTTAGTGTAATACTGAATAGAATCATCTTTCAACCGAATATACAGCAGTGCAATGGGTAGTTTATTGCGACTTCTTTGTTGATTCGCAGAGATGATTGTATGTGTAAATGACTTCTGGTTTATGTAGCATAAAATACATCTTGCTAGAAGTTCGATTTATACTTCCCATTTTAAGATTCATTGAATGAAATCATTGGTCTCAACTGCCATCTTCTGTCCTATTCATACAGATTTTTTGAGTGAATAGGCTCTTAATAAACTAGCGCGCTTTATCATCAACGATTGCAACACTGCTTACCAGGGCAGGCAAAAAAAAAACATGCAAGTACGTATCGGCCGTTGTCAGATACCGTGTCGAACAATTCCTAATAATGCAGCGTTAAAATGAAAAAAATATTAGTAATGAATTTCCCATACATAAGTTCATCAGAGCGTGTAAGTAGGTTGATTGCATTATGATTATAATCCGTGTTCGCACCTGTGCGAAAAGTGTTATGCGTTTTGCATGCTCTTTTGTTTTGTGGTTGTCTGGTTAATTTTATCTACGTCTTGCGTACCTTGCGGTTAGCCGTTCTATACTGTAAAAGTCACACTAAAAACGAAGCTCAAATGAGCTGTCAATACTGGTAATCCCGAGGAACAATCGGTTTATTTCCAAAAAAATATTATCGTGAAAACTTAGACAAAGTGATCTTGAAGCGATCACTCAAGTTACGTCACCCGTCTGATACTAGGAGTAGGACGACACCATTCCTAGTTCATTTCACTTCACTAAAGATCGCGATGAGATTTTAACGTGAAAACTTAAAACCAATACACTACGTACTTATACGTAGTGTACAGAATAGGAATCTTCAGGTGGAATGACAGCTCACTGCTCACTTCACCTTAGCTTATAAAAGCACTTGTCATTTTCATACTCGGATTTTCTCTGATTCTTGGGTGGAAAATGCTGCTTCCCTCCCTAGAGAGAGAGAGAGAGAAAGAGAGAGATTTAGGTACAGATTAGCTTCATGTGCTGATGTCTGTACATAGTAATATGTCGTAAAAATAATGATCATCTTTATAATTTTATAAATTTACTCATGACATTGTTCTACGAGTATGGAAGCTACTATTTAATAAACTTGACCTTGTGTTTAAACTTGTTTCCATTTTTATTAACTACACGGTAATTGAAAGAGGACTCAAGAATTCGGTAATTCAGTTTATTACTAGTTTTTGTTGTCTAGATTGTTATCCACTTACAGGTTGTGGTTTCTCATATAAGACTATTTATAAACTGTCACAGCGAAAAGAACTCCTTCTGAACAGTAATGTTTCAAGAATTCAAAGAATAGGGATATTTCCTGGGTAAAAAAAATGATTCTATTTAGTCCGTCATTCAGATTAGAGAAAAATATTGGATACGTATATTTTGTTTTATCAAATCAATAAAAAATGACAAATATAAAAGGCAGAATAATATTGACACTGCTCGCTAAAAAGTGTAGCGTGCAGTGACATCACACGAGTTTTCAACGCACTGTGTCATCTTCATTTTTTGTTTATATGAGAAAAGAAAAAAATACGTGTCTAGTCTTTTTTGGAAGTCTGACTGGCGGACTAATTACTTTTTTTAGTCAACTACCCTATTGTAGATAAAATATTGAAAAAAATCGGAGAATCTAAGTCCAGCTTTGTACATTTGTGTACTTCAGCAACGGTATTTTTTCTTTATACAAAACCTGAATATAGTTTGTTCAGAATAAGCAACTGATTCGAATCCAAAAATGTTTATACCATTTGGGAAAAAAATATATCATTTTTCCCAAATTCATATACTTAGAAATTGTTGCATATGTCCGAAAACGTGTCTGCTCATTAACGTAAATAACGCAATGAATGTTGTTGAACTGTCAAAATGATACCCATTGTTACTGATAAGGTGTTACGCAATTACGCTTCAGTAAACGAACAAACCAAAATCAAACTGTCCTTTAAAGTCCATGCCCTCTAATCGGCTAACACATTTTTGTCATTTAACAAAAACGATCCCAACTAGTCTCAATCATTTGTGTGTTCGTCGATTAAGGGTCTGGTAGATCATGGGAGGACAATGTAGATTCGTGCCTGAATTATTTTTTTGAAGAAAGAAGACCTTGAGAGGAATAAAGGTGGTAGCTATATAAGTTTCTACTGAAGCTGATGTTCACCTAGCTGTAGCTTATTATTTGGTTACCAGAATAGACTTCGTTATCGATAAACCTATGTAATTATGACCAATTCTGCTTCTAATTGAACTGTAACAATGACTAGGAAAGAGGATATAATGAAGAACAAATAAATCATTGGCTATGGTTACGACTGCAGTGCCTACAATTTAGTGAAGAATGCGGTAGCCCTCGGCTTGTCTATGATTAACTTATGATTTATGCACTATTGTTACTTCAAATCGACATTTTATTACTATAAAACGAAAACGTAGAGTACGTTCGCTATAAAAGCCTGTTTGCTCACATGCATAAATGGTGGAATTTTTTTATTTCTCAAATAGCTATTGTGTGTAAATGTCAAGCTATTTTTAAGTAGGAATCCTAGCCGCTAAATAAAAAATCCGCCACATCTTTCCCAATCACTGCAACTCCTGAAAGCCAGAATCAACAGTGGCGACCGCCAGAAAAACGCCGAGCAATGAAGCTCGACGAGTCCCGGAGAAACGATTCAACTGTCTTGGGTCCCGCAACAAATTAATCAGAAAAGAATAGCGGAGGAGTAAGAAAAAAGATATTTTTTCCACTTCCCTATGGAGGGAAGTGGAAAAAATATCTTTTTTCTTACTCTGTCTGTTTTGTCTCCTGCTTGTTATGGAACAAGCAGGAGACAGAACAGAACTAGGCCAATCGGCACAAAGGGACATTATTGCAACTGGGAGAAGCCCAGATTGCCAAACACCACGGAATAAAATTTGATTAAGTTAATGGGTCCTAAGTAGGTATTAGCTGTTACAATTGATTCCAATAATAGGTATGGCAAAAGCGCCTGAACGCACGGAAATTGGTTCTAGTTTCTACAAGGTCCGTATAATAAACGACTCCGGATGTAACTTGTACACTATCCAACATAATATTGCGTTCATTCTGTCAAAGAACACACTCCCACAAGATGTGATGTGCGGACTGTTCAAATTCACAGTTCGATGTAGAACACTGACACAAAGGGGAAGGAACAAGTTTAAAAGAATACAGTTTACTTTTAAAGTTGCCATGACCTGTGAGAAATTGGGCAACGCAGTGGTCAACCTCCAGCCATGTCCTAGCCAGCCGATCGCCAACGGATGGAAAGAATAGATGGAGGTGCCGGCCCTTGATGGAATTATCCCACCTACTTTGCCATTCGGATAAGAGGTCCTCCCAGACTTCAGTCTGAGGTTTAAATAATCTAGAGATTTTATTAAAGTCGCGTTGTGTAACAAAATTAGTGTCCATGGCCTCCCCCCTCGCGGAGTAGTACATTGAAGCACGTCGCTGTACCTCAAGGTCGACTGGAAGTACACCTGCCAGTACCGGTAAGGCTTCAGTACTGACCGTTCTATACGCCTTGCATAAAAATATCAATGCCAAACGTTGGCTTTGAAGCAGCTTACGTCGTGCCGCCCCTATGCTGGCCCTATCGGCCCAAACAGGTGCACCGTAGCACATACATCCTAAGTAGGTAGCTCCATATATAGTTTTTAAAGTTAGGAATGATAGACCCCAAGTTGCTTTGGATATTCTAGTTAGGGCATAAAAGTTCCTTTTAGCTTTTTCACCAACTATTTTTATATGTTCTATAAATGAAAAATTCCTTTCTAAGATCATACCAAGGTAGCATACGGATTGCTGTTTTTTAATGGGAACGTTATTAAATTTAATAGTAGGCAATGATTTAAGATTACCTTTTAGTAGAAGTTGATAGGTTTTATGTGGCGCAAAAGCTAGGCGGTTACGATCACCCCACTGAGATATTAAATTTAGGCAAGTATTGGCCAAGTTCTCAAGTCCAGCTCGGGTACTTGACTGAATGAGCAGTAGGCCATCGTCCGCGTAACCAGTAAGTGAACAGCCGCAAGGAAGCGGGATCGCGAGGAAGTCATCAAAACCCAAATTCCATAAATAAGGACCGACAACTGAACCCTGAGGACATCCCATGGTTAGTGTTTTAGTACTAGAAAAATGACCGAGCTTAAGTACCGCGGAACCGTTTATAAAGTAAGAGTAAACGAGATTATATATGTTTTTATAGCAACCGCGGGTTTTTAATTTTAACAACAGCATAGGCCACCAGGCGTTATCAAAAGCCCCAGAAATATCCAGGAAGATCCCAATTACGTACTTGTTTTCGGATTGGTTAACGGTTCTTCTGACAGAAAGCGCCGCGTCGACTGTAGATTTACCTATGGTGAAGCCATACTGATTATTATGGAATTTTGGACCGTTCGGTAGTAAACGTGGAACGATGAGGCGCTCAAGAAGTTTACCCAAAGATGGTAGAAGTGTGATAGGACGATATGACTTCGGATCATCCGGTGGTTTGTCACCACACTTTGGTATTATTCGTATGAAACCGCGTCGCCATTTACGAGGAAAAACGCCTTCAGCAATGCATCGGTTGTATACAGTTAAGATGGCATCACCCGCTGTTTTACACGCTTCTTTAATCATCCTATTAGATATTTTATCTCCACCTGATGATTTGTTGACCGGTAGTTTTCTAACAATATTTATAAATTCGTCATTAGATGGTACGTCTGACATTGGTGATTCAGGTGGCACAGGAGCCCACGCTCTAATCTGTTGGTGGTAGTCGCTATCGTTAGCCGGTGAATCATCAGGGATAAGTGTATTAATTAGCACTTCTGTTGTTTCCTCCACGCCTGTGGTATGCTTATCATTGACTTTAATGTTTTGAACGTATGCAAGGTCGACCGATCTGTTAGCTTTAAATTCGTGATATAAGGGAGACCACGGACCCTCCCTGTCAAGTTTATCAACGATTTTTCGCAACAAGTTACCCTTAGATTTTTCCACCGATGCTTTGTAGCGTGACTTGGCAACTCTAAAAGCATTTAAAGCGAACGTAAGAAGATCTCCAGTAATCTTTCGGCTCTTGAGTTTATTTAACTGTCTACGCGCTCTGCGATATCTTTTACGCTGTTCAACTAAATAATCACTCCACCAGTCACATCTACGAATATTGGTCATAGATCCGCGACCAATGGCCGCGCCGCTAAATAAAGATAAAATTACGAGCTAAACAATACAACATACGGCTAGAGAAATATACCAATATCTAAAAGGTCTGTAAAATATCCTTCTAATCTCCTGACCTCCACAACCCGAAGGCGATATTGAAGCATTGCAGTTAGACCAATTGTTGGACTTTTGAGGGCTCCAACAACCCATAACGATTGCCATTAGATGTTCGTATGGCAACCATGACCAACGGCTTAACGTGCTTTCCGAGGAACGATCAGACCAGTGTAAATATTCATATTCATGCATACAAATATTTACACTGCGCGGAGATCGAACCCGCGCCTCCTTGCACAGCGGTCACGTTGGCTACTGCTACGCCAAGGAGGCTGTCGGCGCTAAATGTTTGTCTACGTGGCCGAATCAGGAATGAGGAGATTCGTAGAACAACGAAAGTAGCTGGCATAGCCCAATGGATTAGCTTTTTGAAGTGGCAGTGGGCGGGCACATAGCACGTAGAGCCGGTGGCCGATGGGATAAAAAGCCTCTTGAATGGTGGCCACGTACCGGCAAGTGCAGCGTCGGACACCGAACGACTAGGTGGTCGGACGACCTGGCCTAAATCGCAGGGAGGCGCTGGATCCAGGTCGCGTCCAACCGGTCTTTGTGGAAATCCTTAGTAGAGGCCTATGTCCAGCAGTGGACTTCCTGTGGCTGACATGATGATGATGATGATTGCTCTATATGTCTGAAAAATGTGTCTGCTCAACAAGGTAAATCGCGCAATGAAGGTTATTGAACTGCCAAAAAAACTTTTTACACAAAAATAGAAACCGACTTCTACAAAACAATTAAAAGGAACAATAATTTTACTTTTATCAGGCTCTAGAAGTAGGTATTACGAGGTTTCTGTTGTATAGCTCGCCACCGACTTCTAGAGCCATGACAAAAGTAAAATAATTTTTTCCTTTTAGGTGTTTTTTTGAAGTCGGTTTCTAATTTTTTGCAAAATGTTTTTATTTTATGCTTTTAAGTGTCTTAAGTAGTCGAAATTCGAAAATTACTTTTTCACCTCATAACAACAGTGGCAGCCATAACCCATGTTAGAATAAGTTCTCATCAATACGAAAAAATCCCTATCTCAAAAACTACTGAACTGATTTTGATGAAACTTGAAATATGCGCGCACAAACATAACACATACTTTTTAAATTCGGTACATTTGTTCAGACGCTGATATAGACTAACATATACGAAAAATGGGTAGTTCTGGAAATATTACATACATACGGGTCGAATTGATAACCTCCTTTTTTTCAAGTCGGTTAAAAAGAAACCCATTGCTACTGGCAGTGAGTTATGCAATTACTCTACAGTTCGAGCAGCTTGAAGACAAGTTGTCTTTGCACGCAAGTATCTGCATAAGAGTTGCTCAAATTCACACGAGATGAAAGATCCAATCATTGATAAATTGATAGTTATATTGATACTGAATTATGTAAGCTTATAGAGCTGTCGGCACATCTGAGAAGCACGCCTGAGAATTATGACTTTGATGTTATATAGGAAAGAAAAAGTTAGATAATGGAGAAATGCGATCATTAATTAAATAAGTATTGAAATAAAAATACGATAAATCGGCAGATTAATGATAAGAGATTAGTTATTCTAAATCCAACACATACAACTATAAGTAATGTTTCCTAGAAATTAATTCATAAATTAAAAGTGTACATATATCGAAATAAAAAGATGAGAGTGCAGATAGATCAATGAGAAACGATTAGTATCGTGAAACCAGAATGTATACGGGGTCAAAAATTAATTAGTTAACGCAACTTTATAAATGTAATAAGGATCGATAGATCTGCTAGTATATAAAATTCTCCTGTCACAATGTTTGTCTTCGAATTCCTTCAAAACGTCTATAATGAATTATCGTACACATGTAGGTATATTCGTTAGGCCAAAAGCCGGCTTTTGGCCAGACATAGTTCAAATATCTTAATAGACATAGATCACTTATTTAAACACTTGTTTGGACACATCGCACCTTTAGAACAAAAGAGACCTAATTCGAAATTTGAATATTTCAATGTTGACTCATAAAATTACCTTGCAAGACCATCTTCATCGACTGTTAATAAAATAGTAAAACAGAGACTGTTTTACTGTTCCTACCTACCCTTTACCTGAACAACCGTCTCTGTTTTATTGTTCAACATTTTTGCAACAAATTCAACATATACATTGAAATCTTCAAATTTCGAATTAGGTCTCCGTGCCTCTACCCGTGCTACAAATGACATGTGTAGCACATGATATTTGAGTATTTATTCAAAACTTTGTTAAAACATTTGTACTTTGCCATTCGTTGACGGTCTCCAGAGCACATCAAAGGGTTCAAAAGTTGTCTGTGTTCAAATGTTTGCGTAGCCTGCTACACACGCGCAAATATTTGTACAAATGTTTGTCTGTGTCTAGCGCTGGCTTAAGAATAGGTGTTTACCTATTTTTTATATTACCACTACTCACACGGGTGAAACCGCGTTGCGCAACCACTTAATCCTTTTAATATTAAAAACGTGAAAGTATAGATGTATACTTTATTACTCTTCCACGCCAAAACTACTGATCGGTTTTGGATGTTTGGCACAGGGATGGTTTATCCGGATATCCCCACAGGGTTGAAAGTTATGCGAATGAACCGCGAGACGCAGCTGGAAACAAAATAAATTTTGTGATCTTTTTGTGAGGTCAACAAACTCTTTAGTGTGTAAGCGCTTGAAATTTTATTATTTATTTTAGAAAATGTAAATAACAACATAACAGCCATAACGCCAATTCAATGTTACTACCATGAAGATACACAATACATCTAACTTACATTTACTATTCACAAATGCAATTTTTTTCTTTCTTTCTTTTATGGCTTCGCACGGTTTGTGCATTTAGCCAATGTCACGTAATGAATTGTTCTTGTCGAAAAAGACGGCGTGATCCGTCTTACGATGGAGGTTTGAGACAAAGTCATGATGTGGCCTCTATGCTGCGATATTTCACTGTTCTTTATGAATTATTTACTGAATGCACTTTTTACTACATAAATCACGCACTTTTATTTAGTAAACAACACTATAAATAATTTTAAAAGTCCGATGAAAAATGAGCGTGACAATCAGCTTGACTTTCCCGCCAAAACCCTCACATATGCAATTAAAACTACAATCGAAATATGAGTTTTTTTGTTTTAGTATAAACCTCAAAGGCGACCACTAACGTGTCGATATCTCAATATACTTAACAGATTTTATCAACGCAGACTCGTTAAGTAACACACAATACCTATTGCCAACTAAATTATTAAATAATTTTTATTTTCTCGTGTTTTGTACCCATCACGTCTGCAGAGTTTTTTTAAAAATTTATTTGACCTTGTTCAGGCAAGACAAGACAATCGGTAAATTATCTGAAAACGGAAAGATAACAAGTAAACTGAAGAAGAAAACACACCAAAGATAGCCTTTTTAGGGTTCCGTACCTAATAGGTATAACGGAACCCTATTCATGAGACTTCAATGTCCTTCGTCTGTCTGCCCGTCCGTCCGTCTCTCACCAGGCTGTATCTCATGAACTGTAATAGCTAGACAGTTGAAATTCCAGAGATTATGTATTTCTATTGCTGCTATAATAACAAATACTAAAAATAAAAACGAATAAATACTTAAGGGGACTCCCATACAACAAACGAGTTTTTATACCGTTATTAAAGATAATGATACGGAGCGCTAGTCTTTTTTTTTTTTGTTCTGGCATCAAATGACATCTCCCGCTATGGACGGAGCGGAAGCGCGTATCAAAGTTTTACTAACTAAAAATCAACCGTGTTTTTTCAATTGCCTGAGCGCCAGGGCCACGGTTTCTTTTTTAACCAACCCACAACCCTGACCCAGGAGGTGTCGGTCTTCGTGGATCCCGCCACGATGTGCTGACATCTCTTTGAGACGCGCGTGAAACAACGCGCCATCGACTCGGCCCTGGTCCATACCGGGTGGCGAGCTACCAAAAGACAGCCTTATTTGTTAGTCACAAGATAATATTTGAAAGTGTAATAACAGCGACAGAAATTACTTACACAATAGTCCATCGTATCTCCAGCAAGTTCCTTACAAACCTTTCCAAATAAGGTAATATTACAAAGGCAGGTAATCCTGAATGGGATATGCAAATTTAATTGGCGATAAATTGCGTTTGCGCCGATTCATCGACCGATTGCCAAACGTTTTATCTCTCTCATTTATCTATTGCAATTAGCTGCTCTGCACGGCTCTGCGGATTAATGATACCGTAGCGAATCTTTATTAATTTGTGGCTTTTTTACTTGAATACCGAGTTAAATGCTGCTTTTTGTTTTTATTGCTGGCGTTGCGATGTTTGTTTTCCTCCGTTTTTTAATTATTTAAAGCTGCGATTAGTTTTATTGAAAAATTAATGAAATATTGTTACAAAATTAGTAAAATATTTGTATAGTTTCTTACCCATTCTTCTTCATACAAAACTACCACTTGTAAAAAATTAGAAACGATAATTATTTTTTTAAAGGTAGCATTCCAAAGTAAAATAAATGATTTGATTATGTCTGGAGTTTAGAAACTGATAGAAATAAAGTATATATATTTCTAATAAAGAGTTCAAATAAGAATTTAAAAAAAAATATCATCAGTTTTAAATTCATTTATCAAGTCGATTTCTGTTTTTGTAGTCTTTTTAATTTTGGTCAAGGTCAGTTAGTAAATGAAACTACTAGAACTAAAAGCTGCTTTAATGTACATTATATACCTAATTATGTTGTCATAAACAAAATTGATTGTAATGTCTATATAAAAAAAAATGCCCTCATCAGAATTTTTCCAGTATCCTGGGTCCGTTTACAAGCATTTAAACTTACATACTCAAACATCCAAACCCGAAACAATTACCGCGAAAGCTTGAGTGGAAGCGATACTTTCTTCGATAGTCAACTCATCATTTAAGGTTTTGCCTCTGGCTGTTTGCGAAGCTCGCCTTTGCTTTCCATCTCGCCAGAACATTTATGTAGAAAGTATGCCATAGACGAGAAAATGTCGTTTCAATGGGTTGTGACCTAAGTAACCGTCATTTGCTTTAAAGACGAGGATAGTTAATCACTTGTTTTAAAGCTAGCTTCTTTAGTAAGCATTTACTTAGGTATTATTTACTACTATTATTTACTTACACTGTAAAAATAATATTATATCATGTTGATTTGATAAACTTAATTTTCGAACAAACTATTCCACTCTGATGGCAGATCTCTAGTAGAAAACCTCTTCTCAATGATTTTCCTTTCAACACTACGTTCATTGCATTCTAGATTTTTTCAATATTTTTTAATAAATGTTCGAGTTCTATGATCCACATTCTACTTTCAGTCTTTTTTGTTTAGATTGTGTGATTGATGATTGTTTAAAAGTAATTCAATTTCTAAACGAGACGCTCTCGAAAGCATAGAATAAAAAACAAAAAAATCACAACTTATATCTTACATAGTCATTGACTCTATTATTTTACACTTATTGATTCGCACGAATTATTACGCCTCTATTGAATAGGATATTCTTTATTACATATTATATTTTTTATTATCCGGTAACGTATTAGCCATTTAATTTTCTGAAATTGATGATTCGCACACTAATAAATTAATTTCGTGAAAGTTGCTTACAGAAAAATTATATAGATGGGTCGAATTATTCGCTTTGGATGAGATAACTTGTGTTGATCAACCAATAAACCAATATTATTGCTCTGGTGGCTGTACTTATTAGTGGCAAAAAAAGAAAACAGAGAACAAAGAAGAGAACACTAAGTACCCCATACCTCGGTAACCCGGGTACCGTATGGATTTTCTGGCTTTCCTTGAGGAGCTGGGATGGATCGAATGGCCGGTTTTCTCACATGTAAGCAAAATAGGTATAGTTAGGGCCACTAGCTCGTAGTACCTATTAGTAGCATCGCGGTAGCAATAAAATGCGTCTGCGCCGATTCAACGACCGATTGCCAAACATTCCACGCACAGTCTCGGGTTGTGTTATAGTTAAAATATCGAGGATATAGGCCATAGTCTACAAAACTCAAACCGTCTTATTACAAAGCGAGTTTTTATTTGTTTACGGAAGGACACCTTTAAAAGGCACCCGACATTTGGGCATCGAGGTCGGGGAGTGTAGGATCTTTACCTCACTATAAGCAACCGCATATAGGGGTATTCGCAGGGGTGGTCCTGGGCGAGACAGATACTGTATTTTAAACATTCTTCCAACGTAAATAAAGTTACTAATACAAAATTGATAATTTAGACTAGGGTTTAATATCAATTTTTGTAATAAGGACTTAACTACGTCGGGTTAAAATTCGAAACTTTAAAATGGCTCGAAAGTTTAAAGCAATTTCGATGTTGTCTTACTTCAGTCAGTTTTCTTTGGGTTAACAGCGTTTCTCCCTACTATTACTGAGATCAACGTGAAGGAGGTACTTGCCTCAATAAGGTCTATAAGAAACCTAATAGCCAAGGTCCATCTATGTAGAAAGCATGTTCTTGTATATCGGGTATCCTTTCCTCATTCGTAATCATTAGATAGCTACATAATTATGCAAGCCGATGCAGAAAGGAAAATCATGGTGGACAAGCTAGCCTTGAACTGAAAGTTAACGCAACGTGTGTATCTATGCAGAACTAAATTCTCTTATTATAGACTTTTTGGAAACATTAACAAACATTTAATACTAAATAAACATACATTTAATAATAATAAAATTTACTAATAAATAATACAACACCCTTATCTAATTCCTATTCTTTTATTTTATACAATTTATTTTATACCTTTTTACACATTTCAGGACCCTGAGATGGCAGTCCTTTGGAAGGCCTGCGAGGGACGAAGCCAATTCGCAGAGGCCCCTTAGGAATTTTTAATGTAAGTAAATTTTTAATGTAAGGGGTCTCTGCGGTTTGGCATGCCACAATAGCGGCGGTAAGTCCCCTCTTTGAGGAGTGGCTAGAGAGGCGCCACGGCGCCCTCACCTTCCGCCTGACGCAGGTCTTTACCGGACACGGTTGTTTCGGGAGGTTCCTGTTCCGTATTAGGCGGGAGGAAACGCCAGGGTGTCACCATTGTGTGGATCGCCCTGAGGACACGGTGGAGCATACGGTGGAGGTCTGCACTGCTTGGGTAGAGCACCGCCGTGTCTTCGTAGCGGCGATCGGCGGCGATCTCTCGCGTCCGACCCTGGTCCAGGCCATGGTCCGGAGCGAGAGTGCATGGCAGGCCGTCACCTCCTTCTGCGAAGCAGTGATGCTGGCAAAGGAGGAGGCGGAGCGCGTGAGGCAACGGGAATCCCAGCGCCCTCACGCCACTAGCCGCAGTAGACGCCCGGGTCGGGAGACGACACCTAACTCCCAGCCACCGTAGGCGCGGACCTACGGGCGGTGAGCAGTGGGCAGCTCGCAGCCCGGTAAGGACCAGGTCCGAGTCGACGGCGCGTCGTGTTCCACGCGCGCCTCAAAGAGATGTCAGCACATCGTGACGGGGTCCACGAAGACCGATGCCTCCTGAGTCAGGGTTGCGGGTTGGTTAAACAAGAAACCGCGGCCCTGGCCGCCGCACAGGCAAGTGAAGAAACACGGGTGGGTTTTAGTCAGTAAAAGTCTGACACACCCTTCCGCTCCGCCCAGAGCGGGAGAAGTCATTTGATGATTTCCCATCCCAACAAAAAAAAAATAAAAAAGGGTCTCTGCGGTACCAATCGACAAGTATTCCTGTAAGCAGTATGCAATTGAACCTTTAGGTAATCCCCGACTGGTGTAGGACTATTGCAGGATATGGAAAAAGTAAAAAAAAAAATGGACTATGGAATTAGGTGGCTAAAATAAACCGGTTATCAAAAACTGTAGAACCTCTATAGCCCATATCAATTACACAGATAAATGGCAAGGTATGACTTGTAGCACATATTGTCGTAGCGACAAGGGGGCAACACGTCCTGAGTTGGTTATGAGGAGTGGAGCGACCACGGCTTCTGACCACAACAAAATGGATTGATAATTATGTATTTACTTTAGTTAAAATTAAATTTATGCCGTTAATTCACCTTGTTATCAGCAGACCGAATAATAATGAATATGATTACTTCACTAAATAGATTTAAAAGCTCTCAAATGTCCTAGCAATTTCAAATCTCAATATATGTATATTTAAAGCGATGACTCGGCAACACCTAAATGGTTGGAAATAAGAAGACTGAAACTTTAGTCAACACAAAAATAGATAGAAGTACGATTAGGTATCTGCCGAATAAAATAATTTGGTTGCAAGCACTTAAGCCGTCCTGTAGGGTATTTGGGTAATACACCATCAGTAGCAATGGGTTTCCTTTTGACAGTTTAACAACATTCATTGCGTGATTCACATTGTTGACCAGACACATTTTCCGAACATATGGAGCAATGGTTTAGCAATATGCTTCAAAATGATTCCAATTCATAATAATATTGTGGTACGCAATCAGAGTACGGTTATAATTCGTTGATCTTTGATAGTCTATGGGTCGTCAAAAGCCCGAAAGTCTGACATCCAGTGTTACCAAAAAAAAAAAAATGATTCACATCAAATCAACACCCTGGCATTTCATGTCTTTTGAGCATTACAATCTCAATCGGCATATTTCGTCGCATCATTAGTTAGCTGTCACGACCTAGATCACCCACCTTATAGCGTGTGATTTATAACATCATTTCATGGTGTATTTGCGGTGTGTCGACTGCTTCAGAAGTCACAATTACTAAGATCGCTTCCCACTACCGAACTGGTTTAGAAAGCTACTCCGCAGTCACAGGCTAAGTACCGAAAAATAGGAATTAAAGTTATTTATAAGGGACAAGGAAAACTAATCAACGTTTAAGGAATTGTTTCTAATAGAATTGAGTTTTGAAAATGTGAGAATTTTGAAGAATGTTAATTATAAACTTGAAAAAAAAAACAGTATTTGCAATCCTTAATTATAAATTTATAAGTGCAGTAAGCAATTGTTATATATGTACTTATAAACAACTGTCGGTTTAGCAAAAATAACGATGTATCCAGACAGACTAATAGTAACGGGAAATACTTCAGTTACGGACGATTTTACTACAATTTAATAGGCTTTTTTAATAGGATTACAGCAAAACTTGCAGTTTTAAATTAATGGGTATTGCTCAATTACCCTGTAGCTTGAGTTACAACTATCGCCACTCAGCGATGATTGCAGTTGACTTTATATATTAGAAGATATTGTATTGACAGATCCGTCAATTTAAATTATAATCAAGGCACTTGTACGGGTCAACCACCGTATAGGTTTACCTAGGTCATCATTATTGCCTCACCCGCTCAGTACGTTTCCACAATTTATATTATTGCATTTACACCGCAACAGTTCAGTACATAATCGCGTTTGGTTTGTGGAGGTCAGACGCAGTCGCTTCATGGAAAATATCGAAGTTTAGCCAAATCAGCAGTTATACTGGTAAAGCGGATCCCAGACTCCCAAAGCTGAAAAAGCTTCGACTTCGGATGCGACTGGGATTTCGCCGGTTTCGTGGCCAGCTACGTGACACCAGTCAGCGAATTAATCGATTAAATTAGTTGTAGTTAATAATGTTATATGTATTTTAAGTTTTTATGTTATAGTATTTTATATGCTTATATGGGCCTTGATGCCTGAAATAAATGGATAAATAAAATTAATGTTGAGATGATGATGATTTCAGTACGTAATTCGGCTACATACCGTGCGTGTGACTCATTATACCATGTCGTTCACCATTCATCCTAGTATACGTTAATCTTTATCTTACGTTTGTGGAAACAGGTAATAAGTACAGTGAATTTATTAACCTTAAACACTCAAGTGGCAGTGGGCCGGACACATTGCCCGTAGGACCGATGTCCGATGGGTCGACGGGTTCTCGAGTGGCGATCACGCACCGGAAGACGCAGCGTGGATAGGCCCCGACAAGGTGGACAGACTTTAAAGCGACCTTGTGAAGGTCGTGGGAAACCGCTGGATGCGGGAGGCGCAGGATCGGTCGTCGTGGAGATCCTTGGGGAGGCCTATGCCCAGCAGTGGACGTCTTTCGGCTGAAATGATGAAAGTGACTTTTCTACCTTAATCCAACCTCGAACAATACTTTTTCTATATAAAAATATCACCGCAAAAGCTCAGGTGGAATTAGAAAGTTGTCACTCCACATTAACACTATTGATAACTCTTCTTCTTTTTCGTTTCGTTCTTGACAGAACGGCCGTAATAGTCACTATGAAAGAAAGAAAATACATTTATTCAGCACAGACTTCAACACGATCTCTCTCCATCTATCTCTGTTGGACGACAGTCTGGAGCATTCATTTACAGGTCCCTCCACAGCCGACTTGATTTGGTCGGTCCACCTCATCGGTTGCTCACCTTCCACGATGTCTTACTATCTCAATTCAAATACATATATTTTGGAGGTAAGATTTTACATAATAAATCGGAAGATGCAGAAAACAAATGATTGGTTCATCGCTACAGTGCCTCAACATTGTTCATATGCAGACAAGAACGTTCTCGAGTCGGTACGGTCCGATTATCGATACCCGATCGTTACAGTTACATATTCAGCGTCGAATGTCTGGACGAGGCTTTGGTTTTGTAGAATCGTGTGCACTGTGGTCGCTGCAACGGTATCTATCCTCTTTCTCCGTGCGTACTATTACCGTATTTGATGCAAATATAGGTTTCGTGTCCATGTTCATTTTAAGACCGACTCGCGCGGAGGCTCTACTGGGGTCTTCGAGCATTGTACTCAGGTCCTCCGCGGTCGTCGTGGAAGTTCTTTCGGCTGAAATGATGATGATGATCCACGTTTTAGCAAAAACATTACTTCGGGTAGTAACCATATGTAAAAGTAACCTCAAACGCTGATGATGACTTGATTTCAACTTAAAATTTAGGCTCGCCAAGACAGAAAAAAATGTATTTCTTTTATACTTGAATAAGTCGCTTGTCTCATCGCATCTTGCAATCTACAAAACCATTTTGGCTGCTTTATTTGCTTAACATTAAATGTGGTTGGTGTGTTATCAACAAACGATCATAATAGTTTTCCGCATATGAGTCAGCAAATAAGTTAAAGTTCTTCACAACACTGCTTCTCATGGTACTCATTAAAATTTGATTCATGGGCTTGTACCAGATTTTGCACTTGTTTGAAGGTGCCTGACATCTGTTGCTACAATTACCGAGTATTTTGAGCAAATAACTCCTAAAGTAAAGAACTGGAGACCGCGTAACAGCAAGTATAGTGAGACACTCCCCTGCTAGATTTACTGGCCACCATATAAAGATGGTTGGGACAGATGATTGAATGGTGGAGGACAGTGTTGTAGCCTCTAGAACTGTGATGTCCCGCAGTGGACTGAGATACTCTGAACTGATTTCTGTATCATTTTTTCTAATTCTTAAAATGTTGAATTATTTCGATGAAGTTCTTTACAGATTTCTTCACTTAAGGAGTTACTGATAAGCTAGTTGTTCATTCCAAACATATGACCATACCTTGTTATAAGACAGGCAAGAAACTTCTGTTGTGTATGTCATGTTTATATGGCCATTTAAAGTAGCTTCCTTTAAAGAAATCTATACTTCGCGTTTCCCGTAATCATAACCTTTTGTGGGCACAAATTAATGCCTCATCTTCAAACGTAACTAGAAAACCATAAAATGGGCCATAACTCGACCCATAAAATAAGCAGTCATATAAGGAAATAACAAAAAGCTTGAAATGACTCTATCAAGTTTTCATCTTAGTGACGATAGTCGTAACTCGAACTACAGGGTAAATGAGCAATAAACATTAATTCTAAACTGCTAGGTTTTCTGAAAAACAAAGCCTATAAAATTGTACTGTAATCGTCCGTAACTGAAGTATTACTTGTTGCTATTAGTCTGTCTGGATACATGTACTTTTTGCTAAAAGGACAGTTGTGTATAAATATAACAATTGCTTACTGCACTTACAATTATGGATTGGAAATACTGATTTTTTTCAAGTTTTTAATTAACATTCTTCAAAATCTTCACGTTTGCCAAACTCAGTTATATCAGAAAAAATTCCTTAAACAATTGACTAATTTTCCTTGTCCCTTATAAGTAAATTTTTGACTTTAATTCCTCTTTTTCGGTACTTAGCATGTACCTAACTGCAAACTGAGTGGCTTTTAAACCAGTTCGGCGGTGGGCATTCATCTTAGTAATTGTGACTTCCTGAAGTAGTCGGCACACCGCAAATACACCATGAAATGATGTAATAAATCACACGCTTTAGAGTGGATGATCTAGGTCGTGACAGCTAACTAATGATGAGACGAAATATTCCAAATGCCATGGGAATGCTCAGAAGACATGAAGTTCCCAAGTGTTGATTTGATGTGAAAGCATTATTTATTTATTGAAAGCTGATAATGTAAGTGTGAGTGTAGTGCCCTAATTATGATCTTATTTTCGTCTGACAGATGATATCCCTGACCTTCTAATATTTTTCTGCTGTGTTTATTCATCATCTCATTTGGCACTGGACTAGCTAGTCATATACGCTATCAACCTGGTTTTCTGGAGTAGTGATCAGGGTAAAATTTTATGTCCGATTGGTATTGTGTACAACTCATAGGATGCCTGTAATTTAGTTTAATGAGAAAAGATAGACGCTTTCTCTGTTTCAGTGACATGTCATATGAACGTCACGCCTTTGTAAAAAATACATCAGATCTTTCTTCTTGAAGAGACTGATATATGTAGGTAAACAATCAGTATTTAAGGCTTAAAGTATTAAGTATTAAAGACTGTCTTTAAAGGATCGCTCTTAGCGATAAGACCGCCCATTGTAAAATCTTCATATAATGGAATTTGTATGGTGTAGTATAATAAAAAGTATTCTATTCTATTCTCTAAGACCTAAGATTCCAATGACGAATGGGAAAACAATCCACAACAAACATTCACAAGAGTCAGCCATAATTCTCCCACAAATAACGGATTGGTGACGCTTAGGCATCACAATAATTATATCGACACGATACCCTCGCTACAACCATTGTCTTGTACTTGGAACTAAGGCCATGGGAGTCCGGAGTTCATTATGATGCATCGAGCTCCTTTGTAAATGATCTGCGGAAGTGGGGCGCAACTCAGTATGTTTTGTAATAGAGTACGTACGTACAGGCGACAGCACATAAAGCTACTACAATCTGTCAGATTTCCTTATTAGATTTTCAACTTTATCTCTAAAGCATTAAGGCTCAAGGTTGATTGGGAATATCTGACAGTTTGGGGTAGCTTGACCTACAGTCGTCCGTACCTGTAGTGATTCAAAACGTAGAGATAAACCCTGATGACTGTTCAAGATTGATGATGAAGGATTTTCTAATTTACTTTTTTGTCTAAAAAGTGATGAAGCCAGATTGGTGCAAAACTTATTTAATGTTCATTGACTTCCTTAAACGACTTTTATGAGCTGCTGCACAAGGTGAAATGACGTTAAACAAATTACGTTTCCATTCGTATAAACTCGTAAGATCTTTGAATAACAGCAATTCGACCTCCAAGACTTCTCACATGTGACCATTTTACAACTGCCTAGTCTTTTCCCAGCTATATTGGATGTCTCCCAGTCTAACCGTGTGCATCTGAAAAGCAGTATTTTATACAGAGCTATTGCCTAGATATGCCATTTTTGAGCAGTGGTGGCCTATAATTGCTATCGGCTGCGACTTACAGGCGCTTTCATCATTATTATCATCAACCTTTTTACTGTACCACTGCTGGGCACAGGTCTCCTCTCATACAGAGAAGGATTGAGTGTAATCACCACGCTTGCTCAATGCGGGTTGGCGATCTCAGGCTTAAAGTCCAGGTTTCCTCAAGATGTTTTCCTTCACCTTCAGTCATTGGTGTCCAAGATATACTTAGAAAGTACATATAACTTTAGAAAAGTCACATTGGTACTTGCCTGACCTGGAATCGAGCCAGCGCACTCATACTTGCTGGTGGCTGGTGGCTGGTGTTTTAACCACTAGGCCACCACGACTTACAGGCGCTTTATTTTGTGTTAATTATTTCATCACCGCTGCTCTCAAAACGGTGAAGGAAAACATCGTGAGGAAACCGGCATATCCGAAAAGCAAAACTTCGAAGACATGTGACATTTATCAACTTGCACTGGGCCCTCGGTGGTAGGCCATAACATCGGCCGCCGGCTGAAGTTACCACCCACCAGACAAAGCCTTGTCGCCAAGCGATTTGTCGTGTTCAGGCATCATGTCTGGTGAAGCCGTACGGAGGACGGGTCTGAGTAGTTGTGTTGCGATGTGTGCCGGGTACGATGCGCCAAATGTTGTTGTGTTGGGAGTTTGCTCGTGGAGGGTCTTCAGATCCATCTCCCTTTGGCGCAGCTTCGTTGGTCGTGTTGTTGGGTTTAACATTGCATCACCTCGCTCAACTGCCGTCTTCCTCCCTATTTGCTAAGTTTTTCTGAGTGAATAGGCTCTTAATAAACTAGCGCGCTTTACCATCAACGATCGCATCACTGTTTACCATCAGGCGGGATTGCGGTCAAGCGCTAGTTTATAATTATTATTAAAAAAAAAAGGCCCGCGTGTAAGATCATTGGCCTCAGCCCACTCCCTCTCACTGAGGGGAGGCCTATATGCCAGGAGTGGGACATTCATAACATTATAAGCTGATTATGTTATGATTACTTAACTGACTTCCACAATCCAGTTACTTATTGGATGGTACTCCACAGCTACCTAATGAATTGACGCAACATTCCGTTTGCCACCGAAATGCTGGCAAGACATGAACTGCCAGTGTGCTGATTTAATATGAAAGCATTATTTATTTGGATATCGCTCTTGGTGAGACTGGTTGTCAGGCTTACGAGCTTCTGACCCGTGATAACTGTCAAAGATCCACGAATGACAGTCAGAACCAAGGGGTTAACGTGCATAGGGCGTACCCAGCTTCTGGCAAGTCAGATTTTTAGGTTCAAATCGTCAAATAAAATAAATGCTAATCGTTCGCAACCTCAGCTCGCAACTCCCTACCGAAGATTACCGTTCACAGCCGAACACAAGCGTTAAAACGTTCAGCTAGATTCGGTAATATTTGTGCGCTATAGTCGCACGTGGTTTTTTGGCAAATACCGCTGTACATTTTGCCAGTGTCTACTGAGTGGTTTATTTAAAAGTTAGAGATAAGTCCTTGTTTATACTCTGATTAGTAATTAGGGGTGTTCATACATGTTGATGATTTCAAGGTTTCCCCCCTGGTATAAACTTTATACTATAAAGTGTAATAGAATAAAGTGCTTGCTATTCGAAACAGGGAGGTATTGGCACGTAAAGCTGGTCACCAATTCACCGATTAACCGCGGCAACCATAACCCGAACGATCACCTAATCACCATTTGCGATTTCCAATCGATTTGTAAATCGAATTCCGCTACAAAAGAAGACCGTTATCTGCTCACACACGTACGTATAAGCACGCAAAACGATATGCCATACAAGGAGAGCAGAACAGCAGGCAGTAAAGAGTATTGGTGCCATTGTGTAAGCTTACCCTTAACAATAATGTGTTGGATTTAACGAGAGTATACTTAAGATCTTAACTACGCTAAGATTGCTGCGCCTACGCGCTAATAACTCGCTTTTTAATGTGTGCTTTTGTGTGATGCGATATCGGATAATAAGCCGTGGTTTTTTTTATTTTTGAGCTCGTTCTAAGCTGCATACGTAGGTCTTGCCTTTGATATCTATGCATACTATAAACAAATTAATTAATTGACTGTTTGTAATGTTCAAATAACTGCCTTTTACTAAATGCATATGAAAGTATATTTATATAAATGGGTAAATACGGTACTTATAACAAAAAAATTGTATGTTCCGATTAATCTTCGAAACGGCTGGACCGACTTATACAGGATATTTATAAAGGGTAGGTACCTAGCTTAGATTAGTTTTATTTTAGTTATTATATAAAATCTAATAAGTCACGTGAAAGAAGTCGCGTGACGGGGGTAGCAGCTAGCGGTTCAATAACGAGCATGTTTTGTGAAATTTGAATAGTTGTGGGATTAAAAAAACTAACAACTAATTTAATTGTGTTATTTTACTTATTCTATTGTCTCTGTCAATAGTTTGAAAATGAAAGAGATGCAAATACATACCTATATATATTATTACATATTTATTATTTTCTTTTGTTGTCATTACACGAATGACAACAAAAGAATTATGTAAATTTTTTTTTTCAGTTTTTTATAATTTTTGAAATATATTTTACCTATACTATAAATAAACGACGTTCCTCCTATACTTAGAAGTGCACAAATGTATTTGTCCCTCTTCTATGTAGCATATCACGCTAAAACAATCTGTCAAAGTTCTTTATAAGATTTTTTTCAACACAATTGCTCATAAAGTGGCTCTATGGTCACCGCAATTAGGCACATGACACCCATAATCAAACTGTGACAAAAAAAACTATAACTCACTAGTGAGTTATAGATACTTTTTTAAATTTAATTGGTTCTTTGTTCAATTTGCCAGTACATTGCATTACACTGAGAAGGCAAAGGTATCTTAGACCATGATGTCTCGTCTTGAATTAATATCTTCTTATTATAAAATGCAATGCCATGCAAAAATACGTCTTCACAAAATGGCGTCTTCCCGCCATCTTTTATTAAATTACATTTATTGAGTAGCTTTGTTGAAAAGTATTTATTAAAAAAAAAAAAAAAAAAAAACGTTCAATAGAACAAATAAATTTTTTATGTACTAAATAAAATGAGTTTTTGTTGTTATTTTATTCTCAAGTATGTTGAAAAACCACCGTCCTCGGCTACCTTAAGACCCTCGCCTACGGCTGGGATCTCAATAGCGCCTCGGAGGTAATCATCAATCATAATACACAGGTACTAGTGTGTAACATTGGTGATGTAATGTGCTATAACTTTATTGGTAAAGCAGCCTCAAGATTGATTGGGAATATTAGCAGTTTCGGGTAGCTTGACCTGCTGTGGTCCGTACCTATACCTGCATGGCCTCTGTTGGAGATCCAATAAATAAATAAATCCGCCTTGAATTAAAACTATAAAGGAGACAAATCGTAAACAGTTACCATGAATGATTCAAAGAGTATCCATAAATTGAATGTAAATTCGACAAACCCAGAGACCAAGGCATGATCACATAATGCCTATACTTAGTAATAATATGAACAATGGGTTGACCTCGACACGTAAACCGACATCCGCGAAGCTTTATGTTTTAAGTCTTATTGTGAACCAATTTGAGCTGAATTTGATTGAGACATCTTCCATTGTTAGGTTTTTGTAAGACAAGATGTGAGATATTTTTGAAAAGCGTTTTTGTGCGCCCATTTCCATAATAATTGTGTAGAGATAAGTTCATTCTTCTAAACTCATGCGCATTTTAGCATCAGTGGGCTTACTCACTAAGTCCGTCCAAAACTAGTTCGAAGCTTTAGAGTTAACTCTACAAGTTATTAATTAATTTTTTGGACAGTTAACAACTCAAGGTTAAGGACAACAGTTGAGTTTTCATTCTAAGGTCGATTACGAATACTAAATCCGGGCCCGTACTAGAATATAAATACATACTAATATGTCCGTTGGTGATATGGAATAAAAATAGCCCGTAACGTAACTACATAGGTACGGCCGACCCTAAGGATCCCGTACTTTACACGGTCTGTAGACCTCCAGATACGTGCTTAATCATTTATAGAAAACTGCAAAATATTTTAGCAAAAAATTAAATTATATAAATAAAAGAGATTTAATAACAAAGCAGATAATATTATGAATGGCATTAATTATGCACGGATGATGGAATCGTTTAGTAGGCATATTTCTCTGTCAGTAGTATCGAACTACTTCATCAATTTCTGACGCAACTGGATCTATAAATTTAAAAGTAAAAGTAAAAAAAAGATAAATAAGGCAATAAAAAAATCGCGATGTATTCAAATGCTGTTCGATTTTTTTTTTTTTAAGATTACGTAAGCCAGCCTTTCTGCCTTGAAATGTAGATAGAGTTCATAAAATTCTCTCACATAAGTGTCGATTATCGTAAGTTGGTAAGTAAGGATGTGATTATATGATGCGGTGGCAATGGCGAGGTGTCGGCACGCGGATGGTCATTCAACCTGTAACGGAATGCCAGCAATTGTTCTCAACACCTGATCGCAGATCGCACATAATTGTCGTAATTTCATTATCACTGCGCTATTGTTAGGTGGAAAATTATTATAAACAGTGACTTTGTGCTTGTTATACAAATATTTTTGAATAAATAAATATTGTGCGCAGCTTGGAGAGAATGATCTCTTCAGTTCGGTTGTCTTCTTCTTCTTCTTCTTCAGCCTATGGATGTCCACTGCTGGACAAAGGCCTCCCCCAAGGCTTTCCACGCTGACCGGTCTTGTGCTGCCCGCATCCATCGGCTTCCCGCGACCTTCACCAGGTCATCGGTCCACCTTGTTGGGGGCCTCCCTACGCTGCGTCTTCCAGTACGTGGCCGCCACTCCAGAACCTTACTGCCCCATCGGCTATCGGTTCTACGAGTAATGTGCCCTGTCCACTGCTACTTCAGTTTAGCGGCTCGCAGAGCTATGTCGGTGACTTTGGATCTTCTGCGGATCTCCTCATTTCTGATTCGATCACGCAGAGAAACTCCGAGCATAGCTCTTTCCATTGCCCTTTGTGTGATTCTGAGCCTTCGTATGAGGCCCATTGTGAGCGACCACGTTTCAGTTCCGTAAGTCATCACTGGCAACACACACTGGTCAAAGACTTTAGTCTTGAGACACTGTGGTATCTTGGACGACGAGAAGATGTATCGTAGCTTCCCGAACGCTGCCCAGCCGAGCTGGATTCGACGAGACACCTCAAGTTTGGTTGTCACGCAATAGTAATTATCATTCAGCCGAAAGACGTCTACTGCTGAACGTATCAACCTGTCCCCCCCGAAAATCTCGCAGAGCATGTATGAACTCCCCTATATACTAAACAAAAGTATAAACGAAGACTTATTTCACTCGGTAGTAGGCCATAACATCGGCCGCCGGCAGAAGTTACCACCCACCAGACAAAGCCTTGCCGCCAAGCGATTTGTCGTGTTCCGGCATGATGTCTGGTGAAGCCGTACCGAGGACGGGTCTGAGCAGTTGTGTTGCAATGTGTGCCGGGTACGATGCGCCTAATGTTGTTGTGTTGGGAGTTTGGTCGTGGAGGGTCTTCAGATCAATCTCCTTTTGGCGCAGCATCGTTGGTCGTGTTGTTGGGTTTAACATTGCATCACCTCGCTCAACTGCCGTCTTCCTTCCTATTCGCTCAGTTTTTCTGAGTGAATAGGCTCTTAATAAACTAGCGCGCTTTGCCATCAACGTTCGCATCACTGCTTACCATCAGGCGGGATTGCGGTCAAGCGCTAGTTTATAATTATTAAAAAAAAAAACTTTTAAATAAACCACGCAGTAGACACTAGCAAAATGTGCGGTGTAATTGTCAAAAAAGCGCGTGCGACTATAGAGCATAAAGATTACCCACTCTAAAAATTTGCCCTAGGCCAGATGGGTACGCCCATGCTGTCCCCTCTGCCCGGACCTAAAGTTGTCGTTGTGGGAATCATTTGGTTCGAATTACAGAAGAAGAAAATGGAAAACATATAAGTTATCGCAAAGGTCCGGCGGTACTTCACACCAGGCCAGCTTCTAATGCTGTACAAAGCACAGGTCCGATCGTGTGTGGAGTACTGCAGCCACATTTGGGCTGGTACTGCAAAATGTCACCTGGCCACTTTGGATTCGGTGGAGAGGCGTGCGAAGAGGCTGATTGGCTACACAGATTTAACTCAAAACGGTCTCCAAAACCTAGAGCACAGGAGTAGAGTAGCCAGCCCTTTGGTGTTCTATGCGAGGGATTGCATGATTTAGTTCCCCATCGGACGACCCGTCTCAAGGCGAGTTTCCATCCTTATGTCGTTAACAGCACTACGGCTCGGACGAAGCTTTTCGCCACCTCTTTCATACCTCGAGTACATCGAGGGACTGGAGCAATTTGCCAGCGGCGGTGTTTCCGTCTGACTACAATTTGAGTGTCTAGAGTGAATAGGCTCTTAATAAAAAAGCGCTTTACCATTATCGATTGCGTCACTGGTTACCATCAGGCGGGATTGCGGTCAAGCGCTAGTTTATAATTTATATATAAAGAAAGTTCATCACCATCAGTCTGCTTTTACTCGATTAGGTTCGACTTAAAGATTTAGCTGATTACCAGTATAGGGATGTATCCAAGGTAAGAAAATAAAAAAAAAAAATTAGTCCGTCTTATAGATAATAAAAAAAATTAAGACCCGTATTTTTTATTTTGTCGAAATTACCAAAAACTATTGAGATATAGCGTATTAACTTTTCTAAGTTATATGTATTTTCTAAGTATATCTTGGACACCAATGGCTGATTAAAAGGTGAAGGAAAACATCTTGAGGAAACCTGGACTTTAAGTCTGAAATCGCCAACCCGCATTGAGCAAGCGTGGTGATTACGCTCAATCCTTCTCTGTGTGAGGAGAGACCTGTGCCCAGCAGTGGGACAATGAAAAGGTTGAAGATGATGATGAAAGTTACGGAGTGGGGGTTAATTACGTCACGCCGTGGTAGAATTTGTACCACGGCATGACGTCATGCGACATTATAAATCAACATATCTTCCTAAGTCTTTGAATGAGAGAAAAAATAAAAAATACGTGTTCAATATTTTTTATAAATCTATCTGATGGACATTAAATTATTTTTTACGATACAACCCAAATGACCTCCATAACCCAGTTACTGGGTAATACGGCATCCCCTGTTAAGACCTTCGGGTTTCTCACGTTCCGTAAGGACTGTAAAATATCTAGGTACGACTGACAGCAGAGACCAAAGGCTTAACACGCTTTCCGGGGCACGGAGCGCATTTCGGTTTGTAAACATCGTCATCCATCCTCAAAACAACTTAACCTGACCGAACGACCTGTGTGGCTGTTAATATTTAGCAACGAAACATTCAAAGATACTACAAAGTTCATACGTCTAAGAACCCATATCTCATCCTCTACGTATCATCATCAACAAACTTTTTATCGTCCCACTGCTGGGCACAGGTCTCCTCTCATACAGAGAAGGATTGAGCGTAATCACCACGCTTGCTCAATGCGTGTTGGCGATTTCAGACTTAAAGTCCAGGTATCCTCAAGATGTTTTCCTTCATCTTCAGTCATTGGTGTCTAAGATATACTTAGAAAGTACATATAACTTTAGAAAAGTTACATTGGTACTTGCCTGACCTGGAATCGAACCCGCGCACTCATACTTGAGAGGCTGGTGTTTGAACCACTAGGCACGCACCGGTATGCACGTGTTTTTGTGGCAAATGTGTATATTAAGGCTCTATTTCTTGCCCTGTTTCTTTCTAAATCCCGAAAAGTAGAAATACACATTGGGCCGATTTTCTTGTTGACAAACTAATTTTATGTTAAGAGGGAACTCTAGTGCCGAGGAATTTGGAAAATAGATATTTGAAGAAACTATTGCCATCCTGCTGCTTGCAGCCTCTCCTGGTAAAGTGCGAAAAGGACAGTTGCAGCTCAGGCTGATTTTACCTATAAAAATGTTGACCAAAAGACGTTTCGTATTCCGCTGTTTTTTTTTGTCAAAACACGACAGATCTCAATTATTTTTAAATCAAAATTTAGAAGAAAAGTATACTAAAGTATACTTATGCTTCTATTATTTTTTTTGTCAAAAACTTATCACGTTTGTCTAATAGTCATCTGAACATCACCGTAAAAATGGGCACGTATATTCACGGTGTAAAATTGTAGAAAAAAAATAATTCCTCTAAAAGTATTATCCACGAAGAAAACAGCGGAATAAGTTTGTATAGAGAAAGCAAACAGAGTTCCCTCTTAAGTCTTTCTATTTCATAGAGATTAAGAAAAGGATACACGATAGATTACTAAAACTATAAAAATATACATAGATATAGATACCTCGCGACACATCCTGTGATTAACAATTGGAATGCTCCTCGCTTCCAAAGAGAAAATGCGTGATGTTATGTGGAACGCGGCGGAAGCGACCATAGACAGCTATTAATAAGGATATTTTCTTTCACACCTAATGGCTCCAGTGGCTTAAATAATGAATCATCTTTATTCTTTTAAGTGCGTCTTGTTGAAGCGAAAAAGCGGCAAGAGGCCTTCGTACAGCAGTGGACCTCTATATGCTGAGAGGTAGAAGAACGAAAATCGGCAAAAAATAAGTAAGATAGCATTCACAAGTATAGACAGGCGAATGAAAATTAAAATCAGCTACGTATTTTAACGGAAGCTATTATAACTCAGCAAAATTAAAATATACTCTGCACTCTCACAACGTACGACCTTATTATAAAACATTTACAACAGTTTTGGAAGGTGTTGGTAGAGTACTTGACCGCGATCCCTCCTGATGGTAAGCAGTGATGCCATCGTTGATGGTAAAGCGCACTAGTTTATTGCCTATGCACTCACACTTAAAGAGTAAAATATAAAGCTCTGCAGGGATTAACCACTCCCGATTTTGTTAGGTTTTTAACGTCGTCAACGTTGCTTAAGTAAAAACTAAATAATTTATTAAATAAAAAGCCTCAATAATTCAGAAGATAGATAGTTTAAATAAGTTGATTTAAGCACAAAATTTGTCCAGCCATTTCGGAGATAAGCTGCAAAAACCATTATTCTGCAATTTCCGCTTAAATGCAAACCGACTGGTGGCCATCCTGATATCAAGAGGAAGCGCATTCCACAGAAGATTGAACTGAATATGAAATGAAGAATGAAGGACAGAGTAATAAAAGATTGTTAGAAGAACGTAGATTCTTAGTGTGTGAAGATAAGAAGGAGGACTGGGTGAGTTAAGAAGAGAGAAAAGCGTGGTCAAGGGAAGCAAATTTCTTCTCTGGCGAATGGGCATCCATTTGAGTTCAGGCCTGTAGCTCGACACATGATCATATTTCCTGAGATTGCATACGAACCGGAAACCATTGTTGAGCAATCTGTCAAGTTTATCCAGCCAAGCTGCATTCAGGTCAAAGTATATCGATTATAGAGAAAATCAAAGTCTGCACAAGCATGGTTACCACTACAGCTTATCCTAATTAAGTTATCAAAACTAAAGGTTTACATTTGCATATTTCGTAACGATGGTATTTAAATATGAATATATTTACACACTAATTGATATGACGCACTATGTCAAACGGTATTATATAAGTTTATGATAGTAATTTTTATGTTAAACATAATATTATAATTAATTTTATGATAAATAAATGTCTTTATCAATAACTTATTTATTTCCTTCAATTTTTCTTTATATTTATCTCGAGCTTGCGAGCCTTCTTTCTAATTCAAAGAATAATTAATCACTGTACAACAAATAACTAACATACGTATTATATTAAGCTCTAGAGAAAGCTTTTAACGTGTAGTAATTTGTTATAAGTGAGATGTGTTAAATATTAATCAAGATTGTTAACTTTTCTTACCTACTTCATTAAAGTGAGTATTGATACCCGATCTTTGAAACAATCTTGGTTACCAACACTTTTTCTTTTGATGTTTGGGTATTTTTGCTTCACTTCTGGTAGTCGTCCTCCGTGGCGCAGCGGTCAACATGTCAGCCTGCGACGTGGAGGGCCCGGGTTCGATCCCCGGCCAGGTCATGATGGAAAACGATATTTTCCTGATTGTCCTGGGTCTTGGATGTTTATCTATATATGTATCTACTATAAATATATCGTATCGTTGAGTTAGTATCCCATAACACAAGTCTCGAACTTACTTTGGGGCTAGCTCAATCTGTCTGATTTGTCCGTATATATTTATTTACTGTTTCCAATACGGCCTTTCCACGTGTTGGTTAGGGAACTAGTTAAATACACTATAATAATGTACAGACGACAACACATCAAGCTACTACAATCTGTCAGATTTCTTTATTAGATTTTCAACTTTTCCTCTAAAGCATTAAGGCTCAAGGTTGATTGAGAATATCTGACAGTTTGGGATAGCTTGACCTGCTGTCTTCCGTACATAATAACTTGTTAGGGTTACAAACGTCAAAGGAAAGACCGTTATAATCTATCCTATAATACGTTTCATCATCATCACCATTCACCTGTACCTATCCCAATTTATTTGGGTTCGGTTCAACATGTCTTTTTCTTCCATACTACTTTGTCAGTCTGATGATTACCGAGGTGCTCTCGATAATCAATATGATTTGATTCTTTGTTTGTTTTCTTTGTTACTAAACTTTTCCTCACACTAGGAATTACTCCTATATCGTGGGTGCGTTTACCAACATTTAAACTCACTTACACAAACCGCCGAAAGTCGCCGACATAACCGAGTGGATTACCTCTTTAAAGTGACAGTGGGCGGGGCACAAAGCACGTGGAGCCGATGGCCGATGGGGCAGAAAGGCTCTTGAATGGCGACCACGTACCGACAAGCGCAGCGTCGGACACCCACCGACTAGGTGGTCAGGGAAGCGCTGGATGCAGGCCGCGTCCAACGGTTCCTTTTGGAAATCCTTGGGGGAGGCCTACGTCTAGCAGTGGACTTCCTGTGGCTGAGATGATGATGATGACACAAACAGGCAGACCCGGAACTACTTCCTCTAGGACCTCTAGGTCATACAAATATTTGTTCCGTGCGGGGATCGAATCCACGACACGCAGAACAGCAATCGATTGCTCAACCACTATACCAACCGCGTCGTCAGTCATTCTAAAATAAGTTTAATACATCTATATACGAAGGTGTGTCTACTAATATTACTCCTATAAGAATCTCGGTTCATGTTATGTTCATTTAATCAAACTTTCTTAAATCCTTGCTTATTTTTAATATAACGTAAACCACATTTTAAAATTCCCAACATCTGTAGCGTAACAAATACAAATATTCACATACAGATATACGGGCGCAACATTTTGTCTACTTCTAATGGCTAGCGGTTATTTGGTTTAGACCACTATTTGAACGGTACACATCACGGTGAAGCTGCAGAGCACAGGCTGTCGAAATAAATGGGTAGCTTGCGCCCACGCATCCATCAAATTCTAGAGCACAAAAGGCTCACTACTGACTATAAATATTTGTTGATAATATTTTTTTCGTGATTCATTAAGCCACTGTAGTTTTAATTAATCATAATAATAAATTTTACTTGCATTGTAAAATAACTGAAGATTCATTTAAATTGATTGTTATTCGTTTGGTCGTTGTTTTAAAATGACATGAATAGGTAATGCTTATGAATGAATCTAAAAGCGTTCACAATTATAAAACTCAGTTTCGCTTCTTGATTTCGAGATAGAAACAACGGTTAAGGCACATTGACATCACAAGGACCAATTCCTCGCAAAAGTCCATGAACTCATTTGGAATGAAAAGCAAATTTGTTCAAAATTTGAAGCAGCCGGAACGTTCGTCGGTCCATCCGTAGTCCGTGCACAAGTTTCATTGGCACGCTTGGGGTGAAAGACGAGTAACGTGTAATAAGTAAACTTGTTTGCAGTAATCCTGACCCAGTAAAAACACAGTTATGTCGCTCCCAAGTACATCGGTATTGCATGCGCTGGATTCGCAGTATGGTCGCGAACTCAACCTGAAGTTTGCTTAGCTCGCGATGCGAATTGAACCAGCGTAAAATGCAATTGTTGATTTTCTAATGATTTTATTGGTAGATTCTGTTTGAGTGGTTCGTCTTCATTATCCAAGCGTTTGGATAATAGACGTACACTACTACAATCTCTTTTACAACTTTCATCATCAACATCATATCACAGCCAACCATTATATTATATATCTAACACCCCATCGCATCGCATCGTCTACCCATGATTCTCCATTTTCGCTCAGAGTTTTTTCGGACTTTTTGAAGTGAAAACTTCTATAACATCATTATGATTTGAAAGTCGATGAGACGAAAAAGTAACAGAACTTAAGGCATAAGAATTAATGTGGAAGAGAATGAGATATAAAACATTATACTTGAACCCATGACCATCTATCGAAAATTTAGAGAATTAGTTGGGCTTTCCGTCAGAACAAAAACGAAAGCTGTAGCTAAGTTCAAATAATTCCAGATATAATTACAGGGAGCGCCGGTGTCACGTTTCAGTTTTAACACACATGGTGATACAATGAGTGTTCAGTTGGAATATTTGATGTTTCAAATAGTAATAGAGTAAATAATTGGATATTATCTGAATTCAAAATATTAAATACCGAAAATATGTTAAATACCTGATAATGACACTTATCTTACACACAATAAGCCTTTTGTATTAGCCTACCTAATACTTACATACCTATCGAAAATGGAAGCTCCGAAAATTTTCATTTTTAAATTATTGCATAGCTTCTATCGTGGGCCTTGAGGATGGAGACCGAGTCCAGAAAAGAAAGGAAAAGAATACTGCACAAATAAAATAAATAAATAATTATAATTGCATAAGTTGATAAAAAATGATATGCAATAGCTTTACCGCGGCAGTCCTCGAGTGCCACACGACTTTTTTTAAACTTATGGATGTACCTGTCTCAAGACAAAAGTCTTCGACCAGTGTGTGTTGCCAGTGATGACTTATGGAATTGAGACGTGATCACTAACAATGGGCCTTATAAAAAGGCTCAAAGTCACTCAAAGGGCAATGGAGAGGGCTATGCTTGGGGTTTCACTGCGCGATCGAATCAGGAATGAGGAGATCCGCAGAAGAACGAGAGTAACCGACATAGCCCGAAGAATTGCAACACTAAAGTGGCAGTGGGCTGGACACATTGCCCGTAGGACCGATGCCCGATGGGGCCGACGGGTTCTCGAGTGGCGACCACGCACCGGAAGACGTAGCGTGGGTAGGCCCCCGACAAGGTGGACCGACGACCTGGTGAAGGTCGCGGGAAACCGCTGGATGCAGGAGGCGTAGGATCGATCGTCGTGGAGAACCTTAGGGGAGGCCTATGTCCAGCAGTGGACGTCTTTTGGCTGAAATGATGAAAATGAATGATGATGAATGTATGTACCTACATTAATACACGCAGGAAGCTTTCCGTCACTCACATCACTATATTGTTAAATATGTACTCATAAAATGGAAAATATGCCTGAAAGACGAAAGACGCTAACAGGATGCAGCATAAAGTGAACATTTTCATCGACGTGGAATGCAAACGGTTAATAAAATGGTCAATAACTTCAAGTGATTAATGTTTTAGAACGCGCACTGAAAGCGGTAACGGTGCAGCCAGAGTAATTGAATTACGGAGACTGGCATCACTACTAACACTACTATATACAAATAAGGTTCTCCATTCACTTGCTAAATACTCTTCATTTTGGAGTAAAAAAACGTTTTATCTAGAATATTGCTGACACTACAAAAACCCATTTTATTTCTAACTTCAAAGTAAAAATATTCACGAAACGGCATTTATGTAACGTTTAATTTCATCATTGATCATCAATGACATCATTCCGCAGACATGACAGATGAAATTGGTGACGGATCATGGCTCATTAGATGATTTCAGTTTGTAGATTGGCAAAGAAATTGAAAATATTTATCAATAATAATTTGGAAACCTGTGTTAAGTTAATAGGATGAGATAATCATTCTGATACAAAATACAGTGAAATCTAGTTAAGTGGGACCTGGATAAGTTAGAAACCTCTATTATTGAGAGTTGCAATGACGTTCCGGTTCTTTTTCATCAAATTACCTCTGTTAATGGGACTTTTTGAACCTGGTTAAATGAGATTTGAATTCTAAGACTTTTTCGATGTTTACCTCTACAATATGTAACAAAAACCCTGTTGTTCCTTCCACCTACGTTTTAAGAATCGGCACACGGACGTAATAAAGCAAGTAATTTATAAAAATTGTTCAACAAAAATAATTAAAATAAATGTTTAATTATTAATATTTATAATCTGTAACTGATTTCTTAGCTCTGCAATTCTGCATGAAGAAACTAGACATAAGTAGAACGTTCCCGCCAATTTATTTAACTTATAAAATCAGATATTCTGTAAAAAAAAATCGAATTTGTCGGTTCTAATAGGTATTTGATTGTGACCGCTCGACTAGACAATGATTACTGTTTTCAAATTATGACTTAATTAATGATGTGCTTGTAGGTAAAATTATATGTCCCTGAAAGGAACAACAGGGTTTTTGTTACATAGTGTATAAATGAGACTCTGTAGTTCAATTACCTGTATAAGTGACACAAATTAATCAGGTTTTAAACTTTTAACACGTTTTGACATGTTTGTTTACATACATTTCACGTTGTCTTTCGCACATGCTTTGTTTGTCAGTACTAACTGAGGTTTTGACCTAAAAACAAGGCAATAAAAGGGAACAAATGTCCAAACGTAAAAATAAAACGATATCAGTATCTGAAAAATTTAAAACTTCTATCAGATTATGATTGCCGAAAGTAGCGAGATTAACTGTGTAGGAAGAATAATATACCAAAGCCAACCCTGTGTAGAATTGTTACTGTTTATTTCACATTAAGCAAGCGTAGTGATTACGCTCGGAGCAGGCCTGTGCCCAGCAGTGGGACGATAAAAGGTTCCGTGGCGCAGCGGTCAACACGCCTGACTGCGACGTGGAGGCCCCGGGTTCGATCCCCGGCCAGGTCATGATGGGAAACGATCTTTTCCTGATAGGCCTGGGTCTTGGATGTTTATCTATATATGTATCTATTATAAAATATAGTATCGTTGAGTTAGTATCCCATAACACAAGTCTCGAACTTATTTTGGGGCTATCTCAATCTGTGTGATTTGTCCGAAAAAAAAAAATGATGATGATTTATGTATGTACCTACATACATTAAATTCATAACACCAAAAACAAAAAAAAAATTCTCTTTCTATTTCTTTAAGAAAAGGATAGAAGATAAATATTAGTTTTTTAGTCATATTTATATTATTACTAAATTCAATCCCGCCTGATGGTAAGCCGTGATGCAATCGTTGATGGTAAAGCGTGCTAGTTTATTAAGAGCCTATTCACTCTAGCCTCGAAGACACTAAAATTTTAGTTCGACGGAAACACTGCCGCTGGTAAATTGTTCCAGTCCCTCGATGTACGCGATATAAAAGAAGTGGCCATGGTCGAAAGAGCATTCATTCTATCTTTTTCTTTAAACTTAGTTATTTCACTATAAAATAGGTGTATCAATAAATAAATCCCAGTATAATAATATTCCCAGATCGGTATTTTAATACATCCTACGCCTAGTATTGAAACCAACTCGTTTATGAATGGCGCGCGTCCTTGCGCGCACGCAGGTGACCGCCCTTGCCGTAAACATGTACCTACAGACCCAATAACATGTGCATCTGTCATGCGCTCTCTTGCTTTTGTTTCAATTAGCTGTTTGCAGCTGCTCGATCTTCAACTGTGGGAGCTGCTGCAGTTTAAAATAATAAGGATCAGTTTCATTTAGTCGATGGAGTTGTATTAAAGAGACGGTATATTTATCAAAAAGTAATCATTGTTTGGTGACTTCGGTGAATGTGAAGTCGTAACGCCGCGGTTGCTTTTATACAGTTTTTGATAAATCGATTATCAAAAACCGGCCAAGTGCGTGTCGGACTCACGTACAAAGGGTTCCGTACCATTGGTTTATGAAATTAAAGGATTTACGTTATTTGTATGAAAGATTACGCGATAATAAGCGGTTCACGATTTACGAGGTATTAAAAAAAAACTACGTACTAGATCTCGTTCAAAACAATTTTCGTTGGTATTTTTTATAGTAATGTACATCGTATGTTTTTTTTAGATTTTTCATTTTCTTATTTCAAACTTAGAGCGAGAGGGGGGGGGGGGGGGGGCAACTTTTTTCCACTTTGGAAGCGTCTGTCACGCAAACTATTCGGTTTAGAAAAAAAATATTTTAGAAACCTCGATATCATTTTTAAAGACCTATCTATAGATACCACACCCCACGAAAAAAAATTTTTGAGTTACAGTTCTAAGTATGGGGAGCCCCAATATTTATTTATTATTTTATTTTTGCATCAAAATCTTAATACGGTTCACATAATACATCTACCTACCAAGTTTCAATAGTGTAGCTCTTACTAGTTTCGGTAAAAAATTACTGTGACATACGGACGAACAGACGGGCACACAGACATACAGAAATTATAAGGGTTCCGTTTTTTGCCATTTGGCTACAGAACTCTAAAAATCATGTACAATCTAGGATACTATTTACGAAGGCACTCATCCTCGTATGATTTTGCCACTAACCACTTCAACCATACCTCGTAAGTTGCTATTAACCTCTTTGAATCCTATCCATCAAAGACTTCTAGACTTCTGGTATAGTCCAAAAATATTTTGGAAAAAAATAGACATAGTCAAACTATTATACTTGTTTGTATAAGAAAAGAGGTTTCTCAACTATCTCCTACCAAACACACCAAAAACTCCACTATTTTACTATTCACGAATACATTATTGTAATAACATTATTTTCATAGCTTCTCTTGTAAGCACAAAGGAGGATATTTAAACATAATCATAATATTATCATAACGGAGAGCGACGAACGTAGGTCATTGTGATCACTTCCCATGGGCGTTGTAAGGTGTGACAAAGGAATGTGTTAGAACAAAATACCCTCCCTTTTTTTTTTTTTGTTGGGATGGGAAATCATCAAATGACTTCTCCCGCTCTGGGCGGAGCGGAAGGGTGTGTCAGACTTTTACTGACTAAAACCCACCCGTGTTTCTTCACTTGCCTGTGCGACGGCCAGGGCCGCGGTTTCTTGTTTAACCAACCCGCAACCCTGACCCAAATACCCTCCCTTTGTTTATAATTAAGTCGCAAATCCGCGGTTCAATTAGCATATGTATGTTACATGTCAATCCCGTGTTCGCGATTTATTTATCAAACAAATATCATCATCATCATCTCAGCGTTAATCCCAATCGCGTCCGAAGCTTTGTCAGCTTTAGAATCTGGGGTCCGCTTTACTGATTTTGGCTAAACTTCAATATTTTCCGTAAAGCGACTGCCGTCTGACCTCCACAACCCGAAGGCGAAATCGAAGCATTGCAGTTAGACCAATTGTTGGACTTTTGAGGGGTCCAACAACCCGTAACGACTTCCATTACATGTTCGTATGACAACCGGGACCAACGTCTTAACGTGCTTTCCGAGGCACGACCAGACCAGTGCAAATATTCATATTCATGCATACAAATATTTCCACCGCGTGAGGATCGAACCTAGTGTTGCCCAAATGCAAGAACAAGACGAGACTTAGCCAGTCTTGGTCTTGGTCTTGCGCCAATACACCTGGTCTTGGTCTTGGTCTTGGTCTTGCGCTCCCAGTCTTGGTCTTGGTCTTGGTCTTGCAGCAAGAGTCTTGCAAGTCTTGCAATTACCTATTAGTCTATTACTATTTATTAAAGTTTACTTTAAATCTTAGAAAAACGTATTAGAATTGGAACATTGTGAGCTTGAATTAACATAGCCATAGTAAAGATCAAGCAGATTAATAAATAACTGAAGATTTGATAAGAAATTCGAAAAATCAACTGACCTATATGTCGTTTTCCATGGAAGTAACTGTTTCTTAATAAACATTTATGATTTATAAGCTTACATTTGCTAAAACATGTAAAAAAACAAATTAATTACAATAACTTTTCTTGCTATTTTTTCTTGTAAAAACTTAAGAAATATAATGACTAAATGTACAATAATAGTACCTAAGTAATTAGTTTAAAACCATATAAGTAATCAATATTATAATATATACTTACTAGAATGAATTAATATGACATCTACTACCTATCCTTACCATTTTATCCTAATCATAATACTACTTGGGTGATCAGTATAATGTATTCATTTTCATTCTAAACACTCTGAAAGTTATTTATTCTTTGGAACACCTGTAGGTACTCTTAAAATTCGAAATTATTTTGCATGAGTATACCTACGCCCTATGGCGGCAATCAAATAGTGTCAAATGTTATGATTTCGGCGTGGCGGCAACGATTGTTTTAGATTTCAAAAGAAGCCGCCGGCGCGTGTATCGTAACCATGTACTTCCGAAAAGCGGCAAATTTCTTTGAGAAGTAAGTACAAAACCTTTGATGCCGCATTATCAAAGTGCCGATGGTTAAAACATAACTATGCATGCACTCAGTTTGGTTTTAATAGATATTTTTTTATTCGCTATGTTTATGGTATTAGTCGTAATGCGCATAGGTCCAGTTTTTCATATTCTTTGATACAGTTTTTTGCGTCTCATAGAATTCCTAAGCGTACCTACCTATACACCGAACTGTTACACCTAACTACTCAGTGAAATAGCGCTAAGTCCTAGCTGCAAGACGCAAGAGTCTTGCAGGCTATGTCTTGTTCTTGCTCAAGTCTTGCACGGTCAGTCTTGGTCTTGGTCTTGCTAAAAATACGCGGTCTTGTTCTTGGTCTTGGTCTTGCAAAAACGCAAGAACAAGACCAAGACTGCAAGACCAAGACTGAATTTGGGCAACACTGATCGAACCCCCTTGCGCAGCGGCCGCGTTCGCCACCGCTACGGTACGGAGGCTGACATTTATCGAACAAATATAAATGACCTTAATTCTTACACAATAAAGTTTAGTTTACGCTACAACTTCTAACATTTTTCAATAATTAACTTAATTGTCATTGAAAAAAGGTGGATATTGGTTAGGGTACGAAGTCTATAGGTATATAAGATTTATCAAGTACGCTACGGTAACTTGTGCTCAGATAAGTATTCTAAAGATCCTTCGAATCGCGAGGTCATCTATACTGAAAGATATGCCGAGGAAGAACCCAAAATTCGATTTGATTCAGTGTTATGCGTTTCAAATCGGATCAGTAGTTCCTGAGATTAGCATGTTCAAACAAACTCTTCAGCTTTATATATTAGTATAGATTCAATTCTGCTTTAATCTTTTTTAAAAAAAAAACGTTGCTCCAAAGTAGGAATTTCTCCTGTATTGTGAGTGCGTTTACAAACACATAAACTCACATACACAAACATCCAGACCCGAAATAACTACCTGTAGGCCATACAAATATTTGTTCCGTGCGGGGATCGAACCCGGGACACGCAGCACAGCAGTCCACTGCTCAACCACTGCGCTTAACGTGTCTTCAAATAAAGAATCATCGTTATCGTCAATCAAGAGTGTTTAAATAAAGAAGAGGCTAAGCCACCCAATTTCTAAACAGGATCAAACTTCCCTGGTAGCGCGACAGGTGCGCGGGCGCATCTGCTGTTCCGCACAAGTTTTTATATCAAACTCGTTTATTAAAGCCCGCGTGCAGCGTGTTAAACCGGGATTGCTGGCCTTTGTTCGTGTTTTGGTATTCCGGTCATTAAATATCTGCCCACGGTGGTGAGGTTAAAATGAAGTAAAGTTTTTGTCTTTCCTTTCTATTTCTATTATTGAAAGGAAACCGTTGAGTTTCATTATTTTTAGTACTATTTACTGATTACGACAAAGTTATTTAAGTACATAGCTGGTACAAAGGTACCAATTCCAGGTATTAAGGTACTGATGTCACAATGTATGCTTAATAATGTTTCGACTTTGAGAGGTCCCTTATTAAGCATACATTGTGACATCAGATCATCAGTAAATACATCCTCTCTCCACTATACGGATCCCATTTGGATTCATGTCACCTGACCAAGTTTTCCTTCACGATTTCGAGAGCATTTTAGATGAAATTAAATACACAAAACATAGTGCCTGTCAGAGTCCGAACCTATGTCTTACAAGTCCTTTGGTCATTGGGCTAGCAGTGCTCAATCGGTCACTGTTATAAAAATATTTTAAATTCAAACGTTTTTTACGACTTGATAACTCTAAAACGAACCAGAACCAGTATCACAAAAGATTAAAAAATACGAAATGCTACAAGCGCGACTGACGTGGATGACAACTAACAGACAATAACACATACAGCACACACCTAGCCTATTACGTGACGTTTCATTTCTAATACTATTTGTAATTATACTAATTACTAAACATGTAGTTTCACTTGTTATATTGGCGAATTTGACCATAGCCTGCTAGGTTCACTACAAGCCTTATTACTCGTATGACTTTATATGGATGGATTAAGAATTCGTTTCTAAGTCATTGAGGAATATGTATGTACTTGAATCATCACTGCGTCGTTGTCAAGGGAGAATGGATTAATCTTGCACCGATCCCAAGTAACATCTCTGTATTTATTGTCCTTTTGCAGGTATGCTGGAAGCGATTTCTTATGAAATAAGCATTGCAAGCTGTGGAACATCAAATTACTGCGACTCCCAACGCGACTGCCAAGCGAGGGAATTTTGGCAATGCCCCCCAATGCAATGAAAGCCTTGGAGGAAGCCTTTGTCCAGCAGTGGACCTCTATAGGCTAAAGAAAAGAAGAAGCATTAACTTTGTGCTGTGTGTGTGTTTTTTTGACGTGATAACGTCTATTAAATCGGTATGCTGGGAGTCATTCGCGAAAACTGCGTAACGGCCGAATCTGACGCTACACGGAGTCCACGCCTACTAAAACTAACCTTAGCCTTGTAGCTTTAGAGTGCAATATTATTTACCTAAAAGCACGGTTGTAAACAATTAGTAGCAGTTTTTCGCGTGCATGATTAAAGCATTGATAGCCGAGTGAGAGAGTTGTGCATTGAGATCCGCGGCACTCAAGAGGTGCCGCGGATCGATTCCTGACGGCAACGGACGTTTTTCATCCTTTTTAATTTTTAAATTTTTCCTTTTTAATTTTTCTTTTTCTTTTTTCTTTTTCTTTTTGCTTTTTTTTTATTTTTTAGAAAATTTAAACAAACTATTAAATAAAAATATAAATGTTATACATTACTTTATTTTAAATAATTTCATTGCACCCAGAAAAAATTACCATGTAATAGACGTTATCACGTTCAAATATCGGCAGTAGACGGAGTTCTACAGACAGCCAATTTTTTTATTCTGTTTTTTCTTGTCTGTTATATGTTTGTGTGGACATAAATGCTTAATTTGCGATTAGAACAGGAAGATGATGATGATACTTACTTATAAACAAAAAAAAAATTAGTCGGTATTAACCTACAATTTACTAGCTTACCGTTTAGCGTATCTATTAAAGCAGCAAGCAAGTACAGTTTTAATAAAATAACCTAATCCAGTCGAACGACTTTCAACGGAAGCTGAATGGTCTGACTATTTTTAGAACATTTATGCCTTATAACGATCGATTTGTCTTCATTTTTACACGACATTTTCATACAAAATTATGCAACAAACTCTATGCAGATCAAGCACTATACCGCGCCATGCGATAGGGAGTAAATAATGCATCCAATTGCGTGATTTTTTTTCAAAACTGAGCCATGAACTGCTTCTGTTTCTCGCGCCCGTCTCGTGACGCGTTGTAGTGTGTGATCACTGATCAGTGTAACAAAGTATAGAATTACAAAATATGTACGCTTTGGTTAGAAGTAAATTTGCTCCTAGTACATTAATCGTTTTATTATAGTCGTAAATCCAAACTGTAGTTGTACTGTTGTAACCGATAACACTTGAGATACGAGGCCTAATTAATAAACATTTAACGTGGAACTATGTAGCAGATTGTTATAACTTTAACATGTTGTCAGCAAAGCTTGAGATTCTACACCCAAGTGTGACGATGAGCGTAGTTAATTATCGAAGATACATAACACGCATACTTACTATCAATCATAACGCCCAGTAGGCCTAGTATGAGTTTTCAATACGAAACTCGTTCGATCGTATCGAGCGCGTTTGACTCAGCGATTGGCCCGCTTCAAGGTCGTAACAACTCTCAACCAATGAGATCGCCTAACGCGCTCGATACGATCGAACGAGTTTCGTATTGAAAACTCATACTAGGCCTACTGAGCAAAATAACTGCATACCAAAGTGAATCGAAAGTTTACTCTCATTATACACGTACTAATTAACGGCCCTTAAAGCCATAAATATTATAAAATATAATCATCACAACCTACTTTTACTTATATACTATAACTGGTCCATCAACAACAGGCCATCATAAACAAGTAAATTGGTGTCTATGGGCGCTTCCGTGCTCTGTTTCCGTATTTTACATAACATTACATCATGTTTATAAATTTTGACAGCCAAGATTTAATCGAGTGTACCCATTGTGAAATGATGTAAGAATTGTAATGAATAGGACAGGTTTTATATTACGAAATGTCACATTAACTTTACGTTTGTAATGATGACTAGCGAGTGCAATTCTGATACTAAATACACTACAGAATAACTGTGAACGTTGTATAAAAAACATAGCGGCCCGCCACTCCCGCCGCCGGTCGGTACCGCCGCAAACGCGACGCCCCTCGCCCCGTATATTTAAAATCTGTAATATCTTCGAAAATATTCATTTTAATCATATGCTGTAACGGGCGATATAGATCTATATTAAATCAACAATTTATTTGAGGTATTTAATTGGGTAAGGATTAATGCTGTATTGGTTACAATCGCTTCGAAAATTAGCAAGTATTTGTAATGACATTAAGGTAGACAGTAAAGTAACATTAGGCTGTATTGCATGATAAAAAGCACCTTACCGTTTACTTGTATTTTGCCACTGCACCTGCCACCAATCTGACCAAGAAATATCGTGTTACTTAGTAACTGAGTTGTATATAAATACCGATATTCAACTGCATTTGGGTAGACTGGTAGCCGCCCCAAACATATTTGGAATAAAGCTCAGTATAAAATTTATATGTGCATTGCTAAAGAAAAATAAAATAAACAATAACAGTTAAAAAAGGAACAATATGTCCTAGTTCCCATAAGTGGGAAGTATTTAATAAACGCGATTACTTTTTAAATGGTGCTTGACCGCAATCCCGCGTGATGGTAAGCAGTGATGCAATAATTGATGGTAAAGCGTGCTAGTTTATTAAACCTATTCATTAAAAAACTGAGTGTATAGGAAGGAAGATGGCAGTTGATGCAATGTTAAATCCAAGAACACGACCAAGGATGCTGCGCTAGAGGGAGATTGATAAGGAGACCCTCCACGACTAAACTCTCGATACAACAACATTTGGCGCATCATATCCGGCGGTCTTCGCAACACAACTGCTCAGACCCGTCCTCCTACTGCTTCACCAGACATCATGCCGGAACACGACGAGACAAGACTTTGTCTGGTGGGTGTTAACTTCTACCGGCAACCAAAGATATGGCCTACCACCTACCACTCTTCCTTGTTTCTTTAATGCAAGTACTACTAAACTCCAAGAAATTAAAACTGTTTGGATACTTTTTTCCACGGGAACACGAACCTCGAGGCGTACTTACGGAGTCTATATAAAAGGTGCAGTACAGCGTAGCGCGTTGATGTCTTTTGTTCTACAAATTGAATTTTCTACAAAAATCCTTAATACTCTCGAGTAAGTACATGTACCTAACTGTCTAATAATAGACATAGGTAACGAATATGATTTAGTTAGTTAAGGAGCCAGAGCCACGGAGCGTGAACCGTGACGACTGTGGCTCCGAATTTATATAGGTACAAAAGGCACTTCAAGCTACTACAATCTGTCAGATTTTTTAATAAGATTTTCAACTTTATCTCTAAAGCATTAAGGCTCAAGATTGATTGTGAATATCTGACAGTTTGGGGTAGTTTGGCCTGCTGTCGTCCGTACCTAACTGTCTTATCACATCTTACATGAGTTTTGGGGGAATTTGATTCGTAGCTTTAACTTTTTATATGTTGGTTCAAGGAAACTGGTACTGTATTCTGTTGGGAAGCCTTTTGCGTTCAGTAAAAGGCTGGCGTATGAAATGTGCTGTTGTTTTTTCTACTGCTGTAAAGTGCTACATCCCGTCTGAAGATAACACCCTCGGTATGAACTCAAGAGGCTTAGTATGGACCTAATTATTGCACAAAGGTGTTGACATAATCGCATCTTGTCTATGTTATAATATAACACCCATAATTCTCAAAAAATTAGGCAGCGATTAGTTTCACTAGGTAAGTTCAAGAACAGGGAACAGGTGGCCTATTGCCTGGCCACCAATCCAGATTCTGGACTCCCACTCATAAATTTGACGAAACGGTTGGTCTAATGGCTAAGCGATCGACTGCTGCGATACGAGCCGTGGGCTTGATTCCCGAACGGAACAAATATTTGTATGACCTACAAGTAGTTGTTCCGTGTCTGTATGTTTATGTATGTGAGTTATATGTTTGTAAATGCATGCATGGTATTTCCTAGTGAGGGGCAACGTTTTTTAAAAAAACAAAACATAATTCATATGTCTTTAACTTGAAATAACCCCAATTTAACGTATGTGTTTATATAATTTAATCGTGAAATCAAACTGTGCATTATCCTTTTTCTGTCTACCGACATTTTCCATCCAAACAAAGTCCAGTATACTCATTGTCTTATTGACAATTATTTCAATTGAGCATACAGCTATAATAATATAATTATTCACTCAAACATATTTTTTTCCTTGACAATCCATACTAATTTTATAAATACGAAAGTAACTGTGTCTGTCTATCTGTCTGTTACGCTTTCCCGCTTAAACTTCTCAACCAATTTTTATGAAATTTGGCACAGACAATCTTTAGACCCTGAAAAAGGACATAGGCTACCTTTTATCGGCGCGAGCGAAGCCGCGGGCGGGAAGCTAGTAATAATATAATTATTCACTCAAACATAATTTTTTCCTCGACTATAACTTAATAAAACTATAAGAAAACTCTCACGTTTACACTTTTCATTTATAGAAAAGCTGAGGTTGAATCTAGATTTGAAAGAAAATAAGATAGAATCTTTATTATAGAGTGTAATTAAAACAACGATCGCAAATCTATTAATTACTAAGCTTTGCAATTAAAATTTCACAAAAGATACTGCTTATATGCGAGTGACTGTAATCTTCAGTAAGATATATTCTGTTCAGTCTGATAAAGTATTTTACTTTCAATCGACAAGAAGTCTATCTATTTTAATTGCTGTAGAAGTTGCTGTGTCTCAATTTAGGTTTGATTTATGTACATTTATCATACAACTCGTATATCTTCTGATATCTTCTGACCAGAAGATATACGATACATAACCAAGGTGGAAGACATAGTAAAAAATTAAGACAGTTGAAATGGAGATAGGCAGGACACATGACAAGAGATAAGAAAATAAAATGGACCAAAATAATAACGGAGTGGCAACCGCGCGATGGTAAAAAAAAAGAGGCAGCCAAGCAAACAGATGGATGGACGATATAATAAAAATCGGAGAAGCTATCTGGTCAAGAAAAGCCAAAGACAGAGACGAGAGGAAAACGCTATGAGGAAAAAGAAGCGGCCTATGTGTCACAGGACACGCTGATCACTGAACAGGATAATCGATGTGATAGCTTGTAAATTAGGTTAAGTAATTAATGTTAGTTCAGCAATAAAAGCTTATATATATTATATCATACAACTATATATATTATTCATACAATTATATATTATATGTCATACAACTCGGGCGACTTAACTGCGCACCTCACTCTGTGACGTCATTCGGACGGTGCAGTTTGTAAAAAATGAGAATTATATTAAAAAAACATTTTTTTAATGTTAACTTTGATGATAAAGCGTCATAATACTAGATCATTTTACTCATGACGTGTTGCAATTACTATTATTATTATGACTGAAATATAATGTTGGTGCAACCAACAGGCTTCACCAACGTGTCAATGAAAATGTAAAAAACAAAACAAACTTAATAAAAAAAAAAGCTTAACAAAGCAAAAACTCCACAGAAACAGTAATAACAACAGGGGATTTAAATTGTATTTAGACAATTGTAACAAAGATGCTAACGCTACTCATGGCTCACGGCGAATGCGGGGCGCCGCGCGGGGAAGCGGGAGAGGGTCGCATTCCATCGAGGTGCTTGTAGGCCTCTCTTAGAGAGAGTGGGCTGGCGTAATCCAGCATAGGAAGCCCAGTGCGGATTGGTAAATGACACGTATCTTCTGTTGGTTCGAGGACATACCAATTTCCTCACGAGGTTTGCTTCCAACGTTTAAAAGCAAACTACAAAAAGCCAAATGCCTGCTTGGATGTCAACCTACGATAGAGAACTCGTACCCACAGCTCCTAATTTTCCTTTATTCCTTACTGCTTTAAAACGAAAACGTTTTTTCAAGTTTATTTAACGGCAAAGCTGGATCCGTATTAACTAAATTAAAACAAGTCCTCTGCTAGCTACTAACTTGCTTTAACTTTGTAATATTGCATTAAATTGCATAAATATAACTAGATAACGTTAGTTACATATACTTAGAATGATATTTATTATTTTATGCTTTAATGGACAAAAAGCCTATTTCCAAAATTGAAAATATTAAAAATGTAGTCCTTATAATCTGCTTCTAACCCACTGCTGCAAATTACCACGCCGGCCCAGAGCTCTTGAGCTCATCAACAAATATTAATGTCAAAACGTGTCATAAATGTAGAAAAATTCGAAGTGAGTTCAACAGATAAAAATAAATCAAGAATAACAGTGTGTGAGTGTGAGTTCCGAACATGGGTTCAGAATCAAATATTTCCTTATTATTTGATTCTACGAACAGTACGTAGTAGCTACATTATAACTCAATGGGTATACCTTTTTGCGGAGTCATGAATTTAGGTATTAAAATAGATACATATCTATACTACCTAATATATAAAGCTAAAGAGTTTGTTTGAACGCTTCTTCTTGCGGTGGATAGCCCATTAATCCAGGAAGGCCTTAGGCTAATAACATCACGCTGCGACCAATAGGAGCGGAGCATAGAAAATAAACATATCGAAACCTACGTGGGTAAGACCGCGGCGCGCAGCTAGTTATTTATATTTAAAATCAAAAACCCTTTTACAAAAAAATAGAAACCGGCTTCAAAAAACACTTAAAAGGAAAAAAATAATTTTACTTTTGTCATGAAGTCGGTGGCGAGCTAATCAACAGAAACCTCGAGACTCTGACTTCTAGAGCCATGAAAAAAGTAAAATTATTTTTTCCTTTTAAGTGTTTTTTTGAAGCCGGTTTCTATTTTTTTTTTAAAGGTTTTATTTTATGCTTTTCAGTGTCTTGGTCGAAATTCTAAAATTACTTTTTCACCTCTTAACAACAGTGGCAGCCATAACCCATGTTAGAATAAGTTCTAAATCGGACTTGTAGTTCCAGAAATATGAGCCCATAAACATAAAACCATACCTACATACACTTTTGAAATTTTGCACATTTGTTCAGACCCTGATATAGACTAACATATACAAAAACTGGGCAGTTCTGGAAATATTACATACATACGGGTCCGATTGATAACCTCCTTTTTTTTGAAGTCGATTAAAAAAGATAAATAAGTTGTCTGCTGGCTATTTAATAAACATAACTTGCTTGAACATATTAATGTTGAATATTACATAAATATGACATTTATTATATAATCTTTTAATATAGTGGTATACCGGTAGGTACGTCTGGCATAGATACATTATAATCTCAACCGCGTCTACTATGATATTCTATTATTCATTACGTAATATTCTCCACACCTATTATGATAAATCAAGCATAGTCATAGGTTAGCAGAGAAAGTTTTGGCAACGCTGTAATTAACAATAGATATATTTTCACATATAACACGGCTCGTAAACTATAATTCATACCGTTTTATTATATTGATGCAATTGGCTTTTCAGAATCGTAAACTGAAGTCCGCCAATATCATTTTTTTTTTAATTATAAACTAGCGCTTGACCGCAATCCCGCCTGATGATAAGCAGTGAGGCGATCGTTGATGGTAAAGCGCGCTAGTTTATTAAGAGCCTATTCACTCAAAAAAACTGAGCGAATAGGAAGGAAAACGGCTGTTGAGTGAGGTGATGCAATGTTAAACCCAACAACACGACCAACGATGCTGCGCCAGATTGATCTAGAGACTCTCCATGACCAAATTCCCGACACAACAACGTAGGCACACCGTACCCGGCACACATCGCAACACAACTGCTCAGACCTTTCCTGCTCCCGCTTCACCAGACATCATGACGGAACACGACGAAACGCTTGGCGGCAAGACTTTGGCTGGTGGGTGGTAACTTCTGCCGGCAGCCGATGTTATAATATCGCCTATACTGTAGACATGTGAGTGAAGCCCCCAGACCCAAAAACATGCTAAGCCACGAGAAACGGAACCAAATTCGCCGCTTGGAAGCGTGTTTTTATCTAATTTACATGGAAAATTCACGCGCATATGTGTGCCATCGGCCCCTCCGTTGCTTAATGCGTTGGAAGCTTGTAGTGTGCTTCGCTTAAGAATCAAGTATTAAAAACCCCACTTTTTAATAAAGTTTGTGGAATGCTTACAACGAAGGCATACTATTATCGTCTAGTCATAAAAGGCTAGAGAAACCTGTGATTATTCACAAACTCTTTACATTTTATTGGTTTTCCCCGCTTTCATAATAACACTGACACACGCTCGTGGCATTATTCTACCAACCGCTCATTTGCGTCGGCGCATCGTTATTAAAATTAACACATTATTTATGTTTACTGTTAAAAACTTCGCCATTTAAATAGTTTTCTAATTACCGTTTGCTCTGAATGGCTCGGTTTATTTTATACAACTTACTAGTTAGTGCCCGAGACTGCGTCCTTTAATAATATTATATTGTTCTCCTGATCCGCATTGTTTCATACCGCCCGGCAACACTATTACTTAGATTTTGCTTGGCGTTTTTTCTGCTAGGTCTCTGTCCTTAATAGACCTAGCGTGATGTTATTAACCCACAGCCTTCTTCGTAAATAATGTTAACAAATGTAAAAATATATTTTCAAATCCGTCTGGAAGCTCCAGCGTTACAGCGTTACAACTAGTACGTTAAAAAAACACATCATTTTACTATAGATACGAACGTTTCGATATAAGTAGATATATACATATTTTACATAGAGTTAAAAAGCTTAGCAAAGTCTACCTTCATTTTGCCAATATTACACCATGGATCTGTGCTCTCATAAAGTCATATTACTTTTTTCTTTCCGAATTAAGAATATAATCATTCTTGTTATCCCATAATAATTAAGCAGAAGCATACCTGTCGTACACCATCACTTTAAACTAGGTTCGTCCCCATATTTGATATCCGAACTCTGGGCTGTTATTGAGAAATCGCTGACGGCTAAATCCAGTAACACTTTGCTCTACTTGGGAGTAGAACCCAATATCTCATGCCCTTGCGACCCCTAGACTAAAGAGGCAAAGTCAATGATAAAAATATTCTAGTGGATCGAGCCCATGCTGTATCATATTAAAAAGAGTCCTCTATAATTAGGCACTTTTACAAACCCAATTAGTTTCGTTTATTAGACTGAAATTCCCTAAAGTAAAGTCCCAAACAAATTGGATACTTATTAAAAACCCGAAATTTAATAAAATCTATGACTGAAATACTGACGTCAAAACAACGAAATCGAAAAAACTGAAAGTTTTAAATGCCTATATCAAAGCATAAAAAAGCGATGTTGTACACTGCACGCTTCGTTCTTTCAACTAGTACAAAATTATGAATCTGTAGGCTACACAAAACATACCCTTGTGGTACCGGGCTTAGAATAGTACCAACCCATATCCTCCCGTGGGTGTCGTAAGAGGCGACTAAGGGAACTCTCACCAGAAAAACGGGCAGCAGCGCTTCTCCTGTGGAATATCAAATTACTGCGATCCCCAACCCGCCTGCCAAACGTGGAAATTATGGCAAATATTTTTTGACAATTTATTTTTTGTGCCGCACACGAATGTCATATATAAAAGATAATAAGCCCCTTAATTAACAATCAACCCTCTAATTAACTCAGCCATTATGTCAAGGGCAACAAAAACCGTCCGAGAAAGCCTGCGTGCTTTGAGTGTTACTACGAACGACGACATATAAAAACTATGATTAATAGTTTCACTGACTATTAAAATGTGATCAGAGCCGTGAGACATAAAAAAATGAATAACATAAAAAAAGTTAAAAGCTTTGCACAGTTGACCTCCTTTACCGCGATATGTGAGAAAGTAAAAAGTATAGCAGAAATTATAAATAGTAGCCATGTCACATCATCAACTTCTCAGGGTAAATCCCAGTCGCATCTGAAGCTTTTACAGCTTTGGAGGCTGGGGTGCGCTTTAACAGTCTAACTGCTGATTTTGGCTAAATTTGGATATTTTCCGTGAAGCGACTGCTGTCTGACCTCCACAACCCGAAGGCGATATCGAAGCATTGCAGTTAGACCAATTGTTGGACTTTGGAGGGCTCCAACAACCCGTAACGGCTGCCATTAGATGTTCGTATGGCAACCGGGACCAACGGCTTAACGTGATTTCCGACTAGACTACCGTTACGCCACGGAGGCTGTCAACAGTAGCCATGTGACAAGTGCCTTTATCGACACATGGTGATCATAATCAGCTTAATCATCCAATAATGTTCTGATTTTTTTTTTATATAATTCTAAACTAGTGCTTGACTGCAATCCCGTCTGATGGTAAGCAGTGATGCAATCGTTGATGGTAAAGCGCGCTAGTTTATTAAGAGCCTTTTCACTCTAGCCTTGAAGATACTCAAATTGTAGTCAGACGGAAGCACCGCCGCTGGGAAATTATTCCAGTCCCTCAATGTACGCGGTACAAAAGGCGAGGCGAAACGCTTCGTCCTGATCGTAGTGGTGTTAACAACGTAAGGGTGGATACTCGCCGTACGACGGGTCGTCCGATGATGGAACGGAGATGGGCCGCACTCGGAACAAATATTGATATGACCTACAAGTAGTTGTTCTGGGTTTGGCTGTTTGGGTATCTGAGTTAAAATGTTGTCAACGCACCCACGACTCAGGAATAATTCCTAGTGTGAGACATCGTTTTTTTTTTTTCATTAAAAAAACATGCATTTGGTTCTAGGACATGCCCGTTTTCTCACGGTGTTTAACTTTACATATATTAGAGAGCAGTCATAACTAACATAAAGCAAAGTGCCTGTCGGGGTTCGAAACTACTACTTACTAAGTCGTGGTCGTTACTCCTGGACAACCACCGTCTCATTCTCTCGCAAAATGACAATATCAGCCAGCAGGGTAATTGCGTAACACATTTTCAGTAGCAATGGATTTCGTTTTGACAATTCAACGACAATCATTGCGTTATTTACATTGTTGAGCAGAGACATTTAACGAATATCAACAGCAATGGATTAGCAATAGTCTTCAAAATTATTTAAATTGATAGTACTTAATAGTTTGTTACGCGATTAAGGTACTGGGTCTGTCGAATGTTGGCCGCGGTTAGTCTGTGGACGGGAGAACATCCAATACTATAATATAATAATATATACTCCAATACTATAGTATAATATCAATCTGGGAAAGCCGTTCACACCAGCGTTGTTCATGGATTTGACAGTTGTTAGGGTAGTCAAGAGGTATCGTGTTACCCAGTACCTAACTGTGTTCTGGAGGTCAGACAGACAGCCGCTGTATTTTAAATACTGGTACGATTAGACTAGACACTGATTGAATTATCAGTGTGCTCCATTCTAAGCATCAATCCAGAACCAAAGAACAGTAGGCCTAGTATGAGTTTTCATTACGAAACTCGTTCGTCGATATCGAGCGCGTTTGACTCAGCGATTGGCCCGCTTCAAGGTCGTAAGAACTCTCAACCAATGAGAGCGCCAAACGCGCTCGATATCGACGATCGAGTTTCGTATTGAAAACTCATACTAGGCCTACTGAAGACAACCAGCGCTGGGCTCTGTTTTCTGCGTAGGGTCGCAGCATAATGCTAAGCGACAGCCGTTTTGTGTTTTTGTAAACTTTTGCGTCTTGCCGTAAACGTTTTTTCTTAATTTCTTTCTTTTCTTTCAATATACATATAGATGCCAATTTTAGTCTAGCCGTTTTCGGATCGTAAGCTACTAGATTAGCATTTTTTTGCCTAGTGGGTTCGTTCTGCAAATTTATTTGATGTAGCATTTAGTCAACTTTTTATTCATTCAAAATAAAATAAAACGAAATCGATAGGTCTCATAAATTAACTTTAATTTATCGAAATTTTGCGATGTAATAGATGTCAAACTGAATATGTATTATTTTAATTTTTATTTAAATGAGATTCAAATTTCGTGGTTTTTTTAATGTTGCAGACTAGTGCTTGACCACAATCCCGCCTGATGGTAAGCAGTTATGCAATCGTTGATGGTACAGCGCACGTAGTTTACGTTCACACATAATCAGCCTACATTGTTCCCACTGTTGGGAAACAGGCCTCCTCTCGATGTAAGGGAGTGAGCCGTAATCTACCACGCCGGCCCAGTGTGGGTTGGTAGATGTCACATCACACGGTTTTCTCACGATGTTTTCCTTCACCGATGAAATAACACGTAGACACGTGACATAAGTACGTAGTTTATTAAGAGTCTATTCACTCTACCATTAAAGACATTTAAATTTTAATCAGACGGGCAGACCGTCTGAGGAAACGCTTCGTACGCTGAATTATTTCGTTATTCACACTCCGCAATATGCATGGACGTTTTGCGGATAAGTATTTTATTTTAATTAAGAAGGATGCATAGTGCTATATTGTAGGAATTGTAGGTACGTAATATTTATCTTGGTTTTAATTATATTGTACAGACATACTGTAACAGCAACCCTTGGCGTCATAGTCTTTAAAGTACAGGATTAATCGTTCTCTAGTTACAGTTACATACATTCGGTGCTTTTTTTTTTTCGTGGCAATTGTATCTTTATAATTTACCCACTTACATAAAATCAATGCTTAAATTGGGTCGCACTGAATAAGTCATTGGCGTTTTATAAAGATGAAAGGAATTATATAAGAATGTGTAAATTACTAAACTTAGAATTAATAAAATTCCACGAACACTCTAAAAAGAATTGACCTCCCACACAAAATTATGTAATCCGCCATTTTGGTTTAGGTTATGTCCCAATGACCGCCATTTCTTTTTCCAATTTATAAAGATGATTTAATATTACCTTATATGTATTATGTAATTTCCCGCCGCAAATGGTGATAAACTCTCCATATTAGTACCTACGATAAACAAAATCCAGGTATTAATTGGCTATGCCTTATGTTACTTGTCATCGTTAATTAAGTCAAGGAAATAAGTTAAAGTAATCCAAAAAATATTAGACGCTCATTCCGCGTTTCAAGGTGTTTTAAGTGTCGCGACACATTTGCGGAACGTACCGCGCCGAAAGTTCGGCTAAATACGCTCGCAGTGTATTTCAAGTACTCTGTGACACATCAGCCGCAATTACGCCGCGTTCGGCGTAGGGCCTAACTTTCCTTCGGGCGGAGCGACGTGTTGCGCGAACGAAACTTCGGCGGGCGTAGCTGAACGTTCGGCGTGTGTTGTGCATCGCGAGCGTAGCGGTAACGAAGAGCGGCAACGTCTTCTAATCCCTCTATAATAGCTAATATTCTAATTAAATCCATTTTTCTGGGCAATTCAGGTACATCACAAAAACCGCACCCCATAAAGTGTCGACACAGACAGACTGACGATGACGCCAAGTAACTTTTCGTCGCGTAGCGCGCTGAACAAGACGCCGCGTTTTGACCGTTTGGTTTGTCATAACAACTGAATATTGCGACTGGCACTTCAGACGCTGAGCTTTTGGGGCCGTACGTTCCGCAGATGTGTCACTACACTAAAACTAGTCAATTACTGAAACTGGTCGTAGAGGAAACAATTGACGGCGGACGAGTGTTGTATCCTTCAAGACGGGCTGTTTATTAACATGAGCATACAAACATAGGCACATTTATAATAAAATGTGAGGTCTATTTTCCTAACTCATAATTATAGGACAGTTCTTCAACATACCTACGTTAAGAAGATTTTGTGATTTAATTGAGTCGTTAAAGTGCTAATAAATGCTTTTCACTCTACGCATGATATTCACAGAACATACAGTAGGTAATAGGCTCTTTGAAAACCATAAAAGGGGCAGTTAAGTCCAGAAAACGAATAAGAGCATATTTCATTATGTAAGTATACTATGATCACCTATCTTTTTTTCCAGGCATGGAAAATATTTCTGCAGAATCGGCCATTATGTTGGTGTAGTCATAAAATGTTAACGTTATAAGTCTTATAGAAGCTGACAAATATATCACAGTTTTTAAACCATTACTGAATACTGATTCAGATTTCTCTCCGACATTAGGAACTAACATTGACAAGGCTTGAAATTTATAATGATTGATTGCCTATAAATATAAGTTGAGGAACGTTTTGCGCCCAGTTATGCATTGTAAACAGTGACCTCATTAATTCATTCTGAGAATTTTTAAGCGGTTCCACGAGTAGGTAGGTTATTCTAGAGTGAAGTTGTATCTCAAACAAAAGGCAAGAAGTCGGTGAGTGCGAAAAACTTAGATTCTATTACCGACTGAATTAGAACAACATGGTGTTTCTGTTGTCTTCTGTTTTAAACCTGCTTAAGTTTAAAAACTTGCTACAATAAGTCAGAACAAACCTTTAAACGATTAAAGATCTACTAAAAACGCAACAGGGAAAGTGTTAATAAAAATACCGTCTGTGCGCTTAGCACATAATTAATCATTCTTTGGCTTTTTACGTCGAAATATTTTCAACGAATTTCTTCTCGGCGTTTCATTCACCAGTAACGATTATTTACTAACACAAATCGTGAGAATCACTCTATTATTAAGAGATATAAGTCAGGTATTAGGTTTCTTTCGCTTTCAATGATTGCGTGGAGTGTAAGGTGTTGAATTATGTTTAGAGTTATCAAAATATAATGTATAGTGACTGACGTTGATTTTTATTGATTTGATTTAGTATTCAATTTGTCAATGATCTTTTTGGTACCTACACCTTATCGAGATTAAATCTTAGGAACAGGAGGGCGACAATATAATTGTAACTGTAGATAGTATACCTACATAGACTATGAGCGTAGTTAATATTAATAGTGGCGAAAATAATTTCGAGCCTGAATTTGTCAGTACAAAATCTGTGTCCAACAACCTCTAAGTACTAGGAAAACATAAGTACAGGGGAGCGTTGAGCACGACAAGAACAAGTAAGTAGTAAAGCGAAATGTTATCATTATGGCATCTGCGCCTGCGCGGACAGCGGCCGGGCTATTAGCGTCAGGTAAATGAAACGTAAAGTCCTGGGTACCTACCGCATTATAAATTCCTCACGCCAGCGGAGGCAAAAACATCACAAGGAATCCGTCCGCGATTGCCCAAAGCTTTTTATATTCTAAGCAGACCTCATGCTAATATGATGGTAAACTCGAGCTGGAATCTAGTTTGTTAGGAGTGGACAAATGACTTTGTGTTATGTTAATCCTTCTCCGAATATTTTTGGGCGTGCTTGAGTTCTTTCGGTCTTTATTTATTTATGTCTTTGTAGAATTAATCGTGGGTTCAACAAATTATAAAAAGAAAAAAGTTATTGATGATATCATTAATCATTGATGCATTTTCGGATCTCATAGGGGACCAGTTATTTAAACAGGGGCATTTTAGGATAGGTAGGTAGAGCTCCGTAAAGTATTTAGGGATTTCAAGTTTTGGATCAATTATTAGTTTTGGTTTGTATACTTTAATTTCTTCCCTGCTACATACGTCAGGTGCGCTAGTAAAGTTGTAAAATAGAGTCTACAGCTAGGTATGTGTACAGGTAGGCGCAATATTTTACGCCCTTCACATACCTAATGTGAAGGGCGTAAAATATTGCGCCTAAATTGTTGGCAGTGTTAAATTGTTTTAATTGAATGTTTTGAATAGTCTCCAGTGCCATTATTATATTGTATATAAGCGGTTAACATCCACTTCCGCACACCCGGAGAGGCACCGGCAATAAACTTATTGCCCTAATCTAACCACAAAAGCTTGCAAACTTACAGTAGGCTTCGGCAGTCGATGTTTCTTCACAAGTCCGATTACCATCCCGTATTCAGATTTTATTGCATAAAATATTAATATCCACAATAACCACTTTACGATCACTTCACATATATCACTAGTACAAGTGATAGCATCGACTGATGTCGTGTGAAAATCACGGAATAACGATAGAGTAGCAACGTCCAACACGCGAAGAATATGTACGGAGACTGGCGAGTGGCGTGCGCATGTCGCGCCTGGAGGCGTTTGCGCAGCCTTCGCCGGTGGAAAGTTCATCGAACGAATAGCTCCCGCGTGAAGTGAGACGTGCGATCACATGTGAAAAAGCCAAGGAGAAAATTTTACTCACCTGTCTATACAATCAAATGGGCTTTTATAGGTTTGTGTGCTGCATGCGTGAATGACATGACTGTGGACTAGGTTCCATACAAATACCTACATGCTATGTGGTTCAAAGTCATTGAAAATCGCTAGATGGTATAACCTGTACATACGTCTGTTGAATCATTGAAAGATTCTATAGTTTTTTCTTAGAAGAATCCAAGTCACATTTTAGGGGATTATTCACTTCAATTGAATTTATATTATTTAATAAAAATGTGTTAAATGCTTTTGAGTTCATCACAATTCTACTTATTTATGTTCAAGCTTATTTATCATATTCTATAAGATATAATCATATTTAATTATACTCTGAAAACAATAGATAGGCGATAAAGGAAAAAGGATCAAAGAATAAAAACCTATAGGGTGATGAATTAAACGTATTACTGTGTGCAGCATACAACAGCATGGAACCAAACGTTTTATTTTGTTACCTATATTGCTGTCTTTCTGTTTCCATCTGTCAATTTTGTCATCAGTTCGGATGCGAATCGTGACTTTCAATTTCTTGCAAGTTTATGCGAATATTTATTTGTTTTCTACCCTCAGTGCTGCGTGAACATAATCCACAATGCCTAAGGTTTCAGGTAATTACTAAAGTTGAATACTTGTTACTTTCAGAAAATGCTACATCATCTTTTCGCGTTGAGGTTATAGGTTTTGCAACTGTCATTTCACTTTTGATATTTTTATTGTTTTACATTTTAAATTTAAATGATTTCTGCGAAACTCATTTAATTACACTATAATCGGCATTAATATGCGATGAGGGTTTGGTACTAAAACTGCAACGTCATGTCACAACTCTCATTTGACCGTAAAACACACCGGCATTTGTAATGTTTTCTCGCATAGAAAACACCATTTTACTTCCTACTAAGAAAGTTCGTAGAATGAATATCTGACTGCAAACAATACAAATTGTTATATTAGCCCAATTTCACCAAACACGAAAAGCAAAATCAATTTTCTAAAAAAGAAACAGTATCTCACTGACAAACAGGAGAACATTTTTGTAATCATTTTACTCTTTAGCTACACACAGTCATGTTCCACAAAACTTTGAAATTCGTTAACAGCATCTTATATTCTTTGTTTGCGCTCTAATTATGCAGTTGCAAGGCTAAATAAGGATATAAATGAGATAATATTGCCATTTATGTCTGAGGACATGTTTGCCTATGTCAATGAAATAATTAACATTCATAATCATTACAGTGAAGGTAAAATGGGGCAAGGAGCTGTACCCGGGTGTGGAAGTGAACACAGACGATGATCCTGTGGTGTTCAAGGCACAGATCTTCGCCCTCACTGGGGTGCAACCTGAGAGGCAGAAAGTGGTCTGCAAAGGAGTCACACTGAGGGACGATGGCTGGGCCAACTTTAAGTTAACTAATGTAAGTTTGCCAGCATGTTTTATGGTTTTTTGAGTAAGTGTGTTTTCATGCTAGCAATACTGGCTAACTGACTAATGAGGTGGGTCCTGAAAGTGTAGATTATAAATAGTGAATGAATTCAGGTGTGTTTTTAATCAACTGATACAACATGTGTTTGCTTATCCAAAATTTTATTCTAACTATGACTGAAAAAAGAGAGAGTTAGATACTTTAAGTAGATAAATAGACAAGATAAATTCAAGTGTTTCTAAATATTTGTGTGCTTAAAACCTGTATACAATAATTCATGCTTGTTCCAAAGTTTATTTATTTATTTAATCTTTCGCACATGAAATGTACAGAGGCGGACTTAATGCCTTAGGCATTCTCTACCAGTCAACCACAGGTGGTTTAGAGATAAGATGGTAGGTGCTTTAGTTTGAAGAAAATTGTAAAGAAAGAAAAAAAAAACCTCTTAAAACTTAAAAAAATTACCTTAATAAGCTAAATATACATACATACTATTACCAAAATATATACTTATATTACATACAAAACTAAAATTTGGGAGAGAGGTGTATCAATAACTCTACCCTAATTGTTGTGAAAATAACTCTACAATTTCTGCTTAACCTCTCGTATGCCGCCCGTTTAAATAATTAAATGACATTTTAGATTCACACGTTCATAATCTGAATGATTGAATGCATTCAAACTGATTTAAGACTTGGTTCTAATCAGAAAGTTAATTTTCAAAATCACATATTTTTGCGCAGATATACGCTTCGGCTGATTACGATAATTTATTATGAACGTAGATATACGTTCCGGCATACGACAGGTTAAATGCAAACCGAGTAGCGGCCATCCTGATATCAGGAGGAAGCGCATTCCACAGAAGAATGGATTGAATATGAAATGAAGAATGAACAGAGTCAGACGTATGTGAAGGACAGAGTAAGAGGAGACTGTTAGAAGAACGCAGATTCTTAGTGATTCCAAGTTATAAATAACAAATAACATTGGAAATAACAATGATAATAATTGTAATAAAAAACATTGGAATTTAAAAAGAACCCAACATTTTAACTTTAACTAATGTTATTGTTATGGTAATTTCTTAATGTTGCAAGGTTTAAAACAGTGTTCCTACTACTACTAACTATTTAGCCTCCTCTCTGCTGGGCAAAGGCTTCACTGTGGATTCCAGCTTTATTGATCTAAGCCTGAAGTTGATCATTGGTTGTTTGGATTCTCCAGCTTGTCTGTCATGGCAGACTAGCTGAGACAATTCCTTAAATTATAATTTTACATTTAAGTAATCTATGCTTACTACGGAGGTATGAGGAACTGCGTCAACACCACATACATTTCACTCATCCTCAGTTGAAAAGGGAGGATCCACCGACTAGACTGGGATAGTCTGGCAGGCCACTTTGCCCACCGGTTATTATCGCGAACTTGTATGTCTGCTAGTTGCACAGTAAACTCTTCTTGCGAGATCCAGAATTCGCGTAATGTCAGTATGACGAGTTGTTCGCATGTAGCGTTGTGGGCACTGCTCAGCATTGTGCTTTTTGCACATTGTGCTCGGCACCATACTGAGTGGAAGAGGTCTTGTCACAGTCATCATAAGCAACTGCAGACTATGTGTGATCTTTGTTATGTCACATATTTCTGTGACAAATAAACCATTCTTTCTTTCTCATAATAATTTGTGTAAATGTAGCCACTCAATCTATATCATCACTACTCAAAGTAGATGACCTGTTTAATCTCGATGTCTAATGTAAACGAGGAATAAAGCTTATGTATGATTCATTCACTTATATTAATAAATGTATATATTTTAATAACTCTAGTTAATCTTTAACTTTTTTTTTGTAGTTTGTATTAATTATTTCAACTTCTATTAAATCAACATAGCAGCAACATTTCTGATAGAAAATATAATCCAAAAATGTCAGGGAAATTCTTGTAACTTAAATCATTCAAATCTAGTCAAGTTCTCATCCTGGCGACAAACAAATCTCAAATACTTTTCAAAATGTAGGGAAATTCGAGTCACTAGGTGACCCGTGCGAAATATTCGCACTTCCATTTCGATATACAGTATGTTAAGAAAACCCTGTCCGACCCATAAGGATAATAAAGGTTAGGTAAACACATGACCAAATATAATATAAAATTTTACTTAATCATCATAGTACCAATAGAAATGAATTTTGAAATAATCTTTTTTTCCCGCGAATTAATTCCAACTTCACCGAAATTTCGGGGAAGTTGGAAAATTACCAAATTTGGTAATTTTTAAAAAAGCGACAACACCGATATTATTATGAGCGATTAGCGATGCGACCGCGTGCCGCGTGCCCTGCCGCCCGTCGCCCGCGGAATGGTGATTAACGCACATTTATTAAGTTACCTCTTTTTGCGAAATAATATTTATTTTTTAGGGGGATTTTTTTCATTTAAAAGTTTAGCCCGGTTTTGTATCCATTAGTAGAATCAGTTATCGATACCTAACAACACCTTCGCGGGTCGGACAGGGTTTTCTTAACATACTGTATATACCGATGTTCACGATAGAGGATCGATAGGTCTAGGACGGGATTTGAAAATCCTTGATTTTTAATCGTGAATTTATGAAAAACCACTGAAATCGGAGTAATTTGTATATTTTTCCAGTGCAACCGCCCATAAAAGTTTTAAAATGATGCCTCATTATTTTATGTATATGGATAAAGTATGAAGGAAGTTATGACGTACCAACAAAAAAAAAAGAGCACTTGAGAAATAATATATCATCATCAACAACCTTTTTTATCGTCCTGTAGGGACCATGTAGTCAGCGATTTTGGAAAGCATGTGTGACAAATGAACTGAGTCGCCAGTTACTGCGCACTGGCCGACTGAGTATACGCGTTAGCATTTGGGAATTTTGATAAATTAAATGTACACATAAATTGGTTATTTTATTTGAAGGTCAGTGCCAGCAACTCATTAACAGTGTAGGACCCTCTCACTAAAATAAAAGAGATGGAGTAAAGTAAATTATATTGCGAACATAGCCTCGCACAGCCCCACTGCTGGGCACAGGTCTCCTACAGAAAAGACCTGTAAGATTTAATATATTTATATGATTTTTTAAATTGACCCTCTGTTATTGCAACTTCTGAAGGTAAACTCTTGCCTTTTCCACCTTCAAACACCATTGTAATGACATATACAGTATGTTAAGAAAACCCTGTCCGACCCATAAGGATAATAAAGGTTAGGTAAACACATGACCAAATCTAATATATAAAATTCTCGTGTCACGGTGTTCGGCTTTAAACTCCTCCGAAACGGCTCGACCGATTTTGATGAAATTTTTTGTGCTTAATCGGTATCTATGAGAATCGGCCAACATCTATTTTTCATCCCCCTAAATGTTAGGGGTAGTCCACCCCAAATTTTTATTTTTTTATTTTTTAGACAAAATTTTTAATTTCTATTTTTTTATGATACAACATACAAAAATACATACAATCCCCAATTTTCACCCTTCTACGATCAACCCTTATTTTTTAATAGCCATTTTAGTAATTTAATCTATTATTTATATGGCAAAACAACGTTTGCCGGTCAGCTAGTATAATATAAAATTTTACGTAATCATCATAGTACCAATACAAATGAATTTTGAAATACTTGAATCTTTTTTTTCCCGCGAATTAATTCCAACTTCCCCGAAATTTGGTAATTTTTAAAAAGAGACAACACCGGTATTATTATGAGCGAATAGCGATGCGACCACGTGCCGCGTGCCCTGCCGCCCGCGGAAGGGTGCTTAACATACATTTATTAAGTTACCTCTTTTTGCTAAATAATATTTATTTTTTTAGGGGGATTTTTTTTTTTAAGTATAGCCCGGTTTTGTATCCCTTAGTAGAATCAGCTATCGATACCTAACAACACCTTCACGGGTCGGACAGGGTTTTCTTAACATACTGTATACATTATTTATAATGTAAGAATGCACTGGTTAGTATTAGAAGATATTTTGCTTGAACATGTAGTATTTTTTTTTATTATTGACCAACTAGGTACAGACAACAGCAGGTCAAGCTACCCGAAACTGCCAAATATTCCCAATCAACCTTGAGCTTTAACTCTTTAGAGACAAAGTTGAAAATCTAACAAAGAAATCTGAGAGATTGTAGTAAGTAGCTTCATGTGCTGTCCACTGTACCACTAAGTGGTTATAATTACCTAAACTATAAAATAAAGCCGATGATTTTAATGCATGGTAAAACTGTAATGAGTTTTTGATGGCACCAACTTAAGTTTATAATATATCTAATATATAAAATTCTCGTGTCGCGGTGTTTGTGGTTAAACTCCTCCGAAACGGCTTTCCCGATTCTCATGAAATTTTGTGTGCATATTGGGTAGGTCTGAGAATCGGACAACATCTATTTTTTATCCCCCTAAATGTTAAGGGTAATCCACCCCTAATTTTTTTTTAATATACTTAGATCTATATCGCCCTTTACAGCACATGATTTAAATAAATTGTTTCAAAGATATTACAAATTTAAAAATTGTGGGTCGTCGCATTTGCGGCGGTACCAGCCGGTTGGGCGGCGGGCCGTTATGTTTTTTATACAACGTTAACAGTTTTTTTGTAATGTATTTAGTATCAGCATTGCACCCGTGCGAAGCCGGGCGGGTCGCTAGTATGTTAATAAATTAATATGACGATACTAGCTGTGCTTCTCCGTTTTGGAGTTGAAACTTATGTGGAACATTCAGATAAAAACTATGTTAGTCCTGGTAACAAAGAGTCTGTGTACCAAATTTTAGCTAAATTTGTTCAGTAGATAATCTTGACAGCCTCCGTAGCGTAACGGTAGCGAACGCGGCCACTGCGCAAGGAGGCGCGGGTTCGATCCCCACGCAGTGCAAATATTTGTATGCATGAATATGAATATTTGCACTGTTCTTGTCGTGCCTCGGAAAGCACGTTAAGCCATTGGTCCTGGTTGCCATACGGACATCTAGTAGCAGTCGTTACGGGTTGTTGGAGCCCTCAAAAGTCCAACAATTGGTTTGACTGCAATGCTTCGATATCGCCTTCGGGTAGTGGAGGTCAGACTGCCGTCTGACCTCCACTCGCTTCACAGAAATGATTGCAGTTTAGCCAAAATCAGCACAGTTAGACTGGTAAAAGCGGGACCCCAGACTCCAAAAGCTGAAAAAGCTTCGGATGCGACTGGGGTTACTGTATAGTAGTTGCAAGAAAGAGTAACAAATGTAAAGACGACAGCATATGAAGTTACTAAAATCTGTCAGATTTTTTTTATTAGATTTTCAACTTTATCTCTAAAGCATTAAGACTCAAGGTTGATTGGGAATATATGAAAGTTTAGGGTAGCTTAAGCTGCTGTTCTCCGTACATCCGTTTACGTTTATGATATTTAAGATTATATGACAAAGTTTTATCTACTATTCTAGAATGCCCTCGTGCTAGTAATGGGGAGCAAGGAGGAGGACGTTCCGGCTGCCCCCGTGGAACAGACGCGCTTCGTTGAAGACATGAACGAGGCGGAGTTAGCTACTGCTGTGAGTGAAATGGTTTTTCTCTAAACTATTTGTGCGGCAGATAATGAATAAATGTCAAATGCTCTGCAGTTACAATGTGGATGGACCATTACCATTAATAGAAGAACTATTGATATTTTGTTTAAAAACCTGTAGTGTATTGGCTCTCTATAAACAAGTACAGACGATTCTATCCGCACAGTCATTTTAATAAATAGCAACTTGCTATTACAGAATAAAGTAAAGTGAAAGATTGACGGGTTCGAGTCCCGCACGGAATAAATATTTCCATGACCTATAATTAGTTGTTCCGGGTCTGGCTGTTTGTATACTTTATATATTTGTAAACGCACCCACGACACAGGAGAAATTCATAGTGTGGGGCAACATTTTTCATTATTTATATTATATAAAAAAAAAACCTCATAAATTTTAAGTGCGCCAGGCCACCAGGCCGCCAGGGTTTCTTTTTGACAGTTCAACTACATTGATCACATTCTTTATGTTACTGAGCAGACACATTTATCGAACATAGTCTTCTTGAGCAATGGATTAGCAATATGCTTCAAAATGATTCAAATTGATAGTAATAGACTGTTTTTGTGCATATACTGCATATTTATTATGTTGATACATGACAGATATACACATTACTCTGTCTGTTTTTTTATGTAGGTAAAGGGAAGTCCTTTTACCTGTGTTCTTTATTTGTAATTAAGCTAAAAAGCAGAGGGTCGAGGTTTTTTTACTGAAGTTTCTTTGCATTGTTTCAGTTGGATTTGCCCGAGGGTCTGATCAACCTGGGCAACACATGTTACATGAACGCTACAGTACAGTGTTTGAAGACAGTACCGGAACTTAAAAATGCCTTACTTAGTTATGATAAGTGTAAGTTATGTATATTTTTACTTTCCTACTATAGCAAAACTAAATGAAGACAACAAAATCAGACTAATGAGAACAGTATTTGATCAAGTCATCTAAATGACTGGATTTCCACTTCAGCCACCAACACTGATGTTTATTTATAACAGGATCCCATGGAAGGGAAGCGTTTACTAAGAAAGTCGAAAAATGTGTGTTAAGGGTTTGGTTTCCGCACTCAGTCCCTCCAGTGGACCATTGTGCGTGAGCCATGGCGGCCAGCCCACCTCTTTCTAGAAGCCCATTAGGTCTCCTGGCCTGTTGAGAACATCTGTGTAAGATCTTGGTGCCCCCTATGGTTTTGCTTCTAATTTGGGTGACGCCCGTACATTAGAAAAGCACATGTGCAACTGTCTCATCAGCCTCTCTGCAGGCTCTGCACAGAGGGCTGTACGTTATGTCTATTGTGTTGTGATGCTTATTCAGCGACATGTGGTCCACTTTTCTGTTACTGTGTTATTTTGTAACAGCGTCTGGAGGCGGTACAGCGGGAGAACTGACGTCAGCCCTCAGCGACACTATGTCAGCGCTGGAAGGCGGCGGCGCGGGGGCGTGCGCGGGCGCCGCCGCCAAGCTGCTGCGGGCGCTGCACTCCACGGCGCCGCGCTTCGCCGAGCGCGGCCCGGGCGGCGGCCTGGCACAGCAGGACGCGTCCGAGTGCTGGTCCGAGATCGTCAGGGCTCTGCAGGCCAGGCTCCCCGCTGCACCTGATGCTCCGGCGGAACGGTATGTTACGGCTTGTAAAGTATAACCCTTTTTTTTTCTTTCTAGAGTGGAAATTTCCGCCGGGTCTGTCAGACTCTTACTGACTAAAAACCATCCCGGTGCCCCATCTCACACCTACACTGGGGTTGCGAGAACGAACACTGCTTCCGCAACCCCCGATTGGTGCCGGCCCGCCACTGTGGGTCACTGAGGTGTATGACTCCCGCGACCAGTGCGCTTTACCATCAACGATTGTATTACTGCTTGCCATCAGGCGGATTGTGGTCAAGCACTAGTTTGTAAAATTGAAAAAAAGAAATATCTGACAAATTATGTACATTATTATTATAAGAGCACAATACCAGTTTGCCTACATTGTATTAGAACTTTTAAAATAAATCATAAATATTCAAAATATCATTATTATAACAACGTCATCTGTTACCAGATCGTCAGTAATCGAGCAGTACTTCGGCGGCACTCTAGACGTGGAGCTGGTCTGTTCGGAGGCCGATGAGCCCCCTTCCCGCACCAAAGAGACTTTCCTCCAGTTATCCTGTTTTATCTCACAGGATGTCAAGTACCTGCAGTCGGGGCTTAGATCTGTGAGTTTTCATAATAATTAATTCAAAATTATTTGCAAAAATATACATTGTTAATTAAGCGCAACCTCAAAGCTAAAATTTTTGTATTATTCCTGCAAACAAGAATGCAATTTATATTCAATAATAAATTATATCACGACGACTTACGTCATCTATCTGATTGTGTGCACAACACTATGCCACCTAAATAAATCACAACACAAATCGATAGCAGCCACAGTATCAACAGACTACTAGTGACACCTATAATTCAACGTGTGAAGATGACACTCACAACAATATACAAGCATTAGATGGTGAAGACACACTACTGTCCTTCAAACCGACTATACAATATGTAAAGAAAACCCTGTCCGATCCGTGAAGGTATTGTGAGGTATCGTTAACTGATTCTAATAATGCCCACAAAGCCAGGGTAAACTTAAAAAAAAATCCCCTAAAAAATTAAATATCATTTCCAAAAAGCGAGGTAACTTAATGCATGTGAGGTAGGCAACACGTTAGGCATACATATGATGCGGTTGAAGGGGGGCAGGGCAGGCGGCACGTGCGCCGTCCCTCCGTCACAAATGGTGTTGTCACTTTTTTAAAAATTACCAAATTTTGGGGAAGTTGGAATTAATTCGCGGAAAAAAAAGATATTTAAAAATTCATTAGTATTGTCACTATGATGATTATGTAAAAGTTTCATATTTTATTTGGTCATGTGTATACCTAACATTTATTATCCTTTTGGGTCGGACGGGGTTTTCTTTACATATTGTATAATCGGTCACACACGGAGGATCAATCGCACTCGTTACTTAGAAGGCACAATGGACGATATGTTGTCATAGATAAATCTTAAGAGGGGACTCTAGTGCCGAGGAATTTGGAAAATAGGTATTTGAAAATACTATTGCCGTCGCGCAATCATGGAAGCATTCAACCTCTCCCGGTAAAGTGCGAAAAGAACAGTTGCAGCTCAGGCTGATTTTACCTACAAAAACGTTGACCAAAAGACGTTTCGTATTCCACTGTTTTCTTTTTCAAACCACGACAGTTCTCAATTAATTATATATCAAAATTTAGAGGAAAAGTATACCTATGCTTCTATTGTTTTCTTTTTTTGTCAAAAACTTATCACGTTTGTCTAATAGTCATCTGAACATCACGGTAAAAATGGGTTATTTTTCGAGAGTTTGAAGTAGCGTATTTCTTTTATTTATTAAGTTTCGGAAAAAAACAAATGATAGGGGCGCGTATAATCACGGCGTAAAATTGTAGAAAAAAAAATTGCTCTAAAAGCATTATCCACGAAGAAAACAACGGAATAAGTTTGTATAGAGAAAACTTTCTCGGTGGTAGGCCATAACGTCGGCCGCCGGCAGAAGTTACCACCCACCAGACAAAGTCTTGCCGCCAAGCGATTTGTCGTGTTCCGGCATGGTGTCTGGTGAAGCCGTACGGAGGACGGGTCTGAACTGTTGTGTTGCGATGTGCTAAATGTTCTTGTGTTGGGAGTTTGGTCGGGTCTTAAGACCAATCTCTCTTTGGCGCAGCATCGTTGGTCGTGTTGTTGGGTTTAACATTGCATCACCTCGCTCAACTGCAGTCTTCCTTCCTATTCACTCAGTTTTTCTGAGTGAATAGGCTCTTAATAAACTAGCGCGCTTTACCATCAACGATCGCATCACTGCTTACCATCAGGCGGGACCGCGGTCAAGCGCTAGTTTATAATTATATATACAATATGTAAAGAAAACCCCGTCCGACCCAAAAGGATAATAAATGTAAGGTATACATAAGACCAAATAAAATATGAAATTTTACGTAATCATCATAGTGGCAATAGTAATGAATTTAGAAATAATCTATTTTTTCCGCGAATTAATTCCAACTTCCCCAAAATTTGGTATTTTAAAAAAAAGTGACAACACCATTTGTGACGGAGCGAATAGCGATGCGACCACGTGCCGCGTGCCCTGTCCCCCTACACCCGCGCATATACGCCTAACGTGTTGCCTACCTAACATGCATCAAGTTACCTCGATGTTTCGAAATAATATTTATTTTTTCAGGGAGATTTTTTTTTAAGTTTAGCCCGGCTTTGTTGACATTATTAGAATCAGTTAACGATACCTAACAATACCTTCACGGATGGGACAGGGTTTTCTTTACATACATATTGTAAATAAAAATATAAAAAAAAACCACTACAGTTCCCTTTTAAGCTTGACTTGAGGGGAGGCCCCGTCGCCCTCACGAATTGCCTAGCTAGGAGGTACAGGGAAAGGATAGCCCCGCATTCCATCCCTGGAACCACAAATAGGTTTCACCTCAATCTAACATTATTTGCTAAAATCTGTCAAGTTTGTGAAGTAAAGGAATGACCCCCTATCTGTCATACATCGTTGGTTTATTCCACCGCCACCATTATTAAAATCATACCTAAAGCACAAATTGTAACAAAATTCATTTCAACACATTAAATTGTTATTAATTAAATAAACATCTGAGTTTTCAACTGGTATAGATTTTATTATTTAGATGTTTGAAATAATCACTCTGAAAGTTCGAAGTAATCAAACATCAACAGATGTAAAAATATGTATGAATGTTACATAGTCAACTCGGAACATTAATATTTCAAAAATGTGACACTACATGGTTTTGTATTATAGTATAGTTTTTCGCGTTAATGTCAGCTGTTGGTTTATACATTATTTGTGGCCGCCATTTTGAGGTATGAGGAGCAGCGTATAAAGCTCATCCTCCATAGAAAAGGGAGGATCCTCCGACCAGGCTAGGATTATCTAGCGGACACTTTGCCCGCCGGTTGATATCGCCAACTTGTATGCGTGCTAGTTGCACAACTCAAACTCACAAACTCTGCTTGCGCGATGCAGGATTCGCGTGACGTCAGTATGACGATTTGTTCGCATGTTGCGTTGTAGCTAACTCCACAGTTGTGACTACAGACTTTCAAAGCCTTTTTAAATTCATATTTTACATAATACATATAAAAACTCCATTTTGATTGTACATTCAGTTTCCGGTTATCTATCTCTTATTAATTGTACTATAATTTCGAAGACTGAATAAATACTTCTCGAGTATCAAATCCAAATAAGTGCACTAAATTATACATTTATTTACAGAAAATGTCGGAGCAAATCACTAAAATGTCACAGACTCTAGGAAGAGATGCAATCTATACAAAAACCGTAAGTCACATGTTATTATTAAAAAACTCTCATCTTCAAAGTTCTCAGACTCTTTAATCTGACGGGTAATTGCGTAACAAACTATCAGTAGCAATGGGTTTCATTTTGACAGTTCAACAACATTCAATGCGTTATTGGCAATATGTTTCGAAATGTTTCCAACTGATAGTACAGGTCTCCCAAAGTGATAATGCGCATAGAAATCTTCGTCACTGTTCGGCAAGAAGATATGTAATATGTATATAGAGTGGTGCACTTAACCACTTTTTATGCACTTAACCACTCTATATACATATCTTCTTCCGAACGCTCGTTAGACGATAATACGACCGTTGCCGAACAGTGACGAAGATTTCTCTGCGCATTATCACTTTGGAAGACCTGTAATAGTATATTACGCAATTATTATTAGGGTGCAGATCTCATACAAATTATCCCGTACCGAATTAGGTAATCATTCTGTCAGGTAATCAGTCATCAATCAGAGTGTGTTAATCAATTTAATTATTATTTGCAGAGCAAAATCAGTCGCTTGCCAGCATACTTAACTGTACAATTTGTGCGCTTCTACTACAAGGAGAAGGAATCCATTAACGCTAAGATCCTGAAGGATGTGAAGTTTCCTTTAGAGCTAGATGTCTATGAGCTGTGCTCGCCCGAGCTGCAAGAGAGACTCATGCCCATGAGAAATAAGTTCAAGGTAGGGTGACCTAACAGGAGAATTTTTAAAATAGCTTTGTTTGATAAGCGAATATCTTCTGCCTTTAGTTTATGGCCCTTTAATTTTTTTTATTGTTTTAATTAATGTACGAGGGTGGATTGAAAAGTACTCGGCCTAACACAGATCCATTCAATTCTAAAAATCAAATCTACCCACATTATTTAGTTCAATTCAGACTAGTTCATTGTGTGAAGTTCGAAACGTGTGCGATAATTAGTTGTGATTTTATAAATTTATTAACAAAGTAATCGGACATAATTTCCGCGAATGGAGCAAATCTAGCAGCGTGCCGTCATTAAGTACTTCCATAAGAAGGGGCTATCATCAAAAGCCATCCATGATGACATGGTCAGTATATTAGGTGATTGCGCTCTGTCATATTCATCCGTCAAAAAATGGATAGCAGAATTTAAGCGTGGTAGAGAGAGTGTGAAAGATGAACCCCGCTCTGGAAGGCCTTCGACGTCAACTACTGACGAAAATATTAAAAAAGTACTTGATTTAATAATGGGAGACCACAGATTAAAAATTAGAGAGATAGCCGAGATTATAGGCATCTCTTATGAACGAACTCAGAACATCATTGTCAACGAGTTGGGTTTCCACAAAGTGTCTGCGAAGTGGGTTCCGCAACTGCTTTCAGTCGAACAAAAAAGGACGCGATTGACTATTTCACGCGACTGTTTGGAGTTATTTGAAGTCGATGCAGATGATTTTTTTAATCGTTTTGTTACTATGGACGAAACATGGGTTCATTACTGTACACCGGAAACAAAACAACAATCGAAACAGTGGAGAAGACCTGGTTCACCACCCCCTAAAAAGGCTAAGTCGATTTTGTCGGCAAATAAGGTGATGGTTTCGGTATTCTGGGACTCGAAAGGTGTGATTATGATTGATTATCTTGAAAGGGGTCAGACTATAAACTCTGATTACTACTGCACCTTACTACGTCGTTTACGAGAGGAAATAAAAGAAAAACGTCGAGGAATGCTCAGAAGAAAAGTCCTGTTTCATCAAGATAACGCCCGAGTTCACACGTCAGTACAGTCAGTGGCTGAAATTCACAACTGTGGCTTTGAACTGTTACCGCATCCGCCGTATTCACCTGATCTGGCACCATCAGAGTTTTTTCTGTTCCCTAACCTAAAAAAGCACTTGGGAGGTCAAAGATTTTCGACAAACGACGAGGTCAAAGCAGCTGTAGACGCATATTTTGACTCTAAGGAAGAATCATTTTTTTTCAACGGTCTAAATGCTTGGAAGGGGAAGTGGCAAAAGTGTATTGAACTTGATGGTGATTATGTAGAAAAATAAAAATATAACTGATTTAGTATGTGTTTATTTTCTTGGTTAGGCTGAGTACTTTTCAATCCACCCTCGTATTAGAATTGTCTGTTAAGTTCCAAATATTAATTTATATGGTACCTACAGACGACAGCACATCAAGGTACTAAAATTGTCAGATTTCTTTATTAAATTGTCAACTTTATCTCTTAAGCATTAAGGCTCATTAAGTTTGATTGGGAATATTTGACAGTTTCGGGTAGCTTTAAGATTGTAAGAACTCTCAACCAATGAGAACGCCTAACGCAGTTGATGCGTATGATCGAGTCTCATAATGAAAACTCAAGGTGTCGTTTGTACAAAATAAAATCCCATGGATTTGGTTGTTTTGTAATGAGTAATAGAATAATAATAATTTATTGATCACTCCAGAATTAAAAAAATCTCGTCTATGTACAAAATCATGGAAATGTTTTGATCACCTCTGCAAACTCTGCTCATATTTTATTTTCAGTTGTAATTTCACTCTTTTAGAATTTCTAATGCACGACGGTATAATAAAATAAAATGTTCTTTTGTAGGAATTTGAAGATGCCAATGTGGAAACATCTCTCAGTACTAAGAACCATGGTGACAGTTCAAAGGAAATTAAGAAAAAGGAGCCGTCGAGAGCTGTACCTTACTGGTTCCCTAATGGTAAGATAGTATATGCTCCATAATAACTTAATAATTCTTTTTTTTTTTATTTGGTTTCTTTTATTGTCTTACAAGCGAACCGACTGTGAACGTTGTATAAAAAAAATAGCGGCCCGCTGCCCCGGCCGACCGGTATCGCCGCAAGCGCGACGCCCCGCAATTTTTATATCTGTAATATCTTCGAAAATATTCATTTCATTTACATAGATATAGATCTATATTAAATCAACAATGTATTTAAGGTATTTTTTCTTTTACTTGTTATCAGACATAGGTAGCAACAACAGCGGCTACTATCGGCTACAGGCCGTCCTGACGCACCGCGGCCGTTCGTCGTCGTCCGGACACTACGTGGCGTGGGTGGCGCGCGGCGACACCTGGCTCCGCTGTGATGACGATTCGGTCACGCCCGTGCCGGAAGAGGAGGTTCTGAAGCTCAGTGGAGGCGGTGAGTTAACACCTACCATGTCCAGTCGTCTAACTAAACACTATCAGTATTACTCTCGCGAGTTAACTCTGCACCTCGCTGGAATGCGACCCTCTCCCGCTTCCCCGTTCGACGCCCCGCATTCGCCTTAAACGCGTAGTAGCAATAGCATCTTTGTTACAATTGTCTAAATACAGTTTAAATCCCGTTGTTATTACTGTTTCTATGGAGTTTTTGCTGTGTTAAGTTTTTTATTTTATTAAGTTTATTTTTGGTTTTTACATTTTCGACGCGTTGGTGAAGCCTGTTGGTTGCACCAACATTATATTTCAGTCCATATGTATCAAATTAATTGCAAAACGTCATGAGTTAAATGACCGATTATGATGACGCTTTATCATCAAAACGACCTTTAATTAACTGAAAAAAAAAATGTAATTTATATTTTTTTGACATAATTCTCATTTTTTTTAAACGGTACCGTCCAAATGGCGTCTTCTTTGTTACGGTTAGCGCAGTGGTTAAGCTATTGACTACTGCGCTGCGTAACGCGGGTTAGATTTCCGAACGGAACAAATATTTGTATGACCTACGAGTAGTTGTTCCGGATCAGGCTGTTTGTTCATGTGTATTTATAAGTTTGTAAAGGCACCCACGATACAGGAGAAATTCCTAGTGTGGAGCAAAACTTAAAAAAAAAACAAATATGTTGCTAAACAATATTGAAAAGCAATAAACTATAATACTATAATGTATAAATACTGCAATGTTATAACTAGAAGTGATCCCTTATATTTTTACGAATGAATTAGCATTTATATTTACACGAATGTTATAGAATTGTATGAAATTAAAAAAATTGTGAATTGGGTTAAGGTTGAAAACTAGTCAAATTGAGAGTAAAAGCTAGGTGGTAATGTAAGGTATATGGAATACACGGAATACATTATATGGAATAGACAATGAATCTCCCTTGTCTATTCCATAGACAAGGAATCTCCCTTGTGTCCATATAATGTGTTACCAACAATATTAATCTTTAACCCTCATATATATTGTTACAGGAGACTGGCACTGTGCATACCTCCTTCTCTATGGACCGAAGATCCTCGAGGTGCCTGAAGTGACCGACAAGCCGGAGCCGATGATAACCGAACACGATGACGAGGACCCACCTCTCGCGCTCGCGTAACACCCCTCATATCATGTTGCTACCTAGCTTCCATTTGTTCCAACCCGCTTGACTTGACTACAACTCGCACAACTTCCTAAATTTTTTTATTGTGACAAGACATATATTGGTTTGTCTCATGTGCCGCGAATTTGTGACATTTTGTGTTGCAAATTTGTAATATATATCTTATCACAATAATGATACGCCTCCTGATGTGTAGAGGGTTGAAGAATTGGGTTCACTTTGTACTATGCTATAATATTTTATTAAAACTTGATCGTTGAGTCTTGGTGATTGAAGCAGAGTTCGCTTTGAATTTTAGATATTAGAATAAAATATATCCAACCAGACAAACTATTTACTACTGTTAATTCTTTAATGTAGATGAGTGTCAAAAAAGCCCCAAACATTATCCGAAATGAATATTTCATCATATTCAAAGGTCGTCTTTTTACCGAACTCGGATATAATAATGTCAAAGGACATGGCTAAACTGAAGTATGGAGGAGACCCCGCTGTGAAACCTCATGTACAGTATGTTAAGAAAACCCTGTCCGACCCATAAGGATAATAAAGGTTAGATAAACACAATATAATGTAAAATTTTACGTAATCATCATAGCACCAATACAAATGAATTTTGAAATATTCTTTTTTTCCCGCGAATTAATTCCAACTTCCCCGAAATTTGGTAATTTTTAAAAAGTGACAACACCGGTATTATTATGAGCGAATAGCGATGCGACCACGTGCCGCGTGCCCTGCCGCCCGCCGCCCGCGGAAGGGTGCATAACGCACATTTATTAAGTTACCTCTTTTTGCGAAATAATATTTATTTTTTTAGGGGGATTTTTTTTAAGTTTAGCCCAGTTTTATCGATACCTAACAAAACCTTCACGGATCGGACAGGGTTTTCTTAACATACTGTATAAACATGATTCCTAGCAATGTATAATCCTGAATAGCTGAAATTTAGTATTTTGTAATGAAAAAGGTTTAGGAACTTTTAATATCTGCACAATACTGAAAATAATATCTCGTTACTCCTACAACAAAGGTACAAAAACTTCAAACTAAACATTGCTATGAACGTTTATCTAGACGTTTTAAGGTGTCTGCGAAGATTTCTATTGATATGGTTGATTGCGCCAAGGTACTTGAAATAAATATGTCCAAAGTGGTAATTGCAAGAAAATAACTTGATACAACGGATCTACGATACTCCCTGATCTTGTCATGTCAAACCAAAATAATGCATAAAAACAATTGAGAAACTTTTTTATGTGTTTAATAGTTCGCGAAATTTATAAGAAAGTTTTAAATGCTAAACAATGCAGGAATTAATATATAAATATTACGTGTTAGTGTGAAATTCCTATTCGTTTAACCGACCTAGGGCAGCCGTTTAGAAAAAAGATTTAGTCTTTTAGAGTATTGTTGGAGTTATTGGTGATCGATCTCTGTGACTTAAGGAAGATATTAGTACGTATAGATATGCATTAAAGTCTACATATACAGCACCGGTAATAAATATGGCACATCCTACAGATTTTTTTTAATTATCAAGGAGTATGTAGAGCATCGTCTTACTCACTTATATCAACACCATTGTGTCATACCCGTGTTCTGTACATCGCTATGCATAGACGTCCTTGCCTTCTGCAATGTATGTAGCCTAAATAATATCTATAGTAAGTTACCTCTGTGCGTCTACGACCACGGCTGGTCCTAGCTACTTCACATGTTAGCTATTTTTTGTTAACGGTTGTCTCCATTTACATATGATATTAAAAACAATAAACTATAATAATGTTATAATTAGAAGTGAGCCCTTATATTTTTACGAATGAATTAGCATTTATATTTACACGAATATTTATGTTATAAAGCAGAAGTTTTATAGCAAATTGTATGAAATTCTAAAAAATTTGTGAATTGTGTTGAAGTTGATACGTTGGTCGCGGGATTAGTGACTTGTTAATTTATTGTAAATTGGCATTTTAAATGCTGCAGTCGATTGCTTGAGGCATTTTCGTTTATTACATCTCAGTAAATATCTAGGTTCTCTATACAAGACGTATTGAATTTTATAAGACTAATTATACTAAACAATGATCGATAATAAAAATTTGATTATACATTTAGAGTTGTTGTTTTATTTATATCTTCAGGTTCAAATGATTGCTTACTGTTATGGATTCACGCAGTTCGGTTTTAAGTTTTGTTGTTCAACGAAAAATATTATCATTTTATTTGTGCTCAAACGGTTCAAACAGCTCTCGACTAAAAGTTAATCAGCGAAAATCGAACCGAGTGAACCTGAAGACTTCCCGTAATTAAAAACGTTGAAATCTAGATACAATATCAGTGACAATGTCAAAAATATAGTAGGTACGGCGGACAGAGCTCCGGCGCAATCTTATGGCCAAATGGAGTGTTATTGTCACAACCTAGTGCTGGGCAAGCCACAATAGCGGCGGTAAGTCCTTCTTTGAGGAGTGGCTAGAGAGGCGCCACGCCGCCTTCACCTTCGGCCTGACGCAGGTCCTCACCGGACACTGTTGTTTCGGGAGGCAGAGCACCGTCGTGTCCTCGTGGCGGCGATCTCTCGCGTCCAGCCATGTTCCGGAGCGAGAGTGTATAGCAAGCCGTCACCCGTCAGCGCCCCAAAGAGATGCCCCAGCAAATCGTGACGGGGTCCACGAAGACCAATGCCTCCAGGGTCAGGGTTGCGGGTTGGTTAGAAAAGAAACCGTGGCCCTGGTGCACAGGCAAGTGAAGGTACACGGGTGGGTTTTAATCAATGAAAATATGACTGCCCAGAGCGCGAGGCTGATTTCCCATCCAAAATAAAAAAGGGTATTTTTGACATATAGCGACTGACTAACAAACTGAAGTTTTTAAAATTCCGAGAATTGTCCTCTCGTTTTGTTTATAAAACAGCGCCAAAAGTTAGCTTTTCGAATTGAATCTCGAAATAATTCCAAAAATACAGTCTGAAAACTATTTAACAAATCCTCTTTTTAACACCGGTGAAAGTTAAAAAAAAAATCTTTATCAACCACAGATTAAAAACATGTCACTATCGTTGATACCACATTACATAACAATAATATTTGCTTTAACAATCACTATCATAAATGTGTTTATGTATCTACTATTTACGTACATTTCTAGTGAAATGTTTGTGTCTGCTCTGTCCTCCTGTGTACAGGCTGTTCTTTTCAGATTGTAATCAAAGCAGCAACCTGAGATGCACGAGTTTCTTTGCTGGATTCTTTTTAGGACAAGCTTATTATTATTATTTGTTGAAACGGATACCCTTCCCTAATAATTTAGGGTCTCATTTATCTCTAGTTTTAAGTGTACTGCTTGGTTAGTGGTCATTCAATTCTAATAATTAAAAGAAGTGCACAGAAAATCTTATATAAAATATGTCTTGTCTTGCGCTTTGTTCCATCGTAAAATTAACTGCGCTTTACAGATCGCGGGTGGGTGGGTTCCCGCACGCTTTTGTAACCCATTTGGCTGCAAGTTGTAGGTATCCACTTGTATGGAGTCCTCCAAAACAGTCAATAATTGACTCCAAGAAAGTATCAGAACATCTAGCGGCAGTCGTTACGGGTTGTTGGAGCCCTCAAAAGTGTAACAATTGGTCGTAACTGCAATGCTTAGATATCGCCTTCGGGTTGTGGAGGACAGGCGGCAGTCGCTTCACGAAAAATATCGAAGTTTAGCAAAAATCAGCAGTTAGACTGGTAAAGCGGACCCCAGACTCCAAAGCTGAAAAAGTTACGGATGCGACTGGGATTAACGCTGAGATGATGATGACAGTGCCAAATGCTTATTGGCACCTCCTGCATAAGACATATGTACAGCTCAAGTATCGCCCTACATTATTATGTACATTCATTGGTCATTATTACAGGTATACTAAACGCTATATCAATACAAGTGAGATGTATTTGCTTGCTAATATTTCCTATGTATTGCGGCAAGTCTGGGCGAGGAGTTGTCAAGGCAGTTATCTTGACATATGTTGTGGCTGGTGAGCAAAAATTCTATCTATAATTTACATCTATACTATATAAAGCTGAACAGTTTGTTTGAACGCGCTAATCTCAGGAATCACTAGTCCGATTTGGAAAGTTCTTTTTGCGTCGGATATCCCATTAATCCAGGAAGGCTTTAGGCTATATAACATCACGATGCTACCAATAGAAGTAGAGCATATCAAAAATTTAAATATATGCTGTATATTATGATCTAGAAGTGTAATAATGTAGGTACCTATCTATAGAAATGCGACTCTTTTGGGGTTAAACTAAAATGTTCAAATAACTAACTCCACGCGAACGAAATCGCCGGCGGCGCGGCAGCTAGTATCTAATGTTTTATATCTACTTATGCGAAAGTTACTCGTCTGTCCAGGATATTGACTTAAATGCCGAAGATGCGATTCTTAGCGATCACAGCTCTACCTCAATGTCACCCACATGTAAAACAAATGCGAGATATATATGTACATACGAACATATTATGCCAGGTATCGAGGCAGAAGCGTAGCGTGCCTTGGTGGGTCCCCATATAAAAATATGTTTGGCGGCCTTTAGGTAGGGTAAAGATTTCCCACAAAAGAAAAAAAATTGCATAAAATTAAAAGGAATATTTATACATAATAATTATCTATCACTTTTTCCTAAACTTTTACAAACAAATCAAACTAAACATACACTCTGTAGCTCGCGATAACCGATGTAAGGTGCTGGCAAATTTGAACGCACGCTTTACGCGAGAAAAATCTTTTTTTGACTTTTGTCATTTGGGAAATTAAAAAAACCCAAGCAGTCTACGATATATCGCAGTGACGTATCCTTCGGCATGTGCGTGCGTAGCATGCATTTGTTGTACGGACGACAGCAGGTCAAGCTACCCGAAACTGTCAAAATGTCCCAATCAAATTTGAGCCTTAATGCTTTAGCGATAAAGATGAAAATCTAATAAATTTTGACAGATTGTAATAGCTTGATTTCCTGTCGTCTGTATATAAGGCCTGTGCCTCGAATTTTGCGGGCAGCGGGGCGGCGGTGGCGAGTAAGCGGCAGATCTTATGCGTAAAATCAAACGGACCGGTTCTCGAAAACAGCGGCGCGGCAGCGGCGGGGCGCGGCGGTGGCGGGCAGCGAGCGGTGTAGGTACTTCTCGCGCTCGAATCTTGCGGGCAGCGAGCGGTGTACGGCCTCTGCCTCAAATTTTGTGGGCAGCGGGGCGGCGGCGAGTGAGCGGCAGGATCTTATGCGTAAAATCAAACGGACCGGTTCTCGAAAACAGCGGCGCGGTGGCGGGCAGCGAGCGGTGTACTTCTCGCGCTCGAATCTTGCGGGCAGCGAGCGGTGATCGAGCGTTAGGAATTTTGAATCAAAAAGATGTTGCCGCCATTGCTCAGACATTTCTTTCGCGAATAAAAACAAATATCTCGTCGACACAATCATGAACACAACACTACGCGGCTATAGTGACTCGGGATCTGCCCGCTAGTTTCGAGAACGCGTCTTCGAGGCCCGCCGGACTCCCGCGCCGCAGCCGCCGCCGCCCCGCTGCCCACAAGATTCGAGGCAGCGGTCTAATGGTGACATTAAGGTGGCGAGCTAAACCAAGATCACGAAGTCAGGCATTTTTTTTACGCCTAAAGAGTACCTATAACCGATTTTCACGAAATCTGGCACACAGGTTAAGACATCCGACAAAGATACTTTTTATCACCTCCATGCAGGTGAAGCCTCTGTTAAACCTTGTTTCTAATATAGGAATAATTAGAAACAAGCTGATTTAGATCCACTAGGGATACTCTATTATATTATCCCTGCTAGATCACAGGCCTCATAGTAAGAGAGTGAGTTGTAATCTTCCACAAAGGCAGGTTGCATTGGTAAATTTCACATTTTTTCGAATTTTTGGTTGTACCTACTTGTAGTTGTAGGACATGTTGTGACTTAGAACTCGCACCTCGAGCTGTTACCACTACTCCCTTCAATAAAATGAAGACCAAGAGTCAATGTCACACAAAAACAAAAACAGTTACTTTTACATTCAGGTCCAATCACGAACATGGGATTAAACGCAAGAGAAGTGGTGCGTGTGTTCGCCTGCAGCACTCAACTGTCATTCAATCTGTCCAAGGAGAGATACAACGTGATGGTCGAGCCCATCAAGAGGACGGCACTCAGTCTACAAAGTGAAATGGAGCAGCTGAAGGATACTTTGAGGTTTGACGTCACCATCGTCCAAGGTCGCGTAGACATCAACGCGCAAACTGTAACCATGATTTCTGCACACGTGATTGTAAACCCAGCGTAGGATATTTCATCGGTTATTAAAAAAACCTGCTGGTTCATATACAGGGTGCATCTGACATCGTAACGCAAACTTCGCGAAAAGGCTAGACCACATGCTACTAATAATATTATGATAGTCATTTATGTCGTTATAAGTTACAGAAATCACAATGTTTAAAAAAAGTGTCGGCTCGGTTTTTGAACGTTGCAAGCGTGCCGCCGTGCGTGTTTGTAGGTATGACGTTGACCCCTGAAGTGAACTCTAGTAAATCAGATGATAGGATAGTTTTTCATGTTTTGTTAACATTGCGCTTTTTTGGGTACCTACTTAACGAATTAATTAATTTTTATTTTTAAATCTTATTGGGTTATAAAAGTATAGGAATTATGAACGGTCTTAAGGCCCTCTTATAGTGCGGTGTGTAGGTATGAACACGCTGCCTCACCCCCCGCTAAATACTAATGTGTCGAACGTAAAAAGGCAGCGCACGCGCCGGCCGCCAAGCTAGCCGATGCTAGAGTTGAACATGCCACATAGCAGCGAAACTGCAGTAGGTAAGGTATGTCGGAAAAGAAAAGAAAATTGCTTTTTGTTTTGTAATCAAATTAACATTATTATTTTACATTTCGTTTCAAAATACGAAAAGAATTTAACCACCTTAAAATACACTTTTTTCCAATTAATTGTGAAATGATTATTATTCTAATCAATTGTATGTAATACGTTTGTTCAATTTGACAGTCATGTAATTTTTTCCTTGAAAATAATTATTTATTTTCGCAGTGTTTATTTTAATCCTTTTTAAACTGCTGTAATAATTATGAATCATCTTTAATATGTTAATTATTTTTTATTTCTCCTAAATCTGTTTTCATCATTCATAATTTATTTCTCTATTTTTTTTCGTTTTTATATGTAGGTATACATATAGATAATGGTACAAACAATACGACAATGGTATAATTGTATTGTAATTACATAATATCATTCCGTAATTATATCACATCAATACATAAACCTTAAATAATAATGTATGTAGGTCGCAAACAACTGATTATTCGGATATACCTAAAAGTTAGTATGATTTTGGCTTTTTTTTTTGTTCTCATTGAAGCTCTGCAATACAAAATATATGTAGTATGTTAAATTTTACGTTGTTAAAATTTTGCCTTAAATTCACAGGATATTTTGTAATCCGATAAGTCAAAATTATTGAACAAACAAAATAATCGTTTGATCAAGTTCAATCTGTTTTGTACAAACTGACGACAGTAGGTACATACATCAAGCTACTACAATCTCACAGATTACTTTATTAAATTTTCAACTTCATTGCTAAAGCTTTAATGCTCAAGGTTGATTGACAACATTTCACAGTTTCGGGTAGGTTGATCTTTTGGTATAATTTTTACATGGTTTAAGCGTTTAATTTTTTCAGAGTAAACGTTTTAAATAGAGATTTAATGTCATCTTTATGATTTTTTTTTATCGAACAAATTATTTAAATTCACTTTTCTATCTTCACACAACTCTAGACAATACGTTCAACTTTCCTGAAATATTTTCTTTTTACCTGAAAGTTCAATTTTTCTTGGATTTACAGATGTTTGAAAAAGTGAAAAAGTAGTATAACCTCGTTTTTAATCAGGAAAAAGCCGACAAAAAATTCCAACACTGGGGGGTTCAGAATCATGTACTCCATCCATGGTACTCGTTTGTGCGTCGATGTCATATACCTACACCCTTTAGACGTGTAAACCTACGCAGTCAAAAGTTATAATAACAGTCCTCTTTTTTTTTTAAATAACAGCAAAAAATAACTGCAGCGGCATTCAGAATCACCACCGAATCCATAGTAACAAATGCGTCTGTGCCCCTGCCATCCTGTATTATATAAGCTAGGAAGGGCCACCTCGTATTTTTTTGTTGCAAAAATTCCGACAGTTCCATTATTTCCCAGATGAAGACAATAGAACAAAGAAAATAATAATACTAGGGACATTTTACGTAGTTTTGAGCCCATTCCCACTTCGGGACGTCGCCAAATGTTATTATGTTGTTTAATGTTTTTTTAGGAAACCCTGCAGATAAATAGGGCCTAAAAGTGCCGACATTTCAGTTCTATACGTACTAATACGTACCTGCTTTTCCCTCGAGGAATAGAAGCGTGATGTTTTAAAATTGGTTTCTTTTTCCAGAAAACGTTGCAGATAAATAAAAGTTTGGCTGCTTATTTAGATTATGCGAAAAGTTTCTATAGGTAGTTACTTGTCAGCGGCAAATATTTAATATTGAATCAGTCTACCTGGCTAGGTTAGGTACAGGCTAGCCTTCGACTACCTACGTCACAGCCCCCATATGACCACTCGTGCGTGTGATGCTCCCTTCAATAGAGCTGTAGTTGACAGCTAGATAGATGATTACATAGTTACATTATAACGGGCTCGTAGCTTATTTAAACAACCTGGAATCAATACTAAGGTCCCTGTCTAATAAACTGGCTTAAATCTAATTTTTAAAATTATTCAATTTTAATGTCACTTTGCACTCGTAGCAGCAAAATTGTTAAACAAGAAATTTTACATTTTTTATTTCTTTTTGTTTCCTGATCTAATGTGGCGATCATTTTATTGCACTAGATCGTAGACCTTTTTCACACCAGGGCAGGACAGTTCTTGTCCTTATACCAAATTATTTAGGGTCGGCGCAACAACATGACGTTTTTTATTCCATATCTACCTACTCCTCTATTAGCCGTTACCTTGACAGTCATCCCCGATCTATCCATATGATCACAGAGTCCAACCATAGTTTCTTTGGTCTTCCCCTCCTCATAAAACCATCGATATTCATATTCAAAACTTTCCTTATTCTTCCAAATGCAACACAAGCCCATGCCATGAGGCATACCTTGTGTTACGAGTTACAACTGATGTTCATAATACAGTGAAACTTGCTTAAGTGGGACCTGGATCAGTGAGAAACCTCCATAACTGGAACTCATGCTGAGGTCCCAATACTTTGGTACTGAATTACCTCTGTTAGTGGGACGAGGTAAACCTCTATATCTGGGATTTGTTCTTTCGATTTATCATCATAGTTACCTCTATTATGGCTATTAATGGAACCCTCTGTAAATGAGACAGATATTTATTTATACCTGTATATCTGAGACACACATAAATAAACAGGCTTTATTATTATTATTATTCAATTTATTTTTATAGAAATACACATTATATACATACATTTTATACATTATTTTTATATATATTTACATTTTTAAATATTTATGAAAAACATAAAAACATTTAAAAATATAAAAAATAGTGTTCCACCGATGGCGGGAGCGGGGTCCAAGCTACCGGTGGTTAGAGCTCCAGAGACAGAAACCTCCTCACGATGCGGGCCGTATCGAAGAGTACTGCCTTTTGAATCTGGCCTTTGATCCAACTGCCTAACGAGAGCCTCAATACATGTTGGTCGAGGCCCTTGGCTATCAAACCATTGGCCGATACGACAATCCGTACAATGACTGCCGAGTACACATTCCACATGTCAACAATCTCGTGCGCCAAGTCAAGATATTTAATTTGTTTCTCTTTCTCAGCTTTTACGAGATTCCCGTTATGTGGAATGGTAATATCGACAATCATTGCGAGGCGTGCTAATCGATCTATCACCACTATATCAGGCTTATTGGCAACAATAGTCCTGTCAGTAATGATAGACCGATCCCAGTATAACGTGACATGGCCATTTTCAAGAACTGGGTCGGGTACATACTTATAATACGGTACCTCAGAATCCACAAGTTTATATTTCAAAGCAAGTTGCTGGTGGATAATCCTAGCTACTTGGTTATGCCTGTGCAAATACTCGCCGTTAGCTAAACCAGAGCAACCAGAGATAATGTGTCTGATGGACTCACCCGGCTGGTGACATGCCCGACATACGTCAATCGTCCCGTCCTTCATAATATATCTCCGGTAGTTATTCGTTAAGATAACTTCGTCCATAATTGCACAGCGAAACCTCCAGTTTCCCCGAAAAGGTCACCGAATCGTAGCCAGGATACGGAAGCTAAAAGGTCAACATCGGGCTCATGAAGAGCCCGGTAAAATCGCTGTGAAGCTCCTTGCGTTGCCATACCATCTTGCGGCCATCTGTGGTAAGTATTATAGGCTTGTGCCAGTTCTCTTTCGCCATGGATAGCGGGGTAAGCCCCTTGTCTACTGTGACCACATCATGATGCATACCCACTACGATGTTTAAGAAATGTTCTCTGAGACTGCATACCTATCGGTTGTGGAGGGTCTTCGCATTTAAAAAGCATCAACCCCCGCACTTCCGCGGAATATACAGTCTCATCACCGATGATCGTGGGTGATGTATCCTGTTTGCTGTCAGCAGTGTACGGACCCTTCTATCCAGGGCATCGAGTTCGGTCTGAGTCCATTTAAGTATGCCGAAAGAGTACATCAAAACCGGCATGACCCATCCGTTGAAGGCGCGCACCTTATTTCCGCCCGAAAGAAGACTATTTAATACCTTCCTCAGGCGACCAAAGAAGCGCTCCTTCAACGATTGCTTCATGTCAGCATCGTTGATACCTAACGCTTCCGACATACCCAAATATTTATAGCTCTCGAATGAGGAGAGGGGATCTAAGGTGTATGGAATCCGGGAGTGTAATTCCCTCGGATTCCATAATCTGCCCTCGCTTTACATGCATGACCGCACAATTATCCACACCAAATTCCATTTTGATGCCACTACTAAAAGTTTCTGTTACATTCAGTAGCTTCATCAGATGTAGTTTATTGGGGGCAAAGAGTTTCAAATCATCCATATAGAGGAGGTGAGATACTCGTATGACCTGAGCACCTCTCTTCAATCGATAACCCAGACCTGAATCCTCCAGCAGTGTGCTTAGAGGATTCAGAGTTAAGCAGAACCATAGTGGACTCAGACTGTCGCCCTGGAATATTCCCCGCTTAATCCATACAGGTTCATCATTCCCCTGGATCTGTCGACTCCCTGGATAGCGAAGGACTGTCTTCCATTGCCCCATACACGACTTAAGGAAAGTGCGTAGAGTTGCATTTATCTTGTACAACTTCAGCACCCTCATAAGCCATGTATGTGGCACCGAATCGTAGGCCTTCTTATAATCTATCCAGCAGGTGGAGAGATCCTTGCGGGATCGACGAACCTGTTGGCTGATGGCCATGTCTACGAGGAGTAGCTCCTTAGTACTAGGGACCCCCTCCTACATTCATTTTGAGAGACAGACATGATGGAGTTACTGTCAAGATGATTGTTTATTTTAGTTTTCAAAATGGATTTAAGAACTTTATAGACCGTTGGTAAACAAGTGATCGGTCTATAATTTTTGGGTTCCGCGGTGCTTCCTGATTTATGGAGCAGGTGGGTAATTCCAGTTGTTAAGAACTGGGGTAACGAACCAAACTCTAAGGATGACTGGAATTGAGATGCCAAACAAGTGTGTGAACTACTTAGCCATTTTAACCAAAAGTTATGCAGCCCGTCCGGTCCCGGTGATTTCCAGTTCGGTAACGAACGGACTGCTGTGGCTACTACATCTGACGGTGTTATTAAGATGTTTTCCATTTCTGGTAGAATTTCACACACTTGTTCGACATCCTGTATCCAGTCACCCTCAGTGTGACAAACGGATACCGACCAAATGCCGCGCCAGAATGCACTTGTGGTGGCATCATCCGGGCGGCACTCGTCGGCCTCGTTTTGTTCAGGTCGCTCCCAAGCTCTATATACCCACCTCTCATCGCTCTGGAACATGCGATTCTGCGTATATCGATCCACTCGCTTCTTATACCGCCGAATACGGCTCGCCCATGCACAAACTTTCTGCTTCAGGAAGTCGATGCGCTCTGTGACATTATTTATGTATTCTCGAGGGCTGATACCAGTCCCCGAGAATGCCTGTCTCACGAAGCGCATCACTCGTGGTCTAGTATTGCCCTCCCTGAAGCTGTATAGTTTGCCGATGAGTACCCTGGTCCCATCGATACGACGCTCGATTCTGCGTTGCCAGGCTGGTACGGCTGGTTTTGGTCGAGTAGCTTCCTCACAAATTGGGAACTTGACTTTGGCTAATCGACATGCCGCTACAGCCGCGCAATACAGGATCGAGTGTGTATCAATGATATCCTCGCTGCTCTCGAAGAAATTCTTGAGCTGTGAGTCCAAAGCACACACCAGCGCCCTATTGTTTTTGTGCATAGGTAGCCGTGGTAACCGGGGTCTAAGGTTGGTCGGAGTGGATCTGTATTCGCGGAACGCATCCTCCAGTGCGCTCCTCAGTCGATCGTTATACTGGCTACTTACTGTTTCAACCCTATCATCCTCTTCTTCAACACGATTGGACCATAACACAAGTCTCGAACTTACTTTGGGGCTGGCTCAATCTGTGTGATTTGTCCGTATATATTTATTTATTTATTTCTGTGTCAGAGTCGGGGCGATTTGGTTGCTCAGTACCCCTGAGCGCAGCCTATCAAGTGCAATGTCGTCCAACCTGTGATTGCGTTGGATGACCCGCACCTGATCCGACAGTCGTTGGGCCGAGACGTTGACAGTTGGTTCCAGTGCCTGAAACAGAGACAGCATCCTTTCACGGTACGCAGTGAGGTTAGTTCCCCCCTCTGTAGCCCCGTAATATGCGCGCATGACGTTCTCATTCATTGTTTGAGACCATCTCATGCGCTGCACACAACCACCAGCAGCGGGGACCCGGCTCGGGGCCGGATGGCCCCTAAGTCCCAAGCTCGTCGGTGGCCGGCCTCTCTCCTGCCGACGTACAGGTGTTGGCGACGTCGGCGGAGAGAAATACTCGTCGCTCGAGCTCGACGCAACTACCGCGGCCGATGTCATCACAGCATTCACAGTGGGGCTGGAGACCGGCGGGGGCGAGGCGGAGCTGAGCGACGAGTCCGGAGGTGGTGGGCGTGCGTTGACACGAGCAGCCACACATACTTTTCTCATCTTTATTGTATATAGGACTGTGCAGGTGACATGACAGATGTCACTGATTTTCTATTTGTTGATGCATGCTTTCTTTTCATTTTAACGTCTTTAATTTATGAATAAGGTATTTTAAAAATTTGGTTTTGAATGCCAATGTTTTCAAAGCATTAGCAAGTATTAGCGTTAGTATATTATTGGAAACGTGTGAAAACCTCGCCTGACAACAAAATTATGTAGTACTTAAGTAAAAAAGATCGCCCTCCTGATATATTTTTTCGTTCATTAGTCGTCGTTTGTCTAGCTTAGGTTACTTTTATCAATAATCATTTTTTGCATGTTTATTACGAGGTTTTCTCATAGAAAACATTCCCTACCTATTGCCAAAGTTCAGATAAAACAGTTTAATGCGATGAGCGATTATATGAATTTTAAAGTAGTGGCGGCCCAATAGTAACGGCCATGACTTTGAGGTTTTTTAGGAGACTTTAATAAGTTGTAGGTCGTAAGGTCCCGGCAGGAGCATTACATCCCTACTGATCCTAAAAAGGAGAAGGAAGCGTCCTCAAGAGACCCTAAATTCAAAGATCTCGTTGGTAGGCCATAACACCGGCCGCCGGCAGAAGTTACCACTCACCAGACAAAGCCTTGCCGCCAACCGATTTGTCGTGTTCCGGCATGATGTCTGGTGAAGCCGTACAAAGGACAGGTCTGAGCAGTTGTTTTGCGATGTGTGCCGGGTACGATGCGCCAAATGTTTTTGTGATGGGAGTTTGGTCGTGGAGGGTCTTCAAATCAATATCCCTTTGGCGCAGCATCGTTGGTCGTGTTGTTGGGTTTAACATTGCATCACCTCGCTCAACTGCCGTCTTCCTTCCTATTCGCTCAATCTGAGTGAATAGGTTCTTAATAAACTAGTGCGCTTTACCATCAACGATCGCATCACTGCTTACCATCAGGCGGGATTGCGGTCAAGCGCTAGTTTATAAATATATAAAAAAAAATATGTGGTATCTACCAACTGGTATTGAGCCCGCATGGATCTACTCCTTCTCAAAGAGAGGCTAGTGTTCCAATAGAGTGTATATTATAGACTCCTTGTGCTACTAAGTTTTAGCACGCCACTATAAATAATGGATTTTCGATAATGGTTTGCTTCTAGATCTATTCGTGATATAGTAGCTCCCATAAAACAAGAAGTAGAGGACATGGAAGAGGTAGAAATTAAACGACAGCAGAATGATAACTTGGATCGCTTGCTGGAACTAGGCTCGCGGTCTAGAGATATTGAGCACAAGTATCAGTTAGTATGACTTTCTGAACTATTGTGTAGATTTATTTTTTTAAAGTGAATACATAGCTGTGCTGCTGCAGAGTTTGTCTTTTTCCCAGCGAATGCACTAAAGCCCTGCGCTATCCATAGAAATGATAAAGTATGCGAAAAACGTCGTTAAGTTCGGATCAAAAAATTGGTCCTATGCCGTGTTGAAGTGGAGACAGTCTCGTGTAGGAACTGACGTGCAAAGAGCATTGATTATCAGACTTGTCTGAAAAAATCAGTTTTGATTTGGTTTTGTCTTAGGGTCGCGACACATCTGCGGAACGTACGGCGTCGAAATCTCAGCGGCTGCTCAAATATTGTTATTTTTTCTTTCCCTCAAATACTTAGGAAGATTTATTGATTTGAAATGTCGCACGACGTCACGTCGTGGTACAAAATATACCACAGCGTGACGTAATTAGCCCCATTCCGTAACTTTAATATGCTATTATCTCAGTAGTTTTTGGTAGTTTCGAAAAATAAAAAATACTGGTCTAAATTTTTTTTATTATCTATAAGACGGATTAATTATTATTTTGATTTTCATACCTTGGATACATCCCTATTGGCGACATTATAATGTATTTTAGACACCCACCATGTAAAACCAATGAAGAGCATTATCTAAAGATGTATGAAAAGAAGTTGGAGTATAGATGTCAATATCAGCTGACCCAGGCGGCGGTCGTGTGCATTGAAGCCTTTAACACAGCGTACGCGAAATGTTATCACAGTATGCCTCAGACCGCGGCTTGGATACTGTGCTCGCCTCTGCAGCTCACTTACATCTGCAACTTTATGCGGGCATTGCAGAATGATACGTGTGATAGTAGGAAAGAGGTAAAATTTAGGTACTACAGACGACGGCACATCAAGCTACTACAATATGTCAGATTTCTTTATTTCATTTTCAACTTTATCTCCAAAGCATTAAGGATCAAGTTTGATTAAGAATATTTGACTGTTTCGGGTAGCTTGACCTTGCTGTCGTCCGTACATAGTCGAATATCTGCACCGTAATTGTGAAAAACACTGAATTGTTCTAAACTAGCTTTCCGCCCGCGGCTTCGCCCACGTGGAATTCGGTTATATCAAGCTTTTTATATTTCTCTCGGGGATATAAATTTTTATCGGGATAAAAAGTACCCTGTTATTTAATCCGGACTTCTAACTACGTCTCGTCGCCGTAGAGTAAAAACCTCGTAAGTGCAAAAATAGTAACTTTTCAGGAGGAAGGAAAAACTGCGTGCTGTAAAATTTTTGTACGGTGACTTTTATATTTTTTTTAATTAATTAATATGTAAATTTAACCCGCTTTCATACCCAAATCGGTTCAGTACTATAAGATTGCCCAAATGAAAATGAAAATAAAATAAAACTACACGTTCGTTGCTAGGTATTCACACGAAACTGACAGCTGCGCGTGTTTATGAAGTTCTCATTTAGTGTCATAGATATCGCTACGAGTATCGAATGAAGAAATGAGTCGGATCAGGATGTGCGTAGTGAGGTTTTCTTCCCAGAAACGCAATAAGATAAATTTGAGCAAAACTGCATTCCCGAGGTTTTCACTCTACGGTGACCTCTGCAATTTCAAAGCAATCGGTTCAGTAGTTACGGGGTGAAAGCGGAACAAACAAACAAACTCACTTTCCGATTTATAATATTAGCAAGGAAGTAAGGATATTTGTTACTCATCCCAATCCGTTTGATGCTCATAGCATATACGTGATAATCAGGTTTAAACATACCTCTTATCCCTATATTCCCAGAGAATCAGAACTGATGCGTTTGAAACCGCGGAGCGCTGCTAATCCGGTTCTTTTAATAAACACCTTTACAGATGGACCCTGGTTTCGGTGAAGGATACGTCGGTCTAACGAAAGCACAACAACATCTAGGCGATGGTTTAAATCATGTTAACCTGGAATACCAAGTTACCTTTGAGCGTAACTTGTACGATATCCAGGTAATTTAATTGTCGTCATCATCACCATCAGCTATCGTCATATCATTTCAGCTAAATCCATCCACTGCTGCTCATTGCTGTACACTCATAATACATATGTATACACAGCCGCTATACACGATTATCGTCATAAGGAACTCCTTTTCCTCATGCTTCTGTATAAGATCATTGTCAATTCAGCCTGAAATATTATCTACTGTACAACTGGGAAGGTACTTAATAATTTTAGTTTTTAGCCAATAATCCTTTTAATTGCGAGAGAATAGAGACGGAATGAGAAGGTATACGTAACTTATAGCATCATCTCTTTTTTCCATCGAAATCATTTTGACATACTAATATACTATATTAAACGTAATACTACGACAATATAGGTAATACTTCATAATACGGCCCCAGGACGCAAAAGAAACCGGCGAGCGCGTCCTACACTCCTTCGAAGAAAAGCACGTAATAATGGGAGTTGTGTTCGTCGTTCTCAACGTCTGCATGGCACTGCTGTTCCTACGCATCGTCATGGCTGCCGTGACCTATCACGAGATGTACCTGACCAATATTCAATTCGATAACGTTTATATTACGGGATACTTCAAGCAGTTGGACAAGAAGAGACAGAAGAAGGATAAGCTCACGCTGTTGCCATTAAAGAAGGTTTCGATTCTCCTGTTCTTTCTTCTTTCTTTCTTTTTTGGCTTCGCAAAGTTTGTGCGTTTAGCCAATATCACGTAATGAATTATTCATTTTGAAAAAGACGGCCAGGTGAACCGTCTACAAGGGAAGTTTGAGGCAAAGACATGATGAGGCCACTATGCTGCTATATCTCAATGTTCTTTATGAATTATTTACTGTATTTTTTTTTATTAAAATTATAAACTAGCGCTTGACCGCAATCCGGCCTGATGGTAAGCAGTGATGCAATCGTTGATGGTAAAGCACGCTACTTTATTAAACCCATTCACTTAAAAAACTTACTGAAGAGGACAAACTAAAATAATTTTAAGTTAAGAGCATCTTTTTCTTTCTATTTCATTAAGAAAAAGGTAGAAGATAACATTTTAGTTTAATCCTGTCAAATTAAGATATTCCATAGACAGTTTAGACGCGATTATAAACATGGCGACCAAAAATACAACAATTTACGTCAGGCGCGGACTAATTTGAGAGGTCTAAACTGACATATTATGTTCTGTCCTTTTCTTAACGAAATAGAAAGAGAAAGAGGCAACGACCCTAAATTTAGTTTAGTTTGTGAACAAGACAATCGGCTTTTTCCAACTATATTGAAATCACCTTTAAATCCGACTTAAAATATTACGTTCGTAAAAATAGTGCTGGTCGTATACATTGAGGCCGAATCAATTTAACTATATACTATGTTAAAAACCTTTTTAGATAAGTTTGTTTTTTTTAATAATTATAAACTAGCGCTTGACTGCAGTCCGGCCTGATGGTAAGCAGTGATGCAATCGTTGATGGTAAAGCGCGCTAGTTTATTAAACCCATTCACTTAAAAAACTTACTGAATAGGAAGGAAGACGGCAGTTGAGCGAGATGGTGCAATGTTAAACTCAACAACACGACCAACGATGCTACGCCAGAGGGAGATTGATGTCGAGACCCTCCACGACCAAACTCCCGACACAACAACACTTGGCGCATCGTACCCGCCACACCTCGCAACACAACTGCTCAGACCCGTCCTCCGTACGGCTTCACCAGACATCATGCCGGAACACGACGAATCGCTTGGCGGCAGTAAAGAGGTTTTACTATTGGATAATAGATGGCATTAGATACTCGCTGACTATCGCTGGTCGTGCCTCGGAAAGCACGTTAAGCCGTTGGTCCCGGTTGCCATACGAACATCTAATGGCAGTCTTTACGGGTTGTTGGAGCCCTCATAAGGGGTTACCTCTGGTGGGTGGTAACTTCTGCCGGCAGCCGATGTGGTCTACCACCGAGGCCTAACCTTTTTTTGTAGATATTTCATGAGGTTTATATGCCAACCGAAAGCAGTGGTGGCCTAGTGGTAGATATCGGTCGCGACTTGTAGCTCGTAGGTTCGTACCCCATCAGGCGCTTTACTTTGTGTAAATTATTTCATGACCACTGCTCTCAAAACGGTGAAGGAATACATCGTGAGAAAACTCGCATGTCCTAAAGCCAAAAACAAATATCTTAGACATCTGACATGTACCAACCCGTACTGGACTCGCGTGGTATATTACGGCTCACTCCGTCTCACCGACAGGGGGCCGTAACCCAACCACGCTCTGCTACCAAAAAGATGTAGGCGCCCCAGTACAGCACGTACATCTACCGCGCATTTGTCACGGCTTATACAACAAATAAGTCGGCTTATACCACAAGAAATCAATCTCTTACCACTCCACAACAAAACTAAGGTACTTACCTTAGGACACAGTGGGAACACTATAGGCTGATTATGATATACCAACCGCTTAACGTGTATGTGTGTTGCCAGTGATGACTTACGGAACTGAAACGTGGTCGCTCACAATGGGCCTCATACGATGGCTCAGAGTCACGCAAAGGGCAATGCAAAGAGCTATGCTCGGAGTTTCTCTGCGTGATCGAATCAGAAATGAGGAGATCCGCAGAAGAACCAAAGTCACCGACATAGCTCTGCAAGTCGCTAAACTTAAGTGGCAGTGGACAGGGCACATTGCTCGTAGAACCGATGGCCGATGGGGCAGTAAGGTACTGGAGTGGCGACCACGTACTGGAAGGCGCAGCGTAGGGAGGCCCCCAACAAGGTGGACCGATGACCCGGTGAAGGTCGCGGGAAGCCGATGGATGCGGGCAGCACAAGACCGGTCAGCGTGGAAAGCCTTGGGGGAGGCCGAGGAGGAAGAAGAAGAACCGCTTAACGGAGACACTTGGCTGTTAGCAGCGCAGCGCGGGAAGTGTGTGGTGACGTGATGCGGGAGCTCAGTGATTCGTTAACTTGTGACAATACCAATCACCCCTCTCGTACCGCATAGCTACCTTTTTTCTTTTTTTTTCTCGGGCAGGGAATTCTCAATGGATGTACGCCGCCCTGGGGTGTCAGACTACTACTGACTAAAAATCACCCCGGTGTCTCTCCGGTCACGTGCGCACGGAGCCGCGGCAGTTCTTGATTCACGCGGCCCCACACTCTCGTGCCGGCCCGGTCTGTCCGGGCTTCCTGGTAGTGAGGTGTTAAACTACCCCGTGCCTCGCTTCTGAGATCGCATAGCTACCTGAGGCAACGTCTCGTTTAGACAGCCAGCCTATAATTGCTAATTGGTCTCTTGTCACTCTAAAGTTGTTGACACCACAACGATCCGGATGAAACGTTTCGCCTCGACTTTTATACCGCGTACATCGAGGGACTCGAACAATTTGCCAGCAGTGTTTCCGTCGCACTACAATTTAAGTGTCTTCGAAGCTAGAGCGAATAGGCTCTTAATAACTTAGCGCGCTTTACCATCAACGATTGCATCACTGCACACGAATAAACAGCACAGCATACAATGCTTTCAATCAATGCAATCGTATGCTTTACGTAGCTTACCGTACCTTAATATAGCGGTGAATGATTTTGCTTTTAGATGGAGCGGTACAAATACGTAGACATACATTCAATGTGGTATTCTACACCGCCGGACAGCAAACTTGTGACACATATCTTGAAGGTGATGCTAGAGGTAGTGACAGCCACCACCTTCGTGATGCTAGACCGCCTGTTCTATGAAGCACTAGACGTAGTACGCCAGCACGCCCAGGTTGAAACCTTGCAGCAAGGGACGCAGGATTTAAAAATTGAGGTGATAAACTGCTGAGTTTTTTTATTGTCGAAATATTGAGGAGCAACGTTTTAAGGCCCACCACACACAGTCGTCTGACTGTGGTGGTGCCCTTTATCCTTAAAATAAATGATGTTCTGTATATCATCATCACTCAAGTACTCAAGTACCTATCAAGCAATGGAATAAGAAAGGATAGGCCTTTCTTATTCCACGTAGGCTTAAGGGACAGGTCTATAAGACCATCATTAGATCTGTTCTTCTCTATGGCAGTGAGGCGTGGCCTGTGCTTGAGCGACACAAGCAGGAGCTGCGTGTCACAGAGATGAAAATGCTGCGGTGGATGTGTGGAGTTACGCGGAAAGACCGCATCAGGAACTCCCGCATCATTGGCAGTCTCCGTGTCCGTGACATAGCAGACAAACTGCAAGAGAGTCGCCTGCGCTGGTACGGTCACGTCTTACGAAAACCGGCATGTTACGTGGGTAACAAATGTCTTGCCATGGCGCCTCCGCCGGGCCGGAACAAGCGAGGTAGACTAAAGAAGTGCTGGCTTGACGTTGTAAGAGATGACGTGCCAACAATCTCACACCACGGGATGCCAGAGATCGTGCGAAATGGAGGCGTATTAGTAGGAAATCGGACCCCGGGCTCCAACGTGATAGCCGCGGATGCGGCCGGGATTATGCGCTGAGATGATGATGATGAGACCTTTCTTATTCCACTGCTTGATATAGGCTACTCCAAAGTATGTAGGTATAGTATTTGTGAAACCAAACTTAAAACATTAAACAGACTGAAAAGAGTAATGCTAGGCGCTATGGTGACCTAGCACACTCTTCTACTGGTAATAGGATATGGTAAAAGTTAAAGTCTTGGATTATAAACGAAATAGCTATATTAAATCACAATATCACTTAGTAACAAGAAATGGTAATAAATATATAAACTTAGACACAATTATTGATAAAATATGGTGGAATGGTAATGGTAATGAGTACGTGGTATCTCTGGCGAGATCTTAACGCGCACTCCCACATTTTGGTAAAACGAGCGAATGTGCATATTTGCCTTCTATGCAATTATGCATTTTCGTCGAGTGTTCGATTAAAACTCGCACACAGACATTTACTTTAATATTGATTAAGAAAGTCAGAATCCCTTCAAAACCACGTTTTCCTCAGATGTTGCTCATCTAAATCAAAATCGTTTATTCAAATTAGGCTGAGAATCAGCACTTTCCGAATGTCAATAATACATACGACAGTCGCCCCAAAACGTCCGCCCTTCGCTACATCTTAGTGCTTTCGCTGGGAAGAAGAAATGGCGGAACAAACTCCCCAGCAACACAACTGTCTGTTCTTTAAAAAAAAACATATGATCTTGTACAATGCTATGTACAGTAATGATCACCAAGAAAACACAACAACAATAAAATTATTTATCATATGCCAGCTAGCCACTACAAAATACCAGCAATGCAAAAACAAAAAATAAAATATCATTAAAGGGTGAATTTCAACAAATGCCATTTTTCTTATCATATCGGTGAACTTTTTCATTTATATATATTTTTTATTTTTTTCATGTTTAATGTAATATTTAGGATACTAAATACTCCCTTATTGGTAACCATCAACGTATCTTTTAAGACTATGGAGAAAATTCAGTTTGAATTCTGGTTTCCACCGATGTGACAATCCGGCACCGATTATCTTTTCTGTACACCGATATGATAAATTTATTCACCGATGTGATATACATATACAGCGATATGATAATCTATCCACCTTTGAACATCAAAAAAGAAATAGTAGGCTTATACATTTTTGAAGGAGTGACTAAGAACTGAATACCTGAACTAAGGGTATTATTTTCTTAGAATAAAAAATAATGTTTTTTTTTTATTATCATTGTGTTTATTTAAAAGTAGTATAAAAAACAATAATTTCTTGTACGTTATTGTACAATACACATTTATTAATGTGGCGATCAAGCTAATTGTTTTGCCATGTGTACACTTAAAACATTGTGGCGTTCTTGGTTCAACAATACTAAGAATAGAAACTTTATATAAGAAAACTTTATATACCTAATTAATCAGCCTTTTAAGTTTAACCTTAATCATAACAACACTACAATAATCACAGCTTTAATTATCACTTAATTTAATATTTTTAAAATCTTTGTTCTCAGTGCGTAAGTATCATAGATTACGGATACGTTTTTGCAGGTCTATATTTTTTGGCTTCGTTGGGATTCGTCTCACTTCTAAATTACTCTGTTTTAATTTCTTAAATTCTTGATGTAGTCTCATGTATCTCTTTTGTACATTAGTTTCTCTTTATTAGCCTTTGCCAATTGTTTTCTTAAATCGTGTATTTGCTGAGTTTTAACGTTTTGATATTTACGAAATTTCATTTTAATGTCTTGTTTGAATTTAACAGTATTAAAGGATGTGTCTAAGTTAGGACTATTTGGGCGTAATGTTGATTCTTCTGAATTTATAGAACTAATACTTGGCGTTCGTAAAGGAGATGCTATTGATAAATCTAGGGGACTGCTTGTACGTAAATAGTGGGAACTACTCGCTACTATGGCATCAATACGCAAATTAGGACTATTACATCGAACATTCTGTCGCAATAGCCGTGGGCTATGAGGTCCTATTAGTTCTTGAGAAATACCGGGCTCATTATCTTGATTTTTCGGTAGCGATTCTGCGTCATTGGTCTCTGAAACACTTGTTGGGTTGTTGCGGGCACCATTTGCCTTATTTTTTTTCCGCTGATAATATGCACGGGCACTGATTCGGTTTTTCTTTTGTGCATTGCGACGTGCATGTGCAGTCATTTGGCTTCGGGTTAGGATAAGTCCAGCTGCCTTTCTTTTAGCTAAGCGTTCTCTGTCTTTTCTTAAATGCTGCTCTCTTAACACAGGATCACTTTTGATTTTAGCTTTTCTTATTCTTTCCATCAACCTCTTTCTCTCTTTTTTCTCCTCCTCGTTTAGTTTTGATTTCAGCATTCTTAAACAAAATTAATCTTAAACAAAATTACTCGAACGAATTGTGTGCGGCACGAGCTGCACACAAGTTAATATTTATGAAAGTTAAAAAATATAATATGTGTATATGTATGTATAATGTATGGTTGTAGGTATGCTCCATTGTTTTTTTTGTTTACTATAATGAAATGACACTATGTCTACCAATATGATAAAATTACACCGAGGTGATAATATGATCTACCGATGTGATAAAACAATCCACCGATGTGACAAAACTATGCGTCGATCATGAATCAAAACACCGATATGATATTTAAGACACCGATTGATTTTTCTTATCACATCGGTGTAAATTATCACATCGGTGGTAAAAAAGACCACCGATTACAGCGATATGAGAACAGCGACGTGAGAAATTATCGACTTTTTTGAAAATTATGAAAAATGTATAATATTTAGGCTAAATTCAAGTACCTATAATGATGCTAATTTACTTACTATGTCTGTTAGAACCAAACAATCGTAATAAAACTTCACATTACACTAGAAAAATGCAACCACCGATAATATAAAATAATTGCTTGGAAGTAACTGAAATGTCGTACTTACGTAATTGGCGGGAATATGCAGCGATTTGACACACGTCCGTCCTGACTGCGCACTAGCACACACTAACGAGGGAAATAAAATTGGGGTGGGGACACTGTCGGACTCATCGATGCAAAGTTAGGTTTAAATTACTTTTGTGCAGCGATATGACAAAATTTTGCGAGACAAGTACATTTATGCCTCTCAGTAATAAATATTATGAATTACGTAATAAAATATGCTACATATTAATAATAAAACTAATATTCTATGAAATAGAATAAGTTATATTCTTAAGTTACTTATTTTTATAACGATATAAGCGTTTTTGCTTGTAAAAAAAGTAGAGGGACAGCACCGATGTGACAAAAATAGAGGTTTATGTATTTATTTCTACCTTTGTAAATAGACTTAGACAAATAATATTTTATGCCACAACCCAATAAATACCTAATGAATACAAAAAAAAAATAGCACAGAACAATATTCCTTTTTTCAAATACTAATTTCAATGAAGACAAAAAAAAAAGTCGTTTGGGAAATTCACCCTAAAATGAAAATGTACTAAGTAAAAACTTCTTCTATCAGTTAAAAGCCCATTATTCCATTTCCTATAATTGCATTCAGGTGGAAGGCACAGGCCTGCTAGCCTCCCTTCTGCGCAAGCTGATAGTCAACCTCTCGTCAAGCCAGGGGGTTCGCCGCGAGGTCTCCAACAAGCTATGTGTGCCGCAGCCTCGCGCCATGCCTCCTATTTATTTCGTCAAAATCTATGGAGGATACTTGTGGATAGTATTGCTGCTGTATTTGAACCCGTATACGATTAGGCTCAGAAGGTAAGGCAGAATAAAAAAACTAACTTGGTCCTTGTTTCTACACTACCCTACTTGTTTTAAAAAGATATTCCTCACCTATTGTTTCTGTCAAAATGAATGTTATTGCTAGTGATACATGCAACCGAAGACGTGGCTAAGGCGTTACTTACTTTTGAACAAGAAGGATGAAGTCAAGGCTTTGGCCTTACTTTTAAACAAAAAGGTTACTGATGACGAGGCGGTATGGTCTCTGGATCTTAGCCTGCCCAAAGAGGGCGAAGCCCTTTTTCATAAACGTTGCTTAAAGTTAACTAGTGATTCTTTAACCATACATTTTTGACCTTCTAACGTCACAACTTTAATCATCGTTTATGAATAAACACCACAGTGTTTAAGGAGTTTATTCATAAACGATGATTAAAGTTAAGTGACGTGCAAACGTCTAAAATGTACGGTTAAACGATCGCTGTTCACTAGTTAACTTTAAGCAACGTTTATGAATAATGGGGACTGTGTTACGCAGTTATCCCGCTGGTCCTGATTTTCCATATACTGCATGCGCTTTGACCAACTATTTCTAAAAAATAATTCTTACGTGAAAACGGCGAACCTCATTTCAGACAAATCTGCAGTTACTTTTATCCTCGTCGGGAGAAGCAGCGCATATTGCATCTTTACAATGATATTCTCAAGAAACGGATGAAAATGGATAAAACATTGCGCAGGTAGGGTTAGCCTGCTTACTACCTTTTGAAGTGTTAGTAAGTTAATAAAAATATTACTGTGTTTGTTTCTTTGCGAGTGTGTGTACCTGAAATATGGATGAAAGTTGATTTTTCACATTAAAAAGGTGTAAAATGTATTATGCATGATGCATCTAATATAAATTGTAATCTTTGTGTGCAATAAAGGGATATTGTATTTTACCACATAAATGTTAGACAATACTTTGATACTGATAAATAAAGCAATTTGTGTGAAATTATTCCCAATCCACACAAAAATATTCAAAAACGCACAACGTTAATGTTCAATATTCACTCCTGACGGCATTCCCGTGCAAACCGTTGTTTTTTTTTTTTTGTTTAGATAATGGCACGGAACCTTTCGTGCCCTAACAAAAAAAAACAGGCTAGGTACGAGTCGGACACTTGTACTTGGCCTGTATTATTTTTACTTTTTCTCGATTCCTAAGCGTCATAGCGTATCTAATAAATATAGCCTTTCTCAATAATTGGATTCTCTAATCGAGAAATATTTATTCAAATTCAACTCGTAGTACCACAGACATTAGCGCGTTTTAACTAACTCTAGCTTTTTCGTAAGTAGGTACAGATAAATTACTTTGTAGATATGTATTTTAAAAACCATAGCGGGGAATTTTAGCGACACGGTTGGCGCGATGACGACGGCGACGCGGTTGGTGTAAGATGGAACACCGGGGTGGTTTTTAGTCAGTAAAAGTCTGACAGACCCCGTCGCCCGATCCAAGGCGGCGGATATCCATGAGAATTTTCCACACCGGAAACAAAAAAAAAAATGGTACATTGATTGACTGCTGCGTTGCGTGTCACAGGTTCGACTCCCACGCAGAAGAAATATTTTAAAACCTACAGGTAGTGGTTTAGGGTTTGGCTGTTTGTATATGTGAGCAGTGAGCTTATATGTTTGTAATCGCACCCACGATACAGGAGAAAATCGTAGAATAAAAAAACTCAAGAGCATTTGTTTCATCAAAAAGATACTCATATTATTTTGATCTACATTCAGGAAGGCGATCCAAGCTGTGCGCGCGCACTACCTGTCGGGCGAGAACCTCCTTAGTTTGAGGATGAAGTTTCCCTACCTGCTAGGCTGGTTAAAAGTCCTGCCCGCAGCCAGGATGAGCTGCCTCATTTGTGGCGAGACGAAACCTAGGAACGATGAGGGTGGGAAAGGATTTTGTAACTACATATGTACAGGTCTCCCAAAGTGAGCGAGCGTTCGGAAAAAGATATGTATATAGAGTGGTTAAGTGCATAAAAAGTGGTTAAGTGCACCACTCTATATACATATGTATCTTTTTCCGAACGCTCGGGGAATACGACCGTTGCCGAACAGTGACGAAGATTTCTATGCGCATTATCACTTTGGGAGACCTGTATAGCATATTCGGCGTTCTTGTTAGTTAACACACTTTTAGTCTTAATCATTTGACGCATGTTGGTAATCCATTGTTTCATATGTTTGAAAAATTTTGATTGCGTAACAACTTAAATAACACAATGTATATACGACAGCACGTCAAGCTACTTCAATCTGTCATATTTCTTTATTAGATGTTCAACTTTATTGCTAAAGCATTAAGGCTTAAGATTGTTTGGGAATATTTTGCAGTTTAGGGTAGCTTGACCAGTAGGCCTAGTATGAGTTTTCAATACGAAACTCGTTCGATCGTATCGAGCGCGTTTGGCGCTCTCATTGGTTGAGAGTTCTTACGACCTTGAAGCGGGCCAATCGCTGAGTCAAACGCGCTCGATACGATCGAACGAGTTTCGTATTGAAAACTCGTACTAGGCCTACTGCTGTCGTCCGTACGTTGTGGAACTGTCAAAACTGAAGTCAATGCTATTTAATGTTAGTATGTTACGCATTACGCAGCGTAGGGAGGCTCCCAACAAGGTGGACCGCTGACCTGGTGAAGGTCGCGGGAAGCCGATGGATGTCGGCTGCACAAGACCGGTCGAAGGCCTTTGTCCAGCAGTGGACCTCTATAGGCTGAAGAAGTAGAAGAAGAACAAGATGTTACGCATTTCCTCCCCTAGATAGTAAATTTGGTCCTTATATCCTAATATGGATAAACGATCCCGATTCTGCTCCTAAAACTCTAGATAATTTTTTGTTAAACTTGCGATTACACATAAACGTGCAAGATCTACATAAAACGTGTACGGACGTTTCCCAAGGTGAAAAATTCACACATCTTTAGTTGGAGGAGGCGTACAAAATACTTATTCCATCAATGAACCATAGACTATAAAAGACTATCTTAACCATAACATTGGCCGCCGGCAGAAGTTAACACCCACCAGACAAAGTCTTGCCGCCAAGCGATTTGTCGTATTCCGGCATGATGTCTGGTGAAGCCGTACGGAAGACGGGTTTGAGCAGTTGTGTTGCGATGTGTGCCGGGTACGATGCGCCTAATGTTGTTGTGTTGGGAGTTTGGTCGTGGAGGGTCTTCAGATCAATCTCCCTTTGGCGCAGCATCGTTAGTCGTGTTGTTGGGTTTAGCATTGCATCATCTCGCTCAACTGCCGTCTTCCTTGCTATTCGCTCAGTTTTTCTGAGTGAATAGGCTCTTAATAAACTAGCGCGCTTTACCATCAACGATCGCATCACTGCTTACCATCAGGCGGGATTGCAGTCAAGCGCTAGTTTATAATTATTAAAAAAAAAACTTTATCACTCGTCTCTGCGCTCACAGGACCAAGGGTATTTACCCACTAACAGATATCCTACTTTTGAGTATTTTCATAGAAATATAACTTAGTTGTAGCTATTGCAGATTGAATATAGATTGGTTTTGTATTTGTCTAACAAAGGTCTTACGAGTACATTGGATAAAGGGACACAGGCGGTTCACTAGGTAATGACGCAGCTGACGAGCTGGCTAGAAGGGCATCCAGCGCGTTGGTCAGCTATCCGGAGCCTATTGTACCTGTCCCCTTTATTCAAATACGCAGATTGCTACAGAGGTACACCTACGCACAAGCGGAGATTTGGTGGTCTTCGTCCTGAGCTGCAAACAGTCCAAGAAAACTATGCCATCCCTGGATGACAGGCTGACCAAAAGACTGTTGCCCCTGAATAGGAAAGGACTGCGATTGATGACGGGGTTCATCACGGGCCACTGCTCGCTGAATAAGCATCTCCACACAATAGGCATAACGTACAGCTCTTTGTGCAGAGCCTGCATAGAGGCTGATTTGACATTCGAATGTACAGGCGTCACCCAAATTATGTAGAAGCAAAACCATAGAGGCACCAAGATCTTACACAGATATTCTCAACAGGCCAGGGGACTTAACCTGTCGTAACCGAACGTAGATCTACGTTCAAAATAAATTATCGTAGTCTGCCGAAGCGTATATCTGCACAAAAATATGTGCTATTGAAAATTAACTTTCTCAGTAGAACCGAATCTTAAATCAGTTTGAATGCGTTCAATCATTCAGATTATGAACGTGTGCATCTAAAATGTCATTTAAATATATAAATGGGCGACATACGAGAGGTTAAGGGGCTTCTGGAGGGAGATGGGCTGGTTGGAATAACCGCCAAAGGCAGCCATGGCCCACCCACAATAGGGTAGTTGACTAAAAAAAACTAATTAGTCCGTCAGTCAGATTTCCAAAAAATACTAGGCACATACCTATTTTTTCTTTTTTCATATAAACAAAAAATTAAGACGACACAGAGCGTTGAAAACTCGTGTGACGTCACTGCACGCTACACTTTTTAGGGAGGAGTGACGTCACCAGCCACCACTCCTGATCTTTGATGCCTATAATATTAATAATAATATTGTAATATTCCCTTATAATATTTATAAATTTTTATTGATTTGATAAAAGAAAATATACGTATCCAATATTTTTCTATAATCTGAATGACGTACTAAATAGAATATTTATTTTTTTTACCCAGGTAACATCTCTATTGTCCAGTGGATGGACTGAGTGCGGAAACCATACCAGTAACATAAATTGCATAAAACATAGCACAAGGTCTTACGAGACGACTACCGGTACAAAATCTCCCGAAAATACGTGTCTAAACCCGTCTTAGGTTTTATTTTAGACCTCTTAAAAGGTATCCATTTATTTATCTCATCAGCATTTTCAGGGCAGCAATCTTCAAGTTGGCACTGTTGCTGCATGCCGAAGTGTCCATTTGTATACTGTGCGGAGTGCTGGAAGGAAGTGGGAGCACGGTGTCTCGCATGTGACCCCAGCCTTAACGAACTAAGCGACGTGGACTCGCTCAGTGATGATGATCAGCTTCGCTATTGACAACCGTTTTCGTACCAGCGGGGTTTTTCGAAACACACAATCCTTTTAATTTAATAGTAGGTACAAGAAAATTAATTGTAGGGTAATTTTGATTGACAGTGTACTCAGCACTCGATATGAAACATACATAATCAGCCTCCGCAGTGTCTCAAGACAAAAGTCTTCGACCAGTGTGTGTTGCCAGTGATGACTTATGGAATTGAGACGTGGTCGCTAACAATGGGCCTTATAAGAAGGCTCAAAGTCACTCAAAGGGCAATGGAGAGGGCTATGCTTGGGGATTAACTGCGCGATCGAATCAGGAATGAGGAGATCCGCAGAAGAACGAGAGTAACCGACATAGCCCGAAGAATTGCAACACTGAAGTGGCAATGGGCTGGACACATTGCCCGTAGGACCGATGCCCGATGGGGCCGACGGGTTCTTGAGTGGCGACCACGCACCGGAAGACGTAGCGTAGTGGGTAGGCCCCCGACAAGGTGGACCGACGACCTGGTGAAGGTCGCGGGAAACCGCTGGATGCGGGAGGCGCAGGACCGGTCGTCGTGGAGAACCTTTGGGGAGGCCTATGTCCAGCAGTGGACGTCTTTCGGCTGAAATGATGATGATGATGATGATAATCAGCCTCCAATGTTCCCACTCCTGGGACACAGGCATCCTCTGGGCGAGAGGGAGTGGGCCGTAATCGTATCACGCGGGGCCAGTGCGGGTTGGTAGATATCACATATCTTCGCAGTTCTGGCTCTTGGACATACCGGCCATCTCTTCCTCACTTGTTTTCATTCCCTGTTTTTGAGAGCAGTGGTGATCATGGGCGTACCGAGGGGAGCCGGGGCGCGACTGAGAGATGTACAGAGGTGAGATTTACAGAGGGGCCTCTGTAAATCTCACAGAACACGTCTGAACTCCCATTATTTTTAAACAAAGTATAAATGAGGACTAATCTCTAACTTTTAAATAAACCATGCTGTAGGACACTGACAAAATATACGATGTAATTGGCAAAAATCTGTGTCCGACTATAATGCACAAAAATTACTCACTCTAAAAATTTGACTTGACCACCAATGTTTGACCTGACTACCAGTGATTTTTTTTAAAAGCAGTTTGCATAAATCCTATAAAAAAAAATAACGCAGTATACTCTGGCCCCTTTCCCTTAGGACAGAATGAATGCACTGTCAAAAATTCAAAATTAATTCTCCGGGCAGTGCTTTATCTTAGTAAAAAAATTGCCCTTATTGGTTTAAGCTGTTTTATCATTTTAGCTCAGCGAGTAAGCGTTACACCGAGCGAGAACACTACCATGTTCTATTTATAAGTACAGAGGACTTTAATGTTTAAGATTAAATAAAAATATTATTCATTACATCGAGTTTTTGTATGTCGCAGCCCAATGACACAAGACCATCTTTTGATTAAAAAAAAAATCCATCAATTATTTCATTAACAAGTCAAAGGCACCGATTTCCTTGTAAATGTAAAATAAATTTAAATTATCTGCATCTTTTTCTTTCTATTTCATTCAGAAAAGGACAGCAGATAAAATGTCAGTTTAAACTTGTCAAATTATTGCGCTCCTGACGTAAACTGGCGTATTTTTAGGCGCCATGTTTATAATCTCATCTAAACTGTCCATGGTGTATCTTAATTTGACAGGATTAAACAAAAATCTTATAATATAATTAAAATTATTTTTTTCTTATCTTTATCTTCTATCCTTTTCTTTCTTTCTTTTCCTTTTCAACTAGTTTAGTTTGTGAACAACGGAATCGGTACCAACATCTGAACACAGGCTACATTGGCCTGTGTTCAGATATTGGTACCGATTCCAACTGCATTATATAAGTAACTTTTGATAACAATACTATTGTATTCGTCATAAAGGGGCGTGGTCTCCCGCGCAGGCTTGACCGGTTGAACCAGAGGGGTATAAAAGAAGGGTGTGATCTAAGGGATCAGAGAAACGCGGGGTACGTTTGTGGCGACGAGGGCCTTGCCCTTGGTAACACGTCCTTCACTGCCATCGCTTGATCATAGGTCGACAAACTATTGATCCGTCTTCTAAATTTTGAGAGTCTATAGACCCGTGTACTAACATTTGAAGGATTTTTGGCTAAAGACACGCGGTTGCGAATACTTATTTCGTTTCAATATTCCTACGCTATATGCGCACTGACCCACCTTTCGATGCGTACGAAGCCTTATAGCTTACTTAGAGCCTAGCTAGCCATTTCGCGAGTAACAAACGATTATAGAATTTTACCGCTTGGCACCTAAAGCTAGTCATCTAGCGTGTATCGAACAAATATTAATTCAATAGACTCTAGGCGCTAAACAGCCACTATCAGTAAGTAAGGACGTAGCCTTAGGCCGCGAACGCACTGGTAACTCGATAGCGATAACCGCAACGCACGATAAATCATTGCTTATGTGATGCAACTACAATCATAGTAATTTGTTTAGAGTTTCTATAAACATACGCCATCGCTTTGCATTCGCGTTCCAATAACGGACAGCGTCCTTATAGCTAAACGCATGTTCCATTGCGACGGCTGAAAGAAATTCTCTGCTAAATTCTAAGTCCATTTTCAGTATTACCAAGGGACAACTAATGTTGGATTTTCAATTTTTCGCGCTGAGCTGAGCGGCGAAAATCCAAAAACACAACAGCACCTTTTTTAAGAGTTAGTTAAAACGAACATTAAATAGATAGAATGAACACTAACTACTGATTTTACAATAGACATACATTATTGGTTTACGAATAAAAATTGTCATTTTTATGCATGAAAGAACTGGCCAAAATTCAAAAATTATTCCTTGGTTAAATTATCTGACGTTGAAATGACCAGCTGTCAAATAAATCTGAACAAGGGGAAAAACATTCCCATGTGCCAAACTAGTCTGACCATCAATCGGACCACTGGGAAAATTCCGGAAAATCGGGTCTTACGTAATAAAACACTATTTACAAACATAAAAAACTTATATTTAAAACAATCCATACTCGAGCTGCTCGCCGACTGTGAGGTTACTCACAAACTGTATGTTCTCTGCGACATCATTGCACAGGGCAGCCAGACCAGCGAGACGTCCCTCTTCTCCCGGGTTAAAACTGTACACCAACTGCAGACATGGTTCGAAATTAAAATATAAAAAAATAATTGAATATTTGCGCGTGGAAAGATTCAAGTGAGGCCTTTGTCCAGCAGTGAGACAGAACAGGTTAACAAACAAATTAAGATAAAAGGTTCAAAATGTACGATCTATTTCAAAGCCAACCTGGCTTTGAATTACATTGTACGCATACTAAACGTCAGTCACGTAGATGCTGCTTCGACATTTCGCCACGTTGTAAAGGCGGTGGCGTAGGCGTTTCGTAGCAGCGTAGTCGTCATTGCGTAGCGTCCGAAACGTTGCGTAGTTGGCGTCGTAGCGGCATTTAAAAGGTTACTTATGTAGAGGCTGTGACGACGATACGTATACTTCGAAGACGTCATATTATTTAATATCGTTCCATCGATACCGATAGATATTCGCGACGTATTTTTAAGAAAGTTCACAGTCTGATCTCAATTTGTCAAAAATACTTCTAATTTCCTCACTTTTTGACAAGTGTTTGAAATTAATTGTATCTGAGATGTGGTTATGACTTGATTTTAAACGTTTTTAATTACTAGATTTTATATTTTACTTCAGTTATCATCATAAAATTTATAGATGCGTTTCAATTTTACGATTCATATTTCGTTTGCAAAGTTCTTAAAGGACACACGTTCGACGAACTTTTAAAATATTGTATTAGGTGTACCTATGCTCAAATTACGAAGCGATTCATGCGCTTACCGATAGAAACTCGTCGTAAGTGATCCAGCCATCGTTGTCCGTGTCTGCTGAATTGAATTTCTCCTTACGAACCTCCATGCTACTCTCATCGCCCAGACTCTCCAGCACTGCTCCACTATATGGGTACGACGGAAATTAAAATATTACTAAATATCATAATGAAGCAGAAAATAGATAGGTTCTTAAAATAATGTCAAGTAATTAAAGGAGATTCAAGATAGGTGCACAATTACACATCAAAATATACATTTCCAGCTTTAGTTGCCCTCTGATGGCATGAATAGCCTACAACCATGGAGTTTTCGTACAACCAGTAATCAGCTAAATCTGATTCATAGCTTCATTTTTGTGAGCGGCACCCTATCCATTTTGGTTAACCGTGTTTTGACAGGTATCTTAGAACATATACAATATGAAAAGAAAACCCCGTTCGACCCATAAGGATAATAAAGATTAGGTAAACACATGACCAAATAAAATATGAAATTTTACATAATCCTCATAGTAACAATACTAATGAATTTTGAAATAATCTTTTTTTTTCCGCGATATAATTCCAACCTCTAAAGTGACAACACCATTTTTGACGGTATTATAATGAGCGAATAGCGTTGCGACCGCGAGCCGCGTGCCCTGCCCCCTTCGCCCGCGCATGTATTCCCTACCGCACATGTATTAAGTTACCACTTTTTGCGAATTAATATTTAATAATAATAATCCTTTATTTGCAAGAATGTAGGTGTATAAAAAGTAAGCTGTTCATAAAAATAAGTGTCCCATTTACATTCTACCAATAGATGTGATTTGCAAATATTTAAATTTATATAATTAAAAAATGTTAAACTCGGCACATTATATTAGCTACTAAAAACAATTTATAAAATGTCAGCTTGCATATAATAATTGAAATGTCCATAATTATTGGATATTATAATGTCAAAACAAAATTAATGCTATTAAGTCAATGTCAAATTAGAATAAATAAAATATAATAAGAACCAAATTTATTGGCATTGCTTTCTTTCAACATAAGTCAAAAATTCATTTACCGTGTAAAACTGTTACTCTTTTAGCCACTGTATCAATTTCTTTTTAAATATAAGCAAAGGTAGTTCTTTAAATGCGTTAGGCAATTTATTATTTACCTCAATAGCCATGATATAGGAATTTCTTTTATACAAATTAAGCTTGCATTGTGGCAAGCAGAGCCTATGTCTGTCTCTAGAAGCAACATTCCTTTGGGTTACATCTCTATGCTTAATAAAATTTTCAGGATGTTGTCGTACTAATAGGCACAATTCTTTAATATACATATAATATGCTAAAGGTAATATATTGTATTTTTTAAAAAGAGGCTTACAGTTATCCATGTACTGCGCTCTACTGATAGCACGCACACATTTTTTTACTATAAATACTTTATCCACCGAGTTACCCCACAACAAGAGACCATAGGACAGAACCGAGGAAACGTATCCGTGAAAAGCACATAGAGCCGCTTCAGTTGAGACCATGTCTCTTAACCGTCTTAATGCATAGATGAATCTGTCCAATATGTCACAAACATAGACGACATGCTTTTTCCAGTCGCAATTTTGATCCAATTGTATGCCCAGAAATCCCGCGCTTACTACTTGTCCTATAGTAGTGTCATTATATTTAGTATTCAAATTTAATGGGTTTCTCCTGTATATTTGAAATTGGATCATTTTTGTTTTCTCCATATTTATATGTAGTTTGTTGAAATTTAACCAATCTTTAAAATTTTCGATGGCTTCATTTATGTCATACTCGTAGGAGTTGGCTGTCTCACACTTTACGACAAGAGTCGTGTCATCAGTAAATAAAATCACTGAGTGGCGACTGATATTTGGAAGGTCGTTGATGTAGAGAAGAAATAAAAAAGGCCCCAATACACTTCCTTGTGGCACTCCGAAATTATTTTGCTGGTACTCGCTTCTATATACCACTTTTTTGCCATTATTGATTCTGGAGATTTCTACACATTTTGTCGGTTTTTTAAATAGTTTCTTATCTAGTCATTCGCCATTCCTCTTATTCCGTATTTTTGTAACTTATATAAAAGCAATTCGTGATCTACAAAATCGAACGCCGTACTCATGACATTCTTCATTAAATTAAAAAATGCCCAAGAAGTTGTACTGTTTGTCCTGAAGCCAAATTGTTCATCCTGTAAGTAAATGATGACTAACCGCAAAATCTTGGAGCCTTCTCAAAATGATTTTCTCCAAGATTTTTGACATAATGGGTATCAGAGTTACTGGCCTGTAGTTCCTCATGGCAGATGTGTTACCCTTCTTAAAAAGTGGCTTTACCACTGTTTTTTTTTTAAACTCCGGGAATGCACCTTCCAAAAAAGTTAAATTAATTATATAACTTATGGGTTGACAAATGCGCGAAGCTCCGAATTTAATAACTTTTGTCGTTATGTTATCCAGTCCTACTGCACTTATATTTTTAAGACTTTGTATTATTCTAAATACTTCCGTAGCATCAGTAGGCTTAAGAAATATTGTGTGGCCATTATTGCTATCGGTAGTCTTGTTTATCTCGTCAATATTGTATTTAAAATTAGAATTATTAATCGATTGTATATAAAATTATTAAACATGTCACTTATTTCCTTAGGGTCTATAATTGTTCGTTTATCTATGTTTATTTATTTTTAGGGGGATTTTTTTTAACTTTAGCCCGGCTTTGTAGGCATTAGTAGAATCAGTTATCGATACCTAACAATACCTTCACAGATCGGACAGGGTTTTCTTGACATGTTGTATATACACACATCAAAAGTGTCTAGGGATCAAGCATTTTTATGCGGATTTCTTGAGATTGAGATGTGGCTTTGTAATAAATTTATGATTTTATAAATTTATATGGATCCTTTTTGGTGCATTTCATAATTTGAATCAGGAACTGTGAATCAAATTCGAGTAAAAGATGAAAATCAGCTGTCAATATTTTCCCTATAAAAACATACAACGCATTGAAGACATTATTAGTGCTACTGTTTCCCTACTACTGATTAAAACCAACGTTATTATGGAGCGGCGACGTCATTTAAGCAGGGAAGAAATGCTCAGAGCCGTGGGAATGATAGAAGCTGGTTCCCGGCAACGTACTGTGGCTTTAGCTCTGAATACAAGTCAGAGTGTTATCAGTCGACTTTGGACACGTTACCGAAGCACGGGTACCGTGGCTGAGCGCCATGGAGGACGGTATCGCTGTACCACACGGAGACAAGACCGATACATTCAAATCTTAACTCGAAGAGCTCCAACAATAACCGCCATGATGTTAGCCGTGAGGCTTCATCACTCTTCAGGGAACTTAATTAGCGACCAAACAGTCAGAAACCGCTTGCATGAAGTGAACCTTCATTCCCGAAGACCGCTACGGGTACCACCTATAGCAATGCACAATCGTAGGATTCGATATCAATGGGCTCTTGAACACAGAAATTGGGCAGAAGAACAATGGCGTTTCGTGTGCTTTTCTGATGAGTCTCGTTTTGGTATGAGGATACAAGACGTATACGACACTGGAGAACCCCTGGACGCCAACAGCGATTAAAATCCTGCCAGGAAGTCCATCCTTATAGTGGTGGAACCATCATGGTATGGGCGGGTATTTGGATCGGCGGAAGAACTGAGTTGATTTGGATCAGAGGCAACCTCAACGCTCAAATTTATGCTGAGACGATTGTATCAGACGTCATCGTTCCTCTACAAGTGCAAATCGGTCCCTTATTTCAGTTAATGCATGATAATGCACGACCGCACACCGCAAGAGTTGTAAGACAGACTCTCGCCGCAGCTAACATCAATGTCCTGCCCTGGCCTGCTCAGTCGCCAGACTTGAACCCGATTGAGCATGCATGGGATATGCTACAGAGAAGAGCTCTGCCGAATATGGAGGGTATCCAGTCGCAAGAAGACCTTTTTTTGTTGTTGCAACGAACATGGGCGGCCATTCCACAGCGTGATTTGGATGAACTCATTTTGAGTATGCCAAACCGATGTTCTTGTGTTGTTAGTGTTCGCGGTAGAAACACGGATTATTAATTGTTTAAGTTACCCAATAAAATTTTAGAGAAAACTGTTATTTCAGTATTTTTTTCGAACTTTTGTGTTAGTGGTTCAAATGTCAAATATCCCTTTATTAGGAAAATGGCAAATTTCTTTATCAATGCAAAGGTGACTTGGTTTATCGTTACTGTGACAAACGAAAACACTTTATTTGATGAATCCTTAAAGAAAATTTTAATTAATATCAATCAGGAGAAAAGTTATTGCAAAAATATATGTTGATCCCTAGACACTTTTGATGTGTGTATAATACTAATCTATATTTACCTAGTGAAAAATGTCTCACAAAGCGGTTCGAGTGTTTTTTTCTTCTCCATCTTGGGTGCATTTACAAACAATTAAACTCACATGCTCAAACAGCCAGACCCGGAAAAACTATCTGTAGGTCATACAAATATTTGTTCCGTTCGGGAATCGAACCCGCGACACGCAGCGTAGCAGTCGATCACTCCGCCACTTCGCCCACCGTGTCGAGCCTATCATTTCTATCTTAAAGAGACTTGTTGTAAAACAAAACTGTCTTAGCGAAAAAGGGTTCTAGATTATCTAAAAGTTTAAAATGCCCAAAAATGAGCCTATAAACCAGGGATGTTATGGATATGAAATTTCGGTTACGGATTGGATACGGATATAGGAATGATTATTATACCGGATACGGTTACGGATACGGATAATAAATTATTTCGGATTATCCGTTAGTTTCGGTTACGGATATTATATTTTTAAGGAATTTTAAAAGTAAAATACTAATAGGTAATAAAGTAGTTTTATTTCGTTTTTGGCAGGAATTACAATCAGTCTGTGAGTAATTATTACAGCTATTTAAAATAAATATAAATAATTATATTATATTGAGTATTATCTAAATTTTAGATGTTTTAGATCAAAAACACCTAAAATGAAAATGTAATAACAAAATTATTACTTATACTGAATCAGTAATTTCGTATTAAAAGAAAATATTGAAATTGGAATTAAATTAAGTTTACTTTAACTATAATTTAAGTCAAACATAACAATCATAGCTTCCTTTTTTATAATTTGTGCAAACATAACAATCATATCTTCCTTTTTTATTCTGAACTTAATCATACATTGTCTTACATTAATTTATAATAACATTAAACATTTTCAATAATCAAATTTTATCAAAGGTAAATTATACTTGACAAAAAGTAATTTCGCAGCCTTATCACCAGAAAGTCTATTTCTTAAAGGATCATAAATTAACCCAGCAGCACTGAAAATCTGTTCACTCGGTACACTGCCAGGCGGCGGAGAGAGGTACTGTCTGACTAAAGCACTTAAACTGTTGTACTTCGTATGCATTTTCCACCATAAAAGTGGATTTTCACTGAGTGTCAACCTTTTCTCACTATTGTATTGATTTAGCAATGCTTTTTTGACAATTAATTGATTGGGTACTGTATCATCCTCATCACCACCTACGTGCTCTTCTTCGTCACTTGCGCTTAATATTTCAGCTAGACAAGATTGAATGTATGAACTTGTTGATGGCAGCTGAGTCCGTGATCTCTTTGGTGAAGAAGGACCTTCATCATGAGAAGTTCTTGAACATCCAAGGATTCCTAGAATCTCTGTCTGTACTTGTTCCTTAGTAATTTCAGTGAAAAACTTGAGCTTGTAGCGTGGATCTAGATAAGTAGCTATTGTATATATTTTATTATTCTCAATGTCCTGAAATCTGATGCTGATATTATGGACCATATTTGTAATCATTAATTTAAAGTTTTCTGATGTGTCTTGTTTAGTCTTTTCTGTTTCTAATGTGTTTTTAAGAGTATAGACTAAAGGAATCACTGAAGCTATTGTCGCAGTTGCACTACTTAACTCCTGTGTAATTTCTTCGAATGGCTTTAATATTGCAATACACTTTTCCAAGTCGAGCCATTCATCAGCAGTAGGAATCGGTATAGTATGCGCGCCCGAATACAGTATCAAGGAGTCTTTTAATTTCAATATTCTATCCATCATATAATAAGTCGAATTCCATCTGTGAATAAATAAAACATATGTGAAATTAAACACCGTACAGAAGAAAAAAAAACATTTATATAAAATTATTTTAGTTTAAAATAGAAATATCTTACCTTGTAGAACAATCCTGAACGATACATAACTCTGTTTGGTTCAGTCTTTCTGTTTGAATTTGTTTTAATTCATTTTGAGCAATTAGTGAGTGATGGAAGTGAGTAGCAATTTTTTTGCACTTTGTAATCACTGGCGAGATAAATTCTTCGGTTTCCAATGCTGACCTAACACATAATTGAAGTTGATGAATAGTACAGTTTGCATCAGGGAAATTGGCCGTTCTCATAGCTTTTATCATATTCGATCCTTTGTCGCGTAAAATACAATGAACTGATTCATTGCTTAAGCCCCAATCTTGCAGAATACTGTTTAAATTATTCGCTATAATTTCACCTGTGTGCCGACCCTCTAATTGTTCACACTTGAGTATTATAGAAATTCTTTCATAATTATTCGTGATGCCATGAGCAGTAAGACTAAGTAACGAGACATTTGCGCTGGGCTCGGACCACACATCTGTAGTAAATGATAACTTCTCAAATTGTTTCAATAAGTCCAGAATCTTTAACTTCATTTTGTTGTAGATATCATTGCACAGTAAATTAGTAAAGTACTGCCGACCTCTAAGATTATAACGTGGTAAGGCTGCCTGAACTAATCTTTTAAATCCCACACCTTCTACAAAATTAAATGGCAAGTTTTGTAACGCTATCATTTCAGCCACTAATTTATCAATTTCTTTTTGTTTGGTATTAGTTTCATCCCAGGCACCTTTGTTTTTTAACGAATCTTTGAGTGTCAACTGTTTTTTACACTCTTGTAAAGGTGTCAGCTGCTTGGCTGTTTGTAGGTTATTTTGTTGGTTACCTTTTTCCAGTAGCAAAAGTTCTTCGTACTTATCACTATGTTGTGATTTAAGGTGAAGTTTTAGCGACGTAGTCCCACCTCCTTTCCTTGAAAAGCTTTTACCACACTGTTTACATTTTGCGGAATCGGTCATTTCATTAAAAAACGACCAAACTGCACTCGACTTAGGACGCATTTTATACAAATTCAATCGATTCCGTAACACAACCAACACTTTGTCAAAGAAGAAAAAAAACAAACAATGCGCGCAGCTTGTGTATCGGCAGTGTCGGCACTGGCAGCGGCCGGCCGATCAAAACAACTTGTCATAACGTGTCTCAATTAGGCTCCGCCCCTATCCGATACTATCCGAAACTTTCATTTCGGATTCGGTTACGGTTACGGATGATTTTTTATATCGGATATCCGATAGTTTCGGTTACGGTTACGGAGCTCCCTAACACCCCTGCTATAAACTGTCTTATCTTATTGAATTATTTTACCTATTTATGACTTCTTACAGCCATTACAATGCGGTACGTGTGTGATTGAATCAATGTATTGTGTGTTCCTGCAATCACTAGAACCATCAGTCAAAAAATGGCTAAATAGGGTATTGGTAATCTCGTTTCCTGGAACATAGGGTGTTCCCAAAGTAGGAACTATAATATGCTGACCAAATGACCAGCTGTCAAATAAATCTGAACAAGGGGAAAAACATTCCCGTGGGCCAGACTAGTCTGACCATCAATCGGACCACTGGGAAAATTCCGAATTTTGCTAGTCGAATATTGTTTCGTGCGAGATCGAACCCGCGACACGCAGCGCAGTAGTCGATCGCTCAGCCAATGCGCCAACTGTGTCATAAATAAAATAAATTCCTTTTTACAAAAAAAAAAAAGCGTCTTCCAAAGAAAAACACTACTTATTTATGTATAGTGAAAATAACCAATTTCAGAAGTTGGTGGAACTAAAATATAAAACCAAAGACACTTTCATACTTAGTTAATGTTCTCTTTATAGTGTTTTTTGGAAGTCGGTTGTTTTTTACCAACAGTCGGAAGTCTGGAATTTTTTTGATAATCATTCAAGAGGTACAGACGACAGTACATAAAGCTACTACAATCTGTCAGATTTCTTTAATACATTTTGAACTTTATCTCTACTGATTTAAGGCTCAAGGTTCATGGGGAATATTTTACAGTTTGGGGTAGCTAGACCTGCTGTCATCGTCCGTACCTACGTATCAAAAGATATTTTTTTAAATTGCAAAAATGAATTTATAACGCGTTTCGAACCGAAATCACTGTCGTTAATAAACACTAGTGATTTCGGTTCGCTTAAGACCTTTATACTAATAAGCAGCTACCTATTGATATAAAACCATAAAAATGAGACTAACAAATCATCAAATCCGAGCATGCCATTGGACTGGTTATCAAAGAGCAGGAACAGGCTATGCAGGTTGGCGATGGTCACCTCGTTCCAGCCGGGGAAGCGCTCTACCACCTTCTGCATACTCCAACGTCGATCTTTCTCCTTCATTTCCTACCATACCAGATAATTACACTATTACCATAACATAACAAAAAGATGGCAGGCGTTTTGTGAGACGACTTAATAATTTTTGACTCAAAATCTTTTAGTTGTGTTATTTTGGAAATAAGAGACCTTACCCATGCCTACATAAAAACAAACCAAGTTTGTAGTACATATCGAACTGGCGCGTGGCGTATCGACTAAAAATACACACCAAAATATAGGTACAGTCAGAAGCAAAAATATGTATACATTGCCAAGGCTCCAAAAATATGTAAACATCTTCGACTTTAAGACGAAGTGCTCAACTTGAAGAGCATAAAATTGTAGCCACCGGTTCACATCATAAATATGTATACGCTCATTGCTTCATTAAATTATGCCCACCACGCGTGAATACACGCTATTGATGGAAGCGTGCATACATAGTATTGTTCCTTTCGTGGTGGGCATAATTTAATGAAGCAATGAGCGTATACATATTTATGATGTGAACCGGTGGCTACAATTTTATGCTCTTCAAGTTGAGCACTTCGTCTTAAAGTCGAAGATGTTTACATATTTTTGGAGCCTTGGCAATGTATACATATTTTTGCTTCTGACTGTACTGATGACAGCCCGTCAAGCTACCACAATCTGTCAGATTTTTTATTGGATTTTCAACTTTATCTCTAAAGCATTAAGGCTCAAGGTTGATTGGGAATATCTGACAGTTTGGGGGTAACTTGACCTGTGCGACTACCATGAGTTTTCATTACGACATTGGATCATTATACGCATGGACCGCTTTTAGCGCTCTCATTGGTTGAGTGTTTTTACAACCTTGAAGCGGGCCAATCGATGAGTCAAACGCGCTCGATATCGATGATGGAGTCTTCGTGATGAAAACTCATAGTAGCCACACTGCCTGTCCTTACTTTCCACAAGTTTTCGAGAGGAACACGTGTAGCGGGTGCGTAAACTCGCAATGACGTAGCGGCTTGTTGACAAACATTTATACAGGGTTGCGCTTAAAAGTTTATAAACACGCCATCATACAAGGCGAGTGCGTCATAAAGGATAACTTGCAGAAGTAGACTTGCGCAAGCAATTCTTTCTGGGTAAACTTACTAATTATTCAGGACTAAAGATTCTAGAACTCTTCTAAATTGTAACTAAACTAAATAGGTACCTACCTATACAACCAACTATGTAACGGGACAAATAGGGATGCGAGGACGAATCGTGAATAGATTTTAGAGTTGAAATAGAATAGTTTTATCGCCAACAAAGACGCTTCATTTTAATACATTAAAGACATTAGGTACTCCCTTATTACAAACCATGGATTTTGTATAGATAGGGTAACCACCTAAATGATTATAGAATGATACACTTATAGGTACTTCTTCAAACATAAGAAGTGCAATTTGACGTTTTATACTTTTCATGACGACACAACTTTGTACATGCGTAACTCTAAATCTCTGCGTAATTTTAAAATTATTTTTATTTTATCACAAACTGAACAATTCTTAATCACTTAATTTACATTACAATAAGTATTTCAAACAAAGCAATATAACCAATGTTGACAATAAATCGTATTTTTTCTCGACGTCGTGTCAAAGTCACGTATTAAGGTACTAAGTATAAGTGTTGTGAGTGTGACTCTTCAAATTCACTAGTATACCAATAATCGTTAAAAATTACCGAATAATCGAACTTACTAATAACGATCGTTTTCAATGAAAGCGTCCTTTATTATTTAATTATATTTTTGCTGATTTCTAAATGTCAACGAAAACGGCTATTTAAAATTAAACATAAACCCTCTTATTCATAAAACTGCTTATAGTTAACTAGTGATTAGCGATTCTTTAACCATACATTTTTGACCTTTTAACGTCACTTAACTTAAATCATCCTTTATGAATAAACACCACAGTGTTTAAGGGGTTTATTCATAATCGATTATTAAAATTAAGTGACGTATAAGCGTCTAAAATGTATGTTTAAAAAATCGCTAATCACTAGTTAACTTTAAGCACCGTTTATAATCAAGGGGGATAGTTATTGTAATTTTAATAAGTTTTGTAAGCAAAAACGCTCGTGTTCAAGTCTTGACAAAAATACATATGAAAATTTCTTTCATCTAAAATTCAAACATTTACAGTCATAAAATAAATAAATCTGTAACTTTAATCGATTAGAAATTACAAAGAAATGAAATCAATATCTAATATAAATCGGATATTGTAGTAATCGATTTTTTTAACCTAATCCCTATTCTTCAATATGTCAGAAGTGTCAAATTGCACTTCTTATATTTGTAGGAGTATAATACTTATAGACATGCAGTTCTTTATATAAAAATGACAGCTTAGATCGATACTAAGTTGTCACTTCTGTATGAAAAGCTTTGACTAACTTCAATAAAGTTGGAAATACAAATACTGACTCAAAGGTTAAGTCTGGAACTAAAGTTAGATTTCGTTTTGTAATAAAGGGGTACGAGTCCTGTAATGTTCGGGTTGCAATTAACTGCCTCTAACACAGTTTTTAATGTTCAGACATAACAAAGATGGTGCTAGCCCTACATGCACCCTAATTGCGTAACACATCATTACTATCAGTTGAAACCATTTTGAAGCTTATTGCTATTCTATTGCTCCCCATGTTCGAAAAAGTATCTGTTCAAAAAAGTAAATAACGCAACGAATGCTGTTAAACTGTCAAAATGAAACCCATTGCTCCTGATAATGTGTTACGCAGTTACCCTGCAGGTCAGAAAGAAGTCTTTTTTTATGTTAATGAGGGTAACTGTAGCATATAGGTATTATATGGGTACAGTTATTAATGTCCAAGGGTCAAAACAACAACCATTAGGAATACAAACAAATCATAACTTGATGAGATGAGTATTACAAACAGAACTACCAACAATCAATTATATTATAAATTAGATAATATAATTGACTTTAATGAATGTACAAGTATTTGTACATTTATTACAGTCCTTTTTGGCGGAAAACTATATTAAATTTCTATGTTAAAATGCTTTTAAAACCCTTGTTCCGATCGTAAAACGAGGAGAATAGAAATTTTATGGTGACCCTACATTCCTATTCACCTCGTTTTACGATCACTTCAGACTTCATATTACATATTAGCCAGTCAGCAAGTTGATAACGAGACCATTCATAGTTAAAGAAAACAAACTTTTTAGCTCAGTGTAGCTATCATGAGTTTACATTACGTGACTCGATCGTCGATATCGAGCGCGTTTGACTCATCGATTGGCCCGCTTCAAGGTCGTAAGAACTCTCAACCAATGAGAGCGTCAAACGCGCTCGATATCGACGATCGAGTCTCGTAATGAAAACTCATGGTAGTTACACTGATTGTGCATCACCGGCGCAGATTCCCTTGTTCACCAACTAAACCAAATTTAAGTTTAGTGCACCTTTTCTTCTGAGCTACTGAAGGCGATTGAAGAACCGATCTTTAGGGATCTTCAGAAGTTATTTAATTCAGCCATAGTCAAGGGAAAAATGCCACAGGTATGGCACCCTTTTGAAAAATTACAGACCCATCTCACTTCTGAGTCATGTTTATAAGTTGTTTTCGAGAGTTCTCACGAATCGTCTTTCCGAAAGGGCTTTAGCACTGTAGACCACATACATACGCTGCGGCAGGTTATACAGAATACCGAGGAGTATAAACTACCCCTATGTTGTACCGACTCCTATAAAGATTGGAGACTCTGTTCTCGAAGTTGTTAACAGTTACTTGTACCTGGGACAAACTATCCAGTTAGGAAGGTCCAACTTCGAGAAAGAGGTCAATCGTCGAATCCAGCTCGGCTGGGCTGCTTTCGGGAAGCTACGAAGAATCTTCTCGTCCGAAATACCGCAGTGTCTCAAGACAAAAGTCTTCGACCAGTGTGTGTTGCCAGTGATGACATATGGAATTGAGACGTGGTAGCTAACAATGGGCCTTATGAGAAGGCTCAAAGTCACTCAAAGGGCAATGGAGAGGGCTATGCTTGGGGTTTCACTGCGCGATCGAATCAGGAATGAGGAGATCCGCAGAAGAACGAGAGTAACCGACATAGCCCGAAGAATTGCAACACTAAAGTGGCAGTGTGCTGGACACATTGCCCGTAGGACCGATGCCCGATGGGGCCGACGGGTTCTCGAGTGGCGACCACGCACCGGAAGACGTAGCGTGGGTAGGCCCCCGACAAGGTGGACCGACGACCTGGTGAAGGTCGCGGGAAACCGCTGGATGCGGGAGGCGCAGAACCGGTCGTCGTGGAGAACCTTGGGGGAGGCCTATGTCCAGCAGTGGACGTCTTTCGGCTGAAATGATGATGATGATGATGATAAACTACCCCTTGGCTTGGCGTTTATGAACTACGAAAAAGCCTTTGATTCGATCGAGACCTGCATGGGCTGTACTGCAATCTCTCCAGCGGTGCCAAGTAGACTAACGGTATATGGAAGCGCTGAAGCGTTTGTACGAAAACGCCACCATGTCAATCCGAATACAGGACCAGATCTCGAAACCAATACCTTTGCAGCGTGGTGTCGCATAGGACTAGACATCAACATCAATAGCGAGTACATTACACACCTTCGGTTTGCGGATGATATCGTAGTCATGGCTGCGACTGCGGAGGACCTGAGCACTATGCTCGAAGACTTCAGTAGAGCCTCCGAGCGTGTCGGTCTTAAAATTAACATTGACACAGGACAAGACGAAAGTCATGTCTACTGCTCATGTTGTACAGACACCTATAAAGATTGGAGACTCAATTCTCGAAGTTAATTGTGGACAGTTACGTATACCTGAGACAAATCATCCAGTTAGGTAGGTCCAACTTTCGAGAAAGTGGTCAATTGTTGAATCCAACTCGGCTGGACTGCTTTCGGGAAGCTACGTAGAATCTACTCGTCCGAAATAGCGCAGTTTCTCAAGACAAAATTCTTTGACCAGTGTGTGTTGCCAAAATTTTTGGAACTGAGACATGGTCGCTAACAATGGGCCTTATAAGAAAGCTCAAGGTCACTCAAAGGGCAATAGAGAGGCCTATGCTTGCGGTTTCACTTCGTGATCAAATCAGAAATGAGGAGATCCGCAGAAGAACGAGAGTAACCGATATAGCTCGAAGAATTGCAACTTTTAAATGGCAGTGACATTGAGTCGCCGGGCCAACGGGTTCTCGAGTGGCGACCATGCACCTGAAGACGCAGCGTGGGTAGGCCCCCGACAACGTGGACCGACGACTTGGTGAAGGTCGCGGGAAAACGCTGAATGCGGGTGGCGCAGGACCGGCCGTCGTGGACATCCTTGGGATAGTCCTATGTCCAACAGTGGACATCTTTCCGCTGAAGTGATGATGATGATGGTATTTTTCTTTCTATTCCATTACGAAAAAGAGAGATGATACAAATTAGTTTAGTCATTTTAAATTAGTCGGCGCCTTACGAAAATTGACGTAATTTTAGTAGCCATGTTTCTAAGCGCGTCTGAAGCTGAACTATCTATGGAATACCGAATATCTTAATTTGACAACATCGGGGTCACTGCCAATATCACAGATTCGCAAATATTGTAATTTTAACTCAAGTGACGCAAATATTGTAACCTCAAGTCAACTGCAGCTTTGACCCGTACGTTGAAACGCTATTTAATCGCCTCTGATCTCGCCTGCTGATCGCTCAGCTGATCGACACTAGATACGTGATCATACTTAGGGCCTTTGGCCGTTTTTGGCAAAAGAATTAGCATTGCCATTCAATTAGCAATGTCCTTTGGGCACGTTTCCGGATGAAAGGGATTCGGACGAGTGTCTCGACGCCTAAATATCCTTTTGTTTTTTTTTTTTGGATATACTTCTATAGTCATATCACAATGATCTTTAGTCTCGAGACGATAAGGTTGCTATTGAGTGCCTACAACTTTCAAAGGCCTGTTACAATCGCAAGGGATCACTTTTTGTTGTAATAAGTTTGCTGTTGGGTTGCAGTTGTCTCAGGTAAATTTTTTGTGAACGGACTCTACTGGCCTTGTGAAAGGACTCTACTGGCCTAGGATTTTTTTTTTTTTTACATTTCTGTGGTCTTATCCATCACAAGTACTCGTAAAACATCTTACGTGATTATACTGTCGTTGCTCTGCAAGTCGTGTATAAAACAAATCGACTAGTTTGTCGTAGTCCGTCTGGATATTCCGCTGTTGATCTGTTACTTTCTTAAGAGGTTCACCTATAAATTGGTAATAGAATTCTTTGCAATATAATGTGTTTTATTAAGGTTTTGAAAACTGAGACAATACACCTACTAATACCTTCTACGGTATCAAATAAAATCAGCTAGCGAATCTCGGCACATATGATGGATATAAAACTCTGTAAAATCACATTAGCATTAAAAAGGCGAAAGTTAGGAATGTGTGCGTCTGTTTGTTACTTCTTCATGCCGACATGACACATTTAGTTTATAATTATAACCGAAGAAACGACGTCAATTTGTAACATAAAATATTTAATATACATAGATAGTCATCATCATCTCGGCGTTAATCCCAGTCGCATCCGTAGCTTCTCAGCTTTGGAGTCTGGGGTCCGCTTTACCGGTGTAACTGCTGATTTTGGCTAAACTTCGATATTTTCCGTGAAGCGACTGCCGTCTGACCTCCACAGCCCGAAGGCGATATCTAAGCATTGCAGTTAAACCAATTGTGAATTTTGAGGGCTCCAACAACCCGTAACGACTGCCACTAGATGTTCGTATGGCAACCGGGACCAACGGCTTAACGTGCGACCAGTGCAAATATTCATATTCATTCATACAAATATTTGCACTGTGCAGGGATCGAACCCGCGCCTTTTTGCGCAGCGGCCGCGTTCGCTACCGCTACGCCATGGAGGCTGTTAATATAGAATATACATAGAGTCTCGCAACGTATTCCTTGGCCGCTGTGCCACCAACAGCCAACTATCCTCAAAAACAAAATATGTTTTATCATATTTCGATACCATCACGTGTGCAAAATTTCGCTAGCTAATTTAATTTGGCCGCTTATGCATACTTACTTGTTACCTATCACTCCTATATTTCCCAAAAGGGAACGTACCTACGCAAGTCTCCAAGGTTTGCCAGATGTAATAAAATAATGAGTCGGCAGAGGAGTATATTGATATTAACTGTGGACAAAATATCCAGACTCTGCACACTATTGAACACACCTGGGAATCGAACTCAGGTACACACACGTTCAGATGCGCTTCTGACTAGGTAGGTACACGTGTTTACCAGTTCTGATTGTATGGTAGGTTACCTGTTGCACTAAAGTCCTCCTGTCTGTAGAAACAGATCGGTTTCCGCTTCACCGGATACTCGAAGAATCTGCCCAAACTGGAGAACATCGCGCTGATTTGATGACCCATCTTAGGAAATTTCCCTTATTTACTAAGCTTGCTAAACTACTTAGGTAAATAACTGCTATTTCAAATATTTTAACGCAATTATAATCCGTAATTTAATTTGGCATAGACATAACACACGCATTGGTACACCATGTGTCAATTTACCAGACTTTTCAAATCGGGTTGGTTATGGTTTGTCAATGGAAAATTTGAAATGGAAGCATCTGGGTTTGTATGAAATGTTGACACCATCATTGCTCCAGTATCCGTATACAGCATAGACATATAATCTTATCTGCAGTATTTTTTTGGTGTGAAAGGAGTAAGAGAGATGGCCTATGATTTCGGTATATAAAGATAGAGAGATAAAGATAGAAGAAACTTCGTTTCCTCTCTTTCTTTCAGAGTGCTACAATTCTCATCTCTAAGGCATCATCATCATCATCATCATTATCAACCTTTTTATGGTCCCACTGCTGGGCACAGGTCTCCTCTCATACAGAGAAGGAATGAGCGTAATCACCACGCTTGCTCAATGCGGGTGCCCAAAGGCATGCCCATTAGTATATTTATGGTATACAGGATGAATAACACAATCCTTTTTTCACAACGGCCCAATGATGATGTTAACGTATCATAAGTACGGCCTGTACCTTAATACTTCAGTGATAAAGTTGAAAATCTGTTAAAGAAATTTGATAGATCGTAATAGCTTTAGTGCTGGCATCTAAGTTACACAGTCATTATACCTATATGTCGGCCAAATTCGATAAAGAATAGAGGTAAACAAACCGTTGCTTGGCAACGAGTAGTTTACGCCTAAAAGACAGATGTCAAAACCTATTCTACATACTTAGATGATTTTCATAAAAGTAATAATTCTACTTCCTACTAAAGTAAACAGTTTATTTGTTTAGATATTTATGATTTGCATAGAATGCTTAACCGATCTGAATGAAATATGACACACATGTAAGCTAATTTCCTAATAGATTAAATTTTTTATATACAGGCTGTATCTGACATCGTAACGCAAACTTCGCGAACAGGCTAGACCGCATGCCACTAATAAAAGTATGATAGTCATTTATGTCGTTAATGAACGGTTACAGAATTCACAGTGTTTAAAAAAAAGTGTCGGCTCGGCCTTTGAACGTTGCAAGCATGCCGCCGTGCGGGTTTGTAGGTATGACGTTGATTCCTGATGTGAACTCTATTAAATCAGCTGATAAGATAGTTTTTCGAGTTTTGTTTTAATTGTGCTTTTTTGTGGAGTTAGCGAATTGATTAATGTTTACTTTAAAATCTTATTGGCTTATAAAAGTATAGCATTTATGAACGGTCTAAAGGGAAAAAACTACATATAATTTTTTGTTAATCATGAAAAAGCCGACGAAAAATTCCACCACTGGGGGGTACAGAATCATGTACTGGATCCATGGTACTCGTTTGTGCGTCGATGTCAGATACACCCTTTCTTATACTTCTTCCATGCTTTAAAGTATTACAAGGCATGTGTTATGCAGTCGATTTGAAGGTAATTAAAATACGCAAAATTGTATTGACAAATTCCTCCACTTTATTCATTGGTTGAATTCCACAAAATGTGTTTGTTACCTGGATTTCATCCGTCTTTCTTTTTTGTAGGGCTATCATGTAAAATTAATGTCGACTTTTTAGTGGTTTTTCGAAATACCGAGTTATTTTGCATGTTATTTTAGTGATTCTATTGATATATGCTGCAATAGGAATTGTTAATAAATAGCTAGCATGCCGATAATCATGTAAATAACAGGAGATTAGTAAAACGTGAGTTATGATAACCCTAAATTGGTTTATTTACCTCTATTCTTTATGGAGCTTGGCGACAATATAAGTGTTATAGGTCACGGATTCGAACCGACAAAAGGGTTAAGAGAACATTGTCAGGAAACCGGAATATTTCCCTACAATGTTCCGAATCCTAGAATATTTGATAAAAAAAAAATGAAGATAATGGTCACATAACAAGCCTCACGTGGGAGTATGTGGATGTCACGCCCATGAGGCTTGTGAGGACACAGAGGCTCAATGCAATTGTCTTAAAAATAAATATGTAAAGAAAACCCCGTCCGGCCCATAAGGATAATAAAGGTTAGGTAAACACATGACCAAATAAAATATAAAATTTTACATAATCATCATAGTAACAATACCAATGTACTTTGAAATAATCTTTTCTTTTTTCGCGAATTAGTTCAAACTTCCCCAAAATTTGTTATTTTTTTAGTGAGAACACCATTTTCGACTGTATTATTATGAGCGAAGCAACCGCGTGCCTGCCGCACATGTAAAGGGTTTTTCAATAGGGACGCTCGAACTTTGACAGGGCATAGCGGCCATCTTGGTAATGCGATAGCTGTTAAATTTGGCATGAATACATATTTAGTCGTGACATTTCACCATGGAACGCCACACGCTTCAACAACGCGTAGAAATTATTAAAATTTATTATCAAAATCAGCGCTTTATTCGCCTAACGTTCCGTGGCGACCGATATCGGACGATGATAACAATTTTTTTGTGGCCTAGGGTAGGTGGTATGGATCTTACAAACATGTGGTTACAACAGAACGGCGCCACTTGCCATACAGCACGGGAATCATTAAATTTATTGACAGAGAAGTTCGAGGGCTTCGTCATCTCGCGTAGTGGCGACATCAACTGGCCCCCGAGATCGTGTGACTTAACACCGCTCGATTATTTTCTGTGGGGCTACGTGAAATCTCTAGTGTATGCAGATAAACCACAGTCAATTGCTGCCCTAAAGGGCAACATAACTCACGTTCTTCGTGAAATTGAGCCCCTTTATGCGAAGACGTCCTTCAAAATTGGTCCACCAGAATACATCTACAGCGGAGTTGCGGTGGCCATTTGGCTGATATTATTTTCCACACATGTCATTGGATATTCTATAAAATGTAATAAAAATTGTGGGAATATCACTTAAACAGATTGTTTTATTTAATTTCAATGTTCGAGCGCTCTTAATGAAAAACCCTGTATTAAGTTACCTCCTTTTGCGAAATAATATTAATTTTTTTAGAGGAATGTTTTTTGAGTTTAGCCCGGCTTTATAGACATTTGTAAAATCAGCTATCGATACATAACAATGCCTTCACGGATCGGACAGAGATTTCTTTACATAATGTATACACGGCGTTATATGCAGTGTACATTTTTCCCCTTTCCTTTAAACGTACAAACTGTTACATGATTCTAGACCTCACAAATTTTTGTAAAACATTTTTAAAGAGAAACAGAATTTTTTGCCAATCCCTCTATGAACGAAACCATATTTTGGGACGGGCAACTAGAATCTCTCTCTAGAAATCTAGGGCAAATAGAATTTTCTTCTTCTATATTCTTGTCATAATTGACTTTCAAAACTGCCTTGTATGTGCCTCCTTGGAATAAATTCTTTAACTTTGACTGGGGACTCAAAGTCAAAAGATTTTTTTCATCAGGTTATAGTTTCAATTCAAGTTACAGGCGCCAGCACATCAAACTACTCGAACCTGTCAATTTTCCCAATCAACCTTGAACCTAATGCTTTTGCGATAAAGTTAGAATTCTATTACCTATAGAAATTTTCTAGATTGTAGTCGTGCTGACGTCTGTACTTAACAGTTTGTGCGTCTTTGTGCCTTACATCAAGTATAATAAATATCTACTAATTGATTATTATATATTTTGAATTTTGTATTAGTGAAATGTTTATCAAAGCACCAGATTTCAACATATTCCTAGTTTTGTAAAACATTATTTAAGTATGGAATACCTACCATGCTTCTTTTACAAGAAGATTGCTGCAGGGCAAGTGTGTGGATAAAAATAAAAGACCATTTTTCTATCAATCGCTTGATTAATTTCTTATACAAAATTCATTTAAAAAATTTCAAAAATTTGACATATATAGCGTCGTAGGTACATAAATTGATTGGATTATAAGGATGAATTTAATGTAATGTAATGATGTATGAATATGTATCGAAGGTAAAAAATAAAGTTAATGAAATACGGTAGGCAATAATATAGTCTAAATTAAAATATAGGAACACTACAAAAAAAAAATTCAGTCTCATTACACACATTAGAGATGATTACAATAATTACGTAAGCTAAGGTAGATAATATAATCTAGCGGAAATAACTGAGTCTTACCTGGTCACACCTCCCATCAGCCACGTGCGCCCACTTATATAGTCGCTGATTGGGTGGCGCGAGGGACAGCCTCCTCAGTTATTCCCGCTAGGTGCTTATAATAGAACAAGACTGTTGTCCACTCGCCATGACAATTGTAAGCTGAACTACACTACATGAATATATGTATATGCAATTGCTCAAGTCAAACTAAACGTGATAGTGCTATGGACGCCTCTACGATAACATTCTAGAGAAAACTAAAAATTAAATAAAATAGTAGACAACAGGCTTCTAAAGCGGTGATCAAACCACCATTCCACCATTCATGGTTACTTTCGCCTCTCTGTCAGTCTTAAAATCATTACAAAAAAAGAGGTAGTTTATGGTTAATCTTTGAACACCACTAGGAGCCTCGCGGGAAGCTAGGACCAAAGGGCTTGGTGCTGACTCCCAGCGAGTCACGTGTGCAAAAATACTACTTACATACACATTGATATTGACAATATCATTCATCCACCCTTTGCTGACGATGTAGTGGTCCTCTGCTTGTCCTCTGGATACTAGTTTTTGAAAAAGTAAACCAAGCATTGCTTCAAACAACCAAATACACGATGCCCACGAGTCAAGATTTACGCTTGATCTTAGAAAGTTAACCGGGGGGTTTTAGTTATTAGCATCTCTTCTAGCTGCAAATGCTTCCATAAAACAAGTCAGCTGCGGTCTTAATGTTGTGGAATAAAATTTGCTAGTAGACATCGTGCATCAGGTTTGGTGACCACGAATAGAAAAGCCAGGCTTGTGTTTGTCACAGCTGGATCACGTGACATTTCGACAGCTACTGTCATGTCCCTTGAGGCTGGCTTGTCTATGCGCTAGCGATTGCAAGAAGCGAGCTCGTCTGCAGGGACACTTGCAAAGGGGCGATGGATGCACATAATTTCTACACTAAGACTAACACAACACAAGCTCCTAGTTAAAGTTACAAAAATAGCACGAAAATGGCTTATTACATTCGCTAAAATCTCATAATTGTATCATTATTATTATGCAGTTTTAGTGTTGCGTCTCACTTAGCTCCGACACCCTTACCAAAATGTCTCAACTAACTGCTGAATGTTCAGAATGCTTTTACAATAATCGTGAGGCATCAAAAAACTTGTACAAAAATTATCATTAATCCAAATATTATTTAGTTCTCAATTTTATTGTATTTATCACAAAACCACAATTATACTGCTAGCAGCTAGCAGATTTCACAAAGTACATCGCTTTACGACAAAATATTCCTTTTGATTTTGTGATCATCACGGAAGTATGTTTAATTGTTTACTAAGGTCGTCTGTATACGCGACACTTCATTACTTATTAATTTCACTTTTAAACCGAAAACAAGTAAACACACTTTGTGAATCCACAAAACCATTTCAGTAACAAAATCATTTTAAATAAAACATAATCAAATTATATCAAAACAGTCATAAAATTAAGTAATGCATCAGCAGCTTTCAGCTCGATTCTACAATAACGACCTCAGGTCTAGTTGTTACCAATACTCGACTTGTCAGAAGATATAATAAAATTTTTAATTTTAAACAAAGGTAACTAGTAGTTATGTGAAAGTAGAGTATGTCAGGAGTCATCTGACGAAGGGTATTTTAAACAAAATACTCTTCGTCAGATGACACCTGCTGTACCGTCTGCAAGGCTCTGAGACAGCCTTTCCACGGATCATTTAAAACTTCGTTCACGACATGCCCGCGGCACTCTAGGAGTGTACCAGTTCTAAGATGGAGGGATTTGCTTTGCAATTCCGTTACCTATGTTTCAAACGACAATAGACTCAGTATTTACTATAATTATGAGATTCGTTGTCGGCTAAAAAACATACTGTGACCGAAATAAGAAAATATTGAAAGTATAATAATGATAAAAAATGCATTTCATGCAACACATTATTTTAAAAATAACGTAATACTTTAATAATGGCACTGAAAAAAAAGTAAACGTTAATTCCATCACGTATTGGAAAATATAAATATTTAATTAATTATTAATTTGTGAATTAATAATGCGGAATTCGTCAACACCGTTAAGACGCAAGCTACTGCACATTTTTAACCTAACTTAACGCGTTGCTCGGCACGGCTTTCGCTTTAACTATTTCAACTAACTTGGTGTTATTATATAGGTACGTGATTATCTTATTATATTAAGGTAAACATTTCACACTATTTTATTTACATACCTGTATATGAAAATAAAGTAAGTTTATTTATGTACATTTTAAATGCGTTAACTGTAACAAGTTATAGTGGATACATGCTTGTGCAACGTGTAATGTAATCAGCACTGATTGTAACACTTTACATGGACTTTCAACGAACAAAGGACAAAGAAAGAAAATAAACTTACCCTATGGCAGTGATTAGACAATCATTAGTTGGAGACCGAGCATTTCATTAGTTTAGTAATGGAATACTCGGGGCCATGACACTTGTTACGATAACCGATGTTACATTACATGATACAAAAGGCTGTACTTAGCCTAAGAGAAGCTTTGCTTCAAAACTACAAAATGCTGAATAAGAATAAATTCACTTTTAGTGGGATTAACGTGGTTACTATTATTAGCCGAAAAATTACTACAGTTGTACCTACCAGATAACCAGAAGTATATAATCACTTTGTAATGTTCATGGGCTCTTGTAAAGTTCCCATGAACAGCATGTAATGAAAAGCCTGTCCGATCAATGAAGGCGGTCACGTGGATCTTCACGACATATTTATGGTATGCATAAACATATTGAAGATAAAAATATAATTATTGAATATTCTTGCAACAATCAAAACTGCGATACATTTCTATTGTCACACTGATCGAATTGCCCCGTAGAACAAGAGTGCGACACTCATGAAAAAATGCCAGCCTAAAGCCATTTTAGACAAAAAAAAAAAAAAAGAACACACTGATTTGAGTTCATTTGCGGGCGCCATTTTGTTTGCTTCCCGCGCTTCTGTTGTGCTTGCTTAGCACAAGAGCCTAAAGCCATTTTAGACAAAAAAAAAAAAAAGAACACACTGATTTGAGTTCATTTGCGGGCGCCATTTTGTTTGCTTCCCGCGCTTCTGTTGTGCTTGCTTAGCACAAGCGTGTGACATCTTTACATTATAATTTTCTTTATTATAATAATTTTAGTACAGCCATCTCGGATCGGACAGGGTTTTATTACAAAATTGTACTATTAGAGACGGCTTAAAGCGCTGACGATACACATAGTGCACCGTATAACAAGAATATTATGTCATGTATTTGTTTACTTTATGTAATATATTTGTTTACTTATACTATTAAGGGAAAGACTGCTAATATATGCGAAAACCGTACCTACACGAGCGTTCTTAGACCACGAATAAATAAAACGAGCCCAAAATAATGCTACCGATGTCTTGTGACAGATAGTTAGACTTCAAACAATAATTTTCCCATCTTAAGTAATTAATTTCAGACTCATATTCCAGTCAACGTTATCTATAATTATCAGTACCTTAATTTATGTCTACTGTCCACACCGTTACTAGAAAATTTTTGTTTGAAGCATCAAATTTTTAGGAATACCACATATTATTTTAAGAAGACTTACGCTAGAATAATCCTAAGTACAAACGTGAAAATGTATCCTAACCGTATAGTAACTTACAGTACGATCATTATGCGTTAGTTTAGTTTATTGGGAGAAAATTCTAGCGTTGATTACGCAATATACACGAGCTAATTACCGCGAAGGGAAACAAGAGTTACCGGACAAACCACCGCGCAGGAATTACTCAGTGTTAGGTTTATGTGAACTATTCTCTGCCTATATCGAAAGCAGTAATAGTAATAAACTCCGAGTCGCAACGCAATCGAATATTCTGTGAGCTTCTGGTGACTCCCGTGAAGCACATTATACATTTAGCTACAATTAGGAGGGTACATTGAGAAAAAAACTACTTGCAAGTATAGTTTGTCCATGTAAGCCTTTTCAATCGATTGAAGCTAATTTTATATAAATTCACTATAAATTTGATTTACTTATATATATTTAGGGGTCTAACACGCTTCAACAGTATTAAATCAAAAGCTAATGGAGGAAAAGATTCAGCAAAAAAAAAACAGCAGAGGAGCCTGATAAAAAAAATGTTAAGACTTTGCCACATTCATCCTCCTTCCTCATTTGGACGCCTGCTAGGAAGGCGTAAGTAAGCTTGCCTCGAGGCAAGGCCTAGCGCGAAATTAAAGCTTTTGCCTGCTTCAATCAAAGCCACAGACGAAAATGTAGTACATTATATTGTAACCAAAAGCTTTTCCTCCCACTCAGCTCCTGATAGACATTCAATATTATACCATAAGATTAAATCCCGTATAATACATGGTTTTCACACAATCTGTCTTAACTTAACTGAACTGACAAATCTCTAACTACATTTCGACAAAAACTGCGCAAATTGTTTGCAAACGATAAATTGTAGGATAACTTAGATCAGCCACTGTTTTTGAGATTTGGCGTTAGAAAAAAATAAAATAATGGTATATATATATGTAACAATATATAACAGACCGATGCTAGGGTAGTAAGTGTGTCAAATTATTGAAAACCATGACGGGAGAAACAGTGCACAAAGTCTAATACAACGATACACGAGTGATGACTAACCCACCTATGCCCCCCTCCTCCTCCTGCATGCAACTAAACTTAGATTTAAATTATTTATCTAACAATTAATTATATTAAGTGAACACATAGATACTGAACACATAGGGATGTATCTCGAAGTCACCTAAGATACGTTTTGAAAAATATCATATCGATTTAATATTTCTTTTTTATTATTAAAATCAATTTCACTATAATATTTGAACTAAAACGAAAAATCTTGTATACGATCACGCGAATAAAAACTAATCGAAATTATTTTTAATTTAGGTACGATTATCTATTATTTTGCTAATACAAATGAAATGCGTGAAACTACCTTTTACGCACTCACAACACAATATCCCATTTATGGTGACCGAACGTTGACTTTAATATCGTCAACAGGCATTATACTTATTATCAAAATAAATAAATCAATTTAAAAGAACGCCATGCCATTCTCACTCAACTGTAATTCATTGCTCACTTTTCTTTTAATTAACCCGATCAAGCCGGCAGTCAGTTTTGCGACATAAGGAAAATTACAAATAAAATAATAAAAAAAAAAACCTTTCACATTTTGCGTATGAAAATAAAAATATCACGTCTCATAAGCAAATACGACAATAAGATCATCAGCTTAGATCTCAAACGAGGTACGTTTGTACATTTGCCAAATGTCATTAATACTTAGAATTTGGTTTAATCGCGCGACACAGCCCGCCGGTCGACATCAGCGCCGGCGCAACTCAGCTTCTTTAAGACAGTCTTCTAAAGTCAGTCTTAAAGTTTTATTGCATTGATTCTTTTGCGCATCCATACATTTTCCCATCCCATCTTATCAAGCCGCGAAGAAACAAAAGAAGCTTTCGATAAAAAATAATTAATACAAACATAATTCTAGCCGAGCGCGAGTCACCGCAGCACGCGCCCTAACTACAATAAAAATATTATATGCACCTAAATCATTATGCAAAATAACTTATTATAAAAATACATGTTAACGTCTGCATTAATTAATTAACCAAGTTATAAAACACAAAATTTAACATTGTGGAAAAATACTTTTCAAGTTATCCTTTAATTTATCTTACATAAAAACATCTTTTACATCACATTGTGATTCTTTAAATGTAATATATCTTTACGAATTATCTATTCAATTATATACGCGATACATCGCAGGGTTCGGACCAGAGTACATTTATAAGTAATCGACATTAAATATTTAGTGCACCGTCTATGAGTTTGGTGTGATCTACAGTTATACAGATTAATGACAGCTATTTATAATTGCGGCATCTAAATTATACTGCAAACATTGTTTGGTCCTTAGAGACTAGTCAAATATGAAGAAAATCAAAGTACTGGTAACGAAGAATATATCAGGACTCACAGAGAACATGATCCGTCCATCCACGTGAGGTCAATGGGCAAACTATGTGTCTCCGCGCAAGCTATGCTCGATTGAATTTTTCCAAAGGTTAATATATTGGCACATTGTCAAATTAATCACAAATAAAACAAAACAAAATAAAATACATAAGGCAGACCTTAGGTCTACAAACTTAGTTAGCCTTAAGATTACATACAGTAATATAATACTAATATACTTTGATGTATTGCTTGCCGTGGGAGGAGATGTCGCGCGCGGTGTCGGGCAGAGTCTCGAAAAGCACGACGAGGAAGCCCTCGGGCGTGAGCGCCACGTCGCTCGGCCGATCCTTATCGTCCAAACCGGGGCTCTTCAGGTCCACGGACCACAAAATACGCAGTTCTGACGTAAACACTAACACACGGTGGTTCTTGGAATCGGCGACTATGAGGCGTCCGTCATCGTCAGTCACTATCCCTGATGGGCGATTGAGTTCACCGATTCCAGAACCTTCGCGACCCACAACGTGTAGCACTTTAGACAAAGACGGGTCCACCATTAATAGCCGATGATTCTCAAAGTCCGACACTATAATGTTGCCCGATATCGTAAAACACACACCTCTAGGTGTGGTAGGTCCTTTCAGCATTTTTGCCGGGTTCGGACCTTCAAACACGTACTTCGTAATGAAAGTTCCGTCACTGGTAAACAGTTGAATGCGATGATTACGCGTATCAGTCACTATAATATTTCCTATCGTATTTACAGCGACATCCCACGGATATTGGAATTGTCCACATTCCTTACCGAATGAACCGAACTTGACAATAAAGTTACCGGAAGGTGTGAATATTTGCACTCTATGATTGTCCTTATCAATCACAATGATGCGTCCGTATATATCTGTGGTGATGCCTGCCGGAAGATCAAACTCCCCAGGCCCGGTACCTTTAGATCCGAACGTTGTCTTAAATTCTCCTCTACAGTTAAATATTTGAATACGATTGTTTCTTCTATCGGCAACAATGATATTTCCTTCCCTATCTACACAAAGACCCCAAGGTCTAGATACTTGTCCTTCATCCTGACCTTCGCGAGCGAAGGAGAACATAGGAACACCAGGAATAGGGCTCCGTGTGGGTCTCACTGATACAGCCATCCAATATCCTGGTATCGATTGACCAATTCCACGGCCAGGGTTCGCATCCAAGGCTAGACTTGAAGAAATGGTATGGTCATAATAATTAGTTGATCTCGTATGTATTCCGGTATAGTCCGATTGTGTTCTTAAGGTGCTGGATCCAGTAATGTTATAAGTTATGTGGTGATAGTTGTGAGTCGGCTGCAATGATTGTATCGGTACCAGGGCTTGGCGGGATTGTATCGACGATGTGGAGCCGAGAGAGTGCAACGAACTAGACGCCGATGACTGGACGTCACACTGTCTTTTCAACTGGTCCACCAAGTCGTAATTAGGAGGGATGAACACGATTCGTTCCTCTGTTACATACATGTTCTTAAACATGCAAGAAAAATAGTCAACTTGAGCACGACCTTTTTCTTTCGCCATAAACAAATCTATCCCCTCAGAATCCATGCTACGTACTAGAGTTTCATTTGTATGGGCTAATCCAGCTAGTATGCCTCTAAGTGTATTCATATGATCTGTCAATTCATTAATTTTTGCTTGACGCATCTTTTCTACTTTATCCAATAAATATTTTTCACGATCTTCGATAGCTTGTGCATAACATCGCATCGCTTTCTTTATTTTCATGTTAGCCTCTGCGGTTTCTTTCTCATAAGCTTTAGACATAGCAACGGCGCGATCTATGGCAGTTTTTATAGCTTTTGTTCCCGTCTTAGTGTCTTCAATCGCTCTAAAAACACCGATACGACACATGTCAAGGGCACCTTTAATGGGCGTATAATTGTGATCTTTATGTACCCACAGCGTACATTCCTGACATATAAAAACGATGCAAGGTTCACAATAATATCTAACCTGATCGCCATGTATGTCGCAGTACATGAGTTCTTTCTCGTTATTCACTGAATTAGGCCTGGCCCCTATGGGCGATATTTGGTGTATAGGGAGCAGCGTATGGTCTCTCAGCTGGCAGTCAGATGTAACTTTGTGACAACATTCGTGACAATATAAATCATTGCACTCGAGGCAGCGAGTCGTCGGTGTGCGTTCCTCGCAGCGGAAACAGGTGATGGATACCGACGACGAGGTGCCGGGCGAGCCGCTCGAGTTGTCTTCTTTGGATTGATGCTGCTGATGGTTGTTATTTGAGGTAACGTTGTACTCACGACTTATGGGTCCAAGTGGGTTCTGCATAGAGCTACACGCCGTCGATGCCCAGATGTCGTATGGCACGCTGGATGATGCTGAGGTAGATGCTGTGGTCTGCAGGGTCGATGGTTTATTCATGTTCTCAAGTAGATTGCATATGATGTGCGTCATAGCGAGCGGGGCTTCTTGGTCGTTGGAGCGGTGACCGGAACCGCCGGCTGTCGACGTCGTTGGCAGGCTCGATGCTAGAGACTGCGTCAGGTTAGCGAAAGACGTCATTCTTCACGTCCTTCGTTAGGTCATCAGAACTGAAACAAACAAACGTTGTGTTATTTTCGTGAAACACATGACGGGTATTATTAATGAAGAAGATTTTTGAGATTGGGAAACGCTACACACATTTTCTGCACGTATAATAACCACGTGGTTTTTTTTATGAACAAGGAGTTTATTATGACTATTTGTAACTATGCCGTTTGTTGAATGAAATTTAAAAAGAAAAGAAGATATAAAATAAATCTTAGGATTTAAATTAATAATTTCTACCACCACGACATCACACTCACCGGTTTTAAAATAGAAACAATTATTTAAAACAAAACAGGAGGAACTCAATTTAAATGTTATTTAAAAAAACAAATGTCATTGTCACTAACACACAACAACAGATACAGTTTAGACATAAACACAAATTAATTTCAATAATAACGAAATGAAGGCAGGAGTGCACCCTGTCGATGCCTCTACGATGAACTGATCACTGATGGTTGCACTGAATCTTTTCATATGGTGCAGTTTGCGAAAAAAAAATCCATCCCAAAATCTTTTGTGTGCGCCCTACCACTACCCCTTGTGATATCGTAGGTAGAGGGAGAGTGAGATAGCAACACTTAATAGACAAGGGTGCGATAGAGAAGTTCTGTGCCTCTGTGTCGCATTCCAAAATTTTCCATAATTTAGATAAGGAGGTTTGCTATGATTAGGGTTGGCAAGGGACGGACTATGGACGTGCCAGTCAAAGAGAATTTCGCAAGTGTTTGGAATTTATTTCAATGCTGCCTGTTTGTTACGTTAACTTGTCGAATAGCACGAAGTTAATGTTTTTATGTACTAAGGGATATTACCCACCTCTTATTTCTTTCCAAGGAATGAATAAAATTCATCAAAAACAGTATGAAGTTCAGAAGTATCTAGGACAGTAACAAAAATCGACATTAGGAGCATCTATCACTATTCACTATGTAATAATACAAATCAACACGCGGATGTGGAAAAGAGACCAAAGTAGTTGTAGATAAGAAAGGGACAGAAGCTATTTCCTATTATCGAGATTTTGTATTTTGGGAGGCACAGCGGTGGCATCACATGTACCGTGACCTTGTGAAGCGAATGCGCGTGAGGCAGGTCTGGGTAGACCCTACCGCGGCCATCTTGACGCCCCCGCGCTCCCCGAACTTTATAGAAGTGCGTAGGGTGCCGAAAATCGATGCCTTCCCTAGCTGCCCTTACTTTCTGTGAAGGGCGAAACCACGTATAAAAATGCTGTAATAATATCACGATAGAAAATGTCCTTTGGAGTGCTACCGATTGTTGGACAAAGCTAGAGAAATATTTTTCAGATATTTCAAAATATTTGCACGACATTCTATGATTTCTTTGGGCTCATTACGCTAGAATAAAATAGCATAAGTGGCGCCTGAATTGATTAAAAATTTAATATAGTTTATTTGTCGATAAATTAGAGCAAAATCGATCATGGACACTTTCCCCGTTATTCATAAACGCTGCTTAAAGTTAACTAGTGATTAGCGATTCTTTAACTATTCAATTTTGACCTTTTAACGTCACTCGGTGGTAGGCCATAAGATCGGCTGCCGGCAGAAGTTACCACCCATAAGACAAAATCTTGCCGCCAAGCGATTCGTCGTGTTCCGGCGTGATGTCTGGTGAAGCCGTACGGAGGACGGATCTGAGCAGTTGTGTTGTGAAGCTTGCCGGGTACGATGCGCCAAATGATGTTGTGTCGGGAGTTTGATCATGGTCCATCCAGATCAATTTCCCTCTGGCATAGCATCATTGGCCGTGTTGTTGGGTTTATAAATTTGCACCACCTCGCTCAACTGCCGTCTTTCTTCCTATTTACTAAGTTTTTTAAGTGAATGGGTTTAATAAACTTGCGCGCTTTACCATCAACGATTGCATCACTGCTTACCATCAGGCGGGATTGCAGTCAAGCGCTAGTTTGTAATTATTAGAAAAAAAAAACTACCTTTATGAATATACACCACAGTGTTTAAGGGGTTTATTCATAAACGAAGATTAAAGTTAAGTGACGTGCAAACGTCTACAATGTATGGTTAAAGAATCGCTAATCACTAGTTAATTTTAAACATCTTTTATGAATAAGGGGGTTAGTTCGTAAAACCCATTGAGTTATAATCATCATCATTATCAACCTTTTTATCGTTCCACTGCTGGGCACAGGTCTCCTCTCATACAGAGAAGGATTGAGCGTAATCACCACGCTTGCTCAATGCGGGTTGGCGATTTCAGACTTAAAGTCCAGGTTTCCTCAAGATGTTTTCCTTCACTTTCAGTCATTAGTGTCCAAGATATACTTAGAAAGTACATATAACTTTAGAAAAGTTACATTGGTACTTGCCTGACCTGGAATCGAACACGCGCACTCATACTTGAGAGGCTGGTGTTTTAATAGTAGTATATAACTCAATAGTAAAACCTTATAATAGCAATGAACTAATTTAAACAAAACATCTTCTAAAACTAAATGTAACGCTTGAAAGCGCTGACGAGACAAATTCAGATACCTACAGAGTAGGGGTTTGCTATTCATCCCTTTGAGGCTGAAAGGGTTAAAATATTTCACGGACAATAATGCAGGGACGGATAAAATTTTAGTAAAAATAAACCAGCATTTATTTGGTAATATTCTCTAATGACTTTGGAGTTAAAAATCTAAATATGTAAATACATAAAATTAATTAAGTGTTATTATAAGATTGTCACTTTTATTGACAAACAGTTTAAGTATTGGTTCTTATCTTTGTTTCGAGAATCTCGTCAGCAAATTAGTTAACGACCTTTTCCAAAGATTTAGGCAAATAAATAATATAAACTAGTAGGTTGGTAGGGTAAACGAGGCTGTTTGTAGTAGATACCGTAGACTATGGACTACCTACGCCATTTTATGCCGAAGATAACACTCGCATTGAGTGACGCGGTACGCACATACGACACCAAACTATAGTCCCACAGAATGACCATGACTTCTAAACATCATAATCAATAGAACAATGACAACTGTCTCAAACAATGAAACCGACGACTACCTATACAACAGAAACCTGAAGTACAGAAAGCCGGAAGAAATGCATTAAGATTGTAAATAAGTGCAATATACCTTTCCTTGGAAAGGCACATGCGTCGTTTTAAGTGCAGGTAACATACTTTGTACATTTGTAGTAAAAAAAATGAAAGCAGGCGTTTTTTTTTTTTTTGGGATTTCGAGTTTGGAGTGAAACAATAGGTTTGCACAGAATGCTCCACACTGCTCTGCACCCAACGGACCTTTCTCATAGCAGTGGTAGTTAACATTGCTAAATGACTTTGTTTGCAGGTAGCTGGGAAATAAAACAATTCAGATTTGGTAAGAAGAACTACCAGAAACAAGCGAGACATTGTCGGTCCTAAAATCAGCTAGATTTTAGTGTTTCCATGTCGACTTGTTAGTTTACCTTCACATACAAAACTCACAATATATGTTGGAAAACAGTCATGAAGTCGGAAACCAAAATCAATTCAGGCAAATCTTTAACCGAAGTAGAAACCATAATCAAAGGTAAAACTAACGAGGGGGCTGAAATAAATCTTGAGTTTTACAAAAAAAAAAAAAAAAAAAATACAAGATAATTAAACGTCAGTAACTTTAAAACATTGAGTATCACTGGACTGTTCCTGAGAAATTTACCTGAATGAACGACTATAAATGGTACCACAACTCGCAACCGAGTTCCACTGAACATTAGGTACAACAAATTAAAATAATAAAATAACAACATGGAGAGCTTTGTTTAAAATAAAATGAATTATCACTCAAGTTAGTACATCTATCCAAAAATACTACAGTTACAGAAGATATTGCAGCATCTCAATCCAAAACAAATAACATCGCTAAGAGACGATGTTTAGTACGCAAACGATTTCTCATTCGCTTTCGCAGTTTTAACATACATATTTCAGATTATATCAATCATATCCTCAAGTCTTAAACATGATAGGATAACTGGTAGCTTCGTTTGTTACGCTTTCTACAGACGTGACCAACATAGATGTCATAGGATAGATCGGAAAAGTAAAAAGTGTTGACAGCCATTTGGTATGGAACTTGACCTTAGACACTAGTAATAGTTTAATTGGAAGTGGTCATTAGCCTAAATAGATAAAATTAGATAAGATTTCATTATTATTATTATTATTATAGTTCAATAATCTGATACTTCCCCTTATTCATTAACGAAGTTTAACGTTAACTAGTGATTAGCGATCCTTTAACCATAGATTTTAGACGTATGCACGTCACTTACTTTTAATCATCGTTAATGAATAAACCCCTTAAACACTGGTGTGTTTATTCATAAATGATTTAATTTAAGTGACGTGCAAACGTCTAAAATGTGTGGTTAAAGAATCGCTAATCACTATATCAAAATCAAATCAAATGAAATTTAAACATCGTTTATGAATAAGGGGGTTTGTCAGGTCTGACCTAAGAGATTATTTACTTTCGAGAATAGTTTACAGACTCTAAACCTTTGTCCTTTTTTCAAAAACTTAAATCACGTCAACTACACAAAGCGCAAATAAATACACTAGCGGTGTGGTGCCGGCTCCGACGGCCGTCCCATCACGTCCTAAGGGTGTCGTAAAAAAACGACTGGCCAATCATCTATGTACTAATATCAAATTGGGATCTCTAGTTTAACAAACTCGTATTATTTGATTATTACACTATTATGTTATTTCCAGGATAAAGAGATAACAGAAATCCCTATTTTGTGTTATAAACACATCTCTCGGAAATCAGGATCCTTAGGGCCTCAAAGTTTGGATCAGAATTTCCGGAATGCGATGAATCTTTCCTGGAACTGTTTAACGGAACAGGAAACGGCTGTTATCACAACAGGATAAACTATTGGAGATACCTTGCAATAAGAGAGACATTTTTTTCTAAATTGACGTATTTCCACCAAAAGAGAAGCTTAGTTTCTCTATGTTATGTAATCAGCCTAGTCTTTAAACTTAGGTTCATTAAATATAGGTTAAAAATCAATCATTAATATAGTAAAGAAGGAAGAAGGTCACAAGAAGAAGGTTTAAATTATCATTTATATGCCTAATTATACGTATTAGGTGAAGGTAGACAGATACGTAAATATTTCCTGATGTAAATCAATGGAAATCAAGCAATGACGCAGGTTTTAAGAAATAATAACATAATCGATTTATCATAACCACTGATATCATCGGTATTTTCGTAGTTAGTTATCAAACAAAGGAATATTTGAGATATGAATACGTCGTTTAAAGCTTTCTTGTAGATCCTATTAGGAGTTACCGAGAAAGGAACTAATCTTAGTGGCAGTTGCTAATTATTTAAGTTACTAATGACTCATTGTAGGCTACAGTTTCTCTAATTCTAGTATGATCAGTCCATAATGTTCCCTCAACTTGGGCACAAGGCTCTCTTCGAGAATGGCAATGGCTATCATCTACCACACGGGTTCAGCGCAGGTTCGTGTTACATATAGTATGTCATAGGCCTTCGATTATTATTGTTTCAGGACATGCCAGTTTCCTTACACTGCTTTGACAATAATGGTGATGAAATTATTTACATAAAGTAAAGCGCCTGTATGGGTTCGAACCCACAGTCTACAACTTGTAAATCGGGTGAGTTACTACTGTGCCACCACTGCTGCATCATTCTATAAGCCTATCAGAGCTTTAATTTTGCAGTTAGAAACTAGGGCTTAGGTTTGGTCCATCACACTAGACATACTAAATAGTCAATTAGCTTAAACAGCTCTTTGCTTACGTTACGTGTATGAGGCCTTCTCGTAATTTGAATTCATTGATCAAATGCTAAGCTATTGGTTACTTAATACTTTAAAATAATCAACTCGTTTTTACAGTCCTTTATTAACGAAGAAATTTTGAAACATCAAAATAACGAGAGTAACAAAATCTTTTCAGTAAAAATCAAACAGAACTTTTCAGGGTCAAAGCAATTAACATTTTCTCCGGTTTTAAAACTTTACAAATTATTGCCTCCTTCACACTTTTGAATGACGTAGTTAAACTAAGGTTTCACGATCGCACTAAGGTTTCATACGTTTGTCCGTTTCGTGCGTCAAACTATTCGGTGTAGTTACACACCCGTTTGAGCATCTACTATAGGGTCGGCAGCAACATTAGTAATGCAACATGCGTTGCTAAAATCGTTAGAAAAAAAAAATACTGCGCCCTCTATGGTATTGATTTTTAGATGCTCGTTATAAATGATCTGGGCATGTGATACAAAAGTTCATGGAATCCGTGTCTATGTTTGGATTATTATTCCATTTTTTTTTTTCTAGAATCGTTGTCGATCGTTAAAGTCACTTACAGCCTTTTTGGTTGGATAAAATGAGCGGAAAGCCTGGGAATTCAGTTAATCCATAAATTAATAATGTAATGTGATGATACACTTGGAGGGGTGCAGTAGAGTTATTTTGCGTATCCTAGTTACCATATTCGTTTATGGATTTTTATAAAAGCGTGGGAGGGAAAGCAGCTGATAAGTCATAGATAATTATTTGACTCTAAAATTGCGATAAGCCGCTCTAAAATTAAAAAAGCAACACAACGTCAAACAGAATTATCCTTACTGAACGTTTCAAATGTTGTAGATGTGTACGTAGTACGGTAATATAGTTATATACATATAATTGCGGAGTCCGCATGAGGGGTGAACAGCGCTTGGCGCATGCGATCTCGCATCCCGAAGGGTAGGCAGGATTACCTTGCTTGAGATTACGAGAAATATGCCCCCTTACACAGAGCTACAGAAATCAATAGTTTTCCTTAATCAACACTTGAACTGAAGCTCCCTTGTATTAAATGGAGAAGTAGGTATATTGTTGTCATGAAATGAATAATGACAAATTACGATGATTTATAAAATTTTATTGTTAAATCATTAGCATTTCTTTTACATTTATATTTAGCATTTCTTTGACATTTCTTTTCATTTGTATAGTCAAGAAATGATCTCTCTATTTTTTTTTATTTTTAGGGAGCATTTCTTGGTCTATACATATATTATTATTATAATTTTATTCCCAGATATTATTATTTATTTATTTATTCATTATTTTATCAAACAAACACCAACAGGTTTCAAGCTCACATTAAAGTTATATGTACAACCCGTGGGTCTCTAAAGTACTTACATATCAGTACATCTCATGCAAATAAAAAGCTTAAACTTTCTAATTTAACTGGAGTAATTTAAATGAACCAACTGTATGGTTACACTTCAGCCTAATCCTTCGGGAATAACAGGCATGATATTTATGTTATATTAAATTTCCAATATCATTAATATATTTCAGAATAAATTAAGCATTATAATAACAGTTAATATACATATTAATAAGATCAGGACCTCTATAATTGAATAAAATCTTTATTATATTACTAAATTGCCTGAATCATGTGACAAAGACCTTGCACTGACCTGCTGAGGTCATTGAATCTCTTGTGTAGTAATTTAAGATTGCACAGATCTGAATGTAAAAAGTATAGCAGCTAAAATGCTAATTTTAAAGTGTAAAACTAAGAATATTTTCGAAAATCAATATTAGTCATCATTTGGATTAGATAAATACCTACCTAAACCAAATAAACATAAATGTATTTTTATGAATAAATGTTACTCCTGAAATAGTAGAGTGCTTAAATTTTATTAAATAACAATAAAAAAGGACTCAGAAAACAAAAAGGATGTTTCTTACATGTCATACCAACTCTATAACAAAAAAAAAAGAAAACTATTTCATATTTTAGAATCTATATACACTGGACATTGGCATTACAACACTTTAAAATGATGACTATTCAAATATCATCCTGTCATGTTATTAAAAATTTTGTACATTGCCTTACAACAGAGGTCACTGACCTTTCACCTCAATGGCTTAGCATACAAACATGAGTAAAATTATTTTTTATTTCAAATTAGTATACAATATTTTGAAACACAGACATGAATTTTAGTTGAATAAATACCTAGCTACCCTTTTTATAATTGTTATTTAGATATTGGATATCAGGTAAACAAACGAATCATAGAATAAAACAATAACTATGGTACTTACTATGAATAAAATGAAAACTGGATATGCGTAACTATTTTTTTCTTTTGTATTATGAAAGAAAATCTCAAGACTAAAGATCAATATAAATTCCACTTAAAACTTTGAAGAGGGAAAGTAAAAAGACTATGTTTTCATTGATTCTATGTAAAACCATACCTTTGCTATTTTTTTTTTGTTATTATTTTTTTTCTATATATGTAAATCACAATCTCTTTAGAAAATGAGATGAATTTTATGATGAAACTATGTTTTTTCTTGCTTCAATCAAAAACAATAACATTTTATTTTGACCTTTTAAAACCTTACCTGTTCTATGGATCCAGTAGTGTGGCTAAGGGGCCACACTACTAGCTGCTCTTGTGAGGGCGATATGCTGGGATTTCTTCAATTATAGACTACCCTATTATTACAATTTTTATTAGACGAAAAGGTGCCCTTAATTTGCATGTTATATTCATATAGCGTGAAAAATTGTGCATTATGCGCAGAGTCCCATCTAGTTAAGTATTAATCGTGAGCACCGTATCCAGGACCTTTACAATGGAAATGCACGCAGAGATAAAATGATTCATCGCGGTGCCTCCCGATACTTACCAAAATATCTTCAGACCTTGTGGGGGAACCGCTGAATCACAAGTAAACATACGTACTACGCAATGATGCGTACACACTTTACATTGTCCAATTAAAACGTATTTTATATGTCCCGTCAAAGATAATTATTCACGAAAATAATTTCTACGATGCAGGTAGATTGCACAAAGATAGCTTTTACAACGCCAATCAATATTTTAGCATAGAACATTGATTCTGATAATTTTATTGCACTAATTTCAAATACTGCTGAGCATCACAATCTCCTTTATTTCGCAATTATCGTTATATTTATTTATTATCATAAAATAACACCGTAAAAACATCAGCGGTGAATGAACGATCAATTGATTTAAAAAAGTTATTTGTCTTGTTTATGGTAATTGACAACAATAGAGTTGTCATTCAAACCAGAGACGATTTTATTTAGTGGATTAGGTTGTTATAATCCTTTCAGATTCCCAGAGCTGGGAATTAGTAACCTGTTCAATGAATTTGGCGAAAGTCCATAGACTAATATCTATAAGGCAATAGTCGAACATGGATGATGAAGGGTTCCGTAGTTAGAATTAATATTTAGGCATGTTTATCCACTTGAACGTCCCGATGTGACAGCTGGAAATGCGTTGTAGTACGTCCGAGCGCGCGATCGGTATCAAGCCGCGCCGAGCGCTCGTAAAATCTTCGTTATTTTCTGCTTATTTTTTACCAGAAGTCTATATATGAACTATTTTTCCTGCAGGGATTATTTTGTCATATTTTAAGATATATTATTACATCAAACAAAACTTGACGAAAATCCGGCACACAATGAGCAATGAGCAATCATTTCATCGTCCACTTTAACACTCGTAAAGACAACTTATCAGACATTGGATACAAAGTATTTATACATATTCAGAAAGAATAAATCTCGACAATTATTTTAATATGTAACACTAATAAGAGATCAATAATAAATTACTCTGATTTTAATCGCAGAACTCACTGCCACTGTACAAAACTGCACTCACCGTTTATAAACAAACCCCGATGTTATGTGTCAGGTGGGGCACTGTTTTATGCATCGGAGAATCTTTGTTTAATACAGAACCATCTGGTGAGACGTTCATGAAGCTATTTGATACAGATGTAGCGGTACCTACAAACGCCACAAAATGAACGACGCGTCATGCTGACGTCACACGAATTCTACATCTCGCAATCAGAGTTTACCGTGCAATTAGCATACATACAACTTGCCAATTTCAACCATTGGGCAAGTGCCCGCCAGACATAACACCCGTCTGGTCGGAGGATCCTCCCTTTTCTATGGAGGATGAGTGAACTTTACTCCCTGTTCCTCATGCCTCCACAATGGTGACCCCGAGCATGAACGTCAGCGCAGCCTTCGTGCAACAACTTGAGCGTGACGTCATCATCATCACTCCCGCAAGCTTCATCGGCGAATCACCCATCCAGCCAGCACCCACGGCTTCAACGGGTATCCTGACCACAAGCATGCAGCGACCGCGCATACCTGGTCATCACCCTCAACCTCATCAGCAACCTCGGCACAGCACACTGCACTTTCGGCCGGTCAACAAGCAGAGCCCTCTCTCCTGGTCGACGCAGCCTCAACCCGGCGCTGTACGACATCCGACACACTGGAGTACAACGCAGTGCCCCACCACCCCGACTCACTGGCGAATCTTCAAAGACAGTTCCGACTCACCGTGAACTACGCGGCAACCGGTTCCGACTCGCTGGAACCTCAGCTGACCTAGCAAGAATCACAAGATACAAGACTTAGCCCACTATCGACCTCCGGTCTCCAGAGGGGAGTGATGTAGCGGTACCTACAAACGCTACAAAATGAACGACGCGTCATACTGACGTCACACGAATTCTACATCTCGCAATCAGAGTTTACCGTGCAATTAGCATACATACAACTTACCAATTTCAACCATCGGGCAAGTGCCCGCCAGACATAACACCCGTCTGGTTGGAGGATCCTCCCTTTTCTATGGAGGATGAGTGAACTTTACTCCCTGTTCCTCATGCCTCTACACATATCATAAATAAAAACTTGTTTAAAATGTACATGTCGGCGAGGCCACCATGGTTGCCTGAACACTTAACGCCAAAAATTTTTAGGCAACTTCGTTGGCCCGGACGCTTGAGTGGTTATTATTATTTTTATCGATCGCAAAAAAAAAGTTAATATGTCCTAGTATTTTTAAAATCAAAGCTATTTCTGCAGTTGTAACTATTTTAAATACATAAATATTTTTGGTTATGGGACGCAACAAGACTTAAGGAAGGCGTAAATTTATAGCAGTAGCACATTTATATCGGTTTTATAATGAAATAACACATTTATTTTAAATCTTTTATATATTTTACAGTCATTTTGCCGAGTTATTATGTAGTTAGTTTATGCACATTTTGTATCAAGTTTTAACGATTTTTTCGATGTTTATGATATTGCAACCTACAGTTGTGTTGTGTAACCGTGATTGTTTTGTTTTATCTTCTGTATTTAAACTACTATCGTGCTTACTTTTACATTGCATAGGTACCCCAAAGATAACCGTTTCTCCCATGATTCTAACACTTACTGTAGGTAACTTTTTATATTTTTTTATAAATTATAAACTAGTGCTTAACCACAATTCCGCCTGATGGTAAGCAGTGATGCAATCGTTGGTGGTAAAGCGCGCTAGTTTATTAAGAGCCTATTCACTCTAGCTCAGGAATTGCTGGTTCGATTTCAAAAATTCTTTGGGTTGAATAGCCCATCAATCCAGGAAGGCTTTAGGCTAAATAACATCACACTGCTACCAATAGGAGCGAAGCATATAAAAAACACATCGAAACCTACGCGGGTGAAACCGCAGGGCACAGCTAGTATGTTGTAATGCATGGACGGACGACAACAGGTCAAGCTACATGTAACTGTCAAATATTCCCAATCAACCTTGAATCTTAATTCTTTAGAGATAAAGTTGAATATCTAATAAAGAAATCTGATAGATTGTGGTAGCTCGATGTGCTGTCGGCCTGTCGTCTGTACTTGTGACTTTAACAATTACGTATTTTGTAAACGAAACTCAATACCGATAATTTTGGTCTATGAAATACTTATCTAATGAGTAAAAAGTTGACGACTCAGGTTGGAAAATATGAGGTATTAGGCTTTTTCGCAAATTACCTACATTATTTAGGGCGTCTCCGAGGCTGACTAAATCGCGCCATTGCGTAAAGATAGATTTGGCGAAACTGTGAGGGTACCAACTATTAAAAAACAACAAACACACAGTAATAAATCAGTATTATCATGAAAATTAATTTAGAGGGCACTCGTCTATTTCATGCAAAATAACAAAGCTCATCAAAAACTCGGTTTTTATGAGATAAAACTGACCATCGACATATATTAATGGACACGCCGTAGAGATGAGAATTATGGCACTCCGAAAAAAAGAGAGGAAACGAAGTTTCGTCTATCTTTATTTCGTCTATTTTTTCCGTTCCTCTGAACGGAAAGAAGTAAACAAAAAAAAAAAATGTCTATGGAACTGACAGTCCTGACAGTTGTGACAGCCTATCAGTTGCTGTCAATATTTCGCGCCAAATGGATAGTAACCTATAGTATATACGAACGCCGCGTTTGTTTGTTATATTTTTGAAAACAACATAATATTTAGTGCTGTGATAAGTGTAAAAGAAAAAAAATGTCTACTCCAACGAAGCGCCCGGCATCACAGGCTTCGTCAGATGTCCCAACGCCATCGCGGAGGACCCGTTCGTCGCAACAACTTGTTGTTCCGGAAACACCACAGCGTTCCACTGGCACTCCTAACAGTACGCTTAACTTACTGTAAAATAATATTTCTTTGTTTTGATTGTATCAAATTAGCACTACTTCGTTGTAAATTGCTTCTCATCGTAATTGTAATAACTTTGAAAAGTTTTTAGTACTCACCTATAGATCAGTTGAACAGAATTTCGCATTTTAATGGTTCTTGTCACAGGCCGTTTTTCGATACTGACGTAATAGAAATAAAAAATCAATTTTTCAGATGGAACCCCCGGTACTCCTAGGAGGACACCCCGCACTCCTCGCGAAGCACCCGGCACATCACCAGCTCGTGCCATAGCTTCCAGTCCACTTGGTATGTTTCTACTGATGAAACCGAAACACAACTACCTAAAACTAGCATAACACAAACTTTACCAAAATAACTGGATATCATGCATGTATGGACCTTTATACCCAGCAGTGGGCTCATGCATGTGTTGTGTTCTTTACCATCCACAATTGGGTTGTATCCTAAAAAATAATTTAATGTCCAGATAGATTTATAAAAAATATTGAACATCATTCAAATACTTTGGAAGATATATTCATTTGATATGTCGTATGATGTCACGCCGTGATACAAAATATACCACGGCGTGACGTATTTAGCCCCCACTCCATAACTTTTATAGGCTATATCTCAGTAGTTTTCATTCATTTTTTTTTTATCTATAAGACAGCTAATTATTATTTTTTTATTTTCGTACCTTGGATACATCTCTATTGCATCACTGTTTACCATCAGGCGGAATTGGGGTCAAGCACTAGTTTATATGTAAAAAAACAACATGCAGGCTACCACCTTACAAATTAACACCAAAACAATTGTTTCTTTGAAATCACTGAAACACCTAGAAGGATTTCAAAAAATATTTTTGCATTTGATAGCCCATTTAGTTAAATTGAAAGATTTCTTAAAGTATCAGGTATCCAATAAGATAGAAATGAAGGCCATATAATAATAGTCTACTAATTAAATAACAAATCAAGTAAAACCATGCAAAAAATTAACTTTCAATTTCAACAAAAAACAACTTAAATTTCTACTGTCAATATTGTTGGACAAGAAATTGTATAAATTACTCCTATGGGATTATTCACACTCACTTACAGCTTATGTCCATTGAAACAAGAATTTTGTGTTGAGTATGCATGGAAATGGAATGGAAGCATATGCATTTCATATAAACTCATTCAATCAATAAATGTGTGTCTCATGTAATATCATTATCACTTCTGAATTTATGCTTGTGTAGAAATAACCCAGTTACTTTAAATTGATTACTTTTACAAATTTCACTTGGTTGTCACTTTTGTGTGTCTGCTGACACGAATGAATTTACACTTTGATATATAAGTGAAAAGCATAAATTGATACTTAGTAACATTTTATTTTACTTTACTTTATTGTGTAAGGATGTTATGTAAGTTTTTAAGTATAATTAAGATTTAAGTATTTTCAAATTATTATTATATAGATACAGCATGTGTTTCAAAAAGCTTGGAGTTATTTCATCCATCCAATCTTCTTGTCGTGTATCATTTTTTGTGTAGTCACAGTTATCAAGAACACTGTTATCAATATTATTTATAGCCTATGTTATTCCACTACATGGTAAAGTCCTCCTTTCTCCTGTCCACCCTTATATGTCTGGAATATGTTTAGATTAGTAATCTCCATCATAATACAAAACTCCATTGCTTTATGTAATTAATGTATGATTGAAAAGTACAACTGTGATATTCAGCATGTAAATTAAATAACACACTTCCTGAAAATAGTTAGTTCAGGATTGTTTGCTGAATCTGTGTATGTCATTTTTAATATGGGTAATTTTTTATCTCAAAAATAATTAAAAATACTGAAATTATTGTCATATTAACTGTGTTGTTTGTTCAGACTTTTAAAATGACAGTTTTTTTAGTATTCATACAAATTTAATCATTCAATACAAAATAATGAAAATCAAGCAGAATGTGTGGGCATAACTCTTGCAGCCCTAGCCATAAAAGCCAGGAGAGTTGCGGACACGCGCATCCGCATACTCACTGACAGTGCTTCCGTCCTCCAATCCCTAAAGCAGGGATGTATCACATCAAGTCTAATACTTGAGTGCCACGACGCACTGGAACGGATAACCGCACCAGATCGCAACACCGTGACACTACAATGGATAAAGGGTCACAGCGGTTTACTGGGTAATGACGCAGCTGACGAGCTGGCTAGAAGGGCATCCAGCGCGTTGGTCAGCGGACCGGAGCCCATTGTGCCTATCCCCTTCATCCAAATACGCAGATGGGTACAAAGGTATACCTACGAACAAGCGGAGATTTGGTGGTCCTCGTCACCGGGCTGCAGGCAGTCCAAGGAGGCTTTGCCATCCCTAGATGGCAAGCTAACCAAAAGGCTGTTGCGCCTGGATAGGAAAACCCTACGATTGATGACGGGGATCATCACGGGCCACTGCCTGCTAAATAAGCATCTCCACACAATAGGCATAACGGACAGCCCTCTGTGCAGAGCCTGCATAGAGGCTGACGAGACAGTTGCGCATGTACTCTTCGAGTGTACAGGCGTTACCCAAATTAGAAACAAATTCATAGGAGCACCAAGATCTTACACAGATGTTCTCAACAGGCTAGGAGACCTGATGAGCTTTTGGAGGGAGGTGGGCTGGCTGGAATAATCCGCCAAAGGCCACCATGGTCCACGCACAATGGTCCACTGAAGGGACTGAGTGCGGAAACCAAACCAATAACATAGAACATAATACAAAACTCCATTGCTTTATGTAATTAATCTATGATTGAAAAGTACAACTGTGATATTCAGCATGTAAATTAAATAACACACTTCCTGAAAATAGTTAGTTCAGGATTGTTTGCTGAATCTGTGTATGTCATTTTTAATATGGGTAATTTTTTATCTCAAAAATAATTAAAAATACTGAAATTATTGTCATATTAACTGTGTTGTTTGTTCAGACTTTTAAAATGACAGTTTTTTTAGTATTCATACAAATTTAATCATTCAATACAAAATAATGAAAAAAAAAAACCTTATTCTAAGAATGTTAAGATCTTCATTCTCCAAGAATTGGTATAACTAATTTAATAAATAACAATGCATATACATGTTAAATTAAACATTTAGTGTATATATTATGATTATAAGATCATATTCTTATTGGGGTGTTAGAGGGTGTGCGTTAATTACAATACATGACAACTGAAATAAATAGTATTTACCTTGTTTGTTAACTAAATCATGTGTTTTTTGTTCACCTTTCGTTATTTTCTTAAAGCAATAGAGTTTAGTATTAATAAATATAATTTGAAAAATATTGTTCCACTACCCAGGTACGGACATAGACATGAGCTCTCCTCTCAACTACGGTACACCCAGTTCCCTGAGCACTCCTCGCTCCAACTTGCGCGGTGTCATGACGCCTGCGAGACAGAGAGCTGACCTGAAGAGCAATCAGCCTGGCCGGCATGTACCAGCTCCTAGTGCTCTTACACCTACTAGAGGGGTAAGTGTTGTATACAAACCTTCAGGGTTCTTTTACCATTTATTGAGGACAAGTTAATGGCATTACAAGTGTAATTTTTACGAAGACAATATTTTGAACATGGTTTTTATATAGTTCCCCTTAACTGTAGGTAAACTGGGTTGCTCCAGCGGCGACAACATACAGTAGATACTTTTCCTTCAGGTGCTCACTGATTACAGTACATTTGGTCTTAAAAACCCAGATATACTACATACAGAAGAGCTGATCAGTATCAATTCTAAAAAGACATATTTTTACAGTCTGTTCAATTGATTAGGGCTTCATTCCTTTGGCATAAGGATGTCAATGGCAAAACTGACGTTATAATATCAGCCATTTACTGCAGCTGCCATTTGTAATGCCACCAATGTATTAGAAGTCAAAATCGGTTGCAAAATTGTTTATTTAAATATGTTATCTTATGCCAAATGGAGTATATAGTATAGCTATAAGTCTTCAAGACGATTTCTTTCAAAGCCTTTTGTTTTCTCCCGCTCCTCGGATAAGCCAAAAGTCGTAACTTGGCGTTTGAGGATGGCTTTGATGAGTACCATGCACATACTTATCGCACCGTGCATGTATTGTCTTTACGACAGTCCCCCAAAACGCCCAGATATCACCACTTCCTAGTGCATCTATGTTCTCTATGTTACGGGTTTAGTTTCCGTACTTAATCCTTCAAAGTGTCATCATCATCATCTCAGCGTATAATCCCGGTTCTATCCGCGGCTTTCGCGTTCGAACCCGGAGTCCGCTTTCTTATATAAGCGATTATACGACTCCATTTCGCACAATCTCTGGCATCCCGTGGTGTGAGATTGTTGGCGCGCATGTCATCTCTTACAACGCCAAGCCAGCACTTCTTTGGTCTACCTCGCTTGTTCCGGCCCGGCGGAGGCGAGACATATGTTACACAAGTACACGTACAACAGTCAACTTAGACCTTCAAAAGGTATAATCATGATTGTCCGTCTTCCTAATGCTTTCACTGGCGTATTCAAAGGAGTAAAGTAAAAACAAATAATATGTTGTTACATTTCTTCTTTATTATAAATATTAAATTAACCATTACACAATATTATAGCTGAACATGCAGGCACAATTTCAATTTAGTAGATGGTTACGAAAGTTGGTGACTACGTCTAAGAATGGTATCTTGATCCATTTCACTAAACAATACAATGCGGGTAGGACCACACTGATCTTAAAGCAGAATACCATTGCTTTGTTGAATTCTGATTTGTCAATATTGGTCATTTCTGTGAAGGTTTTTCTGAAGTCTTCTGTTGACGCTCGTTTTTCTTTCTGTTGGAAATGTTCCAATTATTATCCCCCTTATTCATAAACGTTGCTTAAAGTTAACTAGTGATTTTTGACCTTTTAACGTCACTTAACTTTCATCATTGTTTATGAATAAACACGACAGTGTTTTAGGGGGTTTTAAGTTTTCAAGTTATTTTTAGTTACAATGCAGCTACCAAACCTAAGGGAAGTTTACCGCCAAATGGGCCAGACCTGTGCTATGATTCTCTTTCAGATTAATAGAGTTTCCTAAAGTATATGTATAAAACTACCTGTCATATTAATAAACTGTGTAATCAGTGGGCTACTATGAGTTTTCCTTACGAAGACTCCATCGTCAATATCGACCGCGTTTGACTCATCAATTGGCACGCTTCAAGGTTGTAAGAACTCTCCACCAATGAGAGCGCCACACAGTTCACAGTTCAATCTCAATCTGTCTAGAGACTACGATTTTACGACTACTCCTATTAGAATGGATTGTTGGAATGTTTGCCATAGCACTATTACATTCGCGACACCTAACTAAAAGGGCACTGGATTTCTCGGCTTTGAGCCATGGCGCCTAAAATTAGAGACAGCATCTCTATTAAAACCCGACCGATGCCCGTTACAAAGGGTGTAAACTTTCGTGGCCCACTTAGAAGTCCCTGAACTGTCTCCAGAGACAGGTGGGAAGTTTTAACCTACAACCTGGAAAATTTGGACTATCTCGATAGAACCGTAGTAAAATGTGGATGTAGAACTATCTCCCCAAGCTACGCTCCATCTCCTATCCGGATCTCTGGGTCCCAAAGCATGCAGTCAAAGTGACCTCTGCACCACCGACGACGCCGTAGAAGTGGCAGTGACTCAGTACTCAAGTGTTACAATAAGGGCAATAGGCTCGCATACCTTAGCAAAATCCACGTTGAATGCGCAAGCCCGGCACAACGGGCACACGATGTAGTCCGGCTTGTCCCGTATCCGCCAGTACTGCGTCAGGCAGCACTCGCAGAACCTGTGACCGCACGTCAAGGCTGCCGGGTCCAGGATCGAAGACAGACATATCCTGCAGCTGCTGATAATAGACGAAGACTTCTTGTTCAAACTCGTAGCAGACTCGAATACGCTTCCAACATACGAGGGTTTGATCTGCAGGTCACAACCGGAACCGCGCATTTTCTTTATGATTTTTATTGTTGTCTAAAACTACATGTTTTTTTTATTATTCCATGATTTTAGAAGATGAGTCATGTCAAGTAATGATTTGGTTTTTCGTTACCCTATTATATTATTATAAAAACTCTTTGGTGTTACCAAAAAGTTTGTAGGTTTTATTTGGGTGATGTGTAGAAATAGGTTGAATATCACCAAAGAAGAACACCGCTTTGCGTGTCTAGACTTTTTCAACAAACATCTAATAACTTTCGAACATCTACGTGTTCTTGGGTATATCATGGCGCTTAGATTATGTTTAAAAAAACGTTGCCCCACACTTGCAATTACTCCTGTAACGTGGATGCGTTTGAAAACACTTAAACTCACATACACAAACAGCCAGACCCGGAACAACTACCTGGAGGCCGTAAAAATATTTGTTTCGTGCGGGAATCGAATCCGCGACACGTGGCTCAACATTCAATCGCTCTGCCACTACACTAAACGATAAATTTTATATTCGAGCCAATTGTGTCTCTATGTCGCTCGTTCCGCGCTCTCCCTTGCAATTCAAGCCTTAAATGGAACGTGACAGAGCGTGGTAACGCCGCATGATTTTTTTTGCGTGCAGCCGGCTCCTTCGAATTATAAGACATTGTCACGTCAAAAAAAGAATAAAGGGGTGTGGGGTAAAAAGACAAGTGCCTTATAAACAGTATACACCCTTGTTTTGTTTATGAGAAAACCCGAAACACGTGTCCTGTAGGCCTAGTATGAGTTTTCAATACGAAACTCGATTATCGATATCGAACGCGTTTGTCGCTGTCATTGGTTGAGAGTTCTTACGACCTTGAAGCGGGCCAATCGTTGAGTCAAACGCGCTCAATATCGCCGATCGAGTTTCGTAATGAAAACTCATACTAGGCCTACAGTATTTTTAAGTAAAGAATCTATGTACAAAATTGCAAATATATATATAAAAAAACCACAAAGTTATGAGCTTGTTATCCTAGTTGGCTGTTCCAACAAAAATGTTGTCCACGCTCCGCTCGGGCGGGCGAGCGCGAAGTACTATGATCTACCGTGCGCGCTCGGTAACCATACTGCAACGATTTCTAAATGTATTTGGGGAAAAATATAACATGGTGTAAAAATGATTGGAATCGATTCAGTTGCTTATTCTGAACAAATTATATTCAGGTTTTGTATAAACAAAAAATAACGTATAATTTTGGTGTTGATTTGTTGCGCACTTTGTCCTATATTGTAAGTGCAACAAGCAATTGTAATAAAAATAAATAAATAAAATTAACCTTCCAACACTTTCCCTTAGGTCGGAGACGCTGGCGCAGAGGCGGCATCAGGCGAGCCGCAGCTGGTAGTGTGGGGTACCGACGTGGCCATTGGCGAATGTCGGGACAAGTTTATCAAATTCCTGCAGAGGTTTGTGGAGCCCACTGCTCTTACCAACGAGCCGCTATATGAACAGAAGTTGGAAGAGGTAAGATAAGGATTTTTTTTTTTTTCAACATATAAAACACCAAAAACTTTTCCGGGACACATTCCGGAAAACTTTGGTGTTTTAGTCAAAATCTTAGAACTGTGTACTCGCCCACTCTTCTGCAAGAATACTGACTTTTTTTTATTTTTGTTGAGATGGAAAATCATCAAATGACTTCTCCCGTTCTGGGCGGTGCGGAAGGGTGTGTCAGACTTTTACTGACTAAAACCCACCCGTGTTTCTTCACTTGCCTGTGCGACGGCCAGGGCCGCGGTTTCTTGTTTAACCAACCCGCAACTCTGACCCAGGAGGCATCGGTCTTCGTGGACCCCGTCACGTTGTGCTGACATCTCTTTGAGGCGCGCGTGAAACACGACGCACAGTCGACTCGGGCCTCGTCCTTACCGGGCGGCGAGCTGCCCAATGCTCACCGCCCGCAGGCCCGCAAGAATACTGCCTTAGTTTACAGTTTTAAATTGTAGTCCCTGTCAGAGTTCTTAAATAAACTTTGTTTTCTTCAACAGATTAATACATTAGAAGAGCCATTCCTAGATGTGGACTGTGAACACATCAAAACATTTGATTCCAAATTGCATCGTCAACTTGTGTGCTATCCCCAAGAGGTAAGTTTTATACCACAATCTCTACAAGAAAAACCATTCATAACATACAGCCTGGTGATAGACGGAAAGAGGATTCATAGTAATAGGATCCAGTTTTTAGCTTTAGGTACGGGACCCCAAGAAAGCTCTTTACCGTACTCGCCCTCAAACAATAAAGTACTTAAAACAAAACACGCGGAAGTAGTCATCCTACTTGATATTATAAATGTAAAAGTTTGAATTATGTTTGTTACTTTTTCACACAAAAAGTACTGGAGGGTATTCGGTGAAATTAGGCAGACACACATAGTTTATAACAACAAGAATTTTCTCAATATATTCGCACTAGATTGCCACTGGTAGGCCATATCGGCTGCCGGCAGAAGTTACCACCCACCAGACAAAGTCTTGCCGCCAAGCGATTCGTCGTATTCCGGCATGATGTCTGGTGAAGCCCTACGGAGGACGGGTCTTAGCAGTTGTGTTGCGATATGTGCCGGGTACGATGCGCCAAGTGTTGTTGTATCGGGAGTTTGGTCGTGGAGGGTCTCCACATCAATCTCCCTCTGGCGCAGCATCGTCGGTCGTGTTGTTGGGTTTAACATTGCACCACCTCGCTCAACTGCCGTCTTCCTTCCTATTCACTAACTTTTTTAAGTGAATGGATTTAATAAACTAGCGCGCTTTACCATTAACGATTGCATCACTGCTTACCATCAGGCGGGATTGCAGTCAAGCGCTAGTTTATAATTATTAAAAAAAGAACCTATAAATTATTCATGTCTGCACTGCATCATGCTCTTGTAGTAGCTTGAAGGCACTCCTAGCGCTGCAAGCGAATTTATTATTTTGTAGACCGTATGTTAAGGTAGGTAAGGTTTATATCTGTCTGTGCATCAATTATTGTCTTCAATTGCGCTCCGCCGCGCCTCCAGCCATGTGCGCTGGGCTAATAAAACCAATCTAAAAATGTTAGTTATTGTGTAGGTGGTGCCAGCATTCGACGCGGCAGTGAACGAGTTGTTCTTCGAGCGCTACCCAGCAGCGGTGCTAGAGCATCAGATACAGGTGCGGCCCTACAACGCGCCGCAGCGACACATGAGGGACTTGAACCCAGAAGGTAACTAGTTAATCACTCACAGCGATGACTGAGGTAACATAAGTAAGATCAGTCCGTTACGTGACCTGAGTGTTTATGACTTTTTTTTGTAATATAATTTTACTAAGAAGAAAGATTAACAAAACTGTAAGTATTTGTCAGTAATAGCGTCTTAATCAAGCTTTCAGAAGACACCACTCAAACTTACAAATAATAATAATATAGTATCACGGCATCCATTATCACTTTTAGTGCTAAACGAATTTAAAACATAATCTTATTCTACATTTAAAACAACATTATGCCTGTTAAATTCAGTAAGTGGTTTGTGGTGGAAGCAGACTTAAATACTTTATTTTCTTTTAAACAAAATCGTGTTCTTGTAAGGCCACTGTATTAGTCTAGTGATTATCGTAGTGAACCCTGAAAATATTGAAAAGAAATGAAAGCCTATATATTACCCATTCCTCCCCAGACATCGACCAGCTAGTGACCCTGTCCGGTATGGTGATCCGCACGTCCAACATCGTGCCCGAGATGCGCGAGGCGTACTTCCGCTGCGCCGTGTGCGGTGCCGCCGCCGTCGCCGAGCTGCAGCGGGGCCGCGTGCCCGAGCCAGCTCACTGCTCGCACTGCAACACGGCGCACTCCTACACCCTCATACACAACCGGTCGCACTTCAGTGACAAGCAGCTTGTGAAGTTGCAGGAGTCACCTGGTTAGTACCTACATCAACATCATGGGCATACCTAAGATGGGGGAAGGGCGCACCCCCCTGGAATTCTCGCAGAACATGTGTGATCTCCCCTAATTACTAAAGATACTATAAACTAGGACTTATCTTTAAATTTTAAATAAACGACGCAGTGAGCACTGACAAAATGTACGGTGTAATTGCTAAAAAACCGCGTGGGATTATAGGGCACAAAGATATAGACTAAAAATTTGACTTGCCCACCTTAGGCCTGACTTGTTGCCGGTTTCCTCACGATGTTTTCCTTCACCGGTTTGAGAGCAGTGGTGATGAAATAATTTATACAAAAAAAAAAGCGCCTGATGGGGTTCGAACCTACAATCTATAACTTGTAAATCGCAGGCGATATCAGTAGGCCACTGCTGCTCATCGTAGGAGCAGTACCTACATTGTTAATAATAATTACTATGTAATGAAACCAGCCTTTAATGTTCCTACTCTACTGAGACACAGGCCACGTCTCGGTTAGAGGAGGTAGACCGTTATCGGCTATCCCTCGCTGGGTAGACTCCCTCCGAGGCGGACATAGGGTCACGTGTGGAAACAGTACGCGGCGCCGTCGTTGCCTGCTGGTTAGGGAGCCTGCAACCCCAAGTGAAGTTGTCGTGTACTTCCCCAGACGACATGCCGGCGGGCCGTACGCCGGCCACGGTGAGCGTGTTGGCTCACGGCGCGCTAGTGGAGGGCGTGGCGGCGGGCGAGCGTGTCTGTGTGACGGGCGTGTTCCGTGCCGCTCCCGCCACGCTACACCCGCGGAAGGCCACGCTCAAGGCACTACATAGGACACACATCGACGCGCTGCACTACAGGAAGGTGCACAGCGACAGGCTGCTGGAGACAGAGGAGGGGTACGACCTTATGTCTATATTTCGAAATAGACAAATATCAACTTTATTTCACTGGCAATTAAGTTGTTTTCAGAGTGACTAACACTATTAATAAAGTTTTAAATTGTAGCGTAAATAGAACTTTATTGTGTAGAAATTAAAGTTATTTTCTATTAATATCATCATAATCATTTTCGTTCACGTTTTTTGGTAAATGAATCGTGATCGTGAATACATGATGGTTTTTCACGTTTCCTGTGAAAAACCAAACCAAAAATGAAGTAGATTATGGCACTTTCCAATGTAAAAAAGTAACATACATTCCTTGCTTCGTTCCTGCGAAACCTGCTAGATAGTAGAAGCTTTTATTTTAGAATAATTGAATGTTGCGTCTAAACTCTCATACTTCAGTCAAAGTGTAAACAAACTTATAAATACACCATACATCCTATATTTTACATCCTCTTCCTACTAAAACATTTTATTTCTTCTCCACAGCAAAGAACACCGCTTTCCTCCCGAACGCATTGAGCTCTTTAAAGAGTTAGCCTCTCAAGCAGACAGCTACGAACGTCTAGCACGCGCCATCGCGCCCTCCATCTATGAAAACCTGGACATTAAGAAGGGATGTCTGCTACAACTCTTGGGAGGAACCAAGAAGAATTTTAATGCCGCTGGACGGACACATTTTAGGTAAGACCTTGTCCACCATCTTATGACCAGTTGTCTCCTTCCTTTAGTACATATTATATTCAGTGAAGTGGTCTACAAGTAGAATTGTACCGCGTTGCATCCTGGTATTAACCAAATGTTCCTGAACCATTATTTATACTCTAACCAAGTACTGATAGACCATTGACGACTATTTTCGTTATTTATTTTTAACTAGTAGTTGCCTGCAATTTCGTCTGGGGTGCAGGATGAAATGTAGCCTATAATCTTTACCTACATTATGGTTCATCTGTGTAAAATTTTTATACAAATCCGTTATCTGCCGTTTTATCGTGAAAGCGCAGCAAACAAACTTACCTTCACATTTATTACGCTAGCTGCGATTTTACGTTTTATATGTTTAGAACCGAAAAATTGAAAATATCCTACATGTTATTCCTGGTTATAAACCATATGGGTACTAAAATTCATGTGAATCCGTTTAGTAGTAGATTCTCACAAACTCGCATTTATAATATTTACGATATAATTAAGCCCTACATCTTTTACAGATCTGAGATCAACATCCTGCTGTGCGGCGACCCGGGCACGTCCAAGTCGCAGCTGTTGCGTTGGGTACACGCACTGGTGCCGCGCGCCCAGTACACGTCCGGCCGCGGCAGCTCCGCCGTGGGGCTCACGGCCTACGTCACCAAGGACCCCGACACGCGCCAGCTGGTGCTGCAGACGTGAGTAACGGTATATCTGTTGCGCTGGGTACAGTACACGTCCGGCCGCGGCAGCTCCGCCGTGGGGCTCACGGCCTACGTTACCAAGGACCCCGACACGCGCCAGCTGGTGCTGCAGACGTGAGTAACGGTATATCTGTTGCGCTGGGTACAGTACACGTCCGGCCGCGGCAGCTCCGCCGTGGGGCTCACGGCCTACGTCACCAAGGACCCCGACACGCGCCAGCTGGTGCTGCAGACGTGAGTAACGGTATATCTGTTGCGCTGGGTACAGTACACGTCCGGCCGCGGCAGCTCCGCCGTGGGGCTCACGGCCTACGTCACCAAGGACCCCGACACGCGCCAGCTGGTGCTGCAGACGTGAGTAACGGTATATCTGTTGCGCTGGGTACAGTACACGTCCGGCCGCGGCAGCTCCGCCGTGGGGCTCACGGCCTACGTTACCAAGGACCCCGACACGCGCCAGCTGGTGCTGCAGACGTGAGTAACGGTATATCTGTTGCGCTGGGTACAGTACACGTCCGGCCGCGGCAGCTCCGCCGTGGGGCTCACGGCCTACGTCACCAAGGACCCCGACACGCGCCAGCTGGTGCTGCAGACGTGAGTAACGGTATATCTGTTGCGCTGGGTACAGTACACGTCCGGCCGCGGCAGCTCCGCCGTGGGGCTCACGGCCTACGTCACCAAGGACCCCGACACGCGCCAGCTGGTGCTGCAGACGTGAGTAACGGTATATCTGTTGCGCTGGGTACAGTACACGTCCGGCCGCGGCAGCTCCGCCGTGGGGCTCACGGCCTACGTTACCAAGGACCCCGACACGCGCCAGCTGGTGCTGCAGACGTGAGTAACGGTATATCTGTTGCGCTGGGTACAGTACACGTCCGGCCGCGGCAGCTCCGCCGTGGGGCTCACGGCCTACGTCACCAAGGACCCCGACACGCGCCAGCTGGTGCTGCAGACGTGAGTAACGGTATATCTGTTGCGCTGGGTACAGTACACGTCCGGCCGCGGCAGCTCCGCCGTGGGGCTCACGGCCTACGTCACCAAGGACCCCGACACGCGCCAGCTGGTGCTGCAGACGTGAGTAACGGTATATCTGTTGCGCTGGGTACAGTACACGTCCGGCCGCGGCAGCTCCGCCGTGGGGCTCACGGCCTACGTTACCAAGGACCCCGACACGCGCCAGCTGGTGCTGCAGACGTGAGTAACGGTATATCTGTTGCGCTGGGTACAGTACACGTCCGGCCGCGGCAGCTCCGCCGTGGGGCTCACGGCCTACGTCACCAAGGACCCCGACACGCGCCAGCTGGTGCTGCAGACGTGAGTAACGGTATATCTGTTGCGCTGGGTACAGTACACGTCCGGCCGCGGCAGCTCCGCCGTGGGGCTCACGGCCTACGTCACCAAGGACCCCGACACGCGCCAGCTGGTGCTGCAGACGTGAGTAACGGTATATCTGTTGCGCTGGGTACAGTACACGTCCGGCCGCGGCAGCTCCGCCGTGGGGCTCACGGCCTACGTCACCAAGGACCCCGACACGCGCCAGCTGGTGCTGCAGACGTGAGTAACGGTATATCTGTTGCGCTGGGTACAGTACACGTCCGGCCGCGGCAGCTCCGCCGTGGGGCTCACGGCCTACGTCACCAAGGACCCCGACACGCGCCAGCTGGTGCTGCAGACGTGAGTAACGGTATATCTGTTGCGCTGGGTACAGTACACGTCCGGCCGCGGCAGCTCCGCCGTGGGGCTCACGGCCTACGTCACCAAGGACCCCGACACGCGCCAGCTGGTGCTGCAGACGTGAGTAACGGTATATCTGTTGCGCTGGGTACAGTACACGTCCGGCCGCGGCAGCTCCGCCGTGGGGCTCACGGCCTACGTCACCAAGGACCCCGACACGCGCCAGCTGGTGCTGCAGACGTGAGTAACGGTATATCTGTTGCGCTGGGTACAGTACACGTCCGGCCGCGGCAGCTCCGCCGTGGGGCTCACGGCCTACGTCACCAAGGACCCCGACACGCGCCAGCTGGTGCTGCAGACGTGAGTAACGGTATATCTGTTGCGCTGGGTACAGTACACGTCCGGCCGCGGCAGCTCCGCCGTGGGGCTCACGGCCTACGTCACCAAGGACCCCGACACGCGCCAGCTGGTGCTGCAGACGTGAGTAACGGTATATCTGTTGCGCTGGGTACAGTACACGTCCGGCCGCGGCAGCTCCGCCGTGGGGCTCACGGCCTACGTCACCAAGGACCCCGACACGCGCCAGCTGGTGCTGCAGACGTGAGTAACGGTATATCTGTTGCGCTGGGTACAGTACACGTCCGGCCGCGGCAGCTCCGCCGTGGGGCTCACGGCCTACGTCACCAAGGACCCCGACACGCGCCAGCTGGTGCTGCAGACGTGAGTAACGGTATATCTGTTGCGCTGGGTACAGTACACGTCCGGCCGCGGCAGCTCCGCCGTGGGGCTCACGGCCTACGTCACCAAGGACCCCGACACGCGCCAGCTGGTGCTGCAGACGTGAGTAACGGTATATCTGTTGCGCTGGGTACAGTACACGTCCGGCCGCGGCAGCTCCGCCGTGGGGCTCACGGCCTACGTCACCAAGGACCCCGACACGCGCCAGCTGGTGCTGCAGACGTGAGTAACGGTATATCTGTTGCGCTGGGTACAGTACACGTCCGGCCGCGGCAGCTCCGCCGTGGGGCTCACGGCCTACGTCACCAAGGACCCCGACACGCGCCAGCTGGTGCTGCAGACGTGAGTAACGGTATATCTGTTGCGCTGGGTACAGTACACGTCCGGCCGCGGCAGCTCCGCCGTGGGGCTCACGGCCTACGTCACCAAGGACCCCGACACGCGCCAGCTGGTGCTGCAGACGTGAGTAACGGTATATCTGTTGCGCTGGGTACAGTACACGTCCGGCCGCGGCAGCTCCGCCGTGGGGCTCACGGCCTACGTCACCAAGGACCCCGACACGCGCCAGCTGGTGCTGCAGACGTGAGTAACGGTATATCTGTTGTGCTGGGTACAGTACACGTCCGGCCGCGGCAGCTCCGCCGTGGGGCTCACGGCCTACGTCACCAAGGACCCCGACACGCGCCAGCTGGTGCTGCAGACGTGAGTAACGGTATATCTGTTGCGCTGGGTACAGTACACGTCCGGCCGCGGCAGCTCCGCCGTGGGGCTCACGGCCTACGTCACCAAGGACCCCGACACGCGCCAGCTGGTGCTGCAGACGTGAGTAACGGTATATCTGTTGCGCTGGGTACAGTACACGTCCGGCCGCGGCAGCTCCGCCGTGGGGCTCACGGCCTACGTCACCAAGGACCCCGACACGCGCCAGCTGGTGCTGCAGACGTGAGTAACGGTATATCTGTTGCGCTGGGTACAGTACACGTCCGGCCGCGGCAGCTCCGCCGTGGGGCTCACGGCCTACGTCACCAAGGACCCCGACACGCGCCAGCTGGTGCTGCAGACGTGAGTAACGGTATATCTGTTGCGCTGGGTACAGTACACGTCCGGCCGCGGCAGCTCCGCCGTGGGGCTCACGGCCTACGTCACCAAGGACCCCGACACGCGCCAGCTGGTGCTGCAGACGTGAGTAACGGTATATCTGTTGCGCTGGGTACAGTACACGTCCGGCCGCGGCAGCTCCGCCGTGGGGCTCACGGCCTACGTCACCAAGGACCCCGACACGCGCCAGCTGGTGCTGCAGACGTGAGTAACGGTATATCTGTTGCGCTGGGTACAGTACACGTCCGGCCGCGGCAGCTCCGCCGTGGGGCTCACGGCCTACGTCACCAAGGACCCCGACACGCGCCAGCTGGTGCTGCAGACGTGAGTAACGGTATATCTGTTGCGCTGGGTACAGTACACGTCCGGCCGCGGCAGCTCCGCCGTGGGGCTCACGGCCTACGTCACCAAGGACCCCGACACGCGCCAGCTGGTGCTGCAGACGTGAGTAACGGTATATCTGTTGCGCTGGGTACAGGACACGTCCGGCCGCGGCAGCTCCGCCGTGGGGCTCACGGCCTACGTCACCAAGGACCCCGACACGCGCCAGCTGGTGCTGCAGACGTGAGTAACGGTATATCTGTTGCGCTGGGTACAGTACACGTCCGGCCGCGGCAGCTCCGCCGTGGGGCTCACGGCCTACGTCACCAAGGACCCCGACACGCGCCAGCTGGTGCTGCAGACGTGAGTAACGGTATATCTGTTGCGCTGGGTACAGTACACGTCCGGCCGCGGCAGCTCCGCCGTGGGGCTCACGGCCTACGTCACCAAGGACCCCGACACGCGCCAGCTGGTGCTGCAGACGTGAGTAACGGTATATCTGTTGCGCTGGGTACAGTACACGTCCGGCCGCGGCAGCTCCGCCGTGGGGCTCACGGCCTACGTTACCAAGGACCCCGACACGCGCCAGCTGGTGCTGCAGACGTGAGTAACGGTATATCTGTTGCGCTGGGTACAGTACACGTCCGGCCGCGGCAGCTCCGCCGTGGGGCTCACGGCCTACGTCACCAAGGACCCCGACACGCGCCAGCTGGTGCTGCAGACGTGAGTAACGGTATATCTGTTGCGCTGGGTACAGTACACGTCCGGCCGCGGCAGCTCCGCCGTGGGGCTCACGGCCTACGTCACCAAGGACCCCGACACGCGCCAGCTGGTGCTGCAGACGTGAGTAACGGTATATCTGTTGCGCTGGGTACAGTACACGTCCGGCCGCGGCAGCTCCGCCGTGGGGCTCACGGCCTACGTCACCAAGGACCCCGACATGCGCCAGCTGGTGCTGCAGACGTGAGTAACGGTATATCTGTTGCGCTGGGTACAGTACACGTCCGGCCGCGGCAGCTCCGCCGTGGGGCTCACGGCCTACGTCACCAAGGACCCCGACACGCGCCAGCTGGTGCTGCAGACGTGAGTAACGGTATATCTGTTGCGCTGGGTACAGTACACGTCCGGCCGCGGCAGCTCCGCCGTGGGGCTCACGGCCTACGTTACCAAGGACCCCGACACGCGCCAGCTGGTGCTGCAGACGTGAGTAACGGTATATCTGTTGCGCTGGGTACAGTACACGTCCGGCCGCGGCAGCTCCGCCGTGGGGCTCACGGCCTACGTCACCAAGGACCCCGACACGCGCCAGCTGGTGCTGCAGACGTGAGTAACGGTATATCTGTTGCGCTGGGTACAGTACACGTCCGGCCGCGGCAGCTCCGCCGTGGGGCTCACGGCCTACGTCACCAAGGACCCCGACACGCGCCAGCTGGTGCTGCAGACGTGAGTAACGGTATATCTGTTGCGCTGGGTACAGTACACGTCCGGCCGCGGCAGCTCCGCCGTGGGGCTCACGGCCTACGTCACCAAGGACCCCGACACGCGCCAGCTGGTGCTGCAGACGTGAGTAACGGTATATCTGTTGCGCTGGGTACAGTACACGTCCGGCCGCGGCAGCTCCGCCGTGGGGCTCACGGCCTACGTCACCAAGGACCCCGACACGCGCCAGCTGGTGCTGCAGACGTGAGTAACGGTATATCTGTTGCGCTGGGTACAGTACACGTCCGGCCGCGGCAGCTCCGCCGTGGGGCTACACCTGTTGCGAGGCAGGCTGGAAGAATCCGATTGTATAAACACTTTCACTTTTACCAGAAGGGTATGTGAAATTTGTGTTCGACATTTTCCGAAGATTTTTGTATTCTACTGGATCGAGTGTCAATCTGAAAAAAAAAGCCTAAATTATCTAAAACTTACATACACATTTCTTCTTTCCATGTTAACTAAGATTTACGTAGTCATGCCTTCTTTCAATGCAATTAGGCAGAGTATAGCATCTGATATATTTGTTTTATAAACCTTTTTAATATTCCTTTTCTCTTCTCCTTGCCTCACATTAACGATTAATGCTGTGTCGTGGGTGCGTTTACAAACATTTAAACTCCCAGTACACAAGCAGCCAGACCTGAAACAACGGCAGCAGTCGATCGTTCAGCCACTGCTCGAACCGTGTGTTTGTTGTACACAAAGAAAACACACATGATTAAATAATGTGCTTCACTTGCTTCGTACACATACATGTGTTAATCTTTCGTAGGCAATCATTGAAAACTATTGTTTCTTACTATTACAGCGGAGCGCTGGTGCTGGCAGACAATGGTATATGCTGCATTGATGAGTTCGACAAGATGAATGATTCTACGCGCAGTGTTTTGCACGAAGTGAGTACCTGTCACATATTCATGTAAACTAATAATAATTTGTTACACATTCGCAAAACAAATTAAAGTTTTTCATAGTCTGAAATAAAAGAAATTATAATACCTAATGCATTGCATGCTTAGCTTGCACCAAATTGAATAGGCTTTGAAGCGCAGTGGTGACCCAGTGATACAGCCGCGGCTGAGTTGTAGGATGTAGGTTGGACACTTATTGGCACTTTATGTAAGATATTTCTTAACTGCTGCTCTCTAGACGGCGAAGGAAAACATCGTGGAGACACGTATGTCCTAGAGCCAAAAAATTTATAATATGTCATCTACCAACCTGCACTGGGTCCATGTAGCAGATTAAGACTCACAGAGGAGGCCTGAGGGTGTTCCAGTGCGGCTACCATGAGTTTTCATTACGAGACTCGATTATACGAATCGACCGCGTTTAGCGCTGTCATTAGTTGAGAGTTCTTACAATCTTGAAGCGGGCTAATCCATGAGTCAAACGCGTTCGGTATCTATGATCGAGTCTTCGTAATCATACGATATTCATCACATTGTTTTTCTCTCTTATAGGTAATGGAACAACAGACCCTATCTATCGCGAAGGCGGGTATCATCTGTCAGCTGAACGCTCGTACATCGATCCTTGCGGCTGCCAATCCGGCGGAGTCACAGTGGAACAAGAATAAGACTATTGTGGAAAATGTGCAGCTACCACATACATTAATGTCCAGGTTCGTAATCTTTATGCTATAGTGTAGTCATTCTCTTACACCATATCTGGTTTTTTTTATATAACTATAAACTAGTGCTTGACCGCATTCCCGCCTGATGGTAAGCTGTGATGCAATCGTTGATGATCTGAGTGAATAGGAAAGAAGACGGCAGTTGAGCGATGATGGAACACCCAACAACATGACCAAAAATGTTGCGCCAGGAGATTGATCTAGAGATCCTCTACGACCAAACTAACGACACAACAACTTTTGACACATCCTACCCTACACGCATCGCAATACAACTGCTCAGACCTGTCCTGTCAACGGCTTCACCAGACATCATGCTGGAATAGGACGAATCGCTTAGCGGCAAGACTTTGTCTGGTGGGTGGTAACTTCTGCGGCAGCCGATGTTATGGCCTACCAGCGAGAAAGTTTAAACTGCTCTCCAAAGTCTGGAGCATATGTATAGAGTAGCCAGCCTGTCGGCGTTCTATAGATATAGAATGCATTTTGGTGGAATTGCATGACTTAATTCCGCCATTACCGTTCCATCATTGGAAGACCTACGGAAAGTATCTACTCTTACATTGTTCACACCACTACGATACGAAAGAGGGTGTCGCCTCATCTTTTAGACCGCGCACATCGACTGGAATAATTTGCCTGCGGCGGTCTTTCCGAATGAATAAGCTTATTAAAAGCTTATTATAATTATTGCTCTTTGCCATCAACAATTGCTTCACTGCTTACCATCAGGCGGAATCGCGGTCAAGAACTGATTGTGCTGTTGTATAAACAAAATTTCTGTAAATAAAAAAAAATGCTATTTTTCAACCAGTCATCATGGCGGAAACGCAGCAAGAGCTGAAACAAATGCTGACCAACTTAGCTTAATTCTTAGGTCACTCCGGGACCAGTTGCCGTAAACGTTAGAATTAGGTAACTCGGGCAAATGTTAGAATTAGGGAAAAACAACTCTGAGAAGGATTTAGCTGGGGGGCAGCATTTAGTAAACTTCGTCGGGTATTTTCGTCGCCCATACCCCAATATTTCAAGACTAAAATCTTCCACCAGTGCGTCCTACCCGTCATGACTTACGGAGCCGAGACGTGGACACTAACGGTCAGACTAGTGCATAAGTTTAAAGTCTCCCGGCGAGCTATGGAGCGGGCTATGTTGGGCGTTTCTCTGAAGGACCGCATCAGAAATGAGGTGATCCGACAGAGGACTAAAGTCACCGACATAGCTGAGAGGATTAGCAAGCTGAAGTGCCAATGGGCTGGTCACATATGCCTCAGGGCCTACAACCGTTGGGGTAAACGAGTCCTCGAATGGAGACTGCGTCTCGGCAAACGTAGCGTAGGACGCCCTTGGGCGAGATGGAGCGACGACATCAAAAAGGTGGCTGGTAGTGGCTGGCGGAGAACTGCTCTGTATCGAGCTTGTTGGCGTGTCATGAAAGACAGTCCAGCAGTAGATGAGTAGAGGCTGATGATGATGATCATGCTTCAACCAGTCCCGTTTATATTGGCCCGGAATACTGACCGCATTCAGTTTTGCCCAATTGCCTTCTTCAGCCCTTAAAAAAAAACGTTTTTTTTTTAATAATTATAAACTAGCGCTTGGCTGCTATCCCGCCTGATGGTAAGCAGTGATGCAATCGTTGATGTTAAAGCGCGCTAGTTTATTAAACCCATTCACTTAAAAAACTTAGTGAATAGGAAGAAAGACGGCTGTTGAGCGAGGGGATGCAAATTTATAAACCCAACAACACGGCCAATTACGCCAGAGGGAAATTGATCTGGATGGACCATGATCAAACTCCTGACACAACATCATTTGGCGCATCGTACCCGGCAAGCTTCACAACACAACTGCTCAGACCCGTCCTCCGTACGGCTTCACCAGACATCACGCCGGAACACGACGAATTTGACACCAACAGAAAAACTTCCTTTTGTTGCAATCACCTTCCAATTCAATTCACCATCACCACACAATTGTATTTATTACAGATTCGACCTAATATTCTTAGTATTGGACCCACAAGACGAGGTGTTTGACCGACGACTCGCCTCACATCTCGTGTCGCTCTACTACAAAGACTTTGCCGACTCGCAGGGCGACGAAGATATTGTTGTAAGTCATTTATTTATATATATAAAACTACAAGTATACAATGGACGGCTCTATCGCTAAAGCAATCTCTTCCGTGTTTGGAAGAGATTGAAACAGTTTCATCATTAGATATTGCATAAAATGGGACTGCCATTAGCATAAGCTATATTACTCTAAAATTTCATCAAAATCCGTTCAGTAGATGCTTTTTATCTTGATATCCTGAATTTATGCCAATAAATCCCGCAGATAAAGACTGTGGTCAGAATAAGGATGAAATGGTAATAAAATATATTTTGTCTAATTTCAGGATATGTCGTTAATGCGTGACTATATAGCGTTTGCGAAGGAACACGTGCAGCCAACACTCAGCGAGACAGCGCAGCAGAGGCTCATCGACTCATACGTCGACATGAGGTATAGTTGTTTTATCTCATGGTCGGGGTGAGCCGTGCTTGTTGTGATGTGCACTTGTGTGCGTAACAAAACGTAGCGTAGATACAGACGCCCCGAACGTAGGCATACAAAGACAATGTGCAGATACATTTACACACACAAGTATAGGTAACCTGCATTTCTGAGATAAATATCTGTAACATAACATTACTTGCATGCTTGCATCCCTCGAAAGGGAAGCCATCTAATAATAATATTTTTTTTTTTATTTTGCTAGAATACGAGTATAAATACATTAGCTGGTAGTTTCAAATATTGTCCGTCATATTCAACCATTATCAGGTATGCAAAAATGTCACATACTTAAGCCGCAAACTCAATAAATTATATTATAACAATTTTCTATTCAATAAGATAAATTAAATTTCAATAATAAAACAATGATGTCGACACAGAAGCTATAGAAATAGTAATATCAAGATAAAAACTAACTATGCCATTAAAAATGTCAAGGTAGTCCAAAAACAAATGCAGATTTGGGTCTACTATTAATGAATTTCTTATACGAAAATCCAATAACCACAAATGGGACTGTCGTTGGTACAAATATTATTAATACAATATACTAAAATAATACTCAAATTACATACACTGTCAAGTTGACAAATTTTCGAAATATGTAGCAATTTCGATCACACTGCACTCTGTTCAACCGATTTTGGCTTGTTGTGTTAGTATATGTGAAATATGATAAATGGGCAGCTGCAGTATTTAAATAGTTGGCATTGCATTGTAACCACTTTATTTTAATGCCATTGATGGTTTAACATCGTATTTGTTGTTTCCAGACGTGTGGGCAGCGGTCGCGGTCAGATCTCTGCGTACCCGCGACAGTTGGAGTCTCTGATCCGGCTTGCGGAGGCACACGCGAGGCTGCGACTCTCACCCGTTGTCGAGATATGTGATGTCGATGAAGCCTCCAGGTGATTTATGAAAATAATATTGTTTCCGGCAACTTGCTTTGCATCATCATCAATCTTTTATCGTCCCACTGCACAGGTCTCTCATACAGAGAAGGATTGAGAGTAATCACCACGCTTACTAAAAGCGGGTTAGCGATTTCAGACTAAGTCCAGGTTTCCTCAAGGAGTTTTCCTTCACCTTGTAATAAGTCATTGGTATCCAAAATATACTTTGCTTTGCATGCAAACTTTTAATTTCGTTGTAAACCTTACAAGTTCCTTTGGCTACATATGCGAGCATATAAGAGGAAGTTAGCTAAATGTATTTGGTTTCGTGATGTAAGATTTTTTATTGGATTTATTTATACTGTTCTGTCATCTTTTACACAGCAATGAAAATACAGTCACTTGCCAGTGTGGCTACCATGAGTTTTCATTACGAAGATTCGATCGTCGATATCGACTGCTTTTGATGCATCGATTGGCCCGCTTCAAGGTTGTAAGAACTCTCAACCAATGAGAGACTAATGAAAACTCATGGTAACCACACTGATGAGAATTTAAACTATTGACTGCATCACTGGTAAAGTAAAAGTATCATTGTTTAGTGTGTCTCCTTCCGCATCCAGGGCGAAAAATTACTTATGGTACCGTTATATTCCAGACTACACCGGGAAGCCCTAAAGCAATCCGCCACAGACCCGGCCTCCGGTCGCATCGATGTGGGCATCCTGACCACGGGGCTGGGCGCGGCAGCTCGCCGACGTCGTGCGGATCTCGTCACAGCGCTCAAAGCTCTCATACAGCCTTACTCTAAGCCACACACCATTACACATTCCAAGTTGCTGCAGGAGATTAATACTAATTCGCAAATTGTAAGTAGAATTCATATACTATATCAATTCTAGTTGAAATAAGTTTACGTCTAAACGTAGTTCTCAACCGCACACAAGGATCCGACGTTATAGGAGGCGGATTAAGCATCCATATAAAACACGACACATTTGATTTAACTTTGATTATCAAGATCGTTACTATTGCGACGTATGGATGACAGCAAGTCAAGCTACACGAAACTGTCAAATATTCCCAATGAACCTTGAGCTTAATGCTCATATACAGTATGTTCAGAAAACCCTGTCCGACCCGTGAAGGTGTTGTTAGGTATCGATAACTGATTCTACTAATGGATACAAAACCGGGCTAAACTTAAAAAAATAATCCCCCTAAAAAAATAAATATTATTTCGCAAAAAGAGGTAACTTAATAAATCTGCATTAAGCACCCTTTCGCGGGCGGTGGGCGGCAGAGCACGCGGCACGTGGTCGCATCGCTATTCGCTCAAAATAATACCGGTGTTGTCACTTTTTTAAAAATTACCAAATTTCGGGGAAGTTGGAATTAATTCGCGGGAAAAAAAGATTATTTCAAAATTCATTTGTATTGGTACTATGATGATTACGTAAAATTTTATATTATATTTGGTCATGTGTTTACCTAACCTTTATTATCCTTATGTGTCGGACAGGGTTTTCTTAACATACTGTATATTACTCGATAAAATTGAAAATCTAATAAAGAAATCCGACAGATAGTAGTAGTCTGTAGTAGCTTCATATGCTGTCGTCTGTACGGTCTCAGGACGCCTGTTACAAAAATGTGTTCTAAATTGAAAATACATAATTGGTTAAAGACGTAATTACATGTCCAAAATAAATTATGTTGAAACTTTTGATCCAACATGAATGCCCGATCAAAAGATTCAATTAATGCAAAAACTTCTCTTGACTATACAATGTTTCTCACCATTCCAGACGGTATCTCGAGAGCAACTAGACGAGGCACTGCGCGACTTGCAAGACGAAGGCAAAGTGACAATTGTGAGCCACACCCATCTAAGACTATGTTGATATGTATCACCCCACCGTGTTAATGTAACTGTAATGTTCGATTAATTGTCTGTTTTAATACTATATTTTTTATAAACTTTTGTTTTATTCTAAGAACAATGTAGTCTCCTAAACCCATTAAAGTCAGTGTAGCACAGACAGAACCTCACAAAAAACTAACGCAAATAAAAAAATTGGTATAAGGACAAGAGAAAGATGACGGCTCAAGCATTACATAAAATTAGTTTGAAGCTTCTTTTTCAGCATATCCCAGAATAGCCAGTCCGCTGCTGGACAAAGGCTTCCTTCGTTCCCACGCTGACCGGTCATGTGCTGCCCACATCCATCGGCTTCCCGCGACCTTCACCAGGTCATCGGTCCACCTTTTTGGGGGCCTCCCTACGTTGCCTCTTCCGGTACGTGGTCGCCACTCCAGAAACTTACTGCCCCAACGGCCATCGGTTCTACGAGCAATTGCCCCGCCCAGTGCCACTTAATTTTGGCGACTCGCAGAGCTATATCGGTGACTTAGGTTCTTCTACGGATCTCCTCATTTCTGATTTGATCGCGCGGAGAAACTCCCAACCATTGATAGATCTTTCCATCGCCGTTTGAGCCTTCGTATGAGGCCCATTGTTAGCGACCACGTTTCAGTTCCGTATGTCATCACTGGCAACATACGGTTTAAAGCTAATTTGGATTATTGAAAATAGTTTTAAATTTAAAAAAAAAAAAAAAAATTATTAGGCTTACACTTGGTTAAAAATTACAAGAAATAGCATGCAGTTGAAACAGCAGAACAGCTTTTTATTTAGTTCGAATTAACAGTGAGTCCCAAACTAGGCGTAGGTAAAATAGGTGTAGATACAAATAAGTTTCCGCAGTTTAACAAAAGATGTCCTCACTAAGAGGTTACGTTGAACCTGTCAGTTGCTAAATGTTATATCTTAAGTTTGGACTTCTGGTAAATACATACACTTAGAGTATTAGTGACCCTGTATTAATATCATATATATTTATTTTTGTGCAAAAATGTCAGGTTTTGTGCTGAATAAGCGTCATTTGCGGGAACTTGTGATTTGCTTCTTTAATTTGAAGAAATTGCAGCTCAGGCCCATCGATTGCTTGTAGAAGCTTATAGTGAAGCTGCTTTAAGCGAAAGTTGTGAGTGATTCCAAAAGTTTAGAATCTGTGAAGTTGATGAGGAAGACAAAGAACGTAGTGGAAGACTGATATCATACGAAGACACGGAATTGGAAGCATTATTGGAGGAAGATAGAAGGAAGAGGAAAAACGCGCCCATTACGACTGCAGACATGACAAAATTATTTTCCTACGTGATAATGCTCGTCCGCATGTTTAAAGAACTGCAAAAAACCTTATTTGTACACTTAGTTTTGTATAACTAAGATAATCAACACACCATTTTGGACCAGCCCACTGCACACTAAGGGCCTGTGCAGACGACGCAGTTTTCTCCGCGGCGGAGAAAAAAGTACGCTTCGCGAATAAAAAGTCCATTACGGATTTACCGCGAACTCAACGCATACGGTGTGCGGTCATTTGTTGCCCAGAGAGAACACAACGCGGACTAAAGTCCACCATCTGCGTTGCGCGGAGTCACACGAGTTCTATTTTATTCAGGGACCCCCGTACTTTTGTCCGCTCCGCTCTCTGCATGTCCTCAGTTATTCGGGGGACTTTACTTATTTATATATTCTTTATTGTACACCAATCAAACATCGAGCAAAAACATTCAACACAAAAAAGGCATACAATGGGCGGCCTTATCGCTAATGCGATCTCTTCCGGGCAACCAAAGAATGGACAGATTCTCCCGAACCACAAATGGGTCTGTCGTTGGTGCAAATATTATTACTACAATATACTAAGGTAGATAGATACACAAATACATACATATACATAAATAAATACATAGATACTGAACATAACAAGTACGTTACTCGATACAGTTATAAGCGATCTATTTTAGCGAAAAAAAAAAGTCCGCGGACAAAAATCCTTCGTCTGCGCAAGCTATAATGGTATAATACATATTCAATCTCAGTCTATATAATATTTTGAAGGGTATTGCTTCATAAATGTTCGCGTGTGAACTGTTTTTAATAAAATAGAAAGAAAAGATGCACTAAATTTACGTCTACGAACACGGGAATCAGCACTATTATTGTTTTTCGACATCCACGCGAAAGAGGTCGCGGGCGCCGCTTGTAAATGGAATGAAACAGATATTTTTTACGCTAGTTTCACAACTCTAACCATTTTCTTTTCTAACACTGGCCTGTAGGCCTAGTATGAGTTTTCATTACGAAACTCGTTCGCCGATATCGAGCGCGTTTGACTCAGCGATTGGCCCGCTTCAAGGTCGTAAGAACTTTCAACCAATGAGAGCGCCAAACGCGCTCGATACGATCGAACGAGTTTCGTATTGAAAACTCATACTAGGCCTACTGGAGTTATAAGAGCAATACTCTTTTCTTTTACTTGTTAAACCAGAAAGCATTAATTGCATTTTCAAGTTTTTTTTTATTATCAGGAAACTTAACAAAAAATAAAACACAGTTTTAAATAAATTATATTTATTTACACAATAATTCATTCCGTCTATCAAAAAGCCTGAGGCTAAACAACAATACTCAACGAACTCGCATACTTAACACATAGTTTAACAACAACGTCGTGCTTTTTAAAAAGAAATTATCTCCTTACAAAATGTTTTGTGTTCGTAGTCTTTTAAAAGCGAGCGCACATTACAGCTGCATTCGGCATAAAATGGAAATGCTATACAAAAAATCAAGAAGCTGTGAAGTTGAATGGCACATATAAAAAATCTGTTAGCGTTACGCTCAAACGTACTGACGACAGCAGGTCAACCAACCCTAAACTGTCAAATATTCCTAATAAATATTGAGCCTAAATGCTTTAGCGATAAAGTTGAAAATTTTAAAAAGACATGACAGATTGCAGTAGCCTAACGTGCTGTCTGTACATCAGCCATAATAATTGTGTATTGCGCAGCTTGGCAAAAAAGTCTAGACATGGCACTCAAATTTTTTTATCCATTAGCAACATTCTAAAAATTTGATTACGTTTCTTAGTAAACAAAATTCATTAAAAATCGTTTAGTAAACAAGGTGAATAAAAACGTAAGTAAAGAATAAAACCATTAGAAGTGATAGCAGGAGTTAATTTCGCTATCAGACGAAATACTATGCCTCTAAGGATTTTACAATTGCTCACTCATGCCAGAGTTCATCTGATACATGTACTTGCCGCACACTGGACTGATTGCGATAGTGGATAATATCTAGGTTTGCAAATTGTATGCCTTGGGACAAATAGCTTGATGTCATAAGCTCCAGAATGCCGCGACTCTCTATTAACAAGGTGTAGGTACAGTGTGGCTATCATGAGTTTTCATTAACGAACGAACTCTCAACCAATGAGAGCGTCAAACGCGGTCGATGTGTATCATACGCATCGACCGCGTTTGACGCTCTCATTGGTTGAGAGTACTTACAATCTTGAAGCGGGTCAATCAATGAGTCAAACGGGGTCGATATCGATGACCAGTAATGAAAACACATAATAGCCACACAGACGATGTCTGGCGGTACATGAGGCGCATTTTAGGTGAATCAAGTTTTAATTGATCAACTCAAAGCTGTAGTGTAAATTTGAATCAATAAACATCGAGCACTGACGTTATGTTTACATTTTGTTTGCATTACGCCAGTATAGCGCGCCTAGATTATTTGATACTTTAGTAACTCGATATTTAAGTGAACGAAAATTGTTTCTACTTTACTTAAATGTTGAAGTGTGTGTATGTAAAGGTAGTGATAAGTTTGCTGTGTCATTTGCATTAGAAATGTAAAAAAAAATTGGGTGAATCAGCATATTATATGAAGATTCGTGCTGCAAGGAATTAACAAGCTTGAAAGCAGCAGTACTTCAGAATTTGAGCACGGTTCAGATGAGTTGCGCTGGCCAGCTGTAGCCAATGAACAGATACATGGTTTTGGTGAAGGTGGAAAATTTATTGTAAAAAATAAAGATATATTGACTAACATATACAAAAACGCTCAATACTGACAAAGTGGCATACAAACAAATCTTTTCATTGAAGTCAGTTAAGAAATATAGAATATTGTTATTATAATATAATGTTTATTAATTACTAAAAAAATACTAATAATATAAAATACCTAAATAATTATTTTAAAGTTAGTAGTGATAAGTTGCATAATGAAAACACGTCCTTGTTCAACTAATGATAATATACGTATAATAAGAGAATAGACAAACCTAAAAAAAATCGACAATTTTTTTTGTTAGACTTGTCTTTGATCAAGACTAAGTTAGTACTCTATTCGCCCCTATTATTTTCTAATCTTTTTTGCCAAGCTGTAACCAAATATGTAAAACCAACCTCATGGCTTCATTGAACTTGAGCAAGCCTCACATAAAAATTAAAACGAATTAACTAGCTTAACAAATTATAAGGACAAAATGATGTTATCTGCAAATAATGTTATTAGCAAATTAATCATTTATCACACAGGGTGTATCTGACATCGTAACGCAAACTTCGCGAAAAGGCTAAACCGTATGCCACTAATAATATTATGATAGTCATTTAAGTCGTTAATGAACGGTTACAGAAATCACAATATTTAAAAAAAAAGTGTCGGCTCGGCGTTTCAACGTTACGTATGACGTTGACCCCTGATGTGAACTCTATTTAATCAACTGATAGGATAGTTTTTCGAGTTTTTTTTACATTGCGCTTTTTTGTGTAATTAGCGAAATAATTAATTTTTACTTTAAAATCTTTTGGGTTATAAAAGTATAGCAATCATGAACGGTCTAAAGTGAAAAAATCTGCATATTTTTTTATAAATCAGAAAAAAACCGACGAAAAATTCCACCACTGGGGGGTTCAGAATCATGTACTGGATCTGTGGTACTCGTTTGTGCATCGATGTCAGATAACCCTTTATAAGTGTTAAGTAGGTAATAAGATTATTATAGTTTAGTATCTGTTGGTTGCAGATACTAAACATTAAATTACACTCATTTGTCTAATTAGCAACCCAATTCGCAATTTTTTTAAATGAAGATTTATACAACATTAGATTTGGCGTACACAAGACATTTTGGTTTCAACATCTTAACAGTATAAAAAAAAGTTGCAGAGAAAAAGTCGCGTTTTTGTGATCCCTATATTTTTTGTTCAAAGCAGGTACTCGGTAGCTTTACTGGTATAAAAAGAAAAGGTGACGCCAAAGATCAGCAACAGCTTTGAAGAAAATTTTTTTTTTTAAACATTTTTAGAGGAAAAAGTCAATATTTGGCATTACATATCAAATTAATTGAGAAGATTACTTTTTTTTAATATTAAAGGCACTGACATTTAGAGTTATAAATACCAGAATATTGTAGTTTTCATACTTATATTGGTTGTGTTCTAAAATTATTGACTAATAATATTTAAAAAAAAAAAAACATAATTATAACATTACATAGTCAAACTTCAACAAAACCATACCCGTAACCTGTAGTTATAATAATATAGCTGAAACAGATTAATTATATAAATATAAATTCGTCTTAACCAAAAATGAATTTAAATACTTTTTAAATAAGTAGATTAATTAAACAAATGTTTAAGTATTAAGTTTGTTTAATTGATCTTTGCAGCATATAAACAGTTTTAGAAATGACCTATATTATAAATAATTACTTTAATACTTTACTTCTAACTAAGCCATCAACATCACGCATTAATGGCATAACTCTAAGCCTATCTCAGTGTTGCCACATAGATGACACACTTTGGGACGTTTTAGTCGATTATACAAATCGACGAAATCAAACATAGATCTCTAAAAAAAGGCAAACAACAATATTCTTGTTTAATTAAATTTTAAAAGTAAAATCTCACAGCCCTGCACACGTAGAGTTTTTTGTTACAGTAATTACGTTAATATTACAAACATAACTTTAAAAATTGACTCGTAGAAATGTGGATCGACGCTAATTAAAATCTAGTTTTCCTAAAATATGAATCGCCATATTAGCTAAAGAGAACAGTCGAAAAGTTATGTTACCAATACAATACGGATGTTTCCTGGGTAAAAAAAAAATTGATTCTATTTAGTCCGTCATTCAGATTATAGAAAAATATTGGATACGTATATTTTGTTTTATCAAATCAATAAAAAATGACAAATATAAAAGGCATCAAAGATCAAGAGTGGTGGCTGGTGACGTCACTGGTCGCTAAAAAGTGTAGCGTGCTGTGACGTCTCACGAGTTTTCAACGCACTGTGTAGTCTTCATTTTTTGTTTATATGAAAAAAAAAAAAATACCGTGTCTAGTATTTTTTGGAAATCTGACTGATGGACTAATTAGTTTTTTTTTAGTCAAATACCCTATTGTAAATGGGTATCTTTTATTAACTAGGTTGTAGAGGTAAGATAAACAAGTCGCTCCATGTAACATACTGATATTCAGTTGCCTTCCGTTAGATTGGAAGCTGAACGCAAAAAAAATGGGAAATGGGTAGGCTGATGAAAGATGAGAAGAAAGGCATTATTTTCACACAAGATAAATACTGTAGAACCCTGTATAACATCTCGTCCTCCATTCACTACCCAATCATCAACAATCGCTCAACTCAAAACAAAAACGAGTCGAACTATTCATAACCGAATGTGCGTAAAAATAGTAATATTATATCTAGCGTACTTTTATTATCAAGAGTTTTGTGCGGTTTCCGAGGACTGCCCCTTCTCGGGGGTCGCCTCTATGGCGGGGGTGGGGGGCGCGGCTGTGACAGCGGGGCGTGAGTCTGCGCGGGCGCACGCTTCAAGGACAAACTTGTTGAAGAGCTCCGGCTTGTCGAGATACACGTGGTGGCCTGCCCCATTGATGACCTGTGGATAGAAAAAGAGCATATTATTTTTTGGGTTATTTTCATCAGTTGTAAGTACTGTGTGGACGATATTATATGCTGGGATAAAGATGTTTATTAGTGCCAAGTTTCTTCTCCTTCTTCTCAGCTTATAGATGTCCACTGCTGGACAGAGTCCTTCTCCAAGGTTTTCATTCTATTTGGGGGCATTGAATAATCCCCGCGCTTGTAAGGCGGGTAGGGGATCGCAGTAATTTGTTATTACACAGAAGCACTACTGCCCGCTTCTCTGGTGAGAGTTCTCTTAGTCGCCTCTTACGACACCCACGGGAGGATATGGATTGGTACTATTCTATGCCTGGTACCACTCGGGACCCCTGCCAAGTTTAGAAAGGGACACTGGGACAATCATTGTCAGCGTGAAATTCATGCATGAACACAGAGTCTGTTTTTCAGCCCTTCTTTCAACTTCTTTTACGGAAATTTTCATGGTTATTGTCACTACAAAAAAGTCAAAATGATAAAAACGAAAACAAATGTAATGGTTACCTGAACAAAAGTATTTGTAGGTCCCCGATGTTCAACCAGCACCTGCCCCGTGCTGTTGTCTACCCAGGACCGGGAGCCGTACAGAACGGTGATAGGGAGCGTTGGGTCGATATCACTCACGCGACGTACCATCGGATTTTTGGCCCAGCCAAAACCTGTCATTAGGGTGTGGAAGGCACTTTCACCGCTGTGAAACATCAATTTATTTTATAAATCAGATGGTAATTTATTTTATAAGTAATTTGAGAATATACATGGGAATATCCTCCTTGTCTCGGAGAGAACGTTAACCTGTTGATCTCGGCTGTCATTTGTAGAACTTTGACAGTCGCATGAGCGTACCCAGCTTCTGGACTAGAGGGGGGCAAGTGAGAATTTTAGGGTCGAATCATCCCCGGCTATTTTGTATTACAACCTACACAAGCACGTCTACTTGAAACATTAGGTAATTGAGGGCAAATAGATTCTAATGATTTTTTTAATAATTATAAACTAGCGCTTGACCGCAATCCCGCCTGATGGTAAGCAGTGATGCGATCGTTGATAGTAAAGCGCGCTAGTTTATTAAGAGCCTATTCACTTAGAAAAACTGAGCGAATAGGAAGGAAGACGGCAGTTGAGCGAGGTGATGCAATGTTAAACCCAAAAACACGACCAACGATGCTGCGCCAAAGGGAGATTGATCTGAAGACCCTCCGCGACCATACTCCCAACACAACAACACTAGGCGCATCGTACCCGGCACACATCGCAACACAACTGCTCAGACCCGTCCTCCGTACAGCTTCACCAGATATCATGCCGGAACACGACAAATCGCTTGGCGGCAAGGCTTTGTCTGGTGGGTGGTAATTTCTGCCGGCGGCCGATGTTATGGCCTACCACCGTGAAAATAATTCTGTATAAGTACCCGTTTATACTATGATTAGTAATCAGTGGAATTCTTACATGTTCTGCTGATGCTGATTTGTTTACTTCACTGCTTACCATCTACCGGGATCACGGTCAAGCAATAGTTTATGATATCAAAAAGCACATGTAAAATTCACAAGTGGCAAAAGTGTACCTTCAAATATCTTATTTTCAAGATAATGTGAGACATATGTAAAATTTTACTGTAGCTTTTTCATTCATTTTCAAATCAAATACTAAAGAAATTTGAACTTGCAAAGTATTCATCATCAAAAACCTTTTTATAGTCCCATTGCTGGGCACAGGTCTCCTCTCAACAGAGAAGGATTGAGCGTAATCACCACGCTTGCTCAATGCGGGTTGGCGATTTCAGACTTATAAATACCAGGTTTCCTCAAGATGACCTCACCTCCAGTCAATGGTGTCCAAGATATACTTAGAAAGTACATATAACTTAAGAAATGTTACATTGGTACTTGCCTGACCTGGAATCGAACCCGCGCACTCATACTTGAGAGGCTGGTGTTTTAACCACTAGGCCACCACGACTTCACTAGGCCACCACGACTTATTTTTTGTGTGCTTTAGTATGTGTTAAATAAAGATATTTTATCTGGTGTAGCCGTACGCAGGACGGGTCTGAGCCGTTGTGTTGCGTTGTGTGCCGGATACGATGCGCCAAGTGTTGTTGTGTCGGGAGTTGGATCGTAGAGGGTCTCCAGATCAATCTCCCTCTCGTGCAGCATCGTTGGTCGTGTTGTTGGGTTTTTACCTTGCATCACCTCACTCAACTGCTGTCTCTTTCCTATTCACTTGGTTGTTTTGTGTGAATAAGCTCTTAATAAACTAGCGCGCTTTACCATCAACGATTGCATCACTGCTTACATCAGGTGGGATTGTAGTCAAGCTCTAGTTCATAGTTATAAAAAAAAGCTTACATGGATTGGAACCATAGTCTAAATTGTTCATACTAAAGAGTATTGTATAATTTTATATAAAAACTCACCTAGGCGTCTGTGAATTACACTGATATATATATTCAGGTATAATCCTCTCCGCGTCAGGTACATAGTTGAGGTACTTTCTAGAGATATCAGGGCGGGTTTTGCTAACCAGCCACTTGCCCGCTGGCCCGGCGGCGCGGACGGCCCACAGTGGGTTAAGGGGTTGGACGGCAGTGGCGATGACCCGTACCCACAGTGGGAGCTGAGCCTTCTCATAGGCATTTGGTGGACGCTCCGTAAAGCCCCATGGATCGGCTAGGACTAAGTGGCGGACTCTGCAAAAGAATTTTTAGGAGTAAGTTGTGGTTGTAGTCCTTAGTTTTTCTGATGCTAATTATAAATATGTAGAGAATGGGAAACCATGTGCGGCAATGAGATTTTCTATCGACAAAAAATTGTTATAGCTATTAGCATATAAAGGGTGTATCTGACATCGACGCACAAACGAGTACCATGGATCCAGTACGTGATTCTGAACCCCCCAGTGGTGCAATTTTTCGTGGGCTTTTTCATAATTTAAAAAAATATATGTAGTTTTTTCTCTTTAGACTGTTCATAATTGCTATACTTTTATAACCCAATAAGATTTTAAAGTAAAAATTAATTAATTAGCTAATTACACAAAAAAACGCAATGAAAACAAAACTCGAAAAACTATCTTATCAGCTGATTTAATAGAGTTCACATCAGGGATCAACGTCATACCTACAAAACCGCACGGCGGCACGCTTGCAACGTTCAAAGGCCGAGCCGACACTTTTTTTTAAACATTGTTATTTCTGTAACCGTTCATTAACGACATATATGACTATCATAATTTTATTAGTGGCATGCGGTGTAGCCTTTTCGCGAAGTTTGCGTTACGATGTCAGATACAACCTGTATAGCCAATAGCTATAACAAATTGCGTAATTTTTATATATCTTGTTTATTGAGTTTTAGAGCAGAAACTTATAATACAGAGGCCATCCTTTTGTTAATTTTGTTTTTTCTTTCATGTTTTTATACTTGACAAAATTCTCTTCCATCTACGTTAATTAATATTCCTGTGTAATATTAAATTACTGTGATCCCCAATCCACCACCTGCCAAGCGTGGGATTATGGCAGACCCCCCCCCCCCCCCCCCCCCTCATGCAAATGGAAAGCCTTGGGGGAGGCTTTTGTCCAGTAGTGGACATCTATAGACTGCTGAGATGGTAATTAGCTTTTTCAATTTTACTTTTAATTTATAAGCAGATTCTGTTTATTCTTCCTTTCCTGTTTGAACTTTATACATACAATATGTAAACAAAAACCCTGTCCGACCTATAAGGATAATAAAGGTTAGGTAAACACATGACCAAATAAAATATGAAATTTTACAAATTTTACATAATCATTATAGTAGTTCATTTTTTTTTATTCATTAGTATTAATATTAATGAATTTTGAAATAATCTTTTTTTTTTCGCGAATTAATTGGAACTTCCCCAAAAATTCGGTATTTTTTTAAAAAGTGACATCACCATTTTTGACGGTATTATTATGAGCGAAGCGACTGCGTGCCGCGTGCCCCGCCCCCCTTCGCCCGCGCATGTTTTGCCTACGGCACATGTATCCTCCTTTCGTGAATTTTTTTTTGTTTTTTTTTAAAGTTTACTTTGGCGTGTAGGCATTAGTAGAATCAGGTATCGATACCTAACAATACCTTCACGGATCGGACAGGGTTTTCTTTACATTTTGTATAATTTGTGAACACATTTTCCAATAGTTACCTTTCCGGGTACTTGATAGCGTAAGCTGTAGCAATAAACCCGCCGAGGCTGTGACCCAGCAAGATGAACTGCGAGATGTTGACCTCGCGCCGCCATTCCTCCACCGACTCCACCCACTGTGCTTCTGCCTTCTGGGCATCTGACGAGAACTTAGGACGGGAGCTGCGACCAAAACCTGGGGAAAATTTTAATTATATATGCATTACATCTATCTATACAGTATGTTACGAAAACCCTGTCCGACCCACAAGGATAATAAGGGTTAGGTAAACAAATGACCAAATAAAATATAAAATTTTGCATAATCATCATAGTAACAATACTAATGAATTTTGAAATAATCTTTTTTACCAGCGAATTTACTGTAACTTCCCCAAAATTCGGGAAATTTAAAAAAGTGTAAACACCATTTTAGAGCTTATAATTGTCGGCTTTCTTTTGATTATTTTTTTAGGTTCTTTAGCGGCGTCAGTGTGTCTAGCCGCCGACGGCGGCAAAGGAATAATTAGAGCTGTACTAGTTTATGCGTAATAACGTTTTGTTTTTGTCGCTATTATTCGAAACTGTACCTGGCCGAATGATTTGTTGTAAAAACACAGATTACCTAATGGTAAAAGTACTTTTTTTGATTATCGATTAATTACTCATAACAATATTGTAACACAAGTACCTATTATTAGTAAATAGGAACTAGAAAGGTCTTATGAAATACGATTTTAGGAGAATATTATAAACAATGTAAAGCATTTAAGTTCACCTGATTTAAGTTATGTGAAAGTTCTAAAATCTAAAGAATCCATGCGATGTTGAATCGATGCGTGAAATTCTGAAATACAAAATTGATACCAAAAATCGATACGAGAAATATTTTGAATACTTTCACACCTCTAGTCAAAGGGCACCGCCGTGCAGTTAGAGTACCTATTTTTATGAAATAAAAATCATTTTTATTTTAAATTTATTAGTTTCGCGTAGACATGGCGTCCGTGTAGACGTATCGTTTATTGTGTGATCACATAGTTTTCTAACGTAATGTAACCTGCTGATGGAAGGTACCCTAGTGAAACTGCAATTGTGTTGTGTTGTGATCAGGTGTTGAACGATTCGGATGTGACTACTTCTTGGTCAATGTGGTTCCAGCATGACGGTGCCCCACCATATTTTTGCCGACCTGTACGTGAGTACCTCCACTATCAGTTCGGCGAGCAGTGGATTGGTAGGAGTGGATTAACGTTGTGAAACACCGTGCTAATCTCGTGGGACGGTGCCAGACCGGTATCGTTCTTAGTGAACGAAATATGGAACAACATCTCCGCCACAGCCATTGTGCTCATCGAATGAAATTCGAAGATACATTCGGAGGGTCAGACGACCTTTCTACTTAAAAAAAAGTTCTTTTCACGAGCTGCCTAAGTAGGTATCATTGTTTCTTTCTAGAGTCGATAAACGTGGTTAGACTACCAATACCTACATGCATGAGGTCAACTGAGGTCATGACCTGTGCCTGTGTTGCCATGAAATTACCTATTTATTTTATTTAAGTTATTTATTTTTAAGGGGGTATTTTTTTTTTTAGTTTAGCCAGGTTATGTACGCATTAGTAGAATCAGCTAACGATACCTAACAACACCTTCACGGGTCGGACAGGGTTTTTGTAACATACTGTATAATGAAAGATGTCCACATCTATCTATAGTTGGGCTAAACTCGATAAAGAATAGAGGTAAACAAACCGTTGCTAGGCAACGACTTGTTTACACCAGATGTTAACAACCTTTTCTAGATAGATGATTTACATACAAGTAATAAAATCCTACTTCCTACTAATGTAAACAGTATATTTATGTTTAGATATTTATAATTTGCATAGAAAGATTGAATGATTTGAATGAAATATAACACACATATAAGCTAATTTCCTAATAGGTTAGGTTTTTAATACTTATACGTAGTCCATACTTGAAATTGAAAGTATTATAATGCATGTGATATGCAGTCGATTTGAAAAGTAGTTAAAATCCGCAAAATTTATTTAATACCTGGATTTCATATATGTTTCTTTTTTTGTAGGGCTATCACGTAAAATTTACATCGACTTTTTAATGGTTTTTGTCTGAAAGCCATTGAGATTACAAGTGTGTTACACAATGACCCCGTTGCATACAAACCCCTTTATTCAGAAACGTTGCTTTAAAGTTCACTAGTGATTAGATGAAAAATGTCTAAAAATGTTAGTGACTGTTTAACCATACACTTTTGACGTCAAAAATGTATGGTTAAACATTCACTAATCACTAGTTAACTTTAAGCAACGTTTATGAATAAAGGTGATAAAAAATATAATTTATTCATAATTGTATGGTAGTGAATTATTTTTTTGGGCAATCTAAAGCACAAAAATGAATAAAAATAATGACACTGACCACTTATGGTGACTACAATACCGTATGCGAAATACTTAAAACAATGTGAAATAAAAAAAGGCCTTTCGGGGTCCAAGTTGTCGATATACCAGTCAGGAATGGGGAACAAACTGCTTATATCATCCGATTATTCGCATCCCAGTGACATAAGCGGTCACTGACCACGAGAAACCCCTGACCCGTTTAATTACCCAGTGTATATAGTCTGTGTATATTTTAATTGGGTGAGTGACACTTCCTGGCTCAAATCCAATTCGGTTCCGCATTACACATGGACTATTAATAACGACCTTTCTCTGTTGCAATTAGTAACACAAAAGCGACACGCGTCTACGTCGGAAAACTGCATCCATTAACAACATGTGTTTCCGGAAAGGCTGGCAGAGGTGTACTTATATCCCCTTATTCATAAAAGCTGCTTAAAGTTAACTAGTGATTAGCGATTCTTTAAACATACATTTTTGACCTTTTAACGTTATTTAATTTTAATCATCGCTTATGGATAAACCCCTTAAACACTATGGTGTTTATTCATAAAGGATGATTTAAGTTAAGTGACGTTAAAAGGTGAAAAATGCATGGTGAAAGAATCGCTAATCACTAGTTAACTTTAAGCAGCGTTTATGAATAAGGCGGATATTATAAAGGGTGTATTTTGACATCGACGCTCAAACGAGCACTATGGATCCAGTACATGATTCTGAACCCCCCAGTGGTGGAATAATGCGACGGCTTTTTCCAGATTTAAAAAAAATAATATGCAGTTTTTTCACTTTAGACCGTTCATAATTGCTACACTGTTATAACCCAATAAGATTTTAAAGTAAAAAATAATTAATTCGTTAATTACACAAAAAAGCGCAATGTGAACAACACTAGAAAACCTATCCTATCAGCTGATTTAATAGAGTTCACATCAGGGGTCAACGTCATAGCTACAAACACGCACAGCGGCACGCTTGCAACGTTCAAATAATAATAATAATAATATTTATTTGCTCAAAACATGGTATAACAGATCTTACAGATAACAATAGTACAAACATGTTTTGCCAAGCTTAGACTCAGCACGCAAATTAGAATTCAAAATAAGAACAAAAAGTATTCAACATTTTGTGTCAAAAAACTGTTTCAGACTATAGAAGTTATGTTGGTTTAGCCATGCACTCAATTTCCGCTTAAAACAATATCTTGTGTTTACCAACTTAAAGTGGGACGCGCAGGATCATGGCCTGGTATACAACGCAAAGAAGAGCGAATGCATGGTCTTTCAGGCCAGGGGTCGGAGCTGCTTGGATGCTGTTCCGCCTATTTCGTTGAACGGTGTTAGATTAAATAGAGTTCAACGGTTTAAATATCTCGGGCATATCGTGACCTCTGACCTGAGGGATGATGCGGACATCGATAGAGAGCGGAGGGCGTTGTCTGTGAGGGCCAATATGATTGCCCGCAGATTTGTTCGTTGCTCGGGGGCCGTCAAAATAACTCTTTTCAGAGCATTTTGTATGTCCCTGTATGCGGCGGGCCTGTGGGTGTCATATACCCAGAAGCAGTACAACGCTCTCCGTGTACAGTATAATAATGCGTTCAGGGTGTTGTTGGGGCTGCCCCGGCACTGCAGCGCCTCGGGTATGTTTGCCGATGCCCGTGTCGACTGTTTTTACACGACAATGCGAAAGCGGTGCGCGTCTCTGGGGCACAGGCTCCGGATCAGCTCCAACACTATCCTGAGCGTATTTGCGAATAGGTTTGATTGTCAATATATTAATCATTGTTATATGATTAATGTACTGACAAACAAACAAATGACTCAGAGGCAGGCGTATTATTAAATATTTTGACTTTTTTATATCTTTATTTTTGACATTTCAAAATTTTCATAATTATATTTGTATATGTAGTTTATTATTATTTGTATTTCTGATTTTTTTTTTTTTTTGACATTTCAAAATTTGTATAATATATTTGTATTTGTAGTTTGTTATTGTTTGTATTTTTGATTTAATTTAATATTGCATTGTTTATGTTTTATGGGCTGTGATGCCTGAAATGGATGTGTAAATAAAATAAATAAAATAAAATAAAGTCACCAGGCAATTTATTATATATCCGTACACACATAGCCAAGCAGCCTTTGCTATACTTTGCAAGCCTAGGAGCATTGCTTAGGACGAGCCTATAAGGGTCTCGTCGGTTTCGAAGACATATATCGTTTGCTGTTTTAAACAACTCTTTATGTTTCCACACGAACATGCATATTTCGTAAATATATAGACAAGGTAGCGGTAACAAACATAGTTTTTTAAATACTGGTTCACATGATTCGTCAGATTGAAGTCCGTATAGAGCTCTAATACATTTTTTCTGAGCAACAAATGTTCTATGTTGGTCGGTACTGTTACCCCATATTACAAGTCCATACCGCAGTATAGATTCTACGTATGCGTGGTAAACTAATATGGCTGTTTTTAAATTAGTAACTTGTTTTACTTGCCTGAGCGCATATACAAATTTATTTATTTTAGTACAGACATTATCTACATGCATTTTCCAATTTAAATGTTCATCAATAGTTACACCCAGAAATTTGGTCATTGTTACAGATTTGAGTTTGGGTATATTTAGACTGATATGGGATTTATTATTATTACATTTATTAAATTGTATATACACTGATTTGTCAAGATTTATTGTCAAATTTTGATTATTAAGCCAGTTAGTTAAGATGTCAATTGTGTTGTTAATGTCAGCTTCATGGTCATAAATTGTATTATTATTTTTGTTACATGTCACAATAATAGAAATATCGTCAGCAAAGGCCGAGTTGACACTTTTTTTAAACACTGTTATTTCTGTAACCGCTCATTAACGCCATAAATGACTATCATAATGTTGTTAGTGGCATGCGGTGTAGCCTTTTCGCGAAGTTTGCGTTACGATGTCAGATACACCCTGTAGGTACTGAAATATCGTCAATCACGTAAAGATTTCATGTAATACGGGGTTTAGAGTAATGGGAAACAGCGTGTAAAGTTAACTTATCCTCCATAGAAAAGAGAGGATTCTCTGACCAGAACAACACCCATGTTGGGAAGTTGCATATACGCTAGTGGAACGCTAAACTTTAATTGCGAGATGCAAGATCTGTGTGACGTCAGTTCACATGTGACTGACATGTGGCTACAGGGGCATTTTATTGACATTATATTCACATTTGAATCACAAATCCAAACTGCTGACTGCTACTAAGGATTAATCAAATGAAGAACCTAATGATAAAAGCTGGAGCATGGCAGTCGCGCTTACAAACTCTAGCACAACATGACAAAAAAACAAAAAGAAATAATTACCTAACAAATCAATAGCATAAACAGGTCTAGTGGCAGCAAACGAGTCTAGATTAGGGCACCAGAGCGCTAGGCCTGCGCCCATGCCGTGAAGGAGCACCAACGGAGTCTTCGGCGACTCGTCGTTTAGCGATATCGTCCATATCTTGTCGCTTTGCCCCACCACGCTGCCTATGTCCACGTAGAAACGTTTGTATGCAGTTTTCAAGCCTGGAAGAAGAATTCGATAAACCTTTATTTTGAAAAAAGAACCAACTTTACAACAAATTATACCAAGTGTTTATTTTCTACAACCTAAAATCAGATTAATATTTCTCGACCTTAGAAGCCTTAGGTCGTGTGTATAGTTCCGACGGCCTACACATACGATCTACTGCTTCTAACGCCGAGCCATAGATACGGCTGTCATTCGTGGATCTTTGATAGTCGTTATGAGTAGTCAGAAACCCGAAAGTCAGATAACTAGTCTTAATACCTATTAAAATAGCTAATATAGCGCCTGATAGTAGGCAATGACGCAATCGTTGATGGTAAAGCGCAATAGTCTATTGTGAGCCTATTCACTCTAGCCTTCATTATCACGAAAGACGTCTACTGCTGGACATAGGCCTCCCCCAAGGATCTCCACGACGAATAGACCCGCGCCTCCCGCATCTAGCGGTAATTCTTGCGACCTCCACCATGTCGTCGGTCCACCTTGTCGGGGCTACCCACGCTGCGTCTTCCGCTACCTTGCCTTGTTGCCCGTAGAGCGATGCCCGATGGGGCTGACGGGTTCTTGAGTGGCGACCACTCTAGCCTCAAAGGCACTTAAATTGTAATCAAATTGGAAGACCGCCGCGGCTAAATTGTTTCAGTCTTCATTCAATCCTGATAGGCAGTCAATCCATGTAAACACTGGGATTCAGCTGGATCCAGTTATATTGGAAGAAGACTCCGATATAGTTGGAAATAAAGCTAGGCAGAGGATCTAAATGTATTGACCTTTGATACATACAGTTTAGTATAACAAGATTCAAGATCTTTATATACCTACTAACAATAGTTTATCCCGTATATTTTACTTACGAGAAAATAATTATGTGAGTAACGTTTCGCGGCAAATCAAATCAAATCAAATCAAATCAAAGCATTTATTTCAAATAAACCAGTTACAGGCACTTTTGAATTGTCAGAAGTTCGGTCAGTCAGTAAGGTGAAGCTAGTCGCCCATTCCAAAAAGTAGGTACCTATGGAGAAGAACGGGCAAGAAACTCCATGGACACTCTTTTAAAATATCAAGCTATTGATACAAATATTTGATTACATCATTCATTTTGAAATAAATCGTGTGAGAACGATGCAGAAATATATTGTACGCTGAGAGCGTACATTATGGAAAAAAAAAAACAACAATTCAGAAATTAAAATACGCCGTAGCAGCTAAGAGATGACCAGTCCCCTCTGACGGCGTCCGTTCACGAACATGACGTATGGATCAGCATCATTCAGCTCAACCATATTGAAGGGAACCTAATGACCCAACACACACGCCACCACCAGCGAGACATTTGAGTGAGCATGACATACTCTCAACAGCCATAGCACTATCAAGTCAATAAACGACTAACCCAACAAATAGATGCTTTACAGCAAATAGATCGTGCTCACACGTGTTCCATGCAATTATACAATACTAAGAAATTGAATCTACACAATGCAAAGACAGTTTTGTCCAAGGTTCAGCAGCTCCAACGGTGTTCCCGAATGCTAAGTTTAGCTCCTGTGCCGCTGCACCAGTGCCGAATACCCCTGTCAGCGATGCAATTCCGTAACGTACAATATGCCTGGCTACATAGTGTGTACTGGCTTTGAGTTAAGAAAAAACAAACAATTGCAAATTTAAACTACGAGAGGAAAAATCAAAGAACAATCAGTGTAAGCATAGAAATCGGACGCAGCTCAAGCCCAAGCCTTTTTGTCGTCAATATAATCTTTAACACTATAAAATGCTTTCTGACACAACTTACGTTTAATGAAGCATTTGAATTTATTCAGGCTCAGATCTTGAACCACCTCTGGAAGTCTATTGTAAAAATGTATACATTGGCATCTAAAAGAGCCACCTATTTTCTTGAGCCTTGTTGTAGGTACAATAAATTTGTGCTTGTTTCTAGTATTTATACTATGGACATCACTGTATTTTTTATACAATTTTATATTTTTATGAGCATACAAAAGATTTTCATAAATATATTGAGACGGCACGGTCAGTACATTAATTTCTTTAAATTTTTCTCTGAGAGAGTGTCTTGGACTTAATTTATAAATTGCACGAACAGCTCGTTTCTGCAAAACAAATATTGTCTGAATATCAGTGGCATTTCCCCACAACAGAATGCCGTACGACATTACGCTATGGAAATAGCCAAAGTACACTAAACGGGCCGTCTCAATATCTGTCAAATTACGAATTGTTCTAACTGCGTATGCAGCAGAACTTAGTTTTTTTGACAATTTTTCTATATGGGGACCCCATTGAAGCTTAGCATCCAGAGTTATACCCAAGAACACTGTGCTGTCTTCAGATTCCAATTCTTCGCCCTTTATCAACACTTTAGTTTTCACCTGCCTAACGTGAGGTAGAGTAAACTTAATGCATTTGGTTTTTTTCTCGTTTAAAAGTAAGTTATTAACATTAAACCAGTGGACTACTTTGGAGATCGCGCTATTTACATCATCAGTGACCTGCTGCTGACGTTTAAGTTTAAATAAAAGTGAAGTGTCATCTGCAAACAACACTATATCGTGATTATCCTTTATGAGGTACGGCAGGTCATTAATGTAAACAAGAAACAAAAAGGGACCAAGAATTGACCCCTGTGGGACTCCCATTGTTACTAAAGATCCGGATGATCTTTTTCCATTAACGTCAACGCTTTGAATCCTACCACTCAAGTAGGATGTAATAAGATCCAATGCAGAGTTCCTGATCCCGTAGTGGCGGAGTTTCCTGATTAACGTCTCGTGAAGAACGCAATCGAATGCCTTGGACAAATCACAAAAAATGCCCAAGGCATCGCATTTATCCTCCCATGCATTGTAGATATGACATAGAAGTTCAACACCGGCATCAGTAGTTGAACGACCCCTTGTAAAACCGAACTGTTTGCTATGTAATAATTTATGTTTATTAAAAAAACTTAGCATTTGGTTTAAAATTAATTTCTCAAAAATTTTACTAAAGGTAGGTAGTACAGAAATAGGTCTATAATTTGTGGGGTCTGATGTACTGCCTGATTTAAACAAAGGTATTATCTTACTATTTTTCATGAGATCAGGAAACTCTCCACAGTCAATACAAGTATTAAAGATAACCGCTAGACTGGGTGCCACAATATCAATAATAGACTTCGCAACTTCCACCGAATGACCCCATAGGTCAGCAGTCTTTTTTATATTGAGAGTGTGAAAGATTTTAATTATATCTTTACTGGTAACATATTCAAAGTGAAATTCCGAATTACAAACATTAACATTTTCTTTAAGCAAAGACTCAGCAACAGAAGGTGATGAGTTTAGGGATTTAGTAGTTAAAACAGGAATATCCGAAAAGAAATTTTCAAACACCTCAGCGACTTGCGAGTCTGATTTTATTATGTTGCCATTAACAGTCAGGCTATAGTCAGTATTTCTATCACTGGACCTTCCCGTTTCACTATTAATAATTTTCCAAGTCGTTTTAATTACATTACTACTGTTTTTTATCTTTGAACTCAGGTAACGTGACTTGGCCATATAGCAAACTTGTTTAAATAATTTTGAGTATTTTCTAACATACAAATTAAATTCAACAGTGTTAATATAAGTCCTCTCATTGTACAGTTCATAAAGCCGAGTTCTACTTTTATGAATACCTATGGTAGCCCAATCAGAGAAAGATGCATTACTATTAATAGAGATAGTCTTGGGAACAAAGGTGGAATCAAATTGCTTACAATATATATTAAAAAAATTATCATAGAGATGATTAGGATCAGCATTAACATAACTGGATAAGACTGGCACTTTATTGATGAGATTAAATCTAAAAACCTCCAAGCGGCTTTCAGTTTTGGGGTTAACAGTGATATCCTTTTTGGCCACTTTTTTACTATTGTTTGGAATAGTAATCCTTTGTCCGCAGTGATCAGAATCAAATAAATTTACAACTTCTTTGCGGCTTGGTATTATGTTAGTAAAAATATTATCTAGGCATGTGGCACAAGTAGGTGTTATTCTTGTGGGCTCCAAAAATAGGTTTACAAGATTGTAGGACTGAAATAGACTTATAATTTTATTACAATAACCTGAGTTCTCTAATAAATTAACATTAAAATCACCGCAAACGATAATGGCTTTGTTCGAAACACAAATCTTGTGTAAAACTTCATCCATTACCTTTTCAAAGCAGTCATACAATCCTGAAGGGGGTCTGTACACACTTAATACAACGAAGCCCTCCAACTCTATACAGGCAATTTCAGATGTTCGTTCAACAGACAGGCTCACAATGTCTTTACGATTTTTAAATTTAAGCAGGTTACTAACTAATATTAATGAGCCACCATGTATAGCATTTATTCTGCTAAACGAACTACCAACCTGGTGATTCTTCAAATTGAACAAGAACTGGTGACTTTTTAGCCAATGTTCGGTTATGCAAAGAATATCAATACCATAATGGTTCATCAATAAATCTACCTCTAAATCTTTGTTCATTAATCCTTGAATATTTTGATGCACCAAATTAATATTATTTATTGACCTTAAATTTCCTCCCGAGTTGCCTTTGCAATCCTGTATATTATTATAGCTAGAGGTTGGCTCTATTGTCTTAATTTCTAATTTAAATTATTAATAATGTCAACTGGGACCAAATTATTGGCAGAATTAATTAAAATGTCATTGCATTGCTCAAAAGAAGCAATTTGTTTAGCCAAATTCTTGGCTGTAATAGAAAAAAAATATGATAGCGACAAAGCTATCTGTCTTTTATAATAATTAGAAAGATAATACATAACATTGTTATGTCTATCTCTTGTCAAATACAAATTATTCTTAAAATAATTATTTATGTCAATTAAATGTAATATTTTATTATTAAATGTCAAGTTGGACATAGTCATGTTTAGTTCATATCTAATCCTATTTTCTTCCTGTGGCAACTGTTCACTGTATGGGAATGTAAATAAGACAACCTTTCCAACATTCAGATTGCTTAACGTTTCACAACATTTAAGCATTTCTCTTTTGCTCACATTTCCCCTACTACCCACAAAAATTAACAATGTTGTATCCTGGGAGAAGTTACATTTAATAATTTTTTGCATAATTCCATATAAAGAACAACCAGGCATACAGTAGTTCAATATTGAGTGATCTGGACATTCATCAGTCAACAAGCGCCCCAAGCCCTTACCTATCTCATCACAGAACAACACAACATCATTAGTCAAGTTTTGTTTAATATTATTGAGATCATTAGGATCAAGATTATTGGGACTATTAGCAGAAGGAACTACGACATCAACACAAGGCTGCGGCAAGGTGGTATCACATGATGTCAACGAATGATCCAGTGTAAGCACATTCGATGTTAAACCGCACTCACAGTTGGTTTTTTGTGAGTTAACCAGCTCATTCATCGCCAACACATATTCTCTCATTAGGTCTTCTGAGGTATTATACTTATTAGTCATAGAAGCCTGCTAGCCCTGTAGTTTACGTCAAAACACAACTTTGTACAATATTTTGCTCAAAGAAAACACGATCGGCCTTATTACAAAACAAGGTCTATCTTAAAAAACTGATTTAAACCTTCGAGCCATTTTTAAATTTCGAACTTTAACAGAAGAGTTCTTTTTACAAAAACTGACAGTAAACCCAAGTTATCAATTTTGAATTAAGAACTTTACGTTGGTGGCTTGTTTTTTTTATTTTATTTTAATTACGGTATTAAATACAGCAACTGTCTCGCAGCTAGGTCTAAAGTTAGAACTCGTTTTGTAATAAAAGGGAGTGCCACGACAGTTAAACATCCACATTATTAGCATATCCTTATAGAGCGTGCGCGATGTATTAAATCTGAAATTCGTATCTTTAACCACGTAAGAATAAGAACTGGCTTCTCTAAACAGATAGCTATTATATTCGCTCGATGTAGCAGCTTTAAATATTTGTAAGATTTCTGTCGAGTCACCGTTGCTGGGCAAAAATTTTACTACATTATTAAATAATCTTGTTTGATACGAAAATGACCAGTAGTAAGTTTTAAGGGGTCTTGCGTCATCTTTTTTTGTTGTGGTTCAGGTACGGTGAGCAACACAATCCGATTAATCGATAATGACAATTAGTCCGCGCCTGACGTAAATTGAAGTATTTTTAGTAGTCATGTTTTTAATCGTCTAAATTGTCGATGGAGTATCTTAAATTGACCGGACTTAACTGATATCTATCTCCTGCCAGTTTCTCAGTGAAATAGAAAAATATGTACCTAACTTATATTTAATTTAGGTAACAAGAGAATGGGGCCAAGTACAGACGCCAGCACTGTATGATGCAGCAATTTTGCAAATTTCTTTTCTTTTTTTAGATTTTTAAGTTTATCCCTGAAGTATTAAGGTTCTAGGTTGATTGGGAAAATGTTACTGATTCGGGTAATTTGACCTGCTGGCGTCTGTACTTTTAGACATTTTATGAAGTAAGGGAGAGGAAAGAAGCTAAAAGAGAGAGAGTGAGAGAATCAGAGTGCTGTTCTTTAACTAAATGTCGCTTAGATTTATGATTTCGAAAACTTAGGTGTCAATCGACTTGATGCTGACTGTAATCGCTAAGACCCTCATCAAAGAATTCCGCTCTTGACCTCAATCCCACCAAAATGCTGGTTGAATTCTACGATAGAACTTCAACTGACGTACCCAGGAGATACCTTTTACTCATGCTTTGAAGATTGACAGGTTATAGACAAGAGTAATAATGAAACACAGAATCTGGCAAGAATTTACTATCACACTTTGATCGTGGGCGTAATAAATGAAGAGGAGACGTGCTGAGTGTATGAATATCAGCCAAGTGGGGATAGATATACGATTAGAAAGGGTGTCTCTGACATCGACACACAAACGAGTACCATTGATCCATTACATGATTCTGAACCCCGCAGCGGTAGAATTTTTCGTCGACTTTTTAATGTTTTTCTTAAAACGCACGGCGGCACGCTTGCAACGTTCAAAGGCCGAGCCGACACTTTTTTAAAAACACTGTGACTTCTGTAATCGCTCATTAACAACATAAATAACTATCATAATTATATTAGTGACATGCGAAGCCTTAGCTTAGCCTTTTCGCGAAGTTTGCGTTACGATGTCAGATACACCCTGTATAGAAACAAAGAAACGATTATATAATATAAAAAAGTCGGTCACATGGCATATCTCGAATATCTTCGTAGGTAACAGATAATTCGCCGAAGATCGATATCATTTGGATAATTATACAATAGACACAATAGATTAAAAAATGATAGGGCAGTTAACATGATAAATCAAATTAGAAACGCGAAATTTTTGGGGATTAGCATCCAACACGACGGTATCAAGAGGACTGTGGCGAGACTATAGTATTATCTAACATAATAAATTATATGTACAAGTACATATATAAAAATAGGTGATATAAAGGACATCAAAAAATTGCTCACTAAGGTCACCCAGGCCATGTCAAAAACTTGACAAAATGTTTAGGTTGTTTGCGGGGATTAAAGTTCATTCATCCTCTATAGAAAAGGGAGGATCTCCGACCAGACAGGTGCTGAGTCTGGCGGGCACTTACCAACTGTTAATGTTGGGAATTGCACGGTAAACTCAGCTTGCGAGATGTAGAATACATGCGACGTCAGTATGACGCGTTGTTTGTTTTTTTTTTTTTGTGGCGTTTGTAGTTACCGCCACAGACAGATTGAAACTTAGATCAAACTGCGAATGTTCTTGAAATTACGACAATTGGCTTGTATCCTAAAAAATAATTTAATGTCCGTCAGATAGCTTTATAAAAAATATTGAACACGTATTTTTTATTTTTTCTTTTATTCAAATACTTAGGAAGATATATTGATTTGAAATGTCGCATGACGTCACGCCATGGTGCAAAATATAGAACGGCGTGACGTAATTAGCCCCCACTCTGTAACTTTAATACGCTATATCTCAGTATTTTTTGGTAATTACGACAAAATAAAAAATACGGGTCTTAATTTTTTTTATTATATGTAAGACGGACTAATTATTTTTTTGATTTTCATACCTTGGATACATCCCTATTAGCCCTCTGAACTCAGTCTCAATCTATCAAAAAAGCGTCGAATTTCCGTGCATTTTCACTTTTGTTTATCGTCGAGATGGGACTACATTTTTAACCTTCTAATTGCGAGAATTGGCTTTCGATATTTCGGCGAGGTCAATAGAGACATGATCAGCTCTCTTTTGCAGCCAGTTAATAACTATGTACTTTGTGTGGTCAATGCGCATCCCTGGCAAATTGTCAGGAGATATCATGATGATCTTGGCACTGTTCTTCTATAACCAGTTCAGGGCTTAATACTCGAATAATAGCAGTTAGTATCTACTCAAAAGGGTGAGGGAAAACGGTTAGGTATCCACTAAGCAAGATCTTAGTGATGCTCATTACCGGTCCGTGAGTTGAGAGTTATCTGTCATAAATGTTACATCAGGCGGATTTTTGCTTTGGGCCTTATGAATCAAAATGGCGCCGATTCTGTTGAACACAAACTAAACTAATTTTAAGTTATGTGCATCTTTTTCTTTACATTCCGTTAAGAAAAGGATAAAAGACAACATTTTAATTTAATCCTGTCAAATTAAGATACTCCATGGAGAGTTTAGACGCGATTATAAACATGGCGACTAAAATACGCCAGTTTTCGTCAGGAGCGCACTAATTTGACAGGTCTAAACTGACACATTATCTTCTGTCCTTTTATTAATAAACTATAAAGAAACAGGGGAATGGGGGAAAATGTCAACAGTTCCTCTTAAATAAGGAGGTAAATTCGCACAAATCCTGCTTCAAAGTCCAAGTGTGTTCTTAAGTACATAAATAATTGTTACTGTCATTTATCTTGTTGATAACACGCCATACTCCTGATAGTTATCAACACGTAGGTTTGTGTGCATTGCGTATATGTAATGTTTTATCGGAGGACTACATCCCGGGAAATAATTAAATTGATAACACTGACAGACAAACCCCTCTACTCTCACTAATACTTAACACTCAAATACAGGTCAGAAAACCATTCCTAAAATAACTGTATTTTAGGAATGGTTTTCTGCTTTGATTTTCGCAAACCTGTATTTCAGTTTCCACTCTGACGTTGTTAACACCACTACTATCCGGACGAAGCGTTTCGCCTCCTCTTTTATACTGCGTACATCGAGGGACTGGAACAATTTGCCGGCGGCGGTGTTTCCGCCGGACTAGAATTTGAGTATCTTAAAGGCTAGAGTGATAGGCTCTTAATAAACTAGTGCGCTTTACCATCAACGATAACATCACTGCTTACCAACAGGCGGGATTGCGGTCAAGCGCTAGTTTATTATTCATAAAAAAAATCGTATTTGTTATGGAATTGAGCACGGTTTCTATATTTACAGCATACTCACATACAAAATTATCTCTTATGCCTTCTCTTTGAATTGAATCGAATCCAATTTGACTAAATATATTTTGATTTTATAAAGGGACGACACTCATTATTTGGCTAGATATGAGGTGATTTTCGAGGACAGTTGAAATCATTAATACTCAATATCTTTATTGCTTTACCATAAGTTGATATAAGGGTGATAACAATTTATGTGAGATCAAATATGGACCCTGTAGGGCACAGCAAAATAGGGTAACAGGAGTGGAAGCTCTGTTTGAATATCTTAAAATAATATAATTATATTGCAATTTAATTTAATAATAGATAAAATATACATGGAGATTATTAGCATCATTTTACTTAATCTACGATTTATATATTATTTTATCTTTGGTATCTGACTAATTTTAATTAATTTATTTATTTCCTTATTTGTATATTTGTGTTTAAATTATGAATAATATCGTTTCAGACGGTATTTTTGTAGTATGTTTAAGATAAGTGTAATTAATTATATATTTAATTTTAATTTCAATTATTTGTTTTTATCGCTAAGATGTTCATTTATAGTGTAGTAACATTTGTTTATTAGAATTTTATTTAATTTATTTACAAATATATTCAACTTTTCTTTATTGCATTAAGTCCAGAGTTAAACTACACGATGACTCACAAATGTTAGCACTAACTGGTTAGGACCACTCAAACGTTCGTTGATCTTTCTTTAAAAGACAATTTCAGAGACCTATCTACATGATCTCGCACATTTGTCTTTTAAGAGTATATTTGGACTTTGAGCCAGACGGAGTTCACAGTGACTAAGAGCCTGACGACCTTCAGACCTGTGGTAATAAAATAGAAAATGCTAAACCTTTCCTTTACTCTAACCACTTAACACACTATTATTATAAGTTGGAATCATTATGAAGCATACTGCTAATCCATTGCTCCATATGTTTGAAAATGTGGTCGCTCAACAACGTAAATAACGCAATGTATGTTGTTGAACTGTCAAAATAAAACCCATCGCTACTGATAGCAAGTTACGTAATTACCGTGCTGGTATGAAAGGGCTAAACGGATTTTGTATTTTTTTTGCTATTTTACAAATCTATTTGATAGCTAACCGCTAGGCTGGTGTAATATGGTTAATTCGTTTTATTACGGTATTAACTCCACTGAAGGAGTTTTGGCGGGAAAGTCAAGCTGAGTGTCACGCTCATTTTTCATCGGACTTTTAAAATTAAAGTGCGTGATTTATGTAGTAAAAAGTGCATTCAGTAAATAATTCATAAAGAACAGTGAAATATCGCAGCATAGTGGCCACATCATGACTTTGTCTCAAACCTTGTCGTGTTAGACAGTAAAGAAAAAGGAAAAGGAGAGGGGAACAAAGAATTTAATAAAATAATATAAAAATAAAGTTAAAAAATATAAAGATAAAAATATAAAAATGATAATGAATAGTGAGGTGGGTGAGGTGAGAAAAGATAAGATAAGTAGTAGAAAATCATCAGCAGCGGTCAATAATGTAGAAAATCATCAGCAGCGGTCACGGTGAACACAGATGCAGAGCAGCAGTTGAAGCAGCACAGGTAGGTTGGGTCACAGCAGAGCAGTGGTAGACAGCAGTAGAGAGCCTCCCTCGGAAGCTGCAGACGAGTGCTATACGCAGTCGTAGAGCCTCTTGAAGTCAGTAGACAGCAGTAGAGAGCCTCCCTCTGAAGCTGCAGACGAGTGCTATACGCAGTGGTAGAGCCTCTTGAAGTCGGCAACCCCTCGAAGGCAAGGGCGGACGAGTTCCGCAGCAGGAACGGCGCTGGTAGTAGGAGCGGCGCCGGAAGCCGAGACAGCGCCCGGCAACAGTACCTGCGCCACCATCAAAGGTGGCACCAGGCAGCAGAACAGCGGCAGAATCAGCACTAAATCACAGAATCACAGAAGTAGCACAGCACAGGTCAGCACAGGCAGGAGGAGGTTCAGAGGAGATTCAGAGGAGGTTCCCCTCTCCGTTAAGGAGAGGGTACCCCTGGGAGGGCTCTGCGAGGAAAAATTACACAATTAAATTACTGAATTGTTGAAGTCAGACCGAAAACTAAACTGACACTGGTCAGCGAGGGCTTCTGAAGAAAAACTCGGAGAACAGCTTTTTCACGAAATTTAAATGTTTGAATAATTATAAGCAATATGAAATAACTTGAAGGAGTTCGGATAATAAATCCGGTAGAAAAATAGCAGGCAGTCAGGAATTTAGAAGAAAAGGTTGTCATAGAGACATAATCAACAGCGTTGTCAAAAACTGTCATAACAATGAAAATATTATTGTAGAATGTAAATATATGTAAATATTAAATTATAGTGTTGTGTTGAGTAGGAAAATTAATACAGCACAGCATAGGTACAGCTTCTTACGCTAAGATATCGCCAAGTCGCTGAAACCTAGGCTTGAAATTGAGCACCGTGTCTGTAAGCTGAATAACGAGTCTTGGTGTAGTAAAATGTTATCAGAACAGCGCCTCATAATACTGTAATGCGTATTATGACCTGCAGAAATGAATGATATAAATGTATGAAAATAAATAAATAAGTGTAAGTATCTGTAGGTAAATACATAACACTACAACCTCCATCGTAGGACGTATCACGCCGTCTTTTTCGACATGAACAATTCATTACGTGACATTGGCTAAATGCACAAACCGTGCGAAGCCATAAAAGAAAGAAAGAAAGAACTCCACTGAACTTGCCTATGTGATGCTCTTCGGGGGTCACGGTCACAAAGCACCCAATATTAAAACGTCTCATGAGCCTATATTTTTTCGCAGCAAAACGTAAAAGCTTTTAACATAGGGCACAGCACACCTTCGAGGTGTTGTTAAAAAAGGTTATGTTTTCCTCATAAAATTTAACAACACGTTTGGCAGTGACTGTCTGTGCTAAGTTTCGTAGGGATGAAATTAATAATATTTTTACGGTTTCAAATCCATAAATAAAAGTTTCCACGAAATACAAATCACTACATACACATAGTATAAAACAAAGTCGGTTTCTCTTTCCCTATGTGGGATTAAATATTTAAAACTACGCAACGGGTTTTGATGCGGTTTTTTTTACTAGATAGAGTGATTAGGTAGGGAGGTTTATATGTATAATAACATCCATTAAATCGTAGAGAAATACTATTATATTTGAAGTTTATAATGTGATGTCGTACATAATTAATTTTTTTCCGCGTTTGCAATGAAACGTAGGCTGAACCCTAAAGATTTATCAAAATAATGTACTAAATATTACACACATTGAAAAGGTCTACAGAAAACTCCGCGACGGTATACAGTATGTTAAGAAAACCCTGTCCGACCCATAAGGATAATAAAGGTTATGTAAACACATCGCTGACTGAATTCGATAGTGGCACAAGACAAAATTCAACAATTGGAGAAAACGTGCTATAAACATTCGAAGACTAGTGCGCGCGCACAAAAAAGCTCTTACCCGCTGTATTTAATGGAATATATAGTTCATGTTTGGTTTATAAACATCTACATTATTATCTTCATTTGCCGGCAGTAATAGTTTTGAATGATTTTTGTTACTTTAATTAATATGAGGCTTAGAAGATGATGACTCCGAGTTGTGCCAGTATTGCATTCATTTGTTTCCACTTTTTTAAGTAATGCTAGAAATTATGTTATAAGAGTAAAGAAAATAAGAAAGCATTTTCACGAAAAACTAGAAGACTAAGACTAGAAGTGCTCATCAATGTAATTGTTAAGTCGTAAATAAAAGTACCATAAGTGTTTAGTAATTTCATATTTATTAGCATACTTTTCAGTCTGACTGACGTATTGAGAATTTTAAACAAATCAACAAACGAAATTTAGTTATTGTACTTTATTTTTGCACTTACATAAAGTACTACACTTAAAAAACAAAATATAAAATCCACTTTAGCAATATAACAAAAATTAATCAACATTAATTTATCAAAAACTTCTTAGGTTTCAGTTCAATAAACTCTCAAATCACAAAAAATTGCCCTTATGATTTCAGTAGGAAATTATAGGTCAGTTATTGTATTCTATGTTTGCATTATAAAAAGTACCTCACTTATAAAACAAAATATAAAATCCACTTTAGCAATATGACAAAAACGAACCAACATAAATGTATCAAGTTTCTGTTCAATAAACTCTCAAATCTCAAAAAAAAAACAGCCTTATGATTCCAGTAGGAAATTATTCAGCTATCACATATTAATTAACAATCTCAAAAATAGGTACCAACATAATCAAAGAGTAGACAAGAACGAAAGTTCTTTAAAGGAGTATGTTTACTCTCATCGAATTTTTACCCAATTTAATCATGTTTCAAGTTCTGAAAAAAATCTGCATAACATCGTGGAATAGTATTAGAATTAACTAATGACATTAAATCTTGAAATTTTCTTTGGGAAACGGGCATCTTATCAGAGTAAGCTTTCTTCAGTTGCGCATCTTGTATAAGTCTTAGTTGTTTTCTAGTTCTGCTGGATCTAATGTTGACCGTTTTGTATTTATCATCTTTGTATGAAGTTTTATAATAGAAGATACCAGGATTTTCTTTTTCCACTCGTAAGACACAAATATAACATATTAAAACAATTATACGAGAAGAGTCAGAGTAGAGTGAAATTAGAAGACGTAGGACCACCTATAAAAATAAAAAGAGGAGTTAGACAGGGCGACCCCATTTCACCCCGTCTTTTCATAGCAGTGCTAGAGATGGTCATCGGCAAATTGAAATGGCAAAATTTGGGAATTAATATAAAGGGAAAATATCTGTCACATTTGAGATTTGCTGACGATATAGTTCTTTTAAGTGAAAATTACAGGGAATTACAATATATGATAACCACTCTGCATAAAGTTAGTACACAGGTTGGCTTAAAAATAAACTTAACCAAAACTAAAATAATGACTAACAGCATTCAAGAACCTATTTGGCTAGAAGACTTACAACTAGAATACATGAACAACTATATATATCTAGGGAAACAAATTTCATTCAGCGCTCAAAATAATCTAGAAGAAATAGATAGAAGAATTCAAAAAACATGGAATAAATTTTGGAGCTACAAAGAAGTACTGAAAGGAAATTTTCCGATTAAACTTAAAAAGAAAGTAATGAATACATGCCTCTTACCTTCGTTAACGTACGCCTGCCAAACGTGGAAATTTATCCATAAAATAAAAAACAAAATCAAGACAAGTCAAAGAAGTATGGAGAGGAGTATGATGAAAATTAGCAAACTACAGAAGATACCACACAAAATTATCCGAGAGAAGTCAGCTATTACTGATGCCCTTAGTCATGCCCAGAAATTAAAATGGCAATGGGCAGGTCACGTAGCCAGAATGACCGACAAAAGGTGGACCATACGAACTACACTATGGCGAGGCCCAGCCGGCTACAGAAAAAGAGGCAGACCACTATCAAGGTGGGTAGACGACATAACACACATAGCAGGTAGAAACTGGGCAACTGTCGCGAAAGACAGGAAAGTATGGCAATCTCTGGAGGAGGCCTTCACCTCAGAAAGGGTTCCTGCTCACTAACCTAGCAATTAGATTTAGATTAGATTTTTTAGATTAGATTAAATTTTTACTTTATTATTTAATTACATAATAGAAATTAATCATAATAATATAAAAAAAAAAAATACTTACTATGTAGAAACTTACTTAAGATGTAGAAACTACCGTTAAATTAGTACCTAGTTTAACCTTACCTAACTATTGTAAAAATTGGCAGGAAATAAAAGGCTTTTTATTTATTTATTTTATTTATTTAAGACACAAATGTCGTTAAAATTAAATTTCTCTCCACGTGTGTTAATTTTAAAATTGGTGGCAGTGGTATCTGCGAGATCTTTCAAGTCATAAAAGAAGCCATAGTATAGTTCGTGCACCATAAACGATTTTCCATATTTTCGGGCTGTGGAAAATAAAGTGGCATATTGCGATGGTAGGTAAATTTGGTTCGATTTCAACGCTTTTTTTTATATTTTTTTCGATTAATGAATGGCTCACATCGCCTTCGTTTTGCGTATGTCCAACAATCAAAAATTTATGCGTTCTTTCCTTGACCACCACAGTTATCGGAATACAGTACAACTTCTACTTCGCCGACATCACTAGAGCAACCAGCAATGTCCTGTCTTGAAGCACACATTTTTAAGTAATGCAGTAAGCAAGACCCAATCTCATTAGATCCCTTATGCCCTTCGCCTTCATGCCAAATGTAGCAATTAACTGTGCCCAATCCTTTCTTATTCAAATCACATATAGTAAAATTATATGTGGACAATTTGCTTTTGTAATAAAAAGTCGAAACCTCACCTTTCGGTGTTGGTAAAGCGGCCTGAAGATCGAAGCATGCAACTCTGTAATTCTTAGAAATTTTTATTTTATCTTCTTCTTTCTCCGATCTAGCTATATTTTTCTCTTCGTGGTGTCTCATGTACTCGATTTCTATGTCTAATCTTTCACCATAATCTTTATTTCTGTATGATTCACAAAACTGGCATAACTCGATATTAAATTCAAAATTAAATATTTGTCTATAGACTGAGAACGAAACAAAGTCACGATTTTCTTTTTCACAATCTTGCTTGTAATCTCTGTATAGGTCCATCAGTGTTCGTCCTCCTTCTATGTAATTTTTAGAACTATCTGCACGCGTATAGTGACTTTCAACTGTCGGAATACTGGAAATATGATTTCGAGCACCGTCTTTTACTTCTTGAGGTATTGTACCGTGTTGTTCATGTTTGCCTCTTCGATCTTCTGAAGTGAACCCTGGCTCTGTCTTTTCAAGTACAGTTCTTATGCATCGATTTGTTATACCTAGAGTAGAAGTAAAAAAACTTTTTGCAGATTCTTACTTTTTCTTGAGCCTTGTACCTAAAAAAAGTATGATTTAATTTGCGAGCTGTTCGATTTTCACGTAGAATAGGATATCTATATTTAGGTTGAATTACTTCCATACAATTTGCAATGAATTGTCTGTGCCTGTTAAGGTCTTTCAACGACCAAAACGATTGAAAATACTCCTTCCGTTCATCTTCGTTTATTTTTAATGTACATTTACGTCTGCAAGAGTCAGTGCAGGGCAGTCCTTGTCCTTGAAGGCACCAGTTTACCTTTTTTTAAAGTTTTATACTCTTGTCCAAAATTACGTAATTCTTTTGCTCTATTTCTTTTCCACGATGCAGGATTTGCTTTTCTTTTGCGAGTTTTAGGCTTAATATTTTCTTCCTGCAGACTTTCAGATAAACTTGATAAGCTTTCATCAGACTCTGAAATTCTGGATTCGATCCTATCAAGATTTTCATAATCAGGGTCGGCATCAGAGTCGTCATTCTCGGACTCTGAACCTAAAGACACATCTGTTAGAATCGCTGAAGTTGGTATTAAATTGTCTTCGGAGTAATGGTGCTCTGGAGGCACATTGGTGGGTAAATCAAGTAGAATGTCATATCGTGAAGGGCTATTTAATGGAGATAGATTGAGGGACATTTGCTGTTTATTAGGACTTTCACAATCAGGTTGGTAGTAAAATTGAAGGACTACCAGGACTACAAATAATGTTATTTGCATCGTTTGGCGTGCATGAGAACGATGGTCTATCATTTTCCAAAGAAATTACACCTTTCGATTGTTTGTCCAAGCTTTCAGGTTGACTTTGCGAAAACTCGAAATCTGATGCAGTCGATGGTGAGTCACATAAAATCTGAGATACATTCGAGACACAATTTCTGCCAAAGAGATCCTTCATTAAATCATAATCAAGTCCGGAGAAACATTTGTTTTCAACTGTGTTTCTAGCATCACTCAATTTTTTTACACCAGGGTCACTTACTGATGAACCAGTCTCATCACTTTGTCACTTTTCTTTGACCTGAAAAAAAACCAGTTATAGTATATTAATTCACACTCGATTCTTTGCGGTGTCATGGAATTTGAACTGTACGTAATATTTTTTTACGCATGAATGTGGAGGGATGGAAGGGGAGAGGAATGCCAAAGAAAAGATGGATAGATTGTGTTAAGAATGACATGGAGGAGAAAGGAGTGAATGATAGCATAACGGGTGACAGGTTGATATGGAAGAAATAAACATGTTGCGCCGACCCCAAATAAAATGGGATAAGGGCAGGAAGAAGAACAAGAAACAAGTGTCTTTCGCCTTTTAGTTATATTATGTTGTAAGTATTATTAATGGTGATTATTTTTACTTAAAACAAAATGAATGACTACTTACCGTGGTCCAACAAACACATTTTTATTTGGCATCATTGTCATCAAAATTACACCGGCACAACTAAAAAAACTTCGCCATGTTTGTGCAAAACTGGCACAACTCTAAAGTGTCACTATTGCACAACATTAAGCGTGCGGTAGCCGCGTGCACATGCGGCCGACTAACAAAGAGCCGGTGTTGCATGAAACACATGCAACGATATCGTTCATTCACTAACGACACTTACGCCTCCAAACGAGTAGTTTATGAACTAACGAGTTGGGTCTTTAATGCATAAAATAAAGTATCTAATTTAGAACAAGAATTCATTACTAACTCAAATTGCCACAATTTCGACTTATACTAAATATAATATAAAATTTTACGTAATCATCATAGTACCAATACAAATTAATTTTGAAATAATCTTTTTTCCCGCAAATTAATTCCAACTTCAAAAAAAAAAGTGACAACACCGGTATTATTATGAGCGAATAGCGATGCGACCACGTGCCGCGTGCCCTGCCGCCTGCCGCCCGCGGAAGGGTGCTTACGCACATTTATTAAGTTACCTCTTTTTGCGAAATAATATTTATTTTTTTAGGGGGATTTTTTTAAAAGTTTAGCCCGGTTTTGTATCCATTAGTAGAATCAGTTATCGATACCTAACAACACCTTCACGGATCGGACAGGGTTTTCTTAACATACTGTATATCTATCTCTTATGGATATCCCACTATAACATTTTTTTGACAGTTACTTTTAACGACAAATACTGGCTAATTTTCGAAGCGATTTTAACCAATCCAGCATTAATCGTTACCCAATTACCTTAAATACACTGTTGATTACAATATATGTTTTAAATGATTATTTTCGAAGATATTACAGATAAAAAAATGCGGGGCGTCGCGTTTGCGGTGGTGCCGATCGTCCGGGTCGGTGGGGGCGCCTGGCCGCTAAATTTTTATATACAACGTTCAGTTTTTCTGTAGTGTATTTACATAGTATCAGCATTGTACCCGTGCGAAGCCGGAGCGAGACGCTAGTAGGTAATAAAAAGGTGTATGTACTTACATGATAATATTGTTTTTTCTACATTACGCAGCATCGAATCTGACTGGCGGGTCCAGCTGAGCCACCCTCCGGTCCAACTAGAAGAACAAACAAAATAATTAAGACTTTTGTTGAAGGAGATTTTGAAGTAGATGGAAGAATTTTGTTTACTGAGCCACATTAAACAATCAAAAACATCACGTACGGCGTCAGCAGGTCAAGCTATCGGATACTGTCAAGTATTTACATTCAATCTTGAGCCTTATAGCTACATGCATAAAGTTGAAAATCTAATAAAGAAAGACTAATTGCATTAGCTTGATGTGCTGTCTTCTGTGCCTATAATGAAGGTTTTATATTATAAATTTATTCTCCAGTAACCATATTGCTGAGAAGACGAAGGGAAATTACAACCAAATAAGGTCTTTATGCCTTTATGGTTAGGGTCTTCTGACTGTCAAGGTTAAATGGTTGAGGAGAGTCGATTTGTGTCTTAAAAGACCAAACCAAAATGTAATTATAACGATTGGCAAAATAGTCATCAGACATTAATCTAACAAAGAGTTCAAGATTTTCTACAATGATGTTTTGTAAGTATCAATTACCGATAGTTGGCTCAATAAACAATAGGTTTTAGCAGGTCAACACACAGAATCAAACAATAAAAAACTACACACAAATACAATTAAAAATGCAATTTAAAACAATGTAATTTTGTTACTTAATTGGGTTGGTTGTTTTTAGACGAATTTGCTAGTAATCCATACTAATATTATAAATGCGAAAGTATCTCTGTCTATCTGTCTGTCTAGAGTCTGAGAAATAAATTAGTCATACCCATTTAAGTAAGCACTTATAAAACGTTGTAAAAGGAACTATAAAAATTGGTCATTAGATGACCAATGTTTATAGTTTAAAAACGTACCTACGTTTTGCAAGAAAAAAAAAAACAAGTGTTATCCACGCAGCTGGTCATTAATTTAAGGTGTAGAAGTTAAAGTGTCCGGTAAATTAGACGGTGTTTATATTTTTAACCGACAAAAAAGGAAGCAGCATTTCCAATTGACACGTGCATATTTATATTTTCAATGTATGACCACGCATATAGGGTTGCCATACATCCGGAATTTTCCGGACATGTCCGGTAATATAGTGTTTTTTTCCGGCATGATGTCTGGTGAAGCCGTACGGAGGACGGGTCTGAGCAGTTGTGTTGCGATGTGTGCCGGGTACGATGCGCCAAATGTAATTGTATCGGGAGTTTGATGGTGGAGGGTCTCCAGATTAATCTCCCTCTGGCGCAGAATCGTTGGTCGTGTTGTTGGGTTTAACATTGCATCACTTCGCTCCACTGTCGTTTTCCTTCCTACTCACTAAGATTTTTAAGTGAATAGTCTTAAGAAACTTGCGCGCTTTACCATCAACGATTGCATCAGTGCTTACCATCAGGCGGAATTGCAGTCAAGCACTAGTTTATACTTATTTAAAAAAAAAAAGCGCGGGAATCTTAAGCCGCCGGGAATTTCTATTATACAATTTAAGTAAAATTCAAATAAAATCCGGAATTTCGATTTTTCGATCTGGGAACCCTACACGCATAATATAATTTTTTTAGTTTTAATTTTTTTAACATACGATACACATAGCATTGTATGTAGCAGCATGTATCATATTGTGCTCGAATTTTTACTATAGTATAATGTAATTGTTTGATATTTGTTTTTTTCTTTCTTTTTTTTTCATAAATTATCACAGTAATCTATGTTATATGTATTTTCGCAGTAATCATGTTGATCACTGTAACATTAAGTTCCTTTGTTTATTATCAATTGACCAAACGAAGGTCAAGTCTAGACGCAGTCCAAGGTCACAACAACTAGCAGTCATTACAAGTGGTGATTCACAGAACAAAGTGTGAAATATATGCCCAATCATGGTTTAGAACCGGAATAGTATTTAATAGAACATTCTCCATTAAGCATTTTTAATAATTATTAAACATATAGCTGTGAATTTGTTGTGTTACTTCTTCTTTCCAGCTAACACACTAGGATGTGGTGGAAGGCAGGCATTTTGGCCATTATGTAATTTTGGCATTCAGAAAGGACTGATTCTCAGCTTCAATTGAATAAATGTCTTTACTACCTAGTATTTTAGATATTTTTTTATTTGGCGTAAGCAGAATCATCGACATCGGCACCATTGGCATAGGAAAAATAGGATAGAATAAATAAATGACTTTTGATTGACATGTTCCTACTGTCTGGATACCCTCCACCCAGAGAAAGCGTTTGCGTTACGCTATTCAGAATCGTACCGATTTAAACGCCAAGGTTTTTTTCCTGTTATCTGCACAATTTGCTACTACGAAGGCAATATATCATAACATTCATTTAGCATGTTAACATTAATTCATTAATATTACTTTTAATTAGCTAGGTCCCAAAACATAAGGCAAATATTGTTAGGACAATTTAAAAGGAGTTTCCGATTTTTGATCATAAAAAAAGGTTTGAGTTATTTTTTTTAAATCTAGCTTCTATACTTAAATTTTCTTAACGCCTGTTCTATATTGGGAAGATTTTGGAACATTTTATAATTAATACAAGAAAATGTATGATGTACCTACAGTAAAGCCCCAAAATTAGTATAATATATTAAAATAAATAAATACGAAATATCCAAAAATAAATATAACAAAGCATTGATAGCTAAAATGGTGACATCAACTGGAAATAGATCTTACTTCCATATAATGGATAAAAGAGTTCCAATCCATGTCCTGCTAACTGTACTGAAATTTAAAAAGAAAATACCATCGATATTTAGTTTAAACAATAAAAATGTGAAAATTTGGGCTATAGGGTGTACGAATGACAGCAGGTCAAGCTACCCGAAACTGTCAAATATTCCCAATCAACCTTGAGCCTTAATACTTTAGAGATAAAGTTGAAAATCTAATAAAGAAATCTGACAGATTGTAGTACCTTGATGTGCTGTCCTCTGGACAATACTACAACACGAAAATACTTAGACAATCATTTGTTAAGATAGCAAATTCATGCTCGCAAAATAATTAAGTAATGAAAAAATATACCGGGATCAACCCAGGCTTTAAAATTTTAATACTTTGTGAAATAATGAGAGGGTAATTATTCAATTTAGTATTTTGCTACATAATATATTCATTACATTAGTTTAACTACTTATACATTAGGAGTTACATCAGCATCTTATCAGTTCTGGTAGGTCAGTTCCTACCATATACTGATGAACACTAATGAATAACAATAGCAAAACTGAATATGATTCATCTGGGACCGTACTATGACTTGTTAATGCCATTATTGTGTCATTGTGAAAAGGGGACAGGCAGCACAATTATACTGCACAGCTTCACCTTTTTCTAACACTGGAACAACTATGGTTTCAACATGTCATAGTAATCTACTAGAACATAACTGCTAAGCAGTATCTTAGCAGTCAAGTTCAGACAGTGGTCTGGCAACACTGCACATGCAAACACATGTAGGCCTATTATGAGTTTTCATTAGGAGACTCGATCGTCGCTACCGAGCGCGATTGACTCATCGATTGGCCCGCTTCAAGGTTGTAAGAACTCTTAACCAATGAGAGCGCCAAACGCGCTCGATATCGACGATCGAGTCTCGTAATGAAAACTCATACGTCTCATACTCAATAATCCTAATGACTCATATACACACTGACTCCTATACGCGGTAGCATGATATTAAATAGCTGAAGTAAAATTGAGCACAAAGGTTATATCATAATAATGTAACAGGCATTGTTTTGCTAAATAAAATTATTATCATCTCAAATCGGTTCTCATGGTATGGGCTATGGAGACAGGAGGAAAATGTCGTGAAGAGATTTTTGAGAATGACTGTTGATGGTGTAGAGGAAGAACAAAGAAATGATGGATAAGATGTGTGAATGAATGACTAGAGAATGTGGGGAACGTGTAATAGAGAAGGATGGAAGAAAAAGACTTGTTGCGCCAACCCCAAATAAATTGGGATGAGGCAGGAGAATGAAGACATTATTATCAGCTCTCAAAAATAGAAAATCTTAATCTCCTTTTTCAAGTCATATTTTCGTTCATTTAGATTGTTTTTATTAGGTTCCGTATCCAAAAGATAAATATGGAACCAAACACAACTGTGACAGCAAGGTGGTTGGATTTTTCACAGATGATGTCTTTCTGTTGCTGCTATAACAAAATCAGTATTTTTCCTTTTTTGATTCGAGAAAAGACTTGAAATAGCTTGATTGCTATTTCATCATTTTAAGTGATAGTGTACAATTCTTACTAAGAACTGTCATCACTGACAGTGAGTCATCACTATTGTGATGCGTGTGTCCCACCCAAACAGTGGTTTGGGTCAACAACCATTTTGTATTAATGCACTGACGGACACTAACCGACCAAAGTCATTATTACAACCTTTTATTGTGTCTTGTTCAATGGTAAATGATAATACAACATAATTATTTTATGATATATAATAAAAATAAATATTATGACTTCATAGATATTATGATGAAAATTATCTGAAATATTATTTTATATTTTAAGTACCTACCTTATTTAAGTGAAAAAAAAAATGTGTAATATCGATCGTTTAGGAGCAAGGAAATTATATCTAAACTGGAATGTGAACTTACATAAGTCTCTTATTTAAAAGAAGACTATCGCAAGAGCAATAAGGTCGATCGGAAATAAAACTTTATTTGAAGAGAACACGGTCCGAGTGAGAAAGCGTCCTAGTACCCCTCTGTTTCTTTCTAAATGTTACCCGTATTTATTTTTTGTAATTTTGTTTGAAACCTACAATTTCTATTAGAAAAAGATGGTGAAAAAGGGTGTCCATTAATGGCTGCAATAGTGAGTCATACTCTGGATGCGGAATATCATTCTTCGGTAATCATACTTATACAAGTTATTTTGTTTGTATGTAAGGCGACCATACATTTCGGAATAATTAATAAATGTGCACTTAGTCATTGTGTGCATAATAAGTAAGTGACTTTTATTAGGTATTTACAATGACATTAAATTCTGTTTTCATGCAGATACTTTATTTATCTGAAGGTACAGTTTCAGGTAGATTTACCTGCTGTCGTCCGTACATCATCGATGTATTCATCTATTTTTCAAATTCAATAATAAAATTAAAAAGTTCGCATCCATACCTAAATATTCATTAAAACTCAGGTAATATAAATGAAAAAAAAAATTATGTTCATTCCTTATAAATTCCATTATAATAGTCACTCTACACAACAAGGACATAGGGCTACTTTGAAGCTATCTCCCTCCGCTTTTGATCGATAGTGCACATTCCAGTTCAGATGTAAGTTCCTTGTTTAAGAGTCATACAAACAACATACACCACATATAATAAAACAAATCACACAACATGTACACAACATTTAAGCTAAATAACTTGCTTATTGTCGAACACCATTGGTGCTTGCCGAGTTATATTATTATCTGAAAGGATATCAACATAATGTTATTATATTGATATTTATCATTGTAAAGGTCAAATTGTGACAAATTTTATGAATAGTTATTATAAAAACAAGTTTTTTTTTTTTAAATATTATGCAGAGTAGCTATATAATATTTAAAAAAATGTATTAATTTTATAATTTTTTCATTTAGGTATATTCGCACAGTAAAATACATAGGGATATGATAGGATCATCATCATCAACCTTTTTATCATCCCACTGCTGGGCACAGGTCTCTTCTCATACAGAGAAGGATTGAGCGTAATCACCACACCTGCTCAATGCGGGTTGGCGATTTCAGACTTAAAGTCCAGGTTTCCTCAAGATGTTTTCCTTCACCTTCAGTCATTGGTGTCCAAGATATACTTAGAAAGTACATATAACTTTAGAAAAGTTGCATTGGTACTTGCCTGACCTGGAATGCGAACCCGCGCACTCATACTTGAGAGGCTGGTGTTTTAACCACTAGGCCACCACAACTTGATAGGACTATGATAGGATAAATGGAATATATTTTTTAGTAAATAAGCAGGTGATAAAAAAAATTGTTTATAAACACTGTATATTAAATACATTAAAGCTTTTATGAATTATTAGTTGCGCTCCGCGGTTTCACTCGTGGAGATTTCGATATTTTTTTTATATGTTCCGCTCCTATTGGTCGCAGCATGATGTTATAGCCTAACGCCTTCCAGGATTAATGGGCTGTCATGCAAAAAGAATTTTCCCAATTTTGTCCGATAACAAAATCAGGGTTTTTGTAATATTTCATAAAAGCTTTTATGCACAATATTTGAATAATATAGGTATTTAATATATAAAAATGTAAACAAATATAAATATTTATAGTATGCTTTCATTTGTATTTCATAATATTTTTAGTCTTGCCCATTAAAATGAAAGATTCTACCTAATTGGCAAGACAGTTTATACTACAAAATAACTTATTTATATTATAAGTATAAATAAGTTATTATCTTATCAGTAGTATTTTATATGGAGAAACAGTAATAATGATAATGTTTGATGCAATACTTTGAAAATGTTTGCACAATGAAGGGAATGATTTGCATGATTTTATTATGTCATGTATTAATTTCTTAATGCAATTAATTTCACAAATTATGTAATTTAAAAAAAATACCAGGCAATGGCATGCCTACTAAAAATGTGATAAGTGAAGATTAAGGTCAGAAATGAATTTTAGACCCATCTTATTTTCTTCACACAAAAATATATATTACAAAATTTTAGCAACTATACTACTCAAGATTTAAGCATTACTTAAAACTAGTTTCAACCAATCGAATGGCTTCAAACGAGATATAAGTAAAACTTGAGTTTAGAGTGAAAATCTGTAATATGGACCTAACAAGTTTTCTGTTTTTAGAAAAAAAAATAAAGTAACATTTGGTTAACTTTGAAAATTGGGATATTCCAATAATACAAATTTTTAAAAATTGCAGAATTTTTTTTGCCCAAGCCACATTGAACTAGCAGCCATCTTAACCTATCTCTGAGCTGCATTGACTCAATGAGCTGTGAGAGAGTGTTGATATGTTAGTGAACAAGTGATATTTTGTGCACTTGATTGGTTTATAAGATTTACTGGAAGATCTACAATGTATCTAATTATGAAATCTGTTATTATTTATTTTTTAATTTTATATGTTTGATTTATTGCAATGTTGACTAGACTTAGAGCATGCTCAAGGAATTATAATTTTTTTAAATGGTTTAGTTCACAATTCTTTTTTTATGTTTTACTGCACACAAATTTTAAATTAAAAGTAACATAAATACACGCAAGACTTTCTTACATTATTCCATTATTTATATATTTTTGACTAAACTACTTTTATTTCAAGCATTTATATACAAAATTTAACTGTATAACTGAATTATTGTGTACAAATAGTATACTAAAAAATTTAATATTGTAGACAACTTGTAAGAGGATAAATTCTGGAATAGAAACATTGCATGTTTATGTTTAGACTACTAAGCGGTAAAAACAAGTAATATTTATTTTTGAAGATAAAGTTGAATGAAATCGAAATATGGTTTCTTTGCACAAATTGGATAATAAACACTTATAACTGTTATACAGAATTACCTGAACATACTTGAATAGGTTAATGTTTTTAAAAGCATGTGGGAATAAAGCGAATAAATAAGGTTATGATTATGAATATTACCTTAGGACGCCAATAATGAGATGATAAATGAACGGCATGAGTAATCGAGTCCAAATATACAACAACATGGAATGTCAATTCTTGGCAATACAGACGAAAGGCATCAAACGAATCTACAAAAACAGGATATCGTAAAACATTTAATTATAAATATCAGAAGCAGATGCAAAAGCGGCTAGATACAAAAATTGTAAAGCAATTGCGCAATAATGATAGGCAGAAATAACACGAGTTTTCGAGATAGAGATCTAAATTAAAATACTTATTAAAAAGTACCTGGTTTCCGTAGACTGTATATTCAATTCACTACCCATTTGCTCACTTATATTAATTCAATAAACACATAACACTTCTGCGTTATTAATTATCGCTGTATATTTATCGCTGTCGGCACGATTTCAAGAGCATGGTATTTCTTCAAGTGCGCAAAACAAAATGCGAAACGAAAATAAATCGACTGATTTTGACAGCAGTGTTGCCGTTTAGGAAAATAAAAAGTCCCTAGACCTCGAAGCAAAAGTCCCTAGATTTTGAAAAAAAGACGAATAAAAAATCCGCTAGAAGTCGCTAAATATTTCATGGTTACAAAATATGATGTAAATAAAAGGAAATTTGTATTATAAAGTATTTAATCATAGTAATCAAATCAATAGGTTTAAACAAGCAAAAAATTTCGGTATTTATTGCGTCATTTTGATACGACAATTGAACAAGCCACTATTCGTCCTTTCACATACAAACAAGTTTATTCTATGAAAAAGTAAAACCTGGTTATTCCCTTCTTTCTATGAACGTTGTTAATGAATGAATGAAATGAAGAAGAAAGAAATAGTAAACAGTGATGAACTTAAAGATTCAACGTCATTCTGGGAGGGGATTTCCAGAAAATCCAATAGCAGTATTCGTAGTGTTGCTAGTAACCACAGTTAAATTTAAACTAAAATATGTCTATGTTTTCTTCTAATTTCATTACCACTACTGGGAATTGGTGTTAATCAACGTTGCATACAAAAAGTCACTAGAAGTCGCTAAATTTATTGTAGTCGCTAGTATGATAAAAAAAGTCGCTAAGCACATCCAAAATCCGCCAGATCTAGCGACAAAGTCGCTAAAACGGCAACACTGTTTGACAGTGTCAATTTGACCAGTGTTACCAACTCTCAAAAATATTTATCCCTAAAATTGGTGTCAAAAACCCGTAAATTCGCCTTAATCGCCTATACGTTACGGAATTGCATCGCTGACAGGGGTATTCGGCACTGGTGCAGCTACACAGGAGCTAAACTTAGCATTCGGGAACACCTTTGGAGCTGCTAAACCTTGGACAAAACTGTCATTGCATTATGTAGATTCAATTTCTTAGTATTGTATAATTGCATGGAACATGTGTGAGCACGATCTACTTACTATAAAGCATCTATTTGTTGGGTTAGTCTTTTATTGACTTGATTGTGCTATGGCTGTTGAGAGTATGTCATGCTCACTCAAATGTCTCGCTGGTGGTGGCGTGTGTGTTGGGCCATTAGGTTCCCTTCAATATGGTTGAGCTGAATGATGCTGATCCATACGTCATGTTCGTAAACGGACGCCGTCAGAGGGGACTGGTCATCTCTTAGCTGCTACGGCGTATTTTAATTTCTGAATTGTTGTTTTTTTTTTTCATAATGGACGCTCTCAGCGTACAATATCTTTCTGCATCGTTCTCCCACGATTGATTTCAAAATGAATGATGTAATCAAATATTTGTATCAATAGCTTGATAATTTAAAAGAGTGTCCACGGAGTTTCTTGCCCGTTCTTCCACAGGTACCTACTCTTTGGAATGGGCCACTAGCTTCACCTTACTGACTGACCGACCTTCTGACAATTCAAAAGTGCCTGTAACTGGTTTATTTGAAATAAATGCTTTGATTTTGATTTTTGATTTTTTAATTCATTTGTTTCCCCCCTAAAAACACATAGGTATAAATTCATAATGATTTATGAATAATATAGGCACTGTAATATGTTTCAAAATCTTTATTTCAGGTTATTTAATACATTAAATATTTCGTCTTCATCTGAAGATTCAGATTTTTTTGAATCATACATGTTCACATTAAATTTTAACATTTTATTGGGTGGATTAAATGTTACACAATATCCATCATTTCAATTTAATATAAATCGGACCAGCTGTCACTAGGCAAGAAATAAATATTAATATTATATATAATATTAATATTATAATAACAAGGAGTCAAAAAATCCCTGAAAATACCCCTAAAAATTTCAGACCCCTAAAAAACATCCCATCTCACTTATTAACTGCCTAAATCTGGGGCGAAAAACCCCTAAGTTGGGAACCCTGAATTTGACATTGACACTTTTATTTGCGTTCAAAACGTAATATTTTTCCGATTCCTAATTTTGCTGTAATCATTGTCCTTTTTATTTATTTTTGGATAATACTTTTAATTAAAGAATAAATAAAAAAGTCAATCGTAAACTTATAACTATTTACTATTTTATTAAGATATAAATTAAGTACTCAAGCAAATAACATAATGCCTGTTTACAAATATGTAATAGGTTTTTGAACGCGCATTGAGTATTTCAATTCAAGTCAACGCAAAAGACGACTGCAACGATTTCTATAAAGAAACGCAAACAATAAATAATATCACGTAAAATTGATGAAGAAATGCTTAATTAAATCAATTAATTTTCTCTTTCGTTATACATAGGTACGATAGGTAATATGGCAGGTTACCATGGAAACTGATAGACAAACAGAAAACAGCTAAATAAGTATCTGGGTCAAAACAAAACACAGTCGATAACAAAATGCAGCTATCAACAGTTCAGCCTGTGTTCAAGTTGGAGTTGAATCATAAAGTTACACCTGATGTGGTGACCATTGCGAAGTATGACGGAACGCACCCCTGTCTCACCGCATCTGCAGGATACGATAAAGTTAATACTTCAGAATAAATTGTACTATTTATACTACTATTATTATTTATTGTTTTGGACTTGGAAAAGGAATATTTATCGAGTTTTAGATGTGTTATCAAAGGAACTTTAAAGGAAACAGTCAGCACCTGAAGCTGCACGTTGTTGAAACCTTGTTCGGATAATTATGTTCATCAATGGCCTCTTAGGTCCTAATTAACGATTACAGAAGTGAGAAGCCATAAGTCTAGAGTAGAGTCAAAGTCTAACCTTATTGTCCTGCCAATAACGTTATTGACCCAGTAACTAAATTGGAGAGTTCGTTAGAATTTATAGAAGATTCCGAAATTCTTAAATTCGCAGATAATAATCCACCACCCCCATGGTAGCGTAGCCAGCGCCAGAGCGCAACGGTCGCAGGCGCATGGCGAGGTCTCAGAACTGAACCTCAGCCAGGCCGTCATAGCACTCGCAGCTGGACCACTGCGGCCTGACACCAGCAGAGATATGCTTCTTATTGGGTCACCTACTCAGATACTAGGTGAGGCTCTTCTACCTAATTAAACCTTCATGCGGTGAATCATTCCCTATTCCATGAATTTGCTACGGGTCTGAAACTGTATAATTACGCCACTGCATGGTAACCATAAGCCTTTTTATGGGTAAGTAATCATTATGCAGTTCAGTTCTAGAATATTTACAGGCTATCTAGCCTATCAGGGTGACAGGGTATCAGACTATTGTTTACGCTGATTACAGCGACAAGGTCAATCAGAGTTCACTTTACCAGAACAGTTGTCAGAATCTCGATTTATTTCTATCTTTTCAGCATACGATGTCCACGATAATACAGACCTCTTCTTCAAAGAGGCTCCTGACGGTGTTAATGTAATCATAGCTGGCTACTTCGGCAAATACACAGAGACGCTGGCCATCATCGGCGGCAATAGTTCTGTACAGGCTATCGACTGGGAAGGTAACGAGGTGTTCTGGAACGTTGTCAGCGGAAAAGTTTGTGCTATGATCACTTTCGACTTTGATAAGGATGGGGAGAATGAGGTAAGAGGAAAATCATCGGTGAAAAAAAAAACATTTTATATGTAAAAACAGTTTTTTTTTTTAATTCGCAGTGTAGACGTGTTATCCCAAATGAGTAATATTATTTATTTCAATAATTGTATTGTTTGTTTTGACTTTAAACAAGTGCAGGCTTTAAAAAGGATGCCTAGAATGAAGACACCGGCTGCCTGATGTCTGATCTACGAGTACCTATGTAGATATCTAAGTATTGACCATGTACTGACTTAAGAAGTTAAGAGTCAATTCTATCTATCTGTCGACAGCAATGGTCAAATTTGGGTATGTTGGATAATCTTGACCGTTGACAAAACCGCTTTCAGCTGTTTATTTTTTCCAGCTTCTCATTGGATGTGACGACTCATTTATACGCGTTCTGAAGAACAATCAATTCATAGCCGAAATCGCTGAGACTGGGCCTATATTATGCCTCTCTCCAGTCAACGAAGTAAGGTTTGCTTATGGGCTGGCCAACGGCACCATTGGAATCTATGAGGAGGGGATTCGATTATGGCGAGTGAAGGTATGCAAGTAGTATAGAGAGGGCAGTAAAAAGGCTAATGAAGTAAACTGAATTGATATTTTTCGTGGTAGTCAAAACAAAACGCGCTGGCACTCCAATGGTCAGGCGAGACTCTGTCGTGCTGCTGGTCTAACGGACGTATAGATTGGCGCGAAGGCACTACAGGCCAGGTTTTACGACGGGTGCAGATGCGAGCCAATGCAGCAGCTATGTTACTAGCAGACTACCGATCCGTTGGAGTCCCCGATCTTGTCTGCGTGTCAGATAAGGGCGAGGGTAAGTAAACAGGATATGTACCTATGTATCCTTTAAGTGATATAAAAAAATATCATTTCATCGCTCTCTCTCAGTATTAGGATATCCGCCTTATCAAGAGAACACTGGCTTCAACACAGCCTCCAAAAACATGCCCTCAGAGGAAGACCGTCGGGCAATTACGGAGCTATTCAACAAGAAGCAAGCACTAATGGTGGAACTACAGCACTATGAGGCTAATGCTGCCAGTGGTAATGCGAGTGTGGATAGTTTGGAGCGCCCAGCGTCAGCTATGCCTACTAATACCAGACTTCAGGTGGCTGTTCTGCATACTGCCGATGAGGTATCTACACGTCCTAAATTTGAGTTTCTTACAAGGTATATGTTATAGGCGCTTTAGTTCATGCAATAAAGGTAGTCAGGAAAGCTTTTTTCTTTGTCGCATCGACGTCACGGGCTGAAGTAGACACCGTAAGATTCATTCTATATTCATCGGCGAAATAGGTATGCCTTGTATTCTGATACATTCCATAGTCAATCTATTATTTCTGTCTTTAGAATTCAGATTCTTTTAATAATTACTTTTAGGGTAGTATACAACTAGCTGTATCAACAAATAATGAGACAATAGTGCGCTGCGCTCTGGTTTTGGCGGAGGGTATTTTCGACAGCGGTGAGACCTTCGTGCGACACCCTCAGCCCAGCCAACTGAAGTCTCAGCTATATGTTCCGCTAAAACCTCCGCGCGATGTGCCTGTTGATGTTCATATCAAGGTAGACTTTTTTTTTAATTAAAATATAAACCAGCGCTTGACCGCAATCCCGCCTGATGGTAAGCAGTGACGCAATCGTTGATGGTAAAGCGAACTAGTTTATTAAGAGCCTATTCACTCTAGCCTTGAAGACACTCAAATTGTAGTCCGACGGAAACACCGCCACCGGCAGATTATTCCAGTCCCTCGATGTACGCGGTATAAAGGAGGAGGCGAAAAGCTTCGTCCGGATCGTAGAGGTGTTAACAACATAAGGGTGGAAACTCGCCTTACGACGGGTCGTCCGATGGTGGAACGGAAAGATGGGGGAATTAAATCGTGCAATTCCCTCGCACACTCCCCAAAATGTATCCTATAGAACACCGAAATACTGGCTACTCTACGCCTGTGCTCTAGGCTTTGGAGACCAACTCGAGTTAAATCTAGGTCACCAATCAGCCTCTTCGCACGCCTCTCCACTGAATCCAAAGTGGCCAGGTGACACTTAGCAGCACCAGCCCAAATGTGGCTGCAGTACTCCACACACGAACGGTGTGAAGTACTGCCGGATCTTTGCGATAACGCCAAGTTTTCTGGCAGCCACCTTGGCCTTGGACTCAATGAACCGCCCAAAGTTTAGGTTCGAGGAAATCTCAACACCCAAAAGCTGAAGGCGGTCGGTACACTCCAAGGATACATTCCGAAAAGTAGGAGCCAAGGTGAACGGGCTCCTTTTGGCGGTGAAAAGACACGCCTGCGTTTTGGCGGCATTGAATGCTACACGATTGGCATTGCCCCATTCGGAGACTGCCTGAAGTGCAACACTCATTCGCTCTACCATGGCCTCTCTTTCGGATCGGATTGATTCCCTACTAGCCCGAGCATCCGGCAGGTATCTCTCCACAACTGTGCTGTCATCTGCATACCCATAGATACCGGGCATCAGCAGATCGTTAATATGCAGCAGAAACAGAGTTGCAGAGAGAACAGACCCCTGAGGAACACCGGCATTAGTCGACATGGGCTCAGATGAGCATCCGTCGACAACAACTCGGAGGGACCGTTCAGTCAGGAAGTCTTTTACCCAGCCAGTCAGGCTAGGGGAAATGCCCTACGCTGGAAGCTTACTCAAAAGGCCAGCGTGCCATACCCGGTCGAAGGCCTTCGAGACATCAAGGGAGACAGCAATCGCTTCCCCATTTCTCTCGAGGGCCTCGCCCCACAAGTGAGTGGCATACACTAGTAGGTCCCCAGTTGACCGATTGTGGCGAAACCCGTACTGTCGTACTTTATTTCTAAGACCAGAATGGCAGTGACGCATCTCATTATTACCTGCCTAGCCTTTTTCCATCTATGTTGTGGCCGGCTTCCTGTCTAACTGGATTCAATTGATTACCGGTATTTTACAAGAATCACACAAAGTAGTGAGGAACAAAAAATCTGAAACGTACGAAGTCGCCGGCAGTAGTTAGTTTAATCCAAAACTACATAAAATGCGATTGCAACGATGATGGTGCTGCTCCATTTTTTTAAGTCCATTTTTATTCTAATTTCTTAGCATTTTACCGTCTTATACTAAACGCCAACATATCAATGACCTACTTTTCAAAATATTTTGATACAGGCTCTCATTGGTTACCCAGACAGCGAACAGTTTCACATATTCGAACTGACAAAACAACTCCCAAGGTTCGCGATGTACGAGCTGATCAACAAGGAAATACGTAATAAAGGGAACAGCTTCGTTACTTTTCGTATTACCGAAAGGGTGCAAAGAATCTGTATCTGGATAAACAAAAACTTTTTACTAGATGAGGAGTATGACCTTGAATCAGAAGAAACTAAGGAACTTCATATAAATCTTCTGTGTTTGAGAGACCATTCTGTTTTGTGCATGGATTTTGGGGCAGATGGACAAGTCAAGATTAGCACCCATGATATTAGGTTGGCTGGTGATCTGATACAGAGTTTAGCTGTTTATTTGAATTTAAGCGATTTGCAGGTCTGTACATTTAATTTTATATATTTTTTTAAGATATTATATATTTTTATTTCAGCTTTATCTCCATAGACAGTTAATGGTTTAAAATCACAATTGAATGATAATATCTACACACATACAAATGAGGGGTATAGTTTTAAAACCCACAAAGTCCATTTTTTACACTTATAATACTCGTATTTTTGTCTCTAGTAACTCCAATCTTTTCATGTTAATAAAATGAATAAGTTACAAAACCTTTGTGTAGCAATCAATTTGTCGAAAGGCATAGAAACATAGTTATTTAAATAATGCTACAACTTATCACAAATTTTCTATTCCTGGATTTTAACATCACTGGACTTAGTGGTTTTTGAAACTATACCCCTCAAATAATCTGGATTCATTCAATTGCATGTCACAAATGCATACAAATAGCGACCATACAATTTTATATGAGAATAAAAACCCAGAGGTGTACTTAATAATTTATTAATCTTAAATTGATATTGCTTACATTCTACACCAAATATTGAATCACTGACCATAAAGTTCAACAAAACCTACACATTTGACCGGGTTAAAGAAGAACATATTATTATGAGGTGGTTCTCTCTGGCTAACGGCCTTTACAACCTCTTGACCAATAACACCACCAATTACAGCAGCAGCACCAGACATTGTGCCAAATACATCTAGAAGTAGAGCATCAACAATAAAACCAGCAGGAAGAGACAACTCCTTTACAAGCTCATCCCTCATACGTAACAGAATTTTGGTATCCTCTTTCCTTTTAGCTGGGTCTGGATTCCTATTGTACTCATCTTTAAATCGCAATAGAATCTTCATCACAAAATACGAAGGGTCTCCGCGACGTAGTCTTGAACGCATTTCTGGCTTCATCCAATCCACAGACAGAGCATTCTGTAGAGGAACATATATTGCTCTGCGCTTTACATTAATACTGACAGTTTCTCTAGCATTCTTCTCCACTTCGTCTGATCCACGTTTGACGGCTTTGTGTTGTACAATTTCCTCGGAGTACTCATGGTCGACGAGGTCGGCGAACATGTAACCGTACATGCCCCAAACATCGCCACATAGGAATTTCTTGTTGCTGTCGCGGCAAGCATTGTTGATGCGCTCCAGTTGTTCTTGTTTCAGGCCAGTTGCACATACAATATCATATTGTTGGAAGAATTTATCGGGGAGGTTATCAACAGACTTCGTCTCCGATGTAATCTCTACCATTGGGTTCAAAGCCCTCGCTCTCGTCAGCGAAGCTTCTGCTCTATTCTCCCCGATTTTCTCAGGCGGGGCCAAAAACTGGGAATACAGATCTATTTCCTTTAGCTTCTCATTGTCTAACAAACACACACTTTTTACTCCGGATAAGATAACGTTCTTTGCGATTTCAGCGCCGAGACCCGCTATTCCGATGATCAAAACTTTCGATGCACGTAATCTTTTTTGAGATTCCAATCCCCATAGACGAATCTGACGGTCATACTGTTCTGCTTCTGCCTCAGACAATTCAAGATCGTTGTTTTCAACCATTCTTATACAATTTATCACAAAAAATAAAACCTCTCAAAACCCTTTAACCCGGTTCTAATAACGATTACCAATAATTTGACAACTCCCCCACGCCGGCTAAAACTGACGCGCCGCCATTTTGCCGTAGAGTTATCAGATGTAAAATCGACTAAATACAATAAAATAGAGTAGTGAAGTTTTATTCATTTCCATACCACAGACAATTTAATTTTAGCGGGATTTTCATAATTTTTCAGTCCGTGGCCCAGTTTCCGGAAGCTGAAAAGAAACTTCGTGACGAAATGGAACATGTATCGCAAATAGGAGAGATGAGATCTCGGTTAGCGGCAGAGACTGCGGAGAGAGCACAACTTATAACTGCATTACTACCAGCGGCTCAAGATGCGGCAGCTTATGATTTGTATGACTGTTAAAGTTTATAATTTTCTTTTATTAAATATTATTATAAGAGAAATTTTAACTAAACCCCATTCTCCAGGAAGGAGATGCTAAACCGTTACAAAGAAGTGGTAATGTTGAATGAGGAACTTCTCACAGGTTGCCATATTAGGAGATCTACTCAGGAACAAGCAGTCACTGCTTTGAAAAGCTTGCACACAATTTTACAGCAGGCTGTTAGACTCAGAGGTACTTTTTGTATTGTAGTACGTAGGAATCTAACATTTTGATTCTCATATATTGTTATACTATAATATTAAGATATTTATATATCTATTACAGTGGGTAAATACGGCAAGGCAGTGGTAGCAGCAAGTAGAAAAGCGGTGCAGGACAACAATATTGAATCACTCATCAAGATAATACAAGTTGGGGACTTCTCAATGACAACAAAATAAAAATATTGTTATTATTTATTCTATCATAAAAAAGCTTAACTATCAGTCATTTTAAAACTATAGATCACAAAGTCAATAGAAAACAATAAATATCATGATAAATCATCTTTACAAATCTTATAACCATTTAAGAAATACATGTCAATCATTTCTTTTACATGCAAAAAAACACTTTTCCCTTATTTTTAAAATACTGTACTTATCAGTTGAATACACATAATCAAATAAATGAGGCGGATAATTTTCAACACTGCACAATTTCAGATAGTTTATAATTTACTATGATATGAAATTATTTATCAGTAAAAATACTGCAGTTTCAATACAATCTTCTTAGCATGTTGTTAGCAATATAAAAGGACTGTGAATTCGGCCACTTTTTTGGTGCCAGCACCAGCGTCCTGTAACGTGCAGCTCACTGGACACGTATTGAGTATCCCATCTTTAGTCAATTCAATGAAGAAGAAGAAAGAAAAAATACTGCATTTCAATCAAACAGAAATTTGCTTTGTGGCATAATGCACATCATCTGCACTAATATTCAACAGTAGTCTTGGCTCTGCCGGTTTAGGTTCTAGTAGTAACAGTCTCAAGGCGGCTAGTCGTGTGCATATAGCCTGCGCTTGTGACGGCGTGGGTGCACGGATACTTGGGGCCGTTTTGTATGGACGGCCGTCAAGAGAGACTATGGCGGCCGCTGTTTGTAATGCCCGGGAGAGGGTTGTCTCGTCTGAACCTGTTCTTTCAACCTGGAATGGCAAATATTTGATTTGGTATAAAGAAAATAATAATATTAAAATTAGTTTGAAAGCCTTTTTTTTAAATTTACTATTTGGAGTGTTCCAACAAGTTAATATAATTATTTTTCACATAATGAACCAGTAACCACAACCAGCCCACATACATTCGGTTTTGTGATTATGTTTTCTTTCATTGTTTCACATTACCAAGAACCGAAGCAATCAACTGTATGCTATATAAATATTTGGTATGAGGAACCCTTAAAAGTCGCAGCTCAACTGTCAGCTGTGCCCATTCTGTGCTTAGAAGTTTTCTATAATTCTCACCTCAGCAGCCACAGCCCTTAACATAAGTCTCTCAGCAGGTGAACAGTTCTTTATAGCTCGAACTGCTGCACTAGAGGCGGCTTCACCGAGTGCCTGCTGCACTTCCTTCAGACCAGCGCCTTCAGGCCCCGCCAGTTCTATTGCGCGAGAGCACAGGGCTAACGCCCGTCGAGCGTCGCCTGATACTGCTGCTACTTTTCTGCATTTAATAATTTATCTTGTTAAGTACATACAATAAGAATCAAGAAAGAGCAATCAATTTAAAACTTTTAAATTCTTGCTAAATATTTAATGAAAAGAAATAAAAATTTGACACAGATTACTCGTATATGCATTTGATCATGTCTGGTTAAACATAAGACATGCAAAAAAAGAACAAATTACATTTCATTCTATATAACTTTGGAAGGTTTGATTTTGAAATTTGGCAAGTCTTCGGTAAGTCCATTGCCATCAGCAAGTTATTGAGGGAAAGTGATCTTTTAATCGTTTTGTTTAGCTCTATTGGGACATTTTCATATTGTTTAGAAATATACCTAGCTATGAGCTGCATAGCATCAGCCGTAACATTAGCCCCAGCCAGCCTCGTAGCAACAATATTCTGTAGCTGCGTATGAGTGTATGGTGGGAAGGTTAGCCTGGTCAGACCAAGCCGGGAAGCCACTCTTGCCGCCAGCGCTCGTTCGGGCAAGTCCATGGTGTTGGCGACTGCAAGCACAGTGAGCAGCGCAGTGTTGTGGGCAGCCCACTCCATAATACTGTAGAGGACGTCCTGACGGCGGGTGCAGAGGGCGTCTAACTGAAATGATATAAAAAAAGAAGATTTTTATGGCTATCAACATATAAGTTAGGAGCTTGCACTATCATAGCTCTATAGCAAAAGGGCATTCTTCTAGATAAAAACGGGAATATCAAAAGTATCTGAGCTATTGAACCAGAAAGAAATAGATATTTGATATTTTTGTTATTTATTTGATGTAAGTTTTCTTTATTTCGGTAAATTAAAATAACAAAAATTAAACAACACAATTAAAGAATTAAGTAGTCTGGATTAGGAGTTATTAAAGATTTTTAGAATATTTGAAGTAAATGAAAAAACAATATTACTGTTGGACAAAGCCTATGGCCATTGTATTCAACTATTATCTGAATAATATCAAGTTTTTTTTAGTAACACTACTAAATAGATATAATTTTAAAAAAAGTTACCTCATCCACAAGCAAAACAGTAGGTGTCCTCCTAGGTCCAGGATTTGTGAACCTTTTTTCTAATAATGCACATGCCTGCTCCCATACTACTGTTTTACCTGTAAAATAAATAATTCCAAGCACTTTGAACCTTACGACTCTGCCTATAAAAGTTAGTAGACAGATAAAGTTACTACAGACAGACAATTATTCAGACAGGGCTTTGGAGAAGCCGAATGCCTGTCTGATAAAATGATGGAATTGTGCTAATATTATAAAAGCAAACATTTTTAATCAAGTGTGCGTGTTTGTTATTTCATCAAGCAAAAACTTTTCAATGGATTTGGATGAAATTTGGCAAAATAATTTATAAACAGGATACTTTTTATCTTGATATTCACAGGAGATTGACACTTTGTTGATGAAACAGTGGTGTCGTAGCTAGAACCATTTTAAAATTATTTATACATATGTATTTTAAGTGTGTCTCACCCGTAAGTTGCTTATATATTTGTACATAAGCCTGCCTAGGCTCCGCAATCCTCATGCCATTGACCTCTACAAGCTGGAAGTCAGGTAGGTCTTCTTCTTCTTTCAAGTACTTGAGAGCTGAGCTGACAGTTGCTGTCTTACCTGTGCCTGGTACTCCTGATATGTACATACATCTGGAAGAAATGAGAGACTTTATTATTATTTCAGGGTTATGTAAGCAATAATTGATAGAAGGATAGGACATGATTACATATATGGATAATCAGTTCAATTCTGGTTATACAAAGTTCATTTTCTTACACATGCAGTTTTCTATACATGCAGAAAACACATGACTCATGAGGGAACGGGGATGTCCTAGACCCAGAAATTAGTAGATATGTAAATATCTGACCCCTGGTCCCGCATGGTAGATTCCAGGCCACTCCATATTACAAACAGACATGGCAATGGATACCTGTGTTCCAGGAGTGTGAATATTATGGGCTGATTTTATGTCATGCAGAAAATACATGAGTATCAAGCAACTATATTTGGTTGGTAAAAGTTGAAAGAGGTTTGCATAACGCAAAGTGCAATCCAGTTAGGACATCTGCAATGAATATAATAGAACTTACCCACTAGTCCCATCCAAAAGTTTTGATCTTACAAATGATAAAATTTCCTCCATTTGACTTTCTCGCCCAGGGAGGGACTTATTCTCTTTTAGGAATTCTGAAAAAACAACAAAACGTAAATTAACAAGTTGGTTGTAAAATAACAAGTATTAATTATATAAATAAACTAGCTGCCGCCAGCGACTTCATTCGCGTGGAGTTAGTTATGTTCCACTCCTATTAGTCACAGCGTGATGTTATATAGTCTAAAGGCCTGGATCAATGGGCTATCCAACCCAAAATTAATTTTTCTAATCGGACCTGTAGTTCCTGAGATTAGCGCCTTCAAACAAACAAACTCTTCATCTTTATATATATTATATAAATAAATGTAGCTGGGTTGAAGTCAAGTTTAGGCTAATTTAGTAACTATGTATGTATTACAGAACCTTACTCCAAAGTCAAGCTTTACATTAATCTCTTTGAAGCTATTTGATTGGTTGAAACTAGTTTTAAGTCATGCTTAAATCTTGAGTAAGGTTCTGTAATACGGTCCTTAGAGTACTGAATGTGCGACAGGAGATTTTAGACCATGAGAGTCAGCAGTATAAACATTTAAAAGTCTTACCATCAATATTATCAATAGAATGTGCCCTATTACGTAAAGTTGGGGTCAGCTGACTTGTCAAAATCCTTTTAGTTACACTGTGTTTAGGAGTTAGTGCTGGTGTCCTAGTCCTAGGCGTTTTAGGAGTCCTAGGCGTTTTTGGTGTCCTAGGAGCTGGCCTAAATTCATCATCACTCTCTGACATCTTATGGACTGCTTTTCTAGGAGTCCTCTTCACTGGTGAAACTTCTGGTACCTGGTAATTAATGGCAACCTTTGCTCTGCCTCGTCTAGGAGTAGGAGTATTCTTTTTTTCATCCTCAAACACTAAAACCTTTTTAGGAGTCTCTTCATTGGTTATTTTAGATATTGACTGTTTTCTTTTTGGTGTAGCTGGTACATGCCTTATGATCAATGTTGGTAGCTCATCGTCTGAACTTTCTTTCAGTTCCATAGATAATAAATCTTCTAAATTGTTCTTAGATAATTTTTTAGAGCTCTTTGGTGTTTCTGTAACCTTTTTTGGTGTTGATTTTGGAGTAGCTTTAATTGGTGGATCTTTTTCATTTTTGTCAGCTAATATAGCTCTTTTGAGCAGTAGTTTTGTTCCATCATTTTTGGTGACACTCCAGTTCTTTTCTGAGATGGATACTCTACTCATCCTTTTGACTAAACTACTTGGTGTTTTCGGAGTTGTACTCTTTGAGGTAGTCTTAAAGGGTGTACTCAACAATGCTATTGCAGCTCTTTCTTGTTCAAGCACAGGTTCAATCTGTACTTTGCGCCTGCTCATAGGCAAGAGGCGGTACCTGCATATGTAATGGTATGGCTCATTAATAATTTCATCCATATCCTTTGTAATAGTAAGAGTGATGCTGCATTTCTTGAAGAATGTTTCTATTGATACATCTTGGTTGAAGGCACGGTGGTCTTCTATTACCTGGAAATTATTAACATGAATAATTAACTAATTGGTAATTAAACATTTTGAAAGTTTTTTTTTATTCTATGGAAAATTGTACAGTAAATATATCAATGAAAAACAAAATTTCTTTGTAATATTGAACATTATTACCAGTGTATTCACTGGCTGTAAGGTCCCTAAAGTTAGTGATATTGGTAGTTTGTAAACAAACATGACAACTTGACTCACCTCTTTATCATAGAAACTAATAGGTTCCATATTGCTAAAACACCAATTGGGAAGGTCACTGGGCCTAGAATACCACTGAACCTTGGCTCTAAAGGGATCACTGCTGTTAGTACGATCTTCATACAATGAGATAATGCGAGCCGCATCACAACCTGCTTCTGTATCCGGTTCCGCAGCATCAGCGTTGGAAATAAGGACAGAATCACCAATTCCAGCTATGATATTCCCGAACTGAAACTTCCTGGTAAAAATAAAACTATGTTATAGATTACAGAAGTAACATACAAAGTTGTGTTGAATTTGCAGGTTAACGTACTCGTAGTGGTGAAAAGATGGAGTTAAAATCTTTGGTACATGTATTTCTTCACTTAACCACGTTACAGTTTTCGGTAGTATTCTTCTTCTAGGCATTTTGTTAGTAAACTTCGAAATATATATGGGTATTTATTTGCCGATCGATTTAGTTCCCTTGTAGAGGTAAAATGTCAACTTTCGCGCCAATTGAAGGGATGAATGAATGAGCACAGAACACTTTTTTTTTTAAATTAATTCATGACCATGGATACAAGTCCTTCAATCGCATACTTAGATAGATTTTAACTTATCTCTTATCTTATCTTATCTCTTATCCTAGCTTAACCTAACCTAAACCTATCTCCTTTCATTTCCCGCGTGAACGGACACTTGGAGGAAGATTTGGAAGAAAGCCATGATGTGACCACTATGCTATAATATATCACTGCCCTTTATGAATTATTCACGGAATGCACTTTTTACTACATAAATCACGCATTTTTATTTAGTAAACGACACTATAAATAATTTAAAAGTTCAATGAAAAATGAGCGTGGCACTCATCTTAGCCTTCCCCGCACAGAACACAATTAGAGTGAATTACTCCTAGCGGAGAATGAGTAGATGAGTACCGTAATACCGTTTTGTTTGATTAACTATAAATAATATGCACACAGTTTAGTATTTGAGAATATTGTTTATCAGCCGATAAAAAGCTTTTAAAAATTTAATATTTCTATTAGTCTCTATATTCTTTGATCAAAATGTACGTACAATATAAAATTATATCCAAAGTGTATTAGGGTATCACTTTCTACATATATGTTGTAATGTAAATACTCTTTGGGTATCACAGTGGGTGGGATGTAAATTCTTTGGGTGGAACATAACATACTTTGTTAAACATAGCTATGTATCGTTTTTTTTAAACATAAGATTTAAAAAATCTAGCTTGCTTCGTAAACCTTGTAAAGAAAAGTCAACTGTCCAGACTGACAGACTCACTGGTTGTCACTTGTCAGGTTGTCTAATGTCTGTTGTCATTTGACAAATACAGATTACAGATACACGTGAAGATTATTTCGTTGGTTAATGGTTAAAAATATAAAATAACTCCAAAATGAAGTTAAAACAGAAGAAAACACCACAGAAGCTGCTATCTGATAAAATTGCCGATGCTCTAACGTTAAAACCTCGTGCTGATATTGAAGATGACCAAGTTTTCGGCACAAAACCGAAAACTGTTACGCGTGATGATTTGGGTTCTTCGGATAGTGAAGTTGAGGCGGCTATCAGTGATTTTCGTAAACGAAACGTGGGTTTATTAAGCGAGGTTAGCAAGAAATATGAGGGACAAGTCGTTTCTCGGAAAGATGTTGAGGATAACAATGAGGAAGACAGCAGCTCAGAAGATGATTTGCCGGACCTAAAACAACCTCAAAAAAGTAAACAGGACTTTTCAATTAATTCGGAAGGTTCTGACTCGGAGAACGACCTGTCTAAAACAAAAACCAGTGACGAGAAATTTTCTGATTTAGAAGATTCGGAATCAGATGCTGAGAGTGATGATTACAGTATCACTCAGTTTCAAAAACAATTGAATGCTGATTCCGATGACGACGAAGAGCGTAGTGGCGATGAAGAAGGCAGTGACGAAGACGATGATGAGGGAGAAGGATACGATATCAGTCAAATGGATGAACCTATGAAAGAAAACTTTGAACATGTTAAAAAGCAGAACTTATCTGAAGATGCTAAAAAGGGTATTTGTGTTAGAAACCAGCTGTTGCTATGGGAGAGCCTGCTGGAGATGAGGATTCATCTCCAAAGATGTGTAAACACTGCTAATCAGATGCCCATGCCTGATGTTTATAGTGATTTGAAGAAGAATGAGGAATATGTAGAGGAGGCTAATGCAACTAAGGCTAATGTCACCAATGTTTTGGATAAGTAAGTTTTGTTTTTAATAATAATTGAGCAATGACGGCCCAGTGGTAGACTTGTTGTAGGTTGTATGTTCAAACCATGTTGGACATTTTAATTTGTATAAATTATTTCATTACCTCTGCTCTCTAAACGGTGACGAAACACATTGTGAGCATGTCCTGGAGCCAAAACTTCAGAGACATGTGACATGTACCAAGCCGCACTGGACATGTGTGTTAGATTACTCCCTCTCACCAGGAGGAAGTCGGTGTCCCAGGAGTGAGAACATTATATGCTGATTATGTAATGTTATTTCAACACCACTGCTCTCAAAATGGCGAAGGAAACTATCATGTGTAGTCCTAGAACTAAAACTTCAAAAACATGTCTACCAACCCATACTATGCCCACATACTGGTTTACAGACTACACCCTCAAACTGAGAGGAAGCTTGTGCCCCAGCAGCTAGAACAGTGTAGGCTGAATATGATTATGAAGTTCTTAATAATTACTATACATTTTACTTTATTACTAATGAGTTTCAGGTCCTATTACAGGACCTTGCTCAACACTCAAGCATTACTTACTGTTAAACCAAACTTGTTTTAAGTTATGTTGGAGTTTTAAGTAAGGTTCTATAATATGGGGCTTGATAATAACATTACAATATTATAGTTAAAATGGTGAATGTGTTAATTGATCCATTTCATTTAATATTTTCAGGCTACTATCCCTTCAAAATTTGCTTCTAAGCAAATATCCAGAAACAAAGACCATTTGCAATAAGAAACTAAGTAAACTACAAGCTGACACAAAAGAAACTGCAAAAGATGACAGTGATGAAGAAATCCCAAGTGATACGGACAATGAGGAAATACCATCAGACACTGATGCTGAAGAGGAAGCCATTAAAGAAGTACCAACACCTAAAATTAAAAGTAAAACTGCTCCAACAAAGAAACGCAAACTTGAAGACTTTGAAAGCGACATTTCAACTTCCCATAAAGCTTTCAAAACATTTAGAGACTCCTCAATTCAGAAATGGAATGACAAAACACGTCTGGCCACAGCTACAAACTTAAAAAATGCGCCAACAAACACAGTCTTGCAACAAATATCTTATATTCTGTCTGATAGGGAAAAGTTGGTGAGACGTACACAGCTGAAAAGATCTGAATATGACATTATTGGTTATAAAAAAGATATTCCAGAAGAAGACGAAAGTAAGGGTACAGAAGAGGCTGAAGTAAACCCAGTTACAAGAGGCCGTAAAGATAATGATGAATATATCCCTGAAATATTTGACGACAGTGACTTCTATCATCAGTTGCTTAGAGAGCTAATAGAATGCAAGTCTGCAGATATTTCGGATCCAGTACAGTTAAGTCGTCAATGGATAGCATTGCAGCAAATGAGAAGCAAAATGAAGAGAAAAGTAGATACGAAAGCCACTAAAGGAAGGAAGATAAAGTATGTAGTTCATAATCAGTTGGTGAATTATATGGCTCCAGAAAAATCAGCCTTGTGGACTGATGAGAGCAAGAATGAATTGTACAGTTCTCTATTCGGTAAACTGTTTGAACAAAATAATATAGGTTTGAATGCAAATGTAAATGGTTTTAAGTTAAAAGATTAAATAAAATATATAAATTGTTAGAGACTTTTGCCTCTTGATTGAATACCAATTAAACTGTTTTGAAAATAACTTGGAAAAGTTGTAGCATAAACGCAAGTTTTTACTAAATGCATATAAAAGTACTATAATATGTTACTGATAAATATGACAATGATTCTTACTTTTTTTGTCTGTTTCTCAGTTTGTTATCGGTGATCTTCGAAATAATTTGACCATTTTGACAAGACTTACTGGCATCATTTTATTTTAGAAAAAGAACCAAGGTGGATCTAGACTTCATAAGTTTTAATTTTTGCATGTTACCCACATGCACATCAAGATACACGCGGGTGAAGTCGTGGGGAGAAATTACTTGTTAAAATTGGTCATATTTTAAGAAATCAAAAGAATTTATTTCAGGAACCCAATTGTGCTTAAAGTTTCATGTAAGTTTTAAAACTTTCTTATATTTAATGTATTTCAATGTTGTTCATTAGTTCAGAATTTTAAAACAAACTTCTATCAGCCGTGTTCCGGCATGATGTCTGGTGAAGTCGTATGAAGGACGGGTCTGAGCAGTTGTTTTGCGAGGTGTGCCCGGTACGATGCGCCAAACGTGTCGGGGGTTTGGTGGAGGGTCTCCAGATCAATCTCCCCCTTTTTTTCCGGGTGCATAATCCTCATGGATGTCCGCCGCCCTGGGGCGGGTGTCTGTCAGACTCTTGCTGACTTAAAATCACCCTGGTGTTCCCTCTCACACCTACACCGGGGGTTGCGAGAACAAATACTGCTTCCGCAACCCCCGATTGGTGCTGGAAGACGGCGTTATCCGCCATCCGCCGACGCCCGGTACGCCTGCTCCAGGCCGTGTGAGAGGACGAAATCTCTCTCTCCCTTTCCGCAGCTTCCTGCGAGACAACTGTTTTGCAGAACAAAACGACCGCATCCCAGGACTCTACGCTGCCGACCATCGACTTGATTACGGCTGGCAGCGACAAGTCACTGCCTACTTCATAGATGAGGGCACGGCGCAGCTCCTCCCAAGCGGCACACTCTGCCAGCGTGTGCTACGCCGTGTCCTCCCAGCAGTCGACGCAGTGGTGACACCGTTCGTTCGGCTCCGTTTATGCGACTCAGGTACTTTCCGAAGCAACCATATCCCGAGAGAACCTGTGTCACCCGAAACGTTAGGGAGCCGTGCCTTCTCCCGAGCCAGTCCGCCAGTACCGGCCGAATGGCTTCGATGGTGGTGAGGCTGACGGTAGGGCGCGAAAGCCTGTGCCGCCATTCCGCCACCAGGACCTCGCTGAGCTGCGACCGACGCTGCTCGAGCTGACGCTGTCGTCGGCCGTTTGCCCCGCTCTCGCGCCTGCTCACGCCACCGGTACAGTAACGCGAGGGCCTTCGCCTCCAGGTCCCAGGACGGGGATCCAGCCAGTAGGCAGGCCGCCTCATAGGAGATTGTGCGATACCCATGTATGACTCAGACGGCCATCACTCTCTGCGGTTTCCGCAGTACAGCGATGAGATCAATCTCCCCCTGGCGTAGAATCGTTGGTCGTGGTGTTGAGGTTAACATTGCATCACCTCGCTCAAATGCCGTCTTCCTTTCTATTCATTCAGTTTTTTTTCTTAGTGAATAGGATCTTAATAAATTAGCGCGCTTTACCAACAACGATTGCATCACTGCTTACCATGAGGTAGGATTGCGGTTAAGCACTAGTTTATAATTATAAAAAAGCCAGCACTACCGAAAGAGTTGATTAATAACTCTTTAACTAACTTGAAAGAACGAGGAGGTAATAAAGAAACATAAAAAATTAAAACAATATCATTTTAATTCGAGTACCTGAAGACAATTGTTGGTGAGGGTGATGCGGTTTTTTGCCAATTACACATTACACCGTACATATACCGTACATATACGTAAATATACCATGCAGTAGACACTAACATGTCTACTGCATGGTATATTTAAAAGTTAGAGACAAGTCCTCGTTTATACTTTGTTTAGTAACTAGGGGAGTTCATACATGTTCTGCGAGATTTCCAGGTAGGGGCAGCTGCCTCCCCCTACCCCACCGCCCCTATGTACGCCCATGAGTATGTAAATTTGTTTGGGGGCCCTTAGAAAGTGTAAAGAATTCTCACAAAAGAAAAAAAAAATGCATAAAATTAATAGAAATATTTATTCATCATAATTATCTGTCTGTCACTTTTCCAAAATTTGAGAACTTCGCTTCCCCCGGAACCGTTCGGAAAATCAGAACTCTCATTGTGTATCGCTCGTCGCCCGTCGCTCGTCGCGCGCAGTGTGTAGTGGCCATTACGCGGGAAAAAGAGAAATTGTGTTTTGACTTTTGTCATTTGTGAATTTGATTTTGATTTATTAATTTTTGTTTTCGCGAGTTGGGGCCCCCCGTGGCCTGGGGGCTCCGTATAATTGATACGGCAGATACGGCGGTAGCTACGCCCCTGATGTACAGTCTGTCAGATCTTTATTACTACTTTATCTGTAAAGCGTTAAGGTTAAAGGGGATTGGGAATATTTGACAGTTCCGGGTAGCTTGACCTGCAGTCGTCCGTACCCAGAAATATGACATTGTAGGTACTGGGACTGGTTTATCATTACTGACAGAACTATTGCAGCCAATAAGCCTGATATAGTGTAGGTAGGTGAATCGATCAGAGCGCCGAGTAATGATTGTTGCCATAAGCATCCCCCATGATGAGAAGCTCGTGGAAGCCGAGAAAGACATACAAACCAAGTAGGTAGGTACCTTGACTTAGCTCGCGAGTTTGTGGACTCAGCAATCATTGAGCCGATAGTCGTGACAGCCAAGATCCTCGACCAACATCTCAGTATGCTCTCGTTAGGCGGTTGGATCAAGGGCTTGATTTAGAAAGCTATAGGTACTTCTGGACGCGTCGTGCATTGTCAGTAGGCTCTTCTCTTTATTCTCTTATTCTTTATTACACTCAAGGTGCCTAATACTCCACTGATTTTATAGTGAAGGTATCTTAAAAATAAACCAATAAACTTACATCCTTACTAATATCATAAACGTGAAAGTAAGTTTGTTTGTTCGTTCCGCTTTCACGCAAAAACTACTTACTGAATTGTTTGGAATATTTTTTATCCCGATATTTTCACGGGACCAAACTTACGCTGGTGACGCCGCGAGGCGGAGCTAGTAATTAATCAAACTCGAGTGCTTCCGGGAGCATTGTATAAGGGGCTCGTTGCGAGTGTTTGTAAGCGTGATGGGCACGTGCGCACGCGTCGGTGTCCATGTCGCGGTTGTATACTACGCCGCGATACTGCCCATATGTCTAGACCCAGACTTGATATCTGATAGACCTGTTATTCCCAATGAATGTTATAAGTTTGACACTGTTGACAGCTCAGTTTAAAATCACTTCACTTAACTTTTCACGGTGAATTTTTGTACAGAATCAATCGGCTGAATTCCTTACGATGTTTTTCTTCACTGATGTCCAAGATAGAAAGTAATTGCTTGATTGCAATCCCGGCGCGCGCTAGTTTATTAAGAGCCTATTCACTCAAAAAACAGTGAATAGGAAGGGCGACGGCAGTTGAGCGAGGTGATGCAATGTTAAACCTAACAACACGACCAATGATGCTGCGTCTGAGGGAGATATCTGGAGACCATCCACGACCAAACTCTCGACACACATTTGGCGCATTGTACCCGGCACACATCGCAACACAACTGCTCAAACCCGTTCTCCGTACGGCTTTACCAGATATCATGCCGGAACACGACGAATCGTTCGGCGGCAAGATTTTGTCTGGTGAGTGGTAATTTCTGCCGGCAGCCGATGTTATGGCAACATTTTACCGTAGGCTTCGTTTCCACAGCACATTGCACTCTACCTTTCCTTACACCAGGATTTCAGACAATTCTTCAATCAGCCAGTTTGTCGCGCGCTCTCAACGCGCTATCAGCTTCAATAGCCGAGGTCGAGAGGGTTATCTCACCGGCACAAACAACACAATGACATATTATTGTGTATGTATCTATCTGCAAATGTTATTAAGTTTTTTTTTTAACTAACACATTGGTTAATTAACAAAAACAAGAAGTTGCACACGTTGAACTTTTGATCTGCCGTGATGAATTCATGTGCTCTCGTGTATATCAATTGTAGGTAACTTCCATTACTTTCCTTAGATAATTGAGCACCTATATTCAAATTTCATTTGTTTCTAATTGACGCTATTCCTAGTCAACCAAATATCATCTTTATTTAAAATGAAATTAAGTTGATTTCAGAGTGACTATCACTATTTCTAGCTTTTGGTTTTTAATATAATCGATTGTTGTAAATTATTTGAGACTATTTGCAATTGACTTCCGGTATACCTACTGACTCGCGAGTAGGTAGTCGACGGAAGTCGTTGCAAATTGGAGTAGAATATTATTTAATGTTTATTTACAGAAATTGCTTAGTACGCCGACTGGTGACAGTTTTTAAAAGTGTAAAAAGGATATAAAAGCACATGGCGGTGAATTTATAAAAGTTAGTTCCGTGAAAAATAAAAGCAAGAACGTTATGCCGCTCGTTTTCCTTGTCCCAATCCTCTCTGGTTTCTCACACTAACTATTGAAAATGTTATAAAAAAAAGAAGTTTTAGCAGTAACTGAACTTGATTGTGTACCTACACGGTTGGTGCGTATAGTAGTTGAGCGATTGATTGCTGTGCTGCGTGTCGTGGGTTCGATTCCCGCACGGAGTGAAGCAAGTCAGTCCTAGGGGTGACCAGTTAAGCCGGGGCCGGTTTTTTGGCAATTACACCGTACATTTTGTCAGTGTTTACTGCGTGGTTTGTTTAAAAGTTACAGATAAGTCCTCGTTTATACTTTGTTTATTAATTAGGCGAGTTCATACACGTTGTGAGAGATTTCCTTTGAGCGGATGCCCCCATGTCCCCCGTCGGTAGGCCTATGTATATTGCGAATCCATTGCTCCATATGGCTCCATATGTTCGAAAAATTTTCGAATATACGAAATTTTTTCCTCGGTGCTAGGCCGTGCTCCTCACCGGCCGCCGGCAGAAGTTATCACCCACCAGACAAAGCCTTGCCGCCAAGCGATTTGTCGTGTTCCGGCATGATGTCTGGTGAAGCCGTACGGAGGACGGGTCTAAGCAGTTGTGTTGCGATGTGTGCCGGGTACGATGCGCCTAATGTTGTTGTGTTGGGAGTTTGGTCGTGGAGGGTCTTCAGATCAATCTCCCTTTGGCGCAGCATCGTTGGTCGTGTTGTTGGGTTTAACATTACATCACCTCGCTCAACTGCCGTCTTCCTTCCTATTCGCTCAATTTTAGTGAATAGGTTCTTAATAAACTAGCGCGCTTTACCATCAACGATCGCATCACTGCTTACCATCAGGCGGGATTGCGATCAAGCGCCACTCAACAACTGTCAAAATAAAACCCATTGGCTACTGATAGTATGTCACGCAATTATCTTGCTGGTATTACTCGGTAGGAGCCCGAACTTTAGATTTGTGCCTGGTTGATGGTAAAAATTTGCCTTTATTACAGGACTTTACTGGTGAACTGTGGGTGTACCTTTACTAAAAGGTACCTACCTACAACACACTACAACTGTACACTTCAACTGATACCCTGTATTGCAGCGATGATGTTATGTTATGATACTGTTTGCCCTCAGCAAACTGATTTCGAATTGTTTTCTGGAAACGCTCGCCTTTTAACCTCGATTTGTCCGCTATCTCGGGTCGGTATTAAACTCATAACACACAATATTTTATAGGTTTGTGATTATAGAAATACATATTATTTGTGATAGTTCTCTGAAAGGCTTGGTAAGCACTTCTCACGGTGGTATAAATAAAAATCGTTTATTTGCACCTTAAAGTAAAGAGAAACACAAATAAATAAGTTACTTATGCTGTCCCATCATAAGGGGTCATTTAGGTTAAACTCTATGCCAGTCCACTTCAATTGCGATACAAATCACTACAAATTATTAAACAAAGTCACTTCTACTTTCCTTATGTCGTTTTGTATGATTTAATCTATAAAACTACGCAACGGATTTTGATAGGGGGGGACGACGGTTTTAATTGATAGAGTGATTCAAGATGAAGGTTTTTATGTATATAACATGCATAATATATAAGAGGAACACGGATAATTTTTGAGGTTTCTAACACATGTCGTAAAATAAACCCATTTCTTTGAGCTTACATTGCAAACGTTGGCTGAACCCAATAAGATAGATCAAAATAATGTACTATAGGCCTTAAAAATGTCTACAAAAAAGTCTGCGTCACCTTATGTCTACCTACTATAGTTTCTTCATTATGACTACTTTTTTATGTTTGAAAAGTTAATTAAAATGCCAATCGAAATCAGAGCCCACTATTTGTTCCTTATTATTAATCCTTATCCAAATAAATTACCTCATATCAAAGGTGATTTTAGTAGCAGCAGATCTCTTTTTGAATTATTGGAATTGGTTGTTTTATTCAGGAGATATCATGATTTATTCAAAACTAAACACCAGATAAATCCGCATGCCGCCCCACCCCTGCCGGCCGCCTGCTACTTGAGTGTTTCTCTGCCTAAACCGCGGAGTGAGTGGGCCGGAGCGGGGAACCATTACTTCGAACATAACTTGCTACCCTGGTAGGCTTTCATTCTGTTTGAAGTTGGTGGAACTGGCTATCCATGGACAATAAGGCCGTTGTATCTTGCAGAGTCAGATATTGGCTGATGGGTGGCACAGTAGACATTATTTTTATTGACGATCCACCGTTTCTTGAGGAAAGCTTAGGTACCTATATCATTTGTCCACGTGCGAAGCCGGGGCGGGTCGCTAGAGTATTAAAATTCTAATATGATCTGATAGGTTCTCGGTGGTAGACCATAATATCGGCTGCCGGCAGAAGTTATCACCCACCAGACAAAGTCTTGCCGCCAAGCGATTCGTCGTGACCCGGCGTGATATCTGGTGAAGCCGTACGGAGGACGGGTCTGAGCAGTTGTGTTGCGATGTGTGCCGGGTACGATGCGCCAAATGTTGTTGTGTCGGAAGTTTGATCGTGGAGATCGTTGGTCGTGTTGTTGGGTTTAACATTGCATCACCTCGCTCAGCTGCCGTCTTCCTTCCCATTCACTAAGTTTTTTAAATGAATAGTCTTAATAAACTAGCGCGCTTTACTATCATCGATTGCGTCACTGCTTGCCATCGGGCGGGATTGCGGTCAAGCATCAGTATATAAAAATAAAAAAAAATGACATGATTAATTTTAAAGTTAACGATATTTAAAATACCCCTCGCGGTTTTACTAGCTATAGACATTTTTCTATTTATTTATTTATTTGGACTTCTAACAGAGAAAACAACTTGAATGTTAAAAAATATAAATAACAGGATATGACCTTGTGCTTCTCCACTTATAAGAAGTCACAGTCACCTCGCTCAACTGCCGTCTTCCTTCCTATTCGCTCAGTTTTTCTGTGTGAATAGGCTCTTAATAAACTAGCGCGCTTTACCATCAAAGACCGCATCACTGCTTACCATCGGGCGGGATTGCGGTCAAGCGCTAGTTTATAATAATAAAAAAAAAAAGAATACAATACTATTTAGTAGGTACAGACCACAGCACATCAAGCTACTACAAGCTGTCAGTAGGCCTAGTATGAGTTTTCAATACGAAACTCGATCGTCAATATCGAGCGCGTTTGACTCAGCGATTGGCCTGCTTCAAGGTCGTAAGAACTCTCAACCAATGAGAGCGCCAAACGCGCTCGATATCGTCGAGCGAGTTTCGTATTGAAAACTCATACTAGGCCTACAGATTTCTTTATTAGATTTTCAACTTTCTTCTTCTTCTTCAGCCTATAGGTGTCCACTGCTGGACAAAGACCGGTCTTCGTGGAAAGCCTTGGGAGAGGCCCCAAGGCTATCCACGATGACCGGTCTTGTTCTGCCCGCATCTATCGGTTTCCCGCGACCTTCACCAGGTCAACGGTCCACCTTGTTGGAGGCCTCCCTACGTTGCGTCTTCCAGTACGTGGCCACCACTCCAGAACCTGGCTGTCCCCATCCGCCATCGGTTCTACGAGCAATGTGCTCTGCCCACTGTCATTTAATTTTAGCGACTCGAAGAGCTATGTCGGTGACTTTGGGTCTTCTGCGGATCTTCTCATTTCTGATTCGATCACGCAGAGAACCTCCGAGCATAGTTCTTTCCATTGCCCTTTGTGTGACTCTGAGCCTTCGTATGAGGCCCATTGTGAGCGACCACGTTTAAGTTCCGTAAGTCATCACTGGCAACACACACTGGTCAAAGACTTTAGTCTTGAGACACTCTGGTATCTTGGACGATGAAAAGATGTAGCGTAGCTTCCCTAACGCTGCCCAGCCTAGCTGGATTCGACGAGACACCTCTTTCTCGAAATTGGACTACCTAGTTGGACTGTTTGTCCCAGGTATACTATGTCTTTATAGACATAGTAGTAGCAGCGCCCTACACATATCTACTAAACATATCTAATAATTGCTTTCATCATCTGATTCCAAATATTCTTCGTTAAAAAGTATTTTCATTGGCAGCTGCGTCACTAACAACGTCTCCGCTACTGCTGTCATCAGCCTGCTATCTTCGCTTAGGCGAATAATTGACTCATCTATATCTTCTTATTTAACTCTTCTCATTTTCCTGAAATTTAAAAAGTAATAACATGTAATTTCTATCAGAAGATGGATAGCACTAATTTTAATTCCGAACATGATATAATGCATTTTTCAAATCACTGGTAAATTAAATCACCTAAAGTATCAAGATTTCCAAATCATACAAAAACATATTTGCAATCTAACCTGTAAATGCGTAATGTAAACAATCTTCATTTTAGTCTTAAAATCGTTTTCTTAGTAAATTTGAAACTTCTAGTAGATAAAAACAAACAGTAACATGATTACATATCTGTTTTAGCAACTGCTCAAGCATAAATATCATCCATATTTGATAAAATTTGTTCAGCTTGGTGTACTAACATACATTGATGATAAACTTTAAAAATAATTTCCCGAGTTCCACTGTTTTGTTTAAATAGAATTGAAAATTAATACAAATTTCAATAAATAAGAAGTCACAAAACAAATCGATGACTGGCGATGACATTCGATGTACCTACTTGTATTTCCTAAGATTTAGTGTTGCCCTACTTTTGTTAGTTTCAGAAAGATCCATTTTCACGACTTTATAGACCAGCTATATACATATGTAGCAGCCCAGCCAGCAGCTACACATATTCTACGACCCGCTGCGAAGGGTTCCTATAAATCACATTCGAATCGCCTCACCGAACTGGACACCCATTGAGAAGATTCCTATAAATCTTTTTTTTTTTTTATATAAATTATAAACCAGCGCCTGACCACAATCCCGCCTGATGGTAAGCATTGATGCGATCGTTGATGGTAAAGCGCGCTAGTTTATTAAGAGCCTATTCACTCTAGCCTTGAAGACACTCAAATTATAGTGTGACGGAAACACCGCCGCCGGCAAATTGTTCCAGTCCCTCGATGTACGCGGTATAAAAGAAGAAGCGAAACGCTTCGTCCGGATTGTAGTGGTGTCAACAACGTAAAGGTGGAAAGTCGCCGTTGTCGCAGATGCACTATCACGCGTCGAAACCATCGACATGCCATCACCAATCAACTACGACGAGTTATCTCAAGCTCAAGAAAACGACAGTTGTATACCTACATTATCTCAACAGACCAACATACAACTCAAGAAAATCGTCTTACCTGGTACTAACAAGCCACTATTCTGCGAAACATCAACGTCACATGTTCGTCCATATTTAAAGCCGATTTTCGTCGCATAGCTTTCAACGCCGTGCACAGCCCAAGACATACAGGATTACGAACTACACGGAACCTGATGCAAGAGCGATACTTTTGGCTTTCAATGAACACCGACATCGGCGAGTGGACTAAAACATCAATTCGTGTCAGCTCTCCAAAGTACAGCGACACAATCATAGCGACATCGCAACGCTTCCACCGAGCGTACGATTTCAACATATTCACATCGATATCGTTGGACCGCTATCTACATCAGCATTTGGACACAAATACTTGCTCACTATGATCGACCGCTGCACACGATGGCCCGAAGCTGTACCACTTCAGGAGACAACCGCTGAAATCGCCGCAAGAAAACTTGTCCAATAAGAATCACAACTGACCAAGGTCGACAGTTTGAAAGTCGACTATTCTAAGACCTCGCTCAATTACTCGGTGCAGAAAAAAACCCGTACTACTGCGTACCACCCACAGAGTAACGGAATCGTCGAACGCTGGCACAGAACATTAAAAGCCTCACTAATGGCTAGACTAGAAAACAGCAACAAATGGATCTACGAGTTACCTACTGTTTTAATGGGTCTACGAGCCGTCATCCGCTCCGACACTAACACAAGCACAGCGCAACTCACCTACGGTTAAGCAATACGCCTGCCCGGGGATTTCATATCACCCTCACTAGCCACACCAAAAATGGACCACGACTAGTTAATCACCTGCAAGACGACATCACGAAGCTCATACCCACATACAAATCCCATTCAAACAAGCGATGTATGTTCGTGCACAACGACCTACAAACATGTAGCCACGTGTTTGTATGCGATGACACCGTCCGCAAACCTCTGCAGCATCCATACCAAGGTCCGATTGATCGATCGCCTCAAACCTGCGTACACAATCAGCACAGAAGATGATCCCAAGCATACGAACAGCGAGACCAATCAAGCACCTGCAGCTACCACAGACGAGCAATCCAGCCTATTTCCAGCCCCGCATGCGAGGGAACAACGTACCAGATCAGGCAGGATCGTCAAGACGCCTGCACGCTACGTACGCTTCGCTAAGGGGGAGTACTGTAGCAGCCCAGCCAGCTGCTACACATATTTTACGACCCGCTGCGAAGGGTTCCTATAAATGACATTCGAATCGCTTAACCTAACTGGACACCCTTTGAGAAGATTCCTATAAATCACACTGGGATCGCGGAAGTCATGGCGGCCTTGCGACCGCCTATCGCGAAGTGCCTATAAATCTCACCCCGGAAGCACATCTGTTGACCATCGCCCATGTGCGTGGGAAACTATAGCGAGCTGTCTTGCAGGTGAAATATAAATTGGCGCGCTTTCTACACCGACCAATCACACGCCGCGGCTTCCCTCGATCAACGGATCAACATCGAGAACGCACGCGCCACCCCGAGGGTTTCTGCGGCCCAGCAAGCTGTGTTCCTATTGGTTACCCCACTATTGTTTACAGATAGCTAGTTTATTTAAGCGAGTGCATAGCTTGTAAGAGACATTCTATTATTATACACATTCATATTTACATTCTATTCCTGTTCACACTCTTGTACATAATTATTTTACATCACGTTATTGTACACGTCATATACATTGTACCCTTTTACATACGTGCAATACACCACATTCGATTCATCCGAGTTTTAATTACGTGACACGCCCTATGCGCTACACATACGAGTATATACATACTCGTCAACAACTTCGAGTGCAGAGCAACCAACTAGAATTGGAGTAGGTGCGACATGAGAGTTCTACATGATCTTCGTCTTATCCATGTTCATTCTTAGACCCACTTGTTGGGAAGCTCTGCTGAGGTCATTGAGCATTTTGCTCAAGTCTTCCAGGGTCTCCGCCATGACCACGATATTATCTGCAAAACGGAGATTAGTTAGTGATGTTCTCGCCGTTGATGTTAATGTCAAGTCCTTTCCAGTTCAGGAGCTTGAAGACATCTTTCAACGCAGCTGTGAACAATTTGGGAGATATGACATCTCCTTATTTTAGTCCATGCTGCAATTGGATCGGTTTCGAGTCCTGATCCTGGAGACGGACTGACATGGTGGCGTTTTTGTACAAACACTTTATCACCTCAATCTATCGATGGTCAATTTGGCACCGCTACAGAGACTGTAGCACCGCCCAAGTCTCGATTCAATCGAAGGCCTTCTCATAGTCCACAAACGCCAAGCATAGTGGTTTGTTATCCTCTTCGGACTTCTATATAACTTGCCGCAGCGTATGTATGTGGTCTATGGCGCCAAAGTCTTTTCGGAAGCCTGCTTGCGGGAGGCTGGAAGTCGTCGAACTTGCAAGCGAGACGATTATAGACATGGCTCAGGAGGGACTTCGGTCTGTAGTTTTTCAGAAGGGTATTGTCACCTTTTTGTAAAATAACACTACCACGCTCCTGTCCCACGTATTAGGCGTTTCGCCTTTAAGAATGACAGAATTTAATAGCTTCTGAAGTGCTTTAAGAACCGGTTTACCACCCGCTTTCAGAAGCTCAGCCGTAATTCCATCATTTCCAGCCGCCTTACCGTTCTTAAGCTGTTTCAGGGCCGTACCAATCTCGTGCAGGCTGACGTCTGGGATATCGTCGGTGTAGTGTCGGGTTAGTCTGGCTCTAGGATCATTAGCCAGGCTTACAACAGGTGCGTGTGTTGATGTGTATAACTCTCTGTAGAATTTCTCAATCTCACCTAAAAGCTCGGGCTTGGAAGTGACGATCCTACCATCCCCAGTCTTCAGCTTCGCAAGTAGGCTCTGTCCAACAGACAAATCTCGTGCGAACACTTTGAAGCCTCTGTTCCGCTCGATCCTTGATTGCCTTCTCCCTCCGTTCACCCACATCATTAACTATTCTCTCAATTCCAGACAATTTCCATCCCTGTGGCGCATGGCTTATGTCCGCCCACTTCCTAAAATTTCAAATCCTTCCCAACCCAGTCACTTTCATCCCATTTCTATTCTCCCATTCCTGTCTAAAGTGCTTGAGGCCTGCGTACATATAAAGCAGTTTTCTGGGTTTATTTATCGGAATAGCCTAATCGGTCCCTTACAGTTTGGTTTCAGACCTGGGCACAGTATAGCCTCCGCTCTCCTTAAAGTGACTTTTGACATTAGAGAGGCTATGGAGGATACCAAAGTTACAGTTGGTATTAATTGATTTCTCCAATGCTTACGGCGCCGTCAGCCACGATATTCTCCTTGCTATTCTCTCTCACCTTATGGTTTCATCCGAGGCACAGGAATGGTTCTCTTCTTATCTTCGGGGACGTCGGCAGTCGGTTCGCGTCGATGAGAGCTCATTGAGTTGGCGTGACCTAGAGGCTGGTGTTCCACAGGGCGGTATTCTTTCTCCATTATTATTCTCCATTTTCATTAATTTCATAACTTACTGTCTTCGGTGTTCGTATCATCTATACGCTGATGATCTTCAATTATATGCGGCTGAACAGGTGGAGGGTGTGTCGAATGCTATAGCGGAGGTAAACCAAGACTTGGAGGCTATCAAAGACTGGTCTGATAGGTTTGGGGTGTCAGTAAACCCCTTAAAGTGTCAGGCCATTATTATTGGAAGTTCACGCATGAAGAGTAGGTTAACTCTTAGCTCTCTCCCTCCTCCTATCTTCAATGGTACCGTCATAGCCATTACCCCTAATGTCAAAGATCTTGGTTTGTATATTTTCTCGATGCTTAGCTGGCAACGTCAGGATTCCTACGTTAGTCAAAGGGTCCACGGTACCATGCGTTCCCTGTATCGTCTGAGGAATTTTTACCCGTTAGAACGAAAACCATGCTTGTGCAGACTTTGATTTTCCCTATAATCGACTATGGTGACGTGTGCTACTTTAACCTGAATGCGGCTTTGTTGGATAAGCTTGATAGATTGCTCAACAATGGGATCCGGTTCATATTTAATCTAAAGAAATATGACCATGTGAGACGTCCACGTCAGAGAAGAAATTTGAGCGCCTTGACCACGCTTTTCTCCCTTCTTAACTCACCCACTCCTCCTTCTTATCATTTGACTCACTTCCAATATTTATGTTCTTCACATACTAAGAATCTGCGTCCTTCTAACAACCTCCTCTTACTCTGTCCTTCACACACGTCTGACTTTGTTCATGAATGCACTTCCTCTTGATATCAGGATGGCCGCCAGTCGGTTTGCATTTAAGCGGAAATTGCAGAGTTATTTTCGCAACAATTAGGGTAGAGTTATTGCTACACCTTTTCCCCAAATTTTAGTTTTGTATGTATATATTATAAGTATATATTTTGGTTATAGTATGTATGTATATTTAGCTTATTTAAGTATTTTTTAAATAGTGTTATGAGTTTTTTTTTTACATTTTTTTTTGTCAACTAAATCACCTACCATCTTATCTCTTCACCTCCTCTGGTTGACTGGTAGAAAATGCCTAAGGCATTAAGTCCGCCTCCGTACATTTCATGTGCGAAAGATTAAAGAAATAAATAATAGTTTGTTTGTTTGAACGCGCTAATCTCAGGAACTACTGGTCCAATTTGAAAAATTCTTTTTGAATTGGATAGCCCATTAATCCAGGAAGGCTTTAAGCTATATAAAATTACGCTGCGGCCAATAGGAGCGGAGCATAACTAACTCCACGGGAACGAAGTCGCTGGCGGCCGCTAGTGATAAAGGTAATAGACTCAATCATCATCATCATTTCAGCCGAAAGACGTCCACTGCTGGACAAAGGCCTCCCCCAAAGTTCTCCACGACGACCGGTCCTGCGCCTCCCGCATCCAGCGGTTTCCCGTGACCTTCACCAGGTCGTCAGTCAGACTCAAGGTTGACTGGGAATATTTGATATTATCTGGTAGGTTGACCTGGTTCTTGGAAATATGACTAAGTAGATAACACTTAGGTTGCTATCTCAAAATAGTGTTTAGCACTTGTTTAGGTTAAACACCTTCTAAACACTACATTATTACGCCGTGAGCCGTAACTGTAACCGTTGCAGATACAGCGGTGTTGAAATTATATTACACAAAGAAACCCGTCTGACTAGCTTGGAATATAAATCTGGGCGGAGCGGAAGGGCGTGTCAGACTTTTACTGACTAAAACCCACCCGTGTTTCTTTAGGTACTTGCCTGTGCGCCAGAGCCACGGTTCTTTTTTAACCAACCCGCAACCCTGGCCCAGGAAGCATCGGATATTTTATTCCGATATTCCCACGAGATCTAAAATCACTCGGGGTATAAATCTATACTAATATATAAAGCTGAAGAGTTTGTTTGTTAATTTGTTTGAACGCACTAATCCTAGGAACTACTGGTCCGATTTGAAAATGAAATTTGGATAGCTCCTTAATCCAGGAAGACTTTAGGCTTTATAACATACAGAGTGGTGCTGACAATATATACGACAATAAATGAAAACACGAACAATGCTGTTTCATAGTAATAATCCTAAACCATTGACCTAGATTGACAAAACCTAGCATCAAAATAAAAAAAAAATTATAATTTCAAACAAACTAAATCGCATAAAATTGCAAACGAAAAAGAAAATCCTTTAAAAATATTGGTTCACTGACCTGTGATCGGCGACAGCGCGAATCCTGTATCGACTTGCTTTTTTCACGCCATTATTATTAAAGTTTGGTACCGCAAGATGCGACGGTCGTTAACCTGTAAGCGCTTTCTAATCAACAAGTACATCATGTAGAAAATGTGAAAAATAAAAAATAAAATCCTGTGACTAAACTAATGGACATATTTATATGAGATTTTATGGGTAGACTGAGAATGCGTTGAGGTACACGATGTATAATTTATTGTCGTATTGTCAGCACCACTCTGTATAGTGACCAACAGGAGCGGAGTATATATAAAAAAAACGAAACCTACGTGGGTGAAACCGCGGGGCGCAGCTAGTAAATAAATAATAAATAAGTAAAGTTTTCAATTGTTTTATTGACCCTTTTAGGTCAGGAGGCAGATTAGTCAAAGAGAAGTATTTTATGATCGCAAGATGTTCTTGGAATTTTTCACTTTGTAATGTATCTTAGAATTTTTGGCTTAGGTACATCGAAGCTGTACGTGGGCATAGTGCGGTCCATGGCCCTGTACGGGGCCCCTGTGTGGGCGATGGACCTGACGGCCGGAACACTCGCCATTCTGCGCAAGCCGCAGAGGGCGATGGCCGTCAGGGTCGACCGCGGGTACCGCACGATTATCGCACGCAAGCCGCCTCGTAGGAGGCTTGCGTCCTGGCCGGATTCCCGCCCTGGGACCTAGAGGCGAAAGTACTCGCGTCATTGTACCGTTGGTGCGAGGAAGAGCGGGTACGGGGCTCCAGTCCGGCGCAGCGGCAGATCGAGCTGCGTCGAGAGGAGCTCCGTCAGGTCCTGGTGGCGGACTGGCGGCAGAGGCTTATGTGCCCTTCCGCCGGCCTCGCTACCGTCGAGGCGATCCGGCCAGTACTCGACGACTGGCTCGGGAGAAGGTACGGTTCCCTGTCGTTCAGGGTGACGCAGGTACTGTCGGGGCACGGTTGCTTCGGCAAATACCTGTGTCGCTTAGGCAGGGAGCCGGACGCTCGGTGCCACCACTGCGTCCAATGCGGGGAGGACACAGCGCAGCACACGCTCTCCGAGTGTGTAGCTTGGGAGGAGCAGCGCCGTGTCCTCACAAATGAAGTAGGAGGCAACCTGACGCTGCCGGCAGTAGTGCGAAGGATGGTCGGTAGCGCAGAGTCGTGGGACGCAGTGGTGTCCTTCTGCGAGGACGTGACGTCGCAGAAGGAAGCTGCGTAACGGGAAAGGGAGATCTCAACTCCCTTCCCGGGCTACAGAAAACGCACCGGGCGCCGTAGAAGGGCGGATAACGCCCTTTTCCGCCCCCCATGAATGGGTCCAGGAGCGAGGGACATGGGGAAGTCCCCGCCCCCTATTCGATGGACCCCGAGGCGGAGGCGCGCGCTAGTGTCGGCGCGGGCCTCTGTGGCGATGCACGGGGTAGTTTGACACCCCACTACCTCGTGCAGGAGACGAAGCCCGCACAGACCGGGCCAGCACGAGTTTTTTTTTAATGGGACAAAACCCGCCACACTTTTCCCAACCACTGCAACTCCTGAAAGCCAGAATCAACAGTGGCGACCGCCAGAAAAACGCCGAGCAATGAAGCTCGACGAGTCCCGGAGAAACGATTCAACTGTCTTGGGTCCCGCAACGAAATTAATCTGAAAAGAATAGCGGAGGAGTAAGAAAAAAAAAAGGGTGCGGAGCTGTGGAAGATTTTAAACTGGACCGTGGAGCTGTGGAATATTGTAACCTGGACCGCGGCCCCACGCGCGCTCGTGATAGAAGAGACACCGGCGTGGTTTTAGTCAGTAAAAGTCTGACAGACCCCGTCGTCCACCCCAGGTCGGCGTTTTTTTTTGCGGCGAAGCTAACGTTGCTCAAGGATTCAGAGCTCTTGAAAGGCTTGCTTTTATTTTTTTGATGGAATATTACCTTCTCCTTTGAAGAGCTCTCCACAAAGCAGGTCGCCTGTCATTCCGCTAATAGTGGTTCCGTAATGTAGGTTGCCACCTGTTGGACAACCTACTTTGAGATTATTTCCTCTTATAAAGCTGCACAATCTCTTAAAAAATTAGTAAAAACCGGCAGATAAACTTGTAAGCTATTTACAGAAATGTTTACATTCCTGAATAGCTTAAATAGAGAAAAATTCAAAGAGCTGAACATTCTGACTGTAGCTTCACAATATATTCTTGTTTTCATTTTTAATTGCTTGATTTGAAAAAAGACGATGATCCCTGAGTTTGTTTCGGCTATTTCTTCTCAGAGGTAGTCAGTTAGGAAATGCCGGCTCCATCTAATTAAAAAAATAAAATATAAAATGACATGTAAAAGTGATCAGTGATCCTACTTGCTTAATAAACGATTTCATTTCATTTCATTTCAGCTCAGGCTGATTTTACCTACAAAAACGTTGACCAAAAGACGTTTCGTTTTCTTTTTCAAAACATGACAGACACAGATCTCAATTATTTACGTATCAAAATTTAGAGGAAAAATATACCTATGCTCCTATTATATTCTTTATTGTCAAAAACTTATCACATTTGTCTAAGTAATAATCGTCTGAACATCGCGTTAAAAATGAGTTATTTTTCAGGATTTTGAAATATCATGTTTCGCCTGAAATAACTTGTATATATATTAAACTAGCGGAAAATTGTTTTCTATTACATAAATAATCGATAATGTAATATTTATCGTAAGCCATCGTGGACAACACTAGTTTTCACTCAAACATTGTCATTTACGCACATATACAGGGTGTATCTGACCTCGTAACGCAAACTTCACGAAAAGGCCACTAATAAAATTATGATAGTCATTTATGTCGTTAGTGAGCGGTTACAGAAATCTCAGTGTTTAAAAAAAGTGTCGGCTCGGTCTTTGAACGTTGCAAGCGTGCCGCCGCGCGTTTTTGTAGGTATGACGTCGACCCCTGACGTGAAATCTATTAAATCAACTGATAGAATAGTTTATCGAGTTTTGTTCACATTGCCCTTTTTTGTGTAATTAGCGAATTAATTAATTTTTACTTTAAAATGTTATTGGGTTATAAAAGTATAGATATTATTAAGTACAGATATTAATTTAAAAAAAAGGCCAGAATCATGAACTGGATCCTTGGTACTCCTTTGTGTGTCGAAGTCAGATACTTACACCCTTTATGTATATGTATATTTTTTTGACACGGTATCGAGTTGTTTTCTTTCATCGTAATCTTTTACATTCTATATCTATGTGTAGAAAGACTTCACGTGCCACTTTCGTTCTAATGAACTCCTTTTCCTTAGGACGAATTTACACAATGAACCTTACACATATTTAGAAACAATATTATACAGAGAACGTTTTTTTTTTAATATTTGACAGTTAATCCAAACAAGAACTGTCAAATATCAATTTTATTCCACGAATAAAAGATCAGAAGTGTGATTCTGCAACCATCTCACCGTGAATAAATAGGTGAAGTGACAGTGGAGCGAGCTGCCAATGGTGTCAATCCCTTGTATTAATTAGTTGGAATGAACTTCGAGAAAGAGGCCAATCGTCGAATCCTACTGGGCTGGGCTGCTTTCGCGAAGCTACTTAGAATCTTCTCGTCCGAAATACTGCAGTGTCTCAAGATAAAAGGCTTCGACTAGTGTGTGTTGCCAGTGATGACTTATGGAACTGAGACGTGGTCGCTAACAATGAGCCTTATAAGAAAGCTCAAGGTCACTCAAACGGCAATGAAGAGGGCTATGCTTGGGGTTTTAATGCTTGATCAAATCAGAAATGAGGAGATCCGCAGAAGAACGAAAGTAACCGACATAGCCCGAACAATTGCAACACTAAAGTGGTAATGGGCCGGGCACATTGCCCGTAGGACCGATGCCCGATGGGGCCGACGGGTTCTCGAGTGGCGACCTGATGAAGGTTGCGGGAAACTACTGAATGCGGGAGGCGCTGAACCGAATCCATTGTCATTGTGCTTAAAATTCGTAATCTGCTAAATTCATAATGGTCAATGAATTATCGGCCAGTCGTCGTTATGGAATGACATTGCCGTATTGCCGTTATTATAAAACCCGTTACTAGAAATTATTTTCTAAAACTACTACTCAAATTGAATACTTATTAATATGGAGTGGTGTGTCAGTGATTGATAGCTGGATAATCATAATAAGGCCATTTTGTCAGCAGACAGTAGATCGACAATTGTGATTTGTGAATTGAGCTTGTTGAATCTAATAAAAATATGGTCAACGCACCGCTCGCCCTCCCGCTCCCGACGTGGAGGAGGCCCTGTCTCACTGTGCTCCTAGTACTATGATCTACCGTCAGTTGTGGGCGCTCGGTAACCACACTGCAACAATTCTTAAATATATTTGGGAAAAAATATAACATGGTGTAAAAATGATTGGAATCGATTCAGTTGCTTATTCTGAACAAACTATATTCAGGTTTCGTATAAACAAAAAATATTTATTATAAAATGTATGAATATCTCTAATAATTTTTATAATTCTCGGTGGTAGGTCATAACATCGACCGCCGGCATAAGTTACCATCCACCCACCAGATAAAGCCTTGCCGCCAAGCGATTTGTCGTGTTCCGGCATGATGTCTGGTGAAGCCGTACGGAGGACGGGTCTGAGCAGTTGTGTTGCGATGTGTGCCGGGTATCAAGCGCCTAATGTTGTTCGGTTGGGAGTTTGGTCGTGGAGGGTCTTCAGATCAATCTCCCTTTGGCGCTGCATCGTTGGTCGTGTTGTTGGGTTTAACATTGCATCACCTCGCTCAACTGCCGTCTCCCTTCCGATTCGCACTTTTTTTCTGAGTGAATAGGCTCTTAATAAACTAGCGCGCTTTACCATCAACGATCGCATCACTGCTTACCATCAGGCGGGATTGCGGACAAGCGCTAGTTTATAATTATTAAAAAAAAAAAATATATATAAAAATAAAAATCCAGACACAATCTTTGGGGACCATGTACATAGATATAACCAGGATTAACACAGGATACTTTTAACCCCAAGGGATCGAAACTTAATAATACCTTAATACGAGGGTGAAATCGAGGGCTGCAGCTTGGAATGTGATGAAAACAAAAGGGTAATATAACGCGAGTATACTCCCAAGCTCATATGTTTTTTGTTTGCCCACCACTCCTGCGTGTTCTTTTCTGTTTACAAAACGAATCATACCCTTGAGTCACCTTATTAAATAGTTCTAGTGGTTTACGTAAAAACAAACACTTACCTAAGGGGTGGGTATAAAAACTGCAGACACCTTTGCAGCCCTCATCATTAAAACGGACGTGTTTACGAAGTGCTTAACGAGTGAAACAATTGACGGCAACGGGGTGTCCTGTGGGATGGTTTGGTGCAATGGATAAGCGGAAGCGGGGAAATATGTGTTTGACAAAGATATCAATACTGTATTTCTTTTGTCGCGTCAAAATATGATCTCGTATCGGTTTCATTTTGACACGTCTGATACAGAAAAGGGGCTAGTTGATAAGTAATTAAACTTACATACCTAAACCTTTACATACCTAAATAAAAAAAAAATAAAATAAAAAAATAAAAAACTGTTTAATTCTCACCACAAGCCAAAAACAAAACAAGTATAAAAAATTGTTACACACAAGAAATAGCTTTTATTTTTTTTGGTTGTGGATCGCTGGTGCCTGTGGTAGGTAGTAACACCTGTAATACAGGTCACCAGGTTCCCACCTGTTCATGATTACATATTACTAGTAACAAAAAATCGAAACAATTAGTGAGCTTAAGATTATAATAAAAATAATAGTGTGCGTTTGCGTGTGTGTGTGTGTGTGTGCGTGTGAGGGTGTGTTTGTGTGTGTGTGTGTGTACATAGCGCATTGGTCTGATTAGGCTAAAACGTTAAAAAGAGCTTCTGTGGCAGCATATGATTGGCTTTGCAGCCAGGCTTGCACTGTGATTTTAAAATTATATTTGTTCAATACCTTCATGTTACAGTTACAGTACAGTTCTTTTTATCTCTGACAGCAGAAAACTAATAGCAACCTTATTGTAAGGGGAATAAAAATCATAATGATTTTGATAGACTTATCTGTGGCAGCAATCACTCGGCAACCTTTCAATAATAAGCATAAAGATCATTGCGATTTCGACAGTGATAATTGTGGAGGGAGTGTAGCTACTCATAACACCAGCCATAAAAAAACTCACTCTGAAAACGAAGAAGAAGTGCGCTTGATACAAGGGATTGCGTCTATTGACAACTCACTTCAAAGTTCACGGTGAGATTTTATGAATTTTGAAGCATTCACTTAGATATTATAAAAGCTAGGATTTTTATTATTATTATTTTTTGTTTATACCTAATTATAAAGTAGTGCTTAACCGCAATCCCGCCTGATGGTAAGCAGTGATGCAATCGTTGATGGTAACCCGTGCTAGTTTATTAAGAAAAAAAGAACTGAGTGAATAGAAAGGAAGACGCAAAAGAAAAAAAAATAAAGATAATGAGTATCCATAAAGTACTTAAAGTGGGTTGGTCCCTTCCTTATCGGTTCCCTACCACGGAACTTTATAATACCTGTAAGGTCCTCTCTATCCGGAAATTGATTATTCTAGATTTAATTCTCGCTACCCGCTCCCGCAATTCCTATAATCCCGAAAAGTTCCAACCCTTGAGGCGGTAACATACAGTATGTTCATCCATCCCTGTCCATTCAAAGCTAGCTCAGCGATTTTTTTACTTCCTTGGTCCGTGTACAGGTACAACAAACTTAATAAAATCTTAAATTTGTACTCTATGGTTAAACATAAATGCAAAACTACTGTAAGGAACTGGCTACTGGACATTGACTATGAAAGTAAAAAAGCATTATCCAAACCACTCAATATTAATCACAATTTCTCACACTGAATCCACATGCATTTATACATAACACCCTTACAAATTATTCTCGATGCCGTTTCAAATGATTATTGTTTCAAGGAGTGTGAGCCTGGAGATCTGTATCACAGGTTCCGAACCTAGTTCAGACTCCAGCTCTCACAAAGGTTCGAGAATACGGCAAAATTGTATTTACACACTATTGTAACAATGTTCCTTGGTGAGAGAAAAAAACGGTATATATTATTATTATAAAATCAATGATAATATTCATTGAATAGAATATCCACAAATTTCAAATATTCTTTATTTAAATTGCAAAATTAGAATAGAATACTCTTTATTATGTACATTGTAAGTGTGTATCCAAACCAATTAAATCTCCGCTTGCGCTCATAGCTCGGATCACGTCCAATGGTACTTCTGAGATAACATCTGGGCGGGCCGCCCGCCCGACAACACAACCAGTAGCAAGACCGCGCGCGTACGAAACAAACGTACACACAATCATCTCTTATCACTAATCAAATCATCGCTAGTGCAAATACTCGACTAAATAAATCGTTATCAGGAAATTATCGACTATCCAGAAAAAAAGTGAGTGATTCTAAAGTTGAAATTAAATGTGAAGTGAAGTGCTGGTTGGTGAGAATAAAGTTTGGATGTGAAAACTTTTTTGTAAGTAGTTTCTTTTTTTCTGTTATGTTTTACATTGGAATGCTTTTACCGGGAATATTGTAAGTATTAAATTAGATTTTTTGTTTATATAATATTTTCTAGAATTTCGACAAAGTAAGGATTTCATATTATTACTTTTAAAAGCGTGTTTTTGTTACTTTGATAAGCGGCGACTTACGGCAGAAAAAAAAAACAGAGAAAAGACGCATACTAAAAAAAAAATGGGAGTTCTTTATTTAAAATAAGATTTGCAGAAAAAAAAAGATTTTATTTGCGCAGATATGTAGCTATTTGACAACGATAACAAGTACCAACTAATTTAGATGTATTAAGAAGACTTCAATGATATTGCAGTGTTATTTAAGGTAAATACTAATCACCAGTCTAGAGATATTAATACTCTCTTCTAAAAACAAACGTTATTAACTCAATTGTCTCAAAACTTGGCACCGAGAACATTCTTAGCAAAATTCTATTTACTATATTATCTATCCTCTACTAACACCGTCCATCACTAGCTAAACTGCGAAAATATTTACTGAGCACTTTTATTTATACTGAACTATTAAATTACATTTTAACTGAAAACTATTTACGAAACTGATCTGAGAATTTGGGATTTACAAGGCCCAATTACAGTGACTTTGGGTAAATCGAGAGCAGTTTCTAGATACAGCCTTCAAAATTACAAACATTTGCTCTAATTGATCAGCTGTGCGTAAGTACCCTTATTACCTGATTACATTTAGGTATTCAATGTAAAGTTGGGATATTAGCTGTAGGTTTATAAACAATTAATGAAATTAAGTAACTTTTCTACAAGAAAAATATGATTTGTTTAAACATATTTTTTTTTATAGGATATTTGGTGTACACATACAAATATTTCAGTAATCTCCCTTGGGAACTTGATGTTTTTTTAGGACCAAAAGTAGCCTATGTTACTCTCCATCTTTTCAACTAACTGTATGCCAAAAATCAGGTCGATTGATTGCTTAGCTACGGCGTGAAGGAAGGACAAACAAACAAATAAACACACTTTCACATTTATAATATTAGTATGGATTGCATCTGGCGCAGCGGTGGCCTAGTGCTAACTACAGCGACTTACCAGTTGAAACCCATTAACATCATCTTACAAGTTCGAACCCCATCAGCCGTTTTAATTTGTGTAAATTATTTCACCATCACTGCTCTCAAAACTATGAAGGAAAACTTCGAGAGGAAACCGGTCCTTGGAGCCAAAAACTTTGAAGACATTGTGACATTTACCAAACCGCACTGGGCCAGCGTGGTGGATTATGTCCCGCTCCCTCTCACCGGGAGGAAGCCTGTGTCCCAACAGTGGGCACAGTATAGGTTGATTATGTTATATAATAATTGCATGAGTAATTTTCCCTAACCGTGGCTAAGTTAGTGATGGTAAGCCATAACATCGGCCGCCAGCAGAAGTTACCACCCACCAGACAAAGCCTTGCCGCCAAGCGATATGTCGTGTTCCGGTATGATGTCTGGTGAAGCCGTACGGAGGACGGGTCTGAGCAGTTGTGTTGCGATATGTGCCGGGTACGATGCGCCGAATGTTTTTGTGTTGGGAGTTTGGTCGTGGAGGGTCTTCAGATCAATCTCCCTTTGGCGCAGCATCGTTGCTCGTGTTGTTGGGTTTAACATTGCATCACCTCGCTCAACTGCAGTCTTCCTTCCTATTCGCTCAGTTTTTCTGAGTGAATAGGCTCTTAATAAACTAGCGCGCTTTACCATCAACGATCGCATCACTGCTTACTATCAGGCGGGATTGCGGTCAAGCGCTAGTTTACAATTATTAAAAAAAAGTGTTAGGTACTTCAATAGGTGAAAGGCACCCCGAAACCCTCAAACATTCCATTTATATACATACATATTTATCCTCAAATACATACAATATACTAAACTTATCCTTAAGTCCCGTCTACACGCTCCGTCTTGCCTGCGCAATCCAGGCCTGTGCAGTCATGACTACAAAAAGACGGAACATTCGGGACTGCGCGCGCTACCGACTTGCCGTCCACACACATGCGCTTACCTGCGCAAATTGGTTTGCACAGGCATGCTCGCAGGTAAAACGGAGCGTGTAGACGGGGCATTAAGTACTCCTTTTCTGTTGTGTACCTAATTGTATAACACATTATCAGTAGCAATTAAATTAATTTTGACAGTTCAGTAACTTTTATTGCGTTATTTACGTTCTCGAAGATACGAAGCAATAAATACTCAGTTTTTTTTTTTATATTACAAATCCCAAAAATCCCGCCTGATGGTAAGCAGTGATGTATAATGATCGTTGATGGCAAAGCGCGCTAGTTTATTAAGAGTCTATTCGCTCTAGCCTTGAAAAGACTTAAATTGTACTCAGATGAAAAGACCGCCGCTGGCAGATTGTTCCAGTCCTTGGATGGTTTTTTCGACTAAATGGTTTAGACTTTAGTTGGAGTTTGAAAGTGTGTTGACAATTAGATTTTAGGTCATATATACATGCCAGTACTAGGTACACGACCGTCGATATTGGTGATTTGACCCTGACTCTATAGCAATGTCTCGTGTTATAATACTTTATCATAATCAACAACCTGTTATCGTCCCACTGCTGGGCACAGGTCTCCTCTCATACAGAGAAGGATTGATCGTAATCATCACGCTTGCTCAATGCGGGTTGGCGATTTCAGACTTAAAGTAAAGGTTTCCTCAAGATGTTTTCCTTTCCCTTTTAATCAGTCATTGGTGTCCAAAATATACTTAGAAAGTAATAATAATAAGTTTTATTGACATAAAAAGGAGTTTCACTTAACTTGAAGCACCGACCCCCGTGCTAGGTAGTGTTACAGCTTAGAAAAGTTACATTGGTACTTGCTTGACCTGGAATCGAACCCGCATACTCATACTTGAAAGGCTGGCATTTTAACCCCTAGGCCCCTACTACTTTTATCCTTGAATAAATACTCCTTTTGCTATTGTGTAATTACATAATACAGTACAGTAGCAATGACATTATGTAATGTTGCCAGTACAGTATCTAACATTTAATGCGTTATTTACGTTCTCGAATATGTGAAGCAATGAATTCTCAATATCTTTTTTTTCAATATTATAAACTAGTGCTTGACTGCAATCCCGCCTGATGGTAAACAGTGGTGGCAATTCACCAGCGGCGGTGTTTCCGTCGGACTACAATTTAACACACTAATAGTAGCAATGTTTTTTTTGTTTTAAATTATAATTATAAAATAATTTAAAGAGAGGTGAAATGTAATCGGTGTTTCCACTGAAGCGGAGCTGGGCGGAGAGGAGCGGTGTAAAGTGGTCAGTGGTTTCACTGAAGCGGAGCACAGTTTTGAACTTCTTATCTGTTTTGATATAATGTATGCACCTAATGACGTAACAATGATAACTGCGCTCCGCACCGCACCGCTGTCCTCCGTACAGCACCGCCACGCTGTCCTCCGTACAGCACCGCCCCGCTGTCTTCCGTATAGCACGGCCCCGCTGTCCTCCGTATAGCATCGCCCGCTGTCCTCCGTACAGCACCTCCCCGCTGTCCTCCGCACCACATCGCCTCGCTGTATTTTTATTATGAATCTGCTCAGCCCTGCTCCACCCCGCTCGTGCTGTTTCCATTGAAGCGATTGGTCAATTCGTGCATCGCTAAGCTCCTCTCTGCCCAGCTCCACGTCAGTGGAAACGTGGCCTAATGCTTGACCGCAATCCCGCCTGATGGCAATCAGTGATGTAATCGTTGATGGTAAACTGCACTAGTTCATTAAGAATCATTTCAGTCTAGCCGTGAAGACACACTTTCATAATTCAAAAACATGCGTTAATTACGTTGTCGAGCAGACACATTTTTCAAACATATGGAGCAATGAATTAATAATATGCTCCAAAATGATTCAAATTGTAGTAATCATGTGTTACTCAATTAAGGTGAATTTACCAACATCATGTTTGTTTCTATCCTAATCTCTGCAGAGATTTTTGAAGCGTTGCCCCACAATATGCATCACTCCTGTATGGTGGGTGCGTTTACCAACATAAAAACTCACATATACAAACAGCAGACCGGAACAACTACTAGTATAAAGGGTGTATCTGACATCGACGCACAAACGAGTACGAGTACCATGAATTCAGTACATGATTCTGAACCCCCAGTGGTGGAATTATTCGTCGGCTTTTTCATGATAAAAAAAATGCAATTTTATTTACTTTAGACCGTTCATAATTGCTATATTTTTATAACCCAATAAGATTTTAAAGTAAAATTAATTAATTCGCTAATTTCACAAAAAAGCGCAATGTGAACAAAACTCGAAAAACTATATTGTGAGCTGATTTAATAGAGTTCACATCAGGGATCAACGTTATACCTACAAATTCGTATGGCAGCACGCTTGCAACGTTCAAAAGCCGAGCCGACACTCATTTCTAAACACTGAATTCTGTAACCGTTCATTAACGACATAAATGACTATCATAATTTTATTAGTGGTATGCGGTGTAGCCTTTTCGCGAAGTTTGCGTTCCGATGTCAGATACACCCTATATAGGTCATACAAATGTTTCACTGTGCCAACGGTATCATTATTAATTATTTTGCAGACATGAGAAGACAATTCCACTCTGACCTTTTTTCATAAAAAGTTGTTGAATTTTCCCCATTCATATAAATCGTTTTATTTATTTTGGTAATGAATAATGTATTAATACGTGAGTGGGGGTAAATAGGAATATCTAAGGCGCTCTAATCCTGGATTACGATAAGCTTCCTTGGGACAGACTTGGAAATAATTATCCTGGTTTAAAAATAAACTCGTACCTACCGTCGTATGTTCCTCGTATATTTAATTTAATTTTTTAAAACCGCGACTCCTATTAATTTTATAAATGTGAAAATTTGTGAGTATGGATTTCCATCCATACTCACAAATTTTCTCTCTCTTAATAAACTAGCGCGCTTTATCATCAACGACCGCATCACTGCTTACCATCAGGCGGGATTGCGGTCAAGCGCTAGTTTATAATTATTAAAAAAAAAATACCACCGTAGCTAAGGAATCCTACCAAAGATCGCGTTTCTTTCAATAGGGATGTTTTCTGGGTAAAAAAAATGATTCTATTTAGTCCGTTATACAGATTATAGAAAAATATTGGATACGTATATTTTGTTTTAACAAATCAATAAAAATTGACAAATATAAAGGGCATCAAAATCAGGAGTAGAGGCTGGTGACGTCACGGCGCGCTTAAAAGTGTAACGTGTAGTGACGTCACACCAGTTTTCAACGCACTGTGTCGTCTTCATTTTTTGTTTATATGAATAAAGATTTTTTGGAAATCTGACTGACGGACTATTTAGTTTTTTTTAGTCAAATACCCTATTTTTTCTCTCCGTACTTCTTTAAGATACTAATGTATACATTTTTACAATGGACTTCCAGAGGTGGTTCAAGATCTGAGCCTGAATAAATTCAAATCCTTCATTAAACGTAAGTTGTGTCAGAAAGCATTTTATAGTGTTAAGGATTATATTGAGGACAAATGGCTTGGGTTTGACCTGCGTACGATTTCTATACTTACATTGATTATTCTTTTATTTTTCCTCTTGTAGTTTTAAATTGTAATTGTTTTTTTTTTTACTCAAAGCCAGTACACACTATGTAGCCAAGCGTATTGTACGTTACGGAATTGCATCGCTGACAGGGGTGTTCGGCACTGGTGCAGCTACACAGGAGCTAAACTTAGTATTCGGGAACACTGTTGGAACTGCTGAACCTTGGACAAAACTATCTTTGCATTGTGTAGATTCAATTTCTTAGTATTGTATAATTGCATGGCACACGTGTGAGCACAATGTACTTGCTGTAAAGCATCTATTTGTTGGGTTAGTCTTTTTTTGTTGTTGTTTTTTTGTGTGTTTTCCATAATGGACGCTCTTAGCGTACAATCTATTTCTGCATCGTCCTCACACGGTTGATTTCAAAATCAATGATGTAATCAAATATTTGTATCAATAGCCTGATAATTTAAAAGAGTGTCCATGGAGTTTCTTGCCCGTTCTTCTCCATAGGTACCTACTCTTTGGAATGGGCGACTAGCTTCACCTTACTGACTGACCGACCTTCTGACAATTCAAAAGTGCCTGTAACTGGTTTATTTGAAATAAATGTTTTGATTTTGATTTTTGATTTTCACTTTTGTTGGATATGTAGCGGTATATACATTTGCCACATGCAAATAATGCGATATACTGACGTCACACGGATTTTACATCGCAATAGCAGAGTTTACCGTGCCTCTAGCATACATATAACTTCCCAATATCAACCGTGGGGTAAGTGTCCGCCAGATTCAACACTTTTCTGTTCGGAAGTTCCTTCCTTCTCTATGGAGGATGAGTGGACTTTACCCTGTTCCTCATGCCTCTAAAGATATAAATATCTATAGCACTTTTACTGGAAAAAGTACAAAATACGTTGCTTAGATTACTATACAAGCAAGTATTATCCTTAGACGATTAAGCCACTGGGACAAACACAAGTAACCTTCGACTCACTTATTGACCTTGGACTATAATCCAACAAACGATCTGTTTGAGGACGAAAGGTCGAAAATTTTATCGGCTTTTCAGAACTGTTGTGCGACGGATTTAACGAAGTGTTGTTAACTTTTACCTGAATTAGTTGTTTTTTATAATTTTCCTTTGTATGTGCATGTATATAAACAAACTGTACTTGTAATTTTGTTTAATCTAAACAGTTTTATATGAAGTATTCAATGAACAATCACACCAAAGAAATAGTTAGCAGCTAAATCAAACATTTTTTAGTTAATACTACCAACTAACCTAATAGCCATTGAAATAAAGTTGATATTTGTTTAGCTAGGCATAAGATGGGGTGTGCCGTACGAAGTCGTACTTTAGATAGTTAGGCCGCGTTTCCACTGACGCGGAGCTTAGCGGTGCATGAATTGACCAATCACTATGCTCGATAATATACAAGACTGTCTCAATACCTGTTGATTACTTTTTGAATTATTGAAATCGGACTTTATATTCAAAAGATATCATGACATTAAAATAAAAATAAATGCCGGCAGCGGCCGCCACGCAGCGCATCGAGTAACTAACTCGACGAGAGGGGCAGTGCGGGAGAATTGGGGGTGCACCATTCTGAGCTGGTCGGTCCTTACGCAGTGGACTCAAGCAACTTTGAATATTTTGAGTTTTTTAACACATTTTTATGCTTCACTTAAAAAGTTCTTTTCAGAGCTAATTACTTTTAATATTAGGAATCACACTTTTTCATAATATTCGTAAAAGTTCTTTTCAGAACTGTCTCTTTTTATTATTATTAGTTTATTCTAAGTTATTAGTTTATTCTTAATTTCTCTGATTTAAAATAAATATCCTTCATAGCAATATGCCTAGAAGAAGATATAATAACATCAGTTAAATTGTGGAAAAACACGCGCGCAGAGCGTTAGTTATCATCGTTACGTCATTAGGTGTATACGTATCAAAACGGACGAGAAGTTCAAAACTATGATCCGCTCCGCTCCATTCGTCTCCACTCCACTCCGCTCCGCCTCGGTGAAAACACTGACCACTTTTCACCGCTGTTCACCGCTCCTCTCCGCCCAGCTCCGCATCAGTGGAAACGCGGCCTTACAGAGCATGATGCTGTACCACAGCACTACCTTGTTTTTCAGTAGTCACCCAAAAGTTTTAAATAAGTAAGTAATGTTACTGTTACGGGCTAGGGGTACTAAAATACCGGTTAAGGGTTACGAAGTTTATTGGCAACGAAGGTACAGTCGATTGTAGGCAATGACAAGTAGAATGTTGCTGACGTTGCACCGAAGTCTTCACTTACGTCCACGAAGTCCGTGTTGTAAACACACAACAACACTACAGATGTTTCTTCACGTAGTACTCAATGTTCTCGTTACAGTTGTCGCAGTAGGTATTCTCAAAGATCGCTTCTTAACTGTCGCTGTTTCGTCTCGGTAGTCAAGTGTAGACTGACTCGGCGTCGGCGTCACGGCGCTATATATAGGCCAGCTGATCGAACATTCCAGAATCGTCTAGACGTAATAATAATAGCGCATAACTTCGAGTACATCCAGTAGGTACCTACGGTAATTCCCGGAAACGGGTTTCTAGAAATTTCGATGTCGTCACTTTGTTGACAAAATTGATAAAACCTGTACCATTCAATAGGCCACCTTAAGTCTAGGAATGCGTTTTTATATTACATCTAGACAATGTCTAGATCTCGAGTTATAAAGCTTAAAAGTTACGCACTGCATGTCACGCGATATTGAACCTTATGCCCTCGACATAAGGTGCATTCGTAACATTGCCCCCTTCTTAGTCGTGCTCGTCCCGAGCATGATTTGAACCATAATAGCGAGCTAGGCGGTCTACGTGTACGATCTTCAGCTTCCCTCTAGGTCCTTTCTTTATCCGGTAGGTGACATCGTTTATCCTGGTCATTATCGTGTACGGACCCTCCCATTTGGCTTGAAATTTCGGACTCTTTCCTTTTCTCCTAATGGGATTATGTAACCATACCAAAGTTCCCTCTTCAAAGCCGGGCACGTTAGCCTTGCGGTCGTATCGGATCTTCATTTTCTCGCTGGTTTTCAGACCGCTCTCTCTCACTAGCTCATGTATTCTATCGAGCTTACGCCGCAGGTCGGCCACATAGTCGACAGCTAGGATAGGGGTATCGGGGGGTGTTCCGGTAAGTGCATCTATGGGTAGTCTAATCTCTCGGCCGAAGTTGACTTTCGCCGGTGTACAATTTGTGCTGTCATGTGTTGCAGAGCGGTATGACATTAAGAAGAGTGGAATATATTGGTCCCAATCCCTCTGGTGTTCTTCCACTACTTTGGCCAAATGATTCTCTAGCGTCTGGTTGAATCTTTCGACCATTCCATCTGACTGAGGGTGATATGGTGTTGTACGAGTCTTATGTATCCCAAGTAGTTGGCAAACCTCTCGGAACAGTGAAGACTCGAAGTTTCTACCCTGGTCAGAGTGCAACTCCAAGGGGACGCCAAATCGACAGAACACCTCGTGAACTAGCTTTTTGGCAACGGTATGAGCTTCTTGGTTGGGTACTGCAAAAGCTTCTGGCCATTTGCTGAAATAGTCTTGCATGACGATGATATACCTATTCCCTTCTTCAGTGATAGGGAATGGCCCAGCTATATCGACAGCAACTCTTTCCCATGGTGCACCAACATTGTACACTTTCAACCGACCTCTGGCTCTCGTTTGCGGTCCCTTTACTGAGGAGCAGGCTACACATTTCCTACACCAGTCCTCTACGTCTTCGCGGCAATGCACCCAATAGAACCTTTTTCTCACCTTCTCCAGAGTTTTCTTTACTCCTAGATGTCCTCCGGATACTCCGTCGTGCACCTGTCTTAGCACCGACGCGACCTTCTCACAGGGGACAACTATCTGTAAGGCGACCTCCTGTCCACTAGGTGATTCCCATTTCCTCTTCAGAACTCCATTATCAATTATCAGGCTGTCCCATTGAGCCCAGTAACTTTTTGCTGTAGGGCTAAGCGCTGATATTTCACTCCAAGGGGGCCGCTGGCCACTTTTCTTCCATTCGATTACTGTCCTCAAGACGCTATCTTCCTTCTGTGCATTTTCCAATGACTGATTATTCCAGTCCTCGTCCAACGCGTTCACCTGGATAATCCTTACGTTCTCTTTCTTTTCCTGTTTGGCACAATGTCGGCAAGATTCTTCGCAAGGCCGTCTAGATAAAGCATCAGCATTATTGTGTGACTTGCCTTTTCGATGTTCAGTGACAAAGTCAAATTCTTGCAGCTGCTCTATCCACCTTGCTACTTGTCCTTCTGGGTCTTTGAACTGCAGCAACCACTGTAAGGCAGCGTGATCGGTGCGAAGTGTAAACTGTCTCCCAATCAAATATTTCTTGAAGTGTTGTAAGGTCTTAACAACTGCTAGAAGTTCTCGACGGGTAACGCAGTAATTTCTTTCTGGCTTGGAAAGACATTTGCTGAAATAGGCAATAACGACCTGCCGATCTCCTTGTGTTTGAGAGAGAACTCCTCCAATGCCAACATTGCTGGCATCCGTGTCCACCAGAAATCGGCCTTCCCGACTAGGGTAACCTAATACAGGAGCCCCACACAAGTGAGTTTTGAGTAGCGCAAATGCCTGTTCGCAGTCAGGATTCCATTCAAATTGACACTTTTCCTCTGTTAAACGATGCAATGGTTTCGCTAACTCTGAGAAGTTCTTCACAAACCGACGGTAATATGCACACAGACCCAAGAAAGAGCGTACCTCAGTTTTGTTACGAGGGGTAGGCCACTTCGACACGGCTTTTATTTTTTCAGGATCTGTTCGAATTCCTTGCGCCGAAATAATGTGTCCTAAGTATCCAACCTCTTTCTGGAATAGTGTACACTTACTAGGACTGAGTTTTAAATTCGCTTCACGCAGTTTTTGGAACACTTTCTCCAAATTGCGTAGGTGCTCTTCGAAGCTTCGTCCCATAATGATGATGTCATCCAAATAGACCAGGCATGCATCACCAAGCAACCCCACCAAAATGCGCTCCATTAAGCGCTCGAATGTGGCTGGAGCATTGCACAGTCCAAAAGGCATGACATTGAATTGCCAGAGACCGTTCCCAGGACCAGTGGAGAAAGCGGTCTTTTCTTTATCCTGCTGACAGATTTCCACCTGCCAGTATCCACTTTTGAGGTCAACTGTGGAGAACCATTTCATGCCACTTAGCAAGTCCAAAGTGTCATCTATACGTGGCAGAGGATAACTGTCCTTTTTCGTGGCATCATTCAACATCCTGTAGTCAACGCAAAACCTTGTACTGCCATCCTTTTTCTTGACTAGGACAACTGGAGATGACCAAGGGCTGGTAGATGCTTCGATAATTCGGTTTTTCTCCATATCTCTTAACATTTCCGTGACTTCCTGTTCTCTTGCAAAGGGTATACGACGTGGTCTCTGTCTTATCGGCTGTGTATCCCCCGTATCTATATGGTGTTTGACTAGCCCGGTTCTTCCCACGTCACCATCGGTCTTCGAGAAGATGTCATGGAAGTTATGCAACAGTTCCTTAACTTTGTGACTTTCGAACTTGTTTAAATTACCCTTACAATTTTCGAGTAGTGTCGATACATGTGCCTGCCACTTCTTATCAGGTTCCTTTTCGTGCACCTCTGTTTTTCTCAAAGATGCTACATTATCGCACACACCCACCACACGATTCTTTTCGAGAGTTATTTCTTTGTTACTAACGTTGATTATGCGTATTTTTGGTTTATCGGAAATCATCATCAGTGTCCTCGCCGTTATCCAGTCTGGGTGATCTCCAGAATCCTCTATTATAATGCAACGTTTGCGGCATCCTATTGGTGAAAATCTAATAGCTACTAAAGTTTCTGATCTTGGTGGTAATACAGTTTTCCTTAAACAGTACACTGACCCTTGTTTTGCACCTTGAAGAAATACTTCTTGTTCTGGAAAACTCAATACTCCTTTTGCTACATTAAGGACGCATTGTTGTTTCTTCAAAAAGTCCAGTCCTATAATGCAATCATCTGTAATATTCGCTACTAAAACAGGGTGCGTGAATGTCTTATCACCCATTTTCAAGGTCACATTCGTTTCACCAAGGACGAGCACTGGTTGGCCGGTGGCGGTTTGTAATCGGCATTGTGAAGACCCTCTTTTCCATGCTATGGTCCGAGGAAATAGCTCCGGTCGTGCAATAGTTCTTGATGCACCAGTATCCAATGTGAAACTGCATGACTTACCATTCAGTTCTCCTTCTATAATAAGACTGTTTCCGTCACCCACTTGTGATACTGTTATAATGGGGGCTTCACGTCGACCAGCCAGTACTCGCCCCATAGCCCTGGCTGTTCCTAGTTTAAATCCTCTGCTTCGACCTGTGTCCCAGAAGTAGTTCTTCCTTTAGACTTCCTGGGACAATTGATCCGAATATGCCCCCTTTCGCCGCACTCATAGCAGGTTGGTCCTTGACGAGTTTTTATTATTGGGGTTACCTCACGAATGCGGTGGTGTTGTCGGCTATCTTGACGTACTGCTTCCACCTCCAGAGCGTGTGTCAGGGCTGCCTTAAGAGTCTGATGGTGACCCAGGCGAACTGCAGCCCTTACTTCCGCATCTCGGATTCCATCAGTAAACGCTTGCACCGTAGTAGTATCAATCAATCCCGGTGTTGATACATACGCCCTCCGAACAATACGTTCTACTTCCGTTGCCCATTGTTGCAAACCCTCACTGCTCTTCTGTGTGCGGTCGCGAAGTTGAGCCCTGTAGACATGTTCGAGGTGTTTCTCTCCATATCTAGACTCCAACGCTTCTAACAGACAGGCTAGGGTATTGCAATCGCCGGAAATGTTCTCGAGGATTTGTACCGCATCACCACGCAAAGCAAGCGTAAGAGCGGTTACCGCTTGATTGTCGTCCCAGTTGTTGGCTGATGCGACCTTTTCGAATTGAAGGCGGAAGGCCACCCATGACGTTGTTCCGTCAAAATGAGGTACTAGGAACGTCGGCAAAGCACTGGGTACAGGAATCACACCTTTAATACCTCCTTTTTGTACTCTTTCTATTTCTTTCCCAAACTCCATGATGGTATTGTCCAGTTTCTCTAAACGCGCATCATGTTTGTCTATACGAGCATCGTGATTGTCTATACGCGTATCTTGATGGTCCATACGCACTTCTTGTTTGTCTATGCGCGTATCTTGCTGGTCCATACGTGCATCTTGTTGTGCTGTTTTTACTCTAAGTTCGTTGACCTCTTCTTTGGTGTTTTCCCATTTTTCGTTTAATTCTAATACCAGCTGCTGGGATTCCTTTATTTGTGCCTGGGTTTGTTTTATTTGTACCTGGGTTTCTGCCTGGGATTCTGCTACTATGTTTTTTATTTGTGCTAGTAACGCCGATATATCGAATCCGCTACTGCCGGGAATAGTGGTGGTAGTAGGCGCACTTACATTCGTCGGTGGTACGACGGCCGCATCTTCTACGGGTACAGGGACACCAAGCGATGCTTCCTCTTGACGCGCCAAATCCATCGCTGCTTGTCGTCGCGTGCGTACTCTTTCGTCTTCCCTTGGCGTGACCGGCATTCCGCTTCTGACACCAATTGTTACGGGCTAGGGGTACTAAAATACCGGTTAAGGGTTACGAAGTTTATTGGCAACGAAGGTACAGTCGATTGTAGGCAATGACAAGTAGAATGTTGCTGACGTTGCACCGAAGTCTTCACTTACGTCCACGAAGTCCGTGTTGTAAACACACAACAACACTACAGATGTTTCTTCACGTAGTACTCAATGTTCTCGTTACAGTTGTCGCAGTAGGTATTCTCAAAGATCGCTTCTTAACTGTCGCTGTTTCGTCTCGGTAGTCAAGTGTAGACTGACTCGGCGTCGGCGTCACGGCGCTATATATAGGCCAGCTGATCGAACATTCCAGAATCGTCTAGACGTAATAATAATAGCGCATAACTTCGAGTACATCCAGTAGGTACCTACGGTAATTCCCGGAAACGGGTTTCTAGAAATTTCGATGTCGTCACTTTGTTGACAAAATTGATAAAACCTGTACCATTCAATAGGCCACCTTAAGTCTAGGAATGCGTTTTTATATTACATCTAGACAATGTCTAGATCTCGAGTTATAAAGCTTAAAAGTTACGCACTGCATGTCACGCGATATTGAACCTTATGCCCTCGACATAAGGTGCATTCGTAACATTACGATACCCAAACAGAGATTTAATTCAGAATTTGACGAATACCGATATCGATTAACCAAATATTGAGTGGCCTTATATCTTAACACGCCTGTGTAGTAGGCGTTAATATTAAATTAAATAACGTTCAAATTATGTTATACAGTGTCGATATGGTCCCTTTGATCTTAAACATGTATGTATGTTCATACTTCATGCTATATTTCAGGGGTTTATTTACCATCAATGTTTTCATTTAAATGAGGGTCTGTGAAGTTTCTTGCTCACTTTGAATTCGGAAATTAGCTTGATTTTTCTACTTGAACGACTTCATGCTAATTCAAAAATGTCTGTAATTGGTTTATCTAAAATAAATGCTTTGAGCTTGATGTTGAAATATCCAGTTGCGTAAATACAGCGTCTTTTTCTTGTATTACTTAAGAACTTTTATTCATGTGAAAATACTTTGAATTTTCAGATTCTTTTCGTTCTTTCTCCAGAATCAGGTTATATGAGTTAATTTTTAAAACTCAGCAATGCCTAAATTTGTAAGCTGACACGACCTTAATGCCTGTATTTTAATGACTTTTTCTTTTTGACTGGCGTGGTTAGCTGACATATGGAAATAATTTAATTTAGTGTTCTCTGTTTTGTAATTTTAGTTACTTTATGTGTCTGGTATTGTAGACAGTCAGATGTTTTCCATCTATTCTTTCCATCCGTTGGCGATCGGCTGGCTAAGACATGGCTGGAGGTTGACCACTGCGTTGCCCAATTTCTCACAGGTTATGGCAACTTTAAAAGTAAACTGTATTCTTTTAATTTTTTTTTTTTTTTTTATATATTATAAACCAGCGCTTGACCGCAATCCTGCCTGATGGTAAGCAGTGATGTGATCGTTGATGGTAAAGCGCGCTAGTTTATTAAGAGCCTATTCAATCTAGCCTTGAAGACACTCAAATTGTAATAAGACGGAAACACCGACGCCGGCAAATTGTTCCAGTCCCTCGATGTACGCGGTATAAAGGAGGAAGCAAAACGCTTCGTCCGGATCGCAGTGGTGTCAACAACGTAAGGGTGGAAACTCGCCGTACGACGGGTCGTCCGGTGATGGAACGGAGATGGGGGAATTAAATCATGCAATTCCCTTGCACACTCACCAGAATGCATCCTATAGAAGACCGAAAGGCTGGCTACTCTACGCCTGTGCTCCAGGCTTTGGAGACCGTTTCGAGTTAAGTCTGGGTCGCCAATCAGCCTCTTCGCACGCCTCTCCACCGAATCCAAAGTGGCAAGGTGACATTTCGCAGCACCAGCCCAAATGTGGCTGCAGTACTCCACACACGAGCGGACCTGTGCTTTGTATAAAATTAGAAGCTGCCCAGGTGTGAAGTACCTCCGGACTTTCGGGATGACGCCTAGTTTTCTGGCAGCCACCCTGGCCTTGGACTCAATGAATTTTAAACTTGTTCCTTCCCCTTTGTGTCAGTGTTCTACATCGAACTGTGAATTTGAACAGTCCGCACATCACATCTTGTGGGAGTGTGTTCTTTGGCAGAATGAACGCAATATTATGTTGGATAGTGTACAAGTTACATCCGGAGTCGTTTATTATACGGACCTTGTAGAAACTAGAACCAATTTCCGTGCGTTCAGGCGCTTTTGCCATACCTATTATTGGAATCAATTGTAACAGCTAATACCTACTTAGGACCCATTAACTTAATCAAATTTTATTCCGTGGTGTTTGGCAATCTGGGCTTCTCTCAGTTGCAATAATGTCCCTTTGTGCCGTTTGGCCTAGTTCTGTTCTGTCTCCTGCTTGTTATGGAGGGAAGTGGAAAAAATATCTTTTCTCTTACTCCTCCGCTATTCTTTTCTGATTAATTTCGTTGCGGGACCCAAGACAGTTGAATCGTTTCTCCGGGACTCGTCGAGCTTCATTGCTCGGCGTTTTTCTGGCGGTCGCCACTGTTGATTCTGGCTTTCAGGAGTTGCAGTGGTTGGGAAAAGTGTGGCGGGTTTTGTCCCATAAAAAAAAAAGTCAGATGTTTTTAGGGTTCCGTAGCCAAAGGGCAAAAAACGGAACCTTTATAGATTCGTAATGTCTGTCTGTCCGTCTGTCCGTCCGTACGTCACAGCCATTTTTTTCCGAAACTATAAGAGCTATACTGTTGCAACTTACCTACCAAGTTTGTGTCTTCTGTGAACCGCATTAAGATACTGATGCAAAAAGAAAAAAAAATATTGGGGGCTCCCCATACTTAGAACTGAAACTCAAATTTCTTTTTTCATCAAACACATACGTGTGGGGTATCTATGGTTAGGTCTTCAAAAATGATATCGAGGTTTTAAAATATTTTTTTTCTAAAACCGAATAGTTTGCGTGACAGACGCTTCCAAAGTGGAAAAAAAGTTGGTTCCCCCCCTCTGTGCCGGGTATGAAGCGCCAAATGTTGTTGTGTTGGGAGTTTGGTCGTGGAGGGTCTTCAGATCAATCTCCCTTTGGCGCAGCATCGGTGGTCGTGTTGTTGGGTTTCTACTAAAATAAGAAAATGAAAAATCCATAAAAAACATATGATGTACATTACTATAAAAACTACCAACGAAAATTGTTTTGAACAAGATCTCCTAGTAAGTAGTTTTTTTTTTAATATATCGTAAATCGTAAACCGCTTTTTACCGCGTAATCTTTCATACAAATAACTGAAATCCTTTAATTTCATAAATCAATGGTACGGAACCCTTTGTGCGTGAGTCCGACACGCACTTGGCCGGTTTTTTAAGTAAACAGCAAGCAGTGCAAATATTTTTATACATGAATATGAATATTTGCACTGGTCTGGTCGTGCCTCGGAAAGCGTTATGCAACTGCTTAACGTGCTTTCCGAGGCTGCCATTACATGTAATGGCAGTCGTTACGGGTTGTTGGAGCCCTCAAAAGGCCTCCAATTGGTCTAACTGCAATGCTTTGATATCGCCTTCGGGTTGTGGAGGTCAAACGGCAGTCGCTTTACAGAAAATATGGAAGTTTAGCCAAAATCAGCAGTTAGACTGGTAAAAGCGGACCCCAGACTTCAAAGCTGAAAAAGCTTCGGATGCCACTGGGATTAACGCTAAGATGATGATGATGATACTTTATAAGTAACTAAAATGACGAAACAGAGAACACTCATGTCTGGTATTGTAGACAGTCAGATGTTTTTTATAAGTAAACAGACAGGTATGCTGCTGGGGAGTTTCGCCGCTTCTTCTTCCCAGCAAAAACACTAGGAACTCTCGAAGCCGGCTGTTTTGAGGTACTTCAATAAACGACTTTTAATTTAACATGTGAAATGAGTACCAATACTTATGTCTATTCTTGGCAACTCCCAATTGCGATGTTTTCATGAAAAGAAAAATGTTTCGTCGAAATACGATACATTACATAAACCTGTGTCTGAGAATGCTATGTTCATAGAAACATCTATTATATAAAATTATCCTGTCACGGTGTTTGTTCTCAAAGTTCTCGGAAACGGCTGAACCGATTTTAATGAAATTTTGTATATGGATTCGTTAGGCATGAGAATAGGTTTTTATTTATTTTATATATGTATTACTACTACATACGCGGGTGAAACCGCGGGGGGAGAGAGATTTTTAGGAGTTTAATGTTCGGTTGATCGAGCTGCCCTTCTTCTTTCTTCTTCTTCAGCCTATAGATGCCCACTGCTGGACAAAGCTTTCCAAGATGACCGGTCTTGTGCTGCCCGCATCCATCTGCTTCCCGCGACCTTCACCAGGTCATCGTTCCACCTTATTGGGGGCCTCCCTACGCTGCCGCTTCCAGTACGTCGCCGCCACTCCAGAACCTTACTGCCCCATCGGCCATCGGTTCTACGAGTAATGTGCCCTGCCCACTGCCACTAAATTTTCGCGACTCGAAGAGCTGTCCTAAAGTTGATTTATTCGCTTTCATGTTGTACCTAATTGCTTTTCGAAAACCGATTCGTTATTGAACTATTAGCCTCTAAATCTATATAAACATAAATGAAATGCTATATGTTATTACGACGAACGAATAGTTTTTCATTTAGACCGATTTGGCTATTTTTAACTGGTCACTTGGCAGATTTATTCTACCCACCCAACCGATATTTTTTTTTCGCAAAAGTTTAATCGATTAATTTGACAGCAGCGCCATAGAGTAAAAAGACGCCAAGGATATTAGACATTATTTAGTAGTACCTCGGTGGTACGCCACAACATCGGCTGCCGAGTTTTGACAGGAAAGCTAAGATGAGTGTCACGCGCATTTTTCATCATGCATTCAGTGAATAATTCATAAAGAACATTGAAATATCGCAGCATAGTGGCCACATCATGGCTTTGCATCAAATCTCCTAGTAGTCGGCAAACGCGGCCGTTTTTTCAACTGTCATTGGCGATATCCGCCATTATTGTGAAATAAAATTTTTAAAGAATTTTTATAATTTGTTACACGTGTTATTGGCAAAATTGTGTTGTCTAACAACAGAGGCCACTGAAGAGTTGAAGTAGTATTCACTCTTGAGAAAAGAAGAAGAACATCGGCTGCCCGCAGAAGTTACCACCCACCAGACCAAGTCTTGCGGCCAAGAGATTAGGCGTGTTCCGGCATGATGTTTGGTGAAGCTGTAAGCGGGTCTGAGCTGTTGTGTTGCGATGTGTGCTGGGTACGATGTGCCAAATGTTGTTGTGTCGGGAGTTTGGTCGTGGAAGGTCTCCAGATCAACCTCTCTCTGGCGCAGGATCGTTGGTTGTGTTGTTGGGTTTGACATTGCATCACCCCGTTCAACTGCTGTCTTCCTTACTATTCACTTGTTAAGCTATTGCATAGCTTCTATCGCGGGCCTTGAGCGCGGGGACCGAATCCAGAAATTCCGTAACGAAAAAACCTCACGCTCCCCACTCCGACGGGTACGGAGGTGTGGCTTGAAGGCCGTACATCGTCTAACGTCGTTTCAGTTCGGTAGTCTTCGGCACGGTATGTTTGTGTGCGTGCGACTACATCTTTTGAAAACAATTTATAGATTTTCAAAAAGAGCATGCATATTGCAGGGCGCGAACTCAGTTCTACACACTTGCCATGTTACTGATAGTCGCGATGTGCTAAACTTGCGATTAATTTTCTCTCTGAAATAGGTCTTCTATAGAGATATGTCATAGACGTCATCGACGTTGTCATGGCTACCTTAAAAACTTTTCATATAATTAATTATTAAGTACTTTTATTCAAATTAATTTAGTAGTGTTTTTATAAAATAGCTTTTTTTTTAACGGATAAGCTAAGATGAATGTCACGCTAATTTTTCATTGGACTTTTAAATTATTTATAGTGTTGTTTACTAAATAAAAGCGCGTGATTTTATAGAGTAAAAAGTGCTCACGCGGCCGTTTTTTCAACTGTTATTGGCGATATCCGCCATTATTGTGAAATATTTTTTTAAAGAATTTCTATAATTTGTTACACGTGTTATTGGCAAAATTGTGGTATCTATCCACAGGGACCAGATCAAGAGTTGAAGTTGAAGTTTTTACTAAATAAAATTTTACAGAAAGATGTCGGTGAACAATGTTAATAGGAGTACATTTAAGTGTACGAGTTGTAATATTGTTATCTCCGAAACGAAACAACGAAAGTTTAATAAAAATATGCTCGTCGGCTTTTTCTGAGGAAGACATTGATGAGGCAAAAAAGTTATAGTTTGTTTCTACGAAGACAAGACAAAAACATGTATCGAGGCGTAAGAACAAAAAGCAGAAAGACCTAAAATATACGATTACGGTCTTTAAAATCACGAATCCCGAACAATCCCAGTTTTTGTGGCATATGACCTTCACAAATTGCCACCAGTTTGCTTTGACTACGTAGAACGTACGTAAAGAAGTTGATGAAGGATTTATTAATTCTACGGTCAGATGTTAACGCAATCAGAAGTGATTATGTTACTAAAGATCAGCTCGAAAATATTAAATTGATAACAAATAATTCGACACCGACGCCGTTCATCATCAACAACCTTTTTATCGTCCCACTGCTGGGCACAGATCTCCTCTCATACAGAGAAGGATTGAGCGTAATCACCACGCTTGCTCAATGCGGGTTGGCGATTTCAGACTTATAAAGCCCAGGTTTCCTCAAGATGTTTTCCTTCGCCTTCAGTCATTGGTGTCCAAAATATACTTAGAAAGTACATATAACTTTAGAAAAGTTACATTGGTACTTGCCTGACCTGGAATCGAACCCGCGCACTCATACTTGAGAGGCTGGTGTTTTAACCACTAGGCCACCACGACAAAACAGTGGGGTATATTGAAAAAGAACCTCGGAGTCTTTGAGTATATTTCGTGGTGCTCCCTGTGCGCCGTTTCCGAGTCAACGAAATACCAGTTGGTGGAGTCATAAGGATACTATAGCTGTCTTGCCTGCCCCTCAGTGCCCGGCCGGTCTTGCGATTGCACCGAAACAGCACACAATGACAGAGATTATAAGTAATAGCATAGACAGACCTTACGGAGGAATTGCCCTATTGTAGAGGAAGTCCGCTTTCTCAAAGATATCAGTGTTGTTGTGTAATAGTGATCGTTTAGTTCTCACACGGATCGTTCTATGTTAGTTTTCTCATTTTACATGCTTACTGACTCGAGTGATAATATAATAGATTTCATGGGTTTTTTCTTTATTTCTTTATTTTTTGGCTTCGCACGGTTTGTGCATTTAGCCAATGCCACGTAATTATGAATTATTCATGTCGAAAAAGACGGCCGCGTGACCCGTCTTACGAGTGAAGTTTGGGACAAAGTCATGATGTGGCCACTATGCAGCGATATTTCACTGTTCTTTATGAACTATTTACTAAATGCACTTTTTACTACATAAATCACGCACTTTTATTTAGTAAACAACACTATAAATAATTTTAAAAGTCCAATGAAAAACGAGCGTGACACTCAGCTTGACTTTCCCGCCAAAATTCAGGGTGCTGATCACGAAAATGATTTCGTTTTTGAAATCCAAGATGGCCGACATCATATTTCATGACATTCTGACATGGGTGTGATAACGAACATGACGTCATTTTTAAGCTATTGCTTAGCTTCTTTCTATCTCTTTATCAAAGTCGAACAGAAAACATTGAATATAGTTTAGTCGCTTAATCGTCACCATTTTTCGCACTCTTTTGATGACGTTGCTGGTAAAAAATAAATAAATTACAAAACAGAAAGAAAACTTGAATTGATATCAAAGAAAAAAAAAACAAAGGAAAAAATACTGTATAAATAAAATAAATAAATAATTATAATTGCAAGTTATAGTTGATAAAAAAAAGGCTATGCAATAGCTTTACCGCGGCAGTCTCCGAGTGCCACACGCCTTTTTTTTTGTTTTTTAGTGAATAGGCTTTTAATAGTATATTATAGCGCGCTTTACCATCAACGATTGCATCACTGCTTGCCATCAGGTGGGATTGCAGTCAAGCACAAGTTTGTCATTATAGAAAAACCTAGTGCCTCGTTGAGAGTCGTGTGATCACTTGTGATCAACAATTCGAATGTTTATGATAGTCTGAATTAGGTTTATGGGAAATTGGAAAGTATTCCGCAAAATTAGCAAATGCAGGATAAATTGAACTTTTTATATCTGCACAGTTCACATCACCTAGGTTTCCACGATGACATTTTATAAATATTATATTTATTTGTAAAAACATTTTAATTGCGCCTTATGCTGAGCGATAGCCGTTTTGTGTGCATGTGACGCATATTTTCTCCCAACTTGTTCTTTTTTGTGTATGTGTTATTTTTTGTGTCGAGTTCTCCGCAAATAAACGTATTTTTTTCTTTTTTTTTACATATACATAATAGGCAGGTATAAAAGTTAATGGTTTAAACATCTGTGAACGTAAGATCAAAAATGAAACCGTAGTATGTTTATTAATCAATCGGTTCAAGTGTGTGTTTCCCTCTGTCGACCTTGCACATAGGGAGATAATGAACTGATAAAGTCATATTTTATATTACCGGGTCTATGTCGTAATTATCTCGATTCATTTATTTGTGCTCTGCTACTTCTTAGATAGGTCTATGCTTCTCTTTTAATTAATTGAATTTATAAGGGTTTGTGTCATCAGTTCAGTTTAAAAGAGCGTTTTGCTTGACGTTTTTCTTCTCACTTTTGTCTGTCTGATAGTGCAGAAAAAAATTAATTATAACGGGAGACTGGTTGACGAGTATATACAAAAAAAGTTTATGGGTAATAAAAGAAAATTATTTCATTTGGTACATGCATAGGAAAAGTAAACAAGGAGCGTTTAAACTAACAAATTACATTAAAAGCAAAAAAAAAAAAATACACGAAAGGTATTGCGAGACCAAAAAAGTTCCTATCTAAGCGTAATAATGGGATATTTAAAAAAAATAATACCACAGCGCTGGTTAGTGTTTATTAAATTACTAATTTATTTTGACAGCACAGCTACTTTTTTTACTACAAATAGGTAAACATATTAACGTTATTAATCTTATGAAAAGTGGCCGACCTCGTTAACTTATCTAAAAGGTTTCGACCTACTGAGGCGTATCATACGATATTCACAAACTTTTTCAACCGCGAGCTCGAAACAAAACAATTTGCGGTTTCGTCATTATTTTTGTATTCTTACTGCGTCAGTCTTACATAGGAGTGGATATGTTGCCTTATTCCTTTGTCAGAAGGAGATCGAATTCACGGAATATTACACCAAGAAACCTAATTCTATCGAATTTTGGGATCGTTTCTTGCCGTCCTTGAACAAAATGTAGGAAGGATTTTGTGTGATCTGAGTAATTGTACGAATAGGTAGGTACCTAATTCAACAATTTATTACACGGATAATATTTCTCAAGTCGTGAGTACCAATAGTATGAAGAGAAATAATGTAACTGATCTTTGGTAATATTATTATCGAGAATTTCTTTTGTTTTGTTAGGTCGTGAATTCTTAGAAGAGAATCAGAAGGCAGTGACGTGGAACATGTAGACCGATGCCTGGGTTAGGTTAGGGTTGCGGGTTGGTTAAAAGAGAAACAGTAGCCCTGGCGGACACGCAAGTGACATGGGTGGGATTCATCATCATCTTCATCATCATCAACCTTTTTTTTTATCGCCCCACTGCTGGGCACAGGTCTCCTCTCATACAGAGAAGGATTGAGCGTAATCACCACGCTTGCTCAATGCGGGTTGGCGATTTCAGACTTTATGTCCAGGTTTCCTCAAGATGTTTTCCTTCACCTTCAGTCATTGGTGTCCAAGATATACTTAGAAAGTACATATAACTTTAGAAAAGTTACATTGGTACTTGCCTGACCTGGAATCGAACCCGCGCACTCATACTTGAGAGGCTGGTGTTTTAACCACTAGGCCACCACGACAGATTGAGGTGGGATTTAGTCAGTAAAAATCTAACACGCCTTTCCTCTTCGTCCAGAGCGAAGAGAGGTCATTTAATGATTTTAAATCCACACCAAACAAAGGGGAATCAAAATACCAATTCACCTAATTTAAGATGTTACAAATCTAGTTGCAGTCTCATCTCGGCGACATACCAATGTTAAGAACTTGAATAGAAGGAAATTAGAAGTATTATTGTATCTGACAGGCTGATATTGAGATCAGATTGTGTTCTTAAAATTACGAGAATTACCAGTCTGCTGTAGTTAGTTAGTCAGTTTAGTTCAATTATGAAATCATTAGTATGATTTCAAAACAAAAAGGTGTATCGGTTACGGCGGCAATCAGTATCTTGTGCGTAGGTACTTGGCTAATCTAAGCCGTGTACTTATGCGTGACTGCACAAGTGTGTGCCCACACACAAGTGTACCCAAAGCTATCCCTCTGTCCCTTTACTCTCTTAGGTCCGTATTACAGAACGTAACTCAAAACTGAAGCTCTACTTAAGTCTCTCTTAATTAATTTTAAGTAATGTATAAACAGAGATCAATGCTTGAGTTTCCTTCTGGAATATGGACCTTAGTCCAATGGAACGGCAAGCCGACACGACCGGGGGATCAGGCGTAGGGCCAACTGCTTGGCTTTACGTTTTTTCCGAGGCACGAGTTAATACCCCATTAAGTCGCATTGAGAGAAGACTTGTGCCCAGCAGTGGAACGATAAAAAAGGTTAATTAGGAGGTCGCATTAAGTCACAACTTCAAAATTTCGAGCTGTTACTAAGATGTCTGGTGAAGCCGTAAGGAGGACGGGTCTGAGCAAATGTGTTGCGATGTATGCCGGGTACGATGCGCCAAATTTTGTTGTGTTGGAAGTTTGATCGCGGAGGGCCTTCAGATCAATCTCCCTTTGGCGAAGCATAGTTGGTCGTGTTGTTGGGTTTAACCTTGCATCACCTCGCTCAACTGCCGTCTTCCTTCCTATTCGCTCAATCTGAGTGAATAGGTTCTTAATAAACTAGCGCGCTTTACCATCAACGATCGCATCACTGCTTACCATCAGGCGGGATTGCGGTCAAGCGCTAGTTTATGATTATTAAAAAAAAAAAAAAGAAATTCCTAGTGAAAAAGCCAAACAAACAGGCATTCGCACTTTCAATCATAACACGAACGGGGCAGTCAAAATCTTATCAATACTCGTTCTTTATACACGATGTTTCGGTAAGAAAATGTAAGTATTGATAACAACTCTATTGATAAATTGAGCCAAATGTCCGGGTCAGCAGTTCAGAGCAGCGGTGGCCATGTGGTCCAGCCATCGACGGGCGAGGCATTGATCTTGGATCGACCCTAAGCAAGCGCTTTGTTTTGTGTAATTTATTTTATCAACACTGCTCTCAAAACGGCAAATAAAATCTAACGTTGATTTGCTAGAAATACGCAGTTTTGGTAACGTTACCTGAATACAGTTTGTTCAGAATAAGCAACTGAATCGATTGCAATAATTTTTTCACAATGTTATATTTTTTTTTCAAATACATTTGGAAATTGTTGCAGTGTGGTTACCGAGCGATAGATAGATCATTGTACTCGCGTGCGCAACAGCTGACGCCAGAGGTCAATGTACCGTGCTTGCCCGCCCGACCGGAGCTTTGACCATATTTTTGTTGGGACAACCAAGTAGAATAACAAGTTTATAATTTTGTGGCTTTTTTATTATAACTTTTTGAAATTTTGTACGTAGATTCTTTACTTAAAAATACTGGACAAGTGTTTTGGGTTTCGCATAAACAAAAATTTGTAACTGTCCTTGCGTCAGGGCAGCTGATAAAGGAGGTTGTGGTAGTTAACCCGATTTTGTCTAGTTAGCTTGCTTTGCTTGATGATTGATTTGAAGGAAAAAATCGTGAGAAAACGTGTTCTAGAGTAAAAAAAATTGCAGTCGTGGGACTGAAGAGACAGAAGTGAAAACTAAAATCATTCAAAACAGAATACACAAAGAGTAAAAAACAATCACGGTGACGGGTCGGTCACGCTCACTCGAATTTAATGCTTTTTCCCCATATAAAAGTGCTCAACGTCACCAAGGAAGTTTTCACTTCAAATCCACACCGGATCGTGTGGTGGATAATACCACTACTAGAATATTCTTCTATGTAGGATCACAATCCAACACGCAGGGTCAGTGTTTGTCTTCGAACCACCTGGAGACTTTGCATTCAGTAGCCAGGCGTACCAAGAGCTCTGAATCGTCTCCAAAGCCTTTAGCACAGGCGAAGAGTAGCCAGCCTGTCGGTGTTCTATAGGATGCATTTTGGAGAGTGTGCGAGGGAATTGCATGATTTAATTCCCCAATTTTCGTTCCATCATCTGACGACCCGTCGTACGGCGAGTTTCAAACCTTACGTTGGTGACATCACAGCGGTCCGAACGAAGCGTTTCGCCTTTTCTTTTGTACCGCGTACATAGAGGGATTGGAACAATTTGCCAGCGGCGGTGTTTCCGTCGGACTACAATTTAAGTGTCTTCATGGCTAGAGTGAATAGGCTCTTACTAAACTAGTGCGCTTTACCTTTGCGATTGTATCACTGCTTACCATCAGGCGGGATAGAGGACAAGCACTAGTTTATTTTTTATTTTTTTTTATAAAAGGATTCTAGGATTTGCCGGTTTCCTCGCTATGTTTTCCTTCACCGCTTTGACAGCAGTGGTCAAGAAATTAAATAAACAAAATTAATTAGGAGTAGCTGCCTGGGTTTCAATTAAGTCGGGACCGATAACACTGAGCCAGCACTCAAAATGAAGGAGTTTTTTTTTTGACCTTTTGAGATAAGGAATACAAAGTAGGATGGAGGAAAAGGGTAACGTTGTGACCTTCACGATACTTTTTACTTGAAAAACGTGTCTCATTGTGTCTAGATCATATTCGTCAAGTGTGCGAAAGCGGAAGAAACTTTATGACAACCGGGGGTCCCACGACACCCCTCGACTGATTTTTTATGAAACATAGTTAGGCTAAGAACTCACGGAGCGGTTTTCACCCGCATCCGCTGGTTGCGGGCCTGCAGCTTCTGTAGAATGTAAAAAGTTAAAGCACATTTCACGACGCGTTTTACTGCCGCGGTGTGCAGGGTTGTTTGCGGGTCCCGCTGCACCGGCGGCTTTTTTTTAATACTTAATTATAAACTAGCGCTTGGCCGCAATCGCGCCTGATGGTAAGCAGTGATGCCATCGTTGATGGTAAAGCGCGCTAGTTTATTAAGAGCCTATTCACTCAGAAAAACTGAGGAATAGGAAGGAAGACGGCAGTTGAGCGAGGTGATGCAATGTTAAACCCAACAACACGACCAACGATGCTGAGCCAAAGGGATCAATCGATCTGAAGACCCTCCACGACCAAACTCCCAAAACAACACCATTAGGCGCATCGTACCCGGCACACATCGCTACACAACTGCTCAGACCCGTCCTCTGTACGGCTTCACCAGACATCAAAAAACTTTCAATTATATGTCTGTAATCCATATGGTGTGTAAAGAATATACTATTCTGTTGGTCACAAAACATTTTATTATGTTTGCAGTTGCAAGACACGGGATTTTCCGTTTACGTTTCTCATTCCGAGATCCCGCATTACGGGATTGCACGTATCAATGACGGGAGGGGAATATATTATTGAATACACAACATGTAATGTAATTAACGCATACCCTCAAACACCCCAATTAGAATATTATGTTATACTCATAAAACATACACTGAATTTTTAATTTAACATATATAAGCATCAGTGGCGAAGGGTGAAATTTTGACAAAGGGAAGCCGGTCCAAAAAAATAAACACTTAAACACTTACCTACTGCAGGATATCTTGGAGGAGGTCTTCAGATAAGAATAATATTAAAAGCCCCACCTTCACCATACAAAAAAGGACTGATGATTTGATAACAGTCTCTTTCAAGTATGATAAAAGCGGCTTTGAGAAAAGCCTTTTTCGACGTGCATCTCCATACCACACATGCATGCTTATTAGTAAGTGCCTATTGTTAGGGAATACGAGTCAAGAAAAAATAAAATAAAAAAATACAAAAATAATAAAGTGTTAAAAACCGAACCACACAAACACCGATCCAAAACTAACAAAAATATTAAGCAAAAGTAGTGGCGTGGTTTCTTTGCCACTACTTTATACTTTTTTATAGAGGAGAGGAGAGAACTGCAAGCTGCTTGGCATTAGCCTATATTTATCAAGTTTTACCGACGGTTAGCGAGCATTAGAAAGAGATGGTCTGACACGATCTGTCTCTTTTCACCTCATAGTAAAACGTTGACCAAGGTAAGCTGTAATTCGTCGAGTTGCCTTCAATGTAATGTACGAAAAATTGAAGCGCTGATTAATTTACGACTATAAAATGAAATGTGATACTTAGGGTATTGCTAAGAATTACTATTTGATTAATAATACTTTGTTAATGAAATAGAATGTAAATACTTTTGTATGAATATGGAACTGATTTTTGAAAGGTAACCCGGTGGGAATCGGCTTGTATGGACTCTTCGCCACTGATAAGCATTGTTACTTACTAAATTAACTACACCAATTCTTGAAGGACGAAGACCTTAACGTTCTTGGAATAAGGTTTTTGAAGTGAAAATTCTTTACGCACGCTTGACTTGGGGAGTAAGCTGGCGAACGCGTGACGTAAGCGTTACGAAAAGTGATCGGGCAAGGCGAACGGAAGTTAAGTAGGGGATATAAGCACAGAGGCGCCCGTGGCTCGAGCTTGGTACTACAAGGTCTGCAACGAGTTTTTTTTTATTTTTTTAAAAATAGATGATCTATGCAAAATATTAATTTACCAATGAAACCATGAAATAAATTTAAATATTTATAGAAAATTAATATATGTATATGTGTATACATGTATATATTGTACACATATATATATATATATATATACATACAGATGGAGCGAAAGAAGTTTCACTTCAGTCGTGTGGTCATAAGCACACTCGTTTTTTTTTTCATTATTTTGTATTGAATTATTAAATTTATATGAATACAAGTAAAACTATAATTTTAAAAGTCTGTACAAAGAACAGGGTTAATATGACAATAATTTCCGTAGTTGTAATTATTTTTGGGATTAAAAATAACCTATATTAAAAATGATGTAAAACAATCCAGTAAACGATTCGGAACAATAATTAATTAACATGTTGTATATTGTGGATATAATTTTCAATTGAAATTCTTCTTGTTTAGCGGCTCACTGAATGTTCATGTTGATCAAAATATTTCAGTCGATAAGCTTAGGGTTCCTTCAAGTAGAAATAATAAGCTGAATGAATAATCCTGTTAAAGGAACTTACATAATCAGCCTATAACTTTCCTACCCCTGGGATGCCTCCTGTTGGTGGAAGGAGTGGGCCGTAATCTACCACACGGGCCCAGTGCGGGTTGGTAGATGTTACATGTGTTCGAAGTTTTGCCTTCAAGACATACCGGTTTCCTCACGATGTTTACCTTTTTGAAGTGTGACTTGGGGTGGCGAACGCGTGACGTAAGCGTTACGAAAAGTGATCGGGCAAGGCGGACGGAAGTTAAGTGGGGGATATAAGCACAGAGGCGCCCGTGGCGCGAGCTTGGTACTCCAAGGTCTACAATGAGTTTTTATTTTATTTTTTCAATATAAATAGAAGATCTATGCAAAAATATTAATTTACCAATGAAACCATGAAATAAATTTAAATATTTATAGAAAATTAATATATGTATATGTGTATACATGTATATATTGTACACGCATATATATATATACATACAGATGGAGCGAAAGAAGTTTCACTTCAGTCGTGTGGTCATAAGCACACTCGTATTTTTTTTTTTATTAAAAGTATAAACTAGCGCTTGACCGCAATCCCGCCTGATGGTAAGCAGTGACGCAGTCGTTGATGTTAAAGCACACTAGTTAATTAAGAGCCTATTCACTCTAGCCTTGAAGACACTGAAATTGTAGTCCGACGGAAACACCGACGCTGGCAAACTGTTCCAGTCCCTCGATATACGCAGTATAAAGGAGGAGGAGAAACGCTTCGTCTCGATCGGTAATGGTGTTAACAACGTAAGGATGGAAACCTGCCGTACGACGGTTCGTCCAATGGTGGAACGGAGATGGGGGAATTAAATCATGCAATCCCTTCGCACACTCCCCAAAATGCATTCTATACAAGACCGAAAGGCTGGCTACTCTAAGCAGAAGACCGAAAGGCTGGCTACTCTAAGCAGAAGACCGAAAGGCTGGCTACTCTAAGCAGAAGACCGAAAGGCTGGCTACTCTACGCAGAAGACCGAAAGACTGGCTACTCTACGCAGAAGACCGAAAGGCTGGCTACTCTAAGCAGAAGACCGAAAGGCTGGCTACTCTACGCAGAAGACCGAAAGGCTGGCTACTCTAAGCAGAAGGCCGAAAGGCTGGCTACTCTACGCAGAAGACCGAAAGGCTGGCTACTCTACGCAGAAGACCGAAAGGCTACTCAACGCAAACCTTCACCATTTTAAGAGCAGTGCTGGTGTAGTAACCTACGACCACTAGTAAGTCGCGGCCGATACCACTAAGTCACCGTTACTCTCAATGGAAATTACCTAACTGTTTTTCTCAATTGATGAAACGTACATACATTTAATAATATGAAATTACAAAATAGTTATACAGGGTGTCGCACCATAATTGCGTAATAACTATTACTATCAATTGGAATCATTTTGAAGCATATTGCTAATCCATTGCTCCATTTGTTCGAAAAAATTTTCTGCTCAGCAACGAAAGTAATGCAATGAACGTCGTATAACTGTCAAAATGAAAACCATTGCTACTGATAGGGATTTACCTTACGGGGTAGGTGTGTTGTGTTAGTATTGCCGTTTTCGCTTCCTGTTCTGTGACTCTTGGCATTTTGCTCGGTTCCTACGAACCCTTGCTTAGTATTATCATTTATGGCTACAGATGTAAACAAAAAAACAAATCTGATGGTAGATCCATAGATAAGTGCGTACAAGCAAACTAAAATAACAAACTCTTCAGCTACAATAGAAGACAACAATAGGAGTACGAAGCAGTCAAAACCTTTGATACCGGAGATAATGAATTACGTTCTCATTTGTTGTTTTGGTTACACCAAAACGCGCTCTAAAAAGTATCGTAAATTACCGAAACGTGGTTAATTTCCTGGCATATTTCGAGAGCCATATTACGTTACTTTGTGCCGTAGGTATGTGTCGGAAGGAAAACTCTCAGGTTGTTGATTAAAATTGATTTATTCTCAAATAACATAACATTACAATATATTAACAAATACATGTACGATATTATAATGTGTGTTAGAAGCCATGAATAAGATAATTCAATAAGATGAGGCAGTTTTTATAATTATTTGACCACTTATTTTTAAGATAAATTTTACGTGTACCAGATTATGTATGTTCACAGTTGACAGCTGTCAAAAAATGGTTAACAATAAGATAGTTCAATAGGGTAAGGCAGTTTATACAATTATTTAAACACTCATTTTGAAATAAAATTTACGTAATCTAGATTATGTATATTTATAGCTGATAGCTGTCAGAAAATGGTTAACCTAATGGGCAGGGTTTTGTGATGATACAAGCTAGTGCCTATCTGATTGTCAGTACAATCCGTTCAGTTACTTTAATACAGTACCTCTAACAGTAGTAATCTACATAACAGCGACTTTATTGTGACGAGAATAAAGATCACAATGATCGAGACAGAGTTGTTAGTGGCGGCAACCCAACAGCAACCGTATTAGAATGAGAATAAAGGTCAATGTGTTTTTGAGAGGTAACGTTTCACATTTTATAGTTCTGTAGCGCGTAGGTCGTGTCGCGTAATTAAAACTCAGATAAATCGAACTTTATGTATTGCACGAATGTAAAGGAGTACAATGTATTTGACGTGTAAAATGACGCGATACAAGAGTGTGATCAAGGAATGGATATAATACTGACGTTGTATAATGATGTTGTACAATGATGTAGAATATGACAATAATGTGTCTTACAAGCTATGCACTCACTTAAATACTAACTATCTCTATACTAACTATCTCTAAATGATAGTGGGGTAACCAATAACGAATCAGCTTCCGTCCTGCGATGTCCACGCGGTTTTGCGTGCGTTCTTGATGCTGATTCGTTGATCGAGGCAGGCCACGGCGTATGATTGGTTAACGTATAACGCGCGCCAATTCAGTCACGTGCTAGATGACTCGTTATGGTTTCCCACGCACATTGACCGTTGGACCTGCAGATGTGTTCCGGGGTGAAGAATTATGAGAATCCTCCCGGAGTGAGGGTCGGAACCCTCGCTGCGGGGGTCTGCGTCGCTGGGACGCGCGCCATGACTTCCGCGATCTTCGTATGATTAATAGTCGACCTTTTTGGTGTAATTTGTAAGAGGACATGTGTAGCCTTTGTACATCGCCACAATAGCGAACACGTGTGGCATTTGTACAATGCTACAGTTCAAAAACATTCATTGAGTTATTTACGTTGATGAACCATCGAATTTTGGATAGATATGAAGCTAATGATTGGGATTCCTCTCTCGCCTATGCAATTACTTCGTTTTCTTTTCGTGTACTGCTCTGCTCTTAAGGTTCTTAGCGTGATGTTAGATACCTTATAACCTTTTTCCAGAATTAGACTATCAAATTCAATAAGAAATATCTGACTGACAGTTCTAGAGATTGCCTACATACATACAAATAAGAAAAGGCATAACATGTTCTTATATTTAGCCTTATTTTCAGAGAAAACACATATATCAAATATCTTTTAATTATTCCATTATCTTGCAAATTTCACGTATGTAGAAACTTGACTAGTTTAGAAATAATCATTTTCCAAGAAACGTCAAAAAGGAACTCAAAGTTATTAAAAAAAAAACGTGTCTTTCTTATTAAATTCGTAGCACTGCTACGAGATTTCGTAGCAAATTCGTAGCCTTCACAATGATGAATTCTTATGTATTTATTTATAGAATAGGATACATTTATGTGTTACTTATCTATTCCGTGGTTATAACAGTATATTTTATTGCAACAACTGTTAAGTTTTACTAAGAAATAAGTTTTACTTATAGTTCATAAACGGAAGTTGTTAATTTTGTAAATAAGATACAGGATTTCTCTTTGAACTTTCCTGTCTGACCTAATATGATGAAATCTCCTTCAGAGCCTTCTCGGTTACAGACTCCATGATTGATGGTAGTGGCCAATGTTTCAGGGTTATTTTGCTTTTTTGGACGTCAGAGTGAATCATAGATGACTTACTGAATGACCTCAGAATGGAACCTTCGTAGTATTATTCAAAGTAGGTATCTTATTGATGAAGTTTTTCAGAAAGGTCAGAAGACGAATAGCCGTAATTAAAACGTTTAATGTTTAGTCGTCAAGACTAGTCTAATACATTGCTTTATAATGTTCGTAAGACTAGTATGCTCAGTAGTGTATGTATACAACATTATTTTTGGTTTTTGCGAAACCCGAAACACGTGTCCAGTATTTTTATGTAAAAAATCTATGTACAAAATTTCAAAAAGATATCATGAAAAACCACAAAGTTATGAGCTTGATAGCTTGTCACCTGATTGTCCCAGTAAAAATATGGTCAACGTACCTCACCCGCTCGCGCCTACAGTGGTTAGGTGCGGTTCGGCTGTATTTCTACGAACTAACTTCAACTGAGTTGTGCGCTCGGTAACCATACTGCAACTATTTGTGAATGTATTTGGGAAAAAATATAACATGGTAAATTGTTGAGGTTACGTATGAAATAAAAATAACGCAATGAATGTTGTTGGAAGGTCAAAATGAAAGTCATTGCTAATGTCAGTGTGAAGTTACTCTGCTGGTTGAGTAAGGCGTAAAATATTAATATGTACATTATTAAAATAAAAAATATAAAAAACTGAACAGCTGTATCAAGATAGATTATAATGAATTATTTAGAACATTCGGTTTTTTTTGTGACCCTACATTTTCTCTGTTGGCTCCGATTCCCATGTACACAAAATAAGCTAAATATAATTTCAATGCATCTTGTATCTTTTGTCGGTCTCCGTGGCGCAGCGGTCAACACGCCTGCCTGCGACGTGGAGGCCCCGGGTTCGATCCCCGGCCAGGTCGTGATGGAAAAAGATCTTTTCCTGATTGGCCTGGGTCTTGGATGTTTATCTATATATGTATCTATTATAAAATATAGTATCGTTGAGTTAGTATCCCATAACACAAGTCTCGAACTTACTTTGGGGCTAGCTCAATCTGTGTGATTTGTCCGTATATATGTATTATTTATTATTATTATTTATTTATCTTTCACATAAGATCAATATAAGTTTAGTCCTGTCAAAGCAGTCCGTACGCAATCTCAATTGACGTATATTTAGCCGCTTTATTTTAAATCGCTTCTAAACTGTCTATGGACTACCTTAATTTAACAGGACTGAACGAATTAATATCTTCTATCCTTTTCTTAATGAAATAAAAAAAAAGACGCATTTACATAAAATTAGTTCAGTTTGTGTACAAGTAAATCGGTGCCAATGTGTGGCTTGTATTTATTTAGCTGTAATGGGAATAAACGAATTTTACTTTGCTTTGTTCTTTCTTTTTCCTGTCTGTTTTGTTCGATCTCTGGCCTTTTTAGCCTTACGAACGCGTTAGCAGTTCTTATTTGAAAGGAAAGGAAAGTTATTTTCATATCAGTGCCTACACAAAACTTTAAAGAAATCTAATACATAACTGTTCTAACTCTTGCCTTCGCATTAAAAAGATATTTCGTAACTCCAATAAAACTTATAAGATATTTATATTAAGTTATAACTTTATACAATCTGGGAATTTCTTGAATCTTGATAGTCCGTTAGACCGTTGAAAGTTGACTGAGATTTTGTAGTATCGAAATTGTTGAATGATTGTATTTACTTATGGTGATTAGTCTAAGATTTATATACCCTAAGTTATAAATACACTTATGGGCGAATTTTGCAAAATGCATATGTATTTATTTATATATACTTTATAGTACACCGAAAACATACATTGACTACCAATACATTCAACATAACAAAATATGCAATGAGCGGTCTTACCGCTAAAGCAATCTCTTCTAGACAAAAATTTTACCTCTGAAAGTTTAGTTTGATATACTCTCCAAATAAAATTTCTTATCTGTATAAGACTTATTTTGTTATGAAGGTTTAAACCGATGAATAGATTTCGTTGTTTCATACACATATTTGTAATTATAAAGATGATGATGATGATATCCATACTAATATTATAAATGTGAAAGTGTGTTTGTTTGTTTGTTTGTTTGTTTGTCCTTCCTTCACGCCGTAGCTAAGCAATCAATCGACCTGATTTTTGGCATACAGTTAGTTGAAAAGATGGAGAGTAACATAGGCTACTTTTGGTCCCCAAAAAACATCAAGTTCCCAAGGGAGATTACTGGAATATTTGTATGTGTACACCAAATATCGTCCATATATATAACCTAATAAAGTAACGAATCGACTTGATTTTTGGCATATAGTTAGTTGAAAAGATGGAGAGTAACATAGGCTACTTTTGGTCCCCAAAAAACATCAAGTTCCCAAGGGAGATTACTGGAATATTTGTATGTGTACACCAAATATCCATACTAATATTATAAATGTGAAAGTGTGTTTGTTTGTTTGTTTGTCCTTCCTTCACGCCGTAGCTAAGCAATCAATCGACCTGATTTTGGCATACAGTTAGTTGAAAAGATGGAGAGTAACATAGGCTACTTTTGGTCCCCAAAAAACATCAAGTTCACAAGGGAGATTACTGGAATATTTGTATGTGTACACCAAATATCGTCCATATATATAACCTAATAAAGTAACGAATCGACTTGATTTTTGGCATATAGTTAGTTGAAAAGATGGAGAGTAACATAGGCTACTTTTGGTCCCCAAAAAACATCAAGTTCCCAAGGGAGATTACTGGAATATTTGTATGTGTACACCAAATATTGTCCATATATATAACCTAATAAAGTAACGAATCGACTTGATTTTTGGCATATAGTTAGTTGAAAAGATGGAGAGTAACATAGGCTACTTTTGGTCCCCAAAACACATCAAGTTCCCAAGGGAGATTACTGGAATATTTGTATGTGTACACCAAATATCCATACTAATATTATAAATATGAAAGTGTGTTTGTTTGTTTGTTTGTCCTTCCTTCACGCCGTAGCTAAGCAATCAATCGACCTGAATTTTTGGCATACAGTTAGTTGAAAAGATGGAGAGTAACATAGGCTACTTTTGGTCCCCAAAAAACATCAAGTTCCCAAGGGAGATTACTGGAATATTTGTATGTGTACACCAAATATCGTCCATATATATAACCTAATAAAGTAACGAATCGACTTGATTTTTGGCATATAGTTAGTTGAAAAGATGGAGAGTAACATAGGCTACTTTTGGTTCTAAAAAAACACCAAGTTACCAAGGGAGATTATTGGAATATTTGTATGTGTACACCAAATATATGCTTACTAATATTATACATCGGAAAGTGAGTTTGTTTGTACCACTTTCACGCCGAAACTCCTGAACAGATTGCTTTGAAATTTTGCAGACGGAAAGTTAGAAGTCCGGATTAAATAATGGGGTTTTTATCCCGAAAAAAATTGATATTCCCGAGAGAAATCTAAAAAGCGCGATAAAACCGAAATTAACGCGGGCGAAGCCGCGGGCGGAAAGCTAGTATACAATAAGTAAAGAAAACCCTGTCCGACCCATAAGGGTAATAAAGGTTAGGTAAACACATGACCAAATATAATATAAAATTTTACGTAATCATCACAGTAACAATACTAATGATTTTTGAAATAATCTTTTTTTCCCGTGAATTAATTCCAACTTCTCCGAAAATTGGTAATTTTTAAAAAAGTGATAAGGCCATTCTGACTGTATTATTATAAGCGATTTAACCACGTGATGCGTGCCCTGCCGCTCGTCGCTAGCGTATGGATTGTCTACCGCACATGCCTTAAGTTACCTCTTTTTGCGAAATAATATTAATTTTTTTTTTAAGTATAGTCCGGATTTGTGGGCATTTGTAGAATCAGTTATCGATACCTAACAATACCTTCACGGATCGGACAGGGTTTTCTTTACATATTGTATATTATAAATATGTTTAGTAATATAAAAAAAATATTTACAAACAATAAACCCGCCTGCATAAAAATCTAATGAACTGAAAAGGCAGAAACAAGTTGAATAATCGCAGTTGGGGGACTGCCCTATGGAACACTTGTTTATCTAGCTAAGATGTCCCCCAACTGTGATTGTTCTACTTGTTTCTGCCTTTTCAGTTCATTATATATTTTTTATTTCTATCTTTTTAGTTTTCTTATTTATTAATATGTTATATACATATTTAGAATCAGTGTTAAAAATCCATCATTTTGATACCCCACTCGATATGCTTGGTCGATTTTTTTTACCTCACAAAAAGATTTTGATAGATTAAGTGTTAAAAACACTTAATCTATTAAGACAAATCTAACGACATCGCAAATAAGAAAATCCGTTTAGCGTTTCTGGAGATACAAGGTAATAAAGAATATTATATACATTCATACATACAAGATACGCGCTAAAAACATATCCCTTCCTGGCAGTAAGGTAACAAACACATTTCTATTGGATTTTTTGCATAATCTGAGAAGAAGATGTGATTCGTAGACCTTTGGCTGTCGTTACGGGTAGTCAAAAGCCCGAAAGTCTGACAGCCAGTATCGTATTACCTAGGAACAGAGTTGTGGAGGTCAGATAGGCAGACGCACTGGTATCCAGCTGAATAAAGTAAGACTGGAAGCCAACCCCAACATATATAGTTGGGAAAGGCATAAACCGAGTACGCTAAAAAAGTATTTTTTACTTAGATTGGGGCAAATGTAGGTAATCATTCAGCCTAACGGATAGTTAGACATTGATACCGTCTAGTTGGCTGCGGTCTATTACCCCCGAGGGTGGGGGAGGTCCTGACGTAATATTAGAAGAGACCGTCACATAAGAGTCTGTGCAAAAGATTTAGAAACTTGATATCTACTCAGAAAACACTGGTTTATCTAAAACTAGCTGCGTCTCGTGGTTTCACTCACATAAGTTTCATTGTCTATGAACATCGGGATAAAACGTATTCTATGTGTTATTTCTGGTTATAAACTATCTGTGTGCAAATTTCATTCAAATCCGTTGAGTAATTTTTGCGTGAAAGAGTAACAAAGTTCCATCCATATTTACTAATTTTTGCATTTATAATATTAGTAGGATATTGTGTAAAGGTGTTGCAGTAGTTTGCGACCGCCGAACTTCTTAGTTTTGCTTCTAAATTTTTGAATGAAAAAAGTAAGAAACGTAAATTTAAAAAAAAAAAATGTGAGTAAGAGTACATATGTGAATGTTTTTAAGTATACAACATGTCATCGATCACTTTTACACTAGATACAAAGTCTCCAACAAAACTCTTATCAAAAATGTCAAAATAAATATACATTAATTTAAAATCAGCCTTAAGTGCAGTGTATAATGTTCTTATCACAAAGCAGTACAAAAAGTCGTTATTTTTTACGACCGAGTCTAACATCAAACCAATTTCAACCTTGCACGCATGCATTAAAGTCATAATTATAAAGTAAGTAGTAAATGAAAGAAGCACCCAAGTGCTGCGTTGTGCGCTTATTCAGTTCAACAATTTTTTTTATGCTGATTGTGAATATAGTGATCGATGGAATATGTAAAGAAAACCGTGTCCGATCTATGAAGTTATTGTTAGGTATCGATAACTGATTCTACTAATGCCTACAAACCCGGACTAAACTTAAAAAAAACACCCCCTAAAAAAAATAAATACTATTTCGCAAAAGTAGCTGACTCGCATGGCAATAAATGCGCGGGCGACGGGGGGCAGGCCATGCGGCGCGCGGTCTCCTCGCTCATAGTAATATTGTCGTATAAACATGTACAAATTTTGAGGAAGTTGGAAATTAATTTTGGGGGAAAAATAGATTATTACAAAATTCATTAGTATGGTTACTTCATGATGATTATGTATAATTTCATATTTTATTGTGTCTACCTAACTTTTATTATCCTTACGGATCGGACTGGATTTTCTTTACATATTGTATACAGATTCTATACATAGATATAAATATAATATTAATTATTACGTTCTTTAAGATAAGAATCTTAAAGAACGTTTTCAAGTTCCTTCATGACACACATAATAGATATCTGAGGTCATCGGAAAACCTGATATTAGAGATAATTTACTGTACAAGCAGTTCGGCTATGGAATGTCTTGCCCGTGTCTGTAAGGCGTGCTCAAACTCTGTCCATTTTTAAAACTATGATAAAAAGCACTTTCTCCCTCTTTAAACATATCATTCATTTTTATTTGCTCTCGTATGATGTTTATTTATTAGATGGATATATTTATTTAAACCACAATTAGATGTATATATGTATCATACTAGATGCACTTTACGTACACAATCTATGTAAATAGTACACTGTAGACTACCTACATTATTTCTCTTTCCTTTCCTTAGTATTCCAACCAAAGATTGTCTGTAAAAGATCGCTCTAAGCGATAAGACCGCTCATTGTGTCGCCCTTTGTAAAATCTTTATATTTTTGTTCCGTAATCTACAATATGTAAAGAAAACCCTGTCCGATCCGTGAAGGTATTGTTAGGTATCGTTAACTGATTCTAATAATGTCAACAAAGCCGGGATAAACTTAAAAAAAATTCCCTCTAAAAAGTAAATATTATTTCGAAAAATCGAGGTAACTTAATGCATGTGCGATCGGCAACACGTTAGGGGTACATGCGCGGGTGTAGAGGGGCACGCGGCACGTGTTCGTATCGCTATTCGCTCCGTCACAAATGGTGTTGTCACTTTTTAAAAAAATACGCAATTTTGGGGAAGTTGGAATTAATTAGCGGAAAAAAAAATATTTCAAAATTCATTACTATTGTCACTATGATGATTACGTAAAATTTCATATTTTATTTGGTCATGTGTATACTTAACATTTATTATCCTTTTGGGTCGGACGGGGTTTTCTTTACATATTGTATATGGTGTAAGTAATTAAGAGTATTATATTCCTTTCTATAAATAAATTTCTACTAAAATAATTCCCCTCTAATTTTAGTTTAGTATTGCTTTCATAGCGATAACACTTGACATCGACTAAAAAACTACGTCATAAATGTCACGTTTCTCTTAAGTATTTTAATTATCCGTCAAAACATGACATACATACATTATCTGGTAGGCAAATAATGTGGATATTAAATAAAGTCAACAGTAGGCGTCTGTCAAAAAATATTGTATATTGGAGGATTTTTCATGTCATTCGTCGACACTTTAATATATTGCCAAATCACGTGGGTGAAGGCAATTTCGGTTGATAACAATGGAGGATGGCCATGTCTTTGTGGTATATAAATAGCGGCTCCGTTGCTAAGAGAACTTTGATCGATTCCTCATCTGTTTCTATTAATTATTTAAACTGTTTTTGTCCTTAAAACAAAAATACCTCAGTCTGTTTTTATTAGGGCGTAATTTATTTACTTCATCATTTTTTAATGGCTTTCGAGTGCTCCAACGTGTGACGTTAGATTTATCAAGTAAAATACTACCTATAAATAAATAACTTTTTAAAATGGTTTTAGAATTTTCTTTTAAAGGATTTTTGTTCGAATAAAGGTTAAAATTCAAAAAGCTATTCACTAGTAATTGTTTTCTGCCTATGCTTTTCCGAACTATATTGGGGTTGACTTCCAGTCTTACTTAACCCTTCCGAGATGCTTCCTTCTCTTGACGGTATGAGTGATTGAAACTGCAATTTTTAATAATTATAACTTCTTTGTCTCCAACCATTGGGAACAGTGGCGCTCCAGCGGTAACGGTCTTTTTTTTGTTTGGGCGTGTCAGACTTTTACTGACTAAAACCTACCCATGTTTCGGGTTCACGGTTTCTTGTTTAACCAACCAGCAACCCTGACCCAGGGGGCATCGGTCTTCGTGGACCCCGTCACAATGTGCTGACATCTCTTTGAGGCGCGCGTGAAACACAACGTGCCGTTGACTCGGTCGTGGTCCTTACCTGGCACGCCTGCGCTTACGGTAACTAGGAGTTCGGTGTCGTCTCCCAACCAGGGCGTCTCCTGCGGCGGCTAATGGCGTGAGGGCGCTGGGTTTCCCGCTGCCTCACGCGCTCTGCCTCCTCCTTTGCCAGTATCATTGCTTCGCAGAAGGAGGTGATGGCCTGCCATGCACTTTCGCTTCGGACCATTACCTGGACCAGGGTCGGACGCAAGAGATCGCCGCCGATCGCCGCTACGAGGACATGGCGTTGCTCTATTCAAGCCGGGCGGACCTCCACCTTATGCTCCACCGTGTCCTTAGGGCGATCCACACAATGGTGACACCCTGGCGTTTCCTCCCGAAACAACGGTGTCCGGTGAGGACCTGCGCCAGGCGGAAGCCTGGCGCAGGTCCTCACCGGACACCGGACACCGGCGCCACGACGCCCTCACCTTCCGGTGAGGGCGTCGTGGCGCCTCTCTAGCCACTCTTCAAAGAGGGGATTTACCGCCGCTATTGTGGCGTGCCCAACACTGGGTTGCGACAAACGCGCTCTCCATGTCGCCATGAGATCCCGCCGGAGCTCTGTCCGCCGGACCGCGATTTCCCGCGGCAGCGGAGTTATGCCCCGGCGTTTAGCCTCCTCTCGCCAGAGTTTGCACCCTTACACATAGAGCAGCGGCTTCCCTGTACCGACAATTCAGTACAGATAGGTGGGGGTAAATAGTAGTATAATAAATGTCAACTATTGCCCCTATACATAAAGAAACAAATAAAACATGTAAATATTTTCTTCCGAAAATAAACCTTCGGACATCTGTACCGGGAGTCGCCCAAAAGCTTGCTTTTCTGTTTTCACCCGAAGAAACCTGTGTACTAGAAATATTACCTATATATAGGTCAATGTAACAATCATACATACCTACTTATCGAGTTTTCTTGAGTATGTTTTTATATGTAAATAATCTATTTCTTACTTACTTTCAATAATATTGTCGAAAATATCGAAAGTTAAAAAACAATTTCCATAAAATTTGTTTTGTGAGAATAAATAGACTGTCAACTCAAAAAGGAAGAACCCGGAGGAGGTTTCGTTTCATTACATTATGTGCCTGGTATTATACTATATTACAAGGTATTACGAAGGGCAAAAGTCTCCACACAGTGGTTGGCTGAAGATGGACGGTACCGATGATGTCAGCTCAGACAGAAAGAAGTGTTGGCGAGATAATCTGGCAGCGTACCGCGAGGAAAAAAAGTGCCTGGATGGACTCAGAAGGGCTATGCCCAGCAGTGGGAAAGTAAAACTAAACAAAAAATAAAAACAAAAGGCACTTCAGCGAACCTGTAAATCTTATTAAGATATTTAATAAATATCGTTTATAGTTTATCGCCAATCTAGCGAAAATGTTGAATTTAAATAAGACGCAAGGATATAAATCGTCAGCAGATCTTAATTCATTTCAATAGGAGAAATATTTTCCCTTTTATATTAATTGGCAAGTTTTTTGAAACATCAGCAATGTTTACATACATCACGGACATCACGGCCACTTTATACACCAATTAGGAGGACCAGTATAGTACTGAGCAAAGAAATGCCAATAGATATTTTTGTTTTAATCTATTAGCGGCCCGCGGTTTCCTGATCTAGTAGAAATGTTGAGATGAAAAGTGTCCTAAGTGTTAATCAGGGTAAACTACAAACAATTTGTCTGCCAAATTTTATCCAAGTCTGTTTAGTAGTTTTTATGTAAGAGAGCAACAAACGTCCATCTAACCAAACAAACTTTCGTGTTAAGTAGTAATAAGTTGTGTGATTCACGTAATCGCCACGTACGTGATCATGGACATTCTGCTATAACTAGGCCGCTCACCCATTATACATTTTGAAGGTGTTTAAAGTATTGTTAGGGGCTAAGGGGTACTAAGAACCCGGTTAAGGGTTTCGAAACTTATTGACAACGATGGTATAGTCGATAGTAGACAATTACAAGTAGAACGTGGCTGATGTCGCACTGGGGGGTAATCGCGCTAAATAAAACAGTAGAAGTTCAATTCTTGTTCGTAGCTAATCCAGTTAAAGTTATGGTTTAGTTTCGATCATATTTCGTATCGCGCTAAAGTTTGAACTTCGGTTGAAGTAAAATCAATGTAGGTATAAGTGATATATTTCATCAGATATAATAATGAAAATTAAATCAATTATAAGTAAATCTAATCGTTTAGACGTAAGTTTGACATGGCATAGCTTTGTTTCAACTTTGACAACGGTTACGTTCCAATTGCGATCCAGTAATGGTTAAACCGTTAGCGCGATACGAAACATAACAAAAGTTATGATTTGGTTGCGATCCAATTCTGTTTTGGTTGAATTATTTTAGCGCGATTGCCCTCCTGAAGTCTTCAACTATGCTCAGGAAGCCCGTGTCGTACACGAACAACAACATCACACAAGTTACTACACGTAGTCCTTGAAGTGTTCATTGCAGTTGTCGCTGTAGATGTTCTCGGTTATCGCTTCTTCATTTGGGTAGGCCACATAGATTACCTAATCTGCCAAACCATGATTAAAACTGAGAATACAAAGAAAACCCACATAGTGTTAATATTATTCTTTTGAAAGTTTATATCCAAGCCATTGTATATATAAAATTCATCAAAGTCATTGTCAATGCGTATCTACATAATAAATCCTCAGAATATTCAGCATTTTTCAAATAAAAAGGGATCTTCAGAGACCCTTTGTTGTTTTGATTTTAAAACAATCAGACGATGTGATTGAATTAAAATAATTTGATTTATTATACTGTTTCGGCGGACTGTGAGATAAATGCAAAATAACAGAAGCTATACAAAGAATAAATACGTCATTCCATGGTGTCTGGCTGCAGCATTGATGATGTAGTGGATAAAAAATTTGAAGTCCTAACAGGCACTGACCGTAAAAAGCATCATTTATCCAATTGTTTAAAGAATAAGCATCGCCCATTTATATGAATAAAGTTAAAATAAAATAATGTACGGAATGAGTATTTCAAATAAAAATGTTTTACACGCATTCTCGCCTGGTGAGAATGCTTGCATTTTTATTTTCACAAAACTTAAAGAAGCATTCGTAGGTGGAAATTAGCAGCAAGTTTGTAGCAAAAATATTGTAGGCAAAAAGAAAGCATTCATTTGGGCTTTTGCTCACGGCCGCTCTTATCCGGACGTTACCAGGAAACGAGATTACAAGAATCGAACGTGACGTTGCGGTGACGGTCATCATGAGTCTACAGCTGATCTGCTCAGCAGAGTAAGAAAACAAATATCAAGCGAAAACAAAATCAAAATATTTTTTAGCCACCATCGCATAATCGGCTGAACCACCCTAAACTATGGTAGATGACAGCGTTTTGGTGAAGGAGGTGTGGTCTACACGTGCTCTTTATTTATCGGCTACTCTATGCCCCGTAGAAACTGCGTCATCAGTTTATTATAAGCAATAATATGTGTTCTTATCGCATAGTTTGACAACTTTATTGGTTCGCACTCTACACGAGTGCGAACCAATAAAGTTCAAAGCTCTATTTATCATACCTGAAACTGAATAAACAATACGTAGGTTTACTTTTGCACTTTCAAGTCTAGTATAGACGACAGCACACCAAGTAAAACATGTAAATATTCTTAAAGCTCAGTATATGTGAAGTACGAAATGGTTATTAACTGTAGATAAATCATGAAATCATGAACCACCTAAGAGGTGTCTCGTCGAATCCAGCTCGGCTGGGTAGCGTTCGGGAAGCTACGATACATCTTTTCGTCGTCCAAGTTAGCACAGTGTCTCAAGACTAAAGTCTGTGACCAGTGTGTGTTGCCAGTGTTGACTTACGGACCTGAAACGTGGTCGCTCACAATGGGCCTCATACGAAGGCTCTGAGTCACACAAAGGGCAATGGAAAGAGCTATGCTCCGAGTTTCTCTGCGTGATCGAATCAGAAATGAGGAGATCCGCAGAAGAACCAAAGTCACCGACATAGCTCTGCGAGTCGCTACACTGAAGTGGCAGTGGGCAGGGCACATTACTCGTAGAACCGATGGCCGATGGGGCAGTAAGGTTCTGGAGTGGCGGCCACGTACTGGAAGACGCAGCGTAGGGAGGCCCCCAACAAGGTGGACCGATGACCTAGTGAAGGTCGGGGAAGCCGATGGATGCGGGCAACACAAGATCGGTCAGCGTGTAGCTTTGTCCAGCAGTGGACGTCCATAGGCTGAAGAAGAGAAAACATGAAACACATTCGATAATATTAACGGTATATATTTTTCATGAGTAGTGACACTTATTAACAAAAGTAGTTGACACACAAAATCAACAAGATTGGTAGTATAGCAACCTATCAAAAGAGTATTTACACTGATGTACGATTCAACCTCAACAAAGATTTCCTTCCGAAAATCAACCTTCAGACAGTACCGGGAGTCGCCCAAAAGCTTGCTTTTCTGTTTTCACCCGAAGAAGCCTGTGTACTAGAAATAGGTAAATGTAACAATCATACATACCTACTTATCGAGTTTTCCTATATATCTTGAGTATGTTTTTATATGTAAATAATCTATTCCTTACTTACTTTCAATAATATTGTCGGAAATATCGAACGTTAAAAAACAATTTCCATAAAATATGTTTTGTGGATAAATGGACTGTCAACCCAAAAAGGAAGAACCCGGAGGAGGTTTCGTTTTATTACTTTATGTGCCTGGTATTATACAATGTGTTAAGAAAACCCTGTCAGACCCATAAGGATAATAAAGGTTAGGTAAACACATGACCAAATATAATATAAAATTTTACGTAATCATCATAGTACCAATACAAATGAATTTTGAAATAATCTTTTTTTTCCCACGAATTAATTCCAACTTCCCCGAAATTTGGTAATTTTAAAAAAAGTGACAACACCGGTATTATTATGAGCGAATAGCGATGCGACCACGTGCCGCGTGCCCTGCCGCCCGCCGCCCGCGGAAGGGTGCTTAACGCACATTTATTAAGTTACCTCTTTTCCAAAATAATATTTAATTTTTTAGGGGGATTTTTTTTTTAAGTTTAGCCCGGTTTTGCATCCATTAGTAGAATCAGTTATCGATACCTAACAACACCTTCACGGGTCGGACAGGCTTTTCTTAACATACTGTATATTACAAGGTATTCCGAAGGGCAAAAGTCTCCACACAATGGGTGGCTGAAGATGGACGGTATCGATGATGTCAGCTCAGAAAGTGTTGGCGAGATAATCTGGATGCGTACCGCGAGGAAAAAAAGTGCCGGATGGACTCAGAAGGGCTATGCCCAGCAGTGGGAACGTAAAAAATTAAAAACAAAAGGTACTTCAGCGAACCTGTAAATCTTATTTTCAACTTTATGTATAAATCATTAAGGCTCATGGTTGATTGGGAATTTTTGACAGTTTCGGGTAGGTTGAACAACGATCGGCAACTTCTGAAATAAGGGATGGTGTTTGAGGTGGTGTATTAGTTAGCAGTAGATTTTCCGAAAGAGTTTGTTTTCAGTGCAAAGTAACGTTTTAGTGAAAATGGGATATACAATTTTGTCAAATTGTACCTCTTGTTCTAGAGTTGAATATAGAAGTTACACTTCATTTTTGAGAAGCACGCAAGAATCCGGTGGATGCGAGAAGTACAATCACTAGTCTCATTCTTCTTCAGCCTATAGATATCCATTGCTGGACAAAAGCCTCCTCCAAGTTGCTGGGGTTTGCCATAATGCCCACGCTTGGCAGGCGGGTTGGGAATCACAGCAATTTGGTATTCCACAGGATAAGCGCTGCTACCCGCTTCCCTGATGAGAGTAATCTCTTACGACACCCACGGGAAGATATAAGTTGGTACTATTCTAAGCCCGGTACCATACGGGATTACTAGTCTCATGGTGATTGCAAAACACTGACAGTGCTGTACGTTGTTCAACTGCTTTTTTCAAGCACATGAAGCAATCAATGGTTTAGCAATATCCTTAAAAAGATTCAGATTGAGATTTATTTATTTATTGGGGTTCTCTAATAAAGGATAGGTACACAAACTTATATACTTAATATAAATTTACAATAATAGAAAATGTTGCATAATATAACTAGGTGTACTTAAACGTGATAAAATATAATAAATACATTTTGAATAACAAATAAAAATAATAAAACTAAATGAAAAAAAAAATGAGCAATAAAGGTTGAGATATTAAAAATAGTGTAGGCAGGATAAAAATAAGTATGAAGAAAAACAGACAATGAAATGAAGTGAGGAAAAAAATATTAATAAAAATTTACATGTAAAGATTGAGTATGGTGTAGTTTAATAATAACTATTCATGTTTCAGTAGGAAGTAATTTGGTTAATAATTATAAAGTAACATATAATATCCTCAAGATGTTTACCTTCACCTTCTAATAAGGTGACAACATTAAGGCAACCGGACTTTAAGTCTGAAATCGCCAACCCGCAGTAAGCAAGCGTGGTGATTATGCTCAATTCTACTCTGTATTACAGTAGACCTGTGCCCAGCTGTGGGACGATTAAAAGGTTGATGATAATAATTATCATGAACTTATATAGTAATGTAGTTATATGTTTACCTAGTTAAAAACTTACTTGAAAGTGTGTGATGTTTCCTGGGTAAAAAAAAAAATTGATTCTATTTAGTCCATCATTCAGATTGTAGAAAAATATTGGATACGTATATTTTGTTTTATGAAATCAATAAAAATTTACAAATATAAAAGGCATCAAAGATCAGGAGTGGTGGCTAGTGACGTCACTGCTCGCTAAAAAGTGTAGCATGCAGTGACGTCATACGAGTTTTCAACGCACTGTGTCGACTTCATTTTTTGTTTATATGGAAAAAGAAAAAATACGTATCTAGTATTTATTTTTTTAACAATTATAAACTAGCGCTTGACTGCAATCCCGCCTGATGGTAAGCAGTAATCGTTGATGGTAAACCGCGCTAGTTTATTAAACCCGTTCACTTAAAAAACTTAGTGAATAGGAAGGATTTTTTGGAAATCTGACTGACGGACTAATTAGTTTTTAGTCAACTACCCTATTAAGCTAATCGAGGCGGTCGAATTAGTCGAAACATCTACAACTGTTACAGATAAATAAATACGCTCAGAAACAAAACAATTCCTATTAAATGCTAAATATTAGTACCTGTTTCACTGATTAAATCCTAGTACCAGTTTCGTCACACTGATAATATGACGTCACGTGAACGTTCTTATTGGTAATTCATTTTATACAAATCCAGCAGGGTAATTGCATATCACACTATCAAGAGCAATGGGTATCATATTGACAGTTCAACAAAATGCATTGCATTATTTACATTATTGAGTAGATACATTTTTGATTGTATAGAGCAATGAACTAGGATTAAGTTTAAAAATGATTCAAATTGAGCGTAAAAGTGTGTTACTCAATTGGGTGCTGTTGTATTCTTGAATTTGTTTGGTGACCAGTGCCTACTTGGACATCGTGATACTGGCTCTAAGTTACTCCGTCCGTAACCAGCAGAGCCTTTCGAAAGTCCAATAGCAACATATCTAAGTCATGTATAATAACCCCGTCTTAAAAGGGTATAATGTGGACGTTTTAAGCCCAATTACTGATCAATTTGGTAAACTTCTGAGAGCCGACCCACAGGTTACACGTTGGAAGTTTAATGAAAGGATTATTTCATAAAAAAGGACTATTGTAATTACTGCTAGTGTGTTCTGTTATGTTTGCTTGCAGTACAGACGTAGCATAACGTTTATTTATTTATTGGGACTTCCAACAAAGGATACATAGTCATATACAATCAAAATTACAATAATAGAGGAAGGTTCATTTACGTGTGCTGCTTCGATTACAGAAGACCACAGTATGCACATATTTATAACTAGGTGTAAGCACGATACAAATAGTGAAAATCAATTACCTATAAATGATGAACGCAAAGTATAAAATTGAAAACTTAAAATAAAATAAAAATAATAAAGAGAAAATATAATGATATTGTATAGTTTTTTTTGCGGTAGCTAAATTATTTTTATATTTTGGAATGGACAGGGTAATGTCCAAATCACAAAGCTTTGGCAACTCATTGCAGCGCCTGTAGGGCCTCAGGAGAGCGGCAAAATTTCCCAGATTAGTTTTAATAATGTTATGTTGGTATAAAGATTCTCTCTTATCTTGATCTGTAAACTATCATGTAGGACCCGTGCTGTTTGGTATATGTTATGTCTTAGAATTTTGGCTCTAGGAAATGCGATTTCTTTATAGTTTTGAGAGCAGAATGGACTAGGTCATTCGTAGATAGAAAGGCAGAGTTGTTGATGAATAATATATGCAAGACTTTAAAGAGAAAGGGGAGATTAGAAATGGGATGGAAATCGCTAGGTGAGACCGGTTTAAAAATGTTATGTCAGGGAAAATGTTATGCTTCCAGACCTCAGCGACCGTACAAGAAACAAGGACATGTTCAAATGTAGGTAGAAATAGGATATTAAGAAATTAAAAGGAATAACAAATTAAATTAGCAGAATCGAGATTGAGAATTCATATTTAATATAGTGTAGGCAAAATAAAAATATAAATTGAGATAAAACGACATTGAATAAATTCGAGGAAAACTTAAATATAATTATTAAATCTTAACATGTCAAGATTGAGCACATGAACAAAATGCTGTTGTGGAAGATAGGAGAAATAATTCTTGTACAAATATTATCATTACCATCAGCAGATCTCAACCAGATCATGGGAAGATCATCTAGATTGGCGTCTAAAGGATGTCTATGTAGGCCTAATCCTTAAGCTTTAGAATATCATGATGATGATGAACGTTTTGATTTTCTGTAAAGTAGAAATTATTATTTACGATTCCCACCAGTAAAGGCCTGAAGTCACTTCTGATGGATGATGTACATAGTATTGTATAAAGTCATGTGTATTTTTAAAATGAACAGACAGCTGTGCTGCTGGGGAGTCTCTTCCACCACTTCTTCTTCCCAGCGAAAGCACTAGGAAGTGTCGATGGGTGGGCGTTTTGGGGGACTGTTTTATGTAATATTGACGTTCAAAAAGTGCTGATTCTCAGCCTAATTTGAATAAATGACTTTTGATTTTGATTCCTGAAGAAATAAATAGAAATTATTTCATAGAAACATATTATATTTTTTCGTTCACCCAATATTAAAAACATAATAATTATCTTCGCATATTTCACAAATATAAACAAAATTTGTTTTACTTTGATCGGATTATAGGTATAATTAAAGTTTTAATAGTTACACGTGCGGCTGATAGTGATTTTTATGACTTCCCTTATTTTGAAGATACTAGGTCGTCTGTTCAGTTTATCTTAATGCAGTTGGTGGAACTTTTAGATAATAAAATAAAAAAAATGCTTCCTCTCTCATTTTTTTCCATGTAAAATCTTATGAATTTAGAAGCATATCTCTCTCTATTCATTGTCGCTTTTTCGTTTCTTCTTCTTCACCCTTTTGAGGTCCACTGCTGAACAAAGATCTCCCCCAAGGCTTTCATTGCATCGGGGGGTTGCCATTAATCCCCACGTTTGGCAGGCGGGTTGGGGATCGCAGTAATTTGATATTCCACAGGAGAAGCGCTGCTGCCTGCTTTCCTGGTGAGAGTTCTCTTAGTCCCCTTTTACGACCCCCACGGGAGAATATGGGTTGGTACTATTGTAAGCCCTGTACCATATGGTTTCATCGATTTTCCAATAACATTGATGCAAAAGATGCTTCATTAAAAAAAAAGAAGTGAAAATAAAGTATTAGCCATATAAAATATGGCTATTATGTTAATATAGGCACTGCGTATCTTACGGTATTAACGAGAAGTCCTGAAGTTTCGTCCTACTAATTCTTACTAATATTATAAATATGAATGAGAATAGAATCATCATCATCTTTATTATCAATCTTTTTATCGTCCAACTGCTGGGCACAGGTCTCCTCTCATACAGAGAAGGATTCAGCGTAATCACCACGCTTGCTCAATGCGGGTTGGCGATTTCAGACATAAAGTCCAAGTTTTCTCAAGATGTTTTCCTTCACCTTCAGTCATTGGTGTCCAAGATATAGTTAGAAAGTACATATAACTTTATAAAAGTTACATTGGTACTTGCCAGACCTGGAATCGAATCCACACACTCATACTTGAAAGGCTGATGTTTTGACCACTAGGCCACCACGACGCAACGTAGCAGTGTTATAGTCAGTTTGTTTGGTTCTTTGATCTGCTTCCACCCCCAAACTATTGCCCGGATTTGTATGAAATATGATACACAGATGGATACAACCAGGAATAACAAATAGGATACTTTTTTATCCCGATATTCCCACAGATCGAAACTTACGAGGGTAAAACCTCGGGGAGCAGCTAGCCATAAATAAAGCGTCTCAACTTTAATAAATCGTGGAGCCTAAATTGGGAGCTCATTTAAATTGCTAGTGGTAGACCTCAACTATGATTTATTCATCTGATAAAATAGGCTGACAATTAAACAAGCTTGTTAAAATAATACTCTGACAAAGTACTCCGAAATTCAGAATCACCAATCTCATTTTACAGACTGATATTTTCTCTGTGTGCAAAACAGGAATTACTGGTACTTAATATCATTCATAAACTTTTTATTGTTAAAAATTAGACCTTTTTGTTTTTTATATTATTTCCTTAAATGAAATGATTTATTAGGTTAAAAAAAGAAACAAAGACATTATATTTTTATTAGTTGCTTTTTCATTTCATCGAGCCTGACCTGAGTCTGATCTAGGTGGTAGGCCATAACATCCTGGTCGGGAGACGACATTGAACTCGCGGTCACCGTAAGCGCGGGCCTGCGGGCGGTGAGCAGTGGGCAGTTCGCCGCCCGGTAAGGACCAGGCCCGAGTCGACGGCGCGTTGTGTTACACGAGCGCCACAAAGAGATGTCAGCACATAGTGTCGGGGTCCACAAAGACCGATGCCTCCTAGGTCAGGGTTGTGGGTTGGTTAAAAAAGTAAACGTGGCCCTGGCCATCGCACAGGCTAGTGCGACACAATACGGGTGGGCTTTAGTCACTAAAAATCTGACACGCCCTTCTGCTCCGCTCAGAGAGAGATATTTGAGAGAGAGCGAGAGGACCTCTCCCGCTCTCTCTCTCTTTTGACGATTTCCCATCCCAAAAAAAAAGGCCATAACATCGGCTGCCGGCAGAAGTTACCACCTATCGGAGAAAGTCGAGACAGGTCTGAGCCGTTATGTTGCGATATGTGCCGGGTACGATGCGTCAAAAGTTGTTGTTGCAGATCAATCTCCCTCTGGCGCAGCATCGTTGGTCGTGTAGATGGGTTCAAAATTGCATCACCTCACTCAACTGCCGTCTTCCTTCCTATTCACTCAGTTTATTTGAGTGAATAGGCTCGAAATAAACTATCGCGCTTTATCATCAACGATTGCATTACTGCTTACCATCAGGCGGGATTGCGGTCAAGCGCTAGTTTATATTTATAAAAAAAGCCTAGCCTTTTCCGAGCTATATTTGAATGGACATCTAGCCTAATCGGATGCAGTTTCAGGTTTCTTAATACCCGTAGCGACTTTCAAAAATCTATTACTGACAGCCGGGATCAGCGGTTCAGCATACTTTCAAATTACCTATATTAATTAAAAAGTCATTTGTTCAAATTAGGTTGAAAATCAGCATCTTTGGAACGCTAATATTACATAAGACAGTCCCCCAAAACGCCCGCCTTTCACTTCCTATTGCTTTCTCTGGGAAGAAGTGGCGGAACAAACTCCCCAGCAGCATAGCTGTCTGCTCATTTAAAAAAAGTATAGAACACAAGAAAACACAACAACAATGAAATTATTTACTATATGCCACAGCTAGCCACGCCAAAATACCAGCAAAGCAAAAAAAAGAAAAGAAAACTTAACCTACCTACGTAATAACCCTATTATGTAGGTAGGTTAAGTTTTCTTTTTTTTTTGACTAAAAAAAAAAACTTATTGGATACGTATATTTTGTTTTATCAAAAAAATAGAAATTGAGAAATATAAAAGGCATCAAAGATCAGGAGTGGTGGCTGGTGACGTCACTGGTCGCTAAAAAGTGTAGCGTGCAGTGACGTCACACGAGTTTTCAACGCACTGTGTCGTTTTCATTTTTTGTTTATATGAAAAAAGAAAAAATACGTGTCTAGTATTTTTTGGAAATCTGACTGTCGGACTAATCAGGTTTTTTTAGTCAAATACCCTATTTCCCTGTAATTACATAACACACTATCAGTAGCAATGGGTTTAATTTTGACAGTTCAACAACATTCATTGCGTTTTTTACGTTGTTGAACAGAACCATTTTCGAAAATAAGGAGCCATGGATTAGCAATATGCTACGAAATGATTCCAACTGATATATAATAGTATGTTACGCAATCAGGGTGCTGTTCGATCAGCCTTGCGGCTAAATAATAACAATCGAGCTTTTTCATCTGTTTGTTTGCAAATATGGCGGCGTTGTTGCCATTTTACGTTTAAATGTTATCATCAAAAGGAAGATCAATGTAAAGGAAAATGAACCAAAAGGAAAATCAATTAAGGTACCTATTTATCATCATCATCATCTCAGCGTTAATCCCAGTCGCATCCGAAGCTTCTTCAGCTTTGGAGTCTAACTGCTGATTTTGGCTATACTTCCATAGTTTCCGTGAAGCGACTGCCGTCTGACCTTCACAACCCGAAGGCGATATCGAAACATTGCAGCTAGAACAATTGTTGGACTTTTGAGGGTTCCAACAACCCGTAACGACTGCCATTAGATGTTCGTATGGCTGTCGGAATCAACGGCTTAACGCGATTTCCGAGGCACGACCAGACTAGTGCAATTTAGTTTAAATAAATTAAAATAGGTACCCTATTTTTATTTAAATAGGTAATCAAAAATCTAATAGTCTTGAAATGATAATACATATTAACATTTGTACATAAAATGAAGGGGAAAGATATCAAAGGGAATCAGAAAATTCGTCCATATCGCTGTCAAAGAGATTTGCGATTTTTGCGAGCGGTATTATAGAAATATGTGGCCTAAATCCATACTAATATTATAAATGTGAAAGTGTGTTTGTTTGTTTGTTTGTCCTTCCTTCACGCCGTAGCTAAGCAATCAATCGACCTGATTTTTGGCATACAGTTAGTTGAAAAGATGGAGAGTAACATAGGCTACTTTTGGTCTTAAAAAACACCAAGTTCCCAAGGGAGATTACTGGAATATTTGTATGTGTACACCAAATATATCCTTACTAATATTATACATCGGAAAGTGAGTTTATTTGTACCACTTTCACGCCGTAACTCCTGAACCGATTGCTTTGAAATTTTGCAGTCGTAAAATTAGAAGTCCAGATTAAATAATAGGGTACTTTTTATCCTGAAAAAATTTGATATTCCCGAGAGAAATATAAAAAGCGCGATATAACCGAAGTTAACGCGGGCGAAGCCGCGGGCGGAAAGCTAGTCTACAAATATTTCGTTGTAATATTATTGGCTAGGTGGAAGGTCGGCCATGTTTTTCCGGTCTTGTTTCCAACAGGCCTCGTTTAATTGCAACTCGAGTTCTAATTACTGCCCTTAGAAGTTTCTTTTAGAACTTTTCTGATAGACTACTGGTTTTACAAGCACCAAAATCTGGCAGTAAAAAAAAAACAAATAGAAAAATCAATTAGACGCCGTTTCCTAATATTTTTTTTAACAAGAAGTGTTTTGATTTTTTGGTGAATTTTCTTAAATTACTTATTGATATTTTTATTTATTGATAAGTGCCATGAAGTATTTAAAAACCGCCATCCACGTGGATTATTTCATTACGGGAAGGTAGGACAGCCTCCGTGGCGTAGCGGTAGCGAACGCGGCCGCTGCGCAAGGAGGTCGGGTTGGATCCCCGGGCAGTGCAAAATTCTATGAATGTATATGAATATTTGCACTGGTCTGGCCATGCCTCGGAAAGTACGTTAAGCCATTGGTCCCGGTTGCCATCATCATCAACCTTCCCACTGCTGGGCACAGGTATCCTCTCATACAGAGAAGGATGCCATACGAATATCTAATGGCAGTCGTTACGGCTTGTTTGAGCCCCCAAAAGTTCAACAATTGGTCTAACTGCAATGCTTAGATATCGCCTTCGGGTTGTGGAGGTCAACAGAGTCGGCGTAGCATAAGTTGGGACCCGGGGCGGCTTTCTATCGAGCACCCTCAAAAAAAAACGACAAATATTAAACGTGTTTACGTGACTTTATTTTGCTAAAATAGTCAATGAAATTAACAAAATTTACTTTCTTCTCCTTTTCAATGGACAATATGGATAGACTGGAAAGTCGTGTTTGGCTCATTGTCGATCTTAAATAAGATTTTATTAACTTTAATTTTGAGAACTTCTTTCACAAGTAGCCACCGAAACACAAATAGTTAAAAAAAAACTTAGACATAGAGCTACACCTGGAACAGATTCAGAATAGCCCATTTTACAATAAATTTCAGAAGTTCCAGGATAGTCCATTGGATCGCTTCTTGAAGAGAAATGCTGGCGGCTTCCAAGTGGCGCCTCAGTCGTAGAATCTCCAAAATAATGTCCTTTGCAGAAACTTCATCCTACATTAATGTAAGATTTGGAAGTATGTATATCACGAAGTTCTTCTTCTGTTGACGTTAGTAGAGTTTCAGACTGAACAACACCAAATGTTATGAGAATGTCATCCGTTGCTTTGTAGTGATGCTCTAGTTCTTCGTAAAATCTATCAAGACATTCTAACATAGCTCTATGCAATTCTTCTGGCAATGCTAGTCCAACGTCTTGGGACATCTCTCCTGGCATTCGTTTTCGGAATCTCCTCCTTCCTCTTCTTTCAACGGAAATATCTAAGTTCTCATATTTTTCAGTTCCGTAGGAAATAGCTCTTTCCACTATTTGGATACGTTGAGTAAGCTGAAAAATTTTTAGGGCTTTGATTTTTTTAAAAGTGTGTTTATAAAAATCAAGCCCTTCATTTTTTTCTTCCAGCGATAGCCCAGATGTTTAGATATACTTTTGTGTCTGATTAACTTCTTCTAGAATTTCACACCAAAAAGAGAGGTAGCATAAAAAACTGCAGTCACACACAGCTGGTAAGAGTGTGGATGCTGCTTCTCTTGTATCGACGTTTTCTCTGCTGCTTCTGGGATCACACATGTCTTCGAGTGTTGATACAAGTGTCTCAAAATTATTCTTTAGTAACATAACATCATTGTGATGAGCACTCCATCTTGTCTCTACTAGTCTTGACCGATACGCCTACACTTTTCCTTAGAATTTCCCATCTGTGTGTGGATGACGAAAAGAACGTGTAAACTCTTTCTACTGTTCCGAAAAATGTTACACTTAAACTAACACTCCTGAAAGAGTGTACCCCACATAGATTTAGCGAATGATTAGCACCAGGCATAAACAAAGCTTTAGGATTATGCTCCTTAATTATAGATTATACACCCACTTTCCAAAACGAATCTGTCCACGTAACGTTTAAAATGACGTTCGAGCGTTTGCCCCACTACTGTATAACTCAAATGAGCAACTTTTCTTAAAATGATTTCGACGATCCACGACATTCATAATTACGTAACGTCTCATATAATGCATTTGGCTTTACTCGTAAACAGCCACAAACTATATTAATTATTTTGTTTTCCCCCGAGTCGGGCCACTGTTGAATCAAATCAAATCAAATCAAATCAAAGCATTTATTTCAAATAAACCAGTTACAGGCACTTTTGAATTGTCAGAAGGTCGGTCAGTCAGTAAGGTGAAGCTAGTCGCCCATTCCAAAGAGTAGGTACCTATGGAGAAGAACGGGCAATAAACTCCATGGACACTCTTTTAAATTATCAAGCTATTGATACAGATATTTGATTACATCATTCATTTTGAAATCAATCGTGTGAGAACGATGCAGAAATATATTGTACGCTGAGAGCGTCCATTATGGAAAAAAAAACAACAATTCAGAATTTAAAATACGCCGTAGCAGCTAAGAGATGACCAGTCCCCTCTGACGTCCTCTGGCGTCCGTTCACGAACATGACGTATGGATCAGCATCATTCAGCTCAACCATATTGTTGTGTCTCTAACTACTTATATTAGATTGTCACAGCGTCGGCACGACCTGAACATAATGTGGCTTTCGTAAATGTGAATAGTTGGAGAAAAATACTTCTGCCTTCGATAGCTTCTGACTAGACCAAAAAGAGTAAGAAGAAAAATAATGCCGAAAAGAACGTGTAAACTCTTTCTACTGTTCCGAAGTCGTACGGAGGACGGGTCTGAGCAGTTGTGTTGCAATGTGTGCCGGGTACGATGCGCCTAATGTTGTTGTGTTGGGAGTTTGGTTGTGGAGGGTCTTCAAATCAATCTCCCTTTGGCGCAGCATCGTTGGTCTTGTTGTTGGGTTTAACATTGCATCACCGCGCTCAACTGCCGTCTTCCTTTCTATTCGCTCAGTTTTTCTGAGTGAATAGGCTCTTAATAAACTAGCGCGCTTTACCATCAACGATCGCATCACTGCTTACCATTAGGCGGGATTACGGTCAAGAATAGAATAGAATAGAATACTTTTTATTATGTACACCATATAGATTACAGAACATAAATAAAAATATTTTACAAAGGGTGACACAATGGGCGGTCTTATCGCTAAGAGCGATCTTTTACAGACAACCTTTGGATGGAATTCTAAGAGGTAGGATAAAGAAATAGTGTAGGTAGTCTACAGTGTACTATTTACATAGATTATACAATAAATATATACGTTAAAAAAAAATTGTCTAAGTATTTAATACTGGCTGTTTCGGGCTTTATTTATTTATTTATTTATTTATTTATTTATTAACTATGGACAACTTACAGCTAAAACAAACAGAATAAAAAAAATGTATGTAAGACTGTCAGCCAATTATAAGTCATCACTTATAAAAAACCGCCAATTCCTGTTGTTATTATCGAGATTAAGAAGTTTTATTTGCTATTTTTTTCTGTAACTGAAACCGTTATCGCACGCAACGAAAGCAAAGTTGAATAATTTTCCCCGTTTTTTCCACATTTTCCACTGATTCTTCACTCCTATTGGTTGCAGCGTAAAGTTCTATAGCCTAAAGCCTTCCTCGGTAAATTAACTATGTAACCCAACAATAATAGGGATATTACCTGAAAAATATTGGATACGTATATTTTATTTTATGAAATCAATAAAAATTGATAAAATATAAAAGGCATCAAAGATGAGGAGTAGTGACTGACGACGTCACTGCTAGCTAAAAAGTGTTGCGTGCAGTGATGTCACAAGAGTTTTCAACGCACTGTGTCGTGTTAATTTTTTGTTTATATGAAAAAAATACGTTAAAATACGTGTCAAGTATTTTTTGGAAATCTGTCTGACGGACTAATTAGTTTTTTTTTTAAGTCAAATACTCTATTACAAATCGAACCAGTAGTTCCTGAGGTTAGTGGATTGAAACATGAACCCTTCAGCTTTATAATCTCTGTATAGATTCGTAAGTCTACACGACAGTGGAAAAATACGATCCTCTAAAAAGAGTAGATAAGATTGACTTTTCAGCACCTTTTTTTTTGTTCTGAACGGGAAATCAATAAATGGCCTTGATGTATTTTTTTCCTGTCTTACCTGGATTGTGTCTTTTTTTGGTGCATCAAATAAATGTCTTATCTATCTATATACCTCTCACGCTCTGGCAGAGCGGAAGGGCGTGTCAGACTTTTATTGACTAAAATCCACCTGTATCTCTTCACTTGGCTGTGCAGGCCAGGGCCACGGTTTCTTTTTTAACCAACCCGCAAGCCTGACCCAGGAGGCATCGGTCTTCGTGGACACGGTCACGGTGTGCTGACATCTCTTTCAGGCGCGCGTGAAACACAACGCGCTGTCGACCCGGGCCTGGTCCTTACCGGGCTGCCCACTTCTCTGATTAGTGGGATTCCCGCTCCCTAACGCGCTCTGCCTACTCTTAGTGCATCAGAAAGCACGTTAATCCGTAGATCCCGGCTACCAATCACAATATAGTGAATCTGTGACAGTCTTTACAAGTAGTCAGAAGCCCAAAAGTTTGAGTACCAAAGGGTTTATTACGCAGTATGTTTTGGTCACAAATCGTCTCGCCTGCAGGTTTGACGACTTCCAGCCGCCCGAACAAGCCGGTTTCCGAAAAGGCTACAGCACAGTAGACCACATACATACGCTGCGGCAGGTTATACAGAAGGCCGAGGAGTATAACCTACCCCTTTGCTTGGCGTTTGTGGACTACGAAAAAGCCTTTGATTCGATCGAGACCTGGGCTGTACTGCAGTCTCTCCAGCGGTGCCAAGTAGACTATCGATATATTGAAGCGCTGAAGGGTTTGTACGAAAACGCCACCATGTCAGTCCGAATACAGGACCAGACCTCGAAACCAATACCTCTGCAGCGTGGTGTCAGACAGGGAGATGTTATCTCTCCGAAACTGTTCACCGCTGCATTGGAGGATGTCTTCAAGGTTCTGGACTGGAAAGGACTGGGCATCAACATCAATGGCGAGTACATGACACACCTTCGGTTTGCTGATGATATCGTAGTCATGGCTGAGACCGCGGAGGACCTGAGTACAATGCTCGAAGACCTCAGTAGGGCCTCCAAGCGAGTCGGTCTTAAAATGAACATGGGCAAGACGAAAGTCATGTCTAATGCCCATGTTGTACCGACTCCTATAAAGATTGGAGACTCTGTTCTCGAAGTTGTTGACAGCTACGTGTACCTGGGACAAACTATCCAGTTAGGAAGGTCCAACTTCGAGAAAGAGGTCAATCGTCGAATCCAACTCGGCTGGGCTGCTTTCGGGAAGCTACGTAGAATCTTCTCGTCCGAAATACCGCAGTGTCTCAAGACAAAAGTCTTCGACCAGTGTGTGTTGCCAGTGATGACTTATGGAATTGAGACGTGGTCGCTAACAATGGGCCTTATAAGAAGGCTCAAAGTCGCTCAAAGGGCAATGGAGAGGGCTATGCTTGGGGTTTCACTGCGCGATCGAATCAGGAATGAGGAGATCCGCAGAAGAACGAGAGTAACCGACATAGCCCGAAGAATTCCAACACTGAAGTGGCAATGGGCTGGACACATTGCCCGTAGGACCGATGCCCGATGGGGCCGACGGGTTCTCGAGTGGCGACCACGCACCGGAAGACGTAGCGTGGGTAGGCCCCCGACAAGGTGGACCGACGACCTGGTGAAGGTCGCGGGAAACCGCTGGATGCGGGAGGCGCAGGACCGGTCGTCGTGGAGAACCTTGGGGGAGGCCTATGTCCAGCAGTGGACGTCTTTCGGCTGAAATGATGATGATGATGATGATGTTTTGGTCAGACAGAAAAACACGACTGAAGTGAAACTTCTTTCGCTCCATCTGTATGTATATATATATATATATATATATATATATATATATATATGTGTGTACAATATATACATGTATGCACATATACATATATTAATTTTCTATAAATATTTAAATTTATTTCATGGTTTCATTGGTAAATTAATATTTTTGCATAAATCTTCTATTTTTATTGAAAAAAAAAAAAAAAAAAAAAAAAAAACTCGTTGTAGACCTTGTAGTACCAAGCTCGCGCCACGGGCGCCTCTGTGCTTATATCCCCCACTTAACTTCCGTTCGCCTTGCCAGTTCACTTTTCGTAACGCTTACGTCACGCGTTCGCCAGCTTACTCCCCAAGTCAAGCGTGCGTAAAGAAGTTTCACGTCAAAAACTGGTATTCGGCTACATTCGGTCGCTTATCTGACCAGCAAAACCCAATTACCGGGTAATCCCATACCCCTTGTTTCTAACCAAGCGGTTGACGCCTTGACGGGTTGTCGGAATTGGGGCTTCTGATAACCTGTAGCGACTGCTACGCTGCGTGACGCATACGCTGTATTCCCACGATCGAGTTCTATTGTGGAGCAACGTTATTGTCAAAAAGAAAACTTGCTTTCTGAGCCATGGCAGTCTTGGTTTGTGAATATCCAACCAACCAACAAAACTCCTGGAACACAGGACACCTATCGGTGAGAGCGAGTGGTCCCTAACCAACCACGCGGGCCTTAGAAGTTTTGGCTCTAAGACATACCGGTTTCGTCACGATGTTTTCATTCATCGTTTTGAGTGAGTGGAATATCCGTATGGCTATTATTACTTCATCATCAACCTTTTTATCGGGGCACAGGTCTCCTCTCATACAGAGAAGGATTGAAAGCGTAATCACCACGCTTGCTCAATGCGGGTTGGCGATTTAAGACTTAAAGTCCAGGTTTCCTCAAGATCCTTCACCTTTTAATCAGTCATTGATCTCCAAGATAGTATACTTAGGAATTACATATAACTTAGAAAAGTTACATTGGTACTTGCCTGATCTGGAATCGAACCCGCACACTCATACTTGTTTGGTTGGTGTTTTAACCACTAGGCCACCACAACTTTCGACTACGATTACCTAGTTACAAAAAAAAAAGTATTATAACGAAATATTAATCGATAATGATGATCGAAGTGCATAATAAGTATTATAAGATAATGTGACACTAATAGTTCACATTAACTGCGCAAAAGAATGTCCGCATGTGATCGGCTGTCCAAAGTTCATAAAGTTATCTGCGCTTAAGAAAAATACACTTTGTACTAATTTGAGGAGATTTTTATTATTAAACGGCTTTTTTAAAACATTATAAACTACTGCTTGACTCCAATCCCGCCTGACGGTAAGCAGTGATGCAATCGTTGATGGTAAATCGCTCTAGTTTATTAAGAGCCTAATCGCTCGACACTTAAATTGTAGTTTGACGGAAAGATCGTGGCAGGTAAATTGTTCTAGTCCTTCGATATACGCGGTATAACGGCTATATTTCAACGGGATACCATGATGGTACCACCAGTCGCCGCTACCAACAAAATGTATTGCGCAACCAAACGGACACCCTGGTGAGTAACTCTCTATAGAGCTGTATTAGGTGTGTGTTGTAATGCCTTTTTCAAGAAACGTAATGTAACCGGTTACTTGATCGGCGTAACCTGTTACAAAACAAGTTATTGTTGTAGCTAGTTTTTTTTTTTTTTTTTTATAAATTATAAACCAGCGCTTGACCGCAATCCCGCCTGATGGTAAGCAGTGATGCGATCGTTGATGGTAAAGCGCGCTAGTTTATTAAGAGCCTATTCACTCTAGCCTTGAAGACACTCAAATTGTAATGTGACGGAAACACCGACGCCGGCAAACTGTTCCAGTCCCTCGATGTACGCGGTATAAAAGAGGAAGCAAAACGCTTCGTCCGGATCGCAGTGGTGTCAACAACGTAAGGGTGGAAACTCGCCGTACGACGGGTCGTCCGATGATGGAACGGAGATGGGGGAATTAAATCATGCAATTCCCTTGCACACTCACCAGAATGCATCCTATAGAAGACCGAAAGGCTGGCTACTCTACGCCTGTGCTCCAGGCTTTGGAGACCGTTTCGAGTTAAGTCTGGGTCGCCAATCAGCCTCTTCGCACGCCTCTCCACCGAATCCAAAGTGGCAAGGTGACATTTCGCAGCACCAGCCCAAATGTGGCTGCAGTACTCCACACACGAGCGGACCTGTGCTTTGTATAAAATTAGAAGCTGCCCAGGTGTAAAGTACCGCCGGACTTTCGCGATGACGCCTAGTTTTCTGGCAGCCACCCTGGCCTTGGACTCAATGAACCACCCAAAGTTAAGGCTCGAGGAAATCTCAACTCCCAAAAGCTGAAGGCGGTCGGTACACTCCAAGGATACATTCTGAAAAGTAGGAGCCAAGGTAAACGGGCTCCTTTTGGCGGTGAAAGGACACGCCTGTGTTTTGGCGGCATTGAATACTACAAGATTGGCATTGCCCCATTCGGAGACTGCCTGCAGTGCAGCACTCACACGCTCTACCATGGCCTCTCTTTCGGACCGGATAGTTTCCTTACTAGCCCGAGCTTCCGGCAGGTATCTCTCCACAAATGTGCTGTCATCTGCATACCCATAGATACCGGGCATCAGCAGATCGTTAATATGCAGCAGGAACAGAGTTGCAGAGAGAACAGACCCCTGAGGAACACCGGCATTGGTCGACATGGGCTCAGATGAACATCCGTCGACAACAACTCGGAGGGACAGCCAGCCAGGCCAGCGGAAATGCCGTACGCTGGAAGCTTATTCAAAAGGCCAGCGTGCCATACCCGGTCGAAGGCCTTCGAGACATCAAGGGAGACGGCAATCGCTTCCCCATTTTTCTCGAGGGCCTCGCCCCACAAGTGAGTGGCATACACTAGTAGGTCCCCAGTTGACCGATTGCGTCGAAAACCGTACTGTCGGTCACTGAGGAGATCGTTACCTTCCAGGTATGCCAAGAGGCGCGAGTTCAATACACGCTCCATAATCTTGCAGAGTATGGAGGTTATTGAAATCGGCCGATAGTTGGTAGGATCGGCACGACTACCCTTTTTGGGCACGGGCTGCACGTTGGCAAGCTTCCAGGACTTGGGCACTATACCAGTCCTAAATGAGAGGCGATACAGGCACGTCAATACAGGAGACAACTCGGGCGCACAAGCCTTAAGAACAATCGCTGGTATACCATCTGGACCACTAGCCTTATTCACGTCCAGACGACACAATACACTCAGAACCTCCTTGTTTCTAATGCGAACCTCCGGCATTGAAGTTCCGCAATGAGGTAAATTAGGTGGAGTAGCATCGCCAGTGTCAAGACGCGAACTATGGGCAAAGAGAGATGCAAAGAGACCTGCTTTCTCTCTCGCCGTATGGGCCAGTGCTCCATCAGGCCTAACCAGCGGAGGCAGTGTGGGCCGACAGAAGTTCGCCTCGACCGATTTGGCTAGGGACCAGAAAGATCTGCTACCGGAAGGGTGCGCAGAGAGCTTGTTACCAATGTTAGTAATGCGGTCGAAGCGAGCCTTCTTAAGCGCCTTTTTGTAGGACTTGGCAGCACGGTTAAAGGCTCTCTTCTTTGAGCTTAGATCCAGAGCTCTGCGGTCACGAGCGTCAACCCAGGCGAGGAATGCCGTGTGCTTACGCTGTTCAGCTTGAACACAGTCGGCGTTAAACCATGGGCGAGCCGAGCCACCGACGGGCACGTCACTGAAGGGGATAAAATACTCCATAGCTAGACGCACCACGTCGGTTATAGCGTCCGCACAGCTCGATGGATTGCTAGAAGAGAAGCAGACCTGCTGCCAAGGATAAGACGCAAAGAAGTGGCGCATCTCATCCCAATCTGCTGACTTGTAACGCCATATTCGCCGCTCACCACGCGAGTCGCAATCAGGTGGGGAGAAGGACGTCACAGACTTCACCAGACAGTGGTCTGAAGTTCCTAACGGTGAGAAAACTGTAACAACACATCTGTCCGGATCAGTGGTCAGCAGAAGGTCCAGACAATTGGCGGTATGACCAGCCACATCAGGCACCCTAGTCGCTTCTTCCACCAGCTGGGAAAGGCCCATTGATAGCGCAAAGTTTCGCGCTTCTCTCCCAGCGTGGTCCGTCCTCTGGTATGGGAAAAGCCAGTCTTGGTGGCAGGCATTAAAGTCCCCCAGAGCGACGAACTGTGCGTCAGGGTGCCGATGCAGTACATTGTCAGCAGCCATACTGAGGTGGTCAAATAGTCGAGTTGTCTCCTGGTCACCGCTGTGCGATCGGTAGACACAGGTGTATACAATTTTGTCCACACCAGTGTCAACCAACAGCCATAAGGACGATAGATGGGAGTCTTCGAGGTGACGGAGACGCCGGCAACAGATGTCATTGCGGACATACACACAGACCCCGGCACGCTGCAGGAAATGATGCTCCAAAGAGTATCCCGGGTAGTTGAGGTATGCCGCATCAGACGGACATCTGATCTGGGTCTCCGTCAAGAAAAGTAGGTGGGGCTTTTCAGTCTCAAGGTGGTGATGGACTGCATCGATATTGGAGTGCAGACCTCGAATGTTTGAGAGGTGCACTTTAAATGAGAGGACGTGCGCCCGCTGTGCACACCTACTTTTCTTTTTAAAACTTTTCATTTTAATATACTGAGTGAATAGGAAGGAAGACGGCAGTTGAGCGAGGTGATGCAATGATAAACCCAACAACACTACCAACGATGCTGCGCCAGTGGGAGATTGATCTGGAGACTGCGGGGACGCCCGAACCCCCCCAGGGATCGCCATCGGGTCCTCTCGTCCGGTCGCCAACCGGCACGATGGGGCCACCCTGGGATTTTTCGCAGTTGGCGGGGCAGCCTTTCGTGTGTGGCTGGCACACTACTTGGGCCCCCAACTACCTGCGGTCGGCCAGCGGAGCACCGTGCTTCGGATCCCGCTACCCTCCAGGACCAAGCTCCCGACACAACAACATCGAGCCCGGCACACATCGCAACACAACCGCTCAGACCCGTCCTCCGTACGGACTCCTCCGTACGGACGTCCTCCGTAGTTATTTTAATTCAGCTACTGGGATTGTTAAATATAACCACCAACTATACAGTTACACACGATACGAAACTAGACGTGGTCCTTATTTCACGTAACTAGTTACAATAACCAGCGACGCGCGCCGCCGGTGTGATGCAAGATACGGCTACCCGCTACGGCATAACGTGTGTATGAAATAACGCATTTACAAAAATAACTACTTTTTAATTTGACTCGTAACCAGTTATTCAGTTACACATCGCGTCGCTGGTTATTGTAACTGGTTACGTGAAATAACAACGACGTCTAAGCTGTATACATTTTATTGGTAGCGGTGACTGGTTCCGCTACCATGGTGTCCCTAATATAGCCCTAAAAGACGAGGCGACATTTTGTCCGGAAAGTAGTGGTGTCAACAATGTAAGGGTGGATATTCGCCGTACGACGGGTCGTCCAATGATGGAACGGAGATGGAGGAATTAAGTCATGCAATTCCTGCTCACACTCTCCAAAATGCACTCTATAGAATACCGACAGGCTGGCTACTCTTGCCGCCTGTGCTCCAGGCTTTGGTGACCGTTTTTAAACAAACTTACGTATTTACTATACTTACTTTATGAATTTCGAAGACAAATGAGTAATTCTTACATATTATAATATCTTTAATTTAAATAACCTATAAATTATAATAGAGTTAAAACCTTTTTCACTTTTCCTTATAATCATAAGCTAAAAGCGTTTTTTTTTATTAATAAGTTCATTCTAACTACACTTGAATCAATTTGGGTCAGCCAGGGTAAAGTGGCCTCCATAAAAATGCCATAAAACGTAATAGGATTAATTGAAAATACTTAGCGGTTCGTTATGTAACAATCGTTGTTATATTAAGCTAAACGAGCTTCATGTTATTTTAAAGAAGTAATAATATTGGATTTATTAATGAACATGTTATTGTAACGCTCTTTGAATCTATGATTTTAACCTCGCGGTTATCTGAAAGTGAGTTTCAAGATTCAAACCAATTCAAATTACTTAATTTATGTCAAAACTGGTTTTTTCTTGATATCGTATAAATTAACCTAATATTGGTGCTGATTCTGTTTTTCACAAACTACACTAATTTAAAGTTATGTGCATCTTTTTCTTTTCATTTCGTTAAGAAAAGGATAGAAGATAACATTTTAATTTATTCCTGTCAAATTAAGATACTCCATAGACATTTTAGACGCGATTATAAACATGGCGAGTAAAAATAAGGAGCGCACTAATTTGACAGGTCTAAACTGACAGTTTATCTTTCGTCCTTTTCTTAACGAAATGGAAAGAAAAAGATGCACATAACTTAAAATTAGTTTAGTTTGTGAACAACAGAATCGGCGCCATTTTGTATGTAAAACTATTTAGTCAAACCTATTTAGGTTTATCAACCTTTAAAATTTAATCTGGTCAAAGACTTTAAAATGAATCTCTTTGAATCTGGTAAAGCTTTGCTATTACCTTCAAGAAAAAAATATTGGGTGCTATTTAGTTTTTAATTTTCCTTATGTTAATATATTAAATCGCTTTTACAACATTTTCCTAACTTTTTGTTATTTTAATTTAACCTATTTACTTAAATATTCGAATACCTTTGATCAAAAAAATCAAAATGTGTGGCGATTAAACACTTAGCACTTTTCTTTTAAAGTTAGTGATTATAAATTAAATTTAAACGAATATAAAGAAATTTAAGCTAAAAGTGCACAATGTTGTACACTCATTGTCATGTCATTTAAGTTCAAAATCTCAGAGTGACTGGCAAAACAAAAAAATATTTATTAAACTAAGATGTCGCCTAAACTGAACTGTATTATGTAGGAGTTAATTTAGCTTAAAGTTATAATATATGTGTACATTTTGGAAATTATATGGCTGGACGTAAGGGGTAGGGCTTTTGACATGTTTAGAAACAAAATGAAGGAACCACGCTGCAGCAAAGCCCATATCCTCTGCGCGCAGCTGTTCTTCGTCCAGGATGAAAAATTTTCAGTGCCTGCGCACGGCTCGGCCATTCTGATAATAATTAGCTTCTGCAAGTCGCGATTGCAGATTATGTAGGCTAACTTCTTGAATCAAGCATGGAATAAGTAAGTACATAATACAGCTTTAATCTTTAACCAATTTAATACCTTAAATAAATAATTGTTGATTTAATATAGATCTATATTGCCCTGTACAATATATGATTTAAATGAATATTTTCGAAGATATTACAGATTTAAAAATTGCGGGCAGGAGCAGCCAGCCGGGGCGGCAGGAGTGGCGGCGGGCCGCTATGTTTTTTTATACGTTCACAGTTTTTCTGTTGTGTATTTAGTATCAGCTTTGCATCCGTGCGAAGCCGGGGCGGATCTCTAGTATATCGTAAAAAAATAAAATACTATCAAATAAAAAAATAATAATTTTAAATCCGCTCGAGGCGTACCTTTAAGTAATTGTGTACTTGCCCTGAATGTCAGAAGTACTCTGTGACGTTGATGTAAATGAATATTTCAGGACAGCGTTAACAGCGTGTATTTATTTATTTATTCTTTATTGTACACCAATCAAACATCGAACAAAATACATTGAACACAAAACATACAATGGGCGGCCTTATCGCTAATGCGATTTCTTCCAGGCAACCAAAGAATGGACAGATTCTCCTGAACCTCAAATGGGACTGTCGTTGGTGCAAATATCATTATTACGATATACTAAAGTAGATACACAAATACATACATATACATACATAAATACATAGGTACTTTAATAGTATAATTAGCCATAAAGTTTTTGTTTAACAAGATCATAACGACAAGTAGTGTTCCCTCACAAGTCTCTTGAATTCCTGCAAAGATTGTGCGCGTTTAATTTCAATTAGCAATGCATTCCACAAACGAGGGACCTGAACAGTGAAAGATTTATCAAGGAACGTTTTGGAATGCATAGGCATTTTGAGCTTTAAGTTATCTGATGACCTTAACGATTTAGTATGTGAGTTGACCTTTTTATTTTATGTATTCCCAGTAGCCGAAAACCTGTGTGGAAATCAGTAAACATGGTATGAGCATGTTATACGAAGTGATGAGGAAAAAATATCGAACGGGAAATTTCGAGTATGAACGTCGATGGCTAAGGAGATAGAGTAATGCCAAAGAATCAATGGATGGAATCTGTGAATGATATTATGGTTAGAAAGGAGTGATTACCGAGACGACTTATAGACGAGTGTGATGTATAACTATGTATAAATCAAAGGTGTACAATGTACAACGTTATTTTTTGTCTATGCGAAACCTGAATATAGTTTGTTCAGAATAAGCAAATATATCGATTCCAATCATTTTTACACCATGTCATATTTTTTCACAAATACATTTAGAAGTTGTTGTGGTGTGCTTATTGAGCGCGCTACGTTCAGTTGATGCTACAGGTCAATGCCCCCGGCTCGCCCGCCTGAACGGAGCGTGGACCATATTTTTGTTGGGACAACCAATTAGGATAATAAGCTCATAACTTTGTGGTTTTTCATGATATCTTTTTGAAATTTTGTGCGTAGATTCTTTACTTAAAAATACTGGACACGTCTTGCGGGTTTCGCATAAACAAACAATAATGTTGTATAAGTACGGGCGCGAGGCGCGAGGTGGGGGCATTAGCTTGCGGGTCACCTAGGCAGCCGGACGTGCAGCACGACTATTACGAATAGTACCTGTGACTCTAATGGTTTTATTACACCTAATGCTTACCCTTGTGACAAGTGGACGTCACAACAAGTATGGAAGGAAAAAACACTATAATTAAATTGGCACGAGGGCAGGAGAATAAAACAAGGATTCTGTGGTTTTATAAAACTACAGTAATAATTAAACTTTTTTCACATAGACATTTAATGAAAAAAAATTGGAATTATATTCCGTTATGAGTATAAAAATCGCTTTATCAATCTTAATTTTTATACTTGGAAAATTAGAATGACAGTCATACACTACACGGTCAGCTGCTGCGAACTATAGGCACCGCCATATTGGCCTAGGCTGCTCTGACAAGCGTCTTTCACTTTATCCCCACTACGCGGCCGACCGTCACGCGACATGCAAGTGCAACACACAGACGAAAAAGTTTGAGACGATTTAATAAAAGTATTAAGTACTTAATAAGTGTAAGCATAATTTGCCTATTGTTTTTTATATAATTATAAACTAGTGCTGGACCACAATCCCACCTGATGGTAAGCAGTGATACAATCGTTGATGGTAAATCGCGATAGTCTATTAAGCCTATTCACAAAAAAAGAAAAACTGAGCGAATAGAAAGAAAGACGGCAGTTGAGCGAGGTAATGCAATGTTAAACCCAACAACACGACCAACGATGATAAGTCAGAGGAAGATTGATCTGGAGACTTTCCACAACCAAACTCCTGACACATCAACATTTGGCGCGTCGTACCCAGCACACATTGTAACACAACTGCTCAGACCCGTCCTCCACACAGCTTCACCAGACATCATGCCGGAATACGACGACACGCTTGGCGGCAAGACTTGGTGGATGATGATGATACATCTCTTCGAATGTTTGATTCTATGACGTTTCCTCACGATTTCTCTGTCTCCTAAGACACACGTATTCCCTAGTTTAGGAGGCAGGATTTATTGTTTTGTTACATAGAAATTTTTTTTAAGGCATATACCTGCAAACTTTATCTATGTATGTTCTTGGTCAATAAAGTGATTATTATTATTATTATTTCTACCTTCATCGTTTTGAGTGCAGTGACGATGAAATATTAAGTACTTATTATATTATTAGAGCCCAGAGTAATTAAAAATGTACTTTATGATAACGAGAGACAAACATGCCATCTCCGACAAATATTTAATTTATGTAAATTAGTTAGACGGCTGGTGCAGTACCTGAGCAATCGACTGCTGCGCTGCATGTCGCGGGTTCGATTCCCGCACGGAACAAATATTTATAACTGCATCCACGATACGGGAGTAATTCCTAGTGTTGGGCAACATTAAAAGAACTTATTTTGAATTTTTATCCGTTATGTATATTAAGTAGTTTTAAGTAATTTGAAAGTATGTGTTTGTAAAACTAAATAAATAAATATTAATATTTTATTTTTAATTTTATACATACTTATTAATTATGTTTTAAATATTTGTATATTACATAAAAACACTTTTCAAAATATAAACAATAGTCTAAGTCCAAAATATTAATTATTATTAAATCCATAAAACTAAGTAAGTCAATAAAATCAGAGCCATTAGGTACCATTTGGCCACCACAGTGACTAAATATAGCCTGGGCTTTAATTTTAATTATAAAGGATGCTTTTAGAATACTAAGCTTTTATTGATTTATCCTGTCTTATGAACGATAATTTTCTGAATTTCCTAGACGGTTCCAATTATATTATTAGATCATCGGTCAATATTGATAGGAAACTAATATTCTTGGAATATAATCTCTGCGAAGTAATGTTATATCACTGGTTTTATGACCAATGCTTATTTTTTTTTTATAAACTATAATCTAGCGCTTTGAAGTTTATATTTTTTTTTTTATTTTTAATAAATAATTATATACTAGCGCTTGATCGCTATCCCGCCTGATGGTAAGCAGTGATGCGATCGTTGATGGTAAAGCGCACTAGTTTATTAAGAACCTGTTCACTCAGATTGAGCGAATAGGAAGGAAGACGGCAGTTGAGCAAGGTGAGAGACATACATATTAAAAAACTTAAACTTAAAAAAAAACCACGCAGTAGACATTGATAAAATGTACGGTGTAATTGCTAAAAAACCGCGTCCGATTCTAGTGCATAAAGATTATTCACTCCAAGATTTCAATTCCCAAAAGGGCCTTACTTTTCCCCCACCCCTCAGGCCTGACTTTGTTCCCCCCACCCCTCAGGCCTGACTTTGTTCCCCCAACCCCTCAGGCTTAACTTTACCCAAGGACTCAGGTCCTTGGGGGGAGGTTAAAGTCAGCTTTAACCTCCCCCAAAGACCAGATGCTGGGTACGCTCATGGTTGCTATGAATGATGATATTGTTAGAAAGGGGTAGGTAACTGTCGAGATGACAGCTAATAAAGAAGTATTTCCATACTTCTTTATCAGCTGTCATCAAAGACAAAGACATGTTGCACCCAAGATTTCCCGAAATGTGCTGTCGTCTGTACTTAATATGAGATTTTTCAACCTCCAAGCGGATGAAGTCACCAGCGAAAGCTATTGGACCAATAAAACAGTTTACGTTTATTATTGTGACCACTTAGCACTTGTGAAGTTCAGCATAATTCACAATACCGTCATTAGTCCGATCATAAACCCCGGTTACGTCATGGATTAATGTCGTTATTATGAGCTTTAGTATAATCTCAGGACTTTTATTAACATTTGGGCAGTAAATACCAAGAATTTTTCAATTCGGATGACGCAACCTGTTAGAAGAAAATAGAATAGAATACTCTTTATTATGTACACCATATAGATTATAGAACATAAATAAAAATATTTTACAAAGGGCGACACAATGGGCGGTCGTATCGCTAAGTGCGATCTTTTACATTTACAGACAATCTTTGTATATTACTTACTTACTACAATACTTGTAAGTTGTGTTAATAAATATAAATTGAATGATCATTGACATATTCCGGGATTCTGGTATCATGGAACTTTGCAAGGGATCGGTGTCAACCAAAGGTACACCTTTCAGTCAATTTGGTTCAATCAAGCGAATTATAAGGGTCCTCACCTTGCTGTCATGTCAAAGAGACAAGAGATTTTGACAGGTTAGCGAACTGGAATTTACAAGATACTCAAGAGAACAATGACCAACACGGATTATATCCGATAAAAACTTAGTGTTTTACACACTATCATTCTCAATAATTTCAAAATACTTATATTGTTAAGAACATGTAAAGTACCCATTACTTCAAATTATGTTCAAAAAAATTGTTTGCTGTACAAAGTAAATAACGCAATTAATGTTTTTTTTCTATTTTTATAAATTATAAAATCAAAATCAAACCTCATTTAATGAAATTATGCTGAGAATTAGCACTTTTGAACGTCAATATTACATAAGACTGTCCCCCCAAAACGCCCGCCATCGCCACTTCCTAGTGCTTTCGCTGGGAAGAAGAAGTGGCGGAACAAACTCCCCAGCAGCACAGATGTCTCTTTATTTAAAAAAAAAACAGGTGACTTTATAGAGTACTATGTTGGTACAGTAAGGAACACAAGAAAACACAACATTGATGAAATTATATGCCAGCTAGCCACGCCAAAACAAAAACAAAAATTAAATATCATTAATATGGAAATGTAAGTAAGTAAAAACTTATTACCGTAATAAAATAAAAGTCCCAGGTATAAAGGGCGTGACAGCTCACATATTTATGCATTGTAAAAAGCAAATTATATGAACTTGTATAATGTGTCAGTAAGCTAATTCCGGAGAAAGAACACACACACTGTCTTGAGTTAATCAGAGCGACCAGCTTATCTTATCATTTAAATAGTCATTTACGGAATAATATGCCTTTGATCAAAGCTTGGATTTGATTTATGCTTGAAATTCATTGTAAGGCAAGTCTAGCAAAGCAGAGGTTTTCTTGTTATAAAAAGTTTTACCAAGCCCAAAAAAGAGTTATGAGCCTTTTGAAGTCGGTGAAAAGAGTCGGTACAAAGTGTTTGACTGCACTCCCGCCTGATGGGAAGCATGTGTCATAAGTTCTAGACTAATAGTGTGTTACGCAATTATCACGAAGGATCGCGTCATACTGTCGCGTCGCGCTAGTCTGCGGGGGGCATATTTACCGTTTTTGTTGTCACTGAAGTGCGTGTGTACCTACGTTAAAATATACCTAACTAGCGACTCGCAACGGCTTCGCACAGGTGCAATATTGATACTAAATATAGTATAGAAAACTGTTAACGTTCGGACCAGACGGAACGCGATGCCCCGCAATTTTTAAATCTGTAATATCTTATGCAATACATCATAAAATGTTCACTTAAATCATAATTATGCTGTAAAGGGCAATATAGATCTATATTAGATCTATATTAAATTAATCGTATTCCTATAAAAATCCGTTGCGTAGTTTTAAAGATTTAATCATTCTAGGGGACATAGGGAAAAAAAGTGACTTTGTTTTATAATATGTAGTGATCTTGACGAAATGTCAGTGAGATTGAGGGACCATTTCAAAAAAAGTTGCCACTTACGACACAATACGGAGGATGGGTCTGAGCACTTTTATTGCGATGTGTGCCGGGTGCGATGCACCAAATTTCGCTGTGTCGGTAGATTGGTCGTGGAGGGTCTGCAGATCAGTCTCCCTCTGGTCGTGTTTTTGGGTTAAATATTGCATCACCTCGCCCTACTGCCGTCTTCCTTCCTATTTACTCAGTTTTATTGAGTGAATAAGGCTCTTCAGAAACTAGCGCTCTTTACCATGAACGATTGCATCACTGCTTACCATCAGGTGGAATTGGGCTAAAAAAATAATTTTATGTCCCTCAGATAGATTTATAAAAAATATTTTATATTGAATACGTATTTTTTATTTCATTCAAATACTTAAGAAGATATATTGATTTGAAATGTCGCATGACGTCACGCCGTGGTATAAAATATACCACGGCGTGACGTAATTAGCCCCTACTCCGTAACTTTAATACGCTATATCCCAGTAGTTTTTGGGAATTTCGACAAAATAAATAATACGGGTCTTAATTTTTTTTATTAGGTATCTATAAGACGGTCTAATTTTTTTTTGATTTTCATACCTTGGACACATCCCTATTGCAGTCAAGCACTAGTTTATAATTATAAAAAAAAACCTCCTTTTATTGTATTATTTTGAATGTTATCAAGTATGAAAGCATTCATGGAATAGATAGGTATGTCTTTTATCTGTTTTTATAGATATGTCTTTTATCTGTTCTGGTCTTTGGAAAATTCAGAGACGTGAAAAATTAATCCATTCTAACTATCTATTAACAATTTTATGTAGTTAACTGTTACCATAAAATTGAGTCTAGGATGCCAAAATTATTGAGGTTATATATTAATTAAGTTCCGTAATTAAACAAACAAGGATCTTTTAAAAAAAAATTTTGTTATTTAAACAGCCCGGCTACCTTGAATGTGAATGAATGTTGTTTACAGGTTATGTTGAATTACAGGTACACAATTCTGTAAGTGTCCTTCTTACTAAAATAAGCATTGTTTTCCATCGGCTAAGGCTGGTCCATAGGCAAAAAGAATCTTGGTCACGTAATTTTAAATAACTTTTAAGGTACTAAGCAAGTAGGTAAAGGGTTTTAAAATTACGTGACCATGAAATAAATTTACTTGAGATCATTTTTATGTGATTGCCTAACCTTTATTATCCTTATGGGTTGGACGGGTTTTTTTTTTAACATATTGTATATTTTGAAGTGAAACTTTTTATAATGAATTTGAATGTAAAAAGCAAATCACTTTCCTGTTACGCGCCACCTTGGTTTTTTTTTATCGAAATTCAGTTATGACGTAAAAAATAATATCTATTTAAATTAGAAAGCGATAAAAATATTTATTCAAAAACAAGTGAATTTATCGTGTAAGTTTATTAATATTATAAGATTAATCAAACCAAAGACATTTTATTATATCTTTCGTTTGATATATCTTCTACGTGGGCGAGACTTTTGTATTTATTTGAACTTAACCTCATTTTTTGATAGTAGATAAGTATCAGTAAGTAAATATGAATCTATTAAAATATGTGTAATAGTAAAAAATTCATAAAAAATACTGGCAATCTAGTAAACATTAATTGAGGTCAAGCACTAGTTTATAATTTATAAAAAAAAAAACTTCTTACAAGCGTACAAGATGTACGGAGCCTGTAATCGATACTCAAAGTCTTTAAACGATTACGGTGGAGGCCTGCCCGGCGTGGGTAGAGCATCGCCGTGTCCACATGGCGGCAATCGGCCGCGATCTCTCGCGTCCGGCTCTGGTCCAGGCCATCGTCCGGAGCGAGAGTGCATGGCAGGCCGTCTCCTGCTTCTGCGAAGCAGTGATGGTGGCAAAGAAGAAGAAGGAGCACGTAAGGGAGCGGGAATCCCAGCGCTTTCACACCCCTAGCCGTGAGGTAGATGATGATATAGATAGCTAAAGAAACGGCCACCGTAGGTACGGGTTTGCGTGCGGTGAGAAGTGGGCAGCCCGGTAAGGACTAGGCCCGGGTCGACGGCGCGTTGTGTTTCACGCGCGCCTCAAAGAGATGTCTGCACATCGTAACGAGGTCCATGAAGACTGAAGCCTGGGTCAGAGTTGCGGGTTGGTTAAAAAAGAAACCGTGGCCCTGGCACACAGGCAAGTGAAGGAACACGGGTGGGTTATTACGGTGGGCTATAGTCAGTAAGAGTCTGACACGCCTTTCCCCTCCGCCCAGAACGGGTGAGGTTATTTGATAATTTCCCATCCAAAACAAAAAAAAGGTCTTTAAATGACACGCCTTATAAAAGCTTTGTTTGTGAGGAAATAACTTTTGAACTTGATAGACAGTTTTTGTGTGGGTGTATATTAGAAATCTATAAGCCTTACAAGGACTATATTTAATTTTAAGTTATTTTTATATTTCCGAAGTCCCAGGTGGGATATTGATATTTCTTGTTAGTTTTTTAAACAGTTTTGTCCTGCAAGGTAATTGTGTAGCACATAAAAAATTGCAACGTCTTTTATTTTGACAATTTGATAATATTCATAGAGTTTTCGTTCGAATTCCAAAAATGGCTCCATCTAGGTCAAAATGAAATCGGTGTTTGTGAAAGTTTTCACAACCAGCATTTAGTCACAGACTTCTTCTGCCCATGAATTCCCAATCTAGAGAAAAAATCGAAAAGTTCAACCTTATTCCTTGCTTAAATCCTGGGAATCTCTTTGCGAAACTTTAGCTTTGTAACTGAGTGAGAAAGTGAGCGCGCCATTTCATATTTATTGAACACGAAGAGGAAGGAGCTCCGAATTGTTTTTTAAATACTGTGATAGTCCGAGGCCTTTTGGCCTCGTATTTCTGATTATTTTTCTAATAATTTATGGGTACTTTTTTAAATACCTAATAATATATTATTATTTATTGTTTTTGCCTGTGCATATTAAGTCATTTTAGTGTATATTGTTGGCATTTTGATAGTGGATACAATCCGATTTCTATCCTTAGAAATGAAAGCGATCGAATTTACTGATTTAGACTTTTCCACCACCACAAACAACACCGCCTTAGATCGTCAGAAGAGGAGTAAAAAATAATATGACTTTGCGTCGTTTTGAATTTGATCCCATGAGAATAAAAAAAAATATCCTATGCGTTAATCCTGGTGATAAAACAACAAAAAAACCTTGCAATAGTTTTTGCATGAAAGGGTAATAAACATAGATCTAAACTTTTTCTTCTTTTGTTTATAATATTAGTAGAATAAAATGTCAATACTAAAACAATTGATCTTACTAAAGCAATTTTTATTTTGAGCTATATGTATATATTTCAGCTTAAAAAGCATTAAACAGTTTATTGAATACTCAAGCCATGGAATTCAGTAAACATTCAACGAAAGCCTGCGATTCAGCGACTGTGACACCAATTTGGCAAGTTTCCAAGAAAAAAAGATAACCTTCTTTTTTCAAATATTTCCCCGAGAAATATTTTCGGTTGACGTGACAACAAAATAGTGTTCAGCCAATATGACGTGTTAGTGGTGGAGCCTGATCTTTTATAAATCGTGTGATGTGTACGACTCATCTCTACAGGTCTGCTTATATTCCGGCTTTACAGGGCTGCTTACATCATAGCTTTATTTACACGTATTTTGTTTGTTTTCAGCGTGTGTATCCCGTTCGTTCCACCGGTGGACCTTACTAGTGGGACGATCGGTAATTGAATAAATACTATTTAATTGGGACGCAAGGGATTAATGTGATAATTATATTTTGAATTAGCTAGCATTGGTCCCACAATTTTTTTTTTTATAAATTATAAACTAGCGCTTGACCGCAATCCCGCCTGATGGTAAACGTTGATGGTAAAGCGCACTAGTTCATTCCTATTTACTCTAGCCTTGATGACACTCAAATTATAATCCGACGGAAACACCGCCGCTGGCAAATTGTTCCACTCCCTCCATGTACGCGGTATAAAGGAGGAGGCGAAACACTTCGTCCGGATCGTAGAGGTGTTAACAACGTAAGGGTGGAAACTCGCCGTACGACGGGCTGTCCGATGGTGGAACGGAGATGGGGGAATTAAATCATGCAATTCCCTCGCACACTCCCCAAAATGCATCCTATAGAATACCGAAAGGCTGGCTACTCTACGCCTGTGCTCACCAATGAGCCTCTCCACTGAATCCAAAATGGCCAGGTGACACTTAGCAACACCAGCCCAAATGTGGCTGCAGTACTCCACACACGAACGGACCTGTGCTTTGTAAATCATTAGAAGCTGCCATGGATTTACATGTTTGTCACATGGGTAGACCACGACCAGCTAGTCGATTATGTAAAATTCTAACCCTGAAAAATTAGGTGCAGTGAGCTTAGAGTGATTTGTCAATAGTTGCAATCGCTAGAATTAGTTGGAATGACAACTTCAGCTCGGTTTTTACCATGAGATGGTTACAGAATCGCACTGCTGGGTTAGGTTAGGACAAAGGATTATTCTGTAGTACGTTGCATACAAAAAGGTATAGTGACCAAAAAAAAAAAAAAACAATTTGAATACATTCTGGTTCTTTTTTTAAAATTTAATTGTAAATTCTTTTTTTTTAAGAAAAAGGCTTGTATAAATCTAACAATCCGTCGAACGACCGAGAATATATGCTTTAATGTATCTATAAAATGAATATAATATTCTTTACCTCGAAAATTGATTTTAACAAATATGATTGCAAATTAGTGGAAGCACTTTGGTTTTATCTAGAAGAGGTTGTCAAAATAGGACAGCCTTTTACGAGACATATCGAAAATGGTATACTTGTCAAATATCTACGCGAGCAAAGGACAGCAAAGTCAACATTAGAAAAGCGCGGGAAACGTTCGAACTTGGCGGGCGCGTCCTTTGAGTTTTTATAAAATAAAATAATTTTTAAGTATATATAAGATCAGTAGCGGTAGTGTATTGTATATATTCTGTTAATTAGTACAAATTTAGTTTAGTTTTCAATTCTTTTATAAATAATGGCAATCTTGAAGCAGAACAATTCAAAGCTTATATTCCGACATTCAACATTACTCGTATGGGGTTAGTTAGAGGGGTTCCGGCAGAATGGTCTCCGGAGGAGATTGTCAGTAACATCTCAGTACCTATTGGCTGCGGCCCTATTTTGAAAGTGAGACGACTGAACTTTAAAACTGTAATTGAAGGCTCTGTTGTTTGGAAACCAACACAGTCAATTGTCATTACTTTTGATGGCCAGGTCCTGCCAAAAAGAATATTTATGTGCTATAATGCCCTACCAGTAGACTTGTATATTTTCCCTACTATTCAGTGTTTCCATTGCTGTAGATATGGACACACAAAGGTACAGTGTAGGTCTAAGCCTAGGTGCTTTAAGTGTGGTCAGAATCACACAGGGGATACCTGTAATAGAGATAAAGACCCTTCTTGCTGCATGTGTTCAGGTTATCATTTTGCCACAAGTAAATCTTGCCCTGAATTTTCTAGGCAAAAACAAATCAAGACATACATGGCTCAAAATTCTGTGTCCTATGCTGAAGCCTTGAAAGTTCACCCTCCAGTAAGCAGAACCTATGCAGAGACGCTTCTTTCTTCCCCGTCCAATAACTTCTCCAGTAAACCCACTATTCCATCATTTAACAGAATACCCAAAAATATAGATTCCCCCACTACTAGCCACAAAAAGACAATATTTATAAAACCTAGATCCCCTCCAAAACCTTCATATGGGTATGATAAAGACTCTCATAATGCTTTAATCCAGGAATATAGTGCACCACAGCCAGCTAATGGTTGTGCCTTAAGAAAAGTAGAAGATAGTGAAACAAATAATTTGTCAACTAATGATTTTATTACAGCATTAATTCAACTTCTTTCACAGTTTAATATTTCACCGTCCAACGTTGCCTCTTATTTAAACCTTTTCTCTCTTCCCATTAATAATGGACAGACTCTCCAAAATAATGCAGTGGAACTGCCGCAGCCTGATAAGCAAAAAAAGTGATTTAATTCATTTACTCAATAAATATGAACCTTCAGTTTTTGCATTGGCAGAAACTTGGCTCAAGCCAAATCATGTTTTTAAAATAAATAATTACTATACCATTAGAGATGATAGATCTGATGGGTATGGTGGAGTAGCTATTCTCATAAAGAATTCTATTCCTTTCTCTATTATCCCTTTACCTCCTCATAGTGAGGATATCTCAATTGTAGCTATTAATGTATTTAACATTTGTATTGTTTCCTTATATATTCCTCATCCATCTTCTTCTTTACTTCTTGAGATTAACAATCTTTTTTCTCTTCTTCCAACACCCCTACTAATATTGGGAGATTTCAATTGCCACCACCAATTATGGGGTTGTTCAATTTCTAGTAACCATGGGGATGAATTATTAGATATAATAGACCATCTAAACCTATGTATCCTGAATACAGGTACTCCTACACGACGTTCTGCTCCTAATCAAAGTACAAGTGCTATTGACCTATCTATCTGTTCTCCTAACTTAGCCTCTTCACTAACTTGGTATACACTATCCTCTACTTATGGTAGTGACCATTTCCCAATAGTTATGTCCACTCCATTCCCTAAACCAACCCTTTCTAGAAAAACATCAAACCTTAAACATAAAGTCCCTGATAGGAATAACATCAATTGGGAAAAATATAGAACCACTACTGACTCGAACTTTTCTTCTCTACCGCCTATTTCTAATGGTAATGAAAATGCGTGTGCTAGGTCTTTAACAAAGTTACTAATGGCAGCAGCAGATGAAGTGTTCCCTGCTAAAAATAATAGCTCTCATTCAATACCTAGGCCTCCATGGTGGGATTCAGAGTGTACAGATGCTATTAAAAAACGTAAAGAAGCAGAATTCAATTATAATCTTGACATGTCCGATGCTAACTTTGATGCCCTAATCACTATTAATACAGAAACTAAGAAACTTTTGAAAAAGAAAAAATATGCAGGTTGGCAGAGTTTCTGCACAACAATATCTCCCAATACTCACCCGACTATAGTCTGGCAAAACATACGTAGATTTAGGTCTGCATTTACACAACCATATCCTCCTATTCCCAATTCCCTAGCTGCCGAATTCCTAGATAAACTTGCTCCACCGTGGGTTCCTCAAGGTATTAACATCACATCATGTGAATCTGTTACGGCCGATTCTCCTATGACTTTGCATCTCTCATTCACCTTAAATGAGCTGAAAGGCGTAGTACTAAATACAGTAGATTCTGCTCCAGGTCTTGATGGCATTCCATACTCGTTTTTTGCTAATCTAAGTGATAATATTCTTAATTATTATTTAAAACTAGTCAATTCTATAATGAAAACGGGAAACATTCCATCCGAATGGAAATGTCAAATGGTGTTGCCATTTTTAAAACCGAGTAAAAAACCTTCGGACGTTTCTTCTTATCGACCCATAGTTCTATCTTCAGTGTTAATTAAATTAGTAGAACATTTAATAAAAAACCGTCTAGAATGGTACATTGAAAGCGAAGGCCTACTGAGCAGTTCGCAATACGGTTTTCGAAAAGGGAAAAGTACCACTGACTGTATAAGTATTTTAACCACAGATATCCGTTCCTCTTTTTCCAAAAATCAGTCTACAATTGCAGTTTTCTTAGATATAAATGCGGCCTATGATAACGTGGTACTTTCCGTATTAAAAAACAAATTAGACGTTTTAAAAGTACCACACAATCTTTCCAACTTTATAATTAACATATTAACAGACCGTACATTTACACATTTGATTTAGATTTTTCCATAAACAATGAAGTAAAAATACTGCAGTATGCCGATGATCTACTGTTTTATTGTTCAAGTAATTCCATAGAACAAGCTTGCTCTGTTGTTACTTCTGCTTTATCGTCATTATCGTCATGGTTACATGTGAATGGTTTGGAATTATCCATATCTAAATGCGCAACTGTTGTATTTACCCGCAAAAGAAATATTCCTCAAGTAAACCTTACTTATAAAGACGTCCCGATCCCTATTAAAGACAACTTTAAATACCTGGGAGTTATTTTAGACTCCAAACTGAGTAGTATCCCACATTGCGATTATATAGCCAATAAATGTGAAAAACACCTAAATATGTTGAGGTGCCTCTCAGGTGTTTGGTGGGGCGCACATCCTTCTTCCTTAAAGTTGATTTACAATGCAATTATTAGAAGCCTTTTAGACTACGGTTTATTTATTGTAGAACCTGGTAGTGTCAAGGCCTTCAAGAAATTAGACATAATACAATCTAAAGCGCTACGTATTATTTCGGGTGCAATGAAGTCTAGTCCAGTGAATGCACTCCAAGTGGAGTGCGGCGAAGCCCCATTACATCTTAGGAGACAGTTTCTCTCAGACAAGTATTTCTTCAGAATTCTACAGTTCTCTAGTCATCCTCTCATCCCTAAACTGCAACTTTTACTGTCTGAAATTGAATCTTCAAGCTACTGGTCCAACAAATCTCCACCCTGTTTAGTTGTTAGTTATAAGAAGTTCATTTCCCTTTGTTCCCCCACACACCGTTCAAATAAACTCCCTTTATTTTGCGTCAGTTATGACAGTTTACACTTTTCTCCCAGTATAATATATAATTTTGTTAGTAAATCTGATCCCCGTGTTCAATTAAAATTTAAGCAATTAATATCTGAACAGTTTATTGATTTCCATTACATTTACACTGATGCTTCTAAACCTGCTGCGATTGACTGTGTAGGTGTTGGGGTTTACCATACACAATATGATGTAGTTCAAAAAATTAAATTTCCTCCCGAGACTTCTGTTTATACGGGTGAATGCTTCGGAATACTTAGGGCTGTCGAATATGTTCGTATGTGTAAACTTAAAAAAGCTATAATTTTCACAGATTCTTTAAGCGCTCTTCAAGCAATTGCCAAATTTCCATTTAAACAAAAATCGCAATTAGATATTATTTTTAAAATAAGGGAAATAGCATTCACACTTCAGTTGCAGATGTTTGATTTACAGTTTATTTGGATACCAAGTCACAGTGGCATCCAGGGTAATAATGTGGCGGATAAATTAGCAAGTGATGCAGTGCAATGCGGTGATTTGTTTCCATACAAAAACTACTGTCAAGATCTTGTGGCTTTACCAAAATCTTTTTTAAAGAATGCCTGGCAGGAGGAATGGCACTCTGGCAGTAAATTGAAGGGACAAAATTATGCCCGTATTCAACCAGAACTTCCTGCAAAGCCATGGTTCTTAAGAGCAAAACTCAGTAAGATTGAGACGTCAACTTTGACGCGCATGAGATTAGGACACGTTTGTTCCCCAGCCCATCTCGCCAGGCTGAGAATTGTTGACGATTCCGTTTGTGAGTGTGGCACAGATGTTGGTGATCTAAATCATATAATCCTCTCCTGTCCTCTTTATGATCGCACTTCCTTTATAGATAGTCTTTTGTCTCATGATATTCCTTTTCCAACTTCCATTATTGCCTTACTTCACACTAACGACATCAATGTATATAAAAGTATAGCTAAATTCATCTCGTTAAATAAAATAAAACTGTAAATATCCATCTAATTCATATCCTCATCCTCTTTTGTAATACGTGTAAATATTTTTTCCTTATACTGATCTTATATCTTCCAGATAAATATCCAAATTTTCGTTCCGTTTTTACCTTTATTCCTTTTCCCTACCTTTTACTCGTCATTGGCTAACACAAAACGTGGAGTGCCAGAACAAAAAAAAAAAAAAAAAAGTCAACATTAAAATATCTGCCTGTAGCGAGGAAATGAATATATTGATTTCAACTGTCCGAAATCCGAGAACCCTGATATTTTGACATTATGGTATTTTGAGAGTCTGGTATGTATTCTGAGATGGAATTGAATAAATTAATATGAAAACTCATAATATTGTATCAATTGTTGCTTAATTTAAAAATGGATCAAGCCTTTTACTTCATGGATATAACAGGTAGCAGTTTAAATTAAAAGAATAAAACAATAAAGGTTTGGCGATTATTGTTGCTGAGGGCTGATTTTTCAATCAAAAAAGGTTTGGAAAAAATACTAGTAGGTACTAGTAGTTAGTACCAATTAGGTAAAGTGAGTTGGCTTTCTAACTAATGCTAAGGATTAATTTTATTGACAGTTCAATCTACCCACCATTCACCTAACTTTTCATGAGAGATTTTTACAAAATCGATCGGCAGTTATTGATAGCCGCCCTTACGGTAAAGGTCAAAGTGGAGTACCACTTTTGACATTTATTGTTTTTTTTTTCTTCTCTCTTTGGCTTCGCACGGTTTGTGCATTCAGCCGATGTCAAGTGTTGTGACACTTGTTGTTAGTACAATAAAGTTCAAAAGTGGTAATCCACTTATAACCCTTACTGTATGTTTGTGTGCCTCAGTTTCGTTCGCTTTCAGCTCGCATTTCCACATTCGACCATCAATGGATTTTTAATCGAAATAAAGTGCCCGTACCTTTTCTAATGCTTGCCTGTTCAATGTTCCTGTAATATGCCTTTTTTGAAACAGAGCACAATTTTTTTTACTAATGGAACCCCTACAGTGTTTAAAGGAAGTTTTTGACAAGCTAATGACGGTAGCGAAACAATAGAATTGAAAATTAGGAGCGGATGTCGAGAGTAATTCGAGGGTCTCCGAGACCTAAAAGGTCTCTGAAACCCTCGAGTTACTCTCGACATCTGATGCCTAATTTTTAATGTTAATGGATTTTAATCGAGACCGAGAGCATTCGTTCTCGTTTCAAAATTGTTAATAAATGTATATATTCAAATTGTGAAGGAATATAAAAACTTTTGAATTCTGAAATATAGGAATAAATTTTTAAATCTGAGAACAAGGCCATAAACCTTTTACTTTCACTTTAAAAGCTGACCGCCATGTTGGGCCTATTATAATTCCAAATTTGAAAACGTGACCATTTATGACGACATGTTTATATCAGGGGCAATTTATTCTTAATTTTAAAAACGCTCAGTTTGGTCTCAGTCTATAGGTGTCCAAATTCCTACCTAAATTTTTCAAGAATTTATGACACTGATTGTTGCCGAGGTGAGAACATTTTTAATTACAAGCTTTGGTCCTGGTAGTGGTGGCCCTGTCTTTTCAGCACCCAGTTTAGAGTTTTGTAAGTTCGTCCCAGGCAGGTGCGATATTTGGCATAAATTATTTTATCATCTATGTAGCTCATTACTCTCAAAACTGTGAACGAAAAATATAAGGATGAAACCGGCGGCATTTCCTAAAATTGGACATGTAACTGTAAAATCTACTAAACCGTACCGGACCGACACGGAGATTACAGTCTAATCACAGAGAGGAGACCTGTGTAGCAGGGAAAACTTCTACGCTAAATGATGCAAAAATGCGCGGTAGTTTAATTTAGAAGCCCGCGAGTGTATTATAAATTTTCATACTGTTGCTCAACCAAATCTGCAAAACATGGGATCTCTTACCCAATGAGTTATCATAATCAAATGATTGAAGAAACAAACACATAAAATTCAAGTTATAAATACAATGATTTATGGCTACTAAAACTTTATGTTGGCTAAATATAGTAGCAGATAAGCTATACGATCAAAATGCGCAGTTTTCGCGTCGAATACTGCGTCAGTCAAATTTCCAATATGTTTTCAGTTGCGTCAATGTAATGATATAATACACAAACACACATCACGGCTGTAATCCTTGGAGGGTTGGGCAGAAAGGTGTTCCTTTATTAAACCCATATTATGACAGAGAGAAGCCTGTTTTACAGTGCAACGCCTTCTATCGAGCTATGAGTCAAACTTTTGCGATTATTGATTTAACAATTACAATTACCTAATATAAAAATCAGAACCAAAGTCACCGACATAGCTCTTCGAGTCGCTAAAATTTAGTGGCAGTGAGCGGGGCACAATGCTCTTAGAACCGATGGCCGATGGGGCAGTAAGGGTCTGGAGTGGCGGCCACGTACCGGAAGACACAGCGTAGGGAGGCCCCCACATGGTGGACCGATGACCTGGTGACGGTCGCGGGAAGCCAGCCGATGGATGCGGGCAGCACAAGACCGGTCATGGTGGAAAGCCTTTAGGGAGACCTTTGGCCAGCGGTGGACATCTATAAGCTGAAGAAGAAGAAGAAGAATATCAAAATAAAATAATACAAAAACAGGTTACTCCACTACAGTAAGGAAAAAGTCTATCAAAATATTGCAGAACATCTCATCACAGTCGGTCAGTGTGTCAATATACCACCTACAGTCAGTCGTTTATCACAATAATTGCGGCAATGAGAGTCGGTATGCGAATTTGATTGCCATAACTCAATGCGAAGGTTGGCGACCACTGACTACAGTATAAAGTTCAGATAATGTTACTATAGTATGTTCTAAAACAATCTGATGAATATGTCAACAAATGCTTTCAAAAATACACGCCAATGCTAATTTTTAAGTGCCACAAAATGAGAATTCACCATAGAGACTGTAATTATGTATATTACACCCGTATTTCGCCAGCTATATCTTAATCCCATGTGATTGTGGGCGGGCCATTTGCCATCGAATGGACACAAATCTAGTGTCCAACAACATTAGAAGACAACATTTTTGTTTAATCCCGTCAAATTAAGATACAGCATAGACAATTTATTCTCGATTATAAACAGGGCGACTAAAAATACGCCAGTTTACGTCAGGAGCGCACTAATTTGACAGGTCCAAACTGACATTTCATCTTCTGTCCTTTTCTTAATGAAATAGAAAGAAAAAGATGCACTAACTTAAAATTAGTTTGCGAACAAGAGAATCAACGCCAATGTTCAAGAGACCTCACCAACAGGCTGTCTCTCTATAGGCGTTTTCTTTGTGGTAGGCCACATCGGCTGCCGGTAGAAGTTACCACCCACCAATCAAAGTCTTGCCGCCAAGCGATTCGTCGTGTTCCGGCATGATGTCTGGTGAAGCCGTATGGAGGAGGGGTCTGAGCAGTTGTGTTGCGATGTGTGCCGGGTACGATGCGCTAAGTGTTGTTGTGTCGGGAGTTTGGTCGTGGAGGGTCTCCACATCAAACTCCCTGTGGCGCAGCATCGTTGGTCGTGTTGTTGGGTTTAACATTGCACCACCTCGCTCAACTGCCGTCTTCCTTCCTATTCAGTAAGTTTTTTAAGTGAATGGGTTTAATAAACTAGCGCGCTTTACCATCAACGATTGCATCACTGCTTACCATTAGGCGGGATTGCAGTCAAGCGCTAGTTTATAATTAATAATAAAAAAAAGAAAATAAGCTCATTCTTACGTCTTATACTCGTAGCATTGAAACAGTCTTGCCTTAATAACATAGATGACACGGTACAGAACCAAGGCAAACGCAACAGCACTCTAAATACGTTATTGTTTTGGATCCGCAGAGCATTGTAGGTATTCACGTCAGTATCGGTGGCCTAGTGGTATCTACCGCTCCGTCAGACGCTTCACTTAGTGTAAATTATTACATCACCACCGCCCTCAAAACGGTGAAGGTAGAGGCGAAAACTACGACGATATATGACATGTACTACTGCATTGAGAGGAACTGGGCCCGCATGGTAGACATGCGGGCCCAGTTCCTCTCATCGAGAAAAGGGCTGTCTCCCAGGAGTGGCAACATTATAGGCTGATTATGTAATTCACACAGGATTCCCGAGTTCAGCACTTGCAATATACATATATGTAATACGTACGTGTATACGCTCGGGGGTATATGTGTACCTATTGATGTTATTGCAACGCAAAATAGAATATCACGGCCACGTGCTCCGACACGATAAATATGAGCTACTTCAACTGATTATGATGGGCAAGGTAAAAGGGAAGAGGCGCGTTGGAAGAAAGAGAAAATAGTGGCTGCGAAAGATCAGGGCGAGGACCGGCATTACTTCCGTCGAAAAGCTGTTCAAGACCGACTCGGTTGACAAGATTGAGCACAAAAAGCTGTCGGCCAACCTTCAGGATTGAATAGGCACTGGAAGAAAAAGAACGGTATTTACAGAAAAAAAAAACATAGCTTTGAGTGGACCAGCCCAGTCAGTGCACGCATTAGTCAATGATCGTGTAACTCATCTCAGAACTTGAGGAGCCCAACAAATGTGTAAATTAGGACAACGGCATGATGCATAGTTCTCCTAAAAACGTCTAAAAATATCATTCAATACTTTGAAAACAAAGAACACATTCAATTTAGAATGGAATAGTTTGGACTCACTAAGTCCCTTAACTGATTGCTTAAGAATTATACCCGCACAGGGTTTGTTTACAATTTCATGATATACTTTTACATCATACCATACGTATTGTGGGTGTGTATTCATACGCAGTTGGCTGTATTACGTAGTTTGCCCTATATCAATATTTGGGTTGTCTATCTCTGTTTGTTTAGTCGCCAAAGGGTTATTCTGCACCTCGGTGTGGTTATCACACGTCTAACTTAAGAAATAGTCGCAGATATGAGTAGGGTTGATCCTTTGTTATACCAAATGTAGTAGTTCTGAAGCTTTACTTTATAAAAATATATTAGTCGACCAAAAAATGGACGGCGCGACAAGAACTGCGAAGAAAAATTATCATTAATATGGAATATTATACATATATGAGATTTCAGTATCAAGCGCCGTCGTATATCTATGACAGCGCTTGATACTGAATAATGAAACTGAAAGCGAACAACACATTTAAACTACATTAAATGTGGTTAATGTGTTCAGTATCATTGATGCAATTGGTCTTACTAGAGCTAAGTTCATAACACTACACGGTTGAAGACGACGCAAGATCTTGCATCGCATGTTTAGTTGTTTTACACGATCATATATGAATTCAGAGTACTAGAATACCTCGGCCGTAGCTACGGATGTTAGACGCCCTAGGTTGAGGCTTATAGAAGGCAGGCAATGTCGCTCCGCCGCCGGCCCGGTTAGGAAAATATATACACTTTTTTTAAGCACGGTCACGGACAGTTCATTATGGAATTTTAGATTTTGATCATGCTTGGTTCCAGAAGTTTCGGACGATGGCCGAATTGGAAGTGTGTTCTTGATTATTCTCTGGAGCCCCGGCTGTTATGAATAATAATGATAGTAGGTTACTAAACCAAAACATGAGCTGAGATTTTAATTAGAAAATGCCAGAATATTTGTAATAAAATGGAGAAAAACTGAATATTTGTATTGAAATGGAGAAAAACTGAATATCTGTATTAAAATGGAGAGAAACTGAAGGTCAATTCTCGTAGTTAATACCCGGTCGCTGGTTCACCTTGGCGACAACCAATGTCAAATACCTGTCAGTAATGTAAGGGAATTAGAGATATTTTTGAAATACAGGGTGTATCTGACATCGTAACGCAAACTTCGCGAAAAGGCTAGACCGCATGCCACTAATAAAATTATGATAGTCATTTATGTCGTTAATAAACGGTTACAGAATTCAAAGTGTTTAAAAAAAATTTTCGGCTCGGCAGCCGTGCGAGTTTGTAGGTCGTTGATCCCTGATGTGAACTCTATTAAATCAGCTGATAAGATAGTTTTTCGAGTTTGTTTTCATTAATTAATTCTTACTTTAAAATCTTATTGGGTTATTAAAGTATAGCAATTATGAACGGCCTAAAGTGAAAAAAACTACATATATATTTTTTCAAATCATGAAAAAGCCGCCATTAAATTCCACCACTGGGGGGTTCAGAATCATGTACTGGATCCATGGTACTCGTTTGTGCGTCGATGTCAGATACACCCTTTATATGTAGTGACTAAGATCGAACTGTGAACATTTTATATTTTCCCCCATTTTCATTTGCACAAAGTCAAGACACTCAAACCACAACTAACTAAAGAATATTTATGTTTTTATTTTAAACTTTGCCCCACACTAGGTATTTTACACCTGTATCGTTTACATACATGTAATCTCAGATACACAAACAGCCGGCCCGGAACAACTACCTATAAGGCCATACAAATACTTGTTCCGTGCGGGAATAATAATCCATACTACCTAATATTATAAATGTGAAAGTGTGTTTGTTTGTTTGTTTGTCCTTCCTTCACGCCGTAGCTAAGCAATCAATCGACCTGATTTTTGGCATACAGTTAGTTGAAAAGATGGAGAGTAACATAGGCTACTTTTAGTCCTAAAAAAAACATCAAATTCCCAAGGGAGATTACTGGAATATTTGTATGTGTACACCAAATATCCTAATATTATAAATCGGAAAGTGAGTTTGTTTGTTTGTTTGTTCCGCTTTCACGCCGTAACTCCTCAGCCGATTGTTTTGAAATTTTGCAGACGTAAAGTTAGAAGTCCGGATTAAATAATAGGGTATTTTTTTTATCCCGGAAAAATTATATTCACGAGGGAAATCTAAAAGCGCGATATAACCGATCTCCACGCGAGCGAAGCCGCGGGCGGAAAGCTAGTAAATAATAAATGGTAATTCGAAAAGTCGTTTGAGAAATTAATATCATTCAGAAGTAAAATATTTATGGTTAAAACAAAAGTGATATCAAATGCTTGGCACTTTATTGGTTCGAAGCTCGAAAATAAAGTAATTTACATCGTTTTCGAACAAATACTTCTCTGTTACGCAAAAGGATAATAAAAAAACCGACAAGTGCGTTCGGATTCACGCACAAGGGTTTGATATAGGGATGACATTTTTTAAGGTCTTGAAAATAATATGATGTACCTAGTATTATTCAAATGTCTAGTATTTAATGCTATTAATTTCTCTGTATGTTATAGAAAAAAAAAAGCTATTATAATATTCTCTTTGCCATAAGATTCTATGTTATAATCTTCTCCATTCACTTATTACACTACACACACTTAACACGTTTTTCGAAGCCGAACAAAATGTTATCGGATATAAAAAAAACTGTTTTATTATTTGTTGTTATAGGGGGAACGGAAAAACATTTTCTTCATGGTAGGCCTTAACTTTTCCCCTGCCTTCAAGCGATTCGTCGTGTTTCGGCATGATGTCTGATGAAGCCTTACAGAGGACGCGTCTGATCTGAGGCCCTAGGCTGCTATTACAATAGTGTCAGAATGGTCGATCAGTTGACAGCCTCCATGGCGTACCAGTAGCGAAAGCAGTCGCTGCGCAAGGAGGCGTGGGTTCGATACCCGCGCAGTGCAAATATTTGTATGCATGAATATGAATATTTGTACTGATCTGGTCGTACCACGGAAAGCACGTTAAGCCGTTGGTACCGGTTGCCATACGAACATCTAATGACAGTCATTACGGGTTGTTGGGGCCCTCAAAAGTCCAACAATTAGTCTAACTGCAATGCTTCGATTATCGCCCTCAGGTTGTGGTTGTCAGACGGCAGTCGCTTCACGGAAAATATCGAAGTTTAGCCAAAATCAGCAGTTAGACTGGTAAAGCGGACCTCAAAGCAAAAAAAGCTTCGGATGCGACTGGGATTGACGGTGAGATGATGATGAGAATAGTCGATCAGTGATCTCACAATTATATATTTAGACAATTTTCATAATCTACTAACAAAATGGTGTCATTATGACGTTCCAGATTCACTGACACTCTACTCCATAGACATACATTTTTAAATTGACTAATAGTTTTTAGAAAATCATATCTACTAATGCGGCAATGTCATTCTATCACCATTCCATAACGACGACGATGAGACGACTGACCAATAAAATTGACCGATCATTATGAATTTAGCAGATTACGATCTTTTAGCACAATAACAACGGAATGACAATAGAATCGTGTTGGAATGACAAATTTATAAAAAATAGCAGACTATAGGATAGGGCCCCCAGCTGTGTTGCAATGTGTGACGGGTGCGATGCGCCAAATATTGTTGTGTCGGGAGATTGGTCGTTGAGATTCTCCAGATTAATCTGCATTTTTTTTGCATCCGGGGTGGAAAATTCTCATGGATGTCCGCCGCACTGGGGCGGGCGACGGGGTCTGTCAGACTCTTACTGACTAAAAATACACCTATACCGGAGGTTGTGAGAACGAACACTACTTCTGCAACCCCCGATTGGTGCTCGGGTGGTGCCTCCTCGGGTCAGGGGGGGGAGTGAGGTGTATGACTCCCCCCTTGACGTCTAAGAGTGGCGCGCGTGGAACACTTCGCGCCGCCACCTCGAGTCCTGATGTTTGGGTGGCGACAGATGTCCCCGGGTCTGTCGCCCCTGGACCCATTTAGGGGAGCTGGAAGAGGGCGTTATCCACCCTCCATCGACGCCCAGTGCACCTGCGGCGGGCCGGATGAGAGGACGAGATCTCCCTCTCCCTTTCCCTGGACTGGATTACCGCGAAGCTCTCACGTGATCAGGACTTATACGGATGAAACCGTGGGCAGATGTATAATTATAATAAAAAAAAACTATTGTTTCATGTGAAATCTTATCAAAAACGTATTAATGCTGATGTGTCATTGGAGATTGAGTGACACGTAAACAAAATTACTTTAACCTTTAGGATTTAGGTATATATTTAGCCGCAATCCAGAATTTAATTCTCGTTGTGTAATCAATATAAGGCATGATAATAAGAGTGTAATATAGACAAATGAGTGCTAGCCTCAGGATGGCTGCCACACCATGTCTAAAATATAAGTGCTAGCAACACAATTTCAAAAAAATTGTGCTAGCCACACCATGTCTAACAAATCTGTGCTAGCCACACCATTTCTAAAAAATAAATACCTGCCTCACCATGTCTAAAAATCTGTGCTAGCCACACCATTTCTAAGAAATATGTGCCTGCCACAATATGTCGAAAAAATTTGTGCTAGCCACACCATTTCCAAAAAATAAGTGCCTGCCACACCATACCTAAAAATTCAATGCTAGCCTCACCATTTCTAAAAAATAAGTGACAACCGCACCATATCTAAAAATCTGTGTTAGCCCCACCATATCTAAAAAATAAGTGCTGGCCACAGTAAGAATAAAAAGCCATACTATGTCTAAAAAATAACTGCCAGCCACACCATATCTATAAAAATCAGTGCTAGCCAGATCATGTCTAAAAATCAGTGCTAGCCCCACCATGTCTAAAAAATAAGTTCCAGCCACACCATATCTAAAAAATCAGTGCTAGCTACACTATGTGTGGTCAGCCTTAAGAGAAAATTTCTAATTAGTACGAGTACAAGTCTTTGTTTGATCTTCACATTCGACTTTGTGATGCAAATAATTTCGTATTTCGCTGACCTTTGACTACTTCTTGTCTTATAACGATACTCTGAAATTAATTCCTTGAAATTCTTGTTGATTTGTGATAAATATATGCTTAAATATTTTTTGTTCTCTTTTCCTTTTTTGGAAGTTATGAGAATTTTAATACTTTGATTCTCTGAATCCAACTTTTCAAATTGAAATGGTATTATTGTTAAGTAACGTGGAAAGTTATTGACTTACGCAGTGCAGCTTTTGTTATGAATTTAATTTAAAAAAATTGAGTTTAAATAAAAATTGGTGTCAATTTTTAGAATAGGTATTTTGTTTTGAGTTGACACGATGTAGAGTGATTCCATACGAACTGTTATCTTTAGTGTTTAAGGAGTGCTTTAGCAATAGGGTTTCTGTTACACATTGTATTTCTTTTATACACCAGCGACTCGCGTCGACAATTGAAATTCATTTTGCTGTCAAGAGCTGGTTGATTCACATCGACTTGATGCACACATGTACATAATATGTCAAACCTGGCTGGTTATCTGACTATTGAAAAATCAGCCCTCAAAATATTTGAATTTGGGATTGAAATTCAAATTCCAACACCGCCAGTTTATAACAAATCTATTCCAATCTTTTTGATATGGTAATCGGTGACGGTGGATTAAATCTGCAACTCAGATTTAATCCACCTATAACTTATTTCTTACTCTTTGCTGAATATAGAACTCCTTTATATCGTTTTTTTTTTGTAAAATTATATGTATCCTTATCAGACTGGCGGCAACATAAAATGCCTTTAATTAGCGAGCGGTAAACAGCGGATAATTAAGTGTTAATTCATAAATCAATTCTGGAGACCGATAGCGGAGTCAAACAGGTCAATTATGCGGATCTGTCACGCGACAGAGCGCATGGTCTCGACTGAGGATGACTAACTCTGAGGCAATGCTTTTATAATGAAAGTCATATTTATTTATTAAATATATAAAAAAAAGCTTTATTATGTTATGACAAAAAACGCATTACAATATTTAAAATAAAAAGAATTTTGCAATGGCATTAAAAAGGAGGGCAGTAGCGGCCATGTTGGCAACGACCCCGGCTAGGTGTCGTAAGTCAAGGGTTTGAGCTTAGGAAGGCACATTAGTTCTTGTAATTTAAATCAACGCACACAATTTTTACTCAAAACGGCGAAGAAATGATGAAGTCGTCATGAGCACCTAAACCTCGAAGACATGTGAAGTTTACCCGCGTGGTGGATTATGGCTTACTCTGATATTACTGAGAAGAGATCTGCGCTCTAGTAGAGGGAACATTACGATACCTTAATTCGCAAATGAGTTAAAGCTATGGGTAACTCCGTGTAAACAATTTTTAGGAGATGCTTAAAACGGTATATTTTTTATACATCATTTAAGGAAAAATCTAAAATACCGTTGTTAGATGATACGGTAAGTTAGTTAGTGTTTTTGATAATGTAGAGTCCTTTATACATATTAAGTAATTGGCTGATCGCCACTCCAGTGCCATCCGATTTTATCACTCAAGAAATTATCTCGGCTTCAATATCCTCAAGTCTTTTAACATAAAATATGCTGCTATTTTAATGACACCAAAAATCTTTTTCAAAGTGCCAGATAATTACCGAAAGCTACGACTGTCTTATGTAATATTGACGTTCACAAAGTGCCGATTCTCAGCCTAATTTAAATAAACGACTTTTGATGTTGAACATTGTTCTGTTGTTCAATTATAGAACGTTGAATACAGATTTAATAGAAGATAGAATATTGTTCTGTGTGTATGACAACATGTTATTCGTCATTGCTATAAATCGACATAAACAATTCTGCAGTTGTAACGATGACTCAACAATGTTGTTGTTATTTTGTTTGGTTAGATTTCCTTGTATTCATTTATTTATTTATCGTCGATACGGGTCGTCAGTGGCTCGATAGTGTGACAACTGGGTTTTCATACAAAGGGGTATCGTGTTACTTAGTAGCCGGGTTAGGGAGGTTTGATCGATCGAGATCTGAGCGTCGGTTGCAGGTCACGGGGAGTTAAACACCTCACTCCCTGACCCGCAGTGGCGGTCCGGCACCAATCGGGGGATGCGGATACAGTGTTCGTTCTCGCAACCCCCGGTGTAGGTGTGAGATGGAACCACGGGGTGGTTTTTAGTAAGAGTCTGACAGACCCCGCCATCCAAGAGGATTTTTTACGCCGAGGAAAAAAAGGGAGGTCTGATTGGCACTCGCTCCATGTACAGCTGCAACCAGTTTGATTGGAAATCGACTAATTTTTTTTTTTTTTTGACGTGATAACGTCTATTAAATCGGTATGCTGGGAGTCATTCGCGAAAACTGCGTAACGGCCGAATCTGACGCTACACGGAGTCCACGCCTACTAAAACTAACCTTAGCCTTGTAGCTTTAGAGTGCAATATTATTTACCTAAAAGCACGGTTGTAAACAATTAGTAGCAGTTTTTCGCATACATGATTAAAGCATTGATAGCCGAGTGGTGAAACGCTCGGATTAATATCGACTCACTCAAGAGGTGCCGCGGATCGATTCCTGACGGCAACGGACGTTTTTTATCCTTTTTAATTTTTAAATTTTTCCTTTTTAATTTTTCTTTTTCTTTTTTCTTTTTCTTTTTGCTTTTTTTTTATTTTTTAGAAAATTTAAACAAACTATTAAATAAAAATATAAATGTTATACATTACTTTATTTTAAATAATTTCATTGCACCCAGAAAAAATTACCATGTAATAGACGTTATCACGTTCAAATATCGGCAGTAGACGGAGTTCTACAGACAGCCAATTTTTTTTAATAATTATAAACTAGCGCTTGACCGCAATCCCGCCTGATGGTAAGCAGTGATGCGACCGTTGATGGTAAAGCGCGCTAGTTTATTAAGAGCCTATTCACTCAGAAAAACTGAGCGAATAGGAAGGAAGACGGTAGTTGAACGAGGTGATGCAATGTTAAACCCAACAACACGACCAACGATGCTGCGCCAAAGGGAGATTGATCTGAAGACCCTCCACGACCAAACTCCCAACACAACAACATTAGGCGCATCGTACCCAGCACACATCGCAACACAACTGCTCAGACCCGTCCTCCGTACGGCTTCACCAGACATCATGCCGGAACACGACAAATCGCTTGGCGGCAAGGCTTTTTCTGGTGGGTGGTAACTTCTGCCGGCGACCGATGTTATGGCCTACCACCGAGAGAAAGTTTAATAGCAATATAATTGGACAAAAAGTTTATTGAGACGGTGATAAGGTAATGTGCAACTTGTTTTCCTGGACGTAAGGACCCAGTAGCAGCCTCAAGTTAATGGTTTTTTTTTAAAACGTTGTCCACACTAGCAATTACTCCTATATCGCAGGTGCCTTTATAAAAACGTTTGAACTCACAAACACAAACAGCCAGACCCGGAATAACTATTTGCCGCGACCCGCGACGCAGCAGTCAATAGCTTAATCACTGTGCCAACTGTACCGTAAAATTTGGCTTTCCGTTTATCATTGGTTTCTTTTCTACCAAAGCACCTGCAGTCTAATCTCTTCGCCACCCACGGTTGACTGGTAGAAAATGCCTAAGGCATTAAGTCCGCCTTTGTAGATTTCTTTATGCGAAATTATCTATACCTGTAATAAATCTGTAAAAGTATTAATAGGGTAGTTGACTAAAAAAAAAAAACTAATTAGTCCGTCGGACAGATTTCCAAAAAATACTCGACACGTATTTTGTCTTTTCTCATATAAACAAAAAATGAAGACGACACAGTGCGTTGAAAACTCATGTGACGTCACTGCACGCTACACTTTTTAGCGACCAGTGACATCACCAGCTACCACTCCTGATCTTTCATGCCTTTTTTATTTGTCAATTTTTATTGATTTGATAAAACAAAATATACGTATCCAATAGTTTTCTAAAATTTGAATGACGGACTAAATAGAATCAATTTTTTTACCCAGGAAACAACCCTATTCTGTACATAGCAAATATCAAAAAAATAAATGGTAGGGGGTGTTCTTAGACCGACACAGAACCCAAATATGTGTATTTAATTTTTTTTTGTCTGTCTGTGTTTGGTTGGGCGAACCTACCCGAAACTATCAAAAAAATCCCAATCAACCTTGAGCATTAATGCTTTATAGATAAACCCCCTTATTCATATAAGCTGTATGTAAACATACATTTTTGACCTTTTAACGTTATTTAACTTTAATCATCGCTTATAGATAAACCCCTTAAACACTATGGTTTTTACTCATAAAGGATGATTTAACTTAAGTGACGTTAAAAGGTCAAATGTATGGTGAAAGAATCGCTAATCGAGAGTTTTGGCGGGAAGGTCAAGCTGAGTGTCACGCTCGTTTTTCATTGGACTTTTAAAATTATTTATAGTGTTGTTTACTAAATAAAAGTGCGTGATTTATGTAGTAAAAAGTGCATTTAGTAAATAGTTTATAAAGAACAGTGAAATATCGCAGCATAGTGGCCACATCATGACTTTGCCCTAAAGCTCACACGTAAGACGGGTCACGCTGCAGTCTTTTTCTACATGAATAATTCATAATTACTTGCCATTGGCTAAATGCACAAACCGTGCGAAGCCAAAAAATAAAGAAATAATAATAAATAATCGCTAATCAGTAGTTAACTTTAAGCAGCGTGAATGAATTATGAATAACGAACGAATGAATGAATAACGCTTTATGAATAAAGCGGAAAGTTGAAAATCTAATAAAGAAATCTGATAGATTGTTGTAGCTTGATGTGTTGTCGTCTGTACTAAGGTTTACTTTCATAAAGCGTAGACCGTATACATTTTAAGTTCAAGTATAGGTAGTATATTTGAAAGTGTGTTATTTAAGTTATTTTTAGTACTCTTAGGTAGAATTTGTCAGTCGTATAGATATTCGTTTTTAGACATGTTGCTTATTTATTAGTAAGCGTAGATAGGCGCTAGGTATTAGGGCTCTTCTATAAATAGAGTCTTATAGATTTTGTAATTGGCCAAAGGACCCGCGCCGGGACAGAAGTATTAATAGCGGTATGCTAGATAGAAAACGTTCTACACAAATAGCACTTTACACAAAAAACACATTGATCAATAAGTTTTGAATGAAGTTGCGGCTACAAATAAATAAATGAGTAGGTACCTAGTAATAGTTGGAATGATACCTCACTTTACCTAGGTTTTCACCGTGATATAGTCATAGAAACATCAGAAACACAGCCACCGTAGCGTAGCGGTAGCGAACGCGGCTGCTACGCAAGGAGGCGTTGCGCTGGTTCGATTCTACTTATTCAGGGTGTACCTGACATCGTAACGCAAACTTCGCGAGAAGGCTACATCGCATGCCACTGACAAAATTATGATAGTCATTTATATCGTTAATGAGCGGTTACAGAAATAACAGTGTTTAAAAAAATGTGTCGGCTCGGCCTTTGAACGTTGCAAGCGTGCCGCCGCGCGTTTTTGTGGGAATGACGCGTACCCCCGATGTGAACTCTATTAAATTAGCTGATAGGATAGTTTTTCGAGTTTTGTTCACATTGCGCTTTTTTGTGTAATTAGCGAATTAATTATTTTTTACTTTAAAATCTTATTGGGTTATACGAGTATAGCAATAATGAACGGTTTAAACCGTTCATTATTACAACAAGACCGACAATTGGTCTAACTGCAATGCATCGATATCGCCTTCAGGTTGTGGAGGTCAGACGGCAGTCGCTTCACGGAAAAATATCGAAGTTTAGCCAAAATCAGCAGTTAGACTGATAAAGCGGACTCCAGACTCCAAAGTTCAAAAAAAAAAAGCTTCGGATGCGACTGGGATGATGATGATAGTCACAGAAACACACTGCTGAAGTGTTCTAAATCAGCTAAGGTAGGTCAGAAAATAACGATATTAATATGAATGCCAATGAATTCGAATCTGAATGTTTGTTCAGTTGATCCAAACCCCTGTTATGTCCATGCCTGTCCCATCTCCGTGGTTCTAATAATATGAAGTTAATCAGTGCGGCGTGGTTATTTGTATACAATACGTGACAGCTAGCAGACGCTTCAATATTGCCGTGTATACCTATTCATAAGGCTAGGACTTTGTATAGCAGTAGATTTTTGGTTTCATTTTTGCGATGTGGCTATGGAACCCTTAAAAGTGACGATAAATGATATTCCGAGTTTTTATTTGTTTTTTTAGCCAACATCTTATATATTAGGCAAAATATTCAACAGTAAGATTCACATTGTTGACATTTCCAGTTTTAATGATATTTTTTTTTTGCATTCCTGGTATATTGACGTGGCTAGCTGGCATATGGTGGATAGTTTTATTTAATATTTTGTGTTTGTATTGTATACAAATAAAGTTATGTGTTTTTTAATAAACAGAGATCTGTGCTGCTGGGCAGTTTGTTACGCAATTTCTTCTTCCCAGCGAAGGCACTAGAAAGTGGCGAAGGGCGGGCTTTTAGGGAGACCCTCTTATGTAATATTCACGTTCAAAAAGTGCTGAGATTCAGCCTAATTTGCATAAATAACTTCTGATTTCGATTTCTTAGTGAGGATAACTTGACTGGTAAAGCGCACCCCAGACTCCAAAGCTGAAAAAAACTTCGGATACGACTGGGATTAACGCTGAGATGATCATGATGATGACTGAGGATAACTTGAGGTGTCCAGACACCCATGACACTAGTGTAGTTTGGGTGTCATCTTATAACTCTGTACGAGCCTACAATTTATATAACAAAATTATCACGTTATCCCGGTGAAGGGTTTCGCCTCATATTTTATACCACTCCATGTCGCTATGAGATCCCGCCAGAGATCTATCCGCTGAACCGCTCAGCGGCGACTATGCGGTATCTCCAGACTTGCCGGACGGTCATGGCCATCTGCGACGCGATCATCCGTCGGGCTGGTCGTCGCCTCAAGGACCGCGCCCACATCAATGCCCCCTAACTAAAGACCGCACGAGACTTTGACCCCTGAGTTTGCTTCACAATTATTTCTATGGCTAATCATATAGGAAATATCGACCTTTTCTAGTATTTTTTTCTATAATTCACAGAAAAGACAACTTTATTTCATTCCAGAAACCATCATTATCTGATATTCTGTATTTCGATTAAAATCATGTACGGGGGGCTTACTATGACGTGTTAAAACTTTCATGGTACCAGTAACAGACAAAGAAGAAGCTATAGAGGACAAATAACACTATCCCTTTCTCACAACGGTTTAATAATGGTTTTAACACGTGATAGTAGGGCCTCTGGACAATCGTCATGGTGTACTTGCGTCGCAAAAACCCTTTTATTGGCAATATGGCACAAGGAAGTACTTACCTACCTATAAGTACGCTACGAGTATTGGCGGAACGAATCAAATTCCACGAATAACCCTTTTTAGCAGAAATCGATACTTTATTGGAACGTAGGTAAGTTTAGCCTGCGGCTTCGTCCGCGAGGACCTAGAACATATCTCACGGGAACGTACTGCCTGGATTAAAAGTACCCTATGTATTAATCCAAGTTCCTAATTTCATCCGAATTCGAGTTATGTTTAAATATTAAGTGATAGGGGTGAAACTATTGTCATCCATCAACCGGGCACGAATTCAGACTCTGGGGCAGCTCAAAGTTGTTCAATAGCAGTATTGAGCAATTGCATCCCGTATTCTATATCAAAAAATAAGTTTGCACAATACTTAACATAAAAATAGTATTGCGACATACTTATTCGCCTAAGTTGTAAACAAATATAAGTTTATGGATAAATAACTTTATTTTTACACAGTAAAGTTCCGTTTACGCTACAACTTCTAGTTTTTTTTTTTAATTTCTCAATAGAGCTCGTCACTCTGAAATCATATTTTAACATAACCATTAAAATAAAGTTGATATTTGTTTAACTTGAAATGACGTCAAATTGAAACAATTAAAATTTGAATATGGTCAAAAGATACAGGAATATAGTTAGGTATACTCCATTCAGACAAAAGTCAAACAAGTCCAACATTTTATCAATTCGAAAGATAATGTGATAGCGCGCTTTACCATCAACGATTGCATCACTGTTACCATCAGGCGGGATTGCGGTCAAGCACTAGCTATAATACTAATACTTAAAAAACCTTAGTGTAAAGCGTTCTTGGTGCTGACTACCCCTGATTCTTTCCATAGCAATTTACGTAATAAATAAATAATGTATTTAATTAAAAGCCTCTTAAACTCAGAACATAGATTGATAGTTACTTTGTAGAAGCGTTTCTGCAATATTAACGATACGTTTGTTTACTTAGCCTTGACCAAATAAACTTATTTTCTTTGTTTATGAAGCGCCTTATGCCTTGACAGTAGATTGAGAAACATAATCAGCCTAATTACACAGTTTCATAATGTTCCCATTGCTGTGAAACCTGCTCCCTTTCTTCGAGAGAGTAAGCTGCAATCTGCTACTTAGTAGATGTCACATGTGCTAAATTTATTGGTTCTAGAACATTCCTTGGTTTCCTCCCGAAGTTTTTCTTCATCGTGTTGAAATGAGGGTGAACACTGAACACTGTAATTCGAATTTACTACCTTTAACTAACAAGTTGGCTGCTAGCACTTAGCCACCACTACTCCCTGATGTGTGCGTTATAAACCAAAAGAGATAAAAGACAAAAATATGCCAATCCAGAAGTGAGATTCCATCTTACCATATAAATTTAGGTAATGTGCGTGTGTCGCACAAGAACGGGAGTAACCGACATAGCCCGAAGAATTGTGACACTTAAGTGGTAGTGGACACATTGCCGTAGTCGTAGGACCGATGCCCGATGGAGCCGACGGGTTCTCGAGTGGCGACCACGCACCGAAAGACGCAGCGTGGGTAGGCCCCGACAAGGTGGACCGACTACCCGGTGAAGGTCGCGGGAAACCGCTGGATGCGGGAGGCGCAGGACCGGTCGTCGTGGAGAAACTTGGGGGAGGCATATGTCCAGCAGTGGACGCCTCTCGGCTGAAATGATGATGAGCGTGGATCTGTCATTTCAACTAATGGTAAGGGATTGACACTATTGACAGCACTATCTTTCTCTTTCTCTTTCTGCTCACTTCTGTTTCATGGTAAGAATTTTACAGAATCAATCAGCTTTAGAGCTTTTAAAAGCTCAAAGGCCCCATCCCTCAACTTAAGTGGTTTAATACAATAGGAATGTATCCAAGTTAGTTTTAGCCAAAAATAATTAGTCAAAAATAGATAATAAAAAATAGATATTAGATAATAAAAAAAATAAGCCACGTATTATTATTTTGTCGAAATTACCAAAAACTACTAAGATATAGCGTATTAAAGTTACAGAGTGGGGGCTAATTACGTCACGCCGTGGTATATTTTGTTCCACAGCGTGACGTCATGCGACATTTCAAATCATTATATTTTCCTAAGTATTGAATGAAAGAAAAAATAAAAAATACGTGTTCAATATTTTTTATAAATCTATCTGATAGATAAAAAAATATTTTTTAAGATATAACCTAATTAATTGTTAAGCTTTCTCAAGCTGTGAGAGTGTTTTACGTACATATATGTATATATAACAACATATAACGCCCTCCGTGGTGCAGCGATCAACACGTCTGCCTGCAACGTCTGCCCCGGGTTCGATCCCCGGCCAGGTCATGATGGAAAACAATCTTTTCCTGATTGGCCTGGGTCTTGGATGTTTATCTATATATGTATCTATTATAAATATAGTATCGTTGAGTTAGTATCCCATAATACAAGTCTCGAACTTACTTTGGGGCTAGCTCAATCTGTGTGATTTGTCAAAAAAAAAAAAAAAATCCCTAAGCATTTACAATATCTGAACATTCTAGACAAGTACGTAAAAGCTGGGTTTTTCAGTCTACAGTCCAGTTGTTTAACCTGTCTCGTCACCGTTAAATTAAAGTGATCTTTATTCACGTTGCAATAAAGTTGGTGTGGGGTTGTTGCTGAATTATAAATTGACTCTACACCTACATATGTGAATGCCGACACAAAGGGATATCCATTAAACACAAAGGAGCATTATGATATAACGTTAATTTATGCTTAACTGAGCCGACACAGGGATAGGACTCGAATTAAAAAAGGTTTTGGATATTTTTAATTCATTGTGTCTGGGAAGTGCTTTCACGGACCTTATTGCTTGCTTCTACACCTCCTCTACTCCTTGTGCTTTTACACTTTACCCTGACCGCGTAGTGTATTTCACTAAATCGTTATTAACATCATTAAATTATTGCAATAATTCCACATGTTAATATTATAGGTTAAATATTGAAGGTTCGCTTGAAAGAATTTAGGGGACGCTTTTAATGAGCAATGGGACAGAGCGAGATAAATAAAAAATAAAATAAAAGAATGCTTCATGTTGTAAGTAGTATGTTTCGCTTGACGCAAATTGACGTACGTTTAGTCGCCATGTTTTTATTAACATCTAAACTGTCTAAGTAGTATCTTAATGTAACTGGACTAAACTAATATAATATCTTCTGTCCTTTTCTAGCAGTAGTCAGTTTAGTTTGTGATCGAAGCCATTGTTAATTTTACAAATTACAATCATTTGTTGAGTAAATTGACTAACAATTAGTCAACTACCCTGTTGACTAAAAAAACTAATTAGTCCGTCAGTCAGACTTCCAAAAAATACTAGACACGTATTTTTTCTTTTTTCATATAAACAAAAAATGAAGACCACACAGTGCGTTGAAAACTCGTGTGACGTCACTGCACGCTACACTTTTTAGCGAGCTGTGACGTCACCAGTCACCACTCCTGATCTATGATGCCTTATATGTTTGTCAATTTTTATTGATTTGATAAAACAAAATATACGTATACAATATTTTTCTATAATCTGAATGACGGACTAAATAGAATCAATTTTTTTCAGCAACAGTAAACATCCCTATTTTAAATTTCTGCGTATTCAAATAACAGATAGAATGACCGCAACTAGAAAGGGAATTTAATACTTTTCCAATCGCCTTTTATCTATAGAGATAGATTCGACTAATAGAAAAGATGGAAATGTTACGCCAACCCCGAATGCATTAGGACAAAATTTAAAAGCAAATTACAACCTAAATTATTTTTTTTTAAATAATTATAAACTAGTGCTTGGCCACAATCCCGCCTATTAGTAGGTGAGCAGTGATGCAATCATTGATGGTAAAGCGAGCTAATTTATTAAGAGCCTATTAACTCAAAAAACTGAGTGAATAGGAAGGAAGACGGCAGTTGAGCGAGGTGATGAAATGTTTGAGGCGGCCGATCCTGTGTCAGCTCGAGCAGCGTCGGTCGCAGCTCCGCGACTGCCGGGAGGATACGGCACAGCATAGGCTGGCAGAATGTGCCGCTTGGGAGGAGCTGCGCCGTTCCCTCATCTCTGAAGTAGATAATGACCTGTGGCTGCCGGCCGTAATCGAATCGATTGCCGGCAGTGAAGAGTCCTGAGATGCTGTGGTTTCGTTTTGCGAAACAGTCGTCTCGCAGAGGCTGAGGAAAGGGAGAGGGAGATCTCGTCCTCTCACCCGGCCCGCAGCAGGCGCACCGTGCGTCAACGGAGGGCGGATAACGTCCTCTTCCAGCCCCCCTAAATGGGTCCAGGGGCTATAGAGTCGGGGACTTCTGTCGCACCCCAAACATCAGGACCCGAGGTGGCGGCGCGAAGTGTTCCACGCGCGCCACTCTTAGACGTCACGAGGGAGTCATACACCTCACTCCCCTGACCCGGGGAGGCCCGCAGTGGCGGGCCAGCACCAATCGGGGGTTGCGGAAGCAGTGTTCGTTCTCGCAACCTCCGGTGTAGGTATGGGATAGAACACCGGGGAGGTTTTTAATCAGTAATAGTCTGACAGACACCATCGCCTGCCCCAGGGGGGCGGACATCCATGAGGATTTTCCAACCCTAAAACAAAAAAAAAGGTGATGCTATGTTTAACACAACAACACGACCAACGATGCTGATAACTCCCAACAGTATAACATTTGGCGCACCGTACCCGGCACACATCGCAACACAACTGCTCAGACCCGTCCTCCGTACGGCTTCACCAGACATCATAACAGAACACGACGAAACGCTTGGCGGCATGACTTTGTCTGGTGGGTGGTAACTTCTGCCAGCTGCCAATATCGTGGCCTACCAACGAGAAATTCTTTGACAATAATATGAATAATCTATAATCCTTATTATAAATCGGAAAGTGAGTTTGTTTGTTTAATCCGCTTTCACGCTGTAACTACTAAACCGATTGCTTTTAAATTTTGCAGACGTAAAGTTAGAAGTCCGGATTAAATAATAGGGTACCTACTTTTTATTCCGGAAAAACTTGATATTCTCGAGAGAAATCGCGGGCGAAGCCGCGGGCGGAAAGTTAGTAATAAATAAAAATATAATGTGATGATAAATCTTTATTTTAAGACGAGAGCTTCATTTACAAACGTGTAAACAAGCTGGAGCAAACAACAAATTAAATAAAATTTATTATATCATACAACTGAATGTATCTCATGATCGTGTTGTATCTGTCTATAACACAACAACAGACGTGGGTTTTCCTTTTGCTTAACAATTGATTTCTCTGACTGAATCAGCTCAGACTGTTAAACAAACATAAAGGGTGATAGTACTCATTCCTGTGAACGAATTGGACGATGATAGGTAGTTACGCATAATGCTATTATCTCTATAACAGGTAAACAGAATCGATGGTTGTATAAAATCATATACTTGAGTATTTCAGAGAACTTGAGGGCAGGTTACAAGAGCATATAATGTCATTTCAATTTCAATATCGTCTCATTTTGAAAGTGACTAGTGTTTAATTCTAAATAGGTTTTAAGTAAAAAGATTAAAAAACTGTGTATACAAATTTACATATTCTCATCTTTACCCAGTGAAGAAAACCATAGAGATAGAAGGATTCGTTTTAAAAATATATATTTATCTATGTGTACTAATACTGTCTATGCCAATACTATGAAAAGGTAAAGTTTGTGAGATTGTAAGGGGTATTGCTGGATTTATTGAACCGATTTTGAAAATTATTTTACTAATAGAAAACTACGTTATTTGTGAGTGTCATGTAATAAATATATGTATAAAATAGATAATACATACAATATGTATAGACAATATGTAACTGATTCTACTAATGCCCCTAAAATAATAAATATTATTTCGCAAAATGAGGTAACTTAAAACATGTGCGGTAGGCAATAGATGCGCGGGTGAAGGGGGGCAGGGCACGCGGTCTTATGGCTATTCGCTCATAATAATACCGTCAAAAATGGTGTTGTCACTTTTTTTTAAATTATGGTAATTTTGGGGAAGTTGGAATTAATTCGCGAAAAAAAAAAGATTATTTCAAAATTCATTAGTATTGTTACTATGATGATTATGTAAAATTTCATATTTTATTTGGTATGTGTTTACCTAACCTTTATTATCCTTATGGGTCGGACGGGGTTTTCTTTACATATTATATAGGTATGTAGATAAAATATTTTAGTGATAATCGAATTTAATCATAAGTAAAAAAGTTTACCGTCCATTATAGTGGGTATTATAGTGGTCAGCCCGTATTTTATAAAATGGTTGGGGTTGACTTCCAGTCTAACCGGATTCAACTAAAAAACATTTACAAGAAATTCGGTAAATATTGGAATATGTAAAAAGTTCAATTGCATTAAATCCGAAGGTGTAATCAATTTGTACTCAAATTAAATGGACCGAATTTATCGGCAAACGTTTCCGTGTGCCGACTTCTAATCGAACACATAATTCGATTCTCCTTACCCTCAAGTCCCAATACATTTCCGTTTTGTAAAAAATGTCTAGACGTGAATGTATGACTATTAATACCTAACTAATTATGTTTCGGCAGAATACAAAATTAATAGAATTTCGTAGTCATGGCTGAGACTTTGGAAGACCTGAGTACAATGCTCGAAGACCTGAGTAGTGCCTCCGAGCGAGTCGGTCTTAAAATGAACATGGACAAGACGAAAGTCATGTCTAATGCCCATGTTGTACCGACTCCTATAAAGATCGGAGAATCTATTCTCGAAGTTGTTGATAATTACGTACCCAGTTAGGTAGGTCCAACTCCGAGAAAAAGGTCAATCGTCGAATCCAAGTTGGGTGGGCGCTTTTCGTGAAGCTACGTAGAATGTTCTCGTCCGAAATACTGCAATATCTTAAGACAAAAGTCTTCAACCAGTGTGTATTGCCGATACGAAGGCCCAAGGTCACACAAAGGGCGATAGAAAGAGCTATGCTCGGAGTTTTATTTATTTTATTTATATATTCTTTATTGTACACCAATCAAACATCGAACAAAAACATTCAACACAAAAAAACATACAATGGGCGGCCTTATCGCTAATGCGATCTCTTCCAGGCAACCAAAGAATGGATAGATTCTCCCGAACCACAAATAGGACTGTCGTTGGTGCAAATATTATTACTATAATATACTAAAGTACATACCTAAATAAATACATAGATACTGAACATAACAGGTAAACAAATAAATTATCCAAAAAGTGTTTGTTGAACAAGATCATAACGACAAGTAGAATAATATAGTCGAATCAGAAGTGAGGAGATCCATAGTAGAATTGGTTCTCCTGTAGATCTCGGTCACCGACAAAGCTCTTCGAGTCGCTAAAATTAAATGGCAGTTGGCGGGGCACATTGCTCGTAGAATCAATGGCCGGTGGGGCCATGGGTAAGGTTTTAGAGTGGCGGCAACTTACCGGAGGACGCAGCGTGGATAGGCCCCGAACAAGGTAGACCAATGACCTGGTGAAGGTCGCGGGATGCCAATGGGTGCGAGCAGTACAAGACTGGTCATTGTGGAATACCTTGGGGAGGCCTTTGTCCAGCAGTGGATCTCTCTAGGCTGAAGCAGATGAGTTAGCTAATCTACGTTTACATATGAGCTGATTTTGTCAGCACCTGAGGGGCAGTCTCGGCCTCAATCTTTTAAAATGACCTTCCATTTTCCGACATGTTCACAAGTTTTTTTTTTTTAATAATTATAAACTAGTGCTTGACCGCAATCCCGCCTGATGATAAGCAGCGATGCCATCGTTGATGGTAAAGTGCGCTAGTTTATTAAGCCTTTTCACTTAATGAATAGGAGGGAAGACGGCAGTTGAGCGAGGTGATGCAATGTTAAACCCAATAAATAACACGATCATCGATGCTACGCCAGAGGGAGATTAATCTGAAGACCCTCCACGACCAAACTCCCGACACAACAACATTAGGCGCATCGTACCCGGCATACGTCGCAACACAAATACTCTGACCCGTCCTCGCTACGGCTTTACCAGACAGAACACGACGAATCGCTTGGCGGCAAGACTTTGTCTGGTAGGCGGTAACTTTTGCCGGCAGCCGCTGTTATGGCCTACCACCAAGTTTTGTTAAAGTACGAGAATTTAACTTTAGACGACCTTATCGCAGGAATAATTTTGAATTTTTGAGTCCTTTCATGCAATTTTATTTCACGACTAGAAATTATCGGTCGGCTCGACACTCAAGAAAGTGATTTAGTTTCGTTTCGTGAGTAACTGTATAGTTTGTGGACTATAATTATGTAAACAATCACAGTAGCTGAATGAAAATAACTAGCTACAAATATATATATTATACAACTACAAATATAAATATATATATTTGTGATAAACATCCAGGACCCAGGCCAATAAGGAAAAGATCGTTTTCCATCATGACCTGGCTGGAGATCGAACCGGGGTCTCCACGTCGCAGTTGTGTTGACCGCTGCGCCACGGAGGTCGACTTGCGAAAATAACTTGTTTTATAACAGGTGACACCGACCAAGTAACTGGTTATATTATGTTTCTTGAAAAAGGCGTAACGACCCACACCTAATACACAATTGAACGGAGATTATGACGTAAACAGATTGATACAAATATTATGAGAAGAAATCAAATGTTTATCTCGTTGTACACAAAACGTGATAATACTCATCACAGTACTTGTCTACGTAACAGATCAAACAAATACCTAATAAGTTTACTCAACACAACTAATACTTACGATGATTTTTTTTGAGATGAGCAGAAAAGTGGCTAAACACTCTCTTTTCGTCCACTTCATTATTGAAGGTTGCGCCCTTAGAATAGAATAGAATAGAATGTTCTTTATTATGTACACCATAAAGATTACAGAACAGAAATATAAAGAGTTTACAAAGGGTTAGACGATGGGCGGTCTTATCGCTAAGAGCGATCTTTTACAGACAACCCTTGAAAGGTGTTTGTCGGTCCTCTTATGATTTTTTTCCATTTCGCACGATCTTCAACCTCTTCGCAGGAGCATGGCTTTATGGGAGCCCGTAGCTGCTGCGGAAAGCCGTTACGGGGCTTGAAACTCACTTCCAATATTTATGTTCTTCACACACTAAGAATCTGCGATCTTCTAACAAACTTCTCTTACTCTGTCCTTCACATACGTCTGACTTTGCTCACTCTTCAATCTATTCTTCTGTGGAATGCGCTTCCTCTTGATATCAGGATGGCCGCCAGTCGGTTTGCATTTAAGCGGAAATTGCAGAGTTATTTTCGCAACAGTTAAGGTAGAGTCATTTCAACACCTCTCTCCCAAATTTTTAGTTTTGTATGTATATAAATATATATTTTGGTAATAGTATGTATGTGTATATAGCTTATTTAAGTGTTTCATCATCAACCTTTTTATCGTCCCACTGCTGGGCACAGGTCTCCTCTCATACAGAGAAGGATTGAGCGTAATCACCACGCTTGCTCAATGCGGGTTGGCGATTTCAGACTTATAAAGTCCAGGTTTCCTCAAGATGTTTTCCTTCACCTTCAGTCAATGGTGTCGAAGATATACTTAGAAAATACATATAACTTTAGAAAAGTTACATTGGTACTTGCCTGACCTGGAATCGAACCCGCGCACTCATACTTGAGAGGCTGGTGTTTTAACCACTAGGCCACCACGACTTTTTTAATTAATTTTTGATTTAAGTGTTTATTTAAATAGTTTTAAGAGTATTTTTCCATTATAATGTTTTCAACTAAAGCACCTGTTACTAATCTCTTCACCACCTATGGTTGACTGTTATGTTGATAAATAAAGTCTGACTCGCAAAAGACAGAATTTTATGAAAAGGGAGAGGAGGTCTTTGCCCAACGTTGAGACAGCACAGGCTAGTGAAGTTAGATATAGTTAGTCTTTTAATTTAGTACCCATTGTAAATAGTTATTAAAAATAAAAATGAAATTCTTTGAAAGTAAAAAGAGAAAAAAAAAGAAAAAAGAGTTCTGCAATATCTTTCGTAACAGGCGTAACTGAAATCAATTAGATCTTTAAATTCGTATATATTTCTGATGGGTAGGTACATTTAAAGTAGTTAGGGATGCCACGATCAATTTAATTTCGTGACGTTAGCGGCTCTGTCGTTCAACTTCAATTTGGCGCGTCTCGATGGCCAAATTATATTAGATAATTACTTTCTAACTATGATAATCAAAACTATATTGGTATTTTATGAAGTTCTAAAATATAATTGATGAAAATGATGAAGGCAATGAAGCTAAAACAAAGTAGATTTTTGTATAGTGGTTACGGGTCTCAAGAAGCTCAGAAGTTTCACACCAAGATTTAGCCAGGCATGTCGTGTTCTCTAATAGAGACCATTTCTTAAAAGAAATATCGCAGACGCAGCGCCATAGGCATGTGACGGAGATTTTAATCATTATTCATTTATCTCGTCATCATATTTCAGGTATTCAATAAAATACACAATCTTGCATCAATTATTTGTATGGCCTACAATTTCACCTACAAATCCGGGTCCGGCTGTTTGTGTATGCGACTTTATATATTTGCAAACACAGCCATGATATAGGAGAAAGAAAAAAAAAAAAAACTCGCAACTCGCGTGTGAGTGTGATCTTTGTTGTTGTAATGTTGCTATCTATAGTGCTTATAATAAAATTAGTTTCACTTATCAAATGCAGCGAAACTTGTTTCGTGAGATGGATTCTAACTGAGTTATGGAGGTTAAGTAACGTCATTTATACGTTGTATACGTACTTGTATTCAGCTGAATTTCGTTAAAGTTCTTTCGTTGAAAGCTGATCCCAACATACAAATATACGAAAATAATTAGGCACTGCTAAATAAGGAACTAAAAAAAAAAAAAAACTAATTAGTTAGTCCGTCAGTCAGATTTCCAAAATATACTAGACACGTATTTTTTCTTTTTTCATATAAACAAAAAATTAAAACGATACAGTGTGTTGAAAACTCGTGTGACGTCACTGGACGCTACACTTTTTAGCGAGCAGTGACGTCACCAGCCACCACTCCTGATCTTTGATACCTTTTATATTTGTCAATTTTTATTGATTTGATAAAACAAAATCTACGTATCCAATATTATTCTATAATTTGAATGACGGACTAAATAGAATCAATTCTTTTTACCCAGGAAACATCCCTATTGTAGTAAGTAATTTTATTTACTTATTCTTAACTGTCTTAACTATGCATATGAACATTTATTGTAGCATCTTGCTTACGCCTAAATATACAAGATAAACCGAAGTGTGACGCGTCAGTCAGTGGCATGTAATTATGTGGCTGATAATGTATGAAGATTAGTTGTTATTTTCTTCATACTTCTTTGATGTATGACTGCGGTGAGATTCGAATGTGTGGACCAGTTTGAAATATAACGGTGACGATGACAGAATTCTTAATAATAAGTCAATGATTTCTGTGAAAGATGCGAAGGGCAATGGAAAGAGCTATGCTCGGAGTTTCTATGCGCGATTGAATCAGAAATGAGCCGATTTGCAGAAGAACCAAAGTCACCGACACAGCTCTTCGAGTCGCTAAAATTAAGAGGCAGTGCGCGGGGCGCATTGCTCGTAGAACCGATGGCCGACGGGGCGGTAAGGTTCTGGAGTGGTGGCTACGTACCGTAAGACGCAGCGTAAGGAGACCCTAACAAAGGTTGTCTGTAAAAGATCGCTCTTAGCGATAAGACCGCCCATTGTAAAATATTTTTATTTAGGTTCTCTAATCTATATGGTGTACATACTAAAGAGTATTCTAACAAGGTGGACCGATGACCTGGTGAAGGTCGAGAGAAGCCGATGGATGTGACCAGCACAATATGATTCCATGATGACATGGAAAGCCTCAGGGAGGCTTTTGTCCAGCAGTGGACATATATAGGCTGAATAGAAGAAGAAGACGTAGATTTCTTTGTTGACGATGTAGTTTCAGGAGTAAAGGAGTGAGTAAATTAGCTTGAGAAAAGTGTTTCATAGTTTTCTTAGCATTCCTTTCGGTGTTCTATAGGATACATTCTGGGGAGTGTGCGAGGGAATTGCACGATTTAATTCCCCCATCTCCGTTCCACCATCGGACGACCCGTCGTACGGCGAGTTTCCACCCTTATGTTGTTAACACCTCTACGATCCGGACGAAGCGTTTCGCCTCCTCCTTTATACCGCGTACATCGAGGGACTGGAACAATCTGCCGGCGGCGGTGTTTCCGTCGGACTACAATTTGAGTGTCTTCAAGGCTAGAGTGAATAGGCTCTTAATAAACTAGTGCGCTTCACCATCAACGATTGCGTCACTGCTTACCATCAGGCAGGATTGCGGTCAAGCGCTGGTTTATACTTTAATAAAAAAAAAAAAAAAATTTTAAGTGTTCCAATTTTTTTGATGCTACAGGAGATGCAATGAATGTTGTCGAAATGCCAAAAGACGTTGCTACAGCTTCTAGTCTGTAATATTAAAATTACTTCGCAGCAAGTAAAAAGTAAACTACGAAAGAAGCTACAGTACTTCAGTTGTACTTTTTTTTTATAATTATAAACTAGTCTTGACTGCAATCCCGCCTGATGGTGGGCAGTGATGCAATCGTTGATGGTAAAGCGCGCAAGTTTATTAAGCCTATTCACTTAAAAATCTTAGTAATTAGGAAGGAAGACAGCAGTTGAGCCAGGTGATGCAATGTTGATGCTGCGCCTGAGGTAGATTAATCTGGAGACCCTCCACGATCAAACTCCCGACACAATAACATTAGGCGCATCGCACCCGGCACACATCGCAATACACAATATTATGGTTTAAGACATTTATTTCTCAAAAAACAGAATACAATGATTCACTTACAATGAGAAACACTGGTTACAAAAGTAAACGTTCCTTGAAACGAGAATCGGAACGGCATATTTTTAAAGTTGACAAGTTCATTATACAGTATTGTTAGTTATTGACTTATTGTTATGTTAGTAAAATAAGATAAGGTAAGTTATGCTAAAATAGTTTGACAAGATTAGAGTCGAGGGAGTGTATAAGATTTACATATTTTTATTTTTTATTTTTTAGTGGTTGTGGGTAATCTGCAAAAGTAAGATTATGAGTCCCTATTACGTGTCGAAACGCAATTTCCATCAAAGTTACTATTGAAGGCATCTATTACTTTTTGATGTTAATATTTGTTTGGACTTTTAATTTAATTTGTAACTATAATTTATAACTATAGTTATTAAGACTATGATAGTTGGAAAGTTTTCATAATGTGAAATTTTAACTTCTTTTTAAATAATGCAAAAGATTGGACAGGACAAAGTTTAGCCTTCAAAGGATTTGGCATGCTATTAGCCCGTACTTTACTTTTCATGTTTTCTAACTTGAAGAGTCCACTTAGATCAGAGAGTAGTGTTTAACCTTCGAAGGACACGATGATGACAAGGTTGGGCACAGTGGCCGAGAGATCGACTGCTGCGCTGTGTGTCGCGGGTTCGATTCCTGCACGGAACAAATATTTGTATAGCCTACAAGTAATTGTTCCGGGTTTTTAAGCGCACCCACGATACAGGAGTAATTCCTAGTGTGGAGCAAAATTAAAAAAAAAAAACAAACCGGCCAAGTGCGAGTCGGACTCACGCACAAAGGGTTCCGTACTAGATCTCGTTCAAAATAATTTTCGTTGGTAGTTTTTATAGTAATGTACATCATATGTTTTTTTAGATTTTTCATTTTCTTATTTTAGAAGTTAGAGGGGGGGGGGGGGTCAAACTCTTTTCCACTTTGGAAGCGTCTGTCACGCAAACTATTCGGTTTAGAAAAAAAAATATTTTAGAAACCTGAATATCATTTTTGAATTGAAGACCTATCCATAGATACTCCACACGTATGCGTTTGATGAAAAAAAAATTTTTGAGTTTCAGTTCTAAGTACGGGGAGCCCCCAATATTTATTATATTTTTTTTATTTTTGCATCAAAATCTTAATGCGGTTCATAGAATACATCTACATACCAAGTTTCAACAGTATAGCTCTTATAGTTTCGGAAAAAAATGGCTGTGACATACGGACGGGCAGGCGGACAGACGGACAGACAGACTGAAGAATCTATAAGGGTTCCGTTTTTTCCCATTTGGCTACTCAAACCTAAAAAAAAAACAAGAAAAGAAAGAAAAAAAGAAAAAGACCATGCCAAATCCTTTGAAGGCAACACTACTCATCATCATATGACTTGCTTGTTCCCCACTATATTGTAGTTGACTATCAGCCTAACCGCTAAATATGAGTATTTTATATAAAGCGACTGCCTATTCAGATAGGCAGTCGCTTGGCGGCAAGACTTTGTCTGGTGGGTGGTAACTTCTGCCGGTGTTATGGCCTACCACCGAGAAATGCATAATTTTATTTATCTCTTTGTGTTTAACGGATGTAGAAAAACTCATCCCCAAAGCGAGGGTTACATTTGCCCGTCCATTTTTAAAATACTTCTTTTTAGGCCCACATCACATGGACATAACACACTAATGGTCTCTACTCTCGGTAGACTGCGTTAAGAGCGAAGAAAATCCAGCACACGAAAAAGCTTAAAACCCAGTAACTGAGTTGTGGAGGTCAGCCTCCATAACCCAGTTACTGGGTAGTACGACACCACTTGGTAAGAATGGTAGTTAGACTTTTGGGCTTCTGACTGCCAAAGATCGACACCAAAGACCAACAGCTTAGCGTACTTTCCGAGACACGAGTGCTAAAATGGTCACTCATCCATAGACTAGCAAGAATAGCGTAACCTGATCGATCGACCAGCTCGGGAGTTATTTTTAACCACGAACCCCCTCACTATTATTATTTTTTAAATGGCCTTAAAGCAAAGTTGTCGTCCAAAATAACAAACTTCAAACACTGATTCTATCGGTTATCTATTAAAACCATTTCAGAACAAACTAGAATTAATTGCTTAAGTTAATAATGAAATAAACCTTATCATTGTGTCTAATGGCGGCTGCTAATGAAAGTCACTTTCATTCGACTTTGAAACTTAAGAAAAACTTTAATTACTTATTGTTTTGCATGAACTGTCGAATTATTTACTTAAAAAGCTAAGTAATTACTGTAAAGTAAATGTTTCAGTTTTGATAAAGGAAACTCAACATTTTCCTTTATCAAAACTGAAACATTTACTTACAAAGGTATTTCTAGGCCTTTAAATGGTTAAAATTATTTCTCGATCAGTTAGTTAGAAAGTTGAAGCTAGTTGCCTATTCCAAGACGTAGATCTCTATCATAGATTCTCCATCAGAAACAAAAGGAGATCGGTGACAGAGCGCAATTTGTTCGAAACCCGATGTCGCCAAAAATGTACACCCACATGCACATATAAATAAGTACACTGTTGCACGCTTACATTGGCAGATGTTGCGCGGGCGCTTCTATTGGCTATATTATATACATATCCGAATTTACTCTATTACATTAATATTTCTGAGATCTCCATAGAGAAGAATGAGCAAGATACTACAAGGACACTCTTTTATATCAAGATATTGTTACAAAATCATGATCACAATATTCTTGTTGTTTCTATTTCTGAAAACAATTTAAAGAAGCAAATGAAGAAACAATTAACACATAACATTAAAAATAAACTCTGGCAATTAAGGGATGACCAGCACCCTAATTACGTAACAGACTATAACTATCGATTATAATAATTTTGAAGCATATTGCCAATTCGTTGCTCCATATGTTCTAAAACTGTATTTGCTCAATCACGTAGACAATGCAATGAATCAAATCAAATCAAAGCATTTATTTCCAATAAACCAGTTACAGGCACTTTTGAATTGTCAGAAGGTCGGTCAGTCAGTAAGGTGAAGCTAGTCTAGCTGGAATGATGTTGAACTATCAAAATGAAATCCATTGCTTCTGATAGTTTGTTACGAATTACCCTGCAGTTTCGACTCACGCACGGCTTACTCACGAACATGACGCGGATGAACAAGTCCTGGTGTAGTGGGAAATAATTTAATTAGAATAGCGGCTTACAGAACTGAAATGCATTCAAAAAAGTATGAGGGCAAATAATAAGTGTGAGTACCTATATGGGTACATTATATTACATTTTCCCCCCGACCCTAGAAAATTTTCGACCAGAGAAAATTTTAGAAAAATTGCCTGAATAGGACTATAAAGCACAACTTCATCATGCATCTCCATTCACGGAAATGTACTCTCTTATAAGCAATCTTCTTCATTCAGGTAAGGGAGGGGTTCACATTCAATGACTGCCACTCCTAAAGGGTGTTTTTTAAACGACGTTAAGGCTTATTTATGGAATTGTCATCATCCAGCTCAACCATTTTGTAAGGTACCGAATGATTCAAAACACGCGCTACCATCAGTGAGCCATTTAAGCGAAAATAATATATTCTCAACTACCATGCTCTTTCAAGCCAACATATTAAAACAACATATTACAATAAACGGTTCCGTGTACTTAATAAACAGTTACATTACTTTTCTTTTTATATTTCTAACGATGGTGGTTTATGTTAAATAAGTACGTCATCAGTTTCGATATTGAGGATAAAATGCAAACTGATAAAGTGCGGTCGATAGATCGACGAGTGATACTCGGGCTCATTGTTCAAATTATAATCTGATTGTACTAGTTATTCAATCTATTAATAGACAGTAATAATATAGAGATAACTTATACCAACGCCAAGCTCGATAAAGAATAGAGGTAAACTAACCAATTTATGGTTAATGGTTATCACAGCTCATTTTTTACAAAAATCGTATTATTTACATGATTATTGCCTTTTACATGCTAACTATTTATTTACAATTCCTATTACAGCATATTTCAATAGAATCACTAAATTATCATGCATAATTACTAGGTATTTCCAAAATCCATTCAAAAGTCGACGTTATTTTTACGTGGTAGCCCTACAAAAAAAGAAACATGGATGAAATCTAGGTATTAAACACATTTTGTGGAATTCAGCCAATGAATAAAGTTGAGGCATTTGTCATTACTATTTTACTTATTTTAATTACTTTCAAATCAACTGCATAACGCATGCATTGTAATACTTTCAAGTATGGACTAAATAAAATATATATATGTATCAAAAAATTTAAACTATTAGGAAATTAGGTTACATGTGTGTCATATTTCATTCAAATCGGTTAAGCGTTCTATGCAAATCATAAATATCTAAACATAAAATTAAATAAACTGTTAACATTAACTTCTCCTATAAGTAGGATTATTACTTTTATGAAAATCATCTATCTAGAAAATTAGGTTTTAACATCTGTCTCTTAGGCGTAAACAACTCGTTGCCTAGCAACGGTTTGTTTACCTTTAATTTGGCTAAAATTTGGCATTTATATAGCTGTTTATGTATTGAAACCTCTTAGAAAATCTGCATCATCTTTAAAATAACGTGCTATAGGGGAGGCGTATGTCCACTGATGGACATAGGCCACTCCCATTGCACGTCATTCAATACGATTTTCGGCAACTCTCATCCAGCGTACCAGCTACCACCAGCTACTACCAGCCATCTTGCGAAGGTTCACTCAATCTAGCCTGAAGGTTACCTCGTTTATCAACTCGCGGACTCCACTCAAGAATACGACTACTTCAACGGTCATCGGTTCTACGGCTTATATGACCGGCCCATTGCCACTTCAGTACCTATGCTTATTCTGTGAGCTTTGTCGATAACTTTAGTTCTCTACCGGATCACCTCGTTGTGGGTTCGATCCCTTGATGTCGCCAAAACTCCTAGAATAAACCTACAAGGGGATTACGCAACACACAATCAGCAGCAATGGGTTCCGGTTTGACAGTTCACCAACATTAATTGCGTTATTTACGTTGCTAAGCAAACACATTTCACGAACGTATAAAGCAATGGATTAGTAATATGTTTCAAAATGATTCCAATTGATAATAATAGTGTATTACGCAATTAGGCTGCTGTTCTGAACAAGTGTATTGTCAAACTTTTGCTGGTTAAAGTGATATATGTAGACGAAAAGCAAAGCACCATTTTTTACTATAAAAAATTCCAAGCGCATTTGTATAATATAATAGAAATACTCTTTATTAAGTATATCGTAAATATTATAGACATAAACGTAGAAATTTTACGAGGGGTGACACAGTGACCCGTATTGTCGTTAAAAGCGATACATTTAAGATATTACTCATGACCATAGAAATACTTACTTTTAATGTTATAAGATCGTGTTGATATAGGGGTTGTTTGTTGTTGATATAGGCCTTTTCGTCTCACACAGGACTACGTTTCACTTTCGCTTTATTAATTAGAGTGAGTTTAGAATTTCTGTGCGAGTTCCAATACCTAAATACTTTTCATTCCTTTTCCGAACTGCAAGTATAGTTAAAGTGGAGACACCGGGTTCCGATACATTTACAACTAAATACCGAACATATCTCCTTTTTTCTTATATCTATGTTAATTACGCTTCTATGATAAAAAAAAGCTTCAGGTTGAATGGCGTGTAATAGTAGAAGTCTATGTCCAGCAGTGGACTGCTATAAGCTGATGATGATGATGAAAAAAAGTCAAAGTGTACCTTCTACTTCTTTCTTTAATCTTTGACTATCTTTTAGCGTTGCGTGACTTCGTAATGAGAAACTCCTGAGAGATTGTAATTTTTCTCGATGTTTCTGCAGTTCTGTAGTTATTTATTTATTTGTTTTTGTTCGCCTGATGGATGTATGTGTATGTCTTGTAATGGCTCCTTGATGTAGCCTATGGACGTGCTCTATGGCTTATTCCTATTGGTTGCAAGGAATAGTGTAGTTTTAGATGTCTACTTTTTGTTATTTGTTTTCCTTAAACGGTAAAATGAGGTCTATAGATACTCGTTTTTAAAAAACACCTGTTTTTATGGGTAAATATTTTCACTTATAGGTAACATGTTTTGGAAAGTTTTGTTTCAATAATCTGCAAAGTATTAAATTACTTTGAATGTATTTTTAAGCATTGTCCCCGTGCAAATGACTGTGCCTATATAAAATATCTTTATACGTAAATTTAAAAGCTGATTTACCATTTATCGTGATTTCTTATAAATTTTTGGATCAAGAATTCCTAATTAAATGTCCTATTCCTCGATTACAACACAATATTTCAGCTCACATACGTTATCAAATAAATTGTCTCCCAATGAAAACGGTTACAAATAGTGTCAAGCAAATGGGTCAGGTCAGGAGCTGATGACGCTGTGTCACGCCCCCGCTTTTGTCACAGCATTGTGACGTCAATCGGCTAATTGGACCGAGCCTACTGTCTGGCTCTTAATAGACTGCTTTTGCATTTTACTGCCAGTAAACATGCAAACGCATTCGAGAAATGCACTTTGAAGCGTCGACGCAAACGTAAATGTTGGACCGGACTATTTGATGTTTGGTTCTATTACGTAAATACCTTTATTTGTACTATAAAATATGTCAACATACATTTTTTTAGCATTCCTTAAAGTAATGGGTACATTCATAAAAGAAAAATTCTTTGAAGCAATTCTTGTATAACAGAGTTGTATCGGCATAGAAGAGGGTTTTGGAAAATGTGACGGCTCCAAAATTGAATTGCCTGGAAGAATCGATTGGACAGATTAAATATCTCCAAGATATTACATACACGCACCTGCTAATTAGCTTGCTTAGCGCGTGTAACAAACAAGGTGGACTGACGACCTGGTGAAGGTCGCGGGAAACCGCTGGATGCGGGAGGCGCAGAACCGGTCGTCGTGGAGAACCTTGGGGGAGGCCTATGTCCAGCAGTGGACGTCTTTCGGCTGAAATGATGATGATGATGATGAATGAAAGGGATGGGCAGCGTTACGTTGTCTCGTTTTAATACAGGGCACGGAATCGTCTGCATCGGTAGCAACTAAAGACGGCAATGGTAATATAATTCGCGGTGCTGAACGTGCGTTGAACGCATAACTTTTATCACGCAGTCCCTTCAAAGCTGTCAGTCATAAGTTCTGTCTTAATGCGAATCAACTGACACACGTAGCCTATATGGAAAGTAGCGGCATTTTCATAGACGATTTCAGTCACCCGCCACACGATAAAAGTCGAATAATATATTGGAACTTGCTATTTTAGTTACTGGTTTAACCGAATCGACAGTCGGCGGCGAAGAGTTCTCTCTGCGACAGAGTCGTCTCACAGAAGGAGGCTACGGAAAGGGAGAGGGAGATCTCGTCCAGTCATTAGGCTCGCAGCAGGCGCCCCCCTAAGCACAGGACCCGGTGGAGGCGAGAAGTGTTCCGCGCGCGTCCTTTTTGACGATACGGGGCAGTCAAAGAGGACGTGGCAACCGCGAGGCATCAGTCAGGGGTAGCAGAAATATCGTATTTGTAGGTGTGAGATGGAACGCCGGGGTGATTTTTAGAGTAAAGTAGATCAAGAGTCTGTCAGACCCCGCCGCCAGCCCTAGGGCGGCGGATATCCAAGAGCATTTTCCACCCCGAAAAAAAATGGCCCAGCTAAATTGCCACTTGGACAGCAGATAATCACAGCGGGGCGAAAATCGTACTGTGTAAAGCCAACCATACGCTATGCCATAGACAGCTAATTTGAACCGCCTTTGTAAATCTTAAAATCTTAATCTAGGGTTTGAAGTATGAAACTACCCGTTGAAATACTTGTAATGATTCGATTTTGGAAGAACAAAATCTTGGAGGCGCCGGCAACAAATGTCAATGCGGACATACACACAGACCCCGGCACGCTGCAGGAAATGGTGCTCCAATGCGTATCCCGGGTAGCTGAGGTATGCCGCATCAGACGGACATCTGATCTGGGTCTCCGTCAAGAAAAGTAGATGGGGCTTCTCAGTCTCAAGGTGGTGATGTACTGCAATGAGATTGGAGTGCAGACCTCGAATATTAGAGTGGTGCACTTTGAAAGAGAGGACGTGCGCCCGCTGTACACACCTACTTTTCTTTTTAGATCTTTTCATTTAGAAAAAAATTGAATGAATAAGAAGGAAGACGGCAGTTGAGTGAGGTGATGCAATGTTAATCCCAACAATGCGACCAACGATGCCGGGCCAGAGGGAAATTGATCTGAAGACTGCGGGGACGCCCGAACCCCCCCAGGGATCGCCATCGGGTCCTCTCGTCCGGTCGCCAACCGGCACGATGGGGCCACCCTGGGATTTTTCGCAGTTGGCGGGGCAGCCTTTCGTATGTGGCTGGCACACTACTTGGGCCCCCAACTACCTGCGGTCGGCCAGCGGAGCACCGTGCTTCGGATCCCGCTACCCTCCACGACCAAACTCCCGACACGACAACAATTGGCGCATCGTACCCGGCACACATCGCAACACAACTGCTCAGACCCGCCCTCCAAACGGCTTCACCAGACATCATGCCGGAACACGACGAATCGCTTGGCGGCATGACTTAGTCTGGTGGGTGGTAACTACGCCGGCGGCCGATGTTGTGGCCTACCACCGAGAGAAATAGCTATTGTTATAAAGCTATTATTTGTAGAATAAGCTATTTTTTGTTGATCTATATAGTGAGGATATATAGATTGCCATCTATAAGCAACGAAGTCGCAATTTCATTACATTTCTTAGTACCTAATTTCTGAAGAAACAGTACGTCTCGCAATATAGTGCCTTTTGCAATTCCACAGCGGAGCAGAATTAATTGTTATGAAATGAGTTCACTTCATTTCCCCATTTTAGTCTTTGTCTGCCGTTATAATTGTTATTATAGGGGTGTAGGCGTATTACGACTCACTATTATACTTAATTTATATATTAGAAGCTAGGTCCACTGTTTTAATAGGTCATTTTCTTTGAAGACGATCCGGCAATAAATATAGTTTTTTAAGGGCCTCACTCTTTTTTCTCATTTTACTAGTATTGTTTATATACTATTCTCATAAATTAAATTTTAAAATTATTTTAACTTTTCAGTTTGATATTCTTTAAAAGCAAAGCATGGCTTTTTAGTTATTTAAACTATTTTTATTTTCAACTTTGTAGTTCGATATTCTTTTTTAAAATAATATACGGATAACACGAACGCTTAAGTGGTGCTCATTTGTTTTTATCAAACTTTTCTTGATCTCCAACAGACAGAATAGCAAGTGCTAAAATTCGTAATGATGCGTTACCCAAGTAACTAAATCTAAACTAAAAAAATACTTTGCCTGCACAAATTAATGTAAGGTAAGGTTGAAAAAATTTTGAATTAGAGACGGACAAACAAACATACAAGTGAAGCTAACAAAAAGCATGTAAAAACTACACTGTCACTCTTTTAAAAATCCGTATTTTACAATGTTTTCAAATGACAGCGATAACAAGTATGGGAGGACAGTGCCTGCCCGTGCTATTACTTCTTTTTCCATGCTAAGTGCTTTCTGACTTTTTAGGGTTTCGTACCCAAAGAGTAAAAACCCGGTTACTAAGCCTCCAATGTCTTTAGTGAACCGTGATAGCTAGACAGTTGAAATTGTCACAGATGATTTATTTCTGTTGCTGCTTTATGAACAAATACTAAAAATATAAGTAATATCTTACAACATTATTTTTTGTTTATCCGAAACCCGAAACAAGTCTTCAGTATTTTATGTAAAGAATTTATGTACAAAATTTCAAGAAGCTATCATAAAAAATCACACAGTTATGAGTTTTTTATGTTACCTGGTTGTCCCTAATAAAATATAGTCAACGAGCCGCTCGCCCGCTCGCGCTTACCACGGCGCGGCGCTGCGGGGGCTCTACGAGGCTATGATCCTGTGAACTGCCAATGCTATGTACGCCATTATTGTCGCATGCATCAGGCCATAAATTGAATAGTTATAATTATTTTCAATGTTTAATGTTTGTGATGTGGCAGTACTTTTTAAATAAATAAATAAACTGTATTGTTGCGCTCGGTAACCATACTGCAACATTTTTCAAACATATTTAGGAAAAAATATAACATGGTTTAAAAATTATTTTAATCGATTCAGTTACTTGTTCTGAACAAACTATACTCAGGTTTCGTATAAAGAAAAACTATTGTTGTATAGATAAAAACATGGAGCCATTCATGCGCCCAATATGAGTCCGACTCGAACTTGGCTTGTTTTTACCTTTATACTCGGCTCCTAAGGATCTTACCGTGATATATACAGTCTCCTCAAGAATTGGGATGTTTCCTGGGTAAAAAAGAAATTGATTCTATTTAGTCCGTCATTCAGATTATAGAAAAATATTGGATACGTATATTTTGTTTTATCAAATCAATAAAAATTTACAAATATAAAAGGCATCAAAGATCAGTAGTGGTGGCTGGTGACGTCACTGCTCGCTAAAAAGTGTAGCGTGCAGTGACGTCACACGAGTTTTCAACACACTGTGTCGGTTTAATTTTTTGTTTATATGAAAAAAGAAAAAATATGTGTCTAGTATTATTTTGGAAATCTGACTGACGGACTAATTAGTTTTTTTAGTCAAATACCCTATTGTGATATCCAGTTAAAATAATTTTCCAAATCCAATTGGCAGATACATATATCGATAGATTACTCTTTTTATGTATATCGTATACATAACAGAACATAAATATGAATAATTTACAAAAGTTTACACAATGCGCAGTCTTATCGCTAAGAGAGATCTTTTACAGACAATCTTTGGGTCCAGAGATTAGCGAGTTGGAATGAACTCTTCAGCTGTATTATACAAAAATACACGCATAAGTAGACATAAAATAATCTTGGTTTATCAGAAATATACATTTATACTTTTAATAGTCTACAAGAGGGTTTTAATTTAATTCAACAAGATTCTCAAGTAAGCTGGTACTTGATTAAAGCCGTTGAATGCTAAATTAGTTTTGCTGTTGTCTGTACAACAACCCTTAATCGTTTTACGTAAACATTGATCGGGGTTCAAATGTACCCAATTACAAGTTCAATGCCCTGCCACTGATTATTTGTAAGGAAATCGGAAATTGGAATCAATTGATTTTAAAATAGGAATGTTTTCAAAGCGGAAAGATGTTCTGACGACTCTTGAGATTCCTGTTACTAACTGGATAAATGCTGCTTGATTTTCTACTTACAATTATTTGTTACTAAGCAATTTAGAGAGAGTAGTTGTGGTTCAGTGGTAAAGGGCCCGACTTAGCGAGACATTGCCCCGAGATTATACTGGCACCCGAATTACGTAACTCACTATTATTATCAATTGGAATAATTTTGAAGCAGATTCCTAATTCATTGCTCCATATGTTCAAATAATGCGTTTGCCCAATAACGTAAATAACGCAATGAATGTTGTTGAACTGTCAAAATGAAACCCATTAACAATAATAATATATTCATTGCTCCGCTCCTATTGGTCGCAGCGTGATGTTACATAGCCTAAAGCCTTCCTGGATTACCTAATAGACTATCCAATGCAAAAAGAATTTTTCAAATCAGACCAGTAGTTCCTGAGATTAGCGCGTTCAAACAAACTCATCAGCTTTATATATTAGTATAGAGTATAGATATGTAAAGGAAACCCTATCCGATCCGTGAAGGTATTTATTGTTAGGTATCGATAACTGATTCTAATAATGCCTACAAAGCTAGGCCAAACTTAAAAAAGTCTCCCTAAAAAAATAAATATTATTTCTTAAAAGGAGGTAACTTCATTCATGTGCGGTAGGGTCGCGGGCGAAGGGGGGCAGGGCACGCGGCATGCGGTGGCGTCGCTCATAATAATTCCGTCGAAATTGTGTTGTCACTTTTAAAAAAAATACCAAAGTTTGGGGAAGTTAGAATTAATGACTTGGGCTTGGTATAACTTTTTATAAGAAGATACCCTCTGCTTTGCTAGACTTGCCTTACAATGCATTTAAAGCACAAATCAAATCCCAGCTTTGTTCAAAGGCATATTATTCTGTAAATGATTATTTAAATGAGAAGGTCGCTCTGATTAACTCAGGACAATGTTTGTGTTCTTTCTACGGAATTAGCTTACTGACACGTTATATGAGTTCATATAATTCACTTTTTTTATAATACATAAATATGTAAGCTGTGACGCCCTTTATGCCTAGGGATTTTATTGAAGTAAAAAGTTTTTAGTTAATTACATTTTCATTTAAATATATATATTGTTTTGCTTTGCTGGTATTTTGGCGAGGTATCTGGCATATGGTCAATAATTTCATTGTTGTTGTATTTTCTTGTGTTCATCACTATACATAGTTTTGTATAAAGGCATGTGTTTTTTTAAATGAACAGACATCTGTGCTGCTGGGGAGTTTCTTCCGCCACTTCTTCTTCCCAGCGAAAGCACTAGGAAGTATCGATGGGTGGGCGTTTTGGGGGACTGTTTTATGTAATATTGACGTTCAAAAAGTGTTGATTGTCAGCCTAACTTGAATAAATGACTTTTGATTTGATTTGATTTGATTTGAATGCGCGAAAAAAATAAGATTATTTCAAAATTCTTTAGTATTGTTACTATGATGATCATTATTGGTCGGACGGAGTTTTCTTTACATATTGTATATCCTTAATATTTATTAGCGTCTATACTAGTACCTCGAACCCGTTGATCACCGTGTTTGGTTACTAATATAGACACGAATCTGTAAAATAGAAAACATTTAAAATAAACATTTAAATTAATTTCTTGCTTTTGTAAGATCTTTGATCCTTGTGTCTGTAAAATATAAAAAGGTAGGTGGTCTTCGAAAAAAAATACACATATTAACAGTATATACATTATATGTACTATCTGGAATTAGTAATTTTTGGACAAGGTGCTATGTGCGTAAGGCAAGGTACAAAGGTGAAATTAATGTTTTAGGCGTTCTCTACCGAATAACTATGGGTCATGAAAGGACTCACACAACTCTCCTGGTTCCACATCTTGCTATCAAATACACATCACACAATACACATACAATATATCAATCACACGGTACACAAAAAGATATAGTACCAACAACATGTTCTAACTCGGTAGATACATAGATTGTAGAGACTTGACCGTCGCAAATTTTCCCCTCAGGCCCTTTCTATACACGTTTTTCTTGCCGTGATAAAAGAGATGGCTAAAAGGCTGCCCCAGGTCGGTAATCGAATAGGAATTTCACACTAACACGTAATATTAATACGAGTAGAGTATATTCATTCATGAATAATAAAGAACTAATAAACATAAAAACGTTTCTCATTTTGGTTTAACATGAACAGAATCAGGGAGTATCGTAAATTCGTTGTATCAAGTTCTTTTCTTGCAATTACCTCTTTGTACATATTTACTCCAAGTACCTTAGTGCAAAATTATCAGTGATAAACACAATTATCAACAAAAATCGTCGCAGAAACTTTAAAAGCCTAGATAAAAGTTCATAGCAATGTTATTGTTTGATAGTTTTTGTACCGTTTTCGTAGGAGTTACATGATATTATTTTCAGTATTGTGCAGATATGAAAAGTTCCTAAAAGTTTTTAACCACAAAATACATATTTTCAGCTATAAAACAATATATATTGCTAGAAATCATGTTAATACATGCGTTTTCATTGTGAGGTCCCTTTCATACTTCAGTTTGGTCATGTCCTTTACGGTTTATCGCCGTATGTCGGCACGATCGTCAGTATTATGGATCACCATATAAACTTGTTGATTGATACGTTTTTCTTTTGTACAGAACACTTTCTACGAGGTAGTTTATAAGCCGTACTATAAAGACGACGTACCATGTACAGACGAGAGTATATGAAGCTACTACAACCTATCAAATTTCTTTATTAGATTTTCAAACTTAATAGCTAAAGATTAAGGCTCAAGGTTGATTGGGAATATTTGACAGTTTCAGGTAGTTTGTACTGCTGTCGCCCGTACAAAAAATGTAAAAATTTCTTCGTCGCAATTCACAAAGTTTTAGTTAGACTTGTTTCTACTTGTTTGACTTTGAATTTATCAATAGAAGCAAAGATCAAAGTATTTCGCAAGATTTGAGAGAAGTTTCAAATACCGTAGATACTTGGAATTTTTGGCAGTTGTCATATACATTTATTACTAAAGATTACACTCTTGCTCGCTTGAATTCCTTTACTAAAATAATCTCGGTTGACATCGATGTCAATCGGATTATCCTCCCAATATCAATAAATCCAAAGGTCTCATTATCCCACTATAAGCCTTAGAGTAATTAAAATTTAGACAAGGTTGCAGTCTGGGAGACAATCGGGTCATGACCTTATGAAAATCTTTTGATTTATGTCATCGATGTCAAATAGGTTTTCTCATTATTTGTTTAGGATTTTATTCTTTAGCCACTATCGTTCTCCAGACCATGTTAGCGGCCAATATGGAGAGTCTTCGTCGCCGGACATTTTTTATAGTGTACAGGTGTATGCGCCATACAGATGCATTCTCTCATTTCTCACTCCCTGTCTTAACTTGCCTGTGCGCCAGCGGCCACGCCATCTCTTTCGATCAATTCGATGGGACGGCAATTCGACACGATCGGGTACTGATCAGACGCAGGATGAACGGCTTTAATTGCTTTCCAACGTCCTTCTGCGGGATTACCTTACTATTGTATACATATACAATAACAGTATTGCATATTCTATATGTTATTGTATTGTATATGTCTTTGTACATACCTAAGGGTTGACGCTCAAATAATGTCAGCCACCCACCGGACAAAGTCTTGCCGCCAAACGATTCGTCATGATGTCTGGTGAAGCCGTACCGGACGGGTCTGATTAGTTGTGTTGCGATGCGTGCTGGGTACGATGCGCCAAATGTTGTGTCGGGAGTTTGGTCGTGGAGGGTCTCCACATCAATACCCCTCTAACGCAGCATCGTTGGTCGTGTTGTTGGATTTAACATTCCATCACCTCGCTCAACTGCCGTCTTCCTTCCTATTCACTCAGTTAGTTTTTTTTTTTGAGTAAATGTACGATTGCATCCCTGCTTACCATCAGTCGGGATTGCGGTAAAGCACTATTTTGTCATTATAAAAAAAGCTTCCATGCATGATACTATGTATGGTGTTTTTTTTTTATTGCACTATCTACAATTGTTACACAATAACAACAATACAATACAAGCAACATACAAACATAGTGCACAATATGATGCGATAGACACAGCATGCAAATACAAAAATAATGATACAATTAAAAGTTACAAAAAGTGCAGAAATAACTTTACAGCAACCAATGTGAATTTAGCAAAAAGAGAGAGTAAAAAAAATTTAAAAAGAATTAAAAAAAAAAGTCAGCAATATTGTAATTTGTTTTTTAGGACTTGACGCTTGAATTTTTTAAGTGTTGTAGAAAATATATCAATCAAGTCATTTGAATTATCAAAGAACCTGCAAATTCTAGGGATGGGCGAATTGGATCCTGAAACAGTTTTACGGAAAAGGGGGCCGGAATAGTTTGATAGGGTGACGCGGATAACTGTGGGGAATGTTAAATTTAAATGTTTATTCTCTTATTTCCATCTCTTATATGTTTTTGTTTCTTTGAACTAATAGACGATTAAGAATCGGTTTAGTCTTGCTATTTATATAATCTTACTACTAATATTATAAAGATAAAACATTATCTTTTTTGTAAGTTTTGGTTCGAATGGATTTGGATTAAAATTAATACATTCAATTATTCAATACCTCTTATCCCGATATTTCCACGGGAACGAGAGTTGTGCAGGTGAACCTGTGGGTGCGGCTAGTTAGTCAAACACTTGAACGCCTGTCGTAAACAAAAGTTGAAAACAAAGTTGCAGTAACAAAAAAACGAGTGTGCTTATGACCACACGACTGAAGTGAAACTTCTTTCGCTCCATCTGTATGTACATTGTACATATATATATATATATATATATATATATATGTGTGTACAATATATACATGTATACACATATACATATGTCGAAGACAGCGACGGCAGGGCGGTAGGGTCGACAGCATCTTGGTGTGGTGGTACAGGTTCCGTTTCGTAGGTGAGTTTTGAATTCAAACACGACGTGTAGATATACCCTCCAATCTTCATAATAACAATTTGAATAGGCAAACCGACAGTTTCGGTTCGGAGATGTGCCTTGGTCCGCGTCTCGATGCCAAGTGACCGTTCGACGAACCCCACTTTCCAAAGCGACTCTGTTCATGTGACGCCATCACAAAATAACGTCACAAGCGTTCGCCCCTCTACTACGTAAATCAAATCAGCAACTTCTATTAAAATTATATCGACGATCTCCGACACTGCTGCTGGACCCTCTACTGGACAACCTGGATTCGCTGGGCGCGTACGTGCAGGCGTTCGCGGATGATATCGTGTTGGTGTTCTCTGGGCACACGGCGCTCGGGATCCAGCGGGATGCCAATGCCGCTTTAGCCTGTGTGCACGAGTGGGGTGTCATGAATAAGCTGCGCTTTTCCGCCGAAAAAACTCAGGCGATGGTTGTCACGCGCAAGCTTAAATATGACACTCCGGTCGTGCAGATGGGTGGCGCTGACATCTCGATGGTGACCGAGATCAAGATCCTCGGAGTCATCGTCGACAGTAAGTTGACCTTCAACAAGCATATTTCATATGCTTGTTGCAAGGCAACTAACCTTTATAGGAAACTGTCGGCGATGGCTCGGGTGAATTGGGGCTTGTGTCCGGAGATCATCAGGACGATATACACCGCGGTGGTCAAACCCACCATCCTGTACGGCGCGAGCTCCTGGGCGAAAGCCGCCGAGAAGATCTCTGTGCGAAGAACCTTTGCTACCGTCCAAAGGGGCTTTGCACAGAAGATCGCCAAGTCACATCGTACGGTGTCGCTCAATGCAGCACTCACGCTGTCGGGTCTCCTCCCGCTCGATCTTCGAGTGTTGGAGGTCGCCCGGCTGTTTGAGTGCAAACGGGGACGTCCGATAGATGAGCTGGAATCCCGCGAACTGGAGGAGCGTAGGGCCTTCACGGAGGCCCCTCACCCCGCCAGTGAGCCAGATGTTGACTATCAGTGTCTGGAGAATATGCTCCCCGAAACTGTGGCTCAGCTACAGCTCCCCGCTCATCTGATTTACACAGACGGTAGTAAATCGGATGAGGGGGTCGGGGCGGCATATTCATACTGGCGGGATGGGTCCGAGATTCGGACCAAGCGAATGAGGTTGGAGCCGATGTGTACCGTCTTTCAGGCGGAGCTGCTCGCGATAGCCAGGGCTACGGACCTGGTTGTCCTGAGAGGCTTCGACTGCGCGGCGGTGCTCAGCGACTCTCGATCCTCGCTCGACTTGATCCGGAACCCGGAAACGCACCACCCCCTTGCTACCCATATTCGTAAGAATATCAGGGAGCAAGAGGGGAGTGGTAAAGTCCTCCGGTTCTTTTGGGTGAAAGCTCATGTCGGGATCCCCGGCAATGAGCGCGCCGACGAATTGGCTAGGCAGGCGGCGGCCCAGTCCAGGGTCGCCCCAGCGTATGACAGGTGTCCAGTCTCTTACGTCAAGAGACGTTTGAGAGAGGGCACAGTAGCTGTCTGGAATGGGAGGTACACCGGCGGGGCCACGGCTGGGGTCACGCGGATGTTCTTCCCCGATGTGGTGCGCGCGCGCAGGGTCCTGAAGTGCCTCGACAGGACGTCTATCTGGGCGCAGATATTGACTGGTCACGGCGGCTTCGCCGCGTACCTGCACAAGTTTAAATTAAAGGAGAGTCCAGCCTGTGTGTGTGACACACAGGCCACGGAGACAGTGCAACGTTTGCTGTTGGAATGCCCGAGGCAAAACCGCGACAGGTACTACCTGGAAGTAAGTACTGGCATAGAATTAACAGAAAGATCCATAGCCGACCTTATGGCGGACAAGCACTCCAGGCCGTACCTGGAGCGGTTTTGCCTCAAGGTTGCAAAAGTGGCCATTGAAAGGAACCGGACGAGGGCAGCACAGCCAAGCGCTGTGCCGTCGGCAAGAATTTAGAATTTAATGTAAACGATAGAAGTATGAAATTGTGTAACAGTATTTTAGAAGATATAGATTTAAGAAATGTAAGAATAATGATGTAAAATAGAAAAGAAAAGAAACATATATATTGACTTGGGGAAAAAAGCAACCCAGAAAAAAAGACAAGGCAGAAGCCGCAAAAAATATAGCGGAAAGACAAAAGAAAAATAAACAACTGGCAAAAAAGAATTCTTGCCATGCAAGAAGTGACAGGACGGCACTAAATAAAAAAAAAAAAAAAAAAAAACGCAAGAGCTTCCTTCAAGCCTCATAATTATCAAAATTCAAAAAGAAAACAAAAGGTTCCTCCAAGCCTCATTATTATCAAATCAAAATCATAATCATAATTGTCAAAAAGAAAACACATCATCGCCCAGCTACCACAGTAGCTAGTGACAACTCATAGTTGACACCCATATCGTCATCACCTCTTGTGATACGACCAACTCTAGAGTCCACGACTCCCAGGTCAACATGACCGTACAACTAATAGTCTCCTCTGAGACCCAGGTCCCCGCCACATCACTAGCTGCCCATCGCCCCCTGAACAACTCCTCACGAGTTGCAGTTACGACTACAGACTAGTGCATGCAGTGCGACCATACCTACTAAAGTCCCCGCCACATCACTAGCTGCCCATCGCCCCCTGAACAACTCCTCAGTGAGTTGCAGTTACGACTACAGACTAGTGCATGCAGTGCGACCATACCTACTAGTGTCCCCGCCACACCACTAGCTGCCCATCGCGCTCTGAACAACCCCTCACTGGGTTGCAGTTACGACTACAGACTAGTGCGTGCAGCGCGACCACATAGCCATGATACGTGTTCTATTTGCTGGCGGAGGCACCCTTCTCACCATCTTCTACATTATGAAAATCTAACTCAGCAGACTCATTACTTGGAAAAATCTTTCGTACTTATGCGATCGTGGGGTACTTATAAGTTCTGTTTCCAATCAACGATTTCAATAGGTAAGGATCGCCATTATCACCATCAAACAACTCACTGAACTCACCATTATTAAATTTCATTACTTTAGCTCATTTCTATCAAATTTAGACTTTTCGTAAATAGCACTTATTTCTATGTTCGTTACCGCTTGTTCTCTTGAGAAGATTTAATAGTCTAGCCACACATACTATCAGAAGCTCAAGTGAGCTCGTAACTATAGGCTACAGTGAACTTTAGTTTTGAATTAAAGACAAACCAGACATCATAATTTTAAAAGCCCGATTTAAAATTTCTCAGTCCATTATAACAAACAATAATCGGGTAGTACAAGAAATAAAATTTGCAAAAATAACTCTTATTATCATGTCGCAAAGAAATGGTTCAGTACACAACGCTGGTACTCCCCATACCCTGTACACGTACTATCGCGTGTGTGCGTTTACCAATGAAATTACAGATAGCTTGACAAGAGAACATTCAGCCACGGAATCAAAATAAAAATAGTACGACTCACCGGATTATGGCAATTTCCCGCAAACACCTGCCACTTGGCAGTTGTCAACCGTTGCACACCAGACATCTCAGAGCTCTCATAAAATCCCATTACGTTACCACAAACATTTTGGGTATTTTGAAACCTTCTCATCGCCTGCAGAGTAGATGCTGTCCTGAATTCTTCTCATCGCCTGCAGAGTAGAGGCTCAAGTCTTGAAACCTTGGGCGTTCAGCTCTGACTCCGCGCCACACGCCATTGATGTGATTCACCAAGCAGCTAGAAGCGCGCTCCTCAAGCGCACTTTGCACGCTCCGCAAGCGCACCATGCGAGCTCCGCAAGCGCACCCTGCGCGCTCCGCAAGCGCACCCTGCGCGCTCCGCAAGCGCACCCTGCGCGCTCCGCAACCAGCACTGTCGCACGCCAAGCATCAGCCAGCACTGTCGTGCGCCAAAGATCAGCCAGCACGTGCACGCCTGCAGCGGACTCCTGCAGCGCACTCCTGCAGCGCACTATCATGAGCTGCGATCTCTTCTGCGTCAGCAATTGAGCGCACCTCGTAACGTGACGTTCACTTCTAGCCTCACTGCCAGTACATCCAGCATTTACAGAAGCTCATACAAAGGCAATGAACAACTACCACACAAGTAATCGCACAAGTACTATAAAAATATTGGTAGAAAGTGACTGTTATTCTGTTCCTTGATTTATAATGAGATTGTGAGCAGTGTAGTTCTTTATCCAACTTCTGATGTCGGAGACAGCGACGGCAGGGCGGTAGGGTCGACAGCATCTTGGTGTGGTGGTACAGGTTCCGTTTCGTAGGTGAGTTTTGAATTCAAGCACGACGTGTAGATATACCCTCCAATCTTCATAATAACAATTTGAATAGGCAAACCGACAGTTTCGGTTCGGAGATGTGCCTTGGTCCGCGTCTCGATGCCAAGTGACCGTTCGACGAACCCCACTTTCCAAAGCGACTCTGTCCATGTGACGCCATCACAAAATAACGTCACAAGCGTTCGCCCCTCTACTACGTAAATCAAATCAGCAACTTCTATTAAAATTATATCGACGATCTCCGACACATATATTAATTTTCTATAAATATTTAAATTTATTTCATGGTTTCATTGATAAATTAATATTTTTGCATAGATTTTCTATTATTATTGAAAAAAAAAAAAACTCGTTGTAGACCTTGTAGTACCAAGCTCGCGCCACGGGCGCCTCTGTGCTTATATCCCCCACTTAACTTCACGCGTTCGCCAGCTTACTCCCCAAGTCAAGCGTGCGTAAAGAAGGTAGTTGTATGTGGTAAACTCTACTTGCGAGATGTAGAATTCGTGTGACGTCAGTATGACGCGTTGTTTCATTTGTGGCATTTGTAGGTACCGCTACATTAATTGTTTTAAAATAACGTTTTATTTAACAAAATGTATTTTTTAACATTTCTTCAATTCCATTTTTAATTTACAAATGAAAGATGAGGCTTTCGGTTTCGGGCACAAAACTCTGAACAAGAGTGAAGATGCGTTCCTTTAAATAACGCAAAATGAACGCCTTCGAAATTGGCGAATTCCACTGTTTACAAGATATTATTCACTTTGAAATTGGAGCACATACATAAGATTACGTTAAAACATGATCGTGATATCCTTGACAGATAAATGCTTTACCTACTGAGAGACTATTAGTGCCAAATTACTACGTACTGGCACACCGCAACGAGATCTATAATGGCTACGATCTCTGTGTGTCTGTTTACGTATCTACTTTCAATAGTCTGAATCGACTTTTTATATTTGTGTTTTTTCTTTCTGCATTAAGAAAAAAATTAAAACTCAAATGCTAATTGTACATTATTTACAAAGAAAATGAAACGTTATTTTAATTACGATTATTAATGAATCTAGCAGTATAAAAATGGCGAAACTCGACCATTCTTTGAAGATTATTACGAGCACGTAATATAAGGTTTAGCTGAACTGATAATCTACTTCAAAGGTTTTAAAGCTTCTGCAGATAGGTGCGTGTGATGCGACGACAGTATGATTCGATTCAGGTTAAGTAATTACAACTGAGTTTATGAAAATTTTCTACTCGTTTCTGTCGCCTGTTTTATTACTATTTTTCTTGTGTGTTGGCCTATCTCACTTCCACGACCCAGTTACGGAATATATTGTACGGGCTAGGGGTATTAAAATGCTGGTTAAGGGTAACGAAGTTTATTGAAAACGATGGTACAGTCGATAGTAGGCAATGACAAGTAGAACGTAGCTGATGTCGCACTGAAATCTTTCCTTATGTCCACGAAATTCGTGTCGTACACACACAATAATATCGCAGAAGTTACTTCACATAATAGTCCTTGAAGCAGTTGTCGCTGTAGATGTTCACGATTATCGCATGTTTCGCTTCGATAGTCAAATGCAGACTGATTGACGTGGTTTTTTTATTAATATGGCATCGCGTAGTTGACCTTGAGAGGTCGTGACTTCTTAACTGGACGATCCTGTGGCTGCCTTAAATTAATTTAAAGCCTCCAGCCAGGGACATCTAAAAACTAAGCGACAACACGCTAAGAGCACCCCCTGTGGGGTACGAACGATACGGTGTCGCTGGAGAGAACAGCAAGGGACGGCTGGATGGAAATTTTTATTATTAGTTCGGTTTGATGACCGGGGCGATTCTGACTGACGTGCTGAGTCACGCCGCTTTATACATACAAGCTAATCGAACATTCCAGATCTGTCTAGAGATAATGATGATAACGCTCAATTTCTAGTACGATCTTGTGTAGTACTGTCTGTATTTCTAGTAATTTCACTGTCGACCTTTCGTTGTCAATATTGATGAAACCTGGTACCGTTCGATAGATAACCTTAGGTCTAGCAATGCAGTTAGATCGTACCTCTACATTGCCCATGTCTCAAGATATAGGGCTTAAAAGTTACGTAAGGAATGTCATCCAATATTGAACCTTATGCTATTAACAAAAGGTGTTGAATTATTTTTTCAAATCCACTACTTCTATTATTAGATAACTTGAAACATAATGAGATCATTATGGATCCTGTCAAGAACTGAAAAAAATATAGGTAAGAAAGGGGCTTAAAACCTACAACAGTCGACTTTTTTATGCTATCAACTAGTGCTTCACCGCGGACCCGGCTGATGGTAAGTAGTGATGCAATAGTTGATGGTAAACCGCACTTGTTAGTGGCAATACTATATGCTTATTTAATGATAATAGAAGATTATTATAATGTTGGAAAAAAAATGTCCTTATTAATAATTCGGGTGTACTACTTTCTCCTAGTTTAACAGAGCTTTAAACTAGGAGAACTAGGAGCTTCGGCACATTTTAGGCAGTATTAGCTAGTAATTTCATAACATTCCAGAGAATACTTAAGGAGGTGGACTACAGTCGATATCTCACTGGAAAAAAGGATTACTAAAATGATTTTACGTGGCAAAAATCCTGTTTTCTCTCTGTTTCATGAATGCTGAACAGAACAGAAAGTTGTACAAAAAGTTTAGTAAAAATTCTTTCCTTTCATAAAAGAAATGGAGCGCAAGAAAAGCACTCACTGTCAGATATTGTACTTCCACGTGGTATTTTTTCTTATTTTTTTTATTGAAATTTATTTCTTTCCTGACAGGATAATCCTTTTGATCTTCTTTGAAAGATAACGGGCTTCAAGCTTATGGAACTTCGAAAAATATTACCTTTTGTATACCATTGGATCGTTCGGAATTATTACATTGCTACAAAAGAGTTAAACTTAATAAAAATAAGTGTATCTATAATGTCATCATCATCATCATCATCAACCTTTTTATCGTCCCACTGCCGGGCATAGGTCCCTTCTCACCACGCTTGCTCAAAAGTTGGCGATTTCAGACTTAGAGTCCAGGTTTCCTCAAGATGTTATCCTTCACCTTGTAATCAGTCATTAGTGGCCAAGATATAGGTACTTAGAAAGTACATGTACAGTAGAAACTCGATTATCCGGCCCTCAGTTATACGGATTCGCGATTATCCGGACTACCAACCACGACCAATATACGAAATACCTCCAAGTCGAATTTATGCAAGCATGAACGTGTCAGAACTGGCATTAATCCCACCCGCGCACCCCACGCCCCGCAGAGTGCGCTCCCCACGCGTTTAGTTACTTATTGTTTTAGTTAGCAATTGTTACTGGGCTCGGACACGCGTGTCACGTGTCAAAAATGTCAAAGCGTAAGAGAGTGGTTCTATCGCTTAAAGACAAAATAAATATTATTGATTCATTAAAAAAAGGAGAAACTGGTCGTAAGTTAGCTGATAAATATGGTGTAGGTACATCCACGATAAGTGACATTAAGAAGAATACTGATTCAATTTTGTTGTACACCTGCCTATCCCTGCTATCCCTGGAAATAGCTCTGAAGTGGTTTGAAAAACAAACAGAGAGTGATACTGTAAGTTTACTGCAGCTGAAACGAATTCGTGACATAGCAGCAATGAAGAGAAAAAGTGGCTTACGTCAAATGACAATTACCAAATATTTTAAACCAAATTAAACTTATGTATGTACCTACGTATTACATATTTTATTTTATGATTACCAAACGCAAATTAGCAAATACAATTTTGAAAAATGTATCTTTTAACACTTTCTTAATAAACATTGATTTTCGTTAATATGTATTTGTTGTTTTTGAATAACACTATTGTACATATGTACTACATATGTATACATAAAGCCCGCTTTTCTTCATACATTCGATTATCCGGATTTTCGATTATCCGGATGCCTAACGACAACAATTAGTCCGGTTAATCGAGTTTCTACTGTAACTTAGAAAAGTTACGTTTGTACTTGCCTGACCTGGAAACGAATCCGCACACTCATACTTGAGAGGCTGGTGTTTTAACCAATTCGCCACCACAACTTTTTTAAAATAGAATAATAACAGCTGAGCATGAGTGCATGTTTTTTCACCTAAAATTCTTTAGTAGCAACCGTATGTTTGGATTAGTGCCCCATTGATGGTGCTGCGGCATCTTCATACGATGCCACATGTAAATAAAGCTTCATATTGACGTCACGTAGATTCTTCATCTCGCAAACAGAGTTCATCGCGTAACTTGCATAAACACTACTTCCCGACATCGACCGTCGGGCAAGTGCCCGCCAGATACAACATTCATCTGGTCTAAGAATCCTCCCTTTTCTATGGAGGATGAGTGAACTTAACTCCCTATTCATCATATCTCTATAATCGAAATAGGTCTTTCCCACAATTACATGGGACTTACATAACTGGCGATGTGTGGGCACAGGCCTCCGGTCTTGAGAGAAAAAGTGGACTGTAATCTATCGCGGGTCCAGTCCGCGATAATATACAGTAAGATTTTTCAGTCACCGTCCAAATTTTTTCTAGGCTTTAGGTATTATTCACCAATTCCATTTTTGAAGAAAAAAAAAATCGATACGTAAAATTTTCATATTAAATCATTTTCTAGAAAGAATTATCCCCTCTGCGTGGTCACTGATTTAAAACGATTGTGTTCAATGAACTTTTGCGGAGCGTGGGGCGGGCTGGCCGATGGGACAGCGTGATGTCAACAAACATCAATGTTTTTATCAAATTTTGATAACTTTGTGATATGATATCTCAAAATTTTTATATTGAATGATGCCAAAAGAAAAAACAAGTATTCAATGATTTTCGCCAAAGATTAATATATCGAAATTTGGACGGTTCTTAAAAACTATTCCTGTATATCAAATCTTTTTTTTTTTAATAATAATTATAAACTAGCTCTTGACCGCAATCCCGCCTGATGGTAAGCAGTGATGCGATCGTTGATGGTAAAGCGCGCTAGTTTATTAAGAGCCTATTCACTCAGAAAAACTGAGCGAATAGGAAGGAAGACGGCAGTTGAGCGAGGTGATGCAATGTTAAACCCAACAACACGACTGATAAGGCTGCGCTAAAGGGAGATTGATCTGTAGACCCTCCACGACAAAACTCCCAACAAAACAACATTTGGCGCATCGTACCCGGCGGTACATCGCAATACAACTGCTCAGACCAGTCCTCCGTACGGCTTCACCAGACTTCATGCCGGAACACGACAAATCGCTTGGCGGCAAGGCTTTGTCTGGTGGGTGGTAACTTCTGCCGGCGGCCGATGTTAAGGCCTACCACCGAGAAACTCTCATTCTTTACAATTATTGGTTCTAGTACATATCAGTTTCTTCACGATGTTTTCTTCCACCGTTTTGAGAGCAGTGATAATGAAATTATTCACACAAAGTAAAAGGGATTGGGTACGAATCCATAACTTAGAATACTCGTAAGTCAAGAAGACCACTTCTGGGCCACAGTTGCTCGCGAGCCTAGTGTACAGACGACAGCACATCAAGCTCCTACAATGTATCTTTCTTTGTTCGATTTTCTACTTTATAGTAAAAACATTAATTAAGACTCAATGTTAACTGGGAATATTTGACAGTTACGGGTAGCTTGTAAAATGTAAGTGTGAGTGTATATTTGCTCCCATTTCTAATGATATTATTCCAATTAACTTTATCTTTACAACTTTGTTGTCAACGTTCTCTCAAAATTGAGTTACCTACGGGTGAAAAGTTATCGCGGTGTCTGTAAGGGAATGCAATCAGTCGGCAAACTGTATTACGGATATATTTGACTTTAACTTAAAGAACTACTCTACATAAAATGTTTGATTCCCATGGTTGATTCTATTAACGAATGGTTAAAGGAATAATACATTTATTTTTTCATTTGTATTTTGGAACATTACCCAACTTAAATATTTGTATGCCACTCCATGGTACTTGGTTCCATTGGCACTTTTTTTTTTAAGCTATTGCATAGCTTCTATCGCGGGCCTTGAGCGCGGGGACCGAATCCAGAAATTCCGTAACGAAAAAACCTCACGCTCCCCACTCCGACGGGCACGGAGGTGTGGCTTGAAGGCCGTACATCGTCTAACGTCGTTTCAGTTCGGCAGTCTTCGGCACGGTATGTTTGTGTGCGTGCGACTACATCTTTTGAAAACAATTTATAGATTTTCAAAAAGAGCATGCATATTGCAGGGCGCGAACTCAGTTCTACACACTTGCCATGTTACTGATAGTCGCGATGTGCTAAACTTGCGATTAATTTTCTCTCTGAAATAGGTCTTCTATAGAGATATGTCATAGACGTCATCGACGTTGTCATGGCTACCTTAAAAACTTTTCATATAATTAATTAAGTACTTTTATTCAAATTAATTTAGTAGTGTTTTTATAAAATAGTTTTTTTTTAACGGAAAAGCTAAGATGAATGTCACGCTAATTTTTCATTGGACTTTTAAATTATTTACAGTGTTGTTTACTAAATAAAAGCGCGTGATTTTATAGAGTAAAAAGTGCTCACGCGGCCGTTTTTTCAACTGTTATTGGCGATATCCGCCATTATTGTGAAATATTTTTTTAAAGAATTTCTATAATTTGTTACACGTGTTATTGGCAAAATTGTGGTATCTATCCACAGGGACCAGATCAAGAGTTGAAGTTGAAGTTTTTATTAAATAAAATATTACAGAAAGATGTCGGTGAACAATGTTAATACGAGTACATTTAAGTGTACGAGTTGTAATATTGTTATCTCCGAAACGAAACAACGAAAGTTTAATAAAAATATGCTCGTCGGCTTTTTCTGAGGAAGACATTGATGAGGCAAAAAAGTTATTGTTTGTTTCTACGAAGACAAGACAAAAACATGTATCAAGGCGTAAGAACAAAAAGCAGAAAGACCTAAAATATACGATTACGGTGTTTAAAATCACGGATCCCGAACAATCCCAGTTTTTGTGGCATATGACCTTCACAAATTGCCACCAGTTTGCTTTGACTACGTAGAACGTACGTAAAGAAGTTGATGAAGGATTTATTAATTCTACGGTCAGATGTTAACGCAATCAGAAGTGATTATGTTACTAAAGATCAGCTCGAAAATATTAAATTGATAACAAATAATTCGACACCGACGCCGTTCATCATCAACAACCTTTTTATCGTCCCACTGCTGGGCACAGATCTCCTCTCATACAGAGAAGGATTGAGCGTAATCACCACGCTTGCTCAATGCGGGTTGGCGATTTCAGACTTATAAAGCCCAGGTTTCCTCAAGATGTTTTCCTTCGCCTTCAGTCATTGGTATCCAAGATATACTTAGAAAGTACATATAACTTTAGAAAAGTTACATTGGTACTTGCCTTACCTGGAATCGAACCCGCGCACTCATACTTGAGAGGCTGGTGTTTTAACCACTAGGCCACCACGACAAAACAGTGGGGTATATTGAAAAAGAACCTCGGAGTCTTTGAGTATATTTCGTGGTGCTCCCTGTGCGCCGTTTCCGAGTCAACGAAATACCAGTTGGTGGAGTCATAAGGATACTATAGCTGTCTTGCCTGCCCCTCAGTGCCCGGCCGGTCTTGCGATTGCACCGAAACAGCACACAATGACAGAGATTATAAGTAATAGCATAGACAGACCTTACGGAGGAATTGCCCTATTGTAGAGGAAGTCCGCTTTCTCAAAGGTATCAGTGTTGTTGTGTAATAGTGATCGTTTAGTTCTCACACGGATCGTTCTATGTTAGTTTTCTCATTTTACATGCTAAAATAAATAAATAATTATAATTGCAAGTTATAGTTGATAAAAAAAGGCTATGCAATAGCTTTACCGCGGCAGTGTCCGAGTGCCACACGCCTTTTTTATAAATTATAGACTAGTGTTTGACCGCAATCCCACCTGATGGTAAGCAGTGATGCAATCGTTGATGGTAAAGCGCACTAGTTTATTAAGAGCCTATTCACTCTAGCCTTGAAGACACTCAAATGTAGTCCGACGGAAACACCGCTGCTGGCAAATTGGTCCAATCATCGATGTACGCGGTATAAAAGAGGAGGCGAAACGCTTGGTTAGATCGTAATGGTGTTAACAACGTAAGGGTGGAAACTCGCCGTACGACGGGTTGTCCGATGGTGGAATGGAGATGGGGGAATTAAATAATGCAATTCCCTCGCAGGCTCACCAACATGCATCCTATAGAACACCGAAAGGTTGGTTACGCCTGTGCTCTAGGCTTTGGAGACTGGATTGATTTAAATCAGGGTCGCCAATCAGCCTCTTCGCACGCCTATCCACTGAATCCAAAGTGGCCAGGTGACACAGCAGCACCAGCGCAAATGTGGCTGCAGTACTCCACACACGAACGGACCTGTGTTTTGTACAACATTGATGCCTGAAGCTGCCTTGGTGTGAAGTACCGCTGGACCTTTGCGATAACGCCAAGTTTCCTGGCGGCCACCTTGGCCTTGAACCCAATGAACCGCTCAAAGTTTAAATTCGAGGAAATCTTAATTCCCAGAAGCTAAAGGCGGTCGGTACACTCCAAGGATACATTCCAAAGAGTAGGAGCCAAGGTGAACGGTCTCTTTCGGACGTCTGTGTTTTGGCGGCATTGAATGCTACAAGATTGGCATTACCCCATTCGGAGACTGCCTGTAGTGCAACATTCGTACGCTCGACCATAGTCTCTCTTTCGGACCGGATTGATTCCCTACTAGCCCCAGCATCCGGCACGTATCTCTCCACAATTGTGCTGTCATCTGCATACCCATAGATACCGGGCATCAGCAGATCGTTAACATGCGGCAGGAACAGAGTTGCAGAGAGAACAGACACATGCATGCATGTAGAACATAGCGTTATTTATAAGACCTTTAATGTATAGACAACGGCACATCATGCTACTAAAAATTGCCAATTTTCTTTGTAAGGTTTTCAACGTTATCGCTAAAGCATTAAGGCTCAAGGTTGGTTGCTAATATTTGACAGTTTCGGGTAGCTTCACCTGCTGTCGTCCGTACCATATTTTAAAGGAAATAAATATTCTTTTTCTTAAAATATTTTCTCTGTATGGAGAAATATGAAGAGTAAAGTTCAGTAGAATAAACACACACACAGATTGGGGCGATGTTGTACGTTTAATGCCTAATATGGAATATAGGACTTGTGAAAATATAGATTTCTGGCAGAGTATTCAAAAAATTAGTTATGTGAGCCGCTAGTACCTACTTCTCACAATGGGCCTCATACGAAGGCTCAGAGTCACACAAAGGGCAATGGAAAGAGCTATGCTCGGAGTTTCTCTGCGTGATCGAATCATAAATGAGATCCGCAAAAGAATCAAAGCTATAGCTCTTCGAGTCGCTAAAACGAAGTGGCAGTGGGCAGGGCACATTGCTTGTAGAACCGATGGCCGGTGGGGCAATAAGGTTCTGGAGTGGCGGCCACGTACCGGAAGACGCAGCGGTCGCGGGAAGCCGATAAATGTGGGCAGCACAAGACCAGTCATCGTGGAAAGCTTTGGGAGTTGTCCAGCAGTGGACATCTATAGGCTGAAGAAGAGAAAGAAGTACATCTATCGGACTTATATCAACACGTTGGTTAAGCGATTGACATCTGTGCTGTTGGGGAGTTTGTTCCGCCACTTCTTCTTCCCAGCGAAAGCACTAGGAAGTGTCGATGGGTGGGTGTTTTGGGGGACTGTCTTATGTAATATTGACGTTCAAAAAGTGCTGATTCTCAGCCTAATTTGAATAAATGAATTTTGATTTTGATATTGATTCCCGCACGGAACAAAAATTTGTATGACCTACAAGTAGTTGTTTCGGGTATGGTTGTTTGAGTATGTAAGTTTATATCTTTGTAAACGCATCCACGATACAGGAGAAATTCCTAGTATAGGCAACGTTTTTAGGAAGAAAAAATATATCACTTCGTCATCCCTAGCATTATCCCAACTATTTTGGGATCGACTTTCAGTCATACCGGATTTTTCTGAATACCAACCAAGTTACCCAAGTTACTAAGTATATATATTTTTTTCCCTTTTGGAAGATTGTTACGTTTTCAAGTCTAAACGAATTTCTATAAAATTAGCAAGGAGATAGATGATATTCTGAAGAAGGACATACGCTACTCATCGCCCCACACAAACACCTTTCCGTAAGCTAATTTTCGAGTAAATTGAGATAATGACAGTTTAAAAACTAATGCACACGATTTAAGTATATATAGTTAGAATGACCTTAAAATGAGAAATCTAATGCGAGTATTTAAAATGTTTAATAAAATTATAAGAATAATATTTAATTAATTTGAATAACAATTCTTCCAAAATTATACACAAACAATTAACAAGAATTGAAAGAACCCGAATACGTTTGGCAAAATGTTGTTTATCGCCAGAATATCATTAAACCGTCGTTATTTGGGCCATCAGCCATGTAGCTACATACCTATACAAATGATAACTTGTATTCAGCTGCGCACATACAGATAATAAAGCACTGATCACCAAAATCGAGTGTAATTTTTACACTTGATCTTGATCTCGATCTCGTCAAATTAGTACGCGCCTGACGTAAGTATTTTTAGTCGCCATGTTTTTAATGGCGTCTAAACTATCTATGTAGTATCTTAATTTGATATGACTAAACTAATATGTTTTTTTTTTAATAATTATAAACTAGCGCTTGACTGCGATCCCGCCTGATGTTAAGTAGTGATGCAATTGTTGATAGTAAAGCGCACTAGTTTATTAAACCTATTCACTTAAAAAACTTAGCGAATAGTAAGAAAGACGGCAGTTGAGCGAGGTGGTACAATGTTAAACCCAACAACACGACCAACGATGCTGCGCCAGGGGGAGATTGATGTGGAGACCCTCCACGACCAAACTCCCGACACAACAACACTTGGTGCACGTACCCGGCACACATCGCAACACAACTGCTCAGACTCGTCCTCCGTACGGCTTCACCAGACATCATGCCAGAACACGACGAATCGCTTGGCGGCAAGACTTTGTCTGGTGGGTGGTAACTTCTGCCGGCAGCCGATGTGGCCTACCACCGAGAAACCTATCCTTTTCATAATGAAATAGAAAGATAAAAATACACTCAATTAGTTAAAATTGGGAACACGAGAATCGACACCACTGCGACGGGACGAGTTGTGGGAACAAGACATTTTGGTGTGGAACGGAAATCATTAAATCATCTCTCCCGGTCTTGGCGGAACAGAAAGTCAGACTTTTCCTGACTAAAACCTACACGTGTTTCTTCACTTGCTTGTGCGCCAAGACCAGGGGTTTCTCTTTCAACCAACCCGCAACTTTGATCCTGGCATCGATCTTGGTGGACCTCGTCACGATGTGCTGATATGCTGATATCTCTTTGAGACGCGCGTGAAACACAACGCACCGACCTAGGATCGAGAGAGGGCTGATCCTGCTCGGAGAAGGAGGCGTCAGGGAGGCAACCGCATTGGCGCTTAATACGCCGAAACCCGCCTACTTATTGAGGTAGGTGGACCTTTGGGGTCGCGGGCACACAAAGCGGGGACTCTGCCTGCCCACTAAGTAACCCCAGGGAAGACGTTGGCATAGTGGTCACGTGCTGCCGTGCATAGGACGTTTAGGAGAGGCTCTCTTACAGTCTCTCCTGGGATGCGCCTTACAGGCATTGCGCAGGGAGGGTTCCGGAATTGGTCTTTTAAGAGGAACCGGGACCGCCCCTAGGCGCAGAAGGTGATCACCGGGGAGGTTTTAGTGAGGTAAAAATCCCACACTACCCGACCTCATTCCTCGGGGGTCGGGTGCCTTATGAAGGTTTCCCCCCGAAAAAAAAAAGGCCTGGTCCTTACCGGGTGGCGAGCTGTCCATTGCTCGCTGCCCGCAAGCCCTCACCTACGATGGCCGGTAGTTCGATATTGTCTCCCGACCAGTACGTCTCCTGCGGTGGCTTGAGGCGTTAGGGCGCTGGGATTCCCGTTCCTGCACGCACTCCGCCTCCTCCTTACAAGACATTTCACGCAAAGTCGAAGCTACTATCACTTTGTATTAACTCTCAGAATATTTGATTTATGGTCTAATTAATACAAAATTGATAACTAAACGGCTTCTAGCAGTTATTTCGTTGATATCGCGTAGAGAACTCCTCAACATATTTTCCGTCAATTAATTTTATCAAGCTTGAGAAGATCGTGTTTGGTAAACTGAGAGTTGTTATGGCTTGTATTATTTTATTCCGGATTTCAGGTAGTTTGGAAATAAAGTCAAGGTGAAGGGATTGCTAGGAAACGGATGTCAATATTGGCGTTATTATTCTAGTCTACCCAGTAAAAACATCACCGTGATAACTGATATGACGTGAGTTCTACGCGAGATTTCGTAGAGATATTTGAAGGATAATTCTTACTTATTATTAGACTTTTTTTTTGGGGTGGTTCATCAAATGACCTCTGCCACTCTGGGCGGAGCGAAAGGGCGTGTCAGACTTTTACTGATTAAATTCCACCTGTGCTCCTTCACTTGCCTGTGTAACAGGGCCACGGTTTCTCTTTTGTCCGACCCGCAATCCTGACGCAGGTATTGGTCTTTGTGGACCACGTCATGAAGTACTGGCGTCTTTTTGAGTCGCGACTCACGCTCCGTTGTCCCGAGCCTACTTATAATCGGTCTATAATATTCCTGCACCTGGAATACAGGTAATTTTATGAACTTTCAATCATTTAATAACATCGGCTGCCGGCAGAAGTTACCACCCACCAGACAAAGTCTTACCGCCAAGCGATTCGTCGTGTTCCGGCATGATGTCTGGTGAAGCCGTACGGAGGACGGGTCTGAGCAGTTGTGTTGCGATGTGTGCCGGGTTCGATTCGCCAAATATTGTTGTGTTGGGAGTTTGGTCGTGGAGGGTCTTCAGATCAATCTCCCTCTTTCGCAGCATCGTTAGGTCGTGTTGTTGGGTTTAACATTGCATCACCTCGCTCAACTGCCGTCTTCCTTCCTATTCGCTCAATCTGAGTGAATATGTTTTTAATAAACTAGCGCGCTTTACCATCAACGATCGCATCACTGCTTACCATCAGGCGGGATTGCGGTCAAGCGCTAGTTTATAATTATTAAAAAAAAAAAAAAATCTCGAGCTGTCAAAAATTTCTACCTCTAATTTTAATTCATTTTGACGTTGATTGTAGCTGAGATAAAATTACGACTAAGTTTTGAACATTTTTAATTAGAAAGAAAAAGTAAAAGTATTAATTGTGACTTGTACTTAAAGGAAAATCATAAAACTAAACTAAATATAATTACGAGAACAGGCCTTCGGATCGCTAATCATGGATTTGATTTCCCAATGACAGCAACATCACTATTTGCCAAAAAGTTGCTAATAAACATAAACTGAGACCAATTCTCTTGACCTAATAGAGACAGAAAAAAGTGAGAAAATACGTTTATTTGCGGCCCTTTGTATCACCCTTTGTACAATCTTTATATTTATGTTCTGTAAGTACAAAATAAAGAATCATTATCATCATCTCAGCGTTAATCCCAGCATCCGAAGCTTTTTCAGCTTTGGAGTCTGAGGTCCGCTTTCCCAATCTAACTGGTGATTTTGGCTAAACTTTGATATTTCCGTGAAGCGACTGCCGTCTGACCTTCACAACCTGAAGGCGATATCGAAGCATTGCAGTTAGACCAATTGTTGGAATTTTGAGGGCTCCAACAACCCGTAACAACTGCCATTAGATGTTCCTATGGCAACCGGGATCAACGGCTTAACGTGCTTTCCGAGGCCTGACGAGTGCAAATATTCATATTCATGCATACAAATATTTGCACTGCGCGGGGATCGGACCCGCGCCTCCTTGCGCAGCGGCCGCGTTCGCTACCGCTACGCCACGGAGGCTGTCAATTACACAATAAAAAGTACTTATTAAGAAATAATCTATTCTATCAGACTTAAATCCGAAGAGTGTAAGTAGGTACAGCAAAACTTACGAAAGTAGTGTTAGTAAAAATAAAAATGTATAATGAAATAAAAATATTATGAACAATTATTCCATTCCTAGCGTCCGCCGACCGTTCAACAATTCGTCCGTCTTTCCTCGTTATTTGATTATTTTTTATGTCGGAATTAAGGTGGGCTGATTAGCTTGTGAAGACTGCAGGAATCTGTTGGAAGCGAGAAGCACAGGACAGTTGAAGCGCTAATGTTTGGGAAGGCCTATGTCCAGCAGTGGTCGTGTTTCAGCTGAAATGATGATGATGAAGTCATGCTCATCATCCATAGATAGACTTCGCCCATTGATGGAGATATTTTTTTTTTCTTTTATCCACACTCTCGTGCTAGCCTCAGCCAGAAGATGAATAATCTATATATACTAATCATATTCTAATTTGATATGGTTTGTGGTTTGTAACTTTTCTAAAATTATATGTACTTTCTAAGTATATCTTGGACACCAATGACTGAAGGTGAAGGAAAATGTCTTGGGGAAACCTGGACTTTAGGTCTGAAATCGCCAACCCGCATTGAGCAAGCGTGGTGATTACGCTCAATCCTTCTCTGTACCTATGAGAGGAGACCTGTGCCCAGCAGTGAGATGATAAAAAGGTTGATGATGATGGTTTGTAAGTGTGTGAGGTTGTATGTCTTTTACCATGCTCAAAGAAGAGTTCTGGCCGAAAGGTGTAGTGTACCGCCGGTTCAGTGGCCTGCTAAGTGATACCTGTCAGCAAAACACGACACGACGCCGCCACTTCGTGTGTATTATACCTATTATACACTAAGTGATGGCGTAATACGAAGACGATACGATATACATACATACGTATATCATAATTAACTACATCTAGTTTAATTATCTTATATGTTTATAGTATTTTAAGTTTTTATGTTAATATATAATAGTATTGTATATAATATATGGATAAATAAATAAATAGAAAGACACGGTATTTGTGAGTAATTAATTGAGTATCTTAGGCCCGAAAAATGAAAAGACTTTTTCTTGTTAATCGGATTTTATCACAAGTAAAAATGTTTACCGCTCAAAATAAAAAGCTTGGATCAGCTGATTAGTAAGATTCCTTTTCTTCTTTTGTTTCAGAATCACAAAAGACTGTCCTTGCTGCTATTGATTGAATTGAGATTTTTATTGGTAAGTTATTTTTGAGATACGCACTTAATTAGCGATTTTTAAATAAGCTCAAGTTATATAATGTTTTTGTAATAAGTTCTTGAAGAAAATTGGCTTATTTACTACTTTGGAAAGTGAAGTACTCCATACACAGCAGACGCGCCATAAACAGTCAGATGATTACGCCCAATTTTCCCAGCTTTTTTAAGTCCCATGCAACAACTATTTAGTTAGTGGGCGAATCTGTCGCCAACCGGGAAAAAAATCAGACTATAGACTGCTACTTAGATCAGTAGGCGTAGTATGAGTTTTCATTACGAAACTCGTTCATCGATATCGAGCGCGTTTGACTCATCGATTGGCCCGCCTCAAGGTTGTAAGAACTCTCAACCAATGAGAGCGCCAAACGCGCTCGATATCGACGATCGTGTTTCGTATTGAAAACTCATACTAGGCCTAAAGGTGAGATGTGTGTTATGTTAGTTGTTGTAATTTTTTTCTTTTTAAGTCACGTAAATGATTGTAAACGTTTTCATTTTTAATGTCTGGACTTGAAAAAAGACGATGATCCCTGAGTTTTTTTCGGCTATTTCTTCTCAGAGGTAGTCAGTTAGGAAATGCCGGCTCCATCTATCTTAAATAAAAAAAAGACGCGTAAAAGTGATCTGTGATCCTACTTGCTTAATAAACGATTTCATTTCATATGTATTTACAGTATTTTAAGTTTTAATATTATAGTATTGCATTTGTTGTGATATTTTTTATATATATATTTTTTTAATAATAATAAATAAGGGCGTGACTCACGAGATGTAGTTCGTAGCTTCGAAACCCGTTTTACTCTGTGTACAACTGCTCTATAAGAAAATATACAGTATGTTAAGAAAACCCTGTCCGACCTTAACTTTACAGGCATTCATTCCGTAATAGGGATGTATCCTGGGTAAAAAAAAAAATGATTCTATTTAGTCCGTCATTCAAATTATAGAAAAATATTGGATACGTATATTTTGTTTCATCAAATCAATAAAAATTGACAAATATAAAAGGCATCAAAGTTCAGGAGTGGTGGCTGGTGACGTCACTGCTCGCTAAAAGTGTAGAGTGCAGTGACGTCACATGAGTTTTCAACGCAATGTGTCGTCTTCGTTTTTTGTTTATACGAAAAAAGAAAAAATACGTGTCTAGTATTTTTTGGAAATCTGACTGACGGACTAATTAGTTTTTTTTTTTAGTCTACTACCCTATTATACAAAATGAGAGTTTGTCAACGTTATTCATAACACACACGAGAGCCACGAGAAAGAGAAAAAAAGGTTCCGTTTTTAAGAGGCAAAAACGGGTATTTCTATCATCAGGCTGTATCGTAAACCGTGATAGTTAGGCTGTAGTTAAAACTAGACTAGACTGTGTTGACTTAGCAAACGATGTATTTCTTTTGCCGTAAGTCACAAATCTATCACCCAAATCAAAAGTACTTTAACTAATCGTTCAATATTATGTATCAATAATAATAATAATAATTAAACCAACAACTAATAATGAACAGTCATGGTCCCACTTTGCACTTAACCCATAACTTTAGCTTCCCTTTGGGACTCCCGTGAGGGATGGCCTGGTTAACGGAAAGTTACGTAATTACAACTCAGGATAGAGGAAATAAGGAAATTACTTCCTGTAGTGAGGAAACCGGCGTGTCCTAGAGACAAAAGTTCGAAGACATGTGACATCTACCAACACACACTGGGCCCACGTGATAGATTACGGCCCATTCTCCCACTCCTACGGATCTCGCCGAGAGGAGGCTTGTGTCCCAGGAGAGGGAACTTCATACTTCATAGGCTGACTATGTATGTATTCCTGTATGTATTCTAGCAATACATACATAGTCAGCCTATGAAGTATGAAGTTCCCTCTCCTGGGACACAAGCCTCCTCTCGGCGAGATCCGTAGGAGTGGGAGAATGGGCCGTAATCTATCACGTGGGCCCAGTGTGTGTTGGTAGATGTCACATGTCTTCGAACTTTTGTCTCTAGGACACGCCGGTTTCCTCACTACAGGAAGTAATTTCCTTATTTCCTCTATCCTGAGTTGTAATTACGTAACTTTCCGTTAACCAGGCCATCCCTCACGGGAGTCCCAAAGGGAAACTAAAGTTATGGGTTAAGTGCAAAGTGGGACCATGACTGTTCATTATTAGTTGTTGGTTAAATTATTATTTTTACTATTGATACATAATATTGAACGATTAGTTAAAGTACTTTTGATTTGGGTGATAGATCTGTGACTGCAAAAGAAATACATCGTTTGCTAAGTCAACACAGTCTAGTCTAGTTTTAACTACAGCCTAACTATCACGGTTTACGATACAGCCTGATGATAGAAATACAGACGGAGAGTGGAGTCTGTTACAGAATCCCGTTTTTGCCTCTTAAAAACGGAACCTTTTTTTCTCTTTCTCGTGGCTCTCGTGTGTGTTATGAATAACGTTGACAAACTCTCATTTTGTATAATAGGGTAGTAGACTAAAAAAAAAAAACTAATTAGTCCGTCAGTCAGATTTCCAAAAAATACTAGACACGTATTTTTTCTTTTTTCGTATAAACAAAAAACGAAGACGACACATTGCGTTGAAAACTCGTGTGACGTCACTGCACTCTACACTTTTAGCGAGCAGTGACGTCACCAGCCACCACTCCTGAACTTTGATGCCTTTTATATTTGTCAATTTTTATTGATTTGATGAAACAAAATATACGTATCCAATATTTTTCTATAATTTGAATGACGGACTAAATAGAATCATTTTTTTTTTACCCAGGATACATCCCTATTACGGAATGAATGCCTGTAAAGTTAATTACTCAAAAGTCATTTATTCAAACACACTCACAATCAGTACTTTTTGAACGTCAATATTACATAAGACAGTCCCCCAAAACGCCCACCCATCGACACTTCCTAGTGCTTTCGCTGGGAAGAAGAAGTGGTGGAAGAAACTCCCCAGCAGCACAGCTACTGTTCATTACTACTGTTCATTTTCTCGGTGGTAGGCCATAACATCGGCCGCCGGCAGAAGTTACCACCCACCAGACAAAGCCTTGCCGCCAAGCGATTTGTCGTGTTCCGGCATGATGTCTGGTGAAGCCGTACGGAGGACGGGTCTGAGCAGTTGTGTTGCGATGTGTGCCGGGTGCGATGTGCCTAATGTTGTTGTGTTGGGAGTTTGGTCGTGGAGGGTCTTCAGATCAATCTCCCTTTGGCTCAGCATCGTTGGTCGTGTTGTTGGGTTTAACATTGCATTACCTCGCTCAACTGCCGTCTTCTGAGTGACCTATTCACTCTTAATAAACTAGCGCGCTTTACCATCAACGATCGCATCACTGCTTACCATCAGGCGGGATTGCGGTCAAGCGCTAGTCGAGTATGCCAGCTACTACGCCAAAATACTAGCAAAGCAAAACAAAAAATATATTTAAATGTAAATATAAACAACTAAAAACTTAACTAAAAGCCTCAGGCATAAAAGGCGTGACAGCTCACATATTTATGTATTGTAAAGAAGTAAATTATATGAACTCATATAACGTGTTAATAAGCTAATTCCGGAGAAAGAACACAAACATTGTTTTGAGTTAATCAGAGCGACCAGTTATTCTTATCATATAAATAATCATTTACAGAATAATATGGCTTTGAACAAAGCTTGGATTTGATTTCTGCTATAAATGCATTGTAAGGCAAGTCTAGCAAAGCAGAGGGTTTCTTGTTATAAAAAGTTATAAACCTTTCGAAGTCGGTGAAAAGGGGCTCGCAGTTTGTCCTTATTTCTGGTGTTCTTTTTCTTCTTCAGCCTATGGACGTCCACTGCTGGACAAAGGCCTCCCCCAAGGCTTTCCACGCTGACCGGTCTTGTGCTGCCCGCATCCATCGGCTTCACCAGATCATCGGTCCACCTTGTTGGTTAATATTATGAATATCACAGTTTTTGGTGTACATGTGAATATTTTGCCTAACATATAAGATGTTGGCTAAAATAAATTGCGAATCAACCGTGAGAACATCGATATCTTTAAAGAAATTTCTCAGAGAAAATCTGACACTGAGCTGGTAAATTGCTCGAACAGCTTGTTTTTGGAGTACAAATATATTTTGTATGTCAGCGGCTTTGCCCCTCAATAGAATACCGTAGGACATAACGCCGTGGAAATAACTAAAATAAACTAAACAAGCTGTATCAACGTCAGTATATTGTCTTACTTTCCTGACGGCGTAGGCGGCCGAACTGAGCCTTCCTGCTAAGGTTGATATGTGTGGTCCCCGCTGAAGTTTGGCATCTACTGTTATTCCCAGAAAAACTGCCGAGCCTACAGTTTCAAGCACCTCTTTGTCTAAAACGATGTTGGGTCCTAGATTTCTAAAGTTTTGGCAAGGCGAACTTTACACATTTCGTTTTCTTGGTATTAAGAAATAGGTTATTTGACGTAAACGTACTCACACACACTTGTTGTTTATTTAAATATGAAGAAAAATATTGTGTTCTCAGAATGTATATTTTGGAACGACTTTCCCGTGTCCGTAAGGAGTTCTCAAACCCTGTTCACTTTTAAAACTGTGATAAAAATAGCATAATAAAAATAGTATAATACACTTTACCGTAAATATTAGTGTATAATCTATGTAAATAAATCTCTCCTTCGCCTTAGTATTCCATCCAAAGGTTGTCTTCAAAAGATCGCTCTTAGCGATAAGACCGCTCATTGTGTCACCCTTTGTAAAATCGTTTTCTTATTTTTTTAAAAATTATTCTATTCTACTCTATATTTAGGAAATAGTTTACTAACAGTATTAACATAAAAAATATATATTTACGAATAGGTATACAAAAGGAGGGGAAATAATTAAAGGGTATCAAAAAGTCGTTCCCCAAAAGATAGCACTGCTATGTTCTATAGAAATGCAGATTCTTAAACTAAAACCTAGACCTGCACTATATCCATGGAAAGAGTCGTTTAATTATGTAATCTTTGCAGAACAATCAATATGGTTAAACCCTGCGAACCCGCGGCCTGGCAGGTATGGTGCGGGCCTTAAGCCCTGGTGCTAGGGTGATTCAAAAAAGTCTGCTCCGTCCAAAAAGGAAAAGGTCATTTGACGATTTCCTTTATAAAAAAAAAACCGGCCCTCACCATAGATATTGAGTGCGAAATTCTCAGTTTTATCAAAATCTGAGACAACATTTCTCGTAATTACAAGAACATTCTCAATCTGATTTCAATCTCAATTTGTCAAAAATACCTTTTATCCCCTACACTACATTGTTGACAAATTTTTGACAATAATTGTCACTTAGCAAAAGTTATGACTAGATTTTGGAGTTTTTTTTTACCTAATTACGGGAATCAGTCTTGAGAAGTTATTCATTCAAATTAAGCTTGGAATAACGTAAACACAAATAATGTAATAATTACGTAATAACCCCAAAACGCCCGCCTTTCGCCAGTTCCTAATAAATCACTAGCTGGAAGAAATGTTTATGATTGATTTTACGCGTAATAAGTGTTCAAAATTATACAAATTTAAAAATAACGCTAAAATTGATGATGAGAATTCCTAAATCGGTAATATTGACTCATTTAGAGCTCTCCTCGTTTCTCTATAAATTTAATAAAGTAATGAAAATGTGTACCTAAGTGGAATCTCTGTAATATTTCATTACACTGTAAATATGTACATAGGTATTGTCTGCAGAAGTATCTACAAGACATCACAAAATTAATCATTTAAATGTTACATATTATTTAGCTTTTAGTCTTCCGGTGCGTGGTCGCCACTCGAGAACCCGTCGGCCCCATCGGGCATCGGTCCTACAGGCAATATGTCCAGCCCACTGCCACTTTAGTGTTGCAATTCTTCGGGCTATGTCGGTTACTCTCGTTCTTCTGCGGATCTCCTCATTCCTGATTCGATCGCGCAGTGAAACCCCAAGCATAGCCCTCTCCATTGCCCTTTGAGTGACTATAAATAAATAGTACTCTATTTAGCTTTACTTGTGCTTAAATGTCAAACAATCTGTGTTGAGGACAGTGGACTTCTCACAGGTGCATTTGTGTTATTATCGTAAAATGTAACCGCGTTTAGATAGAAAGATTGTACCGTAGCTATACTTGCCCGAATTCATGGATTGTAATAGTTTCCAAAATGTAGAATACCGACAATAAATCTGGTAGTAGTGTCCGTATGTTTTTCTTACTGTTGGAGAAGTCCACTGTCTTCAACAATCTGTCTATTATATCTCTAGATTACTGTGTAGGTACAGGTATCTGCTTTAATTATAGTAAAAGCGTCAAAGAATTTTTAGTTTATTAGTCCCCATTGTCACCAACTGCTAAGCATACTTTTATCCCCGGATCGGTAGTGTTATTGAGTTATTCCTATACATTTTTTACGGTACAAACGGACACAGTCTGTCAGACACCAGATTGAATCTCATGACTGTTGAAATTTTTAACGATGATTTATTTAGCAACACTAAAAACAGTTTTTTTATATTGTGTATACATAATGGTATGGTGCCCTTCGTGGACCAGTCCGACTCGCACTTGATCTTTTTTTTTTTGCAGCCGAGAGTCTGTTTTGTATCAGGAGACACAAAGCTAGCGAAATTAACTTTAATTAGCTAAAAACCCCCAACGGAAAATTCACGGAAATATGCAACTTTATTGCATTATTTGTATTTTTTATTCTTTTGTTTGTCTTTCTGTCCATTTGTTTCGGCTAATGTCCGAAACGGCTAGACCGATTTTGCCGGTACTTCTACTGCATAATCGTCTTATGGAGAAATGTAGACATACTTTTATTTTAGAAAAATACGAAAGGTAACTACTAACTATGAAACTAGTTTGTTTTCGGATATACACGTTCTGAATGAAGAAGAAGAAAACCTCATTAATACTTTGCCTGAGGATCAAGCAGTAATTGTCATTTTGATTGCGAAATTGCTACATGATTGATTACAAGTTTCCTCACAATATTTTCCTTTACCGTAAATAAAATGAGTGATAGATTCCTACGAATCTATTTACCGTACGCCGTGTCGTAGTAAGCAGGCCAGACAGACGCGTATTTTGCTTACATGTCAAGATGTACTGATAGGACTAACGAGCTGACAGCTGCCACTAGTGACCTTAGGGGTCGCCTCGACCGAGCACGAGCTGCAGGACAACAACTGGCAAAGATTCTAGACGATATTGGCGATGCGAGACTGATAAGGTTCGAACGTATTGAAGCGTGATTTTTTTTGATAATAATTATAAACTAATACTTGACTGCAATCCCGCCTGATGGTAAGCAGTGATGCAATCATTGATGGTAAAGCCCACTAGTTTATTAAGCCTATCTACTTAAAAAACTTAGTGAATAGGAAGGTAGAGGCAGTTGAGCGACGTGATGCAATGTTAAAACCAACAACTCGACCAACGATGCTGCGCCAGAGAGAGATTGATCTGGAGACCGGTCGGTCGTGCCAAACTCCCGACACATAACATTTGGCGCATCTCGCGGCACGCATCGCAACACAACTGCTCAGACCCGTCCTCCGTACAGCTTCACCAGACATCATGCCGGAACACGACGAATGGCTTGGCGACAAGACTTTGTTTGGTGGGTGGTAACTTCTGCCGGCAGCCGATATTATGGCCTACCACCGAGAATTGTATTGAATAAACATTTTTACATCGCTTCCACAAAGATGCCAACATCAGAACGATGGCCAATTCTGGTAATTTAAAGCGTTCAAAATATAGTCGCAGTTCAGTCTCATTTCGACGACGAGCTAATGTCAAAATGTAAGAATATTTGAGAAATTTTTGAACTAAGACCGACTGAAAATAGTCTCAAAATTAATAGAATTACTCCTCTGATCAATCCTTTGTGGGTGACTTGATTTGCACTGGGAAAATCTGTCTCAGAAATTACTCCACTAAAAGCGACAGTATGTATGGAAAGCGATATTACGAAATCTTTGAAATTTTTGTTGTATTTTATATGCTTAACTTATATGCTTGGGTAGATTCAATTTCTTAGTATTCTATAATTGCATGGCACACGTATGAGCACAATGTACTTGCTGTAAAGCATCTATTTGTTGGGTTAGTCTTTTTTTGTTGTTTTTTCTTTTTTGTGTGTTTTCCATAATGGACGCTCTTAGCGTACAATATATTTCTGCATCGTTCTCACAAGATTGATTTCAAAATGAATGATGTAATCAAATATTTGTATCAATAGCTTGATAATTTAAAAGAGTGTCTATGGAGTTTCTTGCCCGTTCTTCTCCATAGGTACCTACTCTTTGGAATGGGCGACTAGCTTCACGTTACTGACTGACCGACCTTCTGACAATTCAAAAATGCCTGTAACTGGTTTATTTGAAATAAATGCTTTGATTTGATTTGATTTAACAAATCCTTATTTATACCGGCAAGTGGAGATATAACGTTCTTGCCTGTATGAGTAGAATCGAGGGTTCGTTTAACCCTTTACCTCAACTGAGTTACTTCACTAATGGACATGATTGTAACTATAGTTTGTAATCACCAATCACAATGCAACTTTCCAATAAATAAAAATATAGGTTGTGTATGTTTTTATTAAACAGAATAAACTTTGCAAACTTTCTAGTCTGCAAAGTTTATTTTGTTTATATGTCTACACCTACGTACCTACCTGTCTATTTCTACGTATTAGTACTCTTTTTTTTAAGTTTATCTCTATCTACTCTATCCTTCTTGTGGCACCTGCCATCAGCCTCAAGTTGACTGAAAGAAAATGCCTCAGGTTATTAAGTGCCCCTTTGTAATTTGTTTCTAAAGTAGTAGTAATGTAGTGTAGTGGTATGATGATTGGGGTGAACTATATAATTTATGTATATTCTATACTAATATATAAAGCTGAAGAGTTTGTTTTGTTTGCTTGAACGCGCTAATCTCAGGAAGTACTGGTCCGATTTCAAAAATTATTTTTGCGTTGGATAGCCCATTCATGCAGGAAGGCTTTAGGCTAGATAACATAACATGCTGCAACCAATAAGAGCGGAGCATAACAGCGTTGTTTGATAAAGGTACTGATATATCTTCAATAGTTGAAGTGCGTTTCTTAGGCGCGATTTTGGGAAATTACATGTGGCATAGTCAAACGGAAAAAACGGAAAAGGCCTTACTGGAATTTTCAGCGCTGCACACTCCGGGTGGTGATGGAGGCCTCCATAAATGTTCACTGGTCTCTTTGTTTGTTGGATTTAAGGGATAACTACCTATTGATTTATAGAATTTTTATATTTGTCGGCCCGGCGTCCGATGATGTTGCTTATTTTTGATCATGTGTTGAAGCAGAAAGAAGTTGGTTCTTGTTTTTTTGTAAGTTTTGCTGGCCCAATCTCTAGGCCTTTAAGCCAAAAATGTATGAAATTAGGAATATATGGAATCAAATGGGAAGGAATCGGGAAATTTGAATGTGCTTGATGTAAGAATGTTTGCATGCTTTAATAGGCGTAGAATAATAGTGCTGGAATGAGAAATTTTAAAAAAGAATGTGTTTCATCTCATAGGGGTTATTGTATAATATTATCAAATAATATATATGTAATAATATCAAAAAAGAGTTACTGCTAAAAAGATTACAGAGATTTTCCACTTACCCCAATCCAAGCAAGGCTTGGTCTTGGGCACCAATATTGAGGGTTTACCAAATAAACATTTATTTTCAATATATGATCGGTAATAAAAGTAAAATAAGATTGCCTCCAATTCTAATAAAAAAAATAATTAAGTAAATATGTAATGAAATAACTAGGTGGTATGAATTGTACAAATAAGATGCTTAAAGCAAAGAGGTTGCGAGCAAATTCTGAGATTCTCCAGCACATTTAGGGCAGTCAGTATCACTAGCAAATAAAAATAATAGCCCAGTAAGTGATAGCTTACCGCAAAAACAAAAAAAAAAGCCACAGGCACTAGTCAGTATTATATGTATGTGCTACACAGTACTGTGGGCACACTGACCTCGGTCGAGTAATCGTGAATTGGTTAACTAAACTTACTCGTGTTAGCAACTCAGCGCCAAGAATTTGGGAGGGAAAGCGTTTCTAGTAGTTACACCACTGTCGGGTTATCTGTGTGAATTTTAGGGTCCTCTTCCCTTTGCGTAGCAAGTATGCTTGGTATTAACACAGGAGTAGGTATTTAAACAATTTTATAATCTTTAAAGTTTTGAATCTCAAGAAACTTGTTGTTAATGCAATATTTTTATAAAGTTTTATAGGGCATTACAACTAGCATAATAAGGAACATATTATTAGTAGTTTCAATAAAACTGCAACTTGGACAGATCCATATAATAATTTTATTCTTCACAACAGGTAACAGCCAATATATTATACTTAAATCGAATACATAACGGACGGACTCCAATATTTCTTAACTATTTCGAGTGATTCGGATGACAACCAAGAACTGAGCGTACTGGCTCTAAAAATGCTTATTTCTAATTTCAATCCCGCCACCACTTTGACGAATTAAATGAGGGTACTAGAGAGTTGGCGTAATTTCCGGTTTCGCTCTTTCTAGATAACTATATGAAATTTAAACAAAAACTGATCTTTAAAATACTAATAAATGTTCTTAATATTTTAGAAAGAATCATTACATTACATTCGGCCATCCTACTTAGTGCAGCCTCCTGGCGCACTACAGCTAATATCAAGAATTCATAAGTAACATAATATAGAAGTACACAACTTAGATTCTATCGGACTTTCTACTTCAATAATATACAACAATAACAAATACTATTCAATAATATATTACTTAAAATCTCAGTTGATTATCAAATCAAGAAAAAGAATCATTACATTAAATTACCTTATTTAATTAATCATAGTATAGAACATCTACTTCAGAATCGCACAGTTCATTTCTTGTAATCTGGCTTAATAATCAGAATTCAATGAATAGAGCACACTTTGTTTTTAAATATGGCAATATTATGTATATGAATGTCAAATGATGGTGCATTTGAATGTCAAAATAATTAATAGAAGACAATTTGGTTAACAGAAAGGAGATTGTTTGTTCTGATGCCATAAACACACATGACAATTAATAAATTAAATGACAAAATGAAAGTGGCTGGACTATTTATCGACCTCAGCTCAGCTTTTGATACTATTGACTATGAATTATTACTGACTGACTTAGAACATTACAGTATCGAGAGGCAAATCCATAATTCTCATAAGATCCTACTTACATAATAGAAGAATGTCTGTAGAAATTAAAAGCATCGATAGCTATTTAGAATTAAGAAAAACATTATACCAATTATGTACAAAGTTGAGAAATAAACAATTTATTTTATTTATTTATAGAAACAATCATGGAAGTTGTATACACGTCTAAAATCACAAAGATACAACGTGGTGTACCTCAAAACTCAATTTTGGGGCCTATTCTATTTATCATATTTACAAATGACTTGCTGAACTTTATGCATCACACTAAACTTAATGTAAAACTTGTCTTTCCGGATGACACTAACATAATAGGGGCCAATGACTTAAAAGAGTTGACCCAAGCTGTAAACGAACCACTTAAAAATCTTTACGATTGGTTTACAGTTACCTTTTGCTAAATACAAGTAAAACCAATATTACTTTATTCAAGACAACAACTCGTAACAACGACAATCTAGACGTACAAATTGATGGAGACAAGATTGACTTAGTAGACAAAGTCAAATTCTTAGGTATTAACATAGATGTGAACTTAAATTAAAAACATGAGCTAGCTGCTATTGACTCTTCTATTTCATCAGCATGCTATGCACTCAGGAGCTTTAGAGATATTTTAGATTTAAAGCATCTAAAGGCTAATTATTATAGTGCTTAACGAAGCTAGATTGAGGTAACAGTTACAATTATACGTGTCAGAAAGCATTCATTTTACAGAAATGTGCTATAAGGACTTGAGTAAGGATCTCACAAACAGAATCTTGTCGAGAGCATTTTTTTTAAAAGTTGAATATTTTGACAGTACTAAGTTTATATATTATTGGTTATTCTTTGTTACTTTGCCAAGTATATTCATCAGTATGAATCACAAGAGGAACGTAAGGTAAGAGAAAGCACATGAAGAAAGGAGTTTAAACACAAGTTGTCACCAAATTTTAACGTGGTCAGGCATTGCTCCAGCTACCAAGCAGTTGAATTGTTCAATAGGTTACTAACTGATTTGAAATTGTTAATATATAATAGTCATTTATTTAAAAATAAATTAAAAACCTTGTTGGAAAGATGTTTAGTTTATAATCAGTATCAGAATTCATGTCAAATGATACAAAATAAAGAAAGTACCAGTGAACACGCTTTCGACTCAATTCCTTAACTTTGACTGTAACAATGCATTTGACATTATTTTATTTATTTTTTTCTTGTAATCATATCTGACATTTGTTTATATATCTGTTGACACACTTAAGAATAATTGATTGACTTGTTAAGTTTGTCTGTGATTATTTATTTTATTATTTATGTACACACAAAATATTCAAATCGACATTTTTAATTTTTTTAGCCGCATGTGGTATTTCTATTTTAATTTTATATGCAATGTTCAACACAATGTAAATTGTTATGAATAAATAAATGATGATGATGAATAGACTATTGTTCAATTGGGTAATTGACGAAAATGAAATAATAAAAATAATGAAATAATGACAACTAGTTTGCCTCGTCATTCTCGTTTTCCTAAGCCAGCTGTCAATGGTTTGAGCCCTATAGGCCGGGTCGAATTCGGGAACTACATTATTTTAAATTTTAAAAATTGAAATGAATTTCCACTTGGTTCTCCTTTGAAGTCGGGGAGCAGCTTCAACAAGTCTTTTGCGGCCAACATACTCGATGTCCTACGAGCCTTCCTTGGTGTGGCCTCTCCGCTAGAAGTAGAAGTCGTTCTCCTTTTATTCTTTGATTGCCTCCTAGGCGGAGTAGTTGGAGGTGCCCCTCCTTTTTATCATCCTCACTTGGTACCATGGCTGAAAATAAATTGAACCGAGTAGAAATCCATACCCCGATTATCCAAATCAGTACAAAAATATTCATTGCTAATAGTTTCATAAGCTTTAAGCCATCAATTTTATCCAAGCAACTACTGAACATAATTCACTCAGTCCTCACAATAATCTAGTGGACAAACATAGTCCACTCAATCTTAATAATAATCCAGTGGACAAACATAGTCCACTCAATCTTAATAATAATCCAGTGGACAAACATAGTCCACGCAATCTTGACATTAATCCCGTGGACAAACCTAATCCACGCAATCCTGACATTAATCCCGTGGACGAACCTAGTCCACGCAATCCTGACATTAAACCAGTGGACAAACCTAGTCCACGCAATCCTGCCATTAACTCAGTGGACAAACCTAGTCCACGCAATCTTGACATTAATCCCGTGGACAAACCTAGTCCACGCAATCCTGACATTAATCCCGTGGACAAACCTAGTCCACGCAATCCTGACATTAATCCCGTGGACAAACCTAGTCCACGCAATCCTGACATTAATCCCGTGGACAAACCTAGTCCACGCAATCCTGACATTAATCCCGTGGACAAACCTAGTCCACGCAATCCTGACATTAATCCCGTGGACAAACCTAGTCCACGCAATCCTGACATTAATCCCGTGGACAAACCTAGTCCACGCAATCCTGACATTAATCCCGTGGACAAACCTAGTCCACGCAATCCTGACATTAATCCCGTGGACAAACCTAGTCCACGCAATCCTGACATTAATCCCGTGGACAAACCTAGTCCACGCAATCCTGACATTAATCCCGTGGACAAACCTAGTCCACGCAATCCTGACATTAATCCCGTGGACAAACCTAGTCCACGCAATCCTGACATTAATCCCGTGGACAAACCTAGTCCACGCAATCCTGGCATTAATCCCGTGGACAAACCTAGTCCACGCAATCCTGGCATTAATCCCGTGGACAAACCTAGTCCACGCAATCCTGACAATCCCGTGGACAAACCTAGTCCACGCAATCCTGAAATCCCGTGGACAAACCTAGTCCACGCAATCCTAAAATCCCGTGGACAAACCTAGTCCACGCAATCCTGAAATCCCGTGGACAAACCTAGTCCACGCAATCCTGACAATCCCGTGGACAAACCTAGTCCACGCAATCCTGAAATCCCGTGGACAAACCTAGTCCACGCAATCCTAAAATCCCGTGGACAAACCTAGTCCACGCAATCCTGAAATCCCGTGGACAAACCTAGTCCACGCAATCCTGAAATCCCGTGGACAAACCTAGTCCACGCAATCCCGAAATCCCGCGGACAAACCTAGTCCACGCAATCGGAATGACGACTTATAATAATTAATGTTCGATTCATCAGATACTTCTTTTTTTTCTGCTCTTTTTTTCTTTGTTTTATTTTCCATTTTTTTTTTTAATTTTTTTCTCAGACCTTATCCCTATCCTAGCAATAATCCAATCCAGTGAACAAGCATAGTCCACTCAATCCTGACAATAATCCAGTGAACCAGCATAGTCCACGCAATCTTAACAATAATCCAGTGAATCTGTTCAAACCATACCCTCAATTATTATGTTCATAAAAATATTCATTCTAAACATCTAGGTACCCAAATTACATACAGTTTCCTGTAGCTATCACGAACAACAATATTAAGGAGTCGCCTTAACCAAATGTTCGCCGCGATAAACCACAAAATGTGAATAAATAGCATTGTCAAGGAGTTGCCCTGACCGAACGCTGCCCATTCACGATTAGAAACTGTACGAACTTATACATTCAAAACTTCAACGTTGGTATATTATCACCAAAACACCATGAGGGAGTTGCCCTCACCAGATGAATCAACGACAATAAAACCACCGATTAGATTTGGTTTACGTAAAATTAATATTTTAAATACTACATGGCATGGTTTGAAATAACGATAAATAATCATTTTTTTATAATCCAGAAATGAATATTGCTTATACATACCTTTATTTTATGGGCTGAATCCTCTCTCACTTCTGAGATTTCAATAAAACTGCAACTTGGACAGATCCATATAATAATTTTATTCTTCACAACAGGTAACAGCCAATATATTATACTTAAATCGAATACATAACGGACGGACTCCAATATTTCTTAACTATTCCGAGTGATTCGGATGACAACCAAGAACTGAGCGTACTGGCTCTAAAAATGCTTATTTCTAATTTCAATCCCGCCACCACTTTGACGAATTAAATGAGGGTACTAGAGAGTTGGCGTAACTTCCGGTTTCGCTCTTTCTAGATAACTATATGAAATTTAAACAAAAACTGATCATTAAAATACTAATAAATGTTCTTAATATTTTAGAAAGAATCATTACATTACAGTAGCCATGGTGCCCCGGTTTCTATTTCCGCAACTGACTAGTAGTGCCTAAAATTATTTCATAAGTAGGTACTGCTTTCAAAACAGTGAAAGCAACATTGGTTGCGAGGAGTGTTCTAAAATTGAAAACTCGATCACATATGACATCATCCAATTTAAGTGTACGTAAACTGCTTCATTGTATTCCAAAAGTAATGAACGAAAGAAACCTTTATTGTCATATCCAAATATAAGCTGAAAACCTAAGACAAATAATATATACTTATAATAAATGAAATAAATAAATTAAAGCTAAATAAAAATCTTTGAAGTAGTAAACACCTAGTTTTTGGTGGTTTAACGTTTAATCAATAACTTTTACAGCGAGTAAAATTAAAATATAAGAAAAATGCAGAATGAATAGTGGCCATGACACCCGTATCATTTAATCTTTCAATCGGAATGCACGGGAAAGCCATCACATGCAGATCTTTGACGTATGAATCACATTGACAGTGTCAAATTGGTGAACCGCGCAACAAAATTCAACAGTCACTTATGTAGGTACTAACCATAGCTTTAATTCCTTCTTCTAATATTTTTTTTGAACAATAATAATAATAAGTCTTTATTCAGACATAATATATACAAAAAATTACTTATGTTAGTGACTTTGATAAGTCATTGACACCGACAAACTGGTCTGTTTGCATTTTGGTAAAGGCCTCCTACATTTCTTTCCATTCTGTTCTTTTCAAAGCTTTCTTAGTCCATGTTTTCCCTGCAGTTGCATTTAATACGTCTTTCCATCTTCGGACCTGTCTACCTCGTTTTCTTTTCCGGTTTCGCGGGTACCAGAACACTATGTTCTTGTTCCACCTTTTTATCTTATTTTCGTTGTGACATTTTCTATTTTTGTGCATTAATTTTCTGATGATGGCGTTACGTACTCTGTCAGATTTTTTGATATTCAGCATGCTCCTCTCCATTCCTATTTGACAGGTTTCAAGTATTATGAAAAGCGCTTGAGTGAGTGCCCAAGTTTGGCAACCATAAGTTAGGACTGGTAGCACGCAGATGTTGTACAGTTTTGACTTGATATACATTTGTATTTTGTTGTTTATTATTATTTATTTAAAGCTCCAGTAACATTTCCACGCATTACCGATCTTTGTATCTATTTCCTTAGACATTATGCCTGTCACAGCCAACAATAATACAAACGTCTAAATCATTCCTTATTTCCGCCTGCCTAACCTCTCCAGGGAAACAGGTACACTGATATATATGTACGTAGTTGTGGTCGTATGTACAATACGCGGTATTTCATACCAAAGAGGAGTGTTTTAACCTCCAGTGCGCTTGACGTAAAGCTACTTATATTTAAATAATCCTATGTGAAGGGCAGGTGTTTTGAGGGACCGAACAACAGACTTGTGTTGATTCTCAGTCAAGATGGTATTACTATTTTATTTCGTATCAAACATATTTTAAACATTCCTCCGTTCTACCAAGTGGATATAACGTCAAATTAGAATCACAAATATGTCGTTGATGTTTCCGTTATGCCACGCAAAACTCGCTTTTGTAAACATCCAAGTGTTGACATATTAGTAGTACTCGTGACAATTGGTACTTGGAGATATTATAAATTATTAAACGTGTGTCGTGGCCTAGTAGTCGTAGTGGCCTAGTGGTTAATACACCAGCCTCTCAGGTATGAGTGTGCTGGATCGATTCCAGGCCAGGCACGTAGCAAAGTACCTCCTCTAAGTTATATGTACTTTCAAATTATATCTTGGACACCAATGACTGATTAGAAGCATCTTAAGGAAACCTGGACTTTAAGTCTGAAATTGCCCACCCGCATTTAGCAAGCGCGGTGATTACGCTCAATCCTTCTCTGTATGAGACCTGTTCCCAGTAGTGGGACGGTAAAAAGGTTGATGATGATGAATTATTAGACAAACCATCATTATCCCAGCTTTTTTTAACTGTGTTGGAGGCAGCTTCTAGAGTAGATTAGAATACTCTTCATTACGTACACCATATACCTAAATTACAAAATATAAATATGAAGATTGTACAAAACATGACACAATGAGCGGTCTTATTATTAAGAGCGATGTTTTACAGACAACCTTTCCATTCTGACCGGATTCAATTGAATATCCATACTTAATATGTGGCGACTGATTATTATGCTTCGCAAATAGTAGTTGTCAGGCTTCCGGGTTTCTGACGCCCAGTGACGACTGCGAAAGATATATGTGACGACGCCAGCGACGGCGGTAGGGTCGTTACCATGTTGGTATGGTGGTAAGGGGGGCAATCGTGCTAAAATAATTCAACCAAAACAGAATTGGATCGCAACCAAACCATAACTTTTGCTATGTTTCGTATCGCGCTAACGGTTTAACCATAACTGGATCGCAATTGGAACGTAATCGTTGTCAAATGACAAAGTTGAAACAAAGCTAACTTTTTCTATGCCATGTCAAACTTACGTCTAAACGATTAGATTTACTTATAATTGATTTAGTTATAATTATTAAATCTGATGAAATTTATCACTCATTCCCTACATTGATTTTACTTCAACCGAAGTTGAAACTTTAGCGCGATACAAAATATGATCGAAACTAAACCATAACTTTAACTGGATTAGATACGATCAAGAGTTGAACTTCTACTGTTTTATTTAGCGCGATTACCCCCAAGGGCTCCATTTCATAGGTGGCGTTTTGGATTAAAGCACGAAGTGTACGTGTACCCTCCAATCTTGTCAATAACAATTTAAATAGGCAAACCGACAGTTTCGCCCCGGAGAAGTGTTTTCTTTTTTTGGGATGGGAAATCATCAAATGACTTCTCCCGCTCTGGGCGGAGCGGAAGGGTGTGTCAGACTTTTACTGACTAAAACCCACCCGTGTTTCTTTACTTGCCTGTGCGACGGCCAGGGCCACAGTTTCTTTTTTAACCAACCCGCAACCCTGACCCAGGAGGCATCGGTCTTCGTGGACCCCGTCACGATGTGCTGACATCTCTTTGAGGCGCGCGTGAAACACGACGCGCCGTCGACTCGGGCCTGGTCCTTACCGGGCCTGCGGCCGATGAGCAGTGGGCAGCTCGCCGCCCGCAGGCCCGCGCCCGGAGAAGTGCCCTGGTCCACGTCTCAATGAAAATTGCCCGTTCGACAAACCCCACTTTCCAAAAATACTCTGTGCACGTGCCGCCATTACAAAATAACGTCACAGCTTTTGCCCCACTACTACATAGGTAAATCAAATGAGCAACTTTTATTAAAATCATATTTCTATCCACGAAATGTGTATTAATGATAGGCGACCGGTCACCTTCCACGGAACAAAAGCGGAAAGCATAACTTAACCTAATTAATCTATCTGTGAAGCTCTCTCTCTCCTCCCAATTATCATACCAACCAAAAGCAAAGTAAGATAACAATAAGAAATTTCCTTGTTTTATCAAACGGGGACAAGGAGAATGTCTTCAGAATCGAATTTGTTTGGTCTGCTAATTGAGGACCTTGATAGGAAACGATTTATTCAAAGTTTTCTTTCTTTACATCAGACAATTGAATTCTATAAAAAGTAGATTAGGGATAATCTCCACTACCCTAGATTTTCGTCTCCAAAGAAATTGTGTCAAACTTCCTTCCATTATAATATGAATTTAATTAAGTCTTTGTCATTTGATGTTAATAATGTCTTAGTAGACACATGGCCGCGTTGACATCAAGTTTATTAATTTTATTGTTGTCTGATAATTTTAATAAATGAGACCCAAGCGAACACACCCACGCGAAGTTGAACTTTTATAGTTTGATGCTAATATCATACTTATTCTAATGATTGTAGGGTCTATAATCGCATGGAGTGTTATTGTCATAAGCGCAAGATGTTGATAGTTATACTTAATCGTGCAATTAATGCAGATGAGGTCGTAAGATCCAGTTGATGTTTTGCACAAAGTAACGCGTCTCGCTAATGACACAATCATAAGTTATCTTTACCAACCGACCAACAGTTTGTAAGACACGAAGCGCTCTTTGTGTTTAAAAATGATCACCGATCCTTGGACCAACAGGGCAAACGTAGCTTGTAACCAGATTAAACAAACGAAAAAATGTAGCACTGTTATTACTCAGCTTTAAGAGAGATTTTCTCGGTGGTAGGCCATAACATCGGCCGCCGACAGAAGTTAACACCCACCAGACAAAGCCTTGCCGCCAAGCGATTTGTCATGTTCCGGCATGATGTCTGGTAAAGCCGTACGGAGGACGGGTCTGAGCAGTTGTGTTGCGATGTGAGCCGGGTACGTTGCGCCAAATGTTGTTGTGTTGGGAGTTTGGTCGTGGAGGGTCTTCAGATCAATCTCCCTTTGGCGCCGCAATGTTGGTCGTGTTGTTGGGTTTAACATTGCATCACCTCGCTCAACTGCCGTCTTCCTTCCTATTCGCTCAGTTTTTCTGAGTGAATAGGCTCTTAATAAACTAGCGCGCTTTACCATCAACGATCGCATCACTGCTTATCATTAGGCGGGATTGCGGTCAAGCGCTAGTTTATAAATTATAAAAAAGTACCTACTACTAAGTACCCCATTTCTCTACCTATTAGTCACTAATTGCGAAAATCGCGGAGAAAACATAGACTGCTATAACTACATTATTATATATTTAACCTGTTCAGTAAGTATACAACCCACATAATATTATTTCAATGTAAATAGAAGATGGCCTACAAAAACAAGAAATGGTTATTGAGACACTTATTGTTATGGTAAGTGGGCTGGAAGGGCTAAGTGCGGAATCCAAACCTGTAACATATATAATATCAAAAACAAGAATCAATTTCCAAAATATAATAACAAAAACACCTGAAGTATACAAGGATACAGGCCCGACCTAGATCGAGTTCACAAATTGAAATACAAAAGTATGTTTCCATTGTAGCATTAATTTTAGAAATAGTTTATTTGTACTTAGTCAAAAGGAAATGTGAAAACACTGTTTGGTTAATAAACAATTTATTTATTTATTATTGATATTAAAAAAGTACTGTGTGTGTACATAGTAAATATGAGAATTTCGGAAAGCATTACTATGAAGGGAAAATATGGGTCGGAAGGAAAAGCCATTTCCTATTTACTTGAAAGCTCAAGGGACACAATTCGTTGCCGCATATTCGTTTATCAACAGATAAATAAACACTCCCAGAGAGGTGACCTGTGTCGCAGTAGTGGGGCCATCACAGGCTGATTAAAAACATACTTGTGTTAAGTAAAACCTAAAAATCATTCATTTATTGTTCCGCGACTTTTGTGGCCATATTTACAATCAATATCAATATCTTTTGTGTCCACATGTGCCTATCATTAATACCAATATCTTTTGTGTCCACATGTGCCTATCATTAATACCAATATATTTTGGGTCCACATGTGCCTACTACTAATGCCAATATCTTTTGTGGCCACATGTGCCCACCACTAATACCAATATCTTTTGGGTCCACATGTGCCTACTAATAATGCCAAAATATTTTGTGACCACATGTGCCTACCGCCAATACCAATATCTTTTGTGGCCACATGTGCCTACTGCTAATGCCAATATCTTTGTGGTCATATGTGCCGACCGCCAATACCAATATCTTTTGTGACCACATGTGCCCTCCACCAATACCAATATCTTTAGTGTCCACATGTGCCTATCATTAATACCAATATCTTTTGTGTCCACATGTGCCTACTACTAATGCCAATATCTTTTGTGGCCACATGTGCCCACCACTAATACAAATATCTGTTGTGTCCACGTGTGCCTACTAGTAATGCCAATATCTTTTGTGGCCACATGTGCCTACCGTCAATACCAATATCTTTTGTGGCTACATGTGCTCTCCAACAATACCAATATCTTTTGTGTCTACATGTGCCTACTACTAATACCAATATAATTTGTGTCTACATGTGCTTACCACTAATACCAATATCTTTTGTGTCCACGTGTGCCTACTACTAATACCAATATCTTTTGTGTCCACATATGCCTACCACTAAATCCAATGTCTTTTGTGTCCACATGTGCATACCGCCAATATAAATATCTATTGTGGCCACATGTGCCTACCACCAATACCAACATATTTCCCATGCTTGCTGTAGTTGATAGCCTTTTTTGATTTTATCTATTCGAGGTGTGTACATTCTTAGACATATTATACAGTATGTTACGAAAACCCTGTCCGACCCATAAGGATAATAGAGGTTAGGTAAACACATGACCAAATATAATATAAAATTTTACGTATTCATCATAGTACCAATACAAATGAATTTTGAAATAATCTTTTTTTCCAACGAATTAATTCCAATTTCCCCGAAATTTGGTAATTTTTAAAAAGTGACAACACCGGTATTATTATGAGCGAATAGCGATGCGGCCACGTGCCGCGTGTCCTGCCGCCCGCCCCCCGCGGTCGGCAGGCGAAGGGTGGTCAACGCACATTTAATAAGTTACCTCCTTTTGCGAAATAATATTTTTTTTTTTTTAGGGGGATTTTTTTTTTAAGTAAAGCCCGGTTTTGTATGCATTAGTAGAATCAGTTATCGATACCTAACAACACCTTCACGGGTCGGACAGGGTTTTCGTAACATACTGTATATTGGTGCATACTATCTGTTAAATACCCCGATGGTATTTAGGGAGGTTGACCTGTTGGTACACTAGTGAGGGTTGTAAATAAAACCACTGTGTACTGATCTGACTTGATTGCTCTCGATAGCTCTGTCTCTTTCTTTCGATCTCTCTCTTTTTTATTAAAAAAAAACTTAACTTATATAGTACACACGGTAACGAAACCATAGCGACTTATAAATCTACGCCAACGCCATCTATCGAGCACGCCGACAACTTTATAAGAAATTATGTCTTTAACATACCGCCCACCAAGGACATAACTGACGGAATGTCCTTTTAAACTGAACTAGAGTGACACATTGCTATAACAAGTTGAACTAAACGGTTGTAAGACATAATTTGAACTAAGATGAGCTATGGTTCGTATACTAACTAAAATATTCAATACATAATGAATACTGAAAATGTTATTAGAACTTAAATCTAAACATGCATTATTCTAGATTATACCGTAAATGTATACTTAAATATAACATAAAAATTGTAAACAGTGTAAAAAGAAAAACTTAAAATATGTGTTGGTTTAATTTTTCACAGTTGATCTAAAGTTTACATGCATAGAATGGTAAAATAAGTTGGTTTTCATAAAATATAAAGTGTAAAATGCATGGTTGTATAAAATCTGTCTTGTAAATAATAACTTCAGTACATTTTTATTCGACTACTGGTAAAATACATATTTTGGATGTTGGCCTTTTGATTGTTGAGGATTTGGTGCGTAACGTGACTACACGGGTAATATTGTCATCCCCTGGATGTTTTTGCACTATCCTACCCATTAACCAACGACTGGGTGGCAAGTCGTCTTCTTTGATTAATACAATGTCTCCAATTTTTGGCTCAGCAACTTGGGAAGACCATTTGTAACGATTAGTCAAAGTAACGAGATATTCGTGAGACCAACGTCTCCAAAATGACTGAAGCATTCGTTGAATAAACTGCCAGCGTGATAAATAATTAATATTCGAATCTTCGTACTTGTTATCTGGTACATTTACTAAGGGCTCTCCTATGAGAAAGTGTCCAGGCGTTAAAGGTAACGGTTCACCAGGATCATCAACCTTAATTGTGCTCATAGGTCGCGAATTCAAACACGCTTCTACTTGACTGAGGAGTGTCGTTAGTTCTTCAAATGTAAGTGTCGCTTCACCGATCACGCGTTTTAAATGGAACTTTGTGGACCTCACTCCTGCCTCCCAAAGTCCGCCAAAGTTGGGACTATGAGGAGGAATGAAATGCCACTCCGTGCCATTTGCTGACTCTTCTAAGTCTATATTGCAATCATTATTTGGCCTATTATAAATAACATTTCTTGATTTAAGAAAAGATGGTCCAGAAAACCATAAATCGTTTTCTAGCAGGGAACTGGAAAGTATACCTCTGGAGGCACAGTCTGCTGAATTGTCCTTAGTGGAGACGTGAAACCATTGCGACGCTTTCATTGAAGTCAATATTTCAGATGTCCTATTGGCCACAAACGTCTTCCATTTACTTGGGTGGCTATTTATCCAGGCCAACACTACAGTGGAATCCGTATACGCCTTGACCTTCTCTGAGGAGATATTCAAGACCTCAGATGTTTGCGTTAGTATCTGTGTAAATACTTTCCCTAATAACTCACTCGGGGCTAACCAGCCTAATGGATCAAAAAGACGTGCTATTACAGAAATAATAGATCTTTTAGTTACTGGGGCGGTCGTCGGCGGAGGGAGATTCACCGTGTACTGGAAGGTGTCTGCGTTGCGGTTCCAGGTAAGTCCTAGAATTTTAATAGTACTATCTAATTTTATTTCTACTTCCTTTTCCTTGTGTTCTGGTTTCCTTGATTTATTGTACTCTATTGCTTGTTCTGTGTCCTGTATGATTTTGTGCTTAGTTGTGTTGTCCTTATTCATGTTGTCCTTTATCTTGATTTGATCTATTTGTCCTTTCAATGTATTATTTTCTATTTCTTGTATTTTGTCTACTATTTCTTGATTATTACTGTTCCATTTTTGGAGCGTGAATCCACCCTTTCTTAATAATGCTGTCATTTGCCTATAGATTTCCAGACCTGCTTCTATGCTATTACAACCGGTCATCAAATCGTCCATGTAGAAGCAGTTCAGGACCATTCCGGCAGCCAGATTATAATTTTTACCTTCATCGTGGGCGATTTGATGTAGGGTTCTAACTGCTAGGTATGGTGCAGATGCCGTACCAAAGGTCACAGTCATCAGCTCGTAGTCCTTGATTTCAGTCTCAGGACTGTCTCGCCATAATATGCGCTGAAACATAGCGTCTTCTTCAAAAATCCTGACCTGACGATACATTTTTACGATGTCCGCTACTATTGCTATGGGATGAAGTCTCCACCTTAATACTGTGTGCCTTAAATCGGACTGCAATGTAGGTCCCACCATCAACGTGTCATTGAGTGAGACTCCATTATTGTTTTTCTCGGACGCGTTGAAGACAACGCGTATCTTCGAGGTAATTTTGTCTTCCCGGATCACAGCATGGTGAGGTAAGTATACCGCCACTTCCCTTTTTTTATCATTTTTGTTTATTTCCCTCATGTGTCCTAATTGTAAATATTCTTCTATTACTTGTTTGTACTTTTCCTTTAGATCGGTATTTCTTTCTAGTCTTTTTTCTAATGACTTATATCTTTTTTCAGCGATAGCACGAGATCCTCCACCTTTACAAGAAGGATTTTCCTCGCGGAAAGGTAGTCTCACTACGTACCTTCCACTGCTATCCCTTACTGTAGTTTTAGTATAAAACTCTTCACACTTCTTTTCTTCAGGTGACAGTATTTTCTTTGAACTATTTTGCTCTTCAATTTCCCAAAATTTCCTTAATAAATCGTCTTCATTAACTTGTGCATGCATAACATTAATTTTAGGTGAACCTTTAGATGTGTCTCTACTAACTGCACCAGACAGAACCCACCCTAAGGTAGTGCTCTGGGCAATCAGCGTGCCTGACGGACTTTTAATTATGTCTGCCTTAATAATGCAACTATAAGCATCAGCGCCTAGCAAAACATCTATTTTATTAGGGGTGTTGAATCCTGGATCTGCAAGTTGCAGCGTGTTAACTTTTAACCAATCCAAGGCAGTGTCGATTCTACACTCAGGTAAGTACGATGTAATTTTCTTTAGAACGTAAGCGTTTACCTGAAGATTGAAATTTGGATCTATCCGAGAATGGATATTCAAATGTACCATGTACGTTGCCATGGTTGAACTATTACCACCAAGGCCTGAAATAGTTCCTTGAATAGGGATTTTTTTCAGTCTTAGTAGCTGTACTATGGCTTCTGTTACGAAACATGCCTGTGAGCCCTGATCGAGCAAGGCTCGGACAGTTTGAAATTCACCAGAGCGTGACTCAGCTTTTATTAGCGCTGTAGCTAGTAAAACTTGTCTGGGCTTGGGAATATTACCTGTCGATAGGCACGAAATAATCGGACTAGTATTAGTTGAACTAACACTGTCGATAGCCGGTGATGTCGAAGGTTGGTCTCTTTTGTCCGACTTCTGACCTAAATGCAACAGCGAATGATGGCGCCTTTGACAAATCCTACAGGCAGTAGGTTTCCTGCACTCAGAAACAATGTGATTGCCACCTAAACAGTTGAAGCAAATTTTATGTTTGGCTACAAAATCACGCCTAACTTCAACTGCCTGCTTTGAAAACTCCTTGCAGTAACATAATTTGTGTCCTTCTGAGCAGAATTCACATTTTATTGCTGAACTCGTAGCTAACATTGCTTTTGGAGTGTGGGAAAATGAACCTTTATTACTATTGTTGCCCTGATGAACTGGTGCCCTTTTTGGCTCTAAACACTCTAACGCACGAAATCGGTTCTCAATAAAAGCTTGAAATTGATTGAAAGTTGGCAAGTCATTGTTGGAGTCATTGTTGCATACATAAAGCTCCCACTGTTTTCGCGTTTCGTGGTCTAATTTAAAGGAAACGATGTGGATGATTATGACGTCCCATGTACTCACGTCGATTTTCAAATTACTTAACGCATTAAGACAATCGCAAGTGGTATCAAGCAAATCCTTCAAGGCTGTAGATGATTCCGCCTGCATACGTTTTTGACCGAACAACCTACTAAGAATACAGTTTGTTAAATATTTCTTATTGCTATAACGTTTTTGTAACTGAGTCCAGCACTGAATATAATTAGCATCAGTTATAGGAGTATGACGTATTAATTGTTCTGCTTCTCCAGAAAGGTGACCTTTTAAATAATGAAGCCTTTGCACATTATCCAAAGTATCATTTTTGTGTACTAATGATGTAAAAAGATCATGGAATGTTGTCCATTCATCATATTTTCCCGAGAATATTGGAATAGATATTTTGGGCAACTTAACAAAAGAACCACTTATTTTATTCATGCCAGTTGAAGCATTATCGGTTTGCTGTACAGAATCCTTAGCTAACTGAATTTTATTAAGAGCTGTTTTTATCAAACTTTTATAAATAACATAAGTGTCTTCTGTCGCATCGTAGATATCAACCACTTTCTGTACTATATCTTCTGCTTTATAACGTTCATATAATTTAGTATTATTTTCTTTAAACAATGCCCAATCCTTCTCCAATAGTTCTTGTTTTGTTTCTATGTATTCTAGTGTTAACCTCTCTTTATTACATTTCTTAAAATTTGTCAACCCTTTTGTGATAACATTCTGTTGATCTTTTAAAACGTTAATTAACCCTTCCATTTTTATGATCGATTTAAGTACTATAAAATGTGTTTTAAGTTGTTGATAGAATCAATAACTACTTTCTCAAAAAGATAACGAAATACTAGAATTCTTAGTGATGCAACCCAAACTTATCAGTGAACATAACAATCTACTGAAATTTTCTAAGTTATAAATTTTATCGAACAAATAATACAAGTCCCAAATCACTATCTAAAATTTTACAAGTTTTTAAGTTAGAAACAAAATCTGGTGGAATTCGGGCATAGGTTCCCCGTTCCCCCGTTTTCTATAAAATATTCTAAGTCCTAATACTAACATGCACACAAATTGGTTATATACTAAAAGTTTTCTAAGTTTAAAAATGTTCTTAAAATTTTATAAGTCCAAAATTACGAATTATTTTTCTAAGTCCAAACTTCTTCACTATTGCTTAAGTTAAATTTCTTCTTGGAATAGAGTTCAAAATTGTTGACTCGTACTGTTTGTCCAATTCGTGGACAAGATAAATATATAAAATGTACTCACAAGATTGCACTTCACACTAACACTGTTTTCAAGCTGCAAGTGGCGCCCCCTGTGGCCGCTATCTGAAATGTGCGTGATGTCACCTGTGACGTCGTGTGATGGCTGCGTCTGCGTCACCTTGCCGTCCTCCAGTGATGTGTTGAACTGAGTGGCGCCCTCTGTGGCCACCCCTTGAACTAGTCTCCGCCAACACTAGGCGAAGCTGTCGTGTACCTTTCTGCAGCGATCCACTGCAAGTACACGGGACGAAAAGTGGAAAAACTGTCCAAGAGACCCGGCTCGTAGGACCAATGTTAAATACCCCGATGGTATTTAGGGAGGTTGACCTGTTGGTACACTAGTGAGGGTTGTAAATAAAACCACTGTGTACTGATCTGACTTGATTGCTCTCGATAGCTCTGTCTCTTTCTTTCGATCTCTCTCTTTTTTATTAAAAAAAAACTTAACTTATATAGTACACACGGTAACGAAACCATAGCGACTTATAAATCTACGCCAACGCCATCTATCGAGCACGCCGACAACTTTATAAGAAATTATGTCTTTAACACTATCCGAATGCTATCAAATAAAAATTTTAGCAAAACGCAAGAAAACTGCTATCACACTCAACGGCCAAAACTTATTTTATTATTTTTTTTTATAATAAATCAAGTAAAAAGTAGTAGTATACCTTTTAGTAAAGCACCTATTTGTTGGGTTAGTCTTTTTTGTTGTTGTTTTTTTTTTTATTTTGTGTGTTTTCCACAATGTACGTTCTTAGCGTACAATATGTTTCTGCATCGTTCTCACACGATTGATTTCAAAATGAATGATGTAATCAAATATTTGTATCAATAGCTTGATAATTAAAAAAGAGTGTCCATGGAGTTTCTTGCCCGTTCTTCTCCATAGGTACCTACTCTTTGGAATGGGCGACTAGCTTCACCTTACTGACTGACCGACCTTCTGACAGTTCAAAAGTGCCTGTAACTGGTTTATTTGAAATATATGATTTGATTTGATTTAAGTATATCTTGAACACCAATGCCTGATTGATAAGGTTAGGGAAAACATCTTGAGGAAATCTGGACTTTAAGTCCGAAATCGTCAACCAGCATTGAGCAAGCGTGGTGATTACGCTCAATCCTTCTATGTATGAGTGGAGACCTGTGCCCAGCAGTGGGACGAGATAAGGTTGATGGTGATGATGATTGATGATGATTTACAGGAGACCACAGCATGCATAATAAAATGAACAAGTGACCTAAAAAATTACATACCATGATAAAAGCAAAAAGTTTTGACAATGGATCATAAAAGTAGGACACAAAATATTGGCTTTTAAGTGAGGCATCGTTAGTGGGCCAACGGGAGCTTTCACTTTGATGAGGATTTTCACGATCTGGATAACGTTATAGGTAAAATAGACGTAATGTTAGATATTCTTAGAGATTTTTTTTTTAGTAATGTTGACATGTGTCATGAATAGACACTGCTTGTTTACATTCTTACAGGCAAAAGTAAACAGTAATTAATGACGTCATTAAATCATATTCATTAAAGAGGATTTTAATCTTTAGTTAATTCTTAGAGTAAGTTAATTTTGTTGTTCTTAATTGAAAGCTCAGTTTTAGATACTTTGAAAGCTCTCCAGTGAGGTACTGGTTGCTAAATAATAGACCTTACAACACTCCGTACGTTTAGCAAGAAGTAGATATTTGGATATGTATACACGCCTACGCTATCTAAATGTCAAGACAGCCTATAATAAGAGAGATGAAAAACTCCGGAAAATAATCCTTTAATCCTGTGAGCCTTTAATCCCTATATCCTTTTTTCTGTGTATTAACTTTGTGTTTTCTCAGAAGATTACATAACTGGCGAAATATGCGTGTACTTTGCGTAGTATGGGTGTACAGGTCTCCCAAAGTGATAATGCGCATAGAAATCTTCGTCACTGTTCGGCAACGGTCGTATTCCCCGAGCGTTCGGAAGAAGATATGTATATATAGAGTGGTGCACTTAACCAATTTTTATGCACTTAACCACTCTATATACATATCTTCTTCCGAACGCTCGGGGAATACGACCGTTGCCGAACAGTGGCGAAGATTTCTATGCGCATTATCACTTTGAGAGACCTGTACCTCTACCTTATACTTCCATTCATTCATACTTCAGAATGGCGTGATATCATGTTATTTCATGTTTGAACCAGTTACAACACTAATTTATCGAATATGGTACAAGACTGCCACAGTTATTTACCGTAGCAACTTATCTATCTACATATTTTTTTTTTTATAAATCTTTCCGCCCGCGGCTTCGCTGGCGTGGAATTCGGTGTAAATATCCCTCGGGAATATCAAAATTTTCCGGTATAAAAAGTACCCTATTATTTAATTCAGACTTCTTCTAACTTTACGTCTGCAAAATTATGGTGTGAAAGCGGAACAAACAAACAAACAAACTCACTTTCCGATTTATAATATTAGTAAGGATAAACTAGTGCTTGACCCCAATCCCGCCTGATGGTAAGCAATGATGCAATCGTTTGATGGTAAAGCGCACTAGTTTATTAAGGGCCTATTCACTCTAACCTTGAAGACACTCAAATTGTAGTCAGACAGAAACAGTTAATTGACTTTTAGTTTGTGCTAAATAAATGTATTATCTTTCTCATCACTTCCTTAGCCTTTTTCCCGCCTAAATTGGTGTTGACTTCCAGTTTCAATGGATACAGCTGAAGACTCGTATTTACAAGAAGCGGCTACTTATCTGGCCTTCAAAATCCAGTTATTGGATACTTCAATACCCCTTGGGAAATTGAAATGAGAACTATTTAACTCTTAGTTAAATTAGTTGATCTTTAATTTCGTGACCGTGGAGGGACGATTTTCCTGATTACCAGTAGTAGTTGTATTATTCAGTTTTTTTTTATTAAAAAAACTTTGCCCCTCACTAGGAATTTCTCCAGGATGGTGGGTGCGTTTACAAATATATAAATTTACATACACAAACAACGAGACCCGGCACAACTACTGTACTATTCTGCTACAACCGGACACTGGAAACTGATTCCAATATAGTTGGAAAAAGTTTACTAAACTAAACTGAAACTGATGAGAACTTACGGAACTGAAACGTGCTCGCTCACAATGGGCCTCATACGAAGGCTCAGAGTCACACAAAGGGCAATGGAAAGAGCTATGCTTGAACCAAAGTCACCGACATATCTCTGCGAGTCGATAAAGTTAAGTGGCAGTGGGCAGGGCACATTGCTCGTAAAACCGATGGCCGATGGGGCAGTAAGGTTCTGGAGTGGCGGCCACGTACTGGAAGACGCAGCGTAGGGAGGCCCCCAACAATGGTTGTTCTCGTACTATAAATTCCTAATGTTACGAATAAAATCCAATTACACTCTACAGTCCGTATTTGCGCTTGTAACACGAGAACAACAGCGCGTTCTTATCTATTTTAGTTTCCAAATGAGGTTATTTCCACTTACACAAATATCAACGAGGTGGGATACCTAAGGTTGTTTAGTGTACGAACGACAGCAGGTCAAGCTACCCGATACAATTTCTAGATTATTACATATATTATAAATATACTATATAATATTTATTAGAGATAGAGTGCTTGCGTGCGTGCGTGTGTGCGCGCGCGCGCGCGTGTGTGTGTGTGTGTGTGTGTGTGTGTGTGTGTGTGTGTCATTGTTTGTTTGTTTGTGTGTGAAGTAAAAATGCGAGTGTGCGTGAGTGTTTGTATTATTTGTTTAATGGTTTGGTTTTCAGTTTACGTGGGTGTGTGTAGAATAATCTCGATTTGAGACTGTTTGGGTATTAAAGTAATGCTTTCAAAAATATACGTCATACCAAAAATGAAAATAAATAGATTTGTTTACATTTTTGGTATCTCAATTACAAACGAATAGCCGACATAGCTCTTCTAGTCGCTAAACTTAAGTGGCAGTGGGCAGGGCACATTGCTTGTAGAACCGATGGCCGATGGGGCGGTAAGGTTCCGGAGTGGCCGCCACGTGCTGGAAGACGCAGCGTAGAGAGGCCCCCAACGAGGTGGACCGATGACCTGGTGAAGGTCGCGGGAAGCCGATGGATGCGGGCAGCACAAGACCGATCATCGTGGAAAGCCTTGGGGAAGGCCTTTATCCAGCAGTGGACTGAGTGGCTGAAGAAGAATTATAAACGAATATACGTTTCTTGTTATAACTTCAGTTTTATTTTTTTATTTACGCTGGATATTTAAATGTTGTGTGTGGCCTTTATTTTTTTCTTCTTCACGAAGATAATCGCATGCAACCTGCTAGTTACGTACATGTTTCTGTTAGGTATTCCTCAAAATATAATATTTTTATTAGATCAAAAGGACGCGAATACCAAACCCATAAAAACCGGTCAAATGCTAGTCTTGCTCATGCAAGAAGAGTCACGTAGTTATAAAAGAAACTGTTTATAGCATTTGTTGTGATAGTTTAAACACAAATGTTAATAGATCATCTATGAGCAACGGTTTAGCTAAGTCGGTTTGTGAGATACAGTCTGGTGACAGACAGACAAACGGACTCTTGGTGTCTAATTAATAGAGTCCCCATTTACCCGTTGGATACCTGTGGGTTGGGTAACCCTAAAAAAATCTTATAATTAATAATAATTGTGTTGTAAAAATTTTAATAATAATTATGTTCTGCGTGGTGGCATACCTTCCTTAATGACACCACAAAGATCCGAACGAAGCGATTCGCCCTGTCTTTTATACCGCGTACATGGAGAGACTGGAACAATTTGCCAGCGGCGGTCGTTTTCTCTGACTACAATGTAAGTGTCTTCAAGGCTACAGTGAATAGGCTCTCTTAATAAACTAGCTCGTTTTACCATTAACGATTCCATCACTGCTTACCAACAGGCAGGATTGCAGTCACGCTCTAAGTAGATTTTATAAAAAAAAATATGAGTGAATTTATTTAAGTATTATGATACTGTTAAAATAGTGTTTCATTTTCATGAATTGGGCTGACTTGAGATTAAAATTGTAGCGTTCTAGTTTAATACTTACATTGATCTGCACAAAGTTCAAACTCCCCTAAAACATATACATTTTCCCAAAATGTACCAATATAAGTTTTAAAATACACAAAACAGTTAGCTGTTTTATTGATATTTTAAACCAAATTTTACAAATACCAGCCACCAGATAAAGTCTTGCCGCCAAATGATTTGTCGTGTTCCGGCACGATGTCTGGTGAAGCCGTACGGAGGACGGGTCTGAGTAGTTGTGTTGCGATGTGTGCCGGGTACGATGCGCCAAATGTTGTTGTGTTGGGAGTTTGGTCGTGAAGGGTCTTCAAATCAATCTCCCTTTGGCGCAGCATCGTTGTTCGTGTTGTTGGGTTTAACATTGCATCACCTCGCTCAACTGCCGTCTTCCTTCCTATTTGTTCAGTTTTTCTGAGTGAATAAGCTGTTAATAAACTAGCGCGCTTTACCATCAACGATTGCATCACTGCTTACCATCTGGCAGGATTGCGGTCAAGCGCTAGTTTATAATTATAAAAAAAAAAAAAAATATGTTACCAATTACTGTCTTCTGTAAATATGTTAATAAGTGTCAACTTATTGACGAGTTTACAAGTAAACGTAACGCGATGGCTTCTAATCTAAATGCAAAGCATAATTCGTACTTATCAACATGTTACGTGCACTGTGTTTAAATATAAACCTTGAAATAAGCAACGAATAGAAACGCGAACGTACAAAATCATAAAGATAATTTATAGCAGCCAGTGGTTAATAATCTTCCTATATTTTTGATCAAAATAATCATGTCATGTAATAATTGCTCAAAAGAATTCACAGATCTCGTGCCTTTTTTTTTAATGGGAAATCATCAAATGACTTTCTTCACTTGCCTGTGCGACAGGGCCATGGTTTCTTTTTGAGACAACCCGTAACCCTGACTCAGGAAGCATCGGTCTTCGTAGACCCCGTCACAATGTGCTGACATCTCTTTGAGGCGCGCCTGAAACACAAGACGCCGTAGACTCGGGCCTGGTCCTTACCGGGGTACATTGCCAAATCAATATTTTCTGAGGGACCTACTTATGACCGTCTTCAAGCTCCGTTCGACCAATCTAAAAAATAAATTTTAAAAATTAAAACCAGACAACTAAAAACACTCTCTAAAAATTACGAACAAAATAGTCTAAACTGAAATTATTATGTTTAAACTATTAAAAATTTATTTACCGACTATTAAATAATCGATGCTATCGATATTATTACAATCGATATTTTAATCTAACTTACAAATAGCATTTATACTTTTCCTTACACAGGGTCTAATTAAATTAGTTAGCAAAACTCGGTCGATGTTATGAATATATTTCAACACATTAAATTAAAAAGTTTTGACTATTTTTTGTTAAGTAAGTAAACAATTTACTTACACGTATATATATATACGTATATTTTTATATGTCATATTGACATACATATGTTTATTGGATAGCCGTGGTCGTATGACTCAGATTCATTATAATAATAGATTAAAGTCAAAGTCAAATATCCAATTATTTTTATATTGTTTTTTTTTTTATTCGTTATATATTAAAATAAACTATTAATACAATTTGAAATCGTGGTGGCCTAGTGGCTAAAACACCAGTCTCTCAAGTATGAGTGTGCGGGTTCGATTCCAGGTCAGGCAAGTACCTAATGTAACTTTTCTAAAATTATATGTACTTTCTAAGTATATCTTGGACACCAATGACTGATTACAAGGTGAAGGAAAACATCTTGAGGAAAACTGGACTTTAAGTCTGAAATCGCCAACCCGCATTGAGCAAGCGTGGTGATTACGCTCAATCCTTCTCTGTATGAGAGGAGACCTGTGCCCAGCAGTGGGACGATAAAAGGTTGTTGATGATGATGATGATAAAGTATCATAACACGAGACATTGCTGTAGAGTCAGGGTCTAATCACCAATATCGACGGTCGTGTGCCTAGTACTGGCATGTATATATGACCTAAAATCTAATTGTCAACACACTTTCAAACTCCAACTAAACCATTTAGTCGAACGAAAAAACCACCCAAGAACTGGAACAATCTGCCAGCGGCGGTCTTTTCATCCGAGTACAATTTAAGTATTTTCAAGGATAGAGCGAATACACATAAACTTTTCGGTTATTCCAAAAATGTTTAATACCATCTGGTAGATCTCATTGATACAAAACTTTTAATATCCTACTGAACCATGTAACTTCAAAATTGACGAAACCATAGCGAAATTTCACTATCGCTGAAAATGACCCCCTACCAACACGATCGAAAAAACATTTCCAATTCTAAAAATTCTTTTCAAAATCTCACGTCCTCTACGCATCGTAGCAGTGCGAGCTACGACGTAGCACGTTGCGTAGCAGAGGGATATACACGTTACGTGGTATTCGACCCTCCGTGTATCTCTAGGCTTAGCTGTAGCACTTAAATGAATGAGGGGCCAGTTAAAATCACCCTATTGCTAACCGGTTGCTACCTGTGGGGCAAATACACCCGGCGAACGTACCACGCTCTTCGCGTGCAGTACAATAATGCGTTCAGAGCAATACTCAATCTGCCGTGGCGGCGTAGTGCTTCTGGCATATTCGCCGAGAATAGGGTAGATGACTTCTATGCAGTAATGAGAAAGCAGGCCGCTTCCTGACTGCGACGTGGAGGCCCCGGGTTCGATCCCCGGTCAGGTCATAATGGGAAAACGATCTTTTCCTGATTGGCCTGGGTCTTGGATGTTTATCTATATATGTATCTATTATAAAATATAGTATCGTTGAGTTAGTATCCCATAACACAGATCTCGAACTTACTTTGGGGCTAGCTCAATCTGTGTGATTTGTCCGTATTTATTTATTTATTTATTAATATCACAAAATGAAAGTGACAAATTCTGAAACACTGTTGGCGGAGAAGTGCTTAGGATCGAGCTTGTTGGCGTGCCATGGAAGAGGCATATGTCCAGCAGTGGACGAGTAGAGGCTGATGATGTAACTGTTGAGATTAATTAAATGAATTATTATTTTGTAACAATTTTGTTCTTTAAAACACTACCCGTCGAGTTTCTTGCTTCTTCTACACCATAGATTCCAACTATACTTTGAAATGGGAACAAAGTTTCATCTTTAAATTCTCTCTGACCGACCTTTTTGTAAATTTTAAAGTGCCTGCAAAGGTTTTATTTGTAATAATATATGCTTTAAATTTGATTTTTGATAATTTTATTTTATTTCGCATTTTTATATAGAATAAAATTATTACCTGTGAAAAGTAACCTGATAAGAGATTTCATATTTCAGGACCTAAATGAGAAAAAAAACATAAAAGAAAGAAAATATAAAAGAAATTCGACATAAAGTTAATACAGGGAAAATACCCAGACCGTTAAATTAGCAGAGTAACATAATATATTTTTTCGTATTATTAAGGAAGGAAGGCAGTGTGCGGTTGTACGTGTTTCGATTTGCGTAGGTGAAGTAATTTTTTATTTATTTTTTGTATTTTGTGGCATCGCTTATACCATACTAGCTTTTCGCCCGCGGCTTTGCCCGTGTGGAATTCGGTTATATCGCTCTTTTTGGATTTCTCTCGGGAATATAATTTTTTTCCGGGATAAAATGTACCCAATTATTTAATACAGACTTCTAACTTTACGTCTGCAAAAGTTCAAAGCAATCGGTTCCGTAGTTACGGCGTGAAAGCGGAACAAACAAACAAACTCACTTTGCGATTTATTATGTTAGTAAGAATGAAGAAGCCGCCATTGCGCCAATGGGTGCCGCCCCTAAGGCTGTTAGTTACTCCATAGTAAACTAACAGTTTATAGCAATTTCAATACAGGTTATAACTTTGTTTAATCACGTGTATGGAAGATTACCGAGTTTATATACATCTGTACTAGGGATGTAACGGAGGTAGTTATATCGGAACCGGAACCGGAATCGGAGTTTTTAAATTTGATTTATTGGAGGCGGAACCGGAGGCGGAGGCAGGTTCACAAGTGGTGGTAGGAGAGAGATGTTTTATTTAAACACAAAAAAAACATTATTCAGTCAATTTTTTCTCGGGGGGTTAAGAGCCGAGATAGAGTGCACAGTGTTATTCGCGTTAGAAGGAAACACAAATAGTTCAGATATTAACAGATATAATCATGGAGAGAAACAACATTACAAGAGAGCCGCAGAATAATATTAGACATATTAGATTTTCTTGTCAACAACTTGACACGCGCTGCTTCATATTTCAAATATGTAAAAATATACTTTTTACAGCCAGACTTTGTATATGAAACCTCAACACGCCTCCTCAAATACAAAGTCTTTTATAAACATTAAATAAAATCAAAATTAAAAACGCACAGAACTTAATTAATCAAACAAACATATATCAACACATCATATAAGAAATCTTAACAAGGTTTAAGACCTATAGCATCAATACATTTATAATGCTTAAGACAAGGTAGCGGTTTTGTCATTACATCCGCTATCATATCTGTAGTGGGTACATGTCCCAAACTTATGCCTGTATTATCTCTTAGGACACCCCGAATAAAATGATACTTGATGTCGATATGTTTGCTCCTAGCATGGAACACTGGATCCTGTGCAAGGAAAATCGCAGATCTACTATCGGCATTAAGGGATATAGAAGCATACCTTTCAAGTCCCAATTCCAGCAGCAGACTTTGAAGATACAATCCTTCCTTTATAGCTTCTGCAAGACTTACATACTCTGCCTCACAACTGGATGTTGCAACAGTACGCTGTTTGCGTGACATCCATGAAATACCAGCTCCACCTAGAATAAAAACGTATCCCGAAAATGACCGTCTATCTATTTGACAACCTCCCCAATCTGCATCACAGTATCCCTTCACGCAATTACCAGCTTTTGTATACACCAGTCCATAATTCACAGTTTCTTTTAAGTAACGTAAGATACGTTTGGCCGCTATCCAGTGTTCTTTCTCTGGATTCTTAGAAAATTGCGCTAATTTATTTAAAGGATGTACTATGTCTGGTCTTGTTGCTACACTCAAGTACATTAAAGAACCAATCAACTCACGATATGGCCACTTTTTCTCCTCTTTATTTGATTGTATACATCCCGCCTTATTATTTCTGCTACTGGTCTCCATTGGCGTTTTTATTGTATTCGCATCCAACATATTATATTTTTCAAGTAATTCTTTTACATAATTCTCTTGTGACAACCTTATTTCGTTGACAGTCCGTCGGATGTCAATCCCTAAAAAGTATTTTGCTTGACCATAATCTTTTAATTCGAACTCTTTTCTCAGTTCATTTTTAAAACGAGCTATGCGATCTCCTTTTTCAGACGCCACTAGGATATCGTCCGTGAAGACTAAAACAAGTAAATGATCTTTTCCCTGGTTTCTGAAATATAAACAGGGTTCGTTTAAACTTTGCGTTAATCCCATTTCCTTTAGCTTCTTCTCAAGTCTAATATTCCATTGCCGACCCGCTTGCTTCAATCCGTATAAGGATTTTTTTAGCAAACATGCGTCGCCGCCAGCGTTCAAGCTTTTAAGCATTTCTTCAGCTCGTTTAACTACACAAGGATTCTCACCTTCTGTGCATGTCAGCTTCATTAAAGATTCTTTCAGCAATTTGGGTATCCGCATATAAGTTTTTTCGTCTAAGTATCCATTTAAGTAGGCTGTATTGATGTCCAGCCGATGAACCTCCAGATTCATTTCTACAGCTAGAGCCATCAGTAGTCTAACGCTATCGAGTCTTGCCACGGGTGCAAACGTTTTATCATAGTCAACCCCGAATCTTTGACTAAATCCTTGAGCTACAAGTCTTGCCTTTTTCTTTGTTGACTTATCCACGTTTGTCTTAGTTGTCAAAACGTATCGACACCCTACAATATTTTTGTCTGGTGGCCTTTTGACGATCTCCCAAGTTCCTTTCTGTAGCAGACTCCTTATTTCTGATAAAATAGCTTCTATCCAAGCTGATCGTTCTTCCCCTTTAAGGGCCTCTTCCAGCGATATTTCAGCAGAACCGGCAAAATCAATACAGTCGCTAAAAGTTTCTTCTCCAGCTTCAGTTTCTATTGACTGTTCTGGTTCTTCTTGTATTGGCTCTTCCACAGTATTATCCGGATGCTCCATTTCCACCGATTGATACATTTTTCTGGGACGACCTACTCGGCCTGTATGTAGCACTCTGGGTCTTCCAGGACCTCTAGATATTACTACTCCTCTTGACTGAGCACAACGCGTTCTCAAGAAATTTTCTCCTTCCTGTTCCGGATCCGGTTCCAGTATCGGTTCCATCATGCGTTCCGGTTCTATAAACCGTTCCGGTTCCAAAGTCCGCTCAGTTTCCATAGTCCGCTCCGGTTCCATAGTCCGCTCCGGTTCCATAGTCCGCTCAGGTTCCATAGTCCGCTCAGGTTCCATAGTCCGCTCAGGTTCCCGGTGAAAACTGATATCGATGAACTTCTTCTCATTGTCATCCATATTTTCAGTATCATTGATAATGCCCTTACCATTATGAAGCATTTTATTTCCAATTTCTTCAGTTTTGTAGAATTTTATATCTCTAGAAATCACGAACTTCCTCTGTTCTGGTATCCACACCCTAAAACCTTTGGATGTTCTGGGGTACCCTACAAATATTCCTGGTATTCCACGAGCAGCGAACTTATCCTTGTTTGAATCCTTATTTAGTATAGATACTTTGGCACCAAACTTGCGTAGATAATGTATCTTTACTGATTTGTTGAACCATTTTTCATAAGGTATCTCTCCACCTAAACTTCTAGTAGGACAACGATTCCTTATATAGCATGCTGTGTCAACAGCTTCAGCCCAAAAACTCATAGGTAGATCACACTCCAATAGCATACATCTAGCCATCTCAACTAGAGTTCGGTTCATCCTTTCAGCAATTCCATTTTGCTGTGGAGTCCGAGCTACAGTTAATCTCCTCGTGATACCTTCTTTTCGAAGAAAATCTTCAAAATCAGCATTACAGTACTCACCGCCATTATCGGATTGAAAGTACTTGATTTTCGATCCTGTAATGTTTTCAGCATAACTCTTGTATAGTTTAAATGCTTCGAGAGCTTTATTTTTAGATTTCAGCATATAAATTTCGCACCAACGAGTACTATCATCTATAAAAGTTATGAAATACTTACCACCGGTCCATGATTCACATCTCATTGGACCTACTATATCCGAATAAACAATCCGCAATTTCTCATTGCAGGGTCCATTTGACTCAATAAACGGTAAAGCAGTCATTTTACCTCTAGCACATACTTGACAGTCACGCACCAAACTAAAGTCGTTCGGGTGCACAGGCTCGCCCACCTTTTCCAAAAGTTTGACAACATCTTTTCCGTTCAGATGCCCTAAACGTTTATGCCAAGTTAGCACATTTAAATTACGATCAGTTACAGCATTTGCAGCTTCATATTCTTCAACGCAATATAAATTACCGCGACGGTATGCTGTTAACCTGACTTTATTACTTTTATCAAGAACCCACGCAAAATCACGCGTAAATTTGACATCGTAACCATTATCAGTAATTTTGGCCACTGAAATCAGATTTGTTCTTAAATCCGGAACATAAAGAGTATCTTTAAACTCTACTGTCCCTACGGAATTATCACCTAATGCCGACAGTCTAACTACACCTTTACCTCGGACCTCAGCGCCCATGTTAGTAGCCAATTTTAGTTTACCTCTCGTTTCTTCTAGGTTACCATAAAACTTTTGTACATCCTTGCATAAGTGGGACGTGCACCCAGAATCCAGTACCCATTGCTGGTTTAGACTATCAGCAATGTTATTGCCAAGATCTGAAACATTTAAAGAAGTTAGTTCCTCATCAACATCAACATTATAACTGAAATGTTTTGCTTTTGTTCGACATTCAGAAGCTTTATGTCCAGGACGATGACATCGATGACAGTTTAGTGAAACTCTCCTTTCAATTCCAGATTCCTGCTTTGATTGTTTCAATGCATGTTTGGTAGCAGGCATATTAGAACCATACTTCCCTACATTTGATCCGTTACTTATACTCGGTTTAACAAGTTTTTTATTCTTTTGGGTGTACATAGCGCTGTCTTGTATTCGGTTAGCATTTCTTGATTCGTATTCCTCCATTATCTTAACTTTTAGAATATCGGGCTTCGGTAAATAGTCTCTTGTTTCAATAGCACAACGAAAATTTGAAAAACTTGCTGGCAAACTATATAACAAGATAATTGACAATAGATCCTCGTTTATTTTTACGTCCACATCCTCCAGTTTGTCAACCGCATCGAAAAATGTGCCCATCTCATCACGAATGTCTCCAGATTCGCTCATCTTGTGCAATAGTAGCCTTTTTAACAGTGTCGCCTTCTTGGCAGGTCCACGCGAGGCGTAAATTGATTCCAGTTTCAGCCATACCTCTCTAGACGTGGTGCAACCTCTTATATGTCGCAATTCGGATGCGTTTATCGCTAGTATTATATCAGCCTTGGCCCTAGCATCCTCGGCTTCCCATTTCAAAATCTCAATATCGCCAGTTGGCTTAATTTCCTTACCACAAACATATTTCCACCCGTCATTCTTTATTAAAATAGCTTGGGCTTGAATCTTCCAGCTGTCATAATTCTCTTTGCTTAGTGGTTCAATACGGGTTTGTGAAAACATTATTTATTCGTAGGTACTTACTTAGTTTTAGTAATATTTTACGTGAACTCAAATTCCCTTCTTCTCTGGGCCCATAACCATTCTCGGGGGGTTAAGAGCCGAGATAGAGTGCACAGTGTTATTCGCGTTAGAAGGAAACACAAATAGTTCAGATATTAACAGATATAATCATGGAGAGAAACAACATTACAAGAGAGCCGCAGAATAATATTAGACATATTAGATTTTCTTGTCAACAACTTGACACGCGCTGCTTCATATTTCAAATATGTAAAAATATACTTTTTACAGCCAGACTTTGTATATGAAACCTCAACATTTTTTTCATTTGTTTTTTTTTTTATTTTAAAATTAAACAGAAACAGTGAAAAGAAAATTGGCTTATTTCTAAATGAACAAGAAATTAAATGAAGTTAACTAAAACCCAAAGTAGAATATTATATGACATTAAATAAACAAAAGCTTTGAAACAAATTAAATTAAATGTGTTGACTCCAAAACTAACGAAAAATGCACGATAGAGTACACGTAGCAGGAGTCAGGGAATTCCCCGGGTGATATGTATGAACCTGCACCCCAATCGCGTAACGCACTCTTACTATTAATTGGAATCATTTTGAAGCATATTGCTAGTCCATTGCTCCATATGTTCGATAAATGTGTGTGCTAAACAACGTAAATAACGCAATGAATGTAGTTGAACTGTCAAAATGAAACCCATTGCTACTGATAGTGTGTTACACAATTACCCTGCTTTTCATAATAGTCGGCCGCCGCCGCTGCTATGGTATGCTTTAATAACCTCTGATTAAAACCTCCGATTTAAAAGTATCGAAACCGAAGGTACGATAATAATCGGAAGTTCCGACTTAACGGAGTCGGATTTGAAACTCCGTAACATCCCTGATCTGTACATGATAATGTTGAAGCAGCTGTAGCTCGTGATATCGATCGATCGAACATACTCAGGCACTTTGTGTGTTTATTAAGTGTACAGATCTCCCAAAGTGATAATGCGCATAGAAATCTTCGTCACTGTTCGACAACGGTCGTATTCTCCGAGCGTTCGGAAGAAGATATGTATATAGAGTGGTTAAGTGCATAAAAAGTGGTTAAGTGCACCACTCTATATACGAAGAAGAATCCGAGCGTTCGGAAGAAGATATGTATATAGAGTGGTGAAGTGCATAAAAAGTGGTTAAGTGCACCACTCTATATACATATCTTCTTCCGAACGCTCGGGGAATATGACCGTTGCCGAACAGTGACGAAGATTTCTATACGCATTATCACTTTGCGAGACCTGTACAAATAAGTTTCCGCCTTTTACCAAAAGATGCGCCCCTCACTAAGAGGTTTTGTTGAAATTGTCAGATGTAAAATGTGATATCGTAAGTTTGGACATCTGGACATCATCAACCTACACTTAGAGTATTAGTAACTCTGTATCATCACATTTATTTTGTGCAAATATGTCAAATGTTGTGCCGAATAATCGTCATTTGCGGGAACTTTTGTTACTCCTTTAATTTGAAGAAATCTGCTCTTGAGGTCCATCGATTGCCTGTAGAAGCTTATGGTGAAGCTGCTTTAAGAGAGAGAAGTTGTCGAGAGTGGTTTCAAAAGTTTAGAAACTGGAAGACGAAGAACGTAGCGAAAGACCGAAATCGTACAAAGACACGGAATTGAAAGCATTACTGGCGGAAGATAAAAGGAAGCGGAAAAACGCGCCGAAATTATTGTCCTACGGCGGAAACTGACTTGTACACCTATTGATTTCTACACCACTGCTCCAAAAACGGTGAAATGAAATATAGTGATGGTTCCTTTCATCGTTTTTAGAACAGTGGTGCCTTCAATTAGTTCTAGTTCTATGTAACATACAGCCCGCACGGGGCTTGCTGGTGGTTTACGGCTAACTCCTTCTTACAGAAGGAATGTCTAAGTCCCAGCGGTGGGAACAATATAGGCTGAGTATGCTACGATAAAGTTTTCTAATATATTTGGTTCCTTTTCACCAATTTTCCACTCCAAATTCTAACAGATCCTTAGATTTGTATAAAATCGTCCAACTGGAAACAATTTATTCTAAGTAGCTGTCTAGAATGTAATACAAACGGAATATTCATAAAATGGTTGTGTTGAACCGAATGAGATCATTTAACGTTTCTATACACAAGTTTCACGACATAGATGAAAATTAATATTAAGACAAAAGAGGCTTTTCATTGCAATCTTTTTCAACAAACACTTTTTGGCTAATTTATTTGCTTACCTGTTAGTATCTATGTATTTATTTATGTATATGTGTATCTACCTTAGTACATTGTAGTAATAATATTGGCACCAACGACAGTCCCATTTGTGGTTCGGGAGAATCTGTCCATTCTTTGGTTGCCTGGAAGAGATCGCATTAGCGATAAGGCCGCCCATTGTATGTTTTTTTGTGTTGAATGTTTTTGTTCGATCTTTGATTGGTGTATAATAAAGAATATATAAATAAATAAATCATTATTACGTGTATTTTGTTGAGTAGAACATCAGGAATAAAATCTTTCATCAAATATGGTGCAAGGACCCATTACCGCCTAGCTTTTTCCAACTATTTTGGGGTTGGCTGGTTTAGAGGTATCAGAAACAGGGTGTAAAGTTTACTTCTCCACCATAGACAAAGGAGGATACTCAGACCAGACGGGTGTTGTGTCCGAAGGATGATGTAAGGAAATTCTACATGTGCTAGTTGCGCGGTAAACTCTATTTGCGAGATCTAGAATCCGAGTGATGTCAGTATGACGCGCTTTTTCACTTTGCATCTATGTATGTCATACGTATCGCTATTCACGGACATAATCTTGTTTACTTGTATAACTACTTATTTTATTCGGATCATCTAAATTTCCTATCTATGTGTGCAATATGTTTTTGATCACACAATATGTACTATACATAGCCTTAAGTTTATACAATATACGAGCATTACTGAACACGCATTCGTAGTTTTCAGTACGCGTTGTTTTGTATGTGGCATTTTATAGATACCCTTACAGTTGGTCTGATCAAATAATAATAATAATAATCTTATCTTTACACAAAAATTCTGACTCCTGTACTAGGTGATATACCTGTGTTACAAGAGCCAGTGCCCTCTCCCAATAGGAGATTTTACAGAATTGTATGCAAACAGATTAACAAAAAATAAATGAATTTAGGTTAAGCAGCCAGTAATGAGTATTTGGGAATGCGTGTTTATGTGTGTGTGTGTGTTTGTGTAAGAGAGGGTGCGTGCGTGGTGCTTTTGTGTGCGTGTGTCTGCGAGTGTGCGCGCGTGTGTGTGTTCGTGTTTGTGTGTATATGTGTGTGTGTAGCAGTTATTTACCAGAAGGGTTTATTATAACAACCCAATAACTGGCTAATCCAATTTATCTTGGCGGGCCTGAGATTCAGAATTTCTGGGTTCTGACGACCCGTAACCTCTTGTTGAATATCCAGGAGTGACAGTTGGAATTAACTGATTAAGGGACGCGCCGACTCAGGGACGGGTCCTGTTACGTAAAAAGGGTCATCAATAAAGGGACCCACCTTTTTTGGTTGGGATGAGACATCATCAAGTGACCTCTCCCCCTCTGGGCGAAACGGAAGGGCGTGTCAAGCTTTTACTGACTAAAACCCACCCATGTTTCTTCACTTGTACTTAGCCTCGATCAAAGACCCAGAAGCAAGGACTATTTCAACACTATGATATGGGCATAGTATGAGATTTTCAATATTATGGAACATAAATAAATACATGAATATTTCCACAAACCCGCACTCATCAAACATGGACTCACTACTCACAAAGAGACCTGCACTTGGTCCCAAGTCTTGATATTATAGGCTCGTTACGCTGTTATTATAAAAGGTTATTATTTCTTCTTATTTTTTAGCAGAAGTCTATTTAATGACTAAATATGAATTATTTTTCCTGCAGGGATTATTTTGTCATATTTTAAGATATTATATCAAACAAAAACTTGACGAAAATCCGGCACACAATGAGCAATGAGCAATCATTTCATCGTCCACATTAACACTCGTAAAGACAACTTATCAGACATTGAATACAAAGTATTTAAATATATTCAGAAAGAATAAATCTCGACAATTATTTTAATATGTAACACTAATAAGATTCCGTTAATAAAAAATCATTAATTACTCTCATTTTAATCGCAGAACTCACTGCCACTGTACAAAACTGCACTCACCGTTTATAAACAAACTTTTTTCCGATGTTATGTGTCAGACAACAAACAACGATAATTCTCGGATGTATAAAACAGTGCCCCACGCACTGTTTTATACATCCGAGGATCGTTGTTTAATACAGAATCATCTAGTGAGAAGTTCATGAAGCTCTGTGATACATAACATAAATAAAAACTCGTATAAAGTGGACATGTCGGTGAGGCCACCATGGTTGCCTGAACGCTTAACGCCAAAATTGTTGGCCCGGACGCTTGAGTGGTTATTATGAACCTCCTTGTTCTCTCAAACATAGTTGCTAGTCGAGCAAATAAAACCGATTATTAGGCAAGTCCGATATTACAACAATGGGCTCACAAATTACGCGTACTACGTTTCCAAATAATCCCAAATCTGTTTACACAAAGACTTCTCTTTTATTACTTAAATATATTTTTTAAATTACAACGTATATTTTATTAACTTAATATACCTATTCCGAAGTAATTTTATTAGGTAAGGATATTATAGAACAATTTACTGACAGTAATCGAGCAGAGACCATGCCAGCAAGTGTAGCGCGAGAAGCCCTCCAACCAGATGGAGCGACGACCTTTAAGACGAAGAAATTATTAGTCTAGTGCCTATGTTTGAGAAATAGTAAAGATTTGGTCTTGTAATTTTTCAACGTTTATAACAAAAGCTCAACGAAACCTGATTCTGAAGGAAGTACGTACATAAAGGCTCATGTATTTGCAGGAGACAATTTGAACTGAGTTTAAGCTAATATCGTACTGTAGTTGGAGTTTGCCTACAAACTTCAGGTTATTTGGATCGTCTATTAACTTAATGTTATCCTCATTGTGACGGTAGTGTATCCCTGCGGTCATATGTAGTTAAGAGAAATGTGTCCTGAATATTCAGTGCGGTTTCTCAACAGAAATATCCCGCACATCTTGAATTCAATGTTCGCAATCAAGTCGGAGTGACTAATCTGGGGAGTAAGTAAGAAACTTAATTTCAGAAACTAACTAGGTTTCTGAATCTTCGACAGCCTTAGTCTGTCCAATTATGGTGAAATATTAATGTTTAATATTTGGTTAGGCGGTGAACGTGACAATTTCTTCCAAGCTGGAACAGTTGAATTTACATTTTAGGCACAACTTTAAAGAAACATTATTCAGAATACCATAACAAAAAAAAAGTAAGTAAAAACTCAACCGATCCTCGATCCCCAACCCGCCTGCCCAGTGTGGGGATTATGACAATACCCCCAATGGAATGAAGGCCTTGGGAGAGGCCTCCGTCCAGCAGTGGACGTCTATAGACTGGGAAGAAGATTAAGTAAAAAGTCTATCATCACACACGGGTGCACATAATATTTTTTATAAATATTCTTCTGATATTTATTATTACTTGGCCTTTTATCTGGTCCCAATTCAGGTACTAAGTAGATAACACTGGACCAGCCTGATTCCGGCTCAGTTATTGAGTTGGTAACATTGTAATACGATATTCCTTAGACTTATCGAAATATCAAAACACGACTTTCACAGATTTACGACCTTTGACCTTGACTAGCTGAATGTTAAATAAAAGATTCGGTCAAAACAGAACCTTACTTATCATAAATATTACGGAAATTCTATAGAGTAAGAGGCCAGGTTATTGTTGCCACTGTCATACCGTCGAAACACCTTGTGGAATATCTCCTCTGATTTTTGTGTTGATCAGTAGTGAACGCTGCCGAAAACTTAAAGTAAACGGAACGCGACCATAGAGGCATAGAGTGTACCTGCTCCCGCTGACCGCCGCACGGTGTGCGAACGTACTTCCTGTCGAACTGGCAAGCTAACAAGTCATCGTCACGGTCACAAAATGTAATTAGTTTTAAGCATTTAAAGTAACCCCTGGGGGGAATTAGGCCTCAAAAGTGAAAATAAATAAATTTAGGGAGTCTGCCAGAGAATTTTGTCGACGTGCGTCATCTCGTGATCTGGTCTGGTGGTCTACGAACTTCCCATCTGAAGGTTGGAGGTGAGTGGTTTGCCGCTTTAGCACCTTAATCAGAGAGATATATTTCGTAGTAAGTGTGGGCCGTAACTACTTTTTCAAGAAACTTAACGTAACCAGTTACTTGATCGGCGTCACCTGTTATAAAACAAGTTATTTTTGTAGCTACATAGTTATTTTAATTCAGCTACTGTGATAGATTACATAAATAGAACCACTAACTATACAGTTACACACGAAACGAAACTTGACGTGGTCGTTATTTCACGTAACTAGTTACAATAACCAGCGACGCGCGCCGCCGGTGTGATGCACGATACGGCTACCCGCTACGGCATAACGTGAGCATAACGTGTGTATAAAATAACGCATTTACAAAAATAACTACTTTTTAATTTGACTCGTAACTAGTGATTCAGTTACACATCGCGTCGCTGGTTATTGTAACTAGTTACGTGAAATAACGATCACGACTATTCCGAAGGCATCATATTATTACATATTTACTTATAATTTCTAATATAATTGTTATCCTAAATACTAATACTTGAATCTTGTTTAAAAATCTTTCGTGGCAGGCAAGTTGCCGCCACGCCACACCTCAACATTATTGCCCTTATCTCGATTTATTTGAAGTGTTCGCCACATTGTCATATCTGTAATCACCCTATAATCATCTTTAACACATTTGATTCACCGTTTCTTTAGTTTTTCTCCTAATCTCGCTGTTGAACGATCTATCGTTCGTATATACTATAGTATGTGTAGGTAATTTCTTGTATTTGTATTCATATTATGTATATAACTTGTACTCGCAGGTATCGCCGGAGGATACTCGTAGTGTTATGTGTAAATCCTCAGTGCGATTGCCTATTTCATTTCTTCTTCTTAATTTTTCATACAGGGTGTATCAGACATCGTAACGCAAACTTCGCGAAAAGGCTAGACCGCATGCCACTAATAAAATTATGATAGTCATTTATGTCGTTAATGAGCGGTTACAGAAATAACAGTGTTTAAAAAAATGTGTCGGCTCGGTCTTTGAACGTTGCAAGCGTGCCGCCGTGCGGGTTTGTAGGTATGACGTTGATCCCTGATGTGAACTCTATTAAATCAGCTGATATGAGTTTTCGAGTTTTGTTTTCATTGCGCTTTTTGTGTAATTAGCGAATTAATTAAATTTTACTTTAAAAACTTATTGGGTTATAAAAGTATAGCAATAATGAACGATCTAAGGTGAAAAAAACCACATATATATTTTTTTTAATCATGAAATAGCCGACGAAAAATTCCACCACTGGGGGGTTCAGAATCATGTACTGGATCCATGGTACTCGTTTGTGCGTCGATGTCAGATACACCCTTTATATCATTGGAGTTTGTCAAAAATTGAATTGTATAAATAAAAAATGTTTCCTCGTTGTCTCAAAAATAATAAACAAATAAATATTACTACAGTATGCATTATAAGGTACTTAAAAGGTTGGTAAACAGAACGACAGCCAAAGCCTTTCAAAGTCTTTAACACCACATTTAAATGAGTCAAAGCGTTTGCTAAAACTTAGCTACCATAAAATTTGATTTATACCATGTAGTGTAGTTATATAACATGGTATAAATCACATCAAGCTTTACGATATTTATAGTGGTTACAGACATGTTGCATAAAATAAATAAGTTAGACCACTGTTTAGAAAATGCAATTATTTGTTACTTAAATTGATTGTATGAAAAGAAATAATAGTAAGAATTTTTTTATCACCATGTGGTCTCAAAACGATGAAGAAAAAAATGGTGAAATCCAAAACCCAGAAAATTCAAAAACATGTGCCATAATTAAGTCCACATCCTTATCGCTGAGAAGAGGTCTTTGTCCCATGTTAAATGTGTTATTTCCAGTTTTTTTTAAAGCTCTCACGAGAGCGCTATGCTGAGATAGGAACCTTTTGACCTCTTCAGGGACTTTCTAATTATTGCTACTTTTTTATGTATAACTTGTTTTTATAACTAGCGGCCGCCAGCGACTTCGGTCACTTGGAGTTAATTATGCTCCACTCCTATTGGTCGCAGCGTGATGTTATATAGCCTACAGCCTTCCTGGATTAATGGGCTATCCAACCCAAAAAGAATTTTTCAAATCGGACCAGTAGTTCCTGATATTAGCGCGTTCAAACAAACAAACAAACAAACTCTTCAGCTTTATATATTAGTATAGATTTTGTGTACTTAGTTTAGTTATAAGATTTTCCTGTACGAGTAAATAAACATTTTTCTGTCTTTCTATATACAGGAGTATTTTCTAGTGTGGGGATATATACTAAGAACTACTATCATGAATTTATTTTATCATGGGTTTAAATGTTTGCAAACGCAAACATTTAAACCCACATACACAACGGCAATACCCACCCTTATCCCCCCCATCTTCAGTTATTTTACGTCTAACAATAGCAACTCGACAGCATTCAATCATCATCAACGTCCACTTTTTAACAAAGGTTTCGCCTAACCCAAACAACTCAACTTTAACCGGCTCTGTGTTTCACAAGTCGCATCCAGTAGATATTCATTAAAATCAAAGTTATTTTTGGCAAATTCAAAAACCATTTTGCGTATTTTGAAAACATAGCTTTACACGCGTGGATATCGGAAGATTTCCCACGGGAATGGTAATCAAAAGTACACTATCCCCCTTATACGTTGCTTGAAGTTAACTAGTGATGAGCGATTGTTTAACTATACATTTTTGACGTTGACGTCAATTAACTTTAATCATCGTTTATAAATAAACACCATTGTGTTACAACCAACCAACCGACATTATTGGGGAGTAAACTATCTGTGGAAAAATTCCAACGAAATCCTTAAATCTTCTTTTGCGCCAATCTGGGGCCCTAGTCTGCTATTTTTATGAATTTGTCATTCCAACACGATTTCATTGTCATTGTGCATAATATATGCTATGCAATGCTTAATTTAGCAGTTTGCTAATTTCATTATGATTGATCAATTATCTCAGTCGTCTCGTAATGGAATGGTGATAGAATGACATTTCCATATTGCCATAATTATAAAACCCGTTAATAGAAATTATTTTCTAAAATCTACTACTCAATTTGAACATTTATTAATATGGAGTGGAGTGTCAGTAATTGACCACTAGAAAGTCATAATGACGCCATTTTGTTAGTAGATTACGAAACTTGTCAAAATCGATCATTATGAAATCACTGATCGACTAGCAGACTAGGGCCCCTGGATATCAAGTATAGCCGGACAAAGGACCAAAATTATTCGTCAGATACTATTTGGATATATGTATGAACGACATCGGGTATTCCCAATCAATCTTGAGTCGTTAATGCACTAGCGATAGAGTTGAAAATTAAATAAAGAAATTTGACAGATTGTCATAGCTTGATGTGCTGTCCTAATTTTGTGTATTGCATTGATCATATTGTGTTCTACTGAGTTAGCAAAACCAATCGAGTGTGAGAACAGATAAAATTATCACTATTTTTTGCATATACGAGTATCTTTCCGCTCCAGTTCACTTACGGATTGAGCCATATTTAGTTTAGTGATGCATTCCTAAATTGTCGTTTAGTTTCCAAAGTATGTAGGTTTAGATGTTTCTAGAACAACCTTGTATCCAAGATAAAGTCTCAAATTGATGGTATTGCAAGTCAAACAAATATCAACTTTATTTCAATCATAATAAAGAGGGGACTCTAGTGCCGAGGAATTTGAAAAATAGGTATTTGAAGAAACTATTGCCGTTGCTTCCGACCTCTCCCGATAAAGTGCGAAAGGGACAGTTATAGCTCAGGCAGATTTTACCTACAAAAACGTTGACCAAAAGACATTTCGTATTCCGCTGTTTTCTTTTTGAAAACATGACTGATCTCAATTACTTTCATATCAAAAGGAGACGGGCGAAAGTTCATAGAAAGTTGGGCCTGAATGTACAGCAACGATTATTGCATTAAATCATTTCAATATTATTACTATTTAAAAAATAAAACTTTATTTATAATGGCAGTACGGGAGAAAAAAGAAATAGGGTATTATTAGCTTGCACAAAACTAACCTCATTTGCTTTTTTATAAGTTTTCTTAGAAGCTGTCAGCGCTCATATGGCATATTTAAGTAATTATTCAGACTTTTTTGTAGACTAGATTTTATCAGAATGTATTTTTACTACATTAACACATCGTGAGTGTGGATTCTAAAGGGCCGGCGGCGCGTAACTGCATATTAAATGTTACAAAGAAGGAGGTTAAAAAAGAATTAGGAAAACCATTTACAATCTAATTAAAGAAAAGAGTAAACGGAAATAAAAATCGCATTTCTCTTATATTGATTTATTAATCGTATTAATATACAATTAATGCTGGAAAAGGAGGCGAAGCTCGTGAGGGAGCGGGTCTCTCAGCGTCCTCACGCCTCTAGCCGAAGCAGAAAACGCCCTCGACAATATCGAACACCCGGCCACCATAGGCGCGGGTATGCGGGGTGAACAAAAAAAAAGAATCAAAATAAAAAATCAATTATTCAAAATAGGCTGAGAATCAGCACTTTTTGAAAATCGTTATTACATAAGACAGTCCCCCATAACGCCCACCCATCAACACTTCCTAGTGCTTTCGCTGGGAAGAAGTGGTGGAACAAACTCTCCAGCGGCACAGCTGTCTGTTCATTTTAAAAAAACAAGACTTTATACAATACTATGTAGGTACAGTAATGAAGACCAGAAAACACAACAACAATGAAATTATTTATCATATGCCAGCTAGCCACACCAAAATACCAGCAAAGCAAAAACAAAAAATAAAATATCATTAAAATGGAAATGTAAATACATAAGTAAAAACTTATTACCCCAATAAAAGCCCCAGGTATAAAGGGTGTGACAGCTCACATATTTATGCATTATGAAAAAGAAAATTATATGAACTCGTATGTCAGTAAGCTAATTCTGGAGAAAGATGTCATTTACAGAATAATATGCCTTTAAACAAAGCTTGGATTTGATTTGCGCTTTAAATGCATTGTAAGGCAAGTCTACCAAAGCAGAGGGTATTTTATACAAACATAACAACCAACATCCAAAAAAAAAAAGTACTACAAAGTGAAATATAAACGAATTTTGAAAGTCGGTGGCAAAAAGGAATGCATATGTTCACGATCATGATGTCTTTGGTTTTTATATATTCGTTTGTTAGCTACATCGATATTAGACTGTGAAGTTGATTCATCATGTTCACTTGATACATCTACTGATGCTGAATATCCAGATGGTCCAGTCATTAAATGATGAGCATTTCTATCGGCTCTCACCCAGCAACGATGACATATGAGAGCTCGAGCTCTTGAAATCTGGAAAAAAATATATCATGAGTCTTTTTAAAAAAAAAAGTAATACATACATGACTATAGGAACAGCCCTGAATAACACAAATCTCTTCTAATCTACACCTTCGTGAAATAAAGGCTGCAATATAATTATTTGTGTTTTATTACACTAACTTACACTACACACTAACTTTTGGTCTAACTATATGACAGTAACCTTTGTTCCTTTTCCATATATTTTTTTCTCATGCATGTGACACTATTACAAAAAATGATTCTCCAAAGCTGACTGCTATTTCAGTGATTAGTGCGAAAAAATAAATAAATATAGTAGTATACATAGAATAATTATCCTTTTTTTTTTGTGTAATGGGAAATCATCAAATGACTTCTCCCGCTCCGGGCGGAGTGGAAGGCCGTGTCAGACTTTCAGCCCACCCGTGTTTCTTCACTTGCCTGTGCGACAGCCAGGGTCATGGTTTCTTTTTTAACCAACCCGCAACCCTGACCCAAGATTAATTACCCTGTGGTAGTATAAAATACAAAACAAGTAAGTAAACCTAAGAAAAGCTTACGGTCTGAGACAATATCCATTCAGAAATGACTACTTCTGAAGAATCTGAAGTCTTCCTTCACGTTCGGTGTCAGTGTGCAATAAATGAGATCTTGTCCGCTACACTAAACATCCACATTTGACACACACTTGGCGATGTCCAGTCATTAGAGATTAAAGTTGCTCATCTGTGCCGAAGCTATTCACAACTAAATCTCTGCATCCTTGGCAAATGTGATGAGATCTATTGACCTACAACAATATTAGTTTGTTATTTACAGTTTCCATAAATAATAATTACAGTGACATCTTTCAGAATTGCATCTATGTAGATTCTTACTGACATCATGGCAATACTAGAATTATAGTAAACTAATGCTTTAATAAAATATGGTTATTTAATGTTACTATTGTTTCATTACATTGCTGAATTGTTAAAGTAAGTTTATAAAAAGAACTATCTTCCGTAATTAATAATCAAATTGTAAATCTTACTTGGAATTCAAATAAATCAAAGGCATTAGAGTGATTCAGGTATATTATTATTGAAACTTATTTCAATAATATACCAATATATAGGTATCTTTGCTGGAAGGTACTTAAAAATATCACAACAAGAAGTTTTAATGAAATAAACTATGTACTCACTTGAGGTTTAACCCATATCTCTAACTGACTGTGCTCTATAACTGAAAGAATGCTTTCCTCTTCTATTTGTCGTAACCCAACAGGAGGATCCTGCGATATGCCGCAGTTGATACATTGAAAATAAGTATAAAAGCACACGAATTTACGAAAATAAAACCATAAATACAATAACGAGTATGTTTCGTTTGACGTTGATGTTACATTGACAGAAGTTTTACTTCGTTGCCTGTATAATAAAAAGTATAATTGATCGACTATCAAATCGATCCGTTGATCAATTTGTTTTAAGGTGTTTTTTTTTAATAAGTAAATAATATATAATATAATTAAGACCTTATATTAAAAGATTTTCTAAACCGAATCTGTAGAAATATACTGATTAATTTTTAATTTTATTTTTATCTTTGTAATAATTTGATTTATCGATTATAACTTATTAACGATTCGCATTTCATCTGGTAACATTGTTGAAAAGTGAAAGTAAAGAAAGTCAGTATTATTTCATTAAATATTATCTTTTTTATTACGCGGAAAATAGAATTGGTAATAAATGATTGAAAACAAAAAAATAAATGAAAATTATTGACATATAATTCATTTGTGTACAGTTCAGGCCCAATTTCGCCCGTCTCCTTTAGAGGAAAAGTGTACCTATGCTTCTATTATTTTCTTGTCACAAACTTATCACAAATGTCTAATAGCCATCTGAACATCGCGGTATAAATGGGTTATTTTTCGGGATTTTGAAATATCATATTTTTTTTTTTTATTAATTTATAAACCAGTGCTTGACCGCAATCCCGCCTGATGGTAAGCAGTGACGCAATCATTGATGGTAAAACGCACTAGTTTATTAAGAGCCTATTCACTCTAGCCTTGAAGACACTCAAATTGTAGTCCGACGGAAACACCGCCGCCGGCAGATTGTTCCTGTCCCTCGATGTACGCGGTATAAAGGAGGAGGCGAAACGCTTCGTCCGGATCGTAGAGGTGTTAACAACATAAGGGTGGAAACTCGCCGTACGACGGGTCGTCCGATGGTGGAACGGAGATGGGGGAATTAAATCGTGCAATTCCCTCGCACACTCCCCAAAATGTATCCTATAGAACACCGAAAGGCTGGCTACTCTACGCCTGTGCTCTAGGCTTTGGAGACCAACTCGAGTTAAATCAAGGTCACCAATCAGCCTCTTCGCACGCCTCTCCACTGAATCCAAAGTGACCAGGTGACACTTAGCAGCACCAGCCCAAATGTGGCTGCAGTACTCCACACACGAACGGACCTGTGCTTTGTACAACATTAGAAGCTGCCCTGGTGTGAAGTACTGCCGGACCTTTGCGATAACGCCAAGTTTTCTGGCAGCCACCTTGGCCTTGGACTCAATGAACCGCCCAAAGTTTAGGTTCGAGGAAATCTCAACACCCAAAAGCTGAAGGCGGTCGGTACACTCCAAGGATACATTCCGGAAAGTAGGAGCCAAGGTGAACGGGCTCCTTTTGGCGGTGAAAAGACACGCCTGCGTTTTGGCGGCATTGAAGAAATCAAATGATAGGGGCACGTATAAACATAGTGTAAAATTGTAGAAAGAAAAAAAAATGGTCTATAAGCATTATCCACGAAGAAAACAGCGGGATACGTTTGTATAGAGAAAACGCCACTAGAGGTTAATTTTAAAGTGAAAAAGTAATGAAATATTTGAAGTTGTAGCGTAAACTGAACTTTATTATTAGATGTTAAAATTATTTTTCCATAAACTTAAATTTGTGTAAATGTTTGGCAAAAAATTCGCGGTTGGCAGTTAGTACCAAATAGTAATAAAAAGTAGAAGACTTTTTTTTTGTTTTTAATAAACTAGTCCTAGATCCCGCCTGATGGTAAGCAATGCAGCAATCTTTGAAGGTAAAGCGCACTAGTTTATTATGAGCTTGTTTGTTTGTTTGAACTAAATCCATGCAAGTATCTGTCGGGTTTGAACAATCTTTTTTTTTAGGAGTTTTAGACCCTTAAAAGCCAAGCATAAGAGAAAGGAAGAAAGAACACTAAGCGAAAACGAATTATTGTGTTATCTCCGGCTGATTGATTTCCCGGCCGGTAACATCCCCGGTAGAAGCCGACCGTGACGTCTTTCACAATAAATCTCCGGTAATGTTCGCCATAATAACTTCATCCATAATTTCGAAGACAAAACCTTCGGTTTCTCCAAAGATGGCACTAAAAGGCAGCCAGGTAGATCAACATCGGGTCCATGTAGGGTCTGGAAGAAGCGTCCGAGAAGCTCCTTACTCTCCCATACTTCTATGCCATCATTCGAGTACTACCTGGCATGCTTACCATCGACCTTATTACTTATATATTTTTTTAAATAATTATAAACTAGCGCTTGACTGCAATCCCGCCTGATGGTAAGCAGTGATGCAATCGTTGATGGTAAAGCGTGCTAGTTTATTAAACCCATTCACTTAAAAAACTTAGTGAATAGGAAGGAAGACGGCAGTTGAGCGAGGTGGTGCAATGTTAAACCCAACAACACGACCAACGATGCTGCGGCAGAGGGAGATTGATGTGGAGACCCTCCACGACCAAACTCCCGATACAACAACACTTGGCGCATCGTACCCGGTACACATCGCAACACAACTGCTCAGACCCGTCCTACGTACACGTCACCAGACATCTCGTTACTAATTTGTAATTTTTTTTTCGCTTTCACGCTCTGCCCACCTTAACCTAATTGCTGTGTATATCCCTATATATATGCCTTCGATATCCGTTCCCCGAAAACCGTGATTTACTCAATTAAACTGGGATTTTACCCAATTTATTAGAACCCGAAATCTTTAATCACTTCTATCTGTGTACGGCTACCCCATAAATCCGGTCTCTGTATTAAATGGCTTATTTTAACGACCTTCAAAGGTAAATTAAATGATGTCTGCGTATGGGAAAGACGTTGTGATTCCTTTGTAGTTCCTGGTTACAAGGTGAAGGAAAACATCTTGAGGAAACCTGGCCTTTAAGTCGGAAATCGCCAACCTGCATTGAGCAAGCGTGGTGATTACGCTCAATCCTTCTCTGTATGAGAGGAGACCTGTGCCCAGCAGTGGGGCGATGAAAAAGTTGATGATGATGATGATTGTCTTTAAGTTCTTAAACTTTGGGTATCATTGGATTTAAAATGCTTTGACAATACACTAAATACACATGAGGTAAAAACAAAGGACGAACTACCAACTAAGCTTGATCCTGATACGTGTGCAAGCGTAACTTTGTAATGAGATGACTCAAACAGGAAAATTATAATAAGTACGAAAGGATCAGACCAGGAGAACCAACCGGAATATCTAACAATTTTCTTCCACAATCAGTGTTAGTAATTTAATAAATAAACAATATTTTATACACAATAGTAAATGAACATGATGTGTTATGATTATACCATGCATATTCCAATTGAGGTATTTGGGGTATTAAATCCGGGCCATGTGTACACTATGTAGATAAACTTCTCATAACAGCTAAACTAATAAAATATTAAAGTTAAATTATAATATTCCAACCTAATTAAAACTTTTGAACGTATACAATATGTAAGGGAAACCCCGTACGACATATAAGAATAATGAAGGTTAGGTAAACACATACCAAATAAAATATGTATTTTACATAATCATCATAGTAACAATACTAACGAATTTTGAAATCATTTTTTTCCGCGAATTAATTCCAACTTCCCCAAAATTTGGTAATTCTTAAAAAAAGTGATAACACCGTTTTTGACAGTATTATTATGAGCGATGCAACCGCGTGACGCGTGCTCTGCACCCTTCGCCCGCGCATGTATTGCCTACCGTACGTGTATTAAGTTACCACTTTCTGCGAGATAATATTAATTTTTTTAGAGGGATTTTTTTAAATTTAGTCGAGCTTTGTAGGCATTAGTAGAATCAGTTATCGATACCTAACAATACCTTCACGGATTGGATAGAGTTTTCTTTACATATTGTATTTTTTTTTTACAACATGTTTAACTGTTACAGCCGAAAGACGTCCACGGCTAGACAAAAATAGGCCTGCCCCAAGCGTCGCCAAAGAAAGATAGATTGAAAGAAAATTTCTTTGTTGAGTCTCATACAGATGAATATAAAAGTATAATAATAAGTATAATAGTGATTATCTCAAAAGTAAACACAAGTAAAAATAATATTTAAAAACAAAACAAATTTCTATTATTTCCTGTAGGTACGAGGCCAAAATGCTCCTATCACAACATGATGCTTCGACATTTAAAAAAATACCGCAATGTTGGTATTCTGATAGTTCACAGACTTAGAATTAAAACTTCTCAAGGTCTAAAATCATAACAAACTGTAAAGCAACGCGCTTCAAGATATGCCTGAAAATAGTTAATATTGATAATGGAACAGGCCTGTATATCGTTTTATAATAATTAGATTGGAACTCCATCCATATACGTAGACGTAACGAAGATAATTGTGTTAGTAGGTGTACAAATAAGTCTCCGCCGTTTACCAAAAGGGCCCCTCACTAAGAGGTTTTGTTGAAATTGTTCTTTCGGACATCTGGTAATAACATACACTTAGTTTTTTTTTTTTTAATAATTATAAACTATCACTTGACCGCAATCCCACCTGATGGTAAGCAGTGATGCGATCGTTGATGGTAAAGCGCACTAGTTTATTAAGAACCTATTCACTCAGATTGAGCGAATAGGAAGGAAGACGGCAGTTGAGCGAGGTGAAGCAATGTTAAACCCAACAACACGAACAACGATGCTGCGCCAAAGGGAGATTGATCTGAAGACCCTCCACGACCAAACTCCCAACACAACAACATTTGGCGCATCGTACCCGGCACACATCGCAACACAACTGCTCAGACCCGTCCTCCGTACGGCTTCACCAGACATCATGCCGGAACACGTCAAATCGCTTGGCGGCAAGGCTTTGTCTGGTGGGTGGTAACTTCTGCCGGCGGCCGGTGTTATGGCCTACCACCGAGAAAAGACTTAGACTATTAGTGACTCACTAATAGTCTAAGTGTAGAGTTACTAATAGTGACTCTGATACAACAGATACTGTATATACAATATGGAAAGAAAACCCTGTCCGACCCATAAGGATAATAAAGGTTAGATAAACACATGACCAAATATAATATAAAATTTTACGTAATCATCATAATAACAATACTAATGAATTTTGAAATAATCTTTTTTTCCCGCGAATTAATTACAACTTCCCCGAAAATTGGTAATTTTAAAAAAAGTGACAACACCATTCTGACGGTATTATTATAAGCGATTTGACCACGTGACGCGTGCCCTGCCCCCGTCCCCCGCAGACGGATTGTCTGCCGCACATGCATTAAGTTACCTCTTTCTCTTTTTGCGAAATAGTATTTATTTTTTTAAGGGATTTTTTTTTTAAAGTTTAGTCCGGCTTTGTAGGCATTAGTAGATTGAATCGGTTATCGATACCTAACAATACCTTCACGGATCGGACAGGGTTTTCTTTACATATTGTATCAGTATCACATATTTATTTTTATCACCGACATTCAATTATAAGAAAATACCCTTTAGAGTAATCTAAAAATAACAAAACAACACAGCCCATTTAGTTATAAAAAAACATGGGAAAGCAATTAAACTTTTAAACCACCTCACTGTCAACCGGCTTATGACGTCATCAACCTTGATTTAATTCTTGTTAGTTATTGTTGACTCGCCATAATTTGTCCCGTGTTGGGCCAATTCATTCATTATATCGATAAAAGCCTTGATGGTTGGATTGGTATAACGCCTCTAAGGACAAGAGACGATTGGGCTGGTTTGGAGTAAGGCTATGCTTTGATTAATGTGAATTAAAGAATAGAATAGTACTTTATTACGTACGTGATATTACAACTATAAATAAAGAGATGTTACAGGGGATGACACATATCGCTTATCGATAAAAGTGTGGAGGCATGAGGAACAGGGAGTAAAGTTCACTCATCCTCCATAGAAAATGGAGGATCCTCCGACCAGACGGGTGTTATGTCTGGCGGGCACTTGCCCAATTCTTGAAATAGGGAAGTTGTATGTATGCTAATTTCACGGTGAACTCTGATTGTGAGATGTAGAATTCGTGTGACGTCAGTATGACGCGTTGTTCCATGTGGCGTTTGTAAGTACCGCTACAAAAGTGATTCTAAAGATAACCTTTTCATGGATTTAGAGAGAAAGCAGAGGCAATACTAAAGGTAGTCTGTCAAATACAATACGATTGATTGATTTAGAATAATTTTAACTAAATTAAAAATGGATGAGATTCATCAGGTAATAATTAATCATAATTTTAATTTACTGTACTTCTTTAGATCTCTATCTCTGTATCGATTTTAGTCCTTAAAAATGCACAAATTACTCTAAATTTCAGGAGAAAGTGAATTTCTAACTTAGACTTTTCAATGTTTCATTATCAATTTTATAAATATTATAATACTTCTGTTCATAATAAGCTTCCTACTCTCAAAGAATACTCCAAACTACATCATAAAATGCTGACAATCGTCTTTTGTCTTGAATCTCGTTCGTCACGAAAACGGTATATTGGAAAACGAGAATTTTAATTGCTGACCAAGTAGACCCCTCGTGAAGCTAACTGAAGTGGTTATTAAAGGTATTAGAGACTCCAATCTTCGAAATATTTTTTGTTGAGGTTTTATTCAATTGAGCAATTGCTTTCGTATTAATAAATTATTTGTTTAAAATCTGGCATACTTGTATAAACTATTAATGAGTTGTTTTCTATACTTTTATTATGACGACTAATATGAGTTATTACTGCAGCAATCAGGATTAAACACATCATTGCGATTCGTGTGAATTCCATATAGTTTAGTGATATCGAGGTCACAAGTTAGGTAGTTAATTTAGCATTTATGATAATAGTTCATAATCGCGTACCACTAACTTGACGGCATTCACTCATTGTTCATCATAACAATAACTGCCTCGTCAAGTTAGTGGTGCGTGTTTGTATGCATTAAATCATTTGTTCCCGGGTCAACATTAATGGAGTTTTCTGCCAGCGCTTTCGAGCGCTGAAGTTTTTTAATCTATTTAAGAAGCGCTATGAGCGTTGAGTTTTATATTGTTATTTTTTTTAATAATTATAAACTAGCACTTGACCGCAATCCCGCCTGATGGTAAGCAGTGATGCGTGCGGATCGCGGAGCCTATTCATTCAGAAAAACTGAGCGAATAGGAAGGAAGACGGCAGTTGAGCAAGGTGATGCAATGTTAAACCCAACATCACGACCAACGATGCTGCGCCAAAGGGAGATAGATCTGAAGACCCTCCACGACCAAACTCCCAACACAACAACATTTGGCGCATCGTACCCGGCGCACATCGCAATACAACTGCTCAGACCCGTCCTCCGTACGGCTTCACCAGACATCATGCTGGAACACGACAAATCGCTTGGCGGCAAGCAATAAAAAATTAAAAATGCTTCTGTAATTTTCCCCAAAAAATTATATCTAGAAGCGTTTTCAAGATTTAGAAGAGTCCGCTTCATTACATTATCTAAAGCATACAATAAATAAGAAATTATAGTGCTGGTTAATACCTAGAATTGATTGCAAATATAAATTTGATTTTTTTCTTTTTTATTTAGTTATAAAAACTTTACCCCACTCTAGGAATTACTCCTGTATCGTGGGTGCGTTTACAAACATTTAAACTCACATACACAAACATACAGACACGGAACAACTACTTGTAGGTCATACAAATATTTGTTCCGTTCAGGGATCAAACCTGCGACACGCAGCGGAACAGTCGATCACTCAGCCACTACACCAACCGTGTCGTCAAAAATATGCCTTGGAGGCAATTATATATATTCAAGCATTGTATATGATTAGCGTGGAAGCACGGCTATTCATAGTTCGGGACACTTCTGCAATAACGGCCTTCTGTGGGTATATTTTTATTATAAGATTGCGTATATTTCGTTTGGTTTCGTTTGTTTTAAGAGGACGATTTATTGACGCTGAGTATCTGTCTTAGGTTTTTATACATCAATACGCATTAGTAAATCTAATATATAAAATTCTCGTGTCACGGTGTTCGGCTTTAAACTCCTCCGAAACGGCTCGACCGATTTTGATGAAATTTTTTGTGCTTAACCGGTATCTATGAGAATCGGCCAACATCTATTTTTCATCCCCCTAAATGTTAGGGGTAGTCCACCCCAAAATTTTTTTTTTTATTTTTTAGACAAAATTTTTAATTTCTATTTTTTTATGATACAACATACAAAAATACATACAATCCCCAATTTTCACCCTTCAAAATCAAAATCAAAATCAAAGCATTTATTTCAAATAAACCAGTTACAGGCACTTTTGAATTGTCAGAAGGTCGGTCAGTCAGTAAGGTGAAGTTAGTCGCCCATTCCAAAGAGTAGGTACCTATGGAGAAGAACGGGCAAGAAACTCCATGGACACTCTTTTAAATTATCAAGCTATTGATACAAATATTTGATTACATCATTCATTTTGAAATCAATCGTGTGAGAACGATGCAGAAATATATTGTACGCTGAGAGCGTCCATTATGGAAAAAAAAAACAACAATTCAGAATTTAAAATACGCCGTAGCAGCTAAGAGATGACCAGTCCCCTCTGACGGCGTCCGTTCACGAACATGACGTATGGATCAGCATCATTCAGCTCAACCATATTGAAGGGAACCTAATGACCCAACACACACGCCACCACCAGCGAGACATTTGAGTGAGCATGACATACTCTCTACATCCATAGCACTATCAAGTCAATAAACGACTAACCCAACAAATAGATGCTTTACAGCAAGTAGATCGTGCTCACACGTGTTCCATGCAATTATACAATACTAGGAAATTGAATCTACACAAAGCAAAGACAGTTTTGTCCAAGGTTCAGCAGCTCCAACGGTGTTCCCGAATGCTAAGTTTAGCTCCTGTGTAGCTGCACCAGTGCCGAATACCCCTGTCAGCGATGCAATTCCGTAACGTATAATATGCCTGGCTACATAGTGTGTACTGGCTTTGAGTTAAAAAAAAAAAACAAACAATTGCAAATTTAAACTACAAGAGGAAAAATCAAAGAACAATCAGTGTAAGCATAGAAATCGGACGCAGCTCAAGCCCAAGCCTTTTTGTCGTCAATATAATCTTTAACACTTCAACTTCTACGATCAACCCTTATTTTTTAATAGCCATTTTAGTAATTTAATCTATTATTTATATGGCAAAACAACGTTTGCCGGTCAGCTAGTTATTTATATAAAAACCATTAAATATTCGCGTAACTACGCAGATATTTAATGGCTCTATTGTAGGTGACGTAGCTTTATCCCCGCTGGGTTAAGGCTACGTCAGCTACGGCGTAGCGGCGTAGTAGCCGCGGCGTAGACAGAAACGCCTAATGGCCTTCACTGAAAATTTGATGACGCAGTAACCCAATACTTTAATTGAGATTTGTTTTAAAGGTCTTCATTTTAATATTTTATCTTTAATATTTTCTTTTAAATCAGATTAATGGTATATTTTGATTTAACGTTTCTCTACTTGATAAGCTCTAAGGCTCTCAAAAAGCTAGTAAATTGGAATAATTGAATCTGACTAATTTACTGAAATGCGCATAACTGTTTCTTTTTTTTTTTATTTAAAAAAATCTTACCTGACACTAGGAATTTCTCCTGAGCGCTTGACCGCAATCCCGCCTGATGGTAAGCAGTGATGCGATCGTTGATGGTAAAGCGCGCTAGTTTATTAAGAGCCTATTCACTCTAGCCTTGAAGACACTCAAATTTTATTGTGACGGAAACACCGACGCTAGCAAATTGTTCCAGTCCCTCGATGTACGCGGTATAATAATAATAATAATAAGCAAAACGCTTCATCTGGATCGCAGTGGTGTCAACAACGTAAGGGTGGTAACTCGCCGTACGACGGGTCGTCCGATGATGGAACGGAGATGGGGGAATTAAATCATGCAATTCCCTTGCACACTCACCAGAATGCATCCTATAGAAGACCGAAAGGCTGGCTACTCTACGCCTGTGCTCCAGGCTTTGGAGACCGTTTCGAGTTAAGTCTAGGTCGCCAATCAGCCTCTTCGCACGCCTCTCCACCGAATCCAAAGTGGCAAGGTGACATTTCGCAGCACTAGCCCAAATGTGGCTGCAGTAGTACTACCACACACGAGAGGACCTGTGCTTTGTACAAAATTAGAAGCTGCCTTGGTGTGAAGTACCGCAAAGTCATACAAAAATTTGTTTTGTGTGGTAACCGAAACCACGACACGCAGAGATCAACCATGACGTTCATCTCAAATTACATAAATGTTTGACCTAATATGTATTTTTTCTCTTGTTACAGAAGACAACGAATGCCAACACACAGATCTAAAATGTCACCGTCCACCACCTGGTTTCATACCATATAGTTTCAGAACCTACCATGGACATAGACGAAAAGGTGTCAGGGCCCGGGGGGGCCTCGCAGAAGAACTGGTCTCATCTGAACACCAGTGATGAACTGCCTCTGGACATGAGGTTCAACCATGGCCACATGGTGTCCATGACCGTATATAGTGTACTGATGCTGGTGTCTGCCACCGGGAACCTGACGGTGTTGTCACAGCTGATGAAAAGAAGGCGAGCGGGGAGGGCGAGTCGGCTCGACGTACTGCTGATGCATTTAGCTGTAGCGGATCTTATGGTAAGCGGTTATTGATTTGTATTCAGTATGCTTTATCTCAAGCTCCGTGGTATCGATCCCGACTTTCGAGTTGTAGGCTGTAAGTTCGAACCAAGTACATAGTATAGTAGTATTGACATGGTATTGTATATGAGCATGATAAATATATAACAAATTTTGTTAAATATTCTATTAATTCTATCATCATCAACCTTTTTATCATCCCACTGCTGGGAACAGGTCTCCTCTCATACAGAGAAGGATTGAGCGTGATCACCACGCTTTTTTTTTTTTTTTTATTAAAATATAAACCAGCGCTTGACCGCAATCCCGCCTGATGGTAAGCAGTGACGCAATCGTTGATGGTAAAGCACACTAGTTTATTAAGAGCCTATTCACTCTAGCCTTGAAGACACTCAAATTGTAGTCCGACGGAAACACCGCCGCCGGCAGATTGTTCCAGTCCCTCGATGTACGCGGTATAAAGGAGGAGGCAAAACGCTTCGTCCGGATCGTAGAGGTGTTAACAACATAAGGGTGGAAACTCGCCGTACGACGGGTCGTCCGATGGTGGAACGGAGATGGGGGAATTAAATCGTGCAATTCCCTCGCACATTCCGGGTGTGTCGTGTGACAACCCGCATGCTCAATGCGGGTTGGCGATTTCAGACTTACAGTCCAGGTTTCCTCAAGATGTTTTCCTTCACCTTTTAATCAGTCATTGGTGTCCAAGATATACTTAGAAAGTACATATAACTTAGAAAAGTTACATTGGAACTTGGAATCGAACCCGCACACTCATACTTGAGAGGCTGGTGTTTGAATCACTAGGCCACCACAATATAGATGTCGGCAAGCATTAGTATTGAAAGTAAATTCATTTATTGTCGTGATGTTTTTTTTTCCGCCTGATGGTAAGCAGTGATACAATCGTTGATGATAAAGCGCGCTAGTTTAATAAGCCCATTCACTATTCACTCAAAAACATGAGTGATTAGGAAGGCAGACGGCGGTTGAGCGAGGTGATGCAATGTAAAACCCAACAACACGACCAACGATGCTGCGCCAAACCGGCGCAGCATCGTTGAAAAAACCACCACGCTAATCGTGCAGTCAAATCCGGGGCTTAACATCGGCTGCCGGCAGAGGTTACCACCCACCAGACAAAGTCGTGTTCCGGCATGATGTCTGCTGAAGCCGTACGGAGGACGGGTCTGAGCAGTTGTGTTGCGATGTGTGCCGGGTACGATGCGCCAAATGTTGTTGTGTCGGGAGTTTGGTCGTGGAGAGTCTCCAGATCAATCTCCCTTTGGCGCAGTATCGTTGGTCGTGTTGGTCTTGGCTTTAACATTGCATCACCTCACTCAACTGCCGTCATCCTTCCTATTCCTAAGTTTTTTAAGTGAATAGGTTTAATAAACTAGTGCGCTCTACCATCAACGATTGCATCACTGCTTACCATCAGGCGGGATTACAGTCAAGCACTAGTTTATAATTATTAAAAAAAAATAATAATAAAGGAAACCGGCATTTCCTAGAGGCAAAACTTCGAAGACATGTGATATCTACCAACCCGCACTGGCCCAGCGTGGTAGATTACGGCCCACTCGCTCTCACCGACAGGTGGCCTGTCACCTGTCACAGAAGTGGGAACGGTATAGGCTGATTATGTTATACAAATAATTATTTTCAATATTAAAATGTAAAATATATTTAAAAAATTCTAAAATCCATAATAGTAGTTTATGAAACTGTTACATAATGAGGGATATTATGCACGAGTGTGAGTTTATAAAACGAGCGAAGCGAGTTTTTTAACTCGGCGTCATAGGGGTTGGGTCTATGGGACCCGTGACGTTTTATTTCGCTTTCAGTTTTGTTACTGTGTGTGCGACGTTGCCGTTCTTCTCAGTAGCTGGAGCTACTGAGTTGTTCTATGCGTCGCAAGCAACATATTAGTCGTGGCACAACTGCCGTGGGAGTTACAGGTGCGCAAAGTTGAAAAAGGTACGTAAGACCCATCCCCGCAGTCAGTGTAACAATTTCACGCCATTTTGTTTTCATATTGTTTTACTCATTATCTGTGTTTTTATCCTTTTATGTTTAATTTATTTTTGTTGTTTACAGTTGTTGTTGCTAATAACATAGTTTAATGTATTTTATTTTTATTTTTGTAGGTACTTAGTAAAAAATGGATCGAGAAGAGGCAGAAAGAAGGCGTATTCTTACTATTTTACAAGAGTCTGACTCTGATTCTGAGTTGTCTGAGCAGGATATGTGTAACGAAGAAGATCACTTGAGTGAGCGTAGTAATTCTAGTGACACTGAACAAGATATCTCAGAGTCTGATGATGATGACGCACCACTAGCTACTCTGTTGCATAGAAATTATGTGCGAGAAGAGCAATGTACATCCAACTCGTCTAGTTCTTCAAGCGCAAACCATGAATCTTCATGCTTTTATCGTGGCAAAGACGGTACAATGTGGTGTAAGACGCCTTTTCGACAACTAAACAATTAAACGCAGGCGATTTATAAAAATATTAGGTATCAGCCTTGTCATGGAACACCTAAAACTTCGCCAAAATGTATCAGTGCTTCCACGTGAGTTGAGACGGAAAATTGGAAATTTTTTTGGTGAATCTATAGAGGAACCTCCAGCGAAAAAGGCTAATATTCGCAAACGGTGCCAAGTATGTTCAGCCAAGAAAGACCGTAAGACGAACTACACCTGCCAGAGTTGCAACAAATATATCTGTGTAGAACATATAGTACCTTTCTGTGCTGACTGTACCAAAGATAATGATTCAGAGTGATTGATTGTTTATTTTTTCCTAAAGTTAATTTAGTTTGATACAAAAAAGTGCCATGAAAACATTAAGGCTAATTATTAATTAATAATGTTATTACATTTAAGTAGAAGAGAAAATTTTTGTTGCCATTTGTCGCTCTTTTTTTAAATTGATTTTAAATATAATTAAAACATTATATAATATTATATATGTGTTTTATTTATTCACAAAACTACTTCAAAAACTATATACAAATAAATATTAACTTCATTTTAATAAAATATAGGAATAACTTTGATTTAGTCGACGGGTCTGTGAGACCCACTCCAACGTCCGCGTAACACTTTCCCACCCCCATGACGCCGGGTTAATAGTATCACACGAGTGATAAAGTAGTGTATGACTACTTTATCTAATCTTACATTTGAAGAAACAATAATAATCAATTATGTGTCCAGCGAAACACAACAACGACTCGCAATGCAAAGAAACGTATTTGGCGCCAAAATTCTGCACCCTGCATCAAAGCGCACGCGCCAAAGCGCGCGCAGCCACAGATAAAAAAATGAAATAGTGCTATCTATGGTTTGTAATCTGTACGGTAATGAAAAAAAAATTTATTATAACATTATTTTGTTAGAGGAATAATGTTATAATTTAATTTTTTAATTTCCTTTCGACATACTATGGGTAAAGTACGTCAATATAAACTCCTTTTGAGTTTTATATTTTTATTTTTTTGATATGAGAGTAGATAAAATATATTTCAAAAATCCTAAAATCCGTAAATCCCATTATTGTATGGAAACCAGCTGCGGTTTTTTTTTTAATAATTGTAAACTAGTGCCTAACCGCAATCCCGCCTGATGGTAAAGCGCGCTAGTTTATTTGGCCTATTCATTAAAAAAACTTTGTGATTAGGAAGGGGGACGGCAGTCGAGCGAGGTGATGCAATTAAAGGTGAGACGTATATACGAGTATTGGTACAGGTTTATGGAATAGGTTTCACGTCATACTTTTAAAAACTGGGTTTCGCATCGGCGTTCAAACGCGTATCGAGTATTTTGAAGTATCGAACTCAAATACACATGCAAACTTACAGATCCGCTAGGACGTGTTCGTACGTAAAACAAAATAGTATCTATTTTGTGGCTAGTACGACTCAGGGATCTGTAGGCCTAGTATGAGTTTTCAATACGAAACACTATCGTCCATATCGAGCGCGTTTGGCGCTCTCATTGGTTGGGAGTTCTTACGACCTTGAAGCGGGCCAATCGCTGAGTCAAACGCGCTCGATATCGACGATCAAGTTTCGTATTGAAAACTCATACTAGGCCTACTGCACGACACTACGTGTTTGAAATGAACACCGCGGATCTAATATCGACCATATGACTGAGTTTTTAAAGTTTCGGTTTAATTGCATCGATAAAAATTTTCACGCAAAATCATTATGTGTTCCTGTCTCGCTCGTCTTAATTCTTATTTGAATTTTGAAGAAACGGTTTAAAAAAGAAAGAATTTATTCAGTTAGTTACGTACTGCAACGACGGAGTCTTAGTTCTTACAAATAATTAGTACTTGTGTGATAATGAGAATGAATGCCGACTTTGGTGTGTGGTTTTTCTATTTTAATTAATTTTTTGCTTTAATGACTATAATTTGCTAGGTTCGATATAAGTATACTGAATTGGATTGGGATGAGAGGTGGAAGGTATGGTGTTGCATGGGTGTTTTCAATACAAAACTTATTATTGATTATAGATTGGATTGACGGAAGCACCAACCGACGCATAACATAATACAGGACGCGTACTTCAAAATACTCGAGGAATAGGTTTTTGGAATAGGTTTTTTCACGTACTCGTACTCGCAAGACTCAGTACGCGTTTTGCCTAGTACGTCTCACCTCTAGATGCAATGTTAAACTCAACAACACGACCAATGATATTGCGTCAGAGGGAGATTGATCTGAGATCCTCCACGACCAAACCCCCGACACAACAACATTTGGTCCATCATAACCGGCACACATCGCAACACAAGTGTTCAGACCCGTCCTCCCTACGGCTTCACCAGTCATCATGCCGAAAGACGACGAATCGCTTGGCGGCAAGACTTTATCTGGTGGGTGGTAACCGGCAGCTCTGGAAGAGGTTATTAAAAAGTTTGTGTAATATGATTTCTACGAAATTATCAACCAAAGATTATTTGACGTTTGTAAAAAACCTTTGAATATTATCAAAAGCTGTAATAGAGAATAGGAGAAATAATATCTACATAAATCTCTTGTGACGTATATCAATTTGGTTAGACAAGTTAACACATTTTAAATATCGTAGTCTTTCTTTCTTTCTTTTCTTAAGAGTGAATACTACTTCAACTCTTCAATGGCCTCTGTGGTTAGATACCACAATTTTGCCAATAACACGTGTAACAAATTATAGAACTTCTTTAAAAAAAAATATTTCACAATAATGGCGGATATCGCCAATGACAGTTGAAAAAACGAGATTTGATGCAAAGCCATGATGTGGCCACTATGCTACGATATTTCAATGTTCTTTATGAATTATTCACTGAATGCACTTTTTACTACATAAATCACGCGTTTTTATTTAGTAAACGCCACTATAAATAATTTTAAAAGTCCAATGAAAAATGCGCGTGACACTCATCTTAGTTTTCCTGTCAAAACTCCAATATCGTAGTCAATCTTGTGTTCAGTCCATTCAAAAGGTATTGACAGTTTGATAGATACCGACACAAATATTTAACTTAAAGGCCGAAACTAAAATTGCCCGAAATTATCGAGTAATCCATGTCAAAAATCTTTCTCAGCGTCAATCTACGTCAAAAACTTGCCAATTTCTCAGTAAATTCGAGGTTCTGTTGTTATTAATAGCCTTATAAATATAACAATGAAATTATTAATGTGCCTATTGCTGAATCCGAAACATGTGCCAGTCTCACAAGGACAGTGACCAAAATCTGCGAAACGTTGGGAACAGCTGTGAGTAACCTCAGTATTAGAGACGTGTACCGTTTACCCGGAAAACCTACAAATTCCAACTCCCCGCGCCCAATAATTGCCGAATTTATGGCGGTAAGTGCCAAACAATCTGTCATATCGGCTGTGCGATCCTTCAATAAGGGCAGGTCCAAAGACCAGAAACTTAACACCTCTCACGTAGGTATGCCTGGCAATCCAAAACCTATTTATATCGCCGAGCAGCTGCCTTTGAGTGCCAGAAAACTCTACCATCAAGCTCGGGAATTTGCATCAAAGCACGCCTACAAGTTCTGCTGGGTTTCCAATGGAAACATTTTCCTGAGGAAGCTGGAAGGTGATAAGCATATCCTGATAACTTCTGAGCAGTCTCTTCAAGATCTTGAAACTAAATGACTAGATTTATTTCATCCCTTTTACCTTGTTATGCGTAACATACTGGTCCTTCTTCTATACACTATTCATTCAACACTATACTTAAATATTAGATTCTATGCTGAACACATCCACACTCCACTACTTAGCAACAAACATATACTTCTCTCAATACACAACATAATACACATGCTTCAAATTCTATGCAGGTTTTATAAAGCTCCAAATCCGTTTCCTTTGTTCTCATCTATAAGTCTCTTGATTTATTTGCCTGTCTTGTGTTGTATAAATTATAATAAATGGCGAACATAAATGACATCATACAAGAAATTGATGCATCTCCGTGTATTGGTACTTCACTTAACTGCCTACCAGAGGACTGTTCTCGATTTGTAGTCCCATCAAACCTTGGTAATTTTAATCTACTACATGTAAATATCCGTAGTATTAACAAAAATTTTGACCAAATCCAGCTCTTAATAAAGCAGACAAAAATCACGTATGATGTTGTGATTCTCACTGAATGCTGGCTAAGTAAGGCTTCCTGTTTGCCTGTCCTGGATGGGTTTAAATCTTGCTCTACCGTTTCTAACTGCAATCAAAATGACGGAATTATCATGTACACTAGATTGGGTTTACAATGTTCTGTGCGTGAACCAAGGTTTGAAGGAGGTAATTGCCTGGTCTGTGAGATAGGTAAAAATGAATTAGCAGTAGTCGCTCTGTATCGTTCACCATCACTTAATTCTAAGTCTAACTTTAACTCCTTTCTATCTAGTCTGGACGGTCTTTATAATAGTATCTCTCGTTACTCCAACATTGCTCTTATGGGTGATATGAATTTGGATTTAAATCCGACCAACAGAAATGACAGAACGCTCGAATACCTATCACTAAATGCCTCTCATGGACTTATGCCTACTCACCTTATCCCTACTAGATTAGATCGATGTTTGGACCACATCCTCCTGAAGTCCCGCTTACCATCTACCTCTCTCATCCTGGAATCGCACATCACAGATCACAAGCCTACTCTTTTGAATATTACTAACTTCAACACACCTCTTAAATCATCCCGCATTGTCACTCGTCTAAATTACGCTGGCATAATTGCTGATCTCGAAAATGCTGACTTTTCCGAAATTTATAACACTGACGACGTCAACACATCCACTTCCATATTCATTGACACTGTTACTTCGGTCGTCGCTAAGCATTCAACTCAAGTAAATGTCCCCAGGAAAAAACGTGTTATAAAACCGTGGGTCACCCCAGGGTTGTTAAAATGCATACAAAATCGAAATAGAATGCATGTTACTGCCAAAAATAGTCCCGATAACATAATCCTCAAAACTACCTATACTCGATATCGCAACTTTTGCAACGATTTACTTAGGAAACTAAAAATTGCATATGAAGCAGATGAGTTAAAAGAAGCCAAAAACTGTCCCCGTAAACTATGGAAAACAATTAACGCTATCACAAACAGACGTAAACCGCAGACAAGTCCCACCGAGTTGTTAGAATTGAAAGGTGATCCCATTTCTTCAACTAACGAGGTGTGTCACTTCTTTAATTCCATAGGTAGTGAACTAGCAGAGAAAATCACTTCACAGCTTCATGCTGTAAACACGTCAATTACGCGACATTCCCTCCCATATAATAGTCCCCAATCCTCTCAGGTTAACTCCCTAGTTATTCTAGATGTTAGTGAATCTGAAGTTGAGTCCCTCAACCTCCAGTTACGCGACAAGAGTGCCGTGGGTTGGGATGGTCTGTCGCCTCTGCTTTTGAAACGTTCCCGACATGTTTTGGTCCCACCCTTAACCTTCCTTTGTAACCTATGTCTCAGAACAGGTGTATTCCCGGATGCTTTTAAAAAAGCTATTATTCATCCGATACATAAATCCGGGGACAGAAACTGCGTCACCAACTACAGGCCTATCTCGGTACTACCAGCTCTTTCTAAGGTTTTGGAAAGAATTCTAAACAACCACCTAATGCGCTTTCTTAATAAGTACCATATTATCTCCGACAACCAATATGGCTTTAGGCCAAAGCTGTCAACAGAAGATGCTGTACTGGAACTTACGAAATCAGTCTCGAAAAACTTGGACAGTAAAACTAAATGCCTTGGAATCTTTCTAGACCTTTCAAAGGCCTTTGATACAGTTTCTGTACCCAACCTCATTGCTAAACTGGAATTAATAGGCGTGCGGGGTGTCACCCTAGATATTTTCAAGAGCTATCTTACCAACCGTAAACAGTGCGTCAAGATAGACACTTACCTGAGTGATGAAGAAATCATATCCTACGGTGTTCCTCAGGGAAGCATCCTGGGCCCAACCCTATTCCAAATCTATGTTAACGATCTGTGTAATATAAACCTCCCTAATAGCAATATTTTCGCCTACGCTGACGATACTGCGATTCTAGTCCGTGGTTCAACATGGGATATGGTTAAGGCACACGCGGAAGATGCACTGTCTAAAGTAATGTTATGGCTAAACTCTAACCTATTAACGTTAAACCTTACTAAAACCACTTACATTCCTTTCGGGTTAAGACGTGGTAATACTCCTGGATCTGACTTCACCCTTAGAGCTCACTCCTGCACAGTCCCCAGAGTCCACTGTGTCTGTCCCACGATAACCCGCTCAGACGTTGTTAGGTACCTGGGTGTACAGATCGATTGTGGCCTGAGATGGGACGTGCAAATTGACACCCTTACTTCAAGGACCATGCGTCTAATCCACATTTTTAAGTCCCTCAGAGATTCTGCCGACAGTACAACGCTGAAAATGATTTATTGCTCTCTCTGTCAATCTATATTGGGGTACTGTATAACTGCCTGGGGTGGAGCAGCTAAAACCTTTTTTCTTAGAATAGAAAGAGCACAGAGAGCCATACTAAAAGTAATGACCAAGAAACCTTTTAGGTATCCAACATCTGACCTGTATGCCAACTGTAAAGTCCTAACAGTACGGCAGCTGTTCGTATTCAAGACAATAATGAGGATACATAAGTCCATTCCACCCCCGGACCGGACCAAACGCATTCAAGTCTTACCCAACACCCAGCACAGAACCACTTTCGCTCGACACCAGTTCTATATTCTTGGTTACTATTTGTATAGAAAAATTAATAATCAACTAAAAATAATGGATCTCAACTCTCACAACCTAAAAAACAAACTGACTGAATGGCTAATACAAAAAGACTACTCATTCACGGAGTCCTTACTTACATTTGTGGAATAATCCCAATAACCTATAGACTTCCTGGTCCATGCTCCATACAAGTACACTTATTTTTCTACCAATAAGCCCTTTCCCTGCATACTCACACTGTCTCGCTCACACGCAGCCTTAAAAGTACATTCACTCTCAAATACTCACCACTCATACTCTTACACATCATACAATACATGCACTCTCTCTCATATCTACACTCAAACAACGTACACACCAGAACACATATAAGTCTCACATATGTCTTACCTTGTTTGGCTGCTTAATCAGGAATATCACGGAACGGAATCACTTTCAACCTACACGATACAATAATATCCACTCTTTAAGTGTTATCCACCTTTGTACATACATACATTCACTTCATCATTATTCACTACACCACAAACACTTCCTAAACATAATCAATCACCAAACACTCACGCTTACTCCATACAATCTCACTCTTCACCATCTCATTCTCACACTTTAAAGTTTATAGTTTTAAAGTCACTAGCTCAAAATTCATTGCATTATAATTATAGCATACCCTGTAACTGGACACTGCCCCCTAAGATACAGGCCTAGCCTAGTTTAGGGGACAGGGATAAACCTATTTGTAACTACCTTTTGTAATGCAGTTTTATTGTATACGATAAATGGAAAATGTATTTTTTGTCACAATAAATATTATTATTTCGTTATTTATTTTATTTATTATTTTTTAGGGTTCCGTACCTAAAAGGTAAAACGGAACCTACTACTACCTATTCATGAGACTTCGCTGTCCGTCCGTCCGTCTGTCACCAGGCTGTATCTCATGAACTGTAATAGCTAGACAGTTGAAATTTTCAGAGATTATGTATTTCTGTTGCCGGTATAACAAAAAATACTAAAAATAAAAATTAAATATTTAAGGGGGGCTCCCATACCACAAACGTGATTTTTTGCTTTTTAAAGACAATGGTACGGAACCCTTCGTGGGCGAGTCCGATCGCACTTGGTCGGTTTTTTATTAACATATACAAACATATAAACTCACACAAAGAGCCAGACTCGGAACAACAACTTGTAGGTCATACACCATGCCGGAACACGACGAATCGCTTGGCGGCAAGACCTTGTCTAGTGGGTGGTAATTTCTGCCGGCGGCCGATGTTATGGCCTACCACCGAGAGATGTTTTCCTTCATCGTTTTGGGAGCAGTGGTGAAGAAAATATTTCCACAATAAAGTAAAGCCCCTGGCAGGGTTCGAACCTACAACTTATAAGTTACGGTCGATACCTCTAGGCCACCACTGCTTATTTGTATGAATTGAACGAAATAAACGATTAAACAATATAAAAAAACTACGAATTAAATATAGTTTTCAGCAACGATTTTTACAAAACACAACACTAATCACAGATAAACGTTGTGTCTTTAATAACTCCAAATCATATTTCAAATGCCCCTGTTACCGCAAAACACAAACAAATTACCGATACTTCAATAAACTCTGTATCTGTCAAACCAATTTCAATTTACACGGCAGTCGACCGAGATATTTAATACAGATCTGAATATAATGTACAGACGACAGCAGGTCAAATATTCCCAATCAATCTTGAGTCTTAATGCTTTAGTGCTAAAGTTGAAAATCTAATAAAGAAATTTGACAGATGGTAGTAGGTTGATGTGCTGTCGTCTGTACACAACAACGGAATATCAAGTCCTGCAAGTAAATAGCCGAGTCCATAACGAGCTCTCCTTTTATGTATTTTGGGTTCGAATTCTTCAGATTTTGAAGACGCGGCGGCGGTTTCGTTTAAAGAAATAACTGTTTCTTTTGAAGCTTAAACATGGTAGAGATAAATAGAGCATCGCTAATAGTAAATTATGAGTTTAAAAAAAATACGCAATTACAATTGCTTTAATCAATTAAAACAATTGACAAACAACTGACAACAACAATTGACAATTAAAACAATTTTAATTGTTTCAATTGTTCAATTGCGTATTTTTAGGCTCTTCATAAACTAACATGCTTTACCATCAAAGACTGCATCAACCACTTACCATCTGACGGGATCGTGGTGAAGCACAAGTATATAAAATTAAAAAAAAAAACAACTTAATTAGGTACTTAAATAAAAGTAACAACATAAGAAAATAACATTACAACGGGTACAAACAAAATAGCGTCTTATATTAGACAATATTTTAATTGTACCCGTTGTAATATAATAGGGATGCTTCCTGGGTAAAAAAAATTGATTCTATTTAGTCCGTCATTCAGATTATAGAAAAATATTGCATACGTATACTTTGTTTTATCAAATCAATAAAAATTTACAAATATAAAAGGCATCAAAGATCAGGAGTGGTGGCTGGTGACGTCACTGCTCGCTAAAAAGTGAAGCGTGCAGTGACGTCACACGAGTTTTCAACGCACTGTGTCGTCTTAATTTTTTGTTTATATGAAAAAAGAAAAAATACGTGTCTTTTTTGGAAATCTGACTGACGGACTAATTACTTGTTTTTAGTCAACTACCCTATTGTATTTCAGTGCACCTCAGTGACCAATCCGGCCGTCTATCCTTAAAGCTGTGTCGTGTTTATCACATCATATTATGCAATACTTTTGTATATTACTTGTATTGTTGTTAAGTTATTGTGTAACGATTGTAGATAGGCCAATAAATTAAAAAAAAGCAAAGTGATAATTGGTGTACCCAGGTGGGGGCAGGGGGAGGCGGCTAAACCTCTCCCCCCCCCGAAAATCTCGCAGAACATGTATGAACTTCCCTAATTACAAAACAAAGTATAAACGAGGAGTTATCTCTTACTTTTAAATTAACCACGCAGTAGTATAGTATGTAAACACTAACAACACGTTCTAAAAATTAGACTCGCTCCCCCCCCCCCCCCCCCTTATGCCTGACTTGCCTTCCCTTAGGCCTGACTTGACCCCCCAATTTAAGCGGCAAAATGTATGTAATTATTTACGACACCACATTAGAAACCTCAAAAATATCACTATTTCTCCACTATTTCATGGATGTTATTGTAATTAATATAAACCTTCCTCCTCAATCACTCTATCTATTAAAAACCGCATCAGAATCCGTCGTCTAGTTTTTAAGATTTAAACATACATACATAGGGATATAGGGACAGAGAAAGCGACTTTGTGTTATACTATGTAGTGACGTAGTTAGCAATGTTTAGTGGCTTCTACGAGTATATAGAACTTTAGTAAAATAGCGATGGCGATTTCAGTTACGCGGTGCTCCAATTACACTACGGCTCGACGTAGCAGGTCCTTTGTTACGATCACGTGGCCTCAAAAGCTTCAGAATATTTAGGGTTTCATGGCTTTATAAATAAAAATCAACCAATTCTTACTGAAATATGGTTCCAGGAATTTTCTTTACAAAACTCACTTTTTAAGTTTATAAGCATTTTTCTCTCGTTTATTTATACTCTCAAATCGATTAATAGACAAATTTTGCGTTCATATTGTTGGCCTAATTTACGTCCAGTAACTCGGTGGGTTTTGCTTAATGGCCAATTCGCAGCACGCTCTAACGGAGAGAGTGGGGTGAGCTGGACTCATGTCTTAAAGATTTGGAAAAGACAAAGAGAAAAGTCAGATACGAAAAAGAGTTAAGACAGAGAGAGGTGGAAAAAGAGTGGAGATGCCTTTGCCCAGCAGTGGGACATTAAATAAAACTTCTTAGGCGGTGATTCGGGTATTGAAAGTTAAACTTTAAGATAGTTGTTATATATGACTACATCATCGACGGCGGAGCAATTGGGTCGTCTCCATCTTGGTGTAGTAGTAAGGGATCCCTATTGTTGGTGGCGTTTTGAATTAAAGCACGAAGTCTAAATATACCCTCAATTCTATAGAGGTAAAAAACTAAATAGGAAATAACAACCGACTAGAACAATTTCAATGACGAGGATGACCGCCAGTCGGTTTGCATTTAAGCGCAAATTGCAGAGTTATTTTCGTACCAATCAAGGTAGAGTAATTTCAACATCTCTGTCCCAAGTAAGTTGTGTGTTTGTGTTAGTTTTGTATTTATTATAAGTACATATTTTGGTAATAGTATATATGTGTATAAAGCTTAATTAAGTATTTATTAAAATGGTGTTAAGAGTTCTTGTTTTTTTTTTCTTTCTTCATACTTTTTTCAATTAATTCACCTGCCATCTAATGTCTCCACCACCCGAGGTCGACTTGTAGAGAATGTATCAGGCATTAAGTCCGCCTCTGTACAGTCTATGTGCAAAAGTGTATAAAATAAAGTATTTATTCTTCTTTCCTTCAAATGAAACGGTAAGCAGTGTTGTTGCAGGTGACATTTCTGATGATGCCCCTGGAGATCGCGTGGGCGGGTACGGTGCAGTGGCTGGCCGGAGACCTCATGTGCCGCGTCATGATGTTCACGAGGACCTTCGGGCTGTATCTCTCCAGTTTCGTACTTATTTGTATCGCAGTTGATAGGTGAGTGATTATTTCTCTTAGTAATTGGTTGTTTTAACACCTATTGTCCCCAAATGGTTGGGCAGAGATGTAGCTATAGTGAACATATATTTCGTCAATATTTTTAAGACATGAATAAATGACCTAAAAATGTAAATAAAATGTAATTTGATGATGCAGGAATACTTCTACCACAAACAATTATTTTAGCCGCAAACTCGCAATTTTCAATATTTTCATGTTACCACCATTCATCGAGATATCGATTGATGGATTTATAATTTACTATAACTAAAAAGTTAAATCAATAAAGTGTATATACTTGTACTGACTAAGTATGTAATTATATACTTCTACACGACTATACTTGTATTTAAAACTTGAACTTTAAAGGGAAAGAAAGTTTTAAAAAGTATTTTAATAATCAGAAGGGAAGGCATCAAAAAAATCATCCGCATCGTTGTCAACAGAAAACGAGCCGAAAAACTGGCATTGCCACGTTGTATGGCAATACTGGTCATGTGAATAACTGCAATTTGTAACAAATAGTTTGGTTATAAGCAAACACGACCAAAGACCTCATCTTCTGAATAATTCGAAATTACGAAATAACGTTAAATCTTCTCGTCGTCCAAGATACTACAGTATCTCAACACTATATTATTATCTTTAACCAATATTTATTGCCAGTGATGACATACGGAACTGAAACGTGGTAACTCACAATGGGCCTCATATGAAGGCACACCAAGGGCAATGCAAAGAGCTATGCTCGGAGTTTCTCCGCGCGATCGAATCAGAAATGAGGAGATCCGCAGAAGAACCAAAGTCACCAACATAGCTCTTCGAGTCGCTAAAATTAAGTGGCAATGGGCGGGCCAAATTGCTCGTAGAATCGGCCTATGGGGCAGTAAGGTTTTGAAGTGGCGGCCTTAGCGGAAGACGCGGACAGCACAAGACCGGTCATCGTGGAAAGCTTTGGGGGAGGCTTTTGTTAAGCAGTGGACCTCTATAGCTGAAGAAAAAGAAAAAATCATTTATTCTATAAATCTTTATTTAAATAAGATATCTACGTCATACGCTTTTAAAATGTATTAACAAAGATAACGTAACCTACTTACGGGGCTTGAATGTTGTAAACAGCTGCCTGTGGTGGTGGAAACTTGTGTTCCATTTGTTATATTCATGTTGAGAGCGCTTATTTGTTGCGTAAAACAAGAACCTTCGATTTTTTCATAAAAACTCTTTACAACACAACGGAATTTCCAAACTGCTTTGAACTTTCACAAAAGCCCTTGCTTTGATTTTTTTTTTGATATCCAATAGAAAGTGCCTTAGCCTACTACAGGAAGTACTACATAACACATGTACTTGTAGTTTCAAGCAAACGAAAAATTTAAAAAAGAAAATGAAGAGAAATGTTGCTAGGTTTAAAAGTTCTATTTTGTTCTATTTTTCTCTATGGCAATGGTGCCGATGTCAACAAATCTGCCAATGTCAGATATAATATGAGAAAACGTCATGTAGAAGAATAATAACTCATTGATAACCCTGAATTTAATGTGAAACTTGTTGATGAGACTAACTCTCGTCAACAAGTTTAACATTAAATTAGGTACACTGAAACAAAGTAGCAAAACATATTATTCTGGTTAATTATGTTATTAAATATGTACATAGACGGTCACATAAATAAAGGGTGTATCTGACATCGACGCACAAACGAGTACCATGGATGCAGTACATGATTCTGAACTCCCCAGTGGTGGAATTCATCATGGCCATTGCCATTCATGGCCATTCATCATGGAATGGAATTAATCATTGGTTTTTTCATGATTTGAAAAAAATATATGTAGTTTTTTTCACTTTAGACCGTTCATAATTGCTATACTTTTATAATTCAATTAGATTTTAAAGTAAAAATTAATTAATTCGTTAATTACACAAAAAAGCGCAATGAAAACAAAACTCGAAAAACTATCTTATGAGCTGATTTAATAGAGTTCACATCGGGGAGCAACGTCATACCTACAAACTCGCACGGCGGCACGCTTGCAACGTTCAAAGGCCGAGCCGAAACTTTTTTTAAACACCTTGAATTTTGTAATCGTTCATTAACGATATATATGATTATCATAATTTTATTAGTGGCATGCGGTGTAGCCTTTTCGCGAAGTTTGCGTTACGATGTCAGATACAGCCTGTATGTAGGTTTAAATTGTTTTTTTATTACTGACTGACTTTGATTGATTGACCTGTGAACAATTCAAAATTAAGGAGAAAATTACCGCACTTCTACTTAATTCCACGAAAGATAAATAACCCTCATTTGTTAAATTAGCCGCGAGTGAAACAGATTGGTGCAGTTAATCATACATTAAGTTTTTGAAGCAAAGCAGAAAAAAAAATATTTCCATTACTTATTGCCATCTTAAAAAGGAACGAACATACGCATCAACCAAGAACATACTCACAAAACACAATAAGACGCCCACGTAGGTTCTTCCCCGCACAAAATAATGACGCATCAAAACATAAGTGCCGTCAAGACAGCTCGACGAATGAGATCGATCAGTCAGCTGTCCAAATTACAAATACCAAGGTTATTCCTACTCGGATTTACGCATCGTATGTTATACGTAAATCTGAGTAGGATTGGCCTGACCAAGATTATGAAAGACAGTTTCAGACTTCTTTGAAATGGTCTTTTGAGGACTACACAGAATTAATGGACCTATCCAGTCAGTTCACGTATTTCTTATTTTCAGTCATGGTGGCTTAACACAAAAAATAGCAAGTTTAAACTCTCATCACATATTGATAAACCTCTACAAATCATATTTGACATACCTACCTAATTAAATACCAAACAGATTTCAGGATTCATACAATCGCAATTCCATCAGACTTTCTTTTTTAAATCGAATACCCTTCTGATAACTTTGCACATAATGGAAGAGCATCTAGATGCAGCTGAGTACTTATCATTTTAAGTGGAGCGACTGCCTCATCATCATCATCATCATTTCAGCCGAAAGACGTCCACTGCTGGACATAGGACTCCCCCAAGGATCTCCACGATGACCGGTCCAGCGCCTCCAGCATCCAGCGGTTTCCCGCGATCTTCACCAGGTTATCGGTCCACCTTTTCGGGAGCCTACCCACGTTGCGTCTTTCTGTGCGTGGTCCCCACTCCAGAACCCGTCAGGCGTCGGTCCTACGGGCAATGTGCCCGGCCCACTGCCATTTAAGTGTTACAATTCTTCGGGCTATGTCGGTTACTCTCGTTCTACTGCGGATCTCCTCATTTCTGATTTGATCACGCAGTGAAACCCCAAGCATAGCCCTTTCCTTTGCCCTTTGAGTGACCTTAAGCTTTCTTATAAGGCCCATTGTTAGCGACCACGTCTCAGTTCCATAAGTCATCACTGGCAACACACTTTTGTCTTGAGCCACTGCGTTGTACCGGACGAGTCGTAGTTGCAGTTGGCAGTCGTCGGGAAGCTTCCCGACGACTGACGACTGCCTATGTAATCTCAATAACCCCACTCATGGATAATGCGAAACCCCTTGCAAAGACTGGTTGTCAGACTTTTGGACCAATTAGGCATCATGACCATCTAAGCAGTTTAAAAAGACGAAAATACTCGCATCAACGCATCGTCTCAAGCTACATGGAGTTACACCAAAAATGTTTTGGTTTCGGCTAGATTAGCCAAAAATATTGTGGTAAAGAAATCTGAATATAGTTTGTTCAGAATAAGCAACTGAAACGATTCCAATCATTTTTACACCATGTTATATTTTTTCCCAAATACATTTAGAAATTGTTACAGTGTGGTTACCGAGTAAATACCGAATATAATAATAAGTGTTAGTAGTTCTCACATATCATAGTTTCTGTAACTAGCGGCAATCAACTTCACAGGTATTTGTTTTTTTGGCAAGCTCAAATGTAATCTATCTATTACCAAATTTAGTTCGGTTTTTCGGTATAATAATTAAAATTAAAATTTTACATATCTACGCTTTGTTTGTTATTAAGCAATTAACGGCATGTCAAAGGCAAGCTGCCTAAATATATGGAAAATAAATACAGGAAGTTATCAACGAAAATTCCGCCAAGTGCGTGTTGAGGACACGAAGCTTCCTTACCACGTACATACTCGTATATATTTAAAATTGCATATCGATTTTTTTTTATTTTGTTATAGCCTCCACGTTATACTTACACGACGTGGACACATTCTGTGACATTTCAAGTGTCTATCTAAGTATTGCGAATCAAATTCAGTTACGTAGTTTAGTAGAAGCACAACGCGGCCACACTGACAGACAAGAAGACCAACTTAAAATGTCGGTCTCCGTGGCGCAGCGGTCAACACGCCTGCCTGCGACGTTGAGGCCCCGGGTTCGATCCCCGGCCAGGTCATGATGGAAAACGATCTTTTCCTGATTGGCCTGGGTCTTGGATGTTTATCTATATATGTATCTATTATAAAATATAGTATCGTTGAGTTAGTATCCCATAACACAAGTCTCGAACTTACTTTGGGGCTAGCTCAATCTGTGTGATTTGTCCGTATATAAATAAATAAATAAATGTAATGTAATATGTGTATGATATATAATTCGTAATATTGCCAGAGTCGGAATCTCAAAAAAAAAAAAAAAAATCAAAATCAAAGCATTTATTTCAAATAAACCAGTTACAGGCATTTTTGAATTATCAGAAGGTCGGTCAGTGAGTAAGATGAAGCTAGTCGCCCATTCCAAAGAGTATGGAGAAGAATGGGCAAGAAACTCCATGGACACTCTTTTAAATTATCAAGCTATTGATACAAATATTTACTTATATCATTTATGTTGAAATCAATCGTGTGAGAACGATGCAGAAATATATTGTACGCTGACAGCGTCCATTATGGAAAAAAGACTAACCCAATAAATAGATGCTTTACAGCAAGTACATTGTGCTCACACGTATACGATGCAATTATACAATACTAAGAAATTGAATCTACACAATACAAAGATAGTTTTGTCCAAAGTTCAGCAGCTCCAACAGTGTTCCCGAATACTAAATCCAGTGCCGAACACCCGTGTCAGCGATGCAAAACTCAAACCTACACTATGGCAAAAATAAAATAACTAGCGCAAAACATACAAGTAACACCATATAATCAATTCCAGTATTTTAATGTTGTAAAATAGTGCTTAACCGCGATACCGCCTGATGATCAGCATTGATGCAATCGTCTATGGACTTTACCCTCTAGGCTTGAAGTCAGTTGAATAGTAATCAGACAGGAGAACGCCGCAGGCAAATTGTTCCAGTCCTTCGATGTAAAAGACGAGGTAAAACTCTTTGTTAACATAATAATACCATTGTATAAATCAACATTACAGATACTACGCCATCCTGAAGCCTTTAAACGTGACGTGGGAAGCACGCGTGCGCAGGGCGCTGATCACGGCGTGGGTGTGCGCAGGACTCGCCAGTCTACCACAGAGTTTTATTTTCCACGTAGAGGAGCATCCCGATGTTAAGGGGTAAGGGATTTATTCCATTTTTTTTTTTTAATAACGTTGCCCCACACTGGGAATTTCTCCTGTATCGTGGGTGTGTTTACAAACATATAAACTCGCATACACAAACAGCCAGACCCGGAACAGTTCCTTGTAAGTCATACAAATATTTGTTCCGTGCGGGAATCGAACCCGCGACACGCAGCGCAGCAGTCAATAGCTTAACCACTACGCTAACCGTGCAGTCATTGCTAAAAGTTACTATACACAGAGGCTAGTATAGAGCATCCATCTCTCTAAGTATGATGAGAAGAAATTTAAAAGAAAAATTAACATAGGTTCGTACACTAAAGAGACTATTACCAATTTCTCTCATAATCATTTGCTGGCTTTATACCTTCTGCATTTTCTTTTCACGATAAGATTTTTAAGGAATTGACCAGTTCTTAGTATATCGTGAATGGTTGCAATTATCAGTTATTTTTGTATTTTACGAATAATATTGAAATAAATTGAAGATTGTTAACCTAAGATTGATTGATAAGATTGTTAACCGCCGCTAATGTGGCGAGCCCAAAGAATTGGGCTCGCCACATTAGCGGCGGTAAGTCCCTTCTTTGAGGAGTGGCCACGGTGCCCTCACCTTCCGCCTGACGCAGCTCCTCACCGGACACGGTTGTTTCGGGAGGTTCCTGTTCCATATAAGGCGTCAGGAAACGCCAGGGTGTCACCATTGTGTGGATCGCCCCGAGAACACGGTGGAGCATACGGTGGAGGTCTGCCCGGCTTGGGTAGAGCACCGCCGTGTCCTCGTAGCGGCGATCGGCGGCGATCTCTCGCGTCCGACCCTGGTCCAGGCCATGCTCCGGAGCGAGAGTGCATGGCAGGACGTTACCTCCTTCTGCGAAGCAGTTATGCTGGCAAAAGAGGAGGCAGAGCGCGTGAGGCAACGGGAATCCCAGCGCCCTCACGCCACTAGCCGCCGCAGTAGACGCCCTAGTCGGGAGACGACACCAAACTCCCACTCCCAACGTAGGCGCGGGCCTGTGGGTGGTGAGCAGTGGGCAGCTCGCAGCTCAGTAAAGACCAGGCCCGAGTCGACGCCGCGTCGTGTTTCACGCGCGCCTCAAAGAGATTTTTTTTTTTTAAATGGGACAAAACCCGCCACACTTTTCCCAACCACTGCAACTCCTGAAAGCCAGAATCAACAGTGGCGACCGCCAGAAAAACGCCGAGCAATGAAGCTCGACGAGTCCCGGAGAAACGATTCAACTGTCTTGGGTCCCGCAACGAAATTAATCAGAAAAGAATAGCGGAGGAGTAAGAAAAGAGATATAAGAAAAGAGAAGCCTCAAAGAGATATCAGCACATCATGATGGGGTCCACGAAGGCCGACGCCTCCTGGGTCAGGGTTGCGGGTTGGTTAAACAAGAAACCGTGGCCTTGGCCATCGCACAGGCGAGTGAAGAAACACGGGTGGGTTTTAGTGAGTAAAAGTCTGACACGCCCTTTCGCTCCGCTTAGAGCGGGAAAAGTCATTTGATGATTTCCCATCCCAAAAAAAAAGGGTGGAAAGAATCGATCCCCGAGGTATTTAGACGCCCGAACGCAGATAGGGCGCCTATAGTCAGAGTAGAAATTTATTCTTTAACCCGTGCACTCAACTTTTCACTTCAAATATGAGGGAAATAAAACTAGTTGTTTATTTAAACTATTTTTTGAATTTTGTCACAGATACATATAAGATTAGTGTCCTGCCAATTTAAGTACTTCTAAGTTTTAAATTTGGAACACACGGCGTAATTGTTGTGACTTATTCTGCTGTCAGGTATTGGATAGATTAGTAATCTCCCACTTTGAAAACTTGTGTCTGTACCTTATTGCTTGAACGTTGAGCGTCAAAGAGATATCCCTTTGACACTTAAGGTACCTACAAGCAAGTGGTAATAAATAGGCACGAGTTGTTTTCCAAAATACAAGATTGTACTCCCACAATCGTGTATGCCTACTAGATATTAATAACAGTCTATTTCAAATCAAAATTCATAGGAGACCTTAGAATATTTGTTCTATACACAAGTCACAACTTTCTTGACTATAATATTCTGCTCGAACAACCACATAAGAGGTACCAGGTAAGAGGACCTCCTCTCAGTGAGAGAGAGTGGGCCATAATCCACCACGGGAGCTTAATGCGGGTTGGTAGATGTCACATGTCCTCGAAGTATTGCTTCTAGGATATGGTGGTTTCCTTCTGTTGGTTTCAAAACTTCACCTTTCCGAGAGCAATGGTGATGAAGTAATTTACACAAAATAAAGCGCTTGATGGGTTCGAACCTAAGGCCTAAAACTTGCAAGTCGCGGCCAACACCACTAGGCTTCCGGTGCTCGCTATTGATCTCACAGAAGTTCCTATTTAAGATTTTTGTTTATTGTTTAAAACTAATTGTTGTTTACAATAAATTAATTCTAAAGTAACTTTGTGTATTTTTAGTTAGAAAGTTCGCAATAACCTATTTTGTATAACTGTGTTTTTGTATCTAAAAAGCTACAACCTGAAATCTCAGTATAACTTTCCTGATTTTTTTTTTTTTTGCTTTAAAATTAGGTAAAGTATTAAAAAAAATACGAGACGAGACTTTTGGTGATATTTTTTCTACGTACTTTTTTCTTTTTTTTTATTAATGTTATATATTTTATGGTATCTAGTTGTATCGCATGTTTTGTTTGTGCAGCATAAAAATATTTCTTTCTTTCTTTCTTTTCTTTATTTGTTCTAATTTTTTTTTTAACCATCCCTATACCATGTTGCTCCACAAAGGATCTAATAATTTTGAACTTTTTCTATAACAAACCAGCGGCCCGATATGTTTTTCGCAACATATAAAGTGAAATAATAAAAACAAATTTATTGGATCATCAAAATTATTTATTCAAACACAAAATATTTTTTTTTAATTGCTAGCAATTTTAAAACTTAATCCAAAACATTTAGATAAACAATATTCTTTGTTTTTCTATTTCTAGCTTGTATAAACAAACGACTGGGGGTACAGGATATTGTAATCGTTTGAACTCAAATGACATATCAATTGGGATCATAGAGATACGCGGTATCAAACAAACTTCTCCGTTTGATTTACCACTTAAAATCGTAGCTTCAATTAAATTTGGCAATAAGTTTTTCCCTGCCAATCTGGTACCATTACACAGTTTTGGTAGATTATGAAACTACAAAGAAAGTGGCATTTAATTTTATGTATATACATATATAGATGAGATGATACTCAACCGTTAATTGAATTCATTTGTTACAAAAAAACGTGAGGAATGACGAACTGCTCATTCGATATTCTTCAAACTTCATATAAACTATCCACTAATTAGTTACAACAAAGCCTAAACATTTGGTTTGGATAGGTGAGTCCATTCTTGAGTTATAAAATTACAAAGAAAGTGTCATTGATTTTTATATACAATATGTAAAGATAACCCTATTAACCATAATAAAGGTTAGGTAAACACATGAACAAATATAATATAAAATTTTACATTATGATCATAGTAACAATACTGATGAATATTGACATAATCTTTTTTTCCCGCGAATTAATTCCAACTTCCCTGAAATTTGGTAATTTTTAAAAAAGTGATGACACCGGTATTATTAGGAGCGAATAGCGATGCGACCACGTGCCGCGTGCCCTGCCCCCCGCCGCCCACGGAAGGGTTGTTTACCGCAAATCTATTAAATTACCTCTTTTTGCGAAATCATATTTATTTTTTTAGGGGGAACTTTTTTAAAGTTTAGCCCAGTTTTGTATCCATTAGTAGAATCAGTTATCGATACCTAACAATACCTTCACGGATCGGACAGGGTTTTCTTTACATATTGTATATAGATAAGTAAAAAACTGTTCATGTTTTATTTATATTGCTTAAAGATAAGTTATGATTAACGTTTGTTTAGCCATATATCTTAAGTAATCGACTCTATATCAATAAAGTAGTCTATCAAGAATACTCTTTGGCACGATTTGATAAAGTACATACAAGCTAAAATGATAAATACCAATAAACACAGTCATAACATTTCATCTATTTTGAATCGGACTGAGATAGGGTTTAATCTGTGCTCTCCAAAGCCTCAGGGTAATATAATAAATCCCCTGAGCCTAGAATCGACAATTTGAATATCCCAGTATTCCGAAATGCTGCACGGTTCGGATTAGGTTGTCCCGACTTTACATGTAATTTTGGATATCGGCCATTAACTACACTCTATTTATCGGCAGCATAGTTACATAATAAATTATAACACACTATTGCTGTCACATAGAATCACTTTGAAGCATAGATTAGGTCTTCTAGTGAAACTTCTCTGACGTGTACTATCGATGTTTTAATATGATTTATAAAAAAAAAAGATGTCTTTTTTTGCAGGTTCATCGACTGTTACTTGTGTAATTACTAGAAATATCAATCCAACAGTTTTCAGTGTAATGTTCATTTTTTATTTTGAATTCGTAATCCTCACAAACGTGATTGCTATGGATATAAAAACAGGATAAAAAATATTCTCATAATTTATACTTCCAGTAATGATACTACCAGTGCTGGTCATTCACCCAATAAAAAAAGAGCAACAGGTTATACCCGGGGTGCCGGCAGAAGCGAGTGCCGGCTTATTTAATCTGTTCCTGTATTTTTTTTAATATAAATTATAAAATAACGCTTAACCGCAATCCCGCCTGATGGTAAGCAGTGATGCGATCGTTGCTGGTAAAGCGCGCTAGTTTATTAAGAGCCTATTCATTCAGAAAAACTGAGCGAATAGGAAGGAAGACGGCAGTTGAGCGAGGTGATGCAATGTTGAGAGGGCGATGGCGGTCAGGGTCGTCCGCGGGTATCGCACGATATCCTACGAGGCGGCTTGCGTCCTGGCCGGATCCCCGCCCTGGGACCTAGAGGCGAAAGTACTCGCGTCATTGTACCGATGGCGCGAGGAAGAACGGACACGGGGCTCCAGTCCGGTGCAGCGGCAGATAGAGCTGCGCCGAGAGGAGCTCCGTCAGGTCCTGGTGGCGGACTGGCGGCAGAGGCTTATGCGCCCTACCTAGCTGAGTGAATAGGAAGGAAGACGGCAGTTGAGCGAGGTGATGCAATGTTAAACCTAACAATGCGACCAACGATGCTGCGCTAGAGGGAGATTGATCTGGAGACGGCCAACAAACTCCCGACACAGCAACATTTGGCGCATCGTACCCGGCACACATCGCAACAAAACTGTTCAGACCCGTCCTCCGTACGGCTTCACTAGACATCATGCCGATATAAATATGTTTGTTTGCCGTAAGCATGACGTTGGATAGGAATATAAAAAGAACTGTAGCACAATTTGGGGACAAACATACGTCATGTTCACGCTAAAAGCCTAACAGCTGGATTGAAACCGTATTCTAAAATATTTCTACTATAATACCATAAATGCGAAAGTTTTTGAGTTATGTTGATATGTTCATCTTCAACCTGTTTATCGTCCCACTGCTGGGCACAGGTCTCCTCTCATACAGAGAAGGATTGAGCGTAATCACCAAGCTTGCTCAATGCGAGTTGGAAAGCGCCAACTTCCTTCGCCAACCTTCAGTCATTCGTGTCCAAGATATACTTAGAAATTACATATAACTATAGAAAAGTTACTTTGGTACTTGCCTGACCTCGAATCGAACCCGCACACTCATACTTGAGAGGCTGATGTTTAAACCACTAGGTCACCACGACTTACTATGCTGCGATACGTTATGCTGAACTGATTTGGATGAAATTTGGTAACCAGATAGTTTATTATCAGGAATAACACATAGAATATTTTTAGCCTGATATTCCCACCGGATGGAAATTTACACGGGTGAAAAAGCGGGGTGCAGCTGCCCCCCCCCCCCCCCCCCCCCTGGAAATCTCACAAAACATAATATATGAACTCACCTAATTACTAATCAAAGTATAGACGGGGACTTATATAGGATCATTTGCGTCTATTTTCTTTACACACTACACTAAAAATACCTAATGGTTCATGTAGATGTGCTTATGTAGGTTGTAAGACAAAATAGCCGGGGACGATTCGACCCTAAAAATCTGACTTGTCCTCCCCCTAGGCCAGAAGCCGGGTACGCCAATGAGAGTACCTAATACCTAATAAGGGATTTAGTGGAGTTAGACCACTTCTCTAGCTAAAGCAGTCCTGTGGTTAAGTAACAACAACTACCTAGGTTGATTGATCAGGTTAAGTTGTGCTGGTGGCGGACTGGCGGTAGAGGCTTATGCGCCCTACCGCCGGCCTTGCTACCGTCGAGGCGATCCGGCCAGTACTCGACGACTGGCTCGGGAGGAGGCACGGCTCCCTGTCGTTCAGGGTGACGCAGGTACTGTCGGGGCATGGCTGCTTCGGCAAGTACCTGCGTCGCTTAGGCAGGGAGCCGGACGCTCGGTGCCACCACTGCGTCCAATGCGGGGAGGACACGGCGCAGCACACGCTCTCCGAGTGTGTAGCTTGGGAGGAGCAGCGCCGTGTCCTCACAAATGAAGTAGGAGGCGACCTGACGCTGCCGGCAGTAGTGCGGAGGATGGTCGGCAGCTCAGAGTCGTGGGACGCGGTGGTGTCCTTCTGCGTAGACGTGATGTCGCAGAAGGAAGCTGCGGAACGGGAGAGGGAGATATCAACTCCCTTCCCGGGAGTTGATATCTCCCCATGATTGGGTCCAGGGGCGAGGGACATGGGGAAGTCCCCGCCCCCCATTGATGGACCCCGAGGCGGAGGTGCGCGCGAGTGTCGGCGCGCGCCTTTGAGGCGATGCACGGGGTAGTTTAACACCCAACTACCCCGTGCAGGAGACGAGGCCCGGACAGACCGGGCCAATACGAGGATGTGGGGCCGTGGAAGAATTTAGACTCCCGCGGCCCCACGCGCGCTCGTGATAGAAGACACACCGGGGTGGTTTTAGTCAGTAAAAGTCTGACATACCCCGTCGCCCACCCCAGGGCGGCGGGCATCCTATGAGGATTTCCACCCCGGCAAAAAAAAAAAAAAAAAAAAAAAGGTGATGCAATGTTAAACCCAACAACACGACCAGCGATGCTGCGCCAAAGGGAGATTGATCTGAAGACCCTCCACGATCAAACTCCCAACACAACAACATTAGGCGCATCGTACCCGGCACACATCGCATCACAACTACTCCGACCCGTTCTCCGTACGGCTTCACCAGACATCATGCCTGGCATCATCATTTATCTGGTGGGTGGTAACTTCTGCCGGCGGCCGATGTTATGGCCTACCACCGAGAGATGCTTTCCTTCACCGTTTTGAGAGCAGTGGTGAAGAAAATATTTCCACAATACCGTGACCGCTATGATCTGCCGTGACCTGTGTTGTGCGCTCGGTAACCATCATCAACAAACTTTTTATCGTCCCACTGCTGAGCACAGGGCTCCTCTCATACAGAAAAGGATTGAGCATAATCACCATGCTTGCTCAATGCGGTTTGACGATTTCAGACTTATAACGTACAGGTTTCCTCAAGATGTTTTCCTTCACCTTCAGTCATTGGTGTCCAAGATATACTTAAAAACAACATATAACTTTAGAAAGGTTACATTGGTACTTGCCTGACCTGGAATCGAACCCGCGCACTCATACTTGAGAGGCTGGTGTTTTAAAAACTAGGCCACCACGACTCGGTAACCACACTAAAAACTCTCACTCGGTAAAAATGATTGCAATCTGAATCGATTCCAATCATTTTTACGCCTTTTTTTTCCAAATACATTTAGAAATTGTTGCAGTGTGGTTAACGAGTCATGGTGGCCTAGTGGTTAAAACACCAGCCTCTCATAGCTTAGCTTATTCTGATCAAACTATGTTTATATTTGTACACCTGAAGAGCCAAATGTGACAGAATTTTTATTATCTAACCATCTTCCATGCTCTGTTATATGTAAATTCTTCGCTCGCACAAATAAAGTATCTTTAATATAAGCTATCTGTACCGTACTACACTACGTACATCTACTTCTGTACCGTAGCGGACACGTGTCGCCTCGTTCGCTAATAAAAGTTACGAGAGCTTCGGAAATAAGCTGCCAAAATGTTTGTTGATTGATCGAATATCAATACGATTTCAAGTGCGTATTACGTCAATCACTAGGACTAAAACTGCGAATATACATTCCTTTCACAGTCCCACCTCAGGCTATGCCAACTCAATTGAAACCTTAGTGTTACGGTGATAAAGATGACTTTGTTTTTGGCAGATTTTTCGACTGTTGACTTATTTGCAGAAACCTTACCTTTTCTAAATACCATCTATTTCCACTTCCAGATACTACCAGTGCGTGTCTTACGGCTCGTTGCCTACAGAATGCCATGAGTTCGCCTACTTCTTAGTGAACATGATCCTGATGTACGTCATCCCATTACTGTCCACGCTGTACTGCTCGTCGGCCGCGCTGCTTGAGATCATTCGGAGAGCGAATACTTCTAATGGTAAGGCAATTTATGCTCACCCATACACCCAAAAACATACCCTCACAACCCCACAAATACACCCATACATACAACATATTATATATACATGTACATACACACTAGTAAAATGGTCCGATAAAATTGAACCAGTCTCATACATAAATAAATAAAATAAAAAATAAATAAAAAATCCTTTTATTTCTTACTGTCTACAAAAAAAAAATAACAATTAAACTAAAAAAACATGACTAAATACTAACTGTTAAAAGTATGCTATATTTTGAGCAAAAAAAAAAAAAGTTGTAAGAACCCCCCGTTAGTTGGAGGTGAAGGCCTCCTCTAGAGAATGCCAAGTGTCCCTGTCGCCTGCCACGTCCATCCATTGCTCGCCAGCCACATGCACTATGTCGTCTGCCCATCGAGTAGTTGGTCTTCCTCTCTTTCTTGTGCCCAAAGATCCCAGCCAAGAAGCCAATCGCTTAGTCCAACGATTGTCAGTAAGACGAGCTCTGTGGCCGGCCCAGCGCCACTTCAGTTTCTTGCTGTGACAGAACGCATCTGTGACTTTTGTCTTTTTTCTAATAATTTTATGTGGTATTTATTGGAATTTTTTTAAACTTTTAATAAGCTTCTCTCCATGCTCCTTTGACAGGTTCTAATTTTCATTTCCATTGCACTCTTTTTATAAATTTCCAAGTGTCATACATAAGGGTACAATAACCTAAAATCTCATCACACCGTGAGCCAAAACTTCGAAGACATGACGTGATCTCTACCAACCCGTATTGGGCCCGCGTGTTAGATAAATTAAAACCCACTCCCTCTTAACTGATCTCTTGTCTGAATATGTTATGTAATACGTAATAATGATATACTTTTCTCGGTGGTAGGCCACATCGGCTGCCGGCAGAAGTTACCATCCACCAGATAAAGTCTTGCCGCCAAGCGATTCGTCGTGTTCCGGCATGATGTCTGGTGAAGCCGTACGGAGGACGGGTCTGAGCAGTTGTGTTGCGATGTGTGCCGGGTACGATGCGCCAAGTGTTGTTGTGTCGGGAGTTTGGTCGTGGAGGGTCTCCACATCAATCTCCCTCTAGCGCAGCATCGTTGGTCGTGTTGTTGGGTTTAACTTTCCACCACCTCGCTCAACTGCCGTCTTCCTTTCTATTCACTAAGTTTTTCAAGTGAATGGGTTTAATAAACTAGCGCGCTTTACCATCAACGATTGCATCACTGCTTACCATCAGGCGAGATTGCAGTCAAGCGCTAGTTTATAATTATTTAAAAAAAAATATTTATACAGGATAATATTTCGATGTTAAATCGAAATACTGAAGCGTAAATTTCTACATACATACGTTCATGTCCACTACTTGAAACAAATGCTCATCACTTTAGGTATACGTGTCATAAAAATGAAATGAAATGAAATCGTTTATTAAGCAAGTAGGATCACCGATCACTTTTACTCGTCATGATTTTTTTTTTAACTAGATGAAGCCGACATTTCCTAACTGACTACCTCTGAGAAGAAATAGCCCAAACAAACTCAGGGATCATCGTCTTTTTTCAAGTCCAGACATTAAAAATGAGAATGTTTACAATAATTTACCTTATAATTACGCATATTGCTTAATAACAATGCTTAACAGAGCGAGCAGCTCAGTCCCAAGCTTTTTTGTCTTCTAAATAATCTGTGATTTTATAAAACCCCTTTTTGCAAAATTTGGCCTTTATATAGTTTTTAAATCATTTAATGGGTAAGTTTCGAATGTCCATGGGAAGCTTGTTGTAAAAGTGTGTATACATTGACCCATGAACTAGTTGCCTACTCTGTGGAGATGAGTGTGATGTACAGCAAGATTGTGTTTGTTCCTGGCATTTATATTATGAATATCGTTTATTTTCTTAAAATCCGATATATTTTTATGTACATACATAACATTTTCAAAAATATACTGTGAAGTTACAGTCAGAATGTCCACCTCTCTTAATTTTTCTCTAAGAGAATCTCTAGGACCAAGGTTGTAAATGGCTCATAATTCTGTATAGCACGACTCTGCACGAACCCGACGTTATCTTAACGTGAGACTAACGTGAACATTTAAAGAATTGATATGGTTTCGAAGTAAGGAACCGTACTTAACCACAGAACAGACAAAAGATAATGGCGTCGATTCTCTTGTGCACAAACAATACTAAATTTGGTGCATCTTTATCTTTATAATTCATAAAGAAAAGGACAGAACATAATATGTTAGTTTAGACCTGTGAAATTAATCCGCACTTGACATAAATTGGTGTATTTTGGTCGCCATGTTTATGATCGCGTCTAAACTGTCTATGGAATATGTATCTTAATTTGACAAGATAACATAGATAATTTTAGTTTGTGAACGAAAGAATCGGTGCCATTATCTATTCCATGTATGTAACATTATAAGTACGAAAGTAACTCCGTCTGTTTGTTACTTTTTCATAAAGAATTCTACGAATTCCTCGTAGAATTCGTAGGACAGGCATGGAATATATTTTATCATCCTCCATGGCATAATCTTGGGAACCTGGGTAAGCCTGTAGCCTACAGCAAAACTTGCTATTGCCATAATAGTATATTTTCCTTACGTAGTCAATGTATGACGTAATAAGATCAAATATTCCTTTGATGATTGCAGATAAGATGCGTCGAAGCGGCGTGGGCATCCTGGGCAGAGCGCGCGCCAGGACGCTAAAGATGACCGTCACTATAGTTCTAGTCTTTTTTACTTGTTGGTCTCCTTACTACTGTTATTGTTTATGGTAAGTTGTTTTGTTTTACATTATTATAGTATAGTAGGCCATAACCAGACAAAGTCGAAGCCGTACGGAGGACGCGTCTGAGCAGTTGTGATGCTATGTGTGCCGGGTACGATGCGCCAAATGTTGTTGTATCGGGAATTTGATCGTGAAGGGTCTCCAGGTCAATCTCCCTCTGGTGCAGCATCGTCGGTCATGTTTTTGGGTTTAACATTGCCCACCTCGCTCAACTGCTCTCTTCCTTCCTATTCACTCAGTATTTTTGAGTCATTAAGCTTCTAATGAACTAGCACGCTTTACCATCAACGATTGCATCACTGCTTACCACGGGCGGGATTGCGGTGAAGCACAAATTGTAAAAAAAAACTATCCTATTTTATCTCAGGTACTGGATCGACAAAGAATCTCTAAAGAGTCTGGACCCGGCCATCCAGAAAGCGATGTGGCTGTTCTCGTGCACCAACTCATGCGCAAACCCCATCGTGTACGGTGTGTTCAACCGCAACAGGTGGACGTGGCGCGCCGGACGGGTGAGTTACTTTGTAAGTCTCAGGCCATCCACCTATGTGTAAGTTTGTATGTTTTGAGAGACTTCAGCTGAACTATTCAGCCGAAGGTTTGCTGTTATGGTGGCCTTTGGATGAGCCACAGCCTCATTTCATCTCGTGCTTGGGATTGATATCTATTAATCACAGCTCACTTTATCAAAGTCTCTTAAAAATATCACCATAATAACAGAGAGTACTGCGACTCTATAACTATATCATCGTTAAATGATCTGTCAACTGTGGCAATGCGTAGCTTCAGTTGGAACATCAGCGCACTCTACGCTCGTTCAATATATTAAAAAGAGAACATAGCATGATTTAATTCCCCCATCTCCGTTCCATCGTTGGACTACCCATCGTACGGCGAGTTTCCACCCTTACATTGTTGACACCACAACGATCCGGACGAAGCATTTCGCCTTGCCTTTTATACCGCGTACATCGAGGGATTGGAACGGCCAGCGGCGGTGTTTCCGTCGGACTAAAATTTAAGTTTCTTCAAGGCTAGAGTGAATAGGCTTTTAATGAACTACCGAGTTTTACCATCAAAGATTGCATCACTGCTTACCATCAGGCAGGATTACAGTCAAGCACTAGTTTATAATTATTTATAAAAAAAAAAATCTCATCACGCTTGCTATTAAAAGAAACGGCACATCTCATTCATTATTTAACCAAACTGAAAAATATTCCTATATAACTCAAAAACTATGTTATCTTTTCATTTCCAGAACGTTCGATGTCGAAGCGGCAGCATGAGGCGTGGTTCAAGATTACCTTACGGTGAATCGATGGAGATATCTGCAGCGACACTTGCTAGAGCGAGGAACTCCATGGGAAGCGAGCGAAACTGCCGAAGAGACTCCCCATGCAATACACAAAACGGGTCACAGAAACATTGGAACACTATAAACAATAACCATGTTAGCAACGGCATGGTATAGCTGTCTCACTCTCTCTCGCCTTATAAAGAAAACCTTTTTGGTAAAGTTACGACCTAAAATCAATTCGGGTGCTTGCAAAAGTCGTAATTCGAAGTTTAAAGGGAATTCATTTTAGGGTTTTTTAATTTGCCGTAATAATGAACGTGAACAATGCACTTAGATACCACCTTAGATCAGTTCTTGCTGTTTTTGTTGTCTTGATACTGTTTGTCCATTATTTGATCAAGACTATTCAAGCGTTGTTTATTGCTCTTAACCAACTAGTGATGGGCAAAAAATAACGGTTAATAACATTTAGCAAATAACGTTATTTCAAGTGACTTCTTTTCTTTTCCTGAACGCGATAGTTCATGGAAACGAGGTTGAATAGTTATTGAATCCCTATGTGTGTAAAAGAAAGCTTTAAGGTGGAGTCTTGAAACATATCTAGGTGGCGATAAGTAACACAAAGAATACGGTTCGTGCGGTTTGTGCCATGCCTTGTGAATAGGTTAATGTAATTGTAATTGTTGAGCGTTACGCACTGATATGTAACATTCCTATAAGTGACTTAGGTATAAATATAGTCCCTAATTATTGTCTGATTGCTAATGTAATGAGGCTTAATTGATTGATATTGTGGCTCATTATGATGACAATTGAAATTGACTCTCTAGTTCCTCGACAGAACTAGGATACTCATGGCTTTCCAGCATGTAACGTTGATACATTCCAATGAGAACACGCTTAAGTTATTACGTATATATTTATTCAATAAGACTGACTGACCGACGATAAGTCCTTAGTAGGTATTTTGATACCAAACACTAATTGTTATTTCTTTGAAGGTTGTTTTTGTTTAAACTATAGTTTTAATGTAAAGATTCTTTTATTTTTGTTTAGTAGTGCAAACGTGTACCTTGGCTGTGAGGTGATAGAGACTCAGCTCTATACATACAAAGAGATATTAAATTTTTGTACCAAATCTTAATCCTAAGCTAATGCAAGAGCTAATTTTTTTAAATAAAAAATTAAATTAAGTTGTGTTCTGTTATTTATGACTCTAAGTAAAAAAACAATTTTCACACAAATATTTATTTAAAATAACATTCATTTTAAATAAAAACAGGGAATCATGAGCCGACATCAATAAATAACTTGTCCTTGTATTAAATATTTGGTATGATTTTAATACATAATCGTAATAAAATAAGTTATTACTGAGGAAGTAAAAGATATTCGTGTATTGATAGTCTTCCGTTAAAAATATCTTCGTCCCATGATATTTCTAATTTAATTTTCAACATCAATTAAAATAACTGACTAAGTAATAATAATTAAAGTGCGGACTAGAGACTATTATGAACATTACATCTACGTACATAAATGTGGTTATATAATATATTTATTGATAAAATATCTTACGATAATCCTTATAACTTACACCTAATATTTGGCCACAATTAAATGACTTTCCCTCTGCTGTGGTCGAAAATATAAATTATATTGATATAATTTATTATGTCGTAACTTATTTGAATAACTAGTTTTCTGAATTAAATTGCTTTTGAAAATCACTTAGTACTACTAGGGTCTGTTTCACTAATTCTGAGTGGTAAAAATTTAACAGATATGTACCTAGCCGAGATTTTCCCTTGAAAGTTTTCATAAATAATCTCACAAAATAGTGTATATTTTAAAATTAAAAACGCTTAAAGAGTGTCACTTCAGAAAACGGTGAAACAGCGGAGAAAATAAATACATTTTCAAACTACTAACAAACATTTTATATCGTTTGGAACGATAAAAACAAACGATAACAAATTTAAATAAATAGAAGCACAACACTAAGTGTCATGTATTTGTTTGAAATATCTGGAATGCAGGCTGTCTTTAACATTACAACTCTGAAAATTTACTAACAACACAATTTTGATTTTACCAACACTTCAATGTTAATTTAAATCAACAAATACTATTGGAACTAGGCAACGTAGTCATTATCATCATCATGATGAGGCAATGTAGTAAAACAATATTATTATTAAGTACTTTTTCACAATGACGAAACTTGTCGAAAAGTACAAAAATTGTTGAAATATCAAAAATATTGAACAAAGCTCAGAACAATATGAAATTAACATCATTGTTGGTAAAATCAACTTTTGGCACATATAATTACAGTACCTACTTATAATACAAACACATTCTAGATACGTTACATACACATTCGATTCGATTAATGTACATTCATACAAAAATAGATGGAAAGTTTCAGTTAAAGACTATTAAATGTCTCTAAAGGTAAATTTTATATGCGTAACTTTTATGTGTCACGTCACTAGACAGGGCCAACCCTATATAAATTTTATAGTCCTTTTATATTTTGTCTCAAAAAATCCTTAGACAGGACAAGAAAAATTTTGTAGTAGCAAAATAGCTGAAAATATGTAGTTAAATACTTCACAGAGGACAGTGAAAGTGCAGCTCTTTCATAATCTCTAAATGAGTATATATTCAGCGATATACATACACATCAATTCATACTCTAGTCTGACTTAACGTAGACATGAATATAATGGAGAGACGAACATTCTAAACATCATCACGACAGCTACTTTAAAGCTACATAAAATGGCACATATAGAACACACCGACACATTTTATAAGCTCCTTCTAACATTTACACATTTTAATCCTAAATACTGGATATTAATTTGCATAACCAACGTTGGGAACAATATGATAAAGTTTACACATTGAAACTTTAATAATACGATGCATAGAGAGACTTTACAAGTATCCCGAAGAACACCTTGAAAAAATTATTCGTAAATAAATGACTGATAAAAACTATTATTATTCAAACACCAATATTTTACACACAAAAAATCATACATCCCTTCACATAATATTAGTTTAAGCTGAAACGTTATTGTCCTAAAAATAACGGTAACTATAACTTTATTTGAACACAGAACAGTTTTCGGAACATGACGGAATAACGAGTTATTTTACTTTAATTTTATTCGTAATTTGAATTTTATTTTTGGAACACAAATGCCAAAATAATTTAAATTAGCTTTTTTTACATTGAAGCAGTTAAGATATTTTTGAATACGATATGATTTGAATTTAAAGCTCGCGTCTTGTACTCGTTTATCGATTTATATCGAAATATTATTTTTAACAATGACGTTATTCCGAATTCTGTCCACAATAGTCGATGGAGGACGTATATTTGTGGTGTTTTTAGCTCAATGCTCTCCTTTCTCTAGTTCAGTGAGCTCATGGGAAGGCGCTCCATCCCTATCATTGTTAATTGCACGGGTCTTCTCTATGTCTCCTTCGGATAGTGAAGTCACTATAATGGCGCCCAAAGCATCACAGACCACGTTGATCGTTGTACGGAAGCGGTCACTGAAATGAAATATTTATATAGTAGATCAAAGTTATTTTAATAGTACCTATAAAGTGCTAATTAGTTGATTAAGAGTAGGAATATATAGCAAAAAAGCATAATCACCATAAAAACTTATGTCAAGTGGGCTGTCATTCGACCTGACATGACAGCCCCTATTGACAGCTCACTCACACTTTACAGAGAAGTAACCATCGACATTATACTAATGGACATGCCTTAAGGATGAGAATTGTGGTACTCCGAAAGAAAGAGAGGCAACAAAGTTTTGTCTATCTTCATCTTTCTCAAAACCATCAGTTATCTATGACGAAAGACATAGTGTTAGAGCGAAAGCCTAGGCAATCTCTCTCACTCTTTTCAAACCATAAAAATACTGCAGATTATACGCGTACGGCATGTTCATTAGTAGGTATATGTCTATGGAAGTAGCATTCATCAAGTTAAAAACGTTCCAACCGAAATTTAAATCAATTCGTTCAATATTTTCATAAGAACTTACAGCAGCCAATCGACGGCCAGGATGATCGAGACGTCCTCGGCGGGCAGGTTCACAGTGTCCAAAACCATCACCATGGTGACCAGGCCGGCCTGCGGAATTCCTGCTGCGCCTATACTCGCTGCCGTGGCCGTCACACTGAAAAATAAAGAAAATATATTCAATAGGGGACTTTTCTGAGTCCATGTAATTAGTTCTACAAACAAGTCGTATTCAAGGCCAGTTGAGAGATTTGAATGGATTAATTTTGAATTTTCCAGGACGGCAATATAATAATAACATAGGATACATTCACAGACAATTATAAAGTTTAATACATAAAGGACAATAGGCAAATACTACGGGAGAAAAATCCACGGTGGACAGAAATGAAATTGTGAGGATAAATTTCTCTGGTTTATCATGGTAATGGTCGCTTTCTTGTGATGAGTGGAAATATAAAAAAAAAAACTTAGTTATATTTACATTATTTATTCGCTGAGATCAATATCTACGGTGATTTCATCTAAATATACCGCAAGGCTTCAACTTGCTGTTGGTGCCTAGCCCAGGATAAAAATTAAACTATACTGGCAATATGCATGCAGGTATAGATCTGGTACCATCAAAAGGAATCTGAAATATAACGTTTAATGCTTGTCGTCTACGAGACCTTTATTTTAGCAAGATGACTAAAAATTACGATAGATAGCTTGATTAACGGTACATAGGCGGGGTTTTCATTTTAATACTTAGAATATCCTCAGTAATACGGTCGTGTTGTTGGGTTTAACATTGCATCACCTCGCTCAACTGCCGTCTTCCTTTCAATTCACTCAGTTTTTTTTAGTGAATAGGCTTTTAATAAACTAGCGCACTTTACCACCAATGATTGCATCACTGCTTACCATCAGGTGGGATTAAACAATTATAAAAAGAATGTATAAAGACAAATGATATACGAACGTAACAAACAGAGTGGCCACGAGTCGTGCGCACAGATGTCAAGTTCCTTGGGGCGCTGTTTTGATCGGTCCGACAAACGGACTAATATTTAATAGTAGTACTCGACTTTTGAATAAATATATTATTGGTTCTAACTTAGTTTTCCCATGGATTCTAAATAAAATAACCATTTATAATGCTGCGTGAATTTATACTCTTTCATTTTATATCATTTTCATATATATCCGCGACCGTGTCGGATTGCGCTCAATGACCTTTTCTTATGGATTCTAAAGTCTAAAATCAATAACGTTTAAGGTCTCAATCAAAGCACAAGAACAAACACAATCTTGCTGTACATCACACTCGTCTCCACAGAGTAGGCAACTCGTTCATGGGTTCAGAGGTAGTCAGTTAGGAAATGCCGGCTTCATCTAGTTTAAAAAAAAAAAACATATGACGTGTAAAAGTGATCAGTGATCCTACTTGCTTAATAAACGATTTCATTTCATTTCAAAGTTTATAACTACGAGGAACATGAGGCAGTAACTAATTCATCGTCCGGACTGAACATCAGTCAGCAATGTTGAGGAGTGAGGTACTGAGATGCACACAGCAGAACCGCCATATAAAGACGGAAGGGTGGAGGAAGATCAAATTTTAACATCATCTATTATATGAAGTGATCATCTCACCTAACAGCAATAATCTTGCCAAACGACATCTCGACCTTCCTGAGTTGCGCGATGAAGATAGCGGCGACGGCCTCGTACAGCGCCGTGCCGTCCATGTTGATGGTGGCACCGATGGGGATTACGAAGCGAGTGATACGTGGATCCAGCCCCATGTCGTCGCAGCAGCCGATCGTTATTGGCATCGTTGCCGAGCTGGAAGGAATATAAACGAAGTAATTTTTTTAATAAAAAATAAAATAAAAAACAAAACATTAAAAGATTTTTTTAATTAAGTAATAAAAATATTGGTGCTGATTCCCTTCTTCACAAACTAAAATAATTTAAGTTCAGTCCATTTTAATAGTTCTCTTTCATTAAGAAATAGACCTGTCAAATTAGTCAGCTCCTGACCTAATTTGACGTATTTTTAGACGCCATGTTTTTAAACTACTGTTACTCTAGTTAGCCGTCCGCGGCGGTACGCGGTGCCGTGTGTGAATCGCCTGAAGCCCTGGCAAAAAGTGCCTTATTCAAAAATTCTGTAAACTGTTAACAGTTTACAGTATTTCTCAATGACACTAGTTTTATATATCAACATTTCATCATCATCATTAGTCAAACCTGGATTTCACAGACTGGTCAAAACCTGCCCTATAACAAATATTCATCATGTCCATTCTTATATGTATAACAGGCAAACATCTCACCTAGAAGCAGTACCAAAAGCAGTAGCCATGACCTGTCCCATCTTCGCAATGTACCGACAGGGGAGTTTCTTAGTGGCCAAGATGAACAGGATACTCAGCGTTCCGAATCCGTGCAAGAACAGTCCCAGCAGTACCGTCATAAAGTAGAGCCCCAACCGACCCACCAGATCCGCAAATGAATCTATTTCCATGATTTTCGCTGTCACCAAGAAGAACACGCCAAGTGGTGATAACCTGAAAGATTGAAAGGATAAACAGAGATTAGACCTTATTGTTCAAGTAGCTTCTTAGAAAAAAGTAAATTTATATGCGGTAAATATGACGCGGCGAAAGAACTCAAACACAAAAAGAATAAGTTGAGTGAAATATGCGTCACAGCAACACAAACCTACCGTCATCTTCATTGGTCCAGATCATTGGATGGTCCCAAGTTGACCTGACCTTTATAGCATCAAATGTTGGTGTAAGTGATAAACGTGACCATAGAAACTTGGTTATGACTGGGGTATTAAACGTTCTCAAAATCCTTTATTAAATTGGACCATAGGACACTGCTCTTGCTTGACTCTAACACCTAATGATAATCCATATAGTTGATATGTTCTCAAGGTTCACTATAACAATGTCATACTAACCAAATAACCCAACCAGTAATGATCATCATGGCTTCGGACAAAGCGTGGAAGAACTCCTGCAGCGGTTTACTCTTGTCGCCCATCTTACCCAGCGTAATGCCCAAGACGATGCTGAAGCAAACCAGCCCCAAAACATTGCTGCCGCTCTGGTACTCGCCTGTGATCTGATATGTCTCCAATTCACCTGGAAAATTTCATAAATATGTGTTTAGAAATACAGAGTCAAATTAGATTACCTAGCGAAACTCTCCATAACTGTTGATACCTCAACATAAATAAAAATATAAAGTATTTCCCTTTCCATTTCCTTCCAATAAAATTAACAAATCAATAAATATATACACATTGACTACAAAACAATGCAAAATTAAAGTATGCTAATTCTTACAGAATTTAACCTACGAGGAGTCGGAACAATTAATATGCTTACCTCTTTAAGAATACTGTTCAGAGAAGAGCTCAGAAAACAAAGATAAAACTAGTACACCACAGCTCACCAACACAATCATCACTCACATTCACACTCATATCCACATGTCACTGCATAATTACTCAAACACATACACACACACATTATCATATACGTAAGCCACTCACACAGCCATGTAATAACACGCATCTTTATGCATGTAATCAACTTATTCCATTTAATCGATGTATTAAAATTAATTTATTATTATTTGCAAATTAATTTCTAAATTACTTATTAATTATTATATTGTGTTTCTTTATTATTTTAATCAATTATTATTCTTTTTATTATTTTGTATTTTATATAGCACGAATGTAATTATAATTCACGAGGGGAATGGTGTTGATACCCGAAATATAGGCTATGCCTAGTTCGGCTACAGACGCTAAACTCTTATATTTTAATCGAAATTGTTGCCACTTGTCATGTACTAAGCTTTTGGAAATAAATTATTATTTTATGGTTTTTGGGGCGTGTCAATAGCCGCTTCGACTGCTAGGAAAGATGTTCTGAATGTAAGTATAAGTTAAGAAAATCAGTTTTCTATTGTTTGAACTTATTTTGATATAATACCTTCTCTAAAGTATACACAAAAAAGGACTGATTTTTAAACTGGGGCCTACCAACACCTCTTATAACAGCGGCCCAAAAGTTGAACTGCACCGCGTTTTTCTACTTTGTCATATCGAACTGGTAACTTTACCTTGGGTTAGGGGCAATCATCATCCAGAAGTGGGGACCGCTTCGGCGGTCACACGTGCGGTGGATCGGCCACCACTCCAGGTGGCTGACGTGACCCGAACTCCGGGTCACCGTCGGGCAACCCGGTCTCCTGATTAAGAGGAGCTGGGAGCTCCGTTTGCATCCGTGCAAACGAGTGGGGCTAAGAGGAAGGACACCTCGCTAAAAAACCCTTGGCTGCTGCGTCTTCTCGCACAAGAAGACGTACCCAGCCCGGCCCCTCCGTATGGCCCCACTGTGGGCCCGCCTTTTAGGTGGGAATCGCCGGCGGGGGATTGGTAGTGCAGGCATTGCTATTTCCCATGACCCCGTCACTCAGGCGATGTCGATGTGCCCTTGTGGTTTTAGTGGGTATTCCCGGCTTCGGCCGGGCGAGTCCCACACACGCCTTTCGGGGTATGGTGCGTAAAGGCATTTCCACAGAGACAAAAAAAAAGGGGGCAATCATCATCATATATATTCCTTCTCAAGGACTTTTTTCTCGGTACGTCATAACTTCCTTCATACTTTATCAATATACATAAATGAGGTATCATTTTAATTAAAGCTTTTCTTGGCCGCTACACCGAGGAAATATACAAATTCCTTACAATTCAGTGGCTTTTCCAAAATTTACGATTCTAAATCGTATGTGCGAATAATGTGCGAATAGTTCGTACGGGTCACCTAGTCCTTCTAAATTTTAGAAACGTCTGATCTCACCCTCAATCTGTTAAAATGACCTTAATTTACATATATGTTTGTCATTTTATCGCCGAGAAGAGGCTGCGACCAGATTTTGAACGTTTTAAATTACGAGAATTGGCTTTGATGTTTGAAGTAACTACTAACTGCGGTCGGTTCCGCTACAAGAAAGGTCATCAAATTATATTTTTAATCATGAACTTATCATATGCAGTGATTAATTCCGGTAAACCTGTTGACACAGTTCTATAAGGCAATAATGGTGGAAAAGGGGCCAAGTTCTACAGTATAGATAGTCATAGTGGACTATAACTCCTCCACGTGTACGTTTAGCACTTCCAGAGGGGCAATTAACAACTCAGAGTAAATTATATATTCTATATATATCCGATAACAGATTTTGTGCCCACTTTGGACTATCACCACCACCACAAATGCACAAATTTGTGACATACTCAGTGACGTAAAGACCTGAATTGCTGGCTGTTCTATTTGTGAACAAAGACTTGAATCTTTTGTTCACAACAGAACAGGCATATATCATCATTTTGCAATAAAAGTCATTGTTCAGTTAACTGGTACACAAATTGTCTGCGCACGCGGTCATTTAGTGATGTTACTGATTTGGTTTTTTCTTACATATGTGTTTAGTTACTCTTGTAGGATAAGGCAAGTATGCTTGGTACCAGAACCTTGGTCCGTTCACTTATTCTTTATTCGTGGTGGAATTATTCTCTGAAAAATTTTCCCTATTCAAGTCTTAGGTGAATATTTTTGATCTAACATAGAACAGCACAGAATTATGAACCTCTTTTCCTTTAGACCCTATTTCGGCCAATCTTCACGAAGACTGACCTTTGTCGCGAGATATTGCATAAGTGTGTGCTCAGACAATGGGACGACACGCGATCTGACCCACACGGAAAGGGATCAGACTCAGGGCCAACTTCGTAACGTATTCTCTCGGGGGTCAATCCAACTTCTAAAACCCGGGCTGTTACTAAGAAATTCTAATTGGAAAAACACGATGCTCGGTAAATGACCTATTGGCGTAGTGACAATAACATTAGGTACATACGACAGCAGGTCAAGCTACCCGAAATTGTCAAATATTTCCAATCAACCTTGAGCCTTAATGTTTTAGCGATATGGTTAAAAATGTAATAAACAAATTTGACAGTTTAATATCTTGATATGCTGTCGTCTGTGCCTAGCTATACATGTCATCATCTATTTCAATGGTAGTTAAAGATTAAAATGCACAACACTTAAGATTTAGCGGGAGTCAAATAATAGGAAGAGAAACAAATAAATCTACCTAGTCGACTTTTAGTGTCATTCTTGTCGTAAACGAGTCTCGTGCGGTATGATGCGATGGTTGCCTGGGCAAGGTTCTCCGGGAACACGTTTCTGAAACAAACAGACGATGTAAATATTACGTAAAACACTAATATAACACTTTTAGTTATTGATATATTATAAGTATATATATATTTGGTAATATTATGTATGTGTATATAACTTAGTCTTTCTTTATATAGTGTTAAGAATTACTTTTTCCCACTCTTCACCACCCGTTCACTTCAGTTCACTGGCAGAGAATGCCTAAGGCATTAAGTCCGCCTCTGTATATTTTGCGAGGGGTGCGAAAGTGTAAATAAAAAAAAAACAGTAGCAATAGTTTTTTATTTTGACAGTTCAACAAGTGTTCAGTTCAATATGTTATTTGCGTTGTTGTGCAGCTGTTCCTCAGGGGTCTGTTCTCTCTGCAACTCTGTTTCTGCTGCATATTAACGATCTGCTGATGCCCGGTATCTATGGGTATGCAGATGACAGCACAGTTGTGGAGAGATACATGCCGGATGCTCGGGCTAGTAGGGAATCAATCCGGTCCGAAAGAGAGGCCATGGTAGAGCGAACGAGTGTTGCACTTCAGGCAGTCTCCGAATGGGGCAATGCCAATCTTGTAGCATTCAATGCCGCCAAAACGCAGGCGTGTCTTTTCACCGCCAAAAGGAGCCCGTTCACCTTGGCTCCTACTTTTCGGAATGTATCCTTGGAGTGTACCGACCGCCTTCAGCTTTTGGGTGTTGAGATTTCCTCGTACCTAAACTTTGGGCCGTTCATTGAGTCCAAGGCCAAGGTGGCTGCCAGAAAACTTGGCGTTATCGCAAAGGTCCGGCAGTACTTCACACCAGGGCAGCTTCTAATGTTGTAAAAAGCACAGGTCCGTTCGTGTGTGGAGTACTGCAGCCACATTTGGGCTGGTGCTGCTAAGTGTCACCTGGCCACTTTTGATTCAGTGCAGTGCAGAGGCTGATTGGTGACCTTGATTTAACTCGAGTTGGTCTCCAAAGCCTAGAGCACAGGCGTAGAGTAGCCAGCCTTTCGGTGTTTTATAGGATACATTTTGGGGAGTGTGCGAGGGAATTGCACGATTTAATTCCCCCATCTCCGTTCCACCATCGGACGACCCGTCGTACGGCGAGTTTCCACCCTTATGTTGTTAACACCTCTACGATCCGGACGAAGCGTTTCGCCTCCTCCTTTATACCGCGTACATCGAGGGACTGGAACAATCTGCCGGCGGCGGTGTTTCCGTCGGACTACAATTTGAGTGTCTTCAAGGCTAGAGTGAATAGGCTTTTAATAAACTAGTGCGCTTTACCATCAACGATTGCGTCACTGCTTACCATCAGGCGGGATTGCGGTCAAGCGCTGGTTTATAAATTAATAAAAAATAAAATAAAAAAAATGAAATGTAATAGAGATCCAAATTATTTTGCAATAGTTGGAGCCTCCAGTTAAACAATACCTGTGACAGGAGATTTCACAGCAGTATACAATTTTTTCAAACCACTATATAGAATCAGCATGCGCATGTGTGTGTGTTTGTATTTGTATGTGTCTGTGCACACATATGAAGCAATGGATTAAAAATATCCTTCAAAATGATTGAGATTATAATTAAAGTGTGTTTAAAAGTACGCAAGTGACCTGAATGATTAAAATAAATACATTACTAGCAATAAGTGAATGAAAAATATGTGGTATAGTTATACATAACGAGCATCCTTTGCTCGAATTCCTTTGGAGTCATTTAAACTTACTAAAATGTGCAAACTGGTCATAAGTACCGTAAACGGCATGAGTTCGCTACTTCCGCTATTATTGTGGCTTCATATAGCTCTAATGACTTCTATGTCTACAACAGTCGCAGCGGACTATCTGCTTACCTTCAAAGAGCCTACATGGCCAGAGATAGCACAAGACAGGCAGGTTTGAAAGCAAAAAGGGGAGGTCTTTGAAAAAGTCTAGAAAAAGTCTGTAAAAATGTATACAACATAATATGACATGTTTATGAATTTCCATTTTTTTCGCAAAGAAACGAAACGTGATTGCTTCAAAGAACTAACTATTATTCGTAACCAGCTTACCTGGGGAATATTATATTTTTCATCTTTACATACATTCATAGATCCTCACAAATTTTTACATTTACTTACAATCAGGGCCGGATTAACCATCTCGGGGCCTCTAGGCACAGCCCCCCTCCCTCTTTTTTTCATGCCACAACAACGCAATTTCAAATTTTTTACCTACTTGAGTAGCTGATTTTAAATTAGTATATTAGTCATTTAATAAGCGATTATTTAAGAATAAAAATTAAATTATAGAAGTTAATAAAATAATGAAAGTTTCTTATACAAAAATAATTACATTAATTTCAATACAATAGGGAACTTGCACTTGATTATTTTTTTGGTGCAAAGCAAAGATCTGGGCTTTACTTAAATAATTTTAAAACTCAAATTTAGAAAAATGCTATATTTATTTTAATAACCGCGTGCAAAATATGATTTTTCAAATTTCGCTCCATAACGCCAAGTCACGTGACATGACGTCACTGCATCGATTTTTTTTTATCAAAGGTTATGGTTAGCAGATTATTAAAAGTCTGAATATTAAATTAATCTCATGTGATCTGTGATTAATATTATAAAACATTAATACGGAACTCCCAAAATGGATTGCCCTTCGACGAGTAGTGAGAATCCTTTCAAGAAAAAATACCAAGTATCATGTTTTGTACCTAAATGCCCATCCAATTCCTTAAAGTTTCCAAACAAACTATTTTTAACAAGAAAAACAAGCAAATTATTTTGTGTTTTTACTTTAAACAAACATCTAAAGTAACATAACCTCAATTCAACTCACCGCGCAAGTTTTTGCCCTTTCATCTCCACACCCGTATAGTTTTTATTTTCCATGAAGAAAAACCTCACCATATCCATGTCTACCTTCGGAAGATTTCTCGAATCTGCTTTAATAAAGCCTATATCCATATTTATTATTTTCGCTAACACCTAAATACAATCCAAAACAATCCGAAATCGATGTAGTGACGTCACTGCTCCCTGATTGGTGTTTCAAATTAAGTTCCATTTCACGTAATTTATACTTAAAATATTAAGTAAAAATAGCATTTTTTTCTTATAAACCTTCCAGTTTAGCAATATCATATCTTGTTGAATTTGAATATCAATATAATATCAAATTATAAGTTTAATGCATGTACCCCATTGAAAAAATCAGACATTCACTCATAGTGTCAATAATTGGAGTTTTTAACTTACAATTTGTAAAAAAAAATCTTTTACCGTGGTTTCATAAAAACAATCCCCTTTTATTTTTTTTTTTGACAGGAGTGCCGCGCCCTTGTCATAGTGGCCCCTAGGCACTGGCCTAAAGTGCCTTATGGATAATACGGCACTGCATACAATACTGGTAGGAGTAAGATTAACGGGATTACGCTCAAGGAAACGTTATTTTGCCATAACAACAAGCCAAAACCCACTATAATCGCCTGATTATAGTGGATTTTGGCTTGTTATGCCCCCTTAGGGTCCTCTAGGGCCCCTACTCTAGACTGCTATTTTTATAAATTTGTTATTTCAAAACGATTCCATTTTTATTTCATTTTACTTAAAAGTTCATAATCTGCTAAATTCATAATGACTGATCAATTATTATCTTTGTCGTCGTAATGTGATAAAATAACATTGCCGTATTGCCATTGTTATAAAACCCGTTAATAGAAATGTTTTTCTAAAAACTAATACTCGATTTGACTTTTCCTGACTAAAACCCACCCGTCTTCCTTCACTTACCTGTGCGCCAGGGCCACGGTTTTTTTTTTTTAACCAACCCGCAACCCTGTCCTAGGGAGCATCGATTCTCGTGGACCCCGTCACAGTGTACTGACATCTCTTTGAGGCGCGCGTGAAAAACAACGCGCCGTCAACCCGGGCCTGGTCTTTACCGTCCGAAATTCAAAGAGTGTGTAAACAGTAAACATCGAAAAAATAATTCTATTTTGAAAACAAAATTATATAATTCTACAACGAACACGTGTTTCTATCTAAGTTAACTGACCTTGAACTGGCCACAATAACACCGAACAGATTGAAAAAGTGCATAAGTGGACAATATTCAGTGGCTCACTGGCCCTCCGTAGCGACCGAGCGAATGATGATTAACCTATTTTCTTATAACGTGCGTGTATTCAATAGTTAACGACATATCTGACGAAAATTGTGACTAAGAAGCAGTAGATATGTAACCGTAAAAGTAAATGGACCTTTGGGATCGCGGTCGTATAGAGTGAGGACTCTGTGCACCCATAAAGTGACCATAGTAAAGACGGTGGCACTGTGGTCCCCTTTACAGTTTGGCCAGGGATGTGCCTTACAGGCCTTGCGCAGCGATGATTCCGGAATTAGTTTCTTAAGAGGAACCCGGACCACACCTATGTGCGGATGGTGATCACCGGGGTGGTTCATCATCCCGACCTAGCTCCACAGAGGTCGGTTGTCTTTTGAAGGTTTCCTCCCGACAAAAAAAAAGATATGTAGCCCTAAAGTTTGATATCAAAATTTTAACGAGATTGAAGGAAGAAAAGATTAACTTTTAATTTTCTTTTAACTTTTTATTTATAAGCACATAATGGGTTTTTATGCATTATTTAAATCGAATCGTTAACTGGAAAACGGATTTTCAAACAGACCGGTTGGACGCGGCCTGCATTCAGCGCTTTCCTGCGATTTGATATTTTCTTAGGGCACTGAGCCTATTTTGGACGAGAAGACATTGACTTTGACACAAGAGCTTCCCGAACGCTGCCCAGCCTAGTTGGATTCGTCTAAACACCTCGTCCTTGGAGCCGGAACTATTGATCTGGAGCAACTATTTTGTGTCTAGAACAGTTGATCCAGATCTAAATCCCGCATAATTATAGACCACTCGTTGAGACACAGGTCTTTCTTTGCTCTGAACAATACAGCAATAAATACCAAAAAAACCACACATACACGATTTAGACATTACATAGTAGACAGCTAAAGAGGGCAATTTCAAAGGGAATAAATCCCTCCAAAAATTTGCGAGGGATAACAGTATTACTGACAAATGAAATCATTCTATTAACTGCGGAAAGTGTAGAGACGACCGCGGGTAAATTTGTTTATGGGCTGGCAACAATTTTGGGCTTGACGATGGGCAAAAGAATTAGAGTATCAGCTCTAGGACTTTTTATACATGATGAGTTTCCACTTTACCATGACAGTAGAAAGTATCCCCAGATGTTTACTTCCTCATTGCTATGACCTAAAGATTTACGCGACTACAATGGTCAAAGTGACTCCCTGAAGTAAATCATTTAAGCTGTATCAATGTATGCTGTATCTAACAGGTATTGCGTCGACCGTTCAACTAACTACCTAAATGACGTTCAATAAATTATTCTTTAGGTTAAAACTACATAAACCAACGCGCGCGGACTGAATTCGTCGCAGCAATTAAACCAGGGCATCTTCCACTACCCGCAGGGAATAAATGGGATAGGCTAGAACTGAGATCTACCGCATGTGAGCTAAGAGAGAGAAGCGATGCGAGCATTATTTTGAAAGGTCAGGCGGTTAAATAAGCGGCTAATTTAACAAAGTTGGCTGCGACTTTGATAGTTGGTCTATACGTGATTTGGATCTAGTGACATCACAACACCTATGTCCCGCCGTCAGTCGCGTGAGCACGATTGTCTAATTTTGATTGATGTGGTACGTAGGGCTGTCTACATTACCTCACCATAGATACAAGAATTTTACTTTTCTATGGTGTCTAGTGTCAGGACGCAAAGGTACTGTCCGAATATTTTACAGAACGAGTAGGTAGTAATTACGGCAGTTGATACTAATAGACAGAGGTATATAGGGGTATAGTATTACCCAATAGTTGGGTTGTAGAAGTCAGATAACCCGCGGCACGCAGCGCAGCAGTCAATTGCTTAACCTCTGTGCCAACCGTGCACCTTGCTGTGATATTAGAAAGGATGTAAAAGCTTAATGCTTTAAACATATGATGTAGAAAGAAAGAAAATATGTTTTTTTAGTGATTATAAACTAGTACTTGATCGCAATCCCGCCTGATGGTAATCAAAAAAACTGAATAGAATGGAATAGGAAGGAAGGTACCAGAAGGAAGGATCTGCGTGGTAACTTCTGCCGGCAGCCGATGTTATGGCCTACCACCGAAATGTTAAGGTATTTAGCTCAGACTAAAAGCCACACAATACCTACGTATCAGGGAGGTAAGCTGCTAAGCTTACCAGCTTACTAGCGTCTATCTAACATTTGTTCATTAGAAATATAACATATCGAAGGTTTTTCTACCCGTGGGAAACACAACAAAGTAATTCAACAGCTCATGTCTCCTGGGTGTTGAGCTGTTGACTAATTACGTTATTAGCTATTGGGAAGGGATTGAAACCTTGTTATATTGGAATCGAGTTAGTTTTAGTATTAAAATACTTGAGAGTTTATCGTACTTAAACTTCCTTATCCTTTCTTATTATCCTTAGAGTATGATTTATCCTTCTATATAAGTTTAAGTACTACAATAGCGGCGGTTAGTCCCCTCTTTGAGGAGTGACTAGAGACGCGCCACGGCGCCCTCCTCTTCCGCCTGACGCAGATCCTCACCGAATACGGTTGTTTCGGAAGGTTCCTGTTCCGGATGATTCGGGAGGGAACTTCAGGGTGTCACCATTGTGTGGATCGCCCTGAGGACACGGTGGAGCATACGGTGAAGGTCTGCCCGGCTTGGGTAAGCACCGCCGTGTCCTCGTAGCGGCGATCAGTGGCAATCTCTCGCATCCGATCCTGGTCCAGGACATGGTCCGGAGCGAGAATGCAAGGCAGGCTGTCATCTCCTTCTGCGAAGCAGTGATGTTGGCAAAAGAGGAGGCGGAACGCGTGAGGAACGGGGATCCCAGCACCCTCTCGCCTCTAACCACCGCAGGAGACGTCCTGGTCGGGAGCCAACATCGAACTCCCGGCCACCGTAGGCGCGGGCCTGCGGGCGGTGAGCAGTGGGCAGCTCGCCGCCCAGTAAGGACCAGGTCCAAGTCACCGGCGCGTCGCGTTTCACGAGCGCCTCAAAGAGATGTCAGCACATCGCGACGGGGTTCACAAAGATCAATGCCTCCTCAGTCAGGGTTGCGGGTTGTTTAAAAAAGAAACCGTGGCCCTGGCGCACAGTCAAGCGAAGAAACACGGGTGAGTTTTAGTCAGTAAAAGTTTGACATGCCCTTTCGCTCCGCCCTGAGCGGGAGAAGTCATTTGATGATTTCCCATCCAAAACAAAAAATGGATGGATCTTTGTTACTCTTTCACGCAAAAACTACTACTAACGAAATTTGGTACACATGTGGTTTATTACAAGGATTTATATATAGGATACTTTTTAACCCAATATTCTCATGGGTGAATGAAACCGCAGGGCACAGCTAGTGTTACAATATTGTTGTTGAATATCTCCTCTGATTTTTTGTGGTTATCGACGGTGAACGCTGCCAAAAACTTAAAGAATATGGAACGCAACCATAGTGGGACCGCGTCCTTCCACTGACCGCCGAACGACGTGGCGATCGCTCTTCCTTTCGAACTGGCAAGCTAGCGAGTCATGGCCGCGATTCTTTAACGTTCACAAAATTTTATTGTTTTAAGTATAAAGTAACCCCCGCCCCCGCTTAGGCCTCAAAATTCAAAATTAATAAAGTTAGGGAGTCTGCCAGTGAATTCTATCGACGTGCGCCTTCTTGTGATCTGGTCTGGTTGTCCACGAACTCCGCATCTAAAGGTTGAAGGTAAATGGTTTGCCGCTTTTAGCACCTTAATCAAAGGGATATACTCCGAATACCACATATTTACAAATAATTTCTAATATATTGCTCTCCTAAATACAGTCCACTTGAATCTTGTTCAAAATTGTCGTGGTAGGCACATTGCCGCCACAATTAGTAATTAGTTTCTGGATCCTATAGCAGAAAGCTAAAACAAATTATTTCTGTGTAACAGTCCTTATAAGATGCATTGGTATACTTAAGTATCTTACAGTGCTAACAATGAAAGGCGTTCTTGACACCGCTCCGTTTCATACAAACGTTTTTTTTTTTTTTTTTGTTTTACAAATTAGAACTTTATTAGCAACTAGCGACCCGCCCCGGCTTCGCACGGGTGCAATGCAGATACAAAATACACAACAGAAAAACTGTGCCACATCAAACGCGACGCCCCGCCATTTTTAAATCTGTAATATCTTCTAAAATATTCATTTCAATCATATGCTGTAAAGGGCATTACAGATCTATACTCGTATTAAATCAACAATTTATTTAAGGCATGAAATTGGATAAGGATTAATGCTGTATTGGTTAAAATCGATTCGAAAATTAGCCAATATTTATCGTAAAAAATAAATGACAAAAAAATGTTATTGTGGGATATCCATAAGAGATAGACATATATACCATCGCGGACTTTTTTGTAGATCTTTTCAATGTGTATAGCATTTATTTGTTTATTTAAACTTTATGCACAAACATTGCACAATGGCGGACTTAATGCCTTAGGCATTTTCAGCCTGCGTTTCACTGCACGCGCGGAAAAATGTAATAAATTACGACATCACATTAGAAACCTCAAAAATAATAGTATTTCTCTACAACTTAATGGATGTTATTATAGATAATTATAAACCTTCCTCTTTGACTCTATCTATTAAAATAACCGCATCAAAATCCGTTGCGTAGTTTTAAAGATTGATCATACAAAGGGACATAGGGAAAGAGAAAGTGATTTTGTTTTATAATGTATAGTGATGAGATGAGAATTAGAATTGTCGCAAGGACAGGCGTCAAGAACTCATTCTTTCGACGGTCCAATGAGAATTCAGGGATCCTAGTTTCCTATTTTTATAAATTTGTCATTCCAACACGATTCCATTGCCATTGTACTAAAAATTCGTAATCTGTTAAATTCATAATGATCGAACAATTATTGATCTCTTAATGGAATGGTGAAAGAATGACACGTACGACTAGCACACGACGTATCATTATTTTAAAAACCGTTAGTGAAATTATTTTCTTAAAATTACCACTCAATTTGAGCATTTATTAATATGGAGTGGAGTATCAGTTAGTGACCACTGGGAAGTCAAAATGATGCCATTTTGTTAGTAGAATACGAAACTTGTCAAAATCGATCATTATGAGATCACTGACCGAACGAACAGACCCCTGGTAAGTCGTCAGTGTAAGCAGTGACATGGCTAAGGTAATGACCGCCAGCAAAAGAAACAGCTGATCGAAAATACCTACTAGATAATGATTACCCAATAATAGCTTTTGCCCACGGCTTCACCCGCTGGCATGTCGCAAAATATCCCATGGGAACGTACTGTCAGGACTGTTAATTTCTGTAGGGAAGAATAGACAATATTACAAAATTGAAAATCTTTCTACAATCTGACTTTAGTATGTTGTCCATCGATAAAATCCGTTTAATGATACGCTTGCTGATCTTTAAACAATGATGAATAAAACACATTTTTGTATCAGATCACTCAGAAAGTATTTCGACAAAAAGTTTTTATGTATGAGAAACTGGCCGGTTATAATTTATTTAAAAAATATGATTATTTATAAAAAGATCAGGCTGTATGGCTCTGTACCGCTGCCTTTCCTTATGGGAAAAGAAGAATGCTACTACTGATTATTTATAATTAATAATAGGTACGTTCCAAATTCAAAACTTCCCTAAACACGTATTTATTTCTCGATTTGTGTATCTCCCGGCAGCCCTACGCTGTATGTAGGGCGCAGTATAAATAAATGAACGAAACGACAAGCGTGAACTGTGGCACGCATCGCTCCTCTGACACCGGCTGCAATTGACAATTACTTACGTAGTCATACAACACTCATACTACACAAAGTATATTGCACGTATAGTACAGAACAAAGCTACTACAATCTGTAAGATTTATTTATTAGATTTCTAACTTTGTCTCTAAAGTATTAAGGCTCAAGGTTGATTGGGAATATCTCACAGTTTCGGGTAACTTAACCAGCTGTCGTCCGTACATGTTTAGCCTGTCATATCTACATGTCAAATACAACCCTATAATAAACGGTTTTTGATGCGTGGTCAAAATTGTAACTAACGCCGCCATCATCTTTTGTCAATACAATTTCTGAAATAATTAGAAAGAAAGGAAAAACTTAGTATAATTGCGGCAAACATGACGCAAAAAATTAAAAAAACAAATATATATATGAGAAATGGTTAACAGAACATGCAACACATCCACGCAAAACGGCTGTCGCTCAGCATTATGCTGCGACTCTATATAATTTTATATGGGTTTTCCAATAGCGCGCCCCTTTCAATGTCATTCATGCGCCAAATTGATTGTCATTGTAGCACTCCAGGTACGCTATGTATTTGATGAATCAAGAGATTTGAGAACTCCCTTTGAACGCAAACCGCGGCGGGGTCCACGAAGACCGATGCCTCCTTGGTCAGGGTTGCGGGTTGGTTAAAAAAAAAACCGTGGCCCTGGCCGTCGTATGGGCAAGTGAAGAAACACGGGTGGGTTTTAGTCAGTAATAGTCTGACTGACACGCCCCTCCGCTCCACCCAGAGCGGGGGAATTTGATGATTTCACATCCCAACAAAAAAAAAATGTAAACCCACATGCGGAGTTTTGAATAACACACTTTCAGTAAAGGTTTTCATTTTGACAGTTCAAACACATTCATTGCGTATTTACATTGCTGAGCAGTAAATTTTTTCGAATATATGAAGTAATGTATCAAGGATGTCCTTTAAAGTGATTTGGATTGAGATTGATGATATATTAGGCAATTAGGGTACTGTTTATTTGACTAAGGAAGATATAATCATCAATTCGAGTTTGACTCCCACACGGAACAAATATTTGTATGGCCCACAAGTTCCGGGGCCTGGACGTTTGTGTATGTGAGTTTAAATGTTTGCAAATGCATTCACGATACAGGAGTTAGAAAAAAATATATGTGAATAAAGTATTCACTGAAATGCCTTTTTTTTGGGACAAAACCCGCCACACTTTTTCCCACCCACTGCAACTCCTGAAAGCCAGAATCAACAGTGGAGACCGTCAGAAAAACGCCGAGCAGTGAAGCTCGCCGAGTCCCGGTGAACGATTCAACTGTCTTGGGCCCCGCAACGAAATTAATCAGAAAAGAATAGCGGAGGAGTAAGAAAAAAGATATTTTTTCCACTTCCCTCCATAACAAGCAGGAGACAGAACAGAACTAGGCCAATCGGCACAAAGGGACGTTATTGCAACTGGGAGAAGTCCAGATTGCCAAGCACCACGGAATAAAATTTGATTAAGAAACTGAAATGACTTGTCGAAATATTGTAAGGACTTTTAATATCAAATTATTATGCATAACTTTGAATGACTCACTGGATTTATGGTATCGGACGCGCCGCGAGGCCCGCGAATATTAAATTTACTTAAGATGAAGTAGGTAATTTGTAGATGATATATTGAACAAAATATAATTTGCGACGATAACAAGTAGTATGTATTATAGACTTACTAGCTGACCCGGCAAACGTTGTTTTGCCATATAAATAATAAAAAAAATTTAGGGGTGGACTACCCCTAACATTTCGGGGGATGAAAAATAGATGTTGGCCGATTCTCATATAGCGGATAAGCACAAAAAATTTCATCAAAATCGGTCGAGCCGTTTCGGAGGAGTTTAAGTTCAAACACCGTGACACGAGAATTTTATATATTAGATAATCATCTGTCTAAGTTCATACGAGCAGTATTGACAGATATTTCAAGAAATAGTCATTCAACAGGTAAAAAACGTTGGAATTTGAAAATGACATTTTTGCCGGCTATCCTGCCGTTACCCAGGTACAAAAATAACTAGAATTTAGACTTTTCTGTTGATTACAATAAAGTTCACTTTGCCAATAAGCATGTTTAGTAGTGCAAAATCAAATAATGCAACCAAGTATAACATCTATTGCCTTCTTAAACACTTACAGTAGTCTGTACTCACTTATCTCCACCAATATGAGCATGAAAGTTGTTAAACAATTGGAATTTTACTACAGCGTTGAGGAACGGGCAAAAGAGGAATAAATCAGGTGTTGGGTAATTAGGGGCATTAGCACAATATCCGTGACCTTAGAACTTTGCTGACCAAGCAGGGCTAGCAATTGAACGCCTAAATAGGTTTAGTTTTTATTCACTTCTGTTTTGCGCGGCTCTCCGACTCCTGAATGATTAATCTACACACTAAAAATAACGCTGTTGAGTTTATTTATTTGAACGCGCCTCTGAAACTAAGGGTAGTCTTTGAAAAAATATTTTTGAATATGATAGCCCACCCTTCGCGACCTGTAGGAGCCGAGCAACAAAGTTAGAAATGGTGAAAGGTGATGCGATGCGACGGGGTGGGCTAGGGAATCCAGAAACCTCACGAGGGCGAAGGCGCGGCCAAAGGCTATGTAATCAAGTTAAGGGAGAGCGGCCTCTCCTGGCACAAGTGTTTTCAAACTTAAAAGGAGAGGTCAACCTCAATTTTGTTTGTACCAACTTAGTTTTTGAATAAAATATTTTTCATTTTCATATAGGTACTATAAATCGTCGTGTGGTGCCGTCGCCACTTCACCTATCACCGCTCGCGCGTTTTTAGTTTTATTGTAGGTAATGCGTTATATTTTAGATCTACCTACCTATGTAAGTACCTATTTTAGATTATAATGTTGTTCACAAATAAAATTTGATTCCCTTTTTTTATAATAATAAACTAGTCCTTGACCACAATCTTGCCTGGTGGTTAGCAGTGATGCAATCGTTGATGGTAAAGTGTTGAAACTAGTTTATTAAGAGCCTATTCACTGAAAAAAACTGAGTGAATAGGAAGGAAAAAGTCAGTCGAGCGAGGTGATGCAAAGTTAAGCCCAACAACACGACCAATATCCTGCGTCAGAGGCAAATTGATCTGGAGACCCTCCACGACAAGTTGCTCTGGCAACTCGAAAATGTGATTATTTCTATTAATTTTTACGCGTAATACCTCTTCTGTACTATTCATTCTGTGGTTTGAACAACAACGACATATACTAAACAGTATTAACAAACAAACCGAACAGCAACTAATAACTGCGTAGCTAAATACATATCGGCACTCTGGAGCCAGTGCCCAAAATTGATGATACAACTTGTCAAACCGAGAGACGTTGCAGATCCTCTGCGTATACTTCTACCATAAGCTGTAGGTATTGAAGGTTGGCCAATAGGTCTTAAAAGACACACCTTCACATCCCTGCCACAGCGTAAAAACCTCAGACTAAAATATTGCATCGCCTAATGCCTTTGAAGATCCATTCAGAAAAGTGGTTGTTAAATTCACACCTTTAAACAAATTCATCATCTGACTTATATGACTATTATTGCTACATCATTAGCATTAACTATTTCTCCTTCAAACCCTTATCCGTTAAGTGAACCGTGGATGAAAGGTAGCTCCTTTCTAAGATAGCCATCAATTTATATTGTAACGTGTGTTTCTCACAGCTAACCATGATAATTCTGAGGTTTTTAGATTAAAAGTCTTCTACATATCACTTCAGTTTGCCACGAAGCTGTGTTAAAAGAAACCACATCATAATTGAGTAGCCCACATCACAATCTGAGTTATTTGAAGAATATTGCTTATTTATTATTGATATTTCAACGTATAGAGGTCCACTGCTGGACAAAGGCCTCCCCCAAAGCATTCCACGATGACCGGTCTTGTGCGGCCCGCATCCATCGGCTTCCCGCTTCCTTCCTTCCTTCACCAAGTCATCGATCCACCTTGTTGGGGGCCTCCCTACGCTGCTTTTTCCGGTACGTGGCCGCCAGTCCAAAACCTTACTGTCCCATCGGCCATCGGTTCTACGAGCAATGTGCCTCGCCCACTGCCACTTAACTTTAGCGGCTCGAAGAGCTATGTCGGTGACGTTGGTTCAAAAAATATTTGCTCAACAAAAATCACAGTGCAACCAAGTAGTACTTAACGCTTTAAAAAAAAAGTTGTCCCGCACTAGGGATTATTCCTTTATCGCCACACAAATACTCGTTCTGTGCGGGAATCGTGCCCGACACGCAGCGCAGCAATCTTACGATATTTCTATATTATTTCTAAGTAAACAATTAAAAAGAATAACTGACAACAACGTCATTCGCAGCCGGAACTGGAAACTACAACTGTGTTACCTCAAAATATGTAATATATTCAAATCATGTATATCATTTTATCAACCTAATTTAGCGCGGGTCACCCGGATGGCGAAATTAGCCGCCATGTAACACCTATTAAGAGTGTTAAGCCAATAATTCCGCGTCATATTATATGATGCGGACTAGTTAGTATGGTAGACGAATGTTCTAGAAAAGTCGGTTATATTTGTGCTTAAATGTTTGTTTGCACGTAGGAAAGTGAGATAATGAAGTAAACTAGTCTACTTATTAAGGAGGAGGTAATATGGTCCGCGAAATTCAAAGAAATCATTAATTTCGTACGGTACGGTAAAAAAAAATAACGCCAAATGCGAGGCGGACTCTTGCAGGAAGATTTCGGTACCATTATCTATACAAAATAAAACTATGTATATATATTCTGTTTTTAGTCTTTGTTGTTACAGCTGTAACAAAAATACATTACCTGTGAAAATTTCAACTGTCTAACCATCACCGTTTGTGAGATACAGCCTGGTGATAAACAGAGTCGTGGTGGCCTAGTGATTAAAACACCAGCCTCTCAAGTATGAGTGCGCGGGTTCGATTCCAGGTCAGGCAAGTACCAATGCAACTTTTCTAAAGTTATATAAACTTTCTAAGAATATCTTGGACACCAATGACTGAAGGTGAAGGAAAACATCTTGAGGAAACCTGGACTTTAAGTCTGAAATCGCCAACCCGCTTTGAGCAAGCGTTGTGATTACGCTCAATCCTTCTCTGTATGAGAGGGGAACTGTGCCCAGCAGTGGGACGATAAAAAGGTTGATGATGATGATGATGATGATGATGATGATAAACAGAGAGATAGTCGGCATGTCCTATAACCAAAAACTCTAGGACACGTGATTTCTACCAACTCGAACTATACCCACGAAGTGTATTACGGCCCACTTCCTCACATCAAGTGGAAACCTGTGTCCCATTACACTTTCAATCACAATCAATAAATAATCGTACTTACATCATTTAGAGATTATTATCAAAAAGCCTGCTACAAAATTGCTTCGGATAATCCTGCTCCATATTGTATTCAATCGTCCGTCTAAGGTCTCCAATGTAAAGAGGATTTGCCTTTGCATTTCTCCATTTATAAAAAAATATTATTTCATTTTTCCGGGAATAAGAGGAAAGTATCTACGCGCCTTGGTATCTATGGCTATTGATTTGCCATGGTTCCTTCATAAACGATATTCAAAGCCGTTGTAATTTGTAGGCCATTAAATTTTTCCGAACACGTGTAAGTAAATAGGTAATTTATATACTTTTTATCAGAATTTAGTTACTAATTAAGGACTCAATAATTTCCCATTAATTAGCTTTGCCATACTGTTATATCCTACGATTATGACTGATGTAGGTGAAACCGCAAGCTGCAGCTAGTTCATTATAAAGACTAACCTTATCAAATCCAGCAGTGTATCTGACGTCAGAGTATCCTTGATGTTTAGTTTGGTAGTGTTAATCTGGGTGTAAGCCTCTGGATCCTTGCCCGGCTTGATGGTAGTAACCAAGGCTATGCCCAGCATCACAGCACATACCGTCGTGGTCATGTAGTAGATAATCGCGCGGAGACCAACCCTGTAAATAATGAGGAGTTAGTTGCTGGTTGCAGCACGAGAATTGATCACAAACCCCCTTTTTTGACAAACAAAGCACTCTAGATAGATAAAAGCCCTTGCCCAACAGTGGGTCAGTACAGTGGGCTGATTATGTAACACACTATCAGTTGCAATAATTTTCACATTCAAGATCTTTAACATTCATTGCCTTATTTACATTGTTGAGCAGACCAAATTTTCGATCATATGTAGCAATTTATTAGCAATTGCCTTCAAAATTATTCAGATAGATATTAATAGTGTGTTACGTAATTAGGGTGAAGACTAGGTATACTAATAAAGCACAACGATTAAAGATAGGAAAATTAATTCAGATGACCCAACCGAAAATTTTAAGGAATATTACAATATACATACAATATTGACACGCATATGAAGGTGAATTCTTGCGTTCGATAGAACTAAGAATTGTGGACTCACATTGCCAAAATTATGTTTGGCGAGAACGTGAACGAGAAGCTACTGGTACAAGTGCTAATGAGGAGATATCTTCCAATATCACTGAACCATAATCTCGTCAACATGCGTATACTGCTCATTCTCATTCTAACTTATGATCTTTCTTGGTCTGTCTTGATCTTTGGAATAACGCTCAGATGCCCAAGCTCAAGGTTTACCAAAAGGAATAAAGCATAGCATTTCACAAAGTAAAAACATAATATGTTCCCAGACAGGCAGCGCTGATGTTGGTGATAAGTCTGCGAAGCTGAAATCGGTTGAACAGATCACACTTTTGCAACGAGATAGATGGGCCATGACCGTTACACAAAGAGTCTTTGGAGGTGGGTGTCGTCATAGAGAAAAGCCTATGACATACTGGCGGAACGATTTAGACTCTTGTCTAACCGATTAGCCACAGAACAACATAACGAAAATTGTAAAAAAAAAAGGGAGACCTTTGCCCAAAAGTGGGACAGTACAGGTTAACTAAAAATTAAGGGACTTTGCATTATGACGGAAGAAGTTTTTTCAAAACTTCCAAACATTCTTGTTAAACACTTTTTCCGTTTGACAAAAAGTGCAGATGATCAGCGCATCAATTCCTGAAAAGTTAAGCAAAGTCGGTTTACAATGGACTCTCAACAGTGTCAATCCCTATTGACACTGTTGAGAGTTCATTGTAAGCTGACATTAGTTCGTGACAGTAGTTCGGAATGACAGCTAAGTATTCACAGTGAGATGGCCAAGTAGCCACTAACACAGCTGCATTGCTACAAAATGGTAGTTAGTTGCAACATGGCTCTACTAAATGTCTTGTTCTTCTCAGCCAAAAGGCTTTCATTCCATTGCTATAATACCCACTCTAGTCAGGCGGGTTGGGGATCCGAGTAATTTGCTATTCCACAGGAGAAGCACTGCTGCCCGCTTCCCTGGTGAGAGTTCCCTTTAGTCGCCTCTTACGACACCCACGGGAGGATACGGGTTAGTACTATTTTATGCCCGGTACCACACGGGCATGTAACTGGCTAAAACTATAACTATAGCAGGACGGATACAGACAAAACCTAAACTACTTAACAAATAAAAACCAACTCACTTGCCAGATAAACTCAAATCCAGAGACCCAATAGCGGAAACGATACTGGACACTAGCAGCGGCACTATAAGAGACTTCAGCATCCTAAGGAACAGCTCTCCAGGGTACTGGAAGTACATAACATCACGACGCGACCACTCATGCCCCGAGGCCCGCAGGCCGCAGCCGAGGATGGTACCAGAGACCACGCCGATGATGGTCAGCATTGTAAGGAGGTTGTCGCGCACGAACGACACGCATCGGTTTCTTCGAATTTGGAGCGGCATGGTTGTTGCTTCTTGTTTCTGGGGATAGAAAAAAAAAATTATAAGCAAGTGGTGTGTGTATGTACATAGTCTGCAGGACAATTTCATTTTCTAAAAACGTCCAAAATCCAATGTATGTGAGCGAAATCAACGTAAAAAAAATGCTGTAAAATTAGCAATATCTATGTTAACACAGAGACACCAAGGAAGGGTGCTTTTCTTAGTTCTGCATGACCAAGTTTTGTCTCTCGCGTCATATAGGTATACGGATTTATATGTGCGCGCATGTAGCGAAGCGATACAGCTGTCGATTCGCCACACCGTCAGCTGACGGACGGAGCGCGCGAAGCGAACGGAGGAAACTACGGAAATATTGGCGAGCCATAGCTTAGCTCGTTAGTTGGCGTTGTGAACCCAAGTATGAAAAGAGGTGAAACGATGTCGTCCGCTTGGCCCGCTCCGTCCGTCAGCTGGCAGTTTGGCCTGCGCTCTATTGGTTACAATGCAAGTGCGCGAACGGTAACAAAAAGTTTCCGACTAGCAAGCCGCTCAATCGAAAATTGTACTAATAAAAAGTAGCGTTGGAGTCAGTTCAAATTAGTGTTGTTACGGATGCAAAAATTTCGACTTTCGGCAAATGCGGATGCGGATGCAGACGTTGCGAATATTCCAACAAGAAAGCGGAAATTGACCGATTCCAAAAAGTCAATGTTTATTTGTTCCATTACCCTAAGATTAGGCTGAATGTTCTTAAAATTATAAAAATTGTTCTCTGATCTTCTCTTATACTCTTATGTCGTTAAATGTATTGACTGACGTTGTGTTTATGTTCAGTGACTTAATACTAGATAACATAATTAAGTAAATATATTAACGACATAATATGATCTCACTTTAAAATAACCAATATCATAATCTGCCTATCCTTTTCGCAAAATCTTCATCAGCATCTTGGAGTCGGCTTCAAGTCTAACCAAACAGGCCTATCTGACTCCGATAACCCAGTTACTTTGTAACACAAAACTCCTCTTTAAACTGATGGTCAGACTTTCGGACATCTAACAACCCGTAACGACTGTCAAAGATATATAATAACTGTAGGGGAACTGTAGCTTAACCGGTTTAATAGACCTGTACGGTTGTTATTAGAATAAATAAAATATATACAATACTAGCGGCCCGATACGTGCTTCGCTATGTATAAAGTGAAATAATAAAAACAAATTTATTGGATCATCAAAATTATTTATTCAAACATTTTTTTTTAATTGCTAGCAATTTTAAAACTTAACCCAATACGAGTACATTTATGTAGATAAACAATATTCTTTGTTTTTCTATTTCTAGCATGTATAAACAAACGACTGGGGGTACAGGATATTGTAATCGTTTGAACTCAAATGGCATATCAATTGGGACCATAGGGATACGCGGTATCAAACAAACTTCTCCTTTTGATTTACCAGTTAAAATCGTAGCTTCAATTAAATTTGGCAATAAGTTTTTCACTGCCAATTTGATGCCATTACACAGTTTTGGTGGATTATGACATTACAAAGAAAGTGGCACTGAATTTTATGTATATACATATATAGATGAGATGATACTCAACCGTTCATTGAATTCATTTTTTACAAAAAACGTGATAAATGACGAACCGCTCATTCGATTTTGTTCAAACTTCACATAAACCATCTACTAATTAGTAACAACAACGCCTAAATATTTGGTTTGGATAGGTGAGTCCGTTTTTGAGTTATAAAATTACAAAGAAAGTGGCACTGATTTTTATATATATAGATTTAAAGAAAACCCTGTCCGATCCGTGAAGGTATTGTTAGGTATCGTTAACTGATTCTAATAATGCATACAAAGCCGGGCTAAACTTAAGAAAAAATCCCCCTAAAAAATAAATATTATTTCGAAAAAGCGAGATAACTTAATACATGTGCGGTAGGCAACACGGTAGGCATACATGCGCAGGTGCAGGGGGCAGGGCATGCGGCACATGGTTGCATCATTCATAATAATTTTGTCTAAAACGGTGTTGTCACTTTATAAAAAAATAGCAAATTTTGGGGAAGTTGGAATTAATTCGTGGAAAAAAAACAAAATTCATTAGTATTATTACTATGATGATTATGTAAAATTTCATATTTTATTTAATCATGTGATTACCTATCCTTTATTATCCTTTTGGGTCGGACGGGGTTTTCTTTACATATTGTATTGTCGGAGTCAGGGAATGCGGAGCAATAGGTTCGTCAGCACCTTGGTGTGGTGGTACGGACTCCATTTCTTAACTGAAGTTTTGAATTAAATCACGACGTGTAAATATGCCCTCCAATTTTGACAATAACAATTTAAATAGGCAATCCGACAGTTTCGCCCCTGAGAAGTGTCCTGGTTCGCGCCTCCAAGCGAAGTGACCGTTCGGTAGTCCCCACTTTCCAAAACGACTCTGTCCACGTAACGTTCAAAATAATGTCACTGCGTTTGCTCCACTACTATAATATTATTAATAATTTATTTATTTAAAGACAACAATGGTCCAATGGTTAGTAACTTATCTACTAAGGGTTAGTAACACTTAAAAAACTAATCATGCCTGCCGCACAAGCAATGCTAACCAGTGCCTAAGCACCGGCGCATCGTACGTGTCAGCCATGGCTTATAGGATGCTGTTAGCGCTGGTCCTAGTTCTACCTAGCAATGAGGCCGCCTTTTTCCTAATGATGGCATGAAAATCATCAACCCGCGAAAGCGAACATAGACGGACGCACTGCAGTACCTAGGTAACTCTAACAGCACTATGGAACTCAAATGAGCAACTCTTATGAAAACGAGACCGACAATCCACGACATATATTTTAATTCAAAATATGAACCCGCCGGTTAAGCGACATACATATGACTGCATCAATTTAGTTCTTCTTCTTCATAACCTATTTACGTCCCCACTGCAAGGGCACGGGCCTCCATCAATGATATGAGGGTAAATGACATACTAACCACGCTTGGCAGATGAGTTGGCGAGGGTTTTAGTATAAATTGAAGAGTTTTCCTTCTCCGTGTGCTGGTGACTTTACACGGAATTTGGCTTAATCGCCTTATACGACATCTCGGTCGTGTGAGGTGAGGGTGGCCTATTCTACTCTGCCGGGTACCACAAGGCTAGCCAATCAATTTGGTTAGTTACTGTCAATTTACATTGCATACAAAGCAGTTGGCTCCATTATCATATTTGTTTTGTAGCTTAAAGCATTAATAAGTTCTTAAACTTGATCTAGAACAGGGTGTCAGACTCAGAGATTCCTGGGAGTGTCCGGCGAAATTGGCCATAAATCATAATAATTATGTGTTGATAAAACGACGAGACAATTCCTATCGCTCTCGTTGGAATCGGGTCGGGTAGGAGGGCTATAATTCAGATCTGTGTGGGACATTTCAATTTAATGACTTTCGATTTTACTTTATTTTTTAAGGGAGCAATCATCAACAAACTTTTTACCGTCCCACTGCTGGGCACAGGTCTCCTCTCATACAGAGAAGGATTGAGCGTAATCACCACGCTTGCTCAATGAGGGTTGGCGATTTCAGACTTATAAAGTCCAGATTTACTCAAGATGTTTTCCTTCACCTTCAGTCATTTGTGTCCAAGTTATACTTAGAAAAGTTACATTGATACTTGCCTGACCTGGAATCGAACCCGCGCACTCATACTTGAGAGGCTGGTGTTTTAACAACTAGGCCACCACGACGTTAAGTTTAAGGGATCATTGCTCCCTTAAACCGTCGTTTTAAGGGAGCAATGATCCCTTAAATCAATTCTTTGGACGCTTTTGTCGCTTCATCGACTATTTCACGATAATTTTATACCTAAACATTGGTGATTTTATTACAGCCTGGCCTCTACAAAGTACCCTACCAAAGCAGTGGGTACCTTAGTACTTTGTAGAGGTCTAACCAGGTCATATTGACCTTCGTAAGTAGAAATCTAATATTGACAGTTCTGGAAATGCTTATTTGATTAACCTATCTTTACTCACAAATGGAACAATGAAAATTGTTGAATCTCAAAGCTGAAGCTTTAGTGTATTTTGTGGCGACATTTATCTAAAAGCATTCATTCGGTTTACAAATAGTCTAACTATAAAATTAGGAATTGGTGAAAAGCGCATATACCTATAGTACATAAATATTATAAAACTTAGTCTTTGAATTTGTGTTTCCTAACCCAACCAAACCGAAATATAATCATGACTTTGTAGATGTGCTAATTATGTAGCAGGAAACAACTATGTGTTAAACTGTAACTAAAAATAAGGTGGATATATGTATATATATGTATCATCATCATCATCATCATCTCAGTGTTAATCCCAGTCGCATCCGAATCTTTTTCAGCTTTGGAGTCAGGGGTCCGCTTTACCAGTCTAACTGCTGATTTTCGGCTAAACTTCGATATTTTCCGTGAAGCGACTGCCGTCTGACCTCCACAACCCGAAGGCGATATGAAAGCATTGCAGTTAGACCAATTGTTGGACTTTTAAGGGCTCCAACAATCCGTAGCGACTGCCATTAGATGCTATTAGATATGTGTGTGTATAATTGTATATGTATACGAACGACATTTAAAACAATCGACCGCCGAATACCCAAAGTACATTTGCCGCACTAAAATATATGAAGCTTTTGATTCCTGTAACGCTTTTGTAGTTTTTGAAGAATAAAAATATGTTCTAAAGTGTAAATTTGACATTTAAAACTTGCTGATACAAAGCCTAATTTAAGCAAGCATTTCTTTATTTTGTACTAGTTAATCCAAACTAGGAGATATCCTGGTCACCCTACCGTGACCGCGCTGCGTTCCTCAGTTAATATTAGGAGTAGCTCTTGGCAGAGCTCGTCGACCTATTGTAGTCTCGGCCTAGCACGTGTACTAATATCACTAAACACGCAAGTCGCAAGGGTCATAACGACAAGCAATCGTAAAATCACATTACAGACCTTTTGATGTACAGTAAAGGTCAAAAGTGCATTACCACTTTTGAACTTTATTGCTCTAACAATAAGCGTTAAAAGTGATACTCCACTTTTGGACCCTTACTGTACCTATGTTTTCTTCAAACATAAGCATAGCTCACTGCTGGGGTTTAAGCTTCTTCTCTGTGGAACCCAAGACTCAGTTTGGGTTATAATATCCCTTGTCTTCGATTTTTTTTGGTTCTAGGACCGTCGATGTCGGGTTCCTCACTATGTTTCCCGTTTCCGTTTCCGTTTTGCCGTTTTGGGTGCCTTGTTCTGTTTTCTCCAGGACGAACAGTATACCACTAACGTTGAAAACGGAATAGGAAAACACAAGACTAGTTTTACTGAATACCACTAATAATCGATATACCACTCTCAGCAGTAACGTTTTTGTAATTTTTTAACTTTACTCAGCGAGCAAAAAGTTAAAAAAGTTAAAGATGCACTAATTATCTTAGTGCATCTCTAACCGGACTGACTCCAACCTCTATTTAGACAAAGACAAAGTCTCGCCGTCGTCAGACAAATTCTTGCCGCCAAGCGATTCGATGCGCCAAATGTTGTTATGTCGGGAGTTTGGTCGTGGAGGGCCTCCAGATCAATCTCCCTTTGGCGCGACATCGTTGGTGGTGTTGTTTGGTTTGGCATTGCATCACCTCGCTCATCTGCCGTCTTCCTTCCTTTTCACTCAGTTTTTCGACTGAATAGCCTCTTAATAAACTGGCGCGCTTTACCATGAACACGCTTACCATCAGGTGGGATTGCAGTTAAGCACTAGTTTAACTTTATATAAAAAAAAAAAGTTAGAAAAAGTGAACCAATAGGCTTTTTCATCTGCCTAGTCTTTTCCCAACTACATTGTGGTCAGCTTCCGATCTAACTTGAGCTGAATATCAGTATTTTACATGAAGCGACTGCATAGCTGATCTCTATAACCCAGTTACTGTGTAGCAAATTCACCGTTGGTAAGTTTTGTGGCCAGATGTCGGGTTTCTGACAACCCGTAAAGAATGTCAAAGATTTACAAATGACAGTCGGGACCAACGGAACCATAGAATAAACCCATCCACAGATTAACCGCGGCAAGCGTAGCTTAACCTGATCGATCGACCTGTGCGGCGATTATTTATTTAAAGCACAGCCACATCACATACCATTAAACATATGCTAGAGTAATTTTAATAAATAAAGGACTAATGTACATGACAAATCCTAAAAAATAATTTAATATCCATCAGATAGATTTATAAAAAATATTGAACACGTATTTTTTATTTTTTCTTTCATTCAAATACTTATGAAGATATATTTATTTGAAATGTCGCATGACGTCACGCCGTGGTACAAAATATAGCACGGCGTAACGTAATTAGCCCCCACTCCGTAACTTTAATACGCTATATCTCAGTAGTTATTGGTAATTACGACAAAATAAAAAATACGGCTCTTAACTTTTTTTAATATCTATAAGACGGACTAATAATTTTTTTTTTTATTTTCATACCTTGGATACATCCCTATTACCGTGTAAATAGCATTGATTTATATATTTTACTGCTTCGAAAAATACATTACGCTACACTAAGACTAATATATTATTATTTAGCCGATAGCACTTCTCTAGTAATAAACAAAGGAGATGTTTCAGAAATGTATGGAGCCTGGGCCAGCACATTGTACACTTAATGCTAGGTATAGTTACGCTATAGTTAACTGTTTTTAATGTTAATTTCCCATATTTTGGCTTAGTCTTTATACAGATTCAATTTAACACGGCCAAGGAGGGCAACACAACTACTAATAAATATGGTGGTCAGCAATAAGCGAAATAAGATTTTGACAGTGACATTTGATTGACGTGTCATGTATCTAAGGCTATCGTATCTATATTATGTACCATATGACTGCGAAAAAAACAAAACATGAGTTAAGAACATACGGGCCATTAAATAAACACATTCAACTCAAACCAACACTCGACACGAACAACAGCAGGGAAATAGAACTGTCAAAGTCGTCAATCAAACGTCATAACCACTGTCATGGCTACCTTGATAAAGGGTTATCTCACTAAAAAACGTTTAAAATATTTTATTAATAATAATATTTATATTTATTTTTAATAAATATTTTATTTTTTCCTTTTTATCTATATAGCGTACATAGTGGTGGCCCAAAATGAAACATCTCCTTTTGCCAATTTGTCTCTGATTATTAGGCCGACCACATTATCAACTTTTGTTTCGATGATGTGATCTACATCATACAAAATTCAACCCTTTTTTTTGTCTTGGATGGGAAATCATCAAATGACCTCTCCCGCTCTGGGCGGGGCGGAAGGGCGTGTCAGACTATTGCTGACTAAAATCCACCCGAGTTCCTTCACTTGCCTGTGCCCCAGGCCCACTGTTTCTTTTTTAACCAACTCGCAACCCTGAATCAGGACGCATCGGTGTTCGTGGACCCCGTCACAATGTGCTGACATCTCTTTGATGTGCGCGTGAAGCACAACGCGCCGTCAACTCGGGCCTGGTGAATATCGGGTGGTGAGCTGCCCGTAAGCCCGCACCTGCAGTGGCCGGGAGTCCGATGTTGTCCCCCGACCAGGGCGTCTCCTGTGGCGGCTAGAGGCGTGAGGGCGCTACAATTCCCGCTCCCTCAAGCTCTCCGCCTGCTCCTTTGCCAGCATCACTGCTTCGCAGAAAGAGGTGACGGCCTGCCATGCACTTTTGCTCCGGACCATGACCTGGACAAGAGCCGGACGCGAAAGATCGTCGCCAGGAGGACATTGCGGTGCTCTACCAAATGCTCTAAATTCAACCCTAAGGCATGAATATTTGGATATGGAAACCTTCATCAAATCACAGCATCCATTTTCGCTTTGCGCTGCGCGGGCGCACGTGGGAGCATGCGGGACCCCCCGCACGGATGTCGTCGCGGAAATCTTTATTTAGCGGTATCGCTATCAATCCGCGTCCCCCTTCGCTCACACGCACCGCCTAACTGCCTGCCCTGATCTACCTATCTCATACTAGGGCTATGTTAACTGACAGATACGTAGTTTCATTTGGATTAACTTAACTGAACTAATTTTGAAATTAAAAATATCAAAACTATTGTAAGAATGTGCCTCAACTCACAGGGCGTGTCTGGGCCATCTGATGCGTTAGCTTTCCGGCTTGAACATGTTCTGCTAATCACCATTTCTTAGTCTGCACGACAAGACGATGACGGTTTAAGAACGCCATTAACATGGATCAAGAATTAGTTAGTTTTATGTTCCTATTTTTTATATTACGTCATCACATCCACCATTTATACCGTAGCATCTAAAAATTAGTCGACATTTCTCCAATTTAGCTGTAATGCCATATTATGATTTAAAATTCTAATCTTTAACGTATGAACTGTACATTTTAGCGTTTGGATTGATTCATTCAGCTTCCTATATTAAATAATAGAATAGAATACTCTTTATTATGTACACCAAATAGATTACAGAACATAAATATAAAAATTTCACAAAGGGTGATATAATGGGCGGCAGGCCTATGTCCCACTTCTGGGACCCGCCTCCTCCCAAGTAGGTCATCATCAACCAGGCGGGCCCAGTGCGGTTTCGTAGATGTCACATGTCTTCCAAGTTTTGCCTCTAGGACATGGTGATTTCCTCACGATTTTTCAGCAGTGGTGATTAAATAACTTACACAAAGTAAAGCGTTCTGGGTTCTAAACTACGTCCTACTTGTAAATCGCGGTTTATACCACTGGGCCACCGCTGCTTGTTGTTGCTGTCTATATTATATTTCCTGACATTTTCAAATAACAAAAAAACATATAATACCTACAATCAAAGTTGTTGTAATTGGGCTGTATCCTAAAAAATAATTTAATGTCCATCAGATAGATTTATAAAAAATATTGAACACATATTTTTTATTTTTTTCTTTCATTCAAATACTTAGGAAGATATATTGATTTGAAATGTCGCATAACGTCACGCCGTGGTACAAAATATACCACGACGTGACGTAATTAGCCCCCACTCCGTAACTTTAATACGCTATATCTCAGTAGTTTTTGGTAATTTCGACAAAATAAAAAATACGCGTCTTAGTTTTTTTTTTATTATCTATAAGACGGACTAATTATTTTTTTGATTTTCATACCTTAGATACATCCCTATTAAAGGATTATGATTATTTAACGGAACTCATATCCATCGCCATGGGAATTTCAGTAGAAAGTTGGTGACCATTTCTGTTGCTGTAGTTTTTTTTAGTAGAAGAATAGTGGCTGCGACATAGCAGATGCTGTTTGCCGCGAATGATGTCACTGTAACGTTATACAATATGTAACAAAAACCCTGTTGTTCCTTCAACCTACGTTTTAAGAATCGGCATAGGGACGTAATAAAGCAAGTAATTTATAAAAATTGTTCAACAAAAATAATTAAAATAAATGTTTTATTATTAATATTTATAATCTGTAACTGATTTCTTAGCTCTGCAATTCTGCATGAAGAAACTAGACATAAGTAGAACGTTCCCGCCAATTTATTTAACTTACAGGCCAATTTATTTAATTTAACAACTTTAACTTACTAACGGACAGGGTTTTCTTTACATATTGTATAATCAAGCCCGGTGCCATCATTTTCATGAGAGCCGTTTTAATAGCAAATATGTAAATAAACTGTTGTTATGTAGCGGCCACCGTTCTTATAGGAAACCTTGTTGCCATAGTTGGACCTTGGATCCAATATTTGTGAGCATATATTTGCGTGGTCCAAATATTTGTCCCCTGAATCGATTACGTGACCCTTAGCACAATAGGTAGAAATACCGTTCACCTCGGTTCACGTTTATGTATCTGTCCCAATCTCGTTAAAATTGTATTTTGTATCTCAAAGGAATGCCTACGTGAGATCGTACACTGGTCGAGGATCCAATTGCTAAGGCCGATTTGATGTGGAATCCGATATATTCTTTGCAACGTTGCTAACAAGATAGAATAGATAAATCTTTATTAAGGAACTGACGAAAGAAAGGGAAAGTATTATTTAATTTATGTATTTAATATTTTAGAACGCTTTGAGTTTATTCAATACTAGCTTTCCGCCCGCGGGTTTGCCCGCATGGAATTCGGTTATATCGTGCTGTTTAGATTTCCCTCGGGAATATCATTTTTTTTCCAATAAAAGGTAGCCTATGTCGTTTCTCAGGGTCTAAAGATTGTCTGTGCAAATTTCATCAAAATCGCTCGAGAGGTTTAAGCGGGAAAGCGTAACAGAGAGACAGACAGAGTTACTTCCGCATTTATAATATTAGTATGGATTGCATCAGCAAGTTAGTCAAGCCTTTGGTATGGGATGCAACATATGTTTACATGTGTTGACCCATGCGCCATCTCATCTTCTTAGCTCGATGGACTGAGCTAGGACGGCTACTACAGGTGCAGAAAACCTTTATATTCCAACCCAATTGGGAATTATATACATGCGCCGTTTGGAGTTAAACGCTAAGGTCATAGAGCCCGAATACTCTCTTTGATTTTTGAGATATCACCAAGTGATTCTGGTGGGACAGAAGTGGCTTCCTTCTGTCAAACCGTGATGGCCAAGAAGGAAGCCGCCGAACGGGATCGAGAGAGGGAGAAGAAGCTCGGAGAAGGAGGTGTCGGGGAGGCAACCTTAACGCTTAATACGCTGAAATCCGCCTACTTATTGAGGTAGGTGGACCTTTGGGGTCGCGGGCACACAAAGCGGGGACTCTGCCTGCACACTAAGTAACCCCAGGGACGACGGTGGCATAGTGGTCACGTGCTGCCGTGCATAGGACGTTTAGGAGAAGCCCTCTTAGAGTCGCTCCTGGGATGCGCCTTACAGGCGTTGCGCAGGGAGGGTTCCGGAATTGGTCTTTCAAGAGGAACCGGGACCACCCCTAGGCGCAGACGGTAATCACCGGGGTGGTTTTAGTGAGGTAAAAATCTCCCACTACCCGACCTCATTCCCGGGGTTGGGTGCCTTTTGAAGGTTTCCCCCGAAAACAAAAAAAAAACAAAAGTGGTTCTCAATGTGGTTAGTCAGCTATTCACGTGACCAGAGGGCTGGCCTATTTTCGGCCCAAAAATTAGCATCGCCATATAACGTGGCAATGCTGCCAGCCTTTTGGGCACTGTTCCAGTTCACAGCAGTTTTGATGTCCTATGATTCTTTTTTCATATACCTTCATGTACCTACATATAATTATTTTAAATATTAGCAAATTTTCGGAGGTCAGATAAGCATTCGATCCATGTAAGAGCCATAACGCACAGTGGACCGGTTACTGGCAACTCAGTCCATAGCGACTGTGAAATACCCATCATTCATCATCAACCTTTTTATCGTCCCACTGATGGGCACAGGTCTCCTCACATACAGAGAAAGATTGAGTGTAATCACCACGCTTGCTCAATGCGGGTTGGCGATTTCAAACTTAAAGTCTAGGTTTCCTCAAGATGTTTTCCTTCACCTCATAATCAGTCATTGGTGTCCTAGATACACCTGGCCTAGAATCGAACCTGCATACTTGAGAACCTAGTGTTTTAACCACTAGGCCACCACGACTATTACTAGGCCACCACGACTATTACTAGGCCACCACGACTATTACTAGGCCACCACAACTATTACTAGGCCACCACGACTATTACTAGGCCACCACGACTATTGACATACTACATATAGTTTAAATAAGTGCTAACGCACTTAGTCGAAGGTAACCCGGGCGACTTTGCCTATGTTTTGATTGCTGAGGGACAGAATCGCCGGCGACGGCTCTAAAATACCAGTTGGTATCCAGCTGAATCCAGTTGGAACGGTCTCCAAAGCCTGGAACACAGGCGAAGAGTGGCTACTCTTCGCCTGTGTTCCAGGCTTTGGAGACCGACCAAAAATGCATCCTATAGAACGCCGACATGCTGGCTAGCCTGTCGGCGTTCTATAAGATGCATTTTTGGTGACTCTCTCTTACATCAAGGGACTGGAACAATTTCCCAGCGACGGTGCAATACAATTTAAGTGTCTTCAAGCCTAAAGTGAATAGACTCTTAAGAGCGCGGTTTAACATCAACGATTACATCACTGCTTAACATCAGGCGGGATTGCGGTTAAGTACTAGTCTATAATTATATAAAAAACGTAGTTGGGAAATTATATAGATACATATCATATAGTTCATAATATTGTAATTAAAACTGACAATCCATTTATAAAATATAGATGATGTACCGTACTACAAAAAAAGCGACAGCGCTGTATTTCAGCGTCAGTAAAGCTTAATCCTCACTTGTTCTGCTTCACTTTTCTCCACGAGAGGCTGATGTCGACCTGTATTTTGAGCGGGATTTGCAGCTAATATCCCCGCCTTACGTAATGCCTGCTTTTTGTATTCATACTAAATAGCAACTTCTTCCTGGTCCTCTATTTTTACGAACTAATAATACTAGCAGGTTAATTTTTGACAGATCAACAACATTCATTGCGTAATTTCGTCGTCGTTGAGCGATACATTTCTCTAACATGGATCAATGGATTAGCAATAAACCTCAAAATGATTCCAGTTGATAGTAATAGTGTGTTATGCAATTAGGGTGCTAGTTTGTTTTTTATATTATCATCATCTGCCCAACTTTTTTCCAACTATCTTGGGGTCAGCTTCCAATCTAACCAGATTCATCTGAATACCAGTATTTTACAATGATTGACTGTCTATCTGTTCGCCAGAACCCAGTTACTGGTTGTCGGGTGTATTTGTTTTAATTTTGTAGCGGCTATGTATTTACAGCGTAAGCTAACCCCGCCGCTTGGAGCCGAACAGCGGCGAGCCACGCCAGTCGGTTCCGGACACCCAGTATGGTCGTACATATGTAATCCTTCTGATATTTGTATTAGGGAAAAGTTAAAGTAAAACATAGTTACAGTGCAAGTATAGTTTCATTTATAACGGGAGTCACCCCCCCCACCCCCCCTTTTGTTTCATTTTATGTACGAATTACATATGTACCCATACATTATATTTTTTTTAACACCCTTGCTCGTAAAGCTGTTGTAATTCTACCGGTTTTAAATATGTAAAGCGGGCCATAACAAACGCGGGTGTTATCAAAGCAAATAGTTAAGTTATAGTCCATACAAATTCCATAACAGCATTATTTGCCATTTCAAATAATTATGGAACTGATCGCCGCCGCACGGCTCCAGCCAGTGAGAAGCGCGCTGTTCCATATTTGAAATGGCAAATAATAATACTAATGGCGGGAAAGCAACAGTGTGCATTCACAGATTGAGTTTATTTAAAATAACGGATGTCCTATTTGAAATAAACAATTTCGTATTTGTATTTTTCCGTTTCCTCGCAAGTGTGTTAAAAAACGCCGTACGATATACGTGCGTATTGGTTATAACATGCTTGGCTCAATTACGCCCTCGCCTTCGGCTCGGACTGAAATTCCGCCTCGCATGTTATAACCATCATTACGCACTAATATCGTAATGTACTATAAATGTTCGAATATTAAAAGTATTTCATATAAAAATATTTCAAAATATATTAGGATATAAAGACATTTAAAAAGAGTAGTTTATCGGTATCGGGAACAGGATCCAAGCTACCAATGCGGTGACGGCTCCGGAGAGAGGAACCTCCTAACAATGCAAGCCATGTGGAGAAGTATCACTTTCTGCATGATAATTGCGTAACACATTATCAGTAGCAATGGGTTTCATTTTGACTATTAAACAACATACATTGCATTATTTACGTTGTTGAGCAGACACGTTTTCGAACATAGGGAGCAATGGAATAGCAATAAGCTTCAAAAACGCAAACTGATTGGAATAGTCTGTTACGCAATTTGGGTGCTGAATCAAGCTCATGAACCAGCTGCCTAACGAAACCCTTCTGAGTTGCTGATTGAGACTCCTAGATATTAAGCTGTCAGCAGTCACGACTATCGGCACAATGATTGCCGATTCCACATTCCAACACCTTCGCGATGCAAGTCAAGATTTTGTATACACGCTGGAATTTTAATGGTTGTTTTCCCGCGACAGATCGATTTGCTTTAAGGAGTACTTTCGATGAATAGAGTAAAAGACAAAAATAAAAATATTTGTGTTATAAAATAATAAAAAATAATTAAAGAAAAAAATCATCAACTTGAAAAAGTGAGAAAAGTTAGTTTCGCTACCTTCAAGTTGTAGGTACTACTCGGAATGGGCATGAAACCGCCTCAATGGAAAGCAATGCATTTAATGTTCAAACCATAATAAGCTCCCGCGCGCAGTGATAGGGCATAAAACAGCTTGTAGGCAACAATCCGAAAATTCACCGCCATTCCAACAAAAGAAAAAAATGTTCAAACCAAAAAAATCTGTCATGTGCGTTAATAAGGTATAAAATAACTTAAATGTACAAAAAATTACCGCTCAAACTAGCATTCAAAAAAACTACCGTTCAAAGGCGTTGCCGCTTTATAAATGTTCAAAGTAAAATAAGCTCTCGTCTCTAGTGATACGACATAAAGAAGTCTGTGCGCAAAAATTACAAACAATTATCTTAGACAATAATTTTATTTTTGTGTTCAGTAAATTGCAGCTAAAAAGTATTTATGAAAATCGTAAGCCCGTAAAAGTATGAATGGATAATAGTTGAAGCACGCGGGTCAATGACCCCGCGCCATTCAGTTTTAGATTATCAGAAGTTTACTATTGGTTCGAGCTCACTTTCGAGTTTTTTTTTATCACTATGTTAAATCTGCCATTTTATGTTTCTAATATTTTTTTTATTGATGAAACTATTGTATTACTAAGACAAAACCGTTTCGCTGTTCCCGCAGCGAAACGGTTTTGTCTTAGTATTAACAACCATTAAAATTTCATCCTGCGGCATGGTTATGTCAACAATAAATACTATATGTCAGTTACATTACTAATCAGGCTTGTTGGCAACAACAGTCCTGTAAGTGATGATGGATCAGTGCCAGTACTATGTGATGTTTTCATTTTCGAGAACTGGGTAGGATACATAGGTACCTATAGTATGACAACTCCGATTCCACAAGGTTGTAGTTCAGCGCGAGTTGCTAATGAATTATCCTAACAATGAGGTTGTGTCTTTACAAGTGCTCTCCGCTAGCTAGACGAGTCCATTTGAGTACAACAAAAGAATACTCGTAAAACTGGCGTGAACCAACAAAGTGAAGTGTTTATTTCCGCCTGATAGAACACTATTGACACAGAAAGGATGTAGACAACGTCGAACATCTGATGTTACTGGAAAGGTGGACGGACAACGTTCTAGAGGCCACAGTCCAATAAGGTGGACTGACGAAATTCGTTCATCTCTGGACACCGGGTGCATGATACTATACTCGTGACCAGGGAACGTAACAGATGGCGAACTATTGTAAAGAAGGGAATAATTCCACAGGGACATCACGACCCTCAGTAATGAGGAGGACGACTTGAGGAGCAGGAGGAGAACACTATTGAGTACTTTTTCAAGAAGCGTTCCTTCAACGATTGATGCCTAATGCTTCCTACATACCCAAATACTGTCTTTGAAGTAATTGGACAGCTGCAAGTCTAGAGCACACACGCACAATTCGTTTTTTTATGCACATGCAAACTATGTAAACGTGATCTATTCTGCCAGAATAGAGCGGTACATGGAAACACTGGATAAATTATTAAGCACCTGAAACACTGAAACACAGAGAGCTTCCGATGCCGATGGTACGCAAACAAATTACTTCCCCCTTCCCCCTTTCACCAAAAAGTTACCAAAAGGAAAAGTATGCGCTCATTACATTTTCCTTGACATTTTTGTCCATCTCATGCGCTGCACACAAGACCTTATAAACCTTTTGCACAAGATCATCGAAAATTACTTTTAAAGAGGTAGCGATTTAATTTAAATAAAATAAAAATGCATGTATAGTCAAATTTACTTTAATTTATTTAACTACCTCTGAAGCAATATCATTTGCGGCTGTTTTCCCCACACGCTACACTACAAATACCTAAAGTTTGGTGTAGATTTGTTTGTGAAAGGTGTAGATCAAAACAGCCGCGGACGATCCGACCCTAAAAATCTGACTTGCCCCCATAGGCCAGAAGCTGGGTACGCCCATCTGGCGTTTGTTTGGCGCCAACATTACATCTGAAGGCCAATGTCGTAATTAAAATGTTCGAAATCCAGTCGCAGTTTCATCTTGGCGACAAACACTTTTACCACGTCAATAATATTTTATAAACTAGATGTAACTTTAATTAACTTTAATTGACATTCATCATTATCATCATCATCGTCATTTCAGCCGAAAGACGTCCATTGCTGGACATAGGCCACCCCCAAGGATCTCTAGGATGACCGATCCTGTGCCTCCCGCTTGCAGCGTTTTCCCGCGACCTTCACCAGGGCGTCGGACCACCTTGTCAGGGGCCTACCCACGCTGCGTCTTCCGGTCCATGGTCGCCACTCGGCTCTATCGGGCATCGGTCCTACGGGCAATGTGCCCGGCCCACTGCCAGTAACGTGTTGCAATTCTTCGGGCTATGTCGGTCACTCTCATTCTTGACATTAAAATTTATTAACATTGTTGTCTGATCCCCGACATTGAATTTAATAATTCTTCAAATCAAATCCAATAATTTATTTGCCAGAATGCAGGAATACAAATAAGGTTATGAGAAGTTAATGTTCAGCCATACATTCTCTCCAAGATGGGACCATGCATAATTTAAATGATGTAATTATGAAGCAACAGTAATAACAACAATAATCATTTATGAGATAAAAAAAACCACAACAATTAAATACAAACAAAATCGATCCAGTCACAATAAGTTCAATATGCAATTGATGTCAAAGTACAAATAAAAGGTCAAATATATGTAATTAAAATGTCACGTTACAATTTCAATAAGCATAAAATACAAGCATCATAAAACATCGTTCAAGAAACCAGTGATGGAATAAAACATTTTTGTAACAATACATATGTCAGTTGGGTATTTTATTAATATTTTTAATGGTTGTTCTTTAGTTTCTTTAGGTATCATATTGTATACGCTTAGCGCCATACACGTAACGCTTTTTTTAACAATGTGGTGTTATATAGCCACCTGTATGTAACTAATTTTGATATTGAGATCTCATACAATTTGTCTTCTTGACCTTATATTGACCCTTGACATTGTATTTAATAATGCTTGATATTATGATTGACTCCTGATATTGCATTTGATAGAAGTTAACGTTTTCTTTTTTTTCCGAAACTGATTAATTGTTATTAATTTCACAGACTCCACTAGCCTTACACACGTCCAGACGTGAATAAGACTAGTGGCCAGATGGTAAACCAGCAATTGTTCTCAAGGTTTGTGCGCCCGAGTTGTCTCCTGTATTGACGCGCTTGTATCGCCTCCCATTTAGGACTAGTACCAATTGTGCCCAAGGCTTGAAAACTTGCCTACATGCAGCCCGTGCCCAAAAAGGTTAGTCTTGCCGATCCTTTCAACTATCGACCGATTTCAATAACCTCCATACTCTGCAAGATTAAGAAGCGTGTATTGAACTCGTGCCTCTTGTCATACTTGGAAGGTTACGATCGCCTCAGTGACCTACAGTACGAGTTTTGCCGGAATCGGTCAACTGGGGAGCTACTAGTATATACCAGTTACCTGTGGGGGCAAGGCCCGCGAGCAAAATGGGGAAGCGATTGACTTCTCCCTAGATGTCTCGAAGACGTTTGACTAGGTATAGCACGCTGATCTTTTGAGTAAGTTTCCAGCGTACGGCATTTCCCCTGGCCTGACTAGCTGGCTAAAAGACTTCCTGACTGAACGGTCCCTCCGAGTCGTTGTGGACGGATGCTCATCGGTACCCATGTCGACAAATGCCGATGTTCCTCAGGGGTCTTTTGTCACAACTCTTTTCCTGCTGCATACACTGCAACGATCTACTGAAGCCCGGTATCTATGGGTATGCAGACGACAGCACAGTTGTTGACAGATACCTGCCGGGCACTGTGGCTAGCAAGGAAGCATTTCGGTCTAAAAGAGAGGCTATGGCGTACGAATGTTGCACTACACGAAGTCTCCAAATGGGGCGAAGCCAAACTTGTGGCATTCAATACAGCCAAAACACAAGCGTCTCTATTCACCGCCAAATGAAACCTGTTCATCTTGACTCCTACTTTTTTTTATTTTTATTTTTTTGTGATTTTCTCGAACCTGAACTTTGGGCGGTTCATTAAGTCCAAAGCCAAGGTGGCTGCCAGGAAACTTTTTTTTTTTTTTTTTTTTTTTTTTAATAATTATAAACTAGCGCTTGACTGCAATCCCACCTGATGGTAAGCAGTGATGCAATCGTTGATGGTAGGTAAAGCGCGCTAGTTTATTAAACCCATTCACTTAAAAAACTTAATGAATAGGAAGAAAGACGGCAGTTGAGCGAGGTGATGCAAATTTATAAACCCAACAACACGGCCAATGATGCCACGCCAGAGGAAAATTGATCTGGATGGACCATGATCAAACTCCCGACACAACATCATTTGGTGCATCGTACCCGGCAAGCTTTACAACACCCGCTGCTCAGACCCGTCCTCCGTACGGCTTCACCAGACATCACGCCGGAACACGACGAATCGCTTGGCGGCAAGACTTTGTCTGGTGGGTGGTAATTTCTGCCGGCAGCCGATCTTATGGCCTACCACCGAGAAAACTTGGCTTTATTGCAAAGATCCGGCGGTACATCACACCAGTACAGCTTCTAATGTTATACACAGCACTGGTCCGTTCGTGTGTGGAGTACTGAAGCCACATTTAGGCTAGTGCTCCAAAATGCTACCTCGTAACTTTGGACTCGGTGGAGAGGCGTACGAAGAGGCTTATTGTTGACCTAAGCCTGGTTTAAAAGGTCTTTAAAGCGCAAGGAGCACAGGCGAAGAGTAGCCAGCCTGTCGGTGTTTGTATAGGATGCATTTTGGAGAGTGTGCGAGGGAATTGCATGATTTAATTCCCCCATCTCCGTACCATCATCAGACGACCCATTATACGATGAATATCCATCTTTATGTTGTTGACACCACAACTACCCGGACGAAGCGTTTCACCTCGTCTTCTATACCGCGTACATCGAGGGAGTGGAACCATTTGCCAGCGGCGGTGTTTTCGTCTGACTAAATTTTAAGTGTCTTCAAGGCTAGAGTGAATAGGTTCTTAATAAACTAGCGCGCTTTACCATCAACGACTCCATCGCTACTTACCATCAGGCGGCATTGGAGTCAACCAGTAGTTTAATTATTAACTATTTAAGTATAAACTGGAAGTGTAGCGTTTGTTAACATTTGTATAATAAAACAAAACTTACAAAATAATTATAAAACTTAACGTAACAACACTTAAACAAAAACTTTTTTTATACTTTATTATAACATGTTTTTTTTTTAAATACATAATTTTAAAAAAGTTTTTCTTAATTATTAAAAAAAGGTTTTTAAGTGTTGTCACTTGTCAATTGTTATTCACAGATTGAAACTGAGATCACTCTAATTGCGGAATACACTACGAGTATTACTAAAGCTTAAGACAAGTAAATCAGTTTAACATACTCCTTGTATTTTGATATGTACATATACTTACTTAAATCATCTCAATCTCAAATCTCGACAGGCCAGGGCATCATTAAAAAGGCTTTATTTACACACACTCACAACAAAAGCCTCTCAGGTGGTTTGAAGGACACTTGTTGATTCCGCCCGCTCCCGGAGCCGAGCAAAACTGAGGCTGTCTGGGAAATATCCTCTCAGGGCCACTACGACGGATAAAGTGCCTTATTAAGGCGCTTTGTTGTCAGTCGGAACTAGCTCTAAGTGTAGCTGTAGAAGGATTGGTCATACCCTCTGTTTGCATCATTTGAAGTCCGACTTACTTTCGCAATCGGTTTCACCGTCAGAAGTTTGATTCCGTGGAAAGTGGCAGAAAGGTATATAATCAATTAATCATATTCTAAATGGTGTATCTGACATCGACGCACAAACGAGTATCATGTATCCAGTACATGATTCTGAAGCCCCCAGTGGTGGAATTTTTCGTCGGTTTTTCCAGATTAAAAAAAAATAATATGCAGTTTTTTTCACTTTAAACCGTTCATAATTGCTATACTTTTATAACACAATAAGAGTTTAAAGTTCGCTTATTACACAAAAAAGCGCAATGTGAACATAACTCGAAAAACTATCCTATCAGCTGATTTAATAGAGTTCACATCAGGGGTCAACGTTATATCCACAAACACGCGCGGCGGCACGCTTGCAACGTTCAAAGGCCGAGCCGACACATTTTTTTAAACACTGTTATTTCTGTAACCGCTCATTAACGATATAAATGACTATCATAATTTTATTAGTGGCATGCGGTGTGGCCTTCTCGCGAAGTTTGCGTTACGATGTCAGATACATCCTGTATTATTTGAAACTATACAGTAGCTCCGATTCCGCTGTTCACAAACTAAACTAAACTTAAGTCCAGTCCATCTTTTTCTTTCTATTTCTTTCTTTATTTCTTTTTTTTTCCAAGGTGCGATTCAACCTCAACTCTTGATCAATGGCCTCTGGAATAGATACCACAATTTTTCCAATAACACGTGTAACAAATTATAGAAATATGTTGATAATTTTATTTCACAATAATGGCGGATATCGCCAATGACAGTTGAAAAAGACGGCCGTGTGAACCTTCTATGAGGGAGGTTTGAGGCAAAGTCATGATGTGGCCACTATGCTGCGATATTTCAATGTTCTTTATGAATTATTTACTGAATGCACTTCTTACTACTAAATCACGCGCTTTTATTTTGTATACGACACTATAAATGAATTTTAAAAGTCCAATGAAAAACGCGCGTGACACTCATCTTAGCTTTCCCGTCAAAACCCTCTTTATATTTCATTAAGAAAAGGTCAGAATATAATATGTTAGTTTAGACCTGTCAAATTAATCCGCGTCTGACGTAAATTGATGTATTTTTGGTCGCCAAGTTTATAATCGCATCTAAACTGTCTATGGAATGTCTTAATTTGGAATGTTTAAACTAAAATGTTATCTTATATTCTTTTCTTAATGAAATAAAAACAAAAAGATGTACTTAACTTAAAATTAGTTTAGTTTGTCAACAAGAGAATTGGCGCCAACGTATAGTTAACTATAGTCAACATAAAAATGAAAACTATACACTGTATAGTTTTAAAGTCATCACATTAGTTTAAACCACGTATTCTACTTTACATATTACTAGCGGCTGCCAGTAACTTCGTTCGCGTGGAGTTAGTTATGCTCCGCTCCTATTGTTCGCAGCGTGATGTTATATAGCCTAAAGCCTTCCTGGATTAATGGGCTATCCAACACAAAGAATTTTTCAAATCGGACCAGTAGTTCCTGAGATTAGCGCGTTCAAATAAATAAACAAACAAACAAACTCTTCAGCTAGGTATATATATTAGTATAGATAAATTTACACAAATAAAATAAGAATCTAATAACATTCTGGACGTGGGACCTTTTATTTTCATTTTAATAACGTTAACAATATTATAATTAATTTGTAATTAATTAAATGGTAAGAAAAAAACAGGTCACCATCATTTCTTTTTTGTTTGACTTATATTACTTGACATTGTTATTTTTTTTTTTTTTATTAATAAATGTTTAGATATGCACAAATGCTATTTAAACTATCAGAATGATAATTATTGTAGAAATAAGGTATTTTTTTTTATGAATTAATAAATAATGGGCTGTGAAATGTTAATGATTGGAAAACGGACAGTGATAATGTGTTACTACTAAGTTTATTAAATCTGTACAATTTAATCTTAGTTAAAAATATATGTTTAGAAGATATAGGATATAATATGCGTAGTTATCTAAGTTTCATTGATAAATACGGCCAAATTCATATTTAAAGCTAATAAAATGCAACGTTCTTCATACAATGAAAGCAATAAAATATGTGTTTAAATAAAATTATATATTTTTATTTTATTTTAAGGAACTGATAATGACTTGTAATAACCGCTGTACTATTTAATGTGATAACTTAATCGCCAATTATTTTTAGTTTTTATTCTTAATATTATAATTGCTGGCATATGGTAAATAATCATCAAGTCATTGTTGTTGTGTTTTCTTGTATTCATTACTATACATAGTATTGTATTAAGTTATGTGTTTTTTTTAAATGAACAGACATCTGTGCTGCTGGAGATTTGTTCCGCTATTTCTTCCACCGAAAGCACTATAAAGTGGCAAATGGCGGGTGTTTTGGGGGGACTGTCTTATGTAATATTGATGTTCAAAAAGTGCTGATTCTCAGCCTAAATTGAATAAATGGCTTTTGATTTTCATTTCGCCAATCTGTATTACTTCTGTATATCCATTTTCCGACATATAAATGGACTATTACTATTACAAATGAGGAAATAAAAGCTCTTCATCACACGGTGTTTACAAATTTCAAGCGATAATCCTAACGAAGTATGGCGAATGCAATTTGCGCCAATGAGCGTTTCCGCTCAGTGCCAAGGCGAAGCTTGTGACAACGCAGTCGCCTGCTTGTCGTGGAATTGATTTATTCAGTTATCTAGATTATAACATTTACCTAAGATAAATGATTATTTTCTGCAAGGAGGTGTGTATAAACACTTTTTCTACGACCATTTGGTAATTTGCTTAATACATAACCATAAGTTTTATCTCAATAGTACTCATTCCTGCCAAATCGTGTTACAACGACCATTTCTACACGGGTAAACTGTACTGTAATGAAACATTTTTTTTTTATGGCTATTGCATCAAAAAAATCAATATATGATTATGCCAAAAAGTGCGCGTATTTGCGTCACGACTAAACATCGCATGTTATTAGGCTGTATGGATATATTGCCTTTGCCTTTCATTTGTGGGATTATAACAACAAAACAAATTGGGTGTGCCGAGGTAAAGTTCAATATTGACGGTTTTTTGTATTTATTTATTTCATGGGCGTAGAAAAAGTTTTGTATGCCACTGTTGCAAACAGCTATTGTAATACTCTGATCTATTGTGTACTACTACTGCAGCTGCACCCCGCTTTTTCACCCATGTAAATTTCCATCCGGTGGGAATATCAGGCTAAAAATATTCTATGTGTTATTCCTGATAATAAACTATCTGGTTACCAAATTTCATCCAAATCAGTTCAGCATAACGTATCGCAGCATAGTAAGTCGTGGTGGCCTAGTGGTTTAAACATCAGCCTCTCAAGTATGAGTGCGCGGGTTCGATTCGAGGTCAGGCAAGTACCAAAGTAACTTTTCTATAGTTATATGTAATTTCTAAGTATATCTTGGACACGAATGACTGAAGGTTGGCGAAGGAAGTTGGCGCTTTCCAACTCACATTGAGCAAGCTTGGTGATTACGCTCAATCCTTCTCTGTATGAGAGGAGACCTGTGCCCAGCAGTGGGATGATAAACAGGTTGAAGATGAACATATCAACATAACTCAAAAACTTTCGCATTTATGGTATTATAGTAGAAATATTTTAGAATACGGTTTCAATCCAGCTGTTAGGCTTTTAGCGTGGACATGGCGCATGTTTGTCCCCAAATTGTGCTACAGTTCTTTTTATATTCCTATCCAACGTCATGCTTACGGCAAACAAACATATTTATATCGGCATGATGTCTAGTGAAGCTGTACGGAGGACAGATCAATCTCCCAGCAGGCAGCATGGCGCAGCATCGTTGGTCGCATTATTAGGTTTAACATTGCATCACCTCGCTCAACTGCCGTCTTCCTTCCTATTCACTCAGCTTTTTTGAGTAAATATGCTCTTAATAAACTAGTACGCTTTACCATTAACGATTGCATCACTGCTTACTATCAGGCGGGATTGCGGTCAAGCTCTATTTTATAAAAGAAAAGAAAAATCACCACTATTCTGACTCAAGTGCAGCTGTCAAGAAGAATCGAAAACTAAGGAAACGCGCGCTTTTCTGTAATTATAACCACATTAACCCTAAATTATTAAAAATTGCAGTGATGCTAATGAGAATACCGGGACAACATTATGAGAATATCAGATCGCCTAGCTCAACGTCCTTGCTAGCTAAGGAGGGTCTGGTAAGTACAGATACAAATACTGTCCCGGGTTTATCCATTTCTAAACGTGAAGAGGCCGCGTCGTGCTAGATATTGTAGATGTACTAATCATAGTTTTTGTTCTGACACTGAGGATTTTAAGACGCTGATAAATTCAAATTCAGTACTCTTATTTCAATTGCATTTTATTATTTTTAATTGAGGGTAATAAACAGAAATTATTTTGTATAAGTATGTCTGAAAGTTAAAATTAATAAATTAAACGAGTTGACTATACTAATTTTAAGTTAAGTGCATCGAGGGACTGGAACAATTACCCAGCGACAGTGTTTCCGTCAAACTACAATTTGAGTGTCTTCAAGGCTAGAGTGCATTGGCTCTTAATAAACTAGCGCGCTTTACCATCAATGATTGCATCACTGCTTACCATCAGGCGGGATTGCGGTCAAGCACTAGTTTATCATCATCATCTCAGCGTTAATCCCAGTCGCAGGCTTTTTCAGCTTTGGAGTCTGGGGTCCGCTTTACCAGTCTAAATGCAAATTTTGGCTAAACTTCGATAATTTCCGTGAAGCGACTGCCGTCTGACCTCAACAACCCGAAAGCGATATCGAAGCAGTTAGACCAATTGTTGGATTTTTGAGGGCTCCAAAAACCTGTAACGACTGCCATTAGAGGTTCGTATGGTAACCAGGACCAACGGTTTAATGTACTTTCCGAGGCACGACCAGACCAGTGCAAATATTCATATTCATGCATACAAATACTTGCACTGCGCGGGGATCTAAACCGCGCCTCCTTGCGCTGCGGCCGCGTTCACTACCGCTACGCCACAGAGGCGGTCAAGCACTAGAGTAAAATTATATTAAAAGAAAAAAAATCAGAGTTCCGTAACAACTGGACCCTATCACTATATAAGAACTTTCTAAAATTCAGTTATCCATCTGTCTGTCACCTGGCTGTATCTCGTGAACTCGCACAGATTATGTTCTCTTGCCACTATCATAACAAATACTAAAAACAGAATAAAATAAATATTTAACGGGAACTCCCATACAATAGACGTGATTTTTAGAGACTTGTGCGTATTTATTTTTCTTTTACATTCCACCTTTCTATCGAGGGTTCCCCGTGTCTCCTCTCCAGTTAGATCGCTGATTCTAATATCGCATCCAGCCACCCAGAGCAGCCTCTAGGATTGTGACCCATTTTCATTCAATTGATACTCAACAATTCGCGAAAGAATTCCTGACACTCCCCTTTAGACTTTCCAGTGGAATTTAATTATATTTCTAGTAACTGAATATTAATTATGAACCTTATTCTTAAGGTGTTAAGACTGCCGAGACAGATGAAAAAAAGGTTTTTTGTGTTTCTGTTAAAAGGATCTTATGACTGAAGAATGTAAGATTATTAATATTGAAGAGCGCGATAAGCCAGCGCCCTAATTGTGTGATATTTATATATTTTATTTTAGGTATATAAAGTAGGTACCAAACCAAAGGTAAAAAAACAATACAGACCTAAATATTAATAAAATGCATCGGCATTTCTAAATCAAATCAAATCATTTATTTCAAATAAACCAATTACAGGCACTTTTGAATTGTCAAAAGGTCGGTCAGTCAGTAAAGTGAAGCTAGTCACCCATTCCAAAAAGTAGGTACCTATGGAGAAGAACGGGCAAGAAACTTCATGGACGCTCTTTTAAATTATCCAGCTATTGATACAAATATTTGATTACATCATTCATGTTGAAATCAGCCGTGAACGATGCAGAAATATATTGTACGCTAAAAGCGTCCATTATGGAAAACACAAAAAAGACTAACCCAACAAATAGATGCTTTACAGCAAGTACATTGTGCTCACAATTAAAATCATTAAAGTCAGTAAGTAGCTATTATTTTCATATTATAAATGAGTCACTTCATTTTTATTTCATTAAAATGTGGTGTGGTTTTAATATTAAAATGTACAGCATGACCTGAAATTAATTCACCCCACCAGACACCCCAATTAGGATGATATGCTACAATCATAATACAAACAGTGAATTTTTATTATTATGTAAAAAAAATAATGTTTTTTTTTTTTAATTAGTAGTGGGAGAAAATTCGTTAACATTACAAAACTACTCACATACACTGTCGTACACGCATAAGGGTCGTCTTAAGTTACTGTCATACGTCTTTATAGCGGACGTATGACAGTAACTTAAGTATTTTTAATTTTTATTAGACTTAAAATCACAGAAATTGATTCAGTAACCGATTCAGAGGAAACGGCTTTCATCATCAGCATCATCTCAGCCACATGAAGTCCACTGCTGGACATGGGCCTCCCCCAAGAAAAAGAACGGTTGGACGCGGCTTGCATTACACTTCCCTGCGTTTTTGGTCAGGTCATCCGACCACCTAGTCGGTGGGCGTCCGACGCTGCGCTTGCCGGTATGTACTTGTGACCATTCGAGAGCCTTTCTGCCCCATCGGCCATCGGCTCCACGAGCTATGTGCCCCGCCCACTGCCACTTCAGAGAGCTAATGCTGGGCTATGTCGGCGACTTTAGTTCTTCCACGAATCTCCTCATTCCTGATTCGATCACGTAGAGAAATACCTAGCATAGCCCTCTCCATAGCTCTCTGTGCGACCTTGAGCTTTCTTATGAGGCCCATAGTGAGGGACCACAGCTTTCATAATATGCATTAATTAATTTACCTTTATTACTTATCTGGGTGAAAAAGCGATTTAATTCATTAATCCCTTTCTCCTTTAGTAATAAGCTTATGATACACGGATCATCATCATCATCAACCTTTTAACGTTCCACTGCTGGGCACAGGTCTCCTCTCATACAGAGAAGGCTGGAGGTAATCACCACGCTTGCTCAATGCGGGTTGGCGATTTCAGACTTAAAGTCCAGGTTTCCTCAAGATGTTTTCCTACACCTTGTAACCAGTCATTGGTGTCCAAGATACAATTAGAAAGTACATATAACATTAGAAAAGTTACATTGGTACTTGCCTGACCTGGAATCGAACCCGCACACTCATACTTGAGAGGCTGGTGTTTTAGACGGATGCAAAAATATGATTTATAAAACGGAAAATAATATAATTTATAAAAAAAGGTATTACGTCTTGTTGTACTTTTAATATAAGCTTTTTGTATTTCTTTTCGGGAAAGTTTTACGTAGTTCCTATTCTTTATCGAAACATCACAAATGAAAAGGGCGGACGTTCCTTTTATACAATTAGGATCTTTTACAATTTCCCTAAGTGGAAAGAATGTTGCCTTTACTTAGCAGTGGTAGAATAGACGTTAACTACAAAGGTTCTTCCGTTGACCCTAATACAAGTATATTTATGACGGGTAGGCTTTGAATTCCTTGCCATAAATACCATTTCATTTTCTTACATTGTTATTTTAATCATATCCAGCCTGTCCCTTGTTGTCCTTCCCCAGGGAAGCCCTAAGCTGATGTCCGTAGTCCACAAAGCTCTTAGCTAGTAGTTACTTAGTTTTTAGTAGCCCTGAAGGTTGGGGGATTTGTGGTCACAGACAAACTCTTAAAACAGCCACGTATAAAAAAATATTGATGACGAATGAAAAATAATATATTTTCTGTAAGTAGGTTTGTAGACACTTTAAATCAGTCATATTTTTTACTCTATTACTCTGAGAATAAAGGCCGAAACAAACTCAGAGGTTACAGATTGTTAAACATCAACAGTACTTTTTATACTTAGCCTCTTTGCTGCACATAAATCAGCAGACAGGTTTATACACTGTGTCATTCCAAAAAAGAAATATAATTAATAGTATTATATAACACCGCAATTCCCTGAAGAGTTAGACAGTATGCCCATTGTAAACCCACATCTCGCCAGTTATGATTAAGCCAATGTTATAGGGGACTATTGCCAACAACCAGCTACAAATCCATAATACTTAGGAGAGAATTCCTAGAAATTATAAACTACTTCTTGACCGCAATCCCGTCTGATGGTAGGTAGTGATGCAATCGTTAGTGGTAGAGCGCGCTAGTTTATTAAAAGCCTATTCTATGTAGCCTTGAAGACACTTAAATTGTAGTTAGATGGAAACACCGCAGCAGACAAATTGTTCCAGTCCCTCGATGGACGCAGTATAAAAGACGTGGCGAAACTCTTCGTCCGGATCGTAGTGGTGTCAACAACGTATGGACGACTCGCCATACGACGGATCGTCCAAAGATGGAACGGAGATGGGGAATTTAAGTCCGATAAAGGAATTATAACCAGGATTACATTCTCAGCACACCTAGGCCAAGGATCTAATTGCTTAAACCACTATTCTCAACCTCAATTTGAATTATTTTGAAGCATATTACATATCCATTACTCCATATGTTCGAAACATGTGTCTGGTCAACAACGTAAATCACGCAATGAATGTTTTTGAACTGTCAAAATGAAACCCATTGCTACTGATAGTGTGTTACGCAATTACCCTGCATAATATGTAATGTATATATACAGATACACTTATTCAATTTTCTTTGTATTTACACTTCATTCGGAATAAGATTAGATATTTAATTTTGAGTTCTATTCTGTCGGGATAAGGTTGGCGTTAAATGCAAAAACATTGTTACAATGCCAACTTTTTTACTGCAGCTAGCATTTGTCCTTCAACGCAATAGAAGTCAAAATCGGATGATAGAACTGTAAAAAGGTTTGTTTAAATGTTACTGAATGGAGTATTGTAGTTAGTGTCCCAGGATTGGAATTGAACAAACACAAAGAGAGCATTTTAATATGTCAAAACTTTTCCGCGCGAAATAAACGGACATGAAATATTTAAGTACAGTTGCGGGCCCTCGCGAACTAGTTGCCTGCTGCCTGGCGATTGATAAAAATAGACGTACAGGGGGGATTGAATTTGTCATTCTATCCGGCAGTGAAACCACTTGTTTTATTTATTGATATACGCAACTGAAGTGGCCAATCCCGTGGAAGCACTGAGCTCTTCCTGCACAAATAATTCGAACTAATCTGATCCAGAGTGTTACAATAAGAATTCTTATTCATTTGTTAATATAATAAAAACGATCAATGATACGTAAACGAGCAATGATAGACAAGATTACAGAATATGTAGCTAAAGCAATTACTTTCATACGTTTATTTATATTACGCTTTGCAATAAATTTAAGGCTATAGATGAAGATAAGGCAGAATATTTCTTAAGTTTAGTTGAAGATGAGCCAGTTTTGAAAATACGGAATCACTTGTTTTGCTCGGAAATAATTAAAGGGACTATAGGTTGAGGGAACTATTGGTCAGTTGAAGAATACAGCATTGATTAATCGTAGTACCTACTTGTCAGAAAATTTTTAGTGCCATACGAATACGATGGGTAATCTAAATTTTGTAAAGCAATTTTCTGCCTATTCGTTGAAAACTGATCTTAAATTCTTAAAGATGGCTAAGTAATATTTAAACAACTCATTTTTATCTATGCCTACGTTCATACGTTGTTTATAAAAACTAAAAGGAACTCTAATTAAATGAACTCTGTAATGGAGTACCTCAAGGCAGCATACTTAGACCAAGAATAACTAGAAGTCCTAAAAATCTATATTGTTTTCACCAAACGTAGTTCATAATACATCCTAAATTATATTATAAACATGTTTTCCATTAAAATAAACAATGATAAGTTTTTACTTTATTTAGAGTGCATAAAAGCATAAATTAATGCAAGTGCATTATTTTAATAAAACTCTCACGATTATACATATAGTTGTATGTACATCTGAATACTTAGTACACCATATAACTAGGTGTTAAGTGTGATGATTTAAAGTAGCAATCCATGACAGTAAATACAAATTTCTAATTGATGTAAACAAAGATAATGGACCTGAAAGCGAAAGAGTGGCCGGAAACCTCAACAGTTGGCGATTTTCCCGCGCAACATGATCGAGCCAAAAATGTGATATTTAATGTTTATTTAAAGTAAAAGCTACCATTTTATAAGTATATTGTATAAATATTAAAATAAACGTCAAAAACAATATTTTATACATTAAAATAATAATAAAAACTTTATTATTCAGAAAAACATTACAATATTTAAATAGCACTAGCCTCCACATTCGATTACCTGTGGCGTGGAGACTAACACCTAAGCACCTAAGGTAATACTTAGGATTGAAGTGTTTTGTAATTGCGTCTAAAAAAAATATTTGCAATGCCATTTGTAACGTTGATGTCATATGAATATATAGTTTATTACTTTATAATTACGTTAAAGTACTGACCATGCTAATTACTTGATATAACCGTAACTAAAATGAAATTTGTGACACATTTTAATATATAACGAACGCAATTTCTATTTGATAATACCGCGCCATATTCAGATAATTTTTACAATTACAAAAATGACATTTAAAAAAATATATAAATTGTCAAAACTATGTTTTGTTCAGTACTTACCGTTCACAATAAAAACAGCTGATTACAGTACAGTTATCACAAATCACTAGTTAGTTTCAATTGTACGCCGCATCACTTTCGTTTTCGAGCGGTCGACGGTGGGTGCGACACATGCGTCGCGGGCGGCAGTCGGGACCTCACTGACAAGCCACTCTGTCTGGATATCCTCCAGGCTAGGGATCACGGTGGGGGGAGGGGGGACGTGACGATTGATCTGTACTTCCATGTCCTGAATGGAATGGAAAACGGCCCTATCGCTAGTCGCGGTCGTCCTACGACTGGCGTAACTCGTTTGGGAAGAGATATGATTAGAATGACAACTAAAAATATTTTATTTGTGTTGGAATTTTAAATTGTGGCTAATCTATACTAATATATAAAGCTAAAGAGTTTGTTTGTTTATTTGAACGCGCTAATCTCAGGAAGTACTAGTCCGATTTGAAAAATTCTTTTTGCGTTGGATAGCCCCTTAATCCAGGAAGGCTTTAGGCTATATAACACCACGCTGTGACCAATAGGAGCGGAGCATATGGAAACCTACGCGGGTGAAACTGCTTGGCGCAGCTAGTCTATACTAAATATATAAAGCTGAAAAGTTTGTTTGTTTGAACGCGCTAATCTCAGGAACTACTGGTCCGATTTGAAAAAATCTTTTTGCGTTGGATAGCCCATTAATTCAGGAAGGCTTTAGGCTATATAACATCACGCTGCGACCAAAAAAAGCGGAACATATAAAAAAACGCTAACGAAATCTCGGGCGGCTGCTAGTGATGAATATTTTAGAGCCTTTAGAATCCGATAGGTCTATATCGACATAATGAGTCTTGAGCAAGGCGTCTCTCTGTGAAGGGGACTGTACCCTTCAGTAGGACACTTCCATGCGGATATTATAATCATTTCAATACGAAATACCTGTTTCTCAAAATACGAGATACTCAAAAATCAAATTATCAAAATACCTGAAGACGTTGCCCCATATTTTACATGTGTTCCGTGCGGTAATCGAATCCACGACATGCGGTACAGCAATCAATAGCTTAATGACTGTGCCGTCGATTAATGATAACCTTTCGAACTTGCGTCTTTACTTAGACATATAGATAATTATTATTACTAAATAAACAATAAACTTATGCCAAAGAAAAGGAATGGTTAATGAAAAACCAAGGTGCTTTATTCCTAAAAAGATTATAAATCCCAACTTAGCGCTAACTTTTAACGATGTCTTTCAAAACCCTTAATGGTGCCGATACAATTAAATTTCCATATATTTCACAGACCGTACCTTGGCAATAATCTACACAGCTTTATGATAAATAACCTCGTTAAAATAAAGGCTCACAAACTTGGGACAATAGCTAATATCTCCTCTTCACTGAAGTCGCATTGTTTGCCATTTCGCTATTAAATCTTGAATTGAAACCATCATTGACATATTTTCAAACATTCATTATTGTTTTTAAAAAATAAAATATGCATTTGCCTTTTTTTACACAACTTACGGTTTTATTAAAAGTACATTTTAAATTCGATACTTAAATAATTTAATATAGATATTTGTACATATTGATATATACAATCTTATAAAACTAAATAAATACAAATTACTAAATAAAGCTATTATCCTAATTAAAACTATTAATAAATTACAATACAGCATCAAAAAATTCGTCATCATCGCTGTCGACTGGTAATGTACCCAAGAGACTGGCAGCATTGCCGCGTTGAATGGCAATACTTAGTCTCTGGCCAAGGTAAAAGCCAGCCCTTGGGTCACGGGAAGTGTCAACAAGCCGCTTGGACAGTTCATTAAAAAGACAAAGAGCACTCGGACCCCACGGCCCAAGAGTTTCAACCCCAAACGGCTCGAAAAATAATTTCCGATAAGGTTGTTATATTTTCGCCGTTTGAGGTTTTCTGCAGCCGCAGCAGCAACGCCAGCACAGCACGTCGATCCAGGAAGATGGGATGGCGCAAGAGTATCGACGCAAGTTGCATCCCACACTAAAGGCCTACCCATCTTCCAAGGAAATAAGGACATGCCGTCCGGTCTCTTGCCATCATCGCGCAACAAGCCATTAGGTTCTAATACAGCTGGAACGCCGACAGTGACAAGAGCTCGTCGAATGATGTCGTTAATGTTTGCGTGCCGAGCTAAGCGACCCGCACTTCGGCTGCAAGCCAGGCCGTGGTGTCCGAGGCTGTTGACATCTGCACCACAGTGACAGCGATGAGGAGAATTGATATTTGATGATAATGATATTTGTATAAGTCAATCTTAAAAAAAATAGCAAAAATAAAATATTTTAATAAAGGTAGTAAAACAAAACTACAAACCGGTTGCAACTAATATAAACCTACGATGTGCTACGAAATGTCAGTGACGTAGGGCAGGTAATAATTTCGTAGGCGGAAGCTACGAGTGTGCTACGCTCAATGATAGCCGTAACTCGTAGCAATTAAGATAAAACTGGCTACGGAAATAAACTTCCTTAAGGAGAAACAATGTGGGTTGTTACTTACTTGTTTTTTTTTTATCCTACCAACAATATAAATGAGAATGCTTTTACGGATATATTTAGTACTCTTTTACACATAAATTACAGATCGAATTTTGATGAAATTTGGCACACAGGTGATTTAAAACATTTTTGTTACGAATGCACTTTATATTGCTTGACCTAGGATGGCCTTTCGAATGGTACAGGTTTCATCAATATTGTCAACATTATGCGCTATTATTATTACCTCTAGACAGATCTGGAGTTCGGCTGACCTATATAAAGCGCCGTAAAGTCAGCGCGGGATCAGTCTACATTTGACTCATCATCTCAGCGTAATCCCAGTCGCATCCGAAGCTTTTTCAGCTTTGGAGTCTGGGGTCCGCTTTACCAGTCTAACTGCTGATTTTGGCTAAACTTCGATAATATCCGTGAAGCGACTGCCTCTGACCTCCACAACTCGAAGGCGATATCGAAGCATTGCATTCAGACCAATTGCTGGACTTCTGAAGGCTCGAACAACCCGTAACGACTGCCATTAGATGTTCGTATGGCAACCGGGACCAACGGCTTAACGTGCTTTCCGAGGCACGACTAGGACAGTGCAAATATGCATATAAAGGGTATATCTGACATCGACGCACAAACGAGTACCATGGATCCAGCACATGATTCTGAACCCCCCAGTGGTGGAATTTTCATCGGATTTTTCATGATTTTAAAAAAAATATATGTAGTTTTTTTCACTTTAGACCGTTCATAATTGCTATACTTTTATAACCAAATAAGATTTTAAAGTAGAAATTAATTAATTCGCCAATTACACAAAAAAGCACAATGAAAACAAAACTTGAAAAACTGTCTTATCAACTGATTTAATAGAGTTCACGTCAGGGATCAACGTCATACCTACAAACCCGCACGGCGGCACGCTTGCAACGTTCAAAGGCCGAGCCGACACATTTTTTTAAACACTGTTATTTCTGTAATCGCTCATTAACGGTGTAGCGGTGTAGCCTTCTCGCGAAGTTTGCGTTACGATGTCAGATACACCCTGTATTCTTTGCTCAGCAGCCGCGTTCTCTACTGCTGGGCTGTCAAGTGTAAGTACCAAGTGCCTTGATGTTATTGCGGGTTGACATTATTAATAGTGATAGTTCGATCTTTATCATTAAGAATCTGTAAAATGTATGAACATTGGATTGGGGGAGGCCTATGTCCAACAGTGGTGTTGAACATAGGCCCCAAGCCCCGGAAATTCGACCGGTCCTGTGCTTCTCGCATACAGCGAATTAAAATTAGCGTAAGTCAAATACTATAAAATAAAATCCATATCTAATATCTATACATCTAAAAACAATAAAGCTCAAGAATTTATTTATTTGAACTCGCTAATCTACCGGCCAGTTTTTTTTGAAGTGAAACTTCTTTAGGCACGCTTGCCTTGGGGAGTAAACTAGCGAAAGCGTTACGAAAAATGATAGGAAAAAAAATGATGAAGGCGAACGGAAGCAGAGTATAGTCCTCTTTCGTCTGTAATACAAACAAGGAGTTGGCTCATGTAAATATTGCATGACCTGTCGAGTATGAAGTTGTGAGTTCGCATCTCGCCGAAGGCAATATATATTTTTTGGATCTTTTTAAGATTTGTTAACAATTGAGTCGAGTATGAAGTTGTGAGTTCGCATCTCGCCGAAGGCAATATATATTTTTTGGATCTTTTTAAGATTTGTTAACAATTGATTACCTAAGAGCACAAATAAATTTATAAATTTCGTTCTGTTCTGGCCTTTATATTGTTTTATATATTTTTGCTGAACATTTCTGATATAATTGAAAGTATAGAAGCTTTAAGATATCGTCACAATACGATAATTGGACACAAAGTACAAATTGCTTTCGAGCCTCATAAGCTCAATTATTAAGCTAAGTACCTTGATTGATTAAGAACTATGAATTTCTTCGAGAACATGACGCTGCGAACACCCCCCGACCCCCCTCATTGATTACCTCACCCCCCCCCGTGGATTATCTCGGGAACCAGAGGTCGTGGACTACCCGAGTTTGGGGTCCCCTGAATCAGGAGGAGGAGCCCGACCTTTTGGCCCCGAGGGAATCCACTCCCCCCTCTCCCCCTCCCCCCTACCCCCCGCAACCCCACGAAATCTACCCCCCTCCCCGACCCCCTTTAGTTACCTCACCCCCCCGTGGATTATCTCGGGAACCAGAGGTCGTGGACTACCCGAGTTTGGGGTCCCCTGAATCAGGAGGAGGAGCCCGACCTTTTGGCCTTGAGGGAATCCACTCCCCTCCTCTCCCCCTCCTCCTCCCCCCCGCAACCCCACGAAACCTATCCCCCTCCCCGACCCCCTTTAGTTACCTCACCCCCCCGTGGATTATCTCGGGAACCAGAGGTCGTGGACTACCCGAGTTTGGGGTCCCCTGATTCAGGAGGAAGAGCCCGACCTTTTGGCCCCGAGGGAATCCACTTTTTTTTTTTGAAGTGAAACTTCTTTAGGCACGCTAGACTTGGGAAGTAAACTAGCGAAAGCGTTACGAAAAATGATAGGAAAAAAAATGATGAAGGCGAACGGAAGCAGAGTATAGTCCTATTTCGTCTGTAATACAAACAAGGAGTTGGCTCATGTAAATATTGCATGACCTGTCGAGTATGAAGTTGTGAGTTCGCATCTCGCCGAAGGCAATATATATTTTTTGGATCTTTTTAAGATTTGTTAACAATTGAGTCGAGTATGAAGTTGTGAGTTCGCATCTCGCCGAAGGCAATATATATTTTTTGGATCTTTTTAAGATTTGTTAACAATTGATTACCTAAGTGCACAAATAAATTTATAAATTTCGTTCTGTTCTGGCCTTTATATTGTTTTATATATTTTTGCTGAACATTTCTGATATAATTGAAAGTATAGAAGCTTTAAGATATCGTCACAATACGATAATTGGACACAAAGTACAAATTGCTTTCGAGCCTCATAAGCTCAATTATTAAGCTAAGTACCTTGATTGATTAAGAACTATGAATTTCTTCGAGAACATGACGCTGCGAACACCCCCCGACCCCCCTCATTGATTACCTCACCCCCCCGTGGATTATCTCGGGAACCAGAGGTCGTGGACTACCCGAGTTTGGGGTCCCCTGAATCAGGAGGAGGAGCCCGACCTTTTGGCCCCGAGGGAATCCACTCCCCCCTCTCCCCCTCCCCCCTACCCCCCGCAACCCCACGAAATCTACCCCCCTCCCCGACCCCCTTTAGTTACCTCACCCCCCCGTGGATTATCTCGGGAACCAGAGGTCGTGGACTACCCGAGTTTGGGGTCCCCTGATTCAGGAGGAAGAGCCCGACCTTTTGGCCCCGAGGGAATCCACTTTTCTTTTTTTTTTTTTAAATTGGAGGTCTATGCAAAAATATTAATTTATAAATGAAAGCATGAAATAAATTTAAATATTTATAGAAAATTAATATATGTATATGTGTATACATGTATATATTGTACACACATATATATATATATATATATATATATATATATACATACAGATGGTGCAAAAGAAGTTTCACTTTTTTTTTTAAATTGGAGGTCTATACAAAAATATTAATTTATAAATGAAAGCATGAAATAAATTTAAATATTTATAGAAAATTAATATATGTATATGTATATACATGTATATATTGTACACACATATATATATATATATATATATATACATACAGATGGTGCAAAAGAAGTTTCACTTCAGTCGTGTGGTCATAAGCACACTCGTTTTTTTTTTTTTTTATTGTTTTCACAATTTTCGAAGAAGGCTTAAAGGCTATAATAACCTCTATAACCTCTAGCAAGGACCGCAGGAGTATCAAATTGTGAAGAAACGCTTGGTGAAAACTGGATGCGGAAACAAGTATTTACACGCGTACCAAATCGCGGGCAGAAATCAGTTACGGATAATCGGGACATCGGTACAAATATTTGCTCATGTATACATTATATTTCCTCAAAATCCACTGAAATATAGAGTGTGAATTTTGGGACAAGTGTCGTAACATATGGTACCGGTTCTACGGCCAAGTGGGTCGGTGTACACAAGGGATGGTAATCGTAAGGGAGGCAGGTATAAGTTTACATAATAAAACGTACCCACCAAAACGTTTCAAATGTCATGCACCTAACCTTTTTCCAAACTGTGTTGAGCTTCCAGTCAAATCGGATTCAATTGAATACCTGTAGCGGTACCTACAAACGCCACAAATAAACAACGCGTCATACTGACGTCACACGAATTCTACATCTCGCAAGCAGAGTTACCGTGCAACTAGCATACATACAACTCCAACTTCAACCGTTGGGCAAGTGCCCGCCAGTAGACTTGGGACTAAGTACTTAAAAGTAAGAAAGCAATTATGCTTTTTACTTATTTCAAAAAACAGCTTTTGTTAACTGCTTATTTGCTTAATTGCTATAAACTTTGAAAGCAATTTTTAGTGCAAAAAGTATATATGTTAATGATTGCTGTTTGTTATTTTAATTATGCTTTTTTTATTAAATACGAATGTTGGTAACCGACGATTTATATGAAAAATATTTTTTACAAAAATTACATTCCGCGACTTTGTCAGAAAGTGAACTTCTTTTAAAAAAGTTTGATTGCGAGAAATTGTCTAAATGTCTAAGTGAAATAATATTTTTACAAAGTATTTTACTTTTTATTCTACTCAACCGACCTAAAAATGCACGAAAAATTTTAATTCAACTCTACTCAATTAATATCTATAGTCTTTCACAATTTAAAAACACACTGTAGTCACAAAACAGTAACCAAACGCATATCAACACTGACCATTACCATTAAGCATCCAAATTAAAAAAAAAAAAACATAATTCACTAATTCAATAAATTCCAAAGCAGAAAAGCAAAAGCAACTAAATAAATAAGCATAAGGGAAAGAAAAGTTATACGAAAAAGTTGCTCCGCTAAAGCACTTTCCAACTTAATAAGTCGTATATATATTGGCATGATTACCATCACAAAAAGTTGAATCTGCGTTTTTAAAAAAGCAACTAATTATGCTTTTATAAAAAAACATGTTTTTTTTATTGCTTTATACTTTTTTATCATCTCTACGCCAGACCTAACACCCGTCTGGTCGGAGGATCCTTCCTTTTCTATGGAGGATGCCTGAACTTTACTCCCTGTTCCTCATGCCTCCAAATACCAGTATTTTACATGGAACTACTATCTATCTGACCCCCACAACCCAGTTACTGAGCATTTTAATATCCTTTGGTAAGGTTGGTGGTCAGACTTCTGACGACCAGTAGTCAACTCAACCTCCCTTGATCAATGGCCTCTGTGGAATAGATACCACAATTTTGCCAATAACACGTGTAAGAAATTATAGAAATCCTTTGAAAATGTTATTTCACAATAATGGCGGATATCGCCAATGACAGTTGAAAAAAAACGGCCGCGTGAACCGCATATGAGGGAGATTTCAGATAAAGTCATGATGTGGTCACTATGCTGTGATATTTCAATGTTCTTTATAAATCATTTACTGAATGCACTTTTTACTACATAAATCACGCGCTTTTATTTAGTAAACGATACTATAAATAATTTTAAAAGTATAATGAAAAATGCGCGTGACACTCAGCTTTCCCGTCAAAACTCTCGACTAGTAGTCATCGTCATTTGTAGATTTTTGACAGTCGTTAATTGTCAAAAATCTACAAAAGACGGCCTGTACCAACAGTTTAACATGCTATCCGAGGCACGGTGGGGTTTAGGTATGTAAAGATGGTCATCCATCCACAGAGAAACCGAGGCAAGCTGAACCTCGACCTGTGCGGCTATTATTATAGCCAAATTACAATTTTTTTTTTTATTTTATAACAATTTAGGAAGTTATCATTTAATTTTTTTAAATTATGTACTAGTGCTTGAGCACAATCCCTCCTGATGGTAAGCAGTGATGCAACCGTTGATGGCAAAGCGCGTTAGTTTATTAAGAGTCTATTCACTTTAGCCTTGAAGACACTTATATTGTAGTCCGACGGAAACACTGCCGCTGGCAAATTGTTCCAGTCCCTCGGTATACACGGTATAAAAGACGAGACGAAACGCTTCGTTCGGATCGTTGTAGTGTCAACAACGTAAGGGTTTCACTTCACCGTACGACGGGTCATCCGATGATAGAACGAAGATGGGGAATTAAATCATGCAATTCGTCCTATTGATGATAATACTTGTATATTATATTAGGTACTTTTTCCTTAGGTAAAAAGTTTTAAATATATAAAGTAACTAATTATTATTAGTTACTTTTATTAAGAGGCTTTTGTCCACCCGATCGTACCTTATTAGGTACGAATATTCTAGAATTTTAAAAAATACAAAACATAAGCAAACGAAATCGCTGGCCACACAATTAGCAGATCATATTTTATAATATGCAAATAAAAATGATGAAAGGCCAAAGAGCCATGCCATAAAACTTTAAAAAAAAAAATTATTTAGGCTACCTAGCTGTCAAACATTCAATGGTTTATTTTTTTTTTAATATTTTGAACAAGTATTTAAAATGACTTTCGCATTTACATATTATTAGGTATTTGTCAACGTAAATTGGTTTTAATGGGTTAAAGAATATGTATTAAATAACAGCCTCGCGCCAAATATAAATTTACATAACACTGTCGCCATTCTATTAAAAATAATTGACGCTAACTAGACGACCTTAACCGCCGTAATTAGTACATCCGAGTTATTTTAATTATATTCAATGTCGGATCTAATTCATGAAACTGTTTGCCTGTTTCCTGAAACGCTGAATTTTTGGTGACTATTCATTACCCGTGTGGTGCCGGGCTTAGAATAGTACCAACCTACAGTATGTTAAGAAAACCCTGTCCGACCCGTGAAGGTGTTGTTAGGTAACGATAACTGATTCTACTAATGCATACAAAACCGGGCTAAAGTTATAAAAAAAAATCCCCCTAAAAAAATAAATATTATTTCGCAAAAAGAGGTAACTTAATAAATGTGAGTTGCGATCTTCCGCGGGGGGCGGGCGGCAGGGCACGCGGCACGTGGTCGCATCGCTATTCGCTTATAATAATACCGGTGTTGTCACTTTTTTTAAAATTACCAAATTTCGGGGAAGTTGGAATTAATTCGCGGGAAAAAAAGATTATTTCAAAATTCATTTGTATTGGTACTATGATGATTACGTAAAATTTTATATTATATTTGGTCATGTGTTTACCTAACCTTTATTATCCTTATGGGTCGGACAGGGTTTTCTTAACATACTGTATATCCTCCCGTGGGTGTCGTAAGAGGCGACTAAGGGAACTCTCACCAGGGTAGCGGGCAGCAGCGTTTCTTCTGTGGAATAACAAATTACTGCGATCCCCAACCCGTCTGCCAACCGTGATGAGTGCCTTGCCTTTGTCCAGCAGTGGATTTCTATAGGCTGAAGTAGTAGAAGATTCATTACCTTGCCCGATTGGTGTTATGTTACGTTTATAATTATACTAGAAAAGCCCCATGGTTTCACCAACATAAGTTTCTATTTTGTAAGTGCTGTTATGGAGATACAAATTAAAAAAAAACTTTTTTTACAAAAAGAACAACAGACTTCCAAAAAACACTACAAAGTGAAAAATAACTAATTTCGGAAGTCGGTGTCAAAAACTAATATACAAAAACCAAAGACACCGAGTCGGTTGTTTTTTTTTTTTGTAAAAAAAAAGTTTTTATTTTACACTTTTTAGTTGTGAAAAGTACTGTTCAGCTGCATCCGGTTAGACTGGATGCTGACGTTAAAATATTTAATGAAAAAACTTACAAACGCACTGATTGGCCCTACGATTTTTGAAAGTTCCCCTTGATTTCTTTGGTCTTCCACCATCAAACCCTGATGTCCTTATCATGGGACCATCTTGGGAATGTTTTCTTTCCAACAGAAAAAGAATTATCAAAATCATAAACGACAAAGTTATCCGCGAACAAACATAAAAAAAGCTTATATAGGATCTAATTGAGTAACCTCCTCCTTTTTGAAGTCGGTTAAAAAAATCCTGTTTTAATCCTGACTATAAACTATCTATGAACCAAAATTCATTCAAACCTGTTTACTAGGTTTTGCGAGAAAGAATGACGAAGTGGATGTTTCATCCGCTTTCCATTCATCCTCAAAAACTTTCGCCTAAGTTATATGAGTAGTAATACATGTTGATTTATTTGATTTATCTATTTACAAAAATCAATCTTTAGTCGATTCTGTAGTAATCGATATATTGTGGGTACTTATTTAATAAATAAGTAAACCCCTACTACCCACAACGTCAGTCTTTCTCTTGGTCGTTTACGCTTCTGTATAGAGAAGGACGTATAACCTTCCTAGTGATTTTTTAAATTGACTGATAATATACACAGGTATAAAAAGCCTATAACTCGTTTTATTCAAGTGTTAGAACCAAGATAACCTACAATACAATCGTTGATCGTAAAATGCATGTTTTTAAGCTATTGCATAGCTTCTATCGCGGGCCTTGAGCGCTGGGACCGAATCCATAAATTCCGTAACGAAAAAACCTCACGCTCCCCACTCCGACGGGCACGGAGGTGTGGCTTGAAGGCCGTACATCGTCTAACGTCGTTTAAGTTCGGCAGTCTTCGGCACGGTATGTTTGTGTGCGTGCGACTACATCTTTTGAAAACAATTTATAGATTTTCAAAAAGAGCATGCATATTGCAGGGCGCGAACTCAGTTCTACACACTTGCCATTTTACTGATAGTCGCGATGTGCTAAACTTGCGATTAATTTTCTCTCTGAAATAGGTCTTCTATAGAGATATGTCATAGACGTCATCGACGTTGTCATGGCTACCTTAAAAACTTTTCATATAATTAATTATTAAGTACTTTTATTCAAATTAATTTAGTAGTGTTTTTATAAAATAGCTTTTTTTTTAACGGAAAAGCTAAGATGAATGTCACGCTAATTTTTCATTGGACTTTTAAATTATTTATAGTGTTGTTTACTAAATAAAAGCGCGTGATTTTATAGAGTAAAAAGTGCTCACGCGGCCGTTTTTTCAACTGTTATTGGCGATATCCGCCATTATTGTGAAATATTTTTTTAAAGAATTTCTATAATTTGTTACACGTGTTATTGGCAAAATTGTGGTATCTATCCACAGGGACCAGATCAAGAGTTGAAGTTGAAGTTTTTATTAAATAAAATATTACAGAAAGATGTCGGTGAACAATGTTAATACGAGTACATTTAAGTGTACGAGTTGTAATATTGTTATCTCCGAAACGAAACAACGAAAGTTTAATAAAAATATGCTCGTCGGCTTTTTCTGAGGAAGACATTGATGAGGCAAAAAAGTTATAGTTTGTTTCTACGAAGACAAGACAAAAACATGTATCGAGGCGTAAGAACAAAAAGCAGAAAGACCTAAAATATACGATTACGGTGTTTAAAATCACGGATCCCGAACAATCCCAGTTTTTGTGGCATATGACCTTCACAAATTGCCACCAGTTTGCTTTGACTACGTAGAACGTACGCAAAGAAGTTGATGAAGGATTTATTAATTCTACGGTCAGATGTTAACGCAATCAGAAGTGATTATGTTACTAAAGATCAGCTCGAAAATATTAAATTGATAACAAATAATTCGACACCGACGCCGTTCATCATCAACAACCTTTTTATCGTCCCACTGCTGGGCACAGATCTCCTCTCATACAGAGAAGGATTGAGCGTAATCACCACGCTTGCTCAATGCGGGTTGGCGATTTCAGATTTATAAAGCCCAGGTTTCCTCAAGATGTTTTCCTTCGCCTTCAGTCATTGGTGTCCAAGATATACTTAGAAAGTACATATAACTTTAGAAAAGTTACATTGGTACTTGCCTGACCTGGAATCGAACCCGCGCACTCATACTTGAGAGGCTGGTGTTTTAACCACTAGGCCACCACGACAAAACAGTGGGGTATATTGAAAAAGAACCTCGGAGTCTTTGAGTATATTTCGTGGTGCGCCGTTTCCGAGTCAACGAAATACCAGTTGGTGGAGTTATAAGGATACTATAGCTCTCTTGCCTGCCCCTCAGTGCCCGGCCGGTCTTGCGATTGCACCAAAACAGCACACAATGACAGAGATTATAAGTAATAGCATAGACAGACCTTACGGAGGAATTGCCCTATTGTAGAGGATGTCCGCTTTCTCAAAGGTATCAGTGTTGTTGTGTAATAGTGATCGTTTAGTTCTCACACGGATCGTACTATGTTAGTTTTCTCATTTTACATGCTTACTGACTCGAGTGATAATATAATAGATTTCACGGGTTTTTTCTTTATTTCTTTATTTTTTGGCTTCGCACGGTTTGTGCATTTAGCCAATGCCACGTAATTATGAATTATTCATGTCGAAAAAGACGGCCGCGTGACCCGTCTTACGAGTGAGGTTTGGGACAAAGTCATGATGTGGCCACTATGCAGCGATATTTCACTGTTCTTTATGAACTATTTACTAAATGCACTTTTTACTACATAAATCACGCACTTTTATTTAGTAAACAACACTATAAATAATTTAAAAATCCAATGAAAACGAGCGTGACACTCAGCTTGACTTTCCCGCCAAAACTCAGGGTGCTGATCACGAAAATGATTTCATTTTTGAAATCCAAGATGGCCGACATCATATTTCATGACATTCTGACATGGGTGTGATAACGAACATGACGTCATTTTTAAGGTATTGCTTAGCTTCTTTCTATCTCTTTATCAAAGTCGAACAGAAAACATTGAATATAGTTTAGTCGCTTAATCGTCACCATTTTTCGCACTCTTTTGATGACGTTGCTGGTAAAAAATAAATAAATTACAAAACAGAAAGAAAACTTGAATTGATATCAAAGAAAAAAGAACAAAGGAAAAATTACTGTATAAATAAAATAAATAAATAATTATAATTGCAAGTTATAGTTGATAAAAAAAAGGCTATGCAATAGCTTTACCGCGGCAGTCTCCGAGTGCCACACGCCTTTTTTTTTAAATCTTATATTTGCACTGGTCGATCGATCAGGTCAATGTACAAAATCAAAAAAAAAAAATCAAAAGTCATTTATTCAAATTAAGCTGAGAATCAGCACTTTTTGAACGTCTATTTTAGGACAGTCTCCCAAAACGCCCGCCCTATGCCACTTCTTAGTGCTTCCATTGGGAAGACGAAGAGACGGAACAAATTCCCCAGCAGCACAGCTGTCTGTTTATTTGAAACATTTACAGTAGCCTCATGGCTACTGTAAATGTTTCATTTCCACCCACAGCTCATGCTGTGGGTGGAAATGAAATGAAATCGTTTATTTGGCAAGTAGGATCACTGATCACTTTTACACGTCATATTTTTTTAACCTAGATGGAGCCAGCATTTCCTAACTCCTGAGCATTTCCTAACCTCTAAGAAGAAAAACCGAAACAAACTCATGGATCATCGTCTTTTTTCAAGTCCAGACATTAAAAATGAAAATGTTTACAATAATTTACGTGATTTAACAAAAACAGTGATTATAATGTCATAATTGTAGCATAATTACGCATATTGCTTAATGACATTGCTTAGCAGAGCGAGCAGCTCAAACCCTAGCTTTTGCCTTCTAAATAATCTGTGATTTTATAACACCCCTTTTTGCAAAGTTTAGTCTTAATATAGCTTTTAAATCGTTTAATGAGTAAGTTTCGAATGTCCATGGGAAGCTTGTTGTAAAAGTGTATACATTGACCCATGAACGAGTTGCCTACTCTGTGGAGACGAGTGAGATTGTATTTGTTCCTGGTATTTATATAATGAATATCGCGTATTTTCTTAAAATTCGATATATTTTTATGTACATACATAAGATTTTCAAATATATATATATTGTGAAGCTACTACAGTCAGAATGTTCACCTCTTTGAATTTTTCTCTAAGACAATCTCTAGGAACAAGGTTGTAAATGGCTCGAACAGCCCTTTTCTGTAAAACAAAAAAAGGCGTGTGGCACTCGGAGACTGCCGCGGTAAAGCTATTGCATAGCCTTTTTTTTATCAACTATAACTTGCAATTATTTATTTATTTTATTTATACAGTAATTTTTCCTTTGTTTTTTTTTTCTTTGATATCAGTTCAAGTTTTCTTTCTGTTTTGTAATTTATTTATTTTTTACCAGCAACGTCATCAAAAGAGTGCGAAAAATGGTGACGATTAAGCGACTAAACTATATTCAATGTTTTCTGTTCGACTTTGATAAAGAGATAGAAAGAAGCTAAGCAATACCTTAAAAATGACGTCATGTTCGTTATCACACCCATGTCAGAATGTCATGAAATATGATGTCGGCCATTTTGGATTTCAAAAATGAAATCATTTTCGTGATCAGCACCCTGAGTTTTGGCGGGAAAGTCAAGCTGAGTGTCACGCTCGTTTTTCATTGGACTTTTAAAATTATTTATAGTGTTGTTTACTAAATAAAAGTGCGTGATTTATGTAGTAAAAAGTGCATTTAGTAAATAGTTCATAAATAACAGTGAAATATCGCTGCATAGTGGCCACATCATGACTTTGTCCCAAACCTCACTCGTAAGACGGGTCACGCGGCCGTCTTTTTCGACATGAATAATTCAATTATGAATTATTTGGCGTGGCATTGGCTAAATGCACAAACCGTGCGAAGCCAAAAAATAAAGAAATAAAGAAAAAACCCATGAAATCTATTATATTATCACTCGAGTCAGTAAGCATGTAAAATGAGAAAACTAACATAGAACGATCCGTGTGAGAACTAAACGATCACTATTACACAACAACACTGATACCTTTGAGAAAGCGGACTTCCTCTACAATAGGGCAATTCCTCCGTAAGGTCTGTCTATGCTATTACTTATAATCTCTGTCATTGTGTGCTGTTTCGGTGCAATCGCAAGACCGGCCGGGCACTGAGGGGCAGGCAAGACAGCTATAGTATCCTTATGACTCCACCAACTGGTATTTCGTTGACTCGGAAACGGCGCACCACGAAATATACTCAAAGACTCCGAGGTTCTTTTTCAATATACCCCACTGTTTTGTCGTGGTGGCCTAGTGGTTAAAACACCAGCCTCTCAAGTATGAGTGCGCGGGTTCGATTCCAGGTCAGGCAAGCACCAATGTAACTTTTCTAAAGTTATATGTACTTTCTAAGTATATCTTGGACACCAATGACTGAAGGCGAAGGAAAACATCTTGAGGAAACCTGGGCTTTATAAGTCTGAAATCGCCAACCCGCATTGAGCAAGCGTGGTGATTACGCTTAATCCTTCTCTGTATGAGAGGAGATCTGTGCCCAGCAGTGGGACGATAAAAAGGTTGTTGATGATGAACTGCGTCGGTGTCGAATTATTTGTTATCAATTTAATATTTTCGAGCTGATCTTTAGTAACATAATCACTTCTGATTGCGTTAACATCTGACCGTAGAATTAATAAATCCTTCATCAACTTCTTTACGTACGTTCTACGTAGTCAAAGCAAACTGGTGGCAATTTGTGAAGGTCATATGCCACAAAAACTGGGATTGTTCGGGATCCGTGATTTTAAACACCGTAATCGTATATTTTAGGTCTTTCTGCTTTTTGTTCTTACGCCTCGATACATGTTTTTGTCTTGTCTTCGTAGAAACAAACAATAACTTTTTTGCCTCATCAATGTCTTCCTCAGAAAAAGCCGACGAGCATATTTTTATTAAACTTTCGTTGTTTCGTTTCGGAGATAACAATATTACAACTCGTACACTTAAATGTACTCGTATTAACATTGTTCACCGACATCTTTCTGTAATATTTTATTTAATAAAAACTTCAACTTCAACTCTTGATCTGGTCCCTGTGGATAGATACCACAATTTTGCCAATAACACGTGTAACAAATTATAGAAATTCTTTAAAAAAATATTTCACAATAATGGCGGATATCGCCAATAACAGTTGAAAAAACGGCCGCGTGAGCACTTTTTACTCTATAAAATCACGCGCTTTTATTTAGTAAACAACACTATAAATAATTTAAAAGTCCAATGAAAAATTAGCGTGACATTCATCTTAGCTTTTCCGTTAAAAAAAAAGCTATTTTATAAAAACACTACTAAATTAATTTGAATAAAAGTATAGTTCTTGCAATTTACGAGCGCGCGTGACTCTTGCTTGTGGTATGTTGTGTACATGCACAATGCGTTAGTGTGTGTGCCTGACGGAGCGTTCAGTAGCGAGCGGTCCCCGCTCAGGTCACTTGTGCTTATTGTTTTCACGTCGCTATCCGCCACGAAGTACCGTCAGCATGTCAAATAACGATAAAAAGCGAAAAATTATTCGTAGTGAGGTGAGTTATTTAAATATGCATTTATAGCGTTAATTTAATATTAAACTTTTTGTATGGATCAACGATCATGAACATTGTATTATCTTTATTATTTGTAGGGTCGTGCAATTATCGCCCGAGTTTTTCATTTTCTTCAAGAAAAATATAATTTCATGAAGGCGAATAATAATGATAATTGTGATTTGAGTCCTTTGGCTAACGTAAGAAAACGAACCGCCGAAGCAACAGGGGTCAGTGAACGTACTGTAACTTCTATTTTGAAAGAAGAAAAAGAGATGCCCTCTACATCTGCCAAGTTTCTATCACCAATAAAAAAACGTCGTAAAAGAAGTAGCAAATTTGATTTTGATAATTTCGACACTAATTTAACACAAGGAAATTCCAACTTTAAACAAAATTCGGTCAGTTCTCAGAGAAAAGATAGACTTTGACGGGTGTCTAAGCACTTTACGTTCATTGCTCATAAAAATTGGTTATAAATGGCGAAAGATTAGCAGTAACCGACGAGTATTACAAGAAAGGCATGATTTACAACTATGGCGTTTAAAATATTTGAAAAAGATTTCTCAGTGCCGTGCAGAAGGACGTCCTATTGTTTACACTGACGAAACATATGTTTTAACGTCCCACGTTCGACAAAATACATGGGGCATAAAGGATAAAGATACTCCATTTATGAAGAAATTAGGTACTGGGAGCCGGTTTATTATAGTGCACGCAGGTACTAAAGATGATTCATTCCAAATGCCTCATTGGTATATAAAGCATCCTCCACAACTGGAGATTATCACTCAAATATGAGTTTTGAAAATTATGAGAAGTGGCTAGAAGAGAAGCTTATGCCAAATTTGCCAGAAAGGGCAGTTATTGTGATGGATAACGCGTCCTGTCATAACGCCCGCAGCAGTAAAATTCCTACGTCCAGTTCAAGGAAGAGCGATATGATAAAATGGCTAACTGATAACGGAATTTTATGTGACGAACGATTAAAAAAAATCGAACTCTATGATTTAATAAAACATAATAAACATCGTTTCATAACATTCAAAATCGACGAAATAGTTAAAAGCAAGAATTTTAAAATATCACGTTTGCCGCCCTATCACCCTGAGTTGAACTGTATCGAAAATATCTGGGGAATTTTAAAAAATAAAATTGCAACTAAAAATATCGGGCAAAATATGACTATTTTATAAAATTTAATAAATGAGTGTATGAACGATATCGACAATGATACCTGGCGTAAAACTTGCAAGCATGTCGAAAAACTTGAAGAAGAATATAGAATATATTTCGATTTGGACTTCGAGTTAACGATAAATGTAGAATCAACTGATAGCGACACTGAAGAGTTTGAAGATAGTGACACTTCTGACGATGAATAATAATTAATTTTAATAAAACTTACTATTAAAATATTTGTTTTATTATCATTGTTGGTTTCAAAGAAAAAATAATTTTAACATTGATTATTTGTATGCTAACCGTAGCGCGTCTACGCTCACGCACACATTTACACGTATACAGATACGACTTGAACACAACTAAGAGCCACGCGCGTTCGTTTTTAAGGTAGCCATGACAACGTCGATGACGTCTATGACATATCTCTATAGAAGACCTATTTCAGAGAGAAAATTAATCTCAAGTTTAGCACATCGCGACTATCAGTAACATGGCAAGTATGTAGAACTGAGTTCGCGCCCTGCAATATGCATGCTCTTTTTGAAAATCTATAAATTGTTTTTAAAAGATGTAGTCGCACGCACACAAACATACCGTGCCGAAGACTGCCGAACTGAAACGACGTTAGACGATGTACGGCCTTCAAGCCACACCTCCGTGCCCGTCGGAGTGGGAAGCGTGAGGTTTTTTCGTTACGGAATTTCTGTATTCGGTCCCCGCGCTCAAGGCCCGCGATAGAAGCTATGCAATAGCTTAAAAATGGTATTGATGTCCGCACAAGTTCTCCAGAGAAGAATTCCATAAGTCATAAGACTAAGAAAATAACTAAAATAAACAATTCTGGCTGTATATACATCATCTATCTGTCTAATTTTCTTAACAGCGAAGGCGGCAGAACTGAGTCTACCCGACAGCTTCTCAATGTGAGGACCCCATTGTAACTTTGCGTCAATAGTTAATCCAAGAAAAACTGTCGAATCGACTAAGATCAACTCTACATTGAACATTGGTACATAGCTGCCTGACCTGGAAGACCATCTTTATATAACTAGACCTTTCGTGCTTCGGAAAGCAGGTTAAGCTGTTCTCCCCGGCTACAACGCGTAATGACTATCAAAGATCCACCGGTAATTCGTAGATCATGGTCATTACGGGTTGGCAGAAGCCCGAATGTGTGACCACCAGTCATGCCGAGAGGAATCATATTACGCAGTGTGGAGGCATGAGGAACTGGGAATAAAGTTCACTCATCCTCCTTTGAAAAGGGAGGATCCTCTGACCAGACGGGTGTTATGTCTGGTGGGCACTTGCGCAATGGTTGAAATTGGCAAGTTGTATGTATGCTAATTGCACGGTAAACTCTGATAGCTGTAGAATTCGTGTGACGTCAGTATGACGCGTTGTTCGATTTTGTGGCGTTTGTAGGTACCGCTACACGCAGTAACAGGATCAAAGAGGTCAGACAGGCGTCCCTCCAAGTAAAATACTGGTGTTACGCAGAATCAGGTTAGACAGGATGCAGACCCCAATATAATTAGAAAAAGTATTAGGTAGATGGTTAGGTTAGGTTCAAACTGTGACCCTACAAAACTAGAGACTACAAAATTACTTAAAGAAAAATTTGTAGGTTGAGAACAAACTGGTAGGATTATGTTTTATAAATTTTGTTAGCAAGACAGACGCTCCTTCAAAATCTAAAATTATGCGAATTTTTAGCTTAATCATCATCATCAACCTTTTTATCATCCCACTGCTGGGCACAGGTCTCCTCTCATACAGAGAAGGATTGAGCGTAATCACCACGCTTGCTCAATGCGGGTTGGCAATTTCAGACTTAAAGTCCATGTTTCCTCAAGATGTTTTCCTTTGCCTCTTAATCAGTCTTTGGTGTCCAAGATAAACTTAGAAAGTACATATAACTTAGAAAAGTTACATTGTTACTTGCCTAACCTGGAGTCGAACCCGCACACTCATACTTGAGAGTTTAACTTAAAATCTATTATAGTAGGGATGTTTCCTGGGTAAAAAAACTGATTCTAATTAATCCGTCATTCAGATTATAGAAAAATATTGGATACGTATATTTTGTTTTGTCAAATCATAAAAATTTACAAATATAAAAGGCATCAAAGATCAGGAGTGGTGGCTGGTGACGTTACTGCTCGCTAAAAAGTGTAGTGTCCAGTGACGTCACGCGAGTTTTCAACGCACTGTGTCGTCATCATTTTTTGTTTATAAAAAAAAAGAAAAATACGTGTCTAGTATTTCTTGGAAATCTGACGGACTAATTAGTTTTTTTTTAGTCAACTACCCTATTTTTGTATTATAAAATAGTATGATATTTTTAATACCCACGTACTGCACGGTTAACGCAGTGGTTGAGCTATTGACTGCTGCACTGCGTATCGCGGGTTCGATTCCGGCACGGAACAAATATTTGTATGACCTAGAAATAGTTGTTCCGGGTCTGGCTGTTTCTCTGTGGTGTATGTGAGTTTTATATGGTTGTAAACGCACCCACGATGCAGGAGAAATTCCTGGTGTGAACCAACGTTTTAAAAAAAATATATAATAATTTTAAAAATAATAATATGAAGTGTACACATAAGTTTCCGCCGGTTTCGTTGAAATAGTCAGATCTAATATATTTTTTTTTTTTTTTTGGGACATACCCGCCACACTTTTCCCAACCACTGCAACTCCTGAAAGCCAGAATCAACAGTGGCGACCGCCAGAAAAACGCCGAGCAATGAAGCTCGACGAGTCCCGGAGAAACGATTCAACTGTCTTGGGTCCCACAACGAAATTAATCAGAAAAGAATAGCGGAGGAGTAAGAAAAAAGATATTTTTTCCACTTCCCTCCATAACAAGCAGGAGACAGAACAGAACTAGGCCAAACGGCACAAAGGGACATTATTGCAACTGGGAGAAGCCCAGATTGCCAAACACCACGGAATAAAATTTGATTAACACGTTGAACGCCAACAAAAAAAATGCATCTTCCCGTTCGGGCCGCGTCGGTCAGTGATGGTCGACAACTAAACTTTCCGTTCGGGCCGCGTCGGTCAGTGCTGACCGCGTTTTACTGGTGTTTTTGATCCATTCATACAGGCCGTAGGACAGTGCTATCAAACTAAATCCTATATTCGTTGACCCGCGTGGCCCTCTAGTTACGCCAAACTATGATGGTTTTTGAAAAACGTAAAGGACTTAGAAAAAAAACAACAATTACATAAGAGTGAAAATTTGTACGGCACGAAATGGAAAAGGCCTTTGTCTAGCAGAAGATTTCTCCGGACTGATGAGGATAAAGAAGTACGGGATTGTGAGTGTGGATGCAGAAAGTAATCTCTAAAACTACTCATCTGATTTAAAAAATTCTTTCACTAAGGGTAAGCTGCGTTATCGATGAGTGCTTCATTAATATTATATCCACAAGTTTATTTACTGCCCCATCGGCCATCGGTTCTACGAGTAATGTGCCCTGCCCACTGCCACTTCAGTTTAGCGACTCGCAGAGCTATGTCGGTGACTTTGGTTCTTCTGCGGATCTCCTCATTTCTGATTCGATCACGCAGAGAAACTCTGAGCCTTCGTATGAGGCCCATTGTGAGCGACCACGTTTCAGTTCCGTAAGTCATCACTGGCAACACACACTGGTCAAAGACTTTAGTCTTGAGACACTGTGGTATCTTGGACGACGAGAAGATGTATCGTAGCTTCTCGAACGCTGCCCAGCCGAGCTGGCTTCGACGAGACACCTCTTTCTCGAAGTTGGACCTATCTAGTTTTACTGTTTGTCCCAGGTAAATGTACTCGTCAACAACTTCGAGTGCAGAGCAACCAACTAGAATTGGAGTGGGTGCAACATGAGAGTTCGACATGATCTTCGTTTTATCCATGTTCATCTTTAGACCAATTGTTGGGAAGCTCTGCTGAGGTCATTGAGCATTTTGCCCAAGTCTTGCAGGGTCTCAGCCATAACCACGATATCATCTGCAAAACGGAGATAAGTGATGTACTCGCCGTTGATGTTGATGCCAAGTCCTTTCCAGTCCAGGAGCTTGAAGACATCTTCCAACGCAGCAGTGAACAATTTAGGAGATATGACATCTCCTCGTCTCACTCCACGTTGGAGTTGGATTGGTTTCGAGTCCTGATCTTGGAGACGGACTGACATGGTGGCGTTTTTGTACAAATACTTTATCACCTCAATGTATCGATCGTCAATTTGGCACCGCTGGAGAGACTGTAGCACCGCCCAAGTCTCGATCGAATCGAAGGCCTTCTCATAGTTTACAAACGCCAAGCATAGTGGTTTCTTATACTCCTCGGACTTCTGTATAACTTGCCGCAGCGTATGTATGTGGTCTATGGTGCTAAAGCCTTTTCGGAAGCCTGCTTGTTCTGGAGGCTGGAAGCTATCGAAACTGCGAGCGAGACGATTCGTGATGACCCTAGAAAACAATTTATAGACATGGCTCAGGAGGGATATCGGTCTGTAGTTTTTCAGGAGGGTATTGTCACCTTTTTTGAAAAACAACACCACCACGCTCCTGTGCCACGCCTTAGCCGTTTCGCCTTTAATAATGCCGGAATGAAATAGTTTCTGAAGCGCTTTAAGAACCGGTTTACCACCCGCTTTCAGAAGCTCAGCCGTAATTCTATCATCTCCAGCCGCCTTATCGTTCTTGAGCTGTTCAGGGCCATACTAATCTCGTACAGGCTGACGTCCGGGATATCGTTGGTGTAGTGTCAGGTTAGTCTGGCTCTAGGATCATTAACCAGGCTTACAACAGGTGCGTGTCTTGATGTGTATAACTCTCGTGCGAACACTTTGGAGCCTTTGTTCCGCTCGATAGCCTCTTTAATACAATTTGTATAAAATTGGCGTATATCGCGAGTCAGAGACTTTGAGATTTGTCTGTTAAGGCATCTGATACGCGAAGCGTCATCAGGGGATTTTAAGACCACCTCCCGTCTTTCTTTCATTAGCCGCCGGGTGGGACCGGAGATCTTCTGCTGTCCTTTTGAACGGAGGATTTTGTAAAACTTAGACCCTTCCGTTTGGAGAGTTTACACAAACCTGTTGTTATAGTCGTCCACATCTACGCATTCAACGAGGCATTCGAAGCGATTTTGCAGTTCGATTTGAAAGCTTTCGGGGTTTTGGAGTTGGGTTGACGCTGGACGGAACGTAGACTTTATAAGTCGAGAGCGTTTGAGCCTAATGTTGAGGTTCAAGATGCCTCTAACAATACGGTGATCACTCCCAGTTTTAACCGCATGGATCACGAAGACATTATTGAACACTTGCCTTCTCGTAGACATATAATGTCTACGAGAAGGCAAGTCTATCTCGTTTTGGTCTGACCATCGGGGCTAATCCAGGTCCACTTGCGGTGCAATGGTTTCTTGAAAAAAGAATTCATCACAAAGAGTCCTTCCTTTTCCATGAAATCCATTAGCATCTGACCTCGGGGATTCCGATTTCCAACTCCAAATTGCCCCACTTATCTTTTAAAGGTACTAAAAAGTTTATTGGAGGTAAATTATTTACTTATAAAAATTAAACATAAGAGATAGAAACAATACTTTATTATACAAATAAATACGCTATTGAATCAGTTGTCTGATGTAACGACGTCTCAGCTCAAGACATGGGCGTCAACTGCGTAAGCGCGGGCGAGCTCTGGATTGTGCGGGAGGGGACCTGACACCCTGACCCGCGCGGCCTCCATTAACGGAAAATCGCTTTTTCGTCTCTAGGAGCCGCGTCGGTCAGTGCTGCCCGACGTTTACTAGCTCCATAAATAATGACTAAAGTTGAGTTTTGTTAATAAAAACATACATTTGGACATTAGATGTAAGTATCTAATTAAAAAAAACAGTTGGTCAAATTTGGATAGAACTGTGATTGTTGCTTGGCCTGAAGGAAAAGTTAGCTGTCGGTCAGCACTGACCGCGTTGGCGTTCAACGTGTTAAGTTAATGGGTCCTAAGTAGGTATTAGCTGTTACAATTGATTCCAATAATAGGTATGGCAAAAGCGCCTGAACGCACGGAAATTGGTTCTAGTTTCTACAAGGTCCGTATAATAAACGACTCCGGATGTAACTTGTACACTATCCAACATAATATTGCGTTCATTCTGCCAAAGAACACACTCCCACAAGATGTGATGTGCGGACTGTTCAAATTCACAGTTCGATGTAGAACACTGACACAAAGGGGAAGGAACAAGTTTAAAAGAATACAGTTTACTTTTAAAGTTGCCATGACCTGTGAGAAATTGGGCAACGCAGTGGTCAACCACCAGCCATGTCTTAGCCAGCCGATCGCCAACGGATGGAAAGAATAGATGGAGGTGCCGGCCCTTGATGGAATTATCCCACCTACTTTGCCATTCGGATAAGAGGTCCTCCCAGACTTCAGTCTGAGGTTTAAATAATCTAGAGATTTTATTAAAGTCGCGTTGTGTAACAATTTTAGTGTCCATGGCCTCCCCCCTCGCGGAGTAGTACATTGAAGCACGTCGCTGTACCTCAAGGTCGACTGGAAGTACACCTGCCAGTACCGGTAAGGCTTCAGTACTGACCGTTCTATACGCCTTGCATAAAAATATCAATGCCAAACGTTGGCTTTGAAGCAGTTTACGTCGTGCCGCTCCTATGCTGGCCCTATCGGCCCAAACAGGTGCACCGTAGCACATACATCCTAAGTAGGTAGCTCCATATATAGTTTTTAAAGTTAGGAATGATAGACCCCAAGTTGCTTTGGATATTCTAGTTAGGGCATAAAAGTTCTTTTTAGCTTTTTCACCAACTATTTTTATATGTTCGATAAATGAAAAATTCCTTTCTAAGATCATACCAAGGTAGCATACGGATTGCTATTTTTTAATGGGAACGTTGTTAAATTTAATAGTAGGCAATGATTTAAGATTACCTTTTAGTAGAAGTTGATAGGTTTTATGTGGCGCAAATGCTAGGCGGTTACGATCACCCCACTGGGATATTAAATTTAGGCAAGTATTGGCCAAGTTCTCAAGTCCAGCTCGGGTACTTGACTGAATGAGCAGTAGGCCATCGTCCGCGTAACCAGTAAGTGAACAGCCGCAAGGAAGCGGGATCGCGAGGAAGTCATCAAAACCCAAATTCCATAAATAAGGACCGACAACTGAACCCTGAGGACATCCCATGGTTAGTGTTTTAGTACTAGAAAAATGACCGAGCTTAAGTACCGCGGAACCATTTATAAAGTAAGAGTAAACGAGATTATATATGTTTCTATAGCAACCGCGGGTTTTTAATTTTAACAACAGCATAGGCCACCAGGCGTTATCAAAAGCCCCAGAAATATCCAGGAAGATCCCAATTACGTACTTGTTTTCAGATTGGTTAACGGTTCTTCTGACAGAAAGCGCCGCGTCGACTGTAGATTTACCTATGGTGAAGCCATATTGATTATTGTGGAATTTTGGACCGTTCGGTAGTAAACGTGGAACGATGAGGCGCTCAAGAAGTTTACCCAAAGATGGTAGAAGTGTGATAGGACGATATGACTTCGGATCATCCGGTGGTTTGTCACCACACTTTGGTATTATTCGTATGAAACCGCGTCGCCATTTACGAGGAAAAACGCCTTCAGCAATGCATCGGTTATATACAGTTAAGATGGCATCACCCGCTGTTTTACACGCTTCTTTAATCATCCTATTAGATATTTTATCTTCACCTGATGATTTGTTGACCGGTAGTTTTCTAACAATATTTATAAATTCGTCATTAGATGGTACGTCTGACATTGGTGATTCAGGTGGCACAGGAGCCCACGCTCTAATCTGTTGGTGGTAGTCGCTATCGTTAGCCGGTGAATCATCAGGGATAAGTGTATTAATTAGCACTTCTGTTGTTTCCTCTATGCCTGTGGTATGCTTATCATTGACATTAATGTTTTGAACGTATGCAAGGTCGACCGATCTGTTAGCTTTAAATTCGTGATATAAGGGAGACCACGGACCCTCCCTGTCAAGTTTATCAACGATTTTTCGCAACAAATTACCCTTAGAATTTTCCACCGATGCTTTGTAGCGTGACTTGGCAACTCTAAAAGCATTTAAAGCGAACGTAAGAAGATCTCCAGTAATCTTTCGGCTCTTGAGTTTATTTAACTGTCTACGCGCTCTGCGATATCTTTTACGCTGTTCAACTAAGTAATCACTCCACCAGTCACATCTACGAATATTGGTCATAGATCCGCGACCAATGGCAATGTCAGCACAGTAGGTAAAGGTTTCTGACATAATGTCAGCACTTTCTTCGGCTGACAGCCCGTCCCGAGTGAATTCTTTGGCGTGACACGCAAAAAGCGAGCCGAAAAATTCCCAGTTCGCGCCTTTACATCTATATCTGAAATTACCGGGAATATGAGACGGACCCTGAATATAACCAGGAACAAATTCGTACACGATCAGGCGATGATCACTACAAGACGCGTCCGGTAGGACACGCCACCTATCCAAACGTACGTCCGTACTTGAAAGTGTGACGTCAATACAAGATTCGCCCATTTGGCTGCAGAAAGTAGGTGGTGCATCAGGGGTATTATGAATCGATAGGTTCATCTCAGCAATGAAATCCTCAACAGCGCAGCGTCGTTCGGTATCGGTGGCCCGAACCTTGCCATACCACAGAGACGATGACGCGTTGACATCCGCGCCAACGATAACTTTGCAGCCCGCGAGTGACCGCAAGACATGACGGAGATTATGTATATGAGGAGTAACAGGATCGGAATATTGAAAGTAACAGCTTACAACGAATACTTTAAAAGAAGCTGATGATACTTCGGCAACCGCACAGTGTGGCGTCATGAGGTCACGTAAAGACGTTACCGTAAAGTTAGAAGACCGCGCAACATAAATTCCGGCTCGTGCCTTGCAATCCAGTTGCACTACCCTGTGACGTAAACGTGAGTTTTGATATTGTTCTTGAATGAGTACAAGGTCTAAGTTGTAGTCAATAATTAATTTATCTAACTCTGATGTCGCCACCTTATCGTTGTGAAGGTTTAATTGCCCTATGTTTAACCTATCCATCTTCTTCTATCAGATCTAATATGTGAGATCGTCAGATCGGACATCTGGTAATTAACATACACTGAGAGTATTATTTTTATAGTCATCATCATCATTTCAGCGTTTACCCCGGTTGCATCCGTGGCTTTCGCGTTGGAGCCCGGGGTCCGCTTTCCTACTTAATTTCCTCCATTTCGCGCGATCTTTAGCATCCTGTGGTGTGAGATTGTTGGCACGCATGTCATCTCTCACAACGTCAAGCCAGCACCTCTTTGGTCTACCCCGCTTGTTCCGGCCCGGCGGAAGCGCCATGGCAAGACATTTGTGACCCACGTAACATGCCGGTTTTCGTAAGACGTGACCGTACCAACGTAGGCGACCCTCCTGCAGCTTTTCCGCTATGTCATGGACATGAAGACTGCCACGGATGCGGGAGTTCCTGATGCGGTCCTTCCGCGTAACTCCACACATCCACCGCAGCATGTTCATCTCCGTGACACGCAGCTCCTGCTTGTGTCGCTCAAGCACAGGCCACGCCTCGCTGCCATACAGGAGAACAGGTCTAATGATGGTCTTATAGACCTGCCCCTTAAGCTTAACCGGCATTTTGGTGTCACAAATGACACCTGACACCTCACGCCATTTTGCCCAAGCTGCGGATATGCGTGCCCTGACGTCGCAATCAATGTCGCCGGACGCGTGGAGCACAGACCCCAAGTATTTAAACTGGTCTGTGCACTCGACCATGTCACCGCCTATGCGCACGGACATGGGGTCTGTCGTGTTGCTAGCCATATACACGGTCTTCGCCACATTGAGTTTCAGACCTCCGTTCTCGAGCGGGTCCTTCCACACATTCACATGCCGCACCAACCGATCCCTGTCCGCGTCCGCCAGCGCGATATCGTCAGCATACATAAGCAACCAAGGAGGTTGCTCATGTGAATCCCTGATGCTATCCGACAAGGCGTCTAATATCACGCTGAACAGAAACGGACTAAGAACGGAACCCTGGTGGACTCCGACGGTGACGGGGAAGGGTTTAGTGTCACCAACAGCGGTCCTAACAACGGAATCGGAATTGAGGTACATGTCTCGAATTATGTCAACATAGGCCTCTGGTACCCCTTTGGACCTCAGTGCCCACCAGATCACCCCCCGAGGGACACAGTCGAAGGCCTTCTGCATATCAAGAAACAGCAAATGCAGAGGCGTGTTCTTCGATCTGTATCTCTCCATGGCGATCCTTAGTGCGAAGATAGGATCCATGGTTCCGTACCCTGGACGAAACCCATATTGACACTCCGAGACAGCACACTCCTGCCGGATCCGGGAGTCCATAATCCTCTCAAGGATCTTCATGGTGTGGGACATGACCTTTATACCACGATAGTTGCCACACTCCTGTACCGAGCCCTTGCCTTTGAAGACTGGAGTAATAATACTCAGTCTCCATTGGCACGGGATTTTGCCGGTCAGGAGCACGCGGTTCAAAAAGCTAGTTAACACTCCCACACCACGGGGACCCATCGCCTTCCAGGCCTCAATGGGAACTCCATCAGCTCCGACAGCTTTCCGATTTGCCATGCGACGAAGAGCCGTATGGACTTCCTCAGGCGTTATCGGGGGCACTAATCCAAGATTTGGAGGGAGTTCCGGTGTCTGCACCTCTTGGTGCTGCTTATTCAGCAGCTCGTGGAAGTACGAGCGCCATCTCTCCTTCACCGCGAGGTCTTCTCATAGTAGGTTGCCAACAGGGTCTTTTACGCAGCGGCACTTGGATATATCCTGTGCCGCTTTGACCCTAGAACGTGCCAACTTGTAAATGAGCTTTTGCCCCTCAGACGATTCCAGCTTCTCGTAGAGCGGTTGCAAGTGATCTCGTCTGGCTCTGGCTACAGCTCTTTTAGTGGCACGTTTGGCAACTTTGTATGCGTCGCGATCTTCAGGGGATCCGGTCGCTTGCCACGTTTTGAAGAGGGCTTTCTTCACCTTAGTCTCCCTCTGGACTGTGTCGTCCCACCACCAGGTCTCCTTGTCACGTTTGCGGCCACCCTTGGAGACGCCGAGCACCACCCGCGCCGCCCCAGTGATAGCTGCCTGGATCCTGTTCCAGTGTTCTTGAACTGGTTCCCCATCGGTACCGGCGCACTTGTCGCCAATAACCGCCGCAAAATCCTGGGACCTGTTTTCATCCAGCAGCCACCACCGGATCTGGCGCGGGCAGTGCTCTACACGTCTGCGTTGGGTCTTTACGCAGAGATCCATGACAAGGAGCCGGTGTTGTGCAGTGAGACTCTCACCGGGTATGACTTTGCAGTTGGCTACTTTGCCGATGTGGTGCCTCCTAGTCAGTAGAAAGTCGATCTGGGTAGCACAACGTCCGCTCCGGTAGGTGACAAGGTGCTCCGGTTTCTTTTTGAAGTAGGTGTTCACGATTGCAAGATCAGCGGCCGCACACGTTCGGAGAATATTGTTTCCTTCTGCGTTGCGGCTACCGTATCCAAAGCCACCGTGAACACGATCAAACCCATCACACTTCTCACCCACATGACCGTTCAAATCACCACCCAGAACGACTCCCTGGGACAACGGGATCCCGCGAAGCAGTCCTTCGAGCTGGGTCCAGAACAACGTCCTTTCGGCGTCACCGCACCCCGCCTGCGGAGCGTAGGCACTTATCAAGTGGGTTATAACCCCATTGACAAGCACCCGCAACGACATCAGCCGATCACTGATGCGATTTACCTCCAAGACGTCATCCTGGAGCTCGCCAGACAACACCACGGTGACCCCATTTCTCCCACTAGGTGCACCCGTGTAGATCAGCTTGTAGAAATTCCCAATAAGCCGGGATCTGCTGCCTTTGCACCGAGTCTCCTGCAGGAACGCCACGGCCACCCTCCGCCTGTGGAGAGTCTCGGCCAGTTCTCTCGCGCGCCCAGTTAGCGTGCCAACATTCCACGACGCGAAACGGATTTTCTTGGTTTGAGCTCGCTTCTTCAGCCGTGTCCGCCTCTGACACGGTAGCCCTAGCCCACAGGTCACAGGAGTCGGGCGAGGCTCCTGCGCGCCGTTTTGCGGCGGCACCCTAGCCGTGACATGTGCTCTTATATTTCTGTCCATTGTAGATTGGCTTATTTGGCTAATTACAAGTGCGACTGCCGTCTGACCACTAAACCCCGAAGGGAAAGCCGGCGTCAGCGCCCCGTTCGTTGGTCAGCAGGTGCACCGTCTGGCAGGTGGGGTTGACTTGGGTCCCAAAGATGGTGGTGGGACCCCAGAGCAATTATTATTATTATTATTTTTATAGTATTATTTTTATAGTATAAAGGAATTATTGGAACATAAAAATTGAAATGTTTTAGGAATAATGATTGTAAAACATCAAACATTTGCACGCTTGCATGCAGGCAGAATACTATAACTTTTAGGTTTTAAGAACTTACCTTTAAAAACAAAAAAAATGTGTCTCTAGCAAATAAACGTATGATTATGATTATTAGTGACTCTGTATCAGTATCACATAGGTATTTAGTTTTGTGCAAAAATGACAAGTTTTGTACTGAATAAGCGTCATTTGCGGAAATTTTGTTACTTCTTTAAATCGAAGAAATCTGCAGCTGAGGCCCATCGATTGCTTGTAGAAGCTTATGGTGAGAGAGAAGTTGTCGTGAGTGGTTTCAAAAGTTTAACAAACTGTGAGGACAAAGAACGTAGTCGAAGATCAAAATCGAACATAGACATGGAATTGGAAGCATTATTATTGGCGGAAGATAGAAGGAAGAGAAAAAACGTGCCCATTACTACTCCAGATATGACAAAATTAGTCTCCTGCATGTTAATGCTCGTCCGTATGTTTATAAAACGGCGGAAATATATCTGTACACCTATTAATTTCCCATGATTACATGCCATCTGACACATCTATAAAAGGAAGCATTACCAACAATAAAACATTTAAGAAACAAGTAGTGTGTGAAAAAAAATAGAATGCGAATGGTTATTTGTAACCTAAAAAAATGTCAGTAATGTTTTGGTGAAATACAACGTGTAACATAAAGGGTATATACATACCAAGGGCATGGCATCTTTACATGATATCAAATGATATCGGAAGGTTTTCAACTCAAAATAAAATACTCAAAAAATTTATAAGTACTAAATATTCGGTTCCAAGTGTTTCTTAAATTCAAATCATAACAAACGTGCACCACACTACATACGTTAATAACTACTCGTTACACGTCACATTACTTGGCAAAATCACGATAAATGTCTTCAAAAATTCTGTGCGCCTAGTATGGTAGTAGCCTATCATAGGCGGTGTTTTTTCTCGTATCTTCCTAACATAAAGAGATAGGAGATTAAAAAATCCTTCCAATATCGATTGATATCATGTAAAGATGCCATGGCCTTGGTATGTAGGTATATACCCTATATGTTACACGTTGTATATATAACTGAACAAAATTTGATCTATTGGTGATATTGTGGTAGGCCATAACATCGGCCGCAGGCAGAAGTTACCACCCACCAGACCAAGCCTTGCCGCCAAGCGATTTGTCGTGTTCCGGCATGATGTCTGGTGAAGCCGTTCGGAGGACGGGACTGAGCAGTTGTGTTGCGATGTGTGCCGGGTACGATGCGCCTAATGTTGTTGTGTTGGGAGTTTGGTCGTGGAGGGTCTTCAGATCAATCTCCCTTTGGCGCAGCATCGTTGGTCGTGTTGTTGGGTTTAACATTGCATCACCTCGCTCAACTGCCGTCTTCCTTCCTATTCGCTCAGTTTTTCTGAGTGAATAGGCTCTTAATAAATTAGCGCGCTTTACCATCAACGATCGCATCACTGCTTACCATTAGGCGGGAATGCGGTCAAGTGCTAGTTTATAACTATTTAAAAAAAAAAACTAGCTGCGCCCCGCTTTTTCACTCGCTTAAGTTTTGATCCCGTTGGAATATCGGAATGAAAAGCCTCCTAGATGTTGATAAAATCCTATATCATTATTCGCAGTTACAAAACATCTGTGTGCCAAATTTAATCTAAATCCGTTGGGTACTTTTTGCATGAAAGAGTAACCAAACATTTATACTTTCTCAAAAACTTTTTCATTTATAATATTACATAGTAGGAGTCAGAAATTTTGTATTAGATTATTTGGTTTTCTATTTGTATTAGAGTACCTACATGTAACCTTTTCTCAGAGAGATTGTGTATTACTGGTGCCCTAGTCTGCTATTACAATACAGTGGAGGCTCGGTAATCCGGCCCCTAGCTAATACGGCACCCCTTATAATCCGACATCATCTATTACATACATGTCTTCGGTAATTCACGATTAACAAGTTACAATTTGTATGCACCACCCACCTCGGCTTTGGACTCAATTAACCGCCTAAAGGTTAGGTTTCACAAAATCTTAACTACCAAAAGCTAAAGTCGTTCGGTGCACTCCAAAGCTACATTCTTAAAATTAGGAGCCAAGGTGAACAGGCTCCTTTTGGCGGTGAATAGACACGCCTGTGTTTTCGTGGCATTGAATGCCACAAGATTGGCTTCGCCTCGTTCGGAGACTGCCTTTAGTGCAACATTCGTACGCTCTACCATAGCCACTCTTTCGGATCGGATTGCTTCCTTACTAGCCCGAGCAGGAATCTGTCTACACCTGTGCTGTCATCTGCATACATCTGCATCGTAGCCGGGGATTTAGGCTCCGATGTGCATCCGTCGACGACAACTCGGAGGGACCGTTCAATGAGGAATTCATTTACGCAGCCAGTCAGGGTCAAGGGAAACGCCGTACGCTGATGCTTACTCAAAAAGGCACCTAGGGAGACGGCAATCGCTTCTCCGTTTTTCTGGAGGGTCCCCAGTTGACCGATTGTTCTCATCTAGTCTGATCGTTGCGGCGAGTATCCGTTTTTCCATAATTTATTATGGGATGTGAACATCATGTACTTGCATCGTTGTTCAAAATCGTTATATAATTGTGTAATAAAATATGTCGACAATTGAACTATGGCACAAAAGCCAAGGAGCCATGCAAAAAAAAAACAATATGACTTTGACAGAATTGGTACTGACAGTAGTGTTTGACGTTTGACAAATACAATATACATTTCTATTTGTTGTTCTTGAAATCACAACGCGACTGCTGTTATTTTATTGTTTTAATCCTACAAAAATGAACTCAAGAAAGCTCTGGGGCGAAATGGAAGAAGAAAGAACGGACGAGACATTACTTCAGAATGTAAATTTCAACCCTATCATAGAATTGGGTATGCAAAACATTCCTGAAATATCTATCACAGTGAAATCTTCGCCTATCGAACTCCCCAAGCCGAATTTAATAACTCACACGATACAGCTTCATGCTCATGCGCGACAACTATCAGGAATACTGGAACAAGCCGAAGCGGCCCTCTATGAAGGTGCTCGTCTGGGTCCCGTGAGCTTGCCATTAGAGCCACCAGAGCCAGATTTAAAACTAGAACACGAAACAATCCCACCAATAAATTTTCTCGAAAAGGAGTACTGTGACTTTTCATTAGGAAAAGGTCCTGTGATTCTGCCTTTTACACCGGAAAGTCACAAAAGAGCATTGCGCCAATGTGCAGCCATAGCTCTTGGCCATGTTGGAGTTAGTACCACAACAAATACAGTCCTAACAGCTCTAGCTGACACTCTAGACCTGCATTTAACCAATATGTGCAAATTACTCAGGACAGTAGTTGATAAGGAAGCCAGTGGCTTAAAATCAGGATACCCAGATGCAATCACAAAAGTATTTTCAGAACTCAATGTTGGCAACCTTCATGAATTTTACAATGACAGAGTTGTGAGGTACCATGAAAAGATGAAAAACAGATGTGAGGATTTAAGGTGTCAGATGGACACACTAGCTATAAGGGATATAGCACCACAGCTGAAATTAGAAGAAGTTCCAGAGTTGCATTTCCCCGCTGCCCTTGATGGTGCATTCACACCGTCCTTGGAACCTGGATTCCAAATGCTACACAGTTTAGAACAAGAGCAACTCCAGGGGTTGGAACTCCTAGATGCTGTGACCACAGATGATATAAAAATGGAACCTACTATGGAGTTTACACAACCTGAGACAACTGCAAAACTGCCCACATTATCACCCAGTGCTAAGAAGAAAAGAAAATAGATCATGATCATCAGAGTATCTCCGTCATGTTCGGTACATTCATGAAATAAAAGTACTTCCTAAGGGCTGATTTTTCCATCGCTAGATAACTTTTATATGAGGAATAAATTTTTTCAATTATGTGTATATGTATATTATTAAAAACATTAATATTTTGATATTTTTTATAGATATTTCAAACAAAATCTGTCAAATGTCAAATGTATTCCCCATGAAAGTTATCTGGAGAAGGAAAAAACAGCCATTAAACAAACAAATGCTGTTTTTATTCTGTGAATCCCTAAAACATTTCGAGTCTAATTAATATATTCCTATAGCACATGTTTGGGTAAGATAAGTGTGCCAAGCTCTAAGCTTTTGGGAGTTGAGATTTCCTCGAACCTAAACTTTGGGCGGTTCATTGAGTCCAAGGCCAAGGTGGCTGCCAGGAAACTTTGCGTTATTTATTTAAAAAGTACTGCCACATCACAAACATTAAACATTGAAAATAATTAAAACTATTCAATTTATGACCTGATGCATGCGACAATAATGGCGTACATAGCATTGGCAGTTCATCGGCTCGAAGATATAATACAATAGAGACGAAATAAAATAATACCTAATAAAAATACACTTTAAAATTTAACAAATAATACAGACGGCAGGTCCGGCAGTACTTCACACCAGGGCAGCTTCTAACGTTGTACAAAGCACAGGTCTGTTTGTGTGTGCAGTACTGCAGCCACATTTGGGCTGGTGCTGCCAAGTATGCAAGTGTCACCTGGCCACTTTGGATTCAGTGGAGAGGCGTGTAAACAGGCTGATTGGTGACCCTGATTTAACTCGAGACGGTCTCCAAAGCCTAGAGTAGCCAGCCTTAAGGTGTTCTATAGGATGCATTTTGGGGAGTGTGCGAGGGAATTGCATGATTTAACTCCACCATCGGACGACCCGTCGTACGGCGAGTTTCCACCCTTACGTTGTTAACACCACTACGGTCCGGGTGAACCGTTTCACCTGGGCCTTTATACCGCGTACATTAAGGGACTGGAACAATTTGCCAGCAGTGGTGTTTCCGTCGGACAATTTGAGTATCTTCAAGGCTAGAGTGAATAGGCTCTTATAAAATAAAAAAACGAGTGTGCTTATGACCACACGACTGAAGTGAAACTTCTTTCGCTCCATCTGTATGTAATTATATATATATATATACTAGCTGACTGGCAAACGTTGTTTTGCCATATAAATAATAGATTAAATTACTAAAATGGCTATTAAAAAATAAGGGTTGATCGTAGAAGGGTGAAAATTGGGGATTGTATATATTTTTGTATGTTGTATCATAAAAAAATAGAAATTAAAAATTTTGTCTAAAAAATAAAAAAAAATTAGGGGTGGACTACCCCTAACATTTAGGGAGATGAAAAATAGATGTTGGCCGATTCTCATAGATACCGGTTAAGCACAAAAAATTTCATCAAAATCGGTCGAGCCGTTTCGGTGGAGTTTAAAGCCGAACACCGTGACACGAGAATTTTATATATTAGATATATATATATATGTGTGTACAATATATACATGTATACACATATATGTATATATTGTACACACACATATATAGTGGATTCCCTCGGGGCCAAAAGGTCGGGCTCTTCCTCCTGAATCAGGGGACCCCAAACTCGGGTAGTCCACCGTGCAGGGGCGTGCACAAAGATTTTATTGGGGGTATGCATAAATATACCTACTATCCAAATCTCTGTGCTTATATATGGTAAAACTTAAAAAACGTAACTTAGACGTAGTTTCAATTTAACATAGTCGCGTACTTTTTCGCATGTCAACATTGAATTGATGTTTGTGCGTGGCTACAATGAACATCTAAGTATGTGATTGATGATAAGAACAAGTCAAATAAATGATATACGTGGGGTATTAGGTATTTTTTATTTGCCCAAATGAATACAATTTCCGTGAAGCGACTGCCGTCTGACCTCCACAACGCGAAGGCAATATCGAAGCATTGAAGTTAGACCAATTGTTGGACTTTTGTGGGCTCCAACAACCCGTAACGACTGCCACTAGATGTTCGCATGGCAACCGAAACCAACGGCTTAACGTGCTTTCCGAGATACGACCAGACCAGTGCAAATATTCATATTCATGCATACAAATACTTACACTGCGCGAGGATCGAACCCGCGCCTCCTTACGCAGCGGCCGCGTTCGCTACCGCTACGCCATGTAGGCTGTCAAAATACAATGAAATGGTATTACTAACTCAACTGTAAATAAGTAATAATTTATTTCTCAAAAAACTAAAAAAAATATTTCACTATCTATAAATTAAATCAACGCGCCTATCTATTTTTAAATAACTCTGTAAAAATCAAATATATATAAGATCGTTTTGAAATCGCTAAAAGTTCTTTTAAAATGGACAGATAGAAAAATCTATGAGTCTGCTTTGGCTTTTCATAAATATGCGTAATGCACTACTCATTGGAATCATAACTATTAAATTTTGCTAATTTGTAAACTTCAGGAAAATTATTACAACATAAAGTATAGTATTGAAATTCAAAAGCAAGTAGGTTGAAAAACTTAAGGTCTTTTAAGTTTTTATAACGTCGAACTGTCAAAGCCGTGTTTTAAAATAATATACCTATACGAGAAACAAAACAATTTATTTGTACACACTACACAACCTGCTAACCACATATAATTATCATAATACTTTTTATAAAGACAACCTTTCTTTTGTGTTAAACCAAAAACTCTAAAATAAATGAATATTCAATTCCGCTTAAAACAATCAATACATATTTAACCCAAAAACACCAATAATGAAACAACATAAGCTGCTAAAATAAAAAGGTATTTGAACGAACAACAATCATGCTATATTTCTGAACTTCTTAAATTCGTCGCATTATTAGAAGCTGTGCTTATCATGGGCTTTAAACCCAAAGAAATTTCACGCACACGTACACAACAGTTTAGGCACACAAACAAATAATTTTATACACAGACAGATACGGAAGAGGCACATTTTGTTTATGCTTACGCCGTAAGAGGCGCGGGTGTCGCGCCTAAGGCAACTAATGTGTCTCGTTAGCACTAGGCCCAATAGATGGCAGTGTAATCAATAACTGATTAACAAAGTCTTTTAGTTTTAACTTTGTAGTATATAAATTATTTTACAGTATATTATAATTTTAGAAGACTATTAGGGTATGCAGAGCTTTTCTGCTTGTAAGGAGCGCACGCGCCTGAGTCCACGACCTCTGGTTCCCGAGATAATCCACGGGGGGGTGAGGTAATCAATGAGGGGGTCGGGGGAGGGGGTTAATTTCGTGGGGATATTAAGGGGTGAGGGGGAGTAAGGGAGGAATAAGTGTATCCATGTCTCAAAATTTAAAAAAAAAAAAAAAAAAAAACGAGTGTGCTTATGACCACACGACTGAAGTGAAACTTCTTTCGCTCCATCTGTATGTATATATATATATATATATATATATATATATATATATATATGTCGGAGATCGTCGATATAATTTTAATAGAAGTTGCTGATTTGATTTACGTAGTAGAGGGGCGAACGCTTGTGACGGTTATTTTGTGATGGCGTCACATGGACAGAGTCGCTTTGGGAAGTGGGGTTCGTCGAACGGTCACTTTGCATCGAGACGCGGACCAAGGCACATCTCCGAACCGAAACTGTCGGTTTGCCTATTCAAATTGTTATTATGAAGATTGGAGGGTATATCTACACGTCGTGCGTTAATTCAAAGCTCACTTACGAAATGGAACCTGTACCACCACACCAAGATGCTGTCGACCCTACCGCTCTGCCGTCGCTGTCTCCGACATCAGAAGTTGGATAAAGAACTACACTGCTCACAATCTCGTTATAAATCAAGGAACAGAATAACAGTCACTTTCTACCAATATTTTTATAGTACTTGTGCGATTACTTGTGTGGTAGTTGTTCATTGCCTTTGTATGACCTCTGTAAATGCTGGATGTACTGGCAGTGAGGCTAAAAGTGAACGTCACGTTACGAGGTACGCTCAATTGCTGACGCAGAAGAGATCGCTCTGCGTGATAGTGCGCTGCAGGAGTCCGCTGCAGGCGTGCAAGTGCGGCTGGACGCGGCGCTGTCACGACAGTGCTGACTGATTCTTGGCGCGCGACAGTGCTGGCTGTTGATTGGCGAGCGAAGTGCGCTTGCGGAGCGCGTAAGGTGCGCTAGCGGAGCGCGCAGGGTGCGCTTGTGGAGCACGCATGGTGGGCTTGCGGATGAGCTTGCGGAGCGTGCAAAGTGCGCTTGCGGAGCGCGCTTCTAGCTGCTTGGTGAATCACATCAATGGCGTGTGGTGCGGAGTCAGAGCTGCGTGCGCTTTGCGGAATGCCTAAGGTTTCAAGACTTGAGCATTTACTCTGCAGGCGATGAGAAGATGTCAAAATAACCAAAACGTTTGCGGTAACGTAATGGGATTTTATGAGAGCTCCGAGATGTCTGGTGTGCAACGGTTGATAACTGCCAACTGGCAGGTGTTTGCGAGAATTTGCCACAATCCGGTGAGTCGTATTATTTTTATTTTGATTCCGTGGCCGAATGTTCTCCTGTCAAGCAATCTGTAATTTCATTGGTGTATGTATACACGCGCCAGTATATATACAGTGTACAAGGTTGTGCCAGTGTATTGTGTACTGAACAATTTCTTTGCGACATGATAATAAGAGTTATTTGCAAATTTTATTTCTTGTACTACCCGTATTCTTTGTTACAATGGGCTGAGAAATTTTAAATCAGGGTTTTAAAATTATGATGTCTTGTTTGTCTTTATTTCGAAACTAAAGTTCACTGTGACCTATAGTTACGAGCTCACTTGAGCTTATGATAGTATGTGTGGCTAGACTATTAAATCTTCTCAAGAGAACAAGCGGTGACGAACATAGAAATGAGTGCTATTTACGAAAAATGTAAATTTGATAGAAATGAGCTAAAGGAATGAAATTTAATATTGGTGAGTTGTTTGATGGCGATAATGGCGATCGTTACCTATTGAAATCGTTGATTGGAAACAGAACTTATAAGTACCCCACGATCGTATACGAAAGACTTCTCCAAGTATTGAGTCTGCTGAGTTAGATTTTCAAAATGTAGAAGATGGTGAGGAGGGTGCCTCCACCAGCAAATAGAACACGTATCGTGGCTATGTGGTCGCGCTGCTCGCACTAGTCTGTAGTCGTAACTGCAACCCAGTGAGGGGTTGTTCAGAGCGCGATGGGCAGCTAGTGGTGTGGCGGGGACACTAGTAGGTGTGGTCGCGCTGCACGCACTAGTCTGTAGTCGTAACTGCAACCCAGTGAGGGGTTGTTCAGAGCGCGATGGGCAGCTAGTGGTGTGGCGGGGACACTAGTAGGTATGGTCGCACTGCATGCACTAGTCTGTAGTCGTAACTGCAACTCAGTGAGGAGTTGTTCAGGGGACGATGGGCAGCTAGTGATGTGGCGGGGACTTTGGTAGATATGGTCGCACTGCATGCACTAGTCTGTAGTCGTAACTGCAACTCAGTGAGGAGTTGTTCAGGGGGCGATGGGCAGCTAGTGATGTGGCGGGGACCTGGGTCTCGGAGGAGACTATTAGTTGTACGGTCATGTGTTGACCTGGGAGTCGTGGACTCTAGAGTTGGTCGTATCACAAGAGGTGATGACGATATGGGTGTCAACTATGAGTTGTCACTAGCTACTGTGGTAGCGGGCGATGATGTGTTTTCTTTTTGATAATTATGATTTTGATTGGATAATTATGAGGCTTGGAGAAACCTTTTGTTTTCTTTTTGAAATTTGATAATTATGAGGCTTGAAGGAAGCTTTTGTTGGACTTGGTTTTCTAATAGTCATAGTAATTAAACGTGACGTGTGACGGTCAGGTTGGCCGAGTTCTTACAAATGCTTCAAAGTCGGTTTTCTGTGTTTTTTTTTTTAAATTTGTTACAGACATGCACGAGGACGTGCAACGGGAAATGTCGAGGTTTGGCCGGAATCGGTGGTTGGCTTGGTGAACCGGATCCTGGACTCCGGGGCTGGGGGAGCTTCGGATGCGGCTGGGATGGGCGCTGGGATGATGATGATGATGATGCACGAGGACGTGCAAATCGTCAGGCTGGCCGTGTCGGAGATCGTCGATATAATTTTAATAGAAGTTGCTGATTTGATTTACGTAGTAGAGGGGCGAACGCTTGTGACGGTTATTTTGTGATGGCGTCACATGGACAGAGTCGCTTTGGGAAGTGGGGTTCGTCGAACGGTCACTTTGCATCGAGACGCGGACCAAGGCACATCTCCGAACCGAAACTGTCGGTTTGCCTATTCAAATTGTTATTATGAAGATTGGAGGGTATATCTACACGTCGTGCGTTAATTCAAAGCTCACTTACGAAATGGAACCTGTACCACCACACCAAGATGCTGTCGACCCAACCGCTCTGCCGTCGCTGTCTCCGACATATATATATGTGTGTACAATATACAGTATGTTACGAAAACCCTGTCCGACCCACAAGGATAATAAGGGTTAGGTAAACAAATGACCAAATAAAATATAAAATTTTGCATAATCATCATAGTAACAATACTAATGAATTTTGAAATAATCTTTTTTACCAGCGAATTTACTGTAACTTCCCCAAAATTCGGGAAATTTAAAAAAGTGTAAACACCATTTTAGACCTTATAATTGTCGGCTTTCTTTTGATTATTTTTTTAGGTTCTTTAGCGGCGTCAGTGTGTCTAGCCGCCGACGGCGGCAAAGGAATAATTAGAGCTGTACTAGTTTATGCGTAATAACGTTTTGTTTTTGTCGCTATTATTCGAAACTGTACCTGGCCAAATGATTTGTTGTAAAAACACAGATTACCTAATGGTAAAAGTACTTTTTTTGATTATCGATTAATTACTCATAACAATATTGTAACACAAGTACCTATTATTAGTAAATAGGAACTAGAAAGGTCTTATGAAATACGATTTTAGGAGAATATTATAAACAATGTAAAGCATTTAAGTTCACCTGATTTAAGTTATGTGAAAGTTCTAAAATCTAAAGAATGCCATGCGATGTTGAATCGATGCGTGAAATTCTGAAATACAAAATTGATACCAAAAATCGATACGAGAAATATTTTGAATACTTTCACACCTCTAGTCAAAGGGCACCGCTGTGCAGTTAGAGTACCTATTTTTATGAAATAAAAATCATTTTTATTTTATATTTATTAGTTTCGCGTAGACATCGCGTCCGTGTAGACGTACCTATCGTTTATTGTGTGATCATATAGTTTTCTAACGTAATGTAACCTGCTGATGGAAGGTACCTAGTGAAACTGCAATTGTGTTGTGTTGTGATCAGGTGTTGAACGATTCGGATGTGACTACTTCTTGGTCAATGTGGTTCCAGCATGACGGTGCCCCACCATATTTTTGCCGACCTGTACGTGAGTACCTCCACTATCAGTTCGGCGAGCAGTGGATTGGTAGGAGTGGATTAACGTTGTGAAACACCGTGCTAATCTCGTGGGACGGTGCCAGGCTGGTATCGTTCTTAGTGAACGAAATATGGAACAACATCTCCGCCACAGCCATTGTGCTCATCGAATGAAATTCGAAGATACATTCGGAGGGTCAGACGACCTTCCTACTTAAAAAAAAGTTCTTTTCACGAGCTGCCTAAGTAGGTATCATTGTTTCTTTCTAGAGTCGATAAACGTGGATAGACTACCAATACCTACATGCATGAGGTCAACTTAGGTCATGACCTGTGCCTGTGTTGCCATGAAATTACCTATTTATTTTATTTAAGTTATTTATTTTTAAGGGGGTATTTTTTTTTTTAGTTTAGCCAGGTTATGTACGCATTAGTAGAATCAGCTAACGATACCTAACAACACCTTCACGGGTCGGACAGGGTTTTTGTATCATACTGTATACATGTATACACATATACATATATTAATTTTCTATAAATATTTAAATTTATTTCATGGTTTCATTGGTAAATTAATATTTTTGCATAGATCTTCTATTTTTATTGAAAAAAAAAAAAAAAAACTCGTTGTAGACCTTGTAGTACCAAGCTCGCGCCACGGGCGCCTCTGTGCTTATATCCCCCACTTAACTTCCGTTCGCCTTGCCCGATCACTTTTCGTAACGCTTACGTCACGCGTTCGCCAGCTTACTCCCCAAGTCAAGCGTGCGTAAAGAAGTTTCACTTCAAAAATTGCATAGATCTTCGATTTTTATTGAAAAAAAAAAAATTAATAATTGAGCTTACGAGGCTCGAAAGCAATTTGTACTTTGTGTCCAATTATCGTATTGTGACGATATCTTCAAGCTTCTATACTTTCAATTATATCAGAAATGTTCAGCAAAAATATATAAAACAATATAAAGGCCAGAACAGAACGAAATTTATAAATTATTTGTGCTCTTAGGTAATCAATTGTTAACAAATCTTAAAAAGATCCAAAAAATATATATTGCCTTCGGCGAGATGCGAACTCACAACTTCATACTCGACATGTCATGCAATATTTACATGAGCCAACGTCATGTTCTCAAAGAAATTCATAGTTCTTAATCAATCAAGGTACTTAGCTTAATAATTGAGCTTATGAGGCTCGAAAGCAATTTGTACTTTGTGTCCAATTATCGTATTGTGACGATATCTTCAAGCTTCTATACTTTCAATTATATCAGAAATGTTCAGCAAAAATATATAAAACAATATAAAGGCCAGAACAGAACGAAATTTATAAATTATTTGTGTTCTTAGGTAATCAATTGTTAACAAATCTTAAAAAGATCCAAAAATAAATATTGTCTTCGGCGAGATGCGAACTCACAACTTCATACTCGACATGTCATGCAATATTTACATGAGCCAACTCCTTGTTTGTAGTACAGACGAAATAGGACCCCACTTAACTTCCGTTCGCCTTGCCCGATGATTTTTCGTAACGCTTTCGCTAGCTTACTCCCCAAGTCAAGCGTGCCTAAAGAAGTTTCACTTCAATAAACTAGTGCACTTTACCATCAACGTCACTGCTTACCATCAGGCGGGATTGCGGTCAAGCACTAGTTTATAATTTATAAAAAAAAATAGAGATAAATGAACCAATTTAGGGTTATCACAACTCACGTTTTAGAAATGTGTGCGTTCGCGCAGCGGAATGTTGTTGAATTTAAAGATTTTAGATATGCAGATATTTAGTGTATGACGTCGTATATTTGTGTATGGTAAAAAAAAATTTGTGCACGCAGCCATTGTGGAGAAATTCACAAAATACTGATTCCGCTGGGCGAACGTTGTCCTGGCGGAACTTTTTTTAATCCTTTGACTTTAGAAAAAAGAGATGTGTCCAAAAATTAGTGTGTATTTGTGTGTAATTGTGTATGTATGAATAAAATTTATGCATGCATAAACTTCGGAGATATTCAAGTTTCCGCTGCGCGAACGTTTGGCCATTAGCTAGTTTTCATATAAAGCGCTTACATAGAGAGCTGTAGATTTTTACATACTTTGTTTTGAATTTGTGTATATTTGTTTAAAAAACAGATTTAGAAAAAATCGTAAGTAAGGCTTAAAAGATAAAAATATAAACGTAAAATACGCTTATTTGGTCTTAGTTCTTAAAGTATGCACTTTGGGGTCTAGATTTTCACGTTTATACAAACCTTGTAAGTGTCTGCAATATATTGCCAAGTATCAATGATGTTCCTTTAGTAATTAAAGAGTTATAGGACAATTTACCATGACATAATCACTGTTTACAAAGCAGTCAAATATCACGACATTCTAAAGGAATTGCATGGTAAAATGTATGCCAATAATTAGTGTATTCATTCAACTATTCACATGCAAAATTTCATGTCATTCAATTCAGTAATTAATGAAATACAATTATAATACTGACGAAGCATCGAAAACCTACATAACCCGACCAAGTTCGGATAGCTATAAAAAAGCGGCCGTGCAATATATTTAGGTAATGTCCCAAATAAACATTCCACGTTCACGGTTAAAAATGCACTCGACAAGTCCCTATGTGATATCTATTAAACTGTATAATAAACTACCCGCACAAATAAAAAAAGAAGATAAAATAAATATATTTATAAAAAAACTTAGACAATTTCTTATAAATAAATGCTACTACTCTGTCAACGAATACCTCAATGATAAAAATATAAAGACACAAACTTAAATAGACATACATACATTCGCACACACACACATACGCACACGCATCCTCACACACACACACACACACCCACAAACGCACCCGTTAGCAAGCAACGTAGTAAATTGTAAAAAAGTGCTTCCTCTCTCCTAACTTCACTTATTTTGTTTGTGCCCGACAGGGTCCACGTGAACTAATTTTAAGTATTACCATCTAAGAATACATGTGGAAAACAATAAAAGTATTGAGTATTGAGTATTGAGTATTAAAATTTACAGTATAATACCGGTATTGTATTGGTATAGGTGATAACAAAATTGTTTCGATATAATATAAAGGTCATTTATTTTTGTACACCCATTTTTTAAATGTATTTGACTATGACAAAGTAGGTACTATTTACGTAGTTATTTTATTTAAGTATGCGCTTGAGACTTGAGATATAATCTAGATATATTAATCAGGTTCAAATACAACAGCAAATGAATACGCGCGGGCCGCGGGTAATGAAAAGATATTGCCCTCTCTTTTCTTCAAGGATGGAAGTAACTCAAAAAAGTCACTTTAGAAATCTCCTATAATTCACATGATTATCGACTTTAACATGCTAACTATTTATCAAAAATTCCTATTGCATCATATTTCAATAAAATCACTAAAATAACATGCATATTTACTTGCTATTTCCAAAAACCATTAGACAGTCTACATTAATTTTACGAGATAGCCCTACAAAAAAAGAAACATGAATGAAAATTATTTAAGACAAATAAAATTCAAACAGCTAATTTCTATTGAAGATTTCACGGATCAGGATTCTAACTATAGACCCCTCAGAGGAATCAAATAATTACCACAAGTAAGTACTACTGTTTAAGTAAATATTTATCATATTGTAGCTTATTACACTAATTATATCTCAAGCTAAAGTAGGTAACTACGTAAATAGTACCTACTTACTTTGTCATAGTCAAATACATTTAAAAAAGTAGGTGTACAAAAATAAATGAGCTTTATATTATATCAAAACAATTATTGTGTTATCACCTATACCAAGGATGGCGAACCTCCATGCAGTTATGTGCCATATTTCCCCACTAAAAATTTCATGCGGTTAAGACGTGCTAACAAACAAATCTTAACCTAGTGATACTGAAAAAAAAATTATAATTAAACTTGCATTAATGTTATTTTCCCCGTGTGGTACCGGGCTTAGAATAGTACCAACCCATATCCTCCCGTGGGTGTCGTAAGAGGCGACTAAGGGAACTCTCACCAGGGAAGAGGGCAGCAGCGCTTCTTCTGTGGAATATCAAATCCTGCGATCCCCAACCCGCCTGCCAAATGATGCACACGACTAAGCCAAGGCCCCTAGTCCCCGGCAGCTCCGCTATTCCTGGTCATTGTGGTAGCGGCCAAGGTAACGGCAGGGCAAGGGGTGAGAAGTATCTCCGGAAGAGATCCGGCTACCACAAGCAACGACGGATCGACCTGGCAACACTAAACATGCGCACACTGCGGACCGACGAGAGGGTTATTGAACTGGAGGAAGAATTGAGCAAGTTGCGATGGGGTGTCCTGGGATTATCTGAAGTCCGAAGAGAGGGTGAGGACTCGATAATCCTTAAATCCGGTAACTTGCTCTATTTCCGGGAGGGCGACCATCAGTCCCAAGGTGGTGTCGGGTTCCTCGTCCACAGGTCCCTTGTGGACAATGTAGTGAAGATCGAGAGTGTGTCGACCAGGGTAGCGTTCCTGATACTCAGAATAACCAAACGGTATTCGCTGAAGGTCATTCAGGTATACGCCCCGACCTCGACACACTCCGACGATGAAGTAGAGACTATGTATGAGGACATCTCTAAAGCCATACATAGCTCTAAAACTCACTACAGCGTTATCATGGGGGACTTCAACGCTAAACTTGGAAAACGGAGTGGTGAAGAGCTCAGACTGGGAAATTTTGGATTTGGGCGTCGGAACCACCGAGGCCACATGTTGGCTGGCTTCATGGAGAAGGAGGGACTCTTTATGATGAACTCCTTCTTCAAAAAGCGTGAACAGCGAAAGTGGACTTGGATCAGTCCCGACGGGATCACTAAGAATGAGATAGACTTCATTTTGACGACAAAAAGGCACATATTCAATGATGGCTCAGTGATCAACTCGCTCAAATGCGGCAGCGATCACCATATGGTCAGAGGCACATTGAATCTGAACATAGTGTCCGAAAGATCTCGCCTGATGAAGTCCACGCTCCGGCCAGCACCCATTCAGATCCACGACTCCGAGGGTTTCCAGCTCGAGCTCCAAAATCACTTCGAATGCCTAAGGCCCTCCGCACATGGAGCTACTCAAAAGGAACTAATCACAAACTCAAATTACTAACGAGTTTTTTGAGCGTCACCGCCCATACATTGCCATAGAGGTTCGCACACGACGCGACTAGTCACTAACCAGTTAGTAACGCGTTGGCAACTGATCGCGCGCGATGCGTCGTGCCGGTCGCCGAGCTACTAGGTTACCCGAGTTTACTGTGTTTTGATGTGAAAAATGAATGATCAAGCCTTAAATATTAAATTTGTGCAGAAAGTGGAACAGTATTTATTATCTGTTTCACGCAGCTCTCGTGCTGCAACTGACAATCTGAAGTTCACATTATTTTGGATATATGGGTGAATCCAAAATCTGCGTCGATTCCTTCGGCGTCTGTTATGATGATAATATAGTATAATCATCATCGCTTGATTCACTCGACATTTTTATTGCTTCCAATATTTCCCCTTGCTAGGTTTTTCGCACGTGTTTATTTGGTAGTAGAAATAACAGGAGTGACTGAAACCTTGCAATGTTAGTAGCGTCGTGTGCGAAATACAGTTTATAACTAGTTTGGAATTCTAATTACTGATTAATTCCGTCATATTTGAGTAGCTCCATGTGCGGAGGGCCTAAGTGGCGACGTGGACGAATATAATGACGGGTTTGTAGAAGCTGTCCGTACGGTCGGGACTAAGTATTTTAAGACCCGCCGTACAAATAGAACTAAAAAGCTCTCGGACTACACTCTCGAGCTCATGGAGGACGGACGTGAGATGATTTTGCGTTCGTCAAGTGATGCTTGCAGATACCGGCAGCTCAATAAGCAGATCTCAAAGTATCTGAAGCGCGACCTGCGTCGGTATAATACCGAGCGTATAACGGAGGCTATTGAGCGAAACGGAGGCTCTAGAGTTTCCGCTACAGATCTGACTATTGGGCATAGCCGGCTAAGCAAGCTGAAGACTGACGACGGCAAGATCTTAACGTCCGGGCCCGAGCTTTTGAGGGAAGTCGAGAATTTCTATGGACAGCTCTACACTTCAACGACAAGACCCGCATTAAATCTTGCTGAAGACCCTAGAGCAAGATTAACCCGACACTACACTGAAGAGCCGGAATAACGGCAGAGCTACTGAAGGCGGGTGGTGAACCGATCCTTAGGGCCCTTCAGAAGTTATTTAATTCCGTCATAGATAAGGGAAAAACGCCACAGGCATGGCACAGAAGTGTGGTGGTACTCTTTTTCAAAAAGGGTGACAACACCCTTTTGAAAAACTACAGACCCATCTCACTTCTGAGTCATGTCTATAAGTTGTTTTCGAGAGTCCTCACAAATCGTCTCGCCTGCAGGTTTGACGACTTCCAGCCGCCCGAACAAGCCGGTTTCCGAAAAGGCTACAGCACAGTAGACCACATACATACGCTGCGGCAGGTTATACAGAAGGCCGAGGAGTAGAACCTACCCCTTTGCTTGGCGTTTGTGGACTACGAAAAAGCCTTTGATTCGATCGAGACCTGGGCTGTACTGCAGTCTCTCCAGCGGTGCCAAGTAGACTATCGGTATATTGAAGCGCTGAAGGGTTTGTACGAAAACGCCACCATGTCAGTCCGAATACAGGACCAGACCTCGAAACCAATACCTCTGCAGCGTGGTGTCAGACAGGGAGATGTTATCTCTCCGAAACTGTTCACCGCTGTATTGGAGGATGTCTTCAAGGTTCTGGACTGGAAAGGACTGAGCATCAACATCAATGGCGAGTACATGACACACCTTCGGTTTGCTGATGATATTGTAGTCATGGCTGAGACCGCGGAGGACCTGGGTACAATGCTCGAAGACCTCAGTAGGGCCTCCAAGCGAGTCGGTCTTAAAATGAACATGGGCAAGACGAAAGTCATGTCTAATGCCCATGTTGTACCGACTCCTATAAAGATTGGAGACTCTGTTCTCGAAGTTGTTGACAGCTACGTGTACCTGGGACAAACTATCCAGTTAGGAAGGTCCAACTTCGAGAAAGAGGTCAATCGTCGAATCCAACTCGGCTGGGCTGCTTTCGGGAAGCTACGTAGAATCTTCTCGTCCGAAATACCGCAGTGTCTCAAGACAAAAGTCTTCGACCAGTGTGTGTTGCCAGTGATGACTTATGGAATTGAGACGTGGTCGCTAACAATGGGCCTTATAAGAAGGCTCAAAGTCGCTCAAAGGGCAATGGAGAGGGCTATGCTTGGGGTTTCACTGCGCGATCAAATCAGGAATGAGGAGATCCGCAGAAGAACGAGAGTAACCGACATAGCCCGAAGAATTGCAACACTGAAGTGGCAATGGGCTGGACACATTGCCCGTAGGACCGATGCTCGATGGGGCCGACGGGTTCTCGAGTGGCGACCACGCACCGGAAGACGTAGCGTGGGTAGGCCCCCGACAAGGTGGACCGTCGACCTGGTGAAGGTCGCGGGAAACCGCTGGATGCGGGAGGCGCAGGACCGGTCGTCGTGGAGAACCTTGGGGGAGGCCTATGTCCAGCAGTGGACGTCTTTCGGCTGAAATGATGATGATGATGATGATAATGTTATTTTAAACCTCTCTGGCATTTTTGGAGACCTGCAGTCACGGCCTTTGGAAGACGTTCGTAGGTACCGAAACCAACTAGGAGAAGCCCAATGATAGTTTTAATGAAATTTTTGATATTATCCCGTGCCGAAATTATTTTGGTTCGTGCCATTGGTTTGCCATCCCTGACCCAACTATACCAATTCAATACCGGTATTATACTGTAAATTTTGGGATGTTACCTAAATATATTGCACGGCCGCTTTTTTATAGCTATCCGAACTTGGTCGGGTTATGTAGGTTTTCGATGCTTCGTCAGTATTACAATTGTTTTTCTTTAATTACTGAATTTAATGACATGAATTTTTGCATGTGAATAGTTGAATTTAAAACAACGTATGTAAAAATCTACAGCTCTCTATGTAAGCGCTTTATGAGCGTTTCTCTTATTTTTTGCCATATTTTCAAAAAATCGTCAATAAAAAAAATACACTATATCCCTGTTTTGGTCATGAAATCAGATAAATTATTTTATGAGTATTTTAACTTTTCTACAGGAATTCTGTTTGATTTAAGATTTTTGTATTAAAATTATAAAAAACTAAATCAAGGTAGGCTAAGCGTTCTTATTTTGTTACTCCTTAATTGGTAAAAAAAAAACTTCGAAGTTGCAAATTCTGTAGCTAAATTTTCTGTTTCATAAAATTCATGATAAGTTTGATAAAATCATCGCAAAGGACTACTAAGAATAGCGACAAATATTTCCAATTTGGGTGCTTTAACATTTTTTTTGTTACCTTTAACCTAAAGTAAATTAAAAGTTTTGATTATATGAAAAATATACAAAATTAAAAGAATTTGCTTATTTTTTATAAAAATGTTTAGCAAAATTGATATTTTATACACGTAATGTTCATTTATATTGAATAAATAAATACAAAAAGCGAGTTTAAAGACGGGAGATGTTTGGGACAGTAACAAAAAAGGAGTAATTAGTAACAAAATAAAAAACACAAGGTTGCGTCTACAATGGTTATTTTTACTCGACTACGGCGAAAAGTCACGAATAAAAAATAGTATATTTTTTTTAGTCATGGCGTGTTAGGTATCAAACGAAAGCGCTTAAGAACCCACCTAACAGTACTATGGGATCATTAACTTTAGGGCAAATTGGCATATAGGTACGACCACGGCTTTCCTCTGAACAACATTGTTTTTAGAACGTGCTTTTTCAGTTTTATTTTTAAGGATTAAATATATGAATAAATAAAAATATGGATTAATCCTTAATCATAATCAACGTTTAATAAACTGTATATACCTAATCAGACCCGCCGTTAGGTAATTTTGACACTTTTTTTAAATTTAACATTATTCCAGACCTTGACAATCTTATGTCATTTTGTTATTTAAGAACAAATTAACAAAATGGAAATATTTAGCTTAATAGTATAACCATTTTATATGACAATAATGACAATAATTTTTATATTTATATTTTGATTTTATTCTTTCTAAATTTTTCTTTCTTATTTCTTCCAACTTATCCGGGTTCTGTTTTAATTTCTCTCTATTACGATTCATTTTTTCTGCCGGAGTTAGTGGCATTTTGTTGTGCTGTTAAATTGTAAACATAGCTTTATGATTCCGTTTTTGTTACTTAATTTTTCTGCTTATACGTTACTACCCCCAAAGTAACAAAAAAGGAAGTAACGAAACTAGTGTTTGATTTTATTGAAATATTGTTTTGGTAGTTGAAATTACAGTTACTTCTATTATTATACACTAAATTTTATACGAAGCTAATAACTATTGCACTATGATAAAAATAGTGGGTAAATATTGCCAACTTATCTTGAAACAGCAATAACAAAAGCCGGAATGAGATTCACTCTTAAACGGGTACGTGTACACATTTCAAACTTCGGAACAGCAACTGACGCATTACATCGATATGGCGGTATTTTGTGAGATCTACGTTATTGCTAGTTCCAAAAAATATAACTAAATTGATATTTCTCAATAATTTGCATGTCTAAATTGGGTAACAAAAACTGAAATCCATTTTGGAACTGTTTCTGGGACATGTTTAAAATTAATTAATAACCGTAAAATTATAACCAAATTACCACGAAAGAAATATTACGTAAAACCTTTTTCCTTGTAATACGATTATAATCAAAATCTCAGAATAGTTTCTTTGAATTATATCAAAACATTTAAATTTGAAATTGCGATTGGTAGACTGGGACATACGAATTTTCATACATTGAAATTTTCGACAGTTTATATTTAGTTGTTTTTTTATTTTAGTATGATATATATATATTATTTGCTAACATTTTTTCTGTAAATTTGAATTACAGTAGTGCTTCTTAGTAAAACAGTATTAGCAATTTATAGATTACACCAAAGTTATTCATCTACAAAATCACGGGACATTCCACAAATGTGTAATGGCAAAAAAAAAGAGAAATGCTCTTATATGAAAACTAGCTAATGGCCAAACGTTCGCGTAGCGGAAACTTTAATTTCTCCGAAGTTTATGCATGCACTGATTTTATTCATATATACACAATTATACAGAAATACACACAAATTTTTGGACAAGTCTCTTTTCTTCTAAAGTCTATTGGATTAAAAAAAGTTCCGCCAGGACAACGTTCGCCCAGCGGAATCAGTTTATGGTGAATTTCTCAACAATGGCTGCGTACACATTTTTTTTTACCATAAACAATTAAACGACGTTATACACTAAATATCTGCATAATTAAAATCTTTAAATTCAACACGTTCCGCTGCGCGAACGCACACGGCATCTCCTGCGGCAGCTAGTGGCGTGAGGGCGCTGAGATTCCCGCTGCCTCCTCCTCCGCCAGCATCACTGCTTCGCAGGAGGTGACGGCCTGCCATACTCCCTCGCTCCGGACCATGGCCTGGACCAGGGTCGGACGCGTGAGATGGCCGCTACGAGGACACGGCGATGCTCTACCAAAGTCTGGCAGACGTCCACCGTATGCTCCATCCTGTCCTCAGGGCGATCCACACAAAGGTGACACCGCGGCGTTTCCTCCCGCCTTATACGGAACAGGAACCGCCCGAAAAAACCGTGTCCGATGAGGACCTGCATCAGGCGGAAGGTGTGGGCGCCGTGGCGCCTCTCTAGCCACTCCTCAAAGAGGGGACTTACCAACGCTATTGTGGCGTGCCCAGCACTGGGTTGCGACAATCGCACTCTCCATGTCGCAATGAGATCCCGCCGGAGCTCTGTCCGCTGTACCGCGATTCCTCGCGGCAGCGGAGTTATGCCCCGCCGTACTCCCATATGTGGGCGATGGGGTTTAGCCTCCTAGATCCCATGGCGGTAAGGAGGCTCACCGCCTCAGCGGAGACCGTATGGTATCCCCGGACCAGGCGAACGGTAATGAACGTCTACCCCCAGCTGTTTACAGGACGTAAACTAGAAGCCTTCGTAAATGTATAAAATAAAACATCGTTATAACATAGCACCAAATAATTTATTCCAATTACTGTGTCAGATAACAATAAGTGCTGCTGAAACGCCGATAATTACATAACTGTATATACAACATGCAATAATTTACATTACTGTATATACAACATGCAATATTAGATTACTGTATATAAAACATGCAATAATTACAGTTTATGCACAATTACTTGGAAGTCAAACATTAAGAAGTCACTATTACAGACCTGATTTCATTGCCATATTTTACATTAACATTATAAGTCAAAATACATATCACAATATTATCATAACTTTATACTATTAAGGCACTATGTGGAAAACCCTAAAAATACATTAATGCAAAAATTATTATTGTATGATTTAACTAAATCACATGTATTGCTAGGACACAAACCTTTTTGCTATTTACACCTTAAGATAGATAATGCAGATTTTTTTATGTTAGCCTAAACTGTTACACTGTTGAGCAATTATTATTATCAAAACAAAATAATGATGAATGCCTAGAAGCAAATTGTTAAAAATAGGTGCAGCACGTAACTGACGGGCAATTCACATAATTTTGAAAATGTTCAGTCTCAACTCAGTCTCAATCTTTCAAAAATACCCCCAATTTCCCTGCATTTTCTACCAGTTTTTGACACTGATTGACACTGAGATGAGATTGTGACCAAGTTTTGAATGTTTTTAATTACGGGAATTGCCTTCTGGTATAATACAATTTAAGAAACTACGAAAACAGTTTGATTTTAATAAACAATGACTAAGAAATAAAAGTAAGCACTGATCTAGAACTTGCTAAAGAAAGTAAAATATTGAACATTGTACTTATTACAAAATGAATTACATGATTAAAATCTTAATAAAACAGTTGTAGATCCATGCTCCTTTTAACAAAAACTTAATTATTATGGAATGAAGATCAGTAAAAAGCCCATAAAATAATATAGTAGGTATACTATAGTAAAGACTGCGAGTCAACAAGTAACAACTTATTATAATCTACTGTTACAGCCCGAAACAGCAGATTCAAAATGTGTGGCGGTTCAGAAATAAGAAGAATAGCTACCTAATAACAAAATATCTTGTTAGCACATGTTCTAGGTTACAGGTTTGGCTGCCGCACTCAGTCCCTCCAGTGGACCATTGTGAGTGGGCTATGGCGGCCGTTGGCGGTTATTCAAATTCAAAATTGTGGCGTACTGTACACACTTCGGAACCGCCATAAAGTTTGAATCAGGCTGTTTGTATCAAGCTATTGACCAAAAAGTGTAATATGAATGTTTTAAGTTTTACACTAAAATTTTAACAACAGCAAGATGCTGTTAAGGTTTTTAAGGTTATGAGAATCATTCAAGCCCAATGTATGTACAAAAATCTTGTATTGCTTGAAACAATGATCGGAATCTGTTGAAGCGGATAACTCATATTGAGGGCACTCAATCAGTTTATTAAACAATAATTCTTGGTTTGGTTAATCTTAAATTTAAAACTTTTCAAGATACAAGATTAACAATTCACACATGTACTTTACTTTTGATCATTCATAGTTATTGATTGTCATTTGATTGGGCCTTTGGGTTCCAAACCGAAAGGAATAACAGAGATGAAGCCAACTCGCAGTAGCACATTATAATTTTAAATGAAGAGGCACCAACTGACAATTATCCCTGTTCGCACTATGCAAGTGCCCCCAAGGACAACACCGATTGGTGCAGGACTATTGCAGAATGAAATAGGATATAGATATTGAGGTTGGGTGGCTAGTGGACTGTGCCTATAGAAAGTCTATGGCCTATGACTATGGGAAATTAGAAATTAGAGAGTTTGTTGATCATTAGTAATTATTGTTATGGAAGCAAGAGATTCATGATTAATTGAGATGGGCAACATTAATTAAAGCTAGTATTAATCCTAATATCAGTTAAAACTATACATTTACAGCTTGCACCACTTGCTTTGTTTTCATTTCTTTTCTTTCTTTCTCCTAAATAGCAGGATGTGCGGCTCTGAAAATAAATAAAATCATTTACAAAAAAAATCCTTTTTTATTCTACTCAGGAAATAATAGTGTCATCCCCTGCTAAACCATATTTCATTACTTTTAGATAAGAGATGAATGGAATAAGAGTAGGTAAGTATTAAATAAATAAATAAAATAAATATATATGGACAAATCACACAGATTGAGCTAGCCCCAAAGTAAGTTCGAGACTTGTGTTAGATCACTACTGTATTTTCCATCTACATACATATACTAATGGACATGCCATATGTATACAATATGTTAAGAAAACCCTGTCCGGCCCATAAGGATAATAAAGGTTAGGTAAACACATGACCAAATATAATATAAAACTTTACGTAATCATCATAGTACCAATACAAATGAATTTTGAAATAATCTTTTTTTCACGCGAATTAATTCCAACTTCCCCGAAATTTGGTAATTTAAAAAAAAAGTGACAACACCGGTATTATTATGAGCGAATAGCGATGAGACCACGTGCTGCGTGCCCTGCCGCCCGCCGCCCGCGTACGGGTGCTTAACGCACATTTATTAAGTTACCTCTTTTTGCGAAATAATATTTATTTTTTAAGTTTAGCCCGGTTTTGTATCCATTAGTAGAATCAGTTATCGATACCTAACAACACCTTCACGGGTCGGACAGGGTTTTCTTAACATTACTGTATAATTCGCAGTAAATTTCTGGTTTGAAAAGAGTGAGAAAGATGGTCTGTGCTTTCGGTCTAGCACGTGTCTTTCCTCATAGATGATTGATGATTTTGAAAGAGATACCGAAACTTCGTTTCCTCTTTCTTTCGGAGTGCCACAATTCTCACCTCTTAAGTCATTAGTAGAATCAGTTATCGATACCTAACAACACCTTCACGGGTCGGACAGGGTTTTCTTAACATTACTGTATAATTCGCAGTAAATTTCTGGTTTGAAAAGAGTGAGAAAGATGGTCTGTGCTTTCGGTCTAGCACGTGTCTTTCCTCATAGATGATTGATGATTTTGAAAGAGATACCGAAACTTCGTTTCCTCTTTCTTTCGGAGTGCCACAATTCTCACCTCTTAAGTCATGTCCATTAGTGTATGTCGATGGTATTGTCCCATAGGTGGGCTGATGGAGTGATAACAAACTGAGTGATAAGGCCTTTGTTGATGGTAACAAGAAAGCCTGGCTCACTTCATATTCCAATGTGAACTGAAGTAATTATTAGAGAGAGTGGAACTGAATGTAGCATGTGAACTCCTGAATTACAGAATGAGTGGTTGCATTTATTAAACACAGCTAAAGTACAGTGTTATTGTATCATTTACTAACTGCGCCGCGCAGTTTCAGTCGCGTATGTTTAGATATGTTTTTTTTTATATACTCCGCTCCTATTGGTCGCAACGTGATGTTATATAGCCTTCCTGGATTAATCGGCTATTTAACGCAAAAAGAATTTTTCAAATCGGACCAATAGTTCCTGAGATTAGCGCGTTCAAACAAACTCTTCAACCTTATATATTAAGTATAGATTAAAAATTTTGTCTGTCTTGTGTTTGTTCTGGATAATCTCTGAAATGGCCATGCTGATTTTGACAGGACTTTTATTGGAAGGTAGCTGACTCAATAAAGAATAGCTTAGGCTACTTTGCTATGTGCTTTTTATCTAAATATTCCCACAGGATCGAAATTTACGAGAGTGTAATCGTGGGGCGCAGCTCGTTATTTTATATAAAGACAACTCTCTTCATCTCAGCGTTAATCAGTCGTATCCGAAGTTTTCAGCTTTGGAGTCTAGGGTCCGCTTTACCAGTCTTAACTGCTCATTTTGGCTAAACTTCGATATTATCCATGAAGAGATTGCCGTCTGACCTTCACAACGCGAAGGAGATATCGAAGCATTGCAGTTAGACCAATTGTAGGGCTGTTGATTGCTCCAACAACCCGTAACGACTGCAATTAGGTGTTTGTATGGCAACCGGGGCCAACGGCTTAACGTGGTTTCCGAGACACGACCAGACCAGTGCAAATATTCATATTCATGCATACAAATATTTGCACTGCGCGGGGATCGAACCCGCGCCTCCTTGCGCAGCGGCCGCGTTCACTACCGTTACGCCATGGAGCCTGTCAAAAATATAAAGAAAACTCTCAACCCTAATAGCCTTTCTTGTGTCTGCTACAGATTCATTTAAATAAAAAATAACATGTTTGACTTGCTGCAGTACATTTTTAGGGTTTCGTAGCCAAATGGCAAAAATGGAACCCTTATAGATTCGTCATGTTTGTCTGTCCGTATGTCACAGTCATTTTTTTCCGAAACTATAAGAGCTATACTGTTGAAACTTGGTAAGTAGATGTATTCTGTGAACCACATTAAGATTTTGATGCAAAAATAAAAATAATTATAATAAATATTGGGGGCTCCCCATAGAACTGAAACCCAAAATTTTTTTTTTTTATAAAACACTAGACACCCCACACATGTGGGGTGTCTATGGATAGGTCTTCAAAAATGATATCGAGGTTTCTAGATTTTTTTTTTCTAAACGGAAGTTTGCGTGACAGACGCTTCCAAAGTGGAAAAAAATTATATAAAGTATTACTGACCAGGTTGATGCGTCATATAGTGCACCCACCCTTGGCTCTGCTGTACACCAATACTGCGCCACTCCTGCTCAGACATTAAGTGGTTCTTTGGCACCAGTTTCACCATCTCTTTCGGCAGAACCACATGCCTGGAAATACCAATATTATTGTGAGCGATCCCGATTGTACAATGAGAAAAGGATTAATTAGCAGTTTCATTTTAAGTTTTGTCCAAATATTATTGCTATAAAATAGATATTGCCGACTAAGCAATACCATTTTATATCATTTACTTAGAACCTTTTTTTATAACATTATTGTTTTTTATATGATTTCTTTTTTGTTATTAAAAAGAAATACCAAATTATAAAAAAGAATAAAAAATTGCTAAGTTCGAGTCTGCTCGTTTTATATATATATTCAACGAATTAAGTAATTTAAAGATTCGGACAGCAATATCTATTTTACATATGAAGTGAATAATTTACAGACTTGTCCGCGATTTTGGATAACTCTACAAACATATAAGGGCAAACAATTTAAACAATCAATGGGTAACCCGTTCACAAACAAGAGTTGGGGTATTGAATCTCGAAAATTCTGTATTGATATTGAATCATCAAACCCCAGAATTTATATAAACCTCACGATTTATCATGAAACCTTTCAATAAGTTTGGTCAGTCAGTCTCAATTTTCAAAGCTTGTCACCAAAACTTTGTATTTTCAGTAGAAGGACCCAAAAAAAAGAATTTAACCCCAAACCTATTGGAAACTTTCGAAACTTTTAATAGGTTATATCTTGAATCCTAATTTATACTTACTTTAAGCACTGTTAGTAAATCTTACCTGTATTCGTGATCTTCATCGTAATATTTCTCAGAGTAATAAATATCTCTCGCCGACATGGTGACGACAGTCACAATATTTAAAATTACCGAGACAGAAACAATTCGCTGTTTTATTAGAAACCTAACACTTGATAAGCTTTATTGATAAGTGATGCAACAGAAACGTTTGCAAGACAACTACTTATTCCACTTTTCTAGAAAATCACAAAGAAAACTAGCACTCGTAAGAAACACGACAGCAGATGAGCAGACAGAGGAGCGTTAACGATTTTAAAATTCGAAATTGTGATATGACCATAAGACAGAATATAGTGAATGTTGCCATGATAAAAAACAACGGAAAATCAGAAAATTCTTGAACATTGAGGATGATATTCTAGATATACTAAATAATTATTAATTTAGTTTAAAATATTAAACAAAAAGAATTTATACCTAAAGGCCAAAACACTTTTTAGAAATAAAAGCTATCATGAGATCACTAATAAAATATTGCCTTATAAGAATATTACCCCTGGATACTTAAGTAAGAGTTGCCGACACGCCCCCTTATTCATAAACACTGCTTAAAGTTAACTAGTGATTAGCGATTCTTTAACTATACTTTGAACTTTTAACGCCACTTAACTTTAATCGTCGTTTATGAATAAACCCCTTAAACACTGTGGTGTTTATTCATAAAGGATGGTTTAAGTTAAGTGATGTTAAAAGGTCAATAGTTAACTTTAAGCAGCGTTTATAAATAAGGGGGACGTTGTTGTAGATTGGAATTTTATATAAGCAGGTTTTATTGGTGTCTATGAAAGTAATGGGCTTGTTTGAATTTGGATTTGTGGGTTTTGTTTTATTTGACTGTAGAAAATTTACATTAATACTTCATATTGAGTTTTTGTAGTAAAGACATGTTTTCGTTTCATATAAATTTGAATATCTAAAATTAACCCTGACTGGTTGTGTTATATTGTGTTGGTTCAAATTTCAGAAAATGAGTAAATAAAAGCGGAAGTGATGTATATTTAAAGCAATGTTTTTCTTATTAAACCCTGTCGACCTCCCGAGACCTTCAATAGGTTATGGGCCCAGTGCACGCTTCCACCACGCTTCCACTGCGAAAAAGAGTGCGGGAGGAGTTTGAGTGCTGATGTTGAGTATTTTAGCCCTCATGTTCACTACGCGGCCTGTAGGTACCGGCACCCCACGCGGCCCCCGCATGTTCAGTACGCAGCCTTACCTACAGTAGTTACCTTAGGTCAACGCCCTTTATTTTTTCATTTAAGAGATTGCTATTTTATCAGGTTCGAATTAGTTGTGATTTGCAGAGTATTTCCAAATTTTCCTTCATACTTTTATGGGCTTAGGCCATCGAAATGCAGAAAATAAAGCTTCGATTAACAATAAACAACAAATTAACAAAAAAACAGATAAAAACGGCTGAGCAACTCGGAGCTCAAATTACGCAAAGCTAATCTATTTTTTTCCTTATTAGTGTAGCTAATAAGGCACAATTTTATGAATACAAAATTAAAGACTACTGCAATGTATTTTTAAAACTATGTCTTAAGAACAACGCGTTGATTGGCGTTTATCGAAAAAATGAGTTAGTGCACTTTTAATAAAAACGTAATGAATTCAAATTATTGGCATCACGTCGCCGCATCGCAGTCGCCGCACATCAAGCTACTACAATCTGTCAGATTTCTTTATAATAGATTTTCAACTTTATCGCTAAAGCATTATGGTTCAAGTTTGATTGGAAAAATTTGACAGTTTCGGGTAGGTTGACCTGCTGGCGTCCATACATCTGCATTAAGGCGTATTTAAAAAATTGGATTCAACTACTTATGTACAATAATGTTCAATCAAAAACAGTAAAAATATCGTTACTCCAAAATAATGTCAATCAATCTTACATCAATCACTGTACGAGTACTTTAATAATTGTTCAAAATGTAGTCCACCTCAAGCATAAACGTGCACGCTTAAATAAATTGTTATTTAGTTTATTTAAAACACTAGTGTCGTTTTTCACTTCATCAAAAGTATTTATAAACCTAGATTTTAGGTCACCTAGGCTTTGAGCCTCTTCCACATACACGCGACGTTTTATTTCACCCCACAAATAAAATCACAAGGGATAAGATCCGGTGATCTGGCAGGCCCCGGTATAGGGCTACCACGACCGATCCAATTTTGCTTGTATTTTCTGTTCAGGTAATTGCGTACTTGTGCAGCGTAGTGAGGCGGAGCGCCATCGTGTTGATAGTAGAAGTTGCGTTGATAGCACACCGGAACTTCTTCTACTAACTCCTCTATTATGTTTTCCAATATTCCGAAGTACTTTGGCCCGGTCAAGGCACCTTCAATGAAAATGGGCCCTATTATTTTATTTTTAATTATGCCGGCCCCCACATTGGCACTAAAACGCACTTGGTGATGCGCCTCCCGCACCAAATGTGGGTTATGAAAAGACCACCAATGATCGTTGTGCACGTTAACAACGCTTCATCCGTCCACAAGATGTTGGCGTCGCGATGAATTAAAAGCCACTTGCATAAGTCTCGACGTGATACTGGATCAGGGTCATGGAGTTTCTGAACGGGCTGGTAGTAGTATGGGTGTAGTCCAGAAGTGTTAAACAGCTTCTATACTGCTTTCTGACTAACACCAAAGCGACGTGCCGCATCGTAAGTACTGGATCTGGGATCTCGTTCGAAAAATTCCATAATTTGTTCTTCGATATCGACCGCCAGTCGTGGTCTGCCAGACCTAGAGCTCGTATTCTAGGTATACTCTCCGACGTGTACAGTCTCCGGGCTACACGTAAACTTTCACTACTTTGTAAGTACACTCGCAACATTTCGAAAAACTCGCGATTTGTGTAGTCTGGCATAATGACCTATGCGTTTTTAAGTTTTTAAGAGATTCACAATTCGTATACGCAGCCCGTTAACTGCAGCGGAGTTTGCGCGCGAAACACACAGTCAGGCCAGGGTGCGCGTGAGTCATTGTCGTGTCACACTGACCTACGGCCTACGGGCGCTAGGTAGGAGGAGGGCGCGCGGGTTAAAAACCGCGCGCACGCGGCGCTTATACTACGACTTTGATAATAATGTGGTGTCTGTCATAAGCTTCGTCCGTAATGAGATCCTCCACCTCGATCTCAAAATCCCCACCATCCAGCAGTTCATGAAGCGTCTTTCCAAACGCTTCTTTGACACTGCCGCCAAGCACCGCAATCCCCTGATAGTAGCGGCTGCTAATTACACCCCCTCCACCATCCCCAAGCTTCGCCGCCCAAGGCATGCCCTCACAGACCCAGATGACCCCATAACCCTCCTGTCGGCGAGTCGCCTACTTGTGTTTCCTCATATACTTTCTTAGAGGGAATCTGTGCCCAAAACCGCGACTCGACGAAATATTTAAGTAACTGGGTCCGAGGATGGTTGCGTTGACTTACCTATGTTGATCCTGTTTCAACTGGTGTGTAATGGATGTAATGATCTGCTTCGCTTTGTTACACGATGTATGCCCTCTGCGTTACGCCCACGCTCGATGTTAACCTCTCCATTCCTTAGTCTGTAGGGATTAAGCAACCATACATTATGCAATATTGATTACATTCATATTAACCGATAGCTTTCTCTTAACCTCCAAAGGAGGGATTGTCTAATACAGCTCCTCGCGCTCTGACATAGTGAATCGTACTAGTCGGTTTTAACATTAGATGTTCTGTATAGTGTGACCCACGCTCACGACGTCAATATCTGCCTCAATTAAGAGGTGCTGCTCCCTTTTCCAGGAGACCCCGCCTTTCGGCGCCGGGTTTATATCATCTGCCTCAATTAAGAGGTGCTGCTCCCTTTTCCAGGAGACCCCGCCTTTCGGCGCCGGGCTTATCCTCACAGTTATATAGAACATACAATAATTACGATACTTTGTGTTACATAAATTCGGTAACTTTCGTTCCGATCAAACTATCACGGTACATTATAATTAGATTGATATTAAATAGATAATGAATTAACCCTAGGCACTTAGCTTTCGTCAACTGGAGTCTTCCCAGCTGCTCCGGCACTCACACAACACTCATAACAATACTTTAAATATATTTCATCACTTCAATAACTGATGATGGCGGTAGGATGCTAACAGGAAGGAACCTGTCGCGTTGGTTCGTTAGGTAAAATAACCATAGACTATAAATGACCAAGTTATGGTATTGTCTCTTACCTTGTGCAAATTTGTCTGTGGTCTTGTGAGAATGTCTTCTCTTACAATATTAGGAGTGATTTCGCGATAAGTCGCGACACTCCCGCCGGAAACATCTAGAAGAGAGTAATCATCAAGTATTTCGCGATAAGTCGCGACACTCCCGCCGGAAACCTTTAAAAGAAAGTAATCATCAAGTTCTACGTCCACTCCCTTATCTTCTCAAGGGCTCGGACTGCAGCCTCACGCTGGCTCCTCAGTTCTCAGCTTGGTCTATTGTGGTTGTTTAGGAGAATGGCTGTATCTTTCTCTTAAGCTAGGTAAGTAGCGATTTTGGAACATCTCTTTGAATTCATCTAGTATAATTCTAGACTTCTTCCAACCCATAATTAAATTCGTTTTTGTGGAAGATCCTTGTATCATCACGTCCGTTTTTACACTCTCAAGAGTGACACATCTGCCAATTTGAAGAAAATCGGATGGTTTCAAAATATGTTCAAGTTCGGTATCAACACAAGTTAATGGTCTACAATTGACCACCGCTTCTATTTCCTTTATCATTGTTAACAAGTGACTATCTCTTAAAAGATGTTTTTGAAATGTTCTTCGCATGCAATGCTTTATCAATCCAACTAAGCGTTCATAAAAACCTCCATGCCATGGTGCGAGTTCAGGTATAAAACGCCATTTTATTTTATTCACAACACAGTACGCCTTTGCTACTATGTCGGAAATCAACTTAAAATGCAAAGCATTGTCTGAAGTTATAAGTGTGGGTATTTCTCTAGTTGAAATCATTCGTCTTAAAGCAAGTAGTCCTTGTTCAGCTGAGAGATCTTCAACCACTTCGAGATGTACAGCTCTGACAGCAAGACAAGTGAATAAGCATATCCATCTCTTACTTGTGCCGCTATCTGTTTTAACTAATATTGGACCTAAATAATCAACACCAGTAAAAGTAAATGGTTGGCTATATTTCACTCTTTCAGGAGGTAATGCTGGTGTGGATGGTAGTTTATATGGTCCCCCACCATGTTTCATGCAACGGAAACATTTACTCAATATTTTCTTAACCTGGCTTTTACCTTGAGGTATCCAGTACGTTTCACGAATTAATTATACTCAATGTGTGGTTGACGCCCACATGATAATTTCTTTCATGTGTATCTATGATTACCTTAGCGGTGAATTCACAATCTTTCGGTATGATTATCGGATATCTTTTATCAAATGCCCAACCGGCATATTTCAGTCTGCCTTTGCAACGTAGTATACCGTCGATATCTTTAAAGAGACCTAAATTTCGACTAAGATTAGTTTCCTTTCCTTTCAATTCGTCTCCAAAATGTTCAGCTTGTAATTTCTTAATTTCTTTTGATATTCTGTTTTCAGATTGCATTTCTTCTGACAAATGATCTAATGATTCTTGTAGCTGAGGTTCTTCAGCTACCTTTTCAGACATATCCTCATCTTGAGTAATATTCAATTGTAGGCTTTCTGCATTTGGCAGATCCTCCCCCGCTAAAAAAGTAATGGTATTTAGTGGAACAAGTGGACATTCCGATTGGTCCAACTTTAAGAATTCTGGTCCTAGTAACCAACGTGACCTTTCCTCCTCCGAAGCATATGGTCTCGTTGCTGCATCCCCAGGCTTTTGTTGTGATGGAACATGTCTAAGTACCAAATTCTTATTCAGTTTTATTTCCTCCAACCTTCTTGTTACAAATGGTGTAAGTAGTTTGTTAGAATTATACCAGTCTATCACAATCTGGCTGTCTGTCCACAAGGTTTGCTTATTGACCTGCATTGGTAAAAACTTGAGAACATATTTAATCAGTCTACTTCCAATAAGTACACCGAGTAGCTCTAATTTAGGTATACTTAAATTTTGTTGATCTTTTATCGGTACGAGTCGTGATTTTCCTATTATGAAATGTATATTAATTCCTTGCACTAGGTAGACCACTGCAGCGTAAGCCTGCAGTGAAGAATCGCAGAAACAATGTAGTTCAGCTATCCCATCGATAGAGATAATACAAGGTGTCTCAAAAGAAAGTTCACATTTAAATCTTTTTTTAAAAGAAAAGTCTTAGCTTTATTGAAAAAATGTTTATTTTATATTGAAGTACACTGTTTGGGAATTTATTTTTTAAAAATAACATCGTCCAAATGTAAACCGTTGCGCTCTCGGCATTCATTTAGTCGGGCACTAAAATTGCCTATGACAGCTCGGCAGGTAGTCTCCGTGATGGCTGCCATTTCATGACGGATATTTTCTTTTAATTGTGCCAGGGAAGTCGGTTTATTAGCGTAAACTTTTGATTTGACATAACCCCACAGGAAAAAATCCATAGGCGTTAAATCGGGACTCCGTGGAGGCCAATTTATGTCACCTCGCCTGGAGATTAATTTGTTCGGAAAAATTTCTCGAACTCGAGGCAGAGATCTGTTGGACGTGTGTGAAGTTGCTCCATCCTGCTGGAACCATGTTCTTTGGTTGTAACTAGGAAAGTTTTGCAGTTGGGGTACGAAAAACTCGTCTAACATCTCCACATAACGCTCTGAATTCACTGTGAGTGTGCGTCCCCTTCCATCTTCAAAAAAGTAAGGGCCGATAATTCCTCGCGCCGACATCGCTGCCCATACGGTGACTTTGGGTGAATGTAGCGGTTTCTAATGTTTTTGTTTTGGGTTGGTTGCACTCCAGTAACGACAATTTTGCTTGTTTACATGCCCATTCAGGTGAAAATGGGCTTCATCGGAAAACAAGATGTTGGTGAACGTTGGAAAGCGCTCAATCATCTGATTTACAAAGGTAAGCCTCTGACCAGCATCTTGAGGCTTCAGTTCTTGCACTAACTGAATTTTGTACGGGTGCAGCTTTAAATCTTTGTGTAAAATGCGGCATAATGAAGATCTGTGCACATTTAAAGCAACAGCACGCTTCCGAATCGAGAGGTTTGGATCATCTCGAATAGACTGAGTAACACTGTCCACGTTTTCGGCTGTTCTTGATGTTCTTGGTCGCCCAGATTTTGGTTTCTCCAGAGTTGACCCAGTCTCTTCAAACTTCTCAACCCATTTTGCAATGAGACGAGTGCTAGGCGCATCATTTAAGTGACGAATATGTCGAATACTGCAGAATTTTCTACGCGCTACAGTCGCCGAATTACCGTTTTTGTAAAACTCACGTACGCACAACGCACGGTCCGCACCAGAGAAACGCTCCATAGCGACTAAATTCCCAAGAGCCAGACTACCGACTGACATACCCCCCGCGCCCCTCAGAATAGTTGCTTTCGCGTAATAAGATAAGCAAATGTGAACTTACTTTTGAGACACCTTGTAGTTCTACGAGGTATGCAAATATTCTCTATATACTTTATGTCTTTTACAATGGTTATCCAACGCTCTCAATGTCTAGTGGACTATCCCATTTTACTTTTTTCTTCCATAGATCTTGTAAGAAAATCTTTGCAGATAGCATACTGGGTACACTAAATCCACACGGATCGTATACAGCTGCTATCGTTTTCAAAACTCCTCTTTTTGTGCATTTTTTATTTTCCTTTACCTTTGCTCTTAAGCTTAATGTATCTTGATCTAAGTTCCATTCTATACCGAGTAATTTTATCGTTCTGTCAGGACATATATCCCCTTCTGGAATCTGTTTTATAAATTCTTTAGAGTTTGAACTCCACTGTCTTAGATTCATGGAAATTTCATCAAATGTATTTTTCAAATTATGGTATAGCATTACTGCTTCATTAACAGTGTTTGATCCAGTCAGAAGGTTATCTACATAAATATCATTAGCGATTTTCTTTATATATTCGAATCTTGAACATTTTAGATGGTGTTTGACTGTAGCATTTAGTATAAATGGTGATGCTGTAAGACCAAATGGAACACGGGTAAATCTTAGATGGATGAGGTTTTCATCGGTTACTGGTTTATGAGGGTTCTTCAACCATAAGAATCTTGTCACATCTCTATCTAATTCTTTAAGCCCAATTTGAAGAAAAGCCTTTTCGACATCTGCTACTATTCCAATTGCGTGACATCGGAATTTAATTAAAAGTCCTGTTAAATCTTCCAATAACAGAGGTCCGCAATAAAGGTGCTGATTTAGACTTTTACTGTCCTTTCCCTGATGTAGTGATGCAGTGATGAGGAAGGTAATGTACTGCATGGTTTACTTGTCTCTTAGGAACTTCTTCAATTATTCCGTTACTCCACTGATCTTTCATTATATCATCATACGACGTGAGTGTAACTGCATCTAATCTTTTAAGTAAGCCTTTGAGCCGACCAAATGCCAGCCCAAAGTTGGATGGCAATCCGGATGGACTATCACTCCATGGCCAGCTGACATAATATCTGTGATCTTTATACTCTGTAGTTTCATTAAAATGCTTGATAGCTTCTTCATCCCTATTCGCTTTAGGTGAGTCTGTTATACCTATGGATTCCAAGTCCCATAAACACTTCAAGCTTTCTCTGTGTAGTGGTGGATCTAGTTGATTGAAACTGTCATTACCAGAATTTTCAAAATATGTAAGCACTGATAAACGTTGCCTACTTTTGGTAGAGTTTATTTTACCAGAAACTATCCAACCAAATTCAGAATATATCAAATACAAATCCTGTCCTATTTGTATTTTGTCAGTTGCCATTATAGAATAATAATGATCATTGCCTATCAATATGTCAACTCGATCAAGCAGTGACCCATCATCAGCTAACAGATATTTGCCAGAGTTCTTCCACCCAAGTAGATTTTCCTCTGGATAAGGTATTCCTGGAGATATTGATGGTACAACGTTAGCAAATATTGACCTGATTGTATTACTATTTGTCATAATATCTATTCTTACTAATGAGCTTGTTATCTCTCTAGGGTGTTGAGATCCAAACGTAAATATTGCAAGGTTATTTCGTTCTTCCTCTTGAAGATTCAATTCTTTAGCCATAGCTTCTGTAATATAGCTTCTCTCACTTCCTGTATCTAACAGTATTCTACAGTTTCTTCGGCTATTACTGTGGCCTAGTACTGTGACAACGGCTGTTTGTAATATTGTGGACCCTTTTCCGCTTACATGCATTACATTTGTTGATTCCTTTTCATTTCGACTCTTCGGCTGCATTTTGGTAGGAAATAACGCTTGGTTATGTCTTCCATACTCGCCACAGAAGTGACATCTTCTTTTATTAGGACACAGATGAAAGCGATGCCCCTCTTTAAAACAGTTAAAGCATTTATCTTGAAGTCTTGCTTTTCTTTTTTCTAGAGTATTAAACTTTTCACAATTGCTACTGTAGTGGTCACCTTTGCAGAAGATACAATTGAAGAGCTTCTTTCTTTTATCAGAATTGTGGAATCTCTTTTCTTTAGTTGTATATGGATCAAATCTTCTCTTCAGTCTGTCATTATGTATTAGGTTTGAAATTGTGTTGAAATCCTTTCAATGGTCTTTTATTATATGTGAAAAATTTCTTTGACGTTGCAGGTCTCCTTCTTTCGATATTTGTAGCAGCCTTTATATGCAAAGTTTCTGTAGTGTACGGACTTTCAACAGCACTACTTGTACAAGGTTGTTATCCTTATAGCGTCTTCTTTAGTGGATATTATCAAGGATAGATGCGTTAAAATGCATTCCACAGTAAATGTATCGTCAGATCCAAGTCTCATCTTAGTATCATAGATTAGGTCAGTAGGGAATTTTTCCATTATTAAAAATCTCATCTGATTCGTATCAGTATTCTCTCCCATGGATTGAAGTATTCTTAGGTAAGTGACGTTGGATTTCATCCAATGTGGTTCGGCATTCATCCAGTTTTACTGCTTGTTTTATATTGTTAATAGCTCTATGATGCGCATGAATTACTTCTTGTTCTTTTCCATATCTGGCCTTCAGGATTTCTACAGCGATATGGTAATTTTTGTTTGTTGTGTTTAAGCCTTCTATTAGTTTAAGAGCATTGCCCCTTACTGAACTCTTAAGGTATAATAATTTATCTACATCAGTGAGTGATCGTTGATTAATGCTAGAGTTAAATTGATCCCAAAAGGAACACCATTGCAAAAGATCGCCTTCAAAGTGAGGTAGATTAAGGTCAGGGAGTTTGCTGTAAGTGGGTGAGTGTACCTTAATTGGAAGGTTGTTAATACATTTAGACTTAATCTTTGTGTCTAGTTCGGCTACCATATCTTCCCCATTTAGTTGGTATGTTGTTAGGTTTGAGATCTCATCTGGGTCTGGATTCGTGGAAATATTGAAAAAGTTATACAACTCCGATGAGAATCGTGATAATAATGATTTGAGTTTAGCCAGTTGTAGTTTTGCTTCCTCTAAATTGTCATCATTTAAATTAGTGGATAGATCATAGGCACGTGCAGATATGGTTTTGATTTCATCAGCATTTTTAGTCAAACGGTTCATTAATATTTCTTCCATTTCAGGTTTTCTTAATTCACAGCCCCAACACTAAATCGACTGAACACTCGTTTAGTGTTTATTTCACAGGTTACACGAGTTTACAGCAAGTATTAACAACTTTCTTGAGTAGTTGAAAAGTTTTCAGTTTAATGGCGTCCTGTTGGCGTCAGTTGTTGAACTTTGAACGGTGACACGAATATGAACGAAAAACGAAGCGTCATTCTTGATAAGGCAGCGTACACATAGTCACGTTTTTCTTCGAAGTATCATTTTCATTTCCGGTACATATGTTGTACTATTTCAATACCTAAAATCGTATGAATATTCCAGTAACTGTGCCGTGACAACATGACAATCGTATTAATAAAACAACAATGACAACTTTGTCGATAGCGAACATATTTGTTATAACCTCGACTCATAGCGAAAACGAATTTCAGACGCTTTCACACCATTGACTGCCTCTAAGCTTCTCTTAAGCTCCAGCAATTAACAGACCTCACCACAGAATCCTTACTTCATTAAAACAACCATCACAAAGCTACCACGGCTTTGTACCACTTGGAACATTGTCCCGCCATTGCGTACAAATACAATCAAGCAACAACACACGTTTTAGAAATTATAACCCTTTTAAGCTGAAACGACTTTCACCATGGCTACTAATAATATTCATATAGCTTGATCATAAACATAAAATAAAAACGTCATATGCATGCAGCTTTACCACCAAAATGACTGAATGAGTGAGTGAGTGAGCCGGAATCAGTTTCTAGAATGAACACGGATGGCATTACATGTTTTAAATAAACTGAATCCTTTCAACATGAAATAATTTACACCTTTTAAGCCAAGGCAAGCATCATCAGACCCTAGGATTCAGTACAATCACATCCCAGCATCTCCACCATGTCGGCGAGTCGCCTACTTGTGTTTCCTCATATACTTTCTTAGAGGGAATCTGTGCCCAAAACCGCGACTCGACGAAATATTTAAGTAACTGGGTCCGAGGATGGTTGCGTTGACTTACCTATGTTGATCCTGTTTCAACTGGTGTGTAATGGATGTAATGATCTGCTTCGCTTTGTTACACGATGTATGCCCTCTGCGTTACGCCCACGCTCGATGTTAACCTCTCCATTCCTTAGTCTGTAGGGATTAAGCAATCATCATTTGCTTGTTATGGAACTAAGTGCACAGGGCTAACCATACATTATGCAATATTGATTACATTCATATTAACCGATAGCTTTCTCTTAACCTCCAAAGGAGGGATTGTCTAATACAGCTCCTCGCGCTCCGACATAGTGAATCGTACTAGTCGGTTTTAACATTGGATGTTCTGTATAGTGTGACCCACGCTCACGACGTCAATATCTGCCTCAATTAAGAGGTGCTGCTCCCTTTTCCATGGGAACCCGCCTTTCGGCGCCGGGTTTATATCATCTGCCTCAATTAAGAGGTGCTGCTCCCTTTTCCAGGAGACCCCGCCTTTCGGCGCCGGGCTTATCCTCACAGTTATATAGAACATACAATAATTACGATACTTTGTGTTACATAAATTCGGTAACTTTCGTTCCGATCAAACTATCACGGTACATTATAATTAGATTGATATTAAATAGTTAATGAATTAACCCTAGGCACTTAGCTTTCGTCAACTGGAGTCTTCCCAGCTGCTCCGGCACTCACACAACACTCATAACAATACTTTAAATATATTTCATCACTTCAATAACTGATGAAGATGGCGGTAGGATGCTAACAGGAAGGAACCTGTCGCGTTGGTTCGTTAGGTAAAATAACCATAGACTATAAATGACCAAGTTATGGTATTGTCTCTTACCTTGTGCAAATTTGTCTGTGGTCTTGTGAGAATGTCTTCTCTTACAATATTAGGTGTGATTTCGCGATAAGTCGCGACACTCCCGCCGGAAACGTCTAGAAGAAAGTAATCATCAAGTATTTCGCGATAAGTCGCGACACCTCCTGCAAGAGGCCAATAGGGCCACCAGCACACTAATAAAAAACAGACCGACCTACCGACCCCGCCACCGAGGTCCATCGCGACGCGTTCAACGTAGTAGCCCCCTCCCCCGTCCCTCGTCCGATGAAGGCCAGCCCGCGCCGCAGCTGAGCCAGTAACCATAACTTCCCAACCATGACCTCTGAGTTTGTTTCGGACGTTTCTTCTCAGAGCTAGTACTAGGAAACGCCGCGGTCATCAAACCGAAATAAAAAAATTGGTTGTCTGTAGAACTCCGTCTACTGCCGATATTTGAACGTGACAACGTCTATTACATGTTTACACATCGGGCGCTCTAGGGGTGGGGGTAAAGTAGGCGTGGACTCCGTGTGGCGTCAGATTCGGCCGTTACGGTGTTTTCGAGAATGACTCCACGCCGTACCAATTTAATAGACGTTGTCACGTCAATAAAAATTCGATCCAGCCATCCCTTGCTGTTCTCTCCAGCGACGCCCTAAGCCGAGGTTCGTACCCCACAGGGGGTGCCCTTAGTGCGTAGTCGCTTAGTTTTTAGTAGCCCTGGCTGGAGGCTTTAAACTCATTTAAGGCATCCACAGGAAAGTCCGGTTAAGTAGTCACTACCACAATCAGTCCTTTATTAGATTTTCAACTTTATCTATAAAGCATTAATGCTGAACGTAGATTGGGAATATTAGACAGTTTCGGGTAGCTTGACCTGCTGTCATCCTTACCTTTTGTTAATGTTAACGTGAAAAGGTGATGAATGTGCTCCACTTGAGCGCATTCTTCACTGTTGCTTTTCGCTTACGTAATACTCCGAGCGTGTAAAATAGCATAAACGAAGCAAGGGAAGTGTGCACAGAGCACTTTATAATTAAAACTTATGAGGAAATTATAATTAATACTTAAGTAGCGATTATAGGAGATGGCGTTTTGTATTTTATACTTATCTACGTCTATGGGAAAAAAAACTGTAGGTTTATGTATATTATCTACCTATGATTATGATATAGACCTGTGCCCAGCAGTGGGACGATAGAAAAGGTTGATGATGATGTCATGAACAATAGGAGCCTTGTGTTCACTGTTCATTAGAGGTCGGAAGCTACGTTATGCCAGTTCTTTGGTGTAGATAAATTTGAATAAAATCACGTCATTATTAAGAGACATTTATTTATTGCCGTTTTATATCACAGGAAATAAGAAAAGGAATGAAATAAGTAATAAAAAGCCATAAATAGTATTTTTATGGATCAATAATTATATTGCTACGTAATTTATTACAAATAAATTTTTAGTGACAACTGAAACTATAATATTATTTTTATAACGTTATTTTTTTTTATGTAATATGTTGATATTACATAAAAAAAAATAAGTAAGTAATTGAAATAAACAATTATAAAAAGGTGGCATGTCAACACATGCCACCTTTTTATAATTGTTTATTTCAATTTTGTATGCCATATAAATTGAGAAAAAATACTGCACATATTTTAATATACTATCTACCCTATTATATTGTTATACTCTTTGATACCATCTATAACCATACCTATGTTTAACAAAATAAATGATAGATTAACTTGTCTATTGCTTCAATCTTTTACTTATTTAGAAGTCACTTTGACGTTCGGATTATCAAAGCAAATTAAATTGAAATTCAAAAAAGGTCTAATCGTCATGAGTTTTAATATGCATTTCTAATTCGCTCTTTTTTGAAAATTCCGCTGGGCAGTGATCACAGGAGTATACGGTTTTTTCGTGGGTAAGATGCATGTGCCTCTTAAGGTGCGAGGCGCGGGTGAGCCGCAGGCCGCATATACAGCAGACATGGGGCCTTGCTCCAGTGTGTGTTAGCAAATGCTGTTTTAAATCGCTGCGAGTGATAAAGGCACGACTGCATGTGTCACATTCGAAGTTCTTTTCGCCGGTGTGTCGCCTGCAATAGATAAGCATATGACATTTTAGTTTCTATTTAAAATACCTGTCTATAGATGGTTTTGCATGTAACTTTTATAATATTTAAGACAACCAATTATTTACTCTAGCTTACATTAGTTTAGTGTAGTAAATGACATGCCTAACTATCTACAACATTATTTTGTGTTTATGCGAAACCCGAAACACGTGTACCTACAGTATTTTTATATCAATGTTATTGCCCATTTTCGCAATGAGTAAAAAATCATAGATATAAATAATAAATAATTCTTTGGTTGCCTGGAAGAAATCGCATTAGTGATAAGGCTGCCCATTCTATGTTTTGTGTTCAATGTATTTTGTTCGACCTTTGATTGGAGTACAATAAATAAGTAAATAAATAATAATAATATAGTTTAAGCATTTTTTGTAAATAAATAGACTCCCTAAAATAATTTCCTTGTTTTAAAATATCCTAAAAGCTGAAACAGTGTATCCATGCGATTTGTATAATATTTTTTATTACTTGGTATAGATGTATACAAAGTGTGTGCGCGCATCACGTAAAATCTCCGAATTAAATGCAGACAATGTTTATATACAAAAGTTCACTCTATCAAAAGATATGATTAATTTAGTGAGTTCAAGAAGTAAAATATTACAACACGCAATTCAGTAAATAGTCCTTGCAACGACATCTTGAGACTAAAAATAGAAGCAATGTTAATAATGAAATAGTTGAAATTTATTTATTTATAGATGGCGTTGTGCAACTGGTGTCATTTTCTGAATGGCGGTGTTAAGATTTTCCGCGCGAGAATCACCAACCACGGCCGTGTTTACATGACAAATTGGGTTTCGATAGGTGTCTTGAAAGTTCTTGAGTGTGTCGTAAAATGTATTTGGTTTCGTTTAGACATTGGTTTGAAGTACGAAGTAAAGACGCTCCATGATATTTGAAACAAGTAGAATTTAATTCTGAGTTTGAATACTTGCCAATCGTTTTACAGTTAGTGTTGCCAATTAGTTGAGTCGCGAACTCGCGACCACGAACAGACGATTCGTTGTCATACGCGACTGTTCGAGGCATCGTTCTTTTAAGTTTGCAAGCTATTCGGTTACAAATGTTGTTGGTTTTGTTTATTGCTTCGATATTTTCCTTGAACACGCCTCAAAGAAAAAAAACAAACCTTTCGCTACGTAGCCGAAATGCGAAAAGAATGAGACTTAGTAGGTCTCAGAAATCAGAAGAAGATCGTGAAGCACGGTTATCTGCTAAACGTACGCATGTCGCCCTTTCACCTGAATCTGAAACTTTCTCCGAACTCGGACCGCGACTTTGCGTTCTCAAGAGAGCATCTAGGAAGGCGAAGTCCAGCTGCTTGCCGATCGGGAGCGCCAGTCCCTCTCACGCGAGTCAGAAAATTCCACAGAACCCCTTCTGTCGCGCTTAAGTTTGCAAGGACTCGGACCGCGACTTTGCGCTCTCAAGAGAGCATCCTAGAACGCGAAGTGCGACTATCAGCTGATCGAGAGCGTCATACCCTCTCAGGCGAGTCAGAGACTTTCACCGAAAGGGAGTCGCGCTTAAGTTCGCAATGAACTCGGACCACAGCTCTGCACTCCCAAGAGAGTATCGAGGAACGCCAAGCACGTCTGTCCTCTGACCGAGAGCGACACGCTCTCTCGCGCGTTTCTGAACCTCTCTCACAAAGAGAAGAACGATTGCAAATAGCTAGACATAACTATGTAGGCGTAGAAAGAAACAATGAAAGTTATCTTGCATCTGAAAGGGGAAGAATAGATAAACTAAGACGAGTAGAAACAGTAGAACAACGTCAATCTCGCGTAGAATTTGTACATGCTCCGGGTAATTCCACCGCTAACATAGTATATAGAGAAGCATCAACAACCAAAGTCAGGATCATTATTCGCAAATTCTTTATTGTCCCAAAAAATACTATACCACCTTCTTGAATGAAGTATATACATATGTAAGTATAAAGCCTATAGACTACAGGCCCATGTCCAAAATGGATGGGTCATATGAACCACCAGGTGACGTATATAGGACGATATAAGAGCACAAGTTTCGAACTTACTTTGGGGCTAGCTCAATCTGTGTGATTTGTCCATATAAAAATAAAATTAATAAAATAAAATAAAACAACAAGATTCAGCTCTATGCCGTCACTTGTAAGCTGTCCAACTGAGTGCTGGGGAGAACTCAAAAGCGCATGTAGAGTGAGTACCTTTTGGGTCATATATTTTTGTACGGCATTGCGGAATAATGGATTAGAAGCTAAATTGAAACAGAATGAAACTGATGCCGTACAAAATAAAATGACCAAATTTACCCTGGAAATTGTCAGAAAATAAAAAACAATTACCGACTTTGTGGCGCATCATTTTTTATTGCACTGCGCGCTTTCTTATTATTTTTCATGGATTTACCGATGGTAAAAATGCCGTACAAAAATATATGACCCAAAAGGTACTCACTCTACCTGCGCTTTTGAATACTCACCAACACTCAGTTGGACAGCTTATAAGTGACGGCATAGAGCTGAATCTTATTATTTTATGCCCTTATATCGTCCTATATACGTCACCTGGTGGTTCATATGACCCATCCATTTTTGGACATGGGCCTGTAGTCTACTACTCTTATCTAAACGAAGTTGTTTTGTTTTCAACAACCACGTGAACGAAGTGGCGGGCACAGCTAGTAATTAAAATAATAACAAATAACATTATTATAACACAAGTATTCGTAAACAGAAACGAGAAGGTCTTATAAAATACGATTTTAGTAAAGTATTACAAATAATGTAAAACATTTTAAAGGTATATCATCGACATTGAGACAGCAACTGAAATTAAAATTTTGGCATGTTATTTCTTTGCAGCAAAGCGATATCTTGATTTAGCGATGCTGAAGCCATGCGACGTTGAATCGATGCATGAGATTGCAATACTTAATCGATACCAAAAATAGTTACGAATAATTTATATCAAACGATCCATCAAAGTTATGAGTACTTTCACATCTCTAGTCAAGGCGAACCGCACGTGCTTATTTTTAAGAAATAAAAATTAGTTTTACTTTTAATTATCATTTTCACGTATCGCTTCCGTGTAGACTTTCCGTGTATTGTGTGATCATGTCGTTTTCTAACGTGGAGTATTTTAACATGCTGATGTATTTGGGTAGGAGTGACTGTAATTATGCAGAAGCTCGTAGAGACTATGAGATCCGCTTTGTACCACGGTGGTGGCTGAACGTGGTCGCACGGTGCGTCTACGTAACGTGCAGTGGTAATGAAGCGCTTCGCAGTTCGCGCTGATGCAGGCAGACCGCCCACTCACGATCTGGATATTGAAGAGTAGGTGCTAGAGTTATTCAACTACGAATACTCGTTCCGTGGCACGAGAGCTGGGCACTAGCAATATGCAAGTGTGGAAGGTCTAGCATGATGTCAACTGAGTTCATGATCTTTCGACTTCGCTACGGATAAGCGATGCTCGCGCGTGCCGCGTGCCCTGCCCCCGTCGCCCGTGCATGTATTTCCATGTAAGTTACCTCCTTTTGCGAATTTCCTTTTTGGGGGTTTTTTTTAAGTTTAACTTGGCATTGTGGGCATTAGTAGAATCAGTTATCGATACCTAACACGATACCTTCACGGATCGGACAGGGTTTTCTTTACAAATTGTATATTAATTAGCTTTAGCCAAGTTTGAATAATAAAATCAGTGCGAACAATATTTTTGTAAAATGTGTTAATGTTTTGAAATTGAATTGATTACATAAAAACCTACCGTGTGTGGTATTGCAAGTGTCCGATAGTTCGGAAGGCGCGCGGACACAACTTACAGTCATACGGTAGTACGCCTGAGTGCTTTCGTTTGTGTGCAGCCAAACCTGCTGACTGAGCAAATGTATCTCCACATATTGGACATTGCAGAGGTTTCTCTCCCTGAAAATAATGAAATTGCAATATTATTATACACTACTTATAACATACTAAGTATGGTACAGACGCCTGTACATCAGCCTACTACAATCTGTCAAATTTCTTTAAATATAAATAATAAATAAATAATAAATATATACGGACAAATCACACAGATTGAGCTAGCCCCAAAGTAAGTTCGAGACTTGTGTTATGGGATAATAACTCAACGATACTATATTTTATAATAGATACATATATAGATAAACATCCAAGACCCAGGCCAATCTGGAAAAGATCGTTTTCTATCATGACCTGGCCGGGGATCGAACCCGGGGCCTCCACGTCGCAGGCAGGCGTGTTGACCGCTGCGCTGATAAAGCTAAAAGTTCCAAGGTGAATTAGGAAAATTTTACAGATATAGGTTGCTTGACCTTAACTTTTCATATGAAAATATTAAAACTCTATATGGCAGTGATAATTAAAACTGCCTGAGAATTGGACATGTCAGTCAGACTTGTTTTTTACACTGAATGTAACAAATGTTACTTACTGTATGAGTTCTCAGGTGCACTTTCAGATTCTGTGCTAGTGAGAAGTTTCTACTGCAATGTGGACAGGAAAATGGTCGTTCTCCCGTATGTGTGCGCATGTGTGTCTTAAGGCGAAATCTAAAAAGACAAACGTTAGTTGAATTCATGATGTCTGGTGAAGCCATACGGAGGACAGGTCTGAGCAGTTGTGTTGCGATGTGTACTATGTACGATGCGCCAAATGTTGTTATGTCGGGAGTTTAATTGTGGAGGGTCTCCACATCAATCTCTTCTGATGCACCATTGTTGGTCGTGTTGTTGGTTTTAACTTTGCATCACCTCGCTCAACTGCCGTCTTCCATCCTATTCACCCAGTTTTTTGAGTGAATAGGCCCTTAATAAACTAGCGCGCTTTACTATCAACGATTGCATCAATGCTTGCCATCAGCTGGGATTGCTGTCAAGCACTCCTTCATCATTAAAAAAAAAAGTTGTTATTGTTAGAATGAGAAATTAATAATGTGTTAAATTAAAGATTGATTCCCCTTAAAGAATGTTTATACTGTCTTTATTTTGCCAGATGTAATTCAAAATTCTACCGACTGAGATAACAGTCGGTAAAATTTCAAAGGTACAGACAAGCTATTTTTTTCGCCCAATGTTCTGCTTACTGCCAAGAGTTGAAAAACCGACTATGTTTTCTTGATGCGCTAGCATTAGCTTTATATGGTTACGAGTTGGTTTACGAGACCGAAAATTGAAAGTATGAAATGAAATCGTTTATTAAGCAAGTAGGATCACCGATCACTTTTACACGTAATGTTTTTTTTTTTTTTTTTTTTTTTAACTAGATGAAGCCGGCATTTCCTAACTGACTACCTCTGAGAAGAAATAGCCGAAACAAACTCAGGGATCATCGTCTTTTTTCAAGTCCAGACATTAAAAATGAAAATGTTTACAATAATTTACCTTATAATTACGCATATTGCTTAATAACAATGCTTAACAGAGCGAACAGCTCAGTCCCAAGCTTTTTTGTCTTCTAAATAATCTGTGATTTTATAATACCCCTTTTGCAAAGTTTAGCCTTTATATACTTTTTAAATCGTTTAATGGGTAAGTTTCGGATGTCCATGGGAAGCTTGTTGTAAAAGTGTATACATTGACCCATGAACGAGTTGCCTACTCTGTGGAGACTAGTGTGATTTACAGCAAGATTGTGTTTGTTCCTGGTATTTATATACAGTATGTTAAGAAAACCCTGTCCGACCCGTGAAGGTGTTGTTCGGTATCGATAACTGATTCTCCTAATGCAAACCGGGCTAAACTTAAAAAAAATCCCCCTAAAAAAATAAATATTATTTCGCAACAAGAGGTAACTTAATAAATGTGCGTTTAACACCCTTCCCCGGGTGGCGGGCGGCAGGGCACGCGGCACGTGGTCGCGTCGCTATTCGCTCATAATAATACCGGTGTTGTCACTTTTTTAAAAATTACCAAATTTCGGGGAAGTTGGAATTAATTCGCGGGAAAAAAAGATTATTTCAAAATTCATTTGTATTGCTACTATGATAATTGCGTAATATTTTATATTATATATGGTCATGTGTTTACCTAACCTGTAATATCCTTATGGGTCGGACAGGGTTTTCTTAACATACTGTATAATACAGGGAATTTTGCTGTATATTAGGAATATTATAATTGTAGTATATTTCAGAGTAATTTTCATAGTGTAAGCCTTTCATTGTATATTAGATTTTAAATAGTGTAAGTTATGTTTTTTACCCATATGTAATTTAGGTTTATATTGTAAACTAGCTCTCCGCCCGCGACTTTGCCCGCGAGGAGTTCGGTTATATCGCGCATTTTAGATTTCCCTCGGGAATATGGATTTTTTCCAGGCTAAAAAGTACCCTATTATTTAATCTGGACTTCTAACTTTACGTCTGCAAAATTTCAAAGCAATCGGTTCAGTAGTTACAGCGTGAAAACGGAACAAACAAACAAACAAACTCACTTTCCCATTTATAATATTAGTAAGGATAAGGATATAATTCATATGCCACCATTAGCATGGATGTGTCAAACTTATCAAAATTATTTAACAACCATCTTTGTACTACCTAATCCAATGAATAAAAATGCCTTTGTCATTTAAAAATCTAGTGCATGAAAAACAATGCCTAGTATTAAAATACCAGGATTTAATACCCACAGTCATGCAACTTGTTGTTATAACTATTTCTCTGCCTTTCACACACCTTTTCAGTAGAACAATTTATTGTAAATAATTAAAAAAAACATCAACAACAATATGTTAAGTAATTTTGTTTGGATTTGTTAACTCATTAAAGTTGATTTATTTCTATTTACTTGCCTTGATGACATAACTTTTCCACAAGTGAAGCATTGTTGTTTCCGAGTCTTCTGTTTTACTAATTTTGAACGATTTACATCTTCTTTTTTTATATCCATAATTGTTTTATTTTCCAAAACTTCACCAGTTAAAGATGTATGGTCCATAATTCTATGATCTATGCCATCATCAATAAACAACACTTGTTCTGTTTCACTTTTAGGTGATAAAGAAGTATTATCTGATAAGAAGTTATCATGTTCTAAGCTATTGTCCATCATCATTTTGTTCTCCATACTGTTATTTTCTAATAAGGCCCTCAGTTTTCCATCAGATTTTTCACAAAGCTCAATAAATTCTATACAGTTGTCTAGTTTTTGGACACATTTTGAACAAATTGCGTCTGGAAGGCCATCTTCAGGTGCTATCTAAAAGAAATAAGCTTTACTTTGTAAGATTTATTTATTACATTACATACTCATTCATTCGTCTGTTAAAATAATGTGAAAAGTGAGATTTATTGCAGGCAAATATCTGGCCAGCCCAGGAGTGGGAGTGGGCTGGCCATATATAGTTCCCTGAGTTCCCAAAATATGCATTAACTGTTTTCTGATACTACAATAGTGTATTTAACACATGGTGTACTGGTGATATATAATTCATATTTTATATTTCAGTAAAAAGCAATCATTTATTATCATACTCACGTGTACTTTCGCAATAGACATTAATTTCATTGGTATCGTAAGAAATTCTGACTTATTAAATATATTTATTAATAATTCTTGATTTAAACAGACTCTACAAATATTCGCCGTCATTTTTAATATGTCAATATAATTTATTTTATAAAAACAAAATGATTAAGTTCTTATTATTGAAATATTGACATATCACATAATATAAACATTGGGCATTGGCAGTTTGACATTAGCGGTGAGCTAAGCCTTGACTTGACAATGACAGACATGACAATTGATATTTGACAAGCTAAGCTTCTTCTCTTTTTTTCTTTATGTACTTCAACTCTTCAATGGCCCCTGTGGTTAGATACCACAATTTTGCCAATAATACGTGGAACAAATTATAGAAATTCTTTAAAAAAAATATTTAAAGCTAAGCTTCTTTTTTGAAGATAGGTACGAGTTGGAGTGTAGTACTTCTATTTGTCTATGGTTAGAATAATGCAATGTATAGATACCATAGAGTAACTTGTACAGTTAATTCAATTCAATTCTTGATTAATGGCCTTTGTGGTAACTTGTAGACTACAGCACATCCAGCTACTATATTCTGTCACTCTCTTTTGTTAGATCTTCAACTTTATGGCTATGGAATTAAGGTTCAAGATTGATTGGGAATATCTGACAGTTTCGGGTAGCTTGACTTGCTGTCGTCCGTACAAAAAGTGGAATAAAACTTTAGAATTTAGATATCTCATTAGAAGTTACGGTTTTATTTGAAACTTTTGAGTTTCATTATGAAAGTGTAAATAAACCGTAGGACACAGAGTTGAGAGTACTATAATATATCTATATCTATATAGGATGAAACTGGTTTCGTTGGGTAGGTAGTACCTATTTCGGTTCACTGACCTTGGGTTTTCTGAATGTCGAATGACCTGAATGTCATTTAAAGTCAAAGATAAACGATAAGATATAACTTAAATTGTGGCGTCTCTCTCACAAAGGCCATTAATCAAGAATTGAATTGAAGAGATAACTTGAAGTTAACAAACTTTCAAACCTGTATATTTTGTAATTTTGGAGTTTTTCTATAAAATGCCTGTGAAACTTTATCATTTTCCTATCAGTGGCCCTTCGCGCGGCGCTTTACTTGCAGCTAGAGCAATAGAAGTGCCGATAGATATCGAAATTGTTAATTTGTTCCAAAAGGAACAAATGAAAGAAAGTTTTTTGAAGATAAATCCTCAGCACTGCATACCTACATTGGACGATGATGGTTTCATATTATGGGAGAGCCGAGCTATTGCGTGTTATTTGGCGGACAAGTACGGGAAGGATGACCAGTATTATCCAAAAGATTTGAAACAGCGCGCATTGGTCAATCAGAGATTGTATTTCGACGGCTCCTCTTTGTATGTAAAAGTTAGGGCTATTTGTGTAAGTCAAGAAAATGTTTTTTTTTTTAATTTCTGTTTTCCATCGCTTATACACTTTCGTTGTACCTAGTTTTAAATCTTGTTATACTTGGTTACCTACTTATATAGAGTTAAACTATTACTTTTAGTAAATAGTAATCTACCATAATTATTTTCCAGTTCCCAATATTATTTCTTGGAGAGAAAGAAATAAAGAAGACACTGAAAGATGACCTGAATACCACTCTTGGTTTCTTGAACCAGTTCCTCAAGGACAGCAAATGGCTTGCTGGTGACCACCCCACTATTGCAGACATGTCTACCTATGCAACACTTAGCAGCATTCTGGTAAGACTATATATTTACATCATTTTTGTGTTTGGAGCTGGGTCTGTCTGATTTAGTCTTTTCTTTGGCAATAGGTACCATCTCTGTGCTATTTGGTAACCAAAAGCACGCTTTTGGTTAGCAAATAGCTCCAACCTATCTGAAACTGACAAAAATTCCAATCAACCTTCAGCCTTAAAATGCTTTAGCGATAAAGTTGAAAATCTTATTTATAGAAATTTGACAGATTGTAAGTAGCTCGATGTGCTCTTGTCTGTACCAATACTAAATTCCTGGTGGAACACAAATCTTATATTTGTATGTGGAACCATATACAGTTGGCAATTACACCCTTTTATGAGAAAGGGTAGGGTAGGTAAGCAAAAAAATCTACCCAAATATAAGTAACAATTTTATTTTTATGGGCATTTTTGTTTCTTCTATTTTATCATAATCACAATTCATGTTATTTGGATTGCTAGAAATCCTTATTATAACTTTGTTTGTATTGTATTTCAGGCTGTTGGTTGGGACATCTCAATCTTCCCTAACATTGAAAGATGGGTGAACTTATGTTCCTTGCTACCAGGAGCTGCGGAAAACGATGAAGGCGCTAAAGCCTTTGGGGAAGCTGTCATCAAAAATCTTGCTTGAAATTAAAAGCTTATTATTTTCATATAAAATATATTTTTGCTACATATGATAAATTATTATTAAACTTATTAATATACAACAAAATTGCTGCAATATTAAAAGACTTGTTTAATTTGACCTCTAGCTGTGAATAATAATAACATTGAAGCAGAAACAAAACAATATTTTCTATATCACTATCAATTATATTTTAAAAAACTTTAAAACTAACTGATGCTCATTTCGGACTTTCCTCTCTATGACAGTTTCGGATTTGTACCCATATTGAGACATAATTTTAATAACTTCATCAGGAATGTTTTCTTGAATGAGAAGAATATAGAAGACTCCATCATTGGCTAGTTTCTTTGGTATCATGTTGAGTAACCTGTCTGTAATCTCTCGGCCTTTAACCCCTCCAGCCCAACTAGCCGTAATGTCATTTCCACCACACTCCTCACTGTCAGTCACCACATATGGTGGATTGAAAATGATAACATCAAAAACATTATCAGAAAAGGAACTAGCCAAATCCATATTGCACGAATCTAAATTAACTTTATTATAAGCAGCAGTTTGCTTAGACATAACACAAGCTTTAAAATTAACATCTGTGCTTATACAGAAAGTATGTGGGAATGCCATACCAAAAGCTGTTATAACAACACCACTGCCAGAACCAACTTCTAAACAGAATGTGGGGTTTTCATTCTTTAAATACTCTAGGTCTTTTTCTAAGGCATCTATGAGTAGGAAACTGTCTTCAGCAGGTTCATACACATGGTCGTAGTCAGCCTTGTTAATATGGTTCTGATATGGAGTCTCCATGCTGTCAGTTGATGCTTCCTCTGTCAGTGACTACTCCGCTAGTGCTCTGTTCAGACTCTTGTGGGGTAGGTTCAGGCAATATAGCTGTGCGTACACTCTTCTCTTTGCTTATCATCCGTCTTATTTCATTGAGTCTATCCTGAAATGTGACTAGGATTTGATTTGGAAATCGAAACTATTGCTGGTATACCTAATGCTTTTTAGTTTTTGCAATTACTGTAATGGGTGGATTATATCCACATATTACAGTAATAATGAATACCAAATACTAAAGTAATATATTTTGTTATAGGGGCAGTTAACCCTTTAACCGCCATGTCACTGATCCCTTTGACGAACCTCCAGCGCCACGTCACTTTAGGTATAAGTTGAAACAGTGTTGGGAATACTCAATATCGATGCATTTATTTATTCACAATATTAACCTTTCGACAATATTTACTTTTATACTGCTCATACACACATAGAGGCATTATTATAAAAATATAGGTACTTATATACCTAAACATAATAACACTGCAAAATCTGTTATTACCTACCTACCGAGGTACCTTCTTAATATTAAATAATTGCAGCCTATGAAGGTATCATTTAAATTTTGGTTAGAATTCATGATGAACCTTAGTAGGTATATTACAAACAAACACAATTACTTGTCCAATTAAAATATCGATTTAAAAAATTAATTAAACTTATCAAATCAACATCACTTTCAATGTTGAGAACTGTCGTCGCTTCGCAATTCATGATTGCAAAATATTTAATAACTCTTCGTCTTCAAGAAACACGAAAAAGGCCTACAACACTAGTTGCACTGAGCGATAAAGCTTTCCCGTGATTTGACGGGGATGGCGGTGAGGCAACTCACACAATACAGCGCGATTTAACCTTGAAGCTCCTTGGCCGCACGTTATAATACGGTGACGGCGACCGGCGAATGTCTGCACTAGTGACGTACCGCGTAATGAGATTTTTATATTTTTGCCGTAAAAATTAAACAATATTGAACTTAAATACATTTTATTGTGTACAGATTTTTGTATCAGAGTAACACTATGGTTATATTGTGGTGAAAGTATCCACTTTCATTGCAAATAGTGATAGTAATTTCTAAAGAGCCTTGTTTATTCTTAGACAAGCTATAAAATATTTTACGAATTTGCCCCATCCCTAGTACTCGTAAAATTACGTGATTGGCGATACAGGTAAGGAGACCAGTGATCACGATGTATTAAAATCTAAAAATTCACAATATTTATCATTCAAAACATTGAAAAATGTCAATAACAATAACGATTATACCCTACTTCTTATAATTGACACATTTTATATGGAGTTTGTGCACTATAAGAACTTTTTAGTTAAAATAACGTAATTATACGAGTGTTGGCGGTTTGGGCACAGATTTCAGAGCCCGTAATATTACGGCGTCGGCGGTTAACCCTTTAACCGCCGACAACGTACAAACTCCATATAAAATATGTCAATTATAAAAAGTAGGGTATAATCGTTATTGTTATGGACATTTTTCAAAACTCACAATATTCGTCATTCAAGGTAAATTGATAAACAAGGCTTTTTAGAAGTTACTGTCACTATTTGCTATGCAAGTGGGTACTTTCACTACAAAATAATCATAGTGTTACTCTGATACAAGTATCTATGTATGTATGTCTAATATTATTTAATTTTTACGACAAAAATATAGAAATCTCATTCGGTCATTAGGCGATACCTCACTAGTGCAGACAGTCGCCGGTCACAGTCACCGTATTATTACGTGCGGCCAAGGAGCTTCAAGGTTAAATCGCGCTGGATTATGAGTTGCCTCAGCGCCATCCATCCCCGTAAAATCACGGGAAAGCTCTATTGCTCTGTGCAACTAGTGTTGTAGGTCTTTTTCGTGTTTCGTGAAGACGAAGAGTTATTAAATATTTTGCATTTATAAATGGCCAAGCAACAACAGTTTTAACATAAAAAAAATATGTTGATTTCATAAGTTTCATTTATTTTTTAAATCGATAATTTAATTTGACAAGAAATTGTGTTTGTGTTTAATATACCTACTAAGGTTCATCATGGATATTAAACAAAATTTTAATAATACATTCAAAGGCAGGCATTATTTTATTTCATATTAAAACATACCTATATTCTCGCCTAGCTCCATAAAGAATAGAGGTAAACAAACCAATTTAGGGTTATTACAACTCACGTTTTACAAATCTCCTGTTATTTACATGATTATCGACTTTTACATGCTAGCTATTTATTAACAATTCCTATTGCAGCATATTTCAATAGAATCACTAAAATAACATGCATAATAACATGGTATTTCGAAAAACCATTAAAAAGTCGACATTAATTTTACGCGATAGCCCTACAGAAAAAGAAAGATGGATGAAATCCAGGTATTAAACACATCTTGTGGAATTCAACCAATGAATAAAGTTGGGGCATTTGTCAATACAATTTTGCATATTTTATTTACTTTCAAATCAAGTGCATAACACATGCATTGTAATACTTTCAAATATGGACTAAGTATAACATGAATGTATCAAAAAAATTAACCTATTAGGAAATTAGCTTACATGTGTGTCATATTTCATTAAAATCGGTTAAGCGTTCTATGCAAATCATAAATATCTAAACAGATAAACTGTTTACATTAGTAGGAAGTAGAATTATTACTTGTATGAAAATCATCTATCTAGAAAAGATTGTTAACATCTGTCTTTTAGGCGTAAACTACTCGTTGCCTAGCAACGGTTTGGTAATAATATTTTTATAATAATGCCTCTATGTACAAGCAGTATAAAAGTTAATATTGTGGAAAGGTAAATATTACGAATAAATAAAGAATTTATGCATCAATATTGTTCCATATTATTTGTATTGTTGAATATTATTCAAACCCAACACAGTTCCAACTTATACCTAAAGTGACGTGGTGCTGGAGGTATGTCAATGGGATCAGCGGTATGGCAGTTAAAGGGTTAATTAAATAGTAAATTATTTTAACTATGTATATTTTAATGAAGTTGCAACTAACCTGAGATGTTTGTAACACATTCAGTACTACAGTGACCTTGTGTTTGCAAGATATTAGCTTCTTCACATATGGGTCCAAGTCAGGGTGATTGTTCAAAGCCTCTCGTACATTCTGCAGCTCTTCATTCAATGATTCTATCTGTTGTTTTAGTTCTAACTGGGATATCCTGGAAATTTTCAATTTGTAAATTCAATTTGGGAATTACTTTTATGAAAATATTGTTGTCAGCAGGTAGAGCAAGTTTCAGTAGGAAAGGTTAACTCTAAGATATATTATGTGACCTAGTTTTTGGCTGTAGGTGTTGGCAAAAGCAGGCTTACAACTATGCTCAAGATTATTATTTTGTGTGAAAAACAACGAACTCGCTTTATAATTGTCTTTTCTTGATTTAGGTAAAACGTGTTGTAATGAAGAGAAATAGGAAGAAGGTTATAATCTAGGTATGTCCCATTGATCGTTATTAGCACGAATTACGAACATTGAATATTTAAACTTTCTTTCAGTATAAATGTGTATAAAAAGGCTGCCCACAATACTTTTGGCCAATTATATTCCGATTTACCTTGTAGCTTTGACCCTGTCGTCTAACTGGTCCACAGTAGGCTTCAGAAGCCCGAGCAAGCCCTCTGCTAAAGTATCCCTTGTTGGGTTGTCGCACAAGTTACCGGTGTTCTCATCAGCAGATGTTGTAGTGCTCTCAGTGTCATCCATTTCGTATTGACTTGACAATCACTAATTCATTCTAAAGTGATAATGCATGGGGATACTGATTACAAAAATAATATTTAGGCTTTATTTCTTATCATTTGACAAACGAAAATTATTTCAAGTGTGTCATATAAACGTCAGTGCCGTCAGTGGTGTCATGTCATGTGTCCAGTGATTTTTTTTATAGGAGTTTTTGACTTGGTTGCTAAGACCTTTGAGCTATTTCTTGGTTATTCCGTTTTCTATCGTAACTTATCCTAAACTTATACTTTTTTTTTGTTGTCGCTGGGGAAATTGGCAATTACGCATCCCCGCCCGTCGGGGGACGGGAGGGGTATGTGGGACTCCCCGGGAGAAAGCCTCACGGTATACCCACTAAAAACTCCAGCGGCACTCCGGCATCGCCATAGTGGCGGGGGAGTGGGAAACTAGCGGAGCCTGAGCTACCACTCCTCCGCCGGCGAAACCTGCCTAGTAAGGCGGACCCTCATTCACCCCTCTACAGGTAGGGGCCGTGGCTCAGCCACCCTCGTGGTGAGCGATGCAAGGCGGGCGCGGGCTCCCCCGTGCCTCACGCCCGCCGCTCACCTCAGGGCGGGAGAAAGCGGGCGAAGTCCCGCCATCTCCTACCCCTACGCCGCTTGCGGAGCGACGGAGCGAGCTGCCGAAGCAGCCGTGACCGGAGAGTACCTGCACCAGATGGAAGGAGAGGAACCCGTGACGCCTGTCGAGCCAGTGATTCAGGACCGGCCCGATGGCGTCGAGGGTACGGCGGCCGAACACCGCGGAGGCGAGGTCCCGCGTATAATGCTAGACGATGGCGTCCCTCGCCTCCCGGCGGACGGCCTCATTCACCTCTGGGTTCGGACGCTCGCCTAGCGCCCTGCGCCCTGCCGTCCACTTGTACACTCTGGCGAGCTCCCACGCCTCGAGCTCCCAAGGCGGAGTGCACGCCAGAGCGCATAAGCGAAGCCTACCTCGCGGTAGGCCCGCACTGCCTGCTGGGCGATGGCCCTTTGGGGCGCCCAAAGGGCCGTGAGGTTCTCCCTCCTATGGAGGCAGTCCGCCCAAATGGGGGCCCCATATAGGGCCATACTCCGCACCCTAAACTTATCCTAACTTAACTTAACCTATCTCCTTTCGCTTCCCGCGTGAGTCGACTAGGAGAGGCTTGGGGTAAAGTGACGTTGCGGCCACTATGCCACAATATTTCAATGTTCTTTGAATGAAAATTATTCACTGAATGCACTTTTTACTACATAAGTCAAGCGCTTCATTTAATAAACAACGCTATAAATAATTTTATAGTAAAAAAAAGTCCAATGAAAAATGAGCGTGACACTCAGCTTAACTTTCCCCTCCAGTGATTATCATTTTTATCAGTCAGCACATCGGCGTATACTAATGGACATGCCTTAAAGATGAGAATTGTGGTACTCTCATAGAAAGTGCGGAAACGAAGTTTCGTCTATCTTCATCTCTCATAAAATCATTAATCATCTATGAGGAAAAAGATAGCGCTAGACCGAAAGCATAGGCCATCTCTCTCACTCTTTTCAAACCAAAAAAATACTGCAGATTAAACGCGTGCGGCATGTCCATTAGTGTATGGCTATGGTTCAGCCAAAGAAATTTATGTAAATTCTTTGATTGGTTGGTAGCGTTGTCATTTACTGCGTTCAAAATAAAGAGTTCAAATTCCTCCACATTTATTTTCAGCCCGTGTTGTGCCACTGCAAAGGTCTAACTTTTTTCTTTGCACCAAATAGAAATCAGAAACAATTTGGCCGCAGGTCGATTATCAGAACGGTAGAGCCTGCTCAAAAATTCAAGTGACCTCGGATCTTTTCGGTTTTTGTTTGGCTTTTTATACAGAAATTGAGGTACTCATTAGTATGTGTATTGAGAAGTTAGGATTTAAGAATCATAAACGATAAACTCTGATTGCGAGATGTAGAATTCGTGTGACGTCAGTATGACGCGTTGTTCTATGTGGCGTTTGTACGTACCGCTACATCACTCCCCTCCGGAGACCGGAGGTCGATAGTAGGCTGAATTTTGTATCTTGCAACGCTTGCCAGGCCAGCTGAGGTTCCAGTGAGTCGGAACGGGTTGCCGCGTAGTTCACGGTGAGTCGGAACTGTCTTCGAAGATTCCCCAGTGAGTCGGGGTGATGGCGCTGCCTTATACTCCAGTACGTCGGATATCGTACAGTGCCGGGTTGAGGCTGGCTGCTGCGTCGACCTCGTCCTGCGTCTTCCTCGAGGAGAGAGGGCTCTGCTTGTTGACCGGCCGAAAGTGCAGTGTGCTGTGCCGAGGTTGCTGGTGAAGCTGGGATGATGACCAGGTATACGCTGTCGCTGCATGCTTGTGGTCAGGATACCTGTTGTAGCCGTGAGTGTTGGCTGGCTGGGTGATTCGCCGATGAAGCTTGCGGGAGTGATGATGATGACGCTGAAGTTGTTGCACGAAGGCTGCCGCGTTGACGTTCATGCTCGGGGTCACCAGTGTGGAGGTATGAGGAACAGGGAGTAAAGTTCACTCATCCTCCATAGAAAAGGGAGGATCCTCCAACCAGACGGGTGTTATGTCTGACGGGCACTTGTTCAACGGTTGAAATTGGGAAGTTGTATACAGGGTGTATCTGACATCGTAACGCAAACTTCGCGAAAAGGCTAGACCGCATGCCACTAATAAAATTATGATAGTCATTTATTTCGTTAATGAATGGTTACAGAAATAACAATATTTAAAAAAAAGTGTCGGTTCGGCCTTTGAAAGTTGCAAGCGTGCCGCCGTGCGGGTAAGCTCTATTAAATCAGCTGATAAGATAGTTTTTCGAGTTTTGTTTTCATTGCGCTTTTTTGTATACTTAGTGAATTGATTAATTATTACTTTAAAATCTTATTGGGTTATAAAAGTATAGCAATTATGAACGGTCTAAAGTGAAAAAAACTACATATATTTTTTTTTTTATCATGAAAAAGTCTACGAAAAATTCCACCACTGGGGAGTTCAGAATCATGTACTGGATCCATGGTACTCGTTTGTACATGGATGTCAGATACACCCTTTATATGCTATTTGCACGGTAAACTCTGATTGCTAGATAAATAAATAAACAAAATAAAATAAATTGTTTATTTCTCAGCTTTGTACATAATTTTTATAATAATTTTCTTAATTTTAAATAGCAGTGATGTATAATTTGCCTGAACTAGGTAGAACCTGTGCTTCTGGCGTAAAAGTGCTTATTATAAATTTTTATTTTGCAATTAATTAACAATTAAAGTAGTACGTAAAAATCTACGACACAACGGAAGTATACAGTGTTATTATTGGTATCCTATTGCTTACATACCTAGTATTTATTAGTCTGTTAATGTAATGATTATATCTAAATTTATTTACATAAATACTGTAAGTAGGTCTTCAGTCTGCTCATATGACAAACTTTGTAGATAATTAAAAACAACAATCTTACAGGTAAAATAATTAAAATTATGAATACTTAATACTCTATTTAAACTATTGTATAAAAATGGCCATAAGAACGTATAGAATTTGTGTGTAAATGCATATTTAGAGATAGAGTTTGAGCTGCACACTCACTCACTTCATTCCGCGTTTTGTTAATTATATTAGCATTGTAAGTAAGCATTGCATGCTGTTTTAGTGTTATGTGCAATATATAAATTTACCGAATTGACAAAACTTTGCAGGATTTAAATAACTGGAAGACAGGGAAAAGGAAAGGCAGAGAATTTGCTACTTTTAGAACAGCTCTTTGTGCATGTTCCAGGGAGAGAAGGATAGATTTTGATGTTCCACCCCATGATGTTATGCAATACTGAAGTACAGATTGACATAGAGTAAAATAAACTTGTTTTACTAAGTTGGTGTCTGCTATGGAGCGCAGTTTTTTGAATACAACAAAGAGATTTAATGTCTTTGGAATTAACACATCAAGTCGGTGCCCGACGGGAGCTTGCCTCTCAGCACCCAGTCGTAGCTGATGTTCCACAGGAGTGGTCCCAAGACCGATCCCTGTGGAGCACCGCACGACATTTGACACGTCACGTCCCCGATAGATGACGCATCTGTCCTCCAGATAAGCCCCTACTATACGGCGAAGGTAGGGAAGCACCCGATGGTATTTCAGGGCTTCCCGAATACAGCTCCAGGGTAGGGTGTTGAATGCGTTGGAGATGTCCAAGGACACCGCCAACACCACCCCACCCCGGGACACCGTATCCTCCGCCAGGGCTCTCACGTACATGATGGTGTCTATGGTGGAGCGCCCCCGACGAAAACCAAATTGGTTGTCGTCTAGGTTCGGCCCCTCTCTGCACAAGTGGCCGACGAGGCGATCTGCGATAATACGCTCAAAAAGTTTGCCCGCCTCGTCAAGCAGCACTATGGGCCGATACGCGGACGATGAGCCCACGGGCACACACTGGGAAACTGACCCTGTTCGAGGCATGCCGTGAAGAGCCCTCTCAGCTGGAGCTCTAGCTCCTCCAGAGCCAGGACGAGAGCTCGGCCAGGAACAACTCCGTCGGGTCCGTGCGCTTTGTTCTTGGCCCGGCGCCGCGACACGGCCGCTCCCGTCTCTACTTGCGTCACCTCGGGGACATCGGTGCCCACATCTTCTGAAGAATCTGTGGCTGAGGGTGTATACATCACTGGGGGAACGTGTCCCGCTCGCTCAGGGAAGAGGGTCGAAACCACCGCCTCTAGGATTTTAGAATCTAGCCTAAGCCGTTTAATGTTCCGGACGACAGCAGGTCATGCTACCCGAAACTGTCAAATATTTATAATCAACCTTGAGCCTCAGTGCTTTAACGATAAAGTTTAAAATGTAATGATGAAATCTGACAGATTGTAGTAGCTTAAAGTGCTGTCGTCTGTCTAAGCCGTCGACGTGACGTTTGTAAAACAAGTCAACAAGCAAGTTAATCACACAGGCTCTCTGAAACCTGATTGGTGATGAGGTGTCAGAAGAAAAAAAAATACTCTCCATTTTATGTCTCCTTTTCAATATCCTACACAACCAGTTTTATTCTTCCTACCTGCGTTAGCGTTTTTTCTACGCGCGTTCTAGCGCCGCACCGTGTAGATCTTTTTATATTACAGTACTCTGTGAGGTTCACACCTAAGATAGTTACATGATCGTTACTATTCCTATTCCTTCTCTGTCCGTGCTGTAAGATTGTGGAACTCAGTTCCGCCTAGCATTCGTGATTTAAATTCTCTATTTAAACGTCGATTAAAAGAGCATTACCCCAACCCTCTATACCAGTGATTCCCAAAGTGGTCCAAGTGGACCCCCAGGGGTCCACGGGAGACTTGCTGGGGGTCTACGTAGGCGTGAACAAAAAATGGGGGTCCATAAGATGTTAATGGGGGTCCACGAAAATTTATCTGCTTTTGATAGTAAAGAGCAAAAATGTAAGCATAGTTTTTATAAGGTCCTACCTACATTGTTTTAAGTACCTATCTAAGCAGATAATATTTTAATAAGGCAAGCGACTGTTACTTGTCCAAACTTGCGTATTCGATATTACGTACAATTTCGTGTACAGACTTGCAAAGCGCTATCCGCCCGACAATGCTTAATGCTTGTTCAGACATGAACTTGATCACCACTATAAATACTTGATGCCAAAGGCAAACGCATTCATTCGTTTCCGGAATTTCGAAAAAAGGCGGAATTTGGAAAAAAAATTGTGAGAAAATTTATATCTGTGTTTGCTAGTGTTGGAGAAAAGTAAGTAACCTACCTTTTTTTGTTTTTTTTTTTATCACAACGGCCTGTATAGATAGGTAACTTAGTAACTTACAGATATATTAATTGTCCTCTTTCGATTTGAAGACAAACACAGCACGTTTTATAGATAGTTCAATCCACGAAGACGCGCCCCACCAATTTTAGGCCGAGGGGATCGCGGGGCGCGGGGAGTTTTCTCCGAGCGTCAGTCACGGACCGTCAGTGGTTCGATGCACACAAGTAGTACAACCTGTATTCCAAAAATCCAGACTCGACACGAAAGTTGCTCTACTTTATATTTTTTTAAAATGTCGAAAAAATCTCAGCGTGTTGTACTTAAAAGCCAGGTATGTAAATTATTGTTACGAAACACATAAAATAATAAAAGAAAAGTAGTTTAATTCAAAATTAAATTTTACTAACTAGACTTCATTTTATATTTAAAAGTAAGACTAATGTTATTTCTTTTTATTTTTTTTTTAATTGTAGGCAAGAGAAATTATTTCTAAAGTTTACGATTTCATGAAAAAAGAAGCAAGTAAAAATTTTGCAGAAAAACTCACTGATGCTCGATGGAGAACCGCACAGGCTGTTGGAATATCTGAAAGCACAGTGACTAGAATTCTACGCGAAAGAAAGGCTTATACTGAGACAATAAAGCAAACTACAGTATCTACTATGGAGTCTAATATAACTATGGAGACGGATGCGATAGTTTCTGTAGTCCAAAGTGAAGAGCGTACAACAGAGCCGACTACGGAAATGGATATTGATTCTAAAAATGAAGCGAGTACGTCGCATTCGAATTTAGCAGGCAGAAGTGCTTCTATTTTTACATCAACTATGAAGAAGAGAAGGGTAAGACCACGAAAAATTAATTTAAACAAATTTGATATTGGTGTAGTCCGAAGAACTATCCAAAACTGCCATAAAGAACATCATCAATTTCCAAGATTATCACGACCTAATACTATTTTGAAAGACCGTATACAATTTAATGGATGTAGAACCACCCTAAGAACATTGTTACTTAAGCTTGGTTATAAATGGAGAAAAACTGAGAATAATAGGAAGGTCCTAACCGAAAAACATGATATTCAAATGTTAAGATTGAAATATTTAAAACAGGTAAAATCTTTTCGTAATGCAGGTAGACCTATAGTGTACACAGATGAATCATATATTCATACCAACCACGTGCAAAAAAAATCTTGGGCCGACAAAGGCTCTAAAACAGCAATGAAACAAAATTTAACAAAGGGTGTGCGCATAATTATAGTACATGCCGGAAGTGCTGAGGGTTTCGTACCAAATGCGTTGTTAACGTACAGAGCAGAGATCAAATCCGGAGACTACCACGATAATATGAACTCGGATAATTACTTAAAGTGGCTTAAGGAGAAACTAATACCAAATCTCCCAAATGATGCCGTGGTAGTCTTGGATAATGCAGCCTATCACAATACTAGTTCGGAAAAAATACCCACATCCAACTCCAACAAATTAGACACGCAGACTTGGCTGAATGCAAAAAATATCCATTTTGTACCAACCTACAAAAAGCCTGAACTTTATGACCTTATATTAAAAAACAAAGAAAACTTCCGCAAGTACAGAGTTGACGAATTATTAAAGGAATATGGATTCACAGTGCTTCGGCTGCCTCCTTATCACCCAGAGTTAAATCCAATCGAAAACATTTGGGGTATTGTAAAAAACGACGTTGCTAGCCGCAATATCAATCAAAACTACACTTCGATTATGCCCATTTTAAATGAAGCATTTGATCGAGTAAATAAAGATGTCTGGTTCAATACTTGTCAGCACGTGGAAAAAATAGAAGACAAATACATGAGACACTGTGATCTTGATTTCAATTTTATTATAAATGTCATAGATAATTATTGTGTACGGATAACACTCAAACATTGACGGAAGCTTGCACACATATACTATAAACGGTTAGGAAAAATAATGGGGCGCGTCTTCGTGGATTGAACTATCTATATTCAATTGTTTTTTCACGAGAGAAGCACTGCCTCTCTAAAAAGGCCAAATAAGCAATATTGCAGAGCAATTAATTTTGTAATTTTTCTTGCAAATAAGTACTAATTTTAATGATGATTATAAAACAGTAATTTCATAATCATTTTAAATTGATTTTGATGTAACTATTTTATCAAAATTATTCCTTTTCGGAAAGAGCGAGCGGTGCGCGGGCGACGGGAAAAGGGCGGGGCTTGAACTTCGATGCCAGTTTGTCACGTTTTAACAATGAAGCCGCAGACAAAAAATACGCAAATACACGGAGCGCGTGAACTCATTGATTTAATAAAATTTTAGTTATCGTTTTTATGGACAATTTTGGGATTTCGACTTTTATTTTTTCCTACACAAATATGATCAGTATTCGATACTGAGTACACCAATTTTTATTTATACTATTAAAAATTTGTGGTAAATTATGTACTTTAAAATTGAAACCGTTTTGTGAAAACGTCTGTATTTGTCTCAGCGGTTTATTACTTGGTCCCTTTATAAGCCGTAATTCTATTTCCGCGTGCTAACAAAGGCTGCGGTGTGATACCTATATTCAGAAAAAAACTTGGTTACTAAAATATATTTTTACAGGTAAGGTAACTGACACGAAAGAAAAAATGTCGACAATATAGTGTCGATTATTTGAAATATGGTTTTGTTCCATCAGAGGCAGACAAACAATTGCCCATGTGCCTATTATGCAACAAAGTTTTGAGCAATGACTCTATGAAACCATCAAAGCTCGAAGATCATCTAAAAAGGTGTCATACTGATAAAATAGGTAAAGATTTAAAATATTTTCAAACATTGAAAGAAAAATATGGAAAGAGACCCACCGTGCACAGTATGTTCGCTTCAACATCTCAAAGTAACGATGATGGCTTGCGGGCATCTTACAATATCTCATTACTTATAGCAAAATCTGGAAAACCGCACACTATCGGAGAACAATTAATTTTACCCGATGTTGAAGAGGTTTTAAAAACTGTTTTGCACAAATCTCCATTTGACGTACTAAATAGAATCCCATTAAGTAACAATACTGTACAAAGACGCATTGATGAAATGAGCTCTGATATCGAAAGCTTTTTGTGCAATCATCTGCAAAAAACTCATTTTTCTATACAACTGGACGAGTCAACGTTACCCAGTAATGAAGCATTACTATTGGCATATGTCCGATTTATTGTTGAGGAAGAAATTCACGAAGAATTGCTATTTGCTAGAACTTTGGAGACTGACACTAAAGGCGAATCAATATTTATTGTCCTGAGTAATTTTTTTACGGAAAAATCGATCCCATTTACAAACATTATTTCAGTGGCAACAGACGGAGCTCCTGCAATGGTCGGGCGATATCGTGGGTTTATAAGTCATCTCAAAAGAATTATACCAGGACTTACAGCTATTCATTGCGAAATCCACCGACAACATCTTCTGGCAAAACATTTAAGTGACAGGTTGAACCAATCTCTTCATTTTGTAATAAAAGCTGTCAACAAAATCAGAAGCAATGCATTGAATACGCGTTTATTTGCTCAATTGTGCGACGAAAATGATGAAGACTTCCAACGACTGATCTTACATACTGAAGTACGCTGGTTGTCGAAAGGTGCATGCTTGAGATTTTACTCTGTTTTCGATTCCATATTAGAGTTCTTAGAAAGTAGAGATCCAGATTTAAAAGAAAACTTGATCAAATTCAAAGCAGACATTGCGTATTTGGCAGATTTGTTTAAAAAATTTAATGATATTAACTTGCAGTTACAAGGGAACAGCCTGAATTTAATAAAAACAAAGGGGATAATTTCGGCTTTTCTTGGGAAATTGAAATTTATTAAGCAAAACATTAGTCGGCGCGAATTCTCTCAATTTCCAAACTTGTCGCAGGTAGAATGTATTGATGAGGATATCCATACCTACAGTCAACATTTAAGTGCCCTGCATGATGACTTCAAAACCAGGTTTGAAGATATACTGACGATGGATATACCACCATGGGTCATAAATTCATTTGATGAAACGGAAGTGGCCAATGTTTTATTACAAGAGGAGCTGCTCGAGCTAAGCACTAATGAGGAGCTGAAGGTGAAATTTAGAAAAGGCTACCCAACATTTTGGCTGCAAGCAGAAATACCCGTAAAATATCCTGGACTGTGGGAAATCGCAAGGAAATTTTTAATAGCTTTTCCCTCGTCATACCTTGTCGAAAGGAGTTTTAGTGCCGTTACAAACCTCTTAACAAAAAAAGGAGCAAATTAAACATCACAGAGCGGGGGGATATGCGGTTATTGCTGACAAAAATAAAGCCAAACATTGATCGTTTGCTGACACTCCATCAGATACATACTTCTCATTAATTAAAATTATGACCTGAACCTATATTACCTTAATATTTTTTTTCTTGTAATTCTATTCTTTTAATAAATAAAGTGATATAAAATGTACCATTTATCGTTTTTATTTTACATATCGGGATATAGGGACAGAACTCAGAAGTGACACAATTTTTATTTTTTGGCGACTTTAAGAATGTGGTAGAAATGTAGCAGCACCGAAACCAGTAAAATTTTGAAAGTGGTCCACGAGAAAAATAAGTTTGGGAACTACTGCTCTATACTGTGTAAATTTGTTTCTATATACATATTTATATATTATTTTAGTGTTATGTATAAATACTTATACATAACACTAAAAGTACTTATATTATTATTTTTTGGATTATAGGTGTAGGTATTTAATACTAGATTTTAGACTTATAAATATTTTTTTCTCCTTGTTCTAACACACTATTGTATAGATATTTTCTGTTTTACTTCTCCTTTCGCAGGTATGCTGGAAGAAATTTCTTAAGAAATAAGCAGGACCTTTGCACTTAGATTTTAATTTTGGCATGTTCATATGTATTTTATTATATGAACGCAAATAATAAAATTAATAATTATTTATTGCGACTCATACGGAAAGATCATAAGACTAAAACAGTAATAAAAAAAAAATAAGAACAAAGATTTAAAAAACCAAGCCCCGGTGCAGGCAAGTGAAAGAACACGGTTGGGTTTTAGTCAGTACAAACGTACACGGAGACGCCTTTTTCCACCGCCCAGAGTGGGAGAGGTCATTTGGTGATTTCCCATCCTCAAAAAAAAAGAAGCCAAATAGCTTTTATCGCAGCGCTATAACAACAAGATTACTGGATAAAACGTATTACCGTTTCCGTTACTTGCTACTATAGTGCGTTTAATCTAATAGTTCCTTTGCCGTCATGTTGGCACTAATGCAACTTAGTGTGAGAGAGAGAGACGCAGAGTGCGTCTACCTTGTTTACGACAGTGACAAAAAATGAATGCCAACATGACGGCAAAGGAACTATTAGATGAAACGCACTATACCGTTGACGCTACACGGTCTCCCCACGAGGAGAGAAGTGAATGATGACTGTCATGCACTAACGCTACGGCTCCACATTTGTGTCAGGAGTGAACGACAGCCACCGATGTTCGGAAGCCTCCACATTTTGTAACCCGCTCACTTTATACAGCGCAGTCTTACAATGGACTTTGAAACGGAAATAGCGGGTCGTACATGGAAGTCGATAGGAATGTATTAACATCCACTGAGGAATCGTGCTCCATGGTGACGCATACGATACGTATAATCTCCAAGTGTTAATCTTATACTCTTTGGGGTTAACTGCGCTGTCGGCGGAGCAATGCGGCAATGGTGGGTGTTGGCGGGCATCTTGTGTGGCGCGTAGCACAGATTACAGAATACTACGTACCCGTAGCGATCATAAGTGGCGAGTCGAGGACACCGTGAGCGGCGTATGAGTACAAAATATATGACAAAATTTGTTAACCCTAGAACCCTAATGCGAGTCAAAATGATTCACACCGCGCGCGCGATCGTGCGCCCCCTCCACCTGCGTCGCTCTATCCCCACCACCGCCCGGCAGTGCTATCCCCAGTCAGTCGTCCGCCAGGAGGCAAAGAGGTAACAGATGCTCCCGCGCTGCGCTCCCAGGTGAGATTTTCGAAAAGCTAGCGAGTCAAATATTAGTCACAATCGACCAACATTAGGGATCTAGGGTTAAGTCACTGACGCTGCCCACCAGTGGTTATGGTCGGTGGCCCGTTTGCGCACCCGTTTTTTGAAAAGCTCTTTACGTAGTAAGGTCCCGGCTGTTTTTCGTGGATTTTTGACAGTCGTTACGGGGCGTCATAAGCCAGAAAGTCGCGTCTAAATGTAAGCATTAAGTCCGCCACTGTGCAATGTTTTTCTTTGTGCATGAAGTTTTAATAAATAAATAATAAATGAAAACAATAAAAAAGATATATAAATTGTTTATTATTAAAATTAAAGAGGCACACGCAGGGCAGTTCATCATCTAGTATTAACTATTTCTAAAACTACTTATGATTAAAATACGATTAGACTGGTTCACTATAAATGGTTTCAACATCAGAGGTACATACTACAAAACAATAAACATGCTGTTAATTGATCACTTTGATTTCCTACCTAGATTGAGCAAATTACAATACTGTTCAGTCGACAAAGTTCTGGGTTTTGTTATCTACACTATAATCTAGGTATTACTACAGAAAGCTTATAAAAATAACATTTAGGTGGGTACCAGATAAATAGTTTTCGTTGTATCAAAATAAGATAAATTAATTGTGTGTAAATGTGAATTATATTTTGTTGATGCTGTAATTATTTGTCATAATAATCTAGATTTTGGCGGCGCGATATTTGATACTAATTCTAAATACAGCTATTTTTTCTATTCTAATTCACATTGTGTCCATAAGCATTTTCATTTGTTCCTTCACATGTGTTTCCATATTTGCAAAGTCCCTCAGAATGTCTTCAATCATTTCGACTAATATTGTCTGCCATTGAACTTCAAGAGCTCTAAGTCTTTGCGCAGCCCCACAGGCTAAACCAATTGCGTGAGACAATTGACCACGGCCACGCACACGCCAGCTCATATCCTCCTGTGAAATAAACTAGGTTGATATAATTTAAAGGTGATATTCAGATTACTAACAGAATTCAAATACATAATGCTATAATACCGAATGCTGTAAAGTAAATATTGTTACATCAAACATGGGCATACCCGAGGACTTGTCTCTAACTATTCTCTAAATAAACCGCGCAGTAGAAACTGACAAAATGTACAGTATAATTCCCAATAAACCGCGTGCAACTATTGCACACAAAGATTACTCACTCTAAAAATTTGACTTTGCCATAAGCTGAGTACGCCCATGACATCAAACAACATTTTAAATACATAGACGTAGGTAAAAACTTAAATCAACCCGAGGGTTAATTTAATTAAGGCTTTAGGCTACGCCAGATCGAAATTAAGCTGTTGGTTCCAGCATTCATTCGTAGGTAGTCAGGCGCCCAAAATCTGACAATTAGTTTTACCATGGGATACCGTGTTATTCTCAGTTTACATACTGGTATTCAGGTGCATCCGCTAAGACTAGAAGCCAGCCACAGCAATAATTTTGTAATGGCTGAGACAGATTTTGATATGTATCCATGGTCCATGGCATATACGAATTCGCGTGTGCAATAGATTATGGATAGTGAATTATTCTGGTTATTTTACCTGCGACACATTTCCTTTTTTATATTGTAAGGCTTCTTTTGCAATAACATCCCTTAAAGCTGGATCAGCAGCTGTTAACCAGGCTTTAGCACTAGTAGCACTATTACCACTTCTTCCTAGTCTCGACAAAAGAGGTTGTAAAGGAGCATCAGGTATAGCTCGAAGTACAATATCACTAAGTCCTCCATAGGTTCTATTTGCCAACTTTATTTCTTCATCCGTCACCTGTGGGATTCTTAATTTCTTAACTGTCCAATACTTCAGCATTTACATTGCATTTAAAATTACTTACTGGTTCATCATTAATCTCTTTTAATCCCCAATGAGCGAGTCTGTAGACAGCATATTCTCTCCAGATTTTCGTATATATGGGGTTACCTTCCGGTACTACTGTTAGACCAGTTACGCCTCGTAGTTCAGCTAGAGCATGCAATTGGCCGAGCCATTGTAGACCTGTCGCCCGCACTGATATGTGGCTAACATTTGGAAACCTGATGAAGAAAATAATAAGTACAAATTTGACTGAAAATCAACATTTTAATGTTGATTGATTTTCAGTCAAATTTGTATGCATTCTTTTAATTACTTGGACTTAAGCTCGGGTAGTGATTGTGCGACTGCATTATAATGTATATAGTGGAAGGCAGCGCGAGTGACGGTACGCGCACGCTCCCAGTCCCAATCACGGGCGAGACGCCGCACAGCACCGGCTCCCCATGCGCTCACCACTCCATCACAGACTTCCACCAAATAATCCACTCCTGTAGAAAAAGGAGATTATTATGTACTTAAAGTGTAAAATTTGATTTGATTATATTTAAAACCAAACAACCTTGTTCTCTGTCCTTGGACGCAGGCAATGTCTTCGGCACAGGTTCTGAAGATTTGAAGTTAGCTAAATTCAAATTTTTTACAGTCTTTGCTCTAGCTGTTGATGCTCTATTTGCTGAAGATGCCCTTTCATTTCGCCGCGATATTGTTGCACTCCTTATATTTCTACTCGTTCGGTTATTCAATGAACTTTCTCGTCGCAGAACCTTACTATTATGATCACTTCCTGAAGTTGAGGAATTGGCAACAGAACCAACATTTGTACTGCTTGATATATTACTTGCGTTTTCACTTATGTCGGAATTCTTGGATTTAGATCTGCGACTTTCTGGATCACAGACAGACTTTGACCGCATTGTACTAAAGTTTTCTCGACGCCTTAGAGCTGTTGGCATGCGTCGGACAGGTCTTTTCTTCGTTTCCTGTTCACTGTCACTACTGGAAGATGGCAGTGAGCTGAACGAAGAATCAACTACTGGATCGACACTTGATATACTTTCCCAGCGTTTTAGTATTGGTTCTGAATTATCCGACAGTTTAACATTTTCCAAAGAAGAAATTATTGGTAATAATATAGGCGGTAGTCTCAAATCACTACTCGTCGACGTAGAATGGGATGCGTCTGTGTCTTGGGAGGCACTTCTGTCAGAAAAATTAACTCTTCTCTCTGAAGGTTTTCTGGCTGTTGAACTTCTTTGTAATTTCTTCATTGGTGACGCTTTTGGAACATGGTCTGTGCTCGTTTTTGCATTTGCAATATTTGCATCGATTTTACAATCAGAGTCTTCGGTTTCAGCTTGCTGCATAGACACAACGACATCTGGAAGTGCTGCGGCTTCCAATGTTTGAGTTCCACTCCTTTGTGTGATCACTGTTGTCGCATCTATTGAAAATTCTTTGTCAGTGTCCGCATTTTTAGTTAGACTAGTTGCAGGGACGAAGCATTTATTTTCCGATCTAAAAACAGGACAAAGAGACTCAAATTTAGGCATAGAACTAATATTTTGTAAGTATACCTTACTTATTTTAAACAAACATGAAATAAAAACCTGAGCAACTCCCAGTTAGTACGAGCGTTATTGATAATTTGATCACGTCTGGCTTCTTGCTGCGCGGCTCCGCCTAATGCACAGTAGGCTGCGTGTGCTGCTTCTTTGTTATTTCGCCATGCCATTGCAGCCTTGCGTACCTGTAGTAAACGTAGAATTACAGTATTTTTATGATATATTATTGACTAGCTTTCCGCCCGCGGCTTCGCCCGCGTGGAATTCGTTTATATCGCGCTTTTTGGATTTCCCTCGGGAATATCAAAATTTTCCGCGATAGAAAGTACTGTATTATTTAATCCGGACTTCTCAACTTTACGTCTGCAAAATTTTAAAGCAATCTGTTAAGTAGTTATGGCGTGAAAGCGGAATAAACAAAGAAACAAACTCACTCTCCGATTTATAATATTAGTAAGGATAACATTGCATAGCACGCCATCAAATGTTTATTTTTGTTTATTATTCATTATGTTTTCGTTTGTTCAGATTTTAATAAAGATGCTTGCCAGTTTTTTTTATTCTTATAATGTATTTGATATTTTCTTACCTGTTCAGTAACATGCATGTTGCTCAAAGTTAGCAAATTAGGCAGATATGAGACAAGAAACGGTACGCAATCACCACCCAAAGCCACTGGATTTCCGTCTAAAGACACATCAACCAGAGAGTCCGCTTCAGCAAGAGACGACATATCCTCTACACTGGAAATATTAAATAAAAATAAACTGCAAATCAGCACTTATATTATTATGTAGTATATGAAATATACACTTTTGGTTACCTTTGTAAATCATTATTGCCAAGATAAAGTTTTTGTAATTTTGGCGTATTTTGAAATCCAAGTAGTTTTTTCAAGCGGTTTCGTTTCAAATTCAGTTCTCTTAGAGATACAAGACCCTGAAGATCAGTTTGTCCCACACATTTGATCTGATTACCAGCTAAATTGAGCACTTTCAGTTCACATAAGTTAGATAAACCGCAAACTTTTCCTATCCTATTTCCATGTAAATCTAGAACTTCTAATTTAATTAAGTTTGTAAGGCCTTCGATCCTTTTTATCCTGTAAAATTATAATACACTTAAGAAAAGTTTTCATGAATGAAATCATACAATACCTACTATAATATTATAACGTATATTGATTCAATATTGGATAGTTACCTGTTTTTTCCCATTAAAAGCACTCGCAAGCCAAACAGTCTTTCCAAAGAAGTAATTTTGTCAATTTGATTGTCATACACATCCAGAAACACAAGTTTACCTAAATCTAAAGGAGTTAATCCTGACAAACTGTTAATCAGATTGTGCTGTAATGATAATAGGCGTAAGCCGGGCTCTCCGACTATATGGGGTATTGACGAAAGGCCTCTCCTGAAACCAATTTTATTAATTTGTAATAAGCGATGATACCATTAGATAACAATGACAGCCTCAGTGGCATAGCGGTAGCGTAGGCGGCCGCTGCGCAAGGAGGCGCGGCTTCGATCCCCGCGCAATGCAAATATTTGTATGCATGAATATGAATATTTGTACTGGTCTGGTCGTGCCTCGGAAAGCACGTTAAGCCGTTGGTCTCGGTTGCCATACGAACATCTTATGGCTGTCGTTACGGGTTGTTGGAGCCCTCAAAAGTCCAACAATTGGTTTAGCTGCAATGCTTTGATATCGTATTCGGAATGTGGAGGTCAGACGGCAGTCGCTTCACGGAAAATATCTAAGTTTAGCCAAAATCAGCAGTTAGACCGGTAAAGCGGACCCCAGACTCCAAAGCTGTAAAAGCTTCGGATGCGACTGGGATTAACGCTGACATGATGATGATGACCATTAAATAACATAATATTAATTATATATTAATATTGAAGAAAGTAAAGAAAATAAAATGTGACCAGAAATGATTTTAATGGTAAAAGGGAAAGGGCGGCGCAAGATCAGACTATCGGCTGCGTTACAAGAGTTTAATCAGCCTAGGCTTTTCCAAATGTATATTGTGGTCGGTTTCTAGTCCAATCTAATCGGAATGCTCATAATCTAAATGGAATCTATATATAAGTACCTAGTTAACGTGGAGTGACTGCCTCTAACTAACTGATATCCTGACTTAGTTGAATCTATAAACTTTAAAGTTCAACAACCTATCCAAACTAATCCTGTCCGGTAGTCGATCTTTTTCTTGTGGTGTTCTAGAAAGTTGAACTTTTCCTTCACCGACAGCTTGCAAATTGATTGTTTCATCTTTGCTATCTTCTTTGAGCATGAAATCATTTCTGTAAATGAAGAAAATTTTGTAATTGGATGTATTAGGAATTTCTATTCTATGTAGGTCATAGGAGTTTCTGTGGTACCTATTTGGTGTTTGGTATAAGTAGTGATGGATTTCGATTTTTTTGAAAAAGTTTACGGAATTAATAGTAGATATTTAAATAAAATTTAAAAAAGAAGAAAAAGAAACTATAATTTAGTTAAAAGATGCTTAGATTGAGGATAGTTTACATTTTTGCTACTTACCCTGATAGCGTTGTGTGAGATCGTTGAGCTAGTACAGCTCTTGGATCTGGTAGCGCTGGTTTTATTTGCAAAAATAAGCGGCCGTCACCCCCAGCACCAGAGTCAACTCGTGGTCCACCCGCATCAAGGGACTGAGCTGACCTGCCCCTTGTGCGGAAAGCAATCTTCCTTATCTATTAAAAAAAATGAATAAGCAATGGATATCGGAAAAAATACCTATTCATTTATACATTTAAGAATTTACATTACTACATTTATAAGATTTTAAATTCGTTGCCCTAGTTACTTACATTTCCCCGGTTATACGTGATAGGCATTATTATAATATAACAACAACGGTACAAAAGTCTTAAGAAACAGTTGGCCCCATTTGGTACAATTTTATTTTATTTAATAAAATAAATTCGTACAAAAGACAGTTTTGGTCCACTATAATTTATCACCCAGAAAAACAAGTTGCTTAGTAACGCTTACACACATGCTTACCACGGCGTTGGGCTAATTTTCATAAGAAATATGTTGAGAACGAGTTATCAGTGTTTTTTTCTTTATTTATACTTGTTTCTAGTCAATTAACATAAATAAAATATATCTTATAAAATACTACTGCTGGGGCCACTATTAAAATTAAGAACATGAACGCAACTGTAAAAAAAACTAACGACTGAATGATTCTTGCTGGCTGTTGTTCGGTTGGCAATTTTGTAAATAATATGTCAAGTTAAAAAAAAAAAACAAAACAAAATCGCATCTTTCTAGCGAAGGGCAGTTTGTTAGAAGAATTATTTCTACTTTATTTTATTTTCTTACAAAGGTATTTCATTAAAAGTTGCATTGATGCGCAGAAGCTTCGAAAAGATTTCTTCAACTGTACTTAGTACATTTAAAAGCTTGCTGACAATAGATTTGTTATCCCACGTCGCTTTTGAAGAGAAAATGGTACGATTCTTTCTAAACACTTACGATGATTTTAAGCCAGGAGAATCTGTAATTATTGACAAAGACGAAGTAACTTCTCAATTACATGAGTATACCAATACTATTTCCAAACGCCTGCATCCTTCAAGGAAAAACGTCGAAGGAGGTTTGTATGTCGGAGTCACGGGCGTTTCTTTCATGTATTATTATCTATCTAAAAACCCATTTTTGTCGGATAATAAATCTGTGTACTTAGAAAAAAGTATTGAATACTTAAGACCAGCTTTGGATACATCTGCTGGAGATAAGACATCTTTCTTATTGGGCGATGCCGGTACATACGCGATAGCCACTGTTCTATTTAAAGAAACTGGCGACGAGAGATCTGCTGACATGTTGAAGGCATACAAGTCTTTGTACACGCAATATCTTAACCCTAACTTTCTTAAATGTGGTGGAGATGAGTTTTTTGTTGGGCGAGCTGGCTACATAGCTGGAGCATTGTGGATGAGCCGAGAACTTAAAACACCAGTATTTACAAATGAGGAGTTATACCACATTTGTGATGTTATAGTCAACTCGGGAAGGGAATATTCTACAAAACACCAAAGTCCTTGTCCCTTGATGTATCATTATTATAATACTGAGTACCTTGGAGCTGCACATGGAGTGAGCTTCATCCTACAGATGCTCCTTTCTGTTCCTGGATATCTAAAGTTTAACAAGACTGCTGCTGCTGACATTAAAGAGACACTAGAATATCTTGCTTCATTGCAAACTGAGAATGGCAACTGGCCTTGTTGTATGGAGGAAATTGGACTGAGTGACCAGAAGTTGGTGCATTGGTGTCATGGTGCTCCTGGCACTGTCTATGCTATGGCTAAAGCATACTTAACTTACAAAGATAAGAGATTCTATGATGCTATCATCAAGGCTGGTGACCTGGTGTGGCAGAAGGGATTATTACGTAAGGGGCCTGGTATTTGCCATGGAGTAGCTGGAAATGGTTATGTATTCCTACTTCTGTATAGAATTACTGGTGATGAAAAGTACCTACATAGAGCAAAAATGTTTGCTGATTTCATGGTCACTGATGAGTTTATTAGAGATGCAAGGCTACCAGATAATCCAGAGAGTCTGTACGAAGGCACTGCTGGTACTGTCTGTTTCTTGGCGGACCTCCTAGTACCTGATACAGCAGAGTTTCCTTTCCAAGATGTTTTCTCTACTTACACTTAATTTGTGTGCATTTGAATTTGCTTGTCCTGTTTAGATTAGTTATTTAATATTAAAGTGTTTCTTGGCAAAAACCCTTTATTTACTAAGTACACAGTAGTGAAAGCTCTGCCTAAATATACTAAACTACTAAGATTCTGCTTTATATAAATATAGCAAGCTATTGCATGGTGTATTAGAATTTGTCAAAGCTAAAAGTTATAATGTTAAAGTCTATTAAAACTCATGATAGGCAGTTTATTCTCATCAAAGTTGACATGATGTTGACGTTAATAGGGGTTGTATTAACGTCAACAGAACAGAAGCCTTACTCATTTTATATTCATAATTCTGGTTAACTTGCTGACAGTAAAGACGCCACCACATCGCGGCGTAACATTATCCATTAGTACTTTCTAATATATCTACGTATAATATTAATACAAAATTATTTTTTCTTTACAAAACCTGAATAGTTTTGTTCAAAATAAGCAACCAAATCGCTCCCTATCATTTTTATACCATGTTATATTTTCCGAAAATTTGACAGCTTCCGTGGCGTAGCGGTAGCGAACGCGGCCGCTGAGCAAGGAGGCGCGATCCCCGCGCAGTGCAAATATTTGTAAGCATGAATATGAATATTTGCACTGGTCTGGTCGTGCTTCGGAAAGCACGTTAAGCCGTTGGTCCCGGTTGCCATACGAACATCAAGTGGCAGTAGTTACGGGTTATTGGAGCCCTCAAAAATCCAACAATTGATTAACTGCAATGCTTCGATGTCGCCTTCGGGTTGTGGAGGTCAGACGGCAGTCACTTCACGAAAAATATCGAAGTTTAGCCAAATTCAGCAGTTAAGTCCGTATTACAGAACCTCACTCAAAACTCAAGCTTTACTTAAATCTTGTTTGGAGCTATTTGATTGGTTGAAACTTGAGCAAGGTTCTGTAATACGGTCCTTAGACTGGTAAAGCGGACTTCAGACTCCAAAGCTGAAAAAGCTTCGGATGCGGCTGGGATTAAGGCGTATAGTACGCTCAATGACCTTGTGCATGTGGGCGGAGCTAAACGCCGTACTCCCGAATTCGAATTTTTCAGTGTAAAAATATTTCCACACATCAATGCCGTTTAGAAGTAATAACGAATATTAGCCAAAAATAGCGTTTTGGTAAATATTTTTTTAAGGAAAAAGGCAAAGTCCTACGAAAAAATCATCTTTAGCAAATGTTCTACATGAATCAATAGACAAGATATTTTTTTTTTCAAATCTCAAAACCAAACCGTTAATTAGAAATTAGCTTCCTAATGTGACCATTTTACGCTACTAAATGAGAGTAAGGCCCTTAACGCTGAGATGATGATAATGATGCGAATTCGTATATGCCGTTGATCATGGATACACATAATAATAATATTTATTTATTTCAGATTCATATAAAAATCACTTTTAGCCTTTTCTTTGCTTTAGTCTAGTTTTTCTCTGAAAATCTGACTGACGGACTAATTAGTTTTTTTTTTAGTCACCTACCCTGTTCACGGCAGATCTTAGCGGTCACTAGGCGCGTGCGCACAACGGATCGGGGCCCCCGGCCCCTGCCTCATTGTGCAGGGGCGCAGTACGTTCTAAGATAAAATAACATGTTTTAAGTGAGATATAAACTAGTGCTTGACAGCAATTCCGCCTGATGGTAAGCGTTAATGCAATCATTGATGGTAATACGCGCTAGTTTATTAAGAGCCTGCTCACTCAAGCCTTGAAGACACTGATATTGTAGTCAGACAAACACCGCTGCTGGCAAATTGTTCCATTCCGGTGTACTCGGTATAAAAGACGTGGCGAAACGCTTCGTCCGGATCGTAGTGGTGTCATAAGGGTGGGTACTCGCCGTACGACGGGTCGTCCGATGATGGAACGGAGATGGGGGGAATTAAGCCATTCCAATCCCTCGCACACTCTCCAAAATGCATCCTATAGAAAACTGACAGCCTGGCTACTCTTCGCCTGTGTTCCAGGCTTTAGAGACCGTTTTGAGCTACATCCGGGTCGCCAATTAGCCTCTTCGCACGCCTCCACTGAATTCAAAGTAGCCAGGTAGCAGCACCAGCCTAAATGTGGCTGCAGTACTCCACACACGAACGGACCTGTGCTTTGTACAACATTAGAAGCTGCCCTGGTGTGAAGTGCCGCCGGACCTTTGCAATAACGCCAAGTTTTCTGGCAGCCACCTTGGCCTTGGACCTCATAAACCGCCCAAAGTTTAGGTTCGAGGAAATCTCAACTCCCAAAAGCTGAAGGCGGTTGGTGCAATCCAAGGACACATTCCGAAAAGTAGGAGCCAAGGTGAACGGGCTTCTTTAGGCAGTGAATAGACACGTTTGTGTTTTGGCGGCATTGAATGCTACAGGATTGGCCTTTGAAATTCCCCAATCAGAATGTACGCTCTACCATAACCTCTCTTTCGGACCGGATTGATTCCACAACTCTGCTATCATCTGCATAATTCCCATAGATTCTGCGCATCAGCAGATCGTTAATATGCAGCAGGAACAGAGCTGCTGAGAGAACATTCATTACATAAAAATATTGAACACTGTGGTGGTTCAACTAAACTAGCCATATGAATTCCGGTATTAACCGAACACCACACGACTGTGTTCTCGGAAAAAAAAATATTTAATATAAAATTTATGGCTTTAAAATGTTAAAGTAAGTAACTTGGAGTAGTTTTTACACATTGTTTCTATCAACCTTTCTGTTATTGCATCATTCCGGTTCTTGACGGCCAAAGACGACATTTCTTTGTCTGCGACGTGTATCCAGCAACATAAAAACGTGTTATGCATCTTCTGTTTATCTGCCATGATAAACAAAACTACCCAAAACACTTGTAGCATTGTAGCAAATGCTACACATGTTCTCTTACCCGCTGGGAAAGGTCGGCTATAAATCACACCAGGACCGCGGAAATCATGGCGCGCGTCGCTGCAACTCTGTCCCCCGGTGTGAGGGTTCCCGTAAATCTCACCCCGGAAGACATCTGTTGACCAACGGTCAATGTGCGTGAGAACCATAGCGAGTCGTCTAGTACGTGACTGAATTGGCGCGCTTTCTACATTAACCAATCAAACGCCGCGGCCTGCCTCGATTAACGAATCAACATCAAGAACGCACGCAACACCGCTTGGACATCAGCAGGACAGCAAGCTGATTTGCTATTGGTTACTCCACTATTATTTAGAGATAGTTAGTATTTAAGTGAGTGCATAGCTTGTAAGAATCATCATTATATTCTATTCCACTCTATCACATTACATCACATTCCATTACATTACAGTCCATTCCTGTTCACACTCTTGTATCACGTACACGTCAAATACACTGTACCCTTTTACATTCGTGCAATACACAAAGTTCGATTTATTTGAGTTTTAATTACACGTCACGACCTACGCGCTACAGTGGCGTGACTGAATTGGCGTGCTTTCTACATTAACCAATCAAACGCCGCGGCCTGCCTCGATCAACGAATCAACATCAAGAACGCACGCAACACCGCGTGGACATCAGCAGGACAGCAAGCTGATTTGCTATTGGATACCCCACTATTATTTAGAGATAGTTAGTATTTAAGTGAGTGCATAGCTTGTAAGAATCTTCATTATATTCTATTCCACTCTATCACATTACATCACATTCCATTACATTACAGTCCATTCCTGTTCACACTCTTGTATCACGTACACGTCAAATACATTGTACCCTTTTACATTCGTGCAATATACAAAGTTCGATTTATTTGAGTTTTAATTACGCGACACGACCTACGCGCTACACACTTTTTGGTTACGTAGGGTCGATAGCATTTATTAACAACAATCATTGTACTTATCTGAAATCTCATTTAAATATTACAAAAAAAGCATATCGATTTTTTTAGGGTAGTTGACTTTAAGGGGTCGTGGTTAGTTAACTCGATTATCCTACACTAGCGGCCGCCCGCGACTTCGTTCGCGTGGAGTTAGTTATTTGAACATTTTATTTTAACCCCAAATTATACAGCATACGTTTTAAAATTGTGTTATACTCTGCTCCTATTATCCGTAGTGTGATGTTATATAGCCTAAAGCCTTGCTGGGTTAATGGGCTATCTAACGCAAAAAATTTTCAAATCGAGTTAGTTTCTGAGATTAGCGCGTTCAAACAAACAAAGTCTTTAGCTTTATATATTAGTAAACTAAAAGCCATCTTCACGCAGGGGTGGTTACTTAAAAACTAAGCGATTACACGTTAAGGGTACCTCCTGTGGGATACGAGCATTGCTCCATGGATACGAACCACGGCTTAGGGCCTCGCTGGAGCGGCGGGACTGGAGGATAGAAAAATGTCAATTCAATTCAATTCTTGATTAATGGCCTTTGTGGGAGAGACGCCACAATTTTGCCAAGAACACGTGCGAACGATTAATAAACCACCAAACGCTGGAGAAAGAAAGATGTTGGCTCGATGGCGCGGCAGTGTGTTTTTTTGTTGCCCCAAAACTTCACTACTTCCACGACATAATATGGGCGTAAATTTTTAGATTGATCAGTGTGCGGCTTATACCTAGGTATGTCATGAATTTGCTGCAGTCCACTGCGAACCATACGAGCGAGTAACTTTGTGCGCCGCAGTGGCCGCGTGGCCTACCTAATAAACAAGAGTTATTTTAGTAACGCCACCATTTTGATGTCAGTCGCATTTTAAAGTTTAATCGAATGTGATGATGATGACCACATTAAAAGTCTTTGTGTATTTACAAATAACTGATGTGATTAGTACATTCGCGTTGTTTAAACAGAGCCCGCTTGAGTGAATATGGTATTGACTACCGCTTTATAATATACCTAAATCGGTTTTACTTCATCATGAATTTGTTCTGCAACGTATTACTAACTATTTCAGTATCAGACGTTCCCTTAATAATCGGCATTTTTAAAAATAAAAATATAAAACACGGAGTAATATTTCATTGTAACGATAACTATTTCGTGAATACTATGCATAAAATATTCAACGATCACGATATCCTGATCGCGAGTGCTGAAATCGATTATAATGTTACTTATAGTGTCACGAAATCTTATCCTAGAGTTGGATTAGTGATAGACGCTGCCTGCGAAGGATGGACCTCAGTATTGGATTCTAGCAGCACATCCTTTCAGGGCTATTCCTATTTAATTATCACGGAACATTTATCGGTAACTGCGGATACTTTATCACGGTACCCAGCAGAAGTAGACTCTGATGTTATCGTTGCACATAAGATAAATGAAACATTCAATCTGTATGAAGTGTACAACACTGGATTTAATTTCAAAGGGAAATATAATGTTAAATTGGTAGGACATTGGGATTCTTCATTATTTATCAAAGAATCGGATAGATGGGACTTACAAGGCGCCGTCGTCAAGATAGCGTTAGTTATAATCCCATCGCCTAGGTGGGCCAACCAGACTTTAGAGCAATATATGGAGAAACCTATTAAGTTGCAGATTGATGTAGACACGGTGCATCGAATGAAATATTTCACATTGATGAAGTTTATGCGAGATATGTACAACATCAGGTAAGTTTAAATTACTCACTCATCGTCTTTAGGCATTGTTTCTTGAGGCACGCTGCTGCGCTTTCGTCCTGGATCTAACTTCCCTGGACATCATTGAAATATATACCTACATATATAGGTATATATATTATATGTTGCATCCCATTTCTGAATCTCTCTCCGGGGAAAGGCTTCTAGGTTTCCATATTCTAACCGGTAACTTTATGGCGATGTTGAAAACTAACCGCGTAACCCATCTCGTATTATCACAAGCTTTTAAACGTCCTTATCACCTATGCTGTAAGTGTTGAATTCAGCTGCCGTTTGCTGTCTATTTATATGAGTTGTTTGAAAGGAGGAATTCGAGGAATTTGAAAAATAGATCTCCCGTTTAAGTGCGAAAGGGACAGTTGCAGGACCGGCTGATATTACCTATAAAAACTTTGACCAAATGGCGTTTCGTATTCCGATGTTTTCTTTTTCAAAACACGACACATCTCAATAATTTTTATATCAAATTTAGAGGCAAAGTATACCTATGCTTCTATTATTTTCTTTTTTGTCAAAAACTTGTCACATTTGTCTAATAGTCGTCTGAACGTCGCGGTAAAAATGGGTTATTTTTCGGGATTTTGAAATATTATATTTCCCGTGTGGTACCGGGCTTAGGCCCCCGTGTGGTACCGGGCGGCTTAGAATAGTACCAACCCATATCCTCCCGTGGGTGTCGTAAGAGGCGACTAAGGGAACTCTCTCACCAGGGAAGCGGGCAGCAGCGCTTCTTCTGTGGAATATCAAATCCTGCGATCCCCAACCCGTTTGCCAAGCGTGGGGATTATGGCAACAATAATGATGCACACGACTAAGCCAAGGCCCCTAGTTCCCGGCAGCTCCGCTATTCCTGGTCATTGTGGTAGCGGCCAAGGTAACGGCTGGGCAAGGGGTAGAAAGGTGAAGAATCTCCGGAAGAGATCCGGCTACCACAAACAACGACGGATCGACCTGGCAACACTGAACGTGCGCACACTGCGGACCGACGAGAGGGTTATTGAACTGGAGGAAGAATTGAGCAGGTTACGATGGGGTGTCCTCGGATTATCTGAAGTCCGAAGAGAGGGTGAGGACTCGATAATCCTTAAATCCGGTAACTTGCTCTATTTCCGGGAGGGCGACCATCAGTCCCAAGGTGGTGTCGGGTTCCTCGTCCACAGGTCCCTCGTGGACAATGTAATGAAGATCGAGAGTGTGTCAACCAGGGTGGCTTTCCTGGTACTCAGAATAACCAAAATCGCTTCGAATGCCTAAGTGGTGACGTGGACGAATACAATGACGGGTTTGTAGAAGCTGTCCGTACGGTCGGGACCAAGTATTTTAAGACCCGCCGTACAAATAGAACTAAAAAGCTCTCGGACTACACTCTCGAGCTCATGGAGGATAGACGTGAGATGGTTTTGCGTTCGTCAAGTGATGCTTGCAGATACCGGCAGCTCAATAAGCAGATCTCAAAGTCTGATCTGAAGCGCGACCTACGTCGGTATAATACCGAGCGTATAACGGAGGCCATAGAGCGAAACAGAGGCTCTAAAGTTTTCGCTAGGGATCTGACTATTGGGCATAGCCGGCTAAGCAAGCTGAAGACTGACGACGGCAGGATCATAACGTCCGGGCCCGAGCTTTTGAGGGAAGTCGAGAATTTTTTATGGACAGCTCTACACTTCGACGACAAAACCCGCATTAAATCTTGCTGAAGACCCTAGAGCAAGATTAACCCGACACTAAACCGAAGATATCCCGGACGTCAGCCTGCAGGAGATTCGATTGGCTCTGAAACAGCTTAAAAACAACAAGGCGCTGGGCGATGACGGAATAACGGCAGAGCATACTGAAGGCGGGTGGTGAACCGATCCTTAGGGCCCTTCAGAAGTTATTTAATTCCGTCATAGTCAAGGGAAAAACGCCACAGGCATGGCACAGAAGTGTGGTGGTACTCTTTTTCAAAAAGGGTGACAACACCCTTTTGAAAAACTACAGACCCATCTCACTTCTGAGTCATGTCTATAAGTTGTTTTCGAGAGTCCTCATGAATCGTCTCGCCTGCAGGTTTGACGACTTCCAGCCACCCGAAAAGCCGGTTTCCGAAAGGGCTTCAGCACAGTAGACCACATACATACGCTACGGCAGGTTATACAGAAGACCGAGGAGTATAACCTACCCCTTTGCTTGGCGTTTGTGGACTACGAAAAAGCCTTTGATTCGATCGAGACCTGGGCTGTACTGCAGTCTCTCCAGCGGTGCCAAGTAGACTATCGGTATATTGAAGCGCTGAAGGGTTTGTACGAAAACGCCACCATGACAGTCCGAATACAGGACCAGACCTCGAAACCAATACCTCTACAGCGTGGTGTCAGACAGGGAGATGTTATCTCCCCGAAATTGTTCACCGCTGCATTGGAGGATGTCTTCAAGGTTCTGGACTGGAAAGGACTGGGCATCAACATCAATGGCGAGTACATGACACACCTTCGGTTTGCTGATGATATCGTAGTCATGGCTGAGACCGCGGAGGACCTGAGTACAATGCTCGAAGACCTCAGCAGAGCCTCCGAGCGAGTCGGTCTTAAAATGAACATGGGCAAGACGAAAGTCATGTCTAATGCCCATGTTGCACCGACTCCTATAAAGATTGGAGACTCTGTTCTCGAAGTTGTTGACAGTTACGTGTACCTGGGACAAACTATCCAGTTAGGAAGGTCCAACTTCGAGAAAGAGGTCAATCGTCGAATCCAACTCGGCTGGGCTGCTTTCGGGAAGCTACGAAGAATCTTCTCGTCCGAAATACCGCAGCGTCTCAAGACAAAAGTCTTCGACCAGTGTGTGTTGCCAGTGATGACTTATGGAGTGACGTGGTCGCTAACAATGGGCCTTATGAGAAGGCTCAAAGTCACTCAAAGGGCAATGGAGAGGGCTATGCTTGGGGTTTCACTGCGCGATCGAATCAGGAATGAGGAGATCCGCAGAAGAACGAGAGTAACCGACATAGCCCGAAGAATTGCAACACTAAAGTGGCAGTGGGCTGGACACATTGCCCGTAGGACCGATGCCCTATGGGGCCGACGGGTTCTCGAGTGGCGACCACGCACCGGAAGACGTAGCGTGGGTAGGCCCCCGACAAGGTGGACCGACGACCTGGTGAAGGTCGCGGGAAACCGCTGGATGCGGGAGGCGCAGAACCGGTCGTCGTGGAGAATCTTGGGGGAGGCCTATGTCCAGCAGTGGACGTCTTTCGGCTGAAATGATGATGATGATGATATTTCCTTTACTAATTAAATTTTGAAAAAAATTAAATGATAGTGGCACATATAATCAAGTTGTACAATTGTATATAAAAAAAAAAAACAATTTGCTATAAAAGCGTTATCCACGAAGAATCGAAAAAACGGTTGGCGCATTGGTTAAGCCATTGACTACTGCGCTGCGTGTCGCGGGTTCGTACCCGCACGGAACAAAAATTTGTTTGACCTACATGTAGTTATTCCGGGTCTGGCTGTTTGTGTATGTGACTTTATAGGTTTGTAAACACACCCACGATACAGGAGAAATTCCTAGTGTGAGGCAACGTCTTAAAAATAACCAGCGGAATACGTTTGTATACAGAAACCGCCACTAGAATTCCCTCTTAAGCTTATGCATTGTTTTAAACATTTTATAGCTACGACATGCACCGAGTGAGTACGTGGGGGTACAAACGCAACGGCAGTTTTGACGGCATGGTGAATGCTTTGCACACTGGTATGGCGGATATAGGCGGAGCCCCCCTCTTTTTCCGCATTGATAGGGTGCAGCAGCATCTACAGTACATATCGGAGGTCTGGATGTCCAGGTAAAACCTGCTGCTGTGGTTTCTTGGTAATTTTGCTGATGCTAGAGGAAAAATTTTCTGTTGTTCTATTGATATAGACACCCACGAATGACGAGCCATGCGTTGCTGACTACACCTGCAGGGTAATTGCTTAACACATTGGCCTCGATTCCCTTGTACATAAACTAAATTAAAATTAAGTTCAGTTCATCTTTTTCTTTATATTTCATTAAGAAAAGGACACAAGATAAAAAGTCAGTTTAGATCTGTCAAATTAGTGCGCACTTGACGTAAACTGGCGTATTTTTAGTCGCCATGTTTATAATCGCGTCTAAATTGTCTATGGAGTATCTTAATTTGACAGGATTAAACTGACATTTTATCTTCTGTCCTTTTCTTAATGAATATATTTCAAATATATATTAGATAATTCTTAACGATATGGAATGGAAGAGATGCACGTAACTTAAAATTAGTTTAGTATGTGAACAACAGAATCGGCGCCATTATCAGTAGCAATGGGTTTCATTTTGACAGTTCTACAACATTCATTGCGTTATTAATGTTGTTCAGTAGACCCGTTTTTGAACAAATCGAACAATGGATTAGCAATATGCTTCGAAATGATTTCAACTGATAGTAATAGTGTGCTACGCAATTAGGGTGTTGTTCGTACAATAGATCAGCAATGAAAGTATGTCAACACTAATGCTAAGTACTAACGTCGACGATAACATGGTACAGACGACAGCAAATCAAACTACTATAATGTACCAAATTTCTTTGTTAGACTTTCTCTATCGCTAAAGCATTAAGGCTTAAGGTTGATTGGAAATATTGGACAGTTTCAGGTAGCTTGACCAGATATCGTCCGTACATACATGTATGTACATATGTTAACAGAACAGATAGGTACTTTTAAATTTTCTGTGATTACACCCATTGTTGCTAGCTTTGCTTTTATATATAGAGTAGGTCTTCTAACAATGGGCCTTATAAGAAGCCTCAAAGTCACTCAAAGGGCAATGGAGAGGGCTATGCTTGGGGTTTCACTGCGCTATTGAATCAGGAATGAGGAGATTCGCAGAAGAACGAGAGTAGCCGACATAGCCCGAAGAATTGCAACACTAAAGTGGCATTGGGCTGGACACATCGCCCGTAGGACCGATGCCCGATGGGGCCGACAGGTTCTCGAGTGGCGACCACGCAACGGAAGACGTAGCGTGGGTAGGCCCCCGACAAGGTGGACCGACGACCTGGTGAAGGTCGCGGGAAACCGCTGGATGCGGGAGGCGCAGGACCGGTCGTCGTGGAGAACCTTAGGGGAGGCCTATGTCCAGCAGTGGACGTCTTTCGGCTGAAATGATGATGATGAGGTCTTCCTAAAGTTAAGGCAAAACGAGTCTGAGCTTTTAAAATGGAGTTCTATTTGCATGATCTATCTAGGTGGCAAGGGGTTGGAGTTGACTGGTAAAAACTTCGGGTGAAAATCATTACGTGAAAACGCGCTACTCCACGTCTTTTTTGCTCTATAACCTTTATACAAGGTGTATCTGACATCGTAACGCAAACTTCGCGTAAAGGTTAGACCGCATGCCACTCATAAAATTATGATAGTCATTTATGTCGTTAATGAACGGTTACAGAATTCACAGTGATTAAAAAAAGTGTCGACTCGGACTTTGAACGTTGCAAGCGTGCCGCTGTGCGGGTTTGTAGGTATGACTTTGATCCCTGACGTGAACTCTATTAAATCAGCTGATAAGATAGATTTTCGAATTTTGTTTTCATTGCCCTTTTTTGTGTAATTAGCGAATTAATTAATTTTTACTCTAAAATCTTATTGGGTTATAAAAGTATAGGAATTATGAACGGTATAAAGTGAAAAAAACTACATAATTTTTTTTTAATCATGAAAAAGTCGACGAAAAATTCCACCACTGAGGGGTTCAGAATCATGTACTGGATCCATGGTACACGTTTGTGCGTCGATGTCAGATACACCCTTTATATACAAGTCTATGTGTGGGTGTGCCTATCCCAAAGGAACTTCATCTGCACGCGTTACTTTTGCTACTTCACATTTCTTCTTCATAGGCATAGTTTCATCTTCCGCCATCCTAAGTTCTCGGGTGGTTTCTACACGATCTACACTCGTCCCCTGAGCGTCGTCGTGTGGTACTGCGTTATCACCATGCTGGTGGTGACGGCCGTCACATTGTGGGCCATGCTGTTGTTTCAGAACAATAGGGGTGATAATGAAGACTCCTCTTTGAGCCTGGCTGGACTAGTTATATGGGGGGCGATATGCCAACAAGGTAAGGACATGGTTACCTCATGCTAACTTTTTTATGCATTAGGTTTTTTTGGACATGCTTTTAACATAAATATGTAAATTTTATAAAGGGTTACACGATGGGCGCCAATGCATAAATGTGTAAATAAGTAATTATTTCCTTCCCACCCATCTATAATCTATACTATCGTAAGCTGAAGAGTTTGTTTGTTATGAACGCGCTAATCTCAGAAACTACGGGTCCGATTTCAAAAATTATTTTTGCGTTGAATAGCCCATAAATCCAGGAAGGCTTTAGGCTATATAACATTACGCTGCGACCAATAGGAGGGGAGCATAACTAACTCTACGCGAACTAAGTCGCCGGCGGCCGCTAGCCTTTAATAAAATCCGTCTTTTGCTTTGCCACGATTTCTTTCTCTCAGTATCCGAAACTTGCTTAACTTCTAGGAATCTCAATAAATCGTGAGTCAACCTCCACCAAACTGGTTATCTTCACTACGTTCGTGTATGCTGTGACTCTATACCAGTATTACAACGCGACTATAGTGTCCTCGCTGCTATTAGAACCGCCCAAGGACATCAGGACATTGAAGGATTTACTGGACAGCGATTTAAAAGCCGGCTCTCATGATATTGTGTACGATAAAGACTTTTTTAAGGTAAGTAGTTTTATAATAATAATAAACCTTTATTGTCGCAAGGTTTACAGTTCACAGGATGACTTATATCTAGATACAGGTAAATGTAATGGGCTATAGGTACTGATGCTGCCTTCCACACTAAGCGAAAACTTGTATTTTGGGTGGCAGTCTTCAGTCGTCTAATGTGGCTCGGTGTTTACAATTTACATCATTTGTGCGTGCGGGTGAACGTTATCACTGGATAATTAATAAAAAACAAAAAGATAATGATTATATAACCATATGTGAATATTACTTATTGGACCATGGATTGTTGAGTGGATACGTGTATAAGTGAGCGAGTGTATGTGTGGGTGTTAATGTGTAGGTATGTGTGTGATTTTGTAGTTGTGTTGGAAGTGAATATGGTGCTATGAAGGTAATGGTAACGTGTGTTTTTATGTGTGGGTAATTCTATGCGATGTGTGTCAGTAACTCTTCTGTTTTTGTGTAGTTCTTATTTTGAAGCCAGTTAGTTAGGCTGGTTTTAAGTTTATGCCTGTTTAATCTTGCGATGTTGAGTTCTTTGTGAATATCATTATATAACTTAGTGCTCATGTTGTTAAATTGTTTTCTGGCAAATGAGGTCTTACAAGGAGTGCGTGGACATGCTAACCTCCTGCTGCATCTGCTTGGATCGGAGGGAGGGATGTTTTGGTGTCTTCTCATGATGGACTTGAGCTCAAAGAGCTGGCGAACTGTTAGGACTTTGCAGTCTGCGTATAGTTGTTCTGTGAAGTATCTATACGGCTTCTTTGTCATTACTTTGAGCACAGCTCTTTGTGCTCTTTCCAGATCCAAGAGGAGTGTCTTACCGGCGCCACCCCAGACCGGGATGCAATACTGAATAATGGACTGACAGAGGGCTAGGTAGACGATTTTGAATTTCTCGAGTGGGAGACAGTCTCTTAGTGCTTTAAATATGTGTATTAGTCTCCTCACCCTGGAGGTAACTGTTTCTATCTGTTGGTCCCACCTCAGTCCATCATCGATTTATACACCCAGGTACCTACTTGACGTCCTCGGCTCGCTCGATTTGTTGGCAATTACAGGCATTTTGAGAAAGACAACTATGAGCTGTTATAGAGAAGTCTTGTGGTGGGGCATAGGTAGGCATTTGTTTTTATTGTCCAAGTTTTTAGTTATTGCTGTTGTCAAGTCAAGTACGGCATCTTCGGTAGAGTAACCGGAGCGAACGTTTTATAACTTGAGAATGCAAGAAATGGGCATGTGTGTGTGTGATAGGTAGAAAAATAGCTGCTAGTTAGCTATATTTTTCTCTTTCTCATAACAGAAGGTCTATAGCTTGACAAACCACTTGCGATATACAGGTAATCTAGACATCATCCATCAAGCACGTGAGGTTGAGGTGTTTCGGAAACAGTCACGAAATATCATACGGTTTGCTTTGGCTTTTGAGTAAGCTTCCAGCGTGTGGCATTTACACTGGACAGACCGGCTGGGTAAAAGATTGCCCCAGTCGCCAGTTGCCCATGTCGACTAATGCTTGTGTTCCTAAGTGGTTTGTTCTCTATGCAACTCTCTTTCTGCTGCATATACAGTATGTTAAGAAAACCCTGTCCGGCCCATAAGGATAATAAAGGTTAGGTAAACACATGACCAAATATAATATAAAATTTTACGTAATCATCATAGTACCAATGAATTTTGAAATAATCTTTTTTCCCCGCGAATTAATTCCAACTTCCCCGAAATATGGTAATTTTTAAAAAAGTGACAACACCGGTATTCTTATGAGCGAATAGCAATGCGACCACGTGCCGCGTGCCCTGCCGCCCACCACCCGCGGATGGGTGTTTAACGGACATTTATTAAGTTACCTCTTTTTGCAAAAAATAATATTTATTTTTTTAGGGGGATTTTTTTTTAAAGTTTAGCCCTGTTTAGTATCCATTAGTAGAATCAGTTATCGATACCTAACAACACCTTCACGGGTCGGACAGGGTTTTCTTAACATACTGTAGATAATGATCTGCTGATGCCGGGAATCCATGGGTATGCAGATGACCGCACGGATATGGAGAGGTACCTGCTGAGTGCACGGGCTGGTAGGGCAATCCATTCCGAAAGAGAGGCTATGGTCGAATATACGAATGTCGCACTTCTGGCAGTCTCCCAATGAGGCGAAGCCAATCTTGTGACCTTCATCGCTGCCAAAACACAGGCGTGTCTGTTCACCGACAAAAGGAGGCTCTTCAGCTTTGCTTCTACTTTTTGGAATATATTCTTGGATTATACCGAACATCTTCAGCTTTTGGGAGTTGAGATTTCCTCAAACCTACTTTTTGAGCGGTTTATTGACAAGCCAAAATGACTGCAAGGAAACTAGGCGTTATTGTAAAAGTCTGGTCGTACTTCACTCCGGGATAGCTTCTAATTATATACAAAGCGCAGATGCGTTGGTGTGTGGAGTACCTACTACAGCCACATTTTTGCTGGTGCAGCAAAATGCCACCTGGCTACTTTGGACTCAGTAGAGTGGCGTGTGAAGGGTCTAATTGGCGACAATCTATATATATAAAAGAAAGTCGTGTTAGTTACATCATTTATAACTGAAGAACGGCTATACCAATTTGGCTAAAAATTGGTAAGGAGGTAGCTAAGAACTGGGAGAAGGACATAGGATACTTTCTATGCCGCTCCCCGTCGTTCCTGTGGGAATAAATGAGCATCTTTGTTTCAACTTCTCCCACGCTTTTATGCTACCCTGGTACCTTGAACGTCAAAAAAATATGCACAATAAACCTTCTTTCATGTATTATGATTATTTGATAATGATGAATGAATGACGTTTATTGTTTCGACTTCTCCTACAGTTTTGTGATACCCTGGTACCTTCCACGTCAAAAAAATATGCACAATAAACCTTCTTTCATGTAATTATGATTATTTGATAATGATGAATGAATGACGTTTATTGTTTCGACTTCTCCTACAGTTTTGTGATACCCTGGTACCTTCCACGTCAAAAAAATATGCACAATAAACCTTCTTTCATGTAATTATGATTATTTGATAATGATGAATGAATGAAGTTTATTGTTTCGACTTCTCCTACAGTTTTGTGATACCCTGGTACTTTGCACGTCCACAAACTATGCACAATAAAACCTCTTTCATGTATTATGGTGATTTGATAATGATGAATGAGCTTTTTTATTGTTTCGATTTCTCCTACACTTTTATGCTACCCTGGTACCTTGCACGTCAAAAAATATGCACAATAAACCTTCTTTCATGTATTACGATTATTATCTATATATATAAAAGAAAGTCGTGTTAGTTACATCATTTATAACTGAAGAACGGCTATACCAATTTGGCTAAAAATTGGTAAGGAGGTAGCTAAGAACTGGGAGAAGGACATAGGATACTTTCTATGCCGCTCCCCGTCGTTCCTGTGGGAATAAATGAGCATCTTTGTTTCAACTTCTCCCACGCTTTTATGCTACCCTGGTACCTTGAACGTCAAAAAAATATGCACAATAAACCTTCTTTCATGTATTATGATTATTTGATAATGATGAATGAATGACGTTTATTGTTTCGACTTCTCCTACAGTTTTGTGATACCCTGGTACCTTCCACGTCAAAAAAATATGCACAATAAACCTTCTTTCATGTAATTATGATTATTTGATAATGATGAATGAATGACGTTTATTGTTTCGACTTCTCCTACAGTTTTGTGATACCCTGGTACCTTCCACGTCAAAAAAATATGCACAATAAACCTTCTTTCATGTAATTATGATTATTTGATAATGATGAATGAATGAAGTTTATTGTTTCGACTTCTCCTACAGTTTTGTGATACCCTGGTACTTTGCACGTCCACAAACTATGCACAATAAAACCTCTTTCATGTATTATGGTGATTTGATAATGATGAATGAGCTTTTTTATTGTTTCGATTTCTCCTACACTTTTATGCTACCCTGGTACCTTGCACGTCAAAAAATATGCACAATAAACCTTCTTTCATGTATTACGATTATTTGATAATGATGAATGAATGAGGTTTATTGTTTCGACTTCTCCTAAACTTTTGTGCTACCCTGGTACCCTGCACCTCCACAAAGTAGGAAACACGTGTCCAGTATTTTTAAGTTGATAATATTATGTACAAAATTTCAAAAAGATATAATGAAAAACCACAAAGTTTATAATAAGCTTGCTACGAGTATTCTACTTGGTTGTCCCAACATAAATATGGTCAAAGATCCGCGCGCGAGCGAGCGCGTTGCGTTGACCTCTAGCGTCAGCTGTTGCGCGCGCACAATACCTATGATGATGTATCGTAAGCTGCGTGACGCACTCGGTAACTACACTGTAACAATTTCTAAATGTATTTGGGACAAAATATAACATGGTGTCAAAATTATTGGAATCGATTCAGTTGCTTATTCACTATCTATATATATAAAAGAAAGTCGTGTTAGTTACTCCACTTATAACTCAAGAACGGCTCCATCGATTTGGCTGAAAATTGGTAGGGGGGTAGCTAAAAACTAGGAAAAGGACATAGGATACCTTTTATCCCGTTCCCGTCGATCCCATGAGAATGAATTAGCTTCATGGTTTCGACTTCTCCTACACTTTTGTGCTACCCTGGTACCTTGCACGTCCACAAACTATGCACAATAAAACTTCTTTCATGTATTATGATGATTTGTGATAATGATGAATGAATGAGGTTTATTGTTTCGACTTCTCCTACAGTTTTGTGCTACCCTGGTACCTTGCACCTCCACAAAGTAGGAAACACGTGTCCAGTATTTTTAAGTTAATAATATTATGTACAAAAATATATATAAAAGAAAGTCGTGTTAGTTACATCATTTATAACTGAAGAACGGCTATACCAATTTGGCTAAAAATTGGTAAGGAGGTAGCTAAGAACTGGGAGAAGGACATAGGATACTTTCTATGCCGCTCCCCGTCGTTCCTGTGGGAATAAATGAGCATCTTTGTTTCAACTTCTCCCACGCTTTTATGCTACCCTGGTACCTTGAACGTCAAAAAAATATGCACAATAAACCTTCTTTCATGTATTATGATTATTTGATAATGATGAATGAATGACGTTTATTGTTTCGACTTCTCCTACAGTTTTGTGATACCCTGGTACCTTCCACGTCAAAAAAATATGCACAATAAACCTTCTTTCATGTAATTATGATTATTTGATAATGATGAATGAATGACGTTTATTGTTTCGACTTCTCCTACAGTTTTGTGATACCCTGGTACCTTCCACGTCAAAAAAATATGCACAATAAACCTTCTTTCATGTAATTATGATTATTTGATAATGATGAATGAATGAAGTTTATTGTTTCGACTTCTCCTACAGTTTTGTGATACCCTGGTACTTTGCACGTCCACAAACTATGCACAATAAAACCTCTTTCATGTATTATGGTGATTTGATAATGATGAATGAGCTTTTTTATTGTTTCGATTTCTCCTACACTTTTATGCTACCCTGGTACCTTGCACGTCAAAAAATATGCACAATAAACCTTCTTTCATGTATTACGATTATTATCTATATATATAAAAGAAAGTCGTGTTAGTTACATCATTTATAACTGAAGAACGGCTATACCAATTTGGCTAAAAATTGGTAAGGAGGTAGCTAAGAACTGGGAGAAGGACATAGGATACTTTCTATGCCGCTCCCCGTCGTTCCTGTGGGAATAAATGAGCATCTTTGTTTCAACTTCTCCCACGCTTTTATGCTACCCTGGTACCTTGAACGTCAAAAAAATATGCACAATAAACCTTCTTTCATGTATTATGATTATTTGATAATGATGAATGAATGACGTTTATTGTTTCGACTTCTCCTACAGTTTTGTGATACCCTGGTACCTTCCACGTCAAAAAAATATGCACAATAAACCTTCTTTCATGTAATTATGATTATTTGATAATGATGAATGAATGACGTTTATTGTTTCGACTTCTCCTACAGTTTTGTGATACCCTGGTACCTTCCACGTCAAAAAAATATGCACAATAAACCTTCTTTCATGTAATTATGATTATTTGATAATGATGAATGAATGAAGTTTATTGTTTCGACTTCTCCTACAGTTTTGTGATACCCTGGTACTTTGCACGTCCACAAACTATGCACAATAAAACCTCTTTCATGTATTATGGTGATTTGATAATGATGAATGAGCTTTTTTATTGTTTCGATTTCTCCTACACTTTTATGCTACCCTGGTACCTTGCACGTCAAAAAATATGCACAATAAACCTTCTTTCATGTATTACGATTATTTGATAATGATGAATGAATGAGGTTTATTGTTTCGACTTCTCCTAAACTTTTGTGCTACCCTGGTACCCTGCACCTCCACAAAGTAGGAAACACGTGTCCAGTATTTTTAAGTTGATAATATTATGTACAAAATTTCAAAAAGATATAATGAAAAACCACAAAGTTTATAATAAGCTTGCTACGAGTATTCTACTTGGTTGTCCCAACATAAATATGGTCAAAGATCCGCGCGCGAGCGAGCGCGTTGCGTTGACCTCTAGCGTCAGCTGTTGCGCGCGCACAATACCTATGATGATGTATCGTAAGCTGCGTGACGCACTCGGTAACTACACTGTAACAATTTCTAAATGTATTTGGGACAAAATATAACATGGTGTCAAAATTATTGGAATCGATTCAGTTGCTTATTCACTATCTATATATATAAAAGAAAGTCGTGTTAGTTACTCCACTTATAACTCAAGAACGGCTCCATCGATTTGGCTGAAAATTGGTAGGGGGGTAGCTAAAAACTAGGAAAAGGACATAGGATACCTTTTATCCCGTTCCCGTCGATCCCATGAGAATGAATTAGCTTCATGGTTTCGACTTCTCCTACACTTTTGTGCTACCCTGGTACCTTGCACGTCCACAAACTATGCACAATAAAACTTCTTTCATGTATTATGATGATTTGTGATAATGATGAATGAATGAGGTTTATTGTTTCGACTTCTCCTACAGTTTTGTGCTACCCTGGTACCTTGCACCTCCACAAAGTAGGAAACACGTGTCCAGTATTTTTAAGTTAATAATATTATGTACAAAATTTCAAAAAGATATAATGAAAAACCACAAAGTTATAATAAGCTTGCTACGTGTATTCTACTTCGTTGTCCCAACATAAATATGGTCAAAGATCCGCGGGCGAGCAAGCGCGGTGCATTGACCTCTAGCGTCAGCTGTTGCGCGCGCACAATACTATGATGATGTATCGTAAGCTGCGTGACGCACTCGGTAACTACACTGTAACAATTTCTAAATGTATTTGGGACAAAATATAACATGGTGTAAAAATTATTGGAATCGATTCAGTTGCTTATTCACTATTTATATATAACTCAAGAACGGCTGAACCGATTTAGCTGAATATTGGTGGGAGGTAGTTATGAACCCGTCCCCGTCGTTCCCGTGTGACGTGACATAAGACATGGTCCAACTCATTCAAAATGTAAGTCAGCAATTCATATACCAAAAATGGTATAACAAAAAGCAAATGACAGCTGAGCATATTTAAAAAAAAGTCTAACAGGTTGAAGCAATCGTTTAAAGCAAAGAATATAAATACTCTCTGCTGGTTTAAAGTTTCTAATAAAAAACCACAAAGCCAACTTCAACTTCAAAATTTCTAATATTGTATTGCTGTGCCATTTATCATCAATAAAAATATCATGCCGTGACCAAGACCATCAAATCTTTCTCGACAAAGCGGTAATGCAAGAGTAAATCGAAACATTCTGAATGAAAGCACTGAAGAAGAGCAAGAAATTGCACGTGCAGAGCGCCGCCTTACTATGACTCGACTTCGTGCTTCTCACTCACAAGAGCAAAGGGAGGCGGCAGTCCGTGAAACTGTTCCGTTGACAATGCGAAATCGGCGAACAAACCTCAGAGATCATCATCATCATCATCAATCTTTTTATCGTCCCACTGCTGGAGACAGGTCTCCTCTCATGCAGAGAAGGATTGAGTGTAATCACCACGCTTGCTCAAAGCGGGGTGGCGATTTCAGACTTATAAAGTCCAGGTTTCCTCAAGATTTTTTCTTTCACGTTCAGTCATTGGTGTCCTAGATATTGTACTTAGAGAGTACATATCACTTTAGAAAAGTTACATCGATACTTGCCTGACCTGGAATCGAACCCGCGCAATCAGACAAGAGAGGCTGGTGTTTTAACCACTAGGCCACCACGACATCTCAGAGATCAATAGCTAGATAATTTACGAAGCACAAGTAGAAATTCATTTCTTTCACATTGTGCTACACTAAATAAATGACAAATAAAAAAATCATGGAATACTTTTTTTTTATTTACAGTGTTCCTAATTTAAAAAGTAAAAAATGTGATCATGTGATATTTATTGCCTTTAAGGCGGAACAAAGTTCGCCGGGTCAGCTAGTTATTCAATGATTGCAAGAACATAATACATAGACGGTCCCTAATCTAACAGTCCGTTCTCAGTTGCATTATTTATCATTATTCTTTTCAGTTCAAATCAAAATGCTTTTTGTTCTCGTTGAAATAAGATTGCTTTTAGGATGTTGCTACTAAATAGTCTGTCAATATTACAGTGATCTTAATTCTCCTTAGAATACGGTTGCTGATAGATTATTGGTGTCAGAGATTGGCCTGTGAACGGACTGACCATATAACTATATAAATTAATAAATAACGATTTATATCAAAGACCCATTTTCCAGCGCACGACAGACCCAGTCGCCCTGGAGCTGTACCACAAAAAGGTGGCTACTGCAACTTACTACAATTTCTTTACTCCAGAGGAAGGCATAGCTCTGGTTAAAAAGGGTGGCTTTGCATTTCACGTAGACACTACCTTGGCATTTCCCTTAATTAAGGCGACGTTTACTGAGAGGGAGATTTGCGAGTTAAGCTTGGTGCAGCTGTATCCGCTGCAGCAAATGGGCGTAGTTGTGAGGAAGACCACGCCGTACAAAGAACATATTGCTTATGCGTAAGTATTAAAACAAAAAAATAAAAATAAATTTAAACTTATTTAATTTATACAACTTTATTTTGTACGAAATTCGAAATACGTGCCCAGTATTTTTAAGCAAAGAATCTATGTACAAAATTTCAAAAATATATAATGAAAAATCACAAAGTTATGAGCTTGTTATCTTATGTGGTTGTCTCAACAAAAATATGGTCATGCACCGTTCGTCCGCCCACGCCAGCAGCAGCGCGGCGCGTGGGGGCTTTTCTCACTGTGCCCCTAGTACTGTCTACCGACAGCTGTATTGTGCGCTCGGTAACCACACTGCAACGATTCCTAAATATTTGGGAAAAAATATAACATTGTATCAAACTGATTGGAATCGATTCAGTTTTTTTGAAGTGAAACTTCTTTACGCACGCTTGACTTGGGGAGTAAGCTGGCGAAAGTGTTACGAAAATTGATCGGGCAAGGCGAACGGAAGTTAAGTGGTGGATATAAGCACAGAGGCGCCCGTGGTGCGAGCTTGGTACTACAAGGTCTACAACGAGTTTTTTTTTTTTAATTTTGAGACAAGGATACACTTATTTATTTATTTATTTACACTTAACACTATATTAAATTTTATGTTGACTGACAACCATTAAGGGGGTCAGTTAACATAAAATTTGGTACCGCCTACTTCACAGTCCCTCCTGTACAAGGGAATTTTGAGACACAGTCATGATGTGGCCACTATGCTGCGAAATTTCACTGTTCTTTATCAATTATTTACTGAATGCATTTTTTACTACATAAATCAGGCACTTTTATTTAGTAAACAACTCTATAAATAATTTTAAAAGTCCAATGACAAATGAGCGTGACATTCAGCTTGACTTTCCCGCCAAAACTCCATCGATTCAGTTATTGAACAAACTATATTCAGGATTCTTATAAAGATAAGATAAAGTTGTATATAAAATTTCACATCTTAAGTCTGTTGTAAAGGTAACGTTTTTATGCATTTTCCCTCATTTTTGAAGTCTGTTTTAATTTATTAAGATTTCTTTATTAACATCCTACAAAGCAGTAGAATTGTACCTTTTTTAGGAAGGGCATCTCGCAGAGCAACCTCGGAATTTGTCTGCTTAACCAGATTTGAGTGGAATTGCACATTTTTATATTTTTTAAAACTACCTAACTAGAATAAAATTGGGCGTTATGAGCCGTCCATAGTTCTTATCTTTTGGGTTCGGAAACCTTTAAAAAAAAATTGAATTTCGCGTGATTTTGACAGCAAATTTAATTTACTCACATATTTCTTGTGCTATTTTCAGTATCCGTAAGATCTACGAGGTAGGCCTACCTCCCCGCATCGCATCAGAGATCGACGAGCCGATGCCCGAGTGCGCGCACACGCCGGATTCCAGTGTATTCTCCGTCGGCATTAGGGAGTTCTCTACGCCACTGTTAGCGCTCTTCTTTGGCATGATCACGTCTGTAGTAGTTCTTATATGTGAGCTCGTATTTGATAGGTTCGTTAAGAGTAGAATCAGACAGTGTAGGAACTGATTTAGTAACGTTTAGATTATTTTGCTTTTATATGAGTAGGTTAGCTGTTGTAGGCGTCTACACGCTGCTCCGCATCAGCAATTTTGTGGGGCAGAGATCTCATAATCCTACTCAGAATTATTATAAACGTAATTTATGTATGGATTGTTGTTTGTTACTCTTTTACGCAAAAACTTGTAGCGCGTAGGGCGTGTTACGTAATTAAAACTCAGATGAATTGAACGTTGTATATTGTACGTATGTAAAAGAGTACAATGTGTATGACGTGTATAAGAATGTGATTAAGAATGTTCAAGAGTATGAACAGGAATTTGAATAAGAATGTCTGTTACAAGCTATGCACTCACTTAAATAAACTTAGCAAAAATCTAAATAACAGTGGGGTAACCAATAGGAAAACAGTTTGGTGTGCTGCAGAAATCCACGCGATGGCGCTTGCGTTCTCGATGTTGACTCGTTGATCGAGGAAGGCCGCGGCGTGTGATTGGTCGATGTAGAGAGTTCACGTGCAAGACAGCGCGCTAGTGGTTTCTCACTCACATCAACGATAGGCAACAGATGTACTTCCTGTGGTGAGATTTATAGGCGACCTTCTCAATGGGTGGCAGCGACGCCCGCCATGATTTCCGCGATCCTAATGTGATTTATGGGCAACCCTTCACAACGAGCCGTCGGGTTGTCCTGTCCGAATGGGTTGCAGCTGCTACAAACTTTTGAACGGATTTAGATGAAAGGCACTCAGGTGGTTTATACCAGGCTTAACATATAGATTTCTTTTTCTGGATATTTGAATCGAAACTTATGCGGTTAAAATAATGGCGCAGCTAGTTTCTAAAAAAAAAAACTATTTTGCATTATAATATACGATGCCTAACTTATTATACAGACGACAGCACATCAAGCTTAGCATGTATCATTTTTTTTATTGGATTTTCAAGTTTATCGCTAAAGCATTAAGGCTCAAAAATTCAAGATTGATTGGAAATACGTGAGTTTCGGGTAGCTTGACCTGCTGTCGTACGTACCTCTGATTTATGCATTACCATGAACGTAGCCAGCTTTGGGCCCCACCCTGAGGCAGCTGTCAACACCTATCCCCCCCTTTTTTAAAGCTATTGCATAGCTTCTATCGCTGTTGACAGCCGTGCCGTCTAACGCCGTTTCAGTTCGGCAGTCTTCGGCACGGTGTGATTGTGTGCGACTACGTCTTTTGATAACAATTTATAGATTTTCAAAAAGAGCATGCATATTGCAGGGCACGAACTCAGTTCTACACATTTGACATGTTAATGATTGTCGCGATGTGCTAAACTTACGATTAATTTTCACTCTGAAATAGGTCTTCTATTAGATGAGATGTGCGTTACGACGCGGCCAACACCAATTTTATGATATTTCGACATGGGTGTCGTGACAGGGGTTTTCGGGGGTGCAGATCACGAAAATGACGTCCGTTTTGAAATCCAAAATGGCCGACCCGCCCACCTCAAATTTCATGATATTTTGACTTGGGTGTCGTGACAGGGGTTTTCGGGGGTGCTGATCAACAAAATGACATCATTTTTGAAATCCAAGACGGCCGATATCAAATTTCATGATACTTTGACTTGGGTGTAGCGACAGGGGTTTTCAGGGGTGCTAATCACGAAAATGACCTCATTTTTAAGTTATTGCATAGCTTCTATCTCTTTATCAAAGTCGAACATAAAATGTTGAATATAGTTTAGTCACTAAATCGCCACCATTTTAAGCAATCTTTTGTTAACGTTATTGGTAAAAAATGAATAAATAAATTACAAAAATGAAAATAAATTGAATTAATATCAAAGAAAAAAAAAAACTGCGTAAATAAATACTTAATGATAATTGCATAAGTTGATAAAAAATTCTATGCAATAAATAGCTTTACCGCGCCAGTCCTCGAGTGCCACACGTCCTTTTTTTTGGGCACCTTATACATATAAAGAGTGTTTCTGACATCGACGCACAAACGAGTACTATGGATCCAGTTCATGATTCTGAACCCGCCAGTGGTGGAATTTTGCGTCGGCTTTTTCCCGATTTAAAAAAAATAATATGCAGTTTTTTTCACTTTAGACCGTTCATAATTATTGCTATACATTTATAACCCAATAAGATTTTTAAGTTAAAATTAATTAATTCGTTTATTACAAAAAAAAAGCGCAATGTGAACAATACTAGAAAAACTATCCTATCAGCTGATTTAATAGAGTTCGCATCAGTGGTCAACGTCGGCACCCTTGCAACGTTCAAAGGCCGAGCCGACACTTTTTTAAAACACTTTTATTTCTGAAACCGCTCATTAACGACATAAATGACTATCATAATTTTCTTAGTGGCATACGGTGTAGCCTTTTCGTAAAGTTTGCGTTACGATGTCAGATACATCCTGTATAGATCAGACTCAGGGTGGCATGTGAATAGGTTCTAAGTACATTATTTTGTTTTGTATTAACATGTAAGTCGATGTTTATGTATAATTATTACATCTAATGATCAATCTTAGTTTTCAGGTGAAATAATATGTAATGTAAAAGGAGTAATACAGCCTCAGTGGCGTGGCGTGGCGCTGGTAGCGAACGCGGCCGTTGCGCAAGGACGCGGCTTCGATCCCCGCACAGTGCAAATATTTGTATGCATGAATATGAATATTTGTACTGGTCTGGTCGTGCATCGGAAAGCACGTTAAGCCGTGGCTCCCGGTTGCCATACGAACATCTAGTGGCAGTCGTTACGGGTTGTTGGAGCCCTGAAAAGTCTAACAATTGGATTAACTGCAATGCTTAGATATCGCCTTTGGGTTGTGGAGGTCAGACGGCAGTCGCTTCACGGAAAATATCGAAGTTTAGCCAAAATTAGCAGTTAGACTGGTAAAGCGGACCCCAGACTACAAAGCTGAAAGCTACGGATACGACTGGGATTAACGCTGAGACGATGATGATGAGTTTAGTTCTGCTAAATTAGTCAGCATTTGACGTATGTCGCCATGCTTTTATGCACTTTATGGAGAATTTTAATTTGGGCAAATATTTATATCCTTCTCTGTATGAGAGGAGACCTGTGCCCAGCAGTGGGACGATAAAAAGCTTATTGATAATGAAACAAATATTTTGTCTTCAATCCTTTTCATATTGCAGTGAACATAAATTTAGTTTAGGTTGTGAATCGGCGCCATTGACTAAGCAGTTACAGTGGTTTTGCAAGTCACGTGCGGTTTTGTTTAAATAGTATCTAAGAACACCATTATGTTCCTGTATTAAAATGCAAGTCGAAATTGTATGTAAAAGGAGTAATAATAAAAATAAAACAAAGAAATTATCTTCCATCTGTTTATTATTTTGGGTACATTACTTCCTCATGTTACACAGTTACACTCCAGAGTGGATCCGTGACAAAAAAAAAATACAAATATCATCCAAACTGTGCGGATACCCAGTTTCATAATAATTTATATTATTATCATGTATTTACATAATAAACGTCACTGTGGCTGACTCGACATGGAACCTGCCAGTCGGCCACAGAAGTAAAATGAAGTTTACATAAGACCAATACATGGCTAACTACAAGACGGGGAATTTAACCACACTGTGCGCAGACATCGAAATATACAAAGTTATTTTTCCTTTATACGAAACCTGAATACAGTTTGTTCAGCATTTAATAAGCAACTGGATCGATTCCAATCAATTTTACACCATGTTTTATTTTTTCCCAAATAGATATGGAAATTGTTGCAGTGTAGTTACCGAGTGCACAACACAGTTGACGGTAGATCATATTAATAGGCGCATAGTGAGACGATACCCCTCGCCGCGTCGCCGGCGCGGGCGGGTGAGCGATGCGTTGACCATATTTTTGTTGGGACTATCTGGTAAGATACCAAGCTCATAACTTTGTGATTTTTCATGTATCTTTTTGAAATTTTGTACATAGATTTACTTAAAAATACTAGACGTGTTTCGGGTTTCGCAAAAACAAAAAATGTTGTATAACACTGTTTAAACGCTCTATGGCTATTTCAAATATTGTGATGTTTTCGTTTTATTACTTGTTTATTATATAAAAGATGTCGCTACATTGAAATTAAACCCCTCCTCGAACAATCAATGTACAATATTAAGCTAACGGTCGTTATTGCTATAAATGAAGATTTATAAGGATGCACTGAATACAAACAAGTGTCTGTTTATTTGACAATATTGTTCTCTATTAAGCTCACAAACGCAAGGAGCTCCGTTATCCGCAGTGGGTGCGCAACGCAATATAAAAACTATTGAATGTACAATAAGATTCAAATTCGAATGGTAGAATAACAATCAATGTTAAACTCTCTCAATCTTAACTCAATAATTTGTTTTAAGTTCCAACACGCATATATTTATATTATTAGTTTGGGGGAATGAAATTGGTGATGACCACGTGGGTTTAGATAGGTTTCGCATATGAACTTCATTCGAGTCTTCCTCATCTACAAATCTTGCATAGTAGCTGCTAAAAAAAAAGGTAAAATTTGTCTGTATGAGGAAATTTTAATTTTAATAGGAAGGAAGACGGCAGTTGAGCGAGGTGATGCAATGTTAAACCCAACAATACGACGAACGACGCTGCGCGCGAGGGAGATTGATCTGGAGACCCTCCACGATCAAACTCCCAACACAACAACATTAGGCGCATCGTACCCGGCACACATCGCAACACAACTGCTCAGACCCGTCCTCCGTACGGCTTCACCAGACATCATAGATTGTTTACAATCAGGATACTTTTACTCCCGATATTGCCACAGGATCGAAAGGTATGCAGATGAAACCACGGGGCGCAGTTAGTATTATTAACAGGTAAAGAGGCAGTCACGAAGGAAGATCAAATAATTACAAAGTATTCAGCTCATCTAATACACATTAAACCCTCATATTAACATAACTTTTGAAACGTGGGACTAACATATCGGTACCTTCCTTCGCAAACCTGCTAACTCATGTGTCTTGAAACCGATAATGGTATAAGTATGTTTCAGTTAAGTCATGTTTTGATCCAAAAATATGGTTGTACCTAAATATCATATTATATCTAACCCGTCTTTTCTTATAAAAAAAACTCTATTATTTTAATAATTATACAACATTGGCCCCGTTCTGTCGTTCACAAACTAAACTAATTTTAAGTTATGTGCATTTTTTTCTTTCCATTTCGTTAAGAAAAGGATAGAAGATAACATTTTAAATTAATCCTGTCAAATTAAGATACTCCATAGACAGTTTAGACGCGATTATAAACATGGCGAGTAAAAATACGCCAGTTTACGTCAGGAGCGCACTAATTTGACAGGTCACGACAGAATCATCGCCATTGTAAGAAACCAATTGTCAAAAAAATCACTATATCGTCGCTTAAGTTCTAACACCGCGTAACTCAAAATAATGAACTTTTCAGGAGACTAAAAAAAGACAGTTTATTTTAGTTAAAAAATTCATTATTTTGAGTTACGCGGTGGAGACTAAAAAAACTGTCTAGGTTTGTATACCTAGACAGTTTTTTAGTCTAAAAAACTTCTAGGTTTGTAAACCTAGACAGTTTTTTTAGTCTCCTGAGAACTTCATTATTTTGAGTTACGCGGTGTTAGAACTTAAGCGACGATATGAGGAGTTAGCCGATTTGCGAATTAAGGTGTAGGTAATATGTCTTCAGAGGATTTGTAGATGTTGTTGCAGAATATGCATACAAGTAAAAAATAACATTCACTGAGGGCGTAGTCCATTTCATCTTCTTTGAACTTCACTTTTAACTCGTATAAATTCTACAATACTGATTCAGAACCGATTACAGGCAGTCATTACGATAAAATACATTATTAATCATTAAACATTCATAAAGCCTAAAAGAGAATCTGACACGACGATATATTAGTACAAAATAACATAAAGTTAGGTTTTCGAATATGGGTTCAATCGAATAAGAATATTCAGTCCATAACAGATAACCGAGCCGAATATTCGGCCAAACATTAGGCGCATCTCTGGATTTAGAACTATTACATTTCTGCCTAATCCTTCATACAATACAGGTATGAGGTTATGTAATGTAAATGAGGACCTGAATCAGTTGCTACGTTCCAATAATGTGACATTATTCCCTGATGATTGATAATGATTAGTGATTATTTAACCATACAAGTTAGACGTTTGCACCTCACTTAACTTAATTTATGAATTAACTCCTTAAACACTGTGGTGTGTCTTCATAAAAGATGATTAAAGTTAAGTGTCGTTAAAAGGTCAAAATGTATGGTTAAAGAATCGCTAATCACTAGTTAACTTTAAACAACATTTATGAATAAGGGGGTATTTTATTTGTTGGAATGCGGTTGTCTAGTAGTGTTGCGCGGGAGTGTGGAGTGTCTCGTGCGGCGGAGCGTACGTCGTGGCTCACCGCTCTTCCAGCATCACGGTTTCTTGCGGATACAGCTTTAGAGCCTTCAGTGTGCTGAGCGGAGATTCCTGTGTGAGCTGTAACAAGTAACAGAGATTCGTATCAAGATTATTCATCCTTATGCAACTAAATAAATGAGTTTTGGCGGGAAAGTCAAACTGAGTGTCACGCTCATTTTTCATTGGATTTTTAATATTATTTATAGTGTTGTTTACTAAATAAAAGCGCGTGATTTATGTAGTAAAAAGTGCATTCAGTAAATAATTCATAAAGAACAGTGAAATATCGCAGCATAGTGGCCACATTATGACTTTGTCTCAAACGTCCATCGTAAGACGGGTCAAGCGGCCGTCTTTTTCGACATGAACAATTCATTACGTGACATTGGCTAGATGCACAAACCGTGCGAAGCCATAAAAGAAAGAAAGAAAGAACTAAATAAATACAAATTACTAAATAAAGCTATTACCCTAAGTAAAACTATTAATAAATTATAATACAGCATTAAAAAATTCTTCGTCATTGCTGTCGACTGGTAATGTACCCATGAGACTGGCAGCATTGCCGCGTTGTATGGCAATACTTAGCCTCTCAGAGGCTAAGTATTGCCATACAACGCGGCCAGAGGCTCTGGCCAAGGTAAGCCAGCCCTTGGCAACAAGCCGTTTGGACAGTTCATTAAAAAGGCAATGATGATGATTTAGTTTTATAAGCTTGTAAGTCCATTATGGATTCTTATGTTCACTGCTGGACAGTCAGTTTTTTCGGCTTATCAAAAATTGCTGCGATGTTGGGTTTAGCGGATTCGTTAAACTACAGCTTTTTAGAGTTCTATGTTCAAGATGATTAGTGAAAAAGCATTTAAATAGAGGTATGAGGAATAGGGTGTACAGTTCAGTCATCCTCCAAAGGAAGAATCTTTTGACCAAATGGGTTTCGTCAATTGATGCCAGGACGTTGTCAATATGTTATCGTGAGGAAAACTTTGCTTGCGCGATTCAGGATTTTAGATGAAGTCAATGTGTTGTCTAGTTCGTATGTGACGTTGTAGAAGCAGACACAAATAATTTTGCAAATGTTTAGTTTAGTATAAAAAAAAAACAATTTGTGGAGAAAAATAGAGAGTGAATATCTAGGAACAAAGTACTTACATCTCTCCTAGGCCAGCTGGAGATAACTTTAAAGCGTTCTTGTGGATAACCTTTAGATGCGAGGAAGTCTAGTAATGCCTGAAATGCATTAAATTATAAATTATTTTAACACATTCAATGAAAAACTAAATGCGAGATTTACTCTTAAACTAGTAAGGTATAATTAAACGTAGATAATAAGTTATCTTTTGTACTGTTCATTGGGTAAGGAAGTTTATATTTAAATATAAATTTCCGTTATGTGATGTTAACGCACCATCTTTCATGTATGACGTTGAGGGTACAAATAAGCACACAATATTATTATCAATATGAATAATTTTCAAATACACACATCAAAAGTGTCTAGGGATCAACATATATTTTTGCAATAACTTTTCTCCTGATTGATATTAATTAAAATTTTCTTTAAGGATTCATCAAATAAAGTGTTTTCGTTTGTCACAGTAACGATAAACCAAGTCACCTTTGCATTAATAAAGAAATTTGCCATTTTCCTAATAAAGGGATATTTGACATTTGAACCACTAACACAAAAGTTCGAAAAAAAGACTGAAATAACAGTTTTCTCTAAAATTTTATTGGGTAACTTAAACAATTAATAATCCGTGTTTCTACCGCGAACACTAACAACACAAGAACATCGGTTTGGCATACTCAAAATGAGTTCATCCAAATCACGCTGTGGAATGGCCGCCCATGTTCGTTGCAACAACAAAAAAAGGTCTTCTTGCGACTGGATACCCTCCATATTCGGCAGAGCTCTTCTCTGTAGCATATCCCATGCACGCTCAATCGGGTTCAAGTCTGGCGACTGAGCAGGCCAGGGCAGGACATTGATGTTAGCTGCGGCGAGAGTCTGTCTTACAACCCTTGCGGTGTGCGGTCGTGCATTATCATGCATTAACTGAAATAAGGGACCAATTTGCACTTGTAGAGGAACGATGACGTCTGATACAATCGTCTCAGCATAAATTTGAGCGTTGAGGTTGCCTTTGATCCAAATCAACTCAGTTCTTCCGCCGATCCAAATACCCGCCCATACCATGATGGTTCCACCACTATAAGGATGGACTTCCTGGCAGGATTTTAATCGCTGTTGGCGTCCAGGGGTTCTCCAGTGTCGTATACGTCTTGTATCCGGTCTCATACCAAAACGAGACTCATCAGAAAAGCACACGAAACGCCATTGTTCTTCTGCCCAATTTCTGTGTTCAAGAGCCCATTGATATCGAATCCTACGATTGTGCATTGCTATAGGTGGTACCCGTAGCGGTCTTCGGGAATGAAGGTTCACTTCATGCAAGCGGTTTCTGACTGTTTGGTCGCTAATTAAGTTCCCTGAAGAGCGATGAAGCCTCACGGCTAACATCATGGCGGTTATTGTTGGAGCTCTTCGGGTTAAGATTTGAATGTATCGGTCTTGTCTCCGTGTGGTGCAGCGATACCGTCCTCCATGGCGCTCAGCCATGGTACCAGTGCTTCGGTAACGTGTCCAAAGTCGACTGATAACACTCTGACTTGTATTCAGAGCTAAAGCCACAGTACGTTGCCGGGAACCAGCTTCTATCATTCCCACGGCTCTGAGCATTTCTTCCCTGCTTAAATGACGTCGCCGCTCCATAATAACGTTGGTTTTAATCAGTAGTAGGGAAACAGTAGCACTAATAATGTCTTCAATGCGTTGTATGTTTTTATAGGGAAAATATTGACAGCTGATTTTCATCTTTTACTCGAATTTGATTCACAGTTCCTGATTCAAATTATGAAATGCACCAAAAGGATCCATATAAATTTATAAAATCATAAATTTATTACAAAGCCACATCTCAATCTCAAGAAATCCGCATAAAAATGCTTGATCCCTAGACACTTTTGATGTGTGTATTATTGGTAATCCATTGGTAATGGGAGCATTGGTGGCTTAGTGGTGTGCGCCGCAACTTACAATTTGTAGGTCGTAGGTTCGAACCCCATCAGGCACTTTACTTTGTGTGATTTATTTCATCACCTCTGCTCTCAAAAACGGTGAAGGAAAACATCGTGAGGAAACCGGCATGTTCTAGAGCCAAAACTTTGGAGACAAGTGACATTTATCGACCGGCACTGGGCCAGCGTGGTAGATTACGGCCCACTCCCTCTTACCGAGAGGAGGCCTGTGTCCCAACAGTGGGGACATTACAGGCTAATTGTGTATGTATTGTTACGAATGCACGTTATGTCGATGGCATAAGGTTCAATATCGCGTGACACGCAGTGCTTAATTTTTAAGCCTTATAACTAGAGACCTAGCCATTGTATAGGTGCAATATAAAAACGCATTGCTAGACCTAGGGTGGCCTCTCGAATGGTAGAGGTTTCATCAACTTTGTCAACGAAGTGACGACGTCGAAATTTCTGGAAACTCGTTTCCGGGAAATACCTGTAGGTACTTGTTGAACGTACTCGAAGCTATGCGCTATTATTATTACGTTTAGACGAATCTGGAATGTTCGATAAGGTGACCTATATACAGCGCCGTGATACCAGTGCACAGGCTGTCTGCATTCGACTAGCGATACGAAAACAAGCGACAGATAAGAAGCGATCTTTGAGAATACCTACTGCGACAACCGTAACGAGAACTTTGAGTACTACGTGAAGTAATATCTGTAGTCTTATTGTGTGTTAACAATACGAACTTTGTGGACGTAAGTGAAGACTTCGGTGCAACGTCAGCAACATTTTACTTGTCATTGCCTACGATCGACTGTACAGGTCTCCCAAAGTGATAATGCGCATAGAAATCTTCGTCACTGTTCGGCAACGGTCGTATTCCCCGAGCGTTCGGAAGAAGATATGTATATAGAGTGGTGCACTTAACCACTCAACACACAAGGTCCGTATAATAAACGACTCCGGATGTAACTTGTACACTATCCAACATAATATTGCGTTCATTCTGCCAAAGAACATACTCCCACAGGATGTGATGTGCGGACTGTACAAATTCACAGTTCGATGTAGACCACTGACACAAAGGCAAAGTTTAAAAGAATACAGTTAAGAGCAGAGTGTATAACAGTATACGTACAGCGAGTGTGTCGTGCGCGTTGAACCGTCTCTCTAGCGAGTGTTCGTGCGGAGGCGGCAGGCGGACGCGGATCCGCGCCACGTCGCCGGCCGCCGCGCTGCACGCCGGCTCGGGCGGCACGCGCCGCGCCGCCAGCGAGCGCTCCGCCTGACACACACACACAATTAACTCACATAACCGTAACCGTAGCTATTATTAGGCCCTTTCTTATACAGTATGTTAAGAAAACCCTGTCCGACCCATAAGGATAATAAAGGTTAGGTAAACACATGACCAAATATAATATAACATTTTACGTAATCATCATAGTACCAATACAATTGAATTTTGAAATAATCTTTTTTTCCCGCGAATTAATTCCAACTTCCCCGAAATTTGGTAATTTTTAAAAAAGTGACAACACCGGTATTATTATGAGCGAATAGCAATGCGACCACGTGCCGTGTGCCCTGCCGCCCGCCGCCCGCCGAAGGGTGCTTACGTACATTTATTAAGTTACCTCTTTTTGCGAAATAATATTTATTGTTTTAGGGTTTTTTTTTAAGTTTAGCCCGGTTTTGTATCCATTAATAGAATCAGTTATCGATACCTAACAACACCTTCACGGGTCGGACAGGGTTTTCTTAACATACTGTATAACAAGTTCAATAAACTATTACATATATACAATATGTAAAGAAAACCCCATCCGACCCAAAAGGATAATAAATATTAGGTATACACATGACCAAATAAAATATAAAATTTTATGTAATCATCATAGTGATAATAGTAATGAATTTTGAAATAATCTTTTTTTCCGCAAATTAATTCAAGATTCCCCAAAATTTGGTAATTTTTTAAAAAGTGACATCATTTTTGATGGAGCGAATAGCGAGTCGACCAAGTGCCGTCTGCCGCGCCCCCCTTCACCAGCGCATGTATGCCTAAAGTTAATACCTTCACGGATCGGACAGGGTTTTCTTCATATCTCGATGTTAGAAGCAGTAGGTCGTCGACCTAATGCTTCTAAAGTTGAGCTATAGATACGACCTAATGCTTTTAAGGTCGCGATATACTGTATTTATGTAATTGTAAAGAAATTCAATAACCACTTGATTCTCCCAGTGGGCCTAAACATCCACAGTACTATGGTTATACAGAGTACTTTTTTAATTGATGTTAATTAAAATGCATCAAATGGACTTACCTCTTTCTTAGCTTCTTCCATTTGTCTTTCAGACTCCGCCCGTTCTATTTCTTGATTTCTTTCTAGTTCTATCTTTTTCTTTTCTTCTTCCTTAGCTCTGAAATAGGTAAAGCGTAAAATTAACTCATATTAAACAATAAATGGAAATGTAAATATGCAACTCAAAACTATACAATATCTAAAGAAAACCCCGTCCGACTGATAGGGATAATAAAGGTTTAGGTAATCACATGACCAAATAAAATTTGAAACTTTACATGATAATCATAATAACAATACTAATGAATTTTGAACTAATCTTTTTTCCGCGAACGAACTCCAACTTCCCCAATATTTGTTTTTTTTTTTAAGTGACAAGGACAACCATTTTGGACGGTATTATCGGTAGATACCTTGTATGAATGAATGTAGAATACTGGCGGCATTGTGTTTGAATGCGTGCCCTGCCCCCCGTCGCCCGCGCATTTATTGCTATGTCAGTTACCCCCTTTTGCGAAATTATTTTTATTTTTTGGGGGTATTTTTTTTAAGTATAGCCCGGCTTTGTTGGCGTTAGTAGAATCAGTTATCGATACCAAACAATACCTTCACGGATAAGACAGGGTTTTCTTTACATATTGTATTTATATTTATGCATATGTATCATTAATTCATTAATCTTACCTGTCCACTTCTAAACTGCGTTGGTATGCTTCGTCCTGCTCCCTCTTGACGCGTTGTCTTGCATCTCTTTCTCTCTCCATCTTCGCCTCTTCTTCTCGCGCCGCGCTGAACCGTTCTAAAGCTTCTACTAGACCACCTAGTAACTCTGATACGCCGACATTACCTGTAAATAGCAACTTAAGTTTATCCTACCACAAACAATAAAATTAATTACGTCTTCTTCTGTCGTGAAAGATTAATAAGAAAGTGGACAGTGGCGCTGAGTGCTTTGTTCACAAATGATTAACTTAAATTTAAATTTAGTGTTGAAGTTGCGTACCATGGACTCTTTTATGAAACTCCGTAAACGCATAACTATTTATATTTGAGACACATACAATCTGTACAGATGTTATTGATCGACTGGCTTTATAAATCTACCTATCTGTAATTGAGTAACCTGAGTCTTGTGATCTCATGATACTAAAAAGGAAATGTGCTGTAGGCACAAATTCATTAAGACAAACGACGATACTAGCGTATCGCAGGTTCGATTCCCGCACGAAACAAATTCTTCTTCTTCAGCATATAGAGGTCTACTGTTGGAGAAAGGCCTCTCCCAAGGCTTTCCACGATGACCGGTCTTGTGCTGCCCGCATCCATCGGCTTCCCGCGACCTTCACCAGGTCATCGGTCCACCTTGTTGGGACTTCCCTACGCTACGTCTTCCGGTACGTGGAAGGCACTCCAGAATCTTGCTGCCCCTTGCGGCCATAAAAACAAAGACTTACGGAACAAATATTTGTACGGCCTAGGTAGTTGTTCCGAATTTAAAACGTCGTCCCACACTAGGAATTTCTCCTGTATCGTGGGTAAACACACCCGCAAATTCTTGTGTGGGGCAGTTTTTTTTTTAATAATTACTCTAACACTAATATTACACTAGAAACTTTTACTGATTAAAACCCAAACGTGTACCTTCAGTTGCTTGTGCGTCAGGGGCCACGGAACCTCTTTCGAATAACGCACGACCCTGGCAGATAACTACACATCTCAAACTACAACTTTGAGGAGTATAGCTCTAATAATGGTAACACAATGTTAGTTGTGGTGGCCTATTGGTTAAAACACCAGCCTCTAAAGTATGAGTGTGCGGGTACAGTTCCAGGCCAGGTAAGTACAAAAGTAACTTTTCTAAGTTATATGTAAGTTCTAAGTATATCTTGGACATAAAACATATTAAGGAAACCTGACTTTAGTCTGAAATCGCCAACCCGCATTGAGCAAGCGTGGTGATTACGATCAATCCTTCTCTGTATGAGAGGAGGCCTGTGCCCAGCAGTGCGACGATAAAAAGGTTGATATTGATGAATAACACTGTTATCTTTCACTCACCATTGATAACGGAGTATATTTCGGTGTTGGACCGCAGTCGCATGATGACGACAAGCGCGGGCAGGCGGTCCACTGGGATGTTGCGTATCGTCATGCTCGCTACCGGCCCTAACGCGTTCGCCACTGACGATAATAACCTAAAACATAATACAACATTCATTGAAACTTCTTTCCAGCGGAAGCACTAGGTAGTAGCGAAGGGAGGGCGTTTTAGGGGAACTGTCTTATGTAATACTCTTCGTACTGATACTAAATACACTACAGGAAAACTGTGAATATTGTATAAAGCCCCCGATGATGCGGTTTTTTTAAATAGATAGAGTGATTAAAGAGGAAGGTTTATATGCATAATTACATCTATTAAATTGTGGAGAAATACTATTATTTTTGAGGTTTCTAATATGATGTCGGAAATAATTAAATTTTTTCCGCGTTTGCAGTGAAACGCAGGTTGAATCCTACGAGATTTATCAAAATAATGTACTAAATATTATACAGATTGAAATGGTCTACAGAAAAGGCAGCGATGGTATATGTCTGTCTCTTATGGATATCCCACAATAAAATTTTTTGTCATTTACGTTTGACGGCAAATATTGGCTAATTTTCGAAGCGATCCAATTTAATACCTTAAATAATATATTGTTGATTTCATATAGATCTATATCGCCCTTTACAGTATACGATTTAAATGAACATATTCGAAGATATTAAAGATTTCAAAATTGATAGGCGTCGCTTTTGCGGCGGTACCGACCAGCCGGGGCGGCGGGCCGCTATGGTCTTTTATATAACGTTCACACTTTTTCTGTGGTGTATTTAGTATCAGCATTGCACCCGTGCGAAGCTGGGGCGGTTCGCTATTACAATATACACTATGAAGATTGCGTCCAGTTGGGTTTGGACCGAACGGACCAATGTGTGGTCCAAACGATCTCAACTAATCGCAATCATTTGACAAAAATGTGTTCGCCGATTAGGGGGCTGAAATACAACCTATTAGATATTTATTGCCTTATTATTGGTTTGTGGTAAAATCCTAAAGGACTACCTTCATTGTGGCAGTGACAGGGCACTATTTATAGTTAAAACTCTCAGTGTTCCACCTCTACATTTGGAAAGGGGTCTGGAATATAAGCATTCAAGCTCCCCCGAGATGGCCACAGATTATAGCCTTTAAGATGTAGCTGCTAAGGTCGAGTATTGCTTGTATCTTACATGTTATTGTTGTCAGGGTGTGTAAGGTCCCAGCCATACACTATGAAGTTGGCGGCGAGGGTCTGAAGTACTGCCTCGCAGCCCAGTAGCTGTGCGCAGAACACGTTGGATAACACCGATTGCTCGTGGTGCAAGTATACGCCCAGGAGTTTTCGCTGAGGAATAAGATATGAAGAATGAATGAGGAATGGATATATTTATATGTAGATAACAGACATAATAAGTCCACAAATATATACGTTATTTTTTGTATATAATATGCGATACCTAAATATATGTAGTTTGTTCAGAATAAGGAATTGAATCGATTCCAATAAGTATTTATACACCGTTTTATATTTTTTCCCCAAATACATTTAGAAATTGTTGCAGAGTGGTTACGATAGATCATAGTAGTTGCGCGCACGTCACACAGTTGACGCCAGAGCTCAACGCACCACGCTCGCGGCTCGAGCTTTGACCATATTTTTGTTGGGACAACCAAGTAGAAAAGCAAGCTCATAACTTTGTGGTTTTTCATTATATCTTTTTGAAATTTTGTACATACGATTCATTACTTAAAAATACTGGACACGTTTCCGGTTTGTCATAAACGAAAAATAATGTTGTATAGAGGGTCTTACCATAAAATCTTAATCACTTTTTTAATAGGTGTCAGTGTCAAGTCAAAGTGCAGATGATGATGTGTTTTAAGCCCGGTATCCACCAAAATAGGAAGGAATCTATCACAGGCCTTCCTTTAAATTCCACGGAGTTATTATAAAGAGTGTTACCAACCTCTTTGGCAGGTTTAAGACAGGACTCCTTGATGGCATCCTGCAGAGTGCCCTCAAAGAAGTGAGGCGTGTTGGGCCCGTATCGCGTCCGGAACCGCTGAGAGAACTCGATGCAGCCTAGTGCCTCGTCTTCTACGCTATCTGACACTACAATATAAATAATAAGCATTAGAATCCATGTTATAATACTCTTTTATTCTAGAGTTAAGCAAATTTTAAAATTAGTGGATGAGTGAGCAAAATTAAAAAAAAAAAACACAAAATTGAAAGATTTTTCTCAGGTTACATAGTTCACCATAGTATTTACTTAAATGTGACACAAGAAATTTATTTGCGTTAGAATCATTTCCCATATCTGACAAAATAGTATCGTATTACCAGGCTATAATGTGTGCAATGTTAAAACACAGCCTCTCTTTGAAAATGAGCTGTAATCAACCAGTGTCGATTAGTAGATGTCACTTGTCTTCCAATATTTGGTTCTAGGACACGCCAGTTCCTTCACGATGTTTTCCATCACCGTTTTTAAAGATGGTGATGAAATCATTTATGCAAAGAGGATAACTGGGCTCGAACGTACCACCTACAACTCGGCTTTATAAGTAAATGGCCGTCAACCCTTTGTTTTTCCGGGGTGGGAAATCTTCATGGGGTCTGTCAGACCCCACTGACTAAAAACCACCCCAGTGTTCTATCTCACACCTACACTGGGGATTACGAGAACGAACACTGCTTCCGCAACCCCCGATTGTTGCCGACCCGCTGTGGGCCTCCTCGGGAGCTGCCGTTAACCCTGAGCCAACACTGCTCTCGGAATGTAGTGATTGTGTACTCACTAAGCGGCTGCAGCCTTTCTGACTGCACGAGGTCGACGAACATATTGTCATCCTCGCCGGTGTACCCTTCAGCTGTGTCCTCTATCTCCTCGACCGAACTATTTTCACTATCTGAACTCTCGACGATTATCTGGAAGTATTACAGTCTTTGTTACGGAAAGAGTTTTCACGACTGCAGGGGAGCATAAAAGCTAAGGAATTTATTAGACTTTCATGAACACCTTTAAAGTAGTCTGTTTAGTATAAAGAAAGTCAAACAGGAAGCGTGTTAGTTAAGATGAGGACCAGGAATGAAAGGTTAAGCAATTTCTCAAATAGTTTAGTTTGCCCCCTTTGAACCATCAATATACAGTATGTTAAGAAAACCCTGTCCGACCCATAAGGATAATAAAGGTTAGGTAAACAAATGACCAAATATAATATAAAATTTTACGTAATCATCATAGTACCAATACAAATGAATTTTGAAATAATCTTTTTTTCCCGCGAATTAATTCCAAATTCCTCGAAATTTGGTAATTTTTAAAAAAGTTACAACTCCGGTATTATTATGAGCGAATAGCGATGCGACCATGTGCCGCGTGCCCTGCCGCTCGCCGCCCGCGGAAGGGTGTTTACGCACATTTATTAAGTTGCCTCTTTTTGCGAAATAATATTTATTTTTTTAAGGGGATTTTTTTTAAGTTTAGCCCGGTTTTGTATACATTAGTAGAATCAGTTATCGATACCTAACAACACCTTCACGGGTCGGACAGGGTTTTCTTAACATACTGTATAGAGTGAAGAATAAAGTCATTTAACGTGTAAATTGACATATGGATGCTCAACCTTTTACATCCTCGACATAACAACACTGCTACAAGGACCTTTTTGCGATTGGACGTGGACAGAGGGCCCTATTGGTTGTATGCGCCATAGGGAAGATCAGTCAAAGCTAAGTGTAGATGGCGTGACGGTGTCTTCGGGTTTTTATATTAAATTTATTTTAAAAACTCATGTTAATAAGTTTCATTACTACACAGCTGTCAGCTGTGTAGAATCTAGCAAATTAAAATCCCTACGGTCTAAAACAAATACATGAATAAACACGAAATTCAACAGATATTCCGTTTCGATTTACAGAAAAAAGACCTTATATCTGACTCTCCGACTGAGTTTGAGTTTCCGACATATTAACTTCGAAAATTGTTTTGTTAAAATAATTCTCCCCGAATAACTAATTTCTCTCTTCGGAAAATGGTTGATTACAATTTCCGAGTATCTAAGAACACAAAAATGAGTAGTTTACTCAAAAATAATAACCTCCTCACGCCTTGTATAAAAAGCTTTTTTCTAAAACTAAAACAACGCCAGCCTGAGGATTCTCTTTCCCATTGACCTGTGAAGAGTTTTGAAAAAACTAGATGGCGCTAGTATCGTTTTTAAAGATTCTAGTAGATCTAAAGTTTAGATCTACTAGAATCTTTAGATTCTAAACATAGGTTAGTAAAAGGGTCCAGTACCGTACTATTTACCCTCTTATACTCTTTCTGCTTGCCAGGCGCGCGTCGCACGGTGAGCTCATGTTGAGGAAGATCTAGATGAGCCATTGCTAAAATTGTTTCATCCAGCCCTGAAACTGAGGGCCAACCTGTCCATTGCTGCGGAAGACAGAAAAAAAGAATTTAGATTAACATTCTCCTTCATCATTATCCACCTTTTTTTTTATCGTCCCACTGCTGGGCACAGATCTCCTGTCATACAAAGAAGGATTGAGCGTAATCACCACGCTTGCTCAATACGGGTTGGCGATTCCAAACTTATAAAAGTCCAAGTTTCCTCAAGATGTTTTCCCTTCACCTTCAGTCACTGGTGTCCAAGATATAGTTAGAAAGTACATATAACTTTAGAAAAGTTACATTGGTACTTGCCTGACCTGGCATCAAACCCGCACACTCATACTTGAGAGGCTGGTGTTTTAACCACTAGGCCACCACGACTACCTTACATTCTCCTTACGTCAATTTATTTGAGGTCGGCGGAACATGACAGTTTCTTCGACACAAAGCAATTAAAACAGTGTCAGTTGCCATTAAAGATAAGTATAGTTGAACAATTTTTCTAAAAAAAAAATCTGGACAGCAGTATTTGAAATTTGTAAAATTTTTCTATACAATTTGTATTGGTGAGATAATGAATGACCAATTCCAAAAGGTTTCAAGGTCAGATACATAGGCATCCGGTAAGACTACAAGCTGACCCATTGGAAAAGTTAGAAAAAGGCTACACAGATTCAAAAAATCCCTGTAGGCCTAGTATGAGTTTTCAATACGAAACTCGATCGCCGATATCGAGCGCGTTTGGCGCTCTGATTGGTTGAGAGTTCTTACGACCTTGAAGCGGGCCAATCGTTGAGTCAAACGCGCTCGATATCCACGATCGAGTTTCATAATGAAAACTCATACTAGGCCTACTGGCTTACATTGTTGAAACGTAACAGTCAACGGAATATATGTAGGTGAAGTGGTGATATCACTGACCTGATGTCTGACTGGTATGTCTGTGAGCGAGTATATGTCGCTCTTCACCTCCTGCACAGTCTTGGTGCCCGGGTACTTGAGCGTGTACTCCTTGTCGTCTACTTTTACGTGCAAGACGTATGTTGTTGTCAGCCTCTCTGCGACCCTGGTAGATGTAACAATATGATTGATAAGTTGTACTTTAAAATAAACTGTAAGTATTGTGAGAAAGGTTAACTGAAGGAAACAATTGGTTCGGGTCAAACGATTGGAGACTTGTGTCTCAACAGTGGGATCATTCTTGACCAATTGTTTGACCTTCAGCTAAGGTCAAACAATTGGTCAATAATGTTTCCACTGTTGGGATACAGGTTTCATCAAGGAGAACTAACTGGAGGTCTTTTTTTTATTATAAACTAGTGCTTGACCGCAGTCCCGCTTGAAGGTAAGCAATGATGCAATCGTTGATGATAAAGCGCACTAGTTTATTAACCCATTGCGTGTCCTATGTTCCGACGGTGGAAAATAAGAGATTTGCGCCCGACGTGTCTTATGTTCCTACGTCGGCACATAAGCGACATGGCTGACTTCACATCGTTCAAACCTATTCCTACTGTGATTGGTTCACATAAAAATACTTCTATAGACAAGTGTGACACTTCAGCCAACATAATAACTAAAATTTTTATTACTTTTCAAGCGACAACATTTAAAAATTTAATTTTTTCTCGTTCTCGGAACAAATCGTCCGCCATTTTCTAAACCCGGTGTCGTGTGTGGTCTTGTAGTGCTTTTAAAAAATGAATTTTAGAAGGAAACGGTAAGTGATTATATTAAAATTATATATCAGATTACTGGAAATATTGTGTAGATTGTGATTCAAATATTGGTTTTAGTAATTTTATTGTTTATTTTGGTGAAAAAAGTGTGAAAAGTTTATGAGGCGCCATTTGTCGTTATTGATACCCGATGTTTTCTATGATAATAGATGTTTATTTTACGAAGTATTCTACGAAATTTATATAAGTAGGTAGGAATTTTATCTAGGAAACCATTTGAGCAATGTAAATTCTCGTAATTCTAGTTCATTACACGTAAATTGAAGAATTTTGTTCAAAGTCAACAAATGCTCTGTCTCTTTCTAGCGCAAACTCACACACATGTAGCGTAAAAAGTACAGTCGCGAACTTTTCTCAATGTCCAGTTACATTATTTTTGGTAGTAAAAACTATTTTATCACTTAGACCATATTTATTGAAAGTATTTGATTTCTCATGATATATACAGGGTGCCAGGGAAACGCTTCCGAAAACGAAGACAGGTGATAAGGCTAGTGATTCTCGATACGATACCATCAAAAAATGAGGATTTTTTTTAACAATTTTACTTAAGCATTTTTCGTACACTATGCTGTGGGAACAGTTAAATGAGTTAAATGAAACCATTATTTGCGATTAAACATTTTTTTTTTCTTTACAACTCTAACAAGCTATGTATTCGTAAATACTTATCAGCTGACCCGCTCGGGTCAAATACCGCGTGCGGTCACCGACATCGCGACACGCTACGGTTTACCTTGACCTTGACGCGCTTAACCTTGAGGTCCATATCGAAGGTACTTAGATAAAAAGACAATAGTTTTAAATTGATGCACTGTCGTGAATTTAATAACAGTTTTGTATTATGTCGATAATCGATAGTAAATGAAATAAAGTAAAAGATCGCTGACATCAGCTGTAATTGACTAAAAAATTTTCATCGCATGTACAGGTGCACCCGTGAATCAATTGAATTTGAACTTTATAACAATGTAATTAAAGTCACACGATGCGTGCTCGTTTATTGCAAGAACTGGATCCTTCATTTAGTAAGTAAACCTAATCAATTTAAAGTGAATAATTAAATTAATTGAATCTAAGAAACCAGTTAAATCTTATTTAAAAGTTAGAAAATGAAAACAGTTTGTAATAAAGCATAAGTACAATTTCCTAACAATTAAAATGAATTGATTTCTGATCTCGTAATTATTCTTTTAGCATTTTCGCCTCTGTAAACACACCGCTTTTGCCGCGGGGACTCCCCAGTCCCCCAAAGCGTTTGATCTTCATAGTACCTCTTTAGTTAATAATAGTGTTCCTTACGACTCGGTTCGTGAGCTTGTGCGTTACGTTTTTAACAAATTATTTAATTATTGTTTTGTTAGTTTTAAATTTGTGTTTAGTTATTAGGTATTGTTACGTTTTTAGTGCTGTTTTATTCTTTTTAGTTATAACTTTTTGTTGTTTTAAACGATGCCTGAGGCATACGTGTACAGTGCTCGTGAATATGGTCCGTCAACGTATGGGCTGGTATTTTTAATGGACGAATTCTAGGACCAGTGTTTCTACCGCCGCGCCTCAATGGATCAGCATATCTTAATTTTATAAATGGACATTTAAATGATATGCTAGACAATGTGTCTGTGGCTGAATTTCTTCGAGCATGGTTCCAGCACGATGGCACTCCACCGCATGTTACGCGTCCCGTCCGCGAGCGTCTCACTGAGCTTTTTAATGACTGCTGGATCGGAAGGCTGGGGTTCACCCGACTTACGCCATTGGACTTCTTTTTATGGGGGTATGTGAAAGAAAGAGTGTTTGATCGGGAATGTGACAGTGCTGATGAAATGCGGGGCAGAATAGTGAGTGTTTTTAATAAACTACGTGAAGAATGTGTTCACGGATCGACACAGCGACGGGCCCGGCTTTGTATTGAAATGAATGGAACTCAGTTCGAGCCAAACCTCATAAGGTCGCAAAGGATTTAGACAGGTACGTAAAATGCCTCTGTCAGCTTTTTACAATGGACTACAATTGCGATTTTGAAAGTGATGTTTGTAAATTGCGTATAAATCGGCTCTTTTCGGCGGCGGCTCTTTTAAGCGCGAGCGCGGTAGTGCGACGTCGCCTTGCGTGTCAGTGACCTCACGTTTCGTACGCTATCCAATGCTTGTTTACGAAATATGAAGTCTTGAAAATAATCAATTTAAAGCGAAAGGTTATTGGTATCCGTTTGCATTTAGGTTGTATATAATCTACGTTCTGGCTTCGGAAGCGTTCTCCTTACACCCTGTATTATAGAAGATTTTAAATTTAGTAATACTTTATAGATTTAGATAAATAGTAGTACACTGTTACTTATTGAAATTAATATTTGTTATTATAGTCTAATTTATTTTATTGATACTTAGAATGATGGCATCACGCTCAAGATCGAGATCTCGGTCCGTCACTCCAGGGCCGAGATCCTCTGATCTTGAGCGCCACAGCCGGCGTCAGCTGCTGATGACGATGGCAGCGGACAAGACCAGCGAGCCGACGGTGGAGCCCGAACCGCGCTTGTGGTTTCCCCCTCCACCCCATTGTGTCACTCCGTGAGTATTTTATATAATGGTCGTAACACGATCCTATGTATTCTACTTATAGTATCTACAAATATACTATATAATAATCTTATTCATTTATCTTTTAGAAAACCACTGATGACGGGGCTAAAAGTCAATATGACCCCGGGGGGTACAATCAAAGTATCCGACATTGTCGAGCTAGAAAATACCCCCCGGGGCTCCATCAAAAGAAAAACGGAGCTGGAGGAGTCAGTACAGTAAGTGTTGCTATGACACCTCCGTAGTCAGACTCTTTTATTAGACATGGTTAAGCTCACAATGTTTTTTTTTTTTTGCAGTATTGGACACTTGGAACGGGGGGCCGCGTGCGATTTAGACTGGGAGGATGGAGATGCGGTGATAAAGGAACACTACGAGCATGTGAAGCAATGGATCAGTGAGTTGCCACCGCCAGAACCTTCCTCGGGATACTCCCGTATCTGTAGGACGCCAGTTTCAGATGTGTGCTCTGGTAGTGCTGGTGCTGTTATTGTACAGGCTGCTGAAGCTAATCCTTCAGAGCCTGGGCCTAGCGGTAGCCACGGGATACTAGTGCCGGCATCTGAAACAAAAGATGTTGTCCCGTCCGTGTCGGGTTGTACGGCAACATCTATACGGCGGGTTACATATACGGGGAACGATGGTAGCGATTTGGATTCAGATTTTGACGATGAGTTTAATCTGGATGAAATCGCTGCTACCGGTGGTATGTCGAGGACTATTCCGGATGACGAGGAATTGGATGAGCCTACAAATCATATCGTAAATTCGATTGAGAGTGCAATGGACGACGCCATCGATCAAATGGTTGGCACCTCTATTGATTTTGAGTGGCGAGAGGACTTCGATAGTTTCCGGGGTGTAGCCGAAGTATTTTCGGGTCCTACCGTCGGGCCTATTGAAGACTACGATACGCCTTATGATGCCTTTACTGCTATTTGGGGTAAGGACATCGTAGGGCATATAGTCGCCGAAACCAATAGATATGCCAAACAGGTGATCGATGCACAAACGGCAGCAGGTACATTGAAAACGTCATCTCGTCTTCATAAGTGGACTGACACTAATGAAGATGAGATGTACGTTTTTTTTTCAATATTCATGTTTATGGGCTTGGACCCACGCACGTCCCAACATGAGTATTGGAAGTCTACTGGCTATCTCGAGATGCCCAAATTCCGAAAATTGATTCGATTTAACCGCTTCATATTGCTGAACAAATTTATTCATTTTGTGAACAATTCTGCAGGGAGCCAGGATTTGTCTCAAACTGAAGGAAATTTGCTTCCATCAAAGTTGCGGAAACTTGCACCAATTATTCGGCATTTAAATAACAAGTTTTCTAGCTTGTACAATTTGCATCCCGATATAGCCATAGACGAATCATTGACACTATTTAAGGGTCGCTTGTCTTGGATACAAGCGATCCGCTCGAAGTCTGCCCGCTTCGGCATGAAATCTTTCGAGCTTTGCGAGTCGAGGACGGGCTACCTGTATAAATTTGAAATTTATACAGGTACAGACGACAGTCAAAGTCATACTTCTGCTCCCAGTGTAGCTTTGGCTGGAAAGAGCGCTAGTGTCGTGATTGACCTACTGAAAGGCCTAGAGAATCGGGGTCACTGCGTAACGATGGACAATTTTTATAATTCTCCAGCGTTAGCGCGGTACCTAAAATTTCTAGGCTTTGATTGCTTGGGAACGTTGCGTCCAAATCGCAAGCATGTACCAATTGAGGTCAAAAACGTTCCAAGGAATGTGGCCAGGGGTAGCATCATAGCGCGCCACTGCGGTGACGTTTCGTGCATTGCATGGAAAGACACCAAAGTGGTGACTATGATCTCCACTTACCACACTCCAGAAACCTATGTAGGTCGGAAGGCTGGTAGGCCTCTTGTCAAACCTGTTGTCGTTCGTGACTACAACAACACAATGGGAGGGGTTGATCTTAAAGATCAAAAACTTTCAATGTATTTAGTTGAAAGAAAAAGGTGCGTCAAGTGGTATATGAAAATGTTTAAGCGGTTGTTGAATGCAAGTGTTTTGAACGCTTACATTATTTTGTCTGCTTCTTTGAAACGTCGAAATATGCCTCCCATGACGCATCGTCAGTTCCGAGAACAGTTGGCCAATTCTCTTGTGGAGAATCATTTCCAATTTCCACAAGAAAATTTGCCATCGTCCGAGGAATTAACGAGGCTTAGGCGAGATTTAATTAACGTTCCAAAGAATCAGCCCAGAAACAACCGCAAACGGTGTATTATTTGCTACCGGAAAGGTACAAGCAAACTGGTGACTACATATTGCGTGACCTGTGATGAGTATATCTGCTTCGAAAGTTGTTGGTTAGATTGGCACTCTCTCCAAAAACTTCCAGGGGCAGATAAACATCGTCGAAACAGGCCACGCCGTAAGTAGTATGCCATTTTGCATACGCCTTAAATATTTTCATGTGCCTCCGGACGCATCTTCCTTCCCGTGTTGTAGTATCATTCACCCTGAACCGAATTTATGTTATGATCCGACAGGTTCAGCCAAAACTTCGTGCAACTCAACAATCCAATGTCTTACAGATCGTATTGTTCCTTTTTCGTTGCATCAATGTCCATTCCCACACCTCCAATCAATCACTGGTATCGTCGGCACCGCTTGACATGGGCTGAGCTTCGCTACGCCTGGAAGATTCTCCTGTAGCGGCACTACAACTACAGTCATCTACCAAACTGAGGAAGAACTAAAATCACAATACAACATTCCGACAAGAACTGTCAGGCAATAGCCCACCGGACACAACACCCGTCCTGTCGGAGGATCCTCCTTTTTCCTTGAACGTCAGCGCAACCTTCGTTCCTGCGAGATTTGAAGACTTCTTCACTCATACGCATTCCTTGGCGACCCTGCAAGGAACATCACAGCCTTCGAGCAGCGTGACGTCATCAGCATCTTCAGCCTCACCTCTTCCTCAAGCTTTCCAGTAGCGAGTCATACAGCCAGCCGGCCAGCTTCACATGGACATACCTACCTACCACCAGCATGTATAACCTTGTGTCCGTTTGACTCTACAGCTATCTACTCCTTTTTTTTTAAAATAGGCAGCTAAATTCAGTAATCTTAATTGTTTATTGTTTGTAATGTTGATTGTTAAAAGTTCCTTTTATTAGCCTTTTCAAAGTTACATGATGCCCACTTTTAAACAAAAAAGACAAAAAATATGTATTTACATCTTTATCTCGTCTGTTTTCAATCCTAATTTATATCAATAAAAGTGTTTGTAAAAAACCTACTTATAGATTATGGATTTGTATCAATAGCTTGATAATTTAAAAATGTGTTCTTGCCCGTTCTTCTCCATAGGTACCTGCTCTTTGGAATGGACGACTAGCTTCACCTTACTGACTGACCGACCTTCTGACAATTCAAAAGTGCCTGTAACTGATTTATTTGAAATAAATGCTTTGATTTTGATTTTTTTTGATTTTATAGAATAAATATATTTATTTTTGTAAATAAATTTATTTTTTTAAAGTTACGTGTTTTTATTCCCAAAATCTTTCTTGAACAGACACATAATTACAGTTGTTTTCACAAACAACAATATCACTAGTATAAATTACATTCAATACATTCAACAAGCTTTTTCATTAAAAATAATTAAACACGACATACCCGTCAAAATAACAAGCCAGTTTTACCTGAGTAAAACTCACCCTGAGGTGATTACTCACAGTGATTCCCAATACAAAGATATACTGTCTATATGAAAATAACGTACTTACATGAATGCTAACATATATAGTTAGGAGTGAGCTGTTATCGTATCTGGGTAATTTAGAAGAGTTAGTAATACCTACTTCTTTTTGAACAAGCTGTATTATTTATTTATTTATACATGTTGCTAATATGATCGTCGCAAAAAATTACACTTGAATTGGCAGTCACGCTGACTGATACACATAACTATCCTTCTTCCAAGCTATATCACTTGAAATGACGTAAAAAATGCTAGGATATCCAAATCGAGCAAATTACCCATATACTTACACGGATGCTTGTAAAACACAAGCGGCCGCCAGCGACTTCGTTCGCGTTGAGTTAGTTATGCTCTGCTCCTATTGGTCGCAGCGTGATGTTATATAGCCTAAATCCTTTCTGGATTAATGGTCTGTCCAACGCAAAAAGAATTTTTCAAATCGGACCAGTAGTTCCTGAGACTATGCGTGTTCAAACAAAGAAACTCTTCAGCTTTATACAGCCTGGAAGGGTAAAAATCATTGACACTAAAACCATAGTTAGTTTGTTTAGGTATAAAAATGTTTATCTGTTTTTTTAAATAAATAAACGTTTTTTCTTTCAAATATTTTAAAAAGTTTCTGTTCGAGACCGGCCGTAAACTCATAGATACAATGCGCCCGAGGTACGTATCAGTGTAAAGGGCACTGACCTCTTGCACTGGCCGTCCGTTCAACCTACCTACGTAAGTTTGACTAACTAAATTCCAATAAAAACACAATACACATAACCTGTAATGTAACTTTCCCTTCAAACTCTTCCTGGCTTAGGTATTTAAAAGTTAATCACATTTTTATCAACAGTTTCATTAAAAATTATTTGTTAAATTTACATCTATTGAATAATGTAGGACACACTTACATTAACCTCAAAAGACGATGAAAAACGATGTTGGTAACTGTTTTGCCGTATTCGATGTTCGTGCCGTATGTGATAGGTTACTGTTAGGGCGGGTTGTTTCAAACGGTTGGTTATCGTAACATACGTACGTCAAAAAGTTACGTTAACGGATGATGTTTAACGTTCGTTAAATAAGAAGTGTTGTTTCAAAGTGTAGGGCGGGTTATTTCACGTTCACTTAATGCATGCGTAAAAGTTAAAAATGGTGCTAACTATCGTTAAGTCAAAAAATGAGTTGTTTCACAATACGTAAACGTTAACGCACGCAAAAAATTACGATTACGTTAACTGATGGTCTGAGCACTGGTTAACGTAACTTGTATCAAATTGTCAAGTTGTGTTTAGTCCGCCGTGGTGTCAAATAGTAAAAACAACATGAACTCCCTTTTGTATTCGCGAGTTTGGTCTTTAATTGACGATAGTAGTTCATCTGATGATGATACTAGTAGCGTAGAAAGAAAGAGGCAAGGCATTGGACGCGGGACCTCACCTCCGCGGTGTTCGGCCGCCGTACCCTCGACGCCATCGGGCCGGTCCTGAAGGATTGGCTCGACAGGCGTCATGGGTTCCTCTCCTTCCTCTCCGGTCACGGCTGCTTCGGCAGGTACCTGCACTGGATAGGACGAGAGGAGACGCCGTCGTGCCACGGTTGCGGCGCGACGGAGGACACGGCGGAACACACCCTCGCGGTGTGACCGTCGTGGGCCGTGCCGCGCCGCGATCTTGTCGCGGCGGTAGGAGGGGACCTCTCGCTGCCCGCCGTCGTCAGAGCGATGGTGGGGAGCGAGGGGGCCTGGGTGGCGATGGCCTCCTTCTGTGAGGTCGTGATGTCGCAGAAGGAGGCCGCGGAGCGGGAGCGAGAGGAGGATCCCCTCGCTCCGGCGCTCCGTAGACGGCGTAGGGGCAAGAGAAGGCGGGATTTCGCCAGCTTTCTCCCGCCCTGAGGTGAGCGGCGGGCGTGAGGCACGGGGGTGCCCGCGCCCACCTTGCACTGCTCACCATGTGGGAGCCACCGCCCCTCCTTAGGAGGGGCAAGTGAGGGCCCGCCTTATTAGGCGGATTTCACCGGCGGAGGAGTGGTAGCTCAGGCTCCGCTAGTTTCCCACTCCCCCGCCACTATGGCGATGCCGGAGTACCACTGGGGTTTTTAGTCGGTATACCGGGAGGCTATCTCCCGGGCAGTCTCACATACCCCTCCCGTCCCCCGACGGGTGGGGATGCGTAATTGTCATTTTCCCCAGCGCAAACAAAAAAAAAAAAGGATAAATTAGGCTATAAACTGAAGAAAAAAAATTACTTAAGACTAGGCTGTATGGCGTACTATTCCTTTGCCTTTTCCGTTCCTATGAACGGAAAGAAGTAAACCAAAAAAAAAAATGGGCGACTGTCATTGTGCTGTATCTAACCTTCATTGTTTATTGTTGTGGAAAAGAATTTTGTGCTATTTTTATAAAGCTATACTTTGACGAAAAATGGATACATATACACCAAAGTAAGTAAATTACCACACTCACTCATACTACTACATACATTTTAAACATAGTTACTTTGTTTAAGACCATCATCATCATCATCATCAACCTTGCTCAATGGGGGGTTGGCGATTTCAGACATACAAGTCCAGCAAACATTGTAATCTAACAAAACTCGTTTAAACTATAATTTAAACATTTTTTTTCAGAGAACGGTCTACTAATTTTAACAAAAATGAGAAAGATCGCTTTCAATCTTTGATTGAAAAATATAAAGACGTGTTGTTCTGCAAAAAAACAGACAACACAAGTAATTTTAAAAAAAACAGAACTTGGGCTGTAATACACGCAGAGTTTAATGCATGTGGAGAACAGCCAAGATCATTACGACAGTTGAAGGCAAAGTTTGATAATATGAAACGGACTGCTTGTAAGGTAATAAACATTATTATTCATTATGCACAACTTGTCCACACACTTTCGACATTGATCATTATTGTAAAGTTGAATATAAAATATTAAGAAGTTGCATGGTTCGTTTTAGGACGCCAGTCAAGAAAGACTGTCCAGAATTAGAACTGGGGGTGGACCATCTGTTCCTCCTGTACAGCCGGAACTTTGTCTGGTGGGTGGTAACTTCTGCCAGCGGCCGATGTTATGGCGTACCACCTATAAAATAGTTATTACATTGTTTCATTGTATTAAGGAGATTTTATTAATAAATACTCACTTCATTTTTTGTTCCAGGAATTCATAAAAAGCTTAGTGAAAAAAAAACTTGTCAAGACCTTAAAGCTGAAGTGCTTAAAAAAAGCATAGAACAAGGAGATACAGATAAAACACATGGAGGAAAGAAGAAAAGAGGAAAAGGCATTATATCAAAAGGAAATGGAGATATTAGAAATGAAAAAGAAACTTCTTTTAGAAATAAGTTTATTGGAAAATAAATAATTTAATTTTGTTTCAAGTATTATATTTCTGTGTAGCTGTAATACTGGAAACGATAAATTATTGTTAAATAAATCACTAGTTAGTACAATTTTCTGCTTCTTAATATCCTTGACATCCAATTGAATCAGTTTATAGCCATCACCAGGTTCCCAAAATTTATGTGAATCTGTAATTTAAAAGTACATTATTAAAAAACAAAACTTAACAGTAATGTCCTTCACTTGATTCCTTTGATTTTAATAATAGTAGTATCTAGTACCAACTTACTGGCTAAAGTAATTTTGAATTAAATTATTCCTTGCACTTGAGTCTGTGTTATTAGTTGTTAAATAATTGTTTGAATCATGAATTTCTTCATTTAATTGGACATATTCTGGTGGTTCTGCAACATTTAATTTTCGACATATATTGTGCAATACTGCTGTTGCAACAATTATGTGCTGGATATTATCTATTTTAGAACGTATTTTGGTTTCTATAATTGGAAATCGTCGTTTCCAAAGTCCAAACAACCTTTCGATTGTATTTCTTGTTCGTATTTGGCTTTCATTATAATACTGTTCTGCTTGATTTTGAGGATCATTTAAAGGAGTGAGCATGTATGGTTTCAAAGCATAGCCAGAATCCCCAAGAAGCCAATAATTATTAAATTCATTTGATTCCAATCTGCATTTTAAATTCGAGCTATTAAAAATGTGACTGTCATGAGCTGAACCTGGCCATCTAGCAACTATGTTTCTTATACATAAATTTGCATCTCCAACTACTTGCACATTAATTGAAAATGACCCTTTTCTATTTCTAAAATCTTCTGCGTTTTCACCACCTGCAAATATTGAATAATGTTATTCTTACCTATTAGTGTGATAGGTACTTACATTAAGTAAAATAAGTGATCTTCCTTACCTGGAGAAAGAATCTGAACATGAGTGCAATCAATTGCACCCAACACTTTTGGAAATCTTGCTATTTTGTAAAAGTCAGTCGCAACTGCCAACCTCTCCTCCTCGCCAGCCGGCATGTTAATGTGATGAGAAGGTAATTTAGCTAAAGCCCGAGTCACTCTGTGAATAATACGGCATACTGTTGATTTATGCAAGCCTGACATGTCACCAACACATCTCATGAAAGATCCTGAGCCATAATACTGCAGCGTTGCAAGTACCTGGTCTATGGGTTTTACTGCCAAGTTTCTGAAATATAATGGACAAATTAATTTAAAAATAAACTAAGTACATACTCATTGATTTTATTCATCATTATTAGGTATTTCAAGAAAAATCACACGTGTCCATTATGGACCCGCTAAGCGAGGTGTACCTACAAAGTACAAATTAAATCAAAAGCCAACATTGCTGGGCTAATGATAAAAATCTAATGGGTTATCTATTGTGGTAGGTTATCTACTTACTTTTCTGTAGCCAATTTTATCTCGTCTTCGATTTGGCGTGTTAACAATATAGCTACTTCCTTTGATACTCGGTACCTTGCAATAAATTCCTGATCATCCCAAAGGCTTAAATTATTAATACGTGTTTTAAACACTTTTCTCTTTCTTTCTACGCTACTAGTATCATCATCAGATGAACTACTATCGTCAATTAAAGACCAAACTCGCGAATATAAAAGGGAGTTCATGTTGTTTATACTATTTGACACCACGGCGGACCAAAGACAACTTGACAATTTGACATAAGTTACGTTAACCAGTGCTCAGACCATCAGTTAACGTAATCGTAATTTTTTTGCGTGCGTTAACGTTTACGTATTGTGAAACAACTCATTTTTTGACTTAACGATAGTTAGCACCATTTTTAACTTTTACGCATGCGTTAAGTGCACGTGAAACAACCCGCCCTTAGAGTTACAATAATCAAATTTAACGCCCTGTAATATTTCATACTCAGCATAATAAAAAATCACAGATACATAGGTACGCGTAATGGTTTGGAGATGACTATTTGTATATTTTGCATTTCTTTGTTTGATTTGAGTTTGAACCCAAAACTTACAACAATAAATATTGACTTGTATTTTATACCAAAAATATTCCATTATCCCGAAACTAGCAAAAAGTGTAAGTATTGATCTGTCCTTTATAAAAAAAAAACCGATTGAACTCCGTGTAATAAACATTAAATAGGTACAGTACTGTTGTCGATTGTACTTCACTTCGCCCACTAGCGCCCTCTTGCGCCGAAACTCAGTAACCAGTAGTTTGCCAGCCGTCGGGAATAAGAAAATGTCCGTCGATTTTTGTTTCGTAAACAAATGATTATTATAAAGTGATTAGCCAGTGTTGTACAAAACAAATGCATGTAATCGTCGCGTAATGTATTAGTGTTATCACTTATGTAGTGAGATTGTGGTTTTTGTGAATAATTGTGAAGTTTTGTGACAAATATATTATGGATGACCCATGAAAAAACTTATAATAAGGTAATCATTTTATATTTTCATCATGAAAAAGTAATATAGGATTTACAATTATATTTCATTATCATGACCCATATTCTCAGCTTTCTTATGGTGTATAATTTATTACGTATAAATAAGGAAAATACGAGTATTTTCGTGTTTTCTAACCTAAGTCGTAATGAAAAAAACGTTCCATTAATTTCTCGAACACTACGGGATATCGAGAGCGCGAAAGGCCGAGCACGCAAAAGGTTAAGAGCCTATTCATTTTAGCCCTGAAGACACTTAAATTTTAGTCAGACGGAAACACCGCCGCTGACAAATTGCTCCAGTCCCTCGATGTACGCGGTATAAAAGACGAGGCGAAACGCTTCGTCCTGTAGGCCTAGTATGAGTTTTCATTAGGAGACTCGATCGTCGATATCGAGTGCGTTTGACTCATCGATTGGCCCGCTTCAAGGTTGTAAGGACTCTCAACCAATCAGAGCGCCAAACGCGCTCGATATCGACGATCGAGTCTCGTAATGAAAACTCATACTAGGCATACTGATTGTAGTGGTGTTAACACCATATGGGCGGTTACTTGCCTTACGACGTTCGTCCGATGATGGAACGGAGATGGGGGAATTAAGTCATGCAATACAAGAAGTGATTTTTTCAGCCTTTATTTCAACACCCTCATTGAACATTGTACTATTGTTACTTCTTAAGACAGGACTCTAGTACCGAGAAATGTGAAAAATAGGTATTTGGAGAAACTATTGCCGTCGCGCCGCTTACTACCTCACCCCGTAAAGTGCGAAAGGGACAGTTGTAGCTCAGGCTAATTTTACCTACAAAAACGTTGATCAAAAGACGTTTCGCATTCCGCTGTTTTCTCTTTCAAAACACGACAGATCTCAATTATGTTATATCAAAATTTAGGGGAAAAGTATACCTATGCTTCTATTATTTTCTTTTTGTCCAAAACTTATCACATTTGTCTAATAGTCGTCTGAAAATCGCGGTAAAAATGTGTTCGGTATTTTGAAACATATTTTTATAAATTAAGTTTTGAAAAAAATCAAATGATAGGGGCACGTATAAACAAGGCATAAAAATTGGCTGTCTGTAGAACTCCGTCTACTGCCGATATTTGAACGTGATAACGTCCAAACAAAAAAAAAAAAACATAAAAAAATTACAAAAAAAAAAATTAAAACATAAAAAAATTAAAAAGGATAAAAACCGTCCGTTGCCGTCAGGAATCGATCCGCGGCACCTCTTGAGTGAGTCGATATTAATCCGAGCGTTTCACCACTCGGCTATCAATGCTTTAATCATGTATGCGAAAAACTGCTACTAATTGTTTACAACCGTGCTTTTAGGTAAATAATATTGCACTCTAAAGCTACAAGGCTAAGGTTAGTTTTAGTAGGCGTGGACTCCGTGTAGCGTCAGATTCGGCCGTTACGCAGTTTTCGCGAATGACTCCCAGCATACCGATTTAATAGACGTTATCACGTCAAAATTGTAAAAAAAAATATTGCTCTAAAAGCGTTATCCTTGAAGAAAATAGCGGAATACGTCTGTATAGTGAAAGCGCCACCGCGCCACAGCGTTCCTCTCTTAAGAAGTTAAGGTACTCACTCATCATCCGCCAAATGAGTTTCAGCAGCTTTGAGTCGTAGTACGGCGTTAGGCGGCAGGTTGAGTGACTGTAGTGTCGCGTTGCTGACGGCACGGGAGCCGCCCAGACCAGACAGCTGCTGCCGGCATATCGGGACGCCGCATCTGGCCTCCAACTCCTTTTTTAAATCACCTGCGGAAAGGTGATATACAGTGTTGCCAGTTGTAAATTAAATATCAATTAATTATATTAAGTAGCTACACTTCGAGATTATTTTACGGTGGATGAATTTTATTTTTTATTTTTAATTATATATAAACGCGATTTCGATAGAATTTGATACGCTGTCCTGAGCTGAAAGACAAAAGGGCCATTCCAACTAAGAACATAATAAAATCATTCATATTAAACCAGTTTTGTAAGCTTATAGGGGTATTGAAATTGAATTCATAGAAGGAATCCTCAACAGCAGCAGTAGCATTATGCTGAGCGATAGCCTTTTTTTGCGGATGTGATGCATATATCCGCTTTACATATTATTTCCTTGTGTTGATGATCCTACTCAGCATCAGGTTTGACAGAAGTAAACTCGTTCTTTCTTTTTTTCTTTGCAGTCTACTATAATACCAAATATTTAGGTTGGAATGGGAAGGTTTATCAGATTTGAATAGCTTAAAACCTACCCTTGTTGCTTGTCAGTGCCGGGTCCTAGGGGAAGTATCTCTTTCGGCATGGCGGGCTATAATATCCCCTAGAGTATAGCAAGATACAGACGAAAGCTATCATACTATAGATAGTACTCACCGACTGTCGCATTCGCAGATATTTTAATTTCATGTATCTTATGATTATAATGAACTTGTAGTTCTAAAGAAGGAGTGGGGGTGTAATTTAAAGGCGTCGAGGTTGATGCTTGATTACGGTCTTCCCGGTCTGCAGAATAATAATAGAAATGGTTAGTAAAGTGAGGGACTACTAGTTTTCTACAACACTACAGACTTGAAAGTTGCTGATTCTGTAAAATCTCGCTGCGGAAAGTAAGGCGAAGTGGACTGAACTGTCAATAATGTGTCTTACTGTAGTTGGAATGTCAGTTCACTTCACCTAAGTTGTTACTGTAAAACGGTTACCGAATAGCACATAAGTAATCCTCTTTTCTACTTAATTAGTACGGAGGACAGCAGGTCAAGTACCCGAAACTGTCAAAAATTTCCAATCAAACTTGAGCCTTAAAGCTTTAAACATAAAGTTGAAAATCTAATAAAGAAATCTGACAGATGATAGCAGCTTGATGTGCTGTCGTATAAATTTTTACACAGCACAGTAAAACGTGACTTAAATTCGAGTTTAAATCCGATTTATTGTATTGTACTATTTTTTAAAGCTTGATTTAGTGCCTTCGGTCACGTACGGATTTATAAGAAACTCGCGTTAGGTGATCGTCGGTGCTATACCATACAGGATGTATCTGATATCGTAACGCAAACTTCGTGAGAAGGCCACACTAATAAAATTATGATAGTCATTTATATCGTTAATGAGCGGTTACAGAAATAACAGTGTTTAAAAAAATGTGTCCGCTCGGCCTTTGCACGTTGCAAGCGTGCCGCCGCGCGTTTGTGGGTATGACGTTGACCCCTGATGCGAACTCTATTGAATCAGCTGATAGGATAGTTTTTCTAGTATTGTTCACATTGCGCTTTTTTGTGTAATTAACGAATTAATTAATTTTTACTTTAAAATCTTATTAGATTATAAAAGTATAGCAGTTATGAACGGCCTAAAGTGAAAAAACTGCATTTTTTTTTAATCGGGATAATTCCACCACTGGGGGATTCAGACTCATGTACTGGATCCATGGTACTCGTTTGTGCGTCGATGTCAGATACACCGTTGTAGTTTTCGTGCTTGTTTGAATGTTTGTTTGTTTAATATAATTCATACCTGGTGGGTGAGTTTTTGGAGTTATCACAGATATATCATCGTCTATCATCTCAACATCATGTGTGTCGTTATCATGTACTGACGAGCTGGTCGCATCTTGTGGCATCACTCGGTTGATGGCTGCCTGTAACCATAAAGCGTAGGAGTGAGTAGGACGACAATATATTATAAGCATGACAGTTGATGACGTCATCGAACCTTCTTTTTTGGGTGGATGGGGAAATCATCAAATAAATCCCGGTCTGGGCGGAGCGGAAGGGCGTGTCAGACTAAAACCTATCGGTGTTCCTTCACTTGCCTGTGCGCCACGGCTGCGGTTTCTTTTTTGACCAAGACGCAACGCTAACCCAGTCATCGGTGTTCATGGACCACGTCACGACACGTCATCGAACCTCGAGTCATGCTAGTCGATGACGTTAGCAATAGTTTGGCACACAACGTCTTTTTGTCTGTAGGATCATACTTTAGGGACGGAGTGCCATTACAAACAAAAATAATTTATTCTTCATTTTGCACACGGCTGAAGCAATCAAGACATCGCTTCATCATGATCTCAGCGTTAATCCCAGTCGTATCCGAAGCTTTTTCAGCTTTGGAGTCTGGGGTCCGCTTTACCAGTCTAACTACAAATTTTAGCTAAACTTCGATATTTTCCGTGAAGCGACTGATCAAGACATCGCTTGCCAGTCCAAAATCAACAATGGTGGTTGGAGATAAGTTCGATGTGTTCCATTTGATACAAAAACTAATTTTCAAACAAAATTCCTCGAACTGCTCCGAATAACGTAGAGCTGAAGCAACCGCGGCAAGCACTCACATGACTTTGTTAAAAACTTTCAGCTGGTGGGCGTCAGTTTATATTGATGCGAAACGTGACTTTTAACTAAATTGTAAATACAGGGTAAAAATTGGTATACAGTGTATATTAAAAATGTTCGAAAAAATAATCTAATTTCACAGGAGGCATAGCAAAACGAGCTATCTAAAAAAAATGTAAAATCAATGTAACTTTGGTGAAGGTACACATTTAAAGTTTTGTGGAGCCTCGTCAAGCGTTACTGACAAGGTATGGCATAGTCGTGACGTCACTCCTATGATGGCGCCATCGTTGACTTGCAGTTAATTTAAAAGGCTTTTAAATTAAAAGAAATGTTTCCAACCTTATTCTTACGTCAAATTAATAGCCTGTATACATTAAATGCGTACACACGTATAGTACCAACGGTGATACTTTAATGTCATCTGATCAAATCCATACCTGCATGGAATGGAAGGGAAATAATGTTTTAACATACTACAAGTTTTTATTGAATGTTATTAATTAAGATCGAGTGAAACAAGTACTTGTGGGGTTGTTCATAATCAAAGTAATAAAATCAAGAAAACTGTCGCTATTAATATTCTTTTGAAACTTATGTCTTTAATTATAAACTAGCGCTTGACCGCAATCCCGCCTGATGGTAAGCAGTGATGCGATCGTTGATGGTAAAGTGCACTAGTTTATTAAGAACCTATTCACTCAGATTGAGCGAATAGGAAAGAAGACGGCAGTTGAGCGAGGTGATGCAATGTTAAACCCAACAACACGACCAACGATGCTACACCAAAGAGAGATTGATCTGAAGACCCTCCACGACCAAACTCCCAACACAACAACATTTGGCGCATCGTACCCGGCACACATCGCAACACAACTGCTCAGACCCGTCCTCCGCACGGCTTCACCAGACATCATGCCGGAACACGACAAATCGCTTGGCGGCAAGGCTTTGTCTGGTGGGTGGTAACTTCTGCCGGCGGCCGATGTTATGGCCTACCACCGAGAAAGTTGACATGTTTAGACAAGCATAGCTGTTCACATTCATCCGGCAGGCTATTTTATCTAAAATGAAAATTCTGCTATCCTTCACCCCAATTACGGAACGCAGTATCAGTAGCAATGGGTTTTATTTTGAAGGATGTTGATAATCATCGGATTATCCACGGGTCATATCATCATCGGATTATATCGGCTCCTTATGTTCAAAAAATGACCCATTAATCGAATTATGCTCTTCAACTACCAAATTGAAACCCATTGTTACTGATCCCAATTCGCCTTCGCAGGAATACTAAGATTTTATGTCTCCTTTTCAACATCTTAAACAACCCGTCTTATCCTTCCTACCTGCGTGAGCGTTTTTCTTACGCGCGCTCTAGCGACGCACCTGTAGATCACACCTAAGATCCATCCTTAAATCTCATACTCATAAAACGATTTACTATTCCTATTCCTTCTCTGTACATGCTGTAAGATTGTGGAACTCACTCCCGCCTAACATTCGTGATTTAAACACTACAGTAGAATCCCGATTATCCGGATCAATTGAAACCAGGGGTATTCCGTATAATCGAAAATCCGGATAATCGATTTCAAAGCAAATCAAACAATATTAAAACTTTAATATATTTTTTATTTTGTAACGGATTTTACATGTGTCATTTAGAAAATACGATATATAAAAAACGAGCTTAACGATAGATAATGAATTACATAATATCTTTATGTAATTTAGAATTTTGACTGGAAATAACTTGTTATTAATCTTTGACGTAATGAATCACATCTTTTCATTGCGGCCAAGTCCCTGATGCGCTTCAGTTGTAGCAACTGTATAGGATCCGATTCGTCCTGTCTTTCAAGCCACTTAAAAGCCACATCTAGAGCTTCAAAAGCTTCTGCGTGAGATGGTACTTGACATTCTTCTCCAGTTTCAGTTTCTTCTTCATCTTCTCTCTCGTTACTGTTCAAATCCTCAATGATTTCTTCATCAGTTAAGATTTGGAATCCAGGGTCTGCACCATCGCAGTTCAGCCACTCCTTAATGCTCTCTTCATCGCACCCTTCACCAATGCTAAGAATTTTCATTGCTTCTGTTATTTCTTTAAAATCGTCGTGCAGATCAATTGAAGAATTAGATAGAGTTAATTTTAATAATTTATTCCACGCCCTTTTTAATGTTTGCGATTCCACAGAGTTCCACGCTTCTACTAGCATATAACAACAATCTTTTAATCAATCTTAGTATTAAAAAGACACAAAATAGAAATTCGGGAGATTAGGTTGCGAAACCAGCCACTAAAAACTAATTTTCGCCACTAAAAGGGGGGCCTAAACCACTAGTTTTAGTGGAAAATCCACCAAATTGGCAACACTGACCAACACTATCCCGCAAACAAATGAAGAAACTTGTCGTAACATGTCACGTTACACCGTCAAAATATTTTTAATTGACAAGTAGAGCCGAGACGACTGAGTCCGGATAATCGGATGTCCGGATAATCGATGTTCGGATAATCGGGATTCTACTGTATTTCTAATTTTAAGCGTCGATTAAAAGAGTATTACCTTTCCTCTATATTGTGAGAATTTGTTTATTATTTATACATATTTATATATTTTAGTATTATGTATTTATTTAAGTAGTATACTTATTTTTGGTTTTATTGGTTTGGCTTATATCATTATTTTAGGTTTATATGTTTAGGTATATTTAATATTATTACTTTAATAGTTATCATATTCATATTTTATTTCCTCCTTGTTCTTACACACTATTGTCTACATTTCTGTTTTACTTCTCCTTTCGCAGGTCTGCTGGAAGAAATTTCTTAAGAAATAAGCAGCACCTTTGTACTCAGATCTTCATTTTGTTGTATCTATATGTATTTTATTGTGTGTACGTAAATAAATAGTATGTTATCACGCTATTACTCCGGTAATTTTCCTTGCTCCCGACAGCGCACAGCTGTCTGTGGAATAGCGGACGTCTAGCATGATTTAAACTGACACAAATAGGGCACGATTCTCTAGTTCACAAACTAAACATAATTTAAGATCAGTACATATAAAAGTACATAAAAATATCTTCTCTACTGAAACTGGACTGCATTTTCTGGAAAATGACAATTTTGATAACTTCAGCCTAATTACGAAACCCTCTATCAGTTTCATTTTGAAGGATGTTGCTAATCCGATGCTCGTTATGTTCAAAAAATGACCCATTTTTCGAATTATGCTGTTCAACTGCTATATTGAAATCCATTGTTATTGATAATACATATTATTACGGATGCAAGGTATTTCAGCAGGGTAATAACCCTTTTTTTTTTTTTAATTTATTTATAAATTATAAACCAGCGCTTGACCGCAATGCGAAAATACCATGTAGTTTGTGTTAATTGTTGATACCATTGGGTCTAGTGCCTTATATGTATAAAAGATGGTTTATTTCGTACCATTTCATCAAATGTATTTGTTTTTTCTTTAAAAAAGAAACGGTTTTTGCTTTTAGTACAATTGTTTACTTCATTATTTGAGCAGACTGATAACAAATTGTATTAACCGCTGTACTATTTAATGTGATAACCTAATCGCCACTTTGTATTGATACACGTTAGTAACAATAAAATTATTTAAAGAAGATATTACCTAAGTTGTAAAGTCAGCTATAAAACAAGGAAATAATTTTATTATTTCTGGTAGGTTTTATTAGGCTGCGTACGCGCTGACAGGAGGCTTGCTTAGCGCCTAGAGACTTAGGTAAGTAACATCTTTCGATACACGCTAGCCTAAGTATACCAGATATTTTCTACACCGGAATTCCGTTCTTGAGGTTTTTATTTTATTATAGGAAGAAATTCCAATGACACAATTCGGTTTTATTGCACATTCTAGTTCCGATCAAATTTTTATCTGGATAAATAAAAAAAGAAACTGCGTATTTTAATTATCTCATGGTTTCTAAAGACAGTTAGTTACACTTGACTACTACTTGTGCAGGCAATGAATGGGAATAAAAAATTAGATTGGAATATTGTTTCGATCCAGGCACATAAGCAATAGAAGTAATATTCGAGATTCCTGAGGTGAGACGAAAAGTAGGGACGAGAATGACTGGAGGTACAAAGAACTAGTAAGATTCCGAGACAAGAAGAAAGGTTAGGAGAATGGCAGGTTGATTATCTCGCGTACTAAAAAGTGCATCCTACAGAAAAGTTATCCAATAAGCATCACACACATCAAGCTACTACAATAAAAAAAAAGTTTTTTATTAGATTTTCAAGTTTATTGTTATAGCAATAAGGCTGAAGGTTGAGTGGGAATATTTGACAGTTCGGGTACCTTGACCTGCTGTCGTCCGTATATTTTTAAGCAATACCTTTGAGCGTAGGTTAAATTATTCAGTAGGCCTAGTATGAGTTTTCATTACGAGACTCGATCGCCGGTGTCGAGCGCGTTTGACTCAGCGATTGGCCCGCTTCAAGGTCGTAAGAACTCTCAACCAATGAGAGCGCCAAACGCGCTCGATATCGACGATCGGGTTTCGTATTGAAAACTCATACTAGGCCTACTGGGCGACTTGTCCGTAGAATGCTAGAAAGTTTAAGTCAAAAACTGAAAGAATTCCGTAAATTTCCACGTTTTCCGAGCACCACGCAGTTAGCACAGATCTTTTTGAAAATGCAATTTTATTTGATACCATTGGTACCTATTTTGTAAATCCATAGGTTTGGGCAATTAATTAAAAATTACGTGACTTAATTAGCCGACTAAACGTAAATCAGTCACTTCAGTTGTTATTATACATTACAATTGTATATTTTAATTTTGCAATATTACAAGTCAAGTGGTTTTTTGTTTATCTTTGGTTAATTACCTAAACCGATGGAGCTTAACAAGTTTTTTTAGAAAAAATCTGTGCACGGTTTTTTTTTTTTTATTTGTGTCGCCATTGACCGGTCTATGATATTCTTATTAGAAAAGTGAAGTTATATTTTAAAAACGATATTTTATAGTTTTATCACTATAAAACACTTTCATCACCATCAACAACCTTTTTTTTTATCGACCCACTGCTGGGCACAGGCCTCCTCTGATACAGAGAAGGATTGAGTGCAATCACCACTCTTGCTCAATGCGGGTTGGTGATTTCAGACATGAAAAGTCCAGGTTTCCTCCAGATATTTTCCATCACCATGTAACCAGTCATTGGTGTCAAAGATGTACTTAGAAAGTACATATGACTTAGAAAAGTTACATTGGTACTTGCCTGACCTGGAACTGTACCCGCACACTCATACATAAGAGGCTGGTTTTATATCACTAGGCCACCACAACTTAGTAGAAAAACATAATATGGAAAAATAAAACATTTTTACTTTATTTTTTTTCCTTTTTCACTAAACTTAGTAGCTTTAAAGTAATAAATATTGCAGAAATGAAGAATTCTAGCTGGTGGTTCGACTAAATGGATTTTATCATAAAAGTAAAATGAAATGAAGTTGAATATCTATTATGACGGAAACTAATTTTGTGTTAATATCATAAAGGCTCCTGCAGAGAGGCATGAGGCGACCCTTGTAGAACAATTTCAATGAAAACTGCATGGCATTTGCTCTACTAGTGTAGTGTCGCATCTGTCTGCAACAACCTTTATTATAATGTTTTTCAAGAAGTTTCTATTCTGCAATAATATCATTTGTTTGTATTTTAAAGTCCTTAAGATAAGTTTAGCTGTTTTTCATACATTTACCATTTCAGGAACTTATTGCTAAGTAGATTGTTTGAATATCCAGCTGTAGCAGTGTTCAGAAAATTTTTACATTACATTGGCATTTACTTTAAATGAAAATGTTGCCACAGAATAGGAATTACTCTTGTATAATGAGTGTGTACAAACTTTTATACTCACATAAACAGCCAGACCCCAAACAACTTAGTAAAATGTATTTTAAATTGATTTATTACTAACTATTGTTAAGAAAAAGGTCTTAATGACTTTGTGGTTGCAGAGGAATTTGTACTTTGTGATGTATGACATTAGTTTGTTATTCCATAACTTGAAATAGTCTCAAATTCTTATTAGACACATGATCATTGCAGATACCAGGTCACATACTAACTGGTTGGATGGACCAAAGTGATAATAGACTGATCATCAGCATTTGCCTAGCCTTCTCCCCTGTGTTTGAATTGGAATCCAGTCTAGACGGTATTAGACTGATATGATACATGTTAATAACAGTCTAAAACCGTGTTGGTTAACTATCACATACTAGCATCTGTAGTTACTAGAATATGTTACACTCTTAAACTTCTTCTCTTCAAGCAGATCATTACTATCATAGAGTAGATACAGAGACTGACATGATGACATGCAGATTTTGAGAAGGTCGAACAACCATATTTTCCATTTTATTAAATTAGAACTACATTATAGGTCAAAATATATATTTATTAAGGGTTAGAGTAGGGGTAAATAAGTAAAAAATTATTGACACCTATGACATTTAAAGCTACTGAAAATATAAACAAAGCCATAGAAGAACAACACATATTGAAAGTTAGAAACCTTTTGTATAGGACCTAATATTTTACAATATGATGAATTGCTTAAAACTGTCATTCTGTTTAACATTTTATAGTTTCACAAAATAGTAAAAAAGTAGTGTACTCACGAGTAAGTCCCAATTAGCTTCTTCTAGGTGGTATATAGCTTCTGCAACATCTTCTATGGCTGTTATACCCTAGAATTATTTGCTTAATTAATATACCTAAACGTAGTAGAACAATGATCTAATTACATGTACTACGCACACGAAGAACGTAGTAAACACAAATCACAAGGTTTACCTTGTAGTTAGTAGCTTCAAGGAAGTGAACTACTATGCACAAAGAAAATAAAGGGATAATTTGTAACGTATAACACGTGTTCAAAGTATGATTCACGCCTGAAAAACCTATGCAGTTATACTAAAAGAACAAAGATATTTTGAAAAAATCTTTAAAGACTACGATAAGACCAAAGCACAAAGAGATAAACGAGAATTAAGAGTCACTGTTGTTATACACTACATAACCTTTTTGAAACACTAAAGAGTGGTGATAGGAAAGTTAGGATTTTGCTAACATATAAAGGCCCTGTTACCTGAAAATTTGCTAGAATTTCCTCTCTATTTTCTGCCATCCTGATAATATTGAGCTCAAAAAATACTATGACATTTGCGATTGCGACAAATCACTCAAACATTGACCATCGACAAACAGCAAAACCAATTTATTGCCACTATAAAAAAAGAAAATTTAATTATGTCACAGGTTAAAAATGGCATGAATCGACAAGAAGTCTTTGACAGATAAAATAAAACACCATAGACTAGAGCTAATTTAATGGCGTACCATTATGGCAGATTTAGGTCCGTATTACAGAACGTCTCTCCAAACTCAAGCTCTACTTAAACATTACTTAAAACTAGTTTCAACCAATCAAATGGCTTGAAACGAGACTTAAGTAGACCTTGAATTTTAGTGACGTTCTGGAATACGGGCCTAAAGGGCAAAAAATTTGACTTAACGCATCGTCTTCACGTGACCAGAGGGCTGGGCTATTTTTTGACCAAAGAATCGAATTAGCATCGCCATACAACGTGGGCACACTGTCTACTGCCTTGTGGGTACATTTCCTCTTGACAGCGATACGAATGAATTTTTTGATGTTCTCTTATAATTTCCTTTCCTATTTTCTAGACGTACGTTTTTTCTACGTACATATTATTATTTTTTAACTTTTTAAACTATGTAAACATTATTAATAAAAACTACATATATGTATATAACTCTTTTAAAAAAGATCTACACATAAAAAACTAAACGATTGAATATAAAACTAAATATTTCTTGTTATGTTTCTCTCCTTCCTGCAGTTCACTATTTATGTATCGGCAATGAGTATAAAAAATAAGCTAAATAGCTAATCTAGTCAAGGCCTACTTTATTATTATACTTTTGGTCTTAACTCAATAAATAAGTCAATGTTTTACAGGAAGTACAACATCTTGAAACTTTGTTACAAATGTAATAAATAAACATAAAGTATCGTTAATATTACATAATTATATTTCTTTACTTTCGTACAATATTAAGATCCAATTAATGTCTAGGTGAGATAGGAGTAATTTATACTTTTTTAAAAGACTAAAATATCGTACGACAGAAATATAGGTACCCGAAGTATAGAGTATTGTGTGGAATAATAATTTTATTGTCAAAATATTCAAGTTAGGAGGTCTTGGCGGTTAATCTTCTCCTACTGACCTCTTTGCAATATAGCCAGATTTGTAAGTATGTTACTATATATAGCTGTGAGAATCAATGCTGTCTGCAACGGGCAGCTGCCTCCTCTGCCCTCCATGGGTACGTATACGCCCATGAATCAATGTATGAATTAGAAATAAAAAATGTTGTAATTTGGGAAATTTCAGAAACTAAACTACAAGAGGTACTCCAATGTCTAGGTATGTACGGACGACAGCAGGTCAAGCTACCCCCAAAACTGCCAATTATTCCTAATTAAGATCTAATAAAGAAATCTGATAGATTGTAGTAGCTTGACGTGCTATCATCTGTACCATCATCCAGGAAGGAATATGTCCAATTATTGTAATTAGTTTGGATAGTTCATCCTGACTAACTTTTAATGTATTGTCACGAATTGTCGCATTCTATGTCATCATCAACCTTTTATCGTCCCACTGCTGGGCACAGGTCTCCTCTTATACAGAGAAGGATTGAGCGTAATCACCACGCTTGCTCAATGCGGGTTGGCGATTTCAGACTTAGTCCAGGTTTCCTCAAGATGTTTTCCTTCACCTTCTAATCAGTCATTGGTGTCCAAGATATACTTAGAAAGTACATATACTTAACTTAAAGTTATATTGGTACTTGCCTGACCTGGAATCGAACCAGCACACTCATACTTAAGAGGCTGGTGTTTTAACCACTAGGCCACCATGACGGCTTCTATGTAGCTCGACTCATTTCACTCGTTTTTTTTACCGTATCCTTGGTATGTATTATGTATGTGCCTATTACTAGCTGCACCCCGCAATTTCACCCAAAAAAGTTTGGAATTCGTAGGAACATAGGGATAAAATTCTAGGTATGCGCTGCCTGTGTGCCAAATTTCATTCAAATCCGTCGAGTAGTTTTTGCGTGAAAGATTTACAAACATCCATCCATACTTAGAAACTTACGCATTTATAATATTAATAGGATGTTAAGTAAGTACTTAGTTGCTTACCTAAGTACGTGAAGGATGCTATACAGCTGTAAAAAATATGATAACTCAAAGGTACGATCTGGAATAGTAATACAGTCCGTTTGACCCAAGATTGCGACAGTTGAAAAGCGCGTAAGCGGCTCGCGCACGCGCACTTCTCCGTCCGAGCTTGCGCGCAATCGAAATTTTACGCGGGAAAATAGTGTTACAATAAAAGTTATAACATCGCGGTAAATAAAATTGCAAATTATATTATCACATTCTATTTAGATTAGTAGATTTTTTTAGTAATATATTGTATTGTTCTTTTTTACATTTTTACATATGAAAAACCAATCAATAATTTAATTGCAAAAAGAAACAGTCCGTAATTAAAATAAAAAAATATCTATGGCTGATTATTTTGATTACACTAAATAAAAAAAGAATGTGAAGCATTATTATTACTGACAATTTACATTTTTTTTTAATGATTTACAAAAAAGTATGGTGTTTCAGCAGATATGGCTACTTCAGCCATGTGCGCTCGAGCCTTGGCGCTACTTGCTGTGGTGGTGGTCACACAATCACTCACCATGGATGAGGGTAAGTCCAATGATTAAGTTATAATAAATAAATATTTACATAAACACCTTTTAACGAGGTCGAAAACAAGTGATCTTTAGTATCACTATGCTATCACTGAAGTCATAGGGTGACAATTATTATTTTTATTTAATATTTATCTGTATTAGAATATTGTTCCAAATATAAACAAAGAGATAGATTAAAATAATTAATGGTATAGGTTATAGCAGTAGGTGAGTAGCAATAACAAAATTTTAAAAGCACTAATTTATAAAATAAAAAAAAGAGATTTCACAACCATAGTGATCCAAAGATGTTTATTTATTTAGAACGTTTAAGTTCACTATAGGGGTTTTTTCACAGGAAAACCAAGATGAGTGTCAGGCGCATTTTTCATTGGACATTTAAAATTATTTATAGTGTCGTATACTAAATAAAAACGCGTGATTTATGTAGTAAAAAGTGCATTCAGTGAATAATTAATAAAGAACATTGAAATATCGCAGCATAGTGGCCATATCATGGCTTTGCATCAAATCACCTAGTAGGCGGCTCACGCGGCCGTGTTTCTAACTGCCATTGGCGATATCCGCCATTATTGTGAAATAAAATTTTTAATTTATGAATTTCTATAATTTGTTACACGTGTTATTGGCAAAATTGTGGTATCTAACCACAGAGGCCATTGAAGAGTTGAAATAGAGAGAAAAGAAAGAAAAGTTTTTTTTTAAATAATTATAAACTAGCACTTGACTGCAATCCCGCCTGATGGTATGCAGTGATGCAATCATTGATGGTAAAGCGCGCTAGTTTATTAAACCCATTCACTTAAAAAACTTAGTGAATAGGAAGAAAGACGGCAGTTGAGCGAGGTGATGCTAATTTATAAACCCAACAACACGGCCAATGATGCTACGCCAGAGGGGAAGTAAATTGAAACAATTGAACGTTATTTTGACTTCAGTGTGAACGAGTCTGCACTTACGAAACAGCCTAATTATTACGATAATGAGTTCATTCAAGTCGGTTTTGTTGGAATTAATTTGCTCAATCTGAAAGAGTAGAGGTCGTTAAGATAGAAAATATACTATAAATAAAACAAAGCCAGTCCATATCTTATCATTTGGAGTAGGCGTAGGAGTCGGTTGAAGGAATTTGACTACAACTACGTACTAGTTAGGTTACTGGTTAGTAGGAGGTGGCCTAGCTACATTTTATGGGTTTGCATGCAAATACTTATTTAATTTTATAGATATTTTAACCTTAACATGGGTAAATAAATTGAACGAGTAAATTAATCGTACATAAATATTTATGACCTCATTAATTATTTACAAAATCACATATTCTATTTTGTTATCTACTTATCTCTTAAGGAGCTTCCTAATGATTGAACAGGATATCTCGCGTAGCTTTTTTTTAAATTTGGAGGTCTGTGTAGCTAAACATGTGGATGTATCAAAACCAGACTGTGACAATTTTATAAAAAATATGTTCAAGGCAAATAGAGACCTACCTATCTTAAAATATGATTCATTAACAAATCCATTTGAATTTACAGAATAGGGATGGATCCAAGGTATGAAAACGAAAAAAATAATTAGTCCGTCTTATAGATAATACAAAAAATTAAGACCCGTATTTTTTATTTTCTAGAAATTACCAAAAACTACTGAGATATAGCGTATTAAAGTTACGGAGTGGGGGCTAATTACGTCACGCCGTGGTATATTTTGCACCACGGCGTGACGTCATGCGACATTTCAAATCAATATATCTTCCTAAGTATTTGAATGAAATTAAAAATACGTGTTCAATATTTTTTATAAATCTATCTGATGGACATTAAATTATTTTGTGCCCACTACTGGGAAACAGGCCTCCTCTCGGTGACAGGGAGTGGGCTGTAATCTACCACGCGGGCACAGTGCGGGTTGGAAGTTGTCACATGTCTTCGAAGTTTTTGCCACTAGGAAGTGCCGGTTTCTATTCCTTCAACGCTTTGAGAGGAGTGGAGAAGAAATAATTTACACAAAGTAAAGCGCCTGACGGGGTGTTTTTTTTTTTCGACGCCTAATGCTGATGGGGCCGACGGGTTTTCGAGTGGCGACCACGCACCGAAAGACGTAGCGTGGGTAGGCCCCCGACAAGGTGGACCGACGACCTGTTGAAGGTCGCGGGAACCGCTGGATGCGGGAGGCGCAGGACCGGTCGTCGTGGAGAACCTTGGGGGAGGCCTATGTCCAGCAGTGGACGTCTTTCGGCTGAAATGATGATGATGAAAGCGCCTGACGGGGTTCGAATCTACGAACTAATCAAATCAAATCATCTTTATTGTGAACTATAGGTATACGTCATAAATACAGTTCTTAAATAATTAAAGTAAGTTCATCTATGTTCCGCCGTTGAGGCATACAAAACTAGAGCGATGAGATGGACATAGTAGAAGACAATTATTGGAAGAACGAAGATTCCTATTATGTGCAGATCTAAATATTGAATCTTCGTTCTTCCAATAATTGTCTTCTACGATGTCCTTCTCACCGCTCTAGTTTTCTTAAGTCTTCATTTCTTGTCCAGGCGGTTTTCCTTTGGAATAATAAATAGTCACATTAGTCTAGACACATTTTTAAATACTCCAAATTATAAATACATACGAATTCAATTTCAAGTCATTTTGGTCATAATTCATTATTAAAATGTTAGGTACAAATTATATTCTAACATACAAATTTAAAAAATTATAATTCATTTTCCTTTCTGTCTCTCTGACATCATAATAAGATTTTTCTATTAATAATGTATGTAGTTTCTTTTTAACTACCTACAACTTTGTAAGTCGCGGCCGATACCACTGGGCCACCGCGGCTCTGGAAAATTAAATTCATCAATACATGTTATTATAATAAGTTAAGTTTGAAATATTTGTGAGGAAGGGCACTGAAGGACAAAGGCCGCTCTTTCTCCTTTCCTAAGGATGGATTTCGAATAAAAGCATGCAATTTTTCAACATGTTGATTGACTAGATCCTCATTGTTGTCTTGAATCAGCATCCCACCTTTTCTCATCCGCAAGCTTTTTATGCGTCAGAAATTAAAATACTCACCCCCAGGAACAGAAATACATCAGTCAAAGTAAACATAAATACCCATTAGGACAGTCGCGATACTATTCTTGGGGTCATTAGCGGTCGGGGAGAAATAGAACGAATGCACACATATAATCGCATAATTAGATGGAACGGAAATCCAGGCATTTTCTTAGGATATGGGCTGGTAGTTCGACGACTGTCTTTACGTATTGCAACAGCTTATTGCAGATTATTTTCATTCAGTTGCCTGTTCTGTTCTGTGTACTTGGTTCTTTTTACTCCATTGTAATGTATAGAGAACCTACTACCAATGGTTTGGCAATTAGGTATGTTTAACGCATCAAACTAGCATCGATATTGTTTTTTCTTTATTGAACTAGGTTTCTAGTTTTTTTTTTAATAATTATAAACTAGTGCTTGATCGCAATCCCGCCTGATGGTAAGTAGTGATGCAATCGTTGATGGTAAAGCGCGCTAGTTTAATAAGCCCATTCACTCAAAAAACTGAGTGAATAGGAAGGAAGACGGCAGTTGAGCGAGGTGATGCAATGTTTAACCCAGAGAGAGATGGATCTGGAGACCCACCACGACCAAACTCCCGACACAACAACATTTGGCGCATCGTACCCGGCATAGATTTTCCCGTGGGAAATTTTTCCAGTATAAAAAGTACCCTATTATTTAATCCGGACTTCTAACTTTACGTCTGGAAAATTTCAAAGCAATCAGTTCAGTAGTTACGGTGTGAAAGTGGAACAAACAAACAAATAAACTCACTTTCCGATTTATAATATTAAGGAAGGATTTGGTTATTTTATATCCATATCTCCGTTCTGATCTTCTTCATGTGTCAGACAGATTTTGGCACCCTGAGTTCGTTTCAGAGCATGTTCTAAATCTATATTAGTTTGTATGTGATATACTTAATATACTTTACACTATACGAGTTCATCGATGCATTATACTGTCTGTGATTTACGGATTTGACGTTGTTTTGCACTGTGTTTTAGAGATTTGATCCTTCCTAGAAGGTTTATATGTAGGTATAATAACAATAAAGTACTGTATATTGAAAGAAGAGAGAGAAATATTGATGTTACACAAGTCGTAAAAACAGAGCGAAATAGGGACGGGTCGCGATAATACCTCTAAGCTTGTAGTAACAAACCGTCCTCTATACCAGTATGATTAGGTGCTAAATGGTCCTCTAGTCCCTAAAGCACCCAGCTATATGTTGTTATGATAGACAAAGCCACTGAATTTCACCCAGTGAGGCAAACAAACCCGTCTCGTAATCTATTTGTCACGCTTAGTTAGGGCTGTGTTGAGTGACCTCAGGATTAAATGATATTAACATGGAGGAATATTAGACTGTTGTAGGAGAAATACCTGCAATACAAAATGTATTTAGGTATGGTCCTTTTGTTTCAATATTGGCGTAACTAATTTGGTGTGAATATGGTGAATCCACCACCACATGCCTACCTATTTAAGATTCACGTAGAGTTATTTAACTGGATTACCTATTTTTAATTTGCCTACTTGATCTTATATTGATTAGGATTATCTTCTTGCGCTTATTCAAATTTCTTTGGGGTCGACACAGCAATCAATTTTTCTTTTAACCTTGCTCCTCCTGTTTGTTTCTTTTCATAACGGGTAAACTTTTCTTTGTGCCTACAGCTACCGCCTACAGCTATACTATTATCCTAATTATTCTGCATTACAAGTACATATTCCAATATTGCCAATCGCAAAAAAATCGTATTTTATCTAACGTCATAGAGTAACACATGCTACGGCTAGTCCGCTGTTGGCGTGTGTTGCTCTATACCTACCATTAAACAAAATTGTTCCGTTACTTTTAGACAAGCTTCACGTTTCTGTCCTTTAATGTCACCAGCATCCATATGCAAAGTGATACAAAATAATATATAAAGTGTGAATAAAGCAGAGTCATCACGATAATCAGGTCAAGAGACATATGGTAGCCCATATAGGGAGCATAATACTGGTTTCACACAATGCTCAAGCGCATCATTATGTTTACAATCTTGTGGTTACGATTTTGTTGTGGGTGTCGTAATCCAGCTGTGAGTCAAAATTACTGGAATTTGTTTACTGTTAAGGAAAAAGAACTTAGTGAAGGGCCTCCAATAATACCTACTTGGATGTTACATGTTACCTATAGTAAAGTAGTAGCCAGCCTGTGGGTGTTTTATAGGATGCATTTTGGAGGGTATGCGCGGGAATTGCATAATTTAATTCCTCCATCTCCGTTCCACCACAGTATAAAAATCATACAGTAGGATGACGCCTTGGATCTCGTGTAAAATGTCGACATCGTCTAGTCTAGACAGTAAGGCATCGGTCAGGATTGTCACAAATAAACAATTTTTATGAAATCATTTATTTATTTCAGATCAACATCGATATCTGTATTATAAATAAAACAATATTACATATTTAAAACAATTTTTAATCCGCTCCTTACTGCATGTGTTAGGTATTATGAGTTGAATATGATAATAAAAAATGCAGATGAAGCGTATACAAAGAGCTTTAATATTTGAACTGATACAGACTTGATAACTAGTTACTTTGACACAGTACAGTTATGTAATATTGTTTAAGTGAAGTTTAAATGAATAAATAATTCAATTGTGAGTGCAATATCACGGCTCGGAAATGTTCACGGCTTGAATTCTCCCCGTGACAGTTGTTTTTAAATATCTTAAATTATCATCTTTTTAATTAGCTTAGGTAATTGTAATCAATGAAAAAGAAATATTTCAGGAATTATAATGGTAAGTCATGTCAATAAATCGATGCTAATGCCATAAATAAAAAACAAACGCTCGCCCCTCACATCCCGCACGATTGCCCTATCTAGACGTCTTCGTTGGACGACTGTATGATTTTTAAACTGTGGTTCCACTATCGGACGACCCGTCGTACCGACGGTGAGTATCCACCCTTACGATGTTGACACCACTATGATTCGTTTACGTATATGAAGCGTTTCGTCTCGTCTTTTATACCGCATATCGAGAGACTGAACAATCTGCCAACGGCGGTCTTTCCAACTACTACTACGATTTAAGTGTCTTCAAGGATAGAGTGAATAGGAACTTAATAAACTAGCGCGCTTTACCATCAACGATTGCATCACTGCACACCATCAGGCTGTATTGCGGTCATGCACTAGTTTATAATATCAAAAAAAAAAAAATGTTGACTATTATCAGATGTTTCATCCATTCGTAAATCGAACACGGGTTCCTCTTGGTGAGATGGAGTGGGCCGTAATCTACCACGCTGGCCCAGTGCGGATTAGTGCTTAATAATAGTTCGTTATCAGTGTTTAAGAAATTAGAAAGCGGAGGTAGATCGTGTTACATTTTATAAACATGTCCGATTTGCTTGATTGTCAACTGTCTTTTGAGCTAACAGACTGATATTATAAGCGTTAACTGGCAGGTGTTACCACAAGTAAATATTTTATACAGCTAGCTATAATGTACTCACTCCATACCATAATTTCAAGACATCATATGAAACGAGGACGACTAGAATGGCTGTCTGGACAATCAATCATCATCAAAAGTTATCTGAAGCCTGAAAATAAACTGAAATATAACTCGTTAAGTGGATTTAGATATGAAAATGTCAAAGTAAAAGAAAAAGGAAGGAGAAGATAAAAGGTATTAAAAGTGACAGATGGACTGGCGGATATCATAATGAATTCTTAAGGTTTCTTATTGAGTACGTTTACTTTAAAAGCTTCTGACTTCAAAGGGAATTGCAAACCTGATACCCTTATTAAAAGTCTTTCTACACGTTAACGTTCTACAATACTGTTTTAATTTTTGAACCCCGAAGAGAGGTTATAAAATCATATCCTAAATACATTCAAAATTAGGTAGGTGAGGCGATGGTAGGCCATAATATCGGCTGCCGGCAGAAGTTACCACCTACCAGACAAAGTCTTGCTGTCAAGCGATTCGTCTTGTTCCGGCATGATGTCTGGTGAAGCCGTACGGAGGACGGGTCTGAGCCGTTGTGTTGCAATGTGTGCCGGGTACGATGCACCAAATGTTGTTGTGTCGGGAGTTTGGTCGTGGAGGGTCTCCAGCTCAATCTCCATCTGGCGTAGCATCGTTGGTCGTATTGTTGAGTTTAACATTGCATCACCTCGCTCAACTGCTGTTTTCCTTCCTATTCACTAAGTTGTTAAGTAAACTTGCGCGTTTACCATCAACGATTGCATCACTGCTTATGATCAGATGCGATTGCAGTCAAGCACTGGTTTATAAATATTTAAAAGAAAGGTATGAAGCCTACACATAAATCTCAAATAAATATTAATAAAGCTGGCTTAGAGGAAAAGAATTTTCTAGATATTTTCCCCGACGAGAAATAATATAATATTCTATGACGGCATGGGAGGTATAACCGTCTCTGTCCCATGAAACCACCTTCATTTACATCTGCAATATTTCAGTTCAGTTTTACTTGTAAATAAATAAATTTTGTAGATGATACAACACGTTCGTTACTTGTATATGTATGTACATAAATTGATGCGACATCATCGCGTTGTTCGCATGTTGCGTTGTAGGATCAGTTCGGTTCGTGGTGATCAATTAGGGATCACGTCGGGGTCATCAATGTCAAAGTTCACTCATACCCAAAGAATTTACATAAATACCTGATGACGGCGGCGAGTGGCCCACCAGGCGACCAGTCTGTTCGGAGGATCCTCCCTTTACTATGGAGGATGAGTGAGCTTTACACGCTGCTCCTCGTAACCCCAAATAAGCATTAATAAATACCAACCTATGATTTCTAATTTTTTTTTCAAAGAAGATTTCAAAAACATTATTTTTATTCACGGTAGATGTAGGTACTCTATTTTCTATACAATGCTCCATTAAGCAGTCACCACTTTATTAGAATTCTCAAGTCAAGACAGGTAAATTTTCCCTTTATTGATGAGCGACCTAAGTGTAACCTACACGTTGGTCTATGTCCTTTTTGACAATTTGTTTACATATTTGATTCCCAAAGTCAGCTCACCCAAATTAAACTACAAAATGCTACAATGACTGGCAACACATCTGGTGGGTACATTATACATAATTTATTAGGCTAAATATTTCTTTACAAAGCCACATGAATTCGACCTGATGAAATGTTAACTTGTGTGGCGTACTATGTGAACTAGCTTTTGATTAGGTTCACAGATGTGTGATATAACTGTTTTATTAATTAATAAAAGTGTTTGTATATTTAATTAAAATGAAATCTGTTGTTATGATGGTGCTATCTGGTCGTGTTGCCTAGATAAAACTGTTACTGATCGTCGAGCAGACGTCATCACCTAGTTAGATACTTATAAATTGGGGAAATCTTTTAACCCCGATTTTATGTAAAAAACAAATCAGCTTGTAACAACGGTTTCTGTTTGCAAGATATATTAGAAAATAATGTCGCCACACAAAATATTCAAATAAAAATAAAAATATTTATTCAAAATTTGCCTATGCCAGAACAGGCACCGAATACGGATAATGGTGAGAGTTTTGTGATGGTGTAGAGTAGGAAGCGCTGTATGCGATCAAACAAAAACCTCTGCGGCAAAGCTCCCACGGGGCCCGAAGTCAACTTGCGTGCCAACAGCCGAAGACGGTGGACATTTCAAATGTACACTGTGGTAGTGACCACAGTATAAAAATCATACAGTAGTTCGACGCCTTTGATCTCGTGTAAAATGCCGACATCGTCTAGACAGTAACGCATCGGCCGGGGTTGTCACAATAAACAATATTTATGAAATTATTTATTTATTGCAGATCAACATCGATATCTGTATCATAAATAAAACAATATTACATATTAATATAATAATGAAAACAATTTTTACCCCGCTCTTTACTGCACGTATTGTTAAGGAGTTGAGTATGACAATAAAAAAATGCAGATGAGGCGTATACAAAGGGATTTCAAAATTTAAATGACACAGACTTTATAACTAGTTACTGTGACACTATAAGTATACTGTAATATTGTTGAAGTGAATTTTAAATGAATACTTAAATAATTCAGTTGTCAGTGGAACCTCACGGTTCGGAAAAGTTCACGGCTTGAATTCTGCCCGTCATAGTTGTTTTTAAATCTCTTAAATTATCATGGTTTTTATTAGTTTTGGTAAGTGTAGTCAATGAAAATATTTCAGAAATTATAACGGCAAGTGATGTCAATAATGTATGCCATATTTCATCTCACCAGTACAGTATGAGCAATTTGGCATCAGATTCATGACATCATTATCACTGGCCTGTATGTATACTGATGTATGTATACTAATAATTGAAAGTGAAAAAATACAAAACGTTGTCACAAAACTCAGTTAATCATTATTGAATAGAATATAATAAACATTTATTGTACGCCAAAAAGTAACATGACATAAACCTATATTACTTAAATCTATGGTTACAATATATCGTGTGCAACATTTTAAATAAACAAATAAAAAATAAACACGCGTCAACCCTTGATGATATATCCCGAACTACGAACAAACTTTTGTTCACAGTTCGGGAGCCGCTTACCCGCGTCTCGCCCCTCACACCCCGCACGATTGCTCTGTCTAGACGTCTTCGTTGGACGACTGTATGATTTTTAGACTGTGAACCTACTACTACGACAAAGGACATCGTGGAGTACGTACGCCGAGGGTGTAGTTACTGGAGTCGCGCCGTACGTCAACTTCTAGGCGTTCGTGATGCGTGTACCGAATTGCTATCTACCCATCATCATGGAAGAACACTTCTGGCCCCTGAACATGGTGTTCCTTCGCTTCCGCGGACAAATACTATAGAATTGCAGAAGGACATGCTAGTAGTGGTGAAGTACTATTTTATAGTAAAGATAGGTATGTAATGTAATAAATAAATAAAATAAGGAGTTTTACCCTTCACTTTAATTTCGCAGTTCTTTTTTAAAGTCAAAAAGGTACTTACTTTAAGTTTTGTCAGTTTCATCAATACACAGAATTTTTACCAAATACATTCACGAGAGCAGATATGTAAAGTGGACATTAAACTTCCTTGAATATTTTTATACGTATATAGACTACGTTTCTTTCTTCTCCAAATATTTGAGATATTGAACAGGCAACTGCTCCTACAAGTTTAATATCTGTGAAAATGCATCGTCCGAAATAATATTCCTCGAGGGAATTTGTAAGCAGTGTGCTGCATAATTTGCTCATTTGTTACATGGAAAACATTTGTTTACTGAGCCTGAGGCACTACATAATGTTTACGTAGTTCAAAATACAAAATACTTTATACATATTTTGACGTGGCATCAGATTTAATTTAAAATCTCTGGCTCTTGTTTTTGTAATACCTTAGTAATTTCTGGCTAAGTTAAACTTTTTTGAAATTGGTTCTACATCCGGTTGGACAGGAAGCCGACGCCTCAACAACGTAGTGTCATCATCATCATCATCTCAGCGTTCAGTCCTGGTTGCATCCGTGGCCTTCGCGTTGGAGCCCGGGGTCCGCAACAACGTTGTATGTACCCACAGAACTATAGTGAACCCAGTTAAAGAATCTTCATCAATATTTTACTTTATTATAAATCTCGTCTGTAATGACGACAGCTGGTCAAGCTACTCGAAACTGTCAAAAATTCCCAATTAACCTTGAGCTAAACCCGTTGAGTGTCTTATGCACACACGTTGGTGCATAAGACACTAAAAGACACTCAATGGTTGTAGATGAGACACTCGAAAGGGCAATTGCCGGAGGCGGTACGCGGGGGCCGTGCGGTCCATGGCCCTTTACGTGGCACCGGTGACGGCGCGGTAGCTAAGGAAGCGACCAGCCCGATGCTTGACCGCGTCCCAGAGGGTCATGGCTGTTCGACTGGTCCAGGGATACCGCACGGTCTCCGCCAAGGCGGAGATCGCGAGAAATCGCGGTACGGCGGACAAAGTTCCGGTGGGATATCATGGCAATATGGAGAATGCGATTGTCGTAACCCAGTGTTGGGCACGCCACAATAGCGGCGATAAGTCCCCTCTGTGTTGAATGGCTACAGAGGCGCCACGGCGCCCTCACCTCACCGGACACGGCTGTTTAGGGAGGTTCCTGTTTCGCATTAGGCGGGAGGGTACGCCAGTGTATCACAACTGTATGGATCGCCCTGACGACACGGTGGAGCATACGGTGAGGTCTGCTCGGTTGGGGTAGACCACCGCCGTGTCCTCATGGCGGCGATCGGCGGCGATCTCTTTCGTCCTTCCCTGGTCCAAGCCATGGTCCGGATCGAGAGTGCAGCCAGGCCGTCCCCTCCTTCTGCGAAGCAGTGATGCTGGCAAAGGAACTGCTCAAGCCGCCGCATGAGACGCCCTGGTCGCGTGACCTTGTCGGGAAGAACCAGGCCCGAGTCGACGGCGCGTCGTGTTTTACACGCGCCTCAAAGAGATGATGTCAGCACATCGTGACGAGGTCCACGAAGACCGATGGCTCCTGGGTTAGGGTTGCGGGTTTGTTAAAAAAGAAACCGTGGCCCTGGCGCACAGGCAAGTGAAGGAACACGGGTGGGTTTTAGTCAGTAAAAGTCTGACACGCCCTCCGGCTCCGCCCAGAGCGAGAAAGGTCTTTTGATCATTTCCCATACAAAACAAAAAAAAGCCTCAATGCTCTAGCCATAAAGTTGAAAATCTTATAACGAAATCTGACAGATTTTAGTAGCTTGATGTACTGTCGTAGAAAATATGGCATGCCGCAAAAATCTTACTTTTGAGAATTTCCTATTGCCCTATTTTATACACGAAGTTAACTGGTCATTCACAAACCAAGTGTTTATACAGTTAGTTACAGTGTAGTTTAGGAATCTAGGAAACTTGAGTCAACACTTGACAATGACATAATATTATTGGTGATTAATAATATGATGATTTAATGTTCTAATAAACCTGTAAATATTATAGTGTCCAAGTACGCAACTGCAACCTCTTACTAAGAAATGATTTTTTATCTTTACGCCGATTCCGTTTAATATTTCATTTCCTGAAATATGGTTAAAGCAAGATGCTCTAGTACACTTGACAATGACATAATATTATTGGTGATTAATAATATGATGATTTAATGTTCTAATAAACCTGTAAATATTATAGTGTCCAAGTACGCAACTGCAACCTCTTACTAAGAAATGATTTTTTATCTTTACGCCGATTCCGTTTAATATTTCATTTCCTGAAATATGGTTAAAGCAAGATGCTCTAGTAAACCATCAAAAATCAAAACTACTATTTCTTAATTGATTTATGTATGATAGTTAAAAACACAACATTTATTTTGACCAAATACGTAGGTATTTAGGTTCGCTAATAAAATGCAGAAGTGAGCAAGTTGCAACAATGACCTCATTGGCGCGGTTAGTTATCTACGTACCTGCGCCTACGCATCTCGTCGGGAATTGGGTACTACAAGTTTTATTATGTATCCTAAAATGTATTGCTACTTGAATTATTGATAAGGTGGATGATTTGTTTCTGTTTTGTATTGAATTCATTTTGTTTCTTCTAAAGTTTTTACAGACTTTTAAATGATGAATAGGTTCCTAATTATGGGGTCGCGGGCACACAGAGCCGGGACTGACCCGAAGGTGATAAGCATTGCAGTTAGACCAATTGTTGGATTTTTGAGGGCTTCAACAATCCGTATCCACTGCCATTAGATGTTGGTATGGCAACTGGGATCAACGGCTTAACGTGCTTTCCGAGGCACGACCAGACCAGTGCAAATATTCATTTTCTGCATATAAATATTTGCACTGCGCGATCGAACCCGCACCTCCTTGCACAGCGGCCGTATTTGCTACCACTACGCCACGGAGGCTGTTAATGTTTTACAGAATATATTATAACAATTAACATCTTTGATCAGGAGTCATGGACGATTTTCAGAAAAACATCCTATTTCCCAGATACGGAAATCCTGATGCTAAATTAAAGCTAAATGAAGTTGTAATACTTGTTAAGAATGACATCATAATTGAATTTGCTATTTTAACACTTAATTAATGTATCATGCATACAATGAACTGTTATGAAATTGAAACATGAAATCATCTGGGTTGCCATGTGGGAAGTGAATTATGTTTTGGTATGTGGTATTGATCGTTAATGTTCGGAAGTTCTTATTATGTTCGAATATTTTTAGATACTTAATGAAGTCATTGGATACGGCTCGAAGCCCACTTATTTTCAATCTCTTCCTAAACCTAATTTTGATGAAATAGACAGTTTAGAAATAATGGGTTTTCTCTAGACTGCGTTTTAGGTAAGGTGAAAACAGAGCCTAGCATAAGTTTTTATTTTATTTTTATAATTTGGAAGTAACTCACGCTTGTAATGCCTAAACCAATGTTTTTCAAGCTTCTTTTTTGCGGTATTTTGTGAACCCCTTCCTTCCGCTGTTTCTAACTTGGAATTTAAGTCTGTCTCTATAGGTACCATTTGATTAAACAAAAAAACAGTATATATTCCCACAGTGAACCAGTGGAACTTTAAGGGGATAAAATGTTATAAGGGAAGAGCTAATTTCCACCTTCCAGGAACAAATCCAGAGTCCAGGCTGTTACTGTGAAATTGCTGATAGGAAAGCCCAATCACACTTTCTCAGATCTGGGAGTCGCCCCCAGAACTTCCTGCTCATCCGTACCACTTGCGACCACTACCCAACTAACATTTAGGAAGTCGAGTAGACGTTTTGTTGGCGACTTAATGTTATATAATATAATCGTATAAACGTTATAAGGACGTTTACTCGACCGCATTAGGGCCCATTTTATTCAACTTAAGTCGCTAAGAGTGTCGTGTAATAGTCATATATGGTCCTGTAAAGTCGCATAGTAGTCATATTTACGTCGGCGATTTGACTACATGTCATGTAAGAACAACTGTCGCGACGTGTATTCGACTTCGTGTCGAGTAATGGCTCACAATATGACTTTTATCCAATGTAAAGTTGTGTTATTGTCATTTAAAGGTGTGCTTATTTGAACAAATTCTATAACATATCACGTTAATATAATATGGCAGTGTTTTTGACAGCAGAGTTAATATTGTATATTTTCTTTGTTATTTGAGATGATAAAACTATTTCATCAGCTGTCAACCATTGCGCAATCAAGTTTACTGATTAATATGAGGTAAGTTTCTAACAATTTTTTTACGCGCTTTTGAAATATTAATGTTTTCACATATTTCTATTAATTTATTATTAATGTGACTGCGTTATATGACAACTACATAACTTCCCGACGTATAACTGGGTGTTCATTCATTCGAGTACGCCATGACAGTTGATTTAGGGATCAATAATAACATAATAAACGCCTAACTAACTTTGTTCAATTAGGATGTATTTGTACTAAGTTAGCTAGGCATTTATATTTTAAGAACCGATTTGCGTGACATACCTATATCTTAGAATACTTTTGTTTTAGGTAAACCCCACAAGGATGTTGAAAAGTTTTTACCAAAGGAAGCAAAAGTGTTGCACGAAAATAATCAGCAGCCAGTTGAAAAGCAATGCAATGTCCAGAATGTAGAGCTAGAAAATACACCATAGTTTGATATGTTTGATATGTTGAAGATTTACAAAACATCTTTCCTTAAGTTACAAATCATTTAATTGCTTTAATACAACTTGGGGAATATTAAAATCTATAGCCCCCACTTTTTTTAATGGTCTCTGAAGTCGTCATTGTGGGTGTCTTTATTGACGTTAACTTCATTTTTGGACTATGAATAACTATTTTCAAATTTGGAAAGTGAACAAGAGTCCTGAACTTCGGCAAATGAACTGCAAGATGTACCTACTCGTAGAATTTTGGTTAAATTTACATTTAAATGTGATACGGAACCCTTCACATTTTCTTCACTATCAGTTTGAGTTCTATTACTTTGTATTAAAGGACGTGCTCGAAGCGAATGATACTTGTTTTTAATTCCCCACTTCTTTTAATACTTTTCCACTTTTATCAATCCATTTGTTGTAGCAAACAGTAAATACCTAAATATAATTTCAAAATGATGGAAGTTGTATATAAGGTGATTATAAACCTCTATTATGAGTAATAATTAAATAGCGGTCGTATTAGCATGTTTGTAATACTTTAGGTTGTATAAAGGTTGCTCTCGTAATACACACATCAAAAGTGTCTAGGGATCAACATATATTTTTGCAATAACTTTTCTCCTGATTGATATTAATTAAAATTTTCTTTAAGGATTCATCAAATAAAGTGTTTTCGTTTGTCACAGTAACGATAAACCAAGTCACCTTTGCATTAATAAAGAAATTTGCCATTTTCCTAATAAAGGGATATTTGACATTTGAACCACTAACACAAAAGTTCGAAAAAAAAGACTGAAATAACAGTTTTCTCTAAAATTTTATTGGGTAACTTAAACAATTAATAATCCGTGTTTCTACCGCGAACACTAACAACACAAGAACATCGGTTTGGCATACTCAAAATGAGTTCATCCAAATCACGCTGTGGAATGGCCGCCCATGTTCGTTGCAACAACAAAAAAAGGTCTTCTTGCGACTGGATACCCTCCATATTCGGCAGAGCTCTTCTCTGTAGCATATCCCATGCATGCTCAATCGGGTTCAAGTCTGGCGACTGAGCAGGCCAGGGCAGGACATTGATGTTAGCTGCGGCGAGAGTCTGTTTTACAACTCTTGCGGTGTGCGGTCGTGCATTATCATGCATTAACTGAAATAAGGGACCGATTTGCACTTGTAGAGGAACGATGACGTCTGATACAATCGTCTCAGCATAAATTTGAGCGTTGAGGTTGCCTCTGATCCAAATCAACTCAGTTCTTCCGCCGATCCAAATACCCGCCCATACCATGATGGTTCCACCACTATAAGGATGGACTTCCTGGCAGGATTTTAGTCGCTGTTGGCGTCCAGGGGTTCTCCAGTGTCGTATACGTCTTGTATCCGGTCTCATACCAAAACGAGACTCATCAGAAAAGCACACGAAACGCCATTGTTTTTCTGCCCAATTTCTGTGTTCAAGAGCCCATCGATATCTAATCCTACGATTGTGCATTGCTATAGGTGGTACCCGTAGCGGTCTTCGGGAATGAAGGTTCACTTCATGCAAGCGGTTTCTGACTGTTTGGTCGCTAATTAAGTTCCCTGAAGAGTGATGAAGCCTCACGGCTAACATCATGGCGGTTATTGTTGGAGCTCTTCGAGTTAAGATTTGAATGTATCGGTCTTGTCTCCGTGTGGTGCAGCGATACCGTCCTCCATGGCGCTCAGCCACGGTACCAGTGCTTCGGTAACGTGTCCAAAGTCGACTGATAACACTCTGACTTGTATTCAGAGCTAAAGCCACAGTACGTTGCCGGGAACCAGCTTCTATCATTCCCACGGCTCTGAGCATTTCTTCCCTGCTTAAATGACGCCGCCGCTCCATAATAACGTTGGTTTTAATCAGTAGTAGGGAAACAGTAGCACTAATAATGTCTTCAATGCGTTGTATGTTTTTATAGGGAAAATATTGACAGCTGATTTTCATCTTTTACTCGAATTTGATTCACAGTTCCTGATTCAAATTATGAAATGCACCAAAAAGGATCCATATAAATTTATAAAATCATAAATTTATTACAAAGCCACATCTCAATCTCAAGAAATCCGCATAAAAATGCTTGATCCCTAGACACTTTTGATGTGTGTACTTATTCGACTTATATACAGGGTGTAAGGAGAACGCTTCCGAAGCCAGAACGTAGATTATATACAACCTAAATGCAAACGGATACCAATAACCTTTCGCTTTAAATTGATTATTTTCAAGACTTCATATTTCGTAAACAAGCATTGGATAGCGTACGAAACGTGAGGTCACTGACACGCAAGGCGACGTCGCACTACCGCGCCCGCGCTTATCACCCGCCGAAAAGAGCCGATTTATACGCAATTTACAAACATCACTTTCAAAATCGCAATTGTAGTCCATTGTAAAAAGCTGACAGAGGCATTTTACGTACCTGTCTAAATCCTTTGCGACCTTATGAGGTTTGGCTCGAACTGAGTTCCATTCATTTCAATACAAAGCCGGGCCCGTCGCTATGTCGATCCGTGAACACATTCTTCACGTAGTTTATTAAAAACACTCACTATTCTGCCCCGCATTTCATCAGCACTGTCACATTCCCGATCAAACACTCTTTCTTTTACATACCCCCATAAAAAGAAGTCCAACGGCCTTCCGATCCAGCAGTCATTAAAAAGCTCAGTGAGACGCTCGCGGACGGGACGCGTAACATGCGGTGGAGTGCCATCGTGCTGGAACCATGCTCGAAGAAATTCAGCCACAGACACATTGTCTAGCATATCAGTTAAATGTCCATTTATAAAATTAAGATATGCTGATCCATTGAGGCGCGGCGGTAGAAACACTGGTCCTAGAATTCATCCATTAAAAATACCAGCCCATACGTTGACGGACCATATTCACGAGCACTGTACACGTATGCCTCAGGCATTGTTTAAAACAACAAAAAGTTATAACTAAAAAGAATAAAACAGCACTAAAAACGTAACAATACCTAATAACTAAACACAAATTTAAAACTAACAAAACAATAATTAAATAATCGGTTACAAACGTAACGCACAAGCTCACGAACCGAGTCGCAAGGAACACTAATTATTAACTAAAGATGTACTATGAAGGTCAAACGCTTTGGGGGAGTCCCGCGGTCAAAGCGGTGTGTTTACAGAGGCGAAAATGCTAAAAGAATAATTACGAGATCAGAAATCAATTGATTTTAATTGTTAGGAAATTGTACTTATGCTTTATTACAAACTGTTTTCATTTTCTAACTTTTAAATAAGATTTAACTGGTTTCTTAGATTCAATTAATTTAATTATTCACTTTAAATTGATTAGGTTTACTTACTAAATGAAGGATCCAGTTCTTGTAATAAACGAGCACGCATCGTGTGACTTTAATTACATTGTTATAAAGTTCAAATTCAAAAACTGTACATGCGATGAAAATTTTTTAGTCAATTACAGCTGATGTCAGCGATCTTTTACTTTATTTCATTTACTATCGATTATCGACATAATACAAAACTGTTATTAAATTCACAACATGTCCATCAATTTAAAACTGTTGACGCCTCTGTAATGTTTATTTTTCTTTATTTTAGCGGCGCTTTACAAAGGATTTTTATGGCCTTACAGCCACGACACTGTAGGTATCTAAGTACCTTCGATATGGGCCTCAAGGTTAAGCAAAGTAAACTGGATTTTTCTGATTTGTAAATTTGAACATTCAGATCAAAATAAAATTGTAACCCTGTTAAAGGGGAAAATCATTACGATCCTTGCACGAATGGATGCCGCCGATGCCGTAAGCAGATATCCCACAACTAGGTAGAATTGAACTGAAAAGACATTTGCTTCAAGCGATCGAGTGAAGGTTAGTAGTTTAGGAAGATTGGTGTACAATAAAGAATAAATAAATAAAATAGTCAGCCGGCGCATCGCACGTCGCGCGACGCGCGCTTCGGTTCCAGCCGTGAAACTGTCGCGATGTCGGTGACCCCACGCGGTCTTTGAACTCGAAATGCGCGAAAGTCAGCTGATATTATTTACGAATGCATTGCTTGTTAGAGTTATAAAGAAAAAAAAAATGTTTAATCGCAAATAATGGTTTTATTTAACTCATTTAACTGTTCCCACAGCATAGTGTACGAAAAATGCTTAAGTAAAATTGTTAAAAAAAATCCTCATTTTTTGATGGTATCGTATCGAGAATCACTAGCCTTATCACCTGTCTTCGTTTTCGGAAGCGTTTCCCTGGCACCCTGTATAGGGGAGGTACGTACAAAATGACATATAGTTTTGGTTTTGGGTCATAACTTTTTAATGGTAAATCACAGCGCATTCATATTGCACACCAGTAATCTTAGGTTTCATATCTTTGAATTATAATAGATACTTAAAAGATAAACAAACTAGAAAAAATAATAATTTTGAATTTAACTGAGGTCAACGAAATCCATTTTGTCCATATGCTATGGACAAAATGGCATACCACATACGGACTAAATGACATACACAGTACAAGTTATAAAATTAAAGGCAAAGCTCGCAAATGAACCGCTTGGTTCGCTTAGAAACATGAGCGCAAGAAGCGTGGACCCAATGTGAACATTTTAAACAGTGCAACCAGTCTTCTCCAGGTTTTGATCGCGAATAAAGATCGTTGCAATAAATGCATGCGCAATCCTCTTCGTCATCTTGAGCGTAGTTTGGCAAATTTTCTTCTTCGCTGTCTTCTTGGAATATGGTTTTGGTAACCTTTCGTCTCTTCTTCTGTGAAGGAGATTTAGGCTCATTTCTTGCCTTAATTTCTGTTATATTTGGAGTTGAAGTCAAAACTAAAGAGGTTTGCTGTTTCTTTGGCTTACGTTTGCCTTGGCCACTTACGTAATGTACTTTTGGAACAGGAGATATAACTTCAATAGGCACTGCTAACGTATAGGATGAGGGGTGTTCTTCATTACCAACAGATGGACGATTTTGATTTACAGCATGTAAAATAAGGTCTTGACTAGTGTTTGCTGTTGAATCGTCTGCTGGTTCAGTAGAGTCGATTGTTTGACCTGTTGTGTTATTATTGTCAGGTGTTAAGGCGCGGATAATTTGTTGTTGAGTTTCAGGAGCTTGCAGATCGTCCATTCCGGAAAGTGACATTAAATCGTCTAGCTGTTGTGTGGAGGGTCCTGATATGGGAACTGGAATAGGACCTATTTGCTGATGATATTACATATTGGACGTGTCTTCCAGTGGTATGTTTGTAGTCTCTGCAGGTTCGTACATATAATCGGGAAATATTTCAGAGTTTAGAGGCCAAATCCCAGTGCTTTTGAATCCGTTGCATTTTGTGGTACTCCAAATGTCTTCGACGCCAAAAGCCAGCCCATTTTGTTACTGCGAACTGCTTCCATAGCTTTACGCATTGATTCCTCACTCCAGGACTGACCGCTTATAATTACGCGGCATTATCTGTGAAGAAATTAACAACTGATTACCAAAAAACCGATATTGAATACCTACAATTAACTCATTGAGTTCTTATGGACAAAACGACATACCTATGTCATTTTGTCCGTAACATATGTATGTCATTTTGTCCATAAAACGTTATAAAAAATCAAAATTCAACAATAAATGCAAAATGATTATTATTTTCGGAAAAAACTATTTGAAGGCAACAATAATTACTTAAGGGATGTAATTAATGTAAACACAAGATAATATTTTGAAAAACATAACATTAATACACAAAAATCCCTGCATTAAATAAAAACTCGTAACTTACCAATGTTTATCGTCGGCCATGACACCTAAACGAAAGACTGGCGCGAGTTCACCTTTTGACAGGTTCGTATTTCTGGCTAGAGTCACGTGATGTAGTTATCTATGGCGAACTAGAAACGGCAGAATTTGAAATATGATGCCTGTGTCATTTTGTCCGTATATGTCATTTTGTACGTACTTCCCCTAATGGTTACAAATACGACGTGTAAACAATTATTATCCGTATAGCAGTTGTTTAAAAGGTAATTATATGACAAAATTGACAGTATTACGTCGTTTATACGATGAAAACGTTTACACGACGAAAAGTTGTATAAGTTAGTTTTATAGAAGTCGTCGTAGACACTACTATATGACGGTTGTATAAAAAGGTCGCAATAACGTCTATACGACATTATTATACGACGAAAAGCGTATATGACTATCGGACACATCATGCAACAGTACACGACTAAGAGTTAACAAAAATACTGTAAAACAACTTTAATAAGACTCAAGGCCATATAAATGTTTGATTATATGACAAAAATGTTAGTTGGGTAGGCCTACAAGAGCAATTAAGTCAGAGTTGGTTTATGTTAATCAATGTATTTAAAATATGCGATGTAAAAATCAGCGAAGATAAAAGAGAACTTCTTTTCGAGCCGATGGTAAGTTATTAAAGATAAAAGTAACTTTAGCATAATAGCTTACGTATTCTCCCGATTTTAATATTCTCTGATAATTTCCATAATCTTTGCATTAAAAATATTTTTTTACTTCGGAACAGTCTGTTATTATAATTTCATGGAAACTTAAAAATGCCATGGAAAGCTTCCTTTAGTATTAAAGAAAATAATTTTATAAGTAATTTTAATCTCTGGGAGTCGTTTGATCGAATCTCCGTTTTCGCTTTGAATCCTGTTTGGAGGGAAATCTCATAATAAGAATACCCTCCATTCTTAACATTGTGTCTGGACATTGTAGGCACTAATTTTATTGTAACAGGGATGCTTCCTGGATAAAAAAAATCTATTTAGTCCGTCATTCAGATTATCGAAAAATATTGGGACCTATTTTGTTTTTATCAAATTAATAAAAAAATACAAATATAAAATTCATCAAAGATCAGGAGTGGTGGCTGGTGACGTCACTGCTCGCTAAAAAGTGTAGCGTGCAGTGACGTCACACGAGTTTTCAACGCAATGTGTTGTCTTCATTTTTTGTTTATATGCAAAAAGAAAAAATACGTGTGTAGTATTTTTTGGAAATCTGACTGACGGACTAATTCGTTTTTTTAGTCAACTATCCTACTCTGCTAAAATTAATAAATAATAATAAAGAACAGGTCGGTCATATTAAGTTATAACAACCGTACCTACGTAACATACAAAAAATCACAATTTTCAAAATTATTTAAACTGTTATTAAAAAAAAAAAACTTTGCCGTCGTGGACCGACAAAGGTGAAATCATTAAAAAACAGAGAATACACAAGTAATCAAAAACAAAACACGATCACGGTGTCAGGTCGGTCGCCAAGAAGAAGTCTTTTTATGATTTCCCATCCTAGGAAAAAAAAAAGGTCGATCGCAATAACGCAATGAATTTCTTGAACTATCAAAATAAAAGAGTTACTCTTTTACTTCGCTATATTGGGCGGTGTCAATAAACATCTGCAGTGCGATTTAGCTGAGTGAGCTTCCCTTCAAAATAAGTTTCTTTTTTAAATACTTAATTATAAACTAGTGCTTGACCGCAAACCCGTGTAATGGTAAGCAGTGATACCTAAAATCGTCGATCGTAAAGCACGCTAGTTTATTAGGAGCCTATTCACTAAAAAAAAAACAAGGAAGACGGCAGTTGAGCGAGGTGATGCTATGTTAACCGGGGTGGTTTTAGTCAGTAAAAGTCTGACATACCCCGTCGCCCTCCCCAGGGCGGCGGGCATCCTATGAGGATTTCCACCCCGGCAAAAAAAAAAAAAAAAAAAAAAAGGTGATGCTATGTTAAACCCAACACAACCAACGATGGCGCGCCAGAGGGAGATTGATCTGGAGACTTTCCATGATCAAACTCCCGACACAACGGCTTCACCAGACATCATGCCGGAACATGACGAATCGCTTGGCGACAAGACTCTGTTTGGTGGGTTGTAACTTCTGCCGGCAGCCGATATTATGGCCTACCATCGACATGCTAAGGGATAGACACTATTGACAGCTCACTTCACCCACCATTTTCATGATGAAATGTTTACAGAATCAATCGGCTGTATTTGGACAACATTATTTTATTGTGTTACTTATATTCTACTATAACACTTTCTTACGAAATCAAAGCTTTACAAAAACACTACGCTCACAAACTTCCTTATAAGTGTGCGAATGCACAGGCTCACTGACCACCTGTTTATGGACTAATTTCATAAACAGTTTCTTTAAAGACTCTGTCTTCTCTGTCTTGACTCTTCCCATAAAAAATTAGTCTAAATGGCCTTAGAACCGGTATGAACAGCTGATTATGCATCCGCCAAGCTTCGTTACTATATTAGGTAGCACTGCCCACGCTCCGGTTTGATAGTCTAATTTGTACCGCCTTCACTGCCCATGGGCCTTGTGTGTGACAAATATACGAGCAACACCTTTGTGGATTATGTAGTTATGTATAGAAATTTTCAGGTACTTATGGAAATGATATCATTTTAATTAAATGCGGTCAGACTAGACTAGCAATTAACTATGACACAGATAAAAAATAACCAAACAGATTATTGTGGGTGCAACACGCGTTTTTGGGTGTAAAGGAATCTCATTTGTTATTTATATTTGGAACATTGTGTTCGCTATGTGTTTTGAATCTATGCCTAATTCACAATCAGTAATTAACATAGTCATCTGCATACAGATAGAGAATGAATTATAATTTGCGGTCTTCTAAGTGGGTTACGAGAATACCTTTGTAAAATTTAGTTATATAAAGGGTGTATCTGACATCGACGCACAAACGAGTACCATGGATCCAGTACATGATTCTGAACCCCCAGTGGTGGAAATTTTCGTCGGCTTTAAACTGATTTAAAAAAAAATACACTGTTTTTTCACTTTAGACCGTTCATAATTGCTATACTTTTATAACCCAATAAGATTTTAAAGTAATAATTAATTAATTAATTCGCTAATTACACTAAAAGCGCAATGTTACCAAACCTCGAAAAACTATCCAATCAGCTGATTTAATAGAATTCACATCAGGGGTCAACGTGATACCTAAAAAAACGCGCGGCGGCACGCTTGCAATGTTCAAAGGCTGAGCCGAAACTTTATTTATAAACACTGTGATTTCTGTAACCGCTGATTAACGACATAACTGACTATCATGATTTTATTAGTGGCATGCGGTTTAGCCTTTTCGCGAAGTTTGCGTTATGATGTCAGATACACCCAGTATTGGTGATTTATGTTCTTGTACGTTGATGATTTTTGGAAATAGTTAATAAACATCAATTTTAGTTTAATGTTAGAATTGTATTTTACTTCAATATGTTTGTTAAAGTATTACGTGCCTAATGGAATAGCAATGAATGTGATCCAATTTAAAAGTTTAGTGAAAACTAATTCCTTTTTCTCCATGAATTTTCACCAGTGCTTTATGGGGTGCTTTATTGGTATAAATAGATCTAGCTCCTAAAAGGATTACGTCAAACTACAAGTTATTCATGTTTTTCATTTCACCGGTTTAGTCGTGGTAGCTTAGTGGTTAAAACACCAGCAAGTATGAGTGCGTGGGTTCGATTCCAGTTCAGGCAAGTACCAATGTAACTTTTCTAAAGTTATATGTACTTTCTATGTATATCTTGGACACCAATACCTGAAGGTGAAGGAAAACATCTTGTGGAAACCCGGACTTTAAGTCTGAAATCGCCAACCCGCGTTGAGCAAGCGTGGTGATTACGTTCAATCCTTCTCTGTATGAGAGGAGACCTGTGCCCAGCAGTGGGACGATTAAAAGGTTGATGATGATGATGATGATTTTACCGGTCTATACAACGCGTAAGAAGATATACCTAATATTATTCCTACACCAGCACCCTAATTGTGTAACACACTATTACTAACAGTTGGAATCATTTCGAAGCATATTGCTAATCTATTGCTTCATATGTTCGAAAACGTGTCTGCTCAATAACGTAAATAACGCAATGAATGTTGTTGAACTGTCAAAATGAAACCCATTACTTATAGTCTTATACTGATAGTCTGTTACGCAATTACCGTGCAGGATGCACATGTCTATAGATCAAGTAAGAAGGAACGTTAGAATAGCTTAGATAATTACAGTAACAACCTGTCCGTAAACATTGTTGCTATTGGATACACTACCGACGTTGATTGACGATCCATTAACTTTCCTTATGTATTCGATTCTGATACACAGGAGTCTGTAAACAACCACAGCATAAGACTTATACTGACTGCCCATGTCTCGTAGTTAGAATGGTCGTGAAGAATAGTATACAATATGTAAAGAAAACCTTGTCCGATCCGTTTGTAAACTTAAAAAAAAAAACCCCTAAAAAAATAAATATTATTTTGCAAAAGGACAATACATGCGTGGACAAAGGGGGACAGGGCACGCGGTACTCGGTCGCATCGCTCATAATAATACCGTCGAAAATGGTATTGTCACTTTAAAAAAAAAATACCAAATTTTGGGATAGTTTGAATTAATTCGCGGAAAAGAGATTAGAGAAAGAAAAACAGAGATACATAATTCATTAGTATTGTTACTATGATGACTACGTAAAATTTTATATTACATTTGGTCATGTGTTTACCTAACCTTTATTATCCTTATGGGTCCGACGAGGTTTTCTTTACATATTCTATACGCTGGAAGAGACTTCTAATTAAATAAAAAGATACAGAGGAGATTATTTGTTCTGTTTAGCTTGTCCTTTTATATAAATGAAATGTATTGTAATGTATTGATGAATGAAAAGGATTAATGTATAGTAATGTACTTTTTATATGTATATCTGGCGAGATTGCAGTGAAGCACTAATTTATAATTATAAAAAAGTATGTTCGTACATAAGTGCTAAATAACTAGTAACTAACCAAATTCTAGCCTCTTGAGTTATTATAGACTGACATTTTAAAGTTTAACTGACAGTAAAAGACTGGGCAACAGACATTCGGTGCCTAGATGATACAATAACCATTCTAGCTGTCCACAACACAATATGAGCCATACTATAAATAAGTCTTTGAAGAGAAAAAGCATAACGCTATGGAGTTACATCGGGGTCAGGATCGCGCGGCGCGCTCAGCAGGAAGGCCCTACAAGGCGATGCGAGTTTACTTTTTATCTCGTACCGTTACGCCATCGGCTACTCTGTGACATCACTATGTCGCCACAATTACTATCTATGCGAGGCTTTGAGATCAGCGTACAGCTGTAATAAAGTAACGGGAACTTGTAGAGTGTAAATGATTTAATTCCTCCGTCTCCGTTCCATCTTCGGACGACCCGTCGTATGGCGAGTTTCCACCCTTACAAAATGTACATAGTGAGTTTTTATGATTTAAATCATAAAAAGTACAAATTCAACACAATGGCTTCTACTTAGACTTTACTTTCTTCGACTGTTTCTACCACCGCTGACTTTATAGGCATGATGTCTGGTGTAGCCGTACGGAAGACGGGTCTGAGCAGTTGTGTTGCGATGTGTGCCGGGTACGATGCGCCTAATGTTGTTGTGTTGGGAGTTTGGTCGTGGAGGGCCTTCAGATCAATCCCCCTTTGGCGCAGCATCGTAGGTCGTGTTGTTGGGTTTAACATTGCATCGCTCACTTTTTCTGAGTGAATAGGCTCTTAATAAACTAGCGCGCTTTACCATCAACGATCGCATCACTGCTTACCATCAGGCGGGATTACGGTCAAGCGCTAGTTTATAATTATTAAAAAAAAAAAAAAACGTAATCAACGGCATTTCCTACTGCAGGACTTCAGTTATTGATTCTCGGTAGTCTTTGTAGACCAATTGGGTATTCACAGTCCCTTGTTCTCTATATAGCAGATACTGCTTTTGAGCTTCATGAAATATCAAGAGATTTATTATTTCGTATGTAAAACTAAGTTGCATACAAGTCCAGTCATTTAAAATAGCTCATTCTTCATTATATTACAAAGTATACAACAAAACGTACACAAATAAACAACACAACAGTTTCTGTTTTACATGTCTATCAAAATGCGAGAAGAATTTGATGGATCGTATGTAATATTAAAAAGTTAGTCGCTGAACATCTGTGTTGTTTCTTAGAATGAGACAATTATGTGTGATATTGTTACGAGCTAGGGGTGTTATAATGCCGGTTAGGGGTTGCGGTGTTTATTTGCAACGCAGGTACAGTTTATAGTAGGCAATGACAAGTAGAACGTAACTGATGTCACACCGAAGTTTTCCCTTAGGTATGTCACACACACAACAGTACTACAGAAGTCATCAGATGTAGTCCTCAAAGTTCTTGTTGCAGTTGCAGTTGTTGCGCTGTAGATGTTCTTAATTATTGTTTCGCTTCGATAGTCAAATGCAGACTGATTGCCGCGCTGGTCCCCCGACGTTTTATACAGAGTAGTGCTGACAATACTACAATAAATTATACATCGTCTATCTCAACCCATTCTCAATCTACCCATAAAAAATCATATAATCCATTAGTTTAGTCACAGGAAATTATTTTTCATTTTTCACATTTTCTACATGATGTATATGTTGATAAGGAAGCGCTTACAGGTTAATGACCGCCGCATCCTGCGGTACCAAACTTTAGTAAAAATGGCGCGAAAAAAGCAAGTCGATACAGGATCGCGCTGTCGTCGATCGGAGGTCAGTGAACCAATATTTTTAAAGGATGTTCTATTCCATTTGCAACTTTATGCGATTTAGTTTGTTTGAAATTTTCATTTTTTTATTTTTGATGCTAGAGTTTTTTCTATGGTTTAGGATTATTGCTATGAACCAGCATTATTCGTGTTTTCATTTATTGTCGTATTCTTAGCACCACTCTGTATAGGCCATACAGAGTACAAATTTCAAGTACGTTCAGCAGGTACCTATAGATACTTCACAGGAGACGAGCATCTAGTAATTTCGATGTCGAAACTTCGTTGTTAATATTGATGTAACATGTACCATTCGATAGGCCATCCTAGGTACAGGAATGCGGTTTATATCGTACCTCTACAATGTCTAGGTCTCAAGACATAGGGCTTAAAAGTTACGTACGGCATGTCAAGCAATATTAAACCTTATGTCATTGACATAAGGTGCACTCCTAACAATATAAATTCTCTTTAAATATCCAAATTGCATACGTGGAGTTTTATTCTCTAGATATTAGCTGCGGTTTCATCCGCATAAGTTACAATCCTCTGAGAAAATCTTTTTTTTTTTAATAATTATAAACTAGCGCTTGATCGCAATACCGCCTGATGGTAAGCAGTGATGCGATCGTTGATGGTAAAGCGCGCTAGTTTGTTAAGAGCCTATTCACTCAGAAAAACTGAGCGAATAGGATGGAAGACGGCAGTTGAGCGAGGTGATGCAATGTTAAACCCAACAACACGACCAACGATGCTGCGCCAAAGGGAGATTGATCTGAAGACCCTCCACGACCAAACTCCCAACACAACGTTTGGTGCATCGTACCCGGCACACATCGCAACATAACTGCTCAGACCCGTCCTCCGTACGGCTTCACCAGGCATCATGCCGGAACACGTCAAATCGCTTGGCGGCAAGGCTTTGTCTGGTGGGTGGTAACTTCTGCCGGCGGCCGAAGTGTGTGTTATTCCTGCCCCCTAATCGGCGAACACATTTTTGTCAAATGATTGCGACTATTTGGGATCGTTTGAACTGAACGGACCAATGGGCGGTCCAAACGATCCCAACTAATCGCAATCATTTGACAAAAATGTGTTCGCCGATTAAGGGGGTTATAAAATACCTCTGTGCCAAATGCATGTGTTTAATACAAATCTGCTCAGTAGTTTTTGCGTGAAAGTGTAACAAACATCTATCCAAAACGACTCAGATATTCGCAATCAACCCTGAGCTTTAATGCTTTAGAGATAAAGTTGAAAATCTAATAAAGAAATCTGACAGATTGTAGTAGCTCTGTACCTGAAACTTGTCTACATTTCTACATTATGGTAGAATGTCTTGTTAAGGAATTGCATAGTTAAAGACATTTATAGTACTGGAGTACACGATAGTTAAATAAGAAATAAGTAAAAATAAGTGATCCGTCTCGCGTGAGTCAACGGTTGTGTCATACGGTCCAGAATAACTTTCCTGAGAACAACCGACGTATACAAACGTTTTATTGTAACTGCCTATCTTATTCTTGTTGCTTTTAAAATACATGTGTTCAATGTTTTGAAGATCCTGCCACTGACGCGGGAAATGCTAGCTAACTTATTCAGTACTATAAACAATGCCAAGATTTTATCCAAGACGAAATGAAACATTTAACGGTTTAGGGTTTTAAATGTTTGAATATCTTTCAATAATTTAACGATTTCGCTCCATATCTATACTGTTTCGTATTGAAAAGCTCTTTATATTTAGGTACTAGTTTTCGCCCGCGGATTCACCCGCGTGGAATTTGGTCATGTTGCGGTTTTTAGATTTCTCATTTTCGGGGACACACAGCGCCATCAATCACCGAACTGGTATGAAGCTAACAACATTTTTGTTTTCCCTTGGAATATCAATTTTTTCTGATATAAAAAGTACCCTATTATTTAATCTGGACTTCTAATTTTACGTCCGCAAAATTTCAAAGCAATCGGTCCAGTAGTTACGGCATGAAAGCGGAACAAACAAACAAACTCACTTTCCGATTTGTAATAGTAGTAAGGATTAGGTAAGTAGGAACCTCAAGAGCTTTGGATTAAGACTGAGTTGTAAAACAGACTTCAAATTATATCTCGCTATTGTCATAAGTAATTCAATACCAAATTATTCTAGCTTTCGTAAGCGGTAACCAAAACTAAGATGATTTATGAACCGTATTTCACAGTAAATGCCTAGGACCAGGTGTTATTAATATCTCACCGTTAATCCTGGCTTAGATGACGTGGCGAATGACTGGTACCGTTTTCCGTTTTCAGTACTTGCTTGTTATTATAATTACTTACCAACCAAATTAGACTGTTATAAACCTTATAGAACCTAAACCTTAATAAATCTAGATACGTATTTCTAATCTACAGTTTGATAAAATATAAGTACATATCTACAGCGTGTATCTGACATCGTAACGCAAACTTCGCGAAAAGGCTAGACCGCATGCCACTAATAAAATTGTGATAGTCATTTATGTCGTTAATGAACGGATACAGAAACCCAGTGTTTAAAAAAAGTGTCGGCTCGGCCTTTGAACGTTGCAAGCGTGCCGCCGTGAGGGTTTGTAGGTATGACGTTGATCCCTGATGTGAACTCTATTAAATCGGCTGATAAGATAGTTTTTGGAGTTTTGTTTTCATTGCAATGTTTGTGTAATTAGCGAATTAATGAATTTTTACTTTAAAATCTTATTGGGTTATAAAAGTATTGCAATTATGAACGGTCTAAAGTGAAAAATACTACATTTTTAATAATGAAAAAGCCGACGAATAGTTCTACCACTGGGGGGTTCAGAATCATGTACTGGATCCATGGTACTCATTTGTGCGTCAATGTCAGATACACCCTTTATACATTGCTTTATATTTAACATTATTTTAATATTAGAGTAGTTGTAAAACTCATAAACTTTTCGGAATTAATGTATGCATTGGTGGTGAAAACCATATTGTTAACAAGAAAATCGTGGTCACAAACTCGAAAAGGCTCAGGAACGTGGGTTTATATATGTGGGGAACGATTATGTATAGGTACATTACGAATATTAACCGACATTTGCACTTTTATCTTACTATTTTATACAGGGTGTATCTGACATCGACGCACAAACGAGTACCATGGATCCAGTACATGATTCTGAGCCCCCCAGTGGTGGAATTTTGCGTCGACTTTTTCCGATTAAAAAAAAAATTATATGTAATTTTTTCACTTTAGACCGTTCTTAATTGTTATACTTTTATAACTCAATAAGATTTTAAAGTACAAATTAATTAATTCGTATAAAAACTATCCTATCAGCTAATTTAATAGAGTTCGCATCAGCGGTCAATGTCATATCTGCAAATACGCACGGCGGCACGCTTGCGACGTTCAAAGGCCGAGCCGACACTTTTTTAAACACTGTTATTTCTGTAACCGCCCATTAACGACATAAATGACTATCATAATTTTGATGTCAGATACACCCTGTATTTATTACTCTTAAGTAAACATTCTGCTCTGCTCTCTCTCTTTTTTAAAATTTGTCAAAACAAAGTCTGCCAAAGACGATCACTACTGAACATAGGCACGGTTTCCCAGAAAATAATCTGTGAACGTTGCATGTTTTATGTTTTATCAAAAATACTTCAGTGAAATTTTAAAATGATACCAGAATATTGACTCTATGTATATCGTCTTAGATCTTTGTTTCAATGCATTAAAGTTTAAAAAAAATATTATCATTTTATAAACAGTATTCGATTTAGCAACAATATCCGCTTATCTCTCAGTTCAATGGGTTGACGAGCTGTTATCAATCATAACCACGAATTCAATACAATCTATACAATAGGTAGGTACACTTATCTACTGAACTTGTGATCTTTGTGACAATTTCAATTCCAATTTCTACTTTACTCATTTCTTGGGTTTCTTTTGTAGAAAAAGTCTGCTATTCTGCCAATCTGTCCGCTGGGTTTAAGATTTCAGTTTTGTTATTTAAGAGACTTTATCTAAGAGATTTTTTATTTCTACGAATTTGTGAGATTCACTAGAATTTTGCTGAACAATTTGAAGGGATTATTTTTAAAGTTATCTCATAATAGAAAGTTCTTTAACATGATTTTGTAATGGAATGTAGACTAATACTGGAAGATACAAAAGTTTCTTTGTTATCTAAAATGAATTTCGTTATTTATTTTCAACTTTTCGCCTTTCAATAAAACTAAGTTCTTAAGATTTCAAAAAGAGTTTAATATAAAGGTTAGGAGTCATTGACTTAATTTGTTGCGCAACTGTTTTTTTTTTTTCGCTAGGCGATGACAACGAACAATCGCAATGAACGAGCGTCTCCTTATTCCTTTAGTTTAGAATGCAAATAACATTAACATGGAACTTAAACTTGTAACATGGGGGTTTACTTACTATAAATCACTATGCCGGGTCTGGGCGGCTCTGGCTGTTTGTAAACATATAAACTCACATACGTGAGTTTAAATATACACACATACGTAAGTTTATATAAACTCACATACGTGAGTTTAAATATACACACATGCGTAAGTTTATATAAACTCACATAAGTGAGTTAATATCTATTCAAATGACCTGGAGAGGTCATTTGATGATTTCCCATCCAATTAAAAAGTGGTCTTCTTTCTCACTCTCAGAGCAGTTTTCTTCGTTACTATTATTAGCAAATAACAGGTGACGAATCGTATCTAAAATAAAAATATATAGAAATAAAAATATGGTAGGTACTAATTATAATGTATAATTATAACACGAATTAGTGATAAAATATAATCCTTCATGCATAATACGTTTGATTTATGTGTATGAAATTGTTATTTGTATGAAAGATTACGCGGTAATGAGCGGTTTACCATTTACGAGGTATTAAAAAAAACTACTTACTAGATCTCGTTCGTTTTATAGTGATGTACATCATATGTTTTTTTAGATTTTTCATTTTCTTATTTTAGAAGTTAGAGGGGGGGGGGGGGAGTGGAAAAAGTTGGTACAGCCCTCCCCCCCCCCCCCTCCCGGCTGCAACTTTTTCCACTTTGGAAGCGTCTGTTACGCGAACTATTCTTAGAAAAAAAATATTTTTGAGTTTCAGTTCTAAGTATGGAGAGCCCCCAATATTTATTAATATTTTTTATTTTTGCATCAAAATCTTAATGCGGTTCACAGAATACATCTACTTACTTACCAAGTTTCAACAGCATAGCTCTCATAGTTTCGGAAAAAAATGGCTGTGACATACGGACGGACAGACGGACAGACGGACATGACGAATCAGGGTTCAGTTTTTTACCATTTGGCTATGGAACCCTAAAAATCACATCCATACACTTTACGAGTTGCAGGCCGACTGAGATTAGCTGGAATTTGAGTTGCGTATCACGACGCAATCACAAAACAATACTTCTAAAATTATTGTTATTAGGGAAACATAATTTTGTATTTCAACTCGTGGACATGTGGCCTCCATATTAGTTCGAGCCTGTCTCGTGGAGTCTTTGAGGGTTGTTAACAATTTGAAATATCAAGGTCGACATTGTAGATATTGTTAAGAAATAGCAAAAATAAAATTAATCAACATAAACAAAATCAAAAATATAGACCATAACCATACTAGTACTACTATACTAGTACTAGTATCTAAAATTGTAAAAACAATTCTTGGAAATAAGGTGTGTCGTAAATGATTAAATGATAATGAACACAAACAAATCAAAAGCTAAAAACATTCATAGACCAGTGTGAATTAATTAATCCTCTCAATTAATAATCCAATTACGCACAGTCAGTGATGCGCGGCACAAAATCCCATTAGGAGCAAATCTGCTGACTTAAGTAACCGTTTCGAACATTGTCTTAAGAGGTTTTCAATAAGAATAATAACTACGGGTAGGTACCATTATTTTGAAGAAATAAGTATTCTTGAAGCTTGGCTTTAGTGCTTTTCAGCTCGCTGAACTCTGGACCTCTTCATGACCTTGCGTAAATAAATGTTAAGTTTAGTAAATGGGTATTTGAAAGTAGTTTTTTTTGAGGGCTGTTAGTGTTATATACAGTATGTTAAGAAAACCCTGTCCGACCCATAAGGATAATAAAGGTTAGGTAAACACATGACCAAATATACCATCAACGATTGCGTCACTGCTTACCATCAGGCAGGATTGCGGTCAAGCGCTGGTTTATACTTTAATAAAAAAAAAAAAAAAACTTTTTTTCCCGCGAATCAATTCCAACTTCCCCGAAATTTGGTAATTTTTAAAAAAGTGACAGCATCGGTATTATTATGAGCGAATAGCGATGCGACCACGTGCCGTGTGCCCTGCCGCCCGCCGCCCGCGGAAGGGTGAACGCACATTTATTAAGTTACCACTTTTTGCGAAATAATATTTATTTTTTTAGGGGGATTTTTTTTTTAAGTTTAGCTCGGTTTTGTATCCATTAGTAGAATCAGTTATCGATACCTAACAACACCTTCACGAGTCGGACAGGGTTTTCTTAACATACTGTATACAATTCAATTTCCGATTCAATAATGTATCGTTAACTGATTCTAATAATGTCAACAAAGTCGGGTTAAACTTAAAAAAATCCTCCTTAAAAAATAAATATTATTTCGAAAAATCTAGGTAACTTAATGCATAATGGGGGCAGGACACGCGGCACGTGGTTGCATCGCTATTCGCTCTGTCACAAATGGTGTTGTCACTTTAAAAAAAATACCAAATTTTGAGGAAGTTTGAATTAATTCGCGGAAAAAAAGATTATTTCAAAATTCATTACTATTGTCACTATGATGATTACGTAAACTTTCATATTTTATTTGGTCTTGTGCATACCTAACATTTATTATCCTTTTGGGTCGGATGGGGTTTTCTTTACATACCTATTGTATATAGAAGGTACATATATCATTATTAATGTGGCAAATAACGTGTAGCAGAGGTTGGAATTAGGGATATATCCAAGGTTTGAAAATCAATAAAATAATTAGTCCGTCTTATAGATAATAAAAAAAAATAAGACCCGTATTTTTTATTTTATCGAAATTACCAAAAACTACTGAGATATAGCGTATTGAAGTTACGGAGTGGGGGCTAAATACGTTACGCCGTGGTATATTTTGTAACAAGCGTGTCGTCATGCGACATTTCAAATCAATATATCTTCTTAAGTATTTGAATGAAAGAAAAAATAAAAATACGTGTTCAATATTTTTTGTAAATCTATCTGATGGACATTAAATATTTTTTTAGGATACAACCCAATTGACGGACGAAACTGTTTGCGCAGGGGTTGAGCGATCGACTGCAGCTCTGCGTGTCGGGGTAGTTCCGCGCGGAATTAATATTTGTATGGCCTACAGGTAGTTGGTCTGGATCTGGCTGTTTGTGTATGTGATTTTAAATGTTTGTCAAGGCACCCACGATACAGGAGAAATTCTTATTAGGTACATTATATAGCCGTACGGAGGACGGGTCTTAACAGTTGTGTTGCGATGTGTCCCGGGTACGACGCGCCTAATGTTGTTGTGTTGGGAGTTTGGTCGTGGAGGGTCTTCAGATCAATCCCTCTTTGGCGCAGCATCGTTGGTCGTGTTGTTGGGTTTAACATTGGATCACCTCGCTCAACTGCCGTCTTCCTTCCTATTCGCTCAGTTTTTCTGAGTGAATAGGCTTTTAAGAAACTAGCGCGCTTTACCATTAACGATCGCATCACTGCTTACCATCAGGCGGGATTGCGGTCAAGCGCTAGTTTATAATTATTAAAAAAAAAAGATTCGTTAATTAACGCCCAGGTTTAGTAGTAAGGTAAATTATTTTTTATTTTAGATAGGAGAAACAGTTTTCTGGAAATGTTATGGCTATTTAAAAGGTTTCGACATAAACCCCTATTACAAAACATGGATTTTATTTAGATCAGGTTTAACCTGAATAGTTATTGAATGATGCAACTAATATAGTAATCAGTCAATATTTTGTAAAAATAATTAAGAATTTAATTAATTTTATTGTTAATTTTGTAAATATATTAGAACGACTCGCCCCGGCTTCGCACGTGGACAAATGATATAGATACCTAAGCCTTCCTCAAGAAACGGTGGCCCTTCAATAAAAATAATGTCTACTGTGCTGCCTATCAACCAATATCTGACTCTGCAAGAAACATCGACCCGTCCATGGGTAGCCAGTTTCACTACCTTCGAACAGAATGAAAGCAAGGGGTAGCAAGTTTGTTCGAAATAGTGGTTCCCCGCTACGGCCTACTCCCTCCCCGGTTTAGGCAGAGAAACACTCAAGTAGCAGGCGGCCGGCACGATTTTTTCTGGTGTTTAGTTTTGAATAAATCGTGATATCTCCTGAATGAAACAACCAATTCTAAAAATTCAAAAAGAGATCTGCTGCTACTGAAATTACCTTTGATATGACCAGACCAGTGCTAATATTTATATTCATGCATACGAATATTTACACTGCGTGGGGATCGATCCCGCGCCTCCTTGCGCAGCGGCCGCGTTCGCTACCGCTACGCCACGGAGGCTGCCAGTCACACAATTTCTTTCTCCAATAAAAAAAATCTGCAACACTATATTAAACCTAATAAAGTCTTTTTTCGAATAATGTTATGTTATGTGTGTATATCAGTGGCGAAGGGTCCATACAAGCCGATTCCCACCGGGTTACCTTTCAAAAATCAGTTCCATATTCATACAAAACTATTTACATTCTATTTCATTAACAAAGTATTATTAATCAAATGCCGGCGCGATTTACATTAGCAATCGTAATTTTTAGCAATACCCTAAGTATCACATTTCATTTTATAGTCGTAAATTAATCAGCGCTTCAATTTTTCGTACATTACCTACATTGAAGGAACCCGATGAATTTCAGCTTACCTCGGTCAACGTTTTACTATGAGGCGAAAAGAGACAGAGCGTGTCAGACCATCTCTTTCTAATGCTCGCTAACGGTCGGTAAAACTTGATAAATATAGGCTAATGGCAAGCGGCTTGTAGTTCTCTCCTCTCCTCTATTAGAAAGAGACAAAGAAACCACGCCACTACAAGAAAAGAAACACGACAAAATTTCAAAACAAGACGCATTGCATTAGAATATAAATAACGTTGTGATTGTGTATAATTTGCTTTATTTTTGCTTAATATTTTTGTTGGTTTTGGATCGGTGTTTGTGTGGTTCGGTTTTTAACACTTTATTATTTTTGTAATTTTTTATTTAATTTTTTCTTGACTCTTATTCCCTAACAATAGGTACTTAACTTAGTACTTACTAACAAGCATGCATGTGTGGTATGGAGATGCACGTCGAAAAAGGCTTTTCTCAAAGCCGCTTTTATCATACTTGAAAGACACTGTTATCAAATCATCAGTCCTTTTTTGTATGGTGAAGGTGGGGCTTTTGATATTATTCTTATCTGAAGACCTCCTCCAAGATATCCTGCAGTAGGTAAGTGTATAAGTGTTTATTTTTTTGGATCGGCTTCCCTTTGTCAAAATTTCACCCTTCGCCACTGGTGTATATAATATTCTTTCAAAATTATTTCCAGACGCAACTGGCAGCGTAATCACAGCAGCTGAGAACGCACGCGACGGTGGAGAAATAGCTATCCTGGTACGAGGTCTTCACGGCAGCAGCGCTCGGAGAGAGGAGCTACTTCATGCAAAGGGAGCTGACGATGTTTCCATCTCGCTTTATTACAATGGAAAGAGCAATAAGGGTGAGTCAGAGCGAGGATATTGGAGTACGATTAAAAGATGCGACATATAGACCATCACATCCGCGTGATATAGACTGTGAAGTCGACACACATACAGAAAAAACGTGAAGGACATAGATAGGTATGCAAGAGATCTGATCAGGTAATTAGGTAACAGAATAACAGTCGCAATAGCTTAGATTTTGATAGTTAATCAACATTAATTGCCTTATCTAAGTTGTGGAGCAGACGAATTTTTCGCACACGTGTAACAATAGATTAGCAAATATTCTTGAAAATTATTAAGAATGATAGTGTTTTATGCGATTATTGTACAGATTATTACAACAAGTTGTTGGAGTAGACAGAAGAGAAAAGTTGTCTCTAGAATAAACATGAACCTACGCATACAAGTACCTAGTAGTACTGAGCAAAAACGTGGAGATGAATTGCTATATACAGTATGTTAAGAAAACCCTGTCCGACCCGTGAAGGTGTTGTTAGGTATCGATAACTGATTCTACTAATGCATACAAAACCGGGCTAAACTTAAAAAAAAATCCCCAAAAAAAAATAAATATTATTTCGCAAAAAGTGGTAACTGCGTTCACGCTTCCGCGGGCGGCGGGCGGCAGGGCATGCGGCACGTGGTCGCATCGCTATTCGCTCATAATAATACCGGTGTTGTCACTTTTTTTAAAATTACCAAATTTCGAGGAAGTTGGACTTAATTCGCGGGAAAAAAGATTATTTCAAAATTCATTTGTATTGATACTATGATGATTACGTAAAATTTTATATTATATTTGGTCATGTGTTTACCTAACCTTTATTATCCTTATGGGTCGGACAGGGTTTTCTTAACATACTGTATAACGTTATTAAACACGGAGGAAATGGTAAGATAAGTACTTCCTTGAAATGGTATGAATTTGCTTTTACGCAAAGGAAACAGGATACATTTTACCTCTAAATGAACACGTAAGCCATTTCCAATTTGTGCTACAGTATATTCATCGTTCTAGGAGTAAGTGGCTACCTACGTATTAGCATTTCTACATGTGTACCTACATAGAAAATGACATGCAGGATGCGATATTAAAATTGTTTGTGGGATAACACGAAATTTCCACACAGGGCGGAATCATCTTTGAATCTCCACCCGAGCAGGAGGATAATTACCTATAGCAATGGATTTATTAGGGATGTGTCCAAGGTATGAAAATCAAAAAAAAAATAAAATTAGTCCGTCTTATAGATAACAAAAAAAAAAAAAATAAAAAAAATTATGACACGTATTTTTAATTTTGTCGTAATTACCAAAAACTACTGAGATAGGTATAGCGTATTAAAGTTACGGTGTGGGAGCTAATTACGTACAAAATATACCACGGCGTGAAGTCATGCCACATTTCAAATCAATATATCTTCCTAAGTATTTGAATGAAAAAAAAAAAATACGTATTCAATATTTTTTATGAATCTATCTGATGGACATTAAAATATTTTTTAGGACACAACCCAATTTTGGTAGCTCAAAAACATTCATTCCGTTATTTATGTTGTTGAGTATACACATTTATCGAAAATATGGATCAATGAATTAGCAATAGGCTTCAAAATGATTTAAATTGATAGGAATAATGAGTTACGCCATTACGCTGCAGGTAATGAAATGAGTCCGTTATGAGCTGATGCCAAAAACTAAGGCAACAACATTATAAATGCTTTTAAAAGAAAAATGCCGCTAGGCTATGAAATAAAAAGTGTACAATTTATGTTGTAGTAACATATAAAGGTATTAACTGTTAGAGCGGCCACATAATGTGCAAAACGGCCACATTTTGTGCTTAAGCGGCCACAACATATGTACGTGCCGTAGCGAATATACTACTCGGTTGTATTACCTACATCTACATTTGTACTTGTTTATTGAGCAAACTGAAAAGCTACAAAGGAAACTTAAATATTCAGATAGAGCTGATGCTCCATGTTTATTTCTTGAAAAATGTAATTAGATGTCTTTTAATTCATAGATCTGAGAAGCGATATGCATTTATGCCATTGCTGTGTGTAAAAAGTTATGTCATAAATATGATTGAAGATGCATTATAAACATGTCGATTCGCTATAAACTAGATGACACGTCCGAAGTATTAGCATATCCTTGATTTTCAGTCGTAAATTTTCGAAAATCCACTGAAATGTGAGTAATTTGTATATTTTTCTGGTGTAGCGGTCCAAATAAGCTTTAAAATGATACCTCATTTATGTATATTGATAAAGTATGAAGGAAGTTAGGAAGTACCGACAAAAAAGCCCTTTAGAAATCTATATTAATATATAAAACTGAAGAGTTTGTTTGAACACGCTAATCTCTATATAACACCACGCTCCGATCAATAGGAGCGGTGCATATAATTTTTTTTTTATCGAAACCTGCGCAGGTGAAACCGTAGGGCGCAGCTAGTTATTATGATAGCATCTCAGCTACACAAGCTTGTCTGTTTACTAACTCAATTTATGTCACTGGAAGAATAGGAAAGAGGGAATGAATGAAAGACTTCTGGCCACAGGGCATTATGTTCCGTCGCTTATGCGCACACAGCACACAGCACAAGAACATGCTAGTAGTAGCGAATGCTTATCTTCTAATATATAAAATTCTCGTGTCATGGTGTTCGAACTTAAACTCCTCCGAAACGGCTCGACCGATTTTGATGAAATTTTTTGTGCTTATCCGGTATCTATGAGAATCGGCCAACATCTATTTTTCATCCCCCTAAATGTTAGGGGTAGTCTACCCCTAAATTTTTTTTATTATTTATATGGCAAAACAACGTTTGCCGGGTCAGCTAGTTTTATAATAAAATTATGTATATTTAGGTTAAGGTATTCTGACAACAAGACGTAATAGACAATCCGTTTTGAGGAGTAGGAATTAGTTCTAAAGTACATTTTAAAATATACATCTTCGCCGATTCTGTTATTCACAAACTAACCTAATTTTAAGTTACGTCCATCTTTTTCTTTTCATTTCGTTAAGAAAAGGACGGAAGATAAAATGTCAGTTCATTCCTGTCAAATTAAGATACTCCATAGACAGTTTAGACGCATGGCATTAAAAACATGGCGACTAAAAATACGCCAGTTTACGTCAGGAGCGCACTAATTTGACAGGTCTAAACTGACATTTTATCTTCTGTCCTTTTCTTAACGAAATGGAGAGAAAAAGATGCCCATAACATAAAATTAGTTTAGTTTGTGCACAACAGAATCGGCGCCGTTGTCTCATTATTTTTATATCTCATTATTTCTGCATTTCATAGTATCCTTGGAGAGCCTCCACGGTGGTCACCTAAAGTCCGTATCCTGGGGCTTGGGCGAGCACCCCCGAGGTACCTTGGCCCTGATCATCACTCCCAGTAGAGTGAAGCTGGTCGCGGGCTGTAAACCCCTGCACTGGCACAATATGTCTGGCAGACATGATATGCTAGCGATGTTATCTAGTCAGAAAATGAAACTGGTAAGTAACTATATAGGAAATAATAGAATTATTAGATTTGACAAATTAAATTTCGGTTTATTGCACGATAGAAAAAATCAATTTCAATCACGCCTTGATACAGGAAGACAAAGACAAGTATTATAGTAGCGCACACAGTGGCCAAAAGCGGTACTACATTTTTTGTTTACATTCTTGCAATAAACTGCTTGTTATGAATGATTTTGTGCGGGGTGGCTAGAGATAAGATAGATTATATTATAGAAACATCTATAGAATAGTTAATAAATAAACACATTCCTCTTCGAATTTCAAAAGTCAAGTAAGTCAGTCATGAATAGTAGTCAAAAATTAACAATAAAATAAGTTGTGAACCCGCTAACATTTTGAAGAATACATCAATTGAAAGTCAACACATCGAAGTCTCACTTATTTCCACCAAATCAGCAACTGAGTGTGCGTCAAAAATGTGCAGAGTGCATGTTGGATACGCACAGATTTTGAAGACTGCTTACCATAGATTCAATAAGGTTCTGAATCATCATCATCATCATTTCAGCCGAAAGATGTCCACTGCTGGATATAGGCCTCCCCCAAGGTTCTCCACGACGACCGGTCCTGCGCCTCCCGCATCCAGCGGTTTCCCGCGACCTTCACCAGGTCGTCGGTCCACCTTGTCGGGGGCCTACCCACGCTACATCTTCGTCTTCTCGTCTACGCTAGGTTCTGAATGCTGTGCTAGAATTTTTTATCAGTTTTCGAAAAAAATAGGTCTGCCATTCCTTTTCATCATCAGCATTATCAACCTTTTTATCGCCCCACTGTTGGGCACAGGTCTCCTCTCATACAGAGAAGGATCCATCCCTTTTAACCGTAAGGTATTGTATTTATCTATGAAACAGAAGAGAGAATAATATATAAGCTATTAATATTAGAAAGCTGAATTCATGGTTTCAGTTCACTCGTCAAAGTCTCTGCGATCCTGTATGTCTTTTTATTCGAATAACCCAAATATATGAACGAGAAAATAATGGGGATCCCAATTTCCTCACCGAAAACTTCTAAACTTCAATTTTTTTGTAATTATCTTGTCAATAGTACTCTGATGGAGTTCAAAGAAAGAAAAAAAACCAGATTATTTCATACAAGAGTGAGGCTCTCGAGTGACTACCCATTTTATTTTCAAGGACTTTTTGAGCAAGGCTACGATACTGTACTGAATTAGAAACTTTATAGGAATTCATTTAATAACTTCTTTAACTTTAATACTAAAATGAAAGTGGAGAATTTATTTCAGCAATTTTTTTAAGGATCCTAAATGATTTATAAGATAGTAAAGGGTTTCTGTAATTTTTGAATATATTGCAATATGGTTACAGTACCACGAAGAAAATGCACCAGTGGAGATATACAACAGCGAAAGGAATGTTTTAGCATCACTTAACTGTGACCATCATGAAGACACCATGAGGCCTCCAGCTCTCACGACAGTAGAAGAAACTGACTACGAAGAAGTTAGAGACTTCATGGCGAAGGATGCGAGGAAGAAGCGAGAAGAGGAGGAGATGCAAGGAGACGATTACAGAGGAAACTATGTTGATCCCAATATCAATCTACCGCAGCCGGTTCCCAACAGAGGAGATATACCTTCAAACGCTATTGAATCTTGTGATGGTAAATTTCATTCTAAAGGTTTATAATATGTGAGCCAATATATAAAGGATGTATCTGATATCGACGCACAAACGAGTACCATGGATCCAGTACATGGTCCATTCTGAAACCCCCAGTAGTGGAATTTTTCATGATTAAAAAAAAAAAATATGTAGTTTTTTTCACTTTAGACCGTTCATAATTGCTATACTTTTATAACCCAATAAGATTTTAAAGTGAAAATTAATTAATTCGCTAATTACACAAAAAAGCGCAATGAAAACAAAACTCGAAAAACTATCTTATCAGCTGATTTAATAGAGTTCACATCTGCGATCAACGTCATACCTACAAACACGCACGGTGGCATGCTTGCAACGTGCAAAGGCCGAGCCGACACTTTTTTTTTAAACATTGTTATTTCTGTAACCGTTCATTAACGACATAAATGACTAGGATAATTTTATTAGTGGCATGCAGACTAGCCTTTTCGCGAAGTTTGCGTTACGATGTCAGATACACCCTGCACAATATACAGTATGTTACGAAAACCCTGTCCGACCCATAACGATAATAAAGGTTAGGTAAACAAATGACCAAATAAAATATAAAATTTTACATAATCATCATAGTAGCAATACTAATCAATTTTGAAACAATCTTTTTTTTCCGCGAATTTCCCCAAAAATATGAATTTTTAAAAAAATGACAACACCTTTTTAGGCGGTATACCTGTCGGCTTTCCTTTCATTCTTTTGTTAGATTTTTTATTTCTTTGGCGGCGTGGCGCGTGAGCGTTGTCGGCGACGTAAAAGAAATAATTAGAGATGTACTATTTTTTGCGTAATAACATTTTTTTTGTATCGCTATTAATCGAAATTTGTGTCTGGTTGAATAATCATTTGTTGTAAAAACACAGATTACCCAATGGTAAAAGTACTTTTGTTTGATTATCGATTAATTACTAATAATATTATTATAACACAAGTATTAGTAAACAGAGACGAGAAGGCCTTATGAAACACAATTTTAGTAAAATTTTACAAATATTTTAACAGTCAATATCATCGATATTGAGACAGAAACTGAAATTAAACCTTTGGCATGGTTTTCATTTACAGCAGTGTACATAACTAATTTGAGTTCTGTAAAAGTTCTAAACAATTCCATGCGATGTTGAATCGAGAATGATAATTGAAACTATTATACTAAATCGGTATCGATTGAAAAATCAATATTTTGATTACTTACACATCTCTATTTGCTCAAAGCATGCCGCGAGGCCAGCCGCGTAGGTACCTATTTTATAAAATAAAAATCATTTTTACTTTAAATTATCAGTTGCGCATAAACATTGCTTCCGTGTAGCTGTAGACTATTCGTGTATTGTGATCATGTCGTTTTCTAACGTAATGTAAAATGCTGATGGAAGGTAGTAGTTCTGCAATTAGTTGTGTTGTGATCAGGTGTTGGACAGCTGCTTATTGATTCATGTGGTGACACGACGGTGTACCACCATATTTTTGTCGACCTGTACCGGGCTGTACGTGAGTACCTCCATTATCAGTTCGGCGAGCAGTGGATTGATAGGGGTGGACTAACTTTGTGAAACACCGTGCTAATCTCGTGCGAAGGTGCCAGGCGTGTATAGTTCTTAGTGAACGAAATATGGAACAACATCTCCGCCACAGCCATTGTGCTCATCGAATGAAATGATACATTCAGAGAGTCAGACGACCTTCGCACTTGAAAAAAGTTCTTTTCACGAGCTGCTCAAGTATCATTATTTCTTTCGAGAGTCGATAAACATGGATAAACTACCTATACCTACATGCATGAGGTCAACTGAGGTCATGACCTGTACCTGTGTTGCCATGAAATTACCCATTTATTTTATTTAAATTATTTATTTTTAAGGGGGTATTTTTTTTTTAGTTTAGCCAGGTTATGTAGGCATTAGTAGAATCAGTTATCGATACCTAACAATACCTTCACGGGTCGGACAGGGTTTTCGTAACATACTGTATAATATTATTCAGCTGACTATTATTTACACTAGGTACTATAAAAAGAAAAGGAGACTTGTTAATGAATTTAATCTGCTTTAGAAACTGCAGTTGAAATTTTAAAGACAGTTTTTGGGGTACTTATCGTTACAAGAATGTTGTTCAACATAATTATTGCATCGTCAAGCATGTTCACAACAATTTCTATGAACGGAATCTCAAACGCTCCTCTGACACCTCTTTCTGTTTTACCTTCTAGATGAAGTGATCCGTCAGCTGACTCTTCTTCGGCAAACGATCGAGCTCCTTCGGCGCGAGGTCGGCGAACAGAAGGGCATCATCGACAACCTTCGCGGTCAACTGCGTCAGTGCTGCAACCGCGTGCCCACTCCACCAGCACCTGAAAGATGCACTGGATCTTCTTGCTATCCTGGTTATTAAATATTATTATGAAAAACTATAAAGTGCTCAAATTCATAATTAATAGTCTTGCCAGTTTTAGATATTTCATGAGATTTCAGTTTTGCATTTATCGAAATTCTAAGTTTTTAAGTTCTGTCAAGTTAGTATAGAAAAAAAAAAGGATTTTTTTGTGTGTAAAGTTTGTTTTAATACAGTAAATACACAGAACAGAGTACACTTAGGACTTAGTTCACAATGGAGTAGTAATATTGTATGCATCTGAATAATATTCCTTTTTAATATTTTTTGTACTTTAGCATTTACTAACATGTATCCTATATTTACATTCTCATTATAATCAATAACAAAGTTAGCTTCATTAACGTTAGTAATATCATCCGATTCTTGCCGTATCACATCAACATTTAACATAAGGTGTATCAAGCAACTTTTATATTCAAAGTGTGGGTTTTTATTAAAAGTGTTCTTTTAAAATCGCGTTTTATTTCACATAGTTCGCTAGACGATATATCAAGCTATATATTTTTAATATAAGTTGACCTTTCATTGTACGCAATGCCTTTATGATGCGAGGTCAGTTAATTCTGGAAGTATAAATCTTGATATGTCGTCGTGTGTAATAGTCCATATGTGTCAGATCATTGGATGCCTACAGAGTCGCGAGTCTCGCCCACCTAATATCAAGTTGCTTGATTAACCTTATTCATATTTGTGAATGAATAACTAGATTTGTCAATTATTATGATGTTAGGATGATTGGTGACTCTGTAGACGAAAGTGTACCTAATGATGGTCCTTGTTCAAGGTAATTTAGGAAAACGAAAATAATGTTTGTTTGGATTCGGTGGAATTTTTGAAGGTTTAAAAATGTTATGCTTTATCTCGTTCAAAATTATTATTTTTATGAAGTATATAATAATATTAATATTTGACACAGAACATTAATTACATTTGAACAGATTTATAGGACTCTTAATTTTTATTGAAGGCAGCTGTGTCTAGACATCAGCACTCTTCCGTATGATGATTTATTAAATTACTAGAGTTTAATTAGACATATTAATATTAAAAGATAGGTATATCATTACACAGAGATAGAAAAATAAAACTTAAAACAAAATAAGCAAAAGATAAGAAAATATTTAAGACAATATAGTTGAAAAGCCAAATTTATTCAGAAGTTTAGTGAAGTCGACAGTAAAATCGCATTTCCGCGCGGGTATTTGGCTCCGTATACAGCGGCCCGACGGGTGTTGTATTTCCGCCTTTGAACATAATTATATTGAAAACGTAGTCACTTCCAACAATTCCGTGAATAATCTCATTTTCTGGCTAAAATCTTTTATATAAGGACAAATACACAGCACATTCATTATACAGACTTTTCGATACTTTTTAATGATTTTTTTTTTGCTTTACTGGTATTTTGGCATGACTAGCTAGCATATGCTAAATAATTTTATTGTTGTTGTGCTTCCTTGTCTTTTTTTAAATGAATGAGCTGTGCTGCTGGGGAGTTTGTTCCGCCTATTCTTCCCAGCGAAAGCACCAGGAATTGGCGAAGGGCGGGCGTTTTGGGGGGACTGTCTTATGTAATATTGACACACACACACACACAACACATTTATAAAATTTTTAGACAGACTTAGATTGTCAATTTTTACTATACAAATAAGGGTAGAGGAATCTCCATCAAGGTGTGCCATGTTAACATCACCATAACATCGTGTGATACAGGCGTAGAATGCCGGAACACAGCCACTGGGTTCGACTGCGGCTCCTGCCCGCAAGGCATGGAGGGCGACGGCAGAAGATGTAGACCTATCACCTGCAACAGACGACCCTGTTCACAAGGTAGGTGATATATACATTAAGATACTTGAATTTGACGTCGATCTAACCTTGAACTTTTTGTTGCTTACGTATTTAAAATCTACGGGAATAGCGGAGCCTACAACTACAGGCATTTTTATGCCTAAGTGGAGACTCCTTGACATGTAATCTAAGCCAAATTGATATGAAATGAACTTATTTATTCATTTATTTCATATTGTACAACGTCCCAGAAATATCTTTCTTGAAATAAAAACCAGACTCCAGAGTAATACAATTTATTATAATAAATACAGGGGTGGTCATCCCCCGCTGGAGAATTTCGCCACCGCGATTCACAATGATGACGTTTTTATAAAACGCCATCTATTATTAAACAGTCATACTAAATTGATGGTTTATATACAAACTCTTATATACTTAAAGAGGTTAGACACATATACAGGATACAGGTCTCCTCTCGTTGAGAGGAAATGGGCCGTAATCTACCTCGCTGGCCCAGTGCGGATTAGTGCTTAATAATAGTTCGTTATCATTGTTTAAGAAATTAGAAAGCGGAGGTAGATCGTGCTACTTTTTTATAAACATGTCCGATACACGGGATCATGTACGAATCTCATCATGTACCGAGACTTTTTTCAAGTATGTTTGGGTTGATTTCCAGTCTAACTAGTTCCAGTTCCATCAATAGTTAAATATTCGTTAATAACACTGAAACTCAAATAAAAAATGTTTTATGAATACGTTATTTGAAGTTAGGTGTTAGTTACCTAGATGTCGATATCACATTTTTAAAGGACATGGATAAAGTTTGAACTAGCAACAAACTAAAACAAAACTAATCAATTTTTAAGCTATTGCATAGCTTCTATCGCGGGCCTTGAGCGCGGGGACCGAATCCAGAAATTCCGTAACGAAAAAACCTCACGCTCCCCATCGTCTAACGTCGTTTCAGTTCGGCAGTCTTCGGCACGGTATGTTTGTGTGCGTACGACTACATCTTTTGAAAACAATTTATAGATTTTCAAAAAGAGCATGCATATTGCAGGGCGCGAACTCAGTTCTACACACTTGCCATGTTACTCATAGTCGCGATGTGCTAAACTTGCTATTAATTTTCTCTCTGAAATAGGTCTTCTATAGAGATATGTCATAGACGTCATCGACGTTGTCATGGCTACCTTAAAAACTTTTCATATAATTAATTATTAAGTACTTTTATTCAAATTAATTTTGTAGTGTTTTTATAAAATAGCTTTTTTTTTAACGGAAAAGCTAAGATGAATGTCACGCTAATTTTTCATTGGACTTTTAAATTATTTATAGTGTTGTTTACTAAATAAAAGCGCGTGATTTTATAGAGTAAAAAGTGCTCATGCGGCCGTTTTTTCAATTGTTGCAAGAATTCAAAAGACTGTCTTTAAATAGTGTTCAGACGATTGCTCAAAGTGTATTAGATTTCATTAGTAATAGAAATGGCATTTCAATAATGACTTTCAACTGCCAAAGTCTAAATAGTCATAAATACGATTTACAAGATTCAGTTACGAGACAAACAAATGTGTTACTTCTTACCGAAACTTGCATGACGCATGATAATCCAATTGAAATACCTAATTTTAATTGTATTGTTCAGTTCAAACGAGATACTGTTTCAAAAGGTGGGGTTTCAAAAGCTACACACATCAAAAGTGTCTAGGGATCAAGCATTTTTATGCGGATTTCTATCTATCTCTATTAGATTTATTTCTATCTATATCTCTTTCTATCTCTACAAAGAGACCGGATACAAGACGTATACGACACTGGAGAACCCCTGGACGCCAATAGCGATTAAAATCCTGCCAGGAAGTCCATCCTTATAGTGGTGGAACCATCATGGTATGGGCGGGTATTTGGATCGGCGGAAGAACTGAGTTGATTTGGATCAGAGGCAACCTCAACCCTCAAATTTATGCTGAGACGATTGTATCAGACGTCATCGTTCCTCTACAAGTGCAAATCGGTCCCTTATTTCAGTTAATGCATGATAATGCACGACCGCACACCGCAAGAGTTGTAAGACAGACTCTCGCCGCAGCTAACATCAATGTCCTGCCCTGGCCTGCTCAGTCGCCAGACTTGAACCCGATTGAGCATGCATGGGATATGCTACAGAGAAGAGCTCTGCCGAATATGGAGGGTATCCAGTCGCAAGAAGACCTTTTTTTGTTGTTGCAACGAACATGGGCGGCCATTCCACAGCGTGATTTGGATGAACTCATTTTGAGTATGCCAAACCGATGTTCTTGTGTTGTTAGTGTTCGCGGTAGAAACACGGATTATTAATTGTTTAAGTTACCCAAATAAAATTTTAGAGAAAACTGTTATTTCAGTCTTTTTTTCGAACTTTTGTGTTAGTGGTTCAAATGTCAAATATCCCTTTATTAGGAAAATGGCAAATTTCTTTATTAATGCAAAGGTGACTTGGTTTATCGTTACTGTGACAAACGAAAACACTTTATTTGATGAATCCTTAAAGAAAATTTTAATTAATATCAATCAGGAGAAAAGTTATTGCAAAAATATATGCTGATCCCTAGACACTTTTGATGTGTGTATTTACCAAAATAAAACTGATATTACTAATATTATGACTCCGAATATCGAAATAAATATTGCACACGTTAGCCATGTTAATGTTAGGCGCTCAGTTGTTGGAGATATTTGTGCGTGCTTATGCAAACTTAGAAATGGCCTACAAATAGTTATGGTAGCAATTTACATTTCTCCGAATCCAAAATTGGACGAGGTAGAGCATTTTATTCATCGCACTTTACTGGAGTACACTGAAGAAGGCTCGAAAATACTTGGTACAAATGGTAATAAATTTCCACTTATCTTGGCTGGCGATTTCAACATTAACTTCGCTGATAAAAAATCAGAGCGGTTGACAACTTTTCTATCAAAAACATTGATTTGAAAATGAATAATGATCCACAAGAGTCCACAACAAAATATGGGACCACCATTGACGCGGTATTTTCTGGGTGTTTAGAGGATATTAAGTCGCAAACTTATGTTTCTTATTTCAGTTATCATAAACCTATAGTTTCAATGATAAATATTCCTGAATAACCAACAGCTACTGTAAGGTAATAAAATCCACATGTATTGTAAAATAATAAAAATATTTTAAATAATATTAACTTTTTATTTATTTAATAAAAGAAAAATTTGTTTTCTTATCCGTCACCACGCTCAAAAAGTGTAACTTGAATTAATATCAAAGAAAAAGAAATACTGCATAAATAAAATAAATAAATAATTATAATTGCATAAATTGATACAAAATGCTATGCAATAGCTTTACCGCGGCAGTCCCCGAGTGCCACACGTCTTTTTTTTTATATAATGGCGCCGATTCTATGTTCACAAACTAAACTAATTTTAAGTTCAGTATATCTTTTTCTTTCTATATCATTAAGAAAAGGATACAAGATAACATTTTAGTTTAATCCTGTCAAATTAAGATATTCCATAGACAGTTTAGACGCGATTATAAACATGGCGACCAAAAATACACCAATTTACGTCAAGCGCGGGCTAATTTGACAGGTCTAAACTGACGTATTATGTTCTGTCCTTTTCTTAATGAAGTATAAAGAAAAAGACGTACTGAACTTTATTTAGTTAACAACTACAACTTAGTTTGTGGACTAGAGAATCGGCGCGAATGTCTTTTTTGAAAATATTCCTAATACATTTTTTCTGCGTTTATTTCTGAACCACGTTATCCATATCATTTAAATTGACCCTGTATAAAAAGTATGAATTCTTTTTTTCTTCCTTCGATAATGCTTATTTTATCTTTTCTCTTTCCGTGGAGTTTGTTGCCTCTATAGAAAACGACCAATTGGAACCGTGAACCTGGCTCCCAACAATTAAACAAAACAACGAAATAAATGCCAAAGAAAGAGTCATATTTGTAGTGCTAACTAGATAATGCATCCATTTGGTTATCAAATTAAGACAGAGTAAATATTATGTACAGTCACCTTTACCCAATTATGGTTATATTAGTGTGTGCGTGCGAAGTATTCGCACATCCTTGATTTCCAATAGCAAAATTTTCGAAAAACCACTGAAATATGTGTAATTCGTATATTTTCCCGGTGTAGCATTCCAGAAAAGGTTTAAAATGATGCCTCATTATGAATATTGATAAAGTATAAAGGAAGTTATGACGTACGAAAAAGTCCTTGAGAAATAAATATTTAATACATGTATGATGATTAAGAATTTGGTAAAACTCCAAGTACAGATGCTGACTGGTTGGCAAAGCATGTGCGACATTAGGTTCATAGAACTTTTATTTGCCATTGTTATAAGCTACCCAGCGTCGTTTAATAAGCCATATACGGATCAGGACATCACTTCAACAACGACACATGTATTTTTTTGGGACAAAACCCGCCACACATTTTCCCACCCACTGCAACTCCTGAAAGCCAGAATCAACAGTGGAGACCGCCAGAAAAATGCCGAGCAATGAAGCTCGACAAGTCCCGGAGAAACGATTCAACTGTCTAGGGTCCCACAACGAAATTAATCAGAAACGAATAGCGGAGGAGTAAAAAAAATATATTTTTCCACTTCCCTCCATAACAAGCAGGAGACAGAACAGAACTAAGTCAATCGGCACAAAGGGACATTATTGCAACTGGGAGAAGCCCAGATTGCCAAGCACCACGGAATAAAATTTGATTAAGTTAATGGGTCCTAAGTAGGTATGTGCTGTTACAATTGATTCCAATAATAGGTATGGCAAAAGCGCCCGAACGCACGGAAATTGGTTCTAGTTTCTACAAGGTCCGTATAATAAACGACTCCGGAGGTAACTTGTACACTATCCAACACGATAATGCGTTCATTCTGTCAAAAAATATACTCCCACAAGATGTGATGTGCGGACTGTTCAAATTCACAGTTCGATGTAGAACATTGACACGGCGAAGGAACAAGTTTAAAAGAATACAGTTACAGTTTAAGATCTTGCTTTGCGAAATAAAAAATTTCTTCTGGCATAATTAAAGCAGATTATGACATATCTTTTATCTTACAAGTTGTAGGTCGTAGGTTCGAACCCCATCAGGCACTTTACTCTCAAAACAGTCTCAAAACATCGTAAGGATGCATGATCTAGAGTCAAAAACTTCCAAGACATATGAAATCTAGATATCAACCCGCACTGGGCCAGCGTGTGAGATTTCGGTCTACTTCCTCTCACCGAGACGAAGCCTGTGTTGGAAACTTTGGGAACACTTTTATGGATAGTACTGGTTAGTAGGCCAAAGAGTTGGTAGATTAAGGAGACGATAAGCAACTGTACGTCAGGTATACTTGCCATCTCTTGGCATCAGGAATTGGTTAAGTTGTTGAGTTTAATCTGTTCTCTAGTGGAACGCTGCGTGGATACAGAGCAAGGTTACCAGTGTGAAAGATGTCCAGGACGACTGACCAGCGATGGGCAAACTTGTCGCTCCGCCTGCAGTTCAAACCCTTGCTTTGGTGGACGTGAGTACTATTAGTTCAACATTTCTACACCAAGTTGCTGTTGAGATTGCTGTTATAAAATAGTTGATATTTTTGAGCTCGTACAACAAGGACATGTCAAAGAATTCACCTCTATTTGCCAGGTGTACAATGTCAGGATTTGCCAGATGGTAGCTACCGGTGTGCCTCTTGTCCAGAGGGCTACCATGGAAATGGAGAGAAATGCTACAGATTGTCTTGTCGCCAGAGTTCTTGCTTTCAAGGTAACTATCTTCTCCTGCAATCATTTCATGAGTAATTTCTGTACAGCTTTTGAAATCACTGTTTTTTGACAGCCTCCATGGCGTAGCGGCGCGCAGTGCAAATATTTATATGCATGAATATATTTGCAATGGTCTGGTTGTGCCTCGGAAAGCACGTTAAGCCGTTGGTCCCGGTTGCCATACGAAAATCTAATGGCAATCGTTACGAGTTGTTGGAGCCCTCAAAAGTCCAACAATTGGTCTAACTGCAAAGCTTTGATATCGCCTTCGGGTTGTGGAGGTCAGACGGCAGTCCCTTCACAGAAAATATCGAAGTTTAGCCAATATCAGCAGTTAGACTGGTAAAGTGGACCCCAGACTCCAAAGCTGAAAAAGTTTCAGATGCAACTGGGATTAATGCCGAGATGATGAGATTCTTTTGATGCATGAATGCTGAAATTATAGTCAATAAGTTCCTATGTCAAATTTTCAGGTGTAGAATGTACGGAGACAGCGTCAGGTCCCCGTTGTGGCTCTTGTCCTAATGGGTACAATGGTAACGGTCAACAGTGTCAGCACCTCTGTGACACACATAAGCCTTGTGGAAATAGACGGTGCAGTCCCAAGTCCAGTCACCCGTACTATGAATGTGAAGGATGTCCCAAAGGATATGATTGGAATGGTAAGTAACAAAGTAAGAATAACAGAGTGTAATACAATATACACAAAAGAGAGCAAAAAAGAAAGATAGAAAGAAAAGAAAAAAGTAAAATAAAGTCTATGACTACCATACTAGGGCAAAGCAAGAAAAATGGCGTGTATAAGACTGACATTAACTTCTGCTAAGCTGTTTCTAAATCTCATCAATATTGGGTACTGTAGTGTTAAAAGTATGTTTTCATTATAATATTTTCAATTAAAGCACCTGCTACTAATCTCTTCACCACCTATGGTTGACTGGTAGAGAATGCCTAAGGCATTAAGTCCGTCGTCTGTACAATTTATCTGCGAAAGAATAAATAAATAAATAAGTGAATCATGGTGACACTAAAAGCTGTTGAAGACGCATAGATTCGAGACAATGTGCACTAATTTGTTTTACTTTAGATTTTGAGTAGAACGTGTGGCGATATCTACATCGTTACATACGAACTATGCATCATTCTGGCGTCACGCAAATTCCTGCATTGCGCAAGCAGAGTTTACTGCATGACGTGGATATACTTGTATTTGTACATCGTCTCGACATCAACCATTAGGCCACCAACCTATCTGATCGGATGCTGAGGAACTTTATAATAATATATTTATACAAAATGTTGTTTTTAAGCTATTGCATAGTTTCTATCGCGGGCCTTGAGCGTGGAGATCGAATCCAGAAATTCCGTAACGAAAATAACCTAACACTACAACAATTATTATATATGCTGACCTACCAGATCCTCATAAATGCGTATGAACATAGCAAATATCCAAAAAAGACGTGTGACACTCGGGGACTTTATTCATTTATTTTATTTATACAGTACTTATTTTTTTTCTTTGTTTTTAAGGAGTGGGGTGTGTTAGGTTATTTTCCGTTGATAAAAAAAGCTATGCAATGGCTTTACCGTGGCAGTCCCCGAGTGCCACACGTCCTTTTTTAATTTAATTATTCACAAATATTCTTTTATTTTTTCCAGGTTTTACTTGCGTTGACATAGATGAATGCGACCTCATCCGTCCTTGTGACGAGGTCGTGTCCTGTCGGAACGAAGAAGGTGGCTTTACTTGTGGACCCTGCCCCGCCGGATATGAGGGTAGCTCCGGATGGAGAGGATCTGGCAACGAGCGGCGAAGGGAGCAATGCGTTGATGTGGACGAGTGTGCCGATGGACGAGCCAATTGTCCGAGAGGCAGGCTCTGTGTTAATACCCCGGTAAGGTTCTTAACAGTTAGCAACTTACGTTCTTAGCTGCAGTGCTGACAGAATAGAAATTCTTGTGTACTTTTTAAAAATCAACTGTAATCTAATCGTAGTCTCAATTTGTTGAAAAATTATCTTTTAATTTCCCTGCATTTTTGCCTTTTTTCGATCTTTGTCGTCTGCACTGTTGATGATAGGGAAGAAGTTCCATTCCAGGGGCCTTAGTCTGTTATTTTCATTAATTTCTCATTCCAACACGATTCCATTGTCATTATGCTAAAAGTTCGTAATCTGCTAAATTCATAATGATCGGTCAGTAGTCTCGTAATGGAATGGTGATAGAATGACGTTGACGTATTGCCATTATGTATTATAAGATCCATTAGTAGAAATGATTTTCAAAAAATTACTACTTATTTTGAACATTTATTAATATAGAATGGAGTGTCAGTGATTCACCACTAGAAAATCAAAATGACGCTATTTTGTTTGTAGATTACGAAACTTGTCAAAATTGATCGTTATATCGTCAATCAAATCAACATTATATCGTCAACATTGTTGAATAATCTTATTTTTAACATGGATTGTAATACTTTCTAAAGTTTTTAATTACGAAACTTCGGCTCCAGAAATTTTTACTAAAGATGTTTAAAGACTTTCAACCAATCTGCGGTTAGCATTCGAGACTTAAAATATAAACAACAAATAGCATTAAATATACACACATCAAAAGTGTCTAGGGATCAACATATATTTTTGCAATAACTTTTCTCCTGATTGATATTAATTAAAATTTTCTTTAAGGATTCATCAAATAAAGTGTTTTCGTTTGTCACAGTAATGATAAACCAAGTCACCTTTGCATTAATAAAGAAATTTGCCATTTTCCTAATAAAGGGATGTTTGACATTTGAACCACTAACACAAAAGTTCGAAAAAAAGACTGAAATAACAGTTTTCTCTAAAATTTTATTGGGTAACTTAAACAATTAATAATCCGTGTTTCTACCGCGAACACTAACAACACAAGAACATCGGTTTGGCATACTCAAAATGAGTTCATCCAAATCACGCTGTGGAATGGCCGCCCATGTTCGTTGCAACAACAAAAAAAGGTCTTCTTGCGACTGGATACCCTCCATATTCGGCAGAGCTCTTCTCTGTAGCATATCCCATGCATGCTCAATCGGGTTCAAGTCTGGCGACTGAGCAGGCCAGGGCAGGACATTGATGTTAGCTGCGGCGAGAGTCTGTCTTACAACTCTTGCGGTGTGCGGTCGTGCATTATCATGCATTAACTGAAATAAGGGACCGATTTGCACTTGTAGAGGAACGATGACGTCTGATACAATCGTCTCAGCATAAATTTGAGCGTTGAGGTTGCCTCTGATCCAAATCAACTCAGTTCTTCCGCCGATTCAAATACCCGCCCATACCATGATGGTTCCACCACTATAAGGATGGACTTCCTGGCAGGATTTTAATCGCTGTTGGCGTCCAGGGGTTCTCCAGTGTCGTATACGTCTTGTATCCGGTCTCATACCAAAACGAGACTCATCAGAAAAGCACACGAATCGCCATTGTTCTTCTGCCCAATTTCTGTGTTCAAGAGCCCATTGATATCGAATCCTACGATTGTGCATTGCTATAGGTGGTACCCGTAGCGGTCTTCGAGAATGAAGGTTCACTTCATGCAAGCGGTTTCTGACTGTTTGGTCGCTAATTAAGTTCCCTGAAGAGTGATGAAGCCTCACGGCTAACATCATGGCGGTTATTGTTGGAGCTCTTCGAGTTAAGATTTGAATGTATCGGTCTTGTCTCCGTGTGGTGCAGCGATACCGTCCTCCATGGCGCTCAGCCACGGTACCAGTGCTTCGGTAACGTGTCCAAAGTCGACTGATAACACTCTGACTTGTATTCAGAGCTAAAGCCACAGTACGTTGCCGGGAACCAGCTTCTATCATTCCCACGGCTCTGAGCATTTCTTCCCTGCTTAAATGACGTCGCCGCTCCATAATAACGTTGGTTTTAATCAGTAGTAGGGAAACAGTAGCACTAATAATGTCTTCAATGCGTTGTATGTTTTTATAGGGAAAATATTGACAGCTGATTTTCATCTTTTACTCGAATTTGATTCACAGTTCCTGATTCAAATTATGAAATGCACCAAAAAGGATCCATATAAATTTATAAAATCATAAATTTATTACAAAGCCACATCTCAATCTCAAGAAATCCGCATAAAAATGCTTGATCCCTGGACACTTTTGATGTGTGTAGTTATAGCTTCCAGTGTATTTGAAGAATTAGTATTTTATTGTATGTGACTTTCGGAGTGAATATTTCTACTGTTCTTTCTTATCCATTATCTCTTATTAATAATAACTTTGACTTTGTCTCAGGGTTCGTTCACGTGCGTGCCATGTGGAGGTAGTTACTACGTGAACACGACGCGGCCGTGCTACGGTCCGGGCGAGCTCGTGCAGCGCTGCGACCCCGCACGCTGTCGCCGGTACAACGCTGAGTGCAGCTACGGGAACAAGTGTGTGTGCGCGGTATGTATACTGTGGTAGTTCTTCTAGTGGACTGTATCACAGTAAAAATATGGATGGTGGGGGAGTGCCATGAGGACTTCGATTGATGTAAACCCTCTTTAACTCACTTATTCATCACACATTCACACAATACACGATCTCGAACAAAATTCTTATCAAAAATGGCGACAAGTCCTAAATGATGATGACGATGAATCGAAGAACAACCTATTTTTGTAACATCAAAAATCAATAACGACCGATGCCATGTATGAACTTACTTACCGTACCTACCTAATGAACTTTTTAGATGGAGGAGACTAGTCTCCACGACACAGGGAGTCCTAGTGTGGAAGCTAGGGATTGCATCCGGTATCATTTTCAATCCGGCTGGATTTAACCGGATTGACGCCGATCTCACCGGATCCGGAGGGATCCGGCCGGATTTTAAAGTTACTTAGGGCCAGTATTTAGTGATTTTTAGTTTTGATAATAATACATAAAATGAAAAATAAAATACGTATTTACGGAAAATCAGTTTTAATTATATTTTTTGGTATTCATTGTAATTTTTGGTACTATTTGTACTAAATGAAATTATGAACCTATTCTAAATAATAAAGTAAGTAATCAGTCTGAATCTCACTTATTGCTGTGTGTAAGTATCTGAAAATACTGAAGTAATAATACTATTAAACTCTTATTAATAATCTACACAGACTTAATTTAACAAAACAGTCTTTTAAATTTGTACTTACAAAATCAACTTCAGTTCATAATCCTAAGAAACAATAAAAGCAGAAGCATTTATTTTTTGCAATGCAAAATGCAAGTGAATATTATTTTTGTGCCTGAAAAACGATCTAAGAAAACATTTAGTGTTGATTGTACAGTGTACTGTCTCCTAATCTGCTTCTGGTGGCACTACAAATATAAAGTGCAGCACAAAAGGCCCTTTCGGTCTCAACACTGGTTGGTCTAATCGCCATTAAGTAACTGCAGATCAGCGATAACTGTTTTCCTTTTATCCTTCTACTTCATACGCAGGTATATCCTGTTTAAGTGTTTTCTCATAATCTGTTACTTTTTTATTTTTTGCTTTATTGGATCCGCCACCGGATCCGGCGCCGACTCACCGGACCCGGTAGGTCCAAAAACACGCCCTATCCGACGGATTACCGGATCCGCCGGACCGGATTGCAATCCCTCTGGAGGCTAGTGCTACTCAAATTTTGTAATGTTTTTCTGAACAATAAAGTTTTTATTATTATTTTTAGCTACTACGTGAACTCGACGCGAACGTGTTTCTTCGATTTCGACTTCCGATAATTTTTAATGTTATTAAAACAATAATTTAACCTGAACAGAATTGATTGGGTCTCTTGAAGAATGTTTTAGGGGCAGACTATATACCCTAATTCGTGAAAACTTGATAGATCTGCAGTGTAATTGCTACTATAGTAATAGGTTTCCTTTTGACAGTTCAACTACATTCATTGCGTTATTTACATTGTTGAGCCTATACATTTCTCAAATATATGGAGCAATGGATTAGCAATACCTATGCTTCAAAATAATAGCAAAAGTGTCTTACGCAATTGAGGTGCTGGTACGTGGTCTTCTTTGGTAGCAGAAATATGTAGTAAGTACTTCCTCAGACAAGTACCTTCACATAGAGTTACTACTCACAGTTGACCCGTATAATATTCACCAGGCAAGTATTTACGGGCAAAACGTGACCCCCGACATGTTTGGCATCATTTCATAACAGCAGGCGGTGTTGTCGGGGAAGCTTAGTATTACGACCCTTTGTTTTAGGATATATACAGTAAGGATCAAAAGTGCATTACCACTTTTGAACTTTATTGCTTTAAAAATAAGTTTCAAAAGTGGTACTGGAGTACCACTTTTGAAACTTATTTTTGGACCCTTACTGTATCTACAACGATGATATAAAACATTCACTTCTTGTTACTTAAACGCAATATCTGTTGCCGTCAACAATATGTAACTTCACCAAATTATCTTTCATCTGCAGAATGATTACGGTTCATTTTGACGGTTGAACAACATTAATTGCGTTATTTGCGATGTTGAGCGAATATTTAATATATTCCTGTGGCGGCAACGTGCAAATCACGAAAGATTTTATTTAAGATTCAAGTGAACTGTATTTAGGTTAGCAATATATTAGAAACTATAAGCCAATATCTGATAAGACTGATGCCTTCGGAGTATATCCCCCTGAAAAGCAGCAAATCACTTACCTCCAGTTAATGATTTGCCGCTTTTAGCATTTTACTTTACCTTCACATGCGGAGCTTAGAGACCACCAGACCAGATTACGAGGAGGTGCACGTAGACACAATTCACTGGCAGACTCCCTAACTTTATTAATTTTGGATTTTGGGGCCTATATCCTCCCGGGGGTTACTTTATAATACTTATGGCCATGAATCGCTAGCTTGCTAGTTCGAAAGGAAGTGCGTATGCGATGCCTTTCGGTGATTGGTGGAAGAACGCGGTCCACTATGATCGCGTTCCGTTTACTAAACACAAAAATCAGAGGAGATATTAAACAATTCCCTCCGTTTTTAACACTCTTTTGATCACAATTCCAATCTTAATACGTTTAGACGAGGTACACTATATTTGGGCCAAATTCGATAAAGAATAGAAAGAAACCTTTGCTAGGCAACGAGTAGATTACGCCTAAAAGACATGTTAACGATCTTTTCTAGATAGATGATTTTCGTAAAAGTAATAATCCTAGTTCCTACTAATGTAAACATCTTATTTATGTTTAGATATTTATGATTTGCATAGAACGCTTAACTGATTTTAATGAAATATGACACACATGTAAGCTAATTTCCTGATAGGTTAAATTTTTTTATACATATACATACATAAATATTATACTTAGTCCATACTTGAAAGTATGCATGTTTTATGCAGTTGATTTGAAAGTAATTAAAATACGCAAAATTTTATTGACAATTGTGAGGCATTTGTCAAAAATTTATTAATTGGTTGAATTCCACAAAATGTGTTTAATACCTGGATTTCATCCATCTTTCTTTTTTTGTAGGGTTATCATGTAAAATTAATGTCGACTTTTTAATGGTTTTTCGAAATACCAAGTTATTATTCTTTTAGTGATTCTATTAAAATATTCTGCAATAGGAATTGTTAATAAATAGTTAGCATGTAAAGTCGATAATCATGTAAATAACAGGAGATTTGTAAAACGTGAGTTGTGATAACCCTAAATTGGATTGTTTACCTCTATTCTTCATGGAGCTTGTTATAGGTATACTTACTATGACTTGTGAGAAAGGACTAGAAGTAGAAAAAGAGGTACCATTATTAAAAAAAGTGGACATCATTAGAAGCAAGTTTTTGAAGAACAATTAAATGTTCATGTACTTTTATTCCAGACTGGCTGGGCAGGCAACGGTACAGTCTGCGGTCCTGACAAGGATCTGGACGGTTACCCAGATCACCAGATAGGCTGCTCCGAACCTAACTGCAAGGCTGACAACTGTCCTGACGTGTCTAACTCTGGACAAGAAGACGCTGACGGTGATGGTATTGGAGATTCTTGTGACCCTGATGCTGATGGCGATGGAATTGCTAATCTGCCGGTAAGTAAGAATTATAGAGATCGGGTAGGATACAACTCATTGCTGACGATTGTCTTGACGTCTTCAAAGTATAGAATACAACTCATTGATGACGATCGTCCTGACGTCTTCAAAAGATAGGATACAATTCATTGCTGACGACTGACGTCTTCAAAAGATAGGATACAACTCATTGCTGACGATTGTTCTGACGTCTTCATAGGATAGGATACAACTCGTTGCTGATGAATGTCCTGACATCGTCAAAGAATAGGATACAACTCATTGCTTATGATTGTCGTCCTTCAACTCGGAGCCGGTCTACGTTAGTAGCGATAGTACTCGAGATTCTTATGACCCTGATGCCGATACTGATGGCTTTACTAAACATAAAAATGGATGCTGACTGTTAGGAAAAGGATAGCTCTGTTAATGCCGTTTTTTTTCTACTTACCTCACAATCGAGATGTAAAGTAGAGTAGTTCGCTCCTGTGTAAGCATAAATTGCACCCTCGAACTATTAGGCGCCTTCGCTGCGCTCGCGCGCCTATTTATATTTATAAGAATTATAAACTAGCGCTTGACCGCAATCCCGCCTGATGGTAACACAGCTTTATATCGTTAACTATTTAGTTCTAAAATTCTGAAATCTGGTCTTTGACTGTAACCATCATCATTATGATGATGATGGATGCCGTCTCTGATTTCACTAATACCCTAATTGATAGATTAGATAGTCGCCTTAAATGCTATGGTGTCTTCTTGGATCTGACTAAGGCCTTTGATACGGTGTCTATCCCCAGGCTGTTGGCAAAGATGGAGCATATGGGTGTGCGAGGTGTGGCCCTGGATATTTACAGGGATTATCTCACTGGGCGTAGCCAATGTGTCAAAATTGATTCTATTCTCAGTGATGAGGAATTTATCAGCTACGGTATACCTCAAGGCAGTATATTGGGTCCCACGCTCTTCCAAATATATATAAATGATCTTTGTCAACTCTCCTTTTCCCATTGCGACATTTTTGCCTACGCAGACGACACTGCACTATTGATATCTGACGTGACCTGGGACAAGGCTAAACAAACCACTGAACTTACCTTGCGAACAATTATGGACTGGCTTTCTACTAACCTTCTGACGCTTAATATCACCAAGACTAAAGTAATTCAGTTTAAACCGCCAAATTCACCCAAAGCGACAATGAACTCTGATAAAATAATAGCGCATACCTGTCATGACTCATCTACATGCATCTGCAAATGCCTCGACATGGTACCAAACATCAAATATCTAGGTGTTTATATCGACGAGAAGCTAGATTGGCGCACGCACACGGATACTCTCTGCTCCCGGCTTCGAAAACTATTATATTTATTTAAGGAGCTCAGATATGCGGCTGACATCGAAACAGCAATATTAGTATATCGGTCATTATGCGAGTCAATGATTACGTACTGTATCCCGGTATGGGGCGGTACCTTCAAAACAGTGATGCTTGGGGTGGAACGAGCTCAGCGGGCTGTTCTCAAGGTTATTTATTTCCGTAAAAGGGACTACCCCACAGCTCGGCTATACTCAGATGCCCAAGTGCTGACAGTGAGAAAATTATATATCCTCCGATCAGTCTTGCGCCAACATTCCACGATGCCACTAGATGGAAAACTAAGTAATCGACGAATTGGCTTTCCTGTCTGTGAGTCTGTGCAATGCCGTACTGCACTTGCGCGACGACACTTTCGTGCCCAAAGCGCATTAATGTTTAATAAAATAAATAAAAAACTTTTAATTTATAAACTTACCTTACATAAAGTCAAACGGACTCTCAAATCATGGCTACTGTCACTGAACTACGACGAAACAGAGAAAGTTATCATATCTGTTTTCTAAGATTATAATAAACCCTTCTGGTAAATAACTGCTACACACATATACACACATAATCACGAACACACACACGCGTGAACACTTGCAGATACACGCACACACACGCACGCACTCATACATAAACACACACGCACACACACACGCACGCACACACACACACACACACACACAAGCGCGCGCGCGCGCGCACACACACACACATACACACACATAAACATGCACTCCCAAATACTAAATACAGGCTTCTTTTAACCAGTTTAGTTTTTAAATTCATTAATTTATTATTTGTTAATCTGTTTGCATAGAATTCTCTAAAATTTCCAATTTGGGAGAGGGCACTGGCTCCTGTAACACAGGTATATCACCTAGCACGGGAGTCAGGGACTTCACACTTATTTGTACCAATTTTTTGTGCAATAAAGATTATTATTATTATTATTATTATTATTATCATCTCAGCGTTAATCCCAGTCGTATCCGAAGCTTTTTCAGCTTTGGAGTCAGGGGTCCGGTTTACCAGTCTAACTGCTGGTTTTGGGTAAACTTCGATATTTTCCTTGAAGCGACTGCCGTCTGACCTCCACAACCCGAAGGCGATATCGAAGCATTGCAGTTAGACCAATTGTTGGACTTTTGAAGGCTCCAACAACCCGTTTCGACTGTCATTATATGTTCGTATGGCAACCGGGACCAACGGCTTAACGTGCTTTCGGTGGCACGACCAGACCAGTGCAAATATTCATATTCATGCATACAAATATTTGCACTGCGCGCAGCTACGCCACGGAGGCTGTCAAAGAAACTGTGCTTTCAAAAGCTGTGCAGAAATTCCTCATGAAATTATTGCAGAAGTAGATAGTTACCTTGAAAGCAGAGCTCTGCCTTTGTAACTGTTTCTAAGAAATCATCTTATTTGCCAAGCCATTTTCTATGCCTTTATATAATTACTTAAGGGTCGTCTTCCAGTCTAACCGGATTCAGCTGAATACCAGTATTTTACATGGACCGACGGCCTTTCTGACCTCCACAGCCCAGTTACTGGGTAATACTGTACCCCTTGGTCAGACTAGTGGTCACAATTTCGGACTTCTGACGACCCGTAACTATTGTGAAAGATCTACTAATGATAGCCGAGATCAACGGCTCACCATGCTTTCCGAAGCACGGACGGGTCTCAATATGTAAAGTTGGTCACCCATCCACAAAACAACCGCATCAAGCGTAGTTTAACCTGAATGATCGACATGTGTGTCTGTTATTATTTTAGCACCAGCTCTCAACCGTTTCTAAGAAAAAAATATTAGCAATATGCCATCAGCAATATGTCATCTTTTTATCGTCCCACTGCTGGGCACAGCTCTCCTCTCATACAGAGAAGGATTGAGCGTAATCATCACGCTTGCTCAATGCGGGTTGGCGATTTCAGACTTAAAGTCTACGTTTCCTCAAGATGTTTTCCTAGACCTTTTAAGCAGTAATTGATGTCCAAGATATACTTAGAAACAACATATAACTTAGAAAAGCTATATTAGTACTTGCCTGACCTTGAGAGGCTGGTGTTTTAAGAAATCTGTAGCTGCTTTTCAAAATAAGTTCTGGCAAGGCATGAAACATTTTCTCAATGACATTCCCGAGTGTTTTATTATTTAGCAGTAGATGGCTAGACTCGATGCCTTTGTTCGTATTTCTTTTATAAAGTTCTCATGCAAATAAGATTGTTCACTACATATTAATAATTTATACTATTGTCTCAAAGGCTCGAATAAAATCCTACCATTACAATATATTAGAATATAACGGCTCTAAATTATTCTCATTTTCCGAAGCTCGGAGATAAAAGAATTGTAGAGGTCAATGGATTTAATTACGGGGAGACAACTGCCGTCCATAACGAGAATATTTCATTAACACTTTTGTTTGGGGCCCTTTCTTGTTTCCTAGCTCATGGAAAATCGTATGTGGATACGAATCTGTCAAACACAAAGACCGATAAAAGTTATAGTTAAGTACCTAAATGGACTTTGAGAAAATTTACAGACTTGAAATGTGTTTAGACAATTGTAATTTTCGGTCAGATTTTATCTTTTGAGGTCAGAATGCAACATCTTGTCCGAAATGATATTTTGAACTATGGATACGTATCAGTTTTTCAGATTCAGATTTTCGATTTTTAGGATGGTACAAGTCTCCCTCCTGAGAAAGTGTTCAGGGGCCTTAGTCTGTTGTTACAATGGTGTCAGAATGGCCAATCAGTGATCTCATAATGATCGATTTTGACAAGTTTCGTAATCTGCTAACAAAATAGCGTCATTTTGACTTTACAGTAGTCAAGCACTGAAACTCCACTTCTTATGAATAAATATTCAAATCGAGTTGTAGTTTTAAGAAAATCATTTCTACTAACGGGTTTTTATAATATCTAATGGCAATATGACAATGTCATTCTATCACCATTCCATTACGAGACGATTGTTCGACCATTATGCATTTAGCAGATTACGAATTTTCAGCACAATGATAATGGAATGAAAATAGAATCGTGTTGAAATGACAAATTTATAAAAATAGCAGACTACGGCCCCAGGTTATACTAATAAGTGCGGTTGTCAATGCTGGTGACGGGTGCCACCCGTGTATATGAACAGTAAAAGCAAGATCAAACGAGATGATAAAATGCTAGTTTAGTGCAGTTAATTTAAGATGTTCGAATGTGTTTAGAAGTGAGTAAAAATATTCGCCAGTACTCGCCTTACTCTCCAATATTTTTACTTACTTCTAATCAAAAAACTTTTGGCATTTTATAATAGAAGCTAAGAGTTAAAGACAGAATCAGAGTGCTGTTCTTTAATTAAATATGGTGATTTAGTACGGCAAGTATCCACTCTTAAGTTGTTGATACCACTACGATCCAGACGAAGCATCGTCAGCCAGCGACAGCCTTTCCCTTTGACTACAATTTAACTGTCTTCAAGGCTAAGGTAAATAGGTTCTAAATAAACTAGCGTGCTTTACCTTCAACGATTGCATCGCTGCTAATCATCAGGCGGTATTACGGTCAAGCACTAGTTTATTATACACATATATATAAAAAAAAAACGACCGATCCATTTACAAAACACGCAGACGCCATTGTCGCGTTTAAAAATGTGTCAAATTACACCAAACGCGAATTTGACAGGACGAAACAAACATTTATCTTCTGTACTTTTCTTAATGAAATAGAAATAAAAAGATGCCTTAACTTAAAGTTAGTTTAGTTTGTAAACATGAGAATCATATCCAATATTTCAAACTCAATCGAGTCCTTATTGTAACCATTCTTTCATTTCACATACGGTTTAACAAACTCTTGAAAGCCTGACTCAAAAGGCCCCATAAAATCTTTCGCCCTCAGGACAACTGCCCCCTAACTCCCAACCCTGACCAACTGGACCGCGATGAGGACCGTAGCGACAAGCGAGGTGACGCCTGTGACAACTGTCCCCGAAGGTACAACCCTGGACAAGAAGACACCGATGAAGATGGGCTCGGAGACGTCTGTGATCCTGATATGGATAATGATGGTGAGAGAATGCTTTATTTATTCATTTATTTATTCTTTCGCAAATAAATTGTATAATGGCGGACTTAATGCCTTAGGCATTCTCTACCAGTCAACCATAGGTGGTGAAGAGATTATTAGCAGGTGCTTTAAAGGAAAACATTATTATGAAAACATACTCTTAACACTATATGAAAAAAAAAACTTAAATAAGCTATATAAACATACATACTATTACCAAAATACTTATAATATATACATACAAAACTAAAAATTTGGGACCTAACTGTTAGAAAGCTGCCATTGGTATCGATTTCTGTTCCTTTAGGGTCGCGGCACAACCGCGGAACGTAAGGCGCCGAAAGCTCAGCGGCTGAAGTGTCAGTCGCAATATTCAGTTGTTATGACAAACCAAATGGTCTTGTTCAGCGCGCTATGCGACGGAAAGTTACGTGGCGTCATCGTCAGACTGTCTGTTTCGACACTTTATGGTGTGCGGTTTTTGTGACGTACCTGAATTGCCTAGAAAATGGATTTAATTAGAATACTAGCTATTATGGAGGGCTTAGAATACGTTGCCGCTCTTCGTTACCGCCACGCGCGCGATGCACAACACACGCCGAACGTTCAGCTACGCCCGCCGAACTTTCGGTCGCGCAACGCATCGTGTGATATGTCGCTTGCTATGCAAAATACATTTAATGCGTCTTAGCTGAAAAAACCGCTCGAAGGAAGGCTAGGCCCTACGCTGAACGCGGCCTAATTTCGGCTGTTGTGTCATAGAGTACTTGAAATACACTGCGAGCGTATTGAGACGAACTTTCGGCGCCGTACGTTCCGCAGATGTGTCGCGACACTTAGAAGATTTCTGTGTTGACTAGCGACCACATACATAGTGTTGATTAGGTTATCGCATTAAACAGTACAACGGTTATTATAAATTGTCATCAGTCTGTTAAAATAATAATGAACTATGTTACTGAAAATATAGAACTGAATTTTCAAATAAAATAAATATCGTGAAAATTGGCACGAAAAAAGCATCCTTCATAATAAGGCATCAACAATTGAATATAAATTTTAAGGTAGGTATTGTTCACAAATAATGTCACACAACTCACAACCTGATCGTCACACTGAATGCATAATTATGTAAGATATACAGTATGTTAAGAAAACCCTGTCCGATCCGTGAAGGTATTGTTAGGTATCGATAACTGATTCTACTAATGCATACAAAACCGGGCTAAACTTAAAAAAAAAACCACTAAAAAAATTAATATTATTTCGCAAAAAGAGGTAACTTAATACATGTGCGGTAAGCAACCCGTCCGCGGGCGGCGGGCGGCAGGGCACGCGGCACGTGGTCGCATCGCTATTCGCTCATAACAATACCAGTGTTGTCTCTTTTTTAAAAATTTCCAAATTTCGGGGAACTTGGAATTAATTCGTGGGAAAAAAAGATTATTTCAAAATTCATTAGTAGATATTGTTTCTATGATGATTACGTAAAATTTTATATTATATTTAGTCAAGTGTTTACTTAACCTTTATTATCCTTATGCGTCGGACAGGGTTTTCGTTACATATTGTATAGACAATATGTAACGAAAACCCTGTCCGACCCATAAGGATAATAAAGGTTAAGTTAAAAACGACCTTATTTACAAGTCTTATCTATATAAGACTTGTAAATAAGGTCGTTTTTCTTATATGGTTACCAATATACGTTCATAGATAACACTTGTTCAATTTTGATTCCTATCCGAAAAAAAAAAAAATGTATTTACACACACCCCATTATTTTGAAGGCGTAATTTCGATGACATTAAAACCGAATTTATGAATCGTTTTACGGACAAATTGGTTTTCAGGCTCTGAAGCTTGTAAGCGAATTTGTCTGGTGATGTCATACATAAGCGAATTTAAACGTTGGCTTTATAAAGAAGAATATATTGAGAATCTACATAAATAAATCACACAGAATTTAATGACACAGAGATATTTCTAGAATTATTTTGAAAATTAAACTGCGTTTTGCGTTCTCACTTTTGGTCCAAAAAGCCAAGGTTTGATACCACAGTAACTAAGCCTTTTATAGAACTCTAAATTTCCTTTTACATTTATTCTTTATATATAAAATCTATTAGTGTTTGTCTCTTAAAAAACTATAAATCGGCACGTACTTATTTATGATGAAATTTTGGTAAGTTGTGTTGTATACGCCGGAGAAGATTACTAGTAAAAAACTAAAAAAAAAAAAAAACACTGCAACGCTTGTAGGGAATTAATTAGTTTCCAATATGATTTAATAATTAATAATGTCCCCCTGCCCAGGTATACCAAATGAAATGGACAACTGTCCACGTCGCTACAATCCATCTCAAGAAGACTTGGACAACGACGGAGTAGGAGACGCTTGTGACAACTGTCCTCGTATACGGAACTCTGCGCAGGAAGATGGTGACAGAGATGGCGTGGGTGACAGCTGTGACAGCGATGTTGATAGAGATCAGTAAGTATACATTCAAATAGATGTCGTGTTCCGGCATGATGTCTGGTGAAGCCGTACGGAGGACGGATTTGAGCAGTTGTGTTGCGATGTGTGCCGGGTACGATGCGGCAAATGTTGTTGTGTCGGGAGCTTGGTCGTGTAGAGTCTCCAGATCAATCTCCCTCTGGTGCAGCACCTTTGGTCGTGTTGTTGGGTTTAACATTGCATCACCTCGCTCAGCTGCCGTCTTCCCTCCTATTCACTCAGTTTTTTTTTTAAATGAATAGTCTTTTAATAAACTAGCGCGCTTTACTATCAACGATTGTATCACTTCTTAATATAGTCAAGCACTTATTCATAATTATATAAAAAAATAATCCTGATTCTTGACTCCCGAAGTCAGCTATTACAATAATTGTGCAGGTAAAACTTGATACGATTTTGTTCCTAATAAGTGTGCTTTAGATGTGCCTTGATTATATGAGAAGAATATGTAGTTTTCTCTCTGCAAATGGTACCTCATATCTGAGGATCGTGATCAGCATTAGGGCAGCATTTCGAATGGATGATCTGCCTCCATCGGTTTCGATCCAGCGCGTCTCTCACCACTGCATAGAATTTAGAAGACGATGTGTCTTTAACTCGATCGGTCCATCTGGTTGGTGAACGACCGCGCGATCGTTTGCCTTCGGTGTTCCCAACGACAATCAATTTTTCTAGACATTCATCGCCTCTGCGCATTGTGTGACCGAAATAGGACAAAATACGTTGCTGGCATATGGTCGACAAACGGGCATATGTAGTTAATAAATTTCAAATCAATTTACATATTTAAGAGAAGTAAGATATAAATGAATATTGATTAAAAATGGACAATCCATTTACAAAACAAGAGATAGGGTTTCTCAATTACTAAAACTTATAGAATTTTAATAAGAGACTGTACAATACAATGCATGTTTTTGCACGATTAGAAGTAGGAACAAATATTGTTTCTTGTGCCAAATATCTTATATTTTCTCGGTGGTAGGCCATAACATCGGCCGCCGGCAGAAGTTACCACCCACCAGACAAAGCCTTGCCGCCAAGCGATTTGTCGTGTTCCAGCATGATGTCTGGTGAAGCCGTACGGAGGACGGGTCTGAGCAGTGGTGTTGCGATGTGTGCCGGGTACGATGTGCCTAATGTTGATGGGTTTAACATTGCATCACCTCGCTCAACTGCCGTCTTCTTTCCTATTCGCTCAGTTTTTTTTTTACCGTCAACGATCGCATCACTGCTTACCATCAGGCGGGATTGCGGTCAAGCGCTAGTTTATAATTATTAAAAAAAAAGTCTAAATTATTAATTGACATTCATGAAGTTAGCAAAATTTTGCTAACTAAAGATTTGTGTCAAACTTAAAATATTTTCTAGGGATGGTATCCAAGACAGCATAGACAACTGTCCAACAGTGGCCAACAGTGACCAGCTGGATGTGGATGAGGACGGCATCGGCGACGCCTGCGACCAAGACGACGACGGAGACGGCGTGCCCGACGTCGACGACAACTGTCCTTACATTAAGAATAGGGATCAGAAGGATTCTAACAGTGAGTGGTTTGAGTATTAAATACAATATACAGTATGTTAAGAAAACCCTGTCCACCAGCCTCTCAAGTATGAGTGCGCGGGTTCGATTCCAGGTCAGGCAAGTACCAATGTTACTTTTCTAAAGTTATATGTACTTTCTAAGTATATCTTGGGCACCAATGACTGAAGGTGAAGGAAAACATCTTGAGGAAACCTCGACTTTAAGTCTGAAATGGCCAACCCGCATTGAGCAAACGTGGTGATTACGCTCAATCCTTCTCTGTATGAGAGGAGACCTGTGCCCAGCAGTGGGACGATAAAAGGTTGATATTCATTATTAAATAAAATATATTAATTGATTATTAAAAATGGGTTTAGAAATTTAAGAAAATCATTATAAAGGTGTGATTTGTCCGTATATTAAAAGGTGTCTCTGACATCGACGCACAAACGAGTACCATGGATCCAGTACATGATTCTGAACCCCCCAGTGGTGGAATTTTTCGTCGGCTTTTTCATGATTAACAAAAAAATATATGTAGTTATTTTCACTTTACACCGTTCCTAAATGCTATACTTTTATAACCCAATAAGATTTTAAAGTAAACATTAATTAATTCGCTAATTACACAAAAAAAGCACAATGAAAACAAAACTCGAAAAACTATCGTATCAGCTGATTTAACAGAGTTCACATTAGGGATCAACGTCATACTTACAAACCCGGACGGCGGCACGCTTGCAACATTCAAAGGCCGAGCCGACACTTTTTTTTTAAAGACTGTGAATTCTGTAACCGTTTAGTAACGACATAAATGACTATCATAATTTTATTAGAGGTATACGGTCTTTTCGCGAAGTTTGCGTTACGATGTCAGATACACCCTGTATATTATACATAATATATATTTTTTATCTAGGTGATGGCATTGGCGACGTCTGTGACAATGACTACGATGGTGACCATGTGGTGAACGAGCTGGACAACTGTCCGAACAATTCCAAGATATACCGCACTGACTTCAGGTAAGGTCAATTGTGAATTTCCATAAATCCAGAACACCTATAGAATATCAATTTTGAATGTTCCTATGGCAACGTAGATACATTGTCGTATATAAACTACGTATCACGACGGTGTCACACAAAACCCTTCATCGCGCTGAGCTGAATTTACTTTTAGATTACTTACTTCCCGACGTCATTCGTCTGGCAGTAGCCCACCAGACACAACAGCTATCTATATAGTTAGATAATACAGGGAGTATCTGACTATAGTAAGACCGCTTTAATGAGTCTTCGCCCACGGGTACAGGGAACGAGAAATATGACGTCACATATCTTAAGACCTAACCAATATGAATTTCATCTCTTGTGTATCACACTAAGTGGGCCTACCGCCCGCACCTCTCTCGGCCCCCGTTTTCGTCGTACCCCCGCGTCCCTGTACTCCGCAGGCGAAGACTCGTTTAAACGGCTTTACTATAGATGGCTATTGTGTTTTTTTTATTAAATACCTACAGGATAAAGATTTTTTATTCTATTTTTTTAAATTGGTAAAATAAGTTGTATGTATTTGAATGTTAATCTACGACAAACAAACTTAACGATGAAGATTCCAGAGTAGTGGAGGATGTTTTGCAAAACAACGCTAATGCTTAACTGATGCATTTGCGGTACATAGTAGGTTTAGCTCAAGAGAAAAGGATTAAAGTTTTAATAGAGATCGCGGGTGAAAACGATATAGTTAACCTAGAACCAGGGATTTGTCGTTAAAACGAGATAGTTAATCTAGAACCAGGGATTTGTCGTTAAAACGAGATAGTTAATCTAGAACCAGGGATTTGTCGTTAAAACGAGATAGTTAACCTAGAACCAGGGAATTGTCGTTAAAGTTACTTCAATTTAGTATTATACTTTTATAAGTACACATTTCTTATGATCAAGGAGTTTGGAGATACTAAATGTTATTTAGGTAAAGTCATATAAGACCGTCGAAGTCGTGGTGGCCTAGTGGTTAAAACACCAGCCTCTCAAGTATGAGTGCGCGCGTGCGATTCCAGGTCAGGCAAGTACCAATGCAACTTTTCTAAAGTTATATGTACTTTCTAAGTATATCTTGGACACCAATGACTGAAGGTGAAGGAAAACATCTTGAGGAAACCTGGACTTTAAGTCTGAAATCGCCAACCCGCATTGAGCAAGCGTGATGATTACGCTCAATCCTTCTCTGTATGAGAGGAGATCTGTGCCCAGCAGTGGGATGATAAAAAAAGGTTGATGATGATATAAGACCGTTATTAATAGAGATGTTTCCTGTGTAAAAAAAAAATGATTCTCCTTACTCCGTCACTCAGATTATAGAAAAGTATTGGATATAGTGCGTTTCATCTAATAGTTCCTTTGCCGACATGTTGGCACTAATGCAACTTAGTGTGAGAGAGAGAGAGAACGAAGTGTAGCGTGCAGTGACGTCACACGAGTTTTCAACGCACTGTGTCGTCTTCATTTTTTGATGTTTATATGAAAAACGAGAAAATACGTGTCTAGTATTTTTTTGGAAATCTGACTGACGGACTAATTAGTTTTTTTTAGCTAACTATCCTATTATAAGTGAACATAATTGTCTGGAAACATCACTTATACAATGAAGGTGTTATTCAGGGCTTGCTCGGGAGTGACCCTACGTCCCACAATGTTTGCCATTTGCCTTGAAAACATTGAAAAAAAAGCTACCCGAAACTCTCAAAATTCCCAATCAACCTTGAGCCTTAATGCTTTATAGATAAAGTTGAAAATGTAATAAAAAAATCTGACGGATTGTAGTAGCTTGGTGTGCTGTCGTTTGTAGGTTATATTATTATTATATTTTTATTTATGGCAAGTGAAGCCGATGTCGACTATTCTAAAGGACCGCGCGTCATGTTATTTTAAAGATAGCTTTTAAATTCTAGAAGCTTCGAATCGGCCTCATAGGCCGGGCTTTTTTTTTCTTTTCTTTAGAGTGAATACTAAAAGGTCTAAGTTCCTTAGTATACTACTTCAACTCTTCAATAGCCCCTGTGGTTAGATACCACAATTTTGCCAATAACACGTGTTTATAGAAATTCTTTAAAAACATTATTTCACAATAATGGCGGATGTCGACAATGATACTTGAAAAGACGGCCGCGTGAGCCGTCTATGAGGTGATTTGATGCAAAGCCATGATGTGGCCACTATGCTGCGATATTTCAAATATCTTTACGAATTATTCACTGAATGCACTTTATACTACATAAATCACGCGCTTTTATTTAAAAAAAAGTGCAATGAAAAATGAGCGTGACACTCATCTTAGCTTTCCCGTCAAAAACCTTAGGCCGGGCTGGAACGGTTTCAAAAAGGTTGGCATTATAATGTTAAATATTGACGTATGTATAGACAACAACAGGTCAAGCTAACCGAAATTGTCAAATATTCCTAATCAACCTTGAGCATTAATACCTTAGCAATAATGTTGAAAATCCGTTTTGGAGTTTAGAAAACTAAAACGGTTAAGACATGGACACCAAATTTGAGTTCATTTTATTATACAACGTAATTTTTTGTTTATGCGAAACCCGAAACACTTGTCCAGTATTTTTACGTAAAGAACCACAAAGTTATGAGCTTGTTATTTTACTTGGTTGTCCCAACAAAAATATGGTCGCACCACTCATCCGCTCGCGCTTGAAGCGGCGCAGGCCGGAGGGTCTCCTAGTACTATTATCTACCGTCAGCTGTGTTGTGCGCTCGGTAACCACACTGCAACAATTTCTAAATGTGTTTGGTATAAAATATAAAATGGTGTAAAAATTATTGGAATCGATTCAGTTGCTTATTCTGAACAAACTATATTCAGTTTTCGCATAAACAAATAATAATAATAAACAATTAACTTTTGATTATTTTTTAGAAATTACATGACCGTCCGGTTAGATCCTGAAGGCGAATCCCAACAGGACCCTAACTGGGAGATCGCCAACCAAGGCGCTGAGATCCTTCAGACTCTGAACTCGGACCCTGGGTTAGCCGTGGGCTTCGAAAGCTTTAGCGGAGTCGACTTTGAAGGGACCCTGTTCGTGGATACACAGATCGATGATGACTATGTTGGATTTATATTTGGGTGAGTTTTCTTTTTACTTAGGATGGATACCACCTGTTTCTTTTTTAATTTTGTTTTTTATATCTCCACGTATATTGCATTATTTGAAGTAATTATGTTAACGCCGGCTGTCGCTGAAAAACACCGCAGGGGCTCTGTATTTGTAAAAATATATTATGTCGCAAATTTTTCTCTAAATATTCTTGTGTTTGTGTTCTGTCTCTGCGTTATTTTAATTACAAATATATATATTGGCGCAGATTCTCTTGTTCCCAAATTAAACTAATTTTAAGTTAAGTGCATCTTTTTCTTTCTATTTCATTAAGAAAGGGATAGAAGATAACATTTAAGTTTAATCCTGTCCCTATATACATATATTACATATTGTCAGTGCTCAGTGGTAACTTTTGGAAATTACATATTTTAATTAAATAATAATCGATATGCAGTACACATTTTAAATAAATAATAATCGATATACAGTACACATTTTAATGAAATATTAATAGATATACAGTACACATTTTAATCATTAGGTATGCAGTATACATTTTACTTGAATAATAATCGGTATGCAGTACACATTTTACTTTAATAATAATCGGTATGCAGTGCCCATTCTAATTAAATAATATTCCATGTGTAGTACACATTTTAATTAAATAATAATCGATATGCAGTACACATTTTACTTAAATAATAATCGACATACAGTATGTTAAGAAAACCCTGTCCGACCCATAAGGATAATAAAGGTTAGGTAAACACATGACCAAATATAATATAAAATTTTACGTAATCATCATAGTACCAATACAAATGAATTTTGAAATAATCTTTTTTTCCCGCGAATTAACTCCAACTTCCCCGAAATTTGGTAATTTTTAAAAAAGTGACAACACCCGTGGTATTATGAGCGAATAGCGATGCGACCACGTGCGTTTGCGAAATAATATTTATTTTTTTAGGGGGATTTTTTTTTAAGTTTAGCCCGGTTTTGTATCCATTAGTAGAATCAGTTATCGATACCTAACAACACCTTCACGGGTCGGACAGGGTTTTCTTAACATACTGTATATATTTTACTTAAATTATAATTCACTTCCAGTATACATTTTTCCTAAATAATTGTAGTTGCATTGGTGCCAAGGCCTACCGAAGTCTATATTTCTGTATTCGATTGCATCACAAAATAGTTTTATTTATTAACAGTATCTAGGTTTTTTATATCTATTTGAGTTCTTGAGACGCTAAATTAATCTTATTTCACTGTCTAGTCTGTTTGTCTAAATGTACTAGTTTAATAGAGTGCCTCGACTCTCTAATTTGCTACAACGTCAAAACACAAACATCAAACCACATGAATAAACATAAGTATTAAAATGGTAGAAGCACTTGATAACTTTGAACTCCTTTGGCGTCCTTCCAGAGGTTGAACATTGTCGTATTTATATGAACAACTTTTGTAAAGGGATCAACATTTGATTTATTCAGATAAATTTCTATAAATTTTTGTATTTCAGTTTCGATTCAATTTTATTCTGCACTCTAATTGCGTTAAACTCAATTTGAAAAACTTTGAAGCTGTTAATCCATTTCACCATACGTTCGAAAACTCTGTTTGCTCAACAACGTACACTAAGCAATGAGTGGTATTAAAACTGTCAAAATGAAATCCAGTTACGCAATTACCCTGTACTTAGTATTTGAAAGAACCTGTATAAAAATGTTAATATTCATCGTTTCCTATATTATTTATTTATTAGTGCTGTTTCAATCGACGTTTAAACAATATTTCTATAATTAAACGTCGATTGAAAGAGCACTACCTTTCTTCTATACTGTGAGAATTTGTTTATTATACACTATGTAACAAAAACCCTGTTGTTCCTTTCAGGGACATATAATTTTACCTACAAGCATATCATTAATGAAGTCATAATTAGAAAACAGTAATCATTGTCTAGTCGAGGGGTCACAATCAAATACCTATTAAAACCGACAAATTCGTTTTTTTTTTTAGAATATTTGATTTTATAAGTTAAATAAATTGGCGGGAACGTTCTACTTATGTCTAGTTTCTTCACGCAGAATTGCAGAGCTAAGAAATCAGTTACAGATTATAAATATTAATAATTAAACATTTATTTTAATTATTTTTGTTGAACAATTTTTATAAACTACTTGCTTTATTACGTCCGTATTAAATTCTTTTATTGCTATTCTTAAAACGTAGGTTGAAGGAACAACAGGGTTTTTGTTACTTATTGTATATACATATTTTAATATTATGTATTTACTTAAGTATACTTATATAGTTATTTTTGGATTAGGGGGAATCCGCAATGAAACGGGCGCGTTGTGAAACGGACACTGACTGATGTCTTTGGATTTTAGCACGAAAATATTCAAGCCAAGTAATGGCTGCCGCGAGCCGTCATTATTGTGGGTTTGTCTATGTTCAACAGTGTAGCCAATAACCAAACAACATAATTATTTTGGTGCAAAAATTCAAAAAAAGACAGTGTCAGTTTCACAAAGCGTCCGTTTCATTGCGGATACTCCCTATATATTTAAGTTTATTTATTGTTCTTACTTTTACACTTATCATATCCATATTTTATGTCCTCCGTCTTCTTACACACTATTGTCTACATTTCTGTTTTACTTCTGCTTTCGCAGGTCTTCTGGAAGAAATTTCTTAAGAAATATTCAGCACCTTTGTACTTAGATCTTAATTTTGTCTTATCCTTATGTATTTACTGTGTGTACATAAATAATCTATACTAATATACAGTATGTTAAGAAAACCCTGTCCAACCCATAAGGATAATAAAGGTTAGGTAAACACAGACCAAATATAATATAAAATTTTACGTAATCATCATAGCACCAATACAAATGAATTTTGAAATAATCTTTTTTTCCCGCAAATTAATTCCAACTTAGCCGAAATTTGGTAGTTTTAAAAAAAATACAACACCGGTATTATTATGAGCGAATAGCGATGCGACCACGTGCCGCGTGCCCTGCCGTCCGCCGCCCGCGGAAGGGTGTTAACGTACATTTATTAAGTTACCTCTTTTTGCGAAATAATATTTATTTTTTTAGGGGGATTTTTTTTTAAGTTTAGCCCGGTTTTGTATCCATTAGTAGAATCAGTTATCGATACCTAACAACACCTTCACGGGTCGGACAGGGTTTTCTTAACATACTGTATAAAGCTGAAGAGTTTGTTTGTTTGAACGCGCTAATTTCAGGAAGTTCTGATCCGATTTGAAAAATTCTTTTTAACCATTAATCCAGGAAGGTTTTAGGCTATATAACATCACGCTGTGATCAATAGGAGCGGAGCATAACATGTTCAAATTACTAACACCACGCGAACTCGCTGGCGATCGCTAGTAAAATAAATAAATAAATAAATGATTTGTATTTAGGTATCAAAATAACAAGCGGTTCTACGTGGTCATGTGGAAGAAGAACACACAGACATATTGGCAGACGACGCCGTTCAGGGCAGTCGCCGAACCCGGCATACAACTGAAGCTGGTCAACTCGAAGACAGGCCCCGGCAAGACGCTGAGAAACGCGCTATGGAATACTGAAACTACTCCTGATCAGGTGAGAGATACGTAGCATATCTTGAACCATTGTATAGTAAAAATGTGAGGTCCTGCACGTGAATTTCAAGTTAAACAAATATCAACTTTATTTTAATGACTTTTAAGTTGACTTCAGAGTGGCAATTTATAGCGTAAATTGAACTTTATTGTGTAAGGAATAATGTTATTTTTCCATTACTTTATGTTTCTTTACATTTTTTTTTATCAAAAATGACGTAAATGTATATTATGTGTTCTCAATCATTCAGTACTGGATACGGCTCTCAAGCAGAGGTTTTCGACGTTTTTGACGGTATCAAAATTATAGATGTGTTTTGATGAATCATCCTCAATTTAAATCCCTCATTCAGAAACGAACACTAGAAGAGTTGTGGCTTCGTGGCATCAGCCCCAGCAATAGGGTATTTGACTAAAAAATAATAATTAGTCCGTCAGTCAGATTTCCAAAAAATACTAGACATGTATTTTCTCTTTTTTCATATAAACAAAAAATGAAGACGACACCGTGGGTTGAAAACTCGTGTGGTGTCACTGCACGCTATACTTTTTAGCGCGCAGTGACGTCACCAGCCACCACTCTTGATCTTTGATGCCTTTTATATTTGTAAATTTTTATTGATTTGATAAAACAAAATATACGTATCCAATATTTTCTATAATCTGAATGACGGACTAAATAGAATCATTTATTTTTAACCCAGGATACATTCCGATTGCGGTACACACTATTACTACCAATTGGAATCATGTCGGAGCATATTTCCAATCCATTGCTCCAAGTGTTCAAAAAGTGTGTCTGCTCAATAGGGGGCCGTTCAAATATTACGTAAGCAGATTTATTACAAATATTTACCCCCCCCCCCCCCATCCCCCTTGTCAGCAGAAGTAAGCAAAGTTCTTATCCTCTCCCTCTATGCTTACGTAAACATTTTTCACTATCTATATAGTATCTTTTTTTTATTTGTAATTATAATTTTTAAAAATAATTTTTAACAGGTTTATCAGGTAACAGATTTAGGACCGAGATTAGATTTTACTGATACAGTATTCAACATAGAGTAAGGGACAAAAATATTATAATCTTATGAACATAACATTTTCAAGCTTAGATAATGTGAGGGCCATTCGTGTAAAACAGTAAATAACTACTGATGACATAATCATCGTCTAAACTCCCCTACCCCACATGTCATCCAAAATAAACAAAACAAAGACCCCTCCGCCCCCCAATAGTGCTTATATAATACTTGAACGACCCCATAACGTAAATAACGCGATGAATGTAATTAAGAAAATTGGGGTGTTTTGGCGGGAAAGTCAAGCTGAGTGTCACGCTCGTTTTTCATTGGACTTTTAAAATTATTTATAGTGTTGTTTACTAAATAAAAGTGCGTGATTTGTGTAGTAAAAAGTGCATTTAGTAAATAGTTCATAAAGAACAGTGAAATATCGCAGCACAGTGGCCACATCATGACTTTGCCCCAAACATCACTCGTAAGACGGGTCACGCGGCCGTCTTTTTCGACATGAATAATTCTTAATTACGTGACATTGGCTAAATGCACAGACCGTGCGAAGCCAAAAAATAAAGGAATAAATAGAATGTAATTAAAGTGTCAAAATGAAACCCCTTGCTACTTATAGTTTGTTACGCAATTACCCTACGGGTTGTGATTTCGAACCGACTAATGCATCTTGCTTTACTTTTTGTGAATGTACTTTCATCACTATCGCTCCCAAAACTGTGGAGTCATCAAAAAGTTTTCATCTTTCCTCGTTGGTAGGCCATAACATCGGCCGCCGGCAGAAGTTACCACCCACCAGACAAAGTGTTGCCGCCAAGCGATTTGTCGTGTTCCGGCATGATGTCTGGTGAAGCCGTACGGAGGAATGGTCTGAGCAGTTGTGTTGCGACGTGTGCCGGGTACGATGCGCCTAATGTTGTTGTGTTGGGAGTTTGGTCGTGGAGGATCTTCAGATCAATCTCCCTTTGGGGCAGCATCGTTGGTCGTGTTGTTGGGTTAAACCTTGCATCACCTCGCTCAACTGCCGTTTTCCTTCCTATGCGCTCAGTTTTTCTGAGTGAATAGGCTCTTAATAAACTAGCGCACTTTACCATCAACGATCGCATCACTGCTTACCATCAGGCGGAATTGCGGTCAAGCGCTAGTTTATAATTATTAAAAAAAAAAAGTTTTCTCGTGAGATTGTTATTTATTTCAATTTGTCTCGTGTGTGTGTGTGTCCTTGTGTCTGAATTAAATGATATTAATTATTATTCGTTTATTTATTTTACTTACATATAATTTACATTTTTAAATATTTATCTAAATACATAAAAAACATTTAAAAATATAAAAAATAGTAGCCCACCGGTATCGGGAACAGGGTCCAAGCTATCGGCGGTCAGGGCTCCAGAGAGAGGAACTTCCTGACGATGCGAGCCGCGTCCAGCAGTACCGCTTTCTGAATCAAGCCCTTGATCCAGCTGCCTAACGAGAGCCTCCTGAGGTGTTGGTCGAGGCTCTTGGCTATATTATCTAATATATAAAATTCTCGTGTCACGGTGTTCGACATTAAACTCCTCCGAAACGGCTCGACCGATTTTCATGAAATTTTTTGGGCTTATCCGGTATCTATGAGAATCGGCCAACATCTATTTTTCATCCCCCTAAATGTTAGGGGTAGTCCACCCCTAAATTTTTTTTTAATTTTTTAGACAACATTTTTAATTTCTATTTTTGAAGTGAAACTTCTTTACGCACGTTTGACTTGGGGAGTAAGCTGGCGAAAGCGTTACGAAAATTGATCGGGCAAGGCGAACGGAAGTTAAGTGGGGGATATAAGCACAGAGGCGCCCGTGGCGCGAGCTTGGTACTGCAAGGTCTACAACGAGTTTTTTTCTTTTTTCAATAAAAATAGAAGATCTATGCAATTTTTTTTTTTTTTTTTATTTTGAGACACGGATACACTTATTTATTTATTTATTTACACTTAACACTATACATTAAATTTTATGTTGACTGACAACCATTAAGGGGGTCAGTTAGCATAAAATTTGGTACCGCCTACTTCACAGTCCCTCCTGTATCCCCCCCCCTTACTCTCCCCCCTCACCCCTTAATATCCCCACGAAACTACCCCCCGACCCCCCAACCCCCCTCATTGATTATCTCACCCCCCCGTGGATTATCTCGGGAACCAGAGGTCGTGGACTACCCGAGTTTGGGGTCCCCTGAATCAGGAGGAGGAGCCCGACCTTTTGGCCCCGAGGGAATCCAATCCCCCTCCCCTCCCCCCTCCCCCGCAACCCCACGAAACCTATCCCCCCCAACCCCCTTTTGTTACCTCACCCCCCCGTGGATTATCTCGGGAACCAGAGGTCGTGGACTACCCGAGTTTGGGGTCCCCTGATTCAGGACCCGACCTTTTGGCCCCGAGGGATTTTTTTTCTGTAAAAATAGAAGATCTATGCAAAAATATTAATTTATCAATGAAACCATGAAGTCAATTTGAATATTTATAGAAAATTAATATATGTATATGTGTATAAATGTATATATTGTACACACATATACAGTATGTTAAGAAAACCCTGTCCGACCCATAAGGATAATAAAGGTTAGGTAAACACATGACCAAATATAATATAAAATTTTACGTAATCATCATAGTATACCAATACAAATGAATTTTGAAATAATCTTTTTTTCCCGCGAATTAATTCCAACTTCCCCGAAATTTGGTAATTTAAAAAAAAGTGACAACACCGGTATTATTATGAGCGAATAGCGATGCGACCACGTGCCGCGTGCCCTGCCGCCCGTCGCCCGCGGAATGGTGCTTATCGCACATTTATTAAGTTACCTCTTTTTGCGAAATAATATTTATCTTTTTAGGGGGATATTTTTTTTAAGTTTATCCCGGTTTTGTATCCATTAGTAGAATCAGTTATCGATACCTCATAACACCTTCACGGGTCGGACAGGGTTTTCTTAACATACTGTATATATACATACAGATGGAGCGAAAGAAGTTTCACTTCAGTCGTGTGGTCATAAGCACACTCGTTTTTTTTATGATACAACATACAAAAATACATACAATCCCCAATTTTCACCCTTCTACGATCAACCCTTATTTTTTAATAGCCATTTTAGTAATTTAATCTATTATTTATATATGGCAAAACAACGTTTGCTGATCAGCTAGTTATTATCTAAAATGTCAAACATGTGACATCTATCAAACTGCATACTGGCCCGAGTGGTTTTTATCCTAAGCTAAAATTGAAAAAAGATTACAAAATTAGCTTCATTAAGTTCGATATAAAAAGAAACTAATTTTCCTGGCCTAATCTGAGCAAAATTTGTTTTAAATAAAAACGCAAGATTTTTCTAAGGTTTATTAAATATGAAAGTTTTTTCGGTTTTTCATCTAGACTGTAATCTGTTTGGTACAAGTTACTTATTAGCAGAAGAAAATGAGTCGGTGATTTCAGTTCGGGTTAAAAAAAAAAAAAAACGATTTCTGTGGGTGAAAAAACAAAGTTGCCCCGATTTAAAAAACATATTTTTGCGTTGGGTAGCCCATGGATGGCTTTTGGCTATATAACATCACGCTGTGACCAAAAGGAGCGGAACATATAAAAAAATAAAACAAATATTAATCCTTATATCCAAATAATTAATACTATTTAATTTTGAACAAAATTGTCCTTGACATCACTTAATTACGAGTAACATCTCTCTCAGCAATCCCGCCTGATGGTAAGCAGTGATGCAAGCGTCAATGGTAAAGCGCGCTAGTTTAATAAGCTCATTCGCTCAAAAACTTGGGTGAATAGGAAGGAAGAGGGCAGTTGAGCGAGGTGATGCGATGTTTAACCCAGAGGGAGATTGATCTGGAGACCCTCCACGACCAAACTCCCGACACAACAATATTTGGCGCATCGCACGCGGCACACATCGCAACACAACTGCTCAGACCCGTCCTCCGTACGGCTTCACCAGACATCATCTCGGAACAAATGAATAAACGAATTAATTTCATTTCTCAGTTATAATTTTTATTTGACAATTTGTAGTTTAGTTTATAACGAATATATGTTTAAAACTAAAAAAAGTTAATCCGTATCAAACCCCATATAAACATATAATAGGTACTATATTAATATAAAAACTTAAAAATACTGATAAATAAAATAATTAACTAAAAGGTTAATGTACAAAATGTTTCGGCGTCGTGTTTCCTCGAGTGATGTCAAGTAGCAAACCACGAAACCTTCAGTCCACACCTTTCGGCCAGAACTCATCTTTGAGGAACTTCTCGAGATGTTGTGTCGGTCATCACGAACGACTTGAACTTTGTATCGTGACGCGGCTCTAAACTCTCGACCCTCAAAGTATAGATGGTTTTGACGTGCAAGTACTCCACCATCTCGTCAACCTTCGTGGGGTAGTCGTCAGTCTGGACGCAAATAGTCTTATTTAATTTCTGTTTAAAGCTATCATTAATATAGTAAGTTTGGGTACTTTATTATTAAATTTATGGAAACTTATTGTTCATATTTATTAAGTCGTGGTGGCCTAGTGGCCTCTCAACTATGAGTGTGCGGGTTCGATTCTAAGTCAGGCAAGTACCAATGTAACTTTTCTAAGTTATATGTACATACTTTCTAAGTATTTATTGGACACTAATGACTGATTACAAGGTGAAGAAAAACATCTTGAGGAAACCTGGACTTTCATGTCTCAAATACCCAACCCGCATTGAGCAAGCGTAGTGATTACGCTTAATCCTACTCTGTATGAGAGGAGACCTGTGCCCAGCAGTGGGACGATAAAAGGTTGATGATGATTGTTCACATTTGTTTATTCGGGGTCGTCTGGCGTATTGACACGAAAAGTGTTACCATGAGTTCAGACGATAACAAAACGCTGGAAGTCCGTTGTCCCTGCCAATTTGAATAAATATGAGACTGAAAATGTACTTATTATACAGAACATACTATTATTATAGCGGTATCAACAACGCCACATGTGAACAGCGCGTTATAATGACGTCACCCAAATCCTACATCTCACAAACAGAGTTTACTACGCGATTAGCATATATACAGCTTCTAAACATCAACCGTTCCATCAATCATGGGCCGCCAGACACACCACTCCTCTGGCCGGAGGCTTCTCCCTTTTCTATAGAGCATAAGGAACACCCTGTTCCTCATATACAATATGTAAAGAAAATCCTGTCCGATCCGTGAAGGTATCGATAACTGATTCTACTAATGCCCACAAAACCGGACTAAATTAAAAAAAAAAAATCCCCTAAAATCCCCCTGAGTTTGAGTTTGAGTTTGAAAAATTACCAATTTTCGGGGAAGTTGGAATTAATTTGCGGCAAAAAAAAAAATTTTTTCAAAATTCATTAGTATTGTTACTGTGATGATTACGTAAAATTTTTTATTATATTTAGTCATGTGTTTACCTAACCTTTATTACCCTTGTGGATCGGACAGGGTTTTCTTTACATATTGTATATATTACGCTTTTGTAAAATTGATTAACCTCCATAAATAATTAGGAGTCTGTTCTCATATACTAATTAAACTAAATTACTAACTCGACGGTAGTATACGTGACTACGTAATGTGCGGAAGGGAGGAACTGAATACAGTGTTAATTGTATTGTCTATGGCCGAGATTCCGTAAGTCTCGTTGAGCTTATGTCTGCTTGCTATTCGTGAAGTGTAAGCGGGAGTGAATCTACGTATGTATATTCAAACTTTATAAATGTTTCAAAATGACGTTATTTTAATTTAAACAAATCTCGACCTTAGAAGCATTAGGTCGTATCATGTATAGATTGACCTTATACTTGGTTTAGCTTGGCTTTATACTTCAATGCCAATTAAGTTGTTTTCAGAATAGTTTACAGTTGTAGCGTAAACTCAACTTAATTGCCTTGGAATTAAAGTTTATTTTTCTATAAACTCATATTACTTAGTTTATATTTTTGGCGAGCATGTCGCAATATTATTTTAGTTCTATTGAATACTGGATTACGCTGAGAAAGTCATATTTGAATATTTTAAAGTTCTTAAACAATACCAACGCCAAGCTCGATAAAGCATAGAGGTAAACAAACCAATTTAGGGATACCACAACTCACATTTTACAAATCTCCTATTATTTACATGATTATTGCCTTTTACATGCTAACTATTTATTAACAATTCTTATTGCAGCATACTTCAATAGAATCACTAAAATAACATGCATAATAACTTGGTATTTCGAAAAACCATTTTAAAGTCGACATTAATTTTACGTGATAGCCCTACAAAAAAAAACATGGGTGAAATCCTGATATTAAACACATTTTGTGGAATTCAGCCAATGAATAGAGTGGAGGCATTTGTCAATAAAATTTTCCGTATTTTAATTACTTTCAAATCAAGTGCATTACACATGCATTGTAATACTTTCACGTATGGACTAAGTATGATATATATGTATTAAAAATTTTACCTATTATTTTATTAGCTTAAATGTGTGTCATATTTCATTCAAATCTGTTAAGCGTTCTATGCAAATCATAAATTTCTAAACATAAATAAACTGTTTACATTAATAGGAAGTAGGATTATTACTTTTATGAAAATCATCTATCTAGAAAAGGTTGTTAACATCTGTCTTTTAAGTGTAAACAACTCGTTGCCTAGCAACGGTTTGTTTACCTCTATTCTTTTCGAATTTGGCTTTTAACACTACATATTATAAAACAAAGTCACTTTCCCCATGTCCCCTTGTATGATTAAATCTTTAAAACTACGGAACGGATTTTGATGCAGTTTTTTTTAATAGATAGAGTGATCAAAATAATGTACTAAACACTGTTCACATTGAAAAGGTCTACAAAAAATTTCGCGATGGTATATGTCTATCTCTCATGGATATCCCACAATAATATTGTTTTGTCATTTACTTCTTACAACAAATACCGGCTAATTTTCGAAGCGTTTTTAACCAATACAGCATCAATCCTTATCAAATTACCTTAAATAAATTGTTGATTTAATATAGATCTATATTGCCGTTAACAGTACCTATATGATTTAAATGAGTATTTTCGAAGATATTAAAAATTGCGGGCAGGAGCGGCCAGCCGGGCGGCAGGAGCGGCGGGCCGCTATATTTTTTGTACGTTCACAGTTTTTCTGTAGTGTATTAAGTACCAGAATTGGACCCGTGCGAAGCCGGAAGGGTCACTAGTATCGATATATATATATATTTTAATAATTATAAACTAGCGCTTGATCGCAATCCCGCCTGATGGTAAGCAGTGATGCGATCGTTGATGGTAAAGCGCGCTAGTTTATTAAGAGCCTATTCACTCAGAACTGAGCGAATAAGAAGGAAGACAAATCGCTTGGCGGATTTATTGATTTTATTAATAACAATTTATTGATTTTTATAAAATCAACAAATTTTATAAAAATTCTTTCACAGATAGACTGTAAGTGTTTAGATCGGTATATCTATCGTATCAGCCCGCCCTACCCCGTCGTCATAACCACCCTTTATTAATTAAGTTTAAACATTTGTGTCGAATATAAGTGACATTCCTGACAACGCCGCCAATTCTCTTATTCAAAAACTATATACTAAATGATAATTTGATAGGATTAAACTAAAATGTTATCATTTTAGTATAATCTTGTCAAATCAAGATATTCCATAGACAGTTTAGACGCGATTATAAACATGGCGTCGACAATACGTCAATTTACGTCAAGAGCGGACGAATTTGACAGGTATAAACTGACATATTATTTTCTGTCCTTTTCTTAATGAAATAGCTGTTCATATACCGTTTCTCTTTAATTTATCTCAGGTAACACTACTGTGGAAAGACCCACGTAATGTGGGCTGGCGTGAGAAGACAGCCTACCGCTGGCGTCTGCTGCACAGACCGAAACTCGGCCTCATCAGATTAAAGGTAGATAAACTGACTTTTTTTTTTAATTTAACATATTTTTTTCTTTATTTAGAGGAGCTTTTTAGGAGATTTTTTTTACTTTTATCGGCCGCTTAGGTAGGTTTGAACCGCCTCAGGCGCTTTACTGTGTGTAAGTTATGTTACAGATTGATTATTAGTGATGCAACGTAAGTGTCTTAGTGGAACCAGAGACAGAAACAGATGTCAAAAGTAAATTTAAGCAATGTAAATAATATGAAAAAAAAAACAAGTTTACAAAATTTGTAGGTGAAAGCTAAAGGACCTTAAGTCACATTTTATAAATTATTCAGTAGAGCTCATTAAAGATGTCTATGCCCGAAGTTAGATATTAAAATCGATCGTGTATAAAAAGTAAATAATTAGTGTATCTTTGTAAAATAAAAAGTATGATTATGGAGTTTTATTGAGCTAATAAATTTATATAATCGATTTATTGTTTCAAATAGTGAACAATATTAGGCGATCGTACGATCGTTTACTTTTTTACGCTTAGGGACATAATGTTGCTTATAATTTTATATCTACGGAATTAGTGACTGTAGGACTCAATGTCTTTTACCATTTGATCAAACGGGTATACTGAATAAGAATGCTTGAAAAAACAAAAATGCCAAAAAATGGACTTTAGCTTTCACCTACAGATATAATTCTTTATTAAGTATCAAATACACCAAATCTAGATTAGAAATAGATAAATGTAGAAATCTATTATCGAAAACAATATTGCAACTTTGCAACTGTACATTTTATTAATATTCAAAATTCAAAAAGCGCGCCGCGCAGTCTAAACTCTCAGTCGTTGGTTGTAAACTACCGTTTAAATCACCGTTATAACAGTTGCGGAAACAGAATCAGAAACGGATGTTGAAAATCTCTCGGAACTTCCGCAATGGCGGAAACAGAAACAGAGATCCGTTGCATCACTACTGATTATGATAGAGGCAGTCCGAGCGTATCCTAAACAATTTTGTGTGTTTACACACAAAATTGTTCACAAACACACACTCACAACAGTTCTGTTTAAATTCTGCCAAGTTATTCCTACTAGATATATTTCATCAATAAGTGTATTAGTATAGTGTATGTAGAATACATCGAAGCTGGAAAGCGATTTTGTCGGATCTGGAAAAAAGGCAATTTTATTTTAATCCATAATTCAATTCTTAAAAAGTTTAGATGAAGTCAACGTCGTATCATAGAAAAGAAACATCGTAGGAATATGTTGATGAGACGGTCCGACGCAGTATTTTTTTCTGAATTCAATTACGTAACAAAACAAAATTGCCTTTTTTCGAGATACGACAAAATCGCTTTCCAGCGTCGATATGTATGTATAGTGGGAACTTTTTGGAAAACATAAATATATTCATGAACGTAAACTACGCGAGGTATAATCTCCGATAATTTCTGTGCATTTTGATACCTGGTTTGTCAAGTTTGGTTGCGGATAAGGGGTCGTTCAAATGTTACGTAAGCACTATTGGGGGCGGAGCCGCGGAGGGGTCTTTGTTTTGTTTATTTTGGATGATATGGGGGGTAGGGGAGTCTAGATGATGATTACGTCATCGTCGTCATCAATATATTTTTAAAATTATAAATATTGTATAACATTATAATTATAAATATAAAAAGATACATTTATAATTGAAAAATGTTTACGTAAGCATAGGGGAAGGGGGTAAGAGTTTTGCTTACTTTTGTTGACATGGGGGATGGGGGGAGGGGGTAAATAATATTGTAATAAATCTGCTTACGTAATTTATTTATTTATTTATTTATCCTCTCTCTGTTAACATTACAGGTTATTAAGACCCAATACGATAACAAGGTAATATTTGAACGGACCCTAAGGGGAGAAATAGGTATCTGTATAACAGAAATAATACCATGTGATGATTTCACTAGATATACGAGAACAACCGGCTGGTGGCCGACTCGGGCAACGTGTATGACTTCACGCTCAAAGGAGGCAGGCTCGGGGTGTTCTGCTTCTCGCAGGAGATGATCATCTGGTCCAATCTCGTGTACAGATGTAATGGTAAGTTGATTTACTGTTTCTGATTTTTATTCCCGAATATGTTCTTTATATTTAATTAGTTGGTGTTGGTATCCAATGAATATTTTTTGGAGCTCTTATTACATTTTAGGCGTTAATTTTCTACGTGTTATATCAAGATTATTTATAAATTCTTATCAGTATGGCTACCGTGAGTTTTAATTAAGAAGACTTGATCATCGATATCGACCGCTCATCGATTGGTCCGCTTCAAGGTCGTAAGAACGCTCAACCAATGAGAGCGCCAAACGCGGTCGTTGTGTATGATCGAGTCTGGTAATGATAGCTCATGGTAGCCACACAGTACACATGGGCGTACCCAGCTTTTGGCCTCTGGGGGGTCAGGGATGGCTACCCACACGCGCTGGTCACACTCTGGGGCTAAAGGAGACGGGGGTTCGTCCCCCGCCTTCTTCGCCCCACCCGTCTACGCCGGAGGGGAGCGGCAAGAGCATCCTCTTACCGCTCCCTCTCCGCAGCCTCCTTCTGCAAGAGGACGGTCTCGCAGAAGGAGGCGGCAGCCTCCCATGCACTCTCGTTTTGAACCATGGCTAGCACCATGGTTGCCAGGGAGAGGCGTCATGTAAAGAAAACCCTGTCCCATCCGTGAAGGTATTGTTGGGTATCGTTAACTGATTCTAATAATGCCTACAAAGCCGGGCTAAACTTAAAAAAAAATCCCCCTAAAAAATAAATATTATTTCGAAAAAGTGAGGTAACTTTTTGCATGTGCGGTAGACAACACGTTAGACATACTTGCGCGGGTGACGGGGGGCAGGGCAGGCGGCACGTGGTCGCATCGCTATTCGCTCCGTCACAAAGTGTTGTCACTTTTAAAAAAATTGCCAAAATTTGGGGAAGTTGAAATTAATTCGGGGAAAAAAGATTATTTAAAAATTCATTAGTATTGTCACTATGATGATTACGTAAAATTTCAAATTTTATTTGATCAGATGTTTACCTAACCTTTATTATCCTTTTGGGTCGGACAGGGTTTTCTTTACATATTGTATATACATATATATTTTTTATAAGTCCCCATTTATACTTTGATTAGTAATTAGGGGAGTTCATACGTGTTCTGCGAGATTTTCAGAGGGGGAATCCCCCTCCTGGATACAACCATGTCAGTACAAATAGGTACAAGATTAACGCCACATACACAAGCTCACATTACATTACACACACCATATCAACTTTTAGACACACATAAATAACCGTCTCTAAATTACAAACAAAACACACAGTTCATCATTTGTATCTTCACACCGTAACCCATTTATTATCTTCCGAGCAAAATAAATGAGTCATAAATTCATAGTATAAAGGGTATATCTGACAACGACGCACAAACGACTACCATGGATCCAGTACATGATTCTGAACCCCCCAGTGGTGGAATTTATCGTCGGCTTTTTCATGATTCTAAAAAAAATATATGCAGTTTTTTTCACTTTAGACCGTTCATAATTGCTATACTTTTATAACCCAATAAGATTTCAAAGTAAAAATAAATTAATTCGCCAAGTACACAAACAAACGCAATGAAAACAAAACTCGAAAAACTATCTTATCAGCTGATTTCATAGAGTTCACATCAGGGATCAACGTCATACCTATAAACCCACACGGCGGCACGCTTGCAATGTTCAAAGGCCGAGACGACACAATTTTTTAAACACTGTGAATTCTGTAACCGTTCATTAACGACCCAAATGACTATCATAATTTTATTAGTGGCATGCGGTCTAGCCTTTTCGCGAAGTTTGCGTTACGATGTCAGATACACCCTGTATACTTTCCGAGGCAACCTACAATGAGAACATCGGGAGGATAGCAGCAAAAGCATGCCCTAGAGGCAAAATTTCGAAGACATGTGACATGTACCAACCCGCACTGGGCCAGCGTGGTAGATTACGGCCCACTCGCTCTCACCGAGAGGTGGCCTGTGTCCCAACAGTGGGAATACTGTAGGCTGATTATGTTCACTACATTCTTGACGTTTTTTTTTTTTACATTTGTTTAATGTGTATACAATATGTAAAGAAAACCCTGTTCGATCCGTAAAGGTATTGTTAGGTATCAATAACTGATTCTACTAATGAATACAAAACAGGGCTAAACTTAAAAAAAAGTCCCCCTAAAAAAATAAATATTATTTCGCAAAAAGAGGTAACTTAATACATGTGCGGTAAACAACCCTTCCGCGGGTGGAGGGCGACAGGGCACGCGGCACGTGGCCGCATCGCTATTCGCTCATAATAATACCGGTGTTGTCACTTTTTTTAAAAATACCAAATTTCGGGGAGTTGGAATTAATTCGTGGGAAAAAAAGATTATTTCAAAATTCATTAGTATTGTTTCTATGATGATTACGTAAAATTTTATATTATATTTGGTCAAGTGTTTACCTAACCTTTATTATCCTTATGGGTCGGACAGGGTTTTCTTTACATATTGTATAACTGCGATTTTGAATGTTTTAAATTACTAGAGTCTAACTTCAGATGTGTCCCTGTAATCCAATGACGTAACTCTGAATTTACTTACTGGGAACACCAATCCCACAACTCAAAGCTTTGAAGAAGTAAATTCAATTTGAGTGCTTTATTTATTCAGAGAAACCCTTTTCTATTCACAGATAAAATCCCTTCGAACATTGCCACTGAAATATCAACGAGGAACAACTTTGAAGTTGACCACGACTTTGTCTACGTTTAGTTAATAACACAATAATGTAACATTACTAGTACATATAAATAAAAATATCTGTTCAAAATAAGCACAACAATGTATAAAATAAACAAAATTGTCGTATTTTCATTGTGTTAATCTAGGGTTGCCATCTCTAAAATTTGGAAAACAGGACAAGACGCGTGAAAACCTCGGCATATCAACAAGATCTTTTAAACATATTCAACGAACAAACGGCGTACCGTGGCAATCGTGACGGGAGGGGTGGGGGAACAGTGAATAGTCTTGGTTCCTCGGTTGATCGTGGTGTGCGAGCATAGTGCGTGTCTCGCGGGTGGCACAATTCTTTTTTTAAACTCGGTCTACAAATGAAACCTTCCCCGGACGCTCCCCGGATGCCCTCTAAACTAGGACAATTCCGGGGAAACCCGGACGGATGGCAACCCTAAGTACATATAAATAAAAACACCTGTTCAAAATAAGCACAACAATGTGTAAAATAAATAAAATTGTTGTATTTACATTGTGTTAATCAAAGAGAGTTTCAATGAAATTGTCGAATGTATGTTTCGTAATAACCTTTGATGTTCCGAATCTGTTTGTTGATAGAATAATTGAATTGTATACAGCTTCTGTATACAATGGATTGTATTTCAATCGTGTGAATTGTTATATAAAGTTTCATTTTAGATTTAAGATTTAACAGTAATACAATAAAGATGACATTTATAAGTTTGTTTGTTTTAAATTATGTTCACGCTTTCCTTGCAAGTCGCAGTTCCAACACTTAGTAGATTATTATATGAGTGGCTAAAAAGACCATTATACAACTTTATTTATGCGAAACCTGAATATCGATTCAGTTGCTTATTCTGAACTATCTCAGAATAAGCAACTGAATCGATTGTAATTATTTTACACCATGTTAATTGTAAAATGTATTTTTCTAAATGTATTTTTCCCAAATACATTGAGAAATTATTGCAGTATGGATACGATAGATCATAGTACTTGCGCGCGCTACAGCTGATGCCAGAGGTCAATGCACCGCACCCGAGCGGAGCTTTTACCATGTTTTTGTTGGGACAACCAAGTAGAATAGCAAGCTCATAACTTTGTGGTTTTTCATTGTATCTTTTTGAAATCGTGTACAACGAATCTTTACTTAAATACACTGGACACGTGTTTCGGGTTTCGTATTAACAAAAAATAATGTTGTATACGAGGTAGTTTTACTCTCGAACTTTAGCGAGGGAGTAAATAACCGAGGTGCAGGTCTCCCAAAGTGATAATGCGCATAGAAATCTTTTGTGATTTAAGTGCACCACTCTATATACATATATTATCTTCTTCTGAACGCTCGCGGAATACGACCGTTGTCGAACAGTGACGAAGATTTCTATGCGCATTATCACTTTGGGAGACCTGTACAATGGAGTTTAGCGCGCCGTGTGTTACATTCTACTTTTTAATACGATTGCGAAAATATAAGATAATAAATAATAAAGATATCTATAACAAAATATAATTTATAATTAGAGAAAATTATGTAAAGTTTTTTTTTTTCATTTTCTATAGGCGCAACGCAATGAACGCATTCTAAAGAAGAGACCACCGTTATTAGTTCCATTTTCAAAAATAATTTGTTCCTTTTTCTGAAACAGTAATAATTCGAATCTTTATTCATAAGCATTCTACGAGTATTTATGAATAAAGATTTGGTTTTTGTAGACTTTGAGGTAACAGACAAAACAAAAAAAAAAGCCACGAGGAAGAACTGCTACGTTTTCCTAGTTCTGGTACGCTACAATGATGGTATTCTTGAGCAAAAGGAGTGCTTTACCATCAACGATCGCATCACTGCTTACCATCAGGCGGAAATGCGGTGAAGTGCTAGTTTATAACTATAAAAAAAAAAACAATGAAAATATATTTGCCTTCATTTTTATGGTTATTATGATTAATGCCATGGTAAATTATTACTAAGATAACGGTTTTCCCCATTATTCATAAACGCTGCTTAAAGTTCAACAATCGTTTAAACTTACATTTTAGACGTTTGCACTTTTTTTTTAATAATTATAAACTAGCGCTTGACTGCAATCCCGCTTGATGGTAAGCGGTGATGCAATCATTGATTGTAAAGCGCGCTAGTTTATTAAACCCATTCATAAAAAAAACTTAGTGAATAGGAAGGAAGACGGCAGTTGAGCGAGGTGGTGCAATGTTAAACCCAACAACACGACCAACGATGCTGCGCCAAAGGGAGATTGATCAGGAGATTCATCTCATCGATGATGATGATCATCATCATCGATGAGATGAAAAGTTGATGAACTTTAATCATCGTTTATGAATAAACCCCTTAAACTCTATGGTGTTTATTCATAAAGGATGATTAAAGTTAAGTGACGTTTAAAGTTCAAATATGTATGGTTAAAGAAGGTTTATGTTTAATTGTTTGAAATGGGCACTATTGAATTCACATTGACATGTCCTTTTTTGGTTTCACTGTCATGGGTACGTGACTATGATAATTAATTGATTGATAAACAAAAGTATATTAGATCGTTACAGAAATGGTTTACCTACATTTTCCATCCAATTTAACTGAAGAAGAGTTAATGCTACAAGCAAAATACCAGAAGTTGAAAAAGAAAAAGAAGGCTTTACAAGCGTTGAAGGCTCCGAAACAAGAGCCTGAAAAGCCAATATTACCTAAGCGGCCAACGGAAGCACGCGATGCTCGTGAAATTGCTCGCAAATTGATAAAGAGCGGTGCTATTCAAGCTATAAAGAGTCCTCCGCCTCAGCCTCAAAATGCAATTAAAAAAATGCAAGCCGTGCGCCGGAACACTGATCGCCGCGCATGGCGTGCGGCCGTTGATGTATGTTGCTACAATATTAACAGCCGTACAGGTTTTTCAGGTTAAACTACGCTGCCGGGGTTGGTTTGTGGATGGGTGTCATCTTTTTAGATAGAGACATTGCGGTAGATCTTTGACAATCGTTACAGGTCGTTAGGAGTCTAAAACTCTGACCATTAGTTCTACCAAAGGGTAACGTATAACTCAGTAACTGGTTTGTGGAGGTCGGATAGGCTGTCGCTCCATGACTGGAAGCTGACCCCAGCATATTTGTGAAAAGGTTAGACAGGTTATAATGTGGAAATCTTCATGAACTTCTTCCATTGTGGGGGTGACAGGTGGATATTCTCTTACCCGCTGAAATCACCGTGGTGTTTCACCGCTTCTACCCACGGCTGGGGTTGGGGGATTCGCATAAGCATTCATTGAACCCCGACAGGCCTCGATCCGCTATTACTCAGCGGGTCTTACTCCTACTGACTATGACGTGTTAAAACCATCATAAAACTGATTTGAAATAGGTATCGCTCTTTTCGTTCTGTATAACTCCATCTTTGATTGACTCTGAAACCGTGATGAAATTAAATGAAATGAAATCGTTTATTATGCAATTAGTATCACTGATCACTTTTACACGTCATATTTTTTTAAAGTAAGTAGAAGGATTTGGCATTTCCTAACTGATTACCTCAAAGATGAAAAGCCGAAACAAACTCGATCATCGTCTTTTTTCAAGTCCAGACATTAAAAATGAAAATGTTTACAATAATCTACGTGATTAAAAAAAAAAAACAGTGATGATGGTATCATAGAAATCCTGTAAGGATCACAGGTTACCTGTATATAAGAACGCTAGGTAGAAAAGAACGACGATACTGAAGCGTTCTTTGTTTGACCCGACGTGAATTTTTTGCAAGTAGGTACAGACACACATCAAGCTCCTACATTTTGTTAAATTTCTTTATTGGACTTTGACCTATGCCGCTAAAGTATTAAGGCTCAAGATTGATTGCAAACATTTGACAGTTTTGGGTAGCTTGACCTGCAGCTGTCGTCCGTAGGTACATTTGCAATGTGGTTTACAATTCCTTTATGTATCCATTTTATTACACCAAAAAACAAAGACATTGTATCTTAAATCTCTTTGCTAACGAAGAATGTGAAAAAATTGTAGCCAGAAAGCGATTTTATAAATTAGACGAAACTTTTTGCCCATTATATTTGCTATACTTTTTGCTCTTCCAAATGCGTTTAAACCTCAGTTTAAACAACAAAATTTGTTTATTCGATTTCTTGATATTTTGACATCTTATTTGTGAAACTATATTATTGACATTACTTAGTTTTTTTATGTTTTTGTATCAATTTTCAAGAAATGGAATTCGATGAAGTACCCAACGTGAATGTAGACGAGATAGTTAATGAAATTACTTCTGAGAAAACTCAAACGACGCATCCTCCTATAGGATACATGGCGGCAGACATGGCTACTGAACTGATGCCGCACTGTGGGGACGGTGTAGCCGTTCCAATACAAGAATATCTTCTATATTCTCCATTGGCGACTTCCAGCAAGTCCAAATATATCAACATGAGTAGTAACATGAAAAAGAAGGGGATACAAGAGTTTTTTACCGTCATCCGGCCTCATCTACCAAGAAAGTCGAAAAGCAAGGCAGTAAAACTGCTGCATAACATCGCGAAAGGGACTATGGTTAAGGGTTTATTTCAGAAAAGAATCGTCAAAAAGAAACCGAAAAAGCGACCAGTACGTAAGCAGAAAACTACATGGCCGAAGACAAAATCTCAAAGGATTGTGCGAAGAGATGATCGCAGTCGCTACTGCTCGTCTGATTCCTGTCAGTCGAGCACTTCATGTCCCCACTGTGGCCACTCGTGCTCCAGGATCGCCAGATGTAGTAATATTTTGTGAAGTTACACAAGCCTTTAAAGATTCAATTTTGAGTAAATATATTGTGTGTGTTTTATAAAATAATTTTCGTTATTGATAAATGATTATATTCTTTGAATACCCGAACCTGTTTCTGGAAACTTGTGTTCAGTGTGTTTTTTAACTTTCACTGTTCTATCATTTCCTATCAAACTGCTAGTGTGTTGATTGAGTGAGCTGGTTTCTAAGTTTTTAGATAGTAGATAGTTTCGTGTCACGCACCATACATCTCTGCCTACCGACTTCATGGCAAATACAGACACGATGTAATGTATTGTTTACAGTGAACGCTCAAAACTCCAGTGGCATGCTGCATGTGCGTGTTCGTATGCGTGTATGGGTGTGTCTCAATAATCTACATACAAATGAATTATTTTCGCACGCAAAATAATATATTATTTCTATTGCATTTAGTTAGAGGCGACCTGTTTTTACTATTGCATTGCTAAATTTGGGTACCTAATTAATATAACTTGTAGTACCTACACTTAAATGCCCAACTGGACATATCGTAGGGAAATCATTCAGCTTAAAGCTGCAGACCGACAATACCGACGTTTCAATTACAAATATTAGTACCTACCTACAGCTTGCTGAGATATCATTACTTAACTACGTCTAATAACATTCTATTTCAGTGTCTTGTAGCAGTGCGAGCATATATTTGTGCCGCAATCTCCCTAGTTGTAGGATTCTCAGTATTCACAGGCACCGCTTTAGCCCAGTTACATAGCATTGTCTAGTTGCATGCAATTTTCTATTCTATTTCTATTATCTCAAAGTGTTACAGTTCTACAGTAAATACGTTAAGATAATAAAACTATCTAAAACGTACAAACACGAAGGGAAATGTATCGAGAATTGTGAGAAACGATTATCATTCTATTCTACAAATTACTTATTCACGATTTAGCTGGGCGACAAAATTCAATAGGTGTTTGGTATTATTATATAGGTCTTTGGGGAAACAGTTGCTCATCTGTGCCCGCATTGTGCAGAGCCGACGTAAATCAACAAGGAAACATACAACTATGTATAAATAGTGATTGAATCTTTAACATTCCGTCACTCCCATCCCGATCAAGTGCGTAGATTGCACCCCTTAACCTTTATATTAACAATAAGATCAAGATTGAAACAGCATGCACCCTGTCAGTGACACAACATTTTGTTGCTCCCAGTTCACAACAGATTTTAATTCACTTATTCTATTTACTCTGTACTTACTGAAGCCGGTGGAACTAAATTTAAAAAGATAAAAGAAGATAAAAGAATTTTTATTTCGAAAACATGTACAAACTTTTATAGTAAATCTTACGTAGGGACCTCCTTTTAAGTAAAAACTATACCTGTGCTAGGAGGCCCCGCTCCTCAATATTTACTTTAATAAAAGTTGTGCATAAAATAACATAAAACAAAACTTAAATAAAAAAATAAAAAAGAAAGGAAAGTAAATTGGGTCTGGATAACGACTCCTAATTAAAAGAAAACAGAGAATAATAATAATTTAAAATGCTTAGTATGTAATGCTGTAATAGTGTGAGTTTGTGTGAGTGTGGAAAGGTAAGGAGTGATGAGTAAGTGTATAGATCAGTGTGTTGAGTGGGGCTGAGTGTCCGTGTGTGTCTGTGAAGTGTAACGAAGCGTGTGTCTGTTGTGTGGGTTTGTGTGCGTATGAATTCGCTCAAATAAACTATGTATGTAACAATAATTCAATGTCATCATATGACTTTGGTTTTAGCCATTCAATAATTACCTTTTTGCAGTCATTAGTAGACATAGGATATATGTTGATTGAATTATTAATTTTATTATATATGGCAACGGATCTGGAATGTAATTGTCTTCTGGCATATGCAGTCTTAACAAAATCCATTCGTGCAGCGGTATATTTTTGCCTTTTTTTTCTGAAAGTCAGGATTATAGGGTAGTACTTTGTGTAATTTTAAGACAGTAAAAAAAAAAACTCTCTACTCTGTACCCTGTAAAAAAAACTCTGTACTCGCTCAAGCTCAAGGAACTTCGTTTTTGTCGCACCTCCCCACACAGATATGCAGTAGGTAAGTATTGATTGAGCCAGAGAGACATAGATTTCAGTTAACATTTTTTTAGTTGTTACATGTCTAAGGTTTTTAAAAATCCATATAAGTTTTCTCGTGCGAGTCATGACCATATCTACATGAGTATGCCAAGATAATCGCTGATCCACAATTATACCTAGATATTTAATATGTTTTACTTTTTCAATATCTTTACAGCTACAGTTGGTGCTAGATATGTCAAGACATCCGTGGATTTTGAGAGTTAAGTTAGGTCCGGGCTGAGTGTTGTTGTAGTTTGTAAAAGCAATATATTTAGTTTTAGAAATATTCAGCGTTAGAAGATGTGAGTTTAACCATTTATCAATTTCGAACAGGCCGTTCTCAGCAGACTGATATACGGATTCCCACGTATCACCAGAAAATGCAATAGCTGTGTCATCTGCATATGAGAAGACGCGGCCATTTTCTGGTATCATTTGGCAGAGATGGTTGATGTATATCAGAAATAGTGTCGGACCCAATACGCTGCCCTGCGGGACGCCGTAGGTCACGTAAGCCTCCTTACTTAGGTAATCTCCTACTTTTACCTTTTGCCTACGATCCCGCAGGTAATCTGTTAGTAATTCTAGCGGGTTTCCCCTTATGCCTATACCTTCCAAGCTGCGCACAAGAATGGGGACGGAAACGGTATCAAAGGCCTTTTTTAAATCAAGGAATACAGTAAGACATTTTTTTCCAGTATCTACTAGTTTAACAATATGAGTGGTTAAAGCCGTCACTGCATCTTCCGTAGATATTTTTTGCCTAAAACCATATTGAGCTTGTGAAATAATATTATATTTATCAGTGTAGCTGGTTAGTCTGATGTTAATAAGCTTTTCAATAATTTTTGATATTACAGGTAAGACAGAGATAGGCCTATAATTATTAACGTTATCTCCGTCTCCACCCTTGTGCACCGGAGTAATTATGGCTTGTTTCAAAGCTTGTGGAAATTTTCCTTGACTAAAGCACAAGTTAGCAAGATGCGTAATAATGGGTACTACTAATTCATGGGCAGTTTTAAAAAAAATTAAGTCCATATATTAGCTTAGACGTGATGAAAAACGGTTACTAAAATACATCAGACGCTTATTAATCTATACTAATACTAGCTGACCCGGCAAACGTTGTTATGCCATATAAATAATAAAAAAAAATTTAGGGGTGGACTACCCCTAACATTTAGGGGGATGAAAAATAGATGTTGGCCGATTCTCATAGATACCGGATAAGCACAAAAAATTTCATCAAAATCGGTCGAGCCGTTTCGGAGGAGTTTAAGTTCGAACACCGTGACACGAGAATTTTATATATTAGATGTATATAAAGCTGAAGAGTTTGTCTGTTTGTTTGTTTGAACGCGCTAATCTCAGGAACTACTGGTCCGATTAGAAAAATTATTTTTCCGTTGGATAGCCCATTGACTCAGGAAGGCTTTAGGCTATATAACATCACGCTGCCAACAAAAGGAGCGGAGCATAACTAAATCCAAGCGAACGAAGTCCAAGGCGGCCGCTAGTCTATACTATAATATACACTATGTTAAGAAAACCCTATCCGACCCGTGAAGGTGTTGTTAGGTATCTATAACTGATTCTAATAATGCATACAAAACCTGGCTAAACTTAAAAAAAAATCCCCCTAAAAAAATAAATATTATTTCGCAAAAAGAGGTAACTTAATAAATCCGCGTTAACCACACTTCGCCTGCCGCCCGCGGGGGGCGGGCGGCAGGGCACGCGGCACGTGGTCGCAACGCTATTCGCTCATAATAATACCGGTGTTGTCACTTTTTAAAAATTACCAAATTTCGGGGAAATTGGAATTCATTCGCGGGAAAAAAAGATTATTTAAAAATTCATTTGTATTGGTACTATGATGAATACATAAAATTTTATATTATATTTGGTCATGTGTTTACCTAACCTTTATTATCCTTATGGGTCGGACAGGGTTTTCTTAACATACTGTATAAAGCTGAAGTGTTTGTTTGTTTGAACGCGCTAATCTCAGGAACTACCGGTCTGATTTGAAAAATTCTTTTTGTGTTGGATAGCCCATTAATCTAGGAAGGCTTTAGGCTATATAACACCACGCTGTGATCAATAGGAGCGGAGCATATGAGGGGTATAGTTTCAAAAACCACTAATTCCAGTGACGTTAACAATCACAAGTTCGAGATTTTCGTGCCCTCAACGCCACTACTTGATTAGAAGTAATCACAGTATAAAATAAATTTACGACTTTTACAAGACCTTTTATTATGTTTTTTTATGGAAAATTGCCCTGTTATATTTTTAACTTTTTTAAATATAATAAGTTCTTATTTGTTTTATTTTCAATAGAAACAAAAACGCCACAAAATATTTTAATACCCCCAGCGCCAATTATTTGATATCAAGTAAGCCAGTGATGGGACATGATGAAGACCTCGCTATATTTCATCTCGTCGAAATAATCATAAATACTATTATTGCAAGAAAATGACGTGAATAAATAATATTTTATAAATATTACAAACTATAAACTAGGTTTTATTCACTTAATTAAGAATAAACAGATTTCTAATCATTGTCGATAGTGAAACACCGTTTGAAAAACCCATCCCTACACAGTTAGTAAGTTGTCAGTGCGCACACGCCACCAACCTGTATAGAAGTAAATCTGTGACGTCATAAGCGGACGGGTTTCAAGCTCATAGTTACTTTGTGCATTTTAGTGTAGTGCAATGTTTACATCTTGAGTTGGCGCACGACAAAAAAAATTGTGACGGTGAATATGACGAATTGTTCAAGTCTGAATCAGAATTTTGAAATAGTTCGTCGCCTTGACATTCCGTTGAGTCGTCAACTTCCGTTTCAGGAATTTTCTTCCGTTTTCTATTAGTTTCTACAAACCAGAAAAATAATTGCGAGTATTTTACGACACCATTAAAAAAAAGGTCTGTAACATCTGTGTAAAAAAGACATTTACCCTCCATTTTCTTTTTTTTTTTAAACGTATAAAACTAAAAACTACGTTTTTAGCTTCTAATAATTGTATTTGTTGTAAGTAAACAAAATAAATTATGCAGGAATCGGTTGAGTTTATGCACGTGTAACTCGGCCACAGTGAATATAAAAATAAATACCATAGAAATCTAGACATCCTCATATCAGAAAGGATGAAGTAGAAGGATTCTTACATTTGGAGACAAATAGGGATGTGCCTTTTAGAACACAACACAGCTACAGTTACAGTTTTTATATAGCTTCGTAAATTGGTGAATAAATATTAATTTAAATGTATAATATTATTTGTCGATAGGACATTAATCCCATCCCTACGTTTTACTATATATACGTTATACATTTGTAGCGTGGCGCAGGAGGACTCATCGCGTATTATATAGATGGGCGTTCAAAAGGTTAAAAATCCAGGAATAGAAAATTTGTGATAAATTGTTGTAGCATGGTGGTAGGCCATAACATCGGCTGCCGGCAGAAGTTACCACGCACCAGACAGTCTTGCCGCCAAGCGATTCGTCGTGTTCCGGCATGATGTCTGGTGAAGCCGTACGGAAGACGGGTCTGAGCAGTTGTGTTGCGATGTGTGCCGGGTACGATGCGCCAAATGTTGTTGTGTCGGGAGTTTGGTTGTGGAGGGTCTCCAGATCAATCTCCCTCTGGGTTAAACATTGCATAACCTCGCTCAACTGCCGTCTTCCTTCCTATTCACTCAGTTTTTTCAGTGAATGGGCTTATTAAACTAGCGCACTTTACCATCAACGATTGCATCACTGCTTACCATCAGGCGGCATTGTGATCAAGCACTAGTTTATAATTATTAAAAAAAAATTAAATAATTATGTTTCTATGCTGTAGACTACCTACATTATTTCTTTATCCTTCCCCTTAGAATTCCATCCAAAGGTTGTCTGTTAAAGATCGCTCTTAGCGATAAGACCGCCCATTGTGTCACCCTTTGTAAAATATTTTAAATCATGTTCTGTAATCTATATGGTGTAGATAATAAAGAATATTCTATGCCTTTCGACAAATTGATCGCTTCACAAACGTTTTGTAGCTTATTCATTAAATTACCTACCATGAAAAGATCGGAGTTGCTAGAGAAATAAAAATATTACTACGTGTAAAAAGTGGACTTTGCGGGTTTTGAAACTATACCCTTAATATAAAAAAACGCGGACGAAGTCGGGCGCGGCCTCTAGTTTAACATATTCATTTTCTGTCATTTTCTTAATAAAATAGAAAGAAAAGATAACAACTTAAATTTAATTTAGTTTGTGGAGAATCGACCCCATTGTTAGGCCATCCTGTTTGCTAATTAAACCTTAAAACAAATCAATTTCCTTAAACAGCTCAATTTCCCTTGTTCAGTTTCAATGGTGACAGGTTTGAATGGAATTTGTAAACTGAATGGAAGCGTCAGTTTACGAGCTAAATCCTTGTAATTTGCTGTGAGTTTCTCAAATAATTCTCTCTCACGACTGTGATCCTTTATTTGGTAAATTAGAAATGGTAATTATATCCTGTGTATATGGTAATCGCAGTGTTTGTGCGATCTGCATCATGCGTACCTACTTATACAAGGTGTCCAGAAAGGGTAGGTATCGCGCATTTGTAAGTTTAATAAAAAAAAATTATTTGTGTGCAATAAAAACGTTTTATTTTTCATTGTTAGCATATGAATTGGAGAATTATTTGGAAAAGATGATGTTATCCCAATGATGACCGTTAAGTTGCTGGCACTCTTCTAAACGGGAATGAAGATTGGCTTACACGGATACACTTGGATAACACGTTGACACATAGCTATCGATATTGCTGCCATTTCTGACCTGATGTAGGAATGTTATGTGCGTGTGAACTGAGGGACCACACTGGGAATTCGCGAAATGAAAATCCTAGGATCTTGCAATAGACTCAAAGCAATTGTAGAACGAGTCTGGGAATTTGTAAACAAATATTTTAAAAACTACGACCCATAGAGTGTGGTCCCTGAGTTCTTACAGACGATCAGCCAGATCTCGGAAAGTATCTTAAAAAAGATGTTATGAATACAGATATTTAGTAAAGAATTTGTAAATATATTTACGAAATAACTGTCCACTAAGCATTACAAAGTTCTTTTCTTTTTCTTGCACGAGTCACAATAGATACTCTTTCTTAGGGTTTTCTTACTAGTTATCTGTGCCATTTGATGCCTTTAAGAAGTATCTGGTGGACCCTTTTTCTGTTTTGAATGGGTGAAAGTCGTCTAATGACCACTCCCACTCAGGGCGGAGCGGAAGAGCGTCTCAGATTTTTACTGACTAAAACCCATCATTTACAATTTTTTTGTGGCATTCATTGTAAAATTCTCAGTTGTGCATTTGTACGGAAGACAGCAGGTCAAGCTACCCGAAATTGCCAAATATTTCCAAATAACCTTAATGCCTTAATGGTTTAGAGATAAAGTTGATAATCTAATAAAGAAATCTGACAGATTTGTGTTGTTGTCTGTACAAGACCAAGTTAGATTTTTACGTTTCAGGTGCTTTTACTGCGTCAATTCTTTTTGTTTATATTCGACATCGTTTGCTCGTTTAATTCCAACAATATGAATACTGGAAGCGATATAGCTTTTAATTATTTTCAGTAAACTGTAGGTACTTTTCAGCATGTTGCCGTCGCGTAATTTACTAATTGTAAATTACCTACTGTATCGTCAGTTAAAGAACAATTATTTTTTTACGACAACAATGACTCGGATATGTTGTCAGAGACCTGAAATAAATATATTATTGGTGCCGAAATAATTAAGCAGTTAAATCGAGCGGTTGTAGCAATAAACTGTCGATAAATATCGATACAATAAACAATATATAGTTGATTAACGAATATATACGATATTGTACTTTTATCTACTCTCATATCAAAAAATTAAAAATATAAAACTAAAAAGGAGTTTATATTGACGTACTTTAACCATAGCATATCGAAAGGAAATTAAAAAATTAAATTATAACATTATTTCTCTAACAAAATAATGTTATAATAATTTTTTTTTTCATTACCGTACAGATTACAAACCATAGATAGCACTATTTCATTTTTTTATCTGTGGCTGCGCGCGCTTTGGCGCGTGTGCGTTGATGCAGGGTGCAGAATTTTGGCGCCAAATACGTTTCTTTGCATTGCGAGTCGTTGTTGTGTTTCGCTGGACACATAATTGATTATTATTGTTTCTTAAAATGTATGAGATTAGATAAAGTAGTGTATGAAACTGTACATAATTAGGTATTACACACTCGTGTGATACTATTAAAAAACTCGCATCGCTCGTTTTTTAAACTCATACTTGTGCATAATATCCCTCATTATGTAACAGTTTCATAAACTACTATTATATTGACGTACTTTACCCATAGTATATCGAAAGGAAATTAAAAAAATTAATTATAACATCATTTCTCTTAACAAAATAATGTTATAATAATTTTTTTTTTCATTGCCGTGCAGATTATAAACCATAGATAGCATTTAATTTTTGTAGGTATAGGTGGCTATTTAATTTTTTTATCTATGGCTGCGCGCGCTTATGCGCGTGCGCTTTGATGCAGGGTGCAGAATTTTGGCGCCAAATACGTTTCTTTGCATTGCGAGTCGTTGTTGTGTTTCGCTGGACACATAATTGATTATTATTGTTTCTTAAAATGTATGAGATTAGATAAAGTAGTGTATGAAACTGATTTTAATTACACACTCGTGTGATACTATTAAAAAACTCGCTTCGCTCGTTTTTTAAACTCACACTCGTGCATAATATCCCTCATTATGTAACAGTTTCATAAACTACTATTATAGTATTATTTATTGGTTTGTAAAAATTGAGGTAATGTACTGAGAGACAGTAAAAAGATTGGGAAATGTGAAACAATAAAACAATCATCATCATTTCAGCCGAAAGACGTCCACTGCTGGACATAGGCCTCCCGCATCCAGCAGGTTTTTCGAAACCTTCACCAGGTTTACGATCCACCTTGTCAGGGTCCCACCCACGCTGTCTTCCGGTGCATGGTCGATACTGAACCCGTCGGCCCCATCGGGCATCAGTCCTATGAGCAATGTGCCCAGCCCACTGTCACTTAAGTGTTGCAATTTTTCGGGCTATGTGGTTACTCTCGCTCTTCTGTGGATCTCCTCATTTCTGATTTTATCACGCAGTGAAACCCCAAGCATACCCTCTCCATTGCCCTTTGAGTGACCTTGAGCTTTCTTATACAGAGTGGTGCTGACAATACGACAATAAATGAAAACACGAAGAATGCTGGTTCATAGGAATAATTAAAAACCATAGAAAAAAAACCTAGCAAAAAAAAAAAAAAAAAAAAAAAACAAAATTTCAAACAAACTAAATCGCATAAAATTGAAAACTTAATAGAACAGCCTTTAAAAATATTGGTTCACCTCCGATCGGCGACAGCGCGATCCTATATCGACTTGCTTTTGTCGCGCCATTATTATTAAAGTTTGGTACCGCAGGATGCGGCGATCATTAACCTGTAAGCGTTTCCTTATCAACATGTACATCATATAGAAAATGTGAAAAATGAAAAATAATTTCCTGTGACTAAACTAATGGACATATTTATATGTTTTTTTATGGGTCGACTGAGGATGTGTTGAGGTACATGATGTTTAATTTATTGTCGTATTGTCAACACCACTCTGCATGTCATCACTGGCAACATACACTGGTCGAAGACTTTTGTCTTGAGACTCTGCGGTATTTCGGACGAGAAGATTCTACGTAGCTTCTCGAAAGCTTTTACTACAAATGGGAAACAATAAAACAAACAACCTTTAATATCACAAATATAATATTTATTTTACCATTGTACATACTTTATATGTATAACTCAGATGAAGTAGTTTTATCACTCTGAAAAATGTTGAATGAATCGAGCCTAGAATAAAATCTCCCAATAAGGACGAGTCGTTTCTCTAGAATAATTAAAACGTTGTGCTAAAGACAAAGATGATTCAAAGATTTAAAATTTATCATTAAAAGTTTGTGTTGGTGAAGCATTAGGATGTTCGGAGCATTCTGCTCGATTTCTCACATTTCATTTTGGTAAAAAATAACAACTTACAGTAAACTCATTATGTACAATTACATTATTCCCTATTCTCCGTAAAATATTTCTTATTAATAAACTACTTGGAATATAATTGGACTATTTGGAACATATAACTACATGTCTCAGACCCGAGCTTGTAGGTACGGATCTCGATACATGTTTGGTGACATTTATTTCGGCTGTAGGTAAGTAATATGTAACAACAACTTGTTTCCCAGTAAAGTGTAATGGAAACAAAAATGAATTTTCAGTTAAATATTTGCTTTAAAAGTTTGTGTGTGGTGTTCACTGGTGTACTTTAACGTTTTCTTCCATTAATTAGCCCCTTTAATTCATAAACGTTGCTTAAAGTTAACTAGTGATTAGCGACTGTTTAAACATACATTTTTGACGTTTGCATGTCACTTAACTTTAATCGTCGTTTATGAATTAATCCTTTAAACAATATGGTGTTTATTCAAAAAGAAAATTAAAGTTAAGTGATGTTAGAACGTCAAAAATATTTGGCTAAACGGTTACCAATCGCTTAACTTTAAGCATAAAACTTTTAATAAATTTACATACAAAGACGCTAATCAAATTTTTTATACTTGTTTCGTTTCCATCGCACTCGCTGATCTTCAATATGACACAAACATAATTTTGAACTGCTCTTGCATAAGTAACAAGTCCACAGAGATATCTGTAATTCTAAATGTAACAGGAGAATTACCTCATATGTTCAGTTCTAATATCCAAATTACGCGTTATGTCTGGTACAAACTTCCCCCGACACTCTGAACGGGATTTAGTTCGTTGGGTACCACGAGCTCACATACTCTCAAACAACAATATAAATTCATCCTTAACTTGATTGAAAATCTAATACATCTACAAAATTATTGTAACTTTTTCATTTACAAAGCGAAATATAGAAATAAATGTTGTACATATAAAAATTATTGCTTCATTGATACCGCCCGACCGACGCGATTGTAAGATATGATAAAATCTCTATTCAGAGTTTAATAAAAAGTAAAATAATTTATTGCATTTGTTCACCTTAACAATACATGGATGCTTAATTCTATTACAATAATAATCAGTATATTCACTTCCTATTAAATATACTATAATCACCTCCAAATTATTTCATGTTTCTACAATTATATACAAAGATGCATTTTATTTCATATTACTGCATTAGAAAAAAAATGGTAAAATTTGCACAAAATATTTGGTATAATTGAACACATTGTGATGACCGTTATTTCATGAGGGATTCAAAATAATTTAAATACAGATCATTAATATTTTCATTATTTCTAGTTCATAAGCCGTCATCCCACTTAAGGTATATTTTAAGACGGCCCATTTCATCATTACAGTATTTAAAGTGTATAAAATTATTAAAATGCGCTGTACATTTATATAAATTGGTCAATAATTATTCAAAATAAAAAGGTTAAGGTATACAAAATTAAATACGCAATTATTTTAAAAATCTTTAACAATACAATTATGTAAAGTTACGTTTCAGAACATAAACTCCACATATGTTATTACTAATTGTGTCTGATATGTTCAAAATGGAAGAAAGTGGTACTTTAAAACAATTAAGATGTGCTTATTAGTGCTCACTGATTCGTTTTTAAGCTTTGAAGAAGCGTAAACTCTTAACTTCCAACATTTTTATATTATATGGTTCCGAATGTTATAACTTTTATGTCCTAATTAATAAACCTCAGTACCTTTTATTAAATCCTTTAACTCTGACAACAGTATGTACAAGGTGAGCACTAGTATTGTCGTTTGTCTTTCCCCTAGGTCTTATTTCTGAACAGTTATATACCATATTCTGTATAACATTTCTATAAACCTATGTACAAATCTTCAAAGTAGGACAACTTTATTGAAGTACTTTGTCCTCTCGGCACTTTTACATTATGCTAAATGTTCAATAAGCTTAGTTAAGTAAGAAAGTAGATACCTAAGTATAATATTATCCTACACCTTATATTAGTTCTAAGTGAATACGAAATGACATGCATTGGACCATGTATCTACAGACGATATATGTATCAAATAGCGACACTTGGCATATTTACAGCTAAACATAATTTTTCTCCAACGGAGGAGAAAGATAGAACGGTTGAAGTGATTTTTAACCTAACATATTAAATAGAAGACTCATTATTGTATAATTTTAAATAAGTAGATACAATTCACAGTCTTCGGCATTGAAGCGTCGCGATTAATGTTTTAATAAAGACCTGAATGATAATCTTTTAGAAAATTATTTATAATCGCGAACAATTTTCCTTTTTAAGTAACTTTTCAGATATTTATTTATTGAATATTGCTCATACCAAATAAAAACACAAGTATCATGACCAGTGATCGGAGTAGGAATCAAATTTCGATCGAAGCATTAATACATTGCAATATTTTATTTTTAGCCTCTAATGAAGGGTATGGTACACGGATATGGTACATGGACGGGGAACTGTACAGAGGTCGAAATCGAGCAGCTTACTGTCGAGGACGTACGCATTGCCCTTGTATGCTCAAAGGCCAAGCGATCGGCGGGTCCGGATGGTATACCAGCTTTTCTTGTTAAAGACTGTAGTAGAGTACTAGCGGAACCATTGCGTAATATATTTAACACAAGCCTGAACTCAGCCACTTTTCCGTCCCGCTGGAAAATCACCAGAGTCATTCCAGTACTCAAAGGTAAGGCAGGATCTAGTATTGATGGGTATAGACCAGTGGCAGTGTTGTCGACTCCAGCTAAAGTGTTTGAGTCAGCGTTGCAGCGCTGCTTACAGGCACAGATACACGGACAACTGTCGGACGCACAACACGGATTTAGACCGGGTCGAAGCACAGCCACCAACCTCCTTAGCTTTATGACGAGGGTGGTGCCAGCGGTGGATGCTGGAGTGCAGCTTGACGCGGCTTATCTTGATTTTAGAAAAGCATTTGACACCGTGGATAATGACATCTTATTAAGGAAGCTGACCGAGGTTGGGTGCAAGCCACCATTGGTACAGTTTTTTGCTAGTTACATGAAACATAGGCAGCAGTATGTCGACTACAATGGTTGGGAATCTAATCCGTATTACACCAGATCCGGAGTCAGTCAGGGCAGCAATTTAGGGCCTCTGAAATTTTTAATTATGATAAATAATTTACCGGAAGTCGTCAAACATGGCTCTTGTTTGTTGTTTGCAGAAGACCTCAAATTGCTGCTTGAAATTAAGAATGAAACAGACTGCAAGTGCTTGCAGGATGACATTGATAGTATAGTTCAATGGAGTCATGAAAATAAGTTGTATTTCAATGTGTCAAAATGCTCAATGATAAGTTTTACTCGCGCGCGTTCACCCCTGCTTCATGAGTACATACTCGAAAATACTACATTGAAACGAGTCACACAGGTCCGTGATTTAGGTATTTACATGACCCCCGAGCTATTGTTCCGTGAGCACATAATTAAGATTTGTAAGAAAGCGTATAGAAATCTAGGGTTCTTATTGAGACAAACACGTGATCTCACAAATATCTCTGCAGTCCGGGCCCTATATGATGCATTATTCAGAAGTCATTTGGAGCACAGTGCAACCATATGGGCGCCTCATGAGAGTAAATACTCACTAATGCTAGAACGTGTGCAGAATAAATTCACACGATACTTGTACTATAAGTTGTATGGAGTGTACCCTTTGTATCCGTTGATGTATCCCTCTCTATTCGTCTTGGGCATGGTCGGGTACAATCAATAGAAGGTGCGTCGAGAGTTTACTCTTGCCACGTATCTGGTGAAATTGATTCTGGGACTGGTACATAACCCTGATGTCCTAAAACAATCAGTTTCTGGGTGCCAGACAACTATGTAGGAAGGCGGCGGCGTCAGCCTCTGCTGGCGGTACCACTGGCTAGGACGAATTTACTGGCAAAGGCCGCGGTCGCGCAAGCTATCCGAGATATAAATGTTGTGCACGAGCAAATAGATATTTTTACATGTCAGCCGAGTGAATTCACAAAGATTTTGTTATATAATTTGTGTTATAGAGATAGATAAATGATAAAAGTAATAATTTTATTTAATATTTAATTAGTGTATTGTAAGGACTAGCATTGCTGTTTCAGTTATTATTATTTTATTTTTTGTTTTGTTTGAATAAGCTAATAAGTATTAAGTTTATTTTGCTGTATGGTTCTCTAAGTATAAGTAGACCTGTAATGTATCAAATACCTTGTTATCGCATTGGGTCTTAATAACCTGTAATGTTAACAGAGAGAGGATAAAAAAAAAATCATTTTTTTTTAATAATCAACTAATTCCGTATATCCCGAGGAATGTCCATATTAATATATACGTTTCCGATCAATGAACCCAATTCACTCTACCTATTCCGATCACTGACCATGACCGACTAATGTGATTTCTATATTGAAATATGAACGGATTAGCATTTACTTCGTCACGAAAAGAAATCCTAATTTTACAAAATCTGTAGTAATTGAAAAGGTTCGATATGAATCGTTTTAGAATTGAGTTCAATTCAGTCTGTTAGCATCACGCAGGAGACGAGAGTATCAACTACGTAACATTAAAAAGGGTCACAAGTGTCCCAAATGGGTACCAAAAGGGTCCCAAAAGAATCCCATAAGGGTCCTAATAGGGACCCAAATGGATGTCAAAATGGTTCCAAGTATCCCAAATGGGTCCCAAACGCCCTACAAAGGTTCCCAAAAGGACTACAAAGGTCCCAAAAGGCCTACAAAGGGTCCCAAAAGGCCTAAAAATGTTCTCAAAAGGTCTACACAGGGTCCCAAAAGGCCTACAAAGGGTTCTACATGTCATCGAAACTCTAACGTTAAGTATTTGGTGTTAACAATTATGACTAATACTTCACTAGGTTCTTCATTGCTGCTCTGTAATTTACTAATTTATTTGATTTTCACCGTGATGAGCTGGATTTCTTTGGAGTTGTGACTGTTTTGTTGTTACCTGCAAGAGATTTTTATTTATTACAACTGCTGCATATACTTTGACGGAAAACGCTTCCACGGCTGTGTAAAAAATTTTAATAGGGTATTTGACTAAAAAAAACTAATTAGTCCGTCAGTCAGATTTCCAAAAAATACTAGACACGTATTTTTTGTTTTATCAAAACAATAAACATTTACAAATATAAAAGGCATCAAAGATCAGGAGTGGTGGCTGGTGACGTCACTGGCCAGTAAAAAGTGTACAGTGTTGTGACGTCACTCGAGTTTTCAACGCACTGTGTCGTCTGCATTTTTTGTTTATATGAAAAAAGAAAAAATACGTGCCTAGTATTTTTTGGAAATCTGACTGACGGACTAATTAGTTTTTTTTAGTCAAATACCCTATTCCTGAGATGGGATAGCGGGCAGCAGCGCATCTCCTGGGGAATATCAAATTACTGCGATCCCCAACCCTCCCTAGCGTGGGGATTATGGCAAACCCCATATGCCTTGGGTAGGTCGATGTCCAGCAGTGGACCTCTATAGGCTAAAGAAGAAGCAGAAGAGATGGAATATGATTCAGATTAAATTTAAGTTTTGGGAAAAGTTATCAATACCTTTTTCAATATGGATGATGAGAAAAGACTCGCTTCTTCAAAGTACTCAAATCTATCGTATGACCAAGCAGTTTATAGGTTTTTATAGTTGTGTAATGTAGGTATACCAAAATCTAGCACATGGTCTCGGGTCGCGCGGGTCCAGGCGGCGCGGCGGGCGCTTGCTCGGCGGAGCGCTGGCGGGGGAGCTGCGAGGAGTCCAGCACGATGGAAGGCCGCGGGGGCAGGTTCTCGCTCACCATGTGTGACAGGGACAGCTCGCTGGACGCGTTCGTCTCTCCTGGACAAATGAACGGTGTAAGGCAGTCATGGTGGCCTAGTGGTTAAAACACCAGCCTCTCAAGTATGAGTTTGCGGGTTCGATTCCAAGTCAGGCAAGTACCAATGTAATTTTTCCAAGTTATGTGCTCGTTCTAAGTATATCTTGGACTCCAATGACTGATTACAAGGTGAAGGAAAACATCTTTAGGAAACCTGGACTTTAAGTCTGAAATCGCTAACCCGCATTGAACAAGCGTGGTGATTACGATCAATCCTTCTCTGTATGAGAGGAGACCTGTGCCCAGCAGTGGGACGATAAAAAGGTTTATGAGAAAGGCAGGGCATATTACCTTCTAAATTTTACAAATATACAAACCAAGCTATTCTACATATTAACAGATACCAACTAAATCCCATATACTTTCAATCCCATATACTTAATCCCATAAGTTCAGGTTATACGAATTAATAAAACTCCTCATATATATGCGCCAGTCCAAGAACCGCGACTATAGTATCAGCCGCGACTTCCAAGTTGTAGGTCGTAGGTTCGAACCCCGTCAGGCGCATTGGTTCGTGTAAATTATTTCACCACCACTGCTCTCAAAACGGCGAAGGAAAAAATCGGGAGGAAACCGGCTTGTCTTAGAGCCGATGAAGACATGGACATATACCAACCCGCACTGGGCCAGCGTGGTAGATTACGGCCCACTCCCTCTCACCGAGAGGTGGCATGTGTCCCAACAGTGTGCACATTATTGGCTGATTATGTATATGTCAGTGTACAGTCCAAGGAGCCATTTATTACCCTTTCTTTTGAGAGCACGATTACATAAGCCTACTCTATGGCACGCCAACAAGCTCGATCCTGAGCAGTTCTCCGCCAGCCACTACCAGTCACCTTTTTGATGTCGTCGCTCCATCTCGCCCAAGGGCGTCGTACACTACGTTTGCCGAGACGCGATCTCCACTCGATGACTCGTTTACCCCTACGGTTGTCGGTCCTGAGGCAAATGTGACCAGCCCATTGCCACTTCAGCTTGCTAATCCTCAGATCTATGTCGGTGAGTCTGGTCCTCTGTCGGATCACCTCATTTCTGATGCGGTCCATCAGAGAGACGCCCAACATAGCCCGCTCCATAGCTCGCTGAGCGGCTTAAAAACTTATGGACTAGTAGGACTAGTTAAACTTATAGACGGGTAGGACGCACTGGTTGAAGATTTTAGTCTTCGACCAGTCTTCGATTCAATGCAGTTTCTGCTATTACAAAGGCAAATATTTCTCAAACACCGTTGTTAAGACGGATATGATAGGAATCACTTACCAGAAGGTTGTCTCGGCACGGGTAGCAGCACTTCTCCACATGTATCATCGTCTAACAACGGTTGCATCGGCGACGGCAACTCACGGCTGTCGATAGCTGACGACCTTCTCAATGAATGCCTGAATAGTATTGAACATTATAATTTAGGAAGGAATAGTAAGACAAGTATTAATTCATCGTGCCTCGGAAATCACTTTAAGCCGTTAGTCCTTTTTGCCATACGAACATCTAATGGCAATCCTGCAATTGGTCTAACTGTAATGCTTCGATATCATCTTCGGGTTGTGGAGGTCAGACGGTAGTCGCTTCACGGAAAATATCGAAGTTTAGCCAAAATCAGCAGTTGAAAGAAAAAGCTTCGGATGCGACTGGGATTAATTAACGCAGGGATGATGAGTAAGACAAGAATTCGTTTAAATTTGAAGGGAGAAGAAAAGAAGAACTGTATTGGAAATATATTAGTTTAAAGTTCCTAAATACGTATTGACTGTAGGTTTTAAGTAGGTACCTACCAAGAAGATAGAATGTAGGTATATTAAATAAAATACATTAGAAATAACAATTTACACATCATACAAACCTGGAAGAGAGCAAACAAAACAAACATCCCATACCTCTGATGCGGCAGACGGCGGTCGCCCACCGTGAGATGCGAGCTGGTTTGCGGCGGCACGGCGGGGTCTCCGGGCGCGCCGCTGTTCACACACACACTGATGCTGATGCCGCTGACGCCACCCTCAGCCCCGTCAGCCCCCTCACCCTCCTCATCCTCGTATCTGCCAAGCCCACCCATTTCTAGGCTACAGTACAAATGGCTGGTGAGTAAGAATCGAGTTCAGGACGCTCACAAAAGCTATAAGCCGAAGCAAGCTCAGCTCTTCTTTCCATGCCTTGCTGGTGCAGTTCTGTTGTTTGGTTTGACCACCGCAGTCGCATGAGTCCTGTTGTAAGGTGTTGTCATGTTTTTCCGCCTGTCTCCAGAACTTTGTTGGTTTTTAATTGGTTTACTCAGGCATATTTTAATATTTCGATTTTTACTTTATTGAAATGAAATTATGTCCTTTACTACACATTTTTTATTATTTTTAGGGTTCCGTAGTTAGTTAACTAGGAACCCCCATAGTTTCACCACTGACTGTCTGTATCCGTTCGTCCTTTAAAATTAATTCCGAACTTGACAGTTTTTTGAAAATTTTGCAAAATAATTTCAGAAGAATAATTTCTAAGTTTTAAATTTAACCGTTAATTCAAGCTTTTAAGCTATTGCATAGCTTCTATCGCGGGCCTTGAGCGCGGGGACCGAATCCAGAAATTCCGTAACGAAAAAACCTCACGCTCCCCATCGTCTAACGTCGTTTCAGTTCGGCAGTCTTCGGCACGGTATGTTTGTGTGCGTGCGACTATATCTTTTGAAAACAATTTATAGATTTTCAAAAAGAGCATGCATATTGCAGGGCGCGAACTCAGTTCTACACACTTGCCATGTTACTGATAGTCGCGATGTGCCAAACTTGCGATTAATTTTCTCTCTGAAATAGGTCTTCTATAGAGATATGTCATAGACGTCATCGACGTTGTCATGGCTACCTTAAAAACTTTTCATATAATTAATTATTAAGTACTTTTATTCAAATTAATTTAGTAGTGTTTTTATAAAATAGCTTTTTTTTTTAACGGAAAAGCTAAGATGAATGTCACGCTAATTTTTCATTGGACTTTTAAATTATTTATAGTGTTGTTTACTAAATAAAAGCGTGTGATTTTATAGAGTAAAAAGTGCTCACGCGACCGTTTTTTCAATTGTTGCAAGAATTCAAAATACTGTCTTTAAATAGTGTTCAGACGATTGCTCAAAGTGTATTAGATTTCATTAGTAATAGAAATGGCATTTCAATAATGACTTTCAACTGCCAGTCTAGATAGTCATAAATACGATTTACAAGATTCAGTTACGAGACAAACAAATGTGTTACTTCTTACCGAAACTTGCATGACGCATGATAATCCAATTGAAATACCTAATTTTAATTGTATTGTTCAGTTCAAACGAGATACTGTTTCAAAAGGTGGGGTAGCTATTTACCAAAATAAAAATGATATTACTAATATTATGACTCCGAATATTGAAATAAATATTGCACACGTTAGCGATGTTAATGTTAGGCGCTCAGTTGTTGGAGATATTTGTGCGTGCTTATGCAAACTTAGAAATGGCCTACAAATAGTTATGGTAGCAATTTACATTTCTCCGAATCCAAAATTGGACGAGGTAGAGCATTTTATTCATCGCACTTTACTGGAGTAACTCGAGTGGCTCGAAAATACTTGAAACAAATGGTAATAAATTTCCACTTATCTTGGCTGGCGATTTCAACATTAACTTCGCTGATAAAAAATCAGAGCGGTGGACAACTTTTCTATCAAAAACATTGAATTTGAAAATGAATAATGATCCACAAAAGTCCACAACAAAATATGGGACCACCATTGACGCGGTATTTTCTAGGTATTTAGAGGATATTAAGTCGCAAACTTATGTTTCTTATTTCAGTTATCATAAACCTATAGTTTCAATGATAAATATTCCTGAATAACCAACAGCTACTGTAAGGTAATAAAACCCACATGTATTGTAAAATAATAAAAATATTTTAAATAATATTAACTTTTTATTTATTTAATAAAAGAAAAATTTGTTTTCTTACCGGTCACCACGCTCAAAAAGTGTAACTTGAATTAATATCAAAGAAAAAAAATACTGCATAAATAAAATAAATAAATAATTATAATTGCATAAATTGATACAAAATGCTATGCAATAGCTTTACCGCGGCAGTCCCCGAGTGCCACACGTCTTTTTTTTTTTATCTTATTCTGAACGTTTCGGCTTTCAAATAAAAAAAAAAAAAAGGTTACCTAACCTAACATACATGACTTGTATAGTTTGTATAAATTAGTAATCTAATTTCCCGAGAGATGGCGCTGTACTTTAGGCTACGTTATCGAGATATTTAGGCGCGCGAGCGCAGCGTGGGCTCCTATAGTTCGAGGAAGTAATTGATACACCCGAGTTAACTATTCTCTTTATATGTCGATTGTGATGTAAGTAGAAAAAAACCGGCATTACAAGAATTATCTCTCTTTAGAACTTTCACGGAATATATTGTTAATTGCTACTTCAGCTTTCAGAGCAGATTATATCATCATCACTTGCAGAACTCATGTTTTTTTCCTAATTAGCAAATAATTATAAAAAAAAAATCCCAAAAACAAACAATATTGAAAGTTTTCTATTCCCGCCTTTTTTATCTTTTTTTTTCAAGAACGAAATTGAGCTTTGCCGTTCGATATTTAAAATTGATGACTATTATACTCATACAAAGACAAGGCTGAATAGGGACGCGACCTCATTTGTCATTGGGCTGAATACATGATGTCTATTGTCAGTATGATGATTAGATGTACTTTTTGAAAGATTGAAGAGTTTTTTAATTACTTTCCGCCTTTCTAGGGCTTCTCTAGCTACATTATTACCCCAGAGCGCTTATTGTTTGCAATTTGGGGATAATAAGGACCTACTTACCGAATATGAGAGATGTAAAATATGTTTTTTGTATCTGTAATTAGTTCCCAATTTCTAACTTCTGTGTAACAATGTACTGCTCAGCCGGAATATCATGTAACATACAGGGTGTATCTGAACATCGTAACGCAAACTTCGCGAAAAGGCTAGACCGCATGCCACTAATAAAATTATGATAGTTATTTATGTCGTTAATGAACGGTTACAGAATTCACAGTGTTTAAAAAAAAGTGTCGGCTCGGCCTTTGAACGTTGCAAGCGCGCCGCCGTGCGGTTTTGTAGGTATGACGTTGATCCCTGATTAAATCAGCTGATAAGATAGTTCTTCGAGTTTTGTTTTCATTGCGCTTTTTTGTGTAATTAGCGAGTTAATTATTTTTTTCTTTAAAATCATATTGCCGATGAAAAATTCCACCACTGGGGGGTTCAGAATCATGTACTGGATCCATGGTACTTGTTTGTGCGTCGATGTCAGATACACCCTTTATATACAGCAATATAAAATAAAGTGCTCAATACCCTCCACCATGGTTTCATGATCAGTGTAACCTTCTTTGCAAGCAACGCACAATGCTTCACCGTCTCCTAAAGGATCACTCACCGCCTCTGGATAAGATTCTCCATGATGATGTAGTCATCTTCTTCGGCTCCCCGAAGGTGTTCCTTCTCCATAAACAGCGCGAATTCAGGGTTGGACATCTCGCTGGCGTGGCGGCGTCGAACTGTAGGGGAGGCAGCTCGGGCCGGTGATAGAAGGCGAGAGGTAATTGGTGTTCTGTGAGAAAGATGCGACTTTTTGCACGAATATCCAAAAAAAGGAGTGTTTTGTCTTCAGAATTCATGTATGTGTGTGACTTCAAGCTTTATTGCACCATAACCTCTAGACGACTTAGCCGATATCAATGTCTGTGGCATCGTTAGAAGCGTGTGCTCAAAAGTAGTTTATAGAAAACCAATCTTGTCATTGTAGTCGGGGAAAGTTTTTTAAATCAGTTTTTTATAGATTCACAACTTATTTCTTATACATATAATTATAAACTGGTCGTAAGTGGTTTATAGTGTGTTTATTAAGAGCCTTTTCGCTCAAAGAAACTGAGTGAATAGGAAAGAAAACGACAGTTGAGCGAGGTGATGCAATGTTAAACCCAACAACACGACTAACTATACTGCGCCAGACGGAGATAAGATCTGGAGACCCTCCACGACCAAACTCCCGACACAACATTTGGCGCATCGTACTCGGCACACATCGCAACACAACTGCTCAGACTCGTCCTTCATACGATTTCACCAGATATCATGCCGGAACACGACGAATCGCTTGTCGGCAAGACTTTGTCTGGTGGGTGGTAACTTCTGCCGGCAGACGATATTATGGCCTACCACCGAGAAAACTAAATTTTAGTTCAGTGTATCTATTTATCTCTATTTTATCAAGAAAAGGACAGATTTCTCGGTGGTAGACCATAACATCGGCCGCCGGCAGAAGTTACCACCCACCAGACAAAGTCTTGCCCCCAAGCGATTCGTCGTGTTCCGGCATGATGTCTGGTGAAGCCGTACGGAGGACGGGTCTGAGCAGTTGTGTTGCGATGTGTGCCGGGTACGAGACACCAAATGTTGTTGTGTTGCGAGTTTGGTCGTTGAAGGTCTTCAGATCTATCTCCCTCTGGCGCAGCATCATTGGTCTTGTTGTTGGGTTTAACATTGCATCACCTCACTCAACTGCCGTCTTCCTTCCTATTCGCTCAGTTTTTCTGAGTGAATAGGCTCTTAATAAACTAGCGCGCTTTACCATCAACGATTGCATCACTGCTTAGGTGGGATTGCAGTCAAGCACTAGTTTATAATAATTAAAAAAAAAAAGATAAATATTACTTTACTCCCTTTAATTTAGCCCTCGCCTGATATACCTATTTTCAGTGGCCATGTTTAAATCATGTTTAAACTGTGAAAATCACATGAGCATGCAATTAATTTAATGTTATCCATGATATTTTAATACTGTACCATAAAAGTATTGTCCAAATAACGGGTGAAGACACTGATTCCTGTAACACAGGTAGTACCTAGCACGGGGTTCAGAGCTCCAAATGAAGTGAAACTCATTTTTATGTCAATAAAACTTATTATTATTGTTATTACTGTCTATGTAGAATTTTAATATGACAAGGATAACACTAATATTTTACCTCCTGTCCTTTTAATAATGAAATAAAAAAAACATTGATCTTAAATTTAATTTAGTTTGTAAACAAGAAAATCGGGGCCCTTGATTAGCAATCTTCATTTAAAGGAAATAAACTCCGTTAACGTCCTGATTCAGCGTCTATCGGGATTGTAAACGTCTTCCAATACTGGAAAACGATACATTATTTTGTGCAAGCCATTGTTTAAATAATTTAATATTAAGCGTTAACAACTAGGTCGGTTGCAAAACCGACCTAATTGTTATATGTATTAGTGAATGTCGTGACAGTGCATTAAAGTCAATCAGCTCGTACAGACGTATATTATTGATAACCACTCTCCCTGGCTACTCTCCTCTGACATTCTGAGATCCTCTTGTGTGGGCTACGTGAGGCTTGCACAATTTAGTTTTCGCACTACATTTTTCATTAGGTCAATCCTGTACTTCCATCTAAGTAAAAAATATATGGCTTGACTGGGTTATACTGTGAAAGAGTAAGGTTAGGGCTTAGATCCTTTTGATTCCCTTATTTAAATGTAAAGCAGAATATTCAAAATGTAAGTAGATATTATTTGATTATTTGTAATCTTTTACAGCTCCTTAAAAATATACTACATATGGTTTCCTCACCTCGGCGTATGCGGTGGTGAGAAGAGTCCGTATACGGTCTCCAACTCATCAGTGATGCTGGTATACTCATGCATGGCTAACAGGAGGGAACGTGGCGCTCCACCCACTCGCCTTTGGCCTGAAGGGATACCAGTAGCACCGCCCGTTGCTTCCCAACCGGACTGACGACCTGGTACAACGAAATGGGGGCAGTTGTGAATAGTGACACATCTGGCGAACAATAAACTGTCAATGTTTTATCCCATCGGAGTCGCAAAAGATATCGACTATTGAACGGAACTGCATGATGATGTGTTCAATATTTATTTTTAAAGAAAGATATATGTATGCGTGTAGAAGACGACCCTCGCCTATGACGAATTTTATCTAAAGCTTCATGCTTCATTGTAAGAGTCAGGCACGGTGTACAATTGTACATATTTGAACGTGGCTGCTGCGCAAGCAGTGCAAATATTCGTATGCATGAATATGAATATTGCCACTGGTCTGGTCGTGCCTCGGAAAGAACGTTAAGCCGTTGGTCCCGGTTGCCATACGAGCACCTAATGGCAGTCGTTACGGAAATGAAATTAAATCGTTTATTAAGCAAGTAGGATCACTGATCACTTTTACAAGTCATTTTTTTAACTAGATGGAGCCGGCATTTCCTAACTGACTACCTCTGAGAAGAAATAGCCGAAACAAACTCCGGGATCATCGTCTTATTTCAAGTTCAGACATTAAAAATGAAAACGGGTTGTTAGAGCCCTTAAAAGTCCAACAATTGGTCTAACTGAAATGTTTCGATAGCCTTCGGGTTGTGGAGGTCAGAAGGCAGTTGCTTTACGGAAAATATCGAAGTTTAGCCAAAATCAGCAGTTAGACTGGTAAAGCGGACCCCAGACTTCGAACTGATTGTGTACTTACTTGTCCCAGTGACGGAGTTGTGCACGGAACCAGCGTCGACGGCAGAATTGTCAGGCTCGGAGTGCGTCTGACTATGTTGTCGGCGCGGTGCCAGATGCTGTGCTGAGTAGTGGCCGCCCATACCGCAGTCGTTGCCGCCTTCCGAACGCCTAGTAATAACTTCTCGTTATATACCTTGGACAGTACTAAATGGATTGTTTGAAGTTGGAAGATGCGCTGACTGGTGTCATACGTTTCTCAAGTGCACTCTTTAATAAAGCACTCTTAGATTCTGTATCAAAATAGTTATTGATTGTTGTCTCAACTCTCTTCGATTAATACATATTTTCATTATTTGTATCTTGTAACTATTTCGTATATAATATATAAAATACAACGTTATTTTTTGTTTATACGAAACCTGAATATAGTTTCGTTTAGAATAAGCAACTGAATCAATTCCTATCATTTTTACACCATGTTATACTTTTTTGCAAATACATTTAGAAATTGTTGCAGTGTGGATACCGAGCGCGTGCACGCAGCTTTACGATAGATCATAGTACTCGCGCGCGCAACAGCTGACGCCAATGAGGTCGCCAGAGGTCAATGTAGCTCGCTCGCCCACCCAACCGGAGCTTTGACCATATTTTTGTTGGGACAACCAAGTAGAATAGCAAGCTCATAACTTTGTCGTTTTTCATTATAACGTTTTGAAATTTTGTACATAGATTCTTTACTTAAAAATACTGGACACGTGGTTCGGTTTACGCATAATCAAAAAATAATGTTGTATATTACAATGACGTCAACCCATCTTCAACAAAAAGTAAAATTATAGTGTTTCCACAAGAAAGTGGCAGAAGTAAGTGTGCAGTGGCAGTTTTGTATAAGTTTTGTAGAAGTGTTTATTGAAAAATAATCAAAATGGTTAATCATGAGATTGGTAAGTTATGTGAAGACAAAACAATCGAAAATACAACAGAGAACAACAGTGATGTTAGAAGATTAGACAACTGTAATACTGTAAAATGTCTAAATGAAGAATATTGGAATTTAATAGAAGCTTACCTTATAGGAATCAATTTAATTACAAGAGAAAAGAAAATTTTTGAAAATGCTATTCACAATATTGCAGTAAATACTTTCCAAGTTCGCTTAATATGACATTTTATGGAAACATAACAGCTGATCATATAAATCAATAGCCGAATAGAAAGATCAATGTAGGTATGGCTGAAGTAAGAATTGATTTGTGTAGAGATGTATATAGAAACACAGACAGATAAAATTGTGTCATATATATAGAAACTGTGATGTGTGTGACTGTTGAAAGTAGTGCTTGTTAATGCTAAACATATTGATATAGAGCGTGTACACAAGCTGTAGATAAGTGAATGTTTATTATACAGTAAGGCAACTACGTCTAACTACATTCGCTAAGAAAGCTAAGCCAATCGCCAATGACTCTATTAAACTTACTGTTTCCACAACCGTCTCCTAACAGATGCAAGAAGGTAACAAAAAATAAAATTAAAAACAATCATGACGATGATAATTTTGGTTTTATACAAATAAACACGTATAATTATGCCAATTTTGTGGATGAAGTATACAGAAATGAGTGAGGTTTGGTGGCTGAGGAAAATGCAGTATCAACAAACAACGACAAATTTTTGTTTGTAATCTCGAGATATTTGTTGAAAGCCATACGTCCTGTTTTTTTTTTTTTTTTTTTTTTTTTGTTTTAATGTCTCACAAAAATCTTTAAGTAAATTATCTTACTTAAAATTTCTATTTAATTTTTTTTTAACCCTAATATTTCCGCACATATTCAAAAACTCTCAGTCCAGAGCGGCCAAAACTCCATCAAATATAGTTCCTCCAAAACAAATAAGGTCATGGTTAATGAGAATGCCAATCAAGAATAAAAGGTAACGCGGTCATGCTTGACGATATGACATGGGACCACCAGGGTTAGATGGCACTTCCATTGTAAGTGTTCCTATGTATTGGGAAACTTTTGTAGTGTCTTGGTCTTAATTTAGTACTTCCGTGAAAATGAATGCACATGCTCCTTTGAATTCTTTGCGTGAATTTGATGATTCTATTTTCCTAGCTTACCTTTAGTGACATGGAATTGGTGCCCAGATTTTACTGAGTAAAGATGTTTAGCAATATTTAGTTAAAGTTATTTTTTGAAATGGGCTTTTTCAAATAGGCTTATTTACACATATTATTGCACAGACTTACAAAATTATTTATAAGCTAAAAATTATGGACGGTTATTACGGAAACTGGTATCAGTTTCAAAAGGTTCTATATCATTGGCTTGTTCGAACTATATCAAACGCTTTGCAAAGTATCGTAACTCAGTATACTGTATACCTATGTATATCTTAAAAATACATGGTAATTCAAAGTTGTTTTTTTTGCATAACTTACCGTCTCGTGTTGGCAGTGCGTCGGGTTCCAGCGGAAGTGGTGCGAGGGCGCAGGCTTTGTAGATCTGATGGTACCTCATGTACTTCCGGTAAGAAAGCATCTTCATTTGACGACGCTATCAGACGAGGATGTGGGTAGATAATATCTAAAAAAAAACATAAGAGTATGATCTTAGAGCAATGAGGAGAAAAAGTATGTATATGTTTTTGAAATAATTTGCATCGAAAAATAAAATTTAGAATTCTGTTTTAAAACTCTTAGTAATTACCTTTCTTTTCGTCACTTGGCTCCGTTCTATTGCTGTCGGAAGACCTTTGCCTGACCGGGGTGACGGGCGACTGTGCTTTGACCACCGTTATGTTAGGACCTGCATGGCCTTCCTCAGATGATGTTGATATCGAGTCTGCATCTGGTTCCTTCTCCACAGGGGCCTCTGGGCCAGATTGGGGCATTTCATCCTGTTAATGAGCGATAAAGATGTAACAGGCAGCATATTGTTAATTCAGAAGCATAGGATGAAAAAGAGGAAACAATAATACCTTGAGATATAACGAGCGAGTTTATTATAATTTCAGAAAACAGGAGGAACTTTGATATATTTTTAAACAACCTCATATTATGTTTGATGACTAAGAATAATAAAGGTTACAACTTCAAGGTTTTATTGCTAATCAAAGTTTCTTTAAATGGAAATGAAGAAGCCAAGTGAGACTGCTCCGATAAGCCAAATTAGAAAGCCAAAGGTGCGTACATTGTTATCGCGTGATTCATCAATTTTGAAAAGCTTAGTGCTATGCAGTAATTAAAACATATTTGCATAATATGCAAAGACCGACTGTGATTAATAAACACAATTACTTAAGAACTCACGTAAAAATAAAATAGAATAACTACAAGAATATGAATCTGCAGAACTAAATATAATAAAATATGTAGTAAGAAATCTGCATATTAAACAAAATCAACAAGATTAAAAACAAAAGATTCACGGTGCTGTCCCACACGACACAAAAGCATTTAATTTCTTTGCCAATAGCCTTTAATTTCTTAATTTCTTATAATGAATTGCTAATTTTTAATAGGCAATTAAAATACCTACAGTGTAGTTCGCTGACTGCCCAAACAAACTTAAGACACAATGTGCCGAGAAAGTTGGACAACACAATATAAATTGTAGTTAACGTTAAGTTTACAGAGGCTATTCCAGTTCTGTTAATTAAAAAGCTTTCATACAAAGTTGCATTTGTGCATAAAGGAGATAATCCTGTTTAAGTTTCAGGTGGAACTCTAGTAGGTAATAGATGAAGAACCTCTAAGTGCTCTAAAATGTGTCAACTTGCCTGATGTTCAACCGATATTTCGCCGACGTCCTATGACCGAAACAAATAATTTGCATCATCATAATTTATAAAAGGAAGTCAAATTTAGAAATTAGTCAACTAGGTAGTTCGGTTGCATTAAGCTAAATTCAAAAGAGTCGACTTATACAAATTTTACAGGAGAGCAATAATCCGTCCATTCGATCATCCGATGTTAATAATCCAAATCAATTTTGTGTCGTGTTATATATAACAAAGCTCTTTAATATAATTCAGCATTTTAGGTGTCCTAATCCCTTTTCATAAGTCATGTTGAAATAAATTTTAGCTTAGATTTAAAATAATTTTTAAATTAGTTTTAGTAAGCATAACTTACTAGACTTATAAGCATTGGCAAAAACTTAAATCTTAGGACTTACTTCAATTTAACTTTGGTTACTTTTAAGTACGTTGATAATCAATATGATATTACCTAAACTGGGCCTTCTGTTAGCATTACAGGATCCACGAATGGATTATATTTCTTTATTGTTCTCTTCTCAGAGAATCGACGAGTACCAGCCGCCACAATAAAGGATAAAATCAGCAATAAAATTATCCGGAAAAGAACCGGAGTTACCGCTCTAGTTGGCAGAGCCAGTAAACTGGAGGGGCTGTGGGCTGGCTACGTTTGTTCATGGCCGGTAGTACAGACGAGTCCTAGAGTGGAGATTGCGTATCGGCAGGCGTGCAACGTAGTCAGGACAGACTAGCTGCAGAAGATGAAGGACAGGATGGTGTGCCTGGGAGAGGTGTCCACAAGCCCAGACTGCAATAGGCTGTGTTGATTGATTGACATTACGAAACGCAAAAGATGTTACACGTTTACGTTTGAGATAGTTGAATATCCTTGAGTAAACTCTACTCTTAAACTAAGCTAAAGTCTTAATAGTGACACTAAACTAAAAAAGAAAAAAAAAAAAAACAAAGTAAACAACACAATAATAAATCTACTTGCATTCGCAATGCTCGTTATTAACTTTATCTTGGCGAGATACTCCACTTCAGCTTATAGTTTGATTTAAGATATTTAAATAATTGTTTTGACGATAGCTCTAAAATAGAAAGGAAGGGTTTTATTGGTGATGAAAGATGCGCTGACTTTATAATCGTGTAAAAAATATTTAGATACTTGAATTTAGCTTAGTGCAGCCGACCTAATGACGCGACGACTTGATGACTACCAATTTTTGCTCAGTTTGTAAATATGAGGATTTTGTAAAGAAATGTATATAATGACAGTTCCACCAAACAGCTGTATCATCTCTTCAGACGCTGGTGTTATGACAAGTTAATGTTCACTCATATAGCTTACACTTTCATCTACAGTAATCATTGGTTCTTTCTCATGGCCTATGAAAACCGTGCAGCTTGTTCGGGCAGCTACGCGGCAGAGAGGGCCGAGAGGGGTGCTTACATCGGAGGGTCTTGACCGCTCATCCTCCTCCTGCACCGGTCGCACGGTGAATCGCGCCACGCCCGTGTCGCTGTCCGACAGCACCTGTCGTGACGTCATACATAGCTACCTAACTAGCATTTGGTACTACGTCACCCGGAGATTGTGGAAACCCATAAACTTTATTACCTGCTTTACCACTGAATAAATTTTAGTTATGGAGGAGATAATGGCGTCGAATCTCATGTTCACATCCTAAACTAATTTTAAGTTAAGTGCAACTGCTTCTTTCTATTTCATTAAGAAAGGGACGGAGGACAAAATTTTAGTATAATGCTGTCAAATGAAGACATTCCATAAATAGTTTAGACGCGATTATAAACATGGCAACTAAAATACGTTAATTTACGTCAGGTGGGCACTAATTCGACAGGTCTAAACTAACATTTTATCTTTTACCCTTTTTATAATGAAATAGAAAGAGAAAGATGCACTTTGATTCGGTCACTGTGGAATAGGCTTGAGTATCTAAATAAACCTTTCTATGAAAGCAATGGGGTTGACAGAGTTACACAAGTAATTATAGAGAGGTTGCAAATTCCTTACATTGTACAGTTGCCAAACTTCGACGATAGAAATTATTTAGAATTTGGGTTTGTTTTTAGAATGATACATACAGACGGAGCGTTGAAACAAAGCTAAAACTCGATTTAGAATACTAATTGATTCTGAAGGGAATAATCGGGAACTTGTCATCCGAACAGGTATAGACGTATTTATGTAAACTAAATTCAATAGTCTAGTTTGGTTTACTAAGTATATTAGGGTATGTATAAACCTATTTACACAATAGAACGTAGTTTGTTATTGTGTACAGATAAAGGCAAAATTCTTAATATGAAAGATCCATCATAGCGTCAAATGGGTACGACAAGAAAAGGCCAATAATAACATTATACATTTCTAAATACACATTGAACAGAAAACCGTCGAAAAGGCAAACAATAAAATTACATAAACTAATTTCAGTTTCAGAATTACAGCCACAATTCTCTAGGTAGGCAAACTAGAAGTTGTAAAGTAAAATATTATACAATCTATAGGGGTTAGCCTGAGTTTTGTTGAAGTTTATATTGTTAGTGCAAGTGGGAATTGAGGAAGTTCTATTAATCCGAGTTGGGCCATATGAACATAACTTGATGTTGTATATTGAATATTAATATTGATTATAGGCTACATTGCTCTTTTATAAGATATAAATCTCCGAACGACGCAGAACCAAATACACTAAAGCGAGTGCAAATAGTCAGATATTTTTCTAAATGGCTAAACATGTAATATCATAACATACAATTAATTTCAATCATTTTACTCAAGTCAAAATTTTCTGACTATTTGCAGTTTAAGTGGGGGTCACAAACATCAAATGAAAGACAAAAGTTAAAGTTAGCATTAACGCAAACATTGATCATGCTAATGATTAACATAAAACGTTGCAATTAGTGTTCTCAAGCATTCTTGTTGAGGTCGACATTAAACACATAAGTAATGAAATTAATAAGTAAACACATCAAAGACAAAGATTGAAGACTGATTTCATAAAAAATGTTAATTCTGACGATATTGGTAAGTCCACTTCGATGATATATTGTTTTAGGTAAAAAAAATGATTTTTGTTGTAGTTATGAGCAAACAACAAATTACTAACATAATCTTCTATTTTACTGATATTTCAAAATTTGATATTCCATCACCAACAAGTAATTCTAACAAATCTCGCTTATATGAAAAAAAAAAAATTATACTCATTTTAATCTTACTAACCTCAGAACGATCACTGGCAGTCCTTAACCTGGCAGCTCCTGCCTGGAAGGTGGGTGGTGGAGGTCCCAGGGTATCAGTAGATCCTCGGTTCACGAGGGACGGGTGCGTCGCCATGAATCGGTGGATCACTGCTAAGTGATTCATCGTCTGTTCTGCCACGTCTTCTAACTTTCTTAACCTAAATTCTACACTCTGGAAAGGTTTTATAATTTTAGTGTTGTTTCATGTACAACTTTAAATTAAAAACTTGAATAAAATGTATGATTAAAGGACATTTTGATATGAAAAGTTTCAAATTCTTAAAAGCTTTTAGCAATTTACCTGAACCGATTGTATTTGGCAATTAGCTTTCTGATTCAAGTCTTCCATTTTGGTCGTGATATGTTCTACCCTATCAGTTGTATTTCTTACTCTCTCTTCTATAGAATTAGACAATTTAACTTCCTGAAAATATTATATAATTTATAGAAGTATCACATCTATCACCAAATATTTGTATAATAACTTACGGATATAATTAATTACTTACTTGTTCCCTAAAATATCCTTCAACGCATTCTTCTTCAAAGTCATAAAGTCTTTCCATATCCTCCTTCTCTAAGAATAATTTGAGCCCATTGTCATACTGGAATCGTTTGTGCGACACGTTCCTCGTCACCCATTTGCCTATTGCATATATGTGACATAATGTTATCAACGGCGGTGGTAACACTGGCTTCTGTTCGTACTCCATCACCACTGTGAATCTTTGGAACATCCATACCTGTAAGATTGGTTGGTTGTTTTAGGATGAGGAACGACAGTAACTGGCACAATTTATTTCAATGTTCAATAATTAGCATGAATATTTAAATATTTTTCAAGGGACAATTTAAAAAATGGTTAAAAGTAGAATCATAGAGTTACTGATGTACAATAACGGTGATACACAAATAAGTAACAACATCAACGACAACTAATGTAGACGAATTTGATTTTGAAATGATTGATTAACAAACATATAATGCTAAAGGTTAACAAGACTTTCATGAAATCAAAAACGTCTACCATGCAATTTTATTGGAATCAGTATTAACTGTAGAAGGGGGCCATAATTATAACCACATACAAAAAAAGCAAAATGCAATCCATTCTTGCGAAATTAGTTTTCCGTACCTTCATTTATTTTTAATACCTTAAACTTCAAATTAGCTTCTAGTAGTTGTAATAATGAAACAGTATGATGTTAGTGTCTGAATTTCATTTTAAAATTACGGATATCAATCAGTTAGAAGACTTTTGTTGCTCCATCAGGTAAATGCCAAAGAAATTCAAAATATTAAAAACTAAAACTTTCAAACTCTGGTACGGACAACTAAAAAGCAAATAAAGAAAAAATAAAAAAAAAACCTGATGCGAGACTTCATTGACTTCATTAAATATATTGTTGAAGACGGCAATAAGTAGGTTTATGAGTAAAATGTTCGCGACGAGTAAATAAATGGTCATGACGACGGGCGTAATCCACCTGCCGGTCACACACTTAGGCTGTCCGGGGTTCTTCCCGCACTCGGGGTCGATCTCAGGAGCGAACACCTCACCATACAACATGAAGTACGGTTGGAAGAATATCTACGGACAAGGGGAGTTCAAACTAAAATGACGGTCAAAATAAAATGGGTAATAATGAAAGAAAAATTCCAAGTAAAATAATATTCTCAATATACCGGGAAACTAAATACAAATCAACTTTAGAAAACTAAAACTACCCAGGTTCTAATCTACTCAGGATCATAGACGTTACAACTACAGTCGACCATTTCACTTTGTACTACAGAAGAATTTCTTTTACATTGACTAGAATTTGTTTCCATAAACCCAACTATCTCTACGGCTATATTAATTAATCAAATCTTTGAAATAATGAATAGTTTACTCATTAAATCTTAAATATAAAAGCAACCTTTCTAAATACAGAGTGAAATCTACCGCCTACTGAATAATTCCTCGAACTCCAACCATAACGTAATCAAATCTCGCAACAGGCACTATAACAACATCGAAGCTACGACAGTTATCGAGTTTGCCGCAAACCTGGTGCGACACACCGTTGACTTCAATGAAGATGTTATTGAAGACGGCTATTAGAAGGTTCACTAGTAAAATGTTGGCGATGAGCAAGTACACGCTCATGACCACAGGGGGGACCCAGTGTCCCACGCGGCACTCCTCGAGACCTGGTAGGCCGCAAGGGGGGGCCATTTGCTCAGCGAACACTTCTCCGTATAGCATGAAGTAGGGTTGGAAGAAGACCTGCAAATGTTAGTAGATGTGGATGGTATATTCACTTACAGCTTGCGATTTTGTTAGTGATTATTTAAAGAGCTAATATATTGATTCTATGAAGTAATGTACTGAAAAAGACATGATATGAATAAAATACATATAATTTTAATCTTGACTTTGACGACTAACTAATCCAGACGTTTTAATACTAAATCTTTCCTGATAACATATTGCCATCACTAATTATTCATGCTTAAAGTTATAAGCACTGTTCTTTTAAACAAAACTTTCTAGGTCCTGGAAGTGAAGATGTATATTCATAAATACAGTTTGCTTTTATACCATTGCAGTATTCTATTAGTTTCCCATTTATTTTAACACCTAAATCTTTTCAATCTTCTTTAATAATCAGAAGTGTAGACTTACTTCTCTGATAAGGTGCCAACTTGCTTCCTCGTCTGGATACAAAATGGCTTGCCGCGCAACGCCGAAAGACATTAGCACCACCAGTAATAGCACCACGAAGTAAATCATGTTTTTTACCATCTTACCCATCATTGTGACTAGAGGACCTGTTGAAGAAAATGAAATAGGTACAAGACCAGATATCGATGAAAATGAAAACGACGTGGTTTATATAGCAACGGTGAACTGCAGCGATGGCGAATTTGGTATCATAATTACTAAAGTATTAAATAGTATAACCTAATTTTATTAAAATATTCATTTGATAGGATAGGAAAATAGACATAGTGAAAGATTTAAAGTAACACAAATGGAAGTTCTTACCTAAGTACTTATTAACACCCAATATATTCAATATCCTTAAGTACCAATAAATAATATCGACGCAGTAGATGACCCTGCCCACGTCCATGGACACGGATCGCAGCCTCAGGGTCAGGCCCACCAGAAAGAATATGATGAAACCTGCGTCGTACGTGTTCCATAGATTCCACGCCCATACGCTGAACTTATGTCTAGAAGAAATAATAACAGAGCTTGTAGTTCAATAATGTATTCAGCTAATGGATTTCAATTACGTGGGATGTTTGACAACGTTTTCATTATAATTAATTTTTGATTTAGGGATTTCTAGGACTAAATAATTTTCGCTAAATATCTCTATTATTAAAATAATTGAAAAAAAAAACATAACTTCGATTTGCATTGTGAGATTTGTTTAATGTCAACTTTACATTGGAAAGTGTCCATTCATATGTTTCTTTAAATTTTATAAATTGTATTTATTCATCAAAAATAACTACAATAGTCACTTAAAACATTTCAAACTTTTCCTCCAATTAATGATAATTTCAGTCTGGCATTCTTTTAAAAGCAAATATTATCCCAGCTCGCTATGGTGACCGAAACTACATTAACTTTAATTATCGTAATGTGTTCCCGTTATACCACAGATAAATGAAAACCACTAATTTGCAAATAGAATATTAAATCACTACAGCTGGGTTTAATGATTGATCATACTGTTGCGTGGATATTGGACGGATTTTAATGTAATTGGACATATACATATGCAATTTTCTTTATGAGTATCAACTACACCTGCAGGGTAATTGCGCAAGATACTATCATTAACAACGGGTTTCATTTTGACAGTTCAACAATAATCATTGCGCTATTTAGTAATTTTGTAGTTTAAGTAATAGTCTGTTAGGTAATTAGGATGCTGTTCAGTTTTATGAATCTGTAAAGCATAAACTACTGTTCTCTAATGATACTATTTTAATTTTAATATATATATTTTTTTTTTCAGTAACAAGAGCGCCTTCATCATCTCTCTTATTAAAAAACAAAATACTTTGATGTGCCCGATAGGATTCATAATTAATTCTATATTTTAATATACCAAGTATTATGTACTACATTATGGAATGCAATAAATTATTGAGTACTGAGTTATCTATGTACCATGATGAAATTATATTTACTTTTAAAGTAAATGTAGTTTGGTTTTGAAATGAAACACTCACGCGAATCAGATAAATAAATGACAATATAAAAAAAAAAGACGATCTTATAGGTATCCATTCGATCTGAAAGCATTTTGAAAGAATGAACTGCCTTTAAGTTTGCAACGAGCAGCTAAAATCAGAGATCGTCCTCAAACAATATCAAAATGCACATTGTTATTGATAGTCTCACCAAAGACCTTCGAATTAATAGAATGATTAATGAAAATCTTAATTGACTTGAGGGAAACTTGAATAATTATGGAAGGAGACAGAAAAAAAACGAAATTGAGACCAAGGAAGCGTTTGATTTGATTATGACGCGACAGTAAGCTTAACATTTATAAAATGCCTTTCAATCTCATTGCAATTAATAACATCATCAGGAGATACGACGCAGAAAATTGACAATGGATTAAATAAACGCGTATTATTTGACTTGAGGAATATTGTCAGGTTGCTTATAATACGTAAACGTATAATATTAAGATCATCTACTTAACAAAAACGTTGTTTTCCTTGCCCTTTATTAATAAAGACAAAGAAACTTACCTAATAGCAACAGGTTCGGACGTAATGATTTCCCTTATCTTCTCACATAAGAACGTTAATATATAACATATAGAATATATCTCGGGCCAAGACGGAGTCGGGTCCATCTTGACTAATACTGTATAAGTAAACATCAATAGGAACAATATGTAGGCTATCTGGAAACAAGAATATACAAAATAAATGAATGAGTCTGTATGGCCAGTATGGATACTTTTGCTCTGAGCATCAAAGGATTCATTGGGCTTGTGGGCTTGATTAGGGCGGAGGCAGTCGTTACTTTGTCGTTCGGTAATTATTACCAGGCCCGGGTCGGCATCTTAAATAGATGTCAGCAAATAGTGATGGGTCCACATGAACCTCACTATTTCGTGTTGGTTGTTCGAAAGAGATACCGTGGCCCCTGGCGGACAGGCAAGGAACACGAGTGGGTTTCATTCAGTAAAAGTCTGACACGCCCTTCCGCTACGCCCGGAGCGGCAGAAGTCACTAGTTTATTTCCCATAAAAAAAAGAATTCACGGGCCTTTGACCGTCAATTTTATAGGACCTATTTCTTATTCTTAGTCTATTTTATTTAGTTAGATATATTTTAAACAAAAAAATATATTTTAAATTAAAATATCATAAAGCAAGTATTCATAAAAATATTCATTGTCATGAATCTTTACCATTGTACCAAGAGCCGCAGCATTAATTTGAAAATGAAGTATATATAGATAGCCAATTACTGCATTAAAGTTGACACAGGAGGGAGTTGTAAAACAATTAAAATGGTTGGATATTGATTTGTCATTTATCGTGCACTGCGACAAAGGATCCATGAACATTCATATGTATTGTATTGAATTGTAACCTAAGCTATTATAAATTGATAGATGCAATGATAGTAGTGTTCCTAGTAAACCGAATGGTTGTGAGGAAATGGAACGAATACAACGGTGCACATTTCGTAAATAATTCAACTGAATTTGCATTAAACTAATTATGGTAACTGTTATGGATTTAACTAGTGAAGTTAAATTAGATAAAAACCTATTCGGAGACGAGAAAACACTACATGCAATTTTACGTAATTTCTATGTAATTTAGTGTGGACCTGTGGAGTTGACTGGAATTACAAAGTTAAAATTGTAACGCAATTAGGAATTCGCTTTATGTACCCAAATAAGTTTTTCAATTGAGTTGCTTATGAACAAAATAAAGATTATAAGACGTTTGTAATAAATTAAGATTATTACTGAGTTACTGAAAACTTTAAATAAAACAGTAGCCATAAAATCATATTTAAAAAAGAATTGCAATTAAAAAAATTAAAATCATAAGTGATACTCAAAAGTAATTGTGGAAGGCCATGGAGAATAAAAGAAATAAAAGTGAAATCAGAGAGCAGGTACAAAATTAAAATAATGCAAATCCTACAAAATTATAAGGCAAACGGTCAGCAATTCTGACAGTAATTATTGTTGGGTTCGAATAATCTTTTATTCTTTTGCGAATATGGCGTTACAAGTCAGCAGATTGGGATGAGATGCGCCACTTCTTTGCGTCTTATCCTTGGCAGCAGATCTGCTTCTCTTCTAGCAATCCATCGAGTTGTGCGGACGCTATAACCGACGTGGTGCGTCAAGCTATGGAGTATTTTATCCCCTTCAGTGACGTGCCCGTCGGTGGCTCGGCTCGCCCACGGCATTCCTCACCTAGGTTGATGCTCGTGACCGCAGAGCTCTGGATCTAAGTTCAAAGAAGAGAGCCTTTAACCGTGCTACCAAGTCCTACAAAAAGGCGCTTATGAAGGCTCGCTTCGACAGCATTACTAACATTACAACCGCATTACAACAAGCTCTCTGCGCACCCTTCCGGTAGCAGATCTTTCTGGTCCCTAGCCAAATCGGTCGAGGCGAACTTCTGTCGGCCCACACTGCCTCCGCTGGTTAGGCCTGATGGAGCACTGGCTCATACGGCGAGAGAGAAAGCAGGTCTCTTTGCATCTCTCTTTGCCCATAGTTCGCGTCTTGACACTGGCAGTGCTACTCCACCTAATTTACCTCATTGCGGAACTTCAATGCCGGAGGTTCGCATTAGAAACAAGGAGGTTCTGAGAGTATTGTGTCGTCTGGACGTGAATAAGGCTAGTGGTCCAGATGATATACCAGCGATTGTTCTTAAGGCTTGTGCGCCCGAGTTGTCTCCTGTATTGACGCGCCTGTATCGCCTCTCATTTAGGACTGGTATAGTGCCCAAGTCCTGGAAGCTTGCCAACGTGCAGCCCGTCGACCAACTATCGGCCGATTTCAATAACCTCCATACTCTGCAAGATTATGGAGCGTGTGTTGAACTCGCGCCTCTTGGCTTATCTGGAAGGTAACGATCTCCTCAGTGACCGACAGTACAGTTTTCGACGCAATCGGTCAACTGGGGACCTACTAGTGTATGCCACTCACTTGTGGGGCGAGGCCCTCGAGAAAAATGGGGAAGCGATTGCCGTCTCCCTTAATGTCTCGAAGGCCTTCGACCGGGTATGGCACGCTGGCCTTCTGAGTAAGCTTCCAGCGTACGGCATTTCCGCTGGCCTGACTGGCTGGGTAAAAGACTTCCTGACTGAACGGTCCCTCCGAGTTGTTGTCGACGGATGCTCAGCTGAGCTCATGTCGACCAATGCCGGTGTTCCTCAGGGGTCTGTTCTCTCTGCAACTCTGTTCCTGCTGCATATTAACGATCTGCTGATGCCCGGTATCTATGGGTATGCAGATGACAGCACAGTTGTGGAGAGATACCTGCCGGAAGCTCGGGCTAGTAAGGAAACAATCCGGTCCGAAAGAAAGGCCATGGTAGAGCGTGTGAGTGCTGCACTGCAGGCAGTCTCCGAATGGGGCAATGCCAATCTTGTAGCATTCAATGCCGCCAAAACACAGGCATGTCTTTTCACCGCCAAAAGGAGCCCGTTCACCTTGGCTCCTACTTTTCAGAATGTATCCTTGGAGTGTACCGACCGCCTTCAGCTTTTGGGAGTTGAGATTTCCTCGAGCCTTAACTTTGGGCGGTTCATTGAGTCCAAGGCCAGGGTGGCTGCCAGAAAACTAGGCGTCATCGCGAAGGTCAGGCGGTACTTCACACCAGGGCAGCTTCTAATTTTATATAAAGCACAGGTCCGCTCGTGTGTGGAGTACTGCAGCCACATTTGGGCTGGTGCTGCGAAATATCACCTTGCCACTTTGAATTCGGTGGAGAGGCGTGCGAAGAGGCTAATTGGCGACCCAGACTTAACTCGAAACGGTCTCCAAAGCCTGGAGCACAGGCATAGAGTAGCCAGCCTTTCGGTCTTCTATAGGATGCATTCTGGTGAATGTGCAAGGGAATTGCATGATTTAATTCCCCCATCTCCGTTCCACTATCGGGCGACCCGTCGTACGGCGAGTTTCCACCCTTACGTTGTTGACACCACTGCGATCCGGACGAAGCGTTTTGCTCCCTTCTTTATACCGCGTACATCGAGGGACTGGAACGATTTGCCGGCGTCGGTGTTTCCGTCACATTACAATTTGAGTGTCTTCAAGGCTAGAGTGAATAGGCTCTTAATAAACTAGCGCGCTTTACCATCAACGATCGCATCACTGCTTACCATCAGGCGGGATTGCAGTCAAGCGCTGGTTTATAATTTATAAAAAAAAAAATATATGGACGAAAAGCGCGCGCGAGCTTTTGTAAAAAAGATAAGTTCTGACCGACAAAAATTGTTGAACTTTTGTATCTCGTGTTAAGTTCGAATTCTTTTTTCTTCTTCTAATGACTTTTAACTACTACTACAGCGTAAGAGTTCGTGAATGTATCGTGCGTCAGTTGTGTCAATGCAAAAAAACATCTTCAATGGCAGCAATGCCTATATGCATTTAGAAATAAGTATTTGCAAATTTTAACCTCAGTATCTCAAAATGTACGTATAATATTAGGGTTTTGAAAGTTTATTTGATTGAAGGAAACTGAACATGCCACAATAGAAGATTTATTGTTAGGAAACCTGTGTGCGTTACCTAATAAGTATCGCTCAAAGTGTGAATAAGTACAAAATGTGTTACTCACCGAATCGGCCCAGAACTTGGTGATAGGCGCTGTAAAGAACTCATAAATCTTCTTTTTGAGCCTCAGCGGCCTCATCATCTTGTCTTCAGGTGAATGGGGCTCCGGCAGCTCTCTGTACAAGGGTTCCCACCCTATTTTACCAACTTTCCCATTCTGATCGACACGAGTTTCGCATTCGGCCCCTGAGCCAATCAACGCCTGCTTGAGTCCAGACAAAATCGTATTTAACGTTACAACAAAATGTTCACACCGTAATAAAGTAGAACAAGATTTGACAATAGAAAACATTCAGAGTAAGCTTGAATTTAATAGTAAACAGTGGATAAATTTGAACAGTTATGGATTTATTCTTCAAAGACCAGGTCTAGATGAAAACGAGTATAATGACAGTACGTTAGTATAAGATTCAAGACGCAAGCATGACAATAAGCAGAATATTGATACAAACATACAATATCCAAATATATATAAGCTTACGACATTACATCAAGTGTAAGAGCCGACGTTTACAAGCTGAATCGTAATAAAAACATCCATATTTTGAGAATAAAGACAGTCATAAAATAATTGTGAACGTAAAAGCCTCAATCGACGCTAGTAAATATAGAACATATCATGAAATACTGAGACGACAGCTTGAGATAAGCATTGAAAATAACAACTTAATTCTACGGTCCACATCGAGAGAAATTTAAATTTTGCTATTATCTAAGTACAGAGTATTTTGCACCGTTTAAGCTTCACCTCGGATTTATTATAATTAAAAATGATATTAATTAGTGTCGCCATTATGTTTTATGGCCGCAGTTAACTGCTGCCGCTGCATGTTTGGAATTTTCAAAAACAACGAGTATCTTTAGAAAAATGTCTCCTTAAAATTTTAATATCGATGTCGGGGTAAATGAGAAAGACGTCGTAAATTGAGCTTCTTTAGAGGGTCGTCTGGTACGAAAATGTTCTTGATGTGCTAAAATTCAAGGTGAGCTATAAACGAATGACGTGCCCCATAAAGATGGGCATAAAGACAGAAAGGGTGAATTGAGAGGCTGGAATGGAAGTATACGGAGCGCCACAGAAGCCGACTATCACGCAAAGCTATCGACGTACCGCGAAACAAGTATATTGTTTTGTAAGTGCACTTCGATGTAATACGAACACAAGAAGGTATATCGTGTAAAGTGTACATAGATCACGAAGAAGAGACATATGAACATGACTGTGCCAATTATGATGTCACACAAAGATCTGGTATTTTTTTTTTCTAAACAGGTTTAGAATTGAACAGACTTTTTTCATCTAAACATGTATAAAATAGTGCAGATTTCTTTTATCTAGTGCACTGTGTCCAGTGGAATGTTAATCTGTTGAAGGTATAGTATTTACGTTTCTACAAGTGTGTAGTATATCAGTGCGATTTGTGTTCGTATCACAGTAGACCACTCAGATCTCAAAGACTCGTCTACCTTCGTTACTTTACACGGCTGTCCAGGAGGAATTATCTTCTTGATCGATAGCGTACGCCTTTTCGCAACGCCAACCTACATACGCAACAATCACATAGTTTATTCTAAAATTATATCTAAGCTCTGAAATTGAAAAATATTACATAAAATTATCCGCTTCTGTATGAGTGAACGTGGAATATGTGTGAACACAAATAATTCCAAATTCCATGACCGATTGTTATAAATAATTTAGTCACTTTACTCAAAGGAATGGAATTTCATAAAATTGTTATAGTTTATTTTAATAAGCTTTCTCCTACAGTAAGATCCTTTAATGGGATTTCAAATAAAACATAAAAAAAAATATCTCTTTAATTCGAGTATCACTGAGTCATACTAAAAAAAGTTACTTTATGTAAAGGTGCAATTAGTCCAAAACACAACAAGGAGACTATTATAATTATAATCCCTGTTGAGAAATGTGTACTATGGTTTGCAATAACGGTGACTAGATAAAATAAATAGCCAATGTGACGTCATACTTCTGATGTGAATGTGAAACTAAGATGGTGTGCAACAGAACACGAAATCTTACCTCAGCGTCGTTGGGGTCTTTGGTACTCCTATCATCTTCGATGCTCTCGTTCTCAAGGTGTTCCTCCTCTGTCTGCGGCATCAGCTGAAGTTCTTCCTTCGACTTGAACTCCAGTTGGAGAATGTACAGCGGACACAGCAGGCTCAGAATTACCTTCACACATCACGACAAAGCCGATGTGGCAAAGGAAACGTGTTGATGCTAACTCACTTTGACTTAAGCGGTACATGCTATGTTTCTAATTGAAACGGGGTTTCGACGCCGATTATGTGCAAGTGAGATAGCAATATATTTTTTTTTAATATTAAAATCTTGTTTGCATGTCTATGAGTCGAATTAAAGATTTTAATTTGCCATTAATTTGACACACATTCATCAATACAATAATGAATTACTGAAAAATCAAATTGGACTTGCATAAATCGGCGTCATAAACAAAGGTGCATGCGAATTTCCAAATGATTATAATATATAAAGCGACTCATTGACACACAGACATCAAATTATATATATCTTTACAATGGAATTTCTGTTATTATCTAAGTTATATTCTAACATCGAATTCTACTAATCGTGCCCTTTACTACTGATAAGGGAGACGTGTTGTATTTATATCAAACCCACTTATCTCCCACTTATAGAGCTTTTAAGATTGGATGTATTTGTGATAAATGTGCAAAACTATTGCTGACTACGTAACCGTCTTTATTCCCCATATAACCAAAACACGTCTCTCTTATTTTCGCATTCTGAAGTGTGCGAATGACAAGTCTGTGCGTTAATAAGATGAATGACTACAAGAAAAGAGATAAAAAATTGAAATAATATTGCAATTACCTTAAGGTTTGTGTTTTTTCTTGTTCGGAGTCCTCCCATCCATAAATCAGCTAATATGATTTGTGAGCAAGGGTGAGCGAGTAACGCGCGGTGATTGGCTGCCACGGCTAGGCTAAGACAGGTTTGACCAGACCAATTCTGAAGTTCGCAAGTTAAGAGCTGTTGGGCTTGGTCATCATCTTGACGGTAGCAGTAGTCTAGAAGCTCCAAGGCTAGATGAAGACGATGAAATTTCTTTAATTTGCGGAAAAGTCGTTAGTTAAAGTTTACGGTCTAACACATTAGGTGGCTAACTATCATGTCTCTAGTTTTATGATGCAGTTAACTTTATAATAGCTTGCGGTATTAACGGGTAAAATGTCATTGTCACAGAGGTGATTCTTTAAGAGAACTTACATTTTGGTTAAAGTTTTAATATAAAAAAAATTTTTTCGGTTGAAATTACGAATCACTAATATTTTTTACTAAAACTTTGTGATTGAGACGTGTAAGCTACTTGTAAACTCAGTGGAATGAGTTCGTCATACTCAAATAATCTTCGAATAGCAAGTTTTAATACAAATTGGTCGTAAAATAAAATGTGTTCAAAACTTTGGTGATTTAAGGAACTTTATCGATTATTTTATACTGTGTACTTATAATGACAAAATGTATTTCATTCCACAGCTTACTTAGTAAGGCGATATGAGTTATTTGTCTAAAGCTGGTTATTAAATCTTTACACCTTGATATAACAATTTTATGTGGACCCAGAGTAGATCAGACGATGCTAGAGAAGATAAATTATTAGAAGTTTCCTACACAGCTGTACACTTCAAACAAATAACAGAATAAGTTAAAATTTAAAAAAGAAGAACAGAACATGCCTTCGTCGGAAGGTAATACCTGCTGATGACCTAAGAGTTCCATCCTTACCTTTGTTCTCAAACTCTTTGCCATAGTGTCTGAGTTCTTCATAGACCTCAGTCTCCATATCATCTTCAGCAGCCTCATGTGCCATAGCCTTGTACAGCTTGCAGGCCACTAGTGACTTAGCTAACGCTTCCTCGCCATGCGTCCACATAAGTAACGCCATCTGATGCCGTTTTGTTAATACTGCCCACATCTGGTGGTGAAAGGAACGCATTTATATATTTTCGGCGTATTAGACCAAAAAGTACCCCTAAGAATCTATTATAATCCTTTAAGAATTCAGTGACCTATACAAGTTCACGGTGAATAGAAATTGCTTCACGAAAATGAAAAAATATATATTGTAGTCAAAAGCTGAATAACCCAAAATCTTTCAATAAATCTAATAAGTAACTTTTTACGAATGAAATACTTTTAGGGCCTTTGCAAAAGTCGTCCTTTGAAATGTCAGGCTGGAATAAAATAATTAAAAAAAATAAGGTTAAAGTAAGGGTTCCTTACAAGAAGTTCATTAAAGGGATAGTCAAAGAGCGCCATCTCGGTGGTAACAGGCATGAAGCCGGTGATCAGGGATAGCCCGCCAGCATTGTGTCTGGTGAAGGATGCACTGTTCCTATGAACGTTCACGCTCTTGTTCATCACCTTCGCGTAGATTGGACGAAACTTGCGTCTTGTGTAGTAGCACCTGTTATGAGAGAAAGAAAAACAACTCATGTTTTGAATGCGTGCAATGAGTAAAAGATTCACCTTCAAGTTCTACCTTTGTAATGCAAATATTAAAACATGAATTTCATTTAAATCTTAGTAAGAATAAAAGGATGAAAGTATGCAAAGTTTTATTAGAATTTACATTGCCACTCTCAAAGAATTTTAGCAAGTTATGATAGCAATGTTTCAGACTTATAGTAACGCACTTCGAGATTTTCTCACTCTGAGCTATCAACATAGCCAACTTAGTTACTTAGGTACTGTACTTTATTACATGTAGTTATTAGAAATAAAGTTATGCGTTCAATAAAAAAAAAGTTCTGTTGATGTCTACGACATTGTTTTGTCTTTGAAACGTGCGAAGATTTATTCTTTTAAATAATTCTTATTGTTAAAGTAAGTTATGGAACTTACCTATAAGCACCACCCATAAGCTTATTGATGACCAGCCCAATATCATGTAAGGTATACACATATCCCCTCGGCAAGTGTGGTCTGACGTCTCTAAGGATATACCGCAGGGTATTACTGGGTCCACTTTTGGTGTTATACAGCTCTTCCAGCCTAGGTATTGTAAGAAATTTGCGCATGGAGACGCCATTTTCAAGAAGGAGTTTGACGAAGTCTATACGATCGTGTTCCAACGCTTGCATCATAGCCTCGTCGAGAGCACCTGGAACAAAGTAAATTAAGAAATATTAACATTTTTAGGTATATTAGGAATGATTCTTGAGGTTGAAGTCTTACATTAAATTTCGTTGAAAAGATACTGTTATAACAGTGCTTTTGCATGCCTGTGTTATGTTTATTTGTGGAAACCTTTTACAATTATCTTTTACATACTATACGACAATTGAACTAGTTACGGGTCACCAATTAAGGTATAATCTTCCAATGCGTATGTGCAGGAGTTTACCTTTAATTGGTATAAAGTTGTCCTGAAATAAACCTTACATTCTTGTGGATAAAAATGGGATAGGATACCTACGATTAAATATGTATATCGTTGTCTTTATTTTTATTTTTAATAATTATAAACTAGCACTTGACCGCAATCCCGCCTGATGGTAAGCAGTGATGCGATCGTTGATGATAAAGCGCACTAATTTATTAAGAACCTATTCAGTCAGATTGAGCGAATAGGAAGGAAGACGGCAGTTGAGCGACCAGTTTGTCTTATTGTAGACAAACTGGTTGAGGATGCAACGCAACTGTTTAGTTGGGGTAGAGTAAGTAAATTTCATATACACGAAATGGAATATTGCAATCTGAGAAGAAAGAGAAGACAAATCCTACTAATATTAAAAATGCGAAAGTTTGTAGGTATAGATGGATGGATGTCTGGTACTCTTTTACGCAAAAACTACTCAAGGGATTTGGATAAAATTTGACACACAGATGTTTATAACCAGGAATAACACATACATTACAGGATACTTTCTATCCTAAATTTACCTCGATGTTTCGAGGGATTTCCGGTTCGAAACTTTTGCGGGTGAAACCGCGGGGTGCGTATAAAGGGAACGATCAATATAAGTAGTAGATAGTTTGCAAGAAAATAGTAGGTTGTTTAGAGTTCATTTTTACATGCTTTTTATTAGCTTCACTTGTATGTTTGCTTGTCCGTCTCTAACTCAATTTTTTTTTACTTACCTTCATTAATTTGTACAGGCAAAGTATTTTTTAGTATTTACATGCTTTTTGTTAGCTTCACTTGTATGTTTGTTTGTCCGTCTCTAACTCAAAATATTTTTCAGCCTTACCTTCATAAATTTGTGCAGGCAAAGTATTTTTTAGTATTTACATGCTTTTTGTTAGCTTCACTTGTATGTTTGTTTGTCCATCACTAACTCAAAATTTTTTTCAGTCTTACCTTCATTAATTTGTGCAGGCAAAGTGTTTTTTTAGTTTAAATTTAGATTTAGTTACTTGGGTAACGCATCCTTACGAATTTTAGAATTTGCTATTCTGTCTGTTGGAGATCAAGAAATGTTTGGTAAAACCAAATGAGCACCACTTAAGCGTTCGTGTTATCAGTATATTATTTAAAAAAGAATATCGAACTAAAAAGTTGAAAATAAATATAGTTTAAAAAACTAAAAAACATGATTTTAAAGAATATCAAACTAAAAAGTTAAGAAGGCAGAATAATTAATTTATTCAGTATTGTATGGTAATAAAAGTGTGCTAGAACGTAAATTAAATATTGATGGTCAAAAAGTACTTAGATTGGAGCCTTGCAAGTAACTGGTTTAAATGATAACGGAAATTTATTTTATTTTATTTTTTACAACTCTAATATATTTTTTGTAGAATAAAATATTCTCTGCAATGTTATAAAAGGTAAATGTTGATAAAGATCATCATATGCCTAGTCTTTTCACAACTATATCGGGGTTGGCTTCTTGTCTAACCGGTAAATAAATATCAGTATTTTTTATGGAGCGACTGTTATCTGACCTCCACACAGCCCAGTTACTGGGTTATATCCATACTACATTATTTTTAGTTTATGCAAAACCCGAAACATGTGTCCAGGATTTTTAAGTAAAGAATCCATTTACAACATTTAAAAAGATGTCATGAAAAACAACAAAGTTATGAGTTTGTTATCCTACTTGGCTGTCCCAGCAAAAATATGGTCCACGTTCCGCTGAGGCGGGCGAGCGGGGCGTTGACCTCTGGCGTCAGCTGTTGCGCCGGCGTGCGCAATACTATGAACTACAGTTCGCGCTCGATAACCACAGTGCAACAATTTCTAAACGTATTTGGGAAAAAATATAACATGATGTAAAAGTGATTGGAATCGATTCAGTTGCTTATTCTGAACAAACTATATTAAAGTTTCGCATAAACAAAAAATAACTTTGTACTTATATCTCTTGGTAAATGGCAAATACGTCAAAGATTTATAAATGACAACCGGGACCATCGGTTCAATGTTCTTTCCGTGTTACTGAGAGGCCTGGGGATGGAAAGACGGTAACCCAACCATAGATCAATCATGGCAAGCAATTAAAGACGCTATTTTATTTGTACTATTTAAACTAGTAAACTAACTTATAAGCGACTAACAAAGTTTCGCATTATTTATATTAAGAATAACTGGGTAATTGCGTTACACACTATCAGTAGTAATGGTTTTCATTTTAAGAGTTCAAACACATTCATTGCTTTATTTACGTAGTTACAGAGACAGATATTTCGAACACTTAGAGCTATGGACTAGCAATATGCTTCAAAATGATTCCAATTGATATTAACAGACAGCCTCCGTGGCGTATTGGTAATGAACGCGGCCCCTGTTTAAGGAGACGCGGATTCGATTTCCGCGCAGTACAAATATTTGTATGCATGAATGTGAATATTTGCACTGGTCTGGTCGTGCCTCGGAAAGCACGCTAAGCCGTTGGCCCGGTTGCCAAATGAACATCTAATGGCAGTCGTTGCGGGTTGTTGGTGCCCTTAAAAGTCGAACAATGGGTCTAACTGCTATACTTCGATATCGCTTTGGGTTGCGGAGGTCAGACGGCAGTCGCTTCACGGAAAATATCGAAGTTTAGCCAAAATCAGCAGTTAGACTGGTAAACCGGACCCCAGACTCCAAAGCTGAAAAAGCTTCGGATCCGACTGGGATTAACGCTGAGATGATGATGATGATGATAGAGTGGGACGGAATTAAGGTCCGGTTTGGGATGATTATCTCTATGGAGTTTCTTGTGCATTTTTCTCTCTAAAGTCCTCCTTTTGTGCCTATTTGAAATAAATTACTTGTCTTAAGCTGGAAATTTATAAACTTTCCTCAAAATAGCACATATAAAATAGATACAATACGCGATTCAGATTTTGCGCATCGGCGAAAGTCTTTACTCAACATAAAATAGATTTAGAAGGCGAATCAGTACAACAGATCACCAGAGCAGGAATGCTTCACAGTGCAATTCAACGTAATCCTAAAGTCCCAGACAATCTCATCAATTGTAGCGATTGCAACTTTGCAATCCGGACCGGATCCATTTATCTATCGGTACTACGATGATCCTAAGGCAAAGATTCTGATATAAATTGATTTAGAGGCTCGACTTTCATAACGTTATCCCAATTTATGTTATGTTTCGAAGGGTTTACGAATGTGGAAATATTGTTTTAGATGAGCCAATTTCCATGATAACATGCAAATTGGGTGCGTAATATCGGTCGTATCATCGTCGGCAATATTTTGGGGAAGCCTTTGCCAGCAGATGGCGTCCGTCTGGCGTTAGATACCATACTCAATGTGAATTCCAAGAGTTATTTTAAGGCTATAAACTAGTACTTGGCCGCAATCCTGCCTAATGATAAGCAGTAATGCAGTCGTTGATGGTAAAGCGCACTTGAAGACACTTAAATTGTAGTCAGACGGAAAGACCGCCGCAGGCAAATTGTTTTTTTTTATATAATTATAAACTAGCGCTTGACTGCAATCCCGCCTGATGGTAAGCAGTGATGCAATCATTGATGGTAAAGCGCGCTAGTTTATTAAACCCATTCATTTAGAAAACTTAGTGAATAGGAAGGAAAACGGCAGTTGAGCGAGGTGGTCAATGTTAAACCCAACAACACGACCAACGATGCTGCGCCAGAGGGAGATTGATGTAGAGACCCTCCACGACCAAACTCCCGACACAACAACACTTGGCGCATCGTACCCGGCACACATCGCATCGCAACACAACTGCTCAGACCTGTCCTCCGTACGGCTTCACCAGACATCATGCCGGAACACGACGAATCGCTTGACAGCAAGACTCCAGCTCTTCGATGTACGCGGTATAAAAGACGATGCGAAATGGTTTGTATGGTTCGTAGTGGTATCAACAACGCAAGCGTCGATATTTTCCGCACGAGGTGCCGTTCGATGATGGAACGGTGATGACGAAATTTTCCGATGATGGTACGTCCGATGAAGGAAAGGCGATAGCGGAATTATGTCATGTAATTCCCGCGTACACTCTCCAAGAATGAGTCTATAAAATACCGAAAAGCTGGCTACCCTCCGGTTGCACTTCAGGCTTTGGACATATTATATAAACAAATCTGTATCGCCAATTAGTCTCTTCGCATGTCTTTCCACTGAGACCCTAAGTGGTCAGGTCGCATTTTGTAAAACCAGCCCATACGTGGCTGCAGTACTCCTCACACGAGCGGACCTGCGCTTTGTATAACATTAGAAGATAACTAGCCGAATATAACTGAAACTCGTTAAGCTCCGTTGATCTCGCCTATGAATCATAGCTCGTATCTGGCAGTTGTTACGATCAGAAGCCCAAACAGACAATCAATTTTATCATCTAGGTGTACCTTGTTCCCTGTGTTACCGTGTAACTAGGTTGTGCAGACCAGTTGGGTAATAGGGTAGTTAACTAAAAAAAACTAATTAGTCCGTCAGTCAGATTTCCAAAAAATACTAGACATGTAATTATTCTTTTTTCATATAAACAAAAAATGATGACGACACAGTGCGTTGAAAACTCGTGTGACGTCACTGGACGCTACACTTTTTTAGCGAGCAGTGACGTCACCAGCCAGCACTTCTGATCTTTGATAATATTTTTCTATAATCTGAATGACGGCCTAAATAGTATCATTTTTTTTTTACCCAGGAAACATCCCTAATGCGTAACATACCACCAGTCGCAATAGGTTTAATTTTGACAGTTCAACAACATCCATTGCGTTATTTACGTAGTTGAGCAGACACGCACTCCGAACAACTGGAGCAATGAATTAGAAATTGGCTTCAAAGTGATTCCAGTTGGTTGTAATAGTCTGCTACGCAATTAGGGTGCTCCTGGACAGTCACTCCAAGTAAAATATCATCCAGCTGCATCAGTTTGGTAGACTAGAAGCCAACCGTAACATAATTGGAAAAAAGCTAGATAGATATATAATATATTCGAGTCCCTCCATATCCGTTCAAAACCACGCAATTTCATTATATTGAAAGCCTATATACAGTATGTTACGAAAACCCTGTCCGACCCGTGAAGGTGGTGTTAGGTATCGATAACTGATTCTACTAATGCATACAAAAACGGGCTAATTAAAAAAAAAAAAACCACTTAAAAAAATAAATATTGTTTCGCAAAAAGAGGTAACTTAATAAATCTGCGTTATCCACCCTTAAGCGCGCGGCGGCGGAGGCGGCGGAGGCGGCGGGCGGCAGGGCACGCGTCACGTGGTCGCATCGCTATTCGCTCATAATAATAGCGGTGTTGTCACTTTTTAAAAATTACCAAATTTCGGGGAAGTTGGAATTAATTCGCGGAAAAAAAAGATTATTTCAAAATTCATTTGTATTGGTACTATGATGATTACGTAAAATTTTATATTATATTTGGTCTTGTGTTTTCCTAACCTTTATTATCCTTATGGGTCGGACAGGGTTTTCTTAACATACTGTATATATCCCGTGTGGTACCGAGCTTAGAATAGTACCAATCCATATCCTCCCGTGGGTGTCGTAAGAGGTAACAAAGGGAACTATCACCAGGAAAGCCGGCAGCAGCGCTTCTCCTGTGGAATATCAAATTACTGCGATCCTCAATCCGCCAAAATCAATGGAATAAAAGTCTTGAGGGAGGCCTTTGTCCAGCAGTGGACCTTAATAGGCTGAAAAGTAATTGACCCTAGTCTATATTGTGGCTAAATCTATTGATTTCCCTTCTAAATAATTGATATTTATTTTATATGCAAAGTGGGCAACAGTGTGTTCACCAGCTGATGGTAAATATTTTAGTAGTATCGATCCACTGTACTGCACACCTATGAAAGCTGCAGTGTAAACTTTGTAATATAGGTGCGAAGTTACAACAGATAGTTTCAATGATGTACAACTTTTGGTTTATATTCATTGTTTGGAAAAGCGTTGAAGTTATTTTTAGTATCGAATATTTTGTTGTTTGAAAAGATTAGCAGTTATGTATCTATTTAAACTTTTGACGTGACAACGTCTTATAAATTGGTTTGCCGGGTGACACTTCAAGAAACTGCGTTACGCTCCGCTCACGTTATGCGCTCACAATGAGAGCGAGTGAGAGGCACGCGTCCCTTCCACTCGGGCATGGTTAGCCCGCCTAAGAGCGAGAGAGACAGACATAAAAAGTGAAAGGCACGCGTCCCTTCCACTCGAGCACAGTTAGCCCGCCTAAGAGCGAGAGAGACAGAGCGAGAGAGAGAGAGAGTGAGAGAGATAGGCATACACACCGGTTCATGTCTTGCGCTTCTATTTCGCTTAGGCGCCTGCATACAAGTTTACACGTTGCCAGTTAATTGTAAAACGATTGTGTAGTGATAATGTGAAGGTAGTTTCGTCCATCGCAACAATTCAAACAGCAAAGGTAAATAATTTCAGACTGATAATATAACATGATGAAATAAATGACTAAGACATAAGTGAATAGATTATGTTGTAGTAATCACAATGTTTCAATCAAAAAAGTAGTATAAATCGTTTCCCAACCAATAATAATTCGTTTAACTTGAAAAAATGAGCGCGACTTGCTATGTAAAAAATTGAAATAACAATGTTTAACCTCCAACCTGTCAAATCGAAACTTTCAAACATTCAAATCGAGACAACCAATCACTGCGCAAGGTAGTAAGCGCGCGATTTACAAATTCAAAGATCAAATGTGAATTTGTTTTCTCCTTTTAGAAAATACACTTTGAATTAAATTAATTATTTTTTTCGGTAAAATTTTGTTAATATGAAATTCAGTGCGAGATTCTTTGTATAAATTAATGTTTTATTTGTATAAATAAATGTTTTAAATTATTACTATTATTTCATCCTTCTTCCTACTATACGAATGAATATTCACATTAAAATTATTTTACCACTCAAAGTCGTAGTAGTCGTCGCCACTCAAAAACTTTCGCCCGTATACCGACTTTACAGGCAACCAATTTTTAACCCATCTTTATCTCAAGAATCATTTTCAATTTCTGTGCAACTCACATACTAAATCGTTAAGTTCATCAGATAACTTAAAGCTCAAAATGCCTACGCATTCCACAACTTTCCTTGATAAATCTTTCACTGTTCAGGCCCCTCGTTTGTGGAATTCATTGCCAATTAAAATAAAACGTGCGCAGTCGTTACAGGAATTCAAGAGACTTGTGAAGGAACACTACTTGTCATTATGATCATGTTCAACAAACACTTTTGGCTAATTTATCTGTTTACTTGTTATGATTAGTATCTATGTATTTATTTATGTATATGTATGTATCTATCTTAGTCATCATCATCTCAGCGTTAATCCCAGTCGCATCCGTAGCTTTTCAGCTTTGGAGTCTGGGGTCCGCTTCACCAGTCTAACTGCTGATTTTGGCTAAACTTCGATATTTTCCGTGAAGCGACTGCCGTTATGTAGGTATCTATCTTAGTATATTGTAGTAATAATATTTGCACCAACGACAGTCCCATTTGTGGTTCGGGAGAATCTGTCCATTCTTTGGTTGCCTGGAAGAGATCGCATTAGCGATAAGGCCGCCCATTGTATGTTTTTTTTTTTGTGTTGAATGTTTTTCCTCAATGTTTGATTGGTGTACAATAAAGAATATATAAATAAATAAGTAAATAAATTCTCAAAGGTGGACTTAGTGCCTTATTTATTCTCTATCAGTCAACCAAGGGTGGTAAAAAGATTAGTTAGCACGTACTTTGGTTGAGAAGAAGAGAGAAGTGATTATAATCACAAATTAGTATGTCATATGCATAATGCTGAAGAGCTGAAGAGTTTGTTTGTTTGAACGCGCTAATCTCAGGAACTATTGGTCTGATTTGAAAAATTCTTTTTGCGTTGGATATCCCATTAATCCAGGAAGGCTTTAGGCTACATAATATGATGCTGTGACCAATAGGAGCGGAGCATAAACAAAGTCACGCGAACGAAGTCGCTGGCGGCCGCTAGTATGTAATAAATAACGCATTTAATCAAGGTTTCGAATCGACAAGATATATCCTTGAAATTCTGAATTGATGATGGCGTATTATTATGAGCGAATAGCGATGTGACCGCGTGTCGCGTGCCCTGCCCCACTTCCCCCTTGCATGTATTGCCCACCGCAAATAATTATATTAAGTTACCTCTTTTTGCGAAATATTATTTATGTTTTTAGAGGGATTTTTTTAAAGTTTAGCCCGGCTTTGTAGGTATTAGTAGAATTAGTTATCGATACTTAACAATACCTTCACGGATCGGACAGATCACGGATCGGGATTCTGATTCTACTAATGCCTACAGAGCCGGGCTAAACTTAAAAAAAAAAAATACCCCTAAAAATAAAAATTATTTCGCAAAAAGAGTTAACTTAATACATGTGCGGTAGGCAAACTTTCCGCGGGCGGCGGGAGGCAAGGCACGCGGCACGTGGTCGCATCGCTTATAATAATACCGTCAAAATGGTGTTGTCACTTTTTAAAAAATACCAAATTTCGGGGAAATTGGAATTAATTTGCGGGAAAAAAAGATTATTTCAAAATTGTTACTATGATGATTACGTAAAATTTTATATTATATTTGGTCATGTGTTTACCTAACCTTTATTATCCTTATGGGTCGGACAGGGTTTTCTTAACATACTGTATATAATATACATCTGTTACTGTTAGCTTGTATCATCCCACATCTGAGATATATACTCATGAAACATTCGCTTGCATACTATAACCTAAAACCTGACATGAATAGCTCTAAATTGAATTCCCCGTATTCCTTTTCTCAGGCATGCCATTCCACACAAAACATTCTGCAAGGAGTTTCAATAGTAGTGGCGTACTGTAGTACGTACTGCAGTTTTATCCGTTAGCAATACAATGCAGTAGCTTGCATTAGGAGGAGTACTGGCAACCACATTTTGTAAAGAGAAAAACATTGCCGTTATCTTCGTTGGATTTGTTCCGCAAAAGATACGTGGGCTGTAATGGTGATACTACATAATAGTTACTGTGCTATATTTCTTTTAGAAGAATGGTGTATTTGTTTTAATCTTATTGCTGTGGCAAAACGAAAGACGCATTTGGTTAAAAATTCTAATCCACGCATGTTAAGCCTCATAATATAGAGTTTTCCCAAATATGTTGAGTAAATAACACCCGAATACCAGCTTTCTTTTGCTTAACATAATCACAAACAAAGTATAAAGTAAAGGTTTTTTTTTATAAATTATAAACTAGCGCTTGACCTCAAGGACTCCCACCTGATGGTAAGCAGTGACACAATCGTTGATTCTAAAGCGCACTAGTTTATTAAGAGCCAATTCACTCTAGCCTTCAAGACACTCAAATTGTAGTCCGACAGAAAAACACCGCCGCTGGCAAATTGTTCCAGTCCCTGGATGTATGGGGTATGAAAGAGGAGGCGAAAAGCTTCGTCCGCATCGTAGTGGTGTTAACAACATAAGGGTGGAAACTCGCCGTGCGATGGGTCGTCCGATGGTGGAACGGAGATGGAGGAACTAAATCATGCAATTCCCTCGCACACTCCCCAAAATGTATCCTATAGAACACCGAAAGGTTGGCTACTCTACGCCCGTGCTCTAGGCTTTGGAGACCGTTTTGAATTAAATCTGAGTCGCCAATCAGCCTCTTCGCACGCATCTCCACTGAATTCAAAGTACACTCCAAGGATACACAACACCTAATACAGATAAGTGTCTTTTTTTAGGTGAAATCTGTATTAGAACAGTGTAACCAGAACTCTGTAACCATCTCATCTTGAAAGCTTACGTGGAGTGAGACATCTTTCTATCTAATGCTAAGGAGGAGAGAGACATCTCACTCTAAACTAACATCTAACTTTTCACGGTGATTCAGATTTACATCAATTTACGTCAGGTGCGGACTAATTTGACAGCTCTTTACTAACATATTATCTTCTGTCCTTTTCTTAATGAAACAGAAAGAAAAAGATGGACTGAAATTATATTTAGTTTAGTTTGTGAACAACGGAATCTGAGCCATTATCATATTTTTAACTATAAACATACTTCTAACAGAACAAACGGGTTTTACGTTCTAGCTTAATACATTTATGCAGTAATTAACATCGCAGTTGGTTGCAGCAATAATTTTCACGCTCCTGACATTTATATTGCCAGTAACAACTAAAATTTTAATGAGAACTCCTACTAACCATGATAATAGGGATGTATCCAAGGTACAAAAATCAAAAAAATAATTAGCCCGTCTTGTAGATAATAAAAAAAAATAAGACCCGTATTTTTATTTTGTCGTAATTACCTGAAACTACTGAGATATAGCGTATTAATGTTACGCAGTGGGGGCTCATTACGTCACGCCGTGGTACAAAATATACCACGGCGTGACGTCATGCGACATTTCAAATCAATATATCTTCCTAAGTATTTGAATGAAAGACAAAATAAAAAATACGTGTTCAATATTTTTTAGAAATCTATCTGATGGACATTAAATTATTTTTTAGGATACAAGCCAATTGTACTAAAACTACAGAGAAATGAAACTACCCCGTTTTGTAAGAGCTTTCAACAAAATGAGTGGTGGGCGCCAAATGAACTACCCACGATGTTTGCGCGACTGTGGTGTCCCATAGTAACTCTGTTTGTTGGTTTATATCCTGTCCATGTCGTAACGGCTGAACAGTTTTGAATGGAATTTGGCACACGATTAGACCGTGAAAAGAAAAATGCCTTTATTTGGAAAACACAAAAAATATTAAGGTGGAAGAAATTATGCGTTACATGCACATAAAATGGCCATCGCTGTTTCGTGTTGGGCTTGTGCCTAACAGAGCCCCAGAGCTGGTTGCGCAACCAGGATATGGGGTACTTTTTAATCTTGGTAGTAATATTCGTTCTGACAGCCTCCGTGGCGTAGCGGTAGCGAACGCGACCGCTGCTTAAAAGTCCAACAATTGGTGTAACTGCAATGCTTTGATATCGCCTTCGGGTTGTGAAGGTCAGACGGCAGTCGCTTCACGGAAATTATCAAAGTTTAGCCAAAATCAGCAGTTGCACTGGTAAAGCGAACCCAACCCCAGGCTCCTAAGGCGACTGGGAATAACGCTGAAACGATGATGAGTAATATTCGTTCCGACAAGCAAAGACGTGGACAGGATCTAGTATAGCTATAATAGGCTAGTTGACTAAAAAAAACTAATTAGTCCGTCAGTCAGATTTCCAATAAATACTAGGCATGCATTTTTTCTTTTTTCATATAAACAAAAAATGAAGACGACAAAGTGCGTCGAAAACTCGTGTGACGTCATTGCACGCTACACTTTTTAGCGAGCAGTGACGTTACCAACCACCACTCCTGATCTTTGATGCCTTTTATACTTGTAAATTTATATTGATTATACGTATCCAATATTTTTCTATAATCTGAATGACGGACTAAATAGAATAATTTTTTATTTTTCCCAGGAAATATCCATATTGTAAAAGACATAGTAAAGAGAATACCGTTGAAGTTTTTAGGTTTTTTCCAAGAAAAAGTAGAATCTGAAGACAATTTAAGTTTGTGTCGCCATCTGATGCTACTTTTGTGCAAGTTTCTGGACAAAGTTTTATCAAAAAGTAAGATTTGACTTGAGAAATTAACTCTACGTTGGTAAGATGACATTATATTGTAATAAAGATCTTCTAAAAGAACAATTTTCGCGGGCCGTTATTAGCGGTAACAATTTCAGAAAACGGGGTGCAGAACTTACGGAAAGTTATTATTCTTAGTTTTTAAGTAATAATGTATGCCTTTAAAAAATTCTAATTGAAATTCGCTTTCAAATCATTAAAAAATCCACTTCCACTATAATCCGTCAACAATGGATTAAATTGAGAACCTTAAACCATTGTTCGAGAGAGAAAACCCTAGTTTGCGTTATGAAGCATCATCCAATTCCCCAAACGTGACCTGTATACAATCCACTATATCGGTTGAGACAGAAGTTCAATCCAGAAACGCGAATGAATTGATAATGATAATGATTTTAAAGAGACATACGGTGAAACAGTAGCAAATCGTAAGTAGAAAGCTGGCGAAAGGATTAGTTGCAGCTAATTTAATTTGTTGCCTCTTCGAATCCTTAATAAAGGCAGATATAGCCATTAGCATAGGTGATAAATTTTTTCAACAGCTGATCTATCTAGGATAGGGAACGTGGAAATAGAGTACTCAGTGTGGTATATCCGGTCTGAATCTGATTGGATGGGACAGCCGAAGCCTCTGATAAGTTAATTCAGTCTTGGGAACTGAGAATAGCTTCGTAAGTATGGTAGGATTGGGTCTAAGCCTATCTATATACGACATATAGAGCCCAAATCAATGTAGTGGGAGACGGGGTACATTGATACAAGGGGCAAATAAATACAGCCAATATTCATCGAAAACAAAACGCGTTAGAAGAGCCTTCCGCCACCGATAAGAAGGTATAATAAAGCCTACACGCACATATGCACAGAGCAACGTTCACTCGACGACTAGCGACTGGCACGTATAAAACTGTTTTTGATGTTCGCAACAAAATTTTCGTAGTTTTCTTTCGGATGTGATTCTTCTAATTTATTTAGTCTTACCAAATGTAAGACATTTGGTAAGACTAAATAAATTAGAAGAATCACATCAGGTATGTACTTACCAAATGTAAGACATTCAATAGACACATTAAATACACATCAAATCACATTAAATAGACTTAAATTTTTTGATTATTTATTGCTTAAATTTTTATAAAATATTGATTTCGATTGTAGTAGGCAGGGGTAGATAGATGCAAATGCTCTTGAGGCACATTGATAACCCGATATTTTGTTAAATATAAGTGTGTGTGAGACTTGGTAATAAATTTTATTTTCTTTATAGAAAAATGGTTTGAAGATTTAAACGCAAGATAATAGAAGTTCTGTCAATTAAATTTCCATGGCTTCTGCGATATCTGACGCGTTGGAAGGAAAATTCTCAATAACAAAAGCAGCGAATAAATGCATTTTGAGGAGTGTGCGAGGGAATTGCATGATTTAATTCCCCCATCTCCGTCCATCCCCGTCGTACGGCGAGTTTCCACCTTTACGTTGTTAACACCACTACGATCCGGACGAAGCGTTTTGCCTCCTCCTTTATACCGCGTACATCGAGGGACTAGAACAATTTGCCATCGGCGGTGTTTCAACAATTTGAGTGTCTCCATGGCTAGAGTGAATAGGCTCTTAATAAACTAATGCGCTTTACCATCAACGATTACGTCACTGCTTACCATCAGGACGCAATCGCAATCCATACATATATAAGATGCTCAAAAAATCAATAAAACTTGTTTAATTTGTAGAAATATTTCTCTGAACCAAAGTACCAGTGTATGTTGATACAAATTTATTTTTTTAGTAAATAGGATCTAATACGTTTTGTGATTAAATCTATTGGTAAATTTATATGTAACAAGTTATTAAATTGGATGTAACTATCATTAGATCATATTTTATTGGGTCAAAAGTAAAAATCGTATCAAAGTGCCCCGACTCCTCCTATTTGACTTGGGCAGTCTAATAAGAGGTAGGCAGGTGCACTTGTAAAAGACATCGGACTTAATATCCATAAAACTTCTATCGTGTTTCGTTCGGGGTCGGTTAAACATTGCTGTGATGTGACGATCTAAATACCAAAACAAATAATAACTTTTTATCTCACATGGAATAACTCAAATATGACATCACACTAGGCCCTATCAGAATACCAGCCCTGCGACATTTAGTTTTATATATGTCGAAGCATTATGCTGATATTGGAGCCTTTCTTTAAAAACTTTTAATTCTTTCAAACACATTTTTCTTTCTTACCACTTCTTTTAGAAAACTGAGTCTTTTGCAGTATTTGCTTTGTTGGTGAGCAAAGTGGCAGCTTGTTTGAATCTATTTACAGGACACCTGATGCCTATCTACGCATCTCATGGCACATACGGCCCGATATTGTGTTTACGAGCGTAGTAAAATATAGACGTAATAAAATGGAATAGAATAGTGCTGAAAATGGAGACATTTTGGTAGTATCTCTGGCACTTTTGTGTAAGTACGTAGATATAAATTTTGTGGTAAAATAAAAAATCAGTCATTTGGTATTCATGTTTTCAACAAAATGTTCCTGAAGAATATTTTATAGATGAAGTAAAAAGTGGCTAAGACCAGGATAAGTCTTAGACGTGTTTTTATCATGAAGTACGATACGCACAGTGGGCTGTGATGCAGATGATTACTTACTGTTAGCTTGTTTCTTCCCATTGTTGGGCAAAGGTCTCTTCTCAGATTATTGATTGATGTAATTATTTAATCCTTCATAGTCATAATGAAGTTTTGCAAATAAGTAAACAGCACCCACTGGTTTTTATTTTAGGTACATACTTGGTAGGTAAAAAATATTTGCCTGGCTTTAAGACAACTGTCTCTATTCAGTTAATGTTTTTTTAATTCTAAGTTTTGTAAGTGTAATCATCATCATCATCATCAGCCCCTACTCGTCCACTGCTGGACATAGGCCTCCTCCATGGCATTCCAACAAGCTCGATCCTGAGCAGTTCTCCGCCAGCCGCTACCAGCCACCTTTTTGATGTCGTCGCTCCATCTCGCCCAAGGGCGTCCTACGCTACGTTTGCCGAGACGCGGTCTCCACTCGAGGACTTGTTTACCCCAACGGTTTTCGGCCCGGCGGCATATGTGACCAGCCCATTGCCACTTCAGCTTGCTAATCCTCTCAGCTATGTCGTGACTTTGGTCCCCTGTTGGTCTTGTCCTATTCAGTTAATGTTTTTTAAAATTCTAAGTTTATATAAATTTGACTTTACATTTTATCAACACTTATAACTTTGAAATTATAAGGTTTATGTTTAGGTTAATTGGATTAACACATTAATAATAATATTAAATTTATACACCTAAAACTGTGAAACTGTTTAATAAACCGTTAACCGGGTCTGAGCAGTTTTGTTGCGATGTGTGCCGGGTACGATGCGCCTAATGTTGTTATGTTGGGAGTTTGGTCGTGGAGGGTCTTCAGATCAATCTCCCTTTGGCGCAGCATCGTTGGTCGTGTTGTTGGGTTTAACATTGCATCACCTCGCTCAACTGCCGTCTTCCTTCCTATTCGCTCAGTTTTTCTGAGTGAATAGGCTCTTAATAAACTAGCGCGCTTTACCATCAACGATCGCATCACTGCTTACCATCAGGCGGGATTGCGGTCAAGCGCTAGTTTATAATTATTAAAAAAGGTCTTACCTTAAATGTGCTCAGAAATAATTGTTTACATGTATTTACATTTCTTAATTACATTTATAAATATTTTTTAAAGTATAAAAACATTTAAAGGTCCAAGCTACCAGTGGTTAGGGCTCCAAAGTCAGGAACCTCCTCACGGCGAGGAGGAGGCCTTTGGATCAGGTCATCATTTCCTTTATTTTAACATGTGTTAAAATGTCCATATAAATATTTTTTTAAATATGAGAATATAAAAGTACAATTTTTTTTTAAATATATAAATTGGTAGCCCAACAAGGTCCAAGCTACCGGCAGTCAGGGCTCTAGAGAGAGAGGGACTTCCTGACAATTCGAGCCGTGTCCAGAAGCACCGTTAGGTATATGAATCAAGCCCTTGATCCAGCTGCCCATCATTATTATTATTGAATAAAAATATAAGCGCACCCTTCTGTCACATTGACGAGGGTAACTTTCTATCAAAATGTCAAAATTAATTTTGTATTTTGTCTGTCTCCTATCTGTTCCACATCAAATACACACTTTACAACGATACCTCCGCTTTATTATTTTAATCTTTCTCTTAGTTAATCTAGTCGAGTCATAACTCCATCACGTGAATACATCAAGTAGATACTTTTTGGGACATTAAGATTAATCATAACTTCAAATGTTAAAAACGCAACGAAATCTTACGAAAGACGTTTTCGTGTGTTTCAGTCAATGACAAGGCAATCATGCCGTGTTCAGCACTTAACCTAAAGTTAACGAGCAGTTACCAGACTTTGTAAAGTAAAAAGTTTTACACGGACACTTGGTTTTGTAACAAAGTAGTTCGTAAAGTAAAAAGTTTTAGATATCCTGCCGCTTGATTGGGTAACAAAGTAGTACCTGAATAGTATATTGTAACTTGAAGGAAATGGGAGTAGTTGAATGAGGCACAACTTAACAAATAATAAAAGAAAAGATTTTTTATTACAGGACTTGCCTACATTGTATGGTGTGTCTAAACAGAAAACAGGGATCGATCCACTTTTATTACAAGCTTTTGTTGTAAGTCAATGCACGACATTGTACGCATTGACTTTCAAGAAATTATATGTCAGTATTACGAGGCATTTAGGTGCCAAAAAACTCAATGCATTGTGGAATTACGTATAAACTTTTAGTTTTCTGTATCCATGCCATATGCCCTATACCCGCTTTGGGTATTTGGCATCATCAACAGTCCTAGCCCATTCGCAATTGCAAACATCCCACGCATACTTCATTGGCACTTGGCAGAGAGAATATTTTCAGTAGGTAAAATATAGGCAGTATCCTTATATCCATTCATTTAATAAGATATTAAATTTGTTTTTGCACATTTGTAAGTAAAAAGGTTGGCTTCTTATTCACCTTAAAACAATGGCCATTAAAGCTATTTATCAACGGGTGTAAAACAAAAACAAGAGCCTTCCATGACCTTTTGGCTACAAAAACAATAAACAATTGAACCCTTTTAATATTTACGATTCGATTGTTCGTATTCCAATATTTATACGAAGTAATGCGTTAAAACTTTCCTCTTTTGTTTGGTAAAAAATGGAGGAACCAAAGAGTCCCCAAACAAATTGCATTAGTCAAAAGTCTGGGAAGCGATAACACAGCCCTATGTGAGTAAATTTAACAGAACACTAAGGTATTTTTGCCACACTATATCGTTATCTGGAGTTGTTATTTACGACGAATGGAAATAGGCAAACAGTTCACAAAGCTTTTCGTATTTTCGGATGAAATGGTCTTATTCAAAGAACAGATCTATGGTTTTTGCTCTTATCGACAAGACCGCCTATTGTGTCGCTTTTTGTAAAAATCATCATATTTATTTTCTGTAATTTATATTGCATGGTAATATAGGAAATGCCCTGTACTACCATGCCAGTTCCTGACCCTTTCTGTTGTTGTTGAGTTTTTAATACTTTCAAATTTAATAAAAGTTGTCGTAGATCAGGGTACATATTGATTCAGAACGTAAACAGACTATATTTCAGATTATGAAATAGAACATGTTTTAAAGTATAGGTGGTTCAATGCCCGCTATCACCAAAGCACTAAAAAAGCACTTCCTCACTCTTTAAACATATTATTATATTTTATGTGCTCTTGCATGATATTTATTAAGTAGATGTATAAATTTATTTAAACTAGTATGATACACTTAACGTATATATTTATTGTATAATCTATGTAAATAGTACACTGTAGACTACCTACATTATTTCTTTATCCTTCCCCTTAGAATTCCATCCAAAGGTTATCTGTAAAAGATCCGCCCATTGTGTCACCCTTAGTAAAATATTATTATTTATGTTCTGTAATCTATATGGTGTACATAATAAAGAGTATTTTTTTTTTAATAATTATAAACTAGCACTTGACTGCAATCCCGCCTGATGGTAAGCAGTGATGTAATCGTTGATGGTAAAGCGCACTAGTTTATTAAACCCACTCACTTAAAAAACTTAGTGAATAGGAAGAAAGACGGTAGTTGAGCGAGGTGATGCAAATTTATAAACCCAACAACACGGCCAATGATGCTACGCCAGAGGGAAATTGATCTGGATGGACCATGATCAAACTCCCGATACAACATCATTTGGCGCATCGTACCCGGCAAGCTTCACAACACAACTGCTCAGACCCGTTTTCCGTACGGCTTCACCAGACATCACGCCGGAACACGACGAATCGCTTGGCGGCAAGACTTTGTCTGGTGGGTGGTAACTTCTGCCGGCAGCCGATCTTATGGCCTACCACCACTAACCACCACTATTCTATTCTATTCTATTCTATCACCCGAGATAACTATAGTCGTTCGTGAAAGTTAACGCTGTTTAAGTGTCCGTTTAGTTTGTTATTAACTTTCAATTAATGTTAAGCAAGCGACGAAACAAGCACTCTTGGAACTTGTGACTCAAGAGGGAGTAACTACTATCATGAAGATTATACATTAGCAGAGAGAGTTGATAGCAGTGGCCTGGTGGTATCGGTTGCGACTTACAACTTGTCAATTGTAGAATCGATCTCCATCAGGCTTACTTTCTGTAACTTATTTCATCATCACTGCTCTTCAAAACGGTGAAGGAAAACATCGTGAAGAAACTGGCATGTCCTGAAGCCAAAAAAAAAAAAATTCGGAGGCATGTGACATCTACAACCCGCACTAGGCTCGCGTGGTCGTGGTGGTTAGGGCCCACTCTATGTCACCGAGAGGAGGCCTGTGTCCCAACAGTGGGAATATTATAGGCTGATTATGTATACAGTAGCGGTCCCGAGCTTAGGTTTGTGCTCGGTTGCGGACCAATTAAGTGACAATTCTCATATTTCTAAGAACGGTAAGTTTGATCTCAATCTTCACCTGTCAAAAATAACTATTTTCGATACATTTTGACAAGTTTTTGTTATTTGATAGTCGCTAAGATGATACAGCGATTAGATTAATTTTAATCAAATCACTTAAATTTTTTACGAAAATAGTGATGTATCCAAGGTATGAAAATCAAAAAAATAATTAGTCCGATAGATAGTCTTAATTTTTTTTATAATAGATAATAAAAAAAATTAAGACCCGTATTTATTATTTAGATGTCCCCACGGCTAGGGCTAATTTACTAAAGTTTGCCCCTATGTCTCGAGCAGTACGGCTGATTAATATGATTGCGCGTACGGAAGACTTGTTTGGCCAAAAGCTTCCTAAGTTCTTACAAGCAGCACAGAACCTAATGGAACAAAGTAAGACTTATAGGAAATTAGTGTATAATGATAATATATTTATGTTTTTTTTTTTCTCTTTGTATAATTTATCTTACTTATAGCACTGAATTGGAATGCTCTGTAATAGTGCTAGAATTGTTTGTTTCTAAATAAATAAATAATAAATAAATTTTGTCGAAATTACCAAAAACTACTGAGATAATAGCGTATTAAAGATACGGATACGGATACTAATTACGTCACGCCGTGGTATATTTTGTACCACGGCATGACGTTATGCGACATTTCAAAACAATTTATCTTCCTAAGTTTTTGAATGAAAGAAAAAATAAAAAATACGTGTTCAATATTTTTTATAAATTTATCTAATGGACATTAAATTTATTTTTAGGATACAACCCAATTTGCCTTCCGGTGATATCTGGGTGTGCGCCTTTGGGGATTACGTGAGTTATGTTGATTGTATTTATAATAGCAGAGCAAAGAATTTTCACTGCATAATAAAACTCCATAACCTGTCATTTAGTTTCCATAGAAAAAGAGAAAAGTTTCCATCCCGAAAAATACGAAGAATCCCTAGGGAACTCACAACAAAAGCTGTTTCCGATAAGAACGCCTCCACTTGTGTAATATTTAATAACATAGATATATCACAGGGGTAATGTGTCAATAGTTGGCGAGAATGGAAATATTGTAGAAAAAAGAAACAGAATATTTCCTAAAAAGATGTTTCTCTTTTGTTACTGTTATGTCTATTCATATTCAAATGAGACAGATAATGACCCCGATTCCCCTGTTGACAAACTAAACTAAATTTTCGTTCAGTCCATCTTATTCTTTATATTGATTTATGAAAAGGACAGAAGATATACAGGGTGTAAGGAGAACGCTTCCGAAGCCAGAACGTAGATTATATACAACCTAAATGCTAACGGATACCAATAAACTTTCGCTTTAAATTGATTATTTTCAAGACTTCATATTTCGTAAACAAGCATTGGATAGCGTACGAAACGTGAGGTCACTGACACGCAAGGCGACGTCGCACTACCGCGCCCGCGCTTATCAGCCGCGCAACTGTCGCGATGTCGGTGACCGCACGCGGTCTTTGAACCCGAGTTTATGCGCGAGCGTCAGCTGATATTTATTTACGAATACATTGCTTGTTAGAGTTGCAAAGAAAAAAAAAATGTTTAATCGCAAATAATGGTTTCATTTAACTCATATAACTGTTCCCACAGCATAGTGTACGAAAAATGCTTAAGTAAAATTGTTTAAAAAAATCCTCATTTTTTGATGGTATCGTATCGAGAATCACTAGCCTTATCACCTGTCTTCGTTTTCGGAAGCGTTTCCCTTACTCCCTGTATATGTATGTTAGCGTAGTTTTGTCAAACTTTTTTTTTTTTTTATTAAAATATAAACCAGCGCTTGACCGCAATCCCGCCTGATGGTAAGCAGTGACGCAATCGTTGATGGTAAAGCGCACTAGTTTATTAAGAGCCTATTCACTCTAGCCTTGAAGACACTCAAATTGTAGTCCGACGGAAACACCGCCGCCGGCAGATTGTTCCAGTCCCTCGATGTACGCGGTATAAAGGACGAGGCGAAACGCTTCGTCCGGATCGTAGAGGTGTTAACAACATAAGGGTGGAAACTCGCCGTACGACGGGTCGTCCCATGGTGGAACGGAGATGGGGGAGTTAAATCGTGCAATTCCCTCGCACACTCCCCAGAATGTATCCTATAGAACACCGAAAGGCTGGCTACTCTACGCCTGTGCTCTAGGCTTTGAAGACCAACTCGAGTTAAATCAGGGTCACCAATCAGCTAGTAAACTAGTCCCCACTGGCCGTATTTTTAGACGTCTTCTTTTTAATCTCGTCTAAAGTGATCTATGGAGTATATTAATTTGACAGGACTAAACTAATATTTCATCTTCTGTCCTTTTCTGAATGAAGTAGAAAGAAAACGATGATCTGAAATGAAATTTAGGTCAGTTTATACACAAGGGAATCGATACTATATCTTGTTACTTTTATGAACGTTTCTATCTATTTAAGGTCAGAAAAACTGTCGGTAAATTACTTAATTTCGCACCAATAAAATACAGAACGCAAAAATTTTGGAGACTTGTCATACAGACCGAATTATAGCTATGGTAGTCAGTCTCAGCGGAGGGTATCTACCTACGCGGAAGATATTTTAGTACTGGAGTAGTCCGAAGGGACGGCAATCCGATACGAACGGATAGAGATCAGGCAATCACATCAGACGAATGGCTTAACGGGATTTTCGAGGCACGAGGGTATCACACATTTAACTTCCAAACCCTGGGTTGTGATATGTATGTAGATAGTAACGGAATATCCAAAAAAAACTGCCGGTAAAACATATACTTTGTCTTTTAAACTAAAAACGTACTTACTGAACGCAAAGAGGTATAACTTCATTATCTTCATTCATCATTTTGATAATTGCATGGTATGACACAAGAAAAGATAATGTAGCTACTAGTTAGTCGAAAAAGTGCTATGTCGTAAATCTCACAATGTCAATCTAAACATGTGATTTTTCATTCTGACGCGGTCACTAGAATGATTTATTAATGTGTGTGGAAATTTTTCCTGTTCCGTGCCTTTATTTTTAAGTTTGTTATTTTGGTAAATTTACCAGCACACGCCAGCCCAGAATAATATCTTCTGAGAAGAATGTTGCTCTCAAAACGGCGAAGGAAAAAGCTTGTGGAAACCGACATGTCTTAAAACCAAAAATTCTTAGATTTATGACATATTATTATACCCGAACTGGGCCCGCGTAATAGATTATAGACCACTCCCTCGCAAAGAGAGGTTGCGCACGTTCCAGGAGTACCTAGTAACTTTACCGTCTGATTATACTAAGAAGTTTTGGCAGGAATAAGGGGCGGTTTTCACCCAGCAGATACAAATAGGCAAATGAAAAATAAATGCTGAGAGGTATGGAAGAAAACGAAATGTGAATAGGGGAGATAAGATTCGACGTCGATGAATATGTTTTGAGTCGTAGGTAAGCTGAGTTGGCGAAGGGAGGGCATTTTGGGGGGCTGTCTTTTGTGATTTTGACGTTTGAAAGTGCCGATTTTCAGCCTACTTTGAATAAATGGCTTTTGATTTTGGTCACTAGTCTTAGCAAAGGTCGAGAGGCATTTTATGAAGTGGTGGAACAGACCTTTAACTTATGTAAGTGGTAATGACATTGAGATGAGCTTAGTTGAGATTTCACTAATTTTCAGTCAAAGTGTTAGAGAGTAGACTTCTTGTGAATTCTGGAGACGGCTTTTATCTATCAGGAACTCTTGGCGAGTTCCTGATAGATAAAAGCCGTCTCCAGAATCCCTTAATCTTGTTCTTTCTGGTTTAAATATAATATAGATTTTTATAATGTTAAAACTGTTAAAGACTTTTTTTATTTACACTTCTGGACACATCTATTGGCCCACCTTAGAGTTTAGGTTTCGGTGGCCCCTACCGAAATATGATTGCTAGATTGAACAAAAACTATTGATGCATTTTTAAACCTGATACATTTTACCATCTTTTTCGATCGTATTGTTTTAAATTTGAATACAGAATACCATACGACATGGAGCTACGCCTAACAAGTCGGATATGCACCTTGTTAAAGGCAATTTATTTTTGAATGAAAAACATGTTTTATTAAATAAAGGTTTAATTTAATAACGCGTAATAACTCCATGGGCATCTACCACAGTTCTCATACGATTAGGCATAGAGTTTATCACCCGCTCTATGAAATTTTGAGGGATCATCTCCAATTCCTCTTCTATGGCAGTTTTCAACTCCTGCATCGTCTGGGCAACTGGTTGATGAGCCCTAACACGTCTTTTTAGCTCGTCCCACATGCCCTCAATGGGGTTCATGTCTTGGCTTCTGGCTGACCAGTCCATAACTGTGATGTTCACATCCCGAAGATATTCCCTGACGATGCCGGCCGTATGGGCTTCTTGCATTATCATGCATAATAAGGAAATTTGGGCCCACATAGTCCGCGTATGGTATCACGTGAGGTTCTAAGCACTCAAGAATGTACCTTTCAGAGTTTAATGTTGGCAGCCGTGGTCCTGTAACCACCTTAAGTTGAGTTTTGCCGCTTGCGGATACACCGCCCCAGACCGCCATAAGCAACCCTCTCTTCAAAGCAGCACTGTGCGAAAAGCTCTCCCTTACGTCGGTAGACCTTCTTCCTTCCATCATTGCCATGTAACACAATTTTAGACTCATCAGAAAAGAGTAAACGGCTCCTATCTTGCTGTGTCCAATTTAAATGAGTGCGTGCGAAATGAAGGCGCGCTGTTCGGTGGGCTCGCGTTAGTTTGGGCCCATTAGCTGGGTTGTGTGGTACCATATCGCGTTCTTTTAACCTTCTCCGAACACACACAGATACTCCGTGGAAGTTGCGAAGTTGGTTTTGTATCTCAATGGGAGTAAGGTGACGATTTCTCAAGCTGGTCGTCACGATGAATCGATCCTGCCTTTCAGTTGTGACCCGAGATCGTGGCCTTCCTTGACGACGAACAAAGCCGCCAGTCTCTTGGTACCTCCGATAAACATATCGGACCGCAGATCGACTTAAATTAAGTTGAGCACTCACATTTCTTTGACTGTGCTCGGCCTGAATAAATGCCACAGCTTGGGCGGCGACTTCAGGTGAAGTATCCATAGATTATTGATAGAATCTCACCTTAATGTTAAGAATAAGTAATGTTTGTTGCAAAACCCTAGATATCAATCACTTTTTCAAGAATTAAATCCAAGTAAACCAATAAAATCAAGTTTTCTTAGTATTCGATTGTTTGATATCCTCCAAATTGTCTTTTGTTTTTTTTTTTAAATTCTGTGTTCAAAATTCAAAAAAGACTATTGAATGAATTTGTGAATGTGCCAGGTTCAAAACTGCATAAAAACTTTTTGCTCGAGTCAATATAAAATTTTAGCTAGGACCAAACGAAACTGAAAATGCAAGGTGGGCCAATAGATGTGTCCAGAAGTGTATAAATTATAAACTAGTGTTTGACCGCAACTGGGTTGTATCCTAAAAAATAATTTAATGTCCATCAGAAAGATTTATAAAAAATATTGAACACGTATTTTTTATTTCATTCAAACACTTAGGAAGATATGTTGATTTGAAATGTCGCATGACGTCACGCCATGGTACAAAATATACCACGGCGTGACGTAATTAGCCCCCACTCCGTAACTTTAATACGCTATATCTCAGTAGTCTTTGGTAATTTCGACAAAATAAAAAATGCGGCTCTTAATTTTTGTTTTTATTATCTATAAGACGGACTAATTATTTTTTTGATTTTCATACCTTGGATACATCCCTATTCCGCCTGATGGTAAGCAGTGATGCAATCGTTGATAGTAAAGCGAGCTAGTTTATTAAGAGCTTCCTATTCACTCAGGAAAAAACTGAGTGAATAGGAAGGACGACGGCAGTTGAGCGAGGTGATGCAATGTTAAACCCAACAACACGACCGACGAGGCTGCGCCAGAGGGAGATCACACACATACACACTCCCGACACAACAACATTTGACGCATCTTACCCGGCACACATCGCAACACAATTGCTCAGACCCGTTCTCTGTACGGCTTCACCAAACATCATGCCGGAACACGACGAATCTCTTGGTGACAAGACCTTGCCTGGTGGGTGGTAACTTCTTGCGGCAGCCGATATTATGGGCTACCACCGAGTGATTTACTAATGAAAGCCCGGGTCAGAGGCTTAACATATGTTAAGATGTTCACCCATCTATGGATCTGTCGAACCAAGCGTATGTATGATCGATCGATTCGTACTACGGTTATTCAGCATCAAGCAGTTCCATCAGGAAATATTGCTTGATTTAATTTACTTGATTTTGCATAGAATAAATTTCTATACAAAGTTATATACAAATAATCATACAACCCGCATTTACATTTCATATCTCCAAATAAAATATTTCTGCGAATTTGCCAACGTCCAATTCAAATGGCAATATGACGGTAAATCAGTTTTGTGCGCACAAAACCCAATAGGGCCCCAGAATTCATGAATTTATTCCGTAAGGTCCAAATGTAATTTATTTGGGAGCTCTGAGAGTCGGTAGGTTCTGTTAATGAATATACCCTTTAAAGTTTGATTCTACTGTTTAAGCTGTGGACTCAATTACGTTTATTACTTTGGAGTGTATTAATTTAGCTAGAGGTGAGAACCTCTAACAAAATAACTAAATATATGTATTTAGGATTATGGCCTTCGTAAATGTACGAGTATTTGTTTTTGCAATTTTTACTAATAAAAATCCTGTAAATTTTTTTAGCATAAAATTTATAAGTTACTAGCGACCGTCCGCGACTGCGTTCGCGTAGAGTTAGTTATTTGAACATTTTATTTTAACCACAAAATATACATTTTTTTGTTGTGCTCCGCTCCTATTGGTCGCAGCGTGATGTTATATAGCCTAAAGCCTTCCTGGATTAATGGGCTATCCAACGCAAAAGACTTTTACACATCGGACCAGTAGTTCCTGAGATTAGCGCATTCAAACAAACACTTTAGCTTTCTATATTTAAAAAAAATGTTTAAAAAACTAAAAAAACATGCTTTTAAAGAATATCAAACTAAAAAGTTAAAAATAATTTTAAAATTTTATTTATGACAACAGTATACAAACAATACTAGTAAAAGTGAGAAAAAAAGCGTGAGGCGGTTTGTGCCATAATTTTTGTATATTCGTATTAGGCGGCTCACGCTTTTTGGAGAGGGCTATGCTTGGAGTTTCGTCTAAAAATCGTTTTAGTTGTACAGTTTTATAGAGCTGTCAACCAAAATGAAATGGATTTTTTTTTCATTTTGGCTAAAAACTCTAGACTATGAAGATACTGAAAATATGATTATCCATATTATTAGGTTTTGTTGTTATTAATAGGTATCTAGTAATATTTCATATATCAGGTGCACGCTTACTTGCACTGATATAAATATAAGAAAAATAATGATTATTATTAAAAAGTAAGCAAATAAAAGCAAAAGTTAAGGTAAATTCAAATATGTCCAAAACAAAATAGAACAATAATACTTACATAAATAAATAAATTGTTACAGACACACATACATACACACACAGTCCAATACTATTGTGATACTGTTTTACATCGCACACTCACACTCGCACATTGCAACATGCATTCAAACACAGCAATCTATATGCATACTTTCCATCAAACACGACACTTCGATTTCATATGAATCATTAGTTCTGCATTGTTAATTGTTGTTTTCTCTGTATTATTTATTGTTATCTTTAACTTTTCACTGATTGTCTCTTTGTGATTTCTTGGCACTATCAAATGTTTACTCAAGATCGTATAGTGTTTTACTGTATTGTTTTGCTTCGGGGGGCCCTAGTGACCTGTAACAAAAGCTTCTTCAAAAATCTACTTCAGCCACCAGTCTCTTCCAATGGTGGAATTTAAGTAAAATATTTGCGGAGGCATGAGGAACAGGCAGTAAAGTTCACTTATCCTCCATAGAAAAGGGAGGATCCTCCGACCAGACGGGTGTTATGTCTGGCGGGCACTTGCCCAACGGTTGAAATCGGCAAGTTGTATGTATGCTAATTACACGGTAAACTCTGATTGCGAGATGTGGAATTCGCGTGACGTCAGTATGACGCGTCGTTCGTTTGTAGGTACCGCTACAATATTGGCAAACCAATGTTGTGAAGAGAGAAATAAATAATAATCATAAAAAATACACAATTACAGACACACCATTTACACAAACACTTACTCACGATTGCACACACACGTGCTTACTTTTAGTTTGCGCTCACATAGATTAAGTTCACACCTTTATTTCTTAATTATTGGTTTCAATTTAATTAAGTTGCTAAGAAACATGTAATCAAGTTAAGGGAGAGCGGCCTCTCCTGGCACAAGTGTTTTCAAACTTAAAAGGAGAGGTCAACCTCAATTTTGTTGTACCAACTTAGTTTTTGAATAAAATATATTTCATTTTATTTATTTTTTTCATTTACAGTCCTTGCAGCAGTCCTTGTTTGCTTTGTGGAGAAATAATACTTAAGAATATGAGGAACTGGGTGTTAAGTACACTCATCCTCATTAGAAAAGGGTAAATCCTCCAACTTGGGTGTTGTGTCTGGCGCGCACTTGCCCAAGGGTTGATATTGGGAATGTGCATTTTCTTTTAAAATATAAACTAGCGCTTGACCGCAACCCCGCCTGATGGTAAGCAGTGACGCAATCGTTGATGGTAAAGCGCACTATTTTATTAAGAGCCTATGCACTCTAGCCTTGAAGACACTGAATTTATAGTCCGACGGAAACACCGCCGCTGGCAAATTGTTCCATTCCCTCGATGTACGCGGTATAAAGGAGGAGGCGAAACGCTTCGTCCGGATCGTAGTGGTGTTAACAACGTAAGGGTGGAAACTCGCCGTACGACGGGTCGTCCGATGGTGGAACGGAGATGGGGGAATTAAATAATGCAATTCCCTCGCACACTCTCCAAAATGCATCCTATAGAACACCGAAAGGCTGGCTACTCTAGGCTCTCTAGCTCTAGGCTTTGGAGACCGTCTCGAGTTAAATCAGGGTCACCAATCAGCCTCTTCGAACGCCTCTCCACTGAATCCAAAGTGGCCAGGTGACACTTAGCAGCACCAGCCCAAATTTGGCTGCAGTACTCCACACACAAACGAACCTGTGCTTTGTACACCATTAGAAGCTGCCCTGGTGTGAAGTACCGCCGGATCTAAGCGACAACGCCAAGTTTCCTGGCAGCCACCTTGGCCTTGGACTCAATGAACCACCCAAAGTTTAGGTTCGAGGAAATCTCAACTCCCAAAAGCTGAAAGCGGTCGGTACACTCCAAGGATACATTTCGAAAAGTAGGAGCCAAGGTGAACGGGCTCCTTTGGCGTTGAAAAGTCACGCTTGTGTTTTTGCGGGATTGAATGCTACAAGATTCGCATTGCCCCATTCGGAGACTGCCAGTAGTGCAACATTCGTTCGCTCTAACATAGCCTGTCTTTCGGATCGGATTGATTCCCTATTAGCCCGAGCATCCGGCAGGTATCTCTCCACAACTGTGGTGTCATTTGCATACAACGTTATTTTGTCTTCATACGAAACCTGAATATCGCTTGTTCAGAATAAGCAACTGAATCGATTCCATTAATTTTTATACCATGTTATATTTTTTCTCAAATACATTTAGTGATTGTTGCAGTGTGGTTACTGAGCGTGCCACGCAGGTTACGTGTGAGCATGCCCGCGCAACAGCTTACGCCACAGGTCAATGCATCCGGCTTTTTACATAGATTCTTTACTTAAAAATACTGGACACGTGTATAGGGTATCGCATAAATAATAATGTTGTAAATGTTAGTTGCACGGCAAACTTTGCTTACGAGATCCAGGATCTGTGTGACGTCAGTATGACGCGTTGTTCGCATGTGGCGTTTATAGCTACAATCATATCAGTTTATTCAATTCAATTAAAAAAAAATAATTTCGGATTAATAAAACATAAATATCCATATAGTGTTAGTACAAGTAATGCTTAGCCTAATGTTAGTAATAAATTAACTAAAGTGGGTCTGGACTCGTATCGACCTACATAAGAGAGGCGAGCCCCATCGATCCGAAAACACATTCAGGATGCCATTGGAGGAGAAGCGCAAGCGCGCCATCATGGAAGCACAACGCTTCCGCATGATCATGGCGATCCCATCGACCCTCGCCTTCGCGAACATCTCTAACGCGCTACAGCGCCATGGCGACCTCAAGAGCACCCTGAATGTGTAATTATACTGTACACGTATTTGGAAAAAAACCTATATGTAACATTTCGATGGAATTAAAAAAAACATAATTATATACTTTTATTTTTATTTTTAATAAAGTAATCCACATTTCCACATACCTGGAGGCCATTCTTGACCATAAACGAAGATTTCGGACCTGGCAATATCCACCCGGTTCCATGTGAGGGCCAAAGAAAGCTGTTCGCTTGGCGACAGGTGCTGTGCTCTGAATAATGCTGTCAAGATGACCTGATCCAACTCTTGGACCTCCCCGCCTTCCGCACGCTCCTGGATTCGAAACACCGTGATCTGGAGAAGGAGATTATTTTTATTAGATAGGCGAGGTATAATAATCAGATAAAACCAACCCTCAATATAGTCACGTTGTGGATTACGGCTAGCCGATTCCGTAAAAATCTCGCAGTAGAAAGTTAGGTACTTAACGTTAGCTTAGAGCAATAATAGTGTCAAGTCTTTTTTTTTTGTTCTGGGTGGGAAGTCATCAAATAACCTCTCCCCCTCTGAAGGGCGTGTCAGACTTTTACTGACTAAAACCCACCCGTGTTTCATCACTTGCCTGTACGCCAGGGCCACAGTTTCTTTTTTAACTAACACGCAACCCTGACCCAAGAGGCATCGGCTTTTGTGGACTCCGTCACGAAGTGCTGACATCTCTTTGAGGCGCGCGTGAAACGCAACGCCGTCGACACGGCCTTGGTGCTTACCGAGCGGCGAGCTGCCCACTGCTCGCCGCCCGCAAACCCGCGCCTACGGTGGCCGGGAGTTCGATGTTGCCTCCCGACCAGGGCGTCTCCTGCGGCGGCTAAAGGCGTGAGGGCGCTGGGGTTCCCGCTACCTCACGCGCTCCGCCTCCTCCTGTGCCAGCATCACTGCTTCGCAGAAGGAGGTGACGGCCTGCCATGCACTCTCGCTCCAGACCATGGCCTGGACCAGGGTCGGACGCGAGTATAGCAAAATAAAATCAATAAGTAAAACAGAATCAGAATTTAATTCGAAGAACATAGGTGTATACATGAAACTCTTACATTAATTAAATGAGGGCTATGTTTTGCCATGAAGGATACAAATATTGAGATCATAAAATCATTAAAAACTAAAAATATAAATAAAGTACTTAACACAAATCTCACAAAAGATATTGGTAACTAATTGCAATATTGTTAAAAGGAAGGTCAATACTAAGCTTAATACCGACAGTTGTAAATCAAGTGAACAAAAATAAAATCGCAGTGTACAAAAAATTACGACCATTTTAATTAGGCGAACGCGTCAACCAATGAAGCTAGGTAAACTTGAATAATGATCGCATATTGTGTGACCCCGCACACACCTTCCAATCATATACGTAGAGGAAGCTGAGGTGTTTTACTCCATAAGAGCCGATACAGGCCTTTTTCCTACCAAACAAACAATATTTACATAAGGATTTAATTCCCTACGGAAAAACATAAGCACTTAGATCTGACGTCATTTCTATACGAGCGTCGGCCAAAAAAATAATTTTCGCAGAATATCACATCTTATTTTCATTGTCTTTCATTAAAGCCGATCCATACCCATAAAAGGCTCTTAAAAGGAATAAGGATTTTGAAGATTTGACAGCCTCCGTGGAGTAGCGGTAGCGAACGCGGCCGCTGCTTAAGGAGGCGCGGGTTTGATCCCCGCACAGTGCAAATATTTGTATGCATGAATATGAATATTTGCACTGGTCTGGTCGTGTCTCGGAAAGCACGTTAAGCCCTTGGTCCCGGTTGCCATACGAACATCTAGTGGCAGTCGTTACGGGTTGTTGGAGCCCTCAAAAATCTAACAATTGGTTTAACTGCAATGCTTAGATATCGCCTTCGGATTGTGGAGGTTAGACGGCAGTCGCTTCACGGAAAATATCGAAGTTTAGCCAAAATCAGCAGTTAGACTGGTAAACCGGACCCCAGACCCCAAAGCTGAAAAGCTACGGATGCGACTGGGATTAACGCTGAAATGATGATGATGGATTTTGAGGATTTAAATTATTCAGTTTATGAATGAAGAACGCTAGCTATTTTAACAAACGCCTAAAACGAATCAAGGGTGAACAACCGTTCATAGACACGGTGGAGCATACGGTGGAGGTCTGCCCGGCTTGGGTAGAGCACTGCCTTGTCCTCGTGCGACGATCGGCCGCGAACTCTCGCGCCCGGCCCTGGTCCAGGCCATGGTCCGGAGTGAGAGTGCATGGGAGGCCGTCATCTACTTCTGCGACGCAGTGATGCTGCCGTAGTGCCCGCAGGAGACGCCCTAGACACCCGACGCACAGGCAAGTGAAGGAACACAGGTGGGTTGTAGTCAAGTCTGACACTCATTCATCATTATCAACCTTTTTATCGTCCCACTGCTGGCCACAGGTCTCCTCTCATACAAAGAAGGATTGAGCGGAATCACCACGCTAGCCCAATACGGGTTGGCGATTTCAGACTTAAAGTCCAGGTTTCCTCAAGATGTTTTCCTTGACCTTCAGTCATTGGTGTCCAAGATATACTTAGAAAGTACATATAACTTTAGAAAAGTTACCTGCGCACTCATACTTGAGAGGCTGGTGTTTTAACCACTAGGCCACCACGACTTTTTCATGTTAGTTAGATATTATTTCAATAGCTCTTTTGTTCATTCCTGCTCTCAATGTACAGATATAAAAGAATGGGTCAACAACCTAATCGCAATATAATTCAAAAACTCCCTAATAACCTGGGAATTTTAATGATTTATTCTAATAAACCCGAGAAACGCAAAGAATTTAACACGAACTCAAATTAATTACCGATAAAGGGTTTGCTTGGGACAGATATTGGCCTTGAGAACCTACCTACGTAGAAGTCAGTTGCTGTCCTCAAGAAATTGATACATATTAGGCTGTCCCTTAGTTTTATTAGTCTAATAGATTTTTATTGATGGGAATCAGTGGCGGAATTAGCTCGCATAAACTAAAGGTCGAAGGTCAGATCGATCACGTAGATAAGGACACGCAAGCTGACCCATATGTCCGTTTACTGTCTTTAATTTATTAGGTAGGTACACTATGGCTTATTACTACTATACTAATACACATATTTCAGAAACTTGTGATTAAAAAGAGTGTGGTACAGGACTCTACATATATAGAACAACTTTTTCTATTAGAACAACATAATAAGGTCGCGCTTTTATGAAATTTGATACCTAATAGACCATAAAGTAAGAGACGGAAAATTATTTTATTTCACTATCCACGGTTGTTTATCAAGCTATACATTACTAGTATAAGTTGACTTGAGATTGTATGAAAAGCGATACAACGGGAGGGCAGCTAAAACTGGAAATGTATAAATTGATGTAAAGCCGTGTGTACGCGATTAATTTTCCCCAACAAGTTTTAATATAACTGTGCCCATTTATAAATTAACCTATAAATAACGATAGTCAACAATATTTTAGTTCAGATTAATCCTCACTAAAATACGTTATTTGCATTTCAGGGCGAAGCGTTTTGCCTCTTCTTTTATACGACATACATCGAAGGACTGGAACAATTTGCCAGCGGCGGTATTTCAGTCTGACTACGATTTAAGTGTCTTCAAGCCTAGAGTGAATAGGCTCTTAAACTAGCGCGCTGTCTTCAACGATTGCATCACTGCTTACCATCAGGCGGAATTGCGGTCATGCACTAGTTTATAACCAATAGGGTAGTTGACAAAAAAAACGAATTAGTCCTTCAGTCAGATTTCCAAAAAATATTAGACACGTATTTTTCCTTTTTTCATATAAACAAAAAATGAAGACGACACAGTGCGTTGAAAACTCATGTGACGTCACTGCACGCTACACTTTTTAGCGAGCAGTGACGTCACCAGCCACCACTCCTGATCTTTGATGCCTTTTATAAATATAAAACAAAATATACGTATCCAATATTTTTCTATAATCTGAATGACGGACTAAATAGAATTATTTTTTTTACCCAGGAAACATACCTATTATAAAAAAAAATTAAGACAAAACACAGAGAGTAGTGAACACAATGCCACGCCACCAATTATAATGTGAGCCATCATAACTTACAACCACAAATTAGCGAGGCTTAGAGCCAACAAACAGTTGTTTACGGAAATCCCGACAAGAAAAACAAATCACGATAAAGCTGGAGGGAAAATCACAACCAAAAAAGGATTTTAAAAGTTCGTCGTACTAACAAAGGCATTTAAAAATGGTGGAAAAGCGATATGATCAAATAATGGGGGTTCATTACCGATAACGGTTTTCCTGAGAGTATAAGTACATCCATAATATGTATGTTAAAACAGAAACAGTGTTAAATGAGACATAATTTCTTCAACGCTATATTTAAGTATTTTTGTTGTAAAAGTGTAACAGAACTCACATACCTTATTGTATTAGCTTACTTACACCCACGCAATAACGGATCTTGCAGATTAAAAAACAAAATAAAAAAGAATAACAATAAATAAAATTGAAACGAAATACTCATATCAAAACATTTAAATAATGCGTAACATCAATTTTTCAACTGAATTAAAAACGTCTATCTTCGATTTTTGAATCTGCGTAAATGGCGCCATAGACAATTTCCATATTTATTTCATGGATTTTATATAATATTTTGGTGTAGGTAGATATAGATCATTCTTCATTGCCAGTTTTCAAGTAATTTCAATGAAATTAAAACGCCGAAAGCGACAATACTTCGACTATTTAGTGTTACCTCAGTAAGTTCCTGTATCGATTGTCTGTCCGTCATTATAAACCAATACAACTAATTAGCGATATTATAAAAAACTTTGAATGATAGCTATCACACACGTATATACACACAATAGTTCCGAGCAACAAACCTATTTTGTGGCTAAATAATATGATTGTAGAAAATTGGTGCATGTGTCACAAAATTTGTTTTTAACAAAATTATGCAGCACGCACATCGGAAAGCTTTCAGATAGCCACAATGAAGGTCCTTAAATAGTATACTTTCTAGAGCTTAAAGAGGTTTATTTATTTTGAGGTGAGGATAATGACGTCGACACAAAGTGTTTATTTGCAATCGCAAAACTCATTATACATTTATTTCTTAAAAGTTTGTAATTGGCTTAAAGGTCCAGTAACCGAGCCAGAAATAAATTTAAAAAAAAAATTCTTAAAATGCCACAAGCAGCCAGCATAGACATATAGTAATGGACCTGCCGTACACGTATAATCTGCAGTATTTTTTTGGTTTGGAAAGAGTGAGAGGGATGGCCTATGCTTTCGGTCTAGCAGTATCTCTTTCCTCAGATTGATGATTTTGAGACAGATAAAGATAGACGAAACTTCGTTTCCACCTTTCTTTTGGAGTGCCACAATCCTCATCTCTAAGGCATTTCCATTAATATTATGTCGATGCAAGGAACCTGGCCACAAAACTACAGATAAAAAAAAACAATAAGTTCAAAGAGTTTTATTCAATTATTGTATCGTTTACCCATAAAAGCTGTAATGAAAATCAGTGTCAAAAGAAGTAAATTGATAGAAAGAAACCCTTTGTTAAAAGGCTTGAGTTAATTAAGTTAGCGGACTTCGTTTACTTAATCAAGTTGGAAGTTTGGTAAAGAAGTAGCTGAGGTATTTTATTTTTTCTTAATAATTTCCTAAATTTCTTTTAATAAAGCAGGATGCCGAATGATAGGGTTGTTTGTATGTTCTTTCTGCTAGCAGTAGCACCACATTATAGTCTTTAGGAGTTACAAGTACGTAATAGATTTTATCTACTCTCATATGAAAAAATTAAAAATATAAAACTATAAAGGAATTTATATTGACGTACTTTACCCATAGTATATCGAAAGGAAATTAAAAAATTAAATTATAACATTATTTCTCTAACAAAATAATGTTATAATATTTTTTTTTTCATTACCGTACAGATTACAAACCATAGATAGCACTATTTCATTTTTTTATCCGTGGCTGCGCGCGCTTTGGCGCGTGCGCGACGTACGTTTATACGTTTCTTTGCATTGCGAGTCGTTGTGTTTCGCTGAACACATAATTGATTCTTAAAATATATGAGATTAGATAAAGTAGTGTATGAAACTGTACATAATTAGGTATAACACACTCGCGTGATACTATTAAAAAACTCACTTCGCTCGTTTTTTAAACTCACACTCGTGCATAATATCCCTCATTATGTAACAGTTTCATAAACTACTATAACATAACAATCGCTCTCAATGGCTTTTTTTTTGACAGTTCGCTTTTTGGTATAAGGATTTATTGAAGTGAAAACTTTAGTGACGTTGAGCATTTTGTTGGATGGGGAAAAGTACTGAATTCGCGTCAGCGTTACCGACCCGACACCGTAATCGCTGTAAACAGTGAGATATACATAAATGTACTCTGTGTATGTTTAATGTATTCGCAACATCGTGATATACATAAATGTATCATCATCATCATTTTAGCCGAAAGACGTCCACTGCTGGACATATGCCTCCCCCAAGATTCTCCACGACGCCTCCCGCATCCAGCGGTTTCCCGCGCTCTCACCAGGACGTCGGTCCACCTTGTCGAGGGCCTATCCACGCTGCGTCTTCCGGTGGGTGGTCGCCACTCGAGAACCCGTCGGCCCCATCGGGCATCGGTCCTACGGCCTACGGGCAACGTGTCCGGCCCACTGCTACTTTAGTGTTGGAATTCTTCGGGCTATGTCGCATACTCTCGTTCTTATGCGGTTCTCTTCATTCCTGATTCGATCGCGCAGTGAAACCCCAAGCATAGCCCTCTCCATTGCCCTTTGAGTGACCTTGACATTATAAGATGGCTAAGGTATGTATAATGTATACATGGATAGCTTTAAGGCTCTGTTTAAAAAGTACAACATATATCCTTTAGCATAAATTAATATACATTATATTAAAGAAGTGTGTCTACTAGTACGATAACACTCTGAAATTTTTATTAATCATAGATATGTAAACAAGAGGAATGTCGCCTATAGAGACAGACATAGGCTCAGCTTGGTACAATGCAAGCTCGATTTGTACAAAAGAAATTCCTATGCTATGCCTATTAAGGTATATAATAAATTTCCAAACTCGTTTATAGAACTACCTTTACTTATATTTAAAAAAATGATTCAGTGGCTAAAAGAAAAAAAAAAATAGGTACAGGGTTAATTAATTTTTGTCTTATGTTGAAAGAAATTAATGTCAATAAATTTGGTTTATTTATATTTTACTTATTCTAATTTGACATTGACTTAACAGCATCAATTTTATTTTGACATTATAATAATAATCTTGGACATTTCAATTAATATTATACAATATGACATTTTATAAACGACAAGTTTCGCCTTCTCCTTTATACCGCGTACATCGAGGGACTGGAACAGTTTGCCAGCGGCGGTGTTTCCGTCGGACTACAATTTGAGTGTCTTCAAGCCTAGAGTGAAAAGGCTCTTAATAAACTAGCGCGCTTTACCATCAACGACTGCGTCACTGCTTACCATCAGGCGGGATTGCGGTCAAGCGCTAGTTTATAATTTAATTTAAAAAAAAGTTAGCTTCCTTTCGTAGTCGTCCAATTCCGTCCTTTTTTAAAAAAATATATTGACATCTGATAAATTATGGATCAAATGTAAATTTAAATATTTACACCAAATCTGATGGTAGAATGTAAATGTAGCCCATTTACATTTTCTTTTATTTATATGAACAACATACTATTTTTGTACACCTACATCCTTGCAAATATAGTATAATTATATTATTATTACAAAGACGCAATCTACAAGATTATTTTTAGGGTTCCGTGGCCAAATGGCAAAAAACGGAAGCCTTATAGATTCGTCATGTCTGTCCGTCCGTATGTCACAGCCATTTTTTTCCGAAACTTTAGGAGCTATATTGAAACTTGGTAGGTAGATGTATTCTGTGAACCGCATTAAAATTTTCATGCAAAAATAAAAAAAATAATAATAAATATTCGGGGCTCCCCATACTTAGAACTGAAACGGAAAATTTTTTTCTTCATCAAACACATACGTGTGGGGTATCTATGGATAGGTCTTCAAAAATGATATGGAGGTTTCTAAAATATTTTTTTCTAAACCGAATAGTTTGCGTGACAGACACTTCCAAACTGGAAAAAAGTTGGTCCCTCTCCCCCCTCTAACTTCTAAAATAAGAAAATGAAAAATCTAAAAAAAAACATATGATTTAAATTACTATAAAAACTACCAACGCAAATTGTTTGAACGAGATCTAGTACGTAGTTTTTTTTAATACTTCGTAAATCGTAAACCGCTTATTACCGCGTAATCTTTCATACAAGTAACTTAAATCCTTTAATTTCATAAATCACTGGTACGGAACCCTTTGTGCGTGAGTCTGACATGCACTTGGCCGGTTTTTTGTTTATACGAAACCTGAATATAGTTTGTTCAGAATAAGCAACTCAATCGATTCCAATCATTTTTACACCATGTTATATTTTTTCCAAAATATAAAAATTTAGAAATTGTTGCAGTGTGGTTACCGTGCGCAACAACAAATTTCACGTCGCGCTGCTCCGCTGTAGGCGAGAGCGGGCGAGCGGCGCGCTGACAATATTTTTAGGGACAACCAGGTAACATGACTGTGAGTTTTCATGATAGCTTCTTGAAATTTTGTAGATAAATTCCTTACGTACACACGTGTTTCGGGTTTAGCATATAACAACATTTTATATGTAAGGTAAGTTCACCAAATAAGGCCTACCTTATTTTTTTTATTACCTAACTGACAGGTTTATAATAAAAATGCACTGGTAATTTGAAATAGTTATAATTATTTATTAAACTTTGTAATAAATGCAACGAAATCCCCTTAGTAACAAAAATCACACTTTTGTGAACCTAAATAACTAAAATGTCACTTTGGCCTTATTGAGAACACCATGTCTTAATAAAGCCTCAATAAAAACAAGTAAGGATTCAACTTCTTAATTAATACAAAACGTTGTCGGTACTTAAATTAATCTAATGAGATCATATTAATTATTTTAGGCATTTTAAATCAGACTTAACGAATTTCTCATCATATAAACGTGTTAAAATAATTAGCCCTTTTCATCTATTTCTTTAAACAATCTCCTGAACAGTAAAATATTTTATCAGCGGGTGTGAGTCCAACACACACCTCATGATACCAAACACCACAACTAAGACATTGTCGCATATCATCAACTCGATCTTCTTTACAAGCTGGGCAGTACCAAGAAGGTTTGTTGTCGTTACGTTTCAGTTTAGATCCCGTAAGCTTATCTGCTGTCAAAGAAGCAGTCTTTACTGAGGTTTGTTTTCGCGTTGCAGCAACTGCAGCTTGTGCAGGTATATAGCCAGTAACTGAATGTGATTTTGGTGTCTTTGTGTTAATTGTTATCACGGAAGACGTGCCAGGAACATCTTCTGCTCTTGACGATGGTACAGTAATTTGTGATGTGGAATTTATAGCATTGTTACCAAACAAATCTTTTGTCACCTCTTGAGCCCTGTAATTCAAAGACTTCTTGCGTGGAGCAGCCGCTGCAACTTTAAACTTAGGAGTTGGTAAAAATCCATGAATCTCACAAGTGGTTGATTGGTTGTCTATCTTATGTGGAGTTCTAGCATTAGGATTGTTTAACAGCAAGGACAGTGGCAAATTCTCAGTATCTGTGCCTGACCCATCTGAATCTTCCACGTTTGCAGTCGAAATATCTTGTTCGCCCGTTCTATCAGATAAGACAGAAATATTCTCACTGTTTGTAGGATTTGGAAGTTCTGACAACGCAGAAGGTGCAAACGCCTCTTCAGGAATAGCATCTGGGTTATAAGGATATAACCCTGTAGCGCGAAACCCATTCGAGATATTGGTAATAGTCATACATTTAGGCCATACTTGTGAAAGTATGACATTGAAGCTTGTCTTGTTAAGGGTTCTTTCGGGATGCTGACTGACGTATTTAATTAACTCTTGGTCCCAATGGTGCTCAAAAGAACGGTATACAGATTTATCCATAGGCTGTAGCTCATGTGTAGTGTTTGATGGAAGACAATATAAAGTAATACCACACTTTTCAGCTTCCTCGACAATAGTATAGTCCAGGTGGCATTTTGCACCATCAAATATGAGGAGACATGGCCCTGATGTTCTGTATTTATTCAAGTGATTAATAAATTCTATGAAAGTTCCAGTCGTCATGCTTCCTTTTGGCGTCATCTTCACCAGGGAGCCTGGAGGCAAATTATCTTGGAATTCTGGCTTTAGTCTCTTGCCCTTGAATAATATCATTGGCGGAATAGCTGATCCTATAGCATTTCCACAGCCTACCACAGTCACACTTTCAGCATGCTCATTTGCTATTTGATGAACTCTCTTTCTCCCTTTGGCTGTCAGAACTTGCTGCTGATGGTGCAAAGATATGCGACAATTTTTTTCATCAATGTTGTAAATGCTTTCAGGTTTATGTTCAATTCCAAGTCTATCCAGTACGCTTTTATATTTGGAAAAGTGATCACCAACAATAATTTTATTTAATTTTTGTGCACGAGCTGGATTCATCATCTGTGCTTTACGACGTGCTAATTCCGGGTGTCGTTTGAGGAATAGTCTCAACCATTTCTTCCCCGCAACATTTTTGGCATCATTGAATGTGTTTGGAATTTTTTTAACTTTACAAAATGAAAGAGCCTGTATGCGTAACATCTTCGAAGTCATTGGCACTCCAACATCAGCCAAACGTACGATTCTTCTGACAAGTCCAGCTTCTTGTTCTGCAGTCAATATAGCCGACCGACCTAGCTTTCGTGTAGTCGAACCACTCGCTAGATGGTTACGTAGGGTCCTTCTTGGGATGTTGTATCTGGCTGCAGCAGCATATGTGGATAATATACCCCTTTCAACCATTTCAACAGCGCTTTTCATCTGTTGCGACGTCCATAAAGCTCTTTTTTTCCTTATGGTAGAAGTTGGTGATTCGGTTTCCATGATGTTACTGGAAACAAATGTTTATTATTTTACTGTGATACGTTTCTATCTGTCTTAAAACATTGTCCTAATAAGGCCTGTACCTGTACCGTTATAAGGCCTATACACTTTTTTTATAGGCTTTATTAGGACATGGCACCTGGGTAAACAAAACAACCATTATATGGAATGCAGCGACATTACAGCATTTTCACTTATGCAAAAACATAGCTTAACGTATAATTATCTTATAGACAAAACACAGCACACTTTGTACGAATAAAAATAAAAATACTTACTTTTTACTCGGCCACAATTTTATAAAAACAAGCGTGCGTTCCGCGTCCTGGTTGGTTTCGACTGCAAGTCTCAACACGCTCGCGGCACGGGCTACCTGCTGCGCTTGTGTGCGTTAGATAGCGTACACGCACACATTTACAAACATTGGCGGCCATTTGAAATCGTTAAGCGGGAAAATTTAAACGTAGGCTTTATTAGGACATAGGCTTTATTTAGGTCTGCTACCTTATACCAAAATTAAGTCACCGCTTTCTTTTTGTTAACTAAATGGCTCAGTTTGTGGTTTGGTTTGTTTGGTCTGTATGCTTCTGTTGGTCAGTCCCATAAATGCCTTTTTTATTAGTTTAATTTGAATGGTTCGGGACTGCGATAATTAGTGGTGGCACAATGATATAGTATTGCACCAATTTTTTATTCATTACTTAAAATTGCCGTCCTCTGAAACTGATGAAATCGTGTGAATCCTCTGTTTACTCGTAATTGGTTGCCAATCATCCAGTATCAATTAACCAGGTAGGCAGTTTTGAGGTGAGGAATAATGACAGCTGATATGCACTCGTAAAGCACGTTGATGTGTTCTCGGTAGACTTTAAATGACTGCTTGACTAGAAAACTGAACTGTATGTTGTTCAATGTTTCAAGTCCCTTTATTATGTTCATAATGCGAGGCAAAATCTTCGATCTCTGTGCATTTTGACTTTTTTTAGCTGGTTTGTCAAGTTTGGTTGCGATTAACGGGAGAAAAGTACATCTATACAACAGAAATAATATATACGCCTAGCGGCCGCCAGCGACTTTGTTCGCGTGGATTTAGTTATGCTCCGCTCCTATTGGTCGCAGCGTGATGTTATATAGGCTTCCTGGATTAATGGGCTATACAATGCAAAAAGAATTTTTCAAGTCGGACCAGTAGTCTTTGAGATTAACTCGTTCAAACAAACAAACAAACTCTCCAGCTTTATATATTAGTATAGATGATAGATATCTAATCGTTGTTCAATTATTCGCGTCTAGACATAATTTCATTTCATTTCGCAAACAGCGCTTAAAGATGTTTATATGAAAATGTTAAACTTAACTGTTCTTTTGACGTCTACTTGAAAACATTTTGAGAATAAGTAGCTACTTGAAAAGGAGTTTCGGTTCTCTATGTAATAAACTTAAGCCAACCACTCAGATTTGATGTCGTGGATGTTTAAACGGTAACTAAGGAGAAGGCTTTGGGCTCTTTACAAAATATTATCTTAAGTTATAAAATTCAGGGAACCGAATTATGTTGTCGACAGCCTCTGTGGGGTAACGGTAGCGAACGCGGCCTTTGCGCCAGGAGGTGCGGGTTCGATCCCCGCGCAGTGCACATATTTGTATGCATGAATATGAATATTTGCACTGGCCTGGTCGTGCCTCGGAAAGCACACTAAGCCATTGGTCCCGGTTGCAATACGAACATCTAATTGCAGTCGTTACGGGTTGTTGGAGCCTCAAAAGTAAAACAATTGGTCTAACTTTTTTTTTACATATATACCTGAACCTAAACATACACATATTAACTAGCGACCCGCCCGGCTTCGCACGGTTGCAATGCTGATACTAAGTGTCCTTATGATGTGCAAGCTTGTAATTAGCAAATTGTACTGTCAAATAATGATTTTCATGGTAAAATTAGTCTGTAAGCTTTCTGTAATAATAAAATATAAACAAATAAGTATTATCAATTTTCGTACATGATTATTTGCCGGCAACTAAACAATACAACCCCTGAAGCTGGGATGGACCCACTCACTAATAAATAAATCACTCAATGACGAGTTAAAACTCTACGAAAGAGATAACAAATTAAAACATAATCTGACAAATATTTTGTTTTGATTTTACTTCTTCGTACTCTCCGCCAATCGGCGTCCAATTGAGAAGAAAAAGGAATCACCAAATAGTATTAATAATTCATTATTATACTCTTCTATGTTAAAAAAATATTTGAATTTTTTGAAGAGTTCATCTTTAGATTTTTTTAAAATTAATTGTAGGTAATACAATATCGACAGTTAGTCAGACAGACAATAGTGGTTGTCTAGTGGTTAAAACACCAGCCTCTCAAGTATGAGAGTGCAGGTTCGATTCCAGGTCAGGCAAGTAGGTACCAATGCAATTTTTCTAAGTTATATGTCGTTTCTAAATATATCCTGGGCACCAATGATTAATAATAAGGTGAAGGAAAACATCTTGAGGAAACCTGGACTCTAAGTCTGAAATCGCCAACGAGCAAGCATGGTGGTTACGCTCAATCCTTCTCTGTATGTGAGGAGACCTGTGCCCAGCAGTGGGACGATAAAAAGGTTGATGATAAATACAATATTATGCAGAAGCTCAAAGTAATAGCGTTTTAAAGTATGTAGCAGTACCTACAAACGCCACAAAATGAACGACACGTCATACAGACGTCACACGAATTTTACATCTCGCAATCGGAGTTTACCGTGCAATTAGCATACATACAACTTGCCAATTTCAACCATCGAGCAAGTGGCCCAACAGACATAACACCCGTCTGGTCGGAGGAACCTCTCTTTTCTACGGAGGATGAGTGAACTTTACTCCCTGTTCCTCATGCCTTCACAAGTATATACCGAAACTGTTTTCATCATCATCATAATCATCTACAGCCCAACTTCGCCTACTGCTGGATCTCGTTTTTCTTGTAATCTAATCACCATGCTCCTGCGTCAGCCTCATCTTTTATTTTGCTAACACTTCGTCACTGTTTTAAAACTTATATTATATTCTTAAAATAATGTAGTGATTTCAGAACTAAATTAAACTTCTTCTTGAAGACATACTTAGGTACTAAAGTTACTGCAACTGCAGACATAATGTCAGAAACAGTGAAGTGGAGTCACCTTACCATTTATATGAATTTCAGAATGTTCGGAATTAGCGAGGCGTAACCATATCTCGCTAATGTAATGCTTTGGAAATAAACTACAACTTCACTCTATGTATTTTGCACAGACTTTCGACGTCTATTTTGTACAGACTTTCGACGTCTATTTTGTACAGACTTCCGACTTCTTTTTTGTGTAGACTGCTACGTCGGTGTAAATCATCACTTGGCTAGTCTTTCTATGTTGAGGTCGGCTATCAGTGTAACCGGATGGAGCTGAAGAGATATTAGTATTTTACAAGGAGCTTGTACTGTTTTTGAATCCAAATCTAAAATGAATGGAGCGGCCAAGCGGCTTCGGCGAGGGAAAATATTTTTTAGCTTCGATCGTGAACTGTATTTATAAAAATAAAGAAATGAAAATGATGTTACTGTCGCGGAAAACGCTTAGCCTAGGGCGGGGCTTGCCGTTCGCCTCTCCCTGGCAACCATGGTGCGAGCGATGGTTGAAAGCGAGAGTGCATGGGAGGCTGTCGCCGACCGTCATGCGAGACCGTCCTCTCGCAGAAGGAGGCTGCGGAGAGGGAGCGGGAAGAGGATGCTCTTACCGCTCCCCTCCGGCGTAGACGGGCGGGGCGAAGAAGGCGGGGGACGAACCCCCGTCTCCTTTAGCCCCAGAGTGTGCTACCCGCACATTGCACCGGTCACCACGTCTGGGGATTACTCCGGTACCTGGGTAATCCCCCTTTGGCGCGGAAACCGGCCTTAACAAGGCCGGTAAGCCCTGAGAGTGGCACGGCGATTAGGCCTTCGGGCCGATCCCGTGTCACTCTCAACGCAGGGCCCGAGGATAACCGAGTGGTTTTAGTGGGTATTCCCGGCTCCGGCTGGGCCCCACACACGTCCGCCGCCTAGCTACCGGCAGGTATGGTGCGTAAAGGCATTTCCACTCGTTAAAAAAAAAAAAAAAAGGGCGGGGCTTGCCGTTAGATCAATAGCGAAACAGCGCCACCTCACGGGCGGCAGAGGCATTACATGGTGTAGGTTTTTGGGTAGGAGTTAGCTACTACATTCTACGCGACAGTTCCTTTTTCACAAACAATGACAGATGGCGTCAACCATGTACCATTCCTCATTTTAATGTTTGACTTGTTCTAGCGCACAAAATATTCGTTACATCAGTAAGCAAAAGACAAATTTTACTTGCGAATTGGCCTCAGGATAATAAGTTTAATTCTCGCAATTAACATTCAAAATCTAGTCGCAATAGTTGCAGTTTCAATTCAGCAATAAACAAATGTCAAAAAGTTGAAAGTTACTACTCGCGCTAGCTAACTGTGCACCTCGCTGTATGCAGCCCATATACAGTATTTTAAGAAAACCCTGTCCGACCCGTGAAGGTGTTGTTAGGTATCGATAACTGATTCTACTAATGGATACAAAACCGGGCTAAACTTAAAAAAAAAATCCCCCTAAAAAAATTAATATTATTTCGCAAAAGGTGGTAACTTAATAAATATGCGTTCACCCTTCCGCGGGCGGCGGGCGGCAGGGCACGCGGCACGTGGTCGCATCGCTATTCGCTCATAATAATACCGGTGTTGTCACTTTTTTAAAATTACCAAATTTCGGGGAAGTTGGAATTAATTCGCGGGAAAAAAAGATTATTTCAAAATTCATTTGCATTGGTACTATGATGATTACGTAAAATTTTATATTATATTTGGTCATGTGTTTACCTAACCTTTATTATCCTTATGGGTCGGACAGGGTTTTCTTAACATACTGTATATCAATTTAATTGCAAAACGTCATGAGTAAAATCACCAAAACGACCATTTATTAACATAAACAAAATGTAATTTATATTTTTTAACATGATTCTCATTTTTTACAAACAGTACCGTCTGAATGACGTCACAGAGCGAGATGCACAGTTAATTCGCGCGGGTTATAGAGGTATTTTTGTTTGATTTGGACTGAGATCAGACTGTGATGAGAATGATGATGAACTGATGAAATCATGAGAACCTCGTGAAAGCCGAAAAAGATCAACAAATCAAGAATCTTGAGTTAGCTCGCGAGGTTGTCGTCGACTTATGGACTGTGCATATGAATTTAGCAGTCATTGTATCAATAGTGTCATTCAATGTGAGCAGCTTAATAGCCTCGACCTTAGGAAGAGGCAAGATGCTATCCTTAATACCTGAGGAGGCTCTCGTTAGGCAACAAGATCAAGGGCTTGATTCAGAAAGCGTTACTTCTCTACACTGCTCGTATTGTCAGGAGGTTCCTCTCTCTGGAGCCCTGGATCTTAGCTCTTATAATCTAATATGTAATTTATATGTGAATGTTTACGCTAGTTTATCGGTCAAGTCCGATTGTTAGTTAGTCGAGTTTGATCGACGGCGCGACCGGTAGGGATGAGCGTAATTTAGTATTGTCTATGGTGACGCGCCGCCATTATAACAACGTGTTGAGACCCCGCCGCGTACGGCGGGCCGTTGCTTGAATTTCTTGACGGAAAAGCTCGCGTGCGTGGCACGTTCGGACGAGTGAATTTCGAGAAATAAATACCACCGGCCGCGTTGTGGATAGTTTGTCGCGATTGTTGCCCGTGTTTTGAAGTATTTACTTGAACTATAAAACGTAACAGTGCGTGTGTAAATTGAGTTGAATTTGAATCGGAAACGTGGTTTCATTGGCGATCTTTGTCGGGCGTGATTGACACTGCTAAATAACTTCTTACGTTGGTGAGCTTTGGTGCCCTATTAAGGGAACTTGGTGTGTCGACTGGTATGGGACAGTCAGTGAATTTGAAGACATCGGACGTCATTGTAAGGTCGGCGCGCGCGTCGACCTCGCCGGACTTCACTTCGCGACGGAGCACACTGAGTCCCAGGTAAGTCCCGTAGATTTACCAGGGTGTGGTCGGAGATTAATTTACTTGTGGTGTAGGCCGACCTTGTTTGTTGAATAAGCCGTGACAAATGCGCGGTAGATGTACGTGCTTTACTGGGGCGCGTCTACAGTGAATATTTTGAATCAAAGGAAATAAAACTAGTACATTAGTATACATATAAACAAGCTATACCTTACTACAGCAGCATTGTAAGGCAAGAGCATATTTATATTCTACAACACGGCGCAGGAATAAGCAAAGCTAGCTTTATTATTAACTGGTAGGAGCCAAGTATGTATTTATTGCACAAACGTGTTCAGAAAACGGTGAAAGAAACTTTGGTTCACCTGCAGTTTTCTAGGCAGTGTATATACACATGGTTAAATCATCAACTGTATTAATCGTCTATTCTATTTGTTTACGCTAGTTTACCGATCGGGTCCGATTGTTAGTTAATCGAGTCGATAGATGCCCGATCGGTACGGGCTAGCGCAATTAGTATTGTCTATGGCGACGCGCGGCCGCCATTATGCAGACAACGTCTTGAGACTCCGTCGTGGACGGGGTCCGTTGCTTGAATTAAAAAAACGTCTTGAGACCCCGTCGCGTACGGGGTCCGTTGCTTGAACTTTAAATTAAAAGACAACGTTTTGCGACCTCGCCGCGAAGGGTCCGTTGCTAAAATCTTGACGAAAAACTCGCGTGCGTGGCACGTTCGGACGAGTGAATTTCGAGAAATAAATACCACCGGCCGCGTTTTGGATAATTTGTCGCGATTGTTGCCCGTGTTTTGAAGTATTTACTTGAACTATAAAACGTAACAGTGACGTCTGTAAATTGAGTTGAATTTGAATCGGAAACGTGGTTTCATTGGCGATCTTTGTCGGGCGTGATTGACACTGCTAAATAACTTCTTACGTTGGTGAGCTTTGGTGCCCTATTAAGGGAACTTGGTGTGTCGACTGGTATGGGACAGTCAGTGAATTGAAGACATCGGATGTCATTGTAAAGTCGGCGCGCGCGTCGACTTCTCCGGACTTCACTTCGCGACGGAGCACACTGGGTCCCAGGTAAGTCCCGTAGATTTACCAGAGTGTGGTCGGAGATTGATTTACTTGTGGTATAAGCCGACCTTGTTTGTTGGATAAGCCGTGACAAATGCGCGGTAGATGTACGCGCTTTGCTGGGGCGCGTATACACTATTTATACTAAATGTACAAATCGCCCTTACTATTGCCCTCAGTAGGGTAATAGTAAGATTCATTGCGTTATTTACGTTGTTCAGCAGATAAATTTTTGAACCTTAGAAGCAATGGTATAGCAGTATCTTTCAAAACGATTTAGATTGCGATTAATAGCGTGATACGCAATCATGATATCATCACATGTGATGATAGTGCACAAAGAAACAACACATTATAGAAAACAAAAAAGTGCTATTAAGAGCATACAATAGGGATGTATCCAAGGTATGAAAATCAAAAATATAATTAGTCCATCTTGTAGATAATAAAAAAATTAAAACTCATATTTTTTATTTTGTGGAAATTACCAATAACTACTGAGATATAGCGTATTAAAGTTACGGAGTGGGGGCTAATTACTTCACGCCGTGCTATATTTTGTACCACGGCGTGACATCATGCGACATTTCAAATCAGTATATTTTCCTAAGTATTTGAATAAAAGAAAAACTAAAAAATACGTGTTCAATATTTTTTATAAATCTACCTGATGGACATTAAATTATTTTTTAGGATACAACCCAATTATACAACTTGTAAGTGAAATGGATCTGTGGAGGTAAAAGGAACAGGGTGTAAAACTCACTCATCCTCGATAGAAAAGGGAGGATCCTCCGAGAAGAGGGGTGTTATGTCTGACGGGCACTTGTCCAACGGTTGAAGTTGGAAAGTTGTATGTGCAAAGTAAACTCTGCTTGCGAGATGTAGAATTCGTGTGACGTCAGTATGATGTGTTTTTCGTTTTTGTGGCTACAGAACAAACAAATTATTGTTTAAGCAAATTCATATATTGCTTTGGGAAATAGCTACCGAAATAAAGCTCATCCAGTATCATAATGAACGTAATACACTATTAAGTGCACTATTGAACGCATCATAAACCCTTTCAACGAAGAGTTATTTCTGTAATTATCATTTAGCAGTAAAATGATACCGTAAAACTCGAGGACGGCAACGCAGCGGTTACATTGGTTTGAATGAAGGCTTCCTCAGTTTGTATGCATACATTACTAAAAACATACAAGGCTATCTTTCATATTAATTGCAGCCGAAAAACATCTAATAGTGGACATATATCTCTCCCAAACATCCCCACTTCGACCGGCACCCTAATTACGTAATACACTATGACTATCTGTTGGAATCGATCTAAGTCTTGCCACCAAGCGATTCATCGTGTTCCGGCATGATGTCTGGTGAAGCCGTACGGAGGACGGGTCTGAGCAGTTGTGTTGCGATGTGTGCCGGCTACGCCAAATGTTGTTGTGTCGGGAGTTTGGTCGTGGAGGGTCTCCAGATCAATCTCTCTCTGGGTTAAACATTGCATCATCTCGCTCAACTGCCGCCTTCTTTCCTACTTACTTAGTTTTTTGAGTGAATGGGCTTATTAAACTAGCGCGCTTTACCATCAACGATTGCATCACTCCTTACCATTAGGCGGGATTGCGTTCAAGCACTAGTTTATAAATATATAAAAAAAAATAAGAATCATTTCGAAGTATATTGCTAGTCCATTGCTCCATATGTTCGATAAATGTGTCTGCTCAACAACGTAAATAACGCAATGAATGTTGTTGAACTGTCAAAATGATACCCATTACTACTGATAGTGTGTAACGCAATTACCCTAATGTTCCTTGCTTCTCGCATCCAACGGGTTTCTGCGGTTTTAACAAGGCCGTCTGAAAATATATTCAGTAATATCAAATATTACCAAATATATTTTCCCGGTCTGATTCTCATATTCTTTGTAAGCCACATAGGTATTAATTTGATACGGGTGTCCCTATGCTTATGATTTGGGCACAGTTCCAATTTTGGACTGAAATTGGAAAAACAATAGTAAACCACCACTATTGCTACCCGGCTTAGTACTCAAATTATAATACCAAGAAGGATCAGCACAAGTTACTGACTTGGTTGAAGGTACCTTCAACCGTACATTGTAGATATGAAATAGTTTGTATAACAAATTATATCTACAATTGGTTTTTGTAAATATGAAGATAACCAATTTAGCAAATAACTTGCTGTACAAAAAATAATCCGCGATATAAGTAAAATTTTGAACATGAAAGACTGTAATTTAAATGCTAAGTTTTAACTTAACACAGTAAAATTTTAACAAGAGTGGCAATAAAAGTGCAGGTCCCAGAATATCTCCCTGCAAAACGCCTTCGTTGGCTGCCGCCCCGGGTCGTCCATTAAACGTACTAACGAGACACGCCCATCAATTGGACCTTTCCATTATGCTGCAAACGAACTCTGAAGGAGACAATCATATTTTTAAGCAGAATTCTTCATTATTTCATATTATCTGACGTTGTTGATGACACTAAACTGTTAATTCTGGTTGCGAGTCGTTTTAATTTTAATTGAAATGAAATGAAATGAAATGAAATGAAATCGTTTATTAAGCAAGTAGGATCACCGATCACTTTTACACGTCATATGTTTTTTTTTTCTTCTTCTTTTTTTTTTTTTTTTTAAACTAGATGAAGCCGGCATTTCCTAACTGACTACCTCTGAGAAGAAATAGCCGAAACAAACTCAGGGATCATCGTCTTTTTTAAAGTCCAGACATTAAAAATGAAAATGTTTACAATAATTTACGTTATAATTACGCATATTGCTTAATAACAATGCTTAACAGAGCGAGCAGCTCAGTCCCAAGCCTCTCTATCCTCTAAATAATCTGAGATTTTATAATACCCCTTTTTGCAAAGTTTGGCCTTTATATAGGTTTTATATCGTTTAATGGGTAAGTTTCGAATGTCCATGGGAAGCTTGTTGTAAAAGTGTATACATTGACCCATGAACGAGTTGCCTACTCTGTGGAGACGAGTGTGATGTACAGCAAGATTGTGTTTGTTCCTGGTATTTATATTATGAACATCGCTTATTTTCTTAAAATTAGATATATTTTTATGTACATACATAAGATTTTCAAATATATATTGCGAAGCTACAGTCAGAATGTTCACCTCTCTGAATTTTTCTCTAAGAGAATCTCTAGGACCAAGGTTGTAGATGGCTCGAACAGCCCTTTTCTGTAAAACAAAGATGGTATTGATGTCCGCACAAGTTCCCCAGAGAAGAATCCCATAAGTCATAAGACTATGAAAATAACTAAAATAAACAATTCTGGCTGTATTCACATCAGTTATCTGTCTAATTTTCTTAACAGCATAAGCGGCAGAACTGAGTCTACCCGACAGCTTCTCAATGTGAGGACCCCATTGTAACTTGGAGTCAATAGTCAATCCAAGAAAAACTGTCGACTCGACAGGGATCAACTCTACTCCATTCAGTTGAACATTGGTACTTAACTGCCTGACATTTGGCGTAGAAAATTTAATGAATTTAGTTTTTTTTTTTCATTCAAAAGAAGGTTATTTACATTAAACCAATGGACAACTTTCGAAAGTGCATTGTTAACTTCGTCAAAATTTGCTAGCTGACGCTTGACTTTAAAAACAAGAGAAGTGTCATCCGCGAACAATACTATGTTGTGATTATCCCTCACGTGATGAGGTAAGTCATTATGCTCCTGGTTTTATAATAATAATGGTATGTCCGTTGTTTGTTTGCTTGAATATAATATCCAAGTCCTTCAATTGGGTTGTATCCTAAAAAATAATTTAATGTCTATCAGATAGGTTTATAAAAAATATTGTAAAAGTATTTTTTAATTTTTCTTTCATTCAAATACTTAGGAAGATATATTTGAATTGAAATGCCGCATGACGTCACGGCGTGGTACAAAATATACCACGGCGTGACGTAATTAGCCTCCACTCCGTAACATTAATACGCTATATCTCAGTAGTTTTTGGTAATTTCGACAAAATGAAAAATACGGGTCTTATTTTTAAGCTATTGCATAGCTTCTATCGCGGGCCTTGAGCGCGGGGACCGAATCCAGAAATTCCGTAACGAAAAAACCTCACGCTCCCCATCGTCTAACGTCGTTTCAGTTCGGCAGTCTTCGGCACGGTATGTTTGTGTGCGTGCGACTACATCTTTTGAAAACAATTTATAGATTTTCAAAAAGAGCATGCATATTGCAGGGCGCGAACTCAGTCCTACACACTTGCCATGTTACTGATAGTCGCAATGTGCTAAACTTACGATTAATTTTCTCTCTGAAATAGGTCTTCTATAGAGATATGTCATAGACGTCATCGACGTTGTCATGGCTACCTTAAAAACTTTTCATATAATTAATTATTAAGTACTTTTATTCAAATTAATTTAGTAGTGTTTTTATAAAATAGCTTTTTTTTTTAACGGAAAAGCTAAGATGAATGTCATGCTAATTTTTCATTGGACTTTTAAATTATTTATAGTGTTGTTTACTAAATAAAAGCGCGTGATTTTATAGAGTAAAAAGTGCTCACGCGACCGTTTTTTCAATTGTTGCAAGAATTCAAAAGACTGTCTTTAAATAGTGTTCAGACGATTCCTCAAAGTGTATTAGATTTCATTAGTAATAGAAATGGCATTTCAATAATGACTTTCAACTGCCAGTCTAAATAGTCATAAATACGATTTACAAGATTCAGTTACGAGACAAACAAATGTGTTACTTCTTACCGAAACTTGCATGACGCATGATAATCCAATTGAAATACCTAATTTTAATTGTATTGTTCAGTTCAAGCGAGATACTGTTTCAAAAGGTGGGGTAGCTATTTACCAAAATAAAAATGATATTACTAATATTATGACTCCGAATATTGAAATAAATATTGCACACGTTAGCGATGTTAATGTTAGGCGCTCAGTTGTTGGAGATATTTGTGCGTGCTTATGCAAACTTAGAAATGGCCTACAAATAGTTATGGTAGCAATTTACATTTCTCCGAATCCAAAATTGGACGAGGTAGAGCATTTTATTCATCGCACTTTACTGGAGTAACTCGAGTGGCTCGAAAATACTTGAAACAAATGGTAATAAATTTCCACTTATCTTGGCTGGCGATTTCAACATTAACTTCGCTGATAAAAAATCAGAGCGGTGGACAACTTTTCTATCAAAAACATTGAATTTGAAAATGAATAATGATCCACAAAAGTCCACAACAAAATATGGGACCACCATTGACGCGGTATTTTCTAGGTATTTAGAGGATATTAAGTCGCAAACTTATGTTTCTTATTTCAGTTATCATAAACCTATAGTTTCAATGATAAATATTCCTGAATAACCAACAGCTACTGTAAGGTAATAAAACCCACATGTATTGTAAAATAATAAAAATATTTTAAATAATATTAACTTTTTATTTATTTAATAAAAGAAAAATTTGTTTTCTTACCGGTCACCACGCTCAAAAAGTGTAACTTGAATTAATATCAAAGAAAAAAAAAACTGCATAAATAAAATAAATAAATAATTATAATTGCATAAATTGATACAAAATGCTATGCAATAGCTTTACCGCGGCAGTCCCCGAGTGCCACACGTCTTTTTTTTTTTTATTATCTGTAAGACTAATTATTTTTTTGATTTTCATACCTAGGATACATTCCTATTCGTGATAACACTCGTTTACATTGTGAGGACTGGAGTTTGTAATTAGTAGATTGGTTAGACGACATTGTTTGTTTAAACTGTATTTATGAATAAACTATAGAATGTAGCTCAATGTGCTTCTTTTTTATGCCTAGCGACTTTAATCTACTCTATCATTAGTTTTATATGCTTATTTATTGGAAGTATTGTTTGTCAGTAAAGTATACTTTGGTAATACTTAGTGATCTTATTTTATTTTTTGGGAACTTTAATCTCTCCTGCGAAATATTGCAAAAAATGCAAACATGCACTGCTATTGCGGTGCATGTTTGCTGACGCGTAAGAAAGTTGCGTCAGTGGTGCGACGAATACGGAGGAGGCGGAATAGGTTCCTGAGCAAGTGAAGGAACACGGGTGGGTTTTAGTCAATAAAAGTCTGACACACCCTTCCGCTCCGCCCAGAGCAGGAGAGGTCATTTGTTGATTACCCATCCCAAACAAAAAAAATAAATAAGATAATTGACCAGAGAACCGACATCGTTTTGCTGCTCAGTAGGTTCACTGAAATCCATGAGTTGCGATGAGCATACTGAACAAGGGTGGAGCATGTTAAGCAAAATTCTTGTTACCTACTGACAACTTTGCCTTTCCTAAGGACTTTTCGTCTGAAAATGAGTTTTTACTTATTATTTTTATTAATAAAGCAGAATTAAAACGACGCATCAAAATGTCAATTTTGTCATAATTATTCATCAATTAATTGGCAACGATCGTTACTGACAATATTTCGTTTTGTAATTATAGAGTTGCAGACTTTTTGTTGGAGAAAAATTTTGGTTTACTATTTTACGGTACTTATTATTATTAGAAATTGTGACATTAATTATATTATTGACTGATGACATTGAAATAGAATTATTGTATTTATTGATTAAATTATATTATTAAGATCATAAACTAGATTACTTCATGTAAATATAAATTTTTAAATTGTGAACATTTTAATTTTGCATGTCCAATAATTGGCGAAATATGGCTGTTCGTATAGATATTATGTACCACCATGACTTGTAGCCATATTTGCAAAATAAAATATCTTTATCTTTAATTAATTTAATTTTTTGCTATGAATTTCGCATCTAGCTGAATGTCCTAATCCTATTATAAATGCAATCCTTTGTGAGGATGCATGGATGTTTGTTACTCTTGCACGCAAAACCTTGACAAATACGGCACACAAATATTTTACCATAAGGATTAGCCATGAGAACGAAACCCATGTGAATAAAACCCGAGTAAAACCTAATATTTCTTGTTCCTCTGACCCAAGCTGTCACATACTCACATCATATCGACTGATCACGATAATACTTCGTTTCGCTTAGCATATTTTCTGGCTTTTTGCTCGGCACCTATAGAGTGACATATATTTTTTTAAATGGTTGACTGGTAGCTTAAACTATAAGGGAGTTTTGGCGGGAAAGCTAAGATGATACCACGTTCATTTTTCATTAGACTTTTAAATTATTTTTACTAAATAAAAACATGTGATTGATGTAGTAAAAAGTGCATTCAGTGAATAATTCATAAAGAACATTGAAATATTGGAGCAAAACAAAACAAAAAAAAATTAAACTATCAGCCGAATAAAGAAAAAATGCGTTCAAACAAATAATCAACCTCCTCAGCTTTATTATTAGTATAATTGGATTTGATTATTATTATTCCTAATTAATTAGACTTTTCGGATATTTGTATTTGAAATTTATTTAATGAGGAATTTCTGAAATACCTTTCACGAGGTGATGGAGTGAATGTTAATGAAAACTCTCGAATATTATTCTGAATGGATAAACGAAGGTTTATTTGGAGAATTTTCTACCAACCTATAACCAGCGCTACGATCGTTAACATCTAATTTTAATCAATCTCACTTTGGCGCAGCATCGTTGGTCGTGTTGTTGGGTTTAACATTGTACCACCTCGCTCAACTGCCGTCTTTCTTCCTATTCACTAAGTTTATTAAGTGAATGAGTTTAATAAACTAGTGCGCTTTACCATCAACTATTGCATCACTGCTTAACATCAGGCGGGATTGCAGTCAAGCGCTAGTTTATAATTATTAAAAAAAAAAAATCATTCCTAAGTATTATATATCACTACAACACTAACATTCAATGATTTATAGGATTCGAAAAATAAAGTATTTTTAGAGAAACAATACTAAAGCTGTACATATTGAGAGCAGTATCTGGGTCAAAAGAAATTGAAACGTCAAGCCTTACAAGTGTTTTAACTCATGAAGGAGTGCACGGTAGCAATGTACTCGTACAAGTATTTATTATACCAGATGCATTTGACTTACATAATACGGTAGTTTTTCTAATAACCTTTTCAAGCGTAAACTTGGACAGAAAATATACAATATCTCTGTGATGTTTCAACAAAATGCACTACGAAGTAAACCGTGGAAGTTCATACTAAGTGAGTAGCACTTGTATCTATAAAGAAAGAAGAAACCTCCATTATTTAGGGATACTATGTATATGTACATCTTCTTCTTTTAATATATATTGTCCCAATGCTGGCCAAAGGCTTCTCCCATATTCTTCCAACTTTCTTTATGCTGTGTCTTATACAAAGTGTAACGTAAAGGGTAATTTATTATCATTATTAGCCACTAATTTCTTACTGCTGGGCAAAGATATCCTAACTCACTTTCCACAGCTCTCTTCCCAAAATAGTCTTTGAACTACCATACATACATAATATAAAATACATTGTCGGTGTCGCCGTTAATAACATTGCTGGGACAGACATAAAGGTATTTATACTCAAAGTTTATTTATGTTCAAATCGACGTTGTTATGCTAATCAAATATCAACTTTGTTTTTGTGGATATTAAGCTAATTTTGGAATGACTACCAATTTTGAAAGAGTTTTTAAATTGTAGCGTAAAGTCTTTAATGTGTAGTGTAAGGGTTTAAGCTCAGTGGAGGGATCAAACTAATTTAATCGATTCGTCGTGTTCCAGCATGATGTCTGGTGAAGCCGTACGGAGAACGGGTCTGAGCAGTTGTGTTGCGATGTGTGCCGGGTACGATACGCCAAATGTTGTTGTGTTGGGAGTTTAGTCGTGGAGGGTCTTCAGATCAATCTCCCTTTGGCGCAGCATCGTTGGTCGTGTTGTTGGGTTTAACATTGCATCACCTCGCTCAACTGCCGTCTTCCTTCCTATTCGCTCAATCTGAGTGAATAGGTTCTTAATAAACTAGCGCACTTTACCATCAACGATCGCATCACTGCTTACCATCAGGCGGGATTGAGATCAAGCACTAGTTTATAGTTATAAAAAAAGCGGTGGAGTACAGCATGACATCCTACAGGATATGACACCCTATATAAGGACGTATGTATGAATATATAAATGGATGGATGTCTGTTACTCTTTCACGAAAACCTACTTAACGGATGAAATTTGATGCACAGATATTTTATAACCAGAAATAACAAATACGCGACCACGTGCCGCGTGCCCTGCCGCCCGCCGCCCGCGGAAGGGTGATTAACGAACAATTATTAAGTTACCTCTTTTTGCGAAATAATATTTATTTTTTTAAGGGGATTTTTTTTTTAAGTTTAGCCCGGTTTTGTATCCATTAGTAGAATCAGTTATCAATACCTAACAATACCTTCACGGGTCGGACAGGGTTTTCTTAACATACTGTATGTATATCATTTATATCAATAGCTCCTGTATAGTCCTTTGGAAATTATTGATAGGGAAGTAAATATTTGTGCGCTCGTGAACTCCTAGCTCGTAAACGCGAAAGAAAATGATGGTAAAAAATGGCTCTGTAACATACAGCCGTTAATAATAAATTAAGCCTGATACATGGAAAAGCCACTGTGTAACCTGGGGCTCTAGTCAGCTATTTTAATAGATTTGTCATTCCAACACGGTTCAATTGTCAAAGTCCGTAATCTGCTAAATTCATAATGATTGATTAATTATAGGTCAGTCGTCTCGTAATGGAATGGTGATTGAATAACATTGCCGTATTGCCATTATTACAAAACCAGTTAGTAGAAATGATTTCCTAAAAATTATACTACGATTTTAACATTTATTAATAAGGAGTGGAGTGTCGGTATTTGACCACTTGGAAGTCATAATGATGCCATTTTGTGAGTAGATTACGAAATTTGTCAAAATTGATCATCACTGACAGACTATTCTGACACTATTATAATAGCAGATTAAGGCCTCAGTAACTGAGTTGTGGAGGTCAGATAAGCATACGATCCCTGTATAATAATGGTTCTCAGCTGCGTCCAGTTAGATTGGAAACCGACCCCAACAGTTGGCAAAGGTTTTATTTTAGCACTTTGTCGACGTTGTTTAAATAGCGTATACATTGTTATGTAATTGTATACGCCACGTATACAGAGTAGTGCTGATAATACGTCAATAAACTAAACATCGTGTACCTCAACACATTCTCAGTATACCCATAAAAAATTATATAAATATTTCCATTAGTTCAGTCACAGGAAATTATTTTTCATTTTTCACATTTTTTACATGATGTACATGTTGATAAGGAAGCGCTTACAGGTTAATCACCGCCGCATCCTGCGGTACCAAACTTAAATAATAATGGCGCAAAAGAAGCAAGTCGATACAGGATCGCGCTGTCGCCGATCAGAGGTCAGTGAACCAATATTTTTACAGGATGTTCTATTCCGTTTGCAATTTTATGCGATTTAGTTTGAAATTTTATTTTTTTTTTATTTTTGATGCGAGGTTTTTTTCTATGGTTTAGGATTATTCCTATGAACCAGCATTGTCCGTGTTTTCATTTATTGTCGTATTATCAGCACCACTCTGTATATACAGCATAGTTTGCAAAGTTTCATCTTTCTAACATTAAGTTTGGAAGGTAAACCGAGGAAGGCAAAGAAACGGACACGACGAAATTATAAGGGTTCCGAAACGTGAAATACGGGATCCTAAAAACGTAATCATATACAGGTTCCACATGTTTTTTTCTAAACTCACAAGTGTAAGTAGGTCTGCCGAAGGATACTGAAATAAATATTAGGTAATCTCGCCTCTGTTATTTTAAACTATAAAAACTTAGCGAACAGACAGAGATACACCATAAAACATTACAAAGGAAACAGTTTTTCACCGACATTGCTTTCTTGTGCATTCAATGTGAATCATTTATTAACGTCATTCGGGCTACCTGAGGAGGTAACTTTTCTAACTTCAAATGTATTTTTATTCAGAGATGAATGGGTACAGACAATGCAATAGATTTTCAACTTTATCGCTAAATAATTAAGGTTCAAGGTTAATTGACAGCTTCGGGGAAGCTTAACCTGGCGGTATGTACTTAAAACATAAAACCATTTTAGAATGAGTGTTTATTTGTCTGTCTGTTTGGTAACTGGTGTGATAAGGAGTAACTTTAACGCAATATCGAACTCCCGGGCACCGTGGGCGCGGACTTGTGGGCACCGAGCAGTGGGCAGCTCGCCCAGGAAGGATTAGGCCCCATGGAAGAATTTAAGCCGCTGCCTCGAATCTTGCGGGCAGCGGCATCGAAGAACCGTTCTCGAAACTAGCGGGCAGATCGCGCGTCACTATAGCCGCGTAGTATTGTGTTCACGATTGTGTCGACGAGATATTTGTTTTTATTAGCGTAAGAAATGTCTGAACAATGGCAGCAACATCTTTTTGATTCAAATTTATTCCTAACGCTCGATCACCACTCGTTGCCCGCCCGCTGCCCTCAAGATTCGAGCGCGTGAAGTACACCGCTCGCTGCCCGCCGCCGCCGCCCCGCTGCCGCGCCGCTGTTTTCGAGAACCGGTCCGTTTGATTTTACGCATAAGATCCTGCCGCTCACTCGCCGCCGCCGCCGCCGCCCCGCTGCCCGCAAGATTCGAGGCAGAGGCCTTAGACTCCCGCGGCCCCACGCGCGCTCATGATAGAAGAGACACCGGGGTGGTTTTAGTCAGTAAGAATCTGACAGACTCCGTCGCCTACCTTAGGGCGGCGGACATCCATTGAGGATTTCAACGCCGGAAAAAAAAGGAAGGACTAGGCCCCAGTCGACGACGCATTGTGTTTCACGTGCGCCTCCACGACGACCGATCCGATACCTGGGTCAGGGTTGCGGGTTGGTCAAAGGAGAAACCGCAGCCCTGGCGCACAGGCAAGGAAAGGAACGCGGTTGAGTTTTAGTCTCTAAAAGGTGACAAGCACTTCCGCTCCGCCCAGAGCGAGAGGTCTTATTTTTATGAATTCCCACGTAAGTACACCAAAAAAAAAAAAGGAGCGCGTTGTTTATTATTTGTCACTATAAAATGATGTCTACTGCGTTGCTGCAATCCATACTAATATTATAAATGCGAAAGTATCTCTGTCTAACTGTCTCTCTATCTGTTACGCTTTCCCGCTTAAACCTCTCAACCGAGTTTCATGAAATTTGATACAGACAATCTTTAGACCCTGATAAAGGACATAGGCTATATTTTATTGAAAAATTTGATATTCCCGAGGGAATCTAAAAAGCGCGATATAACCGAATTCCACGCGGGCGAAGCTGCGGACGGAAAGCCAGTATACCATAAATACAAGACTGCACTTAGCGCTGTCTTTTCTTTTCTTTCTTTCTTTCTTTTATGGCTTCGCACGGTTTGTGCATTTAGGCAATGCCACGTAATGAATTGTTCAATGTCGAAAAAGATAGCCGCGTGACCCGTCTTACGATGGAGGTTTGAGACAAAGTCATGATGTGACCACTATGCTGCGATATTTCACTGTTCTGTATGAATTATTTACTGAATGCATTTTTTCTACATAAACGCACTTTTATTTAGTAAACAACACTATATATAATTTTAAAAGTCCAATGAAAAATGAGCGTGACACTCAGCTTGACTTTCCCGCCAAAATCCCCTTAGCGCTGTCTGTATTTTCCCGATTTTTTGGTATATACAGTAAGGGTCAAAAGTGCATTACCGCTTTTGAACTTTATTGCACTAACAATAATAGTGTCAAAAGTGATACTCCACTTTTGACCTCTTACTGTACCTATAACGACCCATCCACACAAAAAAGGAGTAACTTTGACTACTTTTATTAAGAAAAAGACAACAAAACAAAAAGTATTAATGTCACACGAACGAAGTCGCGGGCAGCAACTAGATCGCAATAAGAGGACAAGAAAAAAAAAACATTAAGAAAATATTTATTTGAAATAGCCTCTACATGACTGAAATGAAATGAAATCGTTTATTAAGCAAGTAGGATCACCGATCACTTTTACACGTCATATGTTTACACGGTGAGATGGTTACGGAATCGCATTGCAAGCGTCTGCGACCATCGAGCAAGGGCCAATAAGTCAATAATATTAATATTATTATTGTTTTTGTACCGTGTGGAAATATTGGGATACATTAGTAGGAGGGGTGAACAAACTTTATCGTATTCATTTCAGCCGAAAGACGTCAACTGCTGGACATAGGCCTCCGCCAAGGCTCTCCACGACGACCGGTCCTGCGCCTCCCGCATCCAGCGGTTTCCCGCGACCTTCACCAGGTCGTCGGTCCACCTTGTCGGGGGCCTACTCACGCTACGTCTTCCGTCGTCTTCTGTAACTTTATCGCATGATTATCTGAAATGAACTTTAGCTTCGCAACTGACGGGTCATCGTATGTCATCGTCGCCTAACGCAAATCGCATCGCAAGTTACTTCGGCCGAGGTCTCGAATGGGACCATAAATGCCATCACGTAACCACGTGCCATCTGCCACCTGGATGCTCAAATTGTCTTAAGGCAATAATAACCACTTGCCATCACCTGAGCGACTGTCTACCAACACGAACAAATTAATTAAATCTTTAGGTTACTTACCAGGTTCTTCTTCCTGGTGCACTGCAACAACTCGCCGTACAAAAGCTCTGCTTGCTGCAATCCAACTTCGAAGGTCTTCTGAATGGTGCTGATCAGGTAGTCCCGCATGGACTCCAGAACCGTCTGTTCGCCCGTCTCCGATGCATATCTGTGTCGAATAAGATATATTTTGTCATAAAATACAGACATACAGAAACTATAATTATAGTGCTTCTCCATATCTTCCTATAGGTAAGCTACAGTAGTGTAGACTTAGGTGTACAATATTTTGGAACTTGGTCAAAATTGGAACTAATGACGCCATTTTTTTTAACACTTTTCTTTCTTTCTTTTCTATAGAGTGAATACTACTTCAACTTTTTAATGGCCTCTGCGGTTAGATACCACAATTTTGCCAATAACACGTGTAACAAATTATAGAAATTCTTTAAAAAAATATTTCACAATAATGGCGGATATCGCCAATGACAGTTGAAAAAACGGCCGCGTGAGCCGCCTACTACGAGATTTGATGCAAAGCCATGATGTGGCCACTATGCTGCGATATGTCAATGTTCTTTATGAATTATTCACTGAATGCACTTTTTACTACATAAATCACGCGTTTGTATTTAGTAAACGACAGTATAAATAATTTTAAAAGTCCAATGAAAAATGCGCGTGACACTCATCTTGGCTTTCCTTTTTTTTAACACGAATCTCTATTAAAAACGGTCTCCTGTCAATGTCATTCAAGTGTCAAAAGAAAACCGTACAATTTTTTTCTCACGAACCGACACGCGCTTTCTTTTACTAATAAGTATACGAATACGATTTGAATGTTTGCATTAGGCATTTAATCTTTGAATTGCATTTAATCATAGTTTTAAAATAATACAATTTATAAAGCAAACTAAAAACCTGAAAGTATTTACAATGCACATAATCATCAACAAGTAGGTACTTAACTTTGAAGAACTCAAGTAAAGCGGATATTTATTTGTGGACATCTAAAGCTTGCGTATTTGGGAAGTGAAATATATATCTCAAAAGTCTTAATGAGGCCGCGAAAATGGCCTTTGTAACATTTTGTTTTAAATAAATTATCCCTATCAAAAGTAAATTACCTACTAGTTTCGAGCTTCAAATATGCTTAGTCTTTTTAAATCAGCTGTACACGAGATTCTGGGTTTCATTGACAAGTCTTTGTACACAAAAAAGTACACTACACTTAAAACATTTTTATTACTTTTTCAAGTCACTCTGATATTAATCTCAACTTAATTTTTATTGGAATAAATTTGATATTTGTTTAAAATTAAACAGGATGGGGGCGTGCAAAACTGCACATTTTTACTTATTGTAGTCTAAATTCAAATACTTGATCAATGTAAAACAGTTTTTATACTATTACCGGATAAGTACAAAATACTTAAGCAAACATATTTCACAAATATACATTTTACTTAGTCCATGAAAGGTCAAATTACGTACGAAGCACTACTTCCGAAAATCCGAACCAATATAACAGAGTATTGAAGTCTCTTTGACAAATAACTAGCACCAGAATCTGGTAATTAATACTCCTGAATGGGTGGGGACATCTCTATATTTGCTCCATGGAGTACATAGTTGAGGATTTTGTGTGGGCTCGCAATGATGTAAGTTTGACGGTTAAAATTAGTTGAGATTTTACACCTATTCTAAGATAAAAGAACATTGATTTCCAAGATTTCCAGTTTGGGATTCAAGAGTACAAGAAAACTTTCACACTAATAACATACATTTGTTTATCTAGTTCTAAGAATTTAACTGTATTATATTTGATTATTATATTATATTTGACTATATTTCATTGAGTTAAAATAAACGTCACGACTTGCCTGCGCCCGCTCTCAGAGCGATAAGTAACTTTATGGAAAAATTAATGACATTCATGACTGTAAACTACGCGAGGCAATCTCCGATAAATCCTCTGCATTTTAATACCTGATTTTTAAAGTTTGGTTGCGTATAAGGGGAGAAAAAGGGATCTGTATAACAGAAGTAATATACATATTATATTTATTTAGTTAAGTACGGCAACCAATGGAGTGCAGGCGCTGCGCTCTGCCTGTATATAATAGCGTAACACACCTGAATCAGTGTAAATTAACATTCCTTGCGTTAATTCAGTTCAGGAGGTATATTTTTCGAAAATATGGAGCAATGGATTACCAAATACGCTTCAAAAAGAATTAATCGATAGTAATAGTATATTACGCTATTAGGCTGTCAGTCGGTTTTGGAGGAGACCCTTTCGATAGTAAGTGAGCCCACTTCTTTTTATTTTTTCTTTAATTGCCGTCTTCTTTCCTCCTTGCATGGCAAGAATCGTTTTTTACTATTTTTTATTATTTACTTTTCTTTTTGTTTTTTAGTGAGCTGTTACTTCGGCTTGTGTTTTTTTGGGCTGCTCTTTTCCTATAATCTTTTGTCATATATCTTTCTTATTTACTATTTCATCATCATCATCATCATCATTTCAGCCGAAAGACGTCCACTGCTGGACATAGGCCTCCCCCAAGGTTCTCCACGACGACCGGTCCTGCGCCTCCCGCATCCAGCGGTTTCCCGCGACCTTCACCAGGTCGTCGGTCCACCTTGTCGGGGGCCTACCCACGCTACGTCTTCCGGTGCGTGGTCGCCACTCGAGAACCCGTCGGCCCCATCGGGCATCGGTCCTACGGGCAATGTGTCCAGCCCATTGCCACTTCAGTGTTGCAATTCTTCGGGCTATGTCGGTTACTCTCGTTCTTCTGCGGATCTCCTCATTCCTGATTCGATCGCGCAGTGAAATCCCAAGCATAGCCCTCTCCATTGCCCTTTGAGCGACTTTGAGCCTTCTTATAAGGCCCATTGTTAGCGACCACGTCTCAACTCCATAAGTCATCACTGGCAACACACACTGGTCAAAGACTTTTGTCTTGAGACACTGCGGTATTTCGGACGAGAAGATTCTACGTAGCTTCCCGAAAGCAGCATAGCCGAGTTGGATTCGACGATTGACCTCTTTCTCGAAGTTGGACCTTCCTAACTGGATAGTTTGTCCCAGGTACACGTAGCTGTCAACAACTTCGAGAACAGAGTCTCCAATCTTTATAGGAGTCGGTACAACATGGGCATTAGACATGACTTTCGTCTTGCCCATGTTCATTTTAAGACCGACTCGCTTGGAGGCCCTACTGAGGTCTTCGAGCATTGTACTCAGGTCCTCCGCGGTCTCAGCCATGACTACGATATCATCAGCAAACCGAAGGTGTGTCATGTACTCGCCATTGATGTTGATGCCCAGTCCTTTCCAGTCCAGAACCTTGAAGACATCCTCCAGTGCAGCGGTGAACAGTTTCGGAGAGATAACATCTCCCTGTCTGACACCACGCTGCAGAGGTATTGGTTTCGAGGTCTGGTCCTGTATTCGGACTGACATGGTGGCGTTTTCGTACAAACCCTTCAGCGCTTCAATATATCGATAGTCTACTTGGCACCGCTGGAGAGACTGCAGTACAGCCCAGGTCTCGATCGAATCAAAGGCTTTTTCGTAGTCCACAAACGCCAAGCAAAGGGGTAGGTTATACTCCTCGGCCTTCTGTATAACCTGCCGCAGCGTATGTATGTGGTCTACTGTGCTGAAGCCTTTTCGGAAACCGGCTTGTTCGGGCGGCTGGAAGTCGTCAAACCTGCAGGCGAGACGATTTGTGAGGACTCTTGAAAACAACTTATAGACATGACTCAGAAGTGAGATGGGTCTATAGTTTTTCAAAAGGGTGTTGTCACCCTTTTTGAAAAAACTATTACTACTATTTACTATTTACAATTCTATTAATTCTTAGTCTACTTAATTTCTATTCTTACTTCCTATACATATTAAAACTTCCACTATTTACTACAGCTAATTTCGGTTAATCAATCCTTGCCGACGGCAGCACTGGTTGTGCCGCTCCCCTTGTCCGGTTTCTTGCGACCTTGAGGCAAAACCGCTCCAGATACGGCCTGGAGTGCTTATCAGCCATTAGGTCAGCGATGGTTGTCTCATTAAATATTCTTCCAGTACTTACTTCCAGGCCGTCTCTGTCGCGGTTGTGCCTCGGACATTCGAATAGTATGTGCTGTATCGTTTCATTTGCCTGTGGGCCACACACACAGGCTGGACTGTCCATAAGCTTAAATTTGTGCAGGTACGCGGCGAAGCCGCCGTGACCAGTCAGAATTTGCGCTCAGATAGACGTCCTGTCGAGGCATATAAGGTTCATTACTATACATAGTGTTGTATAAAGTCATGTTTTTTTTTAAATGATCAGACAGCTGTGCCGCTGGGGAGTTTGTTCCGCCACTTCCTCCCAGCGAAAGCACTAGGAAGTGGCGAAGAGCGGGCGTTTTGGGGGGACTGTCTTATGTAATATTGATGTACAAAAAGTGCTGATTCTCAGCCTTATTTGAATAAATGACTTTTGATTTTGTTCACTTCTGCTTCACACCAGTGGACTAATGCAAGATGTTATACTATCTTATCGTTTTTTACTGTTATAGAAATTGCTATGTCTATAACATCGATTATTGAACTCATGATGCCCAGAAGATTTAGAAATTAAAGCAAGATATGTATTCTTTTGTAAGAAACCACAGTGCAAAAACACTTTTTGTTCAAACTTCTCTACTTAGCGTTTCTTTTATCGCCATTAACCCTAATGATCCTCACAGCAATCTGTAAGCTCTGCTTCGTCATTTTACTAAATTAACACTAAGTTACTTCCCGTATTAACTACGGGTATCGTAATACCCAGCAATTGGGTTATAGACATCAGACATGCTGGTATTCAGCTCCATTTGGTCAGACTGCTGAACCAAAAATACTGAATGAAGGTTATTTTTTTTTGTTTCGGCATCTCGTAGTTGACCTTGAGAAGCCGTGAGTACTTGGGGGTTCCCCCTCTAGTAGTGCTTTCTCTGTACAAACGTATTCCGCTGTTTTCTTCGTGGATAATGCTATTAGAGCAATTAGTTTATTCTAAAATTTTACACCGTGATTATACGTGCCCCTACCATTTGATTTTTTCCGAAACTTAATTAATGAAAGAAATACGATACTTACTTCAAAATCGCGAAGAATAATCCCGTTTTCCGTGACGTTCAGATGACTATTAGACAAACATGATAAGTTTTTGACAAAAAAGAAAACAATTGAAGCATAGGTATACTTTTCCTCTTAATTTTGATATAAAAATAATTGAGATCCGTCGTGTTTTCAAAAAGAAAACAGAGGAATACGAAACGTCTTTTGGTCAACGTTTTTGTAGGTAAAATCAGCCTGAGCTGCAACTGTCCTTTTCGCACTTTACCGAGAGACGTTGGAAGCACCGTGGCGGCAATAGTTTCTTTAAATACCTATTTTCCTATTTTCCAAATTCCTCGAGTACTTCACTAGAGTCCCCTCTTAATCGAACTAACTCCTCTTTTATACCTGCGGTGTTTCCGTCAGACTACAATTTAAGTGCCTTCAAGGCGCGCTAGTTTATTAAGAGCCTATTAGAGTGAATAGGCTCTTAATAAACTAGCGCGCCTTATCATCAACGATTGCATCATTGCTTACCATCAGGCGGGATTGCGGTGAAGCACTAGTTTATAATTTATAAAAAAAAACTTACTTATGAACAAAAGCGATGAGATCCGCCGCTCGGCCGCTGCCATCACAAACAACGACGGGCACCGGTGGTGTGTCGGTGACGTATTCCAGCACGGCCCGCACGGTGTTGGTGCCGCCTTCTATCACCAAGCAGACCACAGGGGTTGAGGAGTGTGTGTCTGTAACAATGACATGGTGTTTCCATTCAATTATACGGTCCATCAATAAATGTTCAACGAATCTGCTATCGACACCAATCATTCACAAACTATGTACCTAAACTAAATTGAAGAGCAACTTTTTCTTGATATTTTGTAATGAAAAGGAAAAAAGTTAAAATATAAGTTTAGTTCTGTCAAATTATGATACTCCATAGACGGTTTAGGCATGATTAAAAACATTGCGACTAAAATTACCAACTTATATCAGGCGCGGACTAATTTTACTAAACTAGTTTTACCAAATAATCACAAAATTATGTTTCAAGTTGTTGATAATGATTTTAATTGTATAAGTTTAAATTAAATTATGTAAATTCAACTTTTTTGTTGTTTTTAAATTGACGTTATGTCAGGTTAAACAAAAATCAACTGTATTTTATTTGTCATTATGTAGATTTTAGATTCACAAACTGAAAATTTAAGCACAATTGGATGGATGGATATGGATGTTTGTTGCTCTTTCACGCAAAAACTATTGAACGAATTTGGATGAAATTTTGCACACAGAAGGTTTATAAGTAGGAATAACACATACGATATTTTTGATCACAATAATATTTCGTAGGGTGCAGTTACTTTTCCATAAATATCTAGATATATAATATATTCAGGATTAACCAACCTCAATTTATACAAAGTGGTGATGACAATACGACATTAATTTAAACATCGTGTACCTCAACACATTCTCAGTTTACCCATAAAACATTATATAAATATATGCATTAGCTTAGTCACAGGAAATTATTTTTCATTTTTCACATTTTCTACATGATGTATACATGTTGATAAGGAAGCGCTTACAGGTTGATAACCGCCGCATCCATCGGTACTAAACATTAACAATAATGGCGCGAAAAAAGCAAATCGATACAGCATCGCGCTGTCGTCGATTAGTGAACCAATATTTTAAAGGATGATCTATTCCGTTTGCAATTTAGTTTGTTTGAAATTCTCATTTTTTTTATTTTTGATGCTAGATTTTATTCTTTGGTTTAGGATTATTCCTATGAACCAGCATTGTTCGTGTTTTCATTTATTGTCGTATTATCAGCAACACTCTGTATAAATAAAAATATCTTCTGTGTTATTCCTGGTCATAAACTGTCTGTGTGCTAAATTTAGTAAAAAATAAAAATAGTTTTCGCGTGAAAGAGTTCAAAACGCCATCCATAGATACATCCCCACAAACTTTAGCATTTATAGGTATCTAATATTAATGGGATAGTGGGACGAGGGATTGGGAAATCGGTTCGGCATTATTTCCAACGGTAATATTTCATCATAATGTTCTTTATTAAATATTTAACCGTCTCGTATACTTGATTAAGGTTTAATTAAAATTTCAATTAATGATTTCGTGATATACCTGAGAGGTTAATTAACAGGTTTGCAAAGTGTCCCCAAAGTTACCGGTTTCAAACTTTCAGATTGAAAATTGCTGTAGCTATGACAGTTAGTTAAATATTGGAACAGTTGAAAAGTTTTAAATGATCATTATCTTGATAATTTAAAGCTGCAATTAAACTGTGGAGGTATGAGGAAGGGTGAAAAGTTCACTCAGCCGCCATAGAAAAAGGAAGATCCTCCGAGCAGACGGGTTTTATGGGACCCAAGACAGTTGAATCGTTTCTTCGGGACTCGTCGAGCTTCATTGCCTGCTTCATTGTCTCCACTGTTGATTTTGGCTTTCAGGAGTTGCAGTGGGTGGGAAAATGTGTGACGGGTTTTGTCCCATTTTTAAGGCTTGCTCAATGCGGGTTGGTGATTTCAGACGTAAAGTCCAGATTTCCTCAAGATGTTTACCTTCACCTTTTAGTCAGTCATTGGTGTCCAAGATATACTTAGAAAGTATAACTAAGAAACGTTACATTGGCACTTGCCTGACGTGCCCACTAATAGGCGAACACATTTTTGTCAAGTGATTGCGACTAGTTTGGACCGAACGGACCAATGGGTGGTCCAAACGATCCCAACTAGTGGCAATCATTTCGACAAAAAAGTATTCGCCGAACAGGGGGCTGGGACCGAACCCGCACACTCATACTTGAGAGGCTGGTGCTTTAACCACTAGGCCACCACAACTAAAAAGGGAAAGGAAGTTAAGGGAAGAAGGGGAAGGGAAGTTGTATATATATATATTTTAATAAAACTATAAACTAGCGCTTAACCGCAAACCCGCCTGATGGTAAGCAGTGACGCAGTCGTTGATGGTAAAGCGCACTAGTTTACTAAGAGCTAGCCTTGAAGACACTCAAATTGTAGTCCGACGAAAACACCGCCGCTGGCAAATTATTCCAGTCCTGCGATTTATGCGGTATAAAGGAGGAGGCGAAACGCTTCGTACGCATTGTAGTGGTTTTAACAACGTAAGGCTGGTAACTCGCTATGCGACGGGTCGTCCGATAGTTGAACGGAGATGGGGGTACTAAATTATGCAATTCCCTCGCATACTCACCAAAATGAATCCTATAGAACACCCAACGGCTGACTACTCTACACCTGTGCTCTAGGTTTTGGAGACCGTCTCGAGTTAAATCAGGGTCACCAACCAGCCTCTTTGCCCGCCTCTCCACTGAATCCAAAGTGGCCAGGTGACACTTAGCAGCACCACCCCAAATGTGGCTGCAGTACTCCACACATGAACGGACCTGTGCTTTGTACACCATTAGAAGCTACCCTGGTGTGAAGTACCGCCTGACCTTTGCGATAACGCCAAGTTTCCTGGCAGCCACCTTGGCCTTAGACTCAATGAACTGCTCAAAGTTTAGGTTCGAGAAAATCTGAACTCCCAAAAGCTGAAGGCGGTCGGTACACTCCAAGGATAAATTTCGAAAAGTAGGAGCCAAGGTGAACGGGCTCCTTTTGGCGGTGAAAAGACACGCCTGTGTTTTGGCGGCATTGAATGCTACAAGATTGGCATTACCCCATTCGGAGACTGCCTGTAGTGCAACATTCGATCGCTCTGCCATGGCTTCTCTTTCGGACCGGATTGATTCCCTACTAGCCCGAGCATCCGGTAGGTATCTCTTATAATTATGCTGTCATCTGCATACCGTTATCGATCGTTAATATGCAGCAGGAACAGAGTTGCAGAGAGAACAGACCCCTGAGGAACTCCGGAATTAGTCGACATGGGCTTAGATGAGCATCCGTCGACAACGACTCTGAGGGACCGTCAGTCAGGAAATCTTTTACCCAGCCAGTCAGGCCAGGGGAAATACCGTACGCTGGAAGCTTACTCAAAACGCCAGCGTGCCATACCCTGTCGAAGGCCTTCGAGACATCAAGGGAAACAGCAATCGCTTCCCCATTTCTCTCGAGGGCCTCGCCCCACAAGTGAGTGACATACACTAGTAGGTCCCCAGTTAAACAATGTAAACTCTGCTTGCGAGATGTAGGATTCATGTGACGTCAGCATGACGTGTTATCCGTTTTTGTGGCGTTTGTAGGTAATTCTACAAAACTTTGAAACCTGTTTGATATCATCTTTGTAGAACTTTCCACACACAGTTTTTGCTAATGCATCGTCATCTACCTAGCCTTTTCCCTGCTTTGGGGTTGGCTTCCTGTCTAACCGGATTCAACTGAATACCAGTATTTTGAATGGGGCGACTGCCTATCTGATCTCCACAACCCAGTTACAGTTACCCCTTGATAAGGCTGGTGGTCATGATAAATGAAATGAAATGAAATGGTTTATTAAGCAAGTAGGATCAATGATCACTTTTACACGTCATATGTATTTGTTTTAAACTAGATGAAGCCGGCATTTCCTAACTGACTACCTCTGAGAAGAAATAGCCGAAACAAACTCAGGGATCATCGTCTGTTTTCAAGTCCAGACATTAAAAATGAAAATGTTTACAATAATTTACATTATAATTTAATATATTGCTTAATAACAACGCTTAACAGAGCGAGCAGCTCAGTCCCAAGCTTCTTTGTCTTCTAAATATAATCTGTTTTTTTTTTTATAAATTATAAACCAGTGCTTGACCGCAATCCCGCCTGATGGTAAGCAGTGATGCGATCGTTGATAGTGTTACGGGCTAGGGGTACTAAAATACCGGTTAAGGGTTACGAAGTTTATTGGCAACGAAGGTACAGTCGATTGTAGGCAATGACCGCTTCTTAATTGTCGCTGTTTTCGTCTCGGTAGTCGAATGCAGACTGACTTGTGCTGGCGTCACGGCGCTATTTATAGTCCAGCTGATCGAACATTCCAGAATCGTCTAGACGTAATAATAATAGCGCATAACTTCGAGTACATTCAGTAAGTACCTACGGTAATTCCCGGAAATAGGTTTCTAGAAATTTCGATGTCGTCACTTAGTTGACAAAATTGATAAAACCGGTACCATTCGATAGGCCACCTTAAGTCTAGGAATGCGTTTTTATATTACACCCAGACAATGTCTAGGTCTCGAGTTACAGGGCTTAAAAGTTATGCACTGCATGTCACGCGATATTGAACCTTATGCCCTCAACATAAGGTGCATTCGTAACAATAGTAAAACGCGCTAGTTTATTAAGAAGTAATCTGTGATTTTATAATACCCCTTTTTACAAAGTTTGGCCTTTATATAGTTTTTAAATCGTTTAATGGACAAGTTTCGAATGTCCGGTGGAATGAATGGTCAGACTTAAGGACTTCTGATGACCCGTAATGACTGTCAGGATCTGCTAATGACAGCCTGGACCAACGACTTAACGTGCTTTACGAGGCACGAAGAGGCCACCCATTCACAGATTATCCACGGCAAGCGTGGAGTAAACTGATCGATTGAGCTATACGGCGGTTATTATTTAGTCACGAGCCCAGTTTTTGAATGGATAACCTGATTAAATCACCTGAATTTGAGAAATTTTGAATTTTGCAATGTGCTAGCATATTATTAAAAATTTCATTCAAATATAGTTGGGTGTGTGTGTAGGTCACTTTATAAGTTAGTAAACGCACCCATGATACAGGAGAAATATCGCAAAACAGACGCACTCTTTGTCAAAAAAAAAAAAAATAGAGTCATTCTGCAAAAACAAAATCCGTGAAAATTTGGTGAAGTGAGTTTGAGAAGTACTTTAGATTCCCTAGCATACGATAGTTCACTTCGAGCTAAATGTTTACGATAAAATTATTACGGAATAGAGCGGCAGATTCTAAAAAATAGTAGAAAAAGTAGACAAAACTCACACTTTTAGTCAACGTTAGGGGTAGAGGTCCTGCCAGGGCTGCGTGTAGTTCGAAAAAGACACCGTGGCCCTGGCGCACAGGCAAGTTAAGGAACACGGGTGGGTCAGTAAAAGTCTGACACACACATCCGCTCCGCCCAGAGCCATTATCATCCACAAAAAAAAAAAATACAAAAAAACAACCGACTTCCAAAAAACACTACAAAGTGAAAAATAATTAATTTCGGAGGTCGGTGTCCTTGGTTTTTGTATATTAGTTTTTGACACCGACTTCCGAAAGTAGTCATTTTTCACTTTGTAGTGTTTGTTTTTTTTTTTTTTTTTTTGTAAAAAACGTTTTTATTTTACACTTTTTAGTTGTGAAAAGTACTGTTCAGCTGCATCCGGTTAGACTGGATGCTGACGCTAAAATACTTAATGAAAAACTTACAAACGCACTGGTTGCCCCTACGATATTTGAAAGTTCCCCTTGATTTCTCTGGTCTTCCACCATCAAACCCTGATGTCCTTATCATGACCACCTTGGGAATGTCTTCTTCCCAACAGAAAAAGAATTATCAAAATCGGTTCATAAACGTAAAAGTTATCCGCGAACAAACATAAAAAAGGATAACCTCCTCCTTTTTGATGTCGTTTAAAAAAGGGATGAGTAGAGGGTTTTCTCCGTCTAAATTAAGACTAATTTAGACACACCCACGCTTTGTTTCTGTTATTGGCATTCGCATCGCAGTAAAAGTATAGGCCGGTGCGTTTATTACCGTAACAATTAGTTGGAATTGTTACGGTAAAACCCTAGAGGAAAATTCTATTAAAAGAAATACGTAATACCCAGTACTTACATAAACATTAAAGGGAATTCGTAACGATCAGGAAAAGGGAAATGGTCATTCAGCCACAAAGGAAGGGTCAAAGAAAATAATGTACCTGCAAGCTACATATTGTGTCTGTGATATTTTAAGTATGTTGACATTTGTAATAGAATACCACCTTCATTAATGTCTTTTTTTTTTTAAAAAAAAGGTTAGTATTTTTTGGTAAAGTTAATATTTAATTTTTTTTTTTTTTTTGTTGTTGTAGACTATGAAAACAATAAAATAATGAAGATAGTCCGATGCATTACAAAAACGTATTATTGAAGTTAACTCAAAAATAACTTCGTTCTAAGTCCGACTTTTGTCTGCAATCTGTCGAAAATACTCTAATCTCATAAGAATATTGACATTTGTATGTTGCTGAAAAGACACTGCAGCTGAATGTTCAAGGCTGAATATTAAATTACGACAATTAACCCTTTGAATTGGAGCACCATATGGGAGTCAATTAAGGAACCCCATTTATCAATAAAATACAATCGATTAAAGAATGAGTCAGGTGGTAATAAAAACAAAAATTCGCAAAAATTGTAGAGCATTTTTTTTTAAATTTCGGTTAATATACATGAATTTAGGGGCGGTTCATTGTGAAACATAAGTATGTCATGGATAACGATATTATTTTAATAAAATTTGCTCATTTGATTTATGTAATAGTGAAGCAAACGCTGTGACGTTATTTTGTAATGGCGGCACGTTTGTTTTTGTTTATTAAATTATAGTGTATACTACACTATATATGACGGTACATGTCTGCCTAACTCTTAGAGAATTATAGGCGTGATGTTATGTTATGACCATTTTTTTAAACAAAGTAACATGCAAAATCCCGCATTCACTTTATGTTCTATCCCAAATCATCATCATCATCCCAGCGTCAATATCCCAGTCGCATTCGAAGCTTTTCAGCTTTGGAGTCTGGGGTCCGCTTTAACTGCTGATTTTGGCTAAACTTCAATATTTTACATGCATACAAATATTTGCACTGCACGGGGATCGAACCTGCGCTTTTTTGCGCATTGGCCTCGTTCGTTACCGCTATGCCACGGAGGCTGTCACGTTCTATCCCAAATGATGTACGACAAGTCCTTTTACGGTTAGCCCTTTTACGTTCAAAAGTTCTAAACGCTGTTTCGACCTAGATCTAGGATTAAACAGATATAAAATACTTACTGTAATTCAATAAAACTCTGAGCGGCAACACTAAGTCTGTGCTAGGTTTTATTTAAAAAAAGACACGTTTATTTGAAATCCTTCTCATATGTATGTAATGTTTACAGCTTTCAGCTGAACAGGGATTTTATAAGTGTTTTCTAAAGTGACAGTTAGAGTCGGCAACAAAAGTCGATTAACACTTTCGTTTACGGAATCGTCATTATTGAGAAAAATATTTTATTAAAATTGAAACCAGTGACATTTAATAAATAAACAGCACTCTAGAGTCTTTCTGCCTCTTCTTTAACTCTTAGCTTCTATTACAAAACGTCTAAAAGTCATTTTCGACCGGGTATGGCACGCTGGCCTTTTGAGTAAGCTTCCAGCGTACGGCATTTCTCCTAGCCTGACTGGCTGGGTAAAAGACTTCCTGACTGAACGGTCCCTCAGAGTTGTTGTCGACGGATGCTCATCTGAGCCCATGTCGACTAATGCCGGTGTTCCTCAGGGGTCTGTTCTCTCTGCAACTCTGTTTCTGCTGCATATTAACGATCTGCTGATGCCCGGTATCTATGGGTATGCAGATGACAGCACAGTTGTGGAGAGATACCTGCCGGATGCTCGGGCTAGTAGGGAATCAATCCGGTCCGAAAGAGAGGCCATGGTAGAGCGAACGAGTGTTGCACTTCAGGCAGTCTCCGAATAAGGGCAATGCCAATCTTGTAGCATTCAATGCCGCCAAAACGCAGTCTTTTCACCGCCAAAAGGAGCCCGTTCACCTTGGCTCCTACTTTTCGGAATGTATCCTTGGAGTGTACCGACCGCCTTTAGCTTTTGGGTGTTGAGATTTCCTCGAACCTAAACTTTGGGCGGTTCATTGAGTCCAAGGCCAAGGTGGCTGCCAGAAAACTTGGCGTTATCGCAAAGGTCCGGCAGTACTTCACACCAGGGCAGCTTCTAATGTTGTACAAAGCACAGATCCGTTCGTGTGTGGAGTACTGCAGCCACATTTGGGCTGGTGCTGCTAAGTGTCACATGGCCACTTTGGATTCAGTGGAGAGGCGTGCGAAGAGGCTGATTGGTGACTCTGATTTAACTAGAGTTGGTTTCCAAAGCCTAGAGCACAGGCGTAGAGTAGCCAGCCTTTCGGTGTTCTATAGGATACATTCTGGGGAGTGTGCGAGGGAATTGCACGATTTAATTCCCCCATATCCGTTCCACCATCGGACGACCCGTCGTTCGGCGAGTTTCCACCCTTATGTTGTTAACACCTCTACGATCCGGACGAAGCGTTTCGCCTCGTCCATTATACCGCGTACATCGAGGGACTGGAACAATCTGCCGGCGGGGGTGTTTCCGTCGGACTACAATTTGAGTGTCTTCAAGGCTAGAGTGAATTGGCTCTTAATAAACTAGTGCGCTTTACCATCAACGATTGCGTCACTGCTTACCATCAGGCGGGATTGCGGCCAAGCGCAGGTTTATATTATATTAAAAAAAAAAAACGTTTTTTTGTGCTGACCGTACGAGCACTTTCCATTGTGTTTTTGAATAAAATTTTATAACAATATTATTATATTCAATTTGATTACTGTCGCGCAGTGAGATATCATACATAAGTTAGGTAGGTAGGCCACCCTCCTCTTTTTCGGGAGGGCTGGTGATAATGACGGCTAAGTATTACCATCATGACTCCAGTCTAAGAGAGAGACACTATTCTTTTTTCGCAGTGGAATCGTGATACCATTTATACCTACTTCGTAATACGGCCCGTGATTCGGAACGTGAAACCAAATATTCCGTGTTAATCTGGGTTTCCTTCTCCGGCGTTACATCCTACTAAACAGCTATAGGCTTGCTGAAATATCCACAACGTGTCACCGGGCGCCTGCGGTATGTGACCGCATCACCCACGCGCAAATTACGTTGTCCTGTATTACTGATTGGGAAAGCTATGCATGTTAAAATACACTAACATCATTGTAATATAAGGTTAGCTGGAGTTATCATTCACGTGGATTAAAATTTTAGAACTGTTTTTTAAATGGGAAATTATTAAATGACCTCTCCCCCTCTGGTCGGAGCGGAAGGGCGTGTCAGACTTTTACGGACTAAAATCCACCCGTGTTTCTTCACTTGCCTGTGCGCTCGGGCCACGTGTTTCTTTTTTAACCATCGGTCTCCGTGGACCCCGTCACGAAATGCTGATCTCTTTGAGGGGCGCGTGAAACACCACGCGCCGTCGACCTGGGCCTGGTTCTTTCCAGGCGGCGAGCTGCTACACTAGGATTTCCCGTATTGTGAATGCAGGTTCCTTCGTTCCGAATATAACTTTTGTTAATGATACACAGGAAGTCATTTTATGGTTTATCTTTATGATTAATAAATTGAATCAACTAATCATGTGGTCAGCTGATCCTGACCGGTCATTCTGGCTCAACTTGGGGTACATACAGAGTGTATCTGACATCGTAACGCAAACTTCACGGGAAGGCTACACTGCATGCCACTAATAAAATTATGATAGTCATTTATATCGTTAATGAGCGGTTACAGAAACAGTGTTTAAAAAAATGCGTCGGCTCGGTCTTTGAACGTTGCAAGCGTGCCGCCGCGCGTTTGTGGGTATGACGTTGGTCCCTGATGTGAACTCTATTAAATCAGCTGATGGGATAGTTTTTCGAGTTTTGTTCTTATCAAATCTTATTGGGTTATAAACGTATAGCAATTATGAACGGTTTTAAAGTGACAAAAACTGTATATCATTTTTTTTTTAATCAGGAAAAAACCGACGAAAAATTCCACCTGTGGGGGGTTCAGAATCATGTACTGAATCCATGGTACTCGTTTGTGCGTCGATGTCAGAGACACCCTTTACAGCTATCTCGGGGGTTGCAGTAGGATAGCACTATCCTTCCGTGTGCAGTTTCTGGCCTGCCATCGGACGCGTCCCCAGGTGGCGGATAGGGGAACGGCCCCCAGATATGGGGGTTACCGGTTTACCGGCGCGGACCAAAACCAGAAGTGGGGACCGCTTCGGCGGTCACACGTGCGGCGGGTCGGCCACCACTCCAGGTGGCTGACGTGACCCGAACTCCGGGTCACCGTCGGGCAACCCGGTCTCCTCACTGAGAGGAGCTGGGGACCCCGTTTGCTTCCGGGCAAACGAGTGAGGCTAAGAGGAAGGACACCTCGCTAAAAAACCCTCGGCTGCTGCGTCTTCTCGCACAAGAAGACGTACCCAGCCGGGCCCCTCACTATGGAGGGCCCACTGTGGGCTCGCCTTTTGGCGGGAATCGCCGGCGGGGGATTGGCAGCGCAGGCTCTGCTATTTCCCATGACCCCGCCACTAAGGCGATGTCGGTGTGCCGCTGTTTGGTTTTAGTGGGTATTCCCGGCTTCGGCTGGGCGAGTCCCCACACGCCCTACGGGGTATGGTGCGTAAAGGCATTTCCACAGCGTCAAGAAAAAAAAAAAAAAAAAGGATAGCACGTTCCTGCGACCCCCAGCGTATTTGGAACACAGGGGTGGTTTTTAAACAGTAGAGTCTGACAGATCGCTTTCCCCTGAAAATAGAAACAAACCCTATCCTAAGTTGAGCTAGAACGACCGCCACCTTCATTTGTCAACACACGATTACTCTCAATTAATACTCAACATCGTAAATAACGCAATGAATGTTGTCGAACTGTCAAAAGGAACCCATTACTACTGATAATGTGCCACGCGGATTTTTTGGCGGGAAAGTCAAGCTGAGTGTCACGCTCATTTTTCATCGGACTTTTAAAATTATTTATAGTGTTGTTTACTAAATAAAAGTGCGTGATTTATGTAGTAAAATGTGCATTCAGTAAATAATTCATAAAGAACAGTGAAGTATCGCAGCATAGTGGCCACATCATGACTTTGTCTCAAACCACCATCGTAAGACGTATCACGCCGTCTTTTTCGACCTAAACAATTCATTACGTGACATTGGCTAAATGCACAAACCGTGCGAAGCCATAAAAGAAAGAATGTGCCACGCAATTACCCAGCGGTAGGAGTTTTGGCGGAAAAACTAAGTTGAAGAACATTGAAATATCGCAGCATAGTGACCACGTCATGACTTTGCCTCAAACCTCACCATGGTTCACGCGGCCGTCTTTTTCGACTATCAATATCCACCATTATTGTGAAATGTGTGGAGAGTTTCCTGATCTCATGAAAAATAGTAAAATAATACCTTTGTTTAAATCAGGTAGTACATCAGACCCCACAAATTATAGACCTATTTCTGTACTACCTACCTTTAGTAAAATTTTTGAGAAATTAATTTTAAACCAAATGCTAAGTTTTTTTTAATAAACGTAAATTATTACATAGCAAACAGTTCGGTTTTACAAGGGGTCGTTCAACTACTGATGTTAGCACCTACTGGTGTTGAACTTCTAGGTCATATCTATAATGCATGGGAGGATAAATGCGATGCCTTGGGCATTTTTGTGATTTGTCCAAGGCATTCGATTGCGTTCTTCACGAGACGTTAATCAGGAAACTCCGCCACTACGGGATCAGGAACTCTGCACTGGATCTTATTACATCCTACTTAAGTAGTAGGATTCAAAGCGCTGACGTTAATGGAAAAAGATCTTCCGGATCTTTAGTAACAATGGGAGTCCCACAGGGGTCAATTCTTGGTCCCTTTTTGTTTCTTATTTACATCAATGACCTGCCGTACCTCACAAAGGATAATCTCGATATAGTGTTGTTTGCAGATGACACTTCACTTTTATTTAAACTTAAACGTCAGCAGCAGGTCACCGATGATGTAAATAGCGCGATCTCCAAAGTAGTCCACTGGTTTAATGTTAATAATTTACTCTTAAACGAGAAAAAAACCAAATGCATTAAGTTTACTCTACCTCACTTTAGGCAGGTGAAAACTAAAGTGTTGATAAAGGGCGAAGAATTGGAATCTGAAGACAGCACAGTGTTCTTGGGTATAACTCTGGATGCTAAGCTTCAATGGGGTCCACATATAGAAAAATGTCAAAAAAACTAAGTTCTGCTGCATACGCAGTTAGAACAATTCGTAATTTGACTGATATTGAGACGGCCCGTTTAGTGTCATCATCATCATCATTTCAGCCGAAAGACGTCCACTGCTGGACATGGGCCTCCCCCAAGGTTCTCCACGACGACCGGTCCTGCGCCTCCCGCATCCAGCGGTTTCCCGCGACCTTCACCAAGTCGTCGGTCCACCTTGTCGGGGGCCTACCCACGCCCACGTCCACGTCGTCACGGCCTACCGTTTAGTGTACTTTGGCTATTTCCATAGCGTAATGTCGTACGGCATTCTGTTATGTAATGCCACGGATATTCAAACAATATTTGTTTTGCAGAAACGAGCTGGTCGTGCAATTTATAAATTAAGTCCGAGACACTCTCTCAGAGAAAATTTTTGATTGTTCTTTGATTTTTCCTCTTTTAGTTTAAATTTGTAATTGTTTGTTTTTTTTTTTAACTCAAAGCCAGTACACACTATGTAGCCAGGCATATAATACGTTACGGAATTGCATCGCTGACAAGGGTATTCGGCACTGGTGCAGCTACACAGGAGCTAAACTTAGGATTCGGGAACACCGTTGGAGCTGCTGAACCTTGGACAAAACTGTCATTGCATTGTGTAGATTTAATTTCTTAGTATTGTATAATTGCATGGAAAACGTGTGAGCACGATCTACTTGCTGTAAAGCATCTATTTGTTGGGTTAGTCTTTTATTGACTTGATTGTGCTATGGCTGTTGAGAGTATGTCATGCTCACTCAAATGTCTCGCTGGTGGTGGCGTGTGTGTTGGGTCATTAGGTTCCCTTCAATATGGTTGAGCTGAATGATGCTGATCCATACGTCATGTTCGTGAACGGACGCCGTCAGAGGGGACTGGTCATCTCTTAGCTGCTACGGCGTATTTTAATTTCTTAATTGTTGTTTTTTTTTTCATAATGGACGCTCTCAGCGTACAATACATTTCTGCATCGTTCTCACACGATTGATTTCAAAATGAATGATGTAATCAAATATTTGTATCAATAGCTTGATAATTTAAAAGAGTGTCCATGGAGTTTCTTGCCCGTTCTTCTCCATAGGTACCTACTTTTTGGAATGGGCGACTAGCTTCACCATACTGACTGACCGACCTTCTGACAATTCAAAAGTGCCTGTAACTGGTTTATTTGAAATAATTGCTTTTATTTTGAATAAAACTTTCAAAGAATTTCTTTAATTTGTTACACGTGTTTTTGGCAAAATTGTGGAGCCTACAAGGGCCATTGATCAAGAGTTGAAGTTGAAGTTACTCTGCGGTACTAGGAATTAATTGCTATACCTAGGTAGAGTAATGGGTTTCTTAGTAAATTAGATTTAGTTGTAGGGTATACATACACAACCCTTAAAATATCTATTTTGAGAAACTTCACTTCATTTCACAGCCCCCTGTTAGGTTTCAATTAACATAATTTAATTAGAATAATTGCATGGAAATTCATGATGCTTACCTAAAGGCATCCTAACGGCTAAAGACCTGCCCACAAAGTGTCGGGGCGCCTGCGGTCTACCTCGATACAAATGACACTCGTATTTCACTGATTGTGATTGGAGACTTGTAAAGGTGCAACGTTATTAAGAGGGAACTCTGGTAGTACTTTCTCTATACAAACGTATTCCGCTGTTTTCTTCGTGGATAATGATTTTAGAGCAATCACTTTTTTTCTACAATTTTACACCGTGATTATACGTAGAATAGGATAGAATAGAATACTCTTTATTATGTAAACCATATAGATTACAGAACATAAATAAAAATATTTTACAAAGGGTGACACAATGGGCGGTCTTATCGCTAAGAGCGATCTTTTACAGACAACCTTTGGATGGAATTCTAAGAGGTAGGATAAAGAAATAGTGTAGGTAGTCTACAGTGTACTATTTACATAGATTATACAATAAATATATACGTTAAGTGTATCATACTAATTTAAATAAATTTATACATCTAATTAATAAATATCATACAAGAGCACATTAAATATAATAATATGTTTAAAGAGAGAGGAAGTGCTTTTTTATCATAATTTTAAAAGTAAACAGTGTTTGAGCACGCCTTACGGACATGGGCAAGTCATTCCATAGCCGAACTGCTTGTACAGTAAAGGATTTATCATAGAAACTAGTGGACTGCATCGGCATGTCTAAAATCAGGTTTTCCGATGACCTCAGATATCTATTATGTGTGTCATGAAGGAACTTGAAACGTTCTTTAAGATAAGAGGGGGTTTTAGGATTAAACAAAATGTTGTAGAGCTGAAATAGTACATGAGAATTCCGGCGAAGACGTATGGGAAGCCACTTAAGCTTTGTACGAAATTCAGATATGTGATCATATTTGCGCAGGCCAAATATAAATCTTATGCAAAAGTTTTGAAGTCGCTCAAGTTTATCTAGTTGTGCCTCAGTAAGATCTGGATAACTGACATCTGCGTAGTCAAGGATAGGAAGTAGAAGTGATTGTGCAAGCGCAGTTTTAATGGCAGTAGGAAGAAAGTTCCGTAACCGTCTCAGAGACTTACCAGATGCAAAAACTTTGCGACTGACATCCTGTAGCTGTGGAGCCCAGGAAAGATGCTTGTCGATCCAAATCCCAAGGTTCTTAACCTTCTCACTGAACGGAATAGCAGTACCATTAAATTGAACTTGGGGAAGTTGCGACCAGTCTATCCTGGGGAACATCCTTGAACTGCCAATAACAATGACCTGAGTCTTTGATGGGTTAACATGCAACCCATGCGCCTCACACCACTCACAGACTGAGAACAAATCCTTGTTGATAATTTGAATGGCACCAGCTAGATCTGAGTGGCCAGCTTGTTTATAAATCTGCAAATCATCTGCATAAAGGTGATTACCGTGGTTACCGTGATGTTCAGATGACTATTAGACAAACGTGATAAGTTTTTGACCAAAAAGAAAATGATAGAAGCATAGGTATACTTATCTTCTAAATTATGATATAAAAATAATAGAGATCTGTCTTATTTTGAAAAAGAAAACAGTGGAATACGAAACGTCTTTTGGTCAACGTTTTTGTAGGTAAAATCAGCCTGAGCTGCATCTATCCTTTTCGCACTTCACTGGAAGAGATTGGAAGCAGCGCGACGGCAAGAGTTTCTTCAAATACCTATTTTCCAAATTCCTCGGCACTAGAGACCGCTCTTAATCACTACATATTATAAAACAAAGTTATTTTCACTTTCCCTATGTCCCCTTGTACGATTAAATCTTTAAAACTACGTCACGGAGTTTTTCTGAGTGAATAGGCTCTTAATAAACTAGCGCGCTTTACCATCAACGATCGCGTCACTGCTTACCATCAGGCGGTATTGCGGTCAAGCGCTAGTTTATAATTATTAACAAAAAAGGATAAATACTATTATGATTGAGGTTTCTAATGTGATGTCGTAAGTAATTAAATTTTTTCCGCATTTGCAGTGCAATGCAGGCTGAACCGTACCAGATTTATCAAAATAGTGTACTAAATATTCTACACATTAAAAAGGTCTACAAAGAAGTCCGCGATGGTATATGTCTATCTCTCATGGATATCCCACAATATTTTTTTGTCGTTTACTTTTTACAAGAAATACCGGTTAATTTTCGAAGCGATTTTAACCAATACAGCATTATACCTTATCTAATTTAATATTTTAAATAAATTGTTGATTTAAAATATGTAGATCTATATTCCCCTTTACAGTATATAATAAATAATAATAAATATAATAAATATATACGGACAAATCACACAGATTGAGCTAGCCCCAAAGTAAGTTCGAGACTTGTGTTATGGGATCAACGATACTATATTTTATAATAGATACATATATAGATAAACATCCAAGACCCAGGCCAATCAGGAAAAGATCGTTTTCCATCACGACCTGGCCGGGGATCGAACCCGGGGCCTCCACGTCGCAGGCAGGCGTGTTGACCGCTGCGCCACGGAGACCGACATAATATTTAAATAAATATTTTCTAAGATATTACAGATTTAAAAATTGCGGGCAGGAGCAGCCAGCCGGGGCGGCAGGAGCAGCGGCGGGCCGCTATAAATATAAATATAAATACAGGGTGCATCTGACATCGTAACGCAAACTTCGCGAAAAGGCTACACCGCATGCCACTAATAAAATTATGATAGTCATTTATACCGTTAATGAGCGGTTACAGAAATAACAATGTTTAAAAAACGTGTCGGCTCGGCCTTTGAACGTTGCAAGCGTGCCGCCGTGCGGGTTTGTAGGTAAGACGTTGACCCCTGATGTGATTTTTGACCTTTTCGTGAAGTTTGCGTTACGATGTCAGATGCACCCTGTATTTCTATTTATATTTATAGCGGCCCGCCGCCGCTCCTGCCGCCCCGGCTGGCTGCTCCTGCCCGCAATTTTTAAATCTGTAATATCTTAGAAAATATTTATTTAAATCATATACTGTAAAGGGGAATATAGATCTACATATTTTAAATCAACAATTTATTTAAGGTATTAAATTAGATAAGGTATAATGCTGTATTGGTTAAAATCGCTTCGAAAATTAACCGGTATTTCTTGTAAAAAGTAAACGACAAAAAAATATTGTGGGATATCCATGAGAGATAGACATATACCATCGCGAACTTCTTTGTAGACCTTTTTAATGTGTAGAATATTTAGTACACTATTTTGATAAATCTGGTACGGTTCAGCCTGCATTGCACTGCAAACGCGGATAAAATTTAATTACTTACGACATCACATTAGAAACCTCAAACATAATAGTATTTATCCTTTTTTTTCCTCTATTAAATCAACTGATAAGATAGTTTTTCGAGTTTTGTTTTCATTGCGCTTTTTTGTGTAATTAGCGAAACAATTAATTTTTACTTTAAAATCTTATTGGGTTATAAAAGTATAGCAATTATGAACGGTCTAAAGTGAAAAAAACTACATATATTTTTTTTTAATCACAAATTTTTTATCAATTCCACCACTGAGGGGTTCAGAATCATGTACTGGATCCATGGTACTTGTTTGTGCGTCGATGTCAGATACAGCCTTTATATACGGACATATTACACAGATTGATCATTGGTTTGGTAGAGCAGCGGTGGACTAGTGGTATTAGTCGTGACTTCCATGTTAAAGGTCGTAGGTTCGAACCCCGTCAGGCGCATTACTTTGTATAAATTATTTCATCACCACAAAACGTAGTGAGGAAACCGGCATAGAAATGTCATATCAACCCGCTCTGGGCCCGCGTGGTTAATTACAGCCCACTCTCTCTCACCCACAAGAGACCTGTGTCCAGTGTTTGACTTGATTCATTTCGCTTAGTACTCAAGCTCAAATCAAATGAAAGCATTTATTTTAAATATACCATTTCAAGGCACTTTTGAATTGTGAAGGCACATTATTTACGAAAATGTTTTTTTTTTATTATCATTTTAAACTAGCACTTGACCGCAATCCTGCCTGATGGTAAGCAGTGACGCAGTCGTTGATGGTAAAGCGCACTAGTTTATTAAGAGCCTATTCACTCTAGCCTTGAAGACACTCAAATTGTAGTCCGACGGAAACACCGCCGCTGGCATACTGATTACTATTTTACAGCAAAAAGATGGTAGACAGAGAAGGCTACATACGCCTGCAAAGCATATTGCAGAAAGGGGCAAACAAAAATACGTTACATATTTAGGTTTACCTTGTGAGGAACAACAGAAAGTCTGACACTGATAAATAGATTATCATCGGTATAAGCATGTCATGTAAGGAAAAAGAAATACTCCTAAATTCAAATAAATTACATTAAGAGCGGGAGACAGTGACGTTGATGATTCGTTGACGTTGATGACATTCTGGGGAGTGTGCGAGGGAATTGCACGATTTAATTCCTCCATCTCCGTTCCACCATCGGACGACCCGTCGTACGGCGAGTTTCCACCCTTATGTTGTTAACACCTCTACGATCCGGACGAAGCGTTTCGCCTCCTCCTTTATACCGCGTACATCGAGGGACTGGAACAATCTGCCGGCGGCGGTGTTTCCGTCGGACTACAATTTGAGTGTCTTCAAGGCTAGAGTGAATAGGCTCTTAATAAACTAGTGCGCTTTACCATCAACGATTGCGTCACTGCTTACCATCAGGCAGGATTGCGGTCAAGCGCTGGTTTATACTTTAATAAAAAAAAAAAAAATATACCATTTCTAAGACGACAGAGGTCTCTGGTGTTGTTAGTAAATAAAGCAATAATATTGCGAAAATAATCAGAATTATGTTTACTTTAAACAGCTTTTAATTTTAATATGAAATAAGCCAGCGTTGGAGAGGACTTGGTTAATTGGACTGAGAGATTTATTAAACGATATCCATTTTCCTCATTAATTTATTCTAACAAAACAAATGCCACAAACATTACTGCCTTATATCATAATAAATAGCTCTAGCCAGTACACTCTGCCAACAAAGAAGGTTTTTATCAACTCGAACCATACGCTTCTGGTCGATATTTTATCAATTCCGGCACACAAAGAAATTCACCTTAAATCTTTCTTTATGGCCGTTATTTAGTATAGCACCACCATACACTTTACCGTATATGGTTGAGGGGATTTTTACTGACCAGATTCGCACTCCCAGCTTATGGTGTTAAGTTAATTCTATGTTATTTATGGCTGATTTTTTCATTGTTATAGAGGCCAATTTAGGCTATATAGGTTTTCCGATTGGAAATTGTTTGGAGGTTTTAAATTGGACAACTTATCATTTACTTGTGACAGTTCAGTAGTTAAAAACTCGCCTTTCATACACTAGGCAGTTCAAATTATGAAGGAACATCAGAATTAGAAAGGTCACATAGGGTGTGACCGTTTCAATTTATTTATGTAAGTACTTTCTGAATCTATCTTGATTATTATGGACATCGATTAAGGAAAGCATTGTGAGTAAGCAGTGCTTTTAATTACACACTATTATTATCAATTTCAATATTATATAATTAATTTAATTATTATAAACTAGTGCTTGACTGCAATCCCACCTGATGGTAACCAGTGATGCGATCGTTGATGGTAAAGCGCGCTAGTTTATTAAGAGCCTATTCACTCACAAAAACTGAGCGAATAGGAAGGAAGACGGCAGTTGAGCGAGGTGATGCAATGTTAACCCCAACAACACGACCAGCGATGCTGCGCGAGAGGAAGATTGATCTGAAAACCCACCACGACCAAACTCCCAACACAACAACATTTGGTGCATCGTACCCGGCACACATCGCAACACAACTGCCAAGACCCGCCCGTCCGTTATTGCTCCATATGTTCGATAAATGCATCAACTCAGCAATATAAATAATTCAATAAATGTTATTGAACTGTCAAAACGAAACCCATTGGTACTGGTAGTGGGTTACGTAATCACCACGTAGAACGCGGAGCTTTGAATTGACATTTAAAGGAATAATGGATCTTATACATTTCTTTTAGCATGAATTTTCTCTCTAAAAGAGGAAAGTTAATTTATAAAATGCTTGAGGCGGGCTTGTGACGACGGTCAAAGGCACAGTGACAAAGTTATGAATGGTATTGATATCTTTTTTTTATACATTGTAGAGTTATTGTTTAATTGAGCGACATAGTTATGTCTGACAAAGTCCTGTTGGCTTGATGCTGAGATGAGAATTTTATTTTATTTTTAATATTTATAAACTAGTGCTTGACTGCAATCCCGCCTGATGGTAAGCAGTGATGCAATCGTTGATGGTAAAGCGCACTAGTTTATTAAGCCTATTAATTTAAAAAAAAACTTAGAAATAGGAAGTATGACGGCAGTTGAGCGAGGTGATGCAATGTTAAACCCAAGACCAACACGACCAACAATGCTGCGCCAGAGGGAAATTGATCTGGAGACTCTCCACGACCAAACACCCGACACAACAACATTTGGCGCATCGCACACAGCACACGTCGCAACACAACTGACGAGACCCGTCCTCCGTACGGCTTCACCAGACATCATGCCGGAACACGACGAGTCGCTTGGCGGCAAGACCTTGTCTGGTAGGTGGTAACTTCTGCCGGCGGCCGATGTTATGGCCTACCACCGAGAATGCTAAGATGGATGACCGGTATTAGAATAATGAATAATGAGTCATGTCTGGCAAAGCTCTTTAAATAAAGAATTTCAGAAAGAAATGATATTCTTAGACAATATGCATTTGAAGGCAATTTACATAAAAACTACGTAACGGAAAACTATAATAAAATCCTAGCAGTCATTCTAGAGATAAGTTTTCCTAACGTTATTACACGAACTTGTTTGGGAGTTTCTTATTATGTCACATAGCTAGTTAATACAATCAACTGTGACAACACTTTCTTCCACTAGATAAATAACGCTTACTGTTACAATATAAACTTAATCAGACACATAACATAATTAGCCTGTAACGTTCCCGTTCCGGGACACAGGTTTCCTATCATCATCACCAGTATCAACCTTTTTTGCCGTCCCACTACTGGGAACAGGTCTCCTCTCATACAGAGAAGGATTGAGCGTAAACACCACGCTTACTCAATGCGGGTTCGCGATTTCAGACTTAAAGTCCCAGGCCTCCTCTCTCTGAGAGGGAAATGGGCCATATTCTACCACGGCGGCCCAGTTCGTGATGGTAGATGTCACATGTTTTCGAATTTTTTGGCTCTAGGATATGCTGGTTTCCTCACTATGTGAACATGAAGGTCAATGTTGTTGAATAAAAAGGACATCATGTTCAACGTCAAATTGCTTACCGTTTGATATACGCTTGAATGTGCCTTGAACATTATGACGTGATCATTTTCTGGACTATAGTAAAATGCTCAAGAATATGGACAAAATTCAGTCAGATGTGTTATTTATAGCGAGTTCATTTCATTTTATCTGAAATTGAATCTTAAAAAATCATGGGTCTATGAAAATGTTGTGTAGAGGCAAAGGCTCGTCTGTTCTGTTAGTATCTTTTATTTATTTATTAAAATATAAACCAGCGCTTGACCGCAATCCCGCCTGATGGTAAGCAATGACGCAATCGTTGATGGTAAAGCGCACTAGTTTATTAAGAGCCTATTCACTCTAGCCTTGAAGACACTCAAATTGTAGTCCGACGGAAACACTGCCGCCGGCAGATGGCTCCAGTCCCTCGATGTACGCGGTATAAAGGAGAAGGCGAAACGCTTCGTCCGGATCGTAGAGGTGTTAATAACATAAGGGTGGAAACTCGCCGTACGACGGGTCGTCCGATGGTGGAACGGAGATGGGGGAATTAAATCGTGCAATTCCCTCGCACACTCCCCAGAATGTATCCTATAGAACACCGAAAGGCTGGCTACACATTTTAACCTACTTAAAAAAGTGAGGAGATGCTACTTGAAAATTTCTGATGGAATAACCCTATCATCATCTTCCACTCCCAGCGTTAATCCCAGTCGCATGCGAAGATTTTTCAGTTTTGGAGTAAGGGGTCCGATTTATGTGTCTAGCTGCTGATTTTGGCTACACTTCGGCTATATTTTCCGTGAAGCGACTGCCGTCTGACCTCCACAACCCGAAGGCGATATCGAAGCATTGCAGTTAGACCAATTGTAATACTTTTGAGGGCTTCAACAAGCCGTAACGACTGCCATTAGATGTTCGTATGGCAATCGGGACCAACGGCTTAACGTGCTTTCCGAGGCACGACCAAACAGTGCAAATATTCATATTCATGCATACAAATATTTGCACTGCGCGGGGATTGAACCCGCGCCTCCTTGCAAAGCGGCCGCGTTCGACGATGGAATAACCCGATAACACCTGGAAATCGAGCTCAAGACCTCATGCTGAGAATTGGTATTTGCTACAACGAGGCAGACACAAAATCATTTCAAAGCCAAAGTATTAACTTTAATGCACATCAAATGCAATTTTGAAGAGCATTCAGGTCGTGCTTTGGAAAGCACGTTATGACGTTTGTTCTAGCTATCAGTTGTAGATCTCTGAAAGTCGTTTCGAGTCGTCAGAGGTCTGAAAGTCTGACCACCAGTCTTATCAAGGAGTATTACCCAGTATCTGGGTTGTAATTACTGGTATTCATCTGCATCCGCTTGGATTGGCTTGATACTAACATACTTGGGAAAAGGCAAAACCACCAGACAAAGTCTTGCCGCCAAGCGATTCGACATGTTCTTATTGTGACAAGTATTGTAGACCTTAAAAATGCCTATATACTATAGTTTCTTCATTATGACTACTTTTTTATGTTTGAAAAGTTAATTAAAATGCCAGTCGAAATCAGAGCCCACTATTTGTTCCTTATTATTTTATTAATCCTTATCCAAATTAATTAAATAATATATTTTAATTATTTAAAGCAAACGTGCGACGGGACGCGATTGCTGTCTCCCTTGATGTCTCAAAGGCCTACGACCGGGTATGGCACGCTGGCCTACTGAGTATGCTTCCAGCGTACGGCATTTCCCCTGGCTTGACTGGCTGGGTAAAAGACTTCCTGACTGAATGGTCCCTCCAAGTTCTTGTCAACGGATGCTCATCTGATCCCATGTCGACTAATGGTGGTATTCCTCAGGGGTCTGTTCTCTCTACAGCTCTATTCCTGCTGCACATTAACAAACTGATGATGCCCGGTGTCTATGGGTATGCAGATGACAGCACAGTTGTAGAGATCTCTCTACAACCTGCCGGATGCTAGGGCTAGTAGGAAATCAATCCGGTCCGGAAGAGAGGCTATGGTAAAGTGGACTAATGTTGCTCTACAGGCAGGCGTGGATGTGACGATGTCAACTATTATCACTCAATTGTTTTTGTACACTTTTATGTCATGTTTATCGCAAATAAACGTTTTTTTCTTTCTTTTCTTTTTCAATCTTGTAGCACTCAATGCCACCAAAACACAGGCGTGTCGTTTCACCGCCAAAAGGAGCCCGTTAATTGGCTCCTACTTTTGGAAATGAATCCATGGAGTGTACCGACCGCCTTCAGCTTTTGGGTGCTGAGATTTTCTCGAACCTTAACTTTAGGCGGTTCATTGGGTCCTAGACAAAGGTGGCTGCCAAGAAGCTTGGCGTTATAGCAAAGGTCCGGCGGTACTTCACAACAGGGCAGTTTCTAAAGCTGTTCAAAGCACAGGTCCGTTCGTGTGGAGTACTGCAGCCACATTTGGGCTGGTGCTGCAAAATATCACCTGGCCACTTTGGATTCGGTGGAGAGGCATGTGAAGAGGCTGATTGGCGACCCAGATTTAACTCAAAACGGTCTCCAAAGCCTAGAGCACAGGCATAGAGTAGCCAGCCTTTCGGTGTTCTATAGGATTCATTTTGGGGAGTGTGCGAGGGAATTGCATGATTTAGTTCCCCCATCTCCGTTCCATCATCGGACGACCCGTCGCAAAGCGAGTTACCAGCCTTATGTCGTTAACACCACTACGATTCGGACGAAGCGTTTCGCCTCCTCTTTCATACCGCGTACATCGAGGGACTGGAAAAATTTGCCAGCGGCGGTGTTTCCGTCGGACTACAATTTGAGTGTCTTCAAGGCTAGAGTGAATCATCATCATCAACCTTTTTTATCGACCCAGTGCTGGGCATAGGTCTCCTCTCATAAGGATTGATCGTAATCACCACGCTTGCTCAATGCAGGTTGGTGATTTCAGACTTATAAAGTCCAAGTTTCCTCAAGATGTTAGGCTCTTAATAAACTAGTGCGCTTTATCATCTTCGATTGCGTCACTGCTTACCATCAAGCGGAATTGCGGTCAAGCGCTAGTTTATAATTTATTAAAAAAATAGTATTATAGTAAATAATAAATATATAATAGGGTTATAATAAATTATGATCCGCGAAGTAAAATAAACAAAATAATACTGATCAGAGCATCCATCGTTACACTTTTAAAATATTTTACAATATCTACAAGAAAGTCCATGTTATTAAATCAATATAGAGCGAAGCAGCTCTAACACAGCTTACAATCCGCATTGCAGTGAAATTGGCAATTGACGGAACCAAATGAAAATGTAGTCTCTTTGAATAACTGTTTGTTATAGGACTTACCGATTCACTGAGTTCAGAAAAGATTGAGATTGCTACTCATAAACCCACGGATGATTGAATTTGAATTAAAATATCGTTTTAGTTTTTCAATGTTGTAAAGACTTCATATATAGGTATATTTTGCTGAAAGGGAAGAGAAAGTCCGATTTAAAACGTACGTACGCATGTAGAAACGTATTTTCTTTATTTCGAATGAAAAAGAAAATAAAAACCGGCCAAGTGCGTGTTGGACTCACGCACAAAAGGTTCCGTACAATAGATTTATGAAATTAAGTTATTTATATGAAAGATTACGCGGCAATAAGTGGTTTACGATTTAAGAGATATTAAAAAAACTAGTACTAGATCTCGTTCAAAATAATTTTCGTTGGTAGTTTTTATAGTAATGTACATCATGTTTTGTTTAGATTTTTCATTTTCTTATTTTAGAAGTTAGAGGGAAAGGGAGAGGAGACCAACTTTTTTCCACTTTGGAAGCGTCTGTCACGCAAACTATTCGGTTTAGAATAACATTATCATTTTTGAAGACCTATCCATAGAAACCCCACACGTATGTGTTTGATGAAAAAAAAAATGAGTTTCAGTTCTAAGTATGGGGAGCTCCCAATATTTATTATTTTTTCATCAAAATCTTAACGCGGTTCACAGAATACATCTACCTACCAAGTTTCAACAGTATAGCTCTTATAGACATGACGAATCTATAAGGGTTCCGTTTTTTGCCATTTGGCTACGGAACCCTAAAAATGTATAGAAAATGAATGTATTAAAATGTGGTACAGTTCTTCTTTCTAATTTAATCAGTTAATAACGTTCCCACTTTTGGGCCACAGGCCTCGTCACAAAGAGTGGGAGTGAGATATAATCTACCACATACTGTGATCTCACATCTTCTATTACTTGGTACTAAGACTCTTTCCTCATATAACTCGAGTTGGTCTCCAAAGCCTAGAGCACAGGCGGAGAGTAGCCAGCCTTTCGGTGTTCTATAGGATACATTTTGGGCAGTGTGCGAGGGAATTGCACGATTTAATTCCCCCATCTCCGTTCCACCATCGGACGACCCGTCGTACGGCGAGTTTCCACCCTTATGTTGTTAACACCTCTACGATCCGGACGAAGCGTTTCGCCTCCTCCTTTATACCGCGTACATCGAGGGACTGGAGCAATCTGGCGGCGGCAGTGTTTCCGTCGGACTACAATTTGAGTGTCTTCAAGGCTAGAGTGAATAGGCTCTTAATAAACTAGTGCGCTTTACCATCAACGATTGCGTCACTGCTTACCATCAGGCGGGATTGCGGTCAAGCGCTGGTTTATATTTTAATAAAAATAAATAAAAAAAATATGTTTTCCTTGACTCACCATCATCATTTCAGCGTATACAGTTTCGCGGCTTTCGCGTTGGAGCCCGGGGCCGCTTTCGTACATATACGCCCGATCTCCATTTCGCACGATCTCTGGCATCCCGGTTTTCTCGGTGGTAGGCCATAACATTGGCCGCTGGCAGAAGTTACCACCCACCAGACAAAGCCTTGCCGCCAAGCGATTGTCGTGTTCCGGCATGATGTCTGGTGAAGCCGTACGGAGGACGGGTCTGAGCAGATGTGTTGCGATGTGTGCCGAGTACGATACGCCTAATGTTGTTGTGTTGGGAGTGTGGTCGTGGAGGGTCTTCAGATCAATCTCCCTTTAGCGCAGTATCGTTAGTCGTGTGGTTGGGTTTAACATTGCATCACCTCGCTCAACTGCCGTCTTCCTTCCTATTCACTCAATTTATCTAAGTGAATAGGTTCTTAATAAGCTAGCGCGCTTTACCATCAACGATCGCATCACTGCTTACCATCAGGCGGGATTGCAGTCAAGCGCTAGTTTATAACTACGAAAAAAAAAAAAAACCCGTGGTGTGAGATTGTTTGCAGGCATGTCATCTCTTACAACGTCAAGACTTCTTTGGTCTACATCGCTTGTTCCGGCCCGGCGGAGGCGCCATGACAAGACATTGATACATACTGACTATTTGGGTTCAAACCGACCCTCACATTATACGAAGTAGAAAACGGATGGCATCTTTTCTGCAATAGTCAAAGTATTTTTTAGCCCATTGTCGGAAGGGTGCGAAGCCACTTTACCTAATGGACCGTCCTTTTATAAGCACAACCAAGAAGCGAAACAAATTCTTCAGAAAACCATATTGTAAAAGAGTACCATTTATCATCAACTAGTTTTTGCCAGTTTTCGGTGGCGTGTAGGTCAGAAAATCATTTAATAGGAATTTTTATTTATTCTTTATACAGGAATCTTTATTTATAAAGAACCACAAGGTTATGAGCTTGTTATCCTCCTTGGCTGTCTCAACTAAAATATGGTCAACGGTTCGCTCGGGCGGGCGAGCGGTTCGTTGACCTGTGGCGTCTGCTGTTACGCGGGCGTGCGCAGTACTATCTACCGTAAACTGCGTGGCGCAGGAAAGGTCATTTGATGATTTCCCATCAAAAACAAAAAAAAAAATAATAAGGTACGAAACTGTAATTTGTTTTGTAACACACTTGATTATCTTCTCCACTTTGCAATTATCTTTTTATATTTTTGTTTGGTTTGTTGTCATCAGCCAGTGTCGCGGGCGCATTGCGGATGACAGTCGGATCGAATTGTCAAATAATGAGTGCTGTCTAATGTCTATGGTGAATGGTCTATGACCCTGGCTTTGACATCAAATCAACATTGTTTATAGTTTGGCAGTTTTGCATGTTCGAGTACGAGACTTTTGGTGATATTTTTTTTTTTTCATGTATTTTGTTTTTTATTATTATTTTAGGGTATTTAGTTGTAGTGTGCGTTTTGTTTGTGCGGAATAGGAAATATTTCTTTCTTTTCTTTCTAACCTTATTAGGCGCTTTCCTTAGAGTAAATTATTTCATCACCAGTGCTTTCAAAACAGTGAAGGAAAACATCGTTAGCAAACCGGCATCTCCTAGAGCCAAAAATTTTGAAGACTTGTGACATCTACGCTATGTTATCACGCGTGGTAATTAAGGCCTGTGTCCCAGGAGTGATTAATATTACTAATTATGTTAGAATAACAATAATATTTATCCAAAATTCCTCAAATAACAAATTAATACAGTAAGCCTTAAATGTAAATTACAAATATAAGTCTTTCGTGCCTGAACTAGGCATGTATTTCAAGCAATAACAGCTCTAATAATAATCTAAAGTAATTAATAAATAAACAGCAGTGACAAACAAATTATATTAGGTATTAAATACAGCCACTTCAGCACAATTAGTAAACTCTCTGTACCTATCTTAGTAGGACTTTTTCTGAAGAGTATCCCTCAGAATTTTTTTACAGTACTTATGTGTAATTTAAGGAGTAGAAGTTTGCTTTCGCATTTAGTCTATTATAGAGGAGAGGACCGAGGAGCAGGTAAAATTTTAATACAAAAGCATAATTTGTTTGCTTTTGAGAACCTTTTGTTTATAGTAAATCTGCGTGTATTATTGCAGAGATACCACCGTAAAACCATACTAAAGTCACCATTTTATTTAAAAAAATCATAGCATAAGATTGTAGCCGCAGTATTTTACTACAAAATTCTCACAAAATATTCGAAGCATCGGGTTAATAGAAACTCCTTTCTTATAATAATAGAGAAGTATAAAGGACGCATTTCTATGGATTTTGTACAGAATATGAGTGGCGTGCGTATAATGGAACATGGGAAACAATAATGTGGAGACTTTTGTTCTCTCTCGTTTGTTTTTCGGATTTACCATGATACAGTTTGTCTTGCTAAAGAAAACCTTGGATCTTCCGGTTATTACGCTAATAAAGTTCTATTTATGGTGTTTGGCTGCATTAAGTTATTATAATAAACACTTACTCCCTCATTCACAACGTTGTTTAAAGTTAACTAGTGATTAACGATTCGTTAACCATACATTTTAGACGTTTGTAGGTCAATTAACTTTAATCATCGTGTACTTTAGACCGTTCATAATTGCTATACTTTTATAACCCAATAAGATTTTAAAGTAAAAATTAATTAATTCGCTAATTACACAAAAAAGCGCAATGAAAACAAAACTCGAAAAATTATCTTATCAGCTGATTTAATAGAGTTCACATCAGGGATCAACGTCATACCTACAAACCCGCACGGCGGCACGCTTGCAACGTTCAAAGCCGAGCCGACACTTTTTTTTAAACATTGTTATTTCTGTAACCGTTCATTAACGACATAAATGACTATCATAATTTTATTAGTGGTATGTAGTCTCGCCTTTTCGCGAAGTTTGCGTTACGATGTCAGATACACCCTGATAAAGAGGAAGCGAATTCCAAAGAAAAAAAAAAACAAAAAATAGTGAAAGACAAATGATCAAATGATAACAACTTTGAAGTAGTAGTTATTTTTCTCGGTAAAGCTTCAAATATCATCACTAACTTTGTCCTGTATTAGTCAGTTAATTAATTAGTTCATTGAGAAAACTTCATTTTTGTTATCTTATCCCTATTGCCTCTTACTATTGGGCAAACATCCCCTCATTTTACTTTATATACATAACCTCTATGTTGCTTTCATAATTGGATCGTCATATCAACATTGCCGCGATGTCAATTTAGAAAAAAAAAAACAATTCCTTGTGCAAGACACGACGCTACCATGACATGCATTTTGTATTCCATACTTGTCGCTACCAGAATTATAATTGGATAATTCCTTAGCAGAGACAATGAACAATAAGCCTTAGTATACAGGGTGTAACTGACATCGTAACGCAAACTTTGCGAAAAGGCTAGACCGCATGCCACTAATAAAATTATGATAGTCATTTATGTGGTTAATGAGCGGTTACAGAAATCCCAGTTTTTTAAAAAAAGTGTCGGCTCGGCCTTTGAACGTTGCAAGCGTGCCGCCGTGCGTCTTTGTGGGTATGACGTTGACCCCTGATGTGAACTCTATTAAATCAGCTGATAAGATAGTTTTTCGAGTTTTGTTTTCATTGCGCTTTTTTTTTTGTAATTAGCGAATTAATTAATTTTTACTTTAAAATTTTATTGGGTTATAGAAGAATAGCAATTATGGAAGGTCTAAAGGGGAAAAAGTACATATATATATTTTCTAAATCATGAAAAAGCCGACGAAAAATTCCACCACTGGGGGGTTCAGAATCATGTACTGGATCCATGGTACTCGTTTGTGCGTCGATGTCAGATACACCCTTTATATATCATAAGAACCTGGCTACATAAGTACCATGTAGTACACATGACATGGATGTAGATTCAGCCTTTTGTTTTGAACACGTTTCACACCTGCTAAGGCATTGTAAGCGCTACCTGGAGTAATGACCATAAAACCTAGAGCCGGTCCCTTTTAGTGGTTGCCACAGTTGCGTTTATAGGAAACGATTCCATTATTACCCTAAGGCTATGGGAAAATTCATCAAGAAAAGGAGAAAAAGAAAGATTGCCCTTAGCTATCAAATCGCGAATTAATGTTCTGTTAAATATATGGCATATCGTATAATAAAGAGAATTCTGTCTCTACTACTTACTATTTAAATTAGTCCAAGTTACTTGAAAATACATTCATCCGCCAATTGGGTTGTATTCTAACATAGATTTATAAAAAATATTGAACACGTATTTTTTATTATTTCTTTCATTCAAATATAGGTAATATATTGATTTGAAATGTCGCATGACGTCACGCCGTGGTACAAAATATATCACGGTGTAACGTAATTAGCCCCCACTCCGTAACTTTGATACGCTAATATCTCAGTAGTTTTTGGTAATATAAAAAATACGGGTCTTAATCTTTTTTTTATTATCTATCAAATCAAATCTTTTTATTCGTCAATGCAGGTGTATAATACAAAATGTGTTAAGATTTGCAGAAAGGTCGCTACATTGGGCCATACGAAAATTATTTTGAACGAGGATAACTTATATTCTATTAACCCATCATTATTTATATAATACTATCACATTTATATAACTAATTCCATCGCTTATATCTAATCATTGCTTAACATATAATATAGTTATTATTTTTTAAATTTAAATTAAATATTATTACCATAAGACGGACTAATTATTTTTTGATTTTCATACCTATTAGCTGCTAGGAACTTACTTTGGAATGGGCATTCATAATAATTCAGCCTAAATGTTCACTCTGTTGGGACATAGCCCATAGGCCTCCTCTGAGTGAGAGAGAGTGGGTCATAATGTACTTTGAGAGCCCATTGCGGGTTGATAAATGTCACATGTTTTCGAAGTGACACGCCCGGTTTATTCACGACGTTTTAATCTCCGCTGAGAGCAAAGATAATGAAATAACTCAAACAAGTAAATCGTCAATCTGGCTTTGAACTCATAAGTAGGGGTCATTACCATCAACTTCTTTGGCAGTGTGTCATACAATAAGTGTTCGTTTGTAGTTAAATCATTAAGGTTGTGGATGTCGTGATAGGTGATTTGGCTTTAGCAAATGACCCACGTAATTACCTATAATATAGTATATATATTAAAGAGTATTCTTTCTCTCAATCTATTTAAATTAAGTAGTCCAAGATACTTGAAAATACTCTCATCTGCCAATTAGCTGTTAGTCTGTCTTTTAAAAAAGTGTTTGCTTAAAAGTAACTCATTAAGTTCGTGGGTGCCGTAATAGGTGATTTAGGTTTAGCAAAAGGCACTTTCCTAAAATCGTCGTTGAAGGGGATTTAACCCACGTATATGTACATAAAACAATGTACGTATTTTAGTTTCAATAACAAACGGGCGTGTCGCCATGCTGCCGCGCCGAAGGGAACCATTATTTTATCCAAAATTTTAAATAAAAGCCAGCATTGGACAATTGTAAGCCCCAAGGGTCCTCGTTAAAATGCTTGCAAATCGTATGCCTTGTAGAAACGTCGGCACATAAAGCTACAACAATCTGTCAAATTTCTTTATAAGATTTTCAACTCTATCGCGAAAGCATTAAGGCTGAAGGTTGATTGGGAATATTTGACAGAAACGGGTAGCTTGATCTGCTGTCGTCCGTACCTAAGGACAGGCTCCTAATGATGTTAATATTTTGAACTGACCTCCATATCCACTTTTTAAACTAGGGTTTATATAAGTACACAAACCCTGGTTAAAGTCATATACCTACTCCGAATCCGGAGTACATTAGTTTTCTTATTTGGTAATTATATTACATTTTAAGGCTAAAACTAATTAGGTACTAACTACTTAAGTAATTAATTCGACGTAATTAGGTTTATTTCCATTTAGCTTGAGAACAAACTATACATAAAAATAATATCTAAGTACGTAAGTGTTTATCGTCCGTGAATCCCTTCGAAACGCAAGTATTCTCGGCTAGTCAGTGAGTCGAGCACGCGTATCGACCGTGCATGCAAACATGTTGGCGTACAAAATGTACATTGTTTAGTCAAACAGGCTGGCCACAGCGGGGTGACGAGACGCAGGCGGGGTGCGGGAGGCAAACCTGCGCAGTTACCCCACCCAACACGCTCAGTGACCTGCGCGCCGCGCCGCTCGTCGAACGCGTCAAGCGCCAACAAAATGGCTGATGCTGTAAACGTTGTCTTCCCGCGAAAACTAGTCAAGGAATTTGTCACCCTGTACCAGAATCTACCATGCCTGTGGGATAAGCACTGCATTTCATACAAAATGAAGCACAAACGACACGAAGCAATCACGAAGTTGACGCAGCTTGTACAAGAATACGATCCCAGTGCTACAAGAGTGCATGTTTTGAGGAAAATAGAGAGTCTGAGAGCTTGTGTGAGGAGGGAACATAAGAGAGTGCAACATAGTAAGAAGATTGCGGAGAGCGAGACAGATATCTACACCCCACATCTGTGGTATTACGAACTGTTTACGTTCATGTTCCAGACTGACGCAATGAATGAGGACTATGATAAAAAGAAAGGAAACACTTCTTCGCCCCAGCCAGCTACAGAGGTAAGTAAACTGGCATACGGTCGGCAGATTTATCTACCAGTATGTTACAACCATGAACGCGCATGTGCGGTAACAAGTTGTTTCAGAATTGCAAAGTTTCTCTTATTTTTTAGGGAAACACATAGATATTCGGAAATCCACTGTATCTATGTCAGTCTTATTTTTGTCGGTTTTTACCCAGAGCTCTGCAATATGGATTTATTCAGTGTATATAGGTATAATAAGCTATATTTCTGAAGGGCTGGTAATGTTGCAGAAATATCCCGTAATATGATTTATATTTATAGGATTAATTAAATGTAGTATAATCAATAAAATAAAACCGGATTAGGTACACTATATCTCAAGAACGGCTGGACCCAAATATAAATAGAAAACAGAAAAAAAAGACGATTAGTCTCATACATTTTGTACTGAACGAATTCTTTGATTGCTTATAACTGAAGAACGGAAACAATGACTTCGATGGCGGTTTGAAGTTTGTTGAGTCAACGAGTTGACTATAACTAGTTTATTGTGTACTTACTTATAAAGAGATCGTAAAACTGGCCATTGGTATTAATTAATGGTATACACTGTACCTCCATGGCACAGCATCATGCTGAGTGGAAGCCTTCTTTTCACAGATATATTTTGTTTTTACTTTTCGTTTGAATTAATTATATATTTGTATAGTTTTATTCCTTTCTTTTTACACTCGGTACTTACAATATCATTGTCAAGAACTCTACAAAAGTCAAATTATCGAGAACAATCCATAAAAGGATAGGAAAATTGTCGTAAATCCAGTTTAAAGCCTACCAAACTAGAACAACAGAACAAGACTTAAGAAGCTTAGACGGTGCGTTTCTTTAGTGCTTGTATAAACATTTAAACTGAAGATGTTTCGTAAAAAGTAGTACATATTAAAGCCCACTTGGATAAGGAAATGGCTGCAACAGCTAAAACCGCTAAGACGGAAACCGAAAAGAAATCGATCTAAATACATTGACCAAGTTTAGCGAATATTGAAGACAAAATATCAATTAATTTGTTTCTAGTGAAGACAATATTAAGAAAATTGCTTCTATATAAATCTCTTACAGATTTATATCAATTGTAAGAAAATGCAAAAGATAGTAAGAAGTTAAAATTTACTACGATCAAGTTAAAGAAAGGGATGAATAAAAACGCAGTGGTATACAAAGCTTTATCCAAGTAACAAACTGTAGCTATAAAGCATCGAAGAATAATGGCGTCAAAGCAGTACCTTTAATTTTTTAACCATGATTTGCTACGATCATCTTCCTTTATGGTAAAAGGAGCAAGTCATGTTTTTTTTTTATAAGAATAAACTAGCGCTTGACCGCAACCTGCCCGATATCCCGCCTGATAGTAAGCAGTGATGCGATCGTTGATGGTAAAACACGCTAGATTATTAAGAGCCTATTCACTCAGAAAAACTGAGCGAATAGAAAGGAAGACGGCAGTTGAGCGAGGTGATGCAATGTTAAACCCAACAATACGACCAACGATGCTGCGCCAAAGGGAGGTTGATCTGAAGAACCTCCACGACCAAAACTCCCAACACAACAACATTTGGCGCATCGTACCCGGCACACATCGCAACACAACTGCTCAGATTAGTCCTCCGTATGGCTTCACCAGACGTCATGCCGGAACACGACAAATCGCTTGGCGGCAAGGCTTTGTCTGGTGGGTGGTAACTTCTGCCGGCGGCCGACGTTATGGTTTCTTTTTCTCCATATCTCTCCATGTCTACCTGCCACCACCTCCGTATTCAGCGACTTCCTACATAGCCATTGTTACCATTTCTCACAAAACCCTTTCATCTTTCCTCTTCTTCCCTGAACATATTATCTATTCTAAAGTGTAATTTAAAACTCCAAATGATGAGTAGCTTACACCGGTAAGCTAGTCATAAACCAGTAGCTAAAAGTCAGGCCTTGTGCTTAAACCGTAACCACGGAGATTGTCCAGTACTTCAAAGGTATTCTGAAGTAGAATACTACCTGAACCCGGCTACGATTAGACTGAAAACAGATAACAGAGAATATTGTGTTGCAGCAAAGTGTGTTTTGGTTAGGATTTTTCGGTGGTAGGCCATAACATCGGCCGCCGGCAGAAGTTACCACCCACCAGACAAAGCCTTGCCGCCAAGCGATTTGTCGTGTTCCGGCATGATGTCTGTTGAAGCCGTACGGTGGACGGGTCTGAGCAGTTGTGTTGCGATGTGTGCCGGGTACGATGCGCCAAATGTTGTTGTGTTGGGAGTTTGGTCGTGGAGGGTCTTCAGATCAATCTCCCTTTGGCGCAGCATCGTTGGTCGTGTTGTTGGGTTTAACATTGCATCACCTCGCCCAACTGACGTCTTCCTTCCTATTCGCTCAATCTGAGTGAATAGGTTCTTAATAAACTAGCGCGCTTTACCATCAACGATCGCATCACTGCTTACCATCAGGCGGCATTGCGGTCAAGCGCTAGTTTATAATTATAAAAAAAAAAAAAAAAAACATACAAACCACGGCCCTTTTTAGAGATGCGATATAGTGTAAAGGGGATATAAAGTACAACTCGCGCACCTCGCTCTGTGACGTCATTCGGACGGTACCGTTTGTAAAAAATGAGAATTATGTTAAAAATAAAAATTGAAATGTTTTTCTATGTTAATAAAAGGTCGTTTTGATGATAAAACGTCATAATACTAGATCATTATACTCATGACATTTTGCAACTAAATTGATACATAAGGACTGAAATATAATGTTAGTGCAACCAACAAGCTTCACTAACGCATCGAAAATGTAAGAAACAAAAACAAACCTAATAAAAAACAAAAAACTTAACAACGTAAAAACTCCACAGAAACGTAATAACAACAGGGGATTTAAAATGTATTTAACTTTTAAATCTCCTACAATTTGTTGCAATTGTAACAAAGATGCTAACGCTACTCATTGCTTACGGCGAATGCGGGGCGTCGCGCGGGGAAGCGGTAGAGGGGTCGCATTCCAGCGAGGTGCACAATAACTCTCGCGAGTTATAGTTTTATTCTCTACTAACAGCTACTAGCGTTTGGGAATCTTGGGATAAAAAGTACATACTCCCCTCTAGACAAAATTTCATTTAAATCGTCTCAACCGTTTTTGCATGTTTTACTGTAGCGGTATTTGCAACGCCAATTATGAATTTGACGTCACGCAAATGCTGTATCTCGCAAGCTCGAGTTGCCTAGATCCGTAAACTTTATAATGCCAAAAATCTTCTAGGTTTACAGCCAGATGTGCAGCCATTACTTTTGAAAGGTCCTTCGCAACTTTAGGGCTTGACAAAGTTGAAATTCATTTAGACTATCAAGATGTAAATGGGAAGCTGCTTCAGCATGAAAAGACGAAGTTTGAGATAAAGAGTTGCTCCGTATTTTAGGACATTTTTATTTATGGCTCCGAAAGAAAAATTGGTACAACTTTGAAACTGGTTGATTTTTAGGGGTCCTTACGGCCAATCAACTATATATTTTATGTTACTTAAATAAACATGGATACTTCATACATCAGATATCGAAAGTTAGTTCGATGGTTCCAATTGATCGTTTCCTATACAGAAGAGCCCGCACGATACTCTACGGTTACTTCGTTAAGTGTACTTAATTGGCTTTTAACATGATTTCAAATGACCGAGGGGATGCCAATGGAATTCTATTTCTTAACCTTCGGTGTCTCTCAGTGTGTATGTCAGCCAGCGGGCAGCAGTCGTAATAGGCAGACAGTTGAAATTTGAAAAATACACAGAATGTATTTAACAACTAATATCAAAAAATAAGAACCCTCAAAATATTTGTTAGACGCAGAAGCTAAAAAAAAGTGGAGATGTAAGGTGTGTATCCGAAATAAAAAATACGCTAATACCGACAGTACAACCAACGTCACCGTGAGAAAAAAGCAAACTTCTCTAATAACACCCTCATCTACAGAACAATCTCCGTGTATTGATAATGTAGTACAGGATGATCATCAAGCGTTAAAACATCGATCTTCGATTCAAAATATTACAGATTTACATGATTCCCATATACTGACGGAGTGCGAAATTTCTACTGAATCGTATATCCCCAATAAACTATCAATGAGTGTTGACGGTACTGTGTCTGACTTAGTATTAGTGTCAGAAATGAAGGAAACAATCACTCAGCTCACATTAAAACTCGAAATCGCTGAGAATGAACTAGGAAATATATTATTAGAAAACACCGATCTACATAAACAAATAAATAAATTAGTTTCTGAAAATAAGACACTAAAATCTTTATGCCAGTCACCTTCCATGTTTGCAACTCCGGGTAGAAGCACTAATAAGAAAAAGAGGCAATCTCTGTCAAGTCAAGACAATATCCTTTCTACACCATCCTTACCATCCAGACTTAGATCCAAATCGAACGCTGATACTGACAGCTATGAAAATGTGTCCTCCTTTGAACAACAAATTGTTACCCTGCAGCAACAACTAAAGGTTGCACAACTAGAAATAGCAGCCCTCACGGACCGTATTGCGACCCTAATGCGGAATAGTTGCAATATCTGTAAACCCGTCGGTCGTCTTGAACTAAAGCAGAATGCAGTAAACACGGCCAGTCCTCAGATATGTGCTACCACAGATCGACAGACTAAAAGGAAGATGTTTATATTCGGTACGCAACGCTGCGTCGGTCTTGCAGCAGCCATCTCACACTCAAGGACAAACACACAATATGAAAAATACAGACTCGTCTCTATAACAAAGCCATATGCGCCTTGCAGTGAAATCATAGCAAACTGCAGAAATACCAAATTGACAAGTGAAGACAAACTTATAATATGCATAGGCGAAAATGATAGCAATCCAAACCTACTGTTGTCCCAATTGAAAATTATATTGAATAAGTTCCTAAATAATACTGTTATTGTGTTAAATGTGGTCAATAACATGCACCTCAATGTCGGTAAATTAAACTATTCCATAAAAAATATTTGTAACAAGTATAAAAAATGTCACTTTATAGATCAATCATCCACGAAACTCTCTGATGTTTGTAAGTCGATAAATTACATCATAGATTGCTGTGATTATAATGATAAGTATTTAAATCCGAGCGAAATTTGGAAAAGAATAGCGAGTAACAAACCAAGTTCTAAATTAAGCGTGTCCACAAGTGAACCCAAAAAAGGCACAATTCCCTATTACTTTAGTCGTATTAAGAGTACTTCCAACACAGTTAGCTTCTCTTTACAACGTAACGCAAAGGGTAAAATAGGGACTATACCTTATTACTTTCCTGTATTAAACAAGTGCAACTCATTTTTTCGTATCTCAAAACAATGAAACACACAATTTTAGGATACTTCACCAAAATATCGCTAGTTTATTATCCAAACAAGAACTATTGGACGTAACAATTCAGGAATTAAAAGAAGCAAACGTTGATCCAGACGTAATATGTCTATCTGAAACTTTTTTAAAGAAAGGCTGTGTAAATTTCGTAAAAATATACAATTATGAAATGGCTGCTAGCTTCTGTAGAGATAAACAAAGAGGTGGTACATGTATATTAATAAAAAAAGGTTTAAATTATAAAGAGTTACTATTTGTGAAAAACTATGCAACTCAGAATACGTTTGAAGCTTGTGGCTTAGAGGTAATAAGTAATAAAATAGTAGTTATATGTGTTTATAGAACGCCTCAATCAGATCCAAATCAGTTTTTAATTAAATTAAATAAACTTCTACACGATTTGTTTCAAAAATACAAATCTAAAGTAAACGTAGTTATAGCCGGTGATTTAAATATAAATACTTTGAAAAAAGGTTCCATTACAAAAGAGTTAGAAGATTTGTGCAATAATTATTATCTGAAAATCCACATAAATGTTCCTACACGTAAACTATCTTGTATCGACCATATCTTGAGTAACATTACCAACGCTACTTCAACTGTACTACCTCTGCACCTTTCAGATCATGACACGGCACAAATGCTAACCTTTCCTACTAAATATAAACAACAAAAAGCACCAATATATTACATTTATAAAAGAGATTACAATTTAGGGAATGTCCGGAAATTTAAAGAATGCTTGGAAAACCTTTCCTGGTCTGATATTTATCAAAATCCTGATGCAAATTCCGCATTCAGTGATTTTCATGAACTGGTATGCCTATTCTACAACCTCTGCTTCCCCAAGGTAAGAGTTCGAGTGAACAGTAATAATAAAAATAATCAAAAGTGGATAAGCAGAGGAATACGGTTAAGTTGCAAAACTAAACGGAGACTACGCCACCAGTATTATAAAACGAAAAATTCTATAAATAAAACTAAATATAAACATTACTCCAATTTGCTCAAGAAATGTATTTACGGATCAAAAAAGAACTCAAACATAAAATATATTAATACGCAGGATAACAAATGTAAAGCCACTTGGACTGTCATTAAAAATGAAATAAATAATACTACCCTCAAAGACAACATAGAATTCATAAATTTAAACAATGTTGCAATTACTGACCCTGTAGAAATTGCTTCTCAGTTTAACGAACACTATGTAAATTCAACGCATACCACACAAATACAACAAAGTGCTGGTCAAAGCTTTGGGAAAAATATAAGTGTCAACACTATGTTTCTGAAACCTATGCTGGAAAGTGAGGTTCAACTGGAAATAATGTCTTTAAACAACACCAGAGCAGAAGGCTATGATGAAATTAGCACTAAAATCGTTAAAGCCTGCTGTAATGAACTGACTGGTATCTTAACTTACCTAATCAATACTTCATTTATAGCTGGGAGTTTTCCCGATAAATTAAAATTATCTATAATAAAGCCGTTATTCAAAAAAGGAGATAAATTGGATATCAATAATTATCGTCCTATAACCTTAATACCTATCTTCTCCAAAATATTTGAAAAATGTATGTACAAAAGACTACTTAATTTTTGTAACAAATTCCAATTAATAAGTGATGAACAGTTTGGGTTTCAAAAAAATAAATCTACGTCTTTAGCCGTTTTCTCTCTTATAAAAAATATATTAGCGAATATTAACAAGAGCCACATGACTACTGGTCTTTTCTTTGATTTGTCGAAAGCGTTTGATCTGGTGTCACACGAAATATTGCTGGTTAAGTTGGAGAACATCGGGATTAGGGGACCTGCTTTACAGTGGTTATCGTCATACTTAAATAACAGACAACAACGTGTCATAATCAATAAAATTACTAAAAATAAAGATATGACATCCTACTCATCGCAATATAAAGTAAATAAATATGGTGTTCCACAAGGGAGCGTATTAGGCCCAATATTATTTATTCTATACATAAATGACATAATAAGAATAACTAAACATAAATGCGTATTATTTGCTGATGACATAACAATTATAGTGACATCCGATAGAAAGAAAAGTACCATTACAGATCATGAGTTAGATATCAATAATACAATAGACACATTATTGAATTGGCTTGACTTTCACCATTTAAAAATTAATTTAAATAAATCCGTTTACATTCAATTTAACCAATCAAATAATAATAAATATAATATAAAAATGAATATCACTAAAATCAACGAAGTAATGCACACGAAATTTTTGGGAGTAATAATAGATAAAGACATTAATTGGAAAGAACACGTGGAAAGTGTTAGCACTAGAATTAATAAATTCGTCTATGCGTTGAAACAAGTTAAAAATGTCACGAATATAAAAACCGCTATTATTTCATATCACGCGTATGTTGAATCGTTACTGCGCTATGGTCTGGTGATGTGGGGTAATAGTACCGATGTAAATAGAGCATTTGTCGCTCAAAAAAAATGCATAAGGGCAATATGTGGCCTTCAACCGGATGACTCATGTCGACCAGTATTTAAGAGACTTGGTTTGCTACCGCTGCCGTCTCTTTATATTTATGAGACATGTATGTTTGTCAGGCAGCATCAAAATTTATTTGTTAAAGCAAATGACATTTGTGTCCGAAACCGACGAGAACCCAACAGGCTCGTACTAAGTGAGATTCCAAGGCTAGCTAAATATAATAAAAGCTGCCTTGCAATGTGTGTACATTTATATAATAAGTTACCAAACGATCTCAAAAATGTGAATACTAAATTATTTAAAAGGAAATTGTATGAATGGTTATCTGTGAATGGTTTTTATAGTGTTAAGGATTTCCTTGACAAAAAATGTTAATGTCTAGTATATCTTGAAAAATTTGCATGCTTATATTAAATTGGCAAAACATGTCTTGGTCTAAATTGTATTTTTACCATCTCTGTATACCGTGTTTTTATGCAAATAAATATATTATTATTATTATTATTATTATTATTAGTGGTAATGAATATTGTACGGTAGCAGAGAACCTTTCGTGTGCGAATACGACTCGCAACTGACCGGTTTTTTCATAAATACTTTTTATCGCTGATTGGTAATTTGCCTGACCTAGTTTTAAACTGGGGGGCAATCGCGCTAAAATATTTCAACCAAAACAGAATTGGATCGCAACCAAACCATAACTTTTGGTATGTTTCGTATCGCGCTAACCTTTTGACAGATGGTTTAACCATAACTGGATTGCAATTGGAACGTAACCGCTGTCAAATGAAAAAGTTGAAACAAAGCTAACTTTTTCTGAGCCATTTGTCAACCTTTTGTATAAACGATTGGATTTATTTAGTTTTAATTATTTTATCTGACGAAATGTATCACTCATACATTGATTTGTTAGAGATATCCCATGAAAATGATCTTTCTAGGGAAAGAACCCTAACCAAAAGGGAAAATCTCCGCAACCGTAAACAGCGTTTTCACTGACTGATAGGCAATTTATAAAGCGTTATAGGTTGTCTAAACAGTCTGCAATAAGTTTAATTGAGGAACTAACTCCTTTTATGCCGCCAGTACTACGTTCTGATAGTTTGACTACAGAAACTAAGGTAAGATAAAAATTGTTTACATTGTGTGACAAACATAACCTTTTCAATGTTTTCATTTCTTGTTTTTTTTTTCCAAAATATCGCTCAGAAAGTCTTTTTACTGCTAACACTAATATATTTTAATGGATATTTTTTACTTTTTTGTAGGTGTTGGTAGCCTTAGCATTCTATGCCACTGGGTCCTACCAAACGATAGTAGGAGACAGCCGGAAGCATAGCATTTCTCAGGCCAGCGTGTCTAAAGCAATACGGCAAGTCACGAATGCTTTAAACAAACAAGCAATATTAAAAAAATATATTGCATTTCCCTTCAATAGAACGGAGCGAGAACAATTGAAAAGAGAGTAAGTTTCTATGTTATAAGAAATTACATAAAAGTCTATAACATAAGATAAGAAATTAATTGACCTGTTTTCTGTGTTATATGTATAACACATCCTATTTTAACAATTGGTTTAAGTTCTTATCAGAATACAAATTTTCTAAGTTTGATTATAAGTTTATCTCTATAGTATGTCTTTAAGACACAGTTAAAAATTTATTTACTGTTTTTACAATATTACTTTTATTAGTTGTTTCAGAAAATTTAAAATGCCTGGAATGCTTGGTTGCATTGATGGGACACAGGTAGCAATCGTACGTCCTGTGGAAAACGAGGAGAGATTTTTTAATAGGAAAGGCTACCACTCTCTTAATGTTTTAATAGTAAGTAATATCTTAAAGGTACAACCTATTGAAGAGAGGCACGCCTTGAAATAGATGTTTATGATATTCAAGATATGTTGAGCTTGCACTTTAGGTTCACTTTTAAATGTTAATTATTTAGTGTCACACCATTACTTTGCAGTTATGTGATTCAAAAATGAACATTATGTGTGTGGATGCCAGCTACCCTGAGTCAACTCATGATAGTGTTGTGTGGGCAAACCATCCCCTCAAGAGTTATATAGAGCGACTGCATACTCATGATGGAGAAGATTTGTATCTTTTAGGTATGCATATAAAAATTTAAATATTTTAACTGACCTTGAAAAACTGTTATGACCTCACTTTGTTTCTCAGAGAGATTATTTTCGATTACCTAGAGAGCTAATTTTACCAATAGCGGCCAAATAGTTATTTATGTTTAATGTTGTGGTGGCCTAGTGGTTAAAACACCAGCCTCTCAAGTACGAGTGTGCGGGTTAGATTCCAGGTCAGGCAAGTACCAATGTAACTTTAGAGTTATATGTACTTTCTAAGTATATCTTGGACACCAATCACTGAAGGTGAAGGAAAACATCTTGAGGAAACCTGGACTTAAAGTCTGAAATCGCCAACCCGCATTGAGCAAGCGTGGTGATTATGCTCAATCTTTCTCTGTATGAGAGGAGACCTGTGCCCAGCAGTGGGATGAAAAAAAAAGTTGATGATGAGTTATTTATCTTTTTACAGGTGATTCTGGTTATGCCTTAAGGCCCACAATGATGACACCCATCTCAAACCCTGAGCCTAACAGTCCTGAAGCTTACTATCAGGAACTACATTTAACAGCAAGAAATGTAGTTGAGCGATGCATAGGACTTTTGAAAGCTCGTTTTAGGTAAATAAAATTTATATATATGTAAATATGTTAGATAAATTCTAGAATTTTCTTGATTAAAGTGATTCTTTTCTGCAGGTGTTTGCTGGTTGATCGAAAGCTGCATTACTCACCTATAGTAGCAGCTAAGATAGCGAATGCTGTAGTGTGCTCCATAATATAGCTCACAAAGAGCATGTACCATACACACCACTTAGTGTTGAAGAGGCCAGACGTGAGCGCTTGCTTACTGAAGGGGCCAGTGGTAGTGCAAATCGAACCCAGCTTAGTGCAATTTCCAATCTGGAGCTAGGCAGAGCTCGACGTGCAGCACTGATACAGTGTTTGTGGTCAAATAGGTCAACATTAAATTAAAGATAAAATGAATGGAATATATTTTTTATTTTTACTCAAAATATTAATAATTAATTTAAATTAAACATCAACTTCTTGCTTATTGTGGACAAAACTGAAACAAAAACAAATAGATAATGAAATATTATTAAAATTGTATAAGGCTGTTAAATATAAAATAAAATTTTTACCTTATCTGTGAAACGGTCTATGCTTTGAGCAATAAGCCTGAAGGAATCGGAAAATGTAAGGATAGCCTCTGATATATTTAAGCCAGCCTGTGCTCTCAGTTTTTCTATCTCCAGAACCATTCTTCTAGACTCCTCTAATGATGTTCTGGCTGCTATAAAAAAAAAATATAAATAAGGTACAGAAATTATAGAAATAATTTTTAAATAATTAATAAATTGAACTGGAAATGAGAATGCTTACTGTGAGGTGCATTTACACGAGCTATGGGCTGACGTAATGCTCGCTCAGCTCTTCGTCTCTCCCTAAAGGTCGTAACTCTGGATACTGTTGATATAAAATGAATGAACATAAAATTTTAGTACCAATTGTCAGTGGCATATCCAACTTATATCACTATATAAAACAAACTTGCTTCTTGCTGACTGTCCCTAAGCTTAGATCTTAACATCCATTATTATAATAGACAGAGTGAACTAAGAGGAAGGTTTACTTGTATATAGTAATATTATATTCTTACTAATTTTATAAATGTGATAGTGATTCTGTCTGTCCAGCTTTCACATCAAAGCCACAGAACCGATTTTGATAGAATTAGGTAAAAAGAAAAAGCTGCTTTTCATCCTGATTGCACACTAAGTATAAAATAGATAAGAATAAAAAGGATATAGGTAGGCTCTGATTTTAGTAGTCTGCTGTGGTATTTATGAAGGATTAATAAGACTACCTAAGGTGTTGGCATTATATTATATTCATGATAAGACTTACCTGGAGATACTGTAGGAGTATGACCAGATTCTGAAGGTACAGGAGATGCCACAGGTGTTGTAATTGGAAAGCACACATCAGCTACAATTCTGTTTAAACAGAAAAAAAGGTTAATGATTATCATAATTATGCATATAATAATAAAGAAAACCTATAGTATTTTATCAACTTCATTGTTGGACAAAGGTAAAGTATCTATAGTATTAGTAAAATAGGCAACCAAATAATATTAAATCATTGGAACTAACCTAATTGGAGATTGTGCACTTTCTTGTTCGGGCATTTCCTCTAGTTGGATTTCTTCAATTACAATATTATTCTGCAAACACAAAGTAATTACAAGAGAGGAAATAATGGTATAAAAAATTTGTTCATTTTACTTACATCATTTGTACCAAAATGGTCTTGGGTAACATTAGGCAGTGGACCAACATCCCTACCTAGAATGTTGGCCACCCTCTCCTCCAACGCAGTCAATGTTATTGTGGTACTGGGTCCACCACCTGTAGTTCTTCGGCTTGCATTAATCTTCACTAACTTCGCCCTGACTTTACATTTGAAATCATTCCAAACCTATAACAGTATTTATCAATGCAAATATGATATCAAACTATTTGTATATATAATAAAGGGCACTTAGGTGTCATTAAGAGATATTCAAACAAACCTTTGACCACTCCTTTGCTGTTCTACCAGGGCCCTCAACGTTTACAATATCGGCACACTCTGCCCATAAACGTGACCCCATTGTCCTAGCCTCCTTCGATCTCACTCGTCCAAGAGCAAGATCTTTGTGGTGTTCTATTTCAGTTAGTAATTCTAACTGTCTCACGGTAGTACACCTTCGTCGCTCTTCCATTTTTGAACCTCTGGAGAGAAAATGGAAATTATTTATGTTTAAAGTATTTAGGTACCTACATACGACGAAGAGCACATCAAGCTACTACTATCTGTCAGGTTTCTTTATTAAATTTTCAACTTAATCTCTAAAGCATTAAGGCTCAAGGATGATTAGGAATATTGACAGTTTTAGGTAGCTTGATATGTCGTCGTCCATTAAGTACGTATATGAAAAAACATAATACTAGCTGTTTCTTAGCAAGGAAATACAAGGATTTAAACTTACTTGAGTATTACAAATATATATTTCCAGTCCAGATATAGACACAGATGTATATTTTATAGAATTTAAAACCCAAGAAAACACTGAGCAAGTAATCACTAAGTTTTCAAGAAAAGTTAAGTACTACTTTCGTTGTCAAAGTTTAGATTTCGCGCTGAAAAAAAATTGATAATGTTGCCAAAATCTTAGAATCGATGATCGATTGTGTGTCGGTAACAGATAGTTACTAAAATTTTTCGGTACGTCTCTAAAGGTTCATATTTGGTTATGGTTCGGAAATGGTTCAACTTCAACCGAAGTTAAACTTTTAGCGCGATACCAAATGTGATCGAAACTAAACCATAACTGTAACTGGATTAGAAACGAATCAGAGTTGAACTTCGACTGTTTTATTTAGCGCGATCACCCCCCTGGGCGTATTTACAACGATGTTAATCGTATTTCAAGGAGTTACTGTAAAAACTTTCCTGTTTGATTAATGTTGTATTTACACAAAGTACTGAGAAGTTTGACTTTGGAAAATACTGAAAATTTTGAAGTTAGTGACTAAGCATGGAAAGCTCACGTTTGGCATAGCTGAAAAATCAGTATTTTTTTTTTATGTATTTTAGTTTTAAAATCCCCAACAATGGGGATTCCTGTAGTTTAGGCACTCCGTTTCAGTCTGCTAAAAGAGTTTATGCCCTGCCATAAAAACAAACGATCCAAAAAAATCACCTCATGTACATGGCCGCGTAGATACGCCAGTGCTGACGTAGGTGTACCAACATCGCTTTTTTTAACAAGTTTAGGCGCTCCATTTCACAATGCCAGACGAGTTTATGTTCTGGCATAAAAGCAAACGACGCAAAAATACCACCCCCTATCTATTGCCGCTTACATTCGACATTACCGACATGGATGATCCAATACCACGCTTCTTTACAAATTTCTTAGTTTCGCGATACTAAAAAAAACAGCTTAATTTAATTTTCCGACCATAAATAATAGCTCGCTATCCATTGCCGCTTACATACAGCACTACTCACATGGATGTAGTTTCTGCGCCGCGATGTATTTCTCGAGCTTCCGCCTCAGTACGATCTCCGCGCCATACCGACCGACTGAACCGTTGTCTACAAGAAGGAAGTAAGCATGCCTGTTGTTTAGGACTGCTAGTTTTGATCTGAAACAAATGCAAAAAAAAAACAAAATTATAAATATGATAATTATAACCGGAAAGGAGTTTTAGCGGGAAAGTTAAGCTGAGTGTCACGCTAATTTTTCATCATCCTTTTTTTCTATCGTCCCACTGCTGGGCACAGATCTCCTCTCATACAGAGAAGGATTGAGCGTAATCACCACGCTTGCTCAATGCGGGTTGGCGATTTCAGACTTAAGTCCAGGTTTCCTCAAGATGTTTTCCTTCACCTTCAGTCATTGGTGTCCAAGATACACTTAGAAAGTACATATAACTTTAGAAAAGTTACATTGGTACTTGCCTGACCTGGAATCGAACCCGCACACTCATACTTGAGAGACTGGTGTTTTAACCACTAGGCCACCACGACTATCAAATTCACTTTTTTCGTATGTCCACGTCTGTCCAAATTTTCATTGGACTTTCTAAATTATTTATAGTGTGGTTTACTAAATAAAAGTGCGTGATTTATGTAGTAAAAAGTGCATTCAGTAAATAATTCATAAAGAACATTGAGATATCGCAGTATAGTGACCTTATCATGACTTTGCCTCAAACCTCCCTCGTGGACGGTTCACGTGGCCGTCTTTTTCGAAATGAATAATTCATTACGTGACATTGGCTAAATGCACAAACCGTGCGATGCCAAAACAGAAAAAGAAACTCTTAATTACTTCAGACAAAAATCTTTACCTTTTACTTGAAATTGGCACAAAGTCATAACTAGTGCCAAACTATAAAAAAAAAAAGCCAAAAATAGTGGCGGCATCTACAATGCCACATGCCGTCTACGCCTTACACTACGCATAATTCTGCATCGCGCAAGCAAAGTTTACAAAACAACTCTAACGTCCACAACGTTCCGACACCAATGGTAGGGCAGTTGTTTACTAGACACGATACCAGTAAGGTCCGAGGATCCTCCCTTTTCTATAGAGGAGGAGTGAACTTTACACGCTGTTCCTCGTACCATGTACATTTGAATGGATAAAATCACGTTTAAGAAGCTCAATATATTACAGACTGAACTATTCACTTGGGCATGGTTTTAATATCAAGAGCCATATTATGATACCATAAATCTAACTATTTCTCCTTGCTAAAGTTTTGGAATGCGTTCTGACACTCTCAAAGTTATGCGATTAGCCCGAACATATTGGCAAACAAGTTTCCGATGATCCGGAACCACATACTTAGAAAGTTTGTCCTGATATGGAGCAATTAGGATTACTCTTGAAATTAGGGTTTTAAATTGGTGTCTAATCACCATGATTGAGAGCAGTAGTAGCCTAGTAGTGTCGACCGCGACTTACAAGTTGTAGGTCGTAGGTTTGAATCCCATCAGGCGCTCTATTTTGGGTAAAATTATATCATTGCCACTGCTCTCAAAACGGCGAAGGAAAACATCGCGAGGAAACGTCCTAGAGCTAAAAACTTCAAAGACATGTGACATCTACCACCCCCGCACTGGGCCATCGTGGTAGATTACGACACTCTCTATCACCGACAGGAGACTTATGTCCCAATAGTGGGAAGAATATAGGTCTATTATTACCATAAATAGTTTGACTGGGTATATTGAATTTTGACTTAAACAATAATACATAACTCTTTGACAAATTTTTATTCCACTTCTTTCTATTTTTTTTTTTTAATAATTATAAACTAGAGCTTGACCGCAATCCTGCTCGATGGTAAGCAGTGATGCGATCCTTGATGGCAAAGCGCGCCAGTTTATTAAGAGCCTATTCACTCGGAAAAACTGAGCGAATAGGAATGAAGACGGCAGTTGAGCGAGGTGATGCAATGTTAAACCCAACAACACGACCAACGATGCTGCGCCAAAGGGAGATCGATCTGAAGACCCTCCACGACCAAACTCCCAACACAACAACATTTGGCGCATCGTACCCGGCACACATCGCAGCACAACTGCTCAGACCCGTCCTCCGTACGGCTCCGTAATTGTCACATTTCTGCGTTGGCAACAGTAGAATATTATTCTGCCTGGTGTTAAGCAGCATTAGTTTGAAATGCCCCTATGGTGCTATGTCAGGAAAGGCATGTCAGGCTTTTACTGACTGCAATCCACCCGTGTTACTTCACTTGCCTGTGCGCCAAGGCCACAGTTTCTTTTTTAACCAACCCGCAACCCTGACCCAGGAGGCATCAGTCTTCGTGAACCCCGTCACGATGTGCTGACATCTATAACAGGCGCGCGTGAAACACAAAGCGCCATCGACCCTAGCCTGGTCCGTACCGGGTGGCGAGCAGTGGGTAGCTCGCCACCCGCAAGAGCGCGCCTTCCGTGGCCGAGAGTTGGATGTTGTCTCCCGAACAGGGATTATAGCTTATGCCTTGAAGGCACTTATAATACACTTACTACTATTCACACAAATTAAAGTGTCTGAATTCAAAAGGGTTTGAATTCACAGCCTTCAATTCTTAAGATTTTTTTTTTTTTTAATAATTATAAACTAGCGCTTGACTGCAATACCGCCTGATGGTAAGCAGTGATGTAACCGTTGATGGTAAAGCGCGCTAGTTTATTAAACCCATTCACTTAAAAAACTTCGTGAATAGGAAGAAAGACGGCAGTTGAGCGAGGTGATGTAAATTTATAAACCCAACAACACGGCCAATGATGCTACGCCAGAGGGAAATTGATCTGGATGGACTATGATCAAACTCCCGACACAACATCATTTGGTGCATTGTACCCAACAAGCTTCACAACACAACTGCTCAGACCCGTCCTCCGTACGGCTTCACCAGACATCACGCCGGAACACGACGAATCGCTTGGCGGCAAGACTTTGTCTGGTGGGTGGTAACTTCTGCCGGCAGCCGAACTCTCGAACAATTTCTTTTAAATCGATAAAAATAAAAACAAGACATAAACACTAGTGAACTGTGTGCAAACATGATCCACTCCCGCAGTGAACCAATCAGCAAAGCGAATTGCCATCTGCTGCACAAATACGTACTGTACTTTTTTTTAAAATAAAACGGGCATTGCCCTGTAGAATGTTTCAAAATAAGTAGACTTATCGATTCAGTAAATACTGTGCCTAATCAGCGCCCTAACTGCGTAAAACACAAAAATTACTCAATAGGGATGTATCCTAGGTATGAAAATCAAAAAAATAATTAGTCCGTCTTACAGATAATAAAAAAAATTAAGACTCATATTTTTTATTTTGTTGAACTTACCAAAAACTACTGAGATATAGCGTAATAAAGTTACGGAGTGGGGGCTAATTACATCACGCCGTGGTATATTTTGTAGCACGGCGTGACGTCATGCAACATTTCAAATCAATATATCTTCCTAAGTATTTGAATGAAAGAAAAAATAAAAAATACGTGTTCAATATTTTTTATGAATATATCTGATGGACATTAAATTATTTTTTAGGATACAACCCAAATTTGTTAATCCATTGCTCTATAAGTTCGAAACTTTCTGCTTACTTCACTTGTCTGCTTAGTAACGCAATGAATGTTGTTGAACTGTCAAAATTAAACCCATTGCTACAGATAGTGTGTTACGCAATTACCCTAAATCGAGCAAAATGTTTACTAAAAACACAGTTAATTTTATAATATAAAATTATAAATATTAAGTTATTTTAATTATACGCACTGAAATTATCCATAATACCATGGCCCGTCTGGTTATGTGTATGTATTTACATACGAGGGTCAAACTGAAAGTTCTTAGAACTGGCCACTTATCAACAATATAATAAAAAAATAATTCTAAAATTTGAAAATAAAACTCTTTGGCAATATTACTGAGTATATATTTCATTCATTTGTCATTAGTTATACGATTTGGCGGCAAATTAAAAATTTTCTGTGTCACGTCAACATGAATTTAACACGAGAAAATTTTCGTGCAATGATTTTTTATGACTTTCGATGTCATTTAAGTCAACAAGAAAGTTATGATAGACTACGATTGGCCTTTCATAAGATAACATCTGTGTTGTGAGGCGTATGATAGAGACTGACAAAAGAGTGACCTAACAGCAGATTCGGACAAGCTTAGGCATCGGTATGAGTCAAGTGCACAAAATCCTCCACGAACATTTAGCGGTCAGGAAGCTTTGCGCCCGGTGGATACCTCATAATTTGACTGAGGCTCAAAAACTCCATCGTGTGAATTGGTGCCGTAAAATGATTGAAAGATTTAACGGAGGTGACTCAAATGCTGTGTTCGACATACTAACAGGTGACGAAAGCTGGATTTACTGTTATGATCCTGAAACCAAAAGACAATCTGCTCTGTGGGTGTTTCCTTTCGAGGAGTTGCCAACTAAAGTGAAAAGAGATCGAAGTGCGGGAAAAAAAAATGGTGGCCTCGTTCTTTGGCAGGATAGGTCATTTCGCAACAATTGTGTTAGAGGATCAAAAAACAGTTTCTGCAGAATGGTACACTACCAATTGTTTGCCACTTGTCTTGGAAAAATTTCGAGAGAAACGACCTCGCAGTAGGATCCTCCTTCACCACGAAAACGCCTCGTCGCACACCGCCAAGCGAACGATCGACTATTTGGCGACATCAAACGTTGAATTACTGGATCACCCGCCGTATAGTCCCGACCTCGCGTCTTGTAATTTTTATTTATTTCCAAAACTCAAAGAAAAACTTAAAGGAAATCGGTTTATGAATGCTGAAAAAGCGGTGGCTGCGTATCGCGATGCCATTGAAAAGACCGCTAAGGACGAGTGGGCAAAGTGCTTTTCCCAGTGGTTCCATCGCATGCAACGGTGTATTGACGTGAATGGACAATATTTTGAAAAGATATAATAAAACTAATAACTGGCTGATGTTATCTTATCAGTTTTTGATTTTCTAAGAACTTTCAGTTTAACCCTCGTATACATATTTTTCTGTAATATTGATAACAAATGATTACGAGAGTTATTGTAGGTACCCTATTAATTTTTAAAAAATTTGAACATAATATAACAATTTCATATCGTTTTTTTTTTAATAATTATAAACTAGCGCTTGACTGCAATCCCGCCTGATGTTAAGCAGTGATGCAATCGTTGATGGTAAAGCGCGCTAGTTTATTAAACCCATTCACTTAAAAAACTTAGTGAATATGAAGGCAGACGGCAGTTGAGCGAGGTGGTACAATGTTCGGATAACGCCCTCTTCCGTCCCCCATGAATGGGTCCAGGGGCGAGGGACATGGGGAAGTCCCCGCCCCCCATTGATGGACCCCGAGGCGGAGGCGCATGCACGGGGTAGTTTAACACCCCACTACCCCGTGCAGGAGACGAAGCCCGGACAGACCGGGACAGCACGAGGGTGTGGGGCCGTGGAAGAATTTAGACTCCCGCGGCCCCACGCGCGCTCGTATAGAAGACACACCGGGGTGGTTTTAGTCAGTAAAAGTCTGACATACCCCGTCGCCCACCCCAGAGCGGCGGGCATCCTATGAACATTTCCAACCCGGAAAAAAAAAGAAAAAAAAAAAAAAGGTGATACAATGTTAAACCCAACAACATGACCAACGATGCTGCGACAGAGGGAGATTGATGTGGAGACCCTCCACGACCAACTCCCGACACAACAACACTTGGCGCATCGTACCCGGCACACATCGCAAATCGCAACACAACTGCTCAGACCCAAAAAAACTTCAAATTTTCTCAATTGTCACATCATAATAATGTTGAAGCATAAAATTCTAAAGCATAAATAAATATATTTATTTACACATAATGATATTAAAACTTATTTTTAGGCACAATAGCAAAGTCCTAAAATATTCCTCTTAACACTAAACACATTTTTACAAAATGTTGCTCTAATGAAATTTATAGGCACTTTATGTAGGTAGGTCAAATTTTTTTTTTAATTTTTCTAGACGGACGGTGGATGGTATCATAAAGCAATTCTATCACTAAGCATATTATTGCAGGTTGTAGTTCAATTAAAGTGAAAATTAGTTAGAAATGGAAACTCTAACGGCCTATAAAAATAAAATAGGCACACTCGAATTAAATGTGAATGGTTTTATATTTGAGCAAAAGGAAGAAATTGAGGAAGGTTTATTCCATTGGGTGTGTGAATTGCAACGGAATGTCGACTATAAATGTACCGCTCAACTTATTACACACCTGAATGATGACGAAGGACATGAAATATTGTCAGAACATATGCTAAATCACAATCATGAACCATATGCATTTAAGAGAACGGTGAGTTTTGTTTTATATATCTAGAACATTTGGCTAGGTTGGGGCTATTACAAAGTAAAAGTGTTTTATTTTTTAAACATAGGTAAAATGTGCTACCTACATATGTAAAACTTCAAGCTGGCACGGCAATGCGCGTATTTAGATAATAAAGTATTAATTAACAAAACAAAAAAAAGACTTCCAAAAAAATAAACACAGTGAAAATAATTATTAATAAATAAAATTAATAATAACAAAAAAAAAAATCTGATGTCGGTGACGTTGGTTTCTCATTTTCATAGTTTTAATACCGACTTTCGAAATTAAAGTTATATTATCACTATGTACTTAGTGCCTTTTTCAAGTTTTCATTTTTACTGTTTCATTGTGCCTACCCTACACAAATTCTTATAAAACTACTTGGTATGAAAATGTTATTGGCAGAAAGTTAATAAAACATCAAAAAAATCGTATTGTACCTTATTGAGAAACTTCCTTTTTTTTAACGTTGCCCCACACTAGGTATTAATACTGTATCGTGGGTGCGTTTTCAAACATATAAACTGACATACATATACAGCCCGACTAGGAACATCTACCTGTAGGCCGTATAAATATTTAATTCGTACAGGAATCGAGCCCAAAAGTTTTGAAAGCAGTTAATAACTTAATAATTAAAACTACCTACCTGTCTACTCTTATACAGACCTCCTTGCTCCTCCTAACTCTAGTGGTTTACTATCAATATTGACTGTAGTCAATAGCTACCTACATATATCTAGTGCCTACTTTTTAAGGGATCGGGCGCTGATAACTGAAACACAGGCTTTTGTCTAGTTCGGTTACAGATGTCTAATCCAATTGTGACCATAATTTATAGCCTATAATATATTTTGTGTAACAATGTAAACAATTTCTGAAAAACGTTATTATTATTATTTTTAATAATAATTTGAATAATTGAATGTTTCATTGTCTGTCTCCGAAATTCAATAACAGATTTTTATGAAATTTAAATGTATAGATGACGTCTGCGAGTTCATTAGCTAATTTATGTAATTTAAAGTTAAATAAAAATAAATTATTTGTAACAGAAAACCAAACTTCGCAATGTCGCCGTTTCAAGTCACTGACAAACAAATGTCTAAAACTTTGTTTTTTAGAAAATTATAAACTAGTGTTTAACCGCAATCCCACCTGATGGTCAGCAATGATGCAATCGTTGAAGGTAAAGCGCGCTAGTTTATTGAGAGACTATTCACAAAAAAAAAAAACTGAGTGAATAGAAAGGAAGACGGCAGTTCGGCGAGGTGATGTTAAACCAAACAACACGACCAACGATGCTGCGCCAGAGGCAGCAAAACATGTCAAAATATAGGGATATTAGAGGTATTTTTGACAGATTGAGACATAGATCAGAAAGCCAATTCTTTTAGCTTAAAACGTTCAAAATCTAGTCACACACTCATCTTAGCGAGAAACAAATGTCAAAAACTTTTCAAAATCAACATTTTGACAAGTTTTTGTTCCTACGAACATTCGAACAATTTTGACATTCAGACTAACAACAGACTGTAAAGGTTTCTAAAATTACTAGAATTACTCCTCAGACTGAACGATTTTAAAATTACGAGAATCACCCTTCTGAGGGTCAATTTTCGTAATTAAAAACATTCAAAATCTAATCGCAGTCTCAGCTTCAACTCTTGATCCTTTGTGGTGTCTCTTCAATTTTGTCAATAACACGTGCGAATTGTTAATAAAATTAGGGCATATTTTAACGAGAATTAATAGTAAAAATATATCTTTGTATTTGAATTACAATAATAACAATTAAAAATTCAGTCTGCGTCTGCGAAGTGCAAACGCAGACTGACATTGACATCATGATTCTTTCTTTCTTTCTTTTTTGGCTTCGCACAGTTAGTGTATTTAGCCAATGTCACGTAATTATGAATTATTCATTTCAATTCAGAGAGGTTTGGGGCAAAGTCATGATGTGGCCACTATGCTGCGATATTTCACTGTTCTTTATGAACTATTTACTAAATGCACTTTTTACTACATAAATCACGCACTTTTATTTAGTAAACAACGCTATAAATAATTTTAAAAGTCCAATGAAAAACGAGCGTGACACTTAGCTTGACTTTCCCGCCAAAAACACCGACATCATGAGTCAGTCGCAGTCTCATTTTGGTAACAAGCAAATGTCAAATACTTGTCAAAATGTAGGGAAATTAAGACGTTTTTTTGACAGATTCAAACTGAGATCATATTATGAACGTTCTTAAAAATAAGTAGAATTAGTACAATTAGCCCTTTGGTAACTTGAAAACATGTCAGTTCATATTTATGTACCGTGATATACCCGAGGGATACAGACGCAGCTGGTAGTTACTATAATATGGTAAACAACCGCTGAAATTGTATGCTAATGTAAACATTATTAGTACGAGTATTGTGACGATATTAACGGTCTGTTGGATTTGTGTGGTTAATTAATCGTTTGTTGCATCTGTTATTTGGTTTCAATTAATTTAGGCATATGAGTGAAACGAGACCAGGGGTATCATTTTATCCAGTAATTAGCTTGTGGAGGTCAGACAGGCAATAGTTAAACTCCGCTGCATTCAGTTAGATTGGAATCCCACCCAACATAACTGAGTAGAAGGCGGCGCAGATGACGACGTGAAACGAGATTTGACATGCATACATGCATGACTGTTTTGATCAATAAGAATTAATAAAAGATCCTTTTAATTGAAACATCAAATAATGTTCAAATTGTTCAAATATTGAATACGTATTTTTTATTTTCTCTTTTATTCAAATACTTAGGAAGATATATTGATTTGAAATGTCGCAGGATGTCACGCCGTTGTACAAAATTTACCACGGCGCGACGTAATTAGCCCCACTCCGTAACTTTAATACGCTATATCTCAGTAGTTTTTGGTAATTTCGACAAAATAAAAATACAGGTCTTAATTATTTTTTTTTTTCTTATCTATAAGTCGGACAATTTTTTTTTTTTATGTTCATACCTCGATACATCCCTATTAATCGGAATAAATCCTTACAAATATTATAAATCGGAAAGTGAGTTTGTTTGTTTGTTCCACTTTCACGCCGTAACTACTGAACCGATTGCTTTGAAATTTTGGAGACGTAAAGTTGAGGGTAGTTTTATCCCGGATAAATTTGATCTTCCCGACGCAAATCAAAATATTGTTAGCTTCATACCATTTCCGTGATATATGGCGTTGTGTGTAGTTTAAAACAAGATAATATATCGCAAACGAATATGCACATGTAAACTTAGAAGCTAAATGATACGATAATTAATCCCCGAAATTGAGGAATCTAAAAAGCGCGACATAACCATATTCCACGCGGGCGAAGCCGCGGGCGGAAAGCTAGTTAAGCATAAAATGAATCCCAGGATAACACATACTTCCCCATATGTTTGTTATTTCAGCACTCGTGAGGTCCAAACACAATCTTGCTGTACATCACACTCGTCTCCACAGAGTAGGCAACTCGTTCATGGGTCAATGTATACACTTTTACAACAAGCTTCCCACGGACATTCGAAACTTTCCCATTAAACGATATAAAAACTATAATAAATGCCAAACTTTGCAAAAAGGGTTATTATAAAATCACAGATTATTTAGAAGACAAAAAGCTTGGGACTGAGCTGCTCGCTCTGTTAAGCATTGTTATTAAGCAATATGCGTAATTATAAGGTAAATTATTGTAAACATTCTCATTTTTAATGTCTGGACGTGAAAAAATACGATGATCCCTGAGTTTGTTTCGGCTATGTCTTCTCAGAGGTAGTCAGAAAATGTCGGCTTCATTTATGTAAAAAAAAAAAATCAGGACGTGTAAAAGTGATCGGTGATCCTACTTGCTTACTAAACGATTTCATTTCATTTCCAGCGAAAATCCGTGTCAGGTTTTACATTTTCATCTGACATTGATTGATGTGTGACCCTTCTGCCATCATAATCTTTGTTTTCTGTATTGATAGTTTTAAGGCATATTTATTTTTTCATAATTCCAATATACACTAGGAATTACTCCTGTATCGTGTGCGTTTACAAACATTTAAACTCACACACACAAACTGCCAAGACCGGAACAAATAGCTTTAGGCCATACAAATATTTGTTCAGTTTTGGAATCGCACCCGCGCTACGCAGTGCAGTGATCGCTAGCCATTGCACGAACTGAGTCGTCATTAGTAATTAATATACAATGTACTGCTTAAATAAAATCACTCCGTCTGAGTTTCTGGAACCTAAATGGGCGACTACCAGATTATCTAAGAAAACGTATAGCGTAGCAATGCTCCAGTCTCTTGGTCAGCAGGGTAATTGAGTAACTACCAGTATCAATGGATTTCAATAACATTGATTGCGTTATTTACGTTGTTGAACAGACATATTTTTCAAACATGTGGAGCAATGGATGAGCAAAATGATCCAAAACTTTTCCAATTGATAGTTTCGTTACGCAATTAGGGTGTTGATCCAGATAGATCACTAGACGGCGATGCAGAAGAATCTGTCGACGGCGTATTATTTCATCATCATCATCTCAGTCACATGAAATTAACTGCTGGACATAGGCCTCCCCCAAGGATTTCCAAAAAGAACTTTTGGACGCGCCTGCATCCAGCGCTTCCCTACGATTTTGATCAGATCATCCGACCACCTAGTCGGTGGGCGTCCGACGCTGCGCTTGCCGGTACGTGGTCGCCATTCAAGAGCTTTTCTGCCTCATCGGCTATCGGCTCTACGAGCTATGTGCCCCGCCCACTGCCACTTCAGAGAGTTAATCAGGGGGGTAATCGTGCTAAATAAAACAGAAGTTCAACTCTTGTTCGTATCTAATCCAGTTAAAGTTATGGTTTAGTTTCGATCACATTTCGTATCGCGCTAAAGTTTCAACTTCGGTTGAAGTAAAATCAATGTAGGTGTGAGTGAAACATTTCATCAGATGTAATAATTAAAACTAAATCAATTATAAGTAAACCTAATAGTTTAGATGTAAGTTTGACATGGCATAGAAAAAGTTAGCTTTGTTTCAACTTTGTCATTTGACAACGGCTACGTTCCAATTGCGATCCAGTTATGGTTCAACCGTTAGCGCGATACGAAACATAACAAAAGTTACGGTTTGGTTGCGATCCAATTCTGTTTTGGTTGAATTCTTTTAGCGTGATTGCCCCCCTGCTGGGCTAAATCGGCAACTTTAGTACTCCTACGAATCTCCTCATTCCAGATACGATATTAATTATAATTAATAATAATAATAATTTATCATTTATTCTCTCTTCATAAAGTTGATTTGTAAAAATGTATACAAAAAAAAGTCTCAGCTGAATTCCACCTTTGTGAGAGGCTGGTGCCTGATATAGGTATTTAGAGAAAAACCTGTGTTACAGGTCACCAGGCCCCTTCCATGGCTAGAATTAGCTTTAATGGAGATACCGTGCAGGAGTTATATAGTAAACAATATGCTTTACAGATAAAGCAAAAGTAATATGTTATAGTAAAAATAATTCTAATAAATATAAGAAATACCTGCCAATAATATTGCAGAACTAGTTGTGGAGTCATGTTGTGAGACGATGAGCGAGTGTGGTCATCTTGTGTGGAGTGTTGGAGTAATATGACATGTGATTGAGTAATTAGGATTCAGCAGTGTGCGAGTGAGGGTGATTTTTGTATGGTGTGGCCTGCGAAAGTTATTTTTCAAAGAGCCAGGTAGCAGTTACGTGTTTGTGGGGATTAGTCAAAATTAGGGTTATTTCAGAATGGTCAAAAGATTTCGGTTTTATGATAGTCTAGGGTTTTTAAGTATTTTTTTATTTCTGTAATACAGCTTGATCGAGTTTTTGGATATAAGTTTAAGAGTTTATTCAGTTTATTATAAAGAAAATGCTCAAGGAATCAGTAGAATATTGTAGGGAGTTCCGATTTGAATTATATAAATTGTATTTTTCTTTTTTTATAATTATAAACTAGTGCTTGATCGCAATCCCGCTTGATGGTAAGCAGTGATGCAATCATCGATGCTAAATTTTATTAATAGCCTATCCAGTCTAGCTTTGAAGACACTTAACTTGTAGTGAAACACCACTATTAAATAAAAACCTTGAATAGAAAGAACAAGAAATCATTACTTTCATTCGTAACTAAAATAACAGTCCACACAACTTTCCTAAGTTTTTAATTAAATAATATTAAACAAAAATCCAATGTTTACATTATGAAACTTGTCAGAATAAAATTAATTCAATACTCTCTCACATACGAAGAACCAATTCGAACTGATACCGTTTACGAGTAGATACTGTTTAGTCACGTCACCTCTATCCCAATTTCGTCTTCCCCAGAACTAGCTGACGACGCTACCGCGATACTGCACGAATTAACTGTAATAGATTTTACGTAACTTGTTTGATTTATTTTATTTTATGTGAACGAAATGAGACGGTTTCTACTCCTAGTGTAAAAACCGATTAATTCTGTAAAAATCTCACCGTGTAAAGTAAGGTGAAGTTGGGGCCTCGGTGGCAGGCCATAACATCGGCTGCTGGCAGAACTTACTACCCAGCAGAAAAAGTCTTGCCGCCAAGCGATTCGTCATGTTCCGGCATGATGTTTGGTATAGTCGTACGGAGGACGGGTCTGAGCAGTTGCATTGCGATGTGCGCCAAATGTTGTTGTGTCTGGAGTTTGGTCGTGGAGGGTTTCCAGATCAATCTCCCTCTGGCGCAGCATCGTTGGTCGTTTAACATTGCAGCTCCTCGCTCAACTGCCGTCAGCCTTCCTAAACACTCAGATTTTTTTTAGTGAATAGCTGCTCTTAATAAACTAGTAACGATTGCATCATTACTACCATCAGGCGGGATTGCGGATTGTATTAGTTCATAATGATAAAAAAGTGAGTTAAGAAGCTTCCCTAACATTCCCTATTTTACATATATTACATATATAACAAATTACAAAACTGTGATGTCATTAGTTAGGATTATTGTGAGTATCTAAGACATCACAATTTCATCGCGCGTTCAATCCGTTTTAACCTTTCTTTTCTCTTTCACTCAGGACTCAGAACCCGAAGATCAGGAAGAAGACGGGATGGCGGATGACGATGATGCATCAGTCGTGACAATACATGACAACTACACATCAACCGACTTCAGTAACATGGTCGAGGTTCCCGAGAGCATGAACAATGCTCCTCATACCTCTAGCAAGAGATTCATCGATGAAGATAAGAGCAAACGACATTGCACCGAAGTTGACGATGAATATGACGCTATCGGTATGTACCCCTACTAACATTATAAATGCGACAGCTTGTGAGTAGGTATGGATAGGCATTTGTAACTCTTTCACGCAGAAACTACTTAATGGATTTTGATGAAATTTGGCACACGTATAGTCTATATACCCAGGAATAATACATACGATTTTCATTCCAATATTTGAACGGGATCGACACTTACGAGGGTGAAACCGCGAGACGCAGCTAGTTTACGATATGCTTTTCACATAACATCTGAATAGTTAATTAAAGATAAACAAAATAACTCATCATTCAACACCTCTCTCCCAAATTTTTAGTTTTGTATGTTTTGCGGTGCTGACAATACGACAATAAATGAAACATCGTGTACAACAACACATTCTCAGTCTACGCATTAAAAAATCATATAAATATGTCAATTAGTTTAGTCACAAGAAATTATTTTTCATTTTTTCTACATGATGTACATGTTGATAAGAAAGCGCTTACAGGTTAATGACCGCCGCATCCTGCAGTACCAAACTTTAGTAATAATGGCGCGAAAAAAGCATGTAGATACAGGATCGCGCTGTCGCCAATCGGACGTCAGTGAACCAATATTTTTAAAGGATGATCTATTCCGTTTGCAATTTCATACGATTTAGTTTGTTTGAAATTTTTGTTTTTTTTTTTATTTCTGATGCTAGGTTTCTTTCTATGGTTTAGGATTATTTCTATGAAGCAGCATTGTTCGTGTTTTCATTTATTGTCGTATTGTCAGCACCACTCTGTATATTATAAGTATTTATTTAAATAGTGTTAAGAGTATGTTTTCATTATAATTTTTTCAACTAAAGCACCTGCCACTATCTCTTCACCACCTATGGTTGACTGGTAGAGAATGCCTAAGGCATTAAGTCCGCCTCTGTACAATTTATGTGTGAAAGCATAAATAAATATATAACTAGTTACATGTACTTTCTAAGTATATCTTGGACACCAATGACTGATTACAAGGTGAAGGAAAACATCTTGAGGAAACCTGGATTTTAAGTCTGAAATCGCCAACCCGCATTGAGCAAGCGTATTAGTATAATAATTTATTGAATCTTTGTGTGCAGGCTAGGAATGTGATAAGTAAAGGAAAATTAATATATTGTCTTATTATACTCTGTTTAAATTAATGTTTGAAAGAGAACTGGTGTGGAAGTGTACAAAATTAAGTTAAAAAGAAAAAAAGGCAAATATTTGACCATGCAAAGTCATCCAAGTTGTTGTTACTTGTTCACATTGACACTCAAAAGGTATTAAGACAACTCGGTTCAATGAACATGAAGACATAATGGACCCAGACCGGGGCCTAAGATAACAGTGACCCAGGAACATAATCAACAAAACGTATCTATACAACGAGTAACAGAAAGGGTATAATGTACGAGTATGCGCCCTTTCAGTTACAAGTTCTATATACAGAAATGAGTTCTACATAAATGAATAAGAATGTTAAATAAAGGTGATTATTTTAAGTTTTAAATCCTTTAAATAAGAACAATAGACACGATCAATTTCATAGTAGTTCAAGGGTAGTTGACTAAAAAAAAACTAATTAGTCCGTCAGTCAGACTTCCAAAAAATACTAGACACGTATTTTTTTCTTTTTTCATATAAACAAAAAATGAAGACGACACAGTGCGTTGAAAACTCGTGTGACGCCACTGCACGCTACACTTTTTAGCGAGCAGTGACGTCATCAGCCACCACTCCTGATCTTTGATGCCTTTTATATTTGTAAATTTTTATTGATTTGATAAAACAAAATATGTATACGTATCCAATATTTTTCTACAATCTGAATCACAGACTAAATAGAATCAATTTTTTTACCCAGGAAACAACCCTACAGTTTAAAATATGAAATCCATACAGAAAAACTGTGTACAAATCGGTTGTCATAGTATGCGCAAGGTAGGTATAAAATGATGAGGAATAAAAATATCGTGAGGAAAGTACTAAAGAAACGATGGATGGGCTGTGTTTAATGATGATATGTATTTTTTAATTGCCTATTTTTCTTCCTTGCGTGGAAATATCTTCATTTTCCTTTTGTTTTTTTCTGCCAATTCTGTTTTGCCGCTAGTCGTTTTTGCGGCATCGGCGTTTTCTCCGGGTCATTCTTTTCCCTTTTTCTCTTTTTTAAGTCTTTCTATTGTTACATTTTCTTATTCTAATTATTTTGTAGCGGTACCTACAAACGCCACATGGAACAACGCGTCATACTGACGTCACACGAATTCTACATCTCGCAATCACAGTTTACCGTGCAACTAGCATATATACAACTTCCCAATTTCAACCGTTGGGCAAGTGCCCGCCAGACATAATACCCGTCTGGTCGGAGGATCCTCCATTTTTAAAGGAGGATGAGTGAACTTTACTCCCTGTTCCTCGTGCCTCCACAATTTTATAGTCCCCAGTTTTGCCGACGGAAATCAATTGCTAGGTTGCACTGAATGCTGATATGATCACAAAGGGGAGACTAGAAAAAGGCCGAATAAAATAAAACATGGAAGAAAAAGACCTATTGTACTGAATTAAAGTATATTAGGATAAGGGAAGAATGATAACGATCCTTTAGAATCCAACATTACGGGGTTTCGTAATATTTTACAGCAGAAATATAGATACATAGCTGAAAAGCATCAGAAACCCCACCAAACAATAAAATTAGAATAATGGCATCATATTCCCAGAGAAAAATTCTCGCCCGCTTTGCGGCGAGAACGTGAATAGGCAATACTTAGCCGTCAGGTTCAAATAGCACTCATGGGTGTTTATGTATAGGATTAGAGCAAAACAGAGCATTATCTACTAGATAATCTTATCCGTCGTTATTTGAATATTTCAGATAGAATAGCAAGTAAGGTTCCTAATTTTCTAAAGAGCTTTCTGTTCATTAAAATCAAGAAAGAAGAAAAGAAAAATAAATAAAAAAATATTCAGGATACGCACATGTCCGTCTTAGGACAGTAAATATTTGGAGTGTTTAAACGTAATAACTAAGCATTAAAAGCCACAATAAAATTATCGATGATTATGTCTAATTCTAATTTTGTTTGTTCCAGGTGTGAACGTGGCCGCAAAACTGCGAAATCTTCCCGGAAACATGCGGATTCTGGCCGAGAAGCTGATCAACGATGTTCTGTACCAAGCACAGACAAACGGATTGACAAATGCTACTTTTATTAGTACACCCGATCCCTTTAAATAGACTCAACGTGTAAAAGTACTGACAGATGGAATCATACAATGTGTAAAACGAGAAATGAAAAGTCGAGAATTGAGAAATAACCAAAGCGCAAAACTATACCTATGAACAAAACATATGATTGACTCCCATTGATTATCCACGAAAAATAAGCTGTTTTGTAGAAAAATACAATACATCGCAGTCAAAATGTCTGAAACAACAATTACAAAAAATACCTGCGGATTATTTCTACGCTACGGTAATTGTTTGCACAGTGGTTATTTTTCTTTTTCCTATATTATTTATGAAATATGATGAATTAATACATTGATAATGTTTGAGAGAGAAATGAATAAAAAAAGTCTTGACGGTCATAATATTACACTTTTTCGGTGTAGCGCGCAGACTGTAAGATGCTATAAGAACGTAGAGTGGAACTCATTAAAGCGCCAAAACATTTGTAAAGGTCTCGTGTTAAGGGTGTATCTGACATCGACGCACAAATGAGTACCATGGATCCAGTATATGATTCTGAATCCCCCAGTGGTGGAATTTATCGTCGGCTTTTTCCTGATAAAAAAAATATGCAGTTTTTTTACTGCAAACCGTTCATAATAGGGTAGTTGACTAAAGAAAACTAATTAGTGCATCAGTCGGGCTTCCCAAAAATACTAGACACGTATTTTTTCTTATTTTATATAAACAAAAAATGAAGACGACACAGTGCGTTGAAAACTCGTGTGACGTCACTGCACGTTCCACTTTTTAGCGAGCAGTGACGTCACCAGCCACCACTCCTGATCTTTGATCCCTTTTATATTTGTAAATTTTTATTGATTTGATAAAACAAAATATACGTATCCAATATTTTTCTATAATCTGAATGACGGACTAAATAGAGTCATTTTTTTTACTAACCCAGGATACATCCCTATAGCAATTAAAAATTAATTAATTCGCTAATTACACAAAAAGGGCAATGTAAACAACATTCGAAAAACTATCTTATCAGCTGATTTAATAGAGTAAGTTTAACGTCATACCCTATAAACCCACACGGCGGCACGCTTGCAACGTTCTAAGACCGAGCCGACATTTTCTTTAAACACTGTGTTTTCTGTAATCACTCATTAACGACATAAATGACTATCATAGTTTTATTAGAGGCTTGCGGTCCAGAATTTTCACGATGTCAGATACACCCTGTGTAATATCTCGAAGCAATGTTACCCATCTTAATCTATCTACATACAGCGCTTTAGCGTGTTTTATTGTATGTCAATGGCTTTAGGCGCTTAGGTGTCACCCCAATCTCACTCGAAGCTATTCCGAAAATGTATATGATATTTATTAGTCATTTTTATTTTGAGTTTTAAATAATTGTAAGTATATCTGTCTAATAAATAATAATAATAATAATAATCTTATTCTTAAAAACCTTATTTACGTCGCATTTACTCAAGAAGCCTAAAAAAGAACATTAGGCCATTACCAACAAGTGCTGCTATACATAGAGAGGCTCCAGGGACACTTTCCTTTACAGTCTCCCCAAAGATGTGCCTTACAAGTGTTACACAGAGGAATGCTGGAATTGGTCTTTTAAGAGAAACCAAGGCCACCCCTATGTGATGATGGTAATTACCATAAGTGATTTTCGTAGGGTAAAAATCCCACACTCCCCGACGTCCCTCCATAAGTCGGGTACTTTTCAGTGTTCCCCGTGAAAACACTATACTCTCCCCCTCCCTCCTCCTCTCTTCCGACGGGGAATACCGGCTTGTTCATATTAGAGCAAGAAGCAAGACTAGCGGCCGCACGCGACTTCGTCCACGTGGATACAAGACAAAATATACAGCATACATTTTAAAATTTTTGTTATGCTGCGCTCCTATTGGTCGCAGCGTGATGTTATATAGATTAAAGCCTTCCTGGATTAATGAGAAAACGCAAAAAGAATTTTTCAAATCGGAGCAGTAAGTTCCTGAGATTAGCGCGTTCAAACTCTTCAGCTTTATGTAACGTTATTTTTTGTTTATACAAAACCTGAATATAGTTTGTTCAGAATAAGCAACTGAATCAATTCCAATCATTTTTACACGATGTTATATTTTTTCACAAATACAGTTAGAAACTTGCAATATGGTTACCGAGCGCGGTACGCAGCTTAGATCGATCATCGCCCGAGCAAAAGCAGATGCCAGAGGTCAATGAACCGCCCGCCTACCAGAGCGGAGCGTGGACCATATTTTTGTTGGGACAGCCAAGTAGGACAACAAGCTCGTAACTTTGTTGTTTTTCATGATATCTTTTTGAAATTTTGTACATACAGTTTTTATTTAAAAATACTGGACACGTTTTTCGGGTTTCGCATAAACAAAAAATAATCTTCACTAATACACACATCAAAAGTGTCTAGGGATCAACATATATTTTTGCAATAACTTTTCTCCTGATTGATATTAATTAAAATTTTCTTTAAGGATTCGTCAAATAAAGTGTTTTCGTTTGTCACAGTAACGATAAACCAAGTCACCTTTGCATTAATAAAGAAATTTGCCATTTTCCTAATAAAGGGATATTTGACATTTGAACCACTAACACAAAAGTTCGAAAAAAAGACTGAAATAACAGTTTTCTCTAAAATTTTATTGGGTAACTTAAACAATTAATAATCCGTGTTTCTACCGCGAACACTAACAACACAAGAACATCGGTTTGGCATACTCAAAATGAGTTCATCCAAATCACGCTGTGGAATGGCCGCCCATGTTCGTTGCAACAACAAAAAAAGGTCTTCTTGCGACTGGATATCCTCCATATTCGGCAGAGCTCTTCTCTGTAGCATATCCCATGCATGCTCAATCGGGTTCAAGTCTGGCGACTGAGCAGGCCAGGGCAGGACATCGATGTTAGCTGCGGCGAGAGTCTGTCTTACAACTCTTGCGGTGTGCGGTCGTGCATTATCATGCATTAACTGAAATAAGGGACCGATTTGCACTTGTAGAGGAACGATGACGTCTGATACAATCGTCTCAGCATAAATTTGAGCGTTGAGGTTGCCTCTGATCCAAATCAACTCAGTTCTTCCGCCGATCCAAATACCCGCCCATACCATGATGGTTCCACCACTATAAGGATGGACTTCCTGGCAGGATTTTAATCGCTGTTGGCGTCCAGGGGTTCTCCAGTGTCGTATACGTCTTGTATCCGGTCTCATACCAAAACGAGACTCATCAGAAAAGCACACGAAACGCCATTGTTCTTCTGCCCAATTTCTGTGTTCAAGAGCCCATTGATATCGAATCCTACGATTGTGCATTGCTATAGGTGGTACCCGTAGCGGTCTTCGGGAATGAAGGTTCACTTCATGCAAGCGGTTTCTGACTGTTTGGTCGCTAATTAAGTTCCCTGAAGAGTGATGAAGCCTCACGGCTAACATCATGGCGGTTATTGTTGGAGCTCTTCGAGTTAAGATTTGAATGTATCGGTCTTGTCTCCGTGTGGTGCAGCGATACCGTCCTCCATGGCGCTCAGCCACGGTACCAGTGCTTCGGTAACGTGTCCAAAGTCGACTGATAACACTCTGACTTGTATTCAGAGCTAAAGCCACAGTACGTTGCCGGGAACCAGCTTCTATCATTCCCATGGCTCTGAGCATTTCTTCCCTGCTTAAATGACGTCGCCGCTCCATAATAACGTTGGTTTTAATCAGTAGTAGGGAAACAGTAGCACTAATAATGTCTTCAATGCGTTGTATGTTTTTATAGGGAAAATATTGACAGCTGATTTTCATCTTTTACTCGAATTTGATTCACAGTTCCTGATTCAAATTATGAAATGCACCAAAAAGGATCCATATAAATTTATAAAATCATAAATTTATTACAAAGCCACATCTCAATCTCAAGAAATCCGCATAAAAATGCTTGATCCCTAGACACTTTTGATGTGTGTATTTATAAAGCTGAAGAGTTTGTTTGTTTGTTTGAACGCGCTAATCTCGGGAACTACTGGTCCGATTTGAAAAAAATATTTTTGCGTTGGATAGCTCATTAACCCAGGAAGACTTTAGGCTATATAACATCACGCTGCAACCAATAGGAGCGGAGCATAACTAAACCACGCGAACGAAGTCGCTAGTGTTATATATTAGTATAGATATACTATTAATATTTCCGTCTTCAAACATAGAAATAACGAAACTCCATACCTTTCACTTACTAACAAATATATAAAATCCGAACGCCACCCGAAATAGGAACACAGTGAGAAAATAAAGAGGAAACGTGGATAAAATTGGTCCATCACAGCTCCCCTACTATCGCCATGTGTAAATTCTTTTGCAGAAATTGCTAACGTGACACTATTCCCGAATGTACCAAGACTTTCGCGAATATTTCCCGGTAAAGACCCCTTTTTGTCAATGGGTTTGATTTATCATAAATCAAATTTTGTCGAGCTGTCTGGTGCTAGCAATATCTTCTAGTCCGCTTTACGATAGTACAGTGACAGGATCCACATCAAGCGGACGTAGTCGTGGTCGATTATAGCCCAGTCATTCTGTCGAGTCTGCTATGCGCAAAATCATAACATGTGGCATCTACCAACTAGTACGAAGTGGGGTCGTTGTCAATTATGATCCACTCATTTTCACAAATCAAAATCGAAGATCTGTGCCCCAGCAGTGGGAAAAGTATGGCCTGACTACGTTGGCTATAGGTCAGGTCTGAAGTACAGTAAGGGTCAAAAGTGCATTACCACTGTACTTTGCACAACATTAGAAGCTGCCCTGGTGTGGAGTACTGCCGGACCTTTGCGATAACGCCAAGTTTCCTAACAGCCACCTTGGCCTTGGACTCAATGAACCACCTAAAGTTTAGTGCAACACCAACGCGGTAAAAATGTATGCAATTCTCAATTCTCAGTATTCAGAGACTACAACTTTTCACAAAATTACTCATACAACTAAATATTAATGCAGTCTTGGAACAAATCAAATAGAAAAGGGTAAGGTAAAACAACAAGTAAATACAAAGTAACCACTCTGTAAACAGTATAAAGACCTATGTAAACATTGGATGTTGAGGCGACAACGGATAGGGTTACCAAGTGAGTCCCGAAAAAATACCGGACAACCCCAAACCCCAAAGGGAGAGAGGAATACGCCCTGTATTCAACAATTTTGCTTCTTTCAACGAGTTTAGACCAACTGCTTAAACACTGCCGAACGTCAAGTAATCTAATTGTGAGTGAGATGGGTATACAGTGGAGAAGTGAGAGCCTGCAGGCTCGGATGCAGATCTATACAGACAGCCAGGGAGGAACGCGTGTGATGTTTGCATTTGAAGGATTTCATATGCTACTTTTATAGACGCTAGTGTGACCAGTAGTACCGACTTTTCTTAAAATACCCGACATTATTCTGTCCAGTATGACCATTTATTTTTTACCGGACTGTACGCTTAAATACCGGATATCTGGCAACCCTAAAACAGACCGTGCGGTTAGGACAGGCCGAATATACATTACCTAGCGCTGTTTGTTTCTAGTCTAGATGTCTGTGTTAGATTTTATTGCCAGTTTTAACTAAGCTCCTGGGTTTAACTGGCGTTGGCACTTTGCTTTTATTGTTGTGCTAGCTACGTCCTGCGGTATCACCCGCATACTATTCGATTAAGTAGTATTATCGAGATAGAAATTATCATATGTGATCTTGAAGGAAAACAAACGCGACAGTTTAACTATACATTTGTAGCAGAGCTGCAACGCATTCGGACGGGACGACCCGACGACCCGCGCTACGCTCTACACGTTCTTGAAGTTGAAATGAAGTCGTTTATTAAGCAAGTAGGATCACCGATCACTTTTACACTTCATATGTTTTTTTTTTTAACTAGATGAAGCCGACATTTCCTAACTGACTACCTCTGAGAATATAATAGCCGAAACAAGCTCAGGGATCATCGTCTTTTTTCAAGTCCAGACATTAAAAATGAAAATGTTTACAATAATTTACGTTATAATTACGCACATTGCTTAATAACAATGCTTAACAGAGCGAGCAGCTCAGTCCCAAGCATTTTTGTAATAATCTGTGATTTTATAATAGCCCTTTTTGCAAAGTTTGGCCTTTATATAGTTTTTATATCGTTTAATGGGTAAGTTTCGAATGTCCATGGGAAGCTTGTTGTAACATTGACCTATGAACGAGTTGCCTATTCTGTGGAGACGAGTGTGATGTACAGCAAGATTCTGTTTGTTCCTGGTATTTATATTATGAACATCGCTTATTTTCTTAAAATTCGATATATTCTTATGTACATACATAAGATTTTCAAATATATATTGTGAAGCTACAGTCAGAATGTTCATCTCTCTGAATTTTTCTCTAAGAGAATCTCTAAGACCAAGGTTGTAAATGGCTCGAACAGCCCTTTTCTGTAAAACAAAGATGGTATTGATGTCCGCACAAGTTAGAACGACACTTAAATTTAAGCATCATTTATAAACAAACCCCAAAAGGGAATGTTGCATTATGCCTCAACGAGATGAATTAAGGTCATTAACTGGGTAACACTGGTTAAAGTTCTCAGTGGTAGACCATAACATCGGCTACCGGCAGAAGCTACCACCCACTAGACCCAAGTCTTGACGTTAAGCAATTCGTCGTGTTCCGGCGATGATGATGATGATGTCTGGTGAAGCCGTACGGCGCATTGTGCCCGGCACACATCGCAACACAACTGTGTTGCGATGTGTGCCGGGCACAATGCGCCAAATATTGTTGTGTCGGGAGTATAGTATCGTTGATCGTGTTGTAGGGTTTAACATTGCATCACCTCGCTCTACTGCCGTCTTCCTTCCTATTCACTCAGTTTTTTTTTTATGACTTAATGAACTAGCGCGCTTTACCATCAACGATCGCATCACTGCCATCAGGCGGGATTGCGGTCAAGCGCTAGTATATACATAATTATTAAAAAAAAATAAAGTGTTACCCAGTAGCAATTGTTTCTCCAATTGCTACTGGGTAACACACAGTTCCACGTAATTAAACAGCAAATTGTTCTTACCTTGGTGAAGCTATCGCATGGTATGGGACATCCCTCCCCCTGCCTATAAGTTCGTTGGCACCCTCGACGATGCCCCAGGGTGCTATACCGATGCTGACCACTCTGCCTGCTCGCTGTGACCGCTCCAGCTGTAACGCGTCACCTACTTGACGGGTGACACCTGTGGACGGAGAAAGGATTAGTATTTTTGTTAAGAAAGAAAAAGTATTAGTTGTGACTGGTACAGAAAGATCATTAAACTAAACTAAATGAAACACAGTTAAAAAAATGAAATTATATAAAAAAGTAGCAAAAAATTAATCGTAAAGTCAAATACGAGGCCAAAAGGCTCTTGTCTCAGCATGATGCTTCTTCAATAAAAAACAAAATGACGCAGCAATGATGGTTTGTACATAGATTATTAAACGTTTGTTTCGAAATTCAAATATTTTTTTACTTTTTAATGTTTTCTTTGGTAGACGGTAGCTGTTTGTGGAAAAAGGTGTTTTATCTTCCAAATTCAATTTAAAAAGCAGCGTACAAAAACTTCCTGTGTTTCATACAACTACGGCCAAATAATTCAACAAAAACCAATATTGTTTTCATACAATTACACTGAAAACGTGCCACTGCAAGTAAAAGTTCTGAACAAATTATAAAGTAGTTTCATCTGTTGACTCTAACAATGCGAGTAAAACGCTACGAGCTTCGACTCAGTTTTGTTCAGGTGGAATGTTATAACATTAAAAAGCACTTTTGAACAAAACATCATTGTTACCGGTGAGAAACGGCTCAGCAGGATGTTTCTGATAATAAAATTAAGGTGTTTTTGATAATAAGTTCCGGATAGTTGAGTTGTCTTCTCATCCGCATGAGCATCCAACGTGGACGGTATTTAGAGAAAACGTTGAACAATAACTATAGTGTGATGTTCAATTCTTATTATTTTAACTGATCAATTCTTATTATTTTATATTAAGTGATTACAATGATAATCTCAGATTAAAACAGATGGAGCCACTGGGTTTGAGTATGACCAACATACTCGACCGAAACTTGGGCACAGACTGCCCGCGCTAACGGTCGATCGCTATGTCAAAGTTACGTTTGTGTTATCCGTATATTATTTAAAAAAGAATATCGAACTAAAATGTTGAAAATAAATATAGGTAGTTTAAAAAACTAAAAAATAACATGCTTTTAAAGAATATCAAACTGAAAATATAAAAATAATTTTAAAGATTAATTTATGACAATAATAATAATCTTTAAAATTATTTTATATAAACAATAGTAAATAAACAATACTAGTATAAACGAGAAAAAAGCTTTTTTCTCATTTTACTAGTACAAGGTGTCTCAAAAGAAAGTTCACATTTAAATCTTTTTTTAAAAGAAATGTCTTAGCTTTATTGAAAAAATGTTTATTTTATATTGAAGTACACTGTTTGGGAATTTATTTTTTAAAAATAACATCGTCCAAATGTAAACCGTTGCGCTCTCGGCATTCATTTAGTCGGGCACTAAAATTGCCTATGACAGCTCGGCAGGTAGTCTCCGTGATGGCTGCCATTTCATGACGGATATTTTCTTTTAATTGTGCCAGGGAAGTCGGTTTATTAGCGTAAACTTTTGATTTGACATAACCCCACAGGAAAAAATCCATAGGCGTTAAATCGGGACTCCGTGGAGGCCAATTTATGTCACCTCGCCTGGAGATTAATTTGTTCGGAAAAATTTCTCGAACTCGAGGCAGAGATCTGTTGGACGTGTGTGAAGTTGCTCCATCCTGCTGGAACCATGTTCTTTGGTTGTAACTAGGAAAGTTTTGCAGTTGGGGTACGAAAAACTCGTCTAACATCTCCACATAACGCTCTGAATTCACTGTGAGTGTGCGTCCCCTTCCATCTTCAAAAAAGTAAGGGCCGATAATTCCTCGCGCCGACATCGCTGCCCATACGGTGACTTTGGGTGAATGTAGCGGTTTCTGATGTTTTTGTTTTGGGTTGGTTGCACCCCAGTAACGACAATTTTGCTTGTTTACATGCCCATTCAGGTGAAAATGGGCTTCATCGGAAAACAAGATGTTGGTGAACGTTGGAAAGCGCTCAATCATCTGATTTACAAAGGCAAGCCTCTGACCAGCATCTTGAGGCTTCAGTTCTTGCACTAACTGAATTTTGTACGGGTGCAGCTTTAAATCTTTGTGTAAAATGCGGCATAATGAAGATCTGTGCACATTTAAAGCAACAGCACGCTTCCGAATCGAGAGGTTTGGATCATCTCGAATAGACTGAGTAACACTGTCCACGTTTTCGGCTGTTCTTGATGTTCTTGGTCGCCCAGATTTTGGTTTCTCCAGAGTTGACCCAGTCTCTTCAAACTTCTCAACCCATTTTGCAATGAGACGAGTGCTAGGCGCATCATTTAAGTGACGAATATGTCGAATACTGCAGAATTTTCTACGCGCTACAGTCGCCGAATTACCGTTTTTGTAAAACTCACGTACGCACAACGCACGGTCCGCACCAGAGAAACGCTCCATAGCGACTAAATTCCCAAGAGCCAGACTACCGACTGACATACCCCCCGCGACCCTCAGAATAGTTGCTTTCGCGTAATAAGATAAGCAAATGTGAACTTACTTTTGAGACACCATGTATTTTAAACTATATTTATTTCACATTTTATTAGAATAGCAGATTATAATTTTCTACTAATGGAACACCCGACCCCCAAGCGTCATTATGGACCCCAAAAAGTCGTTATAGCATATTAATTCACCTTTTAACATAAAAATGTGTATTCCAGCACACATTAAATGAAAGTTATAATTGAATAACATCCGAAATTTACATCCGTATTTCCAAACGTGTGGTTTTTTTAACGTTACATACTAGTCCTTGACCGCGGTCCCGCCGTAATGGTAAGCAGTGATGCAATCGTTAATGGTAAAGCGCTTTAGTTTATTGAAAGCCTATTCACTGAAGCCTTGAAGACACTTAAATTGTAATTAGCCGGGAAGATCGCCGCTGGCAAATTGTTCCAGTCCTTCGATGTACGCGGTATAAAAGACGAAGCGAAACGCTTCGCTACTACTACGATCCGGAATCGTAGTAGTGTAAGTTGCAAGTAAATATCGTGGTGGCCTAGTGGTTAAAACACCAGCCTCTCAAGTATGAGTGGGCGGGTTCAATTCCAGGTTCAGGCAAGTACCAACGTAACTTTTCAAAGCTAAATATACTTTCTAAGTATATCTTAGACATCAATGACTGATTAAGAATGTGAAGGAAAACATCATGAGGAAACCTGGACTTTAAGTCTGAAATCGCCAACCCGCATTGAGCAAGCGTGGTGATTACACTCAATCCTTCTCTGTATGCGAGGAGACCTGTGCCCAGTAGTGGAACGATAAAAAGGTTGACGATAAAGTAAATATCACATTAATACAGACTATCTGTATGCCATTTTGTCACTCTAATTTTATCTATTTTTCTCTATCTATCTAGGTAATGTTGCCTAAGTCGATAATTCTGCATATGTCAGATGGGCCCGTGATGTCCCAGCGGGCCCTTTTTTTGTGTCAAAACATCTTGAGACTTTTTTCCGGTAGATTTAAGACTTTCGGATTATTTTTTCTTTTTGAAGTGAAACTTCTTTACGCACGCTTGACTTGGGGAGTAAGCTGGCGAAAGCGTTACGAAACATGATCGGGCAAGGCGAACGGAACTTAAGTGGGGGATATAAGCACAGAGGCGCCCGTGGCGCGAGCTTGGTATTACAAGGTCTACAACGCGTTTTTTTGTTTTTTTTCAATAAAAATAGAAGATCTATGCAAAAATATATTTTTTTTTTAATTTTGAGACACGGATACACTTATTTATTTATTTACACTTAACACTATACATTAAATTTTATGTTGACTGACAACCATTAAGGGGGTCAGTTAACATAAAATTTGGGATCGCCTACTTCACAGTCCCTCCTGTATCCCCCCTCCTTACTCCCCCCCCCCCACCCCTTAATATCCCCACGAAACTAACCTCCGCCCCCCCGACCCTCCTCATTGATTACCTCACCCCCCGTGGATTATCTCGGGAACCAGAGGTCGTGGACTACCCGAGTTTGGGGTCCCCTGATTCAGGAGGAAGAGACCGACCTTTTGGCCCCGAGGGAATCCACTCCCCCCCCCCCGCATCCCCACGAAACCTATCCCTCCTCCCGACCCCCTTTAGTTACCTCACCCCCCCGTGGATTATCTCGGGAACCAGAGGTCGTGGACTACCCGAGTGTGGGGTCCCCTGAATCAGGAGGAAGAGCCCGACCTTTTGGCCCCGAGGGAATCCACTTCCACCCCTTTTTTTTCAATAAAAATAGAAGATCTATGCAAAAATATTAATTTACCAATGAAACCATGAAATAAATTTAAATATTTATAGAAAATTAATATATGTATATGTGTATACATGTATATATTGTACACACATATATATATATATACAATTATACATACAGATGGAGCGAAAGAAGTTTCACTTCAGTCGTGTGGTCATAAGCTCACTCGTATTTTTTTTTTTTTTATTTAATTTGTTTTTGATGGTGTTTATTATAGTTTTATTATCTTCCTGTACGAGTCACAATAATGTTTTTAATACTCTTTCTTTCCTCAATACGGCGGGGGTCTCGTTTGAATCCGTTATCTGACATCAGTGAAAACATAATAAATCCCTTAATCATTATTTATATCTCAAACGGGACTCTACGGGGTTTGATCCTATTACATTTTCCGTTTGCACTTTTGTAAGCTATCAATTTATGTTATATACGTACACATTATTTCATGCTTGGGCGCCATTTTGGAAAAGATCAAAATGGCGTGATAGTAAGTTCCTTCATACAAAGAACTCACACTATGTGCACTAAATACACATCTATATATTGGGGAACACGGACGTTAAGTCATATTTTCCCTTAGATAATTAGTTACCTGTGTTAGTGCCTCCTGTGAATATCCACGCTCCAGTAGTCTTTGCAGCTTTCAGCAGTCCTTTTCTTAACACCTTCTTAAGCTTCGGCTGGAGGTCGAAGTTGGCCTTGCCACCCTGGATGGTAATGAGGAGCTTCGGTCGGTCGAGGGCCCATTCTCTTGTCAGCAGCTGGACGATTAATTCGGGTCGCGTGTCGTGGGAGAGACGAACGTACTGAGAAAAGAAAGAGTAGATATAAAGCTAGGAACCTAATGTCTTTTGGAATATTTTTAGTTGTTATGCGTAAGTAGAAAACCTTAAGTATATTAATGAGCTAAAGAGATTTTGTGGTGCTTGAATCAAAATCCGCTTTTCTATTGCTTCTATTAGCGACCGACATGAAGTATTTGACATCAAGTTAAACCCCACTGCTCAAAGATTTAAATGACTGCTTGGTGACACGAAAAAGTGACGACGAAAAATAAATATACGTCAAAATCGATAATAATCATTTGTTTTATCGCCATCTCAACGTTTATATCAAGTGTCAAGAGAAGCTGCTGTGTTTTTCAAAGAAAATATTCGTCACTATTGAGCCGAATGTATGATTATATATACAGTATGTTAAGAAAACCCTGTCCGACCCATAAGGATAATAAAGGTTAGGTAAACACTTGACCAAATATAATATAAAATTGTAAGTAATCATCATAGAAACAATACTAATGAATTTTGAAATAATCTTTTTCCCTGCGAATTAATTCCAACTTCCCCGTAATCAGGTAATTTAAAAAAAAATTACAACATCGGTACTATTATGAGCGAATAGCGATGCGACCACGTGCCGCGTGCCCTGTCCCCCGCCGCCCGCGGAAGAGTTGCTTACCGCAAATGTATAAAGTTCCCTCTGTTTGCGAAATAATATTTATTTTTTTAGGGGGATTTTTTTTAAGTTTAGCTCGGCTTTGTATCCATTAGTAGAATCAGTTATCGATACCTAACAATACCTTCACGGGTCGGACAGGGTTTTCTTTACATACTGTATATGCTAGCAGAGGCATCATACATTCGGCAAAGAACAAGAAATAAGAGGTCGAAGAGATTGGCAATTGAAGGTGTTTTAGCACCAGAGGCGGATTCGGAATTGATCTTCTAAGAGGAACTGGAATCACCACTATTTGCGGATGGTGATCACCGGGGTGATTTTGGTGAGATAAACATCCCTTACTCTCCGATCTCGCTCCCAAGAAGACCACCCACCAGACAAAGTCTGGCCGCCAAGCGATTTGTCGTGTTCCGGCATGATGTCTGGTGAAGCCGTACGGAAGACGGGTCTGAGTAGTTGTGTTGCGATGTGTGCCGGGTACGATGCGCCAAATGTTGTTGTGTTGGGAGTTTGGTCGTGGAGGGTCTTCAGATCAATTTCCCTTTGGCGCAGCATAGTTGGTCGTGTTGTTGGGTTTAACATTGCATCCCTCGCTCAAGTGCCTTCTTCCTTGCTATTCGCTCAGTTTTTTTGAGTGAATAGGTTCTAAATAAACTAGCGCGCTTTACCATCAACGATCGCATCACTGCCCTCCATCAGGCGGGATTGCGGTCAAGCGCTAGTTTATGATTATTAAAAAAAAAAAAATAGATCAAACAAAATATTTTCTAGCAGTACAATCCTTTGCCAATGGGTTTTGAATTTTATACCATTAACTTCACAGAGATATAGCCTGGAAATTCAAATAGGCGCGCAGTCTTTGTCGTGTTCCGGCATGATGTCTGGTGAAGCTGTATGGAGGACGGGTCTGAGCAGTTGTGTTGCGATCTGTGCCGGGTACGATGCGCCAAATGTTGTTGTGTTGGAAGTTTGGTCGTGGAGGGTCTTCAGTTCAATCTCCCTTTGGCGCAGCATCATTGGTCGTGATGTTGGATTTAACATTGCATCACCTCGCTCAACTGCAGTCTTCCTTGTGATTCGCTCAGTTTTTCTGAGCGAATAGGTTCTTAATAAACTAGCGCGCTTTACCATCAACGATCGCATCACTGCTTACCATCAGGCGGGATTGCGGTCAAGCGCTAGTTTATGATTATTAAAAAAACTAAAAATATAGACCAAAGAAAATATTTTCTAACAGTACAATCCTTTACCAATGGGTTTTGAATTTTATACCATTAACTTCACAGAGATATAGCCTGGAAATTCAAATAGGCGCGCAGGCTTGCTTGCGCGCACTCTACTAAAAGAATGAGCTCACTCATTCGCATCCGAGTTTGTGAACCTCATATAATAAAAAAAAAAACATATAACGTTATTTTTCGTTTATGCGAAACCCGAAATAGGTGTTCAGTATTATTAAGTAAAGAATCTATGTAGAAAATTTCAAAAAGACAATTATCATGACAAAACACAAAGTTATGAGCTTGTTATCTTACTTGGTTGTCCCACAAGTATATTGAATTGTAAAACTGATTGTAAAAGTATACTTAAAGCAAATAAATCACTGCCATCTATCAAGTCACTCAACTTGATGCTGCGTCATTGTGTGTCTGAGATGTCAAATAAAACAGATACGCACATCTTTTGACGCGGTAGAACGAATCTATTGATTTAAATCTTTGCCGCTGTCATCGTTCCCATGAGAGGAGCTTTAGGGCCAAACATTTTAGCCTTTATGGAATATTGTCACATGGTTCGACGATGGAGCGCTCTAACATGAAAAAATTCAGTTCTCAAGAATTGCGGTAGTACATTTTTTTTAACGTAGTGTATGCATTTACAGACATACATATATACCCACTAGCTCAAACAGCTGGACCCAGAACAACTACTTGAAGGTCATACATTTGTTTCGTGAATCGAACGATACGCAGAGCAGTAATCAATCGCTTAATCACTGCGAATATCGTATTGTAAAGACGACAGCACATCAAGCTACTACAATTTCTCAGATTTCTTTATTAGATTTTCAACTTTATCAAAAAAGCATTTAGGCTCAAGGTTGATTGAGAGTATCTGACAATTTCGGGTAGCTTGACCTTCTGTCGTCTGTACATTTTTAATCTCAATCAATGAAACTAATAAAAGTTTCGAATTTACAATTTGTAGACATCGATTAGGAGCCTCTTACAAATCGATGTTAGATTCGGGACGAAAGCATATCGAATGGTTGTGAATAGGTCAATATCACTTTGAGACGAAATATCTGTCTTTTCTTTGTTACAGCTAAAAAAATGGTAATAGTTTTGGTATTCCATAAATTTTCTATTAAACTTCTAAAGAGTGGGATTCACTATTTCATATTTTTGATCGTCTGACTTCCGTCAATTTCCAGTCACGATACAGCCTTCTCAATGCTGGTCATAAGCCTGTTCAAATTTGAGCCACAATACTCGATTTGGTGTTCATTTCTCTAGTAGGCTCATCAGCATCATCATCAGCCTGCAGCAGTCCACTGATGAACATAGGATAGACCTCTCAAAATTAAAAGAGTTGGTGAAGTCCAAGGATACCGCCAACATCACTCCGACCCGGGACACCGCTTCCTCCGCCAGAGCTCACGTGCGCCACTCATAGACGTCACGAGGGGAATGATATACTTCCCAACCAGAGGAGAAACCGGGCCAGCACCAATCGGGAGTTGCGGAAGCAGTGTTCGTTCTCGCAACCCCCGGTGTTGGTGTGAGATGGAACATCGGGATGGGTTTTAGTCAGTAAGAGTTTGATTTTTCGTCAGGATTTTCCACCCCGGAAAAAAAAAAATGCCTCTCAAAGTCCCATTCGGCAACTCTCACCCTCAATATAGTTGTTCACAGGGCGAGAGACCTCGTCAGGAATACTACTACCCTAACAAACTGTAACCCTTGCTCACCTGAGCTTTAGTTGGATGCGGCCCACCCTGGAACTCCACAGTTCCGTAGGCGTCGGTCGGAGCTGACTGCGTATGCCTTGCTGGTACCCATGCTTCACCAGCGTTGGCAGTCTGAGTGTTTGACCCGTGAGCTGTCTTGCTAAGTCCGCACCAACATCTGTAAAAAAGAAATAGTAAGTTGAAATTGTTAATTTTTATTTTTTTTAATAATTATAAACTAGCGCTTGACCGCAATCCCGCCTAATGGTAGGTAAGCAGTGATGCGATCGTTGATGATAAAGCGCGCTAGTTTATTAAGAGCCTATTTACTCAGAAAAACTGAGCTAATAGGAAGGAAGACGACAGTTGAGCGAGGTGATGCAATGTTAAACCCAACAACACGACCGAAAGGGAGATTGATCTGAAGACCCTCCACGACCAAACTCCCAACACAACAACATTAGGCGCATTGTACCCGGCACACATCGCAACACAACTACTCAGACCCGTCCTCCGTACGGCTTCACCAGACATCATGCCGGAACACGACAAATCGCTTGGCGGCAGGGCTTTGTCTGGTGGGTGGTAACTTCTGCCGGCGACCGATGTTATGGCCTACCACCGAGAGAAATTGCATAGAAATTCATGTACTGAATGAATAATCATTGTTTCCATGGTGGATCCAAGATTCCTACAATGGGCCAGGGTTGCAGGTTGGTTATAAAAGACACCGTGGCCCTGGCGCACAGGCAAGTGAAGGAACACGGGTGGGTTTTAGTCAGTACAAGTCTGACACGCCCTTCCGCTCCGCCCAGAGCGGGAGAAGACATTTGATGATTTACCATTCAAAAGAAGAAAAGGATTGCTATACTATAATAATTAATTAAATTGAGGGTTTTGTTAGCTTTTTATATTCTTAAAAACTTTGACGTCGTATAAAGTAACATCCTTATAAATATTCAGCTCAAGCTGTCTTTTAATTGTTTCATTCATTTGCGTAATTGGAGGCCATCTTCACAACTTGCTTATAAAAGTAGCTTAATTTTTTTTTCGACGCAATGACAGTCAGTTACAAAGCGCCATTATAACTGACCGACATTACGAAACGTGACAGTGGCTGAAAATTAATTTGTACGGTCAGGAATAAAAGTCGTGTGGTATTTATTATTATATTTTATGGTATTTATTTATATGTGCTGTTTTTTAACTAAATGCTATTTCGGTTTGGTAAATAAGTTTTCGAAGGCAAAAGTGTTAGTGGGCTTTTGTTGCAGACTGTACCGTTGAATGAAACTACAACTCGTATGACAATTAAACGGTTTACTTGTGTGTCTATAACGCTAACAAGACACTTACGCTTAACGACCATTCTATATTTAAATGAGGAATTTGATACAATTATCAAGTTATGGAACAATAAACTGAATGTCATACTTAACAATGTTCAAATTCCATTGCAACCAAAATTTTGGACCATTTTGTTACAAATGGTGACTCAAAAATGAATTTAGAATATACATTTCACGAAAATAAATAACGAATTATATGGCTATATGTAGTGTAGATTATGTAAAGACAAGACATAAGTGAGAAGCCGAGTGAGCGGACTTATCACTTATTTATTTATTAAAACTTTATGCACAAAGAAAAACATGGCACAATGGCGGTCTTAATGCCTTAGGCATTTTCTACCAGTCTACCTTAAGGTGATGCAGAGACAAAACATGGTAGGTGCAGAGATACAAAAGAGAAAAACAAAAAAAAATAAATAAATACATTAATAAAAAAATATAGATAAAGAAAAAGAATAAATTATAAGTTTGATGAATCTGCCAATTTCTTGCGTAAGTATTCCCGAGTTTTAATTTTAAGAGTGTACCGACTGGTCAACGTCCTGATATTCTGAGATATTATATTATATTTATATTCTCGTAGATCATTCCAAAGGAAAACCGCCTGGACAAGAAATGAAGACTTAAGAAAACCAGAGCGGTGAGAAGGACATCGTAGAAGACAATTATTGGAAGAACGGAGATTCCTATTAAGCGCAGAGCATAAATATTGAAAATGAGAAGTAAGGTAAGAAGGAGAACAGGGTTTGTCTAGGAGTGAAAACAAGCTCGTATCTCAATGTACTGATGAATGTAACTTTTGTTGAACCTTACAGGTCTCTTGCAGGGCTCACAAATGAAAGATAAAATTTAGGACTCAAACCCCTTTATTACATATCTTCCTTTGTTCATATATATTACTAGAAATAACTATTACAATTTAGACATCTTTACAACAATATGGTTTATAGTGAACTACGTCAATTTGACGCAGTACAAACCTTCTAGTTATTTTGACATTCACTATTTAAAAACACGCAATCCATGATTCGGCCAGTATTCTCACAAAGGAGTTGAGATTACTTCCAACACACCCCCTTAATCTCAACCCTTTGGAGAGAAAAAATCCAGAACCACTTTAAACATCTTAACTACATTAAATTTTTTTTAACACTTTGGAGAACACACCATTTTCTCAAAAACTTTCTAAACAACCAAACCCAAACATAAAACTAACCCTAAACCTCACAACAATAAGACAAAAACTAAACACTCTACCAACCTTAACAAAGAAAAACTACAAATCATACACAACCACATAAATCTAAAAACCATATACATAATCCCATAAATCGTACCTATAAACGCATAAAAAAGAGTTCACAAACCTTTTCCAATGTTTCACAAACCTATTCCAATATTATTATGCTCACGCTTCCACTGTGCTAACGCAGTGTTTCTCCTCCCCTAATAAAAATCTTTGATTATCACAAAACTTAAGTGCACCCCCTTAAACTAACCTAACTTACAAGTCACTAATTTTCTTCCGTAAGCTTCTTTTTCGTCTACTAATTCCCATGTCCCATTCTTCTCTAACGAACACTTTTCCTCCTCTATTGCTTCTAACCATTCCCTATCTATAACTTCAACAAACTCCCTATCCATAACTTCAACAAACTCCCTATCTATAACTTCAACAAACTCCCTATCTATAACTTCAACAAACTCCCTATCTATAACTTCAACAAACTCCCTATCTATAACTTCCAACAAACTCCCTATCTATAACTTCCAACAAACTCGCTATCTATAACTTCCAACAAACTCCCTATCTATAACTTCCAACAAACTCCCTATCTATAACTTCAACTGCGCCACTCTGCTAAGAAATCCATCTCAAACTCATCAAATCTACTAGGAACCTTCCTCTCTCTATAAGGATTCCTCCTGGGTACACTAGATTCTTCTTCACACTCATTAACTCTCTCTTCAATAATTTCTTGACTCGCATCTACAAAATAGATCATCATCTACTATTTCCGCATTTACATCTTCTAAATTCTCAATATCTTCACTAGCTTCATCTATATTTGCCACATTTTCAGTTATCACCTCCTCTGTATCAGCTTCATTATCAATCTCATGATTTATTTCAACTTCTACTTCAACTCTATCTCCAAAATTTCTCCCAATACTGGTTTCCCTTTGGTTGTCCAACTGTATCCTTGTGTTTTGTTCCCTACACTCATTTATTTGTTCACTTATTTCTTCATTCTCTGAATCACTTTCATTTGTTCGCCCTTCATTTGTGCGCCCTTCATTTGTGCGCCCTTCATTTATTCCATCTTCAATTGTTCCATCTTACAACCGTATTACTTTTCTTCGCGTTCCTGCGTTCTGGGCCCATAACCTGTTGAACCTTACAGGTCTCTTGCAGGGCTCACAAATGAAAGATAAAAATTTAGGACTCAAACCCCTTTATTACATATCTTCCTTTGTTCATATATATTACTAGAAATAACTATTACAATTTAGACATCTTTACAACAATATGGTTTATAGTGAACTACGTCAATTTGACGCAGTACAAACCTTCTAGTTATTTTGACATTCACTATTTAAAAACACACAATCCATGATTCGGCCAGTATTCTCACAAAGGAGTTGAGATTACTTCCAACAACTTTAAGTACATTGAGATAAGTGATATGAATGCCATGTGTTTGTTGGGATGGGAAATCATCAAATAATGACTTCTCCCGCTCTGGGCGGAGCAACCCCGCAACCCTGACCCAGGAGGCATCGGTCTTCGTGGACTCCGTCACGATGTGCTGACATCGGCGGCGAGCTGCCCACTGCTCACCGGCCGCAGGCCTACGCTTACGGTGGCTGGGAGTTAGGTGTCGTCTCCCGACCAGGGCGTCTACTGCGGCGGCTAGTGGCGTGAGGACGCTGGGATTCCCGTTGCCTCACGCGCTCCGCCTCCTCCTTTGCCAACATCACTGCTTCGCAGAAGGAGGTGACGGCCTGCCATGCACTCTCGCTCCGGACCATGGCCTGGACCAGGGTCGGACGCGAGAGATTGCCGCCGATCGCCGCTACGAGGACACGGCGGTGCTCTACCCAAGCCGGGCAGACCTCCACCGTATGCTCCACCGTGTCCTCAGATGTGTGCGTGGCCTTACTATTAAATATATTGTCTTGACCATAAAACCCGAAAAATGATTGAAATTGAAACTTCTTTCAGTGATACGATAATTCTTCATTCTGACACGACTCAAAAAAAGAAATCAGAAAACAAATGCATGATTTGGCTGTGATTTTGACAGATAAAGTTCTTAATATTTTTCTATGTGAGGTTTTTATTTTAGAATACAAAATTACCGGTTATTTCTGGAAACTATTGGCAATGGAAAATGAAACTACGAAGGAAGAGAACCAGCCTTCCACAAGTAAAAAAGAGAGTCAGAGGACGAATTCTGGAAATGACTTATATGATGAACGGGAACCTGATGAGGCTATGTCGAACAGTGAGACGTCGGTGTCTGCGACGTACTCCGCGAGGAGTCGAGTGGACATGGTAGACGCCCGACCAGAACCACCCAAACCCGCACTCGGTAAAAGGGAACCCAAAGCTCCTGAGAGGAAAAAGAAAGGTAGAAGAAGCGGAAGAGTGGAAAAAAGACGTCGTTCATATAATCGACGTCAGGTAAGAAGAGTTCCCATGCGGAGAAAGCAAAGAGGGCGTTATGCCAGAGGGGAGGAGAGACGGATCCGCGACCAACACTCAATATCTACAATATTCACCAGGCTGTCTTCTCGAAGCGGCTCCAGAAGTCCTATCTGCGTTAATTGTGGACACCGCTGTTGCCGCAGAAGGTAGTCGATATTTGTGATTTAAAATATATTTAATTTTTGAATAACTAAATAAACTTTTCATTTTTAAATACTTTGTTTAATTTAAACCTCCTGAGTTAGAACGAAGCGATTTGTCATCAGATATGAATATGAAGTGATCAGATACAAGTACACCAGGAGGAGATACACACGCAGAAGATATAGAAATAGAAAAGTGTTCAAAAAGAAGATTGCGAGGACTAGAAAGTTGAAGAAAAAACAGGGTGTTAAAATTTTCGCGCCCCGGTTTCCAGGTTAGGATACGCGGCGGTTAAGTGCGAGTCGGACACGCGCACGAAGGGTCCCATACTATTATTGTCTAGTATTTGTTTTTATAGCGGCCATAACATCGGCCGCCGGCAGAAGTTATCACCCACCAGACAAAGCCTTGCCGCCAAGCGATTTGTCGTGTTCCGGCATGATGTCGGGTGAAGCCTTACAGAGGACGGGTCTGAGCAGTTGTGTTGCGATGTTTGCCGGGTACGATGCGCTAAATGTTGTTGTGTTGGGAGTTTGTTCGTGGAGGGTCTTCAGATCAATCTCCCTTTGGCGCAGCATCGTTGGTCGTTTTGTTGAGTTTAACATTGCACCACCTCGCTCAACCGCCGACTTCCTTTCTATTCGCTCAATCTGAGTGAATAGGTTCTTAATAAACTAGCGCGCTTCACCATCAACGATCGCATCACTGCTTACCATCAGGCGGGATTGCGGTCAAACACTAGTTTATAATTAATAAAAAAAAACACTATTTGTTTTTACACTTTTGGTGGTACGGAACCCTAAATATAATATTATTGTAAGTGACCTGTAGAGTTTTAAACATCCAGAACAAGCCTACACAAGCCTGATACAGCGAAAGTCTTTGACCGCCCATCGATATATTGTGTTTCAGATTGTTTGAGTTAGTACCTATTAGCGTCGTGTTTGATAGCTCTTTGTTCTTGTGTTTATACCTCTGGCGCCAAAGGTATCAGTTAGCGAAAATGGAAGCTGAAACAGATTTAATGATGTTGATCTCATGTTATGGCTAAGAAAAAACAAGGCTAGAGTGAATAGGCTCTTAATAAACTAGCGCGCTTTACCATCAACGATCGCATCACTGCTTACCATCAGGCGGGATTGCGGTCAAGCGCTGGTTTATAATTTATAAAAAAAAAAAAAAAAAATCAAAATATATAGTGACTTAGTGGCTCATTGCGCCTCAAAAGAGGAGGTTTATAATTTATAAAAAGGCCTCTTCGAGGCGTCAGCACATTATGGCGAGGTCCGCGAAGGCCCGCAACCCTGACTCGGGCATCGCCCGAGTCAGGGTTGCGGGTTGGTCAAAAGGGAGACTGCGGCCCTGGCGCACAGGCAAGTGAAGGAACACGGCTGGGTTTTAGTCAGTTAAAGTCTGACAAGCCATTCCGCTCCACCCAGAGTGGGAGAGAAGGTCATTTGATGATCTAATCCACACCAAAAAAAGAGGGGGTACACGTAAAGTTAAACATAGGTGTCAAAAAAGTAGCTTTATTTATTGAAAGTTTCACTATGCAGAATAGGATAATAGAGCTCGCAGTTATTAATGACGGTTTTGTCGCCACAAATATTGTTTCCGGAAGACTAATATTATTCTAAAAACTGTCTTCAAGATTTATTTGTCATTTTTTCATTACAGCTGTGCTACCTATACCACATTATGGTTTTTTAAATTCTAGTTCTAAATGTTTGAAAAGCAGTGTGGTTCTGTAAACATTTCATCGTAAAAACTTCTCTTCAAAGTCTTTCAATTTATGCTAGGGATGAGCTCACTTTAAGGTTCCTACACTCAACCATTCACGGCGAGAATGTTACTGAATCGATTCGCTGTACATTATAAAGTTTTTATTGACGCAACGTATACTCTGCTTAGAAACCCCTCACGGTGCGGGCCGTATCGTAGAGTACTGACTTTTGAATCAGGCCCTGATTCAACTGCCCAACGAAAACCTCAATAGTTGGTCGAGCCTCTTGGCTATCAAATCATTGGCCGATACGACAATAGGTACAATGACAGCCGAGTTCACATTCCACATGTCAACAATCTCGTGCGCCAAGTCGAGATATTTAATTTGTTTCTCTTTCTCAGCTTTCACAAAATTCCTGTCATGTGGATTGGTAACATCGACAATCATTGGGAGCCGCGCTAATCACTAATATTATTATTATTATTTAAGCTTGCATCACTTTTTAGGGTTCCGTAGTAAACTAGGAATCCTTATAATTTCGTCAAGTCTGTCTGTCTGTTTGGATATAGTAACTGATCCGCAGACAATGCGTACACATGCGACATTTATATTTAGCCGTACAAACTTGGAGTTGCCCTGCTTGGTTATAACTCCAGCCCCTTCCCGCTACTCGTGGTGGAACTCACAACATTATTCCATGTGTAGTTGAAAACTATAAATCTTTATTTAGTTATCACCGACCTTATAGTGGACCAGTTTTCTTAACTCTTAGTGGGGACACTTATTGTACCGTTAGGAATTATAAAGCATTATATTAGGCATCCGAACAATAAGGTGGATTGGAACAAATACCACAGTTGAGTTCCATTCGAAACAACTAGTTGATCGGTTCAGTTGGTTGGAGTGGAAATAGGGATTGTGACGGACGGGGAATTACGGAACCCTACGCTGAGCGTAGCCCGACATGCTTTAGGCCGGTTTTTTATTAGCAATGGAACCTATAACTAAGATTCCATATTCTGTCTATCACTTTAATCTTTTGGGCAAGGTACTCTCAAAAAAGGTGTGGACTCTTACATGGCAGTCAAAAAATCCCACCCTCCCACAATTTTTGCCCAACAAAGTTCGCACGTACGGGATGCTCACGTATTAAAAGTAATTTTGATTATATTACAGCTTTTTCAAAGCAGATTCAGACTGGTTCCCGCAGCCAAATGTTGTCACCTCTGTTCATAAATACGAACTCAACTCCTGAAGCAGAGGCCGTCCTGCCAGCACAAACGTATTGTGAGGTAAGCAATATCCAAAGGTACTAGAAGCTTTAATCTAATAAGACAATTTGTCTTATTGACCATTCTTAAGGAGAATTCTCGATCATATAAAATATGTTAAGAAAACCCTGTCCGACCCATAAGGATAATAAAGGTTAGGTAAACACATGACCAAATATAATATAAAATTTTACGTAATCATCATAGTACCAATACAAATGAATTTTGAAATAATCTTTTTTTCCCGCCAATTAATTACAACTTCCCCGAAATTTGGTAATTTTAAAAAAGTGACAACACCGGTATTATTATGAGCGAATAGCGATACGACCACGTGCCGCGTGCCCTGCCGCACGCCGCCCGCGGAAGGGTGCTTAACGCACATTTATTAAGTTACCTCTTTTTGCGAAATAATATTTATTTTTTCCATCATTCATTCCATATCCATTAGTAGAATCAGTTATTGATACCTAACAATACCTTTACGGATCGGACAGGGTTTTCTTTACATATTGTATATTCATTCTGCCGTCCTAATCCCAATTAGTTTGGGGAATGTTTGGGGTCACCCTTTTGAGGTTACGTTCGGCGAGCAGTGGGCAACTCGGTTGCGGAATGGTCAAAAGAGAAACCGTGGCCCTTCCGCACCGGCAAGTGTAGGGAGGACGGCTGAGTATTAGTCACTAAAAGTCTGAGACTTCCGCTCCGCCCAGAGCAGGAGAGGTCCTTTGATGATTTCCCATTAACACAAAAGGGGGGGGGGGGGGCGTCGCCCTCTTTTAAACTACATCATTATTCACATAGCGCATCGGTAATTTCTTTTTTCCCTTACATTTTACCCATAGCTATCACATTCAAACTCTTTTCACATGACATTTTTGAAGGTCGCGTATACAAACAAAGCTGGTCGCAAAGCCATGGCCGCAGACCTACGAGGTAATAGGGTATTTGACTAAAAAAAAACTAATTAGTCCGTCAGTCTGATTTCCAAAAAAATATTAGACACGTATTTTTTGTGTTGCCAAATCAATAAAAATTAACAAATATAATAGGCATCAAAGATGTACTGTAGCGTGCAGTGACGTCACACGAGTTTTCAACGCACTGTGCCGTCTTCATTTTTTGTTTATATGAAAAAAGAAAAAATACGTGTCTAGTATTTTTTGGAAATCTGACTGACGGACTAATTAGTTTTTTTTAGTCAAATACCCTATTACGTAACACACTATCTGTAGCAATGGGTTTAATTTTGACAGTTCAACAACATTTGTTGCATTATTTACGTTGCAAAGCGCAAAAATATTTCGAACTTATGAAGCAATACATTAGCAATATCTTTCAAAATTCGGCTGAGATGAATAGTGCATTACGAATTGACAGTTTTTCAACCCAAGTAATTTATGTCAGTATCCTGCTTCTAGGTGTCTCCGGAAATGATCTTCGATTCCCTGTGTGTCCTCAACTTATGGAAGCAAGATGTCCATACTGGTCTTATCTTGGAATATATACGGGTTAGTTCAATTTAATTAAGTATATTGTACTAGCGGCCGAGTTGGGTATGCTCAGCTCCTATTGGTCGCAGCGTGATGATATAGCTGTTAGCCTAAAGCCTTCCTGGATTAATGGGCTATCGAACGCAAAAAGATTTTTTCAGATCAGTCCAGTAGTTCCTGAGATTAGCGCGTTCAAACATACAAACAAACAAACTCTTCAGCTTTATATATCAGTATAGATTATGATAAGTCTATATATGTATGTAAATCGCATACCTATACTTCTTATTAGAAAGTCGATGGCAATTTAAATGGGCTTAGCCCAGAATTTGTTTATTGTAGACGCTACTTACTTGTCGTCAATCATTCTCTCTAAAGTGGAGTTGATAGGATACGATGAAATATGTTAAAGAGATTTGGAACGAAATATAGAACTAAGCATTCTCCTTTTTCGTATCGCTGGCACGACTATATGTATGACAAATTTGGTCCAAAAGTTCTTCACTTCCATGTCCTAGTTAGTGTCAGCGCAGAGGTCACTTTGAAAATTAGTGTCGCGACACATCTGCGGAACGTATGGCGCCGTAGGTTCGGCTAAATACGCTCGCAGTGTATTTCAAGTACTCTATGACACATGAGCCGCAATTACGCCGCTTTCGGCGTAGGGCCTAACCTCCTTTGGGGCGGTTTTTTCAGCTAAAACGCATTTAATGTATTTTGCATAGCAAGCGACACATCACACGATGCGTTGCGCGACCGAAAGTTCGGCGAGCGTAGCTGAATGTTCGGGGTGTGATGTGCATCGCGCACGTGGCGGTAGCGAAGAGCGGCAACGTCTTCTAAGCCATCTATAGTAGCTAATATCCTAATTAAATCCATTTTTCTGGCAATTCAGGTACGTCACAAAAACCGCACACCATAAAGTGTCGACACAGACAAACTGACAATGACGCCACGTAACTTTACGTCGCGCAGCGCGCTGAACAAGACACCGCGTTTTGGCCGTTTGGTTTGCCATAACAACTGAATATTACGACTGACACTTCAGCCGCTGAGCTTTCGGCGCCGTACGTTCCGCAGATGTGTCACTACACTTAGAGTTATAAGAAATGACTGTACAGGACTGATGAAGATATTACTTTTCTAGAAGTGTAACAACCATTCTGAACATTTTTATGAAACACCACAATGTCATATTAACAATTGGCTACTGTACACATTTCCAACCAAGAAGCTATTAATTTCTTACTCCCACCCATACTTCTAGGTACTAAAATACTGCCTTTACTTTACGCAAGCAAGGTAATATTTTAGTTAAGTTTAAAGCTATGTCTAGAATGTTGATTAAACTAACTTCTAAAGCATCAATGTTTCGAATGATCATCGTCACGCAAACATGCACGTAACAAGAAAATAGTTAAAAATTTCTTAAGTAAACTATAAGGTTAAATAAATTATAGGGAAACAATGTGTGGAGGCATGAGGAACTGGCCGTAAAGTTCACTCATCCTCCATAGAAAAGGGAGGATCCTCCGACCAGACGGGTGTTATGTCTGACGGGCACTTTCTCGTTGTTAGTAGCAGTTGCTCGTTAAAGTCTGCTTGGGATAATTATGTAGAATTTGTGTGACGTCAGATGACGCGATGTACGAGTACGCATGTGGCGTTTGTAAACATCGCTACACAACCTTATTATATTATATATCGTCGCTTAAGTGCTAACACCGTGTAACTTAAAATAATGAACTTTTCAGGAGACTAAAAAAACTGTCTAAGTTTGTAAATAATAATAATTTCTTTTTTTCGAAATAACGCGCCATCATTGGTTTAATCGCTTATTTGCGATTGGTCAAATGACGCGTCTTTCGATTCTTTATCCAATGACATGCATAACGTCGCTTAAGTTCTAACACCTCATAACTCAAAATAATGAACTTTTCAGGAGACTAAAAAAAGACAGTTTTTTTAGTTAAAAAGTTCATTATTTTGAGTTACGCGGTGGAGACTAAAAAAACTGTCTAGGTTTGTATACCTAGACAGTTTTTTTAGTCTAATAAACTTCTAGGTTTGTATACCTAGACAGTTTTTTTAGTCTCCTGAAAAGTTCATTATTTTGAGTTACGCGGTGTTAGAACTTAAGCGACGATAAAACATTTTGACCATTTTTTTGAGTTCCGCGGTGTTAGAACTTAAGCGACGATATACTAAACAAAGTCACAAACTTTGTTGGAGGATTGTATATGTTTCAAATTAAGCGTCTTCCTCCACAAGTAAAGATAATTCCATCTTCTGACGCTGCACTCCCAATCACTCGCTAATTGTCTAACTCTAGGGACTAGAGCAAAAGTAACAAATGAAACTGAACACTACAAACAAAACAAAGTTCTCAAAGAAAACTGCACTTTGTAGAAAAGCGAAGAGAGTTGAAATTTTAATGTTAATATTTGGAGTATCAATTAGGTTTGAGAGTTTTTCGCGCAATGGAAGGTATTTGTAGCAAGTACTTGTGGAGCTGCAGGCGGCTCTTTGCTATGATTGGCTGAGGACTGAAAATTGGTTCAAAGGAAGGATCATTTACTTTTCTAGGATTTATTGGTAGAAATTGTTAGTTAGGGAGCAAACAAGCTTGTAAATGGCGAATTACGATTGTGTAGTTACGCAGTTGGAGGCTTCTAATATTTTCTTTTTATTTAAGAAACATTAAACTACACTAGGCATTACGAATAACGTGTGTATGTGAGTTTAAATTCAGGACATTTGTATCCCATATTTAAACTCACATTCACATATTATTCGTTAATGCCGCTGATTTTTTTTTTTTTTTTTTGTTAATTTGTAAACTAGCGCTTGACCGCAATCCCGCCTCATTGTAAGCAGTGACGCAATCGTTGATGGCAAAGCGCACTAGTTTATTAAGGGCCTATTCACTCTAGCCTTGAAGACACTCAAATTGTAGTTCTAAAGTTGCTTGTTCACAAAGTAAAAACTATAAAAAAAAAACTTTATTTGTAAAAATGAAGTATAGGTACGGACGACAACAGGTCCAGCTACCCGAAACTGTCAAATATTCCCAATCAACCTTTAGTCTTAATACTTTGGTGATAAAGTTGAAAATCTAATAAAGAAATCTGATAGATCGTAAAAGCTTGATGTGCTGTCGCCAGTACAAAAAAAAATTCTTGATGGGATCCTCATTTTAAGCAGATGCTGCCTGTATTAGGATTCCGCTCTTCCATAGTAAGACGTGTTAGTACAAAAATTAATTCGTATTATTTTTATGCTAAAGAAAACAAACAATAATATTAACCGTATTAGACGTACGGAGGACGGGTCCGAGCAGTTGTGTTGCGATGTGTGCCGAGTACGATGCGCCAAGTATTGTTGTGTCGGGAGTTTGGTCGTGGAGGGTCTCCACATCAATCTCCCTCTGGCGCAGCATCATTAGTCGTGTTGTTGGGTTTAACATTGCACCACAGCGTCAGATGGTACACTTCGTGTTGTCATCTGACATTATGCTATGCTGAGGCCCTTTTGGCATTACAAGCCAAGTTTTATTGTTTTAAATTTATGTATCTTGCTGTAATGTCAATAAATGCATTTTTCTTTCTTTCTTTCTTACCTCGCTCAACTGCCGTCTTTCTTCCTATTCACTGAGTTTTTTTAAGTGAATGGGTTTAATAAACCAGCGCGCTTTACCATCAATGCTTGCATCACTGCTTACCATCAAGCGGGATTGCAGTCAAGCGCTAGTTTATAATAATTAAAAAATAAGTAAATTCAATGTGTGTTTGAATGAGTAATTTATTAAATTTATGATCAGTGACACCGAAATCTATTAACCTTAAAATAAATAATCCGGGACAGAATATTTTTTCCCTTATCCTCCTCGAAATAAGATAAGCCGATTACAAATCAGCGGAACATTGAATAGCTGTATTGAAATCAAACGATTTCCTATTAAACTTCCTAAATGTTTAATATTAGAGAAATACTGAAATACTAATTAATTTTCTCGTCTTACAGAGAAGTTTTGCGTTCGTTAATTGCTGAAAATTCGACTGAAATTAATAAAGTCTTTAGGTCTTTAGAGGGATCCGGGTTTTGAGAGTTGGAAAGTCGCGTAAATGGCATTAGTAATTCATTATTTGCCTATCATTTCCTTACTGTATTGGAGTTGGCTTTCGATATCGCCTTTGGGTTGTGGAGTGCAGTGGACTGCAGCATGGAGCAAGACTGCAGTCGCTTCTCGGAAAATATCAAAGTTTAGCCAAATGAGCAGTTAGACTGGTAAAGCGGACCCCAGACTCCAACGTTGAAAAAGCTTCGTATTTGACTAGGATTAACGCTGAAATGATGATGATGATGATTGCAGTTGGCTTTCAGCCTGACCGGATGCAGCTGAACACCAGACAAAGCCTTGCCGCCAAGCGATTTGTCGTGTTCCGGCATGATATCTGGTGAAGCCGTACGGAGGACGGGTCTGAGCAGTTGTGTTGCGATGTGTGCCGGGTACGATGCGCCTAATATTGTTGTGTTGGGGGTTTGGTCGTGGAGGGTCTTCAGATCAATCTCCCTTTGGCGCAGCATCGTTGGTCGTGTTGTTGGGTTTAACATTGCATCACCTCGCTCAACTGCCGTCTTCCTTCCTATTCGCTCAGTTTTTCAGAGTGAATAGGCTCTTAATAAACTAGCGCGCTTTACCATCAACGATCGCATCACTGCTTACCATCAGGCGGGATTGCGGTCAACCGCTAGTTTATAATCATTAAAAAAAAAAAATACATGGTATTGGACTGCTTATGTGACCTATATAACCCAACTAACGTGACGGGGTCCATGAAGACCGATGCCTGGCTCAGGGTTGCGGGTTGGTTAAAAGAGAAACCGTGGCCCTGACGCACAGGCAAGTGAAGGAACACGGGTGGGTTTTAGTCAGTAAAAGTCTGACACGCCTTTCCGCTCCGCCCAGAACGGGAGAGGTCATTAGATGATTTTCCATCCACACCAAAAAAAAGGGTAACACGAAACCCCTTGATAAGATATTTACCAGTAACTTCCAAGAGTTCTAGTTGGAACCAACATCAGTAGGCCTAGTATGAGTTTTCATTACGAAACTCGTTCGACGATATCGAGCGCGTTTGACTCAGCGATTGGCCCGCTTCAAGGTCGTAAGAACTCTCAACCAATGAGAGCGCCAAACGCGCTCGATACCAACGAACGAATTTCGTATTGAAAACTCATACTAGGCCTACTGAACGTGATTTCGAGGCACAGTATTACCCACCCATGGACCGACCGCGGTAACTGCAGCTTATCCTGTCGACGGCTGTTATATACCTATATGTATACAATATCTAAAGAAGTCCCCGTCCGACCGATAAGAACAATAAAGGCTAGGTAATCACAAAACCCAATAAAATTTGAAACTTTACATAATTATAACAATTCTAATGAATTCAGAATTTTTTTTCCGTAATTGACTCCAACTTCCCCAATGTTTGGTAAATTTTTAAAGTGACAACACTCATTTCGACGGTATTACTGGTTTACTTTGTAAGAATGAATGTACAATAGTGGCGGCATTTTGTTTGACCGCGTGCCCTGCCCCCCGTCGCCCGCACATGTATTGCCATGTACGTTAACCTCTTTTTGCAAATTAAAATTTATTTTTAGGGTTTTTTTTTTTAACTTAGCCAGGCTATGTAGACATTAGTAGAATCAGTTATGGATACCTAACAATACTTTCACGGATCGGGTTTTCTTTACATATATATATATATATATTATAGTGCATGAATAAAAGAAAGAAAGAAAGAAAGAAAGAAAGAAACCATTTATTTGGCGCACACCCTTATAAATACATACAGTTTGAGACAAAGGAAACAGAAAAAAAAAAGAGAGAAACATATAAAAAAATAAATAATCATCAAATGTGAGTCCAACGGTTGCGCCAAATAGGTCCAGTTCAGCATAAATGTCAGACAACTACGTAGCAGTTGCCTGACGCTGGTTTTCAACTGAACCTGAGTGAAATGAGTGCATAATTATTAATTACTGTGTTTGTGTGATAAATCATAAATAAATAAATATATATATATATAACAATTTCAAATTTGGATACAATAATCGATGCAAGTAGGCCAGACAACAGAGGGTAAGTTATCATGAAAATATTAAATTACCGTCATGTTAATATATTTGTTGTCATCGTCTGTCATCGTAAATCCCTTTAAACGATCTGTATGAATAAAAAAAAATAAGTAAAATAATCTTCTGGATTTATAATTTCTGTAGTACGCCGTTTACTAAGAAAACGCCTCTGAAAACATAAAACTGGGGCTTAGCCTAACGAAACGAAATCTAATACAAAACCAACCAATAACGAAAACGATTGACCACGTGACGCGATAAATCACGTGGTCAATCGTTCCCGCTATTGGTTGGTTTGGTATTCGATTTTGCTTCGCTACGAAGCGATGTTACATTGACTACAAGCCCTGATCAGGACGATCCAGTGAGACCTCCTTGGTTCATTCACTTAAAACCATGACAGGTAGGTCTGTAAGGAACCACACTTGTTTTTAGAGTTAAATAAAATTACATTCAAGGATGGGAGTGACGAATCAAACTGGTGGGGCAATTGCGTTATCAGTAGCAATAGCTGTAATTTTGACAATGCAACGAAATTCATTGCTTTATTTAAGTTGTTGCAGATTTTTTTTTCGAACATATGATGCGATGGATTAGCAATATATCCCATCATCATTATCATCAGTCTCTACTCGTCCACTGCTGGTCATAGGCCTCCTCCATGGCACGCAAACAAGCTAGATCCTGAGCAGTTCTCCGCCAGTCACTACCAGCCACTTTTTTGATGTCGTCGCTCCATCTCGCCCAAGGGCATCCTACACTACGTTTGCTGAGACGCGGTCTCCACTCGAGGACTCGTTTAACCAGTTTTTTTCAGCAATATCTACTTTAAATTTTTTTTTTTTAATAATTATAAACTAGCGCTTGACCGCAATCCCGCCTGATGGTAAGCAGTGATACGATCGTTGATGGTAAAGCGCACTAGTTTATTAAGAGCCTATTCACTCAGAAAAACTGAGCGAATAGGAAGGAAGACGGCAGTTGAGCGAGGTGATGCAATGTTAAACCAACAACACGACCAACGAAGCCAAAGGGAGATTGATCTAAAGACCCTCCACGACCAAATTCCCGACACAACAACATTTGGCGCATCGTATCCGGCACACATCGCAGCACAACTGCTCAGACCCGTCCTCCGTACGGCTTCTCCCGAACACGACAAATCGCTTGGCGGCTAGGCTTTGTCTGGTGGGTGGTAACTTCTGCCGGCGGCCGATGTTATGGCCTACCACCGAGACCATTCAGACTATGATTGTATGTAATTGTATACATTGCTATGCTAGCCTTGAATACACATAAATTTATTATTATCTGACGGGAAGACCGCCGCAGCCAAATTGCTCCTGTCCATCGATGTACGCGGTATAAACGACGAGGCGAAATGCTTCGTCCGGTTCATAGCACTATACAATTTACATACATACATATGCAAAACTAGCAACTATCATGGCGAAGCGAGATCGATCAGAAATGTAACATGCTCTGCATGCATGATTGCTACTTTTAATATCGACATGTTAGTAGAATACGCCTTCGAATGTAGCATGGTTTTCTATGATATGCAGTCGTAATAGTAATTTGTATCCCTAGTTTCATCGTGGAGCAAATGTGAAAAAATAGCAGGAATCTCAAATAGGTCACCGTTCCACGCGTTTTATTCTAGCTGTGTCCGTGAGTTTGTTTGCATGCATAATGACGACACGGGCGATGCAGCTGCAGTAGCTAAGAGAAAAATAACAATTTCTTCAAATACATTGTATTTTTTTCTCAGTTTATACTGTCCTCCAGCTGGGCGAAGGCTTGCCACAACCGTAATTATTTAACTGTTTATTATTCTGGCGAAAGGACGTTTCAAGAAGGAACTGTTAAGTGCACCTCTTTGAGTGTGTTAAGTGTACCCTCCAATGTTTAAGGAAAAGCAGGCTATGTTTAACATTGTGATCTTCCTGTACGAGTCCCAATAAGTTATTTTTATTTTCTTTCTTTCTCATAATATTTTATAAAAGAATTACTAATAAATTATTATTAGATCAACGAATTTAAATACTTCCTTCATTTACGAATCTGTTCGTACAATTTTCGTGTTCCCCCGGTTAGATGAAAGACCACAGAAAATTTCTATAGAGAAATAATAAATCCTTTCTAATTAAAACATTTCTTCATGAAAAATATCTACCTCGATGCTAAGGCGTACTCACACCTCACACATTAAATTTTAAAGTTCGCCGACTTTTGCCAAGACTTGGACATAAAATAGAAGGGTCAGCACAGAAGGTCGACCCTATACAACGAGTGAAAACAGAGGACGTATACTTATCATGACCTTAAACAGATGTCTAATGAGTACGCGCTTTTACTACTATTTTAAGTTGATCAAATGTCAACTATATTTCCATGCCAATTAAGTTGATTTCAGACTGACTAGCACTATATTAAAAATATAACAATGTTTGGTATGAAGTTGTAGCGTAAGCTGAACTTAAATGTGTAGGAATTAGAGTTATTTTTCCATTAACTCATATTTTTTTACATAGTGGGCGAATATTTCGCAAGCCTGTAACGTCCCCACGGTTGGGACACAGGTCTCCTGTCGGTGAGAGAAAGTGGGCCGTCAGATGTCTTCGAAATTTTGTTTTCAGGCGGTGTTCTATTTTTTTTTATAATGATTAAATTAGTGCTAATCCCTATGTTCCCTAAGTCCCTAATCCCGCCTGATAGTAAGCAGTGATGCAATCGTTGATAGTAAAGCACGCAAGTTTATTAAGAGCCTATTCACTTCTAACCTTGAAAACACTTAAATTATAGTCCGACGGAAACACTTCGAAACGCTTTGTACGGATCGCAGTAGTGTCAACAACGTAAGGGTGGATACTCGCCGTACGACGGGTCGTCCGATGATGGAACGGAGATGGGGGAATTAAATCATGCAATTCATCCCTCATGAAGTTTTTCTTTAACGTTGTGAGAGCATTAGCGGTGAAATAATTTACTTACACAAAATAGTATTTACTTAAAGGACATTACCGCTGGGCTACCACTGGTCTCTATACTCATGCGTTTTCCATAGGGCATTTGACAAAAAAAATAAAAAATTAGTCCGTCAGTCAGATTTCCAAAAAATACTAGACACGTATTTTTTTCTTTTTTCATATAAACAAAAAATGAAGACGACACAGTGACGCTACACTTTTTAGCGAGCAGTGACTTCAACAGCCACCACTCCTGATCTTTGATGCCTTTTATATTTGTCAATTTTTATTGATTTGATAAAACAAAATTACGTATCCAATATTTTTCTATAATATGAACGACTGACTAATTAGTTTTTTTTTTATTCAAATACCCTATTGTTATATGGAGCCAACCTTCTTTACCCATCTTTTCTGTCACTTGAAAGGGGCGAAGTAACAGAGGGAGGAGGTTGAGTACAGTATACGCGGAAGTGGCACAAAGAGCCATTTGAGTGCCAAGCTCGTATTTTCAGAGCGTTCACGCGCTGAAAACAGAGAAGTTTGGCCGTTTTGGATGTATTTGCATTCGCTGTTTGTACGTTTCCTCTTGTTTGATGGAATAAGGTTTCGATCGATTAGGAAATAAAGTATTATGTGTACATATATTGTTAGCAGAAAGAAGTTTGAAGACTTGTAGCAACTCGCACCTACTCTATCTATCATCATCAACCTTTTTATCGTCCCACTGCTGGGCACAGGTCTCCTCTCATACAGAGAAGGATTGAGCGTAATCACCACGCTTGCTCAATGCGGGTTGGCGATTTCAGACTAAAAGTCCAGGTTTCCTCAAGATGTTTTCCTTCACCTTCAGTCATTGGTGTTCAAGATATACTTAGAAAGTACATATAACTTTAGAAAAGTTAAATTGGTACTTACCCGACCTGGAACCGAACCCGCGCACTCATATTTGAGAGGCTGGTGTTTTAACCACTAGGCCACCACGACTTACTACTCTATCTATGCCTACGTCTAATACAGGGAGTATCTGACATCGTAACGCAAACTTTGCGAGAAGGCTAGACCGCATGCCACTAATAAAACTATGATAGTCATTTATGTCGTTACTGAGCGGTTACTTAAATAACAGTATTGAAAAAAAGTGTCGGGTCGGCTTTTGAACGTCACAAGCGCGCCGCCGTGCGTGTTTATAGGTATGAAGCTGACCCCTGATGCGAACTCTATTAAATCAGCTGATAGGATAGTTTTTCTAGTATTGTTCACATTACGATTTTTTGCGTAATTAACGAATTAATAAATTTTTACTTTAAAATCTTATTGGGTTATAAAAGTATAGCAATGAAATAAAAAATAAAATAAAAATTGTTTATTGATACCAGATACATTCACAAACTTAACATGATAAAACAGGTAACAATTTAAATGTATAGTACAATACATGCTGATATTGATTCCCAAACTAAGCTTGAGCTTGTATTTTGGAAAAACAATGTTCAGTCATAGTGATGACATGCAATATACATTAATTGATATTTGAGGACAAACGTGAAATATTGTGAAAAAATTGTCGCTGGACGGTGCATATGGTTACAAAATAATTATTCCTAATTATTATACTGAAATATAATTACGGTTGGTGTCTCGTGTAAAGTGCGTGCATGCATGTATTTATCACTAACTATGGGTGAGTGTATGTGGGCAGATGAGTGCCCGAATGTAGGGGTGAGTGTCCGTGTGTATGTGTGAATGTCCGTGTGTGTGTGGGCGCACGCAGCCCTGCGATGTAAATCTTGGGATCGGTTTCATTACCACTACGTACTGTGTGCTTAGTATGTGAGTGTGCATGTGTAGTTTTACGCGTGTCTGAAAAAGATTAGGGGAAGTACGTACAAAATGACATATACGGACAAAATGACACAGGCATCATATTTCAAATTCTGCCGTTTCTAGTTCGCCATAGATAACTACATCACGTGACTCTAGCCAGAAATACGAACCTGTCAAAAGGTGAACTCGCGCCAGTCTTTCGTTTGGGTGTCATGGCCGACGATAAACATTGGTAAGTTACGAGTTTTTATTTAATGCAGGGATTTTTGTGTATTAATGTTATGTTTTTCAAAATATTATCTTGTGTTTACATTAATTACATCCCTTAAGTAATTATTGTTGCCTTCAAATAGTTTTTTTCCGAAAATAATAATCATTTTGCATTTATTGTTGAATTTTGATTTTTTATAACGTTTTATGGACAAAATGACATACATATGTTACGGACAAAATGACATAGGTATGTCGTTTTGTCCATAAGAACTCAATGAGTTAATTGTAGGTATTCAATATCGGTTTTTTGGTAATCAGTTGTTAATTTCTTCACAGATAATGCCGCGTAATTATAAGCGATCAGTCCTGGAGTGAGGAATCAATGCGTAAAGCTATGGAAGCAGTTCGCAGTAACAAAATGGGCTGGCTTTTGGCGTCGAAGACATTTGGAGTACCACAAAATGCAACGGATTCAAAAGCACTGGGATTTGGCCTCTAAACTCTGAAATATTTCCCGATTATATGTACGAACCTGCAGAGACTACAAACATACCACTGGAAGACACGTCCAATATGTAATAGCATCAGCAAATAGGTCCTATTCCAGTTCCCATATCAGGACCCTCCACACAACAGCTAGACGATTTAATGTCACTTTCCGGAATGGACGATATTCAAGCTCCTGAAGCTCAACAACAAATTATCCGCGCCTTAACACCTGACAATAATAACACAACAGGTCAAACAATCGACTCTACTGAACCAGTAGACGATTCAACAGCAAACACTAGTCAAGACCTTATTTTACATGCTGTAAATCAAAATCGTCCATCTGTTGGTAATGAAGAACACCCCTCATCCTATACGTTAGCAGTGCCTATTGAAGTTATATGTCCTGTTCCAAAAGTACATTACGTAAGTGGCCAAGGCAAACGTAAGCCAAACAAACAGCAAACCTCTTTAGTTTTGACTTCAACTCCAAATATAACAGAAATTAAGGCAAGAAATGAGCCTAAATCTCCTTCACAGAAGAAGAGACGAAAGGTTACCAAAACCATATTCCAAGAAGACAGCGAAGAAGAAAATTTGCCAAACTACGCTCAAGATGACGAAGAGGATTGCGCATGCATTTATTGCAACGATCTTTATTCGCGATCAAAACCTGGAGAAGACTGGTTGCACTGTTTAAAATGTTCACATTGGGTCCACGCTTCTTGCGCGCATGTTTCTAAGCGAACCAAGCGGTTCATTTGCGAGCTTTGCCTTTAATTTTATAACTTGTACTGTGTATGTCATTTAGTCCGTATGTGGTATGCCATTTTGTCCATAGCATATGGACAAAATGGATTTCGTTGACCTCAGTTAAATTCAAAATTATTATTTTTTCTAGTTTGTTTATCTTTTAAGTATCTATTATAATTCAAAGATATGAAACCTAAGATTACTGGTGTGCAATATGAATGCGCTGTGATTTACCATTAAAAAGTTATGACCCAAAACCAAAACTATATGTCATTTTGTACGTACCTCCCCTACGTGTTGTATACTAATAATTCTTCAGTTTTGTGGTAGTCCAGTTGCAGAAGCCAATCCGCCACCAGAGGTTTCATTTTATTTTTGGTCAGTCCTGCAATAGGGATGTATCCAAGGTATGAAAATCAAAAAAATAATTAGTCCGTCTTATAGATAATAAAAAAAATGAAGACCCGTATTTTTTATTTTGTCGGAATTACCAAAAACTACTGAGATATAGCGTATTAAAGTTACGGAGTGGGGGCTAATTACGTCACGCCGTTGTATATTTTGTACCACGGCATGACGTTATGCGACATTTCAAATCAATATATCTTCGTAAGTATTTGAATGAAAAAAAAATAAAAAATACGTGTTCAATATTTTTTATAAATTTATCTGATGGACATTAAATTATTTTTTGGGATACAACCCAATTTGCAGATCCTTGTTTATTATATTGTACAGCTTACAGCTTATTGCATTATAGTGTCTACTTGCAAAAGACGACTTACAGGCAACTCCACGGCAAACAAAAGTTTTTTTGCGTCTCCTTGGGTCAGGTAAGGGGACATCACTATGCTTCCTCAGAGTGGATTTGAGCACAAAAAGCTGTCTTACTGTTAACACTTTAAATTCTGAGTAAAGTTTTGTGGTAGGATATCTAAAAGGCTTTTTGCTTATTACTTTTAGGACAGCTCTTTGCGCTCTCTCCAATCCGATTAAAATAGTTTTGGAAGCCCCTCCCCAAACCGGTATGCAATACTGGATGATGGATTGACAGAGGGCTAAGTAAACCAGTCTTAACTTGTCGAATGTAGCCGAGTTCCTAAGCGTTTTAAAGAGGTTTATCAGCCGTCGTACCCTAGTGGTAACTGCTTCTATATGCCTGTCCCATCTCAGACCACCATCCATATGTACGCCCAAATATTTAACGCTTTCAGTGCGAGCAATTGTCTGGCATGTGCAAGTATCCCTGGATGAACAGTTATGGGCTTTAATAGTAAAGTCAGATGTTGGATGGTCAGATTTTCTGATGGAAAAAGTGACGTATTGCGTCTTTGTCACGTTTAAAGTTAGAAGGTTCTTCGTTAGCCAGTTCATAACTATGCGAAGGGAGTATTCCGCACTCTCTTTGGCAGCCCCCCAGTTAGGTCCTGATATCAAAATTGCTGTGTCGTCCGCGTACGTGAAAATGGTCGTGTTTGGGAGGGAGATTTAACACAGGTCATTAATATAGACCTGGAAAAGGGTCGGTCCAAGAATACTGCCTTGAGGAACGCCATAGGATATAGTGTCCTCATCACTTAAGTAGTCTGCTATTTTAACTTGCTGTTTCCTATTTGTGAGATAATCTCTGAAAATTGCCCCTTACACCCAGCCTCTCCAACTTAGCGAGAAGAAATTTGAACGGTCTGAAGTGAGAAAAACTGCATGTTATTTTTTTAAAATCGGGAATAAGCCGACGCAAAATCCTCCCACTGGGGTGTTCAAAATCATGTACTGGATCCATTGTACTCGTTTGTGCGTCGATGTCAGATACACCCTTTATACGCCTATCTATTGGTAATAGACGGCTGTCTGATTGACTGGTCCCTTTGCTCCTGAGCCCAGCCTGCTCAACCACCTTACCGTCCAAGAGGGACGGTAAGGTGGTTGAATTGGTGGTCGATGCGATTTGCAGTAAGTCGGTCATTTTGTTGGTATTTCGCTGTAAATGGTGTTAACCTGGTGGCTTTTTGTGTTAGAGTCATTTTAAGGTTATAAAATTGAGTTATTGTTTATAAATCATTATTTCTGATTTGTGTTGTATTTTTCTTTATGTAAATCTCTAAAAATGTAAATTTCATCTCCTGATCCTAAAAATATAATATAAATATAAGGTGCCGCGGAGATGAGAATACAATAATTAAGGACCGGTTGATTCAAACGGTTGCTTAACGTATCTTACCTACATATTCAGCCCATAATGTCCCCACTGTTGGGACCCAGGCCACCTCTCGGTGAGAGGGAGTGGGCCGTAATCTACCACGCGGGCACAGTGCAGGTTGGTACATGTCACATGTCTTCGAAGTATTGCCTCTAGGAAACGCCTGTTTCCTCACGATGTTTTCCTCCATCGTTTTGAGAGCAGTGTTGAAGAAAATTGTGCACTAAAGCGCCTGACAAGATTCGTATTGGCCGCGACAACTTGTAAGTCATAGTTTCGAACCCCGTCAGGCACTTTACTATGTGTACCATAATTTACATAACGTCAAATAGTAACGACTACGTACTAAAATTAGGGATGTTTCCAGGGTAAAAAAATTGATTCTATTTAGTCCGTCATTCAGATTATAGAAAAATTTTGGATACGTATGTTTTGTTTTCTCAAATCATTTTTTTTTTTTTTAATAATTATAAACTACTAGCGCTTGACCGCAATCCCGCCTGGCCGCCCGTTGATGGTAAACCGCGCTAGTTTATTAAGGACTTATTCACTCAGATTGAGCGAATAGGAAGGAAGACGGCAGTTGAGCGAGGTGATGCAATGTAAACCCAACAACACGACCAACGATGCTGCGCCAAAGGGAGATCGACCTGAAGACCCTCCACGACCAAACTCCCAACACAATAACATTTGGCGCAACGTACCCGGCACACATCGCAACACAACTGCTCAGACCCGTCCTCCGTACGGCTTCACCAGACATCATGCCGGAACACGACAAATCGCTTGGCGGCAAGACATTGTCTGGTGGGTGGTAACTTCTGCCGGCGGCCGATGGTATGGCCTACCATCGTCACCGTCATTTTCACGTTGCTTAGTTATAAGATTAGAAATTTAATCACGCGTCCAATAAATAATTTTGTGGTTTGACTTATAATTTCCTGCTTTTAAAATACTTTAACAAAAACTAATTAATTTTGTATAAGCTAACACTGATGTATATATATTTATATATCAAAAACATACAGCGTGGAATTTTAATGGTTGTTTTCCCGCAGCGAAAAGGTTTTGTCGTAGTAATACAATCGATTCATCAATAAATAAAATATTAGAAACCTAAACTTGAAAGTTAGCACGAACTAATAGTAAACTTCCAATAATCTACAGCTGAATGGCGCGGGGCCATTGACCCGCGTGCTTCAACTATTATCCATTCATACTTTTACGGGCTTACGATTTTATGATGATAAATACTTTTTAGCTGCAATTTACTGAACACGAAATTAAAATTATTATCTAAGATAATTGTTTGTAATTTTTGCGCGCAGACTACTTTATGTCGTATCACTAAAGTCGAGAGCTTATTTTACTTTGAACATTTATAAAGCGGCAACGCCTTTGAACGGTAGTTTTTTTGAATGCTAGTTTGAGTGGTAATTTTTTGTATTGGTACATTTAAGTTATTTTATACCTTATTAAAGCACATGAGAGATTTTTTTGGTTTGGTTCACATTTTTTTCTTTTGTCGGCATGGCATTAAATTTTCGTATTGTTGCCTACAAGCTGTTTTATGCCCTATCACAGCGCGCGGGCGCTTATTATGGTTTGAAAATTAAATGTATTTATTGCTTTCCATTGAGGCGGTTTCATGCCCATTCCGAGTAGTACCTACAGCTTGTAGGTAGCGTAAATAACTTTTCTCACTTTTTCGAGTTGATGATTTTTTTTAAATTATTATTTTATAACACAAATATTTTTAATTTTGTCTTTTATTCTATTCATCGAAAGTACTCCTTAAAGCAAATCGTTCTGCCGCGGGAAAACAACCATTAAAATTCCAGCGTGTATACATATGAGAGGCAGAAGCTTATTCCGCATCAAAAAAATCATCCTCATCCCATCCCATGGCCCAAAAGGTTGGCAGCGTCGGACCGCAATGCTAATTCTTTAGGCTGAAACCAAGTAACTACAATATATACGATACATACTACAATATATTATATTATTACTGCCTATTGGGTGCCTGCGACTTCGTTCGCGTGGAGTAATAAGATAAATTATACAGCATCCATTTTAATTTATTAATTTATTAGTTAATTTGTTATGCTATGACCCTATTGGTAGCAGCGTGATGTTATATAAGCCTAAAGCCTTCCTGGATTAATGGGCTATCCAACGCAAAAATAATTTTTCAAATCGGTCCAGTAGTTCTTGAGATTAGCACGTCCAAACAAACAAAACAGCTTTAAATATTAGTATAGATTAAATTTATTGTCGTTTTGTCGCCTCCATATTGTACATTTTGGCAATAGGCCAATGTAACTTTTCTAAAGTTTTATGTACTTTCTAAGTATATCTTGGACACCAATGACTGAAGGTGAAGGAAAACATCTTGAGGAAACCTGGACTTTAAGTCTGAAATCGCCAACTCGCATTGAGCAAGCGAGGTGATTACGCTCAATCCTTCTTTGTATGAGAGGAGACCTGTGCCCAGCAGAGGGACGATAAAAAGGTTGATGATGATGATATTGTATAATTTACACTCCTATTTTATTATTATCATAAAAGTATATTTGAAAAATAGTTTCTGAGATTTTTCGATGCTAATAATGCTTTAGAACTGGTAAAATATCTTGATACTAGAAATTTAAATTATGTCCTCAATTTTTCTTCATTCCTTTCAGAGAAACTTCCCAGTGAATAATGTGGAGAATGAGCTGATGGTAGAATTGAGGGAAAAATTAAGAATAGCTGCTTTTGTTGGTAAGATTTTTTATTTAGAACAGATGGGTTGCTATGACGTAGTAAAACCATCATGGTTTCAGTGTAAGACAAAGATAAATCAAATCATTCAATGTACAGGTCTCCCAAAGTAATAATGCGCATAGAAATCTTCGTCACTGTTCGGCAACGGTCGTATATAGAGTGGTGCACTTAATCACTTTATATGCACTTAACCACTCTATCTAAATATCTTCTTCCGAAGGCTCGGGGAATACGACCGTTGCCGAACAGTGACGAAGGTTTCTATGCGCATTATCACTTTGGGAGACCTGTATTCAGTTTTCAAATCATTCAATGTATTAAGTTTTAAAACACAATAACTAAAATAATAAGATGAAGGTATACAGGATGAATAGCGCTATCCCTTTTGCACAACGGTTTAATGATGATTTTAACACGTCATAGTACGGCCCCAGCACTCATTGACCTGGTCAGAAATTTCATAGGAAAGTTTAGAAAATGTTAAGTTTGAATAAGTACTGCTAGCATTTATATCTAGCGCTAAACATACTACAGTCAAGCCGCCCTCGAGAGAATGCATTCCTGGTACGTATTAGTACGAAACTCGCATTATGTTAGGACAATGGTAACAATGAACGTGCCGTATATAACGATAAAATGCCAGTGTGGTACTGTGTTTAGAATAGTACCAACCCATATCCTACCGTGGGTGTCGTAAGAGGCAACTAAGGGAATTCTCACCAGGGAAGCGGGCAGCAGCACTTCTCTTATGGAATATTAAATTACTGCAATCCAACCAACCCGCTCGCCAAGAGTGAGTATTATAGCAAACCAAAAGCAATGAAAGCTTTGGGGATGGCCTTTGTCCAGCAGTGGACTTCTATAGGCTGAAGGACAATGAACCCTTTCATGTAAGTGGTCATTGTTACCATTGTCATCATCCTCACATGTAGATGAAGACGACCAAGTATTATCGTTGACGTAAAACACTTTTTTCATATCCTAAAGCACAAATAACAAAAAAAGGACACTAAGAGAAGCCTAAAGCCGTCAACATACCCTTTTATAGTGCAGTAATCCCCATGTTAGTACACACCGTTTCCCCACCTAACTATGGGATTGAAAATGGACGACAATTTTTATATTCAATTATGAAGATGACTACACTTTGATATTGTTTTTTTTGAAACGTCGGAAATGTTACCGAATTTGGGCGTTCCAATTTGAATTTACACACCATTTCTAATGCTATGACAACCAAAGAGGGTAAGATTTAGCCCCTTAATTCCTAAATACCCTACATGTATACGGAATGGTTTCATTACGGCAAGATACATAAGCCTCGCCGTACAAAAAAGGTGACTGTGGACAAGCTTCCAAAGTGATCCATTCATCACTGACAACTTCCTACACACAGTGAATAAACCGTAGTGTTTCACGGCAGGAAAAAAATGTCTGTGTACAAACATCCTAACTAGATGATATTCGAACTTTTTCTAGTTAATTTATCTTTGTAATACACCTATTTATTATAAGACTGGGTGGTTCCGTTTCCACCTTTTTTTTTTTCTGGATGGGAGATCATCAAATGACTTCTCCCGCTCTGTACGAAGCGGTGTTAGACTTTTACTCCCTAAACCCAACACGTGTTTCTTCCCTGTCTTCCCTTCCCTTGCCTGTGCGCCAGGGCCACGGGTTTTTTTTTTAACCAACCCGCAACCCTGACTCAGGAGGCATCGGTCTTCGTGGACTAGGTCACGAAGACATTGACACAATCAAGCTTTTTATCTTCTATAAATTGCTGTTTATTTTTAATTAAATCGTAACAAATCTCCCTACCTCCTACTATAAGATTAAAGCCAAGATATAAAAGATTTATTAAAATAAGAAGGCTTTGCAGCTTCCAAGGTAGGTTAAGACTTATATCTCTGACAGCCCGAAAAAGTGCTTAAAATTTCCTGATTTTTTCTGTAAAATTATTGTTTTTGTCGAAGTTCATATTTTTTTTTTAATCAAAATTATTAGTAAGTAACGATAAAACTCTTTTTTTTTTTCAAACTAGGCAATACGTCATCATCATTTCAGCTGAAAGACGTCCACTGCTGGACATAGGCCTCCCCCAAGGATCTCTACGACGACCGGTCCTGCGCCTCCCGCATCCAGCTGTTTCCCGCGACCTTCACCAGGTCGTCGGTCCACTTTGTCTACCAACGCTGCGTCTTCCGGCGCGTGGTCGCCACTCGAGAACCCGTCGGCCCCATCGGGCATCGGTGCTAGGGGCAATGTATCCGGCTCACTGCCACTTAAAGTGTTACAATTCTTCGGGCCATATTGGTTACTCTTGTTCTTCTGCGGATCTCTTCATATACATATACCTATACCTCGTTCATACATAACATATAAGCTGAAATATTTAAAATTATAAAATGCATTTTTTTTTTTTTGGGACAAAACCCGTTACACTTTTTCCCACCCACTGCAACTCCTGAAAGCCAGAATTAATAGTGGAGACCGCTAGAATAACGCCGAGTAATGATGCTCGACAAGTTCCGGAGAAACGATTCAACTGTCTTAGGTCCCGCAACGAAATTAATCAGAAAAGAATAGCGGAGGAGTAAGAAAAAAGATATTTTTTCCACTTCCCTCCATAACAAGCAGGAGACAGAACAGAACTAGGCCAATCGGCACAAAGGGACATTATTGCAACTGGGAGAAGCCCAGATTGCCAAGCACCACGGAATAAAATTTGATTAAGTTAATGGGTCCTAAGTAGGTATGTGCTGTTACAATTGATTGCAATAATAGGTATGGTAAAAGCGCCTCAACGCACGGAAATTGGTTCTAGTTTCTACAAGGTCCGTATAATAAACGACTCCGGATGTAACTTGTACACTATCCAACATAATATTGCGTTCATTCTGCCAAAGAACATACTCCCACAAGATGTGATGTGCGGACTGTTCAAATTCACAGTTCGATGTAGAACACTGACACAAAGGCGAAGGAACCAGTTTTGAAGAATACAGTTTACTTTTAAAGTTGCCATGACCTGTGAGAAATTGGGCAACACAGTGGTCAACCTCCAGCCATGTCTTAGCCAGCCGATCGCCAACAGATGGAAATTATTGATGAAATTATTCCACCTACTTTGCTATTCGGATAAGAGGTCCTTCCAGACTGAAGTCTGAGGTTTAAATAATCTAGAAATTTTATTAAAGTCGCGTTGTGTAACAAAATTAGTGTCCATGGCCTCCCCCTCGCGGAGTAGTACATTGAAGCACGTCGCTGTACCTCAAGATCGACTGGAAGTACACCTGCCAGTACCGGTAAGGCTTCAGTACTGACTGTTTTATACGCCTTGCATAAAAATATCAATGCCAATCGTTAGCTTTGATAAAACAAAGTGAATGAATTATGTGCATCAAAAAAGTCTTCCGCATAGTGCGTGGTTAGTGGCAAAAACAGTGATAGAATTGCCCGTTGGGAAATTAAATAGAATAGCGATGATGATTCTTTACTTAGACAGTAGGCCAACCATCACTCGTCACTTGAAGAGACAGCCAACCGCGATGTCTCTAAAAAATAATTGAGCATTTGGGGTTGCTCTTTTATCCATTTTTATAATAATTCAACAAGAATCAGGTGTTCAGTATTCTGTGTACTGGATCAGCAAACGAAATAGTGATAGCACAATTCCCGTGAAGTGATCAATGATTGCATTCGGTCAAACGTGATCCTATTCCATAGTTCCGCTTTACTTTAGAAACTGTTGAGATCAGTCAAATACTCTTTTTTTTTTTAGAAAATCTGTTCCATTCTCTGAACGCCGCGCCGTTCAATATTCACATCATTGAGATGTGAGTATTGAACTGCGTTCAAAGCCATTACATTCCACAATGTGTAGGCACTTAGGTGGTAACTTATATAGTTTACTCCAATCTGCAATTATCTTTTTGTATTTTTTATGTTGTTGTTTGGTTTGTTGTCATCAGCCAGTGTCGCGGGCGCATTACGCATGACGGTCGGACCGAATTGTCAAATAATGTGAGATGTCTAATGTCTATGGTTTGGAAGTGATAAGTACTACGTTGTACGTAGTAATTATTACTTCCATGGCTTTGACATCAAATCAACTTTGTTAATATTATAGTTTGGCAGTTTTGCATGTTAGAGTACGAGACTTTTAGTGATATTTTTTTAAGCTATTGCATAGCTTCTATCGCAGGCCTTGAGCGCGGGGACCGAATCCAGAAATTCCGTAACGAAAAAACCTCACGCTCCCCATCGTCTAACGTCGTTTCAGTTCGGCAGTCTTCGGCACGGTATGTTTGTGTGCGTGCGACTACATCTTTTGAAAACAATTTATAAATTTTCAAAAAGAGCATGCATATTGCAGGGCGCGAACTCAGTTCTACACACTTGCCATGTTACTGATAGTCGCGATGTGCTAAACTTGCGATTAATTTTCTCTCTGAAATAGGTCTTCTATAGAGATATGTCATAGACGTCATCGACGTTGTCATGACTACCTTAAAAACTTTTCATATAATTAATTATTAAGTACTTTTATTCAAATTAATTTAGTAGTGTTTTTATAAAATAGCTTTTTTTTAACGGAAAAGCTAAGATGAATGTCACGCTAATTTTTCATTGGACTTTTAAATTATTTATAGTGTTGTTTACTAAATAAAAGCGCGTGATTTTATAGAGTAAAAAGTGCTCACGCGGCCGTTTTTTCAATTGTTGCAAGAATTCAAAAGACTGTCTTTAAATAGTGTTCAGACGATTGCTCAAAGTGTATTAGATTTCATTAGTAAGTAATAGAAATGGCATTTCAATAATGACTTTCAACTGCCAAAGTCTAAATAGTCATAAATACGATTTACAAGATTCAGTTACGAGACAAACAAATGTGTTACTTCTTACCGAAACTTGCATGACGCATGATAATCCAATTGAAATACCTAATTTTAATTGTATTGTTCAGTTCAAACGAGATACTGTTTCAAAAGGTGGGGTAGCTATTTACCAAAATAAAAATGATATTACTAATATTATGACTCCGAATATTGAAATAAATATTGCACACGTTAGCGATGTTAATGTTAGGCGCTCAGTTGTTGGAGATATTTGTGCGTGCTTATGCAAACTTAGAAATGGCCTACAAATAGTTATGGTAGCAATTTACATTTCTCCGAATCCAAAATTGGACGAGGTAGAGCATTTTATTCATCGCACTTTACTGGAGTACACTGAAGAAGGCTCGAAAATACATGGTACAAATGGTAATAAATTTCCACTTATCTTGGCTGGCGATTTCAACATTAACTTCGCTGATAAAAAATCAGAGCGGTTGACAACTTTTCTATCAAAAACATTGAATTTGAAAATGAATAATGATCCACAAGAGTCCACAACAAAATATGGGACCACCATTGACGCGGTATTTTCTAGGTATTTAGAGGATATTAAGTCGCAAACTTATGTTTCTTATTTCAGTTATCATAAACCTATAGTTTCAATGATAAATATTCCTGAATAACCAACAGCTACTGTAAGGTAATAAAACCCACATGTATTGTAAAATAATAAAAATATTTTAAATAATATTAACTTTTTATTTATTTAATAAAAGAAAAATTTGTTTTCTTTTCGGTCACCACGCTCAAAAAGTGTAACTTGAATTAATATCAAAGAAAAAGAAATACTGCATAAATAAAATAAATAAATAATTATAATTGCATAAATTGATACAAAATGCTATGCAATAGCTTTACCGCGGCAGTCCCCGAGTGCCACACGTCTTTTTTTTTTCATGTATTTTGTTTGTTATAATTATTTTATGGTATTTAGTTGTAATGTGCATTTTGTTTGTGCAGAATAAAAAATATTTCTTTCTTTGAAAATTTAGCTTCTGGCAAAGTGTTCATTATAGTCATTTCTTTTTTTTTTAAGAAAATGCGTCATTCGTGCGTTTACAAATATATAAACTCATATACACAAACAGCCCGACCTGGAAATACTTGCAAGTCATACAAATATTTTTTCCGTCCGGGAATCGAACTACTGCGCGAACCGAGTCGTAGTGTGTGTGTGTGTTTCACGTCACATTCATTTTTTATTATTAAAAGTTATTGATATGATTGTATTGTTGTCATGCAATGTGACATGGAATAATCCCCCTTATTCATAAACATTGTTTAAAATTAACTAGGAGTTTTGACAGGATAGCTAAGAGAGTGTCACGCGCATTTTTCATTGGACTTTTAAAATTATTTATAGTGTCGTTTACTAAATAAAAGCGCGTGATTTATGTAGTAAAAAGTGCATTCAGTGAATAATAAAATATAAAGAACTTTAAAAAATCTCAGCATAGTGGCCATCATGGCTTTGCATCAAATCTCCTAGTAGTCGGCAAACGCGGCCGTTTTTTCAACTGTCATTGGCGATATCCGCCATTATTGTGTAATATTTTTTTTAAAGAATTTCTATAATTTTTTACACGTGTTATTGGCAAAATTGTGGTGTCTAATCACAGAGGCCATTGAAGAGTTGAAGTAGTATTCACTCTTAAGAAAAGAAGAAGAAAATTAACTAGTAATTAGCGATTCTTGAACCATACGTTTTTGAACTTTTAACGTCACTTAACTTTAATTATCGTTTATAAATAAATACCAAAGTGTTTAAGGGGTTTACTCATAAACGATGATTAAAATTAAGTGACGTGCAAACGTCTAAAATGTATGGTTAAACAATCACTAATCACTAGTTAACTTTAAGCAGCGTTTATGAATAAGGGGGAATATGTAATCAAACGTGGTTAGTTTTATCACATATTATGGTAAAATAAGGCGTTGCTTGATTTGATTATACAGTATGTAAAGAAAACCCCGTCCGACCCAAAAGGATAATAAATGTTAGGTATACACATGACCAAATGAAAATATGAAATTTTACGTAATCATCATAGTGACAATAGTAATGAATTTTGAAATAATCTTTTTTTTCTTCCCCAAAAATTGGTATTTTTTAAAATGTGACAACACCATTTGTGACGGAGCGAATAGCGATGCGACCACGTGCCGCGTGCCCTGCCCCCCTACACCCGCGCACATACCCTTAACGTGTTGCATACCGCACATGCATTAAGTTACCTCGATTTTTCGAAATAATATTTATTTTTTTAGGGAGATTTTTTTTTAAGTTTAGCCCGGCTTTGTTGACATTATTAGAATCAGTTAACGATACCTAACATTACCTTCACGTATCGGACAGGGTTTTCTTTACATATTGTATATCAATTTAAGTTAAAAACAAATTAATCGATTTGCTTTTAATAGGAATGTTTTGCATGCCTACAAGTGATGCGTTTACACAATAATAAAGAGTCACCAATTGTTACTATCCCAGCAAATGTGTCGTTTGTGTTTCACGTTTAATAAAAAAAAAAAAAACATTTCTGTTTTCCCCAAGGCATTGTCATTCAGACGAATGAGGATTGCTGGTCCCTGGCCGGGGAGCTGGAACAACGCAAGCTAACCGCCAACCACGTGACGCTCTTCTGGAAAGCGTACGCCGACACCCTCCGTCCTATACCCAAGAGGGAAGCGGTAAAGTGGAGTCGACAGAATGCAAGGTTATGGACAGATAGGTCTGTCTGATGAGGAGATTCGCAGAAGAACCAAAGTCACCGACAGTTGAGTCGCTAAAATGAAGTGGCAGTGGGCGGGGCATATTGCTCGTAGAACCAATGGCCGGTGGGGCAGTAAGGTTCTGGAGTGACGGCCACGTACCGGAAGACGCAGCGTAGGGAGGCCCCCAACAAGGTGGACCGATGACCTGGTGAAGGTCGCGGGAAGCCGATGGATGCGGGCAGCACAAGATCGGTTATCGTGGAAAGCCTTGGGGGAAGCCTTTGTCCAGCATTTGACCTCTAGAGGCTGAAGATGAAGGTCTATCCATAACCTTGCATTCTTTCGTCCCAACAGTGCCAAAATAACGTTTGACACCTGCATCCTAATTGTGTAACACAATATCCATCTTGATCTAGATTATTTTGAAGTATATGGGCATTTTTCGGTAATATGAAGCAATGGAGTAGTCCATTGCTTCATATTATCGAAAAATGTGTCGACTCATCAACGTAAACAAAGTAATGAATGTTGTTGAACTGTCAAAATGAAACCTATTGTTTTCCGGACCCCGCATTCCTATTCTGCAATTCATACGTTATATACAGGCTGTATCTGACATCGTAACGCAAACTTCGCGTAAAGGCGAGACCGCATGCCACTAATAAAATTATGATAGTCATTTATGTCGTTAATGAACGGTTACAGAAATAACAATGTTTTAAAAAAGTGTCGGCTCGGCCTTTCAACGTTGCAAGCGTGCCGACGTACGGGTTTGTAGGTATGACGTTGATCCCTGATGTGAAATCTATTAAATCAGCTGATAAGATAGTTTTTCGAGTTTTGTTTTCATTGCGCTTTTTTGTGTAATTAGCGAATTAATTAATTTCTACTTTAAAATCTTATTGGGTTACAAAAGTATAACAATTATGAACGGTCTAAGGTGAAAAAACTACATATGTTTTTTTTTAAATTATGAAAAAGCCGACGAAAAATTCCACCACTGGGGGGTTTAGAATCATGTACTGGATCCATGTTACTCGTTTGTGCGTCGATGTCAGATACAGCCTCTATAAGTTTTAATTTAAAGGCACCTACTTAAAGTAACCTAAGTTAAATATTATAGACTAGCAGCCGCCCGCCACTTCGTTCGCGTGGAATTAGTTCTTTGAACATTTTATTTTAACCCCAAAATATACAGAATATATTTTAAATTCTTGTTATGCTCCGCTCCTATTAGTCGCAGCGGGATGTGATATAGCCTGTAACCTCCCTGGATTAATGGGCTATCCAACGCAAAAAGAATTTATCAAATCGGTCCAGTAGATTAGAGATCAGCGCGTTCAAACAAACAAACAAACAAACTCTTCAGCTTTAAATATTATTACCATTTTTTTACTTTGACAGCCCCCTTGCATAAAACGTCAGACGTCAATTTAAGGAATACAAAATTATCTGACTACTAAAACATTTGCCCTAAATCCAATAATAATATTTTGATGTGACTTTACAAAAACCACAAGAATAAATTAATATAAAATTTATTCAAATTTTTCTTTCCAGGCTCTACAAAATGAGGAATTCCCATCAGATGCAAGAAAAAAGGCCGATTTTGATGATCACCTCATTTAGCTACACATTTACATCGACTGTAATTACTTACAGATACCCTTCACAGTTACTCTACCTCTGATTTTACTTCACTTTCCAAGTTACACTTCATTCTATTCTATTAAAGTTTGATTGCTTCCATTGAGAAACCTGTCAAAACCATTCTGATGATAATTGTCATCACAATAAGATCGCTGTTTGATTGCTACTCTCAGAGGCAAAATAACTGCGAAACGTCTGTACTATTTCATTACTTACTTTGTTCATTTAGTTCCACATATCTACATTGAATAAAAAATATTTTGGACGAGTTATTTTTATTAGTGGAACGGTTTTTGCTGGAACCACGTTTAATTACAACTAGTCTTGTTTTTCCAGTAGTATATTAATAATAGACATACAATTAAAAAAGTAGAATCCGAAGGAATCTCTTGAGGACTATGAACAAGTAATGTAAACCATCCCCGTAAATCCTTTAATAGTAACCTATAACTTTAGTGTTGCTTAATACCTTAATATTGCTACAGTCAAAATTTAACTGCAGCCGAAAGTATTTAACGGTACCTATGTAAATATTTCAAACTTTTTTTTGTTTGGGATGGGAAATCATCAAATGACCTTCCGCTCTGGGCGGAGTGGAAGGGCGTGTCAACTTTTACTGACTAAAACCCGGGTGGGATTTAGTTAGGTGTTTCTTCACTTGCCTGCTCGTCAGGGTCACGGTTTTTTTTTAACCAACCCGCAACCCTGACCCAGGAGGCATCGGTCTTCGTGGACCCCATCATGATGTCTTGACATCTCTTTGAGGCGCGCGTAAAAAACAACGCGCCGGCGACTCGGGCCTGGCTCACCGCCCGCAGGCCCGCGCCTACGGTGGCCGGGAGTTCGATGTTGTCTCCCGACCAGGGCGTCTCTTGCGGTGGCTAGTGGCCCGAGGGCGCTGGGATTCCCTTCCCTTACGCGCTCCGCCTCCTCGTATGTTAACATCACTACTTCGCAGAAGGAGGTGACGGCCTGCCATGCACTCTCGCTCAGGACAATGGCGTGGACCAGGGTCGGACGCGAGAAATCGCCGTCGATCGCCGCCACGAGGACACGGTGGTGCTCTACCCAAGCCGGGCAGACCTCCACCATATGCTCCACCGTATCCTCAGAGCTATCCACACAGTGGTGACACCCTGGCGTTTCCTCCCGCCGTATCCGGAACAGAAATATTTCAAACCGTGTTGTTGTGTGAAATTAAAATCCAACGCAAATTCAGGTCTTCAAAATTACGCGAAAATACCAATATGGCCTCATTTTCATTTCATACATGGTTATAAATTATTCAGTTTCACGATCGGACTCATCTCCAGGGGATTGGTACTTTTTTGAGACGGGTAGCTGGTTTTCTAATCTAATGAAAATTTATATTAATATATATCAAATCAACAACGTATTTAAGGTATTAAACATTGGATAAGGATTAATGCTCTATTGGTTAAAATCTCATCGAAAATTGGCGAGTATTTGTTGTAAAAAGTAAATGACAAAAAAAAAATATTGTGGGATTACAAAAGAGATAGACATATACCATCCCGGACTTTTTTGTAGACCTTTTCAATCTGTACAATATTTAGTAAGTAAATTATTTTGATAAATCTCGTAGGGTTCAGCCTGCGTTTCATTGCAAATGCGGAAATAATGTAATTACTTACGACATCACATTAGAAACCTCATAAATAATAGTATTTCTCCAAACCTATAAACCTTCCTCTTTAATCACTCTATCTATTAAAAACCGTATCAAAATCCATTGCGCAGTTTTAAAGATTTAATCATACAAATGGACATAGGGAAAGAGAAAGTGACTTTGTTTTATAAGATGACTAGCTTTCCGCCCGCGGCTTCGCCCGCGTTAAGTTCGGTTATATCGCGCTTTTTAGATTTCTCTCGGGAATATCAATTTTTTTGGGGATAAAAGAACCCTAGTATCCGGACTTCTAACTTTACGTCTGCAAAATTTCAAAGCAATCGGTTCAGGAGTTACGGCGTGAAAGTGGTACAAACAAACTCACTTTTCGATGTATAATATTAGTAGGGATATATTTGGTGTACACATAACACATACAAATATTCCAGTAATCTCCCTTGGGAACTTGATGTTTTTTTAGGACCAAAAGTAGCCTATGTTACTCTCCATCTTTTCAACTAACTGTATGCCAAAAATCAGGTCGATTGATTGCTTAGCTACGGTGTGAAGGAAGGACAAACAAACAAACAAACAAACACACTTTCACATTTATAATATTAGTATGGATATGGATTGACGTTCAAAAAGTGCAAAAGTGTTTAGCCTAATTTGAATGAATGACTTTTGATTTTGTATCAATATATCGCGCAACAAGTTTAATGGAATTGATTCTCAGTACATACATATTATATTAGAAGTAGAATTTCTTTAGGATTCAAAGCCTCACCTCACGATCCCCTAGGAATTCGAAGAATAATGCGCCCTTGTTGGCAGAACTTGATATGTTATTCATAATGCTTTACTTGGAGAACTGTTGTATGTATAAAGCCTCTTACCTACGGTCTTCTTTCTGTTCTTTTTATACATTACTTTATTTCATGTTTGCTAAGAAATTACCGTAGATTTGAATATTATTTTTGTAGGTACACATAATATAATGGGGCTGACGAAAAAATGCGTACTTGACCCATGTCAATTAACGCCGGGGCATAACTCCGCTGCCGCGAGAAATCGCGGTACGGCGGACACAGCTCCGGCGGGATCTCATGGCGACATGGAGAGTGCGATTGTCGCAACCCAGTGCTGGGCACGCCACAATAGCGGCGGTAAGTCCCTCTTTGAGGAGTGGCTAGAGAGGCGTCACGGCGCCCTCACCTTCCGCCTGACGCAGGTCCTTACCGGACACGGTTGTTTCGGGAGGTTCCTGTTCCGTATTAGGCGGGAGGAAACGCCAGGGTATCACCATTGTGTGGATCGCCCTGAGGACACGGTGGACCATACGGTGGAGGTCTGCCCGGCTTGGGTAGAGCACCGCCGTGTCCTCGTAGCGGCGATCGGCGGCGATCTCTCGCGTCCGACCCTGGTCCAGGCCATGGTCCGGAGCGAGAGTGCATGGCAGGCCGTCACCTCCTTCTGCGAAGCAGTGATGCTGGCAAAGGAGGAGGCGGAGCGCGTGAGGCAACGGGAATCCCAGCGCCCTCACGCCACTAGCCGCCGCCGCAGTAGACGACATCTAACTCCCAGCCACCATAGGCGCGGGCCTGCGGGCGGTGAGCAGTGGGCAACTCGCCGCCCAGTAAGGACCAGGCCCGAGTCGACGGCGCGTCGTGTTTCACGCGCGCCTCAAAGAGATGTCAGCACATCGTGACGGGGTCCACGAAGACCGATGCCTCCTGGGTCAGGGTTGCGGGTTGGTTAAACAAGAAACCGCGGCCCTGGCCGTCGCACAGGCAAGTGAAGAAACACGGGTGGGTTTTAGTCAGTAAAAATCTGACACACCCTTCCGCTCCGCCCAGAGCGGGAGAAGTCATTTGATGATTTCCCATCCCAACAAAAAAAAAAAAAACCCCTGTCAATTTCAATTAGAACATCGAAGATAAAAAGAAATCTTTATCAACTACTAGAATTGTTGTGCTGGTACGGAGGGATCTTGATATAAAATAAATGGTCACCCATCCACGTAATCTCGGTAGTGTAAGCTACGCATTTAACCTACAATGAGATTCCATAATTATGTCACCGTGAAAGCTTAGGTAAAATAAGCGTGGAGTGACCTGTCATTTCGTCATTTGACAACACGGTTGATCCAACGGCTGAGTGATCGGCTGCTGCGCTGCGTGTCGCGGGTTCGATTCCCGCACGGAAATAAATGTTTTATGGCCTACAGGTAGTTGTTCCGGGTCTGGCTGTTTGTATATTTGTGTTTAAATGTTTGTAAATATACCCACAATACAGGAGTAATACCGAGTGGAGTACCGTTTAAAAAAAAAAACTCACCTAAACCTTTACAGAATCGATTGGTTAATCGATAGACCCGTGTGTCTGTTAGTTTACCACGAGCCCCTCGAGCTCGGCTTTTATGCTTATCAACAGTGATCGGAATAGGTAGGGTGATTTTTGGTACTTGTATCATAAATTTTCACAGAAAGAATAACGTGGAGAAGCCATTTTCCCGCAATATATTTCCGGATCCAAGTAAATATTGTTAATGTTGGTAGTGACATTATTACTATTCATTTTAAAAAGGTAAGAAAACTAAACTAATTTATTATTTACTTGTTGAAAAATAAAAACAATCAAATTCCGATCGAAGCATTAATACATTTTCAATATTTTATTTTTACCCTCTAATGAAGGGTATGGCCAAATTAAACGGTTTTACGACCTAATATAATTTATACATATTTTTTTAATAATCAACCAATTCCGTAAATCCGGAGGAATGTTCATATTAATATGTACGTTTCCGACCAATGTCCCCAATTCACTCTACCTATTCCGATCACTGCTTATTCAGCATGAAAATACAGGTCTCCCAAAGTGATAATGCGCATAGAAATCTTCGTCACTGTTCGGCAACGGTCGTATTCCCCGAGCGTTCGGAAGAAGATATGTATATAGAGTGGTTAAGTGCATAAAAAGTGGTTAAGTGCACCACTCTATATACATATCTTCTTCCAAACGCTCGGGGAATACGACCGTTGCCGAACAGTGACGAAGATTTCTATGCGCATTATCACTTTGGGAGACCTGTAAAATCTTAGCCATCTTAAAATTTCTCATTTTCCGCGCTACCGATACATTATATTGTACATATGTACTACATTTGCTACTAATTACCTTTCTGTTCAAATTTATGAGAGCATTTTGTTACGCTTCATTCATTCAACGTGACTTTAATTTTCTGGTGCCGAAGATTCGCTACGTTCTCATAATGAGCATTAAGAACTCTGAGTTTACGACAACGATTTGATGAAATATTTTGTATATTGAAAAAACACTTTAATTTAATTGAAACCCTTTTTTAAACTAGCGCTTGACCGCAATCCCGCCTGCTGTTAAGCAGTGATGAGATCGTTGATGATAAAGCGCGCTAGTTTATTAAGAGCCTATTCACTCAGAAAAACTGAGCGAATAGGAAGGAAGACGGCAGTTGAGCGAGGTGATGCAATGTTAAACCCAACAACACGACCAACGATGCTGCGCCAAAGGGAGATTGATCTGAAGACCCTCCACGACCAAACCCCCAACACAACAACATTAGGCGCATAGTACCCGGCACACATCGCAAAACAACTGCTCAGAACCGTCCTCCGTACGGCTTCACCAGACATCATGCCGGAACACGACAAATCGCTTGGCGACAAGGCTTTGTCTGGTGGGTGGTAACTTCTGCCGGCGGCCGATGTTATGGCCTACCACCGAGGCCTTTGAAGGCCTTCGTCATCAAAACCAAAACATTTATTGTTTTGGTTGTGGATGTCAGATACGAAGTCGCTTCACATAAATGCTGTATGAAATTTTAGTCGAAAGGGCTAAAATTTCTCATTTTAAACTTATTTTCTCTTTAAAAATATTCCATGAATAAAAATGTAAGTTCTACTCTTTTTCCCTTATTTGAGGTTAAGTACTTAATCATGTAAAATGAAAGATCTTCAAGCAACTGTAACTTGCTTTAGGTAGAACTTTAAGATCTTTATAAATCGCTCAATTTCTTTATTTTTATAAACTTTGTTTTTGTTCATTACACACACTTTTTCGATACAACACACCATTACAGAGTTATTCGTAAAAATCACTTGAAAAATGCGTTTTTTATTAACGAAAAATCTATATTTCAATTGTGAATAATTAAAAAATTATTGATCTGGCCAAAAAAAAAAAAAACTTCAGATGACTTTTTTTTACTATAAATTTGCTCATCTATCGATTTATGGGTTTATTTTTCATAAAAAAAAATCCATCCCGAGAAAGGGTGGTACCTCCCTAGGAAGCGGCTATCGGCACATATAGATTTTGCTTTGTGACCACCTATCATTTATCAAAATTTCAAATAAATCAGCGCAGTTAAGAAGAATTCGAAGGTGAAATGCTTGAATGGCTGTACTGTGTATACGAGTATAGGTACTCTGTATCATATCGTTTAATAAAAATAACATATGTTTAAAATTTATGACTTAAAGACATTATTCCGACTTTTGCAACTTCTACATTAGCATTTCTCTCTTAATAAGTAGAAGGTATATAAAGGAGTAACGAAGCAAACATCCAGTTCCGCCCAACCTGGATGCTTTCACCAAATAAACTTTAAATACAGAAGCTGTATGTTCTCATTTGGAGTCGGCCTTACACCGAAATTCTTAGTAAGGGTACCTTTGCACTATGCTACAATATAAAACGGTAATTACTTACTAATGTAAATACATTTATATAGAACTCCGTCAGCCACCGGCCTACCTCGTAGCTTTGTCTTACCAGCCTTCACATTTACTTCATTTCCTCTTAACTTTCTTTATGACCTTTTTTTTTCTTTTTGGCTCGGCTTCAACGGAGTCCAGCGTGATGGTACAAAATTGAGCTATTCACTGCAATTTTTTTAAATACAATTTGCAGTTCCATATATTATCGCGGTCAAACAAACAGTCTTTAGCTCTATTAGAATAATAAATAATAAGAGTTATAAATAAAGGCCTTATTTATAACTCTTTCAATTTTATACAACGTTATTTTTTGTATATTATGTATATATTTGTAAAAGATATCATAAAATCCACAAAGTTATGAGCTTGTTATCTTACCTGGTTGTCCCGATAAAAATATGGTGAACGCATTGCTCACCGGCCCCCTTTCTCACTATGCGTCTAGTACTATGATCTACCGTCAGCTGTGTTGAGCGCTCAGTAACCATACTTTAACAACTTCTAAATGAATGTGGGAAAAAAATTAACATGTTGTAAAATGATTAGAATCGATTCAGTTGCTTATTCTGAACAAACTACCTATATTCAGAATTCGTACAAAAAAAAACGTTTATGTTAAAAATTCCTAAATATATCAAGTTTAAACCGGCCTTTAGGCAGACTAGTTTAAATTAAAAACAACCTTATACAAGGAACTTCGGTAAAATTCGTCTATCTTCGTAGAACTTCGTTGATGGCAGGTCGTAAAGACGACGAGCCATTTTGGAAGTTATCACTGATGAGATAACATGGGGCGCTCCAAGGTGCCTTGCCAAGGTTTCTAAGAAAATCTATTGTTGCTCCTAGTGGTACTTTTGCTCCAAGTGTTATATAGAGAGGTTAATGAACTTGAAAGGCTTTCCACTTTTTAGCTAAAAGAAAAGAGATAAAAGAAAATAGCGCCGTTTGATTTTCTGGATGGCAATATAATGCTGTTTTTTCAACTAAGGGCTGATTTTGCCATCTCTTTTGTTGGTGGAATAAAATGGTCGAAATTTATTTGCAGGTGTAGACTTACTTCAAGTGAAAAAGTTCGATGGGATTCGCCCTGGGAGAATACAAAATTGACACCTATGTATATATATGCATCTGAGGAGCAATTCTCGTAATTTAAAGGATGTGTCTGTCAAAAAATACTTGTTAATTTCCCTGCATTGTTGACAAGTTTTTGATAATGATTGTAGCCAACACATACACACACGCACACACATATACACGCGCACACAGTCTAGCACTACTTATGGGTACGGTTTGAAGGCTCTTATTTTGGTCAAAAAATATTGAATATTGTAGAACATTGAAATAAGATTATGGTAGAATTGTTTATAAAATGTATGCTAACTTAATCTTGAATTAACACAATTTTAAAAGTGTAATAAAGTCAAGTCGAACAATTCTGTAGAATCTCAGCGTAAAAGGTTTGGTGAAGTAAGCTTGCAATGAGCTGTCGATACTGTCAATCCCTACCATTAATTGAAATGACAGCTTATTTCAACAAAGTTTTGACGGTGAGATGGGTACAAAATCGCAATGCTGAAATTCTACCTATAGTGACCTTTTTTTTTATTAATTATAAACTAGCGCTTGACCGCAATCCCGCCTGATGGTAAGCAGTAATGCGATCGTTGATGGTAAAGCGCGCTAGTTTATTAAGAACCTATTCACTTAAAAAAAAACTTAGTGAATAGGAAGGAAGACGGCAGTTGAGCGAGGTGATGCAATGTTAAACGCAACAACACGACCAACGATGCTGTGCCAAAGGGAGATTGATCTGAAGACCCTCCACGACCAAACTCCCAACACAACATTTGGCGCATCGTACCCGGCACACATCGCAACACAACTGCTCAAACCCGTCCTCCGTACGGCTTCACCAGACATCATGCCGGAACACGACATACCGCTTGGCGGCAAGACTTTGTCTGGTGGGTGGTAACTTCTGCCGGCGGCCGACGAAGTAAACAGTGCATTCTCAACAGTTACGGATTGGTTTACGTCAAATAACCTAGTTCTTAATACCAGGAAAACGAAATGTGTAGGTAAGTTCGCCTTCCCTAACGTTAGAAATCTAGGACCCAACATTGTTTTAGACAAAGAGGTGCTTGAAACTGTGGGCTCGGCAGTTTTTCTGGGAATAACAGTAGATGCTAAACTTCAGTGTGGACCACACATATCAACCCTAGCAGGAAGGCTCAGTTCGGCCGCCTACGTCGTCAGGAATGTAAAACAATATACTGACGTTGATACAGTTCGTTTAGTTTATTTTAGTTATTTCAACAGAGTTATGTCCTACGGTATTCTACTGTGGGGTAAAGCCGCTGACATACAAAATATATTTGTACTCCAAAAACGAGCTGTCCGAGCAATTTACCAGCTCGGTGTAAGATTTTCTCTGAGAGATTTCTTTAAAGATTTGCAATTCATCTCAGCCAACATCTTATATGTTAGGCAAAATATTCATGAGTACACTAAAAACTGTGATATTCATAATATTAACACCAGAAACAAGGACAAACTGCGAGCCCCCTTTCACCGACTTCAAAAGGTTCACAACTCTTTTGTTGGGCTTGGTAAAACTTTTTATAACAAGATACCCTCTGCTTCGCTAGACTTGCCTTACAATGCATTTAAAACACAAATCAAATCCAAGCTTTGTTCAAAGGCATATTATTCCGTACCTAAATGATTATTTAAATGATAAGAATAGCTTGTCGCTCTGATTAATTCAGGACAATGTTTGTGATCTTTCTCCGGAATTAGCTTACTGACACGTTATATGTGTTCATATAATTCATTATTTTTACAATACATAAATATGTAAGCTGTCACGCCCTTTATGCCTGGGGCTTTTATTGAAGTAATAAGTTTTTAGTTATTTACATTTCTTTGCTGGTATTCTGGCGTGGTAGCTGGCATATTTTCAATAATTTCATTGTTGTTGTATTTTCTTGTGTTCATCACTATACACAGTATTGTATAAAGTTATGTGTTTTTTTAAATGGACAGACAGCTGTGCTGCTGGGGACTTTCTTCCGCCACTTCTTCTTCCCAGCGAAAGCACTAGGAAGTGTCGATGGGTGGGCGTTTTGGGGAACTGTCTTATGTAATTTTGACGTTCAAAAATTGCTGATTTTCAGCCTAATTTGAATAAATGATATTTTTTTTATCTTTATACACTAGCGCTTGGCTGCGACCCCGTCGCAGTGATGCAATCGTTAACGATAAAGCGCGCTAGTTTATTAAGAGCCTACGCACTCTGGCCTTGAAGACACTAAAATTTTAGTCAGACGGAAAGACCGTTGCTGGCAAATTGTTCCAGTCTTTCGATGTACGCGATATAAAGGCGAGGCGGAACGCTACGTCCGGATCGCAGTGGAGTCGCCGTATATACCTACTTTAGTTCGAATGACTTTACAGTTTATAACTTCCACCATCAACTTGGCAACTAAGTTGAGCAGCTGCTTACATTCCCACAAGTTGTAATGATATCTGAGGGGAATATTATTCTCTGTAACATTTGTCAAAAGACTTGATATCAAGAAATTGTTAATATTTTAATTCAACAAGTAGAAAGCATATAAACGGCTATAATAATAAATTATTATTATTATTATTTACCCGCCTGATATAGTGGTGATAAATCGATTAGCGCGCCTCGCAATGATTGTCGATATTACCATTCCACATGCCGGGAATCTCGTGAAAGCTGAGAAAGAGAAACAAATTAAATATCTCGATTTGGCGCACGAGATTGTTTACATGTGGAATGTGAACTCAGCTGTCATTGTACCGATTGTCGTATCGGTCAATGATTTGATAGCCAAAAGTCTCGACCGACATCTATTGAGGCTCTCGTTAGGCAGTTAGATCAAGGGCCTGATTCAAAAGGCAGTACTCCTCTATACAGCCCGCATCGTGAGGAGGTTCCTGTCTCTGAAGCCCTAACCACCGGTAGCTTGTACCCTGCTCCCGTCATCAGTGGGTCACAAGTTTTTTATATTTTTAAATGTATTTGTATGTATTTTTTAGATCAAAATATTTAATAATGCAACTAAATGTGAAAGAAGATAAGTAAAGGAAATAATAATTTATAGCAGCGATGTTATGTGACTTTATTTATAATAATATCCTGTCCTCCCTGAACCTGCCTTTTTGACTGACGCCTGCCTGTGACGTGGAGGCCCCGGGTTCGATCCCCGGCCAGGTCATGATGGAAAACGATCTTTTCCTGATTGTCCTGGGTCTTGGATGTTTATTTATATATGTATCTATTATAAAATATAGTATCGTTAAGTTAGTATCCCATAACACAAGTCTCGAACTTACTTTGGGACTAGCTCAATCTGTGTGATTTGTCCGTTAAAAAAAAAAACTTAACATATTGCTACACATTTGCATGCAGTATTATGGAAATCAGACCGCGACCGACTAGAGCTAATCATTTCCCATGCTTTATGAAATGAAATCCTAATTTAATTAAAAATTGTTTCGTAAATTGTTTAAAACTAAACGAAAAGGGTTGCAATTAAACTTGTTAGTTACCGTTAATGGTGCTACGTTGAGCATAACTCGGTAACGAGTTAACGACTAAGTCGCTCAGCCATGCAGGTTAAGCAAGTTACTAGTTTGGAAATTATAGTCCTGTTACATTGTGGAGTAATAGTTTCTAGTTGGAGTTAATTCTTGAGGAGGGAGTGAGAGAGAGAGGGCTATTTCTTTTGTCTTTGGAAATGTATAGCTGACGTAGCTAGTAGGTACATCACTACGTAGTTTAAACAAAGTCGCTTTCTCTATCCCTATTTCACTATATATGCTTAAATACTTAAAACTACGCAACGGATTTTGATGCGGTTTTTATCAGATAAGAGTGATTGAAGAGGTTGGTTTTTATGTATAATAATATCCATTAAATACTGAAGAAATACTGTTATTCTTGAGGTTTCTAATGTGATGTCGAAAATTTTTATTTTTTTCTGCTTACTTTACAATCTCAGGCTGATCGTACAGAAAACTCCGCGATGATAATATGTCTACCTCTTATTAATGGCTAATTTTCGAAGTGAATTTAACTAATACAGTATTAATCTTCAACCAATTAAAAACTTTAAATACGTTGTTAATTTAATATAGATCTATGTGGCCCTTTACAGCACGTGATTTAAATTTTAAATGAATATTTTCGAAGATATTACAGCTTTAAAAATTGCGGAACGTAGCGTTTGCGGCCTGGGCGGCGGGAGCGTTGAGCCGCTATGTTTTTTATACAACGTTCACAGTTTTTCTGTAGTGTAATTAGTATCAGCATTGTACCCGTTCGAAGCCGGGGCGGGTCGCTAGTTGTTACTAAAACAGAATCTCGTTGCCAGAAATAAATTGATAAATAAATATTTAATAACGTATTATCAGGGCATTAGTAAAACGTTCGCTAAAATATTCATGGCCCAATTATTACTATGGCTAAGTTAAATTATTTGTGTATACATAATTTGCTTGGTATTGTGATAATTGAAATTTAGCAGTCAGATGTATCTTTGTTGTTTGGATATGAAATGGAATGGCTCCGAGTTGTGATTAATATCAGCCTCTACATTTACCTATTAGTCATGTTCCTTAGACAGCCATTAGCGTTGTTCCCTCGTTCTCAACTAACCCAACCTTAATGTATCCTCACCATCATCATCATCTCAGAGTTAATCCCAGTCACATTAGAAGCTTTTTTTTTTCAGCTTTGGAGTCTGGGATCCTCTTTACCAGTCCAACTGCTGAGTTTTAACCTTCACAACCCGAAGGCGATATCGAAGCATTGTAGTTAGTTACCAATTGTTGAATTTTTGAGAGCTCCAACAACCCGTAACGACTGCCATTGGATGTTCGTATGGCAACCGGGACCAACGGCTTAACATGCTTTCCGAGGCACGACCAGACCAGTGCAAATATTCATATTCATGCATACAAATATTAGCACTGCGCGGGGATCGAACGCGCGCCTCCTTGCGCAGCGGCTGCGTTCGCTACCGTTACGCCACGGAGGCTGTCTAAGGTCCGTATTACAGAACGTCACTCAAAACTTAAGCTCTACTTAAGTCTCGTTTCAAGCCATTTGATTGGTTGAAACTAGTTCTAAGTAATGTTTAAACAGAGATCAATGCTTGAGTTTCCTTCTGTAATACGGACCTAAATTTTGTGTGTCGTATTCAGTTTTATTTCATTAAGAAAAGGACAGAAGAAAAAATATAAGTGAGTCCTGTCAAATTAAGATACTCCATAGGCAGTTTTGACGTGATTATAAACATGAGGACTAAAAATAAGTCACTTTAGGTTAGGCGCTGACTAATTTGACAGGACTGAACTAATTAATATCATCTGTCCTTTTCTTAATTAAATAGAAAGAAAAAGATGTGCTTAATAAGCTTTATTAGTCAAGTTTTTCCTTTGGAAATCTATAATATTTTTTATTTTTCGATCACCAACAGTGTGGAGGACAAGGCGTGATAGAAAATATTCGTCAGGTGCGGAGCAACAACTTTAAGTGATTTCTGAGGCAACCGACTATAAATACCACCTAACTTCAAAACTCCAGTAACACTTTGCCTTTTACTTCACCTGTGAATTGAACCCAAGACCCAAGGCACAGCGGTCGCGCTTGCGAATGACTTGGTCTCATCTCGGGTCAGTTAATACTTACATAGCTAGAAATAATTAATTATAGTTCAAAAATCATAGCTCATAAACAAACAAGAATGAAAGAAAGAAAAAAACGTTTATTGGCGGTAAACATGACGCAGAAGTTTACAAAAACACAAAAAAAATAAGAAATAGTTGAGAGAACATGTGTTACATCCACACGAAACTGCTGTCGCTCAGCGTTATGTAACAACGAACAACCAGCAGACATTTTTATAATGCAATAAGTTTAACTTAAAATTCAATAACTGCACACGAAATATATTTAGTTTAACATTTGGCAGTAATACTACAACCGAGTTCTCGTTCCATCCGTATTTCATACCAAGCCGCCAGATGGCGCTCACTGCCATCGCACTACATGTTCAGATTTATTACACTGTGTTGAACGTTTATATGTATACACTTTTGTACGATATTCAGATGCTGAGGTTGAGATGTCCGGAAGAAATAACTTTGTACGTAATTATAAAAATAATGGTATCGGGATTAAGCTTCACGATGTCAAAAAACGCTCTCTAGGAATATACTAACTTCTTTCAAAAATAACGATTCAGTGACGAAGCCGTATAACGAAGTCTTGATATAATGCTGTCACAATACTGGAGAAATTCCTAGAGGAGCAACGTTTATACATAAAAAAATGAACAATGAAATAAATAACTTAATTCCTGCTACGCTGTAGCAGCCTTGTGCGTTTTACGTTATAGCTCTGTGCCTACTACGCTACAGCCCCGTGCGTGCTACGCTGTAGCCCTGTGCGTGCAACGCAGTAGGCAGTACGTGCTACGCAGTAGGCTGTGCGTGCTACCCAGTAGGCTGTTCGTGCTACGTAGTAGGCGGTGCGTGCTATGCAATAGGGTATGCGTGCTACGCAGTAGCCTGTGCGTGCTACGCTGTAGCTCTGTATATGCTACGCTGTAGCTCTGTATATGCTACGCTGTTGCTAAATTTGTGTCACGATGTAGCAATTCTATGCAAAGGAAGTGTACAAGTTACAAAAAAAACTACTAGCCTGCGTTACGTTGTGTTAACCTTCAATTTTCATGTGTTGATTAAGGTTGTATTTTAATATTCACCATCAACTATACAATTAGAATTTGGAAACTCAACAAAACTTAACAATGGCACCGATTCTGTTGTTCACAAACTAAACTAATTTTAAGTTATGTGCATCTTTTTCTTTCCATTTCGTTAAGAAAAGGACAGAAGGTAATATATGAGTTTAGACCTGTCAACAACAGATTCGGTGGCATTATCTGTTCACAGCTTTTAACCCCGAATTCTGAGTGTCTTTATAATGTATCTAGTTTAAACACATTGTTTATTTTCATTTCATATAAACGCTCATACAATGGTACACAAATCCTCCCTTCATTAGTTTTAATTATACAGATGATTTCCTTCTTTGTCTTTCTATATTGTTTGTTACAAAGTTCATGGCGTTGGCGACGGCATCTCTGAATGTGTATAATTAATATTTACGAAAAGTGTTTAGACAGTAATTATTATTCATTGAAGCTTGATTAACGGCTTTTGGGTTTGGGTTCTGCGGTTTGAGTTACAGTTCCATTCTGTGGAAGGATAATGAACAGAATAAGTAAAAACTTTTTGTTCGTGTTCGGCGTCGCCTCGTACTTATCTTTTAATTTAGATTATTATATAAAATACTTTCTATCCAAGTTTCCGGTAGATTTCCGGTAGATAGATTCGTTCGCGATCTTTAATATAAGCGGGAATTGATTTTCATTTATATGTAACATCTGGGCGGTTATAAGATTTTTAAATTGCAAGTTAACTTGTTGATCAAAACCATTTGTTTTTTTCTGGCAAATACATTATTTACTCTTTTTAGTTGTTAAAAAAATATGCCAGCCAGGCAACATTGTCAATGATTTATGGTCATCGATGATGACGCTGTACGATGATATAGCATTTAAAAAAAATAGCCCCAACTCGCGGTTTCACCCATGTGGATGTTGGAAACTATCCCACGGGAACATGCAACGTAAGCAAAAAGCCTAAGCACTCCCAAATATATTTCATCTCATGTTCTTATCAAATTTGAAACAAATCCGTCCGGGCGTGAAAAGGTATCATGCAGACAGTGTTACTTTCGAATTTAGAATACAGAACGAGTTTCTATGAACAAAGTTCTGTCAATCGCTTTTGCTAAAATGTCACTGTGATAAGTTGGGTGAAGACAATTTAGAGGGGTTTTTTTTGACGGGAAAGCTGAGTGTCATGCGCATTTTTCATTGGACTTTTAAAATTATTTATAGTGTCGTTTACTAAATAAAAGCGCGTTATTTATGTATTAAAAAGTGCATTCAGTAAATAATACATAAAGAACATGAAATATCGCAGCATAGTGACCACATTATGACTTTGGCCTCAAACCTCCCTCATAGACGGTTCACGCGGCCGTCTTTTTCAACTGTCATTGGCGATATCCACCATGATTGTGAAATAAAATTTTCAAAGAATTTTTATAATTTGTTACATGTGTTATTGGCTAAATTGTGGTCAATCTCGCCTTGAAAAAAGAAGGAGAAGAATTTATAGTGAGCTGTCAGTAGTGTCAAACCTTAGTATTAATTAGAATGTCAATTCACTTCATCTAAGTTTTTAAGATTGAGATGGGTTACAGGATCGATTTTTTTTTTATAATTATAAACTAGCGCTTGACCGCAATCCCGCCTGATGGTAAGCAGTGATGCGATCGTTGATGGTAAAGCGTGCTAGTTTATTAAGAGCCTATTCACTCAGAAAAACTGAGCGAATAGGAAGGAAGACGGCAGTTGAGCGAGGTGATGCAATGTTAAACCCAACAACACGACCAACGATGCTGCGCCAAAGGAAGATTGATCTGAAGACCCTCCACGACCAAACTCCCAACACAACAACATTTGGCGCATCGTACCCGGCACATATCGCAACACAACTGCTCAGACTCGTCCTCCGTACGGCTTCACCAGACATCATGCAGTGTTTATACCAATATTTAAATAAAAGGAACGATTTTATTTCTGCTTGTACAAGTGCATTAAAAGTTTTCAGAAGATTTTCTCATTCTAAGCCAACAGTGCTAGCATTGTAGTCAGTACTACTGTATACCAACTAGGACTACGGTCGCGAGTTTATACGAAATTTCGAACATTCACTATTAAATGTAAGGAAACAGATATCACTCGATCCCTGTAACACGAGGGGCGCTAATAATTACTTAACGTTTTAAAACTAACTCATCGAACGAATTAACTGTATTTTAATAATAGTCAGTGGCTTTGTCATACAATGACGTTGGTTGAAGTTTATTTTGTATTACGGAACTCCGTCCATAATTTATCAAAGTCCTTCATATTTATTGGCACATTCACCCCTTCTTAATCAAGAACCTCCTCTCCATCGATGCTAACTCTGTGTCAAACCACGTCATTAAAAATACATTAGGGATCGTGTTAAAGTCCCTTTTGTTCCAAGAACATGTAAGGAAAATACCACTGTTTTTGGTGTTAAGTTGAAATATGAAAAGGTAGAACGTGGTTATTTGCTCCACATTGTCTTGTAGAATATTAATGCATGCCATATGTGTATTGGTTGAAAGTGACGTTGATATGGTTGATAATGATGTTGATATTATTAGGACGCCTAGAGAATTGTGGAACAATTGGAGAAAAAATATTTTTCACGAGACCAGTGGAGGCCCATTGGTAACGGCAGCGACTCATAGATTCAAACCTAGAGGTGTTTCACTTTGTGTAAATTATTCCATCATCGTTGTTCTCAAAACGGTGATAGGAAACATCCTGCCCTTGTGGGTCGTGCCGTGTCAGTGTCCTTTTTTTATCGGGGGGAAACCTGCTAAAGGCCCCTGGTTCTCGGGGATAGGACCAGGGAGTGTGGGATTCTTACCTCACTAAAACCACCCTGCTGGTCACCATCTGCACATCTACCTCTCAAAAGACCAATCCGGAGGCCCTTCTGTGCAACGCTTGTTAAGGTAAATCTCTGGGGAGACTTTAAAGGGGTTTCCCCGAACCTAACTATGCAAGGCAACGTATGGCCACTGTGCTCCGCCTTCCCTAAGGTCGCTCAGTGGGCCGACAAGGTCCCCACTCTAATCGCCCGCGACCTCCAGTTCCCGTCTGTTTTAAATGATGCATGCAGAGTTTCAGCGTGTCATAATGTCCTAGAACCAAAAATTCGCTGGCATGTGACATCTGTTCTACTGGGCCTGTGTGCCTGTGTGGTGACAGTTACTCCCCGGTGTTAAAGTAGGTAGTTAGCATATTAAAAAATGTATGTAGGTACGTATTAAGCATTTTTATTTTTTTTAGTTGGATTTGTGCACAATCCTTTTGGCCGAATTTTCTCACTACGACATAGTTAAACATTGGCAGAAAAGATGAATTACATAAAGAAATACAGTATATTTATTGTCAATCGTATAGGAATATGGTGGCTGAGGTCTTGTGATGTTACAGATTATGGATGACTCCATTTTGGAGTATGAATATCGTGTGTATAAGAGTTGATGGACGCTTCGGCAGAGTTTTGTATCTTCAGTACCTAGGTACCAAACTCTTTGCCGAGTTCGGTCTACTTTTACTTAGAATGCCATCGACACGCTTCAACTCATTATTTTTTTCTTACAATTAAATCAAATGAAATCATTTATTTCAAATAAACCAGTTACAGGCACTTTTGAATTGTCAGAAGGTCGGTCAGTCAGTAAGGTGAAGCTAGTCGCCCATTCAAAAGAGGAGGTACCTATGGAGAAGAATGGGCAAGAAACTCCATGGACACTCTTTTAAATTATCAAGCTGTTCATACAAATATTTGATTACATCATTCATCTTGAAATCAGTCGTGTGAGAACGATGCAGAAATATATTGAACGCTAAGAGCGTCCAATATGGAAAACACACAAAAAAAACACAACAACAAAAAAGACTAACCCAACAAATAGATGCTTTACAGCAAGTACATTGTGCTCACACGTGTGCCATGCAATTATACAATACTAAGAAATTGAATCTACACAATGATGACCAAAACGTGCCAATATGACCAAAAAGTGTGGAGCATATGGACCAAGGTTTAAAAGAATGATTTTTCGTAGACAGTACGATTCCTTAATCATCTTACATCTAACCATGAAAACTTAAGTAAAGTGAGCATGAAGTTGCTGCGAAAAAATCTGGAGTTCCGCGGCCCCGCGCGCACTTGCATGGAGACACCGGGGTGGTTTTTAGTCAGTAGGAGTCTGACAGACCCCGTCGCCCGCCCCAGGGCTGCGGACATCCATAAGGATTTTCGACCCCAGAAAAAAAAAATAAAAAGTGAGCATGGAGTGAGTGTCTTCCGATGCGTGGGCTCCACTCGAAAACCAGTCGGCCCCATCTGGCATCGGTCCTATGGAATATATGCCCGGCCCAAGTTGCAATCCTTCGGGCTATGTCGGTAACTCTGGTTCTTTTGCGGATCTCATCATTTCTATTTTGATCACGCAGTGAAACCCCAAGCGTAGCCCTCTGCATTGCCCATTGAGTGACCTTGAGCTTTCTGATAAGGCCCATTGCTAGCGACCACGTCTCAGTTCCATAAGTCATCATTGGCATTGGCAACAGACACTGGTCGAAGACTTTAGTCTTGAGACACTGCGGTATTTCAGACGAGAAGATTCTACGTAGCTTCCCGAAAGCAGCGCAGCCGAGTTGGATTCGACGATTGCCCTCTCTCTCGTTTCTCTTGATACTACACACATCAAAAGTGTCTAGGGATCAAGCATTTTTATGCGGATTTCTTGAGATTGAGATGTGGCTTTGTAATAAATTTATGATTTTATAAATTTATATGGATCCTTTTTGGTGCATTTCATAATTTGAATCAGGAACTGTGAATCAAATTCGAGTAAAAGATGAAAATCAGGTGTCAATATTTTCCCTATAAAAACATACAACGCGTTGAAGACATTATTAGTGCTACTGTTTCTCTACTACTGATTAAAACCAACGTTATTATGGAGCGGCGACGTCATTTAAGCAGGGAAGAAATGCTCACAGCCGTGGGAATGATAGAAGCTGGTTCCCGGCAACGTACTGTGGCTTTGGACACGTTACCGAAGCACTGGTACCGTGGCTGAGCGCCATGGAGGACGGTATCGCTGCACCACACGGAGACAAGACCGATACATTCAAATCTTAACTCGAAGAGCTCCAACAATAACCGCCATGATGTTAGCCGTGAGGCTTCATCACTCTTCAGGGAACTTAATTAGCGACCAAGCAGTCAGAAACCGCTTGCATGAAGTGAACCTTCATTCCCGAAGACCGCTACGGGTACCACCTATAGCAATGCACAATCGTAGGATTCGATATCAATGGGCTCTTGAACACAGAAATTGGGCAGAAGAACAATGGCGTTTCGTGTGCTTTTCTGATGAGTCTCGTTTTGGTATGAGACCGGATACAAGACGTATACGACACTGGAGAACCCCTGGACGCCAACAGCGATTAAAATCCTGCCAGGAAGTCCATCCTTATAGTGGTGGAACCATCATGGTATGGGCGGGTATTTGGATCGGCGGAAGAACTGAGTTGATTTGGATCAGAGGCAACCTCAACGCTCAAATTTATGCTGAGACGATTGTATCAGACGTCATCGTTCCTCTACAAGTGCAAATCGGTCCCTTATTTCAGTTAATGCATGATAATGCACGACCGCACACCGCAAGAGTTGTAAGACAGACTCTCGCCGCAGCTAACATCAATGTCCTGCCCTGGCCTGCTCAGTCGCCAGACTTGAACCCGATTGAGCATGCATGGGATATGCTACAGAGAAGAGCTCTGCCGAATATGGAGGGTATCCAGTCGCAAGAAGACCTTTTTTTGTTGTTGCAACGAACATGGGCGGCCATTCCACAGCGTGATTTGGATGAACTCATTTTGAGTATGCCAAACCGATGTTCTTGTGTTGTTAGTGTTCGCGGTAGAAACACGGATTATTAATTGTTTAAGTTACCCAATAAAATTTTAGAGAAAACTGTTATTTCAGTCTTTTTTTCGAACTTTTATGTTAGTGGTTCAAATGTCAAATATCCCTTTATTAGGAAAATGGCAAATTTCTTTATTAATGCAAAGGTGACTTGGTTTATCGTTACTGTGACAAACGAAAACACTTTATTTGATGAATCCTTAAAGAAAACTTTTAATTAATATCAATCAGGAGAAAAGTTATTGCAAAAATATATGTTGATCCCTAGACACTTTTGATGTGTGTATATACTGGTACTCGACAGTTCACTCTAAGCCCATTTCACCTCATTTTTGCACGGTGCGATTTTTACAGGATCTATTCGTAGAGCCAAACAAAGTATTCCTTCCAAAACAAAGAACAACGTTCGTCTAAGCGTTCGTCAAACAAACATTACTTACACATGCTCATCCTTAGCGCTGGGCACGAAGTATTTACACTCTCGCTTCTGAAACGTGCTCTCAATCCAGCTGCGTGTTGTTTTCTGGAACAAACAAACGTTATGATTTAGCTTGAGTAAACACCTGGCTGATTGGATCAAATGGTAAGCGGTGTTGCGAAGTATGAGGGTTGGTCTTTTAATAGAATATGTGTGAAATGGTTGAATTCAACGAGAAAATAATAGGATAGAATACTCTTTATTAAGTACACCATATAAATAATATAACAGACAGAGCAAAACAGCACGCACGCATAACAATCAGATGCATATTTTATGCCAAGCATTATAGGCTTATAAATGTTACACACAGCTTATTTCTCTTCTGGCAGGGCCGCGGATTGTTAGAAAGATATCATAACCTTGGAGTATAGGCCAGTGGAGGAATATAACACGGGTGGATTTTAGTCAGTAATAATCTGACACGCCCTTTCGCTCGGTCCAGAGAGAAAGAAAGAGCTCATTCTCGTCTCGGGAGAGGTAATTTGATGAATTCCCATTCTGAAGAAAGGCTATCTCTTTGAGAGGGTGTAGGGTATAAAATCATCTAAACCTGTTCAACCGTTTCGAAGAAAAATGTCGGACATGAAGCATTTAAAAAATGTTTTTTTTTTTTGTGGAACCGTGTATAATTTCATACGCAAATTTATTAAAAGCTAATAATAGCTTTTAATAAATTTACAAATACAGTGTCTGTTTATGTTGTCTAAATAATTAGACAATATAAACACACACTGTATTTACACGATCACCGGTCTAGCGCTGCCCGCATCCATCGGCTTCCTGCGACCTTCACTAGGTTATCGGTCCACCTTGTTGGGGGCCTCCCTATGCTGCGTCTTCCAGTACGTGGCCGCCACTCCAGAACCTTACTGCCCCATCGGCCATCGGTTCTACGAGCAATGTGCCCCGCCCACTGCCACACACACAGTATTTGTATTGCACAGTGCAAAGATAGGTACTAAAAAGATCTGTCAAAGCATTTTCTTTTATTCATCCAATAAAAAAAAAACAGTAAATGCGCAGGTATGCAAAATAATGCAATATTTGTTGTTACAGCGCGGTAACTGAAATACACCATCTGAAAGAGTTAAAATTTTAGCTGTATAGCTATAATGAAATACAGCCTGGTGACTGACTACAATCTTAGTAATGGGTTCCGTTTTTTATACGGAACCCTAATTAGTATACACGTTTTTACCCTTTGGCTGTGGAGTTCTAATTAATAATAAGGGGGGAGGGTCTTATTATTAATTAGAATTCCACCATTTTTTACCGTTTTGGGTACGGTTCTTTTATGACACACACATTCTAATTTGCAATATTCGGTCACTAAAAATGAATGTCTCTACCAAATCCTTCCCACGGGTCCTTTGTGAAACTATAACTGGCATACTGTGCTCGTTCAGGTGTAGAACTAATAGATTTCGACCGCCATTATACCCGACAAAACTTTACCTCAAGGGATGCCGGGGCTAAATAATGAAAGCTTACCGATTATATGTAGCTCGGTTCGCTTTTATCTGGCACAAACAAAAAATATGGAAAAACTACTTATTGCCGCGTATTATTTTTTCGAATTGGCAAATAATGTGTCCTGTCTAATGCCTATCGCATGGAGGTAGTAAGTACTACGTTGGACGTAGTACTTATTACTTCCATCGTCTATGGTCTATGACCCTGGCTTTGACATCAAATCAACTTAGTTTATAGTTTGGCAGTTTTACATGTTAGGATACGAGACTTTTGATGATATTATTATAATTTTGCTCCTGTATTTTGTTTGGTATTTTATGGTATTTAGTTGTAAAGTGCGTTTTGTTTGTGCGGAATAAAAAAATTGTCTTTCTTTCTTTCAGTGATGGCCTTGTGGTATCGGCCGCGACTTGCAATTTGTAGCTTCAAACCCCATCAGGCGCTTTTCTTTGTATAAATTATGTAATCACCATTGTTCTCAAAAACGGTGAAGGAAGGAAAACATCGTAAGGAAAATAGCATGTCCTAGAGCCAAAACGCACTAGGCCAGCTTGGTAGATGTCACATGTTTCCGAAGTTTCACTTCGAAGGCTTACTCGCTCTCACCGAGGGGAGGCTTGCGTCCCAACAGTGGGAACATTACAAGCTGATCATGTTATGTATGCATAATGTAAGGTTTTATTAAATTATTAAGCTATTGCATAGCTTCTATCGCGGGCCTTGAGCGCGGGGACCGAATCCAGAAATTCCGTAACGAAAAAACCTCACGCTCCCCACTCCGACGGGCACGGAGGTGTGGCTTGAAGGCCGTACATCGTCTAACGTCGTTTCAGTTCGGCAGTCTTCGGCACGGTATGTTTGTGTGCGTGCGACTACATCTTTTGAAAACAATTTATAGATTTTCAAAAAGAGCATGCATATTGCAGGGCTCGAACTCAGTTCTACACACTTGCCATGTTACTGATAGTCGCGAGGTGCTAAACTTGCGATAATTTTCTCTCTGAAATAGGTCTTCTATAGAGATATGTCATAGACGTCATCGACGTTGTCATGGCTACCTTAAAAACTTTTCATATAATTGATTATTAAGTACTTTTAATCAAATTAATTTAGTAGTGTTTTTATAAAATAGCTTTTTTTTTAACGGAAAAGCTAAGATGAATGTCACGCTAATTTTTCATTGGACTTTTAAATTATTTATAGTGTTGTTTACTAAATAAAAGCGCGTGATTTTATAGCGTAAAAAGTACTCACGCGGCCGTTTTTTCAACTGTGATTGGCGATATCCGCCATTATTGTGAAATATTTTTTTAAAGAATTTCTATAATTTGTTACACGTGTTATTGGCAAAATTGTGGTATGTATCCACAGGGACCAGATCAAGAGTTGAAGTTGAAGTTTTTATTAAATAAAATATTACAGAAAGATGTCGGTGAACAATGTTAATACGAGTACATTTAAGTGTACGAGTTGTAATATTGTTATCTCCGAAACGAAACAACGAAAGTTTAATAAAAATATGCTCGTCGGCTTTTTCTGAGGAAGACATTGATGAGGCAAAAAAGTTATTGATTGTTTCTACGAAGACAAGACAAAAACATGTATCGAGGCATGTATGTAATTGCATAAATTGATACAAAATGCTATGCAATAGCTTTACCGCGGCAGTCCCCGAGTGCCACACGTCTTTTTTTTTATTATTTAATTAGAAGGAAAAAAGGTTGGCTACACTGATGAGACAGATGACGTAGCGTGAAGTGGGCGCGAAAAAAAAAAGAAAAGCGCGGGAATAATAAGTTTGGTGTTCGGAACAGTGGAGTTTAATAATTAATAAGTTTAGTTGCAATATATACAAGATACACATACAATAAGTTTAGTTTTAATGGCAACAATAAGTTTTGTTATTGGAAGATTATCTTCTCAATAAGTTGCTTGTTCATAATATTGATGCTCATGATAATTAAAGAAACAATATACTGTTTTTGGATACAATTGGTTGTGCTTTATTTCTGAGGTTGTTAAAAATAATATATAAAGAGACAAGAAAAAAACAGAAAAAGATACAGAGGTAGTGCTTATTTCATAAGAAATCTCTTCCAGTATACCTGCAATAGGACAATAAATACAGAAGTGTAGACAGCGTGTGAAAAGTAAAGAATACAAAAAACAAATTATGAGAATATAGATTCTAATATTATACACACAACATACTTATATTACATACTTCTAAATGTCCCTAGAACCACAAAAATATAATACAAAATAAATACGTAAAAAATTATCTATGATAATGTGGAAAGGTGAAGAATGTTCTTTTATGCCTTCTACTGGTTACCATTTTGTTTTTGTTTTAGCAGGTAACCTTCAAAAGGCACCCGACCTGATCTCGGGGGAGTGTAGGATTTTTTTTCACTATAACCATCCCGCTGATCACCATCGGCAGAAACATCTTGGTATGTCTTAAAGAATTCCGGAATCGCCCTACGAAATGCCTGTATCTAACATCTTCGCCGAGCACATGACCATTGTACCACCACCGTCTTCGCTAGGGTCACATGGTGGCCGGACAAAGCCCCCGTCTTTGGTTACTCAGGCCTCTGTCAAATTCTATGACGATCGGTTCAGTGCCTACGACGTGAAAAGGTTACAAAGAGATTAACGTATGGCTTTGAAGTGTTATTACCTGTGAAAGTATTGATTTGGACACAATGTTAATACGTTGATCCTGGTCTGTAGATCTTATAAAGTGACCTGGAGGCATGAGGAACAGGGAAGTAAAGTTCACTCATCCTCTATAGAAAAAGGGGGATCCCCCGACCGACGGGTGTTATGTCTGGCGGGCACTTGCCCAACGGTTGAAGTTGGGAAGTTGTAGCACGGTAAACTTTGCTTGCGGGATGTAGAATTAGTGTTACGTCAGTATGATGCGTTGTCTTATTAATGGCGTTTGTAGATACCGCTATAGTGGTATCGTGTTACTGGTATTTGTATTATGGAGGCAGATCGGCAGTCGCTCCGTGTAAAATACAGGTGTTGAATTGCATCCGGTCAGACTGGAAGCTGACCCTAACATAATCGGCTACTCAGTATTTTTACGTGAAAGAGTAACAAAACATGTGTACGTATACATATTTCCACGTTTAAAACATGAGTAGGATTTTTGGTAAAACACAAATATATCCAGCTAACCTCAATCTATTTGCTTAACGCCTAAATGATTACAAATTAAATTGCAAATTGCCTTAAGTCACTGGCAGGCAAAGATCAACCAGTCAATCCATCAAGTTTTTATTTGCATGTCGGTTTATCGAACCAACCCCTCGTCGTACCCACATGATTAACGTGAACCGCCGCGTATTGGCCCATAATATATTTAGAGGTGCTTATAAGCTAATCTATTCATATTTCAACTGACCTCTTATAGGAATAAGCGGCACTACTAATTACGATCCTACATTTTTGGCTTCCGTATGACTGTCAGCTGTGACTGTGGTGAGGGTAAATTATTGAATTAAAATTTTCACATAGTATGTATTTCTAATACCGTGTAGCCGCCGTAGACGGCCGACCAACGTAAGCCAACTCCCGGTCAAAGTAGGCGCGTCTTTGCGGGCGGCCAGCAGTAGGCAACTTGCCGCCCGGTAAGGACCAAGTTTTGAAGTGGAAACCGCGTATCAACAAGTGTAGTGCGGTATAACCCTTAGCTAGATGGACTTAAGGCTTCAAAAAGGTAGCTCGCCGCCCGGTAAGGACCAGGATCGAGTCGAAGGCGCGTTGTGTTTCACGCACGCCTCAAAGAGATGTCAGCACATCGTGACGGGGTCCACGAAGACCGATGCTTTTTTTGAAAATCCTCATGGATGACGGCGTCTGTCAGACTCTTACTGACTAAAAACCACCCGGTTGTTCCGTCTCACGCCTACACCGGGGGTTGCGAGAACTAATACTGCTTCCGCAACCCCCGATTGGTGCTGGCCCACCGCCGTGGGCCTCCTCGGGTCAGGGGGGGAGTGAGGTGTAGAATTCCCTCCGTGACGTTTAAGAGTGGCGCGCGTGGAACACTTCGCGCCGCCACCTCGGGTCCTTATGTTTGGGGGGCTACTGATGTCCCCGAGTCTATCGCCCCTGAACCCATTTAGGGGGGCTGGAAGAGGGCGTTATCCACCCTCCGGCGACGCCCGGTACGCCTGCTGCGAGCCGGGTGAGGGGACGAAATCTCCCTCTCCCTTTCCGCAGCCTCCTTCTGCGAGACAACTGTTTCGCAGAAGGAAACCACCATCCCAGGACTCTTCGCTGCCGACCATCGACTTGATTACGGCCGGAAGCGACATGGTCAAGGTTGCGAGTTGGTCAAAAGAGAAACCGGTGGGTTTTAGCTAGTAAGTCTGACACTCCCTTCTGCTCCGCCAAGAGCGGGAGAAGTCATTTCATGATTTCCCATCCACACCAAAAAGGAAAAAGAGTTAACATTCTCAAATAACAGAAATGTTCTATGATTCATTTGTATTATTAGAAAATGTGAACCCTAAAGATATTACTTAGAACATAAATATAAAAAATCGTTTTAGCTTTAACTTACATATTTTGTCAATTATCTTTAAAAACATAAGGTACAATGGAAAAGAACCTAACAATATCAATTTACACCAGTATTGGTGTTTCGAAAACACAATAATCTTGTTTCCTGTTAATAACCATGTTTAGCAAGGTTACACGATTCCATTTGGACTTACCCAAATGGAATCGTATTGTATTGACCTTTCAAACAATTATTTTAGCAACGACATTGTTCCCTTTCAAGGTTAGTTGAAAGTTAAAGGTCATAAAAGAACTTAGTCACGTTACCTCCTTGCTACGGGTCATTAAACACGCTGTCAAGCCGAGATCAATTTCCCCACATGCTGACATTGCTGACGTCATCAATGCGATGTACTGTTCTAGACGTTCATTAAAAATCAAAAGGATGGGCAATTTTGTTTTCGGTGCCTTTTAAAGCCGCCTTGTAAACCGTCTTTATTATCGATACAACTCGTCCACATCTTTTCATATAAAAGCGAGCATATATTCTCGACAGTAAAAAGCACAATATATATACTTTATGTTATGTATTCCTGTGGTATACGATGAAGTGTTTATAAATAAATACATTGCCGGTCCATAAAGCAGACCCTATTTCACGGATTCAATATGTAAGACAATGAATACTTTACATCATTCAATATTGGAGCAATGGGTTCAGCATACGTTTCAGAATATTTGGGACAAAAATATTGTATATTTAAATGAAGTTAACGATACGCGAGGACAGTTACGAGTGAATATTAAATAATATGTAAATTTACATATTTCTGTTTCAAAATTTTGCATAAAAAAAAGCTATCCATAATGGTTTTTTTTATTTGTGTTTCATGCATTGTACATGATTTTATTCAATAATTCCTTTTTCTTTTTTCTAAATATAATCCTTAGAGCGGATTCTAAAACAAAAGAAAGGAATTGTTGAATAGAAGCAGTCATTTTTAAAGTATTTTTGTTCTATTATATAATATTTATAATCACTGTTTTCATGCAAATGTAGGGTGGAAGAAACATTGAGGCGCAAGTTTAAACTTGAATAAATTTAACTTAACACTAATATAAAAAAAAACAAGTGTTATTAAAAATGTCAGCTAATTGATAGAAAAGGGCAATACCTACTACCTTTTAATAACGGTCAAAAATTTCAACTCCGTCTATCAGTATATCGTCTAGTATATTATGCGCTAAGTCATTGACATTGTCGTGATTTGACATTATTAAGATATATGCGAGATCAAGATAGGGACAAATATTGTTGATTAATGCTGCGTAATAATTTACATGGTAACTCTAATGTAAACTAATAAATGTACATGTTTTTAATGAATTAACGAATGTCTAGGGAATGTTAATCCCTACACAATCTCAACCGGTAAAAAATAAATAAAAATAAAACTTTTGCGTTTTGTGTGAGTGATGCCACAGAGCTTGGGATATGTTTTTGTAATGATTATAGATATAGAAAAGAAAACCTTGATCATCTTCCATTCCTGTAAGTCTCTGAAAAAATGCCCGAAGAAAAAAGTTCCTTTAACAATCTTATCGTTTGGTAACCCACAGCGTGGGCGCGACAGAAAAAAGGATTGCGAAAGTAATGTCTTAAATTACCCAATTCCGGGAATTTCCCGACAAACTGATAATAGCCTATTATGTTCCCTATTAAGATCGAATTGAGATTCGTATTCTATGAAAGTTAGGAGTGAGTTCATTCCGCTCGAGGAAAAATCCATTACTTCTTGAAGGATTTCAATTTTACCCAAATAGGATTGTTCTGGGATTGACTTTTAGTCTGCGGGGGTTTCGTGGAAATGATATGAATTTAGATTTGTTGCAGATTTTATGGCATCAGGTTGAATTGGGTTTTAATTTTTATTTATCATGTTTTATGTTAAGTGACAGCCTCTGTGGCGTGGCGTGTTTAGCTCGCCACCGACTTCTAGAGCCATGACAAAAGAAAAATTATTTTTTCCTTCTAAGTGTTTTTTTGAAGTCGGTTTCTATTTTTTTGTTAAAACTTTTTAGAATAACCGTATAATTTCTGGACTTTAAACGACCAATTGAAACCGTGCGCCTAGCTTCTAAAATTTTGTCTGTTTCACAAACTAAGGCCATGTTTATGTGAACTCATCATCAATCTTTTTATCATCCCACTGCTGGGTACAGGTCTCCTCTCATACAGAGAGGGATTAAGTCTAATGACCATGCTTGCTCAATGCGAGTTGGCGATTTCAGACTCCAGGTTTCCTCAAGATGTTTTCCTTCACCTTATAATCAGTCATTGGTGTCCAGGATATATTTAGAAAGTACATATAACTTAGAAAATTTACATTGGTAGTATAACTACGAAACAGTGTTGCCAACGCATATTTTGAAGCGGCCGTGTATCTATGGTAAAAAGAGGTGTTCGGAAGGAAAAACATCAACTGTCGGCCCTGTCATTTGACAAATTTTTGTAGATAAAATAAAATGACCCTTATATTGAAGGAGGTAGGCTGATAAGAGCCATTTTTCGACCATCATATACTCGAAAAAAAGTTTCGGACTCCGGCAATTCTTAAATGTATGTACAGGTCTCCCAAAGTGATAATGCGCATAGAAATCTTCGTCACTGTTCGGCAACGGTCGTATTCCCCGAGCGTTCGAAAGAAGATATGTATATAGAGTGGTTAAGTGCATAAAAAGTGGTTATGTGCACCACTCACGACTGAACGCTCGGGGAATAGGACCGTTGCCGAACAGTGACGAAGATTTCTATGCGCATTATCACTTTGGGAGACCTGTATTTGTAAACTTGAAGATATGTATTTTTTTACATTATAAGATTGACGTGATAAAAAAAATAGTAAGTCAAAGAAATTATTACTCAAAAAGACAGTGTTTTGGGTTTTTTATACATTTTAGTCGTTTTTTTTTTTTTTTGTTTTCGAATTATTATTGTAATAAGAAGCGTTCCATGAGGGGAAATCCCCGTCCACAGACTTTACAATCTTGGCATTCGGAATATTCGGATACACACTCGAAATATTTGTAAAATCATTGTCTACTCTAAAAGTCACGATAAATTAATGAATTGAAACTCAAACTTAAAGAACTTGAGAAAAGCCGTAAATTCTGCTACGGCCTTAAGGAGAAGGCCGTAGCCTTAGCCTTTAGATTTAGCGATTTTCTGACCTGAAAGCCGTAGTACACGGTAATTGCCGTAGCAATGGCGACACTGCTACGGAACCAACAGAGTTATCTAAGCCTTTACAGTTTCCCTTACGACTTACTTCCTCCACTACTAACCATTATGATTTTTTTAAAATATACGAGCCAGCCGGTTAGCTGTTAAAGGGGTAGCATTTTTACAAAAAAAAATGCTCTACAAAGTTAAATGTCTCGAAAACAGATAGGTACCTAGATTAAAGTATTGTTTGGATGTGCCGACATGATCAAACTATAAGAGTTCCGAGATATCCGCGGGTTGTTCGAATACTGTGGACACAGCCACACAGGCAAGTGAAGAAACACGGGTGACTTTTAGTCAGTAAAAGTCTAGCCCATTCTAATGCGTTCAGAGCGGGTGTGGTCATTTAATGTCTTCCCATTCAAAAAAAAAAAAAAAAAGGATTCCGAGACGTAAACTACGGAACGCTAAACCCTAAAAAGTGACCTTTTAAAAATATCGTTAGTCATATAATTTCGAGATTATTATCCATAACCCCCCCCTTCGTGTAACTACTCTTTATGAATGATTGGACTATGAATCACGTCGCGGCCGTAATTTGCCCCCCTGACAAATGACGACCCCTATCGGCTCGTTTCCTTTCGTACTTTTCGTACAATAACTCGTTGAAAAGATATTGATGATATGATTGATGAAATATTATTAAGGCAATAAGTCTAAATGACTTGAGAAGCGAGAATTTTATATAAATTAATGAGATTCTTTGCGAATTTAGCCTACATCATATTTAATAGCTTTGAAAGGGACGATGGTATATGTATACAGTATGTTAAGAAAACCCTGTCCGACCCGTGAAGGTGTTGTTAGGTATCGATAACTGATTCTACTAATGGAGACAAAACCGGGCGAACCTAAAAAAAAAAATCCCCCTAAAAAAATAAATATTATTTCGCAAAAAGAGGTAACTTAATAAATGTGCGATAAGCACCCTTCCGCGGGGGGCGGGCGGCAGGGCACGCGGCACGTAGTCGCATCGCTATTCGCTCATAATAATACCGGTCTTGTCACTTTTTTAAAAATTACCAAATTTCGGAGAAGTTGGAATTAATTCGCGGGAAAAAAAGATTATTTCAAAATTCATTTGTATTGGTACTATGATGATTACGTAAAATTGTATATTATATTTGGTCATGTGTTTACCTAACCTTTATTATCCTTATTGGTCGGACAGGGTTTTCTTAACATACTGTACTAGTATATCGCTAATTTCTTTAAAATCTTTATGACTACTTAGAAAAGTCGATGACGGAAATATGAGACAAACATTGGTGAAAAAATTAGTAGAGTCCTCGTCTATTATACCGCGTTCATCGTATGACTGGAACAAGACGTTTCAAGATTCTCTATCAACCATTCTTAAATTCTAAACACATTTTTTTTTAGGTCAAATTAAAAATACCTACTTAAGGTGAAAGCCAATGTTCTTAAAGTTAAAGCAGTAATACTTAAATTACTTTATTTACAGAAGGTAAAATTAACATCTTCTTTAACAAGAAGTCGACAGCCCTATTCCACAGCCCTCAAGCACAGCATTAGCGAATATATTAGGGTATGATAAAGACGCGAACTCTTTATGGCACCCCTGCGAGTACTCAACAAGAAATACTGGGGTGTCTGTCTGTGTGAAACATTATCTTGAGACTTTGTTTATACTCCCTTCATATGTTTCTTTGTTTGTAACTCCAGCAAGTGGCAATGTGATGAAGTATATATTATGTAGTTCCAAAAGTTATCAAACGTGTGTTTTATTGCTTTTTTTCGTAGTTGTTTCACGGTAGCAGTCTATTCCTCTGCCTGTTGTTTAAATGATGAATAGGAACACACCTGCCTGCAACGTAGAGGCCCCGGGTTCGATCCCCGGCCAGGTCATGATGGGAAACGATCTTTTCCTGATTGGCCTGGGTCTTGGATGTTTATTTATATATGTATCTATAATAAATATAGTATCGTTGAGTTAGTATCCCATAACACAAGTCTCGAACTTACTTTGGGGGTAGCTCAATCTGTGTGATTTGTTCGTAGGTATATATTTGTCCGTAGGTATATAATTTTATGGTAAAATACTTGATTCGGCCCGGTACCTATCGCCATCAACCAGGCAGAAATCAAAATGCCGGCTGTGAGAAATTCATTATGAAACAACCAATCTTAAAAAACAAAACTACACGACTAGGGAAAGGAAGCCAAGACCTTATGATCCGCAGAAACCCTGACGAGTGCTAGCGAGACACTTCAGTAGAATAATTTCTTGCAATATACTTTTACCCAACCTCATAACCTAGAGCCAAGTAATTTAAGGTACAAAGACAATTTATTACAGGACAATATCCGTAACATTTCTCGTAGCTTACGCTTACAACTTGGCAACTAACATAACCATCTGGCTGTTTTGTCAAGACAATTGTCAATTTTCAGTAGTACATAACTCGATTTTATATACCTACCGCTCCTACAATACGTTCTGGCGAGGAATTTGAATTCCTTTGAACTTAAAGATTAATCCGGTGATTGGCGCTCACAGTAAGTAGAACTGAGTTAAGAAAGCTGAGCTGTAGCTAAGTATAAAGTGCGAGAAAAACTACGATCTACTTTCCATATGGGACGCAATTTCACTGTTAGGTAGAACAAAATCGATAGGCGTATTTTTTGGTTTATCGCGGGGTATTTTCGTCATTTTAAAATATTTTAACTTTTTAATTTAAAAATAACAATTAGTAATTAAGAGTCAGTCTATTACTCTGTCTAGTAAAAGTTTTCATTTGGTCAAGAAAACAAGAGTGTTTAAGTCAGATAAATAAAAAAGTCACAGCAGTCGTTGTTAAATTACATTCATAGTACCTTAGAGATTATAGCCTATTTGGTATGTATATACAAAGTAGTGATAACAACACGACAATAAATTAAACATTGTGTACCTCAACATATTCTCAGTCTACCCATAAAAAATCATATAAATATATCCATTAGTTTAGTCACAGGAAATTATTTTTCATTTATTACATGTTCTACATGATGTACATGTTGATAAGGAAGCGCTTACAGGTTGATGAGCGCCGTATCCAGTGGTACTAACTAAACTTTAATAATAATGGCGAAAAAAAAGCAAGTCGATACAGGACCGCGCTGTCGCCCGCTGATCTGAGGTCAGTGAATCAATATTTTAAAGGATATTTATTCCGTTTGCAATTTTATGCAATTTAGTTTGTTTGAAATATTTTTTTTTTTTTTTTTAGTTTTTGATGCCAGGTTTTTTGCTATGGTATAGGATTATTCCTATGAACCAGGATAGTCAGTGTTTCCATTTATTGTCGTATTATCAGCACCACTCTGTATATTTCTAATTTTTTACAGCCCAACACAAGAGTCCTGGTCCTTTATACCGCGTACATCGAGGGACTTGAACAATGTGCCAGCGGCGGTGCTTCCGTCTGACTACAAGACTAGAAGCTCTAAATTAACTAGTGCTCTTTATCAGCAAAGATTGCATTACTTCTTACCATCAGGCGAGATCACGGTCAAACACTAAATTATAACAAAAATAAAAAAAAATATCGTTAAGATTTCAGAGTGGATAACGCACCGTTTCGTAGATTTTCATTTGAAATTACATAACTATTTGAATGAAAAAATATCACCCGAAAACAGCAAACTTAATTTTCACACTCCAAAATGTAAATCATGGATATCGAGAAATGCAAGTCAGGAAGAGCAGTACTTTTCGCAAATGTTGCTACTTTTACATATTCCAGAAGTTCTCAAAAGTTTGGTTACAAAACGGAGATTCCAAGTCAATGTATTTATGTAAAACAGTTAAGCTATGAAAGGAGTATTATAGGAGGAAGGGTAGGATATCGTCTTATCTTTATTATTACACTAGATCCGGATGCCCCCTGTTGCTGCTGATAATTTAAAATTGAGAACTTGTTAAACTATTACTTGAGATGCTGCCTTCAATGTTGCTCTCGTAATTCCAAACTTTGCAAAAAAGAAAATGTTCATGACTTAATTCTACTCAGCCTATGACAGCCAACAGTATCAGCACATTGCGCTTTGTTTTCTTTAATAATTATAAACTATTGCTTCACTGCAATCCCGCCTCCGCCTCTAATCGTTGATGGTAAAGAGCGCTAGTTTATTAAGCCTCTTGACATAAAATATTAGTAAATAGGAGGGAAGACGGCAGTTGAGCAAGATGATGCAATTTTAAACCCAACAACAAGACCAACGATGCTGCGCCAGAGGAAAGATTGATCTGGAGACTCTCCACGACCAAACTCCCGACACAACAACATTTGACGCATCGGACCCGGCACACATCGCAACACAACTGCTTAGACCCGTCCTCCGTACGGCTACACCAGACATCACACACGCGACCGAGATTCGAGTAGCCACTCCAGAACTCGTCTGATCCATCGACTATCGTTCCTTCAACAAATATTGTCAGCCCACTATTACTTCAGTTTGCTTACCCTGCAAGCTATATTGGTAACTCGTTCGTTTCTGATTTAATCCTTCAAAGAAACACGTGGTATACCAAGAGTGGCAACCACGGAATAGATGAGTAAGTTGCTCTATGGAGGTAACGCTGTGAAGAACGACCTCCAAATTGTATAGCAGCCCAAATGTCAGTGTTTGTACGTTTCGACCGGGTATGTTATAAAGGGCAGGATACAGTTCTAGATGATCTTAGGCGGATTAGCGACAAGAAGACTTGACCAAGTTTTCCAAACGCTTCCCAGACCAAATTTCCTGACTTAAGTAAGGTTTAACAAGTTCTCAACTTTAAATTTTCAATTCAGAAACCGGCTGCTAAAGAAGGTTGTTTATCAAGGTAATCTCCTTTGCCGCTCGAAGTGGTTCGTGAAGGAAATAGTGATCGGCAAGTGTATGGAAGCTACAAAAGAGTTTCTATTGTCGACAGTATTCCTTTTTCTTTATCTACAGATGTGAGTATGCATAGCGGCTTTGTATGCTCATCCTATTACGTACTCGATAGAACTCCAATAGGGGATTTGGAAAGGTTTTTTATTCTGTTGAGGTAAGAATCGAATTCGAAATCGAATTATTTGCTATTTTATATTTTTCCTTCCATTGGAAATTTTTGTATTTTCTTTCTGTATTAGGGCGTTGTCATATCAATTTGTAATATCTTCTTATTAAGGCTTTGTCATAATTCTGTTTCTTGAAATGGTAAAATAAGGAGTAAAAAGAAGAGTTGAAAAGGAGCCAAGTCCAAGTTGGATTGGTACTATAACTGTTTTATACCATAGTATGCACACTCTGACGAAGAATTGCAACACTGAAGTGGCAATGGGCTGGACACATTGCCCGTAGGACCGATGCCCGATGGGGCCGACGGGTTCTCGAGTGGCGACCACGCACCGGAAGACGTAGCGTGGGTAGGCCCCCGACAAGGTGGACCGACGACATGGTGAAGGTCGCGGGAAACCGCTGGATGCGGGAGGCGCAGGACCGGTCGTCGTGGAGAACCTTGGGGGAGGCCTATGTCCAGCAGTCTTTCGGCTGAAATGATGATACACACTCTGATAATTTTAAGTATCTACCTATCTAAAATGGTTCAAAAGATCTGTTGTGACAGCGAAGCCTTTGTAATAGAGTCCCTTTGGCACCTTTTGGGTACAGAGCCGTAAAAAATCGATCAGTAAATTATTGTTCTAAATGATGATAGTATAGAGGTATAAGGAACACGGTATAAAGTACACTCATCTTCTTTTTCTTCTCAGCCTAAAGATTGCATTGCCATAATCCCCACGCTTGTCAGACGGGTTGGGTATCGCAGTAATTTGTTACTCCACAGGAGAAGCGCTGCTGCCCGCTTCCCTGGTGAGAGTTCCTTTAGCCGCCTCTTACGACACCCACGGGAAGATATGGGATGGTGCTGTTGTTTGCCCGGTACCACACGAGACAAGTTCAGTCATATTCTATAAAAAACAGAAACCTTTCGACCTGACGGCTGTTGTGTCTCGCATGCAAATGCCCAACGGTTGGTGTTGCTAGTTCAAAATTACATCAAATTACTAATTTTCTAGACTGATAATATAATAGATGGCTGTTTATGTATGTGAGCTTAAGTGTTTGTAAATGCACCCACGATGCAGAGGTAATAGGGATGTATCCAAGGTATGAAAATGAAAAAATAATTAGTCCATCTTATAGGTAATAAAAAAAATTAAGATCCGTATTTTTTATGTTGTCGAAGTGACCAAAAATTACTGAGGTATATGTATTAAAGTTACGGAGTGGGGGCTAATTACGTCACGCCGTGGTACAGAATATACCACGGCGTGTCGTCAGGCGACATTTCAAATCAATATATCTTCCTAAGTATTTGAATGAAAGAAAAATAAAAAATAAGTGTTCAATATTTTTTATAAATCTTTCTGATGGACATTAAATTATTTATTAGGATATAACCCAATTCCTAGTGTGGGGCCACGTTTTTTTATTTTTTTTTAAATGATTTATTTACTTCCTATGTGTATGAGTGATAGTTTGTGCCACGAAGTGAAGCTGAGTGGCATAATAGATCCCGAGTTTGTGCCACGAAGCAAAGCTGAGTATTACAATAGCTGTTTGAGACAGTGGCATACAAAACTTTTTCTAAGACCTTGAAATAAATGCAGATAAAAGTTAACAGTGGCGCGAAAATAGCGCGACGCGCGCAATTTTGCTTGTTGTTATAATCCCACAAATGAAAGACAAAGGCAATTCATCCATACAGCCTAATAACATGCGACGTTTAGTCGTGACGCAAATACGCGGGGGGTTTTTTTGGCATAATCATATGTTGATTTTTTGATGCCATAGCCATAAAAAAAAAAAATAATTGTAGTACGGTCTACCCGTGTGAAAATGGTCATTGTAACACGACTGGGCAAGAATGAGTACTATTGAGATAAGACTTATGTGATGTATTAAGCAAATTACCAAATGGTCGTAGAAAAACATAATTTTAAAAGTACTTAACCCAGAACTATCTAATAAATTAACATTAAAATCTCCACAAGTGAGTCGGGTTTGGAGAGCAGTGATGGCCTAGTGGTATCAGCTGCGACTTACAAATTGTGGGTCGTGGGTTCGAAACCCATCAGGCGCTTCACTTTTACTAATTTATTTCATCACTACTGGCTCAAAGGGTAAAGGAAATCATCGTGAGGAAACCGGCATCTCCTGGAGCCAATTACTTCAAAGACATGTGACATCTACTAACTCTCACTGGGCCAGCGTGGTAAATCATGGTTCACTGCCTCTTACCGAAAGGAGGCCAGCGTCCCAAGAGTGGGAACAATATAGGTTTATTATGTATATGATGATAGATTTGTTTGTAGTACAAATGTTGTGTAAAACTACATCCATGACCTTTTCAAAACAATGCTAAAGAAGGTCTGTAATATTATGAACTGCTCCAATAACATTTAGAACGAACTTTTTCCACAAACTGTAAAATATGACTACGAATTTATATCTATGGTTATATTTGTACCAAATTTCAAGAGTCATCGTCTTATTTATTATCGAGTCAGGATTACACCTGGATATAAGTAACCAGATAATGTAATTAACATTAATAATTAATATAATAATAAAACTTTTATTTCGGGCTACGATACATTAAAGAAATAACATAATGAATTTGTAAGAAATACAAAATCAAAATTATTATCCATCTTAATATACAATTTAACTCAAAAAAAAGTTTAATCTTTCCTTGTATAATATTTAATACATTCCAGAATACTAATTAACTACATCAAACATCCCAATGTCAACTCCCATTCTTCTTATTCTACAATCAACTCAGTAAACGAATCAACTTAAGCTCACACGTCCTGTCATTCTTGTTAGCTAACTTCGGCGCGTAATAAGTTTTTAGCGCGTTTAACTTTTCAATGAAATGTAAACTTCATGTCAGTTAGCAAAAGTCCTTATTTGCTTGTAGTTGTCTACGAAGTTGATTCACAGCCATTGTACGTGGAAGTGCCTGATTAATCTGTTTGTTTTAAGTGAGAGTTGGTGTTATGAGGGATTTCAGTTACAGTTGTTATAAAAGTGGATTTCTGAAGTCGTCAGGCTTTACTTTGATATCTAAAGCATGTTACTAGAAATTACGTGAACATACGTTTATGGATTCAAGAAAATATTTAGTAATAGATTTCAATAAAATGACTTTACATCTCTCATATTCGGTAAGTAGGTCCTTATTACCCCCAGATTGGGCTTGTAAATGACCAATTAACGCCCTAGGGTAATAATGTAGTTAAAAAAGCCCTAGGGCGGTAAGTAATTAAAAAAAAAAAAACTCTTCACCCTTTCAAAAAGTTCGCGTACATCTAATCATCATACTGGCAATAGACATCTCATGCATTCAGCCCAATGACAAAAGAGGTCGCCGCTATTCAGCCTTGTCTTCGTATGGGTACCCAGTCATCAATTTTAAATATTGAACGGCGAAGCTCAATTTCGTTCTTGAAAAAATAATCACAAAAAAGATGCAAAAAGGCGGGAAAAGAAAACTTTTCCATTAAATACACTGGTTAACAAATTTTAAGGTTTTGTTAATCCATGAAATGAGTTGTGCTAATTGCGAAAGAATACCTCTAAACATACATTTTGATGTAAGTTTTAAGGTCGAGTTAGCTCGCGTTTTTTGTGGAATCAAATAAAAATGTTTTGACTTAAGATAACATTATATTCATAAATCACATATTATAAAATTTAAAAATGAGTTAATATATTGCTTTTCCGTTTATAAGTAATATGTACAGCCTCTCTCTTCAACGTCCAGCAGTAGTCTGCTAACATAGCAGGACTCCATTTGCCCTGGTATCGCTCTTCCATGCCTGAAATATCCTGGTGAAAACGTTCACCATGTTCGTCGCTAACATCTCCCATATTTTCAGGACAAACGTCCAAATGTGAGTCGAGAATATGTATTTTGAGGGACATTTTGCAACCGAGAGCGTACAATGCTTGGATCATATTCTTAACCAGGTTTTTTTTTAATCTAGTAAAGTAAAGCCGTGCTGTAATAACGAACAAGTCGAAACTTGCGAGAGTGCGGCGAACGCAATACAAGATTAAACTTGTATAGCTCGATAACTCGAGCTAAGACACTTGTAATATTATAACTGATGATTAGTATTCACCAAGTACTGCCTATTTTTGTATTTCATCATTCATGGGCAAAACCATTGTTAACCAGTGATATTTTTTGTTCTTGGGATTTTTTTAGGAAAAAAACATGAGTTCTGCAAGTGATAACGATATGAGCTGCTGGAGTGCAGCTAATATCTTAAATGACAACGGAAGCTAAAGCAGCAATTAACAATATTTTGCCTGAAAATTCTAAAGAGAGAAATTGGAAAACTTGTAAAAATAAAATGTTTTATTCTTGTAATGCCGGTTTTTTTCTACTTACCACACAATCGAGATGTAAAGCAGAGTAGTTAGCTCGGGTGTAAGCATCAATTGCATCCTCGAACTATCTCGGGCTGCAATGGATGCCTTACAGCCCTCGGCTACTAATCTACTATTATTTCTTACTTAAACTTCATATTATGTTTTTATCGAGTAATAAATAAATTTATCATAAAAATAATCAATTAATCTCTTAGGAGTACTTATCTATGTTTTGATATATATTTTAAATAATATTGTTGTATCATAGTTAAAGTGGAAAAATGTCAACTAAATTTCGGAGACTATTGAGAGAAATTGTACGTAAAGTTACAAATGTAGCAGACAGCCCTAAACGTTTAGGTTTACGTTTCAAACTAGCAACATTGATATAACACAATTTAATAATGCTCTTTATTATGAATACAATAAGAATTATATTTGTCCCATTACGTATTTATCGAAACAATGGCCACAACATTTTTTTTTAACATTCCATTTGGCTTAATATATTCCCGGACTTCAAAATTGAGCCAAGCTGCATTTTTGTATTTCGAATTGAGCGCGGTCAACTATATCTACTTCAAAACAGCACAAAATCTCCTTAACCTATCGTTATTTTTATTTTAGACCTTTTTTACATAAAAATGCACGATGGCTCCTGGTAGTATATTTTAGCCAAACTAACACTGCAAAAATATCTTCACACTTTCCGTTTTGAGGAATAAAAATAAGCCTCACCCCACAAGGGATCAAAACTGAGTGATAGAAATACCTGCCGAAAGACGTAGAGGGTATAAAATATTATATTAAAATTGGTACGACCCAGCGACTGTGAATAGTTTTCTTCTCATTATTGATGGATAAAGAGAAAATTGGAACAATAAGATTGTATGCTGAAATGGAATGAAACAATTCTATTGGTGTAAATATTGAGTTTCAATTTAGTGTAGCTTATCCTAACAGTGGGTTTCATTTTGACAGTTCAACGACATTCATTGCAGTGTTCACGTCATTAAGAAGACACGTTTTTCAAACATATGGAGCAATGGATTAGAAATATGCTTCAAAATAATTCAAATCGATATTAATAGATATTAATATTGTGTTACTCAATTAGGGTAATGATCGATCGACCCTATACAGTATGTTAAGAAAACCCTGTCCGACCCATAAGTATAATAAAGGTTAGGTAAACACATGACCAAATATAATATAAAATTTTACGTAATCATCATAGTACCAATACAAATGAATTTTGAAATAATCTTTTTTCCCGCGAATTAATTCCAACTTCCCCGAAATTTGATAATTTTTAAAAAGTGACAACACCGGTATTATTATGAGCGAATAGCGATGCGTCCACATGCCGCGTGCCCTGCCGCCCGCCGCCCGCGGAAGGGTGCTTATCGCACATTTATTAAATTACCTCTTTTTTGCAAAATAATATTTATTTTTTAGGGGGATTTTTTTTAGTTTAGCCCGGTTTTGTATCCATTAGTAGAATCAGTTATCGATACCTAACAACACTTTCACGGGTCGGAAAGGGATTTCTTAACATACTGTATATACAAGACTCTTACCTATTAAACTTAGATTCACAGTGGACCGACTACACCAAACCAGGATATCCGCATTGCGTTAATATTAATGTCAATCAGTCTACTACAATATCACCAAACTACTATCCATTACCAGGCATTAAATTAATATCAGAGAGATGCATTCCCTGGGGTGCCGAATTCCGGCAGCATTTGGTAGTATCCGGATATGTGTACGGATACTATTGTGTGCACCACAACGGTTGCAGATATAGGTATTAAGAGGGAAGTCTAGCGGTACTTTCTCTATACAAACGTATTCCGCTGTTTTCTTCGTGGATAATGCTTGTAGAGCAATTATTGTTTTCCTACAATTTTACACCGTGATTATACGTGCCCCTAACCTTTGATTTTTTCCGAAACTTAATTAATAAAAGAAATACGATACTTCAAAATCGCGAAAAATAACCTATTTTTAACAGACTTCAAAAAGGAGGAGGTTATTCAATTCGACCGTATATATGCTTTTTTATGTTCGCGGATAACTTCGTTGTTTATGAACCGATTTGGATAATTCTTTTTCTATTGGAAAGAAGACATTCCCAAGGTGGTCCCATGATAAGGACATCAGGGTTTGATGGTGGATGACCAGAGAAAACAAGGGCAACTTTCAAAAATCGTAGGGGCAACCAGTGCGTGTGTAAGTTTTTTCATTAAGTATTTTAGCGTCAGCATCCAGTCTAACTGGAAGCAGCTGAACAGTACTTTTCGCAACTAAAAAGTGTAAAATAAATTTTATTTACAAAAAAACAACCGACTTCCAAAAAGGAAGTCGGTGTCAAAAACTAATATACAAAAACCAAAGACAATGACTTCCGAAATTATTTTTCACTGTGTAGTGTTTTTTAGAAGTAGGTTGTTTTTTTTTTTTGTAATAAAAAAATTTACCGTGATGTTCAGATGATTATTAGACCAATATGATAAGTTTTTGACAAAAAAATAAAATAATAGAAGCATAGGTATACTTTTCCTTTAAGTATTAATATAAAAATAATTAAGATCTGTCGTGTTTTGAAAAAGAAAACAGCGGAATACGAAACGTCTTTCAGTCAACGTTTTTGTAGGTAAAATCAGCCTGAGCTGCAACTGTCCTTTTCGCACTTTACCGGGAAAGGTTGGAAGCAGCGTGACGGCAATAGTTTCTTCAAATAACTATTTTCCAAATTACTCGGCACTAGTGTCCCCTCTTAACGTTTCGTACCGAATTTTGCAAGTGAGTGCTAGAGAATTAGAAGTATGTTTAGATAAGAGAGAGGACAGTGGTTTTGTTAAGGCGCGCTAAATATTTACTTACATTTTTAATTCAGTCATAAATTGAAAACTAAAAATTTCCACCATAAAGCTGTTTAAAATTGCAACACCATCTATACTTAGACCTCAGTCAGATCCTACAGATTTTTTCGCACAGGAAATCCGAGATCAGCTAATTTCCTGGGTCTCATTCGTGGATCTAATACAGTCACGATGAGAACACAGTGTGATGCCGTTTCAATAAAGCTGGTCCTAATTTTTTTTTTTTTTTATAATTATAAACTAGCGCTTGACCGCAATCCCGCCTGATGGTAAGCAGTGATGCGATCGTTGATGGTAAAGCGCGCTAGTTTATTAAGAGCCTATTCACTCAGAAAAACTGAGCGAATAGGAAGGAAGACGGCAGTTGAGCGAGGTGATGCAATGTTAAAGCCAACAACGTGTTGTTGGATCAATCTTGTTGGTGGTTGTAGATCAATCTCCCGATTGATCTGAAGACCCTCCACGACCAAACTCCCAACACAACAACATTTGGCGCATCGTACCCGGCACAAATCGCAACACAACTGCTCAGACCCGTCCTCCATACGGCTTCACCAGACATCATGCCGGAACACGACAAAGCGCTTGGCGGCAAGGCTTTGTCTGGTGGGTGGTAAATTCTGCCGGCGGCCGATGTTATGGCCTACCACCGAGAAAATACTATACTATACTATAATTACGCAGAATGTACGTGAAGTACCCTCTATAATTTTGACATGTTGCTGCAGTGTGAAAATATTTTTTGTGTTTGTGTGTGTTCGTTATTGTCATCTTGTACCTTTTATGTATCTGTTTGAATGAGTCTTGATACTTGATACTCGTATAAAGTATTTTTTTTTTAATTTTGCACCTCGTGTTTCGTTTCAATTGACATGTTTGTGTGTTCCCTTGTAGATTGTGAACATTCCGCATTAACGAACATGTTTCAATTGTTCAACAACAGGTTAGATTAGATTCAGCGGACTATATTTTTGATTGGCAGGCGTGAAATGTAGAACTGCGGGCTATTTGAGCAAAATACTATTAGTAGCAATGGGTTTCAATAATTGACAGTTCAATAACATTCAGTGCGTTATGAGCAATGGTTTAGTAAGTAATATGCTTTAAAATGATTAAAATTGAAATTAATAGTGTAACGCGATTAGGGTGCGGGATTGAGAGAACCTATAAATAATTTAGTGAAAGACTTTGGCGAACCAGGCTTACCAAAGGAATTCACACAGACACCGTGCCGAAGTATGCCGAACTGAAACGACGTTAGACGATGCATGGTTTTCAACGTCGCGCCGCTGTGTTGGTTAGAGTGGGGGGTGTTAGGTTTTATTTTCGTTACGGAATTTATTGAATCGGTCGCCGCGCTCAAATCCCGCGATAAAACCTATTCAATAGCTTAAAAATCTGTAATCGGCCTTTGATATTGTATCAATTATTGTGGCAATTGAAATACGAGTTCAAAAGTATGTTATTTTTTGTGTAAACTTCAAAGATCATATTTCAACTATTAATGGCAGTCATTAAAATATCAAACCTTTTTATTTTATTAATTTATTGCGTTTAGACAATAACATCCATCACACATGCGAAGTTAAGCTTATTTACTTACTAACTTAAAATAACCCTGTACACAGCATGTTAAGAAAACGCTGACAGACCCGTGAAGGTGTTGTTAGGTATCGATAACTGATTCTACTAATGGATACAAAACCGGGCTAAACTTAAAAACAATCCCCCTAAAAAAAATATTATTAAAAAAAAGAGGTAACTTAATAAATGTGCGATAAGCACCCTTCCGCGGGCGGCGGGCGGCAGGGCACGCGGCACGTGGTCGCATCGCTATTCGCTCATAATAATACCGGTGTTGTCACTTTTTCAGAAATTACCAAATTTCGGGGAAGTTGGAATTAATTCGCGGGAAAAAAAGATTATTTCAAAATTCATTTGTATTGGTACTATGATGATTACGTAAAATTTTATATTATATTTGGTCATGTGTTTACCTAATATACCTTTATTATCCTTATGGGTCGGACAGGGTTTTCTTAACATACTGTATTAACATTGATAACGCTTCGCTTCGCTAGGTCGAGCTCGCAAGTAGAGTTTACTGTGCAAGCACATATGCAACTTCCCGACATCAACAGTCAGGCAAGTGCCCTTTACACCGTTTTCCTCATACCTTATAGACCAAATGTATTTACTTCATATTTTCGGTTACAAAAAATCCAGTCTATGTTGCCTCAGTAAAAAAAAAACTCATTCTCTTGTAAGATTCGGACGAAAGTCAACAGTCACACGTACGTAGTAGGTAGTCCATACGTTCTCTATAAACTAGTGGCATCTCAAGAGGCCATATAAAGGTTGGCACGAAGCTGTGATGTCCCTTGACATCGACAATGAATTGCTGGGAATAGCACCCTTCGGTCTTTAAGGAGATCATAAATTCATATGACTGACCTTGTTTCTCAAAGTGTTATGACCACTGGGGTCGTGGTTATTGTTGTTAAAATCTGTGCGGTAATGATGTAGATAGCAATGGTTCTCCTGGGTTTATGGTTGGTGGCGAGATAAGGTTTAATTAGGGTAAATAAGGGATAATTTCTACCGCTCAACAGTGTTGCTATCAAAGAAGTTTTGACGGAATGCTATATACGACAGCAGCGTATTCGTCGGAAAGGTCAAAACTTAGGAAATTAATAAGGAAGCAGTAGATTTTCGATAGTACGGGGGTTTTCCTGTTACAATATAATTTAAGTGTGTGTGCTAGAGTGAATAGGCTCATTATAAATTAGTGCTCTTTACCATCAACGATTCTATCACTGCTTACCAACAGCCGGGATAGCAGTTAAACACTAGTCTATAACATAAGAATATCGAATAAAGTTATGACTTATATAATTATTATTAACACAAAACATTACATCTGTATTCATAAAGGGTTAGGACAGTTGTATGCATACTATGCTCATATTTAGAATGTTATGCTTAAGTACCAATCGAACACAAAGCCAAGCCTCAAACTACTGTAGGTGTTACGTTTATACGTAATACAGAGTACTGTAGGTAAGATATGATACAGATCAAACTATTTATGACCAGTTTCATATCATTTGACTTACATTTCATGTCAAGGAATCTCCATTTAGGCATAGAAATGTCTGTAGTTGAAGGCCCTGCTCTTCTCTTGTATTATAAATACTTAAGAAATAAATGACCGAAAACATAACGAATAGCGATTAACGAGTATGAATCAGTAAGTGTGTGTGTATGTGCATACGCTGTGTATTCCAGTATAAGATGACTTTTGACTATACGAAAACCTAATACAATGCGAAGCCAGCTAAAACTGGAAGTAATATAGCTTGATATTTAGCCGTGTGTACTTGTGCCAAGTTTTTGCCTTCAAACTCTTTGGAAGACTCAAATAAACTTAATAAGTTTTTATGTTCTCAGTCGATGAAAAGTTTAACGCATTTAGTTAAATTAACTCATAACAGTTAGAAGTGATTTACGTTTGCTTAAGTTTGCCGAGAAGTGCTGAGAAGTTTTCTTAACAATTCTTCTTTCGGTAGCGTCTCGGGTTTGAAACTTTGGGAACCGTTGAGAACAGCGGTTATTGACAAAGAATGAAAATGCTAAAAATCTACTGTTTGTATAAGGAAATTAGAGACAAAAATAGTGTTACTAAATGAGTTTAAGCTTGTGTTAACAAAGTGAATAGATGAATTAAATTAAATGCTTAAGATTTTTCTTGGTGACAACATAAGACAGCGTAGGCTTAAAATAAAATAAATATCTAGCCCAATACAATACAGGATAAGGCCTATATTTTCCCACACCAGGGATTGTCCTGCAGTAGGCACCTATAGCCTCTCTCTTCTTTTTCCACATAATGCTGTCTTTTACTAGTACCGACCAGTCCTTCTGGTGGGAGTCAACCTCGTCCCACCACCTTTTCGATAGCGATCAGCCATCGAATTGAGTAAGTTTCAGCACACAGCAGCAGCAGTGTTGTAAAAGTCTGGCACTCCCTTCTGCTCCGGCCAGAGCGGGAGACGTCATTTGATGATTTCACATCTAAAAAAAGTATATTCCAGCAAAATAGAGAACAAATCAGGCAGTACAAAGCAAACTTAGAGCTTATTGCTCTAGTTAACCAGTCTGTAGTGTACCACGATAGGACAAAGGCTTACCTCTTAATTTTCCACACAATTCCGTCTCTTGCGAGTGCAATCTGCACTAAGTACTAATAACTACCAGCAAGCTAAGTTGGATGTTTGGACAAAGTTTGGGACTTTCTCCGCGAGCTTTTGGGTAAACTTGGTACGTCTTGTACTATCAAGTTAGAATATATAGGATAGGTAGAATTTGAAACTATGGAAGTATAAGAAACAGGATGTAAAGTTCACTCATCCGTCATAGAAAAGGGGGGATCCTCCGACCAGACGGGTGGACGGGACCAACGGTTGAAGTTGGGAAGTTGTATATATGCTAGTTATACAGTAAACTCTTGCTAGATGCAGAATTTGTGTGACGTCAGTATGACGCGTTGTTCGCATGTAGATGCCGCAGCAAAACTATTTCGATTATTTGTTACAACAGACTAGGTAGTTATAGCATGGCTACCTCACAAGAACAGAGAGCCCTAGAGCCTCGAATTAAACTTTCCAGGGGACAGTTTTTGAAATGGAGTAAAGATAATTGAAAACAAAAGCGCCTGTAAAATGATTTGAGTGAAATAAATGCGAAATGGGTCTCCGTTGTTGCTAAATTGTAAAGGCAGGTGTTTGTGGCAATTTGATGGATAAAAGATTTTTAGGAAAAAGTTTTTTTTCCTCATCTCTATAATGGGTTGTAAAATAGGGGGCCGAAAATTACGAGTCACTTATCTATGTAAATACTTTGTACTAACCTAGAGGGATAAGTTCTGGAATTTTAAGAACGTTCACTCTATCGTCTGCCTATCGATTTTGTAAAAATCGAATTAAACACAAGTGTAAAAGTGAATTAAGTTGTCAGTAGTGCCAATCGACTGGCAGTAGTAGCTGGTATTTTCGCATGGCTAGCTGGTATATGGTAAATAATTTCATTGTTGTTGTGTTTTATTGTGTTCATTATTATACATAGTATTGTAAAAACAACACATGATTTTCATGTGTTTTTTTTAACCGACTTCAAAAAGGAGGAGGTTACTCAATTCGACCGTATATTTGCTTTTTTATGTTTGTTCATGGATAACTTCGTCGTTTATGACGCGATTTTGATCATTCTTTTTCTGTTGGAAAGAAGACATTCCCAAGGTAGTCCCATGATAAGGGCATCAAGATTTGTTGGTGGAAGACCAGAGAAATCAAGGGAAACTTTCAAAAATCGTAGGGGCAACCAGTGCGTTTGTAAGTTTTTTCATTAAGTATTTTGATGCAGCTGAACAGTACTTTTCACAACTAAAAAGTGTAAAATAAAAACTTTTTTTCCAAAAAAAAGCGAACACTACAAAGTGAAAAATAACTAATTTCGGAAGCCGGTGTCAAAAACTAATACATATACAAAAACCAAAGACACCGACCGTGTTTTTTGAAGTCGGTATTTTTTTTTTTTTTTTTTTTGTAAAAAAAGTTTTTTAAATAAACAGACAGCTGTGCTGCTGGAGAGTTTGTTCCGCCACTTCTTCTTGGAAGTGGCGAAGGGCGGGCGTTTTGGGGGACTGTCTTATGTAATGTTGACGTTCAAATGGTGCTGATTCTCAGCCTGATTTGAATAAATGACTTTTGATTTTGAGTTGGATTATCGACTCACTCCACGCTCACTTCAGCTAAATATCCACAGTGAGATTGGTTACAGAATCTGTCAAAAAAGCCTCTATTTTTCAACATTATTGACAAGTTTTTGACATTGTTTGTCGCCGAGATGGGATTCCGATTAGATTAGTTTATTCCGATTAGATTATTAGACTTGAGCCGTGGGCTGTTGTACTGTGTATCGAATATCAATCATGTACTGATTGATACAAATGTGTCTACTAATATTGGTAACAAATCTCGCGTATTGTCACGTTCTTTCATTATTACAACTCAATCCAGTTTATCGTTATTAAGTATGATACTTTAATTATGAAGTATTTTAGATAGACGAGGACTTGTATTTGATATTTGAATGTTTTAATAGGTCCCTATTTATATTCGTTACATTTACTAAACTTTATGTATAGATGTAGATAGGAGCTGCGTCTACCTTCACATCTTGGTAATAGAACATTAAAATGGATCTGTGAATAAAACATTTTATTCTATTACTAGCTGCGCCGCGCGTTTTTACTTGCGTAGATTTCGATATGTTTTTTTTTTCACATGCTCTACTCCTATTGGTCCCAGCGTAATGTTATATTGAACTTTATGCCATTGCATAAGGTTCAATATTGCGTGACTTGCCTTACGTAACATTTAAGCTATATATCTCGAGACCTAGGCATTGTAGAGGTACACTTTCAAAATTCATTTCTAGACCTAAAGTGACCTATCAAACCCTACAGGTTTCTTCAATATTGACACCGAAAGGTCGACATCGAAATTACTAGAAACTCGTCTCCTGTGAAGGACCTGCAACTATTTGCACAACGTACTGGAAATCTAGCGTTATTATTATTATTACTTCTAGACAGATCTAGAATGTTCGGTTAGCTTGCATATACAACGCTATTTTTTGTTTATGCGAAACCTGAAACACGTGTCCAGTATTTTTAAGTAAAGAATCTATGTACAAAATTTCAAAAAGATATCATAAAAATGACAAAGTCATGAGCTTGTCATGTTATGGTTGTCTCTACAAAAATATGGTCACCGCGCCGCCGCCCGTTCGCACCTAAAGCGGCGCGGCGCGGCGGGGCCCTAGGACACGGTCATCACATCGGCCATATCGACGATCGAGTCTCGTAATGAAAACTCATAATATGCCTACTGAGGGGCATTATTCCAAATTTTAAGGAAGTCCACAACCTGCCCCCTAATCGGCGAACGCATTTTTGTCAAATGATTGCGACTAGTTGGCATCAGTTGGGATCGTTCGGACCGCCCATTGGTCCGTTCGGTCCAAACGATCCCAACTAGTCGCAATCATTTGATAAAAATGTGTTCGCCGATTAGGGGGCTGGTCTCAGTCGCAAGTTGTCAAGAAATATTTGTAAGTTTCCAACACTTTGATAAGTTTTTGACATTCGTTGTGGCCGAGATGAGGCCGCGAATAGATTTTTAACTACTGGAGTTGGCTTTAAGCAGCGTGATTCTGTAACAACCTTAGCGTGGAAGCTTAGGTGAAGTGAGCTATATTCCATTGGTGGGGATTGACACTATTCACAGGTAACTTTAAGCTCACTTAAGATCGGCAGGTAATTTACTTTTTTTATAATAGGGTAGTTGACTAAAAAAACTAATTAGTCCGTCAGTTAGATTTCCAAAAAATACTAGACACGTATTTTTCTTTTTTCATATAAACAAAAAATGAAGACGACACGGTGCGTTGAAAACTCGTGTGACTTCACTGCACGCTACACTTTTTAGCGACGAGTGACGTCACCAGCCACCACTCCTGATCTTTGAGGCCTTTTATATTTGATTTTTATTGATAAAACAAAAAACAAATTTTTATTGATAAAACAAAATATACGTATCCAATATTTTTCACCCACCGGACAAAGCCTTGCCGCCAAGCGATTTGTCGTGTTTCGGCAGGATGTCTGGCGACGCCGTACGGAGGACGGGTCTGAGCAGTTGTGTTGCGATGTGTGCCGGGTACGATGCGCCTAATGTTGTTGTGTTGGGAATTTGGTCGTGGAGGGTCTTCAAATCAATCTCTCTTTGGCGCAGCATCGTTGGTCGTGTTGTTGGGTTTATTAACATTGCATCACCTCGCTCAACTGCCGTCTTCCTTCCTATTCGCTCAGTTTTTCTGAGTGAATAGGCTCTTAATAAACTAGCGCGCTTTACCATCAACGATCGCATCACTGCTTACCATCAGGCGGGATTGCGGTCAAGCGCTAGTTTATAATTAGAGCAACAACATTCCTTTTGGAAATTAGAGATATTACCAAAAGGAATGTTGCTTCTAGAGACAGACATAGGCTCTGCTTGCCACAATGCAAGCTTAATTTGTTTAAAAGAAATTCCTATGTCATGGCTATTAAGGTATATAATAAATTACCAAACGCATTTAAAGAACTGCCTTTGCTTATATTTAAAAAGAAATTGATACAGTGGCTAAAAGAAAAACAGTTTTACACGGTAAATGAATTTTTGACTTATGTTGAAAGAAAGCAATGTCAATAATTTTGGTTCTTATTATATTTTATTTATTCTAATTTGAAATTGACTTAATAGCATTAATTTTGTTTTGACATTATAATATCTAATAATTATGGACATTTCAATTATTATATACAAGCTGACATTTTACAATTTGTTTTAGTAGCTAATATATTGTGACGAGTTTAACATTTTTTAATTATATAAATTTAAATATTTGCACACCACGTCTATTGGTAGAATGTAAATGAGACACTTATTTTTATGAACAGCTTACTATTTTGTACACCTACATTCTTGCAAATAAAGGATTATTATTATTATTATTAAAAAAAAAACCCACGTTACTTGATATCGACGCATCACGTTTTCTTCTTCCATTCGCTCCTATCAACCGTCAAACTATCATTCGCTACCTTCTTTTTCATATCATTATTCCTCACACAATCTATCCAACTTTTCTTTGGCCTTGTATCCGTATCCATCCATCAACATTTATATTTATTACTCTTCGTCCATACCAACGCAAATGATTTCCTTTCAAGTTTTATATCTTCTATTTCACAGGGTTTCAAAAAAGCTTTATCACAAACCTCTATTTAATCAACCATTATTACTGTCAAACCACCTCATCCACTCCATAAACTTGCCAATTAGGTACATTATGTAACTTAGCTAAGGGTCACTTTGAATCCAAATAGCTCTACACAGTTATATTAGGCCGTAAAGATTCAAAACTAACCCCTGTGTAATTGGGTGAATATTTTAACTGTTTCGAATAAGGAAGTATTGTAACTATCTACACTGTTTATTTCTCCTTCCCCTTGGTATTCCTAAAGGTGGTAGGCCATAACATCGGCCGCCGGCAGAAGTTACCACCCACCAGACAAAGCCGGCATGATGTCTGGTGAAGCCGTACGGAGGACGGGTCTGAGCAGTTGTGTTGCGATGTGTGCCGGGTACGATGCGGCTAATGTTGTTGTGTTGGGAGTTTGGTCGTGGAGGGTCTTCAGATCAGTCTCCCATTGGCGCAGCATCGTTGGTCGTGTTATTGGGTTTAACATTGCATCACCTCGCTCAACTGCCGTCTTCCTTCCTATACGCTCAGTTTTTCTCAGTGAATGGGCTCTTAATAAACTAGCGCGCTTTATCATCAACGATCGCATCACTGCTTACCATCAGGCGGGATTGCGGTCAAGCGCTAGTTTATAATTACTAAAAAAAAAAGGTTGTTTGTAAAAAAAAGTCTCTCTTAACGATAAGACCGCCCATTGTGTCACCATTAATAAATCTTCATAATTATATTCTGTAATTTGTATATTAAGTATAATCAAAAGCGATGCTAGATTGGGTTAGTTCAAGTCCGCATGGTTGTATCAAGTTTTTCATAATAAGTATATACAATGTAAAGAAAACATCAAATGAATACACTGCAAATGATAATGTATGAGAATATTTTGCAATATAAAAAAAAACTTACATCAAAATTTAAAAAAAAATACAGTTTTTTTTAAAACAAACTAAATATTAGTGATGGGGCAACAACGGATTTTGTAAATCTTTGATTAGTTTTAGTGCCTAAAGTATTGAATTTTTGTCACAAATGATGTTTGAAATCCTATCTATGTACATTTATGTACATAAATGTACATAGATTACATACATACATATGTATAGTTATACTGATACTACATGTGTGATGTTTTACAGCAGTCAAAAACATTTTTTGTAAAGACGATTGGCTATCCATTACATGGCACACACACAACACACACCACACACTACACACCACACACCGCACACTAAACACAACACATCACACACCACACATGAGCATGCAATTAATTTAATATTATCCATGTTATTTTAATACTGTACCATAAAAGTATTGTCCAAATAACGGGTGAAGACACTGACTCCTGTGACACAGGTTAGTACCTGTGTCACAGGAAATAGGGAAAAATAATAAGGAAATAATAACGTGCTAGGTAGTCCTAGCACGGGGGTCAGAGCTTCAAATTAAGTGAAACTCCTTTTTATGTCAATAAAACTTATTATAATTATTATCATTTTTGTAACGGAAATGTATTTATTATAAACATACAGTAAAACCCGCTTAAAACGATTTCTCAGGGACCCCACCAAAAACGCGTCTTAAGCGAGAAAGCGTATTGTGACAGGGAAAATAAAACGAAAGTACTACGTCTTATTATGTATTTTGTTCTTATTATTTTAAATTAATGATAAATTTAATGACGTGTCGTGGTGGCCCAGTGGTTAAAACACCAGCCTCTCATATGTCAGTATGAGTGCGCGAGTACCAATGTAACTTTTCTAAAGTTATATGTACTTTCTCAGTATATCTTGGACACCAATAACTGAAGGTGAAGGAAAACATCTTGAGCAAACATGGACTTTTAAGTCTGAAATCGCCAACCCGCATTGAGCAAGCGTGGTGATTAAGCTCAATCCTTCTCTGTATGAGAGGAGACCTGTCCCCAGCAGTGGGACGATAAATAGGTTAATGATGATGATAATTTTAAATTATATACATTATTTAAAATAATCACTTATTTTGGTTTGACAGAAAGATTTTGATGCATAGATTTTCAACATAATTCAACTTTTGCAGTGCGTCTTCACTTTGGTCCAAAGAAGCAACATAACGTCTGAAGTCATTAACGCTGATAATGACTGGGCGTTTGACAAAAACGGAGTTGACTCATCTAAAGCTTTTAACCATTCAATGAACCGAATGCCGGTCATCCAAGCTCGAGATTGTGCATCATATGTTATGGGGAGCGATCTTACATTTTTGAAATAAAGCAGATTTTTTGCTTTTGCAATCACTAGCAAACGTAACTTTTCTGAACAATCAGAATTAGCAGAGGCCAGGTGGTTTTCAGACTTTACCACCATGACGAGATTCTCCCTTGAAAACATAGGTTTATCTGGCATCAATGGCCTGAGCGCGGGCGTATTAAATGGGATGACGAATCGTATTAAGCGTGAAGAAATGTACGAAAATATGTCTCAAGTTGCAGGGACTGGCGTAAAGTGGTGTATTATGCGAGAAATCGTATTAAGCGTGATCGTATTAAACGGGTTATACTATATCATAAAATTAAAGTTGCTCCTTCAGCAGAGAGACAGAAAAGAGAGAGAGAGCTCCAGAGCATGCTTCTCGTGTGTAAACCAATACATAATTGGTTTACACACGAGAAGCATGCTCTTCTAAATTGCGCAACAGATTAAATGCGATTTAAACCATAAACTAGAGAATTTATTCCTATCGTTTTATGTGTATAATAAATTAATATATAATTAAGAAAAGTGGGTGTTTTATCAACTCATATAAATCATAAAGGGGAAATCGCTTATCTAATGGCAGAAAAGCCTTATGGGGTAAGTGATAAAACCAGCCTAAATTCTCATTGATCTCAACTATCAACGGAACTTAAGATATCACCCTTGTAACGGCTTACCTAAATCCGTGACATTTTAATCGTTCACAGTTTCAGGGTTTATCGGTACGCCTCCTGTTCCAGGGTCTGGCTTCCGGCAATTAACTCGGAACATGATAATTATTGCTAACATTTGAAATACTTCAACGTAGAAATGGGTTGTGAGTTTGGGTTTGAGTCCATCCATGTGAGTGTGGTTTTAATCTTTCTACTTTAGTGTTTGGACATTTGTTCATTGCATTTACAAATGCATTACCTTTATACCGCAGTATTCATAATCTCTAATCATTTACATTCCAATGCCACTTAATCGGTTATATACTTTAGTGAAATGTATTTTAAGTTGATTTTCGAGGGACTATTTGTAACTAAAAGGTTTTGACAAGCTTTTAGTTTCAAAGGAATTTGACCTTTGTTAAGTATAATATTCAGTCTGTTGTTCAGTAACTTGATACTTCTGCCAAATTCTTGATTCAAATATCATTCATAATAATTTATAATTTCTACCGCACAAAAAAAGAAAAATGAGGCGCGAAAATGAAATCAAATCTTTTTCATTGCTTGCTACCCTGAACAATGTTTCATCTGAAGAAAAAGCAGGTTATAAATTATGTATTTGGATTAGTGCCGATCCGGGATAAGGAGTTTACAACAAAAAGGTTTCACTTCCCTGGATATATTTTACGATTATATTGGGAGCTATGGTATCTGTCAGGTCTTATCTGCCTGCCAGTGTTAAAATAATACATTTTATGATCAAACGTTGGTTACTTTTTTAAGAGCGCGATTCTGTTTATTTTTGGCGCGAGTTGTTACGTCTTTTCCTGTAACGCAAATAGATACAAATAAAACTGTTGAGTAGATACTCTTTAGTTTTTATCGTATTTTGCGACGTAATTGGATAGTACACCAACAAGTTCAACCACACACACTTGACATTGGCTGAATGCAAAAACCGTGCGAAGCCAAAGAAGAAAAAAAAAAAAGTTCAACGACATTCATTGCTTTATGTTTCACTTTCTTTAACTGATTAGCAATATCCTTCAAAATGATTTAGATTGTGATTGAAATTTTGTAACGCAATTGGGTTGTATCCTAAAAAATAATTTAATGTCCATCAGATAGATTTAAAAAAAATATTGAACACGTATCTTTTATTTTATTTTTTTCATTCAAATACTTAGGAAGATATATTGATTTGAAATATCGCATGACGTCACGCAGTGCTACAAAATATACCACGGCGTGACGTAATTAACCCCCACTCCGTAACTTTAATGCGCTATATCTCAGTAGTTTTTGTGTAATTTCGACAAAATAAAAAATACGGGTCTTATTTCGACGTGACAACGTCTTAAATTAGGTTGCGGCTGGGAGTCACTTATGAAAAAGTGTAACGCTCGGTAACGTTACGATGAGTCACCGAACTAAAAAATATATTTCTATAGTTAAAATTTGTGCAATTCTTATTTTCATTCAATTCCTTGTTCCTATTGTGCAATTTAATTATATTCATATCAATAAATATTCTACCGAGAAAAAGACGTTGTCACGTAAAATCTTCGCCCGTAAAACCGACTTTACAGGCAACCATTTTTTTATTATCTATAACACGGACTAATTATTTTATTGATTTTCATACCTTGGATACATACCTATTTTGATGCTGGCTATGTACTCGTTAGTGTCCGGCCGAATGTTCAGTTTCGGTTTAGTTTCAGCAAAAACATGAGTTTCGGTTTAGTTTCGTTTTCGGTGGCAAACTTGTCAAATCTACGGCTGAAACCGAATGTGTATTCGAGATTTTTGGCGCGGTGATCGGTCATGATCGGAGCGTGGAAAATCCCATGGGAGCCAATGTTGTAATTTGCTTGTTTGTTTGCTTTTCGTTTTGTTTTGTTGTGGTGGCGAGTTTTCGAGTGATTGAGAGCCTATTCATCCAAATAAATACCTATTGTGAGTATTTTTGAGGCGCAACTAATATGTTTTTATTAAATAAAGGTTCTTATGTTGATTATTATCACTACCTAAATGAAAATGTCGATCACTGCTTATCTTTGTAATTTAAAGATAAAACTATAACGACTGACTGATTAGGTACAACAACGTTTTTTTTTTATTTTTCCCTCAAAACATATTCCCAAAATTGTTCCCAGTGAAATGAAATGAAAGGAAATGAAATAGATTATTAAGCAAGTAGGATCACCGATCACTTTTACACGTCATATGTTTTTTTTTTTTTTTTTTAACTAGACGAAACAGGCATTTCCTAACTGACTACCTCTGAGAAGAAATAGCCGAAACAAACTCAGGGATCATAGTTTTTTTTCAAGTCCAGACATTAAAAATGAGAATGTTTACAATAATTTACCTTATAAATACGCATTTTGCTTAATAACAATGCTGAACAGAGCGAGCAGCTCAGTCCCAAGCTTTTTGTCTTCTAAGTAATCAGTGATTTTATAATACCCCTTTTTGCACAGTACCCTTGGCCTTTATATAGTTTTTAAATCGTTTAATGGGTAAGTTTCGAATGTCCATGGGAAGCTTGTTGTAAAAGTGTATACATTGACCCATAAAGTTTCGGTTTCGGCCTAAACATTTTATAATGAAAACACTGTTGGAAACATTTCAGCTATCGGTTTTCAATAATCACTCCACGCAGATTTCCCCATACCTAAATGACTTTCCGTCACTAATAAAACAAACTAAACTAATTTACCGTACAATATTCCGTGTCGTCACACAACTCTGTCTACCCTGGAACTAAGTTCGAAAATTAACCGCTACGTCACGGAAACGCCGGAAATGAGGAAACGGATCCGGAAGCTTGCCGGTACGTAAAGCCTCCACCACCCAGTCAGCCGACACGTTTGTTGAGCAAAAATGCGGATACTTAACTTTGCAAAATTGAGGGTTAATAAACTGAAAAAGAGAGGTTATGAAACGGAGGCTCAGGTCTCATACTGTCAACTATAATACCGACCACCAAAGTGATTTTTGATCTATAAAGGGTGTATCTGACATCGACGCACAAACGAATAGGTACCATGTATCCAGTACATGATTCTGAACCCCCCAGTGGTGGAATTTTTCGTCGGTTTTTTCCTGATTTAAAAAAAATAATACGCAGTTTTTTTCACTTTAATCGATTCATAATTGCTATACATTTATAACTCAATAAGATTTTAAAGTAAAAAATAATTAATTCGCTAATTACACAAAAAAGCGCATCATAATTTTATTAGTGGCATACGGTATAGCCTCCTCGCGAATTTTGCGTTGCGATGTCAGATACACCCTGTACATGTAAACGCCACAAAGAAACAATGCGTCATACTGACGTCACACGAATTCTACATCTCGCAAGCAGAGTTTCCGTGCAACTAGCATACATACAACTTCCAAAACTCAAACGTTGGGCACGTGCCCACCAGATATAACCCCGTCTGGTTGGAGGATCCTCCCTTTTCTATGGAGATTGACTGAACTTTACTGCCTGTTCCTCAGGCCTCCTATTGATTATTATGGATTTATGGATTATGGATTCCTGTATAAAAGTTATTTATTCTATAGTAGGTTTTTATGTGTCACAGATTTCAAGGACGCATCACATTTAGGCACATTTCGTTACACGAGAGAGAAGAAAAATGTAATTTTCTCTTACACTAACCCCTTAATTTCTTAAGAAGTTATACTTCCATTACGTGTATGGTACAGCATGCACATTTTTTCTTTACGGTCGCTATTTTTTTTCCTAAGTAATAACTTTATTCCTGAATCACTTTAAAAATAACTTCATACCACCATATGCTACAGCAATAAAATGATTATTTATTGCAAAAGGTATTTATTTAATTGAAGAATCACGCAAGTAACATTGAAAATAATAAAGTTACAATAAATTTAATGGAAGCGACCAAGTTCGAGTCTGTACCATTCAAACTGAAACTCGAATGGTTAAAAGAGGTTCAATTATAAATTATTTAGGTATTTGAAAGACAAAGAGATTAAACTAAAAGACATAGGTACATATGCTTCCAGCAACTTAGACTTACCAAACATGTCTAGGCAACGAATACAAGCTCGAATACAAACGCGAATATATAGGCCTTATAACTACAAAGCTGCCGCCATCTTATTGTTCAAAAGAAATAAACCAGTGATATTACCGCACAGTACATAAAGCCCAGCAGTATTTTACTGTACTTTGTACTCGCATCATCCCACTGTTTATTTAGTTAACACCTCTTAAATTTTTAACTAGATTACACTGGTGGAGTTTGCTGAAAGTTTAATCTTTAATTTCATAGATGGCGTTGTTTGAGAGTGAGCCTGAATCGCGGAAGGGAAGTTTACATGTTATAAAGTAATGGAGTTTGGAAAACGGCTACAAACCGGTTTTATTACTTTAAATCATGTTAAAACACTCAAAATTACCCTTTGTTTGGATGTTACAACCGCTGTTCTTAATATTTGACAAAAGAAAAAACTTTAAGAATAAAGTAAGTAGGTAACGAAAACAGACAATTCAAGCCTAGTTCTGATCTCATTTCTGTTTTAATTACTATGCTTACCAAAAAAAATCGTTTACTGAATTTGACAGGTAAGTGACGGCTACTTTTCGCGCCATTTCCACCTTTCCCGCTGTTCGACCAAAAAGGTCCGATGCAAACACTTCAGCCCAATAATTGAAGCGAGCCACTATGTACTGGCTATGTGGTATTAAATCATTATTATCTGTTAAGCATTTCTGTACGAAACAATGTCCCTTTTAATTTATAATAATATTCCATTTATTTCACGGAGTCCAATTTTAATTGAGTTGAAAAGGGTATCGAGTGACCTTTGTAGAATTAATTTTGCGAATTTAGACATTTGTTTTTATTGTTGAGTGTGGTTTGCATGCTTACACATTGTGTCAAATGAGCAACGGGAAAATTAATAAAGGTAAGGCACAGAAGCACAAAATGCTGACAAGCATCGCAGTGGTTCTGTTCTGCATTGGTTCACAGCATTGTGTTGACTGATAGCATTTTACGTGGGTATTGATTAGATGCTTACGCGGCATCTTGTAATCGTGTTTGTAAACGTAGGTATTTATCTTCTTTCTTTTAGCTCTCTCATTCATCACACATCCACACAATACACGGTACACCACACAAGTTCAAAATTCTAAAAAATACACACATAAATAAGTTGATACATATTTTTGTTAATAAATTTATTTGTTTGGAAGAACAACCTATTTTTGTCACATCAAAAATCAATACCGACCGATGCCATGTATGAACTTACTTACCGTACCTACCTAATCTTGTTAGACGAAGGAGACTAGTTTCCTCGACACAGGGAGTCCTAGTATGGAGGCTAGTGCTATTCAAATATTATATTTGAATAGCACTATTTTATTATTATTTCTCGGTGGTAGGCCATAACATCGGCCGCTGGCAGAAGTTACCACCCACCAGACAAAAGTCTTGCCGCCAAGCGATTCGTCGTGTTCCGGCATGATGTCTGGTGAAGCCGTTTGGAGGAGGGATCTAAGCAGTTGTGTTGCGATGTGTGCCGGGTACGATGCACCAAATGTTGTTGTGTTGGGAGTTTGGTCGTACAGGGTCTTCAGATCAATCTCCCTCTGGCGCAGCATCGTTGGTCGTGTTGTTGGGTTTAACATTGCATCACCTAGCTCAACTGCCGACTTCCTTCCTATTCGCTCAGTTTTTCTGAGTGAATAGGCTGTTAATAAACTAGCGCGCTTTACCATCAACGATTGCATCACTGCTTATCATCAGGTGGGATTGCAGTCAAGCAGTAGTTTATAATAATAAAAAAAAAAAATTGTAATGTTTTTCTGAACAATAAAGTTTTTATTATTATTATTTCCTTTATTTCACCATTTACATACAAATTTACATTTTTAAATATTATATTTTTAAATATTATATAAAAGAGTGGCCCACCGGTATCGAGAACATTGTCCAAGCTATCGGCGGTCAGGGCTCCAGAGAGAGGTACCTCCTGACAATTCGAGCCGTGTCTTTCTAGACACGGCTCGCATTGTCAGGAGGTACTGAGTAAGTATAAGTACTGCTTACCAATTTATTATTATTATTATTTTAAAGTTACAGCCTAATTTGTAGATACAAAATGAAAACATAACAAAAAAATGAATTTCTTTATTCATAAACAAGATTATTTTGCACGTCAATAAATATAAAACAATTTCATCAGCTAAAAGCGCCCATCCATTTCTCTATCTCAGAGATTTTATCTGTTATCCTTGGCAATCAGTCACCGTTTGCCAGTACGGTAGCAGTCAGCATCCCTCCCGCTCAAATCTCACAAGATGTCTCGCAAAGGTACGAATTATTTCGCCGAAAAAATGTATGCCCACTGAATTTTGTTTAGCTCCTTATTCAACGACCTTTGATAAATTGTGTACAAACTTATTTTTGTTTGTGATTTATTTTATGGGTTCATTCATTTGAAACTTAGATTTTAGTTTTCCTTTATGCCGGGGGCTACATTAGCGGGCGAAGATTCGTGTCGCGTTGGCGGGAAAAACATCCGTTGTCGGTCATACACGATGTTCTTGTCTACATTGTTTGGCGAAGATTCAGAAAGCGGCCTACGGCGAATATTCGTTGTTTAGTTGTGCGGCCCAGACGATGGAGGAAGCAGTGGCTTTGCATTATATGTCAATAAATTATTATTTATTACATGTTTACAAAACAAACAAAACAAAAACAATGAAAAAAAAATATGCAAAAAGAACGTCAGTCCCTCTTCATAGTCTGGACGACACTGAAGTGACGTAGGTGTGGCCACTCCAGCTAATATTGTCGCGACGAGTCCTTTGAAGCACGCCACTTAAGTGCAGAAGGAAGATTGGAAAATTTGATTTCCCCACTTTTGTATCAGTGCTTCGATGCTACATCGTCTGCGCACAGATACATTGCGTTGCAACGATGTACCCGGCCAGATACATCGCCGTAGCCCCCTAATGTAGCTCCGGCATTATAAAGTACCACAATTGGAGATAATTTATTTACATTACAATCTACCCTATTGGACATAGCGGGATATTGTATAGCCTATGTCCTTTCTCAGGCTCTAGACTATCTGTCCAAATTTCATTACAATCGGTTCAGTAGATTTTGGTGTGAAAGTCGGACAGACAGTCAGAGATACTTTCGCATTTATAATATTAAATATGGATTTCTTATTCAACATAAGTTATGGAGAAGACACTTGTTTTATATATTCTTAATGAAGTGTTCTTTTTGCCCCGTGTGGTGCCGGGCTTAGAGTGTACCAACCTATATCCTCCCGTGGGTGTCGTAAGAGGCTACTAAGGGAACTCTCTCCAGGGAAGCGGGCAGCAGCGCTTCTTCTGTGGAATATCAAATTACTGCGATCCACAACCCGCCTGTCAAACGTGGGGATTATGGCAAACCCCCTCAATGATGCACCCGACACAGCCCAGGCCCCTAGTCCCCGGCAGCTCTGCTATTCCAATCTACGGTAGCGGACTCGGTTACGTTTGGGGGAGGCCTTTGTCCTGCAGTGGACATCCATAGGCTGAAGAAAAGGAAGTGTTCTTGTGAAGCTTAAAAATTAAGGCTAGTTATTCGTAAACTTAACACAGTAAAGCCTTAATGGGACTCTTATGTATAAAGAAACTGAATAAAACATCATATCATTAATTCTGTCTGGTGTTACATGTGTTTGTGTGTTAGACCTTAAATACAAGATATACCTACCCGGCTATCAAAGCTTGCGGCTTACCCGTGTGGAGATCCAATCCCACAGGATCGTACTACCCGGCCAAAAAGTATTATGTCCTAAACTAGATTACAGCCTAACATTCAAGTCCGTTCACCCGTCTTTACGTGAAATCCTAAGACACAAACTTTCATATTTATAATATTACTACCTTGCGACATTTTCCGTGTGAAATTTCTCGATTTCATGATGCTCTGACCTACCGCATCGCATTCCTTACTCATGCTATTACTACATTTTCGCATTATGGACTTTTTATGCTCGGCTCCTAAGGGTTCTGGCATGATATTGAATATCCTGTATCCGTCCTCAAGAATAGGGCAAAATCCAAAAATATTTTTTTATAAATAATTTTGCTAAAATCCGATTGGTATTTCCAAAGATTAGGTTGGAATAAACCAACGAACAAACTTAATCTTCATTGTTAGTGAAATAAGATTATCCCAAATAATTAGGGCTTAGAACCACAAAACAGGACTAACTCCTAGTGGAGGCAAGGTTTTTTTTTAAAAGAAAAACGCAGATATTACCTTACTTTATATTGTTACACAGTGTAATTAAACCACAGTTAATATACAGTATGTTAAGAAAACCCTGTCCGACCCATAAGGATAATAAAGGTTAGGTAAACAAATGCCCAAATATATTATAAAATTTTACGTAATCATCTTAGTACCAAATCAAATGAATTTTGAAATAATCTTTTCCCTTTTCCCGCGAATTAATTCCAACTTCCCCGAAATTTGGTAATTTTTAAAAAAGTGACAACACCGGTATTATTATGAGCGAATAGCGATACCGACCACGTGCCGCGTGCCCTGCCGCCCGCCGCCCGCGGAAGGGTGCATAATGCACATTTATTAAGTTACCTCTTTTTGCGAAATAATATTTATTTTTTAGGGGATTTTTTTTAAGTTTAGCCCGGTTTTGTATCCATTAGTAGAATTAGTTATCGATACCTAACAACACCTTCACGGGTCGGACAGGGTTTTCTTAGCATACTGTATAAAATCATTACACCGGAATTAATTCATTTCATAACAAACTGAAATTCATTTCATAACATTTTATTGACGGCTTTCAAAAGCTTTTAAGGCGATTGGAATTTATCGGATTGTGAGTGCAATAAACTCTGTGTTGGGTTTTAATGGACACATGAGTTTGGAACTGAATGTATGTAGGCGTAAATGTAAACATTGCTGATGATAATCTGGACATGATAACAAACAATTCCAACCTGCATATTAAAATTACGTAAACACTATTCCTATCACTTGGAATAATTTTAAAGCAATACTAATCCATTGCTCCATATGTCCGAAAAATGTGTCTGATTAACAAGGCAAATCACGCAATGAATGCTGTTGAACTGTCAAAATTAAACTCATTACTACTGATAGTGTGTTACTGGGGTATAAATAAAATGAAATGCAATTTAATAATGATAGATGATATTATTGTATTTGGTACTTAACTAATTAAGTTGGCGTTAATTATTGTTTGACATATTTATGAATTCTAAATTGACCTGTCCATGACAAAATTTCTTGACATTTATTATTTTAATAACATCTTTTTCCCTTTTTTATTTTATTTTGAATGAATTTATAAAATTTATAATTAGTAATGTCCAATAGGTAGAGACAAACAATAATTAAAATTGCATGCCTTCAGGCGGATTATGGAGATGCCAAACTATCTTATACAGTATGTTAAGAAAACCCTGTGCGACCCGTGAAGGTGTTGTTAGGTATCGATAACTGATTCTACTATTGGATACAAAACCGGCCTAAACTTAAAAAAAAATCCCCCTAAAAAAATAAATATTATTTTGCAAAAAGAGGTAACTTAATAAATGTGCGTAAGCACCCATCCGCGGGCAACGTGCGGCAGGGCACGCGGCACGTGGTCGCATTGCTATTCGCTCATAATAATACCGGTGTTGTCACTTTTTTTAAAAATTACCAAATTTCGGGGAAGTTGGAATTAATTCGCGGGAAAAAAAGATTATTTCAAAATTCATTTGTATTGGTACTATGATGATTACGTAAAATTTTATATTATATTTGGTCATGTGTTTACCTAACCTTTACTATCCTTATGGGTCGGACAGGGTTTTCTTAACATACTGTATATGAGTGTTAAATCTGAATTACCCATTTTCGCAATAAATGAGTTTGAGTTTGATATTCAAAAGATTTATGAGAGTTGAGTTTTTTTTATTTTCATACCAATTCTTCTCCATAGGGCCGTTTTTATTGCCCGCTCTGGGCGGAGCGGGAGGACGTGTCATACTTTTGACGTGACTGACTACACCCTCTCGTGTTCCTTCGGTCAAGGTATCTCTTTCAATGAACTCGCGTCTCCATAGGACCCTACAACATATTGAAATGGGCGACTAGCGTTCTCTTTCGTGTGACTAACCCCTTTGAGTTTCGAGTTTAATGTATACAGCTGCAATGATGGAATCCCATTTGTTCTAATACCTGTACAAGGAGAAGACACAAGGTGTTTGTGATTATAGCGCAAACAAAGACTTGAAAATGGGTTTATTTAAACCTTTACAATATAAAAAATGCGTGACATTAATTTGCTTGTTGGTGGTAGTAATACTATGGCGGTATAGAATGAAGTAGACTCCAGATGCCAAAATGTCTTTCTTTTCTTTTCTTTCTTTTCTTTAGAGTGAATAGGGGAGCGAGAGGCTTATTGTAACAGTTTTCATGAAAACTAATATATCTTCAGATCTATTGATTTAATTGCTATTAAATAAAGATGAATGGATGCTTTAACTCTTCCTCTACCAAATCAAGTAAAAATAATACCATAACTATTGGTCATTATTTTACAATCAATTATTTTCTAGAAGAAATGCTGTGTTACAACTTACCTTGTGCTTGGGGCAAGTTGTAACGTCTACTGGGGCAAGTAGTAACGACAAAAAAACGACAATAATACTTCTAATCATTTATTCTTTGTTCATTTTTTAACAAAATTGAAATTTTTCTAAAGTAGGTATTATGTAATTCTTATTAAAAATCAACTCAGATACACTTTTTAAGTAATCAACACCTAAAAATCTTTACTTAAACACTACTTATAATCATAATGGCACTTTTAAATCATAGTAAGTAATCTTCATCTGAGTTACAATTAATGCAAATAAAAGTACAGTGTCTCCTGTAACACACCTTACATGTGCCCACATCTTACAAATGATACATTCTACCCAATCTCCTTTATTCGAATCTGTGTAAGCCTCACTACATACAAGACAATACCACTCTTCTGATTCAGATTCTGAATCTGAACATAAAATCGTTTTTTTTTAACTCTGTCCACTCCAGTTTTATTTTTTGTTGATTTACCTTTGCCTTTGCCTTTCCCCTTCCCTTTAACAGCTTTACTGCTAACTTTTTCCTTTAGTTTTGTCATCTTTTTTCTGTTTTTTCTTAATTTTTTCCTCATATTCCTTTTGTAAAGCTTCTTTTTCAGGAGTGTCCATCATTACTGTAGATTTTCTTTTGCGTCTGCTATTTGTATTAGTTTTTTTTGGTGGTGCCTTTGGTAGAGGTCTAATCTTCGATGGCGAGAAAGTTTTTTGTAGACCGGAGTAACTCGGATTTGGTTCGTTCGCAGTTTCGATTTGGCTTATAATTTCTGTGGTGCTGATATCTAATTCCGGTGCAGAATCCAATAGTTCTGGATTTTCAAGATTCAACGAGAAATTGTCTGTGACGTTTTCGACATCTGGCTCTTGGGTAGGATTTGGACAATCAGTAACATAAAATGGCGCAAGTCGGAGTCTTGGAAAATATCAGTATTCAAAGGCCATACACCAGAAGCTTTAAATCCACTCATAATATTAAAACATGACGTGTAAAAGTGATCGGTGATCCTACTTGCTTAATAAACGATTTCATTTCATTTCATTTCTTCTGCAGTAAATACTTGTCTAGGCTTATCATAACCAACTCTTAAACTTTCATTCTTTTTCTTTTTCTTTATGCATCTATAAAGAGAGACGTGACATAATCCGAAAGTCTGACTAGCATTCCGAATACTGCATTTTTTTTTCTAAAACTTCAGCTGCCGCACTTCTTGACTGTGTGTTGCCCGCTATGACTTTCTTTTATACACCCTCATTCTAGAAGATGAAAAAAAAGTAGGTATCTAGATCATAACTTGGGGCATGTTGTAACACGTTACAACAAGCCCCGGGATTTCGTTACAACTAACCTCATGGTATGATTTTTAACATTTATCAAGATAACTATTTAAACATTTTAGCAATGTTAAAAACTGTTACACATGATTAGAGATAGATAAATTTGAATGTAAGTAAGATATAAAAAATTTGAAATTAGTCGATAATAATAACGCAAACTAAAATTTTACGACAGTACAATTTTATATTACCTGGAAAAAATGAAGCGCGTGCACACTCCCACTTACTGCGCCGAACAGCGGGACAATGGCTATGACAATATGATGCGTAGCGGTTTATAGGATTATAGAGTCAAAGAAATACTTTAATAAAGTTTAAGATCGTAGTGAAAAGAGCCTGTTACTACTTACCCCTGTTACAACAAGCCCCTCGCTCCCCTACTACTTCAACTCTTCAATGGCCTCTGTGGTTAGATACCACAATTTTGCCAATACCACGTGTACCACAAATTATAGAAATTCTTTAAAAAGTTTATTTCACAATAATGGCGGATATCGCCAATGACAGTTGAAAAAACGGCCGCGTGAGCCGACTACAAAGAGATTTTATGCAAAGCCATGATGTAGCCACTATGCTGCGATATTTCAATGTTCTTTATGAATTATTCACTGAATGCATTTTTTACTACATAAATCACGCGCTTTTATTTAGTAAACGACACTATAAATAATTTTAAAAGTCCAATGAAAAATGCGCGTGACACTCATCTTAGCTTTCCTGACAAAAACTCTGCCAAAATGTCAAAGTCGAATAAAGTGAAGCTTGAGCGAAGTATGACATCAAAGTCATTGATGCAGAGTGAAGTTGTTGCAGAATGAATGTGTCGTAGACACAAGGAGTATTCCTTAGCTGTTCTGTCAGTTCTGGGCCACAATATCGATTGCAATTAACGAAAGTAAGAAAAAATAATACAGTATTTAATTAACATATAAAATAATATTATCATTGAAAATTTAAGATAAAACAAATAAAGTATAAATTGTGCTAACACCGTAAGAAAATTTGTTAAATAACATCAAAATCCTTTTAATTTCAACTTCGAAAGACAATTAAAACACTGAGTGACAAGTTTAAATTTTGCTAACTGAAAATCCAATTAAACTTTTGCTAAATCCGATCTCGAAAAGCGAAAAGCAAGCTAGCCGCCGATGGTCCAGTGAAAAACGTTAACTATGAAAACCAATAGTTTTTTTAAGGTTGAATGAATGAAAAGTAATTTAAACTCTTGCCCGGACTATACTCAAACAAACCCAACTTCACATTACGTCACAATAAGGTCCTTGATAGGGCATGATGACTTAGTGATTTCGGTCCCGACTCACAAGCATACTTTGCGTTCCCAATTTCGACACTTGCCGACAGTGGCGTCAAAACGGAGAAGAAAAATATCGTGACGGTATGTTCTAGATACAAAAAAAACGGAGACATACACCAAGCGACGTTGTCTTGAGTGGTATATAATCAACCACTACCTCGAGGTCTATGCCTCAGCAGTAAGAACATTACAGACAAATTTTATGTCCCTCTACGCCAGGTTTACCATGAGTTTACTTTACGAGACTCGATAGTCGATATCGAAAGCGTTTGACTCATCGATTGGCCTGCTTCAAGGTTTAAGAACTCTTAACGAATGAGAACGCCAAACGCGCTCGATATCGACGATCGAGTCTCGTAATGAAAACTCATGGTAGTTACACTGGAAAACGAATCCTCATTTTCTTTTCGAACTTGACCTCAAATAGCATTTTTCTTTTGACCCGAATATAAATAAAATACGTAAAATACAGCAAACCTTCGTACGGTAATTTGTATAGGGTTGAATGGGGGGCGTGAACCTGCCTGTCCCCGATGGGAGGAGGGGGCGACTTAGCGCAACAGTTTGGCGGTGTAAGAGGGTCTCAGCCGGAACTGGGTGGCGTGTTGTAGCGGCTTTCGGTGAATTTTGACTTGTTGGCGGGCGAGTTAGGCAGGTTTATACGGAAGGATGCTGGGATCTGTATGTTCCTGTTGCAGCTTAGATTCGCCGAAATTGGTGTTTTCATAAGAGATATTGAAGTATTATTATTCTATATAAAGTGATATTATTAAAACTCACAAACAACACACAACAGCAGGATTTAATTTAATTTTAATTGCTTTTTGGAACATGTGGAGTATATTGAAGTAACATAATAAGACGTTGCGTAAAACAGTAACAATGATTGCAAATGCCTTTTAACTAAAATTACTTACTAGAGACAAACAGCTAAAGGCACAAAGAAGTGAAAAAAAAAAAAAGTAATCCTTATTTTTTGAACAGGTATACTTTTGTTTACAATCGAAAGCGTATCCAACCAAATACTATAATGTGTTTAGCGCTTAAAAGTTCGATCTTAGTTTGTACGATAAAACGAATTTCAGCGCTTTATTCGCTTTAAAAGTGCAAGCAACACAACGCGCTCGAGATTGCGAAGGTGGATCATTGTGGTCATTCATTTTATTCAAAAATATTTTTGCGGTTAAGCTCGAAATACACAGCCAAAGCTTGGACAAAAGATCTGGAAAAGCTGTTTTTGTCCGGAATAAATGGAATTTGTGAGAAAGCTTATAGAATAGAATAGAATACTCTTTATTATGTACACCATATAGATTACAGAAACATAAATATAAAGATTTTACAATGGGTGACATATCGTGTTCCGGCATGATGTCTGGTGAAGCCGTACGGAGGACGGGTCTGAGCAGTTGTGTTGCGATGTGTGCCAGGTACGATGCGCCTAATGTTGTTGTGTTGGGAGTTTGGTCGTGGAGGGTCTTCAGATCAATCTCCCTTTGGCGCAGCATCGTTGGTCGTGTTGTTGGGTTTAACATTGCACCACCTCGCTCAACTGCCGTCTTCCTTCCTATTCGCTCAGTTTTTCTGAGTGAATAGGCTCTTAATAAACTAGCGCGCTTTACCATCAACGATCGCATCACTGCTTACCATCAGGCGGGAATGCGGTCAAGTGCTAGTTTATAACTACAAAAAAAAAGAGCGATCTTTTACAGGTGTTTCATAGGATTTTGGATTAAGAATTTATGACATAGGTACTTTACGCACTACAAAGTTTCCACGTGATCACAATACCACAAAGGCTCTCTTCCCTTTGCACAAGTTAAAGTTCCGCAGCATTTTGAGAAGTTCATTAAGTTTAACTTGGTATCTGTCAGCTCTTGCCCGTGACTTTGCGATCCAGGATGAAATGTAGCTTATATGTATCTCTTCAGGTCAGGGAAAAGTTAAATTTCATTAAAATCCTTATATGGTTGTATTTTAGAACCAAACAGCCAAAAAATCTTACACTTTATAATTGTAGTTAAGAAATATTTACTTGTAATCAGGAAATTGCCGAAATATTGTTATTACACAGATTCTTTGTTTGCATTCTAAAATAAGTAGCAGAACAAAATTGACTACTACACGATCGTCAATTCTACCATGCATATTTTACTATTATTATCGTATTTTAGTATAGTTCTTGCAATTTACGAGCGCGCGTGAGTCTTGCTTGTGGTTTGTTGTGTACATGCACAATGCGTTAGTGTGTGTGCCTGACGGAGCGTTCAGTAGCGAGCGGTCGCCCGCTCAGGTCAGTTGTGCTTATTGTTTTTACGTCGCTATCCGCCACGAAGTACCGTCAGCATGTCAAATACCGATAAAAAGCGAAAAATTATTCGTAGTGAGATGAGTTATTTAACCTTTCGTATACGAGGTGGGGTATGTCATACCCCAGCTGTAGAAAAATCATTGCAATTTTTAAACGAAAAAGACGCGTAAGTTGGTTTTCTCAGTAGCTGTAAATGCGACGTTGCCGCTCCGATCCGTGCAAAGCATTTAGTCCGGCGTCTGCCATAGATCGTGTGACACGTACGTAAAGTGCGCTTGAGTATCACACACCCCACCTTGTATGGCGCGTCACCCCAAAAGGTAAGCGTAACTACTTTTGTTTTTGAATCATTCATATGTTTATTTCGGTGTTTAACGTGATGAAATATTGTTTTCAGGTAATAGTTTAACTAAAACATGTCTGGGTTATCAGAAGAAGATATATTACGATCACTAATAGGAGAAGACGATGATGACATTGAGTCAGAACAAGAATCGGATGGTGATGCAGATCATATCAGTGCTACATTTATAAAAAATAATTTTAAAAAAATGGTACATTTGTAAAAAATGTAATAAGCCTAAATGTATGGAACATGCAGATTTTTATTGTCAAGACTGCGGAAACTTAAGTGATTAAGATTTGATTAATTATTGTTTGTTTTTACTAAATTGTTAATGTTTAAAACTAGTTATATTGTAGTCTTATAAATTAAGAAGACTGATTCTAATATTATGTGCCATTTGATTTTAGTCCTCAAGAAAAGGTTTAATAGATTATAGTTAGAAGAAAAAGTTAAGTTTTTGTACTTTTATTAATAAAAATCTATTGTAATGTAAAAATAACATTTGTTTTACTTAATTCAATTCATTATTAGATATAAAAACATATTTATTATTATTTAACAATCTTAAATATCAATTGTGCTAATTTTACTACCTTTCATGTTTGGTGGTATATCAAACCCCACCTAGTATAGCATGATGAGATTAGTCACCTCGTATACGGAAGGTTAAATATGCATTTATAGCGTTAATTTAATATTAAACTATTTGTATGGATCAACGATCATGAACGTTGTATTATCTTGATTATTTGTGGGGTCGTGCAATTATCGCCCGAGTTTTTCATTTTCTTCAAGAATATAATTTCATGAAGGCGAATAATAATGATAATTGTGTCCTTTGGCTAACGTAAGAAAACGAACCGCCGAAGCAACAGGGGTTAGTGATCGTACTGTAACTTCTATTTTGAAAGAAGAAAAAGAGATGCCCTCTACATCTGCCAAGTTTCTTTCACCAATGAAAAAACGTGTTAAAGACGTAACAAATTTGATTTTGATAATTTCGACACTAATTTGATTCGAAGTTCAATTCAAAATTATTACATCGAACACAAGGAAATTCCAACTTTAAACAAAATTCGGTCAGTTCTCAGAGAAAAGATAAGACTTTGACGGGTGTCTAAGCACTTTACGTTCATTGCTCATAAAAATTGGTTATAAATGGCGAAAGATTAGCAGTAACCGACGAGTATTACAAGAAAGGCATGATTTACAACTGTGGCGTTTAAAATATTTGAAAAAGATTTCTCAGTGCCGTGCAGAAGGACGTCCTATTGTTTACACTGACGAAACATATGTTTTAACGTCACACGTTCGACAAAATACATGGGGCATAAAGGATAAAGATACTCCATTTATGAAGAAATTAGGTACTGGGAGCCGGTTTATTATAATGCACGCAGGTACTAAAGATGGACTCATTCCAAATGCCTCATTGGTATATAAAGCATCCTCCACAACTGGAGATTATCACTCAAATATGAGTTTCGGAAATTATAAGAAGTGGCTAGAAGAGAAGCTTATGAAAAAATTTGCCAGAACGGGCAGTTATTGTGATGGATAACGCGTCCTATCATAACGTCCGCAGCAGTGAAATTCCTACGTCCAGTTCAAGGAAGAGCGATATGATAAAATGGCTAACTGATAACGGAATTTTATGTGACGAACTATTAAAAAAAATCGAACTCTATGATTTAATAAAAAAATAATAAACATCGTTTCATAACATTCAAAATCGACGAAATAGTTAAAAGCAAGAATTTTTAAATATTACGTTTGTCGCCCCATCACCCTGAGTTGAACTGTATCGAAAATATCTGGGGAATTTAAAAAAATAAAATTGCAACTAAAAATATCGGGCAAAATATGACTATTTTACAAAATTTAATAAATGAGTGTTTGAACGATATCGACAATGATACCTGGCGTAAAACTTGCAAACATGTCGAAAAACTTGAAGGAGAATATAGAAAATATTTCGATTTGGATTTCGAGTTAACGATTAATGCAGAATCAACTGATAGCGACACTGAAGAGTTTGAAGATAGTAACACTTCTGACGATGAATAATAATTAATTTTAATAAAACTTACTATTAAAATATTTGTTTTATTATAATTGTTGGTTTCAAAGAAAAAATAATTTTAACATTGATTATTTGTATGCTAACCGTAGCGCGTCTACGCGCACGCACACATTTACACGTATACAGATACGACTTGAACACAACTAAGAGCCACGCGCGTTCGTGAATTGCAAGAACTATACTAGCTTTCCGCCCGCGGCTTCGCTCGCGTGGAATTCGGTTATATCGCGCTTTTTATATTTCCCTCGGTAGGTATGTTCTTTCTCAGGGTCTAAAGATTGTCTGTGCCAAATTTAATCAAAATCGGTCGAGAGGTTTAAGCGGGAAAGCGTAACAGACAGACAGACAGAGTTACTTTCGCATTTACGATGGATTTATATCTTTATTTTAATTTTAGGACATGTTTTAGCCCAGTAGTTTTTTTAAATAATATAGAGATAACACGAACGCTTAAGTGGTGCTCATTTATTTTTACCAAACTTTTCTTAATCTCCAACAGACAGAACAGCAAGTGCTAAAATTCGTAATGATGCGTTACCCAAGTAACTAAATCTAAATCTAAACTAAATACTTTGCCTGCACAAATTAATGTAAGGTAAGGTTGAAAAAAATATGAAAAGCTTTGAAAAAAATTTAGCCGCTCACTCGTAGTCCAAAGAGTTAGAGACAGACAAACAAACAAACAAGCAAGCAAACATACAAGTGAAGCTAATAAAAAGCAAGAAAAAGATGGACTGAACATTTAGTTTCCTTTATGAACAATCGAGACTATTGTAAAATTGTCATAACATGTATTCTTCGGATGAAATTCATCATATTCTTGGCTCTTAATTATCTTGCTTAGTCAGTCCCCAAATAAATAATATTCATTAGGAGTTTTATTGCGAATGTTTTAAAACCAACCAAGAAATATATGTTTGCTTACCTAAAATACAAGCCTTATTTAATTAAAGTTCGGTCCTACCCTTATTAACAAAGAACAATTACCATGTACACAGTCTAAGAAACACTTAAACAGACAAATTAGAAACATTGTTTTCTAATGTAATTGTTTTACTCTGTGTATACATCTAAAATTTAGAATTTCGCAGAACGCTTCTGAAATGTTAATAAATTAATTTCGTTCCAAGATTAAAATGTCATTAAACCTGCAAGGCCTGGGACAGCGATTTTCAAATTTTTTGCATTTAGGTAACCTAAAAAAAAGATTATTATTTATATACAAAACGTTAATTTGTTGTGAAAAGTTTTTTGTTTAAACTTAGAATTGTTCAGCTCCTTTTATGTTTTGGAAATAAAGCTTAAAAGGAGATTTCGTCGATTATAAAATATAGAAAATTAGTGATTTTCTATATTTTAACTACTGCGAGCAATACGTAAGTTGTTAGTCGTGGTGGCCTAGTGGTTAAAACACCAGCCTCTCAAGTATGAGTGTACGGGCTCGACTCCAGGTCAGGCAAATACCAATGTAACTTTTCTAAGTTAAATGTACTTTCTAGGTATATCTTGGACACCAATGACTGATTACAAGGTGAAGGAAAACATATTGAAGAAACCTGGACTTTAAGTCTGATGCCAAACCGCATTGAGCAAGCGTGGTGATTACGCTCAATCCTTCTCTGTATGAGAGGAGACCTGTGCCCAGCAGTGGGACGATAAAAAGGTTTGATGATGATGAACAATATGTTATTAAAATTGAAATCGAAGTGACAATCTCTCTCTCTCTCTCCTCTTTAACTTCATTTAGAAAAAAAACCATGGACTATATTATCATATAATTTTGTATTAATGGAATTTTGTTGCTTTATGTATACAAAAAGTATTGCCTGAATTATCCCTACACTCTAAACAGGCACTTCTACATTGATGCCAATCACGACATGTGCTATTCTCTCAATGTTCGTTCTAATATCAGAGAAAAAACAAAAAGATTTACACGTGCAGCCGACAAAGGTAATGCACTCAGCAAAGAACAATTCGCTTGAAGTATCTGAATTTGTAGCTCGGATAGTAGAATGCTGTCAGTCGTTAGGGCAGCATCAATCAGCGTGAGATGTACCGTGAACAGTTGAGAGTGACATACAGATAAGCTGCACATTTTGAATTTTAGTTGGAATGTTTCTTTTCTATGGAAATGCGATGTTTTAAAAATGTTTTGTAGATAGGTACATTTTACCTGTGTTTTAGCGTTGTTCAAATATATTTAGGATGGGTCATATTCCGCTCCAGTCGAGATAATATCGTGTGATCATAAGGCTTGTGCAGCAATACACTGCTATAACATTTTGATGGCCATTGACAAAAAGCGGGACGTTCACTTATGTCATGTTACATAACGCCTCTGCACTTTTGAAGCTAACATTAATCATTCAGCCAATAACCTTAGCAATGCGACCGATCTATTTCATTACATTGTCATCATTATCAGCTTTTATCCCACCCAATTTATTTATAGCAGAATATTTCTTTTTATAGATTTCTTTTATCTATTCAAACTTTCCTTGTTCTTTCCAAACTCTTATATCATCTACTTTCATATTCAAAACTTTCCTCATGACATTTTTCATTACTATATCAAGTTCATAGTCACTGAAACCATTCCATTACTTTGTATGAAAAGCATATAATTAAATGGATTCCATCATTAATCATTTACGTAATGTTTATCAAATATCTTTCCATAAAACCAATAATTAATTAAGGTATCCATTAGACATCGTACCATCACATAATTAATTTGTTAAGTCAGTCAGAAGAAACATATTTTATTTTTGGATTTGAAAGGAATATTTACCGTGATAATTATTATGAAGAGTATTTCTCCCACGAAATAAATTTATATAATGAAATTTTTTCAAAGGTTTAATGACGAATCTTATTACGATTTATTTTCTGTTCTACATTATCTATCTAACATACGTACTTACTATGTTAATTGTTCCGAGTTCTTTTTTATTATATCTTATATCATAAATAGGTAGGTAATATTGTGAGTTTGTATGCAGGAGTTAATCTTCATTATATATTCCATTTTCGCTTAGGATATAAATTTAATGCGAATGCCGCGAACCTATATTAATAAATTTTGAAGCTGTCTTGAGACAGCTCCCAAAATATTTATTAATTATTTTCAGTTAGGTAAAATACTTACAATGTACGATAATAAGAATAATTTATGTAGCAAAAAGAAAAGCAAAACAAAAGCAAAAGCCTGTAACATTAATAAGATATTACATTTATACTCAATTTTTGTGAATAGTGGAGCCTGAAGCCGAGATAATCCTGTGATATAGGGACGTTTGAGATTGATTTACAAAGTCAGGGAAGTTAAAACCATCCAAACAGTCTCAATTTAAAACAGAGGCTTCTAAAACATCAAAATGTTCAACTAAACAACAAACTATTGAAGATGAGCGTTCTAGACTATCTTATAAATGCTTAATTAGAAGCGTCTGCTGCAATGTTAGTAATAAATCAGGGACTTAGCAAGAAATTCGCAAATGGCTACATGATACATTAACTAACTCTCAGTGTAATGCTGTAATGTAAAGTAATACATGTTCTATTTAAATGTTCATAAATCTCAGAGTAACATAAAACAAGTTCATTTGTTTTGTATTTGAAAGTTTGAGAAGCACTTTATGTTTGTATTTCATTTGTACTTTATTCGTCAGTGCTTTTACAGAATAGCTTGCGGAGTAAGCAAACGTGAAGAAGTGGCAGTGGGTTGGCCATGTTTGCTAAACCGACGCCTGATGGAAAAGCCTGGAGATAGTGTAACGCAGGGTTTCTTAGCGTGGGTTCCACGGATCCCCTAGAGGTCCATAGTAGGACTACCAGGGGTCCGTATTAAATCAGTCTGTATATTTATTTAAGCTGATTTTCAAGCAAAAGATCTTGGTCAAATTAGGCAATTTTAGTCTCTCCTTATCTATCTTATAATTTGTGTAATTATCAAGCGTGCTATATCAGTTCTAATAACATTTGCTACTACGTATTATCGTGAGACACTCAAGGACACAAATGACACTCGTTGAAGACAGCGGCAACTGCAAACGTCGCCAACAAGATGCCGCTTGTACGTACTCATATCCTGGTAGCTCCATGTCGCCACTGCTGTCGACGCGTGTCAACGACTGCAGCAGCTCTGCTGTTGACGCATGCCAATGATCCGTATGCACACACAGCCGCAGGGTGGATGGTGCCTTGAAGGACACGCCAGCGTAGTGGGACAAAAAGGTATGTCGGGCTAACGAATTAATTTTAATAAAAGTTGCTCATTTGACTTATGTAGTAGTGGGCAAACGTTATGTTGTAATGGCGGCACGTAGATGGAGTCGTCTTGGAAAGTGAGGATTGTCGACAGGTCACTTTGCTTTGAAGCGCGGACCAGGGCGCTTTTGTTGTTTTTGCCAAGATTGGAGGGTATATTTACACTTCGTGCTTTAATTCAAAACTCATCTACGATACGGAGCCCTTAGCATGTCGTCGTCAGGTATATATGTAGGTACATAGTTTGTAACAGCTAGAAGTTGATCCTTGAATAAAACTATGAAAAATTCTGTATTTCCTCTGCATTTTCCGTCAAAAATTGTTACGTATGCGGACAAAATTGGATTGAATATTTTATCAACAGTTTTGGAAGGACGCGGCTCGACTGGCCTGGGGTCAAAGGTTCACGCACACTAGAACATAACGTGCAACAGGCATCCTGTTGAGCATTATGTACGGACGACAGCAGATCATGCTACCCCAAACTGTCAGAGATTTTCTATCAACCTTGAGCCTTAATGCTTTAAAGGTAAAGTTGAAAATCTAATAAAGAAATCTGACAGATTGTTGTAGCTTGATGTGATGTCGTCTGTACAGGTGTCCTTTACGTTGTCACTTCTTTTCATCAAATATGTCTGAAAATTACATGGAACATCTACCAACCCGCTCTGGGCCTGAGTGATAGAACATGGCCCACTCTATTGCTGTGAGAGGAGGACTCCTGGGAGGAGTGGGAATCACATAAGCTGATTATATTAAGTTATGTAAGTAATTAAATATGTATCTCTTACAGGAGCGTAATAACTTTGGCTACTGACGTTGAGTCAACTTACAGTCTGCATGAATTCCCACGGGCCACATTTTGTATAATTACGCTTGGTTCATAATAATTGTAAACTATCAGTAATAGTTGTCTATTTATAAGCTATAACTACACTTAGTATTAAGTAAGCCTGTGATGATAGTTGCATGTGTTATATAATAAATTAAAAATAAAAATTCATCTACTCGGCATGTCATCATCATCATCTCAGCGTTAATTCCAGTCGCATCCGAAGCTTTTTCAGCTTTGGAGTCTGGGGTCCGCTTTACCAGTCTAACTGCTGATTTTGGCTAAACTTCGATATTTTCCGTGAAGCGACTGCCTTCAGACCTCCACAACGCGAAGGCGATATCGAAGCATTGCAATTAGACCAATTGTTGGACTTTTGAGCGCTCCAACAACCCGTAACGACTGCCATTAGATGTTCGTATGGCAATCGGGACCAACGGCTTAACGTGCTTTCCGAGGCACGACCAGACCAGTGCAAATATTCATATTCATGCATACAAATATTTGCACTGCGCGGGGATCGAATCCGCGCCTCCTTGCGCAGCGGCCGCCTTCGCTACCGCACATACATCTACTGGGCATGTCTTGGAAGCAAAAGCTTCGAAGACATGTGACATCAACCAACCCCCACTGGGCCCGCGTGGTAGATTACGGCCCACTCCCTTTCATCAAGAGGAGGCCTGTGTTTCCCACCTGGAAACATTATAGGCTGATTAGCCTATAATATTCCCACCTGGAACACAGGCATAATCTTGTATGTTATGTATATTAGGATTAGGAGTTGCTAGTGTCACGTAATTGTATCCAAACTATTTTAGGACTTTAAGTGCCAATCCTCACTTAACTTAGTAGGTACGTCTGCAACTAGCCTCTACTGGTGACTTCGTCCCGGTGAAATTCTTGTTACTTCCGACGCGGGCAGGTGATACGATGGAACGGAGTTGCCGTGCCATCACATCACCTGCCCGTGCTATGTGCTTCCTTTCCATTTAGCAACCTTTTCATTTATGCTCGGCTTCTAAGGTTCATAGGGTCATATTATAATAACCTATTAGCCTTCTTCAGGAGTTGGACTAAACATTTTTTTGTTTAAACTTCATCCCACACTAGGAATTACTTCTGTATCGAGAATGCATTTACAAACATTTTAACTCAAATACGCAAACAGCCAGACCAGGAGCATATATTTTGTAGGTCATACAAACAACTGTTCCGTGCGGGAATCGGACACGCAACAAGCTGTACAGCAGTCAATCGCTTAACCACTGCACCAATCGTGCCTTCAAAGCACGAAATATACAAAAAATATTTTTGCCAAAAATAATTTTTCAAAGCCGAAGGCAGGTAGTTCTGGAACTACAATAATCTCTGGAGAATATAGCGTTAAAGTAACAAATAGTACACTTTGTATCTTTGGTATTAATATAGGTGATAATATAGACTAAACAATTATAGAAGAGTAATTGTCACAAGAATTTCAATACTATTAACTGAGTAATAACCTACACGTAAGCAGTTTCAAGAACTTCTGTGAACCAATCTAACTATAGTAATGAAGGCCAGGCTATCTAAAGCCAGGCTTTAGTGCTTCGCTATAAAACGTGGCCTCAGTATCTCACGCCTTTCGAACGGTACGACTCAGTGGACTGGGAGCTTTATGGTCCCATTTCATGACTCTATTCATCACTTCAATTCATTGCTTCGGGCTCGATAAGCCTTTGTCCCATTCCACCTTTCATTGGTTAAAAACCTTTTTTAATTATCAAAATATAATAATACCAAGTTTTTCTTTCATCTTTATTTTATTTATTAGGTAAAATTTATCTCCTTTTTCAGAAAGAATTAAAAGGGATCTTTTATCGTTAAAATTATGGTTTTATTAAATGATTTCATTCTAAAACTTGGTTTTAAGTTATTGGTAACACTTTACCGATTCAAACAGACTCGGTTGGTTGGATCTGTTTTGATAGTTTAAATGTGTATTAATGTGCCAATAAACGTTGCTTTCTTTCCTTTCTTGCTTATATTTATTTATTTATTTATATATAATTCATTGGAAACCAAAAACATACATCGATCAAAGTACAGTCAACACAACAGAACATACAATGAGCCGTATAACACAGGATTAAAATATAATTACAAGAGCAGTGTGGGGGAAAGCTAAGATGAGTGTCACGCTTATTTTTCATTGGACTCTTAAATTATGTAAAGTGTCGTTTACTAAATAAAATCGCGTTATTTATGTACTAAAAGTGCATTCAGTAAATAATTCATAAAGAACATTGAAATATCGCAGCATAGTGGCAACAACGTGGCTTTGCCTCAAACCTCCCTCGTAGACGGTTCACGGCCGTCTTTTTCGATTGTCATTGGCGATGTCAGCCATTATTGTGAAATAAAATTTTCAAAGAATATCTATTTTTATATGAAATTGCCACAAAGTCATAACTATTGCCATACTACAAAACAGTGCAGTGTGTACAATTAATTAATTAAAAAGTTTACCTTAGAATTATCTTGTATCCTAAAAAATAATTTAATGTCCATCAGATAGATTCATAAAAAATATTGAACACGTATTTTTTATTTTTTCTTTCATTCAAATACTTAGGAAGATATATTGATTTGAAATGTAGCATGACGTCACGCCGTGGTACAAAATATAGCACAGCGTGACGTAATTAGCCCCCACTCAGTAACTTTAATACGCTATATCTCAGTAGTTTTTGGTAATTACGACAAAATAAAAAATACGGGTCTTAATTTTTTTTATTATCTATAAGACGGACTAATTATTTTTTTTATTTTCATACCTTGGATACATCCCTATTAAAACAAGATACGTGTTTTTACAATAATCAAAAAAAAGTTTCATTGAACCAACAAACCGCCGAGGGCGTGAAGAAGTTACTTTCTCGATACATTTTGAAAAACAAAAATATATACTCATTTATTTCTCCTAAAGAAAATCTTAATGTGGGTGTCGTAAGAGGCGACTAAGGGAACTCTCATCAGGGAAGCGCGCAGCAGAGCTTCTCCTGTGGAATAACAAATTACTGCGATCCTCAACCCGGCAATGGAATGAAAGCCTGGGGAAGGCCTTTGTTCAGCAGTGGACTCCCTATTAAAAAAAATATTTAAATTAGACTTAGAATTTGCACTTTTCGTACTTTAACAAAAGACGATAACGCCCTTTAACGCCAGTCATTCACTGATCTGATGGCTAATGATCCCAAAATTCAAGCAACGAGCATAGAAAACAAATAAGTAAATCTTAGGGGTTTTTGACAGGAAAGCCATGATAAGTGTCACGCGCATTTTTCATTTTCATTTCATTTTACTTTTAGAATTATTTATAGTGTCGTTTACTAAATAAAAACGCGTGATTTATGTATTAAAAAGTGCAGTCAATAAATAATTCATAAAGAACATTGAAATATCGCAGCATAGTGGCCACAGCATGGCTTTGCATCAAATCTCCTAGTAGGCGGCTCACGCGGCCGTTTTTCAATTGTTATTGGCGATATCCGCCATTATTGTGAAATAAATTTTTTAAAGAATTTCTATAATTTGTTACGCGTGTTATTGGCAAAATTGTGGTATCTAACCACAGAGGCCATTGAAGAGTTGAAGTAGTATTCACTCTAAAGAAAAGAAAGAATGATCTCAACTACTGCGACACACCTCTCAGTGAGACGAGCTGTCCTCGTCCCTACTACCAAGGAACCATAGTTTCCGCCTACGTTTTCCTTCAAGTTTTTGTACAGAGGCCGTCTAGGATTCAATCTAACCTATAACTCATGAGTTGCGACCGTTAAACCAGCTATCTATAACGTTCCCACTGTCGGCTTCCTCTATGTAACAAAAACCCTGTTGTTCCTTTCAGGGACATAATTTTTTATTTTACCTACAAGCACATCATTAATGAAGTCATATTTAGAAAACAGTAATCATTGTCTAGTCGAGGGGTCACAATCAAATACCTATTAAAACCGACAAATTCGATTTTTTTTTTAGAATATCTGTTTTTATAAGTTACATAAATTGGCGGGAACGTTATACTTATGTCTAGTTTCTTCATGCAGTATTGCAGAGCTAAGAAATCAGTTACAGATTATAAATGTTAATAATTAAACATTTATTTTAATTATTTTTGTTGAACAATTTTTATAAATTACTTGCTTTATTACGATTCTTAAAATGTAGGTTGAAGGAACAACAGGCTTGTTGTTACATATTGTATATGTCACATGTCTTAGATATTATTTTTCTTTCACCGTTTTAAGAGCAATGGTGATGAAACTATTTACGCAAAGTAGAATACCTGATCGCCAAACTTAAGACCTACCACACGCAAATCGCGGACGATACCATTAGGCCTCCGCTGCTGGAATTAACAATACCAAAACCTATACAAATTTTTGTATGTTCGTGTGTTATTCGGTTCGCACAAGACCCATTTTAATTACCCAACACACTATAACCATCATCATCATCAAACTTTTTATCGTCCCACTGCTGGGCACAGGTCTCCTCTCATACAGAGAAGGATTGAGCGTAATCACCACGCTAGCTCAATGCGAGTTGGCGATTTCAGACTTAAAGTCCAGGTTTCCTCAAGATGTTTTCCTTCACCTCCAGTCAACGGTGTCCAAGATATACTTAGAAAGTACATAGTATAACTTTAGAAAAGTTACATTGGTACTTGCCTGACCTGGAATCGATACCCGCGCACCACGACTTAACTATCAATTCACCATTATAACCATCAATTGGAAGCATATTGCTAATTCATTGCTCCCTGTGTTCAAAAACTGTGTCTGCTCAACAATGTAAGTAACGCAATGAATATTGTTGAACTGTCAAAATGAAACGCATTGCTACTGATAGTGAGTTACGCAATTACCCTGCAGCTTGAATAAACAATAAGCGATGGTAAGCCTGCCCGTTTGATGTTAACATCAAATATTCACGCGCGCACAAAACGCTTTTACGTGGGGCCACAACAGTGACTGTTGCGTTTAAACTGCGTGTACCCTTTCAAGTGGTGTGCGAAAATTCAATTCATAAAATATAGGATTATTTCTTTAGTGCTACTTTTCTATTTAGATCTAAAAGGGACGTTAAGACTAAAATAATCTCAGTATTTACTAATAAAGCTAAACGGTTTCTTTGAAAACATTAAGTAAGCAGTAGCGCATTAGTTTGTTGAGAGCCAGAATAGGCTTGAAGAGACTTAATGGGAAGACCGCCGCAAGCAATTTGTTCCAGTACCTCGATGTACCCGATGTAAAAGACGAGGGGAAACGCTTCGTCCGGATTACAGTGAAGTTAACAACGTAAGGGTGAATACTCTCCATACGACGGGTCGTCTGATGATGAATCTGTGATGGCGGAATTATGTCACGTAACTCAATGCGCGAGTTTTGGCGGGAAAGTCAAGCTGAGTGTCACGCTCATTTTTCATTGGACTTAAGAGTAGTAAAAAGTGCATTCAGTAAATAATTCATACAGAACAGTGAAATATCGCAGCATAGTGGCCACATCATGACTTTGTCTCAAACCTCCATCGTAAGACGGGTCACGCGGCCGCCTTTTTCGACATGAACAATTCATTACGTGACATTGGCTATATGCACAAACCGTGCGAAGCCATAAAAGAAAGAAAGGAAAGGAATTCACTGGGCGTACTTTTCAAAATGCATCCTATAGAACACGCAAGGCTGGTCACCCTACGCCTGTGTTCCAGGCTTTGGAGATTGTTCTTAACCAAATCAGTACGCCTCTAAACTGAGCCCGAAGTAGCCAGGTGGATTTTGCTGCAGCAGCCCAAATGTGGCTTCAGAACTACAGCTCTACCTACACACGAACGGATCTGCATTTTGTATAACATTAGAAGCGGTCACGGTGGGAAGTATCGTCGGGCCTTTGTGTTTACGCAGTCTCCTGGTCGCAATTCTTTTCCGAATTCTGAAAAGCAGGAGCTTAGTCTCAGCTGTCTATGGCGTATCTTAATTTGATAGCACTAAACTTAAAAAGAACGCACTGAACTTCAATTTAGTTGAGTTTGTGAATAACAGAATCGGCACACGCTATCGGATTTTAATACTTTTTGCTTTGGATAGCCCATTGAAATGATTGAGGAAGCTATGCAACACTTCGAGTTCGATTGGCTCCTTAACAGCCCAACAATCACAACGCGAGAAGGCGATACGATGCGATGGTGGAATGTAACCACGTCGCGGGCAGAAATTAGTCTTGTATTGACTAAGACAATGTAACATGATGTGATTTGAAACTGTTTTTCATACTTAAAGGCGTTTTGGCGCCAGTTTCATTGAGAATTTATTCTTAAGTATTTTTCCATATCTATATATATAAAAGAAAGTCGTGTTAGTTACATCATTTATAACTGAAGAACGGCTATACCAATTTGGCTAAAAATTGGTAAGGAGGTAGCTAAGAACTGGGAGAAGGACATAGGATACTTTCTATGCCGCTCCCCGTCGTTCCTGTGGGAATAAATGAGCTTCTTTGTTTCGACTTCTCCCACGCTTTTATGCTACCCTGGTAACTTGAACGTCAAAAAAATATGCACAATAAACCTTCTTTCATGTATTATGATTATTTGATAATGATGAATGAATGACGTTTATTGTTTCGACTTCTCCTACAGTTTTGTGATACCCTGGTACCTTCCACGTCAAAAAAATATGCACAATAAACCTTCTTTCATGTAATTATGATTATTTGATAATGATGAATGAATGACGTTTATTGTTTCGACTTCTCCTACAGTTTTGTGATACCCTGGTACTTTGCACGTCCACAAACTATGCACAATAAAACCTCTTTCATGTATTATGGTGATTTGATAATGATGAATGAGCTTTTTTGTTGTTTCGATTTCTCCTACACTTTTATGCTACCCTGGTACCTTGAACGTCAAAAAAATATGCACAATAAACCTTCTTTCATGTATTATGATTATTTGATAATGATGAATGAATGACGTTTATTGTTTCGACTTCTCCTACAGTTTTGTGATACCCTGGTACCTTGCACGTCAAAAAATATGCACAATAAACCTTCTTTCATGTATTACGATTATTTGATAATGATGAATGAATGAGGTTTATTGTTTCGACTTCTCCTAAACTTTTGTGCTACCCTGGTACCCTGCACCTCCACAAAGTAGGAAACACGTGTCCAGTATTTTTAAGTTGATAATATTATGTACAAAATTTCAAAAAGATATAATGAAAAACCACAAAGTTATAATAAGCTTGCTACGAGTATTCTACATGGTTGTCCCAACATAAATATGGTCAACGATCCGCGCGCGAGCGAGCGCGGTGCGTTGACCTCTAGCGTCAGCTGTTGCGCGCGCACAATACCTATGATGATGTATCGTAAGCTGCGTGACGCACTCGGTAACTACACTGTAACAATTTCTAAATGTATTTGGGACAAAATATAACATGGTGTCAAAATTATTGGAATCGATTCAGTTGCTTATTCACTATCTATATATATAAAAGAAAGTCGTGTTAGTTACTCCACTTATAACTCAAGAACGGCTCCATCGATTTGGCTGAAAATTGGTAGGGGGGTACCTAAAAACTAGGAAAAGGACATAGGATACCTTTTATCCCGTTCCCGTCGATCCCATGAGAATGAATTAGCTTCATTGTTTCGACTTCTCCTACACTTTTGTGCTACCCTGGTACCTTGCACGTCCACAAACTATACACAATAAAACTTCTTTCATGTATTATGATGATTTGTGATAATGATGAATGAATGAGGTTTATTGTTTCGACTTCTCCTACAGTTTTGTGCTACCCTGGTACCTTGCACCTCCACAAAGTAGGAAACACGTGTCCAGTACTTTTAATTAATAATATTATGTACAAAATTTCAAAAAGATATAATGAAAAACCACAAAGTTATAATAAGCTTGCTACGTGTATTCTACTTCGTTGTCCCAACATAAATATGGTCAAAGATCCGCGGGCGAGCAAGCGCGGTGCATTGACCTCTAGCGTCAGCTGTTGCGCGCGCACAATACTATGATGATGTATCGTAAGCTGCGTGACGCACTCGGTAACTACACTGTAACAATTTCTAAATGTATTTGGGACAAAATATAACATGGTGTAAAAATTATTGGAATCGATTCAGTTGCTTATTCACTATTTATATATAACTCAAGAACGGCTGAACCGATTTAGCTGAATATTGGTGTGAGGTAGTTAAGAACCCGTCCCCGTCGTTCCCGTGTGACGTGACATAAGACATGGTCCAACTCATTCAAAATGTAAGTCAGCAATTCATATACCAAAAATGGTATAACAAAAAGCAAATGACAGCTGAGCATATTTAAAAAAAGTCTAACCACCGGTTGAAGCAATCGTTTAAAGCAAAGAATATAAATACTCTCTGCTGGTTTAAAGTTTCTAATAAAAAACTACAAAGCCAACTTCAACTTCAAAATTTCTAATATTGTATTGCTGTGCCATTTATCATCAATAAAAATATCATGCCGTGACCAAGACCATCAAATCTTTCTCGACAAAGCGGTAATGCAAGAGTAAATCGAAACATTCTGAATGAAAGCACTGAAGAAGAGCAAGAAATTGCACGTGCAGAGCGCCGCCTTACTATGACTCGACTTCGTGCTTCTCACTCACAAGAGCAAAGGGAGGCGGCAGTCCGTGAAACTGTTCCGTTGACAATGCGAAATCGGCGAACAAACCTCAGAGATCATCATCATCATCATCAATCTTTTTATCGTCCCACTGCTGGAGACAGGTCTCCTCTCATGCAGAGAAGGATTGAGTGTAATCACCACGCTTGCTCAATGCGGGGTGGCGATTTCAGACTAATAAAGTCCAGGTTTCCTCTAGATTTTTTCTTTCACGTTCAGTCATTGGTGTCCTAGATATTGTACTTAGAGAGTACATATCACTTTAGAAAAGTTACATCGATACTTGCCTGACCTGGAATCGAACCCGCGCAATCATACAAGAGAGGCTGGTGTTTTAACCACTAGGCCACCACGACATCTCAGAGATCAATAGCTAGATAATTTACGAAGCACAAGTAGAAATTCATTTCTTTCACATGGTGCTACACTAAATAAATGACAAATAAAAAAATCATAGAATACTTTTTTTTTTATTTACAGTGTTCCTAATTTAAAAAGTAAAAAATGTGATCATGTGATATTTATTGCCTTTAAGGCGGAACAAAGTTCGCCGGGTCAGCTAGTACAATATATTAAGAAAACCCTGTCCGACCCATAAGGATAATACAGGTTAAGTAAACACATGACCAAATATAAAATTTTACGTAATCATCATAGTACCAATACAAATGAATTTTGAAATAATCTTTTTTTACCCGCGAATTAATTAAAACTTCCCCGAAATTTGGTAATTTTAAAAAAAGTGACAACATCGGTATTGTTATGAACGAATAGCGATGCGACCACGTGCCGCGTGCTCTGCTGCCCGCCGCCCGCGGAAGGGTGCTTATCGCACATTTAATAAGTTACCCCTTTTTGCGAAATTATATTTATTTTTTAGGAGTTTTTTTTTTTAAAGTTTAGCCCGGTTTTCTATCCATTAGTAGAATCAGTTATCGATACCTAACAGCACCTTCACGGGTCGGACAGGGTCTTCTTAACATACTGTATATTCATCTGCATTATTTCCACTTCTTGGACCACAAGCCAGTCAGCCAGCCAGTCCTAACGAGAGCAACTCGCACTGGGTCCGCGCGATAGAATAGATGCGGGCCCAGGTGCGGTTTGGTAGATGTCACATCATTTTTAAGAGTTGTCGGTTTACTCATGATATTTTCATTCACTTTTAAATACTTAATACTCCATATTTTCTTTTTTAAAATGTTCTGGGACCAAAACGTAACTGGCTAAGTGAGTTTATTATAAATCAAAAGCTATTTATTCAAATTGATGCTGATGGCATGATTGGATTGTAACGGTTTCAATTCCAACAAATTTGTGTGTGGCCTACAAATAGTTATTCCGGGCCTGATTGAAGAAGTTCCTAGTATTAGGCAACGTATTTTTAAATTTAAAAAAAAATTAAGCTGAGAATCCGCAGAAGAACCAAAGTCACCGACATAGCTCTTCAAGTCACTAAGCTTAAGTGGCAGTGGGCAGGGCACATTGCTCGTAGAACCGATAGCCGATGAGGCAGTAAGGTTCTGTAATGGCGGCCACGTACTGGAAGACACAGCGTAGGGAGGCCCCCAACAAGGTGGATCGATGACCTGGTGAAGGTCACGGGAAGCCGATGGTTGCGGGCAGCACAAGACCGGTCATCGTGGAAAGCCTTGGGGGAGGCTTTTGTCCAGCAGTGGACATCTATAGGGTGAAGAAAAAGAAGAAGAAAAAGGCTGAGAATCAGCACTTTTCGAACGTTAATATTATGTAAGTCCCCAATACACGCACTTAACACGTGCTATCTTTTGTATGTGGACCTCTGCCTAACCCTCCACGCACTAAAGGCATGATGTTATGTCCTGTTAACAATAGCTTTTTAACCAACTTCAAAAACGAGGAGGTTACTCTTTACTTAATTCGACCCTATATATGTTTTTTTTATGTTTGTTCGCGGATAACTTCGTCGTTTATGAACCGATTTTGATAATTGTTTTTCTGTTGGAAAGAAGACATTCCCAAGGTGGTTGGTAAGGACATGAAGGTTTGATGGTGGAAGACCAGAGAATTCAAGGGGAACTTTCAAAAATCGTAGGGGCAACCAGTGCGTGTAAGTTTTTTCATTAAGTATTTTAGCGTCAGCATCCAGTCTAACCGGATGCAGCTGAACAGTACTTTTCACAACTAAAAAGTGTAAAATAAATAATTTCGAAAGTCGGTTTTTACTAGTCTAGACTCTTACGTCGAAAATCTCATCACACACCCTGTGGAACACTTCTATATTAATGTCTGTAATTTATAATATGGTGTACATAATAAAGTGTTTTCTATTGTATTCACACTAAAACGGCTACGCTACATACCTACATATCTTTGAAAAATAATTTCCATTACTCAAAATTCTCACAATGCAGGATCATTAATTTCGTCCGAGTGCGTCGGCAGAGCCACAAGTCGTTACAAAGAATTATTTTTGGGAAAATATCAAACTTAACAAGTTAAGGAGAATAATAATTTTGTGGAATTTAGCTTTTATTGGAATTGTCACCATTTTTGTAAGCTTTACCCAATTATGATTGGTTCTGCTTCCAGTTTCACCAGAATCAGCTGAATGTTGCAGTATTATACATATATAATTTGTAAAGGAAAGCCTGTCCAAATATATAGTATAAAATTTTACGTAATCATCATAGTAACAATACTAATGAATTTTAAAATAATCTTTTTTTCTCGCGAATTAATTCCAACTTCCCCGAAATTTGGTAATTTATAAGAAAGTGACAATACCATGTTGACGGTATTATTATAAGCGATGCAATCACGTGCCGCGTGCCCTGCCATCCGTCGCTCGCGGATGGATTGCCTGCCGCACATGTGGTAAGTCTTTTTGCGAAATAATATTTATTTTTAGGGGTAATTTTATTTAACTTTAGCCCGGCATTGTATCTATTAGTAGAATCAGTTATCGATACCTAACAATACCTTCACGGATCGGACAGGGTTTTCTTTACATCTATACTAATACTAACTGCGCCGCACGGTTTCACCTGCGTTTTTTTTTTATATCCCCGCTTCTATTGGTCGCAGCGTGATGTTATATAGCCTTAAGCCTTCCTGAATTAATAGGCTACCCAACGCAAAAAGATTTTTAGATTTTTTTTTTCATCAAACACATGCGTGTGGGATATCTATGGATAGGTCTTTAAAAATGATATCGAGGTTTCAAAAAAAAATTTTTTTTTTCTAAACCGAATAGTTTGCGTGACAGATGCTTCCAAAGTCAACACGCCTGCCTGTGATGTGGAGGCCCCGGGTTCGATCCCCGGCCAGGTCATGATGGAAAACGATCTTTTCCTGATTTGCCTGGATCTTGGATGTTTATCTATTTATGTATCTATTATAAAATATAGTATCGTTGAGTCAGTATCCCATAACACAAGTCTCGAACTTACTTTGGGGCTAGCTCAATCTGTGTGATTTGTTCGTATATATTTATTTTATTTATTTATTTCTAAAATAAGAAAATGAAAAATCTAAAAAAAAAACATATGATGTACATTACTATAAAAACTATCAACGAAAATTGTTTTGAACGAGATCTAGTAAGTAGTTTTTTTAATACCTCGTAAATCGTAAACCGCTTATTACTGAGTAATCTTTCATACAAATAACAATTTCATACACAGAAATCAATGGTAAGGAACCCTTTGTGTTTGGCCGTTTTTTCAAATCGGACCAGTAGTTTCTGAGATTAGCGTGTTCAAACAAAAAAACTCTTCAGCTTTATATTTATACCAATCTATAAAGCTGAAGAGTTTGTTTGATTGAACGCGCTAATCTCAGGAACCACTGGACCGATTTGAAAAATTCTTATTGCGTTGGATAGCCCATTAATCCAGGAAGGCTTTAGGCTATATAACATCACGCTGCGATCAATAGGAGCGGAGCATAACTAACTTCACGCGAACGAAGTCGCTGGCGGCCGCTAGTATTGTATATAGCGACTCCCTATCTGACCTCTATGACCCAGTTAATAAATATACGGATACAGTTTTGTGATCTAACTTTCGGGCTTATGCCGTTGCGTACATATTCAGTCTATGTATAATGTGAAAGGGAGTGGGCCGTCATCTACCACGCGGGCCCACTGCGAGTTGGTGATGCGTAACGACTCTCAATGGTAGAATAAATAAAATAGGATACTCTTTATAAATCATCATTATCAACCTTTTTATCGTCCCACTGCTGGGCACAGGTCTCCTCTCATACAGAGAAGGATTGAGCGTAATCACCACGCTTGCTCAATGCGAGTTGGCGATTTCAGACTTAAAGTCCAGGTTTCCACAAGATGTTTTCCTTCACTTTCAGTCATTGGTGTCTAAGATATATTTAGAAAGTACATATAACTTTAGAAAAGTTACATTGGGACTTGCCTGACCTGGAATCGAACCCGCGCACTCATACTTGAGAGGCTGGTGTTTTAACCACTAGGTCACCACGACATTTGCTTTATAAATAGCAGACATAAATATAGAAAGTTTACAAAAGCCTACACAACATAAAAGCGATATATTATAGATAAACTTTGGATGGTTAAAAAGGGGCGGGAGAGACATATAGTAGGTAGGTTGAGTACTCTGAAGTGTACCATACATGACTCAGAGCTCCACTTTCCTCGGTGGTAGGCCATAACATCGGCCGCCGGCAGAAGTTACCACCCACAAGACAAAGTCTTGCCGACAAGCGGTTTGTCGTGTTCCGGCATGATGTCTGGTGAAGCCGTACGGAGGATGGGTCTGAACAGTGTTACGATGTGTGCCGGATACGATGCGCCAAATGTTTTTGTGTTGGGAGTTTGGTCGTGGAGGGTCTTCAGATCAATCTCCCTTTGGCGCAGCATCGTTGGTCGTGTTGTTGGGTTTAACATTGTATCACATCGCTCAACTGCCGTCTTCCTTCCTATTCGCTCAGCTTTTCTGAGTGAATAGGCTCTTAATAAACTAGCGCGCTCTACCATCAACGATCACATCACTGCTGATCGACTGCACCCCGCCTGATGGTAATCAGGCGGGATTGTGGTCAAGCACTAGTTTATAATTATTAAAAAAAAAAACTTTTTACTTTCTTACGTTGTGACCTTTGGATTCCACTATTTCCGAACCGGCTGACTTAGTTCAGATCTCACAAGTGCTATGGAAAAATTATTATTGCTGTCATTTTCAGCTGAATTGAAATTTCTTCTTCAAAGTAACGCCTTTCTATTACAGTAATCATTCATTACGTAAAATGGTTAAAGAATGTTTTTGTCACATCAAAAGGCATGATGCGGCGATGCGACGAGATTCTGGTGGTTTATAACCGACTTCAAAAAGGAGGAGGTTACTCAATTCGACCTTATATATGCTTTTTTTATGTTTGTTCGCGGATAACTTCGTCGTTTATGAACCGATTTTGATAATTCTTTTTCTGTTGGAAAGAAGACATTCTCAAGGTCGTCCCACGATAAAGACATCAGGGTTTGATGGTGGAAGACCAGAGAAATCAAGGGGAATATTCAAAAATCGTAGGGGCAACCAGTGCGTTTGTAAGTTTTTTCATTATGTATTTTAGCGTCAGCATCCAGTCTAACCGGATGCAACTGAACAGTAGTATTCACAACTAAAAAGTGTATTTAATAAAAACTTTTTTTACAAAAAAAAAAAAAACAACCGACTTCCAAAAAACACTACAAAGTGAAGTCGGTGTCTTTGGTTTTTGACACTGACTTCCGAAATTCTGTTCTTTTTCTTTTGTAAATAAAGTTTTTTTACAGAAATTGTTTAGCTGGTGTCGCGTCATTATTGTTGCGTAGTGAAGCCGTACGGAGGATGGGTCTGAACAGTGTTACGATGTGTGCCGGATACGATGCGCCAAATGTTTTTGTGTTGGGAGTTTGGTCGTGGAGGGTCTTCAGATCAATCTCCCTTTGGCGCAGCATCGTTGGTCGTGTTGTTGGGTTTAACATTGTATCACATCGCTCAACTGCCGTCTTCCTTCCTATTCGCTCAGCTTTTCTGAGTGAATAGGCTCTTAATAAACTAGCGCGCTCTACCATCAACGATCACATCACTGCTGATCGACTGCACCCCGCCTGATGGTAATCAGGCGGGATTGTGGTCAAGCACTAGTTTATAATTATTAAAAAAAAAAACTTTTTACTTTCTTACGTTGTGACCTTTGGATTCCACTATTTCCGAACCGGCTGACTTAGTTCAGATCTCACAAGTGCTATGGAAAAATTATTATTGCTGTCATTTTCAGCTGAATTGAAATTTCTTCTTCAAAGTAACGCCTTTCTATTACAGTAATCATTCATTACGTAAAATGGTTAAAGAATGTTTTTGTCGCATCAAAAGGCATGATGCGGCGATGCGACGAGATTCTGGTGGTTTATAACCGACTTCAAAAAGGAGGAGGTTACTCAATTCGACCTTATATATGCTTTTTTTATGTTTGTTCGCGGATAACTTCGTCGTTTATGAACCGATTTTGATAATTCTTTTTCTGTTGGAAAGAAGACATTCTCAAGGTCGTCCCACGATAAAGACATCAGGGTTTGATGGTGGAAGACCAGAGAAATCAAGGGGAATATTCAAAAATCGTAGGGGCAACCAGTGCGTTTGTAAGTTTTTTCATTATGTATTTTAGCGTCAGCATCCAGTCTAACCGGATGCAACTGAACAGTAGTATTCACAACTAAAAAGTGTATTTAATAAAAACTTTTTTTACAAAAAAAAAAAAAAACAACCGACTTCCAAAAAACACTACAAAGTGAAGTCGGTGTCTTTGGTTTTTGACACTGACTTCCGAAATTCTGTTCTTTTTCTTTTGTAAATAAAGTTTTTTTACAGAAATTGTTTAGCTGGTGTCGCGTCATTATTGTTGCGTAGTGCCTTTCTTCGGGGCCTTTAATTGACGACCAGTTGCACTAGATTAGGTAGAATATATCCTGTAATTCAGGTATTCAAGGCAGACCATTAACACAGATAATAAATTATGAAGCTCTTTCCGACTCGTAACTCGAATCTAATTCGGCAGCCTATTTTTTTCCCTAAAGGGATGTAAACAGGCTAAAAGTTCTACCAAGGAAAAAATGCTGTTCAAAATTACAAATAAATCTACATTGGGTCCCAGATTAACGATACTAATCTGTGGGCTATGGAGGGTTAGTAACAATAATAAAACAGCCTGTTGAATGTTGATGTTCCATGTGATTCGGTCCGAGTCTAGAATATTCCATAAGGTTCCATCGGAGTTTAGAATGTTCCAGATGTTTCCAGCAAGTTTCCGGCGAGTCAGGAACGTTCTCGGCACAAATCCATTGCTATACTTAAATATATCTTCTAGTGGTATTTCCGTATTTTTTTGTTGTGTTTTATGAACACATAGAAATACGTTAACCGAATTTAGAATGAACGCCAACGATAATGTGAACACGTTTACTCTTATAAAAAAAAAAAACTAATGATCGAATTCTAAAACTCATTATTTCGAATACTAAACCCACAGATTAAAAAAAAAGTAACCAAAAAGAGCGGACCTTTTTAGTTCGAAAAGGAAAATGGCGCGCACTGAACGTGCTTAAACGAAATGAGTAAAACGTTTGGAATTCAGCGCCTCTAGCCGTTTAGCTCAAATAGTCCAACTACACGTAAAGTTGGCTATTTTGAATATGGAATGGAACCTTTGAAAGCAAATATGCGAAATTCGAAATGTACCTTACCTATTGAATGCTCATAGGCTAAACAAATTAAAAAGAATTGGCCTCATATCAGAAACTAAGCTATGGTAGGGAAAGAAATAAATACAGCAGTTTCGCGTACATCATGCTAAATTCCTCAGAGAGTTAGACAGAGGTGCAGAAATAAAAAGATTCACTTGGGTCTCTGAAAAAATATTTACAAAGATAGAAGTTTGAAATGATCTTAAAATCGCCTGGAAAATTTAAAGTCAGCATCATTACTTCCCTCCTTCTGAAGATCATTTAAAACTGACGTATCATTATTCGGGGGTAAGTCACCTTTTAATGCTGGCTCACTTCCTTCGCCTTTCTACCCAATGTCTTCAATTTACGCCGGTGTCATGGCAGCTAATGCGTGGGAAGCCATTCATATTTATTAAGTCGCTTCATCCCGGCCCATTTGCGTTAGCATGACAAATGAGCCGCACTGGCCGCGTGAAGTAGGTCAGTGTTGTAGATCTAGCAGCTTCAAGATAGGGTTATTTTTTTGTCTGCTGCCAGTCGTCTTTGCTGTATGAAACAGTTCCTAATTTTTTTTAATAATTATAAACTAGTACTTGGCTGCAATCCGGCCTGATGGTAAGCAGTGATGCAACCGTTGATGGTAAAGCGCACTAGTATATTAAGAGCCAAATCACTCAAAAAAAATGGAGCCGTCACGGGACGCCTGGTAGATGTGAAACATCGACGTTATTTCGTAAAAGTAGTATGCAGAAAAGAACAGATTGTGGTAGGAACTAAAAATGTCAATAAAATAAAATAAAAAATATAACGATTTTTTTTTTCTAGATAACGATGATTTTTTATTAAATAAACATTCATTTTCATTGAATACAAAAATTTACATATTTATTTTAAATCGAAACTACTCAATTAGTTTAATCAGTGACTTCGGTAATAGTTACATTCGATGTTGCCTCTGAGAACGGTATTACTGTGACAATTGGTCGATGGTAACTGAAGTACGATACGAAAGTATTGGACATAACATTATTAAGATATCTAATAAATACAGCATCTATTGTCAAGAATCTTAGCTAGTTATTTCAATATACTACTAAAGATCGTAAATTATAAATATAAATAATGAATGTTTCACTATAAACTCCATTATGATTAGAAAAATTAATTAATTTTTTAAAGTTTAAATTAATAACAAATAAGAAAAAGATTCGTGCGCTGCACGCCATCAGCTGATTTTAAAATAAAGTTCTGTCAGTCTTAATAAATTTATTCTCTAAGCAATTGTTTTAATGCATTAATTTCAATAAGAATGAAATTAAAATTAATAATTAATTTAAAAACATGATATGCAATGAAATTTATGTGAATTTTAATCTACCTAGAGAGTAGATTTTACATTTACTGGCGCTCAATACACACCAAATATACGCGTGCTAAATGCACAGATAAATGCATACTTTAATTATAAAAATATAATTAACTTACTGATGACTTGATAATGTGTCATAGTGTGATTTTGCTTTCTTTGCAGGAGGCTGATCACTTCCACTCTCTAAATTATCACGGTCAGACATTTTATTATCAGAACAGAAAAATGATTTATTTACCAGAAAAACACAGGTTATGAGTACTGTAATAAACAGAGTATACACTATAGGTATCCGAGTCCGAGCTCAGTGGAGCGAAAGAGATGGCTTAACGCCGGATCGAGTGAGAGAGAAACGCACAGTCGATTCCGAGCTCAGTGGAGCGAAAGAGATGGCTTAACGCCGGATCGAGTGAGAGAGAAACGCACAGTCGATGCGTCGCCACGCCAGAAATCGGTCTCACGTGCGCCTATAGATGTTTCACATCAAAAACTGAGTGAATAAGAAGGAAGACGGCAGAGCGAGGTGATGCAATATTAAACCCAATAACACGACCAACGATGCTGCGCCAAAGAGAGGTTGATCTGGAAACCCTCGAGGACCAAATTACCGATACAACAACATTTGGCGCATCGTACTCGGCACACATCGCGACACAACTGCTCAGACCCGTCCTCCGTACGGCTTCACCAGACATCATGCCGGAACACGACGAATCGCTTGGCGGCAAGAAGTTGTCTGGTGGGTGGTAACTTCTGCCGGCAGAGCCGATATTATGGCCTCCCACAGAGTAAAACTATTCGTTAAGTATTACTTTAATACATGACCGATAGGCACAACTGTAGCCACCGGAACGTATCAACAACAGACGCAGCTGCAGCCGTCGACACGCGTCGATACAGAGGCGACTGTAGCCGTAACCAGGCGTCGACGACAGATGTAACTGCAGCCGTCGATACGCGTCGACGACAAATACCGCTTGTGTCTTTGAGTATTATATTTAGTTTATTTGTATTTTACTGCAACAGCTCTAGTATTTTCTGCATAAGTTTAAGTTAGCACGTGGAATCGATTTTGTCGTGATGATAAACCTTTTTTTATTCCAAAACCATTATTTATCCATTATATTTTCTGCTTATATGAAACAAGACTCCGAATATTCCATCTATGTTATTTTTCGCATAATTCTTAACAGAATTGTTCATTCAGTTGGTAAAATAATGTGACACGTGTATTCACGACCTTTTTATTTTTGATGTGATTGCTTAGTGCTCCTGTATTATATTTTTAAGGTAATAAGAACATTATTTTAACCTTTTTAGTAAAAGGTATACATTTTACGAAGCTTTTACTTTGTAAGTTTTTGAACCCTTAAATCATTTCCCCTGATAATTCAAAAGTGCCTGTATTACTTTGAAATAATCCCCATTTTGCCTTCCTAGAAACATTATTAAACATTCTAATGTAGTGCTATGTATAATGTGATGGCCCTGTGGCGATTTTGGGTACATAATTTCAGCACCACTGCGCTCAAAACGGTGATGGAAACCGTCATGAGGAAACTCGTATGTCTTTTAATCAGCTTCTACCACATCTAGTACAGCTAACTCAACAGAAGCATGCAGGTGCGGTATCGCAGGATTTACGAGTGGTGTACGAACAGCAGAACAGTTTTACCACATTACACCCTGCTGTATCGGTTTCCGTGCTAATTAGTGGCGCCTTCACTGTAATACTTTTATGAATACTGGAATACAAAAATATTTGTTAACAAAATAGAAAAAAAAAGATGCACTGAGCTTTAGTTTAGTTTAGTTTGTGAACAAGAGACTCTGCGCCATATTTTAGTTAAGTCCTCCCAAATTAAGATACTCCAAAGACAGTTTAGACGCGATTAAGAACATGGCGAGTAAAAGTACGTCAATTTACGTCAGGCACTGACTAATTTTACAGGACTAAATATAAACTTACGTTTAGTTTAGTTTATGAACCAAGGAATCAGTGCCCACGTCTTTTAAGCCCGTATAAATATATTTACCAAATTTCTTCAATGTACTGAACCGCCAGTCGTTGGAGCAAACAAGTTTTGAAGTGGAAACCGCGTATCAACAAGTGTAGTGCGGCATAAACCTTAGCTAGATAGACTTAAGGCCTCAAAAAGGTAGCTCGCCGCCCGGTAAGGACCAGGCCCGAGTCGACGGCGCGTTGTGTTTCACGCGCGCCTCAAGAGATGTCAGCACATCGTGAAGGGGTCCACGTTGCGGGTTGGTTAAAAAAGAATCCGTGGCTCTAGAGCACAGGCAAGTGAAGAAACACAGGTGGGTTTTAGTCAGTAAAAGTCTGCCATGCCCTTCCGCTCCGCCCAGAGCTGGAGAGCTCATTTGATGATTTCCCATCCTAAACAAAAAAAAAAGGCCTCGAAAAGGCAACTGGGACAGACAGGGATGTTGCAGAAGGCGGAGGCCAGGGCGTTTTGGTAATAGCCTATGTCCAATAATGGACTGTAAATAAATAAAATGACTTGATTGATTCCATGTCAATGATCTTTAATAATTCATCGTGTTTATGATTGATTACTTTCTTTTATTATATATACCGTACTAAGTACATATACAATGTTCCAACATTGTTTGTGAAATATATAAATGCTACGTCTTCCGTAACGAGAGACGTATTTTTGGATGGCTCCTACCCAACAATACGCCACTTGTAGGGGTCAAGAATAAGTGAGACGCGTCATAATTTCGTGGGGTCGCAACATATAATTATAAAATACAAAAATCTAAGCTCCCGCTATACCTAATATATGTCTTTGAAATACTTTAACATTATATAGGATTTTAATAAAAATGGCAAAATATAATATGTCGACCACGAAAGTACGATGTAATTAATTATACACGGTTCCTAGGGGGTTGTGACCGACCTACTTTGAACGGTTGTAAAAGAACAAAAGCCTCAAAGTAACTGGGTTGTGGGGGTCAGATAGTCAGCCAGGCAGTCTCTCTGTGTAAAATACCGATATTCAGCTGAACCAGGTAAGAATGGAATGGAATGGAAAAGACTGGCTTTACTACTTTCGAAATCCATTAATACAACTTTATCCATCTCTCTCGTGTCTCCTTTTATAATTATTATAGATATTTATAATATACACCTTTTATATATATCCATGTATAAGCGTATATACAGGAAGAGAAGGTCTTTTTTTTATTAATGTAAACTAGTGCTTGACCGTAACCCCGCCTGATGGTAATCAGTGATGCAATCGTTAATGGTAAAGCGTGCTAGTTTTTTAAGACTCATCATCATCTTAGTGTTAATCCCAGTCGCTTCCGAAGCTTTTTCAGCTTTGGAGTCTGAGGTCCGCTTTACCATTTTCCGTGAAGCGACTGCCGTCTGACTTCCACAACCCGAAGGCGATATCGAAGCATTGCAGTTAAACCAATAGTGGGATTTTTGAGGGCTCCAACAACCCTTAACGACTGCTATTAGATGCTCGTATTGCAACCAGGGCCAACGGCTTAACATGCTTTCCGAGGCATGACCAGACCAGTGTAAATATTCATATTCATGCATACAAATATTTGCGCCTCCTAGCGTGCAACTGACAACCTCCGTGGCGCAGCGGTAGCGAATGCGGCCGCTGCGCCACGGAGGTTGTCAATTTAAGAGACTATTCACACATAAAAAACTGAGGTAATAGGAAGGAAGACGACAGTTGAGCGCGGTGATGCAATGTTAAACCTAATAATAAGACTAACGATGCTGCGCCAGAGGAAGATTGTTCTGGAGACCTTCCACGACTAAACTCCCGACACAACAACATTTTGCGCATCGTACCCAGCAAACATCGCTACACAGCTGCTCAGACCTGTCCTCCATTAGGGGATAACGCTGTTTTGATTATGTGGCGATTTTAACCAGTCAAATCAGTCAACTTTTTACCAGAAGCTTAAAAAACTTTGTTGCAATATGTTCGGCAGAAGTGTTATTTTCCTTCACTGATGAAACCCAAAACTATGAGATGCTTGGCTATCAAAAACTACTAAAGAAACTTTAGTTTTGAAACACGACAAAAGACCTTTTGGCGTAAGTTCAGACTAAATTCATAACGTTTTTATTATTTCATAAAATATTAGATAAAAACATACTAGTGACTCTGTATTGGAATCACATATTTATTTTTGTGCAAAAATGTCAAGTTTTGTGCCTAATAAGCGTTATTTGGTGAAACTTTTGTTACTTCTTTAATTTTAAGAAATCAGCAGCTGAGGCCCATCGATTGCTAAATCAGGCCCTTGATCCAACTGCCTAACGTTAATAGGTGCACACACCTATTAACGGATTAACGATTAAACGAACAAGTTTTATAACAACAATGTACTAAAAATGCAATTTTACACATAATATTGCATTTTTAGTGCATTGTTGCTATAAAACTTGTTGGTTTAGGTTCTGGAAAACAGACGTTAAACTGCAGCGCTTGAGGGCATAGCAGTATTGAATTTAATTTCATCGTTGAACGAGTCTTTTGATTCCATCTCCAGCCACATTTTAACTGGACATTTCGCTTTACTCTGTAAAGAGTTGGAGCTCTTTGGTTTTTCTTTAGACTGAGTGACAGAACTGAAAAGTCTTCCTCGTCATCATCGTTGTTACTCGCATTGCTTCCACTGCCACTTAAACTTTCTCTGTCTTTCGAATTTTCCACTGCTTCTTGTGGTAAGGCATCTACGTATGTCATACGTTTCCAGCCATATCAACCGGAACTTTGGTGAATGCGCCACGCCGTGGTGCCGTGCGGTAAATAGTAGGCATTGGATTAACGATTAACGGACTTCTGCATAGTAACGGAAGTTAACGTGTCCGTTAACATTTTAAAAGCTAACTTTTAAAAGTTAATCCGTTAATCAAAATTATAACTTCGTTAATTAACGCATTAATGAGTTAATGCTCATCTACGGGTACAATGACAGCCGAGTTCTCATTCTACAGGCTGTTAGTGTGCACACCGGTGCTCATGAAATCAGTGGTTTGGTTTCACTTTCAGAACGTAAATTCAATGAAAAAAAAACTTTTTTTTAGTAAAATGTCCCTTTTTTCACGAACTTATTTTCACACTAGCCGCTAGCAGATCATATGTTTCGTGAACGCTAAGGGTGAACAACCGTGCCTCGCCGACTCGCGACCACGCCGACTGCGCGCACGGCGCCACGGCCTTCTCCGTCTCCCCTCAGTTCGGCGCAGCCACGATTTGTAGTCTAATATTTTAGCGTACGCAAAACTACAGTGGACCGAAATGGTTCGGCTTTACGCCGTGGCTGGCGATAACCTGAACGAGGCCCAAAGAATTTACGTATTTACTATGTTCATAATGAACATTACGGGAGCCGGGTAAATCACATACGGCACGAACATGGAATACGGCAAAACAGTTAGCACCATCGTTTTTCATCGTCTTTTGAGGTTAATGTAAGTGTACATTATTCAATCGATGTAAATTTAACAAGTAATTTTTAATGAAACTGTAGATAAAAATGTAATTAAATTTTAAATTGGTATTTAAAATTTAATTCAGCCAGGAAAAGTTTGAGGTGAAAGTTACATCACAGGTTATGTGTATTGTGTTTTTTATTGAAATTTAATTAGTTAAAACTTACGTAGGTAGAAGTTAGAACGGACGGCCAGTGCAAGAGGTCAGCGCCCTTTGCACTAATACGTACCTCGGGCGCATTGTTGCGCCGGTATCGGACAGAAACTTTTTAAAATTTTTGAAATAAAAAACGTTTATTTATTTTTCAATTCAGATAAACATTTTTATAATTAAGAAAACTACCTATGGTTTTAGTGTCCAATAGTTTTTACCCTTCCAGGCTGTATATGTCAACAAACGCGTCGAGTTATTAAATTTGTTTCTCTTTCTCCGCTTTAACGAGATTCCCGTCACCATATGTTTGCACTTTACTCTTATCACGAACTATTTCTATACACGTTGTAGGATTCTAGAACGTTCATTAATCGTATGCCACAAACGATATTCATTATTGCCATTATGAAATTGCAAGCCAGTGTTCGTTATACGTGAAAGATTTACATAAAATTACATACGCTAATTTTTTTCCTAATTTCTAATTTGTTTTCCATTCAATAAATGAATGCAACTCCTAGGGCTATTTTCCACGGAGCAATTTAATTTCCTATGGCATACAATAAAATTGATGCAATAAATGACTTGCATCGTCTAAATGGTGTTTAGCTATTGCAACTTTTATTGTTGCTTCAAATTAGGTTAGAGCCTTTCTGCCTCATCGGCCACTGGCTCTACGTGCTATGGGCCCCACCCACTGCCACTTTAAAGAGCTAATCCATTGGGCTAGGCTATGTCGGCGACGTTCGTTCTTCTACGAATCTCCTCATTCCTAATTCGATCACGTAGAGAAACACCTAGTATAGCCCTCTCCATAGCTCTCTGTGCAGATATTTACTTGCTTACAACATTATTCGTTTATATAAAAATATCGAAGTAGCCAGAAATATTGTACTCCTAACATCCCAAATTTCTCTAGCCTATTGAGTTCTAAAAAGAACAATGCAAACGATAATTCGCAAAGTTCCTGACAGCTGTTGAAAGAAGGTAACATGGAATCAACATTACTAGTACCTGTTACATTAGATATTCATTAACGTTCTCTCTGTTTCTTGGGAATAATTCATTATTTTCTTCCGTTCCGAACTGGATTTAGATATGAATTTTATTTATTACTAGCTTCGCCCCGCGGTTCCACCCGCGTAAGTTTGGATCCCGTGGGAATATCGGGATAAAAATGGCCTATATGTTTTTCCTGGCTTTAAACTACCTATATGCCAAATTTCATCCAAATCTGTTCAGCAGTTTTTGCGAGAAAGCGGAAAAAACAAAGTCCCTTTCAAATTAATAGGGATTTACTAAAAGCCCTTTTTATATATTTTAAAGGGGCTTCTTGATAAATACTATACATACTGTGCGGTTAGACTGGAGACTGACCGTACATACAACATATACTGTATTTATAAGGGTGTGCGCCAAATAAATGGTTTCTTTCTTTCTTTCTTTCTTTCTTTCTTTGACCGCAACGTGCGTAAATATTAGGCAGATGATGAGTCATTTCTTTCCTACTGAAGGGCAAATGTCTCACTTCCCTCCGACTTTTATTTCTATGTATTGCTATATTCCAGGTCAGTCAAGTACCAATGTAACTAAGTTAACTTTCTAAGCATATCTTAGATACCAATGACTGAATACAAGGTGAAGGAAAACATCTTGAGGAAACCTGGACTTTAAGTCTGAAATCGCCAATCCGCATTGAGAAAGCGTGATGCTCAGTCCTTCCCTGTATGAGAGGAGACCTGTGCCCTGCAGTGGGACGATAAAAAGATTAATGATGATGATTGCTATATTTTGCCAAAGAATTGAGTTCGTCCTGCCATGTCTTCTGTTAACCGTTTTATGGCTCGCTGCTACTTCGCCCCTGTGAGGTTATTTTAGAACACAACTCCTCCAGCACGCGACAGATGTGGCCAGAGCAGAATACTAATGGCGTAACACATCTTCAATCGAAATCTGAATTGCTTGAGGATGCAACTTCGACATCATGTACAGACGTCAGCACACCAAGTTTCAGAAACTATCAAAGTATTCCGATACTGTAATATTAACTTGTTGAAGCAAGGAGTTATAAATATAGTTTTATAGGTAATCTCTTCATACTGGTTGCGTTTGATTGTGTGAAGTGATTTGACGTATGACAATACAAGAAGGAAAAGTGTTGTCTTTTATTATCTGTTGATAAGTGAAGTCATGTTTTTTCTTGTAAATATTATTGTGTGCTTTGGTTTCTGAATATATTTTATTTTACACTCTTTGCTATCTACTGTTACTTTGCTACCTAAACTCTATCATAACTGTCAAGGTTCATTGGATACTCGTATTTACTTTTGCGATGTAGTTTTTTAAAGAAATTTTAAAGATTTTGGTACCTGATGTAATGTGTTGACGTCTGTACATTTACCCCTTTATTCATAAACGTTGCTACTTTAGTGATTTATCAATTAAGTGTGAACAAAACGTTGATAGTGTTTCAGGGGTTTATTCATAAACGATGATTAAAGTTAACTGACGTGCAAACCTCAAAAATGAAATGAAATCGTTTATGAAGCAAGCAGGACCACTGATCAGACAATAAAAATGAAAATGTTTACAATAATTTACGTTATAATTACCGTAATTACATCAGGTAATTAAATTACGCATATTACTTTGTTATTAACAATGCGAGCAGCTCAGTCCCAAGCTTTTTTCTCTTCTAAATAATCTGAGATTTTATAATACCCCTTTTGCAAAGTTTGGCCTTTATATAGGTTTTATATCGTTTAATGGGCAAGTTTCGAATGTCCATGGGAAGCTTGCTGTAAAAGTGTATACATTGACCAATGAACGAGTTGCCTACTCTGTGGAGACGAGTGTGATGTACAGCAAGATTGTGTTTGTTCCTGGTATTTATATTATGAACATCGCTTATTTTCTTAAAATTCGATATATTTTTACGTACATACATAAGATTTTTGACATATATATATAGTGAAGCTACAGTCAGAATGTTGCCTCTCTGATTTTTTGTCTAAGAAAATCTCTAGGACCAATGTATGATTAAACAATCGCTAATCACTAGTTAACTTTAAGCAATGTATATGAATAGAAGGGTTAATTAGACGACTTGAAAGTAACAAAACAGTAGACTTTTATTCTTCCCGAAATAAGAATAAAAGCAACCTCAAAGCCATTTAATCTTCTCAACAAAAGTAGGATAAAAGACACGATTGATGTCCTTCGCAGACTTTATATTCATAGATTCGAGGTTTATGGCTTACCCAAAAGAAATACAGCCAGAGTTAAACTTGGTTTAGCACAAGTTGTTTTTTCTGTCGATGAAATAAATCCTATCTGAGGCGTTAATTTATTGCTATAGTAGCGGCCGCCAGCGACTTCGTCCGCGTGGTTTAGTTATGCTCCGCTCCTATTGGTCGCAGCGTGATGTTATGTAGCCTAAAGCCTTCCTGGATTAATGGGCTATCCAACACAACAAGAATTTTTCAAATCGGACCAGTAGTTCCTGAGATTAGCGCATTCAAACAAACAAATAAACAAACTCTTCAGCTTTATATATAATTTCTCAACATTAGAAGCATTAGCATGTACATCTCGACCTTAAAAGTAATGCGTCGTACGTATGAATGAGTCGTCGGACCTATACAATTATGACTTTATTCTCCTTATTCCCGATTCTTTAACCATACAATTTTGAAATTTTAACGTCACTTAACTTTAATCATGAACAATGATGATGATGATGATAATAAACGAACTCACCATTTGCGGCAACCAGCAGATCATGAAGAACACGGAGAGAGTAGCCATGAGACAAGAATGGGAAGAATGAGAAGTATGAGAATGAGACAAGATAAATAAAGGGGTATATTTCTAAGATCGAGCTATACATACCACCTTAATGTCTCTAAGGTCGAGATTTATACAAGGATACAAATAAAAAATTTGCACCATAATCATTATTATGGAACAAAAATAATCACATTAACCAATTACGGGAGGAATGTTTTTTATATCAATCCTTTGTTTGTAAAAATAACTTAAAATCTACAGTCTTACGTGATCAAAGTTCCCTATCCAAAACCCTGGTTTGAAAATGAAAACCTGAAGTTGGTAACACAAAAGAGTCGTAACAAAAGAAAAATATTTCCAAAATGGCGACAGGGAAACGTATGCCATGAAACAACCGCACATGTTCACAGACCACAATTTAGGTTACCTTCTAAATACTCATCCCGCTCACGAAGATATATATACGCAATTGTGTCTAATTACATTATACTGAATATTGAATCAAACGAGCACCCATGTTGAACATGCCCGTTAATTCTGACATCTACCTCACGTGCGCAAACAACGACTTTCCTTCATTTACGAAACCATTGCGTGTTTTATTCCAAACAAATTTTTGAGTTATTTGTCAAGTTAGCAAGGGATGGTGTAGAGGAGATGTTGTTTGAACGTGATTTGTTTTTATTATAAGGCCTTCCCAGGGCTGAAATATTAATCGAGGTATGTGGCCAAATACTCGTTATATTTTGATGAGGTCCAAAATTAGATCCCTAGCTTGTTTATGGTAGTTATCCATTTTGTGGGCCAGTAAATCGCCGCGGGGGCTATTTTTATGGGCCCTTAGGAAAAGTTAGTAAAAATGTATCATGTGTTTTTTTTGTGCCGTTTGCGATACTGGAGTTTTCTGTCTGGTATGTTTAAATAATAATTGTGTGATAAGAAAAATACGTATAAGTAATATAGGTACATGTCGGAGACGTCTACGGAGACGGTATAATTTTAATGGAGGTTGCTGATTTGATTTACGTAGTAGTGGGGCAAACGCTTGTTACGTTATTTTGTGATGGCGGCTCATGGACAGAGTCGTTTTAGAAAGTGGCGATCGTTGAACGGTCACTTCGCTTTGAGGCGCGGACCAAGGCACATCTCCGAGGCGAAACTGTCGTTATGCCTGTTTAAATAATTATTCATTTTTTTTAATAATTATAAACTACTGCTTGATCGCAATCCCGCCTGATGGTAAGCACTGATGCAATCGTTGATGGTAAAGCGCGCTAGTTTAATAAGCCCATTCACTCAAAAAACTGAGTGAATAGGAAGGAAGACGGCAGTTGAGCGAGGTGATGCAATGTTTAACCCAGAGGAAGATTGATCTGGAGACCCTCCACGAACAAACTCCCGACACAACAACATTTGGCGCATTGTACCCGGCACACATCGCAACACAACTGCTCAGACCCGTCCTCCGTACGGCTTCACCAGACATCATGCCGGAACACGACGAATCGCTTGGCGGCAAGACGTTGTCTGGTGGGTGGTAACTTCTGCCGGCAGCCGATGTTATGGCCTATCACCGAGAAAATGGCCTACCACCGAGACTATTATTGTCAAGATAGGAGGGTATATGTACACGTGTGTTTTAATTCAAATCGCCACCTCCGAAATGCAGTCCGTACCACCACACGAAGTTGCTGACAACCCTACCGCTCTGCCGTCGCTGACTCCGACTTACATATTTATTATTATTATTAAAAAACCGGTCAAGTGCGTATCGGACTCACGCACAAAGAGTTCCTTACCATTCATTTATGTGTATGAAATTGTTATTTGTATGAAAGATTACGCGGTAAAAAGCGGTTTACGATTTACGAGGTATTAAAAAAAAAACTACGTACTAGATCTCGTTCAAAACAATTTTCGTTGGTAGTTTAACTTTTTTCCACTTTAGAAGCGTCTGTCACGCAAACTATTCGGTTAAGAAAAAAAATATTTTAGAAACCTCCATATCATTTTTGAAGACTTATCCATAGATACCCCACACGTATGTGTTTGATGAAAAAAAAATATTTTTGAATTTCAGTTCTAAGTATGGGGAGCCCCCAATATTTATTATTATTATTTTTTATTTCTGCATCAAAATCTTAATGCGGTTCATAGAATACATCTACCTACCAAGTTTCAACAGTATAGCTCTTATTGTTTCGGGAAAAAATGGCTGTGACATACGGACGGACAGACGGACAGACAGAGAGACAGACATGACGAATCTATAAGGGTTCTTTTTTGTCATTTGGCTACGGAACTCTAAAAACCATTTTAGATATATTATTGCAACAAAAATAACTACCTTTTATCTCCTTTGGGCGGACATTCATGAGTCTGTCAGACTTTTACTGACTAAAAACCTCCCCGGTGTTCCATCTCACACCCACGTCGATGGTTGCGAGAACGAAAAATGCTTCCGCAACCCCCTATTGATACCGGCTCGTCACTGTGGGCCTCCTCGGGTCAAGGGGGGAGTGTGTTGTTTGTTTTTTGCGTTGTTTGTTGTACTTACTTTTTTAAATGTCATGTATGTTTTCCTATCTATTTGTAGGGTCTTCGTTGACCGTATAAATTTTCTGTGTCACACACAAGTCAACAACAAAAACCGTGTTTTTCATCAGCATACAAATCACTACAATTTTTCTGAAAACTCCGTCGACGAAAAAAATCTTCGTGAGTGGGCAGCAAATTGAGTGTACCGCGAAAATCTAGATGCATACGACCCTAGCAGACAAATATGGCTTGTACAAAGGATGGGAAAAATTGGGTCAAAGGAAGTAAGTAAGGTAACCTGTCTGGTATCCTATTTGAAAGTATATTTATTTACTTAATAATTTTAAAAGTACTTATTGTGCCTGCTGCTACTAATCTATACTAATATACAGGGTGTATCAGACATCGTAACGCAAACTTCGCGAAAAGGCTAGACCACATGCCACTAATAAAATTATGATAGTCATTTATGTCGTTAATGAAAGGTTACAGAAATAACAATGTTTAAAAAAGTGTCGGCTCGGCACGTTGCAAGCGTGCCGCCGTGCGGGTTTGTAGGTATGACGTTGATCCCTGATGTGAACTCTATTAAATCAGCTGATAAGAAAGTTTTTCGAGTTTTGTTTTTATTGCGCTTTTTTGTGTAATTAGCGAATTAATTAATTTTTACTTTAAAATCTTGGGTTATAAAAGTATAACAATTATAAACGGTCTAAAGTGAAAAAAACTACATATATTTTTTTAAATGATGAATAAGCCGACGAAAAATTCCATCACTGGGGGGTTCAGAATCATGTACCGGATCCATAGTACTCGTATGTGCATCGATGTCAGATACACCCTTTATGAAGCTGAAGAGTGTGTCCCTTTTTTTTTTTATATATAACATCACGCTGCGACCAATAGGAACAGAGCATATAAAAAAAACATATCAAAACCTACGCGGGTGAAACCGCGAGGCGCAGCTAGTGTATACTAATATTTTAAAGAAGTGAAGTTTGTGAGTTTTGGATGTTTAGAGGTATGAGAAACAATGTGTAAAGTTCACTTATCCTCCATAGAAAAGGGAAGATCCTCCGACCAGACGGGTGTTATGTCTGGCGGGCACGCCCGCCGGTTGATGTCGTGAACTTGTATACGTGCTAGTTGCATAGTAAACTCTGTTGCGAGATGCAGGATTTGCGTGACGTCATTATGACGCTTTGTTCATATATGTGGCGTTGTATGTACCGTTACTGATGTAAAGGATGAAAAGGAAAATTAGAATCAAATAAGCAGGTCACCCACTTAATCTTCGGAACTGCTTATTTGATTCTAATTTTCGTTTTCACGTATAATTATAAATGTACAATATATCCCTCTTTATTATGTACACCATATAAATGGCAGAACATTTACAAATAGTAGATTTTACAAAAATATTGACATATTATATAATTTATTTCACAGTCCACCCTGTATTTTATGATTGTTTCGGGCATTACTTGTCGCTATGTTGGAGAGTAAATATTTTTTTTATTTTGAATGCATCTAAACGTCAACTGTTGTATGGATAAGTATTAAGGGGGAGTTTTGTCGGGAAAGTCAAACTGAGTGTTACGCTCATTTTTTCATTGGACTTTTAAAATTATATATGGTGTTGTTTACTAAAATGAAGCGCGTGATTTGTGTAGTAAAAAGTGTATTCAGTAAATAATTCATAAAGAACAGTGAAATATCGCAGCATAGTGGCCACATTATGACTTTACTCCAAACCGTTCCGTTCCGTTCGTCGTAAGGCGGTTCACGCGGCCGTGTTTTTCGACATGAATTATTCATTACGTGACATTGGCTAAATGCACAAACCGTGCGAAGCCAAAAAAAGAAAGAAAGAAAGAAGTATTTCATTTCATTTCATTTCTATTAAAGGGAAACCAAACGTCAAAAATTCACCCACGCTAATTGGAAAACAATATTAAATGGATTCTTAAGAGGTAAGCGTCAAAAAAAGGGGGAACCAACAAAATCCAAATTTTGCTTATGTTTTTGCACTTGTATATAATTATAAAAAAAAAATACTGGTCAGTGTCGAATCTTGGTTAAAGTACGATGCGCCAGCGTAACAAATCCACACTATGAGGAAGGGGCAAGATAAATCAAACATCTCCACTTTATGAGTAAGGGAGGCACAAAAAAAGCATGCTGGGGTCTATATTGCTCTGTGCATTGTAATACTATTTGATTGATATTTCAAGAAATAGTCATTCGTATAACGGGGTTGTAGGGGTCAGATCGGTAGTGGCTCCGTGCAAAATAATGGTATTAATCTGCATGCAATGAAATGCAATGGAATGAAAGCCTTGGGGGAGGCCTTAGGCTGAGAAGAAGAAGAGAAGAATCCGCATGCGGTTCTTCTCAAAGTCCATCCTAACTTAGTTAAGAGAAGGCTCGCAAATGATTATCATCGTACTTTCGGCTCATTCAATTTCTTCTACAAGCTTATTTTTCTTTTCACTTCACACCGAAAACTCAAATCTTTTTCAAAAACACAAAAAAAAATCGGCGAAGTGCGTGTCGGACTTACGCACAAAGGGTTCCGCACCATTGTTTTTATGAAATTAAAGGATTTAAGGTATTTGTATGAAAGATTACGCGGTAATAAACGGTTTACGATTTACGAGGTATTAAAAAAAAACTACGTATTAGATCTCGATCAAAATAATTTTCGTTGCTAGTTTTTATAGTAATGTACACCATATGTTTTTTTTAGATTTTTCATTTTCTTATTTTAGAAGTTAGAGGGGGGCGAGACCAACTTTCTTGCACTTTGGAAGCGTCTGTCACGCAAACTATTCGGTTTAGAAATAACATATTTTAGAAACCTCGATATCGTTTTTGAAGACCTATCCATAAATAACCCACACGTATGTGTTTGATAAAAAAAAAAAAAAAATGAGTTCCAGTTCTAAGTATGGGGGCCCCCAATATTTATTATTATTTTTTGTTTTTGCATCAAAATCTTAATGCGGTTCACAGAATACATCTACCTAACAAGTTTCAACAGTATAGCTCTTATAGTTTCGGAAAAAATGGCTGTGACAGACGGACAGACAGATATGACGAATCTAGAAGGGTTCCGTTTTTTGCCATTTGGATACGGAACCCTAAAAACGACCACAGTGTCGGGTCGGTCACGCTCACGCGAATGTTTTTTCCCCATCTAACAAAAGTGCTCAACCTCGCTAAAGAAGTTTTCACTTAAAAAAATAAAAAAAAAACAAATTATCATAATGACACCCACCAGACAAAGTCTTTCCGCCAAGCGATTCGTCGTGTTCCGGCATGATGTCTGGTGAAGCCGTACGGAGAACGGATCTAAGCAGTTGTGTTGCGATGTGTGCAGGGTATGATACCTACGCCGAATATATTATTGTGTCGTGGAGAGTCTCCAAATCAATCTCCCTCTGGCGCAGCACCGTTGGTCGTGTTGGTCTTGGGTTTAAGATTGCATCACCTCGCTCAACTGCCGTCATCCTTCCTATACCTAAGTTTTTTGAGTGAATAGGCTTAATAAACTAGTGCGCTTTACCATCAACAATTGCATCATTGTTTACCATCAGGCGGGATTGCAGTCAAGCACTAGTTTATAATTATTAAAAAAATAATAAAAAAGTGTACTTCATAAAAAAGAGATTTCAATTCTATGATACTGCGATTCAATAAAAGTTTCGGCATTAATTTGCATAACTTTTTTGCATAAATGTATATTGGTTATAGATGGAAATCTGAGAAACTAGTTTATATTAATGATCTGAAAAAGAAATTGGATATTTAAAAGTTTTTCAATTTTCTTATAGCTGTGAGGATTAATTAGGCACACATTTATTATTAAAAAAACCATTTTAGAGATAATATTGAAACAAAATAACACACACAATATCTATAGAGAACCTGAGTATAGTTTGTTCAGAATAAGCAACTGAATCGAGTCCAACCATTTTTACACCATGTTATATTTTTTCCCAAATACATTTAGAAATTGTTGCAGTGTGGTTATTGAGCGCACAACGCAATTGACGGTAGATCATAGTGAGACACGACATGATTTAAATCCCCATCTCCGTTCCATCATCTGATGACCCGTCGTACGGCGAGTATCCTTAGGCCGCTGCCTCGAATCTTGCGAGCAGCGGGGCGGCGGCGGCAGCGGCACGGGAGCCGGGCGGATATCGAAGACCCGTTCTCGAAACTAGCGGGCAGATCGCGCATCACTATAGCCGCGTAGTGTTGTGTTCACGATTGTGTCGACGAGATACTTGTTTTTATTCGCGAAAGAAATGTTTGAACAATGGCGGCAACAACTTTTTGATTCAAATTTATTCCTAACGCTCGATCACCGCTCGCCGCCCGCCCGCTGCCCGCAAGATTCGAGTGCGAGAAGTACACCGCTCGCTGCCCGCCGCCGCCCCGCTGCCGCGCCGCGGTTTTCGAGAACCGGTCCGTTTTATTTTACGCATAAGATCCTACCGCTCACTCCCCGCCGCCGCTGCCGCCCCGCTGCCCGCAAAATTCGAGGCAGAGGCCTAACGTTGTTGACACTACTACGATCCGTACGGAGCGTTTCGCCTCGTCTTTTGTACCGCGTACATCAAGAGAGTGGAACAATATGCCATCGGCGGTGTTTCCGTTTGATTACAATTTAGATGTCTTCAAGGCTAGTATGAATAGCCTCTTAATAAATTAGCGTGCTTAACCATCAACGTTTGTATCATTGCTTGCCATCAGGCGGGATTGCGATATTTTTTTTATAATCATAAACCAGTGTTCATGATTATAAAAAAAATGTGAAATAAGGTATTTTGTTTTCGATATAAAACAGACCTGATATTACAACCAACAATGATTGTGTTCCGTTAATATCTACTAATATACAGAGTGGCGCTGACAATCCATACTAATATTATAAATGTGAAAGTGTGTTTGTTTGTTTGTTTGTCCTTCCTTCACGCCGTAGCTAAGCAATCAATCGACCTGATTTTTTGCATACAGTTAGTTGAAAAGATGGAGAGTAACATAGGCTACTTTTGGTCCTAAAAAAACATCAAGTTCCCAAGGGAGATTACTGGAATATTTGTATGTGTCCACCAAATATCCTAATATTATAAATGGGAAAGTGAGTTTGTTTGTTTGTTGCGCTTTCATGCCGTAACTACTAAGCCGATTGTTTTGAAATTTTGCAGACGTAAAGTTAGAAGTCCGGATTAAATAATAGGGTACTTTTTATCCCGGAAAAAAATATATTCACGAAGGAAATCTAAAAGCGCGATATAAACGATCTCCACGCGAGCGAAGCCGCGGGCGGAAAGCTAGTACGTCAATAAATTAAACATCGTGTACCTCAACACATTCTCAGTCTACCCATAAAAAATCATATAAATATGTCCAACAGTTTAGTCACAGGAAATTATTTTTCATTTTTCACATTTTCTACATGATGTACATGTTGATAAGGAAGCGCTTACAGGTTAATGATCGCCGCATCCTGCGGTAGGAAACTTTAATAATAATTTCGCGAAAAAAACAAGTCGATACAGGATAGCGTTGTAGCCGATCGGAGGTCAATGAACCAATATTTTTAAAGAATGCTCTATTCCGTTTGTAATTTTATGCAATTAAGTTTGTTTGAAATTTTCATTTTTTTTATTTCTGATGCTAGGTTTTTTTCTATGGGGTAGGATTACTCCTATGAACCAGCATTGTTCGTGTTTTCATTTATTGTCGTATTCTCAGCACCACTCTGTATACCTAAAGCTGAAGAGTTTGTTTGATTGTTTGAACGCGCTAATCTCAGTAATTTCGGACCGATTTAAAAATTCTTTTTGGGTTGGATAGCCCATTAATCCAGGAAAGCATTAGGCTATATAACATCGCTACGACCAATAGGGGCGGAACATATAAAAAAAAACGCGAATAAAGTCGCGAGCGGCCGCTAGTAAAAATACGAGTATATCTTTCAAATCATTGAACAAGAAAAATCCGACGAGAAACAATTTGATAAATCTTTTCAAAGATATATACTTGAAAGAAAGAATACTGAAGTTCAACCATGTGCATCGTTTTGAGGACATTTCTTTCGTTATAAAAAAAAACAACAATGTCTTATATTTTCTTATGAAGAACGTTTGCCAAAAAATAAAAATATTTCAAAACATTCTTCGCACTAAATGTTTATTTGTCGGGTCTATGTTTGTCAAAAATAGGCAGTGTACAGACGACAGCAGGTTAAGTTACCCGAAACTATCAAATATTTCCATTTTTATTTTTAATAATTATAAACTAGCGCTTGACCACGATCCCGCCTGATGGTAAACAGTGATGCGATCGTTGATAGTAAAGCGCGCTAGTTTATTAAGAACCTATTCACTCAGATTGAGCGAATAGGAAGGAAGACGGCAGTTGAGCTAGGTGATGCAATGTTAAACCCAACAACAGGACCAACGATGCTGCGCCAAAGGGAGATTGATCTGAAGACCCTCCACAACCAAACTCCCAACACAACAACATTTGGCGCATCGTACCCGGCACACATCGCAACACAACTGCTCAGACCCGTCCTCCGTACGATACGATTTCCAATCAACATTAAGCCTTAATGATTTACGGATAAAGTTGAATATCTAGCAAAGAAATCTGACAGATAGGAGTAGCTCGATGTGCTGTCGTTTGTACCTTTATGGAATTACTAGCTTTGCTCGCAACTTCATTAGACTTGTTCGACAACTGACCAATGTCAAACTCGCACGCAGCATTGTTCGTATGAGTTTTGAATTTTATGCTCGAATCTCTTAATTCCTATTTTAAAATTAAATTATCTTACTTTACTCCTTATCAAATCAGCTATTAACTAGTGAGAGTCCTGTCAAAATCAGTCCTAACAGCCGTTTACAAACAGCTTCTATATTTTTGCCAAATACATTTAGAAATTGTTGCAGTGTGGTTACCGAGCGCGCAATACAGCTGGCGGTAGATCATATTACTAGGCGTGTGAGACACCCACCCCCACCCATGTTCCTTCACTTGGCTGTAGGCCAGGGCCACGGTTTCTTTTTTAACCAACCCGCAACTCAGACCCAGAAGGTCTTCGTGGACCTCGTCACGATGTGCTGACATCTCTTTGAGACGCGCGTGGAACACAGCGCGCCGTCGACTCTGGCCTGGTCTTTACCGGGCGGCGAGCTGAACACTGCTCACCGTCGTCTTTACTACACATAAGCTTTAACAGTGAGATTTTTACAGTATTGATAGGCTGGTAACACTAGCTTTATTGTTTACCCTTCAAACAATTGCATACACTCAAATTGCCTCAAATTGAATCAGCCCTCACAGTTCGTCGACCGTCGAAACAATATTACCACTAAATTGAATTAGTCTAGTACTTTCGTGCTGCCAACAAAATCATAATAACCACAGAGTAACAAAGTTAGTCAAAAGTCTTTCCAACCAGCTGTTGTAGCGTTTACTACTAGACGTTTTACTTTGAAAGGGTACTTTTCTACTTTTTCTATTAGAGAGAGTAACTTATTTTCAGTTTCAAGTAGAATGGTTTTTTAAGAGTTCTGTACGCAAACGATACCAGCGGGACCCTATAACTTAGGCCCCGCTGTCCCTCCAGCCGTATGTTTGTCAGCCGGCAAATTTCCTGTAATGGCGCGTAAACTTGTCGTGAACGCGCTCCAACACTACAGAGTACGTATCTTCATATGTAGTACAATTGACTTCGCTATGTTCCACATGACTCCTGACTAGTTCATCATACAGGACCTTCATTGCTATAATATTTGTGCTATAAGCTATGTGTCTGTCGCAGAACAAATTCTAAGTTTCTGTAGGCCTTCTAGATCCTGGTTACACTCCCACGGAATCATCGGGAGTCATGAAAACATCCAAATCTCGCACCACCGTGACTAGTTGCATTGGTGCCGTGTCCATGAAACTCATCAACCAACGTTTAGATACCTTAAAGGACAGTTTGTTTTCATGACTCCATTGTACTATTCAATCGATGTCTCGTTCTGTAGGTGCTTGCAATTAGAGTCGGGCAGTATGAATGTATGGGTTCGAAAATTTTTGTCTGCTCAACAATGTAAATAATTCAATGAATGTTGTTTAAGTGTTTTTTTTTTCACAAATTTATAAGTCTCTTGAAATACACAAAAAAGGAATACTTTGGCAAAAACAGCAAACAAAATAGACGAATACAAGGCTCTTTTTAGGTGAACATTCACTAGGTAAATTAGATTTTTGACCTTTCCAGAGCCCTTAGACATAAAACCCTAGAGATGAAATCATTTAAAGGGGGAACCCTCTATTCAGTGAAGTGTCTATTTAAAGACAAATCAATTAACGAAATAAATTTGGATACCTCTGACACTAAACCTTTTCAAACTTGGTTTGATATTAAATGTTTTTTTTTCGTTTCTGCAAAGAAGATCCTTTTTATCTTCATCGATTTTCGTACTCAGTTTTTTTGCCTTTTAAACCCTTTTTTCGAGTTAATTTGATTCCTCCTCACAGGAAGCCTGCATCCCAGATTTAGGAGCATTATTAACTGATTGTGTTATTATTTTATTTATTTATTTTATTTTACATTTATGTACACACAATAAAATACATAAAGATACGACAAAATTAAGATCTGAGTACAAAGGTGCTGCTTATTTCTTAAGAAATTTCTTCCAGCAGACCTGCGAAAGGAGAAGTAAATCAGAAATGTAGACAATAGTGTGTAAGAAAAAGGAGAAAATAAAATATGAATATGATAACTATTAAAGTAATAATATTTAATATACCTAAACATATAAACCTAAAATAATTATATAAGCCAAACCAATAAAACCAAAAATAAGTATACTACTTAAATAAATACATAATACTAAAATATATAAATATGTATAAATAAATTCTCACAATATAGAGGAAAGGTAATGCTCTTTTAATCGACGTTTAAAAGTAGAAATAGTGTTTAAATCACGAATGTTAGGCGGGAGTGAACTGTGTTAAGACCATAATAGATCCCCTTTCTCATTTACCTCCAATGTAAATAGGGCCTTTCTCATTTACCAATTAAGAACTTAACTATCGCATGTGTTGTCTTTGAACATACCATCTGTTGCTCGTTTCCTATTAAGAATTTTGACCTATCAAAAGCCCTTAAAAGCCTCCTCAAAGGGTTATGTGTAAGGGACGCATAAAGCCTTTCAGTTCATGTTCAGCAAAACATTTAAAAGGGCAAACCCTCTGTTCAACTGAAGAGGCTATCTAAAGATAGATCAACTAACAAAGTACGTACCGCAGACACTTGACCTTTTCAAAAGTTTAATTAACTTCTGAAGTAGGCTATGGTTGAGTAGATGCTCAATTTTGATGGCATCATGAGCAAAAGGATTAGGATTCATTAACCAAGAGGTTCTAGAGTATGTTTGTGAACTAGAATACCCATTAGAATTCTCTGTCCTATTTTAATTGGAGTCTTGGTAGTGTTCAGATGTTTTTCTTTATCTTTTAGCGCCATTAATACCATACGAAGTTTTATTTTTAATCTAAGTGCTAGTACACAGCTGCAGTCGAAGCGTTGGCGACAACTGCCGCTGACAGCATTTGGCTTTTGTATTTGAGTACCATACTTAAATACACGAGGGGCGGGTTAGCAATAATAGCAATTACTTCTGCTATATTTGTAAGCCGCAGTTCAGTTAGCGACTAGTCGCCGTCTTCCAGCCTTTTTATTGCATGTTTTCCTAACTTTTTACCAATGTTGATATAGTAAGAAGTCTCCTACATCAACTACATAAAATGCCATTTATCATTTACCTATTAAAACCTTAATTGTTGCATATTGTTTTGGATCTTCCCATCTGTTGCTCGCGTTCTACCGAATAATAAATAGGCGTACTCCAGCAATATTCCCCTCCAGCAGTATGTTCGCTCGACAATATTAATCAACGTCTGGAAACACTTTGTTCCGGTGCAGACATCTGGCGTTGCAACCGGAATGCGAAAACCCGCAATCTCACTCCGTATGGATTTTTCAAAGCAGAGTTCACATTTGTCCGTGAACTTTTAAGTGAACATTGACAAAAACTTATCAGAAGAACAATTGCCGTGATTCTTCTTCTTCTTCTTCAGCCTATACAAGTCCACTGCTGGGCAAAGGCCTGCCCCGAGGCTTTCCACAATGACCGGTCTTGTGACTAAAACCGTTCAATTAAGTAGGCGTATTTTTGACAACGACGAAATCGTAGCATGCGCAGGTGAAGAGTGGCTGGAAAGAGCTAAGGATAGAGAAGAATGGCATTCCTTGGGGGAGGCTTTTACCCGAACGGGGTCCACGCATTAATCTTTGTTACTAGTTTTTATTAAATTAATACGAGTATGTACTTGCATGGAATAAACAAGCTTTATTATTATTATTATTATTATTGACAACAGCGGACATTCTTTCCATTGTTTTCTAATTTGTCCTTAACGATGTATTGTGCATCGCACGCACCGGGAGACGCAGCGTGGGTAGGCCCACGACAAGGTGGACCGACGACCTGGTGGAGGTTGCGGGAAACCGCTGGATACGGAAAGCGCTGAACCGGTAGTCGTAGAAATCGTCGGGGTCGACCTATATGCAGCAGTGGACGTCTTAGGGCTGAAATAATGATGATGATGAAGTATTTGTGTGTTGAGTTATCACCATCGTTTGACTGATTGTCTATTAAAGTCGGCGATTATAAATAAATATTGAAGTTTTGTCAAATCGTAGAAACCGTGAGAAACAAGAACTAGTCGCTAGTTGCAGTTGAAAATAACGCAGTACTCAAAGGTGTACAAAAATCCCAAAAAGTACTTCCAGAGGAAAGGCAAAATCCTTTCCAAAGTTCCAACATCCTTGAAATATAGAACAGAAAATCCAATTTATAGTGACATCATTCGCGGCAGAACCTGCAATACATCTAGATTCTTGGACATAAAATACAGAATGAATGTTGGCCCAACGTCAGATTGTTTGCACGAACTTTGTGGACATCTGTTGGTCGACCAACTCCACAACTATTTGCCGTACACTTTTATTGCTGTCATTTTTGTTGTAAATGTTTGTTGGTATTGGTAATCGTTTTGTTTTGAGCGAGATGTGTTTGGATTTGTTCAGATTTTGATATCTGAAAGCTTTGTTTCATTTCAAGGGTTTGCTTTCATTAATTTATTTCGTTATCAACAGTAGGACACCAACGGCGTTCTTTTCTTTGTTGAAGACATCTTGAGTTAGTTTTGTTTTGACAACAAGTGTTCTATTGTCCAAACGTTTGTGGACAATAACATATTTTTAAGCTATTGCATAGCTTCTATCGCGGGCCTTGAGCGCGGGGACCGAATCCAGAAATTCCGTAACGAAAAAACCTCACGCTCCCCATCGTCTAACGTCGTTTCAGTTCGGCAGTCTTCGGCACGGTATGTTTGTGTGCGTGCGACTACATCTTTTGAAAACAATTTATAGATTTTCAAAAAGAGCATGCATATTGCAGGGCTCGAACTCAGTTCTACACACTTGCCATGTTACTGACAGTCGCGATGTGCTAAACTTGCGATTAATTTTCTCTCTGAAATAGGTCTTCTATAGAGATATGTCATAGACGTCATCGACGTTGTCATGGCTACCTTAAAAACTTTTCATATAATTAATTATTAAGTACTTTTATTCAAATTAATTTAGTAGTGTTTTTATAAAATAACTTTTTTTTAACGGAAAAGCTAAGATGAATGTCACGCTAATTTTTCATTGGACTTTTAAATTATTTATAGTGTTGTTTACTAAATAAAAGCGCGTGATTTTATAGAGTAAAAAGTGCTCACGCGGCCGTTTTTTCAATTGTTGCAAGAATTCAAAAGACTGTCTTTAAATAGTGTTCAGACGATTGCTCAAAGTGTATTAGATTTCATTAGTAATAGAAATGGCATTTCAGTAATGACTTTCAACTGCCAAAGTCTAAATAGTCATAAATACGATTTACAAGATTCAGTTACGAGACAAACAAATGTGTTACTTCTTACCAAAGAGATTTAAGATATTGCATGACGCATGATAATCCAATTGAAATACCTAATTTTAATTGTATTGTTCAGTTCAAACGAGATACTGTTTCAAAAGGTGGGGTAGCTATTTACCAAAATAAAAATGCTATTACTAATATTATGACTCCGAATATTGAAATAAATATTGCACACGTTAGCGATGTTAATGTTAGGCGCTCAGTTGTTGGAGATATTTGTGCGTGCTTATGCAAACTTAGAAATGGCCTACAAATAGTTATGGTAGCAATTTACATTTCTCCGAATCCAAAATTGGACGAGGTAGAGCATTTTATTCATCGCACTTTACTGGAGTACACTGAAGAAGGCTCGAAAATACTTGGTACAAATGGTAATAAATTTCCACTTATCTTGGCTGGCGATTTCAACATTAACTTCGCTGATAAAAAATCAGAGCGGTTGACAACTTTTCTATCAAAACATTGAATTTGAAAATGAATAATGATCCACAAGAGTCCACAACAAAATATGGGACCACCATTGACGCGGTATTTTCTAGGTATTTAGAGGATATTAAGTCGCACACTTATGTTTCTTATTTCAGTTATCATAAACCTATAGTTTCAATGATAAATATTCCTGAATAACCAACAGCTACTGTAAGGTAATAAAACCCACATGTATTGTAAAATAATAAAAATATTTTAAATAATATTAATTTTTTATTTATTTAATAAAAGAAAAATTTGTTTTCTTATCGGTCACCACGCTCAAAAAGTGTAACTTGAATTAATATCAAAGAAAAAGAAATACTGCATAAATAAAATAAATAAATAATTATAATTGCATAAATTGATACAAAATGCTATGCAATAGCTTTACCGCGGCAGTCCCCGAGTGCCACATGTCTTTTTTTTTTTACTTTGCAAGGGTATTTCTTTAAGTCGGAGTAATAACAGATGCAAGCATACAGCCCATCACAGCAGCATAGTATATCAAATATTTACTAAATACTGTAAAGGAACTCATCAAATTATATACCTTCTTTAATGTTTTTGGCACCAATGTTTCTTTAAAAAACTGGTGTTATGGCCTACCACCGAGAAATTTTTTCGGTGGTAGGCCATAACATCGGCCGCCGGCAGAAGTAACTATCCACCAGACAAAGTCTAGCCGCCAAGCGATTTGTCGTGTTCCGGCATGATGTCTGGTGAAGTCGTACGGAGGACGGGGCTGAGCAGTTGTGTTGCCATGTGTGCCGGGTACGATGCACCAAATGTTGTTGTGTTAGGAGTTGTTGTCGTGGAGGGTCTTCAGATCAATCTCCCTTTGACGCAGCATCGTTGGTCGTGTTGTTGGGTTTAACATTGCATCACTTCGCTCAACTGCCGTCTTTCTTGCCATTCGCTCAGTTTTGCTGAGTGAATAGGCTCTTAATAAACTAGCGCGGTTTACTATCAATGATCACATCACTGCTTACCATCAGGCAGGATTGCGGTCAAGCGCTAGTTTATAATTATTTAAATATATATATATCTTTACTATTCGCAAACTAAAATAAAAGCGTTGAAATTTTTATCCGCATCACTATCGACGGCTCATCTACTCAAGAGATAGACGGATTTCCTTAAAAGACAATGATCCACTGTCTGAAGTTTCAGTCCCAAGCGGCTGGAGAATATAATATTCATATATTTTATTCTAAAACAAGTTACTTTCTAAAAACAAAAACCACTTCATACATTAAACAAATAAGCCAGAACAATACATAATGGGCAAACAATGAGACCGCATTATGTCAGAAAACTTGCAGTAATTACTCTGCGGTTTTCTAAATTAAGCGCAGCGCTGTATACTGCTGAAAAAAGGGGTTGTTTACGTAATTATGTTGTACTAACTCACAATTAAAAGGTGTTTGTAAATTGCGTTAAGCTGTACGTGAAAGCGTACGTTGATACGACATCAATCATAAGTTTTACTTCACAAGTTTACACGTTTACGTGGGAACGCTGATAAATTTACTGTTTTGTTAATGTCTACTTACAGATTTTGAATTAATTATGATTAAACTCATCTTTGTATTTACTGTCCTTTTGCAGGTAAGCTGGAAGAGATTTCTTATGAAATAAGTATTACCTCTGTACCATTTTTATGTTCTATTTTTCTTGTCTGTTTATACATAAAAATTTATTTAAAATACATTTTTACACGCAAACATATGTGTGTACATAAAACACTTAGAAAAAGGTGTGAATGGGTTTCTCGACCAGGAATTTCTCAATAGCATCCCGAGGTCTAGAATTTTACCGTACAGTTGATAGCAATAAACTCGTTCATAACCTACATGTGCATTTCTAGGGTATACCCTGAAATACACCTCAGCTTTTAACCCTTCGAGTATTGCAGGCGTGATGTTATGATATAAATTATAAGTTTAACTTTACAATTTTGAACCTTGAAGTTAAAAAAAATAACAATTTCAGTTACTTTTAACATAGGCTATATTAAATGTATCCTAAATGAAAAGTTTTGCATAAACTAGAGACTCATGCCGAAGACTTCAGAAATAATTACATTTAGGTACTCACTTTATTTCAGAATTATTATTATGAAGTTACAGGATATAATGCTGAAAAATAAAATACAGACTTTTTTTCTGAATAACGTACTTTTTGCCTATATTCTACACATTTAACATTGATCTCTGAAAGTGGCCGTACAGTTTTTCGGTTACACCTACAGTTTCTCGCCTCCTGCACTATTCCTAAAATATGACCGGGGTTAATGTTTCGTAAAGTCCTGTGTTTTGTCATTAGACTAAAATGCCATTCTTGCTAGCTGTATGTAGCGGTATTAATTATCAATCCAAGACAAATTAAGGCACAAAAATTCATCGAAAAATGAACTTAAGTGAACCTTACCAAAAATTCAAACGGAATTTCAAATAACCCCCTTCATCTGAAACAGGTGACACTTTGCTACCAGGGACAGCACTCCGAATATATACGAGTAATTAAACAATAGTTCAGAATTCATTCGGGAATGTTCGTGAGTGTTTGCCACCCGGTGCAGTCGCCCCATTGTCTTCTTATCTAGACATTCTTTTACTGAAAACATTGTAAAAACACAGGGAATAAATAAAATTATGTGCAATCTGGATTAAATATTAGCTGAATTGATTATTTATGAGAAAGAAAGTCGGGAAGTTTTCTAATAATAATCTGTACAAGAAAGAACCGATAAGGCTGCGTTGTCAATGCAAGGTCTAAACAACTTTGGCCCAAAGTTTACCTAGCGAACTTCGCTCATTTACGCAGTTATAATTATAAGATCATTAAGTGCACAGGTGAGTGAATGGAATGTGAGTCATTGTCTGTAGGGAGCTTACGCCGTCCCTAAACTCCCACTAAGACGGGGATTGTCATTGCTACGGCCGGCTTAAGTTCGAAGTTTATTTAATGATTTCCAAGTCGATCAGAACTCATATTAGTTAAAGATATGACTTTGAATCAAAATGGCGACACGTTTGGTGCAGAGGCTGAACTATCGACTGCTGCGCCGCTTGTAGCGGTTTCGAGTCCCTCACGGAACAAACATTAGAATGGCCTACCAGTAGTTGTTTCGGACCTGTCTATTGCTGTATGTGAGTTAGTGTTTGTCAACATACCCACGATACAGGAGTAATTCCTAGTTTGGGAAAAGTTCACGAGGATCGCTTTCAATTTCTGTGCGCAACTCACATACTAAATTTTTAACGTCATCAGATAACTTAAGGTCAAAATGCCTACGCATTCCACAACGTTCCTTGATAAATCTTTCACTGTTCAGGCCCCTAGTTTGTGGAACGCATTGCCAATTGAAATAAAACGTGCGCAGTCGTTACAGGAATTCAAGAGACTTGTGAAGGAACACTACTTGTCATTATGATCTTGTTCAATAAACACTTTTCGCTAATTTATTTGTTTACTTGTTATGTTCAGTATCTATAGTATACTTATTTGTGTATCTACCTAGTGTATTGTAGTAATAATATTTGCACCAACGAAAGTTCCATTTGTGGTTCGGGAGAATCTGTCCATTCTTTCCTTGCCTGGAAGAGATCGCATTAGCGATAAGGCCGCCAATTGTATGTTTTTTTTTTGTTTTGAATGTATTTGCTCGATGTTTGATTGGTGTGCAATAAAGAATATACAATATGTAAAGAAAACCCTGTCCGACCCATAAGGATAATAAAGGTTAGGTAAACACTTGACAAAAAAATAATATAACATTTTTCGTAATCATCATAGTAACAATACTAATGGATTTTGAAATAATCTTTTTTTCCCGCTTCAACAACTTCCCTGAAATAGTCAATTTTAAAAAAAAGTGACAACACAATTTTGACGATATTATTATAAGTGATGCGACCACGTGACGCGTGCCCTTCCCCCGTCCACCCGCGCTTGGATTGCCTACCGCACATGTATTAGGTTACCTCTTTTTGCGAAATAATATTTATTTTTTAAGGGGAATTTTTTTTAAGTTTAGCCCGGCTTTGTGGGCATTAGAGGAATCAGTTATCGATACCTTCACGGATCGGACAGGGTTTTTCTTTTAAACATTTCATAAAAACAAGACTCTTTGCAAAGAAGCCTACAAAACTCCTTCCCATAGGAATGCGACGTCATCCCGTTTTCCTCGTTCCGTACATACGAAAAGAGCAGAAAAAGGTGGAATTAATGAAGATGTATGTGTGATGTAAAGGTCGAGGGCAACGCTAGTATTTCACGGCAGTTTTTGTACCAGAGGATTACAGAGGTATGGGATGAAAAACAGAAATGTACACGTATTTTTTGGAGTCTTAAGTTTTTCCTATGAAAATGGCAATATAAGTAATTTAGCATTTCATTAATGTAACTCGGTAATTTGAAATAGGTAGATATAAAATTGCCACTCTATTATTATACGGTTTTTTAATAGCCAGAAAGTCTGACTACAGCATCCTTATTGCGTAGGTAACGTACTATTTCTATCAATTTGAATCGTCCCGAGGCCTATTTCTAGTCCATTGTTTCATAAGTTCGAAAAATATGTTTGGTCAACAACGTAACCAGCGCAATGTATCTTGTTGAACTGTCAAAATGAAACCCATTGCTGCTGATAGTTTGTTACCCAATTACCCTGCCGGTCTTGCTAAGTATAAGTACTTACTTACTTTGAATTCATGAATAGAACAACTTCAAATACATACTTACATAAAGGGTGTATCTGACATCGTAACGCAAACTTCGCGAGAAGGCTACACCGCATGCCACTAACAAAATTATGATAGTCATTTATATAGTAGTCGTGGTGGCGTAGTGGTTAAAACACCAGCGTCTCAAGTATGAGTGTGTGGGTTCGATTTCAGGTCAGGTAAGTACCAATGTAACTTTTCTAAAGTTATAGGTATGTACTTTCTAAGTATATCTTGGACGATACAATATATTTCTGCATCGTTCTCACACGATTGATTTCAAAATGAATGATGTAATCAAATATTTGTATCCATAGCTTGATAATTTAAAAGAGTGTCCATGGAGTTTTTTGCCCGTTCTTCTCCATAGCTACCTACTCTTTGGAATGGGCGACTAGCTTCACCTTACTGACTGACCGACCTTCTGACAATTCAAAAGTGCCTGTAACTGGTTTATTTGAAATAAATGCTTTGATTTGATTTGATACCACTAGGCCACCACTGCCTTCCACTTCACACTACTACAAATGGCTGAAACCCCATGAATGACATTAACACCAAATAAAATGCAATATTGCAACGTCATTGCAACTAAGCAAGGACAATAGAACTTAGTCATAGACCGTAAATGGTAATTCATAGTAAAATGGTAATTTACCATTGTACTTAGTGGTTATTTCACCACAGGGTCACATTAACCTTCATTTTATATGCAATTGGGTTAGAAGGCAATTAAAAAAAAGGGATGATTATTAAATGTAGGTAATTTTTTAAGTAGGATGTAGTAAGGATGGAAAGTTTCATTTTTTTATTAATAATAGAGTCTTTCATAATTCGAAATTTTCTCCATTATTTTTGTTGTTTGACCGGCTGACCAGTGACTGAGCGAAAATAACTAGAACAACCAAATTACTTCGAGTATTAGTCGCGCCTGGAGCTACGCAAATCAAACTTACGTATATTAAAAGACTTCTAGTGTAGTGTTTAGAATTTTATCTGTCCTTTCTTTTTTGTTTTATATGTGTGTGGCTTTTTTCCTGGGCCAAAGAAAATTGTTAGTCTTTTTGTTTAATTTTACACTTAAAGAACCTTCATTTAAATTAAAAGGCATTTCTCGTAATTATAAGAATGTTCATAGTCTCAATTAAGCCCAAATTATAGAACTTTTAAAAGATTTTGGAACTGGATGTCGCTAAGATGACATTACGACAGATTTAATACGGGGAATTGGCCTTTTAATCCTTACTTTCGTGTTCTGTTAATATTGATTTATACAAAATAATTAATTGGGTATCAACACCTTTTTTTTTTCAGAGGAAGCATAAAAGGAAAGTTTTATATAATATTCAACTGATTGCAATAGAAGTCAAGTTCAGAAGGATTATATTAAACAATGATACAAAATCATGAGCTGATAATTAGCAAGCAATTATGTGATTGCGTTTATCATGAAGAGGTTCCTTGCAAGATAGTTTAAGGATAAATGGTCAATATAAAATGATTGTGGACGATCCATCTGGCACAGTTTGTCTCTGGCTTGTGGATTGAAATGTTGATATATCAGTGAATATTGTGAAAGATTTTATTACCTCTAGAAGTAAGTAGAACATTATATTTTAAACGTGAAAGAAATAAAAAAATTAAATTGTAGTTCAGAATAGCTTCACCAGATTTCTTTGTGTAATTACATGAAAATATTACAAGACACGAGAAAGGAGATGAAATTGAAATGATAGGACCAATATTTTCTTATCGCAACACCGCTCCGTCTAAGAAAAATAAACATTTAACTCAGTTAATTATTAAGTTAAATGAATTTTCATGTTTTGGCGTTTACCATTGGGCACTAAAAACTTTTAATATTTTCAAAGCCTCTCTATTCATTTGAAATATAATGAGGATGTTTTAAATAGCTTTTTTGCTAAAGAAAGTTTTTAAATGCCTACGTTCTGTGAGAAATTAAACAACTGTTCCATTTTTTACGTTAGTTTATAATTTATTACGTTGATACGTTGCGTATTGTACGTAACCTTTACGATATGCTATAAGCGAACGTTTTTAAATTAATTCCCAACAAATTATTACTTTTCTTTTTTTAAATATTTGAAAGCTCGTTCTAAACTGGCTTGTCGGATTGAGTGCAAACCAAGAAACTTATATCTAAACTAGAATATGAACTATCGATCAAAACGCGATCCGAGACAGCTTCACAGTAGCCCTCTGTCCTTGTTGTGTAGGGTGACTATTATAATGGAATTTATTTATTATAATGTACGTAAAATATTTTTTTAACCTTATATTACCTGAGTTTTAATGAATATTTAGGTATGGATGCGAACTTTTTAATTTTATTACTCTAAAAAAAATTGATAATGTAAGGACGACAGTAGGTCAATCTACCCGAAACTGTCAAATATTCTTAATCAATCTTGAACCATAACAATTTAGAAACAAATTTGAAAATCTAATAAGGAAATCTGATAGATTGTAGTAGCTTGATATACTTTACTATTTTACATTTAAATAAATAAAATATCTACAAGAAAACAGAATTTAATGTCATTGTAAATACATAATAAAAACCACTTACTTATTATGTACACAATGACTCAGTGCACATTTATTATTTATTACGAAATTTATGGTCACGCTACATACAAACAAAATAACTTGTATATGATTACCGCAAAAAACTTACATAAACAATGATATTCCGCATCCAGGGTATGACTCACTATTGCAGCCAACAATGGCACCCTTTTTCACCATCTTTTTCTAATCGAAACTGTTGATTCCAAACAAAATTACATAAAATAAATACGGGTAACACTTAGAAAGAGACAAAGGGCTACTGGGACCCTTTCTCCCTCGGACTGTTTTCTCTTCAAATAAGGTTTTATTTCTGATCGACCTTATTGCTCTTGCAATAGAGTCTTCTTTTAAATAAGAGAATTATGCAAGTTCACATTCCAGTTTAGCTATAATTTCCTTGGTGCAGAGTCAATTTACTGCCGGCCAGCACTACATAAGATCAATTTTAGTAGGCCTAGCTAGGTATCTAGGTCAGTACTTATCTTTATACTACCTACCAAAGAATAGTATTTTTACATCGCCATCGTCTTTTTCACTTTCACGGAACTTACCTGAAAATAAAATAAAAACATGTTATTAAAACCATTTTCTCTTCATAATAAAAGATAGTTTTGTTAATGTGTCTGAGAAAATATAACTTTTCTTTTATAAAAGTTATTAAGACCAGCTGTTTTGTAGACTATGTAGATAAAAATGTGATTTGCAGAGTAATCTCAAATTGAATTTGTTCGCTCGACAAAGTTTGTCAAATGTCAACACCCAGATGGCGGTAATGGGGCATTGCTTGAAGAAATAACACAAAAACTTTAAGTCAAGTTTCGTTTATGTTTAATAAACATTTATTAGAAAGGGTATTTATTCTTTTAAACACTTAAAAAACCGAATGTATTGCAAGAATTGCGTTATTAATTCTGCCAGACAAGACCTACCAAAGACATTACTCATCTGTTGTTCAAAAAGCAACTTTAGCATTACCAATATGAAGCGGAAATTCCACTTCCGAGATTCAAACTCCACTTAAAAAAAAAAATAAGTGTGTCCATATAGGTATATTTCTCATCATCTCAGCGTTAATCCCAGTCACATCCGAAGCTTTTTCAGCGTTGGAGTCTGGGGTCCGCTTTCTACCAGTCTAGTTGTCATTAGATGTTCGTATGGCAACCGGGACCAACGGTTTAATGTGCATATGTTGTCACTTCACAACACCCTAGATAATCAGCATCATACTTATATTGTAAACGAGAAAGTTTGAGAGGATGTAACTAGTGCTTGACTGCAATCCCGCCTGATGGTAAACAGTGATGCAATCGTTGATGGTAAAGCGCACTAGTTTATTAAGCCTATTCACTTAAAAAACTTAGGAATAGGAAGGATGACGGCAGTTGAGCGAGGTGATGCAATGTTAAACCCAAGACCAACACGACCAACGATGCTGCGCCAGAGGGAGATTGATCTGGAGACGCTCCACGACCAAACTCCCGACAGAACAATATTTGGCGTATCGTACCCGGCACAAATCGCAACACAACTGCTGAGACCCGTCCTCCGTACAGCTTCACTAGACATCATTCCGGATGTTTTGTTACACTTTTATGTAAAACTACTGAAGTTATATGGATGAAATTTGGTACACAGAGAGTTTATAACCAGGAATAACACATAGGTTTTTTTTTAATCATTATAAATTAGCGCTTAACTACAATCCCGCCTGATGGTAAGCAGTGATGCGATCGTTGATGGTAAAGCGCGCTAGTTTATTAAGAGTCTATTCACTCAGAAAAACTGAGCGTATAGGAAAGAAGACTGTTACTTTTGTTGTTACATGGGGCACTGCTTCTATTATTATAATGTTCCCAATGATTGGTCACAGGCCTTCTGCTTTTGAGAGAAAGAGAGAAAGGAGACCATAATTCATCACGCGGGGTCAGGACGGTTGGTGGAAGTCCCAAACCCTAGAATTGTTGCTTCTCGGTCGTACCGGTTTCTCCACGATAGTTTCCCTCGCAATTTGAGGACTAAAATGCTTAAACTGCCATTCTTTTTCCTTTATTTCAGGATGAAACTCATCTTAGTAGCCATCGCCATTGTTCTGGTGTGTATTCAGGCCGAGGAGTACTCCCACAAATATGACAACATGAACTTGGATGAAGTTTTGGGCAACAAGAGGCTGCTGAATGGTTACATAAAGTGCACCCTTGACCAGGGACCTTGCACTGCAGAGGGCAAGGAGCTAAAATGTAAGTTGACTGAGGAAATTTTGTTCCAAAGCCAGTCCTGTATCACTAGCCGCAGAAAGAATGGGCACCCAGAAAGGGCTGGGTTTTCTATTGGGTGTGATATTTTTCTTTTGGGAGATAAATGCTCTAAAAAGGTTGTCTTAGGGATAGAAACAAGATAAGGAGGTATTTCCCTACAGTGAGACAATTCAGGCTAGTTAGATATACTAAAATAAATTTTCCTGTTCGAAGCAATGATGTTCGCACTATACCAGAGTAGATTAATTAGTACGGATGCGTGTTAAAATGATTTCTAAAAAAGAAAAACAACTTCAGGTCAATTTCCTTTATTGAATAATTATTGGACTGAATGTACTTTGGTAGGAGCTTTCAATTTTCTGACTGACCAACGACTTCACAAAAGTAAATGTTGGAATTTAAAATATTCCTCTACTCGTCCTGTCTCCATCTATTCTTCACATTAATTTTTAATTACTCATAATAGCAAATTAAAATAATCTTCCTTATCACAGATTACATTTCCGATGGCCTTAAGACCGGTTGCTCCAAGTGCTCTGACCGCCAACGGAAAGGCATCAAAAAGGTGATGGAGCATCTGATCAAGTATGAACCTAAATACTGGAAGCAGGCAGTAGACAAGTATGACCCCCAGAAGGTTTACACCAAGAAGTACGAGAAAGAAGTTCGCAACTGGCAGTAAATAATTTAAAAATAGAACAAAATGGCGGCGACTGCGTCAGTTTGAATAGAGAATGGTATAGATTACACATTTATTTATTTATGCAATGGTAGTAGAAAATGAATCATGAATGTGTCTTTTTAATGTGTAGTAATTAGTAGTTTTGTTATTGTAAGTAAATTACTATTGATAAATATAACTCTCAGCTGCTGATGCAGACACAAATTTATTTTGGGTACCGTAAATGCCATTTTTTTTTTTTTGCTTATTGGCACAGACCTATTTATTTATCAAAAATACATAGTATTTCCAATGTAAGAACTTCAAATCTATCCGCAATCTCATGTGAGGAAAAATAATTTCAAAAACTTGCCAAAAAATATAAGTAAATTAATGGTATTTTTGACAATCTGACATTAGAATATCAATAATCTTAAAACAGGGGAATTACCCTCTCAAAAGGCATTAAAGTACTTCTGAAGTTTCGTTTACTGGATAGTCAATTACCTACTTTATGCGACTGAGGGAAACGATTCAAAGTGTCGCAATTACCCTGAATTTATGTCTGTACCGATTTAAGCCATTTGCATTCAGGATAATAATTATGATCTTCCGGCGTTTCCTTAATGAATAGCCGTTAATCTAACTGTTATTGCGTATTGTAGTTATCTTTGTTTTTCGCTTTCTGCTTTTAGAAGCCTCATCGACAATTCTCGTAATTTTAATAACGTTCACACTTCTGATCTCCAATTAATTTAGAAATTAATAATAGAAAATTATGAAAGGTATTTTAGACAGAATGAGATTGGATTACCGTACATTGAAAAGTTTTTAACGTTTGTTTATCGCCGTGAGGAGATTATGACTAGAATTGGAACGATTTAAATTACGAGAAACGGGATTCAGATGTTTGCGGGTAGTTAACTGTTTGTAATTTCTGCTATTCCTTTTCTGTCGCTTGAACTAAATATTGTAATTATATTTTTACTGTGTATTTGATTCTAGATATGAAATTCTTTTATTTACGTAAAATATGAAAGCTGTTTTTGTTGAGTTATTAGATATAATTTAAGATCTTATTTAACCACTGTTATGTATTTATTAACAATAAAAAAGATGTATATTTGAATTGACATCTCTTTTAACACAATCCCACTATAAAGATTACTTTATATTAATAAAAAAAAATGATTTTTCAATATTTTAGGAAACAAACACAAGTATACAATAAACACAAATACTTGTAAGAAATCGATCAATTCATCATTGAGGTATTCCAGAATACATAACGTAATTAGCTTATAACGTTCCCACTAATGGGACAGGAGGGAGTGGGCCATATTCTACCTCACGGGCGTAGTGCGGGTTGGTAGATGTCACATGTCTTCGAAGTTTTGCGTCTAGAACATGCCGGTTTTGAAATATCCTGAATATCTGTTATAAAATATTTAATATAATTTTAAAAGTGTTCCTATATTTTTAAAAGTATCACTGTCCACCAATAAACACAAATTTATTACCATCCAGAAAAAGTCATTTATTATTCCATTTCCCGTTAAACAACAACAACATTTTTAATAGCCAATCTTTAAATAATATAATACAGCCTTTTAAAATCAATTCGCGCCAATTTTAATAGGCTTCCATTACCAAAAAGTTGATGGAACAAACAATCTTTGAACTTTGACATTTCGAAGGCAATTTAAAAACGTTCTAGAATTTCTTACTGAAACTTTCCGCTAAGGAATAAAGGCTTAATTGAACGTTAGAACTTTTGTGTTTACGAGACAAGCTACATCTAGGGGTTTGTAATGTTTTGTTTATTTTAATGAGTCCGTCTACGTGTTTTAAGACGTCGAATTTATACCGGCAGACATTGTCCTCACCATTTGATAATTAAGTTAATAATTTATACGATTTTCTCTCGGTGGTAGGCCATAACATCGGCCACCGGCAGAAGTTACCACCCACCAGAGAAAGTCTTGCCGCCAAGCGGTTTTCGTGTTCCGGCTTGATGTCTGGTGAAGCCGTACGGAGGACGGGTCTGAGCAGTTGTGTTGCGATGTGTACGGGTACGATGCACCTAATGTTGTGTTGGGAGTTTGGTCGTGGAGGGTCTTCAGATCAATCTGCCTTTGGCGCAGCATCTTTGGTCGTGTTGTTGGGTTTAACATTGCATCGCCTCGCTCAACTGCCGTTTTCCTTCCTATTAGCTCAGTTTTTCTGAGTGAATAGGCTCTTAATAAACTAGCGCGCTTTACCATCAACGATCGCATCACTGCTTACCATCAGGCGGGATTGCGGTCAAGCGCTAGTTTATAATTATTAAAAAAAAAAATTTTAAGCGTGCCTAAAAATTATAGAGGTCTTTAGTGGCTTAGTATATTTCAAGTTTTTATTTAATCCTCCTCTGCTTCCTAGCAAAGGTGCTTGACATTTTCAAATAATTAAAAAAAATGGTTGCCTGTAAAGTCGGTTTTACGGGCGAAGATTTTACGTGACAACGTCTTTTTCTCGGTAGAATATTTATTGATATGAATATAATTAAATTGCACAATAGGAACAAGGAATTGAATGAAAATAAGAATTGCACAAATTTTAACTATAGAAATATATTTTGTTTACTAAAACATCGGTGACTCATCGTAACGTTACCGAGCGTTACACTTTTTCATAAGTGACTCCCAGCCGCAACCTAATTTAAGACGTTGTCACGTCAAAAAAAAACATTACAAACTCGTGAAATGTGACAAACACGACAGGTTTATCAGAATGCTCCACTTCCTATTATAATTTAAAAAAACTACGCCCGAATCCGTGTAATATAACACGTCAAATCGCGTGTTCCATTGTTATTATTAGACCAAACTACTAACATGTGATTCCCATTATTATAATTAGGGCGAAAAGTAGGCAATCACCATTCCCAACTTCAGAGGCAACAAGTCACACCCTGTCATCATGTAGCTCGGTGTTAAGGTCAAGAAAATCGTATTATAACAGTGGGCTATGAATACGAAAGCTAGCGTTAATGGGCCAAGTGGCATTGACCACGTCTAACGAGTATAGACCGTAGGTTTGTGCTCCAAAGCGCCTTTACATTGCGTAAATTGTTTTAGCACTACTGCGCTCAAAACCGATAAATGATTCACTTTTTGTAAGTAGGTTTATGGTTTACATTTGTCCATTTTTTGGTTAAACTAGATAAGATTGCCCGTGTGGTACTGGGCATAGAATACATAGTACCAACCAATACCCTCTGGTGGGTGTTGTAAGAGGCGACTAAGCGAACTCTCACCAGGGAAGCGGGCAGCAGTATTTCTCCTGTTGAATAACAAATCACTTCGATCCCCCATCCACCTGCCAAGCGTGGGGATTATGGCAATGGAATGGTGGTAGGCCATAACATCGGCCGCCGGCAGAAGTAACCACCCATGAGACAAAGCCTTGCCGCCAAGCGATTTGTCGTGTTCCGGCATGATGTCTGGTGAAGCCGTACGGAGGACGGGTCTGAGCAGTTGTTTTGCGATGTGTGCCGGGTACGACGCGCCTAATGTTGTTGTGTTGGGAGTTTGGTCGTAGAGGGTCTTCAGATCAATCTTCCTTTGACGCAGCATCGTTGGTCGTGTTGTTGGGTTTAACATTGCATCACCTCGCTCAACTGCCGTCTTCCTTCCTATTCGCTCAGTTTTTCTGAGTGAATAGGCTCTTAATAAACTAGCGCGCTTTACCATCAACGATCGCATCAGTGCTTACTATCAGGCGGGATTGCGGTCAAGCGCTAGTTTATAATTAATAAAAAAAAAAAGGAATGAAAGCCTTGGGGGAAGCCTTTGCCCAGCTGTGGACTTCTAAAGGCTGAGGAGAAGAAGAAGAAAAGGCGGCCTTCATGGACCTTCGTGAAGCCGGACTTCATGGACCGGCTAGAACAAAAAATAAAGATGTGTGACATCGACCAACGTAATGAGGAATTTGTTTCTCCACTTCTACCCAACGAATGCACTAGGATTTGGCGAATAGCTTTGTGAGACTGTCTTTTATAGTATTGTCGTTCAAAAAGTGCTGATTCTCAGCCCAATTTGAATTCATGCCTTTTGATTATGCATTACTGGGATCGCGTGGTAGATTACAGCCTACTGCTTCTCATAGAAAGGGGTCCCAGCAGCAATGATGGCATTATAAGCTGATTACGCTAAGAAATGCGAACGAATAATAAGGTATTTTTTTTTTAATTGGGACAAATGCGCCACACATTTTCCCACCCACTGCAACTCCTGAAAGCCAGAATCAACAGTGGAGACCGCCAGAAAAACGCCGAGCAATGAAGCTCGACGAGTCCCGGAGAAACGATTCATCTGTCTTGGGTCCCGCAACGAAATTAATCAGAAAAGAATAGCGGAGGAGCAGGAAAAAAAAAACAAATAATAATAATGTAACGAATAATATGGTTTAACATTGCATCACCTCGCGCAACTGCCGTCTTCCTTCCTATTCACTCATCTTCATCATCTCAGTGTTTATCCCGGTTGCATCCGCGGCTTTCGCGTTGGAGCCCGGGGTCCGCTTTCTTGCTCAATTTCCTCCATTTCGCGCGATCTTTAGCATCCTGTATTGTGAGATTGTTGGCACGCATGTCATCTCTTACAACGTCAAGCCAACACTTCTATGGTCTACCCCGCTTGTTCCGGCCCGGTGGAGGCACCTTCCTTCCTATCCACTAAAGAATAGAATTTGAATTGAGCATGAAAAACCTAACCCCGGGCACAGATACGTTACCGACCATCCTGACTGAAACACAAGAGTCTTCCAAAATGCAATATGCAACGACGAGATGAATTTGTTTCATCAGCATAATATAGTGGTGACAAAGAAGTTTTGAGTTGCACATACGAGTATCTGTTGCTTATATTCGATATCGACCTTCACCCGTGGTGGCTCCTGTGGTGAATTGCGGCTATTTACAGACTATAAATTCACAAAAGGTTTCGATAGGCCTCCCCCAAGGATCTCGACGACGACCGGTCTTGCGCCTCCCGCATCCAATGGTTTCCCGCGACCTTCACCAGGTCGTCAGTCTACCTTGTCGGGGCCTACCCACGCTGTGTCTTCCGGTGCGTGATCACCACTCGAAAACCCGTCGGCCCCACCCGGCATCATTTTGTTGGCCTCCGTGGCGCAGCGGTCAACACGCCTGCCTGCAACATGGAGGCCCCGGGTTCGATCCCCTGCCAGGTCATTGGAAAACGATCTTTTCTTGATTGGCCTGGGTCTTGGATGTTTGTCTATAATGTATCTATTATAAATATATTATCGTTGAGTTAGTATCCCATAACACAAGTCTCGAACTTACTTTGGGGCTAGCTCAATCTGTGTGATTTGTCCGTATATATTTATTTTTTTATCAGTTCTACGGGCAATGCCACTTAAATGTTGCAATTCTTCGGGCTGTATCGGTTACTCTCGTTCTTCTGCGGATCTCTTTGTGTCCTAGTAGGAAGAAAATTATTGGCTTATTATGTTGTACTATTTCGCTATTGGCAGAACAGTTTCACGTTCTTTAAACAACCCAATAAGGCAGAGTATTCGAACAAAACAATGGTCAAAAAACACAAAAGAAAACCACATTCTCTATAATTGAACCTTTTTTTCCGCAACGAAGTTATAATACACCCATAAATTTTAGCGGAAACAGAAGCAAACAGCACCAGTTTTATATTGTCAAAAAGTATGAAAAACCTGTGCTTTTAAACTACGTAATATATTTACCCAGGGTTTGTAAGCTACGCGTTGCTACTCGTTCTACAAAGCCATTATGGATCTTGCTAACGAGTTTATTGTGTACCTGGCGAAATGTAGGAATAATGTTATATTAACATGTTAGTTATTTCGACTGTTTATTTCCGAGCACGGTGTTCACTCTCTTTGCTCAAGTTAGGATTCAAAGCTAACCACTGTCGGTGCTGCCCTGTTCAGAAACTTTTTTTCTTTACAGACAGAAGATAAATACCATATAACACCATTCTGTAAAATCTCTTATCCACTTGAAAGTCCCGATGTGACAGCTGAGAATGCGTTGTACGTCCAAGCGCGCGATCGGTATCAAACCGCGGCGAGCAGTAGTAAAATCCTCCTTATTTTGTTCTTATTTTTTAGCAGAAGTCCGTTTAATGACTAAATATGAACTATTTATCTTGCAGGGATTATGTTGTCATATTTTAATATGTTATATCAAAAAAAATACTTTTTTTTTTTTTTTATAAATTATAAACCAGCGCTTGACCGCAATCCCGCCTGATGGTAAGCAGTGATGCGATCGTTGATGGTAAAGCGCGCTAGTTTATTAAGAGCCTATTCACTCTAGCCTTGAAGACACTCAAATTGTAATTTGACGGAAACACCGACGCCGGCAAATTGTTCCAGTCCCTCGATGTACGCGGTATAAAGGAGGAAGCAAAACGCTTCGTCCGGATCGCAGTGGTGTCAACAACGTAAGGGTGGAAACTCGCCGTACGACGGGTCGTCCGATGATGGAACGGAGATGGGAGAATTAAGTCATGCAATTCCCTTGCACACTCACCAGAATGCATCCTATAGAAGACCGAAAGGCTGGCTACTCTACGCCTGTGAATGAGCAATGAGTAATCATTTCATCGTCCACTTTAACACTCGTAAAGACAACTTATCAGACATTGGATACAAAGTATTTATGCATGATCAGAAAGAATAAATCTCGATAATTATTTTAATATGTAACACTAATAATAAAAAATAATTTATTACTCTTATTTTAATCGCAGAACTCACTTCCACTGTACAAAGCTGCACTCACCGTTCATAAACAAACTATTTTTCCGATGTTATTGGGAGAGGGAGATAGCTTTTGTAACACAGGTATATCAGCTCGCAAAGCAGCAGCAAAGGAGTCAGGACTTCACACTTTTTAGTATCAATTTTTGTGATGGCAGAAGTTACCGCCCACCAAACAAAGTCTTGTCGTTAAGCGATTCGTCGTGTTCCGGCATGATGTCTGGAGAAGCCGTGCGGCCGTGTAGCGTGGCCGGTGTGGAAGTTGTGCCTTTTTCAATGGCAGATCACTAATCATATCGCCTTCAATCACCACAGCATTTTCCAATGTTACTATGGTAAACTTCGCAGGAAAAATGAATATTTTAACCCTATTTTATTGTGCGGAAATCCTTACAGATACCTTCCGTCTGGGAATAACGGAGGGTTATGTCGGCCGCCTACCGAATAAAACCTTACTGTTCCTTTCAGTATCATGAATCGGGAGCCCGAGAGATACTTGTACATTCGCCGGTCCCCCGACTGGATATTTTAACCCTTGCTCACTGACAAAACAATAGGTCTATGATCCTGTTTCAATGAACATGAAAAAAATACCCTTTTTGTTTCTTTTTGGTAAGTCAGTTGATAAAATAATATTGACAATATGATTTTATTAACGGACTTATAGGCCGTATGCTTAGTTACTGAACAGAGGTTTTTCCTTCAGAATACACAGGGCCTCCGTGACGTAGTGATAGCGAACGCGGCCGCTGCGCAAGGAGTTGCGGTTTGTATGCATGAATATGAATTGTTACACTGGTCTGATCGGGCCTCGGAAAGAACGTTAAGCGGTCCCGGTTGCCATACGAACATGGCAGTCGTTACAATTTGTTGGAGCCCTCAAAAGTACAACGATTGTTCTAACTGCAATGCTCCAATATCGCCTTCGGATTGTGGAGGTCAAACGGCAGTCGCTTCACGAAAAATATTGAAGTTTAGCCAAAATTAGCAGTTAGAGTGGTAAAGCTGGCCCCAGACTCCAGAAGCTGGAAAAGCTTCGGTTGCGACTGATGATTACGCTGAGACGATGATGATGATGTAAATTATATAATGATATATAAAACATGTCCTGGAACCAAAAATTCGAAAACGACCACGTTGTGAAATCTACCAACTAGCGCTGGGCCCGTATAGTGAATAACAGCTCACCGAGACCAGGCCTGTGTTTTAACTGTGTCAATATAAAATGCTAAAAATTCTAGTGCTAGATATTTTAGATGCATTTTCATGCAAAAGTATTAAATTTTAAATAGCAAACAGTAAAGCTCAGCAAAGCTTTCCTTAACACCGCAAAAGTGGAAATCTACACTTTTAAAACCTTCGCATTCGTGCATTTTATTTACTTAAAGCTCAGATAAAAGTGATGTATTTGTCTTGTATAAAAACTTTTAATGGTGTCGCGAAAGATGTGCTCAAAGTCTAGGAATATTGGTAGAGAATTTTGCTTCGTTTGAAGTCAGTTTTTCTGGTGATAATATTGTTTTTAGCAAAAAAAAATAATGGGACTGATTGGTCAGGACTGTCATTGTTACAGCTTTGTTGCGAAATTGAGAACTTTTGGGTTCACTCCCTCTCACCGAAAGCTCTGTTTAAAAGTTGATTACACCTTACACCTTTTGCCGTCTTACAATGTCACCCTCCATAATCTGTCCAATGACTGTTATAAACTTTATTTATTTATTATTTATTGTACACCAATCAAACATCGAACAAAATGCATTGAACACAAAACATACAATGGGCGACCTTATCGCTAATGCGATTTCTTCCAGGCAACCAAAGAATGGACAGATTCTCCTGAACTTTTTTTTTTGTTTAAATTTGTTTTTCGAATAACAAAAAAAAAAAAAAACATTTTCAACTTCATCACTAAAGCAGTAAGGCTCAAGGTTGAATAGGAATATTTGACAGTTTCGAGTAGCTTGACCTGCTGTCATCCACACCATTGCTTCAGTACACAATTCTGGAGTATGCGTTGAAATATTTCGTCGGTTATATCTATATTACACGTATATCTTGAATTAGTGACTTATTTGTCAAATATATAAACAAATATAAATTATTGGGAAAATAACTGTAATTCCTATATACCAGGTCTACCAATATGAAATTACCGGTAACACAGATTTAGCTGTGTAGCTAATGATTATTGTGAACGAGCCTTTTTTTTTTTTTATTTTGTTGGTATGACATCTGTGGAATATATTTAGTATACTGCAAGTCATAGTGGAACCAAGATTGTATTTTTTTTAGTTAAAAATGGAAAATTTTGTACCAGAAAATCATCATATGCGGGAAGTTTTATTGCATTTTTTTTTTTAAGGAAATTGCAGCTGATGCTCACAGAATGCTTATCGAAGCTTATGGTGATCATGCTCTTTCAGAAAAAACATGTAGAAATTGGTTTCAACGATCGCTTCGGAAAGAAGAGAATGCTCTGTGTTTGGTGGGACCAGAAGGGTGTGGTGTATCATGAGCTATTAAAACCTGGTGAAACTGTCAATACTGATCGCTACCGACAACAAATGATCAATTTGAACCATGCATTGACCGAAAAACGACCAGAATGGGCCACAAGACACGGAAAGGTAATTTTGCTTCACGACAATGCTCCATCACATACAGCAAAACAAGTTAAAGAAACGATAAATGCACTTAAGTGGGAAGTGTTACCCCACCCGCCGTATTCACCAGACTTGGCACCTTCCGACTACCATTTGTTTTCATCGATGGGACACGCACTGGCTAAGCAGCACTTCAAAACATCTGAAGAACTGGAAAATTGGGTCTCTGAATGGTTTTTATCAAAACAAGAGCAGTTTTTTTGGCAAGGCATCCACAACTTAATAAAAAGATGGGAAAAATGTGTAGCTAGCAATGGCAAATACTTTGAATAAACTTTTTTTGTCTGTTTTCTTTAAAATAAGCGTTTTATTTTCCTTAAAAAACAGTAATTTCATATTGGTACCCCTATGTATACCTAATGAAGTTCAGTTTTACTGTACAACTTCAAAAATAATTACAACATTGCCACCGTGCTGGTCACTTAAAAATTAACTTAATTAACATTGAAATAAACTTGAATTTGGTTTAATAGGAAATGGGGTGGGGTGTGCAGCACATTTGCTTTAGTGATGTTTTAATAAAAGATTTACAGGCTAATAGATTTATGTGCTGAATGGTTACAGTTTTGACATCAATAACAAGCCACTCTTTCAATAAAGTTTAAAAACATAGGCATTAGGGTAATTTTCGACATCACAGATTCACGTACAACAAAGGCATAGTATACACATTTTTTTTTACAAGAATAATCCTAAGTAATTTAGCTCGCAGCCCTTTTATCGGGCGCCGCGGATATCACGCAGCGTTTTAGGGTTAAATGGTATTTCGCGTGCGCCGAATTGGCCGAAAATAAGCTTTTTAGCGTACACCTCATAGTTTCGCGTTATAAGGTAAATAACCTGAAATTATTACCGACATTACAGTTATGTAGTTTGTAAGAAATAATGATCATGCTTGGGTGAATAAAATATTCTCGTTGACATGGATCTTTAAGAGGGAAATCTAGCGGTACTTTCTCTGTGCCAACGTATTCCGCTGTTTTCTTCGTGGATAATGCTTTTAGAGCAATTATTTTTTTCTACAATTTTACACCGTTATTATACGTGCCCCTTACATTTGATTTTTAAATACGATACTTTAAAATCGCGAAGAATAACCCATTTTCACCGTGATGTTCAGATGACTATTAGACAAACGTGATAAGTTTTTGACAAAAAAGAAAATATAAAAAGCATAGGTATGGTATACTTTTCGTCAAAATTTTGACATAATTGAGATCTATCGTGTTTTGAAAAAAAAAAAAAACAGTGGAACACGAACCGTCTTTTGATTTTACAAATTCCTTGGCACTAGAGTCCCCTCTTAATTGTCGTTACGGGTCTTCGATAGGTGGAATGTCTGACATCCAGTTGTGGATGTCAGATAGGCAATGACTCCATTTAAAATATTGATATTTAGCTGCGTCAATACGCGACGTTGTGAAGATAAAACACAAATAAGATGATAATGTGTGACTATCATAACATTATGAATGTGAAAGTTTATTCTTCCACGCAAAAACTAATAGACACAGGAAAAAAACAGATTTGGATTGAATTTGGCACACAAATCCTTACTAATTAGGGTTGATATGATTTTAATGAAGTGAAACTGAAAAATCAATGATTTAAATCATTAGATTTTTACTGCAACCAAGTCGGCCAAAAATTGTCTAGGGACATCCTTCGACATAGATTACGGCGCACGCTCACAAGCAACTGCTAAGTACAGTTGCTTCTTCGGCTGGGGTCGATAGAATATTTTCTAGTCCGTAAGTTATTACTTTCCTTGTAATTTTTTCAACACTACTGTTTTTTAAATTGTTGATTTTATTAGTAGAACTCGTTTAATTACCTTAATAGTACTGATAATAAAATTAAACCAAAGTATGTTGTTTTCATTTTAATGAAGAACTGACTATTAAATTAAAAAAAAAAAGACAAGAAAGTAAAAAACTTCAATAAAATCCGATTTAAATAAAAAAAACACGATTTAAATCAAATTAATCGGATTATTGTTTTTTTTTTTTTAAATCATGATTTTTATCTGTTACTAATATTATAAATCGTCCTTACTTTAGCATAGAGCACATTATCATACAATGACTATGCTTGATTTAGACAGCCTCCGTGGAGTAGAGGTAGCGAACGCGGCCGCTGCGCAAGGAGGCGCGGGTCGATCCCCGCGCAGTGCAAATATTTGTATGCATGAATATGAATATTTGCACTGGTCTGGTCGTGCCTCAGAAAGCCGTGCCGTTGGTCCCGGTTGTAATATGAACATCTAATGGCAGTCGTTACGGGTTGTTGGAGCCCTCAAAAGTCCTACAAATGGTTTAACCGCAATGCTTCGATATCGCCTTCGGTTGCGGAGGTCAGACGTCAGTCGCTTCATGGAAAATATCGAAGTTTAGCCAAAAATGAGTAGTTAGACTGGTAAAGCGGACCCTAGACTCCAAAGCGAAAAGCTTCGGATACGACTGGGATTAACGCTGAGATAAAGAATAAATAAATCTAAATATAATTCCTAAAACTGTAAAGTACCTAAGACATGGCAAGGTAAAGTAGACAGTTTAGATGTTATCTTGGTGTTGTGTATCTATGTTTCAAACATCAAACATCAAAATTTAAAGCATAAAATACATTGTCTTTGGTATAAACATAAAACCACAGAGTAGTTATAACAATATAATAAGAAATAAGGTAAATAGCTTCAAAACCCGCAAGCTGTTCGACCTAGGATCTAAATTAAGACTAATTAAAGCTAATAGTTAAACCGTTTGCCTCTACAATTAAAGTTAAAACTACTTAGTTAAGTGGCAGTAAGTCTTGAGTACTTCAAAAGCAAGTCAAAGACATCTCTTGAGGTTAAGTACGTTTTCGCACGCTCTGCTTAGGACACGGTTTTTGTCGCGTGACTGTTTTCAGCAGTAGGTACAAACAGCTGTTCTGTTTACGTTATAAAAAGAAAAGAAAGTAAGGAAAGTAATTTGCAAATTCAAAATTCTTATTTCAGATAAATTATACAATATGTAAAGAAGGATAAGGAAGGAGGAAGGTCCCATAAGGATAATAAAGGTTAGTTAAACACATTAACAAATAAAATTCGAAATTTTACTTAATCATCAAAATTTGGTATTTAATTTTTTTAAAAGTGACAAGCTTATTTTTGACGCTATTATTATGAGCGAATAGCGTGTCTTGCCACCCTTCGCACGCGCATTTATTGCCTACCGCACATGTTTTAAGTTACCTCTTTTTGCGAAATAATATTTTTCTTATGGGGTATGTTTTTTTTTAAGTTTAGGCCGGCTTTGTATACATTAGTAGAATCAGTTATTGATACCTAACAATACCTTCACGGAACGGACATCAGATCGGTTCTCATTGTGATATATAAATATGCATAGTACTGTTAGTAGAAGTAAAACTGATCCTAATGTTAGTAATAAAGTAACTGAAGTGGGTCTGGACTCTTTCAGCCACCTACGCAAGAGGGGAGAGTCCTACCGGTCTGAAAAGACATTCAGGATGCCATTGGAGGAGGAGTACAAGGGCGCCATCAAGGAAGCGCAACGTTTCCGCAAGATAGCAGTGAACCCCTCGACCCTCGCCTTTGCGAAAATTCTTGACGCGCTACAGCGCCGCTGCAACCCCATGAGCACCCTGAAAGTGTTGTTGTTGCGAATCGTATAGATAGATTGAAAATTAAACTATAGTATATAGTGTTTTTTTTTATAGTACAACACATGTAGTCTAAAAATGCATTCACACGCTCTGGGCGGAGCGGAAGGGCGTGTCAGACTTTTACTGACCAAAACCCAACCGTGTTCCTTCACTTGCCTGTGCACCAGCCTGTGGCCGCGGTTTCTCTTTGGACCAACCCGCAACCCTGGCCCATAGTATCAATCCTTAGCATCAGTTGGAATAACAGCTTACTTCACACAAGTTCTCATTGTGATATTTTTACGGAAAAGACAGAACCAATAATTCTGCCTAACCTTTTGACAGCTATGTTGTGATTATAGGGTTTATATACATATAGGGTTTGGATTTCAGTCCAGCCAGATGCAGCTGGATACCAGTATCTTATTTTTCTCGGTGGTAGGCCATAACACCGGCTGTCGGCAGAAGTTACCACCCACTAGGCAAAGGTCGTGTTCCGGCATAATTTCTGGTGAAGCCGTGCGCGAAACAGGTCTGAGCAGTTGTGTTGCGATGTGTGCCGGGTGCGATGCGCCAAATGTCGTTCTGTCGGGAGTTTAGTCGTAGAGGGTTTCCATATTAATCTCCCTCTAGCGCAGCATCGTTGGTCGTGTTGTTGGGATTAACATTGCATCACCTCGCAGTATTCCGTCGCCGTTTTCTCCATTTTGGGGAGTGTGCGAGGGAATTGCATGATTTAATTCCCCCATCTCCGTTCCACCATCAGACGACCAGTCGTACGGCGAGTTTCCACCCTTACGTTGTTAACACCACTACGAAGCATTTTTCCTCCTCCTTTATACCGCGTACATCGCGGGATTGGAACAATTTGCCAGCGGCGGTGTTTTCATCGGACTACAATTTGAGTGTCTTCAAGGCTAGAGTGAATAGGCTCTTAATAAACTTGCGCGCTTTACCATCAACGATTGCATCACTGCTTACCATCAGGCGGGATTGCGGTCAAGCACTAGTTTATATTTATAAAAAAAAAATACATGGAGCGACAGCATCTGACCTCTACAACTCAATTACTAGGTACACGAAACCACACTACCTTAGTGACTATTAACGTGCTTTACGAAGTACACAGGAGTCTCGGTTTGTTATGTAGATGGTCACCCTTCCACGGACAAACCTCGGTAGGCAATGCTTAACCTTCTAGATCGACCCGTGTGACTGTTATCATTTATCCGCAAGCCCGTTCACAAAATAGGCAAAAACATCTGCAAAATGTTTTTTTTTTAACAATAAATCAACTCAATAAATCAGCAATTTATTGAGAAGTGATCAAGGGTAGCAGTGTTTGCCATCCTCGGACAATATTATCGGAGAAATAATTTTGAATTTTTAACAGTCTTTCCGTACAAAAACTATGAGAAGTCAATTTTAGAGCAGGAACCCGTTGAAGCATGGAAATCAGTCGAAATGATGTTTCGTATGTCCAGTAGTGGACGTCGACTAAAATGATGATTATGAATAAAATTTATCTGACTGTTTAAAAATAAGCCCTCAGTGTCACGCACATCCTGCATCGCGCAAGGAGAATTTCCTGCCATCAATCGTCGGGCAAGTGCCCGCCAGACACAACACCCGTCTGGTCGGAGGTTCCATCCTTTTCTATGAAGGATGATTGAACTATAAACCCTGTGTCTCATAATTAGGGATTGCAATCCGGCCTCATTTTCAATCCGGCCGGATCCGGCTGGATATCCATCAATCCGGCCGGATCCGGCCGGATCCGACCGGATTTATCTAGCCAGGATAACTTAACTTTGGACTGGTAAGGAAATGTTAAAAAAACGATATATATATATACGAATACGAAATCACCTTTATTATTACTAAAAGAAAAATCTCAAAAACAAAACAATCAACTATCTTATCTGACACTATCTAATAATTAACCTTAATTGAGATCACAATAAATAATCACAATAATTATTCTTCATAATATTCTTTATAAATAATCACTTTTTACTTTGAAAAAACGATCTTAAAAAACAAATTGTGTTAATTGTATCATCTCCCAATCGACTTCTAATAGAGCTACAAATGTAGCCTGCGGCCGAGAAGGCTCTTTCAGCTTCTACACTTGTAGGCTTAATTGTGAGCAAATAATCATTAATAGCAGACAAGTATTCTCCTCGAACTCCTTCACTTTCGAATGCAGTCATTTCTTTTTTTAATATTTTATCAAAATCCATATTTTTCTTATTCTGTATCGTATTATAAGAAGTCATTTCTTGCTGTATCTTTAATTTTAATTCTTCTTGTAATGTCAAGTCTTTTTCCAGTGATTCTAAGTCTAAGCTCTTCTCTACTGTTTCTTCCACGTCCACGAGTTCCACGCTTTTGTCAGAGTTATTATCTTGGTTAAATCTTTCCAAGATTTTTTTCATTTCTAGTCGTATATCTTTTTTCTTTGGCATAGTAAATGTATTTTCAGCTCGATTTAAATCTTCTTGATATTTCTTTGGATTCTGTAAGTATATCAATATACCTGTTACTATAGTACGACGTTCTTTGATTCTAGCATGTAGTGCTTCAGATAAATCAGTGCTTAACGCCGTGTCGTAAGTGAGCAACTTCTCTAAAACAAATTTTAGTGTTGTTTCAGCAGTTAGTAGGGTCGAATCCCTTCTGCATAACGTCTCTACAGCTAATTTAAATGGCTGCAAACTATCTATCAAGTCTTTTATTCTCGACCATTCAAGATCATTAAATTTTAAGTCAGATCCTATATCTATTAAAGCTTTGTCAATACACACTTTCAGTTTATAAACTCTTTCTATCATAGCCAGAAGACTATTCCAACGCGTGCGGCAATCCAAAATAAGGCTTAGTTCTTTACCTGTATCTTCTTTTACGTACTTTTGCAAATAGATGTCATATTTAGTGGGCGATCTTTTAAACAGTTGTACCACTTTTCGCACTTTTTGAAGAAGGTCATCGTATCTAGGAATTAATTCAGCACTAGAAGGATCTGTTATTGTTACTGAAACTCCTTGTTCTCCTAAAGTATCATCCGTTGTGTCTTCGTCATCTGTATCTGAATCTGAATCAGGAGTTGTTGTTGGCATTATTGAGTCTTCTTCTCTCTTTTTATATAAAACATCGATCACAGCTAATTGCAACCCATGTGCGTAGCAAAGTTGCTGATAGCACTTCATTAGCTTACCTACTTTGACCATGACACTTGCACCGTCAGTACTCATACCAATAATATCAGTATCTGAATCAAGTCCGAAGCTTTTTAAGCGGTTTTCTATTAGATTTATAGTATGTTCCGCAGTGCACGAACCGTGTATTCTAATCAAACCCAGATTAAAATGTTTTTCTTTGTGGTGTACATTTAGATTCAAATAACGGTGATTTTTTTGTGAAGTCCATTCATCAAAACTCAACGAAAATCTTTTTCCTTGTTTCTTAAGATATTCGAACTCAATTATCAAGTCGGCTTTAACGGTATTTGCAAAATTTAAAACTATAGATCTTATGGTGTTTGGTGAATTAGGAAGTTTAAATCCACTTTTCGAAAACAAATATCTCAAATCTGCCGATGTACAAAATAAACTGAGGGGCACACCATCTTTGCAGACCATTCTGGAAACCATCATCTCCATCGAGTACGAGTTTTCTTTCTTAAAGTAACTGCCAATGTCAATTGTTTTAGACTTTTTCTTGGGTATTATATCTTCCTCAGAAACACTTTCAGCTAATACCGTTTTTGATGTGGATGGTTTAGGAGATGAGTCAGAGCCGGGACGTTTTAATTGGCTACTTTCAAAACTTAGATCAATACAATGCTTTGTTTGCAAATGTGTTTTTAAGCCTTTATAAGAACCTTTACTTATTTTTAGTATGTTAGAGCATAATGTGCATTCCGCGTTCACAGACTTATCCTTTTGCTGTTTTTTAAAATAATTCCATACAGTTATTTCACTGTCCCTACTACAGGTTCCCTCATTCTTGCTTGGTTTCGAAAGTGACATGTTTTAAACTTTTACATTAATCATAAGCTAGCATACTATGTACGAGTAGGTGACTACCTGTAGCAAAAATGTCTATTTACTCACATTTGACGAAGCTGCGGGCTGCGGCAAAACAAAACACACATTTGTCGGCGAGCGAGTCACGTCACGAATGAAATTGAACTGAGCATGTAGCGACACGCTGGTCACGCTGCGGGGCGGGGGGGAGGGGGAGGCGCGGTGCGACTCAGCGTCAAACGACTCGCACGCACACGCACAACATGTTTAAAGTGCCTACTCATACAATAGCGCAGGTATTTTACCAAAACATGCAATTACCGGATCCGATCACCGGATCCGGTGTATTGGTGCCGGATCCGGTAAGTGTATATTGACGCCGGATTCACCGGATTGCCGGATCCGGTTTTCCGGATTGCAATCCCTACTCATAATTCTATAATTGTATAGGCGAGTTGTTCTCGAGTGGCGACCACGCACCGGAAGACGTAGCGTGGGTAGGCCCCCGACAAGGTGGACCGACGACCTGGTGAAGGTCGCGGGAAACCGCTGGATGCGGGAGGCGCAGGACCGGTCGTCGTGGAGAACCTTGGGGGAGGCCTATGTCCAGCAGTGGACGTCTTTCGGCTGAAATGATGATGATAGGCGAGTTAATATGTACTTTTTTGTTCTTAATGACTTCTGTACTTACTCTTTAAAATGATAATTATGCAATTTCTATAAATTAGTAGATATGCTGTCAAAACTGTGACGTCATAATAAAATTAAAAAAACACTTTAATTCGGTATCATTTGACCACTACTTTCTTCCACAGCTATTTTCACAAGAACCGTGAATCAGCCGTCAGTAAACCGTCAATCCGGATCAAATTGCCCTGAGATGGACCGGAACGATTGGTGCGCACGACCGATCCCAATGTGAATCAATCCAATCACCTGAGTGGAAGGACCAGCCGATCGATTCTGTAATATGTCACCTTGAAAAGTTGGGTGAAATGAGCTTCGTAGAGTGAGAGTTCAATAGTGTATTAGTTGGAATGACAGTGAACTTCTCGCTATCTTCACCTCAGCTTTCACAATGAGCTACTGAAAGAATCCCATTGCAAAATAGGTTTGTAATACATATATTTATCATATTCATAAAAAGAATCTTCCTGACTGAACGGTCCCTCCGAGTAGTTCTCGACGGATGGTCATCGGAGCCAATGTCGACTAATGCGTGTGCGGCGTTCCTCAGGGGTCTGTTCTCTGTGCTACTCTGTTCCTGCTGCATATTAACGATCTGTTGATGCCCGGTATCTATGCGTATGCAGATGACAGCACAGTTGTTGAAAGATACCTGCTGGGTGCTAGAGTTAGTAAGAAAGCAGTCTAGACCAAGAGAGGCTATGGTACAGCGTACGAATGTTGCATTACAGGCACAGTCCGAATGGGGCAAAGCCAATATTGTGGCAGTCAACGCCGCCAAAAACAAGCATGTCTATTCACCGCCAAAAGGGGCCCGTTCACCTTGTCTCTTACTTTTCGGAATGTATCCTTGGAGTAGACCGACCGCCTTCAGCTTTTGGGAGTTGGGATTTCCCCAAACCTAAACAAGTTCATTGAGTACAAAGCCAAGGTGAAAGCCAGGAAACTTGTCGTTACTTTTTTTTCCTTTTTTATGCCAGTATTTGTATCCTCGTCTTTTATACCGCTCCGGGCGCAGTGGAAGGGCGCGTCAGACTTTTACTGACCAAAACCCACCCGTGTTCCTACACTCACCTGTGCGCCAGGGCTACAGTTTCTTTTTTAACCAACCCGCACCCCTGATCCAAACTCAATCTACCTTACGGCATATTGTATTAACCAATTGGTTAGTACAATATGCCGCATAATTATGCTAAAAGCTGGTTTTTAATCTGATAATTTTATTCTAGGAATAATTTTGACAGCTTTGCGTGCCAAAACAGTCAAACGTCAATTTTATTGCACGAATGACAAATATCGGTCGATCAATCAGCCTCATACATCTAATAATATAAATCGCAGTCGTAGTCTATACATCCACATATCGTCACCGTAGAGTGAAAACCTCGGGAATGCATGTTTGCTCAATTTATTTTATTGCGTTTCTGGGAAGAATACCTCACTACGCACATCCTGATCTGACTCATTTGTTCATTCGATACTCGTAGCGACATTTATGACACTAAATGAGAACCTCGTAAACTCGCGCAGCTGTCAGTTTCGTGTGAATACCTAGCAACGAACGTGTAGTTTCAATTTACTTTCATTTTCATTTGGGCAATCTTATAGTACTGAACCGATTTGGGTATGAAAGCGGGTTAAATCTCCATATTAATTAATAAAAAAAAATATATAAGTCGCCGTACAAAAATTTTACAGCACGCAGTTTTTTCTTCCTCCTGAAAAGTTACTATTTTTGCACTTACGAGGTTTTCACTCTACGGCGACGATATGCAAACATTTTATTAAAGTGTACATACTTCATGTATACATACATAGGTAGGTATATGAGTTGTGGATTTGCTACTAGAGTTTTACACTGACAGGTGTCAGGATCACATTCTGCCGATGGCCGGACTGTAAACTGTCCCACTTAGCTAATCAAAGTCAAGCTTGTGCTAGAGAAGGGTTCCCGTCAATAGAGTAATTTATTAGTAATGTTGAGTTCATACATACCAAGACCCTCCGTGTCTCCGGGTGTATGTTCTAGTCTATTCTATTATTATTAATGGCAAATGAAGCCGATGTCGACTATTCTGCCAATGTCTAGAGTGGATTGGAGAAGCAAGAGTGTACATAAACAACAATAATAATAAAAACAAAAAAATACGATCTTACTTTGGACCTTTTTTGAGCATTGGACATTGGACCTTTTGCGGAAGACGCAGTGTAGGGAAGCCCCTAACAAAGTAGACCGATGACCTGGTGAAGGTCGCGGGAAGCCGATGGTTGCGGGCAGCACAAGACCGGTCACCGTGGAAAGCCTTGGGGGACGCCTTTGTCCAGCAGAAGAAAAAGAAGATTGGACCTTTTTATATCTTGTGAGGTTATTGGAGGAATAAAACCGGGAGTATGCTAAGCCGTTGGTCTCAGCTGTCATTCGTAGATCTTTTGACAGTCGTTACGTGTGTCAGTATTACCCACTAACTGGGCTGTGGAGGTCAAATTGTGACTCGTAAAGGAAGATCATGAAACTAAACACAATAAAAAATCAAATTATACAATAGGTAAAGAAAACCCTGTCCGAACCGTGAAGGTATTGTGAGGTAACAAAATACATGTGCGGTAGGAAATACATGCGCAGGCGAAGGGAGACAGGGCACGCGGTCACATCGCTCAATAATATAATCATTTTAAATTAAAAATACCAAATTTTGGGGAAAATGGAATTCTTTCGCGAAAAAAATGAATATATCAAAATTCATTAGTATTGTTACTATGATGATTATGTAATATTTCATATTTTATTTTGTCGTGTGTTTACCTAACCTTTATTATCCTTATGGGATGGACGGGGTTTTCTTTATATATTGTATTAAAAAAAGCCTATAGAGGTCCACTGCGGGACAAAAATTAAAGGCTTTCCTCAATGACCGGTCTTGTGCTGCCCGCATTTATCGGCTTCCCGCGACCTTCACCAGGTCATTGGTCCACCTTGTTCGGGGACCTCCTGCGTCTTCCGGTACGTGGCCGTTACTCCAGAAGAAATTCCTATACAAGATCAAAAGGCTCCTATCTCAACATGATGCAGATGGTAACTAGCCTATAAGTAAATCTTTTGGCAAAACTATGCAACAAAAAGAATGAGCCTTATAATCTTGAAGGTTCAAGGTCACTCAAAGGGCAATGGAGAGGGCTATGCTTGGAGTTTGCTACTAGTACTGCGTGATCGAATCAGGAATGAGGAGGTCCGCAGAAGAACGAGAGGAACCGACATAGCCTGAAAAATTGTAACATTTAAGTGGCAGTGGGCACATTGCCTGTAGGACCGTTCCCAATGGGGTTGACGGGTTCTCGAGTGGCGACCACGCCCCGGTAGACGCCGCGTGGATAGGTCCCCGACAAGCTGGACCCACGACCTAATTAAGGTTGTGAGAAACCGCCGCAGAACCAGCCGTCGTGGAGATCCTTGGGGAGGCCTATGTCCAGCAGTGGACGTCTATCGACTGAAATGATGATGATGATGAAATCTTTTGGCAAAACTATCCAACAAAGGTTATTTTATCCAACAAATGATGCGAATAGATGTTTAATCCATCCACAAACACACCTTGCCTAAAGATACTACATCCGTAGGATCAGTACATTCCACAGGTACATTGTGATAAATTACTAACAACTGCCCGCGGCACTGGTGGCGTAGAATTACAAATTAAATATTTAGCTTTATCCCCCGCCTATTGGGATAAGTATATGTGCCTCTTCACATTTCCCTAAGGAAATAAATTTCCGCAACGAAGGAATTTGTCACTAAATTTGGAATTAAAAAATCCAATATAGCATTTGATGGAGAAAATCAGTTCTACTTTGCAAGAATTACTTGAAATCCCTTAAAAATTTGGAAATTCAGACAGAAATAATGAAGCAGTTTTCGGTATATTGTAACTAGCTCACTGTAGGGAAAATGCCTTACGACGACGAGGCCTGAGCGACAGCCGTTTTGCGTGGATGTGACGCATGGTCCCTCAACTATTTTCACTCTTTTTTTATATAAATTATAAACTAGCGCTTGACCGCAATCCCGCCTGATGGTAAGCAGTGACGCAATTGTTGATGGCAAAGCGCACTAGTTTATTAAGAGCCTATGCACTCTAGCCTTGTAGACACTCAAATTATAGTCCGGTGAAAACACCGCCGCTGGCAAATTGTTCCAGTTCTGTTTTTGTAAACTTCGTTTACCACAAATAAACATTTTTTTCTTCTTTCTTTCTTATACCCCTTGGAAAGACTGGTTGGCAAGTTTCGGGCTGACAACTGTCAAAGTTCCACGACTGACAGCCGGATGGTCCGGACCAACAGCTTAACGTGATTTCCAAAGCGCGAAGTAAGTTTGAAAGAAAGAAAGAAAATACATTTATTCAGCACAGAATTGAAACACAATACATCTAGCATAAACACACATCGAGTAGCAACAAAAAAAAAATATAATAATAATAAAAAACTTTTTTTTTATAAATTATAAACTAGCGCTTCACCGCAATCCCGCCTGTTGGTAAGCAGTGATGCGATCGTTGATGGTAAAGCGCTCTAGTTTATTAAGAGCCTATTCACTCTAGCCTTGAAGACACGCAAATTGTAGTGTAAAAGAAGAAACGAAATAAAAATAAAAAACCAAACCGTTTGGTAAACAAAAAGGTTACTCATCCACAGACTAATCGCGATATGTCTTATTCCAAACATGCATAACGCACTGGGGTATACGGCGGAGTCTGTTAAACATTTACTAACTAAAAACAATCCCAGTGTTCCATCTCATACCTACCCCGGGTGTCGCAGGACGTACGATATTTCCGCAATGGTGGCCCGGCCACTGCACGCCTTCCTGGATTGGTTTAGAGTCCTCCGTGGCGTCTAAGAGAGGCGCGTGTGGAACACTTCGCGCTGCAACTTCGGATCCTAGTGTCTAAATAATGGTCCTGGAATTATTTAGGGGGGTTGGAAGATAGCCTTATTCGCCCTCCGTCAACGCCGCTTGCGGGCCGGGTGAGAAGAGAGCACTTACTACTCTTACCACAAGTTCCCTGTGCATATATATCATATATATCAACAAATATAATATCATTTGTTATTCAAACAATTGTTTATTATCATACAAAAAACTTCCAAACGAATAAATACCCAAAGATAAAACCTAAAATACGAGTAACTTGCAAGCTACGCCGTAGCACCGCTCGTAGCAAAGCGTAGCGGAACCGTAGCTGGCGTAGCTTTTCTTTTTTTATGAACTGTAAGCGACATCCAACCAGCTATAATTTTTTTATATATTTATTTTATACATTTGATTTGCAGTGTTTTGGGGTTTTATAATGACGAAAAAATTCATGCCGGTTGATGGAAATCGGCTCCTCCTGAAACACGGATGTATAGACGACGAGCACATCAAGTTATCACATTTTTAACTTTATCTCTGAAACATTAAGACTCAAGGTTGATTGGGACTATTTGACAGTTTCGGGGAGCTTGACTTGCTATCTCCCGTACCTTTGCTTAACCCTTTTCAAACAGGGACGTGAAGTTTTATCAAATATGCTATATTTAATCAAACAGAAAATTTTATGTTCAAGAAACAAACATATCCTCTGTTACTTAAACCAATAAATGGGTTAGCTAGAATCACATGTATTGGGTACCTGTTATTGCCTAAAGTTGTAAATAAGTTGAGTTACGTAACTTAAGCTTGTTTGCACCAGGCTTTTATTAAGCTAGTAAAAGGAAATAGTGAATACAAACACACATATACCTCTTACCATAGCGCACGATAAATGTCTAGGGAAATTGGTTCCAACACTGCACAGTTTCATTGAAACAGGCAACTGGCATTCCTTTGGAATTGGTTTCTGCAAAGGAATGAATTGGCTAAGACAGCTTTAGATACTTTAGAAAAAGACACAAAAGATATCTAATTAGATTTTTTTTAATAATTATAAACTAGCGCTTGACCGCAATTCCGCCTGGTGGTAAGCAGTGATGCGATTGTTGATGGTAAAGCGTGCTAGTTTATTAAGAGCCTATTCACTCAGAAAAACTGAGCGAATAGGAAGGAAGACGGCAGTTGAGCGAGGTGATGCAATGTTAAACCCAACAACACGACCCACGATGCTGCGCCAAAGGGAGATTGATCTGAAGACCCTCCACGACCAAACTCGCAACACAACAACATTAGGCGCATCGTACCCGGCACACATCGCAACACAACTGCTCAGACCCGTCCTCCGTACGGCTTCACCAGACATCATGCCGGAACACGACAAATCGCTTGGCGGCAAGACTTTGGCCACAAAACCCGAAGGCGATATCGAAGCATTGCAGTTACACCAATTGTTGGACTGGAGGGCTCCAACAAATGGACGCAGCTAGTACATGTATGAAATCATGACTTCTGTCCATTGGGGCAGGCAGAAACTACAGAACCCCGCCTGTTACGATCTGGCGGCGTAACTTTGGTTAAAGACTACTGCTCATAGATCATTTGCCTCGTTAAAGTTCATATACAATATGTAAAGAACACCCTGTCCGATCCGTGAAGGTATTCTTCGGTAGCGATAACTGATTCTACTAATGGATACAAAGCCGGGCTAAACTTAAAAAAAAATTCCCCCTATAAAAATAAATATTATTTCGCAAAAAGAGGTAACTTAATACATGTGCGGTAGGCCACCCTTCGGCGAGCGACGGGGGGCAGGGTACGCGGCACGTGGTCGCATCGCTTATAATAATACCGTCAAAATGGTGTGGGCACTTTTTTAAACATTACAAAAATCGGGGAAGTTGGAATTAATACGCGGGAAAAAAAGATTATTTCAAAATCCATTAGTATTGTTACTATGATAATTATGTAAAATTCATATTTTATTTGGTCATCTGTTTACCTAACCTTTATTGTCCATATGGGTCTGACAGGGTTTTCTTTATATATTGTATATATTTCATTTCTCAACACGATGAAACTACATCATATATTGTCAAAAACAAAGAGAGAGTTAAAGTAATTGCAATAAAAGTTGACACTCTCACATCCTTCGTCAATTCTTAATTAATCACAGGTGGAGAGCAGTATTGTACCAGCCCATTGGCCCGTGTGTAGACGTCCTGTGTGGCTGCGCACTCGACCCAAATTAATCGCCCATATGTGATCCTCCTTCCATCTACGTCACTGCCATAGTGCTGTACTTTAAAATATTTCGCGGGATTCCGGAAATAACATAATAGTTTACTTGTTAACTGCATTTTTGAAATTTCTTGTTGTGCGTAATTTCCTTTCTATAATGTTTACTGTGATATATTCAAAGAATTTCAAATATAAATTTCAGAGAATTGGGTTTGAGTGTGCGAGGGAATTGCATGATTTAATTCCCCATCTCCGTTCCACCATCGGACAACCCGTCGTACGGCGAGTTTCCACCCTTATGTTGTTAACACCACTACGATCCGGACGAAGCGTTTCGCCTCCTCCTTTATACCGCATACATCGAGGGACTGGAACAATTTGCCAGAGGCGGTGTTTCCGTCGGCTTACAATTTGAGTGTCTTCAAGGCTAGAGTGAATAGGCTCTTAATAAACTAGTGCGCTTTAGCATCAACGATTGCGTCACTGCTTACCATCAGGCAGGATTGCGGTCAAGCGCTAGTTCATAATTTACTAAAAAAAAATTATATATATTGATAAATTCAGGTAACACTAATTTAATATTAACGCTCCATGTTTGAGGATTGGCTCCTAAAATGCACGCCCTAGTTTGGTTTATAGTGTTGGTAGTAAAGCCTCAATAGGAGAAAGATTTGCAGTTCAAACCACGATTATAGTTTACACACAGTAGGGTAAAAGTGTATTCATTTCAACAATACGGCACATGTTGTTCGTTCGTAGTCCAATCATAATTTACGAACAAATTCAATTTCACAGAGAAGTGTAAAGTGTAGACAACTCATCAATACAAAAGGCGATACAGCACATGTACGTTCGAAGTTCAATATTTCGAAGATCATAATATACAAACAAATTCAATTTCACACAGTAGGGTCAAAGTGTCAAGTCATCTCAACAATACATAGAAGGCGATACAGCACATGTTGTACGTTCGCATCTGTGCAAGAATAGGTTGTTATTCTTTGTTTTTGATAATTATAAACCAGCGCTTGACCGCAATCCCGCCTGATGGTAAGCAGTGATGCGATCGTTAACAGTAAAGCGCGCTAGTTTATAAGAGCCTATTCACTCAGAAAAACTGAGCGAATAGGAAGGAAGACGGCAGTTGAGCGAGGTGATGCAATGTTAAACCCAACAACACGACCAACGATGCTGCGCCAAAGGGAGATTGATCTGAAGACCCTCCACGACCAAACTCCCAACACAACAACATTAGGCGCATCGTACCCGGCACACATCGCAACACAACTGCTGAGACCCGTTCTCCGTACGGCTTCACCGGATATCATGCCGGAACACGACAAATCGCTTGGCGGCAAGGCTTTGTCTGGTGGGTGGTAACTTCTGCCGGCGGCCGATGTTATGGCCTACCACAGTTATTCAGCAAAATGCTGTGACTTCAGACGAACCTATTGTCAACAGCGCTGATTTTCAGTAACTACCTCTCGGATGACGTAATGACGTCCCAGAGGGTAAGTGTTATTTTTTCACAGGAAGAATAAGTGATAAACTAGGTGAGGATAGTATTTACAGACGACAGCACATCAAAGTTACTACAATCTGTCAGAATTCCTTATTAGATTTTCAAATTTATTTCTAAAGCATTAAGGCTCAAGGTTGATTGGGAATATCTGACTGTTTGGGGTAGCTTGACCTGCTGTCGTCCGTAGATATGAATAAAATATATAATAAAGAAAAATATCTATAAATATCTTTGGATATATTTAACTCGAAACGGTCTCCAAAGCCTGGAGCACAGGCGTAAAGTAGGTAGCCTTTCGGTCTTCTATAGGATGCATTCTGGCGAGTGTAAGAGTGCAAGAGAATTGCATGATTTAACTCCCCCGTCTCCGTTCCATCATCGGACGACCCGCCGTACGGTGACTTTCCACTTTTACGTTGTTAACACCATTACGATCCGGAAGAAAAGTTTCGCTTCTTCTTTTATACCGTTACATCGTACCGTACATCGAGGGACTGGAACAATTTGCCGGCGGCGGTGTTTCCGTCACACTACAATTTGAGTGTCTTCAAGGCTAGAGTGAATAGGCGCTTAATAAACCAACGCACTTTACCATCAACGATCGCATAACTGCTTACCATCAGGCGGGATTGCGGTCAAGCGCTAGTTTATAATATATAAAAAAAACTTATACTAGTATGATACTCTTAACGTATATATTTATTGTATAATCTATGTAAATAGTACACTGACTAACTACATTATTTCTCTCTACTTCCCCTTAGTATTCCATCCAAAGGTTGTCTGCAAAAGATCGCTCTTAGCGATACGACCGCCCATTGTGTCACCCTTTGTGAAATCTTTACATTTATGTTTTGTAATCTATATGGTGTACATAATAAAGAGTATTCTATTCTATTCTATATTGTGTATAGCGTGGTGTGTTTTCCTCTTAGGTACATAAATTCTAGTTTGAGTCGAAGTTATAATCTTCGATTACTTTGTATAAGTAAAGAATTCTGCATTTTTAGATTTAACCATGGGCATTTAGGATATTGATGGCGGCCATTTGCATAATAGCATGGCGTCGGCAAACGACAACCATGCTTCATATTGTTCGTTCGATGTCCAACATTTCGAAGACTAGATAGATTACCACCTATACCCACAAGATGGCGCTGGCGTTCTGACCAGTCAAATGAATAACTTTGACATATTTATGGAAGTTAAGATGAAGGAAGATGTTGCGCTTACACCACATAAAATGGGAAAACGACAGGAGAATTATAATGATGTTATCTTCAGCGGCCCAGCCTTTCCATGTATCTAACCGAATACAGCTAATTATTAGTAATTTAAATAAAGCTACTGGCTATCTGACCTCGACAACCCAGTTACTGGGTGACACAACACGAGGATCATGATAATCTTAACTTTTTACTTTTATTGTTTTATGATAATAACCTTTGTATGTTCGGTGAGAAATCATCAAGGGACCTCTCTCACTCTGGGCGGAGTGGAAGGGCGTGTCAGACTTTTACTGACTAAAACCCACACGTGCCTGTGCGCCAGGGGCCAAGGTATCTATTTCGGACAACCCACAGCTCGTGCAGGTACAAAGTGAACCTTTTTGCACAGAGTCTCTGTAAGATCAAAACGTAAGTACTTGAATATTGCCTTAAAGGCAAGTAATTCTTGGGTAAAAGGCATCTAAATTTCGGGTTACATTTGCGTAGGTGCTATTTAATAGTGATATTTGGCTCCAAGATCTCTAGAGACGTCTCGATTGCTATACCTTTAAATCCACGTTTTAAATGACCCTAATTTATTCAAATCTCAAAGGATCGTAAGTGTTGGATGCGAAATGATGTACTTAAGTTTTCTTAAGTATTACTAATCTTTACTTTTTTATTATTTTATTAATATATACTTTGTGCAATTTCTACCAGGCAACCTTAGAATGGACAGAATGTTTGAGCAGATTTTTTATTCAATCATGAAAACACGATGAAATGGTTTTGAGTGAAAGACACGTGGACAACACAAGGACCAAGACTTTAAATACGCACAATTATCTAGACACTTGAAAAAAATCATTTAGCTAGAACAACAATTACACAAACAAACAATCATATGTATTTAAACACTTAAACAAAATGTCTTACAAATTACCTTTCCCTAAATTATACACATAACACACATACCAAACTCAAACCCATTTATTTTAATTAAACGTTTTTTAACAGTTAAAAGTTCCTATTTTTTTAATGAACTGGGAGTTTTGTTGTTTCCCTATATAATATTAGAAGTTTACGAGAACAGGCGTTCAATCATATTTAGAAGACCGCAAAATGGTTGTTGCTAGCTAGCTGCCCCATACAAAAGCGTATTTATGAAATTTATAAGTTTCATGTGAAGAAGAATGCGCAAGAAACTCCGTGAACACTCTTTTCAATAAGAATTTCTACTATGGCATCTATAAAAAGTTATAATAACACCATAGGATTGTCTACCACAGTCATAGTATAAAGAGGGAAGTAAGTTATCTCCGACCCAATCCGCGATTTAATTGCCTACTGTCGTACTGTCACGTTTAGCTAAATTTTAATTCAGTGTCTATAACACTGATTACAGAATACGTCTATAAACTGGCACAGGTCGGGAAGTTGAAAAGTGTCCGCGTTTCGTCGGATTCGGTTGTCGCCCAAACCGCCAACAAATATTTATAGACTAAGAGCCTTAACTTATTTTCTTAGTATTAAGTATACCTACATACAGTATGTTACAAAAACCCTGTCCGACCCGTGAAGGTGTTGTTAGGTATCGTTAGCTGATTCTACTAATGCGTACATAACCTGGCTAAACTAAAAAAAAAAATACCCCCTTAAAAATAAATAACTTAAATAAAATAAATAAGTAATTTCATGGCAACACAGGCACAGGCCATGACCTCAGTTGACCTCATGCATGTAGGTATTGGTAGTCTAACCACGTTTATCGACTCTAGAAAAAAACAATGATACCTACTTACGCAGCTCGTGAAAAGAACTTTTTTTTAAGTAGGAAGGTCGTCTGACCCTCCGAATGTATCTTCGAATTTCATTCGATGAGCACAATGGCTGTGGCGGAAATGTTGTTCCATATTTCGTTCACTAAGAACGATACCGGCACCGTCCCACGAGATTAGCACGGTGTTTCACAACGTTAGTCCACTCCTACCAATCCACTGCTCGCCGAACTGATAGTGGAGGTACTCACGTACAGGTCGGCAAAAATATGATGGGGCACCGTCATGCTGGAACCACATTGACCAAGAAGTAGTCACATCCGAATCGTTCAACACCTGATCACAACACAACACAATTGCATTTTTACTAGGTACCTTCCATCAGCAGGTTACATTACGTTAGAAAACTATTATGATCACACAATAAACGATACGTCTACACGGACTCAATGTCTACGCGAAACTAATAAATTTAAAATAAAAATGATTTTTATTTCATAAAAATAGGTACTCTAACTGCACGGCGGTGCCCTTTGACTAGAGGTGTGAAAGTATTCAAAATATTTCTCGTATCGATTTTTGGTATCAATTTTGTATTTCAGAATTTCACGCATCGATTCAACATCGCATGGCATTCTTTAGATTTTAGAACTTTCACATAACTTAAATCAGGTGAACTTAAATGCTTTAAATTGTTTAAAATATTCTCCTAAAATCGTATTTCATAAGACCTTTCTAGTTCCTATTTACTAATAATAGGTACTTGTGTTACAATATTGTTATGAATAATTAATCGATAATCAAAAAAAGTACTTTTACCATTAGGTAATCTGCGTTTTTACAACAAATCATTCGAGCAGTTAGTATCGACAAAAACAAAACGATATTACGTAAAAACTAGTACAGCTCTAATTATTCCTTTGCGCGTCGGCGGCTAGACACACTGACGCCGCCGACAGTTTCAAGGTCTAAAATGGTGTTTACACTTTTTTAAATTTCCCGAATTTTGGGGAAGTTACAGTAAATTCGCTGGTAAAAAAGATTATTTCAAAATTCATTAGTATTGTTACTATGATGATTATGCAAAATTTTATATTTTATTTGGTCATTTGTTTACCTAACCCTTATTATCCTTGTGGGTCGGACAGGGTTTTCGTAACATACTGTATATTGGTCAGTTTTTTATATTTTTTTATTTAGTGTTTTAATAGTAGTTTTGTACACTTACCTAAAGGACCATATTTATTTTTATTTTTAATTAATACAAATATAAATAATACGAACATATCTATTGAATCACACATTTATTACAAAATTACAAATTAGCTACAAAAAAAAAATAAAGCATGGGCAGGGCGGTGAAAAATGTAAATCTTTTATTTGTTCATAAATAGACATATCAAATTTGCAGTTTTTGTGATCATTTTTAAATACATTTTGAAATATCTGCTGCATCCTCTTGATATTTTCTAGAAAGTCATCAGGTGGGACCATTAATAAAATTTGGTTTGTAGAATAATTTTTGTAGTGAAGGTACCTAGATTCTGCACTCAAATTGCAAACTTGCTGGTGTTCGCAGTCCTCGTGACAATGCATGCATTTTTTTAACAAGAACACGTGACGTGGTGACCTCTTCCAGTGTTAGCCGCGACTAGCGCACTGATAGCACTCTAATATTTTGTTTAGGTGTGCGTGCGGCGACGCATAGATACTATGGCGCACACATACAAGGCGCGCGCGGTGCGTTTGTATGAAGATAACCTACTCTGTCCCTCTTTATACTATGCCACAGTGGCAATACCGAAACAACTTCCCAGTCCCTCAATTTCTTTAACCTACCCATAATCTCCAACAGAAGGCAGGGATACTAAACTGAAAACCCAAATAAAAACACAAACATGCTACCATCTTCTGTGATTATACATCATGAGATCGATCCATCATCACTGACAGGACTATTGTTGACAATAAACCTGATACAGTAATGGTGGATCAATCAGAGCGGCGTACAATGATTGTTGACATAACCTCGTAAAAGCAGAGAAAGATAAACAAATTAAGTATCTTGACTTGGCTCGAGAGATTATCGACATGTGGGATGTGGATTCAGCAAAAATTGTACCGATAGTCATGACAGCCAATGGCTTAATAGCCAAGAGCCTGGACCAACACCTCAGGAGGCTCTCCCGTGCAGGAGGCGAGGCCCGGACAGACCGGGCCGGCACGAGAGTGTGGTGCGCACGTGACCGGAGAGACACCGGGGTGGTTTTTAGTCAGTAGGAGTTTGACAGACCCCGTCGCCCACCCCAAGGCGGCGGACATCCATTGAGGAGTTCCAACCCTGAACAAAAAAAAAGGGCTTGATTCAGAGAGCCCTACTTCTGGTCACGACTTGCATTACTTGAGCTACTATTTTTAAATTTTTTGACATGTTAATATTTAAAAATATAATTTATATGTATGAAGGTTGAAATAAAGGAAGTGAGCATTATTTCATTTTACAGGTAAACGTGCAGACAGCCGTTATATATTATTATACAAGCGCTAATCTTTTGCCACGCATCCCGTGTATTCCCAACACTATCCCAAGAGATGTTATCGGCAAGCCGTACGTAAACATAATTAAACACTTGATGGATCACGCCAGTTACAACGATGTCTCACGGATACAGGACACGTATGTGCCTACAGAATTAATTCATGAAGGTCTGTTTAGTAGACTTAATATTAAGGTAACGAGTGCACCTAAATTTTTTTTTTAATTTTACTAGAATGTCCACCATTAACTTATTTATTTATTTTTTAGTATTGTTTTGTTTCCGTTTTTATATAACACATTTTTTTTTATGCATACAAAAGTCACGTTGCTGTATAAAATTGTTTTACAACTTTATACAGCAACACAGTAAGATAATACTCACTCATCAGGTTCAGTTAAAGTCCAGCGTCAGGCACTAGTGGTCTCGCATTTTTGATGAACTGGGTGTTTTTGGCGCAGCTGTGGCACACATTCCTGCTAATTTTCAACATTTTTTTTCACATTTTATTTTATTTTATTATTCATCACCACCATCAACTTTTTATCGTCCCACTGCTGGGCACATACAGAGAAGGATTGAGCGTAATCACCACGCTTGCTTAATGCGGGTTGGTAAACTAGAGCTTGACCGTAATCCCGCCTGATGGTAAGCAGTGATGCTATCGTTGATGGTAAAGCGCGCTAGTTTATTAAGAGCCTATTCACTCCGCGGTACTTAAGCTCGGTCATTTTTCTAGTACTAAAACACTAACCATGGGATGTCCTCAGGGTTCAGTTGTCGATCCTTATTTATGGAATTTGGGTTTTGATGACTTCCTCGCGATCCCGCTTCCTTGCGGCTGTTCACTTACTGGTTACGCGGACGATGGCCTACTGCTCATTCAGTCATGTACCCAAGCTGGACTTGAGAACTTGGCCAATACTTGCCTAAATTTAATATCTCAGTGGGGTGATCGTAACCGCCTAGCGTTTGCGCCGCATAAAACCTATCAACTTCTACTAAAAGGTAATCTTAAATCATTGCCTACTATTAAATTTAACAACGTTCCCATTAAAAAACAGCAATCCGTATGCTACCTTGGTATGATCTTAGAAAGGAATTTTTCATTTATCGAACATATAAAAAAAGGTTGGCGAAAAAGCTAAAAGGAACTTTTATATCCTAACTAGAATATCCAAAGCAACTTGGGGTTTATCATTCCTAACTTTAAAAACTATATATGGAGCTACCTACTTAGGATGTATGTGCTACGGTGCACCTGTTTGGGCCGATAGGGCCAGCATAGGGGCGGCACGACGTAAACTGCTTCAAAGCCAACGTTTGACATTGATATTTTTATGCAAGGCGTATAGAACGGTCAGTACTGAAGCCTTACCGGTACTGGCAGGTGTACTTCCAGTCGATCTTGAGGTACAGCGACGTGCTTCAATGTACTACTCCGCGAGGGGGGAGGCCATGGACACTAATTTTGTTACACAACGCGACTTTAATAAAATTTCTAGATTATTTAAACCTCAGACTGAAGTCTGGGAGGACCTCTTATCCGAATGGCAAAGTAGGTGGGATAATTCCATCAAGGGCCACCTCCATCCATTCTTTCCATCCGTTGGCGATCGGCTGTTGACCATTGCGTTGCCCAATTTCACACAGGTCATGGCAACTTTAAAAGTAAACTGTATTCTTTTAAACTTGTTCCTTCGCCTTTGTGTCAGTGTTCTACATCGAACTGTGAATTTGAACAGTCCGCACATCACATCTTGTGGGAGTGTGTTCTTTGGCAGAATGAACGCAATATTATGTTGGGTAGTGTACAAGTTACATCCGGAGTCGTTTATTATACGGACCTTGTAGAAACTAGAACCAATTTCCGTGCGTTCAGGCGCTTTTGCCATACCTATTATTGGAATAAATTGTAACAGCTAATACCTACTTAGGACCCATTAACTTAATCAAATTTTATTCCGTGGTGTTTGGCAATCTGGGCTTCTCCTAGTTGCAATAATGTCCCTTTTTGCCGATTGGCCTAGTTCTGTTCTGTCTCCTGCTTGTTATGGAGGGAAGTGGAAAAAATATCTTTTTTCTTACTCCTCCGCTATTCTTTTCTGATTAATTTCGTTGCGGGACCCAAGACAGTTAAATCGTTTCTCCGGGATTCGTCGAGCTTCATTGCTCGGCGTTTTTCTGGCGGTCTTCACTGTTGATTCTGGCTTTCAGGAGTTGCAGTGGGTGGAAAAAGTGTGGCGGGTTTTGTCCCAATAAAAAAAAAGCCTATTCACTCAGAAAAACTGAGCGAATAGGAAGGAAGACGGCAGTTGAGCGAGGTGATGCAATGTTTTGTGGAAGCAGTATTAGTTCTCGCAGCCCTCGGTGTAGGTGTGAGACGGAACACCCGGGTGGTTTTTAGTCAGCAAGAGTCTGACAGACCCCGTCGCCCATCCCAGGGCGGCGGACATCCATGAAGATTATACACCCGAAGGTGATGCAATGTTAAACCCAACAACACGACCAACGATGCTGCGCCAAATAGAGATTGATCTGAAGACCCTCCACGACCAAACTCCCAACACAACAACATTAGGCGCATCGTACCTGGCACTCATCGCAACACAAATAATGTTTTGCTAAATAAATGTCTTTCTTTCTATAATGATAAGTGATTTTACTTAATAAATCGGTTAACACAAATACATTTATATGTCAATGATATGTTAAAAACTTGTGTGAGGTCGTTTCCTATCAGACTAGTGTAGGAAGAAAGGTCAACACAAACTCAGAGGTCGCAGTCTCCTTTATCATCACCATCATAATCAGTCCATAATGTTCCCACTTTTGGGACCCAGGCGACGACGGGTCCTGCGCCTCCCGCATCCAGCGGTGTCCCGCGACCTTCACCAGGTCGTCGGTTCACCTTGTCGGGGGCCTACCCACACTGCGAAATTGGCTATACCATAGATTACTTTATAATATTAGTAAATATGAATTAATTGTCATCTGCGAGTTTGTTTCGGCTTCTGGTGTATGTTCCAAATTTCCGTGATACTCCACAAATTTTCGTGCCGCTTCCTTCCTTCCACAATGTTTCCAGGTCCTAGATGACCCCGGAGCACCAAAGAGAAAATATCCAAGATAAAAATTATTTCTGCTTCCTAATAACGGCGGCACCTTCACAGCTTTATCATTCTACCGAATTTTCTTTATACAAAACCCTTAAAAAACCTGTTACCATCCATACTGCTCAGTGAACCAAACAGCTCTTCAAGTCCAAACTTCAGACAAAATTCGACACTTCTTGTCCTCAAGTGTCTCATTCAGTCTGCAAAATAATTCAAGCAAGCTACATAGGTTAGTAAAACAAGCTGTAAGCTGTATACGTACTTGGAATATTTTAGCTAAAAACTACCGCTATGAAAACTTTTGCGAAAATCCAGACGAGGGAATGCGGGTTGAAAGTTTAAATAAAAAATAGAGATACCAGCTGCTTGGCTTTTATGAGATTTTTTTTAAAGGAATTTTACCTAAATATATGGTTAAAGTGAGCAGCTGCAAATAGCTCACTGTGATCTTTCGAACGTAATAAAATCTACTGATTTTAAAGATCTTAATCTAGCCTAGCCTGCCAGCTATGTTGAGGCCAGCTTTCAGTATGACTGAATGCAACTGAATAGGAACATTTAACATGAAGCACAGGCGTACAGTAGTCAGCCTTTCGGTCTTCCATAGGATGCATTCTGGTGAGTGTGCAAGGAAATTGCATGATTTAATTCCCCCACCTCAGTTCCATCATCGGACGACCCGCCGTACGGCGACTTTCCACCCTTACGTTGTTAATACTACTACGATACGGACGAAGCGTTTCGCTTCTTCATTTATACCGCGTGCATCAAGGGACTGGAACAATTTGACAAAACACACCGGTGGCGGTGTTTCCGTCACACTGCAATTTGAGTGTCTTCAAGGCTAGGCTCTTAATACACTAACGCGCTTTACCATCAACGATCGCATCACTGCTTCCCATCAGGTGAGACTGCGGTCAAGTGCTAGTTTATAATTTATAAATAAAAAGTATCTGTTCTTAATAACCCATATGCTGGGTATCATGATACGCCTTGTTAACGGTGGTTGTTAAGAGTTTTTGATCGGTTAACTTCCCGTTACTGAAAAAGGTTACCAATATCTTTAACAACTCGTTATGCGCTTTAGAAATAATCAATCCTATAAATAGAGACAATCTTTATAATATATTGGTCCTTTTCCATTTCACAGAGGAAATGAAAACATCGTTATACCCATTCGCAATTTAACTTATTTTCTGGATGGATAATCTGCATGTAACGTGCATAATGTGAATTCCGTATATTCGCGATTCAGATTATTTATTTTATATGATTATTTATGATATTTTATTTATTCAAATGATACCGTTATCCAATTTAAAGACCAATAAGGTTCAATATTGAATGGTCTGGGATTTCATAAAATGCCAAAAACCCATCTGGGGTTGCGTAAATCGCCAAGCTGGTCTAAAGCTTGCTGAATAAGGTCTAGGCAATTGTCTAGACTAATACTTTTATTCAATTGAATAAAAGTGTAAGAATTTTGGGGCTATTGAATAAATATTTCTAGTTTCGCTTTAAAATACCGGTTTCGGTAAATACGATTCTTTAGAAAATAGCTTTTTTTCGCATTATATATTTGCATTATAAAATATGATTTTCAGAATAAAATTCAACCCCAAACAAATATATTCCTCATTGTCACGTTAAAAATTGAACAATTTTAATACAGAAAATTCAAACCTCTATGGACTAAGTCTGCAGATTCCAATACCGAAAATAATAAAAAAACCTAATTCGAACATGGAACGACAGAGTTCTGATAAGTTTTTAACTCTTGCATCGACTATTGATGAGGTCCGGTCTGGAAAGTTCATATTATAGTTTTTATTATACAATAAACACTATTTGAACTCAATCTCAACTTAGAAAGAACGCTGTAGAAGTTTTTTATAAGCAAATGTTGTTGGTTATCTAGACCTCCATAATATTATAAAGATGTAAAAGTTTGTATGTAGGTGGTAATTTCCAAACCTACGTACAAAAAATATTCTTGAGAAATCAATTCTTGAGAAAGGTCTAACGTTATTTAATATCACGCCAAAACTCAAATGACCAGCAAAACGAAAAAAACTCAGAAAGAACGCTAAGCGAAAACTAAAGTACCTAGACGGGCGAGCGAGGGACGCAAAACGAAGAGTTGGGAGGGTTGTATATGTCACTTACACAAGTTTTTAAAAAAATAATAACAATTAATACATCAAAAAACAGGAAAATATGTTTCGCTTTTTGTTTCTCGGGCCACATATTGTGAAACGATCCGGATTGGCTAATGTCACGATTTCATTTACGAATTTTCTGATTTTTCGGCAATTAACGGCTTATAAACAGTGTTTCGGGGGTTTTTATCGATGTTTTTGTACAACCCGGTACAGCACACCACTTGTAAATCATTTTATTAGATAAACAAAAACAAATAACAGCTAAACACAAACACCACTGTGGAACCGAAAATATTTTATATTCTTGTCACTTACAAAGCGCGACGCCATATTGCTGAATAAAGCGTTTCGGCGGCTTATTTGAATTTTCAATTTTTATTTAAATGTTTCTGAATGAATAGGCTATTTGACAGATTTATCAAATAGCCTATTCACGCGAACAAAATCGTGGACAGAAGGCAGTTAAAAGAAAAGCCGTCATTCACTTACGAGATCACTGAAGTAGTGCAACGTTTATCTTAACAGCCATTGTTCTTGAAACTAAATACATTCATAATCAGCCAATAATGTTCCCACTGTTGGGACACCAGCCTCCTCTCGGTGAGAGGGAGTGGGCCGTAATCTACCACGCTGGCCCAGTGCGGGTTGGTAGATGTCACGTCTTCGAAGTTTTTGCCTCTAGGACATGCCGGTTTTCTTTTTTTTTGGGATGGGAAATCATAAAATGATTTCTCCCGCTCTGGGCGGAGCGGAAGGGCGTGCCAGAGTTTTACTGACTAAAACCCACCCGTGTTTCTTCACTTGCCTGTGCGACGGCCACGGCTACAGTTTCTTGTTTAACCAACCCGCAACCCTCACCAGGAGGCATCGGTCGTCGTGGACCCCGTCACGATGTGCTGATATCTCTTTGAGGTGCGCGTGAAACAAGACGCGCCGTCGACAGGACATGCCGGTTTCCTCACGATGTATTCCTTCACCGTTTTGAGAGCAGTGGTTATGAAATATTTTACACAAATTAAAGCACCTGACGGGGTTCAAACCTGCGACCTACAGCTTGTAAATAGCGGCCGATACCACTGGGGCACTGTTGAAACTATTAAAATATCTTAAAATACTTTGAATCGGCTGAAAACGCGTTAGTGCAATTTATTTATTTAATCTTTCGCACATGAAATGTACAGAGGCGGACTTGATGCCTTAATGCAATCTACTATACCATTTCTTAAGCGTTGCGGTTTTTTTTTAATTAAACCTCATTTCTTATTCCCGCTATCTTCTTTAACCATAATGTATTGATTCTAATGAATAAAAGTGTCGGAAACTTCGCAAAATGGAAATCTGTTTGGCGATGCAATTTTGCATAACCGTCGACTGCATTGTTGAGTTAATTGGCATGTGGTATATGCGAAATTCAATTTCAAGTTTAATTTTAATAAAAGCGATCTGAAAGCTTAGCTTTTGTTAAATTGTTCAATTATTGTTTATCGTCTTAAAATGATCGAACCGAAATTGGGAATGTTACGAAATCTATAAAGAAATGATTTTAATTATTGGATTGTGGAAATTGCACCTTGCCGCCAAGCGATTTGTCGTGTTCCGGCATGATGTCTGGTGAAGCCGTATGGAGGATGGGTCTGAGCAGTTGTGTTGCGATGTGTGCCGGGTATGATGCGCCTAATGTTGTTGTGTTGGAAGTTTGGTCGTGGAGGATCTTCAGATCAATCTCCCTTTGGCGCAGCATCATTGGTCGTGTTGTTGGGATTAACACTGCATCACCTCGCTCAACTGCCGTCTTCCTTCCTATTCGCTCAGTTTTTCTGAGTGAATAGGTTCTTAATAATCTAGCGCGCTTTACCATCAACGATCGCATCACTGCTTACCATCAGTCGAGATTGCAGTCAAGCGCTAATTTATAATTATAAAAAAAATGTTATCTGGTGAAGCCGTACGGAGGACGGGTCTGAGCAGTTCTGTCGCAATGTGTGCCGGTTGCTATGAAGATTAAGATTAAGTTGCTAATAAAGCATTAGCAAGTATTAGCGTTACTATATTATTGGAAACGTGTGAAAACCTCGCCTGACAACAAAATTATCGCCCTCCTGATATAAGATATTTTTTCGTTCATTAGTCGTCGTTTGTCTAGCTTAGGTTACTTTTATCAAAAAACATTTTTTGCATGTTTATTACGAGGGTTTCTTATAGAAAACATTTACTACCTATTGCCAAAGTTCAGATAAGACAGTTTAATGCGATGAGCGATTATATGAATTTTAGAATAGTGGCGGTCCAATAGTAACGGCCACAACTTTGAGGTTTTTTAGGAGACTTTAATAAGTTGTAGGTCGTAAGGCCCCGGCAGGAGCATTACATCCCCACAGCTCATAAAAAGGAGAAGGAAGCGTCCTCAAGAGACACTAAATTCAAAGATCTCGGTGGTAGGCCAAAACACCGGCCGCCGGCAGAAGTTAGAACCCACCAGACAAAGCCTTGCCGCCAAGAGATTTGTCGTGTTCCGGCATGATGTCTGGTGAAGCCGTACAAAGGACAGGTCTGAGCAGTTGTTTTCCGATGTGTGCCGGGTACGATGCGCCAAATGTTGTTGTGTTGGGAGTTTGGTCGTGGAGGGTCTTCAGATCAATCTCCCTTTGGCGCAGCATCGTTGGTCATGTTGTTGGGTTTAACATTGCATCACCTCGCTCAACTACCGGCTTCCTTCCTATTCGCTCAGTTTTTCTGAGTGAGGCTCTTAATAAACTAGCGCGCTTTACCATAAACGATCGCATCACTGCTTACCATCAGGCGGGATTACGGTCAAGGGCTAGTTTATAATTATTAAAAAAAAAAAATCTAATGATGGAAAAAAGGAAGGAAGGACGTGTCAGTTTTATTGACTAAAACCACTTGCCTGTGCGCTAGGGGCCACGGTATCTCTTGCGACAAACCCGCAACCCTGGCAGACATCGGTTCTCGGGACCCATCAATATGACTTTGAGGCGGGCATTGAACACATCGTGCAGTGGACCCGAGCCTGATCTTTACCGCCGCAGGCCCGTGCCTACCCTGACCGGGAGTTCAATGTTGTCTCCGACGACCAATTCGTCTCCTGCGACGGCTAAGGATGTGAGGGCGATGAGATTGCCTATCCTTCAAGCGCTCCGCCCCCTCCTTTGCAAGCATCACTTCGCAGTAGGGGGTGACTGTCTGCCATGCACTCTCGCTTCAGAACATGGTTTGGCACCGCATCTTAAATATGCTTTAATTATTTAAACGAGAAACAAACAATATGTAGTTAATATGCGGGAGAAGCATTTTTAGGTATCTATTTGAAGAGAGCGTATTGCAGCAACTAATGAGGTGGTTCAAAAGAGCGAAGCGTCGACTGGAATGACCACCAAAAATAAAGGTTATTTTGTAGAATAAACATACTACACGGTGGAATAATTTTAATGTATTTCCTTAGTTATGCATTGGGTATGGTCCATACCTGAAAATGGTACCAAAATATCCCTTAATCATGTCGATGCGTCTAGCAACTACCGTAGTGAAAAAAAAAACCGTCATAATAAATCAAATATATCAATACATTTCAAGTAAACCTGAAATACTTCATAAATTTCTTTTATTAACGTAATCCTCTGTGTATATGTACTCGGGAAGTCTAATCAAAAAACTCGGCTAGGCACTTGGCGACAGTACACAAGTATAATCACTGTTGGAACAAGAACTTGGCCCAACATTTAATGAGTATTTCGAACATGATTAATACTTTTCGTCTACTTTGGTTGTCTTCGGGATATTTTGACTACGTCATCATTCCCAAACCTATATTAATAATAGATCTAAAGAACTTATCTGTTTAAAGGATCTAATCTCTGAAACTACAACACCCTAATTGCGTATCACATTATTACTATTAGTTAGAATCATTTTAAAGCTTATTGCTATTCCATGGCTCCATATGTTCGAAAATGTGTTTGGTCAACAACGTAAATAACGCAATGAATGTTGTTGAACTGTCAAAATAAAACCCATTGCTACTGATAGTGTGTTACTCATTTACACTGCTGGTCGGGTTTCAAAAATTTTTGTTGCATTTAATAGCTTAATTTTTGGAGAATTATTATTAAACTGGTAGTTAATTGAGAATACCTCTATACTATAGTATAAAAAAAACCTTACTTTAAATATAAGTAGTAATTAGCTATTTTTTTTTTATCTATACCAAGTTTGCATGTGAGTTATGATTAAATATTATAAGGTACTATACTACTACCGTTGTTTTGTAACTATATTTTCTGCTAATATATCTTTAACTTTGAAACATTTCACTAGAATTTTACTAACTTTACGGTTGCAGCTTGTAATTGTATGAACTTGTTCATTTAGTTTACTTCGATGTTCCTAATTTATAATTTTGACTTCAAGTCAAAGTACATAGCTGTGACTTCAGAACTCAGCAATGCATAAATATTGTTACGAATGCATCTTATGGCGATGGCATAAGGTTCATTATTGCGTGACATGCAGTACACAACTTTTAAGCCCTATATCTTGAGACCTAGGCATTGTAGAGTTACAGAGTGCTGTAAAATATAAAAAGGCATTGCTAGACCTAGGAAGGCCTATCGAATGGTACAGGTATCATCAATATCGTCAACGAAGTGTCAACATCGAAATTTCTAGAAACTCGTCTCCGGTAAATTACCGTAGGTACCTGCCGAATGTACTCGAAGTTATGTGCTATTACTATTGATTCTGGACGGATCTGGAATGTTCGATCAGTTGATCTATATAGAGCCCCGTGACGCCAGCCCGCAGCCAGTCTTCATTTGAGTAGCGAAGAGAAACAAGCGACAGTTAAGTAGAGATACCAATAACCAAAGAAGATCTAAAGCGACAACCAAGCGAGAACTTTGAGGACTACGTGAAGTAATATCTATAGTGTTGTTGTGTGTTTACAATACGGACTTCGTGGACGTAAGGGAAGACTTCGGTGCGACATCAGCTACGTTCTAGTTGTCATTGCTTACGATCGACTGTATCTTCGTTGCCAATAAAATTCGAAACCCTTAACCGGCATTTTAATTCCTTTTCCCTTCCGGCTTTTATTTAAGAAGAAATTTTATATTTAAATTTTTTGGTATATTGGCGAGATTAGCTGACATATGGTAAATAATATCATGTCTGTCTCGTAATGTTGCTGCTGGAGAGTTTGTTGCACAACATCTTCCCAGCAAAAGCATTAGGAAATGGTAACGGGCGGCCGTTTTGGGAGAACGCCTTTTGTAATTCTGAAATTCGAAAAGTGCTGATTCTCTGCCTAATTTGAACATATAACTTTTGATTTTGTTTTTACTGACTAAGGTAACCGGATAAAAATTTAAGAAAGAAATAATAGAATACTCTTTATTATGCACACAATATAGATTACAGAAATATAAATATAAAGATTTTACAGAGGGTGACACAATGACCGGTCTTATCGCTAAAAGCGATCTTTTCAGACAACATTTAGGAAGGTTAAACGAAAACTTATGAAGTAATATTGCGGGCAGGCGATGCGATGTGATGTGGTGACCCAGGGGAGCAAGCAATTCTACGCAGAAGTAGTCGCAGGAAAAAGAATAAAGTTGTTTGAATTTGCGTTGATTTAAAAGCTTGCGGGAGATATCTAGCTAAACTTCATATTTATTGCAAGTTGAAGTTTTTACGCGATCCTAAAAAAAATGGTCTTAACAGTCATACATGGACCGACGAATAATGTAGTGAAACTATAGTAGTTCTGTTTTTCCCTTTTGAGGTACGAAATCCTTAATAAGGTGCTTAAATGTTGGAAAAGTTCATTACGAACCCACTAAACACCTTCATTTAAACCACCAAAGAAAAAAAGAAGCCTATTGTGTAACTGAAAAGGGTTGACCCTTTTCACAGATAGTCAGGCCAACCCTCAAAATTAAAAAAATAACAGCAAACTCACAATTTGTCCTCACAAAATATTAGGGACGCCACAAATCCCACGTAAAATTTAAATTGCACCTTTTATAAACAATTGGAGCATATAATCGCATAATCCTACGTCCGTGACCGGTCTCTGATGGAAGATAACAAACCTTGAATTTATTCCGTGTGAAATTGTGAGATCCACGTAATGTGACTACCCTAATGGGTTTTGCCGCGGGTACAGTCAGCAAAAGAACTAGGTATATTAGCAAGAAAAAAAAAATAGTAAAAAAAATGTACTTATTAAAATTGTTCATCACTAAAATATGTATATTTAAAAAAAACGATTACTACAAAGTATGTAAATGGGCGGCCTTACCGCTTTATGCGATCTCTTGTACGGCTACTTTGGGTTGGCAATGGATTGAAAATAAAATAAGACATACATATGTACGTGTACATGGGCAATACAACAGGATCGATGTGGGATGGATAAATAAATAGATGTACCATCTTTAGGTAATGTTTTACTTACATTGTGTTTTAGATTAACGTTTTATTCGAATAAGTTCTGCCTGTGTTGTGTGCCGATAATTTTGGAAAAGATTATATTAGAAAATTGCTTTAACTATTTGTTTAGTGTTCAGCTTTTTCTCCGTGTAGCTGACATGACAGTATTTTAAATCTTGTAGTCCAAAACTCTACCACTTCTGGGACGCTGTCGATGGAACTACTTAATAGGTAGATCAACAAAGGAGAGGTCTTTAGAGTGTATGTTTAAAGGTACAAAGGGAAGAATAGTAGATGAAGCACGGTATACTCTACTCCCACCAGACAAAGTCTTGCTGCCAAGCAATTCGTCGTGTTCCGGCATGATATCTAGTGAAGCCGTACGGAGGACAAGTCTGAGCAGTTGTGTTGCGAAGTGTGCCAGGTACGATGCGCCTAATGTTGTTGTATTGGGAGTTTGGTCGTGGGGGGTCTTCAGATCAATCTCCCTTTGGCGCAGCATCTTTGGTCGTGTTGTTGGGATTAACATTGCCTCACCTTGCACAACTGCCGTTGCTCAACTCGATTAAGTAATAAGTCGAAGTTATTGATTCAAGGCCTGCAGTCTTACCACTTTCGTTGGCTGTACATGAAAAAACGTCCAAATGTGACAAATTAAATGGGGGTTTAAAATTATCGCAAATGAATGCGTTCGCGGTTAACTTAATGGGAGTGGCGTTTTTATCTGTTGATTCAGTTTAATGGTACTTTAACTGTTTGTTGGTGTGAGGGGCGCCAACCCTTTTTCTTCCTTTACTTTAGCCTCACCAATCTCTTTATAATGAAACAAATATTGGGCCAACGGTCGGTTTGCATTTAAGTACAAATTGCTGGATTATTACCGTAGCAAATAATGTAGACTCAATACCTCTCCGACTTGGTTTATATTGTACAATAATGTAAAGAAAACCCTGGCCGATACGTGAAGGTATTGTTAGGTATCGATAACTGATTCTATTAATGGCTACAGAGCCAGGCTAAACTTAAAAAAAAAATCCCCCTAAAAAAATAAATACTTACTATTTTGCAAAAGGAGGTAACTTAATACTTGTGCGGTAGGCAATACATGCGCGGGGAAAGGGGGGCAACGCACGCGGTAGTTTAAAAAAAAAATCTAAATTTTGTGGAAGTTGGAATTAATTCGCGGACAAAAAATTCTTTCAAAGTTCATTAATATTGTTACTATGATGATTATGTAAAATTTTATATTATATTTGGTCATGTGTTTACCTAACCTGTATTATCCTTATGGGTCCGACGGGGTTTTCTTTACATATTGTATATACTTGTAGTAGCACCTACGTGTCCGTAACTTATTTATGTATTTTTGTAATTCTAGGTTTACTTTTTTTTTGTTTATCATTGTTTTTCTGAAACAAAGCGCCTGCCATCTGATCTGTTTATCAGTTTTGGTTCACTGGTGCCTTTTTGTGCAATAAGTTTAAATAAATAAAAATCAATTAGCTGACCCGGTGGAGATACGAATGAAAGCAACAAATACAAATCTTTATTACATAACACGTCTTTACAAGTTCGTATCCATAGTTGTAAAGTTTACATGGCACATAGTCGGGTATAACAGTTCAATAAAATTATAGCACAATAAGTATCCACCAACCCATCAAGCTAGACTAACTGTAAAATTTTCCCAATCAACCTTGAGCCAAATACTTTAGTGATAGAGTTGAAAATCTATTAAATATAACAGAATGTAACTTGCTAGCAGACGCCAAAAGTGCAGTACTTTTGACAATTATTGTTATTGCAATAAAGTTCAAAAGTGATAATGCACTTTTGACCCCTTACTGTACAATAAATAACTTGTTTCACATTTATTCATAACATAGGTATAGATAGCAAAAAGTTCAAACATTATTGGCCCAAGATTCAGAAACCTCGCTCAGTGACGTCGTTATAAGATCATCAAGTACATATATTGGAAAGATACTTACAGAAGTGTCAGAGTAAGTGCCTTTCCATTGCGTGCACGTCAACTTGTTCGTATCGCACACATACAAACTAATAATGTGCGAAAATTTATGACACATACAGTCACTTTGACACGATCTGCTTGCAATTCTATACGTTTGAGGTAGGGTAATAGACAATACTGTGTGAGGAGTTGACGACAGACTCCCAAAATACAAGCCCCTAACTTTTAACGCTGAGTACACACAAATACATAAATAACAAAAAAAAAATACAGCAACATTAATAACATAAACTTTCAGTATATTAAAAGATCAATTTTAGTTTTTTATTTCTGTATTTTTCATGATGTATGTACATACATAATTAAAGAGCATGGGCGTACCTAGGGGGGCTAGCAGAACGTGTATGAACTCACCTAATTAATAAATAAAGTATAAACAGGACTTATCTTTTTTTTTAAACTAGCGCTTGACCGCAATCCCGCCTGATGGTAAGCAGTGATGCAATCGTTGATGATAAAGCGCGCTAGTTTATTAAGAGCCTATTCACTCAGAAAAACTGAGCGAATAGGAAGGAAGATGGCAGTTGAGCGAGGTGATGCAATGTTAAACCCAACAACACGACCAACAATGCTGCGCCAAAGGGAGACTGATCTGAAGACCCTCCACGACCAAACTCCCGACACAACAACATTTGGCGCATCGTACCCGGCACACATCGCAACACAACTATACAGACCCGTCCTCCGTACGGCTTCACCAGACATCATGCCGGAACACAACAAATCGCTTGACAGCAAGGCTTCGTCTGGTGGGTGGTAACTTCTGCCGGCGGCCGATGTTATGGCCTACCACCGAGGAAATTTCTAACTTATAAATACACCACATAGAGATACTAACAAAATGTACGGTGTAATTGCCAAAAAACCGCGTGCGACCATAGTGCACAGATTTAACTCAAATTAAGGAGTGCTGTGTATCCACCATTTTCTTGTAAAAGTTCTCATTGGTGACTATAAACTTTATACTTTTGCCTCATATTTTGCCCTCAGTAGAAAAATTGCTGGCTTTCCTTTTAAATAATTTAGCCGCAATTCGTATGAAGCAAGTCATTCCACTTCATTCTTATAACAGTTTGAAAGCGCAACACTCGTGGGGTTTTAATTCAGCTGGCCAGTCGTAAACTCTTGAAATTTTTAACTCCAATCCATTTGGCGCTTGGTTCAAAAAACTCACCTTTTTTTATATGCCAACATATTGCATGCCGAACAAACAAGCAAAGGTTTTTCCTTTATTTTCAGCCTGCCGCGGTATCATGCATCAAAATTAATAATGGAGGTGTCATTTTGACACAGCCGAGGACTGCCGACAATTGCCGAGTACACACGAATGAACCTCGGCTACCATTACAAACTTGTAACTAATTGGTATTGTTAAATGAAGCTTTGTGTGCTTCCCGCATGCATTACTGCAGTATTTTATGATAAATGGGGTGTACTGAACGGAATGGCTTTCATAATAGTATCTATGTTATCGGCGAATGTTTGAACAGACTACTGTGGTTAGCGTTCCAAGCAAACATGTCACTTCAAAGATGGGAATTTTTATGACAACGCGGTTGAATTTTGTTTATTACTTTATAAAGTACGTGTGGATTAGTTTTTAAAACAGCAGTCTTTTTTTTCATGCAGCATTCACAGCTCAATCATTTTGATTGAGTCGGTAGAGTTATTAAGCAGATTGTCTCACTAGGGACGTAAATTTGCTGTGTAATAGCCATTCCAACCGACTTATATATAAAGAATAACAGTTGTAATTTTAATGTACGGATAATTTAAAATTATAGTTGATTTTTATAACCTGTCTGTTTCCCTGATACATTAGCAAACTACAGGTGTTGCAAACATTCGGACACGGCCGTTTCAGGAGGTTCCTATTCCGGATAAGGTGGGAGGAAACGTCAGGGTGTCACCACTCTGGGGATGGCATACGGGGCGATCGCTCTTAGCCCGGCCCGGGTCCAGCACATGGTCCGGAGCGAGAGTGCTTGGCAAGCCGTCACCTCCTTCGTGATGCTGGCAAAGGAGGAGGCGGAGCGCATGAGGGAGCGGGGATCTCAGAGCCCTCACGCCTCTAGCCGCCGCAGAAGATGCCCTGGTCGAGAGAGTTTTAGTCAGTAAATGTCTGACACGATCTTCCGCTCCGTCCAACGGGAGAGGTCATTATTATTGATTTCCCTTCTTCAATAAGAAGCGGTCGCAAACACTTAGCCATTGTATACAATGTCGGCGAGCTCAAAAAGTTATATTAAAGATTTCAGAGGCTGTGATAGCACCGAAAGCTACGTATTATACAGATACACGTACTACATTATCGTGTATAATGGACAACGGGCCTCTGTGGATTTGACCTTTTGTTTCTAATAATTCTTTATCACTTGTTCTAAGTTCTATGTAAGGGATAATTATTAAATGGATTGTGAACAAGGAAATCCCCTGTTCACAAACTAAACTAATTATAAATACAGTGCATCTATTTCATTAAGAAAAAAACAGAAGATAAAATATTTACTTAATCATGTCAAATTAAGATAGTAAAAAGTCCATTCAGTAAATAATTCAAAAGAACATTGAAATATCGCGGCATAGTGGCCACATCATGACTTGACCTCAAACCTTCCTCATAGATAGTTCACGCAGCCGTCTGTCAACTGTCATTGGCGATATCCGCCATTATTGTGAAATAAAATTTTCAAAGAATTTCTATAATTTGTTACACGTGTTATTGGCAAAATTGTGGTAAATAAAGGGTGTATCTGACATCGACGCAGAGACGATTACCATGGATCCAGTACATGATTCTGAACCCCCAGTGGTGGAATATTGCGTCGGCTTTTTCATGATTAAAAAAAAAAATGTATGTCGTTTTTTTTCACTTTAGACCGTTCACAATTGCTATGTTTTTATAACCCAATAAGATTTTAAAGTAAAAATTAATTAATTCGCTAATTACTCAAAAAAGAGCAATGAAAACAAAACTCGAAAAGCTATCTTATCAGCTGATTTAATAGAGTTCACATCAGGGATCAACATCATACCTACAAACCCGCACGGCGGCACGCTTGCAACGTTCAAAGGGCGAGCCGACACTTTTTTTAAACACTGTGAAGTCTGTAACCGTTCATTAACGACATAAATAATTATCATCATTTTATTAGTGGCATGCGGTCTAGCCTTTTCGCGAAGTTTGCGTTACGATGTCAGCTACACCTTGTATAGCTCGGTGCACCTCGACTTTTCGAGGAACACCGAAATTTTAGAAAGTAACCGTAATCAAAATTCAAGAATAGTTAGACTACAGTGGGCTCTGTCACACATAGGTATAATTGGTAATGAATTGGTAGACTATCACGCAAAACAAGCATGTCATCAAGGTACTCAATGGAATATTTTGCCTTTCTTTTCAGACAACTTTTATTTCATTAAAAATACTGCGACAAAATGTCGAAAGAGTATCATGACCAAAGATCGAAAGACAAGGGAATACTACCGGAACCTCTGATGATTCCGTGGATAAATAATTGTTTGCTGAGTAGACAAGATATTGTTACGGCTATGTCACATTTCATCAAGGAAGTTTACCTTCCTTATGGGCATTACACCTACACCAAATTGCCAAACATGCGGAGTAATTGAGGATGTACACCACACACCGGATCTTGATGGAGTGTGCACGGGACGAACGACTCAGAAGACTGTTACCTAAATCGTTTAATATTGGCGTATGTAATAGTAGTTCAAGTTCTCCTATGTCAGATGCGGCTAAAATAAGTCATAGCATATTACAATCACTTTATGTAAATAAGTATACAAAGTATGGCTGTTAAAGAGCGACATACTCAATTTTGACAAAGCTCTTTAATTAAAGATTAAAAATATTTTAATGATTGTTTTCCCGCGGCAGAACGCTTTGCTTTAATGAGTGCTTTCAATGAATAGAGTAAAGTGAGAAAAGTGAGTTACGCTACCTACATGTTGTAGGTACTACTCGGAATGGGCATGAAACCGCCCAATGGAAAGTGCATTTAATGTTCAAACCATAATAAGCTCCCGCGCGTAGTGATAGGGCATAAAACAGCTTGTTGGCAACAATCCAAAAATTCAACGCCATGCCGAAAAAGAAAAAAATGTTCAAACCAAAAAAATCTGTCATGTGCGTTAATAAGGTATAAAATAACTTAAATGTACCAATACAAAAAATTACCGCACAAACTAGCATTAAAAAAAAACTACCGTTCAAAGGCGTTGCCGTTTTATAAATGTTCAAAGTAAAATAACCTCCCGACTCCAGTTATACGACATAAAGTAGTCTGCGGGCAAAAATTACAAACAATTATCTTAGACAATAAATTTATTTTCGTGTTCAGTAAATTGCAGCTAAAAAGTATTTATGAAAATCCTAAGACCGTAAAAGTATGAATGGATAATAGTTAAAGCACGCGGATCAATGGCCCCGCGTCATTCAGCTGTAGATTATCAGAAGTTTACTATTGGTTTGCACTCACTTTCGAGTTTTTTTTTATCACTATGTTAAATCTGCCATTTTATGTTTCTAATATTTTATTTATTGATGAAACGATTGTATTACCGTATCGCTGCGGGAAAACAACCATTAAAATTCCACGCGGTATACATAAAGAAAAAGAAAAAAAAAACCGGTCTGGCTGACCCACAAAAAAACGAAATAAGAAAAAAGAAAATGTTACAGCGGTATTACGGCAGCAGAAATACTCGTACAGGATCTGAGAAAATTTAAACTGTCTAGCAATCACGGTTCCTATTATACTATCAGAGACACAGTCTGGTGAGAGACAGACAGCGTACTCTTGAGTAATTTTAGAGTCCCGTTATCAAATCGATACTCAGAATCAGTAGATTTTCAACGAGAAGCATTACGAAAGAACCCTCTAAAACAATGGTTCCTAACCTGGGGGTAACTACCCCCGCAGGGGTAAAATAGAGATTCTAGGGGGGTAACACGGGATGGCACGAAATAATATTAAAATAGCAATAAACAAAATCATACATTAATTATGAGATGCGCGTTGAGTGAAACCGAACCAAATATTGTCAAACTTGCGAATGCAAAGCAATTTCAACCTTCACATTAGTTAACTCCGAGATTTATATATTACTTTACTAGTTACCTAAACGTACAATTTCTTATATAATAAACATATTTTAGTTCGGATTTGTGTGGTTTTAATTATTTTAAATTAGCGAGGGGTAAAATCAATTTCCATAGGTACTTGTTCACAGGGGTAGTGACATTGAAAAGCTTAGGAACCACTGCTCTAAAACACGTTGAAAAGGTGGCACAACAAACAATTCAACAACTCTTCGTCAGCACATCACTTTGATACAAAAAGATTTTTCAATATTGTTTCCATTTTGCCGTAGGCAAGAAGCCGCAGGTAAACAAGCAGTGTTCGGGAGAAAACATCAAAACAAAGGGATTTTCAAGCGAAATTTGAAATTGGGTTTTGATTTCCTCAGCTTTCGTCAAGGCGCCATTCAAGACGATTTTACGACTAAAACAAAAAAATATATATATAATTTACAAAAATAACATGAACTTTTAAGCAAGCTTTTGTTTTAGCTTCTTAATTAAGATTACAAATACGAAAGGGGCTAATGATTCTTATTGAAAGTCACCTTGCTTTTCTCAGCTATGTTGGAGTTGTAGTATATCTAGACTAATATTATAAAGAGGAAAGATTTATATTTTTGTATGTAACGAACAAACTCAAAAAGTACTGGACCGATTTTAATAATTCTTTTTTCATTAGAAAGCTATATTATCACTGAGTAACATAGGCTATATTTAGTACTAGATTACTATAGAAATCTTTAGAAATTCTTATTAAAACCAACCGAAAGTGTAAAAAAATTAGCCATAAAATGTCTTTCATCGCATACGCTGCGAAGGTATTAAAGATAGGACAAAAAAAATTTCGACCATATTATAGAATATATATCAATATCTCCAAAAAACTTCGCGAGACCTGTCTAACTATTGAAGTTACGTCACTATAACTACTTTTTTACATTTAACAAATTGATAGAAATGCCGTTCAAAATCAGACCGTGTTATCCATACCATTTATAAAATTTTATCCAAATAAATAATTTAATATTCAAGACTGTCTCAATACCTGATGATTACTTTTTGAATTATTGAAATTGGACATTCCATTCAAAAAATATCATGAAATTAAAATAAAAATACATGCCGGCGGCGGCCGCCACGCAGCACATATAGTAACTAACTCGACGAGAGGGGCAGTGCGTAGTGCGAACCGACAAAGCGAGGCGAGGCCAACACTGCTTGAAAAATCCGGGCAGTTGACTAAACGGCTATTCACTACATATTATTATGAAACAAAGTCGCTTTCTCTTTCCCTCTGTCCCTTTGTATGATTAAATCTTTAAAACTCCGCAACGGATTTTGATATACATATATATACGAATACCGGCCCAATTTTCAAAGCGATATTAACCAATACAGCATTAATCCTTATCCAATTTAATACCTTAAAAGCATTATTGATTTAATATAGATTAAAAATTTGCGGGGTGTCGCGTTTGCGGCGGTACACGGTGTGGCGTTCGCGGCGGTTTTTTATACAACGTTCACAGTGTTTCTGAAGTGTATTTAGTATCAGCTTTGCTCCCGTGCGAAGCCGAGGCGGGTCGCTAGTATTTAATAAGGAGCAACTGCCTATGTAAGCTCCATAACACCATTACTGGGTAATACAATACCCCCTAGTAAGAATAATTGTCAGGATGTTGGGCTGCTGACGACCAGGAGTTCTTTTTTTTTGTTTGGGATGGGAAATCATCATAATGACCTCTCCCGCTCTTGGCGGAGCGGAAAGGCGTGTCAGACTTTCACTGACTAAAACCCGTGTTCCATCACTTGCTTGCAGGCCAGGGCCACGGATTCTTTTTTAACCAACCCTAACACAGAAGGCATCGGTCTTCGTGGACCCCGTCACGATGTGCTGATATCTCTTTGAAGCACCCGTGGAACACAACGCGCCGTCGACTCGTAATAGAATGACATTGCCGTATTGCCAATATTATAAAACCGTTTAGTCGAAATGATTTTCTAAAAACTACTACTTAATTTGAACACATATTAATATCGATTGGAGTGTCCGTGATTGATCACTGGAAAGACTTGACTTCTCAAAATCGATCATTATGCGATAACTGATCAACCATTCTGACACTATAGTAATAGCAGACTAGGGGCCATGTAACGAATCCCAAAGTTCCACAAATGACACACAAAATCAAAAGTCATTTATTCAAATTAGGAATCAGCACTTTTTGAACGAACTTAATATCACATAAGAAAGTCCCCCCAAAACGCCCGCCCTTCGTTTTAACCAACGATTTAAAGTGTTTTCCGAGGCTCGGACGGGTCTCAGAAAGTAAAAATGTACTCCCATCCACAAACCAATCCCGGCAATGGTACCTTAACCTGATAGATCGACCTGTGTGGCTGTTATTATTCCACTCTCTCTTGTTGAAAGTCAAGTATCTACTTAAAAGAGACACCCTTAACATTTTGCGACTGTGTCCATGGATACATTTATGCAAGGTTGCGACCGCGTAGTTCATTACTGTGGATGTACGGACCAAGTGTTTATGACTTGCTATGTTTATGGTACATCTACCACCCGCCAAGATTTTATGTCGGCTCGCGCTTCAGCATACATCGCGATGCAAACATGGTTACAGATTACACCGAAGTGTGTTATAACAGGGGATTAGCGTGGCGTGGCTGAGGGCTTATTTATAGGGGCAGAAAATTTTGTTAGCAAAATTCGTATTAATTTTGATAAAACTGTTTTTGTATTACCGACGAAAATTTTAACGAAGAGGGATAAAAGAATATTGTTTTACTCAATCTATAATAAAAGGTTTGGCATTAATATCCATGCCACCCAGTAAATCTTATAGACATAGTATTATGTAGTGCTTCGGCCTCAAGGTTATAGCACTAAGTAGTTCCTCGAAGCTAAGTCTTGCGGGATTTGAACGCCCGGCAGCGGTTTTCTGAATGTCTAATAGGCGTAGTTGATCCCTTAATACTGGTCTTAAGATTAAGGACTTAATCACGAGAACGACTTCTAGAAGTGACTCATTGTTCTAAATATATTATTTACATCTTAAACATTGAAATTGGAGTAAATATTAAAAAAAAAAATTATTCAAATCAGGCCGATAATCAGCACTACTCAAACGCCAAAAAACAATCCACAGAGTCCTTACATAAGACAGTCCCCAAAAACACCCGCCCTTTACCACTTTCTAGTACTGTCGCTGGGAAGAAGTATCGCAACAAACTCCACAGCAGCACAGTTGTCTATTCAGCTAGTTTCTATAACATAGTAGTAGTAATTGGTCGTAAGTAATCTATTCAATTATGGCGTGACCGCAACATCTCACGGAAGTTTAGAACGAAACTCACCTGATCTCTCATCTTCTCAATCGTCAGCTATGGTTCGGAGACGTGGACAATCAAGAAAACCAATCGAGACCGCATTGACGCTTTCGAGATGTGGTCCTGGTGGAAGATGCTTCAAATTCCTTGGACAGCATTCCGCACAAATCAGTCAATATCTCGAGAGGTGGGTGTCACAATAAGACTTTCCTCTGTCTTCCTTCGAAGAATTTTAAAATGTTTGGGCATATTATCAGAAAAGATGCGAGATAACCTGGAACATCTGATAGTTACTGGGAAGGACGTTCTAGAAGTCGCAGTCCAATAATGTGGACTGACCAAATCCTTTCATCTCTGGACACCGGGCCTTCATGATGCTATTTTCGCGGCCAGGGATCGGAACAGATGGCCAATTATAGTAAAGGAGAAGATAATTCCACAGGGACATCACGACTCTCAGTATTGAGGAAAAGGAGGAATCTATTCAAACTCCAGAAATGGCCTAATGGTAATGACCATGATGAGTCGTAGATTCAACAGTTCCTTCCCAGATAGACGCTTTACTTTGAGTATATTATTTCATCTCTAGAACTGCCTTTCGATGAAAGGAGGAGATGGAGCAGGCCATAGGTCCACAACGTAGGCCCAATGCAGGTTGGTGGATGTCACTTGTTTTCAGAACGTTTTGTTTTAGGCCATGTCGGCTTCCTTAAGATGATCAAAATGATAAGTACCCACGCAGGTTCTACTGACTTCAAATTTCTTCTATTATGTGTATTTATATTTCAATCTTGAGTTAATGAACATAACTAAGATAAGAACGATACTTTTTTCAATACGAAAAAAATAAAGTTGTTTGTAAATTTAGTTTAGACGGGTCTTTTCTCCAAGTTCATATTTCCTCTTTGACAAGATTCATGATTGACCATTAAAAGTTTCAACGACTTAGTAGCTTCTTACTTCTGGTAGAACACAATAAAAAGCAGCCAAGTGCGAATCAGGCTCGCCGACGAAATTCAGTAGGCATCGTCGTACAGTATTCAACACTACATTAACATCTGCGTAGCCTTTTTACTATATCGGGGTCGGTAGCATCTGGATACCAGTATTTTAAGATCGAGCAACTCCATAACCAAGGGCCTGGGTAAAATGATGCTCTTTGGTAAGACTATATAGCACTGTGACAGATGGTTGGAAGGACCTTTTGCGTTCGGAATCCTACAAAGGTCTCCATTTTGGAACAAAGCTGAAACAATGCCAGACTTTGCCAATCAGTGTCATTTTTGGCTGAGAATAACTAACTTTAAACGAAGCAAAATCTCTACCAATATTCGACGTACGATTTCTTTCGCGACCCCATTAAAAGTTTTGAAAAGGGAAAATAAATTACTTATATCTGAGTTTTTAGTAAATAAAGTGCACGAATGCGAAGGTTTTCTACTTTTGCAGAGTTGAGGAAAACTTTGCAGATACAGTTTGCTATTAGGAATTGAAGATGCATGAACTAAAAACTTAGCACAAGTATCAGAATATAATGTTCATACAGCTGGGACACAGGCCCTCTCTCATCATCATCATCATCATTATCAACCTTTTTATCGTCCCACTGCTGGGCACAGGTCTTCTCTCATTCAGAGAAGGATTGAGCGTAATCACCACGCTCGCTTAATGCGGGTTGGCGATTTCAGACTTAAAGTCCAGGTTTCCTCAAGATGTTTTCCTTCACCTTCAGGCCCTCTCTCGGTGAGCCATAATCCAGTACGAGGACTCAGTGCTAGTTGGTAGACGTCACATGTTTTCCATTATTTGGTTCCAGGACATGATGGTTTCCTCACAATGTTTTCTTTTCCTTCGTTTTGGGAGCAGTGGTGATGATACAGCAACCTTGGAAGCTCATCAAACTACCGAGCCAGCCTAAGGAACATAATTATATCGACTTTTTACTATGGTCTTATATTTCAAACATACATCCTCTATGTTTGTTTTAAACAAATAGGTAACTCCAAGACATGAATAATAGCATCTTCATAAAAATCATGAAACAATTATACATGAGTTTTGGCGGGAAAGTCAAGTTTAGTGTCACGCTAGCTCATTTTTCATTGGACTTTCAAAATTATTTATATTGTTGTTTACTAAATAAAAGTGCGTGATTTATGTAGTAAAAAGTGCATTCAGTAAATAATTAATAAAGAACAGTGAAATATCGCAGCATAGTGGCCACATCATGACTTTGTCTCAAACCTCCATCGTAAGACGGGTCACGCGGTCGTCTTTTTCGACATGAACAATTCATTACGTGACATTGGCTAAATGCACAAATCGTGCGAAGCCATAAAAGAAAGAAAAAACAATAATTATACATATATTTATACAGTATGTTAAGAAAACCCTGTCCGACCCGTGAAGGTGTTGTTGGGTATCGATAACTGATTCTACTAATGCATACAAAAACGGGCTAAACTTAAAAAAAAAAAATCCCCCTAAAAAAATAAATATTATTTCGCAAAAAGAGGTAACTTAATAAACGCGCGTTAACCACCCTTCGCCTGCCACCCGCGGGGGCCGGGCGGCAGGGCACGCGGCACGTGGTCGCATCGCTATTCGCTCATAATAATACCGGTGTTGTCACTTTTTAAAAATTATCAAATTTCGGGGAAATTGGAATTAATTCGCGGGAAAAAAAGATTATTTCAAAATTCATTTGTATTGGTACTATGATGAATACGTAAAATTTTATATTATATTTGGTCATGTGTTTACCTAACCTTTATTATCCTTATGGGTCGGACAGGGTTTTCGTAACATACTGTATATTTGTCCCATCGCATATCTCTGGCCAATTAGCAAGGCAATGCCGCCTGGTTTATAGGGATTTTTAGTAGAAGAGATCGAGATTGACACAGGTCTGCGTACTACAAAACAACATGCTATGTTCTGTAATTTATAATTTATATGGTATACATAATAAAGAGTATTCTATTCTATTCCCACGCCTTCACGGATCAGCTAAGCTTGGTTCTATTCCCATAATTTCCTATTAGTTGTCATCGCAATTTAGGTTTATAGGGGGTAATATTATTCAATTGTTAAAACAATAACTCATTTCTCACTTCAAAGCGTGCAAACAGAATTCTACTACATAGATTCGGCTGGCCGCCCGTTCGTCAAACTGTCAGCGGGTAGTATCCAATCAATCAAATAGGTAAACAGTTGAAACAATCAGAGGGTATGCATTTCTGTTGGCGCTATAACAACAAGCAATAAAATTGGGTTGTGTACTAAAAAATAATTTAATGTCCATCAGATAGATTTATAAAAAATATTGAACACGTATTTTTTCTTTTTTCTTTCATTCAAATACTTAGGAAGATATATTGATTTGAAATGTCGCATGACGTCACGTAATTAGCCCCCACTCCGTAACTTTAATACGCTATATCTCAGTAATTTTTGGTAATTTCGACAAAATAAAAAATACGGGACGTAATTTTTTTTTTATTATCTAGAAGACAGACTAATTATTTTTTTTTTAATTTTCATACATTGGACACATCCCTATTAAAGGGGGTCCTCATACCGGTTAAGTAAAAATTGTTGTGTTTAATACTGTACGATAATTACCTACGAAACCCTTCGTGTGAGAATTATCATCATTATTATTTCAGCTGACAGACGTCCACTGTTGGACGTAGGCTTCCCCCAGGATCTCCACGATGACCGGTTCAGCGAATTCCCGCGACCTTCACCAGGTCGCCATTTAACCTTGTCGCCACTCAAAAAACCGTCGGCCCCATCGGGCATCGGTCCTATGGGCAATATGCTCGGCCCACTGCCACTAAAGTGTTGCAATTCTTCGGGCTATGTCGGTTACTCTCGTTCTTCTGCTGATCTCCTCATTTCCAAGCACAGGTCTCTCCTTTGCCTTTTGAATGACCTAGAGCTTAAACTCACATGAACTGTTTTTACTTTTCAGCAGTCTTACAGTCCATCTGCAATGTGTTTAATCCGTTTTGTCATCTTTTTTAAACCAACTAGCATAACTTGAAGCCACTTAACTAGAACCTTGGTATATAAATAGTTACATTGCCGTAGGATGGCGGTCGTTCAGACAAATGGCCGGCAATTTGTATGCTCTATTTAAAATACGTTCGTTGTCAGCAGTTTAATCTACTGAAAGGTCTCGTAATTTTATGTGAGGAGTCTGAGGACCTCTTGGATGATTAGACATCAGGGGAGCAGTTGGAATATGTGGCTTTCTAGCGGAATATATAAGAAGTATGAAACTGTTCCCTTGAACATTGCATTACGTGTGAACGGATGGAACGATTTCGCTTTCTTTTATTTGTTATTCATTATTGTCAGGAAATAAGTGGAAGTCTTTGGAGGAAGCCTTTGTCCACAGACAAGCTGTTCAACATAAGCAAGCAGTTGCCGATCACTTTGATACAAATTGGAATTAGAATGTACATTCAGATTTTAGCATAGATTAAGTTATTGTAAAAAGTAACAGCAATAAAGGCTGTTTTTATTTTTATTGTCAGGAGAAAGTTCCGATGACAGGAAAATATAAGAAAGTTGCGCAGAAAATGAGAAAATTATAAAATTACGCTTTTACACTAAAACTGCTCAACGATTTAGATGGCAAATGGGAAGACCATTATCAGAAGATGTATATGGGATACTTTTTATCCTGGATCGCATATGATGTCGTGGGCAATAGCCAGTATAAAAATAAAAAGGAAGTTAAGTCTATTGCGGTGGTCTATAAATCTATCTACGCTGTGCTATTTTCGTTTTGACTGCCCAACCCCTTGAACATTTAAAAGTGCTTATATCTAAGTTTTAAATGAATTGACATCTGTGCTGCTGGGGAGTTTGTTCCGCCACTTCTTCATCCTAGCGAAATCACTAGGAAATGTCGATGGGTGGACGTTTTAGGAGACTGTCTTATGTAATATTGGCGTTTAAAAAGTGCTGATTTTTAGCCTAATTTGAATAAATGACTTTTGATTTCATTTGATTATAAATTGTTTGTTGGAGCTTGAGATTGACACGTGTTGCCGAATTTACGCAAGTGTAAAGGTCCCGTCTTTCGACATAGGTACCTAGCACACGTTGCGATCCACATATTGATGTAGACATATTTAGATAACTATTTTTTATTGATGTACTAGTATACAGTCTGTATCTGACATCGTAACGCAAACTTCGCGAAAAGGCTAGACCGCATGCCACTAATAAAATTATGATAGTCATTTATGTCGTTAATGAACAGTTACAGAACAAATTTTTTTTAAAAAGTGTCGGCTTGGCCCTTGAACGTTGCAAGCGTTCCGCCGTGCGGGTTTGTAGGTATGATGTTGATCCTGATGTGAACTCTATTAAATCAGCTGATAAGATAGCTTTTCGAGTTTTGTTTTCAGTTCTCTTTTTTGAGTAATTAACGAATTAATTAATTTTTACTTTAAAATCTTATTGGGTTATAAAAGCATAGCAATTGTGAACGGTCTAAAGTGAAAAAAAACGACATACATTTTTTTTTAAATCATGAAAAAGCCGACGCAATATTCCACCACTGGGGGGTTCAGAATCATGTACTGGATCCATGGTACTCGTTTGTGCGTCGATGTCAGATACACCCTTTATAGTATGACATAGAGTAGGTACTATTTTATAATAACATTGAAAAGATAGGTTTTATGGCAGACAAAATACTGTTCTAAGTTAAAACAATGATGTTTTGCGAGGGTTTAATTATTTTATCTAAATAATAATAACGCACGAGTAGACATCATATTACCTTTTAGAAATAATTACTCTGGATTAACAAGAAAAATGTATATGCAACAATGAAAAAATTATTTTTAAGCAACTCCGCATGCAAAAATCAACTCTAATCTTACTACAATTTAAGTACCTTCGAGGCTAGAGTGAATAAATAGGATCTTAATAAACTAGCGCGCTTTACCATCAACGACGGGAAAACCAGCATAGTCTGTGTTTTCATTTATTGTCGTTAGTGTCCGACCGAAACTGGTTTTTCTGCCGAAACCGAAACTGAAACCGAATCTTCGGCCAGGGCTTCAGTTTCGGCCGAAACCGAAACCGAAACCGAAACTCACGTGTCTAAGTATAAAATTTCTTAAAATACTGAAATTTGGAGAATTTTAGGTACCTATTATTTTGCATTAATGGCAACACAGTATATTAAGTTTGTTGTAATCATTTATTTAACATATTATAAAAAAATATATCTATTAATAACATTTTTATTATTTTGACAAATTAAGTTTTCATAGCAAAATTTTAATCATCATCATCTCAGCGTTAATCCCAGTCGCATCCAAAGCCTTTTTCCAGCTCTGGAATCTGAGGTCCGCTTTACCAGCTTAACTGCTAATTTTGGCGAAACTTCGACATTTTCCGTGAAGCGACTGCCGTCTGACCTCCACAACCCGAAGGCGATATCGAAGCATTGCAGCTAGATTATATTTTTTAGTTACAACATTAATAATTAGTTACTGTTTCATTAAATACTATGTATTGGTATTTTTTTTTTTAATATAAATTGAGACAACATCACATACATTGTCCTGGAACCCAAATTAAGGTTTTCCCTTGTGTTATGGATGACCAGAAACAATTTTGAGATCTTGCCGCGGGAAACGAAGTTAGGCGAACGCGATCGTGCAGAAACGTTCGAAATAACTTTCGGTTTCGGCAAAAGTTTCGGCCTATTTTGGCCGAAACCGAAACTGCCACCGAAACTTGATTTTTGGCCGAAACTCGGCCGAAACCGAAACCGAAATTTCGGTCGGATACTAATTGTCGTATTATCAGCACCCCCCTGCATACATATACCTAAATGCTATTCTGATGCTTTTGTCAATTAAGGCAATTAAGGCAATAGTCGATAATTTATACAATATGCGTTTCTAAATGCCAATCATAGTATTTCAATTTTCGTAATGGCGAAATTAAAAAATAAAGAAATCGTTAAGAAATTGGTTAAGAAAGTTACACCTGACACCAGTATAGTGAAAACCAGTGGGACATCGTAGAATAAAAAAAAAAAAAAACGAAGTACATCATTACTATTGCAACGAAGGTCAACATAATTGTAAAATATTTTATATTTTGCTCAGTAATTAAAATTTCGTAAACCAAGATGTTAATCGAATTTTATTGCTGACTGTACCTTTACAATATCGCCACTAATGAAATTCAAAGATACGGGACCTCTCTGCTACTTCAGTTTTCTGAGGTCTTTTACAAATTCAATCGCTGACAAATACAGTTTGTATTCGGCACTAAACTTCAAAAAGATTTGCAAGTCAGCATTCCTAATTTGCTATGTTGCGTAGCGTGGCAATTGCATTGACTCGATAGCAAGTCGACGACGATGGGACAAAAATATTCATATTTGAGATTTATAAATATAGCGCTGGAAGTTCCATTTCAACACATTGAATGCTTAAGTCAAACATAGCAAGAGCATCAGCAGCCCGCGAATCCAATATAAAAAATCATTGCTTAAATGTTACGGAAATTTTACATTAGCCCAAAACTAGGCAAGCCTAGATTTTGGGCACCAATATAGATTTTTATTCTATAATATAAATAAATATTACTGTGATAATAATTGATACTTCCGCGAATCATATTTTAGTCAAAATAGAACCTGACACTGAACAGCAATTTTCAAAAAAACAATTTACCAGTCTACCTTAGCGTTCCCTCCCTGAAAAACAGTTGGGTAATTGCGTAACAATTACAATATCGATGACAATGGCTTTGATTTTGACAATTCAACAACATTCACTGGGTTATCTATGTTGTCTTCAATCTCAAAGATTAACGAAAAATTTCCGAAATAGATTTTAGTGGGCTTTTTGGCGTGGATCAGGTATTATTTGGTTGCTTTTAATGTTAGTTTTAAGTTTTTAAACGCTCCTTTTTAATATTTCCTGTGCATGACCCAATTACTTAAAACATTTTTTTTCTTGCTTTCACGGAACTTTTTTCGCGAGAATATAAATAAAATTTGCTTAAATGCCAACCCTATCTGCAATGGCATATGAATCAAAAGCACAGCTTTATTGATTCTGTTGGACCATGGATGTACCAGACCGAATGAGCGCATGGAGGGACGTAGAATACCTCCTCCTACGTAAATGTGTAGATATGATCACTTACAGATGAAGATAATGGTGATCCAATATTGTTAGATTTTTATCCCTTACCTGAAAAAAGAAAACAGAATATTAATAATCTTTATTCATGAATATAATATAATATTATTAATATATACATGTCGTGGTGGCCTAGTGGTTAAAACACCAGCCTCTCAAGTATGAGTGCGCGGGTTGGATTCCAGGTCAGGCAAGTACCAATGTAACTTTTCTAAAGTTATATGTACTTTCTAAGTATGTCTTGGACACCAATAACTGAAGGTGAAGGGAAACATCTTGAGGAAACCTGGACTTTAAGTCTGAAATTGCCAACCCGCATTGAGCAAGCGTGGTGATTACGCTCAATCCTTCTCTGTATGAAAGGAGACCTGTGCCCAGCAGTGGGACGATAAAAAGGTTGATAATGATGATGAATATAAGACAATCAAATAGAGTAGGTAACATAAAAATAAACCAAGGGGAAACAAAAACGTTTATAGTTATATTGACTTGATTTTAGTAATGGTTTTTGCTGTCTTTGGATTGGTTCACCTTATTCCCTGGTACTAGTATAAAACTATATGGAGTGGATAGTCTACTTCAACCTTACAACAACAGATTTTCACAAGTTTCCAGCTGCAAGCCACATAGTTATCTACACTATACTAATAAATAAAGTTGAAGAGTTTGTTTGTTCGAACGCGCTAACCTCAGGAACTACTGGTCTGATTTAAAAAAAAAATCTTTTTGGGTTGGATAGCCCATTAATCCAGAAAGCCTTTAGGCTATATAATATCACGCTGTAGTCAATAGGAGCAGAGCATATTAAAAATTTTAAATGTATGCTGTATTATTATGATCTCTGATTCTTTTGGGGTTAAAATAAAATGTTCAAATAACTAACTCGACACGAACAAGGTTGTGGGCAGCTAGGGCGCTAGTGTATTATTTATTATTTTATTTGGTCTTGTGTATACCTAACATTTATTATCCTTTTGGGTCGGACAGGGTTTTCTTTACATATTGTATAGGAGAATATTGATATTATTGGGCAATTTATGTTAGAGGGAGATTTTATAACACAACCAGGCGTTTATGATAAACTTATCACATTCCCACCACAATCCCCCTTATTCATAAAAGTTGTTTAAAGTTAACTAGTGATTAGAGATTCTTTAACCATACATTTTTGACCTTTTAACGTCACTTAAGTTTATTCATCATTTATAAATAAACACCACAGTGTTTAAGGGGTTTATTCATAAACGATGATTCAAGTTAAGTGACGTGCAAACGTCTAAAATGTATAGTCTACTAATCACTAATCAATAGATAACTTTAAGCAGCGTTTATGAATAAGGGGGTAGTATCCATAAAAATAAAAACAATAAATAATGTTTAGTCATGGGCTTGAAGGAAAATATTTTGGGAGACTGGTGGCTAAGCTAAGTTAAGGTCTGTATTTCAGGCCACCGTGTTTACGCCTCAAATATACAAATTTATTACGGTTTCCCATATATTACAAACAATTATCATTACAATTAATTATCTAAACAATGATTCGATTTTACTTACTTATAGGAAAACACGTAATCGCAGATCGCCTCGTCGGCCACTTATGCGGAGAGGGGCCGAACCTGGACGACAAACAGTTCGGTTTTCGTCAGGGGCGCTCCACCATAGACGCCATCGTGCGCGTGAGAGCCCTGGCGGAGGATACGGTGTCCCGGGGTGGGGTGGTGTTGACGGTGTCTTTAGACATTTCCAACGCCTTCAACACCCTACCCTGGAGCTGTATTCGGGAGGCCCTGAAATACCATCGGGTGCCTCCCTACCTCCGCCGCATAGTAGGGGCTTATCTGGAGGACAGATGCGTCATCTATCGGGGACGTGACGGTGCCGGTCGGCACCAAATGTCGTGCGGTGTTCCACAGGGGTCGGTCTTGGGACCGCTCCTGTGGAACATCGGCTACGACTGGGTGCTGAGAGGCGAGCTGCCGTCGGGCGCCGACTTGACGTGTTATGCGGACGACACGCTTGTCACTGCCCGGGGGAGCTCGTACAGGGAAGCGACGTTGATAGCCACGGCTGCGGTGTCACAGGTGGTGAACCGCATCCAGCGCCTGGGCCTGGAGGTGGCCCTTGACAAGTCGGAGGCCATGGTTTTCCATGGCCCCCGGCGTGCGCCGGCGCCGGGATCACATATCGTGGTCAGTGGGGCCCGGATAGCTGTCGAGTTCACCATGAAGTACCTGGGATTGGTGCTCGACAGCCGGTGGGATTTCGGACCCCACTTCCGGCGGCTGGCGCCCAAGCTGATGAGTGCAGCGGGCGCACTATCAACGTTGCTTCCCAACATGGGGGGCCCGAGCGCCGCCTGTAGGCGGTTGTACGTGGGAATCGTGCGGTCCATGGCCCTGTATGGGGCCCCTGTGTGGGCGATGGACCTGACGGCCGGAACACTCGCCATTCTGCGCAAGCCGCAGAGGGCGATGGCCGTCAGGGTCATCCGCGGGTATCGCACGATATCCTACGAGGCGGCTTGCGTCCTGGCCGGATCCCCACCCTGGGACCTAGAGGCGAAAGTACTCGCGTCATTGTACCGATGGCGCGAGGAAGAACGGACACGGGGCTCCAGTCCGGTGCAGCGGCAGATAGAGCTGCGCCGAGAGGAGCTCCGTCAGGTCCTGGTGGCGGACTGGCGGCAGAGGCTTATGCGCCCTACCGCCGGCCTCGCTACCGTCGAGGCGATCCGGCCAGTACTCGACAACTGGCTCGGGAGGAGGCACGGCTCCCTGTCGTTCAGGGTGACGCAGGTACTGTCGGGGCATGGCTGCTTCGGCAAGTACCTGCGTCGCTTAGGCAGGGAGCCGGACGCTCGGTGCCACCACTGCGTCCAATGCGGGGAGGACACGGCGCAGCACACGCTCTCCGAGTGTGTAGCTTGGGAGGAGCGGCGCCGTGTCCTCACAAATGAAGTAGGAGGCGACCTGACGCTGCCGGAAGTAGTGCGGAGGATGGTCGGTAGCTCAGAGTCGTGGGACGCCGTGGTGTTCTTCTGCGAGGACGTGATGTCGCAGAAGAAAGCTGCGGAACGGGAGACGGAGATATCAACTCCCTTCCCGGGCCGCAGAAGACGCACCGGGCTCCGAGGAAGGGCGGATAATGCCCTCTTCCGCCCCCCATGAATGGGTCCAGGGGCGAGGGACATGGGGAAGTCCCCGCCCCCCATTGATGGACCCCGAGGCGGCGGCGCGCGCGAGTGTCGGCGCGCGCCTTTGAGGCGATGCACGGGGTAGTTTAACACCCCACTACCCCGTGCAGGAGACGAGGCCCGGTCAGACCGGGCCAGCACGAGGGTGTGGGGCCGTGGAAGAATTTAGACTCCCGCGGCCCCACGCGCGCTCGTGATAGAAGACACACCGGGGTGGTTTTAGTCAGTAAAAGTCTGACATACCCCGTCGCCCACCCCAGGGCGGCGGGCATCCTATAAGGATTTCCACACCGGCAAAAAAAAAGAAAGGTTCTTTAGGAATTCGACCGTTCTTCTTTGGCACACACAGGCCTTCGACTTAGGTTAGTTAGGATAAAATACATTTATAATCCCGGTAGTATGGAAGACGGCAGTTCAAGTTACCTGAAACTGACAAATATTCCCAATCAACCTTGAGCCTTTATGCTTTAGAGATATTAAGTCGTACGGAGGACGGGTCTGAGCAGTTGTGTTGCGATGTGTGCCGGGTACGATGCGCCAAATGTTGTTGTGTTGGGAGTTTGGTCGTGGAGGGTCTTCAGATCAATCTCCCTCGCGCGCAGCATCGTTGGTCGTGTTGTTGGGTTTTACATTGCATCACCTCGCTCAACTGCCGTCTTCCTTCCTATTCGCTCAATCTGAGTGAATAGGTTCTTAATAAACTAGCGCGCTTTACCATCAATGATCGCATCACTGCTTACCATCAGGCGGGATTGTGGTCAAGCGCTGGTTTATAAATATATAAAAAAAAAATGTTTTTTAAAGTTAAGTAACTATTTATTAGCGAATATTCAACCATACATTTTTGACGTTTGCACGTCACTTAACTTTAATAATCGTTTATGAATAAACCCCTTAAACACCATGGTGTTTATTCATAAACGATTATTAAAGTCAAGTCACATGCAAACGTTAAAAATGTATGGTGAAACATTCGCCAGTCACTAGTTAACTTTAAACAACCTTTATGATTTTAAAAGAGTGTCCGTGGAGTTTTTTGCACGTTCTTCTTCATAGAGATCTACGCTTTGGAACGTGCAATTTAGCTTCACTTTTCTTGGACTGACCGACTTTGACTATTCAAAAGCACCAACGGATGGTTAATTTGAAATAAACAATTTTGATTTGATTTATGAATAAAAGGGAAAGTTGTCACACATCTTATACATATAAAGAAATTCGACAGATTGTTGTATCTTGATGTGCTGTGGTCTGTACATTAGCATGAGAAAATTCCTGCCCTTAAGGCGACCGAAGCTGCGGGACAAAGCTAGTAGATAACAAAATAATGTACATAAATCCCTTAATAACAGAAAGCTTTATTTTATATTATATCCAGCAAACAGATCCAGCTTATGACAGCACGTTAAATCATAAATCTAGTCATAAAAAAACCGTAAAAAATGAAATATAAAGCCATTTCATTAAGAAAGTGCGCGATAACAGATTTTAATAGAAAGCGCTCAATCTTGTTTGGCATGGCCTGCCGCTCCTTCCAATAAATTGACTGATAATTTAATTATTGATTCATCATCATCTCAGCGTTAATCCCAGTCCAATCCAAAACTGTTTTTTTTTTGTTTTTTCAGCTCTGGAGTCTGGGGTCCGCTTTACCAGTCTAAGGCCGCCTCGAATCTTGCGGGCAGCGGGGCGGCAGCGGCAGCAGCAGCGGCGCGGGAGCCGGGCGGGCATCGAAGACCCGTTCTCGAAACTAGGGGGCAGATCGCGCGTCACTATAGCCGCGTAGTATTGTGTACACGATTGTGTACAGGAGATATTTGTTTTTATTCGCGAAAGAAATGTCTGAACAATGGCGGCAACATCTGTTTGATGCAAATTTATTCCTAACGATCGATCAACGCTCGCTGCCCGCCCGCTGCCCGCAAGATTCGAGGGGGAGAAGTACACCGCTCGCTGCCCGCCACCGCTCCGCTGCCGCGCCGCTGTTTTCGAGCACCGGTATGTTTGATTTTACGCATAAGATCCTGCCGTTCACTCGCCGCCCCGCTGCCCGCAAGATCCGAGGCAGAGGCCTAACTGCTGGTTTTCGATAAACTTCGATATTTTCCGTGAAGCGACTGCCGTCTGACCTGCACAACCCGAAGGCGATATCTAAGCATCGCAGCTAGTCCAATTGTTGGACTTTTTAGGGCTCCAACAACCCGTAACGACTGCCACTAGATCTTCGTATCCAGTACATGATTCTGAACCCCCCAGTGGTGGAATTTATCGTCGGCTTTTTCATGATTCTAAAAGAAATATATGCAGTTTTTTTTTTCACTTTAAACCGTTCATGCTATACCTACTTTTATAACCCAATAAGATTTTAAAGTAAAAATTATTTAATTCGCTTATTACGTTAAAAAGCGCATGGAAAACAAAACTCGAAAAACTATCTTATCCGCTGATTTAATAGAGTTCACCTCAGAGATCAACGTCATACCTACAAACCCGCACGGCGGCACGCTTGCAACGTTCAAAGGTCGAGCCGATACATTTTTTAAACGCTGTGAATTCTGTAACCGTTCATTAACGACATAAATGTCTATCATAATTTTATTAGTGGCATGCGGTCTAGCCTTTTCGCGAAGTTTGCGTTACGATGTCAGATACAGCTTGTATAGAACTTTTTTTATCCATACCCGCGCGATCCTACACTTTATTGTAAAGCGTACAATCAAACCTTTGTTAGCCTTTTATCAAAGCCAACGTAGTGGTAACTAGGTACTTCGAAGAAAATTCCACTTAACATGCAATCTCTCTCGGTATAAATCCAGTTATAATTGGCACACTTCCTCAGCCAGGCCTGGCGTGCTGACCTTCGCAATTGCGGCGAAGGACACCCCATGCAGGTGCCGCAATAACAAGCGCAGAGGAATAACAACATACAAATACGCAGTTACCATCATTGCCTATTCTGTATTGATGAAAACAGTTTTTTTTATAAAATATAAACTAGCGCTTAACCGCAATCCCGCCTGATGGTAAGCAGTGATGTAATCGTTGAAGGTAAAGCGCACTAGTTTATTAAGAGCCTATTCAATCTGGCCTCGAAGACACTTAAATTGTAGTCCGACGGAAACACAACTAGCAAATTGTTACAGTCTCTCGATGTCATCATCAACATCATCATCTCAGCGTTTATCCCAGTCGCATCCGAAGTTCTTTTTCAGCTTTGGAGTCTGGGTCTGAGTCGCTTTACCAGTCTAATTGCGGATTTTGGTGAAACTTCGACATTTTCCGTGAAGCAACTGCCGTCTGACCTCCACAACCCGAAGGCGATATCGAAGCATTGCAGTTAGACCAATTGTTGGACTTTTGAGGGCTCCAACAACCCGTAACGACTGCCACTAGATCTTCGTATGGCAACCAGGACCAACGACTTAACGTGCTTTCCGAAGCACGACCAGACCAGTGCAAATATTTGCACTGCGCGGGGATCACACCCGCGCCTCCTTGCGCAGCAGCCGCTTTCGTTACCGCTACGCCACGGAGGCTGTCAAAGTTCCAGTCCCTCGATCTACGCGCTATAAAAGACGAGGCGAAACGCTTTGTTCGGATAGTTGCGGTGTCAACAACGTAAGGGTGGAAACTCGCCGTACGACGGGTAGTCCGATGAAGGAACGGAGATGGGGGAATTAAATCATGCAATTCCCTCGCACACTCCCTAAAATGTATCCTATAGATTATTGACAGGCTGGCTACTTTTCGCCTGTGCTCCAGGGTTTGGAGATAGTCATTAAAAGAAAAACGAATTACATATAAGGAAAGCACTTTTAAATATTTGTTTTTAAGCGGAGGGTCTCCCCGTTGTGTCACCCTTTGCAAAATATTTAGCTTATGTAATTTATGTGGCGTACATAATAAAGAGTATTCTATTCTATTCCATATCACTTTTTAGTGTAGATGTCAAGATTTTACCTAAAAATACTTTGTTGGCTAAGATAAATTGTGAAGCAGCAGTGAGAATACCAATATTTGCAAAGAAATCTCTTAGAGAAGCTGACACCGAGCTGGTAAAGTTAAAGTTAAAAGCTAACTAATTTAATGTCACTTTGCTTGAAGTTTCTCTTAGAATGAAACTTCTGAAGCTTCATTTATTTCATTCGCTAGCTGTTTAGATATAAAAACGAAACGTGTTGTATTTTGTAATTGGTATAATAAAAGTTGTTATTGAAAGCCATGAACATTTACACTTACTCACGCCATAAAATTAGCTGCCCTTACTGTTTTCTGTTTAAACTTTTAACGTAACTCTATATAAAAATATAAAATATTATATTCAACCTAAACAAACTAAGATTTAATGCCTATTGACAGTTAGTTCCCTTCTATCGACATTTACCCAATATCGAGAATTCCCTTTTATCGATAGTTCCGACAGATTCAGTATCGGGTAATAATTTATCGTTAATAATTCAGCTCGGCTCGGTCAGTAGTGGACCATTTAGGTATTGTAGTTCTATTGTGTCGATCCACACAATGGTGTATTGGTATAACTTCTAAAAGCTTTGATAACTATAAATTTTCTTCAACACGGTGCAATAGGGATGTATCCAAGGTATGAAAATTAAAAAAATAATTAGTCCGTCTTATAAAAAATAAAAAAAATAAGACCCGTATTTTTTATTTTGTCGAAATTACCAAAAACTACTGAGATATAGCGTATTAAAGTTACGGAGTGGGGGCTAATTACGTCACGCCGTCGTATATTTTGTACCACTACGTGACGTCATGCGACATTTCGAATCAATATATCTTCCTGAGTATTAGAATAAAAGAAAAAATATGTGTTCAATATTGTTTACAAATCCATCTAATGGACATTAAATATTTTTTTAGGATACAACCCAATTGCGCTGGTAAAAACTGTAGGTGGCTGACAAAGGGCCGCTGGCTGCTCGGTACGGACCAAGACCGGGTCGATGGCGCGTTGTGTTCCAAGCGCGCATCAAAGAGATGTCAGTACGTAGAGACGGATGCCTTATCCGTAGCACTGGTAAATGAAGGAAAATTGATAAGGATGATCAGTAAAAGTCTGACAAAAGAGAGCGGGAATCGTCATTTAAGTAATAAGTGAGTGTAATGCATGATGATAATGAGCGTAACAGCAACCACAAAGAACTTTGTGTTATTTTCTATATCGGAATAATATTGCTTAAACTAAATAGAGTGTCAGGATAAGATGCTACCAAACTGGTCAAATAAATCTGTGGACTCCTGGATATTATCCCGGAAATCTATGTCGGAGTTGCCAACAACGATGTAAACGTAATTGGCCGGTCGATTTCAAAGCATCTCGTATGCCAAGTGATAAGAAATTTCTGATGCTGTATGGATAAGTTTTGTAATAGGTTTTTTAAGGAATGCTACAAAAGACAAGCTATTTATATAAACCATTTCAGGTATTTGTAGAACATACTATATTAAATTTAAATAATGAAGTAGGTATATGTAGTATTTGAAATTCTTCTTCTTCTTCTTCAGCCTATGGATGTCCACTGCTGGACAACGGCCTCCCCCAAGGCTTTTCACGCTGACCACGCTGTATTTGAACTAACAAATATTAATAGGGGTTAAATAGTGTTGTCCTAGCTAGGTACCTGATCCGTGTGCAGTTTCTGGCCTGCCATCGGACGCGTCCCCAGGTGGCGGATAGGGGAACGGCCCCCAGATATGGGGGTTACCAGTTTACCGGCGCGGACCAAAACCAGAAGTGGGGACCGCTTCGGCGGTCACGCGCGGCGGGTCGGCCACCACTCCAGGTGGCTGACGTGACCCGAACTCCGGGTCACCGTCGGGCAACCCGGTCTCCTCATTGAGAGGAGCTGGGGGCCCCGTTTGCCTTCGGGCAAACGAGTGGGGCTAAGAGGAAGGACACCTCGCTAAAAAACCCTTGGCTGCTGCGTCTTCTCGCACATGAAGACGTACCCAGCCGGGCCCCTCCCTATGGAGGGCCCACTGTGGGCCCGCCTTCTGGCGGGAATCGCCGGCGGGGGATTGGTTGAAAGGCTCTGCTATTTCCCATGACCCCGCCACTAAGGCGATGTCGGTGTGCCGCTGTTGGGTTTAGTGGGTATTCCCGGCTTCGGCTGGGCGAGTCCCACACACGCCCTTCGGGGTATGGTGCATAAACGCATTCCCACAGCGTCAAAAAAAAAAAGCTAGGTACCTGATCAACCTGTATTAAGGTGAGACAGGACCTCCTTAGATAATTTTTCAAGATTTTAAAAATACCTACTGCTACATGTGGCCTCACAAATCAAGACTAATTAGCTTAAATTACTATTAGTTATTTATTGGTGCAGCGGTATCAACATTGCTGCATGCAAAAAACGCGTCATCAAGCAAATCCTGCATCCCGTAAGCAGAGTTTACCGCGCACATAGCAAGCATACTACTTCCCGACATCAACCGTCGGGCAACTGCCCGGCTGACACAACACCCATTTGGTCTGCGGATCCTCCCTTTTTTCTCCATGGAGAATGAGTGAACTTTACACTCTACTCCTCATACCCCCATATTAAGATCTAAGTGAGATTACAGATAGAGCAGTCAGTCGTATTCTGTAATTATCTCAAAGAGAAAACTTAAGTGAGCCGTGTTATTTGAATCCACTTTTGGTAAAGACTAACACAATTGACAACGCACTTCAATGGCTAAACTTAGATTTTGTCAGTCAGATTTTACCAAGTTTATTAGTTTAGAAGTAAAACTCTGCCGGTAAATACTACTGACGATTGATTTGACTGGGCAGATATGTTGTAACTTTTGTGGTTCCTTCCTCAAAATATTTTTCAGATGCCAATCTTATGTATTGTCTTCTGTTTTTGTCGGCCTTTTCATAGTCTTTTTTAATAACCGCATTCCCGCCTGATGGTAAGCAGTGATGCGATCGTTGATGGTAAAGCGCGCTAGTTTATTAAGAGCTTATTCACTCAGAAAAACTGAGCGAATAGGAAGGAAGACGGCAGTTGAGCGAGGTGATGCAATGTTAAACCCAACAACACGACCAACGATGCTGCGCCAAAGGGAGATTGATCTGAAGACTCTCCACGACCAAACTCCCAACACAACAATATTAGGCGCATCGTACCGGCACACATCGCAACACAACTGCTCAGACCCGTCCTCCGAACGGCTTCACCAGACATCATGCCGGAACACGACAAATCGCTTGGCGGCAAGGCTTTGTCTGGTGGGTGGTAATTTCTGCCGGCGGCCGATGTTATGGCCTACCACCTCATTTAATTTACAAAGCATAATTCACGTGTAAAACGGTTTTTAAAAACCTATTTCAGTACAGAAAATTAATCATTTATCATTCATTGTATTCCCCTTAGTTACGAAAAATAAAACGTAATGTTACTTTTTTTTGGAACATTGCCAAATGAAAATTATGAAAAAGGTAATGTTACAAAATGTGCCAGTCACTGTTATAGGAAGAAATTTATTATAATCCATACTAAATACTATTCTAGTTCACCTCACAACCCCAATAAAGCGACACGCAAATTACTACTTTTGCAGGTATGTGTGTGCATAAATAAATAATTAAAATAGAGGTTACAACTTGGTCGCGTGACTGTACAACTATGTCATCAAAATACCGCGAAAATAACCACCAAATAATAAAAAAGAAACATTTGTCACTATATACTAAATAGTACAAAACAAAGTCGCTTTTTCTCTCCCTATGTCCCTATGTATAATTAGGATTTTGTATGGATTTTAGGATTATGATGCGGTTTCTTTTAATAGTGATTTTAAGAGGAAGGTTTATATTTATAATAATATCCATTCAATAGTGGAGAAATACTATTATTTTGTACACATTGAAAAGGTCTACAGAAAAGTCCGCTATGGTATATGTCTATCTCGTTTCGTCGGTCTCCGTGGCGCAGCGGTCAACACGCCTGCCTGCGACGTGGAGGCCCCGGGTTCGATCCCCGGCCAGGTCGTGATGGAAAACGATCTTTTCTTGATTGGCCTGGTTCCTGGATGTTTATCTATATATGTATCTATTATAAGGCTAGAGTGAATAGGCTCTTAATAAACTAGCGCGCTTTACCATCAACGATAGCATCACTGCTTACCATCAGGCGGGATTGCGGTCAAGCGCTGGTTTATAATTAATAAAAAAAAAAAAATATAGTATCGTTGAGTTAGTATCCCATAACACTAGTCTCGAACTTACTTTGGGGCTAGCTCAATCTGTGTGATTTGTCCGTAGGTTTATATTTATTTATTATTTATTTATTTATTTATCTCTTATGGATATACACAATAACATTTTTTGTCATTTACTTTTTACGATTAAATATATTGTTGATTTAATATAAACCTATATAGCCCTTTACAGCATACGACTAAAATGAATATTTTGGAAGATATATAGATTTAAAAATTGAGCAAACACAGGTTTTCTGTAGTGTATTTAGTATCAGCATTGCACCCGTGCGAAGCCGGGGCGGGTCACTAGTTTAAAATATTACTTAAAATAGTTTACTTGTCCGACGATTAATGTCCGACACACCTTGGAGTTAATTACGTAACGCACTCACAATAATAATAATTGTACAACCTTTCATTTTTACAATTCGACAGCATTCATTGAGTTATTTAGGTTTTGGAGAAGGTAAATTTTTCAAACATAAAAGCAATGGACTAGTGTAATTTATTGATATCGAAATAATTTAGTTTCATTATAGTATTGTATATTATACACTAGTGCCATCAGGTGACAAAACGAAAGAGTAAGCTTTGTAAAAAAAAAAACTGTGAGTTTATGTCTGAAATCTTCTCTTGTCTATTGAATCTCTCTGTAAAACTGATTTTTGTGAGAAATACAGCTGCATGCAGTAAACAGCTGATTCTCTGAATTCTTAACATTAATTAAGACACAATCTTTCGGATTATGATAAGGTCATCATATACTTGCGACAATTCTTTTGTTCAGAAACTAAACTAACTATAAGTTACGTGCATCTTTTTCTTTCTACTCCATTAAGAAAAGGATAGAAGATAACATATTAGTTTAGGCATATCAAATTAAAATACTTCATAGAGAGTTTAGACGCGATTATAAATCAACATGGCGACTAAAAATACGTCGATTTACGTCAGGCGCAGACTAATTTGACAGGTCTAAACTAACGTTTCATTTTTGATCCTTTTCTTAATGAAAAAAGATACACTGGATTTAAAATTAGTTTAGTTTATAAACAAGTGAATCGGGGCCTCTGATTAGAAGCAGCTGAACTTAAGTAAAGTTATACTAATATATAAAGCTGAAGAGTTTGTTTGAACAGACTAATCTCAGTAACTACTGGTCCGATTTGAAAAAATCTTTTTGTGTTAGATAGTCCATTAATCCAGGAAGACTTTAGGCTATATAACATCAAGCTGCGACCAATAGGAGCGGAGCATAACTATACGCGGCCAAAGTCGTTTTTTTTTTTTGATATGGCATCTCGTAGTTGACCATGAGAGGCCGTGACTACTTAACCGGACTTTTCTGTGGATGCCTTAAATGAATTTAAAGCCTCCAGTCAGGGCGCCAAAGTCGCTGGCGGCCGCTAGCATTTTATATGGAACGAGTGTCATTGTTTCTCCCACAACGGAGTTACTAGGAAATACGAACTCCTTGGTAAGACTGATTATAGGTATCAGACTTTCGAGCTTCTGACGACACATATCGAAAGACCATCGTCGTGAATACCTGTCGGGACCAATGACTTAACGTGTTTTTCGAACAGATACCGGCAGCGACCTAAGATTGTAGGACCCAGATCCAGACAGTCTTTGTGTGAATAGGCTCATAATAAACTAGTCCGTTTTAACATTAACGATTGCATCACTGCTTACTACCAAGCGGGATCGCAGTCATCAAGATTTTAACATAAAACAAAAATTATTTCTTCACCATTGCTCTCAAAACAATGAGAACATCGGCTGGACACCGGCATGGCCTAAAAATTCGAGAAAATGTGACATTTACCTTCTCGCTCTGGGGCCCGTATAATGTATTACGGGCCACTCCCTATCACTAAAAGGAGGCAGGTGTCCCAGGAGTGGGGACATTATAAGCTGATTATACTAATACACTACCTGTAGCAATGGCTTTCAATTTGACAGTTCAACAATATTCATTGCGGTATTTACGTTGTTGAGAAGGACAAATTTTACGAACGTATGTAGTAATGGATTAGTAATATCTATACTAATATAGCCTTGCCGCCAAGCGATTCGTCGTATTCCGGCATAATGTCTGCTGAACCCGTACGGAGGACGGGTCTGAGCAGTTGTGTTGCGATGTGTGCCGGGTACGATGCGTCTAATGTTGTTGTGTTGGAAGTTTGATCGTGGAGGGTCTTCAGATCAATCTCCCTTTGGCGCAGCATCGTTGGTCGTGTTGTTGTTGGGTTTAACATTGCGTCACCTCGCTCAACTGCCGTCTTCCTTCCTATTCGCTCAGTTTCTCTGAGTGGATAGGCTCTTAATAAACTAGCGCGCTTTACCATCAACGGTCGCATCACTGCTTACCATCTCAAAAAAAAAAAATATATAAAGCTGAAGAGTTTGTTTGAACGCGCTAATCTCACGAATTACTGGTAAGATTTGAAAAAATCGGATCTTTGCATTAGATAGCTTATTAATCCAGGAAGGCTTTAGGCAATATAACATCATGCTGCGACCAATAGGAGCAGAGCATAACTAACTCCACGCCAACGAAGTCGCTGGCGGCCACTAGTATATTATAATTTATTTGGACAGTGATTAATTTTTGTTTTTATATGCTCCACTCCTATTGGTCGCAGCGTGATGTTATATAGCCTAAAGCCTTCCTGGATTAATGGGCTATCCAAAGCAAGAAGATTTTTCAAATCGGATAAGTAGTTTGTGAGATTAGCGCGTTCAAACAAACTCTTCAGATTTATATATTAAATACCTAGTCCTTTATAATTGTTCAGATTGAGATCGATAGTGGCGGGTTGGCGATTTCAGACAATTTAACTGAACTGCAATCCAACCAATTTTCTCGGTGCTAGGCCGGCAGAAGTTACCACCCACCAGACAAAGTCTTGCCCTCCAAGCAATACGCTGCGTTCTGGCACGGTGTCTGATGAAGCCGTACGGAGGACGGGTCTCAGTAGATGTCTTGCCATGTGTGCCGGGTACGATGCGCCTGTAAATGTGAATGTTGTTGTGTCGGGAGCTTAGTCCTGGAGGGTCTCCAGATTAATCTCCCTCTGGCGCAGCATTGTTGGTCGTGTTGTTGGATTTAACTTACTATTCACTCAGTTTTTTTTTTTTGAGTTAATAGGCTCACAATAAACTAGCGCGCTTTACCATCAACGATTGCATCACTGCTTACCATCAGGCGTGATTGCGGTCAGGCACAACTTTATAATTATAAAAAAAAACCAAGTCACCGTGAAAACTTAGGTGAACTTAAGAGGAAAGACACCATGGACAGCACACTCCAAGCTTCTTTCTTCTTTTATAGAATCAATCGGCAGGTTTTGCTTCATTTCGTTGTATTTGTTTAATTACGTGTGAAAGTGTTATTTTTACTCAACATACACAATAAAATTCATTTATCTGTTTACCTAGCACCTATTTAAAAGTAATTACTGTGAGATTTGCTACAATTCAGTACAACATGCAACACGAAGGCGCACTGTATAGACAAGGTTAGGTCTGATTGATTACAGTGTAATTACACTGGTGTGTAACCTGCCACCGGTTACAGCCCACACTCTCTTGAATAGAAAAGGCCCTTTCCTTGAGCACCGCGGGCGCAGTACGGTAGGTAAATGTCACATGTCTTTAAATTTCTGGTTCTAGGACATAGTTTTCACATGATGTTTTCATTAACCGTTTTGAGAACAGTAATGATGAAATAATTGACATAGAGTACTGCGCCCGGATCTATCTTCAGACCTATGAACTTATTTTTTTCGTGATGGAAAATCCTCGTGGGCGGCGGGGTCTGTCAGACTCTTAATGACTAAAAATCATCCCGGTGTCCCATCCCTACATACCAACGCCGGGGGTCGCGGGAACTTACGATATTTACACAAATTCTGATTCTGAATCAGGGCTTAGAGTAATTCGTCAATAATTAATGTGAATTTATGTGTTTCACTTGGCAATATTTGCGTTGCTTTTTAAGTATTTGGTCGAACGACCTAAGTCCTTTACGTAAGATCTTTTGACCAAAATTGGTGTATATACCATGGCACATCCACCGTAAATTTTGATAGGTTTTTTTTTTAATAATTATAAACTAGCGCTTGACCGCAATCCCTCCTGATGGTAAGCTGTAATGCAATCGTTGATGGTAAAACGCGCTAGCTTATTAAGAGCCTATTCACACAGAAAAACTGAGCGAATAGGAAGGAAGACGGCAGTTGAGTGAGGTGATGCAATGTTAAACCCAACAACACGACCAACGATGCTGCGCCAAAGGGAGATTGATCTGAAGACCCTCCACGACCAAACTCCCAACACAACAACATTAGGCTCATCGTACCCGGCACACATCGCAACACAACTGCTCAGACCCGTCCTCCGTACGGCTTCACCAGACATCATGCCGGAACACGACAAATCGCTTGGCGGCAAGGCTTTGTCTGGTGGGTGGTAACTTCTGCCGGCGGCCGATGTTATGGCCTACCACATTTACATTTATCTCAAATCTCTTTTTATGAGGAGAACCTATTGCCACGAACTAAGCAATAGAATAACAAACAAGCCAAGGGACTAGTACTATTTATTCTGTGTCTAGAGCCCAAAGGTCAGCAGTTCAAATAATGTTAGTTAGCGTGTTTTGCTATTAGGAAATTCCCAGCAGTAGCAGCCCGGGGTGTGATATCTTATGTAATACATGGATGCCTAACGGCAATTCCTCAGTGGTCTTGGGAAACGGTTGTATTGTTTTGTCGTCTATGCGCGATTCGAGAGCTACGACATATATTTTTTTTTAATAATTATAAACTAGTCATCATCATCATCATCATCATCATCATCAACCTTTTTATAGTCCCACTGCTGGGTACAGGTCTCCTCTCATACAGAGAAGGATTGAGCGTAATCACCACGCTTGCTCAATGCGGGTTGGCAATTGCAGACTTAAAGTCCAGGTTTCCTCAAGATGTTTTCCTTCATCTTCAGTCATTGGTGTCCAAGATTTACTTAGAAAGTACATATAACTTTAGAAAAGTTACATTGGTACTTGCCTGACCTGGAATCGAACCCTCGCACTCATGCTTGAGAGGCTGGTGTTTGTACCACTAGGCCACCACGACTATACTATAAATGGTAAGCAATGATGCAATCGTTAATGGTGTAGCGCGCTAGTTTATTTAGCCTATTCACTAAAAAAAATTTAGTGAATAGGAAGGGAAACGGCAGTTGAGCGACGTGACGCAATGTTAAACTCAACAACACGACCAATGATGCTGATTCACAGGGAGATTGATCTGGAGATCCTCCACAGCCAAACTCCCGCCACAACAACATTAGGCGCATCGTACCCGGCACACATCGTAACACAACTGCTCAGACCCGTCTTCCGTACGGCTTCACCAGACATCATGTGAGAACACGACGAATCGCTAAATCGAAAACTTCGGCTATTTCTTCTCAGAGATAGTCAGTTAGGAAATGCCGGCTTCATCTAGTTTAAAAAAAAAAAACATAACGTGTAAAAGTGATCAGTGATCCTACATGCTTAATAAACGATTTTATTTCATATCAAAGCCTTGAACGACTTTGATAACACTACAACTTCGCCAAAATGATTACTAAGCCAGGACATCGATGAATACTTGAATAGTCAATAAACTGTTACTAATAAAACGCGATTAAATATCAAGGCCAGATTGTCAACTATTTGTAATTGTCAACGGTTTGCCATAATCCCCGCCTTTGGGGATTGCAGTAATTTGTTATTCTACAGGAGCTCTGCTACCCGCTTCCTTGGTGAGAGTTCCCTTAATCGCCTCTTACAATAGCCACGGGAGGATATGGGTTGGTACTATTCTAAGCCCAGCACCACGCGGATACATCAAAGCAAATCTCACAAAAAACTGAGTCTCAGCAAGGGGTATCATGTAACTGAGTTGTGGACGTCAGGAAGGTAGTCGCTGTATGATAAATAATAGTAATCAACTGCGTCCAGTGAGATTGGAAGAAAACCCAAACAAAGTAAGGAAAAAGGCAAGCCGCATTGATTAACTAACTAAGAAACACGTCTAATACTACTTCTTTTTAAATGTTGCGTGCATTTTTACCTCTAACCCCTTTATTCATAAAAGTTCCATATAGTTAACCACTGGTTAGTGACTTTTAACTATACTTTTTGACATTTTAACATCACTTAATTTTAATCGTCGTTTATGAATAAACGCTATAGTGTTTATTCAAAATCACAACGATAATTAAAGTTAGGTGATGCGCAAACGGCAAAACTGTATGGTTAAACAGTCGCCAATCGCTAGTTAACTTTAAGAAACGTTTATGAATAAAGGGGTTTTATAAATTTAAGTTTTCTGTATATTTCATTAAGAAAAGGACAGAAGATAAAATGTTAGTTTAGACTTATCAAATTAGTCCGCTGATGACGTAAATTGTAGTATTTCTACTCGCCGTGTTTATAATCGCGTCTAAACCGTCTATGGAGTATCTTAATTTGACAGGAGTTATCTTCGATCCCTCGCTTTCTTTTCTTCTATGTTTCTTATAGAAATAGAAATAATAAGATGCACTTAACTTAAAATTAGTTTAGTATTCGAACAAGAGATTCGGCGTCATTGTCTTATCTAAATGTTTACCTTATCATTTTCACTCGCATCTATCGATAAGTACGAATCATTTGATCTGACTTGGTTTACGATACGAGTTCTGCTAGAGCAAGATTCTTATTGATACATTAATATTTATTAAATATTAATAATTTGGTGAAATGAGATGATCCGATAGAAGACCAAAGTCACGACATAGCTGAGAGGATTAGCAAGCTGAAGTGGCAATGGGCTGGTCACATATGTCGCCGGGCCGACAACCGTTGGGGTAAACGAGTCCTCGAGTGGAGACCGCGTCTCGGCAAACGTAGCGTAGGACGCCCTTGGGCGAGATGGAGCGACGACATCAAAAATGTGGCTGGTGGAGAACTGCCCAGGATCGAGCTTGTTGGCGTGCCATGAAAGAGGCCTATGTCCAGCAGTGGACGAGTGATAATGATGATGACGATGATTAATAATTTATAATTATTATACGTATCATAACAACAATATACATACTTATACAATTTTTCCGATTGATATAATGATAATATCCTTCGTTGAATACGTAATAAAGTAACTATTGAATAGCAAAGAACACCGAGACAAATGACCTCTTAATTTCACCTCTGCGCCCACGCGGCACCAAAACAAGCATCCATTTGACCATACATACAATCATATGACATACATTCCATAAACTTCAGCGTATGAATAAATCAGCTGGCTACTAAAAACATAATTACAGACAAAGTCTCAATAAAAATGTTTCCAATTTTCCATAATTAAACTGTCTCTAAGTAAATTACATAATCTGTGCGATGACCTCGTTGATAAAAAGCAAGCACTGATAATACTAATACCCACAGTCGGGCCGTAGATAAAAAATATTCATCATCTGTCAAGCTACAAGTGTCATTCGTTCACGAGTTATCGAGGGGAGCGCACGCGCCTCTGTTTAAAAAAAAAATTGTTTCTTTGTGTGTGTAGCTATGCTAGTGTGCACATTGTTTGTGTTATGCCTTGCGTACGCGCATGGTTTTCGAGTGGAAACTACAGAAGGTGTTGTGGAAGGATCTAAGGCAGCCGATGGAGATTATTATACATTCTATGGTATACCTTATGCGGGAGCGACATCAGGAGCAAACCGGTTTAAGGTAAGCGAATTAACAAGACCTTTTTTCTTACAACGTGTACCTTAAGATTTAAATAAAGAAATGAATGAATTGAATGAAACGAAGGATGAATGGCGATATGTATGTCTGGTTTCTAAAAATACGAGGTTTTGGCAACTCGCTATACACGTCAGTTTCTATGTTTGTTTACACAATATTTAGAGCAGGTATGTTAAGGCGTCACGTGTCATTTAGTTCCATTTTGGAAAGAAAAGTGGCGGGAAACCCCGTTTAGATAAAATATAATTTCCAATGGTTTAGCGTAATATTGTTTTGAGCAAATTCAACAAGTCAGTGATCATTGAATCCCGGCAATGTGAGCAATATCAGTCCTCATTGTGTAATGTTTTTATTTTATAGGTGATTCATATACCTACATAGCAGGCAATATTTTTATTGAAAATTGTTATGCATTCATTTCATAATGTTTTGTGTGTTTTTCTCTTGTTAACATTTGCTAATCTTTTAAAAACACCAGTTTTTTTTTTAAACTATGAATTTTCTGCTACTGGATTTCGTCACCAACAACTTGGGGCTGTGCCAATTGTTTATAATATTTCTGTCGTCACATAATCCTTCATTAATTAGGTACATTCTTGACACAAACTAAGGCGAAGTCACTTTAAACGATTATTCCATACATACACAAATAGGTGTAACTAGTTTCACGAATGTGAGTAGTTCGCATGTTTTCATAGGACTGGACTGTTAAGCCGATAGCAATTCCAATATTTAAACACCAAATACCAATGTGTTGCTTATATCCTTCAAAATAGGATCCAAATCGCAATGCAAAGTTGTTGAGAGTAAGGTGCTTGTAACTAGCCTAGTTTCCGTTAAATGTAGCTTTGATTTGTGTCAACGCAATCACTGTTGGGACTAATGAAGTTCCGTTTCGGAGGGTAGGAATAGCAGGTGTGAAAGTTACAAATTTGATTGGAATACTTGAAACCATGTCCATACTATGGGAAAATAAACATAATGACATAGTCACACAGTCGTGGCCGTATGTAGATATGTATTATACGTTTTCAAGCAGCGGGTTCCAGCCTTTTGGCCTCATACCTAAAGGCCGTTCTCTTTTTATAATTTCTGACTATATTTAGTCTAGTTTTGCGACCTTTCTGTAAAAGTCATAATACATTATTGACGTGACAACGTCTATTAAATTGGTACGGCGTGGAGTCATTCTCGAAAACACCGTAACGGCCGAATCTGACGCCACACGGAGTCCACGCCTACTTTACCCCCACCCCTAGAGCGAATAGACGTTGTCACGTTCAAATATCGGCAGTAGACGGAGTTCTACAGACAACCAATTTTTTTTTTCTTTTTTTTTTCTTTTAATGGTTTTTTTCAAAATCCTCTGATTGTGGTTAAAAGGCACCAGTGTCTAGTTATCTAAAACATGAAATAGCGCATATTTTATTGTGTGGTTGAGTCGGGAAAGACTCGACTTTATAATAAATTTAGTTGCGCTTCCTTGGTACCAATCCCTTACTCATAAACGTTATTTAAAGTAAAGTATAGATAAGCGACTGTTTAACCACATAATTTTGACATGGAAACGTCACTTAACCTTAATCATAGTTTATAAATAAATTCCTTTGTTTTATGACAAATTATAATTCGAATTTTGTCATAATCGACTTCTCCATTGACACAAATCGCTTGGGAGTAATGAAACATCACTTAGATAAACTAATGAGGATGAATTCTTTCAATTAAACACGCAATGAAATGTTAACCCATTTGGATAACACCAAAATTAAAAGGTAGGTGGATAGATAATGTCATTACGAATGTTAATAAACTTAAAAGAGTGAAGGAAAACATCGTAAGTCATTTGATGATTGATGATTTCCCATCCCAACAAAAAAGGACACGTGTGTTCTAGAGCTAAAAAAAGGACACGTGTGTTCTAGAGCTAATAAAGGACACGTGTGTTCTAGAGCCAAAAAAGGATACGTGTGTTCTAGAGCTAAAAAAGGATACGTGTGTTCTAGAGCTAAAAATTAAAGACATGTGGCATCTACCAATGTGCCAGGGATCGCATGGTAGACTAGAAAGAAGGGATAATGCGTTTGAATTGACATAACAGCAAAAACAAAGAACCTTATCTCAGTATTACGTCAGATGACATCACAAGGTGTAGGTGCCACCTGACACTGATTTACAGCTGCAACTCACCCACTAATAGGCTGTAATAACAAAAACTGACATGCTATTTTAATATATAAAGAGCTATGCTCAGAGTTTCTCTGCGCGATCGAATCAGAAATGAGCAGATCCGCAGAAGAACCAAAGTCACCGACATAGCTCTTCGATTAAGTGGTAGTGGGCGGCGAGGCACATTGCTCGTAGAACCGATGGCCGCTGCGGCATCGTCAGTAAGGTTCTGGAGTGGAGCTCACGTGCCGGAAAACGCAGCGTAGGGAGGCCTACAACCAGGTGGATCAATGACCTGGTGAAGGTCGCGGGAAGCCGATGGATGCGGGCACAAGACCAGTCGTTGTGGAAAGCCTTGGGGGAGCGTTTTGTCCAGCAGTGGACCTTTATAGAAATGTCCGTCAGTTATAATAAATTAAGATAGTTAATTAGTTAAATCAGACCACGTCCACGTAGGACCCACTCTCCCTCATAACAGGAGCGTTATAATTATAACGCTGGTTATGCAAATGGTATGCATTCTTCAGAGTTTTATTGAAAATGCATCTGCAATGTATGCAAAACAGCCAATTCCTAATAGGAAACGGCAAAGTTTTGCAAAGATTTCTTCAACTCAACATGGGCGGGTTTTAGTCCAGAGAGAGGGTTTGAGCAGTCTGGTGAAGCCGTACGGAGGACGGGTTTGAGCAGTTGTGTTGCGATGTGTGTCGGGTACGATGCGCCTAATGTTGTTGTGTAGGGAGTTTGTTCTTGGAGGGTCTTCAGATCAATCTCCCTTTGGCGCAGCATCGTTGGTCCTGTTGTTGGGTTTAACATTGCATCACCTCGCTCAACTGCCGTCTTCCTTCCTATTCGCTCAGTTTTTCTGAGTGAATAGGCTCTTAATAAACTAGCGCGCTTTACCATCAACGATCGCATCACTGCTTATCATCAGGCGGGATTGCGGTCAAGTGCTAGTTTATAATTATTAAAAAAAAAAAAAGATGCAGAGCGGGAGAGGTCATCCTCAAAAAAGGTAAACGCTATACCAAAAATACCAAAAAATCGTGTTTAGCAGTTATTTAAGCTAAACACCTTTTAATACATTATTATATGGACTTTGACAAACTACTCGCCCGAATTGACTGTGCACCTCAAACACACTCACCTGTGCAAAACGTCATGACTAAAATGACCTAGTATTATGACGCTTTATCATGAAAACAACAATTTATTAAAATAAAAGAAATATCATCATCATCATCATCTCAGCGTTAATCCCAGTCGCATCCGAAGCCTTTTTCTAGCTCTGGAGTCTGGGGTCCGCTTTACCAGTCTAACTGCTGATTTTGGCGAAACTTCGACATTTTCCGTGAAGCGACTGTCGTCTGACCTCCACAACCCGAAGGCGATATCGAAGCATTGCAGCTAGACCAATTGTTGGAATTTTAAGGGCTCCAACAACCCGTAACGACTGCCACTAGATGTTCGCATGGCAACCGGGACCAACGGCTTAACGTGCTTTCCGAGGCACGACCAGACCAGTGCAAATATTCATATTCATGCATACAAATATTTACACTGCGCGGGGATCGAACCCGCGCCTCCTTACGCAGCGGCCGCGTTCGCTACCGCTACGCCACGGAGGCTGTCAAAAATAAAAATAAATGTAATTTATATTTTTTTAAATGATTCTCATTTTTTACAAACGGTGTCTTCCGAATGAATTCACAGAGCGAGGTGCACAATTAACTGGCGCGAGTTATAATCTTTAATTCTGACATTAGACACGTGTTAAACAAATATTTTTTGTGGCAAGACAAAATGTGTCTATCTAGTTATAAACTACGAAATCTGTGCCCCCGAAGTGGAGACTGTCCTTATGAAATGTCGATTGAAATGACAAGCATGACGTAAACATCTGTTCGTGGCAAAAAAGTTTGGTGAAAAACCACGAATCACACCATATTTAGGTACCAACACCATCACATCAAAATACTACAAGCTGTCAAATGCCTTTAGCAGATTTCAACGTTATTGTTAAAGTATTAAAGTTCAAGGTTGATTGGGAATAGATGTGTGAAATTGAATCAATACCAGTATTGTAATGAATCACTGCTGCAACAAACCAAATATAGTGGTGACTAAAATAAATTTAGAATAACTTTGGTGTAATGGTCGCCAGCGCAGCATCGCTGCACAAGGTCTGACTTTTGAGTTCCGTAGACGGGCATTTTTATTATTTTTTCTACATTTTGTCATATAACTCTCGAAATGTGGGTGGGTATGAATACACCTCTGCCCAACCCAAGAAACAAGGTGTGCTGTTATGTAATAAATGTGTTTATATGCAAACAAGACGCACACGAAAAATAAATTATGTAAGTAAACTCAGATGACTACTTCAATCGACTAGTTTATACGTAAGTATCATAGTATAGCAAGCTTATTTGAATCGGTGACGAAGTCACTAGGGTGACCAAACAAAATACAGTACTTCTCACACATTTACCATACATACACATATAGATATTTTGATGGAAAACCATAAAATAGCGGTAATTTGATGACACGCTCTGGTGGAAGCGAAAAGGCGCGTCAGACTTTTACTGGCTGAAGCCCACCTGTGTTTCTTCACTTACCTGCGCCAGGAACCACAGTATCACTTTGGAACAACCTGCCAATTATATCCACCGGGAAAGATAACCTTGCTACAATATACTTAGTTATTCAGATATCAGTAGCAATATTTTTTATCTAGTAAGTATTTAGTCACCCACTCAGGGTAAGTCAAGTAGTCAAGGGATCACACAAATAGTTCCTATCTATCATTGCTGTACTAGTTAATGTAATGTTTGTCATATGTTACAATATGTTTACAGCCATTTATTTTTATCAAAAGGTTTCGCAATTAAATAATACTCTGCATTGTCTGCAACTGCCTATCGATTCTGTAAGGACTTTATCGTGAAAAGTTAGTTGAAGTTAAATGACAATCCAGCTTGACAGCTGGCACTTCACCTACGTTTAAACAGAGAGGTGCCACCTCAAGGTGGTTACAGAATTCCACTGCAGCAATATGAGAGACTTAAACGAGGTGGTAGGCCATAACATCGGCTGCCGGCAGAAGTTACCACCTACAAAGTCTTGCCGCCAAGCGATTCGTCATGTTCCGGCATGACGTCTGGTGAAGCCGCACGGAGGACGAGTCTGAGCAGTTGTATTGCGATGTGTGTTGGGTCAAATGTTGTTGTGTCGGGGGTTTGGTCGTGGAGGAGAGATCTCCAGATCAAAAACGCAGCAGCGTTGGTCGTGTGTCAACTGCCATCTTCCTTCCAATTCACACAGTTTTTTGAGTGAATAGGCTCTTAATAAACAGCGCGTTTTATACCATAAACGATTGCATTACTGCTTCCCACCAGGCGTGATTGCGGTCAAGCATTAGTATAAACTAGATTTTAGAAATTATAAAAATAAATGATATCATTAAGGCTCAGTGCTTTCTGAATTATCAATACATATTATTACACCATGCTCATTCTGATAGTGATAATAAATCATATTATTATAAAATAAGAAATGGAATCACCGACACGAGAAGAACAATTCATGTTTTCTCATTAATATTATTGTAACATTTACAGTAGGCGGAAAAATCAAATACAATAACATTTCTCGAGAGCTAGAATTTACAAACACAATTCTATTGAATGTAAAAGAGAACCGTGTTACGTGTAACAAGAGACAGTAATTACTAGCAATATCGGTTAAACAAATGTTTTCATACCGTGTTTGTTTAGTATATATAGTAAAAATACATTAAGAAATTGATAAAACTTCTACTAGATAAGGGCCGTACTTTATCGTCTCTATAAGAAAGTTGTTTGCGTCCCTTATCTAAAATATGGTGTTCACGCCTTAACCTTATCTTGTTTAAAATATAAATTGTGCTTATAATATGTTCCAGGCGCCGATTCCACCCTCTCCCCACGAAGTACTGAGTGCCACTGATAGCAACATCTTCTGCGCCCAGCCCACATCACGAGGAATCGTCGGGGTTGAGAACTGCTTGACCCTGAACATCTTTACCAAAGAAACCACCACCCCGAAACCAGTCGTGGTGTGGCTAAACGTAGATGAATACACCACTTCCAATACTCAAGTCATCTCTGTCCGAAGGTTGATAGAACAAAATATTGTTTTTGTATCATTAAATTTCCGGCTGTCCATTTTTGGGTTCTTGTGCTTGCGCGTTCAGGAAGCACCAGGCAATGCTGGCTTAAAAGACGTCATCCAAGGATTGAGATGGATACAAGAGAATATTGGCAACTTTGGAGGTGATCCCAAAAATGTCATTCTTATGGGACACGCATCGGGAGCAGCAGTGGTTGATTTGCTAACTCTTTCACCACAAATAGAAAACTTAGCGCACAAAGCTATTGTTCTAAGTGGTTCAAGCTTAGCGCCGTGGGCCGTAGCTTACGACCCTATTGGATACGCAGAACGTTTGGGAATTCAACTTGGGTACGATGGTAATAATCCAACAAAACTAGCAGGACATCTAGTCGAAACTGACATTAATGTTTTGAATACTGCGTTGAATGAATTCAAGTTCGTCAACAATACACCATTGTTCGCACCATGCCTGGAGCATCCTAATATAAACGCTAACAATACAGTTCTGAGTGAAGCTCCTATCGATGTTCTAAGATCAGGTAAATACGCCCAGATTCCAGTCATTTACGGATATACCAACAGGGAGGGCACAATGAGGGCAGACGAGGCTGACTTCGGAAATTGGCTGGCCTTCATGCAAACAAACTTTACCAGTTTTCTTCCAGTTGATTTGAAACCGGGAAATAATATGGCAAACGTATCAGCAAAAATCCGGGAATTCTACTTTAGCAATGTTTCGATTAACATGGCCCTCATTGAAGACTACTTAGAATTTGAAGGAGATACCCTTGTACTTGTCTCGACTATCAAAACAGCTAAAGAAAGGGCCTTGACATCTAAGAGCGAAGTCAGGTTACTAGAGTTTGCGTATTTAGGTACTAAGAACTCCCGATGGATTCACAACCAGATCCCTTTGAGTGGTGCTTCCCATGGAGCCTTCGTGAACTATGTGTTTGATGATGATTTACGTGCTGAAGATGAAGCTGTCAGCAAATCGCTTGTAGCGCGGTTCAGCGCATTCGCTTATAACTGGTAAGGATTTTTTATATTATATGTATACATAGCTGAGAGGATTAGCAAGTTGAAGTGGCAATGGGCTGGTCACATTATGTCGCCGGGCCGACAACCGTTGGGGTAAACGAGTCCTCAAGTGGAGACCGCATCTCGGCAAACGTAGCGTAGGACGCCCTTGTAGCCCAGTCATTTTAGGTAAAAAAAGGGGTCAACCTCGGAATGAAAGATAATAAGCTGCAAATTGGTATGAACCTTTGTTTTGTCATTCTAAATGTTGTCTCAAAAGTCACAATCGTTATCGTGTCCGCGTCTCAAGATATTCAAGGTCAAAGGTCACAAAAATCGGTTTTTCGCGAATATCTGGCTTCCCATCGGTTAAATGAGATTGCATTAAATATAAAAGTTGTAGACTATAAAATTCCCTACAACTTTTGTTTAAACTTTTTTTTCATACGACCAACCGTTTTGAAGGTAGAGCGCGAAGAGTGCACATCGTACAGTCATATACGACCTAATGCAAGGTCAAGCGTGAGTTATGGTTATCAGTATGTTATAAAGTCAATTATTTACTTGGAAATTATAATTATTAAACAATGCCCATTATTTATGTACTAACTATTAATTATTTATATTTAATTAAAGTAAGTAACTTCATTATTTATATACAATTATTCATATTTAACTGTTTAAGTATAAATTATTATTAATTCTGGATTATATATTTTAGTTTGTAGGCTACTTACCTAACCTACATACCTACCTACTTATCTAAAGCTTTACCCACACTATCCAACAAACCTACCTAAATACCTAAACCCTATACCTACACTATCTTACATACTTACCTACTTTACCTAATCACTTAAATATTCAAAATTAAAATATTTATTAGCCATACGAACGTTATTACGTAAACGTAATATTTTGCAATTGCAACAATGGTTGTGGTTCCCGCTGTGGATGCAGAAAATCAGGGCTACAATGTTCTTTAGCTTGCGGCCAGTGCAACGGACAAGCTTGCCTCAACGCTTCACTGTATCCAAGTAATCCCGATGAAGAAAATACATATGATCCCGATATTCTGGAAGGTTTTGAGATGAACATGACAGATAATGAGGATGATGACAACGAATCGAACATTTTTGAGCGACAAGAAGAAGAAGACGACGAAGAAGAAGAAGATAATTAGCTTCCATTTCCAATTTCATTACAATTAAAATCAACAAAGATACTTTTGATATTTGAACTCACATTTTGATAAATGTATATTATGCCGTATTTAATATTAAATAAAAATACGTGTAAAATATATACTCTTACTATCATTCTAATTTCTAACTTAAAATAAAACTAAAATATATAATCCAGAATTAATAATACTTTATACTTAAATAGTTAAATATGAATAATTATATATAAATAATTAAGTTACTTACTTTAATTAAATATAAATAATTAATAGTTAGTACATAAATAATGGGCATTGTTTAATAATTATAATTTCCAAGTAAATAATTGACTTTATAACGTACTGATAACCATAAATCATGCTTGACCTTGCATTAGGTCGTATATGACTGTACGATGTGCACTCTTCGCGCTCTACCTTCAAAACGGTTGGTCGTATGAAAAAAAAGTTTAAACAAAAGTTGTAGGGAATTTTATAGTCTACAACTTTTATATTTAATGCAATCTCATTTAACCGATGGGAAGCCAGATATTCGCGAAAAACCGATTTTTGTGACCTTTGACCTTGAATATCTTGAGACGCGGACACGATAACGATTGTGACTTTTGAGACAACATTTAAAATGACAAAACAAAGGTTCATACCAATTTGCAGCTTATTATCTTTCATTCCGAGGTGAAAGCCCTAATTTGACTGGGCTATTGGGCGAGATAGAGCGACGACTTCAAAAAGGTGGCTGATCGCGGCTGGCAGAGAACTGCTCAGAATCGAGCTTGTTGGCGTGCCATGAAAGAAGCTTATGTCCAGCAGTGGACGAGTAGGGGCTGATGATGATGATGATATGTATACACTAGCTTTCCGCTCGTGGAATTCGGTTATATCGCGCTTTTTTTATTCCCCCTGGAATATCAATTTTTTCAATAAAAAATAGCCTATGTCCTTTCTCAGGGTTTTCAAATTTCATCAAAATCGGTTGACAGGTTTAAGCGGGAAAGCGTAACAGACAGACAGAGTTACTTTCGCATTTATAATATTAGTATGGATATATGTAAGAATTGTAGGTATATATATATATTGCTTTCTTTATTTTATTTCTTATTTAATTGTAATTATGATCGGGCAATTTGAACTTACACGGTCTACCTAAATGTCTTTTTTAGGTATTGTTCGTTAAATCGTTGAGCTCCACAAGTTGTGTGAGCTGCATGATTTGTCAAAACAAATGCAGGCACAGACTGGCCGAGTCTCCTCAATCTGAATGTTTATTTCTCAATATCAGACACTAATCTACATGGCCCTCAAAGATTATGTCCGTATTTTATTTATAAATACAGAATATAGTACAAATTTTATATATTATGCAATGGCATTTGCTTATTTCGTAAAGTATTCTATTATTTATTGTGAATTTGAAGACTAGGTATTGTGGGTTGTTTTATTTATTTTTATGTCCTCTGTTCTGTTAGTTTTTGTCGTGGTCTGGCAGGTTGAGTAATTTATGTGGCCTACCTGAATGTGCTTTCTTGGGAATGTCCTTTTTTTTTTTTTTTTTATAAATTATAAACCAGCGCTTGACCGCAATCCCGCCTGATGGTAAGCAGTGACGCAATCGTTGATGGTAAAGCGCGCTAGTTTATTAAGAGCCTATTCACTCTAGCCTTGAAGACACTCAAATCGTAATGTGACGGAAACACCGACGCCGGCAAATTGTTCCAATCCCTCGATGTACGCGGTATAAAGGAGGAAGCAAAACGCTTCGTCCGGATCGCAGTGGTGTCAACAACGTAAGGGTGGAAACTCGCCGTACGACGGGTCGTCCGATGATGGAACGGAGATGGGGGAATTAAATCATGCAATTCCCTTGCACACTCACCAGAATGCATCCTATAGAAGACCGAAAGGCTGGCTACTCTACGCCTGTGCTCCAGGCTTTGGAGACCGTTTCGAGTTAAGTCTGGGTCGCCAATCAGCCTCTTCGCACGCCTCTCCACCGAATCCAAAGCGGCAAGGTGACATTTCGCAGCACCAGCCCAAATGTGGCTGCAGTACTCCACACACGAGCGGACCTGTGCTTTGTATAAAATTAGAAGCTGCCCTGGTGTGAAGTACCGCCGGACTTTCGCGATGACGCCTAGTTTTCTGGCAGCCACCCCGGCCTTGGACTCAATGAACCGCCCAAAGTTAAGGCTCGAGGAAATCTCAACTCCCAAAAGCTGAAGGCGGTCGGTACACTCCAAGGATACATTCTGAAAAGTAGGAGCCAAGGTAAACGGGCTCCTTTTGGCGGTGAAAAGACACGCCTGTGTTTTGGCGGCATTGAATGCTACAAGATTGGCATTGCCCCATTCGGAGACTGCCTGCAGTGCAGCACTCACACGCTCTACCATGGCCTCTCTTTCGGACCGGATAGTTTCCTTACTAGCCCGAGCTTCCAGCAGGTATCTCTCCACAACTGTGCTGTCATCTGCATACCCATAGATACCGGGCATCAGCAGATCGTTAATATGCAGCAGGAACAGAGTTGCAGAGAGAACAGACCCCTGAGGAACACCGGCATTGGTCGACATGGGCTCAGATGAACATCCGTCGACAACAACTCGGAGGGACCGTTCAGTCAGGAAGTCTTTTACCCAGCCAGTCAGGCCAGCGGAAATGCCGTACGCTGGAAGCTTACTCAAAAGGCTAGCGTGCCATACCCGGTCGAAGGCCTTCGAGACATCAAGGGAGACGGCAATCGCTTCCCCATTTTTCTCGAGGGCCTCGCCCCACAAGTGAGTGGCATACACTAGTAGGTCCCCAGTTGACCGATTGCGTCGAAAACCGTACTGTCGGTCACTGAGGAGATCGTTACCTTCCAGGTATGCCAAGAGGCGCGAGTTCAATACACGCTCCATAATCTTGCAGAGTATGGAGGTTATTGAAATCGGCCGATAGTTGGTAGGATCGGCACGACTACCCTTTTTGGGCACGGGCTGCACGTTGGCAAGCTTCCAGGACTTGGGCACTATACCAGTCCTAAATGAGAGGCGATACAGGCGCGTCAATACAGGAGACAACTCAGGCGCACAAGCCTTAAGAACAATCGCTGGTATACCATCTGGACCACTAGCCTTATTCACGTCCAGACGACACAATACTCTCAGAACCTCCTTGTTTCTAATGCGAACCTCCGGCATTGAAGTTCCGCAATGAGGTAAATTAGGTGGAGTAGCATTGCCAGTGTCAAGACGCGAACTATGGGCAAAGAGAGATGCAAAGAGACCTGCTTTCTCTCTCGCCGTATGGGCCAGTGCTCCATCAGGCCTAACCAGCGGAGGCAGTGTGGGCCGACAGAAGTTCGCCTCGACCGATTTGGCTAGGGACCAGAAAGATCTGCTACCGGAAGGGTGCGCAGAGAGCTTGTTACCAATGTTAGTAATGCGGTCGAAGCGAGCCTTCTTAAGCGCCTTTTTGTAGGACTTGGCAGCACGGTTAAAGGCTCTCTTCTTTGAGCTTAGATCCAGAGCTCTGCGGTCACGAGCGTCAACCCAGGCGAGGAATGCCACGTGCTTACGCTGTTCAGCTTGAACACAGTCGGCGTTAAACCATGGGCGAGCCGAGCCACCGACGGGCACGTCACTGAAGGGGATAAAATACTCCATAGCTTGACGCACCACGTCGGTTATAGCGTCCGCACAGCTCGATGGATTGCTAGAAGAGAAGCAGACCTGCTGCCAAGGATAAGATGCAAAGAAGTGGCGCATCTCATCCCAATCTGCTGACTTGTAACGCCATATTCGCCGCTCACCACGCGAGTCGCAATCAGGTGGGGAGAAGGACGTCACAGACTTCACCAGACAGTGGTCTGAAGTTCCTAACGGTGAGGAAACTGTAACAACACATCTGTCCGGATCAGTGGTCAGCAGAAGGTCCAGACAATTGGCGGTATGACCAGCCACATCAGGCACCCTAGTCGCTTCTTCCACCAGCTGGGAAAGGCCCATTGATAGCGCAAAGTTTCGCGCTTCTCTCCCAGCGTGGTCGGTCCTCTGGTATGGGAAAAGCCAGTCTTGGTGGCAGGCATTAAAGTCCCCCAGAGCGACGAACTGTGCGTCAGGGTGCTGATGCAGCACATTGTCAGCAGCCACACTGAGGTGGTCAAATAGTCGAGTTGTCTCCTGGTCACCGCTGTGCGATCGGTAGACACAGGTGTAGACAATTTTGTCCACACCAGTGTCAACCAACAGCCATAAGGACGATAGATGAGAGTCTTCGAGGTGACGGAGACGCCGGCAACAGATGTCATTGCGGACATACACACAGACCCCGGCACGCTGCAGGAAATGATGCTCCAAAGAGTATCCCGGGTAGTTGAGGTATGCCGCATCAGACGGACATCTGATCTGGGTCTCCGTCAAGAAAAGTAGGTGGGGCTTTTCAGTCTCAAGGTGGTGATGGACTGCATCGATATTGGAGTGCAGACCTCGAATGTTTGAGAGGTGCACTTTAAATGAGAGGACGTGCGCCCGCTGTGCACACCTACTTTTCTTTTTAAAACTTTTCATTTTAATATACTGAGTGAATAGGAAGGAAGACGGCAGTTGAGCGAGGTGATGCAATGATAAACCCAACAACACGACCAACGATGCTGCGCCAGTGGGAGATTGATCTGGAGACTGCGGGGACGCCCGAACCCCCCCAGGGATCGGATTCGTCATATCTCAGCGATTCGACGACCAAAGAAAGCAAATTTCTCCTTAAGTTTAAAGATACACGATTTCTGTTTTTTTTTTTTGTGTGAATTATAAATGAGGAGACTGGATAAGTCCTCTGAGACTGTGTGGTTCATGCCTCATAATCATAAAACCATCTCAGACTTCGATTCGACATTTTCTGACAAAGATTGCGTCTGAACTTTAAGAGAATGTGACCTCTGAATTTTTTCGACCTTTCTTGTCAGAGTAGTCAGACAGGATACTCTGAGCTCATCTAGTTTACTTACAGAAATGAAATAGGTAATTTAATCACACTTTTGACAAAAAAAACTCGAAGTACTAGAAATTCCCAATTCGATAATATTCTGATACTAGCTTGAAGTCTGTGACACCTGCCTCCTATTAGATGAGACCTAGACGTAACTGCCGATAAAGGTGTACTATAGGTTAATCACTACCATTTCACAGGACAGCACAACAAGAGTGAATGTTATATGTCCTAATTACAGTATCGACAACGCACAATTTTTTCACTGCGACTTCTATCATATCATTTGCTTTCCACTTTCTAGGATCAATGGAACAGTTAACGTCACCAGATCCGCTTCCTGGGCACCCATCACTAGAAATACCACCAACTACCTCTACTACGGCGGCAACGGCGGTCCCACCATTAACAACACTATGATCTATGTTGAAGAGCCCAGATTCAACCCACATGCACAGCGGATGACATTCTGGGAGAGTATTTATGCTAAGTATTATGTTGCTCCTGCGCAAGCGAGTTCTTCTAGTGCCTCTCTCAGTTGTATCTTTTGGGTTATGCTATGTCAATTATTTGTTCGTTTGCTTTAATGGGGTTGTTTTATATAGATTGTTTATATTTTAATGTAAGCGAATGCATGTGTTCAACAATGTGCTTATTTTAGCCAGATACTTGATTATTGTTTAATGCTAGATAAAATTGAGTAAAAATTATGTCCTCAGAAAATACTTTCTATAGAAATAATAATTATAAATACGGATTATAAATATTCCAATAATTCCAAAATTCATTAAAATATTTAGTCTTGTATTGGAAATGGAATGTAAAATACTTTTGGCACATGTAAGTTAATCTTAATTTGTAAAAAAAACTTGAAACGTCCAGAAATTTCGTCCTCTCGGTGTGAGAAAAAGGTATGACCAATTTAATGTTAAATGGCAAGCATAGCTAGCAAGCTACTAAGCATTTTACAAGACTTTTAATATTAATACATTTAAGTTGAGCTAAGATATTATTGATAGTGATTTTAAAGATATTGTAGCAGTGTGATAATGACTCAGTATTGTTACGTTATCAAACACTTAGCAATTTAGATATTTTATTGTTAAACAAGAACGTCAACTTTCTGGCTATTTCGTCGGTGCTTTTCGTTGTTCATGAAAATAATAACTACTCATTTAACAGACTTATGGAAAGTTAATGAGTCCGTTAACAATTTAACAAAGTTGGCCCGTTACTCGAAATGTTAACTTTGCCAATTAATGGATTAACTGTATTGTCCTTTGCCTACTACCTACTTGAAATCGTAGCGATGTAAACTACACTTCATGACTAAATATCAGTAAAGCATTTATATATAAGATGTACGTATTATCAAGTATTTTTATCATTTAATTAATTGTTTTATACTATAAAAATCAACAAATACAGAAAAAATTGTTTACAAAGTGTTTCCTTTCATTTTAATACTTACCCACGACAAAAAGCGTGACGTTACGTCACGCCATTCAAGACTAAGGTTTGGCCAAAGGTGTACAGAATATCTAAGGTACGACCAACCTGGTCTGGGTCTCCCCCATCCTATTTCAAGGTAGACACAAAAAAGGACTTCATTTCAATGACAATTAAGCCATTGCTAAAACCCGCCACACATTTTCCCACCCCCTGCAACTCCTGAAAGCCAGAATCAACAGTGGAGACCGCCAGAAAAACGCCGAGCAATGAAGCTCGACGAGTCGGAGAAACGATTCAACTGTCTTGGGTCCCGCAACGAAATTAATCAGAAAAGAATAGCGGAGGAGTAAGAAATAAGATATTTTTTCCACTTCCCTCTATAACAAGCAGGAGACAGAACAGAACTAGGCCAATCGGCACAAAGGGACATTATTGCAACTGGGAGAAGTCCAGATTACTAAGCAGCACGGAATAAAATTTGATTAAGTTAATGGGTCCTAAGTAGGTACGTGCTGTTACAATTGATTCCAATAATAAGCCATTAACCATAAAGCCATAACCATTAGCCATTAAGCCATTGCTAGCTGGTATATTCTTGATGCGGCTGGCACAGGAGCTTGGAGGTTGGCACAAGAACAGAGAGGCATTTTCTCAACAATGGGCGAAATCCGGTTGTAGATAATGATGATTTAAGAAGCGTATTTGTAACTACTTACGGTGGTACTAATTGTAGTGCAGTATGGGAACCTGTCCCATTGTGAACATTTATGTAGCAAAGCTTCTCGCCACTTACCTGAAAAGAAAAAACAATATGTACTCGTATTAAGAATATTGTAAGCTGGAATAAGAACCTTTATATTAAGTATAACTAGAGCTTATTTTTTAATAACTCAAGCCTGTTGTAGAAAAACTGTTCAATTATAATGACTTTTGCTCAAGAAGTAATGTATGTTAAGTAAATTAAAAAAAAACCATGTCATGAAAAAATACATTGAAAACTACAAAATATACAATGGATTACACAATCGCTAATGATATTGATAGGTGTGTATAATGACCCACCATCTTACCATCCAGCCTCTTTGACCTAGTTACTAGGCTGTATCTGACATCGTAACGCAAACTTCGCGAAAATGCTAGACCGCATGCCACTAACAAAATTATGATAGTTATTTATGTCGTTAATGAGCGGTTACATAAATAACGGTGTTTAAAAAAGTGTCGGCTCGGCTTTTGAACGTTGCAAGCGTGCCGCCGTGCGTGTTTGTAGGTATGACGTGGACACCTGATGCGAACTCTATTAAATCAGCTGATAGGTTAGTTTTTCTAGTATAGTTCACATTGCGATTTTTTGTGTAATTAACGAATTAATTAATTTTTACTTTAAAATCTTATTGGGTTATAAAAGTATAGCTATTATGAACGGTCTAAAGTGAGAAAAACTGCATATTTTTTTTTTTAATCGTGAAAAAGCCGACGCAAAATTCCACCACTGGGTTCAGAATCATGTACTGGAACCATGGTACTCGTTTGTGCGTCGATGTCAGATATACCCTTTAGGTACCTCTTGTTCAGACTGGTAATCAGACTTTCGAGTTTCTGACTACTTATGACGGCTGTCAATGGTCTACGGTTTAACGTTCTTACCATAGTACTTTGCACAGAGAGTTCTCGGCGTTTAAGGCTGGTTTCTCATCCACAGACCAATGCAACAAGGTGTTTTTAATAATTTTAAATTTTGACCGCAATCCCGCCTGATGGTAAGCAGTGATGCAATCGTTGATAGTAAAACGCGTTGATTTATTAACAGCATAATCACTCAAAAAACCAGAGTGAATAGGAAGGAAGACGGCAGTTGAGCGAGGTGGTGTAATGTTTGACCCAACAACACGACCAACGATGCTGCGCCAGAGGGAAATTGATCTGGAGACCCTCCACAACCAAACTACCGCCACAAAAAAATTTGGCGCATCGTACCCGGCACACATCGCAACACAACTGCTCAGATCCGTCCTCTGAAGTTACAGACTTTATCTGGTAACTTCTGCCGGCAGCCGATGTTATGGCCTACCACCGTGACATATCGTGATAATACATTACATGACAATATCAAAAGGTATATTTCCCTGGAGAATTTTAGTTACGTGTTTGTCATACCATTGCGTGCAGCCTTGGGCAACAGTCGGTCGATTCTGTGAAGATCTCACTGCGTAAAGGTTAGGTAACATGACCTTAGAGTGAGTTTTCAATAGAGTCAATCTCTAGCAATAGTTGGGAAGGCAGCTCAGTCCACGTTCACTTCGCTTAAGTCTTCAAGATGAAATGTAGGGTAATAGCACAGGCGTAGAGTAGCCAGCCTTTCGGTGTTCTATAGGATACATTTTGGGGAGTGTGCGAGGGAATTGCACGATTTAATTCCCCCATCTCCGTTCCACCATCGGACGACCCGTCGTACGGCGAGTTTCCACCCTTATGTTGTTAACACCTCTACGATCCGGACGAAGCGTTTTGCCTCCTCCTTTATACCGCGTACATCGAGGGACTGGAATCTGCCGGCGGCGGTGTTTCCGTCGGACTACAATTTGAGTGTCTTCAAGGCTAGAGTGAATAGGCTCTTAATAAACTAGTGCGCTTTACCATCAACGATTGCGTCACTGCTTACCATCAGGCGGGATTGCGGTCAAGCGCTGGTTTATAAATTAATAAATAAAAAAAATAAAAATTTCGTTAACACACTATCAGTAGCAATGGGCTACGTTTTGACAGTTCAACAACATTCATTGCGTTATTTACGTTGTTTAGCAGACACATTTTCATATATATGGTTCAATGGATTAGCAATATGCTTCGAAATGATTCCAACTGATAGTTAGTTCAATAGTTCGCAATTAGGGTGATGGTTACTGAATCGCACTGGAGTAGTTCACGCCATTGCCACAGAATAAAACATCGGTACGATAGACGAAAGTACATCAAGCTACAACAATCTGTCAGAGTTCTTTCTTTTTTTTTTAATAATTATAAACTAGCTCTTGACCGCAATCCCGCCTGATGGCAGTGATGCGATCGTTGGTGGTAAAGCGCGCTAGTTTATTAACAGCCTATTCACTCAGAAAAACTGAGCGAATAGGAAGGAAGACGGCAGTTGAGCGAGGTGATGCAATGTTAAACCCAACAATACGATCAACGATGCTGCGCCAAAGGGAGATTGATCCGAAGAACTTCCACGACCAAAATCCCAACACAACAACATTTGGCGCATCGTACCCGGCACACATCGCAACACAACTGCTCAGACCCGTCGTCCGTACGGCTTCACCAGACATCATGCCGGAACACAACAAATAGCTTGGCGGCAAGACTTTGTCTGGTGGGTGGTAACTTCTGCCGGCGGCCGATGTTATGGCCTACCACCGAGATTTTCAATTTTATCTCTAAAGCATTAAGACTCCCACTGAAAAAAACCGAAAAACCGAAGACTGTTAAAAAAGTCGCGGTGGCCTAGTGGTTAAAACCACTGTACCAATGTAACTTTCCTAAAGTTATATGTACTTTCTAGGTATATCTTGGACACCAATGACTGAAGGTGAAGGAAAACATCTTGAGGTAACATGGACTTTATAAGTCTGAAATCGCCAACCCGCATTGAGCAAGCGTGGGGTTTACGCTCAATCCTTCTCTGTATGAGAGGAGACCTGTGCCCAGCTTTAATAATAATGGCGCGAAAAAAGCAAGTCGATACAGGATCGCGCTGTCGCCGATCAGATGTCAGTAAACCAATATGATGTTCTATTAGGATTATAGGATGTTCATGTTGATTCCGTTTGCAATTTTATGCTATTTACTTAGTTTGTTTGAAATGTTATTTTATTTATTTTTGATGCTAGGGTTTTTTTTCTACGGTTTAGGATTATTCTAATGAACCAGCATTGTTCGTGTTTTTATTTATTGTCGTATTGTTAGCACCACTCTGCATAAAGGGACTGGGACAATTTGCCAGCGGCGGTGTTTCCGTCTGACTTCAATTTTAGTGTCTTCAAGCTACCTTCACCAGGTCGTCGGTCTACCTTGTCGGGGGCCTACCTCACGCTGCGTCTTCCAGATAGGCAAACGTTCCATAAACTACTGGTATTCAGCAGATTGATTGCCAAAGTTAGTCAGAAAGATTAACGATTCTCATTCGATTTTCTTCAAGAAGCTCAACGATTCGATAAAAGCTAACGTAGGTAGGTACCTACGTTAGCTTTTATCGAATCGTTGAGCTCCTTGAGGTCAAAGTTGAGCTGCACGATTATTGATAAAGAGGTTCACTGCCTCTGCATGTACTCCACTTAATCTTTGCGATTCTTTGCTCAACATAAATAAATAAATATATACGGACAAATCACACAGATTGAGCTAGCCCCAAAGTAAGTCGAAACTTGTGTTATGGGGTATTAACTCAACGATACTATATTTATAATAGATACATATAGAGATAAAAATCCAAGACCCAGGCCAATCGGGAAAAGATCGTTTTCCATCATGACCTGGCTGGGGATCGAACCCGGGGCCTCCAACGTCGCAGGCAGGCGTGTAGGCCGCTGCGCCATGGAGGTCGACAAAAGATACTTATCTACATAACTTCGGGGTGCGGTTAAGATATTTATCTACATGACTTCGCGGTGCGGTTAAGATACTTATCTTTTCTTACAATGCTCAGATAGAAAACATCTACCTCGTCTAGTTCTGTAAATATAATTGAAGTGTAAGTGTTTGTTCGTTTTCACAGAAACTCTTAATATTTCAGAACGAACGAGAACATAAATTCCCGATACGATAGTTTCAGGAAATTAAATCGTCCACCAGCTGGAGTGGTGCACCAAGTTGGTTGATTTACAGCGACAGTCAACGGGGTAATTGCGTAACGCAGTATCAGTAGCGACGTTTCATTTTGACAGTTCAACGCCATTCATTGCCTTTATTTACGATGTTGGGCAGATACATTTTTCAAACATATGGGACAATGGATTATCAATATACTTCAAAATGATTAAAATTGATAGTAATAGTGTAGTAGATATACAGGCTGTATCTGACATCGTAACGCAAACATCGCGAAAAGGCTACACCGCATTGCATGAACGGTTACAGAAATAACAATGTTTAAAACAGTGTCGGCTCGGCCTTTGAACGTTGCAAGCGTGCCGCCGTGCGGGTTTGTAGGTATGACGTTGATCCCTGATGTGAACTCTATTAAATCAGCTGATAAGATAGTTTTTCGAGTTTTGTTTTCATTGCGCTTTATTGTGTAATTAGCGAATTAATTTTTACTTTTAAATCTTATTGAGTTATAAAAGTATAGCAATTATGAACGGTCTAAAGTGAAAAAGTTACATATATTTTTTTTTAATAATGAAAAAGCCCATGAAAAATTCCACCACTGGGGGGTTCCGAATCATGTACTGAATCCATGGTATGTACTCGTTTGTGCGTCGATGACAGATACACCCTATATAAAAAGAATTTAGTGAATAGGGCATCGCAGCTGAAGCGGAAAATTATCGACTCACTTTTGGAGTGGACTGTATAACCAACCTTATTCATAGATAAATAGGTCGTAATTCGCGAAGACAAGCATTATAGGCTACCTTCATTATGCAGCTTAAGTATGAAAGGTTGACCGCCTCCTCTGATTCTGGTTATCATTCCAACACACTCAAATACCTACTACCTACTCATTAACTTAATAACGTAACTTTTTGCTGATACCTAATAAAAGATTTTACTTACGCATGTTTTTTTTAGGGTTCCGTAGCCAAGTGGCAAAAAACTGAACCCTTATAGATTCATGTCTGTCTGTCCGTCCGTATGTCACCGCCATATTTTTTCGAAACTATAAGAGCTATACTTTTGAAACTTGGTAGGTAGATGTATTCTTTTTTTTTTTTTTTTTTTTTATAGATTATAAACCAGCGCTTGACCGCAATCCCGCCTGATGGTAAGCAGTGACGCGATCGTTGAAGGTAAAGCGCGCTAGTTTATTAAGAGCCTATTCACTCTAGCCTTGAAGACACTCAAATCGTAATGTGACGGAAACACCGACGCCGGCAAACATTCTATGAACCATTCTTTCAAACATTCAGCTGCAGGCAGCTGCCCCCCACATTGGAAATATCGCAGAAGATGTATGAACTCCCCTGATTACTAAACAAACTATTAATGAGGACTTATCTCTAACTTTTAAATAAACCACGCAGTAGACACTGAATAAATACACGGTGTAATTGCCAAAAAACCGTGTTCGATTATAGGGTACAAAGATTACTCACTCAAATAATTTTTACTTAAAGCTTTAAAATTTTGCTTCATTTATGTATATTGATAAAGTATGAAGGACGTTATGACTTACCGACAAAAAAAAACCCTTGAGAATTAATATATATGATTTAACGTACAGTTTAATTTTTCAGTCATAAAATCTCTGAGCAATAAATCTGATTCTGACAGGACTGAAATCGTGCTCGATTAATAACGACAGGCGTTTACGTTCCTTTCGTGGTATTCAAGTTGTGTTGTGTGTAAAAAAACTACTAAGACTAATCTCGCAGATTAGTCTAGAAAGAATGGAATATAGGTTTATCACGTAATTAGTCATCATCATCATCATTTCAGCCGAAAGACGTCCACTGCTGGACATAGGCCTCCCCCAAGGTTCTCCACGACGACCGGTCCTGCGCCTCCCGCATCCAGCGGTTTCCCGCGACCTTCACCAGGTCGTCGGTCCACCTTGTCAGGGGCCTAACCACGCTACGTCTTCCGGTGTGTGGTCGCCACTCGAGAACCCGTCGGCCCCATCGAGCATCGGTCCTACGGGCAATGTGTCCAGCCCACTGCCACTTTAGTGTTGCAATTCTTCGGGCTATGTCGTCTACTCTCGTTCTTCTGCGGATCTCCTCATTCCTGATTCGATCGCGCAGTGAAACCCCAAGCATAGCCCTCTCCATTGCCCTTTGAGTGACTTTGAGCCTTCTTATAAGGCCCATTGTTAGCGACCACGTCTCAATTCCGTAAGTCATCGCTGGCAACAGACACTGGCCGAAAACTTTTGAAAACCGAAAAGTCTTGAGACACTGCGGAATTTCGGACGAGAAGATTTTACGTAGTTTCCCGAAAGCAGCCCAGCCGAGTTGGATTCGACGATTGACCTCTTTCTCGAAGTTGAACCTTCCTAACTGGATAGTTTGTCCCAGGTACACTTAGCTGTGAACAATTTCGAAAACAGTCTCCAATCTCTATAGGAGTCGGTATACACCATGGGCATTAGACATAACTTTCGTCTTGTCCATGTTCATTTTAAGACCGACTCTCTCGGAGGCTCTACTGAGGTCTTCGAGCATTGTACTCAGGTCCTCCGCGGTCTCAGCCATGACAACGATATCATTAGCAAATCGAACAACTTTCACAACAAGTGGGCTATAAATTCGAAGAAATCCTTCACCATCGACATCATTTGCTTGGAGTATAACTGTTTGGAACATACATCAGTTCTGTTCAAATTCTACTAAATTACTTATCCCTATTGGACTCGTATTAGATACATTCTATCAATACTTAAATGTTGCAGGAAAATAGAAATTTGTAAAAAGTGAAATGTTTTAACAACAACAATATCAAATAGGTCAATTTTAGCATTAACGTCGGACAGAAATACGTATAGCGTTGGTTTTCTAATGAGCCTTTAGGGACAAACAAATAACACGCAAGTAAACAGTTCCAAAATAAAACATAAAATACAATTATTTAAATGTAAGGGCGAAATTAATCATATTTGTTTCTATAATAAGTGTTATCCTAAAAGAAATTGATAATTATTGACGGGTGGTCAATATTATTAAAAAATAAACTGTCTATTGTAAAACCAGTCCAAACACGACTCTGGTGCACGGGCAAATGAAGGAAACACAGGTGGATTGTAGTCAGTAAAAGTCTGATACGCCTTTCCGTTCCGCCCATAGCGGGAGACGTCATTTGTTGATATACAAAAAAAAGGCTGACTTTTCTAATTGACATCTGATAAATAAATATTGTGGGTTTGGCGGCTTTTGTATAGTAAATATGGCAAACTGTCAGATTTATACCTATTCCTAAGATAACAGTTATCTGTCGATTGAGAACCCAGTCCCAAATAATGAAAGATCGATGAAGCGAACCAAATTAAAAACCGGCCAAGTGCGTGTCGGACTCACGCACAAAGGGTTCCTTACCATTGATTTATGAAATTAAAGGATTTAAGTTATTTGTATGAAAGTTAAAAAAAAACTACGTATTAGATCTCGTTCAAAACAATTTTCGTTAGTAGTTTTTATAGTAATGTAAATCATATGTTTTATTTTAGATTTTCCATTTTCTTATTTTAGAAGTTAGAGGGGGGGGCGGCACCAACTTTTTCCACTTTGGAAGCGTCTGTCGCGCAAACTATTCCGTTTACAAAAAAAAAATATTTTAGAAACCTCAATATCATTTTTGAAGACCTATCCATAGATACCACACATGTATGTGTATGATGAAAAAAAAAAAAAAAACAAGTATCAGTTCTAAGTATGGGGAGCCCCCAATATTTATTATTTTTTTTTTTTGCATAAAAATCTTAATGCGGTTCATAGAATACATCTACCTACCAAGTTTCAACAGTATAGCTCTTATAGTTTCGGAAAAAAATGGCTGTGACATACGGACGGACAGACAGATATGACGAATCTATAAGGGTTCCGTTATTTGCCATTTGGCTACAGAACCCTAAAAATCAATAAATCATGGAAAAAAATTAGTAGGATATCACCAAATTACCTTTGTTTCCAATTCTATGCCCCTTTGTGTCCTCGTGCCTCACATCAAAGGTTACGTTTATAAAATAAACACCATCCACATAACAATGATTTCCTGTAATTTAATATATAATCCACCATCATTGTTCAGGCGGTACAATAACTACTGTAGTTCTAACGTCACGTGACACCTATTCATTGTTTATAATGGTTAATATGTATAGGGTGAACGATGGTTTATTCGTGGTGCCTATTTAATTAAAAAAAAAACAGACCAGGTAAAAGGTAAAAAGTCGTGGTGGCCTAGTGGTTAAAATACCAGCCTTCAAGTATGCGTGTGCGGGTTCGATTCTAGGTCAGGCAAGTACCAATGAAGTTATATATACATTCTAAGTAGATATATCTTGTACACCAATGACTGATTACAAATCGCCAACCCTAGCTGCTTCCCCGCGAATTTACGCCTTTTTCTTCTACGTGTCACTGGCACAACTTATCTCAGATATTGTTGCCCGAAAACTTCAGTCACTTTGACAACAGGAAAGAAAGAAAACGTCTTCAAAGGGGTGCAAAAAGGGAGCTCCAAGTAACGTTTCAATTTGATACCTAATTCATAAAACTCCGTAGCGCAGGGTCTACGTGACAACTCTTTTACAACGATGGCACGAAAAAGCGAATATTTCCGATAACGCGGTTCAAGATCTACTGGAACTGTTTAATGATAACACAGATGTAAATCATTGTATAATAGAGCAGGAACAAAGGACTTACGACCATCATTTGCAATGGTATTACAGTTTCCGTAACAAGACCCGAGTAAAGCATTTATAGATCACAGATTGTGTCAAATAATTATAAAAGACAGGTTAGTCTTAATGCCAGAAAATTACTGCGAGTACCTATAAAGATTCACATCATCACCATTTCAGTTTCCCCTAAGCATCACCACTCCGACGGGATCTTTGCTTATCGCTTCCAGCAGTTACCTGCGGTCTTTACAAGGTCATGGGTCTACCTTATAAAAAGCCTCAAAACGCTATTTCTTCCGATACGCGGTCGCCTCTCCAAAACCTTTCGGCCATAAGGCTCATCTGTTCTGTGAGCAATGTGCCCTTCCCACTTCGCCGCAACTTTGGTAATTCTTCAGGCTAAATCGGATAACTTGTATCTCCTGCGGATCTGTTCATATCTGATTCGATTACGTGGGGAAACTACAAGCATAGTCGTCTCAATATTAGTTTGTAGTTTTATTGTGTCAGGGTCCACTCAATTCTACATATATGCTAGAATATGATTTCTGAACGGCAGTTTCAAACATGAACCGTCTCTTTACATTCATTCATACAAGGTACCTACCCAACAATAATACCGTCGAAAATGTCAATGTGAATTTTATTTGTCACTTTTTAAAAATTTACCAAGTATTGAGTTGGGAGTTAATAGGGTAGTTAACTAAAAAAAACTAATTAGTCCGTCAGTCAGATTTCCAAAAAATTCTAGACACGTATTTTTTCTTTTTTCATATAAACAAAAAATGAAGACGACACAGTGCGTTGAAAACTCGTGTGACGTCACTGCACGCTACACTTTATAGCGAGCAGTGACGTCACCAGCCACCACTCCTGATCTTTGATGCCGTTTATATTTGTCAATTTTTATTGATTTGATAAAACAAAATATAGTACCCAATATTTTTCTATAATCTGAATAACGGACTAAATAGAATCCTTTTTTTTACCCAGGAAACATCACTAATTCGAAAACTTAGAAATTTCGAAAAAAAAAGATTATTTCAAAATTCATTAGTATGGTTATGATGGTGGGTGGTAACCTAACTTTATTATCCTTATCTGTAGGACGAGGTTTTCTTTACATATTGATATTATCCGTTCTGAAATCTCAAAATATACAGTATGTTAAGAAAACCCTGTCCGACCCGACCCATAAGGATAATAAAGGTTAGATAAACACATGACCAAATATAACATAAAATTTTACGTAATCATCATAGTACCAATACAAATGAATTTTGAAATAATCTTTTTTCCCGCGAATTAATTCCAACTTCCCCGAAATTTGGTGATTTTTAAAAAAGTGATAACACCGGTATTATTATGAGCGAATAACGATGCGACCACGTGCCGCGTGACCTGCCGCCCGCCGCCCGCGGAAGGGTGCTTAACGCACATTTATTAAGTTACCTCTTTTTGCGAAATAATATTTATGTTTTTAGGGGGATTTTTTTTTAAGTTTAGCCCGGTTTTGTATGCATTAGTAGAATCAGTTATCGATACCTAACAACACCTTCACGGGTCGGGCAGGGTTTTCTTAACATACTGTGTACAGCCATGCTCCTTTTCTCAGCCTTTCACAAATTTCTCAGGCAACCAAAGTGCTCAATTTAGAAACTCTCCAATATCATAAAAGCCTGAATCTCATGCATTTCATTATCATGTCACTATGCCAGTATTCAAAGGATAAATTTACTTTGAACCCATAGAGAGCCCTATGCAGTGAATTTGTTTCGGATCAATGGTTGAGTAGAATAGTAACTAAAACGAGAAGGATGTGAGGACGGCTACGGACGACTGGTTGCTTGGATTTGTATGTACAGACGATAGCAGGTCAAGCTACCCCAAACTGTCAAATTTTTCCAATCAATCTTGAGCCTTAATAATCAAGAGATAAAGTTGCAAATCTAATCTAATCTTTTCTCCGTGGTAGGCCATAACATCGGCCGCCGGCAGAAGTTACCACCCTCCAGACAAAGGCTTGCCGCCAAGCGATTTGTCGTCTTCCAGCATGATGTCTGGTGAAGCCGTACGGAGGATGAGTCTGATATGTGCCGGGTACGATGCGCCTAATGTTGTTGTGTTGGGAGTTTGGTCGTGGAGGGTCAGATGAATCTCCCTGTCTCGCAGTATCGTTGGTCGTGTTGTTGGGTTTAACATGGTATCACCTCGCTCAACTGCCGTCTTCCTTCCTATTCGCTCAATCTGAGTGAATAGGTTCTTAATAAACTAGCACGCTTTACTATCAACGATCGCATCACTGCTTACCATCAGGCGGGATTGTGGTCAAGCGCTAGTTTATACTTATTAAAAATAATAAAGAAATCTGTCAGATAGTAGTAGCTTAATGTGCCGTCGTCTGTACCCATCTTAAAAAAAAAAAAACAAAAACTGCAATTAACCCCACAATTTCGTTTATGAAATTCAAGCCTTGCCCGAGGGCAACACGAAAACACAGGAATATATGGAAATACACGAAAATGCTTTTTCCGTACATTGTATGTATCATAATATATTCACGTTACAAATTACAAAAACATAAAGGACTGCTGTTATTTTGTGCATTTTTCTAAGTTTTTTAAACAATTGAATTTAACTGAAGAAACATAAAAAAAAAATATAAAAAAAAAACAACAACCGACTTCCAAAAAACACTACAAAGTGAAAATTTTTTTGTAAATAAAAGTTTTTATTTTACACTATTTAGTTGTGAAAAGTACTGTTCAGCTGCATCCGGTTAAACTGGATGCTGACGTTAGAATACTTAATGAAAAAACTTACAAACGCACTGGTTGCCCCTACGATTTTTGAATGTTCCCCTTGATTCCTCTGGTCTTCCACCATCAAACCCTGATGTCCTTATCATGGGACCACCTTGGGAATGTCTTCTTTCCAACAGAAAAATAATTATCAAAATCGGTTCATAAACGACGAAGTTATCCGCGAACAAACATAAAAAAAGCATATATATACCGGTCGAATTGAGTAACTTCCTCCTTTTTGACGTTGGTTAAAAAACTGAACCCTAGTAATATGAAGTCCAGTAAACAGACACAAAATATATTAAGAAATTCCTTCAAAATCCAACTTTTGCAACATAAACATTCGCTTACAAACAATCCAACATTAAAGTTATCTTGAAAATGTAAACAAAAACCTCCGCGGAGTAAGATTAAACCAGACTGAAAACTTCAGTAACGGTTCCCTTGAGATTTAAATCCGGAATACGGAGCAAAAAGGCAGAGAAACCTCGGTGGATTTAATGCTCTGAACTACTGTCATTACTTTAAAGCCGGTGAATAAATCTGCAACAGAATATAGTGTAATCCACCTCAAGGTTGCGAAGAGAATAAATTAAAGTCTTGTATAAGTTGGGTTCTATAAGTTATTTTAATAACAATATCACTTTAACTTAGTTTACACTTATAACAAGTACACCTGTGCAGCCTGCGACTGCTCGAGCTCGAATGCCGTGTTCCCAAATGAGACCACCCACGTTGACAGCTACCTACTTGCTGTCAACCGACAAAAGTCATTTTAACAACTATTGAAATAGTCTCTCTTGGGAACACGGTTACAATTTGAAATTAAATAAAACATTATATTGATTTAGTTAATATATAGCTACTAAATTTAAAAGGCTAACAGTCGGCCTTTCTTGACATTTCACGTCTCGTGAAAAAAAAAAAAAAAAAAAATAATAATATAAAAGATTGTATAAAATAACATATTAAATATCTGTTTCAATCTCTAATTAACAACAAATAGCACAAACTGAATCAACATCTCATCTCTGATTTCATCTCTAAATTAGAATTACATTCGATACGTAACTACATCAAATATTTCACATTGATACGAGTAATTCAACGAGAACGAAACCCCTTCATGTTTTCGCCTCAAAATACTATATCTGATTATAGCCTCTACATATCTACATCAAATATCTAATGATCATCCGAGGGCAAAACCCCTTCATGTTTTTGCCTTAAGATGTCACACTACGGTACTGAAGCCCCTTCATGTCTTCAGCACTGTCTAGTCATTCCACTGAAACCTCTACATTTCAGTGGCCTGACAACTATAAAATATCATACTACAGTACTGAAGCCCCTTCATGTCTTCAGCACTGCCTAGTCATTCCACTGAAACCTCTACATTTCAGTGGTCTGACAACTATAAAATGTCATACTACAGTACTGAAGCCCCTTCATGTCTTCAGCACTGCCTAGTCATTCCACTGAAACCTCTACATTTCAGTGGTCTGACAACTATAAAATGTCATACTACAGTACTGAAGCCCCTTCATGTCTTCAGCACTGCCTAGTCATTCCACTGAAACCTCTACATTTCAGTGGTCTGACAACTATAAAATGTCATACTACAGTACTGAAGCCCCTTCATGTCTTCAGCACTGCCTAGTCATTCCACTGAAACCTCTACATTTCAGTGGTCTGACAACTATAAAATGTCATACTACAGTACTGAAGCCCCTTCATGTCTTCAGCACTGTCTAGTCATTCCACTGAAACCTCTACATTCCAGTGGTTTGACAGCTAGAATATAAAGATTAATTATATTATGATTTCTCTGAAACAAACTATTAAGATACACATAGCATGCAGAAATAGAAAATTAATTTGCAGAAAATCAAACGGTTATAAGCGAAGACTAGGTTTCATCATCATGAACAGATTTTTAATCATCATTAGAATCATTATCAGATTCAATATTGGTTCTATCAAATACTAACCATGGGTGAATCTTGTCTACGGAAAAAGTGCCAGTAAAACGACGGTTACCTTTACGAGATAAAGGAGTATCTTCAACAATATATCTACCATGATCCAATACAGTTAATATGCGATAAGGACCACGAAGTTTTGGAAGAAGCTTTCGACTCTGACCACAAGAAGGAACATCTCTTTCTACCCTGACTAAATCACCCACAGCGAATGTGACCTTTTTTATATTTTTTATCAAAATTTTCCTTCTGTTTAAACTGATTATTGGCGATGTGTTCAGATACTTGATTTCGAATATTCTCTATTCTCTCTTCATGAGTTTCTTCGGTGTTAGTTGGAAGAGACAGAGGAGAGTCATTAGTTCCAATTAATTTTAACCCAAACAATGCCTGAGTTGGTGTTTTTCCTGTTCCTTTATTGAGAGTATTGTTAAGTCCCCACTGTACTTCGGAAACCCCTTCATCCCACAGTCTTTCGTCTTTATTAAAGTTTGTAGCACTGAGAGCAGCGAGGACAGTCCTATTGTACCTCTCTACTTGCCCGTTTGCTCGCGGTGTTGCGACAGCATTTAAAACATGTTTAACTCCTAATGAATTTAGAAATTTCTTAAATTTTATGGAAGTGAACGAGGTTCCTCGGTCAGAGATTAATCTCTGCGGTACACCGAAAGTATGAAAATAATGTTTTAATGCTGTAATACTATTTGTACTTTTCGTGTTTTTAACTGGGTCAAGAATTATATATTTAGTAAAGGCATCTATAATCAAAAGAAGATATGAATTCTTTTTCTTACTACGTACGAACGGGCCTAAATGATCTATATGAAGTGTGTGGAATGGGCGATCCACCTTTGGTATAGGGTGTAATTCCCCGGACCTTTTGCCAGTGGGAACTTTAGTATGAGCACATTCAAGACAGGAATCTACATATTTTTGTATGAATCTTCTCATTTTGGCAAACCAATATTGACTTTTTATTTTGTCATATGTTTTCTCAAAACCAAAATGTCCTAACATATCATGATTTGATCTAAGTAAGTGCCACCTTATTCCTTTTGGTACAACCCATCGTTCGCCCTCAGGCGTCTTCCTGTAAAGCATCCCTCGTTTAAGCACAAAATTGTTTTTAATTTCAAGAATATTTTCAGTTTCTTTATCGTTAAGTATAGTTATTATTCTTTGTAATTCGGAATCATTTTGTTGGGCGGTAGCTATCCAATTAGTATCTATTATTCTAACTTCTGTATACTCATTTATTGACTTTAAAGGATTACGACTGAGGGCGTCGACATGACACATACTTGACCCTGGTTTGTATTTAATATTGAAATCAAATTCCTGTAAAGAATTCCACCACCTTGCAACCCGTGGTAGCATGTCTTTCTTTTCAAATGTAGCTCGAACTGAGTTGCAATCAGTGACTATTGTGAATTTCAGCCCTAACAAATACACTCTAAATTGTTTTACGGACATTACTACAGCCAAAGTCTCTAAATCATAGGAAGTGAAACGGGCCTCTTCGGGAGAAGTCTGCCTACTGTAATAAGCAACAGCACTAAACGGGGAATCCTTCGTTGGTCTCTGCATTAATATTCCAGCAATCCCTAATTTAGAGGCATCAGTATGAACTTCCGTTTCATAGGTCGGATTATAAAAAGCAAGAACAGGGCGTTTTATCAATTCCGCTTTTAACATTTGGAAAGCCTTTTCTTCAGAACTTCCCCAATGCCAAGTAAAATTTTTCCTAAGGAGTTGAGTTAGTGGTCTAGCGATTGTAGAAAAGCCCCTTATAAAGCGCCGAAAGAAACTGGACAAACCAATAAACTGACGGATTTTATGTTGGTCCGTTGGGAGAGGAAATCGCTTGACAGCTTCTATTTTATGCTGCCCAGGCCGTATTCCATTTTCATTTACTTCAAATCCTAAGTAATTAATAGACCGCATAAAGAAGTTACATTTTGATAATTTTAATGTTATTCCAGAGGTCCTAAATAAATTTAAAGTATTATTACTTAATTTCTCGAATCCTTCTTGTAAAGTTTTAGATGGAATGATAACATCATCCATATAAGCAAATGCATCTTTGAAACGCGCGTTACCAAGGATATTATTAATAGCTCGTTGAAAATTAGATGGAGCATTAGCCAAACCAAAAGGCATCCGGTTAAATTCAAAGTGGCCATCAGGTGTTACAAAAGCTGTTAAATGTTTGGAAGTTTCTGACATACTAATCTGGTAATATCCGGACGCAAGATCTAAGGTTGTATAATACTTGAAACCTGATAAATTGTCCAGCTGATCATCAATCCTTGGTAATGGATAATGTTCTTTAATTGTCTTCTTATTCAAGGACCTATAATCTACACAAAGCCTATAGTCTCCAGTTTTCTTTTTGACTAACAAAATCGGAGATGCGTAGTCGGACATGGATGAACGAACTATTCCCGATTCCTCTAATTCTTTAACAATACTTCTAACAACTTGGCGTTCCGAATGAGCCAATCTATAAGGCCGGTAAACAACGGGACTATTGTCACTTAAATTAATATTCATCTCAACCCCTTTTATACATCCTAATTCCTTGGTGGAAAAAGCAAAGCAATCCCTATAGTCGTTTAATAAACGAAACAGCGACTGACGTTCCTCTTTTGTTAATTCGTCATCTACATTGACTAACGAGTAGTCTATATCGGGATCGGGCAGATTCACGTCATTCCCTATAATTCTATTAACACGGTATGACTGGATTTCTGCAAACGGAACTGCACGAACTATCAGCAAGCCTTGTTTGAGAGTAAAACCTAACGAGTTTAGTCCTTTTACCACAATTTGACCTTGGCCATTTGTTAGTTTCACTAAAGCCTGAATCACTTCGTATTCCTTATTAGGTTCGCAACTTAAACTGGATTCTATTAAAACATCACCATTATATTTATTTTCAGTATACACATCTACACCAGTATAACCCTGTACATTAATATCGTCTAAAACATGTAAAGCAATCTTGAATTTTGAACTAAGCTTATCCTTAATTAGAAGAGTATCGTTGGTTTTAATAACAATAATGTGCTCCTGTTCGGTAAAAGTTTGTCCCAATAACAAGGGAACTTGCAACAAATAATCAGAGACTACTAGTATTGGTACTACTGCCACCACACCATCAACTTCAATTGTTAAATCGAATCTTCCTAAACAATTAACGACAGAATCTCCAAATCCTTTAAGGATCGGCAAATCAGTCACTGACCACGAGTTAATTAAACTTCTGGCGATAGATTCTCTCAACATTGAGCATTGGCTTCCAAAATCAATATAACAGTCAAGAATTTCACCTTTGACAGAGGCTGTTTTAAAGTACTTTAAGTCTGTATCAAGCTCTGCACAAACACGCAACACCGTTTTTGAAGTAGACTCCTTTTTCTCGCTACAGTCATTAACTAAATGTCCTACTTTATTACAAGCAGTACACCGTTTGATTGGCTGCTTACACTTATAATACGGGTGACCTTCATCACCACAGTTATAACATTTAGACGAAAATTCTGTTCTGCTAGATTTAGACCATTTAATTTTATTGCGTTTATTATCAATTACGCTTGCCTGCTGTGTATTTTTTTCCATTCGTTTATTAATTTTAACTCCCTTTAAGTAGATAAGTAACTTATCAAGATCAGAGTACTGAGCCGCTTCTGCACTAGTCCTTATTGATCGATCTTCGATCCCAAACAGTACACAATCAATGGCATTCTTACCAGTAATATTGCATCTGTTCAATAACACCATCTTGTTATAAAAATATTCCTCTAGAGATTCCCCAAAATGAGCTTTACAGGCAAGCATATCCGATAACAATTGAGCATAATTTTCGTCACTTGGAAAAGCTGACCGTAGTTTCCTTTGCCACTCAGACCAGGAAAACATTACGCTAGGTAACCCTTGATACCACTTCAGCGCAAAACCTACAAGTTTAGGTAGTGCGTAATGGATCGTTTGTCTTTCTGACCAATTATAAATTTGAGCACATTCATTTACTTTATTTATCCACGTGTCTATGGATTGGTTTCTTTTAGATGGATCGAATTCGGGAATAACATTAAAGACAGGAAAACGTTCATTGTTCCCATCAGCTTTCATGGTTTGAACACTTTGAACAACATCTTTCAACATTTGCGCTAGCAATACTTTCTCACTAACCTGCTCGGCAATGTTACTATCACCTTGGAAATACCTTTTATTATGGTGACTGCTCCGTCTGGTGCTGCCACGGCTGCACCGCACGCCGCTCCGGCTGCGCCGCACGCCATCCCGGTTGCGTCGCACGCCGCTCCGGCTGCGCCGCACGCCATTTCGGTTGCGCCGCACGCCGCTCCGGCTGCGCCGCACGTCGCTTCGGCTGCGCCGCACGCCGCTCCGGCTGCGCCGTACGCCGCTCCGGCTGCGCCGTACGCCGCTCCGGCTGCGCCGCACGCCGCTCCGGCTGCGCCGCACGCCGCTCCGGCTGCGCCGCACGCCGCTCCGGCTGCGCCGCATGCCGCTACAGCTGCGCCGCACGCCATTCCGCTTGCGCCGCACGCCGCTCCGGCTGCGCCGCACGCCGCTCCGGCTGCGCCGCGCGCCGCTCTTGCTGCGCCGCATGCCGCTCCGGCTGCGCCGCACGCTGCTCCGACTGCACCGCACGTCGCTCCGGCTGCGTTGCACGACGCTCCGGTTGCGCTGCACGACACTCTGGCTGCGCCGAACGCTGGTGCGGCTGCACCGCACGCCGCTCCGGCTGCGCCGCAAGCTGCTCCGGCTGAGTCTCGCACACTCAAGGCGTTGCGCACAGGACGGCAGCTCTGGATCCGGAGTTTGCAAGCGTCTGCTTCGACTATTCGATTGATCTTCCATTTGATTAGCTGAAATAGCATTTTACACACGAGAGAAAAAAAAGTTTTTTTTTTTTTTTTTTTTTTAGGGTAGGTACATAAAGAGTAACGAAAAATGGTGGATGTGCGTTTCATTTTATACTACATCATTGTTTGTTTTAAACACACTAAAAAAATTATTAGTCAATCGTATAAATCTACTAATTAAAATAATTTCATCAAATATGAAAAATAATAAAAAGAAATAAACAAAACTAAAACAATACCTTAACTTATTGCGTTGTGCTGGGCGCTTTGGTTACACTGAGAATACAATATTCTTAGTGCTATCCCAATTCTGAACTGTAATCCACCTCAAGGTTGCGAAGAGAATAAATTAAAGTCTTGTATAAGTTGGGTTCTATAAGTTATTTTAATAACAATATCACTTTAACTTAGTTTACACTTATAACAAGTACACCTGTGCAGCCTGCGACTGCTCGAGCTCGAATGCCGTGTTCCCAAATGAGACCACCCACGTTGACAGCTACCTACTTGCTGTCAACCGACAAAAGTCATTTTAACAACTATTGAAATAGTCTCTCTTGGGAACACGGTTACAATTTGAAATTAAATAAAACATTATATTGATTTAGTTAATATATAGCTACTAAATTTAAAAGGCTAACAATAGGAACATGTTTCTGGGATTGTTTTTATAGCAATTTTCGACACCTGAAAAAAAGGAAGACGACATTGTGATCGATATTGTGGTGGCAACGTGATTTCGAATCCACACTGATACTTTATTAAAACTGTGAAGGTGTCGTCGACAAACATGATGAGGAAACCATAATGTCCTAGAACCATAAAACTCAAAGACTCGATATATCCTCTGTGGACTCAGTCTCAGTCATTAAGCTGTCTATCACGTCGGGATCACCAGTTTGGAGGCATGAGGAACGGGGAAGTAAAGTTCACTCATCTTCCATAGATTAGGGAGGATTCTCCGACGGGTGTTATGTCTGGCGAGCACTTGCCCAACGGTTGCTGTTGAGAAGTTGTGTGCATGCTAATTCCACGGTAAACTCTAATTCCGTGATGTAGAATTCGGGTGACGTCAGAATGACGCGTTGTTCGCATGTGGCGGTGTGATTATAACAAAAGATGGGAAATTACGGCGCTATGACCTAAACTGGAATAAAATGGCTACGAAATAATAATGTAATACGCCTTTTAACTAACAATTGTGTAAAATATTTTAGTTTTTGTGTATTTATATACTAGTATATAATATTTTCCCTCAAACAAAGATGACATACCTTGTTATATGCCATCTGGTGATATTTTTAGAAATATAGCAAAACCTATAGTGGCATACTTAACTACGTCTACCGAAAGGTATATCCATATTTTTCTTTCGTCAAATCATGTTCAATTATTTCGACGGGTCCCAAGTACAAAGTACTATCTTCAATATTGTCTTGTTGCAGTGCGAAGCAATAAAGTTACGCCAATCTATTAAGTTGCAAAAAATAAATAAAATTAACAAAAAATTATAGTGAAAGAAAAACCTTTTACCGTAATTTTCTATTAATTTCCTTTTTTGACACATCTGCGGATTGTTCGGCGCCGAAAGTTCGGCTAAATACGCTCGCAGTGTATTTCAAGTATTCTATGACACATCAGCCGCAATTACGCTGCGTTCGGCGTACGGCCTAACCTTCATTCGGGCGGAGCGATGCGTTGCGCGACCAAAAGTTCGGCGGGCATAGCTGAACGTTCGGCGTGTGATGTACATCTCGGGCGTGGCGGCGAAGAGCGGCAACGTCTTCTAAACCCTCTATAATAGCTAATATTCTAATTAAATCCATTATTCTGGGCAATTCAGGTACGTCACAGAATCCGCACACCATAAAGTGTCGACACAGACCGTTTGGTTTGTCATAACAACTGAATACTGTGACTGACACCTCAGCCACTGAGCTTTCGGTGCCGTACATTCCGCAGATGAGTCACTACACTAAGCTCCGGAATATCCGAACTCTAGTTATAATCCACTCCCTTTCGCAAAGAGGAACCTTGCGTCCCCAGTCGTCCCAACAGCCAGTCACCGTGGCCGGCTTAGAAATACCTTAACTACAAACGCAGTTTGGGAGTTGCGAAAAGAATCTCCACAGATAGTGGTTAATGGACTGGACTTTATACACCCCCATCCAATTTCAAGTTAAACAAATATAAACTTTATTTCAATTACTAATAATTTGATTTTAAAGTGACTAGGTCAACGTTTCCCATCAGATGGGTGCAGAAGCAGTAGCGGGTCGCCAAAAAAAAAAAAATACCTGACGGTCGATTGAATAACGAATGAGATAGTCGATTTTATTTCTTGACTAACGAGACAATGATGATCGCTCGGCGGGCCGATTTTAGGTCCAAAAATTTAAGTAGGGGTCACGAAGGAAGTGTAAGAAATTTAACGGGTCACAATTGAATAAAGTTTGGGAAATGCTTGATTAGATTAATGGAAAAGTTATGAAAATGTTAAAGTTGTAGCGCAAATTAAACTTTGTTGCGTAGGAACTAGAATTATGAAAATGTTTAAAGTTGTAGTGCAAATTAAACTTTGTTGCGTAGGAACTAAAGTTATGAAAATGTTTAAGTTGTAGCGCAAATTAAACTTTGTTGCGTAGGAACTAGAATTATGAAAATGTTAAAAGTTATAGCGCAAATTAAACTTTGTTGCGTAGGAACTAAAATTATTATTCCATTCATTCATTATTATTTACAGTTTTGCGCAAATAAATCGTGAACTCAGGACGAGACGCATGCGCATCATTCGTAATAGAGGCCTGTCCACTTCAGTGTTCTATAGATAAATTCTTATCATAAAGAAGTACTTATACTACAAACCCTAAATAATAAATATCCTCTGTGGACTCAGTCTGAGTCATTAAGCTGTCTATCACGCCGGGATCACCAGTTTGGAGCCATGAGGAACGGGGCGTAAAGTTCACTCATCTTCCATACAAAAGGGAGGACCCTTCGACCAGACGAGTGTATGTCTGGCGGGCATTTGGCCAATGGTTGCTGTTGAGAAGCTGTGTGTATGCTAATTCCACGGTAAACTCTGATTCCATGATGTAGAATTCGGGAGACGTCAGTATGACGCGTTGTTCGCATGTGGCGGTGTGATTATAACTAAAGATGGGAGACGGCGAGATGCGAGATGGATGACGAGACGCATGCGCATCATTCGTAATAGAGGCCTGTCCACTTCAGTGTTCTATAGATAAATTCTTATCATAAAGAAGTACTTATACTACAAACCCTAAATACCAAGCAGTTCTCATCAATCAGGTTCTATCATAAATGCGTTGCCAATGTTGCTGTGAATAGCGCGTTCTGGTCTATTATCACTTTTATTACTGCTGTAATATACCACTTATTACATGCTATTAACAGTCGTGGTGGCCTAGTGGTTAAAACACCAGCCTAACAATTTTCCAGCGGCAGTGTTTAAGTGTCTTCAAGGCTACAGTGAACAGCGCGCTTTATCATCAACGTTTGGATCTCTGATTACCATCAGGAGGGATTACGGTCAAGAACAAATTTTTCAAATAAAAAAAAAATCGGATCAAATATTTGTATGGCCTACTAGTAGTTGTACTGGGTCTAGCAGTTTCTGTATGTGTGTTTAAATATTTGTAAACGCACCCACGATACAGGAGTACAGGTCTCCCGAAGTGATAATGCGCTAATAATAATAAGATATGTATACAGTATGTTAAGAAAACCCTGTCCGACCCATAAGGATAATAAAGGTTAGGTAAACACATGACCAAATATAATATAAAATTTTACGTATTCATCATAGTACCAATACAAATAAATTTTGAAATAATCTTTTTTTCCCGCGAATTAGTTCCAATTTCCCCGAAATTTGGTAATTTTTAAAAAGTGACAACACCGGTATTATTATGAGCGAATAACGATGCGGCCACGTGCCGCGTGCCCTGCCGCCCGTCCCCCGCGAGTGACAGGCGAAGGGTGGATAACGCGCATTTATTAAGTTACCTCTTTTTGCGAAATAATATTTATTTTTTAAGGGTTTTTTTTTTAAGTTTAGCCCGGTTTTGTATGCATTAGTAGAATCAGTTATCGATACCTAACAACACCTTCACGGGTCGGACAGGGTTTTCTTAACATACTGTATAGAGTGGTGCATTTAACTACGTTTTATGCACTTAACCACTCTATATACATATCTTCTTCCGAACGCTCGGGGAATACGACCGTTGCCGAACAGTGACGAAGATTTCTATGCGCATTATCACTTTGGGAGACCTGTAATTCCTAGTATGGGGCACCATTCTTTTTTTAAAATAACCACCCACCAGACAAACTCTTGCCGCCAAGCGATTTGTCGTGTTCCGGCATGATGTCTGGTGAAGCCGTACGGAGGAGGGGTCTGAGCATTTGTGTTGCGATGTGTGCTGGGTACGATGCGCCAAATGTTGTTGTGTTGGGAGTGTGGCCGTGGAGGATCTTCAGATCAATCTCCCTTTGGCGCAGCATCGTTGGCCGTGTTGTTGGGTTTAACATTGCATCACCTCGCTCAAGTGCCGTCTTCCTTCCTAAACTCTTAATAAACTAGCGCGCTTTACCATCAACGATCACATCTCTGCTTACCATCAGGCGGGATTGCGGTCAAGCGCTAGTTTATAATTATTAAAAATAAAAACAAATACCCATTACTTGCATCCTGTTTGAACAAAATAGGGACAGAAGGCCACCATTCCCATCAATCTGTATCATTTTAAATGATATTATCCATTGCTTCATACAGAGTGTATCTGACATCGTGTATCTGACATCGAAACGCAAACTTTGCGAAAAGGCTACACCGCATGCCACTAACCAAATCATGATAGTCATTTATGTCGTTAATGAGCGATTTGAACGTTGCAAGAGTGCCGCCGTGCGTGTTTGAGGGTATGACATTGATCCCTGATACGAACTCTATTAAATCAGATAGTTTTTCTAGTATTGTTCACATTGCGCTTTTTTTGTGTAATTAATTAATTTATTAATTTTTACTTTAAAATGTTATTGGGTTTTAAAAGTATAGCAATTATGAACGGTCTAAAGAGAAAAAAACTGCATATTATTTTTTTTTAAATCGAGAAAAAGCCGACGCAAAATTCCACCACTAGGGGGTTCAGAAACATGTACTGGATCTATGGTACTCGTTAGTGCGTCGATGCAAGACACACCACATATATTCGAAAAAAAAATGTCAGCTCAAAAATACAAATAAGAAAATGAATGTTGTTGAACTGTCAAAACGAAACCTGACAGTGAGTTACGCAGTTACCCGCTGATCGTTATTCTTATTCGACCCGCTTCAATGGGTAACAAAGACTTTATTTAAATGCGAAGTAGAGCTTTGACGATCGTCGTCGATTGTCTTGTCCGTGATCAGTCAATCGTGTTTCTTTACGAGAGTCGATAAGTTTTATATCGACAGAATCGTAATGTAATTGGCTAGTTTTATTTTAGTAGTTCCACCTTATTTGTGCTTTGTGATAAAACATCATGCTTGTTTTGTGTCTATGGCATGTTCATTTTATTTACTACTAGCGGCCGCCAGCGACCTCGTTCGCGAGGTTTAGTTATGCTCCGCTCCTATTGGTCGCAGAGTGATGTTATATAGCCTAAAGCGTTCCTGGATTAATGGGTTATCCAATGCAAAAAGAATTTTTCAAATCGGACCAGTAGTTCCTGAGATTAGCGCGTTCAAACAAACAAACTCTTCAGCTTTATACATATACACACATCAAAAGTGTCTAGGGATCAAGCATTTTTATGCGGATTTCTTGAGATTGAGATGTGGCTTTGTAATAAATTTATGATTTTATAAATTTATATGGATCCTTTTTGGTGCATTTCATAATTTGAATCAGGAACTGTGAATCAAATTCGAGTATTATCCCTATAAAAACATACAACGCATTGAAGACATTATTGGTGCTACTGTTTCCCTACTACTGATTAAAACCAACGTTATTATGGAGCGGCGACGTCATTTAAGCAGGGAAGAAATACTCAGAGCCGTGGGAATGATAGAAGCTGGTTCCCGGCAACGTACTGTGGCTTTAGCTCTGAATACAAGTCAGAGTGTTATCAGTCGACTTTGGACACGTTACCGAAGCACTGGTACCGTGGCTGAGCGCCATGGAGGACGGTATCGCTGCACCACACGGTGACAAGACCGATACATTCAAATCTTAACTCGAAGAGCTCCAACAATAACCGCCATGATGTTAGCCGTGAGGCTTCATCACTCTTCAGGGAACTTAATTAGCGACCAAACAGTCAGAAACCGCTTGCATGAAGTGAACCTTCATTCCCGAAGACCGCTACGGGTACCACCTATAGCAATGCACAATCGTAGGATTCGATATCAATGGGCTCTTGAACACAGAAATTGGGCAGAAGAACAATGGCGTTTCGTGTGCTTTTCTGATGAGTCTCGTTTTGGTATGAGACCGGATACAAGACGTATACGACACTGGAGAACCCCTGGACGCCAACAGCGATTAAAATCCTGCCAGGAAGTCCATCCTTATAGTGGTGGAACCATCATGGTATGGGCGGGTATTTGGATCGGCGGAAGAACTGAGTTGATTTGGATCAGAGGCAACCTCAACGCTCAAATTTATGCTGAGACGATTGTATCAGACGTCATCGTTCCTCTACAAGTGCAAATCGGTCCCTTATTTCAGTTAATGCATGATAATGCACGACCGCACACCGCAAGAGTTGTAAGACAGACTCTCGCCGCAGCTAACATCAATGTCCTGCCCTGGCCTGCTCAGTCGCCAGACTTGAACCCGATTGAGCATGCATGGGATATGCTACAGAGAAGAGGTCTGCCGAATATGGAGGGTATCCAGTCGCAAGAAGACCTTTTTTTGTTGTTGCAACGAACATGGGCGGCCATTCCACAGCGTGATTTGGATGAACTCATTTTGAGTATGCCAAACCGATGTTCTTGTGTTATTAGTGTTCGCGGTAGAAACACGGATTATTAATTGTTTAAGTTACCCAATAAAATTTTAGAGAAAACTGTTATTTCAGTCTTTTTTTTCGAACTTTTGTGTTAGTGGTTCAAATGTCAAATATCCCTTTATTAGGAAAATGGCAAATTTCTTTATTAATGCAAAGGTGACTTGGTTTATCGTTACTGTGACAAACGAAAACACTTTATTTGATGAATCCTTAAAGAAAATTTTAATTAATATCAATCAGGAGAAAAGTTATTGCAAAAATATATGTTGATCCCTAGACACTTTTGATGTGTGTATTATTAGTATAGAGTATAGATGATGATAATGATGATTGTGATTGTACGGTGTACCGACTGATTTCGATCATGGCGACTACATTAACTCCTAGTCAGCTGGTCTGTCATGTGCGCGAAGGTGGCTAATACAATATGTAAAGATAATAAAGGCCAAATATAACGCATGACCAAATACAGAGTGGTGCTGACGGTACGACAATAAATGAAAACACGAACAATGTTGGTTCATAGGAATAATCCTAAAGCTAAACCATAGAAAAAAACCTACCATCAAAAATAAAAATATGAAAATTTCACACTGAAACTAAATCACATAAAATTGCAAACGAAATAGAACAGCCTTTAAAAATATTGGTTCAATGACCTCCGATCGGCGACAGCGCGAACCTGTATCAACTTGCTTTTTCGCGCCATTATTATTAAAGTTTGGTATCGCAGTATGCGGCGGCCATTAACCTATAAGCGCTTCCTTATCAACATGTACATCATGTAGAAAATGTGAAAAACGAAAAATAATTTCCTGTGACTGTACTCGATCTTTAATTTATTGTCGCATTGTCAGCACCACTCTGTATAATATCAAATTTTACGTAATCATTATAGTAACAATACTAATGAATATTGAAATAATCTTTTTTTCTCGCGAATTAATTCTTACTTCCCCGAAATTTGGTAATTTTTAAAAATTATTAAATATATATAAATAAATATATAATATATATAATTTTTAAAAACATGACATTATTTTGACTGTATTATTATAAGCGCCCGCGCATTGATTGCCTTTCGCACATGTATTATGTTATCTCTTTTTGCGAAATAATATTTTTTTTTTTTAGGGGGAATTTTATTTTAAGTTTAGGCCGGCTTTGTAGACATTAGAAGAATCAGTTATCGATGCCTAACAATACCTTCACGGATCGGACAGGGTTTTCTTTACATATTGTATAGCCAATATTCGCTGAGAATGCTCTTGCGCACTGAGGGCATGTAAGCATTCCGTTTATGTAATGGTACTGAATGGCTGCAAGATGGCGTGGTCTACCTATTTACTATATTTGGACTTTAAACCAGTAGCCATATTCAAAGCAATCGCAATATTTCATTCTCAATGTCCAATGAATGTATCTGTGGAGGCATGAGGAACAGGGAGTAAAGTTCACTCATCCTCCATAGAAAAGGGAGGATCCTCCGACCAGACTAGTTGTCTGGCGGGCCACTTTGCCCGTCGGTTTATGTGGTGAACTTGTATGCGTGCTAGTTGCACAGAAAACTCTGATTGCGAGATGCAGGATTCGCGTGACGTCAGTATGACGCGCTGTTCGCATGTTGCGTTGTAAGCACCGCTACATATCTAAACGTGTGGTAATTAATTGGCTACACAGTTGGCGCAGTGCCTGAGCGATCGACTGCTCCGCTGCGTGTCACGAGTTCGATTACGCGCACGGAACATAACACACAAAGGTATTTGTTGGATGGGAGCCCCCCTTCAATATATACATATACAGTAGAATCCCGATTAATCCCGATTAACCCCCATGTTACGACAAGTTTCTTCATTTGTTTGCGGGATAGTGTTGGTCAGTGTTGCCAACTTGGTGGATTTTCCACTAAAACTGGTGGTTTAGGCCCCCCTTTTAGTGGCGAAAATTAGTTTTTAGTGGCTGGTTTCGCACCCTAATCTCCCGAATTTCTATTTTGTGTCTTTTTAATACTAAGATGACAAACAATTATTAAGACGACAACACTAAAATTGACCTGGTAACCTGGTCAATAAAGCAATGCAATGGGGGAATTCCCTTATTGTCTCACCGCCATTTCAGAATGTCAGAATGTGAGAAGAATGTCAAGTACCATCTCACGCAGAAGATTTTGAAGCTCTAGATGTGGCTTTTAAGTGGCTTGAAAGACAGGACGAATCGGATCCTATACAGTTACTACAACTGAAGCGCATCAGGGACTTGGCCGCAATGAAAAGATGTGATTCATTACGTCAAAGATTAATAACAAGTTATTTCCAATCAAAATTCTAAATTACATAAAGATATTATGTAATTCATTATCTATCGTTAAGCTCGTTTTTTATATATCGTATTTTCTAAATGACACATGTAAAATCCGTTACATAATAAAAAATACATTAAAGTTTTAATATTGTTTGATTTGCTTTGAAATCGATTATCCGGATTTTCGATTATACGGAATACCCCTGGTTTCAATTGATCCGGATAATCGGGATTCTACTGTACTTATTATTTTTAGTATTTGTTTAATCTCTGGAAATTTCAACTGTCTAGCTATTACGGTTCATGAGATACAACCTGGTGACAGACGGACGGACAGACGGACAGCTTAGTCTCATAAATAGGGTTCCGTTTTTAGGTTTAGGTACGGAATCCTAAAAATACACAAAACAAAACTTCAATGTTACTTATACTGTGACATACTGAATAAATAAAAACAATGTCAACAAAATATTGTTACCCACACAAACCAATCACCATTTCATCAATAATTTTTACCCTACAAACCTTACTTCGGGAATTACTGAAATTTGTTGTGAACATTGATTATGTGGACTAATAGTTTTGTTGTTTGAGGTTGTTATTTTATTAACGAATTTAGTTTTTGTTGACTGCCTTATTGGTTTAATGGCCGTACTGCCGAGTATTATATTCTGGAATTGATTAAGTTTTTCCATTATGAATTCCGTAGTAACTAACCAAGATTTCGGGTCCGGGTGACGGCAGAACGCTCTATCATATGGAACATATACATAACTGTTAAAATATGGTTACTGTCTAACTTTTCAGAGTACCTACATACAGTATGTTAAGAAAACCCTGTCAGACCCGTGAAGGTGTTGTTAGGTATCGATAACTGATTCTACTAATGGATACAAAACCGGGTTAAACTTAAAAAAAAAAAACCCCTAAAAAAAAAATATTATTTCGCAAAAAGAGGTAACTTAAGAAATGTGCGTTAAGCACCCTTCCGCGGGCGGCGGGCGGCAGGGCACGCGGCACGTGGTCGCAACGCTATTCGCTCATAATAATACCGGTGTTGTCACTTTTTTAAAAATTACCAAATTTCGGGGAAGTTGGAATTAATTCACGGGAAAAAAGATTATTACAAAATTCATTTGTATTGGTACTATGATGATTACGTAAAATTTTATATTATATTTGGTCATGTGTTTACCTAACCTTTATTATCCTTATGGGTCGGACAGGGTTTTCTTAACATATTGTATACATTGGAGCGGTGAATGCAAATCCCGCACTGAAGAGGTGAAATACTACTGCGATTTTAGCCGGTAAGAATCATACATACACGAGGATAGAAATCTTCATGGATTACCTTTAAGGGATAAATATACGATATAGGTTGATGGAGTTGTTCAAGTATTACGTAAGCACTATTGGGGGGCGGGGGGGTCTTTGTTTTGTTTATTTTGGATGACATGGAGGGTAGGGGAGTCTAGATGATGATTACGTCATCCGTATTTATTTACTTTTTACTCGAAGTGCAACCCCCACATTATCTATGCTTGAGAATGTTATGTTCATAAGATTATAATATTTTTGTTCCTTGCTCTATGATGAATACTGTACATATAAGTAAAATCTAATATATATCTTAAATCTATTTTCTTATTTTTAAAATTATAAATATTATATAACATTATAATTATAAATATAAAAAGATACATTTATAATTGAAAAATGTTTACGTAAGCGTAGAGGAAGGGGGTAAGAGTTTTGCTTACTTTTGCTGACATGGGGGATGGGGGGGTAAATAATATTGTAATATATCTGCTTACGTAATATTTGAACGGCCCCTATAGGTTGTATGATTTAACTTAGGAGTATAACTTTTTTTACTTGATTATCGTTTTCTATCGAGAACCAAATAAAAAAATTATTTTGGTTAAAACAGAAAACGAATATCATAATGTGAAAGAATCGTCAAAAAAACATAATTAATTCCATAGAAAAGAAGACTCCATTAAGTACATTAAAATCATTCATTTGAATATAAACGGTTCTAAAGTCAAGGAAAACCTTCATTAAGCTACACGACCGCAATAACAAGAAACGGAACGTTTCCAAAGAGATATAATGCATTTCCCAGTTACAGCTAGAACTGTCCCGTAAGGCTGCCACAAATATATTTCAGGAGTAATTGCTTGTCCTGACTGACTGAGGAACATTTTAATTACTTCTGTACCAACATATACTTAATGTTGTAATTCTTCATCATTATTTTTCTAACTTGAAACTCATTTATTGTGCAAAGGCGTAATTCAGATACATAAAACAGTTTGGCATTTCCATTATCCGCCTGAAGGCATGCAATTTTAATTGGCATTTGTAGTAGACATTTTTTTATACAATAAGTTGTCACTTATTGTACAATACTAATAGTAATAATTTCAAAATTTTTATAAAACCATTTTAAAAAAAAGAAAACAAGTCACAAAAATAATAAATATGTATCAGGAAATTTTATCATGGACAGGTCAGGACAGGGAATTTTTCAAATCAGACCAGTAGTTCCTCATATTAGCGCGTTCAAATAAATAAACAAACTGTTCAGCTTTATACAGCGTGGAATTTTAATGGTTGTTTTCCCGCAGCGAAACGGTTTTGTCTTATTAATACAATCGTTTCATCAATAAATAAAATATTAGAAACATAAAATGGAAGATTTAACATAGTAAGAAAAAAAAAACTCGAAAGTGAGCACGTACCAATAGTAAACTTCTGATAATCTACAGCCGAATGGCGCGGGGCCATTGACCCGCGTGCTTCAACTATTATCCATTCATACTTTTACGGGCTTACGATTTTCATAAATACTTTTTAGCTGCAATTTGCTGAAAATGGTTATATAAGATATCTTTATGTCGTATCACTAGAGTCGAGAGCTTATTTTACTTTGAACATTTATAAAGCGGCAACGCCTTTGAAAGGTAGTTTTTTTGAATGCTAGTTTGAGCGGTAATTTTTTGTATTAGTACATTTAAGTTACTTTATACCTTACTAGCTTTCCGCCCGCGGCTTCGCCCGCGTTAACTTCGGTAATATCGTGCTTTTTAGATTTCCCTCGGGAATATCAAATTTTTTCGGGATAAAAAGTACCCTATTATTTAATCCAGACTTCTATCTTTACGTCTGAAAAATTTTAAAGCAATCGGTTCAGGAGTCACGGCGTGAAAGTGGTACAAACAAACTCACTTTCCGATGTATAATATTAGTATGGATATATTTGGTGTACACATACAAATATTCCAGTAATCTCCCTTGGGAACTTGATGTTTTTTTAGGACCAAAAGTAGCCTATGTTACTCTCCTTCTTTTCAACTAACTGTATGCCAAAAATCAGGTCGATTGATTGCTTAGCTACGGCGTGAAGGAAGGACAAACAAACAAACAAACAAACACACTTTCACATTTATAATATTAGTATGGATATATACACATACAAATATTCCAGTAATCTCCCTTGGGAACTTGATGTTTTTTTAGGACCAAAAGTAGCCTATGTTACTCTCCGTCTTTTCAACTAACTGTATGCCAAAAATCAGGTCGATTGATTGCTTAGCTACGGCGTGAAGGAAGGACAAACAAACACTGTTAGTAGCCCGCCCGTGTTAATTTAGATCCCACGGGAACAGATAAAAGGTGTCCTATGTCCTTTCTCGTTCCGCAGACTATGTGTATGCAAATATTAAATATTATTAAATAATTATATTGTTATTTCTTGCCCGTGGCTCCGCCCGTCGTTGCTCCGTCCGCGTTAATTTCGATCCCACGGGAACAGTAGCTACTTTCTTCCGGGATAAAATGTGATATCCTTCCCCGTACCCTAGACTATGTGTATGCAAATTTTCGTGATGATCGGTGCAGTAGTTTAAGCGTGAAGAGGTAACAAACAAACAAACACACTTTCGCATTTATAATATTAGTTGGGATTAACGCACATGACAGATTTTTTTGGTTTGAACATTTTTTTTTGTTTTGTCGGCATGGCGGCGAATTTTCGGATTGTTGCCTACAAGCTGTTGTATGTATCACTGCGCGCGGGAGCTTATTATGGTTGGAACATTAAATGCATTGCTTTTTTTTTTTTTCTTTTGATTTTTTTTTTAATTATTTTTTATTATTTTATAACACAAATATTTTTATTTTTGTCTTTTACTCTATTCATCGAAAGTACTCCTTAAAGCAAATCGTTCTGCCGCGGGAAAACAACAATTAAAATTCCAGCTTGTATATAGATATAGAGGGACTGCCTATCAGATCCAACACAATATGCACTTACAGGGTAAAAATATACTTTGAAATTCTTCATGTCACAGTTAGATACAAAGCATTCTTGGAAATGGTTTAGAATGTAAGTTATAATAAAATTGTAGTCTTTATTTATGAGAACGGAACAGCTGCGACATACCAGTTGTAGGTTGTACTTTGTAACTTAGGCGACATTGCTTTTCTTACTTCTGTAACTTGGTAATATGTGTTAATACAATAAGCCATTCAGATGAGGTATCTCGATCTAAGTCTTGTTAGCAAAGTGAATTCCTATGATGTCTGGTGAAGCCGTACGGAGGACGGGTCTGAGCAGTTGTTTTGCGATGTGTGCCGGGTACGATGCGCCTAATGTTGTTGTGTTGGGCGTTTGGTCGTGGAGGGTCGTCAGATCAATCTCCCTTTGACGCAGCATTGTTGGTCGTGTTGTTGGGTCTAACATTGCATCACCTCGCTTAACTGCCGTCTTCCTTCCTATTCGCTCAGTTTTTCTGAGTGAATAGGCTCTTAATAACCTAGCGCGCTTTACCATCAACGATCGCATCACTGATTACCATCAGGCGGGGTTGCGGTCAAGCGCTAGTTTATAATTATTAAAAAAAAATCCCTTTTATAAGGTGGTACCAAATATCACCGTATTCCAAGTATGCAATGGGCAATTAAAAAAAATATGGGTAATAATAATAAGTAAGCAACAAATATAATGTAAATATACAACAGCTTTAATTCTATGAAGAGCTGTAGCTGTTTTCTGGCGTTTTAGCGTTAAAAAGTACCCAAACACTATCTTTTAAATACATATTTTAGTTTGGCGTCCACTGAGTACTTATTCTAAAGGGACAGAAATCTAGCTAGACCTTAGTAGGAAGTTAACATTGTAGAAATATCCTGTTTGACTAATTCGACGTCTATTCCTAAAATAAACTAGTTAATAAATCAAATTTATGATTGACGATTGACGTGTTGATTTTTTTTTTTAATTATTATAAACTAGTCTAGTGCTTGACTGCAATCCCACCTGATGGTAAGCAGGGATGCAACCGTTGATAGTAAAGCGCACTAGTTTATTAAGAGCCTATTCACTCAGAAAAACTGAGCGAATAGGAAGGAAGACGGCAGTTGAGCGAGGTGATGCAATGTTAAACCCACCAACACGATCAACGATGCTGCGCCAGAGGGAGATTGATCTGAAGACCCTCCACGACCAAACTCCCAACACAACAACATTTGGCGCATCGTACCCGGCACACATCGCAACACAACTGCTCAGACCCGTCCTCCGTACGACTTCACCAGATATCATGCCGGAACACGACGAATCTCTTGGCGGCAAGCCTGTCTGGTGGGTGGTAACTTCTGTCGGCGGCCGATGTTATGGCCTACCACCGAGAGCCGCCCATTACTCACAATTTCTCTGAAATCTGCGCAATGTTATTCAACCAACACAATTTGCTTTTACTTGGAATCTAATCCCGACGGATTTGAACCTACAATGGAAGTACATTATCGATTTCAATTTTAACTGCGCCGTAGACTAAAATAATGAAATATCTGATTGTATTTTCAAGCAGAAACATGTTTGAAAATACAACTAAGTATGAGTGTATATTTTAGTAGTGTTGGTTAATTTGGGAATGTACCATACACGCTATTTATATAGGAGTTTTTCTATGTAAATTAATACATTGACGACTGTGACACAGTTTATACTAGTACCTATAGTCGTCAACGTTATCTCTTATAAATATGTATGTATTCATTACCATGATTTTGTTTACAGTATGTTAAGAAAACTCTGTCCGACCCATAAGGATAATAAAAATTAGGTAAACACAAGACCAAATATAATATAAAATTTTACGTAATCATCATTGTACCAATACAAATGAATTTTGAAATAATCTTTTTTTTTCCGCGAATTAAGTAATTCCAATTTCCCCGAAATTTGGTAATTTTTAAAAAAGTGACAACACCGGTATTATTACGAGCGAATAGCGATGCGAGCACGTGCCGCGTGCCCTGCCGCTCCCCGCCGGGCAGGTGCTTACGCACATTTATTAAGTTAAGAATATTTATTTTTTAAGGGGATTTTTTTTTAACTTTAGCCCGGTTTTGTATCCATTAGTAGAATCAGTTATCGATACCTAACAACACCTTCACGGGTCGGACAGGGTGTTCTTAACATACTGTATAGAATAAGAAAAAATTATAATTCTTGGAGTGATCAATAAACTATTACCTATTATTATTAATTTTTCTGGTGACGGACGTCAGACGGTTCTTGTCAAAAAGATGGGCCCGCATAGTATATTTTCAAAAGAATCTTCTAGAAACTTCGACTCGTTATTTCAATACTGAAGCTTATAACCTCTTCATCCCTTTTAACCTTATAACCCCAGACCACTGAAATAAAAAAGCAGCAGTAATAATCTCTTTCTTTCTTTTTTCTTTTTTTTTTTCAGGGTGAGATTCAACCTCAACTCTGATCAATGGCCTGTGTGGAATAGATACCACAATTTTGCCAATAACACGTGTAACAAATTATAGAAATTCTTTGAAAATTTTATTTCACTATAATGGCGGATATCGCCAATGACAGTTGAAAAAGACGGCCGCGTGAACCGTCTATGAGGGAGATATTAGGTAAAACCATGATGTGGCCACTATGCTGCGATATTTCAATGTTCTTTATGAATTATTTACTGAATGCACTTTTTACTACATAAATCACGCGATTCTATTCAGTAAACGACACTATAAATAATTTTAAAAGTCCAACGAAAAATGCACGTACACTCCTCTTAACTTTCCCTTCAAAACTCCCAACTAATGATTATGGACTTTATTGACAGCTGACTGTAAGCTCGCTTCAGCTAACTTTTCAGTGACATTTTTATTAAAAACTGTAGTACTCAGGCAGTATTCAAAGTGAAATTAAATCTGTCTATAGCACAAACATCTGAACGCTGAGAGAACGCATTACGTGCAGTAATCTCCAGGGAGGCTGAGAAGCAATCTCAGATGTAGCGACAGCAGGCGCAGGGAACTGAAATTTTGCCTATTTTACAACATACGTTTTTATTAAGCACATACGTATCCCTAAGTATGACGTATGACTGAGTATGATGAAACCAACAGGCATGTGCTGGATTCATGGTTAGGTAAAGTTTTCGCGCCACTCTGAACATCATTGCACTCTGAAATCAACTTTTTCCACTCTCATAAAGCTGATATTTGTTTAACATGAAACGTTTAAGGTAAAAGTCGAAAACTATATGACAACGACTCTATAGATAGTTGTGTACGATAGTAGTTCAAGAACCAAGTGATGCTATCCAAAACATGCGCCATTTTGACCACACTTACAGTATAATAGTTGACATATGGGACTGCTATTATTCTCAAAATACGATACTGTAGCGCGCGACATTTTGTCAAAACATCGGGTAGCATTCGGGCGTTCGCCAGCCGCGCGACCGAATGCCTCCGAACGGCGCCGAGGGCGCACGAAGATGGCCAGTCCGCGATGAGCCGCGACGTACGCGCCCACGATTTTATAATTATTGTTGTTTGTTGAGAGTTTTTTTAATTAAGGCATAGTTTGTACGGTCGCCGAACTGATTATTGTACGTCTAGGTTAATTGTACGACCTAACCTGGTCAATATATTGTTTGTGTGCTGAAACCCGTGGCGTTATTGAAACCCCTATTCCACCCCCTGAGATCTGCTGAAGAAGAAGACCCCTCATCGACCACAAGTGGCGCCCAACGTGGGGCCACGGACAATAGTGCACAACACAACGAACAATACGTTATTATCAATACCTACAAACAATAAAAACAGTGGGCGAAGTCATTCGCAACGTGCTTCGTGGGCGGGTCCATTATTTTTCGTGCGACGCGCCGCCGCCGCTGGCGCCGACTCAACGAAACCCGTCTGCTAACGAATACCTATATTATCTCCGTGGATTGTTTACACGAAGTGATAATAATTACCATCTGCATCCCAGTCGTCACCCGTGCTTTGCTTCGTGCGTGAAACAGAAGAGTACGTTTACCCTGTTACGATGCCGCCGAAAAAGAAAAGCGGAAGAGATGACACCCAAGGGTCAGAATCGGACACAGACGTGAAGACTGACAGAACAATGGTGGCGTCCACACCGAACGTCACCATGACTGAAGAGATGCTGCAAAACCTGTTCTCCAACTTTACCAGGAGTCAGGTAGAAGCGAACAAAATTCTCATCGAAAGTATCATAGCCAGCAATCAGCAACATATTTCTTCACTACGGGCTGAAACGCCAAGTCAAACGTTTACGCATTCCAGTAATTTTACGAAATGTACCGCACGATTCGACGGCAAGTCAAAGAGCGCCGACGAATTGGAGGCCTTCATCGACGCTATACAAGTGTTCCGCGAGTGCGCCAACATCAGCTGCGAGCATGCTCTGCGCGGCCTACCTATGCTGTTGGTCGGCGAAGCCGCCGTCTGGTGGCAAGGGGTGAAGTCATCGGTCACGTCGTGGGACGACGCGCTCACGCGACTACGGGGCATGTTTGGAGTGCCGCGACCTGCGTATAAAATATTCCGCGACGTATTCGCTAAAGAACAGTGTGATGAAAGATGTGATGTGTTTATAAGTAAAGTGCGCGCGTTATTATCGAAGTTACCTTACGACATCACCGAGGAAATGCGTGTCGATATTGTTTATGGACTGTTAAGTCGTAAAATAAGAAAGCGTGTGCCTCGTGACTCCGTAGACGGGCTGGACAAACTAATAACAAAAGCTAGGTTAGTGGAGGAATCGCTGGCGGAGGTAAGCGCAATTAATAATAATAACCCTTCCGCTGCGCACGGTCGTTCGGGGAAGACCCCGAGTGTTAACCCGCGCATGCCGAATGTTAGTAGTTCCGATACCAATACTGAGGGGCAAAAGCGCATTCGCCCTAAATGCACTTTTTGTAAACTTTTTGGACACACGGTAGATGAATGTCGCAATAAAGCAAATAATTTAAATAAAACTAGTAAAGTAGGTAGTAGTAGTAGTACAGTAAATAATAACGCGACTACCCAACTACGCTGTTATGGGTGTGGTCAGCTGGGGGTCATGCGCTCTAAGTGTGACAAATGTAAGCCCGCGGATAACTCTAGTAAATCGGATTTTTGCTCGACCCATTATACAGATAGCGACGATACGCGGCCGATTATTGAAATAGAGGTTGTAGGCCATAAGGGAGTCGCTATTCTTGACACTGGTGCTACACACTCAATGGCGGGTCAGATGCTCTACGATTTAATGGTGGACGCTGGTGTGCAATTTAACCAGTCAGCGCGCGACTTAACCCTGGCTGATGGGTCGCATCAAGTCTGCAGAATACTCGAGTGCCAAGTGACGGTTACGTTACACGATCGTGAAATACTTACGAACTTCATGGTGTTGCCCGACGCACACACCAGAACACTGCTCGGCAGAGATTTTATCAAAAGTGCTGGACTCCTGTTGGACCTACCGCAGTGCAGCTGGCGATTCAACGACGAGCCATTGAAATGGTATCCGTTCATCACCAGTTTTACATTACCATCCAGCGAGGAAATGGAGCTTATGAAGGCGGATGCTGCTGGTCTGGGACTTAGGGATGATGAGGGGACGAGGTTGACCCCCCCTCAAAGGTCACAACTGAATGCGTTCCTGTTAAAAAGAGCTGACCGGTTCGCTGAAGAGGGCCCCCCTACAGACTTTGCTACTCACCGACTGAAGGTCGATCCCCACCAGGAGCCCATTGCTTCACCGCCGTATAGGATGGCGCCCGGAAAAAAGGCTTTATTGGAAAAGGAATTACAGAAGCTACTGGACGCGGACGTTATAGAGGAATGCGACTCTCCGTGGGCAGCAAACGTGGTGCTCGTGACAAAGAAGGACGGAGGAGTTCGGCTTTGTATAGATTACAGGAAGCTGAATGCCGTCACCGAGCCTGACCGTTACCCACTCCCGCGGATCGAAGATGTCCTCCACGCGGCCAAGAATAGCAACTACATGACGACCTGCGATCTCCGATCTGGTTATTTTCAGGTAAGCGTCGAACCTGACGACCGAGACAAGACTGCGTTCGTGACTCCGCTAGGTTGTTTTCGTTTTAAAAGGATGCCCATGGGTTTGCGTAACTCTGGAGCGACTTTTCAGAGACTTATGGACCGGTTTAAGTCTGGAAGGGATCTGGCAGAAGTACAGCTGTTCACATACCTCGATGACGTCATCATCCTGTCAGAATCATTCTCAAAACACCTAGAAGACTTGAACACAGTATTTGATAGACTTACTATGTATAACTTACGTGTGAACCGCGAAAAGAGTTGCTTCGCTCGCGAGTCGGTTAAATTCTTAGGTCACGTGATCGTACCGGGTGGGGTAAAGGTTGATCCCGATAAGACTACGGCCATCGTCAACATGCCGCCTCCGATGAACGTAAGACACATGAAGACCTTTCTGCAGACATCCAGCTGGTTCCGGCGATTTATACCCAATTACGCTGAAGTTGCCAGACCATTGACAGATCTCCTGAAAAAGGACAGCAAGTGGATATGGACCTCCAGACAGCAAACCGCGTTTGACAGCATCAAGCAGTGGCTGGCGTCCGCTCCGATACTACGTCAAGCCGACGAAACGTTACCGTTCACGTTGAGAACTGACAGTAGCGGCTATTGCCTCGGAGCAGTGCTGATGCAGGGGGAGGGCCCGGAAGAACGCCCTGTCGAGTACGCGAGCCGCTTGCTGAACAGCGCAGAAAGAAATTACAACACCACGGAGAGGGAAGCCTTGGCGGTGGTGTGGGCCGTTTCTAAATTCCGCGGATACATCGAAGGATCAGAGGTTGTGATAAAAAGTGATCACCAACCTCTGCGGTGGCTTATGACCGTGAAGTCACCAAGCGGACGCTTGGCTCGATGGGCCCTCACTCTGCAAGAATATAACCTGCGCATCGAATATACGCCTGGAAAGGCGAATGCCGTGGCTGATACGTTATCTCCGCCACCCCGCACCGATGAACCGGACTGTGACCTGGCTTATGCTCAGGTGGATTTTCCATCAAGGAGCCCCAAGGATGCCCGTGAGAACCAGCTTAAGGACCCAGAGCTGCGTAAAATCGTAGAAGACCTGGAGTCAGCCGACGATCCCTTCAGGGGGAGGAGTTGGTCCGACAAGGGATATGTCATGTCCGACGGTGTATTGTACAGGTATGGACCTGATGATGCTGACGAGGAGTCAGCGTGCCTAGTTGTGCCGGAACACGAACGGGAGAAGGTTCTGGAGGATTACCATAGTGCGCCGACTGCTGGCCACTTTGGAGTGGAGCGGACGTTAGATCGGTTGAAGTCTACGTACTATTGGCCCGGAATGCGCCAGTCCGTTAGCGCATACCTTAAGAAGTGTGTGGAATGCCAAAGGTATAAGGCCGACAATAGGAAACCAGCCGGATTACTGCAGATCCCTGCAACGAATCGCCGCTTTGAAGTTGTCGCAATAGATCTATTTGGCCCACTACCGGAAACCGTTAACAAGAACAAATGGATCCTAATCCTAGAAGATACATGCACCAGATGGGTGGAATTGTTCGCGTTACAAAATGCAACCAGCTCCGACTGCGCGAAGACCCTTATTGCAGAGGTGTTCCTCAGATACGGCGTGCCTAGACGCATCTTGAGTGACAACGGTGTTCAGTTTATCAGCGAGGTGATGCAGCAAGTTTGTCACGTGTTAGGTATTACGCAGTCGCTGACGCCGGTATATCACCCTCAAGCCAATCCGGTAGAGAGGAAAAACCGTGACCTCAAGCCTCAACTTTCCATTCTAGTTGGGAAGGACCACGACACGTGGGATATACATTTACCCGCGATACGTTTCGCAATGAATTCGGCCGTAACCAGCAGCACCGGATACTCACCCGCGTACTTGACGTTCGGACGCGAGATTCGCGCCCCAGCTGACGCGCTGGCTGACATGCGTGCCATCGTGGAGAGCGACAATGCCGTCACAACCTTAACCCCGTACCTGCAGCGCATGTCATCCGTGTTACTCGATGCTCGAGATGTGCATGAGAGGGCGCAAGCCAAGCAGAAACGCTGCGCCGACGAAGGTCGTCGCCCTGCACCCGAGTATACCCCGGGAGACCTCGTACTTTTGAAGACACAAGGCAGTAACGACGCGACTCACGGCCAGACGCCCAAATTCATTCCGCGTCGCGATGGGCCCTATCGTATTAAGGAAGCGGCTAGTGCGACTACTTACGTGCTGGAGAAACTCAGCGACGGACAGGTTCTAGGAAGGTATCACGTCTCTCAGCTGACCCCATTCATTGGCGATATAGCTCCGACACCGGTCAACGAGAAACGCAAGCGTGGTAAGCCTAAGCGTTTTCTCCACTAACCCAGAAGCGAGGGCGCCATTTCTAGGTTAGAGGGGGAGGGTGTAGCGCGCGACATTTTGTCAAAACATCGGGTAGCATTCGGGCGTTCGCCAGCCGCGCGACCGAATGCCTCCGAACGGCGCCGAGGGCGCACGAAGATGGCCAGTCCGCGATGAGCCGCGACGTACGCGCCCACGATTTTATAATTATTGTTGTTTGTTGAGAGTTTTTTTAATTAAGGCATAGTTTGTACGGTCGCCGAACTGATTATTGTACGTCTAGGTTAATTGTACGACCTAACCTGGTCAATATATTGTTTGTGTGCTGAAACCCGTGGCGTTATTGAAACCCCTATTCCACCCCCTGAGATCTGCTGAAGAAGAAGACCCCTCATCGACCACAATACTATTTATTTAGTTCAGTAAGCATATTCGGAGATCGATTTACGATCGGATAAGCACTCTTCAGCAAACAAAAACTATTACTATCGAATGTAGTACCCCAAATCTGAAGTAACCTTTCTCTGTAGGAGGTTGTGTTCATTGGGGTGAATGTTGTCTTAGATATTAATGGTCTAGGGTAGTTTATATAGGGTAATTTAGATATGTTTATTTCAAAGACTCTATTGAACTGTCTTCATGTTCATAATCAAACCGTAACCCTAATCTTTTACGATCCATTTACTGCTTCGCCTGAATATATCGCTCACCTGGTAATATATATCAGTACATCAACGTTTTTCATATTAAGCAACAAGTATCAAAGACCTTATAAATGTGTAAAATTAATTTATGAGTTAATTTAATGATTCATTTCTATCATCTTCATCATAAACCTTTTTATCGTATCACTGTTGTACAGAGAAGGATTGAGGGGCTCAATGGCGAAGTGCAGGATAGTCATTGGTGTCTAAGATATACTTAGAAAGTACATATAACTTAGAAAAGTTACATTGGTACTTGCCTGACCTGGAATCGAACCCGCTCACACTTATACTTGAGAGACGCACACTGATACTTGACGTCGTGGTGGCCTGTGGTTAAAACACAAGCCTCTCAAGTATCCTGTTAAATCAGGCCCTTGATCCAACTGCCTAACGAGAGCCTCAATAGATGTTGGTCGAGCCTCTTGGCTATCAAACCATTGGCTGATACAACAATCGGTACAATGACAGCAGAGTCCCTACGCTGCATCTTCCGGTAAGTGGCCGGCACTCCAGTATCTTACTGCCCCATCGGCCATCGGTTCTACAATCAATGTGCTCCGCCCACAGCCACTTAATTTTAACGACTTGAAGAGCTATGTCGGTGACTTTGGTTCTTAGAATAGAATAGAATACTCTTTATTATGTACACCATATAGATTACAGAACATAAATAAAAATATTTTACAAAGGGTGACACAATGGGCGGTCTTATCGCTAATAGCGATCTTTTTTTTCTGATTCGATCGCGCAGAGAAACTCCGAGCATAGCTCTTTCTATCGCCCTTTTTGTTACCTTGAGCCTTCGTATGAGGCCCAGTGTGAGCGACCACGTTTCATTTCCGTATGTCATTACTGGCAACAAACACTGATCAAAGACTTTATAGTCTTGACACTCTGTGGTATCTTGGACGACGAGAAGATATAGCGTAGCTTCAATTAATCAATCTAAATATATTTAATAAATCGGCTGTTGTTTGCTATCGGTACCAGCAAATGACTCGGAAGCGCTGCTCGCACGTGCGGTATTAGCGCCCTCTGCAGCCAATCTCCTGACTCAGCCTTCTGCTAATGTTTAGTGACAGATGGTAGAACTACAGGGAATTTTCAGGTGACATGTCCTTATTGCGTTAGTAATGATGCATTCATTACAGGAGATCTGAGGAGATATTCTGGTAATATTACGAATTTTTAAAAACACTCGGTAATTTACTTACATTTTGACAAGTTATTGTAATTGTTTTGTCGCCACTAGATTTTGAATTGGCATTCTGCTATCAGATAATTGATAAATCTCCCCTTAGAAAAACTCATGATCAGGCCCGAGTCGATGGCGCGTTGTGTTTCACACGCGCCTCAAAGAGATGTCAGCACATCTTGATGGGGTCCACGAAGACAGATGCCTCCTGGTCAGGATTGCGGATTGGTTAAAAAAGAACCGGTGGTAGGCCATAACATCGGCCGCCGGCAGAAATTACCACCCACCAGACAAAGCCTTGCTGCCAAGCGATTTGTCGTGTTCCGGCATGATGTCTGGTGAAGCCATACGGAGGACGGTTCCGAGCAGTTGTGTTGCGATGTGTGCCGGGTACGATGCGCCTAATGTTGTGGTGTTGGGAGTTTGGTCGTGGAGGGTCTTCAGATCAATTTCCCTTTGGCGCAGCATCGTTGGTCGTGTTGTTGGGTTTAACATAGCATCACCTCGCTCAAATGCCGTCTTTCTTAGGCTCTTAATAAACTAGCGCGCCTGTTAGTGGCCCTGGCGTATACAGGTAAGTGAAGACACACGGGTTTATTTTAGTCAGTAACAGTCTGACACGCTCTTCCGCTCCGCCCGGAGTATTACTGTTATGAAGATTACTACCAATATCGGGTCTTCATGTTTTATAAATAACCTATTTTTTTAAATCTTCAACGGTACGAAGCTCGACCTTCTATAAAATAACAGATATTTGACACAAATACTACGGTATTCCACACCCTAATTACATAAAACATTATTACTACCAGTTTGAATCATTTTGAATTAACTAATTCATTGCTCGATATGTTCAAAAAATGTGTCAGCCCAACAACGGAGATAACGCAATGTATGTTGTTGAACTGTCAAAGTGAAACCCTTTGCTACTGATAATGTGTTACGCAATAACCCAGCTGAACAAGCTTGACTTGGATACAATTTGCAAATATTTGCAATCGCACCTCCAGCGTTGACACACAAACATACAAACAGTAGGGCCACTCTAGCGCGGGGATAGCAAACCTTTTTACATCGACGACCAAATAAAACTTATGTAATTTTGGAATTGCTAGACCCGTCAGGTATTTAATTGGTTACATTAAAATACCATAGCATCAAAATTGAACACACAAAATTATAATGCACTAGCGGCCGCCAGCGTCTTCGTTCGCGTGGAGTTAGTTATGCTCCGCTCCTATTGGTCACAGCGTAATTTCATATAGCCTAAAGCCTTCCTGGATTAATGGGCTATCCAACGCAACAAAAATTTTTCAATTCGGGCCAATAGTTCCTGAGATTAGCGCGTTCAAAAAACTCTTCAGCTTTATATATTAGTATAGATTTATGTACACTGTACAGGTATATAAAAATCCGCTCTAATAATTGTTTCATAATACCATTTATTCCGTTCTCCCAGACATGACTTATAACTTGTCATAATAAAATAATTGTATAAGAATAAAGTACTGAAAATTATCTACATAGAATGTCTCGGTGGCAGGTCATAACATCGGCTGCCGACAGAAGTTACCACCCACCAGACAAAGTCTTGCCGCCAACCGATTCGTCGTGATGTCTGGTGAAGCCGTACGGAGGACGGGTCTGAGCAGTTGTATTGCCGGGTATGATTCGCCAAATGTTGTTGTGTCGGGAGTTTGGTCATGGAGGATCTTCAGATCAATCTCCCTTTTGCGCAGCATCGTTGGTCGTGTTTTTGCGTTTAACATTGCGTCACCTCGCTCAACTGCAGTCATCCTTCCTATTCACTAAGTTTTTTTAGTGAATAGGAAGAAATAATTGAATAATTTTTCAAATCAGACCAGTAGTTCCTGAGATTAGCGTGTTCAAACAAACAAACTCCTCAGCTTTATATATTAGTATAGAAATATAGAAATTAATAAAATTGAAACATTTGTTTGCGATGTCAAAATATCACCCCTTTGCAAAACTTTATGTTTATAATTTGTTTTATTTGAACTATGTGCCTCCCGGTTGCACCAAAAAGGCATAGTTCAGTTGACAGACAACTAATCCTTTTTTTTTGTGGATCGGAAAACCCATTAAATCTTCTCCCGGTCTGGGCGGAGCTGAATGGCGTGTCAGACTTTTACTGACTAAAACCGACCCGTGTCCTTCACTTGCCTGTGCGCTAGTCACGGTTTCTTTTTTAACCAACCCACAACCCTGGCCCGGCAACTAGTGCCTGACGCTGGTTTTCAACTGAAACTGATCTTGGAGGTGAAAAACGGTTTTATACAGCAACGTTACGTGTGTATGCAGTGGTACATAGACAAATATCATAAAATAAAAATGTTTATTGATACAGTAACCTTTGACTTTGCTTATAACTAGGATACATAGCTTGGTTAACTAAAGGTCGTACTAATAATGTAACCCTGACTCCTAAACTAGGTGATCCTGTGACTTAGGAGTCAGTGTTCTGCTGACACTGACATACCAAAAACCATCATAAATTTGTGTCAGATAAAAAACAATATAACCATGCCAAAACATATTGCGTGGTTTCTCATTCTTGTTCAACATTCCAAAGCGTTAGTATTATAGCGTTTCGCTAGCCATATATCGTTTACAAAGGCACTTTCGTAGTGTCTATCTCTATGGACCTAATTATATACAGTAACTTTGTAACTCAACCAGTTTCAGGTTAAGACGCAAGTTCCTCAAACGAAATGCGTTTGAACTAAATAGCATCAACTTACTAACCGGTCCACGCATTATCGGGCTCAATAATTTTCAATTATATTGCTAATCGATTGCTTCATATGTTCGAGAAATTTGTAATGAATTTTTTTGCACTGTCAAAATAAAATCTAGTGCTACTGGTTGTGGCTGACCCAATTACTCTTCCGCTTAAATGTTTTAGTACCTTTCGATGTTGATCGTAAATCGGATGCAACGGCGCTCCTTGTTAAGCGACCGTTCTTGAAATATCAAGTTACTTTGTACAAAAGAAGAATAAAAATGTAAAACAACTTCCACCTTATTACTAAATAAAGTTTAAATTTAGAATCAGGTCTGAATTAAACATCGAGCCTTTTCAGCCAAACCTGAAACTGATACATGTAGGAGGTAAAAATTTTTTTTTTCCGTGGGGGATTCGATACCCGCCACCTACACACACAGCAGCAGTCAGTCGCTTAACAACTGCTATAAAGAAAGAAAGAAAGAAAGACGATATAGGTTGAAAGAGTGACTACCAAGGTGATGAATAATAGAGTAGAGAAAATGTACCATAATAGGGATGTCTCCTGGGTAAAAAAAAAAATTGATTCTATTTAGTCATTCAGATTATACTCGTAGAAAAATATTGGATACGTATATTTTGTTTTATCAAATCAATAAAAATTCACAAATATAAAAGGCATCAAAGATCAGGATTGGTGGCTGGTGACGACACCGCTTGCTAAAAAGTGTAGCGTGCAGTGACGTCACACGAGTTTTCAACGCAGTGTCGTCTTCATTTATTGTTTATATGAAAAAAGAAAAAATACGTGTCTAGTATTTTTTTTTTTTTTGAAAATCTGACTGACGGGCTAATTAGTTTTGATACGATGACGGCTTATAATGAACTTGAAATAATTTACATACATAAGTGAGCACTCTTATTACCGCAAAACACTAACTATTGTCAGGTATTTAGACTAAATACCTTTAAAGACGGCATATTGAAGTAGGTTTTGACGTAACACTAATATAGATATATACCATAATTATGTTGAACAAGTGTATCAGTTTTGAAGTTTTGCGATCTTGAGCACTTTGACGCACTGACAGCTTCCGTGGCGTAGCGGTAGCGAACGCGGCCGCTGCGCAAGTAGGCGCGGTCTGGAATCCCGCGCAGTGCAAATATTTGTATGCTTGAATATGAATATTTGCACTGGTCTGGTCGTGCCTCGGAAACCACGTAAAGCCGTTGGTCCCGGTTGCCATACGAACATCTAACGGCAGTCGTTACGGGTTGTTGGAGCCCTCAAAAAGTCTAACAGTTGGTCTAGCTGCAAAGCTTCGATATCGCCTCCTCGGGTTGTGGAGGTCAGACGGCAGTCGCTTTACTGAAAATATCGAAGTTTAGCCAAAATCAGCAGCTACACTGGTAAAGAGGACCCCGGACTCCAGAGCTGAAAAAGCTTCGGATGCGACTGGGATTCACCTTGAGATGATGATGAATTATGTATATGTATGATTTTAAAATATATTCTTAGAGGTTAAAATTTTGTTATCATGAGCCAGATGATCACCATATTTTGTACGCCTGCTGGCATAACAGCACCGGTTGTTCTAACACCTGTGGCTGTTCTAACACCTGTAGGTACGGTCTGTATTGTGATTTGTATTTCAACCCATAAGGTACAAAAAGACGTATAGTGCTGACCACTAAATTGAATCCAGTACATGATTCTGAACCTCCCAGTGGTGGAATTTTTCGTCGGCTTTAAACTGATTTAAAAAAAAAATACACTGTTTTTTTTCACTTTAAACCGTTCATAATTGCTATACTTTTATAACTCAATAAGATTTTTAAAGTAATAATTAATTAGTTCGCTAATTACACAAAAAGCGCAATGTTAACAAACCTCGAAAAACTATCCAATCAGCTGATTTAATAGAGTTCACCTCAGGGGTCAACGTGATACCTAAAAAAACGTGCGGCGACACGCTTGCAATGTTCAAAGGCCGAGCCGACACTTTTTTTAAACATTGTTATTTCTGTAACCGTTCATTAACGACATAAATGACTATCATAATTTTATTAGTTTCATGTGGTCTAGCCTTTTCGCGAAGTTTGCCTTACGATTTATGATACATCCTGTATACGGACAAATACACAGATTGAGCTAGCCCCAAAGTAAGTTCGAGACCTGTATTATGGGATACTAACTCAACGATACTATATTTATAATAGATACATATATAGATAAACATCCAAGACCCAGGCTAATCAGGAAAAGATCGTTTTCCATCATTACCTGACCGGGGATCAAACCCGAGGCCTCCACGGCGCAGGTAGGCGTGTTGACCGCTGCGCCACGGAGGTCGATAATGAACTACATACATATTGCACATTTTAGGATTACTTAATTTATAAGGTGGCTTTGCAAGCAACAAAACTGTGAGGAATGCATTTTACTATTTTATTAAAATATAAGATAAATAAATATATGACGTGTATAACGAAATGGGCCGGTTAACGGCAACCATAGCCGAAGTATACTATAAATCAAACAAATGTAAACAATTCCAATGATGTATCGCATAGATAGAATAACCATCGGAATTGATTCTATGTAAACAACGAGTAGGTTTACAGATATGAATGGTGAATAACAGGATGCAACTCAAAATTGAAGCATTTGTTTCATTGAGTCTTGCCGCCAAGCGGTTTGTCGTGTTCCGGCATGATGTCTGGTGAAGCCATACGGAGGACAGGTCTGAGTAGTTGTGTTGCGATATGAGCCGGGTACGATGCGCCAAATGTTGTTGTGTTGGGAGTTTGGTCGTGGAGGGTCTTCAGATCAATCTCAATTTGGCGCAGCATCGTTGGTCGTGTTGTTGGGTTTAACGTTGCATCACCTCGCTCAACTACCGTCTTCCTTCCTATTCGCTCAGTTTTTCTGAGTGAATAGGCTCTTAATAAACTAGCGCGCTTTACCATCAACGATCAGGCGCGTGCGCTCCATACAAGCAGAAAAGCTCTGCATACCCTAATAGTTTTCTAAAAAAATATATAATAATTTATATACTACAAACTTAAAACTGAAAGACTTTGTTAATCAGTTAGTGAGAACACTGCCATCTATTGGGCCTAGTGCTAACTACGAAATATCACTGGCCTTCGTCGCGACAGCCGCGCCACTTCTCGTAGCGGCCGTAAGCACAAACAAAATGTGCCTCTTCCATATCTGTCTGTGTATAAAATTATTTTCTTGTGTGCCTAAATTGTTGTGTACGTGTGCGTGAAATTTCATTGACTTTTAAGGGCACGATAAGCACAGCTTCTAATAATGCGACGAATTTAAGAAGTTCAGAAATATAGCATGATTGTTGTTCATTCAAATACCTTTTTATTTTAGCAGCTTATGTTGTTTCAATATTGGTTGTTTTAAGCGGAATTAAATATTCATTTATTTTAGAGTTTTTGGTTTAACACAAAAGAAAGGTTGTCTTTATAAAAAGTATTATGATAATTATATGTGGTTAGCAGGCTGTGTAGTGTGTACACACAAATAAATTGTTTTGTTTCTCGTGTAGGTATATTATTTTAAAACACGGCATTGACAGTTCGTCATTATAAAAACTTAAAAGACCTTAAGTTTTTCAACCTACTTGCTTTTGAATTTCAATACTATACTTTATATTGTAATAATTTTCCTGAAGTTTACAAATTAGCAAAATTTAATAGTTATGATTCCAATGAGTAGTGCATTACGCATATTTATGAAAGATTTGTCTATATTTCCATTTTAAAAGAACTTTTAGCGATTTCACAACGATCTTATATATATTTAATTTTTACAGAGTTATTTAAAAATAGATAGGCGCGTTGATTTAATTTATAGATAGTAAAATATATTTTTTTAGTTTTTTGAGAAATAAATTATTACTTATTTACAGTTCAGTTAGTAATACCATTTCATTGTATTTTGACAGCCTCCATGGCATAGCGGTAGCGAACGCGGCCGCTGCGTAAGGAGGCGCGGGTTCGATCCTCGCGCAGTGTAAATATTTGTATGCATGAATATGAATATTTGCACTGGTCTGGTCGTGCCTCGGAAAGCCCGTTAAGCCGTTGGTTTCGGTTGCCATACGAACATCTAGTGCAGTGGCGTAGCGTGGCTTTTCGCCGCCCGGGGCCGTCCGGAAATCCACCGCCCTTTATTTTAATTATAAATAATTTAAAGTTTTAATATTATATTGAATGGACTTCATGTCCATTATTCACCATATTTGTTGCAAGTCAAAATAAACTACCATGCACTGCTTCAGAAGGAAAATAAAGGGTTTTTCAATAGGGACGCTCGAACTTTGACAGCTCATAGCGGCCATCTTGCTAATACGATAGCTGTCAAATTTGGCATGAATACATATTTAGTCGCGACATTTTACCGTGGAACACTACACGCTTCAACAACGCGTAGAAATGATTAAAATGTATTATTAAAAACAGTACTCTATTCGCCTAACGTTCCGTGCGTTGCGTCCAATTTATGGCGTTTATGGCCGTCCTGCAGAGTCCACAATCAGTCGTTTGATAAATATATTTGAGACAACAGGGTCGGTGATCGATGAAGCAGTTCCTGTACGTCAAAGAAACGCAAGATCGTTGGAGAATATTGTTGCCATACGAGACAGTGTGCGAGAAAACCCCAGACAATCCATTCCGCGTCGTGCGAAAGAACTGGGTCTTTCTGCAACATCAACATGGCGAATTTTGCGCCGAGATTTGGGTTTTCATCCATATAAAGTCCAATTAACTCAAGAGCTAAAACCCAATGACCACAGGCAGCGCCGTGTATTCGCTGGTTGGGCGTTAGAGCATCTGGCAGCTGATCCTGCCTTTTCAAAAAAAAAAATCATCTTCACTGATGAGGCTCATTTCTAGTTAAGCGGCTTTGTTAATAAACAAAATTGCCGGATTTGGTGCGATGAAAATCCGCGGGAGATTCATCAGGTGCCTTTACACTCCGAAAAAGTAACTGTTTGATGTGGATTTTGGTCAGGCGGTATTTTGGCCCATATTTCTTCGAAGATGCGCAAGGAGCCGCACTCACTGTCAATGGCGACCGATATCGGACGATGATAACAATTTTTTTGTGGCCTAAGGTAGCTGGTATAGATCTCACAAACATGTGGTTCCAACAGGATGGCGCCACTTGCTATACAGCACGGGAAACATTAAATTTATTGAAAGAGAAGTTCGAGGGCTTCGTCATCTCGCATGGTGGCGACAACAACTGGCCCCCGAAATCGTGTGACTTAACACCGCTTGATTATTTTCTGTGGGGCTACTTGAAATGTCTAGTATATGCAGATAAACCACAGTCAATTGCTGTCCTAAAGGCCAACATAACTCGCATTCTTCGTGAAATTGAGCCCCATTTATGCGAAGACGTCCTTCAAAATTGGTCCACCAGAACCTTCTACAGCGGAGTCGCTTCGGCCATTTGGCTGATATTATTTTCCACACATAATGTCATTGAATATTCTTTAAAATGTAATAAAAATTGTGGTAATATCACTTAAACAGATTGTTTTATTTCATTTCAATGTTCTAGTGCTCTTAATGAAAAACCCTCTACATCTAAGAGAAGCAATTGCGCAAGACACCCACAGGAAGTTTGATTTTCTTAAACGGCTCAGCTTTATTATGTAACGTTAGCGTTACATAATAAAGCTGAGCATAATAATAACAAGTGTTAAAGTATTTATTTGTCAATTGAGTGTAAATAATATCTTAAATTATACATAGTGCTTATTGAACTTAGAAGGAATAAAATATGTGCTTAATATTATTAAGGGTTGTACCCTAGCTAACCCATACCCAGCGCCACCATATTTTTTTCTTGATTACTCTTGTTATAGACCGAAATTAAAAAAGTGGTTTGAAAAATGTATAAGATGTATCGAAGCTATTTTTTGAAATGGTTTGTTTGAATTCATTTGATATTTGCAGCTAGTTACAGATTTAATTTCTGCTAAAAGTTGTGGTTTTTAGCTAATTTTGAATTTCGAACTTGCTGAATATAATATATACACTGTTTCAAAAGTAGCTTAGATATGGCTTTAACTATTTTCAAACCACTTTTCTTTATTTCGGTCTGTAACAAGAGAAATCACGAAAGATTATCTGTGGCACTAGTTTTAGAGGGTAAGTAAGCTCCTTAAATATTTTTGTTACTATTACTTTAAAAAAAATAGATTAAAAATGTACTCTTCGTGCTTTATTCAAAGAAAATTTTTTACACAATCGTCAATATCAAATTGTATCTCATTTTAAATTGCCAGTATAGCTAGATTTGTTAGCCTCAACGTAGACATAGTCGACCTAAGGTAATTTTTTATCAGCTTAAGTTTAGAAAAGCTTCTCTCACAACTGGCATTGCTGACGGCAGACGTTAAAAAAATTCTCAACATAATTACAATGTTTGGCAAGCCATCTTCAAGTTTGGAGTCAATAATATATTTTAATAGTCCCAGAGAGCCGGACTTCATAAGCTGTTTTTTTAGTCTGGATTCGATGTGATTTGGAATAACTTTTTTTTTTCTTGGTCATGCAATGTTTTTTTCCTTATCCGCCGCCCCCTTTCATATGCCGCCCGGGGCCATGGCCCCCCCGCCCCCCCCCCAAGCTACGCCACTGATCTAGTGGCAGTCGTTACGGGTTGTTGGAGCCCACAAGTCAGACGGCAGTCGCTTCACGGAAAATGTCGAAATTTTGCCAAAATCAGCAATTAGACTGGAAAAGCGGACCCCAGATTCCAAAGCTTTGGATGCGACTGGTATTAACCCTGAGATGATGATTTCATTGTATTCATTTGGGCAAAAAAAAAATACCTAACACCCCACGTATATCATTTATTTGACTTGTTCTTATCATCAATCACATACTTAGATGTTCATTGTAGCCACGCACAAACATCAATTCAATGTTGACATGCGAAAAAGTACGCGACTATGTTAAATTGAAACTACGTCTGCGTTACGTTTTTTAAGTTTTACCATATATAAGCACAGAGATTTGGGTAGTAGGTATATCTATGCATACCTTCAAGAAAATCTCTGTGCACGCCCCTGTCAACGATCGCATCACTGCTTACAATCAGGCGGGATTGGGGTCAAGTGCTAGTTTATAATTATTAAAAAAAAAAAAAATTACTTCATTTAGGCCTCTACCTCGAATATTGCGGGCAGCGGGGCGGCGGCGGCGGCGGCGCGGGAGCGGCACGATCTTATGCGTAAAATGAAACGGACCGATTCTCGAAAACAGTGGCGCGGCAGCGGGCGGGCAGCCAGCCGTGTGCAAAGTATCGCACATTGTATGTATAACGGCGTCTACGCTTATATGTGTGCGTATGTATGTGTGCGTATGTATGTATGCATATGTATGTGTGCATATGTATGTGTGTGTGAGTGTGTTTGTGTGTGTCTCTGGGTGTGTGGTGTAGAGGTAGTTAATATAGCGCCTAGCGCCATTCAATAGCACGCTATTTCCTCGTAGCGCATAGCGCACGCTATGTAGGTGGACATTACGACGCTATGACGCTATGGCGCCATGAATGAAATTGATTGAATGTCATCGCGTCTGAGCGTTGTGGACTACTGACGCCTATTTATGTTTGTTGTCGCAGCACGCTATTTTCATCGCGCGCGATCTTGCTTGTTAGTGTGTACTGTGTGTAAATATTAGTATATCTCTTGCAAACAAACGAAGTGGTGGTTTGCCAATTTGGAACTTTTTTGTAAAGTCCGCAGACGGCAGCAAGGCTGCTATTTGTAATTATTGTCGCCGACAGTTATCCTTTAAAACTACCCGTTTTAAATCTCAATGAAAGCAAAAACATATTTACAGCGTATAATATTCTTTTTAAATTGTTCTAATCTCGAAAACAATTCACCCTTAAGATCTGAAAATGTAAATATGCTAGTATAGCATGCGGTCTGTGTAACGAAGAATGATATGTAATGTAACGTGCTACGAAATCTAGCGTGTTGTAATAATAATTATCGCGCCTGCTGGATGCTCACGTGCTTTCTTATTTACAGCGCGCTATAACATAGCGCATTTAATAGCGCGCTAGAAATTAATAGCTTATAGTCAATAGAGTGCTATTGTTTTATAGCCGTTTTGAACAACTGGTGTGTGTGTATTTGAACTTCTTCACGCTCAAATTTCATACAAACCAGGACTAACGTAATTATACTCGTAGAATATATTTTTATCAGCAAGTATGATTCTACATTATGTTAAGAAAACCCTGTCCGACCCATAAGGATAATAAAGGTTAGGTAAATACATGACCAAATATAATATAAAATTTTACGTAATCATCATAGTACCAATACAAATGAATTTTGAAATAATCTTTTTTTCCCGCGAATTAATTCCAACTTCCCCGAAATTTGGTAATTTTTAAAAAAGTGATAACACCGGTATTATTATGAGCGAATAACGATGCGACTACGTGCCACGTGCCCACACATTTATTAAGTTACCTCTTTTTGCGAAATCATATTTATTTTTTAGGGGGATTTTTTTTAAGTGGATTTTTTTTTAAGTTTAGCCCGGTTTTGTATGAATTAGTAGAATCAGTTATCGATACCTAACAACACCTTCACGGGTCGGACAGGGTTTTCTTAACATACTGTATAATAATAGATACATATACCTACTTACAGTCCGTAGGCACTTATTTTTTTTAATACACTAGGAATTACTCCTGTATCGTGGGTGCGTTTACAAACATTTAAACTCACATACACAAATTGTTGGTCGTATTGTTGGGTTTAACATTGCATCACCTCCCTCAATTGCCGTCTACGTTCCTATTCACTCAGTTTTTTTGAGTGAAAAGGCCCATTAATAATCTAACGCGCTTTACCATCAACGATTGCATCACTGCTTACCAGGCGGGATTGCGGTCAAGCACTAGTTTATAATTGTACAATATGTAACAAAAACCCTGTTGTTCCTTCAACCTACGTTTTATGAATCGGCATACGGACGTAATAAAGCAAGTAATTTATAAAAATTGTTCAACAAAAATAATTAAAATAAATGTTTAATTATTAATATTTATAATCTGTAACTGATTTCTTAGCTCTGCAATTCTGCATGAAGAAACTAGACATAAGTAGAACGTTCCCGCCAATTTATTTAACCTTTTGAACGCCCATCTATACAGTATGTTACGAAAACCCTGTCCGACCCATAAGGATAATAGAGGTTAGGTAAACACATGACCAAATATAATATAAAATTTTACGTATTCATCATAGTACCAATACAAATGAATTTTGAAATAATCTTTTTTTTCAACGAATTAATTCCAATTTCCCCGAAATTTGGTAATTTTTAAAAAGTGAGAACACCGGTATTATTATGAGCGAATAGCGATGCGGCCACGTGCCGCGTGTCCTGCCGCCCGCCCCCCGCGGTCGGCAGGCGAAGGGTGGTCAACGCACATTTAATAAGTTACCTCCTTTTGCGAAATAATATTTATTTTTTTTAGGGGGATTTTTTTTTTAAGTAAAGCCCGGTTTTGTATGCATTAGTAGAATCAGTTATCGATACCTAACAACACCTTCACGGGTCGGACAGGGTTTTCGTAACATACTGTATAATACGCGATGTGTCCTCCAGCGCCACGCTACAAATGTATAACGTATCTATAGTAAAACGCAGGGATGGGATTAATGTCCTATCGACAAATAATATTATACATTTAAATTAATGTTTATTCACCAATTTACGAAGCTAAATAAAACTGTAACCGTATTTTAATATTTTATTTTATTTCATAAAAAAATCAACATGAAAACTTGGATATATTTCCCCATAATAAAGAAAAGAATTATAAATTTATTAGACGTGTGTTCTAGAAGGCACATCCCTATTTGTCTCCAAATATAATCCTTTTACTTCATATCAAGTAGTTGGCGCTCGAGGCACGTCAAAATCCTTACTGATCGACATCCTTATATATAAGGATGTCTATATTTCTATGGTATTTATTTTTATTTTCACTGTGGTCGAGTTACACGTGCATAAACTCATCATTTGTTTCATTTAGTTACTTACAACAAATACAATTAATAGAAGCTAAATACGTGGTTTTCTACATTTTTTAGAGTTCCGTAGCCAAATGGCAAAAAACGGAACCCTTATAGATTCGTCATGTCTGTCTGTCCGTCTGTCCGTCCGTATGTCACAGCCATTTTTTCCGAAACTATAAGAGGTATAACTGTTGAAACTTGGTAGGTAGATGTATTCTGTGAACCGTATTAAGGTATTGATGCAAAAATAGAAATATAATAATAAATATTGGGGACTCCCCATACTCTCAAAACTCAAAATAACGAAAATTGTTTTAAACGAGATCTAGTAAGTAGTTGTTTTTAATACTTCGAAAATCGCTTATTACCGCGTAATCTTTCATACAAATAACTTTAATCCTTTAATTTCATAAATCAATGGTACCTACGTAACCCTTTGTACGTGAGTCCGACACGCACTTGGCAGATTTCTTTTTATTAAAATTACTGTTTTACACAGATGTTACAGACATATTTTTAATGTTGTCGCAAAACACTCGCAATTATTTTTCTGGTTTGTACAAACTAATAGAAAATGGAAGAAAATTCCTGAAACGAAAGTTGACGACTTAACGGAATGTCAAGGCGACGAACTATATCAAAATTCTGATTCAGATTTGAACAAATCGCAATAATTCGTCATATTCACCGTCACATTTTTTTTTTTTTTTTGTAAAAACACGTGCGTCAACTTAAGATGTAAACATTGCACTATACTAAAATGCACAAAGTCACTATGACCTTGAAACCTGTCCGCTTATGACGTCACAGAGTTACTTCTATACACGTCGGTGGCGTATGGGGGGTGACAAATAACTAACTTTGTAGGGATGGGTTTTTCAAACGGTGTTTCACTATCGACAATGATTAGAAAACCTATTTATTCTTGATTAAGGTGAATAAAACCTAGTTTATAGTTTACAATATTTATAAAATATTATTTATTCACGTCATTTTCTTGCAATAATAGTATTTATGATGATTTAGACGAGATGAAATATAGCGAGGTCTTCATCGTGTCCCATCACTGGCTTACTTGATATCAAGTAATTGGCGCTGGGGGCATTAAAATATTTTCTGGCGTTTTTGTTTCTATTGAAAATAAAAGAAATAAGAACTTATTATGTGTGAAAAAGTTAAAAATATGGTTGATAACAGGGCAATTTTCCTTAAAAACAAAATAAAAGGTCTTGTAAAAGTCGTAAATTTATTTTATACTGTGATTACTTCTAATCAAGTAGTGGCGCTGAGGGCACGAAAATCTCGAACTTGTATAGAAGTGATTGGCGTTCAAAAGGTTAACTTATAAAATCAGATATTCTAAAAAAAAATCGAATTTCTCGGTTTTAATAGGTATTTGATTGTGACTCCTCGACTAGTCAATGATTACTGTTTTCTAAATATGACTTCATTAATGATGTGCTTGTAGGTAAAATTATATGTCCCTGAAAGGAACAACAGGGTTTTTGTTACATAGTGTATAGAAAAAGGCTAAACGCGGAGATAATGGTGATGGTGCATCATTCTCCTGCCTTTATCCCAATTTATTAAGGCAACGTAACATGTCTTTTTCTTCCATACTTCTCCATTAGACGTCATTTCGGTAAGATATAAAGAAAATACATTTGAGAGATCCTTGGGCTGCACCGACCGCCTTCAGCTTTTGGGAGTTGAGATTTCCTCGAACCAAAATTTGGGCGGTTCATCGTGTTCAAAGCCTGCTAGGAAACTTGGCGTTTTTGGTAAGGTCCATTCGTGTGTGGAGTACTGCAGCCACATTTGGGCTGGTGCTGCAAAATGCTACCTGGTAACTTTGGGTTCGGTAGAGAGGCGTGCGAAGAGGCTGATTGGTGACGCAGATTTAGTTCAAAACGGACTCCAAAGCCTGGAGCATAGGGGAAGAGTAGCCAGACTATCGGTGTTAGTGTAGTGTAGTGTGCAGACTATAGGATGCATTTTGAGAAGTGTGTGAGTGAATTGCATGACTTAATTCCTCCATCTCCGTTCTATCATCGGACGACCCGTCGAACCGCGAGTATCCACTCTTACGTTGTTGACACCACTACGATCCGGATGAAGCGTTACGCCTCGTCTTTTGTCTGACTTCAATTCAAGTGTCTTCAAGGCTAAAGTGATTAGGCTCTTAATAAACTAGCGCGCTTTACCATCAACGATTTCATCACTGCTTACGATCAGGTGGGATTACGGCCAAGGAATAGTTTATAATCATAAAAAAAAATATAGTTCCTTCTTTTTTGGTTGGGAAGTCATAAAATGACCTTCTTTGCCCGGAGCGGAAGGGCGTGTCAAGACTTTTATTGACTAAAAGCAACCAGTTTTCTTCTCTTGCTTGTGCGCAAGGGGCCCCGGTATCTCTTTGGATCAACCCGCGGCACCCAATAACTCCTTAAGATATTTCTCATCTTACCACACAATAATATTTTTCCTAAAAGAATTTTCGTTCTTACCTTACAATACACATGGCTCAGATGCACCGGTTGCATCAAAATAGGGTCCAACACATATTGCAGCATTTTGTAAAACAATACAACACACCACTTTAAAATATTAATCATTAGAATTCTCACATTTTCTCACACAATGACGTCATAATTTCTTTTAATTCTGGTAACACGGCAACCTGCGCCCGCGCCGAGCTCTCACTAAAATAGGGAATTTTAAAATCCACTTGTGAAATTCCCGTTGAATCCGTATAAAGGTGAGCCACTTCCTAAATATTTACTTTTGTTCAAGGTACAGATTGCTATAATACGGATATTTTAGGTTACGAAGTAAATTCTTCGTAAAGTGAGTATTTTATTTGAATGAACGAATATTGGATTATCGGCATGGTTTAGTATTGCCTCCCAAGGTTTGGCTTGTGGTTTATGTGAAATCGTAACATACCTGTGTTAAAAAAAATATTTTGCAGGTACTGTGATGCTCTCTACAGAAAAGTTATAACTGAAAAATCTTAGAAAAAGGTTAAGATTTGTTATCATTTGTCAAATATCATGAAAATTTTACTTCTTCCTCCGAATATACCTTCGATATAACTACTGCTTATCAACCTATTAAAGTTATCCGTGTGGTACCGGGCACAAGAGAACCAGTCAGCAGCGTTTCTCCTGTGAAACATCAAATTACAGCGATCCCCAACCCGGTTGTCAATCGTGGGGATTGTGGCAATGCCTCCCAATGGAATGAAAGCCTTAGGAGAAGGCTTTTGTCCAGCAATGGATCTCTATAGACTGAGTAGAAGAAAGTTATCCATACTTTTCTTTTCTGGTGCCTTTATTTCTTCTTTTTCTTCAGCCTATGGATGTCCACTGCTGGACAAAGGTCTCCCCCAAGGCTTTCCGCGCTGACCGCTCTTGTGCTGCCCGCATCCATCGGCTTCCCGCGACCTTCACCAGGTCATCGGTCCACCTTGTTGGAGGCCTCCCTACGCTGCGTCTTCCAGTACGTGGCCGCCACTCCAGAACCTTACTGCCCCATCGGCCATCGGTTCTACGAGCAATATGCCCTGCCCACTGCCACAAGTTTATCAACTCGCAGAGCTACGTCGGTGATTTTGGTTCTTCTGCGAATCTCCTCATTTCTGATTCCTCTTTCCATTGCCCTTTGTGTGACTCTGAGCTTTCGTATGAGGCCCATTGTGAGCAACGCCTTTATTAAAATAATAACGAGCGGTGCCTTAATTTAATGTTTTACTTTTATTGGTATAGCTTCAAGGGGATGCAATTACTTGATGTAAAAAAGCAGGATAGTATTTCGCCGATATATTAAAGGTTTACCCATTAGGCGTATTGTGGTTATGAAAATAATGTTTTGTTTTTCAATCACGGTTTGCACATTAAAATGAAACCTAAATTTTCAAGTCTTGAAATGTTTACTACAAATATTGTTTTGTAATAAGATTGCACGTTGTTATGTGAAAAAAAGACAAAATTGTGTTTTTGTGAAGGCAATACAAGTTAGTAGTAAGATATTTTTATTTATATACAAGATTTTTCACATTTATCTTAAATGATGTTTATCATTCACCTGTAAAGTGAAAAAACAACATCTAAAGCCTTTATTTTCGATGTAGATATTTGTTAATTGTGTTAATTTCTTGTGTTATTCACCTGTTCGTATTTTTTCACAGTTGTATTTTACGCTAGTGTAGTGATTTTCTTTACAAATATTTGAGGGAGTCTGTTGTATGGAGGGGTCATATAAGAGACGTGATTTTTATGGATGGAACGACTCGCATTAGCTCGGTTTTTATTAAATTATTTATACTGATTCATCATCATAATCTGCTTCCAATCTAACCAGATCTAGCTAAAATACTAGTACTTTACATGAAGGGACTGTCTATGTGAATTTCACAACCCAATTACTGAGTAATACGATTCGACTTGGTAAGATTGGTTAATAGACTTTCGTGCGAAATTAGTACTATTGATTGTGGATGAAAAATAAAGTTAATGTAACCATACTACACAGTCGCAAACGAATGATTGTCTAATATTTTTTTTTTTTTTTTGTGAACTAGCGCTTGACCCCAATCCCGTCTTATGGTAACCAGTGATGCAATCGTTGATAGTAAATCGCGCTAGTTTATTAAGAGCCTATTCACAAAAAAAAAACTGAGTGAATAGGAAGGAAGATAGCAGTTGAGCGAGGTGATGTAATGTTAAACCTAAAAACATGACCAACGATGCTGCGCCAGAGGAGGATTGATCTGGAGACCATCCACGACCGACACAATAACATTTGACGCATCGTACCCGGCACACATCGCAACACAACTACTCAGACCCATCCACCGTACGCTCAGACCTTCATGCATTTATGGTTCATCTTAACTGTACAGTGGAAGTGTGATAGTAATTTCCATCATACTTACCTATATAACCCTAAAGATGGCCTCGGCATAGTAAAAGCCTCTGACAACGTCGATTTCAATGAACCACTCAGAAATATCGTATTACAACGAACTAATAGGTACATCTAACAAACAAGATAATCAAGGTATGCGTGAAGATCGAACATGCATCAAATGATGTGGCTAGCAAAGCAGTTAGATTATTAAAGGAAAGGGAGTCCAACAAGGTTGCCATCTGTGCCCTCGTCTGTTTACACAAAGGGTCAATTCTCGTAATTTTAACAACGCTTAACGCTCTCAGTCTCAATCTGTCAATATTTCCTGTAATTGCCTTACATTTGCAGAGTAAATAGGCTCTTAATAAACAAGCGCGCTTTATCATCAAAGATTGGGGCGCGATTGCGATCAAGCAATAGTTCAAAAGCATAAAAAAAATAAGCAGAGAATGCGACGATTTTGAACGATTTTATGTTACAGGAATTGGTTTTCTGGTCATCGACAAGGTCCTAAGAACCCTCGAGGAGGAAACTCATTTAACAAAACCCGTTCTATATAAAAAGTAACAAAAAAAGACGTGTGGCACTCGGGGACTGCCGCGGTAAAGCTATTGCATAGCATTTTGTATCAATTTATGCAATTATAATTATTTATTTATTTTATTTATGCAGTATTTCTTTTTCTTTGATATTAATTCAAGTTACACTTTTTGAGCGTGGTGACCGATAAGAAAACAAATTTTTCTTTTATTAAATAAATAAAAAGTACAGTTATCACTCGAGTCAGTAAGCATGTAAAATGAGAAAACTAACATAGAACGATCCGTGTGAGAACTAAACGATCACTATTACACAACAACACTGATACCTTTGAGAAAGCGGACTTCCTCTACAATAGGGGAATTCCTCCGTAAGGTCTGTCTATGCTATTACTTATAATCTCTGTCATTGTGTGCTGTTTCGGTGCAATCGCAAGACCGGCCGGGCACTGAGGGGCAGGCAAGACAGCTATAGTATCCTTATGACTCCACCAACTGGTATTTCGTTGACTCGGAAACGGCGCACAGAGAGCACCACGAAATATACTCAAATACTCCGAGGTTCTTTTTCAATATACCCCACTGTTTTGTCGTGGTGGCCTAGTGGTTAAAACACCAGCCTCTCAAGTATTAGTGCGCGGGTTCGATTCCAGGTCAGGCAAGTACCAATGTGACTTTTCTAAAGTTATATGTACTTTCTAAGTATATCTTGGACACCAATGACTGAAGGCGAAGGAAAACATCTTGAGGAAACCTGGGCTTTATAAGTCTGAAATCGTCGTCATTGAGCAAGCGTGGTGATTACGCTCAATCCTTCTCTGTATGAGAGGAGATCTGTGCCCAGCAGTGGGACGATAAAAAGGTTGTTGATGATGAACGGCGTCGGTGTCGAATTATTTGTTACCAATTTAATATTTTCGAGCTGATCTTTAGTAACATAATCACTTCTGATTGCGTTAACATCTGACCGTAGAATTAATAAATCCTTAAAGCTAAAGTTAAAGTCAAAGCAAACTGGTGGCAATTTGTGAAGGTCATATGCCACAAAAACTGGGATTGTTCGGGATCCGTGATTTTAAACACCGTAATCGTATATTTTAGGTCTTTCTGCTTTTTGTTCTTACGCCTCGATACATGTTTTTGTCTTGTCTTCGTAGAAACAAACAATAACTTTTTTGCCTCATCAATGTCTTCCTCAGAAAAAGCCGACGAGCATATTTTTATTAAACTTTCATTGTTTCGTTTCGGAGATAACAATATTACAACTCGTACACTTAAATGTACTCGTATTAACATTGTTCACCGACATCTTTCTGTAATATTTTATTTAATAAAAACTTCAACTTCAACTCTTGATCTGGTCCCTGTGGATAGATACCACAATTTTGCCAATAACACGTGTAACAAATTATAGAAATTCTTTAAAAAAATATTTCACAATAATGGCGGATATCGCCAATCACAGTTGAAAAAACGGCCGCGTGAGCACTTTTTACTCTATAAAATCACGCGCTTTTATTTAGTAAACAACACTATAAATAATTTAAAAGTCCAATGAAAAATTAGCGTGACATTCATCTTAGCTTTTCCGTTAAAAAAAAAGCTATTTTATAAAAACACTACTAAATTAATTTGAATAAAAGTACTTAATAATTAATTATATGAAAAGTTTTCAAGGTATCCATGACAACGTCGATGACGTCTATGACATATCTCTATAGAAGACCTATTTCAGAGAGCAAATTACTCGCAAGTTTAGCACATCGCGACTATCAGTAACATGGCAAGTGTGTAGAACTGAGTTCTCGCCCTGCAATATGCATGCTCTTTTTGAAAATCTATAAATTGTTTTCAAAAGATGTAGTCGCACGCACACAAACATACCGTGCCGAAGACTGCCGAACTGAAACGACGTTAGACGATGTACGGCCTTCAAGCCACACCTCCGTGCCCGTCGGAGTGGGGAGCGTGAGGTTTTTTCGTTACGGAATTTCTGGATTCGGTCCCCGCGCTCAAGGCCCGCGATAGAAGCTATGCAATAGCTTAAAAAAAATGAATCATGCTCAGCCGAGGCCCTATGGCATTATGTTCTGTTTTTGTAGTTTTAATGTGTATTTATTTTGAAGTAATGTCAATCAATACACTTTTATTTCTTTAAACAGAAAGTCCTATATATCAGGCCAAAATGCCGCATTGTGGTGACCGCAATGGTCATTTTGACGTAGCAAATTTAAAAATAAGAGTTTTGTTACCCATTAGAAAATATAGATTCCTATGACAAGAAACTCATGGATACTGTTTTATTACCGACACGTGACTGTCAACAATACCATATGTTCTGTTACCCCGTCTAAGACCCTCTTATTAAATATATACACAGCAGTAATAATTCATAATGTAGTTCAGATCAATCAAAGTGATTGAATGAGAAACCGATTATTATCAATTATCTGTTAAGTGGACGTTTGTGTGTTATTGCCGTCTTTTGATCTACATAACATAACATTACGCCTGGTTTCGTAAAGGGTTAGGCAGAAAGTGTATCTATTGTACACCTACCCATCGTCAGTTATCTTCAAGCCCCATGTAATAGGAGGCGAGCTTCGGCACTCAAATAGGCATAAATCCAGATTTCGGACTGTCATTTAGAAACACAACCCGTTCTGGAAATAGAACTCAGGACTTCACTAAATTCACAGTCAACTAAAACTAAATTCGTTTCAATTCAAATTATACAGAAAAACGTTATTGAAAATTTATAATACATCTTTATAGTTTAACCTTTTCTATCTATCCCAAAAACGCACAACGCCGTGCTTTTTTTGGGATGGATAAAAAATGCTAAACTCACGTCAGGACACGTGACCTGATCGAAAATTCGTAAGATGCAGGAAGAGTAGAGCGCCGGCGCAGGGTAGCAAAAAATGAAAAATGACATACCTTCTCTTTCTAGTTATCATCAACCTTATTTTTTTATCCTCCCACACTGTGTGCCCACAGGCGCAAGAGAAGGATTCAGCGTAACCGCCACGCTTGCTCAATGCGGGCTCTTTCTATTACGCGGCAAAAATATATGCCTACTGTTTCGAGCGCTTAAGCGAGTGTGTTTATGTGTTTTTAATATATTCTGCTATGCGCATCCACGGATGGTGACTGCTGTTGCCTCGACCGTCAGCAATATACGTTATTTTTTGTTTATGCGAAACCTGAATATAGTTTGTTCAGAATAAGGAACAGAATCGATTCCAATCATTTTTACACCATGTCATATTTTTTCCCAAATACATTTAGAAATTGTAGCAGTTTGGTTACCGAGCGCGCCACGCAGCTTAGCGTAAATCACAGTACTGCGCACGCCCGCGCAACAGCTGACGCCAGAGGCCAACGTACCCCTCGCCCGCCCTAGCGGAGCGTTGACCATATTTTTGTTGGGACAGCCAAGTAGAATAACAAACTCGTAACTTTGTGGTTTTGTATGAAATGTTTTTGGAATTTTGTACATAGATTCTTAACTTAAAAATAAACACGTGTTTCGGGTCTCGCATAAACATAAATAATGTTGTAGTCTATATACTTGTAAAATTCGTGTGTATGAAGTAATAAAGCAAATTGTTTCCTATTTGTAAATATTCCAAAATGCACGTATATTAATGCAAGCTCAAGACATACATTGTAAGAAAGTAGCGTAAGGAAGCGTCATTTTGGCAAGCCGTTCAATTTAAAAGTAATATAAATATGAACACGACTGTACCAATATATTCTCAAAATAGAGCCAACCTTGTACTTGAGTATGTATGAATGCGTCGCAGGCGCAGGGTATAAGATATGAGAGATTTACCGATTTTTTTTCTTTTATTTTTAAATCGCTCGTATCGTTTCTATATGAGAGCAGTAGTGGCTCGGTGAAAACGGACTCGAATTACAAGTAGATATAGGTCGTACGTTTGAAACCAAAATGGGCTGTTTACTTTATGTAAATTATTTCATTACATTGTTCTGAAAACAGGAATGTGCTGACATCTCTTTGAGGCGGACGTGAAACACGACGCGCCGTCGACTCGGGCCTGGTCCTTACCGGGCGGCGAGCTGCCCACTGCTCACCGCCCGCAGGCCCGCGCCTACGGTGGCTGGGAGTTTGGTGTCGTCGCCCGACCAGGGCGCCTCCTGCGGCGGCTAGTGGCGTGAGAGCGCTGGAATTCCCGTTGCCTCACGCACTCCGCCTCCTCCTTTGCCAGCATCACTGCTTCGCAGAAGGAGGTGACGCCCTGCCATGCACTCTGGCTCCGGACCATGGCCTGGACCAGGGTGGGAGAGAGATCGCTCAACTACGCGTCATAGTAACGTCACACAAATTCTTGAATCTTGCAGGCAAAGTTTGCCGTGCAATTAGTATACAGGGTGTATCTGACATGGACGCACAAACGAGTACCATGGAGCCAGTACATGATTCTGAACCCGCCAGTGGTGGAATTTTGCGTTGCCTTTTTCCCGATTTAAAAAAAAAAATTATACGCAGTTTTTTTACTTTAGGCCGTTCATAATTGCTATACTTTTCTAACCCAATATGATTTTAAAGTAAAAATTAATTAATTCGCTAATTACACAAAAAATCGCAATGAGACAAAACCCGATAAACTATCTTATCAGCTGATTTAACAGAGTTCACGTTATACCTACAAACACACGCGGCGGCACGCTTGCAACGTTCAAAGGCCGAGCCGACACTTTTTAAACACTGGGATTTCAGTTACCGCTCATTAACGACATAAATGACTATCATAATTTTATTAGTGGCATGGCATCATGATGTCAGATAAACCCTGTATATAATAAAATGACGAGACATTATAAATTACTGGGGAGCTACCCGCTAGAGATCCCTGTTTCTCAAGCCTTTATAAAACTTTATAGTTTCCAACAGGTTAATAGAGAATGACCCTTCCATAGCAAAAGGCTATAATCCCGCAATATATCTTATTTAGCAGTAATAAATTATTTCTCGTGGTAATTTTTCGTTATCTTAGTCCCTATAAATTACAGATTATCTGGCACGGCTTCTATATAAATTCTCTTCAATGACCAAGACTAAAATAATGATGTATAGCTTTTTTATAGTAGCTACTGTGGGTAAAAAAAAAGCTGAGTGATGTTTGGGGGGAATAGTGTCGCAACTTGCCGAATCATTGAGCTCTCGAATGTCGTATTTTTTTAATCTGTGCTAAATAAATGTAGGTTCTCCTTCATCTACTTTTCTATAGAACTCTTCGGAAAATCAAAATTTAAAATATACAGTATGTTAAGAAAACCCTGTCCGACCCATTAGGATAATAAAGGTTAGGTAAACACATGACCAAATATAATATAAAATTTTACGTAATCATCATAGTACCAATACAAATGAATTTTGAAATAATCTTTTTTTCCCGCGAATTAATTCCAACTTCCCCGAAGTTTGGTAATTTTTTAAAAAGTGACAACACCAATATTATTACAAGCGAATAGCGATGCGACCACGTGCCGCGTGCCCTGCCGCCCGCCCCCCGCGGAAGATCGCAACGCACATTTATTAAGTTACCTCTTTTTGCGAAATAATATTTATTTTTTAGGGGGATTTTTTTTTAAGCTATTGCATAGCTTTTATCGCGGGCCTTGAGCGCGGGGACCGAATCCAGAAATTCCGTAACGAAAAAACCTCACGCTCCCCTTCGTCTAACGTCGTTTCAGTTCGGCAGTCTTCGGCACGATATGTTTGTGTGCGTGCGACTACATCTTTTGAAAACAATTTATAGATTTTCAAAAAGAGCATGCATATTGCAGGGCGCGAACTCAGTTCTACACACTTGCCATGTTACTGATAGTCGCGATGTGCTAAACTTGCGATTAATTTTCTCTCTGAAATAGGTCTTCTATAGAGATATGTCATAGACGTCATCGACGTTGTCATGGCTACCTTAAAAACGTTTCATATAATTAATTATTAAGTACTTTTATTCAAATTAATTTAGTAGTGTTTTTATAAAATAGCTTTTTTTTTAACGGAAAAGCTAAGATGAATGTCACGCTAATTTTTCATTGGACTTTTAAATTATTTATAGTGTTGTTTACTAAATAAAAGCGCGTGATTTTATAGAGTAAAAAGTGCTCACGCGGCCGTTTTTTCAATTGTTGCAAGAATTCAAAAGACTGTCTTTAAATAGTGTTCAGACGATTGCTCAAAGTGTATTAGATTTCATTAGTAATAGAAATTGCATTTCAATAATGACTTTCAACTGCCAAAGTCTGAATAGTCATAAATACGATTTACAAGATTCAGTCACGAGACAAACAAATGTGTTACTTCTTACCGAAACTTGCATGACGCATGATAATCCAATTGAAATACATAATTTTAATTGTATTGTTCAGTTCAAACGAGATACTGTTTCAAAAGGTGGGGTAGCTATTTACCAAAATAAAAATGATATTACTAATATTATGACTCAGAATATTGAAATAAATATTGCACACGTTAGCGATGTTAATGTTAGGCGCTCAGTTGTTGGAGATATTTGTGCGTGCTTATGCAAATTTAGAAATGGCCTACAAATAGTTATGGTAGCAATTTACATTTCTCCGAATCCAAAATTGGACGAGGTAGAGCATTTTATTCATCGCACTTTACTGGAGTACACTGAAGCAGGCTCGAAAATACTTGGTACAAATGGTAATAAATTTCCACTTATCTTGGCTGGCGATTTCAACATTAACTTCGCTGATAAAAAATCAGAGCGGTTGACAACTTTTCTATCAAAAACATTGAATTTGAAAATGAATAATGATCCACAAGAGTCCACAACAAAATATGGGACCACCATTGACGCGGTATTTTCTAGGTATTTAGAGGATATTAAGTCGCAAACTTATGTTTCTTATTTCAGTTATCATAAACCTATAGTTTCAATGATAAATATTCCTGAATAACCAACAGCTACTGTAAGGTAATAAAACCCACATGTATTGTAAAATAATAAAAATATTTTAAATAATATTAACTTTTTATTTATTTAATAAAAGAAAAAATGTTTTCTTATCGGTCACCACGCTCAAAAAGTGTAACTTGAATTAATATCAAAGAAAAAGAAATACTGCATAAATAAAATAAATAAATAATTATAATTGCATAAATTGATACAAAATGCTATGCAATAGCTTTACCGCGGCAGTCCCCGAGTGCCACACGTCTTTTTTTTTATAAGTTTAGCCCGGTATTGTATGCATTAGTAGAATCAGTTATCGATACCTAACAACACCTTCACGGGTCGGACAGGGTTTTCTTAATATACTGTACATCGTTCAAAGGAGTCTCAAGGCAAGGTATTACTGAACCTACCTTAATCAAGACTAAAGCAGGGCTCCAAACTAGACTTTACCAATAATTTTATTGGTAAAGACTATTTTGAAGTTCTACTTATAACTAATTAGAGCTTCAGTCGGTAGCTAGGTCGTGGCTTCGCTTATCAAAAATTATAGCACAGGAATGTCCTACCGAGACAAAAACTATTATACCAAAAAAAAAAACAGGAATTATATAAAAAATAACTAGGTATTTATTTTATATTTTTTTTAAAACGTTGCCCCACATATTAAAACTCACATACACAAACAGCCAGACCCGAAACAACTATTTCGTAGGCCATACAAATATTTGTTCCGTGCGGGAATCGAACCCGCGACACGCAGTGCAGCAGTCGATCGCTCAGCCACTACACCAACCATGTGGGAAATCGCTGGCAAAAACGAATACACATGTCATGGTTATGATGTCTTTGGTTTTTAGGGTTCCGTAGTCAAATGGCAAAAAAGGAACCCTTATAGATTCGTTATGTCTGTCCGTCTGTCCGTCTCTCCGTCTGTCCGTCCGTATGTCACAGCCATTTTTCCGAAACTATAAGAGCCATACTGTTGAAACTTGGTAGGTATTCTGTGAACCGCATTAAGATTTTGATGCAAAAATAATAATATATATTGGTGGCTCCCCCATATGTACTTACTTAAATTTGTTTTTTTCATCAACAACATACGTGTGGGGTATATCTATGGATAGGTCTTCAAAAATGATATCGAGGTTTCTAAAATATTTTTTTTCTAAACCGAATAGTTTGCGTGACAGACGCTTCCAAAGTGGTAAAAAGTTGCCCCCAAATCTAACTTCTAAAAAAGAAAATGAAAAATCTAAAAAAAAAAAACATATGATGTACCTACATTACTATAAAAATTACCAACGAAAATTGTTTTGAACGAGATCTAGTCAGTAGTTTTTTTTTAATGCCTCCTAAAACGTAAAACAATTATTACCGCATAATCTTTCAAACAAGTAACTTAAATCCTTTAATTTCATAAATCAATGGTACGGAACCCTTTGTGCGAGAGTCCGACACGCACTTGGCCGGTTTTTATATCGTCTATAACGTTAAGATAAACCATCAGAACGTAAACTCTTAAGCTTATAACTTGTTCGATTCACCATTAAAACGTAAAAATGTTCGCTAGAATTAGAACATACCTAAGTTTTTATCAGATAGCTACCGGATTAACTTTTTTTCATCAACTGGAGGAGAAGACAGAACTATGTGATCATTAATTTATTCATTCACTAGCTTTCCGCCGCGGCTTCGCCCGCGTAGACTTCGGTTATATCGCGCTTTTTAGATTTCCCTCGGGAATATCAAACTTTTCCGGGATAAAAAGTACCCTATTATTAAATTCGGACTTGTAACTTTACGTCTGCAAAATTTTAAAGCAACCGGTTCAGTAGTTACGGCCTGAAGGCGGAGTAAACAAACAAACAAACTCACTTTCCCATTTATAATATCAGTAAAGATTTCAGCCTAGGCCTCCCGCAAGGATCCCCACGACGACCGATCCTGCGTTTCCCGCATCCAGCGGTTTCCTGCTTCCGACCTGTCGGCCCCACCGGGCATCGGTCCTACGGGCAATATGCCCAGCCCACCGCCACTTAAGTGATGCAATTCTTCGGGCTATGTCGGTCTATGTGATCGTTAGTTCCGAATACGGTCACGCGTTGCAACTATCAAACACAAAGATGTGTGATCTTAAATTGAAATTTAAAAAAAAAAAATTGTGTGACCTTTTCACCAATGCTTATAAATCAGCCATACACGACACTGTAAAAGCTACATACTTCCAACATTTTCTATTGAACTATTAACATTCCACTCCGTGCCCTACATTTTTATTGCAATACTCTACACATAAAATTGAAACATATAAAAAAGGTTTCTGGAAAAAAAGCGTGAAATAAGTTACAGAAGTTCCGTTCCACGCAAAAATTTATTTACCTAAACAGCTCACAAACATTTACCCTATTCTGTATTATGACTAAAAACAAATCAATGCTAGCAAATTGACTACTAGAAAAATAATTACGTGTATAACATCTTATTTGCATAAGCGTTCTTCGTTTGCAATGAACACCCTAATTGGGTTATATCCTAATTTAAAAAAAAAATATTTTCATCATATATGTAGATTTATAAAGAATATTGAACACGTATTTTTTATTTTTTCTTTCATTCAAATACTTAGGAAGATAAATTGATTTGAAATGTCGCATGACGTAATTAGCCCCGAGTCCGTAAATTTAATACGCTATATCTCAGTAGTTTTTTTTATTATCCAGAAGACTGTCTAAGTATTTTTTTTGATTTTCATACCTTGGATACATCCCTATTGTCTAACACACTATTACTACCAATATTAAAATCATTTTAAAGCATTATGCTAATCCATTGCTCCATATGTACGAATAATGTGTCTGCTCAATAATGTAAATCACGCAGTGGTGCTATCCAATTGTCAAAATGAAACCCATTGCTACTAGTATGTTACGTAATTAAACCTATGGACTATATTCCATGCAGAATAAGATTAAACATTTTAAAAATCCTTTCTACAGTTCGTGCAACTAATTTTGACTTCTATTTCGTTGGTCGCATGACAAACGGCAGCTGCAGTAAATAGTTGGTATTGTAATCACTTTTTTGCTTTTAATGGCATCCAATGGCATGCATATGGAACAGATGTAAAAATAGTTTGAATGGGATGTAGAAAAGGTTTTTTAAATTTCGAATTTTATTTTTATATCATTCGAAATTCGAAATATAGGCAGATGGTGATGCCTCTTTGATTTACTGACTTACTAGTAGTTCAGAAAGTACCAGTAGCTGCAACATATTTTATGGCAACAGCAGACGTGCTGAAAGCCTTCTGATACGTTGGATATCAGTGTTCCATAGTGGTATAACCTTGATACAACATTATTTTATTGCTATGCGTCAATCCTATATGTATTATTGATCATAACGTCAGTTCTATTTTTTTTTTTTGCGTTACGTTGATGGATTGTGTCGGCGTGTTGTAGTCACTTCAATATTTATTTAAAATTACATAAATATTTGAAAGATATCTCTTTCGAACTACTCGCGGCCCTTGAAGACATCGGCCTTCGAGCATTTGACCCTTATGTTTGCCCTTGGTATCCCGTGGCCCCTTGCGCACAGGTAACACGGAACACGGGTTGGTTTCAGTCAGTAAAAGTCTTACACGCCCTGGAGAGGTCATTTCATGATCTCTCTTCAGAAAAAAAAAGGGGGTCAAAACGTTGTCGGCAGTTACAGCTTTTTGCGGTTAAGTACCTAAAGTTAGCTGTCAGCCCGTCCGTCCGCCTCTCACAGAGCTGTATGAAATTTTTTCAGTGTATGTATACCCGCATTGAACAAGCGTGGTCATTACGCTCAATCATTCTCTGTATGAGAGGAGACCTGTGCCCAACAGTGGGATGATAAAAAAGTTGAGATGATGATGATGTATACTGCTGCAACCGGTATAACAACAAAATAAAGGAAGAAGTTGAAGGACCTCCTTTTTCAATTTACATTTAGTTTTTTGTGTGTTTTTATAAAAATTTAGTTTCAAATATAGTAAGGTGGAAAAAGACAATTTCAATTCGACCTTGACCGCTTTTTTTAAAATGGATGATATATGTATAAACAAATATATACATAAATATGAGGAAGTTTGTAACGCCATTTACTAGATAGGTATACAGAGTGATACGATAATAAATGAAAACACGAACAATGCTGGTTCATAGGAATAATCCTAAACTATAGAAAGAAACCTAGCATCTAAAATAAAAAAGTGAAAATTTCAAGCAAACTAAATCGTATAAATTGGAAACGGAATAGAACATCCTTTAAAAATATTGCTTTACTGACCTCCGATCGGCGACAGAGCGATCCTGTATAGACTTGCTTTTTTCGCGCCATTATTGTTAAAATTTGGTACCGCAGGATGCGGCGGTCATTAACCTCTAAGCGCTTCCTTTTCAACATGTAAATCATGTAGAAAATGTGAAAAATGAAAAATAATTTCCTGTGGCTAATGGACTAATGGACATATTTATATGATTTTTTTTGGGTAGACTGAGAATGTGTCGAGGTACACGATGTTTAATTTATTGTCGTATTGTCAGTACCATAAATATAATAAAAAACATTCCTAGAAGTAATGAAATAAATAAATTCTCTTTTCTCCTTCTATCTTTTATAAGACGTTGCCCCACACTAGGAAGTACCTACTCCCGTATCCTGGGTGAATAAATTCATGAATTATATTTAATTCATCGTAGGGTGGGGAAACTATTCCTAGATTATTCCAAAAATCTGACAATCAATCTGTCCAATAGTTATAATAGCGTAACCCAGTAACTGACTAAACCAGTAACAAGGTCATCATCATGAGATCCAGTACACACCGGTTGTTTCAACAAAATTTTTAACTATTTGTAGTTCATTCAATGCCCGGCCTGTTCTAAATAAACATATTGAATGTAAACAACTCGGGCAACTTCTCGATAAGTGATCCGGTATTAATTTGATATTGGTGAATTATTTATTTATTAGTTTTTCTTCGAGTGAAGTTTGGTGAACCACGATGGTTTTCTAAAGTTATAGAAATGTTTACTGTTTGAATAGCAATTTATTCTGTCGATCTTAAAAACAAGAATATAAATAAAGACTATAATATCGTTCTTTTGTAATTCAAACGATTATCGACTCATCACAACAAAAAACATGTTTCGATAACCGTCAGAACTTTGGTAAAAATTCCCATAGTTCGGAAAAAAAAACTACGGAAACCAGAGTTCTAAAATAGGAGACGGTTAGCGAAACATGCCATTGTTATTAAAGTAAATGGTTTTTCAATAGGGACGCTCAACTTTGACAGCGCATAGCGGCCATCTTGGTAATGCGATAGCTGTCAAATTTGGCATGAATACATATTTAGTCGTGTCATTTAAGCATGGAACGCTACACGCTTCAACAACGCGTAAAAATGTATTATCAAAAGCAGTGCTCTATTCGCCTAACGTTCCGTGCGTTGCAATGGCGACCGATATCGGGCGATAACAATTTTTTTGTGGCCTAGGGTTGGTGGTATGGATCTTACAAACATGTGGTACCCTTGCCATACACCACGGGAAACATTAAATTTACTAAAAGAGAAGTTCGAGGGCTTTGTCATCTCACGTGGTGGCGACATCAACTGACCCCCGAGATCGTGTGACTTAACACCGCTCGATTATTTTCTGTGGGGCTACGTGAAATCCTTAGTGTATGCAGATAAACCACAGTCCATTGCTGCCCTAAAGGCCAACATAACTCGCGTTTTTCGTGAAATTGAGCCCCATTTATGCGAAGACGTCCTTCAAAATTGGTCCACCAGAATACACCATCTACAGCGAAGTCGCGGTGGCCATGTGGCTGATATTATTTTCCACACACATTGTCATTGAATATTCTTTAAAATGTAATAAAAATTGTGGGAATATCACTTAAACAGATTGTTTTATTTCATTTCAATGTACGAGCGCTCTTAATGAATAACCCTGTACTTATACTGTGTTATTCATAAAAAATTCGTTAATCACTCATTAGCGACTATTTAGCTAACCATTTAGTTAGCTCTTAATCAATGCTTAACTTTTCTTTATTCATAAAAGCTAGTTAGCAGATGATTAGTAGCGATACGAAGTAGAGGTGAAACTATGCTTTCGGCACAGATTATAATCAAAATAGTTGACTAAAAACGGAATATTTAGAAAAAAACTTGTCAAAACTACGATTTTTTATCTGTCGTGTTTGGCAGAAAAATGTCAGAAATTTCATCGGACAATTTGAATATAAATAAAATGATTTATTACAATTAAATAATTGTATTTGTGATGATAGTAGTGAAAGTAAAAAACTCCCAATAATATTATAGTAAACAGAAAAAGGTATTTATCTCTGTATTTATATGTAATTACTAATCTAAACTGACGAAATTAATGTTAAAGCAGTAGCCGATAGTAACTGTGTATTTTCCTGCTCTATAGGTATGCTTGTATACATCCAATTGCTATTTAAGAAATTTAAGTGAGTTCTTGTGAATATATTACATTACTTCCTACTGCTTTTGTACTGCTTTTTACAGTATTATTATACTTGTTTACAGGCACACGTTTTATTGCTATAAACGAAGCCACTATTAGCACCTAGCAGCAATATTATTCAACCTCGTAATGACGGCGAAGAAGACCATGCTGAGTGAAAAAGATGAGGAATGAGGGTCGCGTGAGTCAAGAATGGCTCTCATGCTTATGGAAGAAAAGTATTCGAAAACAAAAACAATGAATTATTTTTATAACAAAAATGTAAACAGTTTTATTGCGTATCAAAATAAAATATTCCTAAAAAATGTTTTATTATTTGTGTATTGCTGCCACAACATGACTTTTTGTAGTCCTGTGCCTTAGATATGACATAAGAAAACACAAGGAAACATAACTGCTTTTATAAACCAGTGCCTGACCGCAATCCCGCCTCATGGCAAGCAGTGATGCAATCGTTGATGGTAAAGCGCGCTAGTTTATTAAGAGCCTATTCACTTAAAAAAACTGAGTGAATAGGAAGGAAGACGGCAGTTGAGCGAGGTGATGCAATGTTAAACCCAACAACACGACCAACGATGCTGCGCCAGAGGGAGATTGATCTGGAGACCCTCCAGGACCAAACTCCTGACACAACAACATTTGGCGCATCGTACCCGGCACACTTTGCAACACAACTGCTCAGGCCCATCCTCCGCACGGCTTCACCAGTCATACGGAACACGACGAATCGCTTGGCGACAAGACTTTGTCCGGTGGATGATAACTTCTGCCGGCAGCCGATGTTATAGCCCACTACCGAATAAAGCTTTAAAAAAATTTCAAAGCTATTAATATAACTTTACTAAGTACGTCGTTTCGGAAATTCAAAAAAAAGTTTTCAACATCCATATTTACACACTATTCGATATTATAAACAAAATAACTTCGAAGCATAATGATCATATTAAATCAATCAGCTGATTCAAATAAAATCCGCCATATTGTTGCCTCTAACCATCCTCTTAACAGCGGTCCGGTGATGTTTAATTTTGACAGCTACTAATCAATTGCTTAGCATCCTCTTAACGTTAAACAGCTTTTATGAATAAGAATTTTGCTAATCAGTTGCTTAGCAATTGATTAAAGTTTTATGAATAAGACTGATAGTTATTAAACCTAAGTTTAAATGTTATCCAAAATATATTCGTTCGTTAAACACTTAAGAGCTATCAGTCGCCTCACACAGCCTCATTCACAATCGCACTAATTGCATGGCATTACCTCAACTGCCAAATCCATCATGACGCAGCTCTATTTACTGCAATCATAACACCTTAAGACTGCTTCTTTGGCCACCACCACTATCTACAACTCTTAAACGGAGTTGTTACCAGTGGGCCGCCGCTGCTTTCACAGCAATATGGATACTCATCTTGCACCTTTAAGACACTCTTAAGGAAAGTCTCGTGTTTGGAAGTAAAGGAATAAGGAGTGATGTTGTTGACTAAGGGAGGATTCTCCGACCAGACGCAAGCGACGCATCCATTCCAGGATTCCAGACGTAATTATGTACACGTGGACTATTTTCTAGACTAATCGTGGACTAATCTACCGCGCGGGCCCAATGTATGTTGGTAGATGTCAGATGTCCTCGAATTTTTGGGTAATACCCTACCCAGGAGCTGTATTCGGGAGGCCCTGAAATACCATCGGGTGCCTCCCTACCTCCGCCGTACTTTAGGGGTAAGTCTGGAGGGTAGATTTTTTTAAAGCATTTACCGCTATTGCTAACCTAACACTAACCTATTGTACAAAAAAACTTTTATGAGATAAGATACGCGTAAATGAATTCGCTTAGTAAAACCCAGCCTTAACAAATGACAAGGCTGTCGAGTGTCGATACCAAAGGAAAAACATGAGCAATTCTATGGCGTCGTAAAAAACCCATAAAAAGCCACGGTCATGCTCAAGTGGCGGGAATAAATAAATTTTATATACTGCCATCAAATCGTTAAAATCATCCTTGTAATGTATTGGTAGGCACTGAATAATAATTGATGGAAAGTTCAGATTTAAAATATGGCGAAAATGACCTCCAAGGGTTTCGAATGTGACTTTGGAGGGGTTCAGACGACAGTAGAATATCTATACATTTATTAGCACATTAAAAATTACGAATTTTTAATTTAGTCTTTCTACCATGGCGATAGGGTAGAAATTACAGCATGCTACCAGCTACAATCCTGACTTTTGCTTCGATTACAATCAACAGCTGTCAGTATATTCAGTAAAAATAACACATTATCATATCTGTCGAAGTGAGCTTAAACAAAGCTGACATTTCATGTAATATCATCCGATAAAATGGCTGATGAATGATCGGGATTGACACTATTGACGACGATTTTAGGCTAACATCTAAGTTTTTTCGGTGAGATTTTTTACGGAATAGGCAGGTCATACACAATGCATATGCCGGTTGCAAGTACCACGCACCCCACTTTCTTCGTCAATGTTTGTGTAACAAATACAATGCGTAATTGGTGCGCTCCAACCGTGGCCCTGGCCGTCGCACAGGCAAGTGAAGAAACACGGGTGAGTTTTAGTCAGTAAAAGTCTGACACGCCTTTCCGCTCCGCAACAAGAAAAGGGTCTTAAGCATGATTGTGAGTCGCCTAAACTGGGTGTACTTGTATCACTGTTGTCCCGTCTCCCATGGGATGTCGCGATGGTGATCAACATTTATTTGTGTCTGTGCTCACTAATATTATAGTCGTAAGTATTTTTAACTATCTTGTTGAGTCTTTGTTACTTGAATAAAGAAAATTCTATTCTATATACGGACGACAGCATCACAGCAGGTCAAGCTAACCGAAAATGCCAAATATTCCCCATGAAACTTGTGCCTTAGTGGTTTAGAGATAAGGTTGTAAATTTAATGCAGTTCTGTTGTCTGTACGTGTAGAGCGTCCCCTCTCTGTGTTTCCACTCACATCTTATTCTTCTTCTTCAGCCTATAGAGGTCCACTGCTGGACATAGGCCTTCCACGATGACCGGTTCTGTGCTGCCCGCATCCATCGACTTCCCGCGACCTTCACCAGGTCAACGGTCCACCTTGTTGGGGGCCTCCCAACGCTGCGTATTCCAGTACGTGGCTGCCACTCTAGAACCTTACTGCCCCATCGGCCATCGGATATACGAGCAATGTGCCCTGCCCACTGCCACTTAATTTTAGCGACTCGAAGAGCTATGTCGGTAACTTTGGTTCTTCTGCGAATCTCCTCATTTCTGATTCGATCGCGCAGAGAAACCCCGAGCACAGCTCTTTCCATCGATCTTTGCGTGACTCTGAGCCTTCGTATGAGGCCCATTGTAAGCGACCACGTTTCGGTACCCTAAGTCATCACTGGCTAGACACACTGGTCAAAGACTTTAGTCTTGAGACACTGTGGTATCTTGGGCGACGAGAAGATGTAGCGTGCTTTCCGGACGCTGCCCAGCCAAGCTGGATTCGACGAGACACTTCTTTCTCGATGTTGGACCTACCTAGTTGGAATGTTTGTCTCAGGTATATATACTCGTCAACAAGTTCGAGTGCAGAGCAACCAACTAGAATTGGAGTGGGTGCCACTCACATCTGCCTCCTTTTAACCTTTTGTTCGTAGTCTTCATTCAGAATGTTTTTTTTTATAATAATTATAAACTAGCGCTTGACCGCAATCCCGCCTGATGGTAAGCAGTGCTGCGATCGCTGACGGTAAAGCGCGCTAGTTTATTAAGAGCCTATTCACTCAGAAAAACTGAGTGAATAGGAAGGAAGACAGCAGTTGAGCGAGGTGAAGACCCTCCACGACCAACCTCCCAACACAACAACATTAGGCGCATCGTACCCGGCACACATCGCAACACAACTGCTCAGACCCGTCCTCCGTACGGCTTCACCAGACATCATATCGGAACACGACAAATCGCTTGGCGGCAAGGCTTTGTCTGGTGGGTGGTAACTTCTGCCGGCGGCCGATGTTATGGCTTACCACCGAGAAAATAAATGACAGCTATGTGTACCAAATAGCTGTCATGTAGTACTGATATTTCATAATCTTTATACCAAATCCATATTATCTTAGAGAAACCAACTCACAGATAACAGAACCAGCTACAACTTTATAGATATTCATAGACAAACAACTCTATTAAATTGCCACGCATGCTCTATAAATACCAGAAGAATATTTACATATACAGTATGTTAAGAAAACCCTGTCCGACCCGTGAAGGTGTTGTTAGGTATCGATAACTAAAATTCTACTAATGGATACAAAACCGGGCTAAACTTAAAAAAATATCCCCCTAAAAAAATTAATATTATTTAGCAAAAAGAGGTAACTTAATAAAAGTGCGACAAGCACCCTGCCGCGGGCGGCGGGCGGCAGGGTACGCGGCACGTGGTCACATCGCGCTATTCGCTCATAATAATACCGGTGTTGTCACTTTTTTAAAAATTACCAAATTTCGGGGAAGTTGGAATTAATTCGCGGGAAAAAAAGATTATTTCAAAATTCATTTGTATTGGTACTTTGATGAATACGTAAAATTTTATATTATATTTGGTCATGTGTTTGCCTAACCTTTATTATCCTTATGGGTCGGACAGGATTTTCTTAACATATTGTATAGTACAGTTTTTTTTTTTAAGTTTAGCCCGGTTTTGTATGCATTAGTAGAATCATTTATCGATACCTAACAACACCTTCACGGGTCGGACAGGGTTTTCTTAACATACTGTATACTCTATTTAGACAAATAGAACGTATCCACAGATCATGCGCTAATAACTATCTGGTGTCTATAATTAAATGATATTAAAACAAATTGCTTTTAGTGGTTAAGGAGGCGTGAGGATCAGGGTTTAAAGTCAATTCATACTCTATAGAAAAGGGAGAACCCTGTTCAACCGCGTGTTGTGAAGGTTGATGGCGGGAAGTTGCATGAATGATAATTCCGCAGTAAAATTTGCTTGCGAGATTCAGGATTTTCGTGACGTCAGTACGACGCTTTGTTCGCATGTAATGTTATATGAAATTCATTAAACATGGAGGCAGAAATTAAATTAACTACCAATATTGCTTAAAGTTAAATAAATTTATTGTTGTATAAATATAGATGAATGTTACTTTTAATAAAATTAAACATGGAAATACAAATGAAAGCTTACTAATGTTTACCTAACAATATTAATCAGTTTGTTAGACGTTTTGATGATAATAAACAAAAACACCAGCCAAGTGCGTGTCGGACTCACGCACAAAGGGTTCCGTACCATTGATTTACGAAATTAAAGGATTTAAGTTATTTGTATGAAAGATTACGCGGTAATAAACTGTTTACAATTTACGAGGTATAAAAAAAAAAACTACGTATTAGTTCTCGTTCAAAACAATTTTCGTTGGTAGTTTTTATAGTAATGTACATCATATGTTTTTTTAGATATTTTAGAAGTTAGGGGGGGGGGGGGCAATTCTTTTCCACTTTGGAAGCGTCTGTCACGCAAACTATTCGGTTTAGAAAAAAAAAATTTTAGAAACCTCAATATCAGTTTTGAAGACCTATCCACATATGTGTTTGTTGAAATTTTTTTTTTAGTTTCAGTTCAAAGTATGGGGAGCCCCCAATATTTATTATTATTTTTTTATTTTTGCATCAAAATCTTAATGCGGTTCATAGAATACATCTACCTACCAAGTTTCAAAAGCATAGCTGTTATAGTTTCGGAAAAAATGGCTGTAACATACGGACGGACAGACGGACAGAAAGATAGACATGACGAATCTATAAGGGTTCCGTTTTTTGCCATTTGGCTACGGAACCCTACAAACACACCAAATTTTCCAAATTGTGTGTAGGTAAGTGAAAAAAACTGAGAAACTAAAACTAAAATATTCTTTTGAGTTTTTCTCTTGTATCATTACTGTTTATTAATAACAGTCTTTATTCATGAATAATATGAGACAACTTGTCTCATAGATGTCTCAAAGACATATGTATTTATTATAATTAATCTACGTAGTTGTTTCAGACAACTAGCTATAGCTACATAGATTAATTGAAGAAGTTCGAAGTCGGTTCAACATAACACAGAAGTCTTGTACTTCGAAATAAGTAATTACGTCGCCACTTCAGTAAATGGGTCGCGGAACAGGGACTGTTCTTAATAAACTAAATTAGTACTTAGTTAACTTACATGTGCTATTTTACTTACAGCCTCCATGGCGTAGCGGTAGCGAACGCGGCCGCTGGGCAGGGAGGCGCGGTTTCGATAATCGCGCAGTGCAAATATTCGTATGCATGAATATCAATATTTTCACTGGTCTGGTCGTGCCTCGGAAAGCACGTAAAGCCGTTGGTCCCGGTTGCCATACGAACATCTAATGGCAGTCGTTACGGGTTGTTGGAGCCCTCAAAAGTACAACAATTGGTTTAACTGCAAAGCTTCGATATCGCCTTCGGGTTGTGGAGGTCAGACGGCAGTCGCTTCACGGAACATATCGAAGTTTAGCCAAAATCAGAAGTTAGTCTGGTAAAGCGGACCCCAGACTTCAAAGTTGAAAAAGCTTTGGATGCTACTGGGATTAACGCTGAGATGACGATGATGATGAGTACTTATTTACATGGTCATACTACGTTGGTTACCCTCAAGAACTTCAAAAGCATCATACCAATAAGTAACTACAAAACCCACACACGTACCTACCCACTCTACTTATTAAATCCTGCCTTTGACTGCTGGTCGGTCAATGAGTACAAAATGAAAAACTGCTCTGAACTGCTCGTCCGACCGTAAATTAAATTGTACGGCATTCGGTTGCATGCACCCATATATTTCTTAGATTAAATTCTTCTTAAGCCAGCAATGCATTATGGAGTTTTATAAGAAGCTAAACCTTGCAGGACCAGAAGCTTGTTTCAAAGTATTTCCGAGCCACTTTGTGATATACTGTATAAAACTAATAATAAGTAACATTTATTTTGAGTTAGAGTGTCCAGGCATAATCTGCGTCATGGTTTGAGCGTACTTACCTTTTTTTTCATTTTTTTTTTCCGGGGTTGAAATCCTCATAGGATGTCCGCCGCCCTGGGGTGGGCGACGGAGTCTGTCAGACTATTACTAACTAAAACCACCCCGGTGTGTCTTCTATCACGAGCGCATGTGGGGCCGCGGGAGTCTAAATTCTTCCACGGCCCCACACCATCGTGCTGACCCTGTCTGTCCGGGCCTCGTCTCCTGCACGGGGTAGTGGGGTGTTAAACTACCCCGTGCATCGCCTCAGAGGCGCGCGCCGACACTCGCGTCGGGATGGTTTGAGCGTACCTACCCAAACAAAAATGTATTAGGTTAACGACAAAAAAATGTTATTTAAAAATGCAGTAAGAAAATGCCAATGAAATTGAGTAAAAGCCAACTTCTTAGAAAACATAATACAGTGAGCTGCGTCTACGCTAGGCGACCCGGGCACAAAGTGGTGCACAGCGTTTTCATTTGAGTCTGAAATCCGTTTACGCTACTCGTTTTCGTGCTCCGTTCATTCTCAGAGGCAACACTCCTCTTGCCTTGTATTACGCGGCTATAGAATTTAAAATTCAAGTTAACAACTGCCGATGAATTCTGTATTTAACTCTCATGTACAGTTAAGTGTAGTGTGTCGTTAGTGTCAATTCGTAGTGTCAGTTAAAAGGACAGCTCACTCCACGCCAACTTCACCTAATATTTCGCGGTGAGATGGTAACAGATGAGAGACGATAACCTTGTGACTACCACAGAAAAAAATAACTGACTTCCAAAAAAACACTACAAAGTGAAAAATAACTAATTTCTAATATAATCTTCATGGTCATGGTGTCTTTGATTTTGGTATATTATTGGTTTTTGCCACCGACTCTTCAATATAATTGAATTAAATCCAAACACAAGGTAGCTACTGTAAACCGTTGAGGAGTTCCCTGAAGCGACCTTTGTCTTGATCATCAGCCTCTTAATGACAGTCACATCCCATCTAGGTCTATGGGCCTTATCAATTCTACAAGCATAAACACAAGGTAGCTGTGTGTGAATCGTTGAGCAGTTCCCTCGCCAATCTCCCGGCTCCATCATCAGATAAATAAATATATACGGACAAATCACACAAATTGAGCTAGCCCCAAAGTAAGTTCGAGACTTGTGTTATGGGATACTAACTCAACGATACTACTATTTATAATAGATACAATAGATAAACATCCAAGACCCAGATCTACTCCAGACATTTATTAAATTGTAGTGCTTTAAAATACCAAATGAAAAAACTTACAAATGCACTAATCGCCCCTACATTATTTGTAAGTTCCCCTTGTTTTCTCTGGTCTTTCACCTTTAAACCCTGATGTCTTATTATGGGAAACATCTTCTTTCTAACAAAAAAGAATGATCAAAATCGGTTCATAAACGACGAACTTATCCGTGAACAAACATAAAAAAAACATATAAGTATACGGTCGAATTGTGTAACCTCCTTCTTTTGAAGTCGGTTAAAAAACAAAACCGTAAACTTCAATAAACATTGTTAATCAATATTCCTGTAACTACGTCATAAAAACAATATTTATTTATATTTTACGATGTTATCAACTGAATAAAAATACATAAAGAATTAATGATAAATCTTTTGTCACACACTGAACTTTGAATAATAACTTTTTAATTCCTCGGCGCGACAATGACGTCTATTTGGGGTTGCGTGACCTAAATAGTCGCTTACCGTTAAAATGTTTACGCACCACGCGTTATTTGGGGCTTTTTATGGTATTTCAAGTTGGCTTTTAGCAACACAGTCACTCCTTAATCCTCAAACAGATAAGCAGAAATGTACTTATTAAGTCTAAATTTCGTCAATTACGTCTGTCCATATCGCTGTCTTTTTTTATTATGATAATCAGAAAGAGACTGCTTGCTACGACAGACCAGGGGGCCCAGCGTCAAGTGGTCAATCGATTTCGTTATTGGTTAGTTTGGTTTGGTATTCGATTTCGATTCGTTATGAAGCGATGTTACATTGGCTGGAGACCATGTGATGATGAACTTATACCGCGCTTATTCTGTTTGGTCGTGATGACAGAGTACAATACACGGGTGTGTATGTGTGTGTGTGTTTGTGTGTGTGTGTGAAACGACTGAATAGGAGAAGGTCTCAAGTGCGATAAATTACATTTACGACAGTTTTTTACTGTAACATATAAAAGATGTCTCGTTGGTGTAGTACCTACCTAGTCGAAAGAGCCACTGCTGAGTGATGAGGACCTGGATTCAATTTCCGCGTGTTCACAGATTTTCGTCTGTAATTTCTCAAGAGTAACCCGGAGTTAGATTTTGGGCCCGGTTGTCGATAAGTTTAACCGTGTTACATTGAATCCAGGTCTTCATCACTCAGCAGTGGCTCTTATACACGAGGGTGAGTATTTAATAGTATCACACGAGTGTGTAATACCTAATTATATACAGTTTCATACACTACTTTATTTAATCTCATACATTGTTTTGAATATATCAAATAGAGATTGATACAGTTTATTTATTGGTTTGCACCCTGCATCACCGCACACGCGCCAAAGCGCGCGCAGCCACAGATAAAAAATGAAATAGTGCTGTCTATGGTTTGTAATCTGTACGGTTAACGGTAATGAAAAAAAAATTGTAACGTTATTTTGTTAGAGAAATAATGTTATAATTTAATTTTTTAATATCCTTTCGATATACTATTGGTAAAGTACGTCAATATAAACTCCTTTATAGTTTTTCTTTTTAATTTTTTGATATGAGAGTTGATAAATATGTTTATTATACAGATAAATACCTATATTCAGTATAGTCGTAAAAAGGACGATAACGAACTTCAAGGGATTGTACATAAATTATATTATCCTGAACCTCGTAAAAACGCCTCTTCTCATGCAAAAAAGGTATTGATAATAACTTCAGAAACATTTCAGTATTTTTCCCCCACAAAAAATTGTTCAACGTGCTTTTTGGGGTATCATCTGCCCTAATATGCTGGGATCGGCTTTTAATCTAACCTGATGCAGCTGAACAGTAAGGTACATGGGCGGCTGTATCAGCGATTTCCCACCTGACCTCCACAGCCCAGTTACTGGCTAATACGGCGATATTTTTAAGTATAGTAGTAGTTTCCATCTGACTACAATGTAGGTGTCTTCAAGGCTGAGTGAATAGGCTCTTAATAAACTAGCGCCCTTTACCATCAATGATTGCATCACTGCTTACTATCAGCCGGAATTCCGGTCGAGCACTAGTTTATAATTTATATAAAAAAAAACATTTTTTATATAAATTGAACAGAGTTGCAGAGAGAACAGACCCCTGAGGAACACCGGCATTGGTCGACAAGGGCTCAGATGAGCATCCGTCAACAACAACTCGGAGAGACCGTTCAGTCAGGAAGTCTTTTACCCAGCCAGTCAGGCCAGCGGAAATGCCGTACGCTGGAAGCTTACTCAAAAGGCCAGCGTGCCATACCCGGTCGAAGGCCTTCGAAACATCAAGGGAGACGGCAATCGCTTCCCCATTTTTCTCGAGGGCCTCGCCCCACAAGTGGGTAGCATACACTAGTAGGTGTATTTATAAATCTAATTGAACGACAGTTGACAGTTTAGAAACTACGCAAGATATCAATGAAAATAATGCTATTATATTATATAGTTCTCGAAATCCATGGAAATACTTGTGAGCATAACATTACTGATTACATTTTTTTTTGCACCTTACTAGGAATTATTCCTGTATCGTGAGTGCATCTACAAACATTTAAACTTACATACACAAATAGCCAGACTCGGAACAAGTATTTGGCCATACAAAAATTAGTCCCTTGCGTTTCATAATAACTTAGAGGTAAGCCGACGAGTTCTTGAACCGACGAACTTATACACAACAATGTCGTGGGCATTTATCGTAAAGGCCAGATCTATAGACAGTATAAATGAATGTATTTTACTTTCTTCCTACACACATATTACAATTTAAAGTCGATTTTCGTGTCTGTGTGGCTGCGTTGTACTTTACATCTAAAGCTCAAACTTAGAAGTATTAGGTCGTATGTACAGGCATAAAGACCTTCACATATGACCACTGCTTCTAAGGTATAAGTACGACTTAATGCTTTTAAGGTTGAAAATTACACGACATAGCCCGAAAAATTGCCGAACAGAAGTAGCAGTAGGCAGGGCGCTTTACTCGCAGAACAGATGGCTGATTGGATTAAAAGGTACTGGAGTGGCCAATGACCGAGTACCTGAAGACGTAACATTGGAAGACGTCCCACTATATGGACCGATGATCTAGTGCAGACCGCATGTATCTGACTGGATATGACAAGCATCAAACCGATTGATATCGAAGGCCATTTTGCTTTCCGGGGTAGGAATTCCCCATGAATGTCCGCCACAGCAGCGGGTTCTATCAGACTCTTAATAACTAAAAAAAAAACGCCGGTGTTCCATCTGACACCTACGCCCTGGGGTGACGGGAACACTACTGCCGCCAACAATCTTTCGAAGGCCTCCCCTATGCATAGCCACTTGGAGAAAGTCCAGCAGTGACCACCTTTTGACTGTCCATACTTATAATCATAATCGTGGTTATAATACAATGGACCCGTGCGAAGCAAAGGCGGATCGCTACTACTATTATATACAAAGTTATTTTTCGTATACGAAACTTGAATATAGTTTGTTCAGAATAAGCAACTGAATCGATCCCTATAATTTTCACAACGTGTTATATTTTTTCCCAAATATGTTTAAAAAATTATGCCACGTGGTTACCGAGCAGACATTACAGTTCACAGCGGATCATAGTGTCCTAGGGCCCCCGACGCTCCGCGCCGCTGCAGGCGCGAGTGGGCGAGGTGCGCGTTAACCATATTTTTGTAGGGACAACATGAAAAATCACAAAGTTATGGTCAACCTTACCTGGTTAACTAACCAGGTAAGGTTGACCATAACTTTGTGATTTTTCATGATATCTTTTTGATATTTTGTACATAAATTCTTTACATAAAAATACTGGACACGTGTTTCGGGTAACAAAAAAAAAAACATGGTCTTAACATTATAACTTTCTGATCATAACTACAGAAATTACGTTTAAGTAGTTAGCGTTCGGTTTTTAAGTTGATTATATTCTGGCAATCCGTAACGTTGGTGATGGGTCGGCAACAAAGGGAAACAAAGCTTTTTCAGTTAATACCCCGTCAATAAACGTAAATTGTTTGCTAACGATTTGAATATTGAAATCTATTTTCGTTGGATATTTTGTTATTTGTCCAGGGGTTTTGTTACAAGACTCGTTTTACTGTAGAAAACAATGAATATAGCTAAGTCGATATAAACAACGGATATTGCTTTCATTTTGATATTTCAACAACGTTCACTGCGTTATTTACGCTGCTGAGTAGAGAAAATTGTAGAATATAAGAAGCAATGGATAAGCTTAAAATATCCCTCAAGTCAGATTCTACATAATTATATCTACCTAACCTCTATAACGGTCGAGGTTAGGTAGATATTATGTACTTTACTCGTAAATTCAGGCGTAAGTGATAAAATAAAATGTAGTACTTATAATTTACTTAACACATGGTAATTACGACAGCCCAAAGCCTGCAACGGTGATGGAAAATGTTATGACTAGTTAATTACAAAGAAACAAACAGAAATTAATATCAAAAAACGCAAGACGACGCCACGCCGCTGCAGGCGCGAGCGGTCGAACGGTGCGTTGACCATATTTTTGTTGGGACAACAAGGTAAGATGACAAGCTCATAACTTTGTGATTTTCCATGACATCTTTTTGAAATTTTGTACATAGGTTCATTACTTAAAAATACTGGATACGTGTTTCGGGTTTCGCATAGACAAAAAAAAAAAAACGTTAAACATACAGTATGTTAAGAAAACCCTGTCCGACCCGTGAAGGTGTTGTTAGGTATCGATAACTGATTCTACTAATGGATACAAAACCGGGCTAAACTTAAAAAAAACCCCTAAAAATAAATATTATTTCGCAAAAAGAGGTAACTTAATAAATGTGCGTTAACCACCCTTCCGCGGGCGGCGGGTGGCAGGGCACGCGGCACGTGGTCGCATCGCTATTCGCTCATAATAATACCAGTGTTGTCACTTTTTTAAACATTACCAAATTTCGGGGAAGTTGGAATTAATTCGCGGGAAAAAAAGATTATTTCAAAATTCATTTGTATTGGTACTATGATGATTACGTAAAATTTTATATTATATTTGGTCAAGTGTTTACCTAACCTTTATTATCCTTGTGGGTTGGACAGGGTTTTCTTTACATATTGCATATGTATAACTTCCAAACCGTTAGGGCAACTACCCGCCAGACAATCTGTCTGGTAGGAGGATCCTCCCTTTTCCATGGAAGATGTGTGTCCCTCATACCTTCAAAGTGAGTTACGCAATCAAGGTCCTGTTTGTTTTGTAATACTTTGCTCTACGTCTTGTAAATCGGATCAATGCCCTATGTCTCATGTGTCATATACAGCAGACAACTGATTTACTGAATGAAAATTCAGTAAATCTCTTCTGTCTGCTGTCTAATAGAAAACCGTCTGTTTTCACTAACATTTATAACACCTAAATGAAAGCGTATATTTACGCTATTTGATTTTATTTAGACACAGGTTCATCCAGTTTTAGTAAACCATTAACCCTAATTGCGTAAGACACGCGAATCTGAATCATTCTGAAGGATATTGCTAATACATTGCTTCCTATTGTTCGAGAAATGTGTCGGCTCGGTAAAGTAAATACCTCAATGTTTACTGTAGAAGTGTCAAAAGAAAAGGTAAATGTGTTACGCAAGTATCCGTTTAGTTAATCTCATAGATTACGTTCGTGTTGATTGTTAATTAGCAAATGACTTTAAAACAGATTAAAAGAAAGAATATTATTGATTTTATCTGAAATGGTACCACAATTATACAGATTATTTTAATTATGATTTGACTTGTTTATAATAATTTGACTTATATTTCTATTTTTAATGTACTCGTATTTATCTAATTCAAAAAAGGGTGTATCTGACATCGACGCATAAACGAGTACCTAAGATCCAGTACATGATTCTGAACCCCCCAGTGGTGGAATTTTGCGTCGCCTTTCTCCAGATTAAAAAAAAATAAAATGTAGATTTTTTCACTTTAGACCGTTCATAATTACTATACTTTTATAACCCAATAAGATTTTAAAGTAAAAATGAATTAATTCGATAATTACACAAAAAGCGCAATGTTAACAATACAACAAAAACTATCCTATCAGCTGAATAAATAGAGTTCACATGAGGGATCAACATCAGACCATTTAATTATAAATGAGTTAGACTCTGATCACTGTGGCCAGTTAGTTACTTTTCCTCAGAAGAGTGAAGTCAGAGCTCAAAGAAAACTTGTGAGTTTTGTTCCTGTAAATGAAAATCGTTTAGGACAATTTAAAAATAATTTAATTGAAAAGCTACCGGGCTTGCCTCATCATACCAACCCGGATCATGCATATAGTATACTATTTAACTTGATTAATTGTGAATTTATGAAAGTTTTCACAAAAAAAAACATTGCCTGTTAGCGACCGCATTATATTTAGTGACTGGGCAACCCCAGGTATTTATAAAAGCAGGGAAAAAATGTATGAATTGTATCAGGAAAAAACATATAACCATGATGTAGCTTTTCAAGAATTCGTTAAAAAATATTCAAAAACTTTTAAGAGAGCCTGTTCCTCAGCAAAAGCCATACACATTAAAAATAAAATAAAATCTTCTAGAAATAAAATCAAAACAACTTGGCAAATTATAAATTCTGAAACTGGAAGAACCAAAGTACAAAATCGCGATTTCCATCTTAAAATTAAAGATGAAGATATAAAGGCGGACTTGGAGGTAGCAACTGAGTTTGAGAATTTTTTTACTAGTATTCCAATAATAACAACAAAAACTTTGTCTTCTTCCTCCACTTCTGCCTACGCCATACTAAAAGAATGTGTTCCAGAATGTGACAAACACTTTGAATTTACGTTTGCGACTGCTAAAGACATTATAGAATCTTTTAAGGATCTTGATGTAAAAAAAACTGCCGATTATTGGGGTTTGTCAGTATATACTGTAGCTTCAATAATAGATGTTATCGCACCTTTCTTAGCAATTGTTTTTAATTCTTGTGTCACATCTGGTATATTTCCTGATTTGATGAAACTTAGCAAAGTAATTCCACTGTTCAAATCTGGTAGTACAACTGATCCCACGAATTTTCGGCCAATTTCTATATTACCAACTTTGAGCAAAATTTTTGAAAAATTAATTTTGAAACAGTTGTTGAGACATTTCAACTTATATAATTTATTGCACGTGAAACAATTTGGTTTTACAAAGGGTCGTTCAACTACCGATGCGGGCGTGGCGTTGCTAAAGAACATATTTGGGGCCTGGAAGGAATCGCAAGATGCTCTTGGTATTTTTTGTGATTTGTCCAAGGCCTTTGATTGCGTACATCATGATACTCTTATTAGGAAACTGTACCATTATGGTTTAAGGGACACAGCTCTCGACCTTCTGACTTCTTATCTGAATAATCGAATTCAGAGGGTTGATGTTAATAGCAACAAATCTGCAGGATCTGAGGTCACCATGGGCGTTCCGTAGGGCTCAATTCTAGGTCCTTTCTTGTTTTTAATTTATATTAATGACTTACCTCATCACGTGAGGGATAATCACAACATAGTATTGTTCGCGGATGACACTTCTCTTATTTTTAAAGTCAAGCGTCAGCTAGCAAATTTTGACGAAGTTAACAATGCACTTTCGAAAGTTGTCCATTGGTTTAATGTAAATAACCTTCTTTTGAATGAAAAAAAAAAAAAAAATTCATTAAATTTTCTACGCCAAATGTCAGGCAGTTAAGTACCAATGTTCAACTGAATGGAGTAGAGTTGATCCCTGTCGAGTCGACAGTTTTTCTTGGATTGACTATTGACTCCAAGTTACAATGGGGTCCTCACATTGAGAAGCTGTCGGGTAGACTCAGTTCTGCCGCTTATGCTGTTAAGAAAATTAGACAGATAACTGATGTGAATACAGCCAGAATTGTTTATTTTAGTTATTTTCATAGTCTTATGACTTATGGGATTCTTCTCTGGGGAACTTGTGCGGACATCAATACCATCTTTGTTTTACAGAAAAGGGCTGATCGAGCCATCTACAACCTTGGTCCTAGAGATTCTCTTAGAGAAAAATTCAGAGAGGTGAACATTCTGACTGAAGCTTCGCAATATATATTTGAAAATCTTATGTATGTACATAAAAATATATCTAATTTTAAGAAAATAAGCGATGTTCATAATATAAATACCAGGAACAAACACAATCTTGCTGTACATCACACTCGTCTCCACAGAGTAGGCAACTCGTTCATGGGTCAATGTATACACTTTTACAACAAGCTTCCCATGGACATTCGAAACTTACCCATTAAACGATATAAAACCTATATAAAGGCCAAACTTTGCAAAAAGGGGTATTATAAAATCTCAGATTATTTAGAGGATAGAGAGGCTTGGTACTGAGCTGCTCGCTCTGTTAAGCATTGTTATTAAGCAATATGCGTAATTATAACGTAAATTAATGTAAACATTTTCATTTTTAATGTCTGGACTTTAAAAAAGACGATGATCCCTAAGTTTTTTTCGGCTATTTCTTCTCAGAGGTAGTCAGTTAGGAAATGCCGGCTTCATCTAGTTTAAAAAAAAAAAAAAAAAGAAGAAAAAAAAACATATGACGTGTAAAAGTGATCGGTGATCCTACTTGCTTAATAAACGATTTCATTTCATACTTACAAACACGCGCGGCGGCACGCTTGCAACGTTCAAAGGACGAGCTGACACTTTTTTTAAACACTGTTTTTTTATTAGTGGCATGCGGTCTAGCCTTTTTATGAAATTTGCGTTACGATGTCAGATAGAACCTGTATATTAATTGCACACCTCAGTTGGTTAGAATGCCTTTTACATCTGGTACACCTCTGGTAAAAAAATACTTGTTTTAAAAACCAAGAGAATATGAATAAATATGATATATTGCCCTTACCTTCTTCGGCACAACTTTGACAGTTTTCTGCGTGTACGCAGACGTAAACAAAATTGTGTGGACAGGAGCTTCGGTAGGGATCCCCAGTGACGTCATCTTCACATGTCTCACTCACTCACTCAATAAGTTTTATGCACTATTACTTTGTAGGTTTACTTAACTCTTAACTTGGGCGACGCCTATGTTCAGGAGTGATCAGCAAGCCTAAATGAGCACCCCTAGTCAGTAGCAAAAATGAGAAATGTTACTTTAAAGCAAAGATTCGAGACTACTTAACAATACACGGTTAGACGTTTAAACGTTAAAATGTAGAGTAAACAACGTTTGTGAACGAACTGCTTCATTTTCACGTTTAATCGTATCGCTCTTAACTTTAAGTAATGTTTATGAATAAAGGGGAAGCTATTCGAGTAGAGAACAAGTTTAAATTGTTCTGATTTTTAAATTAAGTTTATAATACAGAATTGGTTTTTGCACAATATTTGAAACAACTATCATCCTAATTGTGTAACGTAATTAGGGTTTTGGCTACTAACTGCTGGCAGTTAAGTACCTATTAATTTCAATAATTTTGAAGCATATTGTTAATCCATTATTCTATATCTGACTTTATTTATAATTACAAGCTAGTGCTTGACTGCAATCCCGCTTGATGGCAAGCAGTGATGCAATCGTTGATGATGAAGCGCGCTAGTTTACTAAGAGCCTATTCACTCAAAAAAACTGAGTGAATAGGAAGACGGCAGTTGAGCGAGGTAATGCATTGTTAAACCTAACAACACGACCAACGATGCTGCGCTAGAGGGAGATTGATCTGGAGAACCTCCACGACCAAACTCCCGACACAACAACATTTGGTGCATCGTACCCGGCACACATCGCAACACAACTGCTCAGACCCGTCCTCCGTACGACTACACCAGACATCATGCCGGAACACGACGAATCGCTTGGCGGCAAGACTTTGTCTGGTGGGTGGTAACTACCTACTTAAGTAAAGAATCTATGTATAAATCATCCGCACTACTGCCGGCGGCGTCAGGTCGCCTCCTACTTCATTTGTGAGGACACGGCGCTGCTCCTCCCAAGCTACACACTCGGAGAACGTATGCTGCCCCGTGTCCTCCCCGCACTGGACGCAGTGGTGGCACCGAGCGTCCGGCTTCCTGCCTTTGCGACGCAGGTACTTGCCGAAGCAGCCGTGCCCCGACAGTATCTGCGTCACCCTGAACGACAGGGAGCCGTGCCTTCTCCCGAGCCAGTCGTCCAGTACTGACCGGATCGCTTCGACGGTAGCGAGGCCGGCGGTAGGGCGCATAAGCCTCTGCCGCCAGTCCGCCACCAGGGCCTAACGGAGCTCCTCTCGGCACAGCTTGATCTGCCGCTGCACCGGACTGGAGCTCCGTGTCCGCTCTTCATCGCGCCATCGGTAAGTTTTTCGGTACGATGACGCGAGTACTTTCGCCAAACATTGCATCGCCTCGCACAACCGCTGTTTTCTTTGCTATTTACTAAGTTTTTTAAGTGAGTAGGCTGTGTTTCGGGTTTCGCATATACCTACAAAAACTAACGTTCGTCGTCCTCCGTGGCGCAGCGGTCAACATGCCTGCCTGCTACGTGGAGGCCCCGGGTTCGATCCCCGGCCAGGTCATGATGGAAAACGATCTATTCCTGATTGGCCTGGGTCTTGGATGTTTATCTATATATGTATCTATTATAAATAATAGTATCGTTGAGTTAGTATCCCATAACACAAGTCTCGAACTTACTTTGGGGCTAGCTCAATCTGTGTGATTTGTCCGTATATATTTATTTATTTATATTATTTCTATTGTATAGTATTTCACCCACTTTCTCCCCTTATCCGCAACCAAACTTGACAAACCAGGTATCAAAATGCACAGAACTTATCGGAGATTCTGGCTCGCGTAGTTAAAATTCATGAATATCTTAATTTTTTGCCAATAAGTTACTTTATAAAAAGCCCGCTCTGAAAGCGGTTTCATAATAGGTGCTAAAAACGAATCGTATTGCTTTGCAATGTTCACTGTTATCATCTAGCATTTTTGCTACCAAACTGGGAATACAAGGCTTGACTTTTTCTTGCTTTTCTTTGTTTATATAAATAGATCAGTATGCTATTTTTGGTGGGTTAATAATTAATCTAACGGCTAATGACAAAAAATACCATAAAATAAGTTTGTTTCATTCCCACTGAACATTTGATATTCTTTGAATTTTAATTTTATCAATAAAGAGGTACAGCTTCAAAAATATTTTATTTAATTTTCCGTAATTTATGATACAGTAGGTATGGAATTATAGCTATGTACAATTATTTAACGCCTACACATTGATATCAGCTGCCCATATCCCAATTTGCCGATTTGGGGTCTACATAGATACAAACTCTTTTTGCGGTTGACTGTACGTACACCAGCAGGCAAATCTACTTTAAAACTACAACAATAACAACTAATTCGTTACAATGTTGAATCAACAGTTAACAACAAAACCTCAAGCAATTAGCTCCTAGTTGGTATATCCATTAATTTGTATTGAATTGCAAATGGATGCGCCCTCTTCAAACGAATATTAAACAAGGGTTTATGCTAATAGAGGAAGGTATAAAACAGACGACCGATAAAACAAGCTACTTAAAGCATCTGCGTCGGTAAGCAGATACTTTGTAAGTGTTAGATTTAATCCGCTGCAATAGAGAAGTTAATTTCTTTATAATAATTTTAAATCAAACGAAAATTAGACAAAGTTATTCACACACTACATTTACACACGTATTGTCACTTAAAACATCACAATTTAAACAAAAATATACCACAAGAAGAACACTACCGAATATTCAAATATGGAACAAATTCAAAAGTGGAAATGCCCAGACGCAACGACACACTACTACACATAACTACCCACAGTTTAAATAAACGCATCCTTCTTGGCGACGTGACGCCACAACCTTGTAATGTGGGCCACTTTAATTATTTACTTACTTTAAAGATTGTGTCGTGATTACGATAACGAAGTGTAATTAATTATTGTTCTAAGTATTGAATTATCTTGTCTGATTGATGAATTATTTACTACGTCCATTCATTGGTGATTGGTAATCAATGAATGAAAAAAATACGGTAATTACATGTTTATTATCATAAGGCGGTCAAATAACAAGGCCACTACCCTTTTTCTATAAAACTTGAAATACAATTGACGAAGATTAAGCTGCTGATGTAAATCTATTCGTCCATTCAAGAGAAGATGAATGACATCGAAAAAGATACTTATGACTTAGGTCATGAGTGTTTTTGACGGGAAAGCTGAGTGTCACGCGCATTTTTCATTGGACTTTTAAAGTTATTTATAGTGTCGTGACCAAATAAAAGCGCGTGATTTATGTAGTAATTCATAACGAACATTGAAATATCGCATCATAGTGGCCACATCATTACTTTGCATCAAACCTCCCTCATAGACGGTTCACGTGGCCGTCTTATTCAACTGTCATTGGCGATATCCGCCATTATTGTGAAATAAAATTTTCAAAGAATTTCTATAATTTGTTACACGTGTTATTGTCAAAATTGTGGTATCTATTCCACAAAGGCCATTGGTCAAGAGTAGGGGTTGAATCTCACCTTCAAAAAAGGAGAAGAAGACTTCGGTCACAAATTAGTTATTAAATCCTGAATTTATACATATACGGTAAATAAGTATACATTAGTGACACGTGTCGACAACAGAGACAACTTCAATCGTCGAGAACGTGCCGTTCATGGTACCTACTTCAACACCGTACTCAAATACACGAGGAACACGCGTCGCAGTACTCGCAGACTGTCGCGAACACGTATCGACGGTAACACTTACTTCTGTCGTCGACACGTGTCGCTCGTATGTATGCACACTTAAGGATATTAATTATGGGATAGATGAAGTGAGCTTTCTAAGAGGACTAAAATTCCAAGGTGTATATGCATTTGCACACCCTGTATCTCTCTTTGCAAGTCCTTACTACTCATTTACTTTTGTATGTGTGTGTATTATCTGATGATGGTTACATATGAAAGGGTACTGGCTAAGTAATAACAAGCGCACGGATTGTCCGGTTAGACTGGAAGCCAACCCAAACATAGTTAAAAGCTAGGCAGATGGTGTTAGCACCTATTTAAAATTCTAAGATACAAGACTGTCTTTCCATCTTCTTATTCTTCTTCTTCTTCGCAGAGGTCCACTGCTGGACAGAGGCCTCCCCCAAGGCTTTCATTCCATTGGGGGGCATTGCCATAATTCCCACTCTTGGCAGGCGGGCTGGGGATCGCAGTAATTTGTTATTCCACAGGAGAAGCGCTGCCCGCTTCCCTGGTGAGAGTTCCATTAGTCACCTCTTATGACACCCACGGCAGGATATGGGATAGTACTAATCTATACCCGGTACCACACGGGACATCAGTATGGAGAGCAACAAAACAAAAACATCAATGAAAATCCTATCTCCCTTGAACAATTTCAAAAACCTTTTTTTTCAGCAGTGACCTTTATATTTTTAGCTAGATACATAAGGGATGTAAATACTAAGTTCGTCAACATCATGCATGACTTGAATTTCTCATAAACTACAAACAACGTTGTTTACGGTCTTAAGTCAACCCTTAGATATTACGGGAAAAATACAGTCCCGAAAACCGAGCCCAAAAGTCTTGCAAAGTGGCTCGCCAAAGGGTCATAATAGGACCCCTAAAAGCAGTGACATCATAAGAAAATTGACTCCCGGCGACAATAGTGTTGACCCTTTCGGAAAACTTTTAGCTTTTACTGTAAAAGCCGTAATTTACGGTTGAAACAGCAATTTTGCTTTACAAATCAATTGACATAGCGAATAGGGTAAACCATGTTTCGTATTTTGTATAATAAATATCTCTAGTCATTTGCGGGACTGCCTCGTTGGTTGGAAGCACTATTAATATAATAATAATAAATTTTATTATCACAAAGAAACATAGCACATTTTTTTTAAACTAAAGTTGTGCTGGACCGCAATCCCGCTTGATGGTCAGCCGTGATGCAATCATTGATGGTAAAGCACGCTAGTTTATTAAGAGCCTATTCACTCTAGCCTTGAAGACACTTAAATTGTAGTCAGACGGAAACACCGCCGCTGGCAAATCATTCCAGTCCTCCAAAAAGGCGAAGCGAAACGCTTCGCTCGGATTGTAGTGGTGTCAACTGTCAACAACGTCCGATGATGGAACGGATATAGGGAAATTCAATCACGCAATTCCCACGCACACTCTCCTAAATGCATCCTATAGAACACCGACAGACGCTACTTTTCGCCTGTGCTCCAAGTTTTGAAGCGCAGGCGAAGAGTAGCCATTTTTATTGTATCTGTATAGAGATATTGGATCCGAATTCCTTGTTCAAAATCTATACAAAATTTAGGTTATGTGAATATTTTTCTTTATATTTCATTATGAAAAGGAAAAAGATAAATATTAGTCCAGTCCCGTAAAAATTAGTCAACGTCTGAAATAAATTGACGTATTTTTTGTCGCCATGATTTCAATCACGTCTAAACTGTCTATGTAAGTCTGGCTTAATTTGACAGAATTACACTAATATTTATTTTCTATCCTTTTCATAATGGAATATAAAGATAGAGATGCACTGAACATAAATTCAGTCTAGATTGTGGAACAAGCGAATTGGGTTGTATCCTAAAAAATAATTTAATGTCCATCAGATAGATTTATAAAAAATATTGAACACGTATTTTTTGTTTTTTCTTTCATTCAAATACTTAAGAAGATATATTGATTTGAAATGTCGCATGACATAGCGACGCGGTACAAAATATACCACAGCGTGACGTAATTAGCCCCCACTCCGTAACTTTCATACGCTATATCTCAGTAGTTCTTGGTAATTACGACAAAATAAAACATACGGGTCTAAATTTTTTTATTATCTATAAGAATAAGACGGACTAACAATTATTTTTTTCATACCTTGGATACATCCTTATTGGTGTCATTGTGAGCTATGCCTCTCAAACTAGGAACCTGTGTCTTAAAAGATAATGTACGGACGACAGCGGGTCAATCAACTTTGAGACTTAAAGATTTAGAGATAAAGTTGAAAATCGAATAAGGAAATCTGACAGATTATAGTAGATGTATGTGCTGTCGTCTGTACAACCGTGAGGGTAAAAATAGGGACTATACAATTGCGAATAGTATCAACTATGTGATCGTATCGGGACTGGAACACTTTGCCAGCGTCGGTGTTTCCGTCGGACTACAATTTGAGTGTCTTCAAGGCTAGAGTGAATAGGCTCTTAATAAACTAGTGCGCTTTACCATCAACGATTGCGTCACTGCTTACCATCAGGCGGGATTGCGGTCAAGCGCTAGTTCATAATTTATAAAAAAAAAAAAAACATTCATATTTAACTTATTTTTACATTTTCAAAAAATGGCAAGGAAGAGAAAATATTATACCTAGTATAATATTCATCAACCACAAGGTGCTGACTTCGTTTCAAATGTGTTCCAGGTCGAACCAACGTTATTGAGTTTTTACCTCTGGGATTACTCAATGCCAGCCCGGCTCACTCTCTATTACACAAGTCTGAAATACCTATAACCCACATTTCGGTAAGTATGTTTCAGTCACAGGTACGCGAGTGCCAACACTATTTGTTTTCTCTTTATTTCAAATCAATAAGGGATCAACATTTCCATTTATTAATATCAACATCATCATCATCATCATCATTTCAGCCGAAAGACGTCCACTGCTGGACCTAGGCCTCCCCATAGGTTCTCCACTACGAACGGTCCTGCGCCTCCCGCATCCAGCGGTTTCCCGCGACCTTCACCAGGTCGTCGGTCCAACTTTTCGGGGGCCTACCCACGCTACGTCATCCAGTGCGTGGTCGCCACTCGAGAACCCGTCGGCCTCATCGGGCATCGGTCGTACGGGCAATGTGTCCAGCCCACTGCCACTTTACTGTAGCAATTCCTCGGGCTATGTCGGTTACTCTCTTTCTTCTGCGGATCTTCTCATTCCTGATTCGATCGCGCAGTGAAACCCCAAGCATAGCCCTCTCCATTGCCCTTTGAGTGACTTAAGGCCCATCGTTAGCGACCACGTCATAATTCCATAAGTCATCACTGGTCGAAGACTTTTGTCTTGAGACACTGCGGTATTTCGGACGAAAAGATTCAACATAGGAACCTTTATTTAAGAAAACATATGTATCCCTAAAAATAAAAAGGCTAAAATGGAAATGGTCAGGACATATGGTCAAGGGAAACGATAAATGGAGCAACTTAATTACAAATTGGTACCCAAGGGAAGGGAAAAGAAAAAGTGGTAGACAGCAAAAAAGATGGGACGACGATATCACGCAGGTTGCCAGAGTAACAAGGAGTAGAGTAGCCAGAGAGAAAACAGAATGGAGTAGATTGGAAGAGGCCTTTGCCAACTGGCAAACGGACTTACAGAAAGCAAGGAAGTGTCAAATCTATGAATATTTTTAGAAGTATTCTATCATATTCATAAGTGTACTAGTATAAGAAACTTAAATGTTGTCCGAATAATACGTTTTATTATTATTATATTATTAGGCAGTTGTGAAAAAATACTCAGAATAGGTACTTATTTGAGTGAATGGGAAAAGGCTCCCGATCACTCGATAACTCGCCAACACAACGAAACAAAACGAACAGCAAACAAGAAAGCGAATCACGACATTGGCTCCGATGGGATTCATTCGACATTGGCGCCGAATCGCGAACGAGACCAATCACAGTGCGAAAACTCCCGAATGTGGTCTCGGTTAAGTTTCTCGCTGAAAACGAAACTAAACCGAAACTCGTGTTTTTACCGAAATTCGACCGAATCCGGACATTCGGTCGGACACAAAACAACTGTAGTGATTTATATAAATAATTGTACGGAATCCTTAGTGCGTAAATCCGACTTGCATTTGAACTGCTTTTATCATTTTAATCAAAGTGTCGTATTAAGACTAGAAAATAATGCTTCTTTACTAGTTTTTCGTAGTTCATACTGATTCTTTAAGGCCCAAATAAAATGTTTAGAAATTACAATGATACCTTTGAAAATTCACTCAAACGTCAAGAGGTACCGATACACAATTTTCCTTTTAGATAAACATGTACTTAGGTAGTACAATATGTTACCTACAGTATGTTTAAGAAAATTTCAAACTCAGTGGATAAAAGAAAACGCTCATGTACGTTTTCTATTATACACCAACTTGAAGATTTTCTCAGTTGAGTACTTAGTACCTCCCAAACTTTTTTCCGCATAAGCAGGTAATAAAACGAAATGAAAGCCGAGATTTCCTATTAAGCTGTCAAAGAAATTTGACGGTTACTTGCACGATTTTGTGTACCTACTTGTTGTATCGTTTTATCCAGATAAACGAAACGACAACAGCGCTTAGGTACCGATTTATTTAGAAAAGAGAAGAATGGAGAGGACATGAAATGAGAGAAGATATTGAGAAGAAAAGGAAAGAGAATGCGGGATAATGAGAAGTTTACTGGCTAAGGTCACTTAAATGTAGATAGATAAGATGTCAATATTTAATTATCATTTTCTATTTTACCTACCTATATCTGTTAATTTTTAATTAGTTTCATGCAGTTCGATGACCTTTAGGAGCGACCCAGCATACATATCTAGTCTAAAAAGATAAACATAAAATATAAAGGAATTGTTCGCGAGCTCTGCAGGTCATTCTATTATACGATGAAAATAGATCGAGGGTGACATGTTACGAGTATGTGTTAGGTTTACAGAATAAGTCTAGCTTCTAGTCTCTAACCTCTAAAACTACCCCTCTTCTTGCTTTAAAAACCACTCTTCAGAATGTACGTCGTATAAAATTAACAACGTAAGTGACGTGAAAAGGTGCCACGGCAGATTAATGATGATATGACTTAAAAGCATACTTTACTTAGCCGCAATACGTGGTGATAAATTATAATATTCAGAAAGACTTTTCACTGAAGAAAAGTTAAAGCATTTATTTTAAATATGCACATAAGAGTTACTCTTGAACGAATTACAACTAAATAAAACTGATTCTCTTTACCCTTTACAAAAGGTAGTTTTGTTTAAAGAGTTTGTGAGGGAATTACTTACATGACCAGTCGTACAGCGAATATCTACACCCCCATAATTCAGACGAAGCATTTCGCCTCGGGTTTTATACCGCGTACTTTGGACTGGATCGATTTGCCTGAGGTAGTCTTGATTACAACTTAAATGTCTTCAAGGGTAGAATAAACTACTGCTCTTTACCATCAACGATTGCATCACTACATACCATCAGGTGGAATCGCGATCAAGCACTGTATTATAATATTTAAAAAAATAAAAACAGAAAGAGAATGGACATGAAACTCCACCGTCATTGTTACATTTTAAAAGAGTTTACATTAATTATATCACAATATAAGCATATAATGCACCATAATACATAGAATAAAAACATATTACTTAGCAAAATAGTATAAGTGTAAGAGATACAACGAAAGCTAAATTAATATATGTATGACGTGTTCGGACTTGAAGTCTGAAATCGCCAACCCGCATTGAGCAAACGTGGTGATTACGCTCAATTCTTCTCTGTATGAGAGGAGACCTGTGCCCAGCAGTGGGACGATAAAAAGGTTGATGATGATGATGATGATGAAGTGTTGATGTGAAAAACAATACAATTTTCCTAAATTTTAACAAGCTTCAAGTATGCGCGTTAAAGTAATCACTGAACGTAAATCAACGTCATAAATATAATTAATTATTAAATTATATTAGAAATCAGTTTGATTTTTGTCTTTACAGGAAATTTTGTTGTTCACAGCCTTAGAAATCTATGAACCAACCACCAAGGGGTCGTTCAAGTATTACGTAAGCACTATTGGGGGGCGGAGGGGTCTTTGTTTTGTTTAATTTGGGTGACATGGGGGGTAGGGGAGTCTAGATGATGATTACGTCATCCGTAGTTATTTACTTTTTTACACGAAGTGCAACCCTCACATTATCTATGCTTGAAAATGTTTTGTTCATAAGATTATAATATTTTTGTCCCTTACTCAATGTTGAATACTGTATAAGTAAAATCTAATATCTATCTTAAATCTATTATCTTATTTTAAAAATTATAAATATTATATAACATTATAATTATAAATATAAAAAGATATATTTATAGTTAAAAATTGTTTACGTAAGCATAGAGGGAGTTTTGCTTACTTTGGCTGACATGGGGGAAGGGAGGGTAAATAATTGTAATAAATCTGCTTACGTAATATCTGAACGGCCCCCAACTATTAAATCAGAAGTACCTAATTTATTTAAATCAGGCCGAGATTCAGCACTTTTCCAACGTCAAAATTATGTAAAACAGACCCCAAGTACCGCCCGCTTTTAACCACTTCCTAGTGATTTCACTGGAAAGAAATAGCGCAATAAATTCCTCAGTAGCACAGCTGTCAGTTCGATTAAACTTTCTTCTATGCAATAGTAGGTATGCAAAGTACTTAATCTATACTAATATGAGTATATAAAGCTGAAGAGTTTGTTTGTTTGAACGCGCTAATCTCAGGAACTACGGGTCCGATTTGAAAAAATCTTTTTGCGTTGGATAGCCCATTAATCCAGGAAGGCTTTAGGCTATATAACATCACGTTGCGACCCATAGGAGCGGAGCATAACTAACTCCACGCGAACGAAGTCGCTGGCGGCCGCTAGTCTATACTAAATTATAAAGCTGAAGAGTTTGATTGTTTGTTTGAACGTGTTAATCTCAGGAACTACGGGTCCGATTTGAAAAATTCTTTCTGCGTCGGATAGCCCATTTATCCAAGAAGGATTTAGGCAATATATAACATCACGCTGCGACCTATAAGAAACCTCCGCGGTGCAGCTAGTGTTCAATATTAGGAAATTCAGAACCACATTTTGGTAAACCTATCAGAGGTTAATTGAGAGAGCAGCGGTGGCCCAGTGGTATCATCCGCGACTACAAGTTGTAGGAGGTAAGTTCGAACCCTGTTAGCGTATTTCTTCTTCAGCCTATGGATGTCCACTGTTGGACAAAGGCCTCCCCCAAGGCTGACCGGTATTGTGCTGCCCGCATCCATCGGCTTCCCGTGACCTTCACCAGGTCATCGGTCCACCTTGTTGGGGGCCTCCCTACGCTGCTGCTTCCAGTACGTGGCCGCCACTCCAGAACCTTACTGCCCCATCGGCCATCGGTTCTACGAGCAATGTGCCCTGCCCACTGCCACTTAAGTTTAGCGACTCGCAGAGCTATATCGGTGACTTTGGTTCCTCTGCGAATCTCCTCATTTCTGATTCAATCGCGCAGAGAAACTCCGAGCATAGCTCTTTCCATTGCCCTTTGTGTGACTCTCAGTCTTCGTATGAGGCCCATTGTCCATTGTGAGCGACCACGTTTCAGTTCCGTAAGTCATCACTGGCAACACACACTGGTCAAAGACTTTAGTCTTGAGACACGGTGGTATCTAGGACGACGAGAAGATGTATCGTAGCTTCCCGAAAGCTGCCCATCCGAGCTGGATTCGACGAGACACATCTTTCTCGAAGTTGGACCTGGTTAGCGTATTTACTTTGTGTAAATTATTTCATCACCACTGCTCTAAAAACGGTGAAGGAAAACATCGTGAGCCACAAAAAAATAAGAACTTTCAAGACATGCGAAATCTACCAACAGCACTGGGCACGCGTGGTAGATTACGGCCCACTTCCTCTCACCGAGAGGACGCTGTGTCCCTGGAGTGCAACATTATAGGCTAATTATGTCTGTATCTGTGCTTATAGTTTCAAAGTATTTCCGATGCTTTTAATTCACTAAAAAACCGTTTTAAAAGCAATTTTATATCCAATTTTCACGATACCCTGGAGGGAAGAGGAAGCGCCTTAATTCATACCCGGGGACGGTGATATATTTCGTACTAAAAATAAAGATAAAATTTTACGTAAAGAAGTTTAGTAGTCGAAATTCAATATTCGATAGTAATTTCGTAGTGTTTTACAATGCAACCTCCGAGCGTAGTACATAGTCTTCGGCCATCGTTTTAGTGAATAACTTTTGCAAATACAAATCGTTTCAACCCAATCTCCGTTTTTAATAAAAATGTTAAAAGGTTTTGAAAAATTGAATTATGTTGAAAGTGCATTTATGTTCACTTTGAACATTGATTTATTTATGTATTTTTATAAGTAAATGGTATTTAGTCACGTATATTCGACCAAAATGTTACATTTCAAAAATTGTATAAAGCTTTTAGCGCTTCATAAAGTTCAGTATCGATTCAGATATTTTGAATAAAAACAAAATGATAAGGTAATTGCTGTGCACCTGAAAATACTTCTATATAATATAAATATAAATAAATATATATACGTACAAATCACACAAATTGAGCTAGCCCCAAAGTAAGTTCGAGACTTGTGTTATGGGATACTAACTCAACGATACTATATTTATAATAGATACATATATAGACAAACATCCAAGACCCAGGCCAATCAGGAAAAGATCGTTTTCGATCATGACCTGACCGGGGATCGAACCCGGGGCCTCCACGTCGCAGGCAGGCGTGTTGACCGCTACGCCACGGAGACCGACGAAATATACCTATATGTATACAGTATGTTACGAAAACCCTGTCCGACCCACAAGGATAATAAGGGTTAGGTAAACAAATGACCAAATAAAATATAAAATTTTGCATAATCATCATAGTAACAATACTAATGAATTTTGAAATAATCTTTTTTACCAGCGAATTTACTGTAACTTCCCCAAAATTCGGGAAATTTAAAAAAGTGTAAACACCATTTTAGACCTTATAACTGTCGGCGGCGTCAGTGTGTCTAGCCGCCGACGCGCAAAGGAATAATTAGAGGTGTACTAGTTTTTGCGTAATAACGTTTTGTTTTGTCGCTACTGTTCGAAACTTTTACCTGCTCGAATGATTTGTTGTAAAAACGCAGATTACCTAATGGTAAAAGTACTTTTTTTGATTATCGATTAATTATTCATAACAATATTGTAACACAAGTACCTATTATTAGTAAATAGGAACTAGAAAGGTCTTATGAAATACGATTTTAGGAGAATATTATAAACAATGTAAAGCAATTAAGTTCACCTGATTTAAGTTATGTGAAAGTTCTAAAATCTAAAGAATGCCATGCGATGTTGAATCGATGCGTGAAATTCTGAAATACAAAATTGATACCAAAAATCGATACGAGAAATATTTTGAATACTTTCACACCTCTAGTCAAAGGGCACCGCCGTGCAGTTAGAGTACCTATTTTTATGAAATAAAAATCATTTTTATTTTAAATTTATTAGTTTCGCGTAGACATTGCGTGCGTGTAGACGTATCGTTTATTGTGTGATCATATAGTTTTCTAACGTAATGTAACCTGCTGATGGAAGGTACCTAGTAAAACTGCAATTGTGTTGTGTTGTGATCAGATGTTGAACGATTCGGATGTGACTACTTCTTGGTCAATGTGGTTCCAGCATGACGGTGCCCCACCATATTTTTGCCGACCTGTACGTGAGTACCACCACTATCAGTTCGGCGAGCAGTGGATTGGTAGGAGTGGACTAACGTTGTGAAACACCGTGCTAATCTCGTGGGACGGTGCCAGGCCGGTATCGTTCTTAGTGAACGAAATATGGAACAACATCTCCGCCACAGCCATTGTGCTCATCGAATGAAATTCGAAGATACATTCGGAGGGTCAGACGACCTTCCTACTTAAAAAAAAGTTCTTTTCACGAGCTGCCTAAGTAGGTATCATTGTTTCTTTCTAGAGTCGATAAACGTGGTTAGACTACCAATACCTACATGCATGAGGTCAACTGAGGTCATGACCTGTGCCTGTGTTGCCATGAAATTACCTATTTATTTTATTTAAGTTATGTATTTTTAAGGGGGTATTTTAAGCTATTGCATAGCTTCTATCGCGGGCCTTGAGCGCGGGGACCGAATCCAGAAATTCCGTAACGAAAAAACCTCACGCTCCCCACTCCGACGAGCACGGAGGTGTGGCTTGAAGGCCGTACATCGTCTAACGTCGTTTCAGTTCGGCAGTCTTCGGCACGGTATGTTTGTGTGCGTGCGACTACATCTTTTGAAAACAATTTATAGATTTTCAAAAAGAGCATGCATATTGCAGGGCGCGAACTCAGTTCTACACACTTGCCATGTTACTGATAGTCGCGATGTGCTAAACTTGCGATTAAGTTTCTCTCTGAAATAGGTCTTCTATAGAGATATGTCATAGACGTCATCGACGTTGTCATGGCTACCTTAAAAACTTTTCATATAATTAATTATTAAGTACTTTTATTCAAATTAATTTAGTAGTGTTTTTATAAAATAGCTTTTTTTTTAACGGAAAAGCTAAGATGAATGTCACGCTAATTTTTCATTGGACTTTTAAATTATTTATAGTGTTGTTTACTAAATAAAAGCGCGTGATTTTATAGAGTAAAAAGTGCTCACGCGGCCGTTTTTTCAACTGTTATTGGCGATATCCGCCATTATTGTGAAATATTTTTTTAAAGAATTTCTATAATTTGTTACACGTGTTATTGGCAAAATTGTGGTATCTATCCACAGGGACCAGATCAAGAGTTGAAGTTGAAGTTTTTATTAAATAAAATATTACAGAAAGATGTCGGTGAACAATGTTAATACGAGTACATTTAAGTGTACGAGTTCTAATATTGTTATCTCCGAAACGAAACAACGAAAGTTTAATAAAAATATGCTCGTCGGCTTTTTCTGAGGAAGACATTGATGAGGCAAAAAAGTTATTGTTTGTTTCTACGAAGACAAGAAAAGAACATGTATCGAGGCGTAAGAACAAAAAGCAGAAAGACCTAAAATATACGATTACGGTGTTTAAAATCACGGATCCCGAACAATCCCAGTTTTTGTGGCATATGACCTTCACAAATTGCCACCAGTTTGCTTTGACTACGTAGAACGTACGTAAAGAAGTTGATGAAGGATTTATTAATTCTACGGTCAGATGTTAACGCAATCAGAAGTGATTATGTTACTAAAGATCAGCTCGAAAATATTAAATTGATAACAAATAATTGGACACCAACGCCGTTCATCATCAACAACCTTTTTATCGTCCCACTGCTGGGCACAGATCTCCTCTCATACAGAGAAGGATTGAGCGTAATCACCACGCTTGCTCAATGCGGGTTGGCGATTTCAGACTTATAAAGCCCAGGTTTCCTCAAGATGTTTTCCTTCGCCTTCAGTCATTGGTGTCCAAGATATACTTAGAAAGTACATATAACTTTAGAAAAGTTACATTGGTACTTGCCTGACCTGGAATCGAACCCGCGCACTCATACTTGAGAGGCTGGTGTTTTAACCACTAGGCCACCACGACAAAACAGTGGGGTATATTGAAAAAGAACCTCGGAGTCTTTGAGTATATTTCGTGGTGCTCCCTGTGCGCCGTTTCCGAGTCAACGAAATACCAGTTGGTGGAGTCATAAGGATACTATAGCTGTCTTGCCTGCCCCTCAGTGCCCGGCCGGTCTTGCGATTGCACCGAAACAGCACACAATGACAGAGATTATAAGTAATAGCATAGACAGACCTTACGGAGGAATTGCCCTATTGTAGAGGAAGTCCGCTTTCTCAAAGGTATCAGTGTTGTTGTGTAATAGTGATCGTTTAGTTCTCACACGGATCGTTCTATGTTAGTTTTCTCATTTTACATGCTTACTGACTCTAGTGAGTTCTTATCGGTCACCACGCTCAAAAAGTGTAACTTGAATTAATATCAAAGAAAAAGAAATACTGCATAAATAAAATAAATAAATAATTATAATTGCATAAATTGATACAAAATGCTATGCAATAGCTTTACCGCGGCAGTCCCCGAGTGCCACACGTCTTTTTTTTTTTTTAGTTTAGCCAGGTTATGTACGCATTAGTAGAATCAGCTAACGATACCTAACAACACCTTCACGGGTCGGACAGGGTTTTTGTAACATACTGTATATCTGTTATATTCTTTTTCTTTTCAGCGATCCTATCAGCTGATTTAATCGAGTTCACATCAGGGGTCAACGTCATACCAACAAACACGCGCGGCGGCACGCTTGCAACGCTCAAAGGCCGAGCCGACACATTTTTTTAAACACTGTGATTTCTTTAACCGCTCATTAACGATATAAATGACTATCATAATTTTATTAGTGGCATGCGGTGTAGCCTTTTCGCGGAGTTTGCGTTACGATGTCAGATACACCCTGTATTTTAAATACAATAGCGCCAGTTTTAAATTTTTCCTAGATAGATACCATACATCTCGCACCCAAAAGAAAAAAAATACAATTTTAACGCCGCCGCTGCAAGCATATTTCACTCTTCCGTCGACTTAACTTATCAAGCGAGTGTAAATAAGTCTACCACAATCAAACAATTTTGTGTAATCAGAGTTTCTACTGTATATTCTTACCTAGCTGTATGTATCTAATACAGGTACGTGTGTACGAGTAGATGCGGAGACAGGCAGATCACTGATAATGATAACTGTGGGAGGAGTTTTGTTTTACATCTAAATAAATACATAATGTTAGAGAAAACGAGAACAATAGCGGAAGTCCCGCTATTTTAGAAACAAGTTGTTTAAAAACAATTAATATTGCTACAAACTTGTTTTATTTATTTATTTATTCTTTCGCACATAAATTGTACAGAGGCGGACTTAATGGCTTAGGCATTCTCTACCAGTCAACCATAGGTGGTGAAGAGATAGTGGCAGATGCTTTAAATTTATATAGTGTTAAGAGTATGTTTTCACTCTTAACAACTATATAAATAAATACTTACATAAGCTATACACATACATACTATTACCAAAATATATTATACTTATAATATATACATACAAAACTAAAAATTTGGGAGAGAGGTGTAGTAATGACTACCCTAACTGTTGCGAAAATAACTCTGCAATTTCCGCTTAAATGCAAACCCACTGGCGGCCATCCTGATATCAAGAGGAAGCGCATTCCACAGAAGAATAGATTGAATATGAAATGAAGAGTGAACAAAATCAGACGTATGTGAAGGACAGAGTAAGAGAAGATTGTTAGAAGATCGCAGATTCTTAGTGTGTGAAGAACATAAATATTGGAAGTGAGTCTCAAGATATACTATAGGGCACCTCGCTCAACTACCGTTTTGTTTCCTATTCACTCAGTTTTTTAAATGAATAGGCTCTTTATAAACTAGCGTGCTTTACCACCAATAATTACATCACTGCTTACCACCAGGCGGGAGTCAAGCACTAGGTTATAATAACAATAGTAAAAAGATAATATTTTTTTTTATATTAAGTACTTAACACGTAACGTTTTACGGAATTACATAGTAAAATGTGTATGGAACAAACACGGATCAAAGATACGATCAGAAAGATCTAGATATCACGTCTGCTGACCTAGAGTCACCGGTTGACATTTATTCTGTGATTTGACCTAGGAGCTTAGGTCACTTGATTGCTACTATAGACATCACCTAACATCTTGATAACTAATCATCCACTCCCTTTTCCCAACAATGTTGGGGTCAGCTTCTAGTCTAACCCGATCCGCTGAATACCAATAATTTACAGTCGCCAGTCAGTCAAGCCGGAACTAAAAATCTTTTCCAATCAACTTAGTGATAAAGTTAAATATCTATTAAAAGACATTTGACAGATTGTAGGAAGTTACTTGTTATAATAGTATATTCGCACTAAGTGAGATTCCAAGGCTAACTAAATATATTAAAAGCTGCCTTGCAATGTGTGTACATTTATATAATAAGTTACCAAACGATCTCAAAAATGTGAATACCAAATTATTTAAAAGGAGATTGTATGAATGGAACGATTCACATCGTTTCCTTGACAAAAAATGTTAATGTCTAGTACATCTTGAAAAATTTGCATGCTTATATTAAATTGGCAAAACATGTCTTGGTCTAAATTGTATTCTTACCATCTTTGTATACCGTGTTTTTATGCAAATAAATATATTATTGTTACGGGCTAGGGGTACTAAAATACCGGTTAAGGGTTACGAAATTTATTAGCAACGAAAGTACAGTCGATTGTAGGCAATGACAAGTAGAATGTTGTTGACGTTGCACCGAAGTCTTCACTTACGTCCACGAAGTCCGTATTGTAAACACACAATAACACTACAGATGTTACTTCACGTAGTACTCACAGTTCTCGTTACAGTTGTCGCAGTAGGTATTCTCAAAGATCGCTTCTTAACTATCGCTGTTTTCGCCTCGGTAGTCAAGTGCAGACTGACTCGCGCTGGCGTCACGGCGCTATATATAGTCCAGCTGATCGTACATTCCAGAATCGTCTAGACGTAATAATAATAGCGCATAACTTCGAGTACATTCAGTAAGTACCTACGGTAATTCCCGGAAATAGGTTTCTAGAAATTTCGATGTCGTCACTTAGTTGACAAAATTGATAAAACCTGTACCATTCGATAGGCCACCTTAAGTCTAGGAATGCGTTTTTATATTACACCTAGAAAATGTCTGGATTTCGAGTTATAAGGCTTAAAAGTTAAGCACTGCATGTCACGCGATATTGAACCTTATGCCCTCGACATAAGGTGCATTCGTAACATTGCCCCCTTCTTAGTCGTGCTCGTCCCGAGCATGATTTGAACCATAATAGCGAGCTAGGCGGTCTACGTGTACGATCTTCAGCTTCCCTCTAGGTCCTTTCTTTATCCGGTAGGTGACATCGTTTATCCTCGTAACTATCGTGTACGGACCCTCCCATTTGGCTTGGAATTTCGGACTCTTTCCTTTTCTCCTTATGGGATTATGTAACCATACCAAAGTTCCCTCTTCAAGTCCGGGCACGTTAGCTTTGCGGTCGTATCGGATCTTCATTTTCTCGCTGGTTTTCAGACCATTCTCTCTCACTAGCTCATGTATTCCATCTAGTTTACGTCGTAGGTCGGCCACATAGTCGACGGCTAGGATAGGGGTATCGGGTGGTGTTCCGGTTAGTGCATCTATGGGTAATCTAATTTCTCGGCCGAAGTTGACTTTCGCCGGTGTACAATTTGTGCTATCATGTGTTGCAGAGCGGTATGACATTAAGAAGAGTGGAATGTATTGGTCCCAATCCCTCTGGTGTTCTTCCACTACTTTGGCCAAATGATTCTCTAGCGTCTGGTTGAATCTTTCGACCATTCCATCTGACTGAGGGTGATATGGTGTTGTACGAGTCTTATGTATCCCAAGTAGTTGGCAAACCTCTCGGAACAGTGAAGACTCGAAGTTTCTACCCTGGTCAGAGTGCAACTCCAAGGGGACGCCAAATCGACAGAACACCTCGTGAACTAGCTTTTTGGCAACGGTATGAGCTTCTTGGTTGGGTACTGCAAAAGCTTCTGGCCATTTGCTGAAATAGTCTTGCATGACGATGATATACCTATTCCCTTCTTCAGTAATAGGGAATGGCCCAGCTATATCGACAGCAACTCTTTCCCATGGTGCACCAACATTGTACACTTTCAGCCGACCTCTGGCTCTCGTTTGCGGTCCCTTTACTGAGGAGCAGGCTACACATTTTCTACACCAGTCCTCTACGTCTTCGCGGCAATGCACCCAATAGAATCTTTTTCTCACCTTTTCCAGGGTTTTCTTCACTCCTAGATGTCCTCCGGATACTCCGTCGTGCACCTGCCTTAGCACCGACGCGACCTTATCACAGGGGACAACTATCTGTAAGGCGACCTCCTGTCCACTAGGTGATTCCCATTTCCTCTTCAGAACTCCATTATCAATTATCAGGCTGTCCCATTGAGCCCAGTAACTTTTTGCTATTGGGCTAAGCGCTGATATCTCACTCCAAGCGGGCCTCTGGCCACGTTTCTTCCATTCGATTACTGTCTTCAAGTCATTATCTTCCTTTTGTGCGTCTTCTAATGATCGATTATCCCAGTCTTCATCCAAAGCGTTCACCTGGATAATCCTTACGTTCTCTGTCTTTTCCTGTTTGCGTTCTTCACCTCGGTCCTTACTCCCTGAAGTAATCTGGCGGCGGTGGTCCTTTTGTTTTGCCTTTTTCTCGAGGCGCTTCTTCTTACGCGCCTCGTCCTCGACTTCCTTGTCCCGCCTTGCTTCCGCCGCACTCCACGACCTTCCGCACGACCGCTCTCGCTCTTGTTCTCGCTTGCCGGAACGTTCGCGTTCCCGGTCCTTGACACGTTCCCGCTCTCGTTCAGTGGGTCGCTCGCGGCGCCCACTCCGATCGCTCCGCTCGCGCCACTCGACGCGCCCGCTCAGGTGCTCGGGCTCGACCTTCGCGTCGCGCTTCCGCCACAGCAACACCTCTGGGTCTTTACGTGCCCAAGAAGTACTTCTTCCCTTAGCCTTCCTGGGACAATCAATTCGAATGTGCCCCTTTTCGCCGCAATCATAACAAGTTGGTCCTCGTCGGGCTTTTATTTGTGCGGTTACTTCACGAATACGGTCGTGTTGTCGGCCATCTTGACGTACAGCTTCCACCTCCAGAGCATGTGTCAAGGCTGCCTTCAAGGTCTGATGGTGACCCAGACGAACTGCAGCCCTGACTTCTGCATCTCGAATCCCATCAGTAAACGCTTGTACCGTAGTAGTATCAATTAGTCCCGGTGTTGATGCATACGCCCTTCGAACGATACGCTCTATTTCCGTAGCCCATTGTTGCAAACCTTCATTGCTCTTCTGTGTGCGGTCGCGGAGTTGAGCCCTGTAGACATGTTCGAGGTGTTTCTCCCCGTATCTAGACTCTAACGCTTCCAACAAACAGGCTAGGGTATTACAATCGCCGGGAATATTTTCAAGGATTTGTACCGCATCACCACGCAGAGCAAGCGTAAGAGCGGTTACCGCTTGGTCGTCGTCCCAGTTGTTGCCTTTTACGACCTTTTCGAATTGAAGTCGGAAGGCAACCCATGACGTTGTTCCGTCAAAGTGAGGTACTTTGAACGTCGGCAAAGCACTGGGTACAGGCATCACACCTTTAATACCTCCTTTTTGTACTTTTTCTATTTCTTTCCCAAACTCCATGATGGTATTGTCCAGTTTCTCGAAACGCGCATCATGATTGTCTATACGTGCATCTTGCTGGTCTATGCGCGTATCTTGCTGGTCCATACGCGCATCTTGTTGTTCTGTTTTCATTTTAAGCTCGTTGACCTCTTCTTTGGTTTTATTCCACTTTTCATTCAGTTCTAATACCAGTTGTTGGGATTTATCTATTTTTGCCTGGGTTTCTGCCTGGGATTGTTTTATTTGTGCCTGGATCTCTGCCTGAGATTTTGCCTGGGATTCTGCTACACTTTTGATTTGTGCCTGGATTTCTGCCTGGGATTTTGCCTGGGATTCTGCCATACCTTTTATTTGAACCGTCAAGTGAGCCAGCAACGCCGACAAATCGCATCCACTGCTTCCGGGAATAGTTGTGGTAGTAGGCGCACTTATAGGTGTTACGACGGCCGTTTCTGTTTCGGGTGCAGGGACACCGAGCGATTCTTCCTCTTGACGCGCCAAATCCATCGCTGCTTGTCGTCGCGTGCGAACTCTTTCTTCTTCCCTTGGCGTGACCGGCATTCCGCTTCTGACACCAATTGTTACGGGCTAGGGGTACTAAAATACCGGTTAAGGGTTACGAAATTTATTAGCAACGAAAGTACAGTCGATTGTAGGCAATGACAAGTAGAATGTTGTTGACGTTGCACCGAAGTCTTCACTTACGTCCACGAAGTCCGTATTGTAAACACACAATAACACTACAGATGTTACTTCACGTAGTACTCACAGTTCTCGTTACAGTTGTCGCAGTAGGTATTCTCAAAGATCGCTTCTTAACTATCGCTGTTTTCGCCTCGGTAGTCAAGTGCAGACTGACTCGCGCTGGCGTCACGGCGCTATATATAGTCCAGCTGATCGTACATTCCAGAATCGTCAAGACGTAATAATAATAGCGCATAACTTCGAGTACATTCAGTAAGTACCTACGGTAATTCCCGGAAATAGGTTTCTAGAAATTTCGATGTCGTCACTTAGTTGACAAAATTGATAAAACCTGTACCATTCGATAGGCCACCTTAAGTCTAGGAATGCGTTTTTATATTACACCTAGAAAATGTCTGGATTTCGAGTTATAAGGCTTAAAAGTTAAGCACTGCATGTCACGCGATATTGAACCTTATGCCCTCGACATAAGGTGCATTCGTAACATTATTATTAGTATTTGTTTGTGCTTTTTTATCTTCAAAGCTTTGGAAAGATGACATGAAAACAATATTGTAGTGATATTTTCGCAAAACACACCAGTTAGATTTGTTGATTATTTCTCAGTAGCAGCCCGTAGGCTGGGTTTTGCCTCGCTGACAATAGAGGCTCTCATAACGATGACTGGTGAAACCGATGAAGGTTTTCTTGATCGTTATGACTCAGTAGTTCTTATGCACAAATTTCAAATAGGGATGTATCCAAGGTATGAAAATCAAAAAAAAATAATTAGTCCGTCATATACATAGATATTAAAAAAAATTAAGACCTGTATTTTTTATTTTGTCGAAATTACCAAAAACTACTGAGATATTAAAGTTACGGAGTGGGGGCTAATTACGTCACGCCGTGCTATATATTGTACCACGGCGTGACGTCATGCGACATTTCAAATCAATATATCTTTCTAAGTATTTGAATAAAAGAATAAATAAAAAATACGTGTTCAATATTTTTTATAAATCTATCTGATGGACATTAAATAATTTTTTAGGATACAACCCAATTCGGACAAAAACCAATGTGATTTTTTCGTCTGGCCGCTAGTCACTAGTTGGTGTGCTGAAAGCCCTATGAAGTAAACAGCTGTGCGACAGACGTCCTTTTTGATTAGAAAGGGACGCACGCTGGTGAGAAACAGAGACAGGTAGAAAACCATGGATAATTCGGTAAGTTTTAACCATCGATATCAATATAAAGGCAAGTTTGCATCAGCTTTATATGAACATTACTGACAACGATGACGGAAACCATCGTGTAGGAACCTGCACTGAAAGCGCCAACCTGTCTTGAACAAGGTATGGTGATTAAAGCTCGGGTCCTCTCTGCCTGAATAGAGGCCTTTGCCCTGCAATGTGGCAATAATAGGTTAGTAAAAGGCGTATACTAGATAAGACGTTGTTTGATACCTATAAATTATTAAAAAAAAATTAATATCAAACCTACCGAATATAAACGAAAATAAATCATAAACATCCGTTTCTGAGGAGTTTGTTTACAAACACTGACACGAGAATATTATATTAATTTAAATTATATTTATGTATAGTCAGGGCAGCTTCTAATGTTGTACAAAGCACAGGTCCGTTCGTGTGTGGAGTACTGCAGCCACATTTGGGCTGGTGCTGCTAAGTGTCACCTGGCCACTTTGGATTCAGTGGAGAGGCGTGCGAAGAGGCTGATTGGTGACCTTGATTTAACTCGAGTTGGTCTCCAAAGCCTAGAGCACAGGCGTAGAGTAGCCAGCCTTTCGGTGTTCTATAGGATACATTTTGGGGAGTGTGCGAGGGAATTGCACGATTTAATTCCCCAATCTCCGTTCCACCATCGGACGACCCGTCGTACGGCGAGTTTCCAGTTCCACCCTTATTTTGTTAACACCTCTACGATCCGGACGAAGCGTTTCGCCTCCTCCTTTATACCGCGTACATCGAGGGACTGTAACAATCTGCCGGCGGCGGTGTTTCCGTCGGACTAAAATTTGAGTGTCTTCAAGGCTAGAGTGAATAGGCTCTTAATAAACTAGTGCGCTTTACCATCAACGATTGCGTCACTGCTTACCATCAGGCGGGATTGCGGTCAAGCGCTGGTTTATAAATTAATAAAAAAAAAATAAAAAAAAAGTAGTCAAAACAAGATAACTTGTATGGCTCAAAGCCTACCGAATTTAAACGGGACTGGAGAAGACATCATCATCACCATCACCGCATCTCAGCATTAATCCCAGTCGCATAAGAAGCTTTTTCAGCTTTAGAGTCTGGGGATCCGCTATGGAGACTGCACAAGACATGTCTGCCGTATATGGATTCGCTCACCTAATAATACATCAGCACATCCAGGTTTTTAATTAAATGGTTAAATGATCTTTATATTATACGGCAGTGAAGTCAATAAAGATCATTTTACCATATAATTAAAAACGCAGATGTGCCAATATGACAACGTTATTTTTTGTTTATGCGAACCTGAATACAGTTTGTTCAGAATAAGCAACTGGAAGTCGTGGTGGACTAGTATTTAAAACACCAGCCTCTCAAGTATGAGTGCGCGGATTCGATTCCAGGCCAGGCAAGTACCAATGTAACTTTTCTAAAGTTGTATGTACTTTCTAAGTATATCTTGGACACCAATGACTGAAGGCGAAGGAAAACATCTTGAGGAAACCTGGACTTTAAGTCTGAAATCATTGAGCAAGCGTGGTGATTACGCTCAATCCTTCTCTGTTTGATAGGAGACCTGTGCCCAGCAGTGGGATGATAAAAAAGGTTGATGATGATAAAGCAACTGGATCGATTCCAATCATTTTTACACCATGTTATATTTTTTCCCAAATACATTAGAAATTGTTGTAGTGTGGTTACCGAGCCCGCTACGCAGATTACGATAGTTCATAGTACTGCGCCTGCCTGCGCAACAGCGGAGCATGGACCATATTTTTGTTGGGACAGCCAAGTAGGATAACAAGCTCATAACTTTGTGGTTTTTCATTATATCTTATTGAAATTTTGTACATATAGATTCTTTACTTAAAAATACTGGACACGTGTTTCGGGATTCGTATAAACGTGAAAAAAAAATGTTATATATCTATATTGCTTAGTAAGCGATATGCATTTACTTTAATATGTGTCCTAAGAAAATGAAGTGACACAGCCCTTTGGAAGGTGGACCCACGGTCTTGCGAACAAATAATAATAATTCTATTGGAGCGTCGTTTATTTATACGCTTATAGAGCACACGCCGACGTGTAAGAATCAACATGTGTTAAGAAATAGGACGTTTCATTATCATGCGCCTGACCCTGTAGCACGACCTCCACAGTCCTTAGTGCGCACTGCATCCAATCAGAAAACGCGAGAATATTACACTAGCGTATTTGGATTTGCGTACAATTGATGGTAATAATCAGTCTATAATCTTCCCGTAATGTCCCGTGTGGTACCGGGTATAGAATACCTAGTACTATATCCTCCCGTGGGTAAACTGTATTCATTTAAACTTGTTCCTTCCCCTTTGTATCAGTGTTCTACATTGAACTGTGAATTTGAACAGACCGCACATCACATCTTGTAGGAGTATTTTCTTTGGCAGAATGAACGCAATATTATGTTGGATAGTGTACAAGTTACATCCGGAGTCGTTTATTATACGGACCTTGTAGAAACTAGAACCAATTTCCGTGCGTTCAGGCGCTTTTGCCATACCTATTATTAGAATCAATTGTAACAGCTAATACCTATTTAGGGCCCATTAACTTAATCAAATTTTATTCCGTGGTGTTTGGCAATCTGGGCTTCTCCCAGTTGCAATAATGTCCCTTTGTGCCGATTGGCCTAGTTCTGTTCTGTCTCCTGCTTGTTATGGAGGGAAGCGGAAAAAATATATTTTTTCTTACTCCTCCGCTATTATTTTCTGATTAATTTCGTTGCTCGGCGTTTTTCTGGCGGTCGCCACTGTTGATTCTGGCTTTCAGGAGTTGCAGTGGTTGGGAAAAGTGTGGCGGGTTTTGTCCAAAAAAAAAAAAATTCTCCGGTGGGTGTCGTAAGAGGCGACTAAGGGAACTCGCACCAGGGAAGCAGGCAGCAGAGCTTCTCCTGTGGAATAACAAATTACTGCGATCCCCAGCCCGCCTGCCAAGAGTGGGGATTATGGCAATGCCCCCCAATGGAATGAAAGCCTTGAGGGAGGCCTCTGTCCAGCAGTGGACCTCTATGGGCTGAGAAGAAGAAGAAAAATCTTCCCATTACTTGCCTCCTCTTAATGAAGTCTATACCGCTGGAACTCATAAGTAAACAGAGGAGTTCCTAGGCTTTTTGTGTATCACGACCACGTCTAAACGGTGACTATAACTCTGTGATTCGTATAGGAAACTATACTCAATCCTAGACGCAAACGCTCTACTAAGGCATTTGTTTCAAACCTCCAAGCCGCAAAACCAAGACGGTACTAACAGTCTTAGTATAGATATAAGATCTTGATATAAGGTGGGTGGACCATGGATGGCCACTCTAACGAGTAAATACTTTTAATTCGTTTATTTATTGGATAAATGAAGGAAACAAATTATTAAGTAATACTTTGTTTTATTGTCCACCGTATAAAATCTTTTTTTTTTTACCTAACTTTAAACAACATTGATTAAATTTAAGTTTTGTAAAGCTCTTCCAAATGGCTTTGCATGGAACACGGCTCCAAACAAGGCCAACATTATACATCTGTTGTTAAACTTAAAAATAGAGTTGTAACATTAAATATATCCGCTTTTACTAAAACTACATAATAAGCTCTATTATTTAAGCGAAGCATTAAATGCTCAATTTATTTTTATCATCTATAAAAAACTCTATGAACATTACTTGAACACCATTCTATAACTAAGAATATATTAATATAAATTATTTAAAAATATTAGTAATGAGTATTATATTGGCCTTAAATAACTTGTCATCAGGTTTTATTATGAAATTGCAATTTTCTTTTTTTATCGAAAATGGCCTTCTTATGGGTCCGTTGTTTGTAAGGCCAAAATTGATAATTATGACTATAACTTTGTCCTAATAATTATAATAAATAATAGATACTACAAACTATTATAATTATAACAATTTCTCATTACTTATAACCAAAAAGTAAGTGTTCATTTGTTCAGGATTTGTGAATGTTCCTTGTGGTTCCATGCACCATAGCAAGGCCAACCGTCAAATTTTTGATTGGCCTTATAAGGAACCACCGGCTTTCCTAGGAACACTACCAATATTTTAATGTAAATTGAGGCAAAGCTATGTTCTTTTTTCTTTAGTACCATAAACATATACTAATACGACAATTCACATTAAAAAAACATGAAATAATAATAGGCTATTGACTAAAAATGTACGCTTTGTTGTGCGCGCGAATAACAATTGTAACGTCGACGACCGAAGCCTACGAAACGTTGGATAAAACTGCCACAATAGTGACACGATCGACACGCCGCCACGTTTGTGGCCTGTATTTTGTAGGATCTTAGTGTGTAGTAGCAGGAATATGTATTTAAATGTCAACAACTACGATTTTTTAATAGTTGGCCTTCAAAGGAGCATGGCCTTCCATGGTCCACCCACCTTAATATACGAATCAGTGCAAATAAACGGATAAAATTTCACGATTCTGTTCCTTTGAGCTTTCCAACCAGGCGTTGATGTTCATCTAAACCGATTTGGTACACAGCCTGAATAAGTTAAAATATTCCACAACCTATAACTATGGATTTTTTCTAGATTTTTCATGAATACTAAGTTTTATTCGAAAGGATTCTGTGTATTATGCAAAGCCAGGGTGGATTTACGTTACTTTATTACATGAACTTATAGCTGCTGTTATCTTACAAAATCCGGTTCGACTATATCCGCAATAAACTAGCACGTTTTACCATAAGAAATTGTCTCCCTACTTACCATCAAGCGAGAACGCAATCACGCTATAACTAATATCATTTAAAAATATGACTCGGAAAAGGCTAAGCAGACGGTAATAATGTTCGTTTCAAATTAACGCATTACTCACAATTAACTTCAGGAAGATATTCACAAAATGTCAGTGAAAACTGCATTAAAATCCGTTGGTTAGTTTACAAGAAAATACGGTCACAGCCAGACACCAGAAGCGACTTTATAATATCAATAGATTGATAAGCGCTATGGGACTCTCGTACCACCTCCAATATTAATCCGAAAGACTTCAAATGCTGGAAGTCACATATAGTCATTTCTTTAGTCACATAGCATTGCTAACACAGAGGTCAGTTAGGTCAAATTATCCGCAAAATTCCTAAGCTTTCTGCATAAAGGTGACCTTAACCTTCAAAGCACTGCATTTGCTTTAGTAAAATATTTACCAACCAAACTATGTTGATAATATACTCTGTAGTATTACTATATCCTGTAAAATGTAACCAAAAAGAATCAACGATTGTCCAATTTTCAAATAATTCAAGGTCTTTGTTGCATTCAAGGTTTTTGTTGCACAAACTTCCTCTCTCACTAATTCCCGAAAGGTCATCGGTTTTTGGGAAAATTCGATCTTTGATTCCTACTAGTACTTAGTATAATTATGGGTTATGGAGCAGTGTTCGCCACGGTACCACTGGGTAATGACCACAACTTACGTGATAGTCGTTGGTTCATCATAGGTTTTTTGCAATATTCAACCACGGATTGTGTGGAGACACGAGGAACAGGGAGCCAAGTTCACTCTTCCTCCATAGAAAAGGGAGGATCCGCCGACCAGACGGGTGTTATGTCTGGCGGACACTTACCCAACGGTTGATTTTTGGGAAGTTGTATGTATGCTAGTTGCACGGTAAGCTCTGTTTGCGAGATGTAGAATTCTTGTGTAACGCGTATTTGCTCAGAGTGAGCCGTCAATAATGTGAATCCCTAGCATTAGTTGGAACAACAACTTACTCCAAGCTCACTTTACCTAAGTTTTCACAGCGAGATACATATAGAATGTTGTATCTTGATCAAAATTTTGATTCACGAGATTAACAGGTACGTACTTAAAAATAATAATAATTACCTAATCTATGTCTCTAAGTTATGCTTGTGTAACACGAACGAACGACGGCGAACGAAACGAACGTCGAATCCAGTTCGGCTGGCAGCGTCCGGGAAGCTACTGTACACCATACCACAGTCGCATCCATAGCTTTTTCAGCTTTGGAGTCTGGGGTCCGCTTTATCAGTCTAACCGCTGATTTTGGCTAAACTTCGATATTTTCCGTGAAGCGACTGCCGTCTGATCTCCACAACCCGAAGGCGATATCGAAGCATTGCAGTTAGACCAATTGTTAGACTTTTGAGGGCTCCAACAACGACTGCCACTAGATGTTCGTATGGCAACCGGGACCGGCAGACCAGTGTAAATATTCACATTCATGCATACAAATATTTGTACTATCCGGGGATCGAACCCGCGCCTCCTTGCGCAACGGCCGCGTTCGCTACCGCTACGCCACGGAGGCTGTCACACCATACCACAGTGTCTCAAGACTAAAGTCTATAAGTCTTGGACCAGTGTGTGATGAAAGAGTTGACAAACGGAACTGAAACATGGTCGCTCACAATGGGCTTCATACGAAGGCTCAAGGTCACACAAAGGGCGATGGAAAGAGCTATGCTCGGAGTTTCTCTGCGCGATTGAATTAGAAATGAGGAAATCCGCAGAAGAACCAAAGTCACTGAGATAGCTTTTAGAGTCGCTAAAATTAAGTGGTAGTGGGCAGGGCATACTGTATGCCGCATACAGCTAGTAGAACTGATGGCCGATGGGGCAGTAAGGTTTTGGAGTAGCGGCCACGTACCGGAAGACGTGATATTACGACAATTTTTATTACATTTTAAAGAATATTCAATGACATTATGTGTGGAAAATAATATCAGCCACATGGCCACCACGACTCCGCTGCAGATGGTGTATTCTGGTGGACCAATTTTGAAGGACGTCTTCGCATAAATAGGGCTCAATTTCAAGAAGAACACGAGTTATGTTGGCCTTTAGGGCAGCAATTGACTGTGGTTTATCTGCATACACTAGAGATTTCACGTAGCCCCACAGATAGTAATCGAGCGGTGTTAAGTCACACGATCTCGGGGGCCAGTTGATGTCGCCACCACGCGAGATGACGAAGCCCTCAACTTCTCTTTCAATAAATTTAATGTTTCCCATGCTGTATGGCAAGTGGCGCCGTCCTGTCGGAACCACATGTTTGTAAGATCTATACCACCTAGCCTAGGCCACAAAAAAATTGTTATCATCGTCCGATATCGGTCGCCACGGAACGTTAGGCGAATAGAGCACTGATTTTGATAATAAATTTTAGTAATTTCTACGCGTTGTTGAAGCGTGTAGCGCTATGCGCTGTCAAAGTTCGACCGTCCCTATTGAAAGACTCTTGAGTTACCTGAAAATTGCAAAAAACGTAACAAAAATTAAATTTTGCGGGCTACAACTGAACATTCGCCTTAACAAGAACTAGCGCATATCCGAACACCCAGGAGCACAGATTATACAATAATGGCTCAAAGGTAATAAAGGAATCTTGTGTCTACGTGTGCGTCTAACATTCTCATCGTGTAAGCTGACGCTCGTGCAAAGTGAAGAGATGGGGCCACGGGCACAGGGATCATATTATCATGATAAGAATCAACCTTTTAAATTTAAGCACAAGTGCTAAACTTAGACATACCTACAGATGTTTAAATGCTCAAATAAAAGGTACAGCAATATGCTTCACAATTATTTTAATTGGTAGCAATACTGTGTTACGCAATTACCTCCTTATTCATAAACGCTGCTTAAAGTTAACTAGTGATTAGCGATTGTTTAAACACTGTTATTATGTGCTCAAAATACTAGTACTGCTATCAATATTATGTCTATGGAAACTATCCTTTTATTATCTGTGTCGAAATAAAATCCTTCTGGTCTTGGCAGCGAACCAATCATCACGTAGTTTTATTCATAATCCCAAATTAGATTAAACATATTTTAGACGTTTGCACGTCCCTTAACTCTAATCATCGTTTATGAATACACCCCTTAAACTCTGCGGCGTATGATTAAAGAATCGCTAATAAAAAAAGAAGTTAAACAAATTACATAGAGTTATTAGCCTTTAATGTTCCCATTGTTAACAAGCTGCTTTTCTGAGAGAGGCAGTTGACCGTAAATCACCACGGAATAGGGTAGACGACTAAAAAAAAACTAATTAGTCCGGCAGTCATATTTCCAAAAAATTCTAGACGCGTATTTTTTCTTTCAAAATCAAATCAAATCAAAAATGTTTATTTGCTAAAATACGATACAAAGGGTGTTACAGTGCATTTTTTCCAGCCTGCCATACATGGCGTGCAAATTTGTGATTAAAATTACGTTATCCAAATTCGTTATAAATTTATCTTCTAAATAGTCCTTCTTTTTTCATATAAACAAAAAATGAAGACGATGCAGTGCGTTGAAAACTCGTGTGACGTCACTGCACGCTACACTTTTTAGCGAGCAGTGACGTCACCAGCCACCACTCCTGATCTTTTATTCCTTTTATATTTGCCAATTTTTATTGATTTGATAAAACAAAATATACGTATGCATTTTTTTCTTTCATCTGAGTGACGGACTAAATAGAATCATTTTGTTTTACATTTTTGGTACTCGAACAAGATGAAACTTGCGAATATGTTGTTAGTCCTATAGCGAAGAGTTTTTAGTACTTAGATTTAGCTGGTCTTTGAAAACTAACCCTATATTCTCCTGCTGTTCTCATGGCCCACGTCACCGTCGATGCGTGTGACGCTCTTGTGAGGATTACTTACTTGGTAACAACTAAAGCGCAGTGAGCGAAGTGAGCACAATGAGCACACAAGCGTTTACGTGAACTTCCTCATCGTATAGTAGATACGACAAATTAACACAAACTCAGGAACGAAAGACGATAAACACTTTTGTTTTCCAAATCTGAATCAAGGAGCAAAATAATTTCTTTAAATCGAACACGAAATGTGTGTAGTGTTTGTATCTCCTAAAAGGTACACACTAACATTGTCTTATGTACACTAGTAGTCGATGTATAGCTGTCACTCTAGGCTCTAGCAGTCTGGTTTTTTTTTTGGGACAAAACCCGCCACACATTTTGCCACCCACTGCAACTCCTGAAAGCCAGTGGAGACCGCCAGAAAAACGCCGAGCAATGAAGCTCGACGAGTCCCGGAGAAACGATTCAACTGTCTTGGGTCCCGCAACGAAATTAATCAGAAAAGAATAGCGGAGGAGTAAGACAAAAGATTTTTTTTCCACTTCCCTCCAAAAAAAGCAGGAGACAGAACAGAACTAGGCTAATCGGCACAAAGGGACATTATTGCAACTGGGAGAAGCCCAGATTGCCCAGCACCACGGAATAAAATTTGATTTAGTTAATGGGTCCTACGTACTGTATGTGCTGTTACAATTGATTCCAATAATAGGTATGGCAAAAGCGCCTGAACACGGAAATTGATTCTAGTTTCTACAAGGTGTATAATAAACGACTCCGGATGTAACTTGTACACTATCCAGCATAATATTGCGTTCATTCTGCCAAAGAATACACTCCCACAAGATGTGATGTGCGGACTGTTCAAATTCACAGTTCGATGTAGAACATTGACACAAAGGCGAAGGAACTAATTTAAAAGAATACAGTTTACTTTTAAAGTTGCCATGACCTGTGAGAAATTGGGCAACGCAGTGGTCAACCTCCAGCCATGTCTTAGCCAGCCGATCGCCAACGGATGGAAAGAATAGATGGAGGTCGGCCGGCCCTTGATGGAATTATCCCACCTACTTTGCCATTCGAATAAGAGGTCCTCCCAGACTTCAGTCTGAGGTTTAAATAATCTAGAAATTCTATTAAAGCCGCGTTGTGTAACAAAATTAGTGTCCATGGCCTAGCAGTCTGTTAATGATACTGGTCAAGGTTGGACGTGTGCTGCTTGCGATACAAGTGTAGTGGTGAGCCAGTGAATTTCAGGTCTTACTGTAATGCCGCGTCTACACGCTTCGTCTTACCTGCGAGCATGCCTGTGCAAACCAATTTGCGCAGGTAAGCGCGTGTGTGTGGACGGCAAGACGGTAGCGCGCGCAGTTCCGAATGTTCCGTCTTTTTGTACAGTCATGACTGCACAGGCCTGGACTGCGCAGGCAAGACGGAGCGTGTAGACGGGACTTGAGGACAAGGGTCCTTACAGAGTCATTTCGTATTAATCGACCTTTGTTGCTGACCATCCTATATTAAAGTAAGTAATATTCATAAAAAAGATGGGTGAGTTATCGCTGAAACATCGCGGGAACGATTGTAACTATATATGACTAGCTGCTCCATGGGGTCTCACCTGCATGAGTTTCAATCCAGGAGCAAGATTGGGATAAAAACCATCTTATACAATGTTAATTCTGATTATAGACCATCTTTGTATTAAATATATCTCCGTCCATCATCATCATCCGCATCCGAAATTTTTCCAGCTTTGGACTCTGGGGTTAGCTTTACCAGTCTAACTGCTAATTGTGGCTAAAATTCGATATTTTCCGCGAAGCGACTGCCGTCTGACCTCCACAACCAGGAGGCGATATCGAAGCATTGCAATTAAACCAATTGTTTGACTTTTGATGGCTCCAACAACCCGTAAACAAAATAAAATAAATATTATCCCCAACCGTTCAGCAGTTTATTGAATGAAAAGGAACACCAACGCACATCCATTTATCCATCTCTACAAACTTTCGCGTTCTAAATAATATTAGTACGACCATATTTACTCGGTTTCTCATTCCTTTGTCTATTTATGTGCGTATTATCTCTCACATGCGGTATGTGTGTGTACAAGTTCATCGTTCATATGACAAATACTGTCGGAGTTCTCTGTACAAGCTAATAAACACCCTGAGCGAGTTTTTTACAACAACATTAGGCGCATCGTACCCGGCACACATCGCAACACAACTGCTTAGACCCGTCCTCCGTACGGCTTCACCAGACATCATGCCGGAACACAACAAATCGCTTGGCGGCAAGACTTTGTCTGGTGGGTGGTAACTTCTGCCGGCGGCCGATGTTATGGCCTACCACCGAGAAAACTCCTTTATTGATTGGTTTATGGATTGTCTAATCCGTTGTTTTCAATAGAAACCTGTGGAAGGATTCTGGGAGAAAAATTATACGAGGAAGTCGATTGTTCCATGATAGTTTTAAGGTAAAATAAATATATTATAGTCTCTACGTTAAGCATAGATTAATAAGTAATGTGCACATTTCCCGGTCTATTTATATGCATTTTATCTCTCACGAGCGGCCGCCAGCGACTTCGTTCGCATGGTTTATTTATGCTCCGCTCCTAATGGTCGCAGCGTGATGTTATATAGCCTAAAGCCTTCCTGGATTAATAGGCTATCCGACGCAAAAAGAATTTTTCAAATCGGACCAATAGATCCTGAGATTAGCGCGTTCAAACAAACAAACAAACTCTTCAGCTTTATATATTAGTATAGATGTGCGGCTTGTGTTTGTCTGACTACTGATCGCTCTTTATAATGGTCCTCCAAACTACTACAATCTGTCAAATTTCTTTATAAGATTTTCAACTTTATTACTAACGGTTAAGGTTCAAGTTTGAGAGAGAATATTGCCAGTTTCGGGTAGCTTGACCTGCAGTCGTCCGTACTTACCGCATGTAGTCTATTATATCCCTTTCTAAATCAAGTAGAATACATGTTCGAAATATTTAGATAATTTAAATTTAATTTAATTATAATTAGGTAAATAAAAGATTTAAAACCGAAGTACTGAATACGCAATCATCTAATTAATCAATTAACTTTCTGTGAACAACAATATATAATGTGATTCAACAATGGACTCTATTACATAAAGTTATAGCTTTCTAAGTATATCTTATACTTAGAAAGCTATAACTTTATGACTGAAGGTGAAGGAAAACATCTTGAGGAAACCTGGACTTTAAGTCTGTAATCGCCAACCCGCATTGAGCAAGCGTGGTGATTACGCTCAATCCTTCTCTGTATGAGATGAGACCTATGCCCAGCAGTGGGACGATAAAAAGGTTGATAATGATATAAAGTTACTATAATCTGTCAAGTTTCTTTAATAGATTTTCAACTTTATCCCTAAAGTATTAGGTTCGAATTTGAATAAGATAATTTTACATTATCAGGTATCTTGATTGATGTTTGTCCGTACCTATTTAAGGTGAATGTCATTTTCTGTCACTGAATGAAATTTAGATTTTGCTAACGGCCAAATGCAATTTACCTATCTATCACCAGTTTTGGTATATTACAGGTAAAAAATCTACCTAAATTACCGTAGTATTAAAGTATCAATAATTAATATTGTACATCGGTCTGATCTATATGATTATATTATACTGACTACCAATAGTAGCACACTGTCTTTAACTGAATTTAGGTTAATAGGTTCGACCATAAGTAATGAGTTACCGAATGAATGCGGCCTACAAAAGCCCAGAAATTATTATTCAAAAGGCTCATTTCACTATGATTTAAAATGCCACGATGTGTATGTGTGTGTCTGTGCATTTAACACACACACACGCACACACTCACATTATTATTGTTTATTATAAGTCAATGCCCAATGGCAATGGCAATGGCATGCCCGATGAGGCCAGCGGGTTCTTGACTGGCGACCACGCACCGGAAGACGTAGCGTGGGTAGGCCCCCGACAAGGTGGACCGACGACCTGGTGAAGGTCGCGGGAAACCGCTGGATGCGGGATGCGCAGGACCGGTCGTCGTGGAGAACCTTGGAGGAGGCCTATGTCCAGCAGTGGACATCTTTCGGCTGAAATGATGATGATGATAAGTCAAGTGTTGCCCCACTGCGCGGCAACGACCTCCCTCCCTTCCCTCACACCACACTTCCCGCAGTGGAAATGCGTAAGACACTATCTGTAGCAGGGTGGATTTTCATTTTTTGATTAAATATGATAGTTTTTGTGTGACATTACTTTTTTCTTGAATAACTAAAAACTATCAATAAAATTATGATGTCATTTGAAAAACTAATGTTTTAGTATATTTAAACAATAATTTAAACACTAAATTTAAAAGAAAAATCATAAAATATAAATATCGCATTGAAGTGAATGATGTTGTGTAGATATAAATGATATCTTCTGTTGAAGGCAATGATATGATGTAGACGTTAATGATGCAAATAAAACACATAGATTACAATCAGCTCTTTATGGAAGACATATGAACATAGAAGTACTAATTTTTTAAGACATATAACAACTCAACTCTTTGTTTAAATAAATCAATTTTTTTTATTTATTTAAACAAAAAGCAACCAGGCTCAAAAAATAATTAACTTTAGTTTAAATCACAGAAATCTTTGATTTGAAGCAATAAACAACAGACACAAAATAAGACACAAAATGATTATTGAATAAGATATTGTGATTGCTAAACATGTACTGAACAAAATAAAATACACAAAAATCTTTGTATTTTTTTTTTCTGAAAAGTTACTACACTAGCTAGCCTCTAGAAATAATGCGTAGTTAAAGCCCGCGAATTTATTTTTTTCTTAATATTCCAGGTCAGTGCCAGGTTGTATCTTGATCAAAATTTGATAATACATCTTTCTAAGTTAGATTTGTACTATAAACACTTTGATTTTATTCTTATGGTACAAATCTAACTTAAAAAGATGTATTAATGATTATAATTCCGTAACTATAACATGTACGTAACAGTGGCGAAGGGTGAAATTTTGACAAAGGGAAGCCGGTCAAAAAAAAAAAAACACACTTAAACACTTACCTACTGCAGGATATTTTGTTAGGGAATAAAAGTCAAGAAAAAATAAAATAAAAATTTACAAAAATAATAAAGTGTTAAAAACCGAACCACACAAACACCGATCCAAAACCAACAAAAATATTAAGCAAAAGTAGTGGCGTGGTGTCTCTTTCTAATAGAGGAGAGGAGAGAACTGCAAGCCGTTTGACATTAGCCTATATTTATCAAGTTTTACCGACAGTTAGCGAGCATTAGAAAGAGATGGTCTGACACGCTCTGTCTCTTTTCGCCTCATAACATAGTAAAACGTTGACCGAGATAAGCCGACATTCGTGGAGTTGCCTTCATGTACGAAAAATTGAAGCGCTGATTAATTTACGACTATAAAATGAAATGTGATACTTAGGGTATTGCTAAGAATTACTATTGCTATTGTAAATCGCGCAGGCATTTGATTAATAATACTTTGTTAATGAAATAGAATGTAAATACTTTTGTATGAATATGGAACTGATTTTTGAAAGGTAACCCGGTGGGAATCGGCTTGTATGGACTCTTCGCCACTGGTACGTAACATGTTGTAGTCGTGAATAAAATTTTGATCAAGATGGAACCTGACACTGAACTGCAAAATGCAAAAAACTTCAGTAAAAATCACCTTACTGATCCACATTTAATATTTTAACATGTAACTTACAATAAAAATAAAAAAATCTTAGTTCGTTTAAAACAAAAAGTAGCCTCTACAAAATAAAACGGTCAGCCTTCAATCGAAATTCACTAACTCACAATATTTTTTTACATGGTTCATCTAAAGAAATGCTGTGTTCATTTAGATATTGATGGTTGCGGATAACATCATTATATTTTCCGGTTCTTTCTGGACCTCAAAAGGGAAGTAGCACTACGACAATTCTTATTTATACATGTATGTATGTATGTACATGTCTTCTCTTTAGTTATCTCTATGTTGCTATCATCATTCTGATTTTTTGATATGTCACTCTTGTTGTTGAGATTTGCTTGTAGCCTTAAAATTTGCATTCTTTGGTTTTTATTCAATTTCCGCAGGTTCTTTATAATATTTATCAACTTAATTCTTTACTTCGATTCGTGATATCTTCTTCCTTTCTGCTTTTTGTAAGTCTTCTTTTGTAAATAAACCAATTGGGTATTTCCTATAATCAGTTCTTCAGAAATTTCATTAGCTTGAACATGAACTATATTTGGAAACTTTGATGACGCTTCTTTTTGTCGCTGTCCATCATCATCATCTCAGCGTTAATCCCAGTAGCATCCGAATCTTTTTTCAACTTTAAGCCTGGGGTCCGCTTTACCAGTCTAACTGCTGATTTGGCTGAACTTTGATATTCTCCGTGAAGCGACTGCCGTCTGACCTCCACAACCCGACAGCGATATAGAAGCATTGCAGTTAGACCAATTGCTGTCTATATTTCTTCGAATTTACCTTGCACTGTTTACGCAATTTTCTTTGTTGACGTGGACTTTTTCTGTGATGAATGACTGTTTCCTTTCTTTTTTACGTTCTTTTTTTGTATTTTGCTCGTTGTTTTTCTTTTTCTAATGCTTATAGTTCGTGGTTATTTTTTATATCTAAAAACTTGCGTCTTTTGCATAGCCTTTGCTGGGCTAAACGTTCTGCTTTCGTTTTAGCCATAGCTGTACCTGGGTAATGAAATAGGGTAAAAAAGTTAGTTTAAAACTATTAATTTACATCTAATAATTTGTTATATTGTACAGTAATAAAATTTAGAGGAACCTAACTATATTGCTTTTAAAATTCTTAATTTATTACACCTAAATCATTAAACTCTATATAGCGTCATTGTAAACGTAACAAAAATGTCATTTTCCTCAAAAGAAATCATTCACCTCATCTAGAAATTCCCGATGAATGATGTTACGATTAATGACGAAACAAATTAAAACACATCCCTGTCCAAGCACACGCAAACCTACAATATAACACTATACTTCATAGTTATTGCAAATTCCATATTGTCCATATTCATTTATCAACAAAATAAAGCAAAATATACTTACCATCAATATTTTCAATCGTTTAATGACGAAATTCGTTGACAAATTTATATCAATTCACTTCAAAACGTAATTTTAGTATGTATACGTGCAGACTAGTAAGAATCTCCACAACAGCTGAAGTGGCGCATGGGACAAGCTATCCGAAATGCATTTGGTTACTGTTATTAAATATTTTCGTTGAATAAATTTCTTGAAACCATAATCGAGGAAACAAATGACGATATTCTTGTGACGAATTTTTAAATGGTTATATAACAATGTCAGGGGTAAATCTCGATTTAAGAAAAGTAATAAATAATCAGTTTATACTTAAAACATTACAAATGAGATTAAATCAAATAAAATTTAGGCCAACACAATAAGATTTTGAAAAATTAATGAACATGGTATTGAAAGTAACGGAGAGGTAAATGTTTTCCGCGATACTATATTTAAGTTTTTAATGTTGTATATAATTGTTTTGTTATTTTATTACCTACTAAACATACATAAGTATATAAAGAATATTCTTAGGTATATTTTACATAAGGCGTAGTGAATTTTTTTGTGAAAAAATAGAATCACACCAATAATATGCTATTTTGAAAATCCACCCAGCAATGGGTTTCATTATGACAGTTCAACAATATTCATTGCGTTATTTGCGTTGATGAGTAGAAATTTTTTGAACATATGGAGCAATGGATTAGTAATATGCTTCTAAATTATTTAAATTGGTAGTTAGTGTGTGTTTTTTTTTAATAATTATAAACTAGCGCTTGACTGCAATCCCGCCTGATGGTAAGCAGTGATGCAATCGCTGATGGTAAAGCGCGCTAGTTTATTAAACCCATTCACTTAAAAAACTTAGTGGATAGGAAGAAAGACGGCAGTTGAGCGAGGTGATGCAAATTTATAAACCCAACAACACAACCAATGATGCTACGCCAGAGGGAAATTGATCTGGATGGACCATGATCAAACTCCCGACACAATATCATTTGGCGCATCGTACCCGGCAAGCTTCACAACACAACTGCTCAGACCCGTCCTCCGTACGGCTTTACCAGACATCACGCCGGAACACGACGAATCGCTTGGCGGCAAGACTTTGTCTGGTGGGTGGTGACTTCTGCCGGCAGCCGATCTTATGGCCTACCACCGAGTGAAAGTGGTCTACTGAGATTGTGGGTCACCCTTTCCAAATCCATTTTTTTCATTCGTGTTAAAACGTGTGTCCCAAACCCCTTTTTTTCGAAGGTGGAAAACTCCTCATCGACATCCTCCGCTCGGGAGGGGTGTGCTGGAAACTTACCGGTAAAAAAACTACTTAAGCGTTCGTCATCTGCCTTTCCGGGGTACCGGGTCCTCCAAATTCCGTATTTTAAACCCTACATATACAATAAAAATTGTATCAAAATAAATTGACATTGGACATTGCTAACGAGAAGCTAGACAAGTGCCAATTGAATTTAATTCACCTATTATATTAGGTATGTGGTACCACTATTTTATCACGTACGTGTTAACTCTGATGACAGCAACACAATCTGGTGCGCACGAGTTGATTGCGTTGCTGGAAATAGTCACAATTTAATTTAAAAGCCGAACTTTTCCATAAAATAATTTTATAGAAATGAATCCAATGAATCCAACCCGTTTTCCACAGCAACTACAAAGACGACGAAACGAGTGCATTTCTTCATGAAACGTAAAGTTTGATGAATAAATTAATTTCATCATCAGCCTTTACTCGTCCACCGCTGGACATAGGCCTCTTCCATGGCACGCCAACAAGCTCGATCCTGAGCAGTTCTCCGCCAGCCACTACCAGCCACCTTTTTGATGTCGTCGCTCCATATCGCCTATAAAAAAACACTACGTTTTCCGAGACGCGGTCTCCACTTGAGGACTCGTTTACCCCAACGGTTGTCGGTCCTGCGGCACCCATCACATCCACCCCATCACAGTCCATTGCCACTTCAGCTTACTAATCCTCTCAGCTATGTCGGTAACTTTTGTCCTCTGTCGGATCACCTCATTTCTGATACTGTCCTTCAGAGAGACGCCCAACATAGCCCGTTCCATAGCTCACTGTTCGATGAATAAATCCTACTACTTAATTACCTACCTTTATATATTTTTTTTAGTAATATTAAAAGATATATAAGTACTACCTATCTGTACATATGTACACTACTCGATCACTCGTCCATTAACATAGTACATATAAGCAACAAACAAACTTTGTTTGACACAAACGTCAATAAAATACCGTTCCATTCCGTTTTTAACAGATGGTAGGTACTAAAGACTGCAACAAAACACAATGCATTGATTGATACACGACAAACGACGGTATAAAGTATGTATGAAGCTGTACATATTAACTTAATTCAATAGGCTACGGCAGTTTGAACATTTATTTTACTACCTACGCATTTAAAAGTAAACTTTCACGTAATCTGGAATATGACTGTTCTAAAACAACGGTAAAAAAAACAGTCACCAAAATAGATATCCTCCGTGGCGCAGCGGTCAACACGCCTGCCTGCGAAGTGGAGGCCCCGGGTTCGATCCCCGGCCAGGTCATGATGGAAAACGATCTTTTCCTGATTGGCCTGGGTCTTAAGAGGATGTTTACCTATATATGTATCTATTATAAATATAGTATCGTTGAGTTAGTGTCCCATAACACAAGTCTCGAACTTAATTTGGGGCTAACTCAATCTGTGTGATTTGTGAAAAAAAACATGTTCAATTACTTATGGGCTTAAAGAAAACTATTGTGGGGACTGGTGCATAAGCTAAGCCCAAACCTACATTTCAGGCCACCCAGTCTCCACCCCAGATATAATACATTTTTATCATAGTTTCTCGATACACTAAATGTAACTAATTAAGTAGGTCAATTCTGTAGCTTCCTCTGCTAGTGACATCTTACTGTGCTGGAATCTAACCCGTCTTTCACAGTAACCACAAAGACGAAGAAACAAGAGCATCTCAGCGTCAAACGTAAAGTTTGATGACTAAATCCTACTAAGCGTATTTCCTATTACAAAAGTGAAACTATGTATAGCGGTATATTTGTTACTCTTTTGCGCCAAAATTACTAAACGGATTTGGATCAAATTAGGCACACATATGGGTTATAACCAGGCTTAACATATAATTAGATTAATTTTAGCCGGATATTCCTACGGGCACGAAACTTATTCGGATGTAATCGGGTCGTAGTAGCTAGTATTAATATAACACCAAACCTGATTGAGAAATTAAATAATGATAAAAAAATATAGGTACGACGCTCAACTAATTTCTTATGATTCATAGTTTCTGCCACCATGTATAAATACCCTACTAAGTTATGGCGGGCCTTCTTCCGTGTAGTACCGTTCTTAGAATAGTACCAACCCATATCCTCTCGTGGGTGTCGTAAGAGGCGACTAAGAGTACTCTCACCAGGGAAGCGGGCAGCAACGCTTCTCCTATGGAATAAAAATTACTGCGAAACCCGCCTGCCAAGCGTGGGGCAATGCCCTCCAAAGGAATGAAAGCCTTAGGAGAGGCCTTTGTCCAGGAGTGGACCTCTATAGACTGAGAACAAGGTATGGCGTCAACAATCCCTCCGAATCGTTGTCTACCGATAATTACCTCCCTAGGCTTTTCCCAAATATGGGGAGGGTCGGCTTCCATTCTGACCAGATGGAGCAGAATACTAGTACTTTACATGAAACGCCTTGACTATCAGACCCCCACAACTCAGTTACTGGTTAAACCGATACCCCTTTGTAAAACTGTCAGTCTTACGGATTTCTGACAACCCATAACGACTGTTAAAGATCTACGAATGACAGCCAAGACCAACAGATAGAGAGACTGTTGGTCTTGGCTGTGTGTTACGCGCAAACACTGTAACCGTTATTGCAGTTTTTTTGTATGTAAACCCTAATTTAAACGTCTTACAGTGTTGTTTAGCTTGGCTTATCATGTGAAATACGCCACCAAATGACAAAATTGGTAATCTATACTAATATATAAAGCTAAAGAATTTCTTTATTTGAACGCGCTAATGTCAGGAACTACTGGTCCGATTTGAAAAATTATTTTTGCGTTGGATAGCCCTTTAATTCAGGAAGGCTATAGGCTATAGGCGCGCTGCGACACACATCGAAACCTACGCGGGTGAAACCGCGTGGCGCAGCTAGTTTACTATACAGAGTGGTGCTGACAATACGACAATAAATTAAACATCGTGTACCTCAACACATTCTCAGTCTACCCATAAAAAATCATATAAATATGTCTATTAGTTTAGTCACTGGAAATTATTTTTCATATTTTCTACAGGCTTAGGTTATATAACATCACGCTGAGACCAATAAGAGCGAAGGATATATATGTGTATGTATAACTAAACAAGCTTATAGAAATTGATTAAGCGTTGTTAAGCAAAAACACTGTAAGTCGACTTATATTATATTGCTTTGGCACGGCAGAACGGCTTAACATGTTTTCAGAGACCCGAAGGGGTCTCGGTATGTAGTGTGTCACCCATCCACAGATTTCGTTAAGCGTAGCTTAACCTCATCGATCGACCTGTACGATGTAATTTTTTTTTTAATATATACGGACAAATGACACAGATTGAGCTAGCCCCAAAGTAAGTTCGAGACCTGTGTTATGGGATACTAACTCAACGATACCATATTTATAATAGATACATATACATATAGATAAACATCCAAGACCCAGGCCAATCAGGAAAAGATCGTTTTCCATAATGACCTGGCCCCCCTCTCCTGGTTTTTTTTTTTGTTTATTTAGGTTCCTTATAGATCAGAGCCAGGGTGGGGCAAGTGTCCCAGCTTGCCCCAGTGTGGCTACGCCCATGGATCGAACCCGGGGCCTCCACGTTACAGGCAGAAGGATTATTTACTTACTAGCTGCGCCGCGCGGTTTCACCTGCGTAGATTTCGATATGTTTTTTATATACCCCGCTCCTATTGGTCGCAGCGTGATGTTATATAGCCTAAAGCCTTCATGGATTATTGGGCTATCTAACGCAAAAAGAATTTATCAAATCGGACCAGTAGTTCCTGGAATTAACGCGTTCAATCAAACAAACACTTCATCTTTATATATCAGTATAGATGAACCCCTCGATCATCGACCCACGACCCTCGTTGTCAACCGGTTTTGTAATTAAATACTCGTATAGAGACATATTCGTATTTATTTAATATCGAAGTTTAGCCAAAATCAGCACTTAGACTGGTAAATCGGACCCCAGACTCCAAAGCTGAAAAAAGCTTCGGATGCGACTGGGATTAACACTGAGATGAAGAAGAGATATAGTCGTAGTGACCTAGTAGTTAAAACACCAGCCTCTCAAGTACATGCGGGTTCGATTCCAGGTCAGGCAAGTACCAATGTAACTTTTCTAAGTTATATGTACTTCCTAAGTACATCTTGGACACCAATGTTTGATTAAAAGGTGAAGGAAGGAAAACAGCTTGAGGAAATCTAGATTTTAAGTCTGAAATCGCCACCCGCATTGAGCAAGCGTGGTGATTACGCTCAATTCTTCTCTGTATGAGAGGAGACCTGTGCCCAGCAGTGGAACGATAAAAAAGGTTTATGATGACGAAGATATAGGTAATAAAATGCACACTCACTCATAAAATCAAACAAAATCGAAATCCAATGAGCACATGAAATATAAGCTGTTAGAAAAATAGTTTCGCAAACTTTTAAGTAACCCTTTCGAAAGAGTCTATATCATATAACAACCGATGTATGGATGGACTAAATCTAACCCATTTTTTGTCAAAATCCAATCTCAGGTTCGGATCTCAGAGAAAATCCTACTGAAAACCCTATTAAACCTTTCAGGATTCAGTCTAATTCGGAAACGTCACGTTTCAGGAAGAATTGGAGGTCTCAAAACTTGACTTGTGACTGATGTAAACATATTTTTTTTACCTTTTTTGGACGTTGGACAAAAGGGTCAATACTTTATAAGTAGTAAAAAACAAGGTTTCCACTTTCCACTGACTTGGTCCTTTTTCATGGATGAAAATCTCTTAGATTGATAACTTGACCCTTTATGAAACACAGTATGACCCTTTACAAGCATACAACTCTTGTGAACGTAACAAATTTAAGAGAAACTGTAATCTTTTACCACAGATTAAACAGTACAAGGGAACTACTTTAGAATTTGAATTAAATTATGGTATTGCGTAACTGAATCATTTTGAAGGGTATCGCCAATCCTATTACACCAATACAAGTATTGCTTCATATGTCCGAAAATATTGTATGCTCAAGAACATGATGTCTGGTGATGCCGTACGGAGGACGGGTCAGAGCAGTTGTGTTGCGATGTGTGCCGTGTACGATGCACCAAATGTAATTGTGTTGTTGTGTCCCCAGATCAATCTCCCTCTGGCGCAGCATCATTGGTAGTGCTGTTGGGTTTAATAATGTATCACCTCGCTCAACTGCCGTCTTCCTTCCTATTCACTAATTTTTTTAAGTGAATAGGCTTAATAGACTAGCGCCCTTTACCATCAACGATTGCATCACTGCTTACCATCAGGCGGGATTGCAATCAACCACTATTTTGCCACGCCTAGCCGCGCCAGAGGGAGATTGATCTGAAGACCGTCCATGACTATAAAACTCCCGACTCAACAACATTAGACGCATCGTAACTGGCACACATCGCAACACAACTGCTCAGATCCATCCTCCATACCTACGACTTCACCAGACGCCATGCCGGCAGCCGATTTTATGACCTAAATTAAACAAAAATCATTATTATCATGCTCAAACCTCATCAACACACCCTGAAATACATGCCTTCTGATGATGATGATGACGATTTCTTGTATTTATAAAATGTGAAAAAAAAAATGAATTTCCTCATAATTATGGCTTGAGCTGTTAATAAATCAATGATAATGTCGAACATGCTCAAACTGTACTGACTTTATTTTTTGAAAGCGACGGGACGGAAAGAGACAGCACCGCCAACCCCACTCTTTTCAGCCCACTATGGACACCCTATAAGAAAAAACATAGGAGAAAATAATTAATAATAAGAGATGGTAAGGCATAAACACAACAGTCTAAAATGTACCCACAGCTGGGATACAAACCTTCTCCTGTATGAAGGAGAAGGCAGTAATCTCATGCGGCTCCAGTGCGTGTTAACAGATGTCTGAAGTCTATTTTAAAATGATGTCTTAGAGTTTTTGTTCTAGGCCGGTTTCTTCCCGATGTTTTCCTCCAACTCATGAAACTAATTAAAATTAATAGGTACCGGGTATGAACCACCTAAACAGTTATTGAATTATGAACCTAACCTTTATAGAAATGCAGTTCTTTATACAATAATGACTGCTTAGTTGGGTACTAAGTTGTCACTTTTGTATTAAGAACTTTACGTAAATCTAAATAAAGATCGAAATACAAATACTGACTCAAAGCTTAAGGCTGGAACTAAAGTTTGATATCGTTTTGTAATAAGACGGAAAGTGTCCAAGGAAAAGAAAAGAACGAAAAATAGTTCATTCCGCACAAAAAAAAAACGCACATTACAAACCAAGATAATCTTCATTATTTATAACACCAACCGCTGGCACAAATGTTTATTTATCTATCAATTCTTTGTTAATCACTTGTCTCAATCTTCATAAAATCGATCACCTGCGCCGGAGTACGTCTGCTATTCTTCCGAGATTGTGTAAACAAGCCAGACTTATGAGCTTCCAATTGTTTCCAAATCATTTTTTACGAACTTGGTACATTATTATTGTTTATGAGAATGGCGCGCGGTAGAACATTTTTATTTTCGTGTTCTTTAAAGCCAGACACAGAAAAATATTTGTAAAAATCTTTGTAGAAATATTTGCGTGTGTGTAGCAGGCTACACAAACATTTGAACACAGACACCTTTGAACGCTTTGATGTGCGCTTGAAACCGACAACGAATGGCAAAGTACAAATGTTTTAACAAAGCTTTGAACAAATACTCAAGTACCCGTGCTTCACATGTGTTCAAACAAGTGTTCAAATAAGTGATCATATATTTAAAAACAATATATACAAATTCAGAACGAAATGATTTAAGACTTTAAAAAATGGTTTGTTCTATCTAAGATAAGGTACTTCATAGACATTTCAGATATGACTTTTTTAATCACATCTAAAATGTCTATGAAGTAACTTATATCCCATATTTTCTCATATTTTTATGGTGATAGTAATATGTTTATTTATGTCAAGCATGGACTAATTTGACAGGACTAAACTAATATTTATTTTTTCTAGATCGTTCTTAATGAAATAGATAGAAAAAGACGCACATAACTTTTATTTAAAGCGAGTTGGTGCCATTTTCAGTTTGTATAAATTTAAACAAATGAATTAATAAAATCAAGCGATGGAATAAGAAACTAAAGAACTAGAAAAATAACTGAATATTTTTTTAAATTATTATTCGAAACGTTTCCTTGCCTAACTACTGAACAGATTTTAATACAATTTGGCAAGGAGATAATTGCCGTTTTGGGAAAAACAGAGGCTTAAACCTAGGTTTTTTGTTCCTTTAGCGCTTTTGCGTGGGATCATTTCCAATACCCACACGGGCGAAACTACTGGCAATTGTTTATAATTTCAATAGCAATCTTCTCATTTTTTTTTTATTTGACAAAACCTGCCACACTTTTTGCCACCCACTGCAACTCCTGAAAGTCAGAATCAACAGTGGAGACCGCCAGAAAAACGCCGAGCAATGAAGTTCGTCGAGTTCCGGAGAAACCATTCAACTGTCTTGGGTCCTGCAACGAAATTAATCAGAAAAGAATAGCGGAGGAGTAAGAAAAAATCTTCTCAAATATTTCTTCATTACAGTTCAAAAAAGTTCACTGTTGGCCAAAGACCTCTCCTAAGAACCGCCAGATAGAGCGGCTCTGTGCTTCTCCCATCACTCTCAAACTACACAATGTGTAACAGAAACTCTATTGCTATCATTAAGTACTCTAAAAATACCAACGGATAATATACCAAAGTATCCATTCTTCCATACTAATATGTATTACAAATGGGAAAATGTGTGTGTTCATGGCAAAATGGAGCGACGCAATCACGTAGTTTTTAAGCGGCGATAGTTAAAGGGTTGGAGAGTGCTATCTATAGGCTACTTTTCGTCTCATTGTAACCTCCTCATTTTCCTAAAATAGGGGTGGAAGTTTGTAAGGAGCTTTCTGCAATTAACAAGGTGGGAAGCTAAAAAAATGGTATGTGGAGTTTTTGTGACTACCAAAAAAAAAATTTTTTTTTTTGGTAGTCGCCCCCAACTCCCTAATTATATCGTCTACAGTAGCGTATTAAAACAATATTCTGTTCCAAGTTCTCTTCAGTGTCTTAACAGGATTGGAGAACGTGTTACCCCGAAATTAACGCTAGCGAAGCCGTGGGCTGCGATCCTTATCCCGCCTGCCAAGCGTGGGGATTATGGCAATGCCCCCCAATGGAATGAAAGCCTTGAGGGTGGCCTTTGTCCAGCAGTGGACTTCTATAAGCTGAGATGAAGAAGCGGTGGGCTTGCTGGCTAGTATGTGCATAGTTTCAATTCAAAATAAAATACTGTATGCACTACGCAGGTCAATAACTTTGCATATTAAGTACTTGCCAATATTATCATTATATTTTAATTTTAAAAGTTTATTTACTGGTAATAATGTTTTAAAAATTCTCATAACTTGCAGTTTTAAGATAAAAAAAAACAATCCAAAATTTTTTGATACCATTCTAATAAGCCTTTCCTTCAGTATATGCAATATAGCCTTTCCATAGTTTTATATCTTAAACACAGGCAAAACCACAGCACACACCTAGCCATCATATTAATACCGTTATCTATAAAACTGTCGACCACCCGGAGTTATGTTTACGTAACGTATCCGCATTGTGTAAACAACGCGATAGTCGCGTGCGCATGCCACCTGTTCGGACTGTCGGCGCATGATCTAGATGCGTCTAGCTCTAGATCCTAAGTAAATTAACAACAGAGTAAAGGTACCAATATTAATGTCTTTTAATATTAATCATCATCATCTCAGCGTTAATCCCAGTTGCATCCGAAGATTGTTCAGCTTTGGATTCTGTGGTTCGCTTTACCTGTCTAACTGCTGATTTTGGCTAAACTTCGATATTTTCCGTGAAGCGTCGTCTGACCTCTACAACCCAAAAGCGACATCAAAGTATTGCAGTTAGACCAATTGTTGAACTTTTAAAGGCTCCAACAACCCGTAACGACTGCCATTAAATGTTCGTATGGCAACCGGGACCAACGGCTAAACGTGATTTCCGAGGCACGACCAGACCAGTGCAAATATTCATATTCATGCGCTCTTTGCGCAGCGGCCGAGTTCGCTACCGCTAAGCTACGGCGGCATTGTTTATTAATATTAATATTTAACAAAAAAGATGTCTTCTATCCAGTTAAAGTCCATAGTAAAATTCATCGAACACCCTAATTGCGTCACACATTCGATCGCAGTCTGAATCATTTTAAACGATATCCACTGCTTTATAAGTTCATAAAAATTCTGTCTATAAACCGTAAATATCGCAATTAACGTTGTTGAACAGCCAAGAAAACAAAAGCCGTTAATTGAATATATGCTGTAAACCAGCACATTTCGAATGTCAAAATTACCAAAGACAGTCCCCAAAACCCTCCGCCTCAGCCCTCCCATCACCTTTTCCTAGTGCTTTCACTATGAAGAAGAAGTGGCGCAATAAACTCCTCAGCAACACTGTCTGGTCAGTTAGAAAATACCTAATTGCAACAAATAGGTACAGGTCTCCCAAAGTGATAATGCGCATAGAAATCTTCGTCACTGTTCGGCAACGGTCGTATTCCCTGAGCGTTCGGAAGAAGATATGTATATAGAGTGGTGCACTTAACCACTTTTTATGCACTTAGGTAACCACACTATATACATATCTTCTTCCGAACGCTCGGGGAATACGACCGTTGCCGAACAGTGACGAAGATTTCTATGCGCATTATCACTTTGGGAGACCTGTATTTGATTAACGTTACGAGACACAGAATATGAAATTATTTATTATTATCCAACCAGCCATGTCAATACAGCAACAAACCTACAGCAACGTTATAACACAATATTATCGATCTCATTAATCGCTTTTTAAGCGGTCCAAAACAGCTTAAAATGTTACCTGTTACTTTCTAAATGCAACAGTTTTGTCCCGTTTTGACCAGGTCGGAGGATTCTCCCTTTTCTACGGAGGAGTGAACTTTACAGCCTGTTCGTCATGCCTCCATAAGGGAATGTGCTGTAACATACCACGCGAATTGTGTGGGTTTGGCAATAGTCTCATTCCTCCGAATTTTTCGGTTATATGGACAACCAATGTTTTTGAGAGCAATGGTTATGAAATTATACAACGTAAAGTGCCTTCCTGGGTTTGAACCCGCAACTTCACCAACCCGTAAATCAGAACAGTTCACACTCGGCCTTCACGGCCCTCATGAAATCGCATCAAATAAATTTTACTAGGTCTGTATAATGTATAAAATACGATATCAAAAGTAACGTTCATCCAACAAGTGGAAAAAATATTTTCACATGAATTACTTCACATTTTTTTTTAAAGTGGCAACATTTTTGCAGGGTTTAGTATGGCCATTAATTTATAATCTCTTTATAATGTGTGTGGCTTATAACGTACATTCCTCGCTTATATTATTCACGTCCAATTTACATGTGTGGACCGTTTTAAATGAAATTTTAAACACTGCCTAGAGTTTTGATGATGAAAAAGCTTATAAAAAGTAACTTAACGAATCATGTAGCTTTAAATTAACGTCTCTTTGTACTTTTGGGGTCAAGGCTATATATTAAAATACCTACTATTTATGACGACATTCGGTTCCCTGGGGTGAGGATTCAAAAAACCAATCAGTGCCAGAATGGAGAGAAGAGACTTAGGAAGGATTCCTGAAGAACTCCCGGTAGAGGTAAATGGTCTCCAAAGCCTGGAGCACAGGCAAAGAGTAGCCAGCCTGTCGTGGCTGTTTCGTAGGATAGATTTTGGAGAATGTGCGAGGGAATTGAATGATTTCATTCCCCCATCTTCCTGCCATCATCGGGCAACACGTCGTGCGGCGAGTTTCCATCCTTTGTTTTGTTTGTAGACTCCACTACGATTTGGTGCGTTTAGCCTCGTTTTTTAAACCGCATACATCGAGAAACTGGAACAATTTGGAAGCGGCGGTGTTTCTGTCTGACTACAATTTAAGTATCTTCTAGAGTGAATATCCTCTTAATAAACTAGCACGCCTTAACAGCAACGGTTACCATCACTGCTTACCATCAGGCGGGATTGGGGTCAAGCACTAGTTTATAAATATTAAAAAAAAACCATATTCATTTTCATTAACCGGGCACATAAATCCAGACCCCAGGCTGTCACTTTTTTTTTTAAATTACTTTTTTATTTTTGGTCAACCAGCAGGGTAATTGCGTATCTGTATCAATGGGTTTCTATTTAACAGTTCAATAACATTCATTGTGTTATATACGTTGTAGGGCAGACAAATTTTTCGACTATATGGAGCAATGGATTGGCAATATCCGTCAAACTGATTATATTGAGATTTATGCGTAACCCACGCATATATATGATATTATGGTCAACAATGTCGTACAATAACACAAACTAATCACGTAATCTCACTAATTAAGGGACCGACATTTGGGTTAAATGTCGGTCCCTTTGTAGTTGTTATACTGATATTTAACCGTATTATCTGAAGGCCGAAGATAACATTTCTGCAAATAAGTTGGGCTGGTCACGAAAAATGTCTTTATGTTTGTTCTTCTTGACAATACAATGACTTATCCGATAACAGCGAACATTTGCAAAGAACTTTAATCCAAAAAATGAAATAGGGTAGGAACTTTTTAAGGATGAAGACGGGAGCCTGTTTCTAATCTTTCGATATCCGCCCATCCATCTTCGAGTCTGTCTGTTAGCGAGCTTTAGCTCATGGACCATCATTTCAGACGAAAGACGTCCACTGCTGAACATATGCCTCCCCAAGTATCTTCACGACGACCGGTCCTGCGCCTCCCGCATCCAGTGGTTTCCCGTGACCTTCACTAGCTCAAAAACCAACCAACATGGAAATTGAAATACATAATCTGTGGAAATTTCAACTGTCTACCTAATAAGAGTAGAAATTTACACAGATTACGTACTTCAAGATTGCCTTATTTTACCCTTCATATGCCCGACTGGCATTAGGCAGCTTTTCACATACTTTTTTGGATCGAACTTACGACCACAACTTAATTATCTTAATTATGAATTCGCACACAGACATTACTTATACTACAGTAAGTCTATCAATCAATGTTACAATTGTGTATGTTGTTGCAATCTCTCGTCCCATCTGTCAAATAACGATTTAACTTATGGATAGATTATGACTTATTTCAAACTTGACGTGACGTTGACAGCGTTGACGTTCAGTTTATCCGCCCGTATATTTCGTTTCCATTTGTGGCGCGGCCGCGCACGACTAACTTCAATTATTCATATTTTAATTTAATTAAGGTTGTCGACTTGATTTCGCGTGTTAAAGTGATTTATGTTGTAAACCTTTGTTTGATAGTAATAATGTATTTTATTATTTTAGGTTAGAGAAGGGAACTGATAAATAATTAGTAATTATATCGACGAACCTACACCTTAAGAATCTTTTGTCGCTTGCCCAAAATCGGAACTAATGCGGCTATCCCGTTTTATCAATATATTTTCACAAATGTTTACCAACAGCGCAGCGCCTCCCTGTAAACGTCATTCAAGCGACGTAGCACTCTAATTATATGGACCCCTTTAGCAACTGGTCACACCTACATACAGTAAACTTCTTCAACACACCTCATGTCTAATCATGGAAATACATAAGAATAGTTTTGTCATGTTTTTGAAGTTATACATATAATATCTGCCAATCGATTTTGTAAAATTCTTACCGTGAAAAGTTAGATGAAGTGAGGGTGGAATTTGTGGTCAATAGTGTCAATCTGTAGCATTAGTTGGAATGAAACTTCACCTATGTTTTCGTGGTGATATGGTTAGAAAGAGGTATTTTGTCAAAAAAAGTAGACTTCAAAGTCTTAGAGCTTAAATATTATTTAGCTAGGTATACTAATATACGAGTATAATAGTGGATAATGGCCCCGATTCTTGTTTGTTCACAAACTTCTTAAACCAAATTTAAGTTCAGCACATCTTTTTCTTTCTATTTCATTAAGAAAAGGACAGAAGATACAATTAGTTTAGAACTGTCAAATTAGTACGCGCTTGACGCAAATTGAAGTATTTTTGGTCGCCATGTTTTTAATCGCGTCTTAACTGTCTATGGAATATCTTAATTTGACAGGATTAAACTAAAATCTTATCTTATATCCTTTTCTTAATGAAATAGAAACAAAAAGATGTACTTAACTTAAAATTAGTTGGTGAACAAGAGAATCAGCGCCAATGTATGAATAAAGAGGTTTCCTTTTATTTTATTTGTTTTCTTAATGGAATTTAAATGATGTTTATTAAGTTATCTGGTAGGAATCCCTTACCAATGAATGACTATGACCATATATTTTAGTTGCGAAACAGTTGCTAATTTCCGCACTCAACGTCCCCGTCCATTCTATTCGGCCGTATGTTTTCATCACTCGAGTGGTGTCGTGTCAATCATGCAAGACGCGCGTGATTTTTAATAAATACTGGCGACTTGATTACAAGCGCAGTGATTGTAACCATAATGAATAGTTGAACTGTGAACACAATATTCCGAATGATGATTATCATTCCCCGCGTAATCTTACCAAATGAAAATTTCTAAGGTTGTGAAATGTGTCATTTCGTCGCGTTTTTTCGAGCGTTTTCGTTCATTATGTTGTAGAAAATACGTTAATAGGAGATGTCGTGATTAAGGAATCGATGTCGTTTTGAAATGATTAAGTATCATCAAGGTAACAATTAAATAGTGCCCATAATACAATATGGCCCCGTAAGTATTAGGTATTGCCCAAGGACTCTCCTAAGTACTATGTAAGAATAATCGAGCATATTCTCCAGGTAGAAATACACAAATCAGGTAATCTCGATTTTTATTATAGATATGGCTCGCTGGTCAACCTAGAAAGTTCTGGGCTGCTGGATTTCCCTCTGGGTGCTTTAATGAATCAAAGAACTTAATCTCCATCCAGGGCTTTAAAAAAGACTATACAATAAGGGGTATCCTACTGGTACGGACCTCGGCTTAGAGTGAAGGGAAGGCAGCAAGGGACTGGCTGCACCGAATTCAGTTTAATTTTTTATTAGATACTAGCTTTCGTAATATCGTGTTTTTAGATTTCTCATTTTCGGAGATTAATTATCGTATCATTTAGCTTCTAAGTTTACATGTGCATATTCGTTTGCAATATATTATGTATATTGTTTTAAACTACACACAGCGCCATCTATCACGGAACTGGTATGAAGCTAACAATATTTTTGTATTCCCTCGGGAATATCAAATCTTTCAGGGATAAAAAGCACTATTATTTAATCCGGACTTATAACTTTACGTCTGCAAAATTTCAAAGCAATCGGTTCAGTAGTTACGGCGTGAAAGCGGATCAAACAAACAAACTATATACAAATATTAGTAAGGATTATAAATTAGTGTTTGACTGCGATCTCGCATGATGGCAAGCAATTCTGCAATCATTGATGGTAAAGCGTACTAGAATGGTAAAGCAAATTAAATTAAGCAGTACTAGCAGTCTGTCGTTAACCCCCAAAAGCTGCAAATAAAACCTTGAAATAAGTGTGAAGTGATGTTACTTTTTTGTATGTTTGTCAATGTTATGGTGTAGAAAACACGCATATTTCACTTCTTACCATAATCAAATTGATACCGGTTAAAGTGTGTCGAAGCTAAAAACGGAGTAGTAGGAAATAATATGGAAATATATTATATCGGGCGTTTTCCTGTGGTTTCATTTCAAAAAGTAGCCTATGTCCTTCTCCATGGTTTTAAACATGTGCCAAATTTTGAAACCGTAACAAATAAAATTACTTTCGCATTTATAATATTCATTACAGGTAAGTTAGGACAGCGTAGCCTTATTTCTTGTCTGTTTCAAGAAATCTCTATTTCAAACAAAGGTCATAGCATTATATTGAGGTAAACAAAACGTAATATTCTCTGTCTTTCCAGTGAAATGAATAAGTCTATGAAAGGTATAACAGATATGGTTGAAAAGCACTTACGTTGTAATGTGTTTCTTTGCTATTGTTATTGAACAGGCGTTTGGAATCAGTTGTGTAAGTACGAACATTTGCTTGAAAAAGAACCTTAAAAATATTCATATAACCGCCAAAACAAGAATATTGTAGTACCTATCCTTTGTGAATTTTGTTCAAAGACCTGCCGATCGATTCTGTAAAATTCTCACTGTAAAAAGTTAGGTGAAGAGAGCTTAGAGAGATGTCAATAGTGTAAATCCCTTAGTGTTAAGCCGGCCATATACGAACCGTTCGAGCAGTTAGAAACTAAACTAATTTTAAGTTAAGTGCATCTTTTTCTTTCTATTTCATTAGGAAAAGGACAGAAAATATGTCAGTTTAGACCTGTCAATACGCTCCTGACGTAAACTGGCGTATTTTTAGTCGCCATGTTTTTAATCGCGTCTAAACTGTCTATGGAATATCTTAATTTGACAGGATTAAATTAAAATGTTATCTTCTATTCTTTTCTTAACGAAATGGAAAGAAAAATATGCACTTAAAATTAGTTTAGTTTGTGATCAACAGAAGCGGCGCCATTGATAACTTTACCGTAACTGCTCGAGGAGTTGTTCTCAATAAACAAACGAAGCGTACGGGCGTGTGCGATCGCGACGTGGAATGAAGAGCGCGGGGGGAGGCAACTGCGCGAGAGCAATCTAACTCTCGATCAGTCAGTGTAAGCCTAGCGACTGCTTGACCGCACAATGAAATATCACCGTGGCGTCAACCTCCCAAAGCAGTTGCATTTGTTCCAGCTTTTCGTGTATGTATGTACGCAGAAGGCAGTAGTTGCAGTCGCAGCTTAAAGTAGTCGATCCTGACTGCTTCAAGCAGTCCGTGTCTGGCTGGTCTTAGTTGGAATGAGAACTCAATTACACACTCACTTCACACTTTTACAGTGGGATACTTACAAATTAGACAGGCTGAGAAGTTGCAAGAGTCCGCTGCGTACGTATGTAAGTAACATAATGAACGAAAACGCGCGAAAAAAACGCGATGTTGTCGATGTGTGAACTGTCAAAAGGACGCGCTTGACAACCGTACGCAATTTTGGGAAGATTACGCGGGGAATGATAATCATCATTCGGTATATTGTGTTCACAGTTCAACTATTCATTATGGCGAACAATCACTGCGCCTGTAAACAAGTCGCCACTTTTTATTAAAAAAATCACGCGAGACTTGCATGGTTGACACTACACCACTCGAACGATGAAAACATACGGCCGAATAGTATGAACGGGGACATTGACCTAGCCTAACCTAACAGGTATTTTAAAAAATATCATTTATATTCCATAAAGAAAACAAATAAAAATTCACGCGAGTCTTACATGGTTGACACGACCTCACTCGAGTGATGAAAAATTTTAAACATTGGATTGTAGCGATGCATGGGGTAGGCCCATGTCTATTTGTGGACATATTACAGACGAGGAAACAACTTAAGTTATTATGGACTCCAAAGAGCATTAGACTTAATCACAGATTTAAAGTAATTAGATAAGCTCAACTCCCCAGGGCGTCCGGCAATTTTGTTTAATTTATGTCTTAATATTTTCTTATGACCTTTCCATTGAGGGTATAAATGATGTAGCTGATACAAGCATAGTACTTGGTACGTTTACTACACGCTACAAGAGTGGCGTTATCGCAAAGGTCCGGCAGTACTTCACACCAGGGCAGCTTCTAATGTTGTACAAAGCACAGGTCCATTCGTGTGTGGAGTACTGCAGCCACATTTGGGCTGGTGCTGCTAAGTGCCACCTGGCCACTTTGGATTCAGTGGAGAGGCGTGCGAAGAGGCTGATTGTTGACAAATGTTGTTGGCAATTTGGGGAGTGTGCGAGGGAATTTCATGATTTAATTCCCCCATCTCCGTTCCACCATCGGACAACAGGTCGTACGGCGAGTTTCCACCCTTACGTTGTTAACAACTCTACGATCCGGACGAAGCGTTTCGCCTCCTCCTTTATACCGCGTACATCGAGGGACTGAAACAATTTGCCAGCGGCGGTGTTTCCGTCGAACTACAATTTGAGTGTCTTCAAGGCTAGAGTGAAAAGGCTCTTAATAAACTAATTGCGTCACTGCTTACCATCAGGCGGGATTGCGGTCAAGTGCTAGTTTATAATTTATAAAAAAAAAAAAAAAGACATGATCATCATCTCATCATTAATAACAGTCGCATCCGAAGCTTTTTCAGCTTTGGAGTCCTGACTCCAAAGCCACCCCTGGGTCCACTTTACCAGTCTAACTGCTGATTTTGGCTATACTTCGAAATTTTCCGTGAAGCGACTGCCGTCTGACCTCCACAACTTGAAGACGATGTCCAAGCATTGCAGTTAGAGCAATTGTTGGACTTTTGAGGGCTCCAGCAACCCGTAAGGACTGCCATTAGCTGTTCATATGGCAACCGGGACCAACGACTTAATGTGCTTTCCGAGGAACAACCAGAGCAGTGCAAATAGCCCTTCAGGGAAGTCACTATGAAAAATGTAATTGTCGACACGAAGAAGTCAAACTCCCAAAGGCATGACATCTAGTGTTATCATGGAGTAAAGTGTTACCTAGTAACTGAGATGCATAGTTAAAGAGTGAGAGAGAAACTTATTTAGGATTCTGTACGGACAGGCGCGTGCGCTCCTTACAAGCAGAAAAGCTCTGCATACCCTAATAGTCTTCTAAAATTATAATATACTGTAAAATAATTTATATACTACAAAGTTAAAACTAAAAGACTTTGTTAATCAGTTATTGATAACACTGCCATCTATTGGGCCTAGTGCTAACGAGACACATTAGTTGCCTTAGGCGCGACACCCGCGCCTCTTACGGCGTAAGCATAAACAAAATGTGCCTCTTCCGTATCTGTCTGTGTATAAAATTATTTGCTTGTGTGCCTAAACTGTTGTGTACGTGTGCGTGAAATTTCTTTGGGTTTAAAGCCCATGATAAGCACAGCTTCTAATAATGCGACGAATTTAAGAAGTTCAGAAATATAGCATGATTGTTGTTCGTTCAAATACCTTTTTATTTTAGCAGCTTATGTTGTTTCATTATTGGTGTTTTTGGGTTAAATATGTATTGATTGTTTTAAGCGGAATTGAATATTCATTTATTTTAGAGTTTTTGGTTTAACACAAAAGAAAGGTTGTCTTTATAAAAAGTATTATGATAATTATATGTGGTTAGCAGGTTGTGTAGTGTGTACAAATAAATTGTTTTGTTTCTCGTATAGGTATATTATTTTAAAACACGGCTTTGACAGTTCGACGTTATAAAAACTTAAAAGACCTTAAGTTTTTCAACCTACTTGCTTTTGAATTTCAATACTATACTTTATGTTGTAATAATTTTCCTGAAGTTTACAAATTAGCAAAATTTAATAGTTATGGTTCCAATGAGTAGTGCATTACGCATATTTATGAAAAGCCAAAGCAGACTCATAGATTTGTCTATCTGTCCATTTTAAAAGAACTTTTAGCGATTTCAAGACGATCTTATATATATTTGATTTTTACAGAGTTATTTAAAAATAGATAGGCGCGTTGATTTAATTTATAGATAGTGAAATATTTTTTTTTAGTTTTTTGAGAAATAAATTATTACTTATTTACAGTTGAGTTAGTAATACCATTTCATTGTATTTTGACAGCCTACATGGCGTAGCGGTAGCGAACGCGGCCGCTGCGTAAGGAGGCGCGGGTTCGATCCTCGCGCAGTGTAAGTATTTGTATGCATGAATATGAATATTTGCACTGGTCTGGTCGTATCTCGGAAAGCACGTTAAGCCGTTGGTTTCGGTTGCCATGCGAACATCTAGTGGCAGTCGTTACGGGTTGTTGGAGCCCACAAAAGTCCAACAATTGGTCTAACTTCAATGCTTCGATATTGCCTTCGCGTTGTGGAGGTCAGACGGCAGTCGCTTCACGGAAATTGTCGAAATTTCGCCAAAATCAGCAATTAGACTGGAAAAGCGGACCCCAGATTCCAAAGCTTTGGATGCGACTGGTATTAACCCTGAGATGATGATAATTTCATTGTATTCATTTGGGCAAATAAAAAATACCTAATACCCCACGTATATCATTTATTTGACTTGTTCTTATCATCAATCACATACTTAGATGTTCATTGTAGCCACGCACAAACATCAATTCAATGTTGACATGCGAAAAAGTACGCGACTATGTTAAATTGAAACTACGTCTAAGTTACGTTTTTTAAGTTTTACCATATATAAGCACAGAGATTTGGATAGTAGGTATATTTATGCATACCCCCAATAAAATCTTTGTGCACGCCCCTGTGTACGGAAGGAGCCCTTTAATCTCATCGGTGGCTCCCTATTTATGCGACACAGGTACATACTTCCCGATACTGCATGCATGTTTCTGCACCTCAACAGGAACTTTATTACAACAACAATAAAGTTCAATGTGCTTTTGACAATCTTGACAGTTGCAGCAACCCAAAAACAATCTTATTGTCTTGCCTTTTAAACATCAATGAGATATTGCCAGTAACACAAATAAGAGATAAAATACAGTGCAGGTAAATTGGCTGTATACGTTATTTTTTGTTTATGAGAGACCTGAATATATTTTGTTTAGAATAAGCAACTGAATCGATTGCAATCATTTTTACACCATGTTATATTTTTTCTCAAATACATTTAGAAAACGTTGCAGTGTGGTTACCGAGCGCGCAACACAGCTGACGGTAGATCATAATACTAGACGCACAGTGAGAGGGTGCCATCGCGCCGAGCCGCCGGAGGCGCGGGCGGGCGAGCGATGCGTTGACCATATTTTTATTGGGACAACCGGGTAAGATAACAAGCTCATAACTTTGTGGTTTTTTTGTGATATCTTTTTGAAATTTTGTACATCGATTCTTTACTTAAAAATACTGAACACGTGTTCCGGTTAGACTGGATGTTGACGCTAATATACTTAATGGAAAAACTTAGAAACGCACTGGTTGCCCCTACGATTTTTGAAAGTTCCCCTTGATTTCTCCGGTCTTCCACCATCAAACCCTGATGTCCTTATCATGGGTCCACCTTGGGAATAAGAATTATCAAAAAAACTTAAAAAAAGCATATATACGGTCGAATTGAATAACCTCCTCCTTTTTTAAGTCGGTTAAAAAATGTCATGGTGCTAATGATGTAATCAGTGACGTCAGACGGTCAGAGTCCATCAGACAAAGTCATCGAATTAAATGAATGAATAATTTTTTTCCTACCTTTACGTGTCACTAACCCAAATAAAATTTTGCAGATCAGTGAAATATAATTTTAATAGCAAAAGCGTGAATAAGACACTCTGTTAGGTAGTTAGTTTCTGGTTTCACGAGTCGATCATATGCCAAGAATATACAAACAAAAATTGAGTAGGTATATAGGTACTATATATTCAGGAATCGTGGGAAAATTATCAGATCATACTACTCGGGAACTTTAGTTCATTTCCGCCATTTTTGTTTTGCTGTCTATTGACGATATTGGAAAGATAAATATAAAGTTTATTTTTGTAAACGCATCCACGATACAGGAGAAATTCGTAGTGTGGGGTAACATTTTTTTTTAAAGAAAAAAAAAAAAGAATAAAAATAGAATTCGCAGGGAGAAAAAGGGGCATCCAATCAGGATTAGGGAACGGAGAAGGAACAAAACGCAAGAAGTTTTTCCATTCATCCGTCAGTATACTTTTTTTTTCTCTCTCCGTAACCCTGGTTTTTGAACCGGCCAGTGAGCTTATCGGCAAGTCTACAGCGCTAAAGAAACGTCTGGTGGAGGCCTCCATCCACTCCAGCACACCAGGGCCTGTAGCCAATGTAACATCGCTTCAACGAAAACCACCACACACGATTGACCACGTGACGCGATAAATCACGTGGTCAATCGTTCCCGCCATTGGTTTGGTATTCGATTTCGTTTCGTTGTGGAGCGATGTTAAGTCCAACCTCTTCATTATTTGGAAGTGCTTGCTCGCTTTCTCTCGGTATTTCAATTTCAATATAAGTAACTACCTAACGCCGCCTACCTTATATATCGAGAGAATATTAAGCCAAAACATAATGCTTGTTTGTTTCGAATTTGAATTTTGTTTAGTTCTCTCGGTGGTAAGCCACATCGGCTGCCGGCAGAAGTTACCACTCACCAGACAAAGTCTTGCCGCCTAGCGATTCGTCGTGTTCCGGCATGATGTCTGGTGAAGCCGTACGGAGTGCGTAGATGCGCCAAGTGTTATTGTGTCGGGAGTTTGGTCGTGGAGGGTCTCCACATCAATCTCCCTCTGGCGCAGCATCGCTGGTCATATTGTTGGGTTTAACATTGCACCACCTCGCTCAACCGCCGTCTTCCTTCCTATTCACTAAGTTTTTTAAGTGAATGGGTTTAATAAACTAGCGCGATTTACCATCAACGATTGCATTACTGCTTACCATCAGGCGGGATTGCAGTCAAGAGTTTTTGATCGGTTATCAAAACTCATGGGTCTGGTTGTGGTTATTTTGATCAACAACACGATATGATTGCAGATTGCAAAAAGCAATATCATCGTTGCTTTTTGTAATCTGCATACGTGATCTACTTTCAACAGTTTTCATGTACTTCTGAGCGATACGAGTACATTTATGTATAAAACAATAAAACATATCAAGCATCAAAACGAAAATAAAACCATCACCCTACATATCTATTCTTATTAATATTACAAACGTGAAGAGTTTGTTTGTTTGTACGCGCTAACCTCAGGAACTGCTGGTTCGAATTTAAAAAAATATTTTTGTGTTGGATAGGAACATCAGGCTGTGACAAACAGAAGCGAAGACACAGTGGAAAATGTGAAAAAAAAAACGGGGAAAATTATTCCTCTTTCAGGGCTTCTATTATATTTATTTATATTACTATATATTTAGGGCGTGCGCTGTGTAAACGTTTCAGATAACACTTTTTAATCGCGATCATAATAACAGAAATTGACGCGGACGAATTCGGGGCCAATAGTTAGTGTTGTCATAAAAATACATAAATGTACTCCATGACGTACTTTTAAGAAGATACAACAATTTTATGGTGAGATTATTTTTAGGACTCCGTACACAAAGGATAGGATATTCTGGGAAGGATACTCTGTCACCAGGCAAGAGGTTCTTTCGGTGGTCGGCTATAACCCACCAGATAAAGTCTTGTCGCCAAGCAATTCGTCGATGTCTGGTGAAACCGTATGGAGGACGGATACGATGCGCCAAATGTTGTTGTGTTGGGAGTTTGGCCGTGGAGGGTCTTCAGATCAATGTAACTTTTCTAAAGTTATATGTACTTTCTCAGTATATCTTGGACACCAATGACTGAAGGTGAAGGAAAACATCTTGAGGAAACCTAGACTTTACTGAAATCGCCAACTCGCATTGAGCAAGCGTGGTGATTACGCTCAATCCTTCTCTGTATGAGAGGAGACCTGTGCCCAGCAGTGGGACGTAAAAAAGGTTGATGAAGATGATGATGATTACTTCATACAAAATTTTCCTATTTAATTTGTTCTAATATATATCAGTTTTCTTAAATAAATAAGAAATATAGTTGTATATTTTTTTTAGTAACCGCTGTAATATTTAATGTACTTAATAAGCTAATCGTTACTCTGTATTATAAAGGCAAAATTGGGTGTGTGCGTGTTTGTATGTCTGCTACTACGTGTGTATAAAACGGCTGAAGTAATTTTAATAAATTTGACAAGAACGTATTACAATATCTAGTCTTTATAATCAGGATTAACAAATAGTAAATTTTATCACCATATTCCTACGGTATCAAAACTCACGTGAGTGAAACATGTTCATTCACATGTGGGGATTAGTTGCTAATATTATAAATGCGTATGCTTTTTTACGCTTTCACGCCAAAATGGCTTAAAAGATTTGACTGAAATTTAGGACCTGCTTTATATCCTGTCCCTAATTGGCGAACACATTATTGTCAAATTATTGCGACTAGTTGGGATAATTTGGGATCGTTTGGACCGCCCATTGGTCCGTTTGGTCCAAACGATCCCAACTAGTCGCAATCATTTGACAATAATGTGTTCGCCGATTAGGGGACTGGATCGCGTACAAAGTCGCGAACATTAGCTAGCTGACACAGCGTTCCAGTCCCTCGATTTACGCGCTATAAAGGAGTAGGCGAAACGCTTCGTTCGGTTCGTACTTCTCCGTTCCATGGTGGAACGGAGATGAGGAATTAAATCATGCAATTCCCTTGCACACTCATCAGAATGCATCCTATAGAACATCGCAGTAATCCTACTATTCTATTAAAATTGTAAACGCGTTTGTGGGGATGTATATGTACGGATATTTGTTACTCTGTCACGCAAAAATTACCGAACGAATTTCAATGAAATTGGTATACAGATCGTTTATCAGGAATTTTCAACCCCGATTTCCTAAGGCATCGAAACTATTGAGGGTAAACCAGCGGGGCGAAGCTAGTAACATTATAAAGTGAAACATTAGATTGTTTGTTCAAATATTTGATCACTTGTTTGGGCACATGTGTAGGACGGGTACTTGAGTATTTGTTCAAAGCTTTGTTAAAACATTTTAAACAGCACTTTGCCATTCGTTGTCGGTTTCGAGCGCACATCAAAGCGTTCAAAGGTGTCTGGGTTCAAACGTTTGCGTAGCATGCTACACACGCGCAAATATTTCTACAAAGATTTGTACAAGTATTTGTCTGTGTCTGGCGCCGGCTTTAAATGGCAAAACGAATTTGGGTAAAAATTTGAGGGAGTAGACAAAACGTTCTGCATTACAGAAGATATTTATACAGTATGTTAAGAAAACCCTGTCCGACCCATAAGGATAATAAAGGTTAGGTAAACACATGACCAAATATAATATAAAATTTTACGTAATCATCACAGTACCAATACAAATGAATTTTGAAATAATCTTTTTTTCCCGCGAATTAATTCCAACTTCCCCGAAATTTGGTAATTTTTAAAGAAGTGACAACACCGGTATTATTATGAGCGAATAGCGATGCAACCACGTGCCGCGTGCACTGCCGCCTGCCGCCCGCGGATGGGTGCTTAACGGACATTTATTAAGTTAAGTACCTCTTTTTGCGAAATAATATTTATTTTTTAGGGTTTTTTTTTTTAAGTTTAGCCCGGTTTTGTATCCATTCGTAGAATCAGTTATCGATACCTAACAACACCTGCACGGGTCGGACAGGGTTTTCTTAACATACTGTATATGACTTTTTTGAGACCAATTTAGTAAAACAAAGGTATCATGATCTGGATCATGAAAAAAAAACTATAAACTTTATATACATGATATTTATTGTGTAATTACGTAAATATTTACTATGTAGACTGCCTACATTATTTCTCTCTCCTTCCCCTTGGTATTCCATCCAAAGGACAACCTTTGGATGGAATAAAAAGAGTGAGCTTTCACAGACAACTGTGAAAGCTCACTCTTAACGACATGACCGCCCTTTGTGTCACCCTTTGTAAAATCTCCATATTTATCTTCTGTAATTATTTATATGGTTTACGGACGACAGCAGGATAGGCTATCCGAAACTGTCAAATATTCCCAATCAATCTTGAATCTTAATGGTTTATTAATAAAGTTGAAAGTCTAATAAAGAAATCTGACAGATTGTAGTAGAATAATGTGCTGTCGTCTGTACATAATAAAGAGTATTTCTATTCTATTCTTCAACTAACATTGTCAAAGTAGTGTTTTATCGGGAAGAGGAAAATGTCATTATGAGGAAAAATACAATATTATACGTAGTATCTATCTAAAATTAAGTTGGCTAAATTATATGGACACTTACCCTCTTATTCATAAACGTCACTTAATTTTAATAATCGTTTATGACTTGTAATGTAAGTCGTGGTGGTCTAGTGGTTAAAACACCAGCCTCTCAAGTATGAGTGTGCGGGTTCGATTCCAGGTCAGGCATGTATCAATGCAACCTTTCTAAAAGTTACCTATATGTTTCTAATTATATCTTGGACACCAATGACTGAAGGTGAAGGAAACATCTTGAGGAAACCTGGACTTTAAGTCGCGTCTTTCGTTTCTTTATCCAATGACATGCATAACACATTTTGACCATTTTTTGAGTTCCGCGGTGTTAGAACTTAAGCGACGATATGTATATCTATTCTAAATATAGTATCGTTCAGTTAGTACCCCATAACACAAGTCTCGAACTTACTTTGGGGCTAGCTCAATCTGTGTTATTTGTCCGTATACTAGTTAACTTTAAGCAGCGCTTATGAATAAAGGGGTATATGTATACAATACAATAGAAATCCTAATAAGCCACTCGTGAATTCGTTGCGCAGTTGGCGCCAATGATGCTAATTACTTTAGTCGTCTGGAATATTTATATCATCCTGGCAGATCTTCCGTTTCTTTCGTCCTCAATAAGCATTGTAGATACATTATTATTTATTGATATAATTTTGGAGTTATGCGTTTCTTTCACCAGCCTTGAATAGACAGCTCACACCACGCTCGCTGCACTTAATTCTTCACGGTAAGATCTAAACAAGGCTTTATAAATTATTATTTGTATACCTTACCACCAAAAAACCATGTATAGCAGATTTTTTCACTAAACACCTTTTAAATACGCATTATTATATGGACTTTGACCTAACTCTGACACTTGGCACGTGTAAAACAACTGCTTAAGTTTTTGTGGTTAGATCCAGTAATCTTTTACTTAAAACTATGCCCCATAACTCCATTATTGCAATTTTCAAGTAGGGGGAGCACCTAATTTGCGTAATCTATACTAATATATAAAGCTGAAGAGTTTGTTTGTTTGTTTGTTTGAACGCGCTAATCTGGGGAACTACAGATCCGATTTGAAAAATTCTTTTTGCGTTGGATAGCCCATTAATCCAGGAAGGCTATATAACATCACGCTGAAACCAATAGCAGCGGAGCATAACTAACTCCGCGCGAACGTAGTCGCTGGCGGCCGCTAGTACAGTATAAATCTCAATCTGCCCCCTAATCGGCGAACACATTTTTGTCAAATGATTGCGACTAGTTGGGATCGTTTGGACCGAACGGAACAATGGGCGGTCCAAACGATCCCAACTGCCGCCCCTACCTGGGTTGTGGAATGTGGAGGTCTTATTGGTAGTCTCCATCCAAAATCCAGTTATATTTGCCCACCCCTAAATAAACTAGTACTTGACCGGAATCCCGCCTGATGGTAAGCAGTGTTGCAATCGGTGATGGTAAAGGAAACTAGTTTATTAAGAGCCTCTCCATCCACTTCTAAAAACTGAGTGAATAGGAAGGAAGACGGCAGTTGAGCGAGGTGATGCAATGTTAAACCCAACAACACGACCAATGAGGGAGAGAGGGAGATTGATCTGGAGACCCTCCACGACCAAACTCCCGACACAACAACATTTGGCGTGTCATAACCGACACGCATCGCAACACAACTACTCAGACCCGTCCTCTGTACGGCTTCACCAGACATCATGCCGGATCACGACGAATCGCTTGGCGGCAAGACTGTGTCTGGTGGGTGCTAAATTCTGCCTACTATTAGGATTTGGCATCAATGCGCTATTCTAGTCATGGATGTTGGATATTGTTTCCCGTACACATAAATATACCTAGCTAATTAATACCAAAGCCTAAGTTAGTCCGTCTTTATTGAAATTTTTTGGCCCCACCATAATTTCTTAGATAATTCTTATCGACCGTTGGCGGGGGTTCAATGATCAATGTCTATTGTTAGACTAACATAAAATATTACACATACTGTTAGAGAAAGAGAATACAATACGAACATCTCCTGCCCTCAACCAAATTGATTGAAAATGGTCGTCTCCATTCCCTTATTTACAATTAAACTAAATTTAAATAAATACTTAGTAAAAAGACAGAAGAAGAACATTAATTCAGTCCTGTCAAATTATACGTACTCGTAAATTGACGTACTTTTAGACGCCATGATTTTAATCGTGTCTTCACTGTCTATCTTATTCGCAGCCTAAAGAGGACCACTGGTGTATAAACGCCTCCCCCAAGGCTTTCATTCCATCGGGGGACATTGCCATAATCCCCACGCTTGGCAGGCGGGTTCGGGATCGCAGTAATTTGTTATTCCACAGGAGAAACGCTGCTCCGCTTCCCTGGTGAGTTCCCTTAGTCGCCTCTTACGACACCCACGGGAGGATATGGGTTAGTTTAAATGGTATTACTCTAAGCTCGGTACCGCACGGTCGGTACGGTAGGCAACTAAACTGTCTATCGAATCGAATCTTAATCTGACAAGACTAAACTAATAATTATCTTTTGTCCTTTTCTTTATGCAATAGAAAGAAAAAGAAAGATGCACTGAACTTAAAATTAGATCGAACAAGGGAATACCTACTTGAGTGCGATGGTATGGTTGTACCATCGAATTTTGCTTCTTCGAAAACTTTTCAACGACATCTCATACTGCGATGCCTTGTTTAATCGACGGATTGTTACTTCGATATTTATTCACTAGATGTGCCCCGCAGTTTCACCCGCGTAAGCTTCGAACCGAAAGAGGTCAGTTGATATAAAATAAGCGCCTGTTAAAATAATGGGAGCAATATGTACGTCCGCGTTTGCTCCCGATTTCGCAACATTTTTTGTTCCTGCTCTGCTCCTATTGGTCATAGCGGGACGTTTTATAGCCTATGGCCTTTCTCAGGCTCTAGACTATCTGTGTACCAAATTTATTTACAATCGGTTCAGTAGTTTTGGCGTGAAAGTTGGACAGACAGACAGAGATACTTTGGCATTTATAATATTAGTATGGATTACATTGGAAAACTGTAGGTACTGCGAACGATTATATTGCGAAAATATGTATCTAACTGGGATCGACGCAACACGTCTTTCTCTTCCATAATTCTCCATTAGACGTCATCTTCTCCTTCTTCTTCAGCCTAGAGATCCACTGCTGGCCTCTCCCAAGGTTTTCATTAGACCACTCATCATCGTCGACATCATTTCTCTGATATTCCACTACTTAATTTATTTATGTTGGTATTTAATCGTGTCTTCACTGTCTATCTTGTTCTTAGCCTATAGAGGTCCACTGCTGTATAAACGCCTCCCCCAAGGCTTTCATTCCATCGGGGGGCATTGCCATAATCGTAGAAAGAAAAAGAATTAGTATTTAAGGCGCTCACAGTTATTTCAAATCTAACAGTAGCAACCTACCCACCCTTACAGTGACGAAAACTGAGTTTAATAATAAAGATCGAAGAATAAGATTGCCCAGATAAATTCATTTTGAAGTAAATTACATTAAAGACTAAGTAAACTAACTGTAGTACCTTTAAAACAAAATAGCTACGTAGCTTGCACTAGAAATAGGTATAATCTATAATAAATATATAGTAATTTATATAGGGAGTTTGGTCGTGGAGGGTCTCCAGATCAATCTCCCTTTGGCGCAGCATCGTTGGTCATGTTGTTGGGTTTAACATTGCATCACCTCGCTCAACTGCCGTCTTCCTTCCTATTCGCTCAGTTTTTCTGAGTGAATAGGCTCTTAATAAACTAGGGCGCTTTACCATTAACGATCGCATCACTGCTTACCATCAGGCGGGATTGCGGTCAAGCGCTAGTTTATAATTATTAAAAAAAACTAAGTAGGTCATCATCATCTCCGCGTTTAGTCCCGGTTGCAACCGCGGCTTTCGCGTTGGAGCCTGGGGTCCGCTGTCGGTAAGTAGGTACAGACCAGGAATGCTAATTAAAGTTGCTTGTTGAAGAGCGGTATCTTACTGGCTACTCTCATCATCATCATCATCATCTCAGTGTTAATCCCAGTCGCATCCGAAGTCTTTTCCAGCTCTGGAGTCCGGGATCCGCTTTACCAGTTTAACTGATGATTTTGGCGAAACTTCGACATTTTCCGTGAAGCGACTGCCGTTTGACCTCCACAACCCAAAGGCGATATCGAAGCATTGCAGTTAGACCAACTGATGGACTTTTTGAGGGCTCCAACAACCCGTAACGACTGCCACTAGATGTTCGTATGACAGCCGGGACCAACGGCTTAACGTGCTTTCCGAGGCACGACCAGACCAGTGCAAATATTCATATTCATGCTGCATACAAATATTTGCACGGCGCGGGGATCTAACCCGCGCCTCCTTACCTCGCCTCCGCTATGCCACGGAGGCTGTCATCTTACTGGCTACTGTCTTCGACAAAAAGCTGTTTGTCTATAACAGATACAAAGCATTTTCTAACTGAACAGACCGCTGCATGTCCTGCTTAATAATTTTTAAGCTACTTCTTTCCAATTAAAGTACTAGGAAGCGGTGATGGACGGGCTGTTTTGGGGGACTGTTTGATATAATTTGTAGAGACTTTCGAAAAGTGTTGAGTCTCTGCGTTATTTAAATAAGGTGAATAATCTGTAAGTAATAATCTGGTGAACCCGTACGGAGGACGGGTCTGAGCAGTTGTGTTGCGATGTGTGCCGGGTAGGATGCGCCTAATGTTGTTGTGTTGGGAGTTTGGTCGTGGAGGGTCTTCAGATCAATCTCCCTTTGGCGCAGCATCGTTGGTCGTGTTGTTGGGTTTAACATTGCATCACCTCGCTCAACTGCCGTCTTTCTTCCTATTCGCTCAGTTTTTCTGAGTGAATAGGCTCTTAATAAACTAGCACGCTTTACGATCGCATCACTGCTTACCATCAGGCGGGATTGCGGTCAAGCGCTAGTTTATAATTATTAAAAAAAAACTTTTGTTTGTATTTTTTTTTTTTCTGTTTTTTATTATAACTAAGTGAAGATCTTTGTTAATATATGGGTTTCACAATTCCATTCCAATTCTTAGTGGTTTTAATATTTCTACCTAGATATTATCAGATAGGTATGTATTTGCATCACCGTGCAGCTATTTAGTGCATAACTAACTTAATTGCTACATAGTTACCGTTATCTTAGTAAAAAAAAATCAAGCTCGGGCTTTATATTAAACCGATGCCTTAAGTATATAGTTTAGTAGTAGAAATTATATAGGTAGTTTTATAAAATACTGTGTTAGTGCAGCGGGAGTATTCTCGTAATTGTTGGACATTCAGTTCCGTACAAACGAAATTTTGGACGTTTTAATTCTCCGGAATCAGCGTCTGTATTTACCGTCAGTGCTTCAGATATTCATCACCGACCAACTGCCAATCAGCCTGGCCCTGAGGAACAAGGATTATTTATCCAAGAATCCTTAGTACATCCCTGCGTTACAATTTCCTAGCAATTCAAAAAGATCTTGAAAGTAGCGATTTGAGTCCGGTGTTAACAGAAATCAATCCCTACTTGGCTGCAGAATTATTTGTTACGATGCTTTAAGAGGTTATCGCTTCACATACTCTTATGTATACGCAAATAGGATTTGTGCCATAAAGCCATGGACTACTCAGGGCTTTGTTAGATGCTTACGCAACCGTGACAGGATACATTAAGTATTCTAAACAAAAAAGTGCATGTCGGACTCACGCACAAAGGGTTCCTTACCATTGATTTATGTGTATGAAATTGTTATTTGTATGAAAGATTACGCGGTAAAGCCCTTGCTCCGATGAAGCACTAAATCACAAGTTAGAATATTCGAAATTATCACAAATCACAAATTTAAATATACCTGCGCAAAGGAGGATCTTGTCGATAACCATAGACAAGTCGTCTTCGGTAAAGTATTTTTACAGACTCTGAAGTCGGGAATGGACACTCAGGGACATGTTTCAACGCCAATCTTTTCATTGACGTTCTAAGAGTAGCTCTCGGTAATATTTATGTTAAGACTGACCTTGAGACTTTTCTCAGTTAAACACAGTCGCCTTTACAATCGTTTCGGCATACCTGTCATGTGGCCAGGTGTGTCTCGAACTAAACAAAAGAGCATACACAAAAGATCGTTCTCAAATATGAGAATAAATAGCATCATGACTTTCAAGTTTAATGTCACGCTTCGCTGGCTTTCAAAGGTCAAAATCATTTTCTTCCTTTAGTTGTCAATAGCAATCGTAATTCAAAACATACTTTGTTATTATTTCTGACGGCCAGAAACCCCACTGACATTCAATTCTATCGTAAACTAAATAACAATAACAGGTTTGCGAATACATAGCGGACTCTTAAGTTAAAAAAAAAAGAAAAAGTGTTATGCTTCGCTTCAAAGCCATTACGCATGATTTTGAAATTCCCTGCACCGAGTGGTTACAACCACATTTATAAGTACATAAGTTACGATCCTGTAGGAATATAGATATAAAAATTATCCCATGTATTATTCCTGGTTATAAACTATCTATGTGCCAAAATTTATCCAAATCCATTCTTTACTTTTTGCGTAAAAGACTAACAAACATCGATCCATCCAGGCATAAGTCCTCATAAAAATAATTGCCAACGAAAACTGTTATAATAACACTAATTAGCACTAGAACACGGTATACTAAAGTAGGTATAACTCACTCGTCGTGTTCAATTATGTATCGGAGTAGATAAGTATTGTAAACACATACAAATATAGTATTTTACATCAATACAGTCCGCCAGCTGATCAAAAACTAATATCTTTGTCTCTAGTTAGTAGTTATAACAAGAGTCATCTTATACAACATAATAGAGAACATCAAACAATGTCGTCTTAATCCTACACTGCAGTATTTCCTCTAAATCTCACAGTAATGTTATAGTATTTTATTTTAAAATAATACCATTACACATTGACCGCAGCAACGGAAACGTATCTGGTGTGACGTAATTAAACGTACCGTAAAACGGGGTGAATAGCAATGATTTTCAACTTTGTCCTAAGAATTTGTTGTCTTTTACTTTTTTTTTTAACCACAGGTTATTTTAATATCATGTCCGGTACCACAAAGAAACAGCTAAAACAATATTTGTTTAACTATAAGCAAATGTTTTTCTGATTTTTAATAAAATATGTATAATTTCTATTCACCCGACGACTGGGGTCAATAGAAATGCATAAAGGGATGAATCGAAAAACTGTTAGGGCTGCCAAAATTACTTAACCAACATGCAAAAATGAAAGGTCGTGTATTTAAAATTTTTTTTTGGTATGTAAATGGTAAATGATTTTCAAAATTTGTGATTTAAACTATTTATTTGTTTTTGTTAACATAAATAATTAGGTATGTTTTCGCCCAGGGTCGTCCGTCAAATTTGTTTCATCGTAATTTAAGATGTTAGAAGCAGGTACACTATTTAAAGACTTCACAAGTTCTATGAAATATTCTTTAATCGCACCTGGAGATACCTTAGCTCTCACACGCTTGATTCTCAAACTCTTTAAGAAATCTCATTTTTGTGTCTTAATAGGAAGCTCTGTACAAAATCTGGTCCTGGAAAATTGTCTTTAAATCTTTTATGAATTATACCTATCTTATCAAGATACATTTTTACTATGTACCTGAGATCCAAAGTATCTAGGGGATAACCCCATTCTGCGCATTTGTTTATGTTTTCTATTAAGAACATTTCGGTTTGTTCAGATAAAGCTCTTTGGCCTCCATGTTGCTTCATATCCCGCGTACAATGACGATATAACACCGATTTGTGTATACCATATTTTTTGCAGCTTCTTCTAATTTAACATTTCGGGAAGATGCATACTCTTCCATAGCTTTTTTTATGATCTCCATGTTATATTTTTTAAACCTTTTTTTTGTAGGATTGGGTTTATATACACGCGGCATGTTGAATACGGCGGTATGTATCTGTAAATGAAAATAATCACGTTAAAAATATTATTTATTTATCAATCACTAAATCTATAGCTCCATACATTATTAGTAGTATTAAGTTCTATTAACAGTTTTTGACAACCCTATTTATTTATTTCTATTGACCCCTCATTAGTTGCTATTCAAACATTCGTCGTTTCTATTATTCCCTACTAGGTTTCCATTAAACCCATACTAGAGTTCTATTCACCCTTCAATAGATTCTATTGACCCCTTTTAAACAATAAATTTACATATGCTGTGATTTTAACAATTTTTTGAAGTTTAATAACGGATTCTCACTTACCTTCACTGTATTTTTATAATTTATCGTACACCTAATGAGATAAACACATTAAACAGCACAAATCACAACTTTTTCAGACCTAAAATCTAGAGTTTCGGCAGTTGAAAAAAACACGTTCACAGATGGTCGACTTTGAATTTAATTTAAAGGATAAATTTCAATTTTGACAATTAAAAATTGTTGCTAACGCAAAGAAAAAATATTGCTGTATTCAAATTTAAAATTCCACTAAAATTCTTCAACGAAAACTACTGAAATATTAACATTAAAAACTTTCCTGGTTTTTTTTTCTATTCACCCCGCAATTTCTATACACCCCGTTTTACGGTATGTAAAGAAGTTATTGAGTTTATATCGGTTGTTTTATAAACATAAACTAAGTTAAAACGTTTTATTTGCACCAAAACATCGCAATATTATTACATCTTTACTTTACATTAAACTGACAATGCGGTATAGAAGTTACTAAACTGCTAACTATGTATTATTTTCTCGACTCATCAATAACCTAAAAACACAGCTTTCATTTCATCACAAGGTCGCTTATTACGCCAAAGTAGTGTTAAAGTGTACATACCATCTTCACTTCGCTGGTATTCGACTTAGCAGTCGACATCGCCTTGATCATCCTGCTTGAATTATCCAGCAAACACTTTTGGATACTCATAACTCCTTTTTTATGCAACACAACACAGAAAAAATATTCACATCATTGGCACAGCACTGCACGTCACTGTTGCACACAATATTAAGTGATTAACAGGCCATCGCGACGTAAACACAAGTATATCACATCTTATTCTTTATTTGCGAAACGCGCGTGTTAGGTTATATCCATTGAATTGACGTAAGAAAGTTTTTGATTCACGGGACGTGGAGTGACCACGTGGTAACTCGCCCGTTGACGGACCGCGACTGCTGCGGACCGGCGTGAACACAGCTGGCCGCACCGCAGCGCCCCCTGGTGCTCGGCGACAGCGAGACAAAGACCGACTGCAGCCACACCTATAAAAAACTACATACACACAAATCATTGAACTTGAACTGATGTTTAAACTGCAGAGTGCAAACATTGTGACGTCATCATACTTAATCCGTGTGACGTGGACACACAGTGGATTATGTTTCCGATTAAACGCGGGGACAGCGCCGAAGTGATAATGATGTGACGTTAGAGTTAAGGCTAAACTGATCAGTCAATCAACAAACGCGTAAAATGATCATTTGTAAGTGAACTTTTGTTTAACATAGAGTTTTATTTTGCTTTAGTTTGCAACGAGATAAGAAATGCACCCTGAAACGTTAGCAGTTTCCTGAAGAGAATAAATGTCGACATTAAAATGAACAACTTTTGCTGCAGTTCGTAGTTTAAATATTCGCATAATATTATACTTGGAATTCCCACGGTGCGCTCGCTACAATCTGTGAAGAATGAGAACTTAGAGAAGTGTTATTTATTTTAACTTTAAGTAAATACAACGTTACAATTCCGAGCTTATGTGACTGTGAGCATTTATCTATGTCCTTTTGATACATTAAAATCTTGATAACACAAAACATCCAACCTCCCCACAAAAAGGTACTTTGGCTTTAAGTTTGATTTATTAATGAGTGCGAAGAGAATTTCGGAAACAAAGAAAGAAAGAAAAAGGTAGTTTATAAAGATTATATATGTAAATCAATTAGAAATCAAAGATGAGAAAGAATATTCACGTTAACGATGCTGTTACGGGGCACAAGAGTATTTTCGATCTACGTTTTAGTTGACTGAATGCTTATGACCATAGGATTAGATTGATTTTTGGTACTTGTATCATAAATGTTGACAGAAAGAATAACGTGGATAAGCCATTTTCCCGGAATGTAATTCCGGATCCAAGTTAATATTGGGGACATTATTACTACTCAATTCATTTAAAGGAAGGCAACAAAACTAAAGTATTTACTTGTTGAAAAATAAAAATGGTTTTACGACTTAATATAATTTATACTTACATATTTTTTTTAAATAATCAACCAATTCCGTAAATCCGGAGGAATGTCAATATTTATAGATATGTGACCGATCATTGACCCTAATCACTCTACCTATTCCGACCTATGCTTATGACGATAAAATTAATTCCCTAGTCATAACTTTGCTTACTTACAAAACACTATAATTTTCTAGATTTAATTTAGCTGAAATCGCCAACCCGCATTGAGCAAGCGTGGTGATTACGCTCAATCCTTCTCTGTATGAGAGGAGACCTGTGCCCAGCAGTGGGACGATAAAAGGTTGATAATGATGAATTTAGTTTCTTTAGATGCCAATCGGTATCGAGCGTTTTGCCTGTTGTCTAATATAATTTTAAAGTTCTGATTCTCAGCCAGAGATTTTGTTTTTTTTACCAAAGTGTGAACATATATGCCAGTCACAGAAGTTCGAGTGCAGAGCAACCAACTATGTATGTAGTACTGGAGTGGTTGCGACATGGGAGTTCGACATGGTCTTCGTCTTATCCATGTTTATCTTTAGACCCACTTATTGACAAGAATCTACCTGGGAGTCCAAGGCCAAGGTGGCTGCCAGAAAACTTGGCTAATGTATTACAAAGCACAGGTCCGCTCGTGTGTGGAGTACTGCAGCCACATTTGGGCTGGTGCTGCGAAATATCACCTGGCTAATTTGGAATCAGTGGAGAGGCTTGCGAAGAGGCTGATTGGCGACCCAGATTTAACTCGAAACGGTCTCCAAAGCCTGGAGCACCGGCGTAGAATAGCCAGCCTTTGGGTCTTTTATAAAATGCATTCTGTGTGCAAAGTGTGTGAAGTGTGTAAAGTGTGCAAAGGAATTGCATAATTTAATTCCCCCATATCCGTTCCACCATCGGACGACCCGTCGAACGGCGAGTTTTCACCCTCACGTTGTTAACACCATTACGATCCGGACGAAGAGTTTCCCTTCTTCTTTTATACCGCGTACATCGAGGGACTGGAACAATTTGCCAGCGGCGGTGCTTCCGTCACACTACAATTTGAGTGTCTTCAAGGCTAGAGTGAATAGGCTCTTAATAAACTAGCTAAAGTTAACTAGTGATTAGCGATTGTTTAAATACATATACATTTTAGTATAAGGGTTCCGTTTTTTGCCATTTGCTTACGGAACCCTAAAAAGGACTTTTAATTAATAAATATTATATTGATATTGTTAAGTTAAATAATACATTTTTGGTTGCAATTATGAAAACAATTTATGAAATTTAAATCAATTTATAAGTGTTAATCTTATTTTATGCATGAAATAAAAGGCTTTTTATTTACATTCAGTGACTGGGTCTTGAAGATCAAATGCCCATCTGACCTCCAAGACCCAGTCACTGGGACTATCTAGTTTCAGTAGTAGTATTTTATATGGAGAGACTGCGTAGTCGCTCTATGCAATACATATCATCATCATCATCAACCTTTTTATCGTCCCACTGCTGGGCACAGGTGCTCCTCTCATACAGAGAAGGATTGAGCGTAACCACCACGCTTGCTCAATGCGGGTTGGCGATTTCAGACTAAAAGTCCAGGTTTCCTCAAGATGTTTTCCTTCACCTTCAGTCATTGGTGTCCAAGATATATTTAGAAAGTACATATAACTTTAGAAAAGTTACATTGGTATTTGCCTGACCTGGAATCGAACCCGCGCACTCATACTTGAGAGGTTGGTGTTTTAACCACTAGGTTACCACGATACATATGTATACTGGTATTCAGATGCTTCCGGTTAGACTGTAAGTTGACCGCAACATTGGGGCCGTCCATTAATCATGGGAGGCTCGAGGGGGGAGGGGGGTTCCATAAAAAAATCACGAAATATCACCAGGAGAGGGGGGGGGGGTGTAGTAATATATCACGAGTATTTATTTTTCCGGCAAATGCGCGATACTGAACCGAAAAGCGGCGTTATATGTATTTATTTTTTCGTCTCAGGACATTGTACCTACCTAACTAAAATTATGTTCATGTATTACCTACTAGAAAAAAATTTTCCGCATTTCTTTTATATGTCAGTCCAAAACTACTTACGATGATACATAAACCTGTATTGTATAGTAAATAAACATTTAAAAAAAAATAAGATTCTTTGTAGGTAGGTATTATAAATATACGTGGTATAGGGTAGGGGGGAGGGGGGGTAGTCCTGAACCTCACCATATATCACCAAAGGGGACGGGGGGTTAAAAAGGCAAAAAAAAAAACTATCACATGATTAACATGGACGGCTCCATAGCTGAGAAAACGAAACGCAAGTACTCCGTAGTCGAGGAGGAAACATCCAGTTTTAATATTGCTTACTTTAACAATGTGTTAGCTTTTGTGGTACACTTGTATTGTAATTCATATTTATTGCGATATTTTATATTTAAATAGCATTCTTAATGTCTGTGCTCGCGTCCGATCCTTTTGGTCAATACACTACTAGATAGTGTATTGACTAAGAGGATTTGACTCAAGTTGACACTAACGTCCGATTGCGGAAGTTGGTGGGTAACGGTAGAATAAAAAGAGTGGTACGCGTGGGCACGGGCATTCGGGTTTTGGCAGCTCATTGAAGAAGTTGGAAAAATTGTAAGAACAAAGTGAATAAATGTAACTATCCTGAAGAACTTGTATTCTCATTTTTGACCAGTTAAAAGGTCAGAAGAGGGATTCCACCAGAAATCAAACGTTTTGGTGAAAACTTTACGCCCACTTAAATAGGTAGGTAGTTGAATCTTTCTTTTAAACATATTATTTTCGCTATCGCAACGTTACTTAGTCTATAGTTTCAACTGTGTAAGTAAACGGTTGGACGCCTGAATATGGGTTGTAAGTACACCGCTGAGCAGGTATACCTTTAGAAACTGAATCTGTTGCTGTGTGTTTAAGTGGTAAGTCAGGGGTATTAATTTGAAGGCGACGGAATATTTAAAAATATTTTCATTTCGTTGTTTGATTATGTCTAAATTACGAATCTTTTATTTTAATCGAAGTTTTGCAATTAAATATGGGATACTTAATTTTTTTTTTTTTACGGTACCCACATGTTTTTTGTTTTATGTTTCACAAAATTAATACCGCAAATTCCGTTGTGAAGACTGACTATAAGATTTATTCTTTTACCTACTTCGTTTTCGAGACAGCGTTTGCTTGTTTGTTTTCTTTTATATTTTCAGCTAAGCAACAAAATGCCTGGCCATTGATCGCAAAAACGTGTAAGAGGCTGTAATGAGTCCGGCAGTGAGTCTGAGTCATCTACAGAGAGTCTACGTAGTCGCAGATCGCGCCGTAAGCATTCGAGTCAGGAAGTCGCGGCAAGAAAAGAACACGAGGCGAGCCCGATCTCCTGAATTGGCTGAAGAGTCTGCAGAGTCACCACGCCCTGGGGCCAGTAATCATCGAAGTGGTCCTGCTGCTCCTGATCAAGCCGCGTCACCATTACCAAGTAACCAATTCACTGTTTTAGACTCTAGTTTCGTGGATGTGTTTAGAGAACTAGTTAAATCTATTCGTCGTACGGAAATTCTGAACGTTATCCTAATTTGAATGTTGTACCTGAATTTGATCCAACCAAGCCATCAGAGTATTGATGTTTGGATTAGTACAGTAAATAAGTGTGCAAAAATGTATAATTGCACGGTACGACAAATAAATTCACTAAGCGTTACCGAAGTTAGCTGGGTTAGCGCAAAAGTGGTACCAAGAAATACTTAGTTTGTTATTTACATGGTCATAGTGGTAACAAAAATTGCAGTTTGCATTTCTATGTGACTATAATTATGGTCGATTGCTGACGGAAATGCTCGCCCGCAAAGCACGTTTTGGGGATAATTTAGAAGAATATTACTACGGAAAGATGGTGCTATTAAATAGAAAAGTTCAGTAAGTAAAAACACCATTGATTGTTTATAATTTGGTATTGATAACAGGTCGGTTAGGATGAGTGCAGAAAATGTTCAATAATATAAGGGGCACAAAAAGAAATGATAAGCCAACAGTGATTTCGCAGGCGAGCCCTTCCGATGACAAACTATCAAAATCGTTCAAAGATAATACAGCACCTTTATTGCGTAACACACTGTTACTATTAGTTGGAATCATTTTGAAGCATATCGCTTATCCATTGCTCCATATGTTCGAAAAATGTATCTGCTTAGCTACATAAATAACGCAATGGATGATGATGAATTGTCTTGTAATGGTGTGTTGCGCAATTACTTTGCTGGTATGGATAATGCAGGTAGGTATATGATACTTTAATGTTACAATTGTGCCACTGAAGGTCACTCATACTTGAAATGTAGACACCCAATTAAAGGATGCGAATCCTGTCCCAAAATAGGCCACTTACTTACCGATTGTCCCAGAAAACATGAAACCGATAGTAATAAGACCGTCTTAAATATTCCAAAGGAACAGGACGAAATATTTAGATGCATTAGTTAACGGTCAGACCTTGATATGTTTCATTGGTTTCGGTAGCCAACATCTATGCTTAAAGAATCAGATGCTAAAATGATAAAAATAACGCTCTCTTACGATGATTTGCCGGTCATAAGAGGCCATGGCCATTCTTTAGTTCATTGTGTAGGAAAATACGAAGGCGAAATTGAAATAGCTTTAATAAAACCACGAGTGGAATTATTAATAGTTTTCTATCATTAGTGGAAAGTATCATTATTGATCGGTAAACATTCATCAAAGATAAAGAAGTAAGAAGGCCCAAGGTGCATAGAGCTTTTTGTTCATGAGACTGTCACTATAACAGGTCCCACCGAAGTGGCTATATGTTCGAGACCATCATGACTGAGAGGTTTTGGTGGAACCTAGCCTATGTTCTCAACCTCAAAAGATGTATGACATAATGCCTTATAGTTGGCTCATGGTAGAGCAACCTTTCTTTTGAGCGGTTTGATGAAACCTGCCTTAACTTTACTTAAAGGCACTCTATTGTCTACACCACTCATTTAAACCAAACTGTCGCACCATAAATAAAATTGAACAGTGCGTTAATAGTGACTCTTCTATTAGTAGTATTAGCACTAAAATGCTATGTTAGTGACCAAATATCTCAAAATGATCTAACCAAATTGTCTTCTCTTTTAAACGAATTCAGAGACTGTTTTGCTTTTACCACGAGTAAGATAAGATGTATAACTAATGTTGAGATGGATATAAAGTTGAGTGATTTTACACCAATCGTTTACAGAAAGTAACGTATGCTTTTAACGGAACGACAGATTGTTCAGATCATCGAGATAATTTATCCGGTTAAATAACTAAGTTAATCATATGTCCGAGGACTCTATACACTTACAGCCCTCATTCCACCGACGGGCATTACGAATTTTATGGGATGCCTTTCGGACTTGTGAATGCGCCGTCAAATTTTCAGACCGCGATCAACAATATATTTGGTAGTGCCCGATTTAAAGACGCGTTTGCTTATATGGACGATGTAATAATACTGTCCAAAACCATAGAGGATGGCTTGCAATATCTAAAATCTACATTAGAATTGTTTCGCACCACTGGCATTACGCTCAAGATGTCAAAATATATTTTCATAAAGGAATCTAAAGACTATCTTGGGTTTGAAGTATGTGCCGACGGCATCAGACCGGGCAAGGCTAAAATAAATACCCTCGAAGTATTTCCTCGTCCTGCTGACTAACACAGAGTTAGAAAGTTTTTAGTAATTTGTAGCTTTTTCGTCGCTTTATGAAAAGGATTGTTATATAGACAGGGGCAGGAGATCGCTGTGTTGTACCTAAAGGGGTAGGATGGCAGATATTAAATACTCGCCGTGATAAAATAGATCACTACTCTCTCGATAAAACGAACGACAAAATTAAAAGTACATTCTGGTTTCCTAGAATGCGGCGGTTTATTAGTAAACTAGCTGTGCCGCGTGGTTTCTTCCGCGTAGGTTTCGATATCCGCTTCCATTCAATATCTTAAAGCCTCCTGGATTAATGGGCTATTAAACGAAAAAAGAATTTTCTAATCGGACCATTAGTTCCTGAGATTAGCACGTTCAAACAAACTTTTCAGCTTTATGTATTATTATAGATATATCCATTCTTTTCTGCAATGTGCTCACTCTAAAATATCAGCTGGTAAAAGGCGGGTGAACTTCATTCAATACCGAAAGTAGATCGCCATTTTCATACCTCGCATATAGCCCATTAGGGTCAATTTGTACGAAGAAAACAAAAAAATCCTATCTGCTTCTCATTGTTGATGCACTCACGAAGTATACCATATTAGCCAGAGCCAAAATCTCTAAATCGGTGATTTAGTTCGGGTAGAACGGGGAATCTCATCCTATCGTATCGTAGAGGTATTCGACAGGTATAAAATGGAAGATACCCCGGTGTCCCGTAAAGGTAGTAGAAATTTCGCGGGAGTATTGTCTGTCTATTTAATAGACAATTGACTGTTTAATAGGAATAATGACAGTGACAGTGATTCAATTTCTGAAAATGATGATGATTGGAGACTTCTTTCTTTGAATTGGGTGTGGACAGGTGAAACGTAGAATATAATTGTAACATTGTGCTATGTATATAATGAGTGTTTAATGTATATTACTTACTGGTACTTTATGTTACATCCAAAGAAGATATGTATTTTGTTATAATAAGGTTAATTTTGGTTATTACTTATTTATTACATAGTAAATTTCATAGAATGAGTAAAATATTGTCACCCATTGTAAGGTCTTCATAATTGTGTTCTGTAAACTATGTAGTGAACATGGTGAAGAGTGTTCTTTTCTATTGTAATAATAATGTTATTGGGTAAACTATAGACATGCAGGGGCTATAGAGTACCATTTAGTGGTTATTATGGATATGAAGAGGCCATAGTAACTTGTTTAAAAAAAATAACCAATGTGAAGTAGTGTTGTGGACATGAAGGGGCCACAGCATGCCAGATTTATAATAATAATAGACATATGAGTAGTGTGTTGTGGACATGAAGGAGCCACAACATGCTAGATTTATAATAATAATAGATATGAGTAGTGTGTTGTGGACATGAAGGGGCCACAGCATGCTAGATTTATAATAATAATAGACATATGAAGTAGTGTGTTGTGGACATGAAGGGGCCACAGCATGCGCGAGTTGCGGTGGATATGTAGAGGCCACCGTAATTCCTTCAATGTCGGTAATGTTTGTGTAAGTTATGTCTGAATAGTTATAATAAATGAATTTTACTTGCATCTATGTCATTGTCGCAGTGTGCTGTGGACATGAAGGGGCCACAGCATGCATGAGTTGCGGTGGATATGTAGAGGCCATCGTAATTCCTTCAATGTCTGTAATGTGGGTACAGTTTTTGCAGCTGTCATTGTCGTCAGTGTGCTGTGGACATGAAGGGGCCACAGCATACGTGAGTTGCGGTGGATATGTAGAGGCCACCGTAATTCCTTCAATGTCGGTAATGTTTGTGTAAGTTATGTCTGAATAGTTATAATAAATGAATTTTACTTGCATCTATGTCATTGTCGCAGTGTGCTGTGGACATGAAGGGGCCACAGCATGCATGAGTTGCGGTGGATATGTAGAGGCCATCGTAATTCCTTCAATGTCTGTAATGTGGGTACAGTTTTTGCAGCTGTCATTGTCGTCAGTGTGCTGTGGACATGAAGGGGCCACAGCATACGTGAGTTGCGGTGGATATGTAGAGGCCACCGTAATTCCTTCAATGTCAGTCATGTTTGTGTAAGTTATGTCTGAATAGTTATAATAAATAAATTTTACTTGCATCTATGTCATTGTTGCCAGTGTGCTGTGGACATGAAGGGGCCACAGTATGCGTGAGTTGCGGTGGATATGTAGAGGCCATCGTAATTCCTTCAATGTCTGTGATGTGAGTATAGTCTTTGCAACAGTCATTGTCGCTAGTGTGCTGTGGACATGAAGGGGCCACAGCATGCGTGAGTTACGGTGGATATGTAGAGGCCACCGTAATTCCTTCAATGTTGTTTAAAGAGAGGTATTGTCAAGAGATCGATGTGATTTGTAAATTAAATAAGGCAATTACAGTTAGCAATGAAAAGCAAAATATTGGGAATCTAATTTATGTAGGTACAATGATGTTTCTTTTGTTAATATTTGTATAATGTTAATTTTAAGACGCTTTGTTTACTAAGATAGTGGTCTTATACGGCAATTACAGTTAGCAATGAAAAGCAAAAAAATTGTGAATCTAGTTTATATAGGTACAATGATCTTTCTTTTGTAAATATTTGTATAATTTTAATTTTAAGACACTTGTTTATTAAGATAGTGCTCTTATACGGCAATTACAGTTAGCAATGAAAAGCGAAATATTGTGAATCTAAATTATATAGGTACAATGATCTTTCTTTTGTAAATATTTGTATAATGTTAATTTTAAGACACTTTGTTTATTAAGATAGTGGTCTTATACGGCAATTACAGTTAGCAATGAAAAGCGAAATATTGTGAATCTAATTTATATAGGTACAATGATCTTTCTTTTGTTAATATTTGTATAATGTTAATTTTAAGACACTTTCTGTATTAAGGTAGTGGTCTTTCCACGGGACGTGTAAATGCCAGGAAAGGCCGACTGTTAGCTTTTGTGGTACACTTGTATTGTAATTCATATTTATTGCGATATTTTATATTTAAATAGCATTCTTAATGTCTGTGCTCGCGTCCGATCCTTTTGGTCAATACACTACTAGATAGTGTATTGACTAAGAGGATTTGACTCAAGTTGACACTAACGTCCGTTTGCGGGAGTTGGTGGGTAACGGTAGAATAAAAAGAATGGTACGCGTGGGCACGGGCATTCGGGTTTTGGCAGCTCATTGAAGAAGTTGGAAAAATTGTAAGAACAAAGTGAATAAATGTAACTATCCTGAAGAACTTGTATTCTCATTTTTGACCAGTTAAAAAATGTAAGTATTTGAACGGACCAACTACTAACGATCAGCGGTCATCGCGGGTACACTTGTGGTAACTAAATAACTTCACAGCGAGTTAATGGAAGTAGTTAAAACTGTCTCCACGTGATGTCATCCTTCTCGTTCCCTCATCGTTCCTTTTCTTACATAAATAAGTTCAGTCTGCTGGATGAGAGAGCGCCGCTTCGGAGATTAGTAGAGACCTGTAACTGTTATTTTATTGATGTAGATATTTATATTCGCCTTAACTAAAAATAAGTTTAAAAACAAATTGTTATGTGGCTTGAGGAGGTGCTTTGTAAATAAAACCTATATTAAGTTTTACATTAAGTTTACTATTGTATTATCTTTCCAACTGTGTATCTTTAAAGCTCAGTAACCTGTGGATTGTGCATTTGTTTAAAGCACTGTGTTGCGGCCAACATGAAGAGCGTTTAAGCGCTTCTATTAGCTCCACACCGATCGCGATATTTTTGACAGCGACGTGTACTGACCGAAAATCATTGCATTATGAGCGACAGACCAGTCAACATCGTCGTTGCTATGTTTTTGTATTTTCCTCGAATATAAACCCAAAGTACAAGAATTCTGCCTGTCTAATTTTCTAAGTCCTCGAAAGAAGACCTGTGCATTCATACTGTAAACTTAAATTTATCATTTACAGTAGTTTGTTTTCCCCAATAAAATAAAATAGAAATAACCAAACGTTTTTAACAGATTTAACAAAAAATCATTATATTCTCAATTGTTTTTGTGTTTATTACCTCAAAACTCCGTCATTAAAAACAGATTTGAAACATAATTTATTTTGTTTGAAATGATCTCAAATATTAGAGAGATCGCAGCGTCGGGGGACGCCCCCAACAAGGTGGACGGATGACCTGGTGAAGGTCGCGGGAAGCTGATGAATGCGGGCAGCACGAGACTGGTCCTTGTGGAAAGTCTTGGGGGAGACCTTTGTCCAGTAGTGAACTCCTATAGGCTGAAGTAGATCTCAAATAAATGAGGTCAATTTCTGATGAGTGCTATTTGGGTAGCTTCTATAATAAGCATATTTTCCATACAGTGTAGGTACAATGTTGTTAATGACTTGTGGTCATAATAAATTACAATCATCATCATCAAGATATCAACCTTTTATCGTCCCACTGCTGGGCACAGGTCTCCTCTCATACAGAGAAAGATTGAGCGTAATCACCACGCTTGCTCAATGCGGGTTGGCGATTTCACGCCAAAGCACAGCTCCGTTCGTGTCTTGAGTACTGCAGCCACATTTGGGCTGGTGCTACAAAATGTCACCTGGCTACTTTGGATTCAGTAGAGAGGCATGCGAAGAGGCCGATTGGTGACCCAGATTTAACTCAAAATAGTCTCCAAAGCCTTGAGCACAGGCGTAGAGTAGCCAGCCTTTCCGTGTTCTATAGTGTAAGAGGATCAGAAGTGGTGTTTATTAAAAGAAACCAATCAGGAGGTAGATGTTCCAATGTTCGTGTATTATCCATTTGAATTACAATTACAACCACAATTTATTAATTTAGATAGGAACAAAATAACAATCACTGAGTACACATAAAATATACAACTATAGCAATCAGCTATTAATTAATATGGAAAATATAGGTCTCACAGAGTTCGCACGACGTTACCGTTCCGAGTGACGCTTGTCGAAAGAGAGCGAGTGCGGGTGGACCGCGCTTTTTATAGTAAACTTGAGGTGGGGTACCGGTCTTCGCTAACAGGCGGCCATTCTGCCCTGGGGATGTCCTCATCACCAACACCGCTCGGCCATTCGTTCTTGCTGTATGTATGTCCTCATACAAGTGACAATATACCTACTAACATAAAAATATCATAAAAGTATAGTTTCTAGTACAATAGATAATTCAAGAACTTAATAATGAACTTTTCACTAGATAAGTAAGTAATCAATATCAGACTTTAACTTAAAGCAAAGTACATTTGGCTCTGTAACCTCATTTACTGAATTTAAAGATACAGCTGAATATCCAAAATTAGATTGAAATTGTTTATTAGTTTAATTACTTAAATTCAGGTATATATATATATATATCAATATCACACTTTAACTTAAAGCAAAGTACATTTGGCTCTGTAACCTCATTTACTGAATTTAAAGATACAGCTGAATATCCAAAATTAGAATGAAATTGTTTATTAGTTTAATTACTTAAATTCAGGTATATATATATATATATTTCTCTAATTCAAATAAACTAGGTAAGTGTTTCAATACTGCAAGAATAATCACTTGTGAATAGAATTCATTACCACACAAGGGGCAAATAATTATCTTACTTCCTCAGCCACACTAAGGGCAAATAATTATCTTACTTCCTCAGTCACAATAGGGGCAAATCATTATCCTTCTTCCTCAGCCACACTAGGGGCAAATAATTATTTTTCTTCCTCAGCCACACTAGGGGCTTACTATGTACAAATCCACACTAGGGGATAAGCAGCACGTTGAGCATAATAATTATTACCGTCTACTCTAGGAGACTCGCTTTTAGTTCACCACACTAGGGGCTAATTATGTTCAAACCACACTTGGGGTTTATTATGTTTCAAACCACACTTGGGGTTTATTATGTTCAAACCACACTTGGGGTTTATTATGTTCAAACCACACTAGGGGCTTACTATGTACAAATCCACACTAGGGGATAAGCAGCACGTTGAGCATAATAATTATTATCGTCTACTCTAGGAGACTCGATTTTAGTTCACCACACTAGGGGCTAATTATGTTCAAACCACACTTGGGGTTTATTATGTTCAAACCACACTTGGGGTTTATTATGTTCAAACCACACTTGGGGTTTATTATGTTCAAACCACACTTGGGGTTTATTATGTTCAAACCACACTTGGGGTTTATTATGTTCAAACCACACATGGGGTTGAATAAATATAATATTTTTAATAAATTATCATACGACCGCACCATCAGTGGGTTATTATGCATATCCACACTAGGGGATAAGCAGTATGTTGAGTATAATAATTATAACTGTCTACTCTGGGAGACTCGATCTTAGTTCACCACACTTGGGGCTAATTATGTTCAAACCACACTTGGGGCTTATTATGTTCAAACCACACTTGGGGTTGAATAAATATTATAATGTTTTTAATAAATTTTCACACAACCTCACCATCAGGGACTTATTATGTATATCCACACTAGGGGATAAGCAGCATGTTGATTTTTTTTTATTTATTTATGTAGGACAACCAAAAAAATGTTACCCGAGTTACATTTATATATTACAATAATATCAAAACTTAAATTGAGTGCAGTCTTATTTATAGGTTGCCAAGGCATGCATCATTTTGTGGTCGGATTTTTATTTATTTATATAATGCTAAAAGAAAAACAACAAGAATGTAAAATATAAACAGAACATAGAATTAAAGGACAAGGCTCAATCATTGTTGGGGTTGAGCATAATGACTATAACTGTGTACTCTAGTAGACCAGGTTTTATTTCACCACACTTGGGGCTGATGTCTTAATACTATTGCCAAAGCTGAAGTTATCATTCTTATAAAATTGTTGCATACCAACCTCGCTTGGGGAATATCCGCAATAGTTTTCAATGAGTATCTTTTCAGCTTAAACTGGCGGCATCTAAACTATAAATTGGCATGTAGGTTTATGTATGTTTATTGCTAATTATAATTAAGTAGGTAACATGTATTTGTTTGTAGTTTGTAACGGAACCATCACTGGTAGAACTGGTATCCTGTTGTCCTTTATTTGAATGAAGACGTTCAGATATTCTTTCGACGACTTATTTCGCTAAGGGCTTCCCGAATAGGGCTACAATCTTCAAAGGCCACATCACACACTAAGGTATGAATAAGAGGCGTCGTAGCATCAATACCTTTCAATAGGTTCAATGCTGAATACAGAGTTATTCTGTGTTTTGAGATATTTAGAATCAACTGCAGTTTCTACATAACATTTGGCCACTTTTCGCAATCGCATCTACAATTATAAGAACATGACGATAATCATTGGCCTCAGGAAGAGCACCTAATGAATCTACTAGCATAGGCACAAAAATAGGCAGTGGTTTCTAAGTTGAATTACCAATATAGTATTTCCGGACCTCAATCATTACTGAAACAACAAGATCGCGTGGCAACCACTATCGGTGTTACAGATAACCATAATATCGAGGCTTTCAAAATAGAACTCTCGCAATGTAGGGGCAAACATCCACAATGCCGGAGCTATGTAAAACGGGTTGCCGCAATGTCGGGGCAACGAGTATCACAATGTCGAGGTACGAGTGCTAAAATATCGGGGCACGAACACCATTATGTCGGGGTGTTAAATTGACTCATCACTATTGAAGAGCGCTTCGCAAGTGCTTTGGGAATCCTTGTTAACCAACCTGCTTTAATTTCTGGGGTTAGGCTAAGTCAGTCAAGGCCTTCACTTATCCACGACTCGGCCTATCCATCATTCGGCCTAATTTTCAGTCACATTCCTTTCATAAAAACAATTGGCTTACGCGAACCGGAGAAATAATTTACGGCCGATTACGAAATCAAAGATACATTAAGTGCACTGCCATCTATAAGGATGTACCGGTATGCTATGAATTACAGCTGATTGATTGATTAATAGCCTTTTTAAATTACAGCTGTACTAATTTAATTATTATCCGCGAAAAGTTCGCGACACAGATTAACTTAGCCTGCGACTCGATCGAGCTTTAGTGAAACAGTCGCTTTCCTTATGCCCTAACTTCTTCGAGAAAGAACAAACTGGTTTAGCACCATATTCACTTTTATCGTTAGTAACATTTCGCTTTTTGGGGCACTTATCCTTATAATGAATGACCCATTTGGCCGCAATGAAAACACTTTCCTTTTTAGTAGAACTATGGAAATGATGCCTCTTAGCGGTACTAATAGGCGATGCAAATTTATCCAAACTACGATTATTGTCGAATTTTCGGGTAGACTTAATATAAGTGGCCCGAAATGAAACTAGTGGCTACCGCGCGCACTTGCACGTCACTGATACCGTGTACTACAATTTGAAGCATTAGTTCTTCACTTAAACTCTATTTCGAACAAGTCTGCCATAAAAGTCATTCAACTGCCCTGTACCAAAAATCCAGATAACTCACGAATAGATAGCGTTCGTCATACAAAAGGTCGCTAACGTTGCACCGGTCGAGTTTCAAAACCAACCCACGCAACCAAACGAGTAAGTCAAAATATAGTAAATTTTGGGAATTAATTTAGTACTAGCATACACATTTAAACACGGAAATTATGTATAATATGCTATTGGTTAGGTATTTGAAAAAAAAAGGAAACATATTGTACTTACTATTATTTGTCGAGATTACTGAGGTTTTTAATTTATATTTCAGTTCAGGAATGTTATATCAGGATATATTCAATTAAATTAACTTATATTCATGAAAGTAAGCAACTAACACAAACAAAACAAACTTTTAACATTCTCAGAAGCACATCACCAGTCAGATATTTTGTAATAATTTCTTTCCATCTTTCTGAATTTGAATGCGCTTGGGATAGACCACTTGGAAAGTTATTATTATTTGGTTACTGCCGTTGTTTTGTTTTAGTGTGTTGTTAAATTGTATTAATTGTAATGAGTGAAGAAGTGAGAATGGATCAGCCTAAACCAGGCCTAACAAGACTACGATGAAACCGAATCATTGAACCTCGAGCAGGTTAGTTAGTTTATTTTAAATGCTTACTTCGAACAAATACTAATAACGGGATTGAGTTAAAGTTCATCTGTTTACGTACCTACTCAATTAAATGTAAACACTCTTGATATTAATTTTGTTTTTATCTATATGAAATATTTTTACGTTATTATGCCCCGCCCTACAGTCAGATTTTCTAAAAATGGTAGGTTATTTGTAAAAATTGCCTTGGAAGTAGTAATATCCATGTTTTAACATATATTTTATGATTAAAAGTTATCAATATCGTTTACGTTATGTCACAAAATAAATACCTACCTACAGAGATTTCATTCTGTAATTGCAAATTAGCAAAAAGCCTAACGCGCTGATGTTCATCATACATTACACGGCTTATCAGCCTACCGAAGCTAGGCGCACTCGTAACGGATCAAAATGTACCTTAAGTCCGTGCCAGGAGAGCTTGTATTACAATACCCGTAACAAGTCTGAACTGATCGGTCCTATTGTTATCCTGGGTTGAGAGTAGTGAGACAAAAAAATATATGTAACTGTTTAATTTAAAGTTTTGTATTGTATAAGCACTGAGCGGTATTGATAACATTTAGATTCTTGGTTATAGGCCCATCAACGTCGCAAGTTCCATTGCATTCTCCAGTTAAAAAGAGAAAACCAACAACTTTGTCTGTTGGCGAGAAGGGCACTCGTATTTAGAAATATTAAAATTACATGGCCTGAGGACGAATACCGTTCGAGCTTAGCTATGATTAAAAAGACTTTTAAGTTTTTTTTTTTTTTTTTTTTAGTATATCTACAAGATCCATATATGGAATGTTGAGGAAATATATGTACCTACATAAAGATGGGACTACGAAAAGTAAAATATCCATTTTACAAATACCTACTATAAGCCAAAAATTCTATAGATTTTCCTTGGAAGGTGATCTGCATACAGTAGACAATATTCTCCAGAGAATAAACGAAGATGATATGTTGCCTAACTTCAGCAAAACTACTTTATGGCACGTTCTTCGCCATTTGAAATTTAAGTTTAAAAAAAACTAAGCGAAATATTTTTTTTTGGCGTACTAAGTATTTAAAAGAAATTTAAAGATTAACGCAACGAGAAACGCAACATTTATTACGCAGGTAAAAAAAAATCTATTGTCACTTATAAATTACAGAATATAATTATCCTAGTTGACATGACGCGTACGCGCCCTACAACCGCATATTACGAATACAAAGAATTTATAAGTTCAGTAATTATTTCAAGCTACATGCTACTCATTTATACTCACCATGCCCGTCCTCACTGTTTTTTTTTTCGTTGTACTTCGGTGCGACTATAATTTTATCACTTGTTTAGGTCATACTGTTATGAAAGCTTGGACTGACACGACCGTAGCGTCATCGCATCAAGCATTATTAGAAGGACTGTCGACTGGCGCTAAAATTCCGACAGGAAAGGGGGAAGGAATCATTGTCATCCATATCGGTAAGAAAAATGGCTTTTTGGAGGATTGACGCTGGGTCGTTGAATGTAAAGAAAAGGAGACTACCATGAAAGTATGGATGCCGTTCATTTTGAAGAAAGCTTCGCCAAAGTTTTGACGAAACTTCAACGTAATGACGGGAATCATTAACAAAATTATGTTATTGACGAAATTGCAAAGGAAGAAAAAAAAGCGTAACAGTATTGCGGCTGCCGCCCTATCATTGCGAGTACAACCCTATTGAGTTGATATGGGCGGACACAAAATGTTACGTTGCTCGACACAACACTACATTTAAATATTAGCAGTTGTGAAAAACTTATTTAATGATGCCTTAAATCAAGTTACATCCGAAAAATGGGAAAATTGCGTCCAGCACGTCAAAAAAACAAACAATAAATTAAAATGAGGGGTTTAGACAACCAAATTGACAAAACCGTCGATCGTTTTATAATAAATGTAAACAAGCAGTTCAGAAAGTGATAGTTACGTAATTGAAAATTCAGACACGAATTCCATTTCTGAACTGTCTGAATAATGTAACTATGTATTTATAAATGTAACTATTTGTAAGTACTAAAAGCATATACCACACTTGAAACTTTGTGAAGTGGAAAAATATATATATTTAAATTATTTGTTTTGTTTATTTTCAAAGGTACATATTTTTAAATATGTACATAAAACAATATAATGTATTCGTATTATGCAAGTATTACAAAAATAAATAATATATGCTCCCGGTTAGACGGGATAATCGACAAAACATACCTTTTCAATAAATATGTATCGTCAACGAATATAAAATAAAAACGACTGATCATAATATTGAAAAAAAGGGTTTGTATTCCATTCCTTGTTGCATGTGCTGTCGTGCGATAAGGTCACCTCTTACCACGATACACTTGTTTTGATCATGTTACCGACACTTTTCTGTACATTGTTTTTGTATCGTGTGGGAATATTAGGATACATTAGTAGGAGGGTTGACCAAACTTTGTGGCAAATATATCTGAGATTTAGTTTAACTTTTTTACCGTATGTAATTTTACTAATGCACGACGCGCATACTCCGAATAAGATGGAAATTTATCCGACCTAGTGTTCATGAGCTCATGAAGTGTTTGAGCATAGTTATTCTTTAGCGGGCACAATGACTCAAATTCTTTCCTGAAGTTATTCCACGATCGGTCATTGGTTACCCATTCATCATGACTTAACCACGATCGAGCGTCACCTTGCAAGCAATTACCAATACGCGAGAAGCATTCATAATCACTTTAATTGTTGAGAACTTTAGCGCAACCGATCTCCGCATACCAATCATCAATATTACATAAGGTAGGATCAAAGTAGTGAAATATAAAAATGCTGAGATCCTACCCGCAATATTAATCCACACACGGTCAATTACCGTTGCCTACGGCGGCGGCTATGTACCAGGACGAGAGCGCGATCAACGACGGTAGCTATGTCTGAGAGTCGGTGACATTTATGTACAAACTCAGTCTCTCTAGGCAAAGGCGAAACCAAATGGCGGCGACGCTCCGGTGGCGATGAATGACGCATGATAGTCATGACGTAAGCTATTACCGCGACTGCTGTAACGACCGCGATTTCGACTGCGTTTGCGGTGTAAACAACAAACACACTGAATGTGAATCTATTAAAAATGTATACAAGTAATCACACAAGTACCCACACAAAAGTACAATAAAAATAATGGCTGAAAGTGACTGTTATTCTGTTCCTTGATTTATAACGAGAATGTGAGCAGTGTAGTTCTTTATCCCACTTCTGATTGTAAGAGGATCAGAAGTGGTGTTTATTAAAAGAAACCAATCAGGAGGTAGATGTTCCAATGTTCGTGTATTATCCATTTGAATTACAATTACAACCACAATTTATTAATTTAGATAGGAACAAAATAACAATCACTGAGTACACATAAAATATACAACTATAGCAATCAGCTATTAATTAATATGGAAAATATAGGTCTCACAGAGTTCGCACGACGTTACCGTTCCGAGTGACGCTTGTCGAAAGAGAGCGAGTGCGGGTGGACCGCGCTTTTTATAGTAAACTTGAGGTGGGGTACCGGTCTTCGCTAACAATAGGATGCATTTTGGTGAGTGTGCGAGGGAAATGCATGATTTAATTCAACCATCTCCGTTCCACCATCAGACGACCCGTCGTACGGCGAGTTTCCACCCTTACGTTGTTAACACCACTACGGTCTGGACGAAGCGTTTCGCCTCCTCTTTTATACCGAGTACATCGACGGACTGGAACAATTTGTCAGTGGCGGTGTTTCTTTAATATGAATGTCTTCAAGGCTAGGGTGAATAAACTCTTAATAAACTAGTGCGCTTTACCATCAACGATTGCGTCACTGCTTACCATCAGGCGGGATTGCGGTTAAGCACTAGTTTATAATTTATTAAAAAAAAAAAAACAATTCGGGTTGGCGATACAATACAAAGTGAAAATTAAAATTTTTGCTACAAAATGAAAAACAACATTAATTTCTGAAGTAATGTCATTAGTTTTGTATTCGTTTTTGCACCGACTTTTGAAAACAAAGTTATATTTTTCACTTTTTACTGCTTTTTACAGGTACTTACGTATCCTAACTTTGAGGAAAAACTTTACGAATGACTTCTATAAATTACAGATAAGAAAAAAGTACAAAGAAATTTAAACTCGATTACTTCAGAGAAGTCGTAGTGGCCTAGTGAAGTCGTGGTGGCCGAGTGGTTAAAACACCAGCCTCTCAAGTATGAGTGCGCGGGTGCGATTCCAGGTCAGGCAAATACCAATGTAACTTTTCTAAAGTTATATGTACTTTCTAAATATATCTTGGACACCAATGACTGAAGGTGAAGGAAAACATCTTGAGGAAACCTGGACTTTAAGTCTGAAATCGCCAACCCGCATTGAGCAAGTGTGATGATTACGCTCAATCCTTCTCTGTATGAGAGGAGACCTGTGCCCAGTAGTGGGACGATAAAAAAAAATGTTGATGATGATGACTTCAGAGATAAGTTATAGAAATTCATACACTTTATTTTTTAATGAGACTGTAGCGGTACCTACAAACGCCACAAAATGAACGACGCGTCATACTGACGTCACACGAATTCTACATCTCGCAATCAGAGTTTACCGTGCAATTAGCATACATACAACTTGCCAATTTCAACCATTGGGGCAAGTGCCCGCCAGACATAACACCCGTCTGGTTGGAGGATCCTCCCCTTTTCTATGGAGGATGAGTGAGCTTTACTCTCTGTTCCTCATGCCTCCACAATGGTGACCCCGACGTGATCCGTTGTGGTGTTTGTAGGTACCGCTACAAGACCATGTAGATTTTATGAAAGTTTCTCGAACATTTTTCAGGTATCTATGTAATTTATGTGGTATCTGACTTTAAACCAGTCATAGATAACAAAGATCTTGTCACGCGGCTGATAAGATAAGAAAAGAAAATGTTTATAGATTAAAGATAGTTATCTAAATTATGTTTTGTCAAACAATATATTTATATCAAAAACCAATTACTGTTTTTTTTTCGTTTTGTTGTGCATTATTACGAAGGTTCGAACCTATAAATTATGCAATATATCGTATTTGTTATTTCAAGAAAAAAAACACAATTGAGAGCCAATTATTGGTATATGGGTACCTACCCAAAGAGTATATGAAGAAACTAAAATACAGTGTCGACAAATTCCTTGGCATCGCTGCCGACTGACAGAACTTAGCCTCCAGCCAAGGTAAAAAGCCAGCCCCTTGGGTCACGGGAAGTGTCAAGAAGCCGTTTGAAGAGTTTATTGAAAAGACAATGAGCATTCGGATCCCACGACCCGTGGGTATCAATTTCAACTCCAAACGGCTCGAAAGTGTAATTTCCTATTATAAGGTTGTTAATTTTCGCCGTTAGAAGTTTTCTGCGTCAGCAGCAGTAACGCCAGCACCGCCAGCAGCGCCAGGAAGATAGGATGGCGCAAGAGTAACGATGTAAGTTGCGTCCCACACAATATGAAGGCCTACCCACCTTCCATGGAAATGAAGAGCCTGCATAACCCACCAAGCCATTGGGTTCCAACACAGCTGGAACGCCGACAGTGGCAATAGCTCATAAATACTAAAAAAATATCTTCTTCAGCCCATAGAAGTCCACTGCTGGAGCAAGGGCTCTCCAAGGCTTTCCACAATTGTGCTAATCCACCGGCTTGCCGCGACCTTCAGCAGGTCATCGGCCCACCTTGTTGGGGGCCTCCCTACGCTGCGTCTTCCAGCACGTGACTGCCACTCCAGAACCTACTGCCCCATCGGCCATCGGTTCTAAGGGCAAAAACAATGAACTGCCAAATTACGAACATCAGTGCGGTGTGCACCTCATAGTTACACCAAATGGGAATCCTGCAAGGTAATATAACATATTATCAGTAGCAACGGAGTTCATTTTGCCAGTTCAACAACATTGATTGCTTCATTTATGTCGAGGAACAGAGACATTTTTCGAACATATATAGCAATGGTTTAGTAATAAAAATGATTTCAAATTGATAGTAATATGTGTTAGTTGTAGGTTGTAGGTTCGAACCCCATCAAGCGCTTTACTTTGTATAAATTATTTCATCAACACTGCTCTCAAAACGTTGAAGGATAACATCGTGTCTTAGAGACAAAGAAAAATTATCTGAGACATCCGCACTGGGCGAGCGTGGTAGATTCAGGCCCACTCCCTCTCCCCGGGAGGAGGTCTGTGGCTCAACAGTGGGAACATTACAAGCTGATTATGACGTGTTACGTAATTTAGGGTACTGCAGGGACAAACGGACATACTTGCATAAGACATTTCAGCCTTCCAGAAAGAGAAATCATTTGAATCCTTTGATCAATAATACAAAGTTCGGAAGGTACTATAAACTATGTATGCTAGCTTTGCGCCCGCGGATTCGCCTACGTGGAATTCGGTTATATCGCGCTTTTTAGATTTCCTTCGGGAATATCAAATTTTTCCGTGATAAAAAGTATCCTATTATTTAATCCGGACTTTTAACTTAACGTCTGCAAAATTTCAAAGCAATCGGTTCAGTAGATATAGGTAGCGTAAAAGCGCAACAAACAAACAAACTCACTTTCCGATTTATAATATTAGTAAGGATTGACAGAAGGTACAAAAGATACATAGCATACAAAGTTAAGATTACATAATAACAAATTACAAATCAATCTTGGGAAATAGCTAGAAGTGACAATTAGGTGCCAAATGCTGACCATTTTGGCACCTAATTGTCACTTCGTACTAAGAGTATTACCGCATTTTGATTCTATACTTTGACAACGATGAATTGTAAACATACATGTTTACTTTTTAAAGTGTTAGATCGTTTTTGTCATGTATCCTGTATTGTGAATGTATTTTCTCGGTGGTAGGCCATAACATCGGCCGCCGGCAGAAGTTACCACCCACCAGACAAAGCTTTGTCGCCAAGCGATTTGTCGTGTTCCGGCATGATGTCTGGTGAAGCCGTACTGAGGACGGGTCTGAGCAGTTGTGTTGCGATGTGCGCCGGGTACGATGCGGCTAATGTTGTTGTGTTGGGAGTTTGGTCGTGGAGGGTCTTCAGATCAAACTCCCTTTGGCGCAGCATCGTTGGTCGGGTTGTTGGGTTTAACATTGCATCATCTCGCTCAACTGCCGTCTTTTTTTTTTTTTTTTTTTTAATAAAGTATAAACCAGCGCTTGACCGCAATCCTGCCTGATGGTAAGCAGTGACGCAATCGTTGATGGTAAAGCGCACTAGTTTATTAAGAGCCTATTCACTCTAGCCTTGAAGACACTCAAATTGTAGTCCGACGGAAACACCGCCGCCGGCAGGTTGTTCCAGTCCCTCGATGTACGCGGAATAAAGGAGGAGGCGAAACGCTTCGTCCGGATCGTAGAGGTGTTAACAACATAAGGGTGGAAACTCGCCGTACGACGGGTCGTCCGATGGTGGAACGGAGATGGGGGAATTAAATCGTGCAATTCCCTCGCACACTCCCCAGAATGTATCCTATAGAACACCGAAAGGCTGGCTACTCTACGCCTGTGCTCTAGGCTTTGGAGACCAACTCGAGTTAAATCAGGGTCACCAATCAGCCTCTTCGCACGCCTCTCCACTGAATCCATAGTGGCCAGGTGACACTTAGCAGCACCAGCCCAAATGTGGCTGCAGTACTCCACACACGAACGGACCTATGCTTTGTACAACATTAGAAGCTGCCCTGGTGTGAAGTACTGCCGGACCTTTGCAATTACACCAAGTTTTCTGGCAGCCACCTTGGCCTTGGACTCAATGAACCGCCCAAAGTTTAGGTTCGAGGAAATCTCAATACCCAAAAGCTGAAGGCGGTCGGTACACTCCAAGGATACATTCCGAAAAGTAGGAGCCAAGGTGAACGGGCTCCTTTTGGCGGTGAAAAGACACGCCTGCGTTTTGGCGGCATTGAATGCTACAAGGTTGGCATTGCCCCATTCGGAGACTGCCTGAAGTGCAACACTCGTTCGCTCTACCATGGCCTCTCTTTCGGACCGGATTGATTCCCTACTAGCCCGAGCATCCGGCAGGTATCTCTCCACAACTGTGCTGTCATCTGCATACCCATAGATACCGGGCATCAACAGATCGTTAATATGCAGCAGAAACAGAGTTGCAGAGAGAACAGACCCCTGAGGAACACCGGTATTAGTCGACATGGGCTCAGATGAGCATCCGTCGACAACAACTCGGAGGGACCGTTCAGTCAGGAAGTCTTTTACCCAGCCAGTCAGGCTAGGGGAAATGCCGTACGCTGGAAGTTTACTCAAAAGGCCAGCGTGCCATACCCGGTCGAAGGCCTTCGAGACATCAAGGGAGACAGCAATTGCTTCCCCATTCCTCTCGAGTGCCTCGCCCCACAAGTGAGTGGCATACACTAGTAGGTCCCCAGTTGACCGATTGCGGCGAAACCCGTACTGTCGGTCACTGAGGAGATCGTTACCTTCCAGGTATGCCAAAAGGCGCGAGTTCAATACACGCTCCATAATTTTGCAAAGTATGGAGGTGATCGAAATCGGCCGATAGTTGTTAGGATCGGCACGACTACCCTTTTTGGGCACGGGCTGCACGTTGGCAAGCTTCCAGGACTTGGGCACTATACCAGTCCCAAATGAGATGCGATACAAGCGTGTCAATACAGGAGACAATTCGTCTTCCTTCCTATTCGCTCAGTTTTTGAGTGAATAGGCTCTTAATAAACTAGCGTGCTCTACCATCAACGATCGCATCACTGCTTACCATCAGGCAGGATTGCGGTCAAGCGCTTGTTTATAATTATCAAAAAAAAAAGAATGTGTTGTAATTTTTTTTATTATTTTAATTAAAAAAATATCTATTAGTTATTTAAATCATGATTTGGAAGTTTTAGTAATTTATACGGCCATTGACATTGGTACCGATTCTTTTGTTCACAAACTAAACTAATTTTAAGTTAAGTGCATATTTTACTTTCAATTTCATTAAGAAAAGGATGACGATGACGAAGATGACATTTTAGTATAATCTTGTCAAATCAAGATATTCCATAGACAGTTTAGACGCGATTATAAACATGGCGGCCAAAAATACGTCAATTTACGTCAGAAGCGCACTAATTTGACAGGTCTAAACTAATATTTTATCTTATGTCCTTTTCTTATTGAAATATACAGAAAAAGACACACTTTTTTTTATTAATTTATAAACCAGCGCTTGACCGCAATCCCGCCTGATGGTAAGCAGTGACGCAATCGTTGATGGTAAAGCGCACTAGTTTATTAAGAGCCTATTCACTCTAGCCTTGAAGACACTCAAATTGTAGTCCGACGGAAACACCGCCGCCGGCAGATTGTTCCAGTCCCTCGATGTACGCGGTATAAAGGAGGAGGCGAAACGCTTCGTCCGGATCGTAGAGGTGTTAACAACATAAGGGTGGAAACTCGCCGTACGACGGGCCGTCCGATGGTGGAATGGATATGGGGGAATTAAATCGTGCAATTCCCTCGCACACTCTCCAAAATGTATCCTATAGAACACCGAAAGGCTGGCTACTCTACGCCTGTGCTCTAGGCTTTGGAGACCAACTCGAGTTGAACTTAACTGAACTTAAATTTAGTTTGTTAACCAGGGAATCGTGGCCATTGTTACAATTAAACTACAACTTGTAAAGATCAGTATAATAATTTTATTCTTCACAACAGGTATCAGCCAATATATTATACATAAATCGAATACATAACTGACAGACTCCTATTATCTCCGAGTGATTCGGATGACGACCAAGAATTGAGGGCATCAAGCTACTGCAATATGTGAGATTCCTTTATAAGAATTTCAGTTTTATCGCTAAAGCGTTACGGCTCAAAGTTGATTGGGAATATTTGACAGTTTCGGGTATTCCGTCCGTACCAGTTCGGTGTTACAGGTATTATTGTTTGCTGCACCAGGTGACGTCATTACGTCGGCGCCAGCTGTCGCTGCAAAACAACGCTGGACTCTGTTTAGCAGCATAACGCTGAGAGAAAGCCGTTTTACGCATGTAACGCATGTTTCCTCAACCATTTTTTTTTTTTATTTTGAAATTTTTTGCGTCATGTTTTTTGCTTTCTTTCTTACATAGTAGTGGTAATGTTCGATCATTCCAATCGGATCGGATGTGTCCGATCATGTTCGATGGAACGGCATTAAAAATTGTGCAAAACTTTAAATATCTGGGTCATCTATCTGGTCACGGAGGACGTAAAAGGTGACCCTGATATAGAGAACGCAAGGCGTTGGCGGTAAGGCCCTATATGCTGGCCCGTAGGTTCGCTCGATATACTAAAGAGGTAAAGATAAGGCTTTTAGGGTATATTAGGAATCTTATACAGAGTGGTGCTGACAATACGACAATAAATGAAAACACGAACAATGCTGGTTCATAGGAATAATCCTCAACCATAGAAAAAACCTAGCATCAAAAATAAAAAAACAAAAAATTTCAAACAAACTAAAACGCATAAAATTACAAACGGAATAGAACATCCTTTAAAAATTATTGGGTCACTGACCTCCGATCGACGACAGCGCGATCCTGTATGGACTTGCTTTTTTCGCGCCATTATTATTAAAGTTTGGTACCGCAGGATGCGGCGGTCATTAACCTGTAAGCGCTTCCTTATCAACATGTAAATCATGTAGTAAATGTGAAAAATGAAAAATAATTTCCTGTGACTAAACTAATGAACGTATATGATTTTTTATGGGTAGAACGAGAATGTGCTGAGGTACACGATGTTTAATTTATTGTCGTATTGTTAGCACCACTCTATATACAACATGTAAAGAAAACCCTGTCCGGTCCGTGAAGGTATTGTTTGGTATCGATAACTGATTCTACTAATGCCTACAAAGCCAGGCTAAATTTAAAAAAAATCCCTAAAAAAATAAATATTATTTCACTAAGAGGTAACTTAATACATATGCTAATAACTTACTAACTACTTAATATCTTAACATCAACTCTAAGGTCCGTATTAAAGAACGTCACTCAAAACTCAAGCTCTAATTTAAGTCTCGTTTGAAGCCTTTTGATTGGTTGAAACTAGTTTTAAGTAATGCTTGAGTCTTGAGTTACGTTCTGTAATACGGACCAGAGAACGTTTTCATAATGTTTTATAGTTACGTAGTTTTTGTAAGAAATGTAAAAATATCAAAGTTCCTAGGAAACTCTTGAGAATTTTTAAAGTTCGATAGTTTTACAACTTCTACTGCGCTACTTGCCTATGTAGGTAGGATATTGTTATGTTTTAGTGCAGAAGTTGGTTTGGCAGCTAAGCAATTGAGATAAAGCACGGTCTGTACCCTTCTTTATCTTGTATGTTTGCTTCGTGTAACACTGGATAATATCAGTAATATTACATAGGCTGGAGTTGTCTCCAGTCTAGGCAATTTAACTGATGTCCCGTAGTTGAAATTCGGGCCCAGTTTGTTATAAAATAGGTCCAAAACTTTTTGGAAGACGACCGTTTAAATTACGAATCGTTAAAAAAAAACACAACTGTTATTAAACTGTCAAGTTTAACAAAATTTCGAACAATTTCACCTAAAATATAATGTCTGTTAATTCTAAAATTTACGTTTAAAATATATACACTTATTTTAAATGTTCAGCGTCTAATCTTCAAGAAATTCATCAAGCATCCTTCAACGTAACCTACTTTGTGCGTTCCGTGTACATAAGCATAGTATTATGTGTTAATGTACATACCAGCCGTGTCTTTACATTACCGAGAATAAACTAATTTACATATTAAGGAGATGAGGCTTATCTTCACCGCATTATACACACGTATATATGTAGATATAAATATACGCTTACAAAGTATACACTTTGCCCACTTTGTAATTGCGTATTGTATATAACATAACATCGGTTGCCAGCAGAAGTTGCCACCTACCAACAAGGCAAGGCAGATCAATCTCCCTCTGGCTTAAACAGTACATCACCTCTCTCAACTGCCGTCTTCCTTCCTATTCACTCAGTTTTTTGAGTGAATGGGCTTATTAAACTAGCGCGCTTTATCATCAACGACTGCACCATTTCGCTCAACCACTTTAAAGGGACCTCAATTAGAGAGCTTTGTCAGACATGACATTGTCGCTCTGTAAGACCATAACTACATACTAAATACAAAAACATTATATACATTACTTTTGTTACTGAGCCTTTGCCCGTCGGCGCAAGCCAACCGCAACTATTTTATTTAACATCTTTTCTTTTCTACACAAAGGAAATGCCAATACACTGTTACAGGCTCTAACCTCATTCGAACCTAATCCTTTCATTTCAAGTCTGATGTCCTCGTAAAAGGGACCATACTGATGCAACACACACGCCATCACCAGCGAGACTTTGGAGTAATATACTCTTAGTAGCCAGAGCTCATTCAAGTCACTGAAAGACGTACTCAGTAAATACTAACTTTGCAGCAAGTACATAGTGCTCATACGTATGCCATGTAATTATACAATACTAAGAAATTTAATTTATACAATGCAAAGACAGTTTTTAACAATGTTCAGTAGCTCCAACAATGTTCCAGAACGCATGTTAAGTTTAGCCCCTGTGGAGCTTGACCTCATTTAAACTGAGCAAAAAAGGGGGAATTCTTTCGTCGAAAGCGGGACGTACTTAAAAAAACCTATCGAAAGCGAGTTAAACTTGCGAGTTAAACATATTTTCTAATGTAAAATATACCTACATAAAAATGTGTTGTTGTTTGTCGGTCTCCGTGGCGCAGCGGTCAACACGCCTGACTGCGACGTGGAGGCCCCGGGTTCGATCCCCGGTCAGGTCATGATAGAAAACGATCTTTTCCTGATTGCCCTGGGTCTTGAATGTTTATCTATACAGGTGTCTATTATAAAATATAGTATCGTTGAGTTAGTATCCCATAACACAAGTCTCGAACTTACTTTGGGGCTAGCTCAATCTGTGTGATTTGTCCGTATATATTTATATATTTGTTGTTAGTCTTGATAAAACTCAAGAACGGCTGAACGAATTTATCTTATCTTGGTCTTGAAATATTCGCGGCTAGACCTCCACGATGGTTTAAAAGGTAAGAAAACTCGAATAATTGCCGGGAAAACCATAAAAAACAGCCATTTTCTATTTCCCATACAAACGTTTAAGAGTCAACGCTTTTTTTATTTAATACGGATTCATTTTGTTTGTCTTAAAATTATTTTATACAAAGGTTTAGGTGTTTTATTTATCAATCAAGTCGCTTCGAAGTCTGCCGGGTCAGCTAGTGTAAAATAGATAGCCAGGACTTTACATAGCTTTCAATGTTAAAATATATCAGATCTAATGTGGGGCCCCAAGCCTTTTATCTACTCAATAATCTTTACATGGTTGATCACAATCTATGGCTTGCTCGTCTCGCGGTCGTTGCACAGACACTCCTAGGAACATATGGGCAAGAAATAAGGTCAGTGGTCTCAATTATTGTGTCATGCAGTAATAGTTTAATGGAACGGGCAAGCCATTAATTTGATGTTCAGTTAGAGAAGCTTGCCTCTACAGTTATATCGATAGTAATACTATCTAAACTTTCTATTGAGTCTAATGTTCCAAATTAATGTTATTTCAAGTTAAATAAATATAAACTTAGTTTCAATAACAATTAAAAGCGTGATTAACGCTATTGAAGAAATTATAAAAATGTTTAAAGTTGTGGCTAAGACTGAACTTAGTTGTGTAGTACTTAATTGAAGTTTTTTTTTTTAATAATTATAAACTAGCGCTTGACTGCAATCCCGCCTGACGGTAAGCAGTGATGCAATCGTTGATGGTAAAGCGCGCTAGTTTATTAAACCCATTCACTTAAAAAACTTAGTGAATAGGAAGCAAGACGGCAGTTGAGCGAGGTGGTACAATTACAATGTTAAACCCAACAACACGACCAACGATGCTGCGCCAAAGGGAGATTGATGTGGAGACCCTCCACGACCAAACTCCCGACACAACAACACTTGGCGCATCGTACCCGGGACACATCGCAACACAACTGCTCAGACCCGTCCTCCGTACGCCTTCACCAGACATCATGCCGGAACACGACGAATCGCTTGGCGGCAAGACTTTGTCTGGTGGGTGGTAACTTCTGCCGGCTGCTTGTATTTTTTGCTCATATTACATACCTATTACTTTCAGAGTTTTCCAAACCATCAAACATACATGGTATAAAAGCTATGGACAATGTCTAAGTATATACTACTAGCTTTCCGCCCGCGGCTTCGCTCGCGTGGAGATCAGTTATATCGTGCTTTTAGATTTCCCTCGTGAAAATATTTTTTTTTTCGGGATAAAAAAGTACCCTATTATTTAATCCGGACTTCTAACTCTACGTCTGTAAAATTTCAAAACAATCGGCTTAGTAGTTACGGCGTGAAAGCGGAACAAACAAACTCACTTTCCGATTTATAATATTAGGATATTTGGTGTACACATACAAATATTCCAGTAATCTCCCTTGGGAACTTGACGTTTTTTTAGGACCAAAAGTAGCCTATGTTACTCTCCATCTTTTCAACTAACTATATGCCAGAAACCAGATCTATTGGTTGCTTAGCTACGGCGTGAAGGAAGGACAAACAAACAAACAAACACACTTTCACATTTATAATATTAGTACGGATTTTAAAGGAAATATCCTTGGTTGTGCACTGAACAGAACAAACAAACACAGCACGGTTTACTTACCTTTTATCACGATGTTACTCATAGAAGAAATATGTGGGAAGACGCTGCTTTTAGTCACCGCCAAAACTGGTCATCCCATAGTTTTAGAAACTATGAGGAACTGTTAAATTCGCATTTAATTTGATATACTCGTGTATATCATAAAAGCACAAAGTATACTTATTCCTCCGTTCTGGCACGAACTTTTACGAGACATTATTATGGGGTAAAAAAAATATTAGAAACTGGAAGTAGGAAACGATTGGTTTTGACTGCCGAAAGGATGACTTCAATAAACTCAGCGTATTGCAGTCCATTCCTGTACACCACAACAGCCTCTCCTCCGCCTTTCAGATCCAGTCTGTCCTAGCTACCTTTAAGTCCTCCGTCACTCTAGCTGGGGGCATCCCACACTACTCGTCGAATCGCCTGTTCCCCGGTCATCGGTTCTTTGAAAAGCAAGCCTAGTTCCACTTCAATTGCCATACTCGACAAGCAATCTCGGTAACTCGGGTTCTTTTTCGGATAATTTCATTTCTAATTTTATCCTTCAAAGTGACTCCAAGCAGCTATGCTTGGAGTCACTTTGAATATGCTCCATAGCTCACGGAGCGACCTTAAACGGATGGCTTGTGAAGGATATTTTAATATTAATCAATTATTCATTGTAGCGTGGGACGCACCCTTAGCTAGATCGTATCCCTTAGAAGATAAATCATAAGAAAATCGATGAACTGGACTGGCCGCAGAAAGCGGTGGGCGGGCTGTCGTGATGGAGCCTTTTTTTTTGGTTTCACGGAGGTTTTCCATCCTAAATCCTGATTGATTTCCTCTTCCGTGGGGGTGACGGAGGGGTAACTCTTGTCGATCTCTTACAAGCTAAAATTACCATGGTGCTTCACCGCTACCTAAGATGATACCGGATTCGCATAAGCATTCCGCTTATGCGAATCCGGTAGCGTGCCACGACAGACTTCCACCCATTGTTTCTCAGCATGTCCCATCTCCCTACCAATCGAGCAATACTCAGACCCTCTCTGGAGTGGCAGGCGTGTCTGTTCGGACGACGGACGACCGTACTCCGCCGTCCGCAGATCACGAATCATGAAGTTCGTTGATCGTTTTTCACTTTTCTCGAGGTCGTGGTGCAGCCTTTAAAAGGCGTGCATTGACGAAATTATACAGAGTGGTGCTGACAATACCATAATAAATGAAAACAAGAACAGTGCTGGTTCATAGGAATAATCCTAAACCATAGAAAAAAACCTAGCAACAAAATAAAAAATAAAAAAAATTCAAACAAACTAAATCGCATAAAATTGCAAACAGAATTGAACAACCTTTCAAAATATTGGTTCACTGATCTCCGATCGGCGACAGCGCGATCCTGTACCGACTTGCTTTTTTTCGCGCCATTATTATTATCTGCGCCACGCGGTTTCACCGGCGTAGGTTTCGATATGTTTATTTTTTTTGCTCCGTTCCTAATGTTTGTCGGTCTCCGTGGCGCAGCGGTCAACACGCCTGACTGCGACGTGGAGGCCCCGGGTTCGATCCCCGGCCAGGTCATGATGGGAAACTATCTTTTCCTGATTGGCCTGGGTCTTGGATGTTTATCTATACAGTATGTTAAGAAAACCCTGTCCGACCCGTGAAGGTGTTGTTAGGTATCGATAACTGATTCTACTAATGCATACAAAACCGGGCTAAACTTAAAAAAAAATCCCCCTAAAAAAATAAATATTATTTCGCAAAAAGATGTAACTTAATAAATGTGCGCTATGCACACCTATGCCCCATTCCGCGGGCGGCGGGCGGCAGGGCACGCGGCACGTGGTCGCATCGCTATTCGCCCATAATAATACCGGTGTTGTCACTTTTTAAAAATTACCAAATTTCGGGGAAGTTGAAATTAATTCGCGGGAAAAAAAGATTATTTCAAAATTCATTTGTATTGGTACTATGATGATTACGTAAAATTTTATATTATATTTGGTCATGTGTTTACCTAACCTTTCTTATCCTTATGGGTCGGACAGGGTTTTCTTAACATACTGTATATGTATCTATTATAAAATATAGTATCGTTGAGTTAGTATCCCATAACACAAGTCTCGAACTTACTTTGGGGCTAGCTCAATCTGTGTGATTTGTCCGTATAAATAAAAATACCGCTATAATACCGCGCTTGGCAGGCGGGTTGGGAATCGAAGTATAAAATCGCAGTTATGAAAGAAAATTAACTTACACCTAATTGAGTGATTCATTATGTCCACTTAAATGAAATAATCTAGTGTTGATGAACAAGAAACTCCACTGAAAGTCTAGTCAAGCTAAGAAGTTTATATTAAAAACTTGATAATGCCTAACGTACACAAAAGTGTTCTTTACTGTTAATTTCCATGACAACAATACGGATGATAATTATAATAAAACAAACGACATGATATAAACTTCACGTAAGAAGAGGATAGCTCTCACGTTCCTGCTGTATATCAATCATCTCTGGTTACAGTATCCGACACATTTAGCTTATTACTAAGTTTAGTCAAACGAACCTTTAATTCACTGTATATTTTAAGGACCATTAAAAACGGTGGAGAAAAGCCTTGTGGGAAAATGTCTTGGGACCAAGGGCTGTAGGCCTAGTATGAGTTTTCAATACGTTTGATTCAGCGATTGGCCCGCTTCAAGGTCGTAAGAACTCTCAACCAATGAGAGCGCCAAATGCGCTCGATATCGACGATCGACTTTCGTATTGAAAACTCATACTAGGCCTACAGAGCTCTTTTCGGTAAGAGGTTCAAATATTCTTGGACTGATAGATCAATCTCCTTAAAAGTCCATATCGCGTAATTATAATCAGGCTATAATGTGCCTCAGCCTTTTCTGAGTTTTGTGGCTGGGAAGTCTCCTCTGTGTAAGAAGGAGTACCTAGGCAAAAACCAACCACACGGGTCGGATGTGTTTTGGTGAAATCAGATTTATATTCTCGCCAAGCTCCATAAAGAATAGAGGTAAACAAACCAATTTAGGGTTATCACAACTCACGTTTTACAACTATCCTGTTATTTACATAATTATCGACTTTTACATGCTAACTATTTATTAACATTTCCTATTGCAGCATATTTCAATAGAATCACTAAAATAACATGCATAGTAACTTGGTATTTCGAAAAACTTTTGAAAAGTCGACATTAATTTTAGGTGATAGCTCTAAAAAAAAGAAAGATGGATGAAATCCAGGTGTTAAACACATTTTGTGGAATTCAACCAATGAATAAAGATGAGGCATTTGGCAATAAAATTTTGCGTATTTTAATTACTTTCAAATCAACTGCATAACACATGCATTGTAATACTTTCAAGTATGGACTAAGTATAATATACATATAATATGCATCAAAAATTTTAGCCTATTAGGAAATTAGCTTATATGTGTGTCATGTTTCATTCAAATCGGCTAAGCATTCTATGCAAATCATAAATATCTAAACAAATAAACTGTTTACATTAGTAGGAAGTAGAATTATTACTTTTATGAAAATCATCTATCTAGAAAAGGTTGTTAACATCTGTCTTTTAGGCGTAAACTACTCGTTGCCTAGCAACGGTTTGTTTACCTCTATTCTTTATCGAAATTGGCCGACATATAGGTGTCTACCTCGGTCCGAACTCAGGACCTACAACTCGTATATCGGAACCGATACCAATGGTCCACTTCTGTTATATTAGGTATTGATAACAATCAATGCTATGTTTATTTCATACTAGCTTTCTGCACGTGGTTTCGCCCGCGTGGAGTTCGGTTATATCGCGCTATTTAGATTTCCCCAGTTGCGTAACTACAGGGTGGCAAGTCGGCAAAATGCCACGGGCCCCCAGCCGGAAGGGGCCCCCGGTCAGATGAAAATATCAATTCCCAACATTTATCATAATTATAACACATACACAATAAATAGAAAAATGTTTTGAATTTTGTAATAGGGGGGCCCATCCGATGAATTTTGCCACGAGCCTCGAACGTTGTAGTTACGCCACTGGATTTCCCTCAGGAATATCAATTTTTTCCGGGATAAAAAGTACCCTATTACTTAATCCTGACTTCTAACTTTACGTCTGCAAGGTTTCGAAGCAATCGGTTCAGTAGTTACGACGTGAAAGCGGAACAAACATACAAACTCACTTTTCCATTTATAACATTAGAAAGGATAAACATATACCTACCACGGAAATTTCCTGGTCACCGACTTTATGCAAACCTAGATATGAATTTGTTATCGGCCGGCCCCATTTCGTGGTCCCGTTCCATCGAAACACCATGATAAGGTAATGGAGATGTCAGCGTTGCGTGATGGGTCGAACTATGAGTGTTTTAGTTTATCCACACCTGTCATCCATGAAGGAAATGGATGTTGAGTACCACCCGTAATCCTAACAAGACACTAAATGACTGTCTTCTTTGGGGCTCACTGGCAAATAATAAAGTGTATATCTGACATCGACGCACAAACGAGTACCATGGATCCAGTACATGATTCTGAATCCCCCCAGTTGTAGAATTTTTCGTCGGCTTTTCCATGATTAAAAAAAAATATATATATATAGTTTTTTTTCACTTTAGACCTTTCATAATTGCTATACTTTTATAACCCAATAAGATTTTAAAGTAACACTTAATTGATTCGCTAATTACACTAAAAAGCGCAAAGAAAACAAAACTCGAAAAACTATATTATCAGCTGATTTAATAGATTTCACATCAGAGAACAACGTCATACCTACAAACCCGCACGGCGGCACGCTTGCAACGTTCAAAGGTCGAGCCGACACATTTTTTTAAACACTGTGAATTCTGTAACCGTTCATTTACGACATAAATGACTATCATAATTTTATTAGTGGCATGCGGCCCAGCCTTTTCGCGAAGTTTGCGTTACGATGTCAGATACATCCTGTATGTTGTAACCAAAAAGCGACGGAACGCAACATTCTGGGCATTTCTGGTTGTTAAAAGACAGAACAGAAAACAGAACACCACAATGCTTTACAAAACGGGAATAAGAGACGTAGGGAAGACCAGGCCCAATGGGATTTGAGCAGGTCACATTGTTTTTAATTAATTATAAGCTAGTGCTTGACCGCAATCCCGCCTGATGGTAAGTAGTGATGCATTCGTTGACGGTAAAGTGCGCTTGTTCATTAAGAGCCTATTCACTTAAAAAAACTGAGTGAATAGGAAGGAAGACGGTAGTTGAGCGAGTACCTTCTTCCTTCCTTTCCTGATGTCTGACGGTTCCGATGCACCAAATCTTGTATCGGGATATTTCCCGATACTACATTTGGTGTATCGTAACCGGCAGACATCGCAACACAACTGCTCAAGCCAGTCCTCCGTACGGCTTCACCAGACATCATGTCATAACACAACGAATCGCTTAGCGGCAAGTCTTTGTCTGGTGGGTGGTAACTTCTGCCGGCAGCCGATGTTATGGCCTATACACTACAGCAATAAGGCTGAAGGTTGACTGGGAATATTTGACTGTTTCGGATAACTTGACCTGCTGTCGTCCTTTACCTAAGTTTAATTTAGAACAAGGGTATCGAGCCAATATCGATGTGTATGAGCCTATATTAATATAATATCGATGAATTTTTTATTTTATCTCTGACTAGCGGCCGCCAGCGACTTCGTTCGCGTGGAGTTAGTTATGCTCCGCTCCTATTCGTCGCAGCGTGATGTTATATAGCCTAAAGCCTTCCTGGATTAATGGGCTATCCAACGCAAAAATAATTTTTCAAATTGGACCCGTTGTTCCTGAGATTAGCGCGTTCAAACAAACAAACAAACTCTTCAGGTTTATATATTAGTATAGAGATTGTTATATGAACATGAACGGATGTAACCTCTTTTGGTGAGTAGCCAAAGCTGAACATGAGGCGTACAGATCGTCCTATATTCTCGATACTGAGAAACTTTTGTTTATTTATGTTATTATCAACTTAGTACTTACTTATATTAACTCTTTCATCGTTTATTATTTTCATCTTGTTTGAATATTGTTAGCCGCAGCTACGAGAAGTTATTTGGTCTGGTAATCGCAAGCGTGATTGTCAAGCTTGAAGTTCTGGATTGAATCCTAGATCAAGAAAGTGCTATTATTGGGTAGTGCTATTATCAACGGATTAGGAAATTAAGCTGAGACTGACTTAGTTCGTTTAGTTGGTTGCAGCAGGGTGTGTTACTAATATTTATGGGATTGTATTGTTGGCCAGAAGTTTAAACCCAAAAGGCACTATATTTATTGAGACCTCTGCCTTCCTCTTCCGAGACTTTATAGACTTGAATATAGCATCAGAGCGACATCTGTTATCAAGAACAAGTAACAAGTAAAAATATGTAACAACCATGTCGCACATTTTTTTAGGTTAGACTCACTACGTAGTTTAGCTGGTTCGCTCACAGATGGCGCTACCAGTATGACCACGTGAAATGTCACGGTAGTTTGTTTTTGTTAGCGCCGGTCTCATGTTTTGTTATCAAATCGTACCGTTGAATTCCATATCAGTCTGGTTCTTACACACTGTGTAATTTGTCGTGTCATTCGGTAAGTGTAATTTGAGTTATCATTTCATTATTGTTTTAGTTCTTGATAGATACACAACTCAAGATTATCTTTTGGCATTTGACCCAAATGTCATAGCATTAGCTGATTCTTTAGAGAATTTAATTCTTTAATGATGTAAGTACATACATGGTATTGTTATATTGTTTCTAAGTAGCCATAAGTTAGTGGTTTCGGAATAAAACTGGTCAGATGCACTGTCCGTTCAGAACCTTACTCAAGATTTAAGCATTACTTAAAAGTAGTTTGAACCAATCAAATGACTTCAAACTAGATTTACGTAAAGCTTGATTTCTGAGTGAGGTTCTGTAATAGGTACGGACCTTAGTGTGGTTTGGTTATGGCACTGACAGTACTGGCGCATCGTTTCGCTGAGAGTAGTAAACTTGATCAGCTGTGAGTTGCGTACGCTCAATGACGCGGAGCGTAGTCACATTCAGATTGATAAGGAGGCTCGGGAATATTTTATGGTGTCACTCGACATGTGATATAATGTGAATTACTTACAGGTCACCAGCCTTTAGGCTAAATTTTTTAGCAAAAGCGGGTATACCCAAACAGCCAACAGTCGCTTACAACGATTGCATGTGATTTTACGATTAAAATATAAAACGTTATTTTTTGTTTATGCGATACCCGAAACATGTGTCCAGTAGTTTTAAGTAAAGAATCTATGTAGAAAATTTTAAAAGATAACATCTAAAACCACAAAGTTATGAGCTTGTTATCTTACTTGGTTGTCCTAACAAAACTATTGGCCCTGTCTCAATGTGCTCCTAGTTCCATGATCTACCGTCAGCTGTGTGCGCTCGGCACTGCATCAATTACTAAATGTATTTGGTAAAAAATATAACATGGTGTAAAAACGATTTTAATCGATTCAGTTGCCTATTCTGAACAAACTACATATATTCAGGTTTTGCATAAACGAAAAATAACTTTGTATAATCTCAAAGCAAAATGGACATGATTAATATTTTTTTTGCCCTTTTCTCAATGGAATAAAAAGAAAAAGATGCACTGAACTGAATTTTAGTTTATTGTATGTATAGTTGAGCAAGCGTGGTGATTATGCTCAATCCTTCTCTGTATGAGAGGAGACCTGTGCCCAGCAGAGGGACGATAAAAAAAATATTTGATGATGATAGTTCGTGAACAGAGAGTTTTGGCGGGAAAACGAAGATGATGCCACGTTCATTTTTCATTGAACTTTTAAATTATTTTAGTGTCGTTTACTAAATAAAAACGCGTGATTTATGTAGTAAAAAGTGCATTTAGTGAATAATTCATAAAGAACAGTGAAATAGTGTAACATAGTGGCCACATCATGTTTTTACGCTAAATCCCTCCTAATCGGCTACACGCGGGAATCGAAAGGAGTTAGTTTAGATTAAGTTAAGTTAGGATAAATTAGGATATAAACTTACTGAAGAAAAAAATACTTAAGACTAGGCTGTATGGTGTACTATGCCTTTGCCTTTTCCGTTCCTCTGAACGGAAAGAAATGAACCAAAAAAAAAAAGTTCGTGAACAGGGGAATTAAGACCATTAATTGTCAGTATGACATAATGTAGAGAAATCCAGCACCAGATTTACACACTATCTAATTACAATCTGAATCATTATGAGGGATATTGATAATCCATTGCTTTAAATGTTAAAAAAAAACCAACCTGTAAAGAAAGTATAAGACGCAATTAGGTACATAATATTGTTGAACTGTCAAAAATGTCAGCCATTGCTACGGTTTACAGAACAGCAGGGCAAGGCAGGCTAGCTGTAAGTTTCGTTAAAATTTAAAAATAAATAAAGTCGGTGGTAGGCCATAACATCGGCCGCCGGCAGAAGTTACCACCCACCAGACAAAGCCTTGCCGCCAAGCGATTTGTCGTGTTCCGGCATGATGTCTGGTGAAGCCGTACGGAGGACGGGTCTGAGCAGTTGTGTTGCGATGTGTGCCAGGTACGATGCGCCTAATGTTGTTGTGTTGGCAGTTTGGTCGTGGAGGATCTTCAGATCAATCTCCCTTTGGCGCAGCATCGTTGTTCGTGTTGTTGGGTTTAACATTGCTTCACCTCGCTCAACTGCCGTCTTCCTTCCTATTCGCTCAGTTATTCTGAGTGACCTATTCACTCTTAATAAACTAGTGCGCTTTACCATCAACGATCGCATCACTGCTTACCATCAGGCGGGATTGCGGTCAAGCGCTAGTTTATAATTATAAAAAAAAAAATGTAATAAACACATTCAGTAGTAATGGGTTTCATTTGGACAGTTCAACAACATTCATTACGACATTGAAGTCTTTGAACACTCATTTTATTAACCTATGGTGTAATGGACTAGCAATATGCTCCAAAATGATTCCAATTGATAGTAATAGTTTAGTTACGCAATTAGGGTGCAATTCGCTTGTATCCTAAAAAATAATTTAATGTCCGTCAGATAGCTTTATAAAAAATATTGAACACGTATTTTTTATTTTTTCTTTTATTCAAATACTTAGAAAGATATATTGATTTGAAATGTCGCATGACGTCACGCCATGGTGCAAAATATAGAACGGCGTGACGTAATTAGCCCCCACTCTATAACTTTAATACGCTATATCTCAGTAATTTTTGGTAATTACGACAAAATAAAAAATATGGGTGTTAATTTTTTTTTATTATCTGTAAGACGGACTAATTATTTTTTTGATTTTCATACCTTGGATACATCCCTATTATATCTGTTCTGTGCTATCGTTGCTGTTGCTAACGCAAAAACGGTAAGTAGGTACTTATAGGCTTATTTAAAAAGTAGCCCTAAAAAAACAGTCTTCAAGAAATTAATGTACTCAATTAACAGTTATCAAAGTCATAAAATCTTAAATCAATCACCTAATTCCTATCATAACTTCTGATTTAACCTAAAAACCTAATTAAACCTGAATGTAAAAAACCTAATTACTGGACCATACTTCATAAATAACTGCATCTATCATCATTATTGATAGATTTTCCAATTAAATCTGAGGTCGCATCATGAGGAATTAATACCAATCATATATACTGCAATAGAGAGATGGTGCTATCGAAGTTCTACAGCGCTGTATCTCTCAAACTGGAAAAATAGTAGCGCAGTAATCTACTTATATATATGTATAAAGCTGAAGAGTTTGTTTGTTCGAACGCGCTACACAGGAACTGCGGGTCCGATTTGAAAATTCTTTTAGTTTGGATAGCCCATTAATCCAGGAAGGCTTTAGGCTATATAACATCAGGCTGTGACTAACTGGAGTGGAGCAAATAAAAAAAAACATATCGAAACCTAGGCAGGTGAATAAATAAATAATAAATAAATAGATGCGGACAAATCACACAGAGTGAGCTAGCCCCAAAGTAAGTTCGAGACTTGTGTTATGGGAAACTAACTCAACGATACTATATTTTATAATAGATACCTATATATAGATAAACATCCAAGACCCAGGCCAATCAGGAAAAGATCGTTTTCCATCACGACCTGGCCGGGGATCGAACCCGGGGCCTCCACGTCGCAGGCAGGCGTGTTGATCGCTGCGCCACGGAGACCGACGAAAAATCAAAAAAAAAAAAACAATTTAATCCGCGGGGCGTAGCTAGTATTTCATAATACGGCTCTTGTGCTCATAACCGACCTTTTGCGTTACCCAATAAATTTTAAAGCCCGATATTGAAGCCCTTAATACATTGGAATTTAGAGCAAATATGTGTTGGCATGGTAATCGACTTTCTGACTAGCGTTTCCTTAACTACATATATTATAGGTAGGTATTTCTTATAGTTATTAGAATTATTATTACTCTTTTCTTTTATCTGTAAAGCATATTGATTGACTCTTACTAAACTTTTATTTTGTTATGCCTATTTGTCTTTGACTCTTGCACGGTATCTCCGTAAAAGCTAGTTCTAACCGTGGAACCTGGTGACCTGTAGCACAATAATCATCAAGACCATCTTTGTTTTACAGAAAAGGGCTGTTCGAGCCATTTACAACCTTGGTCCTAGAGATTCTCTTAGAGAAAAATTCAGAGAGGTGGACATTCTGACTGTAGCTTCACAGTATATATTTAAAAATCTTATGTATGTACATAAAAATATATCGGATCTTAAGAAAATAAGCATCACACTCGTCTCCACAGAGTAGGCAACTCGTTCATGGGTCAATGTATACACTTTTACAAGAAGCTTCCCATGGACATTCGAAACTTACCCATTAAACGATTTAAAAACTATATAAAGGCCAAACTTTGCAAAAAGGGGTGTTATAAAATCAGAGATTATTTAGAAGACAGAAAAGCTTGGGACTGAGCTATTTTTAATGTCAGGACTTGAAAAAAAGACGATGATCCCTGAGTTTGTTTCGGCTATTTCTTCTCAGCGGTAGTCAGTTAGGAAATGCCGGCTTCATCTAGTTAAAAAAAAAAAAAAAAACATAACATACTTGCTTAATAAACAATTTCATTTCATTTCACACAGGTTTTTCCTTAAATACCTATTACCAAGCACCAGTCTCTCACAAAGGTGGAATTCAGCTGAGCCTTTTTTGTGTACACTAAATATAAATCAACTTTGTGAAGAGAGAATAAATGATGAATTAAATATTATTAACTATCGAGTCGACTTCGATTTCAACCCAATTTTTTTTTTTTAATAATTATAAACTGGCGCTTGACTGCAATCCCGCCTGATGGTAAGCAGTGATGCAATCGTTGATGGTAAAGCGCGCTAGTTTATTAAACCCATTCACTTAAAAAACTTAGTGAATAGGAAGGAAGACGGTAGTTGAGCGAGGTGGTAACACTGGTTGTTCTGGAACTACTTATCTGACCACCACAACCCGATTACTAGAGGTTACTTATGTCTTTTTTAAAGATGGCTGTCAGACTTATTCTGACTACCCGTAAAACCTGTCAAATATTTACGATTGATAGTTGATTTAATGGCTGAAATATCCTTGTGCCAAATTTCATTCATATCCGTTTAGGGTCCCTAGTCTACAATACGATTCCATTGTAATGGTTTTAAAAAATCGTAATCTGCTCAATTTATAATGATCGAGCAATTATCGGGCTATCGTCTCGTAATAGAATGATAAATGAATCATAAATTACGTTAGTAGAAATTATTTTCTAAAAATTACTACTTACTCAATTAGAAAATTTATTAACGTGGAGTGAAATGTCAGTAATGGACCACTGGAAAGTCATAATGACGCCTTTTTGTTTGTGGAATACGAAACTTGACAGAATCGATCATTATGAGATCATGATAGCCCCAGTAGTCTTTTCTTAAAAGAGTAACAAACATTCTATCTATTATCACAAATGTTCGCCTTTTTTATATTAGTAGCAAGATAATACGATAAATTGTTTCTAAATCTATGCACTTTACTAATATTATTATTGCATAAAATACGTGAATCTGTGTGTAAAAAATTCATCAAGTAATGGGAAGCAACTGCATTGCTAATCAAGTAGTATATTTTACGTCAAAACATGAAATTTCACGTGAAGGAAGTCGAAAGCAGAAATAACCTAGTTACTGTAGTATAAAACCGGTACTGGAGGAGTGTCTTTTGCGAGTGCTCTATAGCTAGTAAAATTTATTTTGACTTCTTTGGCGGGAAAGTCAAGCTGAGTGTCACGCTCGTTTTTCATTGAACTTTTAAAATTATTTATAGTGTTGTTTACTAAATAAAAGTGCGTGATATATGTAGTAAAAAGTGCATTTAGTAAATAGTTCATAAAGAACAGTGAAATATCGCAGCATAGTGGCCACATCATGACTTTGCCCCAAACCTCACTCGTAAGACGGGTCACGCGGCCGTCTTTTTCGACATGAATAATTCATAATTACGTGACATTGGCTAAATGCACAAACCGTGCGAAGCCAACAAATAAAATGAAGATATAAAATGTATTTTTATTTTTTAAATCTTTGTCTTTTAATTCTATACTAGGAAATTCCCCCGTATCGTCGTGTACTCATATACACAAACGTGGTGGCCTAGTGGTAGTCGTGGTGACCTAGTAGTTAAAACACCAGCCTCTGAGGTATGAGTGTGCGGGTTCGTCTCCATGTTAGGCAGGTACCAATGTAACTTTTCTAAAGTTATATGTACTCTCTAAGTATATCTTGGACACCAATGACTGAAGGTGAAGGAAAACATCTTGAGGAAACCTGGACTTTATGAATCTGAAATCGCCAACCCGCATTGAGCAAGCGAGGTGATTACGCTCAATCCTTCTCCGTAAGAGAGGAGACCTGTGCCCAGCAGTGGGACGATAACAAAATGAAAGGTTGATAATGATGATGATGATGACACAAACAGTCAAACCCAGAACAACTACTTGTTAGTCATACCATTCGTTTAGTAATTTGTGCCGTGCGGGGATCGAACCCGCAACACGCAGCGCAGCAGTCAATGGCTTAACCACTGCGCCAACGGTGCCATCAAAACTGTTTTTAATATGTAGGTAATATGTTATCTCTAAACAGTCTTTCAGTTGGAACTGTAACCTTTAGCAGATAACCTAAACAGCTGACACTTGGATGTATCTGCTGTAATTCGTTAAAGATCTTTTAGATACCTAACCTACTTATGTAAATGTTCATCTAAAGTTAATAACCTTCCAGAAGTGCAACATGTCGAAATTAACTCCGAATCCAGCTAAAGCGCTGCTGAGGAATGAGATCGCAGCTCGCATTGCAGCGCTTACCACCGAGGAAAAGAAACGACAGTCGGAGATCGTGTATAATAAGGTAAGCTTTTATGGTAATCAGAAACATATTTACTTTTATAGAATGAGAAATCCAACATGTATGATGTATCCAAGGTATGAAAAAAAAAAAAAGTCCGTCTTATAGATAATAAAAAAAAAATTAAGACCCGTATTTTTTATTTTGCCGAAATTACCAAAAACTATTGAGGTATAGCGTATTAAAGTTACGGAGTGGAGGCTAATTACGTCACGCCGTGGTATATCTTGAACCACAGTGTGAGGTCATGCGACATTTCAAATCAATATATCTTCCTAAGTATTTGAATGAAATAAAAACATACGTGTTTAATCCATACTAATATTGTAAATGCGAAAGTAACTCTGTCTGTCTAACTGAAATAGAAAGAAAAAGTTGCACTGAACTTACCTAAATTTAATATTCAATTTGAGAACAAGAACATCGGGACCATTGTGAGGTGCAAGTGAGTGTGACACGGGTACTTTTTTAACGAAAGGATTTTGCATATTCGTTATTTTAACTCATTGGCAACCTCATCGGGCATAAGCCTTGTTTTCAATACATCTAAATAAAACCAATTTTATAAATAAAATTGTTATAATATTCCAGGTCATCAACCATCCCTGGTATAAATCAGCGAAACGCATAGCTCTATACATGAGCACTGACCAGGAGATCAACACAGCCCCGATTATCAGTCATATAAAGGCACGAGGGGCATCTGCCTTCGTTCCACAGTACGCTGGTGGTGTCATGAAGATGCTACTCCTCGAGAATGATGATGAGAAGAACATGTTCGTAACTAAACATGGCATTGCTCAGCACGCGAAGGATCAGAAGAGGGAAAATGCTATTGAGTCAGGTTAATTCATTAATTGTAGCCTCACAGAATTTGTCTCTTCATTCTAAAGGTATATTTTTGTTGCTTATACCTACTGTTAGGACCTAGTAAGTGGCAACCTGTGACAAACAGTCCAACTAGGTAGGTCCAACTTCGGGAATGAGGTGTCTTGTCGATTCCAGCTCGGCTGGGCAGTGTTCGGGAACCTACGCTAAATCTTCTCGTCGTCCAAGATACCACAGTGTCTCAAGACCAAAATCCTTGACCAGTGCGTGTTGCCAGTGAAGACTAACGGAACTGGACCGTGGTCGCTCACAACGGGCTTCATACCAAGGCTCGAAGTCACACGGGCGATAGGAAGAGCTACGCTCGGATTTTTACTGCGCGATCGAATCATAAACGAGGAAATCCGCAGAAGAACCAAAGTCACCAACATAGCTCTTCGATTCGCTAAAATTAAGTGGCAGTGGGCAGGGCACATTGCTCGTAGAACCGATGGCCGATGGGGCAGTAAGGTTCTGGAGTGGCGGCCACGTACCGGTAGACGCAGCGTAGAGAGGCCCCCAACAGGATGGACTGATGACCTGGTGAAGGTTGCGGGAAGCCGATGGTACAAGACCGGTCATCGTGGAAAGTCTTAATGGACCTCTATAAGCTGAAGAAGTTGAAGAATGTGGGCATGTTGTTCAGAATTCTCTTTTCACCTTAATTTTCACAGTGAGATGTTTATTGTTCATCAACATTTTGAAATTAATATGGAAATGAAGCAAGTTCAATTTTTTTTTTCATTCCATTTGGGGAACTTAATTTGGAGTAGCTTTTTCTGATTTTACTAATATTATTTTTTTGTTTTAGTCTAAATAATATGTCATTGCGTTTCGGGGCAAAGGCCTCCCTTTTTCCAGTCCTCTCAGTCATCAGCTAGTTGGTCCAAACACATCTGTAGGCGTCAAGATTATCTAAATATTACCTTAGTACCATATTGCATTTGCCTATCAATCAGATTCAGTGTCATCAATCATTTTTACTGCACGGGGCTACGTCATCACTTCGACACCGGTTGTCGCTAAAAAACAGTGCTGGAGCTCTGCCTTGCATAGGGTGGCAGCATAATGTTGAGCGACAGCCATTTTGCAAGGATGTGACTCATGTTTCCTTCAACCATTACTTACTTTTTTGTGTTTTTGTGATTTTGCCGCCATGTTTCTTTTTCACTGTCGCAAATTAACGTTATTTCTTTCGTCCTCTTTTTTTTAACAAAATGTATTTAACTTTTCAGGAGGTCTGGACCTGGTCATAGCCCCCGGTGTAGCGTTCTCAAAGTCGGGTGACAGATGCGGCCACGGCGGCGGCTACTATGACAGGTTTCTCGCTAACCTCAGAAGTAACCCCGAAACTGCACCAAAGGTAAGTGCAAATTCCATTTTTTCTTTTATGTTTCGCTGTTGTTCTGATGAATACCACAGCTAAATACTGAAACAAGCTATATACGAAACTGGTCTTTGTTCAGCACAATCATCCTCAAAAAGATGTAGGCGATACATCGACATTATCGACAAGAATACAATGATGTTAATTGGGTAAAAAAAAAATGATTCTATTTATTCCGTCATTCGGATTATAGAAAAATATTGGATACGTATATTTTGTTTTATCAAATCAATAAAAAATTACAAATATAAAAGGAGTGGTGGCTGGTGACGTCACTGCTCGCTCGCTAAAAAGTGTAGCGTGCAGTGACGTCACACGAGTTTTCAACGCACTGTGTAGTGTTCATTTATCTAGTATTTTTTGCAAATCTGACTGACGGACTTTAGTTTTTTTTAGTCAATTACCCTATTCTGCCTATAGGTAATCCTCTGTCATTACTACACTATACATTTTTTTTGTTGTTCAGAACATAGCAATGAAATCCTAAATCTATGGTTTAGAACGTAAATGAGAATAAATATGACATTTTATTCGCAAATTCGTTGTCTACTGCATCACTACTTGGTTATGGACTTGGCTTTGGAAGTTACCAAATATAGGTACTTACTACTAATAAGTGATTTTATGGAATGATACTCTTACTGGGTCTTTGACGGTTCATGGTTCTTTTAGTGCTTGACCAAAACGGAATTAACACATCTTGTTTATATATACAATTGGACGGTGACAATATAATATCTAAGTGTTTACCAATACAACGACACACTTCTCATTGTAATCTTGGCGCCAAAACGCCCATGAAGCAATATAACTTTTTGTTTATCAAACTGAGATTTCTCACTCCTGGGCAAAAGCCTCCCATAACTCATTCCATCTTACAATACTACTATAAGTTATTACATAAAATATAACTTTAAATTTCAGGTGGTGGCAGTAGCATTCTCGTGCCAAGTCGTAGATGACGTGCCAACCAACGACCAGGACCAGAAAGTAGATGCCGTAATATTCGCCGAATAAACATTACCAAGTCTTATTATGATTAGTAAATCATAAGACGACGTTAGACTCGCGGCAGTCTTAGAACAATAGATGGGTCAATGATGGGTGGGAATGACTTGTCTAACAAGTCGATGCTTACAATATTTAGGTACACAACTTTCAGTATATGTATTTAGTTTATATTTTGTATTTTGAATCTATGTTCCAAATGATATTTTAAACTGGACTGGTATCTTGTATTGATTGAAAATAAAACACCAAAGAAATTATTTATTTAATTTATTTATACCGAAAAATTACATTCGCACTTTGTGCAGACATTTAAAATGGTCATTAATACAGATTACAAAAGTCGAATACTTATAAAAATATACTAAAAGGTACAATAATCACATTTATTCCGATCACAAATATTTTAATTTAAATAAAAAAGGCCACATTACAATCAATTTTTTATCATGGCAATGATGTTGTTTTCTGCCGATTCTATGATAATTTTATAGTCTGGTATACATTTAACAATAAGCTAGAAACAGAAAATAGGTTAAATTACGTATCTTGCCAGCCAGGTAGTTAATAATTAACACGAAATTTATGTAGGAAACTTAACAATAAAAAGCAAATAAAAGCAGGTTATTTTGTATGTGGCCATATTATCTTAACAACTAAACTTATAACAGCTATTTATGGTTTTAATAATATCGAAATAAAAGGAGAAAAAGCAAATTAATATTATACCTACATAGATTACATTTGTATTTTTTTATTTTTATGTTTTATGGCACCAACAGAAAAAAGACAAATATTTAATTTAATTTGTAGGGTCAAAATATAATTTTTTTAATTGGATTTTAATTGAATTAAGTACGAGCATCTATTTCTTGAATAAAAGAAGTTTTAATCAAAATTATATATTTATTTTTTATTAATTAATTCCTTTATCTATAAGAATTGCGACTCTATACAATTTACATATTATTTGCATACGTACAGCGACAGCAAGTCAAGCTAACCCAAACTGCCAAATATTCCAAATCAACCTTGAGCCTTAATGCTTTATAGATAAAGTTGAAAATCTAATAAAGAAATCTGACAGATTGTAGTAGCTTGGTGTGCTGTCGTCTGTACATTGTTCTGATAGCTTAAGATAATAAAAAACTAAAACATTCAAAACGCTATTTCGTACAAAACACAAATTCTTAACTTAATACATTTAAATACTAAAGAATATAAACTACTGGAATAACTAATACCGCTAAAATGTACAGAAAATTATACTTAAAATTAAGACAATACTAAAAAAGATTCTATCCCACTATCAAATTTCATTTATTACAAAAGACTTTATGCTATAATAGTTACTAATAAATACTTGTTACGATAAATAAACTTAATACAGCAAAATAAAATGAGTTTCTTAAAATTTACATACTTATTTATTTAAAATAAAAATATTATCAAGCGTGAGCGTAAGCGAGGATGAAGAGATTCCCAACATTTTAAATACTTACTTACCTAGTTCTTCTTTTTTTTTTATTGAAGAAATACTATTTTCGATATAAGTAGTATTTAAAATACTTTTCAATTAAAAAAAAAATGGTGATACCATTTCGGAGTATCACATCAAATGATCAAGCTGTACGGACGACAGCAGGTCAAGCTAACTGAAACTGTGAAATATTCCCAATCAACATTGAGCCTTAATACCTTACGCATAAAGTTGAAAATCTAATTAAGAAATCTGACAGATTGTAGTAGCTTGGTGTGCTGTCGTCTGTACATGGATAGCTTGTTAAACACCGTGTAGTTACCTAATAAACAGGGGCGTAGCTGGCCCCGTATTTGCCGTATCAATTATACGGGGCCCCCGGGCCACAGGGGCCCCCAACTCGCGTAAGCAAAAATTAATAAAAACTCCCCAACTTTTTTTTTATTTCACAAATGACAAAAGGCAAAAAAGCAATTTCTCTTTTTCCGGCGTAATGGCCTCTGCACACTGCGCGCGACGAGCCACGGGCGACGAGCGATACGCTATGAGAGCTCTGATTTTCCGAACGGTTCCGGGGGAAACGAAGTTCTCAAACTTTGGAAAAGTGACAGACACATAATTATGATGAATAAATATTTCTATTAATTTTATGCATTTTTTTTTGTAAGAATTCTTTACCCTTCCTAAGGGCCCCCAGACAAATTTTTATACGTTGCCTCGCTAAGGCACGCTACGCTTCTGGTAATAAATAGGTACGTTTTAAAATAAATTAGGTAATTATAAACTTTAAACTCAAATCCACAACAGTACATCGATACTTTATCCATTTTACCGTCAAATATATAGACATAAGAAAACTAAGCGTCGAGTGAGTTCTCATTCCTTTTCTTATTCTCCTCTTCTCAGCCTATAGAGGTCCACTGCAGGACAAAGACCTCACCCATGGCTTTACATTACATTGGGTGGTTTGCCATAATCCCCACGCTTGGCAGGCGGGTTGGGGATCGCAGTAATTTGATATTCCACAGGAGAAGTGCTGCTGCCCGCTTCCTGGTGAGAGTTCCCTTAGTCTCGTCTTACGACACCCACGGGAGGATATGGGTTGGTACTATTCTAAGCCCGGTACCATATGGTCATTCCAACAAATGCTAAAGATTGACATTATTGACAACTCTACGCTGACTTCATATAACTTTTGACAATGAGATTTTTACTAAACCGATCGACAGGCGATAGACATCAACATTGAATCTAATTTGACCGACAAGTAATTGCTTAATGACCTAAATTCCCTTTCTCTTAAATCCTTGAGTCAAAAGAAGAAGAAAAAAAGAAGTTAAAATAAAAATATTTTATAAATCTTTAGAACAAAGAACATATTGAATCTTCTAATCAAAGGAAATGATTAGATGTTAAAATTGTCTAGATTTTAATTATGAACAAAAACAGTTCCTGCAGCCAGATAGAAAACACTGACCTCTAGTTGTTTATACTATGATAGACGTGTACAATTTTAATAACAGACAAACATTTTATCAAGTTACTTACTAGGTTTTGCCCGCAACTTGGCCGGAGTAAAAATCTATTCCACGGGAACCAAAATGCGGGATTATCTATCTGCCAAATTTTAGTCAAAAACCATTCAGCCGTATCGCGTTAAAAGTTGCAGACAGAGTTACATTCGTATTTATAATATCATTTTCATGATCCACATAATCTTATAGGTACTAACTAGAATAATGCTGAAAAGTAAAAGCGCTAATTTCTGGATTGGATTTGAAGAAACTCGTTTTGTATTTGGTAGCCTATTTTTTAAGGAAGGTATTTAAAAAAGCTATGACAATTAAAAAGAAAAACATCACGCCCAAACATGACCTTGAGGAACCGAGTAAAGAGAAAAAAAAAGATAGTAAAAACACTAAGCAAAAACAAAGTGAAACCGCTAGCAAGTGATGCGATTCGACGGGTGAGTCTGGTGAATAAGAAACTTTATATGAGGAAGTCGACAGTAGAACCTATTTTTTTTTTTTTTAATAATTATGAACTAGCGCTTGACAGCAATCCTGCCTGATGCTAAGAAGTGATGCGATCGTTGATGGTAAAGCGCGCTAGTTTATTAAGAGCCTATTCACTCAGAAAAACTGAGCGAATAGGAAGGAAGACTGCAGTTGAGCAAGGTGATGCATGTTAAACCCAACAACACGACCAACGATGCTGCGCCAAAGGGAGATTGATCTGAAGACCCTCCACGACCAAACTCCCAACACAATAATATTAGGCGCAACGTACCCGGCACACATCGCAATATAACTGCTCAGACCCGTCCTCCGTACGGCTTCACCAGACATCATGCCGGAACACGACAAATCGCTTGGCGGCAAGGCTTTGTCTGGTGGGTGGTTACTTCTGCCGGCGGCCGGTGTTATGGCCTACCACCGAAAAATATCTACCATCTATGAATGGATAATAACATTTTAATTTATGACACTTGATTTTGGGAACCTTTGACCATACCGAGTGTTTTTATTTCTTCTCTTGTTTATTTGAAGCTAGAACTAAGTAGGAGGTCACATTTAGATAAATATTTTTTTTATCAATAGGTAGTAAAATATATTTACAAAGTTAATTACTTAACTATAACTTAATTGTAACTTAATAATATTTTCGATAGTGGAATTCAAATCGTTTGCTTTTGAAGCATGAAAATTTTAACTTATCTACATTTTAAAACAAGAATAATTATAAGATCATAACTTACATATTTACTTAGCTCACATTTGATAGCTAAGTTACGTATTACGATTCCATAGCAGTAGCTAAGATGGGCATCTTAATTTCTTTACACATTAGCAGCAATGAATTTCATTTTGAACGATAATACAAATCCAATGCTCCATATGTTTTAAAAATGTATTTGCTCAACAACGTCAAAAGCGCAATGAACGTTGTTGAACTGTCAAAATGAAACCCTTTGCTACTGCCCTGCTGGTCACAGTGCTAGGCGCACATCTATAAAGATAACATGCTACATACTTTGGCTGAAATGTTAGGGATTTCTGTCACGTTCGCACAAATGTCGAACAACAATTGCGACGTAGAGATAGAAATATGTTTAAGTCAAAGCTAGTGCTCAGAACCTTGGATATTTGGGCCTTACTCTACTATGCAGACACAGTGCGTTGAAAACTCGTGTGACGTCACTGCACGCTACACTTTTTAGCGACCAGTGACGATATTTGTCAATTTTTATTGTTTTGATAAAACAAAAAATACGTGTCTAGTATTTTTTGGAAATCTGACTGACTGATAATTAGTTTATTTTAGTCAAATACCCTTCTTTGGACTGACAGCTTTATGCTGACTTCACTTCATTTTTAAGGCGAGTTGATTACTGGATCGCATTGTCGTCGTTTGGTCGTCAAGATTAAACTTTGTATATCAACGAGTATGTCAAAGAAATCAAAGATACAGTTAAGGGTCAAAAGTGCATTACCATTTTTGAACTTTATTGCAATAACAATAAGTGTCAAGGGGGGTACTCCACTTTTGACCCTTACTGTAAATACTAACGGTATCCATGTTAGGATTTATTCGTTATTTAAATATCTAAAAAAAAGGGATTAGTGTTGCCAGTATTTTATTGTATTAGTATATTGTCATTCCCAGGTTGTATGTATATCTTAGTAAACTTATCTGAACAGGTTCCCAAGCTTTAAAACCAAGATCCAAATGTTGGTGCACGACTCAATTCCTCGTGTTGTGAATGCATAAGGATTAGATATGAGTGCCAACATTCCAAACAGCTTTTGCCGGTGCACGATCGATTCAGGTATTTCATCAGGAGATAAACAAAAGAGTCGCATTAAGTAGGAATTCTAAATCCTTGGGAGTTTGAATCTTAATTCACTTAAAGTGACTTGTGTGTGATTGTTAGTTTTCTAATGTTCAACCTACCTATGTTTTGCAATAAAGATGTAGAGAGCCAAAGCTGTTAAGAATTGACTTTTACAGGTGAAATAAAATAGAAAACCTATTGAATTGGCTTCTTATGTCACCCAAAACTGGCCAAACGTTATCTTTAAATAATATAATTATTCTCACGATTTCAATTCGAGTTCGTTTTCCTTCTAAGTAGCCTAGACATGCATGAAGTTAATTTATTTGTGGACGAGTCAACAACTCCAGATGTAAGTAAATAAGTAACTAGTACATTTTGAATTTTAGGCAATGAAGTATAAGTTTTATAGTTGTTTTATCTCACTCGAAGGCGAGTTATTAGACTTTTGTGACGTCGGAATAAGAATCATTTTGTTACGATCCATCTACCTTCGTGAGATGAAACTGCTACAACGCTTATCATTTCTGTGCGCCAGTGTCCTATCCTTTAGGTATTGGTAAAAATACCAAAACCAACTGGTACTAAATATTAGCTTATATTTTAATCGTTATTTACCGTTTTCTGAGAGCTTTCAATAAAATCTCAATAGCTATTCCTTCGGCAAAGTTATTTAAATCTACTTGTAATTACTCGTATCCGGCATATCAAACCAAAACGTACCTACCTATCAGTTTCAAATTAAATGAACTCTGACTTAACACCTTCAGATTGGTGTCAGTTGGAGCATCACTTTTATTAACTATCAGGTGGACGGGCTGCGTCTTTTTTTCAGTGTTGTCAGGTGTTTGGAAACAACATGGATCTACTAGAATGCTAATATCTTCATTGTTAACGATTGTATTACACATAGCGATAGTTTCCAGTTTTCAGCGCAGTACAGCTCCAAAAACCCTCTGTCCTCTTGACATGAGGAGTTCCACGGCTCCGACAGCTGCTAGGAGTAGGAGCAGGGCTATGATTGCTAGGGCAGCTCTGCAACGGCGCCGGCGACGCTCGCTGCGTGCCAAGCGGCGGGATAGGGCTTCTCCTCGCGCTCCGTCGAGGGTGAAGAGAGCGCTGGCAGCCTGTAAAGAAATGAGTGATTGTCATTAGAGACTAGCTGTTGCCCGCGACTTCGTCTGCGATCCAGAATAGAATGAAGCCTTATATCCATCATGGTCGGGTAGACCATGATTCAGAGAAGGATTTAATATTATTTGTCATCTAAATCCGATCAGCTGTGTTAGGGTAAAAGTAAAATTTAAAAAAATATATAATTATTTGCGTAACGTTCTATTTGGCAGATTGTAGTAGGTTGATGTGGTGTCATACCTATACCGCGAAGGTTCTATCCCTTGGTAATAAAGGGATAAAAAGTATCCTATTTAATATTTCTGGTTATAAACTATCTGTGTGCCAAATTGTATCCAAATCCGTTCAGTAGTTTTTGAGTAAAAGAGTAACAAACTTCCATCCATACATTCTCACAAACTTTCGCATAGCGGCCGCCCGCGACTTCTTTCGCGTGGAGTTAGGAAGTTATTTGAACATTTTATTTTAACCCCAAAATACACAGAATACGTTTTAAATTTTTGTTATGATCCGCTCCTATTGGTCCCAGCGTGTTGTTATATAGCCTAAAACCTTCCTGGATTAAAGAGCTATCCAATGCAAAAAGAATTTTCAAATCGGACCAGCAGTCCCTGAGATTTGCGTGTTCAAACAAACGAACTCTTCAGCTTTATACAGTATGTTAAGAAAACCCTGTCTGACCCGTGAAGGTGTTGTTAGGTATCGATAACTGATTCTATTAATGGATACAAAACCGGGCTAAACTTAAAAAAAAAATCCCCTAAAAAATAAATATTATTTTACAAAAAGAGGTAACTCAATAAATGTGCGTTAAGCAACCATCCGCGGGCGGCGGGCGGCAGGGCACGTGGTCGCATCGCTATTCGCTCATAATAATACCGGTGTTGTCACTTTTTTAAAAATTACCAAATTTCGGGGAAGTTGGAATTAATTCGCGGGAAAAAAAGATTATTTCAAAATTCATTTGTATTGGTACTATGATCATTACGTAAAATTTTATATTATATTTGGCCGTGTTTACCTAACCTTTATTATCCTTATGGGTCGGACAGGGTTTTCTTAACATACTGTATATTAGTAGTAGGTATAGATAAGATATAAGTAGCCAGTGCCTTTAGCTTTCCTCACCCTGAAACATTCATTGTTCTTGACCACTCTTAATTTATTTCAATCTTATCTCAAAGTACATCAGCGCAATAATACATTTATTACGTTTTAAATTAAATAAACAGATATTGATCGTCAAAATATGTTGGTATGACGATCGATTCGAGCCAGTAGGTCAATCAGAGAAGTATTTAAAACTTAATAGATGTTGTGTAATAATAACTTTTAATGAATAAGTTTTAACTAATATCATAAAAAGTTATCTGTGTGATTTATATTGTGTGAAACATTGGCTTGGATGTTAGGAGAGCTTGTTGCTGGACGCCTCTCCCTGGCAACCATGGTGCGAGCCATGGTTGTAAGCGAGAGTGCATGGGAGGCTGCCGCCTCCTTCTGCGAGACCCTCCTTTCGCAGAAGGAGGCTGCGGAGAGGGAGCGGGGAGACGATGCTCTTGCCGCTCCCCGCCAGCGTAGACGGGCGGGGCGAAGAAGGCGGGGGACGAACCCCCGTCTCCTTTAGCCCCAGAGTGTGACCAGCGCGTGCGGGTAGCCCCGCATGTGCATTGCACCGGTCACCACGTCTGGGGATTACTCTGTTACCCGGGTAATCCCCCTTTGGCGCGGAAACCGGCCTTAACAAGGCCGGTAAGCCCTGAGAGTGACACGGCGTCTAGGCCTTCGGGCCGACCCCGTGACACTCTCAACACAGGGCCCGAGGGTAACCGGGTGGTTTTAGTGGGTATTCCCGGCTTCGGCCGGGCGAGTCACTCACGTCCGCCGCCTAGCTAACGGCGGGTATGGTGCCTAAATGCATATCCACTCAAGAAAAAAAAAAAAAAAAAAAAAAAAAAAAAAAAAAAAAAAAAGGAGAGCTTGTTGCTGGTTGATGAAGCCTTAGTAACGATACGGTTGGTGCATTGGCCATCAGCCTATAATGTTCCTACAGACCTCTTGGTGACAGGGAGTGGGCCCTAATCTACTACGCTGGCCCAGTGCGGGTAGGTAGATGTCACATGTCTCCGAAGTTTTTGACTCTAGGACATGTCGGTTTCCTCAAGATGTTTTCCTTCACCGTTTTAAGAGCAATGGTGATGAAATAATTTATACAAAGTATTTATTTTATATATATATTTTAAGAGCCTATTCACTCAGAAAAACTGAGCGAATAGGAAGGAAGACGGCAGTTGAGCGAGGTGATGCAATGTTAAACCCAACAACACGACCAACGATGCTGCGCCAAAGGGAGATTGATCTGAAGTCCCTCCACGACCAAACACCCAACACAACAACATTAGGCGCATCGTACCCGGCACACATGACAACACAACTGCTCAGACCCGTCCTCCGTACGGCTTCACCAGACATCATGCCGGAACACGACAAATCGCTTGGCGGCAAGGCTTTGTCTGGTGGGTGGTAAGTTGTAAGTCACGGCACAACATTGGGCAACCATAGAGCGTTCGACAGTTTTTTTTTGTGGATGAGAAATCATCAAATGGTCTCTCCCGCTCTGGGTGGGGCGAAAGGGCGTGTCAGACTTTTACTGACTAAAACCCACCCGTGTTCCTTCACTTGCCTGTACACCAGGGCCACGGTTTTTTTTTTAACCAACCCGCAACTCTGATCCAGCGATTTTTATGGCCTGCAGGTAGTTCAGGGGTCTGGCTGTTTGTGTATGTGAGATTAAATGTTTGGAAACGCGCCCAAGATACAGGAATAAATCAAAGTGTGGAGCAACGATAAAAAAAAAATGTATTCGTTTACCTACCTATTTCGTTTGTTGACTGTAGCGTGAAGTCAATCGTCGATTTCGTTTCGCTACGAAGCGATGTCACATTGGCTACAGGCCCAGTTGTACTCAGCGTTTTGTCCCAGACAAAGTTTTGACAGTCAAAATGTGGAACGACCTAAGGCAGGTTGTTTCTAAGTTTCTTTCCACGTTTTACCCGTCAGCTTTCAAAGCAAGAGTGAACAGGCATTTCCTGGACATGCACGTCATATCGTAAATATCATTCATCGGTGTGCAATAAAAACATTGTTCGCTCTATAAGACGACTGTGTGTCACGAAAAACAATTAAAACTAAATATATTGCTAGTTGTTAGCTTGTTGTATAAACAATCTCATAAAAATTCGTAATATGGTGAGCTATTCCAAAAATATCTTGAGATATAGGCAAGGGTGTCAATGAAGTACTTCAGAATAATTACTACTGATATGTTATTTCGACATTCTTTGTAAAAGTGTACCGGATGTCTCCGGAGCCAAGGTTTCGTATAAGGCCGTTTAAAGTATAATAAAGGGATTTAGTATTGCAGCTACTATAGTATAGTTACTTTCGCTAAAGCCTATTTTTTTTTTTTTAATAATTATAAACTAGCGCTTGACCGCAATCCCGCCTGATGGTAAGCAGTGATGCGATCGTTGATGATAAAGCGCGCTAGTTTATTAAGAGCCTATTCACTCAGAAAAACTGAGCGAATTGGAAGGAAGACGGCAGTTGAGCGAGGTGATGTAACGTTAAACCCAACAACACGACCAACAGAGCTGCGCTAAAGGGAGATTGATCTGAAGACCCTCCACGACCAAACTCCCAACACAATAACATTTGGCGCATCGTACCCGGCACACATCGCATCACATTTGCTCAGACCCGTCCTCCGTACAGCTTCACCAGACAACATGCCACGACAAACCGCTTGGCGGCAAGACTGTCTGGTGGGTGGTAACTTCTGCCAGCGGCCGATGCTATGGCCATTTTGAAAAAAAAAAATCTTGCATATTATGGCCACAGCTGCGTTCGTAAACTTCAAAAGAAGGTCCTTTCAACAAAACACGCTGTAAGCAGGAATAGCAGTTACAGTGGCCAATAAAGATTTTGGAGATAATACTCTAACTCTGTGGTAGCCTAGTGGTTAAAATACCAGCCTCTCAAGTATGAGTGTACGGGTTCGATTTCAGGTCAGGCAAGTACCAATGCAACTATATCTTGGACACCTAGTAACTGATTACAAGGTGAAGGAAAACATCTTGAGGAAACCTGGATGTTAAGTCTGAAATCGCCAACCCGCATTGAGCAAGCGTGGTGATTACGCAAAATCCTTCTCTGTAGGAGAAAATAGCTGAGAACATCACATGTGACATTGCGGCCAGAAGCTAGAGTCATCATCATCATAGTCAACCTTTTATTGTCCCACTGCTGGGCACAGGTGGAAGACCTGTACAAACTCTATCGCACTCGGCAATAGTATAGCTTTCTGCCAGCAAAAGTATTTTCGTAATTGTGTTTTAATAAAAATTAAAGTACCAGCCAGAAAAAAACGCTATATAACATATTTTTAGTATGATGTTTGTCATTTTAAATTTATAACAAGTATTTTTAGCATATCGTTTAAAATTATTGACTAATGACTTGCAATTTAATAAAACAATTCAAATTATATGTTGGTATCTTTTAAATGGCCAAACATGATTTGACTATTACAGCATTAGAATCATTATCTGCCTTTGATTTTTCAAGACTATGGTGAGGTCCGCTTCCAGTCTAACCTGCAGCCGAGTAATAGTGTTTTACACGAAACTATTGAGTATCTGACCTCCACAAACAATTTACTGGGTAATACGAAACCCCTTTCTAACTATAGATTTATTTTTAAGTATAGATTTACAGTTAACGTTAATAGTTAAGATTTAGGTAGGTTAACAGTTAAGATTTTTAAATATAGATTTACTGCCAACCCCTGGCTGATATTTGAGTTGAAATTACGAATAATTATATTTGCCTCTGACAGAGAGGAGGCCGGTTTTTTTTTATGTTTATATTTTTACATTGTTGGGTCAGGGCTGCGGGTTGTTTCAAAAAGTAACCGTGGCCCTGGAGCACAGCCAAGTGAAGGAACACCGGTGAGTATTAGTCAGTAAACTCTGACACGCCCTTCCGCTCCGCCCAGATCGGAAATGAAATCGTTTATTAAGCAGTAGGATCACCGATCACTTTTACACGTCATGTTTTTTTTTTTTTTAACTAGATGAAGCCGGCATTTCCTAACTGACTACCTCTGAGAAGAAATAGCCGAAACAAACTCAGGGATCATCGTCTTTTTTCAAGTCCAGACATTAAAAATGAGAATGTTTACAATAATTTACCTTATAGGTAATTACGCATATTGCTTAATAACAATGCTTAACAGAGCGAGCAGCTCAATCCCAAGCTTTTTTGTCTTCTAAATAGTCTGTGATTTTATAATATCCCTTTTTGCAAAGTTTGGCCTTTATATAGTTTTTAAATCGTTTAATGGGTAGGTTTCGAAAGTCCATGGGAAGCTTGTTGTAAAAGTGCCTACTCTGTGGAGACGAGTGTGATGTACAGCAAGATTGTGTTTGTTTCTGGTATTTATATTATGAATATCGTTTATTTTTTTTTAATCAGATATATTTTTAAGGAAGAGGTCATTTCATGATTTCCCATCCCAAAAAAAGGCGTTTTGTGTGTAAGTAAATAAGCAATAAAATTTACACATTGTATTTACAAATTGTAAGATTCCTAAAGGAATGCTGTTAATTTTAAAGGTTTACGTTCTCCACAACATTAGACCAAGCCAGTAAATTATCGTCGTGGTGTTAATTATAATAACTGCTAAATTAGACGATTTTCGATTAGCTACGCTATAGCAGGCAATCTTTGACAATAATTACAGACTCCATTCAACCATATTTTAATATTAGCACCTACATAGTCTTATCATCTTCATCAATCTTTTTTTTATTGTCCCACTGCTGGGCACATCTCTCCTCTCATACAAAGAAGGATTGAGCGTAATCGCCAAGTTTGCTCAATGCGGGTTGGCATAGCTTTATACTACAACTAAAAACGGTGCTAAGTGTAGGGAGCAAATAAGAAAGCTGGATCTGTTCCGAACACCATGGTAAACAACCTAAGTTGAGAGAAACTGAGAATCTCCAACACATAAACGAAATATCTGCGAGAAAAGAAGAATTTGATAAAACCATACATTTGAATAACTATCCCAGAAATAATCATAGTCTATCTTTTTTCCTTTCAACCTTTCAAATTTGTGTACTTGTACGATCTCTATCCATATAGGTCCTATAAATATTATCACATTATTACACTATCTTCATCTTTCTTCTACCTGTATATGGTATGACATAACGTCTTCGCGTAAATGTCTGGTGTAGGTCACATTTCGTATAGCAGACAAACAAAAACTTCAAAGCACTGAGATGTAAGATAAGTTACAAATGGAAATCTATCCAGAACTCGACCGTGGCCAGAGTGACTTAACCTCGCAGATTGATCTGCACGGTAGCCATTTAAGAAAGGATTCATGCCATTGTCATGCGCGTCAATTCTAAATCAATCTTTTTAATAATATAAATCGTTGTCCGTTCAATATTGCTCCGTCATCTGTCTCTAAGCATAAATCTGAATACATATGATATTTTACAATAGATACTACAATATGTATTAGTTCAAATAATCATTAATGTGGGTCTTCATAGTACTGAAGCTTTAAGTTTGCATATTTCCCTAAGACGTTTTTCTTACGTGCCCGCCTTGTTGGAAATTAATTCCTTCTTCCTGCTAATATTATCGCGTAAGTTTATGAGGATGAATGGTTGTTATTCTTTCACGAAAAAACTTCTGAACGGATTTCTTTTTTAATTTTTAAAAATCCCGCCTGATGGTAAGCAGTGATTGACAGTCGTTGATTTTAATAGGAATTGGACCGAATAGGAAGGAAGACCGCAGTTGAGCGAGATGATGCAATTTCAAACCCAACAACACGACCAACGATGCTGCGCTAGGGGGAAATTGAGGTAGAGATCCTCCATGACCAAACTCCCAACACAACAACATTTGGCGCATCGTACCCGGCACACATCGCAACAAAACTGTTCAGACCCGTCCTCCGTACTGCTTCACCAGACATCATTGGATCATCATTCGGATGAATTGGTATACAGATAGTTTATATTTCATAAGCAAGCAAAACCACAAACAAAGGCTAGTTTCACAGGGAGATCAGATCAGGTGTCGTTCAATAATATATTATATTGAATATATAATCGTCATTGTTACATCTGCTTTTACGGTCCGTCACGACTGCATTAACAGAATCTATTTAAATTTATAGTACACTGAATTATTTATATGTAGCCTTGGATTTCTTACTGAAAGGATCACTAGTAGCTAAGTAACATTAATTTTGATAAAGGTTTTGATGGTTATTGACAGACCTATACATTACATTGATCGCTTTAATGATTCGGCTTTGTATGAATATATAAGACATGAGCGGTCGGGCAGACATTCATAAAAAAAATAATATATAATTACTTTTAATTCACTTATGTATCTGAGCAAGTATGGTCATGGTTGTTAAATTAGGGGAAGACCAAAGAAACGATAGACAGATTGTACGAAAGACGGTATGGTGAGAAAGAGATGACTTCTAAAATTAATGAGAATATAAGAGGAAACGATAAGTTCCGCAAACCTAAAATCGACTGATAACAAAAGAATGATGAAAATCTAGTATGGCTTATTCAAAAGAAAAAGTAAACATCAGGTTAGAGTCTCTAGATATCCACCAAGATTTTATTATCTTTTGTCAACTTTATGTAAATTGATGACATATTGAAAGTCGTTAACGTTAAAAAAACGTCATTAGCTAATCTCCGGGCTTACCCGAGGCGTTAAAAAATATAGACAATGAGTAAATGCACTATCGACCTTTATTGAGCTTAGTGCCAATTGATTGTATTGTTTGGAAAATTATTTGTTACTTGAATAGAATTGTAATTAGTTACAGATTTTACTGTGATTACTTTAATTTCAGCCCACTACACTTCAAGGATAGCTCAATTTTCGATGGCACGAAGAGAGATATAATTTCCGAAGACATCATTTTTGGATAAAAGATCAACAAAATAATATTATTAAGTATTCGGGTCAAAGAGAACCAATACAAGAATAGAAGAGACCGAAATCGTATAGTATAGATGATCAATAATGAAAGCAAAAACTAGTAACGAATGTACCCAAAGTCAAGCTTAGCGGACAAACCTTATTTATTACATAATAAATCATAAAAGGTCTACAGTTATGCAAAACAATTTGCGAACTAATGAGGTAATATGTCAGTGTAATACGAATTCTAAGTTCTTCGTGTGGGTTTTAGCAAATTGCTCATATTATAATATATATATTTTGTGTCTGCCGATGGTCAACATGGACATTTTTCTTATTGGTATCCTTTCTTTTGTATGTCTGTACTGGAATGCGAGTAATTGTCTTAAATGTCGACACACCTTCATTGCAGGGACATTCTTGACACAGGTTGTGGGTTTCTGAATTGAACACAAAATCTTCACTGACGAGCTTAATATTATAAATGGATTGAAGCCTGGAAATTTACCTTTCGTAACGAACCCATCGTAATTTTTGATTAACTCATAGAGAAATAGATGTCTAGAAATTCTACATAGTTTTGCCGAATTAAAAAAGGTTATTCAAGATGAGAGATATTGAGAATAGCGAGTCGAAATCAAAAATTAGAAAGCTTATACCTAAATGAAACAATACTACGGTCTTACACGTCTGTTTCTTTTTAGAGTTAATGATTGACTGTCATACGAAGGTAATATTGATATATAGGTAAGTAATAAGTTAACACCTACAGTTATTTGGCTTTACTTACTTTAAGCTTCACCTGTCGTTTTTATTACGAGGATTAACTCTTAATGCAAACCATTGCGCATTTACAATATAGTGAAGTACCATACCTAATCTTTTTTTTTTATCACGGGGAAAGCCAATAATGTCATCGCGTGAGTCGTTTTTTCATCTTTGAAATTTATGATTAGGGAACTTTTTATCCGTAGCTAGACGATCGTCATTTCCTTCAATTGAACAATCTTCGACATTTTCGACATGGTCATCTTAATTGTATTATACTTGTAATTTTTGCAACAGCTTCCAGTTCATAGGCGTTTTTTATGTCTCCTATTGACAGAGATAATTTAAATGTCAATTTTATAAGATAGTAGAAGGCGTTAACTAGTAAATTAAATTATATGTTTTCCTCGATGTTAAGAACTGAGGAAGATAGTAGTTACCAAGAATGCAACCGTAACTATCTGACCCCGCTAAACAAATAAATTAATCAACTTTTCAACATTCTCGAATAAATCAATAATATAATCCTCATAAAGCACTTATCACCTAAAGTAACGCAATATTTATGTCACAAGTTAACAACGGACAATATTAGCCAATCAGCTTTCACCAGATGAGCGCAAGAGCAATGCTCAATTAACTGCGTCTTGACGACTGTGATGTAAGTACGCGTGTGACGTTTGACGGACATACGCCACGTCATGTCAAACTTAATGCACGATACGATAAGCTGTCCTGGTGCGTAGTGCAGAGAATTTGAAGTGGTTGGCATCATTGTTTCTTTTTTTTTTATTTTGAATTTTGTATAGATGACGCATCGTCATTTTTTAGATTATCCAATTATCAAAACCACGGTTTTAATCTTAGGATTATTTCTTCCAGTATGGATAATATCTCAATTTCAGTAATATCTATTTAAAATAACTCTAATTTCCTTACATTTTTATACGTTTTTGACATTGGCTTGTCGTCGAAATGAGACTGTAAGTGCTAGATTTTGAAAGTATTAAATTACGAGAATTGGCCTTCTGGCCAGGAAATGGAAAAATACTCAGCTGTATTACCTATATATGGGATAATTGGTGAATTCAGAGCGTACTCAGCATCAAAACTCCATTAACATTTCTGTTTTTGAAATCTTACAATTCTGAGCAAAATATGTATTTTATTAAAATACAAACTGAACTGATATTTAGTTAAAGATTCTTTCTCTCTCCCCTTGAATTCTTAGCTTGTATTATTTAGTTAAAGATTATTTCTCTCTCTTCTTGAACCCTTGGCTTCTATTATTAAGTTAAACATTCTTTCTTTCGCTTCTTAAACTCTTAGCTTCTATTATTTAGTTAAAGACTCTTTCTCTTTTCTTGATCCTCTATTATAAAATGCTAAAAAGTACATTATCGAATCATCTAGCATGTAAATGAACTTTTGTTGCTGACGGTACAATTACCAACTGCCTCTTAGCAAACAACACTATGTAATGTAACCTAAGAAAACAATACATAAATTACTAATGTATGGAAAGGGAGACAAAGACAAAAGAAAAGATGAATGGATTGTATAAGAGATGAAAATTATTATTAAGGAAAGAAATTACATGCTTTTGCCGACACCAAGTAACATGGTTAGATTGATGATGATACTACGAAAATCTAAAATAAAAACCGATGTTGTAATTTTCATGAATGATAAGTTTAATTCTCTATATCAATCGCACGTACTAACATTGTCTCGTCGTCGCATAAGAGAATGCAATAACTAATTAAATAATTGCGAAAATGTCCAAGACCAAACGACGTGTCAAGATCAGCAGTAAATAAATGGCGTAACTATAGAACGTTTAGTTTGATTTCACGTAAGGAATACCATTTACACTGATTATTCTATTATATATAGAGTTAGATCCAGCCCGAAGTGTAGATTATGATGTTCTCGATGATGGTTGATAGCTACTACTATCTCGGCTTCCATTTTATGTAGGAAAACCACCGGCCGGGACATACGACTGTAGGTCGTAAGTTCAAACCCTGATAGGCGATTTCCTTTGTGTAAATTATTTCATCACGACTGCTATTAAAACTCAATAGTTTTGAGACAGCCTCAATTCCTCGGCCTTCTATACATTATACGTCTGATACAATGTATGTAATCAACACAACACACAATTTTGTCTGTTGCCAGTAGAAGTTAAGTTTTCCCATCGTCGTCTTCATTATCATGTTATCAACGTCACGTTTAAAATCATTTGAAAGACGCTAATTTTACAAGGCTAAATAATTAATTAAATTACGTCTGACTTTATATACAACAGTTCAGATCGACTAAAACCAGATAATTTTAAAACAAGGAATCGACTTATTCATCAATGCTAGAACAAATAAGTAAGCAGTAATTTATTTGTTCAACGGTTTAACAGAATTTTGTGATTTTCAACTGTTTATGTTTACTCTATACTTTAATGCCACATTTAGGAAATAACCAGCTTCTGTTTGTTAACTTAACTGTGCTCGATTAAAGGCCAAACATGCTTCAGTCAGTTTCCGAGTCGTTTGCAAATATTTAAACTGTTAAGTCTGCCGTGTTACTTTAAAAAATAATGCAACTTCTACTGTGTATTCTGTTTTGACTTATTCTTAGTAATTATAACAAAAAGTCAGATATTTATTTCTACGGCGCAATATCGAAAATGTAGAAAAGTTTTTGTTTAAAAAAGAGTATTTATTTCAAAGGAATCTTTTGGCGTCTGAATAATATTGACAGGATTCGTAAAAGGTAGGTGTTAAAAATATTTGTGAATTTGCCCTAGAAATGATCGATCCAAGATATTAATAAATACGGTTACAACAATATTTTGGACACACGCTAAAAATATGTATGTCTATTCTTCATAAAGTAAATAGATATAGAAGTGGTAACACGTCTCGTGCTTGTTTACGCCAAATGTAGGTCAATACATACTTACGGTTTTGAGGAAAAGTTTCACTTACTCGATGGATGGGGCATTTTGATAAGAAGCTATTTCTAACTCATCATTAACCTCCTGCCTTTATACCAATTATTTTTTGTACTTTGATCATTTTTATCATTTTCCTTTGCACTATCAACGCCGACCGCTTTATACATCCCTTTTGCTCCTATTTTTATACAATATGTAAAGAAAACCCTGCCCGATCCGTAAAGGTATTGTTAGGTATCGATAGCTGATTCTACTAATCGATACAAAGCCTATCTAAACTTAAAAAAAACATCCCCCTAAAAAAATAACTTAATACATGTGCGGTGGTCGCATCGCTATTCGTTCATAATAATACCGGTGTTGTCACTTTTTAAAAAATTACCGAATTTCCGGGAAGTTGGAATTAATTCCCGGGAAAAAAGATTATTACAAAATTGTATGTATTGTTACTATGATGATTACGTAAAATTTCATATTATATTTGGTCATGTGTTTACCTAACCTTTATTACCCTTATGGGTCGGACAGGGTTTTCTTTACATATTGTATATGGATTTATAATCTATACAGGGTGTAAGGAGAACGCTTCCGAAGCCAGAACGTAGATTATATACAACCTAAATGCAAACGGATACCAATAACCTTTCGCTTTAAATTGATTATTTTCAAGACTTCATATTTCGTAAACAAGCATTGGATAGCGTACGAAACATGAGTTCACTGACACGCAAGGCGACGTCGCACTACCGCGCCCGCGCTTAAAAGAGCCGCCGCCGAAAAGAGCCGATTTATACGCAATTTACAAACATCACTTTCAAAATCGCAATTGTAGTCCATTGTAAAAAGCTGACAGAGGCATTTTACGTACCTGTCTAAATCCTTTGCGACCTTATGAGGTTTTTCTCGAACTGAGTTCCATTCATTTCAATACAAAGCCGGGCCCGTCGCTGTGTCGATCCGTGAACACGAGGCATCAGTATTCCTCAACACATTCTTCACGTAGTTTATTAAAAACACTCACTATTCTGCCCCGCATTTCATCAGCACTGTCACATTCCCGATCAAACACTCTTTCTTTCACATACCCCCATAAAAAGAAGTCCAACGGCGTTAAGTCGGGTGAACGGCCAGGCGTGCGGCCCCAGCCTTCCGATCCAGCAGTCATTAAAAAGCTCAGTGAGACGCTCGCGGACGGGACGCGTAACGAGCATGCTTCCATCGTGCTGGAACCATGCTCGACGAAATTCAGCCACAGACACATTCTAGCATATCATTTAAATGTCCATTTATAAAATTAAGATATGCTGATCCATTGAGACGCTGCGGTAGAAACACTGGTCCTAGAATTCTTCTCCTAAACACATCAACATGTTGCCGTATTCACGAGCACTGTACACGTATGCCTCAGGCATTGTCTAAAACAACAAAAAGTTATAACTAAAAAGAATAAAACAGCACTAAAAACGTAACAATACCTAATAACTAAACACAAATTTAAAACTAACAAAACAATAATTAAATAATCGATTAAAAACGTAACCGCTCACGAACCGAGTCGGGAATGAACTGATTAATTATTTACTAAAGAAGTACTATGAAGGTCAAACAAGCCCGCGCGGACGTCGACAAACGCATTGGGACATCCCCGCGTGAACGAGAGAATAATTACGAGATCAGAAATCAATTGATTTTAATTGTTAGGAAATTGTACTTATGCTTTATTACAAACTGTTTTCATTTTCTAACTTTTAAATAAGATTTAACTGGTTTCTTAGATTCAATTAATTTAATTATTCACTTTAAATTGATTAGGTTTACTTACTAAATGAAGGATCCAGTTCTTGCAATAAACGAGCACGCATCGTGTGACTTTAATTACATTATTATAAAGTTCAAATTCAATTGATTCACATGCGATGAAAAAATTTTAGTCAATTACAGCTGATGTCAGCGATCTTTTGCTTTATTTCATTTACTAGCGATTATCGACATAATACAAAACTGTTATTAAATTCACGATCAATCAATTAAAACTGTTGACGCCTCTGTAATGTTTATTTTTCTTTATTTTAGCGGCGCTTTACAAAGGATTTTTATGGCCTTACAGCCACACTGCCGGCTGTAGGTATCTAAGTACCTTCGATATGGGCCTCAAGGTTAAGCAAAGTAAACTGGATTTTTCTGATTTGTAAATTTGAACGTTCAGATCAAAATAAAATTGTAACCCTGTTCAAGGGGAAAATCATTACGATCCTTGCACGAATGGAACCCGTAAGCAGATATCCCACAACTAGGTAGAAGTGAACTGAAAAGACATTTGCTTCAAGCGATCGAGTGAAGGTTAGTAGTTTAGGAAGATAGTCCGATCACATGGCCCCGCCGCACTAAGTTAGCCGGCGCATCCCCGTCGCGCGTCGCGATGTCGGTGACCGCACGCGGTCGTTGAACTCGAGTGTATGCGCGAGCGTCAGCTGTCTGCTGATTATTTATTTACGAATACATTACTTGTTAGAGTTGTAAAGAAAAAAAAAATGTTTAATCGCAAATAATGGTTTCATTTAACTCATTTAACTGTTCCCACAGCATAGTGTACGAAAAATGCTTAAGTAAAATTGTAAAAAAAAATCCTCATTTTTTGATGGTATCGTATCGAGAATCACTAGCCTTATCACCTGTCTTCGTTTTCGGAAGCGTTTCCCTGGCACCCTGTATATTGTATGTATTTTGTACTATAATTATTGTTATCTGAAATAAACGTCTTGAATTCAGAAGCCATATATATCCATATAATTATTTACACAATGCACCTATCGTTTCTTTTGTCTTCTTCATAGCCATGTACATACGACAGCACATCAAGCTACTTACTACAATCTGTTAGATTTCTTTATTAGATTTTCAATATTATCTCTAAAATATAAAGGCTCAAGGTTGATTGGGAATATTTGACAGTTTCGGATAGCTTGACCTGCTGCTATACATTCGTACCAAAAACTTTCTTTTCAATTCTGTACTAATGACTCGATAAAACAGATTATATTGTTATGGTGGGTGCCTAGATAATTAAAAAGTGTGCTACTTTCACATGCGTATGATCATCGTCTAAACTAGTTTAAAATTAAATGCTGCAGCATTCGGAACTGCTTCGGCACAAGATTTATTGCATTTACGGTCAATGTTGTGCAGGAACTAAATTACTTTTTGGTTTATTTAGATCACGTACTACATATTTTGAAATTAAGTTTACGGCTACGCATGGCTGTGCCCTTATTTTGAAAACTTATATATGTTAACGGAAATGTATGTAATGCGTCATTGTATACAATTCCTAGGAAATTTATATAATTCCTAAATTTGCTCGGAAATGTGCGAAATAAATTTTATAACACACATTTCCTAGTAAATCTATACATTTTCTAAATAGCTAACGGAAATGTATTACTTTAAAGATGTCCATTAGTATGCGGGGATTATAACAAAACTAACTTAACCTAATTGTTTCAACCGGAGTCTTAATAATAAATCTGTTTCTAAGTTTAACAACGTGTTTTATTAATTTTATTCATAGAAAGCATGGTTTTATACATTTCCTAATACGATATAGGAATTTTATACAATTTCTAGGAAATGTATACATTTCCCAGGATATGTGTGTATTAAATAATGTTTGGAACAATATTTTACACATTTCCTATATAGCTTCGGAATTGTATACATTTCCTAGTAATTGTATATAATTCCTAGGTGTCATACATTTCCGGTAACATATATAAGTGTTTTTCGTTTAATTCACGATCACAGCTTCGAAAGACTTTTTGATCGGTTCTATGCTGTAGGTAAGCATCTATAATAATAAAGTTTCGTATATTGGACAAACTATGTGACACGTTGTTACCAACTTCCAGAAAATTTAATTGAATTGTTTCGATTTATCCTGGGCTATTATTAGTCTTCGTCCTGATGACTGACTATAATTTTAACTAAAGACCAAACCAAAAAAATTATTGATGAAAACTGGCTAACGAAAGTTATTTACAAAGCAGATGTAAACAGCAACGCCGTGTGGAGGTGAGGACGACAACAGGTCAAACTACCCAGAACTGTCAGATATTCCCAATCAACCTTGAGCCTTAATGCTTTAGAGATAAAGATAAAAATCAGATAAAGAAACCTGACAGCTTTTAGTAGCTTAATGTGCTGTCGTCTGTACCCTAGGAGGGCATAATTATAGTAAACTTATTGGTGATGTCCTTCATAAAGGTCAGGTACGTACGGTCAGTACTCGCAGCCGGCGTACACGTATGACCAGTAGGCCTAGTATGAGTTTTCATTACGAGACTCGATCGTCGATATCGAGCGTTTGACTCATCGATTGGCCCGCTTCAAGGTCGTAAGAACTCTCAACCAATGAGAGCGCCAAACGCGCTCGATATTGACGATCGAGTTTCGTATTGAAAACTCATACTAGGTCTACATAATGTATAAACGTAAATGAGTCAAAAGGAGTATTTAATAATACAACAAAATGAACCAAGTTCTGTAGTTTCTACCAAGGAAAGGAGGGGTAAGTCTATGTAGGCATGTGTGTAAGAAACTTCGTCGTATTACGAGCAAGAAGAATTTAATCAATACAAAATGGGAGTGCGCCAAACCACTAGGCTGTAACTGGTCCCTAGACCACGGAACTGTAGTTACATCACCGGCATTCCATGCTTTACGGTACTATGGCGAATATCTACGAGAAAACTGTCTGTGGGATGCCAACTTAAGTGATGTTATGTATGAACTAAGTTATGTAGTTGAACAAGATAAGCCAGCTCATCAAGTTACTCAATATTGTAATTTTTTCCTAATTAACTTTGAATCTTATACTTTAGTGATAAAGGTGAAAATTGACAGATTTTAGTAGCTTATTGACCGGCGGAGTACAGGAGAAACAGGGTCATATTTTTCACGAGTATCACAAGTATGTATCATGAGAGACTCTTGGAGAGCAGTGGTGGCCCCGTGGTAACAAGCGCGACTTACGAGTATTCGAAAGGATCCCGGCCGTGGCATGTCCGGGAACCGTAGAATCTTATCTATACTAATATATAAAGCTGAAGAGTTTGTTTGTTTGAACGTGCTAATCTCAAGGACTAATAGTCCGATTCTCAGAAATTCTTTTTACGTTGGATAATTAATCCAGGAAGGTTTGAGGCTATACAGTATGTTAAGAAAACCCTGTCCGACCTATAAGGATAATAAAGGTTAGGTAAACATATGACCAAATATAATATAAAATTTTACGTAATCATCATAGTACCAATACAAATGAATTTTGAAATAATCTTTTTTTCCCGCGAATTAATTCCAACTTCCCCGAAATTTGGTAATTTTTAAAAAAGTGACAACACTGGTATTATTATGAGCGAAAAACGATGCGACCACGTGCCGCGTACCCTACCGCCCGCCGCCCGCGGAATGGTGATCGCACATTTATTAAGTTACCACTTTTTGCGAAATAATATTTATTTTTATAGGGGGATCTTTTAAAAATGTTTAGCCCGGTTTTGTATCCATTATTAGAATCAGTTATCGATACCTAACAACACCTTCACGGGTCGGACAGGGTTTTCTAAACATACTGTATAATATCACGCTGCGACCAATAGAAGCGACCCATATAAAAAAACATGTCGAAACCTACGCGGGTGAAACCACGCGGCGCAGCTAGTCATACAATTTTTTTTTTAGGAAAACATAATATCTACCTTTGGCAATATTACATCAAAATTTTGATTTAACCCTGTAAATGTAACTCTCTAACTTCTGGATTCTAGTATTTTTCCATTGGCGAATACGAACGAGCAATCGCAAAATCTTCAGTATTGTTAGGAATGTACTTCGTAATAATAGTAGTACTCGTTCGACTTCGTGGACGTGAGAGAAGACTTCGGTGCAACATCAGCTACGTTGTACTTGTCATTGCCTACGATCGACTGTACCTTCGTTGCCAATAAACTTCGTAACCCTTAACCGGTATTTTAGTACCCCTAGCCCGTAACAGTATTGTTGCAAGGGGTGATTCTCGAATTTGAACGTTCACAGTCTGATTTGTGTCTCAATTTGTCAAAAATACCTTTAATTCCCTAAATTTTTGACAGTGATTGCAGCTATGATGAAATCAATACTAGATTATAGAATCGGCTAACTGAACTATTTTCTATTACAATTCAATTACATAGAAGCTACGAGGACTATCATATCTAAAACCTATATTATAATTATTTATGCAAGCAATCAGCCTCAATGATTGAGACTGATTGATACGCAGTCTTATTACTAACATCTCCACAAACTATACTAAACTCATTAAAATATCAACTAAAACGTACCTATGCCAGTAGTAAACTTTATGAGATCTCTGTGTTCATTATTAATATTATACGAGTTAAGATAAATACAATTATTACGAACACAATTTATAAGACTAATCGAAAACATAGATTATGTTTAATTGTTATATTATGATATTAAAGGGATATCAAATGAAGAAGTTTATACAAGTGCTTCATATACTCACTGAGGCATCATTAGGATCTCTTCAGTATCCTCTTCTCCAGTTAGCTCTTCCAGCTAGCCCTCTCACAGAGTTAAGTATACAAAGGAAAGTAACTCTGTAAGTCGATGGACCAGTGGACAATAGCTCTTCCTTCCATCCCTACCCATTATGGGAGTATGAGGGACAGGGTAGAAAATGCATCCATCCTACATAGAAAAGTGCGGATCTTCCAGCGAGACGGGTGTTGTCTCTGGCAGGCATTTGTCTGACGGTTGATGTCAGGAAGTTGTGTGTATTTTAGTTGCACGATAATCTCTGCTTGCGAGACGCGGGATTTGCATGATGTTAGCATGACGCGTTGTTGGCATACTGACACAGCACGTCTTCCTTTACCATACATTCTACGAGTATTAGTAGATAGTCATATCTGATCTTTCAGATAATTTTGTCCTTTTGCTTATAGCCAACTATAACAGCATTGCTATCAATAAATTTACCTTCATACCTTACCTTTTACCCAATTTACCTAGTCCTTATCTTATATTATCAGCGTGCCAGAAAGTATAAATTTCAAAATTTATCATCCTTAACATTATCAGCATGCCAGAACATATTGATATCAAAATTTCATGAATGAACCGTGTAGATATTAGTAGTAGTTAGACCTGTATCAACCGCAACAGCAGACGCCACAGACCACGTCCCCCATTGCTAAACCAACATCATTACACAGTACAGATGATATAATGCATTAACAATGAAGAAACATATGTACATTGCAACACAGTAGTACATATTTTCCTATTGTGTGTGCATCTTGAACGTATATCTAGGGGTGCCACGCTGCCAACGATACAACCGTATGGAAACGTAGAAGTTATGGTAAGAATTGATGCTTGACAGTAGACCTAAGTCATCATCATCATGTCAGCGATAATCCTAGTCCGTTCAGGGGCCCACTTAACCAGTCTAATCGCTGATTTTGGCTAATCTTCGATATTTTCCGTGAAGCGACTGCCGTCTGACCTCCACAACCCGAAGGCGATATCGAAGCGTTACAATTAGACCAATTGTGGAAGTTTTGGGAGCTCCAACAACCCGTCTGCCATTAGCTGTTCGTGTGGCAACCGGGACCAATGGCTTAACGTGCTCTCCGAGACATGTTCTTTCGTAAAAAAATAATGTTTTTTCTTTATCATTTTAGGCGATTACCGTTGACAGCCCTACAGCTCACCCATCTCCCGCTTCAGACATAGCCTTCATTCATTTTGTCACATCCATCCGTTCTCCAGGCCTCGATTGTCTAGTAATTTACTTCGAGCCCATACCGAGATGTTTCGAAACCTAATAACTTTAGTACATTAAATCTTCGGTGATGATGACCACAAATACATTTAATGGCTGCGGATTTTGTTGCCAGTAATGCAGGTTTCATATTGGTATTCATTTTATGCGTAAATTGTCCGTAAATGTTTATTATTATTGGTTCGTAATTAACGTGGCTTGGTATTGCCGTTTTATGTTCTATTTAATTGTCTATGGAGTGTGTAGCATCTTTGAATATTAAAAAGAGTTGTTGTAAGATATACCTACCTACATTCGAATTTCAGGGTCCTCGGTGAAGAAGTCAGTAGCCGCTATTTTTTTGCAGTGCAATATTCGTGATTTGAATGTCTTTTTGGGTATATTGGTTTGATAGAAATACATAATATCTGTTTATTGTTCAGGAAATACTGCTTCAGCTCCGAAATTGCATAACATTGAAGTTATTAATATTGCCAATCCTTTGCTCCATATGTTCTAAAAATGTGTCTGTCAGAACCGTAAATAAGACAATGAATGTTGTTGTACTGTCAAAATAAAACCCATTGTTACTTATAATGTTTTACAATTTATCTTGCAAGGTGGTTAACAGCAGAGACTACAGGCGCAGCCTAAAATATTACCTTTAGCTAGTATACGTCTTAGAAATGTTGATTCCAGGATATGCCCGTTTTTCTTCACCATTTTGGGATCTGTGATGATGAGATAATTTACTCAAAGCAAAGCGCTTGTCTTGGTTGGAACCTAGAACCAGAAATTTATATGACACGTCTGTTCCCACTGCGCCACCACTGCCATTAACCGACAATTACAGATCATATTGTTACGAATGCACCTTATGTCGAGGGCATAAGGTTCAATATCGCGTGACATGCAGTGCGTAACTTTTAAGCCCTGTAACTCGAGACCTAGACATTGTCTAGGTGTAATATAAAAACGCATTCCTAGACTTAAGGTGGCCTATCGAATGGTACAGGTTTCATCAATTTTGTCAACTATGTGACGACATCGAAATTTCTAGAAGCCCGTTTCCGGGAATTACCGTAGGTACCTAGTGAATGTACTCGAAGTTATGCGCTATTATTATTACGTCTAGACGATTCTGGAATGTTCGATCAGCTGGACTATATGTATACATTGATGTAGAAATTACTGAATCCTGTAGTATATATTTCAATGTATTAATGTGGTTTCCTAGCGCTGTGTATACCTCTTATGTTTTAAATGAAATGTTGAATATTCAATTACAATTCCATTAGATAATTAATTAACTGTGGGTAGGTCTCACATACCTACGTATTTATGGAGGCATTAATTTATTAAAATATTAATATCTACACTTAAATGGGAAATTTATTGTGAAATTACAATCAAAATCAATAAGATAGGTATGTATATAAATACCATGCCAAGAACCTAATTAGAAGACCTTCTTTCGAAACTGTGCAAAAACGATCATCTGTAATGTACTACAATTATCCCAATTAAATTTTATTTGATTTATTTTCTTAATATAGGTACCTAATATCTTCAAACCGACCCAAATTATTATGAAACGGCAAATACAACATTACCCCGTGGCGACGCGTACGCATAGCGTCGCGTTCTCTGTCGCAAGCGCAACCGGCCTCGCCCGGGGCAAGGCAGCTTGCCGGTCAGTGATCATATGACTTTACTACACAGCTGTGCAGATGGTTTACTTATACTTACGTATGGATTCGATGGATATAGTAGAACCTCTGATGTTTATTTTACATGATAGCTTTCATCAACCTTTTTATCGTCCCAATGCTGGGCACAGGTCTCCTGGTGGTCTGGTGGTGGGGTATCCATGGATAGGTCTTCAAAAATGATATTGAGGTTTCTAAAATATTTTTTTTCTAAACCGAATAGTTTGCGTGACAGACGCTTCCAAAGTGGAAAAAAGTTGGTCCTCCGCCCCCCCCCCCCCCCTCTAACTTCTAAAATAAGAAAATGAAAAATCTAAAAAAACATATGATGTACATTACAACGAAAATTGTTTTGAACAAGTTTTTTTTAATACCTCGTAAATCGTAAACCGCTTATTACCACGTAATCTTTCATACAAATAACTTAAATCCTTTGTGCGTGAGTCCGACACGCACTTGGCCGGTTTTTTCATTATTTTCTGATACCAAAAAATACACGATTTACTTACTCGTTCACTAGATAGATCCACTTTAAAAACATAGGTCAACTTTCCGAAATAGTTCACTACTTCGCCACAATGAAGCTGTTAACTCAAATTAAAATGTTGCCAATATCACGATATATGTATATCTCTTCTGTAGTTCTTTAGAAGAGCGTACGGTAGTAGCCTACCGCAGACGATGGTGTATTTGACAACTTCCTAACATGTACAGATAGGATCATCAGAATAAACCTTGCCCTTATTAACCTATATACCCATTTCGTTAAAAATCACTCTAAACTAAGACAATTATATTACATATAAGATCACTTGCACAATAGTATTGGTAACGTAGATGTAACAATATGTAAGTGGTGTAATATCGAAAAGTACAATGTACATACATAACTGCAGCTTATACAATAAATTACTCAACATCATAAAAAGATTGATAGTCCCATGAATTCGCTCTAGACATGAATATTAGAGTATTAAATTTTGTATAGCCAAAAACCAAGTACTTAAGGGTTAATTAAGCCTTGTTAAAGGGGTAGCGCCATTTTGTTCTTTTTGAAAATGGTGGCCTAAAATGAGTCCTATGTAAATTAATAGCTGAGGTACATGCAAACAGAAAACATTATCAGAACACAACCAGTTAAGAGTCATGTTCTCGAGATATTGACGTTCAAAGGGAGTTCCCTTTGAAGGTCAATATCTCGCCACAATAGCGGCGGTAAGTCCCCCTTTGAGGAGTGGCTAGAGAGGCGCCAGGCCCTCACCCTCCGCCTGACGTAGTTCTACACCGGACACGGTTGTTTCGGGAGGTCTGCCCGGCTTGGGTAGACTACCATTGTGTCCTCGTGGCGGCGATCTCTCGCGTCCAACCCTGCTCCAGGTCATGGTCCAGAGCGAGAGTGCATGGCAGGCCATCACCTCCTTTTGCGAAGCAGTGATGCTGAAGGCTGAGCGCGTAAGGGAGCGGGAATCCCAGCGCCCTCATACCTTTAGCCGCCGCAGGAGTCGTCCTTGTCCGCTTCCGGCCACCGTAGGCGCCCGCAAGCCCGCGCCCGCGCCTTTTGTAAGGACCAGGACCGGGTCGACGGCGCGTTGTGTTTCATGCGCGCCGTAAAGAGATAAGAGATGTCAGCACATCGTGACGGGGTCCACGAAGATCAATGCCTCCTGGGCCAGGATTGCAGGATGGTTAAAAATGAAACCAAGGCCATGACGCACAGGCAAGTGAAGAAACACGCGTGGGTTTTAATCATTTTTTATGGGCGCAAATGTTTTTACACAGTTAAATTGTATGAAGAAAGCATAACCGCCCGCGCCTAGACTCGACTGGTCAGTGAGCGACTCGCCTTGTGTCTTGCTGTGTAAGGAATGACGGAGTCAAAGAGGTCTGGCGCTGCACAACCCCGTCCTATTTCAAGTTAAACAAGTATTAACTTTCTTTCAAAGACAATTAGACTAATTTTTAAGAGACTAGCACAGAGGGGTTTGGAAGGTAAAAGGGGAAACCCTTCGCCGAGCCGTGCCGCCGACCGTAATTAAAGTTATTTTCCATTTATTCGTATTTCTTTATACATTTTGTGAATATGTCGCAATTTTTAATAATATCTGTATGCATAGTTGTAATCGTTTTATATAGGAGAAGGTTTCAATATATTGTTATACTTCTTTAGCTTCAAGCAATGCAATAAAAACAAAACGGTGTAGGTAACAGATGGTATGCCAGGCCCATATAAAAATATTTCATCCATTCCATTTTCATGTTTAATTAAAATAATGATAGGTATTGTTAATAGCTATAGATGGAAACATTAAAGGGTAAATAAGATATGCTCACAAATCCGACAGAAATTGGGTTTACCATGGTTACCTGAATATTTTTTGAATAATCTCAAGCTAACGACTCCATGAACTGAAAAGATACGCTGAGTTAATAAGACAAACGATTTAACTACTGTTCCTTCCCCTTTGTGTCAGTGTTCTACATCGAACTGTGAATTTGAACAGTCCGCACATCACATCTTGTGGGAGTGTGTTCTTTGGCAGAATGAACGCAATATTATGTTGGATAGTGTACAAGTTACATCCGGAGTCGTTTATTATACGGACCTTGTAGAAACTAGAACCAATTTCCGTGCGTTCAGGCGCTTTTGCCATACCTATTATTGGAATCAATTGTAACAGCTAATACCTACTTAGGACCCATTAACTTAATCAAATTTTATTCCGTGGTGTTTGGCAATCTGGGCTTCTCCCAGTTGCAATAATGTCCCTTTGTGCCGATTGGCCTAGTTCTGTTCTGTCTCCTGCTTGTTATGGAGGGAAGTGGAAAAAATATCTTTTTTCTTACTCCTCCGCTATTCTTTTCTGATTAGTTTCGTTGCGGGACCCAAGACAGTTGAATCGTTTCTCCGGGACTCGTCGAGCTTCATTGCTCGGCGTTTTTCTGGCGGTCGCCACTGTTGATTCTGGCTTTCAGGAGTTGCAGTGGTTGGGAAAAGTGTGGCGGGTTTTGTCCCAAAATAAAAAAAAAAAAAAAAAACGATTTAACTAGGACAACGTAAAAGCTTGTTCTACAATTCTACATTCATCGCCGCGACGATATCTCTCGATAATAATACAAACGTATTGCTAAATCCAAACATCAATCATTACAATCGATTAGACTTTATCGATACTGTAATGTCACGGAACATGAAGTCTATTTGATTATGATCGACAATCGTCAATCTTATGCCAATAATAATATCGATTTTTTATCATGAACAATATGTCAACTGAATAGCTTACTTAATGATTTAGTTCTAGTTATTAATGAACGAATTACTGAAAAATTACAGCTCGGTAGAGGTTAAGTGATTATATTTATTTTGGCAGTCTTTTTACTCGAGCGGCCTGTAGGTGTCAAACTCAATCCGGGCTTAAGGCGTCTTGAGTGTGCAATATAAGAACGCCTTCAGGATGCTATAGCGGCTGCTGTGCGGAAGTACGTACTGATGGGTTTCATGCTATCATGGATAAGAAGGCAGCATCTTTACCTTACCAGTTACCAATTGCCAGGTCATGATGGAAAACGGTCTTTTCTTGATTGGCCTGGGTCTTGGATGTTCATCTATATAATTATGTATCTATTATACAGGGTGCCAGGGAAACGCTTCCGAAAACGAAGACAGGTGATAAGGCTAGTGATTCTCGATACGATACCATCAAAAAATGAGGATTTTTTTTTTACAATTTTACTTAAGCATTTTTCGTACACTATGCTGTGGGAACAGTTAAATGAGTTAAATGAAACCATTATTTGCGATTAAACATTTTTTTTTTCTTTACAACTCTAACAAGTAATGTATTCGTAAATAAATAATCAGCTGACAGCTGACGCTCGCGCATACACTCGAGTTCAACGACCGCGTGCGGTCACCGGACGGGCGATGCGCCGGCTAACTTAGTGCGGCGGGGCCATGTGATCGGACTATCTTCCTAAACTACTAACCTTCACTCGATCGCTTGAAGCAAATGTCTTTTCAGTTCACTTCTACCTAGTTGTGGGATATCTGCTTACGGGTTCCATTCGTGCAAGGATCGTAATGATTTTCCCCTTGAACAGGGTTACAATTTTATTTTGATCTGAACGTTCAAATTTACAAATCAGAAAAATCCAGTTTACTTTGCTTAACCTTGAGGCCCATATCGAAGGTACTTAGATACCTACAGCCGGCAGTGTGGCTGTAAGGCCATAAAAATCCTTTGTAAAGGTCCGCTAAAATAAAGAAAAATAAACATTACAGAGGCGTCAACAGTTTTAATTGATTGATCGTGAATTTAATAACAGTTTTGTATTATGTCGATAATCGCTAGTAAATGAAATAAAGCAAAAGATCGCTGACATCAGCTGTAATTGACTAAAATTTTTTCATCGCATGTGAATCAATTGAATTTGAACTTTATAATAATGTAATTAAAGTCACACGATGCGTGCTCGTTTATTGCAAGAACTGGATCCTTCATTTAGTAAGTAAACCTAATCAATTTAAAGTGAATAATTAAATTAATTGAATCTAAGAAACCAGTTAAATCTTATTTAAAAGTTAGAAAATGAAAACAGTTTGTAATAAAGCATAAGTACAATTTCCTAACAATTAAAATCAATTGATTTCTGATCTCGTAATTATTCTTTCGTTCACGCGGGGATGTCCCAATGCGTTTGTCGACGTCCGCGCGGGCTTGTTTGACCTTCATAGTACTTCTTTAGTAAATAATTAATCAGTTCATTCCCGACTCGGTTCGTGAGCGGTTACGTTTTTAATCGATTATTTAATTATTGTTTTGTTAGTTTTAAATTTGTGTTTAGTTATTAGGTATTGTTACGTTTTTAGTGCTGTTTTATTCTTTTTAGTTATAACTTTTTGTTGTTTTAGACAATGCCTGAGGCATACGTGTACAGTGCTCGTGAATACGGCAACATGTTGATGTGTTTAGGAGAAGAATTCTAGGACCAGTGTTTCTACCGCAGCGTCTCAATGGATCAGCATATCTTAATTTTATAAATGGACATTTAAATGATATGCTAGAATGTGTCTGTGGCTGAATTTCGTCGAGCATGGTTCCAGCACGATGGAAGCATGCTCGTTACGCGTCCCGTCCGCGAGCGTCTCACTGAGCTTTTTAATGACTGCTGGATCGGAAGGCTGGGGCCGCACGCCTGGCCGTTCACCCGACTTAACGCCGTTGGACTTCTTTTTATGGGGGTATGTGAAAGAAAGAGTGTTTGATCGGGAATGTGACAGTGCTGATGAAATGCGGGGCAGAATAGTGAGTGTTTTTAATAAACTACGTGAAGAATGTGTTGAGGAATACTGATGCCTCGTGTTCACGGATCGACACAGCGACGGGCCCGGCTTTGTATTGAAATGAATGGAACTCAGTTCGAGAAAAACCTCATAAGATCGCAAAGGATTTAGACAGGTACGTAAAATGCCTCTGTCAGCTTTTTACAATGGACTACAATTGCGATTTTGAAAGTGATGTTTGTAAATTGCGTATAAATCGGCTCTTTTCGGCGGCGGCTCTTTTAAGCGCGGGCGCGGTAGTGCGACGTCGCCTTGCGTGTCAGTGAACTCATGTTTCGTACGCTATCCAATGCTTGTTTACGAAATATGAAGTCTTGAAAATAATCAATTTAAAGCGAAAGGTTATTGGTATCCGTTTGCATTTAGGTTGTATATAATCTACGTTCTGGCTTCGGAAGCGTTCTCCTTACACCCTGTATAGTATCGTTGATTTAGTATCCCATAACACAAGTCACGAACTTACTTTGGGGCTAGCTCAATCTGTGTGATTTGTCCGTATATATTTATTTTTATTAATTATTACTACAACGTTTATGTTACAGACGGAACGGCATTTTGAAGATGATTGTCGCGACAGACTGCTTTATCCAAAGGTACCTTTTGGCTTTATGTTTAATACGATAAGAAAATATTTATTTATTTATATATTCCTTATTGTACACCAATCAAGCATCGGACAAAATACATTGAACACAAAACATACAATGGGCGGCCTTATCGCTAATGCGATTTCTTCCAGGCAACCAAAGAATGGACAGATTCTCCCGAACCACAAATGGGACTGTCGTTGGTGCAAACATCATTATTACAATATACTAAAGTACATAGATACTGAACATAACAGGTAAGCAAGTAAATTAGCCAAAAAGTGTTTGTTGAACAAGATCATAACGACAAGTAGTGTTCCCTCACAAGTCTCTTAAATTCCTGCAACGATACTACACTACAGACTTATTTACTAACATAGCACATAGCACACAAGCACAAATGGACTGAAATAAGGCGTTATTTTTTAAGCTATTGCATAGCTTCTATCGCGGGCCTTGAGCGCGGGGACCGAATCCAGAAATTCCGTAACGAAAAAACCTCACGCTCCCCATCGTCTAACGTCGTTTCAGTTCGGCAGTCTTCGGCACGGTATGTTTGTGTGCGTGCGACTACATCTTTTGAAAACAATTTATAGATTTTCAAAAAGAGCATGCATTTTGCAGGGCGCGAACTCAGTTCTACACACTTGCCATGTTACTGATAGTCGCGATGTGCTAAACTTGCGATTAATTTTCTCTCTGAAATATGTCTTCTATAGAGATATGTCATAGACGTCATCGACGTTGTCATGGCTACCTTAAAAACTTTTCATATAATTAATTATTAAGTACTTTTATTCAAATTAATTTAGTAGTGTTTTTATAAAATAGCTTTTTTTTTTAACGGAAAAGCTAAGATGAATGTCACGCTAATTTTTCATTGGACTTTTAAATTATTTATAGTGTTGTTTACTAAATAAAAGCGCGTGATTTTATAGAGTAAAAAGTGCTCACGCGGCCGTTTTTTCAATTGTTGCAAGAATTCAAAAGACTGTCTTTAAATAGTGTTCAGACGATTGCTCAAAGTGTATTAGATTTCTTTAGTAATAGAAATGGCATTTCAATAATGACTTTCAACTGCCAAAGTCTAAATAGTCATAAATACGATTTACAAGATTAAGTTAAGAGACAAACAAATGTGTTACTTCTTACCAAAACTTGCATGACGCATGATAATCCAATTGAAATACCTAATTTTAATTGTATTGTTCAGTTCGAACGAGATACTGTTTCAAAAGGTGGGGTAGCTATTTACCAAAATAAAAATGATATTACTAATATTATGACTCCGAATATTGAAATAAATATTGCACACGTTAGCGATGTTAATGTTAGGCGCTCAGTTGTTGGAGATATTTGTGCGTGCTTATGCAAACTTAGAAATGGCCTACAAATACTTATGGTAGCAATTTACATTTCTCAGAATCCAAAATTGGACGAGGTAGAGCATTTTATTCATCGCACTTTACTGGAGTACACTGAAGAAGGCTCGAAAATACTTGGTACAAATGGTAACAAATTTCCATTTATCTTGGCTGGCGATTTCAACATTAACTTCGCTGATAAAAAATCAGAGCGGTTGACAACTTTTCTATCAAAAACATTGAATTTGAAAATGAATAGAAATGAATAGAATTTGAAAATCCACAAGAGTCCACAACAAAATATGGGACCACCATTGACGCGGTATTTTGTAGGTATTTATTTAGAGGATATTAAGTCGCAAACTTATGTTTCTTATTTCAGTTATCATAAACCTATAGTTTCAATGATAAATATTCCTGAATAACCAACAGCTACTGTAAGGTAATAAAACCCACATGTATTGTAAAATAATAAAAATATTTTAAATAATATTAACTTTTTATTTATTTAATAAAAGAAAAATTTGTTTTCTTATCGGTCACCACACTCAAAAAGTGTAACTTGAATTAATATCAAAGAAAAAGAAATAATGCATAAATAAAATAAATAAATAATTATAATTGCATAAATTGATACAAAATGCTATGCAATAGCTTTACCGCGGCAGTCCCCGAGTGCCACACGTCTTTTTTTTTTCTGTAATTCTCTATATGCTAACAATGGTGAGTCGTTTCCATAACAATATAGGTAATGTGACTAATATATACGAAAAGTAATTGAATGTTGGCAAATCTTATTACTCAGGTATGCGCTGACAGTAAAGAATTTCACACACAAAAAAAGCAACAAAAACCAGAATCAAGTTCCTATAAAATCACTTGCCTTTCTTCAGATAGCAACAGAGCATGCGCACACTAAAACGTGTTGAAAAAATAAAATAAAAATACAACGACTATTACCAACGGTGGCGAAAATAATCAATCACAATCAATTATGCACACTAATACCATATAATTAAGATTCAAGAAGCCAGAAAAAATATTTTGCGAATTGACACCACGAAACTTGAGATAAAAGTTCGTGGTCATTCAAAAATAAATTTTAATTCTTTGACATAAGGTTGAAATAGGTGGTAGTAGTAAGTTGGTCGTGTTATATGCAAAATACAAGCCAGTGTTGCCACAGCGATCTTGAACTATATACGTTCACTCGCAAATGTAGTGGAAATAAAGTTGGTGGCGAGAATTGAGCAACTAGTAGCACTCGCTGCGATCCTCTATTACTGTAAATGTTACACATAGCGAATGTTTCAATTATTTACAAACAAAAATAAAACATACATAGTAAGCCAAAAGGATCCTAAGTTTTGATTGATGATTTTCCATGCGTGTGCACAAAACGGAGGAAAAAATTTAGCTTCAGTCAAAAGATCCAAAAACGAATTAGAAGTGCGAAAAAGAAACGCAACTGGAGCAGAACGGAATAAACTAGAGGCAATTAAGTAGTAGTGCAGTAGGCAGTGAAGTAATCTCTACAAGGTTTTAATTTAAATATTTTTAATTAAATTTTTGGATTTGTCTCATAATAACTAAAATATACCTAAAAGTTGCCTCTGTGACTTCTTTTTCTGACTGTAATACTCGTAATTTCATGACCAACTGATCTCAGTTTCAATCTGTCAAAAATATCTCTAATTTCTCCACATTTTTGACATTAATTCCTGTTTGTGTTGGTTTAAACTGTTCTCTCACTATGTAAATTTCGATTTTTATTTTAGTTTTTTGTTATTATTATTATTATTGCATTTTTTTTTGTACCGCTTCGGTGTCAGTTGTGATTGTTTGCTGCACCGGGTGACGTCTTTACGTCGGCACCGGCTGTCGCTGAAAACCAGCGCTGGACTCTGTTTTGCATAGGGTCGCAGCATAATGCTGAGCGATAGCCGTTTTGCGTGGATGTGACGCATGTCAACTATTATCACTCAATTGTTTTTGTACACTTTTATATCATGTTTACCGCAAATAAACGTTTTTTCTTTCTTTCTTTTTTTCATCTAGATTTTAAACGTCTTTAATTAAGAGGATTGGCCTTCAGACCGAAGAAAGACTGTTGGACTTTGCAGGGATGATATGAAGGGTAAGGGAGCGAATGATAAACTGACGAGTGTAACGCAAAATTTCATTTTGTCGACCTAGTAAAATACATATGCAGCAAGGAATTGAAGCAGACGGAATAAAGATAAAATGAAATATATTGATTAGATGAAAGATTTATCATGATTAAGGTATATAATATTGTAAATTATCTCTTAATTTTGACTGTAAACTAGTAGGTAATTGGACGTAGTTTTGCAAAAAGAATCCGGCCAGCAAGCTTGCTTTTGAGAAAATAGAATTTGAAGTCAAATTTATATATTAAAATGACAACAGTAGATTTAAATTTCCTTTTCAATAATGGATATTTTCCTGTACTCTTTTGCGGCTTTGATATTTTTTTGCATATACTAAAATTAATGTGTAGATTTTAGACATTTATGACAGTATCTCGAAAAACGGTTTTGGTGGGTTGGATCCATTTTGCACAACTATGTCCAATTGCAAGCGCCTTTCCTATTTGATGATCCCGGATTTTGCGAAAAGGTGTACTTACAGACCCGTAATTGTCAACTTTCGCTTATTACTATTGAGAAACTTTACTATGAAAACATGCGAAGTATTTTGGACGTTGTCTATTCCGAAAGATATGTTGTAAGTTCATGTGGAACCAGTTTGAATGCCGTTCGTGATAGTGATCGCAGTTGTGATAATCGGTCATCGATTTTTCGGACCCGAATACTTTGTAACTCGATTATATATGGCGCTAAAATATTTGTACATTCTCCAATTGAAATTAATGGATGTTGATTTATTGTGGTCATATTTTTCAACTGGTCTTAGCCACGAAATAACTGTACTTGCTACAGATAGGCATCGGGGAAACAGATATCATCAAGGTACTTATTTAAGATCATTAGACGTGAGTACAATTTATGTTCATTATCTATACAATTTGTAACTGAATGAATTCACATTGTTAAATTGGATTTTGTTCAGAATTGTTTACTGAATCGATTTCTGTCATTTTTAATATAGGTACTTTTTTCTCGGTTGTACTTATGCCATAACATCGGCTGCCGGTAGAAGTTATCACTCACCAGACAAAGTCTTGCCGCCAAGCGATTCGTCGTGTTCCGGCATGATGTCTGGTGAAGCCGTACGGAGGACGGGTCTGAGCAGTTGTGTAGCGATGTGTGCCGGGTACGATGAGCTAAATGGTGTTGTGTCGTGGAAGGTCTCCAGATCAATCTCCCTCTGGCACAGCATCGTTGGTCGTGTTGTTGGGTTTAACATTACGTCACCTCGCTCAACTGCCGTCTTCCTTCCTATTCATTCAATTTCTATGAGTGAATAAGCTCTTAAACTAGCGCGCTTTACCATCAACGATTGCATCACTGCTTACCATCAGGCAGGATTGCGGTCAAGCACTAGTTTAAAATTATAAAATAAAACAACTTTTTTATGCTAACAGTAATACTTAAATTACTGCAAAGACTTCCCCTGAATAGTCAAAACAAACCACCTGATACAAAATACGTATGCAACTGTGTGCATGGCTGAATTTCTAATGTGATCGCGCGACAAATAATTTTATAAAAAAAAAAACATTGTGAAACAAGGTACGTCCTAGTCAAATTCCGGCAGGCTGTTATGAAAAACGTAACTGATGAAAACAAATTAGGATACCTAGTCAGTAATTAATACGTACATACTTGTTTTCTTAGTAATTTAAATTTGAGTATTATTTCAGAATAAACCACTTTCAGAGAACCGAATCGTCCCGTGCGCATGCGACGCATACTTAACTAATTTTAAGTTAAGGGCATATTTTTCTATTTATTTCATTAAGAAAAGAACAGAAGATATCATTTTAGTTTAATCCTTTCAAAGTAAGATATTGCATAGACAGTTTAGACGCTATTATAAACATGATAACCAAAATACGGCAAATTACGTAAGGCGGGGCCTAATTTGACAAGTTTAAGCTAACATTTTATCTTCTGTCCTTTTCTTAATGAAATAGAAAGAAAAAGATGTGCTGAACTTAAATTTAGCTTAGTTTGTGAACAGACGAATCGGGGTCTATGTCGCTACGTGCGCGAGTCTCGACGACAAGCGGATCCTGACACATTCTAAATTCCGTAAAACTGAAGAAAAACCTTCATATTATACATTAGAGGAAGGCCGGGTAAAGCGAATACTGCCTACTACTCTTAAATAAACCCCTTTATTCATAAACGTTGCTTAAAGTGAACTAGTGATTAGCGAATTTTTACCTATACATTTTTGACGTTTTAACGTCAATTAAGTTTAATCATTGTTTATAAATAAACACCACAGTGTTTAAGGGGTTTATTCATAAACAACCATTAAAGTTAAGTGACATGCAAACTTCAAAAATGTATGGTTAAAAATTCCCTAATCCCTAGTTAACTTTAAGCAACGTTTATGAATAAAGGGGTATAAGTTTTTCATTCAACATGCCAATACTACTGCGTTTAGCCATCTTGGTTTAGTACGGGGCAAACGTCAAAGTGAGGGGCTGCGTCGCGTCCCGTCCGCAGAGTGAAGATTTGAGTATTCGTAAATAAAATAGTGATTTTACGCGGCAAGTACATTGATCATCAGTTCTTGATTTTTAGGAATCTCTTAATTCGCTAGCGTATCAAAATAAGTTATTGTAGTATATTTAACAGAAAATCAGAATTGTTGAATCAGAAATGTGTTAAACTCAAAACTTACCTAGACGGGCAAAGTGAATACCATATCCACTTCCATATACACTATCCGACAAAGACAAAAAACTGCTAAAAATGTTAAACAGCCAGAGAAAATGTAAGAATTTAAGGATATTTTACGCGTTTCTTGAGGTTAAATGTATATTGAAGAAAACAGTAAACAAGCTGAAAATTGGATTCAATTTGACATTTCTCAACAATGGTGTCACAAAGATTATTTTGTTTTTGATGGCACTCAAAATCTTAAGTTTCTAATTTTATGATCCAGTTTTTTTTTAATTTTTTTTCAAAGTTATTTCTTTGTTTTCAGAGATTAAATACTGATATTCGCTTTACCCGGGCAAAGCGAATAATTTCGCACTTTTTTAAATTTTAATTGCAGTTGATTATTGTTTAAATATTAATGGTAACTGATGTTCGTATTTGTAAGACCAATAAATAAAGACTGATTTGTGATCATTATTTTGTTTTTGTATTATATGTCTTTTCTGCTATGACCTTAAATACCTTAAGGTATCCACTTTGCCGGGCCTTCCTCTATATATGTATATTGTAGATATTATTGATTCTTACTGAGAATCACTAATATTAATATAATCATTAATTTAATATTATAATGAGTTGTTTGTAATCTGTGTTAATTCCGGGACATTACGTTTACGCTTTCGCGCTATTACGGGTGAACGAATTTGGATGAAATGGCAACGTCCTTTTGATCCTGGATCGTAGATAAAGTCGCGGGCAACCTCTAATAGTAAAATAAAACAAAAATGGTTTTTTTATACCACTTATGACTAAAGTACGGCGGTATTATATTTACCTAATAGCAACATATTTAGACTTTCAGGAAAAAATTAAATCATGCATTTTGTATTAAACAATTGTTCACAGGAAGAAATTCGAACTACAATATTGTAGTCCGACAGAAACACCGCCGCTAGAAAATTGTTCCAGTCCCTCGATGTACTCGGTATAAAAGAAAAGGCAAAATGCTTCGTCCGGATCGTAGAGGTGTTAACAACATAAGGGCGGAAACTCGCCGTACGACGGGTCGTCCGATGGTGGAACGGAGATGGAGGAATTAGATCATGCAATTCCCTTGCACACTCCCCAAAATGCATCCTATAGAACACCGAAAGGACTTTGTAAAAGGATTGTATAGGAGTTAAAGTTATTTTTCCATAATTATACTTATATTCTTTACATTATTAGAAAATAGGTTGCGTTTGCAGTTTAATGCAGTGGAACTGGTAAAAATCTTGTCAATAATGTAATGATTTTCAAAAAATGTCAACAACGTAATGTTACTCAAATAATCCCAAAAATAGGAACCAAAATTGTGTTGTGGGATTTTTTTATACTTAATATTTTTTTCTATAATAATTATAATGGGCTTAATTTTAGATAAAGATCGGCAAACTATGTAATATTGTACAAGACTTGGGTACATTAGTATTCAAGACGTTATAACCGTTTACAAATATGCCAGTAAAATATCAAGGCTGTAAGTGCTAAAATTATCTAATTTATTATGAATAAACATGAATAGTTACCTAACTATGCAACTGTTGATAATAACGGCAAAGACTTTACGACTTTACTGCAGGTATAATAAAAATCACTGAAGGTATAGATATTAAATTCAACAGTTGCTGAAAATGGTACATAGATAAAGGTTATACCTACAATGGCATTACCAGGCCACAAAGGATGGAAACTTGACATTTTTATCAAAGAGAAATGAAGAAAAAGATACTATAACAAACATTATTGATACCACTATGATCGACGAAGCGTTTTGCCTCGTCTTTTATACCGCATACATCGAAGGACTGGGCCTATTTGCCTGTGGCCATCTGTCCGTCTGACTACAATTTAAATGTCTTCAAAGCTAAATGAATAAATAGGCTCTAATGCCTCTCCACTGACTCCAAAGTAGCTAGGTAACATTTTACAGCAAAAGCCTAAAAGTGGCTGCAGTTCTCGAGACGCGAACAGACCTGGCTTTCTATAACATTAGAAGCCGCATCAAAAGGCGGGACACAAACCGGGACACGGTGTAAAATACCGCGATAGCAATAACGCTTGGTTTTCTTGCAGCCATTTTGGCTTTGGATTTAATGAACCGCCCAACCGTTAGTACCCTCAGATGCCAAGCAAAAAGAATAAATATCAAAACCAAAGCACACACGAAGTAAATCTGCTAATGCCAGGCATCTATGGGTTTGCAGATGACAGCACACTTGCGGAAAGATACCTGCCGGGTGCTCGGGTTAGTAAGGAAGCAATCCGGTCTGAAAAGAGCCTATGTTAGAGGGTGTGAATCTTGTACTACCTCTAGTACAACCTGTTGTAAAAGATCGAGACTGTCTAAGTATCGGCCTTTTACAATTTCAGTGTTTAAGGCTAGAAAAATGTTATAAACTAGTGCTAGACCGCAACTAGCGCTAGTCTATAATATTTCAAAAAATGCGCGGTCCAAAGACAAATTATAAATCTCTTTGGCGCGGACAAATGATGCGATGTGACGGGGTGGCCGTGGGTCGAGAGCAAGCGTCGCGTTCACGTGGAAGATGTCGCGAGCAAAAATAATAAAAAAAAACTATAGAACACAGTGTGGATAAACTATTAATTTCACAGTAAACTACTCAATTTATTGTTGTCTATTGACGATTAATTATGCCCAACATTAAGGCTAGTTGAAAGGAAACTAGCAACTTACTTACAGTAGGTATGTAAATAAAACGACAGAAGACAAAGAGATTTTTGGTACAAGTTGGTATTTAAGGTTGGCTCTGTTCCTTTAGTCTCATAGTCCGATGAGACGGCAATCGGACACGACCGGGGAGAGATCAGGTGCAGGACCAACGACTTTACGTGCTTTGCGGGGATAGTACACCACGAACTTCCAAACTCCCGACTGTTACGAACGAAATATTAGGTAATGGAAAACCTAATAACATTTGGTCCGATCTTGGAACTGAAGCCACGATCCCTATTCCCAAGCTCAGTAGTTATGTTTGCAACCATGAGACCAACGAGGCAGTTAAATTCAGCCAAATAACTACATACATATATAAAGTGCCTTTGCAAGCCCCATTAATTTCCATTAGACTCATAAATGCCTATCTCATCCTCAATAATACATACGACGTTAAAATAATGGGTAACATTCACGTTATTTAAATATGGAATTAAAATTGATGTTCTCAATTCAGATGCCCTTTGATTATTTATTACCTTTACAACTAAGAGATTCTCAATGAATCGCCCTTGGATAATAAAAATGGATTATTTCCGCACGCAAGAGGCTAGAAGGTGTAAAACAAAACCTGCACATAAGTTTCATCATCATTTCAGCCGTAAGACGTTCACTGCTGGACATAGGCATCTTCCGGTGCGTGATCGTGAGAAGTACGAGAGTAACTGACATAGCCCGGCCGAGCACATTAGCCGTAGGACCGATGCCCGATGGGGCCAACGGGTTCTCGAATGGCGACCACACACCGAAAGACACATAAGTTTACTTATACATTATCACAATCATCGCTGGTAAAAAGACAGCCTCCGTGGCGTAGCGGTAGAAAACGCGGCCGCTGCGCAAGGAGTCGCGGGTTCGATCCCCGCGCAGTGCAAATATTTGTTTGCATGAATAATTGAATATAAATATTTGCACTGGTCTGGTCATGCCTCGGAAAGCACGTTAAGCCGTTGGTCCCAGTTGCCATAGGAACATCTAATGGCAGTCGTTACGGGTTGTTGGAGCCCTCAAAAGTCCAATAATTGGTCTAACTGCAATACTTCGATATCGCCTTTGGGTTGTGGAGGTCAGACGGCAGTCGCTTCACGGAAGATATCGAAGTTTAGCCAAAAAATCTAGACTCCAAAGATGAAAAAGCTTCGGATGCGACTGGGATTAAAGCATGCACGCCGCATGCATGCATTACCTATAACTATTGTAAACCTGTTAAAACCCACAGATAGAGCTATTACACATTATTATCACGTGACAGCGTAGCAATGACCGAGTTGTCTCTAGACACAAGTGTTTATAATTCTGGCAGCATAGCTCATCAGTATTCCTCCAGTTTTTGAAATACGGCACGCAAGTCAATGCATGCACAGTAAGTGTAACGAGGCATTTTGGCGTATTGCTGATTGCTTGTCCTTCTTTGTGCTTTGAAGGTTCGTAGCATCCTAAATACCGACCTTTCCGCCATTTGTTTTTTTTTTTTGTAATGGTTGCCACGCATGCAACCAATATAAATCGATAAATGGGATCAAACTGTTGAACGTCCTAAACGCTCAGGAGTTTGAAGTTGAAATATTTATATGTATATAGCAGCAAATCTATGTTAAATATTTGTATGAAGTTTTTTAGTTAAATGTTTTGTTGTAGGCTTGCTGAATGGTTTGGTTTAGACTGTAAGTGCAGGAAGCAAATGTTATATAGATAAAAAAATGTAAAGAAAAAAAAGAAATTATAATAGACCCTTTATAACGGACCCTTACGCGGTTACAGCACACTTCACCTAAGTCTTGATGGTGAGATGATTACAGAATCAATCCGTACCTTCGTTTAATACAAAACAATATTTTATAAACACAGCACATCGTCTTGTATACCGCGCGAACATCGTAATACTGGAACAATTTGCCTACGGCCGTCTCCTTCTAACTACATTTTAAGTGTCTTCAAGGCTAGAGTGAATTGGCTCTTAAACTAACTCGCTTTACCATCAACGATTGCATGACTGCTTATCATCAGATGGGATTACGGTCAAGCACTAACTAGTCTATTAGGTTAGGTTAGGTTTATTTAGTAAATATGTATACCACAATACGTTTAAAACATCTTGAGGAAACCTGGACTTTAAGTCTGAAATCGCCAACCCGCATTGAGCAAGCGTGGTGATTACGCTCAATCCTTCTCTGTATGAGAGGAGACCTGTGCCCAGCAGTGGGACTACAAAGGGTTGATGACAATAAGTTTTATCACAGCTACAAAACAATACAAAGGCGACAAAAACGTTACGCTCATCTGCGTGCATCCTACAATTTGCAACTGTTCACGCGAAAAGTTATTAAGTAATACTGAACGCTAATTTGACACGCGAACCTCGTAACCAAAAGATTGATGCAGTGGTTCTTATAACGATGGTGCTTATGCAAATCATTGAGCGTTAATATTATTTATCTAACAGTAATTTGATTGACAACCGGTCCTAAACAAGTGTTTGAAGAACATTGAGATAATTGAAGATAACGTCAGAAACATCATTATTCGTCAGTCCAATCTTTACTAATGTTTTGATAATAAATAGCGATTTTATTGATATATTTTCCTATAAATTGCTAGCTCCTTGTCTAAGAACTCATGACACATAACTCCCACGTTTAGATTGTACACGCACACGGAGGTTTTGTACCACAAAATGCCGAAAATAAAACACATTTCTTGTATTGAGACCACCTTTCATTTTTTTTTTTTATATTGGCATCTCGTAATTGACCTTGAGAGGTCGTGACTACTTAACCGGACTATCCTGTGGCTGCCTTAAATGAATTTAAAGCCTCCAGCCAGGACGACTAAAAACTAAGCGACTACACGCTAAGGGCACCCTCTGTGGGGTACGAACCTCGGCTTAGGGCGTCGCTGGAGAGAACAGCAAGGGACGGCTGGATCGAATTTTTGTTTTAATTCGGTTTGATGACCGCGGCGTTTCCTAGTACTAGCTCTGAGAAGAAACGTCCGAAACAAACTCAGATGTCATAGTTGGGAAATTATATTTACTGGCACAGCAGCGGCGCGGGCTGGCCTTCAACAAGAACGTTATTTTACTTCAGTATTTGTTTTAATAACGGCAATGGCAATAAACACTGATAATATCAAATGGTGGTGGTAAGAAATAATATCGGCTGCCGGTAGAAGTTACCACCAACCAGACAAAGTCTTGCCGCCAAGTGATTCGTCGTGTTCGGCATGATATCTGGTGAAACCATACGGAGAACGGGTCTGAGCAGTTGTGTTGCGATGTCGGGGTATGATGCGCCAAATGTTGTTGTGTCGGGAGTTTTTTCGTGGAAGGTCTCCAGATCAATCTCCCTCTGGCGCAGCATCGTTGGTCGTGTTGTTGGATTCAACTTTGCATCACCTCGTTCAACGGCCGCTTTCCTTCCTATTCACTCCGTTTTATTGAGTGAGTAGGCTCTTAATAAACTAGCGCGCTTTACCATCAACGATTGCATCCCAGCTTACCATCAGGCGGGATTGCGGTCAAACATTGGTTTAAATAATATAAAAAAATATATATATTTCGGTTCATAAAATACTGGCTGCTGACAGGCAGGCGAACACACATACAAGGGAGGCTTAGTAATAGGGTCTGTTGGCACCTCTTGGCCTTTCATCTTTCAAGCCTTCGAATCTTTTTCGTTTCCGTCCTTCTTTTAACTTGAAAATGTTGCTCTAAATGCCACCAGCCTGTATTTCAGCCATGGCAGCCAATCTCAATAGAGACTCTGCTTCAACGCGGAGATTATTATAGTGTAGAAATATGCGTACAGACGCAGGCGCACTGCCTCTTCCTTATCATAGCCCGATGACTCGCCTATTCGACACAACCTGCGAGAGATCGATGACGTAACGTGCTTTCATTGCACTGGCACTGCGAAATTCCTAATGGAAAACTCAATAATAGTTTTGCACGACTAGTTGACAGCGTCCATGCCGCAGCGGTAGCGAACGCGACGGTTGCAAAAGGAGCCGCGGCTTCGATCCCCGCGCAGTGCAAATATTAGTATGCATGAATATGAATATTTCCACTGGTCTGGTCCTGCCTCGGAAAGCACGCTAAGCCGTTGGTTTCGGTTGGCATACGAACATCTAATGGCAGTCGTTATGGGTTGTTAGAGCCCTCAAAAGTCCAACATGCAATGCTTCGATAGCGCCTTCGTGTTGTGCAGATCAGACGACAGTCGCTTCACGGAAAATATCGAAGTTTAGCCAAAAAGTCAGCAGTTAGACTGGTAAAGTGGACCCCAGGTTCCAAAGCTGAAAAAGTTTTGGATGCCATTGGGATTAACGCTGAGATGATGAGTTTTGCACGACTAATTGAATCCAGACCTCGAAACTCAGTTGTCACTCTTGCGACCACCAACGGGGCAGGAGCAATGTTGCTATACATGGATACCGTATTATGAAATATTCTAATTCTTAGCAAACAAATACACACGCAAGTACTAGTTTACGTAATTAACTAACAAATTAATTGTTTCCTTACTGCATTTAATACTAAGTTGTGATCGTAATCTTTTCACTTCAGCGCTGAATAGGGTTACCATGGTATTTAGTTATTTACATACGCTTTGTTGTGCGCCACATAAATACATTACAAAGAAAGTACAAAACTTGCAATAGGCGACCTTATCGCCTATTACGGTCTCGTCCAGGATATCTTGGAATGGACAATAATTGGCTTGTATCCAAAAAAATAATTTAATGTCTGTCAGATAGCTTTATAAAAAATATTGAACACGTATTTTTTATTTTTTCTTTTATTCAAATACTTAGGAAGATATACTGATTTGAAATGTCGCATGACGTCACGCCATGGTGCAAAATATAGAACGGCGTGACGTAATTTGCCCCCACTCTGTAACTTTAATACGCTATATCTCAGTAATTTTTGGTAATTACGACAAAATAAAAAATACGGGTCTTAATTTTTTTTATTATCTGTAAGACGGACTAATTATTTTTTTGATTTTCATACCTTGGATACATCCCTATTCCCAAACAGTGGTACAGGCATTAATATGAGCAAATCTTCTTCTTCTTCTTCTTCATCTTCTTCTTCTTCTTCTTCTTCTTCTTCAGCCTGTAGAGGACAACTGCTGGACAAAGGCCTACTACATCAAGGTTTTCCATTACATTGGGGGTTGCCATAATCCCCACGCTTGGCAGGCGGGCTGGGGATCGCAGTAATTTGATATTCCACCAGAGAAGCGCTGCTGCCTGCTTTCCGGATGAGAGTTTCCTTAATCAGCTCTTACGATACCCGAGGAGGATATGGGTTGGTACTATTCTAAGCCCGGTACCATACGGAGCAAATAACAAGTGTATATAAAAATGTAAACAAAGACAAGGTTATTGAAAAATCAATAGGTACAATACAATATAATGTACTGTATTACTTATACAAAGTGGAGAAGAAAGTTGGAAAATAATTGATAGAATTCTGAGATATGGCATTTCTAGAGGTTAGGAGGACCAACAATTGTTCTCAGGATGGCTGCTGGCATCTTGATGAGACTTGCCGAAAATCGAGTGGAATGGCGTACAACAGGTGAGGCCGGTGTTGCACATAGGGCCTTGTTGATAATGATGACGTACAATTCAGCTATTAAAGGCAAATAAACTGTACCAACTATCATAATAAAATGCTGGATTTTCTGCCTGGAAATGGTGTATGGCTATTATATGAGAATTAAAACGTAATTGGAGAAATACAAGCTAAAAATAACTGACATATTTTCCAAATCAAATTTAAATATTAGGTACTGTTTTCGCGATAACGTGGAGAGTCTGTTACAGAAATTTTATGGATTGTAGTAGCTTTATGTGCTAGCGTCTATACTATTAGGAGCAATTCTGCCAAAGCCTTCGAAGATTGAAGAAGCCTTGTTATGCTAATTATGACGAGATATTTAGTAATTGAAATACTAAGTACATATTTTTATGTTACAAAATTTCCTGAGTAGTTTTAATTACCTAGTTGCTGAACCCTAAAAAACCATCAATAAAACCAAATAGATTGACGATTTTTTTAGGACATGGTCTACAAAAAAGTATAAAGTTAGTATCCAACATTTATATAAATAAGTGGTCTCACTAGAGAGTTTATGATACCATAATATCAGGATAAGCACTCTCGACACTTAATGAGTGTAATAAAATTAATTTGCTATCTCTGCAAGAAACAAGGCTATTTTATTGTGAAAGTGATATTTTATATTATTCCATTTTCCCTCATATCATACTGTGAGATCCTAATAATGACAGGAGGAAAGCCGCAGGAGACGAAGAACTCTCGGCCACCGTAGGCACGGGCTTGCGAGCGGCGAGCAGTGGGCAGCTCGTCGCCCGGTAAGACCGAACAGACCAATGAGCGGTCCAAACGATCCCAACTAGTCGGCAATCATTTGACAAAAATGTGTTCGCCGATTAGGGGGCTGGCCCGAGTCAACGGTGCGTTGCGTTTCATGTGCGCCTCAAAGAGATATCAGCACATCACGACGGGGTCTACGAAGACCGATGCCTCCAAGGTCAGGGTTGCGGATTGGTTAAAAAAGAAACCGTGCCCCTGGCGTATACAGGCAAGTGAAGGAACACGGGTAGGGTTTAATCAGTACAAGTCTGACACGCCCTTCCGCTCCGCCTAGAGCGGGAGAGATCATTTGATATCCAATGAAGAAAAATAAGGCAATATTAATAACGTTTTTTCTTAAAAATCTGTTTCAAAAATTAGTATTATACAGTATGTTAAGAAAACCCTGTCCGACCCGTGAAGGTGTTGTTAGGTATCGATAACTGATTCTACTAATGCATACAAAACCGGGCTAAACTTAAAAAAAAAATCCCCCTAAAAAAATAAATATTATTTCGCAAAAAGAGGTAACTTAATAAATGCGCGATAACCACCCTTCGCCTGGCGCCTGCGGGGGGCGGGCGGCAGGGCATGCGGCACGTGGTCGCATCGCTATTCGCTCATAATAATACCGGTGTTGTCACTTTTTTAAAATTACCAAATTTCGGGGAAATTGGAATTAATTCGCGGGAAAAAAAGATTATTTCAAAATTCATTTGTATTGGTACTATGATGATTACGTAAAATTTTATATTATATTTGGTCATGTGTTTACCTAACCTTTATTATCCTTATGGGTCGGACAGGGTTTTCTTAACATACTGTATATCGAAAAAAAGAATTGGAAATTATCTTGAAAGTGCTTCTTTTTAATTAAACAATTTAGTTTCAATTAATATAGTTACTATCATTGAAGGACATGTAACATCGACCGACCCGCACCAGCCTAGCGTGATGAAGCAAGGCTCATTCCCTCTCATAGAAGAGACTTGTGCCCCAGCAATGGGAACATTATAGAATAATTTGACAATGTAATTTTATCTTTATACGAAACCTGAATGTAGTGTGCTCAGAATAAGCAACTGAATCGATTCCAATCATTTTTACACCAAGTTATATTTTCTCCCAAATACATTTAGATACTGTAGCAGTATGGTTACCGAACGCACAATTCAGATTATGGTAGATCATAGTAATTGGCGAGTGCGTTCGCCCGCGCAACTGCTGACGCCACAGGTCAAAATACCGCTCGGACGGACAACCAAGTAAGATAACAAGCTCATAAGTTTGTAGTCATTCATGATATCATTTTTAAATTTTGTACATAGGAATCTATGAACACGTGTTTCAGGTTTCGCATTAACAAAAAATAATGTTGTAAAACAAACCTTGACATTTTTCATAATTCTGCACATTATACCAACAGAAAACAAAACAAATACTGCGTAACTCACTTACCAATAACGACATCTCAGTGTTCTTAGGCATCATGGTGACGTCTCCCGGCCTGACTCCAGGCCCGCAGTAGGGCAGCGAGGGTCCCCGGTTGGGCAAGCGCGGCGGCGGCTCGTGCAGCGCTAACAGCGCTGCGTGGAGCCGCGCACGCGCCGCGCTCACCCCGCCGGCACCTCGCACCGCGGCCTCCACCACTTCGTTCACGTCTTTCTCCCATCTGGAGGTGAAGATAGTTGTTAGGTCATGTACCCAGGATTTTCTAACTTTCTTTCGGGTCTGGCCCGTAATTATTCATCGAGATCTACGTTTCGGAATGGGCAACGAACTTCATCATTCTAACCAACTCAGTCCTTGACAATTCAAAAGATATCAATAAATTATTATATAAATCTTCTATAGTTATGTGTTTCATCCGCGTAGTTTTCGTTTTTTTTTATATGCTCCACTCCTATTGATTGCAGAGTGATGTTATATGTCAAAAGCCTTCCTGGATTAATGGGCTATCCAACCCATTTTTTTTTTTTTCATATTGGATTAGTAGCTCCTGAGATTAGAACGTTCAAGCAAAAAAACAAACAAACTCTTAAGCTTTATATATTATTATATCCTATATAGATTTTAGATCGCCAAAAACAAATATACTTCAAGGAATCATCAGAACCAGTGCTAGTTATTAAACTGGTGTTAGCTTCCAGTTGAACTTTAAAAGATTTTCTCTACAAACCAATTACTTACTAATAACACAAATGTTATCCTCAAAGAATACATATCTCTATGGGAGATCTTCGAACAGATAGTATAGTATGAAAGATTATTAACCTTTGAATGTGTCCTTACAATCCAATGGTCCATATTTTTGTAACTAGCTTTAGCCCTTTATAGCAACATTTGGCAATATGGAATCCAATTTTATAGAGATCCACTGCTGGACAAAGGCTTTCCAAATTGAGGGGTTTGCCATAATCCCCACGCTTGGCAGGCAGATTAGGGATCGCAGTAATTTGTTATTCCACAGTAGAAGCGCTGCTACCGGCTTCCTGGTGAGAGTTCCCTTAGTCGCCACTTACGACACCCACGGCAGGATATGGGGTGGCACTATTCTAAGCCCGGTACCACACGGAATACGAAATCACACACATAAATGAATATAAATGGATTAATTTAATTTTGTCTTTTCATATGGTATATTTGTATGGTTCCTTGCTAGACTATACATTACTTTTAGATAAAACATGGAATATAAGAAAGCTACGTATGTATTAGCTCTTTAGCTCTTCTTTTTCTATATGACGTAATATTTATTAGACATTTATATTAATACATCAACAATTATTACTGTATTATTGCTTAAATTTGAATGTCAATGTATGTTTTCATTAGGTATTCTTTTTTTTAAATTAAATATTTGTGATGTGACAGTACTGTTTAAATAAATAAGTAAATAAATAAATATTAGAAATTTTATTTTATCGGTGTAGTGCCAGAGATACTTAAAGGTAATAAATATAGTTCAAAACAGAAAAAAAAATGCTTTTAAAGAATATCAAACTAAAAAGTTAAGGAAACGAGTTACCGACGCTATCTGTTATCACCTGTGATTAATAGCTGATTAATTTGGAGTTGCAGCGTCACAAAGAAATGGTAAAGTTTTTCAGAATCACTTACAGTTAGATGTACGAATAAAATCTTAGCATTTCCCGGAATAAAACATTTTTTTTTTCGGCGTGACCGGGAGTAGAACCCACGATCGCTGACAGCTCGGCCAACGAACGTATTGAAAACGGTGGGACATTTTACAGTAATGAGCCGCTCACTCGTAGTCCAAAGAGTTAGAGACGGACAAACAAACAAGCAAACATACAAGTGAAACTAAGTAAAGCATGTAAAAATAAAAGCATGTAAAAGGAGATTAAAGGACTGTTGGAATGGAAACGTAGTGTGTGACGCGGTCATTGTTGGTTAATAGGAGTACGCCTGGCTGATTTCATAGTCCGACTTTTACTATGATTCGAGATGAATGTTTGGCGTGCACTGTTGAATTGCAAAATGTTTGGTTGTACCATACAATATTCTTAGTCTATCATTGGATCAACGTTCGATCTAACGTAGCTGCATTTGAAAAGTGGAAACAACTGCCAATTCAATCGATTTATTTCATTATAGGCTGCACACGACACGAGAGAGAGCGAATATACTGCCGCAGGCAAAGCTACACGGTCTAATTTAGAGTTATATTACTTTAAATTGAATCCATTATCATTTATAATGATAATTTTCTGCAATGGATATTATGGAATTGAAAGAGAACACAAATGAATTTGAAATCGCAGTTTTGATATTTATAAGCAGATTAGGTTATGTTTAATTAAATCTACTACCACTAGTCTCGCTTACTGGGAAATTGACCTTAAATAAAGCAAACAGCTTCGTAGTATGTTAGGGCACAATTAACACACTTTAGGATCAGAATAGAAAAACAGTCTCCCTCTGGCGCAGCATCGTTGGCCGTGTTGTTGGGTTTAACATTGCATCACCACGCTCAATTGCCGTCTTCCTTCCTATTCACTCAGTTTTTTTTTTATTGGGTGTAAGGTCAACGATTGCATCACTGCTTACCATCAGGCGGGATTGCGGAGCACTAGTTTATAATTAATGCAAAAAAACGTAGTTTTAACATTATAATCAGATTACATAGTGTTTAATTAAATCAACTACCACTTGTCTCGCTAAGGTACTGGGAAATTGTCCTTAGATAAAGCTAACAGCTACTTAGTATGTTAGTGCACAATTAACACACTTCAGAATCAGAATTATCAATAATAATCACATACCTGCAACCTCCTAAACAGGACCTGATATCCTCCTTAAGACTCCTGCTAAGCGTGCAAATCGGACTGACATCGGAGTCCGAAGTGGTGTGAGATCCATCGTTCTTGTCCGAGTCGGACAGCCGGCACGCCGGCGGCTCGAACTGGTCGCTCTTTGGTAAGTTGGGGGACACTCTGCCGTGGCTACCGCCGCCGCTACCGTAGCCTGTAGGATACAGAATTGTGCTGGCACTTCATGTGTTTAGTAAAAGAACGCAGTAGCACTTACCCCCGCCCTATTACAACAAATATCAACTTTATTTTAATGATAATCAACTTGATTTCAGATTGACTAGCAATATTCAAAAAGTTATAAAATTTTAAGTTGTAGCGTTAACAGTTTATTGTGTAAGATTTAAAGTTATTTTTGTCTCTCTCCTACTTGAGTGAGCGAGGCATCCGCGTAGACAGCTGCTATACAATAATACATTTACATGTTTTCATCAAGTATGAAATGCAGTGAAAACTGAATGTGGTGTCAATTGTTTATAGTTTTGTCAATGATTCTTTTGATATTAAATATATGTTCAGTGATATATTTATTCGTGCTTTCATCATTAAAACTCGTAACTGACCTGACGATGTGGAGGGCGCCCGACGCGGCGTCCGCGGCGGCTCCGAGGCTTCGCCCTCCGGCACTTCGTCCAGCGAATCCACGATTATTACTACCTCTTGCTCCTCTTCTTCTGTATACAGGGGGTTCGACCTGCCAAAACAAAAGAATAATATAAATTACCATAATTTATAGCGAACTGACGGGAAGGATCTAACGCATAAACATTTAAGCCAGGACTCCTTTACTTAATGCTAGAAGAAATATTATAAATTGCAAGAAAAAAGAAAGAAATTGCATTTATTGTGACTCTTACACATAAACGACAAAAAATGCAATAGAAGCAAGGCACGCAAGGCAATTGCCTTCACAAGAAATTATAAGTCGTATCTATACAAGCCTAATTTTTAGTCACCGTCCAAATTTCGAAATATTAATATTTGGCAAAAACTATTGAATACGTGTTTTTTTCTATTAGCATCACTCAATACTAACATATTGAGATATCACATCACAAAGTTATCAAAATTTGATAAAAAAAAAAAAAAAAGTTGATGTGTGCCATCGGCCAGCCCGCCCGCTCCGCCAAAGTTCATTGAACACAATCGTTTTAAATCAGTGACCACGCAGAGCGGATAATTCTTTCGAGAAAATGATTTAATAGGAAAGTTTTACGTACGGATTTTTTTTTTTCAAAAATGGAATTAGTGAATGATACCTAATGCCTAGAAAAAATTTGGACGGTTCTTAAAAACTCATTCTGTATAAGCCGCAGCAGCAGAACAGTGATATGAACTATGAAAGAAAGATGGCATTTACAGACTATATATAGCTCTGATATCTATGTCTATACATATAAAAATGAATTCCCGTGCATCAGTTTCGTTAAAATGTCTCGATCGATTCTGATGAAACTTGAACTTGGTAAGTCATTGTGTGCAAGTTGTAGAAGAACTCCAACAAAAAAAAAGATTAAAGGCGTTGCACTACCAGTTTATTACGAGAAGAATATCAGCATCAGTATGTATAGGATAAACCACTAATTATTTGAAAATGTTTCACCTTTTCATTTCTTATTAAGTACTTTTTTAAATGACATAGTTCAATGACCAGATAAATGCTTTACAGGATACGAAGACATGCAGTTCCTCATAGTGAAGCGAAATTGCCGACCATTCTAAAGTTCAATAAAACAGGTTTAGGTATAAGTATCTTTAAAAAGCTTTTTTTATAATAAAACAAGTGCTTGACCGCAATCCCGCCTGAGGGGATGTAATCTTTGATGGTAAAGCGGGCTAGTTTATTAAGACCCTCTTCACTCAAAAAACTGAGTGAATAGGAAAAAAGACGGCAGTTGAGCAGGTGATGCAATGTTAAACCCATCAACACTATCAACGATGCTGCGCCAGAGGAGATTGATCTGGAGACCCCCCATGACCAAACACCCGACACAATAACATTTTGCCTCATCGTACCCGGCACACATCGCAACACAACTGCTCAGACCCGCCCTCCATACGGCTTCACATGATATCATGTCGGAACACGACAAATCGCTTGTCGGCAAGACTTTGTCTGGTGGGTGGTAACATCTGCCGGCAGTGTTAAATGTTATGGCCAAACATCCTACTATAATTGTCTGTTAACCAATACAAAAAATTGTTATACTCCGCCCACAGCAGGAGAAGTCATCTGGGACAGGTAATGATGATGGCAATTGTTCATTATTTTTATTAATTATGGGTCAATAAACAGCTACGATATAAAATATTTACAAACAGTAAAATAACATTATTATAACAATATTACAGCCCTTTGCATTTTTCGCTTCTTAACAATATCGGAATACGTTAAAAAGAGTGCCACTAGATGGCCTAATTAACTGATTAAGAACATTTGAACATAATAAAAAAAAACATTAATTTGAAATAATAATGAATAAGTAACTGGGATATATTCCTTATTATCACAAATAAGAATAATACCAAAATAATAATAATTAAATAATTATGGAACTAAGTAACTTACCTGCTTACTTGTAAAGTTCAAAAAAATAATTCGTTCAGGGATTCATGATATGGTAGACTATGTTCAGATAACAATGAACGTTTTGCCGACTGGTTTGATGTCATAACACTAAGAGCTAAAGACTTGTAATATTATCTTTATACATTATCCTTGACCGTCACATGGACTGTAAGCGCCTATAGTGGAAAATTAAGTACAAACACGCACATACTCTAGATACCCTTTATGAATGTAAAAGTTCTTCAAGTCATCGACCTTTACGTACAACTAGAAACAAGCGATAATAAGCCTTATTATTGAGTATAAGGAATATTGTTTTTAGGGTCTACAATGAATCAGAATTTCCTGGATATTTCCTGAGAACTAAGGCATTGTTTGGAAATGTTCAGTCTTTTGTGGTTACGTATTATTCTGACTTGTAGTGACTGTGTAATTTGGAATGCAAACAATGTATTCTTCTTTTCCATTAAAAATGTATTAATTAATTATCAACGCGGCTTTCGTATGGTTGCAAGACTACTGATATAGTAAGGGAATTGCAGAATCAAAACAAAAACTAGGCTGAGAATCAGCACTTCGGCACGCTTGGCGCAGTGTTTAAGCGATTGACTGCTGCGCTGCGTATTCGCGGGTTCAATTCCCGCGTAGAACAAATATTTGTATGACCTATAGGTAGTTGTTCCGGGTCTGTCTGTTTGTGTATGTGAGTTTAAGTAAGTATATGTTTGTAAACGCACCCACGATACAGGAGAAATTCTTAATGTAAGGCTACTTAAAAAAAACATTTGAACATGGAGATTAGATAGTAAAAGGTGTCTCTGACATCGGCGCACAAACGAGTACCATGGATCCAGTACATGATTCTGGCACCCACCCGTGGGGAGTCCCACGGGTGCAATTTTTCGTCTGTTTTTTCGGTCGGTTCATAATTGCTATACTTTTATAACCCAATAAGATTTTAAAGTAAAAAATAATCAATTCGCTAATTACACAAAAAACCGCAATGTGAACAAAATTCGAAAAACTATGATATCACATCAGGGGTCAACATTATACCCAAAAACATGCGCGGCGGCACGCTTGCAACGTACGTTCAAAGGCCGAGGCGACACATTTTTTTAGACACTGTTATTTCTGTAACCGCTCATTAACGATATAGGTAAATGACTATCATAACTTTATTAGTGGCATGCGGTGTAGCCTTCCCGCGAAGTTTGCGTTACGATGTCAGATACATACATACTCCCTTCCTACTATTTGGGATAGGATAAAGTAGTGGCGCAACCACAAAAATCATAATTTCAATGGGCGCAACAAACACCCCATCTGAGTGTGATAACATGCTGTGGCGACCCCAATAAACTAAGATAACGTCTGGACGTCGGTCTGGTCGTGGTGGCCTAGTGGTTAAAACACCAGCCTCTCAAGTATGAGTGCGCGGGTTCGATTCAAGGTCATGCAAGTACCAATGTAACTTTTATAAAGTTATATGTAGGTACTTTCTAAGTATATCTTGGACACCAATGACTGAAGGTGAAGGAAAACATCTTGAGGAAACCTGGACTTTATGTCTGAAATCGCCAACCCGCATTGAGCAAGCGTGGTGATTACGCTCAATCCTTCTCTGTATGAGAGGAGACCTGCACCCAGCAGTAGGACGATAAAAAGGTTGATAATGATGATGATGATGAAGGTCTGGATGATGATTATGATGAAGCAGGTAAGTAAGAAATAGAAGTGTTGTACCTGAGTAAAGGTGGCGGCATTTGGTCAAGTGCGTGCAGTGGGTGGTGCACAGGCGGCGCGGGAGGCGCGGGCGGAGCGCGCCGGCCGCCGCACGCGCACCCTGCCGCCTCCTCGCACTCGCGTCGCCCTCCACCCTGAGGAAAAACAAATATTCAAGAAAAACAAATAAAATATTTTTTTTTAGGATACCTATTACATTTAGTGTAGCTTGTCATATAATTTCTTTACAAAAATTCAATTGTATTTTCGTATGCCTAATTCTATTGGAAATTTGTACGCCGCCGGTAAGTGCAAAAAATGGACATCTCTACACTTATTATTATAACACCTATTTTTAACAAATAAAAATATTTTTAATTTTATAATTGTATTTATACTTCGAACATTTGCCTATGTAGATACGTACATTATTAGTTTTAAACACTAAATTATCTTCTTCTTCTTCATCATTCTATAGAGGTCCACAGCTGGACAAAGGCCTTTGACAAGTTCTCCTCCGTGGCGCAGCGGTCAACACGCCTGCCTGCGACGTGGAGGCCCCGGGTTCGATCCCCGGCTAGGTCATGATGGAAAACGATATTTTCCTGATTGGCCTGGGTCTTGGATGTTTATCTATATATTTATCTATTATAAATATAGTATCGTTGAGTTAGTATCCCATAACACAAGTTTCGAACTTACTTTGGGGCTAGCTCAATCTGTGTGATTTGTCCGTATATATTTATTTATTTATTTAAGTTGAGGGGAGGGTTTGCCCAAAAGGCTATGTAAATATAAAAAAAATAAACCTATTTAAAAAAAAACAGTAATCTAGCTTATTGGGCATAAGAAAATGCATCCACATCGCTGTCAGTAGGATAAGTACCCAAAAGGCTGGCAGTATTACCACGTTGGATTCCAATGCTGATTATTTGGGCTAAAAATAGACCAGCCCTCTGATCACTGGCCGCTTGGTGATTTGATTTATTTGCACTAAACATAACGCATGATGTAAGAAGCACAAAATACGTTAATGAATTCTTTAAGGATAGATCAGGGTTGGTAGCGGACTGGTAATGATTGGAGAGAAATATTTCCCGCAGTACTATTTCAGAATGATGGTTATGATAATGTACAAAACTCTATAGTTAATTCGTATTTCAGTTCTGACAAAAGTCTTTTAAATTTTAGTTTTGAACACAATAGGAATTCGTGAAACTAATAATATCTAATCAGTAGGTCGACAACAAGAATGATGCTTAATAATCAATCTGAGCATACTCTCAATTGATTCTCGGTACAAGTTGGTAATAATCATTCATCATTGTTGTGTCGTGACTAATTGAAGAACGACAAATAAGTAGATAGTTACGTAGGTATATAGATATTATACCAGTGAGAGTTACCTACTTGTAAAGAAAAGAGAAACTCTTTTATTAATCACATGGATCCTGTCGGTAACTTATCTCATATAAACAGAGGCTTCCTAAAATGTCCAGTTGATAAAAACACAACAAAATTACCTTTGGATTAAAATCATTCTACTTATCAAGGGTTAAGGTTTAGAAGGCGACCAAGATATGCACCAGACCTTCTTCTTAAAATAATAGACTGATTCAAAGCACGCACAAGTTGTGCTATAAATAAGATAAAAGAAAAGTAGGACAAAAATTTTGGAGCCCGAGAACTGCGGTTTGCCCTAGACGCTATGTAGAAATGAGTGAACCGTACGAGAACCAAGGCAACCCACTTTGCTCAAAGTTTTGTGGCAGTGGACAGGGCACATTATTCACAGAACAGGTTAACCGATGGGGCCAAAATGTTCTGGAGTGACGACTGCGTAACTAAAGACGTTAGAACGCCTCCCACAAGGTGGTGTGTTAGTGAACCGCTGCCGATCAGTGAAGCCGTAGCAATCCTCTGGCTGCGAAACCTAAAAACCAGTCAAGCCTCGAGTGGGAGAGGCTTATGCCCAGCGGTGAACATATTTCAGCGAAAATCATAACGTGATGATAATTCGCAGCTCTTGTTTTTAATGCACTTATTGAAATGGTTCGGCGATTCAATAACTTACAAATCTTATCGTCACCATAAATGAAACAAAAGCAATCTAACACGCGTCTATAACGGCATATCTACATGATCGTAATGATGCCTACAAGGCTCTGAGCAACGAGTACATAGACAATTAGTTTAACTTACATAATACCAAACAAAGAAATATACCTACTCATTGTTTCATACTGCACCTTCTTGATACAATCTCTGAGCATAGATTATAAAATGTCGAATTGTTCAGACTGGTTAAGTCTTTTTAGGTTTTGTGCACTACATGTATATCACTATGCATATATCCGCCACTTCTTCCCAGCAAAATCACTATGAATTGGCGAAGGGCAGGCGTTTTGGAGGACTGACTGTTGAGGAGCTTATTTTTAATATATGACTTTTGATTTTGATGTGCTACGATTATTTAAAAAAAAAACCGCTGTTCCATAAATTTCATATTTGTTAACCCAGATGGCAATCTGGTATTTCAAGTTATGTGTCTGCTTTTTAGTTTTGGAGTTTGTCATTACACCTGTCAAATTCCAAAAGACTATCTATCTGGGTTATAAAAACGAACTTTACAACAATGCAATAACTATTCGGTTAAAATGTGAGGAACAGCAGATTTCTGACAAACACAACTGAAAGCTAGAAAACTAGTGTTGTGTAACAGAAATTGCACAACACCAGCCCCCTAATCGGCGAACACATTTTTGTCAAATGATTGCGACTAGTTGGCATGAGTTGGAATCGTTCGAACCGCCCATTAGTCCGTTCGGTCCAAACGATCCCAACTAGTCGCATCATTTGACAAAAATGTGTTCGCCGATTGGGGGGTTTAAGCTTTGTTTGTTTCAGTAGAATGAGTTTGAAACGAAATAATTTGGTACCTGAAAAAAGTGATGAATTTGACTTTCCTTCAAATTATTCAATATCAAACCTATAGATTTAGGATTTCATTGCTACATCAAACCCATAGATACAAATAACAATATTATAATAAAGTCAAAACAGGACGTTGAATGTTTCAAAGTCTGAATATAGTCTGCAATTGCAATTAGTGTAAAAACGGCTGAAAAGATGTGGATGAAATTTGACACAGAAATTGTTCATAACCTGTATGAACCAAAAGATCGATTCTCGTAATTCACATAGGTATAACGATATTATTTATCACGATATTCCCACGGGATCGTAATACGGGTGAAACCGCGGGGCGGAGCTAGTACATATGTTAATGTGTATCTAGAAAAATCATTCGAAACGTCATCAGATTTCTGGCTTACTTATATACGACTAGCTTATACGTATCAAGCGTACCATCTGTTTTATCCGCTTATATACTCTGTAATTTATTCACATATCGCATTACCTTTGAATAATACATGAACCATCTCGGAAGTGTGCCGTCCATTTTTTTTTTTGCATAACACCTGTAATTTTTTTGAGTTAATAAAGGAATCATAGTTTTTTTTTTGTATCTAGTGTTTTTTTCTTAATAGAGGTAGTCCCAAAGGCTGGTAGAGCAAACGAGTCCTAGTAGAGTCTCAGAAAAATATTGGAACAGACTGCATGGAGATGGCGATGGACTGGGAATTGTAGCGCAGCCTGAGGGAGCCTTTGTCTATTACTGGACTATGATAACCCTTGCATGAGTTACATGATTGACAGAAGGACAAGACAGCAGTTGCAAGAATAGCCACTGATTTCATTCAACAGTTTCATCACAGACGTTCCTTGACATTTATGTCAATATTTTTGATTGTGACTCTAGCGCTGTTTGTTGGTAGTAGTAGCTATATTGATGATTCAAAGAAAGACTTTGTTAGTGTGCATTAGCATTTATCACCATTATTGACCCATTTCTGGAAAACCAATTTATTTGATAGGCGAAACACCCTTTTATATTGGGTCGCCTATCCATGCTGTTACATCGTTTTCGTTTTGCGTTAACTGTGGGTTTTTTTCTTTTGCTCGAATGCTCACACGAAGGATCAAGGTCACTTAAAGGGCGATGGAAAGAGCTATTCTCGATGTTTCTCTGTGCGATCGAATCAGGAATAAGGAGATCCGCAGAAGAACCAAAGCCACCGACATAGCTCTTCGAGTCGTGGCAATGGGCGGGACACATTGCATCTAGAACCGATGACCGATGGGGTAGTAAGATTCTGGAGTGGCGGTCACGTATCGCGAAACGCAGCGTAGGGAGGCCCCCAACAAGGTGGATCGATGACCTGGTGAAGATCATGGAAAACCGAGCAGCACAAGACCCGTCTTTTTGGAAAGCCTTGAGGGAGGCCTTAGTCCAGTAGTGGACCTCTATTGGCTGAGAAGAAAAAGAAAAAGATAGTCTATCTTATGAATTGGGCTATCAAACGTAAAAAAAAAATTCCAAATCCAACTGGTAGGTTCAGTTTGGTCCAGAGCGACACGTTCAAACAAACAAACTTTTCGGATTTATTAGTACGAGTACTATATATATACCTTTATTTAAATTAGTAGACCTTACCCATAATTTAGTAGATGAAGGACTTTTTGGCACAGACGATTTTTTGCTTTAGTTAATACGTGTAATCATATTCTATACTGTTCCATATAGCATCAAAAACTGCTCAACCTATTTTCTCTTGGGAGCAATGAAATGGATACTTTATTTCTTTCCTTAAACAAAGCATTTGTTTCACACGCTAAAGAACTCCTAACTGGACATAAGTTTCGTAACGGGTAACCTGGAAGTCTCTAAAATTACAACAGACTCAAGTTGGCCGAAGCAGGGAAATTCTGTTCGGGTGGATATGATAGACGACTAAGTCTAGTGGAAATATGGTACATACAGTTCCACAACGATGGGACACTTAATAACATGTCCTGCGTGTCCATTCAGCTGCACGTTACTGGTACTGATGGTCGCTGGTGATGGCACCAAACTGGTAGCTGAATTCTGGGCAGAGTCCATTTAGATGGCTTAGAAAAAGAATGGTATGAGCGGAGCATAAAGATGCAGATAGCACGGGGTCAATTGAAGTCTCCCGCTTGTCTCTTCTCGACCGCAAAATGGGACATTCAACAAGAAAAGTGTTTAATCACGATGTGTACACAACAATTAAACAAATTAAATAATTATTGTCGTTTATAACGGATGTTAATTTCTGAGATCAACTAACCAGATCGCCCTCGTTCCACTTGTGTCTAGCGTGGAAATACAACATTAAATAACATTTAATTTAAACAGTTAAGAAATTACATATCGTCTGAGTTTACACTGCACATCACGTGTATTGTTTACAAAAGAGAAATGTATAAATTAATTATATTTGAATAATTTGTATGACTAATTTCATGATTGCAATGTCAATACCAAAGGCTTTTAGTTTTTTTTTATTATGTAAGGCTAAAGCACAATCACATAACCGATTAAGAGCTGCATTTAATCGGCAATCACAAAAAAATCGATTAGAGATTTTTGAACAAACAAAAATCGAGTTCACTAATGCATTTTCGATATTTTTTATTTTTTTCTTAATTTCGAGGAAGCACATCAATCATGATTTAAAGTAGATTGAAGTTAGTAGTCGCATCCGAGATTAGATCACAACTCAATATTGATCTAAATCCGTTTAATTATTTAATCTGTTAATTGGCTGGAACTAATTCAAACAGTTTGGATGTTTTTATTTGGTTCTTTTCATGGCATATTGGCTTATATAATTAAAGTAGTTTACTGGTTCAATTTTCGAGTTTACTTAGATAAGAAATCCATCGGTACATGACTCAGGTTTGAATTTCAGGTAAAGTATCTGATAATTAAATTACGTAGATCGTGATTTCTTCTCGTTTAAATTAAATTACATTATCTATATCGATAATATATACATCTTATTTCAAAATATACGTTTAACATAGCAGCTATTAAGGGATATCTAAATTGAACAAAAAATTAAAATGATACCAATAAAGAGGTATGATAAAACAACAAAAAATAAAAAACATTTTAACCTAAATATAGCAAACAATTAATCACCCAACAAGACTCCAAATAAGTTCGAATGCGTAACAAAATGACTTGTTCGAAAATATTCCACAGAGAAACAGTTGCGAAACAAATCGCTAGATCACAAGCTTGCTAAAAGATTGTTCAAAAAATATTTATGACCATTTCAAAATTGATTCACTAACATCATTAATTAACTATAATGTGGAATGAATATCGATATTTCATAGGCAGTTCGTTATTTTTTTTATCTAAAATTGAAGGTTATCTATTATTAAACTCATTGTCATTTGAAAACGTACTAATTTAAAAAAATAATATTAGTTACCAGAGAACAAAAAAGCAACGAACTGCAATAAAATTATATATTACTCAATAACCAAACAAAATATATATATATATATATATATATATATATATTCAAATAATTAAGATGTTCCATTTTCGTAAATATTAGTCGTTATCGATCATCAATTGAGAGGTGTTATTCGATTATAAATCGATTCGTGATCGGACAAACACAATTAGTGCGTGACTGTACGTTTCGAAATATAATACAATTGAGCAAGCTGTATAGGTATTATATTATTATGTATATTAGTTACAGCATCAAATTAAAATTAAACATTACCGTCGCTTATGATATCAAAATATTGTTTTATTATAGGTATTCAATTAGGCCAGGCAAGTACCGTTGTACTTAACTTTTCTAAGTTATTGTAGGTACTTTCTAAGTATATCTTGGACACCAATGACTGATTAAAAGGTGAAGGAAAACATCTTGAGGAAACCTAAACTTTAAAGCGAGAAAAAGAGCAAGCGTGGTGACGCTCAAAACCTTCTCTGTATGAGAGAAAACCTGTGCCCAGCAGAGGGACGCAAAAAAAGAGGGATGATGATGTTCAATTGTTTGACAGACCGTTTGGCAAACGTCCTGATTAGCGAAAAACAAGTACAGAGAGGTAGGAACTAGAAACGAGTGTGAAAGCAATTAGCAATGAGTGAGTAATTAAGATATTTTTGTCGGTTAACTATACAGTATGTTAAGAAAACCCTGTCCGACCCATGATGATAATAAAGTTAGGTAAACACATGACCAAATAAAATATAAAATATAAAATTTTACGTAATCATCATAGTACCAATACAAATGAATTTTGAAATAATCTTTTTTTCCCGCGAATTCATTCCAACTTCCCCGAAATTTGGTGATTTTTAAAAAAGTGACAACACCGGTATTATTATGAGCGAATAGCGATGCGACCACTTATGAAGCCACTTAAGAGTGCTTACGCACATTTATTAAGTTACCTCTTTTTACGAAATAATATTTATTTTTTTTGAGGGTTTTTTTTTAAGTTTAGCCCGGTTTTGTATCCATTAGTAGAATCAGTTATCGATACCTAACAACACCTTCACGGGTCGGACAGGGTTTTCTCAAAGTCGGTTAAGCGTTCCATACAAATTATAAATATTACGTACTTGTATGAAAATCATCTTTCTATATTTGAGCCAAATTCGATAAAGAATAGAGGTAAACAAACCGTTGCTAGGCAACGAGTAGTTTATGCCTAAAAGACAGATGTTAACAACCTTTTCTTAATTTTTTTTAATAATTATAAATTATCAGGCGGGATTGCGGTCAAGCGCTAGGCTTGACCGCAATCCCGCCTGATGGTAAGCAGTGATGCGATCGTTGATGGTGAAGCGCGCTAGTTTATTTATTAAGAACCTATTCACTCAGATTGAGCGAATAGGAAGGAAGACGGCAGTTGAGCGAGGTGATGCAATGTTAAACCCAACAACACGACCAACGATACAAAGGGAGATTGATCTGAAGACCCTCCACGACCAAATGCCCAACACAACAACAATCGAATCTATAAGGGTTCCGTTTTTTACCATTTGACTACGGAACCCTAAAAAAGAAAAGCACTATCCTGTATCCGCCACTAGTACTACTACCCCATATTATAACAAACTCCAACACAAAGAGTACTTCAAACTACCCCTTGAGCTACCTCTGACCCAAACAAAAGAAACACATTCTTCAACTCATACAAGAGAACCTAATCATTTATTCTGACATCCGACCATTAAGTCTGTATTCAGCTGTAAAGCTGACGATATAATCAGTTCAATTTGCGCACATCATATTTCATATTAATGTGTTAAGTAAGGACATCAGCTCCATCTTACCAGCTATTACTATTATATTTACGAGCATTACCGATTGTAGATTAAAAATGAATGCACAATATATCTTTTTAAACAAGCTATTAAAACTCTTGCACAATACTTGTGTTGTGCTCGGTAATACTGTGGAATTATGTTTTAATTGAAAATTAGCTTCAGCTCGCAACTTAGTGTAAAATTCGGTTCATGACCTTCGATTGACAGTTGGTTCCTATACATACTTAACGTTTCATGATATTAGTTTAAGAGAACATTAGAATCAATACCATAATAGCGCTGATTCTATTGGTTATAAATAAAACTACTAAATTTAAGTTCAATCCATCTTTTTCTTTCTATTTCATTAAGAAAAGGATAGCATTCGACGGAAGATAAAAATGGGTTTTTTTTTCGGGTACACTTTGTAATGAAAGTACAATACCTACATATGTCTTTATTGTGTTTTGTTACAGATAAAATTGATGATGAAATTTATTTAAATTTTATTTTATTATAATCAACTGTTATAGTCAAATCAATTGAACTATCAATCTCTTATATTTATGAGGCCTTAAAATTATTTAGCTTTTAAATAAGCACTAGTGTCAATGTTAAAATCTAAAAGAATTAAAAGTGGTCAGTACCTGGAATGCTTTACATTTTACTGTAAGTCTAGAAAATCTGAAATGTTTCCTTATAAGGTCAGTGATTGTGGATTCAGATTTTTTTTTAAATTTTGTAGTGAGTGTGTGTTTGATTGTCATTCAATTGTCGACAGTCGAGTTTTTCGAATTTTTGCCTGTATGTTTTTGTTTTGATAGTTATTAAAACGGCTTGCCTTCATTTTGCAAATTAAATGTTGTACATCTCTGCTTCTATGAGCCTTTTTGTCTGAAGCTAGCAGGAATAAAGTCCCGTAAATTATGATACTCCATCAATTCTCGCCAGGCGCTGGTTTAATGTGTTTTAACACTAAATATTTTTTATTTATTTATTGTTAGCTATGAACATTCACACTGAAGTAATCAGAAGTACAAAAATACAGGATGCAGTGCAAGTGCAACTCATCCACGTTACATACATCATTGGCATTAGATCGCTAGTGTAGGAAGTGACAGTCGTAAGCCCTTGCCCAGCTGTGGGTAGATACAGGTTAACATTAACAGGATGCAAATCTTTCGTCTTGAGGACACGGTGAAGCATACGGTGGAGGTATGCCCCGCTTGGGTGGAGCACCGCCGCGTCCTCGTGGCGGAGAGTGTATGGCAAGCCGTCGCCTCCTTCTGCGAAGCAGTGATGCTGGCTAGGGAGGAGACGGAGCGCCACCCGGTAAGGGCCGGGCCCTCGAGTCGACGGCACGTCGTGTTTCACACGCGCCTCAAAGAGATGTCAGCACATCGTGACGGGTTCCACCAAGATCGATGCCTGGGTCAGGGTTGTGGGTTGGTCAAAAGAAAAACCGTGACCCTGGCGCACATGTAAGTGAAGAAACACGGGTGGATTTTAGTCTGTAAAATTCTGACACGCCCTTCCGCTCCGCCCAGAACGAGAGAGGTCATTTGCTGATTTCCCATGCATACCAAAAAGAAAAATGATGCAAAGCTTACACTAAAAATAAAATCTGTAGGTACTAATATATAAAATTGAAGAGTTTGGTTGTTTGTTTGAACGCGCTAATCTCAGGAACTACTGATCTCATTTGAAAAATTCTTTTTGCGTTGAATAGACCATTAATCCAGGAAGGCTTTAGGCTATAACATCGGTGCGACAAATAGGAGCGGAGCATATAAAAAGACGCGAATGAAATCGCGGACGGCCGCTAGTATTTAATAAGTAGATATTTAGTCAAAAACTGCAGGCAAGCTCAACGCCTTACCAAGAAACTTGATTAGCTTAATTCGATCAATGTGAATGCGCAAATATTTATTTAATTTTAGCTTTAGAGGCCAACAAAACAATATGACTTCATTTAGAATATAAAATCACAAACTCTTAGCATTGTCTACGTCAATGCAACAAATATCAAATGTGCAAGACCTTAACTGCAAACAATAATATAGATGTCTAAATCGTGACTAGAAATTAAATCGATATGATAATCGATAAAACATTATTCTTGAAATCGATAAAAAATTTAAATATTTGAAAATTGACATCCAAGGCGATGGTAACGACATATTGATAATGCCTTGACCCGAGCTTTGAATGCGAAAATTATATTTGAGTATTATTAAATAATTTATTTTATGATTAGCCAAGGTGAGTAATTGTTCGTTATCTCACGCATACCAACTGAAAAACGGATCGAAATTTTAAGTTATTTAAGCTATCTTAAAAAATTAAACAAAAATAAAATTAAAGAAATACTAACACTACCTAATAATTAAACTAAAGAGTTTCTTTGTTTATTTCAAGCGATTCGTCGTGTTCCGGCATGATGGCTGGTGAAGCCGTACGGAGGACGGGTCTGAGCAGTTGTGTTGCGATGTGTGCCGGGTACGATGCGCCTAATGTTCTTGTGTCGGGAGGTTGGTCGTGGGTCCCCAGATCACTCTCCTTCTGGGTTAAACATTGCATCACCTCGCTCAACTGCAGTCTTCCTTCCTATTCACTTAGTTTTTTGAGTGAATGGGCTTATAAAACTAGCGCGCTTTACCATCAACGATTGCAACACTGCTTACCATCAGGCGGGATTGCGATCAAGCACTAGTTTATAGCTATAAAAAAAAATGGAATACACCAATCTTGAGAATTACAAGTAAGTCAAATTTTAATCATTAAGTTTTAAGTTTAAATATAACTAAAATTACCTATCTACTTCAAGTTTTGGTTCTGAGTTTAATTAACTAAGTATTCAAATTCTCTTGTTGTTTTCATTGTACTTAAAACAAAATTTTTGAATTTATGCAGAGTTCACCGATAAGTGATTTTTAGTGACATCTCGCGCGAATAGTAATTAATTATATTATTACTTTATGAATTATAAACTAGCGCTTGACCGCAATCCCACCGGATGGTAAGCAGTGACGCAATGGTTGATGGTAAAGCGCACTAGTTTATTAAGAGCCTATTCACTCTAGCCTTGAAGACACTCAAATTGTAGTCCTATGGAAACACATTTATATTTTTAATGTCAAAGCATTGTGCGAAGATAGATGCCTTTGGCCTCGTATAGACTAATCTTTCTGATTTCTCGTTCTTCTTCTTCTTCCAGTGCCTCTTCAACCCTGAAGGTTGGCCGTCAGCTTCTTGTACTCAATCTGGTCAACCGCGAGTCGGAACAGTTTTTCGACGGAAGTAATGCCGGTCCACTCCCTGATGTTTCGCAGCCGCGAATTTCTCTTTCATCCATCATAATCAGTTGGAGTAGCGCATATCTATCAATATCGTTAGATATTCTATTTTGTGTTTTTTAATAGTGGGTTATAACTTTTGAGGCATTTGAACGCGCTGAAGGACGGTGTCATTTCAAATGCCTATAAAGTTCGACGTGTAGTGTCCTCTGCCACAGTCCATACTTCGCAGCCGTACATGACGACAGGCCATACGTAGCACATCAGTCACCTGACTCGAAGCTTTATGTGGAGTTTACGACACCAGTCACACCACAGAACTTTCTTTATTTTGTTCAAAGCTACTCGGGCAAGTTTTATCCAGGTCTTAATTTCTTGGTCGGACTCCCATGCTTCATTTCCCCAAGCACCGAGATACTTGTATTGTCGTACCCGCTCAAGTAGTTTGCCTGCCACCGATATGCTAGGTTGTAAGTCTGGGTTTCTAGAGACCACCATAAATTTTGTCTTGCTGATGTTCATCGACAGGTCTGGCCTTCTCGCTGCACGTTGATTTCTCGTTACTTATTTTTATATACTCAATTTGCTTTTTTTAAATTATTGATCGTGTTTAGTCTTATGATCTTGTAGGGGTAAAAAAAAAAAATAAATACTTATTCTTTCCTTCTAAGCGAAAATGAAATAAAAACGACCCACGAAAAATTCCCCGTCGCATTGCATCGCCTCACGGCCAGGCGATGCAATCCGACGGGGAATATTTAGACGCCATATTTCGGTTTGTGTATGGTCAACAAATATATAATATAAACTCACATATACAAACGGCCAGACCCAGGAGGACTACCTTTAGGTCATACAAACATTTGTTCCGTGCGGGAAACAAAACCGCGACATGCAGCGCAGCGACTATTCGATTAACCACTGCGCCGACCGTTCCGCCAGACTTGCAAATTGAAATAATAAATTAGTAAAATTTATTATTTCAAACTAATATACTGCGACCTTATACTGTTTTGTACATAAGAATCTTGTTTCTATCTTCTTTCTTCTTCTTCATACCTACAGAGGTCCACCGCTGGACGAAGGCCTCCCCCAAGGCTTTCCACGATAACCGGTCTAGTGCTGCCCGCATACATCGTTTTCCAGGGACCTTCACCAGGTCATCAGCCCACCTTGTTGGGGTCCTCCCTACGCTGCATTTTCCAGTACGTTGCCGCCACTCCAGAACCTTACTGCCCCATCTTGTCCTTACTAATATTATAAATCGGAAAATGAGCTTGTTTGTTTGTTCCACTTTCACGCCGAAATTACTAAACCGAATGCTTTGGAATTTTGCAGACGTAAAGTTAGAAGTCCGGATTAAATAATAGGATACTTTTTATATCGGAAAAATTTATTTATTCTTTATTCTAGACCATTCAAACATCGACCAAATACATTGAAAACAAAACATACAATGGGCGGCTTTATCGCTAAAGCGATCTCTTCCAGGCAAGCAAAGAATGGACTGATTCTCCCGAACCACAAATGGGACTGTCGTTGGTGCAAACATCATTATTACAATATACTAAAGTAGATACACAAATACATACATAAATACATAGATACTTTAATAGTATAATTAGCCATAAAGTGTTTGTTTAATAAGATCATAAAGACAAGTAGTGTTCCCTCACAAGTCTCTTGAATTCCTGCAACGATTGTGCGCGTTTAATTTCAATTGGCATTGGCGCCGATTCTGTTGCTCACAAACTAAACTAATTTAAGTTATGTGCATCTTTTTCTTTCGATTTCGTTAAGAAAAGGATAGAAGATAACATTTTAATTTAATCCTGTCATATTAAGAAACTCCATAGACAGTTTAGACGCGATTATAAACATGGCGACTAAAAATACGCCAGTTTACGTCAGGAGCGCACTAATTTGACAGGTCTAAACTGACATTTTATCTTCTATCCTTTTCTTAACGAAATGGAAAGAAAAAGAAGCACATAACTTAAAATTAGTTTAGTTTGTGAACAACAGAATCGGCGCCAATGCAATCCACAAACGAGGGGCCTGAACAGTGAAAGATTGAAAATATTTTTAGCTTCATACCAGATCGGTGATAGATGGCGCTGTGTGTCGTTTAAAACAATATAATATATTGCAAACGAATATGCACATAACTTAAAAGTTAAATGATACGATAATAATTATTCCTCGAAAATGAGGAATATCAAAGGCGTGATATAACCGAATTCAACGCGGGTGAAGCCGCGCGTGGAAAGCTAGTTGCTATTATAACTCTAAAATTATATCATTAGGTCAATACTATTTACGGAATACAATTTCAGTAGTCACTTATCTACTCCATATTTATTTACTTTCCCACATTTATTTTTACATCATATTGGAGTTATCAATTAGATATGCAGAATTTATAACCAAACAAGACGAACTTACTTACAATGTAAGACTTGATAAATTAACGCCTGTCTTTAACTGATAAATACAATTGATACTGATTGTCTTCTGTATTTTAAATAAATTACAACGTCTTTTCTTTTACTTTATTTAAAAGACAGTTTACCTGTCCCGTCACAAAAGAATTCAACATGGCAGCTCAGGTTTCGTCGAGCAGAATTGATTGTATCTTTTTAAAATAAATGAAGAGTCCGTTTCAGTTCATTATTTATTTTAATGTGTTATTAGGTAGAAAACAGACGATTATTATTTATATATTTTCAATTAGATAAGAGGGGGTGTTATGTCAGGCCTTGAAGGGTATAATTTCTAAAAAACAACCCTAAGTAAGTAAGTACTAATTTTTGCTAGCCTATACCACCTATCTACGAGTATCTACCACCTACAATATCCATACATAATACTAGTCTCAATGTCGAAGATTACTTAGTTCTGAAACTAAATAAAATTTATGTTTAATTCATCTAAATTTCTTCATATTTCATTATGAAAAGGATAAAAAAATAGTTTAGTCATGTCAAATTAGTAAGCGCCTGACGTAAATTGATGTTTTCTTAGTCGTCATGTGTATAAGCAGGTCGTATTTGTCTATGAAATATCTTAATTTGACAGGACTAAACTAATATTCATATTATGTAAGAAAAATTGCACTGAACTAAAATAATTTTAGTTTAGTTTGTGAACAGAAGAATCGGCGCCAATATTGGACTTGTTTCTAGTATCAACGACAGCAGGTCAAGCTACCCGAATGTGACAAATATTCCCAATTAACTTAAGCCTTAATACTTTAGCGATAAAGTTGAAAAATAAATTTGAGGATGTGCTGTCGTCTGTACTTAATCGTGGCGTCTAGCTTGTAGGCAATGTTGAAGCAATAAGGGTCAAAGGTTTCAGGCAATCTGGTATTTTAGATGCAAGTTTGTAACATAAATCATAAGATGCAATTCCCCATTCACAGATGCTTGCAGTTTATACATATACATATATTATGGCCCTAAGACTTATTAGAATAGACTTCTAGGTATGTTCGCTTAGATCGTAAGTCTCGTAGCCTACTGAACTATTGTGTGAGTTCTTGTCTAGATTAATAGCAGTTCTATTAGATTTTAAACGATTTAATGATTAAGTAACGATTGATTAGGGCTCTCATTAAGTTTTAATCTAAAAGGTCTGATCAATTGCCGTGCACCTGTATTGGAGATTTACCTGAGCTTCAGAAATTTAAGTGTCGTAATCTCGAACTTGCATTTTATTAACGATTTACATTTATCGTAGTTGGAAGATATGTATAGGTATTAGGTTACCGATGTTGGTTGTAGATAGGCGTTACAATAGCGACAAGTTTTTTTTTGTTGTGACAGAATCAATCAGTTAGCTTCCAGTCTAACCAGAACTTAGTAAGACTGGTTGTCAGAGTTTCAGGTTTCTGACGTAGTACAAACCTACAAGAAACACCTTACTTAAATCATTTATCAGTAGGTACTAATAATCCATCAGTGACACTCTGAAACAACGGTTTAACGTGTTTACCAAGACACGGAGAGGTCTTGGTATGTAGAGATGGTTACCATCCACTACCAGCCGCGGCAAGCGTAGCTTTACTTGCTCGATCGAGCCGTGCGTCTATTAGTTAAAACCCCCTCTTTTATGTACATATATTTTAATATCTATACTTAATATATCGGTGTCTCGTCGAATCCAGCTAGGCTGGGCAGCGTTCGGGAAGCTACGATACATCTTTTCGGCGTCCAAGATACCACAGTGTCTCAAGACTAAAGTCTTTGACCAGTGTGTGTTGCCAGTAATGACTTACAGAACTGAAACGTGGTCGCTCACAATGGGCCTCATACGAAGGCTCAGAGTCACACAAAGGGCAACGGAAAGAGCTATGCTCGGAGTTTCTCTGCGTGATCGAATCAGAAATGAGGAGATCCGCAGAAGAACCAAATTCACCGACATAGCTCTGCGAGTCGATAAACTTAAGTGGCAGTGGGCAGGGAAAATTGCTCGTAGAAGCAATGGCCGATGGGGCAGTAAGGTTCTGGAGTAGCGGCCACGTACTGGAAGACGCAGCGTAGGGAGGCCCCCAACAAGGTGAACCGATGATGAAGGTCGCGGGAAGCCGATGGATGCGGGCAGCACAAGACAGGTCAGCATGTAAAGCCTTGGAAGAGGCCTTTGTCCAGCAGTGGACATCCATAGGCTGAAGAAGAAGACTTAATATATAAAACTGAAGAGTTTATTTGTTTGAACGCGCTAATCTCAGGAACTACTGATCCGATTTGTAAAAATCTTTTCGCGTTGGATAGCCCATCGATCCAGGAATGTTTTAGGGATTAAAACATTTAGGCTATATAACATCACGCTGCGACCAATAGGAGCAGAGCGAAACTAAAATTTAAAATTTACATATGCTGTATATTTTGGGGTTAAAATAAAATGTTCAAATAACTAACTCCACGGGAACGAGTCTTCGAGTGAAGACCGCGTCTCGGCAAACGTAGCGTAGGACGCCCTTGGGCGAGATGGAGCGACGATATCAAAAATCATCGCTTGTTGGCGTGCCATGGAGGAGGCCTATGTCCAGCAGTGGACGAGTAGAGGCTGATGATGATGATGATGACGCGAACGAAGTCGCGTGCAGCCACTAGTATGTTATAATGATAAAGAATAGAATATAATGATAATAATGGTAAAGAAGGAACCTATCTAAACAAATGGTATACAGTTCAGGAAGCCAACCAAATGTGAATAAACTGTGAAGTTTGTGGTTAACACAAAGAGGCAAACAGGCTTAAAAATCAACATCAATATGTTTGTAAACGCGTGTGAAAGGCCATGACCACAGTAACAGTGAAGAATGCGCGTATTGTAATCTTTTGAAGCTCATACTAATGACTCTTATGTTCAATGCATTATTTGATCAGAAATTCAGAAGTACACAAATGAAAGGACGATTGCAAGTAACAAACGTTAATTACTAATGAACTCAATTGTGTTTCACTTTATCAGTTTTATATACTGTATATAAAACTGATAAAGTCCTCCCCCGAGGCTTTCATTCCATTGGGGGGTTTGCCATAATCCCACCTGCAGGCGGGTTGGGGATCGCAGTAATTTGTTATTCCACAGGAGAAGCGCTGCTGCCCGCTTCCCTGGTGAGAGTTTCCTTAGTCGCCTCTTACGACACCCACATTAAGATTATCTTTAGGAGAAATAAGTGAAACTGATTTGCGTGTGACTAATTAGCAAAATATGACTAGGGTAATTCCGGGATAGATGGCCGTACGGGAGAGTTGGCCACTGCCTAAAAATTGTACAAAGAATCGCTAGATGGCATAACTGTGTACTAAGTTTGCTTGCCGAGGTGCGTAAGAACAACCGTACGCCAAAAGATCTTCCAAAAATAAATTAAAATGTGAGTAAAATCTTAATGTTTGATTTGACTAATGCTAATTCTTTTTTTAGAGTTTATGTACGAAGTTGTGGTCATATTAGTTTTCAAAAATAACATGTTTTTTTTATTATTTTTACCAGATAATTAACCGGGCTACATTATAACCTCAAAACTACGGCATGGTTTGGCACTTTTTTTACGTGGATGGCATGGCCATCTCTCCCGGATGATTAGGAGAGATGGCCTCAGTTTGTCAGTGTCAGATGGCCGTATGATTGTAGGGGATAAATTTTAATATTTTTTTTTTTGTTTTCGTTATTTTCTGTCTCCGATTCCTGAAAGGTTAGAAGAGGTACGCAAACGAGCGAAGCATGTTGGCAAAGTTCTCATTTCTGAGACACATATTCATGAAAGAAAGTCTAAAAAAGAGGCTTAACTGTTCAAGGAACAAAAAAAGATTAAGAAGGAACAAGAAAGTAAGAAAAAAATACAAATAAAGGAAAATATCAAGACTAAGAAAGTAAAAAAGACTGCTGATAGCACTAAGATGGCTGACAACACAAAAAATAAATTACCTCTTAAAAGAAAATCGACTAGGAAAATATCTCAAAAAAGCAGCGATGAGGAAGAAGAAGAGAGTTTTAAATCATAGAGATGAAGAGAGCGATATGAAAGAAGAAGACAATTGTGTAGACTGTGGAGAAAATTATTACCAAACACAGCTAATCGAAGATTGGATTCAATGTGCCATTTGTTTTTTTTGGGTACGTGAGAATTGCACAGAATTTGATACCATGTGCTCTAAATGCGGTGGATGCAAAAAAAGTGAAATGGCACAAAATAAAGCTGTGTTACAAATAAAAAAGTGAGATGTAGTACTGGCCATCTTACCCGTCCTACTATGGCCATCTCACCCTTAGTATCCGGGAGAGATGGCCAGAGCTGTTTTTTTTTTCAAAGTTAGTTTTAAGGTTGATCTCTTTAAAAAATATCAATATCATATGTCACTTCTATAAGTTGAATGTTCAGAGTTTAATTAAAAGTACTGATTATCATTATGCATATTGTAGTTTAATTTTTAGTGGGCTTCAAAAAAACTATGGCCATCTATCCCGGCTTTACCCTATATATTTTTGTTTTTCAAAATATATCGAGAAAGTAACTTGTTCACGTCCTCGGCGGTTTGGTGGTTCAATGAAACTTTTTTTTTGATTATTGTAAAAACACGTATCTTGTTTTAATTCTAAGGTAAACTTTTTAATTAATTGATTGTACACACTGCACTTTTTTGTAGTGTGGCACTAGTTTGTGTCAATTTCAAATAAAAATAGATATTCTTTGAAAATTTTATTTCACAATAATGGCGGATATCGCCAATGACAATCGAAAAAGACGACCGCGTGAACCGTCTACGAGGGAGGTTTGAGGCAAAGCCATGATGTTGCCACTATGCTACGATATTTCAATGTTCTTTATGAATTATTTACTGAATGCACTTTTACTACACAAATAACGCGATTTTATTTAGTAAACGCCACTATACATAATTTATAAGTCCAATGAAAAATAAGCGTGACACTCATCTTAGCTTTCCCCCACACTGCTCTTGTAATTATATTTTAATTCTGTGTTATACGGCCCACTGTATGTTTTTTGTGTTCATTGTACTTTGATCGATATATGTTTTTGGTTTCCAATGATTTATACAGTATGTTAAGAAAACCCTGTCCGACCCGTGAAGGTGTTGTTAGGTATCGATAACTGATTCTACTAATGCATACAAAACCGGGCTAAACTTAAAAAAAAACCCCTAAAAAAATAAATATCCCCTAAAAAAAAACCCCTAAAACAAAAAGAGGTAACTTAATAAATGCGCGATAACCACCCTCGGGCGGCAGGCATGCGGCACGTGGTCGCATCGCTCTTCGCTCATAATAATACCGGTGTTGTCACTTTTTAAAAATTACCAAATTTCGGGGAAATTGGAATTAATTCGCGGGAAAAAAAGATTATTTCAAAATTCATTTGTATTGGTACTATGATGAATACGTAAAATTTTATATTATATATGGTCATGTGTTTACCTAACCTTTATTATCCTTATGGGTCGGACAGGGTTTTCTTAACATACTGTATACATTATCTTGTTCTAATTATTATACAATCCATAATAAACTCTAAAACTACTTACAACAAATTATATAATCTAATACTCATACATATATAAAATGAAGATTATAAGATGTGTACAAGATTTATAAATATGTAAAGCTACATATCTACAACTCGGTTAAACGATTAATTCGTGTCAATTAACTTATAACAATGAATATAATCGTTCGATTTTTCGTTACAAAAGTATTGAAACCATATGATTTTGATATTAAAATGTTTCTTTGTCCGGTTTTGATGCCAAGAAGTAAAGTTCAAAAAATAAACTAAACTTATACTTGTGCCAAGCTCGATAAAGAATAGAGGTAATTTAGGGTTATCAAAACTCATGTTTACAAATCTCCTACAATTTACATGATTATCAACTTTTACATGTTTACTATTTATTATCAATTCCTATTGCAGCATAATTCAATAGAATAACTAAAATAACATGCATATATTAACGAGCTATTTCGAAAAACCATTAAAAAGTCGACATTAATTTTATGTGATAACCCTCCAAAAAAATAAACTTGGATGAAATTCAGATATTAAACACATTTTGTGGATTTCAGTCAATGAGTAAAGTTGAGGCATTTGTCAATACAATTTTGCGTACTTCAACTACTTTTCAAATCAACTGCATAACACATGCATCATAATACTTTCAAGCATGGACTTAGATAATATTCAAAAATTTAACCTATGAGGAAATTAGCTTACATGTGTGTCATATTTCAGTCAAATCTGTTAAGCGTTCTATACAAATCATAAATATCTAAACATAAATAAACTGTTTACGTTAGTAGGAAGTAGTTGACAGCCTCCGTGGCGTAACGGTAGCGAACGCGGCCGCTGCGCAAGGAGGCGCCGGTTCTATCCCCGCGCAGTGCAAATATTTGTATGCATGAATATGAATATTTGCATTGGTCTGGTCGTGCCTCGGAAAGCACGTCAAGCCGTTGGTCCCGGTTGCCATACGAACATCTAGTGGCAGTCGTTACGGGTTGTTGGAGCCCTCAAAAGTCCAACAATTGGTCTAGCTGCAATGCTTCGATATCGCGTGGAGGTCTGGGCACGCTACAATAGCGGCGGTAAGTCCCCTCTTTGAGGAGTGGCTAGAGGCGTGGCGCCTCCACGGCGCCCTCACCTTCCGCCTGACGCAGGTCCTCACCGGACACGGTGGTTTCGGGAGGTTCCTGTTCCGTATTAGTCGGCAGGAAACGCCAGGGTGTCACCATTGTGTGGATCGCCCTGAGGATACGGTGGAGCATACGGTGGAGGTCTGCCCGGCTTGGGTAGAGCACCGCCGTGTCCTCGTAGCGGCGATCGGCGGCAATCTCTCGCGTCTGACCCTGGTCCAGGCCATGATCCGGAGCAAGAGTGCATGGCAGGCCGTCACCTCCTTCTACGAAGCAGTGATGCTGGCAAAGGAGGAGGCGGAGCGCGTGAGGCAACGGGAATCCCAGCGTCCTCACGCCACTAGCCGCCTCAAAGAGATGTCAGCACATCGTGACGGGGTCCACGAAGACCGATGCCTCCTGGGTCAGGGTTGCGGGTTGGTTAAACAAGAAACCGCGGCCCTGGCCGTCGCACAGGCCAGTGAAGAAACACGGGTGGGTTTTAGTCAGTAAAAGTCTGACACACCCTTCCGCTCCGCCCAGAGCGGGAGAAGTCATTTGATGATTTCCCATCCCAACAAAAAAAAAAAAGGGTTGTGGAGGTCAGACGGCAGTCGCTTCACGGAAAATGTCGAAGTTTCGCCTAAATTAGCAGTTAGACTGGTAAAGCGGACCCCAGACTCCAGAGCTGGAAAAAGGCTTTGGATGCGACTGGGGTTAACGCTAAGATGATGATGATGATGACATTAGTAGTATTATTAGTAGGATTATTACTTGTATGAAAAATCTTCTATCAAGAAAAGGTTGCTTACGTATTCCTTTTAGGTGAAAACAAGTCATTGCCTAACATGGGTTTGTTTACCTGTATTCTTTATCGAATTTAGCCCAAATATAAGTTAAGTGCTTCTAGTTCTTTCTATTTAATTAGCGCAAGGATAGAAGATGCATTTTAGTTTAGTGCTGCATACTTAGAGCATGCAGCTGATATACATGCAGTTGGCTGATGTGATCCACATAGTCTTCTATTATACTCGTTTTGGATCGCAGTGTGGTTTTTTGAACATGACATATATATGTTTTTACACACAAAATGCTGCCTCTCATCGCTATTTGGCAAACTCAAAACTCTTTTTATCTAGTATATAACGGTAGGTATATGTACCGGTTTCGAATTTTATAATCTTTCTGTGATGAAAATGAAAATTATGATGTAAAAGTGTTGGAAAATTATTAAGTCTCCGAAGTATATTAAACAAAGAAAAAGGACTAAGTCATTATCATTAGTTTTTGAAGTCTGGGGTCAGCTTTACCAGTCTAACTGCTGATTGTGGCTAAACTTCGATATTTTCCGTGAAGCGACCGCCGTCTGACCTCCACAACCCGAAAGGGATATCATAGCATTGCAGTTAGAAAAAGGACTAAGTAAGTAGTTTTAAATAAAAAGTTATAGGTACCTACTCTCCAGTCGCTTATGACTTGATCATCGCATCAATTAAGTTTCCAATTATACTACAAATTGATGTTACTACAATACTTTACACTTTATTTATACATATATACGCTGACCCAAATATTTGCTACTGGATACTCACTATGTATATATTTTCCGAAGAAAACCTTGAATATGACGAAATAATAGACGAATATAAATCGTTAACAATAGCTAATTGACATTTAGGAAAACATAATTAATGAATTATATTTTTAGTATATTTCTTTAAATAATGTTATTTATTTATCATTTGTTATTCTTTGAAGGGTACGTGTACATTATGTAAATAATGTTCTAAGTTTTGCAACACTCGCTGTGATTTATGGGTCTGTTTTTGTTTTTGGGTAGACTTGTGAACATTTTAGAATATTTGTATTCAATTAGTTGGTAGTGTCGGACCCTGCTATCAATTACAAGCAAAAGAACCTCGACTACAGCTACCAGGTGGAGCGTTTATTAGTTTTTGTAACTTATTAAGTCAGTTATACACACTTACTGAATTATTCTGCGAAAATATTTGTATAAAATTAGTTAGCAGTGTTGTCCCCTGCTATCAATTACAAGCAAAATAACTATACTATCTTACCTTAATCTTACCATGATAACTTAGGTAAAATGGGCTGTACCTATATAGAGTCAATCCCTTAGCATTAATTGGAACGACAGCTCACTCCACGCCCATATCACCAAAGTTTTCACAATGAGATGGGCTCTCCCAGACTGTCCACCGTTTTCCACATCCAATCTGTCCCAACTACCCTATTTAGGTAATCAGTCAGTCTAGCTGGTGGATGTCCCAGACGTCCTATGCTATCCGATATGCGGTTGTCCATTTGCCGGCCATAGATCGTTTAACAGATTTGGCCACACTGTTGCCACTTCAGTTTACTTACTCTGCAAGTTAATTATATCGATAACTCAGATTCTTCTCGCTAAACAATCTCAGACCGTGTTAAGTAATTAAGAATAGCTCCATTTAAAAAGTAAGATATTTTCAACAGAAATTCTATCTGCCGCCGCGACACACTGGAATTCAAATTCTGCTTACATAACATTAAGTCTTTATTTCATACCATCCTCAATTGTCTATGGACTATGAGCACGTAAATGCAGTTGGAATAAATTTAAGATACGAGATGGTGTGATAACACCTTTTGTAACAACATTGGAAGATCACTACGTTATTACAGAGACATTTGAATGAAGCCAGCATCCGTTTTCCCATAGTACTTATCTTAAATCCGACAATTATGGTCATAGAGATTACTTAGAACTGAGGAACAATATTAATAATACAAGGTTTTGAGAACACAATGGCAGTCGCTATTGTAATCTTTGGTTACGTATGTTATGTACACATTAAGGTATGTTAATTTTACACAATAACGCATTTTGAGATATCTATAACTCGTAGTTTTAGCAAGTTTTAGGATGTGGCGCATTGACTTGCTACAAGACTCAAGATGGTCGCAGTTTAGTATTTTTAAAATAGTGTTACGAATGCACCTTATGTCGAGGGCATAAGGTTCAATATCGCGTGACATGCAGTGCGTGACTTTTAAGCATTATAACTCGAGACCTAGACATTGTCTAGGTGTAATATAAAAACGCATTCCTAGACTTAAGGTGGTCTATCGAATGGTACAGGTTTCATCAATTTTGTCAACCAAGTGACGACATCGAAATTTCTAGAAGCCCGTTTCCGGGAATTACCGTAGGTACCTAGTGAATGTACTCGAAGTTATGCGCTATTATTATTACGTCTAGACGATTCTGGAATGTTCGATCAGCTGGCCTATATATAGCGACGTGACGCCGACGCCGAGTCAGTCTGCACTTGACTACCGAGACGAAACAGCGATACTTAAGAAGCGATCTTTGAGAATACCTACTGCGACAACTGTAACGAGAACTGTGAGTACTACGTGAAGTAACATCTGTAGTGTTATTGCGTGTCTACAATACGGACTTCGTGGACGTAAGTGAAGACTTCGGTGCAACATCAGGAACATTCTACTTGTCATTGCCTACAATCGACTGTACCTTCGTTGCCAATAAACTTCGTAACCCTTAACCGGTATTTTAGTACCCCTAGCCCGTAACAATAGGATAATTATTTGAATTTCACAAAAAGAGGCGCAACCATATTAAACTGCCAATTCCCGTCATTGTTTCCCAAAAAAACCATTGCAGAATTGGCACGGCTGGCGCAGTGATTAAGCTATTCTATATATACTGCTGCGCGGCGTGTCGCGGGTTGGATTCCCGCACGGAACAAATATTTGTATGGCCTACAACTCAAGTAGTTGTTCCGGGTCTGGTTGTTTATGTATATGAGTTTTAATGTTTGTAAACGCACCCACGATACAGGCGAAATTCCTAGAGTGGGACAATGTTTTAAAAAAATAGAGGTTTGATTAAATACATGTCTAAAAATGTGTAGAACGAATCAATACAAATTAGGGTTAATGGTCTAATAGGTAGGACTTTACTCATGTGGTACCCGATCCACGTAACGTGGTGTTACGTGGATCGGGTACCACATGAGTGAAGTATAAAGTAGTAAGTCCATAATTTAATTAAATCAAGATCCCCGTTCAAAGCCCTCAACCAACCATTATGAAGAATGTTCCCAAAGATATAAGAACTTCAATAAATCATTTGAACATAATTTCGGTGCGCGGCAAACAAAGAGGAGAAAGCTGCGCGCACGCATGGTGACCGCAACTCCGGACGGGACGGTTGTATGAGTAAGTGAACTATGACAAAATTAAAAATACGTTATTTTAATGAACATATTTAAATTAAACATAAAGTAATTATTTGCCTAATTTGCAATTGCACAAATTTATAACTTTTCCATAGCGCTGATTACTCCGAAATCAATTAAATGGTCATTTAAAAAAGTTGATATTAGTTTAACATGAAATAGGATAGGTGAGTGCGTGAGTGTGTAGCAGAATAGCAATATATGACCCAATATATTGTGTAATAGTGTTCATAATCTCAACATAGTTTACACTCCATCACCACTGAATTAGTCTTTTTCACTTAAGTGATATTCTACTTTGGTAAGTATGTTTGTTGTCCTATAAAAACTTAGGCACGGAATTACTAAGTGTACATATAGCTGCGAATTATCACAAAGCAATAAATACATTATTTGAAAATAATTTGATAGTTTAATTTACTCCTAATATTCAATGGGGTAGGTAATACGAGGTAACAATAACTTTAAAGAAATGGTTAACGTATTATTAATTGACTTGCGCATGTTGAATGAACACGTCTTGCGCTGACGCAATGCACCTACAACACTTTTCACTGGATTACAGCATATTATACAAACGACATTGAGACCGACTGACCGCGTTCTTATGGTGCGAGTATTTCACTCGGTATCAATACGGGATGATCTGGAAAATGCATTAGAATGAGGTTTTTTTTTGTCTTTTTTTGCTGATAGGTATTTTCCTTGGGAATCCGAATGCTTGGAGACGGGTTTAAGATCAACTTCAGACAATCATAATTCATACTGAGGTAATGATTGATTAATCATTGAGACATATCAATAGTATAAAGCACTAGTTACTAAGTATTCTATCTTGTCATCACTTCAGCCAAAAAATCCAAGCATCCACATCTGGATACATGCTTCAAGCAAGCACCGCCACATTGTTCTCCATTGTAACCTCGCATTGTTCTAGGAATTCTATGTGGTGTTTATCAGGATTGTTTTTTTTTTTTTTCAGTAGCCATCCGGTGTACGCCCAATTGACGTCTGTTTACTTCAAAGGCTTAACCAGAGGTGTTCCGTGTTATAGATGGTGAACAACACGGAACATAAACTTATCTGAAGAAATGTGATATATATACATAGTTACTATAGATTTACTCGGTGGTAGGCCATAACATCAGCCGCCGGCAGAAGTTACCACCCACCAGACAAAGTCTTGCCGCCAAGCGATTTGTCGTGTTCCGGCATGATGTCTGGTGAAGCCGTACGGAGGACGGGTCTGAGCAGTTGTGTTGCGATGTGTGCCGAGTACGATGCGGCCTAATGTTGTTGTGTTGGGAGTTTGGTCGTGGAGGGTCTTCACATCAATCTCCCTTTGGCGCAGCATCGTTGGTCGTGTTGTTGGGTTTAACATTGCATCACCTCGCTCAACTGCCGTCTTCCTTCGTATTCGCTCGGTTTTTCTGAGTGAATAGGCTCTTAATAAACTAGCACGCTTTACCATCAACGATCGCATCACTGCTTAGCATCAGGCGGGATTGCGGTCAAGCGCTAGTTTATAATTATTAAAAAAAAAAAAAAAAAAAAAAAAAACCTACAATCCTGTCTATGCCTGTACAGAATACTGGCATGGTGTTGATTTAGGTATTTTCTCTGTCTATCAATTACTGATTTTATACCGTTATGAATGAGGAATTTGATGAGCTCATTGTTTAGAAGATTCAATATACCTTTTTGCAATCAAGATTACAAAAGAAATCAATGGCCTGTCTAACTGATTTGACAGCTACCTCTTAAGTGGCGTTTCGATACATCTTAAGAAGTTGATTTGATTGATAATCGTCAATTTATTATTTACAAAGAATTTCATATAAAAAAATACGATTACTGTACGATTTAAAACTAGTATTTGAAGCGTGCTAAAACTCTAGCGTTCTTAGTCAAAGTGAGAAAGACATAGGTACATCAGAAACTTTTGTCTACAAACCTTTTAGGTGAGGTAGTAATCCTAGACTAGCCAATGCTAAATATTATTTTAAGCTGCTTAAGGTGTCAGAGAAAGCTATTTATTTTACTCCAACATTTCGTAATTCATGACATTTACTTCGCAAGAAAACAAGTCATTCCCTGAACATTAGGCATTGCCATACAGTCTACGTGCTACAAATAAATATGTAAAATAAATAAATGTTTTACAGCTCTGTAATTTATTTACAGCTCTTTAATTTAAATCCAACGGCTATCGGACAGTAACCTTATTTTCTGAACTAAAAGTTTGTTAAAACACTGACTGATTAGCTGAAACTATTGCAATGCAATGCAATGGCAAATACTTAAAATTGTGTCCTAATCACAATAGTTTAATAAAAACGTAAAAATTAACTGCAGCCAAGATCACATTGTGAAATCCTTGCATTGGGGTCACAATTTTAAATCCAATTCCTTCTGTAACATATTACTCTGTCAGACATGGCCATACCGAAAGTGATAAGTGACATGCAGTGACCCGCGTTTAGACTGTACAGTATCCAGGTCACGTTTCATAACAGCAGTAAACTAACGCACTCGATGTGGTACAAGGAAGGGTCAGCTCTTTGTAGACTCAGTGTAAGGTTGAGAAAGGCTCTACTGCAGAATTTGCAACAAACATCTGTATATATAACTTTTATTGAATATACATAGGTCGAGAATCAGCAGTTGCAATATAAAAATTACACGAGACAGCCCCACAAATTGTCCTGTTGCTTTAGCTGGGAGTAAGAAGTAGCGCCACGGGTCTTTGGGGTTGGCCAAACATTCAAGAAGTAGTCTAAAGACTAAACTTATTAATGGGCCAAATTCTATAAAGAATAGAGGTAAACAAATCGTTGCTAGGCAACGACATGTTTACACGTAAAAGAGAGATGTTAACAACATTTTCTAGATAGATGATTTTCATACGTGTAATAATCCTACTTTCCAAAAGTAAGCAGTTTATTTATGTTTAGATATTTATGAATTGCATAGAACGCTTAACCGATTTTGGATGAAATGTGACATACATGTAAGGGTCAAAATCAGAGAGGTCGGCATTTTGGGTTTTGAAATATCTGAGAAATTAAGTTTTCTTTATAAGAAAATTAACATGTGGAATATGTTGTGTCATTTGTTATGAACCTTTCCTGTAAAGAGGCACGCACACAAATCTATATTTTAGGAATTATACCTGTTAATAATAAAAATGACAGGGCCTTAAATCATTTCGGGAACACTTTTAAATATTTTTTAAATAATAATATAACCAACGTTTTTAATAATCACCGTCATGAAATTATAATTAACCTGTCCCTCTACCAGTAAATGCTGTCATTTTGTATATTTTTATAATAAAAAGACTCATTTTTTATATTACTCTCCCTAGATTTTCAATTAGTGTAAATTTCGTTTCAAAATTTTAATTTATTGTATACATTTGTGCAATACGTTATCAATTAATGATATAAATACAAATGTTGAAAGGTCATTTTAGGATATGTTTGCAAGATTTAACTATAGCCCTACTCATTAGTGAAAAATCTGCCATTTTTGCGATGTTCCCGAAAATGATGGGAGTGTTCCCAAAATGACAATGAAGTTCCCTAAATGACGTTGATGTTCCCTAAATGACTGCAACGTTTGGTTTTTGCATTATGTTGTAGATGAAAATAATAAATACCTTTAAGTATTAAACCTTTATTTGTACTTAAAGAATGAACAACATGAGTATCAAAATTTAAACTTAATCTAACAATAAACTTTTAGTTTCAGTTAACAAATATTATATATTAGGAACAAATAGTAATTGCACTCTACAAGTATCATTAAGATTTCTTGCATTAATGCTTAAAATTAAATAAATCAAATGTAGTTTTAAAACAAACAGTCTTATGAATTCGAAACATTATTCAAGCTTATTCATATTAATTACAAAATAATTTGAGTATCAAAGTTTGAACTTAAAGTCTAGCAATAACTTACTTTTCAAAAATATCCATATTCTCATCAAAACAATAAAAGCCACGACTACCTATTTTCTGCAATTTCGGGGTGGGTAAAATTTTAATAACTTGTTCACAGGGGACATATACAACATCATTTTGTTCAAGTTTAAACATCTTTGCTGAGTTCCGCTGGCAACGAAGAAAGGTGACCTTTATTTCGCCATCTTCATCAACTGAGGTCTCAGCAACAGCGACGTATCTGTATTCATTTTTTTTATTTTCAGTGGGTACATTTACTAGCAAAAATGTCTTTGCACGTATCATGTTGGGGTGGAAGTTCTCTTTATCATTTCCATACGATGTACCAGCACAATTATCGTCACTCTTTCCATGAAGTCGATCTGAAACCTTTTGAAGATTTTCATCATCTGAACTGTCTGATCCGTATACAGCGTCGTAAATACTCTTCCTACTCATGTGAAGATAATTCAGAAACTTATCATTCTTTTCTATGTCTAAATCTAACATTTCTGGCACTGGACTTTCTTTATCTCTATCTTCGACTGAAAATGCCTGTAGTTTAATTTCTCGCAACAATTTTGAGAACTGATACAGTAGTATGATGACATCAGAAGTTTTCTGCCAGACAATCTTAGTTACATTCATGATTCCTGGGATTGCATCTATCTTTTCAGGTATTATGGTTTTGATTGCAACTATATCATCGTTAGTGACTTCATGGAGGGAAACAGATGTATTGTTTAGTAAACGGACAAAATCTGCAGCTGTATTTACATCGTTTCCTCGTAATACTTGATCATCCGCAGTTTTCTTTAGCACTCCTCCCACACCATCCATTGGACCTTTACCATGACCTGGTTCACTGAATGTCCACGTTGAAGCAGTTATTTGCGGAAATTGTTCTATTAAGGTTTTAATCCATAAGTAAATGTTAGTCCGGTTTCGATACTGGGACGTGGGTCCATCTGAAAACACGTGAAGGGTAGTTACGTGTGGCCTGACACTCAATATTTTCTGCAGCGCTGATTTCAAGTGACCCCATACATCATGAGCTTGATGGTCTAGATTATCACTCACAGTGGCGAACGAAATAGTTTCTAGAGAGGTATTATTTCTGGCATAAAAAACCCCCGTGTGAATTGATAATTGACCTTTTGAAGCTCCGAATCTAATCGATTGAATCTCTTTCGCATATTTTGTCATATAATTTTCAGCAAAATCAATTTGAATCATTAACTCTGTTTCTTTTAATTTATCTTTTAGTTCTCTTTTGGCCTTCAAGTTTTCGCTGATTCCATAAAGATGTTTTTTCATTGAAAAAATATCATCAGCTATAGATATTTTAAAATCTTTGACTTTGCTTGTAACGGTAACTTTTTTAGTAAGTTTGACGAGTTTCTTCTCTCCTTTTATGATTCGCTCTTCTTTTGTTACTTGCCACTGGAAATATTCAATGGTATCTTCATTACTTCCTGATTCAATTTTAATCTCCTTGCATTCGTCGCACAAACCAAACATACAATCATAAGAAGTAATGTCACAGCTGTACGCTTTTATACATTCGGATGTGGATTTGTGCGGCAGCTCTCCTAGTCGGTTTAGTTTGCCCAGTTTGTATTCAAAATTTTCGTGCCTTACACAAAGACAAGTATCTCGATCCCTTTTTGTAGGTTGTACTACCCACTTAGGCTTCTCTCTCGAAAATGTCGAATAAGATACTCGAATTCCAGTGTCAGTACAAAATTGAGGATGCAATTTTTTTACAGAGTCTAAAAGCAACCGCTTTTGTTTATATCCCTTGAGGCAGTCTTTTTTACCAGGGCAAATTCTGCTGATATCATCCCGCTCAAAAAACTTATGAATTTCTCCACGAATCTCATTAGTGATTAAAAATGTTGGATGCTTCCGATTAGATATTAAAATGTTGTCATTATTTTTATTTTTACGCAGAAATTGGTCATATAATTTAAACGATGTTTTTTGATACAGTTGCCACTGACACTTTTTTGAAAAGCCTCTCGCTGTTTAGAATTTTTTGGTAGTTTTTTAACGGTGTCTTTTAGTTGAGTTGTCAAAACTTCGCCAAATAATAGACGTTTACGAATTTCAGGGGTAACAGAACATTCTCTTGTTAATTCATTAACTTTGCGAGTAGGCGTATCAGCATTCTTTTGGGATACTCTTTCCTCGCGTCTTCTGTTTCTCTGTACTTTTTTTCGCAACTTATCTATAATTCTTTGCATTTTCTGTATTTTATCTTTCTGTTTTTTAACAGTCCTGTAAGCCTGTGCTTTATCTTTTTTAACCAGTTTTCTTCCTGATCTCTTTCTTGACAAGCGATTATCGCTTTCTATCTCTTTTTCAGAATCTGGTGGGCTATTGCTTAAAATATTTTCCAACATCTTTTTTTTCTGTCTATACTTTTGAGAAATTTTTCTCCACGACTTTCTTTGTTTCCTCTTCTGTCTTTCAGTCATATCACTAACAGTCTTAACTTTATTTTCAGCCTTCTTCCTTTAGTAATATTCCCTATCTTTCAGTCTCTTCATCTCCCTTTGTTCAGGTGTCATTTTATCTAAAAACTTGCCTTTCCTTTCATTAGCCTTTTCGCGATGTTTTTTGTAAGCTATACTGTCCTGTTTTAATCGTTTTTTTGACTTCTTTTTATCTTCATTTTTATTTTCCATGTTACTATTACTAAGTGGTTACCTAAAACAAAAAAAATGCATTGTTATATGTATTTAAAAGCAAGAAAGCGTCATTTTGCCCGTTAATCGTCATTTCGAGAACGCCCGTCATATACGAGAACGTTCCCGAAATGACCGTTCCCTGAATGACTATCCGATGAATATTTTCATATCACGCTTCATGCCGCTATGTTAGATATTGGTTTTTGAGGTTAGGAACACGTGAACTGTAATATTTATAAGAATTTAGCAAAAAGTATGCAAATTATCGGAAGACTAATCACCAAACAGCGTTCCCGTAGTGATAGGGAATTAAAGTACGCTACCCACATACGAAATTAAAACGTACTTACCAATAAAATCAATTATTTTTTTCCAAAAACACGACACGCGTCTTGTCCTTTGACTAGTGAACTTCACACTGTTGCTCGCTAGCGCTACCTAGCGCGTTTTGTTTGAATTATATCGACCGATATCCATCGCGTTCACTGAATGATTTAATAAACGTCAGACAGCATTTGAATAGTCAAAATATGAAAAATATATATTTTAGCTATTTAATTTATACGTATATTCGTAACTTAATAATTTTCGAAGCTAATATATAAAAAAATACAATTTTAAGTCTTAATTGTAAACATTTTTGACTTGTCTCAACTATGAAACGTGGTATAAGGACGCGTTCCCGGAATGACTATTTAGGCCTTTTTAGTTTAAAATCTAATAAAATATTATCGTAAAAAAATAAATATGATAAGTGCCTTGTAATTATGCGCAGAAACTTCATTTGGAAACAAGTATTTTAGCCATACCACGTTATTTTATTAAGAAAATCTTTGTCAGAAGCATGATTCTCACCTCTCTGATTTTGACCCGTAAGCTAATTTCCTAATAGGTTAAATTTTTTATACATAAAGATACATAATTATACGTAGTCCATACTTTAAAGACTTAATATAATGCATGTGTTATATTGATTTGAAAAGTAGTTAAAATACGCAAAATTGTATTGAGAAATGTCTTGTTTTTTTTTTGTAGGGCTATCACGTAAAATTTATGCTGACGTTTTAATGGTTTTTCGAAATAACAAGTTAATATTGATGTTATTTTAGTGATTCTATTGACATATTCTGCAATAGGAATTGTTAATAAATAGTTAGGATGTAAAAGTCGATAATCATGTAAATAACAGGAGATTTGTAAAATGTGAGTTGTGATAACCCTAAATTGGTTTGTTTACCTCTATTCTTTATCGAGCTTGGCAGAAATATATGTAGCTAAGGTGTTCAAGTAGTAATCTGTTAACGGTGAACGCAGTACAGTACCAACACAGGAACAAATTGTAATAAAAATCCAAATTAAGTTGCACCTTAATTGAATAAAGTAATGAAGGCCCATTTATTCACGAAATTTTGAAAGCTCGAGACCATCCTCCAGTTCGGAGTCCCAATAAGGAGGAGTGACAGACTAGTACATGTAGGTAATAAGTTCAGAATTTGAAAAACTGGCTTGCGTGTTCAGGAATTGCGCTAGCTCTCGTTGGTCTAGTAATAGAAAAGCATAAGCAGCATCAACTCAAAGTAAAAAACTGCTACCAAACACGCTACCGCTGGACTAAAGCAAGCAACATCAATGACTGTTACAAAACGTTCTATCAACAAAACATACTAATTATCAACTTTACATGCAAAAATATCTAGCAATATTGTTGATCTGAATTCGCGACCGGATTCCATACAGACGTGTTGACAGCCGGCTGAGAAACAAACATAATCTAGGTGAAATGTAAGTATAAGAGGTTGCGACATTTTGGCCTTGCGATTAATTTCGGTGTCCGCGCATGTCGTTGCATCTGTCGATCGACTGTGAACGAAATCTTTCAAAAGATAAAGATTTGCGATGTTGTGTTTTGAATTTTGGATTCTATTCTAATATCTCTTCTTTAAAAACTAAATGGAAGTAAACTCGCAATATGCATCTAACATTATTCTGGCCATGGTAAAGGAAATCCTTAGACTATAAAAGAAGTTAAAGATAAATCTCCATAGTGTTGACAAGTTAGTTTCAAATCAAATCAATATTCGAGGGTTACTAACAAAACTGGATATATTTAGATGGTTCCGATTCTCTATTATTACAAAATTTTATAACATTATTTGTTGTTAAAAGACACGAGTTTAGGTTAACTCAAGCATAGCTCACGTTTGAAAACATAGGTCAACTTATTATAAATACAGGTGTAAAGTTCCACCTTACCCATCGAGTTTCAACAAACATCGCCAATGGTTGATGTTTTGATAACTAGCCTAGGAAAATGAGCAGTGAATCAGAAACAGTAATCGTATTCACAAAAATAATAGGTGTTTCCATAAAAAAATATTTTGATATTCCCAATGTGTTTTGAATTGGAAGGTATAGATAACGAAGACTGTGGAAATTGTCGTAATTTTTCTTCTAAAGTTAACGGAGCTTTGATGAATACCCTTGCGTTCCAAACGCCATTAAAATTAAATGTTCGACACTAGGTAATCTTTAGTGACCACTCTTAAAATAATCACGTCAATCAGGATCAGTTACCGTCTCAGATATCAACGAAACTGTATACCCACACTGTGTAGCCGAAGTTCGATGATAACCGTGGAAATATTTGGGAGACCAAAACCTTATTTGCATAATACAGTTAGAGTTTGAGGCGTGTGAACTTACAGATTCGCAGACATAACTTTTTATCAAAATGATCTTATTATTATTGACGATTTTGTTTATTATCCACAAAATCTTGTATTACAGTCAATTACGGCATTACTAAACAAATATACAGAGTGAAGTAAATTACTGTTATTATTATCTAAACTAAGAATTGCCAAAAGTACAGTGTGGGTGAGTGTGTAGGAGTGTGCATGAGGAGTTGCGAATGGTTGGTTGATTTTTTTTTTTCGAGAACTTGCCTAACTACTACGGTTGTACGAAGAAGGGCCTGCAGAGAACTGATTCACAGGACCTTATATGCAAGCAGTGTAATAACACTACATCGGAGCGTTATTCATTGTATATTTTTTCAAACGAACAAAATTCAGAAAAGATTTTATAGCCAAGTTTTATTTCAGTTCTAAAATAAACCGAATAAAGGAATGATTCGAAAGCATTCTTGAAGTCGTTGTTTGTACTTATCTGTCTGATGTCCCTTTAAGTTACTAGAATAAGAAGAAAAGAGAATATATTCTGGACGTGTATATGTGCGATCAAAACATTAATATTTTACTTCCATAGAGGGTGTCATCATGGAACATCGACGCGCAAATTGTAATCATAAATTCAACATATGATCCTACACAAACAGAAAAATCTGTTGTTTCATACAAAAGCCTGTTATACAATACCTACGCAGTGAAAATGTATAAAATAGCTATATAATATATTTCTTATCAACCAATGCATAGGGTATCGCATTACCCAGTAATTGGGTTGAGCAGGTCAGATACGCAGTAACTCAACATATAAAAGACTGATATAATATCCAGTTAGACTGGAGGTTCACCCCAACATTCTTATGAAAAGGCTAGGCAGACAATGAAACGACGCATCATTTTAGCGATGGTCCAGAATCATGTACATACATGTGCCTGCCAACCTATATACAAAGCCAGCCTGTGTTCAACGCAGGGGCGGGTGGCTAACCTTCAAACACTCCAAACTTATCTCCTGATTTCAAAACTATACAAGTTTAACGCTCGCTACCATTTTGGGATGCTATCATAATGTTAATAGGGTATTATTGCCAGATAATCTTTTCTACACGACGTTTTAATGGAGGATAAACAGTATTAGGAATAAGCCTTTAAGACGTGGTTTCGCCGATCTGGTTATACGGGTATTGAAGTCGGTTGGTTAGATTTGCTAACAACTACGATGTTTATGAAATAAATAACGCAGAGCTATTCAGGGCCCAAAATAGTACGTCCCTTGATTACCTAATATCTTTTAAAATAACAGTGTATAGATTTGATGAAGATGGTCTTTCGGCTGAAATGAAAACGTTGATAGTTTGTTGACGTCAACTACTGGTGGAAATAAAGTGCACTGCAAAGAAATTTAGACTCTAAAAGATGTTAAGGTTGGGTCCAAAATGCTTGATACTATAATCTAGTAAATATGTACTACATTAGCTATCAAACTAGGATATAAAATGGTTCTCGAATGGCTCGTCATTAGAAATCTTCGAATTAGTTATAATTAGTCTAACCGATTATAAATTACAAGGTTTCCGTCATGTATTAATACAAAACTACACTCGACCTTTTTTAAATTTAACTTAGTGTTGAAATACTGAATTTAAATTATTGAAATGCTTAATGTATTGTCGTATTTAATTATTTATCATGCATGATGAGCAACGTCATGTATTTTTTGATTAGCATTCATACATTTTAATTAGGCGAGTCGCAGATGATACCTAAGAATTTCGTGATACGAAGTGTTGAGAGGAGTTACGTAATTAACACCTAAAGGCTACAGTATCCGTTTAATCCTAGAAGCAGTAACATCTATATCTACACCATCAATAATACTTTTTTTTGTAATCTTCTTTAATTCAATAACCTAATTTTTGAAGAAGGCCTTCCGACATTTTTTTAATTATTTATTAAAACTTTATGCACAAACATTACACAATGGCGGACTTAATGCCTTAGGCATTTTCTACCAGTCTACCTTAAGGTGATGCAGAGACAAAACATGGTAGGCATCTCGCTAGAACGCTTAGAAGCCGAGCAAAAAATAATTAAAACCAAGAATGAACGCTAAGCGAAAACCTAGAGACAGCGCAGGCAGGTGATGCAATGCGACCGGGTCGAGGGAACAAGAAATTTGACGCGCACGAAGTTGCGGGCTGAAGCTAGTCAGATAGAAAATGAAGAGTGAATGAGACGGACCGGGTAACAGTCAGCTAGAAATATGATTTTCAATCCCATAGACCATTCCAATGGATAATCGGTATACTATAAAATAAAGTTCTAAATTCAAAATAAGCAACATCAAAACAAATGTTCATCAAATTGCAAATTATGCTTAACACCTACCTATTGCTCAAAACTGACCTTTGCCGCTAATCTTCTAACAAGGCATAATTATTGTTTCAATTTAGACAGGAAAAGTGATTCAGAACTGACAGTTACTACTTACGCCATTGAGTAATTCAACCGCAAACCTTTGGAAACTTCACGACTCTCCGTCACGGACGTTAACGAGCATTTTATAGACATTAAAATGTACTTGGGAATCTAAACAACTTGCTAAAGCCTTGGCTAATGATGGACAACCAAAGAAAAGTGACCCTTTAAACCAAACTGACAAACAAAATGGAGACGAAACTGTACCAAACAGATGATGGATCAACTTTTATTTTAAACTACTTAGTTAATGGGATCGAAACTGATGAAGCAATTAAATCAAATGTGTAATCAGTTGGTAGCTGTTTGAAAAGTACTACGCCGGAATGCAATAGACGATTCTGATGACCATGCTTTTATGTTGTGTGCTTTATGGCTTTAATAATCGTACAATAATGACCCAATGGCAATGTCCCCGGCTTACGAGTTGCAAGTTAAGTTCTGGATTCAAACCTTCACAGTCGCTTTTCTTTAAGTAAATCATTTTATCATCACTGCTCTCAAAATATTAAAGGAAAACCTTGTGAGGAAACCGACATGTCCTTAAAACAGAAAAATTCAAAATATTAGACTTTTTTTTTTAATTAAAATCTAGCGCTTTACCGCAATCCCGCCTGATGGTAAGCAGTGATGCGATCGTTGATGGTAAAGCGCGGTAGTTTATTAAAAGTGAATAGGTCACTCAGAAAAACTGAGCGAATAGGAAGGAAGACGGCAGTTGAGCGAGGTGATGCAATGTTAAACCCAATAACACGACCAACGATGCTGCGCCAAAGGGAGATTGATCTGAAGATCCTCCACGACCAAACTCCCAACACAACAACATTAGGCGCATCGTACCCGGCACACATCGCAACACAACTGCTCAGACCCGTCCTCCGTACGGATTCACCAGACATCATGCCGGAACACGACAAATCGCTTGGCGGCAAGGCTTTGTCTGGTGGGTGGTAACTTCAGCCGGCGGCGGTCGATGTTATGGCCTACCACCGAGAAACCAATACTGGGTCTACGAGATCGGTTATAGTCTAATAAATATATAAATAATCAGGATCTCTATGAGAGGAAACAGTGTCCCAGCAGTATGAGTAATGGCTGGTGATTCTTCTCAACTACCAATGTTTGAAATTACGTGACAAAAACATTACTTCTTTATAAAGAAGTCCTCATTATCATTATAGGAATTTCCTAATTCAATAATGTAGCCATAACATGTACAATTGTATGTATGTACGTCGTGATTTTGAACGTGAAACTTTTTCCAATAAAAACCTAATGTTCAAGTTTCTAACACCAATGCTTTAATGTAAACATTTTCGAATCAATCAATGTAATTAGCAACTTAGATTAGAATGATGCCTGACCGACTAAGCATTTCTGTGTTATTTTTGGAGAAATGTAACCATCATCATTTCTTTTTCCGGTCGTGGTCTAAGGCAAGACTAATTTCACAAAAAACTATGTATAAAAAGAGGTACATATTCCATTGTTCTTTAATAAAAAGTTACCGTGTGAATTTGACCTTAAAGTTCTGTGAATGTCAGTTCTATTACCGTTATTTTAACTTTTAAACGGGTCCCAACCGGATAATTGCGTAACGCACTATCAGTAGTAGGTTTCATTTTGACATTTTAACAACATTCATTGCGTTATTTACGTAGTTGAGACGACATATTTTTCGAATATACTGAGCAATGGAATAGCAATAGGTACAAAAAAATGATTCTATTTAGTCCATCGTCCAGATAATCCATACTAATATTATAAATGTGAAAGTGTGTTTGTTTGTTTGTTTGTCCTTCCTTCACGTCGTAGCTAAGCAATCAATCGACCTGATTTTTGGCATACAGTTAGTTGAAAAGAAGGAGAGTAACATAGGCTTTTGGTCCTAAAGAAACATCAAGTTCCCAAGGGAGATTACTGGAATATTTGTATGTGTACACTTAATATCCTAATATTATAAATCGGAAAGTAAGTTTGTTTGTTCCACTTTCACGCCGTAACTACTAAGCCGATTGTTTTGAAATTTTGCAGACGTAATGTTAGAAGCCCGGATTAAATAATAGGGTACATTTTTATCCCGGAAAAAAATTATATTCACGAGGGAAATCTAAAAGCGCGATATAACCGATCTCCACGCGAGCGAAGCCGCGGGCGGAAAGCTAGTAGAAAAATATTAGATATGTATATTTTGTTTTATCAAATCGTCAAAGGCGTCTAAGATCAGGGGTGGTGACTGGTGACGTCACTGCTCGTTAAAAAATGTAGCGTGCAGTGATGTCACACGAGTTTTCAACGCACTGTGTCGTCTTCATTTTTTGTTTATATGCAAAAAGAAAAAATACTTGTCTAGTATTTTTTGGAAATCTGAATGACGAACTAATTATTTTTTTTAGTCAACTACCCTATTAGGGTGCAGATCTACATTCTTATAATAAAGCAAAGAGTTCTGTCTCTTTTGTTATTTTGTCTTGAAAATTAGCAACCTCCTTGCCTTGTCTTTTGGAACTTATTTGCTGTACTTTCCCAGATTCCTATTTTTTTTTAACCCATACTACAACACATACTGTACATCTCTGAACGTTAAATTTAATTATAAACAATAGTTTAAGAGCGCAATATGATATTCCGTCATTCCTTTCTTGTTAGGCGTCCCTCAAGGACACATTTTGAGGACAAGAAATATTACTATTATGACAAGTAATTCCTAAAAATCACAGCTTCGATCAAAATGAAATATCTCGGCCACCTTTCTCAATGTAAGATGTTATTTTATTCAAATATATTTTATAAAAGTATAGATACTTTTTCCATATTAACACCTGTTAAAAGTTCGTGCCCTATCTATTTCCGTAGTTGGGACATAGTAAAACGTTTAATTTACAGTGTTATCACTAAATATGACCTCCCTGCGATGCATTCTCTTTTGAAGTAACACCTTAAATGTGTAACATAGGTACTAATTACTCTAAATTTTAATAATTTTAAAGCAAGATGCTTCAAATGGATTCAATGCTAATCTATTATTCCGTTTTAGTTGAAAAATGTGTCTCCTCAACAAAGTAAATAACTCGATGAATGTCATTAAACTGTCAAAATGAAACCGATTGCTACTGATAGTGCGTTACGCAATTAGCCTCCAGGTGACAGTTCAAAATGATTCATACATAGAGTTTTGGCTTAAAAGTCCAGCTGAGTATCACGCTCGTTTTCATTGGACTTTTAAAATTATTTATAGTGTTGTTTACTAAATAAAAGTTCGTGATTTATGTAGCAAAAAGTGCAATCAGTAAATAATTCATAAGCAAGAGTAAAATATCGCAGCATAGTGGCCACATCATGACTTTGTCTCAAATCTCCCTCGTAAGACTGTTCACGCGGCCGTCTTTTTCGACATGAGTAATTAATTACGTGACATTGGCTAAATGCACAAACCGTGCGAAACCAAAAAAAGAAAGAAAGAAGAAGATTCATACATGATAAGGCTACACTTTGATTGTGATCGCTGTCATTATTTAAAAGTGTCTTTCTATGATATTTTCACGTGACAATTTACTTTTATTAGTCAAACAAAAGAAACATTATACTTAGAAGTCAGTCGTTATAAATACAAATAGACAGTACTGCTATTACTTTGCTATAGTGAATGTGTGTTTAAAAATTCATTATAGTGATCATATAAATTCTGAGTTACTATAAAAGCGTGAATAATTTCACCGTCGCTAGGGTTGGCATGTCTCCATTTCAACCAGAAACAGCTGAATAGATACCATTATTTTATAAATGCAACTGCCATCTGACTACAAAACAGCTGCTGAATAATACGACACGCCTTTTTAAGACTGGTCATCAGACTTTCGGACTTCTGACGATCTGACGACAACTGCAAAAGATCCACTAGAGTAGTCAGATAGAAAACGCAGAACTCATCTAGTTTCAATAAACATGATTGACTTACAGTATTTGTACAAATCTACTTAATGAAAATAAATCGTTTAACAGTAATGACTGTTGGTACCAACAGTTTAACGTGCTTTCCGACACATGGTCCCCACCATGTGATCATTTTTGGTACATAAAAATGGTCTCCCATTCTATGGACCGACTGCGCAGGTTAATTTGATCGATGGTCCTGTGCGGCAGTAATTAAGTAAGTACTTAACGACAAGTCCGCCCATTCTTTCATATAAAAATTAAATTAAACTTGAAACGCTTCATTTTTCTATAGGGATAGCCCAGTCAGTACTTACAAGTCGTTATTGTAAAAAATTGAACAATCGATTGTTTTTACTAACACCGGTGCAGATGAAAAGTTTTTGTTTTGCGTATCGAATTCTTTCAGATTTCTTCTGATATAAAAGTGAAAGTTAATGTAGCAAGTTCTTGTACTCATTCATTTTAAAGGTACCTAAATTTTTAATAGGTTTTAATTATAAAATCTCTTTTCTTGTTGTATGACGTAATGATAAGAAGATCAAACGAATATAGAAAATAAAATACTTATATTTCTGCCAGCCCTAATAATGAAAGACACGGATGCAAGCACGGTGTGCGAAGCGAACCATCTCCCGAGCCAAATTGTGCGTCAAATTCGTTACGAAATACCATTACCCCGTACATAATGGAGGAAAGTTAGACCGGATTTAATTGGACAACTATTATTTCCATTATTACGGAATGTTTGTGAACCTGTTTTCAGTGATTTTATCGTTCGAATTATTGTGTGTAGCTTGTATATATACTTATTCATCAGACTTCATTTAGACTATTATATATTTAGGTGCTAAAATGTTAAGCTATTTTGAAGGACTTTCCAGCCTGTTCCATATACCTCTATACATATACAATATGTAAAGAAAATCCCGTCCGACCCAAAAGGATAATATATGGTAAGTATACACATGACCAAATCAAATATGAAATTTTACATAATCATCATAGTAACAATAGTAATGAATTTTGAAATAATCTTTTTTTTTCTGGGAATTAATTCCAACTTCCCCAAAATTTGGTAAATTAAAAAAAAGTGACAACATCATTTGTGACGGAGCGATTAGCGATGCGATCACGTGCCGCCTGCCCTGCCTCCCTTCACCCGCGGATGTATGCCTACCGCACATGCATTAAGTTACCTCGCTTTTTTGAAATAATATTTTTTTTTAGGGGATTTTTTTTTTAAGTTTAGTTCGGTTTTGTAGGTATTATTAGAATCAGTTATCGATACCTAACAATACCTTCACGGATCGGACAAAGTTTTCTTTACATATTGTATGTACCTACATGTCTTTTCTTTTATGTCTTTCAGTCGTCATCTTAGTATTTACTTTCTTCATTTATCGTTCATATCACCCAAATCCTCATACGACACCACTTATTCCTTAGGTTTGTCTCACTTCGTTTAGGCATAATTTCTTTCGCCACACTTGCCCCATTCTATGCCTACTTCCTGTTATATGTAAAACTCCGAATTGAAAAGGATGCAGTACCAAAATAACGTGTACCTAACACAAGTATACCTAGTGGGTGGATGCAGTCAGATATAGGCAGGCCTTTGAGTTCTATTATGTCATAATGTCCACTGCCAAAACCGTCGTCCTAATTTTAACTGGACAGACATACAAATGGACCGTGGGTGTGCATGTAGGTGGAAACGAATGCGACTGACATTCCACCCTTTTGGAGCAGATTGTGATAAAACAATATCGGTATTTAGTACACAGCCTAGGAACAATGAAGGAGTTCCGCAGATACCAATATTGTGGCCTTTCTTTCTAACGGAAATTCTTGTAAAAATCGGCATCGGTCCAGTAAGTTGGAAAGGAATGTCGGACTGGATATGTATATGGGAGGCATGCTGAGTTCCATGCAAAGGAGGAGGGGGAGCTTAGGGCTTAGCTACTTTTGATGATTTTGGGACACCAATAGCAGCTAAACCTAGCCAACCACTGGTATGTCACCCTAATAATATTAATTTTCATCAGAAGATTAACCAAAACGTTAAAGACTGATACAGTACTAGTTTTACTTCTTGCTCTTTCATTTATTTTTTTGGGAACTACCAACTAGAAAGATATTCCTACAACTCGGTTAAAAAACGGAAGAGATATTCTCACAATAAATGTCCAGTCTCATAACTTTAATTTTGTAATGTACTTAGTGCTTGTATCTAATATGTAACCGGTATGAAATTGTTACACACCTAGATTATGGTAGATATTTACCTTAACTAATTACAATATAATAAATAACAAATAAAGAAATAACAAAATAAAGATCCATAATTCCATAGATCGTTTAGTAGAATCGCATCACGCGCATTTATATGTAGGTAGAAACATTCGGTTATGACCGATTGGCCTCGATTCAATTAAATTTCGTGTTTAGTAGATAAAATATACATCGTCTCGTGTAGATACTGCAGGTTACAAAACATAATATTGTGTTGAACATGTCTGTATGTTTATGTTTAAAGTAATTTAATGTTCGAAATTACTTAAAGGTCTGAAGGCTTGTAGTTTGACCAAGATTTTCGCAACTCGCGACTTGAGACTGTCGTGACCTATTGTATAATTTCTTTAATTTTGCATACAGACACATTTAGTCGTTGTTTACTAATTTATTATGTTATGCTACTTTTTAATACATAAGTATTGACCGTCCATTGGCATTTCAAATTCAAAAGTTATTTATAGACATAGGTTTAATGCATAATTAATTAATGATTTCATTTACCCCCTTATTCATAAACGTTGCTTAAAGTTAACTATATTTTGGACCTTTTAACGTCACTTAACTTTAATCATCGTTTATTCATCGGTATTCATAAACGATGATTAAAGTTAAGTGACGTGCAAACGTCTAAGATGTATGATTAAACAATCACTAGTTAACTTTAAGGACCGTTTATGAATAAGGGGGTTATAATCCAGTTAAAATAGTTCCTTATTTAAATTAATAAAGCATTTGAAAAAAATGGTGTAAGTACTTTGTGCTGTCTTGCAAGGCGTAAGTAGAAATATTGCATACACAGTAAGTAACATAATAATAATATATACAGTCGACAGTACATGAAACTGCTACAATCTGTCAGATTACTCTATTAGATTTTAAACGTTATCTTTAAAGAATTAAGGCTCAACGTTGATTGGGAATATCTGACAGTTTCGGGTAGCTTGGCCTGCTGTAGTCCGTCCACGTTGTCAGTCTATGTCATCATCATCCGCGGAAGTAACACTCTTAAATTTTAGTCCTTTTATTTAGTTCTTAATTTTATTTTACATTATAACAAAAACAAATGACTATCATCATTTACTTTTAGATTATTTTTAGGATCCGTACACAAAGGGTAAAGCCGGGATTGTATCTATTACCTACTACCACTAGTTTGTCATCAGTAGGTATATATTTCATAAACCGTTATAGGAACACAGTTGAAATTTACATTGATGATCTACTTCTGTTGCCGATTTAAGTCACAAAAAAAAGCATAAAATTTCGTGCATCAGCCGTGATTTTCAACCAACTCGGACTTGTTTCATATAATGTAATGAATGCGAGTATACTAGTAAAATAAAAAAAATACAAAAGTAATTATAATGTCGTTATCGTCATAGAAGTAACAGTATTACGAAATTCAAAAGATCATAGGGTCATAGATGACTTATTGTCCTCTAGAGCTGTGATGAAACTCTTCCTCAGTCTCGGCCCATGGCCCTATTTTAACTCAGGTCAAAGAGAAAACAAGGGTTAACTGTGAACATAGTGATAGCCTAACTACAAAGGTACCTGAGGAGAAATACTCGTACAGAGATACCTCTAATTTCCCTACAATTTTGCTATTGGTCACTAAGATAAAATTGCGACAAGATTCCTAAAGTTTTAAATTCATCAATCGTTAAGAAAACTCAAAAGTTTATGGGAAAAAAAAGTAAATGGTACAACGTAACTATTTGGCAAAACTCCTAGTAGTAACACAGGTAGGGTACCTTGGTACTTAACGTTTTCCTGTGTTTGTAAATATGAAATAATAGGTAATGATAATAACATTACTACTTATCTTTTCTTAAGTATTTATACAAACTGTAATGTAACATTCGTAAGTAATTGCTTCCAGTCAATTACTACTTGCCCGTATAATATAAATGTTATTATATCCCCATTTTAATCTACGGCAAAATTATTAGACATGCTTAAAGTGTGCTTGTTAACATAAGTACAACGTACATTATAAACATGGAAAAGACATTTTAATGGCTATATATCTAGAAATAATAAAAAAAAATATTTACTTTTCGACAGATGATGTTTTTTTATGCCCCACTTCACGAAACAAACACATCACAGTATTTCACAACAACATAACACTTAATCCTCAAACACATTATTTAATTAATTATTGCGGCAAAAAACAACGAAAATAATTCCCGCGCAAACACAATTACAAAATACAAAACGCCGCGAAAAATTTGTTAATCTGTAGCGAAAATTTGACACGATTTGCAAACAGATAAGCAAATACTTCTTTATCTGCGTTCGAATTTTGAAATGGTTTTATTTTTAAGTGTGCCAAGCAGACGCATGCGGGCGCAGTAAGTTGCGTAAGGCGCTATGCGTGTTAACTGTTCGGCCAACTTGTAGAAACTGAAAGTGGTAGTGGGCTCCAGACGAACGTCTTGCTGCAAGGGATGTGCGGCAATCCGCGACTGGTGAGGCATCCGCATAATTTGAAATACTTACCGCGTACTTGCTAGTCTTTTGTTTGATTTTAAAGAGAGTTTTGTCAGCAATTTACTTACACGAACTTGCGCCATTGAATATTATTTAAGTACCTAATGCCAGAGATATATTTAAAATGTTATATAATCTAACAGAAGTAGTCAAAGTTTACTTATTAAAGCCATTTTTTCCACCCACAATGGTCCAAATACAAAAACCAAACCCGTGACAATAATGTAACAACATCAAAAAAGTAAGTACCTACCTAGTTACTCGAATAGAAATTTGAAAATTTAACGTTCTTAATAAACAGTTTAAGAAATTATTTTGAAATAAATACCGGTTATTTATAAAGGATTCGGAAAACGAAAATACCCTAAAAGTCTAAATAAATCCAGCAACTACTTACATTAACATAGTCGACTTCGATTCAACATAAAATAAAATAAAATAAAATCCCGTATTTTCTATTGACTAATCCGCGAAATCCGAATAATGCAGCAAGTGCAAGTGTACATCACTAGTAGCCCCCGACGCGACGCTGTGATTAGGTAACATCGAGTTATTTCCATTTAATCCTATTTCCATAGGAGCTACATCCGATGTTTTGCTGACGATAACCCGATGCCGCCGTGACAATGGCGGGCTTTTGCGTAAGTATGTAAAAACTATTGTTTTGTCATATTGTAAGATTCAGCACTGTGATTCTGTAACCATTTCGTCGTGGAGGTGAATTGAACGTGTAACGAGCTGGTTAGGGATTAACACTGTTGACAGCTCACTTCACTCAGCATTTGACGGTGAGGTTCTTACAGAATCGATGGATTGGTACTAATCTAAATAATATAGGGTCGTGTAGGTAGGCGATCGGTAAGGTATTTCATATTTTGTTCTGGATCAACACGCCTATAATATCTCAGATGCTATTCTTTTTTTATAATTATAATTTAGTGCTTGACCGCAACCCCGTCTGATGGTAAGCAGTGATGCAATCGTTGATGGTAAAGTGCGCTAATTTATAAAGACACCCAAAAAAACTGAGTGAATAGAAAGGACGACGGCAGTTGAGCGAGGTGATGCAATGATCATCGGCTACGACAGGGTGCTGAGAGGCGAGCTCCCATCGCCCACCCCAGGGTGGAGGACATCCATTGAAGATATCCACACCGAAAAAAAAAGGTGATGCAATGATAAACCCAGAGGGAGGTTGGTCTGGAGATCGTCCACGAACATACTACCGACACAACATTTGGCGCATCGTACCCGGCACACAATGCAACACGACTGGTCAGATCCGTCATAGTATAAAGAGGGACCGTCCACCGTACGGCTTCACCTTCAAATTTATATATGACTAGCAGCTGCCAGCGACTTCGTTCGCGTGGAGTTAGTTATGCTCCGCTCCTATATGTCGCAGCTTGATGTTATATAGCCTAAAACCTTCCTGGATTAATGGGCTATCCACAGCAATACGATTTTTTTAAATCGGACCAGTAGTCCCTGATATTAGTGTGATTGGAACAATTTGCCAGCAGTGTTTTTTCTGTCTGACTACAATTTAAGTGTTCTCAAAGCTAGAGTGAATAGGCTCATAATAAGTAGCGCGCTTTACCATCATCATCATCATCTCAGCGTATAATCCCGGTTGCAACCGCGGCCTTAGCGTTGGAGCCCGGGGTCCGCTTTCCTTCTAATACGCCTCCATTTCGCACGAGCTCTGGCATCCTGTGGTGTGAGATTGTTGGCACGCATGTCATCTCTTACCATGTTAAACCAGCACTTCTTTGGTCTACCCCGCTTGTTCCGGCCCGGCGGAGGCGCCATGGTATGACATTTGTTACCCACGTAACGTAGCGCGCTTTACCATCAACTGTTATCATCTTGTTTATAACGTTAAAAATATTTTTTTTTACATATTTTTTTAAGTTATGTTTTTGTTGTTTTATTAATTATATTTCACTTGACTTTCAGACTTTCAGAACAATAAGTAAGTATATTAAAATTTTAATATTTTTTTGAGAGAAGTTTTATTCTTTATTTTAATTACCAACCCGACAATCTAACCCAGGATTTCACGCTTGGCAGTAGCGGTTGAGACCTCTACACCAATATAGTTAAAATAAGTTGTAACTGGCTGGGATAGACGCGAAAACGGCGTACAAGACCACGAAAGATAGAATAGAATACTCTTTATTATGTATACCTAACCAAAGAGATTTAAGATAATATAATTTTAATGTCTTTGTGTATAACCATATAAATTACAGAACATATCGCACCCCCGGTGCGACACTGTCACTTTTGCAAAAAACACAAAAATGAGATAAATACTTTAAAATGGTCCTAAAGCACCCCTTTACTTGGTGTGATAACGTCACTTGTATAGTATGCATAGTTTCCGTCTGAGGGCATGAGTGTCATTGCCGTTTTGGCGCGAATCACGGCGGCGCTTGGAGCGACATCGTTCCATTGGTCAGTTGTGTGCGGTCTCCCGCCAGTGCAAATGTGTCTTGGAGCTACATTGTTACTAAGGTAATTGTGACAAATTATTTTTTTGATCCTGGAGCAATATTGACCTAAGATACAGTTGTGACATTATTTCCCCAATATTTAATCATCATTGAAAGTTTAGTTTTCTACGACAGTGACCTTTGTTTCTACAATCCTTGCCTTTTTAAATAAATATGCCACACAATGCACACCCATCACCTGGTCTCAAACTAAGATTTGTATTTGTATTTCGATCCTGTTTACTTATTTTCAGTTGTTTCTTGAATGAAATAAGATTCTGTCTCGAGGAGAAAAAATGGTACTACTGACACGTCCAACCTCACCCATTGAAAGAAGAGAATTTTCAGTGTCACCTTCTGAAATCAATGAAGATGGCAGAAACTCTGTTTTAACAGTTGTAAACTCCCCGTCTATTATTAACGACGAAAATTCAACAAAAGAACAAGAATCTGGATGTCCAATTGGGGACTACTCTGATACCGATTCAGGTGACGATTTCAAGCCCTCATCTATTTCGTCTTCATCCTCAAATAGTTCCTCCAGTTCAAGTAGTTCATCTAGTGAACGTAGCTCTGTGAATGAAACTGTTGATGACCAAGAGCCAATATAATCATCAAAAAAGGGTAGAAAACGTTCACGTAATCCTAATGGCTGGAAAAAAAAATATTTCAAAAAAATTAAGGAATTCCGGTAATGCCTAGTAGTGTAGAGGCATGAGGAACAGGGAGTAAAGCTCATTCATCCTCCATAGAAAAGGGAGGATCCTCCAACCAGACGGGTGTTATGTCTGGCGGGCACTTGCCCGATGGTTGAAATTGGCAAGTTGTATGTATGCTAATTGCACGGTAAACTCTGATTGCGAGATGTAGAATTCGTGTGACGTCAGTATGACGGGTCGTTCATTTTTTGTGGCGTTTTGTAGGAACCGCTACATCACTCCCCTCCGGAGACCGGAGGTCGATAGTGGGCTGAGTCTTGTATCTTGTGATTCTTGCTAGGCCAGCTGAGGTTCCAGTGAGTCGGAACCGGTTGCCGCGTAGTTCACAGTGAGTCGGAACTGTCTTTTTGAAGATTTGAAGATTCCCCAGTGAGTCGGGGTGGTGGGGCGCTGCGTTGTACTCCAGTGCGTCGGATGTCGTACAGCGCCGGGTTGAGGCTGCGTCGAGGTTGCTGATGAGGTTGAGGGTGATGACCAGGTATGCGCGGTCGCTGCATGCTTGTGGTCAGGATACCCGTTGAAGAAGTGGGTGCTGGCTGGGTGGGTGATTCGCCGATGAAGCTTGCGGGAGTGATGATGATGTTTCACGCTCAAGTTGTTGCACGAAGGCTGCGCTGACGTTCATGCTCGGAGTCACCATTGTGGAGGCATGAGGAACAGGGAGTAAAGTTCACTCATCCTCCGTAGAAAAGGGAGGATCCTCCGACCAGACGAATATTATGTCTGGCAGGCACTTGCCCGATGGTTGAAATTGGCAAGTTGTATGTATGCTAATTGCACGGTAAACTCTGATTGCGAGATGTAGAATTCGTGTGACGTCAGTATGACGGGTCGTTCATTTTTTGTGGCGTTTTGTAGGAACCGCTACAAATACCTTTCAATTAAAACTGGTAAAACAGTTCAGGCCAAAAAAATGGTCCCCTGTTCAGATAAGTTGTCGAGTGGCTTGCTGATCTCATTTCACCCAAGAAAAAAGAATGCAAATATTCAATTCTTATTGGGAGCTAGGCAGCATAGAAAGACACCGTGATTTTTTAAATTCGTGCATCAGACCACTCAAAATTGCAAGCCGGCGTATCAATACAAATCGTCGGTACCCAAGACAAGGTAACTCTGCATTTTATTTTCTCAATGATGGTCAGTCAGTCCAAGTCTGCAAAACATTTTTAATCAAGACCTTGGGTATTTCATGGTATCATTCCCGAAAATCGCCGAGGTGAACACGGTAAGCATTGCAAATTGGATAATGAAGTGATAAAAGCCGTCAGAGATCACATTGAATCTATTCCAAAAGTAAAGCCACTATCTGAGGGCAAACACAACTAGGCTTTTTATTGACGGTGGCTTAACTATTGCAGAATTGCACAGAAACTACGAGGAAGTACAGGCACAAAATAATAAGCCAGCTGTTAATTACAACGCCTATCAGCGCATTTTTAATCATAATTTTAATATTGGCTTTTTAGGCCGAAGCTTGAACTATGTGATCAATGCGTTGCATACGAAAATGCACCAGCACAATAAAAAAGAAAAATTGTACTCCAGCTACAAGGTTCATCAAGAATAAAAGAGCTTCAGTAGAATTGAAAAAGATAGGGACATGAAAGAGTGTCAAGATCTTCAAAGCACTACCATCGTATGTACAATCACCAAAGTTGACGCCTGAACACAGCAGAGGCGATTTTCCCTTGCATGTCCGTTCTACTGAGTGAGAAGTGATCCCGCCCCTTTTTTTAAAGTTGACCAATCACGTTTCATTGCTCAACAGAAATGAAAAAAAGCGACCATTTGTCTACAAACAAAAAGATTTTACTACTATAAGACATCTGTTCGGCCAATATCCTTGAGAAAAAATATTCGTTAACAAGAATTTAGCGACAAAATGGGACCTGAGTAGATTTGCCTGTCATCCAACTAATACTGATTGATAATTATATTAATATTATTTATTAATTTATTAGTATATTCTTTTCTACTTACGCAACTCACTCACTTCCTGGTAAAGAATATCAATGGTAGGTATTATGTCACCTTTTTGTAGTTAAAATTCAATAAATAATTTAAATAAATTATAATGTGTAAATTGTGTATGGCACGCCTAATATTATGAAATAATATTCTGGAATTGTAATTGAATAGCGTGGCCCATTCTAAGGCAAACTTTTTCAACAACTACTTTACGTTCCTTTATAAAAAGTTATCGTATATTCGTTCACACATAACAAATTAATTTTAGAGTTCGAACTTATCAGATTTAATTGTTTCGAGAAGGTTCTTAAGATGCTGAAAAGTGGTTTCCTAATCACTTGAAGTGTAACTAATAAATTTTGTATATTATTGACCCTTGAACAGAAGAACAACTTTTTAACAGAAATATTTAAAATTTTTGGTCAATATTGTTAGTATTCCGTAAGGTTTTGCTCTGAAAGGTCATAGTTACTTCTCTTAATGTTCTTTGTCTAGTTTTAGTGTTTTCAGTAGATAGTGCTCCTAGATTTAGTGATCTATTAAGTGTCGTAGTTTATATTTCATTAGGTAGTGCTTTTAGATTAAGTGATCTAGTTTAAGTTTTGTATAATGGATGACATTTTTATGGACGTAGACAGATTTTTAAGTATAGATGACTTTGTTCAATCGTTCGAAAACGGACAAATATGGCCATGGGGTGAAACCCATTTCATTAAACGCGAACTTTGTCCTGCGTGCCACTATCCAGTGCCTAATTATTTGCCAGAACATTTTATAGTAGATTTTAGTATAAACAATAATATATTAGCAGTAATAAGTGCGGAAAACTTTTTTTTTTGTGCGGTATGCCCAATGGCCATTTATGACCACTTTCCCCCGGATGAGTGTGAAGCATGTGCTTCAAATGAATAAAATAAAAAATGGTAAGTAAATATCCCATTTATTCTCTTAACTTATATTTATATAATAATTTAAAGTGTGGTGTGCGTCGCACATACCACATTGACACCGAAGCCGGCGCCGCGCACTACAATAGCGTTTTTTTTGCCGCCGTAGTGTGGGCGGCGGAGCCCGCGCACCCTCTTGAGGTTCCAGGTCGCTTGCTGAGCTGGACATTATCGACCCATTAGTTGGGTCGGACGGCGGCAGCGACCTATGAAAAAATAATGCAGCTTTAGAATTGCATAGAAACACAAAAAAGAATTTTTATCATAATATTAAGTTTGTCTTACTATAGCTTTTTTAATACTAAAAACTAAAGTAAGATAAATTTAATTTTAGTGGTGCTGTTGGTACTGCAGCCTGAAAGATGACAGTTTTAAAACTATGAACTAGACGAGTTATAATAACGTCTATGCAATAAGAGAAAACGTAAAGTTCATAATTATATTCTTTTATAATAAAATAACTAGCTGGGGATGAAAAATAGATGTTGGCCGATTCTCATAGATACCGGTTAAGCACAAAAAATTTCATCAAAATCGGTCGAGCCGTTTCGGAGGAGTTTAAAGTCGAACATCGTGACACGAGAATTTTATATATATATTAGATTAGATTATCAACATTATAACATACCAGTCGTCATCTGCTTCCGCTGCCTCCTCCGGGCTGCGTTTGCAGCAAGTGAAAATTGCTCTGTAAAATACACATACTACTTATACTGAGATATAAAAAATATTTTTTATTTGGCACACAATGTTGTAACAAATATTGCATACACACTAAAGATTATACAAAAAAAAAAAAAAAAAAATCAAACAAATTATTTAACTCACCGCAGAGCTTCTAATATTTTGCCTCTAGTGCACATGGTGTTATCCGCACCGTGACTAGGAACACAATTCGGGACTCGGTCTTTCAAATTGAAAATATGCTTATATAAACAAACTCTTACTTACCATGGTCAAAGAACAAGCCGCCAAAATGTTTGACTTGTATATAATTATCACAGATTTATTAGTTTATATCGGGTACAGTTCTCGCTCACTTTAACTCTTGCTAAAAACTAAACACAACATAATAAGTCTAAACAGTTACTCAAATACCTACACCGAAGGCGGATCACATTGTAGTTTGAAACCTTTGTTATCATAACGGTGTCAGTTGGGAACAAAACATAAAGTGCGCACTTTGTTTTCTTTCAAAATTGGCCAGATGTTGTAGCTATAGGTAGAAAAAATCTCTTAACTATCTTAGTTTACAATTAGGCAAGTTTTTTTTTAGTTTTAGAAATTGATAGAATTAAATGGGATGAATGTCATTTTAACATTAATTAGGTTGCTATAGTAAGATATTATGTTAATGTATAAAGAAAGAAAGAATATACTAATAAATTCATAAATAATATTAATATAATTATCAATCAGTATTAGTTGGATGACAGGCAATTCTACTCAGGTCCCATTTTGTCGCTAAATTCTTGTTAACAAATATTTTTTCTCATGGATAGTGGCCGAACAGATGGCTTATTTTTTATATTACAATAATAAACCATACTAAAGTTACCAGGTAACGCAAAATTTTAACTGCATATTTTTTGCGATCTCTAATTTTTATGATTGTTTTAACAACAGATGTTGTCTGAGTATTGTTTCGATAAAAGAGTTTCTTGCAATTTGGTATAATACCACAGAAAGGAATAGTTGTGTTACTTGTTTGACATCATCATCAATATATAATATAGAAATTATAGTTAGTACAAATCGTCAGTGGCTTAGTATGTCGTGTCAAAATCAAATTATTAGCAGATACTTAGTATACGCTGAAGTCAGTGTATATCAAGTGATTATTTTGAAATTTTTAAGTGATTGCCTATAGGTTTAAGAAAATAAGTGTTTTAACGTTATTCCGAATTATTTATTATAAAATATAAGAAAAAAATAAGTATAGATTAAATATAGTTTAAAACGAAACCAATCTCTTAAAGACAACTTACTGACAATACAATAAATACAATTTAGATAATGAAAAAAAAAAACATTCGTGACACAAAGCAAAATAAATTACAATTTTAATAGATATAATATCGATCTATAGCTAAGACATAGTTTTGAAGTCATTAATAAGGATAATTAAAATTATTATACTACACATTCCAAAAAATACTTTTTAAATACTTAATACTACAACTTACAAACTCAACTCTTATTCAAAAAAAAAAAAAAATATTAAAATTTCAAGTTGGGATATTAAATTCAAGTAAAACTAATCATATTATTTCAATATAAGTAGAAAACGATACGAAGGATTAATACAAGATTAAAATATTTTCTTTGTAATTACATAATATGTCTAAGGTGCTCTTCCGGGGATATAAACTAATTCCCCGGGGCCTGCTGCACTCATCCAAGCCCACATGTTAACGACCACCCGCCCAGACTCATTGTTGGGTAGGACATTCCGAGGTTCGTATCTAGTATTGTTTACACGCCATAAATGACGTCGGCCAATCTGACTTGACTTAAAACTTTTCTCGTCAGTAAATATGACGTGTGAAAAATCAAAGTCCCTGTAATCTCTAGCGAAGCGGACACGAGCTGCTTTATGAGCTTCACTTAGGATAATTTTTTTTGCTGGTTTCCTATTCCTTATACCGGCCCTCCGCAGACCATTCCTGATTGTCTGGGCTGTGCAGTCGTACTCCTGTGCAAATACGCGCGTTGCAGTGAAAGGATGCTGCTCATATACCGAGACCATACGCTGCACACGTTCCTGTGTGAGTATTCTCGGTCGCGGCATACGTGGCATCGTTTCTATATTCCCCTCGCTATCAAATCGGTGAAGCCATAATTTCACCGTATTTCGCTGAAATGAAAAAAAAAAAACATTTTATAGCTCGATGTTTGAGGAATCTAATCTAAGAGTATTCATAAAAAAAGTTAACACAAACTGAAAAAATTATACGTAGTTCATTTCATAATTACTGGATATAAATACAGTGTGTTAAGAAAACCCTGTCCGACCCGTGAAGGTGTTGTTAGGTATCGATAACTGATTCAACTAATGCATACAAAACCGGGCTAAACTTAAAAAAAAATCCCCTAAAAAAATTAATATTATTTCGCAAAAAAAAGAGAGAACTTAATAAATGTGCGTTAAGCACCGTTCCGCGGGCGGCGGGCGGCAGGGCACGCGGCACGTGGTTCCATCGCTATTCGCTCATAATAATACCGGTGTTGTCACTTTTTAAAAATTACCAAATTTCGGGGAAATTGGAATTAATTCGCAGGAAAAAAAGATTATTTCAAAATTCATTTGTATTGGTGCTATGATGAATACGTAAAATTTTATATTATATTTGGTCATGTGTTTACCTAACCTTTATTATCCTTATGGGTCGGACAGGGTTTTCTTAACATACTGTATATTAACCATTAATTTACTTTTACAAGGACAAATGGACCGTTCATAAAAGCTTTGTTGTCTTATTCACGCAGCTAGGGAATTTTTTGAGACCCTTTCTAAAACTTGTGAAGTGCGTAGTTAATAATAAATATTTTTTAAGTGAAATAATTAATAATAAATAATACTCACCGACATATTCAATTCTCTCGATATTTCAGATATATTTAAGCCAGAATCCCTTAGATTAATTATACTACTCCGTTCCACAACTGACAAATTTCTGTATTGACTCATACTAACTACGACTTACTTTCTCACTCAAAATAAAAAAAAAAACGTTGTTTGTGTAAGACTCGCAAGTTGCAACTGAAGTAACAAAATTATAAACAACTGACTTAACCTCCCAAGGCATAAAATTGGGTATACAAAAGGTGGCCAACTAGTAAAAAATGGACCTTTCTCTGTGATTGGTCAAATAGAAAAGGGGCGGATCGCCCTGTGGTCAGCTCATGCAAGCAAACATTTTTCTGGTTTGATCAGGCCTAAAGTTTGGTGATAGTACATACCTATGACTTACAAGCTGTCTTGCCATGCCCATTAGGAAATTCATCTGCTTTTTTCTATAAATCCATGCTAAATTTATATAATTTCACTATTTCCAATGCAAAAGATCGAGAAACTAAAAGCTATTTTTGTTTTTTTTTTTCTTTTTGTACTAATGTTAAGAAGTACAAAGTTTCTTATGTTTATTTCGAAGATTTTGGACTTATTTTATTTATTTAGTTAATAAACCTACATATTTTTGATTAAACATAAAATTAATTAAATAATTTGTTCTTGTTTCCTTTTTACTAAGAGTGACATAACTACAGTTATAATATTTCGTTAGACCCACAACGTCACTTCTGAGGGCATTGGAAGTTTTAAATAATGGTATAGTATATTTTTAAAATAGAAAGTGACAGTTATTTATCCAAAAATAAAGTTGATAGTTGACAGTTTAGTATAGACTATTCATCTCATCGGTATATCTTAAAGTCATTGTTTTGTGAGGTGTCAAAGTTTTAAATGCTTCTCCTGAAAAACTACATTTTTGCATAAGTGACAGTATTGCACCGGGGGTGCGATATATATGAAGATTTTACAAAGGATGACACAATGGGCGGTGTTATCGCTAAGTGCGATCTTTTTCCAAACCTTTAGATGGAACGAATAAATGCACAGAATAATACAAATACGAATAAATGCATTATTCATTTACTACCTTCAGCTACCTATTACATATAGGTAAGTCTGTCGGCGAAGAAGTCATAACATACTCGTAAGTATTTGTTCTCGTCAATTGAAATATTGTTCTAATAGATTCACACGGATGTAGATCATCATTGATTTGTCGTGGCTTACACCGCTTTTGTGATCATTTCCTCCTAACATTATGAACGTACTAATTATACAAAAAACTTCCAATGATGAGCAATCGGATGCCTACCTACAGACAAATTAATAGGTACCTACCTACAGTAATTGTGTTAATATTATTATTATTTTAGGACTAGCTGAGTCTTAGGTCGCGTGAATAAAGGATTTCATGAGTTTATTTTTATACACTGAACCATAATTATATTCTTCCAATTTTATTTCGCCAAAATATAAATATTTAAATGTCGACTGTCTGAAATTTGATATTTAAAGAATCTGGTATTTTGATAACCTGGTAGTCTGAGACAAAAGGGAAATAATTTCACCTGGGACTATTTTATGACAAGCAGAAAGTAGGTCGCAAACCTACATTTTTTTTTTAAATATATGATTATAAAATAGTAGAGCGGTGCCTACTGTGTTATTGGATATTTTAAAATATACCATCATACAGTACAGGCAGCAGACGCAAAGTAAATAACTACTGTGAGTACTAATATGAGTTTCTGAGTTTAAAAATCTCACCTTTAAATAATGGGTGAAATGAGCTTTGTGAGCCGTCAATAGTGTGGCTCACTCCGCACCCATTTCACCTAAATTTAGATGGTTACAAACATCGCACTGCAGAACTCTCCTTTTTTTTTTGAGGGCCATCGATCGCACGATTCCCAAGTAGAGCCGCCTGCAGGCGACGTTCGGGCCCCTCACAATGGGAAGCACCTCAACCGTCGCAAACGAGGTATTAAAAGTACCGCTTACAAATAAGTCCCCCGAATAACAGAGGACTTGCAGAGAGCGGACCGGACAAAAGTACGGGAGAGTCCCCGAATATATATATATATTTTAATAGAACTCGTGTGACTTGGCGAAGCAATATGGCGGACTTTAGTCCGCGTTGTGTGCTCGTTAGTGACGTTCGTCTGCACAACGATTAACGACTTCTGGGCAACAAATGACCGCACACCGTATGCGTTGAGTTCGCGGTAAATCCGTAATGGACTTTTTATTGGCGCAGCATACTTTCCTCCGCCGCGAAGAAAACTCCGTCGTCTGCGCAGGCCCTTAATCCTAGCAACATTCCGCCTTATTCATAAACGCTGTTTAAAGTTAACTAGTGATTAGCGATTCTTTCACCATACATTTTTGACCTTTTAACGTCACTTAACATAAATAATCCTTTATGAATAAACACCATAGTGTTTAAGGGGTTTATCCATAAGCGATGATTAAAGTTAAATCACGTTAAAAGGTCATAAATGTATGTTTAAAGAATCGCTAATCACTAGTTAACATTAAGCAGCGTTTATGAATAAGGGGGATTATACGCAGATTGTGTAAGTAGGAATGTCTTTACACGTACACGTACATACAGTAAATAAAACAAAAACAATCAATATAACATTTATTTGTCGAATTGTCTTGACAAAAAATATCACTATATTAAACTCCAGATAAAATAATCTTATTTACAATAATATACATAATGGGCTTTTAGATGATACACCCAGATCGATCACATAGCGTATGTGACTAGCATTAGCACGCGACTTTGCTTGCATTAAGTAATTACAATTATAGAGATAATTTTTATAAAATTAATAGACATAATTCTTCTATTTCTGGCGTATAATGACCACTATAAGGAGGCCCCAAAATCTTTTCATACAATCACATTTAAAATAATATAAGTTGGACTGGAAATAATACACTCATAGTCAGACTGATGCCGGGTTTAGAATAGTACCAACCCATATCCTCCCGTGGGTGTCGTAAGAGGAGACTAAGGGAACTCTCAACAGGGAAGCCGGCAGCAACGCTTCTGTGGAATATCAAATTACTGCAGCAAGTTTACTTGCTGTAATTGCAAGTCTGTTTTAGATGAAATTGGGTGAACATCTTGCATTAATCCTACTTATATTTTTATTTTTGTCACAATAAAGCCAACCTTGTAAATATGGTCTCTAAACAACTAGAATTTTCATCTAACGAAGCGACGCACGCTTTACTTGAGTTTACCAAGTGAACCAACTGACAGCCTCCGTGACGTAGCGGTAGCAAACGCGGCTACTGCGCAAGGAGGCTCTTTATTTTGTATGCATGAATATGAATATTTGCACTGGTCTGACCGTGCCTCGGAAACCACGTTAAGCCGTCCCGGTTGCCGTACGAACATCTTGGTAGTCGTTACGGATTGTTAGAGCCCTCAAAAGGCCAACAATTGGTTTAACTGCAATGCTTCGATATCGTCTTCGGGTTGGGGAGGTCAGACATCAGTCGCTTCACGGAAAATATCAAAGTTTAACCAAATCAGCAGTTAGACTGGTAAAAGCGGACCCGACTCCAAAGCTGAAAAGCTTCGGATGCGACTGGGATTAAGGCTGAGATGGTGATGACCAAGTGAACAAACTCGGTATGATTATAAAAAAACGAGTGTGCTTATGACCACACGACTGAAGTGAAACTTCTTTCGCTCAATCTGTATGTGTATATATATATATATATGTGTACAATATATACATGTATACACATATACATATATTAATTTTCTATAAATATTTAAATTTATTTCATGGTTTCATTGGTAAATTAATATTTTTGCATAGATCTTCAATTTTTACTGAAAAAAAAAAAAAAAAAAACGGGCGCCTCTGTGCTTATATCCCCCACTTAACTTCCGTTCGTTCGCCTTGCCCGATCACTTTTCGTAACGCTTACGTCACGCGTTCGCCAGCTTACTTCCCAAGTCAAGAGTGCATAAAGAAGTTTCATTTCAAAAAGAAGCGTACGAGCTCCCAGTACCATCCGTGACAATGGTGCAGATTCTCTTCTTTACAAAGTAAACCAAATGACAGTTTAGTGCGTCGTTTTCTTTGTCAAATTAAGATACTCCCCAGAAAAACTAAAAACCTGGCAACTAAATATACTTCAGTTTAGTATGGGCCAATGGCGAAGTGGGATGTGCGTGCGTGTTACACGCTGACGCTGCTGGTTTTTATGCACTTATTTGCGTGTTCGAACACTTAGTAAACAAGTAAAGTGCGTTTCATGTTGTGCGATAAAAATACTGTAACGGATATTATTCAATATACAGACATAACTGCCGTGTATTTTCTATGAACACTGTAAGAGCTATTATTTAATTTTTTTTTTTTAATTTGTTAGTGTAAGTAAAGCGTATATTGGAACTAAAGCCTGCTTTGTTTGTTAGCTGCCTTAGCATACACTAATTGGTAATTTTTAGGGTTCCGTACCAAAAGGGTAAAAACAACGCGAACCTATCACTGACTGTGCTGCCTGTAACTCTGTCACCAGACTGTATCTCGTGGACCATGATATAGGTATAGTTAGTTAACATTTTCGCAGATGATAATGATGTATTCCTGCTGCTGCTATAACAACAAATACCAAAAACCTTTAAATAGTGTTTTTTTTTTAAATATAAATTATTGCTTAACCGCAATCCCGCAAGATGGTAAGCAGTGATGCAATCGTTGGTGGTAAAGCGCGCTAGTTTATTAAAAGCCTATTCTCTCTAGCCTTGAAGACCCTTAAACTTTAGTCCGACGGAAACACCGTCGCTGGCAAATTGTTCTAGTCCCTCGATGTACCTTTTATAGGTAAAATGGTACGGAACCCTCCATGTGCGAGTCAGACCCGCACATGCTCTATCCCTTTTTCGCAATAGAACTATATAATGGCTTTGACAAAAGCCTAAACAGCCATGATTCTGACCGTATTTTTATTTAAATTTTCTAATGGCCTACTTCCCTACGGTATTCATTCAACCGTAAATGCGAAAGATTGTTTCAATATTTTTAAATTTTATAACACCATTTGTTAATAATAACTCTTATTTTCAGGTTTATCTTATGAAGCAGAATTGAACACAAAATAAAAGATATGCATGTTTAACACAGTAATTACTTCAATGGTTTCCTTTTTGGAACTAAATAAATATGAAAGGATCTTAATTCCTGATCTATGTCAATAATATCAATGTGTCGGTTAATTATAATAAAATAATATCATTTGGCACACTGTGTTATTTTTATTTTAAGTCAATGAATAATTAGCATAACTTATTAACTACCTTATAATAAGCTGTACAATAATACATATTATAAGTCAGTTTTTCTGTTAACCTTTAAGGTCATAGCACACTTAAATGACTCTGCTCCAACACCGCTCTAAATTAAGCCGACTGCTTGCAGTCCACGCGGTGACAGCTCTCGCTTTTCGCGATAGACAGTTTCGACTCACAATGCTCGATCTTACAACATTAATGCTATTGCACTTGAGTATGAAGACAGGAACGCAACAAATAACAGATGAAGATTTTGGGTGCATAAAAGCAGCTGAAAGCAACCGACTGAGCGGCGACGACGCGACGACTGCCAGTATTGACGGCGATAAACTCGCTAACTGTCTGCTAATTTATATTGGTAATGAAAAATATACAGTATGTTAAGAAAACCCTGTCCGACCCATAAGGATAATAAAGGTTAGGTAAACACATGACCAAATATAATATAAAATTTTACGTATTCATCATAGTACCAATACAAATGAATTTTGAAATAATCTCTTTTTCCCGCGAATTAATTCCAATTTCCCCGAAATACGGTAATTTTTAAAGTGACAACACCGGTATTATTATGAGCGAATAGCGATGCGACCACGTGCCGCGTGCCCTGCCCCCCGCCGCCCGCGGAAGGGTGGTCAACGCACATTTAAGTTACCTCTTTTTGCGAAATAATATTTATTTTTTTAGGGGGATTTTTGCATTAGTAGAATTCGTGATCGATACCTAACAACACCTTCACGGGTCGGACAGGGTTTTCTTAACATACTGTATGTAAAGAGCAATATTTAAAGTCCATATTTAAATTATATTCTTTTTGCCGGGTGGGTGCAGAGCCGTGTAAATGTGCTTTACAGTGCCGAGCAAAAAGACCAACAGAATAATGTTAATAGTATTGCTTTAGTGTATTATGTACCCGGATGTGTTTTAACTCGCCCTTGCATTTCATATTTAATATCATTTTAAACTATTGCTTTAGATTGTACACAAACCAGGTACGCTAGGTAAGTACATTATCATGGCATTTGTAAGAAAATAGCTGAATTTATAAAAAAATACTATATAATCACATAGTATACATACATAGTTACTATCATAAATATATTTTGTATCATACAAAAAATAAATTATATATTTAGAGGTATTTAGAACAACTCTGTGGCTCTTAATATATAAAATGAGTAAGAAAATATTGATCAAATATAATTTGATAAAATGTCAAATAAACCAAACAGCTGCTGCAGTCATTATTTAAATACATAATATTATTTTTTAAAACTGAAATAATTACAAACTGACTTTTTTTTGTATCAATGTTAACAGCCTATACATTTTTTTAAAACATAAATTGAGACATTGAGAGACAATTCCTATAGAGGTAGTTAATATAACATTTTTCAGCTACCGAAACACTATTACACTATACATTGCGTTATTCCTAAGATATGCTCATCGAGTGTTTGCTAAGCAAGCAATATGAAAACGCAATGTAAACTAAACACCTATTAACAGTTATATACCTTTGAAGCATTAGGTCTAATTTATAGCTCGACTTTAGAAGTTTTAGATTGTACGTAAAGGTTATCGGGCATACATACGTCCTAATGCTTTTACGGTCGAGAATTTTCAAATGATAAAAACTGAACATTTGTAAGAATGTTCGCCTAAAAATGCAACACTAATCTTTTAATTTATAAACAATTTCATTCTAATTAGACATCAACATTTATATCGTAGCTACCTACATTATAATAAACTTCAGAAATTGTGGCAGTCGCGATTTGTAATGTGCGAGGGGGACAGCGAATCGTCTAACTCCCTCGTATGTACCACAACTGTTAAAAACTTTGGCGTTTACTATAGTTCAACTATTCAACGTTATAGAAATGCTCTAACAAGTATATTTTGACTAGAATTTAATTTAAAAATCAACCTCTATACAATGACCTACAGAGTCGAAATAATTACCGTATATTACAAGTCTTAACGGATCGTCCAATAGGCCACTATGTATTAAATGATCATTTGTGCGATACAAAGACGTTAAAACAACAATCACTTTGACGGGTCGATTTTAACTTTATTCTGGTTAAAATTAACAATAGGTCTACCTTTAACTCTTAAAAGCAATCATTAATATTCAATGGTGGTTAATTAAGCGGATTAAGAAGTTTCTATAAAGTTGATAATGGCAATATAATAAACAAAGAAATCACTAAAAAGAATTTTTTTTTTAAAGTATGTCGCAAAATGTTTGGTTTTTTTTAAAAGAAAATTCCTCTAAACAGTTGTATTTACAGTAAGGGTTAAAAGTTTATTACCACTTTTGAACTTCATTACACTAACAATAAGTGTCAAAAGTGGTACTCTACTTTTGACCCTAACTGTACAAAGAAAACTAATAAAAAAACTTAAGGAACTTTACCGCCAATTTCTGTGAATGTTCAACCGATTCGACAGCAGTTTTCCACTCCGTATTATGTACGTCAACAATCAGTCAAAACTATTCAAAAAGAAAAGTTCAATCGATTATGTGCGTTCATATTAACAAAATAACTATATACAAAGTCTGTAAATAAACGCGTCGTTTCTATATCTGTCTCTTTAACATTAAGACAAGGTAACATGCCAATATATTTAGCCTCAAGAAGGCAATACTAGCAATGTTCGTTTTATTCTTAAAGCTAATATTCTATCTTATTATCACAATACGTCGTCCCATACGATTCGATTACAATGACAGATCAATCGAAATTAAAATATGTATAAACATAATCGACTACTGATTAGTAGTCGATTATTTTAATCGATTTTATATCATTTAATCGTTTCTTTACTATTCTAGAATTTGAGCCACGCTTTGGACAATATCGTCTGAACACATTAAACCCCTGTGTTCTTTTGAACTACATACTTATAATACACATTTGGAGTTTCATTTTATTGCTCGGGCTAAATGGAAGCATATATTTTTTATGTATTTTATAGGATAGGAAGTATAATAAATAAAAATCTATTAAAGTTTGCTGTTTCTCAAGCCTGTAATATAGACTTTATAGCCATGTGCGTAGAGGCGCCAATAGATCAAGATACTTTAATAGATTTATCACTGAAGCATTAAGGTTCACAGTTGGTTGAAAAAAAATGTCAATTCGATTAAATTGACCTACTGGTCCGTACATCACCGTACTGATCAATTCTTTCTATGACATCATACTTATAACAGTGCTAATAATCTCAGATAACTTACATTCCAATGCCTCTTAATGTTTGTTTTCGTAATGATTTTTGACTGACCAATTATAACAAAACGTTCTATTTTTAATTGTAATGGTATTTGAACTTTGTCAAGCATGACACTAAGTTTAAAACTTAGAAAATAACATAATTTATTTAATTCAAATATACAATATAATTTGGCTCCTTCTAGAAAGAAAGATATTAGCATATATTTTCGAAAGATACATATACAGAGTGGTGCTAACAATAGGACAGTAAATTAAACATCGTGTACCTCAACACATTCTCAGTCGACCCATAAAAATCATATAAATATGTCCATTAGTTTAGTCACAGCAAATTATTTTTCATTATTTACATTTTCTACATTATGTACATGTTGATAAGGAAGCGCTTGCAGGTTAATGACCGCCGCTTGCTGCGGTACCAAACTTTAATAATAATGGCGTGAAAAAAACAAGTCGATACAGGATCGCGCTGTCGCCGAGCGGAGGTCAGTGAACCAATATTTTAAGAGGATTTTCTATTCTGTTTGAAATTTTATGCGATTTAATTTGTTTGAAATTTGTTATTTTTTTATTTTTGATGCTAGGTTTTTTTCTATGGTTTAGGATTATTCCAATGAGTGTTTTCATTTATTGTCGTATTGTCAGCACCACTCTGAATGTGAAAAAATCTCTGAATAAATTGTTTTAGATTTGGCATGCAGCTCAGATTTAAAAGTGTTTGAAAAAATACAGAAAATATGAAACAGGAACAATTTTATTGTTAATTTAGCTGAATTTAATAACCAGTGTAGTAGTAATATAAGTTGTATTAAAGGGTCCATAAAATAGATTACAATATAATTGTAACTTCGTCTACATGATATAACGCAATGGTTACTGAATACATTAAAGAACTGTCATCGGCCGATGCCCAGTAAGGGTCGGCGAGGCTAAGCAAATATCAACATTATGTTTCTTAAAATAAAGTCAAAAATAGATTACGTGAGAACGCGCTCCTATCACAGCTTTGCTGTGCTCACAAGCTAATGAACGTCTTTTTTTTCTTTCCATTTTAAACTTTATTTAATGTACTGCAAGGTCGATATTCGATTGAAACTGAAAACTGCACCTCGCCTGGACTGAGCTTACGAGCTACAGTGAACTTGATCATTATTGTTGCGAGCGTGACGTCATCAGCTCACATACATAAAGTAGCGAAGCCTTTAGGTAGGTTCACAGATTTAAAAAATTATAGTTAGTGTAAGTAATGGATTCTTCTGTTTTTTCGTTGTATATATGATACCCCGTATACTGAAAGCCTAATCAATTTTATTTCATCATTGAAGTAGTTTGTTGTTGCTCACAATATCACAGTGTAAAATAACTTCTATTACATACGTATCAACGATCGGTTTAGTGTAGCACCTACCGTATCCATGTGGGCAGGTGCAGATGTGCGTGTATAGTCAGCGAAACTAACTGAATTTGACTACCAACTCAACTGTATGTATATTCAATTAGAATTACTTTGACAGTCGTATGAAATTGTTATAACTGGTTGTCGATTTGCTTAACAATGAATATTTCCAAATGTACATAATTCATAAACGACGATTAAAGCTAAGTTACGTGCAAACGTCAAAAATGTATGGTTAAACAGCCGCTGAATAAAGGGGAATGAATATAGGTTGACTCAGAAGTTTTAGTTGGGTGGAGCAGGCAAAACGGACACCAGACTCACAAAGTAGAAAAGCTTCGGCGTGACTTCCATAAGTTTTTATTATCGCGTTCGACTCATCGATTGGCCCGCTTCGAGGTTGTAAGGATTCTCAAGCGATGACAGTACCAAACGCGGTCGATATCGACGATCGAATCTCGCAATGAAAACTCATGATAGCCCACGCGGATGCGCTGGGATTAACGCTGAGATGATGATGAGTTGAGTGGAGCAGATGGCCGATCAGTATGGTGCTAGTGCATGGCGCGTACGCCGTGCATGGTGAGGAAGGCGTGAAGGTCCCGCGGCACGTGCTCGGGCCGGTAGCGCGTGCCGGCACTGGCCAGCGCGCCCGCCGCCAAGCACGACAGTCGGGGCCGCAACGCACCGCGCACCACGCCTTCCGCCGGCCCTGAGGGCACAAACATACCGTGACACGCCACCTTTCATACTGACATATAGACACAAGACACATAAGACATGTTCAACGTTATTTTTTGTTTATGCCAAATCTGAATATAGTTTGTTCAGAATAAGCAACTGAATCAATTAAAATCATTTTTACACCATGTTATATTTTTCCCCAAATACATTTAGAAATTATTGCAGTGTGGTAACCGAGCGCGTCACGCAGCTTTTGATAGATACTTGCACGCGCGCAACAGCTGACGCCAGAGGTCTATACACCCGGCTCGCCCGCCGGAACGGAGCGTGGATCATATTTTTGTTAGGGCAACCAAATAGGATAATTTTGTGGTTTTTCATGATATCTTTTTGAAATTTTGTACATAGATATTCTTTACTTAAAAATACTGGACACGTGTTTCAGGTTTCGCATAAGAAAAAATATTGTTGTAGACAGCGGACTCTGGGGTCCAACGCGAAAGCCGCGGTGGCAACCGCGATTATACACTGAGATCATTATGACGATTACGACATATAAATATTTTAAATGGCGCAATGGCTGAGCGATCGACTCTTGCGCAGCTTGTCGCGGGATTCCGGCACGAAACAAACATGTGCATGGCTTACAGGTAGTTGTTCTGGGTCTAATTATTTGTGTATGTGAGTTTCAAATGTTTGTAAACGTAAGTTGTTTATTTGCACTTTTAGAACGTTAGTTTAATATTATTTAAAGGAACAACGATGCGATCGCGTGCTCTGCCCCCGTCGCCCGCTGTATCGCCATGTAAGTTACCACCTTTTGCGAAATAGTTTTTTTTTAAGTCTAGTCAGACTTTGTAGGCATTAGTAAAATCAGTTATCAATACCTAACAATACCTTCACGGATCGGGCAGGGTTTTCTTTAGTTATTATATAAAATCAAATACCTATTTCATAATAGCTTAGACTGCAAAATACTATTTTCGCAATAACATGAAATTTCAATCGGTACTGAAGGACTTTCTAAGTTTCACAGACTACAATAGCTTAACTAAGGTTTATTCATATCTTAGTTTCCAATTGTTATTATTACCATGTAAACAATTATCAACTCTATTATTCTTTTAAATTGAATTCAGAATGGTTATTTTAAAAAATTACGGCACAAACTTAAATAGAAATTAGTTACATTTTCTTTTTTAAATTAAATTGCAAACGTAGACTACAAAAAATGATTTTTTTTTAACTCACCACCAATAGATGCGACCAGGGGCGTGATACCATCGGCGTCCATAGCATCGACATGAGCGCCGCTAGAGATCAGCTCACAAACCACGGCGCATAGAGATTCGCTCCACTGTTCCCGTTCATCTGTAAACAGCTTTATGTCAATAAACTAGCTTCTTTTTCGACCGGGGGTGTTGTATTTCAGGTATAAACCTAATATTGAGAGAATCCTGTACCACAATCTTCTTCATCACAGCGTTAATGCCAGTCGTATCCGAAGCTTTTCAGCTTTGGAGTCTAGGGTTGGCTTTACCAGTCTAACTGCTAATTTTGGCGAAACTTCGATATTTTCCATGAAGCGACTGCCGTCTGACCTCCACAACCCGAAGGCGATATCGAAGCATTGCAGTTAGACCAATTGTAGGACTTTTAAGGGCTCCAACAACCTGTAACGACTGCCATTAGATGTTCGTATGGCAACCGGGACCAACGGCTTAACGTGCTATCCGAGGCACGACCAGACCAGTGCAAATATTCATATTCATGCATACTATCGCCGCTAGCGCTACGCCACGGAGGCTGTCAAGAATCCTGTACCACAATGACCGCATGTAAAGTAGTAGATAACATCACCATCATCAGCTGAACAGAGGCCTCCCCCATGGATTTCCACGAAGACCTGTCCTGCGCCTCCCTCCTCCAGCAATTTCCCGCGACCTTCACTAGCACCTTCATTACGTAACACATTATTAATATCAGTTGGAATCATTTCGACGCATGCTGCTAGTCCATTGCGTTCGAAAAGTGTCATCATCATCATCATCATCATCATCATTTCAGCCGAAAGACGTCCACTGCTGGACATAGGCCTCCCCCAAGGTTCTCCACGACGACCGGTCCTGCGCCTCCCGCATCCAGCGGTTTCCCGCGACCTTCACCAGGTCGTCGGTCCACCTTGTCGGGGGCCTACCCACGCTACGTCTTCCGGTGCGTGGTCGCCACTCGAGAACCCGTCGGCCCCATCGGGCATCGGTCCTACGGGCAATGTGTCCAGCCCACTGCCACTTTAGTGTTGCAATTCTTCGGGCTATGTCGGTTACTCTTGTTCTTCTGCGGATCTCCTCATTCCTGATTCGATCGCGCAGTGAAACCCCAAGCATAGCCCTCTCCATTGCCCTTTGAGTGACTTTGAGCCTTCTTATAAGGCCCATTGTTAGCGACCACGTCTCAATTCCATATGTCATCACTGGCAACACACACTGGTCGAAGACTTTCGTCTTGAGACACTGCGGTATTTCGGACGAGAAGATTTTTCGTAGCTTCCCGAAAGCAGCCCAGCCGAGTTGGATTCGACGATTGACCTCTTTCTCGAAGTTGGACCTTCCTAACTGGATAGTTTGTCCCAGGTACACGTAACTGTCAACAACTTCGAGAACAGAGTCTCCAATCTTTATAGGAGTCGGTACAACATGGGCATTAGACATGACTTTCGTCTTGCCCATGTTCATTTTAAGACCGACTCGCTCGGAGGCTCTGCTGAGGTCCTCGAGCATTGTACTCAGGTCCTCCGCGGTCTCAGCCATGACTACGATATCATCAGCAAACCGAAGGTGTGTCATGTACTCGCCATTGATGTTGATGCCCAGTCCTTTCCAGTCCAGAACCTTGAAGACATCCTCCAATGCAGCGGTGAACAATTTCGGGGAGATAACATCTCCCTGTCTGACACCACGCTGGAGAGGTATTGGTTTCGAGGTCTGGTCCTGTATTCGGACTGACATGGTGGCGTTTTCGTACAAACCCTTCAGCGCTTCAATATACCGATAGTCTACTTGGCACCGCTGGAGAGACTGCAGTACAGCCCAGGTCTCGATCGAATCAAAGGCTTTTTCGTAGTCCACAAACGCCAAGCAAAGGGGTAGGTTATACTCCTCGGCCTTCTGTATAACCTGCCGCAGCGTATGTATGTGGTCTACTGTGCTGAAGCCTTTTCGGAAACCGGCTTGTTCGGGCGGCTGGAAGTCGTCAAACCTGCAGGCGAGACGATTTGTGAGGACTCTTGAAAACAACTTATAGACATGACTCAGAAGTGAGATGGGTCTGTAGTTTTTCAAAAGGGTGTTGTCACCCTTTTTGAAAAAGAGTACCACCACACTTCTGTGCCATGCCTGCATGCATGCGAAAAGTGTGTTTGGTCAATAACGTAAATACCGCAATGAATATTGTTGAACTGTCAAAATGAAATCCATTAATACTGACAGTTTGTTACGCAATTACCCTGCAGGTTTTCGGTCCACCTTGTCAGGGGCCTACCCCCGCTGCATCTTTCGGTGCGTGGTCGCCAACTCAAGAACCCGTCGGCCGGCATCGGTAGTAGGTATCGTGGAGACAGAAAGTTATCTTTCGCATTTATACAATATGTTAAGAAAACTCTGTCCGACCCGTGAAGGTGTTGTTAGGTATCGATAACTGATTCTACTAATACATACAAAACCGGGCTAAACTTAAAAAAAAACCCCTAAAAAATAAATATTATTTCCCAAAAGGAGGTAACTTAATAAATGTGCGTTGAGCACCCTTCCGCGGGCGGCGGGTGGCAGGGCACGAGGCACGTGGTCGCATCGCTATTCGCTCATAATAATATCAGTGTTGTCACTTTTTTAAAAATTACCAAATTTCGGGGTAGCTGGAATTAATTCGCAGGAAAAAAAGATTATTTCAAAATTCATTTCTATTGGTACTATGATGATTACGTGAAATTTTATATTATATTTGGTCATGTGTTTACCTAACCTTTATTATCCTTATGGGTCGGACAGGGTTTTCTTAACATACTGTATATGTGTTTTACTTAGAAACTATCCATACTAATATTATAAATGTGAAGGTAACTCTGTCTGTCTGTTACGCTTTCCCGCTTAAATCTCTCCACCGATTTTGATGAATTTGGCACAGACAATCTTTAGACCCTGAGAAAGAACATAGGCTACCTTTTATTGAAAAAAAAAATATATTCCCGAGGGAAATCTAAAAAGCGCGATATAACCGAATTCCACGCGGGTAAAGCCGCGGGCGGAAAACTAGTTTACCATAAAAATTACAATGACAAAACATCTCTTCAGTGACTACTGACCAGGTATAAGTTGGTACGAAATGAGTGCGACATGCAGGGCGGTCCGTCTGGAGTTGTCTGACGCGTCGACTTCTGCACCACACTCCAGTAGCAACCGCGTCGTTCTGCTGCAGGGAAACCTAAAAAAATACCGGTTATAACGTTTGTGCCCAGTAGATGATCATATTTACCAGAAAAATAGACAGAAAATACAGATTTAGCATAGACTGGAAGACTCACTATACATTAATATAGACAAATAAAAATCTAATAGAAAAAGTAAAATACGATGTAAACAAATTGAAAAGTGTGCCTCACTGCTGAGGACCACTTCGGCCAAAATGGGAGACAACTAGCACCTGACCTGCTTTTGATCTGAACCTGAATGTCAGTGCCCTTGTCCAAATCTGGACTGGTCTGATATACTGAAATCAATCCTGGTACCAGTAGGGTAATTAAGTAATCTGACCGAAATTGTCTCTGACATAGATACAAATTAACAAACAATAAGGACAATAGGGATCTATTAGAATAGTTAAAAAAAACAAGACCCGTATTTTTTATTTTGTCGAAATTACCAAAAACTACGAGATATAGCGTATTAAAGTTACGGAGTGGGGGCTAATTACGTCACGCCGTGGCATATTTTGTGCCACGGTGTGACGTCATGCGACATTTCAAATCAATATATCTTCCTAAGTTTTTGAATGAAAGAAAAAATTAAAAATACATGTTCAATATTTTTTATAAATCTTTTTCTTTGTTTATAAAATTAATATAGAAGTAACATAATCAGCCTATAATGTTCCCACTCCTGGGACACTGGCCTCTCGTTCAAAGAGAGAGAGAGTGGGACTTAATCTACCACGCGGACCCAGTGCGGGTTGTTGGATGTCACATAGTCTTCGAAGCTTTGGCTATAGGATCCCTCCACCGTTTTGAGAGCAGTGGTAAAGAAGTATTTAGACAAAATAAAGCGCCTGACGTGGTTCCAGAACCTACGACCTACATCATGTACAAGTCGCGGCCGATACCATTGGGCCACGACTACTACACAACGTTATTTTTTATACAGTATGTTAAGAAAACCCTGTCCGACCCGTGAAGGTGTTGTTAGGTATCGATAACTGATTCTACTAATGCATACAAAACCGGGCTAAGTTTAAAAAAAAATCCACCTATAAAAATAAATATTATTTCGCAAAAAGAGGTAACTTAATAAATCTGCGTTTACACCCTTCCGCGGGCGGCGGGCGGCAGGGCACGCGGCACGTGGTCGCATCGCTATTCGCTCATAATAACACCCGTGTTGTCACTTTTTAAAAATTACCAAATTTCGGGGAAGTTGGAATTAATTCGCGGGAAAAAAAGATTATTTCAAAATTCATTTGTATTGGTACCATGATGATTACGTAAAATTTTATATTATATTTGGTCATGTGTTTACCTAACCTTTATTATCCTTATGGGTCGGACAGGGTTTTCTTTACATACTGTATACAGACTGTAACTGACATCGTAACGCAAACTTCACGAAAAGGCTACACCGCATGCCACTAATAAAATTATGATAGTCATTTATGTCGTTAATGAACGGTTACAGAAATAACAATGTTTAAAAAAAAGTGTCGGCTCGGCCTTTGAACGTTACAAGCGTGCCGCAGTACGGGTTTGTAGGTATGACGTTGATCCCTGATGTGAACTCTATTAAATCAGCTGATAAGATAGTTTTTCGAGTTTTGTTTTCATTGCGCTTTTTTGTGTAATTAGCGAACTAATTAATTTCTACTTTAAAATGTTAATGGGTTATAAAAGTATAACAATTATGTACGGTCTAAAGTGAAAAAAAAACGTGTTTTTTTTAAACCATGAAAAAGCCGACGAAAAATTCCATCACTGGGGGGTTCAGAATCATGTACTGGATCCATGGTACTCGTTTGTGCGTCGATTTCGACTGATTTCCTAACTGACTACCTCTGAGAAGAAATAAACGTTTACAATAATTTACGTGACATAAAAAAAAAACGGTGTTTAAAATGTCATAATTACTCATATTGCTTAATAATAATGCTAAGCAGAGCGAGCAGCTCAGTCCCTAGCTTTATTATCTCCTAAATTATTAAGTTTTTTTTTTTTTTTAAATCAAAGCTAGTACATACTATGTAGCCAAGCACGCAAGCAAGTTACGGAATTGCATCGCTGACAGAGGTGTTCGACACTGGTGCAGCTACACAGGAGCTAAACTTAGTATTCGGGAACACCGTTGGAGCTGCTGAACCTTGGACAAAACTATCTTTGCATTGTGTAGATTCAATTTCTTAGTATTGTATAATTGCATGGCACACGTGTGAGCACAATGTACTTGCTGTAAAGCATCTATTTGTTGGGTTAGTCTGTTTTTAATGTTTTTTTTTGTGTGTTTTCCATAATGGACGCTCTTAGCGTACAATATATTTCTGCATCGTTCTCACAGGGTTCATTTCAAAATGAATGATGTAATAAAATATTTGTATCAATAGCATGATAATATAAAAGAGTGTCCATGGAGTTTCTTGCCCGTTCTTCTCCATAGGTACCTACTCTTTGGAATGGGCGACTAGCTTCACCTTACCGACTGACCGACCTTCTGACAATTCAAACGTGCTTGTAACTGGTTTATTTGAAATAAATGCTTTGATTTGATTTGATTTACCCCTTTTTGCAGTTTGGCCTATATATAGCTTTTAATCGTTTAATGGGTAAGTTACGTAAGATAACAAGCTCATAAATTTGTGGTTTCTCATGATATCTTTTTCAAATTTTCTACACAGATTCTTTACTTAAGAATACTGGACACTGGTTTCGCATAAACAAAAGAAAACGTTGTATAATAACTTCTTCTTCTTCTTCTTCAGCTTATGGAGGTCCACTGCTGGACAAAGGTCTCTCCCAAGGCTTTCCAAGTTGCCCGGTCTTGTCCTTGGCTTCCCGCGACCTTCACCAGCTCAACGGTCCACTTTGTTGGGTGCCACCCTACGCTGCGTCTTCCGGTACGTGGCCACCACTCCAGAACCTTACCGACCCATCGGCCATCGCTTCTACGAGGAATGTGCCCTGCCCACTGCCACTTAATTTTAGCGACTCGAAGAGCTATGCGGTGACTTTGGTTCTTCTGCGGATCTCCTAATTTCTGATTCGATCACGCAGAGAAACTCCGAGCATAGGTCTTTACATCGCCCTTTGTGTGACTCTGAACCTTGTATAGTATAGCATAAAAGTAATTATAGTAAGAATGTATAGTATACACACTGGCACACATCACTGGTATGGAAGTCGTCGACAGGTGTCCGCCTGTCTGCCGCAAGGTGCAGCAGTGTCTGTCCGCTGCGTAAGCGCACGTTCCGAAGCCTAAAGATCGCTCGTCGAGTTGAACTTGTCGTTTCCTGTGAATTATTTTATAATATATTGGTAAGGTAAAATATGTTGGTACGTAAATGTACTACTATGTTTGCGAGCTAGTTTGTGCAATTCAGTTTTAAAATAAGTGAAATTATTAAAAATATCGGCGCAGTCTTAAGAGCGTTTACTACGCACAACTGTCAACGTCGCATTCTAGTGTTATAGGTTTTTTTTTTATTATTAATTTATAAACCAGCGCTTGACCGCAATCCTGCCTGATGGTAAGCAGTGACGCAATCGTTGATGGTAAAGCGCACTAGTTTGTTAAGAGCCTATTCACTCTAGCCTTGAAGACACTCAAATTGTAGTCCGACGGAAACACGGCCGCCGGCAGATTCTTCCAGTCCCTCGATGTACGCGGTATAAAGGAGGAGGCGAAACGCTTCGTCCGGATCGTAGAGGTGTTAACAACATAAGGGTGGAAACTCGCCGTACGACAGATCGTCCGATGGTGGAACGGAGATGGGGGAATTAAATCGTGAAATTCCCTCGCACACTCCCCAAAATGTATCCTATAGAACACCGAAAGGCTGGCTACTCTACGCCTGTGCTCCAGACTTTGGAGACTAACTCGAGTTAAATCAAGGTCACCAATCAGCCTCTTCGCCCGCCTTGCCACTGAATCCAAAGTGGCCAGGTGACACTTAGCAGCACCAGCCCAAATGTGGCTGCAGTACTCCACACACGAACGGACCTGTGCTTTGTACAACATTAGAAGCTGCCCTGGTGTGAAGTACTGCCGGACCTTTGCGATAACGCCAAGTTTTCTGGCAGCCACCTTGGCCTTGGACTCAATGAACCACCCAAAGTTTAGGTTCGAGGAAATCTCAACACCCAAAAGCTGAAGGCGGTCGGTACACTCCAAGGATACATTCCGGAAAGTAGGAGCCAAGGTGAACGGGCTCCTTTTGGCGGTGAAAAGACACGCCTGCGTTTTGGCGGCATTGAATGCTACAAGATTGGCATTGCCCCATTCGGAGACTGCCTGAAGTGCAACACTCGTTCGCTCTACCATGGCCTCTCTATCGGACCGGATTGATTCCCTACTAGCCCGAGCATCCGGCAGGTATCTCTCCACAACTGTGCTGTTAATTTTTATTATTAAACTGGAGCTATATTTTTAAAATGTGTTCCACTAACTTTTTAGAATTAGGTGAATAGTGGATAAAAAGTAAGTAACCGTAATGTTTAGTTATTTTACTATTTAAATAACGCCTTGCAAGTTCCCAATGCATTATTTGCATATAAATAGAAGTATAAACGCAATGATTTCTTACCTTTTGCACACCTTTCACATAATTTTAAATGGTTAGTGCGAAATATGACACTACATTGCGACGTTGCCAGTCGTACGTAGTAAACGCTCTTAATCGATTTTTGTAGTTTAAGATTGTATATTAAATAAATAAACGGACAAATCACACAGGTTGAGCAAGCCCCAAAGTAAGTTCGAGACTTGTGTTATAGGATACTAACTCAACGATACTATATTTATAATAGATAAACATCCAAGACCCAGGCCAATCAGGAAAAGATCGTTTTCCATCATGACCTGGCCGGGGATCGAACCCGGGGCCTCGACATCGCAAGCAGGCGTGTTGACCACTGTGCCACGGAGGATTATTACCTTCTATATTACTTGTTGTACACAGTTGTTGCCAATGTGATAATGTTGCAAAATTTATCAGTACCAGTAGCCCTAGTATGAGTTTTCAATACGAAACTCGATCGTCGATAACGATCGCGTTTGGCGCTCTCATTGGTTGAGAGTTCTTACGACCTTGAAGCGGGCCAATCGCTGAGTCAAACGCGCTCGATATCGACGAACGAGTTTCGTAATGAAAACTCATACTAGGCCTACAGAGCGCGCCCTCCTCTGGCCATGGTTACAAGACACTGGCATATAACTATACGAACCTCACTATTCCCTGCGTTCTCGAGCAGGCGAGCTGCCACGGCGACGAGGTACAGCGCCGTCCGCACGTTGCCTTCGTATTCGTCCTGCAACATGAAAGTGCGCACCAAACTCTACGCGTCAATACTCGCTACGTTACACGGAACAGATAGCCATGATTGTGGATGATGAGTGAAATATATCGTATTAATATATTAATATTTATCTAGGTAATAGAAAGAAAGAGATGTAATTTGTTTCTCAGCAATTACAGCCTAGGCCAAAAGTATTGAGCACCCTAAAAATTTCACAGCTGCACGGCAAGTGTGGTGGTAAAAAAACAGAGCTATTGTTTAATGATTCTTCTGTCGTCATCTAAAAGGGACTAAAATAATCACTACCTGGGTTCCGTAAAATTTGTTATTTTTGCAAATTTTGTCTTTATTTAACAGTTCGCTACTGCCCTTTATTGTGGACACATGCAATGGTTCAGCGTGCTTTTGGTGATTGTGCAGATACAGATTCTGCATGAGCAAGGGAAATCAGGAGTAAAGATTTCCAACTTTGAAATGTTGAGCGATATTCTGGTACCGGATCTCATCAGAATAGGCCTAGAACTGGGCGCGAACGCATCACTACAGGCCGTCAAGATCGTCGGTTAATGGGAGTCGTTACAACATAGAAAAAATCATTTTCCGACCTTACAGCTGAATTGTCAGTAGAAACTAGGAAATCAATTACTGCTCGCACAATTCGCAGACGACTTCAAAAGTTTGAGAGACTGTAAAGCCAGAAAGAAGCCATGGCTCTCGGTTGACAGCAAGAAAGCTCCATATGAATAGGCTTTAAAACACTGAAGTTTGACTGCAGAGGATTGGTCAAATGTCGTGTGGTCAGACGAATCAAACTTTTAGGTAAGTTAGTTAATTTAATGTCCTTATAATATTAAAAAAAAAACAATTTGAAAAAAAAAAACGTCTTGTTGAAGTTATTATAATTTTCCGGAACTCAATATTTTTTTCATTGTTGTAGATATTTGGGATACCTGGTGTAACCTTTGTGCGTCGCCTAGTAGTCGCCTAGTAGGTGTATAGTGTTTAAAATAGTGTGTATAAATGAAGTAGTGTGTAGTACCAACAAAAAAAGATGACGGCAGCATAATGGTTTGGGACTGCATGACTGATAGTGAAGTTGGCGAATTTTTCGTGTGTGAGGCCCGCATGAACTCTGAAAAGTAAATAAATGTACTAGAATCTGCATTATTGTCTTCATTCACCAAACTTTTTGGAGACACGAATATGGATAGCGTTAAATTCCAGCAGGATAACGCGCCCTGCCACTAGTTTGCCAGTTCGATGACAGAGTTTGGCGAAAATTCCACAGAACTTCTGCACTGGCCTGCCCAGTCCCCGGACCTAAACCCCATAGAGCATTTATGGGGTTTATTAAAGCGCAGAGTCCGGCGCGACACTATAAACAACAAATAAGACCTGAAAAGCTGCTTGAGTCTGGAGTGGAACAGGATAACGGCTGAAGACTGTGAAAAAACTAATTAACTCGATGCCCAAAACAATCATCACTTCATATAAAACAAAGTCACTTTTTCGTTCCCTATGTTCCTTATCCAATTTAATACGTTGTTGATTTAATACAGAATAAATCTGTCTTCGGGCGAAAAATATTAATAATATTTTTCGATAATATAGAATATTTTTCGAAGATATTACAGATTTGAAAATTGCGAAGCGTCGCTTTTACAGCGGTACGGTCCAGCCGGGGCGGGGCGGGAGCAGCGGGCAGCTATCTTTTTTATACAACGTTCACAGTTTTATTTAGTATCAGCATTGCACCCATGCTAAGCCTGGGCGGTTCGCTAGTATATTAATAAATAATGGTATAACCATAAAAGGTGTATCTGACATCAACGCACAAACGAGTACCATGGATCCAGTACATGATTCTGAACCCCCCAGTGGTGAAATTTTTCATCGGCTTTTTTTGATTTAGACTGTTCATAAATGCTATACTTTTATAACCCAATAAAATTTTAAAGTAAACATTAATTAATTCGTTAATTACACAAATAAGCACAATGGTTTACCATTCACAGGTCACAGGTCTTCTCTCATACAGAGAAGGATTGAGCGTAATCACCACGCTTGCTCAATGCTGGTTGGCGATTTCAGACTTATAAAGTCCAGGTTTCCTCAAGATGTTTTCCTTCACCTTCAGTCAATGGTGTCCAAGATATACTTAGAAAATATATATAACTTTAGAAAAGTTACATTGGTACTTGCCTGACCTGGAATCGAACCCGCGCACTCATACTTGAGAGGCTGGTGTTTTAAACACAAGGCCACCACGACAACAGCTGTAGGCCTAGTATGAGTTTTCATTACGAAACTCGATCGTAAATATCGAGCGCGTTTGACTCATCGATTGGCCCGCTTCAAGGTTGTAAGAACTCTCAACCAATGAGAGCGCCAAACGCGCTCGATACCAACGATCGAGTTTCGTATTGAAAACTCATACTAGGCCTACAGAATACCAGTAGGCCTAGTATAAGTTTTCATTACGAAACTCGTTCGATCGTATCGAGCGCGTTTGACTCAGCGATTGGCCCGCTTCAATGTCGTAAGAACTCTCAACCAATGAGAGCGCCAAACGCGATCGAAACGATCGAACGAGTTTCGTATTGAAAACTCATACTAGGCCTACAGTATTGTACAGGAAGCAACTGCCATCTGACTTCCACAACCCAAATACTGGGTAACACGCTACCCCTTGATGAGACTAGTTATCAGACGATCAAGCTTCTGACTACCCGCAACGACTGACAAATATCTGGAATGAAAGCCAGGACCAACAGCTTAACGTGTTCTCCGAGGCACGGAGGTATCTCGATATGTAAAGACGGTCACCCACCCACAGAAAAACCGCAGCAAGCTAAGCTAACAGAGCAATATTGTAACAATGAAAATGGAAAAAAATGGTGTGGGTTAGAGATCCGTTATTTCTCTGTATTTTGTATCATATAACTGTTTTGTCCCTAGTAAACAATATGTAAAGAAAATTCCGTCCGACCCATAACGATAATAATATGACAAAATAAAATATGAAATTTTACATAACCATCATAGTAACAATACTAATGAATTCTGAAATAATCTTTTTTTTTTCAAACCATTCCCCAAAATTTGGTAATTTTTAAAAAAGTGACAATCCCATTTTCGACGGTATTATTATGCCCTGCCCGTTCGCCCACGCATGTATTGCCTACCGCACACGTATTAAGTTACCTCCTTTTGCGAAATAATATTTATTTTATTTTTTTAGAGGGATTTTTTTAAAGTTTAGCCTGGCTTTGTAGGCATTAGTAGAATCAGTTATCAATACCTAACAATAACTTCACGGATCGGACAGGGTTGTTGTTGTGTTGTATGTATGTTATGTTAGTAAGTAGACATTTGTGAATTTGATTTTGTGAAATATCACTCATTTTTTTTTTAATTTTATAAACTAGAGCTTGACCGCGATCCCTCCTGTGTGGCTACCGCGAGGTTTCATTACGAGACTTGATCGTCGATATCGACCGCGTTTGACACATCGATTGGTCCGCTTCAAGGTTGTAAGAACGCTCGACCAATGAGAGCGCCAAACGCGGTCGATAAAAACTCATGGTAGCCACACGGATGGTAAGCAAGAAAAACGGATTTTTCCATTAGTTTCGCTAAAATAACCTTGTTGCTCAATATTCCTCCACCGGCATGTGACATGAGAAGCAAAGTGATAATTCTTACATAGTAGCTACATACTACTAGAGATTCAGGGTCATGGTTCGCTTGAGGTTTCTCCAGTCTCCTCCTGCCTCTTCGGAGCTCTTTGGAACATGCTTCGAGCACGAAACACACCTGTAAGAAGATTTTTAGAGTTCAGAAATAAGATAATTATCATGATTTCGGAATACGAAATCAAACTCTTCCATGACAAAATTCAAATTCCAATTTTACCGTTCACGTGGGACCTTTTTACTATCAACTGTCAATCAAAAGTTTACTTTAACTACATATCGATAAAGTTGTTAGTTGATAAACTGGCAATACATATATGTCAAAGATTCTTCTTCTTAGTCAGCCTATAGAGGTCCACTGCTGGACAAAGGCCTCCCCCAAGGCTTTCATTCCATTGGGGGGGGGGGGGGGGGGGGGGTTTGCCATAATCCTCACGCTTGCAAGGCGGGTTGGGAATCGCCTCTTACGACACCCACGGGAGGAAATGGGTTGGTAGCAATCTAAGCCCGGTATCACACGGGGTATGTGTAAAAACGTGGCGCAACATTTTTATTTGTACTGCTGAAAACAGAAAGATTCCGCTTGGACTTTAAAAAATTGAAAATAAGGTACATATTTCTATGACATCGTTTTGTAAACCAGAAAATGGGACAAATATCAAATTTTGTTTAAATTAATAATATTTACCTGAGCGAGAGGTAATTCAATTCCTATGTGTATCATTTGCGAGAATACTTGAGCAAATCTGAGCAAGTCCTTTGTCACTGAAACCTGAAAATAACAATAAAAATATTAATAGTTTAAAATATACAACCAGAGAAATATTTGTTCCGTGCGGGAATCGAACCTGGGACACGCAGCGCAGCAGTCGGTCGCCCAGCCACATCGGCAACCGAGGCGTCATTTATATTAGATAATAAAGATGTGGGGCTCTGTGAACACTTTCCAACAAATCACCCGAAATACCTGACAGTTTTAATAAATCGTGTATTTTAACGAAATCCGAATTCTAAAATAATATTATTAAACAGTATAGTTAAGTTTTTTTTATTTAGTTTTCAATACGAGACTCGATTATACGCATCGAGCGCGTTTGGCGCTCTTATTGGTTGAGAGTTCTTACAACCTTGAAGCGGGCCAATAGATGAGTCAAACGCGTTCGATATCTACTTCTAGTCTTCGTAATGAAAACTCATGGTAGCCACTCAGTATTAAATACAAATATCGATTCCCGTCATGTATGCGGAGCATAGTTAGACAATTTAATTGGACCAGTAGGCCTAGTATGAGTTTTCAATACGAAACTCGTTCGATCGTATCGAGCGCGTTTGACTCAGCGATTGGCCCGCTTCAAGGTCGTAAGAACTCTCAACCAATGAGAGCGCCAAACGCGCTCGATACGATCGAACGAGTTTCGTATTGAAAACTCATACTAGGCCTACAGGCCCCTAATCGGCGAAAACATTTCTGTCAAATGATTGAGACTAGTTGCTATCGTTTGGACCGAACGGACCAATGGGCGGTCCGAACGATCCCAACTGATGCCAACTAGTCGCAATCATTTGACAAAAATGTGTTCGACGATTAGGGGGCCGGTGTAAGTGCAGTTTAATTTATAGTTTTGTCTTCCGCTCGTATACGTACAATAGATTTAGATACAGATTTTTCAGGTAAAGCATTGATTTGGAAATATACATATGTATGTGTATGACTAACTATAAAGTGTTCTAAAATTATTTATAGCCGTATATACAAACGCCACATGCGAACAACTCGTCATACTGACGTCCCCAGATCCTGCATCGCGCAAGCAGAATTAACCTTGAAACTAGCATATATCGTCGCTTAAGTTCTAACACCGCGGAACTCAAAAAAATGGTCAAAATGTTTTATGCATGTCATTGGATAAAGAATCGAAAGACGCGTCATTTGACCAATCGCAAATAAGCGATTAAACCAATGTGGCGCGTTATTTAAAAAAAAAAACAAACAAAAAAAAAATATTATTATTATTTACAAACTTAGACAGTTTTTTTAGTCTCCTGAAAAGTTCATTATTTTGAGTTTCGCGGTGTTAGAACTTAAGCAACGATATACAAATACAATATGTAAAGAAAACCCCGTCCGACCCATAAGGATAATAAAGGTTAGGTAAACACATGACCAAATAAAATATTAAATTTTAAATAATCATTATGGTAACAATACTAATTAATTTTGAAATAATCTTTTTTTTCCGCGAATTAATTCCAACTTCCTCAAAATTTAGGTATTTTCTATAATAATGACAACAGCTTTTTCTACAGTATTATTATGAGCGATGCGAACATGTGCTGCTTGCCCTGCCCCCCTTCGCCCGCGCATTTTAGGAGGTATATTTTTTCAAGTCTAGCCAGGTTTTGTAGGTACTAGTAGAATAAGTTATGGATTCCTAACAATACCTTCACGGATCGGACAGGGTTTTCTTTACATATTGTATACAACTTCCCAACATCAACCGTTGGGCAAGTGCCCGCCGGACTCAACATCCGTCTAGTCGGAGGATCCTCCCATTTCTATGGAGGATGAGTGAACTTTGTGTAAAGTTCACCATACACAGTGTTCCTCATAACTATAAATTATGTGATGAAAGTGTAAACAAATCCTACTCAGTATATTGGGTGCGGTAATGTGTAACATAATGTGACGTCACCTCGTTACGTTGCCGTAGCGCGAGTGCGTGCCTCCAAAGCGCGAGGCAGCGGTCGAAGCGCGCCTCGTCCGCGAACACGGCGCCTCGGAACACGATGGGGTGTGGAAGGTCTGGGCAGCGGGAACCGAGAACTCTCTCACGTACAGCCAGGCCTTCCATGTGAAGCGCGTGTGCGTTGCCGAGTAGTTGTTCCACATCCTGAAATAAAAAAAAATCCTTATATATTATAACTAGCTGACCGGCAAACGTTGTTTTGCCATATAAATAATTTCCAAGACAAAAAAAAAAAAAATAGATGTTGGCCGATTCTCATAGATACCGGATAAGCACAAAAAATTTCATCAAAATCGGTCGAGCCGTTTCGGAGGAGTTTAATGTCGAACACAATGACACGAGAATTTTATATATTAGATAAACCACATGAATTTTGAACCCGTAGGAATACCCGGATTAAAACTATCTTACATGTTGTTTTTTTTTAATAATAATTATTAACTAAAGTTCATTTCAGATAATCATGCGATAAAGTTTGTTCACCCCTCCTACTAATATCTCCCAATAATCCCACACGATACAAAAACAATATACAAGAAAGTGTCAAAGGAAAGTAACACGGTCAAAACAAGTGTGTCGTTGTGGCATAGTGATAAGAGACGACAAAGTCGCGATACCACGACGATACGATATTATTATTGATTTTGTATCGTTTTCGTATCGTGTGGGAATAATGGGATACATTAGTGGGAGGGGGCAACAAACTTTATCGTATGATGTGTGATTGTAATCGTGTGTTACGTAATTAGGGTGCGAATCTTAGACCATCTAATGGTCACAAGCGCTATTGCTAAGCATGAGGTCCTGGGTTTGATTCTCAGCCTGGCCTGGCCGCGGGCGGAAGCTAATACAACATAGCAGTGAGAGTACTCATAGGTTCATCTCTATGTTCTCTGTAATCTATATGATGTACATAATAAAGAGTATTCTATTCTACTCCTTTTTAGAATAAAGTTGTGATGTTATGTTGTCTTACCTCTATCGTGGTACTCTCTTTCCAGTTATCGTACGCCGGTATAGGGGGGGCTGGCTTCTTCAGTATGTGTCCGAAGCGACTGTCGTACCGCATTACCATCGCTCTGTGTAAGTACTGGTACGCCATCTGTGGGTAAAGACTTTTATTAAATATGGAAAACAAGAGAATGTACCCTAAACTGATACGGCCTTATTACAAAACATGGTCTATATTTAGAACCTCTATATTTTTTAATTTTTAAATTTAGAATTTTGACCTAACAGAGTTAAAGTTCTTATTACAAAAACTGACGTTAAACCCAAGTCTCAGTTATCAAAGCATTAATAACCTTATTTTCGTGGGTATAATGTTTAAAATACGGTAAACCAATCCGTAACTATTGAAAGTTCACTGTTGACTTCGTTAGAATCATGTCTTTAAAATAAGAGAGGTATCATCTATAAGCAGCACGACGTCACAGATGCCCTTTAAATAAAATGGTAAATCATTAAAATATACTAAAAACAAGGATGGACCTGGGTCCATCCTTGTTTTTAGTATATTATTTTTTTTGAATCCTGGGATTGAGCCTTGCGGTTCACTTAACTAAAGTTCTTTGTTTATTGAATTCCTAGTCCATAACATTGCATGATTAAATCCTACGGACTTATTAATATATTCCAGTGGCGAAGAGTCCATACAAGCCGATTCCCACCGGGTTACCTTTCAAAAATCAGTTCCATATTCATACAAAAGTATTTACATTCTATTTCATTAACAAAGTATTATTAATCAAATAGTAATTCTTAGCAATACCCTAAGTATCACATTTCAGAAGATATCCTGCAGTAGGTAAGTGTTTAAGTGTTTATTTTTTTGGACCGGCTTCCCTTTGTCAAAATTTCACCCTTCGCCACTGATATATTCTGATGTTGAGTGATCGCCTGAAACACAGGTTTAATAAACCTAGCTCGGGTATGTCGCTAATTTTACATGATTCTCTGTATAATAATACGTTCTGCATGACCTTATGTATATTTTTAGTCACACATAATACCTAGCTATTGTTTAGGCAATAAAATATGTATGTATTTCTATAAGAATATTTTTGTCGCTTTTATTTTACTATGTTGTGTAAGTTTTTGAATAAAGATTATTATTATCTACACATTGGAATCTATTATGTAAATAAGAACTAATTACGTTTTGAGCTTAGTTTTGGACACCGTAATGGCGTAGTTTACTCAAAAGTATGTCATGGTGCACGCAATCAAAGGCTATGGAGAGATCACAAAAAATTCCAATAGAATTTAGCGATCACTCCGATGCGTTAAATATGTGTTTCAGTAGAGCCACACCCGCATCAGTAGTCAAACGACCCTTTGTGAAACCATATTGTTCACTATGTAGTATAAGATAATTAAGTAATTAAAGAACTTTGTGTGGAGGCTAAGCAAACCATTCTTCATTCTATGATAGAGGCCCACTGCAGGACAAAAGCCTCCCCCAAGACTTTCTTGCATTGGGGGGTTTGCTATAATCCCCACGGTTGGCAGGCAGATTGGGAATCGCAGTAATTTGATATTCCATAGGAGAAGCGCTGCTGCCCGCTTCCCTGGTGAGAGTTCCCTTAGGTCGCCTCTTACGACACCCACGGGAGGTTATGGGTTGGTACTATTCTAAACCCGGCACCACTCGGGTGAAACCATGCTATGAAAGAATTCCCCTTTGTGACAATAAACATTTAATTGCATCATAAAAATCCAAAATTCGTTTTGTTAATGTATCTTTTTGCCGAAATATTCATATTTTGAAGGAAATAGATCTACAAGAAACATTAAGAATCGGTTTCTGAAAATCGGTCAATTTAACCACTCACCCTTAGGCAGTAGTACTCCTTGTCATTCGCGAAGGAAGCTCCAAGCAGCTCGAAGGCCTCGATGGCCGCCTCTCGGGGCACTTCGGGCCGCGGCGCCAAGAACTCGACTACGTTAGCTCGTGCTCGTTCGGCCGCGCATTGTAAGGGCGTCATACCTGGAAAAGATGCAAGTTTACTAAAGTCAAAATCAAAATTCACAGCATTTATTTCAAATAAACCATTTAGGCCGCTATCCCTCTGGCGTTTAATGAGCGTTGACGCTTCTCCAACTAGAAAGTAGTGTGTGCGTATCTGTTTATAGGAGAAAATGGTAGTAAATACGTGTTGTGGACCCCAAGGAACACGAGATATGTTGAGGAAGATGATAATAAATCATTTATTCAAATTATGGTAGCACTTTTTGGAAGTCAAAATTACACAAGAACAAAACAAAGCCCTTTATCAAAATGATGGTTATAACTCGTGCGAGTTAACCGTGCACTTCGCTCTGTGACGTCATTCGGACGGTACCGTTTGTAAAAAATGATAAATCTGTGTAGCGGTGCCTACAACGCAACATGCGAACAACGCGTCATACTGACGTCACGCGAATCCTGCATCTCGCAATCAGAGTTTTCTGTGCAACTAGCACGCATACAAGTTCACCACATAAACCGAGGGGCAAAGTGGCCCGCCAGACGACTAGTCTGGTCGGAGGATCCTCCCTTTTCTATGGAGGATGAGTGAACTTTACTCCCTGTTCCTCATTGCTCTACATCTGTTTTAAAAAATATAAATTACAATTTTTATATTAATAAAATGTCGTTTTGATGATAAAGCGTCATAATACTAACTCATTTTACTCATGATGCTTGGAATTAAATAGATACATATAGACTAAAATATAATGTTGGTGCAACCAACAGGCTTCACTAACGCGTCGAAAATTTAAAAAACAAAAACAAATTTAATAAAAAAAAAAACGAGTGTGCTTATGACCACACGACTGAAGTGAAACTTCTTTCGCACCATCTGTATGTATGTATATATATATATATATATATATATATATATGTGTGTACAATATATACATGTATACACATTTACATATATTAATTTTCTATAAATATTTAAATTTATTTCATGCTTTCATTTATAAATTAATATTTTTGCATAGACCTCCAATTTAAAAAAAAAAGAAAAGTGGATTCCCTCGGGGCCAAAAGGTCGGGCTCTACCTCCTGAATCAGGGGACCCCAAACTCGGGTAGTCCACGACCTCTGGTTCCCGAGATAATCCACGGGGGGGTGAGGTAACTAAAGGGGGTCGGGGGGGGGATAGGGTTTGTGGGGTTGCGGGGGAGGGAGGGGGGAGGGGGAGAGCGGGCAGTGGATTCCCTCAGGGCCAAAAGGTCGGGCTCCTCCTCCTGATTCAGGGGACCCCAAACTCGGGTAGTCCACGACCTCTGGTTCCCGAGATAATCCACGGGGGGGTGAGGTAACTAAAGCGGGGGGGGGGTGTTGGGGGGGTTAGATTTCGTGGGGTTGCGGGGGGTAGGGGGAGGGGGAGAGGGGGGAAGGGGAGAGGGTGGAGTGGATTCCCTCGGGGCCAAAAGGTCGGGCTCCTCCTCCTGATTCAGGGGATCCCAAACTCGGGTAGTCCACGACCTCTGGTTCCCGAGATAATCCTCGGGGGGGTGAGGTAATCAATGAGGGGAGTCGGGGGGTGTTCGCAGCGTCATGTTCTCGAAGAAATTCATAGTTCTTAATCAATCAAGGTACTTAGCTTAATAATTGAGCTTATGAGGCTCGAAAGCAATTTGTACTTTGTGTCCAATTATCGTATTGTGACGATATCTTCTTCTATACTTTCAATTATATCAGAAATGTTCAGCAAAAATATATAAAACAATATAAAAGCCAGAACAGAACGAAATTTATAAATTATTTGTGCTCTTAGGTAATCAATTGTTAACAAATCTTAAAAAGATCCAAAAAATATATATTGCCTACGGCGAGATGCGAACTCACAACTTCATACTCGACTCAATTGTTAACAAATCTTAAAAAGATCCAAAAAATATACATTATCTTCGGCGAGATGCGAACCCACAACTTTATACACGGCATGTCATGCAATATTTACATGTGCCAACTGCTTCGTTGTATTACAGACGAAATAGGACTATACTTTGCTTTCCGTTCGCCTTGCCCGATCATTTTTGTAATATTTTTCGTAACGCTTTCGCGAGTTTACTCCCCAAGTCAAGCGTGCCTAAAGAAGTTTCACTTCAAAAATAAAACTTTACAAAGCAAAAACTCCACAGACACAGTAATAACAACAGGGGATTTAAAATGCATTTAGATAATTGTAACAAAGATGCTAACGCTACTCATCGCTGACGGCGAATGTGGGGTATAGCGCGGGGAAGCGGGAGAGGGGTGGCATTCCAGCGAGCTGCAGTTAACTTGCGTTAGTAGTACTAACTATTTTCATTAAATAGTGATGGTTACTTACCATTTTCATTATGGAGTATCCTAGCATGGTTGTCTATGAGTTCATTCACGACGGCCAGGTGGCCGCATTCGGCCGCGAAGTGCAATGCCGTCGCACCACAAAGCGCGCGCTCGTCCACGCGGGCATTGCAGTCCAATAAAAAATGTACCTGGAAACAACGAGGTATTGGTTATTCCATATTCTTTATCAGCAAGAGGGTATCGTTAAAATGTATGGTTAATTTACTTTACTACCCACACATAGAGAACAGTCCATAACTTCTATTTTTTTTTTTAAATTATAAACTAGTACTTGACCGCAATTCCGCATGACGGTAAGCAGTGATGCAATCGTTAATGGTAAAGCGCGCTAGTTTGTTAAGAGCCCACTCTAGCATTGAAGACACTTAAATTGTAGTACAACAGAAACACCACCACTGGCAAATTGTTTCAGTCCCTCGATGTACGTGGTATAAAATAAAAAAACGAGGCGAAAACAACGTACAGAAGCGTGGATGCTCGCCATACGACGGATCGTCTGATGATGGAAATTAGCTTTAGTGAATTGAAAATGAAATAGTAATCCACTCAACTATGACGTAAAATGATTAAATTCGGTTGCCATTTTTATCCTTACTAATATTATAAATAGGAAAGTGAGTTTGTTTGTTTCTTGCGCTTTCACGCTGTAACTACTGAATTGATTGCTTTGAAATTTTGCACACGTAAAGTTAGAAGTCCGGATTAAATAATAGGGTACTTTTATCCCGGAAAAAATTGATATTCCCGAGGGAAATCTAAAAAGCGCGATATAACCAAACTCCACGCGGGCGAAGGCGCGGGCGGAAAGCTAGTACAATTATATAGCGAAGCGAATATAAAAAGTATATTACACCACATTTTTTTTTTAGTCTTTTGTCAGGTCGATAACATTTGGTGATAACTGATAATTGACCACAAAACCAGCCTACAGTGACCCGAAGGCCAAAGCTGTACCAGGCCACTCAGAAAGTATTGCGACAAAAAGTTTTTATGTATGAGAAACTGGCCACTTATAATTTAATAACACTGGTTAACAAATTTTAAGGTTTTGTTAATCCATGAAATGAGTTGTGCTAATTGCGAAAGAATACCTCTAAACATACATTTTGATGTAAGTTTTAAGGTCGAGTTAGCTCGCGTTTTTTGTGGAATCAAATAAAAATGTTTTGACTTAAGATAACATTATATTCATAAATCACATATTATAAAATTTAAAAATGAGTTAATATATTGCTTTTCCGTTTATAAGTAATATGTACAGCCTCTCTCTTCAACGTCCAGCAGTAGTCTGCTAACATAGCAGGACTCCATTTGCCCTGGTATCGCTCTTCCATGCCTGAAATATCCTGGTGAAAACGTTCACCATGTTCGTCGCTAACATCTCCCATATTTTCAGGACAAACGTCCAAATGTGAGTCGAGAATATGTATTTTGAGGGACATTTTGCAACCGAGAGCGTACAATGCTTGGATCATATTCTTAACCAGGTTTTCATAGTCTTCAGATTTTTTTTTACCCAAGAAATTTTGAAAAACTTTTATCATGGATGTCCAGGCCTGTTTTTCCTTGCTATTCAATGTACTTTCAAAAGTCTTATCATTCATTAATTCTCTTATTTGAGGTCCTATGAAAATTCCTTCTTTTAACTTGGCATCTGTCATTTTTGTAAACTTTTTTTTTTAAAGTCGAAACTTGCGAGAGTGCGGCGAACGCAATACAAGATTAAACTTGTATAGCTCGATAACTCGAGCTAAGACACTTGTAATATTATAACTGATGATTAGTATTCACCAAGTACCTACTGCCTATTTTTGTATTTCATCATTCATGGGCAAAACCATTGTTAACCAGTGTAATAGGTGCGTTCCAAATTCAAAACTTCCCTCTACATTTTTTTGGGAGCCAATTAAAATTATCGTGGTTTTTTTTTTTGGCAGGAAAGTCAAGCTGAATGTCACGCTCATTTTTCATTAGGCTTTTAAAATTATTTATAGTGTTGTTTACTAAATAAAAGTGCGTGATTTATGTAGTCAAAAGTGCATTCAGTAAATAATTCATAAAGAACAATGAAATATCGCGGCTTAGTGGCCACATCATGACTTTGTCTCAAACCTCTATCGTAAGACGGGTCACGCGGTCGTCTTTTTCGACATAAACAATTCATTAAGTGACATTTCGTCGCTTAAGTTCTAACACCGCGTAACTCAAAATAATGAACTTTTCAGGAGACTAAAAAAAGACAGAGAGTTTTTTTTAGTTAAAAAGTTCATTATTTTGAGTTACGCGGTGGAGACTAAAAAAACTGTCTAGGTTTGTATACCTAGACAGTTTTTTTAGTCTAAAAAAACTTCTAGGTTTGTATACCTAGACAGTTTTTTTAGTCTAAAAAAACTTCTAGGTTTGTATACCTAGACAGTTTTTTTAGTCTTCTGAAAAGTTCATTATTTTGAGTTACGCGGTGTTAGAACTTAAGCGACGATTTGCTAAATGCACAAACCGTGCGAAGCCATAAAAGAAAGAAAGAAAGAGAAAGTAAAATTATCGTGTCTCTTTGAAAAATGGATTTGCGTCGAGACAATTTTCGCACTATGATCTTTTACGATTTCAAATGTCTCCTGAAACCAGACGAATCGTACGATAGACTTCAAATGGTATTCATGGATGAAGGCCCTTCTAAGGTCCAAGGTCTTCTAAATACAATTTAGCCTCAGCCTAATTTGAATAAAATACTTTTGATTCTGATTTGGTGGTGGTTAATAGGTCAAATTATTATCAAGAAGTGAAATGATTCGTATTTCGTGAACGATGTATAGCGGAGTCGGGTGTGCATTGAAATAATAGATATTTGGCATCATCATCATCATCATTTCAGCCGAAAGACGTCCTCTGCTGGACATAATCCTCCACCAAAGATTTCCACGAAGACCGGTCCTGCTCCTCCCATATCCAGCGGTTTCCTGCGACCTTCACCAGGTCGTCGGTCCACGATATTTTGTTGGGTATGGTTAACTTTTGAGAGGATGCACCATATCGATGATCAAAAGTTAATCAATCAATTAATTCAACCTATGCTGGAGATAGGCCTTTCCCAGACTGAGTCTTCAACACCCTGTTTTTCATCTCAATAGAGAGCGGACGGGCACAAATTCTGAAACCGGGCAGCTAATGTGGAATTCGAGATGGAATAACCCAATAACACTTGGAACAAAAACACCTGGTAGTCTAACCAGCAACAAACAACGGATATGGATGGCGTTTTATTCCTCCCCGCGCCATGAAACTGCGCGTTTCCAAAAAATATCTACCACAAATACATAAAATCTATGTGATAATATTCTGAACTTGCAAGTAAATATAAAACAAAAGTAAGATATTTATGGAGAATACATGACCCAAGACCGTAACCCGTGATATATATATAGTGATAAAACGTTCGGACGACAGAAGGTCAAGCTACCCTAATCTGTCAAATATTTCCAATCAATCTTGAGCCTTAATACTTTAGCCATAGAGTTGATAATTTAAAGAAATCTGACAGATTATAGTAGTTCAACGAGTGTCTGTCATCGTGTTCTTTTGTGTGGGAGCCATAAGTAACGACAATATACTAAGAAAACAGTCACATTTTTTATAAATATAAACCAGTGCTTGACCACAATCCCGCCTGATGGTAAGCAGCGTTGCAGTCGTTGATGGTAAAGCGCGCTAGTTTATTAAGAGTCTATCGACACAGCATTCCCGGAACACATCGCAACACAACTGCTCAGACTAGTGCTCCGTACGGCTTCACCAGACATCATGCCGGAACACGACGAATCGCTTGGCGGCAAGACTATGTCTGGTGCAGTTCCTATCGGCTCTATTCCTTCGTTTTCGTTTCTTTTTAAAGTTAGAAAGAAAGCTGCAAAGGATGATGTCAAATAATCTATATTCTTCCGTTGTAACAAGAATTTTGAATAGCAGTTTCAGAGTTTACCCCCTATACACAAATAAGTAGGTCTGGTCAGACAAGTACCAATGTAACTTTTCTAAAGTTATATGTACTTTCTAAGTATATCTTGGACACCATTGACTGAAGGTGAAGGAAAACATCTTGAGGAAACTTGGACTTTATAAGTCTGAAATCGCCAACCCGCATTGAGCAAGCGTGGTGATTACGCTCAATCCTTCTCTGTATGAGGAGACCTGTGCCCAGCAGCGAGACGATAAAAAGGTTTGATGATGATGATGACGATGACACAAATAAACAATTTGTATCTCTTTTTTTCTAAGGTCGCTATACAAAAATAGATTATTTAACTTTGTTTTTGTTACTACTTATCTGACTATTTTGTCTGAACTTTAGGCTAATATTAGACCTCTACCACAGATTAATAAGAGCAAATCGTAGATGATATTAAACATCTATCATCATCTCAGCGTTAATGGCAGTCGCATCCGAAGCTTTTTCATCTTTGGAGTCTGGGGTCCACTTTAAAAGTCTAACTGCTGATTTTTGGCTAAACTTCGATATTTTTTGTGAAGCGATTGCCGTCTGACCTCCACAACCCGAAGGCGATATCGAAGCATTGCAGTTAGACCAAGTGTTGGTCTTTCGAGGGCTCCAACAAACCTAGATGTATGCATGTTCATGCATTCAAATGTTTGCACTGCTCGGGGATGGAATCCGCGCCTCCTTGCGCAGCGGCCGCCTTCGCTAACGCTACGCTACGCCACGGAGGCTGTCATTATTAAACATCTGTGCAGACCAAATGCGTGCATGCACCGTCTGTAATGCATGAGAAACTATTGAAGATTGAAGAATTAAGAATTGCATGATTTAATTCCTCCATTTCCGTTTCATCATCGGACGACCCGTCGTACACCTCTTCTTTTATACCGCATACATCGAGGGACTGGAACAATTTGTCAGCAGCGGTGTTTTCGTCGGACTACAATTTGAGTGTCTTCAAGGCTAGAGTGAATGGGCTCTTAATAAACTAGCGCGCTTTACTTTACCATCAACTAGGTGTGAGTAGTTACGCCTTTTTCAAGAAACGTAACAAGACCAGTTACTTGGTGGGCGCCACCTGTTATAAAACGAGTTATTTTTGTAGCTAGTTATTTTCATTCAGCTACTGTGATCCACCAACTATAGTTACTCACGAAACGAAACTAAATTAAATCTTTGTCTTGAGTGTGTCCTGTCATAAAACAAGTTATTTTTGTAGCTAGTTATTTTCATTCAGCTACTGTGATCCACCAACTATACAGTTCCTCACGAAACGAAACTAAATTAAATCACTGTCTTGCAGTGGCGAAGGGTGAAATTTTGACAAAGGGAAGCCGGTCCAAAAAAATAAACACTTAAACACTTACCTACTGCAGGATATCTTGGAGGAGGTCCTCAGATAAGAATAATATCAAAAACCCCACCTTCACCATACAAAAAAGGACTGATGATTTGATAACAGTGTCTTTCAAGTATGATAAAAGCGGCTTTGAGAAAAGCCTTTTTCGACGTGCATCTCCATACCACACATGCATGCTTGTTAGTAAGTACTAAGTTAAGTACCTATTGTTAGGGAATAAGAGTCAAGAAAAAATAAAATAAAAAATTACAAAAATAATAAAGTGTTAAAAACCGAACCACACAAACACCGATCCAAAACCAACAAAAATATTAAGCAAAAATAAAGCAAATTATACACAATCACAACGTTATTTATATTCTAATGCAATGCGTCTGTTTTTTTTTAACAAAATGAGCTAAAATGTTGTTATAAAAATTTTGATTACTTTTCATTTTATTAAGCAAATTTTTTTAACGCTTTCTCGTAGTGGCGTGGTTTATTTGTCTCTTTCTAATAGAGGAGAGGAGAGAACAACAAGCCGCTTGCCAGTAGTCTATATTTATCAAGTTTTACCGACGGTTAGCGAGCATTAGAAAGAGATGGTCTGACACGCTCTGTCTCTTTTCGCCTCATAGTAAAACGTTGACCGAGGTAAGCTGAAATTCGTCCGCTTCCTTCAATGAGAACTACGAAAAGAAGTACGAAAAATTGAAGTGCTGATTAATTTACGACTACAAAATGAAATGTGATACTTAGGGTATTGCTAAAAATTGCGATTGCTATTGTAAATCGCGCCGGCATTTGATTAATAATACTTTGTTAATGAAATAGAATGTAAATACTTTTGTATGAATATGGAACTGATTTTTGAAAGGTAACCCGGTGGGAATCGGCTTGTATGGACTCTTCGCCACTGCTGTCTTGAGTGTGTCCTGTTATAAAGCGAGTTATTTTTGTAGCTAGTTATTTTCATACAGCTACTGTGATCCACCAACTATACAGTTACTCACATAACGAAACTAAATCACTTTCTTGAGTGTGTAGCGATACAGTTAAATCAATAAATTATGCCAGTGTGATGCATGATACGGCTACGGCATAACGTAAGTATGAAATAACGCATTTACAAAAATAACTACGTTTTAATTTGAGTCGTAACTAGGTACGTTACGTGAAATAACGACCATGTTTACCATCACCGATTGCATCACTGCTTACCATCGGGCGGGATTGCGTTTAAGCACTAGTTTATTACTTACAAAAAAAATCAGATGGGCTATTCTCTTAACTTTTTTTCAAAACGACGGTAAAAACGACGGGTTGTGTAGATTTTGAAAAGGAGACAACATCGGTTACTACTTCAGCCTATGGATGTCCACTGCTGGACAAAGGCCTCCCCCAAGGCTTTCCACGCTGACCGGTTTTGTGCTGCCCGCATCCATCGGCTTCCCGCAACCTTCACCAGGTCATCGGTCCACCTTGTTGGGGGCCGCTCTACGCTGCGTCTTCCAGTACGTGGCCGCCACTCCAGAACCTTACTGCCCCATCGGCCATCGGTTCTACAAGCAATGTGCCCTGCCCACTGTCACTTAAGTTTAGCGATTCGCAGAGCTATGTCGGTGACTTTGGTTCTTCTGCGGTTCTTCTCAACACCGGATTAGGTGCCACTTAAGTTCATTTCAAAGGTGATGGTGAAATGAAACATGAACATAGGTAGGTACCTTGGAAGACCGAAATAAAAAGCGAATGCATATGGTTTGTAAGTGCTCAAGATTGTTTAATAGTTCCTCAATAGCATCTAGGTGACACCCGTCGGCATAATCTATAGTCGGCTAAATAAGTTATCTCGTGTGTTTATCTTCTATAACGACGGCTGATCCAGCGCCTCCCGCATCCAGTAGTTTCCTGCGACCTTCACCAGATCGTCGGTCCACCTTGTCGGAGGTCTACCCACGCTGTTATTCGTCACACAATGTTATACAGGGTATATCTGAAATCGTAACGCAAACTTCGCGAAAAGGCTAGACCGCATGCCACTAATAAAATTATGATAGTCATTTATGTCATTAATGAACGGTTACAGAAATAACAATGTTTAAAAAAAGGGTCGGCTCGGCCTTTGAAAGTTGCAAGCGTGCCGCCGTGCGGGTTTGTAGGTATGACGTTGATCCCTGGTGTGAACTCTATTAAATCAGCTGATAAGATAGTTTTTCGAGTCTTGTTTTCGTTTCGCTTTTTTGTGTAATTAGCGAAATAATTAGTTTTTACTTTAAAATCTTAGTGGGTTATAAAAGTATAGCAATTATGAACGGTCTAAAGTAAAAAACACTACTTGTTTTTTTTTAAATCATGAAAAAGCCGACGAAAAATTCCACTACTGGGAGGTTCAGAATCATGTGCTGGATCCATGGTACTCGTTTGTGCGTCGAAGTCAGATACACCATTTATAGGCGTGTAATAATTATATATTCTTTTTACAGGAACTTCAATTCGCTTCCAACAAACATTCGCTTATCAGTCGGTTCACGTAATTCATCTTCATTAACTTTCTTAATGTTTGGAACGAACCCATTAACATTTTCATCTACCATTCAACTAAACACACAACTATTAAAATAAAAAGAAAATAATCAGAAACCTATACGAGCCCAAAATCCTATCTTAGCGAAAAATTAAATCAAAGATTTTTTTTATGTTTTTTGGGCGGCGACCTTTTTTTCGTGTGAACATCCCGGACTTGATTGGTAAACACGACAAAACACATTTTCTCAACTCAGACGTCTTCAAATTATATCACACTAGCGGTCGTTGACCCCTAAAAAATTTTTTACCGCAAAAACATCTAATTAGCAACTTACCACATCTGTATGTCCCTTATATGCCGCTATCATCAAACAGGTATTATTATACTTGTTAGCTTTATGTATGTCCGCTCCATGCCTGACTAAGTACTTGACAATGTCAAGTCGACCGTCGAAGCAGGCAGCTCTGAGGGGCGTACTTAGTGTCTTTGTGGCATGGTTCACGTTGGCTCCAGCGCGAACTAGCCGCTTCACGATGCCGAGGTGACCAGCCCCCGCAGCGCACCATAACGCCGTGGCTCCTGGAAATGAATTATTTTAAAATAATTTTTATGCTATACTATACTTTGTTCAGGTGGAGATCGGAAATTTAACCTTGGGAATGCAAAAACAGGAGAAGGGTATGCTTTGTGTTGGGATACTTTTAATGGCACTACTTGTGTTTGCAAATTTCGAAACCGTTCAGCTGTTAGATATTAAAAAGCTGACAGGCAGAATGACAGAAAAAGATTGTGGAACCATGTAACCTATCTTCAAAGGATCTTCATGGAGAGATACAGATTGAAGAACACGCCTCTGCATATACTCTTTCCAGATATGCAGAAGGCCTTTGGCTGTGTTCCACGGGGGTGATCTGGTAGGCATTGAGGTACAAAGGGGTACCAGAAGCCTATGTTGACATAATTCGAGACATGTACCTCAATTCCGATTTCGTTGCTAGGACCGCTGTTGGCGACACTAAATCCTTCCCCATCACCGTCGGAGTTCACCAGGGATCCGTCCTTAGTCCGTTTCTGTTCAGCGTGATATTGGGCGTCTTGTCGATAGCATCAAGAATTCACAGCAAGTATTTTTTGATCATGTATGCTGATGTTATCGCGCTGGCAGGTGCGGATAGGGAACGGTTGGTGCGGCGGTGAATGCGTGGATAAACTCGCTTGACAACGGAAGTCTTAAACGCAATGTGGCGAAGACGGTGTACATGGCCAGCAACACGACAGACCCTATATCTTTATGCATAGGCGAAGACATGGTCGAGTACACGGACCAGTTTAAATACTTGGGGTCTGTGCACCACGCGTCCAGCGACATTGAGCGAGACGTTAAGGCACGCATTTCCGCAGCTTGGGCAAAATGGCGTGTGGTGACAGGTGTCATTTGTGATCCCAAAATGCCGGTTAACCTTAAGGGACAGGTCTATAAGACCATCATTAGACCTGTTTTTCTGTATGACAGTGAGGCGTGGTCTGTGCTTGAGCGACACAAGCAGGAGCTGCGTGTCACGGCGATGAATATGCTGTATGAATATATATGTCTTCGTGTCCGTGACATAACAGGCAAACTAGAAGAGGATCCTACGCTGATACAGTCACGTCTTACGAAAACTGGCATGTTAGGTGGGTAAGAAATGTCTTGACATGGTGCCTCCGCCGAGCCGGAACAAGCAAGGTATACCAAAGAAGTGCTGGCTTAACGTTGTAAGAGATGACATGCGTGCCAACAATCTCACACCACAGGATGCTAAAGATCGTGCGAAATGGAATCGTATGTGTAGGAAAGCGGACCCCAGGTTCCAATGCGTAAGCAGCGGATGCAAACCGGGATTATACGCTGAGATGATGATGATTTGCTATATTAAACATATTCAGTATGACGATATAATAACGACGTGGTTATTCTTCTTCAGCCTATAGATGTCCACTGGTGAACAAAGGCCTCCCCTAAGGCTTTCCATGAATAGCGGTCTTGTGCTGCCCGCATCCATCAGCTTCCCGCGACCTTCACCAGGTCCTCGGTCCACCTTGTTGGGGGCCTTCCTACGCTGTGTCTTCCGGTACGTGGCCGCCACTCCAGAACCTTATTGCCTTACTGCATTGTTCTACGAGCAATGTGCCCTGCCCACTTCCACTTAATTTTAGCGACTCGAAGAGCTATGTCGGTGACTTTGGTTCTTCTGCGGATCTTCTGATTTCCGATTCGATCACGCAGAGAAACTCCGAGCATATCTCTTTCCGTTGCCCTTTGTGTGACTCTGAGCCTTCGTATGAGGCCCATTGTGAGCGACTGGTCGCTCACGACGTGGTTGGACCTAAGTACACGTTGTCCACATATATGACATATCTATTCCTTGCCGTTAGAAAGATATGAGATTGGTCTCAATTCCCTTGTTGACAACCTGAACTAAATTTAAGTTCATTGCATCTTATTTTTTCTCTCACATTAAGAAAAGGACAGAAGATAAATATTAGTCCTGTCAAATTAGTCAGCGCCTGACGTAAAATGACGTACTTTTGTCGCCATGTTTTTAAACACTTCTAAACTGTCTATGGAATATATTATCATCATATTTTATCTTCTGTCCTTTTCTTAATGAAACAAAAAGTAAAAGATGCACTTAACTCATATTTAGTTTAGTTTGATAACAAGGGAATCGGGACTATTGACGTGTTTTTGCACATGGTAAAATTTCGCGAAGAATAATAAAGAATAGGGATGTTTCCTGGGTTAAAAAAAATGATTCTATTTACTCAGTCATTCAGATTATAGAAAAATATTGGATTCGTATATTTTGTTCAATTCAAATCAATAAAAAATGACAAATATATAAGGCTATGATGCCTTTTCAGGATCAGGAGTGGTGGCTGGTGACGTCACTATAAAAAGTAAAGTATAGCGTGCAGTGACGTCACACGAGTTTTCAACGCACTGTGTAGTATTCAGTTTTTGTTTATATGAAAAAGAAAAAATACGTATCTTAGTATTTTTTGGAAATCTGACTGATGGATTAATTAGTTTTTTTAGTCAACTACCCTATTGAGGCCCAGGAAAGATGTAAAAGCACACGAACTAAGCCATAGAAAGAGACTTCGCCTTGAATAAAGAAATTAGTAGTACACAATTACATACAATATTTAAACACAAACTAAGTGTATGTCTATAAATATTTACATAAGCGCTTACATAAAATTCGTTAATAGTATAACGGCTTTTACCAACCATTTGTATGTTTCTTAGTTATTGCCTTGAGTATATTTCCTGATATTTAGAAGACTAGTTTGGCAGAAAGCGAAACGGTTAAAAGAATAATACAGAAATTATCATGTCTACAGTTTTACTTGGGATCAGCACGAGGCAGCGTGTTTTCTTCCGTACATCTTGAAGTATGGAAGAAGACACACTAAACGTTCAAAAACACCGGCAAATATAGCTGGTATTTTCCGTCCTCGTTCAAAATAAGACAGCCTACTTATAATGCGTACAAGCCGAATAGCATCCATCCCATACTAAACATGTATGTGAAAATCAGAAGTTACCAGTTTTAGTATAATTATTATAATTGCCTCAAGTTGCGACATTCAGAGATTGCCGATTAGTTAGACAGTTTCCGTCCACACCCGGTTCATCGAAGACTGGGATTCATGCATCACTATTGCTAATAATATCATTTAAAAATACATTTCAATGTCACACATTAAATTTTTCATTAACAACTCATAATAAAACCAACGACCTGAATCATTCGTTTTGGTACGAAACTACAATTGAGAATAACATATGAATAAGAACTTCTTCGAAAGTCTATGTCATATCCAATATATATGACCTGCTCCAGTTCTTTATCACTATAATATGATGCAGGAAATGCATCCAGTCACCACGCGCTATGCCAAACGTGCAAATCCTTTATAATGCTGGTCAATCATAAATACGGGAAAACAAAGAGGTTTGGAAGGCGGCCAGCTACGTACTAAAGCGTTCCGAGAGACGATTTTCAGTTTCTTTGTGTGTAAACTTTCACACATTTCTATATTTAAACCGTAAGTTCCCGACTTAGACAAAAAATAAGAGTCAATGTGCTGCGCGGCGGAGGAGCACGTTGTCCGTTGCAAGGCGCTTTGTGTGTCTGTGCACCCAATGACGTGCACGATTCTTTATTTGGGAAAAAAAAAAATTACATTGGCGTAAAATTATGTGGCACGGAATGAATGTGTTCTGGGAAGGCGATGTAGTGGGCAGTTATTGATAATATGCGACGAAAATGTCTTTCTTTCTGCGATGCTTTCGACGGAATCCACTGCGCAGTTGACTACATACTCAAATCAGGACAATAACTAAAATTACAAACAAAGGGTGCTATCATGTGATGAATAATCTGAATGCAGCGATAGATTGCATTTCAGGCAATGTTTATGTTTACAGTCTACTTTCCTACATATGTTTCAGGACTCAACTCGGCGCGATTTCTTCAAATAGATATTATAGTCACGCTATATTCAGGAAATGAGTAGAGTAGGTGAGTTGTAGCGAGTTATAATCAGCTCATGACATACACTCTTGATTAGATGGTCTTTTCTGTAAATTCATGGTAATTTTTGTGTTCGAAACTAGTCCATGTAATATAACAATGACCATATTACAGTAAAATAAATCATATTTCTAGAAAACGGCATATCGTATGCCCTGAAATTGTAAGCCACTCTAGAATGCAGTGTTTTGCAATTCACCCTAGAAAAATACCCTTCCTTATAAAATAACTTCCTCCTCAACTACCGAACATTTTCAAACAAAAAAGTAAAACAATTAACCTACGCCTTTACTAAGCTAAAATTTGGTACAAAAGGAGTGACTCTTGGTGCCAGCGGCAGATTCTGCTTAGATATCTTTTATTTTATTTTTTTTTGTGCATATTTGTATTATTATTGCAAAAGCAGCAAAATATTTATAAAATCATTAAAATTGAAAAAGTGTAGCCACAAATGAAAATAAAACCGCTACAATTTTGATTTTACTTGTGTATCTATACCTAGCTTGTATATAGCGACTTAAAGTACATTGTTTTGGCCAGGTCACGGATAAAAGAAAAAGAATATCATAATTGGACTACTGCTATAGGACTATCAGCGCATGCTCAACTTTTTAGGTATAAAGTAGTGCATGTGACCATCTTACCGTCCGTGGGCGGCCGATTCATATGAAGCTGGGGCGCGCTACGCCAATGGCTTAGAGTAATAATGGCCCCAGCCGTCATAGGTGATTGATCTAGAGGCCGTATCAGCCACCGAATCTTATGAAATAGCACAATCCGTATTCCGCCTTTAATTTATACCTACATATGCGAGCCTCTTTTAAAATATACAACGTGATTTCTTGTATATGCGGTTCGGGTTCCGCGTATACAAAAATCGTGTCCACTTATTTTTATGTAAAAAAGCTGCGGTTCAGCAGGGGCCCTAGGACGCTATGATCTGCTGTGCACTGTGACGTGTGCTTGGTAACCACACTGCATAATTTTTTTAATATATTTTGGAAAATATATACCATTGTGTAACAGTTATTGGAATCGATTCTGTTACTTATTCTGAATAAACTACATACATTCAGGTTTCGTATAAAGAAAAATTACGTTGTATAAAGTGTTTGAAAGGCGTTTTCTTTTGAACTTTAACTTTATAACATACATTTTGACAGTTCAACAACATTCATAGCATTGTTTACGATGTCGAGGAAACAAATTTCTCAAATATATGAAGTAATTAATTAGCAAAATCCTTCAGATTGTGTATGCAAATGCAAGTGACGCAATTGGCGCTGTAGCTCCCTAGTCTGTGAGAGCTTATCATAAGGAAAGAGCCTGTACTTAGCTTTGGATGGAACAGGGCAACGAATGATGAAGGTGATGATAACTTGCACTACTAACCTTCAATAACATACTCGTCGAATTTAACTGTGCCTTCTGTCTCAAGTCTGACTGGTGGTCTGAACTTCTCTAATAGGATCCTTACAGCTCCTTCCCGGCCGTGTCGAGCTGCTGCTATTAAAGGTGTACATTTGACTCCATCGCAGCATACATCCTGATAACAGAAAATTATATGCTAAAGGAAAGTTTGTCATCTTAATCTGTACAATGTATATCGGTCCGGTGTCTGCAACTTCATGACCAATTGAAATTTAGCACAAGGATAGGCCATAACCCAAGTTAGGCTAGTTATTTTTTTTAACATATTGTATTCCCATAGGAAAGTTTCTATTCTTCACGCAAGCAAAACTATGGGCAAAAGCAACTCTATTTAAACAGTTCATTTTTTTTTTTTTTGTGAATTTTGGCAACAGTTAGTCTTGATTTACGTGTAACAAGAACATTTGAGCCAAGAATGGAAACAATCGGCACAAAAATATACAGGATGTCCAGGAATTAATGAATAATCTTGAAATGGGTTTTAGTACAACTAGAAATAAAAAAACGAAGTAGTTGCAAAGTTATTTTTTTTAATACCACGACCACAAATTAATGAATTCGGTGGGGCCGGGGCCGGGTGACACTTCAAGAAACTGCGTTACTCTCCGCTCACGTTATGCGTTCACAATGAGAGCGAGTGAGAGGCACGCGTCCCTTCCACTCGGGCATGGTTAGCCCGCCTAAGAGCGAGAGAGACAGACATAAAAAGTGAAAGGCACGCGTCCCTTCCACTCGAGCACAGTTAGCCCGCCTAAAAGCGAGAGAGAGAGAGTGAGAGAGATAGGCATACACACGGGTTCATTCAGTGCGAGATTCTTTGTATAAATTAATGTTTTAAATATAATTCTTTGTATAAATAAATGTTTTAAATTGTTACTATTATTTCATCCTTCTTCCTACTATACGAATGAATATTCGCATTAAAATTATTTTACCACTCAAAGTCGTTGTCACGTAAAACTTTCGCCCGTATACCGACTTTACAGGCAACCAATTTTTTTTTATTAGAGTAATGCCCGTTAACTGATCTAATAGATAGGCAATCAATAATATGATTGCGATTACATGGCTTTAAAAAAAACAACTTTAATTATTATTGTTCTAGTGACAAAATTTGTGAAGAATGTTCATTGTGACTAGGTTTAAGCGACCATAGTATAAAAAAGGTACAGCATAATGCGCAGGGCAACCGTCATTTTGTAACCAATGTGATTCTCTCTCCTCTAAAGGGCACCACTTCCAATAAGATTGGCAGATAATTTTGTAAAAAATCCAGTCATCTGTACCAGTTTTTGCATTTACTATCTCGCTTGAACTCATTCAAATCATAGTCTCTTTGTCTACTGCGCAGGTAGACACTAAGACGGTCACACCACGATTTCAAACCCCAAACTAAATAATAAGTATTCTTTAAAAAAAAAAAAACTAATTTCAGGCATAAGCCAGTTCAAAATAAGCTCAAAAAATATTACTATTCAATGATTGGATACATTTAATCTCAATAAATTTTCCAATGTTGCAAACTTTGCTATTTAACCAAATTTCACTCCTTTTAAACACTACCTAGATTTGGTATAAAGTTTTTTTTATCCATGTAATTGTAGTCAAACTATTGATTGCCTATCTATTAAGTAGCTCGGTTATCAGGCATTACTATAATACTAAAAAACCGATGGATTTCATTAATTTGTGGTTGTGTAAAAGAATGTAAAATAAGGAAACAAAAAACGTCAACATTATTAAAAAAAATTCTTTGGAACTACTTGGATTTTTTTAATTCCATTTTTTTCTGAATGGTCGTTAGTTGTACTTAAACCCGTTTCAAGGTTATCCATTAATTCTTTGACACCCTGTATTATTATAATTATAGTTAATTATGGATATGTAGTGAATCCTAATCACATAATTCTAAAAATAACATTATTTCAGTAACTATCAACTTTGTTAATACTCAGAAACATTTACAATTATTTAACTATAACCACTATTTAATAGCCATAGTTTAGGTGTCTTAAACCTGTGGTTTATTTATAACCAATGATCAAATTCAAATAACATTCCAATGTCAAAATGATTGTCATAATCGAAGGAAATAAAATAAGTCAAAAAACACATGAAATATTAGAACAATGCATAAATACAACATATCTTAAAGGAATTTAGTTACAGATCCACAACAGCATAAAGCCAGTTATTCAACAGAAAATGTTTAAGTTGATTTTTAAACAAACTTGGTAGATAGCGCTTTTTTATATTTAGAATTAGAGCCAACTTTTTAAATAATATTTAATAAGTAATAGATATCTGGAACTGTGCTTCGCAATATATACTTATCTATTCTAATAATATATAAAGCTGAAGAGTTTGATTGTTTGAACACACTAATCTCAGGAACTACTGGTCCGATTTGAAAAAAGCTTTTTACGTTGGATAGCCCATTAATCCAAGAAGATTATATACTTCTAGCAACACAAGTTGCTCGAAGGTTATATAACATCACGCTGCGACCAATAGGAGCGGAGCATATAAAAAAAACATATCGAAATTTACGTGGGTGAAACCGCGGAGCGCAGCTAATTTTTAATAATTATAAACAAGTGCTTGACCGCAATCCCGCCCGATGGTAAGCGGAGATGCAATCGGTGATGGTAAAGCGCGCTAGTTTATTAAGCCCGTTCAATCAAAAAAACTGAGTGAATAGGAAGGAAGACGGCAGTTGAGCGAGGTGACGCAATATTAAACCCAACAACACGACCAACGATGCTGCGCTAGAGGGAGATTGAACTGGAGACCCTCCTCGACCAAATTCCCGACACAACAACATTTGGCGCATCAGACCCATCCTCCGTACGGCTTCACCAGATATCATATTTAGATTTATCAAATGATCACTCCAATTCTATCTTTGCAGTATAAGGGCTAATATATGAATTGCATGGTTTTGTAGCATTGTAACACAAAAGCTCTTTTATTAAACTAATTTTCGATTCTACCAATGTGAAACATACCACATTCAATTGCTTGATATTAATTCTGTTCTAAGTACTCATAAAGCATAAAAGCTGGTCTAGAAAGATACATTCCTCAAAATATTTATTATAAAAATCACACATAAACTCAGCTAGTTCCTTAATTACTATCTATTTGTAATTATACTTGTTTTCTATACTTCTGGTGTCTTCGGATGATCAATGGGATCTCACCCATTTGGAGTGACAAAAGCTATCTTGAAGTTGCTATTTTATCTCATTGTATATTTTTGTTTAAACGCTTTAGTTTTCATATACCCTAAACAGATACATTTAACTGTTTTATGTATTTTTAGTAAAAATGTCAGGTATTGTTATTGAACCGACTATGATTTGGCCATTGACATTCAGATGAAGGTTTTTTAGAGAATAAGGGCATACATTTGGAAATAAAAATAAACCCTAGGTACATGTTTACATGTGTTTGTTGATATGTGTCGAGTCATGTGTTTATACTTTATTTGTTGTTCACACAAAAAGTGACATTCCCAAGTTCGTTGACATGTCATTAACACACATCTTGTACATAAAACCAAGAACCACGGTGCAGCTAGTTATAACATACTTGTCTATTTTGTAAAGAATTTGTAGCTATTTAACATCAAAATATAATATGGATATAAACAATGAATGAGCTGTGTGAATGATAATCCCCAAATAAAGTGGGATATGGGGGAATACGACCGAGATTAACTTTTGAGGAAAGAACCACTTTGATTAATTTGACATGACATTTCTGGCTTCGCCCGCGTTTAATCCGGTAATATCGCGCTTTTTAGATTTCCCTCGGGAATATAATTTTTTTTTTTTTCAATAAATGGTAGCCTATGTCCTTTCTCAAGGTCTAAAGATTTTCTGTGCCAAATGTCATCAAAATCAGTTGAGAGGTTTAAGCAGGAAAGCGTAACAGACAGAGACAGAGTTACTTTCGCATTTATAATATTACTATGGATGGTACAACAAGTTATTAAATAATAAGTAAATGATGATATAGTTAGAGGAGTGACAGCTGAGGTGATATGATGTTTACTAATAAAGAAGTATGAAGGACAAACAAATGTTTTTTTTTTATAATTATAAGCTAGTGCTTGACTGCAATACCACCTGTTGATGATAAAGCGCGCTAGATTTATTAAGAGCCCATTCAGGAAAAAGGAAACTGAGTGAATAGAAAGGAAGAATTGAGCGAGGTGATGCAATGTTAAACCCAACAAACAACACAACCAATGATGCTGTGCCAGAGAGATTGATCAGGAGACTCTCCATGATCAAACTCCCGACACAACAACATTTGGTGCATCATATCCGGCACACATGGCTACACAACTGCTCAGACTCATCCTCCGTATGGCTTCACCAGACATCATGCTGGAACACTATGAATCGCTTGGCGGCCAGACTTTGTCTGGTGGGTGGTAACTTCTGATGGCAGCCAATGTTATGCCCTACCACCAAGAAAACTGCCAAATCAAATAATTCAGGGTAAGGCCAACAAAATGATGACCGATAATAGATCAAAGACTTGACCAGTTAATGATATTAGACTAGGATCTATATTTGTGATTTAGATGTTTCAAATCATCCATTTAAACTTTTGTGAACTTGTTTATATGCGAGTCTTTTACAAGTAAAATCTAGCTTCTATGTGTTTGTGAAGATAACTACAAATATTTAACATTGAACACTGTCAGCTGTTGCCCATCACAGCAGATTTAATGACTAGCTGATGAAATATCAATGTAAGATAACATGAACAGCTTTTAGTCACTAACATATATACCTAGTTTATTTAAATTACCAAAAGAATTTACCTAAACTGCTTGAAATAAGGTAAACATATTTTTGTAACATCATCATGGTAACAATCAAAGCAAGGTGGTATGTGTAGTTATTACGATTATAATTAAATAGACAAACGAGCGACCCCGTACACCGGAGTCTTTCGCAACAACCACCGCCGCACGGACTCAAGGAAATGAAACTGGCAAGTGGTACCAAGGTTACGAAGACGATATGTGCGTTACGACGCAAAATCGCATTCCGCGACGCAAAAAAGAATGAATTAATAACTCACACCGAACGTCTGTAACGCGCAAAAGGTAACGCGCCGTCAATTTGTACGATAAAAATAGATTATCATCATTCTCAACAGAAATATTTCGATGTCATTAAAACTTTTGATACAACTTCTGAGAAAACATGATGAATGAAAGCTTCTTATCGGTACTTACGCTATTTAATAGGTCGTCAATTTCATCAGTGTTTTTTTCGTATAATAAAGCGTAAAGGGTTAAAGACATTCCATCCCTGGCAGCGAAAAACACCCGTTCTCGCAAGGAGCTAGTCACATCGTCTAACTTCAATTTGTCTTCCATTATCTAGCCACTGTTCTTTGTAACACAGTTTTATTTCATCAACACAACACGTGCACGTATATCTATTTATTGATAAAATAAAACAACTCAACAGCAAAGTACCAAGTCAACTTTATTCACAAATGAAAAACTGACGAATAGTGATGCGCGTTGTGTATACTTCAGTGATACAATGTGCCTATGCGTATGCAGTGTACAACTAATCGTGATATTGACCATACCTTTTGACAAAAATTCAAACAGATTACAATTAAATAGTCGACTGATTTTAAATGCGAACAACAGTCGACTATGTATAGATTTCCTGAGATATATTTCGTGCAGCACTAGATTCCACAGATACAGAAAACCGTACTTTTACAATAAATGATTGCATTATTATAAGTTTATTTTATGTTTATCCCATTTTTTTGGTCATTCTATCTTCACTGTTCAATATATGAAATTATAGTAATTCGTGAAATTAAATTACTTTGCAATATTACAAAAATGCATTTCTGCTATTCCTGCCACGTTTTGTCCAAGGTGGAGTTTCTTGACCAATCACAGACAAGTTTTGTTTTTTTTGTATGTTCCAATATCCACACTCTGCAGTATTCAGAGCATAACTAGTTTCTACTTTAGAGAACATTTCCTATAGTGTGAGGTTTTATTTATGCTTAAAATATTCCAGAATAAATAAAGCCAATTCAATTTTTTTTTGTATTTGTTTGGTTTTGACGTGTAACCTATTACTTTGATGCTTTCCCTTTATTTACAAAGAATTGAATAAGAATCTCCCTAATAATGTCGAGTGGTCAATGGGAAGTTGTTGGAAAGAATAAGAAGTCGCAGAATGGTAAAATTAAAACCAAGGAGGACGAAAAAAAGGCAGTGAAAAATGGGCCGAAACTTGAGGACGTCGGTGGGTAATTTTAATTTTGGTTATAACACGGCTTTTTACGTGTTTAATTTAAATTGCAATAAATTTTCCTCATTCTTATGAACCTTATGGTTTTCAAATGGAAAATACGTCTACTGTTATTCATTACTTACAGTAATTATAGTATCTAAATAAAACCCTTTCTTTATCATTATTATCCTGTAAAATAAAGCTTCATAGTAATTTTAACGAAAGCAAGGGCAAGCCGGTGTGTCCATATCGGCTGACAAATGTTACTATGTTATTTATAAAAGTACAGACTTATTTATTAAACAGTTAATTCAAACAAGTAACTGCATTAACAATTTTCATTAAAATGCTATGTTAAATCGAAAAGTGCTTGAATTTATCGAATTATGAGATTTGTACCATGTATTACTATTACTAGTATGGTATTATCCACTTAGTTTTATTAGGATTATATTTATCTTCACAAATTAAAAATATACAAATGTAGCTAATAAATAAGTAATAAACTTATTTACAAAATTATTTATACATATAAAAAGTAGTTAATAAAATATAATAATACATAGTTAATAAAAGGCAATTAATAATACATACATGCCTTTATTATAAGTTTACTATTTTAATTACTAACTATTTAAAAAAACAGCTGCATCAAAGCTAATTGTTAAATAAAACTACTATAAATTGTCTTTACTTTTCAGTTCCCCACTCTCAAATAAAATCTTTTTATTCTGGCATGGAGATTGATAGTGTGAAACCTCCAAAAGATAAAAAGAAAGAAGGTGATAAGAAAAAGAAACAAGACAAAAAGAATGCTGAGCCTCCCAAACCTAAGCCCCCTAAGACCATTGAGGGAGCCCTTGAGGCTGTAAGTAACTCATCAATATTTTAAAAGACTTACTTATAAAGCCTACACTGTTTTATGGCTGAACCAAGGCCTTGCCCAAATCCTTCCATCCATTCTGCCTGTGGCACCTCTCAATCCAATCTTTTGATATGTGTCTTTCAGAAAATATTATTTAAAAAAAAACAAGCTCTTTCTCCTACACTGAAGGAGAACAAGGTAAAGATGAATTGCTTTGTTTCTGTAAAGGAACAATTTTTAGGATCATTTGTAACAGTCGAGTATTTGAATGTCCACCTTATCAAGTTATATTATTTTTATTGGGATATCATGACATTAAGGGTTGATCTTTTGATCCATAGTTAATTCAAATGGATAAACTTTGCTAAATGTGTGTTTTTGGAAATTTTTTAGTCTATGTAATGGTCAGCAATGTTTAGTTTCGTAACAATATCATTAGATAATGTTAGTTCACTTATCAAAAACACATTTTACAATTGAATGAGTTAACTGTGGATGAAAAAAATTCGAAATATAGCATTGGTAATAAAACCGTTCATAATCGGTGAAATATACAGCAACAGTATATACTGAAGGATATAATCATAACAATTGCCCATCTGTAGTTAATAAGATACTAAACAGGTGTAATTTAAAGCAAATGGAGAATTATTATATTAATACTTACACAATAATATATTACTACTTCTTTAACTGGTTATCCTTTGAATTGCACACAAATGAGGTGCTTTTAATTTTACCACACTATGGAAAATGCTGTTGCCATATTTTATCTACAGTGCAAAATACTCCTTTCTTATTTCTACTCTACACAATCCTGCACCAATATTCAGACTTGATATCAATCACACATGCTTATGTTTAAAATACTCTAGTTGTAGCTTTTTTGCAGTAACCATGTATTTTATAAACATACTTCTTGTTTCAGATTGACCCAGCAGAGCTAGCTAACATAATAACAACGAATAAACTCCGCTTCTCGAATGCTCCTCTCGTATGGCTGAAAGAAGTAGCAGCTTTCCTCAACTCTAAGACTCAGATAGATGTGGATGATCCTACATTTTCGTTATACCCACCCCTGTATCCATTGTCTAGTGTCCCTGAGGAGATCAGGAGATCTTTGGCTGATGTGTTGCAGGACGCTGGCAAAGCAAATGCTCAGCTGTTCTTTGATGTCACACTTACGTCACTTGCGAATGATATGAGCAGAGGTTTGTGTTATAAAATACATTCTTTTATTTTGTACATTCACTTTTATCTGAATTTCATGGTTGTTGGTTTCTATTACGCAACCAGTATTAAGTAAGATTTACTTTTAACAAAAAACGTAGGCAAGCAAGTAATAACGTTAATGTGTCTCGAATGGAGAAGTGACGTCACTGATTGAAGTGTTTTCATTATTGGAAGCGGCCACTTCTTTCCAGTTTTAGCACTTCACTGCTTGTGATGAATAGGTGTTTTCCGACACTCACTGGCTAATGTCATTAGATTTCCAAAAAGTTCTCATTGTTGGGCTATAACAGCCAACATAAGCATTTTTACACCGTACAGCAACTTCAGCAGAATATGAAAATAGTTGGAAGATATTATGTGCTACACACATACCTGCTTGCTTGCTTAGAGTTTTTGTTGACTGTGATTATCAATTATCAGAGAGTAAATTATACACTTATATACCACAGTGGAACATTATTTTATGTCCTAAAATCTTGTGATACAAAGATCTCCCATTCTAGGTCAATCTGTGAACGGTCACAGATTGCTACTACAAATGCTAGCGCAAGAGTACCCAGAGTTCTGCATCACATCTATACAGAAGAGTGCTAGTCTTCGCAACTCCTACCAAAATAGGCCACCTATTGGACTTTCCTTGTTGTGGGCTTTTGGTCAGGGTGGTAGCAGTGATTTTGCTGTTGGCCTGAAAGGTAAATATTTGTTACCTTTTTTATATATGTTTTTAGGGATTTTATCGGCAAAATTTGGGTTACATAAATAAGACATGACAGTGAAATTACTTGAAGCATTGGTCAAGTCAAAACACTGTTTTGAGTAGAACTTGTTGAGATAATTTTTTATCTCACTTTTTTTGACACCTCCCAAGGTAGAGGAGATAACTTTAGATTTATTAGTTAAAAGTACCGATGGGTACATGTGCGTATAATAGTTTTCTTTTATAATATATTTTTTTAAATTAATGTTCTTCTTCTACTGTGTAGTGTGTAGTAAGTGCCACTAATCAGTGATAATATTTTAATATTCCTGAATGATATGATACAGGCTGAAATACTAAGCGTTTTATAATAAAAAAAACTTCAGATCATTAATTGATCATGCCTCTCATACAAAAACCTGATATCTATTCTCATTTGGGTGTACTCAAAACATTTACTGACCTTTTACAGTATTTAAAACTTTAAATTTGAATTTATTCCCTTTTAAGCTTGGCAAGATCTATTCCTTCCTATCATCGAGTTGAAGAACTACTCTAAATACGTAGTAGGATACTTGTCGAACCTTCTAGACGAGCACGGAACCATGGATAATACTAAAGTTAGCCAGGATCAGTTATTTGCCATGATTGACATGGTGAATAACAAGAGAAGTGCACTACCCAAGGATATGTCAAGTGACCTTATAAAACAGTTAAGTAAATATAAGGTATGTGGATTTTAATTACATCATATGGGTACTCCTTACTCTATATACAATTTGAATGAACTAACAGAGCCATAGAAAAAATTATACAGGCTACAAAATTTTCTAATTCCATTCTAAGGTTCCTGGAATAGATTACATTAGCCATTGTTGAATGTATTTTTTATGTAATGTATTTTTTGTTTAAAATAAAGTATATATAAATAAGTTGTGGTGGCTTAGTGGTTAAAACACCAGACACCAGCCTCTCAAGTATGAGTGTGCGGGTTCTATTCCAGGTCAGGTAAGTACCAATGTAACTTTTCTAAGTTATATGTACTTTCTAAGTATATGTTGAACAAAAATGACTGATTAAAAAGTGACGGAAAACGTCTTGAGGAAACCTGGACTTTGTAAGTCTGAAATCGCCAACCCGCATTGAGCAAGTGTGGTGATTACGCTCAATCCTTCTCGGTATGAGAGGGAGACCTGTGCACAGCAGTGGGACGATAAAAGGTTGATGATGATGAAATATAAATAAACATCAAAATTTCTAACACCTAATACCATTTTCCATGCATAAAGAAGGACAGTAGTGTGACATATCTATAATATTAATAAACTGATAATATTTCAGGATATATATTTCAATAAAAGCAATAATAAGCTCCAAGTGACCTTCAATCAACTGATGAAGAAATTGCCCAATCAGTACCTGACTGGCCAAGCCCTGGACTCGTACCATAGGGTCCTTGTAGACTGCCTGGTTGACTGTCTCGCAAGAGATGACTCGTGCAATGCTACATGGAGACAGCTGTTCCATCGCTGCACCAAACAGTCTGCTACATTCCTTGATTATATTGGTATGTTATATTTGATTCCCACCCTTGATTTGTCAAAACGAATGCAGTGCATACAAGAATGCTAGTGAATATTATTAGTTGTGATCTTTGATATTACTTAAATATTTAATGACTTTGTTTTCCAATCAGACACTAACTGGGACGAAGTCAGTAAGAAATTGAGGCAGAAATCGTTAAAACAGTCTGTATTGCAATACAAAGAAGTTTGCGGCGCAGCTTTGAAAGGCAAAAAGAAAGATGAGACTGTTGAAAGAACAAATAAAATATGCCAGGTAAACAGCTTGCAGTATTTAACTTTTATATCTATCTAGCTTTAGAAGAACGATTCTCGAATATTACATTAATAAATACGCATCTATACAAAATAGTACAATAACTCATGTAGAATTTTTCGAAGTATAGTTCGCATGGAAGATTTAGAAATCGACTAAAAAAAAACCGTAACTTTCCTGACGTACGTAATTCACTTCACTATCGAGGTCAAATGTCATGTTATGTCGTTATCTTTTTGGAATGTTGCCATCAAACCAACCTTATGAAGCTTAGTATTATTTCTTTTAAAATTAAAACCATTTGAGTTTATTATTTTAATAGTATTTTTTATAATTTAACTATTTTTAAAATGCTTAAAATATCGCTTAGCTATTTTTAAAATGCTTAAAGTATTCTGTAATCTGTGATATGGTCAACAAAGCATGCATACGTTGGTAAAAAAGTGTATATTATGGCTTCTGTTATCGTAATACTCTTTTTTTTTTTTAGTAAAGAGAATATCACCTTATGCGTTATCAATTTTTACACTATTCTAATTTTAAACACTTTACTCTAAAAACTAATTTTTTGCTACTAACGAAATGTGAACTTTCTATTAGATGGATTAAAGAAACTTGTATTGTGGTATTCTGTTTAGGCAAATATGGTAATTATTTTATCTTAATTTATGGCCACCCTAATTTTGCCATTATAAAAAAGAAACTAGTTTCGAAGGCGACATATTTTTTCACTGTTGAATCTATTTTAATTTTTGTAGTGTATTCATCAATCATTAAAGGTAATTGCAATATGAAAAGTTTAGTATTATGATCTTTAGAAACCCAAAGAATGGTAGGCAGGTGTGCGTAATTTTATAAATGGTTGTGCGATACCAATCCGTGCGCAAATATTGAATCAATTCAAAGAATCGCGCAGTTAGCTTGTGAATGGAAGTTGAAAAACTACTTTAGGCGTTGTGTAGTGTACCCGGGCGTAGTGCTAACTGTAAATGTTGATGTGTTACATCCGTTACTCCGCGGGAGGCATTTCACGCAAGCTGTTTCAATTTGTTTGTATTTAAAATCCAGGTAAAATCAACAGGATTAACGTGCATTTTCTAAATGTTCGTAGTACTTAGTGCTATTCCAATCGGACAGATATTTTGTGGAACCTGTACCTGTACCCTCCTGTGCTTCATTTGATAATTTCTCATAAACCTTGGGGTTATATTTTTTCACTATACTTATGTAAAACAGCCAAAAAATCCTTATCTAAATAAAAAAATGTCTTTGAATATTCTCATAATTTATTTTAAACCATTCTGCTTCACACTAACAGTGATTTCTACAATGTACAAATATTCCATAATGATTTTGAATAGAGACAATATAAATGTTGTGCTACTTTGAATCATTTTTAGTTCTATTTGTTTCTCGACCACCGGCTTCAGGAAACCTATTTAAGTGTCTTCTGATAGCCAATTCCCTTAATTAAAAACATTCGAAATCTAGCCACAATTGCATCTTAGCAATATCAATGTCAAACACTTTGTTATAAATGTGCAGTTTTAGATTTGTTAGAGCAAGAGTGTTGTGACCTCTTGTGTAATCTTTATGTATTCTATGAGAGAATATTAGATTAAGATTTTTTGGTTGACAAGCAAATGTCATGAAAACAAAAATTGTGTTATTTGTGTATTTTCTATCAAGTTTGTTTTATCGTGAATAGATTTTGTGTTGAATTGGGAAATCATATCTTTCTATTGCTGAACTCTATGGTGGGGTATGTGCAGCGTGTCACTCTATAAGAAGTATTTCTGTCAGATTAAATCTGAAATTTTACTATGAACATTCTTAAAAGTATGAGAATTATTTCTCAGGTCCCAAGCTATATATCTGTCTCCTACCCATTCAATTCTGGTTCAATTGTGAAAACATGACAGATTTAGTTACTAGCATGTACTCGCATGAAACTTTCACTTTTTATAATATAATACTGTTGTTTTAGGTAGTTTACGTTATAACATTGCTAAATTCAAGAGTACAACTTCATCACAATTGAAGTGACTGCCAGTTTAAATTTCAATACCATTTTGTGTTCCTCTCCAGGATATTCTAGACAGAATGACAAGCACTAGAAGGTTCCCTTGGATCTGGGCCAGTTTCTTCCTGCTGGTTGGCATAGCTGGGCTGGTTTCATATGATGTCTCACGAGCAGGCGGCAACTTCCCAAGTAAGTATATTTATGTGACCTGTGCCCCAATTGCATGAAAAACATTCAATTCAATTACAATCGGAAGGCTTTTAAGGATTTTTCGATTACTTAATTAATGTATTTTAAAAATTTGTCTGCTTGCCAATGCCATTAATATTATAGTATTTTCAATATTAAATACACCACTACATTTACCTGTAACACAATAGGGATGTTTCCTGGGTAAAAAAAAAATGATTCTATTTAGCCCATCATTCAGGTTATAGAAAAATATTGGATATCATCACAGTTTTTTTAGTCTAAAAAAACTTCTAGGTTTGTATACCTAGACAGTTTTTTTAGTCTCCTGAAAAGTTCATTATTTTGAGTTACGCGATGTTAGAACTTAAGCAACGATATGTATATTTTGTTTTTATGAAATAAATAAAAATTGAGAAATATAAAAGGCATCAAAGATCAGGAGTGGTGGCTAGTGACGTCACATGAGTTTTCAACGAACTGTATTGTCTTCATTTTTTGTTTATATGAAAAAAGAAAAAAATATGGGTCTAGTGTTTTTTGGAAATCTGACTGACGGACTAATTAGTTTTTTTTTAGTCAACTCCCTATTGTCAATATTTTTTATTAAGAAGCTATAATGTTTGATTTTTAAACCCAGATTCCACAGAAATAATGCCAACAATCTATATTTAAAAAATGCAAACACAAATTAATATCAGATTGTTTTTTTTAAATTAATATCTGGGATTAAAAAACAAACTTTCTCCATAATCAGAAGGCCAAAACAAAAAAAAGAAAGGTGGCAAACAAATGTTAAAATGTAGGGAAATTAGGACATATATTTAACAGATAAGAGAGAGAAGTTCTTCAAGTTATGAGAATTGACCCCCTGATATATTTTGACAGTATAGCAGTTTCACATGTATTTTTATTTAATAATTTTGGTATATCTGTTTTTATTAATGAGTTATCTGGCTATGTAAAATATGAAAGCTTATTACTTCTAACTCATCCCCGATCATTTATTTAAAAAAAAAAAACATTATTTACATTCACAATTAATTGTTTGCAGCATTTATATACTCATTTTTAGGGTACCGTAGCCAAATGGCAAAAAACTGAACCTTTATAGATTCGTCATGTCTGTCTGTCCATCTGTCCGTCCGTATGTCACAGCCATTTTTTTCCGAAACTATAAGAGCTATACTGTTGGTCTTGGTAGGTAGATGTATTCTGTAAACCGCATTAAGATTTTGATGCAAAAATAAAAAATAAAATAAAATAAATATTGGGGGCTCCCCATACTTAGAACTGAAACTCAATTTTTTTTTCTTAATACATACGTGTGAGGTATCTATTAGAGTTGCCACGAATAGTGATTTGGCCGAATACCGAATACCGAATATTCGGCAATGCTGTCGGCCGAAGCGCCGAATATTCGGCGGCCGAATATTCGGCACTAAGTACATGTTAGTCGAGCGCGTAAACACTAATACGACAGGTTGTGACCTGTCTTCAACGTGCTCGGGCAGTGTGCGGGCGGCTAGGTTAGTTGACTGTTTCAATTGCGAGTAAATCACGTCACGGCACGCATTGTCAGATAGAAAAGTTTGTTTTAGTTCTTTTTCAATTGTTTGTTCATTAAAAAAATGACATCAATTAATAAAAAATCGGCCATATGGGAATATTATGAGATTTGTAGTGAAAATAATAAATTGGCCAATTGTTTGCTGTGTAATAGCAAGATCTCAAGGGGTGGAGAAGGAAAGAAAGCAAGTAAGTAAAAACTTGAATTAATTTAACAACTCGTTACGTTATCTAAGTTATTGACGATTCGTCAAAAAACACGATACGTCATACACATGACGGTTGGCCGTTCATTGCGTACGGAAACGTTAGGTATATTTCACGATTCGTCAAAATGTGTTAATTTTCTAAATCTTGTTTCGATGTTTCGCACAAAAAGTTTTTTTTACCAAATGTGATTTGAGACCTGCCTGTCATTTTTCACGATTTGTTACCTATTGTATGAATGAACACGGGCATTCATAAACGTTATAAACAACATAAACAAATCGTGAAAAAAACATAGTAGGCGTGTGAAAAAGCTGTAAAATGGTTAGGAAATTGAAATTTAAAGTCAAACAAGGAAAATGAAATAAGTAGGTAAATGCATATATAAGTGAATAAATAAATAAATAACTAAGCGATCTTCTAGTAAAGTTTCGTTTTTGTAGTGAATAGAAAATTTTAGTGCATAACTCAGTTACGTACTTGTAATTCATTTTAGTTTATTTTTTATTTTCAGCTACAACTTCTTTAAAAAACCATCTTAAATCCAAACATGCCGAACAGTACGCTACTTTGACTGATGTTCCTTCGACAAGTGGCAGCAACAAGGGTGGTACTTCTACTTCCACCGATTCCAAGATACCTGCAGTTCCTGGAACGTCCAGATCAAGAGACCGACAGCTAACCCTAAAAGAAACATCTGAAAGGAAATTGATATGGGACATTAATGACCCGAAATCAATAAAATATCACTACTTGATAGGTGAAATGATTGCTTTAGACAACGAACCATTATCACTTGTTGAACGGGTTGGATTTCAGAGGCTCATGGCAACAGCTGTGCCCCATTATAGAGTACCTGGTCGCACTTACATGACCGAGAAAGTTGTTCCTGACATCATCATCATCATCTCAGCGTTAATCCCAGTCGCATCCGAAGCCTTTTTTCCAGCTCTGGAGTCCGGGGTCCGCTTTACCAGTCTAACTGCTGATTTTGGCGTAACTTCGACATTTTCCGTGAAACGACTGCCGTCTGACCTCCACAACCCGAAGGCGATATCAAAGCAGTGCAGTTAGACCAATTGTTGGACTTTTGAGGGCTCCAACAACCCGTAACGACTGCCACTAGATGTTCGTATGGCAACCGGGACCAACGGCTTAACGTGCTTTCCGAGGCACGACCAGACCAGTGCAAATATTCATATTCATGTATACAAATATTTGCACTGCGCGGGGATCGAACCCGCGCCTCTTTGCGCAGCGGCCGCGTTCGCTACCGCTACGCCACGGAGGCTGTCACAAAGTTGTTCCTGACATATACAACAGAATTTGGTCGAAAATACAAGTCAGTATTTCGCAGGCAACAGCAGTATCAGTGACATCTGATATATGGACATGTCAGCACAATAATGAGAGCTTTTTGAGCTTCACTGCGCACTGGATATCTGAAGAGTTCAATCTGGAACATGGTGTTTTAGCTATGAAACCGTTTCCCAGCTCACATTCTGGTACCAATATTGCAAAAGAACTTAATGCTATTACTGAAAGATGGAATATTCCTAAAAACAAGATCCATTTACTTCTTCACGATAGTGGGGCTAATATGATAAAAGGTGTGCGAGATGCAGGATACGATTCAGGCAGGTGCTTTATTCATTCATTGCAACGAGCTATAGAGGAATCGCTTAAATCTCAACCAGAAGTACTACAGATGGTAGCTGCTGCTAGACGAATTGTTACCCATTTTAACCATTCAGGCTTAGCAGAGCAGAAACTTAAATCCATTCAACAAGAACTTAACTTGCCTAACCACCAACTAGTACAAGATGTGAGCACACGCTGGAATTCTACGTATTATTTAATGGAGCGATTATTAGAACAAAAGCGAGCTATATCCTTGTACATAACAGATCATGACACTTTAAATAATCTAACACATGCTCAATGGGAACTAATGGAACAATGTATCAAACTTCTCAAACCATTTGAAGAGATTACAAAAATAACCAGCTCAGGTATCTCCTGCATCTCTGAAGTGATTCCACATGCAGTTACTTTATTAAAATATCTGGGAAAGGCAGAGACAGCTCAGAGAGTACCAAATTTAGTGACAATGAGATCTTCACTACAAACTGAGCTTGAAAAGCGATTTAACTTTGATGAAAACAACAAATATCTAGTCGCTACGTTTCTTGATCCACGCTTCAAAACAAGTTTCCTAGATTTTGTTCAAGCAGAAAGAGCAAAACAGAAAATTCTTCTAGAAGCTCTGAAACTAAGTTGTAATGATGAGTCTAGTAGTACTGATGACTATTCTTCTCCACGTCGTAAAAAAAGAAACATAAACGAAAATGATATTGAAATACACGACAGTTTCTGGAACTGCTTCGAGGAAGTCGCTAAAGATAATATGCGAAATAGTAATGATGAGGAGAACGTGGAGAAGAATACTGTGGCAAATGAGATAGACTTTTATTTGAAATCAAATCGCCTAGATCGGAAAGCTAATCCTTACAAGTGGTGGTCAGCAAATGAAAAACAATACCCAAACCTCTCGAAATTTGCTAAAGTTTATCTTTCTTCTCCCGGGAGTAGCGTGTATAGTGAGAGGTTATTTTCTGAAGCTGGTACCATTTACGACGAAAAGCGTAATCGTTTGCTACCGTCAAATGCTGAAAAGCTTGTTTTTATCCATCACAACTTACCGTTGATTAACTTTACTTATTAAAATATTGTAATTTGATAATAAATACATATCTTGATTAATATGATGTGGTTTTTTTTCCATGATTTGGTATTCGGTATTCGGCCGAATAGTACCTATTATTCGCCCGAATACCGAATACCAAACAAAGTGGCCGAATAGGCCGAATACCGAATAGTAGCCGAATATTCGTGGCATCTCTAGTATCTATGGATAGGTCTTAAAAAATTATATCGAAGTTTCTAAAATATTTTTTTTCTAAACAGAATAGTTTGCGTGACAGGGGCTTCGTAAGTGGAAAAAAGTTGCCCCCCCCCCCTCTAACTTCTAAAATAAGAAAATGAAAAATCTAAAAAAGACATATGATGTACATTACTATAAAAACTACCAACGAAAATTGTTTTCAACGAGATCTAGTAAGTAGTTTTTTTGTAATACCTCGTAAATCGTAAACCGCTTATTACCACGTAATCTTTCATACAAATAAATTAAATCCTTTAATTTCATAAACCAATGGTACGGAACCCTTTGTGCGTGAGTCCGACACGCACTTGGCCGTTTTTACTCCTATTGTTCTTGACAATAAACAATACAATGTTCCTAAGATTAATTGAAAAGAAAAAACAAATGCTGTGTTCTGACAGAGATCCTGTCAGACACAACAACATCCCAAAATGTCAGGTTTTGTAGGTTAATTGTGAAATATTAAAGTTTAAATTATGTTTAGTATTTATTATAGCAATAATAGCTTATAAAAAACAAGCACCACATATGCATGTCACAAGTGTGTGGTCATCTGTAGCCTGAACATCTAGTCATGCAATTTGCGTTTATCTAAACGCTCAGTATGGTGTTCGTTCCTGGTAAATAATAATAAATTCTTTTTTCTGCTTTATTAATAAGTAGAACAGCTTTGTTGTTATTAAGAGCGCATTTAATGACGCAATAAAGACAACACTTTTATTTAAACATAGCCTTTATGTGAGAAACAAATTATTTGCGGATATAAAAGTTGGTTTTTGGTTGCTCTTAAATATGAAGCTGAAAATCAAACTGCACGGTTGGCGCAGTAATAATTAGGCCGAGAATCAGCACTTTTCGAACGCCATAATCATAAAAGATAGAGCCTCAAATTGTTCACCCTTCACAATTTTTAGTGCTTGCTTTCTTTATTTTACTCACTTCCTTCCGAATTAGGTACGTAATGTATCAGCTCAATATATTTATGAGATGCAGGAAAATCTCAATGGGCCAGCTGCCCTTCTGCCTCCCTTCGGCACGCCAACGTAAAGGCAGATTTAGGCTTGCTCAATTCATCTTCCTATTTCATTAAAAAAAGGGCCGAAGCTAGTTTAGTCCTATTAAATTAAAATACTTTAGGTATAGTAAGCATAGGTACACGTGTTTAAAAACATGGCGATTATTTGGAAGGGGTAAACTGATATTTTTCTTCAAGGACAGTAGATTAATATTATTCATCATCTCAGAGTTAATCCCAGTTGCATCCGCAGCCAGTCGTAACTGCTGATTTTGGCTAAACTTCGATATTTTGCGTGAAGCGACTGCCGTCTGACCTCCACAACCCGAAGGCGATATCGAAGCATTACAGTTAGACCAAATGTTGGACTTTTGAGGTCTCCAACAACTCGTAACGACTGCCATCAGATGGTCGTATGGCAACCGGGACCAATGGCTTAACGTGCTTTCCGAGGCACGACTAGACCAGTGCAGATAATCATATGTATGCATACAAATATTTGCACTGCGCGCGGATCGAACCCGCGTCTCCTTGGGCAGCGGCCGCGTTCGCTACCGCTACGCCACGGAGGCTGTCGATTAGATAGATAAAGATTAATATTATTAAGGGCCTTAGTCTCATGTAGTAGCGTAAAATGGTCACTTTAGGAAGCTAATTTCTAATTAACGGCTTGGTTTTGAGATTTGAAAAAAATATATCTTGTCTATTGATTCATGTACAACATTTACTAAAGATGATTTTTTCGTAGGATTTTTCCTATTGCCTTAAAAAAATATTTACCAAAACGCTATTTTTGGCTAATATTCGTTATTACTTCTAAACGGCATTGATGTGTGGAAATATTTTTACACTGAAAAATTCGTGGTTAGAAGTACTACAAATTTGCAAGAGCGTATTTAAATCCATCAACATTTGCCAAGAAAATATCCTTATTTTGAAACATAGGCTTAGAGGTGCTCTGCGCGGGCGCGGGCGGCAGTCGTGCGTTAGCATTCAGACGGGAGGGTTGTGTCGCTTGCTGCTCTGCTCCGGCTATCGCCGACTACGCGTGGTTGTCTGTCTGAGTGCAAATATTTACGAGCGAATCGTGTCAGTGTACGTTCATAGATTAGCTCGCAAATGAGAATTGAAGATGCGTCTGGTGGCGTAAGTATCTATCTACCTATACTGTACTATACTGTATTTTTCTTTATAATTACTATTAGCTTTTGTAACCATTTTTCTTTTACAATTGAAGTTAAACAATTACGAATTGTTCCAGGAAATCTAGAAAGAAATCTTTAGACTTGAAAGGCAATAATCCGACTAACTACATCCGCTGATAATATAGAAGACTCTATTCAGGTAAGTAAACACTCGCACTTAGATTATAATTTATAGGTTTGTAAGGAGATTTAAAAATAAAAATCTTATTAGAAATTTACGTAACTTGAAAATGTGATTTTTTGTTTATGGTGATATAAACCAAAAATTAGGACTCAATTAAAGGTTTTGGTGTAAAAACAGTTTTACAAAAAGTTTTGAGTTGATAGGACTTTTAGTTTTTCCGATATTAGCAAAAATGTGTAATAAAAACTCTTACTTGGATTATTTTAAATGATTCTTCCTGTAAATATTTTATTTCTATATGTAATTGTTTAAAGTAGCCGAAGCCGATGGACGCGGGCTGGCGGGCTTGGAATGTCACAGTTATCAGTAAATTTTTTTGACGTCCTCCGTGGCGCAGCGGTCAACACGCCTGCCTGCGACGTGGAGGCCGCGGGTTCGATTCCCGGCCAGGTCATGATGGAAAACGATCTTTTCCTGATTGGCCTGGGTCTTGGATGTTTATCTATATATGTATCTATTATAAATATAGTATCGTTGAGTTAGTATCCCATAAAACAAGTCTCGAACTTACTTTGGGGCTAGCTCAATCTGTGTGATTTGTCCGTATATATACAGTATGTTAAGAAAACCCTGTCCGACCCGTAAGGATAATAAAGGTTAAGTAAACACATGACCAAATATGATATAAAATTTTACGTAATCATCATAGTACCAATACAAATGAATTTTGAAATAACTTCCCCGAAATTTGGTAATTTTTAAAAAGTGAAAACACCGGTATTATTATGAGCGAATAGCGACCGCGATGCGACCACGTGCCGCGTGCCCTGCCGCCCGCCGCCCGCGGAAGGGTGCTTAACGCATATTTATTAAGTTACCTCTTTTTGCGAAATAATATTTATTTTTTTAGGGGATTTTTTTTTCAAGTTAGCCTGGTTTTGTATGCATTAGTAGAATCAGTTATCGATACCTAACAACACCTTCACGGGTCGGACAGGGTTTTCTTAACATACTGTAGGATATATATATATATATATATATATATATATATATATTCTGTTTTCACAAATAATATTGTAATAACATTTTTCGACTTACAGAAAAGAAGAGAAAGAAACCAATCGACAGAACTTAAAAGTTTAATTTGCTTTTTAGGTCGAACACTAACGCAGTTGATTCTAGGTCAGACATCCATACAGAATGTCGTCAAGAAAATGATAATATTATATTTCTCTATGTGCACAAAAAAACGACGCAAGTTCCATCATCATCATTCAGGTAAAATTATGCCTGCATGTCCTACAACCTATATTTTTAGTTTACAAATATATCATATACCTGTAAAATTAATTTTTTGTTAATTCTTAATTAATTTTTCTTGATAAATTCTTAATTCCTTGACAAAAATCTCTAACAGTGTTGCCAGGGTTAATTAAAATGTATGTTATATCTTTTTTAGCTCAAAATATCACCAAAACTTCAACAAATCTCAAGCTTGTTTCATCGAAGGGCGACGCATAATTAATATTGCTTACTTTTATTCAGAACTAAAGAAAATTGCCAAGCACGGAGAATTATAGACTGTGGTTTAGGATCTGTGGATATTGTTGGAGAACGACAAGTGGGACTACATTCCCTATTTATTTTTAAATGCCGTATGTGTATAGAAACATTTTGCACATCCTACAGAAATCAATATCAGCTGTGCAGTTGTAGGAACAATAGAAATAGACTGTGGCCATTCTCAACTGCAAGAAATTTCTGCAGCTTTAGATATGCCTATAATCTCGCATGTTATTTATTGGATCGAAGAATTAAAATTTACAGATTTTAAAATAACTCGTGTTTTATTTGAAACCTCATTACGACGAAGTACATTCAATCCGACGTCACTGACACAGTATAAATAGGGTACTATCTCTTTATGGAAAACGGCCGAAACTACGCGCTTTGTAATCTCAAGGCATCTATATAAAGCACGGTTAGCGCAGCGGTTAATCTATTGACTGTTGCGCTGCGTATCGCGGGTTCGATTCCCGCGCGGAACAAATATTCAGAACATGTCCTACAAGTAGTTGTTCCGGGTCTGGCTGTTTGTGTCCCACGATAAAAGTAATTTCTAGTGTGGTTCTACTTTTTTTTTTTTTAATAAAAATATCACAAAGTGCCTAGTGCGCGTTTGTTTTACGTTAACGCGATGAACTCGTTTATGTTATTCGCATTAGTAATTAATTCAAGGACACTGCAAAGACATGATACTCATATACTGAAAAGTAGTGTAAAAAAAAATTCAAATATGTTGAATCGATAGATATTACCATCTACCATTATTTTTTATGTTAATGTTATGATATATTATAATGTGTGGGCACTTGTTTTACAAATGTCTGTCAGTCTGCGATCGGCCATTAAACTGTGTAACGAGCACTCCTTGATTTTATTTAAACATTGATCAAAAATACTAAAAATATATTATAGTACGATATTACCATTTATCAATGCAAAATATACATTTATCGTCTTGCATCCATACCCCCGTCTGAAATCGTAGGCACAAATCGCGACCTACACGCGGCTTGTCTGCATCTCTGGATATTCTTTGATTGTCGTTTTAGTTTAGCGCGCCACCGCGCGCATTTTACGAATTCGGGAGTACGGCGTTTAGCTCCGCCCACATGCACAAGGTCATTGAGGCTACTATAACCGTTAACTTAGTAAAATAGAAAGAAAAAGATACAATGGATTTAAATTTCGTTTAAAAGTTTATTCAACTAGTTTTCCTGGAAACGATAAGAAAACTATTCTACAAATGTCCATAGCATGGTCTGTCATATAGCAGCCATGACTATAAATTGTCGTGTCCAGATAAGACCACGTGTTCAAATGTATGCATTGATAAAACTGTGTTATAAAATACAATGACCTCTGCCCTCTGGTGCATATCCTATTATCTCAGAATATATATGAAAGAAAACAGGTTTTGATAGTCTCTTCAACTTGATATTGAATTTAAGAAAAAAATGTCAAACGTTAATCTTAAGTGTGGGAAGAAAAAATAACAAAAAAGTTCACGGTTTTAGGATTTATTCCTTATCTTGTTATACATAACATGCCTTTTGCCTAAATTCATGATTCTAGGTAAAGGAAAAGTACACTGGTTTCATTGTTTCATTGCTTCTTGGACAGCCCTGACAATTTAATATTAATTTCAACTTCATAACTCCACGCGTTCCTGAGAAAAAGGGCGCTGTCCGCCCGACGAATTCAGCCTATAGAGGTCCACTGTAGGCCTAGTATGAGTTTTCAATACGAAACTCGTCCGATCGTATCGAGCGCGTTTGGCGCTCTCATTGGTTGAGAGTTCTTACGACCTTGAAGCGGGCCAATCGCTGAGTCAAACGCGCTCGATATCGGCGAACTAGTTTCGTAATGAAAACTCATACTAGGCCTACTGCTGGACACAAAGGCCTCCCCAAGGGACGAACAACAAAGTGGTCTTATAAGGGTTAAGGGTACAGATTAGTTTATGAAGATGTCAGTCCTCAGTGATCGCATACCCGTAAATAGATTAATGGCGTTGATATGTAGAATATAAATCAATGATTTTGTTGTCCTGTTTCACAATACCTTCATAGTCTACTGGCAATGTTCACTTAATTCTGCCTGTTTCTTGTTTTGTTTATCAAATCAATAATTATAAAGTGGTGTAATTAGAGTCAATATACTATGACCTTTGTCGATCTATCCAAGGCAATCGGTATTACGAACTATGGAATATTACAACGATGTATATGTTAACGGAAATGTATGTAATGCGTCATTGTATACAATTCCTAGGAAATTTATATAATTCCTAAATTTGCTCGGAAATGTGTGAAATAAATTTTATAACACACATTTCCTAGTAAATCTATACATTTCCTAAATAGCTAACGCAAATGTTTTACTTTAAAGATGTCCATTAGTATGCGGGGATTATAACAAAACTAACCTAACCTAATTGTTTCAACCGGAGTCTTAATAATAAATCTGTTTCTAAGTTTAACAACGTGTTTTATTAATTTTATTCATAGAAAGCATGGTTTTATACATTTCCTAATACGATATAGGAATTTTATACAATTTCTAGGAAATGTATACATTTCCCAGGATATGTGTGTATTAAATAATGTTTCGAACAATATTTTACACATTTCCTATATAGCTTCAGAATTGTATACATTTCCTAGTAATTGTATATAATTCCTAGGTTTCATACATTTCCGGTAACATATACATATGAATGACGTCATATTTCATTACTATGCCCGTTTATCATAAAGGGTGTATCTGACATCGACGCAAAAACGAGTACCATGGATCCAGTATATGATTCTGAAACCCCAGTGCTGCAATTTTTCATCGGCTTTTGTCTGATTAAAAAAATGCAGTTTTTTATACTTTTACAGCCCAATAAGATTTTAAAAGTAAAAATTAATTAATTCGCTAATTACACAAAAAAAACCAATGTGAACAAAACTATCCTAACAGCTGATTTAATAGAGTTCACACCAGGGGTCAACGTCATATCTATAAACACGTACGGCGGCACGCTTGCAACGTTCAAAGGCCGAGCCGACACTTTTTTAAACACTGTGATTTCTGTAACCGCTCATTATATTATATTTATGTCGTATAAATGACTATCATAAATTTTATTAGTGGCAGGCGGTGTAGCCTTTTGGCGATGATGCGTTACGATGATGATACATCCTGTATACAACATCTTTTGTTTATGCGAAACCCGAAACACATGTCCAGTATTTTTAAGTAAAGAATCTGTGTACAAAATTTGATAAAGATATCATGAAAAACCACAAAGTTATAATTTATTCTACTTTGTTGTCCCAACAAAAATATGGTCAAAACTTAGCAAAGGCGGGCGAGCGCGGGCGTTGACCTCTGGGTCAGCTGTGATCTATCGTAACCACTCTGCGTTCTCACTCTAAATGTATTTGGGAAAAAATATAACATGGTGTAAAAATGATAGGAATCGATTCAGTTGCTTATTCTGAACAAACTGTATTCAGGTTTCGCATAAACAAAAACTTTTAATAGCGAAACTGTTGGCTGTTATTAATAATCACCAGCATTTGTAAGTGCGCAAATAGAGTGACGCAGACCGTCCGATTCACAAAACGTACGATTACATAAAAAAAAAAACAGAACGTTTTAAAAATTGTTATTTTTGCAATCACACTTAATAGTCTGGAATTCTATTTTGAAGTTGAACAACATAAATGAACAAATTTTTAACATAACACTTGTTATTCACAGAAAGCGCAACAGGCCGTTTGCTGAACGACCTCGGAGTTTTGGAGCACAGTCAGCGGGCTTGGCAGAAGACGTTATCAACGTCAGCACGCGGGTACCTCTGGCTGGAGACTAACGCGCCAATTTACTATACTCAGACTGTCGAAACATGCACGCCCTACGTACTCCTCTCAAGAGAGTTAGTCTACCTAGCATCGAAGAAAGTAGGCGTGTTGTACCTTAACACCGTAGACTATGTGGCCGAGAAAACCCCGGTAGTGCTAGCAACTATTGAGCAGTATGCACCAGGCCTGGTGGATAATGTGCAGAGCTACACAGCAAGTGGTTTTGAAGCAGTCAAGAAGTATTCCAATGACTACTATAAACTGACAACAGAGTACTTGACGACTAAAGTTTTTGTGTGAGTATATAAATTTTTATTTTGCTAATGGTTTGAAAATTTCGGTCCAACTTTTAAGGAGCCATTTTGAGTAGGCGTCGTCCCTTTCACTCAAGAATGGATTGGCACACTGTGTATAACCAGAAATAACACAGGATACTTTTGTATACTTACTTAGGATACTCTATATTCCCACGGGATCAAAAATGAGGCGGCTGAAAGTGCGAGGCGCAGCTTGTAATATCATATTTCGATACTATAATTGCTGCCATTCAAAGTTTTAAATTTTTTTTTAATTAGTAGGCATATCAATTACAGTTTCTAATAGATTTTAATTTTTTGACCTGTTGTTGTCTGCTTAGATGCAGCTTTGCCTTCTTTGATTCTGAGGCTTCCCCATTAAGTACGACATGATATCAAAAATGCTTATATTTTTGAACAAAAGAATATACAAAAAATAAATTATCTACAATTGGGTTGTATCCTAAAAAAATAATGTCCATCAGATAGATTTATAAAAAATATTGAACACGTATTTTTTTATTATTTCTGTCATTCAAATACTTAGGAAGATAAATTGATTTAAAATGTCGCATGACGTCACGCCGTGGTAGAAAATATACTACGGCGTGACGTAATTAGCCCCCACTCCGTAACTTTAATACGCTATATCTCAGTAGTTATTGGTAATTTCGACAAAATAAAAAATACGGGTCTTAATTTTTTTTATCTATACTAATATATAAAGCTGAAGAGTTTGAACGCGCTAATCTCAGGAACTACTGGTCCGATTTGAAAAATTCTTTCGTTGCGTTGGATAGACCATTAATCCAGGAAGGCTTTAGGATATATATCATCACGCTGCGGTCAATAGGAGCGGAGCATATAAAAAAAAACATATCGAAACCTACACTACGCGGGTGAAACCGCGGCGCGCAGCTAGTTATCTATAAGATGCACTAATTATTTTTTTGGTTTTCATACCTTGGATACATCCCTATAAAACAATTAACATATCAGTAAGAAGTCAAAAGTCGTATCATTTTATTCGTGTCTTATATTCTGATAACTTTGATTTAATATGACTTGAGTCAATGAAATTAATGATATCAGAATGACGACAATTGTTATGTCTAGCGCAGAAAATTTAAAACTGTATAAGCTAGTTTAAAAATATGATTTGATTGTCGACTATGGAGATTTGGAACAATCAATATAGCTCGACTCTTACGAGCTACGTGGGATGATAAAATGTTATTTCAAGATTCTAAGCGTCTTTTTGTCGTAGAATTTCGTAAATACACACTATACGATATAACGTATATAACATTCACATTTTTTCTACCTGGAATTTTCTATCAGAGTCCGGGTTTGTGTCTGATTGATAACAATAGGTCACCATCTTATTACATTAGACTTGAACATATATACAGACGAAATCTTGGTGAAAAATATAGCACAGTAAATTAAGGCTCTATCGATTCCTAATCCATAGTTATACATGTTCCAAAAATATGCCTGTTCAACCACGCATATGACGCAATGAATGCTTTTGATCTCTGAAAATGAAACTACTACTCTTATGTTAATGTTGTGACTTACAGACGCGTTAAATCGAGTTTGTCAGTCTCGAGGATGCAACGATAACTCTTGATTTACTAACATTTGTTAGAGGTGTAAGCTATTGTGTATAAAAACACATTTTAACTGTCGCTTTGATTTTAAAACGACGATACAATATTTGTTTTACTTACTATCAGGTAGGATATTAATGATAAAGAATTCTGTTTCCGTGTTTGTTCCATTGTGTTTGTTTTTAGTTCCGGCCAACGATAAATTGTATTTTTACAATAAGTACATATTATAAAAATGTATTGTAAATTGATAGATATATACAGTATGTTAAGAAAACCCTGTCCGACCCATAAGGATAATAACGGTTAGGTAAACACATGACCAAATATAATATAAAATTTTACGTAATCATCATTGTACCAATACAAATGAATTTTGAAATAATCTTTTTTTCCCGCGAATTAATTCCAACTTCCCCGAAATTTGGTAATTTAAAAAAAAAGTGACAACACCGGTATTATTATGAGCGAATAGCGATGCGACCACGTGCCGCGTGCCCTGCCGCCCGCCGCCTCCGCCGCCTCCCGGAATTGTGGATAACGCAGATTTATTAAGTTACCTCTATTTGCGAAATAATATTTATTTTTTTACGTGGATTTTTTTTTTCACAGGTCGGACAGGGTTTTCTTAACATACTGTATAAATACCAAATGATATATATTAATGGTAAATGACAAGTTTCAATCTTGGCAGGTCTCTGGTTAAAGAGATTAGGGAATCCATTCTGCAGTTGAACACAAATGGCTAAGAAAAAAAAGATAGGTAAAGTAATAATACCCAAAGTGGTATAATTCAGAAACAATATCACCACATAATATGCAAAAACTAAGACTATTTCCCGCAGAGAAGTCATCGTCTGCTTAGCCTTCACAAACCATGTTCATGATGTAGAGGATGCAAAACTATTATTCCCACAAAATTTTGAGTATAAAGGTACTTTTGAAAAGTCCATTACAATAAAATATAGTTGATTTTTGTCACCCTTTCTACAATGCAATTTTCAACGATAGAACTTCACCATTACTCGCTTTACAATATAAAATGCTACGAATTTTCTAGTAATGTTTTAAAGTTTCACTAATTACTATGTCATCACGTTTTCAGAGGTGAATGGGCGCCCGAGATCCTGCAGAACAAAACGGAAACTGCTCTCAACGTGACCCGGTCCCATGTGACATCATACTTCCACTGGTTCAGGGAACAGGTGCACATCTACTCCAAGATACCTTGAAGAGTAACCTTTCACTTTAGTGATAACTGTGCTACACAGACAGAGGACTGAGTTTAGTGTTGATTGTGTTCATTTTTTTCCACTATTTGTAACAGTGATCAAACCTTTTCTACTGAATTTAGAATTAATTTATTATTGACCGAATTGTGGTCATTTCCACCATTGTATCAAAATATGTACATATATACATATATAATGTATTTACATGCAAGGAGTTATGTCTGCAGTTATGTCAAATATGATTATACGGTCAGTTCAATTGACACAATGTTTATAAAGACTTGAACTTATTTGGTGAGTTTTGTGTTAAGCTTAATTTTGACTATTAATGTTTGAATCAAAAATTATCAAATAACACTTCACATTTCCATTTTATCTAAAGTTGAACTTAGAACAAAACAAACACAGTCCTCTGCCTGAACATGTCCTTATCAAATCTGTTTTTTTTTTAATTTATCTATTTTCTTTATGAAAAAAATTTAAATCGAGTACAATACACAATGATAGTTGTGACTGTTACAGCGAGATATTTCCTACTATGAGACAAACTATTGTTGGCACACATTGATTTCAGATTTTAACAACAAATCCAATTATAACATAGACCATTTTGCTGCCACCCCATAGATCTTGGAACTAGTGCCAACTACATCTATGAATTTATTAATATTACTACTGTTAATAATATTAATATTAGACTATTAATTAACAAATAATCTCAAAGCATTGTGCGCCAAAAATAGGTACCTACTTACACCCTTTTTATTTAAAATCTTATTTCACTCAATTTATTAAGTCATGCAATAATTATATCATATCATTGAAGAATATATTTTTACAAAAATTTTATCCATGACAACCATTTATGAATTTTTTTTTTGTATTTATTTTAAATCAAAATCCAGTATTTGAATACATTCCCTGTGATGCATTTTAATACCTAACAGACTGGTATCGCTTCATAATGAATCATTAAGTTACCTCTTATTGTCATCCAAATAACTTCATAGTTCATATTAATGAATCTTTTAACAAATGATATAATAGGGGAATAAGCTTTTTGTAGTATATTTATTTTATGTTGAGAGATCGTGCTTTAAAGGAAATGATTGAGGAACAACTTCAAAATTACATTGTATAGTATACTTAACTGTAATAACGCCGGAGCAACACTTCCTGAGCAATGTTTTTTATGATGCAGTTAAGTCGAGTTCATTTCGTAGCATGATCAAAATACATGTTAGACATGCCCATTTCCAATCTGTCAACATTGAAAACAAGTATTTTCTTGCGATTCCGTTTATTTTGATTGATTGTTTTTTTTTATAAAATGTTTAGTCACAAAATTTTGATTTCAACCATCTCTAAGCAAGCTATTTGAGTGAATGAAATATGGATCCAACATGAACCATTTAGTTTAGATTTTGTTCCTCTGAATAAGATGATAAATGTTGTGTTGTACGAAATAATTGTAAGAAATCACAATTAAATATTGTTAGTGATTTATTAAGTCTTTTAATTTACACCCCATCTATAGTTATCTACTAAAGGCTCCTGTCAGTTCACCGACGATTAGCGAGGAACGAGTAAAGCCGCGTTTGCACTAGGCGACAATTGACGCGCAACAAGTTGCTCAAAAACTTTCCCGAACATGATGAAAGTCAGCGCGGAACTTGTTGAACAACGTCAACGTTGTCTGTTCTTACTTTCAGCGGCAGTGGTTATAATTTTGTCGAAAAATGCAACAAAAAGAAAAAAAGCACGTTGGGTTAGAAAATACCAAAATAAATGTATTATTATTGCCTACTAAGAACGGTCTTAAGTGTGTTTTTAATATCGTGCGGATTTCATCACGCGTGCGGAATTGCCTACTTAGTAATAAAGATCTAAGTACATATATCCGCCGAAGTGCGTTTGACATTCTGGTGGAGTTTTCTCAGTCTACTCAAAGTTAAACATACCTACGTGTATTACAAAAATAATTTCACTTAGTCGTGTTATATTTTAGCGAAAGAAAGCGCTCTTTTCTAATGATTTGTGGTCGGTACCGGAACGCGCTAGACACATTCCGCCTTATTCATAAACGCTGCTTAAAGTTAACTAGTGATTAGCGATTCTTTCACCATACATTTTTGACCTTTTAACGTCACTTAACTTAAATCATCCTTTATGAATAAACACCACAGTGTTTAAGGGGTTTATCCATAAGCGATGATTAAAGTTAAATAACGTTAAAAGGTCAAAAATGTATATTTAAAGAATCGCTAATCACTAGTTAACTTTAAGCAGCTTTTATGAATAAGGGGGATTGAATATAAACTTTAGCGGTTGCAATTTCGAATTAGGTAGTCTACGTTTCATTCCAGCGTCCTAGTTTGAATTACTTTCGAAAAAAAAAACTATTCGAAACATGGAACACCAAACCAAGGAGGTAACTAATAAAACGTTTTATTTAAATTTCGGACTGTCTTGCAAATAGACAGTAGTAGACTGTTTATAGAAAAAAAAAACAAAGGAACATCATAATAGCGCCATAGCGAGGGAAAAATTAACATTGTTCATTATTCGTCTTACTCTCTCTCTCTTACTTATTCGTCTTATTTTACTAATATTCGTAATAAGCTCTCTACGCACCCTTCCGGTAGCAGATCTTTTTGGTCCCTTGCCAAATCGGTCGAGGTGAACTTCTGTCGGCCCTCACTGCCTCCGCTGGTTAGGCCTGATGGAGCACTGGCTCATACGGCGAGAGAGAAAGCAGGTCTCTTTGCATCTCTCTTTGCCCATAGTTCGCGTCTTGACACTGGCAGTGCTACTCCACCTAATTTACCTCATTGCGGTACTTCAACGCCTGAGGTTCGCATTCGGAACAAGGAGGTTCTGAGAGCACTGTGTCGTCTGGACGTGAATAAGGCTAGTGGTCCGGATGGTATACCAGCGATTGTTCTTAAAGCATGTGCGCCTGAGTTTTCTCCTGTATTGACACGCTTGTACCGCCTCTCATTTGGGACTGGTATAGTGTCCAAGTTCTGGAAGCTTGCCAACGTGCAGCCCGTGCCCAAAAAGGGTAGTCGTGCCGATCCTACCAACTATCGGCCGATTTCGATCACCTCCATACTTTGCAAAATTATGGAGCGTGTATTGAAGGCCTTCGACCGGGTATGGCGCGCTGGCCTTTTGAGTAAGTTTCCAGCGTACGGCATTTCCCCTAGCCTGACTGGCTGGGTAAAAGACTTCCTGACTGAACGGTCCCTCCGAGTTGTTGTCGACGGATGCTCATCTGAGCCCATGTCGACCAATGCCGATGTTCCTCAGGGGTCTGTTCTCTCTGCAACTCTGTTCCTGCTGCATATTAACGATCTGCTGATGCCCGGTATCTATGGGTATGCAGATGACAGCACACTTGTGGAGAGATACCTGCCGGAAGCTCGGGCTAGTAAGGAAACAATCCGGTCCGAAAGAGAGGCCATGGTAGAGCGTACGAGTGCTGCACTACTGGCAGTCTCCGAATGGGGAAATGCCAATCTTGTATTTCATTTCATAATTCAATGCCGCCAAAACACAGGTGTGTCTTATCACCGCCAAAAGGAGCCCGTTCACCTTGGCTCCTACTTTTCAGAATGTATCCTTGGAGTGTACCGACCGCCTTCAGCTTTTGGGAGTTGAGATTTCCGAGAGAGTCGAAGGCCAGGGTGGCTGCCAGAAAACTAGGCGTCATCGCAAAGGTCCGACGCTACTTCATACCAAGGCAGCTTCTAATTTTGTACAAAGCACAAGTTCGCTCGTGTGTGGAGTACTGCAGCCACATTTGGGCTGGTGCTGCGAAATGCCACCTCGCCACTTTGGATTCGGTGGAGAGTCGTGCGAAGAGGCTGATTGGCGACCCAGACTTAACTCGAAACGGTCTCCAAAGCCTGCAGCACAGGCGGTAGAGTAGCCAGCCTTTCGGTCTTCTATAGGATGCATTCTGGTGAGGGTGCAAGGGAATTGCATGATTTAATTCCCCCATCTCCGTTCCATCATCGGACGACCCGTCGAACGGCGAGTTTCCACACTTACGTTGTTGACACCACTGCGATCCGGACGAAGCGTTTTGCTTCCTCCTTTATACTGCGTACATCCAGGGACTGGAACAATTTGCCAGCGTCGGTGTTTCCGTCACAATACAATTTGAGTGTCTTCAAGGCTAGAGTGAATAGGCTCTTAATAAACTAGCGCGCTTTACCATCAACGATCGCATCACTGCTTACCATCAGGCGGGATTGCCGTCAAGCGCTGGTTTACAATCTATTAAAAAAAAAATATCATGATGATGAATCGCGTCTAGAGATGGGCGGGTGGGTAATAAATGGGAAGGTAAAAATTGGTAGAAAAGGATAAAATAGGTAAAAAAGAAAAAATATCCTTTTTTACCGGGTATTTATAAAAATACCAGGTATAATTTAAAATTAGTTGTTATTTAATTGACTTCGTAATCAATACTACGATCAGGTACAGTAGGCCTAGTATGAGTTTTCAATACGAAACTCGGTCGACGATATCGAGCGCGTTTGGCGCTCTCATTGGTTGAGAGTTCTTACGACCTTGAAGCGGGCCAACGCGCTGAGTCAAACGCGCTCGATATTGACGATCGAGTTTCGTATTGAAAACTCATACTAGGCCTACTGGAGTGCTTTCGAGTGTTCACAGTAACAAAACAGTTGTTGTCTGTGGAGACTTCAACATTAATATTCTAGAGAAATCAGCTACAGTGAATGAATTTATCTCATTATTCAAGTCCTATAATTTGTACGCAAGATTCTTTGAGCCGACTAGAATAACTGCCACAAGTGCCACCTGTTTAGACAACATCTTTACTAACCTAAGACCTTCTGACCATTTAATTATAAATGAGTTAGACTCTGATCACTGTGGCCAGTTAGTTACTTTTCCTCAGAAGAGTGAAGTCGGAGCTCAAAGAAAACTTGTGAGTTTTGTTCCTGTAAATGAAAATTGTTTAGGACAATTTAAAAATAATTTAATTGAAAAGCTACCGGGCTTGCCTCATCACACCAACCCGGATCATGCATATAGTATACTATTTAACTTGATTAATTGTGAATTTATGAAAGTTTTCACAAAAAAAAAACATTGTCTGTTAGCGACCGCATTATATTTAGTGACTGGGCAATCCCAGGTATTTATAAAAGCAGGGAAAAAATGTATGAATTGTATCAGGAAAAAACATATAACCATGATTTAGCTTTTCAAGAATTCGTTAAAAAATATTCAAAAACTTTTAAGAGAGCCTGTTCCTCAGCAAAAGCCATACACATTAAAAATAAAATAAAATCTTCTAGAAATAAAATCAAAACAACTTGGCAAATTATAAATTCTGAAACTGGAAGAACCAAAGTACAAAATCGCGATTTCCATCTTAAAATTAACGATGAAGATATAAAGGCGGACTTGGAGGTAGCAACTGAGTTTGAGAATTTTTTTACTAGTATTCCAATAATAACAACAAAAACTTTGTCTTCTTCCTCCACTTCTGCCTACGCCATAATAAAAGAATGTGTTCCAGAATGTGACAAACACTTTGAATTTACGTTTGCGACTGCTAAAGACATTATAGAATCTTTTAAGGATCTTGATGTAAAAAAAACTGCCGATCATTGGGGTTTGTCAGTATATACTTACTGTAGCTTCAATAATATAATAGATGTTATCGCACCTTTCTTAGCAATTGTTTTTAATTCTTGTGTCACATCTGGTATATTTCCTGATTTGATGAAACTTAGCAAAGTAATTCCACTGTTCAAATCTGGTAGTACTACTGATCCCACGAATTTTCGGCCAATTTCTATATTACCAACTTTGAGCAAAATTTTTGAAAAATTAATTTTGAAACAGTTGTTGAGACACTTCAACTTATATAATTTATTGCACGTGAAACAATTTGGTTTTACAAAGGGTCGTTCAACTACCGATGCGGGCGTGGCGTTGCTAAAGAACATATTTGGGGCCTGGGAGGAATCGCAAGATGCTCTTGGTATTTTTTGTGATTTGTCCAAGGCCTTTGATTGCGTACATCATGATACTCTTATTAGGAAACTGTACCATTATGGTTTAAGGGACAGAGCTCTCGACCTTCTGACTTCTTATCTGAATAATCGAATTCAGAGGGTTGATGTTAATGGCAACAAATCTGCAGGATCTGAGGTCACCATGGGCGTTCCGCAGGGCTGAATTCTAGGTCCTTTCTTGTTTTTAATTTATATTAATGACTTACCTCATCACGTGAGGGATAATCACAACATAGTATTGTTCGCGGATGACACTTCTCTTATTTTTAAAGTCAAGCGTCAGCTAGCAAATTTTGACGAAATTAACAATGCACTTTCGAAAGTTGTCCATTGGTTTAATGTAAATAACCTTCTTTTGAATGAAAAAAATACTAAATTCATTAAATTTTCTACGCCAAATGTAAGTAAAGTACCAATGTTCAACTGAATGGAGTAGAGTTGATCCCTGTCGAGTCGACAGTTTTTCTTGGATTGACTATTGACTCCAAGTTACAATGGGGTCCTCACATTGAGAAGCTGTCGGGTAGACTCAGTTCTGCCGCTTATGCTGTTAAGAAAATTAGACAGATAACTGATGTGAATACAGCCAGAATTGTTTATTTTAGTTATTTTCATAGTCTTATGACTTATGGGATTCTTCTCTGGGGAACTTGTGCGGACATCAATACCATCTTTGTTTTACAGAAAAGGGCTGTTCGAGCCATTTACAACCTTGGTCCTAGAGATTCTCTTAGAGAAAAATTCAGAGAGGTGAACATTCTGACTGTAGCTTCGCAATATATATTTGAAAATCTTATGTATGTACATAAAAATATATCTAATTTTAAGAAAATAAGCGATATTCATAATATAAATACCAGGAACAAACACAATCTTGCTGTACATCACACTCGTCTCCACAGAGTAGGCAACTCGTTCATGGGTCAATGTATACACTTTTACAACAAGCTTCCCATGGACATTCGAAACTTACCCATTAAACGATATAAAACGTATACAGTATGTTAAGAAAACCCTGTCCGACCCGTGAAGGTGTTTTTAGGTATCGATAACTGATTCTACTAATGCATACAAAACCGGGCTAAACTTAAAAAAAAATCCCGCTAAAAAAAATGAATATTATTTCGCAAAAGGAGGTAACTTAATAAATGTGCGTTGACCACCCTTCGCCTGCCGCCAGCGGGGGGCGGGCGGCAGGACACGCGGCACGTGGTCGCATCGCTATTCGCTCATAATAATACCGGTGTTGTCACTTTTTAAAAATTACCAAATTTCGGGGAAATTGGAATTAATTCGCGGGAAAAAAAGATTATTTCAAAATTCATTTGTATTGGTACTATGATGAATACGTAAAATTTGATATTGTATTTGGTCATGTGTTTACCTAACCTTTATTATCCTTATGGGTCGGACAGGGTTTTCTTAACATACTGTATAAAGGCCAAACTTTGCAAAAAGGGGTATTATAAAATCTCGGATTATTTAGAGGATAGAGAGGCTTGGGACTGAGCTGCTCGCTCTGTTAAGCATTGTTATTAAGCAATATGCGTAATTATAACGTAAATTATTGTAAACGTTTTCATTTTTAATGTCTGGACTTTAAAAAAGACGATGATCCCTGAGTTTGTTTCGGCTATTTCTTCTCAGAGGTAGTCAGTTAGGAAATGCCGGCTTCATCTAGTTTAAAAAAAAAAAAAAGAAAAAAACATATGATGTGTAAAAGTGATCGGTGATCCTACTTGCATGACTGAGCATTATTTATTACTCCAGTCTTCAAAGGCAAGGGCTCGCTCCAGGAGTATGATAACTATCGCGATATAAAAGTCTTATCCCAGACCATGACGATCTTTGAGAGGATTATAGACTCCCAGATTCAGCAGAAGTGTGCTGTCTCGAGAGTGTGGAAAGAGCATAATTATGCAGAGGCGTGCATAGATATGCACAAGGCCTTCTACTGTGTCACTTGTGGGATGATGCACCAATCGGGGGTTGCGGAAGCAGTTATCGTTCTCGCAATCCCTAGTGTAGGTGTGAGATGAAACAACAGGATGGTTTTTAATCAGTAAGAGTTTGACAGACCTGTCGCCCGCCCCAAGGCGACAGACATCGCATGAGGATTTCCAACCCCGGAAACAAAACAATGTGGGTGGTTTAAAAAGAAACCGTGGCCGTGCGCACAGGCAAGTGAAGAAATAAGTCAGTAAAAGTCTGACACACCCTTCCGCTCCGCCCAGAGTGGGAGAGGTCATTTGATGATTTCCCATCCCATCCCATTACGGAACTACTACAATCACTACGGAACTACCATAGTTCCGTAGTGGCAGCCCGTGTAATTCAAATTTTCTCGATTTTTTTTTGCAATTTACTGGTCAGTATCAACTGGTTGTAACTTGATCAAAATATGATCTGCAATAATAACAACGATGTAACTACGGATGTACCCTATATTAAACTGATTATAATTTTAACCGGTAAAAATTAAAAATGGGTAGGTATAAATGGGTATTTACGCGGTATCCGGGGGGTAATCGCGCTAAAACAGTAGATATTCTTGTTCGTATCTAATCCAGTCAGTGTTACCAACCCTACTGTTTTAACAGTAGATTTGCTGTTTTCTCATTGATATCCATGTTTTCTGTTTCATTCCTATTTTCTACTGTTTGTGTGTGTTTGTGTTGCAAACATTTTTTTATATCCACTACGTAATATAACGCAATGGCGCCGATTCTGTTGTTCACAAACTAAACTAATTTTAAGTGAAGTGCATCTTTTTCTTTCCATTTCTATAAGAAAAGGACAGAAGATAAAATGTCAGTTTAGACCTGTCAAATTAGTGCGCTCCTGACGTAAACTGGCGTATTTTTAGTCGTCATGTTTATAATCGCGTCTAAACTGTCTATGGAATATCGTATTTTGACAGGATTAAATTAAAATGTTATTATGTTATGTGTTATGTAATAAAACGAAATGACACTAGATGGCAGCATCTTCTTTAGTGGGATTAGACCACATGTGACCGAGTAGGGATTCGAGGGAATTCCCTCCTATTTGAAAATAATATTTTTGGCACGGGGAAATCCGAATTTACGAATGACAGCTACACGCCTGCTGTATTGCGTATTGTTTTATAGTCACAACACCATGAATAGTTTCTGTGAATTGTCACGACAATTATAAAAAAAAAAAGCAATAATTACAACCTTTTCGATAAAATGAGTACTGGGAATAGTCCTCCTAAGAAAAATGTGAAATATGAACAGAAATTCGTAGATTTGTGTTTAAAAGATGAAAGGTTCAAAGGCTGGTTAAAGAAAATCAGTAGGTATTATTATTATTTAATTATATGAGCAAAATTATGAAATCTGCCTTATTTTTCTTCACCTACTGTTTTCTACTGGTTTTTTGAAGGCGAGTTGCTGTTTTTTAGCTTTTTGAGGTTGGCAACACTGAATCCAGTTAAAGTTATGGTTTAGTTTCGATCACATTTCGTATCGCCTATTACCGCCCATATTTACCCACCTCGAAGTCCTTCCCCATATCCCTACCTAAAATCCCGGATATCTCGGAAACGGCTGGGAATTTCAAAATTCTGGCCGTGGACCGTCCCCCTTGGGGACGCCAAGTTTTAATCTTTATTAATGTTATTTTACGCGCCATCTTTTTCTAAGAAGTTTCACTTCTTACGTGTGTACACTAGTACACGCACACATTTTTTTAGCGCGATTGCCCTCAGTTCTATTCTAAATAGTGGTTTCTCGGTGGTAGGCCATAACATCGGCCGTCGGCAGAAGTTACCACCTACCAGAAAGCCTTGCCGCCAAGCGATTTGTCGTGTTCCGGCATGATGTCTGGTGAAGCCGTACGGAGGACGGGTCTGAGCAGTTGTGTTGCGATGTGTGCCGGGTACGATGCGCCTCATGTTGTTGTGGGAGTTTGGTCGTGGAGGGTCTTCAGATCAATCTCCCTTTGGCGCAGCATCGTTGGTCTTGTTGATGGATTTAACATTGCATCACCTCGCTCAACTGCCGTCTTCCTTCCTATTCGCTCAGTTTTTCCGAGTGGATAGGCTCTTAATAAACTAACGCGCTTTACCATCAACGATCACATCACTGCTTACCATCAGGCGGGATTGCGGTCAAGCGCTAGTTTATAATTGTTTTAAAAAAAAATAGTGTTCAACATAAACATTTTTGTTTCTCCTCAAAAACACCAACAGCTCGCAATGTACCCCGACAAAACTAGTGTAAAGAATATCTGGCAAATTTTAATGTCATCGATAGCAATTTTTTTTTTTTATTTAACACAGTCAATAAAATATGTACCTATAAGTTTAGATTACGTATACAGGAGGAGGAAAAAAAAGTGTGCATTTTGTAACAAAATATATCGCTTATTTATTGATATAAATTTATAAATTATTTATTAAAAAACAATCTATTCGTATTTTCGTAAATGACTGCTGCTAATTCATCTATATTTTCTTTTCGTATAGCTGCTAAAATCTCCAGAACTTGTCTGAAAAGTAAAAAAAACCCGATTTAACTTTTGTAGACTAAAAATATTTATTTATTTATTTATTCTTTATTGTACACCAATCAAACATCGAACAAAATACACGGAACAAAAACATACAATGGGCGGCCTTATCGCTAATGCGATTTCTTCCAGGCAACCAAAGAATGGACAGATTCTCCTGAACCACATATGGGACTGTCGTTGGTGTCAAATATCATGGTTACAATTTACTAAAATAGATACACAAATACATACATAAATACATAGATACTTTAATAGGATAAATAGCCATAAAGTGTTTATTTAACAAGATCATAACGACAAGTAGTGTTCCCTCACCAGTCTCTTGAATTCCAGTAACGATTGTGCGCGTTGTTGGCGATATTGTTCTGACTCCAAAATAATAAAATGCGTGTTCCTTAGATTTTTGTAGTTTAATAGTTTATAAATACAAGTTAACGGTAAAACAATATAATTTTATAAATAGAACAACTGTGTGACGCTAGTGTTCGTTAGAGGTCGAATCCAGCAACTGTCTTGGTGGACGAACGCGCGCCCCGCGCGCTCCGCACCCTGCCCCGCTGCGGTACTACTGGTTTTCACTGGCGGCGGTGGTATCATTGTTAACATCCTCCCCCCCCTTGAAAGCCGAGCTTTCAAGAAGTTTATGGGATTCTTGATCCAGAAGGGCGCAAACTCTAGAGAGAGCGCGTCTGATGACTCCCTTTTTTGTAGTAATATCTACTACTCGAGTAACTCCCCTTTCCTGGATGTAAAGCAGTGATTCTGCCAAGAAGCCATTTCATTGGCGGTGTTTGATCATCCTTGACAATGACTAATTCTCCTATTTTAATTTCGTTGCATGTGGTTTTCCATTTGACTCGCTGTTGAAGATCTGACAGATATTCTTGTGTCCATCGCTTCCAAAAATGTTGTCGAAGACGCTCTAATAATTGGTAACGGCTGATGCAGACTCTTTCTGTGTCAGGTGGTGATGGCAGCGAGGTTAATGGTCTGCCAATCAGGAAGTGACCGGGAGTAAGTGGAGATAGATCAGAAGGATCTGCTGACATTGCTGTCAGTGGTCGCGAATTTAATATTGCTTCGATTTGTGCAAAGAGCGTTGTAAGTTCCTCAAATGTAAGGCTAGAATTGCCCGCGATTCTTTTGAGATGAAATTTAGCAGATTTTACACCTGCTTCCCAAATTCCACCGAAATTGGGCGAGTACGCAGGATTAAATTTAAAAGAAATGCCTTCACCAGCAACGAACTCATCGATAGCTCGTTGACTCGTTTTCAAAAGTCTGTTTAACTCTCTGTCCGCTCCTACGAAATTTTTCCCATTGTCACAGAATATCGTTTGAGGTTTTCCGCGTCGTGCAATAAAACGTCGCAAACATAAAATAAATGAATTTGAAGTGAGATCGCTTACTACCTCAAGGTGTAATGCTTTGGTGCAAAAGCAGACAAAAAGACACAAATAGCATTTTGTTGTACGAGAACCACGACCCTTGCGATTAGAAATACGAAATGGACCAGCGAAGTCAATTCCGCAAGTTTGAAATGGTGGAGCCGGAGTCACACGTGGTGAAGGTAAGTTTCCCATTATTGATTGCATTGATTTGGCTTTAAATCTAGTACACTTAATACATTTATTGACGGTTTTAGCTGCTAAGGCCCTACCACCAATAGGCCAAAATTGATCTCGTAAGGAGCTGAGTAATTGTAAAGGACCACAGTGCAACAATTTTAAATGTTCATTGATAAATAATAATTTAGTAAATGGATGCTTAGAATCTATTAAAATCGGATGTTTTTTTACCATAAGGGCAATGATATGCGTTTTGTATGCGACCCCCTACGCGGAGGATGCCTTGATTATCAAGAAAAGCATTTAATGATAGAAGGTTGGACTTTTTACTTAATGTCTGGTAAGTAGATAGTGAATGTATGTCCTTAGAAAAGGAATCCTTTTGTGATTGTTCTGCAAGTATAAGTAAGGATTTACTCAATTCATCACTTGTAAGACCACCTTGCAACTTTGTATTATATTTTTTGCTATTATTTATAAATCGCATGAGATACGCAACTACTCTTTGTAATTTACATAAACTTGAAAATCTTTCAAATGGTATTACATTTTCTCGACATTGTATGATAAAACTTAATTTTGTTTCAGGTAGCTCAACATGACTTACAGTTTCTGCAGGCCATTCATCAGGAGACATCATCAGAAATGAGGGTCCATGCCACCACAAGTGATTATCTTTTAACTGTTGCGGAGCTATACCACGGGAAGCTAAATCAGCTGGGTTGCTTTCCGTGGGTACATGACGCCATTCAGTCCTCCTGGTAAGTTCCCTGATCTCCTCAATCCGGTTACAGACAAATGTTTTGAGTGTTTTATTTATTATTTATTTATTTATTTATTTCTAATACACTTACATTTAGGTTTACAATTTGTTTTAGCCGCACAACGAAAACCTCTCAGGGTTTATCTGCATGTCGGCGAGCCGCTCATAACAATACTATAAATAATTGATATTGTTTACAATGCAACGCTAACAATTCATAGGTATGTTAATACCTAGGTACAGTCGCCCGCACATCAAGCCGCCAAATTTCCTCAATAGATTCTCAACTTTATCGCCAAATCATTACGGTTCAAGTTTGATTGAGAAAGCTTGACAGATCCAGGCAGCCCGGCTCGCTGGCGTCTGCACCCACATAGATACATTATTTAAAATTTTGTATAAAGAATCGCTTAGATTTGTACTTATTACTTTTCGAACTCATTTTGTATAGCGTTTGCAAGTCTTCTGGGAGTTTGTTGACATAAAACGGTACCAAATATTCTGCAACCCTCATCCCGTACACATTATTAAATTTTGGTAAGATGTATTTATTTTTAACTATTATCGTTCTCAGAAAGTCTGGTCTTGTTTTTTCGGTTAGCAGTTCAGGTCTATTAATTTCGGATAGAATACAGTATTTAACTTTATTGAACACATTCATAACATTACAATATTTAAAAAGGTCGTCGTCATGGTCTTGGAATTTCTTAAGTATATGTTTTGGCGTAATTTCTTTTAATATTCTAAGTTGTAGCTTATAAATATCGGTCAGATATGTGTGATAAGTTCTTCCATAGCTGCTGAGTCCGTAACTGATAACAGAGTCTGCTAGGGCCATATATAACATTCTAAGTGTTTTGTAAGGTAGCTTATATTTTAGTATGCTGAGCTTACCTAGAATAGACCTTAGTTTGTTGCATACGTAATCTTTGTGTGGTCCCCAACAGAATCTGCTATCAACCATTAGGCCAACGTACATGTGCTCATCGACTACTTCTAACGACGGGCACTCGCAAGTCTTTGTGGAACTATGTAGGCAGATATGTTCGTGTGCTATAACTGTAGGCCTAGTGGAGCATTTATTGTGTGATGAGTGTATGTGAACAATTTTTGTTTTTGTTGCATTTATTACTAAGCCTACATCATGCGCCCACCTACACATTTCGTCAAAATTACATTGAAGGGTTGCCTCTGCGTCCCGGATGTTTTTATTAGCGACTAATATACACGTGTCGTCGGCGAACTGGTATACAGAGCCTGAGTTTATAGCATTACACATATCATTCACGTATAGTAAATATTCTGTCGGACCTATAATCGAGCCCTGGGCTGTTCCTTGCGTGGATGGAAGCTTTGCACTATACTCATTTTGTATTTTAACCGTGTTGTATCTGTTTTTATGATAGTTTTTTAATAGTTCTAACATTGGCCCTTGTATTCCATTTTGTGACAACTTCTGAAAAAGTGTATCACATCGGAGCACATCGAAAGCTTTGCTGAAATCAATGAAAAGTGTCAAGACATGTTTTTTATCGTTTATCTGTCTATTCACTTCATCGGTAAATTCTCGTAATAATTGTGTCGTGCTCTTATTTTTCTGAAATCCATATTGTTTATTGTTAATTACTTCGTGTGTTTGCAAAAAGTTACTAATCTCATTACCAATGTAGCGTTCTATGATTTTATCTATACTAGACAATATAGTGATAGGTCGATAATTATTGACGTCATCGCGTGAGCCTTTTTTGTGTATTGGACGTATCACTCCTATTTTTAAAAGGTCTGGATACGTACCTGTTTTCAAACAGCAATTGATTAAGTGTGTAATAACTGGGGTTAGTTTAGCTGAAGTACACTTAACATACAATGGGCGGCCTTATCGCTAATGCGATTTCTTCCAGGCAACCAAAGAATGGACAGATTCTCCTGAACCACATATGGGACTGTCGTTGGTGTCAAATATCATGGTTACAATTTACTAAAATAGATACACAAATACATACATAAATACATAGATACTTTAATAGGATAAATAGCCATAAAGTGTTTATTTAACAAGATCATAACGACAAGTAGTGTTCCCTCACCAGTCTCTTGAATTCCAGTAACGATTGTGCGCGTTGTTGGCGATATTGTTCTGACTCCAAAATAATAAAATGCGTGTTCCTTAGATTTTTGTAGTTTAATAGTTTATAAATACAAGTTAACGGTAAAACAATATAATTTTATAAATAGAACAACTGTGTGACGCTAGTGTTCGTTAGAGGTCGAATCCAGCAACTGTCTTGGTGGACGAACGCGCGCCCCGCGCGCTCCGCACCCTGCCCCGCTGCGGTACTACTGGTTTTCACTGGCGGCGGTGGTATCATTGTTAACATCCTCCCCCCCCTTGAAAGCCGAGCTTTCAAGAAGTTTATGGGATTCTTGATCCAGAAGGGCGCAAACTCTAGAGAGAGCGCGTCTGATGACTCCCTTTTTTGTAGTAATATCTACTACTCGAGTAACTCCCCTTTCCTGGATGTAAAGCAGTGATTCTGCCAAGAAGCCATTTCATTGGCGGTGTTTGATCATCCTTGACAATGACTAATTCTCCTATTTTAATTTCGTTGCATGTGGTTTTCCATTTGACTCGCTGTTGAAGATCTGACAGATATTCTTGTGTCCATCGCTTCCAAAAATGTTGTCGAAGACGCTCTAATAATTGGTAACGGCTGATGCAGACTCTTTCTGTGTCAGGTGGTGATGGCAGCGAGGTTAATGGTCTGCCAATCAGGAAGTGACCGGGAGTAAGTGGAGATAGATCAGAAGGATCTGCTGACATTGCTGTCAGTGGTCGCGAATTTAATATTGCTTCGATTTGTGCAAAGAGCGTTGTAAGTTCCTCAAATGTAAGGCTAGAATTGCCCGCGATTCTTTTGAGATGAAATTTAGCAGATTTTACACCTGCTTCCCAAATTCCACCGAAATTGGGCGAGTACGCAGGATTAAATTTAAAAGAAATGCCTTCACCAGCAACGAACTCATCGATAGCTCGTTGACTCGTTTTCAAAAGTCTGTTTAACTCTCTGTCCGCTCCTACGAAATTTTTCCCATTGTCACAGAATATCGTTTGAGGTTTTCCGCGTCGTGCAATAAAACGTCGCAAACATAAAATAAATGAATTTGAAGTGAGATCGCTTACTACCTCAAGGTGTAATGCTTTGGTGCAAAAGCAGACAAAAAGACACAAATAGCATTTTGTTGTACGAGAACCACGACCCTTGCGATTAGAAATACGAAATGGACCAGCGAAGTCAATTCCGCAAGTTTGAAATGGTGGAGCCGGAGTCACACGTGGTGAAGGTAAGTTTCCCATTATTGATTGCATTGATTTGGCTTTAAATCTAGTACACTTAATACATTTATTGACGGTTTTAGCTGCTAAGGCCCTACCACCAATAGGCCAAAATTGATCTCGTAAGGAGCTGAGTAATTGTAAAGGACCACAGTGCAACAATTTTAAATGTTCATTGATAAATAATAATTTAGTAAATGGATGCTTAGAATCTATTAAAATCGGATGTTTTTTTACCATAAGGGCAATGATATGCGTTTTGTATGCGACCCCCTACGCGGAGGATGCCTTGATTATCAAGAAAAGCATTTAATGATAGAAGGTTGGACTTTTTACTTAATGTCTGGTAAGTAGATAGTGAATGTATGTCCTTAGAAAAGGAATCCTTTTGTGATTGTTCTGCAAGTATAAGTAAGGATTTACTCAATTCATCACTTGTAAGACCACCTTGCAACTTTGTATTATATTTTTTGCTATTATTTATAAATCGCATGAGATACGCAACTACTCTTTGTAATTTACATAAACTTGAAAATCTTTCAAATGGTATTACATTTTCTCGACATTGTATGATAAAACTTAATTTTGTTTCAGGTAGCTCAACATGACTTACAGTTTCTGCAGGCCATTCATCAGGAGACATCATCAGAAATGAGGGTCCATGCCACCACAAGTGATTATCTTTTAACTGTTGCGGAGCTATACCACGGGAAGCTAAATCAGCTGGGTTGCTTTCCGTGGGTACATGACGCCATTCAGTCCTCCTGGTAAGTTCCCTGATCTCCTCAATCCGGTTACAGACAAATGTTTTGAGTGTTTTATTTATTATTTATTTATTTATTTATTTCTAATACACTTACATTTAGGTTTACAATTTGTTTTAGCCGCACAACGAAAACCTCTCAGGGTTTATCTGCATGTCGGCGAGCCGCTCATAACAATACTATAAATAATTGATATTGTTTACAATGCAACGCTAACAATTCATAGGTATGTTAATACCTAGGTACAGTCGCCCGCACATCAAGCCGCCAAATTTCCTCAATAGATTCTCAACTTTATCGCCAAATCATTACGGTTCAAGTTTGATTGAGAAAGCTTGACAGATCCAGGCAGCCCGGCTCGCTGGCGTCTGCACCCACATAGATACATTATTTAAAATTTTGTATAAAGAATCGCTTAGATTTGTACTTATTACTTTTCGAACTCATTTTGTATAGCGTTTGCAAGTCTTCTGGGAGTTTGTTGACATAAAACGGTACCAAATATTCTGCAACCCTCATCCCGTACACATTATTAAATTTTGGTAAGATGTATTTATTTTTAACTATTATCGTTCTCAGAAAGTCTGGTCTTGTTTTTTCGGTTAGCAGTTCAGGTCTATTAATTTCGGATAGAATACAGTATTTAACTTTATTGAACACATTCATAACATTACAATATTTAAAAAGGTCGTCGTCATGGTCTTGGAATTTCTTAAGTATATGTTTTGGCGTAATTTCTTTTAATATTCTAAGTTGTAGCTTATAAATATCGGTCAGATATGTGTGATAAGTTCTTCCATAGCTGCTGAGTCCGTAACTGATAACAGAGTCTGCTAGGGCCATATATAACATTCTAAGTGTTTTGTAAGGTAGCTTATATTTTAGTATGCTGAGCTTACCTAGAATAGACCTTAGTTTGTTGCATACGTAATCTTTGTGTGGTCCCCAACAGAATCTGCTATCAACCATTAGGCCAACGTACATGTGCTCATCGACTACTTCTAACGACGGGCACTCGCAAGTCTTTGTGGAACTATGTAGGCAGATATGTTCGTGTGCTATAACTGTAGGCCTAGTGGAGCATTTATTGTGTGATGAGTGTATGTGAACAATTTTTGTTTTTGTTGCATTTATTACTAAGCCTACATCATGCGCCCACCTACACATTTCGTCAAAATTACATTGAAGGGTTGCCTCTGCGTCCCGGATGTTTTTATTAGCGACTAATATACACGTGTCGTCGGCGAACTGGTATACAGAGCCTGAGTTTATAGCATTACACATATCATTCACGTATAGTAAATATTCTGTCGGACCTATAATCGAGCCCTGGGCTGTTCCTTGCGTGGATGGAAGCTTTGCACTATACTCATTTTGTATTTTAACCGTGTTGTATCTGTTTTTATGATAGTTTTTTAATAGTTCTAACATTGGCCCTTGTATTCCATTTTGTGACAACTTCTGAAAAAGTGTATCACATCGGAGCACATCGAAAGCTTTGCTGAAATCAATGAAAAGTGTCAAGACATGTTTTTTATCGTTTATCTGTCTATTCACTTCATCGGTAAATTCTCGTAATAATTGTGTCGTGCTCTTATTTTTCTGAAATCCATATTGTTTATTGTTAATTACTTCGTGTGTTTGCAAAAAGTTACTAATCTCATTACCAATGTAGCGTTCTATGATTTTATCTATACTAGACAATATAGTGATAGGTCGATAATTATTGACGTCATCGCGTGAGCCTTTTTTGTGTATTGGACGTATCACTCCTATTTTTAAAAGGTCTGGATACGTACCTGTTTTCAAACAGCAATTGATTAAGTGTGTAATAACTGGGGTTAGTTTAGCTGAAGTACACTTAACATCATTAGCACGTATCCCGTCGTAACCCGGGCTTTTCCTATCGTTCATTTGTTTGATGATTTGTTCAACCATATCTTCTCGTACAGGTTTCACCCTCATCGACCTGTCAGGAACCATCTCATAAGTATGTTTATCCAAAAGAGGTACATCGCAAGAGTTGCTTAAGTTTTTGGTACTAGAATTAAATTCAGTCATGAAAGTGTTAGCTAATGTTGATGGAGTCGTTCGAAAAGTTACAAGTAAAACATGTTCAATACATTGCATAATTCTGCCGGTTAAACTATTCACAATGTTCCAAATCTTCTTACTATTTTTAAAATTTTGGGATACTTCCCTCATAATGTGTTTATTTCTAACATAATTTGTGTATTTGTTTGTTTTATTTCTATATCTATTGTATAACAATCTTTTCTGAGGGTTATTTTCATCTTTGAGCCAGATACCAAACAATTGGTCACGCTTCATGCACATCTTTTTAAGGTTTTCATTGGCCCAGGGACATGTATTGCGTTTACTGAAACTGCTTTTTCTTATTGTGAATTTACTTTTATCGTATACATTATTAAAGCTGGTGTGTATGTACTTAACTATTTCATTTGGGCACCTGTATTGAAGGGGTATACTCCAGTCGATGTTATTCAGTTCACTGCGCACCCGGCGATTATTTATCTTAGTTATTAATTGACTAGAAGAGTGTGAGTCATTCTTGTTTAGCGCGCTCATTATCGCACAACCGGTTATGCAGTGATCGGCCGGTGAAATGTTTACAACAGATGTATAAATGTTATATGAACTAGCATTGCGAACAAACACGTGATCTATACATGACTTCGAAATTCTATCACCGCATTTTTCAATGCGTGTGTAACAATTCACGCCATTAATAAATCCCAGGGTGCACAGCGAACACAAAGATTGATTTACTACGGGGTTACATACTTTTAAATCTATGTTCATATCTCCCATTATTACATAATCCTGTTTTGTGGGATATTCCTGCATTAAGGACGATAATTCCTTAATAAATCGAAGCCTAGATGTGTCGGGCGGTCTGTACACGGCACATAATCCGATTTTAAAACTATTCATACTCAGCACGCCGGCCACACATTCAAACTCCTGTGTACACAAGTTACTACATCTCACAAAAGCCACAGACTTATGAATATATAATAAAATACCTCCACCTCTTCTATTAATTCTTAATTGTGAATATAAGTTGTAAGTAGGTAGTTCAAACATTTGCATCAAATCATTTTTAATGTTGACCTCAGTAACAGAACGTGAATTGTATGTTTACTATTTGATACTATGTACTCAATTTGAGAAAAGTTTTTCTTGACAGATCGAATGTTTACATGCAAAAAGTACAAACAACTTTCAGGTACCGGTATACATGAAGTAAAATCATCCCATGTCTGACAATTGGTTTCGACTATATTATGTTCTGTTGTATCTAGCATGGAAAAGTAACATTGTATATATGTTTGATATGACAATAATATGAGTACCTACCCAGGTGGGTAGGTACTCATATTATTGTCATATCAAACATCGAAAAAAAAAAAATAAAAAAAAAATCGTTTAAAATCGTCCCATGGTGGACAGTAGGTAGGTAGGTACCTACCTACTGTCCACCATGGGACGATTTTACCCTTTGGATATCGGCTATCGAGCGAATAGTTATTACTTTCTTTTCCTGAGCACTTTTACGTACTAATATATTTCCATGTTTACACCATATAAAGGAAACCAACTCTTTGAGTTCTTCTTTCGTTTTCCATAGCAGGTAAGCCGTCGACGGCGTCAGACACTCCCGAAGGTAAACTTTATCAGCACCGTTATGTCCCATGCTTGCAGCAGATATCGTCACAGTTTTAGCAGCATCGATCCATAGATCTCTGTTTCCTTCTCGAAGTATCACAGTGATCGGAGCCTGGTCTCTGTTTCTCGCAGCATTTGAAGGGTTTCTTGTTTTCCTATACGCTTTGACGACGTCATTCGGGTTTTGTTTTATGGTTTCGGCGATTTTTTTGGCAATTCCTTCAGGATCGTCTTTCTCAGATGGGTAGATGCCACATACTTCTAACTGGTTGCATAATTGTAATTGCTCCATATGATTTAATTTATTTTCCAACACTTCATATTTGATGTTTATGTTTTTAGTATACTTTTGTAAATCGTTGCATCGGTTTTCCAATTCCTTCATTGATTTTTCATATCTTTGGATCTTGGTGTTATATTCATCAATTTTATCAGAGTAGAATTGCAGGGTATGTTGTAGTTCTTCTTTAATGACCTGCCTCACTTCCCGACGCAGGTCTCGTAATATTTGTTGCATCATGTTGTCATGGGCACCAACCTGTGGGGTAGTAGACTCTGTGTCTGTATTTTCATCTCCGTCTACATCGGGGATGATGCATGACAGTCTTTTAGGCCTACCACCACCGGTGCAGGATTTACATTTCCAGTCCACTGAATCTGTTTCATGTAATACACTAAGTTGGTCGGGTGTTATCGATGCACAGGAGGAATGAAGCCACTTATTACATTTACTGCACTGCAGTCCGGGAGACTTTTTGGTTATCAGTTTTACACATTTTGCACATTTCACCATTATTATTTATGTATGTAGGGTAGGTTAAAATAACATATAGCGAACGCTGCGTATGCGACTACTCTCGTTTGGCGCGCGCGAGCGAATTGGATTGAATTGGAGAGGTTGTGTTTTTATCCAACCTAGCACTATGGTTGAATCAGACCAGAAAATTGATTGTGATATTTCAACTCTTAGTGAGTTCATCACCTTTGCGTACAACCGAGCTCCCAATAACGCGCCTAATAGTTCTAAGCGAGGAATTGTCATTTCCGGTTTAATAGGTGCCACTCTAGCCTTAGCGCATAACAGATTGACTTGAATTTTTGAATTTATTTGGTCTGTTGATTTTATATAAATGCAGGCGCCATATGCGACTTGCGAAGCATCAGTGAAACAATGAATTTCAATATTATTAGGATTTCGTGACATTGCGTGCCGTGGCACTTCTACCGTAGACAAGTGATACAAATTTTTAATGAAAGCTTCCCACAACATTTCAATATCTTTAGGAATGGGATCATCCCACTTCATCTTCCGTTGAAAAATAATTAAATAATTAAAAATAATAAAAATAAATTCCAGTAACGATTGTGCGCGTTTAATTTCAATTGGCAATGCATTCCACAAACGAGGGGCCTGAACAGTGAAAGATTTATCTAGGAACGTTGTGGAATGCATAGGCATTTTGAGCTTTAAGTTATCTGATGACCTTAACGATTTAGTATGTGAGTTGCACAGAAATTGAAAGCGATTCTTGAGATAAACAGGGGTGAAAGGAGAAAAAAGCACATTATATAGAAGGGAAAGAATATGAGCATTCCGACGAAGGCGAATTGGTAACCACTTGAGCTTCACACGAAATTCGGATACATGGTCATATTTGCGCAGACCGAATATGAACCTTATACAAACATTTTGAAGTCGCTCAAGCTTATCTAATTGGTCTTGGGTAATATCAAGATAGCTGACATCAGCATAGTCAAGGATGGGTAGAAGAAGTGATTGTGCAAGTGCAATTTTGGTGGTAGTCGGTAGGAAATTGCGTAATCTCCTCAGAGACGCTGCGGATGCAAATAGCTTGCGGCTAACTTCCTGCAGCTGGGAAGTCCAAGAGAAATTTTTGTCAATATATATTCCCAAGTTTTTAACTTTGTCACTAAAGGGAACCACTGAGTTTTCAAAAGAAACTTGAGGTAGGGTCGTCCAATCGATTCTAGAGACCGTCCTAGAACTGCCCACGACTATAACCTGCGTCTTTATGGGGTTGACCAAAAGCCCATATCTTTTGCTCCAGTCACATATGCGGGTCAGATCACGATTGATCGCTAATATGGCCTCAGATAGATTTCCAAGAGGCGCTTGTGAGTAAATTTGTAAATCATCTGCATAAAGATGGTAGGAAGAAATTAGTTCGTCAGAGATAGAGTTAATAAAAACTGCGAAAAGTAAAGGGGATAGCACGCCACCCTGCGGTACACCAGCAGACGTATTACTCCAGGAAGACAAGGTCTCCCCGAAGCAAATACGCTGCCGGCGACCAAACAGGTAACTACGAAACCAATCAATTACCGATGGAGATATGTTAAGAGAACAAAGTATGCCAAGCAGAACATCAAACTCAACAGTATTAAAAGCATTACTAAAATCCAGCAAAGCTAAGACTGTCAGATTACCACTTTCCATGGCTGACCTTATATCATCCGTAATATTCAGAAGCGCTGTGGTGGTGCTATGACCAGGACGAAAGCCAGATTGGAAGGAGTTGAGGAGATTATTCTTAGAGAGGTAAGTACTCAATTGATTATGGATTAACCGTTCAAGGACTTTGGAAAGGAATGGTATTCGCCTGTAAAATAATATTTTTATGACTTTTTATATGTGGCGTTCTTTATTCCCTTTTTTCGACTACTTTAGTATCTCCAATGGTCCTCCCGAAGTAGGTATAATAGGGATATTTCCTGGGTAAAACAAAAAAAAAATGATTCTATTTAGTCAGTCTTTCAGATTAAGTATAGAAAAATATTGGATATGTATATTTTGTTTTATCAAAGCAATAAAAATTGACAAATATAAAAGGCATCAAAGATCAGGAGTGGTGGCTGGTGACGTCACTAGTTGCTAAAAAGTGTAGCAAGCAATGCAGTCACACGAGTTTTCAACTCACTGTATCGTCTTCATTTTCTGTTTATACATATATATGAAAAAAGAAAAAATACGTGTCTAGTTTTTTTTTTTGGAAATCTGACTGACGGACTAATTAGTTTTTTTAGTCAATTACCCTATTGGTATTGCACCATTGAAGAGTTTAAACAAATTTTTACCCAAAAAAAAAACGGTTGTGACACATTTTCGAACAACCTCTATCATTCATAGTGTAGGGAAATTGAGAGATATTTTGTATACATTAAGATCAAACTGGAATTATACCTAAAACTACGACAGCAGGTCAAGCTATCCGAACCTATCAAACATTCCCAATCAAGCTTGAGCCTTAATGCTTTAGTGATAAAGTTGAAAATCCAATAAAGAAATGTGATAGATTGTAGTAGCTTGTTGTGCTATCGTCTTTACAGTCCAACCATTGGACTGCAAGCAAGCAGTAGCAATCTCCGGCATCACTACAGCGATCAGTCCTGTGCTTCCCGTATCCGGCAGATCCTCGCTACCGAATCATCAACCAGTAGGGTACCTAATTACCTAACACACTATCAATAGCAATGGATTTCATTTTGAAAGTTCAAGGAAATTAATTGCTCTGTTTGTAGTTGAGCATATAAATAATTTTTTTAATAAAATTTACTCGGTGGTAGGCCATACCATCGGGCGGCGGCAGAAGTTACCACCCACCAGACAAAGCCTTGCCGCCAAGCGATTTGTCGTGTTCCGGCATGATGTCTGGTGAAGCCGTACGGAGGACGGGTCTGAGCAGTTGTGTTGCGATGTGTGCCGGGTACGATGCGCCTAATGTTGTTGTGTTGGGAGTTTGGTCGTGGAGTCTCCACATCAATCTCCCTCTGGCGCAGCATCGTTGGTCGTGTTGTTGGGTTTAACATTGCATCACCTCGCTCAACTGCCGTCTTCCTTCCTATTCGCTCAGTTTTTCTGAGTGAATAGGCTCTTTATAAACTAGCGCGCTTTACCGTCAACGATCGCATCACTGCTTACCATCAGGCGGGATTGCGGTCAAGTGCTAGTTTATAATTATTAAAAAAAAAAAAAAACTTTTGAACATTAACAGTAATGGATTAGTAATATTTTTTTATTAATTTATAAACCAGCGCTTGACCGCAATCCCGCCTGATGGTAAGCAGTGACGCAATCGTTGATGGTAAAGTGCACTAGTTTATTAAGAGCTTATTCACTCTAGCCTTGAAGACACTCAAATTGTAGTCAGACGGAAACACCGCCGCCGGTAGATTGTTCCAGTCCCTCAATGTACGCGATATAAAGGAGGAGGCGAAACGCTTCGTCCGGATCGTAGAGGTGTTAACAACATAAGGGTGGAAACTCGCCGTACGATGAGTCGTCCGATGGTGGAATTAAATCGTGCAGTTCCCTCTCACACTCCCCAAAATGTATCCTATAGAAAACCGAAAGGCTGGCTACTCTACGCCTGTGCTCTAGGCTTTGGAGACCAACTCGAGTTAAATCAAGGTCACCAATCAGCCTCTTCGCACGCCTCTCCACTGAATCCAAAGTGGCCAGGTGACACTTAGCAGCACCAGCCCAAATGTGGCTGCAGTACTCCACACACGAACGGACTGTGCTTTGTACAACATTAGAAGCTGCCCTGGTGTGAAGTACTGCCGGACCTTTGCGATAACGCCAAGTTTTCTGGCAGCCACCTTGGCCTTGGACTCAATGAACCGCCCAAAGTTTAGGTTCGAGGAAATCTCAACACCCAAAAGCTGAAGGCGGTCGGTACACTCCAAGGATACATTCCGAAAAGTAGGAGCCAAGGTGAACGGGCTCCTTTCGGCGGTAATTTCGTAACGCACTACTGGTAGTGCGTTACGAAATTACCCTGCCGATTGCTACTGGTAGCAATGGGTTTCATTTTGACAGTTCAACAACATTCATTGCGCTATTTACGTTGTTGAGCTGACGCATTTTTCGACCATATGGAGCAATGGATTAATTAGCTATATGCTTCAGATTCAGAATGATTCCAATTGATTGTAATAGTGTGTTGTCTAACTGCTGATTTTGGCTAAACTTCGATATTTTCCGTGAAGCGACTGCCGTCTGACCTACACAACCCAAAGGCGATATCGAAGCATTACAGTTAAACCAATTGTTGACTTTTGAGGACTCCGACAACCCGTAACGACTGCCATTAGATGTTCGTATGGCAACCGGGACCAACGGCTTAACGTCGCGCCTTCTCCGCCTATCCAAAATCATCATCATCATCAGCTTCTACTCGTCCACTGCTGGACATAGGCCTCTTCCATGGCACGCCAACAAGCTCGATCCTGAGCAGTTCTCCGCCAGCCACTACCAGTCACCTTTTTGATGTCGTCGTTCCATCTCGCCCAAGGGCGTCCTACGCTAAGTTTGCCGAGACGCGGTCTCCACTCGAGGACTCGTTTACCCCAACGGTTGTCGGCCCGGCGGCATATGTGACCAGCCCATTGCCGCTTCAGCTTGCTAATCCTCTCAGTTATGTCCAAAATCACTTACACAATATTAGCTGGTTCGTTTCTTCCTTTCACCTGGCTGTCAGACCCCAGTGAGTACTTCTCTTTCTTCACTGTTGGATATTTCGTTATCACGTGGGTATAGCCGGGATGTGTCGCCTTCACCTCACACCATGGACAGTCAGTCTCGATCATAAGCTTCTCTTTAGGTATTTTTGATGCTACTTCTAAGTTTTCCTTTGTCCTCAAGGAACTGAAAATAAAGGAAATATTTTAATAAAGAATAGTGATAAGATATTATGAAGGTATGTAAAATGTTTGGCACAAAGGCTGAACGATCGGCTGCTGCGCTACGTGACGCGGGTTTAATTCCCGCACGGAACAAATATTTGTATGGCCTACAGCAGGGTAATTGTATAATTCACTATCAGTAGCAATGAGTTTCATTTTGACTGTTCAACGATATTCATTGCGTTCTTTATGTTGCTGAGCAGACACACTTTTCGAACACATGGAGCAATGGGTTAACAATATGGTTCGAAATTATTCCAACTGATAGGAATACTGTATTACATAAATAGGATGCAGGTTATTGTTCTGGTTATTTATGTATGCGAGTTAATGGTTTGTAAACGCACGAGTAAAAAGACTAGTGTGGGGGTACCTAACAATTTAAAAATAAAAAAAAATGTTCACATTTCACATGTTATCGAACCCAGGACCTGATGCTTAACCGCCGTGCTTGCAACCACTAGACCATCAAGTTGACAAGGTGTTTAGTTTTAAGATTTCCAAAGCTGCTATGGAACCACATTAGACATATATGTGGTGATTACAATACGACAATAAATTAAACATCGTGTACCTCAACACATTCTCAGTCTACCCTTAAAAAATCATATAAATATATCCATTAGTTTAGTCATAGAAAATTATTTTTCATTTGTCACATTTTCTACATGATGTATATGTTGATAAGGAAGCGCTTACAGGATGATGACCGCCGCATCCAGCGGTATAAAAAATTTAATAATAATGAAAACGCAAGTCGATATAGGATCGCGCTGTTGCCGAACGAAGATCAATGAACTAATATTTTATAAAGGACTAGCGGCCGCCCGCGGCTTCGCCCGCGTGGTTTTCGTTTTTTCACAGAAAGTGTTTATCGCGCGTTATCCCTCGGGAACTACTGATTTTTTCAGGCTAGTCGCTGTCGCCATCGCCGTCCCCGTCCCCGTCCCCGTCCCCGTCGCCGGAGCTTGAATGAAGTATGTGAAAAACGATATCCCCACTTTTCTGTTCAATTTATCCTGAATTTTCTTTGCCATAAACCTCACGGATCCCGAGACCTTTCCAACGAATGCAAAACCGTGGAATCCGGTTCGTGCGTTCTGGAGTTATAGCGTCAGGGAGGAAAACCGGACTTATTTTTATATAGTAGATATAATCCTTGGCATGGTAGGTAAAGGGAGCAAACTGAATATTTTTTTATTAGTTTATAGAGGAAAGCTTTAAGCTGTATAACATTAGTCTGTAACCCATAGGAGCAGAAATACGGCGAAAAATGTGGAAAAAACCTAAAAAAAACGGGGAAAATTTAAGTCATGCTAGTCAGTTTTTGTGACAAACGCAATACCACGCAGGCGAAGCCGCGGGCGACCGGTAGTCATACAACAAAAGTATTGCGTTTTAATCAGTAAAAAGTATTTATAGCTGTTGCCCGCGACTTCGTCCGCGTGGAATTTTGATTGTCCTAAGCTTTCTCTTCTCTTTTGTTGGTTAAAAATTGCTTTATGATATTCTGAATTTAGAACTTTTGGGAAACAACCTAAATTGGCAGGGCTTGAAGTATATTGAGTAAGTATACTTTTGCAACTTTTTTCACCTTTTTCATGGCTGGAAGAGCTCTTCATAGAGATAAAACTTAGATCTAAAAACCGTTATTAGTTTTCCACTTGTTTATGATATATGCATAAAGTAAAAATGTTTTTTTTTTAGTTTTTTTAATTACTTGTTTGAATTTAGCAAATTAAAAAAAGTTAAATAATGGAGACACTTTAAAGAATTTCTTTATAAACGACATTAACCGTTTTACCGCCTTGTGCTAGAATAAAAAGGTTGTCTGGGCTGCTTACTCGTGAGCAAGCCACATACAGTTGACCATGGGAAAAACAATCAGATCTTAAGTCGACACCAGCAGTCCTGAGAGTCTGACCTTGGGATTTGTTTATAGTCATGGCGAAGCAAACGGCTACTGGAAACTGTGTGCGCTAATTCAAATGGAAAGTAATTAGGGATGAGTGGGATTCGTGGAATAAATACAGTTTCCCCTGGGCCACATCCAGTAAGAATATGAGCTTGGATTAAATTTCTTTGTAGAGCAGTTACTTTTAGTCGTGTACCATTGCATAATTTTGGAGGAGTAAGGTTACGCAGCAGCATTATTGGTACACCTATTTTAAGCCCAATTATGTGCGCAGGAAGACCACTTGCAGAAAGCGAACTCAGAAACTCAACAGGATAATGTGTAGCATCGTCGTGGTTGAGAACGCTATTATAAGACGTATAAACGACGTCATCCCCAATCACTTCAGATAAAAAATTTTAATTTATTGCAGCAGCTTGGTCATTTCTGGGAGTGAGTATCGCACGTTCACATAACCAAGAATTTTCCTGATATGTTATATGTGATAGGTCACCGAATACAGAATTTATAAGTTCATCTTCTGAAGAAACTATTCGGCAAACTGTTTCTGGAAGCGTCACCTTACCATGTTCTTCAGAAAGAGTACCTTCTCCAAGTTTCAAAAGAATGTCTGAGAATTCTTGGGCATATAAATTACCACCTAGTTGTGCTCGCATATTGATCGTCAATTGCAGCTTTTTCATTAGAGGCCAGAGGTGGGAACGCTTTAATGAAGCTCTAATTTCATCGGCTCTAGTTCCTCGACTTATAACTGGAAGTGTTTGCCTAAAATCACCAGAAAAAAGCCGTGTGACGTTGCCCATTGGCCTTTCATCTCGCCGAATATCACGTAGGGTTCTGTCCACAGCTTCGACGGCTTTTTTATTTGCCATTGTAACTCATCCCAAACGATCAGACAGCAATCTTGTAACACTTTCGCCTTATCACAGTTCCTTGTGATAGAGCATGTTGGTGACTCATTACTGTCTAAATCGAATGGGATTTTAAACATCGTGTGGGCCGTCTTTCCGCCAGGAAGTAATGTGGCTGCGATTCCCGAGGAAGCCACTGCTAGTGCAATCTTACCTTGCCGCCTAATCTCAGCCAGTATTGCTGTTATCAAAAAAGTCTTTCCCGTTCCACCTGGAGCGTCCAAGAAAAATAAATTCTCTTCATTATTATTTACGCTTTGGATGACTACATCGAATATATTTCTTTGTTCTACAGTAAAACAACCAATCTGATCATTTACAGTGGTGGTTAACGCAGCAATATTGTAGTTCGTCTCGGAATTATATTCACGATTTACCCGTGGTTGATTGGGTAGAGTTTGAGGATTAGGCAGGCCGTAGTCGGTCAAGGAATTACCCCCAATCGAAAATACTATGTCTTGTATACACAAAAGTGAACTATTTATAACTCTATCGTCAGTTGGATCTATTTGCTGGTCTGAATTGCGTTGAAGCAAGCGTAGAAAGTCCTCGGATAATTGTGTCTTATATTTTTGCCACAGCGATAGAGCATCCGATAGACCACAGAACACTAACATCACTGCAAACAATTGACGTAAACGTTTGGGACTATCACTGACACAGGCTTCTTCGAGGGTGTTATCCCAGTGTTGATCTCCTTCAAGAAGATTAAGTGCCCGGCAAGCCGCTTGAAATGTTGCGTATTGGACGCCATTAACTGTTTTTAAATAGGCAAAAGAAGTTGGCCCCCGAACTGTATGCAACAACATGCGTAAATAATAGCATTCGCTATTGTTAGGATGAACAGTATATACTCGCCCTAGTGCAGCATCTCTATAAACTCCTGGAAATCCTTCCACTGGTTGACCGCGTCTTCGTCGATTAAAAACACGTCTTTGCATGTCAAAAGTGTAATAGGACGGTACTTCATCGTAGGTTAGCGTTTTAGCAAAATCATCTTCTTGACAAAGCTTAAAAAATGCCAAAAATTTAGTTTGCCGAGGATTTTCTACACGTTCTCTTACATTTTCAGGATCAAAATACACTCGCTGGCCGTTTTCTAAATGAACATCCAAGTGTGTGACCGTGGGATGACGTTCGTGGATAGAAAATCCTAATATTCGCCATATAGCTTCAGAAGTAATTATGTAGCGTCCAGTTTGGTATCTGGTGACTTCATCTCGGTCGGTTCCCTGTAAAACAAATGTCGCTTGGTCACTCCCTTTGTTAACATATTTACAAATGTATTTTATTGCCGATACACTATTACACACTTCGACATTTATATGTGCACCAAAGGTTTTGGAAAGTAAGGGCGAATAAGGAACAACCCACATATTACTAATTATTATTTCTTGTCCTTGTACTCTACTTTGTGCAGTGAACCCTCCAAGCTCTGGGGAACGACGTCGGTACAGCGGATATCCGTTCTCGCCTGTTACTGTGTGCTCTGTCAGCGCACGGGGATACCTTTTCGTGCAACGTCCATCTTTCATGCAGGGAGAATTTCTATTTATGGTACCACAGGGGCCATGCACCATATGCGTTTAGACAACTTCATAAAGTACTGGATCTTCGTTGGGATTCGGGAATTCAGCGCTTATCAACGTGTCTACATCGTTGGGACGAATTTTTTCCTGCAGCCGTAGAAGGATATGTGCGTGCGGAAGGCCGCGCTTTTGCCATTCGACACTGTACATGAAGCATAATGAAGAACCAAAAACATTCTCTTTAGTCAGCAAGTCCATCAACAATTTTAATTTCAAGTGAAAGACTCTTGCGACTACATCGTGCCGATCATAAGAGGCCTGACCTGCCAAAAGTTCTTGTTTTATTTCATCCCATTTTGGATTCGTAGTAAATTTAATGAAAACATCCGGCCGTCCATACTTTCGTACATAACAAAAAGCATCTTGATTTTTTACCTATTAAAAAGCACAAATATAAAATTAATTTTGAAACTATATTTCGATTGATGGATACGAATTAGAAATGATAAGTGATCGTTAAAACTTTTTGCTTAAAACTTTATGTTGATGATAAAAATGCAATGAGGCCAGTTTTTGTTAGTTAGTTTGTTTGTTTGTTAGTAAATTCATATGTGCATTAAGTAGTACTTATACTTGAACTGAGTTGATCGATAAGCAAATGGTAGTTAAGTGATTTTCCAAATATTGTTACCTAGACTGACTTTTTTGTCTGTTGTCCGATTTTGATGAAACAAAGCCTATACACTGCCCGGGAGTGTGCATTCTTCATTAGTGAAAACCGCATAAAAATCCATTCAGTAGTTACGAAGATGTGCTCGAACAAACAGACAGACAGACAGACAGACAGACAAAAAATTCAAAAAAAAAATTTTTGTGTTTCATTGGTTTTCTTTTATCGCCCTGACTCCATTTTTGTCAATTATCTTCAATGTACAGACACACCGGGTCCTACTGTTTTATTATATGTATAGATGTTTTAGTCAGTTTCCAATTTTATGCGATTTAGTTTCTTTGAAATTTTCATTTTTTATTTTTATTTTTGATGCTAGATTTTTTTTTCTCTATAATTTAGGATTATTCCTATGAACCAGCATTCAGTGGTTTCATTTATTATCGTATTATCAGCACCACTCTGTACCTATACCTGCTTCACGAGGCATTCCAAAAGTTTAACTAGACTATTTTTAAGAGCTGGAAAGCTATGTTCCACCAAGCAGCGTGAGGTGCATACTCGTCAACTGACCATCCATTAATACCTATGTACATCCCCAAGTCCAATATCTTTTGCAGAGCATCTTCTGTTCCGTCAAATGAATGCACAACTCCGCCTACGACACAGTCGCGGTTTTTGTGCAGTATCGCGACCAAATCGTCGGCAGCAGCACGGCAATGCAGGAACAGCGGCAGGCTGAATTCGCGACTCAGTTGCAACTGGTACTCGAAATACCTGTAATAATTTGGTTACTATAATTCCTTGTACTTCTCCTGGATTCCAACTTCTAATGGTTAGGCGAACCAGCCTATCCATTAGAAGTCATGTAGGATGAAGATCACACGTCGCCAATATTTTGAGAAGCAAAGTTTGCCAGATCGATATGTAATGGAACAATCCGTCACTAAAATACTACTACTGATGTTACTCAGAGAAGGATTGAGCGTAATCACCACGCTTGCTCAATGCGGGTTGACGATTTCAGAATTTAATATTAAAGTCCAGGTTTCCTCAAGATGTTTTCCTTCACTGATGTTTTAATAAGTCATTGGTCACCAAGATATAGTTGTGAGAAAGCATGGTGATTACGTTCAATCCTTTTCTGTACGAGAGGAGACTTGTGCCCAGCAGTGGGATGATAAAAGGTTGATGATGATGTTACTTAGAAAGCTGCCACTTTTAACTGGAACTGGGGTGGTAGCAGACCAATGGGCCAAACTTAAGACCCAGTGATTCCTCATCGAAGATGGCAAAATGCTCTGGACTCCTTTAATAAAGATTTGTCCCTGGCACCTCAGGATAGTGAGGAAATAGATTAGGAATGCCTTTACCCAGCTGTGTATCATTAAGGGGTACTAATATAATAACACTGCAAGCAGCATATTGTCTAATTGAAAACATGTCCCCAGAAACTGGTAAACTGAGACCTGTGCTGTCATCCTCCTGTGCATCACAAATATATGTGAGTTATTCCAAAAAAATTCCCATTTAAACTCAAGTGGCAATGTTTTGGGAAAATAAGACTATAAGTTCAGCCATGATCACAACACAGAAAAATAAAAATTTAGTCTTAGATTAGTTATATCTGACACTGCTAGTTATACAGCACTATAACTTACTTAAGCTGAACATCTTTATCACAGAAGTTTAGCCTGTCATAGTCCAGGCCACACTCTCCAATAGCAACAACTTTGTCCTTGTTTTCCATTATTAGGTCTCGGAGACTCTGCAGATAGGCATCAGCATCAAGCAAAAAGTCTTTACACCGGGTGGGGTGACAGCCTACTGTTGCATATAACCTGGCTGAAAGTCATACATATAAACAGACAAGGAGAAAAGAAAAGAAGAATATATAAATAAAGGAGATGCTTATTTTGTAAGGAAATCTACTCCAGCATGCCTGCAATAAGAGAGTAGGTGGAGAAATGTAAACAATGTAGGAATGGAGACTCAGAGTCAAAACCAAAATTTGAAATTCATTTTTTATAAATTATGATTTGGAACCCTATAAAATCTAAATAGGTATGGACTTAGGTGATTGTATGGGTGTTTTTAATGATTATAATTCTGTAAATATGTAGATGCGTGTTGTGCTTGGAAATCATTTTATGTTCAATATACAAACTGACCTGCAAATTACAAAAAACATAAGAGAATTTGATTTCTGTTGGGTGCCCTGGTATACATCTGAACATGTGTCCATAGATGTTACTGAAGGGTTTACAAATATTAATTATTCTATAGGGAAATTATACCCAACCCAACATGCATATACTATGTTCCTATTATCATCTATTTGTTTACATTTTATATGTATTTACAGTGCTAGTTATACATAGTTTTATTGCTTTTTTTATATGTTTAATAGTAATTGAACATGAAATAATAACTTAAAATGGAATCATTAATGATCCTAATATAATTATGCAAATCGTTTTGGAACATATTATAGCAGATATACAACCCAGAACCATAATTCTAATATAATAACTTATAAGTGGGATTGTATTTTGTATGACATAATGAACAGAACCAAGAAAAATTATTGCAGGATTGAGTAGAATAGCTCGCAGAAGATTCGATGAAGATTAGAAGGAATCATTAAATGGTCACAGTAAATGAGACTTACAATCGGTATGTGCCATTTCAATAGCTTTGAAACTGTCTGTCAATGAGCCTCCGGTAATGATCATCTTGTCAAGCCCTGCAGCCCAGCTTCGAGCCAACACTATGTCTAAATCGGGTTCATGTTTCTTTGAACCATGGTACATGCCCTGGTACATTTCATCTGTAAGATTAGCTCCAATGTCTGAAAACATCAGTTTATAAATATGTAAATTAATTTTATAACGTTAGAGGTACAGACGACAGCACATCAGGTTATTACAATTTGTCAAATTTATTTTCAGGCTCAAGATTGATTGGGAATATTTGACAACTTCGGGTAGGTTGATCTGCTGTCCTTTGTAGATAAATAGTGTAGTTATATCTAAGATTGATAGAAAATTGTATATTAAAGATATAGTTTCAAGCAGTACACGAATTAAAAAAAACTAGATATTAACTTACCAATGTACCTCCTTAACGTAGCCATTCTTTTCATGAAAAAAAAAACTCGGTAAATTATAAGTGCCTGAAGTAAAACTTGTAATAAAGCTTGATAAAATCTTTGCTGTAAATTAGAAAAATCGAAGCAAACAACAATAACTACCTATCTTCCTATTTCCTTTTTTTTTTTGGTTCTCTTCTTTCCGTACTTCCGAACGGAAAAGGCAAAGGCATGATACGCCATACAGCCTGGTCCTATTTCCTATTGAGGTTAGGATCATAGACATATACATATAATGGACATGCCGTGCCTAGTACCTACGCGTATAATCTGTAGTAATTTTTTTGGTTTGAAAAGAGTGAGAGAGACGGCCCATGGTTTGGGTCTAGCACCATCTCTTCCCTCATAGATGATTGATGATTTTAAGAGAGATAAAGATAGACGAAACTACATTTCCTCTCTTTATTTCGGAGTGCCACAATTCTTATCTCTAAGGCATGTCCAATGGACATGCCTTAGACAATGGACATTGTCCATTAGTATTTATGTCGATGGTTAGGGTCGTTAGGTTTTTTTTATAAGTTTTTGGAGGTACACTCCTAAATAAAAGTTCGTGGATACGGGAAAAACAGTTTAATCACTATCACATTTATAGGCGTAACATAACGCTAGTTAACAATGGTAGGATGGACTGAGAACACTGAGATAAGTTATGAGAGTTAGAGTTTACTCTTTTATAACCGACCGCTTGTCGTAAGGTTTGTGTACGTACTGCGCCGGAGCAAGCCGGTAGGTAGGTACTAGATACCTGCTCAGCGACTTCTCGTACTGCGAATTTCCCGGCGGTTAATGATAAAACCAGCCTGGGAACGTTGCGGCGTCTTTGGATACGACAAGGAAAAATCTCAGTGTGGCTTACTGCTGCACTCCGGTTCCACATTCACTGCCGCCGAGTTTGTATCACGTCGGGAAGTCACCAATTTTGGAGGTACACTCCTAAATAAGAGTTCGTGGATACGGGAAAAACAGTTTAATCACTATCACATTTATAGGCGTAACATAACGCTAGTTAACAATGGTAGGATGGACTGAGAACACTGAGATAAGTTATGAGAGTTACTAGTCTACTCTTTTATAACCGACCGCTTGTCGTAAGGTTTGTGTACGTACTGCGGCTATGCAAGCCGCGAGCGGAGTTCTGTAAGTGTTTAGGGTTGTAACGTTAACTAGTGTTGTGACACAATACGCCACAAGTTTCTGGCTCGGTTGATTCAAAAATAATTACTTTGCTTAAATTATTTATCGTCGTAAATATCAATTATACGTTACGCCGTCTAGCTGATGAGAGAAATATATGTGATTAGTATGTACATTTGTGTAAGTTAATTAGTTGTTATTTTATTCTTAAAGCTACTTAAAAATAAATAAAATCGTTGCAAATTAAATTATGCATTTTGTCATATCTTTATCTTTGTTTCATGGACTGCATCATGATGTACTGACATATTTATGAAGCGCGCGTGAAACACAACGCGCCGTCGACCCGGGCCTGGTCCTTACCAGGTGTCGAGCAGAGGGCAGCTCGCCGCCCGATACAAATCCGCGCGTACGTTGACCGGGAGTTCGAAGTTGACTTCCGACCAAGGTGTCACCTGCGGCGACTAGAGGCGTAAGAGCGCTGAGATACCCACTTCCTATCCGCCTCTTCCTTTGTCACCATCACTGCTTCGCAGAAGGAGGTGACGGCCTGCCATGCACTTTCGCTCCGGACCATGGCCTGGAAGCGAGAGATCGCCGTCATTTACTTAGCCGACGGCAATTGTTAATTTAGACAACGTGAACAGCAAGCATAACCTACTTATATCAATAGTCAACTTAGGCGACCTCAGATGATATCTAAGCCGACGTTAATGATTAACGTAGCCGACGTCACTGGTTGTTATAGCCGATGTCAATAGTTAATTTAGACGATGTCAGTAAATAACATAGCCGACGCCAATAGTTAACTTAGCCGACGTCAATAGTTAACTCTGTGTTAAAGTTTACTTAGCCGATGCCAGTAGTTAATTTAGCCGATGTCAGTAAATAACATAGCCGACATCAAAAGTTAACTTAGCCTACGCCAATATTTAACTTAGCCGACGTTAATAGTTAAGTTATGTTAAAGTTTACTTAGCTGATATCAATAGTTAATTTAGCCGACGTCAATGGTTAACTGAGGCGATGCCAATAGTTAATTTAGCCGATGTCAGTAAATAATTTAGCCTTCCTCAAATGTTAACTAAAGCCGACGCCAATCAATAGTTAACTGAGCCGATGCTTATCGTTAACTTAGTCGACTTCAATAATGACCGGCGGCAATTGATAACAGAGCCAACGCCAATAGTTAACTTAGCCAACGCCAATAGTCAGTTTCGCCGACATTAGAAGCTTTACATTTTGTACACTATTTAAAAAAATTGTCGGCATGATTGATTTAGGTACATATTGGTACCAAATTTAGCTTTCTAGTGTTAAATGTCACTGAGATTATCAGACAGACAAACACACTTGGTGAATTAATTTTAAAAGAAAATAAAAAGGAGCTTAAAGCTCATAATGCCTATGCATTCCACAACGTTCCTTGATAAATCTTTCACTGTTCAGGCCCGTCGTTTATGGAATGCATTGCCAATTGAAATTAAACGCTCACAATCGTAACAGGAATTCAAGAGACTTGTGAGGGAACACTACTTGTCGTTATGATCTTGTTAAATAAACACTTTATGGCTATTTATACTATTAAAGTATCTATGTATTTGTGTATCTACTTTAGTATATTGTAACAATGATATTTGCACCAACGAAAGTCCCATTTGTGGTTCAGGAGAATCTGTCCATTCTTGGGTTGCCTGGAAGAAATCGCATTAGCGATAAGGCTGCCCATTGTATGTTTTGTGTTCAATGTATTTTGTTCGATGTTTGATTGGTGTACAAAAAAGAATAAATAAATAAATAAGGAGAATAAGTAACAAGACTACGTACCGAATACCAATTATAATCAAGTGGGCACTTGATTATCAACTTACTGCTTAAAACCGATAGTTGAAAGTTCAGTGCGTGCTAACACATCGCTACAAGCATGTACCTACGGACGACATCAGGTCAAACTACCTCAAACTGTCAAATATTCTCATTCAACCTTGAGCCTTAATGTTTAGAGATAAAGTTGAAAATCTAATAAGGAATTCTGACAGATTGTTGATAGGAACAATCAGGATTGTTCTGATTGATTGATTGATTGTTGATAGGAATTTTAGACAGTTTCGGGTAGCTTGACCTGCAGGCTGTCGTCCGTACATGAACACACCTATAGGTAAGTACCTAGCCTATGAATCGCCGACCAATTTTATCCACAGCCTAAGCATTAGCCAGCCAGTTAATTAAATGTATTAGACGCGTCGGCTGAATAGCATTAAGGACTTTCGTTGAACGGCGAGGTTTATTAAAAAGGCTAGGCTGCTGCTTGAATGGTTAATTAACAAATTAACATTAGATTTCGGTGACATAATTATGTATTCTCAAAAAATATCTATATTCTTTTGATTTTTCTTCTATTTTTCGTGTAGGTGCCCCAGTACAGCACGTACATCTACCGCGCATTTGTCACGGCTTATCCAACAAACAAGGTCGGCTTACACCACAAGTAAAATCAATCTCCGATTTGTGGCCTAGGGTAGGTGGTATGGATCTTACAAACATGTGGTTCCAACAGGACGGCGCTACTTGCCATACAGCAATGGAAACATTAAATTTATTGAAAGAGAAGTTCGAGGACTTCGTCATCTCGCGTGGTAGCGACATCAACTGGCCCCCGAGATCCTGTGACTTAGCACCGCTCGATTATTTTCTGTGGGGCTACGTGAAACCTCTAGTTTATGCAGATAAACCACAGTCAATTGCTCCCCTAAAGGCCAACATTACTCGCGTTCTTCGTGAAATTGAGCCCCATTTATGCGAAGACGTCCTTCAAAATTGGTCCACCAGAATACACCATCTACAGCGGCGTCGCGGTGGCCATTTGGCATATATTATTTTCCACACATACATAGGTAATGTCATTGAATGTTCTTTAAATTGTAATAAAAATTGTAGTACAGATATATAATAATAATATTTCATAATGGTAATATTTTATTGCAATGTTCGAGCGCTCTTATTGAAAATTAACCCTGTATGTTACACAACAAAGTTTTCATATTACTTATTTAACAAAGTATTTTACTGGGTTAATAAAACTCTGCAATGTTTTTATTTAATATGCACTTTAATCATTGACTCACACCGAAGTACCACGTAAATGTAAACAAAAAAAAAACGTAATGATGCACAAAGAATGATTTTTTTTACAAGTAGGAACACAATTTAGTTTTTTTTAAATTATCTGATGTTACAATTAGGAAGTAAAACTTTTAAAAAACATAGGTGCCGGCAAAAATAATTTTATCTTCAAACAATATAAGGTACAAGAATGGATGATTCACAGTAAATTTCACTGGCGGTGGCGGTGTTGAGTTCGAGGACATGAGAACGGCTACCAAACCTGTGAATTTTAAAATATCTAAGTTTTGCTATCCTCCTTAGTTCAACAAGCCAATCCTCGTAATTTAAAACCTCCAAAATCTCGCATCTTGGCGATAAACAAAAGTCAAAAGCTTTTAGATTTTGTGAACGAGAATTGCCTCTCTGAACTTTAAAGAAAAAGGAGAAGAAGTAAGAAGAGTAAGCCCCTCGTACCGAATAGCGATTACAATCACGCACTCGATTATCAACTTACTGCTTAACACCGACAGTTGAAAGTCTAGTGCGCGTTAACAAATCGCTGCGTGCATGTGCTTTAACATAACACATCGAACTTCTAGATAGCGCTCGAAATTTAAATTTCGCTACGTTCTTCACATTCATCAAAAAAATAAAATAAAAAATCAACTGTCACTTTAAGTGACACAGATAACGATTATTAAACGAAACTACATGTATCTAGAAACCTCTATGTGTCATATTTACGGCAGAGTATTTTATCCTGTTTTCCTGGGACTTTATGTATTATAAAGTATTGATGCCACCATGATACCAATGCGAAAGAGATATGGTGCTCTCGGTCACGTATAGCTCAGTCTCTCTGGATATTTATGATGGCTTTAATTCAAAATAATACGCCGCTCTAATTGCGTAACACACGATCAACCTGAATTTGCATCTCAAAGGCTTGACACCTTTGGACTTCCAAACGAGCACACTCTGTAAGCATATGACGCACATCTTCAATTACCTAACAAGGCAGTAGAATTTAGTGAATCGACTTTGCGCATTATAAATCTGTAGCTATTGAGAGGACTACCCCTTTGTATGATTGGTTGTCAGATTTCGGGGTTATGACGACCCACAACAATCTGGACCAACGGCTTAACGTGCTTTCCGTGGCACGGAGGGGTTAAGATAGTCTCATTAATCCACAAGCCAACCTGATCATTCGACCCGTGCGACTGTTCTTACTTAGCCTCAAATCCCTTTTAATCCATTGCTTTAGGTACATAGTCGAAAAAGATGTCTGCCCAAAATAGTAAACAAAGCAATGAATCTTGTTGAACTGTCAAAATGAAACCCATTGCTACTGATAGTCTGTTACGCAATTACCCCGCTGCACCGATGATTGAATCAGTGATACCCAAAGGAATCCCGAAGAATTCCGGGAAATTGCAAGGCAACTAATTTGTACCAACCTAAAATCAAAGAAGTAATATTGTAAAGCTCCTCTTTCCCTTTAAACTGAACGCGATTAGCACATCTAAATTGCAATTGATTGCCAATATTTTCAACTACAATTAGCCAAATTTCGTTATAGTTTTTCAATTTCGTCGCTAAAGTATTAAAGTTCAAGGTTAGAAAGTTTGACATTTTCGGCCCTGCTAGCGTCGGTACTGATCGCGTTTAGTTTCATTAGTGAAATTGGTCTTTAGTGTCCCATTTATTTAAAAGAATTAAATAAATGGGAGACGAGCTAAGCTCAACACAGCTCTTCGGGCAAGGTTCATACTTATTAATAAACCGAACTCATTCTGACACACAGTCCCATTGCAGCTATCAGGGGATGGACTATAACGTGTTAAAATCATTATTAAACCGTTGTGAAAAAGCGACAGTGCTATTTAACCTGTATACCTCCGTCTTTATCTGACACTGAAACCATGATGGTTTTAATACGTCATAAGTATGGTCGAATGCCCACAAATAGGAACACTTGATCTACGAACACCGCCTATTAGCTGCCTGGATATAAAGGTGTCGTCGAAGTGAAATGGTTACCAGGAAAGTGCAGTCAATTCTGCATTTGAAGTTAACAATCTTCAAAACGAGTGTGCTTTATTAATGAGGAGATTATACAGATTATTAGAGCATAGCTTGTCATTAGTTGTTAATAAGCTATAGTTATCATATCAATTAATAGGACTATCTATCAAAACCAAATGCACTATGAGGTTGCGGTGGAAAGCCCGCGAAATTCAGGTTTATGCAACTTGCAGATCAATGACGCTGATTCTTTTGTTCACAGACTAAATAGAATTTCACTTCAGTGTATCTTATTAGTTCCATTCCATTAAGAACTCAAGATAGCATAGTGGCCACATCATAACTTTGTTCAAACCTCCATCGTAAGACGGATCACGCAGTCTTTTTCGACATGAACAATTCATTACGTGACATAGGCTAAATGCACAGACCGGGCGAAGCCATAAAATAAAGAAAGAAAAAAAAACTCAAGATAAGTGTTAGTCTTCCAAATCAAACTAATTTTTTAAACAGTTTATGCGTAATTGACATGGCGACAAGTAATTGACTAATTTCTTAACAATAGGTATAGAAAGAAAAAGAGGCACTAATTTTAAATTTCGTTAAGTTTGTGAACATGAGGATCGGGCCATTAATATATCATTTGTGAGTGTTAGAAATGTATTATAAAATTCTATTGAATGACTATTTCATGCAATATCAACCAATACAATTATAATGGACTTTTTATTTAGTTTTATTATTTGTTACGGTCGCAATCATTCTATAATCGAGATACAAAATGACACTGATCTGCAAATGAAAAAAAAAAAATATTTCACGGACTGCCCTGACGCTTTCTCCCTTAAAGATAGATTTCGTATTGTACGGTAAAGCTGTTGCTTATGGTAATGACTGATGAAACGAAGAAATTAAGCATTGCAACATCACCTCAATGAGCATAGGTGCCAGCGAAAAGGATTTTATCCTCGAAAAGAATTAGAAACAAGAAGGGATGATCCGCCCTGAACTTCACAGCGGGCGGCGGTAAACTAACAGAAGAATAATTCTGCAAAATAAGTCCTGCGGAACAAATATAGGCAATATTTAGGTAGAATCCATCATCTGAACAAATCTAGTCTAGCAACAATTGTCGTAGGCGAGCTCTCAACACCTCAATAATTGCTTAGCTTTTTGTCCCTAGTTAGGTCAGCTTCCAGTCTGGATGAAGCTAAATATCATATTTTGCAAGAAGCGACTGCTAAACCTGACCTCCCCAAGGCCCAACCCAGTTACATTGTTATACGATAGGTACAATCAGAGAGAATATAACCACGTGGTTAGGTACCTCTCGTAGGTGAATAGTGTGACTGTGTAGCCCGAAGACACAAGTTAGAGCGTTTGCAGACGGAATACACTTTTTGGGCGATATTTTGTGGGAACTAAATGAAACTGTAAAGATCCAATGTATTAACTCCAATGTATTGTCCTACAAAACGTAGGCTATACAAAAAATAAATCTGATCGATTGTGGGACAGTAAATTAAAAATTAAATGGCCTTGTTGACCGCAAATTAAACCGCCAGCACGATCACGCACTACCTGCCAACTCCATCGCAAACAGGGGTCGATCTGTTTATCTGCAGACTCTAGCGACATCGCAACCACTAGCGACAGCCACAGAAACTCCATCATCATCAATATCTTATCCCAGTCGCATCCGAAGCTTTTACAGCTTTGGATTTTGGGGTGCGCTTTACCAGTCTAACTGCTCATTTTGGCTAAACTTCTATATTTACCGTGAAGCGACTGCCGTCTGACTTCCACAACCCGACGGCGATATCGAAACATTGCAGTTAGACCAATTGTTGGACTTTTGAGGGCTCCAACAACCCGTAACGACTGCCATTAGATGTTCGTATGGCAACCGGGACCACGGCTTAACGTGCTTTCCGACGCGCGACCAGACCAGTTAAACATTCATGCATACAAATATTTGCACTGCGCGGGGATCGAACCCGCGCCTCATTACGCAGCGGCCGCGTTCGATACCGCTACGCCAGACCCACATTTTTTATCGTTGTGTTGTGGTGTGGCTGTTATATAGTGCGCGACGTATTTTAAAGTAATACAATAGGTACCTGACCACTAAAAAGTTTTTAAACTTATATGGAACCTTTTATTCATCCATTCAGTGTAAGTGCCAGCAAAAAGTATTTTGTCTTCGAAGAGAATCAAATATAAAAATGAATGTTCAACTTTAAACGTGTTCCATAAAAATAAAATAGAACTGTAAACGTCACTTGTGGCGTTTCTGAACCCAAAGATATAAAGTTATAAATAATTTATTTTAAGGAATAATTAATACTAGTTCGTTTTAAAAAAATCTCTGTGGATTTGATTTAATTTGAGACTAAAAATGCCAGAATATCATGCGTAAGTGTAATTTTATTTAAACATGTCATGTCGTCCTCCGTGGCGCAGCGGTCAACACGTCTGCCTGCGACGTGGAGGCCCCGGGTTCGATCCCCGGCCAGGTCATGATGGAAAACGATCTTTTCCTGATTGGCCTGGGTCTTGGATGTTTATTTATATATGTATCTATTATAAATATACTATCGTTGAGTTAGTATCCCATAACACAAGTTTTGAACTTAATATGGGGCTAGCTCAATCTGTGTGATTTGTCAAAAAAAAAGTTTTTTAAAAACCAGCAAGAGTATGTACATACTAAAGGCTCCGATTGACGTTTTTCACCGATAAAGATTTTCCCCCTTATTCATAAACGCTGCTTAAAGTTAACTAGTGATTAGCGATTCTTTAACCATACATTTTTGACCTTTTAACATCACTTACCTTAAATCATCTTTTGTGAATAAACACCACAATGTTTAAAGGGTTTATTCATAAACAATGATTAAAGTTAAGTGATGTGTAAGCCACGGATACACTAGGGGACAAATGTGCCATGACATGTATCGGCGACATGTAAAGCGAAGCCGGCCGATTTCGCCTGACAAATATGGCGACAACGTGCGACTTATATCCGCAGCATGTCTGGTACATGCCGACAGAAGTCCGGCAACGTCGTGCTACTTCACCCAACGTCGCTGGCGACACGTGTTGCACTTCTGTTGTCCCTTAGTGTATCCGTGGCTTTAAGGTCAAAAATCTATGGTTATCGAATCGCTAATCGAATCGTTAACATTAAAATATCTAAGTACATGATATTTTAATCACGCACACAAAGAAAAGGGTTACCTATTATGCGTTACCTCAGTCAGATTCTGTACCTGTTCCAAAAAGTAGTATGTTTGGTCTTGTGTCTTTGGCATTTTTTCATCATATATGATTTAAAATGTGCAAATTAAACCGTTTCACTTAAAAATGCACGTGACCTAGTTTCAGAATACACGATTTGTATTCTGAGGACCCAGCTACCTTACGCTTTCTACACGAAATTTTAGCTCTTATTGCAATGAAAAACATGACACTTACTTTAAATTATTTCACTTTGTACTTAAGTAGGCAAAGAATGTTTTTAATTATTAACTAGTAACATTTTGCTATGAAACCTTTTGATTAGTAAACTGGTGACCACAAATCTTCTTCAAAGTGCGTATTTTTACGTTAATTGCCCAGAAGACGTGGGCAAAGCTACACGGACTCACGGTACTCTAAATTATAGTAATTAACTACAAAACTAACTTATCTAGTAGGATACCTTTCAGAATAGTAAGCCTAAATCTCACTGGTGGAATCTGTTTTACATGTGACGAAGTATGTAAGATAATTTGAAAATCGCAGAGATCCAAATAGAAAAGTGACTTATTAACCGACTTGTTAATCAAAAATAAAAACTCCTATAGAGAAATAATTCAAAAAATGCGGATACTCGTTCTGCCACAGAGGGCAACATTCAAAAATAATTCCCCACAAGAGAAATGTATAAAACTTTCCACTGGAGCAAAAATGCATGCTGATATGGAGATCCCCTCAACTCGACTCTAAACGAGAAACAATAAGTGAGAAATTAATAAGTGATCAAAAGATATACGGTGTTGTACTAAATAGGAAGATAATAACACATATGCACATATATAAGCTTGCGCCTTATACCCATGGGGGTAGGCAGAAACTACAATGCTCCACCACAACACTCGACATAATAAATCACCTTATTTTGTGAAGATGCCAGCGAAAAGAATTTTGTCTTCGAAGAGAATCAAATATAAGAACGGATGATCAACTGTGAACTTCGTCGGTGGCGGTGGTCGGATATCCAAAGACGGAGGCACGACAAGAATACCTGTGGATCACAATTGGTTTATTGTAAGTCAATTATAACACACCGAGGCATATGCTCACGCCTTAATCCCAGGAACATACGGAGAAACTACAGTACGCCTCCTGATCTCCTCGTTTTGCCTTGCTACATGTTATAATGTATAACAGTCACTTAAGCAAAATGTACCATGAAGAAAATAAAGGTACAACTTTTTACAAATTAATCCTCAAGGACAAGACTAAAGTTAGTACGCCGTGTAAGTTCCCGATGGGCTATGATCCATACACAATTTTGGGAAATGAAACCCTCGATATGAATAAAAATAACGTTAAGCTTTTAGGTTTTCATTCTTAGGCCCTAACTCTTTATATTGTAACTATATCAAAATACACAACACCACAAGTTATGACGGAATGGTTGGAAAGACAGGAAAACGAAAATGATAAGCTGCTTGCTGATTTGTTACAGATACTTTATTCAAATAATTGTCACCTCATTTTGTGCAGGTGTCAGCAAAAAGAATCGTGTCGTCATATAGGACAAGATACAAAAATGGATGATGAACTGTAAACTTCATGGGGCGCGGTGGCTGGTAATGTGGCAGATAAATTTAGCGAAGCCGATTTTGACGAAGACTGATACTATATCACTTGAGATATACTTTTTCATCTATGACACAAACTGACGTAAATAATAACAAGATACCCTACCCAGGACACATAAAAGCTGAGTGAAATGGATGTTCTGTTTGGCACCCATCCCTAATAAAACAGCGATGTGATTGAGAAATGAAAATGAGCGAAAATATGGAACCGTATACCTACAAAATTAATGAGGGGTTAGTATCGGATAGCAAAGCTAGAATAATAAAGTGGAATATGATATTAACATTCGAAGTAAAAAGTATATTTATGCGATCAAAATGAGAAGAGGACCTTTGAGCCATATTGTGATTCTTTGATGAACTTGTTGAGCCGTGTGGACTCTTAATGAAGTTAACTAGTCCTTTTCTTATTTAAATCTTTTATTATAGTATTTATATCACCTTAATGTATATAGGTGCCAGCAAAAATCATTTTGTCTTCATAGAGGATCAAGTATATAAATGGGCGATCCACGATGAATTCGACTGACTGTAGTGGTAGAGAATCTGTTAGAGTGAGCGCTGAAAATGACAAACAAAACCGATAGATGCTTACATTTCAATTAAGTGAAACAGTATGCGACGATAACAGGTCAAAGGAGAGGTTGCGAAAAACTATTTTATCCTAAATCAACATGACCAATAAAGGGAATGTAAAGTGTAAACAACAAACAGTTATGACACGTAACGGACACAAGCACAAGAATCATCTGAAACATGGAAAAATACTGTGGAGAATGACTCATCCAGAAGGCTAATTTCGTACCACACTAACAAGAGTCATTGCGTTATTTAAGTAAGTTATTGAGAAGACAATTTTTTCGAAAATATAAAGGTATGGGTTAGCATTTAAGGCGCTTTATACAATTTCGGTACTAGACCACTCCTAAAGAAAGCATCTGCAATAAATTAGAGACAAAACTAATGCAGCTTTGATCATTTTATATGAGAGAACTACTTGAATCGACTGATGCAAAAACCATGGAAAATTCAAATCGTAAATCGGTACAGGGTTTGTGGTTGTCGCTCCTGAAGAGGCCTATAAAAGGTGTTTAAATACACTAGACCGACACCTTGTTTTTGGACACTTATCTAATGATGAAGCAGAAAAGCGGGTTGTTGTAGTTTGGCGCATTAGAATGGTTAATCAGCTATGTTTACACCGTTCCTATGGTATTGCAAAATTATTTGTTGAACACAAAATAAACACTGGCAAGCATTTTTTGGAAACTAATATATACAGCACACAAAAGGAGCGAGAAAAGCATGTAGAGAATTGCGAAGATAGTAGAAAAGTATAGAATCCTTATTATGTGAACAGATGAGAAGATTTCCAAATTCAAAACCAAAAAGTCCAAATCCTTAAATATATGACGAACACAATACCTTACTATCACTTGGTGTAGGTACCGGCAAACAAAATTTTATCTTGGTGAAGGATGGCATATAAAAATGGACGATCAACGGTAAACCGTATTGGTAACGGTGGCGAAGATGAAGCGCTTACTGCTACTAGGACAAGTCCTGTAAATGACAATAAAACTATAGGTAAAGGGGGTTTCTTTTTTAATTGGCTATTTTGTTAACTCCACAGATCTCTGAAAAACCTTTTATTTTTATGAGAGGTCCGCTGTTATGTTGTACGCGTTGAGGGATACCGTCACCTACGATATCTGAAGTTTATTACACAATAAAAACAGATTTTGTTAGCTTATATTGGAAGTGACTACAATAACCGCACAAAAATCATGTATCACGTTTATATATTGATATTCATCGCGCCTACGGAGTTTAGCTAACCGATTATAAACAACATTGACATAAGTATATTAAGTGATATAAGTATATTGTAACTATCTGACCCGGCAAACATTGTTTTGCCATATAATTTTGTCTAAAAAATTAAAAAAAAAATAGTGGTGGACTACCCCTAACATTTAGGGGGATGAAAAATAGATGTTGGCCGATTCTCATAGATACCAGATAAGCACAAAAAATTTCATCAAAATCGGTCAAGCCATTTCGGAGGAGTATGGCAACGAAAACTGTGACACTAGAATTTTATATATTAGTTATTCAATTTAGTAGTTTATCGCAGGAACTAATATACCTGAAAGTAATAATTATAATTCATTGTGTTATTATAGGTACATATAGAATATTGATTTCGAAACTGCTTCCTATAAAATAGAATGTAGGTAATAAACGGCACTGAAAAGTGATTTTTGAAAGAAAGAAATATAGACGCAGAGTAGAAATAAAAGAGAAATATCATGACTGACGAATTTTGAAAAACATTATCGAAATCCTAATTTTAAAACAAAACTTATTATAAAATATCAATCAGGTCTAGGTACCGGCAAACAGGGGAAAATTTCCATCAAAGATGATATGAAGCCTGACATAAGTACTGGTCCACCATTTTTTTAAATGGCTTCCACGCATTATTCCTTTATTTCTAAATCAATGAGAAATAAATAAGCATAGTCTTATGCGTAGCCGCAATTTAGAAAAAAATAAATAAACAAAATGGCGGACTTGTAGGTATGCCATGGCCTTTTAAAGCCCTTGGTCTTTATGATTGCATATCGCATGTACAATCAACAGGAAACCATGTTGGAAATGGTGATGTAGAAATGGGAATACAACCAGCTCACTAATTGCGTAATTCACTATCAATTTGAATTTTTGATTTGCTTCATACATACGTATGAAAAATGTGTTTGCTCAACAATGTAGACCATAAAGCAATGAATTTTGTTGAATTGCCAAAACTCAGGCTCGCGACACATTTGCGGAACATACTGCGCCGAAAGCTGAAGCGTCAGTCGCAATATTCAGTTGTTATGACAAACCAAACGGTCAAAACGCGACGTCTTGTTCAGCGCGCTATGCAACGAAAAGTTACGTGGCGTCATCATCAGTCTGTCTGTGTCGACACTTTATGGGTGCGGTTTTTGTGACGTACCTGAATTGCCCAGAAAAAATGGATTTAATTAGAATATTAGCTATTATAGAGGGCTAGAAGACCTTGCCGCTCTTCGATACCGCCACGCGGGCGACGCACAACACACGCTGAACGTTCAGCTACGCCCGCCGAATTTTCGGTCGCGCAACGCATCGCGTGATGTGTCGCTTGCTATGCAAAATACATTAAATGCGTTTTAGCTGAAAAAATTGTCCGAAGGAAGGTTAGGCCCTACGCCGAACGCGGCGTAATTGCGGCTGATGTGTCATTATATCGTACTTGAAATACACTGCGAGCGTATTTATCCGAACTTTCCGCGCCGTCCGTTCCGCAGATATGTCGCGACACTAAGCCATATGTTATTGTCTTAGGTACCTACACAATTATTTCGCTGCATCCTAATTGTATAACACCCTTTTTATTGTTACTCAACTAGAGACGTCGCTGGTTCCATTCCAATTTTGATCAAATATACCTCTGCGAGTGTATTAGTTTCTTTAATCTATGTTAGTTCTGTTACCGGATCTTCCACTTCTATTGTTCACTGTTTTTTTAGAATTTGTGTCATATTTTTCTAATAAGGTATGACAATTTGAGAATCGATGTCGGATGAATTACATACATGATAACATCATGAGCATGCAAAATGCAAATTCTATGCTATTAAGACGATTGTACCTACATTGTTGTTTATAATTTAATTGGTATAGGTGCCAACAAAAAGAATTTTGTCTTCGAAGAGAATAGCGTACAAAAATGGACGGTCAACTGTAAACTTGATAGGCTGCGGTGGTTCCGATAAAGAAGACGTAAACACGAAAACCACTCCTGTAAATAATAATACATAATAATTGGGTGGCATAGGCATCAAAGGAATATGTTGCCATGGTTCTAAACCCTCGACGTTGAAATTTTTGTTAGTTTATTAAGAAAAAAAAAATGTTTCATGCACTTATTCTTATTTTTGAGCAGTTGTGACCCAGTGGTATTTTAATACAAAATAATTGCAGCATAGATACTCCTTTTTGACATCAGTACAGAAGACTGACTTTACGCTTCGTATCATAACAATGCAATTGCAAGGAATAATTTTAGAACTGAATTTTAAATATGTATATTTATTGAAAATACAGTTGAAGCAGGCCTGATGACAAAAGCTGCAAAAATATGGAGACGCAGAGACGAGATGTCGGTACTTTCGTAAGCAAAAGCCAAATGCGTATTGTATTTTATGAGGACGGTACCTACGTCTTCTGATTAGTTGGTGTAGGTGCCAGCAAACAGAATTTCGTCTTCGAAGAGGATCAAATATAAGAATGGATGGTCAACAGTAAACTTAACCATCGGAGGCGGCTCGGAAGACAGTGACATTCCCCTTATTACCAATGCTGTGAATTATAACTTAGTACATCAATTGCGATATTAAAATACTCTCGTTATAGCACTGGGATTTATTTTAAAGGGGTGTGGCTCGTTGGATTGATGGTTCTGAAGTCAAATAGACTGAAATCTGTGAAGATTTTTAAACTGATTTTTAGTTTCTGAAGAGTTAATAAAAGCGAAGAGGGGATGTTTAATAGATTAGCAAAACGCATTGCGAATACCATAACAAGCAAACATGTCGTTGATCAATATTTTACCTCATCATTAGTGCAGATAAGTGCCAGCAAAAATAATTTTGTCTTGGAAAAGGATGACATATAAGAATGGATGGTCAACAGTAAACTTCATAGGAGGTGGTGCTTCGTAATTAGAAGATTCTGGTACTAATAATATTCCTGGGAAAGACATTGAATACACAGTTTTATTAAAAAGACGACATTGCCATTGATGGGCTATAAAATTTCAGATTGAAAAGGGACATCCAATTGAAAACAAATTTTCGCCGTCGAAGGCGACTGAAGTAATAATTATATTGCTCTTAAAATATAATATGTTGATGTGATTAATGTATAAGCCTAATCCAAAGTTCAGTAATTATGCTCTTCAAGGTAGTGGAACTTCTTTCGACTGTAAGATATTGTGGTGGGATTTTTCGGATCACTGTTCTGAAGTGGATCTGCATATATACAGCGAAAAGGTGGTAAGTCAGTATTTGGGAAGACAAACTTAAAACACACGTCAAACAAAGAAAACACTGAAGTGAAAATAGATTGATAAGAGCTTACTGTGATTGGAACCAGTTTAAAAGTAACCAAAAGTAAATGCCTGTAGAAAGAGTTACGTCTTCGACGACAATAGGATATAAGAAAGGACAGTCAACTGTAAACTTCATAGATGGCAGTGGTCGGTAATTTTCAGGCATTGCTACTTTAAGTAATCCTGTAAAAACATTTTTTTTTTTAAATTACCATTCATGTCCTATACCTAGTTACAGTTGCTTCAAAGCTACAGACCTGTGAACGCGCCAGCGGTGGCTCCTTCCTCATCAACCTTAATGAAGGCTTCTTGGAACGCCTTGGACACTACCACCGACTCATCTTGCACAATACCGTCTGCTGACTCTTCAAATAATTTGGATACTCCCAACTGTAATTACAAACATACTTTCAATTGATAATCTGTAGAAGGTCATAGATTTCGAGCATTGGATATTATTATATAATACACATCCGTTAGCTTAAATATGTATATAAAGAAACTGGTTAGTATTAAGACATAAGGTGTTTACAAATTTTATATATAAACCTTTGGTAAGATTTTATTGAAGTCCAGTTTGCTTTTGATATCGAACTTCGGGATATCTAGCTCCACATCAGCTCCTGCAGGGCTAAGCTTGAACACGTCGTTCAGAAGTCCTTTCTCCGATGCTTTTTCGAGCACTGATGGTAGACCATCTACTTCGTTCGGGAGCACTATGACCATGCGAAAACCGTTTTCTTTGTAGGGCAGCTCAACCATCTAATACAGACAAAGCAAGTAAATGATTCAAAGTCCCGAAAGTTGATCTAAAAGCTTTCTCAAAAGATACTGATAGTATTGTTGTCCTTCAGAGAACAGTTCCAGTACCCAACAATCTGAAGCTTACCCGAGCACCAAGTTCTGGGCTCTCCGTGTAATACAGAGATTGCAACAAGTGCATCATCGGTTTCTGAACTACAGAGCTTTTGTTGAGATGGAAATCTTTGTCCTTCGTCTCCTCCGATTTGAAAGGAACGTGCCAGTGCCCCTGTAAATTGAAGAATTCTATTTATTTATGATCTCCAATGAAAAACTCAAAATAAATGACATAGAAGAAAATAAAAGGAATAAATTTACAATTTCGGTACACGTACCTAATCAGTTATGAAACAATGTAATTGTCTGAAGAGAATTCAGTCGCGTAGCATCGTATAAAGCGTGCTAGAAGCAATATGATCTACCTACATACCTTGAAGTATATGGCGTTAAAAAGAGCAGCTACTGTGTCAGTACCTAGGATGTCTGCGCTAACTGGTTCCTTGATATTGCCGTGGGTCTTCTCATCAGCCTGTCAACATTAAAACATGAAGGTCGTGTTATTGATGCACTAGAGAAATGCTACTTCCAGTGCAGTGCTCAGATTCTGTAACCATCTCTCGGTGAAAACTTACTTGAAATGAATGCGGACTGAGCTGTCATTCCAACTAATGCTTTGGATTGAGACTTGACAGCTCCCTCTAAACTCCCTCACTTCACATCTATACTACCTACTCATATGTAAAGCTGAAGAGTTTGAACACGCTAATCTCAGGAGCAACTGGTCCGATTTGAAAAATTCTTTTTGCGTTGGTTAGCCCATTAATCCAGGAAGGCTTTAGGCCACGCTGCGACCAATAGAAGCGGAAACCTGCGCGGGTGAAACCGCGGAGCGCAGCTAATAACTAATAGTTCGCATTTTTTCTCTAGAATTTGCTTACTGATACGTTATACGAGTTCATATAACTGTCTTTTATTGCAATACATAAATATGTGAACTATCACGCCCTTTATACCTGGGGCTTTTATTTAGGTAAGTGTTTTACTTATTTACCTTTCCATTTTAATGATGGCTAGCTGGCATATGGTAAATAATTTCCCTGTTGGTGTGTTTTTGTGTTCTTTACTATACATAGTAAAGTATACAGTCATGTTTGTGTTTCTTGAACAGACAGCTGTGCTACCGGGGAGTTTTTTCACCATTTCATCTTCTCAGCGAAAGCACTAGGAAGTGCGGAAGCCGGCAGGGCGGGCGTTTAGGTGAGAATGTCTTATGGAATATTGACATTCAAAAAGTGCTGATTCTCAGCCCAATTTGAATAAATTAATTTTGATTTTGATTTGATTTATAACTGCGAGATTTTTACAGAATCGACATGACATTTCTCCTTGCAGATTCAACTGCGGCAAATGTTCGCTCGCAGATAATTTCGGACATGATTTTAAAAAGATGTTGTTGACGTTGAGTGCTATATGTTTGATGCACTTACCCACTGGTTGATGATGTCAGCAGCTTGTTGCGCTTTGCTGAAATCAATGGTGTCGACTTCACTTTGGTAGGAGCGAACGGCCGAGGTGAAAGCATCTTGCAGACGGAACTTGTCGGACACATACACCTTGTTGGCGACTGTCAGAGCCTCAGGGTTCAGTTGGGAGAATCTCTCACTCAACTCCCTGTAAGAGTCCGAAGTCTGGAAATGACGAAAAGAAAACGATTAGTTTGTCCCAAAATTTTTAGGCGAATGGAGTTAAGTTGACTTGTCGTATCATCTACGCCTACACAAAGTTTTACAAAAAGTTTGATTTTGAAGGTCGATGTGACTGACTTAGGAATCACTCAAGGAGATAACGAACATTTGTTAGGCAGAAGTGTGACAATATCTCTCCACTCTTATTATATTGACGGCCAAGTGCCGACTGTGCTTCATCATCATCATCATCATCATTTCAGCCCAAAGACGTCCACTGCTAGACATAGGCCGAAATACCGTAGTGTCTCAAGACAAAAGGCTTCGACCAGTGTGTGTTGCCAGTGATGACTTATGGAATTGAGACGTGGTCGCTAACAATGGGCCTTGTAAGAAGGCTCAAAGTCACTCAAAGGGCAATGTGACTCATCATTTGGTATTAATTTATCAATACCTGTTTGAAATAGAGCAGTTGAAAACAATATTAAAATTTAATTGGTTTTACCAAATCTTGCCGCATTTAAATGATAAATGGCGCCGATAGTCTTGTTTAAAAACTAAACTAATAGATGTACAAATAAGTTTCCGCCGTTTTTTGAACACGCAGACGAGCCTTGTCATGTAGGAGAATAATTTTGTCATATCTGCAGGGTAATTACGTAACACACTCTATCGGTAGCAATGGGTTTAATTTTGACAGTTCAACAACATTCATTGCGCTAATTACGTTGTTGAGCACACATATTTATCAAACATATGGAGCAATGGACTAGGAATATGCTTCAATTGAGAGTAATACGATTGGGGTGCTGGTGTAGTAATGGCACGTTTTTCATCTTCCTTCTATCTTCCTCCAATAATGCTTCCAATTCCGTGTCGTAGTACGATTTTGATTCTTCCACCGTCTTCAGTTTCTAAACTTTTGAAACCACTCACGACAACTTCTCTCTCTCTCTCTCAAAGCAGCTTTACCATAATCATCTACAAGCCATTGCTGGGCCTCAGCTGCAGATTTCTTCAAATGAAAGAAGTACTCGTAACAAAAGTTCGAGAACGTTCTACTTATGTCTAGTTTCTTCATGCAGAGTTTCAGAGCTAAGAAATCGGTTACAGATTATAAATATTAATAATTAAACATTTATTTTAATTATTATTGTTGAACAATTTTTATATTTTACTAGCTTTTTATTACGTCCGTATTAAAATATAAAATATAAATATTCTTAAAACGTAGGTTGAAGGAACAACAGGGTTTTTGTTACATATTGTAGAAGTTTTTAACGTGGTGAAATGTTTATTGAAATAATAAAAGCGATCACATCGTCAGTAGGTCGTACACTTTAATAGCCACGATAAGGTAAGTTAATGTATGTAAGTATTCTCGTTATTTAGAAATTTACCGAACGGTTAAAAATAATTAAACGATTTTTCACATCTCGCGTTTGTACACTTTGAGTTCACGGCAGTCGAGACAGTAAGTCAGTGAGGTAGGTAAGTGATCAATTTTAATTTGTTTACGAGTATTAAAACAATCATCAGTCATCCTCTTTGAATAAGAGGTAACAACCAGCCAGTTATAGGTTCAGACAAAAAACAAACTAACCTTTTTATAATCTGTGCCACCCAAGAAACTGGTAATCTCTTCCTTGGTGTTGGGCCCCGCACCGGAGTTAAACAAGGACAGTAGAATCATGAGGCTGAGAGGGGACGACACCACGTTCTTGTCTTCAGCCACATCGTAGGCCACCTGTCAAGGTCGTGATTATTTTACTAAAAATTTTCATTGCTTCTAGAATCACATAACAAAAACTACCCAGTTAAGTTTATCTTTACTATATTATAATAGCACTAGTTAACTTTAAGCAGCGTTTATGAGTAAGGGGGTTTATGTATAAAGATGTAAAATTTGTTAGTTTCTTTATATTAAGGGTTAGTCGGGAGTCGGGCCCAAAATATATGTACTTTTGATATAATTGATGGTTATAATGCACATTCATGAACTTAATTAGAGTTAGTTAATCTCGAGTTAGCACAATAGTCCTATGATTTTTCCAAAATTGAAAGTTGTATAAATTTTCATTTCTTAAATTCGCTCTCATGAATCAATCTATTTTTTTAACCGACTTCAAAAAAGGTTATCAATTCGACCCATATGTATATTTCAAGTGTATATATGTATGTTTTTATGTTTGTGCGCGCATATTTCCGGAACTACAAGTCCGATTTAAGTAATTCTTTTTTTGTTGTGCTATGTGTTGTTCAACTTAGGGAATACTATAAGTTTCATCAAAATCGGTTCAGTAGTTTTTGAGATAGGGATTTTTTTCGTATTGATGAAAACCTATTCTAACATGGGTTATGGCTGCCACCAAGAAAATGCAATTTTCCAATTTCGACTAAGACAGGTCTCGAGGTTTCTGTTGTTTAGCTCGAAAGTACAATTATTTTTCCTTTTAAGTGTTTTTTTGAAGTCTGTTTCTATTTTTTTTGTAAAAACTCTTTTTTATTTTTATTTTGAAACAAGAAAATAGCGAAGGCGCTCCAATGCACAGTACAACAATAAACATCATTTATTTTTCCCTCCAACCTACATTATCCCACGTCTTAGTAAAGGTCTCCACATTTTTCTCACTTTTCTTCGGGATGTTTTCTTCGTCAAATCGGTAAGAAACAAGTATAAATATACACCTGTTTTCTCGGTGGCGTCACTACATATTATAAAATAAAGTCACTTTCTCTTTCCCTATGTCTTATTATGATAATATATACAGTATGTTAAGAAAACCCTGTCCGACCCGTGAAGGTGTTGTTAGGTATCGATAACTGATTCTACTAATTGATACAAAACCGGGCTAAACTTGAAAAAAAAATCCCCCTAAAAAATAAATATTATTTCGCAAAAACTGGTAACTTAATAAACGTGCGTTCACCCTTCCGCGGGCGACGGGCGGCAGGGCACGCGGCACGTGGTCGCATCGCTATTCGCTCATAATAATACCGGTGTTGTCACTTTTTTTAAAATTACCAAATTTCGGGGAAGTTGGAATTAATTCGCGGCAAAAAAAGATTATTTCAAAATTCATTTGTATTGGTACTATGATGATTACGTAAAATTTTATATTATATTTGGTCATGTGTTTACCTAACCTTTATTATCCTTATGGGTCGGACAGTGTTTTTTTAACATACTGTATAAATAATTTAATTAATATATATTATGATGATAAAAATAATTTAATAAAAAAATTAATACCTGCTGAATCGAACAGGACAGGGGGATTCTGATTTAAAAATCATACCTAATTAATAAAGAGCTTTCCGTATATCCAATAACTTGCTGACCAGTGACTAGTTCGTTGGACGGTAAACATTTTTATTTGTGATGAAATCAAACTAAGTACCACGAAAGCTAAAATTTTTCGGGTTAGTAGAAAGTTTACGACACTCGCAATAATACCATGGCTTTGACTATTGGTAAAAGAACTTTCAAAGTCGGTTCAGAAGATCCAGAGCTTACGCACTACAACCTTAGTAACTTAAAAACCTGAAGTCTTCACTATAGTATTAGTATCTGGAAAAATTACTATATAATTACCTTGAGCAGTTTCATGGTGGATTTATCTATGCTCTCACCAAGTGGTGTTTTGACATAGTTTGGCGGGCTGGGAAAGTCATACGATTCAAAAGGTGACGCCATCGCTATGGTCACCAGACCTGAAAAGACAATAGTAAATGTACACCTCAGTTAACAAATGGCATCCTAATTGTATAACACATTATTCCAATTGATAGTAAATTTTAATCATTTTGAAGCATATCGCTAATCCATTGCTTCCTGTGTTCAAAAATCTATCTGTTAAACAACCCTAAATAAGGTAATGAATATTGTTAAACTGTCAAAATGAAAGATATTGTTATTGATAGTGTTACGAAATTCCCAGCATTACCTATTCTATCTATTTATCTATTGACAGTAAACAGAGATGACAATAATGTTCCCTTGATGATATGGTAAAATGTCTGAAACAATTTTTTTACTATTGACTTGATCAATTTCATTTTTATTTGATATAATTTTACTCTCTTAGCTATACCAAACATACTTATAAAAATATAATATACTTCTTAAGTGGATATTGTTAAGCGTTAAAAACAAAACTTGTTCAATACTTGGGTAGATCCAAAAAAAAAAAAAACAACTGGAATGTGCATTTGATAACCTGGCTCAAAACAACAAATAAAAAGTAAACAAGTCTCCGTTAAACACAGATAAGCGTCGCCGGATGAGTCTTTTAATAATATAATAGTAATAGGAGTTAAAGTATGAAATTGCCGTTATGCTGCAATAGGTTCTTTGAATGGACATAGTATCTTCAATGGTTTGAGGTTTTCGAATGAAACTTTTTTCACATAGGCAATTTTATACCCCCTCTTACTCTTATTTGAATCTTAGAAATGATAAGCTCTCTTTCGCTCCATACTATGGAGCGAAAGAGAGCTTATCATTTCTAAGATTCATTACATTTGACAACCTATGGAGTCCATAGGTTGTTGCGCTTCTGTAATGCCTACGATGCTGTTGACGCTCGCTACACGGAACCCCGATTCTCGTAATATGATACGTTCAAAATCCAGCTGAATTCTCATCCATCTCGATGGCAAACAAATGTCAAAAACTTGTCGAATGGAAATTAGGGTATTTTTTGACAGATGAGACTAAGATCAGTAGGCCTAGTATGAGTTTTCATTACGAAACTCGTTCGATCGTATCGAGCGCGTTTGACTCAGCGATTGGCCCGCTTCAAGGTCGTAAGAACTCTCAACCAATGAGAGCGCCAAACGCGCTCGATACGATCGAACGAGTTTCGTATTGAAAACTCATACTAGGCCTACTGACTGAATTTTTTTGGCTGTCAGATTCTTTGCTACTCTAAAAACCGTCTATGGTTGGACGAAGTTAATAACGTTGCTCTCATGCACACACTTAAATATATATCTATTAGTATTACAAAGAGGAATAGAGAGGAAGGAAATTTGTGAATTCAATAACGAGTTTTTAATTAGGGAATGCAAAAACCTTAAAAGGTCTTGTCGAGGTTTTATGAGAACCCCACTCTCATTAAAGCTCGACCCAACCTGTAAGTTTTTAGAAACTCTCGTAAAATTGAATGTCGCATAACGCTTTTTCGTTCCGTAACAATTTCTACCAGTTTACTATATCTACAAGCAGTGGTAATGAAATTCGTTAAAAAAAGGCATTTAAATATTAATGAAAAAATCTGTATCCGTGTTCTCATACGTCGTCGTACCCATTTGACCTTAGGTAGCCATGTTTGTACAAAGAAGAAGGAAAACTGGTCTTAAAATCTTACTGATTGTTATTTTATGAGCATTCTAGCTGGCTCCGTGGTTTTACCTGCGTAATAAAGAAGTTTCATTTTGGGCCACCACTATGTAGGTACGCTGTGTAGATAAAAAGGAAACAATAAAAGATTTTCATAAAAACACTACTAAATTAATATGCAATATTGTAGTTGTGTTAAATTGAATGTGTATAAAAACTAAGCCAAAATATAGGAAATAATATTGGATGCCGGCAGAAGTTACCACCCACCAGACAAAGTTTTGCCGCCAAGCGGTTTGTCGTATTCCGGCATGATGTCTGGTGAAGCCGTACGGAGGACGGGTCTGAGCAGTTGTGTTGCGAATTTGCGATGTTGCCGGGTACGATGCGCCTAGTGTTGTTGTGTTGGGGGTTTGGTCGTGGAGGGTCTCCAGATCAATCTCCCTTTGGCACAGCATCGTTGGTCGTATTGTTGGGTTTAACATTGCATCACCTTGCTCAACTGCCGTCTTCCTTCCTATTCGCTTAGTTTTTCTGAGTGAATAGACTCTTAATAAACTAGCGCGCTTTACCATTAACGAACGCATCACTGCTTACCATCAGGCGGGATTGCGGTGAAGCGCTACTTAAAAAAAAACATTAAAAACCGTTAACTATAGGGTAACTATACCTAGCATTAAGTGTACAATGTGCTGGCCCAGGCTCCATATATTTCTGAAACATCTCTTTTCGATTCCATAGGAATATCTGGATAAATAAAAATACCATCCTGGCTATAATGTGTGACAAATTTCTACCAAATCTGTACAGTAGTTTTTGCGTGAAGGAGTAAGAAACAAACATCTTCACAAACTTTCGCATTTATAATATTTTAAGCGAGATAATAGGATAATTATTATGATGTGACATCACCGTAGGCTAATCAGAGTGAGGGTTCGCAATGAGGCTCATGTTAAGGCCATCCACTAATATTTTTCGCATTCATAATTTTCACTCCAGCAATGAAAGTGAAGATTCACATAAGCTTCTAAAAACGCTCAGCTTACGGGATGAAAACTAGCAGAATCAGTTCGTGCAGATGACGGCATGTCAAGCCATTACAATCTCTGGGCACGCCACAATAGCGGCGATAAGTTCCCTCTTTGAGGAGTGTAGCCACTCTTCAAAAAGGGGAGAGGCGCCATGGCGCCCTTACCTTCCACCTGACGCAGGACTTCAGCGGACAAGGTTATTTCGGGAGGTTTCTGTTCCGTTTAAGGCGGGAGGAAACGCCAGGGTGTCACCATTGTGTGGATCGCCCTGAGGACACGATGGAGCATACGGTGGAGGTCTGCCCGGCTTGAGTAGAGCACCGCCGTGTCCTTGTAGCGGCGACCGGCGGCAATCTCTCGTGTCCGACCCTGGTCCAGGCCATGGTCCGGAGCGACAGTGCATGGCAGGCGTCTCCTCCTTCTGCGAAGCAGTGATGCTGGCAAAGGAAGAGGCGAAGCGCGGGAGGCAGCAGGAATCTCAGCACCCTCACGCCACTAGCCGCCGCAGGAGACGCCCTGGTCGGGAGACACCATCGAACTCCCAGCCACCGTAGGTACGGGCTTGCGGGCGATGAGCAGGCAGCTTGCCGCCAGTAAGGACCAGGCCACAGTCGAAGGCGCGTTGTGTTTCACTCGCGCTTCAAAGAGAGGTTAGTACATCGTAACGGGGTCCACGAAGACCGATGCCTCCTGGGTCAGGGTTGCGAGTTGGTTAAACGAGAAACCGTGGCCCTGGCGCACAGGCAAGTGAAGAACGCACACGCCCTTCTGCTCCGTCCAGAGTGGGAGAGGTCATTTGATGATTTCCCATCCCAAACAAAAAAAAAAAGCTACTACAATCTGTCAGATTTCTTTATTAGCTTTTCAACTTTATCTCTAAAGCATTAAGACAAAAGGTTGATTGAGAATATTTGATAGTTTCGGATAGCTTGACCTACTGTTGTCCGTGCAATACATAAATTATTCTTGTTAATCCAAGTGCTTTCTAAAACCGTATGTTCACAACGGACAAAAATATTGGTGAACACAATTTCAATTTGGGTATTTTATACTGATGTTACTTACTAGTCCATTGCTTTATGTTCGAAACAATCGCCTGCTCAACTAACACAATGAATGTTGTTGAACTATCAAAAAGAAAGCCATTGATATTGTTACACTATTACCCCGCAGGTTTGGTGATTGCGATATTAAGAGCGTACCGTATCTTCTGCTCTTAAGTTTATCTAAGGTTATAGGAATTATTTTCTTACAAAATAACGTTATCTCAATACGAAGGTACCTACCAAATTGTTTATTATTTACTTCGTCGGTATTTTTTTCGAAATCAAATAGATTTAATCGTTAGAGAGACCTGTTAACCTCATTATCTGTATGGATATATGTACCTAAGTAATAAATAACATATCCCGGAATCAACGCTCAATAGTAATATCTTAAAATCATAATACAAGCACGGCAATTTTATTATTATGAGAAAAACATTGTTTTTTTGTACAGACGATAGCACACCAAGCCACTTTTTTAGATCTTCAACTTAATGGATAAATTAAGGCGCAAGGTTGACTGGGAATACTGGGCCATTTTGGCGCAGCCGCGGTGGGTACACTTTATTGCTATCTTTACATCGAAGTTTTTACTTATTTGAATTTTATTTGTTGCTACCTGATGTGTTCATTTTAGATGTATTGTGTATCTTTAAGTCTGTGCTGAATAAATGTATTTTCTTTCTTTCGGATAGCTTGACCTAATGTCGTCGGTACAAAAAAAAACAATGTTTTCCTCATAATAATAAAATTTCCATTTATACTGTACCAACTAACACGGTAAATGAAAAAACTAACAGTACTGACATCTGTTAGTAATAAATGATTCGTGCTCACTTCTTTAGGCGGTAAACATTTTTTACATGACACAATTCGACAACCACAAAAAGTACACTTATTTTTCGGTTTAATACATAGCCTAGGCCAGGGGTCGGCAAGTAGTTTTAAGTAGGGTCCGGATATTGCTCGAAAATTTTTAAAAGGTCCAGGAAAAAAAACAACTGATAATAATAATTAAGTAGGTACAGCTATTTATTACCTAAAATTTGTGTGAAAAATTGCATCGGTGGTCTTTAGCCAGGTTTTTAAAGTTTGGTTCTCGTGAAGAACAGCTAATTCGAAGAGTGCCTTCTAAGTGAGCGTCTGTTAATCTCGAACGATATCTGTTTTTCAAAAAATAAATTTTTGAAAAAGATGTTTCGCATATGTATGTCGAGCCAAACATAGTGGCCAAATTGATAGCAAGTTTTTTGCAATTTTGATATTTTTCTGGGACATGTTTGACCCAAAATTCTTCAGTTGACACCTTTTTATATATTTGCAAAGACACATCTTCTTGCAGATCGATTAATTCTATTTCAAGTGATAGCTTTGGCAGATTAAATAACTTTGGCAGCCACATCTGTCCATTCGGCTGCTGTATCAACTTAAAAGGGTGACTTAAGAAACAGAGATAGCTTGGCCATCTCTGCAAAGTCTTGGAATCTTGTGGCAAATTACACAGAAATAAAAGATTGGTTCAAAAATATTGCGTATTTATTTATACTTGACATACTTGACATACCTACAAATACCTACATTACAATATTTGGCGGTCCGAGGTTCAACCTTTCGCGGTCCGCAAACGGACCGCGGTCCGTCTGTTGCTGACCGTTGGCCTAGGCCATTCTACAAAGTAATAAACTATAGCTGTACAATAGATAAAGCTAAAGTTTCATTACCTACTGTGTATCTGTTGTACCAGTTTCTCTGGGGATAAAAGTCTATAGTCGATAGTCTGGGACAACAGAGAAAACTTGATTTGAAGAAAATCGTTTTACAATTGATTAGTTCTACTATTGAGGAAGGCTTATTTATCAGTATTAAATTGGTATACTGAGGGCCCAAAAGTTATTTTTTAGAAGATAAATATACATAGGTATATATCAAATAATAGATCAGCAAAAACCTTCAAAATCATTTGGATTGAGATTAATAAATAGTGTTTTGTAAAAGGATGTCATACATCCAACATCTACTAAGTATTTTAAGTGTAAGGTCGTTAAAGTAGGTCGATCTATGATTTTCTTCCCTTTTATGCAAAAAATAATTAGTAAACCCAACAACACAACGAACGATACTGCGCCAGAGGGAGATTGATCTGGAGAACCTCCACGACCAAGCTCATGACACAACATCTATCAAATCGTACCCGGCACACATTGCAACACAACTGCTCAGACCCGTCCTCCGTAAAAAAAATTCAAATGATGGATAAAATTTTAGGAAAACAGATTCGTGAATTCTCTTACCCCTAGGTGACTTGTAAAAAACAAAGCTGATGTTAATAAATAGGGTATGTAATTAACCAAAATGTCTTTTTCTAAACACGATTACCTATGTAGAAACGTTGAGATCGTTTGCTTTGAAGTTAAATTATTCATTTTATTTCAACCATTTGCATTAGACTATTTAATGGAGTAGGCATCTCGCAAAATGAGCGGTGTGAATATTATCATAACAAGTAAATTACGTACCCAGTAGAATGAGAAGCTGCGCCATGTTGTTAGTCCGAGTCGTCGCTCTACACTGATCTCTGCAGCTACCTTCAAGTTCATATAAGGTAGTCTATCCCAAATAGATATTAATTCAAGTTAAAAAATCCCAACTTTATTTCAATACACGTGAAGTTGATTTTAGAGTGACAGTAAGTTACAAACACTCGAGTTGTGGCGTAAACTTAATTTTATTATTTAGAAGTTAAAGTTATTTTTCACAAACTTGTTTAAATTCTTGCCAAATAAATAGCGATTGCTGATTACATTCAATATCATATGCATCGAGACCAGATTGGTCGTGACTAGTCGTGACGTGACGTATCCACATAACCGTCGGCAACATTTTTCTATTATTAGATATTGTATGAGGGTGTTGTTGGTCTTTGTCAGTCGTTTAAAAGCGTGCTTCAGTCTGTCCACCAGTCTTACGAAGGCATTATATGTTATCAGTAACTGGATTTTAGAAATCATATATCCAGTTGCTCCATATCATATAATTAGTAGCATTCAGATGTATTCGGCTAGAATTGGAGCTCAGTAGGCCTAGTATGAGTTTTCATTACGAAACTCGTTCGATCGCATCGAGCGCGTTTGACTCCGCGATTGGCCCGCTTCAAGGTCGTAAGAACTCTCAACCAATGAGAGCGCCAAACGCGCTCGATACGATCGAACGAGTTTCGTATTGAAAACTCATACTAGGCCTACTGGAGTCTGCCCTTGTCACGGGCAAGTCATATTTTTAGGGCCATCGCACAGGCAAGTGAAGAAACACACTGGTGGGTTCTAGTCAGTAAAAGTCTGACACGCCCTTCCGCTCCGCCTACAGCGGGAGAAGTCATTTGATGATTTCTCATCCCAACAAAGAAAAGGTATCTGTTAAGTTCAACAGTTGCGCGAGTACCCTAATTTTATTGAAGGCTGAAAGACGAGATACATCGGCCGAGAAACTTCATCAATTTGACTTGTGTAATTAACTAAAACACATTGTTTCTTATCATTCCCGTTAGCTATCGGCCGACTGCTATAGGTTGAGGGCCCTAGTCTGCTATACCTATTACAATAGTGTCTGAATAGTCGATCATTGACCTCAAAATGATCGATTTTGACGAATTTTGTAATCTACTTACTAACAAAATTGCGTCATTATGACTTTCCATTTGAGTAGTAGTTTTTAGAAAATCATTTCTATTGTTACGGGCTAGGGGTACTAAATTGGGGTTACGAAGTTTATTGGCAACGAAGGTACAGTCGATCGTAGGCAATGACAAGTAGAATGATACTGACGTTTCACCGAAGTCTTCACTTACGTCCACGAAGTCCGTATTGTAAACACACAATAACACTACAGGATGTTACTACACGTAGTACTCGAAAGTTCTCTTTATAGTTGTCGCAGTAGGTATTCTCAAAGATCGCTTCTTAACTGTCGCTTGTTCTCGTATCGCTACTCGAATGCAGGCTGCCTGCGGGCTGGCGTTACGGCGCATTATAAAGGGTGTCTCTGACATCGACGCACAAACGAGTACCATGGATCCAGTACATGATTCTGTACCCCCCACAGGTGGAAATTATCGTCGGTTTTTCTTGATTAAAAAAAAAATATATGCAGTTTTTTTTTCCCTTTAAACCGTTCATAATTGCTATACTTTTATAACCCAGTAAGATTTTAAAGTAAAAAATAATTAATTCGCTAATTATACAAAACAGCGCAATGTGAACAACACTCGAAAAACTATCCTATCAGCTGATTTAATAGAGTTCACATCAGGGATCAACGTCATACCCACAAACACGCGCTGCGGCACGCTTGTAACGTTCAAAGGCCGAGCAGACACATTTTTTTTAAACACTGTTATTTCTGTAACCGCTCATTAACGATATAACTGACTATCATAATTTTATTAATGTCATGCGGCGTAGCCTTTTCGCGAAGTTTGCGTTACGATGTCAGATACACCTGTATAGGGCAGCTGATCGAACATTCCAGATTCGTCTAGTCGAATAATAGCGCATAGTTTCGAGAACGTTCAGCAAGTACCTACAGGTATTTCGCGGAAACGAGTTTCTAGAAATTTCGATGTCACTTCCTTGACAAAATTGATGAAACCTGTACCATTCGATAGGCCGCCCTTGGTCTAGCAATGCGTTTTTATATTGCACCTACACAATGGATAGGTCTCGAGTTATAGTGCTTAAAAGTTACGCACCTCTTGTCACGCGATATTGAACCTTATGCCATCTACATAAGGTGTATTCGTAACACTATTAACGGGTTTTATAAAAATGACAATACGGTAAAGTCATTTTATGAACACCCTTACGTTGTTAACACCACTACGATCCGGACGAAGCGTTTCACCTCCTCCTTTATACCGCGTACCTACATCGAGGGACTGGAACAATTTGCTAGCGACGGTGTTTCCTTCGGACTACAATTTAAGTGTCTTACAAGGCTAGAGTTCTTAATAAACTAGTGCGCTTTACCATCAACGATTGCACCACTGCTTCCCATCAGGCGGGATTTATTCTAGTTTACAAAAATAGTCATAAAAAAAAATCCGCAGCCAGACTAAAAAAAACAGTATTTTTAAAATAAATATTGACTGTATAATTAGTTGTCTAGATGAGGTATATATTGCACTATACTATTTTGTATTGCAGCAGGGGCAGCTGCCAAAATGGATCTTCCCTTATATCCACGAAGTACGTGTCGTATACACACAACAACACCACAGAAGTTACTTCAAGCTACACTTGAAGTGCTCATTGCAATTGTAGCTGTAGATGTTTTCAAAGATAGCTTCTTCTTTATCGCTTGTTTTGCTTCGATAGTCAAATGCAGACTGACTTATCCGCGCTCCTGGACTTTTCTGCGACCCCGAGATGGGGGCGCGAGGAGACTGTTTGGGGGCTCCTTTATGGCCCCATGACCGTGGTTTTTTTCTCAAGTGCGACCAGGCCCCTGCCATGTGGGATCTCTATTTGCCTAGAGAAGGCCCAGCAAGAGTCGATCAAGCAACAGAGCGTCGGTTTTGTTTGGCGCTCCGCTACAGTGGGTGGTGGTGAGTGACGAGCGGTTTGTGGGTGTGTTCTCCGCTCGCGTGGAATACTGTGTGTGTGCCTGCGTGTGGAGTTGCGCATGTGTGTATGTCGCGCGCACAGCGCCTATATTAACTTAGTCCGCAATGCGCGCGACGGTGTCGTGTTGCGTATGTAAAGTTAACATTTATGTCTGAGTAGGCCGCGTGTGAACGTGTGTGCAGCGTACCTGCGCGTTAAGTCCGGTGGCGGTGCGACGTCTGCGACGAGGTCGCGCGAGAATCGCTTCTTGTCCGGTGGCCTCGCGTGCCAGGGCGCAATTTCTTTGATGTGATGGAGGTCGGAGGTGCTGGCACGTGAGAACATCCCCTTCGCCAGACAGATGGTAAAGTCGTCGATGGTCTCGACACGCAGGTCCCTGTGGATAACTGAGTTCCTCATGTAACTAGGTACCTTAACGATCTGACGCAGCGTGATGTTCTGCTGCGTCCGGAAGTTCTGCCTGTGGGCCTCGGCCGTGAGGGCGAGGCCAAGCCGGGGCAGCGTATGTGAGCTGCGGTCGCATCTAGGTCTTGTATATCCCCAGCTTGACTCGCATGGAGAGGCGTGACGAGAACACCGGGCGTAATAGATTGCGTGTTACCTTTACTCGCGCGACGCTGTCGCAGACGTGCGGGCCCATGGTGAGCTAACTGTCGGGTGTGACTCGGCGGTAAGTACTTGGAGGTCCTAGTCTACCCGATCTCGGTCCCCATGAGCTGAAGGTTCGGTGGATGCAGTCGGCCTCGTGCCGTGACGATTATAGCCTGCGTCTTACCTGCGTTAACCGACAGTCCCCACTTGCTGAGCCATTTGGGGAGGTCGTCCAGTGCCTGCTGCATTTTGATGGCCGCGTGGTCGGCCGACAGCGACGTGGTGATGTACGCGGCGTCATCAACGTGCAGCGCGAGTGTCGTAGCGTGCGTGGCGGGTATGTCGTCAGTGTATACGAAGTATAACGCAGGTGATACGCAGCTTCCCTGTGGCACGCCCGCTCTGATGGGGCGTGCGCTGGACGACACGTTCTCCACCGAAACCTTGAAATTCCTGTCCTGGAGGAAAGAGGATACCACCTGTATCAAGCGACATGGCGTAGTGGTCTTGGTCAGCTTGTAAATGAGACCGGCGTGCCTTTTCCATGTCGAGGAATACTGCAGCGGTGTACTCCCTCTTGTTCACGGCCGCTGTGAGTATGTGCAGTACCCTCGACAGCTGGAGCGTCGTGCTGTGTTCGGCCCGGAAACCAAATTATTCGGGGGCGGCGTCGTGTGCCGGTTTGCGGAATCAGGTGGCGCAGCAGGAGCGCCTCGAACACCTTGGAGGTGGTGGAGAGGAGCGTGATAGGCCGGTAGCTGCGCGATCTGACAGGTGAGGCCTTTGTGCACGACGATGTCCAGTACATCGGGTACGTGTGCTCTGTTCTCCGGATAGTGGATCGGTGTCTCCGGTCCAGACACGTCGTACCCTCTGGCCTCCGCGTCGTCGGCCCCCCGGGTTAATGGAGGTGCTGTTCCATGCCGGATGCTACAATTGAGGTCACCGGCGATGATGGTGGGGTGCGGAAACGCTAGCAACGTGTGTATGTCGTTGGTCATAAGTTTCTTGCTCAGTGGCTTGTAGGCCGCGTATATACACGTGCCTGCCGGCGACTCATAGCTGCACACCCAGCGCAGAGATGCGCTGGGTGTTGGGGGCGGTAGGTCCTGGTGGACGACTCTTCGTTTCACCAGCACCACCAGGCCTTGGGTATGTCGGCTATTGGTGTCATTGGGTTGCCCATCCTTCTTATAGACCTAGTATCCCGGGAACCTGACAGTATCCGCTGGTCCCAGGAACGTTGATGAGCGCCACGTCGATGTCTTGCTTCTGCAAGAGAGGACGGAGGATCGCGACCTTCTCCCTCAGGGAGAAAAATGCAGTATACTCACCGGCTTAGCCATTTCTATTTAGCATAATCAATTCTGTTATGCCGGTGAGAATAACTGGCATCGGGTCCTGACCTCTGCTGAGCGCCAGAAGGATGTCCTGCAGGACCCGGAGAGCGGCCTCTATTATTGTGGACCCGGGGTTACTGTTGTTGATACTTACCCCGGGTGCGCCCGCCGACAAGGAATGTGCTCTCTGCGACCGCTGGGAGTCGAGATATTTGCATTTTGCGCGATTTGTTTCGTCTCTGCTCGGCCCCCAGGCGCTATTGAGTCGTGAGTCATCATAAGGAAATCAGGTGGTTTCCTTCGCCGACGCAGACCTGTTGCGCGCTGACTTATCCGCTGAGTCACGCCGCTTTATATATGCAAGCACATCGAACGTTCGAGATCAATTATGAAGGAATTATAATAACGCTCGATTCTCCAGTACATTCTTATGTACAACAAGCAAATAGTTATAGGTACCTCACAGGAGACGAAGTTCTAGTCATTTCGATGTCGACCTTTCGTTGTCAATGTTTATAAAACCTATACCGTTAGATAGGTCAACTTAGGCCTAACAATGAATTTTTAGATCGTACCTCTACAATGCCTAGGTCTCAAGATATAGGGATTAAAAGTTATTTAAGACATATCACGCAATATTGAACCTTATGCCATTGACATAAGGTACTTTCGTAGCACTATTGTTGTCTCTGGCGGAAACCGGTGTCTGCGGTGGCAGTCTTAACTTGCAAGGCCTTAAATGCTTAAAAGGTATTTTTCTTCATCGATCGAGACTATTATGATTGTTTATTAAAATGTGATAAACGTTAGGTTATTTCTTACAAACTTCTAAGTAAGCCCATCTATAGTTTATTAAACCGTGGTTTTCAACAAAAATCTCTTAAATTAGATGATCATTTACATTAAAAATGATTTCTAACAATGTTATTTCACAAGGTATTATAGGTATATATACTTACCCAGTGACCTGAATATCCAAGTATAAATAAATATCCGTCTCATTTACAGAGGGTTCCACTAATCATTATCCTGCCTTAATTCCAATTTGTGGTCGGCCCAATATGTCCATTTCTACCATATTTCTCTATTAGACTACATCTCCGTAGTCACCCCAGAGGGTTCCATTAATAGATAAGGGACAGAATACAGGTTATTTTTGTTAGTTCAATGCTACCTTTGAACATTGATTCAACATTTCGGCAGCTGATGCGCCTCCTTCAAATATTGTTCTAACTGCAGATTACACGCATAGAATACTAAGAAGTTTGTACATTTGTGTGTGTTGGGAAAAAGTAGTATATAAACTGTAATATTGTGTAAATAAATCTGATTAGAATTAATTCTTCTCATTACCCCTCACTCTGGCCAAGACCTTTAGCCATCTCTGATCAGTTCTGTGGGTCTGCTGAACTGGCAGTGAGTTTACTCTTCACCCTACCCACTATCCGTCTGTTACCTTAGGTCTCTTGGTGCAGACTCCCGCACTTATTTATATACTTATTTATTACAAACTATATGGTAGTTCAGGGCTTATAGGACTTAGGGTCGTAGGGACTGTAGGGTATAGGTCTTAGTTTAGGTTCTATTAATTTGCCATATAAGCGCATGTACTACCGCTATTAGGGGTGGTCCTACATTTTGGCCTTTCGAGCATTGAGTATTGTACCACGCGGAACTTTTACCCCCGTAGGGATTATAGGAGATAGACTGACACTTCAGAGAGCTGAGGGCTGGGATACTCAACATAACACTAGTCCGTCGGTAATTTGAAAAATTTTGTACTTGAGTATTCTGTCAGAAAGCCTTTCGTTGCGGATCGGTCACTGGCCTCTCACAAGCGGGTCTCTCCACTTGTTTGAGAAGTTACACAAGATAACGAGGGTGCAGATAAAATTACACGTTTTAACTATTAGACTACTGTACTTAGGACTGTTTGGAGAAGAAGAATGAAGCACACTATGGAGAGACAGGAAATAATGAAAAGCCAAGATCAGAAGGATAGTAACAAACTTAAAGAAGGACTCAGCTACAAGGAAAGCCCAAAAATACCTACATCAATGACAGAAAACGGACAATAGATGAAATTTCCAGCGAGTTCAAGGAAACCATACACGACTACAGGAACAAGAGGTATAATCATCTCAAAAATACATAACTATTAACTACATACTTTAGTACTTTAAAGAAATACTACGACGAGGGAATCGATTACCTTAAAAAATCCGAAGGAAGGTTCCAACTCGTATAAAGTATTTATGAACCCAGATATAAAGATGAAGATGAAAACCAGGACGTCGTCAGTAGCCCAAAACTATTTATTCAATTATTCCAATTGTCACAGATATCAATGAAAATATCTAAGGCTAACTTACCGGAAACAAGCCGATTTGGCGCTTACAGACACTATAGCAAACTTTGCAAAAACAGTGGACTGAATTCGAAGATTCACATCGAACTAGTAGAAAGTACATTGGAAATAGCTACTTCAAGGATAATTATTACGAAAATACTCAGTGATTGAGAAATGAGTTATTAGAAGAAAAAATCTTCCGAAACTCTGATGAAAAATTTATCTCACCAAAATCTACAGGGAAATATTCCGATTTTGGCGAGGAACTACGACTCATGGAATACATTTCAAGATTTATTTACAAAAATTATTCATGTAGATAAATCAATTTCTACAACAGAAAAAATGCAATATCTCAAAACACACGTAAAAGGTGATGCAGCAAGATTAATACGTCACTTCACAATTAGTGAGAGGAATTATGAAACGGCTTGGAAATTGCTTACGTCTATACGAAGACGAACGCATAATTACAACTAAATTTATTGACTAATTATTAGATTTACCTAAAATGAAAAAAGCAAACGCAGCACAAGTAAGGGATATACATGACAGTTGACACCGTAAATGAATGTCTTGAGCCTTTAAAAAACCAACGTATCAATACATCGTCATGGGGCTCTCTGTTGATAAGAATAATCAGTAGAAAATGGGACGAAGATACAAATTTGAAGTACGAAGATCAAGTACAAAACAGAAATAAAATAGTTTTTTACGAGATGATGACATTAATGGAAAATCAATATAAGTGTCTCAATTCTTTTGATGGGTCATCGCTATGGACTAGCAACCACCAATCAAATAATAAACTAAAACCAAACTCTGTCAAGCTGTGGAAAAACACAAAAACATTGCAACAACAAGCTTATCAGTAACAAATTCTGATGAGAAAAATACTATCTTGTTAGCTACTGCCTTAATAAGAACTACCACCCTCTTACGATGGAATGCCGCAGTTGTTAAGAGTGTCGTGATCAAGTGTCCGAAGGATCATTTTGCACGGAAAAAGTAGCACAAATGTTATCTTATCCACGACGGAAAATTAAAGCCGAAATAAAAGGTACTGCAGATGAAACAACAAAAACGAAATTATACAATTGACATAACCTTGTAATACCCTAGCGATTACAAGTTACCAGTAACGCTTATTGTATTCCCAAAACTAACGAGTGCATTAGCGAAGAAAGATTTACGACAGCTCGAAGAAAAAAGCTTGGGTAATACACTTATAGCAGATCCAACTCATCCAACGTATTATAAAAAGGGATCAATAGACATAATATTAGGTGCCCAAGAATACAGTAAAATAATACTACAGGGTTTCCGAAATCTTTGTGACGAGATAATTGCTCAAAACACAGAGCTTGGGTGGATGTTATCCGAATTTTACCCAAGTAATACAAATAATGAAGTCAAACGGTAGCTCGCACAAAAGTTGAACGACAACTTAACAAAATTTTGGGAATTAGAAGAAATTTCACAAAAGAATAAACCCTGCCACTGTACGAGCCTTACAATTAGAACGACAGTTCTTAAAAAATGACATCCTACGACAACAATACATTGGATATATGACCGAATACTTAAATATAGGCCACATGAGACAAGTGGAAAAAAGAAACTACAACTTAAGACAACACTACATACCTCATCAGGCTGTAATTAAGGAAGATTCACTTACTACCAAAACTACGTGTAGTATTTGACGTAAGTAGCAAAAGTAGCACGAAAATGAGCCTTAATGACAATATGTAATATGTTTAAAGATCCACGTTTACAACAAGACTTATCTACACTAATATATAAAGCTGAAGAGTGTCTTTGTTTGTTTGAACGCGCTAATCTCAGGAACATGATCCGATTAGAAAAAATCTTTTTGCGATGGATAGCCCATTAATCTAGGAAAGTTTTAGGCTGTATGACATCACGCTGCGACTAATAGGAGCGGGTGAAACAGCGTGGCGCAGCTAGTCTACTATACTTTTACGATTGTGGAAGCATAAGGTGGCTTTTATGGCAGATATCATGAAAATGTACCGTTTTATAAAAATCAGTGAATTAGACTTTCCATATCAAAGAATATTATGGAGGTTCTCACCTAAAATGTTATAAACTAGCGACCAGCCCCGGCTTTGCACGGGTGCAATGCTGATAAAAAACATAGCGGCCTGGCCGGTTGGTACCGCCGCAAACGCGACGCCCCACAATTATTATATCTGTAATATCTTGGAAAATATTCATTTAAATCATATGCTGTAAAGGGCGATATAGAACTACATTAAATCACTAGGTATTTAAGGTATTAAATAGTATTGGTTAAAATCAAAAAAATAATAAAAGGCAAAAAAATAATAATAATGGGGGATATCCATAAGAGATAGACATATATGTACATCCCGGACTTTTTTGTAGACCTTTTCAATGTGTACACTACTTAGTACATTATTTTGATAAATCTCGTAGGGTTCTGTCTGCGTTTCAGTGCAAAAGGGGAAAAATTAAATTATTTACGAAATCACATTAGAAACTTCAATAATAATGAGTAGTATTTCTCCACAATTTAATGGATGCTATTATACATATAAACCTTCCTCTTTAATCAATCTACCTGTTAAAAAAAAACCGCATCGTAGTTGCGCTACAACCGTTGGTAGCTTTTAAGATTTAATCATACAAAGGGACAGGGAAAGAGAAAGCGACTTTGTTTTATACTATATAGTGATGCGAAAGTTTGTGAGGATGTGTTTGCTGGATAGCAGGATGTTACTCTTTTTATTCCCACGGGATGGAAACTTATGCGAGTGAAACCTGAAACTAAAACCTTACCTACAAGATAGTGTTCAACGCTGAGGAGCTGAAAATTGTGAACAAGCAGTTCACCAGCGACGATGGCAGACTTGAGCTGACAGACTTCGACTTGCTCTGCGAGGACGGCTCCGTGCGCGTTCATCGTGCCGTGCTGGTGACCGCCAACCCCGTGCTGCGCTGCATGTTGGCCGGCGAGTGGCGCGAGACCGCCGAGGGACAAATGGACATCACCGGCATCTCCAAGTCTACTCTCGAGAAATTCGTCAAAAACACAAAAACGACTTCGCACAGCAATACAATGCGATGACGGAACGCAAAAATTTCATCACATACGACATCGTACGACAAGACGCTAACCATTAGTTCAGTTTCTAGTGAGATATGGACTGCACTACACGGGTCCTACTTTTGCTAGCGTTAAGAAGCATCATGAAAAAGAAACAGAAAAGAAAGTACTGGGTGCATCCATTTCTATCAATTTATGAATAAAGATGTAAATCGCGTCGCCGCATTGTAGATTTGTACATTGCGTCAGCGCTTCGGAAATTTCCACGATGCGATGTGCGGCGTCGTAGATTTTTACGTTGCGATGCCGCATCGCAGTGTTGTGGCCTCGCCCTATGTTTGGCGAGAGTTCACAATGCGAGCATATTATTACGTTCTGAATATTTCCGCTAATGTTTACTTTGACAGTCTTATGCTCGACAATTCCATTATTTGAATTCCACTTCTTAATTTGTAATATACCTAAGAATCCTAATTTAGTAGATTAATTGTCAATGCAAAATTATGCAGCAAGTAGGTACCATAATTTAAAGCAGATAAATGTATTGTTCTGGAAAATACAAAATGATTATTTACCGCTGTAACAAGCGGCAATTGAAATACACACATCAAAAGTGTCTAGGGATCAAGCATTTTTATGCGGATTTCTTGAGATTGAGATGTGGCTTTGTAATAAATTTATGATTTTATAAATTTATATGGATCCTTTTTGGTGCATTTCATAATTTGAATCAGGAACTGTGAATCAAATTCGAGTTGTGGGACCTGTGTAAACTCGCTTCACCGTCACCCGGCAAGCGTCATACAACCGGGCGCGCCGAGCGCGCGGCCCTCACTGAGCATGGTATAGCGCGGCACCTTAAACTAAAGAATGCGGCGCGCACTACACGACTCACTCGCAGCGAAACTGACCGGAGACTGTTGACCGCACGGGGGCGCCTCACGAATTTATAGTCGGCGCACAGTGAACACCAGGAGACCAAAACCTCACAACCGATTGGCTGATCCATCTTGAGATTGTCTTCAATCGCCACTACGTAGACTATGTATTTTGTAAATAACAATAGCTAAGACTTAGACAATAAACACAGTTCCATTAGAATCTCCATCGTGTGTTTTCATCTTACCTACAAGTTCCGAACAAATCGTGGGAAGTACCCCACAACTGGTGACCCCGAATTTTAAACAAGTTGATCATGCAATTGACCATGTCGGAGGAACAACAAGGGAAGATCCAGTCCGAATCGACTCACGACGTGTTTGCAGTGTCCGTGCAGTCGAGATTATTACCCTTTTGGAGAGAAATACCCCGTGCCTGGTTCATCCAATTCGAAGCTGTAATTGATCCTTTAAAAACCTCAGATGACCAGAAGTTCCGGTACCTGCTGCAACAGCTACAAACAGCCGAACAACAGAACGAGCTAAATAAATATCTACACAACCAGAAACGGAACGATAAAACGCCCATCGAGTGGACACCTCAGGCAGAGTTGGCTTTTGAAAAGTGCCGCCAAAGCATTTTGAAAGCCACACAGCTGATCCACCCGTTACCAGGAAGCCCCCTAGCCTTGATGACAGACGCTTCAGATTACAGCGTTGGTGCTGTTTTGCAGCAGAGAATAGAAGGCCAATGGAAACCTCTCGCTTATTACTCAAAATCGATGAGTACGACTCAGCAACGCTACAGCGTATACGACCGCGAATTGCTAGCGATCTATACAGCTGTCAAGTACTTCAGAAATCTCATCGAAGGAGGTGACGTTACAGTGTATACAGACCACAAGCCTTTAGTGAATGCACTGACACGTCCATCAAGCAGTAGCGACACTCCGCGACGAGAGCGTCAATTACAATTTATCAGCCAGTTTTGTACCAGCATCAAGTACGTGCAAGGCGAAGATAATTCAGTGGCAGACGCATTATCACGCATAGAAGACATACAATGTCCTTCCATCATCGACTACGCAACGTTAGCCAGCGATCAAGATAAAGATCCTATATTGAAACAGCTCAGAAATCAACCAAATCTCAAGTTCACCGACGTCACAATGCCTGGGATGAACCAGCCAATCACGTGTGAGACATCTACCGGCACGCCCCGACCGTACTTACCGACTGCGTATCGTTTTGAGGCATTCAAAGCTCAACACGATTTATGCCATCCCGGCGTGAAATCCACCAGGAAACAGATGTGCTCAAAGTTTTTCTGGCCCAGCATGAATAAAGAAATCAGCACCTGGACCAGAGCATGTATCAGCTGTCAACGAGCGAAGATTCACCGTCATGTCGTAACCCCACTGAGCGAATTCCCACCTTCAGCGCGTTTTGAACACATTCACGTGGACATAGTGGGACCACTGCGATTATCCAATGACCGACGATACTGCGTGACTATTATCGATCGTTGCACACGTTGGCCAGAAGCCGTTCCGGTATCGGATATCACTGCTGAGGAAGTTGCAAAAGCCCTCTATGAAAGCTGGATTGCCAGATTCGGTTGCCCACTCAGAATTTCAACAGATCAAGGACGGCAATTTGAATCATCATTGTTCCGGTCACTAATGAAAAAGTTTGGGATATCACGAATACGGACCACGGCGTATCATCCCCAATCAAATGGTATGATCGAGCGGTGGCACAGAACGCTGAAGGCAGCACTCATGGCGCGAGGTACTATACAGTGGACAGAAGAGCTTCCTACTGTACTGCTAGGATTGCGCACGGCATTGCGAATCAACAACAGCTTAAGCCCAGCAATGATGACGTATGGCACTACACTTCGTTTACCATCGGATTTCATCGTGCCAACAAAGTCAAACATTGATGAAAACGACTACATACGCCGCCTTACAGAAACCATGGCATCGTTAAAAAGTGCGCCTCGATCCAACAACAGTCAAACAGAGCCATTCATACATCACGATCTCACCACGTGCACGCATGTTTTCGTGCGCAACGATACTGTTCGTTCCCCGTTAACACCGCCGTATGAAGGTCCTTATGAAGTCATCGAGCGCTACGATAAGTGTTACAAAATTAAGTTGCCGCTACTCACGTCGGTAGTGTCAATGGATAGGCTGAAGCCAGCCTACATATTCAATGAGTCTGAAGATGTGGATCAACGCACACCTGATCGAGCAAGCCAACCATACATAACAAGGTCTGGAAGAACTGTAAAGCCCGTTGTTCGCTTCGCTTAGGGGGGAGTGGTGTGGGACCTGTGTAAACTCGCTTCACCGTCACCCGGCAAGCGTCATACAACCGGGCGCGCCGAGCGCGCGGCCCTCACTGAGCATGGTATAGCGCGGCACCTTAAACTAAAGAATGCGACGCGCACTACACGACTCACTCGCAGCGAAACTGACCGGAGACTGTTGACCGCACGGGGGCGCCTCACGAATTTATAGTCGGCGCACAGTGAACACCAGGAGACCAAAACCTCACAACCGATTGGCTGATCCATCTTGAGATTGTCTTCAATCGCCACTACGTAGACTATGTATTTTGTAAATAACAATAGCTAAGACTTAGACAATAAACACAGTTCCATTAGAATCTCCATCGTGTGTTTTCATCTTACCTACAAGTTCCGAACAAATCGTGGGAAGTACCCCACAGAGTAAAAGATGAAAATCAGCTGTCAATATTTTCCCTATAAAAACATACAACGCATTGAAGACATTATTAGTGCTACTGTTTCCCTACTACTGATTAAAACCAACGTTATTATGGAGCGGCGACGTCATTTAAGCAGGGAAGAAATGCTCAGAGCCGTGGGAATGATAGAAGCTGGTTCCCGGCAACGTACTGTGGCTTTAGCTCTGAATACAAGTCAGAGTGTTATCAGTCGACTTTGGACACGTTACCGAAGCACTGGTACCGTGGCTGAGCGCCATGGAGGACGGTATCGCTGCACCACACGGAGACAAGACCGATACATTCAAATCTTAACTCGAAGAGCTCCAACAATAACCGCCATGATGTTAGCCGTGAGGCTTCATCACTCTTCAGGGAACTTAATTAGCGACCAAACAGTCAGAAACCGCTTGCATGAAGTGAACCTTCATTCCCGAAGACCGCTACGGGTACCACCTATAGCAATGCACAATCGTAGGATTCGATATCAATGGGCTCTTGAACACAGAAATTGGGCAGAAGAACAATGGCGTTTCGTGTGCTTTTCTGATGAGTCTCGTTTTGGTATGAGACCGGATACAAGACGTATACGACACTGGAGAACCCCTGGAAGCCAACAGCAATCCTGCCAGGAAGTCCATCCTTATAGTGGTGGAACCATCATGGTATGGGCGGGTATTTGGATCGGCGGAAGAACTGAGTTGATTTGGATCAGAGGCAACCTCAACGCTCAAATTTATGCTGAGACGATTGTATCAGACGTCATCGTTCCTCTACAAGTACAAATCGGTCCCTTATTTCAGTTAATGCATGATAATGCACGACCGCACACCGCAAGAGTTGTAAGACAGACTCTCGCCGCAGCTAACATCAATGTCCTGCCCTGGCCTGCTCAGTCGCCAGACTTGAACCCGATTGAGCATGCATGGGATATGCTACAGAGAAGAGCTCTGCCGAATATGGAGGGTATCCAGTCGCAAGAAGACCTTTTTTTGTTGTTGCAACGAACATGGGCGGCCATTCCACAGCGTGATTTGGATGAACTCATTTTGAGTATGCCAAACCGATGTTCTTGTGTTGTTAGTGTTCGCGGTAGAAACACGGATTATTAATTGTTTAAGTTACCCAATAAAATTTTAGAGAAAACTGTTATTTCAGTCTTTTTTTCGAACTTTTGTGTTAGTGGTTCAAATGTCAAATATCCCTTTATTAGGAAAATGGCAAATTTCTTTATTAATGCAAAGGTGACTTGGTTTATCGTTACTGTGACAAACGAAAACACTTTATTTGATGAATCCTTAAAGAAAATTTTAATTAATATCAATCAGGAGAAAAGTTATTGCAAAAATATATGTTGATCCCTAGACACTTTTGATGTGTGTATATCATTTATGAACAGTTGAAACTGTATACGAGTAGCTGTCACGGTACATGAGATACAGACTGGTGACAGACAGGCAGAAAAATAGATAACGGAGTCTTATTAATAGGGCCCGTTTTTATCTTTGGGTACGGAATCCTAAAAGTAATGAAGAAAGTAATGCCAGCCCTGCCCCCTAATCGGGGAACATGTTTTTGTCAAATGAATGCGACTAGTTGGTATCAGTTGGGATCGTTCGGCCCGCCCATTGGTCCGTTCGGTCCAAACCATCCCAACTGACGCAATCATTTGACAAAAATGTTTTCGCCGATTAGGGGGCTGGTCGATGGATCAGGTTAAGCTACTCTTGTCGTCGTTGACCGGTGGATGGGTAACCATCCTTATGTTTTGGTAAAAAATGTATCGAATAGCTGAGTTTTAGGGTTACATACGTGTATTCATAATATTAGTTTCTATGCTTGAACGAAGTATACATAATATCTATAGTCTGCGTGAGTTAATTAAAGTTTGAAGTCTGCAAATATTAAAAAGCACTGAACTAATTTTTATGAAATTGCCAAGTAGGTACCCATCCTGCCATGCAAGGGTTTTAAAGTAACATATTATTTGTTTGTAGATTGAAAATAAAAGATGTTACACGAGAAGAAAACTTACTCAAAATGAAGGTATTTATAGAATCGCAGGGAGTATATAGGAGTCCCGAGTACGTAATCGACTCCGCAGGAGTATTCCAAGTGCAAGTGACTATGACTAAGACGGCGATAAATAACGATATGAACTACTTCGTCGTATACGTGCGGTTTTTCAAGTTTCGCCAGTCTGACGACCTTAACTACATATTTTATTTAAAGAGCGAGGACCTGAACGTCGTGGGCAAGACATTCACCAGCGACAATGACATATGGCATGTGATATATGTAAGATGCGATAGATATATATATCTGAGTACGTTCGACGTGACGGTGGAGATGCACCTGCAGCCGAGTCCAAGCACATTCGCGAGTCTGCACGATGACACTGAGCTGACGGACTTCGAGCTGCGCTGCGAGGACGGCTCCGTGCGCGTTCACCGCCTCGTGCTGGCGATCGCCAGCCCAGTGCTGCGCCGCATGCTGGTCGGCGAGTGGCGCGAGACCGCCGAGGGACACGTGCACGTCAGCGGGACCACTAAAGCCACTCTTGAGCATTTCAAGGACTTTCTATACCTAGACGTGCTGCCCAAGTCGGACGTGGAACAGATGCTGCTCTTGTCCATGTATTACATGATGCCGAAGTTGGAGCAGCTCTGCGTGGATAGATTGGTGCACGGCATAAACGCGAGGAAGACGATAGATCTCATTGAGTTCGCTGTCAAGAACAACTCTAAGCGACTGATGCTCGTGGTGCTAGAGCTCGTGCAGAAAAGTGTTGTCTCTGTCACAGAAATCGGCAACCTCCTCAATGAGAAGGAGAACGTGGTGGTCTCTGCTAAAAACGTTGCCCCTTCAATGTATGAAAAACAGGAAAACGAGGAATAAGTGTTTCTAAAAAATTCGAACTTATATAACATTCAATTCTAGCCGATACCAAAAGGATCTGGATTATATTAGCATTGATTATGTTTCAAGAAACAGGATTTTTTTTGAAGTGAAACTTCTTTAGGCACGCTTGACTTGGGGAGTAAACTCGCGAAAGCGTTACGAAAAATATTACAAAAATGATCGGGCAAGGCGAACGGAAAGCAAAGTATAGTCCTATTTCGTCTGTAATACAACGAAGCAGTTGGCACATGTAAATATTGCATGACATGCCGTGTATAAAGTTGTGGGTTCGCATCTCGCCGAAGATAATGTATATTTTTTGGATCTTTTTAAGATTTGTTAACAATTGAGTCGAGTATGAAGTTGTGAGTTCGCATCTCGCCGAAGGCAATATATATTTTTTGGATCTTTTTAAGATTTGTTAACAATTGATTACCTAAGAGCACAAATAATTTATAAATTTCGTTCTGTTCTGGCCTTTATATTGTTTTATATATTTTTGCTGAACATTTCTGATATAATTGAAAGTATAGAAGTTTGAAGATATCGTCACAATACGATAATTGGACACAAAGTACAAATTGCTTTCGAGCAGGCGCGTGCGCTCCTTAGAAGCAGATAAGCATTGCATACCCTAATAATTTTCTAAAAAAATATATAATAATTACATTAAAATAATTTATATACTACAAACTTAAAACTGAAAGACTGTTGATAACACTGCCATCTATTGGGGCTAATGCAAACTACTAACACACATTACAATGCTGTCCGCGCAACTCAACTTCGTCACGACGCTCGCGCCAGTTCGCGTAGCGACATAAGCAGTTACTAATGTGCCTCTTCCATACGCGTCTGTGAATAAAATTATTTGCTTGTGTGCATAATCTTTGCGTACGTGGGCGTGTAATTTCATTCAAATTTTTAGGCCGAACAAGCACAGCTTCTAATAATGCGGCGAATTTAAGAAGTTCACAAATATAGCATGATTGTTGATGAAATATAATATAAAATTTTACGTAATCATCATAGTAACAATATTAATGTATTTTGAAATAATCTTTTTTTCCCGCGAATTAATTCCAACTTTCCCGAAATTCGGTAATTTGTAAAAAGTGACAACACTATTTTGACGGTATTATTATAAGCGATGCGCCAACATGCCGCGTGCCCTGCCTCCCGCCGCCCGCGTCAGGGTTGCATACCGCACATGTATTACGTTAACTCTTTATGCGAAATAATATTAATTTTTTGAAGTGAAACTTCTTTGCGCACGCTTGACTTGCGGAGTAAGCTGGCGAACGCGTGACGTAAGCGTTACGAAAAGTGATCGGGCAAGGCGAACGGAAGTTAAGTGGGGGATATAAGCACAGAGGCGCCCGTGGCGCGAGCTTAGTACTACAAGGTCTACAACGAGTTATTTTTTTTTTTTCAATAAAAATAGAAGATCTATGCAAAAATATTAATTTACCAATGAAACCATGAAATAAATTTAAATATTTATAGAAAATTAATATGTGTATATGTGTATACATGTATATATTGTACACACATATATATATATATATATATATATATATATATATATATATATATATATATACATAATTACATACAGATGGAGCGAAAGAAGTTTCACTTCAGTCGTGTGGTTTAAATTTACAAATTTACAACGACTAAGTTTGGTAACTAGAAAAACGTATTTTTATTCATACCTTATGTTAACTGTTAACGGGACTTATAAGTGGTATTCTGTGTAAATCATATTATGCAGTACTAATTTAAAATAAATGTGCATAACGCGGGCGGTGATGGCAACCCCGACGACGAGGTGGGTAGCGGACTTCGCTGTCACCCTCCGGGGAGTGCGGTCGTTGTGATCACTCAGCGTTTGAGGTATCCAAATACAAACCTTGTTTTATTTTCAATACACACTTATTTGTCGGAGAAGGTCTGATTCGCCCAAGTTAACTGTGCAGCTCGCTGGGATGCGTTAGCATCTTTGTTACAAATATCTAAATACAGTTTTTAAATTACTGTTTCTGTGCAGTGTTTAAAGGAGGTCTTTTTAGCAATCTGTGTTACCTGGCGTCAAACAATAATTCCGTGATGCCTCTGGGGCACTAAGCGCCAGAGACTTGTTGTTTGTCTACAAAACACTGTAATAAAGAACATATAACTGAATGGGAAGTCCGATTCTAATGAATCAAAAGTATTCTACTCGTACCTAGCTACAAACGCTTACATAATTATGAAGTATTTTATTTGGATAGGAATGTACAGGTCTTCCAAAGTGATAATGCGCATAGAAATCTTCGTCACTGTTCGGCAACGGTCGTATTCCCTGAGCGTTCGGAAGAAGATATGTATATCTATATAGAGTGGTGCACTTAACCACGCCAGACAACAGCACGGCGACCCCATTTCTCCCACTAGGTGCACCCGTGTAGATCAGCTTGTAGCCATTCCCAATAAGCCGGGATCAAAATAAGAAATATATCTTCCGTGACGAAGATTTCTATGCGCATTATCACTTTGGGAGACCTGTAAAGGTATTTTTATTACCAGAAAGAGAGAGAGAGGTACCAGAAGCCTATGTTGACATAATTAACGACACAAGCAGGAGCTGCATGTCACGGAGATGAATATGCTGTGGTGGAAGTGTGGAGTTACGCGGAAGGACCGCATCAGGAACTCTCGCATCCGTGGCAGTCTTCATATCCGTGACATAACGGAAAAACTGCAGGAGGGGCGCCTACGTTGTTACGGTCATGTCTTACGAAAACCGGCATGTTACGTGGGTCACAAATGTCTTGGCATGGCGCCTCCGCCGGGCCGGAACAAGCGGGGTAGTCCAAAGAGGTGCTGGCTTGACGTTGTAAGAGATGACATGTGTGCCAACAACACACCACAGGATGCTAAAGATCGCGCGAAATGGAGAAAATTAAGCAGGAAAGCGGACCCCGGGCTCCAACGCGAAAGCCGCGGATGCGACCGGGATAAACGCTAAGATGATGATGATGATGATTGATATACCTACTAATCGATCGCTGATACAGCAAATTTACATTAGGGATTCAAACCATAATTTGGTCATTCCATGTTCTAGCATCGAACTGGTTTCACCTAGGATAGTTAATTGTTATAATAAGTAATCCTTTCAAAAATAGATCGCCGACTATTCGACGTAATCAACCTGTTAAATACGGATCCCTAACCAATATCGACGACTCATCAAATCGGATAATAATATTGAAATGTGAAGCCGATCTGCACAGCCAATACATGATACAATACATGATACAGCCAATCTGCACGCGTGCGATGACGTCAGTTCGAGTATAGATCGCCAATAGGGATGTATCCTGGGTGAAGAAAAAATGATTCTTTTTAGTCCTTCATTCTGATTATAGAAAAATATTGGATACGTATACTTTGTTTTATCAAATCAATAAAATTTAACAAATATAAAGGGCATCAAAGTTCAGGATTGGTGGCTGGTCACGTCACTCCTCGCTAAAAAGTGTAGCATGCAGTGACGTCACACGAATTTTCAACTCACTGTGTCGTCTTCATTTTTGAAGAAAGAAAAAATACGTGTCTAGTATTTTTTGGAAATCTGACTGACGGACTAATTAATTTTTTTAGTCAACTACCGTATTGTTCAATTCATCAATGAACTTATTGTAATACTAGAGTACACGTTCTTTCAAGAATAGATCGCCGATTATTCGACATAATCAATGTTATTGATATACTAATCGATCGCCGATAAAGCAAATTAACTTTAGGGATTCAAACCATAATTTGGTCATTCCATGTTCTAGCATCGAACTGGTTTCACCTAGGATAGTTAATTGTAATTATAAGTAATTTCTTGTTCTAGCACCGTACTTGTTTCACCTAGGATAGTTAATTATAGTTTCTTTTTATTTAATTAAATTAATTATAAGCAACTTGCAACCACCTTATAGTCAGTTACCACCGGATTGACTCATCGCAGCACTTTCATGAGACTTGGATATGTTGCGCATGAGGTCTTGATTGGAATAAAACAAATTGGGATTTAGTCTTCTCAAGAATTTTAATGGATACTAGGCGTACACGTGTCTGACACTATGCTTTAGTTAGCAGTTCATAAGATGGTTTAGGTTAACACTTACAATGGGTATGTTACATTACCCTTACTTGGTGGTGGGCCATAACATCGGCTGCCGGCAGTAGTAACCACCCATCAGACAAAGTCTTGCCGCTGAGTGATTCGTCGTGTTCCGGCATGATGTCTGGTGAAGCCGTACGGAGGACGGGTCTGAGCAATTGTGTTGCGATATGTGCCGGGTACGATGCACCAAATGTTTTTGTGTCGGGAGTTTAGTCGTGGAGGGTCTCCAGATCTGTCTCCCTCTGGCGCAGCATCGTTGGTCGTGCTCTTGGGTTTAACATTGCATCACCTCGCTCAACTGCCGCCTTCCTTCCTATTCACTAAGTGTTTCTTAAGTGAATAGGCTTAAGTAACTAGCGCGCTTTACCATCAACGATTGCATGTCTGCTTACCATAAGGCGGGATTGGAGTTAAGCACTGTGTGATCCTTATATATTTTACATGTACCTGTATTCACAGCCAGTAGATTCACCTCAACATTGCATACTATCAATAGGCCTATACGCAGCCGTATAGCATCCTTGAGGAGACTTTATATTAAGATCCTTAATTACTAAAATTAACTATTGGAGTAGTTAATTGAACCCTGTTAACAAGAAAAGTCATAGTCAGAGTCACCGAAATAGCTGAGAGGATTAGTCAGCTGAAGTAGCAATGGGCTGGTCACATATGCCGCAGGGCCGACAACCGTTGAGGTAAACGAGTCCTCGAGTGGAGACCGTGTCTCGGCAATCGTAGCGTACGGACGCCCTTGGGCGAGATGGGGCGACGACATCGAAAAGGTGGCTGGTAGTGGCTGGCGGAGAACTGCTCAAAATCAAGTTTGTTGGCGTGCCAAGGAAGAGGCCTAAGTCCAGCAGTGGATGAGTACCTAGAGGCTGACAATGATGAACAAGAAAATATCATATGTGATTTTCCTGATGTACATGTTTCAAACCATATGACGCTAAGACTTAAATCGACATTATACGTACACATCGTGGTCCAATAGGGATGTATCCAAGGTATTAAAATGAAAAAAATAATTAGTCCGTCTTATAGATAATAAAAAAATCAAGACCCGTATTTTTTATTTTGTCTAAATTAGCAAAAACTACTGAGATATAACTTATTAAAGTTACGGTGTGGGGGTTAATTACGTCACGCCGTGGTATATTTTGTACCACGGCGTAACGTCATGCGACATTTCAAATCATGCCCCCTTATTCATAAACGCTGCTTAAAGTTAACTAGTGATTGGTGATTTTTTAAACATACATTTTAGACCCTTGCACGTCACTTAACTTTAATAATCGATTATGAATAAACCCCTTAAACACTGTGGTGTTTATCCATAAAGGATGATTTAAGTTAAGTGACGTTAAAAGGTCAAAAATGTTTGGTTAAAGAATCGCTAATCACTAGTTAAGTTGAAGCAGTTTTTATGAATAAGGGGGAATATATCTTCCTAAGTATATGAATGAAAGAAAAAATAAAAAGTACGTATTCAGTATTTTTTATAAATCTATCTGATAGACATTAAATTATTTTTTAGAATACAACCCAATATCAAACACTGGTTTTCATTTTTGCTCAGATTTCTTTCCTCTCACGCGACTTTTAATATATTTTAATTATTCATTCGATCAGAGTTTATTAAAAAAAACTTTTTTCCAAAAATAGACTACAATCTCAGCTTTTCTTCAAAGTTTAAAACTTTAAACGTCATGTCTAACGACTACAGACTATTATATTTTTCACAATACACACCAATTACACGTCAAAAAGAAACTCTTTTGTTTTTTATTATTACATTATATTATGCATCCAATACACATTTCTTCTAACAATTATTATTCCCTTAAAGAAATCGATTAGTAAGCAACGCCATCTATACGAACCTACTTGGCATCGCTATTGATTGATGGCACCCGCTAGATGTCACCAGTTATCTCGTTTACAAGTATTTCTGATTTTTATTTTATACGTTCCAACCTCTGGTTTTTCTTCGAACCTTTCGGCTACAGTAAACGGAATGCGTACCTAAATACGACAGACAAAAGAAAGTTGACAGGGCAAAATTACACTTGCGCACTAAGTGTGGGTCGTAACGCCTTTTTCAAGAAACGTAATGTAACCGGTTTCTTGATCGGCGTAACCTGTTACAAAACAAGTTATTTTTGTAGCTAGTTATTTAATTCGGCTACTGGGATTGTTAAATAAAACCACCAACTATACAGTTACACACGAAACGGAACTAGACGTGGTCCTTATTTCACGTAACTACTTACAATAACCAGCAACGCGCGCCGCCGGTGTGATGCACGATACGGCTACCCGCTACGGCATAACGTGTGTATGAAATAACGCATTTACAAAAATAACTACTTTTTAATTTTGACTCGTAACCAGTTATTCAGTTACACATCGAGTCGCTGGTTATTGTAACCAGTTACGTGAAATAAAAACCACGTCTATTGCGCACACACATCTGTTTTGTGTACGCAAGTGTAGACGTGCGTACAAACAAGCCGTACATAATCAATATAAGCCGACTTGCAATAAACAAGGTCAGTCAAAACTGTAAATACGTTTAGTCATGTATATAAGAAACTTTAGAATTTTTTATTATTTTGCCCTGTCAACTTTCTTTTGTTATGTTGTCTGTCGTATTTAGGTACGTTTATTTTCATCTGGTTAAAATGCTGCCGATCCCTTGTTCGAAAACTAAACTGTTCAGTGGATCTTTTTCATTACGAAAAGGACAGAGGAAAAAAATTTGTTTGGTCCTGTCAAATTAGTCAGTGTCTGAAATAAATTGACGTATTTTTAGTCCCTATGTTTTCAATATGGCTGAACTTATCAGATTAAGATACTCCGTAAATGGTAGACTATCTTTTGTCCTTCACTTAGTGCAATAGAAAGAAATAGATTGAAGAAGGCTTGACGCAGTGGACGCACGGAACAAATATTTGTATGACCAAGTAGTTGTTCCGGGTCTGGCTGTTTGTGTACGTGAGTTTATATATTATCCCTCTTATTCATAAACTCTTATTTCTTTTCATTCTTATTAAAGTTAACTAGTGATTAGCGATTCTTTAACCATAAATTTTTGACCTTTTAACGTCACTTAACTTAAATCGTCGTTTATAAACATCACAGTGACGGACAGAATCATAGTGATTAGGGGTATCCGTGGATCGTCTGAAACCTGCATTTATCCCGGACTGTACACAGGACGACAACGTGCATGACAACACTTCGGTGACGTCACTACTACGTCGATACTCAGCGTGGATCAGCAGAAATGAGCGCGCGCCGATATGTTACGCCGATCCGGCCGTGAAACCCGACCAGTTTTGCGATTTGCTTTCTAAGCACTACCTGCTATTAATTAGTTAATTTTATGTTTAGGTACATATCAGGCATTTTACACCTGTTCAGTTTATTGTTAACATCTTTTTGCGTCTTAATTTTCTACAGTATGTTAAGAAAACCCTGTCCGACCCATAAGGATAATAAAGGTTAGGTAAACACATGACCAAATCTATATATATAAAAGAAAGTCGTGTTAGTTACATCATTTATAACTGAAGAACGGCTATACCAATTTGGCTGAAAATTGGTAAGGAGGTAGCTAAGAACTGGGAGAAGGACATAGGATACTTTGGATTTCTATGCCGCTCCCCGTCGTTCCTGTGGGAATAAATGAGCTTCTTTGTTTCGACTTCTCCTACACTTTTGTGCTACCCTGGTACCTTCCACGTCCACAAACTATGCACAATAAAACCTCTTTCATGTATTAATTATGGTGATTTGATAATGATGAATGAGTTTTTTTATTGTTTCGATTTCTCCTACACTTTTGTGCTACCCTGGTACCTTACACGTCAAAAATATGCACAATAAACCTTCTTTCATGTATTACGATTATTTGATAATGATGAAAATGAGGTTTATTGTTTCGACTTCTCCTAAACTTTTGTACTACCCTGGTACCTTGCACCTCCACAAAGTTGGAAACACGTGTCCAGTATTTTTAAGTTAATAATATTATGTACAAAATTTTAGAAAGATATAATGAAAAACCACAAAGTTATAAGCTTGCTATTCTACTTGGTTGTCCCAACAAAAATATGGTCAAAGATCCGCGGGCGAGCGAGCGCGGTGCGTTGACTTCTAGGGTCAGCTGTTGCGCGCGCGCAATACTATGATGTATCGTACGTAAGCTGCGTGACGCGCTCGGTGACTACACTGCAACAATTTCTAAATGTGTTTGGGACAAAATATAACATGGTGTAAAAATTATTGGAATCGATTCAGTTGCTTATTCACTATTTATATATCAAGAACGGCTGAACCGATTTAGCTGAATATTGGTGGAAGGTAGCTAAGAACCCGTCCCCGTCGTTCCCGTGTGACGTGACATAAGACATGGTGTAACAAAACGCAATTGACATGGAATAACAATCCAACTCATTCAAAATGTAAGTCAGAAATTCATATATCAAAAATGGTATAACAAAAAGCAAATGACAGCTGAGCATATTTAAAAAAAAGTCTAACCGGTTGAAGCAATCGTTTAAAGCAAAGAATATAAATACTCTCTGCTGGTTTAAAGTTTCTAACGAGTGTGCTTATGACCACACGACTGAAGTGAAACTTCTTTCGCACCATCTGTATGTATATTTAAATATATGTGTGTGTACAATATATACATGTATACACATATACATATATTAATTTTCTATAAATATTTACATTTATTTCATGCTTTCATTTATAAATTAATATTTTTGCATAGACCTCCAATTTAAAAAAAAAAGTGGATTCTCTCGGGGCCAAAAGGTCGGGCTCTTCCTCCTGAATCAAGGGACCCCAAACTCGGGTAGTCCACGACCTCTGGTTCCCGAGATAATCCACGGGGGGGTGAGGTAACTAAAGGGGGGGGGGGGGGGGGGGGGTAGATTTCGTGGGGTTGCGGGGGGTAGGGGGGAGGGGGAGAGGGGGGAGTGGATTCCCTCGGGGCCAAAAGGTGGGCTCCTCCTCCTGATTCAGGGGACCCCAAACTCGGGTAGTCCACGACCTCTGGTTCCCGAGATAATCCTCGGGGGGTGAGGTAATCAATGAGGGGGGTCGGGGGGTGTTCGCAGCGTCATGTTCTCGAAGAAATTCATAGTTCTTAATCAATCAAGGTACTTAGCTTAATAATTGAGCTTATGAGGCTCGAAAGCAATTTGTACTTTGTGTCCAATTATCGTATTTTGACGATATCTTCTTCTATACTTTCAATTATATCAGAAATGTTCAGCAAAAATATATAAAACAATATAAAAGCCAGAACAGAACGAAATTTATAAATTATTTGTGCTCTTAGGTAATCAATTGTTAACAAATCTTAAAAGATCCAAAAAATATATATTGCCTTCGGCGAGATGCGAACTCACAAGTTCATACTCGACTCAATTGTTAACAAATCTTAAAAAGATCCAAAAAATATATATTGCCTTCGGCGAGATGCGAACTCACAACTTCATACACGACATGTCATGCAATATTTACATGAGCCAACTCCTTGGTTGTAGTACAGACGAAATAGGACTATACTTTGATTCCGTTCGCCTTGCCCGATCATTTTTCGTAACGCTTTCGCTAGTTTACTCCCCAAGTCAAGCGTGCCTAAAGAAGTTTCACTTCAATAAAATACGAGTGTGCTTATGACCACACGACTGAAGTGAAACTTCTTTCGCTCCATCTGTATGTATATACAGTATGTTACGAAAACCCTGTCCGACCCGTGAAGGTGTTGTTAGGTATCGATAACTGATTCTACTAATGCATACAAAACCGGGCTTTACTTAAAAAAAAATCCCCCTAAAAAAAATAAATATTATTTCGCAAAAGGAGGTAACTTATTAAATGTGCGTTGACCACCCTTCGCCTGCCGACCGCGGGGGGCGGGCGGCAGGACACGCGGCACGTGGTCGCATCGCTATTCGCTCATAATAATACCGGTGTTGTCACTTTTTAAAAATTACCAAATTTCGGGGAAATTGGAATTAATTCGTTGGAAAAAAAGATTATTTCAAAATTCATTTGTATTGGTACTATGATGAATACGTAAAATTTTATATTATATTTGGTCATGTGTTTACCTAACCTCTATTATCCTTATGGGTCGGATAGGGTTTTCGTAACATACTGTATATATATGTGTGTGTACAATATATACATGTATACACATATACATATATTAATTTTCTATAAATATTTAAATTTATTTCATGGTTTCATTGGTAAATTAATATTTTTGCATAGATCTTCTATTTTTATTGAAAAAAAAAAACTCTTTTAGACCTTGTAGTACCAAGCTCTCGCCACGGGCGCCTCTGTGCTTATATCCCCCACTTAACTTCCGTTCGCCTTGCCCGATAACTTTTCGTAACTCTTACGTCACGCGTTCGCCAGCTTACTCCCCAAGTCAAGCGTGCGTAAAGAAGTTTCACTTCAAAAACCACAAAGCCAACTTCAACTTCAAAATTTCTAATATTGTATTGCTGTGCCATTTATCATCAATAAAATTATCATGCCGTGACCAAGACCATCAAATCTTTCTCGACAAAGCGGTAATGGTAGAAGAGCAAGAAATTGCGCCGTTTTAGTATGACTCGACTTCGTGCTTCTCACTCACAAGAGCAAAGGGAGGCGGCAGTCCGTGAAACTGTTCCGTTGACAATGCGAAATCGGCGAACAAACCTCAGAGATCATCATCATCAATCTTTTTATCGTCCCACTGCTGGAGACAGGTCTCCTCTCATGCAGAGAAGGATTAAGCGTAATCACCACGCTTGCTCAATGCGGGGTGGCAATTTCAGACTTATAAAGTCTAGGTTTCCTCAAGGTGTTTGCCTTCACCTTCAGTCATTGGTGTCCTAGATATACCTAGAGAGTACATATCACTTTGGAAAAGTTACATCGATACTTGCCTGACCTGGAATCGAACCCGCGCACTCATACAAGAGAGGCTGGTGTTTTAACCACTAGGCCACCACGACATCTCAGAGATCAACAGCTAGATAATTTACGAAGCAAAGGTAGAAATTCATAATTTCTTTCACAAGGTGCTACAATAAATAAATGACAAATAAAAAAATCATGGATTTTTTACTTTTTCAATTAGGAACTGATTTCAATTAGAAATAATATATATATATATTTTTTTTATTTACAATGTTCCTAATTGAAAAAGTAAAAATGTGATCATGTGATATTTATTGCCTTTAAAGCGGAACAAAGTTCGCCGGGTCAGCTAGTATAATATAAAAATTTACGTAATCATCATAGTACCAATACAAATGAATTTTGAAATAATCTTTTTTTCCTACGAATTAATTCCATCTTCCCCGAAATTTGGTAATTTTTAAAAAAAGTGACAACACCGGTATTATTATGAGCGAATAGCGATGCGACCACGTGCCGCGTGCCCTGCCGCCCGCGCCTCGCGGAATGGTGGTTAACGCAGATTTATTAAGTTACCACTTTTTGCGAAATAATATTTATTTTTTTAGGGGGATTTTTTTTAAGTTTAGCTCGGTTTTGCATCCATTAGTAGAATCAGTTATCGATACCTAACAACACCTTCACGGGTCGGACAGGGTTTTCTTAACATACTGTATATACCCTATCTAATTTTATACAGCGTGGAATTTTAATGGTTGTTTTCCCGCAGCGAAACGGTTTTGTCTTAGTAATACAATCATTTCATCAATAATTAAAATATTAGAAACATGAAATGGCAGATTTAACATAGTGATAAAAAAAACTCGAAAGTGAACATAAACCAATAGTAAACTTCTGATAATCTACAGCTGAATGGCGCGGAGCCATTGACCCGCGTGCTTCAACTATTATCCATTCATCCTTTTACGGGCTTAGGATTTTCATAAATACTTTTTAGCTGTAATTTACTGAACACGAAAATAAAATTATTATCTAAGATAATTGTTTGTAATTTTTGCGCGCAGACTACTTTATGTCGTATCACTAGAGTCGAGAGCTTATTTTACTTAGAACATTTATAAAGTGGCAACGCTTTTGAACGGTAGTTTTTTGAATGCTAGTTTGAGCGGTAATTTTTTGTATTGATACTTTTAAGTTATTTTATACCTTATTAACGCACATGACAGATTTTTTTGGTTTGAACATTTTTTTCTTTTGTCGGCATGGCGTTGGATTTTCGTATTGTTGCCTACCAGCTGTTTTATGCCCTATTACTGCGCGCGGGAGCTTATTATGATCTGAATATTAAATACATTGCTTTCCATTGAGGCGGTTTCATGCCCATTCCGAGTAGTACCTACAACTTGTAGGTAGCGAAACTAACTTTTCTCACTTTTTTGAGTCGATGATTTTTTTTTAAATTATTTTTTATTATTTTATAACACAAATATTTTTATTTTTGTCTTTTACTCTATTCATCGAAAGTACTCCTTAAAGCAAATCGTTCTGCTGCGGGAAAACAAACATTAAAATTCCAGCGTGTATATTATACAATATGTAAAGAAAACTCTGTCCGATCCATAAGGATAATAAAGGTTAGGTAAACACTTGACCAAATATAATATAAAATTTTACGTAATCATCATAGAAACAATACTAATGAACTTTGGAATAATCTTTTTTTCCCGTGAAGTAATTCCAACTTCCCCGAAATTTGGTAATTTTTAAAAAAGTGACAACACCGGTATTGTTATGAGCAAATAGCGATGTGACCACGTGCCGCGTGCCCTGTCCCCCGCCGCCCGCAGAAGAGTTGCTTACCGCAATTGTATAAAGTTACCTCTTTTTTCGACAAATTATTTTTTTTTTAGAGGGATCTGTTTTTAAGTTTAGCCCGACTTTGTATCCATTAGTAGAATCATTTATCGATACCTAACAATACCTTCACGGATCGGACAGGGTTTTCTTTACATATTGTATATTTGTTAAGATAGGATTGGATGCAACATCGATACTCGAAACCAAGGGCCCAACATGTATGTACAGTTCAACTCGATCAGTAGGCCTAGTATGAGTTTTCAATACGAAACTCGTTCGATCGTATCAAGCGCGTTTGGCGCTCTCATTGGCTGAGAGTTCTTACGACCTTGAAGCGGGCCAATCGCTGAGTCAAACGCGCTCGATACAATCGAACGAGTTTCGTATTCAAAACTCATACTAGGCCTACTGTTCGAATTACTGTCTCCAGTAATTCGAACTGATCGAGGCTACAGGTATTCCCTAGTTTAGGAGGCAGGATTTATTGTTTTGTTACACAGATTTTTTTTAAGGCATACCTGCAAACGTTTTTGGTCAATAAAGTAATTATTATTATTCCTTTATTTCATTGTATATTAAATTTATATATTATATTTACATATATATTCAGCTATAAATTTACTTTATTATTGCTTAGTGCTTCACTCAAAGAGCAAAGGGAGGCATTATTCCATGTTTCTTTATTTGTCATTGTAGCACCTTGTGAAAGAAATGATGAATTTCTTCGTGTGCTTCGTAAATTATTTATTTTTGTTGATCTCTGAGGTCTGCTCGACTCGAATTTGGTATTCCCAACTGAGCTGTTTCACGGGCTGCCTCCCATTGCTCTTGTGAGTTTTATTTTGCCTATTTTTTGGAGGTGCAGGGTACCAGGGTAGCACAAAAGTGTAGTGGAGAAGTCGAAACAATGAAGCTCATTCATCATTATTATTACATTGTTTTTCCTTATTTGCTCACCGTTTAGACCTGCCCTGGACTACGACAAACATTTTAAAACCAAAACCAGCTCAATCGGCCTAGCCGTTCTCGAGTTATAACCAGACTAACGAACAACAATTCATTTTTATTTGTTTTTCCTTATTTGCTCACCGTTTAGACCTGCCCTGGACTACGACAAACATTTTAAAACCAAAACCAGCTCAATCGGCCTAGCCGTTCTCGAGTTATAACCAGACTAACGAACAACAATTCATTTTTATTTATATAGATAGATAGATATCAGGCATTTTACACCTATTCAGTTTATTGTTAACTTTAGTATCTTTTTGCGTGTTATATTTTCTATATTCCATATCTAATTTTATATAAATTTACTTTAAAGGAGGGAGTATTGTAGGCACTTTGCATCTATGTACATATGTCATACGTGTTGCTATTCACCGACATAACCTTGTTGACTTGTAATAACTATTTATTTTATTTGGATCATCTGAATTTTCGTTCCATGTGTGCAATACGTATTTGATCACACAATATTAATAATATGTATAGTATAATAATAATCTTAAGTTTATACATATACTGAACACGCGTTCGTAGTCTTCACTACACTGTCAGTCTAAAATCAACTTCACGGGTATTGAAACAAAGTATTTGTTTATCTTGAATTAATATCTATTTGGGATAGACTACCTTATATAAACTTGAAGGTAGCTGCAGAGATCAGTGTAGAGCGACGACTCGGACTAACAACATGGCCCAGCTTCTCTTTCTACTAGGTACGTAATTTACTTGTTATGATAATATTCGTTACGGAACTGAGACGTGGTCGCTCACAATGGGCCTCATACGAAGGCTCAGAGTCCCACAAAGGGCAATGGAAAGAGCTATACTCGGAGTTTCTCTGCGTGATCGAATCAGAAATGAGGAGATCCGCAGAAGAACCAAATTCACCGACATAGCTCTGCGACTCGCTAAACTTAAGTGATGAACCGATGGCCAATGAGGCAGTAAGGTTCTGGAGTGGCGGCCACGTACTGGAAGACGCAGCGTAGGGAGGCCCCCAACAAGGTGGATCGATGACGTGGTGAAGGTTGCGGGAAGCCGATGGATGCGGGCAGCACAAGACCGGTCAGCGTGGAAAGCTTTGGGGGAGGCTTTTGCACAGCGGTGGACATCTATAGGCTGAAGAACAGAAGAGAGAGATATAATATTCACACCGCTCATTTTGCGAGATGCCTACTCCATTAAATAATCTAGATGCAAATGGTTGAATTAAAATGAATAATTGAACTTCAAAGCAAACGATCTCTAAACGCTTCTGCGTAGGTAATCGTGTTTAGAAAGACATTTTGGTTAATTACATCTCTATTTATTACGATTAGCCCCCTAATCGGCGAACACATTTTTGTCAAATGATTGCGACTAGTTGGGATCGTTTGGACCAAACGGACCAATGGGCGATCAGAACGAACCCAATTGATGCCAAGTAGTCGCAATCATTTGACAAAAATGTGTCCGCCGATTAGGGAGCAGGTTCGTTTTTTATAAGTCACCTATGGGTAAGACAATTAACGAATCTGTTTTCGGTAAATTTTATCTATTTATTTATTTATTTATTTTATTATTTATGTACACACAATAAAATACATAAAGATACAACAAAATTAAGATCTGAGTACAAAGGTACTGCTTATTTCTTAAGAAATTTCTTCCAGCAGACCTGCGACTATCTATCATTGGCTTCAGTGAAGTATATTTACCTACTTTTGTTTTTTTCACTATTACTAATTAGTTTTGGCATAAAAGGGGAAAAATTCACTGAAGAATAGATCAACCTACTTTAAGGACTGTACCGACAAAATAGTAGATGTTAGATGAATGACACCCTAATTGCAAAACACTAATAAGTAATCTCAATACGAATAATTTGGAAGGATATTGCTAATCTATTATTTTATATATCTTATAAAAATGAACGTTATGGTCCTCTCCCAGAATCAGTATAACCAATTAATACTGAAAAATAAGCCTTCCTCTATAATACGTAGACCTTATTAATAGTAAAACGATTTATTCAAATCTCTTCCTCTGTTATCACAGACTATCGGCTACCGTCCCAGAGAAACTGGTATAACAGTGAAAAAGAGATTTTAACATATCGTCGGTAATAATGAAATTTTAGCTTTATCTATTGTAACTAAATATACAAATAATATGACGTGGAGATATAGTTTGTGACTTTGTAGAATGGCATAGGCTATGTATTAAACCGAAAAATAAGTGTACTTTTTGTGGTTGTCCAATTGTGTCATGTAATAAAAAAATATTATTTAAAAGCCAAAAACCCGTCTGCATAAAACTCTAACGAACTGCAAAGGCAGAAACATGTTGAACAATCGCAGTTTGGGGACCTCTGGCTAGATAAATAAGTATTCCGTTGAACAGTCCTTTTCCCTTCCATTTTTTTATTTCTATCTTTTTTAAGTTTTGACAAAATATGTTTCTAATGTTGCAAAAATTTTAAAAAATGTTTAATTCTTTTTTCATCGTCCCATTTAATATTAAAACTGCATGTTATATACGTATTTAGAATGAGTACCTATTTAAAATCCTTCATTTTAAAACCAACTCGATATGCTTGGTAAAATTTATTTTTACCTAATAATATGCCGTCAAACATCCGCCATTTTGTTCTTTTTTAACCGGCCTCAAAAACGAGGAGGTTACTCAATTCGACCGTATATAGGTATGTTTTTTTTATGTTGTTTGCGGATAACTTCGTCGTTTATGAACCGATGTTGATAATTCTTTTTGTGTTGGAAAGAAGATATTTCCAAGGTGGTTCCATGATAAGAACATCAGGATCTGATGATGGAAGACCAGAGAAATCAAGGGGAACTTTCAAAAATCGTAGGGGTGACTAGTGCATTTCTTAGTATTTTCATTAAGTATTTTAAAGCACTACAATGTAATAAAGGTCTGGAGTAGATATGATGATGGAGGCAGGAGACAGTCGATGGAACTCCTCAACAATTCACAGCAGCTACCTCGTGTTTAGGCTTGATTAATTTGTATTGATAAAAACTTTACACCTAGATGGATCGTGACTGCCATAAGAGCTCTGATGATGAAGACAGGCCGGTTCCAGGAACTCCTCAACGGTTTACAGTAGCTACTTTATGTTTGGACTTAATTAATTTATGTTGACCATAGGCAGTCGAGGGAATTCTACAAAATTACGGGTAAAAATTAAAGTAAACAAAAGTTACGTCGTTCCCTAACTATATTTGCGTCAGCTTCCAGTCTGACCGGATGCAACTGAATACATAGTACTTTTCACAACTGAAAATTGTAAAATAAAAACTTTTCTACAAAAAAAAACTACCGACTTCCAAAAACCACTACAAAGTGAAAAATAACTAATTTCGGAAGTCGGTGTCAAAAATGAATATACAAAAACCAACGACACCGTCTTCCGAAATTAGTTATTTTTCACTTTGTAGTGGTTTTTAGAAGTCGGTTGTTTTTTTTTTTTGTAAAAAAGATTTTTTAAATGTCACCTATCTAAGACAAATTTACAACGATATCTCAAATGTGAAAATCGGTTTAGCGGTTCTGGAGATTTAAGGTAATGAAGAATATGACACACCTACATACAAGATGCGCGCTTTGTGCATGCCTCCGAATGTAATTCTGTTTATAATTTTACAAAAAACTGAAACTGACTGACTACTGTGCTGATATTTCTAAGTGTACAATACGTAGGTACATATTTTTGGTACTGTTACAATTTGTGTTTCTGGGTTTAAGCACCTAATCATTGTTATGTTTTTAATTGCCTTATAATTGATTTTTCATCTTGTTTTAGTCTTTTCAATTGATTTTTAATTGTAGTTATCCATGCAGGTGGGTTTTTTTGTTTTTTTAATTATTATTTTATTTATGTCTTCTTAACTAAGAAATATTAGGTAACCGGATAAATTCATTTAAACGAGTTTATGTCGTGTGGTCGATTTAGCAATTTGTTAGAGTCAAGAAAACTGATAGCAAGTTCGGAAAGAGTCCTTACTCTACTCAAATCAACGTAAGGTTGACCTTTTGCAAATAAGTTTCTATTTAAATCTATAACTGCTTGGTCTAAAGTCGTGTCCTGTAATTTATGCACCGTCACTGCCCAGCCCAAAATTAAGGGAAGCATTCGTCGCTCGATCTTGCCTTTACCACATATAGCATCAAAGAGGCTGGATTCAGACTTCAATACCAGGTAGGTTCCCCGTTATCATCATCATCATTCATCATCATCGAACTCCACAAATACCACTTGTGGTAGTTCCCCTGGCTCCAACTGCTCTCTGCGTTGTGCTGGCCAATCTATTCGTCGGATAACACCCATGGCAGCCCATGGTTAACATTGATGTTCCGTCTTAGCATGGCTTGAGAGCCACACCTAATTTGAGTTGGTTTGGCATACTACCTGATTTATTATGATCTTCAGGTATGTATTCCTCTCGTGGTTTTCACCATATGTTTTAGGTTCAAATGAGATGTCTACAGCCCTAATATTGTATACAAACTCATTTATTGCGAAAATGGGTAATTCAGATAATTAACAATGATACATAAATAGTTTAGCATCTCCATAATCAACTTGAACGTATGCAATTTTAATTGGTGTTTGTCTCTACTTACATTACTAATAATCATATATACTGTGATTACTTCTAATCAAGTAGTGGCGCTGAGGGCACGAAAATCTCGAACTTGTATAGAAGTAATTGGCGTTCAAAAGGTTAATGATGCTTGATCAAAGCCGTTCATCAAGGTTAACATCATAAAGAATATTTATGAAAAGTACACGAAATGCAACAAGATGGCGTTGATGTTGAAATAGAAGTCGCTACTCTACGCCTGTGCTCTAGGCTTTAGAGACCATCACAAGTTTAAATCAGAGTCACCAATCAGCCTCTTCGCACGCTTCTCCACTGAATCCAAAGTAGCCAGGTGACATTTCGCAGCACCAGCCAAATGTGGCTGCAGTACTCCACACACGAACGGACCTGTGCTTTGTACCACATTAGAAACTGCCCAGGTGTGAAGTACTGCCGGACCTTTGCGATTGTGGAGGCACGAGGAACAGAGAGTAAAGTTCACTCATCCTCCATAGAAAAGGGAGGATCCTCCGACCAGACGGGTGTTATGTCTGGTGGGCACTTGCCCAATGCTTGAAATTGGGAAGTTGTAAGTATGCTAGTTACACGGTAAACTCTGATTGCGAGATGTAGAATTCGGGTGACGTCAGTATGACGCGTTGTTCGTTGTGCGGCGGTTGTAGGTACCGCTACATCACTCCCCTCAGGAGACCGGAGGTCGATAGTGGGCTGAGTCTTGTATCTTGCGATGCTTGCCAGGCCAGCTGAGGTTCCAGTGAGTCGGAACCGGTTGCCGCGTAGTTCACGGTGAGTCGGAACTGTCTTCGGTGATTCCCCAGTGAGTCGGGGTGGTGGCGCTGCGTTATACTCCAGTGCGTCGGCTGTCGTATAGCGCTGGGTTGTGGCTGGCTGCTGCGTCGACCAGGAAAGAGGGCTCTGCTTGTTGACCGGCCGAAAGTGCAGTGTGCTTTGCCGAGGTTGCTGATGAGGCTGAGGGTGATGATCAGGTATGCGCGGTCGCTGTATGCTTGTGATCAGGATACCCGTTGTAGCCGTGGGTGTTGGCTGGCTGGGTGATTCGTCGACGAAACTTGCGGGTGTGACGCTGAAGTTGTTGTACGAAGGCTGCGCTTGACGTTCATGCTCGGGGTCACCAGTGTGGAGGCATGAGGAACAAAGAGTAAAGTTCACTCATCCTCCATGGAAAAAGGAGGATCCTCCGACCAGACGGGTGTTATGTCTAGTGGGCACTTGCCCAATGCTCTACCATAGCCTCTCTTTCGGACCGGATTGATTCCCTACTAGCCCGAGCTGCGAGCATCCGACAGGTATCTGTCCACAACTGTGCTGTTATCTGCATAGCCATAGATACCGGGCATCAGCAGATGATTAATATGCAGCAGGAACAGAGTTGCAGAGAGAACAGACCCCTGACACATGTCGACATGGGCGGTAATATTCGAGGTCTGCACTCCAATTTCATTTTTGCACTTTTTTTGCACGAAGTGCACTTTTCATTTTGGAACTTTTCATATAAAATAAAAATTGAGTGAATAGGAAGGAAGACGGCAGTTGAGCGAGGTGATGTAATGTTAAACCCAACAATGCGACCAACGATGCTGGGCCACAGCGAGATTGATCTGGAGACTGTGGGGACGCCCGAACCCTAGGGATGAAAAATGGGGAAAATGATTATATTATATGTTATCATTAAAAAGGTTATAGCTTAATTATTCATTTTCTTAAAGAAAAGAGGATTGAAGTTACAATATTATTATAAACATAATCAAATCAATTATAGCGTAGGCAACATAATATCATTTAACACTTCTACGAAGTTGACACTGTTGGCTCGTGTAGGTATGAAACTTAATTCATCCGGCCCCTGAGCACTAATCCACCCCCACATATTAACACACATTCTGCCTGACTCCGTATTTGACAAAATATTGCTTTCAGACCAACGCGTGTTATTTTTACGCCACAAATAAGAGTTTCCTTTTTCGCACGATTTAAAGGTTTTTTCGTCGTAAATATTGTCTCACAATCAAAGTCTAAATATTGTGGTACAAAACGTAGGTTAAGTTTTGTATCTCCTCTTTCTGCCGTTGCGTTAAAAACGATTTTTTTGCTGGTGTTCGGTGATGCAGACCTTCGGCATGTAGTGTGCGTAATGATGTGCCGAACTTGTTGGCAAAACCATTGTTGGGATAAAACCGTTCGTCTCATATTCAGTTACCATATAACGACGTTGAAGCTGACTAAGAAGGGGTGGCTTTCCACTTCTCTCACGACCCAACGACTTGTAGTATTTCTCTAAAACAATAACAATTTTATTACACACTTGCAACAAGCGATTGGTTTGCACCTTATCCATATAATAATAAAAACAACTTGCACAAATATATCATATGATATTTGAGATATACTGAGTCCATTCGTATATACTTAGGGCCACAATATTTGCCTTAGCTTCGATACTAATATTAGCCTGCATATTGATTAAAAAAGTAATACTAATAACACAAACTCATAACAGTCATAACTATAATGTTCACCAACCAACAACAGCTAATTCCCCTTATTCATAAACGCCGCTTATAATTAACTAGTGATTAGCGATTGTTTAAACATACACATTTTAGACGTTTGCACGTCACTTAACTTTTATCATCGTTTTTGAATAAACCCCTTAAACACTGTGATGTTAATTCATAAAGGATGATTAAAGTTAAGTGAAGCGATTATGAATAAGGGGGAATATTATTTGTGATATATTGCAGCTAATAGGTAGTGGAATATTTTGTCTGAACTAGTGATTCACTTTTATTCAAATCTACCCTCATCTTTTATAATGACTCTAATATAGAAAAAATCTTAGAAGAAAGTATCATCGTTAAGTTGCGAATCGGTATTTTTACCTATTTTTGTTGTCAGCATTCATAACTCTCCAATAAAGATTTAAAAAAAGTTTGTAAGTCATTCAATTTGAATTGAAAACTATCTTGAATGCTTATCACGGCGTAAACCACTTAGCTACCGAGACACTTATGGCGAGTGTTAAAATATGTAGCACCTAACAATCATAAGCGGGCAGCAAGTTGTCAAAGTGTATGAGTGTGTATCAAACTTTATTATAGAAAAAGGTCGTAACTACAACTAGTATTACTTGGCCATAGTTTTTTGAGATTGTAACTCAACTTTTGGTCGTGATAGTACATGGTGCTTTTTTGCACATATGTGCATAGTCGAAAATACGACTATTCTGCGGTCTAAAGTCACGAAAAGTGATGAGATCTCTTTTGTAGACAATTTTACGATCTACAAACCTTGTCCGAACTATTTTTCAATAGCTCTAGTTGTTTCAGAGATATACGCAAAAAAAACGAAAATTCGTGACCATTGACCTGGAATAAAAAACAACGCACAAGCGGGATTGATTGGGACTTTTGATACTTCATTTGTAATGACGTATTCAAGGCTTATACAAAACTCCAGCTTGTTGGGAATTAATGCAAACTGGAATATCTATTTTATGCGACATTCAATTTTACGAGAGCTTCTAAAAACATAAAGGTTGGGTTGAGCTTTTTTGAGGACCCGACTCTCATAAAAGCTCGACCCGAGCTTTAAGTTTTTTGCATTCTTTAATTAAAAACTTGTATTGAACTCACAAATTTAATTTTCTTTCTATATCTCCCTCTTTGTAATAGGTAAGTATAAAATGTGAGGATGAGAGTATCGTACACGGTTTTCTAGGGTAGCAAAGAATCAGACAGCCCACCTCAGGGTCTACCCTCGTAATTTAAAAAAGTTCAGTCTGATCTCAGTCTTATCTGTCAAAAAATATCCTAATTTCCATACATTTCGATATGTTTTTTACATTTGTTTGTTTCATCGAGATGGATGAGAATTCAGCTGGATTTGGAACGTATCATATTATGAGAATTGGGGTTCTGTGTAGCGAGCGTCAACAATATCGTACCTATAATACTTATAGGCATTGCAGAAGCGCATCAACTTATGGAGGGAAAGAGGACTTATCATTTCTAAGATCCAAATAAAGTAAGAGGGGTTAAAGTATGAAATTGCCGATTTAGACTGAAAACCTAAATTGTTTATACAGTATGTTACGAAAACCCTGTCCGACCCGTGAAGGTGTTGTTAGGTATCGATAACTGATTCTACTAATGCATACAAAACCTGGCTAAATTAAAAAAAAAAAACACCTAAAAAAATAAATATTATTTCGCAAAAAGAGGTAACTTAATAAATCTGCGTTATCCACACTACAGCGCGCGGCGGCGGAGGCGGCGGAGGCGGCGGGCGGCAGGGACGCGGCACGTGATCGCATCGCTATTCGCTCATAATAATACCGGTGTTGTCACTTTTTAAAAATTACCAAATTTCGGGGAAGTTGGAATTAATTCGCGAGAAAAAAAGATTATTTCAAAATTCATTTGTATTGGTACTATGATGATTACGTAAAATTTTATATTATATTTGGTCATGTGTTTACCTAACCTTTATTATCCTTATGGGTCGGACAGGGTTTACTTAACATACTGTATTTTAATTTTTAACTAATTTATTCAATCAAATACATTGCTGCCATCTAACAGGAAGATTTATGCCTTTGCGATAAAAATCTGAGGATTTAGATTGCACAAACTGTGTGAAAGCATTTTGTACTGCCTCCTGGGAAGAAAACTTCTTGTCAAGCTGTTGTTTCACATTTTATAAGAGAAGAACATCATAGAAACTATATGGAAAAGTTTCATTCGAAAACCTCAAACCATGAAGATTCTATGTCAATTCAAATAACCTACAACAAAACGGCAATTTCATACTTTAACTCCTAATATTATTACATACATAGGTATATTATACTTATTATTAAAAGCCTTATCCGGCTACGCTTATCTGTGTTGAACGGAGACTTGTTTACTTTTTGTTTTGAGTCAGGTTATCAAATGCACCTTGAGTTTTTTCTTTGTATCTACCCAGAAAATAAGTATTGAATAAGTTTTGTTTTTAACGCTAAACAAAATCGATGTAAGAAGTATGTTATAGTTATAATAGGTATGTTTTGTTTAACTGAGAGAATAAAATTATCTCAAATTATTGATTATCTTAATGGTAAAAAATTGTTTCAGACATTTTACCAAATCATCAAGGGAACATTAGTGTCATCTCTGTTTACTGTCAATAGATAAATAGATAGAATAGGTAATGCTGGGAATTTCGTAACACTATCAATAACAATATCTTTCATTTTGACAGTTTAACAATATTCATTACCTTATTTACGTTGTTGAGCAGATACATTTTTGAACACAGGAAGCAATGGATTAGGGATATGCTTCAAAATGATTCAAATTTACTATCAATTGGAATAATGAGTTACACAACAATAATAATAAATCGTTTATTTGCATTAAACATGGTATACCAAGGGGTTGAATAAGAATAAAGAAGGTACAAGCATGTTTAGCTGAGATGAACATAGCACGCAAAAATTTTAAGGTAAACTGAAGTAAACTATTTAAGGCATTAACATTTATGATTCATAAATTATTTTAAACTATAGAAATTACATTCATTTAACCATTTATATAATGCAGTCTTCAATAATCTTATATTTAATACTTTTAAATGACTTGGCATCTTGTTATATATCCGCACACATGTTGCAAGACAATTTTTATTATATTTGGTCAGTCTTGGTAGATCACTCTGTAGCTTTACTAATCTAAAAGGATCTCGTCTGATCCGTGGACATATTTCATTTGCAGTTTTAAACAGCTGTAAATGCTTAACCACGAATACGCATGTTTCGGAAACAATTAGGGTGCCATTTTTTAATTGCGGTGTACATTTAGGTACTATTGTCTTTTCAGGTCTGGTGACCATAGCGATGGCGTCACCTTTTGAATCATATGACTTTCCCAGCCCGCCAAACTATGTCAAAACACCACTTGGTGAGAGCATAGACAAATCCACCATGAAACTACTCAAGGTAATTATATAGTAATTTTTCCAGATATCTATACTAATACTATAGTGAAGCCGTCAAGTTTGTGAGTTAGTAAGGTGTGCGTAATCTCTGGATCTTCTGAACCGACTTTGAAAGTTCTTTTACCAATAGTCAAAGCCACGGTATTTGTAATGTCGTAAACTATCTACTAACCCGACAAATTCAAATAATCTTTCGTGGTAGTCTGATTTCACCACAAATAAAAATGTTTACCGTTCAAGTTATTGGATATACGGAAAGATCTATTTTAATTAGGTATACCTAATGAGTTTAGAAGAAATCCACCACTAGTACAGAATCCCCCTGTTCGATTCTGCAGGTAATATTTTTTTATTAATTTATTTTTAAAGAAATACTAAAAAAAACGAGTGTGCTTATGACCACACGACTGAAGTGAAACTTCTTTTGCACCATCTGTATGTATATATATATATATATATATATATGTCGCAGACAGCGACGGCAGAGCGGTAGGGTCGACATCATCTTGGTGTGGTGGTACAGGTTCCGTTTCGTAGGTGAGTTTTGAATTGAAGCACGACGTGTAGATATACCCTCCAATCTTCATAATAACAATTTGAATAGGCGAACCGACAGTTTCGGTTCGGAGATGTGCCTTGGTCCGCGTCTCGATGCAAAGTCACCGTTCGACGAACCCCACTATCCAAAGCGACTCTGTCCATGTGACGTCATCACAAAATAACGTCACAAGCGTTCGCCCCTCTACTACGTAAATCAAATCAGCAACTTCTATTAAAATTAATCGACGATCTCCGACACGGCCAGCCTGACGATTTGCACGTCCTCGTGCATCATCATCATCATCATCATCATCATCATCCCAGCGCCAATGCAAGTCGCATCCGAAGCTCCCCCAGCCCCGGAGTCCGGGATCCGCTTCACCAGGCCAACCGCCGATTCCGGCCAAACTTCGATATTTCCCGTTGCACGTCCTCGTGCATGTCTGTAACAAATTTAAAAAAAAACACAGAAAACCGACTTTGAAACATTTTTGAGAGCTCGGCCAACCTGACCGTCACACGTCACGTTTAATTACAATGACTATTAGAAAACCAACCAAACTTAATTATTTTATCAACTTGAACACAAAAGCTTCCTTCGAGCCTCATAATTATCAAATTTCAAAAAGAAAACAAAAGGTTCCTCCAAGCCTCATAATTATCAAATCAAAATCATAATCATCAAAAAGAAAACACACCATGGTTCGCTACCACAGTAGCTAGTGACAACTCATAGTTGACACTCATATCGTCATCACCTCTTGTGATACGACCAACTCTAGAGTCCACGACTCCCAGGTCAACACATGACCGTACAACTAATAGTCTCCTTTGAGATCCTGGTCCCCACCACACCACCATCTGCCCATCGTGCCCTGACCAACTCCTCACTGAGTTTCAGTCACGACAACAGACTAGTGCATGCAGTGCGACCATATCTACCAGAGTCCCCGCCACATCACTAGCTGCCCATCGCCCCCTGAACAACTACTCACTGAGTTGCAGTTACGACTACAGACTAGTGCATGCAGTGCGACCATACCTACTTGTGTCCCCGCCACACCACTAGCTGCCCATCGCGCTCTGAACAACCCCTCACTGGGTTGCAGTTACGACTACAGACTAGTGCGTGCAGCGCGACCACACAGCCATGATACGTGTTCTATTTACTGGCGGAGGTACCCTCCTCACCATCTTCTACATGAATGAAAATCTAACTCAGCAGACATTACTTGGAAAAATCTTTCGTACCTATGCGATCGTGGGGTACTTATAAGTTCTGTTTCCAATCAACGATTTCAATAGGTAACGATCGCCATCATCGCCATCAAACAACTCACCAATATTAAATTTCATTACTTTAGCTCACTTCTTTCAAATTTAGATTTTTCGTAAATAGCACTCATTACTATGTTCGTTACCGCTTGTTCTCTTGAGAAGATTTAATAGTCTAGCCACACATACTATCAGAAACTCAAGTGAGCTCGTAACTATAGGCCACAGTGAAATTTAGTTTTGAAATAAAGACAAACCAGACATCATAATTTTAAAACTCTGATTTAAAATTTCTCAGTCCATTATAACAAAGAATACGGGTAGTATAAGAAAATATAATTTTCAAATAACTCTTATTATCATGTCGCAAAGAAATTGTTCAGTACACAATACACTGGCACAACCTTCAACTTTGTACACTGTATATATACTGGCACGTGTGTACGTACACCAATGAAATTACAGATTACTTGACAAGAGAACATTCGGCCACGGAATCAAAATAAAAATTGTACGACTCACCGGATTATGGCAATTTTCCACAAACACCTGCCACTTGGCAGTTGTCAACCGTTGCACACCAGACATCTCTGAGCTCTCATAAAACCCCATTACGTTACCACAAACGTTTTGGGTTTTTGAAATCTTCTCATCGCCTGCAGAGTAGATGCTGTCCTGAATTCTTCTCATCGCCTGCAGAGTAGAGGCTAAAGTCTTGAAACCTTGGGCGTTCCGCAAAGCGCACGCAGCACCGGCTGCGCCGCACGCAGCTCCAGCAGCGCCACACGCCATTGACGAGATTAACCAAACAGCTAGAAGCGCGCTCCTCAAGCGCATTTTGCACGCTCCACAAGCGCACCCTGCGCGCTCCGCAAGCGCACCTTGCGCGCTCCGCAAGCGCACCTTTCGCGCTCTGCAAGCGCACTTGCATCAGCCAGCACTGTCGCGCGCCAAGCAACAGCCAGTACTGTCGCGCGCCAAGCAACAGCCAGCACTGTCGCGCGCCAAGCAACAGCCAGTACTGTCGCGCGCCAAGCAACAGCCAGTACTGTCGCGCGCCAAGCAACAGCCAGCACTGTCACGCGCCAAGCAACAGCCAGCACTTTCGCGACAGCGCCGCGTCCAGCCGCACGTGCACGCCTGCAGCGGACTCCTGCAGCGCACTCCTGAAGCGCACTATCAGGCGGAGCGATCTCTGCGCCAGCCTCACGTTATTCTGTTCCTTGATTTATAACGAGATTGTGAGCAGTGTAGTTCTTTATCCCACTTCTGATGTCGCAGACAGCGACGGCAGAGCGGTAGGGTCGACATCATCTTGGTGTGGTGGTACAGGTTCCGTTTCGTAGGTGAGTTTTGAATTGAAGCACGACGTGTAGATATACCCTCCAATCTTCATAATAACAATTTGAATAGGCGAACCGACAGTTTCGGTTCGGAGATGTGCCTTGGTCCGCGTCTCGATGCAAAGTCACCGTTCGACGAACCCCACTATCCAAAGCGACTCTGTCCATGTGACGTCATCACAAAATAACGTCACAAGCGTTCGCCCCTCTACTACGTAAATCAAATCAGCAACTTCTATTAAAATTAATCGACGATCTCCGACATACATATATATATATATATATATATATATATATATATATATATATATATATATATATATATATATATATATATATATATGTGTGTACAATATATACATGTATACACATATACATATATTAATTTTCTATAAATATTAACTAAAGGGGGGGGGGGGTAGATTTCGTGGGGTTGCGGGGGGTAGGGGGGAGGGGGAGAGGGGGGAGTGGATTCCCTCGGGGCCAAAAGGTCGGGCTCCTCCTCCTGATTCAGGGGACCCCAAACTTGGGTAGTCCACGACCTCTGGTTCCCGAGATAATCCACGGGGGGGTGAGGTAATCAATGAGGGGGGTCGGGGGGTGTTCGCAGCGTCATGTTCTCGAAGAAATTCATAGTTCTTAATCAATCAAGGTACTTAGCTTAATAATTGAGCTTATGAGGCTCGAAAGCAATTTGTACTTTGTGTCCAATTATCGTATTGTGACGATATCTTAAAGCTTCTATACTTTCAATTATATCAGAAATGTTCAGCAAAAATATATAAAACAATATAAAGGCCAGAACAGAACGAAATTTATAAATTTATTTGTGCTCTTAGGTAATCAATTGTTAACAAATCTTAAAAAGATCCAAAAAATATATATTGCCTTCGGCGAGATGCGAACTCACAACTTCATACTCGACTCAATTGTTAACAAATCTTAGAAAAGATCCAAAAAATATATATTGCCTTCGGCGAGATGCGAACTCACAACTTCATACTCGACAGGTCATGCAATATTTACTTGAGCCAACTCCTTGTTTGTATTACAGACGAAATAGGACTATACTCTGCTTCCGTTCGCCTTCATCATTTTTTTCCTATCATTTTTCGTAACGCTTTCGCTAGTTTACTCCCCAAGTCAAGCGTGCCTAAAGAAGTTTCACTTCAAAAAGTATACAATCGTTTATCGATCGATTTCTTATAAAAATATGCAACGGTACGGTTGACAGAGCTGCCAGCCACTTTTTTTTTAATTTGTGGCAGTTTTCTTTCAAATGACGAAAATTGATTAATACAGTCAGAAGTAAAAATATGTATACATTGCCAAGGCGCCAAAAATATGTAAACATCTTTGACTTTAAAACTAAGTGCTCAACTTGAAGAGCATAAAATTGTAGCTACCGGTTCACATCATAAATATGTATACGCTCATTGCTTCATTAAATTATGCCCACCACGAAAGGAACAATACTATGTACATAGTAAGCGATGGACCTCGGCGGCGAGGTCGGTAGGTGGGTCTTTTTTTGTGTGTTGTGCTGGTGGCCCTATTGGCCTCTTGGGGAAGGGTTATGGGGTCATCGGGATCTGTGAGGGCATGGCTTGGCCGGCGAAGCTTGGAGATGGTGGAGGGGGTTAGTTAGCAGCCGCTACTATCAGGGGATTGCGGTGCTTGGCGGCAGTGTCAAAGAAGCGTTTGGAAAGACGCTTCATGAACTGCTGGATGATGGGGATTTTGGGATCAAGGTAGAGGATCTCATTACGGATAAACCAAGGGGCACAACAATACTATGTACATAGTATTGTTCCTTTCGTAGTGGGCATAATTTAATGAAGCAATGAGCGTATATATAACCGGGTTGTGGAGTTCAAATAGGCAGATACTCCATGTAAAATACTGGTACTCAACTGAATCCAGTTAGACTGGAAGCCAAACCACAACAGAGGGTAAAAGGCTCGAGAGACAATAATGATGGGTCTTCATTTATTGACATATCTACAAGCCAATCCAGTTACATAGACGACAACTGCATAGATAGAACCGCGAAACATCAATCCCAAAAAAGCTTTCCACTACAACGTTCTAACGAACAAATATCTAGTAGGAAATGGGTAGACTTGAGTAGATCCCAGAAAAAATACCTTGCAAAAAATATACTGATGTAAACTGATGAAGGTCTCTCAAATGATATCTATATTAAAAATAAAAATGACGATTTGAAGACACCCGTGTCTTCAGTGGTCATTTTTATTTATAACGCCACAGAGGCACGCCTAAAAAAGGTTGATGTGATGATTTAGACTTGTTTCTAACCGATTTAACAAAGAAGACAACCGGAAGAAAAGTGAAAAAATGTGGAGATACCTTTACCAAAACGTGGGGCGATGACGGTGCTGAAGATGGGGCGGGAAAAAGAAATGAGGTTTGTTGGCAAGCCCATCATTTAAGTACCACTATGCACCGGAGCGACTTCGCTATTTTATTGATTAAAATATATATTAAAAAAAAATATTGATTGCTTCATGACAGCGAACCAAAGAAACAATTCAATTTTGGAAAAATCTTTGTACTATTGTGTTAAGCCTAAAAAGTTCATGAATGTGCTTTCGGAGCAAAACTATTTCATTATAATCATTACAATCATCAGGTATACTAAGAAGTACTTATTTTATAGTCCCAACTAACCCTTACTATAAAGAAACTAACAAATTTTACATCTTTATAATATTATACAATAGTAAATATAAACTTAACTGGGTAGTTTTTGTTATGGGATTCTAGAACCAATGATTTTTTTTAGTAAAATAATAATAATATCTAATAACCACGACCTTGACAGATAGCCTACGATGTGGCTGAAGACAAGAACGTGGTGTCGTCCCCTCTCAGCCTTATGATTCTACTGTCCTTGTTTAACTCCGGTGCGGGGCCCAACACCAAGGAAGAGATTACCCGTTTCTTGGCTGGCACAGATTATAAAAAGGTTAGTTTGTTTTTTGTCTGTACCTATAGCTGGCTGGTTGTTACCTCTTATTCAAAGAGGTGATGACTGACGATTGTTTTAATACACATAATCAAAATAAAATTGTTGACTTACCTCACTTACTTACTGTCTCGACTTAGGTGCCGTTTACTTTATACAAACAAGAGACCCGCTAAATAATTTATAACCGTTCTGTAAATTTCTAAACAACGAGAATATCTACAGATATCAACTTACCTTATCGTGGCAATTAAAGCGTACGACCTACTGACGATGTGATCACTTTTATTATTTAAATAAACATTTCAATAGGTCAGTGGTTCTCAAACTTTTTTGTTGACGGAAGCCTTTTGGGAAGCAAAATTCTTGATGGAACCCTACAATAAAACAACAGTTTTCCAAAGTGTATTCTTTATTTATAAGCATAATAAAAGTACATACAGATACAATGTCATCCTCATTGTCTTAGCGTATAATCCCGGTTGCATCCGCGGCTTTCGCGTTGTAGCCCGGGATTCGCTTTCCTACATGTGAAATGGATTCGCACGATCTCTGGCATCCCGTGGTGTGAGGTTGTTGGTACGCTTGTCATGTCTTACAACTTCAAGTCACCACTTCTTTGGTTTACCTCGCTTGTGTCGGCCCGGAGGAGACGTCATGGCAAGATATTGGTTACCCACGTAACATACCGGTTTTCGTAAGACGAAACCGTACCAGCGTAGGCGACCCTCTTGCAGTTTGTCTGTTATGTCACGGACACGAAGACTGCCGCAGATGCGGGAGTTCCTGTTGCGTTCTTTCTGCGTAACCCTACACATCCACCGCAGCATATTCATTTCCGTGACACGCAGCTCCTCCTTGTGTCGCTCAAGCACAGGCCATGCCTCACTGCCATACAGAAGAACAGGTCTAATAATGGTCTTTTAGACCTGTCCCTTAAGGTTAACCGGGATTTTGGGATCACAAATGACACCTGTCACCAAAAGCCATTTTGCCCAAGCTGCGGAAATGTGTGCCTTAACGTCGCAATCAATTTCGTCGGATGCGTGGAGCACAGACCCTAATTATTTAAACTGGTCTGTGCGCTCGACCATGTCTTCACCTATGCACACAGACATAGGGTCTGTTGTATACATGGCCATGTACACAGTCTTCGCCACATTAAGTTTAAGACCTCCGTCCTCAAACGAGTTAGGCTACAAGGACTACAGTTTTATAGTTGTGGAATTTTAAAGAAACCGCTACCTGACCGTTGTTGAGATACGCCAGCAGACTTAATTTCTTCTGTTCTGCTTGGAACTTAAATTTATTAGGTGTACAAATAAGTTAACCAAAAATAGAGACCTCAAGAGGTTTCGTTGAAATTGTCAGATATAAAATGTGATAATGTTTAAGGACATCTGGTAATAACATACACTTAAGAGTACTAGTGACTCTGTGCAAAAATGTCAAGTTTTGTTACTTCTTTAATTTAAACAAATCTGCAGCTGAGGTCCATCGATGGATGGTAGAAGCTTTAGGTGAAGCTGCTTTAAGAGAAAGAAGTTGTCGTGAGTGGTTTCAAAAGTTTAGAAACTGGGAAGACAAAGAACGTGGTAGAAGACCGAAATCATACGAAGACACGGAATTGGAAGCATTATCGGAGGAAGATAGAAGGAAGAGGAAGAACGCGCCCATTACTTCTCCAGATATGACAAAATTATTTTCCTATATGCTTGTCTGCATGTTCAAAAAACAGCAGTAACTTATTTGTTACACCAATTAGTTTAGTTGGTCAACGAAGCTTTCGGCGCCAATTATATCATTTAAATTGCGAAAACCAATTAAATTTTAATATTGTTTTTAACTGTTCGATTTCAAATACGTATTGATAAATTAATACCAAATGATGAGTCACAGTAGGCACTTGGCCGTCAATATAATAATGAAAGGGGGAAGATATTGTCATACTTCTGCATGACAATGACCGTTATCTTCTTGACTGATTCCTATCAGTCACAACGGCCTTCAAAATCAAACTTTTTCTAAAACTTGGTGTTAGTTATAGACGAAACGAAAAATCAACTCAACTCCATTCACCTAAAAATATTGGGACAAACTAATCGTTTTCTTTTCGTCTATTTTCAGATTTCGGTCTCTGACAGGGACTTGAGCGAGAGATTCTCCCAACTGAACCCTGAGGCCCTGACAGTGGCCACCAAGCTGTACGTGTCCGACAAGTTCCGTCTGCAAGACGCTTTCACCTCGGCCGCTCGCTCCTACCAAAGTAAAGTCGACACCATTGATTTCAGCAAACCTCAACAAGCTGCTAACATCATCAACCAGTGGGTACGTGCATCACAAATATATAGCACTAACGCCAACAACATCTTCTTAAAATCATGTCCGAAATTATCCGCGAGCGAACGTTTGCCGCAGCTGAATTCTGCAAGGAGAAATGCCATATCTGCCCTGTCATGTCGATTCTGTAACAATCTCGGCGTGATAAATCAGATCAAAATCAAGTCATTAATTCCAATTAAGCTGAGAATCAGCACTTTTTGAACGTTAGTATTCTATAAGACGTTCCTAATACTTTCGCTGGGAAGAAGTGGCGGAACACAAAAAACACTACAACAATGAAATAATTTACCATATGCCAGCTAGCCATCATTAAAATGGAAAGGTAAATAAGTAAAAATTTATTACCTAAATAAAAGCCCCTGGTATAAAGGGAGAGATAGCTCACATATTTATGCACTGTAAAAAAAATATGAACCATTGTATAACGTGTCACTAAGCTAATTCTGAAGAAACAAAGTATAATATAAGTTATGTGAAGGGAGTTTTGAAGGAGCCGTCAATAGTGTCAATAACCAGTACTTATTATATAATAAACTCAGCATTTGTTGGAATGACAGCTCACTCCGCAGTGATTTTAAGTAAATTTTCACCGAGAGATGGTTACAGAATCTGAGCACTGCACTGGAAGTAGCAATTCTCTAGTGCATCAATAACACGACCTTCATGTTTTAATGTTGACAGGCTGATGAGAAGATCTACGGCAATATCACGAAACCAGTTGACGCAGACATGCTAGGTAGTGACACAGTAGCTGTTCTTTTTAACGCCACATACTTCAAGGTATGTAGATCATATTGCTTCTAGCACGCTTTATTTGATGCTACGCGACTGAATTCTTTTCAGACAATTATATTGTTTCATAACTGATTAGGTACGTGTATCGAAATTGAAAATTTATTTCTCTTACTTTTTTGTCATGTATTTTGTGTTTTTCATTGGAGATCATAAATAAATATAATCTTCAATTTACAGGGTCACTGGCACGTTCCTTTCAAATTGGAGGAGACGAAGGACAAAGATGTCCATCTCAGAAAACGCTCTGTAGTTCAGAAACCGATGAGGCACTTGCTGGTATCTCTGAATGACACGGATAACGTAGAGGTGCTGGAACTGTTCTTTGAAGGACACCCATAGTATCAGTATCTTTTGAGAAAACTTTAAAATCAACTTTCGGGATTATCATTTATTTGCTTTATCTATATTAGGTTGAGCTGCCCTACAGAGATACCGGTCGCATCGTCATTCTGTTCCCGAACGAAGTAGACGGTCGATCAGTGCTCGACAAAGCATTGGAGAAAGAACCTCCCTACGACGTGTTCAAGCTAAGCCCTGCAGGAGCTGATGTGGAGCTAAACGTCCCGAAGTTAGATATCAAAAGCAAATTGAACTTCAATAAAGTCTTACCAAAGGTTTACGTACAAAATTTGTAAACGTGTCTTAAATACTGTCTAGTTTCCTTATATACATATTTAAGCTAAGGGATGTGTATTATATAAAATACGCTGGTTTAATTTTCAATGCTCGAAATCTATCTATCTCCTATAGAGTATTAATTGAAAACATGTTTGAAATTACAGTTGGGAGTATCCAAATTATTTGAAGAGTCAGCAGACGGTATTGTGCAAGACAGGTCGGTGGTAGTGTCCAAGGCGTTCCAAGAAAGCTTCATTACGGTTGATGAGGAAGGGGCCACCGCTGGCACGTTCACAGGTCTGTAACGTTGAAAGAACTGTGACTAGGTATAGGACATGAATGGTAATGTATAAAAATGTTTCACAGGATCATTTGAAGTAGCAATGTCTGCAAATTCCCAACCATTGCCACATATGAAGCTCTCTCTACAGGCGTTTACTCAAGCTAATGAGATAAAATATAGAAAACCGGCATGGCTACTTTAAAACTGGTTCCTACCACATTAAGCGCTGTTCAATCTATTTTTACTTCATTATTCTTTTTGTTTGACGTTTTGTCTCTTGTCCTCTCCGAATATTGTCTTCCCAAATATCAGACTTCTCATTTTCTAGTTGCACATATGCAGATCCACTTCAGAACCGTGATCCGAAAAATCCCACCACAATATGAATACCGTACACTCGGAACAAGTTCCATTACCATGAAGAGCATAATTACTGAACTTTGGATTAGGCTGATTCATCATTCACGCCATCATCATCATCATCTCAGCGTTAATCCCAATTGCATCCGTAGCTTTTCAGCTTTGGAGTCTGGGGTCCACTTTACCAGATTCATCATTCACACCAACAGATTATATTAAGAGTAATATAATTGTTACTTCAGTGGCCTTCGACAGCAAAAATTTGTTTTCAATTGTCCTTTTTCTATCTGTAATTTTATAGCCCATCAATGGCAATGTCGTCTTTTTAATAAAATTGTGTATTCAATGTCTTTCTCAGGAATATTATTAGTACCAGAATCTTCTGATTACGAAGCACCACCTCCTATGAAGTTTACTGGTAGTGTAGTGAGAAGAAATTAAATACGGAGAGCCTGGGCGAAGTGGGAGAGCAAAAACCAATCTATGTAGAAGAACATATGACCCCGACACTTCAAAGGCTGTTTTACCTTGCCCGGGACTTTGCTCTTGACATACTTTTTGCTGGATTTCAAACGCAAAAATATTTTTACGTATAAAATCTGATACAAAGGAAACACACTTGATAAAAACCGAACAGTGTTTGTTAGATTAAGAATCGATAATGTGACTATCAATATTTTATTACTTTATCCTTTAGAATTTTGCTTAAGTATCCTACTATATTTTTGATATATTATTACGAGTTGGTAATAATATATCAAAAATATAGTAGGATACTTAAGCAAAATTCTAAAGGATAAAGTAAATAATGATAAGACACAATCATTTGTAGTTGAAACTCAAATTAACTTTAACCAATTAAATTTCAAATCCTTAAAAAAAATACTTTTATGTGGTAACAGTGAGATCTATCCTGTGGCTGACATTTTCTTTTTATTGCAACTGCAACGTCAACCGATAAGAGCTCTGCTTTATTATTGCACTACATTGGACACGCTGAACCTACATGTCGTTAAACTGTTTTAAAATGACGGTCTCACAGAGTGGAACAAGATTCGCGCTGACAAATGTTACATCGACAGCTGAAGGATAACATGTGGATTAGTTAATAGTAGTAAAGCTGCCATCATTTAAAATACATGTTACGGAATTAAACGAATAACCATGAATTATGGCTTTTATTAACTTATAAAAGTTACATAGGAATGACAGATAGGTAATAGAGTTTTAATAAATGCTAGGGCCGACATGTGTCAACTATACAGGAAACATTCAGCCAGTAGGTATACCGCCTCATTCTTCCCCAGTAGAGTTTCCATCCCCCATTATATAATCTTTAAAACGAGATGGTAATCTTCGAACACGTTTCCTACTTGTATCCGGCTGTGTAGTGTCCGACTGTGAAGTTTCCGACTGTGAAGTGTCCGGCTGTGAAGTTTCCGGTTGTGAAGTTTGGGGCTCAGACTCGGTCGGAGGTACATCGCCTCGTACCTCTTGCTCATCTAGGACATTGTCTTGCTCTTGTATTTCTTGCTCATCGCAATTTGGGAAGGGTGCCAGTTGCCTATTCGACACCGTCGTGGTGCTACCGTCTGCGCGTCTTATCAAAGAATAATAAGGACTGGTTTCGATAAGTTCGGCTTCCTCCACCAGGGGATCTGACTTCGAGTGGCGGACATTCTTCTTTATCAGAACCGGCCCAGGGGAAGACAGCCATGACGGTAAAGAATCCCCATTAGGTGATCTTCTAGGGTACGCAAAAAGTTTCTCATGAGGGGTGGCGTTGATCGCTGTACACAATAAAGAACGGACGCAATGAAGGGCGTCTTTTATTACTGTTTCCCAATTCTCCGTAGCAAGTCCTTAGGAGCGCAATTTGATCTGGATTGTGCGCCAGAGAGTTCCATTTAAGCGTTCAACTTGCCCGTTACCCTGTGGGTTGTACGGTGTTGTTCTTGAGGATGCAATATTTGAGTCCCTGAGAAAGTTTTTAAATTCATCTGACATAAAACAAGTGCCTCTATCACTGTGTATATATAGTGGTTGGCCGAAAGTGAGGAACAGATCCTTTAGGCACTTGATGACAGTGGAGGAGGTCATGTCTTTGCACGGATAAGCGAAGGGAAACCGACTGTATTCATCTATGATTGTTAGTATGTATTTGTTATTAGTATTGAAAGGAAGAGGGCCTTTAAAATCAATATTTAATCGTTCAAATGGTGATGTAGCTTTAATTAGTTTGCCCTTTACCTTCAAGAATCTTGGCTTTATCTCAGCGCAGATCTTGCAGCAAGCCGTCATCGATTTGACATCGTTAGCTGAATAAGGAAGGTTTTTAGAGCGTACCCAATGGTACATCCTAGCAACACCAGGATGACCCAGGGCGTCGTGGAGTCCTTTCAATTTATTAACATTCATGTAAGCGCTGACTCGGGATAGAGCGTCTGCTGCCGTGTTTTGGGACCCAGGTCTGTATATGATATTATATTTGTAACAGGATAACTCTAGTCTCCAGCGCAGAATCTTTTCGTTTTTGATTTTGCTATTATGGTTTTGATTAAACATGTAAGACACTGATTTTTGATCGGTAATGAGAAGGAAGTGTTTCCCAATGAGATAGTGTCTCCATTTCTTGAGACTCTCGACAATTGCGCAGGCTTCTTTCTCTATCGATGAATGTTTGCATTCTGGGTTGGACAGAGTTCTTGAGAAAAAGGCGACGGGGCGTCCTTTTTGAGTCAGTGTCGCCGCTATGGCAAAATCCGATGCAACTGTTTCCACAGTGAATGTTCCCCTGTCGTCAATTGCCATCAGAGTTGCCTTTTTAATGTCGTTTTTAATATCTTCGAAACATTTTCGTGCAACCGTAGTCAATGGAAATGTGCAAACGCCCGTCAGCGGTTTTATTTTCTCAGAAAATCTCTCTACCCATTTAGCATAGTGAGCGAACATGCCTAAAGCACGTTTAAGTTCGCTGTTTTTGGTGGGAATAGGCAGTTCTAGCAGCGGTTTTAGTCTATCGGCGTCTGGTTTAATAGTGTTATTCTCGACGGTGTATCCGAGTAGATTAATTTTTGTTTGCTGGAAAACACTTTTTTGCTCATTCAGCGTCAGATTGTACTTCTTAGCAGCTTCCAAAAAGCATCGTAGATTCTCTTTATGTTCGGTTTCGTTTTTACCACATACTGTCACGTCATCGAGGTATGCGAAAGTTCCCTTTAGTTTTTCTTTCGTAATGATGAAATCTAAAGTCCTTTGAAATGCTGCCACGCCGTTGGTCACACCAAACGGGATTCTTGTAAATTGATATAGTTTCCCACATGCTTCAAACGCCGTATATTTTTTTTCTGCCATTAGAATGGGCACTTGATGATATGCAGATTTTAAGTCAATCTGGCTGAAAATTTTATATTTTGATACTCTTGACACCACGGTTTCTATTTTCGGTAATGGAAACGCGTCTAATTAAGTAAATTTATTGATAGTCATAGAATAGTCTATGACAAGACGTTTCCTATGAGCCCCGCCTCCTGCAACGAGAACTTGAGCTCTCCAAGGTGAGTTGCTCGTTTCTATGACTCCGTGCTCCAACAGTTTCGATATTTCCAATTTAATAAAATTTTCATCCTCTTTGCTATAGTGTCGACTTTTCACGGCGATTGGACGAATTCCCGGAGATAGATTGCTGAAGACGGAAGCCGGTGGGACAGAGGCCTGCATCACGCTACAAATTTGTAATGGTTCATTCAGACCTCCTAATTGGAATTCAATTTTAGAATGCTCCTTTAAGATGTCGTGACCGATAATCACATCGGCGCAGAGGTTGTCCACAATGAGGAGTGGTGTTTGTTTGTAGTTGTATTTGTTGAGGGATATGGTGGCGAAACAAATACCTTCAACAGGTGATATCTGGCGAAGCTAAATTCACAGACTGTGAACATGGTTTCCTACGTAATGCCATCAAGCGTGCAGTTTTGCCATTAATGAAGCTGTAGCGCCAGGTCGTGTCGCCTAATTAAAACTCAGATAAATCGAACTTTGTGTATTGCACGAATGTAAAAGAGTACAATGTATTTGACGTGTACAATGACGCGATACAAGAGTGTGATCAAGGAACGGACTGTAATGTAATAATGATGTATAATGATGTTGTACAATGATGTTGTATAATGATAAAAATAAAATAAATAAATAAATATATACGGACAAATCACACAGATTGAGCTAGCCCCAAAGTAAGTTCGAGACTTGTGTTATGGGATACTAACTCAACGATACTATATTTTATAATAGATACATATATAGATAAACATCCAAGACCCAAGCCAATCAGGAAAAGATCGTTTCCCATCACGACCTGGCCGGGGATCGAATCCGGGGCCTCCACGTCGCAGTCAGGCATGTTGACCGCTGCGCCACGGAGACCGAATGATGTGTCTTACAAGCTATGCACTCACTTAAATACTAACTATCTCTAAATAATAGTGGGGTAACCAATAGCGAATCAGCTTGCTGTCCTGCGGAAGTCCACGCGGTATTGCGTGCGTTCTTGATGCTGATTCGCTAATCGAGGCAGGCCGCGGCGTATGATTGGTTGATGTAGAAGCGCGCCAGTTCAGTCTTCACGTGCTAGACGACTCGCTATAGTTTCCCACGCACATTGACCGTTGGTCATGCAGATGTGTTCCGGGTTCGATATTTATGGGAACCCTCGCTGTGGGAATCAGGGTCGGAACCCTCGCTGCGGGAGTCAGGGTCGCAGGGACGCGCGCCATGACTTCCGCGTTCCTGGATGTGATCTGGTGTGAGTGATTTATAGTCCTTTGTGTAGCGCCGTGCTACACTATTCCCCCCTTTTTAGCAAAGCGTACGTAGCGTGCAGGCGTCCTGACGATCCTGCCTGATCTGGTACGTTGTTCCCTCGTATGCGGGTCTGGATGTAGGCTGGATTGCTCATCTGTGCTAGCTGCAGGTGCTTGATTGGTCTCGCTGTTCGTATGCCTGGGATCATCTTCTGTGTTGATTGTGTACGCAGGTTTGAGGCGATCAATCGATATATTGCTAATTCGTCCTGGTAGTTGGATTGTAAAATACTTTTCTTTACGTTCGATGATCTTGAATGGACCTTGGTATGGATGCTGCAGAGGTTTGCGGACGGTGTCATCGCGTACAAACACGTGGCTACATGTTTGTAGGTCGTTGTGGACGAACATACATCGCTTGTTTGCATGCGATTTGTATGTAGGTGTGAGCTTCGTGATAACTTCTTGCAGGTGATTGACGTAGTCGTGGTCCATTTTCGGTGTAGCTGGTGTTGGTGATATGAAATCGCCTGGCAGGCGTATTGCTTGACCGTAGGTGAGTTGCGCTGCGCTTGTGTAAGAGTCGGAGCGGATAGCGGCTCTGAGACCCATTAGAACAGCAGGCAATTCGTCGATCCATTTGTTGCTGCTTTCTAGCCTAGCCATGAGTGCGGCTTTTAATGTCCTGTGCCAGCGTTCGACGATTCCGTTACTCTGCGGGTGGTATGGTGGCTTGGGCTGTGCACGGCGTTGAAAGCTATGCGACGAAAATCAGCTGTTAAGTAGGGACGAACGTGTGACGTTGATGTTTCGCAGAATATTGGCTTGTTAGTACCCGGTAAGATGATTTTCTTGAGTTGTATGTTGGTCTGTTGAGACAATGTTGGGATACAACTGTCGTTTTCTTGAGCTTGAAATAACTCGTCGTAGTTGATAGGTGATGGCACATCTATGGTTTCGACGCGTGATAATGCATCTGCTACAACGTTTTGAGCTCCGCTCACGTGTCGAATGTCTGTAGTGAACTCGCTGATAAACAGTAGCTGCCTGATTCGCCGTGGTGTGTCGTTATCGGAAGGAGGCTTACGAATTGCGTAGGTCAGCGGTTTATGGTCAGTGTCAAATGTGTGGTCGGTCAAATGTTTTATTGCCATGTGTATTGATGAGAGCTCCCTATCGAAAGTGGAGTACTTCTTTTGTCTTTCCGAAAAAATTTTAGAAAAAAATCCGAGTGGCATCCATTGTTCATTGCTTTGCCTTTGTTGTAGAGATGCCACGGCGCAGGTAGCTGAGGCGTCCGAAAAAATAGCGATTTGGTCCTCTGGCGAACTGGATGGGTAAGACAATAAAGCAGCGTTTATTGTGCTTTGTTTGCACAACTCAAAAGCTTTTGTCGATTGATTGTCCCACTTTACTTCCGTCTTGTCTCGTTTTTTTGAATTATGAAGGAACGCATTCAGAGGTGCCTGAATGCTTGCCGCATTTGGGCCACTGAGCATACCTACAAGGAATAAGAATAAACCAAATTGCGTCCACCATTTTCTTTAAATACAATTGACTTTCTTGTAAAAATAATTTAAAATGTTTAAACTATATTTTTTTTAAATACTATGACTTTATGATTCTATTTTTGAATGCAAAGTGTAATATTAAATTACTCTTTTCATTTAAAATAGGGAGTATACCCTACCCCTTTGCTTGGCGTTTGTGGACTACGAAAAAGCCTTTGATTCGATCGAGACCTGGGCTGCAGTGGCGGCCCTAGGGCGGTGCGAGCGGTGCGACTGCACCGGGCGCCGGTTATGGGGGGCGCCGAAATCAATCGAAACGCGCCCGCTTTCGCCACACGTCACCGAAACGATTATTAAAAAAAATCGTTATTGACCGACGATCCATCTGGAGCGCAAACGGGCGGCGGCAGCGTGCAGGGCGGCTTTCTTTGATAACAGAAGCAGGCAGGCGACGTGCGAGGGAGAGAGGTGAAATTTCTTTCGTCCGTCGGTCGTCCGTCTCGTCACTTCAGTTGTGTGCGCCGCGCCAGTGTCAGTCAACTGTTAGTTGCTGATGCTTCGCCAGCCTGTTGTCATTGTTTATTCTCGCGCAAGTGTATTTATTGTGTATTTAGCGCAAAGTTACTTGTATATGTATTATTGCTATTCTATAGATTAAACTCAAGGTAAGTACTGTTGCAGCAGGTCGTGTTCGTGTTCATGTAAGTATAATGAATGTAGGTACATACGTCTACGTCATTTAGCGATATTAGATCTTGGATGTATGTAGGTACTTAATTATTTGTTTTTATATATTACCCGACTGCGATGAACCCTAAAGGAGTGTTATGTTTTCAGCTCGTATCTTAAGGGTATTGCAATTTGCAATGCATTCTAACAGTAGTAAGCGATTGTTAGGGCAGGGTGGCATACGACCACGGCTTTCCTCTGAACATCATTACATATATATCTGTGTATAAAAATAAAAATTGTATGTAAGTTGTCTACTTAATAGATGATAAATATTAAATAGTTTGTTGAGAAGAATGTCTGTCAAGAATATTTTCTTTTTCTATACTTTTTAGAGCGCGACGCGAGCTTTCCATAGTCGGGGTGTTTTTTTTTTGTTTTAGTTATTAATATTTTTTTCTTTTTGTAAAGCGAACCTAACTCTGTGATTGGTTACCGTGGAAGAAATGGACTTTATGTAATCGCAGCATATAATAGGTGTATTGTATTACATTTAATAAATTTATCTTTTACAGAAAAAAATCATGTCACTGCCTCCAAAAAAATTATCTGGTGCTCAAAACTTAAAAAGAAAACGGAAAAAGCAAGAAGAATCTGAGAAGGCAGCTAAATTATTATCGAAATTTTTGAGACCTGAGAAATCATCTGAATCGTTATCATCAGAACTAGTTCAACTCCACCACGCAACGGAAGAAGACCTACTTAATAAAAGTTCTTCAGGCGAAGCTCATGAAGATGAAAAACAACACATTCAAGAAGATTTACCTGGTTCTCTATATTTTCGTTGTTGCTAAATTTTCATTCACTTTCCAAAAAAATACCTATTGGTGTTATTAGACTAGCAGCTTCAAGCGTAATTTCATTTTCCAACTAGTTCAGTGGCCAAAATCATAAACATGCTTAATTTAATTTGGCGTATATTCATTTGTCACTGCTAGATATAGGTCTCCCCCAAAGCATCCGACAACGTCCCGTCTTGCGCTACCGCGACCTTCACCAGGTCATCGGTTGACCCTGGGGAGAACCTGCCCGCGCTGCGTCTTCCGGTAGGGACATGGGCGCCACTCAAGAATTCCAATTCCATTCTATCCTATCCTGAAGCTTAAAGACGTCCTCCAATTCGGTCTACAAACGCCAAGCACAGTAGCAAGTGAACTATGTAGTTGGAATATGAAATTACGCTTGAAGCTTTTAATACAAATTATTCCCTCACCTCGTTCGTTTCAGTTAGCGAAATGTTCATAATTCATAATTTTTTCGTCTGGACTTACTTTTTCTGTATTTATTTAGGTATTCCAGGAACCTCTTCTGGATTTCAAAATATTTCGGAAGAAATTATATCCGATGTACAATCATCATCATCTCCTTTTAGAAAAAAAAAATATGATGATATTTCAGAATGGCCATTCATTGACTCTGCGACAAGAGATGAAATAATTACTGGAGGCCCTGTAAGTAATCAAATGAGTAACGAAAACTACCCAAGGAAACTTGACGGTCGTCATTTTTCAAATATGCATTTTGAAAGAGTAATGCCAAATGGGGAAACTTTCAAAAGAAGATGGCTCGTGTACTCTAAATCTGCAGATAAAGTACATTGTTTTTGCTGCCGTTTATTTAATACAAATCCCCAGTCTAGATTGGGAAAAGAAGGATTTGACGACTGGAGGCACTTATCAACGCGTCTCAAAATTCACGAAACATCCTCAGATCATCGACGTGCTGTGAACAATTGGATAGAAGCGTCAATTAGATTAAAGAACTTCAGTGGAATAGACAAGCACTTGCAAAAGCAGATTGAGAGTGAGAAAACACGATGGGTTGCTATCCTCGAACGAATGATGTCAATAGTATTTTTCTTAGCAAGCAATAATTTATCGTTTAGAGGGAGTTCTGGAGCGGAAACTTTATACACTCCTAATAATGGTAATTTCCTGGGTTTAGTGCAGTTACTGGGAAAATTTGATATTGTAATGATGGAGCACCTTCGTCGTGTTGTAAATAAGGAGACTAATGTCCATTATTTTGGCAAACGTATTCAAAACGAGTTAATTGGCTTACTTGCAAGTGAAGTCCGAAATAATATTTTGTCTATGGTAAAATCAGCTAAATACTTCTCTATCATACTGGACTGTACTCCTGATGTAAGCCACGTTGAACAATTATCAGTAACATTCCGTTTTGTCGATACTAATGAAGAAGTCGAAGTACGTGAGTGTTTTGTTGCTTACAAGCCGGTAAGTGACTCTTCGGGAGCAGGACTTACTGGAATCTTTCTAGATACAATTGTGCAAGAGTTTGACTTGGACATGAACGATTGTCGCGGCCAAGGGTATGATAATGGAGCGAATATGGTAGGAATAAATAAAGGTGTCCAAACCAGAATTTTGAATCAATATCCTCGAGCATTTTTCAATCCATGTGGTTGTCACAGTTTGAATTTAGTGATAGCTGATGCAGCGAAAACTTCCGTTAAATCAGTTTCTTTATTTGGATTTCTCCAAAGACTGTTTGTTTTATTTTCCGGATCAACAAAGCGATGGGAAGTGGTATCCAAGCACATTGAAGGGTTATCCCTGAAAAAAGTTTGCGAAACTCGCTGGGAGAGTAGAATTTCTAGCCTTGCTGCTGTTCGCTATCACTACTCTTCAGTTCGTGATGCCCTTCTGAATCTTCATGAAGAAACAAATGACTCAGTCGCTGCATCAGAGGCCTTGTCTCTAATTCATTACATGGAGCAATTTGAGTTCATAGTTACAATGGTGGCTTGGTATGATATATTGTTTCAAGTAAACATTGTAAGTAAGGCTATGCAGTCTGAATCTATGGATTTACCAAATGCGTCGCAATTGCTGAAAAACTGCTCAGAATTTGTGAAACAGTACCGAGCCTCTTCATCTGCTCTAATAACAGCTAAGGAAATAGCATCTCAGGCTGAGATAGACCCAATTTTTAAGGCTGCCCGATCCCGAAGAAAGAAACGATTATTTGAGTATGAAGCCGTAGATGAGACACCATCTGATCCTGAAGAATTGTTTAAAATGAACGTTTTCTACCCTATGATTGATACAATTGAGAATGCCTTAGTCACTCGATTTAAACAACTATCAATATTCAATGATACATGGTCATTTTTATACAACATGAAAATAATTCCTGAAAGATCTATATTGGAAAAAGCCTGTAGTGATTTGCAAATCAGTTTAACAGATGGGGAAAAATGTGACGTGTCTGGTTGTGAATTGGTTGAGGAACTTATGAGCTTGAACCCATTAATAAAAGATCTTCAATCAGCAGAGCCACTTAAAGTTCTCCAACTTATTAAAAAGAATGATTGGCAGGATATTTTCCCAAATGTGTGGACAGCACTTCGCATCTTGCTGACTATACCTGTAACTGTCGCTAAAGGGGAACGAAGCTTCAGTAAATTGAAACTTATAAAAACTTACCTACGTTCTACTATGTGTCAGGAAAGACTGTCAGATCTTGGAATCTTGTCCATAGAAAATGCTATTGCTCAGAAGCTAAATTATTCCGAATTAATAAAAAAATTTGCAAGCGCAAAAGCCAGAAAGGTAGCCATTTAAGTTTTTCATTAAAGTGGTTGTTGGAAGTTTTTTTTTTAAGACTGTATGTAGCCTATCAGTTTGAATAAAAGTTGTGAAACAAAATTATTACTTAACTGTTTTTATTTCTCATCTGTACAATTTGCCTCAGCAAGGCATGAGGGTAATACAAGCGGGATTGACGTCATTTTTTTTATTGCGAATGAGCAGAACAACTGCTATGACAAGCGCGACAGTCATCATTGTACTTGCCTCATATATCTATAGTAATTTGGCAGATCTAATACTAGTAGGTAATCACGGATAAAGTAACTACATAGTATAGGAACAACTCGGGGCGCCATTTTGAGATTTTGCACCACCTAAAACTTTTGCTAGGGCCGCCACTGCTGGGCTGTACTGCAGTCTCTCCAGCGGTGCCAAGTAGACTATCGGCATACTGAAGCTCTGAAGGGTTTGTACGAAAACGCAACCATGTCAGTCCGAATACAGGATCAGACCTCGAAACCAATACCTCTGCAGCGTGGTGTCAGACAGAGAGATGTTATCTCCCCGAAACTGTTCACCGCTGCATTGGAGGATGTCTTCAAGGTTCTGGACTGGAAAGGACTGGGCATCAACATCAATGGCGAGTACATGACACACCTTCGGTTTGCTGATGATATCGTAGTCATGGCTGAGACCGCGGAGGACCTGAGTACAATGCTCGAAGACCTCAGTAGAGCCTCCGAGCGAGTCGGTCTTAAAATGAACATGGACTCCTATAAAGATTGGAGACTCGTTCTCGATGTTGTTGACAGTTAAGTGTATCTGGGCAAACTATCCAGTTAGGAAGGTCCAACTTCGAGAAAGAAGTCAATCGTCGAATCCAACTCGGCTGGGCTGCTTTCGGGAAGCTATGTAAAATCTTCTCGTCCGAAATACCGCAGTGTCTCAAGACAAAAGTCTTCGACCAGTGTGTGTTGCCAGTGATGACTTATGGAATTGAGACGTGATCACTAACAATGGGCCTTATACGAAGGCTCAAAGTCACTCAAAGGGCAATGGAGAGGGCTATGCTTGGGATTTCACTGCGCGATCGAATCAGGAATGAGGAGATCCGCAGAAGAACGAGAGTAACCGACATAGCCCGAAGAATTACAACTCTAAAGTGGCAGTGGGCTGGACACATTGCCCGTAGGACCGATGCCCGATGGGGCTGACGGGTTCTCGAGTGGCGACCACGCACCCGAAGACCTAGCGTAGGTAGGCCCCGACAAGGTGGACCGACGACCTGGTGAAGGTCGCGGGAAACCGCTGGAAGCGGGAGGCGCAGGACCGGTCGTCGTGGAGAGCCTTGGGGTAGGCCTGTGTCCAGCAGTGGACGTGTTTCGGCTGAAATGATGATGACGATTGAAAAATAGTGGTTTTGCTCATTGTCCAAATACAGGAAAAGTTTTAGGTCCAAGAGGGTTCAAAAACTTATGCCAAATAAAGCCAAGTAATGAAAAAGAAAACATTATTATAAACTTTTAATGCGAATGGAGATATGTCTCCGCCTTGTATCGTGTTTCTATACATTAGACCATCAAGTGCTATAGTAAACAATGTGCCTCAAGAAAGATGCTTAGGCAGGAAGGCGATATGCTGATGACTTTCACAAATGGGTAGTGGAAAATAACATCAACAACCCAGTGCTTTTTCTGGTAGATGGACATAAATCGATTATGTCCTTAATGTTAAGTAAGACGTGTGAAGAAATGAAAATTATTTTGTATGCCCTTCCGCCCAACACCACGTTAGCGTGTTTCCACGGGTACAATAATATTGGAAATGTACCTACAGTCCGCGTATTCCTATCAAAACCAGAAAATTTGAATTCACAAAAATAAACTTTTGCAAATTATAATTATCAAAAATGGGTATAGGCAATGTCGTCTTTACCCATTCGATGCTAATAGCCCAGAAGAGAAGAATTATTTTTAATTTTTTTAAAGCGTTTTATAATGATAATACTGTTGATTTTTAATATTTATATTTTTATATTGTTTTAAATACAATCTTTCTTTACAAATTCATAAAAATATCACCCCTGAATTATTTTTCTAAGGTGGTGGACGCGAAATGATCCACTGGTGGACGCAATCTGGATTTTGTGGACGCAAACTGGGTAAAACGTCTAATTCTGAAGTTTATCTATTTAAAAAAAAAATACAAGGTGTTTCAAACAAAAATGAAAATTAATCATAAAATAGACTATATAAAGAACACATTATATACTTTTGTCATAGAAATTAGTGCTGAGAAATTTTTATAATCGCCCTCAAACTTGCCAACTGCACTAAATGGACGCGAACAGGCGAAATGACCCTACCATATTTTAAAGCAGATAATGTATAAATGTATTCTTATTCTGGCAAACACAAATGCTTATTTGTCGCTGTAAGAAGTGGCAATTGAAATATATCATCTGTGAACAGTTCAACTGTATAGCTGTCACTGTACATGAGATACAGACTGGTGACAGACAGACAGACAATTAGATAACGGAGTCTTATTATTAGGGTCCGTTTTTACCTTAGGGTGTGGAATCCTAAAAGTAATGAGGAAAGTAATACCAGCCCTGGTCGAAAGATCAGGTTAAGTAATGCCCGCCCTGGTCGAAGGATCAGGTTAAGCAACTCTTGTCGTGGTTGATCCGCGGATGGGTAACCAGCCTTATGTTTTGGTAAAAAATGTATCGAATAGCTGAGTTTTAGGATATTACTTTCTATGCTTGAACGAAGGATACATAATATCTACAGTATGTTAAGAAAACCCTGTCCGACCCATAAGGATAATAAAGGTTAGGTAAACACATGACCAAATATACACACATCAAAAGTGTCTAGGGATCAACATATATTTTTGCAATAACTTTTCTCCTGATTGATATTAATTAAAATTTTCTTTAAGGATTCATCAAATAAAGTGTTTTCGTTTGTAACAGTAACGATAAACCAAGTCACCTTTGCATTAATAAAGAAATTTGCCATTTTCCTAATAAAGGGATATTTGACATTTGAACCACTAACACAAAAGTTCGAAAAAAAGACTGAAATAACAGTTTTCTCTAAAATTTTATTGGGTAACTTAAACAATTAATAATCCGTGTTTCTACCGCGAACACTAACAACACAAGAACATCGGTTTGGCATACTCAAAATGAGTTTGTAGCATTGTACAAATGCCACACGTGTTCGCTATTGTGGCGATGTACAAAGACTACACATGTCCTCTTACAAATTACACCAAAAAGGTCGACTATTAATCACACGAGGATCGCGGAAGTCATGGCGCGCGTCCCACTCCCGCAGCGAGGGTTCTCATAAATCTCACGTCCCGGAACACATCTGCAGGGCCAACGGTCAACGTCCGTGGGAACCATAACGAGTCATCTAGCACGTGACGGAATTGGCGCGCGTTCTACGTTAACCAGTCATACGCAGTGGCCTGCCCCGATCAACGAATCAGCATCAAGAACGCACGCAACACCGCGTGGACATCGCAGGACGGAAGCTGATTCGCTATTGGTTACCCCACTATGACAACCGCTGAAATCGTCGCAAGAAAACTTTACGAAGTGTGGATATCTCGTTTCGGTTGTCCAATAAGAATCACTACCGATCAAGGACGACAGTTTGAAAGTCGACTATTCCGAGACCTCGCTCAATTACTCGGTGTAGAAAAAACCCGTACTACTGCATACCACCCGCAGAGTAACGGAATCGTCGAACGCTGGCACAGGACATTAAAAGCCGCACTCATGGCTAGACTAGAAAACAGCAACAAATGGATCGACGAATTGCCTGCTGTTCTAATGGGTCTCAGAGCCGCTATCCGCTCCGACTCTAACACAAGCGCAGCGCAACTCACTTACGGTCAAGCAATACGCCTACCAGCCGATTTCATATCACCAACACCAGCTACACCGAAAATGGACCACGACTACGTCAATCACCTGCAAGAAGTTATCACGAAGCTCACACCTACATACAAATCGCATGCAAACAAGCGATGTATGTTCGTCCACAACGACCTACAAACATGTAGCCACGTGTTTGTACGCGATGACACCGTCCGCAAACCTCTGCAACATCCATACCAAGGTCCATTCAAGATCATCGAACGTAAAGAAAAGTATTTTACAATCCAACTACCAGGACGAATTAGCAATATATCGATTGATCGCCTCAAACCTGCGTACACCATCAACACAGAAGATGATCCCGGGCATACGAACAGCGAGACCAATCAAGCACCTGCAGCTACCACAGATGAGCAACCCAGCCTACATCCAAACCCGCATACGAGTGAACAACGTACCAGATCAGGCAGGATCGTCAAGACGCCTGCACGCTACGTACGCTTTGCTAAAAAGGGGGGAGTACTGTAGCATTGTACAAATGCCACACGTGTTCGCTATTGTGGCGATGTACAAAGGCTACACATGTCCTCTTACAAATTACACCAAAAAGGTCGACTATTAATCACACGAGGATCGCGGAAGTCATGGCGCGCGTCCCACTCCCGCAGCGAGGGTTCTCAAAAATCTCACGTCCCGGAACACATCTGCAGGGCCAACGGTCAACGTCCGTGGGAACCATAACGAGTCATCTAGCACGTGACGGAATTGGCGCGCGTTCTACGTTAACCAGTCATACGCAGTGACCTGCCTCGATCAACGAATCAGCATCAAGAACGCACGCAACACCGCGTGGACATCGCAGGACGGAAGCTGATTCGCTATTGGTTACCCCACTATTATTTAGAGAGAGTTAGTATTTAAGTGAGTGCATAGCTTGTAAGAAACATCATTATACGACATCATTATACAACATCATTGTACATCATCATTATATTCTACATCATTATACAACATCATTGTACATCATTATTACATTACAGTCATTCCTTGTTCACACTCTTGTATCGCGTCATTGTACACGTCAAATACACTGTACTCTTTTACATTCGTGCAATACACAAAGTTCGACTTATCTGAGTTTTAATTACGCGACACGACCTACGCGCTACAGGTTCGTCCAAATCACGCTGTGGAATGGCCGCCCATGTTCGTTGCAACAACAATAAAAGGTCTTCTTGCGACTGGATACCCTCCATATTCGGCAGATCCCTTCTCTGTAGCATATCCCATGCATTCTCAATCGGGTTCAAGTCTGGCGACTCAGCAGGCCAGGGCAGGACATTGATGTTAGCTGCGGCGAAAGTCTGTCTTACAACTCTTGCGGTGTGCGGTCGTGCATTATCATGCATTAACTGAAATAAGGGACCGATTTGCACTTGTAGAGGAACGATGACGTCTGATACAATCGTCTCAGCATAAATTTGAGCGTTGAGGTTGCCTCTGATCCAAATCAAGTCAGTTCTTCCGCCGATCCAAATACCCGCCCATACCATGATGGTTCCACCACTATAAGGATGGACTTCCTGGCAGTATTTTAATCGCTGTTGGCGTCCAGGGGTTCTCCAGTGTCGTATACGTCTTGTATCCGGTCTCATACCAAAACGAGACTCATCAGAAAAGCACACGAAACGCCATTGTTCTTCTGCCCAATTTCTGTGTTCAAGAGCCCATTGATATCGAATCCTACGATTGTGCATTGCTATAGGTGGTACCCGTAGCGGTCTTCGGGAATGAAGATTCACTTCATGCAAGCGGTTTCTGACTGTTTGGTCGCTAATTAAGTTCCCTGAAGAGTGATGAAGCCTCACGGCTAACATCATGGCGGTTATTGTTGGAGCTCTTCGAGTTAAGATTTGAATGTATCGGTCTTGTCTCCGTGTGGTGCAGCGATACCGTCCTCCATGGCGCTCAGCCACGGTACCAGTGCTTCGGTAACGTGTCCAAAGTCGACTGATAACACTCTGACTTGTATTCAGAGCTAAAGCCACAGTACGTTGCCGGGAACCAGCTTCTATCATTCCCACGGCTCTGAGCATTTCTTCCCTGCTTAAATGACGTCACCGCTCCATAATAACGTTGGTTTTAATCAGTAGTAGGGAAACAGTAGCACTAATAATGTCTTCAATGCGTTGTATGTTTTTATAGGGAAAATATTGACAGCTGATTTTCATCTTTTACTCGAATTTGATTCACAGTTCCTGATTCAAATTATGAAATGCACCAAAAAGGATCCATATAAATTTATAAAATCATTAATTTATTACAAAGCCACATCTCAATCTCAAGAAATCCGCATAAAAATGCTTGATCCCTAGACACTTTTGATGTGTGTATTATAAAATTTTACGTAATCGTCATAGTACCAATACAAATGAATTTTGAAATAATCTTTTTTTCCCGGGAATTAATTCCAACTTCCCCGAAATTTGGTAATTTAAAAAAAAGTGACAACACCGGTATTATTATGAGCGAAAAGCGATGTGACCACGTGCCGCGTGCCCTGCCGCCCGCTGCCCGCGGAAGGGTGTTAACGCACATTTATGATGTTACCTCTTTTTGCGAAATAATATTTATTTTTTTAGGGGGATATTTTTTTTAAGTTTAGCCCGGTTTTGTATCCATTAGTAGAATCAGTTATCGATACCTAACAACACCTTCACGGGTCGGACAGGGTTTTCTTAACATACTGTATAGTCTTCGTCAGATAATTAAAATTTGAAGTCTGCAAATATGTATTAAAAGCATTGCAAATTAGTTCATGAAATTGTCAAATACCTATACTGCCATGCAAGAGGTTTAACGTAAAATATTAATTATTTGTTTGTAGATTCAGAATAGAAGATTTTACTCAAAAAGATAACTTACTGAAAGTGACGATGACCGTACCGTCGGAATCAGATAGCAACTTTATAATTACATATAGGAGCCCCGAATACCTAATCGACTCCACAAGACTATTTCAAGTGCAAGTGATTAAGGCAAACGTAAATGACAATAGCAGCTTCTTCGTATACGTGCGGTTTGTCAAGTTTCGCCACTGTGACGACCTTAACTACATAATATATTTAAACAGCGAGAAGCTGAACATAGCGGGCATAACGTTCACCAGTGACGATGGCATATGGCATGTGATATATGAAAGTTATATGCCAACGTTCGACGTGTCGGTGGAGATGCACCTGCAGCCGAGTGCAAGCCCATTCGCGAGTCTTCACGACGACACGGAGCTGACGGATTTCGAGCTGCGCTGCGAGCACGGCTCCGTGCGCGTTCACCGCCTCGTGCTGGCGATCGCCAGCCCCGTGCTGCGCCGCATGCTGACCGGCGAGTGGCGCAAGACCGCCGAGGGACAAGTGCACGTCAGCGGGACCACTAAAGCCACTCTTGAGCATTTCAAGGACTTTCTATACCTAGACGTGCTGCCCAAGTCGGACGTGGAACAGATGCTGCGTTTGTCCGTGTATTACATGATGCCGAAGTTGGAGCAGCTCTGCGTGGATAGATTGGTGCGCGGCATAAACGCGAGGAAGACGGTAAACCTCATTGAGTTTGCTACCAAGAACAAATCTAAGCGACTGATGCTCGCGGTGCTCGAGTACGTGCAGGAAAGTGTTGTCTCTGTCACGGAAATCCGCTACCTCCTCAAGAAGAAGAAGAACGCGGTGGTCTCTGCTAAAAACGTTGCCCCTTCAGTTTATGAAAAACAGGAAAACGAGGAATAAGTATTTCTAAAAAATTCGAACTTAGTTAATGTTCAATTCTAGCCGATACCAAATGGAGTTATATTAATGTTACTCCAGCCAATCACAGCCAAGCCAAGCCATCGCCATAACCACCGGGTGCCTCCGGTGGGGGAGAAATGCCATAAAATGCCATGGAGCTCATTTTTCGTCTCTGATTGCCACTACATGACAAAGCTATATCTGTTCGATAGCATATTAAATCAGTGTGATTATAACAGTCTGCCTTTTAATCATGTATGTAAGTGGGCTAAATAAAAAAAGTTATGAAGCGTAATCATTCCGATACAGCGAGGGTAGGACCTAAGGCAAGTAGGCGTGAACCTCTTTGTGAAGTAGAAGAATCATCTTAAACGATTGATAAGATGGCGATGGCACGGCGATGAAGATAACGTCACATCAGCAGACGCACCTCCAGCCCGAAAAATCGAGACGCAAAAAACCATGCGTGAGTTAAACGAAGAAATACCCTCCATCAACAAGAAAATAGTGCCTACTGCCCGGACATTCAATCATCCAAGTGTTAGCGAAGACCGGTACCCCACCTCAAGTTTACTATAAAAAGCGCGGTCCACCCGCACTCGCTTTTTTTTCGACAAGCGTCACTCGGAACGGTAACGTCGTGCGAACTCTGTGAGACCTATATTTTCCATATTAATTAATAGCTGATTGCTATAGTTGTATATTTTATGTGTACTCAGTGATTGTTATTTTGTTCCTATCTAAATTAATAAATTGTGGTTGTAATTGTAATTCAAATGGATAATACACGAACATTGGAACATCTACCTCCTGATTGGTTTCTTTTAATAAACACCACTTCTGATCTTCTTACAATCAGAAGTGGGATAAAGAACTACACTGCTCACATTCTCGTTATAAATCAAGGAACAGAATAACAGTCACTTTCAGCCATTATTTTTATTGTACTTTTGTGTGGGTACTTGTGTGATTACTTGTATACATTTTTAATAGATTCACATTCAGTGTGTTTGTTGTTTACACCGCAAACGCAGTCGTAATCGCGGTCGTTACAGCAGTCGCGGTAATAGCTTACGTCATGACTATCATGCGTCATTCATCGCCACCGGAGCGTCGCCGCCATTTGGTTTCGCCTTTGCCTAGAGAGACTGAGTTTGTACATAAATGTCACCGACTCTCAGACATAGCTACCGTCGTTGATCGCGCTCTCGTCCTGGTACATAGCCGCCGCCGTAGGCAACGGTAATTGACCGTGTGTGGATTAATATTGCGGGTAGATCTCAGCATTTTTATATTTCACTACTTTGATCCTACCTTATGTAATATTGATGATTGGTGTGCGGAGATCGGTTGCGCTAAAGTTCTCAACAATTAAAGTGATTATGAATGCTTCTCGCGTATTGGTAATTGCTTGCAAGGTGACGCTCGATCGTGGTTAAGTCATGATGAATGGGTAACCAATGACCGATCGTGGAATAACTTCAGGAAAGAATTTGAGTCATTGTGCCCGCTAAAGAATAACTATGCTCAAACACTTCATGAGCTCATGAACACTAGGTCGGATAAATTTCTATCTTATTCGGAGTATGCGCGTCGTGCATTAGTAAAATTACATACGGTAAAAGAGTTAAACTAAATCTCAGATATATTTGCCACAAAGTTTGGTCAACCCTCCTACTAATGTATCCTAATATTCCCACACGATACAAAAACAATGTACAGAAAAGTGTCGGTAACATGATCAAAACAAGTGTATCGTGGTAAGAGGTGACCTTGTCGCACGACAGCACATGCAACAAGGAATGCAAAGAGATTTAAGATAAATAGAGAGGGCAATGTGTCAAAATCGCATAGAAAAACTGTGATCCCATGGCCCAGTTCCGCCATCTAGTACAATATAGCAAAATTAGATCGACAATTGGAGACATCAAATAGTAAAACTGAAATAAGTTTACATAAAATATATTCAGCTATTGCGCAGTAGGTGGCCAGTGTGGTCTATGTTGCCAGATCCGATTTAATACCCTAGTGTAGTTCAAATCGGGTAAATAAATATGGAAAAGTAAACAAATTAAGTGAAACTTGTCTTGTACAGAGATCAAAAACTGTTTTAGAATTTTATTAGCTACTATTCATTTTCCGTGATATCGTCTATTGGTATTTTAGATGTGTTATGCTTACGAATTATTTTAATACTCAGTTTATTGCGATTTTTGACTATAATAGACTTTTTAGGCCATAAAGCGCATTTTGTTTTGAAATTTTTGTTTGCATTTCGTTTTTACCAAAATGATTCTTTTCTACACGTTTGTTTGCAAATATTTTTAAATGGCAATGCAAAAAACTGTGGTAGGGCTTGTATCATTTCGATAAAAAATTATCGATAATATTCAAAGTTACTACGACGATGTTTATTCGCATTATGATAGCTTGAAACAAAAAATTACGTAGCAGAAAAATTATAGATATTTTCAATGTTTACAAGTTTCTATTTATATAAATCTTTTAATATAACGGGCGTTAAAGTTTAAATTTACCGATTAATACTGAAAATCTAAATAATTGTTTATTTTTTCATTTTTAATTAACACATTTAATCAATATAGTTACCATTATTATGTATACATTGCTGCCTTCTAATAGGAAAGTCGTTTATACCTTTGCGATAGAATTCTGAGGATCTAGACTGCCCAAACTGTATGAAAGCAGAACTGTCTAATGTGTGAATTAATTGTCCAAATCACGACGAAAATGGTAGTCTGCTGGAGCAAGATCTGGCGAACTAGTTCCGTACCATTCATTATCTTTAAAAATGGGAGCCTTCAACATTTATTTTATTTTTAATTTGAATATACAGTATGTTAAGAAAACCCTGTCCGACCCGTGAAGGTGTTGTTAGGTATCGATAACTGATTCTACTGTTGTGGATTAACTATGGAGGATGAGTGAGCTTTACTCCCTGTTCCTCATGCCTCCACACTACTAATGGATACAAAACCGGGCTAAACTTTAAAAAAAATCCCCCTAAAAAATAAATATTATTTCGCAAAAAGTGGTAACTTAATAAATGTGCGTTCACCCTTCCGCGGGCGGCGGGCGGCAGGGCACGCGGCACGTGGTCGCATTGCTATTCGCTGAATAATAATACCGGTGTTGTCACTTTTTTAAAAATTACCAAATTTCGGGGAAGTTGGAATTAATTCGCGGGAAAAAAAAGATTATTTCAAAATTCATTTGTATTGGTACTATGATGATTACGTAAAATTTTATATTATATTTGGTCATGTGTTTACCTAACCTTTATTATCCTTATGGGTCGGACAGGGTTTTCTTAACATACTTTATAACCAAATATTCTGTGAACCTTTTAAGCGTCTATCTGTTTCTGTTATTAATATGGAGCAAAAAATCATGTTTATTGTATGGGAAAATATTTTATTTAAAATAAATAATATTTTAATTTTATTATTTTTAGCACTTGTCATAGCGGTAACAGAAATACTAACATAATTTCTAGAAATTTCAACCGTCTAGCTATTACGGTTCATGAGATACAGCCTGGTGACAGAGGGACAGACGAACAGTGAAGTCTCATGAATAGGGTTCGTTTTACCTTTTAGGTACGGAATCTTAAAAATCACAAAGTAGCTTGCAATCATTGTACTACATATACGTACCTACATATTTTATAAATATATTTCATTATAAATAAGTTATCTAATTTATGTACTTATCCACTTAACCATAAATATTATCCCAATTTTTACGATTAAGTGGAAAGTTCTGAAATTAATAACTTACTAATTCATTACTAGTACAAGGTACCGATCCTTTTTTTTTAAATTTGATCGACAAAACTTCTTTCTTTAAAAAGTAGATATCTTCACTTTTAAAATGCTTTGAGCATAATTTCGACGAAGTAGACGGAAGCCAATTTTCTTCTCTACGGTCTATCTGGACAAATCGTATACACTTTTCCCGTACAACATAATTTTTATTCAAAAACCTAAAATAACATAAAACCTATTCAATTTTGTTCATTAATATGACAAGATTGTGTTCAAATAGAGTTACTAATAAATAAACTTGAAATATAGTAATATTTTAAGTCTATTTAGCTATATTTTAAATGTCAATAAAATATAGCTATATGTTTTCAACTTAATAAGTATTATCGATAACTAAATCGATAAACAACACTACTACATCTCTACATTAAAATAGTAAAACTATTCAACAATAGAGGGCGCTTATTACAATAATAAAAAAGTTTCTAGATCTATTTAAGAATTTTTTAAAATTTTAATTACAGACTAAATATAAATAATTCATACAAAAACATTCCGAAGTTAGGTCCAGTCATTTTACCATAACGAGATGTACAGTAACGCAAAGCGCAACAGGGCATATTTCCTTAGAAAATGTTTATTCTTGGTGGACACATGTTACGTCTTGACGCGGACACTAGACTGAGCGACTTTTAACCAAATCGACAAAAGTATTGGCTTACAATTTTGTTCGTGATGTCCTGTCTATTGTAAATATAATTTTAATGTCTTTGAAGGAATGGAATACAAACCCCTTTTTTCAATATTATGATCAGTCGTTTTTATTTTATATTCGTTGACGATACATATTTATTGAAAAGGTATGTTTTGTCGATTATCCCGTCTAACCGGGAGCATATATTATTTATTTTTGTAATACTTGCATAATACGAATACATTATATTGTTTTATGTACATATTTAAAAATATGTACCTTTGAAAATAAACAAAACAAATAATTTAAATATATATATTTTTCCACTTCACAAAGTTTCAAGTGTGGTATATGCTTTTAGTACTTACAAATAGTTACATTTATAAATACATAGTTACATTATTCAGACAGTTCAGAAATGGAATTCGTGTCTGAATTTTCAATTACGTAACTATCACTTTCTGAACTGCTTGTTTACATCCATACTAATATTATAAATGTGAAAGTGTGTTTGTTTGTTTGTTTGTCCTTCCTTCACGCCGTAGCTAAGCAATCAATCGACCTGATTTTTGGCATACATTTAGTTGAAAAGAAGGAGAGTAACATAGGCTACTTTTAGTCCTAAAAAAACATAAAGTTCCCAAGGGAGATTACTGGAATATTTGTATGTGTACACCAAATATCCTAATATTATAAATCGGAAAGTGAGTTTGTTTGTTCCGCTTTCACGCCGTAACTACTAAGCCGATTGTTGTGAAATTTTGCAGACGTAAAGTTAGAAGTCCGGATTAAATAATAGGGTACTTTTTATCCCGGGAAAAAATTATATTCACGAGGGATATAACCGATCTCCACGCGAGCGAAGCCGCGGGCGGAAAGCTAGTTTATTATAAAACGATCGACGGTTTTGTCAATTTGGTTGTCTAAACCCCTCATTTTAATTTATTGTTTGTTTTTTGACGTGCTGGACGCAATTTTCCCATTTTTCGGATGTAACTTGATTTAAGGCATCATTAAATAAGTTTTTCACAACTGCTAATATTTAAATGTAGTGTTGTGTCGAGCAACGTAACATTTTGTGTCCGCCCATATCAACTCAATAGGGTTGTACTCGCAATGATAGGGCGGCAGCCGCAATACTGTTACGCTTTTTTTTCTTCCTTTGCAATTTCGTCAATAACATAATTTTGTTAATGATTCACGTCATTACGTTGAAGTTTCGTCAAAACTTTGGCGAAGCTTTCTTCAAAATGAACGGCATCCATACTTTCATGGTAGTCTCCTTTTCTTTACATTCAACGACCCAGCGTCAATCCTCCAAAAAGCCATTTTTCTTACCGATATGGATGACAATGATTCCTTCCCCCTTTCCTGTCGGAATTTTAGCGCCAGTCGACAGTCCTTCTAATAATGCTTGATGCGATGACGCTACGGTCGTGTCAGTCCAAGCTTTCATAACAGTATGACCTAAACAAGTGATAAAATTATAGTCGCACCGAAGTACAACGAAAAAAAAAAAACAGTGAGGACGGGCATGGTGAGTATAAATGAGTAGCATGTAGCTTGAAATAATTACTGAACTTATAAATTCTTTGTATTCGTAATATGCGGTTGTAGGGCGCGTACGCGTCATGTCAACTAGGATAATTATATTCTGTAATTTATAAGTGACAATAGATTTTTTTTACCTGCGTTGATCCAAGTTTCATTTACGTAATAAATGTTGCGTTTCTCGTTGCGTTAATCTTTAAATTTCTTTTAAATACTTAGTACGCCAAAAAAAAAAATTATTTCGCTTAGTTTTTTTAAACTTAAATTCCAAATGGCGAAGAACGTGCCATAAAGTAGTTTTGCTGAAGTTAGGCAACATATCGTCTACGTTTATTCTCTGGAGAATATTGTCTACTGTATGCAGATCACTTTCCATGGAAAATCTATAGAATTTTTGGCTTATAGTAGGTATTTGTAAAATGGATATTTTACTTTTCGTAGTTCCATCTTTATGTAGGTACATATATTTCCTCAACATTCCATATATGGATCTTGTAGATATACTAAAAAAAAAAAAACTTAAAAGTCTTTTTGATCATAGCTAAGCTCGAACGGTATTCGTCCTCAGGCCATGTATTTTTAATATTTCTAAATACGAGTGCCCTTCTCGCCAACAGACAAAGTTGTTGGTTTTCTCTTTTTAACTGGAGAATGCAATGGAACTTGCGACGTTGATGGGCCTATAACCAAGAATCTAAATGTTATCAATACCGCTCAGTGCTTATACAATACAAAACTTTAAATTAAACAGTTACATATATTTTTTTTGTCTCACTACTCCCGACCCAGGATAACAATAGGACCGATCAGTTCAGACTTGTTACGGGTATTGTAATACAAGCTCTCCTGGCACGGACTTAAGGTACATTTTGATCCGTTACGAGTGCGCCTAGCTTCGGTAGGCTGATAAGCCGTGTAATGTATGATGAACATTAGCGCGTTAGGCTTTTTGCTAATTTGCAATTACAGAATGAAATCTCTGTAGGTAGGTATTTATTTTGTGACATAACGTAAACGATATTGATAACTTTTAATCATAAAATATATGTTAAAACATGGATATTACTACTTCCAAGGCAATTTTTACAAATAACCTACCATTTTTAGAAAATCTGACTGTAGGGCGGGGCATAATAACGTAAAAATATTTCATATAGATAAAAACAAAATTAATATCAAGAGTGTTTACATTTAATTGAGTAGGTACGTAAACAGATGAACTTTAACTCAATCCCGTTATTAGTATTTGTTCGAAGTAAGCATTTAAAATAAACTAACTAACCTGCTCGAGGTTCAATGATTCGGTTTCATCGCAGTCTTGTTAGGCCTGGTTTAGGCTGATCCATTCTCACTTCTTCACTCATTACAATTAATACAATTTAACAACACACTAAAACAAAACAACGGCAGTAACCAAATAATAATAAGAGATAACTTTCCAAGTGGTCTATCCCAAGCGCATTCAAATTCAGAAAGATGGAAAGAAATTATTACAAAATATCTGACTGGTGATGTGCTTCTGAGAATGTTAAAAGTTTGTTTTGTTTGTGTTAGTTGCTTACTTTCATGAATATAAGTTAATTTAATTTAATATATCCTGATATAACATTCCTGAACTGAAAAATAAATTAAAAACCTCAGTAATCTCGACAAATAATAGTAAGTACAATATGTTTCCTTTTTTTTCAAATACCTAACCAATAGCATATTATACATAATTTCCGTGTTTAAATGCTAGAATTTACTATATTTTGACTTACTCGTTTGGTTGCGTGGGTTGGTTTTGAAACTCGACCGGTGCAACGTTAGCGACCTTTTGTATGACGAACGCTATCTATTCGTGAGTTATCTGGATTTTTGGTACAGGGCAGTTGAATGACTTTTATGGCAGACTTGTTCGAAATAGAGTGTAAGTGAAGAACTAATGCTTCAAATTGTAGTACACGGTATCAGTGACGTGCAAGTGCGCGCGGTAGCCACTAGTTTCATTTCGGGCCACTTATATTAAGTCTACCCGAAAATTCGACAATAATCGTAGTTTGGATAAATTTGCATCGCCTATTAGTACCGCTAAGAGGCATCATTTCCATAGTTCTACTAAAAAGGAAAGTGTTTTCATTGCGGCCAAATGGGTCATTCATTATAAGGATAAGTGCCCCAAAAAGCGAAATGTTACTAACGATAAAAGTGAATATGGTGCTAAACCAGTTTGTTCTTTCTCGAAGAAGTTAGGGCATAAGGAAAGCGACTGTTTCACTAAAGCTCGATCGAGTCGCAGGCTAAGTTAATCTGTGTCGCGAACTTTTCGCGGATAATAATTAAATTAGTACAGCTGTAATTTAAAAAGGCTATTAATCAATCAATCAGCTGTAATTCATAGCATACCGGTACATCCTTATAGATGGCAGTGCACTTAATGTATCTTTGATTTCGTAATCGGCCGTAAATTATTTCTCCGGTTCGCGTAAGCCAATTGTTTTTATGAAAGGAATGTGACTGAAAATTAGGCCGAATGATGGATAGGCCGAGTCGTGGATAAGTGAAGGCCTTGACTGACTTAGCCTAACCCCAGAAATTAAAGCAGGTTGGTTAACAAGGATTCCCAAAGCACTTGCGAAGCGTTCTTCAATAGTGATGAGTCAATTTAACACCCCGACATAATGGTGTTCGTGCCCCGATATTTTAGCACTCGTACCTCGACATTGTGATACTCGTTGCCCCAACATTGCGGCAACCCGTTTTACATAGCTCCGGCATTGTGGATGTTTGCCCCTACATTGCGAGAGTTCTATTTTGAAAGCCTCGATATTATGGTTATCTGTAACACCGATAGTGGTTGCCACGCGATCTTGTTGTTTCAGTAATGATTGAGGTCCGGAAATACTATATTGGTAATTCAACTTAGAAACCACTGCCTATTTTTGTGCCTATGCTAGTAGATTCATTAGGTGCTCTTCCTGAGGCCAATGATTATCGTCATGTTCTTATAATTGTAGATGCGATTGCGAAAAGTGGCCAAATGTTATGTAGAAACTGCAGTTGATTCTAAATATCTCAAAACACAGAATAACTCTGTATTCAGCATTGAACCTATTGAAAGGTATTGATGCTACGACACCTCTTATTCATACCTTAGTGTGTGATGTGGCCTTTGAAGATTGTAGCCCTATTCGGGAAGCCCTTAGCGAAATAAGTCGTCGAAAGAATATCTGAACGTCTTCATTCAAATAAAGGACAACAGGATACCAGTTCTACCAGTGATGGTTCCGTTACAAACTACAAACAAATACATGTTACCTACTTAATTATAATTAGCAATAAACATACATAAACCTACATGCCAATTTATAGTTTAGATGCCGCCAGTCTAAGCTGAAAAGATACTCATTGAAAACTATTGCGGATACTCCCCAAGCGAGGTTGGTATGCAACAATTTTATAAGAATGATAACTTCAGCTTTGGCAATAGTATTAAGACATCAGCCCCAAGTGTGGTGAAATAAAACCTAGTCTACTAGAGTACACAGTTATAGTCATTATGCTCAACCCCAACAATGATTGAGCCTTGTCCTTTAATTCTATGTTCTGTTTATATTTTACATTCTTGTTGTTTTTCTTTTAGCATTATATAAATAAATAAAAATCCGACCACAAAATGATGCATGCCTTGGCAACCTATAAATAAGACTGCACTCAATTTAAGTTTTGATATTATTGTAATATATAAATGTAACTCGGGTAACATTTTTTTGGTTGTCCTACATAAATAAATAAAAAAATCAACATGCTGCTTATCCCCTAGTGTGGATATACATAATAAGTCCCTGATGGTGAGGTTGTGTGAAAATTTATTAAAAACATTATAATATTTATTCAACCCCAAGTGTGGTTTGAACATAATAAGCCCCAAGTGTGGTTTGAACATAATTAGCCCCAAGTGTGGTGAACTAAGATCGAGTCTCCCAGAGTAGACAGTTATAATTATTATACTCAACATACTGCTTATCCCCTAGTGTGGATATGCATAATAACCCACTGATGGTGCGGTCGTATGATAATTTATTAAAAATATTATATTTATTCAACCCCCATGTGTGGTTTGAACTTAATAATCCCCAAGTGTTGTTTGAACTTAATAAACCCCAAGTGTGGTTTGAACATAATAAACCCCAAGTGTGGTTTGAACATAATAAACCCCAAGTGTGGTTTGAACATAATAAACCCCAAGTGTGGTTTGAACATAATAAACCCCAAGTGTGGTTTGAACATAATAAACCCCAAGTGTGGTTTGAACATAATAAACCCCAAGTGTGGTTTGAACATAATTAGCCCCTAGTGTGGTGAACTAAAATCGAGTCTCCTAGAGTAGACGGTAATAATTATTATGCTCAACGTGCTGCTTATCCCCTAGTGTGGATTTGTACATAGTAAGCCCCTAGTGTGGTTTGAACATAATAAACCCCAAGTGTGGTTTGAACATAATAAACCCCAAGTGTGGTTTGAACATAATAAACCCCAAGTGTGGTTTGAACATAATTAGCCCCTAGTGTGGTGAACTAAAATCGAGTCTCCTAGAGTAGACGGTAATAATTATTATGCTCAACGTGCTGCTTATCCCCTAGTGTGGATTTGTACATAGTAAGCCCCTAGTGTGGTTTGAACATAATAAACCCCAAGTGTGGTTTGAACATAATAAACCCCAAGTGTGGTTTGAACATAATAAACCCCAAGTGTGGTTTGAACATAATTAGCCCCTAGTGTGGTGAACTAAAATCGAGTCTCCTAGAGTAGACGGTAATAATTATTATGCTCAACGTGCTGCTTATCCCCTAGTGTGGATTTGTACATAGTAAGCCCCTAGTGTGGCTGAGGAAGAAAAATAATTATTTGCCCCTAGTGTGGCTGAGGAAGAAGGATAATGATTTGCCCCTATTGTGACTGAGGAATAGGTATATTGTCACTTGTATGAGGACATACATACAGCAAGAACGAATGGCCGAGCGGTGTTGGTGATGAGGACATCCCCAGGGCAGAATGGCCGCCTGTTAGCGAAGACCGGTACCCCACCTCAAGTTTACTATAAAAAGCGCGGTCCACCCGCACTCGCTTTTTTTTCGACAAGCGTCACTCGGAACGGTAACGTCGTGCGAACTCTGTGAGACCTATATTTTCCATATTAATTAATAGCTGATTGCTATAGTTGTATATTTTATGTGTACTCAGTGATTGTTATTTTGTTCCTATCTAAATTAATAAATTGTGGTTGTAATTGTAATTCAAATGGATAATACACGAACATTGGAACATCTACCTCCTGATTGGTTTCTTTTAATAAACACCACTTCTGATCTTCTTACACAAGTTAACTTCCTGGTCAATATGAAGACAACGACGTCGTCACTACGCCACAACATTATTGACTGCGAGTTCAGCGAGTTGTAACCTATTCGATACCTGCTACCCAGCTACGGGACCTTGTCGGGTATATCAAGATAATCAACAATGGCGCTGAAAACATCAACTGGGAGCCTGGCGAAAGGGCTGACAGATGCATCATTTCACCACTACCGGACACTCAGGTTAGCCAAAAAATTACACTTTGCCATCGACTTCTGCAACCAATGCCAATCTATACAAATATTATAAAGAGGAAAGGTTTGATTTTTTGTTTGTTTGTTTGTTTGTATGAATTGAATAGGCTCCGAAACTACTTGGCAGATTTGAAAAATTCTTTCACTGTTGGAAAGCTACATCATTCCTGAGTGACATAGGCTATATTTCATTTTCAAAAAAATAGGCATCCTTACTAAAATTACGATAACGTAATCCAAGGTGTGAAAAAAATATCAAAAAACTACCTTACATCGCGTGCGCTGCGAAAACTATTGATGATAGAACAAAATGATATACTACATTTTTTTAGAACACACCATTATCTACAAAAAATCAGCGGCAGCATATCTCTAACTATTACAGTCATGTCACAATAAGCGTTTTTTTATTGAAAAAAAGAAATTAAAATACCACCGCTACAAAAAGCTCTTTATTTGTACCTTGGTATTAACCCTTATCAAAATAAATGATGTATTATTTAAGACTGCTTCAATATCTTTATATTACTTTATATTAATTATTCGATTCTGACAATCCATTCAAAAGATATCACGGGTTAAAAAAAAAATTAAGAAATAAACTGTATTCGGCTAGCTATGCGTTGTAGGCGTCACTCGGGCAGGGGTACGGAAGGGGGGTTAAGATCACGAAATAAACTTGCTGCCGCGCGGCTCACTCGCGCGGTCGGCTCCCTACGTGATGGACGTGTGTGGAATTTACGCTTGATAATAATTCGTTTAGTAAGTAACTAAACCGATTTAAAAAGTTCTTTTCAGAACTAAACCCATTTATATAAAATATTGTTCACTTAGTTTTTAACCTAATAAATTACTTGAATATTTTTCATGATTTTCAATTTAATTTTAATAAATAGTAGGTAGTTGTGTACGTTGTAATATATTAGCATATATAGCTTACAGTTATGCTAATTTAGTTCAAAGGCATTTTTTCTTTTGTCATTTTGAAATGCCTAAAAGATCAAGATCTCAACTTTCTAGAAATAGTTCCCAGGCCAGGGCATCAAAAATACGTCGAAATGAAGAATCTTCATCAGAAACTGAAAATCGTCTTTCAATTCATAGACAATATGTGGCACAATCGCGTGCTAGAGAGTCGAGTACCGAGCGTTCGCATCGGCTTGAAGAGCAAAATATCAGAAATATTCAATCTCGCACTAGGGAATCAAGCTCTGAGCGTTTCCAACGCCTTCAAGATCAGAGAGAACGACAACAGACGTCAAGAGCGAGAAGTCGCAATCAAGTTTTAGCCCACAGTAAAAGATCGGCTTTTAGATACTATCCACAGATTGATTATGCTCAACAGTCTTCCGTCCAAATCGGCGACATGAATAAGATCTGCCCTAAGTGTTCAGCCAAAAAATGGGTCGATGAAACTAATGGCATGTGCTGTGCTTCTGGAAAAGACGACGAGGACGAGGTTGCTTATTAAGGAACAATTTAATATTTAAAGGTCAAATTTAATAGTAGCAACTATTATCACTGGCCCAGCAGGTGGTCAATTAGCTCATATACCGAGGATACCGATGATCCCAACTGATCTGCCAATCCCATTTAAACGGCTTCAATTTCCGGTAAAAACATCTTTCGCATTAACAATTAACAAGTCCCAAGGCCAAACCTTCGAATTAGTAGGGATCGATCTGCGAAAGAAATGTTTTACTCATGGTCAACTGTATGTTGGTCTATCGCGAGTCGGAGCCCCTGAAAATCAATTTATTTTGCTGCCACAAAATAAAACAACATCAAATATTGTTTACAGAGAAGCTCTAACAAAATAAATGTATTTTCTTTTAGGGTTATGACCTCAATAATTGAAAAAAAAAAAAACAAAAAATAAAAAAAATATATCAAAAAAAAGAAATATACAAAAAAAAACACATAAATACAAAAAAATCATTAAATAATATCTGAATTTAATTATTCTTATTTTTTTTTATTTACTCTTTTTTAGGAGCTCGACGCAAAAAGGGATGAATATGTGTCATATTATTATTATTATTATGAATGTGTTAAAATTAACAAATCTAAATGTAATGTTTAATGCCCGTGCGAAGCCGGGACGGGCCGCTATCCATATTAATACTATAAATGCGAAAGTAACTCTGTCTGTCTGTCTGTTACGCTTTCACGTCTAAACCACTGAACTGATTTTATTGAGATTTGGTACAAAGATAGAGTTAACCTTGAGACATAACATAGGTTTTGACGAGTTCCATTGGAAACGCGATAAATCCGAACTCCACGCGGGCGAAGCCGCGGGCGGAAAGCTAGTATCATAATAAACCAATAATGATCATAGCCATCCTATTGCATGTCTATTGCACACTAGCCTAGCTAATGTAAGCACTATTGGGAGGAGTGTCAATGATATCAAGACGGGTAAATTAGACATATATGATCACGACAGTTTAATAACTTTTTTGACAAATTACAGTGATTGCGAAACGCCATTACAGTGAGGGATATGTATCCGTTGCCTAATATCGATGATCAAGCTCAAAGTCAGCTGGCAAAAATTTCCTCACAAGTCTTGATTTAGCCCAGTTGGTTTATTATTGTTGGTTGCTGTTTGTTATTGTTGGTTTGTTATTCATAATAAGTCCTCCATAATAAGTAAAACAATAACAAAGCAAAAACAAAAGTGGGTAGTCGCATTGACAACATCACATCAACAAAGTGTCAAATTTCTTTATTAGATTTTCAACTTTATCTCCAAAGCACTAAGGTACAAGGTTGATCGGGAATATTTGGCAGTTTTGGGTGGCTTGACATGCTGCCGTCCGTACATTTAAAAACAAGTACGTACGTACGTACATTTAACAACAACAACAAACAACAAACAAACACGGCTGGCCAATTAGAAACCAAAGTACCCTCTCATGTACTAATGCTTATGTGTGCAACAAGTATAATCTCAGACCGGTGATCGTTTGTTTTTCATTTTGGTTATAACTTATTTGTTTTATGTTGTCAGTATTACTAAGGTGTAGTTATTATTAAATATGTTTATTTATGCTTATGTTTTCTTGATTTATAAGTAGTAGTTGTATTTCATACTTTATTAGTTTACTTAGTATTTCATATTGTGTTGTTAGGGGGTTTATGTATAACTTACATTCTGCATAATGTAATCCTTTACTTTTCTTTTATATATATTCATACTGTCGCCCTCCTTGATTTTATTTGGCAATTTGTTATATAATTGGATAAAGAAACAAAGTTAATCGCTGTGTGGGTATCGGGGCAACGAACAATCTAATAGTTTTCAACAATTAAAACAGTGTTTGTATACAGAACCCTTAATTGCTTTATATGACCCTGCATGCATGCAAATCGGGTATTGCAGGGATTTTATTACAAAAACCAACTGATCATTCACTACGCTCAGTTACGTATTCTACTATAATAGTAAGGAAGAAGGCGCATACCATAGTTAAAACTTGAAATGCTCGCCGTGGTCGAATCATTGCGTAGATTTAGGGTGTACATCTTCGGTACACATGTTAAGATCATGACTGATTGCGCGGCAGTTCGTGCCACCCTAACCAAACGTGACATTATTCCGCGTATTACCAGGTGGAGGTTATCAATCCAAGATTTTGATACGAGTGTAGTGTATAGACACGGAGAAAGCATGAAACATGTACATACTTTAAGTAGGAACTCGGTCGATACTGTGAATGTCAATCGTCTTGCAGTGTCACTGGTTCTATACCGTCCAGTACCAGGATGACAAGTTAATGCGAAACATTGGTCAGCTTATTTGTCCATTTATTTCAGGCATCCCGCATCAAGGCCCATATAAACATATGCAATACTATATTAACATAAAAATATACTATAAGTACTTAAGGATGGATCAGCGGCTACCGAATTAAACAATGGTTATGTGTTTATTAATGACAGGTTATTATAGAAAGACATTGCATGGTAATCGTCTCGTACTGCCAGCATTAGCTAGATGTAGACTGGTTCAAATGCACCATGATGTTATAGTGCATGGGGTATTCAAAGATATATGGATTTAATAAAAAAGATTTTTGGTTTCCTAAAATCACTCGCTTTATTCAAAAGTATATTAATGCTTACTTTCATTGTGCCTACGGTAAGGGAGAACATGGAAAGAAACAAGGCAAATTGTTTCCTATTTCCAAACCCACAGAGCCTATGGTTATGGTGCATGTTGATCATTTAGGCCTCTTTTGCAAAACTGTATCAGTATATGTTAGTTATGACAGATGCCGTCTCTAAATTTGTTATTGCGGAGTCTACTCGAACAGTCAATTCGGTGGAAACCATCTTCTTCTTCTTCTCAGCCTATGGATGTCCACTATTGGACAAAGGCCTCCCCCAAGGCTTTCCACGCTGACCGGTCTTGTGCTGCCCGCATCCATCGGCTTCCCGCGATCTTCAATAGGTCAACGGTCCACCTTGTTGGGGGCCGCCCTACGCTGCGTCTTCCAGTACGTGGCCGCCACTCCAGAACCTTACTGCCCCATCGGCCATCGGTTCTACGAGCAATGTGCCCTGCCCACTGCCACTTAAGTTTAGCGACTCGCAGAGCTATGTCGGTGACTTTGGTTCTTCTGCGGATCTCCTCATTTCTGATGGAAACCAATAAGGAACTTAAATTACTTAATAGTTAGCTCATTTGGATACCCGATAAACATGTGAGTGATCATGGGAAGGCTTTCGCCAGTAGATAATTTAAAAAAAAGCATATCTTGAACTCGCTGCATGCCCACGAGCCAATGGGCAAGTGGAACCCACCAACAGAACCATATTGAATGCGTTGCGTGCCACGGATACTAGCGAAGCTGCAAATAATTGGGCCAACAGCTTACCTGACATTCTCTAGGGTATCAACAATACTATAAATGCAAGTGCATCCATCCTCTAGGCCCTATGATTTGATGTTTGCCAAAAGTTCTTTGCCACGTTGCAATATTACTATTGACAAACTATTAGTGAGCTAGTGGAGGTTAGACGCAACAAAGATCGTGCTCAGTTAAGGATTTTTTTTTATTTTATTTGTGCCGTCTCTTCTCCTTCTTGCATGGCAAGCATCGTTTTATTGCTATTTCTTTTACTGTCAATTGATTTTTTCCGCGATAGTTCTTTTGCGGCTTTGGCCTTGTCCTTTTTTTCTGGGTTGCTCTTTTCCCACGTCTATATATTCTTTCCTTGGTCAATCTTTTTTTTTTATACAATTGAAATAAAATATATTAATCTTATTTCTACTTATAATCTATCTTACTTCTATACAGTTCTTCCATACTTTTAAACAATTCTTGCCGACGGCACGGCGCTTGATTGTGCCGCCCTTGTCCTGTTCCTTGTCCTTGGCCTGGAGTGTTTGTCCGCCATAAGGTCGGCAATAGTTGTCTCCGTCAAAACTCATCCAGTACTTATTTCCAGGTCGTATCTGTCGGTTGTGCCTCGGACACTCGAACAGGAGGTGCTGGATTGTCTCAGTTTCCTGTGTTTCACACACAAACAGGCCGGACTGTTCAGTTAAGGTTAGCAAGCGATAGGAAGAAACGCAAAACAAGCCATATCTATAAAAATTGTGATTTAGTTCTTTGACGGCAAACACCGACAAGCTGCCAAGCCACAAAAGTTAACACTAAGGTAGACGACATTTACTCAAGTCCATATGTTGTAATCAAGGTGGTGGGCAATGATAGATATAAAATCCGAGGTTACAAAGCCTTTAATAGGCCTGGTTGCAGCTGATTCCTTAAGGCCTTATAGCAGTACGATTCCTATATCAGACAGTGCCAGTAGTTCCGATGATCAACTTGAGACTCAAGACCTCTGAATCTCTTGATCTACTTGAAAGTTAACCCAGCCTTCTCCCATTGCGGGAGCAATCTTGTTTCAGGACGGCCGACTGTTACGCCACACCGCCTCAGCCGATCACAGCGCGCCACTCTAGCCAGCCAATCACAGCCAAGCCGAGCCACCGCCATAACCACTGGGTGCCTCCGGTGGGGGAAATGCCATGGGAGGTCATTTTTCGACTCTGATTGCTGCCACTACATGACAAAGTTATATCTGTTCGATTGCATATTAAATCAGTGTGATTATAATAGTCTGCCTTTTAATCATTTATGTCCTTCTATTTCATATTCATAAGCTACCCGAAACTGTCAAATATACAATATGTTAAGAAAACCCTGTCCGACCCATAAGGATAATAAAGGTTAGGTAAACACATGACCAAATATAATATAAAATTTTACGTAATCACCATAGTAACAATACTAATGAATTTTGAAATAATCTTTTTTTCCCGCGAATTAATTCCAACTTCCCCGAAATTTGGTAATTTTTAAAAAGTGACAACACCGGTATTATTATGAGCGAATAGCGATGCGACCACGTGCCGCGTGCCCTGCCGCCCGCCGCCTTCGCCGCCTCCGCCGCCGCGCGCGGAAGGGTGAATAACGCAAATTTATTAAGTTACCTCTTTTTGCGAAATAATATTTATTTTTTTAGGTGGGTTTTTTTTTTTTAATTTAGCCCGGTTTTGTGTGCATTAGTAGAATCAGTTATCGATACCTAACAACACCTTCACGGGTCGGACAGGGTTTTCTTAACATACTGTAGATAATAAAAAAAATTGAGACCCGTATTTTTTATTTTGTCGAAATTATCAAAAACTGCTGACATACAGTGTGTTAAGAAAACCCTGTCCGACCCGTGAAGGTGTTATTAGGTATCGATAACTGATTCTACTAATGCATACAAAACCTGGCTTATGGGTCGGACAGGGTTTTCTTAACATACTGTATAGTGTATTAAAGTTACGGAGTGGGGGCTAATTACGTTACGCCGTGGTATATTTTGTATCACGGCGTGACGTCATGCGACATTTCAAATCAATATATCTTTCTAAGTATTTGAATGAAAAAAAAAAATACGTGTTCTATATTTTAAAAAAACTCTATCTGATGGACATTAAATTATTTTTTAGGATACAACCCAATTGTAGAACGACTCTGGGAAATTGTGTCCCCTTAAGTTCTCACAGACGATCAGCCAGATCTCGGGAAGTATTTTAAAAAAAGATTTTGTGAATACAGACATTTAGTAGGGGAAGAATCTGTAAAGATGTTTACTAAATGACTGACCACTAAGTATAATAGACAAAAAAATATAACGACTGCACTGTGGTCCCTCAGTCCACATAGCAAAGATAATTTTTGTTAATATCGCTACATAGTATAAAATAAAGTCGCTTTCTCTTTCCCCATGTCCCTTTGTATGATAAAATCTTTAAAAGTTCGCTACAGATTTTGATTCGGTTTTTTGTAATATTTATTTATCGTGTAGAACATTCGGCCAGCCGAGATATGATCTTGACTGGCCGAACGTTCTTTATTTTTATATTTTTGCTCCATTTCTTTTTTACAAAATGTTTTAAGGCTTTTACTAAAACTTGTATGTAGAAAAAAAAAACGGTTTCGTTAGTTTTATTAATGATACTAAATACACTACAGAAAAAAACTGTGAACGTTGTATAAAAACAATAATAGCGGCCCGCCGCCCCGCTGGTCGGTACCGCCGCAAACGCGACGCCCCGCAATTTTTAAATTTGTAATGTCTTCGAAAATATTTATTTAAATCATATGCTGTAAAGGGAGATAAAGATCTATATTAAACCAACAATGTATTTAAGGCATTAAATTGGATTATTAATGCTGTATTTGTTGTAAAAAGTAAATGACAATAATGTTATTGTGGGATATCCATAAGAGATAGACATATACCATCGCGGAATTTTCTGTAGACCTTTTCAGTGTGTACAATATTTAGTACATTATTTTGATAAATCTCTTAGGGTTCAACCTGCGTTTCACTGCAAACGCGGAAAAAAATTAACTATTTACGACATCACATTAGAAACCTCAAAAATAATAGTATTTCTCCACCATTAAATGGATGTTGTTGTACATATAAACCTACCTCTTTAATTACTGTATCTATTAAAAAAACGACGGTGACTTCTGTAGTGTTATTGTGTGTGTGTGTGTGTGTACGACACGGAGTTCCTGGACATAAGACTTCGGTACGACATCAGCCACGTTCTACTTGTCATTGCCTACTATCGACTGTACCTTCGTTGCCAATAGACTCTGTAATCCTTAACCGGCATTTTAATGCCCCTAGCACGTAACAATATACTTAATATGGGAATGGTCGTTACAGATTGTCGACAGATGGTAGGTAAAAAAAACTAGAGAGGTTTAGAAGAAAATATATTGCCAAAATCAGCGGCAAAATAAGGTTGAAAACTTATTATCAAAGCGGGTGATACTGATTACAGGCCTATACACTATCTTTGAAATATCAGTGTTTATAGGTATGGAAAAACACGAAAAAGTCAATTATTTTTAAGAGTAGCTATGTCTTTCTTCTCCGTAGAAACCGGTTAGTTGATCCGTGCTAATTTCTGAGGTTACATCAGGGCACATGTATGTTTCGTCTTGAGCAAGCGCGGTGATGTAATGTTCGTGCCTTCCCTGATTAAGAAGAAGCTTTTGGCTTGCAGTAGCTGGTGTGATTAGTAGAATATGTTATCTCAGCAGTGTGACGCGCGCAGTGAGGACGAGGCCGGGCTGCGGCGGGAGGTCGAGCGGCGCGCGGAACAGCTGTGTGTGCTGCCAGGACACGCACCCCTCGCCGCCCCACAGGCGCGCGCGAACCACCAGCGAGCGGCACGCGCGCTGCAGGCTCACACCGCTCTCTGGGGAGTTAGCACGGAATAGATAAGTCAGGTTGGAATGGTAATGGGGCGGGGCAGGTGTGCCACAAGTGTGACACGTAAATCGTAGTTCGATCGAAACATTTTATTGAAAACGATTTTATCATTAAAAAGTCAGGTGATAGGTATCTAAACCTGGGATGACCCGAGAGAACAAATTGTTCAGATTTGTCCAAGTTCTTTAGTAAGTGTTGTCAAGACTTTGCTTTTAACTTGTTGGACTTAGGTTCCATATAATTTTGCAATATTGTAGTCCTTTTTTTTTACTCTCGTTAATTATGAAAACATCTGATCTCTTAGGTTAAACATTTTATATTTCATTTGATTGGCCATTTTACTATGGCATTTATTATGTTTATAATTTGCTTATATCCCTTACATGTAACACATTTTCAAATTCCTAAACATATTCTATGATGTGACATCATAATCTAAACCATTACTTATAAGTAGAAATCAAAAATTTTTGGAAAAAAAAAATTGCGTCTTTCGTCCTGACAGTCCGCCGAGCTGTGCGAACGCTATATATGTAGTGGTGCGTTAAGCTACGCATTATTTTATCCCCTTTAGTGATGTGCTCGTCGGTGGCTCGTGACCGAAGAACTCCGGATCTAAGCTCAAAGAAGAGAGCCTTTAACCGTGCTGCGAAGTCCTACAAAAAGCCGCTTAAGAAGGCTCGCTTCAGCCGCATTACACATATTGGCAACAACCTTTCTGCGCAGCCATCTGGCAGATCTTTCTGGTCCCTTGCCAAATCAAACGAGGCGAACTTATGTCGGCCCACACTGCCTCCGCTGGTTAAGTATTATGGAACACTGCCTCATACGGCGAGAGAGAAAGCAGGTCTTTGACCACAATTTCGCCTTGACGCTGCTAAAACTGTTTCACACTTAAACCCCTATTAACATATATATTTATTTATATTTAACCCCAATTTTATGTTTATAATACCATAAACAAAATAAAACACTTTTTCAAGTTACGTAAATTTTAAAAAAAATCCTAAAAAATATCTTTACAAATTGCGAAATAGTATGTAACTTCGTATTACTAGAATCTTATGTAAACATATATGTAAAAATACTCCTAATCCTCGCTACACTAATTAGAACACAATCAATCTTTTTCTGTCAATTTTATCGATACAAACTATCGACCATCGTCATGGCGCATATGAGGAATTTGTGAATATGAGGGTATACGTCAAATGCACTACTTACGTTAGTGCGATCACCAATTACAAACTTCAATCTAAGGGCGAGTCTTTATTTGTGTGCGTAAGGCGCTTCCGTATTAGTCTCTTGCTTACACTGGAGTTAATAAGGGGAGGTAAGCGGTGACACGCATTCTAATACAAATCCCGAACTATTTCCATTCTAATGACTTTTACCTATTCTGTGGGATATATTAAGGGTTACAGTATGAAATTGCCGTTTTGAAGCAATAGGTTTTTTGAATTGACATAGAATCTTCATAGTTTGAGGCTCCGAATGAAACTTTTTCACATGGTTTCTACGATGTTCTTCTTTTCAAAAATGTGAAACAAAGAGTTCCGAAGCGGAAGTAACGCGGGAGAAACAGCCGCAATATCAATGTTGCGTTAGGACAGGAGTCTACTAATGAACGCATTGTGCGATGGAAACTTGAAGAAGGAGCCACGAAGAAGACTTCCACACAGGTGAATAAGGATGAATTAAGAGTGAAGGTGGAAGTCGATCCTAGTCAAACTACCCAGGAATTAGCGGCATGGTTTAACACCAACCCACAATGCTGACTCATTTGCGTCAAATCAATAAGGTTAAGCAACTTACGCAAGGCTTCGACGTCGAAGTCAGCGTCTACGGGCGGCTGGTCGTCGTACTGCAGGCTCCACGACAGCTTGCCCGAGTCGTACAGCTGTGAGCTCACTCGCAGGCACAGCTCCGTCAGCTGCAGGCCTGCGCCCGCGCACACTCGCCACGAGACGCTGCCCACAGACGAATCCTCTACGAATCAAAATAACAAGGTAAAATAAAAATAAACCTTCTTAAGGCTAGTTTCTCGAACAAAAATGATAGTATTTATTTATACAGTATGTAAAGAAAACCCTGTCCGACCCATAAGGATAATAAAGGTTAGGTAAACACTTGGCCAAATATAATATAAAATTTGACGTAAACATCATAGAAACAATACTAATGAATTTTGAAATAATCTTTTTTTCCCATGAATTAATTCCAACTTCCCCGAAATTTGGTAATTTAAAAAAAGTGTCAACACCGTTATTATTATGAGCGAATAGCGATGCAACCACGTGCCGGGTGCCCTGCCGCCCATCGCCCGCGGAAGTGTTGCTTACCGCACATGTATCAAGTTACCTCTTTTTGCGAAATAATATTTATTTTTTTAGGGGGATTTTTTTAAGTTTGTTAGCCCAGCTTTGTATCCATTAGTAGAATCAGTTATTGATACCTAACAATACCTTTACGGATCGGACAGGGTTTTCTTTACATATTGTATATTCTATAATGTACACCAATCAAACAAAAACATTCAACACAAAAAAACATACAATGGTTGATTGTTATTAATTCTAAAGAGCGCGTTAGCTGTGATTGGGTTTTAATTTAAATCATTTTAAAGAAAATAAACAGACCTTTTCTAGCTAGATAAACTTGTTTCCAATCGTGTTCTACTTTTCTGAAGACATTCTCCGCATGGTAAACTCCTGCGGACCAGGTAGCTATAGTTTCCAGTTCCTCATTCTGGTGTTGGACGCGGTACAAGTCCGTGGTTACGAAGTAATGGAGTGCGTAGTGGCCGAGTTTCTTAAACTCGAATGTTTTCGAGATCTGGCTTCCCATTTCTCCACGTTCGGTGCGCCATTGCTCAGACCCCGAAATCCGGCCATGGGTTTCGTAGTCTGTTGGTTTCCTGCGTTAAAAATAAATGATTTTAGTTAAAAGCCAATTTACAATACGCCTATGACTAAAAAAAACTAAAGTTCATTTCAGATAATCATGCCACAAAGTTTAAGTTTCACCCCTCCTACTAATGCATCCCAATACTCCCACACGATATAAAAACAAAGTACGGGGAAGTGTCACAAACAAGCGATATCTATTACACCCACAACGATATATTGTTGTTAAAACGCCCATCCAACGACACTTCCTAGTCACTAGTGCTTTCGCTGGGAAGAATAAATGGCGGAACAAACTCCCCAGCAGCACAGCTGTCTGATTATTTAAAACAAAAAAAAACACCTACAATACTATGTAGATTGTAGGTACAGTAATGAACACAAGAAAATACAACAACGTTGAAATGATTTACCTTAAGAAAGCTAGCCACCAAAATACCAGCAACGCAAAACGAAAAAATAAAATACCATTAAAATGGAAATGTAAATAAGTAAAAACTTATTACTTAACTAAAAGTTCCAGCCATAAAGGGCGTGACAGCTCACATAAATATGCATTGTAAAGAAGTAAATTATATGAACTCATATAATGCGTCAGTAACCTGATTCCGGACTCTCTCCGGAATCAGGTTGTGTTCTCTCAACACAAACATTGTCTTGAGTTAATCAGAGCGACCAGCTATTCTTATCATTTAAATCAGTGATTCCCAAAGTGGTCCAGGTGGACCCCCAGGGGTCCACGGGAGACTTGCTGGGGGGTCTACGTAGGCGTGAACAAAAAATGGGGGTCCATAAGATGTTAATGGGGGTCCACGAAAATTTATCTGCTTTTGATAGTAAAGAGCAAAAATGTAAGCATAGTTTTTATAAGGGCCTACCTACATTGTTTTAAGTACCTATCTAAGCAGATAATATTTTAATAAGGCAAGCGACTGTTACTTGTCCAAACTTGCGTATTCGATATTACGTACAATTTCGTGTACAGACTTGCAAAGCGCTATCCGCCCGACAATGCTTAATGCTTGTTCAGACATGAACTTGATCACCACTACAAATACTTGATGCCAAAGGCAAACGCATTCATTCGTTTCCGGAATTTCGAAAAAAGGCGGAATTTGGAAAAAAAGTTGTGAGAAAATTTATATCTGTGTTTGCTAGTGCCGGAGAAAAGTAAGTAACCTACCTTTTTTTTGTTATAGTACTTAAGTATTTTGTTTACGTGTACTAGTCGGTTGATCACAACGGCCTGTATAGATAGGTAACTTAGTAACTTACAGATATTTTAATTGTCCTCTTTCGATTTGAAGACAAACACAGCACGTTTTATTCAATTGTTTTTTCACGAGAGAAGCACTGCCTCTCTAAAAAGGCCGAATAAGCAATATTGCAGAGCAATTAATTTTGTAATTTTTCTTGCAAATAACTACTAATTTTATAAAACAGTAATTTCATAATCATTTTAAATTGATTTTGATGTAACTATTTTATCAAAACTATTCCTTTTCGGAAAGAGCGAGCGGTGCGCGGGCGACGGGAAAAGGGCGGGGCTTGAACTTCGATGCCAGTTTGTCACGTTTTAACAATGAAGCCGCAGACAAAAAATACGCAAATACACGGAGCGCGTGAACTCATTGATTTAATAAAATTTTAGTTATCGTTTTTATGGACAATTTTGGGATTTCGACTTTTATTTTTTCCTACACAAATATGATCAGTATTCGATACTGAGTACACCAATTTTTATTTATACTATTAAAAATTAGTGGTAAATTATGTACTTTAAAATTAATACCGTTTTGTGAAAACGTCTGTATTTGTCTCAGCGGTTTATTACTTGGTCCCTTTACAAGCCGTAATTCTATTTCCGCGTGCTGACAAAGGCTGCGGTGTGATACCTATATTCAGAAAAAAACTTGGTTACTAAAATATTTTTTTTTCAGGTAAGGTAACTGACACGAAACATTTATTTATTATTTATTTATTTATTTATTTCTAATACACTTACATTTAGGTTCACAATTTGATTTAGCCGCACAACGAAAACCTCTCAGGGTTTATCTGCATGTCGGCGAGCCGCTCATAACAATACTATAAATAATTGTTATTGTATACAATGCAACGCTAACAATTCATAGGTATGTTAATACCTAGGTACAGTCGCCCGCACATCAAGCCACCAAAAGCCGCCAAATTTCCTCAATAGATTCTCAACTTTATCGGTAAAGCATTACGGTTCAAGTTTGATTGAGAAAACTTGACAGATAAAGGCAGCCCGACCCGCCGGCGTCCGCACCCACATATATACATTATTTAAAATTTTGTGTAAAGAAACGCTTAGATTTATACTTATAACTTTTCGAACTCATTTTGTATAGCGTTTGCAAGTCTTCTGGGAGTTTGTTGACATAAAAGGGTACCAAATATTCTGCAACCCTCATCCCGTACACATTATTAAATTTTGGTAAGATGTATTTATTTTTCACTATTATCGTTCTCAGAAAGTCTGGTCTTGTTTTTTCGGTTAGCAGTTCAGGTCTATTAATTTCGGATAGAATACAGTATTTAACTTTATTGAACACATTCATAACATTACAATATTTAAAAAGGTCGTCGTCATGGTCTTGGAATTTCTTAAGTATATGTTTTGGCGCAATTTATTTTAATATTCTAAGTTGTAGCTTATAAATATCGGTCAGATATGTGTGATAAGTTCTTCCATAGCTGCTGAGTCCGTAACTGATAACAGAGTCTGCTAGGGCCATATATAACATTCTAAGTATTTTGTAAGGTAGCTTATATTTTAGTATGCTGAGCTTACCTAGAATAGACCTTAGTTTGTTGCATACGTAATCTTTGTGTGGTCCCCAACAGAATCTGCTATCAACCATTAGGCCAACGTACATGTGCTCATCGACTACTTCTAACGACGGGCACTCGCAAGTCTTTGGGGAACTATGTAGGCAAATATGTTCGTGTGCTATAACTGTAGGCTTAGTGGAGCATTTATTGTGTGATGAGTGTATGTGAACAATTTTTGTTTTTGTTGCATTTATTACTAAGCCTACATCATGCGCCCACCTACACATTTCGTCAAAATTACATTGGAGGGTTGCCTCTGCGTCCCGGATGTTTTTATTAGCGACTAATATACACGTGTCGTCGGCGAACTGGTATACAGAGCCTGAGTTTATAGCATTACACATATCATTCACGTATAGTAAATATTCTGTCGGACCTATAATCGAGCCCTACAGCAAAGAAAAAATGTCGACAATATAGTGTCGATTATTTGAAATATGGTTTTGTTCCATCAGAGGCAGACAAACAATTGCCCATGTGCCTATTATGCAACAAAGTTTTGAGCAATGACTCTATGAAACCATCTAAAATATTTTCAAACATTGAAAGAAAAATATGGAAAGAGACCCACCGTGCACAGTATGTTCGCTTCAACATCTCAAAGTAACGATGATGGCTTGCGGGCATCTTACAATATCTCATTACTTATAGCAAAATCTGGAAAACCGCACACTATCGGAGAACAATTAATTTTACCCGCTGTTGAAGAGGTTTTAAAAACTGTTTTGCACAAATCTCCATTTGACGTACTAAATAGAATCCCATTAAGTAACAATACTGTACAAAGACGCATTGATGAATAGAGCTCTGATATCGAAAGCTTTTTGTGCAATCATCTGCAAAAAACTCATTTTTCTATACAACTGGACGAGTCAACGTTACCCAGTAATGAAGCATTACTATTGGCATATGTCCGATTTATTGTTGAGGAAGAAATTCACGAAGAATTGCTATTTGCCAGAACTTTGGAGACTGACACTAAAGGCGAATCAATATTTAATGTCCTGAGTAATTTTTTTAAGGAAAAATCGATCCCATTTACAAACATTATTTCAGTGGCAACAGACGGAGCTCCTGCAATGGTCGGGCGATATCGTGGGTTTATAAGTCATCTCAAAAGAATTATACCAGGACTTACAGCTATTCATTGCGTAATCCACCGACAACATCTTGTGGCAAAACATTTAAGTGACAGGTTGAACCAATCTCTTCATTTTGTAATAAAAGCTGTCAACAAAAACAGAAGCAATGCATTGAATACGCGTTTATTTGCTCAATTGTGCGACGAAAATGATGAAGACTTCCAACGACTGCTCTTACATACTGAAGTACGCTGGTTGTCGAAAGGTGCATGCTTAACGAGATTTTACTCTGTTTTCGATTCCATATTAGAGTTCTTAGAAAGTAGAGATCCAGATTTAAAAGAAAACTTGATCAAATTCAAAGCAGACATTGCGTATTTGACAGATTTGTTTAAAAAATTTAATGATATTAACTTGCAGTTACAAGGGGACAGCCTGAATTTAATAAAAACAAAGGGGATAATTTCGGCTTTTCTTGGGAAATTGAAATTTATGAAGCAAAACATTAGTCGGCGCGAATTCTCTCAATTTCCAAACTTGTCGCAGGTAGAATGTATTGATGAGGATATCCATACCTACAGTCAACATTTAAGTGCCCTGCATGATGACTTCAAAACCAGGTTTGAAGATATACTGACGATGGATATACCACCATGGATCATAAATCCATTTGATGAAACGGTAGTGGCCAATGTTGTATTACAAGAGGAGCTGCTCGAGCTAAGCACTAATGAGGAGCTGAAGGTGAAATTTAGAAAAGGCTACCCAACATTTTGGCTGCAAGCAGAAATACCCGAAAAATATCCTGGACTGTGGGAAATCGCAAGGAAATTTTTAATAGCTTTTCCCTCGTCATACCTTGTCGAAAGGAGTTTTAGTGCCGTTACAAACCTCTTAACAAAAAAAAGGAGCAAATTTAACATCACAGAGCGGGGGGAAGCCAAACATTGATCGTTTGCTGACACTCCATCAGATACATCCTTCCCATTAATTAAAATTATGACCTGAACCTATATTACCTTAATATTTTTTTCTTGTAATTCTATTCTTTTAATAAATAAAGTGATATAAAATGTACCATTTTTCGTTTTTATTTTACATATCGGAATATAGGGACAGAACTCAGAAGTGACACAATTTTTATTTTTTGGCGACTTTAAGAATGTGGTAGAAATGTAGCAGCAGGGGGTCCACCGAAACCAGTAAAATTTTGAAAGTGGTCCACGAGAAAAATAAGTTTGGGAACTACTGATTTAAATAGTCATTTTCGGAATAATATGCCTTTGAACAAATTCGATGAAAAGAGGCTCGCAGTTTCTTCTTATTTCTGGTGTTAACGTTATGAATGTCAATGTTTTTGGTGTACACGTGAATATTTTGCCTAACATATATGATGTCGGCTAAGATAAATTGAGAAGCAACCGTGAGAATACTAATATCTTTAAAGAAACCTCTCAAAGAAACTTTGACACCGAGTTAGTAAATTGCTCAGACAGCTCGTTTTTGGAGTACAAATATATTTTGTCACAGTAGAATACCGTAGGACATAACGCTGTGGAAAAACTAAACTAGACTAAACGAGCTGTATCAACGTCAGTATATTGTCTTACTTTCCTGATGACGTAAGCGGCCGAACTGAGCATGTTAGGGTTGATGTGTGTGATACCCACTGAAGTTTAGCATCTACTGTTATTCCCAGAAAAACTGCAGAGCCCACAGTTTCAAGCACCTCTTTATCTAAAACGATGTTCGGTCCTAGATTTCTAACAGTTAGGCAAGGCGAACTTTACACATTTAGTTTTCTTGGTATTTAGAACTAGGTTATTTGATGTAAACCAATTCGTAACTGTTGTGAGTGCACTGTTTACTTCGTCAAAATCATATCTATTCCTGTCTACTTTAAAACTTAGAGAGGTATCATCTGCAAACACCACAACGTCACAGATGCCCATTAAATAAAATGATAAATCAATATTAAATACTAAAAACAAGAATGAACCCAGCATTGAGCCTTGCGGTATACCTAACTGAACTGGTAGCCCAGAAGATTTCACATCATCAATATCTACACATTGTAATCTATTATGTAAATAAGAACTTTTTACGTTGAGAGCTTCATTTTGGACACGGTAATGGCGGAGTGTACGCAAAAGTATGTCATGGTGCACGCAATCAAATACTTTGGAGAAATCACAAAAAAATCCAATAGCAGTTTGCGACCTCTCCCATGGGTTAAATATGTGTTTTCAGTTGAGCAACACCCGCATCCATAGTCGAACGACCCCTCGTTAAACAATATTGTTCACTATGTAGAAGATTATTCAAACTAAAATGTCTTAGCAACTGCTTAAGTATTATTTTTTTTTTAATTTTGCTGAATGCAGGTAAGATATGCAAGTAAGGGAACATTAGTTACAGTTCTATCACAGTTATTTTACATCTGACTTTTTATCACTTTCAATGGGTACCAAACGGATCTTTATTCTCCTCACAATAAGGTTACTGTTGCGTTACTGGACTGTTAAATTCAGAATGGTCTTTATTGTGATTAAAATAAGGTAGTTAGTTCGTTGCTGTCAGAGGTGAAACAAGTAACTTTTTTTTTTTGTTCTTATATCAATAAGCGTTGCGTGTCAATTATCATAAGCGTAAGCAAACAAGAATCATACTTCTCGATCATGAGGCTAACTAGTTCCTGCAGGGTTCTCTTGGTCAGGTACCGTCTCCGCGGCTCCGACACCTGCCTCTGTCGATGTTCGCGCAGCCTTAGGATGCATTCGATCAACTCTTGTTCTGTACACTCCGTGCGACGTTTCAGTACCTGCAATAATAAAATAAAATACACTTCATTCTGGAATTAAATGAAATGATGTTGATTTTTCTTTTACACGTAAAGTTTTTTGTGTAATATTTTAAAACTAGATGGCGCTGCTTCTCTTTTCTATTATCTTTTTAATGGTTGTTGTATTGTAGGGCGTTCTGTAATTTCCGCCAGCCTTCATGAAAAAGTGGAGTGATTGTATATACAACGTGCCGCGGTAATGGCAACATTTACTGAAAACACTAGAACTATTAGAACCTATTCAGCCCCCTAATCGGTGAACACATTTTTGTCAAATGATTGCGACTAGTTGGGATCGTTTGGACCGAACGGACCAATGGGCGGTGCGAACGATCCCAACTGATCCCAACTAGTCGGGATAGGGTAGGGTAGGGGGCAGGTTCTTAATAAATTAGCGCGCTTTGCCATCACTTTTGTATTAAGAACTTTGCATGCAAAGTTCGAAATACAAATATTGTTCCAAAGTTTAAGCCCAGAACTAAAGTTAGTTTTCGCTTTGTAAAAAGGTGGAAAATATCTAATCATACGGTACGTCGTACCCTTAAGTGTTACAATTTCCATATTTTTGGAGGTAAACATTACCAACAAAGAGAACTTATAAAAAAGTTCGCTTCAGTGGAGATCGGGAGTTACTAGGGGAACATATTCCCACAACATAAAGGCCTATCCCAACCTTAGTGATCTACATGTGAGCCAATTAAACCAAAATCAGCAAGGTAATTGCGTAACACACAATGGGCTTCATTTTGACAGTTCAACAACCTTCATTGCGCTATTTATGTTGTTGAGTAGACACATTTTCGAACATAGGGAGCAATGGAATAGCAATAAGTTTCAAAATGATTCCAATTGATAGTAACAGTGTGTTCTGCAATTAGGGTACCGGTTAGTGGTTAGTGTTCAGTGTGGCTACTACTATGAGTTTTCATTACAAGACTCGATCATACGCTTCGACTGTGTTTGGCGCTCTCATTAGTTGTGAGTTCTTATGACCTTGAAGCGGACCAATCGATGAGTCAAACGCGTTCGATATCGATGATCTAGTCTTCGTAATGAAAAATCATGGTAGCCAGACAGAATTAGTGTGGCAATGACCATATTGGTATAGTGTGGCTGAACGACATACGTTAAGAAAACCCTGTCCGACCCATAAGGATAATAAAGGTTAGGTAAACACATGACCAAATATAATATAAAATTTTACGTAATCATCATAGTACCAATACAAATGAATTTTGAAATAATCTTTTTTTCCCGCGAATTAATTCCAACTTCCACGAAATTTGGTAATTTTAAAAAAAAGTGCCAACACCGGTATTATTATGAGCGAATGGCGACGCGATCACGTGCCGCGTGCCCTGCCGCCCGCCGCCCGCGAAAGAGTGGTTAACGCACGTTTACTAAGTAACCTCTTTTTGCGAAATAATATTTATTTTTTTAGGGGATTTTTTTTTTTAGTTTAGCCCGGTTTTGTATCCATTAGTAGAATCAGTTATCGATACCTAACAACACCTTCACGGGTCGGGCAGGGTTTTCTTAACATACTGTATATCACACTACATGCGCGCCACCTTAAATTTTAATATTTTTTGTAATAATAACAATTTTTATATGTACAAAGACCAATGACTCACTTCTTTGTGGTCCATGGTATACCTCCAGGTGACATCTTGGACGTCGTCTCGAGATACCGCGATGACGTAAGACAGTTTCTTGCCCCAACCGTGGGAGTACAACAGAGGTGCGTTGAGTTTCGCTTCACATGGGTCGGCGTGGATCCACGTGTTTGAATCATAGTCGAAAATCTAAAAAAAACACAATACATTATCGTGTTTTCAAGCGAGCGAAGCAATACATGAACTAAAGAGTGGGCCAAATATAAACTTGATTTTTCATGAAGTTGATAACTTAGGTCATCATCATCTATGATGATGTCTGGTGAAGCCGTACGGAAGACGGGTCTGAGCAGTTGTGTTGTGATGTGTGCCGGGTACAAAGAGCCAAATGTTGTGTCGGAAGTTCGGTCGTGGAGAGTCTCGATATCAATCTCCTTTTGGCGCAATATCGTTGGTCGCTACTTCCACCTTCCTTCCTAATCACTTAGTTTTTTTTTATTGAGGCTTAATAAACTAGCGCGCTTTACCATCAACGTTTGCATCTCTGCTTAGCATCAGGCGGGATCGCGGTCAAGCTCTAGTTTACAATTATTAAAAAAAAAGAACAGTTTTTGCGTCAAAGAGTAACAAATATCTATGTAGTTTCACGTTGATGTTAGTAGGCATATGCGTACTCAGGAGAGGGGAGGGGGAGGCTGCTGCCCCTCCCTGGAAATCATTTTATTAATATAAATTATAAACTAGCACTTGACCGCACACCCGCCTGATGGTAAGAAGTGACGCAATCGTTGATAGTAAAGCGCACTAGTTTATTAAGAGCCTATTCACTCTAGCCTTGAAGAACACAGATGAACACAGAACACATATGAACTCCCTTAATTACTAAGCAAAGTATAAAAGAGGACTAATCTCTAACTTTTAAATAAACCACGTAGTAGACACTGACAAAATGAACGGTTTAATTGCCAAATAACCGCCTACGATCACTCTAAAAATTTAACTTGCCCCCTCTAGGCCTGACTAGCCCCGCACTAGGCCTGACTTGCCCCTCCCTAGGCCAGAAGCTGGGTACGCCCGTGTTAGTAGGGTGTAGAGATGGTTAATATAGCACGCTATTTCCTTATAGAGCATAGCGCACGCTATGTAGGTGGACGTTACGACGCTATGACGCTATTCACGCTATGAATAAAATAGGGATGTATCCAAGGTATGAAAATCAAAAAAATAATTAGTCCGTCTTACAGATAATAAAAAAAATTAACACCTGTATTTTTATATTTAATATTTTGTCGTAATTACCAAAAATTACTGAGATATAGCGTATTAAAGTTACAGAGTGGGGGCTAGTTACGTCACGCTGTTCTATATTTTGCACCATGGCGTGACGTCATGCGACATTTCAAATCAATATATCTTCCTAAGTATTTGAATAAAAGAAAAAATAAAAAATACGTGTTCAATATTTTTTATAAAGCTATCCGACGGACATTCAATTATTTTTTAGGATACAAGCCAATTGATCGAATAACTCGCACAGCGCGCGACGGCGCTTAGCAGGCAGTCAGTAATCGCGTGAGCGCTGTGGTGTGGACTATATGTATGCTTTTTGTCCCAGCAATTGCAATTTCCGTCGCGCGCGATCTTTCTTGTTATTGTGTAAATATTATTATAAAATTCTGTTGCATTGCAAAACGAACTAGTGACGATTATTTAGTGTGTGCAAAGGTATTGTTAGTGTGTAGATATTAGTATAAAATTCTGTTGCAAAACGAACTAGTGACGATTATTTAAATACGCCTATAATTGATTTACGATTTATTAAAATTAATGTTAGAATAACCTTTACCAATTATAGACAGTCCTAAGCCTGAAAAGTATGAAGGAGAGTTCATTGATATCTTTTATATGGCTTTTTTACATTCCGTTATAGCATGCGGTTTGTGTAACGAAGAACGATATGTAATGTAACGCGCTACGAAATTTAGCCTGTTGCAATAATAATCGCGCCTGCTGGACGCCCACGTGCTTTCTTATTTATAGCGCGCTATAACATAGCGCATTTAATAGCGCGTTAGAATTTAATAGCATATAGTCTGTAGCGTGTGGTTACCTCGCACCACACGTGGTCCGTGGTGTCGTACACGAAGCGCGTGTCGTACCCGAGCGCGCGACACAGCAGCGCGAAGCAGTTGGCCCACTCGCCGCAGCGACCGCGGCGCGTGCGCAGCAGGGTGCGCGGGTCGTTGAACCGCACGAACTTCGAGCCCACGCCGCACGCGCTGCACGTATACGCCTACGTACATATAGAACGCCATTTTTTCATTATACGAAACCTGAATATAGTTTGTTCAGAATAAGAAAGAAAATACATTTAATCAGCGCAGACTTCACACACAATAGAATAGATCTAGCATAAACACACATCGGGTAGCAACAAAAAAATAACAAAAAACCCTCGTGTAAAAAATAGCAGCAAAGTGCGCCTCGTGGCTGCACCAAAAAGGTCCAGTTCAGCAAAAATGCCAGACAACTAGTGCCTGACGCTGGTTTTCAGCTGAACCTGATGTGTGGTGACAGATGTAAAATAAGCAACTGAATCGATTCCATTCATTTTTACAGTATGTTATATTTTTCCCAAATAGAAATTGTTGCAGTGTGAGTACCGAGCGCACAACATAGTTGACGGTAGATAATTGTACTAGGTACATCGAGAGACAGGCACTGCGCCGCGCCACTGAAGGCGCGGGCGGGCGGGCGGACGGTACGGTGCGATAACCATAATTTTATTCGGACAACTAGGTAAGCTCATAACTGTATTTGGGAGTGGTGAGGGCTTGATCTAATCGTTTCGGGGTAGCGGTTAACCTACAAAATGCCAGGCCATCATTATAGGGAGTACCTTTAATCAGCGTAGGCTGAGTGGCTTAGTGGTGCCACCGGTTTTCTATGATGACAAAGTCATTCCGTTCAGCTCCGACGTCAAGGATCTCGGTCTGCATGTTGACACTTGCCTGGACTGACGTAAGCAGGTTGCAAGTGTGAGCAAAAGTCACCGGGACGTTGCGGTCGCTTTATAGGCTAAAAAATGTTCTTCCATCACACATAAAGGCAATGCTTGTTCAATGCCTTATATTCCCCATTATTGATTATGGTGATGTGTGTTATTACGACCTGAATGCAGATCTACTCAATAAACACGAGCGACTTCTAAATAACTGCATACGATTCGTCTTTAATCTTCGTAAATACGATCATGTATCTTCTCACCGGTCCATCTTGAAATGGCTACTCATCAGGCAACGCAGAGCTCTAAGAGCTTTGACGACCTTGTTTTCACTCCTACACAAACCCTGTTCTTCTTCTTATCTTACTTCTCATTTTCAATATTTATGCGCTGCGCATAATAGGAATCTTCGTTCTTCTAATAATTGTCTTCTACGATGTCCTTCTCACCGCTCTGGTTTTCTTAAGTCTTCATTTCTTGTCCAGATAGATACTTATTTATTTTTTTTCTCGTGTATATTTTCTTATCTCCCTCTACTGTTTTTATTGTGTATTTATGTATTTATTATAATATTTTTTTGTGTTTCTCTTCTTTCTTTCTTTTTTAAATTCTCTTTTATATCTTTGCACCTACCATATTTTGTCTCTGCATCACCTTAAGGTAGACTGGTAGAAAATGCCTAAGGCATTAAGTCCGCCATTGTGCAATTTTTTTCTTTTTGCATAAAGTTTTAATAAATAACTTTGTGATTTTTCATGATATTGTTTTGAAATTTTGTACAGATTATTTACTTAAAAATATAAGACGTGAAAATATACGTGTTTCGGGTCTCGCATATACAAAAAATAACGTTAAATAATTTTAATTCTTACACAATAAAGTTCAGTTTAAGCTCCAACTTCAAACATTTTTATAACATGTTCAATAGTACAGACAGCACATCAAGCTACTACAGTCAGATTTCTTTATTAGATTTTCAACTTTATCTCTATAGGATTAAGGCCCAAGGTTGATTGGGAATATTTCGGTCGGGACAGTTTTGGGTAGCTTGGTATGTATCCGTACTAGTCACTGAAAACAGCATAATTTGCCCCACAGGGGGTGCACTCAGTGTGTAGTCGCTCAGTAGTTCTTAAGTGCCCCTGGGTGGATGCTTTAATTTTATCTAAGGCATTCACAGGATAGTCCAGTTAAGTAGTCACGGCCTCTCTGGGTTAACTACGAGATACCATAACAAAAAAAAAAAACAACGGTCTAATTTGTCATTACTAAACTAATATAACTACTGTTCTTTTCGAAAGCATAAGATGCAACAAGATGAACACTGTAATTTTTACTCACTTCCATCTTACAAGTTTCTCTTTCCGTGTTGATGGTATAGTTCTTGCTGAAAGTGGTGCGGCCACCGCAGCCCTCGCACGCCGGCTGGTCGACCCACGCGAAGAACTTATGTTTGAACCAGCCCAACAGTTCCATTAGAAGCGCTATGTCGAACGGCAGGTCCAAGGTATCCTTTTGGCCTATAGATGTGAAGATGTCAATTTAGGTAAAGGTAAAAATTACACATGGCAATTCAAAATTTGAGGTATTCTTTTATAGATTGAAATTAATCTGTTATTGCATCTGTATGTATAAAGGGTGTATCTGACATCGACGCACAAACGAGTACCATGGATCCAGTACATGATTCTGAACCCCCACAGGTGGAATTATGCGTCGGCTTTTTCATGATTTAAAAAAAAAGATAAGTAGTTTTTTTCAATTTAGACCATTCATAATTGCTATACTTTTATAACCCAATAAGATTTTAAAGTAAAAATAAATTAATTCGCTAATTACACAAAAAAGCGCAATGAAAACAAAACTCGAATAACTATCTTATCAGCTGATTTAATAGAGTTCACATCAGAGATAACGTCATACCTACAAACCCACACGGCGGCACGCTTGCAACGTTCAAAGGCCGAGCCGACACTTTTTTTAAACATTGTTATTTTTGTAACCGTTCATTAACGACATAAATGACTATAATAATTTTATTAGTGGCGTGCGGTCTAGCCTTCTCGCGAAGTTTGCGTTACGATGTCAGTTACACAAAATATATTGATGTAGTGAAAAACTGGAACCTGTACCTACTAGGACTACCTGGTTTTTACACACCCAAACTCCTGAAGGAAGGCCAGCAACGCCTTGATGTTACTGACAGACTGAGGGTACCTGGCCTGGGGGTACCTGGGTTACCGAAATACTTTGCCCTTTAACGCTGATGTCAGTACTAAACTATGTATACTGCAGCTTATATGCTCACCAGCTTTAATCAATTTCTGGACCTCACGAACCCTGTCGAGAGCCATAAGCTGAAGTGTGACTAAGGGTATTTCTTCCCGAGCGAGCTCCAGCAACTCTTCGTCCTCATACACTAGGACAGTATTAAACAGCCTCTCGATTTTTAATAGCAGCTGGTTGTTTGTTGTCTGCAAAAGAAAATTACACAAGTGTCATGTATACAATGTTAGTTTTTGTTTAAGTATACGAAACCTGATTATAGTTTGTTCAGAATAAGCAACTGAATCGATTCCAATAATTTTTCACTAGGTTATATTTTTCCCAAATACATTTAGAAATTGTTGCAGTGTGGTTGCCGAGCGCACAACACAGCTGACGGTAGATCATAGTACTAGGCGCGTGCGCATAGCTGGACAGGGCACGCAATATTTTTTTTGAGACAGCCAAGTAAGATAACAAGCTCATAACTTTGTAGTTTTTCATTATAGCTTTTTGAAATTTTGTACATAGATTCATTAATTAAAAATACTGGACAACTGTTTCTGGTTTTGCATGACCAAAAAATAACGTTATATATTATTTGGTGTTTCCGTTTGACTAAAATTTAAGTGCCTTCAAAGCTAGAGTGAGTAGGCTTTTAACCCGGCGCCAAAGACGATGAGTCATATAGACATATATTTTTTTTAAATTTGGTCGCTTGTTTTGAATGTTTGTGTAGCTGGAGAATGTTAAACCCAACAACACGACCAGCGATGCTGCGCCAAAGGGAGATTGATCTGAAGATCCTCCACGACCAAACTCCCAACACAACAACATTAGGCGCATCGTACCCGGCACACGTCGTAACACAACTGCTCAGACCCGTCCTCCGTACGGCTTCACCAGACATCATGACCGGAACACGACAAATCGCTTGGAGACAAGGCTTTGTCTGGTGGGTGCCTGGGTGGTAACTTCTGCCGGCGGCCGATGTTATGGCCTACCACCGAGAGAACTTACTTTTATTCGTTACTTTAGTGTTCAAGGTTAATTTTCTTTGTTTTTGAAGTGAAACTTCTTTACGCACGCTTGACTTGGGGAGTAAGCTGGCGAACGTGACGTAAGCGTTACGAAAAGTGATCGGGCAAGGCGAACGGAAGTTAAGTGGGGGATATAAGCACAGAGGCGCCCGTGGCGCGAGCTTGGTACTACAAGGTCTACAACGAGTTTTTTTTTTTTTCAATAAAAATAGAAGATCTATGCAAAAATATTAATTTACCAATGAAACCATGAAATAAATTTAAATATTTATAGAAAATTAGTATATGTATATGTGTATACATGTATATATTATACACATATATATATATATATATATACCTACATACAGATGGAGCGAAAGAAGTTTCACTTCAGTCGTGTGGTCATAAGCACACTCGTATTTTTTTTTTTTAATAAACCTGACAGTAATAAATGATCCGAAGAGTATAATAGCGTATAATAAGATTTACGGGATTCCCAGGCTGCTTCGGATATTGACGACGATGACCTCTTATCTCAGCATAGTAATAACAGCGAAAGTGGACAAGATGCAAGCGATATTGACTCGAACTCATCTGATCAAGACCTGGCATACCTATGATTACTGATGTCGAAGTTGTTGTTGTACCTACAACACACATCAGTAATTCAAAGTAAAGAATGGAACTATGTGGGAAAAAAGCCGCCTGAAATATGATCACATCATTTAATCCCAGTCGCATCTGAAGCTTTTTCCTTTGCGGCCTGGGGTCTGCTTTACCAGTCTAACTGCTATTTTTTTGGCTAATCTTCAATATTTTCCATGAAGCGACTGCCATCTGTACCCCACAACCCGAAGGCGATATCGAAGCATTGCAGTTAGACCAATTGTTGGACCTTTCAAGGGCTCCAACAATCCGTAACGACTGCCATTAGATGTTCGTATGGCAACCGGGACCAACAGTTTAACATGCTGTACGAGGCACAACCAGACCAGTGTATATAATTATATTCATGCATACAAATATTTGCACTGCGCGGGAATCAAACCCACGCCTCCTTGCGCAGCGGCCAGTTTGGATACTGCTACGCCACAGAGGCTTTCATCTTACTCAATATGAACTATGTCCAATAAACTTGTTTACTAAACTCCTTTGGCTTTTAAATACGTTGGTTTACACTCAAGGAATATATTAAGTGTTAATGATAAGTGCTGCTCTTGTGTAAACTATTTCATTCAGGGAGTAGAGTGCAGCAAAATGCAAAAACATTAACATACAATACCAGAATGTTAGTGGGTGTTAACTTCTTCATCTTGGGACTGTGACTGATTCTAGCATTAGTCCGCTTGCTCTGGGGACCATAACAAAAATTTATTTTTCTCTCAATAGCAGCTTGTGCCATTCTCAAATTGTTTAGTGTTTGCTCCTTCGGGTAAATGACTTCGGTACCCTTCTGTAATTAAAGAAATTTTATGAATTCTATTAATATAGTTTAAATATGAAAGTTTGTATGGAAGTATGTCTGTAACTCATTCCCCCAAAAACTACTGAAAAGATTTTGAAGAAATTCATGCACACAGATGGTTGATAACTGGATTAACACAGGATCTAAACTTATGTGGGTGAAACAGCAGGGAGCTGCTAGCATAATATAAGCTCAAGAAATATAGATCTATGAATGACAACAGATCTTTAACAGTTGTTACGGGTTATCAGAGTACCAAAATTCTGTTAGCCAGAAAGTCACATTTCTATTTACTCTGAATATTTAGGAATAGGCAGATCATAATGATAATATTGATATTAATGTAATGAACTCTGTCTAAAAAACAGCGCATTTTTAAGCTGGTTTCGTGTTTCGTTTCAGAATAATACAATATACATTTAGAAGTAGGTAATTTATTGTTCATAGCATTTGATAGCAACTCATGAAGATAACAAGTACCTAAGAAAGTAATGGCTCACAGTTTTAAATTGTTTATAGAAATATTCAGGGATTAAATGGGGCGGGACTCATGCCCCTATGGATTTTGTTTTTTAATTCCTTCAAAATTCAAGTATAATGAGAATTATATTAGTTACATGTTGTTTCAGTACGTACCGGTTGAAAGCCGATATATTTCAAGTAATCATTGAAAGCCTCACACTTTAACAAATCTTTTAGAATATCGCTTTTTATTGTCCTTAATTCATAATCATGGGGATCTTCTAAAATATGATTAATATGCCGCAAGAGTTCATACAGTATTTTATAAAATTTATCCACATCTCTCAAACTTTGTTCCACCACAGCAAGTCTCGCCATATCCTCCATTTTCTATTTATTAGATTTTTTGGAATGTTCTTAGCTTAAAACTTATGAAAATAATTTATTATCACTGTATTTACGAGTCTATGAAATTGATTGCAACAGTACACTTGTCAAATTTTGATTTGTCATTGTCATTTTCGTTCAAAAACGTCGATATGATGTAATTAGTTTTCAGGAGAAATTATTGACAATTATTAATTTTAACCACTACATATAAAACCAAAGTCGCTATCTCTTCCCTGTGTCCCTATCAAAGACATTAAAATTGTGTGATTAAATCTTTAAAACCACGCAACGGATTTTGATGTGTTTTTTTCAATAAATAGAGTGATTAAAGAGGAAGGTTTATATGTAGAACTACATCCATCAAATACTGGAGAAATACTATTATTTTTGAGGTTTCTAATGTAATGTCATAAATAATTACATTTTTGCCGCGTTTGCAGTGAGACGCAGGCTGAACCCTACGAGATTTATCAAAATAATGTCTAAATATTGTACACATTGAAAAGGTCTACAGAAAAGTCCGCGATGGTATATGTCTATCTCTTATGGATATCCCACAATAGTAAATTATTTTGTCATAATTTACTTTTTCGACAAATATTGGCTAATTTTCGAAGCAATTTTAACCAATACAGCATTAATCCTTATCTAATTTAATACCTTAAATACATTGTTGACTTAATATACCTAATCGCACTTTACAGCATACCTATGATTTAAATGAATATTTTCGAAGATAATACAAATTTAAAAATTGCGGGGCGTTGCGTTTGCGGCGGTACCGACCGGCCGGGAGCGGTATGTTTTTTATACAACGTTCAGTTTTTCTGTAGTGTATTTACTTATTGAGAATCAGCATTGCATTCGTAGTGTTCTACAATAACATACCTACCTATTGAACATACCTAATTAATATACCTACACATATTGAAAAAGAAAATGATATCTAACAAAAATTGTTTCTTTAATTCAGAGTACTCTGACGTGGTAAAACCAACAACGGCAATGTTGTGGAAAAGGGGTAGCACTGTTCATTCTGTATAGCTCCATCTTTGTCACTGGAATGGCTGTGGTTTTAAGACACCATAGTAGGTAACCCAACAGCTAGCTACTAATATTTAGGTAGGTACCTATCTAGATGATTATCTGATCTACTACCTACGAAGTGTAAAGTGACGGTTGCGACGGCAACCCTGCAATGTAAACATATTGCTGGGTTGCCGTCACCGTATTGAGGTTTGCAGAATAATCGACATTCGGTTCAGTAGACAAAAATTGCTGTCTACTAGGTTTTCAATTTAAAAAAAGATTCACTAGTTTTTTTTTTTCTATAGTAAAGAAGGAAGAAGGAAATAGGAACAAAATCATTTTTTTTTTTATAAAAAAAAATCTACTTTACCACTGACCGTAGCTAGATACGATTTTTTTTTTAAATAGTTCTTATTAGAAAATCGACTATTTTGCCTTAGTGATCAAAGATGTAGGTAAATACAATATCTATAATAATTATATATACCTATTTTGCTGTCATAGCTACCGTACCCGTACCGATACAAACAAACAAGATAGTATAAAATCTTAAATAAAACCAATGAAGAAACGCAGATTCTCTTTAGAAAGCAATGCTGACGGTGGGTACCAAATATTTTTTAATTTTAATTTTAAACGTTGTTTGGAGGTATCAATCTTCCAAACCATAGTCTAATTGCTTTTATTCTTTTTATGTTGGAAGTAGGTTGGTTGTCAGAGAAGACGATGATTTTGGTAGTGATAACGTTTTGCTTGTTTTTCACAGGTTTCAACACTGGTTCTCGCAACTGGCTTCTTCATGCGCGCTACGTTAGAGGGGAGCATTCGTTATGCCTGGACCTCGCCGATGATCTGCAGAAACAACATGGCAATAAACATAGATATGCGCATTACATAAAGGTATTGATATGAAAGTACGTCCCACTGCTGGGCACCGGTCTTCTCTCATACAGAGAAGGATTGAGCGTAATCACCACGCTTGCTCATTGTGGGTTGGCGATTTCAGACTTAGTCCAGGTTTCCTCAAGATGTTTTCCTTCACCTTTTAAGCAGTCATTGGTATCCAAGCAGGGCCCGATCTAGAGGGGGGGCAGGCGGGCATTTGCCCAGAGCGGCAAAATTGTAGGGCGGCAAAATTGACTTATTCTTATCTAGACAATTACCCTTCTATCAAAATAAACAGAATTGTTCTCTTGCAATAAACGTATCTCAAATTATTTAGTCTCTTTATACCGTTCGTTCACCGACCTTTCCACATAATCAGCTCCTCTACTCTACGATAAAACAATCGTAGAGTCAACACAGTCTGCTTACGTTTGATGGGAATTTCCCTCAGATTTTCGGGGGAATACCCTTTATCTACATTCGTACAACGTGACATTTTAGGGGAATCCCTATATATTAACTATAAGTAAAAGATTTAACTATTTGTCCATTACATACTGATTTTGAAGCCACCTAGTAAAAACGTTCTGCCAAAGAGGCAAATTTTCGTCATATTCATGAGTAATGTAGTGGTTAATAAGTGATACAGAATTAAAATGTTTTATCCATTTATGGGAAATATATGCTAAGTCTACAAGTCGGTTCTATTCTTAAAAGTGACGTGATTTTTGTGGTACAGATTAATCATATAAATATTGAAGTGAAGAAGAATTTACTACGTAAGTACTTATCTATTATATTAAGTAAATTGTAGGAAAAAATACGTAATATTGAACACACCTTGCTAAACAGTGTACTTACTTACTTTTTGTTCCTTGGTGAATAGATAACTATTAGTTTTAGTGCCGATTTCACCATCTCCGGTTAGCCTATTCGTCAATTAAATTTTCAGTTTTTTGACAGTTCTTATAGGCTATTCGGGTCTTTAATAAGAGCTCTTAATTTAACATTGACCGCAAGATATGTTAAAAATGTTCTAAATGGTATGTAAATAATATGAAAATTAACATTGCTCCTCTTCCGGCTTGTTAAATTCCACTCGCCCACCATAATTATTATTTTTGTGAGAATGCGTAATTAAAGTAGCCTATGTACTGACATAGGCTACTTTATGGATATAAAGATACTTTATAGATATAAAGTACACTGGTACTTTATATCTAGATACCAAAATTTATCCAAATTGATTCATTGGTTTAATCAAAAAAACGTAGCAGTCAGAGTCAGACAAACAGAATAACTCTCGAATTTTAAACATTAGCAATATTATTAGGTACGTCTATTTAAATTTATTACATATTTTTATTTTATTTACCATACAGAATGGCTGACGGTAGATCACGCTTGTCGGGACACCAATATAAAAAACGAAGGCTGGAAAAAGATGCAGAACGACAAAAGCAAGCGGGGGCATTAGAGTCCTTTTTGAAGAAAGGTGAGCTTAACAAACCATCGACACCCATACCAGAAACCAATGCTATAGCTGATATTCCGCTTAAACCTCGAGAAGAACATGCATCCGATTCCAATACAATTTTTGAACCTGGCGCTTCTACTTCTGGGTCAAGCGCTATGGCAGGTGAAGCTGTTATTGTTGGTGAAGGTGCTATTGCAACTCCAAGTGTTTCTACACAATTAAAATCTATTTTAGATTTCGACCCAGCTACGTGGCCCAATAGGTTAACAGATGCAGAAAGAATATATTTGGTAAATAGAGGTCCTCCAGACCCACTGCATGAATTTGAATTTCCGCAAGATATCAATGGGCGGAGGTTTACTTCGAGATACTACAAGAGAAAGCTTAATAACGGTGAAGAAATTTTGAGAGATTGGCTTGTATATTCTGTGGCAAAAAATTCATTGTATTGCTTGTAAAATCTTCAATACAACTACAACTTCCGGTCTATCTGAAGATGGCTACAAAAATTGGAAGCATGTAGGTGATATGCTTAAATCTCATGAAACATCACGAAACCATGTAGAAGCTGTAAAATCTTGGGTAGAACTTTTACTTAGGCTCAAATCGTGTCGTACGATAGATGCCGATTCACAGAGAATAATTAAATCAGAAATAGAACACTGGAATGGAGTATTGCTACGAATTGTCTCAATCATCAAAATGTTGGCTAAAAATGGCTTGGCTTTTCAAGGTACTTCTGATAATCTGTATCAACATAACAATGGTAATTTTTTAAAACTAATAGAGTTGTTAGCCGAATTTGATCCCGTTATGCAGGAACATGTACGTAGAGTTTTGAAAAAAGACGAGAAACAAGCAACCTACTTAAGTAAAACAATTCAAAACGAGTTCATTAAAACAATTTCAGACGGCATAAAAAACATATTGTGGAAGCTATCAATACATCGAAATATTATTCTATTATTTTAGATTGTACTCCAGATGCAAGCAAAACATGATAATTATACCATCGCCTAGCTCCATAAAGAATAGAAGTAAACAAACCAATTTAGGGTTATCACAACTCACGTTTTACAAATCTCCTGTTATTTACATGATTATCGACTTTTACATGCTAGCTATTTATTAACAATTCCTATTGCAGCATATTTTAATAGAATCACTAAAATAACATGCATAATACCTTGGCATTTCGAAAAACCATTAAAAAGTCGACATCAATTTTACGTGATAGCCCTACAAATAAAGAAAGATGGATGAAATGCAGATATTAAACACATTTTGTGGAATTCAAGCAATGAATAAAGTTGAGGCATTTGTCAATACAATTTAGCGTATTTTAATTAATTTCAAATCATCTACATAACAAATGCATTGTAATACTTTCAAATATGGACTAATTATAATTATATGTATCAAAAAATTTAACCTATTAGGAAATTAGCTTATATGTGTGTCATATTTCATTCAAATCGGTTAAGCGTTCTATGCAAATCATAAATATCTAAACATAAATAAACTGTTTAGATTAGTAGGAAGTAGGATTATTACTTTTATGAAAATCATCTATGTAGAAAAGGTTGTTAACATCTGACTTTTAGGCGTAAACTACTCGTTGCCTAGCAACGGTTTGTTTACCTCTATTCTTTATCGAATTAGGCTCAAATATAGGTATTTCTATTATTTGATCCCAAAACCATTCAAGAACGTCAGAGATTGTGTTAAATGAAAGCTTTTTAGGATTTATACCAATAGAGAAATCTACAGGTCTGGCACTAACAGAAATTATCCTGGAAAAATTATCAGCACTTGGATTGTCTTTAGAAAACATAAGAGGGCAAGGGTACGATAATGGATCTAATATGAAAGGTATTCAAAGTGGTGTTCAAGCCAGGATTAGAAACATTAATCCACGGGCATTTTACGTTCGTAAACGACATGGCAAAGTCCTCACTGGAAGCTACAATTTTTTTTAATACTGTGCAAAAAATATATGTTTTTTTTTCCTCTTCAACATTAAGGTGGTCGATTCTTTTGAATAATGTAAAAGGTCTTACTCTAAAACCACTTAGTGCCACGAGATGGGAAAGTCGAATCGAAGCAATAAAACCACTAAGACATCAAGTAGGACAAGTTTATGATGCATTGTTTAGTGTTTACCAAGACACAGATATGGATTCCTCCACACGAGATGAAGCTTCGAGTTTGTTGAACCAAATTAAACAGTTTAAATTCTTATGTTCCATTATAATTTGGTACGAAACTTTGAATCGCATAAACCCTGTTAGTAAATTAATGCAAAGTAAAGATTTTGACTTAGTTTCCGTCATTAAATTACTTAAAAATACAAAAGATTTCCTTGAAAACTCGCGTTCAGATGAGTATTTTACTCAAGTTCTTGAAGATGCCAAAGCCTTCTGAAATTGATTGCGAGGTGTTAGACTTTGAAAATGTAGCTAGACTTCGTGCACGATCCAAGAAAAAACAATTTACTTATGAGTGTATTGACGAACCAATCATTGAGCCTCGTCAAAAATATAGAATTGAAGTATTTTTTCACATTATGGACACAGCTATAAACTCCTTAGAATTAAGATTTTCTCAGATTTCTGAGCATAGTAAGCATTTTGCATTTTTGTATAACATATATGCTTTAAGAGAACTCCCAAAAGATAAATTGTTAGAACATTGTAAGAACCTCGAGGCTATATTAACTCATGAGAACTCGAGCGATATAAATGCATTAGAACTTTATGAGGAATTGTCAGTCCTTAGTATGCTTTTAAATAGTAATTTATCTCCTTAAGATGTTTTGAAATTTGTAACAGATTTAAGATTTGGTCCAAATGTCAGTATTGCGCTCAGGATTCTTTTAACTTTACCGATAACAGTTGCAAGTGGTGAAAGAAGCTTTTCTAAATTAAAAATAATAAAAAATTATTTGCGATCCACCATGACACAAAATAGATTGTCTGGATTGGCTATGATTTCAATAGAACATAAGGTTTGCGACAGTATAAATTTATCAAATATTGTAAAAGATTTTGCAGAACAAAAAGTGCGAAGAAAATTATTCTAATTAAGATAGGATTTAATACTTATTCTCCGAAAAACTGTTTAATTTACACAATTTCATTATTTAAAAAAATAACTGTTTTGTTATGTTGTAACATAATTGTTTTTTTATTACCTATTAAATTTTAAAACAAATCTTTTGTTGTGTCTTTTATAAACGTAGGTACCTACCATATGAACCTCAACTTAAATACATTATGAACCGATTAACTCGACAAACTAAATGCTTGGACCTAAGCTTTTTAACTTCTGAAACGATTTTAATAAACAATGTTTATTGTTCCCTTAGTTAAAGGACCATTATAGGTACATAAGCAAGATTATACCGAAACAGTAAGAAATAGCACAAGAAAAAAGAGGCCCATATGAAGTAATGAGTCGCAATAGGTGTATAATGACGATAAAGTGGAAAGGTACATAACTATGTCGGTAAAACATATCAATCCATTCAGTAGTTACTGAAATTCGTTTAAAGATATACATTGTATAGTTACTAACATAGAAACACTCATCAACTTTCGTACAGGTACTTCTTCAAAGGCCCAATAGACTGATGTGAACACGTGAATAATAATATTCACGTCAGTCTATTGGGATGGGCCTTCTGTATACTTAACATCCCCCAACAACACTAGCTCATGACTTATATGGTTTTGTGTATGTAAAGGGCGGCAAAAATTATCTTTACCCGGAGCGGCTAAATAGCTAGATCGGGCCCTGTATCCAAGATATACTTAGAAAGTACATATAACTTAGAAAAGCTACACTGGTACTTGCCTGACCTGGAATCTAACCCGCACACTCGTACTTAAGACGCTGCTGTTTTAACCACTAGCCCACCACGACTTACTAAAGAAAGTATATACTGCACGTGCGCGGTAATAGGGTATTTGACTAAAAACAGCTTATTAGTCCGTCAGTCAGATTTTCAAAAAATACTAGACACGTATTTTTCTTTTTTCATATAAACAAAAAATGAAGACGACACAGTGAGTTGAAAACTCGTGTGACGTCACTGGACGCTACACTTTTTAGCGAACAGTGACGTCATCAGCCACCACTCCTGATCTTTGATGTTTTTTATGTATATACATATATTTTTTTAATAATTATAAACTAGCGCTTGACCGCAATCCCGCCTGATGGTAAGCAGTGATGCGATCGTTGATGGTAAAGCGCGCTAGTTTATTAAGAGCCTATTCACTCAGAAAAAACTGAGCGAATAGAAAGGAAGACGGCAGTTGAGCGAGATGATGCAATGTTAAACCCAACAACACGACCAATGATGCTGCGCCAAAGGGAGATTGATCTGGAGACCCTCCACGACTAAATTCCCGACACTACAACATTTGGCGCATCATATCCGGCACACATCGCAGCACAACTGCTCAGATCCGTCCTCCGTACGGCTTCACCAGACATCATGCCGGAATACGACAAATCGCTTGGCGGCAAGGCTTTGTCTGGTGGGTGGTAACTTCCGCCGGCGGCCGATGTTATGGCCTACCACCGAGAATATCAATTTTTATTGATTTGATAAAAGAAAATATACGTGTCCAATATTTTTCTATAATCTGAATGACGGACTAAATAGAATCATTTTACCCAGGAAACATTCCTATTGCGTAACTCACTATCAGTAGCACTGCGCCAACCGTGTCAAAAAAAAAAAAAATTAAAGTTTACTTAAACCAGCACCCTAATTGCGTAACACAGTATCGATTTTAATCTGAATCATTTTGAAGGATATCGCTAATCCATTGCTCCATATGTTCGAAATATTCACCTATTCAATAACGGAAATTATGAGATGAATTATGTTGAACTGTCAAAATGACACCCTTTGCTGCTGATGGGGTGTCACGCAATTACCCTTCATTTTGAAGGATATTGCTAATCCATTGCTTGGTATGTTCGAAAAATTTGTTTTTCCAAATAAATAAAACCTAAAATTTGGGCGGTTCATTGAGTCCAAAGCCAAGGAAACTTGGCGTTATTGCAAAGGTCCTGCGGTATTTCACACCAGGACAGCTTCTAAGCGCAGGTCCTGTTGTGTATGGAGTACTGCAGCCACATTTAGGCTCATGCTGCGAAATGCCACCTGGCAAGTTTGGATTCGGCAGAGAGGCCTGCAAAGAGGCTAATTGGCGACCCAGATTTCGTTTATAAACGATCTCCAAAGATTTGAGCACATGCTATAAGTACTCAGCCTGTCTCCAGGGGCCGAAATTATAAAACTAAGCGACAATACGCTAGCGACACCCCTTAGGAGGTACAAGCCTCGCCTTAGGGCGTCGCTGGAGAGGGCAGCAAGGGTCGGCTGGATTGAAATTTTTATTTTTGGTTTTATGACTGCGGCGTTTCCTAGCACTGCCTCTGAGAAGAATCGGCAAAATAGACTCAGAGGTCACAGTTGGCAAATTAAATTTAATGGCTCAGCTGCGACACGGGCTGGCGTTTATTGGGCAAGGAAATCCGTTCTATAATTTTGGTGAACAACGGTCATATAAACAGATACGAAAAGATAATTTTAAATATTTTTATTATATAACTATGTAAGAATAACGATAATTACTTTTCCTTTCTTTTTTCTGTATTCAGTTATAGATAGTGGAATATATAAATACAGATTTTCATTTGGTCAGGGTTCAGTTTTGGCTGATGCTGGCAGATTGCAGGAAGCTCTGGAGAGGTACCACAGCTGTATAAGACTCTATCCTCAGGACCCCGAGCCTTTGAAACAAGTTGCCAGCTGCTTGTAAGTGTCATTACATTATTGTCATAGTTTCATGATCAGTCTGCAATCGACTACTCGCACATATCAATATTGAATAACATTGCAGGTCTCGGCAGCATCGGTTCCAGTTATCTCTTGAGGCCTACTTAGAAGCTGATAAATTATCCAAACATCCCGATCCTGGTATATACTGCGCTTTAGGTAAATTGAAGTCGGCCTATTGTAGCCGGGGCTCTCCAGTTACGCCACTACACCCTAATTTTCGCTTTCTGCATGTAGTTCGTGGTCGTAGCGACCATTTTTAGCTTTGCACTATGATATAAACGAGTCTTTGAATGGAGACTGCCAATCCAATCTAATCTAATAACTAGCGGGTTCTTGAGCACACTGGATTTGTATATTATAGGTCCAGTGCGCTGAAAGATCAGTGGTACCTAACTTAGAGAGCTGGGTATTATATTATATATTAAGAAAATTATTTCAAGCAGTAAACGGCGACAAGCTTTATTGTTAGAAGACTCTTGATGTTTCACATTTCCAGCGGAGTGTTCATGGAACTTAGGCGAGCTGGAGAAGGGTGTGGAATGGGCCAGGTCTGCGGTACAGGCGGGGGGCGGGGAGCGAGCCGGCGCTCTCCTGGCGAAGTTACTCCTAGCCTCTGATGACGTGCACGGCGCTTTACTGGCATACGACCAGGCTTTGACGTTAGTATAAACATTTCTTGAACGAAACCAAGAGAATACACAGAGATAGTGGAGAAATCTAATTGATTGCGTGCTGATTACTACCAATTATATTAGCCAAGGGGAACGCCGACAATAGTGGTTGTAGTTTTGCAGCATACCTAAATCTTAAAAAACGTATTGAACTCTACACCAACTCCAAAGTTACACATTGGATGCAATTGAAATAAACGCATTAAAACTGCCAACCGATTGCGGATTCACAAATTTGCTATGGCCGTGACTTATATTCCGCCCATTTAATGTAGCATCCGTAACACAGCACGCTGTGGAGGACTTTTAACTTATATATAATACGCATTCTCGTAGTACACACGCCTGCGGGGCGGACACTTTAGCAGCTGCTGGAGCGTTACGTCTTCGAGCTGGTGACCCTCGACGCGCTTTCCAACTCCTGGGGGCAGCTCTGGCACAACAGCCCACGCAGCATGCAGCCGCCCTGGCCCTCGCAGCTATGATGCTGCAGCATAAGGATCTGGACGCCGCCCTATCCAGGCTGAAAGCTGCACTGACAGCTCATCCAACCTGTGTGGCGGCTCACGCCAACCTGGGAATGGCATTACTAGCTAAGAAGAAGTATATTGCAGTAAGTTAATGCACGTTAAAGGTACTAGGCCCACTTATACGACTCTGCTCCCACCCGGCAAACGGCATTTAAAAGCTGGTTGTCTGCTAGCTGTCACCGCGTGGACTGTGAGCAGTCATCTTAGTTTAGGGCGGTATTGGGAGAGTCGATTAAGTGCAGTTAACACCTTTAGGTGTCGTACCTACTGTGACATATTTGCGACGACCCCGCGTAAATATAAATATTTTGCTGATTTCATAATGCAAATAACACAACAAAAAAAATTACAGTTTTTTTTAGGTTTTTCTTACAGTATACCTACTTTACCTACTTATTCATATCAAAGTAGACACTACCTCTGGCATCGAAATTCACTTCTTTTATACCAAATCCCGCTATAGCTACAGCACAAATATGGAATTTTCGAATTCTTCCCTGTATGATCAGGCAGGGTACCTACCCACCCGTGAAGAGACACGGGTGGGTTTTAGTCAGTAAAAGTCTGACACGCCCTTCCGCTCCGCCCAGGGCGGTACAGGTCATTTGATGATTTCCCATGTAGGTAATTTTGCATTTTATTTCAAAACGGTTTTGGTTTTAAAATGGTATTTTTCTAGGGTGAACTGGAACACCCTGCCCTCCCCCATATGGACAGAAGAAGTATGGAGTACTATCAGTAAGGGTTAATTTCATTACAAGATGAGATATGGCCGTCTCATCTGCAATATTGCAACATGTCACTCATTTTCTTATTTATTTAGTATTTAGTTCTAGTTATCATGTAACTCATGAGACGACCTCAAGATAGTAATTTTCTCCCATACAGGCCCTAACGTGTCTTCAACGCGCATCGTGGGCAGCGCCGCTGAGTGCACGTGCGGCACATAACCTCGGAGTAGCGCTGCTTGTCTGCAAAAGACCAGCTTCGGCCTTCTGCCGGCTCGCCACAGCTGCGGCTTTGCAGCCTTTCCAGCCTTACACGGTAGTACGGACGTCAGCAGATCAAGCTACCCCAAACTGTCAGATGTTGGGAATATCCAACCTTGAGACTTAATGCTTTAGAGATAAAGTTCAAAATCTAATAAGGAAATCTGGCAGATTGTAGTAGCTTGATGTGCCGTCGTCTGTACAGGTCTCCCAAAGTGATAATGCGCATAGAAATCTTCGTCACTGTTCGGCAACGGTCGTATTCCCCGAGCGTTCGGAAGAAGATATGTATATAGAGTGGTTAAGTGCATAAAAAGAGGTTAAGTGCACCACTCTATATACATATCTTCTTCCGAACGCTTTCACTTTGGGAGACTTGTACATTCTCTGCATCAATTTGTAAAATGTTACTAATCGTGCTATACAGAGTGTGCTCCAAGCATGATATTGGTATTCAATTTTATTCTATAAAACTTTATGGTATTTCTATTGCCAGAACTACGATTCTGTCTGATTGAAACTCAAAGCATTTATTTTAATTAAACACTTAATTATAAGACAGTTTTGAAATGTCAAGAAGTTGATCAGTCAGAATCAGCTTACTACTCATTCCAAAGCGAAGTAGGTTCTTATAAAGGACAGGATACTTTTACTAGAGTAAAGATTTTTGGCATACTTTCTCTGGTCTACGACAGGCCACAAATCTATCTGAAGATAAGATGGACAATCCAAGTTTTGATGCAGGTGCTGCTCATAGGCATAGCCCTGGAGCGCTTGGGAGACCGCCGGGCCGACGCAGCGTACGAGCGGGCTCTTGCGCTGGCGCCGGACGACCCGCTCATCAGGCTCAACGTGGCGGGGAGGCACGCGCGCGCTGGGCGGCTGCACGACGCTGCGGAGGAGGCTACCGTCACTGCGGAGCTGCTGGAGAAGGAAGAAACGGCGGATGCTCAGGTATAATCTTTTATTCTAATCTTGAGCTGAATCTTGTTATGTTTATAAGCCTATACAATATGTAAAGAAAACCCTTTTTTTTTTTTAACGAGTGGAAATGCCTTTACGCACCATACCCGCTGCTAGCTAGGCGACGGACGTGTGTGGGACTCGCCCGGCCGAAGCCGGGAATACCCACTAAAACCACCCGGTTACCCTCGGGCCCTGTGTTGAGAGTGTGCGCTGGTCACACCCTGGGGCTAAAGAAGACGGGGGTTCGTCCCCCGCCTTCTTCGCCCCACCCGTCTACGCCGGAGGGGAGCGGGAAGTACGTCCTCTTCCCGCTCCCTCTCCGCAGCCTCCTTCTGCGAGAGGACGGTCTCGCAGAAGGAGGCGGCAGCCTCCCATGCACTCTCGCTTTCAACCATGGCTCGCACCATGGTTGCCAGGGAGAGGTGTCCGCCTCCGAGCGCCACAACGAGGTCGCGGCGCTCGTTTCGCCAGGCCGGGCACTCCACGAGGGTGTGCTCGGCCGTGTCGTCGGGGGAGTCGCAGTGATGACACCGCGGTGACTCCTCCCGACGGGCGACCCTGTGCAGGTAGTGACCGAAGCAGCCATGCCCGGTCAGTACCTGCACCAGGCGGCAGGTAACGCTGCCATGCCGGCGCCCAACCCATCCCTCCAACACCGGACGAATCGCTCCAATCGTCCGGTGGCCGGCAGCTGGGGAGCGGAGCGCCTCCCTCCACCGGCTCCGGGACCTCCCCCTGAGCCGCTATTCGGACCCGCCTTACTTCCTCGAAGGCGGGTCGTTCCCCCCGTTCCCGGGCCGCGACCCGGTGTCGATGCACCTGGGACAGAACCAGGGCATCGACCTCCCACGGGGGCGATGTAAAGAAAACCCTGTCTGATCCGTGAAGGTATTATTAGGTATCGATAACTGATTCTACTAATGGATACAAAACCGGCCTAAACTTAAAAAAAAAAAAATCTTCCTAAAAAAATAAATTATATTTCGCAAAAAGAGGTAACATAATACATGTACGGTAGGCAACACTTCCGCGGGCGACGGGGGCAGGGCACGCAGCACGTGGTCACATCGTTATAATAATACAGTCCAAATGGTGTTGTCACATTTTTAAAAATTAACAAATTTCGGGGAAGTTGGAGTTAATTCGCGGGAAAAAAAATATTATTTCAAAATTCATTAGTATTGTTACTATGACGGTAGTATTGTTAATATGATGATTACGTAAAATTTTATATTATATTTGGTCATGTGTTCACCTAACCTTTATTATCCTTATGGGTTGGACAGGCTTTTCTTTACATATTGTATACATATATGTATAAATAGGCTTATACCTAAACATAACAAAATACTGCACACGTGAAATTTCTTTTTCCCCAACCCACCTCGTCGCGTCACTTATTGGCGCTAGGCTCTACTTCGATTTAGCTTAGCATAACTTTGTACTATTTAACCAATTGTGGTAAAAAGTAAATAGTAGATACATTATAATTATTATTCATAATTCGAAGTTATGTAAGCAAAAAGTAACAGATAGTAATTTTTTCGAAGTGATAAATCTGCAAGATGCAAGATTAAATTTATATTCATTAAGTATTCCCGTCACAATAAGATGTATATTTGTATTCTACTTGGCAAACTAATGGTTACGTTTCGTAACAATATGAGCCTTAACTGAAAAGCATAGCCCTAACTTAATGGTATAAGTATACAGTATATTAAGAAAACCCTGTCCGACCCGTGAAGGTGTTGTTAGGTATCGATAACTGATTCTACTAATGCATAGAAAACCTGGCTAAACCTAAAAAAAATACCCCCTAAAAAAATTAATATTATTTCGCAAAAAGAGGTAACTTAATAAATGTGCGTTAAAGCACCCTTCCGCGGGCGGTGGGCCGCAGGGCACGCGGCACGTGGTCGCATCGCCATTCGCTCATAATAATACTGGTGTTGTCACTTTTTTAAAAATTACCAAATTTCGGGGAAGTTGTAATAAATTCGCGGGAAAAAAAGATTATTTCAAAATTCATTTGTATTGGTACTATGATGATTACGTAAAATTTTATATTATATTTGGTCATGTGTTTACCTAACCTTTATTATCCTTATGGGTCGGACAGGGTTTTCTTAACATACTGTAAAAGGATTATTCTACGAAACGCTTACAAATTACGTTTATATGAATATTGTATAAACACTATTGGCTTAAGAATAAATCGAAATGTACGGAAGACAGCAGGTCAAGCTTTTGTTTTTCCTGGGTGGAAATCCTCATAGGATGTCCGCCGCCCTGGGGTGGGCGACGGGGTCTGTCAGACTTTTACTGACTAAAACCACCCCAGTGTCTCTTCTATCACGAGCGCGCGGGGGGCTGCTGGAGTCTAAATTCTTCCACGGCCCTACACCCTCGTGCTGGCCCGGTCTGTCCGGGCCTCGTCTCCTGCACAGGGTAGTGGGGTGTTAAACTACCCCGTGCATCGCCTCAGAGACGCGCGCCGACACTTACGCGCGCCTCCCCCTCGGGGTCCATCGAATAGGGGGCGGGGATTTCCCCATGTCCCTCGCCCCTGGACCCGTTCATGGGGGGCGGAAGAGGGCGTTATCCACCCTTCCTCGGCACCCGGTGCGTCTTCTGCGGCCCGGGAAGGGAGTTGAGATCTCCTTCTCCCGTTCCGCAGCTTCCTTCTGCGACATCACATCCTCGCAGAAGGACACCACTGCGTCCCACAACTCTGCGCTACCGACCATCCTCCGCACTACACAGCAGGTCAAGCTGCCCCAAACTGACAAATATCTCCAATCACTCTTGAGCCGTAATGCTTTAAAGGTATAGTTGAAAATCTAATAAAGAAATCTGTCAGATTGCAGTAGCTTGAGGTACTGTCGTCTGTACAACCGCGTTGTGGTGCGCCTCGCAGGATGTGCGACGGCCCAAAGGCAGATAACTCTTGGACATACGCCAAGTGATTATTTATACACGGAAAAGAGAAGATCACACAACCAGACATGATCCTGTGTTTTTCATCTTTGTCACCAGCTTGCCAGTTCGATGGTATCACTGTTTGAACTACTGAGGGAGGCAGGACTGTCTCGTCAGCCATCTTTAATCCCTCATGCTGAAGAGAAGCTGCCAGCCGTAGAAGCTACAGAGGAACAGTTTGCTCCTGATGAAGTTTAGATGGTGTTTCGATGTAAGAATGAAGTTTATAGGTATATTTATATGATTAAGTATACACTTCTTAAAAAAATATTTGGGGAGTTTATTTCTATCATGCGAAGGGGGTGTTTACCCCGGGTTTTATACCCCCTTATTATAAAACATGGATTTTATTGAGAACAGATTTAAAACCACCTAAATGGTGATGGAATTATGCACCTATCCATTAGGGAAATACAGTAATTCTAATTATAAAAATAACAGCTTAGTTCGGTACTAAGGTCCGTATTACAGAACGTCACTCAAAACTCAAGCTCTACTTATGTCTCGTTTGAAGCATTTTCATTGGTTGAAACTAGTTTTAAGTAATGCTTAAACAGAGATCAATGCTTGAGTTTTGTTCTGGAATACGGAACTAAGTTGTCACTTTTGTATTAAGAACTTTGACATAGCCTCAATAAAGTTCCAAATACAAACAATATACTGACTCAAAGGTTTAAGTCTGGAACTAAAGTTAGATCTCGTTTTGTAATAAGGGGGATAGGTTTAAGATGCTAGCGGTTAGTATGGACCAATCTGATAGAGGTCAGACTGAAACTCAAAGCTGTATGTTTGACTTAAATTTTGACTCGCTTAGTAGTAAGTATCCGCAAAGTTATTGCTAACAGTTAACTACAAATGTAAACTTTTTTGTTTCACCTTTAATTAGATACCTACTATAAAAATACTTAATAATAAAAAATAATTGTCTATTAAGATGTCGAATTTACCTGTAAGTGTTTATTATACAGTATGTTAAGAAAACCCTGTCCGACCCGTGAAGGTGTTGTTAGGTGTCGATAACTGATTCTACTAATGCATACAAAACCGGGCTAAACTTAAAAAAAAATCCCCTTAAAAAAAATAAATATTATTTCGCAAAAGGAGGTAACTTAATAAATGTGCGTTGACCACCCTTCGCCTGCCGCCCGCGGGGGCGGGCGGCAGGACACGCGGCACGTGGTCGCATCGCTATTCGCTCATAATAAAACCGGTGTTGTCACTTTTTAAAAAATACCAAATTTCGGGGAAATTGGAATTAATTCGCGGGAAAAAAAGATTATTTCAAAATTCATTTGTATTGGTACTATGATGAATACGTAAAATTTTATATTATATTTGGTCATGTGTTTACCTAACCTTTATTATCCTTATGGGTCGGACAGGGTTTTCTTAACATACTGTATATTTAACTATTATTAAAACATCATGTTTATCATTGTAAGAATCAATATAATGAAACGTTGGTAAATCTAAATAAATAAAAGCTAAATGCTTTTGAGATTTTCAATCGAATCAATCGCTATCAAGGCCCTATTCGCTATTCGTCTGCCTGCGACGTGGAGGGCCCGGGTTCGATCCCCGGCCAGGTCATGATGGAAAAACGATCTTTTCCTGATTGGCTTGGGTCTTGGATGTTTATCTATATATGTATCTATTATAAATATAGTGTCGTTGAGTTAGTATCCCATAACACAAGTCTCGAACTTACTTTGAGGCTAGCTCAATCTGTGTGATTTGTCCGTATATATTTATTTATTTATTGCATTGTCAAGGAGGTGGTCACTCGTAACGATGAAGCTATAGTTGCCCGTTCCAAAGCGTAACGGGTATTTGCGTAACACATTATCAGTAGCAATCTACCAATGGGTTTCGTTTTGGCTGTTCAACACCTTTCACTGTGTTATTTACGTCATGGAGTAGACACATTTTTCGAACATATGGAGCAATGGATTTGCAATATACTTCAAATTGATTCCAACTGATAGTAATAGGATGTTACGTTATTAGGGTTGTAGCATTGTACAAATGAATGAAGAATAAATAAATCACACCAGAAACGCAAAAGTCATGGCGCGCGTCCCTGCGACCCTGACTCCCGCAGCGAGGGTTCCCATCAACAACATCTTGATCAACGGTCAATGTGCGTGAGAACTATAGCGAATCGTCTAGCACGTGAAGACTGAACTGGCGCGCTTTCTACATTAACCAATCATACGCCGCGGCCTGCCTCGATCAACGAATCAGCATCAAGAACGCACGCAATACCGCGTGGACTTCCGCAGGACAGCAAGCTGATTTGCTATTGGTCACCCCACTATTATTTAGAGATAGTTAGTATTTAAGTGAGTGCATAGCTTGTAAGAACATTATTATTATATTCTACACTATCATTATATTCTATTCCATTCTATTACATTACAGTCCATTCCTGTTCACACTCTTGTATCACGTCACGTCACGTCACGTGCACACGTCAAATACATTGTACTCTTTTACATTCGTGCAATACACAAAGTTCGATTTATCTGAGTTTTAATTACGCGACACGACCTACGCGCTACAGTGGTGACCTAAGCGACGTGAATCAAGACAGACGTGACGATACTCGTGATTAGCACATTCTAGTGGCTTCTCACAAGCAGGTCTCACCACTAGGATTTCAAGAGGCTATATTCACGGTATTGCTGCGTGATACACCAGAAGAGTCTAATCAGGATGGCGACCAGCAACGCAACACAGGTAGGAGGGCAAGTCGACACGCTCACACTACAAGCACGGCTGTCTGACTTTTGGCCGGCGTATCCCAGACTATGGTTTACACACTTCGAAGCGGTAATGGCGCCACAGAGGCAAGGTGATGACGCGCGCTATCAAGCAGCTATTGCCCGACTAGGCCTGGACGCACTTCAGCAAGTAAGTGATATTATAACCAACCCGCCCATTGAAAACAAGTACGAAGCCCTGAAGTCCCGACTAATCAGCGTCTACGAGGAATCCGAGAGCCGGAAGCTGCAGAAGCTGATGGATGAGATGGAACTCGGAGATCAAAAACCCTCACAGCTGTTGCGAAAAATGCGGGAACTAGCCGGACAGAAAATCCAGACTGTACACTGCGCATCATGTGGACCCGGCTACTTCCACCCTCAGTACGCGCTGTCCTCACCGTGAGCAACACAGTGGACTTAGAAAAGTTATCGCAAGTAGCAGACACGGTGCGGATCCTTAGTGGCGGGAAGGATCCGCCGCCTGGGCTTGAGGGTGGCGCTGCACAAAACGGAGGCTGTGTTCTTTCACGGCCCCCGGCAGCGCCCCCCACCTGACGCCCACATACATGTGGAGGGGGTGAGGATTGGGGTTGAGGCCCAGATGAAATATCTGGGCCTCTTGTTGGACAGCAGGTGGCGCTTCGGCCCGCATTTCAGCGGGCTGTCGACGCGCCTGCTGAAGGCTACGGGCGCCCTCTCATGGCTCATGCCAAATTTGGGAGGGCCAAGCATGCGGTGCCGGCGTCTATACGCCGGCATACTGAAGAGCATGGCCCTTTATGGGGCCCCCATCTGGGCGGACTCCCTCCATAGGAGGGAGAACGTCACCGCTCTTCGGGCGCCCCAAAGGGCCATCGCCCAGCGGGCAGCGCGGGCCTACCGTACGGTAGGCTTCGCAGCGGCGTGCGCTCTGGCGAGCACCCCACCTTGGGAGCTCGAGGCGTGGGTGCTCGCCAGAGTGTACGAGTGGACGGCGGGGCGCAGGGCGCTGGGCGAGCGTCTGGCCCCAGAGGTGAAGGAGGCCGTCCGCCGGGAGGCGAGAGATGCCATCGTCCAGCACTGGACGCGGGACCTCGCCTCCGCGGTGTTCGGCCGCCATACCCTCGACGCCATCGGGCCGGTCCTGAAGGACTGGCTCGACAGGCGTCACGGGTTCCTCTCCTTCCATCTTGTGCAGGTGCTCTCCGGTCACGGCTGCTTCGGCAGGTACCTGCACCGGATAGGACGAGAGGAAACGCCGTCGTGCCACGGTTGAGGGGCGGCGGAGGACACGGCGGAACACACTCTAGCGGTGTGCCCGTCGTGGGCCGTGCCGCGGCGATCTTGTCGCGACGGTAGGAGGGGACCTCTCGCTGCCCGCCGTCGTCAGAGCGATGGTGGGGAGCGAAGAGGCCTGGGCGGCGATGGCCTCCTTCTGCGAGGTCGTGATGTCGCAGAAGGAGGCCGCAGAGCGCGAGCGAGAGGAGGACGAGGATCCCCTCGCTCCGGCGCTCCGCAGGCGGCGTAGGGGCAGGAGAAGGCGGGATTTCGCCCGCTTTCTCCCTCCCTGAGGTGAGCGGCGGGCGTGAGGCACGGGGGTGCCCGCGCCCGCCTTGCACTGCTCACCAAATGAGGGCCAATGAGGGCAAATGAGGGCCCGCCGAACTAGGCGGGTTTCGCCGGCGGGGGAGAGGTAGCTCAGGCTCTGCTAGTTTCCCACTCCCCCGCCACTATGGCGATGCCGGAGTAGCGCTGGGGTTTTTAGTGGGTATACCGGGAGGCTCTCTCCCGGGGAGTCCCACATACCCCTCCCGTCCCCCGACGGGTGGGGATGCGTAATTGACATTTTCCCCAGCGACAACAAAAAAAAAAAAAAAAAAAAAAAGTGGCAGACACGGTAATGGACAGTATCGCGCAACCTAACCAGGTAGCGCAGATTACACGCACGAGCGATGTGGCTGCCCTACACGACCAAATAAGGCAGTTATCTCTGGAGCTGGCAGAACTCAGGAACAGGCAGGAATCCAGACCACGATCACGCAGAGCGCTCGACAGATGGCGTTCAAGATCGCGTTCAACAAGCAACGATAATAACAACCGCAAGTATTCAGAACAATCACTTATCTGTTATTATCATCGCAAGTACGGCACGGAGGCGCGTAAGTGTACACGTCCGTGCAATTTCAACAACAACAGTGCCCAGTCGGAAAACTAACGCCTGCGTCGGTTGAGGCGGCAACTGACGCGAACAACACTTCTCACCGCCTATTCATAACTGATAGGAATTCGCGTCTGTCATTTCTAATTGATACGGGCGCAAAAGTTTCCGTGATACCGAGGACAAAAGGCGGAAAAGCAAAACAAACCGATTTCTGTTTGTACGCGGCAAACAACACGATCATTCCAACGTACGGAGAGAAAACCCTACAACTGGATCTCAACCTACGACGGCCGTACACCTGGAAATTCATCGTCGCTGCAGTCAGCAAACCCATCATCGGTGCAGACTTTCTGAAGCGTCATCAACTTCTCGTCGACATAGCCGGCCGACGTCTCGTCGACAAAGTTACCAACATGACCGTCAGAGCATCAGTCATTCGTTCCGCCGAACCTACAGTTCGAAGTATCGACATGGAACAGCCGTATCACCAGCTCCTCAGTAAGTTTCCTGATATCCTGCGACCATCAAGCTTGAAGGATACTCCCAAACACAGGGTAGAACACCACATCGAAACTACTGGCCCACCAGTGTTCAACAAGTGCAGACCTCTTCCTCCACATCGCTACCTGCCCGTGAAGAAAGAATTCGAGCTCATGATGCAGCAAGGAATTTGCCGACCAAGCAAAAGCCCTTGGTCCAGTCCGCTACATGTCGTTCCTAAGAAAAACGGCGACATACGCATCTGTGGTGACTACAGAAGACTCAATGACGTCACCAAACCCGATCGCTATCCAGTCCCACGCCTCAAAGATTTTACCTACCTGCTTCACGGCAAGAAAATCTTCAGCACTCTCGATTTAAACCGAGCCTGTTCTCAATTACCTATCTTCGAACCTGATATCGAGAAGACAGCGATCACTACACCATTCGGTTTATTCGAATTTCCACGAATGTGCCCAGGTCTCAAGAATTCCGGACAGACATTCCAACGATTCATAAACGAAGTACTCAACGGAATAGACTACGCGTTCCCATTCATCGACGATGTTATCGTTGCATCTGAAAATGAAGCAAGCCACATCAGAGATCTGCAGGAAGTTTTACTCCGATTAGACACGTATGGTGTCACTATAAATCCATCTAAGTGTGTCTTCGGCAGCGAAACCGTCAAGTTCCTAGGTTACGAAGTATCAAGCAAGGGAATCAAACCCCTTCAAAACAAAGTCACAGCAATCACAGAGTACCCCAAACCCAAAACCATTCAAGACTTACGAAGATTTATGGGCATGATAAATTTTTACCGAGACAGTGTCCCAAATGCGGTAAGCATTCAGGCACCTCTGAATGCGTTCCTTCATAATGCAAAAAAACGAGACAAGACGGAAGTAAAGTGGGACAATCAATCGACAAAGGCTTTTGAGTTGTGCAAACAGAGCATAATAAACGCTGCTTTATTGTCTTACCCATCCAGTTCGCCAGAGGACCAAATCTCTATTTTTTCGGACGCCTCAGCTACCTGCGCCGGGGCATCTCTACAACAAAGGCGAAAGAAAGAACATTGGGTGCCTCTCGGATGTTTTTCAAAATTTTTTTCGGAAAGACAAAAGAAGTATTCTACTTCCGATCGGGAGCTCCTGTCAATACATATGGCAGTAAAACATTTCCGAAAGATGTTTGAAGGCAAAGAACTCGTGATTTATACTGACCATAAACCACTGACCTACGCAATTCACAAGCCTCCTTCCGATAACGACACACCACGGCGAATTCGGCAGCTACTGTTCATCAGCGAGTTCACTACTGACATTCGACACGTGAGCGGAGCTCAAAACGTTGTAGCAGATGCATTATCACGCGTCGAAACCATCGACGTGCCCTCACCCATCAACTACGACGAGTTATCTCAAGCTCAAGAAAACGACAGTTGTATCCCAACATTGTCTCAACAGACCAACATACAACTCAAGAAAATGATTTTACCGGGTACTAACAAGCCAATTTTCTGCGAAACATCAACGTCACAAGTTCGTCCATACTTAACAGCTGATTTTCGTTTCATAGCTTTCAACGCCGTGCACAGCCCAAGCCACCCAGGAGTACGATCCACACGGAAGCTGATGCAAGAGCGATTCTTTTGGCCGTCAATGAATACCGACATCGGCCAGTGGACTAAGACATGCAATTCGTGTCAGCTCTCCAAAGTACAGCGACACAATCATAGTGACATCGCAACATTCCCACCGAGCGAACGATTTCAACATATTCACGTTGATATCGTTGGACCGCTACCTACGTCAGCATGTGGACACAAATACTTGCTCACGATGATCGACCGGTGCACACGATGGCCCGAAGCTGTATCACTTCAGGAGACAACCGCTGAAATCGTCGCAAGAAAATTTTACGAAGTGTGGATATCTCGTTTCGGTTGTCCAATAAGAATCACTACTGATCAAGGACGACAGTTTGAAAGTCGACTATTCCGAGACCTCGCTCAATTACTCGGTGTAGAAAAAACCCGTACTACTGCATACCACCCGCAGAGTAACGGAATCGTCGAACGCTGGCACAGGACATTAAAATCCGCACTCATGGCTAGGCTAGAAAACAGCAACAAATGGATCGACGAATTGCCTGCTGTTCTAATGGGTCTCAGAGCCGCTATCCGCTCCGACTCTAACACAAGCGCAGCGCAACTCACCTACGGTCAAGCAATACGCCTACCAGGCCATTTCATATCACCAACACCAGCTACACCGAAAATGGACCACGACTACGTCAATCAGGTGATCAGTTCTTGCAGGTGCAAGAAGTTATCACCAAGCTCACACCTACATACAAATCGCATGCAAATAAGCGATGTATGTTCGTGCACAACGACCTACAAACATGTAGCCACGTGTTTGTACGCGATGACACCGTCCGCAAACCTCTGCAGCATCCATACCAAGGTCCATTCAAGATCATCGAACGTAAAGAAAAGTATTTTACAATCCAATTACCAGGACGAATTAGCAAAATATCGATAGATCGCCTCAAACCTGCGTACACAATCAACACAGAAGATGATCCCAGGCATACGGACAGCGAGACCAATCAAGCACCTGCAGCTACCACAGATGAGCAATTCAGCCTACTTCCAGATCCGCATACGAGGGAACAACGTACCAGATCAGGCAGGATCGTCAAGACGCCTGAACACTACGTACGCTTCGCTAAAGGGGGGAGTTCACTAAAGGGGGGAGTATTGTAGCATAGTACAAATGCTACACATGTTCTCTTATCCGCTGGGAAAAGGTCGACTGTAAATGACACCAGAAACGCGGAAGTCATGGCGCGCGTCCCTGCGACCCTGACTCCCGCAGCGAGGGTTCCCATAAATCTCACCCCGGACAACATCTTGATCAACGGTCAATGTGCGTGAGAACTATAGCGAATCGTCTAGCACGTGAAGACTGAACTGGCGCGCTTTCTACATTAACCAATCATACGCCGCGGCCTGCCTCGATCAACGAATCAGCATCAAGAACGCACGCAATACCGCGTGGACTTCCGCAGGACAGCAAGCTGATTTGCTATTGGTCACCCCACTATTATTTAGAGATAGTTAGTATTTAAGTGAGTGCATAGCTTGTAAGAACATTATTATTATATTCTACACTATCATTATATTCTATTCCATTCTATTACATTACAGTCCATTCCTGTTCACACTCTTGTATCACGTCATTGTACACGTCAAATACATTGTACTCTTTTACATTCGTGCAATACACAAAGTTCGATTTATCTGAGTTTTAATTACGCGACACGACCTACGCGCTACAGGGTACTGGTCCTACGGAGGAGGACGTCTATTTAAGAATTAATTAACAAAAACGAAATACTAATAACTTCGTATAAGTATTTTTTAGACTTTTATGTAGCTCTTCGATTTGAACACATGAAACTGCGTACCACTAACGTAACGTCACGCATTTAAAATAAAATTGAATTTTTACGACTGGCCATAAAGTTGAAGTATATAGAATTGCTAGTGATTATGTAGAAATGTCTTTAATGCTGGTTTTGACCACAGTTACCATTTGTTTCACTGTGGTGAGTACGTCATTTATAATATTGCTCTCTGATCTCTCAATAATGTACAGGCGCTCACTGCTAAATTCACAATCAACATTGAACCTTTATACTTTAGCGATTAAGTTGAATATCTGCTAAAGAAATTTGACAGATTATAGTAGCTCTTTAAGTGTTGGCGTTTGTGCTTAACGACATTACCTACTTCATAAAATAATAAAGCCTTTGATAATTGAATAAAACCTAACGTTAAATTCAAAAATAAAAGTATACTTATTTCGTACTGTTATTTTATTAGACAATCTATTTTAAATTTTGATGAGAATTTTGAACAAAATTTTAGGCCTAAAATATACTGAAGCCATAAGGGATGATGTATCGCAAAAATAGCAAACAACTACATATAACTAGGCTGTTGAAATAACTGCTACATCTTTCCCTTTTGAGCACTAAAAGGGAAAGCCGTTAACCAAACTACTGCTGTTTATACTGTAAAAATCGCACTGTATAAACAAGTGAAGAGTGAGATTTACTGCCTTAGGAGTAGTGACCTTGAAGTAAGTTGTTATTCTACTTGATGTTAAGGTCTGACAGATCACTCCACTTAGTCTTAAGTGAAGTGATCTGTCAGATACGGCAAGATTTTAATAGAATAGAACGACCCCACTACGTGTGCCAACCTGCCCATGGACGTACCCAGCTGCCCGTCCCAACTCCTCCTAGAAATCTCGCGGAACATGTATGAACTCCCCTAACTACTAATATAAGTGTAGCAGCCCAGCCAGCTGCTAGACATATTGTAACCCCCGCCGCGAAGGGTCGGCTATTAATCAGACTAGGACCACGGAAGTCATGGCGCGCGTTGCTGCGACCCTAACCCCCCCAGCGAGGGTTCCTATTAATCTTACCCCGGCTTACATCTGTTGACCAACGGTCGATGTCGTGGGAACCATAGCGAGCTGTCTTGCACGTGAACAGTGAGTTGGCGCGCTTTCTACACCAACCAATCACACGCCGCGGCCTGCCTCGATCAACGAATCAAGCAACGAGAACGCTCGCGCCACCCCGAGGATTTCGGCCGTACAGCAAGCTGATTTCTTATTGGTTACCCCACTATTGTTTAGAGATAGCTAGCATTTAAGTGAGTGCATAGCTTGTAAGAGACATTCCATTCAACATTCCATTCCATACCATTCCATTATTGTACAGATATTTACACGCTATTCCTGTTCACACTCTTGTATATAATTATCTTACATCACGTTATTGTACACGTCATATACATTGTACCCTTTTACTTACGTGCAATACACAACGTTCGATTTATCTGAGTTTAATTATGTAACACGACCTACGCGCTATATTGGTGACCCCGACGTGATTCTAACTGTAAGCCGGAGTAAGATTAATAGGAACCCTCGCTGCGGGGGTTAGGGTCGCAGCGACGCGCGCCATGTTTTCCGCGGTCCTAGTGTGATTAATAGCCGACCCTTCGCGGCTGGAGTTAGGCTGGGCTGCTACAAAAGTATAAACGGGAACTTATACAGTATCATTTGCGTCTATTTGCCCTACACACTATACATTAAATATCTAATGTTTCATGTAGATGTGGTTGTGTAGTTTGTAGGACACAATAGCCGGCGATGATTCGACGCTAAAAATCAGACTTGCCCCCCGTAGCCCTGACTAGCCCCAACTGGGCCAGAAGCTGGGTAAGCCCATGAGTTAGCTGCCCACATGGTATAGTTGCATTTAAATTGTGATTTTAATTTACAGTGTGAGACAAAGGAACGCGTAGCAAGTCTTGTAGTCCTGCCGCCTCTAGTACTAGGCTATGATGAGCTGTATTATGACTCGAAGGAGGACGGCAAAGACGATATACCAAAAAAGATGATGTTCGCTGTACCGCCTAAAATAAGGCAAACGACCTCACAACCAGGAACAGAGAAAACTGTTGCTGCAACAGAACAAGAAGTAACAACTGAACATCCCGAAAAAGAAGATACGACTGCACTACCACAAGAACAGGACCGTATTGAATCGAAAGAGAGAAACGACCCACCGGCAGAAAAGATGAAATCAGTTTTAGAGCCCAAAAAGAATAATCCAGTTGCAGAGCCGAAAAAGAAGGACCCAGCTGCCTCTTTAAAAAAGGCTAAACCAGCCGCCGCTTCAAAAAAGAAGAACCCAGCAGCCTCTCCAAAAAAGAATACTCCAGCTGCCAATTCAAAAAAGAAGAACTCAGGTACCTCTTTAAAAAAGGAGAACCCAGCTGTCTCTCCCAAAAAGAAGAACCCAGCCGCCTCGTCAAAAAAGAAGAACCCAGCTAACTCTTCAAAAAAGGTACCTCCTGCACCAAAAAAGAATCCCGTAAAAAATCCACAACGTGATATGATAATAGACACAAAAGGTAGAAGAAATTTCAGAGGGAATTATAGAAGTTTATTGAAAAAACTGAAGAAAGAAACAAATAACTATTGATAAACCTTTGAAAAGGCCCTTTTAAGAGGGGTGTTAAAGGACTTAATTTTAGGTTAATATAAGGTACTCGTGGACAACATAAAATTATTTTTTTTGTGAACATAGCTTTTAAGAGCGTTTACTACGTACGACTGGCAACGTTGTAATTTAGTAAAAAGACTAAAAAGACTAAAATATAGAAATAACATCTTCCAAGTTTCCAATGCATTATTTACACAAAATAGAACTGCAATGATTTATTACCTTTTACACACTTTTCACCTAATTCTAAATAGTAGAATAACTTTTTAAAATATAGCTCCGATTATTATAAAAATTGAAAACCACAAAATATGACGACACTAAATTACGATGTTTCCAGTTGAACGTGGTAAACGCAAGGAACTTTTGAGTAAATGATCTTAACTTGTGATAAATTGATTCAATTTTTTTGTTATTTGGTGGGATAACACCTTTGTCCACTTAACCCATCGACATATTTATAATAATATATTATAGATGAGAGTTGTGGCACTCCGAATGAAAGAGAGGAAACGACGGGTTAAACTTTAGTTCGTGGACCGCTGAATTTAAGGGTTTTTTGGGGAGAGGGAGCGAGGGGGGAGGGGTGGAGCCCTCCCCCTGAAGGGGGGATGAGGAAAAGTTATGGTTATAGAGAAATTAAAAATTTTGAGATTAGACCCAATGATTAAGGGATATAGCGTAACAATTTGCGTGATTTTGAAATCTTCCTCACGACCAGGAAGCCCTGTAGCAATTAAAATAAATTTAGTTTAGTTTATCAAAATATAATATACTTATGTAAGTATGTTGTTTTTCTGGCGCTTCGTCGGCCGCTGCCGCGGCACGCTCGCTTCGCTCTTTTTCTTTACGCTGTGGAAATGCCTTTACGCACCATACCCCGAAGGGCGTATATGGGACTCGCCCTACCCACTAAAACCACAGCGGCACAACGACATCGCCTGAGTGGCGGGGTCATGGGAAATAGCAGAGCCTTTCTACCAATCCCGCCGGCGATTCCCGCCTAAAAGGCGGGCCCACAATGGTCCCTCCATAGGGAGGACGGAGCCGGGCTGGGTACGTCTTCTTGTGCGAGAAAACGCAGCAGCCAAGGGTTTTTAGCGAGGTGTCCTTCCTCTTAACCCCACTCGTTTGCACGGATGCAAACGGGGCCCCCAGCTTCTCTCAATGAGGAGACCGGGTTGCCCGACGGTGACCCGGAGTTCGGGTCACGTCGCCACCTGGAGTGGTGGCCGACCCGCCGCACATGTGACCCGAAGCGGTTCCCACTTCTGGTTTTGGTCCGCGCCGGTAAACCGGTAACCTCCATATCTGGGGGTCGTTCCCCTATCCGCCACCTGGGGACGCGTCCGATGGCAGGCCAGAAACTACACACGGAACCTTATTTTTTTTCTTGACGCTGTGGAAATGAATCTATAAGTTTTCATCATTCGAAATTTTACATAGAGGTGTCTTAGGTCAAGGTCTTTCAGCCCTAGAAGTCTTGCCGCCCACTTCAGCGGTCCACGAACTAAAGTTTATCTCTCTCAAAATCATCAATCATCTATGAGGAAAGAGATAGTGCTAAACCGAAAGCATAGGTCATCTCTCTCACTCTTTTCAACCCAAAAAAATTACTGTAGATTATACGCGTACGGCATGTCCATTAGTATACGAGTATGTCTAAGACTTAACCCTTCAATATTTGATTGCATCTTTTTGATTTTATTACTTTAAGTTTTAAATGATGACGTGAAATGGACCAGCATTTTTGATGTCATGCAAATCTATAGGTACTTCTTAATAAAAAACACATTTTTAAAACTCACCTATTCTTATTCTATCCATAAGCCTGATATGCGTAGGTAGGAACAGACACAAATGAAGTAAAAAAAAAAAATAGGTAAAGGTCTTGCCAGTCTACAAAATATTAATTGACCGGACTACTGTAATTTTATTATATTCAGTGGTCGTGGTATGAAACTCGCTGCTCTGTGCACAATTATTATTTAAAGCATAAATTCTGAAAGTTGTCATGGTATACCCATACCATGTCATACTGAGGAATGAGGAAGTTTTTCAGTATGAATGTTAATGGTAATAGAAGTAGAGGAAAGACAAGTCCAAAAAAAAATTACCATCATTTTGACTTCATTTAATTTTTTCTTTGCTTACTGCCCATTACTTGATGTAAAAATCATATCTGCACGATTTGTGACTTTATATGTATTACATAAAATTTTCCTGTCACAGTGTTTGTCTTTGAACTGTTCCAAAACGGCTGAACTGATTTTACAAAAAATTTATACATACATTCGTTAGGCATGAGAATAGGTTTTAACTTTTTTATATTTTATACCGACGACAGCAGGTCAAGCTACCCTAAACTGTCAGATATTCCCAATCAACCTTCAGCCTTAAGCTTTAGAGATAAAGTGGAAAATCTAATAAGGAAATCTGACTGATTGTAGTAGCTCGATGTGCTGTTGTTTGTACTAGGTACTACTTACGACAGTCGTGGTGGCTTAGTGGTTAAAACACCAGCCTCTCAAGTAGGGCAGGCTAGAACCAATGTAACTTTTCTAAGTTATATGTACTTTATAAGTAAGTATATCTTGGACACCAATGACCTATTAAAAGGTGAAGGAAAATATTTTAAGGAAACCTGGTAAGTCTGAAATCGCTAACCCGCATTGAGCAAGCGTGGTGATTACGCTCAATCCTTCTCTGTATGAGAGGAGACCTGTGCCCAGCAGTGGGACGATTAAAAAGGTTGATGACGATGATGACTTACGCTGGTGACACCGTGCGTCACAGCTAGTTAGCGTTATAATTTTGTTTTTGCATGCTGTGTATCATATTGTTCTATATTCTTGTTAATTAATTGTGTAACAATTTTAAATAGCATACGGTGGAGGTCTTCCCGGCTTCGGATCTTTCGTGTCAGGCCTTGGTTCAGGCCATTGGTCGGAGCGAGAGTGCCTTCTTCTGCGAATCAGTGATGTTGGAAAAGGAGGAAGCGGAGCGCGTGAGGGAGCGGGTATCCCAGCGCCCTCACGCCTCTAGACGCCGCAGGAGACGCCCTGGTCGGGAGACAACATCGAACTCCCGGCCACCGTAGGCGCGGGCTTGCGGGCGGTAAGGACCAGGCCCGGGTCGCCGACCCGTTGTGTTTCTCGAGCGCCTCAAAGAGAAGTCAGCACATCGTGACGGGGTCCACGAGGACCGATGCCTCCTGGGTCAGGATTGGGAATTGGTTAAAAAAGAAACCGTGGCCCTGGCGCACAAAGAAACACGGGTGGATTTTAGTCAGTAAAAGTCTGACACGCCCTTCCGCTCCGACCAGAGCGGGAGAGATCATTTGATGATATTCCATCCAGAACAAAAATACTCGCTGTACGATAAAAGTATCATAAATTAACAGCACGGTTAGCCCAGTGGTCAAGCTATTGACTGCTGCGCTGGGTGTCGCGGATTCGATTCCAACATGGACCAAATATTTGTATAACCTACAAATAGTTGTTCCAGATCTGGATGTTTGTGTTTGTGAGTTTATATGTTTGTAAATGCACCCAAGATACAGGAAAAAATCCTAGTGTGGGGCAACATTTTTATTACAAAAAAAAGAAAGGTATTGATGACTTATTTCAAGCTTTCCCTATATTTCTTATAAAACCTAACTAAATTAGTACTTTAATAAAAAAAATGTAGATAATATTTGTGATTGTTTTTTATATTTAAAAAAAAAAAATAGGAATGTTTATAAAAAGGCCAAAAACCGACAGCACTTTACTTATAAAAATATGAAAAAGTCACGGCATTTCTACTCAACATCATTACCATATTCCATTTTAATAGTAGAAATGCAAGAACGAGAAGTAGGAGACAAACATTCTGTACGTTGCTTTTCGTAATCACTCGAGATTGATGCACTGCCACACGAAGACTGTGCCCCGTTTATGTGGCCATTACCGGAATTCATTTGCCTTACTAATTTTAACTGAATATCCGATATAGTCTTCTGTAGTTCTGTTTTTGCAATTATTGAAAATTCTTGCGGCATCGAGCGCAGGGAGGAAGCGATATATTTGCCAAAATTATCAAACTCATCTTCGATTTTTTTATTTGACGAGGTTATCCTTTCCACTGTTGAGTCGTTTGGTTTTGTGTCTTTCTGGATTCTGTTAACACCATAGTCTTCTAAAGCGACAAAATTGGTCTCAACATTTTTGTTTCCTTTATTTGGTCTCTGTAAAAAAGAAAACTGCATGTTAACCTATATTAAATCAGTTATAAATCTGATTTTATTTTAGATCTATAAAATAAATTAGTGTGATTACGTAAACGTTGTTTGTATTATGTAATTGATTACTTTCATTACTCAGTATGCCTAGTATGAGTTTTCATTACGAGAATCAATCGTCGATATCGAGCGCGTTTTAACGAAGGGTTCCTATAAATCACACTAGGATCGCATAAGTCATGGTTGGCGTTGCGACCGCCCATCGTGAAGTGCCTATAAATCTCACCCCAGAAGCACATCTGTTGACCATCGTCGATGTGCGTGTGAAACTGTAGCAAGCTGTCTTGCACGTGAACTGTGAATTGGCGCGCTTTCTACACCGACCAATTCACACGCCGCGGCCTCCCTCGATCAACGAATCAACATCGAGAACGCACGCGCCACCCCGAGGATTTCTGCGGCACAGCAAGCTGTGTTCCTATTGGTTACCCCACTATTATTATTATTATTCTCTTTATTTATAAGAGGTTTTTATCCATACGGATACGTCAACCCCATTGTACCTTATACTAAGTTTACAAACAATATCTACTTTAAAAAATTACCAATGTTTATATTACACAAAACAATTATTATATACATATAACACAATAACACAATATAACATATGTAATATGAGATGGAACTACTGCCTAGAGTTCTGAATTAAGCCACAAACTATGCGTTTAGTCCTTTCTAATTTTGGGTAAGCCAAAATATTTTGGATAAGTCCAACGTCCCATATCTTGAAATCAAACTCCCTAGCCAAAGATTCCCTCTCTTCTTTGTTCTTAACACAACCCATCAGCAAATGTCGCACATTTTCAATTTTATTACATGTCTCACAATTAGGGGACAAAGCATTTTTCTTTAAGAAAGCAAATTTTGCCGATAGATATTGGCCGGAACAAAGCCTTAACAGTAACTTAATATAATTCCTACTTACACGCACAATGATCCACTGAAGGGACTGAGTGCGGAAACCAAACCAGTAACATAGAACATAATTCCTACTTAAACATTTATCGTCAAACCAGGGTTCGCGAGGGGGTTCATTTTGTATCACTTTATACCAAATGCCCTTTTCTTCGGATATTTCATTAAACCACTTTTTCCATTTATCGAAGCATTCATTTTTAAACCTGAAGAAATATTCTCAGTAATCGCACACGTATGACGTAACATTTCCTATCTCAACTGCCTGTCTCGACAGTCGATCAGCCTCCTCATTGCCCCGTAACCCTATATGTGCTAGAACCCATTGCAAGATAATCCTAATGTCATCTTTGTTATAGCAATACATTAGTTTTAGAATATCATAGTCTATCGATGCACCTCTGCAACCAGAGGTGCATCGAGCACATGTTGTAAAGCACTCTTACTGTCTGTTAGTATGACCACTTTATTTAAATTTTTTGTACGTGCATAATAAACCGCTTCATATATTGCAATGAGTTCCACAGACATTATATATGTCGGAGATCGTCGATTAATTTTAATAGAAGTTGCTGATTTGATTTACGTAGTAGAGGGGCGAACGCTTGTGACGTTATTTTGTGATGACGTCACATGGACAGAGTCGCTTTGGAAAGTGGGGTTCGTCGAACGGGCACTTTGCATCGAGACGCGGACCAAGGCACATCTCCGAACCGAAACTGTCGGTTTGCCTATTCAAATTGTTATTATGAAGATTGGAGGGTATATCTACACGTCGTGCTTCAATTCAAAACTGACCTACGAAATGGAACCTGTACCCACCACACCAAGATGCTGTCGACCCTACCGCTCTGCCGTCGCTGTCTCCGACATCAGAAGTGGGATGAAGAACTACACTGCTCACAATCTCGTTATAAATCATTATCAGAATAACAGTCACTTTCTGCCAATATTTTTATAGTACTGGTGTGATTACTTGTGTGGTAGTTGTTCATTGCCTTTGTATGAGCTGGATGCTGGATGTCCTGGCAGCGAGGCTGGAAGTGAACGTCACGTTACGAGGTGCGCTCAATTGCTGACACAGAAGAGATCGCTCCGCGTGATAGTGCGCTGCAGGCGTGCAAGTGCCGGCTGGACGCGGCGCTATCGCGACAGTGCTGGCTGTTGCTTGGCGCGCGACAGTGCTGGCTGTTGCTTGGCGAGCAAGGTGCGCCTGCGGAGCGGGCAAGGTGCGCTTGCGGAGCGCACTTCTAGCTGCTTGGTGAATCGCATCAATGGCGTGTGGCGCTGCTGGAGCTGCGCGTGCGGCGCAGCCGGAGCTGCGTGCGTTTTGCTGAACGCCCAAGGTTTCAAGACTTGAGCATCTACTCTGCAGGCGATGAGAAGGTTTCAAAATACCCAAAACGTTTGTGGTAACGTAATGGGATTTTATGAGAGCTCCGAGATGTCTGGTGTGCAACGGTTGATAACTGCCAAGTGGCAGGGGTTTGCCAGAAATTGCCATAATCCGGTGAGTCGTACTATTTTTATTTTGATTCCGTGGCCGAATGTTCTCTTGTCAAGCAATCTGTAATTTCATTGATGTATGTACACACGTGCCAGTATATATACAGTGTACAAGGTTGTGCCAGTGTGTTGTGTACTGCACCATTTCTTTGCGACATGATCATAAGAGTTATTTGCAAATTTTATTTTTTGTACTACCCGTATTCTTTGTTATAATGGGCTGAGAAATTTTAAATCAGAATTTTAAAATTATGTTTGGTTTGTCTTTATTTCGAAACTAAAGTTCACTGTGGCCTATAGTTACGAGCTCACTTGAGCTTATGATAGTATGTGTGGCTAGACTATTAAATCTTCTCAAGAGAACAAGCGGTAACGAACATAGAAATGAGTGCTATTTACGAAAAATCTAAATTTGATAGAAATGAGCTAAAGTAATGAAATGTAATATTGGTGAGTTGTTTGATGGCGATAATGGCGATCGTTACCTATTGAAATCGTTGATTGGAAACAGAACTTATAAGTACCCCACGATCGCATAGGTACGAAAGATTTTTCCAAGTAATGTCTGCTGAGTTAGATTTTCATAATGTAGAAGATGGCGAGGAGGGTGCCTCCGCCAGCAAATAGAACACGTATCATGGCTATGTGGTCGCGCTGCTCGCACTAGTCTGTAGTCGTAACTGCAACCCAGTGAGGGGTTGTTCAGGGCGCGATGGGCAGCTAGTGGTGTGGCGGGGACACTAGTAGGTATGGTCGCACTGCATGCACTAGTCTGTAGTCGTAACTGCAACTCAGTGAGAGTTGTTCAGAGCGCGATGGGCAGCTAGTGGTGTGGCGGGGACACTAGTAGGTATGGTCGCACTGCACGCACTAGTCTGTAGTCGTAACTGCAACCCAGTGAGGGGTTGTTCAGGGGGCGATGGGCAGCTAGTGGTGTGGCGGGGACCTAGGTAGATATGGTTGCACTGCATGCACTAGTCTGCTGTCGTGACTGAAACTCAGTGAGGAGTTGGTCAGGGCACGATGGGCAGATGGTGGTGTGGTGGGGACCAGGGTCTCGGAGGAGACTATTAGATGTACGGTCATGTGTTGACCTGGGAGTCGTGGCCTCTAAGAGTTGGTCGTATCACAAGAGGTGATGACGATATGGGTGTCAACTAGGAGTTGTCACTAGCTACTGTGGTAGCGAACCATGGTGTGTTTTCTTATTGAAGATTATGATTTTGATTTGATAATTATGAGGCTTGGAGGAACCTTTTGTGTTTTCTTTTTGAAATTTGATAATTATGAGGCTTGAAGGAAGCTTTTGTGTTTAAGTTGTTAAAATAATTAAGTTTGGTTTTCTAATAGTCATTGTAATTAAACGTGACGTGTGACGGTCAGGTTGGCCGAGTTCTCAAAAATGCTTCAAAGTATGTGTTCTGTGTGTTTTTTTTTTAATTTGTTACAGACGTGCACTAAGACGTGCAACCGGAAGTGTCGAGGTTTGGCTGGAATCGGCGGTTGGCCTGGTGGACTGGATCCCGGACTCCGAGGCTGAGGGAGCTTCGGATGCGACTGGGATTGGCGCTGGGATGATGATGATGAAGATGCACGAGGACGTGCAACTCGTCAGGCTGGCCGTGTCGGAGATCGTCGATTAATTTTAATAGAAGTTGCTGATTTGATTTACGTAGTAGAGGGGCGAACGCTTGTGACGTTATTTTGTGATGACGTCACATGGACAGAGTCGCTTTGGAAAGTGGGGTTCGTCGAACGGGCACTTTGCATCGAGACGCGGACCAAGGCACATCTCCGAACCGAAACTGTCGGTTTGCCTATTCAAATTGTTATTATGAAGATTGGAGGGTATATCTACACGTCGTGCTTCAATTCAAAACTGACCTACGAAATGGAACCTGTACCACCACACCAAGATGCTGTCGACCCTACCGCTCTGCCGTCGCTGTCTCCGACATATATATATTTGCATTAATTTTAAACATAGCCTTATAACCTAAATTTTGGAAGAAAAAAGCAGCCCCACACCCATCTGTACATTTTGATCCATCTGTAAAGATTTTACACCAATCATTATATTTGGATGCTCTCTCAGACACCACTTTGTGTATCAATACATTATAATTATGATTTTTTTTTGGGTGCGTAACATATTCTAAATTACTTTTAATGGTCTCTTTACTTTGTAAGGCTGATTGATACCCAAATGTCAAGAGAGTACATTTTAAGACTATCCGAGGCATTAATTTGCAGCTGTCCTAATTCTTTAAGTGAAATGGCTAGTAGAGGTTTTTTTTTAATTGCCCAATAGTTGTTATTATTTAGGAAGTCTAATTCTGAAATTATATTTGCGGTTATGTGATTAGACCATGAAAATGACTTTAGAATTAACTTATATGCGAGATATGTTCTGCTCAAAAACAATAGTGAAATACGAGTATGGAGTTAACTCTCCATCACGTGGATTGGTGAGCTTCTTATAAAGAGCTTCTTCCAATTATTCTAAGTGCTTGGTTTTGTAGTTTATCTAATTTGCTTTTATGTGTTTTTGCACTAAAATCATACAAATAACAAGCATAATCAAGTCGACTTCTAATTAATGATATATACAATCTACGTATATGCCTAGGATGTACTCCCCAAGAAGAGCATGCCAGTACTTTTAATATATTTAGATATTTTCCACATTTACTCACAATCTCATTACTATGTTTCTGCCAGTATAAACTTCTATCTAACCAAACTCCTAAATACTTAACACATTCCACCATTGTTAATGGTTGACCATACACTTTTAGTGAAGGCACTATTCGCCTTCGGCCTCAACTGAATACAGAGTAATTAGATTTAGTTGGTGACAAAGTCAATCTAATCTCACCCAGTAATGTGATTATACAATTTAAGGCATCCTGTAAGTTGCATTCAAAGTTTTTTAATTGTTTGTCACTGTAATATATAATAAAATCGTCTGCGTACTGCGAAATCATAACGTTTTTAATTTGTCGACAGATTTGATGCGTAACTAAATTAAACAATAAAGGTGACATGAGCTAATCTTCTGTTGGTCAATCTTGTTTCGAAAACCTCACTATTTAGAGACTTTATTTTAATTGCCTCTCGCTAATAAACGACCACAAATAACTGCAAATTTGAGACCCAACTTGAATTTCATCCAATATTATTACAACAGAATCTATTGAAGTATTGTTATACGCATCCTCGATGTCCAGAAAGCATGCAAGTGTAAGAATATTTTTCGTAAATCCGACTTGAATGTAAGTCACCAATCGGGATAGTGCATCCAGACACGAATGTGCCTTTCGAAATCCTACTGTGTATGGAGACAGGAGTTTGTACTCTTCAGCAAACCATTCTAACCGTTTACAAATCATAAGATGATAGATTTTACACATGCAAGATATAAGAGAAATCGGCCTTAATTTAATCTCACTATTGACATTGTTTGTAGTTTTGGGTATGGTATAATCTAAAAATATAATTACATACGAAGCTATATAATTATATTTTTAGATTCGGTATTGTTACTCACTAATGGCGAAATACTCAGGAAAGGATCTTTTACTGAAGAGTAAAAGATCCTTTCCTGAGTCTGGTAAATTATACAACATTGAATAAGATATAGCATCCTCCCCGGGGGCCGAATCTTTTTTTTAAAGACAATGTTCTAGTTCAGGAGGTGTATATACGAATTCTAAAATTTTATTTTTAGACTTAAAGCGTGGAATTGGATTTGGAGCATAGGCTTGAGTCAGAGAACGTAGAAGATCAACTTGTTTGTCAATGGGCGGGCATCATCTTTGTTGTTTGAAACCTTCTATCCACTTCATACGGCGCCACATTTCCTGAGTTAACGTAGCTTCGTCTATAGAATCGCAAAATTTTTTCCATCCTTGAGATTTAGCTTTCCTAATTAACTTTTGAGCTTCTAAAGTTTTGGATTCTAATTTATTTAAATTATTAGGGGTCGAAATATCCCCTACTTACCTACTATCCCCTAACTTTAGAAGCTCAAACCTTAATTAGGAAGATTTTTGGTCTCGTACAGTAGTAAAAAATCTGGAATTGTCATTTTTCTGACTCGAATTAAAAATCATAGTGTAAGTGTCAATATCAATCTGGCGCCAAAAATCTTTGCTCGCTTGTTAATGCACTCTTTAGGCGGGAAAGTTAAGCTGGGTGTCACGCTGATTTTTCATTGGACTTTTAAATTATTTATAGTGTTGTTAACTAAATAAAAGTGCGTGATTTATGTAGTATAAAGTGCATTCACAAATTTTTTTTCTTCTTTGGCAACTGAGCCGGTTTCGACTATTCTGCCAGTGTCACGTGGTATTCAGTAAATAATACATAAAAAGCAATGATTGTTGTTGAACTGTCAAAATGACTTTTGGCGGGAAGTTAAGCTGAGTCTCACGCTCATTTTTCATTGGACTTTTAAATTATTTATGTTATTGTTTACTAAAAGTGCATTCAGTAAATAATTCATAGAAAATTGAGATATCACAGCATAGTGGCATCATGATGACTTTGCCTCAAACCTCCATTGTAGACGGTTCACATGGCCGTCTTTTTCGACATGAATGACAATTCATTACGTGACGTTGGCTAAATGCACAAACCGTGCGAAGCCAAAGAAGAAAGAAATAAATAAATGAGGCACTCTACACCAAGGAACTTATACCTAATTTCCTTGCTCTACACACAGTATTACTACGAGAGTCAAACTGAAAGTTCTTAGAACTGGCCACTTATAAACAATATAATAAAAAAATAATTCTAAAATTTGAAAATAGAACTCTTTGGCAATATTACTGAGTATATATTTCATTCATTTGTCATTAGTTATACGATTTGGCGGAAAATTGAAAATTGTCTGTGTCACGTCAACATGAATTTAACACGAGAAAATTTTCGTGCAATGATTTTTTATGACTTTCGATGTCATTTAAGTCAACAAGAAAGTTATGATAGACTACGATTGGCCTTTAACGATGAAGCCCCATCTCGTGCGACTGTTTACAACTGGTTTAATGAGTTTAAACGTGGTCGCACTAATCTCACTGATGATTTACGTGAGGGACGGCCTTCTACGGCGACGACTGAAGATAACATCTGTGTTGTGCGGCGTATGATAGAGACTGACAAAAGAGTGACCTATCAGCAGATTCGGACAAGCTTAGGCATCGGTATGAGTCAAGTGCACAAAATCCTCCACGAACATTTAGCGGTCAGGAAGCTTTGCGCCCGGTGGATACCTCATAATTTGACTGAGGCTCAAAAACTCCATCGTTTGGATTGGTGCCGTAAAATGATTGAAAGATTTAACGGAGGTGACTCAAATGCTGTGTTCGACATACTAACAGGTGACGAAAGCTGGATTTACTGTTGTGATCCTGAAACCAAAAGACAATCTGCTCAATGGGTGTTTCCTTTCGAGGAGTTGCCAACTAAAGTGAAGAGAGATCGAAGTGCGGGAAAAAAATGGTGGCCTCGTTCTTTGGAAGGATAGATCATTTCGCAACAACTGTGTCAGAGGATCAAAAAACAGTTTCTGCAGAATGGTACACTACGGACTACCTTACCGACCACTACTATCCACTTGTCTTGGAAAATGTTCGAGAGAAACGACCTCGCAGTAGGATCCTCCTTCACCACGACAACGCCTCGTCGCACACCGCCAAGCGAACGACCGACTATTTGGCGACATCAAACGTTGAATTACTGGGTCACCCGCCGTATAGTCCCGACCTCGCGCCTTGTGATTTTTATTTATTTTCAAAAATTAAAGAAAAACTTAAAGGAAAGCGGTTTATGAATGCTGAAGAAGCGGTGGCTGCGTATCGCGATGCCATTGAAGAGACCCCTAAGGACGAGTGGGCAAAGTGCTTTTCCCAGTGGTTCCATCGCATGCAACGGTGTATTGACGTGAATGGACAATATTTTGAAAAGATATAATAAAACTAATAACTGGCTAATGTTATCAGTTTTCGATTTTCTAAGAACTTTCAGTTTAGGGTAAGGTAGGGTACAGTGTTACAAAAAAAATATACTGGGATGTTTTGAGAAAAATATTGTATTAATCAGCTACTTTTTGGCATGGACATAAACTTTAACAATCTCTCTTTAATTAAAATTAATCAAACAATAACAATATTAGTAACTACTTCATTTAAATTGCACTTTAATTAAATCAGTCGATTGTAACACTATGTCCCGTATCTGGGGTAGTCTGTTACAGGGTAAGGGGCACAATGTTACACCATAAAATATTGTAATAATTAACAAAATGAGAAACTAAATATTAACTAATTATTAACTAAATAGTCACTGAATACCACTCTATTAACATAATTTGGAGTAAGTCGCATATGTTCTTCATCCTCCGAACATTTTTTCTTCTTCTGAATATATCTTTGCAATGTCATAAAATTAACATGCTTTTCATTTGCAGCTTTTCGAAAACTCACACTACTTTCAAACATCAAAATCGCTTCCGCCATATCTTTTTCATTATGAAGACCGTAACCCGTCTTCCTCTTACGATTTCGAACCATTTTCTTGTAATACCTTGAAATAGGCAATAATAATATGTTAACAGGGGCTGACTGTTACACTGTCACACAGTGCCCCGTCACACAGTGCCCCGGAGAGGCAAACCAAATAAAAAATCGGAATGAATATTTTAGATTATGTTTACAACAAACTACTTAACGGTAATATGTAGCTAAATAAACATTAAATAAAAGAAAACTACCATACCATACCTTAATACATTACGTCCGGAAAGAAATTAAAAACTTTGAAACAATTTTTTCATCGTTTAATCACCTAAAAACCTTTTTTGGTTGTTATTTTTCAAGCACGGTATAAACTGTGGCGATAACAATTGTTTATAGATGGCTGCTTATGAGCTTGACAAACGTGTATACCAACATCATAAAACTAAAAGACTAGGACGGAGATATGTGCATTGTAACATTGTACCCCGTGTAACATTGTGCCCCACCTTACCCTAACCCTCGTATAATAATATTTGCTCTATACGATGGTTTAGCGGCGCACAGAATACACACTTTTTTTCAAATTCAGACTCTGTGACATCCCGACGGACGTACAAAGTCGAAATTATAAGGATATTTTACCATATGGCTAAGGAACTCTAACAGTATAATAATTGTAAAAAAAAATATGGTTTCTTACCTTCGAAATGAATTCCCTTTCATGCCTGAATGGTCTTAAAAAATTATCTACAGTTGTAAACCATGACACTTTCGGTTTATAAACTTGCCCACCTGAACGAACACTTCGTCTAGCCTTTTTGATCTCCTGGTAGTACGACGACCTTAGATTTTTAATTTTATTCGGAATATCTTTAGCTCTTAGGTTAGGAATGTTCAACTTTTTAGCTATTTCATTGTATGCAGTTTGCCTTGCGCCTTTGTCTCTGTACTGGTCGTGCTTCATATTCCACAGACAGTCGTATTCCTTGTAGATTTCTACAAGTTGTACCATTTCAGATTCTGTGAAATGGACACTCATTTTAACAATACGTAATCAACCGTTGAATAGCACACAATAACTGAGGCCTGAGGGAGCAGGTAATTGAGGGGTCTGAGGGGGGTTCAACACAATGCGGTTAGCCGCAAGTGCAGAGCGCCGCTGTGATTGGGCGATTCGGGTCCGCATACGGGCATCGTTCCCTCGCAGCCCCTCGCACGAACGTACTTAGTTACGAGTTCGACTCGAGCGCGGAGATTAAAAAGTTTCGCTTCCACTAGGTGTCAACTCAATGCGTGCTACTGTTTAAGCTTTTTGCCCTCACATAATCAATATTTGATCGTAAACAATCGCATAATTGTTGATCCCGTGGGAATATTAGAATAAAGTATCCTAAATGTTTTTTTTTATAAATTATAAACTAGCGTTTGACCGCAATCCTGCCTGATGGTAAGCAGTGACGCAATCGTTGATGGTAAAGCCCACTAGTTTATTAAGAGCCTATTCACTCTAGCCTTGAAGACACTCAAATTGTAGTATTATTCTGATGCAGTGTTTTTCAACCTGTTTCAGGGCACGACCTCCCTTGTATTCTAAAATATTTCGCGGTCCCTTGCTCCGCTGCATCTAACTTGGACTTTCAGTCTGTCACTTTGTGAAGGTGTTGACAACCTCCGTGGCGTAGCGGTAGCGAACGCGGCCGCTGCGCAAGGAGGTGCCGGTTCGATCCCCGCGCAGTTCAAATATTTGTATGCATGAATATGAATATTTGCACTGGTCTGTTCTTGTCTCGGAAAGCACGTTAAGCCGTTGGTCCCGGTTGCCATACGAACATCTAATGGCAGATGGTTGTTGGAGACCTCAAATATCTAACAATTATTTGATCTAACTACAATGCTTCGATATCGCCTTCGGGTTGTGGAGGTCATACGGCAATCGCTTCACGGTAAATATCGAAGTTTAGCCAAAATTAGCAGTCAGACTGGCAAAGCTGACCCCAGACTCCAAAGCTGAAAAAGATTCGGATGCTACTGGCTGGGATTAACGCAGAGATGATGATGATTACTTTGGGAAGGTGTTAGATGTCGTATATCTTTGAATTTTTGGTTATAGAACATACATTCATCATGTTTTCGTTTACTGATTTGAAAGCCGTTGTGATGAAATAAATACACAGTCAGTCTGGGGTAGCACTCATGACCCGTGAGTCGGGCTCGATACCAATTGGGGCCGGTTTTTTGAGCCCCAGGGGCCGGTTTTTTGAGCCCCAGTTAAATCAATCTATTGTTTTAAAAACTACGTACAAAGTTAATTTTTTTTTAAATGTGTTAGGTAGGTCCCTATTTGATAAATTATTGTTAGTTTATTTAAAGCTCACTAATGGTCATTTTATTAACTACCAGTTAATTATTTGATGATAAATCATTGGTTAACCTAAGAATTGATCGAAAAACACGTAATTACCGCAACGCTGTCTGCTCTGCTTGATCATGATGCATTCATGTGCCGCTCCCTGCCTACGGGCGCCTTATAATAGCGCCATGGGGTCGTCATAACAGCCTAAGAATTGCGTCTTGTGTCAGATGTAAGTTAATCTGAGGGTAGGTTTGTTTATACATATATAAATAGTAGGGTACTTGCGTAACACACTATCAGTAGTAATGGGTATCATTTTGACAGTTCAACAACATACATTGCGCTATATACGTTGTTGAGCAGACATGTTTTCGAACACATTTTTTTTTATAATAATAATAATTATAAACTAGCGCTAGCCGCAGTCCCGCCTGATGCTAAGCAGTGATGCGATCGTTGATGGTAAAGCGCGCTAGTTTATTAAGAGCCTATTCACTCAGAAAAACTGAGCGAATAGGAAGGAAGACTGCAGTTGAGCGAGGTGATGCAATGTTAAACCCAACAACATGACCAACGATGCTGCGCCAAAGGGAGATTGATCTGAAGACCCTCCACAACCAAACTCTCAACACAACAACATTTAGCGTATCGTACCCGGCACACATCGCAACACATTTACTCGGTGGTAGGCCATAACATCGGCCGCCGGCAGAAGTTACCACCCACCAGACAAAGCCTTGCCGCCAAGCGATTTGTCGTGTTCCGGCATGATGTCTGGTGAAGCCGTACGGAGGACGGGTCTGAGCAGTTGTGCTGCGATGTGTGCCGGGTACGATGCGCCAAATGTTGTTGTTGTTGTATCATACATCACTACTCTGTAGTCGAGTAACTAATACCATCTCTATGTATTAGTGTCTATGAATATAGTCTATAGTCTTGTCATTGTAACTTAGGATCTGAACTAGAAGATGTCGATTCCAATGCAACAATTCTACAAGTGTAATAAACCAGTCTAATTATCTAAAGTCTTTAATATTTACCAACGGGACAATCATACATGGTGTCAGAAGAGTGAAAAAACCCAATACGAAGAAAGAAAATTCAAAAAATGCAAAAGTCGGATGGCGTCGGTGGCAACCATGACACCGGAACTGCAATGAACAATGGCTTGAAGGCGCTTAAAATATCGTCAGATGCAACAAACAACAATTACGAAACCTGGAAGCGCTGGTGGCAACAGTTCGAATTATACTTGTTGGCAACGGGTTTGGACAAGTCCGGTGAGAAACGCAAGATCGCCATTTTACTACATCACATTGGTGAAAAATGCTTAAATATTTTCAACACATTCAACATAAATATTGGAGAAAGCACATTACATGACGTCAAGGCCAAATTCGACGAATTTTTTCAACCTAGAAAAAATATTACCATGTATCGTTACATGTTTTTTACCACACGTCAACAGAAATCGGAAAGTATCGAGGATTTCTTAACCGATCTCGAAAATAAGAGCCAAGATTGCGAATTTGGAACGCTCAGAGAATCTCTTATCAGATATATTTTTATCGCCAACTTGAGTTTGGACTTAGCACATGTACGTCAGAGACTGCTGCAGGAACCTGATCTGACATATCAGAGGATGCGAGAGCTAGCTAGGACACTCATCGTCGCACAGCAGGATGCAGACCAAATTGTCAAGAGGTCCACTAGTGAAGAGTCTGAAAAAGTCATGCATCTGCGTCGGAGGAGCCGTGGTCGAGCGGAGCGTCAGCGACGGCGAGCTTCACCAGTCAGTCAGCAGGGATCCAGCGCAGGGAGGTCAAAGTCAAGTCCCAGTCCTGAGAAGCGCTCGAAGACGTGTAGCCGCTGTGGACAACACCACCGCTACAAATGTCCAGCGCAGGGAGCTAAATGCAGGTCATGTAACTCTTATGGTCATTTTGAAAAATTTTGTTACTCCAATAATAAAAAAGTCAGTCATTTAGAGTCGTTTAGTTCAACTGGTAGTCAAGATAATTTTGTTGGAATTTTAAATTGTCATAACTTCAGTCATAGTCATAAGTCTAGTCAATATAATTGTCATTTAGAGTCACAAAGTCATCACAATCAAAATCATTACAGACATAGCAGGTTGTCATACACACAGTCAGATCCTATACTATATAAGTTACAATCAACGGTCAGGTCGCACATAGGCCAGTCGCAGTCAATGTCTAAGAGATCTCATGTAGACTCATCTTGTCATAAAAAATATCCTGTGTCATATTTCTGTGATGAAAGTGGTGATAATGTCATATCTGAGAGGTCTAACAAAAAATGCCTCAGTGATGAAAAAAGACTGGTGACTGATAAGTCTGAGAGATCCAATGAAGACTCTTGTCATATGTCATATTTCAGTGATGAAAACACTGAACAGTCTGAGAGATTCAGAGTCAAGTCAAAAAAGTCAAAAAGTCTTAGTCGAGATCTCAGACCAACAAAAAAAGTCTTTTTGTTGGTCTGAGGTCGAGATTCATATCTTAATGATGAGTACAGACACAAGTCTGAGGAATCTCACACAACAAACACTTGTAGAATTATTACAGCAAAGTCAACACATAGTAAACAGGTCAATACAGTCGAGTCAAAAGAAAACAAATACTATTCTAAACAGTCATGGAACATAAACATTTTAGTTGGTCATACACAAATTAATTGCATTATTGATTCAGGAGCTGATATTAATATTATGTCAAAGAAAACTTTTCAATCTTTGAAATGTCAAAGTCAAATGTCACTTGAGAAATGTCAAATAAACGTTAGTGGGTTTGGTGGTATATCAATACCCATTATAGGTAAAGTTAATGTAAAATGTAGTTTATCTTTAAATAATAGCACTATTAGTGTAAATATAGTGTTTATAGTCGCAGATTTAGTTTGTCCGAATGTTTTAGGTCTACCAACTTGTGAAAAATTAGGTATAATTCAAAGAGTTTTCTCTGTGTCTCAACAAAATTTTAGTGAACAAATTCTTACAAAATACAATGATGTATTTCAGGGTCTTGGATGTCTACCTCAAGTCTGTCGCCTGAAACTCAAACCTGAAGCAGTGCCATGCGTGGATGCTCCGAGAAGAGTACCCTTCGCTTTACAGAACAAACTGCGCGAGGAATTGGATCGCATGGAGAAAATGCAGGTCATTGAAAAGGTTTTTAAACCTACAGAATGGGTGAACAGTATAGTGATAACAGTCAAAAGCACAGGTCAGTTACGAATTTGTTTAGATCCTAGAAATTTGAATAAGAATATTATAAGAGAAATTTATCCACTTAAGTCAATAGATGAGATCAGATCTCAACTAGCAGGAGCTGTTTGTTTTTCTCATTTAGATGCATTTTCAGGATTTTGGATGCTTAAACTAGATGAATATAGTTCTGATTTATGTACATTTCAAACACCTTTCGGTAGATATAAATATTTAAGGTTACCTTTTGGTATTAATGCATCGTCTGAAATTTTTCAAAGAGTCATGATGAATTTGTTCGGTGATTTAGAAGGAGTTCTAATATTCATCGATGATATTTTGGTATATGGACCAAACGAGTCAGTACATAAAGTCATGCAACGAGCACGTGAAGTCAATTTAAAGTTCAATAAGTCTAAATGTAAATTTTTAGTTTCAGAAGTCTGTTTTTTAGGGTATGTTTTTAGTAAAGATGGTGCTAGGGTTGATGAAGAGAAAGTAAAAGCAATTGTCAATATGCCCACACCAAAAAATGTCAAAGAATTGCAAAGAATATTAGGTATGATCAATTATTTAGGTCCCTTTATTAGCAATTTGTCTCAAAAAACTCAAATTTTAAGAAATCTTTTGAAGAAAGATTCAGTCTGGACTTGGGATGAAAATCATAGTCAATGTCTTAAGAGTTTAATCGATGAAATTACAAAGTCACCAGTTTTAGCTCATTATAATCCCAATGTACCATTAGTCTTGTCAGTCGATTCGTCAAAGTCAGCATTAGGAGCAGTCATTATGCAGAATAATAAACCTATTGCTTATAGTTCAAAAACATTAACTCAAACTCAGTCAAGGTATGCTCAAATTGAGAAAGAATTGTTAGCCATTCAGTTTGGTTGTGAAAAATTTCACCAGTATGTGTACGGTCATAAAGTAACTGTTCATACTGATCATAAACCTTTAGTCTATCTTTTTAAAAAGCCATTACATGATGTACCAGCAAGATTGCAACGTATGATGTTAACTTTACAAAAATATGATTTGGAAGTTATACATGTTCCAGGTAAAGAAATGTTTATATCTGACACTCTGTCTAGAGCAGCATTGAAAGAACATTATATACCTGAGAATGAGTCAGAAATATCTTGTCATGTCAATTTAATGCATTCAAGTCTAGCAGTCACAAAGGAGTACTGTACAAAATTGTTACAGCACACTAAGAAAGATGATACTTTGCAATTGTTAAAAAAGTATTATTATGAAGGTTGGCCAAAAAATAAAAATAATGTCAGTCTGTCAATAAAACCATTTTGGAATATACAAGCTGAAATTCATGTAGTCAAAGATTTGTTGTTCAAAGGGTCAAAATTAATAGTACCACAGTCAATGTATAAGGAAATGTTAGGTAAAATTCATGAAGGTCACCAAGGTATAAATAAATGCTTAAAACTGGCTAGAGAGTCTTTGTACTGGCCAAGCATGTCAGCTGATATTAAAAACTTGGTAGAACAATGTTATGTATGTGCACAATTTAAACCTAATAATCCAAAGGAACCACTAAAAAATTTTGAAATTAATAAATATCCATGGCAACAAGTAGGTGTTGATTTAATGTATTTTGATAACCTTACTTATTTAATTGTCACAGATTATTATTCTAAATTTATAGAAATAGCTTTGTTAAATAAAAACAGTACCTACAGCAAAGAATGTAATAACACATTTAAAGTCCATTTTTGCTCGTCATGGAATACCTTTATCTTTAGTGTCTGATGGCGGTCCTCCTTTTCAGTCATTAGAATTTAAGAATTTTATGCACGAATGGGACATAGAACACATTGTAACTAGCCCATATCATCCACAGTCAAATGGTCAAGCAGAGAGTTCAGTCAAAATTATCAAAAATATGTTAAAAAAATGTAAAAGAAACTCATCTGATCCATACATAGCTTTATTACAGTATAGAAACACACCTAAGAATAATTTACCATCTCCAGCTCAATTGTTAATGTCCAGGAATTTAAGAAATAACATTCCTATGTCTTATAAGAAATTAAAACCTAAAGTGGTTACATTCAAAAATTATAAAGAATGTGTCAAGCAAAATAATAAAAATAAGTCTAAATATTATAATAGAAATACAAAGTCATTGTCATTATTGTATCCCAATGATCATGTATACTTTAAAAGAAAGCCTGATAGCAATTGGGAACAAGCCATTGTCAAGCTAAGGTTGGCTAATAATAGGTCATATGTCGTTGAGGATGTCAATGGAGTTAGGTATAGGAAGAATAGGGTTCATTTAAGACACAAATATTCTCCTATGCTATCCAATTCGTCGCAGGGGAGAGAGGAAGGTAACAGGCAGGAGTCTAGACCTCAAGAGCTCTCATCTCAATCCTCAGTCAGTCAACATGTAACTCGTTCTGGAAGAGTTGTAAAGCCAACCAGAAGGCTAATTGATGAAATAGATTAAGTAGAACATTGTATCCTAGATTAAGACCTAACTATAGTCTTAAGTCATTGTCTAAATTGTAACTAAGTCAGGTTTCTATAATATTGTTTGTCAAGGGTTAATTTAAACTTAAACAGGGGGGATGTTGTATCATACATCACTACTCTGTAGTCGAGTAACTAATACCATCTCTATGTATTAGTGTCTATGAATATAGTCTATAGTCTTGTCATTGTAACTTAGGATCTGAACTAGAAGATGTCGATTCCAATGCAACAATTCTACAAGTGTAATAAACCAGTCTAATTATCTAAAGTCTTTAATATTTACCAACGGGACAATCATACAGTTGTGTCGGGAATTTGGTCGTGGAGGGTCTCCAGATCAATCTCCCTTTGGCGCAGCATCGTTGGTTGTGTTGTTGGGTTTAACATTGCATCATCTCGCTCAACTGCCGTCTTCCTTTCTATTCGCTCAGTTTTTTCTGAGTGAATAGGCTCTTAATAAACTAGCGCGCTTTACCATCAACGATCGCATCACTGCTTACCATCAGGCGGGATTGCGGTCCAACACTATTTTATAATTATTAAAAAAAAAAAAAACAACTGCTCAGACCCGTCCTCCGTACGGCTTCACCAGACATCATGCCGGAACACGACAAAACGCTTGGCGGCAAGACTTTGTTTGGTGGGTGGTAACTTAATATGCTTCGAAATATTTCCAAGTGATAGTAATAGTGTGTTACGTAATTAGGATATAGTTTGTATTGTGATAAGTTTTTTGCATTCTACTTCCATTCCGTTGGCACAAGAATGGCCCTTGTTCTAACGGAATAGAAGTCAAAATCGGTCAAATAATGTTTAATGTTATTCCGAATCCATACTTCCATATAGTCTATGCATTTCATAAGCGCGCGCCAATTGTTCCAATTTAAACCTTATATTAATGATCATAAAAACCACATGACGCGCGCTCGTGACTTGCAACAACTATACTAATATTATAAATGTGAAAGTGTGTTTGTTTGTTTGTTTGTCCTTCCTTCACGCCGTAGCTAAGCAATCAATCGACCTGATTTTTTGCATATAGTTAGTTGAAAAGATGGAGAGTAACATAGGCTACTTTTGGTCCTAAAAAAACATCAAGTTCCCAAGGGAGATTACTGGAATATTTGTATGTGTACACCAAATATCCTAATATTATAAATCGGAAAGTGAGTCTGTTTGTTTGTTTGTTCCGGTTTCACGCCGTAACTACTAAGCCGATTGTTTTGAAATTTTGCAGACGTAAAGTTAGAAGTCCGGATTAAATAATAGGGTACTCTTTATCCCGGAAAAAAATTATATTCACGAGGGAAATCTAAAAGCGCGATATAACCGATCTCCACGCGAGCGAAGCCGCGGGCGGAAAGCTAGTATTGAATAAAACAAGACTAGGATTTTTTTTCAATTATTTATATTGAAATTATCACCTTCATAATACCAGCACTGAAGGGTGTCCACGTTTGACGTACAACACAATTACAATATAACCACTGACAGATACAAAATAAAAATACAACAAAACCAAGTAAGAGCCGGTCTGGCTTGTCTGGACTCGCCTGAAGGCACTTGAGGTCAAATATTTGCTTGGAGTTACAAGTTGGCAAGTCGATGATTGAAAAACCTACTTATTTATAAAGTGACCAGTGAAGTTACAGAAAAAAAACAAAAAAAAGAATATCAATTTAAAAAAAGAATTTTTGAATTAAGAATTTTACAGATAAAATAAAGTCCAAATACAGTAGGACCCCGATTATCCGGACCTCGGTTGTCCGGATTCGCGATTATCTGGACAGTTGGCAGTCCACAGTCTGACAACTTAAAAATAAAAACAAAAAGCAATGGACATAAGTAAGTACATACTACACATACATATCTATATGGAAAAATCCCACCTTTCTTCAGTTTCTTCATACATTGGATTATGCGGATGCCTTCCTTACAATTAGTACGGATAATCGGGGTCCTACTGTAATAATTTTACTACAATGTTTTTCATCAATAAAAATATATCTATCGTATTTTGACGGACTCCATTAAGTCACTACCAAGACTTCACAAAGCTACACAAAACGCATGTTCTCGACAACCAATAAAGTTGTATACAAAATCACAGCAGACCGGCTGAAGGCTTTAAAATTATTGCTCGACATTTAAAAGTTATTTGCCTATGAAAGTAATTTCTCTTTGCATACAAAAAATAATTTTATAAACACCACTTATGCCATGTTGTTCAGGCTGAGATGCTTCACTTGCATAGTAACACTCCTTTTTGATATTCTGTAACTTTGCATCTTTTTTTTTTGCGGGAAGCATATTTAACTTGAGAGGAAGGGAGAGAGAGAAAATATATCTAATAGACATCTCGTGACTCATTAACCAAATGGAAAAAAAAAATATTGCACCTCGTTTGTTAGAGACAGTTGAGCTTTTAGATAAGTTGATGATACAAGGTCAGCATCCTAATTTCGGATTACAAAATCAATCATAATCTGGACAATTTTGAAGGATATTTCAAATCCATTGCTTCACATGTTCCAAACACGTGTTTGCTCAACAACGTATATAACGCAATGTATGTTGCTGAACTGTCAAAATGACAGCCATTGTACTGACAGTGTGTTACGCAGTGACTCCGCAGATTTGTCTCAAGCTAAATATGCTTCCGTTAAAATAAGTCTGAACTTAGCTATGTTATGTCGATCTATGTATGTTACATGTTAAAGCGGTATAAATAAATAACACATACATTTTACTGTTTCTATTGATCACTTTCCTATCCGATGTTACTTAACCTCGCGTCCTATGAAGCGATTGTCGCGCGTCTTGCTTGTTTCACTGAAACAAAGTGACACAATATGGCGGCCACGATCGCTTACCAATGGGACGCAGCCTACTTCTTCGTGTAAAAATCTCTGTTAAGGAAGATATTGGATGTGTCTACTATCAGCGCTCTAACTAAAAAATCATATTTTATATATTTACATTCATATCAATATTATAATGAGTACTAATGTCCTGTTTTTTTTTTTAATTTGACACATGATAGGGTTGCCAAAAATTTGATAATGAACGGATACAATATTTTCTTCGTATGTTTCTTTGTACAGTGTCAAAATAACATTTGCGCAACCCTCATACACACCACAAAAAGTACAAAAGTCCTTCATTATTAAATCTATACACTATTTAATTCATACTATTCTCTCAACACTATCCATACATCATCTCTATTTAAATATTAATCATTTCTATCTTTATAAATGCACTTCTTGTTAAAAAACTTTATTCTACTCTAATCAAGAAAAAGGCTGATTTAGAAAAAAAAAATATGATTGAAGTTAAATTCAAAGTAATCGACTCTTAAATAAGATTGTGAACAATATACAAAATAGACAAGAAATACGGCATAAATAGTTAAAATAATGTTTATAATGGTTTACAGAAGACTAATGCAGCGCCGATTGTAACAATAATCGTGTAAAAAGTATGCAAATGCATACCATATTCAGATAACAACAAAACCGGGAGAAAACGTATAAACAAATATCTACAGATACAGAATACTCAAGAATACTGAAATTATGATGGCGTTGCTTATCTCACACTTGGACTTAGGATATAGTTCTTTGGTGTTGTGTCATATTATATGAATTATCCCATTGCTATTGGACGCTATACGAGTGGCGCGCTAAACCTACTTACACCTCGTGATCTGTGCGGCCTGTACGTCTCCGACACTCCCTCATCTCACAACACACCGACATTTACACAATTTGTACAACACGCAGTCCTCGCACAGATCACATAACTAATTATTACATTAATTAACTAATATTTTCCAATACTAAACTTGTCTCGATACTATATTTACAAACTCGTTTCTATTTACACAAATGGAATTATTGAGATCATTTCTTACGATTACAAAAAAAATGAAAATTACGAGGTCAGCCGTATTTATAATTATTAAATAAAAAATAATACTTTAGAATAGACTGGTTTGGTACACGGCGGTTACACGAGATTATGTGTACCTTGCATGAGGTAATAGTTATCGCAACGGTAAAATTATTTCGAGCGTAAATTAATACCGTGGAACGAAACGATTCATGTCCTCGTTTTTGTGTAAGTAGCATTGTCACACTGTTGCTTTTTAAAAAGTAATGGCCATTTATTTACATTGAAACGTAAATTCGTCTAATGTAATGATCTAACATTAATAACCCTCCATTTTTAATTATTATGCATTGAAACAAGACCCTATGACGTAAGCAAAATTTGTCTTTCCATCATGGCCGCTTATTGCTCATATCAACAAAATAAAAACAAAACTTGAAATGAAAACAATGATTGCACAAATTAAACAATAATGTAGCCACGAGTTTTACATTATATTGCTATAGCAATAATACAACTGTGGTCGAAGATCGCGTTGAAGTCCCAAAACTCAATTTGTTGATTCAGTTGTTATAGATACGCATAAAGACTTGTCTACACTGAATTTTTCACGAACGCAAAATTATACATGATAAAAGTAATACAATCAACAATACAACGTTATTTTTTTCTTTAAACGAAACCTGAATACAGTTTGTTTAAAATAAGCAAATGATTGGATTCCAATTTTTATATCATGTGTTATGTATTCCAAATATATTAAAAAAATGTTGCTGTGTGGTTACATAGCGCACAACGCAGTTCTCAGTGGATTATAGTGTCCTAGGGCCACCACCGCGACGCGCCGCTGTAGGCGCTAGCAATGCGGTGACCATACTTTTGTTGGGCCAACCAGGTAACATAACAAGCTCATAACTTTGTGATTTAACATGATATCTTTTTGAAATTTTGTACATACATACGTACATAGATTCTTTAATTAAAAATACTGGACAAGTGTTCCGGGTTTCGTATATAAAAAAATAATGTTGCATAGTACATCTTGAAGCCTTTTTCCACAGCAGTAGCATTGTGAGATTAACAAAAGCAGTAAACTCAATGCTACGTCAAAGTATTCAACAAAATTTACACGCATCGAAATGAAATGCTTTTTTTCTATCAATATGGAATGCCGTATATAGAGAACGTTGCTAACTCGGTGGGGTTTGTAACGAGTAACATTGTGGGATCATCCGAATCTTTCCTTGACCAGGAACATGAGTTTCTTCTTCCCCTTGTATTTGAGCTTGATCTCCTGGAGTAGTGCGGCGAATTGGTGCGGACCGTCCGGGGCTAGCGCGAAAGTATCGCGAGCTTTGCCTGCAGACAAGAAACAGAATGAAAATGACCTTTGAGAAATTTTAATGTTATAGTAATTGGATTACAATCGTCAGAGCTAGGTTGAGGAAACCTGGAGTCTGAAATCGCCAACCCGTATTGAGCAAGCGTGGTAATTACGCTCAATCCTTCTCTGTATAAGAGAAGACCTGTGCCCAGCAGTGGGACGATAAAAAGCTTGATGATGAACTAGGTTAGTATGGATGAGTTTTTGGAAGGTTTGGTTTGAACTCAAAACCAATTATAGGTAACAAACGAACATTGGTTTTCTATGAAACTTTAAACACGATAAAATTACGTCCTATTTTTCAAAGCAATAGGCGGGGTTGTGATTGTACCCATATTTTGTTAATTATATTCAAGTTCAACTAACGGTCAGACTAGTCCACAAGTTTAAAGCCGCTCAGCGAGCTATGGATCAAGCTATGTTGGGCGTCTCTCTGAAGTACCGCATCAGGAATGAGGTGATCCAACAGAGGAGCAGAGTCACCGACATAGCTGAGAGGAGGAACTGCTCAGGATCAAGCTTGTTGGCGTACCATGAAGGAGAAACGAATCGTCTCGCCTGTAGGTTTGACGACTTCCAGCCTCCCGAACAAGCCGGTTTCCGAAAGGGCTTCAGCACAATAGACCACGTACATACGCTGCGGCAGGTTATACAGAAGGCTGAGGAGTATAACCTACCCCTTTGCTTGGCTTTTGTGGACTACGAAAAAGCCTTTGATTCGATCGAGACCAGGGCTGTACTGCAGTCTCTCCAGCGGTGCCAAGTAGACTATCGGTATATTGAAGCGCTGAAGTGTTTTTTACGAAAACACCACCGTGTCAGTCTGAATACAGGACCAGACCTCGAAACCAATACCTCTGCAGCGTGGTGTCAGACAGGGAGATGTTATCTCCACGAAACTGTTCACCGCTGCATTGGAGGATGTCTTCAAGGTTCTGGACTGCAAAGGACTGGGCATCAACATCAATGGCGATTACATTACACACCTACGTTTGCTGATGATATCGTAGTCATGGCTGAGACCGCGGAGGACCTGAGTACAATGCTCGAAGACCTCAGTAGAGCCTTCGAGCGAGGTGGTCTTAAAATTAATTATTACCGATCCCTATAAAGATTGGAGACTCTGTTCTCGAAGTTGTTGACAGTTACGTGTACCTGGGACAAACTATTCAATTAGGAAGGTCCAACTTCGAGAAAGTGGTCAAACGTCGAATCCAACTCGGCTGGGCTGTTTTTGGGAAGCTACGTAGAATTTTATCGTCCGAAATACCGCAGTGTCTCAAGACAAAAGTCTTCGACCAGTGTGCGTTGCCAGTGATGACTTATGGAGATGTGGTCGCTAACAATGGGCCTTATACGAAGGCTTAAAGTCACTCAAAGGGCAATGGAGAGGGCTATGTTTGGGGTTTTACTGCGCGATCGAATCAGGAATGATGAGATCTGCAGAAGAACGAGAGTAACGGACATAGCCCGAAGAATTGTAACACTAAAGTGCCAGCGGGCTGCGCACATTGCCCATGGGACCGATGCCCAATGGGGCCGACGTGTTCTGGAGTGGCGACCACGCACTGGAAGACGCAACGTGGGTAGGCCCCCGACAAGGTGGACCGACGACCTGGTGAAGGTCGCGGGAGGCGCAGGACCGGTCGTCGTGGAGAACCTTGGGGGAGGCCTATGTCCAGCAGTGGACGTCTTTCGGCTGAAATGATGATTAGCAAGTGCGGTGATCAATGCTCGCTCTTTCTGTTTGAGATGAGGTCTTTATCCTGAAGCGAGAAAATACTAGGCTAGGCTATGATACATACCGAGAAACTCGACGAAGTCCGCGTAATGCCGCGGCGAGATGTGGGCGAGGCGCGCGTGTGTGGTGGAGGCGTAGGCACGCAGCGCCGCCTCCAGCAGGGGGCGTAGCGGGGTGGGGGGGCGGGGGGGAGCGCCGCGGGACCGCGAGCACCCCGCCGCCGCCACGCAGCAGCGACGCAGCACGTCCGACTGCGGGCACGGGATTATATACTACACGCTACTATGTACATGCACAACCCATTTTTTCTAAAATAAAAGTAGCCTTTTCCTATAACGTCTATATCTGCGAATGAAAGTCCGCTCAAAATCAATCCAGCAATTCTGGTGATTAACAGAGACAAACAGTCAGGTGGATAGACGGAAAAAAACTCAAAACAATGTTTTTTTTTAATTCCTGTAATTACTTTCATATTATGCATGTAGTAAAAAGCTGTTAGTTTGATATTAAAAATAGAAACTAAATTTGTATAAATACAAAGTGGTGATGACACTACGACAATAAATTAAACATCTTGTACCTCAACACATTCTCAGTTGGGTATACTGAGAATGTGTGAAAATTCAAATAAATATGTCCATTAGTTTAGTCACAGGATATTATTTTTCACATTTACTACATGATGTACATGTTGATAAGGATGCGCTGACAGGTTAATGACCGCCGCATCCTGCAGTAGGTACAACAGGATGCGGCGGCAGATTGGAGGTCAGTGAACCAATATTTTAAAGGATGTTCTATTCCATTTCCAATTTTATGCGAATTAGTTTGTTTGAAATGTTCATTTTTTTCTTTTTTTTTTTTGATGCTAGGTTTTTTGGTACCGTTTAGGTTTTTATTCCTATGAACCAGCCTTATCCGTGTTTTCATTTATTGTCGTATTATCAGCACCACTCTGTATATGTAGATGGTATACTGACCAGCACAGGCGCACACTGGACGTTCTTCACCAAGAGCGGCAACATCGCCTGCAGTTCGGCGCGGCCCAGTGAGTGCGCCAGCGCCACGGCCCAGTGGATGTCCGCGATCGCTGGATGACTGTCCTGTACCAGAAACACAGTAATATCAGCATGGGCGTACCCACGGGGGCAAGTGGGGGCAACTACCCCCCTGGAAATCTCGGAGGACATGTCTGACCTCCCCTTATTACTAATGTGTAACCAGGAATTATCTCTAACTTTTAAAGGTGTAAATGCCAAAAAACCTCGTGCGACTATAACACACATCAATCACTTAAACACTAGATACACAGTCCCGAACAAAACTCTTATCAAAAATGGTGACAAGTATTAAGCAGTCTAAAGTAGTCAAAATAAATATACATTAATTTAAAATCAGCCTTAAGTGCAGTATATGGTGGTAGACCATAACATCGGCCGCCGGCAGAAGTTACCACCCACCAGACAAAGCCTTGCCGCCAAGTGATTTGTCGTGTTCCGGCATGATGTCTGGTGAAGCCGTACGGAGGACGGGTCTGAGCAGTTGTGTTGCGATGTGTGCCGGGTACGATGCGTCAAATATTGTTATGTTGGGAGTTTGGTCGTGGAGGGTATTCAGATCAATCTCCCTTTAGCGCAGCATCGTTGGTCGTGTTGTTGGGTTTAACATTGCATCATCTCGCTCAACTGCCGTCTTCCTTCATATTCGCTCAGTTTTTCTGAGTGAATAGGCTCTTAATAAACTAGCGCGCTTTGCCATCAACGATCGCATCACTGCTTGCCATCGGGCGGGATTGCGGTCAAGCGCTAGTTTATAATTATTAAAAAATATATATATATTTAAAGTTCTTATCACAAAGTAGTACAAAAAGCCATTATTTTTTACGACCGAGTCCGTGGTACATCAAACATCAAACCAAATTCAACCTTACACGTATGTATTAAAGTCAGAATTATAAAGTAGGTACTAAATGAAAGAAGCACCCAAGTAGGGAGTTGCGAGCTGAGGTTGCAAGCGATTAGCATTTAATTTATTTGAGGATTCGACCCTAAGAATCTGATTTGTCACCTAGACCAGAAGCTGGGTACGCCCATGAATATCAATCAGTTCATCAACCTAGCCTTTTCACAACTATGTTGGTGTCGGCTTACAGTCTGATCGGCAACAGCTGAATTTCAGTATTTCACATGGATTACTAACCTCTATAACCCAGTTACTGGGCAAGACTGGTTGTAGAGACTTACAGGCTTCTGACTACCCGTAAAGACTGTCAAAAATCTACTAATAATAGTTGGTGATAACGGTTTCGCGTGTTCCAGAGACACGGCGGAGTCGTGTATGTAAAGATTCTCACCCATCCACAGATAAACCGCGGCAAGCGTCGCTTGACCTGATCGATCAGCCTGCGCGGCGGTTATTATTTAGACGTGGGCAAAGATAGTGTACTAGTTGTGAACATGTAATGAACTGTTTATTACTGTTTAGCTTTTATAAAGGGTGTATCTGGCATCGACGCACAAACGAGTACCATGGATCCAGTACATGATTCTGAACCCCTCAGTGGTGGAATTTTTCGTCGACTTTTTCATGATTTTTCACTTTAGACCGAAACAAAACTCGAAAAACTATCTTATCAGCTGATTTAATAGAGTTCACATCAGGGATCAACGTCATACCTACAAACCCGCACGGCGGCATGCTTGCAACGTTCAAAGGCCGAGCCGACACTTTTTTAAACACTGTGAATTCTGTAAATTAACGGCGTAAATGACTATCATAATTTTATTAGTGGCATACGGTCTAGCCTTTTCGCGAAGTTTGCGTTACGATGTCAGATACATCCTGTATGTAAATTTTCGATTAATCTTTTGAAACTAGATTGGGACCCATTTCCTATCTGACTGGTCCTTGAGAGGAAATGCCGAAACAAACTCATAGAGGAGAGGGCCAACATGATTTCACCACCACTGCTCTCAAAACGGTGAAGGAAAACATCGTGAGTAAACCGACATGTCCTAGAGACAAAACTAGGTGTGGGTCGTAACGCCTTTTTCAAGAAACGTAACGTAACCAGTTACTTGATCGGATTCACCTGTTAAAAAACAAGTTATTTTTGTAGCTAGTTATTTTAATTCAGCTACTGTGATTGTTTACATAAATATAACCACCAACTATACAGTTACATATGAAACGAAACTAGACGTGGTAACGACGACGTCTAGTTTCATTTCGTGTATTAACAGCGACGCGCGCCGCCGGTTTGATGCACGATACGGCTACCCGCTACGGCATAACGTGTGCATAAAATAACGCATTTAAAAAATAACTAATTTTTAATATGACCCGTAACTAGTGATTCAGTTACAAATCGCGTCGCTGGTTATTGTAACTCGTTACGTGAAATAACGACCACGTCCAGACAAAACTTCTAAGACTTGTGAAATCTACCAACCAGCACTGCTACATCCTCTCGGTAAGAAGGAATGGGAACAGCATAGGCTGATTGTGATGATGTAACAAAATCAGGAGAAGGATCAAGGATGTGTTCTTGAAACCTTGGCCCTGACCGTCGCACAGGCAAGTGAAGAAACACAAGTTTGTTTAGTCCATATAATGTTAGTCATACAAAAATTTAAATACAAATAAAACCTTATAAATCTATTGTTAGTACACAAAACAGAAATACAACACAATCAAATGGAACCGCACAGAAGTGCCAAGTTATGCCAAGCCCAGGACGCGACCACCCGTAGTGTGTAGTCGCCTAAAGTGCCGCCATATCGGCGAGTCCCAGTGGTCCACGAAAACACTCAGAAGACTGTTCGGGCCATTTGATGATTGAATAAAAAAGTATGATGTATTATTTGTCACCTGGTTATAATGCAAATGTAGGTTCCGCATGGCCAGCGTGGCGAGGCGCATGGCCCTGGCGGGCTGCCCCCGCTGCTCCATGTACCGCGCGACTGCGAACAGCTGGCTGGAGGCCAGCGCCCCTCGTGCCGCCGCGCCGCCCACGGCCGCGCACGCCGCCTCGAAGGCGCCCGCCGAGCCCTCGCACACCGACAGCGCGCTCAGCGCACAGCCCGGCGGGTCCTGACACAACACCACACAACATATTAAACACATGACAGAAAAAATCCTCACTATTGGATGGAATCTATTAACGACGAAATATATACGTAAACCAGCTGCGTCACGCGATTTCACCAGCGTTTTTTTTATATACCCCGCTCTTATTGGTCGCAGCATTATGTTAGCCTAAAGCCTTCCTGGATTAATGGGCTATCCAACGCAAAAAGAATTTTTCAAATCGGACCAGTAGTTTCTGAGATTAGCGCGCTCAAACAAACAAACAAACTCTTCAGCTTTATACAATATGTAATGAAAACCCCGTCCGACCCGAAAGGATAATAAATATTAGGTAAACACATGACCAGATAAAATATAAAATTTGATTTATAGTGACAATACTAATTGTTTGTATCAACAGGTTGATAATTTAAAAGAGTGTCCATGGAGTTTCTTGCCCGACTGCCTTACTGACTGACCGACCTTCTGACAATTCAAAAGTGCCTGTAACTGGTTTATTTGAAATAAATGCTTTGATTTGATTTGATTTGATTTAATGAATTTTGAAATAATCTTTTTTTTCCGCGAATTAATTTTAACTTCCCCAAAATTTGGTCATTTTTTGTGCCTGAATGAATACTGTTATGTAACAACATTTTTAGTTTTTTAGTTCGTGACCACTGACAATCCCAAAAATAATTTAAATAGTGGCAGTTAATCTTAAATCAGTAAAAAATAACTGCCACAAAAAGTAATAATTTATGTCAAATCAAAACAAATAGGTACTTTTTATACAAAATTGATGTTTCTTTTTTCTATCAAAAATTGTATAGTGATATACCAACATTTGACGGCATATCTAGATGATACCGGTGTAAGTGCGGCATGGTCTATTATTTACTAATAAGGTCTAGTACAATAGGGTATTTGACAGATTTATAATTTCTATCTTGAATTACTTGGTTGCAGTCATCGAGCACATATCCATAGAGTAGTAATATGAGCAGTCAAATTCCGAAACTCATGCATGATTTGTCCATTATAAATAACAACTCACGATTGCACCAAAACAGTATGGTACCAAGTAGTGACCTGTGCGTACGTCTCCCGATACGATTGAAAATATTTAAAGTTTGGTATTGTACCCCATAATGTCTAGTTGTTCTATTCGGTGGTGTGGAAAAAACAGCAGAACATCGAATTATAAAACAAACGGAATCTTGTTTCATCGTTAAGTATCAATAAACTATGATTTAATTCACTTTGCGTCCATTTATCATGGCTCAAGTTAAACTGGTCAATAAAAACCAAACAATAGGTACTTGTCTATGTGTCTTGCTCTTACTAAGCGTAACCGACATTATGCCATCCTTTTCAATCCTTTACGGGTTTTACTAGTGTTGCACTGTGCTACTCACATTGTGTATCGATATTAACTAAAAAGGGTAAACAAACAAATTACCTAGTAAATGTAATATGTAAATTGAATACATTTCAAGACACATTTTAAATATGTTGTGTGTATTCAAAGTAAGTAATAGATAGTAAGTTATTTTATCGAATCATTTAAGTAGATCCGACCTCGATAAGGTCTCAAGAGTTGAAAAAATACGTTTCAAACGTTGAAATACGTTTCGGTATGACATAGTGACAGACAATAGGTGAACTACAAAATTTCAGTAAGCTTCTTTAACAAAAAAATATAATGGTTTTAATTAAAAATGACTAATTGATGTTATATGTATTTAAACAAAATCTACACTAGGATGCTGGTACCTATACAGGATATTTGTCTACAATTTGGACAAACTTTAAGGGTGCTTAATAGACATCATTTTAAGCACAAAATTATACTAGGGGCGGGGTCTAAAATGAACCCACTATCAAATAATTCACACACAAATTGCATGTGAATTATTTTTGATCTTTTAATTGTAATATGTTTTTTTATAGGTTTCCTAAGGATCCGATTCTTAGAAAAAGATGGATAGATTGTGTGCAAAGGGAAAATTGGTTTCCAAGTTATCATAGCGTCGTATGCTCTAGGCATTTTACTTTTACTATTTTTAGGCGTTCGGAGCAATTCATAAAAATATTTTTCATTGAGAGTGTGGACAAACGACGATGTACAAGTGACTTCTTAGTTCACAAAACAATCAGCAGTTTTGTAGGAGAAAAACTATTTCCTGAATATGAGTACCACCAAAACTACACAGAAGAGACAAACCATATAATTGATTTAGCTCGAAGTATCGCGAAAAAATATATAGATATGAGACTAACATTCCTCATGAAAAGAAAAAAATATGATGAGAAACAAGCTGTGAGAAGAATTTATACTAAATTAATTCACTTTAAAAATCAGTAACAGTAAAGCATAACTAAGATTATATTTTTTCCTTTATTTTTAATAATAATCATAATTAAAAAGTTATTTAATTAATACAAAAGTGTTATTTGATTTCAAAACTAAAACGTTCTCTTAAAAGAAAATAGTATTATTTACGAATCCTTGCCTTTCCTATTAGAGCATCGCTCCATATGTTCTTACGTGGCAGCACCTGACTAGACTAAATATAGTATCTAATAAAAAAAATATATCTAAATCTGTTATGATATAATATGATATAAATATCTGTTATTGGGTCTTCTAGTACAGAATCTAGTATCTGTTCTTAATTAATTTATTTAAATTTTGTCTAATGGACCATGTAGTACTATGAGAAATAAAATAAAGTATTTTAATACGCTAAACAAACATTGTAACATTGTCGATGTCGATATAAACAATTATATTTCTGTTGCCCTACACTAGTGCAATACTTGACCTTGAGTCGGCCAATCAGAGTGCAGCGGCAAGCACAGTGTTTTTTCGTAATTTGTTTTCGAACAAAACTAGTGACATTACCTCTCTATTGGATATGTGCTCGATGGTTGCAGTTCACCGAAAGTATTTTTTTTTTTTACTTTAAATACGTATTTCGTAAGAAACATGCAAATAAAAAGTCAAAATTCAAATAAGCCGCCGAAACGCTTTATTCAGCAATATGGCGTCGCGCCTTGTAAGTGACGTCACAAGGATATAAAAGATTTTCGGTTCCGCAGTGGTGTTTGTATTTATCTGTTAATTGTTGTTGTTTATCTAATAAAATGTTTACAAGTGGTGCGCTGTACCGGGTTGTACAAATACATTGATAAAACACGTGGAGAGGAGAGGAAGAGGCTGATTGGTGACCCTGATTTAACTCGAGTTGGTCTCCAAAGCCTAGAGCACAGGCGTAGAGTAGCCAGCCTTTCGGTGTTCTATAGGATACATTCTGGGGAGTGTGCGAGGGAATTGCACGATTTAATTCCCCCAGCCCCGTTCCACCATCGGACGACCCGTCGTACGGCGAGTTTCCACCCTTATGTTGTTAACACCTCTACGATCCGGACGAAGCGTTTCGCCTCCTCCTTTATACCGCGTACATCGAGGGACTGGAACAATCTGCCGGCGGCGGTGTTTCCGTCGGACTACAATTTGAGTGTCTTCAAGGCTAGAGTGAATAGGCTTTTAATAAACTAGTGCGCTTTACCATCAACGATTGCGTCACTGCTTACCATCAGGCAGGATTGCGGTCAAGCGCTGGTTTATACTTTAATAAAAAAAAAAAAAAAAAACACCTAAGAACACGTAGAACAACAAGTGTTGATGCGCGTATGACGTCATCGTGACATTAGCCAATCCGGATCATTTCACAATATGTGGCGCGAGATACAAAAAGTCAAATATATTTTTGTGTTTTTGGAAATATTAATTATTATTATTTTTGTTAAAACTCATGTAAATGACATAAAGAACCCTCATTTGATGCATTTGAAGCAAATAATCACAAAAAAAAATCATACTGTCAAATAGGCTAATGGCTATTAGCCTATTTGACAGTATGCCCCCTTATTTAAAAACGCTACTTAAGTTAACTAGTGATTAGCGATCCTTTAACCATACATTTTTGACCTTTTAACGTCCTCCAACATCAACAACCTTTATGAATAAACAACAGAGTTTAAGGGGTTTATTCATAATCGATGATTAAAGTTAAAGTGACGTGCAAACGTCTAAAATATATGTTTAAACAATCTCTAATCACTAGTTAAGTTTAGGCAGCATTAAGAACAAGGGGATATATAGAATATATAAAAATATAGGATAAATCGCATATCAGTCAGAGCTGTTTTCCAGAGCACAAGTGTTATAGGACTCTATCAATTAAAATGTACTTTAAATTTGCTTGAAATCAAGTACATATTTTAAAATGATTTTGTTTATGCCTTATTTTTAAATGGCAATGATTTGTAAATATGTAATCATATACAACGTATTTTACTTTATTTTTTTGTTAATGTGAAACCTGAAAATAGTTTGTTCAGAATAAGCAACTGAATTGATTCCAATCATTTTTACATCATGGTATATTTATTCCTAAATACATTTAGAAATTGTTGCAGTGTGGTTACCGAGCAGCTTACGATAATAGATCATAGTACTTGCGCAACAGCTGACGCCAGAGGTCAACACACCACGCTCGCCCGCCGGAGCGGAGCCTTGACCATATTTTGTTGGGACAAACAAGCAGCAAGCTCATAACTTTGTGGTTTTTCATTATATCTTTTTGAAATTTTCTACATAGATTCTTTACTTAAAAATACTGGACACGTTCTTCGGGTTTCGCATTTAACAAAAAATAATGTTGTATAGGATAGGTACATATTATTTCTCAAGGGCTTTTTTTGTCGGTACGTCATAACTTCCTTCAGACTTTATCAATATACATAAATGAGGTATCATTTTAAAGCTTTTCTTAACCGCTACACCGGAAAAATATACAAATTACTCACATATCAGTGGTTTTTCGAAAATTTAATATTGAAAATACTTCGGTAAATACACGATTTTCCTGATAACTCACAACAAACAAATTCTCAGTTTTTTCGTTAATTACCTTAACATCTTACACCAGAATATAGCCGGTTTAATTAATAAATGCGATACACTGACTGTAAAATTAGCAGAGTTAATGGACAAGGGGACTGTAATAGATGTTCTTTGTGTTACAGAGCATTTCATTCAATCGGGCTATGAAAATTTATTGCACATTCCGGATTTTTGTCCAGCTTCATTCTTTTCTAGAAATACAAAAAGAGGAGGAACAGGTATTTTCGTAAGAGTAGGACTTCAGTTTACAGAAATATCGGAAATAGCAAAACAGTCAGTTCCAGGCATCTTTGAATGCTGCGCTGTAGAAATAACAGCATATAAAATTATTATTATTTGTATTTATAGAATCCCAAAATACAATTTCGAAGTTTTTTATGATAAACTAGATTATATTTTAAATAAAATCAGTCTATCTTCGAGTAAGAAAATTGTCTTGTGCGGGGATTTTAATATAGACGTTTTGAAAAAGAACAAAACCACATTAGAACTAGAATGTTTCCTTATGAATTACAATTTAAAATTAGCCCTTAGTATTCCCACTAGGTTAAAAAGTCAAACCTGTATTGATAATTTTGCCCACAACTATCGGAGAGAATGTAACGCTACAGTTGAAGATCTTATCCTTTCGGATCATACATCTCAAATACTAACAGTACCAATACACAAAACTTGCAAACTAAAATATTGGAAAACAAAAAAACAGGACATATGTATTGAAAATTTAATTACTTTTAAAAAACATCTCAGCTCTCTGTCTTATATGCGAGTATATGAAGCTGAAGACGCGAACGAAGCTTATGACAATTTTATGGATGACTTTATGCTTATATATAGTTTATGTTTTCCGGAGAAAATTATAACAATTAAAACGAGCAAGAAAACAAAATGGTTATCGCGTGGAATAAAGAAATGTAGTATGAAACAAAGGCAGTTACTTTGGACATATCGATTAAATTCAAATTCTAAAAATAAACTAGCCCTTAAAAATTACACAAAACGTTATAGGAAAATTATCAAGTTAACACAGAAAGCACAAAATAATCATTTCATACATACTGCTCAAAATAAATCAAAAGCTACATGGAAGATCATAAATAAATCAAAATTTTGTCTGCCACTTGAGCCTATAATGTGTGTGAAAAGAGAAAATATGACATTTACAAACGCTTTGGACATCGCAAACGAGTTTAACGATTATTTTATTGACACAATTGAGAAAAATGTTAAAGTTGACATCACATTAAATAATACAATTGACAATCAAGTTTTGAATTCACTATTTATGCAACCTGTGACAATTGATGATATAATACAAATAATTTGCAATCTTAAAAATACTAATACTGTAGGATATGATGGAGTTTCCACAAAAGTATTAAAGTTTACGAAGGAAATAGTAGCAGCTCCATTAGTTCATATTATTAATTTATGCATAGCTGATGGCATCTTCCCAAACAAGCTCAAAAAAGTAATAATAAAACCTCTGTATAAAAAAGAAGACAAAACAAATCTAAAAAACTATAGACCTATAGCAAAAATTCCAATTATCTCAAAAATTTTCGAGAAAGTGATCTATAACTCTTTATATGCCTATTTCGAAAAGTATAATTTATTTTGCACGGAACAAAAGGGTTTTCGTAAGAACACTACGATTAATATGGCACTTTTTGACTTGCTAGCTAACATAATGCCGTCAGTAGACAGAAGAAATCCAGTCTGTGCAATTTATACAGACATGACTAAAGCTTTTGACTACGTAGATCATAAGATTTTGTTGTGCAAATTATATAGTTATGGTATAAGAGGAAACATCTTAGAGTTAATAAAATCTTATCTGAGCAATAGGATACAATATACGGAAATTTCTAAGATATGTCCTAAAACTAAATTAGAAACCTTTTATGTATCGAAACCAAGAAATGTAAAGTATGGCGTCCCACAAGGTAGTGTACTGGGTCCTCTACTTTTTTTAATATACATTAACGATCTCCCGAAAGCAACGACTAACAAGACGGTTCTATTTGCGGATGACAGTACAGCAATAATAGAATGTACAAATCCAAGTAACTACAGGAATGATATTAATAGTTGCTTAAGTGACATTATAAATTGGTTAGACAATAATAATTTGGTTATAAACCTAAGCAAAACAAAAGTGATGCATTTTTATCAAAGGCAAGGAAACCCTAACGTTAGAATTTCTTATAAAGGCTCTGATATTGAAGAGGCTAACACGGCTAAGTTCTTAGGTATCACTTTAGATAGCCAACTCACCTGGAAGCCGTATGTTGAAGAACTGTGTAAGAAGCTCAGCAAATCCGCATATGCTCTTTTTCAACTTTCAAAGTCCGTTAACAGTCAGGCACTTTTAACTGCATACCATGCATTAGTTGCTTCTGTTTTACGTTATGGCATTATTTTCTGGGGACAGTCTACTGATGTGGGACTGGTGTTTAGGTTGCAAAAGCGATGCATCAGGTCAATGTGTGGCCTTAAGACGACCGATAGCTGTGTTCCCCATTTTCAGTCATTAAAAATTTTAACTATGCCTTGTCTGTATATATTGGAAACGGCTCTATTTGTGAAGTGTAACCCACATTTGTTTAAAAAAATATCAGAGGTCAAAAGAAAACCAATACGGACTCAATACGTTAATCAACTATGTCAAGTGAAATGTAAAACCGCACTAATGCGGAAAAGTTTTTTTGGTGTTGCCCCACGCATATATAATAGAGTTCCAAATGTTATAAAAAATTTGACAATAGTGAAATTTAAAAAAGCGCTAAATGACATTTTAATTGTGAAGACATATTATACAATTGACGATTTTCTTAATGATGATTCACTTGTTTAATTGACGTACTGTTTACACTTTTTGACATAGTTATTGTGACCCTGTTTTTATTTTTTTTAATATATTTCTGTTTGGAATTGTTAAAATTCTTACTAATGTGAGCATATTTTGACATCTCTTAATACAAATATATAATATTCCTTGTAATTCCAAAGTTTTTTAGCTTAAATTTTGAATTGTGAACATTTGCATGCCCATGTGTCGGTAAAATATGGAGAACTATTTGTAAAAAAAAAAAAAAACACCTGTGTGCTATACCCATGTTTGCAAAGAAATAAATACTTTACTTTACTTTACTTTACTTCGGTATCTTCAGTAGGCCTAGTATGAGTTTTCATTACGAAACTCGTTCTTCGATATCGAGCGCGTTTGACTCAGCGATTGGCCCGCTTCAAGGTCGTAAGAACTCTCAACCAATGAGAGCGCCAATCGCGCTCGATATCGACGATCGAGTTTCGTATTGAAAACTCATACTAGGCCTACTGGTGACCATGTTATAGAAATAAAATGAACACTTTACCTTGGCAGCACACTGTAACGCTAACGTCCTCGCGCAGGCACTTAATTTCTCTTGTTGCTCGAAGCTCAGACCGAGCCGCAGTGCCGTTGTGTGAGACATCGCCGCTGCGGCCACCGGACCCGTCGCTTCCGTCGGCGTGAAGAGCTCATACCTACAATACAAACAAGTTTAGAGGAAATGCCAGCAGGTCAAGCTACCCGAAATATTTCTAATCAACCTTGTGCCTTAATTATAAAGTAAGTTACGAAAACCCTGTCCGACCCATAAGGATAATAAAGGTTAGGTAAACACATGACCAAATATAATATAAAATTTTACGTAATCATCATAGTACCAATACAAATGAATTTTGTAATAATCTTTTTTTCCCGCGAATGAATTCCAACTTCCCCGAAATTTGGTAATTTAAAAAAAAAGTGACAACACCGGATTATTATGAGCGAATAGCGATGCGACCACGTGCCGCATGCCCTGCCGCCCGCCGCCCGCGGAAGGGTGCTAAACGCACATTTATTATGTTACCTCTTTTTGCGAAATAATATTTATTTTTTTAGGGGTTTTTTTTAAGTTTAGCCCGGTTTTGTATGCATTAGTAGAATCAGTTATCGATACCTAACAACAGCTTCACGGGTCGCACAAGGTTTTCTTAACATACTGTATAAAGATAAAAGTTGAAAATCTAATAAAGAATCGTCTCTCGTCTGTACAATAGATGTTTCCTGGATAAAAAAAAATAATTCTATTTAGTCCGTCATTCAGATTATAGAAAAACATTGGATACGTATATTTTGTTTTATCACATCAATAAAAATTTACAAATATAAAAGGCATCAAAGATCAGGAGTGGTGGCTGGTGACGTCACTCCTCGCTAAAAAGTGTAGCGTGCAGTGACCTCACACGAGTTTTCAACGGACGGTGTCGTCTTAATTTTTTGTTTATATGAAAAAAGAAAAAATAAGTGTCTAGTATTTTCTGGAAATCAGACTGACGGACTAATTAGTTTTTTTTAGTCAACTACCCTATTCTTCAAAGATTTTCTCACACTTGAATGACATTGAGTGTATTGCTAATAAGTAATAATTAAGTATGACAGAGTTTTGGACTGTTTTTTTTTCTTGTTTTTTTATTATTATTATTATTCCTTTATTTCACTGTATATACATATAAATTACATTTTTAAATATTTCTATATAAACAATACATAAAAATCATTTAAAAATATAAAAAATAGTAGCCCACCGGCATCGGGAACAGGGTCCAAGCTACCGGCGGTCAGGGCTCCAGAGAGAGGAACTTCCTGACAATGCGAGCCGCGTCCAGAAGTACAGCTTTCTGAATCAAGCCTTTGATCCAGCTGCCTAACGAGAGCCTCTTGAGGTGTTGGTCGAGGCTCTTGCCTATTAAGCCATTGGCTGTCACGACTGTCGGCACAATAATTACTGAATCCACCTCCCACATGTCGACAACCTCGTGAGCCAAGTCAAGATACTTGATTTGTTTATCTTTCTCGGCTTTCACGAGGTTCTCATCATGCGGGATGGTTATGTCAACAATCATTGCACGCCGCTCTGATCGATCCACCATCACTATATCAGGCTTATTGGCAACAATAGTCCCTGTCAGTGATGACGGATCGATCCCAGTACAATGTGATATGGCCATTTTCGAGAACTGGGTCGGGCATATACCTGTAGTACGGCACCTCCGATTCCACAAGGTTATTATTATTATTTATTACTTCGCACGTTTTCTCATATCACATTTGACATTGGCAGAATTGTCGACATCGGCACCATTGCCATAAACAAAAATAGAATAGAAGTATTACAGAGTTGTTTTCTGAAATTGTATTGGTAAATCGGGGGCATGTTCGACGAACGGGAAAACACTTCGATCGACCAGGTTAAGGTATGTTTGCCGCAGTTGGTGCTTGGTTGGGTGACCGTCTTTGACCCCACCGGAAAGCACGTTAAGCCGTTGATCCTGGGTGTCATTCGTAGATATGGTTCCCAGATCGAAAAATTAAATTTCCGGACATAGGGTGAAATTTCCGGATTTCTTCACAAAACATGTGTATTAAATAATTATGTATTAACAGGCTAAACAAATTTTTGAATTTTTTAAGCGGGCGCGCCAATTTCGGTATACGATATTCTATATTATTGAACATGTCCGGAAAATTCCGGACGTATGGCTACCTTATTCGTAAATAGATAGATCTTTGACAGTCGTTCAAAGCAATCGGTTCAGTAGTTACGGCGTGAAAGCGGAACAAACAAACAAACAAACTCACTTTTCCATATTAGTAAGAATAATGGGACTGGCAATTTTATACTCCAATTTTTTTCCAAGGCAAGGTTTTCAACATTATATACTGACCAGTTCTGCATGATAGACAATAACGCATCGAGCCCCAGTTCCGTGGCGCACGTAACCAGCCACCGGACCATCTCGCGTCGACGCCAATTTACTGAAGATAACGTCATCCTTAGCACCTGTTGAATAAAGAAACTATTAGTTGTGTAAAAGGTGTTCAAAGAGTCCATACGAGCTCAAAGAGAAGTAATTTATTTAATACATAGTGAGTGCCTGCGTGATACCTACCGGGGTTTGCACCAGACCAACCTATATCCTCCCGTGGGTGTCGTAAGAGGCGACTATATAAGAGAATTCTCATCAAGGAAGCGGGCAGTAGCTCTTTTCTTGTGGAATATCAAATTACTGCGATTCCCAACCCAACCGACAAGCGTGGGGATTATAGCAGACATCGGCCGCCGGCAGAAGTTATCACCCACCAGACAAAGCCTTGCCGCCAAGCGATTCGTCGTGTTCCGGCATGATGTCTGGTGAAGCCGTACGGAGGACGGGTCTGAGCAGTTGTATTGCGATGTGTGCCGGGTACGATGCGCCTAATGTTGTTGTATTGGGAGTTTGGTCGTGGAGGGTCTTCAGATGAATCTCCCTTTGGCGCAGCATCATTGGTCGTGTTGTTGGATTTAACATTGCATCACCTCGCTACACTGCCGTCTTCCTTCCTATTCGCTCAGTTTTTCTGAGTGAATAGTCTCTTAATAAACTAGCGCGCTTTACCATCAACGATCGCATGTCTGCTTACCATCAGGCGGGATTGCGGTCAAGTGCTAGTTTATAATTATTAAAAAAAAAAAAATGTTGTTGAAATATCAAAATGAAACCCATTGCTACTGACAGTATGTTACGCAATTACCCAGTCGGCACCAGCCGGAACAGCTGACAGGCAGTGTGTGTGTATACAGTACCTGCAGGCCCAGCTCGAAGGCAGCCGCCAGCAGGTCGCGGTGGTGGTGCGGCGCGGCGGTACAGCTGACAGGCAGTGTGTGTGTATACAGTACCTGCAGGCCCAGCTCGAAGGCAGCCGCCAGCAGGTCGCGGTGGTGGTGCGGCGCGGCGGTACAGCTGACAGGCAGTGTGTGTGTATACAGTACCTGCAGGCCCAGCTCGAAGGCAGCCGCCAGCAGGTCGCGGTGGTGGTGCGGCGCGGCGGTACAGCTGACAGGCAGTGTGTGTGTATACAGTACCTGCAGGCCCAGCTCGAAGGCAGCCGCCAGCAGGTCGCGGTGGTGGTGCGGCGCGGCGGTACAGCTGGCAGGCAGTGTGTGTGTATACAGTACCTGCAGGCCCAGCTCGAAGGCAGCCGCCAGCAGGTCGCGGTGGTGGTGCGGCGCGGCGGTACAGCTGGCAGGCAGTGTGTGTGTATACAGTACCTGCAGGCCCAGCTCGAAGGCAGCCGCCAGCAGGTCGCGGTGGTGGTGCGGCGCGGCGGTACAGCTGACAGGCAGTGTGTGTGTATACAGTACCTGCAGGCCCAGCTCGAAGGCAGCCGCCAGCAGGTCGCGGTGGTGGTGCGGCGCGGCGGTACAGCTGACAGGCAGTGTGTGTGTATACAGTACCTGCAGGCCCAGCTCGAAGGCAGCCGCCAGCAGGTCGCGGTGGTGGTGCGGCGCGGCGGTACAGCTGACAGGCAGTGTGTGTGTATACAGTACCTGCAGGCCCAGCTCGAAGGCAGCCGCCAGCAGGTCGCGGTGGTGGTGCGGCGCGGCGGTACAGCTGGCAGGCAGTGTGTGTGTATACAGTACCTGCAGGCCCAGCTCGAAGGCAGCCGCCAGCAGGTCGCGGTGGTGGTGCGGCGCGGCGGTACAGCTGGCAGGCAGTGTGTGTGTATACAGTACCTGCAGGCCCAGCTCGAAGGCAGCCGCCAGCAGGTCGCGGTGGTGGTGCGGCGCGGCGGTACAGCTGACAGGCAGTGTGTGTGTATACAGTACCTGCAGGCCCAGCTCGAAGGCAGCCGCCAGCAGGTCGCGGTGGTGGTGCGGCGCGGCGGTACAGCTGACAGGCAGTGTGTGTGTATACAGTACCTGCAGGCCCAGCTCGAAGGCAGCCGCCAGCAGGTCGCGGTGGTGGTGCGGCGCGGCGGTACAGCTGACAGGCAGTGTGTGTGTATACAGTACCTGCAGGCCCAGCTCGAAGGCAGCCGCCAGCAGGTCGCGGTGGTGGTGCGGCGCGGCGGTACAGCTGACAGGCAGTGTGTGTGTATACAGTACCTGCAGGCCCAGCTCGAAGGCAGCCGCCAGCAGGTCGCGGTGGTGGTGCGGCGCGGCGGGTGGCGCGGCGTGTCGCAGTGCGTCCTGCGCCAGGCGGAACAGCTGCGCCGCCGAGCGGACGTGGCGCTGGGCGGCGCCCAGGGCGGCCCGCAGGCGGCCCGGGTTGCCGCGGGCTGCACCTGGATAGGCGATATGAACGTTATAGAAGGGACAGAGATAGTTGAACAGTAAGACAGTCCCGTTTTTACCGTTCGGGTATGGAACTCGAAAAATAATCCCAGGCACCTATCATGAAAGTAGTTGGAAGACATAGTTACCTAGTAATGCGCTGGCGAGCGCGGCCTGCTGCTGCTCGGCGTGCTGCAGCGTGTGCCAGGCGCCCGCCGCGCTGCCCGCTCCCGGTGCCGCGCTGCCGTCCAGAGCGTACGCCTCCTCCACCATCGGCAACCTGCTCAGACATCGTTATGTACCATTCACATACAAGGCGAATTTTTGGTCACCGTCCAAATTTCGATATATTAATGTATGGCGAAAATCATTGAACACGTGTTTTTTCTTTTAGCATCACTCAATACAAAAATATTGAGATAACACATCACAACGGGTAATTATTTAGAGAAAATGATTTAATATGAAAATTTAATGTTTAATTTTTTTTTCAATTTAATGATTGAATGATACCTAATGTCTAGAAAAAAATTTGGACGGTTCCTAAAAACTCTTCCTGTATTAACCAAAAATGTAAACAAGTATTTTTTTGATCTGTTGCTAGATTACACACTAATTTTAGATAATTTGGGCAGAATATAATAAAAGATGTTAATTTTATATAAACTACTATGTTCTAAAGTTAGAGGTAAAATGAGCTAATGAACTGATGTGTGTGATTTACTAGCCGTAATGAGAACGCGACGACTTGATGGCTAGACGTGGTCGCTATTTCACGTAACTAGTTACAATAACCAGCGACGCGATGTGTAACTGAATCACTAGTTACGAGTCAAATTAAAAAGTAGTTATTTTTGTAAATGCATTATTTCATACACACGTTATGTAGTAGCGGGTAACTGTATCGGCGCGCGTTGCTGTTTGTTGTGTCTAGTTACGTGAAATAACTGTTCCGGCTCGAAGGACCACTTTTATGTATGGTTCAGAGATAGTTGAAAGATGAGTTGACGAAAACCACAGACTTCACAATTATTAAGTTTATTCGTAAAAGTACACGAAAGTATTTTGGATGCTAATCCGCGGTTATAGCGCTACGGCAGCTATTGGTCAACAAACAAAGTATCTATATTAACATAAATAATACAAATCGCAAAGTAGGTCGCGACATAAGCAAATAATGCCTGTACGGAACCGTACAGACCACGTCAGTATTGTTTCGTGTGTAACTGCATAGTTGGTGTTTATATTTATGTAAATAATCCCAGTAGCTGAATTAAAATAACTAGCTACAAAAATAATTTGTTTTATAATAGGTGACGCCGATCTAGTCACTGGTTACGTTACGTTTCTTGAAAAAGGCGTTCCAATCCACACCTATTGATGGCTCGACGCGAACTAATGATTATTATTAAGTAAAATGAATGCGTTGCGTAAATGCTGACGATGCTTTGCTGATGTGCGATTGCACTGTACAAGTATGGTTTAATGGAATTTTATTTTTTACTTAATAAAGTTAATTTAGGTTGCAAGTTCAAACATTCTTTATATTTATTGGAAGTGAGTGTATTTGGTGTGTTGTTGGGTGGATAGCTAACCTCATAGCTCGCAGGCCGACACGGTAGGCGAGGTCGGGGTGCGAGGGCAGCAGCGCCAGGAACAGGAAGCGCGCGAAGGTGTGTGCTGGCGCCGCCCGCGGGTGCACGCGCGCGCCCAGACACGAGGCCGGGCCGCCCGCCAGCAGCGCGCTTGCAACGCGCGCGCACACGCCGCCCGCCGCCTCGCCTTCCACGCGCTGCAGCTGCGCGATCAGACGCTCCTCCTGACACAATTCAATTATGTTTCACACCACCTGCTCGATTATATCACAATCTATGTCATACTAAATATACCTAATTAATCATTATATCTAGTTTCGACCACTATTTATAATGACTAATTAGGTATAATTTGTATTACGGGGTTTAAATACCTAAGCTTGATTTAACGAAAAAAAAAATATGGATATGCCTTTGGGCACACATAGTTAATGTGTTTGCTACTATATGTTTTGTTTACCTCTCTGTACAAATTTACAAGTAGCTTAGCTCAAAATTACCAATGAAATACACAATCATTTAACGCAGACACGTTAAAACGCCTGGATTAAAGTTCATAGCAATGTTATTGTCTGAGTTTTTGTACCTTTGTCGTAGGCGTTACGCGATAAACTTTCGGTATTGTGCAGATATGAAAAGTTCCTAAACATTTTTAATTACAAAATACTAATTGTCAGATATTTAGCATTACATATTGCTAGGAATCATGTTTATACGCGCGTTTTCATTGCGGGGTTTCTTCCATACTTCAGTTTATCCATGTCCTTTACTTTTGACTGCTCATCAACCTTAATTGAAAATAGTATCGTGTTACGCATTTTATCGTCCTTTATAAAATATAGTGATGAACTCACCTGCTTGCAATGCCGCTCCTGCGCATACAGCCCCATAGGGAGCATGCGCTGAACACCCAGACCTAGTAGAGCCGCCTCCAGCGCCAGCGCTAGGTACGTCTCCTCAGGGTTTTTGCTCCCCGCCACGGGGACGTGTTGGTACCTGTGACGAAATGAAATTATAACGTAATCAACATATGAAGAAATTAGCCTTTTAGTAATTAACAAAAGTTTCTGCTCTCTTAATAAATTTAAGGTCTGTGCATCTGTACATCATTTCTTTTTATTTCTTTATGATAAGGAAAGAAGATAAAGTATTTATTTAGTCCTGTCAAATTGACAAAACAATTGTAATTTGACAGCACTAAACTAATAGTTATTTTCTGCCCTTTTCTTAATGAAATAGAAAGAAAGAGATGCACTTAACTTAAATATAGTTTAGTTTGTGAATCGGCGCTAATAAATACTTAGAAAAAATAGTAGTAGTTCCTTCCAGATCCATTCCTTGCATGCTTACCTGGGTGGCAGGCCTGTGTTGGGCTCCTCGTCTAGATACGCGGTGTGTAGTCTAGGAGATGCCCGTTGGTCTTCGGGGGCTAAGCAGGCGTCCGCTAGACATTCGTACACGCACCAAATCGCATCTAAAGTCCAACCCGTCCAACATCTGCTGTCTGAAGGGAGAATGAAAAAAATAATTCACTACATGTCACAGATATGAATTGTCATCAAACTTATAACTCAACAGCCTTTATTATACATCAAACTTTGCATCTAGTGTCGCCATTTGGATGACAGGTTTATACAGTGGTCAGTCAGTGCAAGAGTTTAAATTTTTTTTTATGTCCGGTTGTTGAGTTAGTAAAATTTTTGGATAGGAATTAGGGATGTTAGGGAGCTCCGTAACCGTAACCGAAACTATCGGATATCCGATATAAAAAATCATCCGTAACCGTAACCGAATCCGAAATAAAAGTTTCGCATATTATCGGATAGGGGCGGAACCTAATTGAGACACGTTATGACAAGTTGTTTTCACACACAAGCTATGCGCATTGTTTATTTTTTTCTTCTTTTGTCGTCATAACATTCTCGTAAATAACTGACTTGTGATCAATTCTATAATAGCAAATAGTTCGACAAGTGTGTTGTGTTACGATATCGATTGAACTTGTACAAAATGCGTCCTAAGTCGAGTGCAGTTTGGTTATTTTTTGATGAAATTACCGATTCACAGACCGATTGAAATTCCTGCCAAAAACTAAATAAAACTACTTTTTACCTATTTGTATTTTACTTTTGAAATTCCTTAAAAAATTAATATCTGTAACCGAAACTAACGGATAATCCGAAATAATTTATTATCCGTATCCGTAACCGTATCCGGTATAATAATCATTCCTAAATCCGTATCCAATCCGTATCCGAAATTTCATATCCATAACATCCCTAATAGGAATTATGTATAAATGTATTACTCGCGCGAATTAACTGTGCACCTCGTTGGAATGCGACCCTTCTCCCACTTCCCCGCGCTACGCCTCGCATTCGCCGTAAGCGCGTAGTAGCGATAGCATTTTGGTTACAATTGTTTTTACAGTTGAAGTCCCCTGTTGTTATTATTGTTTCGGTTGAGTTTTTGCTTTGTTAAGTGCTTTTTTTATTAAGTTTGTTTTTGTTTTTTACATTTTCGACGCGTTCGTGAAGCCTGTTGGCTGCACCAACATTATATTTCAGTCCATATGTGTCAATTAAATTGCAAAATGTCATGAGTAAAACGATTTAGTATTATGACGCTTTATCATCAAAACGACCTATTATTAACATTAAAAAAAAAAATATTTATATTTTTTTGATATACATCAATTTTTTTGCAAACTGGTAATGAATGATGTCACAGAGCGAGGTGCACAGTTAACTCGCGCGAGTTATAGAGTTTATCTCAAAAGGAATTTATATTAGGATTTATGCGCTGCTTTGAGCAATTACTTGCGAAATTAAAATAGTCTACAGTATGTTAAGAAAACCCTGTCCGACCCATAAGGATAACAAAGGTTAGGTAAACACATGACCAAATATAATATAAAATTTTACGTAATCATCATAGTACCAATACAAATGAATTTTGAAATAATCTTTTTTGTCGCGAATTAATTCCAACTTCCCCGAAATTTGGTGATTTTTAAAAAAGTGACAACACCTGTATTATTACGAGTGAATAGCGATGCGACCACGTGCCGCGTGCCCTGCCGCCCGCCACCCGCGGAAGGGTGCTCAACGCCTATTTATTAAGTTACCCCTTTTTGCGAAATAATATTTATTTTTTTAGGGGGTTTTTTTTTAAGTTTAGCCCGCTTTTGTATCCATTAGTAGAATCAGTTATCGATACCTAACAACACCTTCACGGGTCAGACAGGGTTTTCTGTATACTAGTAACACACTGTATACTAGTTTGATATTTAGTTTATATTTGATACATTTGCCGACCCGGGGTATAAGAGCGCAATGTAGTTATTTAATTATTTAGAAATGGCGTATGTGAATGAAGTAGGGTGACCTCTCCCGATGCACCGCTGGTCGTGCGAGAGCGCGCACGTGGCGCCGCTGGCGAGGCAGGCGCCGGAGTCCATGTGCGCGCACACCTGCGACAGTCGGGCGCGCTCGCCGCACGAGCCGCCGCACGCGCACCCCGCGCCCCCCGCGCCGCCCGCGACCCCCGCGCCCCCCGCGCCGCACGCGCCCGACGACGACCCCGCCTCGCCGCCGCCCGCAGACTGCCAGCGCTGCTGCGACACCTCCTGCACACACACACACACAAATTACAATCAACGTTCCCTTCTCTCACAGGTACGAGCCCCACTACTGGCAAGTGCTCTGCAAGGAATTAAAAAAAACAAAGTTAAGTCATACATAATTTATCAAGTTAAACTAAGCACACAATTAATGGTAAAAGACGGAAGAAACGGCGGCATGAGCTGGATTCCTTGGCTGTTCTGGACAGTGAGAGGTGAAAATAGGAGGGCTTTGCCCAACAGTGGGCAACATTAATGGCTAATAAAAAAAGTAAATCTGATAGAATGTTCATGTTTGTGAAAAGTGTTTTACCTCTGCCACCTACAAACCAAAAGAAACCTTATTGTAACTAGTATAAAGATCACTGTAATCTTGGCAAACTTTTCAATGACAGCAATCCAATTTTATTGTAGATTACTGAATCTTATCACAAAAAGTTCACAAACAGCTATGCAAAATCAGCAAGGTAATAGGGATGTATCCAAGGTATGAAAATAATTAGTCCGTCTTATAGATAATAAAAAATTAAGACCCGTATTTTTTATTTTGTCGAAATTACCAAAAACTACTGAGATATAGCGTATTAAAGTTACGGAGTGGGGGTTAATTACCCTATAGATTTGAAATGTCGCATGACGTCACGCCGTGGTACAAAATATACCACGGCGTGACGTCATGCGACATTTCAAATCTATATACTCGTATCTTCCTAAGCATTTGAATGAACGAAAAAAAAACGCCAAACGTATTTTTGAGTTTTTGGATGTATTAATTACTAGCTTTCCGCCCGCGGCTTCGCTCGCGTGGAGATCGGTTATATCGCGCTTTTAGATTTCCCTCGTGAATATAATTTTTCTCCGGGATAAAAAAGTACCCTATTATTTAATTCGGACTTCTAACTTTACGTCTGCAAAATTTCAAAACAATCGGCTTAGTAGTTACGGCGTGAAGGCGGAACAAACAAACTCACTTTCCAATTTGTAATATTAGGATATTTGGTGTACACATACAAATATTCCAGTAATCTCCCTTGGGAACTTGATGTTTTTTTAGGACCAAAAGCCTAGCCTATGTTACTCTCCATCTTTTCAACTAACTGTATGCCAAAAATCAGGTCGATTGATTGCTTAGCTACGGCGTGAAGGAAGGACAAACAAACAAACAAACACACTTTCACATTTATAATATTAGTATGGATTATTATTATTTTTATTATAACTTGTGTAAATGACATATATAACCCTCATTTTATGCATTTAAAGCAAATAATCACAAAAAAAATCATAGGCTAATTGACATAGCCTATTGTTGAACTGTCAAAATTAATCCCATTGTTATTGATAGTGTGTTATGCAATTACCCTGCAAGTACTAGTCTAAGTCGTACTTACATTAACTATATGACAGCCAAATTCGATAAAGAATAGAGGTAAACAAACCGTTGCTAGGCAACGAATAGTTTAGCCTAAAAGACAAATGTTAACAACCTTTTCTAGATAAATTATTTTCATAAAAGTAATAATTGTACTTCCTACTAATGTAAACTGTTTATTTGTTTAGATATTTATGATTTGCTTAGAACACATAACCAATTTGAATGAAATATGACACACATGTAAGCTAATTTCCTAATAGGTTAAATTTTTTGATCCATATATATTATACTTAGTCCATACTTGAAAGTATTACAATGCATGTGTGCAGTAGATTTGAAAGTAATTGAAATAAGCAAAATTGTATTGACCAATGCCTCAACTTTATTCATTGGTTGAATTCCACAAAACGTGTTTATTACCTGGATTTCATACATCTTTCTTTTTTTGTAGGGCTATCACGTAAAACGAATGTCGACTTTTTAATGGTTTTTCGAAATACCAAGTTATTATGAATGTTACTTTAGTGATTCTAATGAAATATGCTGCAATTGGAATTGTTAATAAATAGCTAGCATGTAAAAGTTTATAATCATGTAAATAATAGGAGATTTGTAAAACGTGAGTTATGATAACCCTAAATTGATTTGTTTACCTCTATTCTTTATGGAGCTTGGGGAGAATATAGTACCAAGTTTCTAAAAGGCATCACAGTGACAGACTTGTTAATTTATTAGAGAAAGATGAACGATGGAATATTATAGATAGATTAACTTATAATGTTCTCTCTTATGGAACACAGGTCCACTTATGGAACACCTAGGCTCACTTATGGAACAGGTGCCCTTCGAGACAGAGTGAGCTGTAATCTGCCACGCGGTCCCTATACTTAATGATTGATAGATGACCCATGCAGGCTTCCTCGTGATGTTTGCCATCACGATTTTAAGAGCAGTGGAAATGATATAATTCACAGAAGGTAAATAGATGGTCTAATGGTCTACTTTCAAAGACACGGAAGGAGCGACCGTAGCGACTGAGCTATTACTCACTCTTATTTGAAGAATACTAGTACTAAAAACTCAGAAATGTACTAACAATCATCATCATCATCTCAGCGTTAATCCCAGTTGCATCTGAAGCTTTTTAAGTTTTTGAGTCTGAAGTCCACTTTACCAGTCTAACTGCTGATTTTGGCTAAATTTCGATATTTTCCGTGAAGCGACTGCCGTCTGTACTCCACAACCCAAAGGCGATATCGAAGCATTGCAGTTAGCCTATTTATACTATTAAAGTATCTATGTATTTATGTATGTATTTGTGTATCTACTTTAGTATATTGTAACAATGATATTTGCACCAACGACAGTCCCATTTGTGGTTCAGGAGAATCTGTCCATTCTTTGGTTGCCTGGAAGAAATCGCATTCGCGATAAGGCCGCCCATTGTATGTTTTGTGTTCAATGTATTTTGTTCGATGTTTGATTGGTGTACAATAAAGAATAAATAAATAACATCACTAAAACTATCAGAAGAGTATCATGTATGGGTCTCAGTTTACCTGTCGATGCCTCATGGCCCGGGCGGCGCTGACGGCGAGCCTGAGGGCTGCAGGCGCACGGCCGTGTGCTCTCAATGCCTCAATACGAGCCCCCACTACTGGCAAATGCTCTGCAAAGAAAAAAAAAAACGATGTTAGGTCATTCATCATTTATAAATTACAAATTCTTTAAGCACACAATTAATGGTAAAAGACGGAAGAAACGGCGACATGAACTGCACTCCTTGGCTGCTCTGGACAGTGAGAGGTGGAAGGAGAGTATAGGAGGGCTTTGCCCAATCATCAGAATCATCATTTCAGCCGAAATACGTCCACTGCTGGACATGGGCCTCCCCCAAGGATCTCCACGACATTCTTTGCCTAATAGTGCGACATTAATGACTGATAATAAAAAAGTCATTCTGATAGAATGTTTATGTTTGTGAGAAGTAATGCTTCCTCCGTCCTCTTATTTTTTAAATACTATCATGAAACTAGCTCATTTGTCCAGTATTCTCTGACTCACCATGCCATAGAGGCTGTCCATCCTCATTGAACTTGGGGTAAGGCTGGAGGGTGGTGGTGGTAGAACTGCCAGGCTTCTCCGGCTTATCAGGGTCGGAGTACTCGTCGCTACCCAGGATGTTCTTCAGGTGCTCGTTCTCCCAGGATATGTCTACCGCGTCCAGCGCCCTGGAGAAATGAGAGGAAAACGTTTTGGAATAAAACAAATAATATCATGCATAACAAAGTTCAAGAATTCATATCACGACAACCAATGTCAAATACTTGTAGGGAGATAAGAGGAGGTTCCGGAATTGGTCTTCCAAGTGGAACCTGGACCACCCCTATAAATAAATAAATAAGACTTGTGTTATCGGATACTAACTCAACGATTCTATATTTATAACAGATACATATATAGATAAACATCCAAGATCCAGGCCAATCAGGAAAAGATCGTTTTCCATCATGACCTGGCCGGGGATCGAACCCGGGGCCTCCACGTCGCAGGCAGGCGTGTTGACCACTGCGCCCCGGAGATCGACAAAATGTGATCACCATCCATACCTATGTATGAATGGTGATCACCGGTGTGGTTTTAGTGAGGTAAAATCCCCCACTCCCCCACCTCGGTCCCCAGAGATCGGGTGCCTTTTGAAGGTTTCCCCTAGACAACAAAAAAGAAGTGATATAAGAGGTATATTTGACAGATCCATACGACATCATAGCAGAAGAACAAGCTTTTATAGAAAAATGTTCAAATTCTAGTCCGTCAACGTTCTAGAATTGCCCCTCGAAAGTTCTAAAAATGACAAGAATTTCTCCTCTGTATCTCAATAACCACCCTATAATGTTCCCACTGGTGGGACACAGTCCTTTTCTTGGTGAGAGGGACTGGGCCGTAATCTACCACGTTGATAGACTTACTTATTCCCTTATACCCTTTATCTTTAGATTTACCTCTCTGCTGAAAATGTTTCTCAAACTAATAGTGAAATATGTAAAAAAATATTCTCGATGCCGTTTGAAATGATTAATGTTTCAAGGGGTGTGAGCCTGGAGATCTGTATCACAGGTTCCGAACCTAGTTCAGACTCCAGCTCTCACAAAGGTTCGAGAATACGGCAAAATTGTATTTACACACTATTTATTGTAACAATGTTCCTTGGTGAGAGAATTAAACCATATTATTATTATTATTACTTATGAAAAACAGTCCGTGGCGTCAGTTGCGGTGCGGATCTTTGGTTGCTTAGTCTTAGTCTCTTGCTCGCTCTCCTGTATTCACGTTCATAACTGGAAAAAAATTCTTAAGTCAGTATCAAAGTGCGTGAGCTACTTCGGGTTCGTCTGCGGAAGCCTTTAGAGACCATAGACTTTCAAAACTAACACAGCATGTACTCATTAAAGATGAGCGTATGAACATATGTCTATCTCTTTCTTTCTATACAGATAAAGATGGATAATGTGGCGGCCATTCTCTTGTTCAGAATTATACTTAAATTTATGTTCAGTTCATCTTTTGATGGATGAAATATTACTAAAAAGGTATGTTTTGGCATCTTGTTTTGTCAGGAATTGGTTAGTATTTCATTTTCTGTCCTTTTCTTAATGTAATAGTAATAAAAGGAAGCTCTAAACTTAGTTTAGTTTGTGGTAAAGGGAATCAATGCCATTGTATATCAAGGCCTTTTCTAGTAAGAAGATGTTGATAAAAGAATTTAGCTCACTTATTAGGCCTCGATTCTTCGTCGGAACTCTCGGAATGTGAATGCATCTCTCTTCTCTGTCTTTCTCTATGTCTTTCTCTGCAAACAATTTCAAGAAAATATTTTTTTTCTATCAGGTGGTTAAGGCATAGAAGAATATTTTATGCACTTGTCTGCTTAGTACTATAAGAAAATACATAATAACTAAACATACTAAGATGTAAAAGAATTGACTGCAAGTAAAATCTCCATAAAAGCTCACCTGTCTCTCTCCTCTCTTTCGCGCAGTCTCTCTCTGTCCCTCTCCTCCCTGTCACGGTGCCTCTCTCTGTCCCTGTCTCTATGGTCTCTGTCTCGATCCCTCTCGTTTCTTTCCCTTTCTCTCGCGTACTGTGGAACAAGGAAGACAATATTACACAAAGCTGGCACAATATCAAAGCAAAACTTAGGCATACAGAAATGAACTCAGACGTTTTCGGTGAATCACTCGAAAATCAACGTAAAATTAATGAGGTTAAAGTAGATTCTGTATTCAAGTACACATAATCATAGAGTGTGGTATGTTTAAATCACAAAACAGACAGATGGACACCGTATTTTATGTTAAAAAAATATTGCTGGAGTACCAGGCTTTTGTCTACTTAGTATTTTTCTTTTTAATTTCTCTTTCTTATCTTTATTAAAACTAGTTGCGCTGTGCGGTTTCGCCCAATAACTTTTCATACTTTTCATTGTGAACTATTTGTGTGCCACATTTTATCCAGATCCGTCCAGTAGTTTTTCGCATGAAAGAGTAACTACAAACATCCATCGATTCATCCATGCAAAAGTTCACATTTATAATATTAGTAGGATTATACGTACCAAAGGAAAAGATCGATAATCAGGATCCTCAGTAGGACACACTTCAACGGCAGACCATTTCTCCAACAGGTGCCTCCATTGTATCCTATGATGCTTATTACTGCCGGGGTCCAGAACTATGCTGACCCACAGCGCTCCTAGCTGTTCCCACAACTGTCTACACTTCTCGGTCATGGGGGTGTTTTGGTTCCTCCACAACAGGAGCCGAGGGTCTGATAGGAACTGTTCTGTCATCAGCATCAGCATCCGTGGACCGTTGGAGTCTTGGGCTCGGAGCATTTCTCTTACCTAGAAGACAAAATGGTCCGTATTGGTGACTAAATTGGTATATCAGAGGGTGGCGCTATCATTTCAGCCGAAAGACGTCCACTGCTGGATATAGGCCTCCTCCAAGATTCTCCACGACGACCGGTCCTGCGCCTACCGCATCCAACGGTTTCCTGCGACCTTCACCAGGTCATTGGTCCACCTTACCGGGGGCCTGCCCACGCTGCGTCATCCGGTGCGTGGTTACCACTCGAGAAACCATCGGCCCCATCGGACATCGATCCTACGGGCAATGTGTCCGGCCCACTGCCAGTTATGTAAGTGTTGCATTTCTTCGGGCTATGTCGGTAACTCTCGTACTTCTGCGGATCTCCTCATTTCTAATTTGATAAAGTAATTGCCGCGGGCGAGCGATCAGGGCAAGAAACACCAATACGCTAAACTTCGATATTTTCCGTGAAGAGACTGCCGTCTGACCTCCACAACCCGAAGGCAATATCGAAGTATTGCAGCTAGACCAATTATTAGATTTTTGAGGGCCCCAACAACCCGTAATCGATGCCACTAGACGTTCGTATGGCAACCGGTAACAACGGTTTAACGTGCTTTCCGAGGCACGACCAGACCAGTGCAAATATTCATATTCATGCATACAAATATTTGCACAGCGCGGGGATCGAACCCGCGCCTCCTTGCCTCCTGCGGCGCAGCGGCATGTCAGATAAGGCTCTCCCATAACCATAAAAGCCTAACACAGCCGTTACATACACACACAGAGTTAAGGCGGTATATAACTCAAGCTTACCTTAGAAACTAATGAATTAAGTTGTTAAGCTTACCTTAGAAAATAATGAATTAAGTTGTTTATTTGCATTGTAATAAGTCCCCTGTAATAAATACGCTCGCACTTGTTCGCAAACCTGAAACCAACACAACGAATAAATTAGAATTTAAAATTAAAATTCGTAACAGTTGTTTTTAAAGGATCTCCTCGACAAATAATTATGCGACGTACATTTCACGGTACAGTGTAAAACTGATTTATATACGGACGAGAGCGCGTTTGGCGCTCTCATTAGTTGAGAGTTCTTACAACCTTGAAGCGGGCCAATCGATGACTCAAACGCGTTCGATATCAACGATCGACTCTTGTAATGTAAACTCATGGTAGCTACACAGGTCAAGCTATCCGTAACTGTCAAATATTTCCAATCAACCTTGAGCCTTAATACTTAGAGATATTTTTTTTTAAACTTTGCCCCGCACTAGGAATTTCTCATGTATCGTGGGTGTGATTACAAACATATAACCTCACATATACAAACAGTCAGACACGGAACAGCTACTTGCAGATCATACAAATATTTCGTCGCTTAAGTTCTAACACCGCGTAACTCAAAATAATGAACTTTTCAGGAGACTAAAAAAAGACAGTTTTTTGAGTTAAAAAGTTCATTATTTTGAGTTACGCGGTGGAGACTAAAAAAACTGTCTAGGTTTGTATACCTAGACAGTTTTTTTAGTCTAAAAAAACTTCTAGGTTTGTATACCTAGACAGTTTTTTTAGTCTCCCGAAAAGTTCATTGTTTTGAGTTACGCGGTGTTAGAACTTAAGCGACGATTTGCTCCGTGCGGGAATCGAAATCGCGACACGCAGCGCAGCAGTCAATGGCTTAACAACTGCGCTAACCGTGCTATCGCTAATCGTGCTATTTATCTACAGTGTAAAACTGACTTATGTAGGGACTACAGCTGCTGTAGTCCGTACATAAGCCATCTGGCACACCGTCGACCTGCTGCAGGACAAGCTGCCCGAAACTGTCAAGTATTCCCAATCAACCTTGAGCCTTAATGCTTTAAAGATGAAAGTTGAAAATCGAATAAAGAAATCTGACAGACTGTAGTAGATCGATATTCTGTCGTCTGTACAATATGTAGGTCTAATACCACAGTTGTCAAGTACAGTTGTCAAACCGTGCGAAGCCAAAGAAGAAAGAAATAAATATTAATTCCTTATAAAATTTAAAAAATTTAAAAAAATAAAATTTTAAAAAAATTATAAGGAATTATTATTTATTTCTTTCTTCTTTGGCAAAATTTAATTTTTTTTATAAGGAATTAATATTTATTTCTTTCTTCTTTGGCTTCGCACGGTTTGACAACTGTACTTGACAACTGTGATATTAGACCTACATATTGTACAGACGACAGAATATCGAGCTACTACAGTCTGTCAGATTTCTTTATTCGATTTTCATCTTTCATCTTTTCCCTTTTACTTGAAATTGGCACAAAGTCATAACTAGTGCCACAACAAAAAAAAAAAACTGTCAAAATGTAAGTCATTCCTATAGACTAACTATAAGAATGACTTACATTTTGACAGTGTAGGTCTAATACCACAGTTGTCAAGTACAGGTCCAGGTGTACATTCGTCACCTCACACATCGACACCCTAATTACGTAACACACTATTACTTGAATTTGAATTAATTCCATTGCTCCATACGTTAGGTTTAATTTTCTCAAAAGAACATAATACTTGAGATTTACATTTAACGTAAAAAAAGTCTCTAGAGACGAAGCATGCAGATATAACAATAACAAAGCAAAAACCAAAGTGTGGGTAGTTACATAGTACATTAAAAAAAAAAAGTTAATACTGATGGCCAATTAGAAACCAAGGAGCAAATTATTGTGTGTGCAACAAACTCGTTCAAAATATGTAGGTACTGTCTATTGTCCGAGTTTGGCGGGAAAGCCAAAAAGCCACGCTCATTTTTCATTGGTCATTTAAAATTATTTATAGTGACGTTTACTAAATAAAAACGCGTGATTTATGTAGTAAAAAGTACATTCAGTGAATAATTCATAAAGTACAGTGAAATATTATCGCATAGTGGTCACATCATGTCTTTACCCCAAACCCCTCCTGGTCGGCCTCACGTGGGAACCGAAAGGAGATAGGTTAAGTTAAGCTAGGATAAGGTAGGATTCCGTGTGCAGTTTCTGGCCTGCCATCGGACGCGTCCCCAGGTGGCGGATAGGGGAACGGCCTCCAGATATGGGGGTTACCGGTTTACCGGCGCGGACCAAAACCAGAAGTGGGGACCGCTTCGGCGGTCACACGTGCGCCGGGTCGGCCACCACTCCAGTTGGCTGACGTGACCCGAACTCCGGGTCACCGTCGGGCAACCCGGTCTCCTCATTGAGAGGAGCTGGGGGCCCCGTTTGCTTCCGGGCAAACGAGTGGGGCTAAGAGGAAGGACACCTCGCTAAAAAACCCTTGGCTGCTGCGTCTTCTCGCACAAGAAGACGTACCCAACCGGGCCCCTCCCTATGGAGGAACCACTGTGGGCCCGCCTTCTGGCGGGAATCACCGGCGGGGGATTGGTAGGCAGGCTCTGCTATTTCCCATGACCCCGCCACTAATGCGATGTCGGTGTGCCGCTGTTCGGGTTTAGTGGGTATTCCCGGCTTCGGCTGGGCGAGTCCCACACACGCACTTCGGGGTATGGTGCGTAAACGCATTCCCACAGCGTCAAAAAAAAAGGATAAGGTAGGATAAATTAGGATATAAACTGAAGAAAAAAAGTTACATAAGACTAGGCTGTATGGCGTACTATGCCTTTGCCTTATCCGTTCCTCTGAACGGAAAGAAGTAAACAAAAAAAATGTCTATTGTCCGAAGTATGTATCAGCTCAACAACGTAAATAACGCAATAAATGTTGTTAAACTGTCAAAATGACTTTTGGCGGCAAAGTTAAGCTGAGTGTTACGCTCATTTTTCATTGGACTTTTAAATAATTTATGGTGTTGTTTACTAAATAAAAATGCATTCAGTAAATAATTCATAAAGAAAATTGAAATATCGTAGCATAGTGGCCTCATCATGACTTTGCCTCAAACCTCCCACCTCCCTCGTAGACGATTCACGCGCCAGTCTGTTTCGACATGAATGAAAATTCATTACGTGACATTGGCTAAATGCACAAACCATGCGAAGCCAAAGAAGAAAGAAATAAATAATAATTCCTTAAAAAAATTTCCCTACCTTTTACTTGAAATTGGCACAAAGTCATAACTAGTGCCGCAACAAAAAAAAACTGTCAAAATGTAAGTCATTCCTATAGTTAGTATGTCACGCAATTTAAGAGGATTATAAAATATTCTTCTCACGAACCTGTTGCTCGTCCAAGTGCCAAGCATGATGTGCATCAGGTGGAGGCCCAGCCGTGGGGTCAGGCGCTCCGCAGATCCTGTTGATAGCCGACCTGGCCTGTAGGACCTCGTCAGCCAACTTCTGCGCCGTCGGTAGTACTTCCGTGTGATGTTCCGCTATTAAGTACTGTACGAACTTCTGGAGCTGTTGCCTGTCCATCTGCAGAAGGGTTTCTGAAATAGAATTTAGTAATTTTACTACTTGTCAGTGGCGAAGAGTCCATACAAGCCGATTCCCACCGGGTTACCTTTCAAAAATCAGTTCCATATTCATACAAAAGTATTTACATTCTATTTCATTAACAAAGTATTATTAATCAAATGCCTGCGCGATTTACAATAGCAATAGTAATTCTTAGCAATACCCTAAGTATCACATTTCATTTTATAGTCGTAAATTAATCAGCGCTTCAATTTTTCGTACATTACATTGAAGGCAACTCGACGAATTACAGCTTACCTCGGTCAACGTTTTACTATGAGGCGAAAAGAGACAGAGCGTGTCAGACCATCTCTTTCTAATGCTCGCTAACCGTCGGTAAAACTTGATAAATATAGGCTAATGTCAAACGGCTTGCAGTTCTCTCCTCTCCTCTATTAGAAAGAGACAAAGAAACCACGCCACTACGAGAAAGGAAACACGACAAAATTTCAAAACAAGAAGCATTGCATTAGAATATAAATAACGTTGTGATTGTGTATAATTTGCTTTGTTTTTGCTTAATATTTTTGTTGGTTTTGGATCGGTGTTTGTGTGGTTCGGTTTTTAACACTTTATTATTTTTGTGTGACTCTTATTCCCTAACAATAGGTACTTAACTTAGTACTTACTAACAAGCATGCATGTGTCGTAAAAGGCTTTTCTCAAAGCCGCTTTTATCATACTTGAAAGACACTGTTATCAAATCATCAGTCCTTTTTTGTATGGTGAAGGTGGGGCTTTTGATATTATTCTTATCTGAAGACCTCCTCCAAGATATCCTGCAGTAGGTAAGTATTTAAGTGTTTATTTTTTTGGACCGGCTTCCCTTTGTCAAAATTTCACCCTTCGCCACTGCTACTTGTTTAACATTAATGACATCGGATACCGATTTACATGTTCATAAACTAAATAGGGGTGTATCCAAGGTATGAAGATCAAAAAAATAATTAGTCCGTCTTATATGTAGATAACAAAAAAAAAATTAAGACCTGTATTTTTTATTTTGTCGAAATTACCAAAAACTACTGAGATATAGCGTATTAAAGTTACGGAGTGGGGGCCAATTACGTCAAGCCGTTGTATATTTTGTACCACGGAGTGACGTCATGCGACATTTCAAATCAATATATCTTCCTAAGTATTTGAATGAAAGAAAAAATAAAAAATAGTGTTCAGTTATTTTTTTTTTTAAATCTATCTGATGGACATTAAAATATTTTGTAGGATACAACCCAATTAAATTTAAGACCAGTGCATCTTTTTCTTTCTATTTCATTAAGAAAAGGAAAATATTTTTTTTCTTTTTTATGATCTTTGATTTTTAAGGTAAAGGTAATTTTTGTAGACACACCACGATAAAGAAGTAACTCTCCTGTATCGTGGGTGTGTTTTAAAACATTTAAACTCTGTGAATTTAAATGTTTTAAAACACAGGTAGTTAGTTGTTGGTGTATGTACAACAACAACCAGACCCGGAACAACAACCTGTAAGTCACAAAAATATTTGTTTTTTGTACATAATTTTTTTGTTTTTTTTTCGGTCGATGTCATTTAAATTGCTACAACGTATGACGTCACGCCATGTTTTCAGTGACATCTATATCCGTTTACTAGTGTTATTACTGACGAGCAGAGATGGCAGGTCTTTTTTAGGCAATAGACCACCTAGGCGTTCGTCACCTGCCTATCCGAGGTACCAGACCTATACAATGTGTAAAGAAAACCCTGTCCGATCCGTGAAGTTACTGTTAGGTATCGATAACTGATTCTGATAATGGATACAAAGCCGGAATAAACTTTTAAAAAAATCCCCCTAAAACAATAAATATTATTTCGCAAAAAGAGGTAACTTTTGCGCTAAGTAACCCTTCCGCGGGCGGCGGGGGGCAGGGCACGCGGCACGTGGTCGCATCGCTATTCGCTCATACTAATACCGGTGTTGTCACTTTTTATTTAAAAAGTGACAACAAAAATTACCTTATTTCAGGGAAGTTGGAATTAATTAGCGGGAAAAAAAGATAATTTCAAAATTCATTAGTATTGTTTCTATGATGATTACGTAAAATTTTATATTATATTTGGTCAAGTGATTACCTAACCTTTATTATCCTTATGGGTCGGACAGGGTTTTCTTTACATATTGTATAATAGCCAAATTAAATAAAGAGTAGAGGTAAACAAACCGTTGCTAGGCAACGAGTTGTTTACGCCTAAAAGACAGCATGTTAACAACCTTCTCTTCTTCTTCCTACTAATGTAAACAGTTTATTTTTGTTTAGATATTTATGATTTCTATAGAACGCTTAATCGATTTGAATGATATATGACCCAGATGTAAGCTAATTTCCTAATAGCTTAAATTTTTGATACATATATGTTTATACTTAGTCCATACTTGAAAGTATTACAATGCATGTGTTATGCAGTTGATTTGAAAGTAATTAACATACGCAAAATTGTATTGACAAATGCCTCAACTTTATTTATTGGCTGAATTCCACAAAATGTGTTTAATACCTGAATTTCATTCATGTTACTTTTTTTTGTAGGGCTATCATGCAAAATTAATGTTGACTTTTTAATGGTTTTTCGAAATACCAAGTTAATACGCATGTTATTTTAGTGATTCTATTGAAATACTCTGCAATAGGAATTATTAATAAATAGTTAGCATGTAAAAGGCAATAATCATGTCAATAATAGGAGATTTGTAAAACGATAGTTGTGATAAGATAACCCTAAATTGGTTTGTTTACCTCTATTCTTTATCAAGCTTGGCGTTGATATAGGGTTGACAGCTGTGATGTAGGTCTGAAATCTCACCTGAGATAGGCACCCTCAGCCTCACGGAGTCTGCATTCCTGATGCGGTACAACGCCAGCGCCACGACGTGCTGGCACCAGAAAATGTCGCGGGCTTCGCAGCTGCACGTCACTCCGGTAATCTTGCATCTGTGTGATACGATGGAATTAGCTCTGTGATATTGTGACTACGGGCTTGTCCTAACTAAACGCGATAATCGCGCGAGTGAACGATCGTCGCGCGAGTACGCTATAGTGGCGCTCTTTTATACGGATACCCGCTTCTGTTGGTGCGTTTCGTGCGCGGGAAATTTCACCCCCCCCCCCCCCCCCACTTCATCGCATCACATTTTGGCTAAGCGATCTTTCCGACTTAGGAGGGACACACATACTACAACACGCCTCGCGGTGGGGTACAGATATCACGTCCCGTTGGATAATTGGGCTGCTTTTAGTGTTACTAAAATATTTTATTAAATAAGACGAACTTTTCAAAGAGACAAGCTCTTCAGTCAATGAAAGAAGACACACTCGCGCGGTTGATAAAGTCGCGTATACGTGCATGTGTGTCATAACTTATACTAAAACATCGCTTAAGCACTGGTGTAACACATTGAGTTAGAGGTACTTCTTTGGAATACGCAATAAATTCCACCTTATTGTAACCGAAATCTTTTTTACGTCGAAACTGAATGAATTTAGTGGAACGCTAACTCAAGCTAGCTACATGCGTATCTAAAGAACTCAACGTTGCTTAGAACAACGAATTTAATCTTTCATAATCTCTGAATACTAACCTAAAAAGTTAATACTTCATTTATCCATGACATATTTCCAAAAGTCTCACAACTTAGCTTCACAGAACACTATCGTAAAGTAAACGACAATCGCCATTATTGGAAGTGACAAAGTTTTCTACACAATAGGCATTATGCGGGTACATCGGCCTTCGGGTAAAAAGTGCCCTTATAGAGCAAACAATAGTAGGGTCTTTGTGACCCTTTCTATTAAAATTCTTTGTTTTCTTGTAAGGTTACGTCTGAATGAACTATTTATTTCGCTGTCCTGAAATGCGATTTATTTTTGTAGACTGCGGTCTGCACGACTTTCCCGCGATGGATTCGTTTCAATCTGAACTTTAATGGAATGGAACAATTTGCCAGCAGCGGGATCTTTCAGTACAGATGGTTTTCTGTGACTATTTCAACTGCATGGGTCTTTGACCGATTGCTGTGGCCCTTGAAACTATCGCTTATTTCCCTTTATTACTAAGTATTACAGAACGTCACTCAAAACTCAAGCTGTACTTAAGTCTCGTTGCAAGCCATTTGATTGGTTGAAACTAGTTTTAAGTAATGTTTAAATGTTTAAGCAGAGATCAATGCTTGAGTTTACTTCTGGAATATGGACCTAAGTATAGTAAGTAAGTAAGCAAGTGTAGTAAGTAAGTATATAGTCGTGGTGGCCTAGTGGTTAAAACACCAGCCTCTCAAGTATGAGTGTGCGGGTTCGATTCCAGGTCAGGCAAGTACCTACCAATGTAACTTTTCTAAGTTATATGTACTTTCTAAGTATATCTTGGACACCAATGTCTGATTAAAAAGGTGAAACCTGGACTTTAAGTCTGAAATCGCCAACCCGCATTGAGCAAGCGTGGTGATTACGCCCAATCCTTCTCTGTATGAGAGGAGACCTGTGCCCAGCAGTGGGACGATAAAAAGGATGCTGATGATGATGATGACAAAGTATGCATCGAGTTTCCTTTCATAAATCTATCTATAATTATAAATTTATAGTTAAGCAAGTAGTTTTGAACGTGCGGCTTAAATTGGAACTAACGCCGTCGAGGTTTTTCAATATATTTTACAAAACAATTGTACAGACGACAGCACATCAAGCTACTACAATCTGTCAGATTTCTTTATTACCTTTTCAACTTTATCTACATAGCAATAAGGCTCAATGCGAATTTATGACACTTTTGGGTAGGTTGATCTGCTATCCTCCGTTAATCCTTTTACATATTCCCCCTTATTCATAAACGCTGCTTAAAGTTAACTAGTGATTAGTGATTTTTTAGACATACATTTTAGAAGCTTGCACGTTACTTATCTTTAATTATAATCGATTATGAATAAATCCCTTAAACACTGTGGTATTTATCCATAAAGGATGATTTAAGTTAAGTGACGTTAAAAGGTCTAAAATGTATGGTAAAAGATTCACTAATCACTAGTTAACTTTAAGCAGTTTTCATGAATAAGGGGGAATATCTAGTAGTTAGGTTCGGTGTATCACAGGGTAGTGTGTTAGGGCCTCTCCTATTTTTTTTTTACTGTATATTAACGTTTTGCTACGCCAAACACATCATCCTTTGGTTTTATTTGCCGATGACTATACAGCACTCGTGAAATGTACTGACATGACTCATTATGTACAAGAGATCAACAAAAAAGTACTATAAATACGAAAGTTTATGAGGATGTTGTTCAATCTGTCACATTTCTTTATTACCTTTTCAACTTTATCTACATAGCATTAAGGCTCAAAATTGATTGGGAATTTTTGAGTTTTGGGTAGGTTGGCATGCTAGTCCTCCGTACATTAATAACGTATTAATAACGTCAACCGAACGCCATAAAATCCTTGCAGCAGTATACATATGCATGTATGTATATTAAACAAAATGGTGCTTACCTGTCGAACGAGACGGTGACCCTGTATAGCCGTTCCGGATCCGAACATGGCGGCACCGCAGCAGGAGCGCGCACCACGCCACTCAAATGGAAACCTGCAAACAACATAATAGAATACTTAGTAAATGGAAAATGGATGACTTAAACTAATTAATGTACAGTTGAGCCATTCAACTACGGACTATTAACTACACCACTGCGATCCGGACGAAGCGTTTCGCTTCCTCTTTTATACCGTACATCGAGGGACTGGAAAAATTTGCCAGTGGCGGTGTTTCCGTCGGACTACAATTTGAGTGTCTTCAAGGCTAGAGTGGCTCTTATAAACTAGCGTGCTTTAACATCGACGACTGCTTCACTGCTTACCATCAGGCGAGATTGCGGTCAAGCGCTAGTTTATAATTTTAATAAAAAAAAAATAAACATACAGGATTATTAATTTTGAGGGAACGTATAGATGTTTCATCAAAATTAATAATCCTACATGTTATGGTATCGTTCCAAAAATATTCCATACTAAGTCCCTCCATCTTCAACATGGTAAACACGTTAGAAAGTACATATATTCGCATCAACTTTAACGACTCCAAAACTGTTTAATATTTTGTAAATAGCCCATTTAAGCTGCAAAAGTTTACAAAATAACTGACTGCCATTAATATTTTAACGGCTTTGCTGTTAAATTTGAACGTAACGAACTTAAGTGTTCATATCCTGTGGATATTTTTGAATAAACCTCTCTAGGTGATAAACACGGTATTTAATTTGGTGGTGACCCAATTAAATGATGTTATAGTTAGTGAATGAAACTCTTGCGCAAATCGCTACGGCGTTTCAGAGGCAAGACGACAGTGTTCTGTCAATATTGAATTCGGAAGTAGATTACATGTCAAATTGAAACATAAATTGAGATTTTTAGTTTAATGTTCGAATTCGGCATAAATCAGCCTATGATGCTCCCTCTGCCGGAATACAGGACTCTTCTCTTGGCAATGATGAGTCAATTAGTGGTCAATAGATGTCACAGATTTTCAAAGATTTGGTTCTAGAACTTGCCGGAGTCCTCAGGATGTTATCCTTTATTGTTTTTAATAATCTTAATATCCTACTACATAATATCCAGTAAATATTTAGTTATGTTCGGTGTATCACAGGGTAGTGTGTTAGGGCCGTTCCTATTTTTACTGTATATTAACGATTTGTTACGCCAAATAAATGCAGCATCATTTGGTTTTATTTCCCGACAACTGAACAGAAATCGTGAAATGTACTGACATGACTCATTATGTACAAGAGATCAATAAAAAAAAGTATTATAAATGCGAAAGTTTGTGAGGATGTTGTACAGACATCCAGATTTCCTCATTAGATTTTCAACTTTATCACAAAAGCATTAAGACTCAAGGTTGATTGGGAATATCTCACAGTTTGGGGTATGATGGGTATGATCAATGGGTGGATGTTTGTTACTCTTTCATACAAAAATCATTAAAAGAATTTGGATGTTTGGCACGCAGATAGTTTATAAACCAGGAATACTTTTAATCCCAATATTCCTACACGATCGACAATTTGGCGAGTGAAATCGCTGGGCACAGTTACCGGTAATATAAACGTGAAAGTTTCGATATTTGTTTAAGGTCGCGGGAAACCGCTGCATGCGGGAGGCGCAGTACCGGTTGTCGTGCCTGTGTCCTGTGCCTGTGTCTTTCGGCTAAAATGATGATGACGATGACTGGATGAAACTGGCATACAAATAGATTACAACCGGGAATAACATATATGATAGTTTTTTACCCGTATATTATGGGTTATCACCCACAATATACCCGTGGGGCTCAGCTAGCTATTTATATGTCAGACAACAAGATCCGTTTCAGAGTAGTAGTGGTAATTTACACAACGTTTAGAGACTTAGTCTTCTCGGTGGTAGGCCATATTAACATCGGCTGCCGGCAGACAAAGACTTGCCCCAAAGCGATTCGTCGTTAAGCAATATTTAACATGTTTACTACCATTGTACCTTGTATACTATTTATTTTCTGCTTTAAGACTACGCAATCATATTGTAAAATATTTTTGAAAAAAAATACCGATTTTACCGGTTTACCCGTAAAAATATTTCGATTACCGATTTTTTTACCGGTACACACAAAATTACGGTAATTGCATGCCCTAGTGTCTAATGAAATCAGTTTCTAGTCGACCGATTTAATATCTGTATACTAATATATAAGGCTGAAGAGTTTGTTTGTTTGAACGCGCTAATCTCAGGAACTACTGGTCCGATTTGAAAAATTCTTTTTGATAGCCCATAAATCCAGGAAGACTTTAGGCTATATAACATCACGCTGCGACTAATAGGAGCGGAGCATATTAATTTTTTTTATCGAAACCTACGCTACGCGGGTGAAACCGCGACGCGCAGCTAGTTACTCATAAAAGAAAATTAAGAGTTTGATCTGTACGATATTTTAAATAGCACGTACAGTCGTACACATTATTATAATAATACTCTGATTTCAAAACTAATTTAAGAGTTCTCACGAACACGGAAGAAAGACTCCAAATTCAAGTGCATTCGATCACAATATAGTGGTACCCTAGTTATTGGAGTGAATAGATTCGGTAGGAAATTGTTCGAGTCGAGTAATCACAGCGTCGAGTTCTAAAGCAAATCGATTACGATTCGTCAGGCGTTGAAATTCGAACTCCCTTGCTTTGTGCAACTTTTTTTCTCGGTTCTACGTTTTTGAACCAAATATCCAACCAGTTTTATTTTGTACAAAAAGGCGTCCTATTTCTGTTATAGTGATGAAGTCGATAAAGAGTTTACTTATTTATTTTATTGTTTTTGGAAAATTTTACAGCTAAGACACTATAAGTAGGGTGAGGTGTCCAACAGTGAACCATGAAAAAGTTGCACATTCATAGCTCAGCTGTTTCTAAAGATAATGAAGATTTTTTTTACTAGACGACTTCCCATATCATCTGGCTATAATTTTGCATATTCATTTTAGAACCAAACGCGACAAGATAGTATATATTTAAGTTTTTTTAAAAGATGGCAAATGGCTCACTGAGTCCACCACGTGGGACACTCTGAACCGGGGCCATGTCAACAGTGAACCACTATGTTCTCAGTGAAGCTTCCTATTTATTTTACAGTAAATTATGACTATTTATGCTACAAAACTAAGGTAAAGCAATAAAACGCCCTGTAAATGTTACTAAGTAATCAACTTTATTAATTAAATGTTTTTGACAATGTTTTTTATTTTTAAATATGAAACGTCCATATTTTACTAGCAACATGGCTTGCAACATGTGTTCTTTTGTGTGGCCTCCAATTTTCCTAGGTGCTGATTTGATTCGCCCTATGCTGAAACAACAACAATTTTATTACTATGTTCGCGGTTCACTGTGTACTACACCCACCCTTCAATGTTCAAGGTGATGTTAAAAACAAATGAAAAGAGTTACTGTAGTGATTTTAGTTGCATAGGATAGCCAAATAAACGCTTTATTAGTTATAATAAACGTCACATAATAAAAGTACACATAACATAAGTAATACGAAAGGGTAATACTTACGTTTTATTGCGTTTTATCGCCGAAAATCGTATTTCGATCCGCCACTCGGACGTCTTTGACACTAGCTAGTTCCCGACATACCAGCAGGCGGCGCAGTAAAAACTGAGTATATTCGTGTCCAAGCACGGTTTGAAAACGAAGCATTTACAAAGTAAAAATGATGGCTCAATGTGTACCACTGGTTCACTGTTGGACATCTCACCATACTTTCTAAGTCTATGACATGGTAAATTACCATGTCATAGACTGGCCAGTGATGACTTACGGTACTGAAACGTGGTCGCTCACAATGGGCCTCATACGAAGGCTCAGAGTCACACAAAGGGCAATGCAAAGAGCTATGCTCGGAGTTTCTCTGCGTGATCGAATCAGAAATGAGGAGATCCGCAGAAGAACCAAAGTCACCAACATAGCTCTGCGAGTCGCTAAACTTAAGTGGCAGTGGGCAGGGCACATTGCTCATAGAACCGATGGTCGATGGGGCAGTAAGGTTCTGGAGTGGCGGCCACGTACTGGAAGACGCAGCGTAGGGAGGCCCCCAACATGGTGGACCGATGACCTGATGAAGGTCGCGGGAAGCCGTTGGATGTGGGCAGCACAAGACCGGACAGCGTGGAAAGCCTTGGGGGAGGCCTTTGTCCAGCAGTGGACATCCATAGGCTGAAGAAGAAGAAGAAGAAGATATGATGAAAGTACTTAATACGACTTTGTGGTATTTGCAAAGAAGATATTCTTGGTAAATATTTTACATTCCTATCACACTCTAACCAGTGACATAACTCGAATTCGCTTTTAAAAATCTAAACAACTCATTCAACTGGTTTTTAAGCTAAATATCGCAACAATATGCATAACCAATGCGAACACAACACTAATTTACATACGAGTCAATTTATTTATATTAAAAAAGTGTAATAGAAAACGATTTGCGTCGAACGTACCAAGCCAATTATTGATTATCACCATCGGGAACGAATCGAGTTTTTTTTTAACACTACCAATTACTCAAGTATTCGGTGCGATAAATAGCAACGCAACGGATCAATGCGAAATCGATCAACACAAAATGGCGGTATTGTTGTTCAAGAATAAAAAGTACTATTTGAAAGCGTTTGAACGACGAACAATAGGGAAACCACAAAATTATTTCGACGCACTACGGTTGAATTTTTGCTGTTTTTCGGATGGTTTGTTTTTAAGGAGATAGGGACTCTTTATGGAAAGAGTAAGGCTTTTGTTGGGCGTAGAATTTGAAAAAGTTGTTAGCACAGCTGCGTTGGCGGTTTTAACGCGCGGTAATTTCTCGAAAATAAAAAGAATTTCATTGCATCGCATCGTATCATTCAGCATTAATTCTGACCAGAGCTGAGTTACGACTTACCTGTACCAGAGTCTGTTTGTAATGTCAAAATACCAGTTAATACAGCATATTGAGTAATAATAACAAACAAAAAAGCAAATATTTAATGAAAATTTTGTCGGTCTGGCTGTTTCTTCCAGCTAATCTTCGAAACGACTGAATCGATTTTGACGAGACCGTCACAAGCAGATAGCGGACGTTATAAGGAGGAAGAGGGCTTTCATTTTAAAAAGAATTACGTATCCAAAAACGAATATACGTCAAAACCAATATGTTCTCGTGAACGCAATCTAGTTTGTGCAAAGCTGGTTTTTAATAGTAGTCACGACTTATGGACTGTACCAATCCTATAGCTATTGGTATAAGTAACTTCACTTCAGGTTTCCTGTCAGATTTTCTGATTAGATTTTCAACTTTATCTCTAAAGTACTAAGGCTCAATGTTGATTGGGAATATTTAACAGTTTTGGGTACCCAGCCTTGACTGCTGTCGTCCGTACATACATTATGTTAATAATGCGTATTGTCATACACATTCAATTGTTTTGAGTGAAACGCCAAGTGGCTTGGGTGATAAGCAGTTAGTGGTGATAGCGGGCCGAGGAAGAGCAGGACACATCGGAAACAGGACTCATTTGCAGCACCCTGATTGCAACACACAATTACTATCAGTATGAATTATTCAGAAGCATATTGCATTTGCTTTTGCTCTATACGTATGTTTAATATATATATGTGTCTTTTCAACAATGTAAATACTGCAATGAATATTGTTGAACTGTGAAAATGAAAGGTATTGCTGTTGTAAGTAAGTAAAAGTAAACAAATTAACTAGCGGCCGCCAGCGACTTCGTTTTAGCGGAGTTAGTTATGCTCCGCTCCTATTGGTCGCAGCGTGACGTTATTTAGCTTAATGCCTTCCTGGATTAATGGGCTATCCAACGCAAAAAGAATTTTTCAAATCGGACCAGAAGTTTCTGAAATTAGCGCGTTCAAACAAACAAATAAACAACAAACTCTTCAGCTTTTTATGTATAATAGACCACTCTAGAATATACACAATAAAAAAAATAATAATCAAACTTCAGTAATCTTGAACTAATAAGCATAAAATGTATTATAATTTTACATCTCAAGTACAGTCCTTGACAAAACGGTTTGGGAACATTTTATTTTTTTACATAAAACAGGCTATTTTAAACATAAAAAGCCTGGCTAGTGCACCTGGCATGCGAATTAAACTTGAATCAGTATCCTATATTCGCAAACCTAAACTTATATCTTGACGAAGTGACGCCATCTATTCCGTTACATCAGTGCAAAGCTACATACATCTTAATTCTGATCAGGAAATCAATAGAGCCCTGTTGACCTCAGTACAAACCAGACGAACTGGCCTGCTGAATGGCCCTGTGGTTAAACTATCATACAAGTCATACAACTTTTTTATTTAACACTAGCTTAAGTCCGTGGCTTAGTTCACGTCGAAGTCGTAAGATGCATGATATACTAGAATAACATTTGTCTAAAACTCTTCGCATCGAATTGTATTTGATATTCAAATACATTTTTTTAGCTTTTTTATTAGTATGTTAGTGTTCTCATTCCCTTTTCCTAGACCTTTAACACTAGTTATGGGCCGTTAGTAGCCCTAAAGTCTGACGTCCGACGAGGATTATCATGTCGTCCAGTAACTGGATTGTGAAGGTGAGATATGCAGTCACTCCACGGAAAGTTCAAGGTAAAGGTATTCTGCTGCTACTGGTTAGACTGAAAACCGCGCCGACTTCAACATAGTTGGAAAAAAGCTAGGCAAGTGGAGATAATGTGTTAACAAAGTCTACCTACAAGCAGGTCTATAACTGCACCCTAACTGCGTAATACACTATTACTATTAATTGTAATCATATTGATGCACATTGCTAATACATTGCTCCATATATTCTAAAATTGTGTCCGCTCAACAACGTAAGTAATGGAATGAATGTTGTTGTACTGTCAAAATGAAACCCATTGCTGTTGATAGTTTGTTACGCTATTACCCTGCTGGTTAATACATAATATCATCAGTTATTAACATCTTATACCACGGTCGACCAAAATTGAAGGCTTTTGTAGGCATGATGCAATGAATGAATTAAAAAAAAATACCAAACAAAAAGCATAAAAACGGTATTTATCATAGTTTGAAGTCTTTTTCTATGTCAAGCATCGTGAGTAGCTTATTATATCTACTATGGAATTAATATCGACATAAAAAGCGGAATCAGCATGGAAATATTCAAGTTTATTGATATGCCTCTTGGCTAGAATATAAATAATATACACACCTACAGTTTTTGAATGTTATTTTAAGCTATAGAGGTTATGTGAAACTATAAAAGTTGAGAGTATGGAATGGACCTTCGTTTTTGTATATTTTTGAATGCAACAATATTTTATTGAACGTACCGCTTAGTTTCGAGAGTTTAAATTCCAACAGTGTGTTTTTTGAAGCTCTAGGAACGGCTCTGTTGGGTTTTTTGAATACTCGGCTCAATACAGAATTGACAAAAAAACAACAATTCGGGCAAGTGACCAACACAATTGAAACCTCTTTTGCAATCTTAAGGGAGAAGCTTCAAGGTGGCCTCAGAATTAAAATTTTATTTAATTTTTTGCAACATGCAGGTCAGTGTCAGGTCGTATGATTCGCGAGTTGATGATTTCCGCGTGACCACGTATCGCAAGCGTATTGTGGGAAGTCTCGCGGATAGATGGACGGACTGACTAAAGAAAGTTGGCTGAAATAGGCACTTCTCCAGCAGTGGACTTTTAAATAAGTTGAATTAATCGATTGAATTATTAAAAACATTCGATGCAGTAGTTGAGAGCAGCGGTGGCCTAGTGGTATCGGCCGAGGCCGTATCCAACCTCATCAGGAGCTTCACTTTGTGTAAATTATTTCATCACCACTGCTCTCAAACCGGTGAAGGAAAACATGGTGAGGAAACCGGCTTGTCCTTCCACGTGGCATCTACCAACCCACACTGGCCCAGCGTGGTAGATTACGGCCCTCACCGAGAAGGAGGCCTGTGTCCCAACAATGGGAACATCATAGGCTGATTATGCTGCTAATCGTAATGAATGATTATTTCATGAAATATCACCAAAATAATTCCATATTTTGGTACATGGTACAACTTACAAAGGTAAGAATATTGAAATTTCTCGAGCTAGCCTAGCGCATCCTCAACCGAGATGACGTAGAAGGCTGAGGAACGGCTGAATTTCCGTTATCATCAGCAGATCAGCATGGCTGGTAATAACAAAATTACGTGCAATTACAGCTGATTTTGCCGAGCTAAACAATGGCGGACGCCTTGACCCCGCTATTGACCTAGATACATTTATCCAGGTCAAATTACAGCTGTACACTCGAATACGAAGGCGTTACGCACGACAATCGAGTAAACGGAATTAGTTATTAATCTATCTAACTATCAGTAGCAATGGGTATCAATATAACGTTTTAATTACATTCATTGCGTTATTTACGTCATTCATTAGACACATTTTTCGAACATATAAAGCAATGGATTAGCAACATCAATCAAAAAGATTGAGATTGATCGTGTGACGCTATTAGGGTGTTGGTTGGATTGAATTTGTATGTATACGCAGAAAAATGAAAATACTAAAAAAAGAAAAATGTAGATTGTGAATTTATATTTTAAATTTATACGTAAGTTAAAGCCATTGTAACAACCTCGGTGATAGGTCTTAACATCGGATGCCGGCAGAAGTTACCACCTATCAGACTGGCGCCAAGTGATTCGTTGTGTTCCGTCATGATGTCTGGTGAAACCGTACGGAGGGCGGGTCTGAGCAGTTGTGTTGCCATGTGTGCCAGGTACGATGCGTCAAATGTAGTTGTGTCGGGAGTTTGCTCGTGGAGGCTCCAGATCAATCTCCCTCTGGCGCAGCATCGTTGATAATGTTTTTGGGTTTAACATTGCATCACCTCGCTCAACTGCCGTCTTCCTTCCTATTCACTAAGTACTATATTTAATGTAATGAATTAATGATAATCACCGTAACAATATTATGAATACAAAAAAAAAATTGATAATGTATAGATGGATATTTGTCACTCTTTCACGCAAAAACTACTGAACGTATGTGGATGAAATTTGGCACACAGGTGGTTTATAACCAGGAATAACACATAGTATACTTTTTATTCCGATATTCACAAGGGATCGAAATTTACGCGGGTGAACCGTAGGGCGCAGCTAGTAAATTCATAATTGAACTTCCTCCAAAAATGTCGGTATTCCTGAGTCATAAGCATGACCATTGTGTCTGTAACGTAATTTTAAATCCCAAATGAAGGTTAACGGCGTTTAAATAATAAAGCAGTAGACCATTTAAACTGGTTAAATTTATTTTGAGAAAACCTGTAAATATTTCTGAAAGCTGCATTATTCTTAAACATTGTTTCCAGTTTCCACATTCGAATGTGAATGTTATTGACCACCCCGCTGAACAGTAGGAACAACACTGTATATGTAGGTATGTGTATTTAATGAATTTCTTAATGTTCCAACTTATTTTGAGGATGTCCGATGTTTTAGAAAGTTGTTAGGTTTAGAATTACAAATAACGACGGCTTTCACGATTTCATATTCGGCATAACGACTTCATATTTCGGCATGTTTATAGTTATATCTCGAGACCCCACAAACAGGTTGGGGAAAAAACAAAAACCTTAATGTTTCGTTATTTTTATGTACCTTGGATTATGATTATGGCTTAAGAAATTGATGTAAAAAGTTAGGTCTTAAGAGAAAAAAACATGTTTTAGTTAATAACTACGAAGTAACTTGGAATATTATATAGAAAAGGACGGTTATTGCCGGAATTCAGTGCGTCATAAAGTGGCTGGAACTGGTAATTTTTGGGTAAATGCTATAAATTTTCGAGTAATAACAGTACGCGTCGGCCCGCGCGCTATTCGTTTTTATTTACGACTGTACTTGTTTCACATTCAGCCGGTTATAACTTTTGTGCGCGACTGTATTGTGATTTTTATTTTAATTTTTTATAACGCTATCTGTATTCCGTTGGTTTTTATACTTTTTATTGTTCTTTGTTGTGGAAATTGGAAGCTTTTGGCTTTTGTAAAAAGCTGCTTCCCGTGCTTGTTTTAATTCAGTTTAAATACAAAAGATAGGTACCTATCCCGCCGCATTACTATAGAATTTAAACGAGTTCATTACTACATTACGTAAATAAGTAAGCAGAAATAGAACGGTATTTTAATAATCTTCTAAACGGTCTATTTCTGTTTGTTTATCAATAAATATGTATTACGTGTAGGTAGGTATATAAATACAGAAAGTATAGTTACCAGATGGCCCACTTTTGTAAGGGCGCGTCAATGTGTGCGTAGCCAAGAGCTATTGAACGAGACTGGTTTGTTTACATTAATCACAAGCGCTCGCCTAGTGTGCGGCGACATGACTGTGTGAGTCATGTCTTTACGTCACTTTGTTTACGTCGATGTAAGTGTGCGTCCGTAGAGCAGCGAGTTTCATAATGTGCGTGGACACGTCACGCCGCTACACGCGCGTGTGTGGGTGTGTTCGCGTGCCGCGGGTGACGTCACGACGTTTCGTCACGCGTGCCGTTGTGTGGGCGCATGTTCGTATACGTTGCGTTGGTGTGCGCGCGGGCGTGTCAACCGCCAAGTCAATGTTACATTTTTGTGACCTTAACCGTCAAATATGTTGAGAATCTTTGTCTTTTTTAAAATATCATGTGCCTAGCCTCTTTATAACTATGTTGGGATCGGCTTTGTCTAACCGGCTGCACCAGAAAACCAGTATTAAATGACCTCTACAACCCAGTTCCTGCGTAATACGATACTTCTTGGTAGAACTGGTAGAGACTTTCATGTCAACAGCTTATCGCGTTTTCCGAGACACAGGAGGGCTTTTGGTGTGTAAATATGGTTACCCATCCACGAACAAACCGCGGCAAGTGTATCTTAACCTGGTCGATTGACTACTTTTTATCCCCCATTTGTAAATTGAATAATTTAAATGTAGGTGTTTTGTTGATGTCAGTTTTCTTGGCTCAAAAATAAACGTTGGTAGTGATTGTGTGATTTTTACGTTTTTTATACGATTTACGTAAAGTAACTACCTACTTGTCTAGATTACTTGAGTTAGTACGCACGGCTGCGGCTACGAATCCAGCTATACAAAGCCTGTATAATATCAATATGCTGATTTCTAAAAATCTATACAATGCTAGATCAGTTAAAACTGGAAATGTGTAGCTTATTGTGTCGTCTTGTGTACACAAATGGCGCCGGTTTCCAGTGTTAGCTGACCTCGCATTGGTTTTTCGTATAATCAGAATTTAGTTTCAACTGGTTATGTATAGGTTGTATGTTGCCGTGTGTACTTATCTGTTTCGTTTTCCTTCCGTGAAAATACTCCACAAAAGTGGCTAAATAAAGTGCTACACAACACGCTTTGAATTTTTATTAGGGATGTATCCAAGGTATGAAAATCAAAAAAATAATTAGTCCGTCTTACAGATAATAAAAATAATTAAGACCCGTATTTTTTATTTTGTCTTAATTACCAAATATTACTGAGATATAGCGTATTAAAGTTACAGAGTGGGGGCTAATTACCTCACGCCGTTCTATATTTTGCACCACGGCGACATTTCAAATGCGACATTTCAAATCAATATATCTTCTTAAGTATTTGATTAAAAGAAAAAATAAAAAATACGTGTTCAATATTTTTTATAAAGCTATCTGACGGACATTAAATTATTTTTTAGGATACAAGCCAATTGTTCAAAATATTGTGTGTGCTACGCTATAAGGATGCTTGGGCCCTAGTCTGCTATTATAATAGTGTTAAAACGGTCAATCAGTGATGTCATAATGATTGATTTTGACAAGTTTCGTAATCACAAAATGGTGTCATTATGACTTTCCAGTGGGCGATTTCTGACACTCCACATTAATAAATGTCCAAATCGAGTATTAGTTTCTATAAAATGATTTCTACTAACGGGTTTTATAATGATGGCATTACGACAATGTCATTCTATCACCATTCCATTACGAAGCGACTGAGATAATTGATCGATCATTATGAATTTAGAGGAATACGAACTTTTAAGTACAATGACATTGAAATAACAATGGAATTGTGATGGAATGACAAATTTATAAAAAGAGCATATGCATACCATACTAGTTCTAACTTCACAACACCGTTCATTCAAAATGTTGGCAACACACGAATACGGGAAAATATAATCGTACAATGTGCTGACTGTACAGACGACAGTACATACATCAAGCTACTACAATCTGTCAGATTTCTTTATTAGATTTTCAACTTTATTTTTAAAGTATTAAGGCTCAAGTTTGAATAGGAATATTTAATAGTTTTAGGTAGCTTAACCTATAATCATCGGTACAAGTGTACAGTCACCATAAAAACTACAGAGCAATCCTCGCACTTTGTAAAAGAAAATACTAGCTGTAATTTTGACAGTCAGAGACTTAGATTAGAGAATGTAAAGATTTTAAAAAATATGTACCTACGAGAATTACCCCTCTAATATTTTTAAAGTCTTTAAAAACAACAGGCGCCTATCAACCTACCGCGGACCGCCCCGCATTACACTGTAAACAACCTCTATTATTATTTATACATTCATCTATACATTATTCCATCAGGAAGTAAAGTGCTATTATATCTGCATAACCCTTTAAAATCAAAACCATGACGAGTGTTTTACTAAAACCGCATTTACATTCAAACATGGCCGCCACGCTCACGCGCAGTTCTAAGTGAACTGTCATAAATTAATTTGTATGTATGGCACAAACGGGCAAACCTACTCATAATTAATGTTGCCATCACGAAATAAGAATTTATCACAATATTATTCAAGTCTTATTGACTTTGATTACTGCCATTTGTTTAAATACATTATCTAAAAAGTTGTGTGTATTTTTAGGTTATATTGTAAAAGTGAAGCGATGGTATTTTTTTAAACATTACGAACTAGTGCTTGGTAAGCATCTGATGAAATCGTTGATGGTAAAGCGCGCTAGTTTATTTAGAGCCTATTCAGCCTATTCACTCTAGCCTTTAAGGTCGCTGCCTCAAATTTTGCGGGTAGCGGGCCGGTGGGCGGCAGCGGCGCGGGAGCCGGGCGGACATCGAAGACCCGATAGCCGCGTAGTGTTGTGTTCATGATTGTGTCGACGAGATATTTGTTTTTATTCGCGAAAGAAATGTCTGAACAATGGCGGCAACATCTTTTTGATTCAAATTTATTCCTAACGCTTGATCACCGCTCGCTGCCCGCAAGATTCGAGCGCGAGAAGTACACTGCTCGCTGCCCGCCACCGCCCGCTGCCGCGCCGTTGTTTTCGAGAACCGGTCCTTTTGATTTTACGCAAAAGATCCTGCCGCTCACTCGCCGCCGCCGCGGCCGCCCCGCTGCCCGCAAAATTCGAGGCAGAGGCCTAAGACACTTAAATTGTAATCAGACGGAAAGCGCATTTGGCAAACCGCAGAGGCAAATTATTGTTCCAGTCCTAAAATGTACGTGGTATAAAAGACGAGGCGAAATTCTTCGTCCGGATCGAGTGGTATCAACAACGTAAAAGCTTTAACAGACGTTCGAATATGGTGCGCTCCGCACCGCGACTTTGGTCTGCTCCGAACAATATTCGATGGTATGTACAGCGGTCCGCCGGACATTATTATTATTATGACGGTGCGCTCGGTTCGATGATTCTCCCACAGGATATTGTACGGTCCGCACCAAATTCGCTCGTGTGGACGGGCCACCGCATCGTTCAGAGCGTCAGTCGGTTTTAGTTATATATGGTTTCACAAGTTCAAGCAATTCAGTAAATGAATCAGAACTCATTCGGAGATATATACAAAAATCGACATCATCAAGGTCTCTCACAAGTCGGATATGACTGTATGACTCTCGGTTTTTTAAATAGAATTTTGCCCATTCTTTTCTTTTTTTCCTCTGCTTTTCGATAGGTATAATAGCTACGACTGTTGCCACAACTAACGCGATTTTAGTTTGTTTGGATAAAGTCGGAGGCATGTCGACGTGATCACCGTACTGTAGCACGAAAAGCACTGGACCGTGTTTGTACGGGTGCGATGGTGTGGCGTGTAGAGCGCACCGCACCGGTCCGACGGTTCGACGCACCGTATTCGAACGTCTGTTAAAGCTTTAAGGATGGATACTCGCCGTACGACGGGTCGTCCGATGATGACAAATACAAGTACACCGAATGTGGAGCAGTAGTGAGCACATAGATTTAGGATTTCATTGCTACGAGTGAGCATTCTAATTGCCTAAAAAAAATTTAATCACTACCAGACTGGATTTTAAAGGAAATTACTAAACTTTTGCAGAGTTCTCGTACGTTTGAGAAATTCGCCTTCTCAACAAGATAAATCACATAATGGATATAGTTTAATTGTCAAAATTAAAGGTAAGCTAGTTAAGCATTGACCCCGGTATAATGATAAATACAAGATAAATCACATAATGGATATAGTTTAATTGTCAAAATTAAAGGTAAGCTAGTTAAGCATTGACCCCGGTATAATGATAAATACAAGATAAATCACATAATGGATATAGTTTAATTGTCAAAATTAAAGTAGTTAAGCATTGACCCCGGTATAATGCCCCTTTGTAATCGCACGCCATACTCGGCCTTCATTAGACTCATCCGGCTGGATGAAAGTTACTAACGTCACTAATTAGGACTAAGATCGTCACTCCATCTACCAAGAATCCAAAAAAAAACTCGAAGTACAAAAAATTCCTGTTTTTTTTTTTTTATTATAAACGGCAATGTCTTTTCTTAATTACTTTAATTTATCCAGGATTTCCAACTTAAAATTCAGGCCAGTTAAAAACATGTAATGTATATTATTTATAGTCTGTGAAACTATTTATATCTGTATTGTTTGTTGATAAATTTACGTTAATAAATTATTAAACGAGTTCCAATATAATTTAGTGATACATCAAGGTAGGTGCGTGACTTGATGAGTGATGCTAACGTAAAGCTTCCGCAAACGAGTGTTCATGACGCGATTCTTGTAAGTACTTGAATAATTTCCTTGAAGTTTTCATAGACATTGGAGCCGAGTGTTCACAAACTAATTTTAAGTTCAGTATATATTTTTCTTTCTACTTTATTAAGAAAACGATAGACGATGACATATTAGTTTACTTCTGTCGATTTAATATACTCCATAGGCAGACACCTGCGACAAACAGTCAAACTATGTAGGTCCAACTTCGAGAAAGGGGTGTCTCGTCGAATCCAGCTCGGCTGGGCAGCGTTCAGGAAGCTACGCTACATCTTCTCGTCCAAGATACCACTGTAAGCTACAGCTCAGAAATGATAAAGGGTTCTCAATAAAACTGAATACGTTACTGATACAAAAACACATTTATTGTCCTTTCCGCATTTCTCTAATAACAGTATTACATAAAATACTTACTTGCCAAAACTTAACCTCCAATCCAAAAATAACAGTAAGTTAATAATGCATGTTTGCCGGTCCGCGTCTGGAGCAAGAAGCGCGGGCTGTCAGTTCTCTTCCACAGATAATGACAGGCAATATCATCTAGAACGAATGCTTTGTTTTAGGGTTACCAGATGCAAGCTAACACCACAGTATCTCGAGACTAAAGTCTTTGACCAGTGTGTGTTGCCAATGATGACTTAAGGAACTGAAACGTGGTCGCTCACAATAGGCCTCATACGAAGGCTCAGAGTCAGACAAAGGGCGATAGAAAGAGTTATTATGCTCGGAGTTTCTCTGCGCGACGAATCAGAAATCAGGAGATCAGAAGAAGAACCAAAGTCACCGACATAGCTCTTCGAGTCGCTAAAATTAAACTGGCAGTGGGGCGCGACACATTGCTAGTAGAACCAATGGCCGAGGGGGCAGTAAGGTTCTGGAGTGGCGGCCACGTACCGGAACACGCAGCGTAGGGAGGCCCCCAACAAGGTGGACCGATGACCTGGTGAAGGCCGATGGATGTGGGCAGCACAAGACCGGTCATCGTGGAAAGTCTTGGGAGAGGCCTTTGTCCTCTATAGGCTGAAGAAGAAAAAGAAGAAGATAGACAGTTTAAACGAGATTAAAAATTTTCCGCCGATTTATGTCAGGTGCGGACTAATTTGGCAGGACTAAACTAATAATTAATATTATCTTCTGTCTTTTCCTTGATGAACACACCACCGACACCATCGTTTGCTTAGTGCCATCCGTATTAATTATTATAAATGCGAAAGTAACTCTGTCTGTCTGTCTGTTACGCTTTCCCGCTTAAACCTCTCAACACACAATCTTTAGACCCTTAGAAAGGACATAGGCTATCTAAAAACCACGATATAACCGATTTTGACGCGGGCGAAGCCGCGGACGGTAAGCTAGTTAATTATAAACTTTTTCTGCTTCTTCAGCCTATAGAGGTCCACAAAGCTTTCATTGAATTGAGAGGGTTTGCCATAATCCCCACGCTTGGCAGGCGGGTTGAGGATCGCAGTAATTTGATATTCCACAGGAGAAGCGCTGCTGTCTGCTTCCCTGGTTAGAGTTTCTTAGTCGCCTGTTACGACACCCACGGAAGGATATGTTGGGTTGATACTATTCTAATCCCGGTACCACACGGTTTTTATAAACTATCAAGTAGCATATTAAACGTTATTGGGATTTAGCCAGAATACATATTTATTTATTGAGTACGTAAATAAACAGAATCAAGTCCTTGATTTTGATTTCACCCGCGTAGGTTCCGATATGTTTTTTTTTCCAAAATTGTTATGTTTTTCAGTATTGAAGGCGTGAAGCGGACATTGTGTGATTTTCTATTCACTGATGGGATTCAAATGGAGGAGAGGAGTTTGTATACATTTATCATCGTTACTAGAATTTACACATGTTATAAAGAAAGAAAGAAAGAAATCGTTTTTATTCCGCACAAACAAAACGCACTTGACAACTAAATACCATAAAAATTAAATATTACAATGATAATACAGGAAAAAAATAATAATAATAATATCACTCTTAACATGCAAAACTGCCAAACTATATACAATACAAAGTTGATTTGTTGTCTAAGCCAGAGTCATAGACCATAGACGATGGAAGTAATAAGCACTACGAACAACATAGTACTTATCACCTCCATGCCATAGGCATTAGACAGCACACATTATTTGACAATTCCATCTGCCTGTTATCAAGAATTGTTTTTTTTGGATTTTATTAAGTTGACATATTTCACATGAATTTAAGTAATTTTTTATGATTGGTTGATGGGCTATCTAACGCAAAAAGAATGTTTCAAATCGGATCAGTAGTTCCTGAGATTAGCGCGTTCAAAAAAACAAACAAACTCTTCAGCTTTATACATTAGTATAGATATGTTTGTCTGGCCTTCTCATAACTCGTTCGTAGGTCATCATCATCATCATCATCTCAGCGTTAATCCCAGTCGCATCCGAAGCCTTTTCCAGCTCTGGAGTCTGGGGTCCGCTTTACCAGTCTAACTGCTGATTTTTGGCGAAACTTCGACATTTTCCGTGAAGCGACTGCCGTCTGACCTCCACAACCCGAAGGCGATATCGTAGCATTGCAGCTAGACTAATTGTTGGACTTTTGAGGGCTCCAACAACCCGTAACGACTGCCACTAGATGTTCGTATAGCAACCGGGACCAACGGCTTAACGTGCTTTCCGAGGCACGACCAGACAGTGTAAATATTTATATTCATGCATACAAATATTTGCACTGCGCGGAGATCGAACCCGCGCCTCCTTGCGCAGCGGCCGCGTTCGCTACCGCTACGCCACGGAGGCTGTCAACACCTTCACAAAGTGACAGACTGAAAGTCCAAGTTAGAAGCAGCGGAGGAAGGTCGTGCCCTGAAGCAGGTTGAAAAACACTGCATTATAATAACACATTTCGTAGGGATTAAACATAAAACCTAAAAAACTCGGTTTGTGGTTTGTGTTATGATATGATCCTCTACTAGTCTACTAGATATTGCAGAGGCTGCTGAACATAATTTTTTATAATAATTATTACGTAATTTAAACTAATACCTATGAATATAAAATAGTACTTACTAATATTATCGTGACCTCACCCCAAGCCCTATAAGAATACCAGTGCTACGACATTTACTTTTTAAATGTCGAAGCATTATGCTGAGATACGAGCCTTTTGCCTTCTAAAAGGAATTTCTGATATTTTGGCACTTTTTCTAAAGTATTCAAGTTTAATTTAATTCAATTTTATGGTCGTCAGACGTCAGTGGTAGAGGAATCAGCAGCGCCCGGGATCAACAACTCAACATGCTTTACGAAGCACGAAGGGGTCCCAGTACGTAAAACTCGTCAACCATCCACGGCCCGACTGCGGCAAGTGTAGTTTAACCAGCACCTTATTACTATCAATTGGAATTATTTTGAAGCTTATTGCTATTCCATTGCTCACATGTTCGAAAATCTGTCTGCTCAACAACTTAAATAACGCAATGAAAGTGTGTTACGTATTTATTTTACAATCTATCGATCCGTCGAACTGTTATTTGTTTATTGGAACTACTAATATCGCGTCTCTAGTCTAATATATCCCGACAAGTACATGTCAATTGACAAGCTGATAATGTATCCAATTACAAACGTTCGGTTGCAATGACAAGGTCGAATGAGTTGATAACAGATAATTATTAATTAGCGGCTGACTGTACTTGGATAAAACGTGTTTGAAGTTGTTTCCGAGTCAATTTTAGGCACTTTTTTGGTCTCGTTCTGTCAAAATACCTCTAATTTCCACACATTTTCGAGAAGATGAGCTCGCCGTTGTACGTGGTACTGAGATTAGAATGGACCATCCCATGTGCTCCCGTGGGTGTCGTAAGAGGCGAATAAGGGAACTCTCACCAGGGAATCGGGCAGCAGCGCTTCTCCTGTGGAATAACAAAGTACTGCGATCCCCAAAGCGCCTACATGGGGATAATGGCAAACTCCCCCAGCTTGGGGGAGGCCTTTGTCCAGCAGTGGGCTTCTATAGGCTGAAGAAAAAGAGCTTGCGACTAGATCTTGAACGTTTTTATTACAATTATTGGCTTGAGACATACTAATATTGACAGAATCAGTAAGAAGTCAGAACTTTTATAAACTAGCGCTTGACCGCAATCCCGCCTGATGGTAAGCAGTGATGCGATCGTTGATGGTAAAGCGCGCTAGTTTATTAAGAGCCTATTCACTCAGAAAATCTGAGCGAATAGGAAGGAAGACGGCAGTTGAGCGAGATGATGCAATGTTAAACCTAACAACACGACCAACGATGCTGCGCCAAAGGGAGATTGATCTGAAGACCCTCCACGACCAAACTCCCAACACAACAACATTTGGCGCATCGCATCTTGCTGGAACACGACAAATCGCTTGGCGGCAAGGCTTTGTCTGGTGGGTGGTAACTTCTGCCGGTGGCCGATGTTATGGCCTACCACCTATTATAGTCAAGAATTGCAGCACAAAGATGTTTCAGCGTGTGGCCAATATCGAAACTAACGTCGCCATTTTGTTTATAAAAACAATGATTTTTTCAATTAATTTCTGATACATTTCACAAATGTTTACCCACGTCGCTCCCCCGTGACAGTCAATCAAGCCCCAGAAGATTATTAATTTTGTAATTTTAAAATTAGGTAATTTACTTACAATTACAATCCAGCTTATCCATTGATTCAAAATACATATTATGGCGATAATCATTTATTAAATACAAGTATTGTAGTTGAATGTTTGAAAAAACTCAACTTAAATAAGGCAACGAATATTGTTGAACTGTCAAAAATAAAGGCAGTAACACACTTCCAATGGAAATCCATTGGAATCTTGTCTTAAAAGGCCCTATGTCAAACATTATGACGATGCGAAAGAGAGATGGTGTTATACGTCTTGTATAGCTGCATCTCTTATTTGACGTAAGAAGTTTCAATTTCTATGAAGTCACACGTTTTTTTATTTTTTTACACAGTTTATTGTCTAACGGGAAAATATAGATTAGGATTAATGAGAATTATGTTTTTGTAGCCTTTTAGGGCTTTTCTAGGAATAGAATGGTTATATGTTGTGCTTGATGGTATGGTCCTATAGAATTTTGGCCATAGATGCACCAGAATTCAGAAATATTTCGATCTCATCTGCCGGGTAATTGCGTAACCCACTAACAGTAGCAATAAATTTCATTTTGACAGTTCAACGACATTCTTTGCGTTATTTACATTATTAAACAGACACATTTTTCGAAAATATGTAGCAATAGCAATTGTCTTCCAACAGGGACAGATGGAGAGAGATCGTGCGGCGAGCTAATTCAACTTCTCGAATTAAGTCATAGTGACCAAGAGTCAGGACCGTTCTGTCAAGAACGAAACGAAGAAGAGTAGCAATGGATTAGCAATATGCTTCAAATTGATCCCAATTTATAGCAACAGTGGGTTATATTTAGGGTGCTGATGAGACCACTGACAAACTCTTACAGCCAACTCGACTAATGACAACTGGCTTGTATCCTAAAAAACAATTTAATGCCCATCAGATAGATTTATAAACAGGAACAGGTGGTACGAAATATACCACGGCGTGACGTAATTAGCCCCCACTCCTTAACTTTAATACGCTATATCTCAGTAGTTTTTGGTAATTTCGACAAAATAAAAAATACGGGTCTTATTTTTTTTTAATTATCTATAAGACGGAGTAATTATTTTTTTGATTTTCATATCTTGGATACATCCTTACTTTCAGTACAAACGCCAGTACATCAAGCTTCAAGCTTCCCGAAGCTGTAAAAATTTTGCAATCAACTTTAAACGTAATGTTTTAGCGGTAAAGTTAAATTCTATTAATGAAATTTGACAGATGTATCAGCTTGGTGTGACTTGAGAAAGATTTTTTTTTGACTTGCATGTACCTAAAGAATAGTATTTACTTGAAAGTTCCAAGCAAAATAATAAAACAAAATTGAACCACCTACATTCCGAAATAATTTCAAGTTTCGGCGAAACGTTTGTCCAAATCAATGGTAACAACGAACGTTGAGTATTGGAGCACGTTGGATTGTAAGTAACAAGTGTTTGTAAACGCTTAAACATCTGCGACATCGGGGACCGACCCTTGGGGAGGGGTACTACCCTACAAAATAACTTTACCGACCCACGAACTAACCTCCCACGCGATTTTGGTCCTTACTCCCATGGTATTGGTTCTAGGGTTACGAAAAATACAGTTTTCTGAGTGAAGGATAAAACTGCCGGAACTTGTTGCGATGTCGCGTCGTTACAGGGTGTTATCAATGTTGGATCAGTTTGGAAAAATACGTTACATTCAAGGTTTGGTAGAATTTCACTTAACGAATTTTGTTAATGAAAGGAAGAAAAACGTCGCGTTTGAAGAAAGAAGTTGAAGAAGTAATTACGTAAAACACTATCAGTAGCAATGGGTTTCATTTTGACAGTTCAACAACATTCATTGCGTTGTATATGTTGCTGAGTAGACACATTTTCGGGCATAAGGAGCAATCATCATCATCATCAACCTTTTTATCGTCCCACTGCTGGGCACAGGTCTCCTCTCATACAGAGAAGGATTGAGCGTAATCACCACGCTTGCTCAATGCGGGTTGGCGATTTCAGACTTAAAGTCCAGGTTTCCTCAAGGTGTTTTCCTTCACCTTCAGTCATTGGTGTCCAAGATATACTTAGAAAGTACATATAACTTTAGAAAAGTTGCATTGGTACTTGCCTGACCTGGAATCGAAGCCGCGCACTCATACTTGAGAGGCTGGTGTTTTAACCACTATGCCACCACGACTTGTTCAATAGCAATAGAGCAATAGATTAGCAATGTGCTTCAAATTGATTCCTATTGATAGTAATAGTGTGTTACACAATCAGGGTGCCCGGGACTTGTAAAACAAGCATATCAAGGAATCATTAGATTGTAAATAATAGTGTTATTGTTAAATCTTTCAATCTCTATGAATTTAAGGGTAGCTGATCCATTATTTCTTATGTTGCAAATTAATATGACAATTCTTTTTTTTTAGTTATTTTTTAATAGAATTGTAGCATTAAGTTCAAAGTTGAATATGGGAGAATTTGACAGATCGGGTAGGTTAATGTACTTGGCGTCTATATTCAAACAAAGGAAAGACAACAGATGTTTGCGGTTGATAACCATACTTACTTTAATTACTTGCATATTAATTGCCTCAAAAGCCGCAATACGGGTATAATTAAGTTATAGGATTATTACAAAGTGAAAGCCACTTTCGATCTAGATGTCTACAAGATCCTTTTGAATGTCTTAGTCGCAGTTCGGAAGTTGTTTAGCAGCATAGCATAATCAACCAATAAAGTTCCCACAGCTGCAGGGTGATCGCGTAACTATCATATCAGTAGCAATGAGTTTCATTTTGAAAGTTAAGCAACACTCATTGCGTTATTTACGTGGTTGAGCAGACATATTTGCCGAATTTATGGAGCAAAGGATTTGCAATATGCTTCAAATTGAGAGTAATAATGTGTTAGGCTACTGGTGCTCCTCTTGGTGAGATTGAACAGTAAATCGGAAGACTACATCCTCCAAGCGAGCTCAGTACGGGTTGAATATTAAGTCATAGAATTGTTGGTACTGGAACACTCCGGATTCCGTACTTTTCATTCCATTTTTGCAGTTTTATCAGTTTAATAAAAGTTGGTCATTTGATTTATGTAGTAGTGGGGAAAACGTTGTGACGTTATATTGTAATGGCGGCACGTGGTCTGAGTCGTTTTGGAAAGTGGGGATTGTCGAACGGTGACTTTTGCTTTGAGGCGCGGCCCAGGGCACTTTTCCGGGTTTGCCTATTTAAATTGTTATTGCCAAGATTGGAAGCTATATTTACACATCGTGCTTTAATTCAAAACGCCACTGACGTCGTCAAGTACATTTTCACGCATCTTATTTCACAAAATCTTAACCATTTCCGACTCCTGGTGTTAGAAAAATAAGCTGAAAATGAAACATACCAACAGCTTTAAAACAGTATAGATTCCTATAGATAATCACACCTAAGCACACATACAAGGCGTCCTACGCACGAAATCCAATATCACATGTAGGCGTGTCGGTTGCGTTCCAAATCGCAATCGCTAACGCACCTGCCATACAGGTGCCGGAAATCTATTAGCACTTAACACGTATTCTGAACGTGCCCTTTGTTCCGGCGCGACGTTTGAACGCTTCTTTACTTTGCTTACCGATATTCTCTTTACTTGAATGTCGAGTTTCGAAGGAAACTCGTTAAACCTGTGTGGCTTTAAAATGTTAGCAGCTATGAGCAATCGACGTGGAATTGATGAACGAAACGCAATATACTTCGATAGAAACCGTGTTAGAACACAATAACCGTATATTTATGTTAAACTGCACTTATGAGGCAATCAAAAGTCGGATTTACGAGTGCATAAAATAAATGTAAGTACAAGTAGAACGCCAATTATTCGCATTAGTCCTAGGCGTAATATAAAAATTAAAACCAAGTAATTTTACATTAAAAGCAAGTTTATGTGTTTTTCTTATGGCATATGGGGTTGCAATTTCATCATTCATCATCCTCAACCTTTATAGAGCATATGTATATGTTATCAACCTTTCCATCGTCCCACTGCTGGGCACAGGTCTCCTCTCAGACAGAGAAGGATAGAGCGTAATCACCACGCTTGCTCAATGCGGGTTGGCGATTTCAGACTTAAAGTCCAGGTTTCCTCAAGATGTTTTCCTTCACCTTCAGTCATTGGTTGCAATTTACTTTGATCGAAATGTTCAAGTGAATGTTATTGTAGAACTGAGTTCATTATCATCACAGCGTTAATCCCAGTCCTATCCGAAGCTTTTTCATCTTTGGAGTGTGAGGTCCGCTTTACCAGTTGCAGAACTGAGTTCGTTTTTCTTTATTACCAGTGTAATTCATTCGGATAATCGGCGTTCTATACCACGGAATACGGAATAGATAATTTTATCTGTTCTGTGTTCTATACTCTACGTATTAGGTACTTGGTACATAAGTATGGTGTAGTATTTACTAATGTTATTTATGATTAGATATTATTAACGGCTCTACTTCATTCGGTTTATGTTCTGTGATTGACGACTTCTAAACTAACGTATAATCAGAAGGGTAATTGCGTAGTCGCCCGTGTGATTCCGGGCTTAGAATAGAATAGTACTAACCCATATCCTCCCGTGGGTGTCGTAAGAGGCGACTAAGGGAACTCTCAACGGACAACAGCGCGTCTCCTGTGGAATATCAAATTACTGCGATCCCCAACCCGTCTGCCAAGCTATGAAAACCTTGGGGGAGGCCTTTGTCCAGCAGTGGACATCTATAGGCTGAAGAAGAAGAAGAAGAATTGCGTAACAAAGGATTTACAATGAGTAGCAAAGGATTTCATTTTGACAGTTCGACAACAGTCATTGCATTGTTTACGTTAATGATCAACCACATTTTTCGAACATATAAAGAAATGGATTAGCAATATACTTCAAAATTATTCAAATTGACAGTATAATGTTACGCAATTAGGGTGCTAGCAATTAAGTGAAAGAGGTTGACAAGGCACTCATTTGTTTTTATGTCGGCGTAAGACGTTTCAAACATGGCGGGTTGCCCGCATGACAGCTGTCATTTTTTCCTCCAGTGACACTCGTTTCCATTAAATGGTGGGTAAACGCGACAAAACGCGACAGGCGCACGCTAGCCGCATGCTAAATAATTTCCCGGATGTTCAAAGGGGTATGGCAGCTTTCCATACATCATTTTAGTTAATAAATAAAGTAAGCGTCTATGTATGAAATATACCTTGTTTGAAAGAGCATGTATTACTGTTTCAAAAGAAAAAAAAATCGCTATTTTAGGAAGCCGAGTTTTTGAGTTATTATGCTTAGAAGTTTTGTAGGTTATGTTATTATTGGTCAATGTTTTGTCCGTTGTATCATTAAACAATCTTTTATTAGTATTCTTAAATTGAAATAGCTAGGTGGCAGAATGATAATTACGCCAGGTAGTTAAGATTATTAATGATTTAACAGGTTAAGCAACCTGGGATATGGGTCCAACGAGGATTGATGACCACCTAATCTCTTGAACTCCTTTCTTTGCGCGTAGTGAAAGAGAGATAGATAGAGAAGGCTGTTGAGTGGAGATTATGAGATATCAGTGATCAAATATCCTTTAAACTAATATATGTAGGTATATTACGGGATTCTTTGTGATGGTAGACGTTTTCGCCAAGTGGCAGTTTTTGGCAAAAACTATTCATTCCTACAATAAATAGTAATGTATAATTTGAAGGCAAGGCTTTACCAATCTTCTTCATTTTGGCGCATTCCTGGATGCATACTTAGCTTTTATACAGAACGACTGCCGTCTGATCTCCGTAACCTAAAGGGTAGACCAGAACCACCAGGTGATTCAGGCCTGTAGTGTCCTAGCCAAACTGGCTAGGACACTATAGGCCTGAATCACCTGGTTGTTCTGGTTTCCAGTTTGGAAACAACAACGTATACTACCCGCGGGATCGAACCCACGACCTCCAGGCACAAGGCAAATGCTTATTCTACCACAAAGGCAGTTGGTCTAGCTAGGCTTTACAAATACAGCAATTTAAAACTTAAAACAATTCATTTAAAATGGGGCAGCACTTGGGCCTCTTAATGCGTATGAATAAGGTAAGGATAATAGTTAAAAAAAAAAACAAGATTTGATTTTACAATATTTTTTAATCTTAATCTTCCTCCATAACTATAACATCATCTAAAAAAGCAGCAGGCGCAGATATATTTTGTTGATGTCTGGCCCATCCTAAATACCAAACAATGGTCATTACATGAGCGCAACATCCCAGGGTACGCCGACCTACGACATCCGATCATCCATTTCTAGTGGATTTTCAAAATCTAAGGATACATTAAAAGAATTTACAAATGAAAAAACATGTGCTATTTGATCCGTACTAAAAGACGAAATTGAGTTTTCCGCTTCATAAAGGGTTTCCCACAAATTACTGTGTAAATGGTCATCACATACACGTGCTAAATGAGGTATGTAGAATTTGTAATCCTTAACCAATATTGCCCGAAACTGATCAGATATGCTTCTTAGTGTTGTACAAGGGCAATTGAGAAAAACACACCGTTTGTTGCTGTTTGCAGCTCTTTTGTAACCAGTTATTACTATATTTTTTGTGATGGGTTCGTCTTCCACATTGTGAGGTCCTGCTTCATTTACTTCTAAAGACTCTTCTTGATCTATGATATCTGATGCAGGTTGTTGGATCCTTTCACTTTCAGCTCGGTGCATTCTCCGTACTTCTCTCTGAGTTCGCAACCAACATGCATGGCCCACCCTATCTGAAGTCTTTACCTGAAAATGTTTTATTTTTATTACAATTATTTATTATTATTAATAATTTATTACAATCAAAATAAATATTTTCACGATTAATGTTCACTCATTCATTACACAGTTCACAATTATACACACAGACATATATATATATACAGAATCAATCGGAAAAAGATCATTTTCCATCAAGACCTGACTGATTGAACCCGAGACCTACATTGAGGTTGTCTGAATGGCTATAGAAATAAATAAATAAATATTTTGTTGGTCCTGCAACAGACTGAGGTCGTTTGCTTGGCTGTCTGAATAGGCTATAAAAATAAATAAATAAATATTCTGTTGCAGGATCAACAAAATATTTATTTATTTCCATAGCTATTCAGACAGGTAATTCACTCTCACTAATAGTTAGTAGATGTCAAACTACGACAGATTCTTATACACAATGGGATGAAAACTGTGCAGTAACTGCAATCAATTTACCTGCCGTGGTGCTACCCTGTTCTTGATGATATCAATCATGGACTGCTGCAGTTCAGTAGGATTGTCTCTTAGTATTTTGTCGCTTTGCCTTCGTGCAATTGAGCTGCCACAGATGAGACAAACAAGAATGTGACCTCTCTGACTTGGTCCAGCTTGTTCTCCATCATTAGTAGTAATGTCTTGTTGTAAATTGATATTCACTGCGGCCATCAAAATATCTCTGCATGCTTCACAAATATAATCAGTCTCATTCATCTGAAAGAGAAAATCTCCAATTAAATAACTAGATATTTGAATAAGACAACCAGATCTAAATACTTTTTATACACATATTAAAAAATAACAAGATTATTAAATACATACACTGATAAACAATTTATGTTCACTGACAAGAATGAGCAATTTTGGTTTTTATTATTATAAGTTAATGTTATGCCTTATTTTTTTACTGTACAAGTTTCTTCTGTATAGTAGAAAAATAAAATCTCTGGGACATTAATTGATTTTCAAACCCGATAAACTGGACTTTTTTTTATATGCAGCAAATATAAAGATGATAGCACTGAGTAACTACGATATAATGTCCACTTCATTTTCAAATAGTTTCACAGATTCCATTTTCTACTTTACATATTACTGACAAATATTACTCAAGGGCTTTATTTTAATGTTCATTTTCAACAGGCAACAAGCCCATAGGACATACAACATTATAAATCTACCTATGATACCATGAACTATTTTACAAAAATATAATAAATGCTGTCGGTCAGCATGTTTTATTTTTGTATGTAAAACACCTCATCAGTTTTTATGCATATTGCCGTGGTACAAAGTGTGGTTGAATTACACATACCAGGCAAAAACTGTCGCGAAACACTTTAGCGCCTGCAATCAAAAATACTAATGTAAAATAAAAGTAAAAAATAGGTACTTACTTCTTTTGGGTAGATCCAACTTGCGAGCAAGGCGGTGACTCGGAGATTCAAGTCTATGCCCGAATAACGGCGTAATGTATTAATGCATATATTACATTTAACACACAAAATGCGTGTATTCATACAGGCTCTGCCGTGGCCACGACCTCGACCACTCATTTTGGCTTTAAAACCGGGTAAACAAACATGAAACAGGGCAGAATCGGAATCCTTAAGCACGCACAGGTCACAGAGAGGCAATATCACAGTCCATAAACAGTCCGAGTCGTATAATTACAAGCGAAAACAAAAGTCCTTAGGCAATTCGGGTCAAAAACAATAAAGAAAACAGGAAAGCAGCGAAAACACACACTAGCGCAGGCGCAAGTGTTTCCCTAGTATTATTATACTCTTTGCGCAAGTGAGCTATGATTTTTTTTGGTTGAAAACCGTTCAAAACAAAACGAAACGTCACATTATTTTTTTTTACAGCTCTGGATGGAAGTGTTTTTAGCCAGCACCCATCCAATTTATCTGTTAAAAAGAGTTTTTGACTCAGTACGTGATTCATTAATCAGCATGAAATGTACTAGGCATAATCGTAAACAATTTAAATCTAAAATCTACATAAAATATTAGAGATTTTACATTGCAAACAAAAATTATTTAGTCTGGCAACCTTTTATAATAAAAAATGGCCACTCCGGAAAAGCAATTTACATAATATCTATTTTTAATTATTTACTTTATAACCCGGCTTTAACTAAATATGAACAAGTTATCGAAAATCATATTAAAATATTTTATATTTTTTGGTTATTACGAGTTTTTAAGACGCTCTTAAAACCTTGAACTAAAAATCTGCCATACCTCTTTATTGCTTGCAAATGGTTTTTACAACGCAACGACCGTTCAAGGGCCGCAGTTAGGGACAAGGGCGGAAAGAGTTTTGCACTCGTTAATGACCCGTGGCGAAATTATTCCTCGTATTTGCCATACATTATACAGGATGTATCTGACATCGTAACGCAAACTTCGCGAAAAGGCTAGACCGCATGCCACTAATAAAATTATGATAGTCATTTATGTCGTTAATGAGAGGCTACAGAGATCACAGTGTTTAAAAAAATGTGTGGGCTGGGCCTTTGAACGTTGCAAGCGTGCCGCCGCACGTGTTTGTAGGTGTGACGTTGACCCCTGATGTGAACTCTATTAAATCAACTGATAGGATCGTTTTTCGAGTCTTGTTCACATGACGCTTTTGTGTAATTAGCGAATTAATTATTTTTTACTTTAAAATCTTATTGGGTTATAAACATCTTGGGGGTTCAGAATCATGTACGGGATCCATGGTACTCGTTTGCGTTTCGATGTCAGATACACCCTTTACAAGTCTTTAGAAGTTTAGTTATTACATAACGTCCTACATAAATAATGGAGTGCACACAATAGTGCGTTTGGAGGACAAGATTTTTTATTGAATTTGTTAACTGTATTTCAAATTTAAGCTTTCTTTCTTTTTGTAATGGTCTTTTTAGTGTTAGATTCCAAGGCTCGTTTTTTTGCGGCTTCATGGTTAGTTACGAGGTCGTTTCTAAATCTTGCTCCGCTTGTCTCATTGATCGTGCAATCGACTCTGGCTAGAAATGCTGAGATAATATATCTAATAAAAAAGACCGGTCAAGTGCGAGTCGTAACCGGGTACGAAGGGAACCTACCATCACCGATACTAAAAAAGTTTTCTTGGCAGAACAGCAACAGAAATACATCATCTGTGAAATTTTCAACCGAATAGCTATTACTATTACGGTTCATGATATGCCTGGTGACAGACAGATAGACGGACACTTACCCTTTGTATACGAAACACTAATAAGTAAATCTTAATTATAGATATTACAGGGTCCAATTTTTATCATTTTAAAGAACGTTTACGTCTGATCACAGCCTTGATCTGTCAAAAATACCTCTAATTTCTCTACAATTTTGACATTTGTTTGGCGGAGAGATGAGACAAAAACTAAATTTTGAACGTAGAATTGGGCTTCTGATGAGCAGTCAAAAGAAGCCTTGAAAGCAAGTACCAAACACGCGCAAATCCAAGAGTAAGACAAGACAATGGCTTCACAGGTTCATTATCTTTCTGATAACTTAATGTAATCTTGACCTGCACAACAATCTTCATCTCAGCGTTAACCCCAGTCGTATCCGAAGCTTTCAGCTTTAAGAGTCTAGGGTCCGCTTTGTCAGTCTTAACTGCTCATTTTGGCTAAACTTCGATATTTTCCATGAAGCGACTGCCGTCTGACCTCCACAACCCGAAGGAGATATCGGAGCATTGCAGTTAGAACAATTGTAGGACTTTTGAGGGCTCCAACAACCCGTAACGACTGCCACTAGATGTTCGTATGGCAACCGGGACCAACGGCTTAACGTGCTTTCCGAGGCACGACCAGACCAGTGCAAATATTCATATTCTTGCATACAAATATTTGCACTGCGCGGGTATCAAACCCGTGCCTCCTTGCGCAGGGGCCGCGTTCGCTACCGCTACGCCACGGAGGCTGTCATTGACCTGCACAACAATATGATAAGAAAAACTCGAAGCTTGAAATTGGTTCTCTTTAATAATTCTTGTGCGCAAGTTGCTTAACTTATTTTTAAGGTAAAAATAAGGATAAGGTCAAGTGGCAGATTACAGTCCACTCTCTCTCAAAGAGCGGAGGGCCTTATATCTATGGTACCAGCAGAGGGAATATTAAGGGCTAACGCAATTTGGTTTAAAAAGTCAATCACTCATAGTCAAAAGTAAGCTTAAAGGACTATTCCTGCGTGCCCACAAAATCAATTTAGGTTTTACACATTAGCACAGATTTCCTTAGTCAATTTAATTTCTAAATTAATATCTATCCTCTGTTCTTTTCTTAATGAAACAGACAGAAGAAGTTGCTCTGAACTTAAATTTGGTTTGCAAAGGCACCATTTTGTAATAAACTTGAGTCCTAAGTGCGGCCCTGGTTAAGGATAGAAAGAAGTGATAAAATGGCTGGACTTATGAATGCGGGCCAGATGTGCACAGCCCAGGGGCCACGTGACGTCTCTGAATCGTATAGCAATCGCCCGTTGTGTCGTAATAGCTCATTATACCAAGGATAATATCTTATGACGTCATTAGTCGCTGGAAAAAGGGAGGGGCAGCTAAATTATCGCAGCTGACGTCAAACCGCAGGTTATCGACGACAAATTGTGACAAAGAAGTGCTAATTTGTATGGCCGCGTCGTGAAATAGCCGCCACATTTTATCCCGCGGAGTTACAAAGTAAAACATTTGAATTCAGGCATAATATTGACATTATTAAAAATATCGATTTTTGTGTTTTAAAGTCAACCACGGAACGTAACGTAATCACTATTTTCTTGACCTGTCAACTGAACACGATTGTCAATAAGAGTGTGTTATAATATAATCTAAGAAGGATTATGCGTTAGGATGTCTTATACGCAATTAAGGGTTATAAATCAACTATATTGAGGACAGAGCAAACGTGGTGATTACGCTCAATCCTTCTCTGTATGAGAGGAGACCTGGAGGCCTAGTATGAGTTTTCAATACGAAACCCGATCGTCGATAACGAGCGCGTTTGGCGCTCTCATTGGTTGAGAGCTTTTACGACCTTGAAGAGGGCCAATCGCTGAGTCAAACGCACTCGATATCGACGAACGAGTTTTGTAATGAAAACTTATACTAGGCCTACTGTGCACAGCAGTGGGACGATGAAAAAGGTTGATGAGTATGATATTGAGGACAAAAGGACTTGGGATTGAGCTGCTCCAATAGGTTTAGATAGTGAATGTTGTTTTTTTTTTTTTTTTTGGGAGGACATATTAACTACGTATACCGAAATCATATTCATGTTTCTTTCGTCAAATTAGGTTTACATATTTAAGCGCCGGAATATCCGACCTCTAGCGATCACTTTCCTTTTTTTTTCTTGGTTATTTTTAATCAAAATCTGACAGTTGAAGCAATTTACACGGCGCATTCAAATGTGCAGTCGTGGTGGCCTAGTGGTTAAAATACCAGCCTCTCAAGCATGAGTTCGCGGGTTCGATTCCACGTCAGGCAAGTACCAATGTAACTTTTCTAAAGTTATATGTACTTTCTAAGTATATCTTGGACACCAATGACTGAAGGTGAAGGAAAACGTCTTGAGGAAACCTGGACTTTAAGCCTGACATCGCCAACCCGCATTGAGCAAGCGTGGTGATTACGCTCAATCCTTCTCTGCATGAGAGGAGACCTGTGCCCAGCAGTGGGACGATAAAAGGTTGATAATGATGATGATGACTCAAATGTAAAGGACACTTGGGAAGGTTTTGGTATTGTTCGTCGAATCAAAAAGGTTCTTTCTGACAATTACGTGCACTTTACTGGACATGCCCCTCAATCTGTGTGGTTCTTTCCTTAAAAGAGAATCTCAAGTGGCCGATTCCACATGGTCTTCATAAATATGATCTGACCAAGATTGTGAACATAGATGTCTGGATTTTGACACCACTACGATCCGGACGAAGCGTTTCGCCTCATCTTTTATATCGCGTACATCGAGGGATTGAAACAATTTGCCAGCGGCGGTATTTCCGTCTGACTATAATTCAAGTAACTTTACCATCACCGGTTGGTGCAGTAGCTGAGTTATCGATTGCTGCGCTGCGTGTAACGGGTTTATTTCCCTTCCCGCGCGGAATAATTATAATTTGTATGACCTACAGGTATTTGTTCCGGGTCTGGCTGTTTGTGTATGTGAGTTTATACAGTATGTTAAGAAAACCCTGTCCGACCCATAAGGATAATAAAGGTTAGGTAAACACATGACCAAATATAATATAAAATTTTACGTAATCATCATAGTACCAATACAAATGAATTTTGAAATAATCTTTTTTTCCCGCGAATTAATTCCAGCTTCCCCCAAATTTGGTAATTTTTAAAAAAGTGACAACACCGGTATTATTACGAGCGAATAGCGATGCGACCACGTGCCGCGTGCCCTGCCGCCCGCCGCCCGCGGAAGGGTGCTTACGCACATTTATTAAGTTACCTCTTTTTGCGAAATAATATTTATTTTTTTAGGGGGATTTTCTTTTTTAGTGTAGCCCGGTTTTGTATCCATTAGTAGAATCAGTTATCGATACCTAACAACACCTTCACGGGTCGGACAGGGTTTTCTTAACATACTGTATGTTTGTAAAAACGCACCCACGATACAGGAGTAATTCCTAGTGTGGAGCATCGCTGAGTGAGGTTTTTCGACCTAATTAGAATAAACAGATAGGGAATATCAAACTCATCTAGTTAAAAAAAAATATCATTGACTTGTAAAAGTGTTTACAGAAACCTATGTTCTTGCAGAAAATAAATCATTCATTCTAATTGATAAAATTTTGTTATTCTGTGTTTACAACTATCGATGGGATTACAATACGTGCGAACATTCAAGTTTCGATAAAAAGTGTTGCCAGTTGCGTAAGTAACCTTAGATTTTTTTGCGATAGCAACATTCACATTACTTACATTGGAGACCCGAGACAATGAACTCGCTGAATACTGCGTATTTATTACATTTGCGGGTATTTTAATGTGTTGTTTATCATAGTTTAGTTTGAACTACGTTTATTAAAACGTTTTTCTTCATCATCATTATCAACTTTTTTATCGTCCGACTGCTGAGCACAGGTCTCCTCTCATACAGAGAAGGATTTAGCGTAACCACCACGCTTGCTCAATGCGGGTTGGCGATTTCAGACTAAGGTCCGTTTTACAGACCATCACTCAACACTCAAGCTTTACTTAAGTCTAGTTTGAAGCCTTTTGATTGGTTGAAACTAGTTTTAAGTAATGCTTAAACAGAGATCAATGCTTGAGTTTCCTTTTGAAATACGGACCTTAGTCCAGGTTTGACACGACTCAGTTGCCACAGAAGAAAAAAGATGTCTCAATTATTTATCACATCATCCTTAACAAAGACCACTTCTTTTAAAGAAGGTTTTTCCACAACCATGCGTATCTCAATACTTACCTGTAGTCCAAATTTTGTAACAGAAAGACTATGAATAAGTGTATCCACTATGGACGATGTGATCTCACTGGATATCCCCAACTTACCTGGAACAATAAAAAATATTTTAATATCCTGATATGAATATCATAATAATAGCACACAATGTAGACGAGTTTTCATATCAGTTTGAAAAAGTATTTATTCCATTAACTTTACCTATTTTTTTTTTTTTTTGGCCTACCGCTTATAGGTAAAGTTAATGGAATAAATACTTTTTCAAACTGATAACCCGCCAGTATCCTAATACTGGCGTGACATCTACTAACCGGCACTGGGTTTACGTGGTGGACGGTCCACTCCTCTCCCTCTAACAGAGAGTCCGCCCGTCGGTTTATTTTGTAAAAATCTCATCATGAATATACATATTTTTTGTTTGACTTGAATATAGTTTGTTCAGAATAAGCAACTGAATCGATTCCAATCATTTTTGCACTGTTATATTATTTTCCCCAAATTGATTTATAAATTGTTGCAGTATGGTTACCGAGCGCCCCACGCAGTTAACGAAAGATCATAGTACTGCTCACAGCTGACGCCAGAGGTCAACGCACCGGGCGCCCTCCCGAGCGGGGCGTGGACCATATTTATGTTGGGACAACCAAGTAGGATACCAAGCTCATAACTTTGTGGTTTTTCGTGATACCTTTTTGAAGTTCTACATATAGATATCTTTACTTAAAAATACTGGACAGGTGTTTCGGGTTTTGCATAAGTAAACAAAAAGTAATGTTGTAGGGGAGAGTCCTACAGTACCGGCCAGCGTCCAGTACCGGCCAGTTGCTAGTTCTCTAATTCTATAATAGATGGCATTGAGATTTTTAACGTTAGAAGTGCAGTTTAATAGTACAAGTATATGCCCCGCTCGGTGTCGACCGGTCGCGACAGGATTACTGTCAGTGCAAAGATTTGTGTTAAGCGCGATGAACGTACGCTACGTAATTAAAATTCTAATAGTGATTTTCGAAGTTGATGGATTCAATTCAAAACAAATAACTCCTGGTAAGTTTAGTATGCTTATATGACTATTAGAAACCGAATATTAATTCAACCTTTGTACGTTGTTTTCGTATAAAATCAAAAATTATTTTTTTTTTCGTTTCCTGCAGTACCGGCCACATCGCAGTCCTGCAGTACCGGCCATTTTTAAAATGTGTTTTTAAAAGAATTGCGTTACTTACAGATACACAAAATTGCCAAATGATACGAATTGTGGTCAGACGAGGCAAAAGAAGGGCACCTGGGATCCGGCAAATATGCATAAAGCTGTAGAAAAGGTGCTGAATAATGAGATGAGTGCACGTCAAGCAGAACGCTATCAGGTACCCCGAACTACGCTGAATGACAGAATTAGTGATATTAAAAATAATAAAGAAATGTCCATTGAACCAGTTATGGGTCGATTTCGAAGTGAAATTATAACGAGTTCTCCGTACAAAAAGATGCTGGAAGAGAAAAAAACCGACAAAAAAAAAATTGAATCGCTTAAGCTAGATAAAAATAATGTTCAAGAAGATGGTAACAAGAAAACGAAGGTGTTAGGAAAAGGTAAAAGTTTACTGTCAGGAAGAGATGTCAGCAAGAAAACAAAAATAAAAACCAAAGAAAATCTAACTCCTATTAACAAACCGATTGAAAAAGAGACGGTTTGCCCTTTGTGCGCTGAATGTCATGAAGAAGATTGGATACAGTGTGGAAACTGTAAAGTGTGGGTACATGAGGCATGTGCAAACATATCGGAGCTATCCGATCAGTACATTTGCGATTATTGTATTATCTAAATGTTTATATACTTACTGGCTGGTACTGGAGGCCAATTATTTGTAGTTGATTTTTCCTAGTCTTTGAATTGCTATAATAAACCTGATTATTTCTAAAGAATTTGGTTGTTTGTTTGTTTTAATACATAGCACAATAGTATTTTTTAATATATTAGGAGGTATTGAACATGTAACCTTAGGTATTTAGATTTTTTTGAGGATAAACCTTAAGGTGACGGTACTGTAGGACTCTCCCCTATACATAATATGAAGTGATCTGTCAAACGCCGGGCCGATTCGCACGCTCACAAACTAAACTAAATTTAAGTCTAGTTCCTTTTTCTAAGGAAATACCAGAAGACATAGATAGTTTAGTACTATCAAATTAAGATTATCCATAGACAGTTTAGACGTGATTCACAATATGGCTGCTTAAAATACGGCAATTTACGCCAGTCATTTTCACATCGGTTACCACCCACCAGACTTGAAGCCAAGTGATTCGATGTCTGGTGAAGCCGTGCGGACGACGGGTCTGAGCAGTTGTGTTGCGATGTGTGTCGGGTACGATGCGCCTAAAGTTGTTGTGTCGGGAGTTTGGTCGTGGAGGGTCTCCAGATCAATCTCCCTTTGGGTTAAACATTGCATTACCTCGCTCAACTGCCGTCTTCCTTCCTATTCACTCAGTTTTTTGAGTGAATGGGCTTATTAAACTAGCGCGCTTGACCATCAACGCTGGCATCGTTGCTTACCATCAGGCGAGACTGGAGCCAAGCACTAGTTTATAATCATAAAGGTGCTGGCTAATATGGCAGGAATAAACTAAAATTTATTTTCGTTATTTTCTTAGTTTGTGAACAAGGAAATTTTTGTCCATACGTCGCGTTGAGATTTTTAAAATATAGATCTAATTGTGCGTTGACAACTCCTCAAAAACCACACAGAAACTCTTTTTTAAAATAAGAACGACATATTAATAAGACTTTTAAAGTATTGTGCCGCTTTTATTTCGATTGAATAATTATGGAAAGCGAATACGTGATAACACATTTTTGTATGTTTCAAACTCATAGCTTTAAATCTATCATTAGCTGCAAACAGTGATGGAAGGTGCCGCGGAAAGCCGCAAGTTTAATAATAAATTGTACACGTGGTTGAACGGCGGTAGGTGGCAACACCTGACAGTGTAGGCATGCTGGCAATACTGAAAATACGACGCATTTTGCTGCACGTATTAATTTTTCACGCTTTTCTGCAGAAATCAGAAAATGCGGTTGAAAGACGTGGTTGCTCTGAGGTTACTTTTTTTCTGGATAAGGATTTGAGAGTTTGAACTAAATTTACAGGACAAAGGCGACAAGAAGCTAATGGTAGACCAAAAGCCAGATGGATGGATAGACCTGTTTTGCATAGACCTGGATGAGTCAGACACACCAATGAAGCAAGCAAACCATTAGAGGCACAGTCTGTCCGAGAAGGAGGAAGCAAATACTCAAAAGGAGGAGTGGCCAATGAGTAGTAATTAAGGTGTGATGCTATATCAGTCAGTGCCAAATAGAAAAACAAATGAGGTCTCCAGAAATAATTACTAAATAAATCCAACAGCCCCAAATTAATGATTACGTTCGAAATATAAATTCAAACCGATTCCATTTCCAAGAGCCAATAATGATGCAACCGGCTGCAATACGGGTGAAATTAAAAATAATAAAAGCATGAGGCGGCAAAAACCGCAGTAATCCAGCATGGCGGGTCGCCGTGAGAAGTGTTCCCGGGTTGCGTAATGTTCCGTTATGCGTTCCCGGACTCCGGACATATCACTGTTTCAATATTGTGGTTTGATCTTGACAGAAAATGTGTATTAGGTGCCTTGGCTGTGACTGTGGGTTCCTTGCTTCAATTTCAAGCTTATGTTGAAAACAAATGTTAGGATGCCATTACAAGGCTTCATCCGACTGCCGACATCATTAAACGTACTTTCGCGGATGTGATTTGCTGACATATATAACAGAAGCCAATTAATTGTGAAATAATTAATCAAAGTCAATTGACAATCTTTCAAAATTTTTTTTTGAGGAAGGGGAAATGCACTTTTAAAGAAGTTTTCATAACCTAACTTCTTAATTCTTTAGGTCTCTACAACCAAAATTTTAATAACAGCAAAAAACTCTATGCTCCTCCATCGTTTCAAGTCTTGCATGCCAAAAATGGCATGATGCGAAGTTGGCTGACCAAAGGTAGTAGGCGTTTTTTGTAATTTTTGTTTATATTGTAAGATATTAAGCGCCGAACGTGTTCCGCCATTGCAAGCTCCCACATGATGTATCGAAATTATTGCTTAATTATAATGATACAGAGAGACTTCAATGTAAGTTTAGTAAGAGCTCGTATTTGAACGGGCATTTTCTTAATTTAATACCTAGCTTCCGTAATACATATGTACAGACAAGCTACTACAATCTGTCAGATTTCTTTATTAGATTTTCAACTTTATACCTAAAGAATTAAGGCTCAAGGTTGATTGGGAATATTTGACAGCTTCGGGTAGCTTGACCTGCTGTCGTCCGTACTTGTGACGGGATCATTGTACGAATAGGAAGACTCACAAAAATTTCTAAAAACAAATTAGTGAAGTTGATCCTTTGTAAATTGGAGAGGACATGGCTTCTTGAGTTTTCGTGGATAAGTTCAGCACCCAAATTGCGTCGTATCAATCTTAATCTGAATCATTTAGACGGATATTGCTAATTCATTGCTTGATATGTTAAAAAAATGTGTCTCCTCAACGACGTAAATACCTCAATGAATGTTGATGAACTGTCAAAATTAAACTAATTGCTACTGCTTATGTGTTCGTAATTACTTCGACTCCGTTAACTCTTGTAGCACATCTTATAACTGACAGAAGAAATACTAAGTAATACAGTATATATATTACAGTGTATAATATATATATTTTTTAATTTTGAAAACCGGTAGCGCATTACAATTTTCAATTCTACCAAAGTTAAAAATCTCCGCCTTTTTTAACAGCTCCGACGCTCACAAATCACATCCCAATCAAAACGAAGTTCGATTTACAAAAATCGCTCGCGGTAACCGATTAAGTATCGCGTGCGACGATCGAGTCCACATATCGATGCCGGGCGCGGTCACCGATTGATCAGAGCGGGGTCGGCGACCGCTCTCCCCGATCCTAATTTGAATTCGCGGCGTATTATCAGGCGGGAGGCCGTAATTGGATAACAATGAGGGCGCCAACCTCCCCCATTGGTGGTTTGGACATAACGCCTCTGCTGGGAAAAGTTTGGACGCGCTGATTGGCGGGAACGGTCATCTTGTGTAGTCAGTTGTTTGTGTGATGTTTCTTGGGAAATGTGCGGGTAGTCAGGTTTAATCGAATAGGGGTGGCGAAGTTGTGGCTGTTTGTTTAGATATATGTACATTAAAATAGTATTCCTAGCCGGCACTGTTACTACCGTATCTTAATATCTTTTATACATTATTATACGTCTACACAGAATGTAAAATTGTATAGCCGTCATTCTGCAAAATTTTGATTAACACTAAAAAGGCGTAAAGTTTAATTTGATCATTAATCTGACGAAATTAATTCGCTTAAGCAGATTGCCGTCAGAAATTCCTGGCAATATGTTCACACGAAGTATTCCTTAGAAACGCGACAAAATTATAATCCTTGTCACAATGTTGCCATTGTCACGTCTTGGGCTTTGACATAACTCGCGGCGGCTGGTGGGCGCATGCGCGGAGCTAACATCGTTACATGGCCACTAAAGTGAAGCGCTATCAAGGGTGGCAGTCGTCACTGAAATTCTATTACGCGTTTTATACGCGGCCCGCGCCTTAATGCGGGGGCCGTGTTATAAAACATGACCATTATGCTATGATCCCAGACATCACCCACCACTCCCCCTCAACGGCCCTCTAGAGTATGAGCTCAGAGAGACGGGGGGCTCATGAAAAATTGGCTGCGTCGTAAAACATTGAAATCTGCGTTTCGTAACTGCACCGCTTGCGAGGGTACGTTTAGATGGGCGATTCGATTCGCGCAGTTTATTTTAAATTATAACAGATGTAAAGAAGGGTGGTTTTTAATCTGTGTATTTTGATCACTGCAGATAAATAAAGTCCACCGACTGTGAGACTAAGCTTGGAAATATACAAGGAAACCTCAAAACATCTTATCATTATAACAAATATGGCGGAAGTTGATTATTATGCTTCTTTGATAATTATATATTTTAATGATAGACGAAGCAATGTACTTGAAACTGCTAATGGGCCATTCTGTAAAAAGCAAACAATTTAGTACAAAAACTTCAAAGGCTTTTAAAACCAGTCTCTTTCGTTATACTCATAAAACGTGAGCACACCTAAGCGAGTGAGGCGATAGACACCGAATATAAAACCGTACAATTAATACAATCCGTAGAACAAACACTGAGACGTGACCGGTGAAGGACGGTTTCTAATTAAATACTATGTTTGGTACGTGCTCGAGAATCGAACCCGTTGGAGGATTTAGAGTTATGTAGAGCCACCGACGGCGCATTATGTACTGACACGCAGCACCGAGGTTTATATTCAACTAGATACTGAAACTAGATTGAATTTGAGCAGTAATCGAGTTTCTGCAGGTTTTACCGATTTGTGTTCAATTGCTGACTTAGTTTTGGATTTTTCGGTTCAATTAATCTAAGCTGAGGACGTTACTGTAGCTGGAATGAATGTTACGTGTAAAATATTATTTTAGCTGTGAATATAATATACCTGTAAAGACGCTAGTGATGGCGCGAAACACAAAGCAGAATTCTAAGCCGAGTCCATTTAGATTGCCATCAACACGCTCAAAAAAGCAGTACTTGCTTGTTCCATACGCACAGATGTTAAAAGCTGAATCAACCAAAATCACAGACAATAACTAACACTTTTAATAAATCCAATACTGGCATTAATCCAAAAAAAAAAAAAACAAAACGCAAAAATAAAGTAACTAAAACTCGTTCAATCAATAACGCTGCATCGTAAAAACGTACTCATATTTTATACGCCACAGACGCACATAAATCCTACGTAGGGATTCCGTAAAATACAGCGAAAATTTTACGTTGCAAACATAAATTGTGCGTCCGCACGTTTGTATGTCCGCTGTAGCACGGCAGGAATTTGTACGAACGATGATGGGTAAAAAATGTGGAACAACTGGGCATCTACCTGAGGAAATAATGCTCTTATTGGTTTCTATAAAAAGAGACGTCTATGACTTGATCTTTGTTACAATAGTACTATAAAAGAATAAATAATAAATTTGTATGTAATTTTAAACGATGAAATGCTAAAAAAGATCTGTGCGCAAGTGTCTTTTCAGTCCTTTGCCACTATTTCTTTTTAAAATGGGAGAATTGATGCGCAACCTTTGACATTAAACAATTGAATTACAAAAAGCTTTCGTTTCGTTTTTTTTTCAATATTAAACGCCAGTCCACCAAATTTTCAAACAATTAAAAACATGATCACCGAAACGACCTTCCATAATGTCACCCAATTTTCTATTACAACGCGTTTTGGGACACAAAACTGAGTTTACGTAGTACCGAGGTTTACCTGGGCCAGTGATGACCATCTAATGGTACCTCGTCCCCCTTCCCCTGGGCGCTATAACCCCCCTCACGGGCAGCATGACCATTTCCACCATTAGATTTAATCAGGACTTATGGTCTGGCGGACTACGCCTAGGTGTTTTTGTTTGTTTTTTGAGCTTCTTGCTGAGTGTACTGGTTTTAACCGGTGCAATGCGGTAAGGATATATCTTTGTTACCCATATTGTAGAAGGATATTTTTGAGTTTTGCAGAGGTAAATTTTGGTCAAAATTGGATCATCCGCGCGTCTCGTTTGTGACGTGGGAATGGGAAATACATCAAAGATGTATTTGAATTTTTAGTTGGACCTCCAAAATGGTTTTGTAAATCCAATTAAAAACCAAAAGATTTTTTCGGTGTGTTTAGGGTTCAAAGAGTAGAATCTATAACTGGTATTTTTTTTATAAAAAGTTAAGTTTTTTTTTTACTATTGTTCCGTAAGTATTGGTAACGCAAAGCGTGGTCACCCGCGTGCGAAGTTCAGTAATCTCCACAACAAACAAGGGTGCGCGCTTTGGTTCCATTCGTTTTTGTGGCACAAGCACGCACAGCCATAACCAAACAAAATAGAGAATTGGATCTACACAGAAATAGTAGTAGTGCTTACAAGATATTATTTACTAAAATGTCGATTTGTTCGGTATTTTGCCACGTGCAAACGTTGGTTGTATGGACTAATTGTGGGGAAACAAGTTCCGTCTCTAAACGACTTGCAATCCAGTTCGGCGAGCTTTACTGAGTTCGAGGATATCAAACAAAAATGTTTTGCAATTTATCGATAAATCGGATGAAACTATGTTCCAGCTAACCAATCACGGAAAAAAATCAGAGCAGCCGGGAGGCATACATGGTAAAATGCCTTCGCTTTAGAACAAAGAATACTTTTTGTTCCACTTTCAAACACCGAACTGCGTACAGTCGCAACGTCCCAACTATCCGGTTATCATTATCACGTTTGAAAATAGAACGCACGCGAGCCAGCCAACCAAGTAATCGGGCAAAAGCTTTTATACGAACGACCAGCGTACTCTGAGCTCCCAGTTTACACGCCCATTTCCTTCTATGGCCTCTTTTATGATGCCTGGCGGGGGCTAAGGGGGCCTTTTTATGGTGGTATTAGTTTAAAGGCCCCAAGGCACGGGCTCACATGTGCCCGAAAAGATAAGCGGCGGCATCCCCACTCGAAAACTTGTTTAGTCGGACCGATAAGTTCGTATTGTCTGCGGGGGTCGGCTTGCAGGCCCGACGGAAAAATTTGTTCGTGTCTAACATTGTTTTCATTAATCTGCATTGTTATTGAGAACGCTTTATTTCTTTGCTTTGTTAGACGCGCCTTTAGTAATGTCGCGGACTGGTTTTATGTATCATCACGAACGAACGTGAGGGGGCGGAGCAGTGATGAACGTGCAGGCTGCGCTTGTGTACTGTACTTAGATAAATAAATGAGAGATAAGATTGTACTTATTTACCTTGCCCGCTGCGTTGTCATGCAAAATACAATATCATGTTTTCGCTGAACATTTTTGCTACCTTTTGCAAATTCCTGTGCCTATTACATTGACCCAGTGACTTATAAAATAATTACTGGGCTAAGGTTTTTTTGCCTATTTAATAAAATAAAAAAGCCTACTATTTATGATTTCCAAATTGAATCAGCTACAGCGACTTGACCTTGATTAAAACAATCGTTTGCAGGATAACTCGTTTTGCAAAACGCGGCATTCAGAAAATTTGTCTCCGTCAAGTTAAAGCCGGTTTACAGTTACAATCTGTACCAATCCCTCTGCTGTACTGTAAGCCAGGAACATAAATTTCTAGCCCTAATTCAGAGAGCACAGCTTAAGACGCGGGGGAGCCCGAACAAAGATCGATATCAAGTGCCAATGGCGCCAATGTGTGGGCCCCCTCGGCCTAGAAGCGCCATTAAAGCCAGACCTCTGACATTCTACACCGATTCCCCTGTGGCGTTTAGTTATAAAGACGGGAGGGGGGAGTGGGGTCTCAATTTATATCGGCTATCATCGGGGTGCGTTCCATTTATGGCGTAAGATCGTGACGCATCTGTTCCGTTGCATAAAATATGAAATTTAAAAACAATGGACGAGAGCGTGGGGACTGCGCGTTTAAAATTGGAATTATTTTGAGAAGGGTTCTTTTTATGAACAATTTGTAGCATTATTGAGTTATAAACTACCAAATTTTACCTATATTACAGAGTTTTTTTTTTTAAGTATGGATCCTGTATATTAGCAAAAGTTGAACAGTTAGAAATACTTTGCCAACAACTAGTCTAACAAGAACATCGTGCCGATGTCAAAATGTAATAAAAAGTGTAGATACTAAAAGCCAAAATTTTAATATAAAAGTTTTTCAATCTTCGGTTCCCAATGGTACGCCTAGTATCCCACATGTGAGCATAATAGTCGGGCCCCAGTAGCCGCCGAACCACTCGAGTTTCTATGGGAAGTGAGCCACTTAAGCATGGCTCTAAGATTAAACACACTCATGAAGATTGAAGATGGATGCTGCGAGGATGTGGACTTATCTCTCGGATATTGCCGAGTGTACAAGTACTTTGATAAAATAAATTGAGATCATCCATAGAGTTTTAATGAAACCTGTATCTCATTTAGATAAATTCAAGCGTTTAACACTGACGAAGGGTAAAATATAAAATATTTCAAGATTTAAAAACATCAACTTTTATGTAACAAAAATTCAAGAAAAATGTTTTGATTTCAATGGAAGTTAAAATTCTCGGGATACTTCCCTTTCATATTATTTTATCTAAGTATTTTTTTTTAGTAAATAGAGGTTTGTTTGCTAAACAATCTACCAATACCTGAAATCATATTCTATCAATAAATTAATTATTAACTTTCTTAGTTCGCAGAGTACCTACGCTTATTTATTACGTACTCGGAATTAGTTCAAAATTTAAAAAAAATAAACCTTTGGGAAATGCATATTTTACGAGACAGTCATGCAGGGATGGGTATCCATTCATTTTATTATTTATTAAGAGGAAATGGTCAAGGGGGTCCGTAATTGACGGAAAGGGAATGTTAAGATAATTTAACTTTGCCTAACCTAATATTTATGTGAGACACTCTCAGAATGTTCTGCGAAAATAAAAAAGGGTTCTTTCTATACGTATGTACTTACATTTTTTTCCTTCATTACACAAGTTAGTCGACCACGCTTCAATTCCCCGTACCAACGATTCACGGTTGTCTTAGAAGGGCTTTCATCCATAAATGTCAATTTAAGTCTATCTTACGATTCATCCTGTTTCAGGCGACACTTGAAATCGTAAAAAAATAAAGGGCAAAAATGTTCCCGACGTGAAGGCGCAGAAGTATTATTCAATGAGACACGATAATTTAAATTAGCCTGCAAAAACACGGGGGGAAATTTTGAAATTGGAACACGTCTATTTTTACTTATATAATCATGTTTTCAAAATAGAATATAACTGACCAGCCTTACAAGCAGTTAAACTTTTTTCGAAATACTTTCTGAGTGGCCAGGGGGGCAATCGCGCTAAAATAATTCAACAAAAACAGAATGGGATCACAACCAAACCATAACTTTTGTTATGTTTCGTATCGCACTAATCTTTTGACGGATGGTTTAACCATAACTGGATCGCAATTGGAACGTAACCGCTGTCAAATGAAGAAGTTGAAACAAAGCTAACCTTTTCTGTGTCATTCTTCTGACGAAATGCATCACTCATACATTGATTTTACTTCAATCGAAGTTAAAATTTTAGCGCTATACGAAATGTGATCGAAACTAAACCATAACTTTAACTGGATTAGTTACGAACAAGAGTTGAACTTCCACTGTTTTATTTAGCCCGATAACTCCCCTGGTATATTTTAAGTCTTTTTGTGGTTACTTACATACATCGCATTACCTACATTAGGGCTACGTTCAATCTTTATTGAATAAAAAAGATTTTAATATCTAAAATAAATTTAAAAAATATTTTTTTGTATGTTGAGATAGAAAGATAAAGATAGAATTTTTTTTTTTTTTTTTTTATAAATTATAAACCAGCGCTTGACCGCAATCCCGCCTGATGGTAAGCAGTGACGCGATCGTTGATGGTAAAGCGCGCTAGTTTATTAAGAGCCTATTCACTCTAGCCTTGAAGACACTCAAATCGTAATGTGACGGAAACACCGACGCCGGCAAATCGTATGTACGCGGTATAAAGGAGGAAGCAAAACGCTTCGTCCGGATCGCAGTGGTGTCAACAACGTAAGGGTGGAAACTCGCCGTACGACGGGTCGTCCGATGATGGAACGGAGATGGGGGAATTAAATCATGCAATTCCCTTGCACACTCACCAGAATGCATCCTATAGAAGACCGAAAGGCTTGCTACTCTACGCCTGTGCTCGAGGCTTTGGAGACCGTTTCGAGTTAAGTCTGGGTCGCCAATCAGCCTCTTCGCACGCCTCTCCACCGAATCCAAAGCCGCAAGGTGACACTTCGCAGCACCAGCCCAAGTTGTGGAGAGATACCTGCCGGAAGCTCGGGCTAGTAAGGAAACTATCCGGTCCGAAAGAGAGGCCATGGTAGAGCGTGTGAGTGCTGCACTGCAGGCAGTCTCCGAATGGGGCAATGCCAATCTTGTAGCATTCAATGCCGCCAAAACACAGGCGTGTCTTTTCACCGCCAAAAGGAGCCCGTTTACCTTGGCTCCTACTTTTCAGAATGTATCCTTGGAGTGTACCGACCGCCTTCAGCTTTTGGGAGTTGAGATTTCCTCGAGCCTTAACTTTGGGCGGTTCATTGAGTCCAAGGCCGGGGTGGCTGCCAGAAAACTAGTGCAGCCCGTGCCCAAAAAGGGTAGTCGTGCCGATCCTACCAACTATCGGCCGATTTCAATAACCTCCATACTCTGCAAGATTATGGAGCGTGTATTGAACTCGCGCCTCTTGGCATACCTGGAAGGTAACGATCTCCTCAGTGACCGACAGTACGGTTTTCGACGCAATCGGTCAACTGGGGACCTACTAGTGTATGCCACTCACTTGTGGGGCGAGGCCCTCGAGAAAAATGGGGAAGCGATTGCCGTCTCCCTTGATGTCTCGAAGGCCTTCGACCGGGTATGGCACGCTGGCCTTTTGAGTAAGCTTCCAGCGTACGGCATTTCCGCTGGCCTGACTGGCTGGGTAAAAGACTTCCTGACTGAACGGTGCAAAATAAAAGATAAATATAAAAATAGAAAGAGTCATTCTCAACATCATGATGGTGATGATGTTGAGAATGACTCTTTCTATTTTGCTGATAAATACAAATGTGATATGCCCCGAATTGTCAACAGTAATTTAATTCAAATATATCATAGATTCTAATAAAAAAAAAAACTAAAGAGTTTATTTTATCTTACGGTACGTTATAATTTTAATCTAGGACTCATAGTAGCTGAGCAAAAAAACAAAAAGTTAAGAAGAATAGCAAGCGAAGGCGTAGTATTACCGCAAGAAATTGTTTGCAGGCGAATTCGCGGGCAAAAGCTAGTTGATAATAACACATGCCGATGAAATATCTAAGGTACAAAAAACTACGGTAAATTACAGTTGAAAACAAAAACCAGAAATTCCATAACAGAACTCCCTAAGAAAATGCCGCACTTGCGAAGCCAAAACTTCTCGACGAAATGTGCAGGAAAAATAATTTTAATCAGACGAACTTGTACTCAGTGTCTCAGTGGACATTCTAATACATATGTCGGTCGAGTGGGGTGTTCCCCACGACCTCCCACTAACCCACTGGGGTAATAGCTGGTACTAAGGTGTGGCTTCTATCGTGTAGGTTATCTGTGGATATTAGGGATAGTGTCCGAAAAGACAATGTGTATCCGTCTTTAGGACAGGAATTTGAAGTATTTTTATGTTACGAGCACCTTAATTGTGTAACAAACTATGTAATATCAATTGGAATCATTTTGAAGCATATTGCTGGTCTATTGCTCCATATGTTCGAAAATGTGTCTGCTCAACAACGTAAATAGCGCAATGAATGTTGTTGAACTGTCAAAATAAAATCCATTGCTACTGATAATGTGTTACGCAGGCAAGCGATTAGGATAGATTATAAATTGAGGTTTTAGTACATAGTAAGTATGTAAGGTTCTTACATTGATCGTGCAAAACATAACGATTTGGAAGATTAACTTCGCCCGCGTTGAATTCGGTTATATCGCGCGTTTTAGTTTTACCTCGGGAATATAATTTTTTTCCGGGATAAAAAGTACCCTATTATTTAATCCGGACTTCTAACTTTACGTCTGCAAAATTTCAAAGCAATCGGTTCAGTAGTTACGGCGTGAAAGCGGAACAAACAAACTCACTTTCCGATTTATAATATTAGTAAGCGTCCGTTGCTTCTTATGTTCGAAAATATTGTCTGTGCAGTAGGCCTAGTATGAGTTTTCATTACGAAACTCGTTCGACGATATCGAGCGCGTTTGACTCAGCGATTGGCCCGCTTCAAGGTCGTAAGAACCCTCAACCAATGAGAGCGCCAAACGCGCTCGATATCAACGATCGAGTTTCGTATTGAAAACTCATACTAGGCCTACAGTAACATTTAATCGCAATGAATGATGCTGAACTGTCAAAATGATAGCCGTTCTGTAGTTTCTATCTACCCCCATGGAAACACTGTATATGTGTAAAAATCAAAATGTTATAAACAATCTTTTCTTAAATATCATTTAATAATTGTTTTTTTTTAATAACATTTCATTTAGAACTTAATTTAAAGATTTTTTCAAAGCGCCATTTATTTTAAAACACACAAAAAAAAATATACAAATGCCATTAATTTTTATTTTGAGTTACTGAATCAGAGTATTGTGAATTATGGACACTGATTCGAACCCTAGGTGTTATCAACTGCTTATCATTCAGTGCAAGCTGTCATTAATTATTGGGGGCAACGGGTTGCAATGACGTGCGGCGGTACCAGGGGTATTGCACCCTCACTCTACTTATACAGGAACCAACATGGCGTAAGTTCAAATAAAAGTGTCCAAAATTTGCAAGTTATAAATATATTTTATACAATGGACATAAAGTTTGTTATGACTTAAAATAATATTAAAATAATAACTATTTATTACGTATTATTTTATTTTGTTTAATGTACTACTTTGGATATTCACCCTTTGATCTGTCTGCTTATTGATTTTTTTTTTTAGATACATATCTATTTTAGAATTAACAAAAATAATATCTATAATCAGAAATATTTTACTATACTAATTTCATTAGTAGTAATAGGAAGAGAGAAGTTCAATGCCAATGTGTCGTAAATTAACGACAAATTAAAAAAAAAAATATAATCTCAAAAACTCTAATTTCCAATCGGTATCCCTGACGGGTTAAATCACTATACCCGCTAGTACTAAAGTTTTCATTTAATACAATACATCAATCTGTCATCGACCCGCGTCGATGTCGGCATGCCACTGGCATTTCCGGACTACAGCCGGTTCGGTTCTCGGCTTCTTCAAGGTGCAGTTTTTGTTTTAGACCGCTTTAAACAATGTTGGTACTATTAAGATCGTTATATTTTACGGTACTGACGCGTACGGTTCAATGATTAGTTTAGAAAATGGAAAAACAAAAGAAAGGCTTAAACCTTTAAACTTAGCAAAAAAGTACTATGTGTATACATCTTTTTTCAACTGGCAATAAGCTTGTCACTGTCAAATTCCAGTATGGCACAAGCAGCATGGTCATTAAAAGAAAACAAATTCCAGTGCCAAAATGTCAGACTATTTAGTTTTTTTTTTACGCAGTTTAGAGAACTACGTTATAATACGGTATGTAGTTGTATCAGTCTTTGCATTACAGTTAGATCTCATTCTGCCAGACCATATAACTTGAATCCATAGAGTAAGCCAATTCCCCGTACGTCTCCCATAATCCTATGAAAGGGGCCCGCCCAACTAATCTACCTTAATCTAAGGCTCAGAGGGCCCGAATTTAGTCTAATTTAATTTCTATCCGTTTTCTGTTATTGGTAACTAGCGCACATAATATGTACGTTCAAGTATGTTGTTAGTTCCTTAGGGAATTATTTGAGTAGATAGGTATCTAGTAGATTATAAAACCTTCTGCAGTACGTAATAGTTTAGTTCATCGATATAGGGTTGAGATTAGATATTTAATAATCAAGCTGTACAGTCTGTGGGTCAGGGTTGCGGGTTGGTTAAACAAGAAACCGCGGCCCTGGCCGTCGCACAGGCAAGTGAAGAAACACGGGTGGGTTTTAGTCAGTAAAAGTCTGACACTCCCTTCCTCTCCGCCCAGAGCGGGAGAAGTCATTTGACGATTTCCCAGCCCCAGAAAAAAAAAAGCTGTACAGTCTGTTTGTTTGAACGCACAAAAATCACGTTTGTTTTATGCGAATATTTGAAGGGCCCTTCAATTTTTTTTTAATTTTACTATATAACGAAATATTCTGTAAACATTTCAAGCGTCTATCTATTTCCGTTATTAATATGGAGCAAAAAAACGGCAAGAAAAATCGCGTTTGTTGTATGGGAGCCCCCTTAAATATTTTATTTTTAGTATTTGTTGTTATACCGGCAACAGAAATATGTACATAATCTATGAAAATTTCAACTATCTAGCTATTACGGTTCGTGAGATATAGCCTGGTGACAGACTGACGGACAGATGGACAGTGAAGTCTCATGAATAGGGTTCAGTTTTTAACCTTTTAGGTACGGAACCCTAAAAACCAAATTTGTTTGTCGCCAAAATGAGACTGCGACTTGATTTTAAAGGTCGAACCACAAAAACTTAAACACTTGTTTAATAAACGCGTGTCTCTCTCAGTGTCATTAAAATCCGTAAAATAATTTAGAATGTTTTATTTAAAAAACTGTTTATTCTAAACAACTGATAAACAAGGTTTTGTGGTAATAATGTTAATATTTTAAATTACGAGAATCGACCTTCAGATATCATCCGTGACTGATATGCCATGATGATACAAATTGACATTTCAAACGTCAAAATTGATTTCTTTATTTGAATAACGGTTCCGACAATTTGTTACTAAAATCGTTTTGTTTTACTGTCAATTTTGATTTAATTGTTGGGTTAGCATGACAAACGACAGTACAATTAAAAAAAAAGCTGTGGGCGTTGCGTTTAAGTATGAAGACGTAAAGGGTGTATAATTGCTGCTATTGTGAAAGCGAGGGATCAAAGACAATAATATTACTTTTTATGACAAACTGCATTGTTTACTTTTACAGTGAACTTGAAACTTAAAGCGGCAGAACTTTGGGGTGATTGCGTAATGAACTATCAAGCAATGGGTTTCATTTTGACAGTTCTACAACATTCATTGCGTTATTAATATTGTTGAGCAGACACATTATTTGAACGTATAAAACAATGGATTACAGACATCCTTCAAAACGATTCGGATAGCAATAGTCTGTTACGGAATTAGGGTGCGGATTGTCATACAATGATATATAATGGACTGTCAAGACAATATTGACAAACTTCTAAAATGTAAACTTAATGAACACTAATAAAAACATTGATCCTACTACAAGGAATAACTTGAGACTTTTATTTTATTACAAAAAGAATCAGAGTTTTGAATTATGAAAGAAAAAGAACAAAACTCAAAAATTCTAATTTATTATCCGACTTACACATTATAATATTAAATGAAATACGAAAATTGTTTTGCTCGAAAAACATTCGATACCCAATGCCATCACCTGAGTTATGACGTCAAAGTACAAAATGGATTGAACTGTGATGTCATAATACAACGTCTACAACGTAAGATTAGCGTGTCAGCGACAGTGCAAGGGTTGAGCCTGTTTATATTTGGAATTTTGGACCTCAAACGCTTTCTAATGCAAAACATACGAGCTAGGGTGACACTGGGGTAGAGCGGCCGCTGTGACGTTCGCTGTCAAATTTGAAAATCGAAATCGTGAGAATTATTTTTTTAAATACCGGACTGATTACAACGAGGTTTTAAAATGTTATCCTTTTTGATAATTGACATAATTATTATAGCAAGTTGTGAAGTCTCTTGTCATGTTATGACAATGTGATCCTTACGGAAGAATGAGAATTGCCGTGAGGAAAGTTTTGAGTATGCATGTAGATGTCCTGTAGGGATGAGATGTAAAACATGCCGTTTACTTTAAATTTTATTGGGTTAACGGTCTAAAGTGAAAAAAAAACAACTCCTTTTTTTTCTTAATCAGGAAAAAGCCGACTAAAAATTCCACCACTGAGGGGTTGAGAATCATGTACTGGATCTATTGTACTCGTTTGTGCATCGATGTCAGATACACCCGATTTATCTCGACCTTAGATAGAAGCAGTAGGTGGTAAAGTATAGATCTTCCGACCTGTACATACGACCTACTGCTTCTTATATCGAGCTATACACACGAACCCCATAACATCGGCCGCCGGCAGAAGTTACCACCCACCAGACAAAGTCTTGCCACCAAGCGATTCGTCGTATTACGGCATGATGTATGGTGAAGCTGTACGGACGACGGGTCTGAGCAGTTGTGTTGCGATGTGTGCCGGGAACCATGAGGCAAATGTTGTTGTGTCGGAAGTTTGGTCGTGGTCTCCAGATCAATCTCCCTCTGGCGCAACATGGTTGGTCGTATTGTTGGGTTTAACATTGCGTCACCTCACTCAACTGCCGTCTTCCTTTCTAATCACTCAGTTTTTTTTAGTGAATAGATTTTACTCGTATAAACTAGCACGCTTTACCATCAACGATTGCATCACTGCTTACCATCAGGCGGGATTGCGATTTGTGGTCGAGCACTAGATTATAATTATGTCACGGTCGAGATATTTATATCATGATACAGAAACAGGTGGTATTTCCTATAAAAGTGCACATTGAATAGTTCTTTATATGACCATGATATAATCACGCAAATAATAGTTTAATTACAAATGAAGTTGCTGTTACCCATAATGGTTCCATGTTAACTGGTAATTTTCAAGTAAAATAATTTACCTCAAACTTAATTTAGTTCGTATTTCCGTCTACGCAAGGTATCACTTACACACTCACAATTGGTTTACAATGCAATAAGAGTGTCGTAAAAAGTTGTTATTAGTAATTATTATCTGGAAGTTTTACCTGTGACTGCATCTGCAGTCCAAGATAGAAGCAGCCTATCTCTTTGAAATGGTCTGACCATGTGCCAAATGTCACTCAACTTCGTTCAGGCGTTTTCGTGGAAGCGTAACCAACAAATGCACTTTATTATTTATTATATTAGTTTGGATAACAATTGTCTTGTCATGGCGCCTCCGTCGGGACGGAACAAGCGAGGTAGACCAAAGAAGTGCTGGCTTGACGTTGTAAGAGATGACATGTGTGCCAACAATATCACACCACAGGATGCTAGAGCTCGTGCGATGAGAAATGAAGGCAAATGAGTAAGAAAGCGGACCCTGGGCTCCAACGCGAAAGCCGCGGATGATGATGATGATAATGTTGAGATGGATAAGTGGGTGGAGAGCAAACATGGGTGGAATGTGTGACTGATGAAATACCTAGAAAAGTGCACTAAGTGTACAAGCATGAACCATATAAGCAAAACGGGGAGGATTTGTGGCCAACTATACAGCCACATTAAGCTACTATAACCTGTAATATTGCTTTATTAGATTTTTAACTTTATTTATAAAGCATTAAGGTTCACGGTTGACTGGGAATTTTTCAGTTTCGGATAGCTTGACCTGCTGTCATCCGTACGTGAAAATAATTCTTTTTATGGATTCTGTTGAGCAACAAAAAGTTAACAATGACTCAAAAGGTTATTGCACTGCTAATGGACGATTTGAATATAAGTATACAGTATGTTAAGAAAACCCTGTCCGACCCATAAGGATAATAAAAGTTAGGTAAACACATGACCAAATATAATATAAAATTTTACGTAATCATCATAGTACCAATACAGATGAATTTTGAAATAATCTTTTTTTCCCGCGAATCAATTCCAACTTCCCCGAAATTTGGTAATTTTTAAAAAAGTGACAACACCGGTATTATTATGAGCGAATAGCGATGCGACCACGTGCCGCGTGGCCTGCCGTCCGCCGCCCGAGGAAGGGTGCTTACGCACATATATTGAGTTACCGCTTTTTGCGAAATAATATTTATTTTTTTAGGGAGATTTTTTTTTAAGTTTAGCCTGGTTTTGTATCCATTAGTAGAATCAGTTATCGATACCTAACAACACCTTCACGGGTCGGACAGGGTTTGTTATGTAGGTAGTAGGTACTCTTTCCGACTTGATAATTTAGCATTTTCGTTTAATATTAAACAAAATTGAGAATTTAGAAATATTGGCGATATTAATTTAACATACTTATACGTTTTCTGGTATTCGTTTTATGAATATATTTCTTCTTCTCCAGCCTATAGAGGTCTACTGAGAGATACTGTGTCTGATCAACAACGTAGGCAATTAACGCAATTAATATTGTTAAACTACCAAAAAGAAACGTATTGCTACTGAATTCCGGCATGATGTCTGGTGAAGCCGTACGGAGGACGGGTCTGAGCAGTTGTGTTGCGATGTGTGCCGGGTACGATGCGCCAAATGTTGTTGTGTCGGGAGTTTGGTCGTGGAGGGTCTCCAGATCAATCTCCCTCTGATCGTTGGTCGTATTGCTGGGTTTAACATTGCATCACCACGCTCAACTACCGTCTTACTTTCTATTTACTCAGTTTTTTTAGTGAATAGGCTTAATAAGCTAGCGCGCTTTACCATCAACGATTGCATCTCCATTCGATTACCATCAGGCAGGATTGCGGTCAAGCAATAGTTTATAATTATAAAAAAACGGAGTTACCTTACTGGTGGATAGTTTTCCTCGTAACTGCATTCGAACAACTAGATTAAAATAAAAACTATCTATTGTACATTTTCCCTTTATCAGAATGCCATGAAACGCAGTTGAGATACAACACAGCCTTAAATTAAAAGACCATCTGTACAATGTTACTGCCACTTATATTTACTTTAGTTCTATTTGTAAGGATGCAATGATGTTTGACAAGAACTTGTAATGTTGCCAAAATGGATTGTGGTTTATGATTTTAAGAAAAACACATATGTATTTCCTTATTTACGATAGAGATGTTTATTAAGTAAAAAAAAAATTGATTCTATTTAGTCAGTCATTCAGATTATAGAAAAATATTGGATCGTATATTTTGTTTTATCAAATCAATAAAAATTGACAAATATAAAAGGCATCAAAGATCAGGAGTGGTGGCTGGTGACGTCACTGCTCGCTAAAAGTGGAGTGTGCAGTGACGTCACACGAGTTTTCAACGCACTGTATCTCCTTCATTTTTGTTTATATGAAAAAATAAAAAATACGTGTCTAGTATTTTTTGGAAATCTGACTGACGGACTAATTAGTTTTTTTAGTCAACTACCCTATTTATGTGATCTTTCGGTCCTTGGGTCATAACTCATAAGAGAATTCACAGTTATGATTTTCATTATTATCTATTAAATACCAACACTCAGCTGCTTTTTAATTTAAAATACATCGAAGTTTTATTTAAAAATTACTTAGTTATATCCATCAAACTTTCTGTCCTTTTATTTCGGCTCCTGATTAACATAGGGCCATCAAATCCAAGAAGATTTGATGACCCTATGTTGATCAGGCTCGACTACTACAGAATACAGCGAATACAGAATATAGCGCAGTCAATCAGACAAACAAACATATCATCATGTTTATTATTAGTATAATATACAGTATGTTAAGAAAACCCTGTCCGACCCATAAGGATAATGAAGGTTAGATAAACACATGACCAAATATAATATAAAATTTTACGTAATTATCATAATACTAATACAAATTAATTTTGAAATAATCTTTTTTTCCCGCGAATTAATTCCAACTTCCCCGAAATTTGGTAATTTTTAAAAAGTGACAACACCGGTATTATTATGAGCGAATAGCGATGCGACCACTAGACGCGTGCCCTGCCGCCCGCCGCCCGCGCAAGGGTCGTTAACGGACATTTATTAAGTTACCTTTTTTTGCGAAACAATATTTATTTTATTAAGGGGATTTTTTTTAAGTTTAGCCCGGTTTTGTATGCATTAGTAGAATCAGTTATCGATACCTAACAACACCTTCACGGGTCGGACAGGGTTTTCTTAACATACTGTATGTAGGTAAATGTGCATCTAAATACACTAACAGTAGCAATGAGTTTCATTTTGACAGCTCAATAATGGATCGCGTTATTTACAAGGTTGAGCAGAGAAATTTTTCGAATATATAAATATATAAAATAAATAAATATATATATACGCACAAATCACACAGATTGAGCTAGCCCCAAAGTAAGTTCGAGACTTGTGTTATGGGATACTAACTCAACGATACTATATTTTATAATAGATACATATATAGATAAACATCCAAGACCCAGGCCAATCAGGAAAAGACCGTTTTCCATCATGACCTGGCCGGGGATCGAACCCGGGGCCTCCACGTCGCAGGTCATAAATCAGATTATGGTAGAAAATGTGTTACCAAATTAGGGTGACACGCGAGTGCCCGAATAGGGATGTATCCAAGGTATGAAAAATCAAAAAAATAATTAGTCCGTCCGCTTATAGATAATAAAAAAAATTAAGACCCGTATTTTTTATTTTGTCGTAATTACCAAATATTACTGAGATATAGCGTATTAAAGTTACAGAGTGGGGGCTAATTACGTCACGCCGTGCTATATTTTGCACCACGACGTGATGTCATGCGACATTTCAAATCAATATATCTTCCTAAATATTTGAATGAAAGAAAAAATAAAAAATACGTGTTCAATATTTTATATAAATCTATCTGACGGACATTAAATTATTTTTTAGGATACAAGCCAATTACTGTTTTCTGCTTTATATTTCTCGACTTTAGAAACTTTAGGTCTCGACAGCCTATCATCATCATCAACCTATTTTATCGTCCCACTGCTGGGCACAGGTATCCTCTCATACAGAGAAGGATTAAGCATAATCACCACGCTTGCTCAATGCGGGTTGGCGATTTCAGACTTACAGTCCAGGTTTCCTCAAGATGTTTTCCTTCACCTTTTAATCAGTCTACCTATATGTACAAACATTATGTTATTATAAACTATAACAAAAACGATAATGGATATTTATAAACTCCGTAACACACCAAGATACGAGTAACTTGCTAAGCAACTTCTGTTAAAAACTTATACAATACGTAAAATCCCCTTCCCCTTCCAAATCAAAAGGATAATAGAGGTTACACATGACCAAATAAAATATTAAAGTTTACATAATCACCATACTAATAATACTAATGAATTTTGAAATAATCTTTTTTTCCGCAAATTAATTCCAAATTCCAAAAAATTTGCTAATTTTTAAAAAAGTGACAACAGTATTATTATTAGTGATGTACCTCGCTTTTTCGTTACAATATTTATTTTTATGGCTTTGTAGGCATTAGTAGAATCAGTTATAGATACCTAACAATACCTTCACGGATCGGACAGGTTTTTTTACATATTGTATATTTTCAAACCTTTTTCAACTAAAACTGAATTGAAAACGATAGGAAAAGATACTCATTGCTATGATATTCCTTCTCTAAAACCATTTCCATGTTAGTTGCATCCAAGGCTGCTATTACAACGTGGTTCACAACCCATCCTGCCACGCGATAATCTACGAGTAAATCTAATCTATTGATAGCAGGCATCCGGGTGGGCTGGGAAGTAAAGTGAAATAAAAAATATGTTCAAAACAATGGCTCCGAACTCGTTCAACGGGTTAAGAGTACTATCTTACACGTTCAGGTCATGCAAACCTTAACAGATAAGTTTTAAGTGTCAATTTCCTTTGTTTAAGTGTCCGGGATTAGTTTGCGAGGTTGTATTGTGGTCAGAATGTCAGATTCGGCTTGCGGTTATATTGCTCCTTTGAAGGGATTATTTTTTTGATTAATATTTAAAGGTACTAAAGAATCAGAATGAATTTCTAGAAGAAAAAGCAGTTTATAACAAGCATAATTTTCCTAAAGTTCCCACTATTGGGACACAGATGTCTCTATGAGGGGAGGTGGAATGTGGAATCTATCATGCTGGCCCAAGGAGGATTGGTAGTTGTCACAAGACTTAGGTTTTTTGATTCTCGTAGGTGCACACAGAGCTATACATCAAGCTATAATTTCCCAGTTAGAACTGACCTCGCATTGTATAGGTTTTTCGTACAGTTAAAAGTTAACTTATACTGGGTATATATACATATGTAGATTTATGTGTAGCCGTGCGTACATGCCGGTTTTCTCAACGAATTGAGAGCAGCTTCCATGTTTTAAACAAGCAATCGTGTTAATAGAATTGTTTGAATTAATGGTCTGCGTAAAAAGTAGAAATAATAAGAATACATTTTGTAGAAAAATAACCTCTGTGATCAAACATGATGAAATAACAGAACTTATTTGTGTAGTAGCGACGCTCGCCGAAACAAAATCTTTTCTCACAGTTTGTACATTCTTAACAAAATTTATAGGCTTACCGTCGCCAAAATTTCAAACACATGTTGCCATTATTTATAAAGTCAACTGACTTTTCAATACCAACTCTCAGTAATATGAAACTTACTATACGGACGACAGCAGATTAAGCTACCCGAAACTGTCAAATAACCCAATCAACCTTGAGCCTTAATCGTTTAGAGATAAAGTTGAAAATCTAATAAAGAAACCTCACAGATTGTAGGTGCTGTCGTCTGTACAAGATGTATGTATGTAGCTTTCAAGACGCTCAACCCATTTCTGTGCATTTTGTACAATGGGACATTCATGTGTTGATACAAGTGCAGACATCTGGGTTCACCCGGCAACACTTTTTGTTAAACCCACAGGTACGAAACAACGAAAAAATTGGAGAAAAAAAGGACCGCTCTCCGAGGGGGCAAGGGTATTTTTACTCCTACCAACATGCTAGACAAAATTGAACCTCAGTTACCTTAGAATAAAGTCGAAAAACGGATAAATTGTGTTCGTAATATAACACCACAGGGACGCAGGGGTCTAATGACACGCGAGACGTTTTTATATGATATTTTTTGTAAAGTTTCAGTTAATTAGAGTTCAAATTCTTAGCTTTTTTGTGTTTTCACTAATTCTATTTTAATTGGTTGTAGTGGGAGATCGTTTTGTGCGGCGCCTGGAGTTATTAGTCGACTCCCGTTGCGCTCTCAACGACCCACGGACGGGATACACTGTAATTTTTATATTGTATAATATTTTCGATGAAAATATACCAAATTCAGTAACGAGTTCGCTTAAAACCTTGAACCCAACATCAGATTCGCAACAATGATTTACCGCCGCGCATTACGAACAACTAAATTACACCGCAAAGTATTTGTGCGTGAGGAACGGCTTTGTAAGTCTGCGGCTAACGCTTCACTTTGATGCTCCCTCCACCATGCCAAAGGAAACAGCGCTAAATCCTTTCCTACAAGGTGTCGAAATAGGTTGGCTTGCCAAATCTCTTGGCCGGCCAGTGCACATTGGCAGGCGCACTAAGGGCGCTGCCAAGTGCCGACGACCGGCCGCCGCGCCAGGTACCTTGCCAACTGCCAAATCTCACCGCTTTTTTTCACAACACAAATTTGTGAAGCCTATTTCGGATTCAGCCAACATGGCGGGCCCGATATTGGTTTTCGGACGGAGAATGAATAATTTTGTAGGTTTTTTGCCAAAAGTAAATTATGTAAAGTCCCCGTTCTAGGCATCCTCGGTGTGGGCAGGGAGCCAATCTCGCCAAATAACATTCTATGCCTATCATTATTAAAAGGAGATTATTAATGCTAGTAGGCAGCCCGGGACTTTCACTTTATTAATTATTTATGGTTCTCCTTTGTGATTCTTCCCCTTTGGTCATGATAATATATGCTCTAGACGTATACCTGTGTTATTTCTTTGTGCGCGGATGTGTCATGATAACCATTACTCATCCACATTTACCTGAGAGCGCGGCAGTAAAGTTGTTAGATTCCTTTTCATTGTATAGATAGAAGTAATGATGTTTCTGCATTAAGATTTAGTGTTATTGTGTTCCAATCTACAGTTTTTGAGAACGAAATCTTTATTAACGTGTATAATTTTAATGCTCATACCATAACGCATAAAGAAATCTTACATAAAAACAAATCACTGGCGCAGATTCTCTTTTTACGAACTATACTAATTTAAAATTAAGTGCATCTTTTTCAATGAAATAGAATCATTAAGAAAAGGACAGAAGATACAATTTTAGTTTAATCCTGTCAAATTAAGATGATCTATAGACAGTTTTGACACGATTATAAACATGGCGACCGAAATACGCCAATTTACGTCTAAATAATTTGACAGGTCTAAAGTAAAATTTTATTTTTTGTCCTTTTCTTAATGAAACAGAAAGAAAAAGATGTATTGAACTTAAATTTAATAAGTAACTAATAAAATAACTTAATATTAGTAGGAATATCCTAAAACGTCCCATTTATTAAAAATCAGTAGAAATCTAAAGAGTTACAGTTCACTGCCTTCTCACTCGGGGGCATCAAGTTTTAAAGCACACCGGAGCCAGTTCTGTCGAGAGTACCCCAGCCAGCAATTTGGTCCTCCCTCCCCCACCCGTGTTTTAGGGTTATTGTTAAATTAGTACATTCATACTTTGTTGTTTATGGCAACACTAAACCGATAGCTGTTACGACCAACAGCGATGTTGCGCTTGATTGATTTACTGATATTTTTGTGTTTTTGCATATTAAGGCTGATTGAAAAGTTGGATAATAAATTTTTACTCAAGTTGAACCACAGCTTGAAGGCTTTGCGAGTTGTGTGAGCATTAGTCAGTGTACACATTGTTGAGTCAGGAATCCATTTTGTTAATGATCTTTAAATGAAAGAAACTTGACTGTGTTCACGAAGTTCAAAACTTCCATGATGGCGTCGATTCTCTTTCTTGTTCACACACTAAACTAATTTTAAGTGCGTCTTTTTCTTTCCATTTCGTTAAGAAAAGGATAGAAGATAACATCATCATCTTTTCAACCGAAAGACGTCCCCTGCTGGACTTAAGCCTCCCCCAAGGTTCTCCACGACGGCCGGCCCTGCGCCTCCCGCATCCAGCGGTTTTCCGCGATCACCAGATCGTCGGTTCACTTTTTCATGGGCCTACCCACGCTGCGACAACCGGGGCGTGGTCACCACTCGAGAACCCGTCGGCTAAAAAGTAGTTGTAAGGCTCAAGGTCACTCAAAGAGGAGAGGGCTATGCTTGGGGTTTCACTGCGCGATCGAATCAGGAATGAGGAGATCCGCAGAAGGACGAGAGAAACCGACATAGCCCGATGAATTGCAACATTAAAGTGGCATGGGCCGGGCACATTGCCCGTAGGACCGATGCCCGATGGGGCCGTTGGGTTCTAGAAGATAGCATTTAGTTTAATCCTGTCAAATTAAGATACTCCATAGGCAGTTTAGACGCGATTATAAACATGGCGACTAAAAATACGCCACTTTACGTCAGGAGCGCAGTAATTTGACAGGACTAAACTGAAACGTCAGTTTCATAATGAAATAGAAAGAAAAAGCTGCACTTAACTTAAATTTAATTTAGTTTTTGAACAAGGGGTATTGGGGCCAATGAGTTCTTATGACCAAAATACATTTGTCTTATTCGATTTTGGTCTTACTTGTCTATCTCCCGTAATTTTAAACCCAAGAGCATATTTTAAGAAATGAAATGAAATCGTTTATTAAGCAAGTAGGATCACTGATCACTTTTACACGTCATAAAAGCCGGCATTTCCTAACTGTTTACCCCTGAGAAGAAATAGCCGAAACAAACTCAGGGATCATCATCTTTTTTCAAGTCCACACATTAAAAATGAAAATGTTTAAAATAATTTACGTTATAATTAAGATTATAAAAGACTAGCGGCCGCCCGCGACTTAGTTATTTGAACATTTTGTTTTAACCCTTTGTTTTTCTTTTATGCTCCGCTCATATTGATCGCAGCGTGATGTTATACAGTCTAAAACCTTCCTGGATTAATGGACCAGAAGTTCCTGAGATTAGCCAACTCTTCGGCTTTATATATTAGTATATATTCGGTGTTGCCATGACTTAAAGTCTGCTTGTATTTTGTTAGTACATATTTCAGTTTTTGGTTAATTCTTGTGATACGAGTATATTTTTACCTTGGTATTTGTAACATTTATATGGACATTAGAAGCTTACCCATTAAACGATTTAAAAACTATATAAAGGCTAAACTTTGCAAAAAGGGGTATTATAAAATCACAGATTATTTAGAAGACAAAAAAGCTTGGGACTTAGCTGCTCGCTCTGTTAAGCATTGTTATTAAGCAATATGTGTAACTATAACGTAAATTATTGTAAACATTTTCCGTTTTAATGTCTGGACTTGAAAAAAGACGATGATCCCTGAGTTTGTTTCGGCTATTTCTTCTCAGAGGTAGTCAGTTAGGAAATGCCGGCTTCATCTAGTGATCGGTGATACTACTTGCTTAATAAACGATTTCATTTCATTTCATTTCATGGTTAGGGAGTAAGATTCCACTGCAGAGCATGATTGCCCACGTTTTAAGACCCCTAATATATCAACAAAAAAATTTACAACAAAATTATTAAACAAAAAATAAAACTATAATAACTGAGTGGTGTACCATAGGACCAAAGGGCCGTTAGTACAATAGTAATTTGTTTTATAATTCGTACAAAGTGGTACCAAATTACACATGATTGACCGGTACGTGAGCTTTGCTACGATTAGCCTCCGTCGCCCCGGGCTTATTTATAGTTTCGATTGCTTTTGTGTCGAAATTACTAAATTGAACTTCCCTTATTTTCTGATTTTTCTGTCGGTTTTTGAAAAGCTGTTTATCGGGAAGGGTTTAAGAGGAGACTCGCAGGGTAATACTAATTTTAACTATTTATCTTCTGAATTTATGCGGTATTTCATTCATTACATTATTTCGTGAAGTATCCATGTCAAAAACCTAAAAGAACCAGGGTTGGTCATTACCTGGAAAACTTAACATTTTACTTTAAGTCTACCTATGAACTGCTTCCTAACACATTCTTACATTGTGACAGTTTTTTGTTTTTGCCAGGTTATAATATGTTCTTCTTTTTTCTTTCTTTCTTTTATGGCTTCGCACGGTTTGTGCATTTAGCCAATGTCACGTAATGAATAGTTCATGTCGAAAAAGACGGCCGCGTGACCCGTCTTACGATGGAGGTTTGAGAAAAAGTCATGATGTGGCCACTATGTTGCGATATTTAACTGTTCTTTATGAATTATTTACTGAATGCACTTTTTACTACATAAATCACGCACTTTTATTTAGTAAACAACACTATAAATAATTTTAAAAGTCCAATGAAAAATGAGCGTGACACTCAGCTTGACTTTCCCGCCAAAAACTCCTTTTATTATGTTCCGCCAAAATAAGTAGCTGTGTTTTAATGTCATACACTTGTCAATACTTGTGAATGTAATCTTAAGCTGTCTACACACTGACCCTATGCCGTTTCGTGCGGCTTCAGCTTTACTTTCCTTTTGCCGTTTTTTTTTTTGTTTTATTTTTATTTGGTTATCGTTATTAACATTACCTTTGGACTTGTTAGTTTAGGCTTTGTTTAATTATGAACATTTAGAATGTGTTAAAAGTGTCCTGGCTAGACACTTCTACTTTTGGAACACAGATAATAAAAATAACTGCACAGATTTTGCAGGTAAGGATCGTAAACTCATTACCATAAAATGTATTTCATAGTAACAGTGCATTGTGATTAGGGGTCGGATATTTCCGGCACTCAAATACCTAAACTTGATGTGACGAAGGAAAAATATGAATTGGCTTGTATCCTAAAAAATAATTTAATGTCCGTCAGATAGATTTATAAAAAATATTGAACACGTATTTTTTATTTTTTCTTTCATTCAAATACTTAGGAAGATATATTGATTTGAAATGTCGCATGACGTCACGCCGTGGTGCAAAATATAGAACGGCGTGACGTAATTAGCCCCCACTCTGTAACTTTATTACGCTATATCTCAGTAGTTTTTGGTAATTACGAGGAAATAAAAAATACGGGTCTTAATTTTTTTTATTATCTATAAGACGGACTAATTATTTTTTTGATTTTCATACCTTGGATACATCCCTATTATGTGCAAACTGTATTCGTAGCCACTATAGGCCATGTTTATATTTTTTTTATCACCAGTTAGGGTACTTATATCGTCATTTTTGAAAGGAAAATTTACGTACTAAGTAATAACTACCTAACTAGTATAATAAGTATATATAAATATACAAAAACTAAAATATTTTACACAATAGGGTAGTTGACTAAAATAAAACTAATTAGTCCGTCAGTCAGATTTCCAAAAAAAAATTAGACACGTATTAAACAAAAAATGAAGACGATACAGCGAGTTAAAAACTCGTGTGACGTCACTGCTTGCTACACTTTTTAGCAATCAATGACGTCTCCAGCCACCACTCCTTATCTTTGATGCCTTTTATATTTGTCAATTGATTTGATAAAACAAAATATACGTATCCAATATTTTTCTATAATCTGAATGACGGATTAAACAGAATCAATTTTTTTTTACACAGGAAACATCCCTATTTCCGATATCCAATTATGATGTAGTAAATAGAATAATACGAATTTATCTAAGTAGGTAATGTGAAAATTTTATATTGAATCATTATACAATGAAAGTTTGAATTCATGTGCATCTCTGCTTCTATGAACTTCTGTTGACTAAAGGTAACGCGGATGAAAGAAGTTGTAGGGTAAACTGTACGGACGACAGTGGGTCAAGCTATCCGAAACTGTCATAAATTCCTAATCAACCTTGAGCCTTAATGCTTTATAGATACATTCGAAAATATAATAAAGAAATCTGCCATATTGTAGTAGCTTGATGTGCTGTCGTGACAGCTCGGCTGACGAAGACATCGTAACGCAAACTTCGCGAAAAGGCTACACCGCATCCCACTAATAAAATTATGATAGTCATTTATGTCTTTAATGAGCGGTTACAGAATTCACAGTGTTTAAAAAAAGTGTCCGCTCGCCCTTTGAACGTTGCAAGCGTGCCGCCGTGCGGGTTTGTAGGTATGATGTTGATCCCTGAACTCTATTAAATTAGCTGATAAGATAGTTTTTCGGGTTTTGTTAGCGAATTAATTAATTTTTACTTTAAAATCTTATGGAGTTATAAAAGTATAGCAATTATGAACGGTCCAAAGTGAAAAAAACTACATATATTTTTTTTAAATCATGAAAAAGCCGACGATAAATTCCACCACTGGGAGGTTCAGAATCATATACTGGATCCATGTTACTCGTTTGTGCGTTGATGTCATATACTCCCTTTATAGGAGTTAAAGCTATTTTTGCAACATATATTTGTTTATGTTTTGGTGAATATAGAATTATAGAATAGACAACACACTTGGTGTAGTGTCTGAGCGATTGACAGTTGCGCTGCGTGTCGCAAGTTCGATTTCCGCACGGAACAAATATTTGATGACCTATAAGTATTTGTTCCGGGTCTGGTTGTTTTTTGTATGTGAGTTTATATGTCTGTAAACACACCCACGATACAGAAATAATTCCTAGTGCGGGGCAACTTTTTTTTAAATACACAATATGCAAAGAAAACCCCGTCGGACCTATAAGGATAATAAAGGTTAGGTAAACACATGACTAAATAAAATATGTAAATACATAATCATCATAGTAACAATACTATTTTGAAATAATATTTTTTTTCCGCGAATCAATTCCAACTTCCCTATAATTTGGTAATTTAATTTAAAGTGACAACACCATTTTTGACCTAATTATTATGAGCGAATAGAGATACGACCGCGTGTCTCGTGGCCTTGCCCCCCTCGCCCGCGCATGTATTTATTTACCTCCTTTTGCGAAATAATATAATTTTTTTAGGGGCATTTGTTTTTTAATTTTATCCCGGCTTTGTAGGCATTAGCAGACTCAGTTATCGATACCTAAAAATACCTTCACGGATCGGACATATTGTACTGTATACATTCGGACAAACGTTACCAAGACTCCCAAGCAAGTTTTTTCTGAAAGATAATTTAGGAGATGTATAAAAACTTGTTGAATACGTAATCATGGGGTAGGTGGGTACTCAATCACACAATGTAAAGTTAAATAAAGTGCTATTTTCAACTACTCGCTTCCGGTGCGTTCCACTAGAACACGGTAAAGACGTTGGTACACTAATGTGTAACATCACACGTTCACAAACACATAATCGGCACCCTAATTGGAATAATTTCGAAGCATATTGCTTATCCATTGTTCCATGTGTTTGAAAATGTGTCTGCTCAACAACGTACTGAATGTTGTTGCTACTGAAAGTGTGTTGTTACGCAATTAGGCTACGGAATACAATGTTTTCACTGTTGGGTCACAAGCATTCTATGTTCTGATCGACAGAGAATGGGCTGTTTTCTACCACGCTCATGAGCATACCCAGCTTTTGGCCTTTGGGTTGGAGGGTCAGACATACACATGACAAGTCAGACATAATAGTGAGGGCATGTAAAATTTTTAGAGCGAGTACTCTTTGTGCAGACGCGGTTTTTTGGCAATTACACCGTACATTTTGTCAGTGTCCACTTTGTGGTTTATTTAAAAGTTAGAGACAAGTCTCATTTATACTTCTTTAAGTAATTAGGGGAGTTCGTACATGTTTCTGCGAGATTTCCCTGCCCAAGGGTACGCCCATGACCACGCTGACTGGTTAGAAACAGGTCTTCAAATTTTTGTTTCTAGGTTCCTGGGATCAGGTCATGTTCAAGTATATCTGTACTCTATAATTATTGAGCTATCTGAAATATTTCTCATTTTTTTTTGTCTCATCAACCATAACCAGTATCAGGTGACAGATTATTTTCTTCAAACGAACCGTCTGTTGCGATGAATGCGTTGACCACACAGAATCAAAAAGCACGTGTGCAATCCAAACGTGGTAGAAGACCTTAAAGTAATAACGAGCGAGTGGGTAAGAAATACTGTATGATGCTTCCTATCTCATTTTCTTTCACGTTAAATCTTATATATCGGTCTCTTTTTCGTTTCATCGAGTTTCAGTTCACAATGATGTAAAAGAAAATTTCGCATCAAAAACATCACCCTCCTTTTGGATTCCGCCGCATTTGTATAAAAAGGATCGCATTCTGATTTGACAAAAGGGATGCCCAACTATGAAACTTCAAATGAATTTGATACGTTATTTCATTTCATGTCATTCTATCAAAGGAAAATAAATAGGTGGTAGGCCATAAGATCGGCTGCCGGCAGAAGTTACCACCCACCAGACAAAGTCTTGCCGCCAAGCGATTCGTCGTGTTCCGGCGTGATGTCTGGTGAAGCCGTACGGAGGACGGGTCTGAGCAATTGTGTTGTGAAGCTTGCCGGGTACGATGCGCTAATTGATGTTGTGTCGGGAGTTTGATCATGGTCCATCCAGATCTATTTCCCTCTGGCGTAGCATCATTGGCCGTGTTTTTGGGTTTATAAATTTGCATCACCTCGCTCAACTGCCGTCTTTCTTCCTATTCACTAAGTTTTTTAAGTGAAGGGGATTAATAAACTAGCGCGCTTTACCATCAACGATTGCATCACTGCTTACCATCAGGCAGGATTGCAGTCAAGCGCTAGTTTATAATTATTAAAAAAAATAATAATAATAGACATTATAGACATACTCATCAGTCTATAATGTCCTAATTCTTAGGACACAGGCCTCCTCTCAGTGAGAGAGAGTGGGCCATAATCTACCACGCGGGCCCAGTGCGGGTTGGTAGATGTCGCATGTCTTCGAACTTTTACTTCTAGAACATGCCGGTTTCCTCACGATGTTTTCCTTCACCATTTTGAGAGCAGTGATACCATTAGGCCACCACGTACAGCATAATATTCTATTATTTTTGAACACACAAAACTCTTATAAGGGAATAATAAATAATGATAGAAAAGTAGACACGGAAACAAGCTATTAATTCCAATTTTAGCTGACCTCGCATTGTATAGGCTTTTTGTACAATCACGTGTCAGCTTATACTCGTTACAACCGAGTGTACAAGGGAAGTCTAGTGGGAAGGAACCTTAAGATTGTGTTAATGATACCACTGACCTAAGGATGATAGAACTATTGCGAAGTGTTAATAGTGATAGAATAATTGTTTATTGTTTCGTAGAACAAGGTTTTTCATATTCAGAGACAATAGGGATGTATCCAAGGTATGAAAATCAAAAAAATAATTAGTCCGTCTTATAGATAATAAAAAAAAATTAAGACCCGTATTTTTTATTTTATCGTAATTACCAAAAACTACTGAGATATAGCGTATTAAAGTTACGGAGTGGGGGCTAATTACGTTACGCCGTGCATATTTTGTACCACGGCGTGACGTCATGCGACATTTCAAATCAATATATCTTCATAAGTATTTGAATGAAAGAAAAAATAAAAAATACGTGTTCAATATTTTTTATAAATCTGTCTGATGGACATTAAATTATTTTTTAGGATACAAGCCAATTGAGTTGGATGCTTGGGACCGGTTTCCATGGGCGAAGGACGGTGGGTTAAGTTTAGTGTGAATTATACCTTCATTTCTTGCAAAATGCGAGGAAACCCTTTGGTTGAAGTTGTTATAAAACCAGTTGACATTCAAATAAAAAATAACTTTAATTTCTACACAACAATGTTCATCTTACGTTACAACTTTTTCGCTACATTTTTATAACTTTTCAATAGTGCTAGCTAATCAATCTATAATCAACTTTATTTTCATTACAATAACGTTTATATTTATTTAACTTTAAATAACGTCAAATTGAATAAAGAAGAGCAATCGATTCAATTTGAATTAAGAACATAAAAGTGCTTAAAAAGAAAATTATTACTGGCAAGAAATGGAAGAATCTTTGCTTACAGTATAGTTGTGCCAAAGAAAAAAAAAACTGATACATAAACAGGGAAGATAACCCAGGAAACAGTACTGTTTTCGAAGAACTAATTAGAACAGCTACTCTGGCTTTTAGATTTTTACCATTACGACAAAGGTCGAACCTGAGCCCTACATGAAGTGTAAAACTAAAAACCAATATTAACTCGTTGTTAAAAAGGGATAGCGCTATTCATTCTGTATAGCTCCATCTGTATCTGACACTGAAGCCATGATGGTTTTAAAACGTCATAATAAACCCCTGAATCTATTTTGGATAAGCAATGCGAGTGTAGGTATACAGCCAATCAGCACTTAGCAAAGTAAATACTACATGCAAGTAGGGTTCCCAGATCGAAAAATCGAAATTCCGGACATCGAATAAAATTTCCGAAAGCGAAACAATATTCGAATTTACTAAGCGGGCGTGCGAACCTTGTTTCTTAAATTTGTTTGATTTAGGTTTTTTTTTTTACTTAAATTTTAGAAATTCCTGGCGGCTTAGGATTCCCCCCGCATTCCGGACAAAGCACTATATTACCGGACATGTCCGTAAAAGTTCGAACGTATGGCAACCCTACATGCAAGTAACATATTTATTAGTACTACTTGTCAAAATGTTTTGACACACTTACGATATCTAAGATTGAATATTAGGTCAACCATACGAGCCTATCATAAGTGACCGCAGTTGCGAAACTAGATAAAGCTGTTAGGTTTTCAAGTGTGCCGGCCTTATTTTGGACTTAAAAGAGTGTGTGAAATGCAAGTGAAATGTTTGTCAACAAATTAGGAATTATTGACAGTTGATAAGAAGTTTTTGTAAACTAGGTCACAAGGCAGTTCTTGCTAGAGAAAATATAATTATTTTTAAATGTTTTTAGGTAATTCTTATATTGAAATATTTAAAAATACTATTTTAATAATTATTTAAAAAATGCAAGATACAAACTTGACACGTGTTACAGTACACACAATTCAATTCCACGGATTTTTAATACATACATACACATTTAGTATAAATAAAAAAAAAAAACCTATTTTTATTTATAGTTTATTGAAAATACAGGGTGTATCTGACAGCGTAACGCAAACTTCGCGAATAGGCTAGACCGCATGCCACTAATAAAACTATGATAGTCATTTACGTCGTTAATGAACGGTTACAGAATTCAGTGTTTAAAAAAAAGTATCGGCTCGGCCTTTGAACGTTGCAAGCGTCGGCACGCTTGCAACGCGCGAGTTTGTAGGTATGACGTTGATCTCTGCTGTGAACTCTACTAAATCAGCTGATAAGATAGTTTTTCGAGTTTTTTTTCATTGCGCTTTTTTGTGTAATTAGCGAATTAATTAATTTTTACTTTTAAAATCTTATTGAGTTATAAAAGTATAGCAATTATGAACCGTTTAAAGTGAAAAAAAAAACACCATATTATTTCTTTAAATCAGGAAAAATCCGACGAAAAATTCCGCCACTGGGGAGTTCAGAATCATGTACTGGATCCATGGTACTCGTTTGTGCGACGATGTCAGATACACCCTTTATGATTGTAGTATAGGGCAAAGAGTCACAATGAGTACAGAGGTCTGCAATAGCCATAGAAAGAGCACAATAATAAGAAGAAATAGTGTGTGAGAGATGGTACAGACGACAGTACACCAAGCTACTATAATCTGTCAGATTTCTTTATTAGATTTTCAACTTTATCTATAAAGCATTTCGGTTTTTCTGCTTTTTTTCGGAACAGGTTGACCTGCTGTCGTCCGTACAGTCATTATAAAATATGAACCCTGAATGCGAAACTAGGAAAATCGTGAATCTAGGTCAGTGTTTTCGCATAAATAGACTAGCAAATTATGAGCGTACGTACTAGCGAATAATCGGATAGCCACAGATAAGATATACACTAAAAGGTAAAAAAAAATATATGTATATTTATCTAATTATTTTTAATTAAGTACTAATGTTTGTGTTGATACGTCTATGTTGTATCATGATTCATGTGCAAGATTTGTGTTCGTATGTGTAAGGGAGGCAGATCGAAGTTCTTGGGTTACATTTTACTGTTATTGACACCCATTTCACTTTCATATGTATTTTCTTATGCCACTAATGTTATTGTTACCTATTTAAAACTATATCTATGTCTTTAAATTTGTATAAACTAATAATAATGTGTTTTGCATGCCCATGTGAGAATAGAGCATGGAGGATTGTTATAACAAAACATCTACAGTATGTTAAGAAAACCCTGTCCGACCCATAAGGATAATAAAGGTTAGGTAAACACATGACCAAATATAATATAAAATTTTACGTAATCATCATAGTACCAATACAAATGAATTTTGAAATAATCTTTTTTTCCCGCGAATTAATTCCAACTTCTCCGAAATTTGGTAATTTTTAAAAAAGTGACAACACCGGTATTATTATGAGCGAATAGTGATGCGACCACGTGCCGCGTGCCCTGCTTTTAAGTTTAGCCCGGTTTTGTATCCATTAGTAGAATCAGTTATCGATACCTAACAACACCTTCACGGGTCGGACAGGGTTTTCATAACATACTGTATTTACTCAAATAGCCATGTTTGCAAACCAATAAGTGAATTGTTTTGATAGGTAGAAGAAGGACGAAAGCAATACAAGATCATCATGATCACCATACATAGGCCTTTTTTTCCCGGATTGGAAATCCTCAATGGATGTCCGCCGCCCTGGGATGGGCGACAGGGTCTGTCAGACTTTTACTGACTAAAACCACCCCGGTGTTTCTTCTATCACGAGCGCGCGTGGGGCCGCGGAGACTAAATTCTTCCACGGCCCCACACTCGTGCTGGCCCGGTCTCTCCGGGCCTCGTCTCCTGCACGGGGTAGTGGGGTGTTAAACTACCCCGTGCATCGCCTCAGAGGCACGCGCCGACACTCGCGCGCGCTTCCGCCTCGGGGTGCATCGGATAGGGGGTGGAGATTTCCCCAAGTTCCTCACCCCTGGACCTATTCATGGGGGGCGGAATAGGGCGTTATCCGTCTATCCTCGGCGCCCGGTGCGTCTACTGCGACATCACGTCCTCACCTACATAGGCCTCCACGACGACTGGCCTTGCGCCTCCCGCATCCAGCGGTTTCCCGAGACCTTCACCAGCTCGTCGGTCCACCTTGTAGGGGACCTACCGACGCTGCGTCTTCCGGTGCGTGGTGAATATAAGATGTTTGGGTGTAAATCACAAAAGAGGATGCATTGAGACCAGTCGCTCTAGCTTGTTAAATCTCTCAGTAAAACTTGGGTGAAATGAACTGTTCACGCCACCTAACTTTTCACAGCTTTCATAGGGATAGCAGTGATAGGCAGAAAAAGTTAAATTAATAATAATGATGATGGATGCGACTAATCAAGCAAAAGCGAAGATTGACAGTGAAGATGAAGGCGTGAAAATTACATAGTCCTTCTTCTAAGGTAGGTGAAAGCACCTATATTATGCTCAAAAGAGACATAATGGATTACCCCAAACAGACAATAGAAGCAAGATCTTAATTCAGAGCAAACAAAAAACGGACCACGACGTAAATCGTTGTCACAAGCCGCTTGTGTTCGCCGATATAAATGTACAGGCCAAGCCAGTCTTCAAACAAGCTCGTATCATTATAATTGACAATAACAAATGATACACATCTACATTCCAAAACCTCCTTGTCTACAGTTTGATGGATATTGGGGACTATTGAGACGGATATTATTTAAAAGTCTTTATTTTGGACGATTCAAAAGTTCGGGAAGTTTTTTATGAGTTTTCTTAACCAACTTAGGGATGTCTTGATCATGATCACCCTGATTGTGAATACACTATCGACCGCAATGTAAAACATTTTAAAGCATATTGCTAAACCATTGCTTCATATATTCGAAATATTTGTCTGCTCAACAACGTAAGGTAACAAAATAACGCAATTTTTCGATTGAAGAAAGCAATAGATTAACAATATGCTTTAAAATGTTTCCAATTGATGGTAATAGTATGTTACGTAGTTAAGTTACGTCGTAATACGACACCAAATAAGTTACAATGATTGTACCCTACAATGTAAAATGTCAAGCAATACGCACATTTCGCTCGGGTCAGTGCCAAAGCCTGCCCCCTAATAACTTAATTCCGTCTTCCTGGCGTTTGATTGAAGCTAATTGCGCGACCTCCCACCTTTCGCCCCTCTGTGGCGGTAATTGGATCTGACCTGACTGTATTTGACCCAGGCGTGGTGATAAAAGTATTTAATGAGATCCTATTTTAAGGTTGGACTATTTCGAGTTCATTTGGCAAGCCTTGTTTGGTATACGAGCTGGTTTCTCTTTTGTTTAAACGTCGTGCCGGCCTGTCTTGATTTGGTTCATATTTTGGGGGTGCATCATAAGTCTAATAGCAGTGTTTGAGGCATAATCTATTGTATTTTCATCATCTTCATCATAACAGAATGAAAGTAACGAAAGTAAAGATGATACAGAGAAAGAAAAGAATATCAAATATGCGTCACATCCACGGTCAAAGCCCTGCTAGAATATGCGAGACAGAGCCCCAGCTTTGGTCCATTACTAGTAGCCTTATTCCAACTACTGCTAAGAACTAAGAAGGCCTCTTCAGTTTTGTGGCACGCTTTCCTGGTCTGTGTCTTCTTATTGTCTTTTACTGGTCCCATATTTCTCTTGAGGCTGAAAACTCAAACAAAGACATAGCCTAGGATGACGAATCACGATATGGGCGCTTCTTATTCTGTGACTTATCCCTTATTTGCATAATTATAAAATAATATCTTCCCACAATAATTGTCCTCTCGACACAAGAAAAGCGTGATTTCGTAAGGGTAAAACAAACATGTCTTCTTTAGAACATAATTATGTGTTGCAACGTTTTCTTTGTCAGTCTTCTTGGTAGCGCCATGTCTGTCCCGGTTTTATTTACAAAATAATAAAATGCTCATTGTTATATCGCGAATAACATGCAAACTGCTTCAGAGAATTTGGTTATGGTAATGGTATTTACATAATCGGTGCGGCACAGACAAAAACTATATAAAACCTTCTTAAATATTTTGAAAATGCTATCAATCTGATTCATAATCATTTTGAGAGTTTTGATGGGAAACCTGAGTGTCATGCGCATTTTTCATCGGACTTTTAAAATTATTTATAGTGTCGTTTACTAAATAAAATGGCGTGATTTATGTAGTAAAAAGTGCATTCGGTAAATAATTCATAAAGAACATTGAAACATCGCAGCATAGTGGCCACATCATGACTTTGCTTCAAACCTTCCTGATAGACGGTTCACGCGGCCGTCTTTTTCAACTGTCATTGGCGATATCCGCCATTATTGTGAAATAAAACTTTCAAATAATTTCTATTTGTTACACGTATTATTGGCAAAATTGTGGTATATATACCACAGAGGCCATTGATCAATAGTTGAGGTTGAATCTCACCTTGAAATAAGATGAAGAAGAAGCAGAATCATTTTGAAGGATATTACTAAACAAAAAAATAATCTTCATTATGTTGGATAAAAATGTCTCCACAAGAACATCAATAACGCAATGGATGTTTTAATCTGTCAAAAGGAAAGCTATTGCAACAATATTCGCTGTAAATCCCGGAGAATGTAAATAGGCGATTTGCAAATCAAAATGTAGAGGTTCCTAACGATTCTATCTGTCCTTTTGGATAGAGTCGTTTCAGCTCGGAATACGTAATCTAGACACACAAAGAGCTCATATAAAACTATTGTAATGTAATATCGATCACTTATATACTAGATTCACAATCAGCGTAAAAAGATGGTTGAACTGAACAAGCGCATATCACAGCACCTGGGTGGTTCTTTCATTTAGTACTTACTTTATAATTCTGACTTTAATGCATGCGTGTAAGGTTGAATTTGGTTTGATGTTTGATGGGTCGTAAAAATTAATGGCTTTTTGTACACTGCTTTGTAATAACAACTTTATACACTGTACTAAAGGCTGATTTTAAATTAATGTATATTTATTTTGACTACTTTAGACTGCTTAATATTTGTCGCCATTTTTGATAAGAGTTTTGTTCGAGGCTGTGTAACTAGTGCATAAGAAAGAGATCAATGTATTGTAAGGAGTTTCCCGACATCGTCATCAGCTACTCTGCGTCTCTGCGATATAAGGAGACAAGAACCGGGACACTGGCCCGCTGGATTCTGGAGTGTACGGACGTTTTGTGATAATTTTGTATTAGTATCGGTAGTTCTTAAGCTCACGTAAGCGATTTTGCTTCCCCTTTGTTAAATTAATAATTGAAGTTTGCAGTATTTGTTTTCATGTCGATTACAATTGTAAGTATACACAGAGTTTGATCAATTTGTGTATATTTTTTTATTAAAATCCACTTCTGAACCTAAAGTAATTTAAATTGTACAAGTGTTTATTACATTAACACAAAATATGGTTGGAAGTGAGTCACTATTAGTGGCCCCGGTAGGTACTTATGTCATTTGACCACTCATTAGAATTTGGATGGCTGTCGACATCAGTTATGACGATGGGTTACAACTGGGTCGCTGATTACCCATCGATTTAGACTTTACGACTGCTGAAGGCACTCAATTTTTATGCAGCTGACTATCAACATTTATGTGAATATTGCTTATAGAACCAACATTAATATTCGGCCTAAATAAATTTTATAACACGCACAAAATCGAAACTTGTTTAGAAAACTGATCAAGCAAATTTCGAATGTTATTGAATTTGAGATATACGCTTTGGGAATTTATCAATGCCCTTATTTCATCTTCAGTCTTCTCTTTAGGTACTTGCTATTGAGAACTGTAGGGTAATTGTGTAACACATTATCAGTAGTAATTTGTTTCGTTTTGACAGTTCAACAAAATTTATTGCATTATTTACGTTTTTTAGCAAACACATTTTCGAGCATATGAAGCATTGGATTAGCAATTGACTTCGAAATGATTCCAACTAATAGTAATAGCGCATTACGTAATTACGGTCTGGTTGAACTTGTTTATAATTGAAAAAACTAGCACATTTTATATAATAGACACGATTAATCGTATACCGAAAAAAATATCCTAGAACAAATCAATACTAAAGAGCCATATTTCCTTGCCTACCGTCGTATTCGTCTCAGCCAAGATAATCGATCACAATTCAGAAACTATAGCTACTTCTATGAAGAAGCAATTTGAGCCCGATTGATCGCGAAGGTCAAAAGCTTTGCAATTGACTATATTTGGCCCTGAACCCTGTATCAATTAACACCCAGTGTATACCTACTATTAGTTCCCACGTTAAATTGAATCATTATTTGCTTATTTAGTTTAGTTATCTTGTAATTGGTATTACGTTATTATGGATTTGGTTAGACCTTGGATTTGCATTCGGAATTTTCTGCAGTATCCACGTTTAGATTGGATCTATGTTAATTCATGCTAGGAGGCTATATAATTATCGAAGCATATCATTGCATTTAAAATGGCATCATTGCCTGAATTGTTGTCATTCAAGAACTCATTGAATAGGGTATTTGACTGAAAAAAAAACTTATTAGCCCGTCAGTCAGATTTCCAAAAAATACTAGACACGTATTTTTTCTTTTTTCATATAAAAAAAAATGTACACGACACAGTGCGTTGAAAACTCGTGTGACGTCACTAGACGCTACACTTTTTAGCGACCAGTGACGTCCCAGCCACCGCCTCCTGATCTTTGATGCCTTTTATATTTGTCAATTTTTATTGTTTTGATAAAACAAAAAATACGTGTCTAGTATTTTTTGGACATCTGACTGACGGACTAATTAGTTTTTTTTAGTCAAATACCCTAGTCCTCTTCGCAGATCAAATCTTTCCTGAATCGAATTCTGTAAGGGATGTTTTTACAATCTGTAAAGAATTGACCGGTACCACAGTTATAAATCCATTGCTCGTTAACACTTAATTGATTATGCCCATATCGATGGAACAATCCAAACCAGTATTTGCGTGATCACTGCCGTATCACAAAACCATTTCTGTCCTAGATTGTATCGAAACATTAACAACGTTAACATATAGCTATGCACTCGGCATTAACCAAAGCAAAAGTAATAATTATAAACGGGAAAAGTAATAATACACATATGTACAAACCACATAGTTGTATAGAATTTTTAAAACAAGTTCGAACGAATTAGTTTTGTAACGTAACAAATTTCTCAGGTACTCTCAAGTTTATCTTGACGCCATCAAATCAAGCAACGAATACTCTCCACATGCTTGTTTGCCTTCAAAGATTAACTATATGCGTTCCTCAACAATGCCTTCACTCATTGCAAAATATCCTCTATTCCCTGAACATTAAGGACCTCCCGTATTGCACGCGTTAACTTGCAATTGGATTCTAAAATGCGGAGGTGCTTTTGGTACTCACAAGCAGGTCTTTGTGAGCGCGACCAGTATTTCGAGATCTACCTCGTCTTTCCCATTGCTTATTAAATATAGGTGTTAGAGGGGGTGAGGTGGAGCATATGGGGATCGTGTTAGTTTAGTTTTTGGTGCGAGGTCGCGCGACAGAACTGTTCTTGTGTGGATACTATGAAACACTGTTATTGGACAGAGGAGCATTGAGTTTGTCTGTTTGTCAGTTTGCTCTGTCATTTCTTTGTTGCTATGAATCGCGATTGTATAGACATGTGGTTGGTGGATTTTACGGATGTGATGTTTGTGAATAGACGCTTTAGATGTCGAAATACTAACGGATATGGTTTAGTAGAGTGATCATTGTAGTATTGCAAAATGCAAAGAGAAACCGAGGTTACCCAAACATCAATAGCTTCGTTGTCTCTTAAATCTAAATGCTTGGCTTGTTCAAATTCTGTAGAATTGTTCGATACAGTGCATTGCGAGGAATTACGCATCAGCAGAATGGAAAATATCAACGGCTAAGTCATGATTCTACTGGAAGTTTTCGCACGACTCCTGGTCCTACTCCGGACTTTATTTAAGGGATCCATACCAAATCTGACTCAAAAAACGCTTATGCAACTGTGTGTCACTGAAAATATTTCTACCCTCATTCTAAAGCAATTACGCCAGCGGACGAACATGAGATTATTGCCAGACATAATAGCACACAGATTGTTTTACAATTACACACATCACGATTATGGTTATTTAAACTACGATAAGAAGTGATTACAATGACATATTCCATTTTGATGGTTTTGTAAAAACCATTGTCGTACAAACAATGTGTGTAATATATTTAAACAGTGTCGGAAGTGTGCATAAATTCTTGCCAGGCTGTATGATCAGGCTAATTTATATTTAAGTACTTTCAAAATGTTGGGAATAAAAAGCTGGGGTCGGTAAGAGAACAAATGCTGAAATTATTTGGTTAGAAAATCGTAAGATTGAATTAATTCGGGGTACTGTATAAGCTAATAATTCATAACCATGTTTAGGCTTTTATGAATGCTAAGATTAAGAGAATCAGCAATATGCATAGTTGGCTATGATGAAGGCATTTATTTGTATACAGTTTTCATAATGCATAGACGTTGTTATATAGTTTTTGATGATATATTATACGGAAATACACCTATAGTAGATTGGAGAGTTTATTCCTCCACTTCTTCCCACCGAAAGCATTAGGAAGTGGCGAAGGGCGGTTTTGGAGGACTGTCTTTTGTAGATAATATTGACGTTCAAAAAGTGCTGATTCTCAGCCTTGTTTGAATAAATGACTTTTGATTTTTTTTGCAAAGCTTTCCAGGAGCGTCCAGCAGAGTCTAATTTACAGATAGCGATGGCAAATCTATTACCTATAACAATGATACTCGAGTTTATAATGTCGCCTTAATTAGAATAAGTTAAAATTTGTAAATGATAAGCACCTTCTCCACTTATCTCTCTTTTGAAGTGCTCGACAGAGGCCATGATTGTTTCTTTTGGCAAAAATTTACCACCTAAGCGTAGTACATTATAACTCAATGACCTAAGCCTACATTGTGGGATGGAATAAAGAGTCTAGTATTAAGTATTGACAATGGTGACCTAATTGAACAGCCATGCGGAAGGTCGCTTGGTATAATTGATATATTAAGTAAATTTATCAATATTGGTTTAGAATATTTTGCTTGAACTTGAGTCTGGGTGAGGTATATTATAAATATGTATATTTGGCAGTAGCGTTGCACGCTCTTGAACCCGATCACGCTTGATGGCACACGGTGGACGGGGACAAGCTTTAAATAATCATTTCTGTTTCCTCTTACGTTCGCAACCTACTGGTCAATATTAGGATTTAAAGAACCTAGTAACTTTCGTAGTGGATTCATTAATTTCCTGTTATTTAAAAAATCTAGAATAAAACGTGGAATTTTCCTGTTTCCACTACATTTCATGATGATAATGACTTAAGTCAATGACTTTAGCTAGTTGTGCCTAATTGTTAGGTAGCCACGCACGTATCCTGTGCCTATTAAACCACCCTTTCTCCTTTTCCGTGGACATTTAGGAACCAACTACATATTTAGACTGGACTCTGGCTTTCTATGGAGAAAATAACAAAGCGACAACTGAAAGGTTAAAAATAAAACTGGTTGAATTACAAGAAATGTTGCCCTAAAATCAAAAAGGATTCGACAATAACCGCAGACGTTAAGCTCCAAACTTGTTATATACAAGAATGGATATCACACGATCATCAAATGAATAATGGCGGTGTTACAGTCCTTCCCAGAAATGCAGTCACGTCGTGAACTCTTAAATTGGTGACGAAATGTCGTGAGACCGACATGAGACGACATATTCGTATCATATCTTTGTATGTACTTATTCAGAATTTGTGTTAAAATTGTTTCAATTATACCTTCATCTGCATTCTGTTCAAATTCGCAATTTGAATACGTATCATGTATCTTTTTTGGCATGATGGACGCCTCACGGTTGTCAGTCGAACGCGCAAGAGTGATTGCTTACAGACTGTACAAATATTTGTTTGCAGTATTTCATATTTTGTTTGTGATGTATGTGGCAATTTTGGTAGAAATATGTACGTATTCGAAGATGAATCTTCATGACTGGATGTGTGCGACGGACACATACGTTTTTTGTCGAAACTTTTTCAGTTTTGTGCCAAATGAAACTCAACCTAACTAATGTCATTTGAATTTTTAAACGGAAAAGCAATATATTATTTAATAAGAACAACGTTGCGGCAGCTGTTTAAAATTTAATGCATCCATTATGCTAGCCAATGAAAATCGATTCTATTGAATAATCTACTATCATTGTCCGACACACTACGGAAAATGTTTTTTCCTTGGAATTAGTAATCATAATTGAACTGCAGCGTTAGGAACGTGCTGCAGTCCATTTTATGTGAAATTAAATCCAAACAAAGAGGTGGTATCGATGGTTTAATCAAACACCATTACTGCTGGCTCGGTCGAAGCGCACAGAGATTCGTACGAACTGGATTGATATGAAGCTATTAACATTGAATTAAAATATTTACTGAGCTGTGCCGGGTGCGTTCGTTTATTTTGCATGACAATTAAATATGTATATCTGACTCCAATACATTTAAAACGTGGGGAGCATTTTCGATCATTTGCATGTACCTTGAGGGCGCAGCGTTTATTTTATTCATACACACGAATCTGGCTGTTCTCGTTTGGTGAGTTGTTTCGAATGGTGCCAACCAGATATTTTTTCTTTCACATGACATTTCGTGCTGTCTGTACGCTGTCACTGATGGAACTCGATATGCATGAATTAATAATTTAAAAGCGTCCATAAGTTATTCATGCCCCATTAAAAGTTCCGATGCAGATTGCAGGAGCAAAAGACTTCATAGAAATCGAGTTTCTTTCAAAAGGAATTTAAACAGAGCTCCTTTTTCTTACGCCGAGATCTCGTTTGACCTACAAATTTACATAGCAGACAATTTAATCCTTCCTTGGCTTCAACCTTTGTTAGCTACGACTAAATTCTCGGAACATATTTCAGCCTGTTTTTACTTCAAGTGGGCGGTTCCTCCTGATCGTAGATTGTGTGACTCAGATGATATGGGTGTGGGAACTTGTATTAGTTTTGACACGAGAATCATGCCGCCGACCACTAACGCGTTTATCTGTAACATAAGTACACGATTCATATCGGAAACGCTATCTCGCCGAGGCGGCTCTTTCACTGCCCTAAAGTTGGACGTAAGCCAGTGCCTAAAATCGTACTGCGGACATGATCCAACTCTGAATTCGTGTTTATGCTCCATATCTTTTATTACATTAATGCGTCTGAAGTTCTTCTGAGACGTGACAGCATTACGAACGACACCGCCCCACCAAATGTGGCGTATGCGACCGCAGTGCGACCCGAAACGGTCTGAAATGACCAGTAATCGCCGTTCTGATGGCAGATAAGCAAAAATTAATATGTAACGCCCGTCCTCCCACGACCGAGCACAATAAAACCGGGTCTGACCCTATAAAAATAAAAACAGGCAATTAATATTGTTTATTCGCGTCCGTTATTCGGAGCGGCGACAGTAACAAACGACGTCTGCATGGATTAATGCTATCGGAGGCGAACGCGTCTCGCGTCCGCGACACCGATGCCGCGGACACCACGCCGATCCGGTTGAGTAATTCCCTATGTAACGGGACATCCAGTTATGTAAATCTTAGCCGAATTTCACGTTGCATCTGCATACTTTCGAAAGTCGGTCTTAATTAGGCGTTCGATTAATTGCACCACACGATTTTATATCGATATAGTGTTGAGGAAAATAAAGCCATTGAAGTGGCTTATGGATTATGGATGCGAAACGGAATTAATACATAGTAATGAGCCGCAATTAATTACGGGCGCTCTGATTTCCTATCGGTCGCCCGGCGTGCCTCAGGGAGGCATTATCGGGCCAGTGCCAGTGTCCGTTGGCAAATCGTGAATACGTTTAACTCTGGATCAATTAAACGTCAATGCAACTACCGGGTTATCGATATCGTATCGAGATAAGCTGTAAGTTGCGTCACACGGATAGTGAGCGGCGCGACCGGCCGACCTCTGTGATCAGCGGAGGTTGTGGGGTCACCATCACCGTCCCCGGCAGGCCCTAATCTCCTGAAACTTTTACGAGCCGACGCATGAATAATTCCCGAGAGGAGCAGCTATCGATCGCACACGTCGAGGTTTTTATTTATACGGCGCGGGTGGGCGAGGCGCATATTAGTAAACAGGCGCAGGCGCGTCGGGGCAGACACTCACCGACTTGTAGCACGTTCTCCACGCAACCAGCCTCCAGCAGCTTCAAGCCGCGGCAGAAGGCGATGTTGCGGTGGTCGTCGGGAGGCGCTCGCGCCAACGACGAGTACATGCAGATGTCCCGCTCATCCCGCGGGAACGACCAGTACACGACGCGGCGTTGCACCGGCTCCGGGATACGTTCATAGCGCTCCTCGATGCGTTGAAATGGGATCGCGGCGGCGACTATTTTCGCTGTGATGTCGAGTAATGTCGGCGGGGCGCGCGGCCGGCAGCAGGCGCGCGGCGCACACGCGGACATGGCGCTCGCTCGGCCGCTCGACGCGGACTGACGGCCAGCGCGCCCCTCCCGCCGCGCGCCCCCTCGGGGGGACACCCCGCTTACCCCGGGGATGCGAGCCCCAAATCGACACACTGCGATAAATTATTCATTTGGCAGGCATAATGTGCGATATATTATTAAAAGTTGGCATTTTTGTTGTTCTCTGTGGCCTCAAATAGAATCCATAACTAGTCGGAATCGCTGTGGTTAGCATTTGTTAATTATTAATATTGTATTCGAAGTACTTAGCGTTTATTGTATGTATGCTGCTAAGATAATATTAATAACTAAATAACATATTTTATATTTTTGTTCAAAATGATGCCGTGGATATTCTAACTTTATATTCAGCCATTATGAAGTCGAAACATAATACTGAACATCAAAAACTTGGTAGAGAAATAAATAAGAACAATACTCATAAAAATGTAATGTCGGTGCGTGTCGTTGATAGCCGACGCTCCTCGCATTACACAAACGAAGGGGAAAGGCTGGTGCGGTGTGGCGGGGGGAGGAGGTACATTAACAGCTGATGGCAGGGGGGCGCAGGCGGGCGGGGGACGGGGACGCCGACGTCAGGTGTCCGACCTGCTGGCTCAGCTGTGATTGAGCGAGCCGCTCAGCGCTGCAGCCGCTTACTTGCAACGCATGTACATTGACCTTTTTGTTTATCATTTTTTTTTGTAAACATTACTCACTCGGCCGCGCTCGAAGGAAACAAAGTACTTATGGTTTTAGAATGTATTGTCTTAGAATCTGAGGTCGGATGGCCTGTAGTAAACTTGTTTTGAAAATCGAGAGTCGGGTGACAAAAGAAGGCTTTGAAGTACTTAAGAACATAATTTATGATTCCAGTGGGTTCCAGTGCTGTTATTTACCTAATTTCTTTATGTTTATTTCTGTAAAATCTATTTTTCTACAACAGCTTTCATAGAGGCCAATAGTTTTGCCGAAATTGTACAAAAACAAATGTCGTGTAAAACGAAATTATTGTCTATTAATTAATTATCGCTTCGAAAGAACTTTATACATAGGTACTTAAAAAAATCATAAGTATGCGAAACAAACTGTATAATATAACAGCAAAAAAATACATGCAAAAATGTCATCTCATTTTGACGCAAATAAAATTATACGAAGAAAAAACTCGCTCAAAAACAATAGAATTACAATAAAAAGCGCTGTATCCGCTGAAAGCGCTCGCTATCATGTCTCGGACGACAACGAGGAAATCCCGACTGAACATGAACATACCTATATATACAATACATACCTACTGTTTATACATAATGCTATTATGTCGATTTATGTGTAAGCAGTCAGCTGATCGCCATTGAAAGTGAATTAACTTTTTGTGTTATAGAAATAATGTATTTGTAATTAGGTTGTAATTTTCTTTGCAAGCCATGATAGAGGATGTGAGGCATTCTACGGTAAGTGTCGTGTGCTTGAAAATTGAAAAAAAAAAATCGAATAAGCAGAGCGTAGTAGAGCGTTTCTCTTATTTTTTGCCATATTTTCAAAAAATCGCCAATAAAAAAAAATACACTATATCCCTGTTTTGGTCATGAAATCAGATAAATTATTTTATGAGTATTTTAACTTTTCTACAGGAATTCTGTTTGATTTAAGATTTTTGTATTAAAATTATAAAAAACTAAATCAAGGTAGGCTAATCGTTCTTATTTTGTTACTCCTTAATTGGTAAAAAAAAACTTCGAAGTTGCAAATTCTGTAGCTAAATTTTCTGTTTCATAAAATTCATGATAAGTTTGATAAAATCATCGCAAAGGACTACTAAGAATAGCGACAAATATTTCCAATTTGGGTGCTTTAACATTTTTTTTGTTACCTTTAATCTAAAGTAAATTAAAAGTTTTGATTATATGAAAAATATACAAAATTAAAAGAATTTGCTTATTTTTTATAAAAATGTTTAGCAAAATTGATATTTTATACACGTAATGTTCATTTATATTGAATAAATAAATACAAAAAGCGAGTTTAAAGACGGGAGATGTTTGGGACAGTAACAAAAAAGGAGTAATTAGTAACAAAATAAAAAACACAAGGTTGCGTCTACAATGGTTATTTTTACTCGACTACGGCGAAAAGTCACGAATAAAAAATAGTATATTTTTTTTAGTCATGGCGTGTTAGGTATCAAACGAAAGCGCTTAAGAACCCACCTAACAGTACTATGGGATCATTAACTTTAGGGCAAATTGGCATATAGGTACGACCACGGCTTTCCTCTGAACAACATTGTTTTTAGAACGTGCTTTTTCAGTTTTATTTTTAAGGATTAAATATATGAATAAATAAAAATATGGATTAATCCTTAATCATAATCAACGTTTAATAAACTGTATATACCTAATCAGACCCGCCGTTAGGTAATTTTGACACTTTTTTAAATTTAACATTATTCCAGACCTTGACAATCTTATGTCATTTTGTTATTTAAGAACAAATTAACAAAATGGAATTATACCTCGACGTTGCATCCTCAAGATTTATTCACCGGGTAGTCCACTCTTCAATGTACTAGGCACCGTGCACAATTTCAGAGCTAATAATGTGTAAAATAAACGGCCTTCCCCCACCACTTGATCGCTGTACCCTCACTGCTTGTACCTGTCAACTTGTCATTCGCTTTTCTTGTGCGGGCATCGCTGCATCTATTCTTTAACTTAGTTAAAGTTACTTAGCTGAACTGTGTGATTTGTCGAAATCAACCGATATTTGAAGTGAAATAAGCGATGGGAGGAAAGAGAAGCAGAAAAGAATTTGAAGAACACGTCAAAAAAAAAAAATGAGACGTCTAGAAAAACGTGTCCGGAGATACCGGTCACCCAGCAGTTCCGGTGAGTCTTTCACTATTTATAAAAACGTTGCCGTTGTTCTTTATCAGAATAATATATACCTACGATGAGAACACGATATTAACAATTTTTTCTAGATTTACCCTCATCTTTTCCCTTTTTTTTTGAGACTGTTTCAACAGTATAAAATGTGGTTAGTTGTATATTGAGCACATTATTATTATAATTTTAACATAATATACTGCAGCACTACGTACAATAGGTAAGTATTGTTAGACTTATATTTAATAAGTTCTACAGTAAACAAGGCTTATTTTGTATCATAGCGAGACTATGATCGCCATACCCTTTATCCCTCATTACGTAGTACCGTGACGAGATTACGGTCGTGCCGTTGTGACACAGAGTACTATGACGTAATTATAGTCAATGATCACACGCTTTCGGGCTTATAGCCTAGTACTGTAACGAGATTACAGTCGACGTTACCACGCACTCCGTGTCATGACCCGATCATGACCAACGACAAAGATAGTCCGTGTCATGGCGCGATCATGACCAATGACAAACTTATTTTATCCCACAGAAAGTGACAATGAACGTCGATCGTGGCGAGAAGAAGAACATTGTGATCATTACTCGGCGTATAATGAAGACGACGTTATCATAGATGACTCAAACTCCGACTGCTCAACCCTTACACCCCAAGTTCGTTCGAACGTAACGGTCGCCGATGTTCAAAACAAGATGAACGAAAGTCAAGACCATACAGGCTCAACGGCTGATTCCAGCGGCACGAAGTTGACAGAGATCCCGTCTGTCAATACACTCCCGATAGATATAGTGGAGGCGTTGGGTGATGCGAAGAAAAAGCCGGAAGTATTCGGCCCAGAGATACAGGAGGAGATCTCTAAACGCTGGGGTAGAATCCTGTGCGAAGGTTTGAATAAGGAGCAGAAAGAGGAGATTATGAGCAAGACTCTAATACCCGAGAATTTTACTCTGGTAAAGGCGCCGCAATTGAACCCAGAAGTTTCTGCGGTCCTAACCGAATCTGCAAGGAACAGAGATAAACGCCTGGAAAAAGCGCAGCATCATTTAGGCCTTGGTATTACTGGCTTGACCAACGTGATCTCAACCCTTATCGCCGGAGATATGGAAAAAATCGATATCATTAAAAAGTTGTCAGAAGTAAATCAAATATTACTGGATTTACATTTCGAAAATACGATTAATAGGCGCATGTTGATAACTCCTTGTCTAGACAAGAAGTTTCTCAACATCGTACAAGATGTTACAAGAGATTCGTTTCTATTCGGTGACGGGTTGGGAGAAAAAATAAGGGCTACTAAGACGGCAGAGAAGTCAGGCTTGCAAGTCAAAAAAACCGATACATCCGCATCGGGTTCCAGAAAATATACTTCCCAGCAGGGAAACTGGAAGGGTCCTCCTCGGCAGTATCATCGCGGATCCAGGGCCATGGGAGCCGCCAGGTACCGGTCGTCTTACCAGACGCCGAGGAGGAGTACACAGACTTCCGGCCGCCAGCAACCTGCATCGAAGCCAACGCCGAGACCCTCGCCCAAGACCCAATAGAGGTAACCTTTGCCGGTAGGCTCAAATACTTTACACAAAACTGGAAGCTGATCACAAACGATCCTGTCGTATTAGACATCGTAAAGGGCTATAAAATACCATTTAGTAGGTCTGTTCTACAGAACTCTGAGCCAACCAATATGGAATTCTCTCCTAAAGAGAAACAAAATTTACATTTGGAAATTCGTAAACTCTGCGAAGCTGGTGTGATAATTCCGTGCCTATATAAATCAGGTCAATTTATTTCTAAAATCTTTCTTACGCCAAAGAGCGACGGTAACTATAGATTCATATTGAACTTAAAAACTCTTAACAAATTCATAGATGCTCAACATTTCAAAATGGAGGATATCCGTACGGCCTCTAAATTATTAACACCAGCTAGCTTTATGGCTAGTATCGACTTGAAAGAAGCTTATTTTACGATATCTGTACTGTATTTTTAAGGTTCAAATTTCAAGAGAACACCTTTGAGTTCCAGTGTCTCCCTTTTGGCTTATGTTCAGCTCCGTACATTTTTACGAAATTACTTAAACCAGTAATTTCCTACCTCAGGAATAAGGGACTGTTGCTAGTGATCTATTTAGACGATATTCTTTGCCTAGGAAATACATACGAGGACTGCTTAAATTGCGTCCTGGAATGTTCTAAATTATTAACACATCTAGGCTTCGTGATCAATCACGAAAAAAGTCACGTGACTCCATCTCAAATTCGTACATTTCTGGGATTTGAATTAAATTCTTTAAATATGACGTTAGGTCTACCACATAGCAAAAGAGTAAAAATACTTCAAATCGTTAAAGAAATATCGAAAAAGACAGTTTTAGCCATTAGAGAGTTCGCCAAGATGCTCGGCGTACTCACTTCGGCTTGTCCAGCCATTAAATATGGGTGGATGCACACGAAACGATTTGAAACAGCAAAGTTTCTAGCCTTACGACAAACCGACGATGACTATGATAGCCAAATGACCCTTGCTAGTCATCTTCAAGAGGATTTTTCTTGGTGGGAGCAGCACATCATGCTTGCGAATAATGAGATCAGACAGGGACAGTACGTTCTGGAAATATTTACCGACGCGTCCCTAACAGGATGGGGAGCTTTTTGTAATGGAGAAAGAGCCCACGGCTTCTGGGACAACTCGGAAACTGATTCGCATATCAATTTCCTCGAGCTTAAAGCGGCTTTTATGGGCCTTCGGTGTTTTGCAGACTGTTGTCGTGGGATAGAAATTTTGTTGCGCATCGATAATACAGTAACCATCTCCCATATTAACAGAATGGGAGGCGTTCAATATCAGCATTTAAATAATATAACACGCAATATATGGAAGTGGTGTGAGAATCGACAGTTGTTCGTTTTCGCATCCTACATTAAGTCCAAAGAGAGCGTAGAAGCGGACGAAGAGTCTAGGCGCACTAATATTGATACCGAATGGTGTCTCTCCCACGGCATATTTGGAAATTATTACCAATTTCGGCCATCCCGACATCGACTTATTCGCATCACGTTTGAATGCCAAGTGTAAAAAATATGTATCATGGAAGCGCGACCCATTCGCATTTAATATCGACGCCTTCACTTTAGATTGGAGAAACCTTAATTTCTATGCATTTCCGCCATTTTCGCTGATATTGAAATGCCTTAGAAAGATCGTAAATGAAAAGGCGGCAGGCATTATAGTAGTACCCTATTGGCCAAGCCAGCCCTGGTATCCATTACTTCGATCTTTAGCTTGTAAAGAACCTCTGTATCTACACCCCAACCGTTATCTACTGTTGTCTCCTTCCAGGGAACCTCATCTATTATGGAGAACACTTACCCTGGCATCGTATCAGTTATCAGGAAAGCTCTCGCGCAACAATCGCTCAAATCAGATACAATAGAAATTATGATTTCCTCATTAGCACCAAACTCCCTCAAGCAATATAATACGGCTTTGCGTAAATGGTGGTTTTTTTGCCAAGAGAGGAACCCTCTTCATGGCAAATGTACCTACAATATTAGATTTCCTGACTACTGAATTTAAAAAGGGGTTGAGCTATTCTAGCCTTAACACCTGTAGATCTGCACTCGGTTTAATATTTGGTAAATCTATTAGTGAAAATGACAATATTGTGAGATTCCTAAAGGGCGTCTATCGGACCAGGCCTTGCTTTCCAAGATACCAACATACTTGGGACCCAAATGTATTACTCGATTATGTTGGAAATCTATATCCTAACGAAAATTTAACCTTGCAACAAATGACTAAGAAAACAGTTACTCTGATCGCATTGTCTTCAGGACAACGAGTCCAGACGTTATCTCTGATAAGATTATCAAATATTAAACCAAATACCTCTAATGTGGAAATCATTATCAATGATTTAATAAAAACCTCAGCACCCAATCGTCACGTACCTCGATTAATTATACCTTTCTTCCGAGACAGAGAAGAAATATGCCCTGCAAAGGCACTGTTATCGTATATAAGTCTTACAAACCACTTACGCTCCGAATCAGAAAATGATTACCTCTTTTTAACAACCAAGAAGCCCATACATCGAGCCAGTACCTCGACCATCAGTCGATGGATTAAAGATTCTATGGGCGAGAGTGGCATAGACACTAATACTTTTTCTGCACACAGCACACGCCACGCGACATCTTCCGCTGCTTACCGTAAAGGTTTGTCGCTGGATCTAATCAAAAAATGTGCTGGGTGGACAGGGAATTCCTTGGTGTTCGCAAAATTCTATAATAGACCGCTTTCATCGCCCGACGATGAGAATGCCTTTGCAGAATCTTTACTATTGTAAATTGATTTTGTACCAAAGATAATAACAATTAAAATAAAAATTTCGAACTAAACGACGTTTTTCCTCCTAATTTACAGTAATCTTCAATTTCGCAAAAGCGCTAAACATCTACCCGGTGAATAAATCTTGAGGATGCAACGTCGAGGTATAATTAATGGTTAAACAAACTTACCTAGCGACGTTTGACCATAATTATACTAGACGTTGCATCCGAAGAGATTTAGCAACCCGCCCATCCCAATCAATTTTTAGTTATAAAAATATCAACCCGTTTTATTTTGCGAAATTACTCTGAAACTAATGACAAGTTGACAGGTACAAGCAGTGAGGGTACAGCGATCAAGTGGTGGGGGAAGGCCGTTTATTTTACACATTATTAGCTCTGAAATTGTGCACGGTGCCTAGTACATTGAAGAGTGGACTACCCGGTGAATAAATCTCTTCGGATGCAACGTCTAGTATAATTATGGTCAAACGTCGCTAGGTAAGTTTGTTTAACCATTAAATATTTAGCTTAATAGTATAACCATTTTATATGACAATAATGACAATAATTTTTATATTTATATTTTGATTTTATTCTTTCTAAATTTTTCTTTCTTATTTCTTCCAAATTATCCGGGTTCTGTTTTAATTTCTCTCTATTACGATTCATTTTTTCTGCCGGAGTTAGTGGCATTTTGTTGTGCTGTTAAATTGTAAACATAGCTTTATGATTCCGTTTTTGTTACTTAATTTTCCTGCTTATACGTTACTACCCCAAAGTAACAAAAAAGGAAGTAACGAAACTAGTGTTTGATTTTATCGAAATATTGTTTTGGTAGTTGAAATTACAGTTACGTCTATTATTATACACTAAATTTTATGCGAAGCTAATAACTATTGCACTATGATAAAAATAGTGGGTAAATATTGCCAACTTATCTTGAAACAGCAATAACAAAAGCCGGAATGAGATTCACTCTTAAACGGGTACGTGTACACATTTCAAACTTCGGAACAGCAACTGACGCATTACATCGATATGGCGGTATTTTGTGAGATCTACGTTATTGCTAGTTCCAAAAAATATAACTAAATTGATATTTCTCAATAATTTGCATGTCTAAATTGGGTAACAAAAACTGAAATCCATTTTGGAACTGTCTCTGGGACATGTTTAAAATTAATTAATAACCGTAAAATTATAACCAAATTACCATGAAAGAAATATTACGTAAAACCTTTTACCTTGTAATACGATTTATAATCAAAATCTCAGAATAGTTTCTTTGAATTATATCAAAACATTTAAATTTGAAATTGCGATTGGTAGACTGGGACATACGAATTTTCATACATTGAAATTTTCGACAGTTTATATTTAGTTGTTTTTTTTTATTTTAGTATGATATATATATTATTTGCTAACATTTTTTCAGTAAATTTGAATTACAGTAGTGCTTCTTAGTAAAACAGTATTAGCAATTTATAGATTACACCAAAGTTATTCATCTACAAAATCACGGGACATTCCACAAATGTGTAATGGCAAAAAAAAAAGAGAAATGCTCAGTAAGGAAAGCGCCCAGACGACTTGAACTCGATATTTATTTACCTATTTTATTATTTATGCAAACACAGTAAAATACATAATCATATGACAAAATTAAATTCTGAGTACAATAGAATTGCTTATTTCTTAAGAAATTTCTTCTAGCAGACCTGTGAAACGAGAAGAAAATAGATGTAGACAATATAGTGTGTACTCGTAAGAATAAGACGGGAAAAATGTACAAATGATATTCCAAATGTAATTACCTACATAACTACGTATAGACGACAGCAGGCCAAACTACCCGAAACTGTCAAATATTTCTAACTAGCCGTTGCCCGCGACTCCGTCCGCGTGGACTTCAGTTTACAGGAGCTCAGTTGATATAATAAAATTAAAGAAAAAAAAACCTTTTTAAAAACAAGCTTTTATTATTTGTTTATAAAATGAACTAAAAAGTTAAAAATAAATTAACTCTTAAAAGAAATATAACACTTTGTAACTTGATTGTAACCTTTAACGACAAACAAGCGTCTTCGTCTAGGACAAAATAATTCCATATTGTAGAAATTTATTTAATTTTAACACTAAAACTTTTCACTATACATAATTATTCAATCACGTCCCCCCTCTTTATCATAGTCCCCATTTATAAATAAAAGCGTGTTACATTTAATACAAGACAACATTTTCCTCAAGCTATCACAATGTAACACGCTTTTATTTATAAATGGGGACTATGATAAAGAGGAGGGACGTGATTGAATAATTATGTACGGTGAAAAGTTTTAGTGTTAAAATTAAATAAACTTCTACAATATGGAATTATTTTGTCCTAGACGAAGACACTTATTTGTCGTTAAAGGTTGCAATCAAGTTACAAAGTGTTATATTTCTTTTTAGAGTTAATTTATTTTTAACTTTTTAGTTCATTTTATAAACAAATAATAAAAGCTTGTTTTTAAAAAGGTTTTTTTTTTCTTTAATTTTATTTTTAACTTTTTAGTACCTCTATTTTTAATTCGAGATTTACTACGACGTAGTTCGCAGCGCGTAGCAGCGTTATTCCGTTATGAAGTCCGTAGTTCGTTCACATGATATGTAATATGTACTGATTTAAATATCAATAATGTTGAAATTATGTAATCACTTGTTAGTTATTTGTAACGTTTCTCATTCTATCCATTTCTTTTAATGCATCAACATTACAAGGTTTTTTCGACGTCAACTTGGAGCAGTCAAGATCTTCGATTTGAAGACCTGCTAAAGACCTAACTCGGCTTAAAGCTACATAAGCTTGACCAGCAGCGAACAATTTGGAGCCTAGATAAATAACAGCATGATCTACAGTAGTTCCTTGCATTTTATGCACAGTTGAAGCCCAAGACAAGACAATCGGGAGCATTCTTCTTTCAGCTGTGCCGTGATTAAATTTAGCAGGAAATTAAACTGATTTAGGGAGTATTATGTGAATGCCATCGTTACCAAAGTCAAACCGATGGTACAGCGCTATCGTATAGTTGAGCACGTCTGTAATACGGCCATATAATTTCAGTGATGTGACCTATTGCTCCATTCACAAGTCCCTTAGCAACGTCAACGTTAGACCTTAACATAACTTTAGCACCAACAAATATTTCTAGTTCTTATGGAAGACCTCCTGTTTTGTTAATGTCCGTGTGTATTATTTTATTAATATCAATCTGATCATTCTTTTTTGATCCATCAATTAATTGATCTAGGGTTGCATCGTTTAATTACGGAGTTCCTATGGCCACCTTCCGGCTCCATCATCAGACCCTGGTTACCATATAGTATCAAAGTACTTGTCAAGACGAATCTAATGAGCTCAAACTCGATAGGGTTGCATCATTTAATTACGGAGTTCCTATGGCCACCTTCCAGCTCCATCATCAGATCGGCTCTATGTCACAATAACATTGCATTGTCATCCGATTTATACATGCATTCTAAATTTCAGCTCAATCGGAAACCGGGAAGTGGATCAAATTTAAGTTGCAAGATTTGTTTACAGAACGACAAACAACGGGACAGGTGAAACTAAATAAAAGACTTTTTAGTTTTCACCTGATAAGTTCCTAAGTCTGTTCATCTCATTCAACGTATCACTATTGCAAGGTCGTTTGCCAGTTAATTTCTTACAATCCAGCTTTTCAATGAGGAGCCCTTCTAATGATTTCACCCTACTTAAGGCCACATTATGCTTGACCAGCGGCAAAGACGTCACATTATTTTTCGAGTTAATCTCAGCAAGCCCTTTCATTTGATACCCATATTGTAGGAACGAATAAAAGAAAATTATTCGCCATTTTTGGTGTTCCGCCGTATTGAATTAAGAGTGACGTAACATTATTTTTTTCTAGTTTTCTTGGCAAGCCCTTTTATTTCATACCCATATTGTAGGAGTGCATTAAAAATAATTGGTCCGCCATATTGGATACGCCGCCATGTTGGATTTAGAATGACGCCACATTATTTTTCTAGTTATTCTTGGCAAGCCCTTTTATTTGATACCCATATTGTAGGAGTGCATTAAAAATAATTGGTCCGCCACATTGGATACGCCGCCATGTTGGATTTAGAATGACGTCACATTATTTTTCTAGTTATTCTTGGCAAGCCCTTTTATTTCATACCCATATTGTAGGAGTGCATTAAAAATAATTGGTCCGCCATATTGGATACGCCGCCATGTTGGATTTAGAATGACGCCACATTATTTTTCTAGTTATTCTTGGCAAGCCCTTTTATTTGTTACCCATATTGTAGGAGTGCATTAAAAATAATTGGTCCGCCACATTGGATACGCCGCCATGTTGGATTTAGAATGATGTCACATTATTTTTCTAGTTATTCTTGGCAAGCCGTTTTATTTGATACCCATATTGTAGGAGTGCATTAAAAATAATTGGTCCGCCATATTGGATACGCCGCCATGTTGGATTTAGAATGACGTCACACAGTTAATCATGCATTGTCATCCGAACTAAACGTGTATACCAAATTTCAGCTCAATTGGAAACCGGGAAGTGGATCAAATTTAAGTTGCAAGATTTGATTACAGAACGACAGACAACGGGACAGGTGAAAGTAAATAAAAGTTTGTAAAATAAGCGCCTGTTAAAATAATGGGAGCAATATGTACGCCCGCGTTCACCCTCGCAACATTTTTGTTACTGCTCTGTTCCTATTGGGCATAGCGGGATGTTATATAGCCTATGTCCTGTCTCAGGCTCTAGACTATCTGTGTACCAAATTTCATTACAATCGGTTCAATAGTTTTGGCGTGAAAGCCGGTCAGACAGACAGACAGAGCTACTTTCGCAATTATAATATTAGGTATGGATTAACCTTGTTTGAGATAAAGTTGAAAATCTAATAAGGAAATCTGACAGATTGTAGTAGCTTAATGAGCTGTACGTTACTTGATGTCGCATGTACAATTAAATAAGTCTCTTTGTCGGTGGTACGCCATAACATTGGCAGAAGTTACCACTTACCACCCACCAGACAAAGTCTTGTCACCAAGCGATTCGTCGTGTCACAACTCTACTCAACAGTTCTACTCTTGTTTACAAGCTAAACCAACGCCAAACTCGATAAAGAATAGAGGTACACAAACCAATTTAGGGTTATCACAACTCACGTTTTAGAAATCTTCTATTATTTAAATGATTATAGCCTTTTACATGCTAACTATTTATTAACAATTCCTATTGCAGCATATTTAAATAGAATCACTAAAATAACATGCATATTACCTTGGTATTTCGAAAAACCATTAAGAAGTACACATTAATTTTACGTGTTAGCTCTACAAAAAAACACCGATTTCCGAAATTAGTTATTTTTCACTTTATATTAAGTATTTTTTGGAAGTCGATTGTTTTTTTTTTGTAAAAAATGTTTTAATTTTACACTTTTTAGTTGTGAAAAGTACTGTTCAGCTGCATCAAGTTAGAGTGGATGGTGACACTAAAATAGTTGGGAAAAGGTAAGAAAACGAAGTAATTTTGTTTACTTTAATTTTTAACCGTAATTTTAGTTTAAAAATGGAGCCACTGAACTGATTTTTATAAAATTCCTATGAAACCAAAATGAAAGTATGAACAATTATTATTTCCTTTATTTCATTATAATACACTTATAAATTATATTTTTAAATATTTCTACATAAAAAAGATATAAAAAACATTTAAAAATATAAAAAATAGTAACCCACCGGCATCGGGAACAGGGTCCAAGCTACCGGCGGTCAGGGCTCCAGAGAGAGGAACTTCCTGACAATGCGAGCCGTGTCCAGAAGTACAGCTTTCTGAATCAAGCCTTTGATCCAGCTGCCTAACGAGAGCCTCTTGAGGTGTTGGTCGAGGCTCTTGGCTATTAAGCCATTGGCTGTCACGACTATCGGTACAATGATTGCTGAATCCACCTCCCACATGTCGACAACCTCGTGAGCCAAGTCAAGATACTTGATTTGTTTATCTTTCTCGGCTTTCACGAGGTTCTCATCATGTGGGATGGTTATGTCAACAATCATTGCACGCCGCTCTGATCGATCCACCATCACTATATCAGGCTTATTGGCAACAATAGTCCTGTCAGTGATGATGGATCGATCCCAGTACAATGTGATATGACCATTTTCGAGAACTGGGTCGGGCACATACCTGTAGTACGGCACCTCCGATTCCACAAGGTTGTACTTTAGAGCAAGTTGCTGATGAATTATCCTGGCTACAAGGTTGTGTCTGTGCAAGTACTCTCCGTTAGCTAGACGAGAACACCCGGAGATAATATGCCTTATTGATTCCCCCGGCCGGTGACATGCCCGACAGATGTCAACTGTGCCGTCTTTCACAATAAATCTCCGGTAATTGTTCGTCATCATAACTTCGTCCATAATTGCACATACAAAACCTTCGGTTTCCCCAAAAAGGTCACCGAATCGTAGCCAGGCCACGGACGCTTGTAAATCTACATCAGGCCCGTGTAGGGCTCTGAAAAAGCGTCCGTGAAGCTCCTTGTTCTTCCATACCTCCATGCGATCATTGGTGTCAAGCACTACTGGTTTGCGCCAGTTCTCTTTAGCCAAGGAGAGCGGAGTGAGGCCCTTGTCAACCGCGACCACATCTCGATGCATCCCCACGTCGGTTTCTAGAAAATATTCCCTGAGACTGCATACCTCGCGATTGTGGAGGGTCTTAGCGTTTAAAAAACCACGACCTCCACTTTTTCGCGGGATATACAGCCTCATAACCGATGACCGTGGGTGATGCAATCGATTTGCAGTCAGCAGTGTACGGACTCTCCTATCCAGGGCGTCGAGTTCGGTTTGAGTCCATTTGAGTATGCCAAAAGAGTACATCAAAACCGGCATGACCCAACCGTTGAAAGCGCGCACCTTGTTTCCGCCTGATAGAAGACTATTAAGTACTTTTTTCAGGCGGCCAAAGAAGCGCTCCTTCAACGATTGCTTCATGTCAGTATCATTGATACCCAACGCTTCCGACATACCCAAATACTTATAGGTTTCGGATGCGGAGAGGGCTCTAAGGTTTATGGAACCAGTGAGTTGGGTTCCCACGGATTCCATAATCTCTCCTCGCTGTACATGCATGACCGCACATTTGTCTACACCAAATTCCATCCTGATGGAGCTACTGAAAGTTTCAGTAATTTTCAGTAGCTCTCTCAGTTGTGAATTGGTGTGAGCAAAAAGTTTCAGGTCATCCATGTAGAGGAGGTGCGATATAACCTGACCACCTCTCCTCAACCGATAGCCTAGACCTGAATCCTCCAATAGTGTGCTTAGAGGATTCAATGCTAAGCAAAACCAAAGTGGACTCAAACTATCGCCCTGAAATATTCCTCGCTCGATCCTTATCGGTTCGCTATTCCTCTGAATATTTCGACATCCTGGATAGCGAAGGACTGTCCTCCATGCCCTCATACATGTCATCAGGAAGGTGCGTAGAGTTGCATTTACTTTATACAACTCCAGCACCCGCATGAGCCATGTATGAGGCACTGAGTCATAGGCCTTCTTATAATCTATCCAACATGTCGATAGATCCTTTCGGGAACGACGAACTTGTTGGCTAATGGCCACATCAATGAGGAGTAGCTCCTTAGTACCGCGGGACCCGCTCTTACATCCATTTTGAGAGGCAGACATGATGGAGTTGCTGTCAATATGCGTGTTAATTTTAGATTTCAAAATGGATGTAAGAACTTTATAGACCGTCGGTAAACACGTGATCGGTCTATAATTTTTCGGTTCCGCGGTGCTACCTGATTTATGGAGCAGGTGGGTTACTCCTGTTGTTAGAAACTGGGGTAGCGAACCAGACTCTAAGGCGGTCTGGAATTGAGATGCCAAGCGAGCGTGCGACCTGGAGAACCATTTAATCCAAAAGCTGTGCAGCCCATCCGGCCCTGGAGACTTCCAATTAGGCAACGGACGGACTGCACGAGCTACATCTTGGGGGCAGATGGTAATGGCCCCCATTTCTGGTACTGGATCGCAGGCTCGCTCAACAACCCGAGTCCAATCACCTTCGGTGTGACTGACAGGCACCGACCAGATATTGCGCCAGAATGAATACGTGGCATCATCATCTGGTAGGCACGTGTCAGCAACACCTTGGTCTGATCGCTCCCAAGCTCTATAGACCCGCCTTTCATCGCTTTGGAAATTGCGATTCTGAGAATACCGCTCCACCCTTCGCTTGTACCGACGAATACGGTTTGCCCATGCATATAATTTCTGCTTAAAAAAAAAGTCGATGCGCTCTGTGACGCGGAACAAATAGTCTCGGGTACTAATATCAGTCCCCGAGAACGCCCGCCTCACAAAGCGCATCACTCTAGGGCGTGTATTGCCTTCCCTGAAACTAGTTAGCTTGCCAATGAGTGCTCTAGTCTCTCCGATACGACGCTCAATCCTGCACTGCCAAGCTGGTACAGCTGATTTTGGTCGTGTGGCTCTGTCATTGTCTGGGAATTTGACATGAGCCACACGACATATCGCAACAGCTCCGCAGTACAAGATTGAGTGTGTATCAGTCAGATCTTTGCTGTCCTTTAAATAATAGGACAGCTGAGAGTCTAGAGCACACACCAGCGCCTTGTTTTTTTTATGCATGGGCAATCGAGGTAAGCGTGGTCTAAGTTCAGGCGGAGTAGAGCGGTACTCACAGAAAGCATCCTCCAAAGCGCTCCTCAATTTTTCATTGCACTGGGGACTCACGGAAGTAGCCCTATCATCATCCTCCTTATCAACGTGGTTGGGTCGCGGTGAAACACTGTTAAGTTGTACCGCGACCAATGACGAAGCAGGCGTAACATGACTATTCCGTGACTCGAGGCGTAGGCGATCAAGCACCGCATCATCCAGCATATGGTTACGCTGGATGACCCGCACCTGATCCGACAGTCGTTGCGCCGACACGTTGACAGCTGGCTCAAGCACCTGAAACAGAGAGAGCATTCGAACACGGTACGCGGTCAGGTTGTTTCCTCCCTCTGTAGCCCCATAGTATGAGCGCATGACGTTTTCATTGATGGCTTGTGTCCATCTCATGCGCTGCACACTTCCGCCGGGAGCTGGGACCCTGTCAGAAGCCGATGGGCCTCGAGGTCCTAAGCGGTCCGGCGGCCGGCGTCCTCCCCGTCGGCGAACAGGTGGTGGCGTCGTCGGCGGAGAGAAGTACTCGTCGCTCGAGCTCGACGCAACTGCCGCGGCCGGGGTCGTCACAGCACTTACAGTGGCGCTGGAGACCGGCGGCGGCGAGGCGGAGCTGAGCAACGAGTCCGGAGATGGTGGGCGTGCACGTTGTCTCGCGGCAGATCTTGTCAACATTATTTCAATTATTTCATTATTTTATTTTCATTGCTGTAGTTTTATGTACGGTGACACCTGTCATGTCACTTGCGGTTCGGCTGATTTTCTTCATTTAATTATTTATTGTTTATATTCGTTAGTTTAAAAAGTATGAATATTCTATTGATTCGTTTGATTTTGATTTTTATAAATATCTTGTGTATAATAACTATTCTAAAATATAATGAAATCCAAAAATACAAGTTGAATTAGTTGACGTACGTGTTGCCGTTTTTTTTATTATTATGTTAAAGTATGAACAATTATTATTATTATTATTATTATTTATTTATTTATTCAGACTACATGTGGTCCATTGTGTTAGTAACAATTTCACTTAAAACCTATGTTAGTACTTAATAACTAAAACCGATTTAGTACGGTCCGCTAATGCCCACACAATTGGACTATCTGCCCGGGCCGCTATCGAGTGCAGAATGATGTTGGGACTGCTACGCAACCTGCAAAGTAACGAGGCAGATTTCTTGCGCCATACTGCGTCAAAGCTGTCAACGCGCGCGTCAGCTAACATCGCCGACGCACTACAGAAGCGCGGCAGTCGCAACAGCATTCTGAACGCATTGTTGTATTGGATTCGCAAAGCGTTGCAAGCCCTTTGGGTATATCTGAACCACAGGGCCCCCGAGTACAGTGATGTACAATACGCCTTAAAAAGGGCTATTTTAACTGATACTGCACATCGAGAGAACCCGCGGGCCAGCATGTTCGCCCGGACCGACAACGCTCTGCGTTCCCTCTCCAAATCCATATCATCTTTCAGGGTATCTGTTACCATATGGCCCAAGTATTTAAATTTATACACCCTGTTTATTGGGTGACCTTTAAGGAACAGAGGAGGGACCGTAGATGGGCACCTGGCTCCAGACCCGAAGACAATATACTCTGTCTTTATGGCGTTGTATATCAACCCATGTGACTCCGCGTATGATTCACACACAGCCAGTAACCTTCGGAGAGCACTGATCGAGGGAGCCAACAGCACCATGTCGTCCGCGTAACTCAGATTATTAAAACACACTCCATCTACATAGCAGCCGACACGTATGCTGCTGAGTCGCTCGATCAAGTCGTTCACATAGAGGCTAAAGAGTAAGGGCGAGGAAAGTCCCCCCTGTCTCACCCCACACTCCGGCCTGCATGGCTCCGAAAGCTCCCCCATCCATCTCACCCGAGTCTCCTGGTGTAGGTACCAGTATTTAAAGAGAGATGCGAGCTCCGGCGGCAGTGTTGTATCGCCTAGCTTCTGCCAGAGTAAATCGTAGGAGACTAAGTCAAAAGCCTTGGATAGGTCCAGGAATACCGCGTAGACTGGAGTCTGTCTATCCGTGTAATACTTAACAGCGTGCTTCAAACTAAGTATGGCCGTTTCCGTTGACAGCCCTGCCCGAAAACCGAACTGGGCATCATGGATCTTGACATGCCTAATCAGATACGAGTTGAGCACGCTGTCAAGTACCTTTGCTATGACGGTGGCCAGTGAAATTGGCCTGTAGTTTGATCCGTCCGATACGTCTCCAGTCTTGTTCTTGACTACTGGCACCCCCAGAGTCCGCATCATGTCCGAGGGCAGGTACGAATGAGACAGACACAAGTTAAATAACAATGCAAGTACTCGCGGTAAGTGGATACCAGCATGCTGCAAGTGCTCAATGCTTAACCCATCATGACCTGGCGATTTCCCCCTAGTCATATTCTTAATTTTGGCCCTGACCTCTTTCGCCAAGATCACTGTTGGTACTTCTTTATCTCTGGGAAAAGCATCGAGCTCCTCGCATGGCGGTCCTAAGGGCGACTGCGTGGAAAACTGGGTTTTGAATACCTCGGCAATATCTTTTGGGTTGGTAACTCCATCGATACTCACAGGAATACTAGGCCTAGGATTCATCTTACCAGTACCTTTCCAGAAATTTTTAAAGTCTGACTTGGCATAGTGCTTTGCCAGTGCATCCATCCTCAATTGTTCTTGGTGGTTTTGACACCACTTGACCTTTCCTTTAAAAATTTTGCGTGATTGCACCATTGATTCATATACGGGACCTGATGAAGGCTTTCCGTAGTGGCACCATTTACTGAAATCCAGCCTAGCATTTCTGTGAGCCTCGCTCACATTACTGTTCCATCCTGCCAGTGACTTCCTCCGTTTACAAGCCTTTCGCTTGTAAGTAACAGCAGCGCTTGTACATAAGATATTTACTACGTCTTTATAAATATCATCTATAACCTCTTTATGAGAGGCAATATCACAATATTTACCACAGCACTGCTGCAAATCAGTTTGCAAATCAATGAGCCTAAATTTAGAACTACACAAGGTTTCGTAAGCTAGACATTGAGTCGCATTCCTGTCCCCCCATTTAATGCCATTACAAGCCGGATTCAATGGGAGCCCTTTTTGCCTAATAACATCTAGATTGCAGTTGACGACTAATGGGAGATGATCTGACCAATAGACATCATATTTAACATATACGTTGGTAATACAATCTAAAGCTGCGCTTGTAACCACACAATGGTCCAGCCAGCGTTTGCAACCATGTGCCTCACTAACAAACGTAAACGTGTCAGATGTTAGCTGCAACCTACTAGTGTCCACACATGTCCAGTCTTGTTCCAAGGAGAAAGTTAACAGTTCACGATAAAAACGTTCACCTGGATGTGCGTTAAAATCCCCTAGCATGATTACGGACTCAGTATCACTATCATTAATTAAGGCACTCACCGCACTTAAACAGTCTGTGAATTCTGGCACATTTTCCGCGCAGTCCGTGGGCATGTAAACACTAAGCACCAGCACAGGTCGATCATTAGTCATTACCCGTATAGCTGCAATACGAGGATTCACACAGGATACCACAGAGACGCACGGGAAGAGCGCCTTACGCCACAACAATGCAACTCCACCGAAAGGCCGACCTCTCAGAATACCGGCCGCCGTGTCAACAGCTGATGTTCCAGTACTCCCAAACTCACTGTGCACGTCAGCCAAGTATGACAACTCATCCGGCAGCAGCCACGTCTCTTGCAAAGCAATTATATCTGCAAAGCTGCACAACTGCTGTATACCCTCGACGGAACGCTTGACATTCTTACAGTTATAAGTTACTAATGTTGTACTCATATTTGTTTCGAATGCTTTCTGTTTTCATTCTCGCCCGGCACAGAGTGCTTGTAAGGTCTGAACCGTCTACATGTTATACCTGATGGCCACAACTCATCGTTCAAGAACATGTCTAACTTGTTATTGCAAACTAACATTTTATACGCATTGTATTCTTTTTCAGTTTTCATTTTAATCTTTTGTAAAACGACGTTTTCATTAATCTTCGAAAACACATACTCCAAAATATCATTATCCGATGTATCTTTGTGTACATTGGAGAGGAACAAAGGTATCTTCAAGCTGGCGGGCTTAAATTTATCCTCGGGCTTGTAAGCAGCTTTACCTCTAACAACAGACTCTGAATACATGTTTCTGTGTCTCTTCCTTTGCACTGTGATCCATGGTTCTTTAGGACATTCTGAATTAAAAACACCATTTCGCGCAAGCTCTGCTAATGACTTATTTTGATTTACATGAGTCGTAACGATACGGTTATCCAATGAGTTGGCGCTAGCGGTGACGATCTCAGGCGCTTGCGAACTCTCAGCAAACCGGTGTAACGGTGACAATGTTTTATTATTTTGTGTACCCACAGTTTTTGAGCTACCCGATCGCTGCTGCATGACGTTGTCGTCGTCCCCGGCGGCGGCGACGACATTATTATGAGCTGGGTTCGGGCTGCGTGCGAAAGAGAGAGTGCTATCACAGCTTGCATTCTTATTATTTTGGCTAAATGCCGGTAATCGCCAATGCATCTTCTCATTTATCTTATTCTTAGGAGTACTTTCCTCGTTGCTGTTATTTTTTAAAATATTCATAATACCAATAGGACCACTATCGCAATCATTTGCCAACAAATATCCACCACGTCTGTTGTTTACATATTCTGGTCGTTCCATATCCACCAGCGACGCAAACTTCAGATGGTCTATTTCCGCTTTTAAATTATTTAATTGGTCTATCGTCACACTAGTCTGTTTCAAATTCTGAATTTCCGATTTTAAAACCAAAATATTTTTCAACAGAGCTGAGACATCGATGTGGTCAAAGGATATCGGTGGTAGTTTCTCCAACTCTCGAGCCACAAAGATTGGGGTTTTATCCGGGTCTGTTGTCTTTAAGGCGCATATAATATCTTCGATATTCTTTTGCTCTTTGTTTTTTCTCCTTGATATATTGCGGGTACTTGTAGAAATAGTCTCGAACAATAAACTTTTTGCCGTTGCGATTTCTTTCTCAGTATAGGTGCTAATACACAAACGGATCAAATTCTCCTCGTCCATGATGTCTATTTTGTTTTGCACAAAACATAAACACTCGTTTATTACTATATTGCACGATACACACTTTACTTTCTCAGAAGACATTTTTTCTACACCCGAACGCTTCCGAGTTCGCGCGAAGACTGACAATGCTAGACATGACTCGATTACGGAACTTAAATTCAGTCTTTTGATTATAATTGATTGTTGCATAAGCGCCCGGTAGTGGTTGTCCTATGTTAAACTTCAATGCTGTAAATTTTTGAGGAATTCCCTCAACTGCCTATGGTCTTCATCATCAGATTTATTGCAAGCCATCATTTTAACCCATATACATAGGTGCAAAGTTCTCATCAATATAAATGAATTAATTCCAAGCACAATGTTGCTAATGTAAATCGTTGAGGAGTTCCCTTAACTGTCCTTTGTCTTCATCATAAGACCCTCAATGACAATCACAATACATCTAGGTGTAAAGCTCTTATCAATACAAATTAATCAAGCACAAATACAAGGTAGCTCCTGTGAATCGTTGAGGAGTTCCCTCGACTGTCTCTCAGCTACATCATCCTTCATTAATTTAATTTATTTATTTCTCTCTTCACAACATTGGTTTAACAATATTTTTACTTATATTCCACCATTGGAAGAGACTGGTGCCTGAAGTAGGTTTTTGAAGAAGCCTGTGTCACAGGTCACAAACTGCTTCACTATTATAACCCATATAGGTGCAAAGTGCTCATGAATATAAATGAATTAAGTCCAAACACAAGGTAACTACTGTAAACCGTTGAAGAGTTCCCCGAACTGGCCTTTGTTTTCATCATCAGAGCTTTAATGATAGTTACAACCCATCTAGGTGTAAAGTTCTTATCAATACAAATGAATCAAGCACAAACTCAAAGTAGCTGCTGTGAATCGTTGAGGAGTTCCCTCGACTGTCTAGGGTCTTCATCATCAAATCTACTGCAGACCTTCATTTTAAGATCCACACGGGTGTAAAGTACTCATCAATATAAATGAATTAAATCCAAACACAAAGTAGCTACTGAAACCGCTGTGGAGTTCCCGGAACTGGCCTCTGTCTTCATCATCAGAGCCCTTATGATAGTCACTACCCATCTAGGTTTAAGTTACTATCAATACAAATTAATCAAGCACAAAACAAAATAGCTGTTGTGAATCGTTGAGGAGTTCCCTCAACTGTCTAGGGTCTTCATCATCAGATCTACTGCTGATCTTAATTTTATACCAGATGGGTGTGAAGTACTCATGAATATAAATGAATTAAATCTAAACACAAAGTAGCTACTGTAAACCGCTGAGGAGTTCCCGGAACTGGCCTTTGTCTTCTTCATCAGAGCCCTTATGACAGTCACAACCACCGAGGTGTAAAGTTCTTCTCAATGCAAATTAATCAAACACAGACACTAGGTAGCTGCTGTGAATCGTTGAGGAGTTCGTTCAACTGTCTCCTGGCTCCATCATCAGATCTACCCCAGACCTTTATCACATCATAGTGCTTTAAAATACTTAATGAAAATATGTACTTAGAAATGCACTAGTTGCCCATACGATTTTTGCAAATTCCCCTTGATTTCTCTGGTCTTTCAACATCAGATCCTGATCTGGTGACTATGGGACCCTTTCAAACAAAAAAAGAATTTTGCAAATAGGTCCAGGCGTCTTCGAGTAATCGGGGAACATATGTACATAAAAATTAAATATTTCGACGAATTGATAACCTCCTCCTTTTTTGAAGTCGAAGAAACATGGATGAAATCCAGGTATTAAACACATTTTATGGAATTCAGCCAATGAATAAAGTTGAGGCATTTGTCAATATAATTTTGCGTATTTTAATTACTTTCAAATCAACAGCATAACACATGCATTGTAATACTTTCAAATATGGACTAAGTATAATATATATTATCAAAAATTTATTCATCATCATCATCATTTCAGCCGAAAGACGTCCACTGCTGGACATAGGCCTCTCCCAAAGCTTTCCACAACGACCTCGGTCCTGCGCCTCCCGCATCTAGCGGTTTCCGGCGACCTTCACCAGGTTGTCGGTCCACCTTGTCGGGGGCCTACCCACGCTACGTCTTCCGGTGCGTGGTCGCCACTCGAGAACCCGTCGGCCCCATCGGGCATCGATCCTACGAGCAATGTGTCCAGCCCACTGCCAGTTTAGTATTGCAATTCTTTGGGCTATGTCGGCTACTCTCGTTCTTCTGCGGATCTTCTCATTCCTGATTCGATAGCGCAGTGAAACTCCAAGCATAGCCCTCTCCATTGCAGTTTGAGTGACTTTGAGCCTTCTTATAAGGCCCATTGTTAGCAACCACGTCTCAATTCCATAAGTCATCACTGGCAACACACACTGGTCGAAGACTTTTGTCTTGAGACACTGCGGTATTTCGGACGAGAAGATTTTACTTAGCTTCCCCAAAGCAGACCAGCCGAGTTGGATTCGACGATTGACCTCTTTCAAGTTGGACCTTCCTAACTGGATAGTTTGTCCCAGTTACACGTAACTGTCAACAACTTCGAGAACAGTCTCCAATCTTTATAGGAGTCGGTATAACATGGGCATTAGACATGACTTTCGTCTTGTCCATGTTCATTTTAAGACCGACTCTCTCGGAGGCTCTACTGAGGTCTTCGAGCATTGTACTCAGGTCCTCCGCGGTCTCAGCCATGACTATTACGATATCATCAGCAAACCGTCATGTACTCGCCATTGATGTTGATGCCCAGTCCTTTCCAGTCCAGAACCTTGAAGACATCCTCCAATGCAGCGGTGAACAGTTTCGGGGAGATAACATCTCCCTGTCTGACACCACGCTGCAGAGGTATTGGTTACGAGGTCTGGTCCTGTATTCGGACTGACATGGTGGCATTTTCGTACAAACCCTTCAGCGCTTCAATATACCGATAGTCTACTTGGCACCGCTGGAGAGACTGCAGTACAGCCCTGGTCTCGATCGAATCAAAGGCTTTTTCGTAGTCCACAAAAGCCAAGCAAAGGGGTAGGTTATACTCCTCAGCCTTCTGTATAACCTGCCGCAGCGTATGTATGTGGTCTAATGTGCTGAAGCCCTTTCGGAAACCGGCTTGTTCGGGAGGCTGGAAGTCGTGTAAGAATTTTAAGTAAGCAAGGAGAAAGATTCAATGCTTCTGCAGTCCTAGTACCTCAATCCCAATGATCTCAGGGTCTACAGTCGCTAGTGAGCCTGTAGGGTAATTGTGTGTAACACTATCACTATCAGTCGGTTTCATTTTGACAGTTCAACAACATTCAATGCGTTGCTTACATTGTTGAGCCGACAATTTTTCTAACTATGGAGCAAAGGATTAGCAATAAGCTTCAAAATGGTTCAAATTGATAGAAATAGTGAGTTACGTAATTAGGGTGCTGGTCGAGTATCTCCAACCTGACCTTTTTTTTTATAAATGACTAGTGGCCGCCAGCGACTTCGTTCGAGTGGAGTTAGTTATGCTCCGCTCCTATTGGTCGCAACGTGATGTTATATAGCCTAAAGCTTTCCTGGATTAATGGGCTATCCAACCCAAAAGGAATTTATCAAATCGGACCTGTAGTTCCTGAGATTAGCGCGTTCAAACAAACAAACAAACTCTTCAGCTTTATATATTAGTATAGATAATCTAGTGCTTGACCGCATTCCCGCCTGATGATAACCAGTGACGCTATTGCTGGTGGTAAAGCGCACTAGTTTATTAAGATCCTATTCACTCAAAAAAAAACTGAGTGAATAGGAAGGAAGACGGAGACCCTCCACGCCCAAACTCTCCACACAACAACATTTGACGCATCGTACCCGGCACACATCGCAACTCTTGAGACCCGTCGTCTCTACGGCGTCACCAGATATCATGCCGGAACACGACGAATCGCTTGGCGGCAAGACTTTGTCTGGTGGAATGAAATGAAATGAAATTAAATGAAATCGTTTATTAAGCAAGCAGGATCACCGATCACTTTCACACGTCATGTTTTTTTTTTTTTCTTTTTTTTTTAAACTAGATGAAGCCGGCATTTCCTAACTGACTACCTCTGAGAAGAAATAGCCGTGGGTGGGTGGGTGGTAACTTCTGCCGGCAGCCGATGTTATGACCTACCACGGACAATTCTAGACGTTTTTCATTCGTGTTAAGAAATCCGAGTTTCTGGTTTGGTCTTAGTGAGGACTTGTAAAGAAGAAGCTGGTTTCTATAGATTAACATCGTATGACAATACCTGAGCAGGCTGATATTGTAGTTTTTTTTTTTTTTTTGTAATTATAAACTAGCGCTTGACCGCAATCCCGCCTGATGGTAAGCAGTGATGTGATCGTTGATGGTAAAGCGCGCTAGTTTATTAAGAACCTATTCACTCAGAAAAACTGAGCGAATAGGAAGGAAGACGGCAGTTGAACGAGGTGATGCAATGTTAAACCCAACAACACGACCAACGATGCTGCGCCAGAGGGAGATTGATCTGAAGACCCTCCACGACTAAACTCCCAACACAACAACATTTGGCGCATCGTACCCGGCACACATCGCAACACAACTGTTCAGACCCGTCCTCCGTACGGCTTCACCAGCTGCCGGAACACGACGAATCGCTTGGCGGCAAGACTTTGTCTGGTGGGTGGTAACTTCTGCCGGCGCCCGATGTTATGGCCTACCACCGAGAATAAGAATAATGAGAGAAGATGAATTTTGTCTCTTGAGTCATCTCTATAAGCTGTTTTCGAGGGTGATGACGAATCGTCATGCAAACAAGCTAGAAGCCTTCCATCGATAATTCCGACGGATCTGACTCGGCTGGGCAGCGTTCGGAAAGCTCCGTAGTGTCTTCTCGTCCAAAATCCATCAGTGCCTAAATGGTCTCTCACTATGGGCTTCATAAGAAAGCTCAAGGTCGCACAGAGAGCTATGTGGAAAGCCTTGGGGAAGCCTTTTGTACAGTAGTGGACGTCTATTGGCTGAAGAAGAAGATTCATCATCTGTCGACCCCTTTGCCAACTATGTTGGGGCTTGGGTCCGCTTCTAGTTTAATCGGATTCAGCTCAATACTAATATTTTACAATGGATCAACTGCTTATCTTGCATACACAACCCAGTTACTGGGTAACACAATACCCCTTGGTAACAGCAGTCTTACCAAGAGATATCGTACTACTGTGGACAGTGGTCAGACTTTCGGACTTCTGACGACCCGTAATGACTATCAAAGATCTACAAATGGCAGCCGAGATCAGCGGCTGAACGTGTTTTCCATGACACGGAGGGGACTCCACCACACATCCACAGACCATCCGCGGTAAGCGTAATTTAATCAATCAATCAATCCCCAAAAAAGTTGACGACACGATAAACGCAGTGGCTGAGCGATCGACTGCTGCCATGCGTGTCGCGGGTTCGATTAACGCACGGAACAAATATTTGTATGGCATATTATAGGGTATTTGACTAAAAAAAAAAAACAAATTAGTCCGTCAGTCAGATTTCCAATAAATACTAGACACGTATTTTTTATTTTATCAAAACAATAAAAATTTACAAATATAAAAGGCATCAAAGATCAGGAGTGGTGGCTGGTGACGTCACTGGTCGCTAAAAAGTGTAGCATGCAGTGAAGTCACGCGAGTTTTCAACGCACTGTGTCGTCTTCATTTTTTGTTTATATGAAAAAAATAAGAATACGTGTCTAGTCATTATCATTATCAACCTTTTTTTTATCGTCCCACTGCTGGGCACAGATCTCCTCTCATAGAGCGACGCATTGAGCGTAATCACCACGCTTGCTCAATGCGGGTTGGCGATTTCAGACTTATAAAGTCCAGATTTCCTCAAGATGTTTTCCTTCACCTTCAGTCATTGGTGGCCAAGATATACTTAGAAAGTACATATAACTTTATAAAAGTTACATTGGTACTTGGCTGACCTGGAATCGAACCCGCACACTCTTACTCGAGAGGCTGGTGTTTTAACCACTAGGCTACCACGACTAGTGTGTCGTGTCTAGTATTTTTTGGAAATCTGACTGACGGAATGATTAGTTTTCTTAGCCAAATACCCTATTATTTGTTCCGGGTCTAAAAAACAACCTGTTATTATTTAAGCTGATTTATTGGTCACCATTGCTCTCCTGCTTGTTTTAGAAAAATCGTATGTCTTTTATTAAGGAGCTGATATCATGTACAATGTACATGAATACACTGGCAGGCTAAAATGTGGCAGTAATATTGGACGGCAGCTCAGAAGTTTATCTTTTCTTCTATCACCTTGATTTTTTGTTCTCTAACTCAGCGAGCGAATTTCTGCTGTTGTGTTTCTGTGCTTTGAACAGACTTAGTTGACGTTAGATGATTCAACGATATATGTCATATCGTTGAATCATCTAACGTCATTTTACTACTCCAAGAATTTTTCGCAGCCGTAGACAAGGCTGCTTAAAAAACTACGCCACTTGTTATTAGATTAGCCATCGTTATTCAAACAGAGTCCATATATTTGAGTATATTTGAGTCTTCTGGTTCCTCTTTATGTTTCAAACTTCCCCGCCTAAACGGTCATGGTGTATGTACTTAGTTGTACCGCAGTATGCGAGCTGTTATTTCACGGACTACCAAGCAATGGACAGTGTCTGGTTGTCTATTTGAAGCTTCTAACAATCAGAAGGTTTGAGTGGTGTCAAAATCAAAAGTCTTTTATTCAAATTAGGCTGAGAATCAGCACTTTTTGAACGTCAATATTACATAAGACAGTCCCCCAAAACGCCTGCCCATCGACACTTCCTAGTGCTTTCGCTGGGAAGAGGAGGGGGTCGAAAATTGTATTATTTATTTTTTATAGTTTAATTTTTCTTTTTTTTTTTTTTGATAGCAAATCATTAAATGACCTCTCCGCTCTATGCGGCTCGCAAGGGTTTGTCAGAGTTTTTTTTTCTGGTCCTTCATGGCGCTAGTTGACGTCAGAATCCAGTTACTTGGTTAGATTTCACATACCTAATGAATAAATAAATCAACCTTCTCGTGTGTTCGTGGCATGCACCGATATAAAACTTTAATAAAACTCCCCCTGAAACCCGCGGCCATTGACAATAATTCATTTATAACATTCGATTTTTAAATTGCGCGGGGAACTGCAGATGTATGCAGGTAATGGCACTTTCATAAATAAATCAAAGTAAATACGAATCAATCAGCCTTTACGAAGTAATTTTTAGTATCCACAAATTACATTATTAACACAATTAAACCATTTAAAGTCTTCACGTGTTAAAAGAAAACAAATAAATGGTAATCTGTGTGATTAGTGTTACGAATTATCGCCGGTGATCAATTGAATTCGAATAATTCATTCATTACAGAGTACAGACGGCCAGGAGGAAGGAGGTGGCGAGAAAGCACCACAGACTAGAGTGCAAAGCAGTTCTGCATATAGGCTGAAAACACTCTTGAGCATTTAAAAAATAACTTGGCGTGGCTCGGTCTACCATTACGTGAAAATTTCATAAGGTTTTTAATATAGGTACACACGCAAATTTTAAAGTAACAGATAGCAGATTTGCGAAAAGAATATAAACCTACAGAGAAAGATTTACCGAATTTCTTGCCATTTAATATCGTTAAGATAGCTGATTACCAACATTAAGAAAATCAGGAATTCGTTCGATCATCATTATCAAGTAAAAGCGGTATCTTGACTTGCCTAAAATGTTATCAACTCTCAGTGTCCAGTCCTTACCCGGAATCAAACCGGCTTTCAGTCAACGTCTGCTAAAAAGTTTTTACTTCAAATTTTATAACCTGTATAACATAATGGCGCTCCCGCGAATCGATACCGCGTTCCGAATTTAAAATGTCGTGTCCCCGCCATTTTTGCCGGATCTAATGAACTATTAAACTGCAATTTGGATGCGCGATGGCTGTTAGATGGCGCTGTGCGCACGTATTGATCGTGCGATGGGGGCCAAATATCTCGACATCGGGTTCTGCCAAGTCACGGAATGTATTGCTAGCTATTGTGGCGAAAAATGGGGGGTTGAGATGAGCGTGGAATGCCTGCCCGCGCTTAGGGCGCACCTACTGTGAGGCGACGATTTATGTGCCCCAAGCGTCACTACGCGTGAGCTAGCTAACTTCTTTTTGTTTGCTGCCTCTTGGAATCTGTTTAGTTTTGATGAGTGTTCAGGTGATTTTGGAGATTCTTATTATTTTTGGCTGTGCTTTAGATCAGTGATCATCTTTATATGCGGCTAAATAAATGAATAAAAATCCTTTATGAAAAGTGAATTATTGTTGATTTTGAATGAGGAATAAAAAAGCTCAGATCTATATAATACCGCTCTAGTTTTCTTAAGTCTTCATTTCTTGTCCAGGCGGTTTTCCTTTGGAATGATCTTCCTCAGAATATCAGGACGTTGACCAGTCGGTACACTTTTAAAATTAAAGCTCGGGAGTACTTACGCAAGAAATTGGCAGATTCATCAAATATTTAATTTATTCTTTTTCTCTATCTATTTTTTTTTATCTCTCTCTACTGTTTGTATGTATTTATGTATTTATTATAATATTTTTTTTTGTGTTTCTCTTTTAACTTCTCTTTCATATCGTTGCACCTACCATATTTTGTCTGCATCACCTTAAGGTAGACTGGTAGAAAATGCCTAAGGCATTAAGTCCGCCATTGTACAATGTTTTTCCTTGTGCATAAAGTTTTAATAAAATAAATAAAATACCAAGCCATAAAACACCAAGGCGCGTTTGTTTTTTTATAAGTAAGTAGTTAATAAACAACAATTTATTGTTAAAAGCAGTTATAATTATACTAGGTAATGCTGTGGTAATATTGATAAAGGTCAAATAATTAATTACATATATGTTAAAATAATAACCATTAGTACTTTGAGACGATTAAATAAACTATTAATTCATTAAATAACACATTTTCCTAATTTACAAATAACCTACTATTTTTAAGTAGGTATTGATTGAGATAACTGCTAATTAAATAACTGGTCTTACGTTAAATTTTCTTAGAATATTAATGTTAATCAAGTAAAAAAATCATTGAATTGCAGATCTCCTCTCATTATTTCTATCTTTCCCTGTCATCCAATGGTTAAGTTTAAATCATGGGAATAACACTGATTAATAAAATAATATTTGGGCCTTAAGTACGGGCGACTGCAAGACAAGACCCGAAACAGTTAAATATTGCCAAACAAACTTAAGCCTTAATGCTTTAGCGATAACGTTGAAAACCTAAGAAAGAAAATTTACAGATCGAAGTCGCTTGATGTGCTGTCATCTGTAGGTACAAATAGCAGAATAAATAGCAGTGACGCAAGTAAAAGAATTTGAAATCAATGTAAGGTTTATCATCATAATTCATAATCATCATCAACCTTTTTATCGTCCCACTGCTGGGCACAGGTCTCCTCTCATGCAGAGAAGCGTAATCACCACACTTGCTCAATGCGGGCTGGCGATTTTAGATTTGAAGTCCAGGGCCAGGGTGCAAGGTAACTACCCCCACTTTATGAAAATACTATAGCCCAGTCATATTAGGTAAAAAAAGGGGCCAACCTCGGAATGAAAGATAATAAGCTGCAAATTGGTATGAACCTTTGTTTTGTCATTTTAAATGTTGTCTCAAAAGTCACAATCGTTATCGTGTCCGCGTCTCAAGATATTCAAGGTCAAAGGTCACAAAAATCGGTTTTTCGCGAATATCTGGCTTCCTATCGGTAAAATGAGATTTGCATTTATTATAAAAGTTGTAGGCTATAAAATTCCCTACAACTTTTGTTTAAACTTTTTTTTCATACGACCAACCGTTTTGAAGGTAGAGCGCGAAGAGTGCACATCGTACAGTCATATACGACCTAATGCAAGGTCAAGCGTGAGTTATGGTTATCAGTACGTTATAAAGTCAATTATTTACTTGGAAATTATAATTATTAAACAATGCCCATTATTTATGTACTAACTATTAATTATTTATATTTAATTAAAGTAACTTGATTATTTATATATAATTATTCATATTTAACTATTTAAGTATAAAATATTATTAATTCTGGATTATATATTTTAGTTTGTAGGCTACTTACCTAACCTACATACCTACCTACTTACCTAAAGCTTTACCCACACTATCCAACATACTTACCTAAATACCTAAACCCTATACCTACACTATCTAACATACCTACCTTACCTAAATACCTAAACCCTATACCTACACTATCTTACATACTTACCTACTTTACCTAATCACTTAAATATTCAAAATTAAAATATTTATTCATTGATATAAAATTTAACCTTATTACTAATAAATAAATAAATATTATGTACAACCATACTTAAGAAATAATTAGAATTAATATTAGAACTTAAATAACTAATAATATCATAATGTAAAAATATTGTTATATCGGCATCCGTCATGCCTACTACATGAGGTGCAATGCGCTCTATCTTCAAAACGGTTGGTCGTATGAAAAAAAGTTTAAACAAAAGTTGTAGGGAATTTTATAGCCTACACCTTTTATAATAAATGCAAATCTCATTTAACCGATAGGAAGCCAGATATTCGCGAAAAACCGATTTTTGTGACCTTTGACCTTGAATATCTTGAGACGCGGACACGATAACGATTGTGACTTTTGAGACAACATTTAGAATGACAAAACAAAGGTTCATACCAATTTGCAGCTTATTATCTTTCATTCCGAGGTGAAAGCCCTAATATGACTGGGCTACTAGGATTTTATGTGTTTGAGTTTACAATACCGTTTCTGTGATTTGTTTTTATTGTTATGTGATAAAAATGGATAGGTTTTAAGTTCTTTTAGGTAATAAGACTTAAATATAAACCTTTTTTAAGTTATATGTATTCTCTAAGTATATCTTGGATATCAATGACTGATTAAAAGGTGAAGGAAAACATCTTGAGGAAACCTGGGCCTGTAGCCAATGTAACATCGCTTCGTAGCGAAGCGAAATCGAATACCAAGCCAACCGAAAATGACTGACCACGTGACGCGATAAATCACGTGACCAACGGTTCCCGCCATTGGTTGGTTTGGTATTCGATTTCGCTTCGCTACGAAGCGGTGTTACATTGGCTACAGGCCCAGGTTTCCTCAAGATGTTTTCCTTCACCTTTTAATCAGTCATTGATATCCAAGATATACTTAGAGAATACATATAACTTAAAAAAGGTTTATATTTAAGTCTTATTACCTAAAAGAACTTAAAACCTATCCATTTTTATCACATAACAATAAAAACAAATCACAGAAACGGTATTGTAAACTCAAACACATAAAATCCTAGTATTTTCATAAAGTGGGGGTAGTTACCTTGCACCCTACTTTCTAATATATAATTACAAAGGCACTGAAATATGTATACAGCCTGGTATTTCCGAAATGCGGATACGATGGCAATTACACGGTGTGAATATTTAACCAATGGGTTATACGAGTAGATGGAGAACTTGTCTTGTAGGTCTGTAACTATGGTCGAAGTCATAGTATAGGGTCTCAGCATAATGCTGAGCGGCAGCCGTTTTGCGTAATGGGTTTGCGTTTTCCCTCAGCCATTTTTTCTATTTTTTGCGTCAATTACAATAAATAAACGTTTTTTCTTTCTTCAAAACCACTCGCTACAGGTGCTTAGCCAAATATTAATTCACCTACATGATTTATTAGTAGGTATTTATAATTTTTTCAGGCTGATGCAACAAAATATTAGTCAGCAGTGAAAACAGGTGAAATGAGTTTGAAGTGAGCTGTTAGTATTGTCAATTTCACCCGGAAGACAGGTGAAGCTACGTTGTAGTGACCTATTAATACTAGCAATTCAATTCAAAGATTTCATTAAATACGAAGACGGTTGTATATTTTTGTGATCAATTCATTTTAGAAAATCGTTACATTATTATAAATTTAAATATTCAGGGGATTCCTGAACAGTGAACACGTTTCCTTTCTACCAAGACCTTCATATTGAAGTAGCAACTGGTAAATTTTAATTCCTAATTAGACCCATAACACCATCTGAAAAGGTATTGAATTATTAACCTATAAACCTACATAATTTACCCCCAGCATGTTAATTGGGGTAACACACTATCAGTAGCAATTGGTTTGATTTTGAAAGTTTAATAACATTGTTTGCTTTATTTACGCTGTTGAGTAGATACATTGTTTTTTCGAACATGATACGGAGCAATGGATTAGCAGAATGCTTTTAAATGATTGTAATTAATAGCAATAGATAAAAAAAAATTGGCCACACATTAGGAATTACTTCTGTATCATGTGTGCGTTTAAACTCACATTCACAATCAGCCAGACCCGGAACAACTAATTTGTAGGTCATACAAATATATCGCACCTTTAGAACAATAGAGACCTAATTCGAAATTTGAATATTTCAATATTGATATGTTGAACTTGTGGAAAAGGACTCGTCCTTTTCCTGAACAAGGGTCTCTGTTTTTTTAACAGTCGATGACGATCAAGGTAATTTTATGAGTCAACATTGAAATCGTCAAATTTCGAATTAGGTCTCTATTGTTCTAAAGGTGCGATATTTTCCGTGCGGAAATCGTACCCGCAACACGCAGCGTAGCAGTCGGTCGCTTACTCACTGTACAGACGACAGCAACTGAAGATACTACAATCTGTCAGATTTGGTTATTAGACATTCGACTTTATCTCAAAGTTGATTGTGAATGTATGACAGTTTCGGGTAGCTTGTGTCGTCAAATAGTTTGTTTCGCAATTAGGGTGCAGCCAAGAGACTTGGTGCAGCTCCCTAATGACAGCCTGACTCTGAAGGGATGAAATGACCTATTTTGAGATCCTCAGGTCCTCAATTACTCCTCACAAAAGCAATGGTGGCTCATTGGTATTGATCTTACAAGACCTAGGTCATGTGTTCGAGGTTAACTTTGTGTATTCAATTTCATTATCAGTGTTTTCAAAAGGGTAAAGAATAACATCATGAGGAGACTCTCAGTGGTAGGCCATAACATGGGCTGCCGGCAGGCCCACTTACTAGACATAGTCTTTCCGCAAACGTTTCGTTGTTTTCCGGCATGATGTCTGGTGAAGCCGTACGGAGTCGTACGGTCTGAGCAGTTGTGTTGCGATGTGTGCCGGGGCCCGGGTACAATGTGCCAAATGTTGTTGTGTCGGGAATTTGGTCGTGGAGGGTCTCCAAATCAATATCCCTCTAGCGCAGCATCGTTGGTCGTGTTGTTGGGTTTAACATTGCATCACCTCACTCAATTGCCGTCTTCCTTCTATTCACTCAGTTTTTTTTTAGTGAATAGGCTCTTAACTAACTAGCGCGCTTAACCATCAACGATTGCATCACTGCTTACCATCAGGCGGGATTGCGGTCAAGCATTAGTATATAATTATTAAAAAAAATAGACGGTGTTCTAAAAAAAACTTGTGATATATATGTCAGATAACAGCAAGTCAAGCTACCCGTAACTGTCAAATATTCCCAATGCTTTTGAGATAAAGTTGTAAATCTAATAAAGATATCTGACAGATTGTATTAGCTTGGTGTGCTGTCGTCTGCACCAAGCCGCACTGGGCGCGCGTAATATCTCACTCCCTTTCAGAGAGTAAACTTGTCTACCATCAGTTAGCACAAATAGGTGAAGCTAACATTTTTGACAGCCTCTGGGTTCGATCCCCGCGCAGTGCAAATATTTGTATGCATGCATCTAGTGGCAGTCGTTACGGGTTGTTGGAGCCCTCAAAAGTCTAACAATTGGTTTAACTGCAATGCTTAGATATCGCCTTCGGGTTGTGGAGGTCAGACGGCAGTCGCTTCAAGGAAAATATAGAAGTTTAGCCAAAACCAGCAGTTAGACTGGTAAAGCGGACCCCAGACTCCAAAGCTGAAAAAGCTTTGGATCTGACTGAGATTAACGTTGAGATGATGATGGAGGTGAAGCTAACATTTTTGTTTAACTCTCTAATTAAATAAAAAAACAATAATAATGGGCAATGGGTTCACCATAAGAGTTCAAAGAGGTACGGACGCGGGGCAACAGCAGGTCAAGCAACCCGAAACTGTCAAATATTCCCAATCAACCTTGAGCCGTAACGCACTGGAGACAAAGTTGCAAATCTAATAAAGAAATCTGACAGATTCTAGTAATAGCTTGATGTGCTGTCGTTTGTATAATTTAAAGCCGTGGCTTTTCCACCATACGTATAATAGATGCGTGATGGAGGTAGCCAAGCCGTTAATTATTTAGTTGGAGAATTTCCGATAACTTTAAATAAACTATTATGAAAGGTTCGATAGTAATCTATTTTGTATGGTGGCGCGTAACTCGTGGCGCCATCTATCACATAAGGTCTGTAGTTTGACATGAGCGCCATCTTGTGGAAATTTGAAATAACTAATGTGTTTCCTTGAGGGGCAAATTAGTGTTACTATTGCTCGTTAGAGGGCATAATTTTAAATTAGGACTGATAGTCGTTAATTTACAGCCAGTGACACTATCATTATTTTACTCTTTGTAGTGCCCTCTGGTTCAAAAGCATAAAGGGTAGTGTAAAACCGCCCATACTTATTTGAAATACAGTCAAAAGTCACTTTATTCCCATACAAATTTTCAGGCTGTGTAGGTACACACACCCTCTTATTTTTTTTTGTTATGACATCTCGTAGTTGACTTTGAGAGGCCGTGACTACTTATCCGGATTATCCTGTGGATGCCTTAAATAAAATTAAAGCCTCCAGCCAGGCACTTAAGAAATACTGAGGTAGGTACTGAGCTGAGCGAGTACGCATTCGCGTCGCTGGAGAGGACAGCAAGGGACGGCTGGATCAAAAAGTTTTGAGTGATGTGATGACCGCGGCATTTCCTAGAGAGAAGAACAGCTGAAACATACTCAGAGCTCATTGTCGCGATAGATACAATTTTACTGGTTCAACTGCGTCGCGGGCTGGCCTTTGTCGGGCAAGGCCTTTCTCAGAATTTACACTTATATTCATGATATCTATGGTCCAAGTAGAGGGAATATTATATGCTGATTACAAAAACAAATAAAATATAGTTTAAAAGATTATGTATTTGCAAAAATGTTGGTATAAAAATATTTTCACATTGATGTTAATATTATTTCATTGTTAGGTAATCAAGGTAGTTCGTTGTACCTCACAGGATATGTGAGTTGGTTCCCTCTGTCCCAAGAATACAGCTCCTGAAATTACAGGTAATTCATAAAGTGAGACGAGCGGCACAGTAAAAAGTCAACCTACAACCTCCCCCTAAGATATAAAGGTAATTCATAAAGTCAGACGAGCGGTATAATGACTGCACGGGTAGCGCAGTGGTTACCGATCTACAGTCTCCTCTAAGAATTGGGTTATCAATAGGTACAATAAATTTTCGAAATCTGCCTGGTTAGGTACCAGAGAATTAGTTAAAACAAATTTTCTTATTCAAGATTCCAATCTGTGTTGAACAACCAGAAAAAAGTAATTGAAAGACAACCTTATGCATATGATCATATCCGAGCTGCGTGGTCTTGCGGAACGGGTTGGTGAACTGCAGTGCTACTTCTAGCTGTTTGTTGAGGTACAGGTCTATGGCAACGGACACCTTGCTCTCCCGCTCTGTCGCCGAGTCCAGGGCATATAGCACCCCGCAGACTATGAACATTTCTCCTACCTGGCGAGGAAAAACAGAAGGGTAATTGAGTATCATATTATCACTAGCAATAGGTCTCATTTTGGTAGTTCAACAATTAGGTTGTATCCTAAAAAATAATTAAATGTCCATCAGATAGATTTATAAAAAATATTGAACACGTATTTTTTATTTTTTCTTTCACTCAATTATGTACTTAGCACGGCGTGACGTAATTAGCCCCCACTCCGTAACTTTAATACGCTAATTATCTCAGTAGTTTTTGGTAATTTCGCCAAATTAAAAAATACGGGTCTTATTTTTTTTATTATACATAAGACAGACTAATTATTTTTTTTGATTTTCATACCTTGGATACAATCTTTTTTTTTTTTTTTTTTTTTTTTTTTTATGATTAGGTCTAAAAAGAAAAGTAGGTGTGTACAGCGGGCGCACGTCCTCTCTTTCAAAGTGCACCTCTCTAATATTCGAGGTCTGCACTCCAATCTCATTGCAGTACATCACCACCTTGAGACTGAGAAGCCCCATCTACTTTTCTTGACGGAGACCCAGATCAGATGTCCGTCTGATGCGGCATACCTCAGCTACCCGGGATACGCATTGGAGCACCATTTCCTGCAGCGTGCTGGGGTCTGTGTGTATGTCCGCAATGACATTTGTTGCCGGCGCCTCCGTCACCTCGAAGACCCTCATTTCTCGTCCCTATGGCTGTTGGTTGACACTGGTGTGGACAAAATTGTTTACACTTGTGTCTACCGATCGCACAGCGGTGATCAGGAGACAACTCGTTTATTTGACCACCTCAGTGAGGCTGCTGACAATGCACTGCAGCGGCACCCTGACGCACACTTCGTCGCTCTGGGGGATTTCAATGAATGCCATCAGGACTGGCTTTTCCCATACCAGAAGACCGACCACGCTGGGAGAGAAGCGCGAAACTTCGCGCTTTCAATGGGCCTTTCCCAGCTGGTAAAGCAAGCGACTAGGGTGCCTGATGTAGTTGGTCATACTGCCAATTGTCTGGACCTTCTGCTGACCACTGATCCGGACAGGTGTGTTGTAACAGTTTCCTCACCGTTGGGAACTTCAGACCACTGTCTGGTGAAGTCTGTGTCGACCTTCTCCCCACCAGATCACGACTCTCGTGGTGAACGGCGAATGTGGCGATACAGGTCAGCAGACTGGGATGAGATGCGCCATTTCTTTGCGTCTTATCCTTGGCAGCAGGTCTGCTTCTCTTCTAGCAATCCGTCGAGCTGTGCGGATGCTATAACCGATGTGGTGCGTCAAGCTATGGAATATTTTATTCCCTATAATGACGTGCCCGTCGGTGGCTCGGCTCGCCCATGGTTCAATGCCGATTGTGCCCAAGCTGAACAGCGTAAGCACACGGCATTTCTCACCTGGGTTGACGCTCGTGACCGCGGAGCTCCGGATCTAAGCTCAAGGAAGAGAGCCTTTAACCGTGCTGCCAAGTCCTACAAAAAGGCGCTAAAGAAGGCTCGCTTTGACCGTATTACCCATATTGGCAACAAGTTATCTGCGCAGCCTTCCGGTAGCAGATCTTTTTGGTCCCTTGCCAAATCGGTCGAGGCGAACTTCTGTCGGCCCTCACTGCCTCCGCTGGTTAGGCCTGATGGAACACTGGCTCATACGGCGAGAGAGAAAGCAGGTCTCTTTGCATCTCTCTTTGCCCATAATTCGCGTCTTGATACTGGCAGTGGTACTCCACCTATTTTACCCCACTGCGGTACTTCAATGCCTGAGGTTCGTATTCGGAACAAGGAGGTTCTGAGAGCACTGTGTCGTCTGGACGTGAATAAGGCTAGTGGTCCGGATGGTATACCAGCGATTGTTCTAAAAGCATGTGCGCCCGAGTTGTCTCCTGTATTGACACGCTTGTATCGCCTCTCATTTGGGACTGGTATAGTGCCCAAGTCCTGGAAGCTTGCCAACGTGCAGCCCGTGCCCAAAAAGGGTAGTCGTGCCGATCCTAACAACTATCGGCCGATTTCGATCACCTCCATACTTTGCAAAATTATGGAGCGTGTATTGAACTCGCGCCTTTTGGCATACCTGGAAGGTAACGATCTCCTCAGTGACCGACAGTACGGGTTTCGCCGCAATCGGTCAACTGGGGACCTACTAGTGTATGCCACTCACTTGTGGGGCGAGGCACTCGAGAGGAATGGGGAAGCAATTGCTGTCTCCCTTGATGTCTCGAAGGCCTTCGACCGGGTATGGCACGCTGGCCTTTTGAGTAAGCTTCCAGCGTACGGCATTTCCCCTAGCCTGACTGGCTGGGTAAAAGACTTCCTGACTGAACGGTCCCTCCGAGTTGTTGTCGACGGATGCTCATCTGAGCCCATGTCGACTAATGCCGGTGTTCCTCAGGGGTCTGTTCTCTCTGCAACTCTGTTTCTGCTGCATATTAACGATCTGCTGATGCCCGGTATCTATGGGTATGCAGATGACAGCACAGTTGTGGAGAGATACCTGCCGGATGCTCGGGCTAGTAGGGAATCAATCCGGTCCGAAAGAGAGGCCATGGTAGAGCGAACGAGTGTTGCACTTCAGGCAGTCTCCGAATGGGGCAATGCCAATCTTGTAGCATTCAATGCCGCCAAAACGCAGGCGTGTCTTTTCACCGCCAAAAGGAGCCCGTTCACCTTGGCTCCTACTTTTCGGAATGTATCCTTGGAGTGTACCGACCGCCTTCAGCTTTTGGGTATTGAGATTTCCTCGAACCTAAACTTTGGGCGGTTCATTGAGTCCAAGGCCAAGGTGGCTGCCAGAAAACTTGGTGTAATCGCAAAGGTCCGGCAGTACTTCACACCAGGGCAGCTTCTAATGTTGTACAAAGCACAGGTCCGTTCGTGTGTGGAGTACTGCAGCCACATTTGGGCTGGTGCTGCTAAGTGTCACCTGGCCACTTTGGATTCAGTGGAGAGGCGTGCGAAGAGGCTGATTGGTGACCCTGATTTAACTCGAGTTGGTCTCCAAAGCCTAGAGCACAGGCGTAGAGTAGCCAGCCTTTCGGTGTTCTATAGGATACATTCTGGGGAGTGTGCGAGGGAATTGCACGATTTAATTCCCCCATCTCCGTTCCACCATCGGACGACCCGTCGTACGGCGAGTTTCCACCCTTATGTTGTTAACACCTCTACGATCCGGACGAAGCGTTTCGCCTCCTCCTTTATACCGCGTACATCGAGGGACTGGAACAATCTGCCGGCGGCGGTGTTTCCGTCGGACTACAATTTGAGTGTCTTCAAGGCTAGAGTGAATAGGCTCTTAATAAACTAGTGCGCTTTACCATCAACGATTGCGTCACTGCTTACCATCAGGCAGGATTGCGGTCAAGCGCTGGTTTATACTTTAATAAAAAAAAAAAAAAAAATCCCTATAGTCATTGCATTATTTATGTCGTTGAGAGACACATTTTATGAACATACGAAACAATGGATTAGCAATACGCTTCAAAATGAATTCAATTGATAGCAATAGTGTGTTACGCAACTAGAGTGATGTTTGTAATTGGATTTTGAAATACTGAGATATGATGTGCAATTTGGAATTTTGTGAATTGGTTTTTGGCGGGAAAGTCAAGCTGAGTGTCACGCTCATTTATCATTAGACTTCTAAAATTATTTATAGTGTTGTTTACTAAATAAAACGCGTGATTTATGTAGTAAAAGGTGCATTCAGTGAATAATTTATAAAGAACATTGAAATATTGTAGCACAGTGGCCACATCATGAATTTACCCCAAACCCCTCCTAGTCGGCTCACGCGGTAAACTAAAGGAGATAGGTTAAGTTAGGAGAAGTTTAGGATTCCGTGTGCAGTTTCTGGCCTGCCTTCGAACGCATCCCCAGGTGGCGGATAGGGGAACGGCCCCTAGATATGGGGGTTACCGGTTTACCGGCGCGGACCAAAATCAGAAGTGGGGACCGCTTCGGCGGTTACAGGTGCGGCGGGTCGGCCACCACTCCAGGTGGCTGACATGACCCGAAACCCGGGTCACCGTCGGGCAACCCGGTCTCCTCATTGAGAGGAGCTGGGGGCCCCGTTTGCTTCCGGGTAAACGAGTGGGGCTAAGAGGAAGGACACCTCGCAAAAAAACCCTTAGCTGCTGTGTCTTCTCGCACAAGAAGACGTACCCAGCCCGGCCCCTCCGTATGGGGGACCACTGTGGGCCCACCTTTTAGGTGGGAATCGCCGGCGGGGGATTGGTGGCGCAGGCTCTGCTATTTCCCAAAACCTTGCCACTCAGGCGATGTCGTTGTGCCGCTGTGGTTTTTGTGGGTATTCCCGGCTGGGTGAGTCCCATACACGTCCTTCGGGGTATGGTGCGTAAAGGCATTTCCACAGCGTCAAAAAGAAAAAAAAAAGAAAAAAAAAAGGATAAGTTACGAAAGAAAACAAGAATAACGAAGAAATGGCTCAAAGGTCTTAAGCGACCAAGCCAGAAACTCCTATAAAAAATTTACCTAGTCATAGGTTGACATGCTCTGCCCTAACAGAGTCATGAGCTCGTTAGCTTAGCCTATTATCGGTCTCTAAATTTATGTAACTAAAAAAATTGTGTTGTGAAGCTTTAAAACTATTGTTAGATGTATGGATGATGTGAACATTCTATGAAGACCTCAATTATCAAGCGTGCTGGGAAACAGTTAACTTATTAGTATAGGTACTTTTTTTTTTTTTTTTTTTTTATTAAAGTATAAACCAGCGCTTGACCGCAATCCTGCCTGATGGTAAGCAGTGACGCAATCGTTGATGGTAAAGCGCACTAGTTTATTAAGAGCCTATTCACTCTAGCCTTGAAGACACTCAAATTGTAGTCCGACGGAAACACCGCCGCCGGCAGATTGTTCCAGTCCCTCGATGTACGCGGTATAAAGGAGGAGGCGAAACGCTTCGTCCGGATCGTAGAGGTGTTAACAACATAAGGGTGGAAACTCGCCGTACGACGGGTCGTCCGATGGTGGAACGGAGATGGGGGAATTAAATCGTGCAATTCCCTCGCACACTCCCCAGAATGTATCCTATAGAACACCGAAAGGCTGGCTACTCTACGCCTGTGCTCTAGGCTTTGGAGACCAACTCGAGTTAAATCAGGGTCACCAATCAGCCTCTTCGCACGCCTCTCCACTGAATCCAAAGTGGCCAGGTGACACTTAGCAACACCAGCCCAAATGTGAGGTCCACTGCTGGACAAAGACCTCCCCAAAGACTTTCCACGATGACCGGCCTTGTGCTGTCCGCATCCATCGGCTTCCCGCGACCTTCACCAGGTTGGGCCACCTTGTTGGGGGCCTCTCACTCCAAATTAAAAAGTGTTCAAATTGAGTAGTAGTTTTAGAAAATAATTTCTACTAACGGGTTATATAATATTGGTAATATGGTAGTAGCACCACCTACTTTCTGCAGCCAAATGGGCGAATCTTGTATTGACGTCACACTTTCAAGTGCCGACGTACGTTTGGATAGGTGGCGTGTCCTACCGGACGCGTCTTGTAGTGATCATCGCCTGATCGTGTACGAATTTGTTCCTGGTTATATTCAGGGTCCGTCTCATATTCCCGGTAATTTCAGATATAGATGTAAAGGCGCGAACTGGGAATTTTTCGGCTCGCTTTTTGCGTGTCACGCCAAAGAATTCACTCGGGACGGGCTGTCAGCCGAAGAAAGTGCTGACATTATGTCAGAAACCTTTACCTACTGTGCTGACATTGCCATTGGTCGCGGATCTATGACCAATATTCGTAGATGTGACTGGTGGAGTGATTACTTAGTTGAACAGCGTAAAAGATATCGCAGAGCGCGTAAACAGTTAAATAAACTCAAGAGCCGAAAGATTACTGGAGATCTTCTTACGTTCGCTTTGAATGCTTTTAGAGTTGCCAAGTCACGCTACAAAGCATCGGTGGAAAAATCTAAGGGTAATTTGTTGCGAAAAATTGTTGATAAGCTTGACAGGGAGGGTCCGTGGTCTCCCTTATATCACGAATTTAAAGCTAACAGATCGGTCGACCTTGCATACGTTCAAAACATTAAAGTCAATGATAGGCATACCACGGGCATAGAGGAAACAACAGAAGTGCTAATAAATACACTTATCCCTGATGATTCACCGGCTAACGATAGCGACTACCACCAACAGATTAGAGCGTGGGCTCCTGTGCCACCTGAATCACCAATGTCAGACGTACCATCTAATGACGAATTTATAAATATTGTTAGAAAACTACCGGTCAACAAATCATCAGGTGAAGATAAAATATCTAATAGGATGATTAAAGAAGCGTGTAAAACAGCGGGTGATGCCATCTTAACTGTATATAACCGATGCATTGCTGAAGGCGTTTTTCCTCGTAAATGGCGACGCGGTTTCTTACGAATAATACCAAAGTGTGGTGACAAACCACCGGATGATCCGAAGTCATATCGTCCTATCACTCTTCTACCATCTTTGGGTAAACTTCTTGAGCGCCTCATCGTTCCACGTTTACTACCGAACGGTCCAAAATTCCATAATAATCAATATGGCTTCACCATAGGTAAATCTACAGTCGACGCGGCGCTTTCTGTCAGAAGAACCGTTAACCAATCTGAAAACAAGTACGTAATTGGGATCTTCCTGGATATTTCTGGGGCTTTTGATAACGCCTGGTGGCCTATGCTGTTGTTAAAATTAAAAACCCGCGGTTGCTATAGAAACATATATAATCTCGTTTACTCTTACTTTATAAACGGTTCCGCGGTACTTAAGCTCGGTCATTTTTCTAGTACTAAAACACTAACCATGGGATGTCCTCAGGGTTCAGTTGTCGGTCCTTATTTATGGAATTTGGGTTTTGATGACTTCCTCGCGATCCCGCTTCCTTGCGGCTGTTCACTTACTGGTTACGCGGACGATGGCCTACTGCTCATTCAGTCAAGTACCCGAGCTGGACTTGAGAACTTGGCCAATACTTGCCTAAATTTAATATCTCAGTGGGGTGATCGTAACCGCCTAGCATTTGCGCCACATAAAACCTATCAACTTCTACTAAAAGGTAATCTTAAATCATTGCCTACTATTAAATTTAACAACGTTCCCATTAAAAAACAGCAATCCGTATGCTACCTTGGTATGATCTTAGAAAGGAATTTTTCATTTATCGAACATATAAAAATAGTTGGTGAAAAAGCTAAAAAGAACTTTTATGCCCTGACTAGAATATCCAAAGCAACTTGGGGTCTATCATTCCTAACTTTAAAAACTATATATGGAGCTACCTACTTAGGATGTATGTGCTACGGTGCACCTGTTTGGGCCGATAGGGCCAGCATAGGAGCGGCACGACGTAAACTGCTTCAAAGCCAACGTTTGGCATTGATATTTTTATGCAAGGCGTATAGAACGGTCAGTACTGAAGCCTTACCGGTACTGGCAGGTGTACTTCCAGTCGACCTTGAGGTACAGCGACGTGCTTCAATGTACTACTCCGCGAGGGGGGAGGCCATGGACACTAATTTTGTTACACAACGCGACTTTAATAAAATCTCTAGATTATTTAAACCTCAGACTGAAGTCTGGGAGGACCTCTTATCCGAATGGCAAAGTAGGTGGGATAATTCCATCAAGGGCCGGCACCTCCATCTGTTCTTTCCATCCGTTGGTGATCGGCTGGCTAAGACATGGCTGGTGGTTGACCACTGCGTTGCCCAATTTCTCACAGGTCATGGCAACTTTAAAAGTAAACTGTATTCTTTTAAACTTGTTCCTTCCCCTTTGTGTCAGTGTTCTACATCGAACTGTGAATTTGAACAGTCCGCACATCACATCTTGTGGGAGTGTGTTCTTTGGCAGAATGAACGCAATATTATGTTGGATAGTGTACAAGTTACATCCGGAGTCGTTTATTATACGGACCTTGTAGAAACTAGAACCAATTTCCGTGCGTTCAGGCGCTTTTGCCATACCTATTATTGGAATCAATTGTAACAGCTAATACCTACTTAGGACCCATTAACTTAATCAAATTTTATTCCGTGGTGTTTGGCAATCTGGGCTTCTCCCAGTTGCAATAATCTCCCTTTGTGCCGTTTGGCCTAGTTCTGTTCTGTCTCCTGCTTGTTATGGAGGGAAGTGGAAAAAATATCTTTTTTCTTACTCCTCCGCTATTCTTTTCTGATTAATTTCGTTGCGGGACCCAAGACAGTTGAATCGTTTCTCCGGGACTCGTCGAGCTTCATTGCTCGGCGTTTTTCTGGCGGTCGCCACTGTTGATTCTGGCTTTCAGGAGTTGCAGTGGTTGGGAAAAGTGTGGCGGGTTTGTCCCAAAAAAAAAAAAAAAAAAAAAAAAAAAAAAAATATGGTAGTGTCATTCTGTCATCATTCTGTAGCGAGGCGACTAACCGAATTGATCGATCATTATGAATTTACTAGATTACGAATTTTTTACCACGATGACAATGGATCGTGTGGAATGACAAATTTATTAAAATAGTAGACTAGGCCTACCCTGTAGTAATGGATTTCATTTTGACAGTAGTACAACATTCATTGCGTTATTTAAATTGTTTAGCAGAAATGAGGAGATCCGCAGAAGAACCAAAGTCACCGACATAGCTCTGCAAGTCGCTAAACTTAAGTGGCAGTGGGCAGGGCACATTGCTCGTAGAACCGATAGCCGATGGGGCAGTAAGGTTCTGGAGTGGCGGCCACGTACTGGAAGACGCAGTGTAGGGAGGCCTCAAACAAGGTGGACCGATGACCTGGTGAAGGTCGCGGGAAGCCGATGGATGCGGGCAGCACAAGACCGGTCAGCGTGGAAAGCCTTGGGGGAGGCCTTTGTCCAGCAGTGGACATCCATAGGCTGAAGAAGAAGAAGAAGAAGCAGACAGATTTTTCAAACATATGGAGCAATGGATTAGCAATATGCTTCAAAATGGATTCAATTGGCTTGTATCCTAAAAAATAATTTAATGTCCGTCAGATAGCTTTATAAAAAATATTGAACACGTATTTTTTATTTTTTCTTTTATTCAAATACTTAGGAAGATATATTGATTTGAAATGTCGCATGACGTCACGCCATGGTGCAAAATATAGAACGGCGTGACGTAATTAGCCCCCACTCTGTAACTTTAATACGCTATATCTCAGTAATTTTTGGTAATTAAGACAAAATAAAAAATACGGGTCTTAATTTTTTTTATTATCTGTAAGACGGACTAATTATTTTTTTGATTTTCATACCTTGGATACATCCCTATTGATAGTAATAGTGTTATACGTAATTAGGGTGCAATTCTGTCCACTCCTGTGTTTTTATGTTATCTACTACTCAAACTAAGAAATCAAATACCCGATTATTAGTTAATGGCCCCGATTCTCTGGTTCACAAACTAAATTAGTTTTAAGGCCAGTGCATCTTTGTCTTTCTATTTGATTAAAAAAAGGACAGTAGGCCTAGTATGAGTTTTCAATACGAAACTCAATCGTTGATATCGAGCGCGTTTGGCGCTCTCATTGGTTGAGAGTTGAAGCGGGCCAATCGCAGAGTCAAACGCGCTCGATATCGACGAACGAGTTTCGTAATGAAAACTCATACTAGGCCTACAGAAGATGAAACGTTAGTTTAAACCTGTCAAATTAGTCCGCTACTGACGTAAATTGGCGTCGGTTTGGTCGCCATGTTTATAATCGCGTCTAAACTGGCTATGGAGTATTTTAATTTGACAGGACTAAACTAAAATGATATCTTCTATCCTTTTGTTAATGAAATAGAAAGAAAAATATGCACTTAACCTAAAATTAGTTTAGCATATCATACGTTCTTCTTCTTCTTCAGTCTATAGAAGTCCACTGTTGGACAAAGGCCTCCTCCAAGGCTCTCATTACATTGCCATAATACCCACGCTTGGCAGGCGGGTTGGGGATTGCAGAAGTTTGATATTCCACAGGAGAAGCGCTGCTGTCCGCTTCCCTAGTGAGATTCCTTAGTCGCCTCTTACGACACCCACGGGACGATATGGGTTGGTACTAATAAGCCCGATACCAGACATCATACGTTAAAAGTTACTAACTTAAAGAATAAAATACTTTACTCACTTGTTTATGATTCAAAGATATATTCCAAACATAGTCTATATTCAGGCCATCCTTGCTGGGATCAAAACTGAGCTGAAATGAAAGATTATTGAAATAATACCGTGTTTTAAATACATTATTTTAGCAATTTGCGGCAAATACAAACGATTTCTAAGTACCTTAGCAACAGCAGTGTTATTGGATGACTCTATTGAGTATATCGCCCAAAGACCATTGTCGTCAGCACTGAAATCAACCTGAAATATTTATACAATGATATATCAGTATTTTTTTTTATTATTATAATTTAGTGCTGGACTGCAATCCCGTCCATGGTAAGCAGTGATGCGATCGCTATAAGCGCGCTAGTTTATTAAGCGCCTATTCACTGTAGCCTTGAAGACACTTAAAAACACCGCCGCTGGCAAATTGTTTCAGTCTCGACCGGACCAGAATTTCCCTCGAATTTTCAGAGTCGGGGATTGGTACAATTTGCCAGCGGCGGTGTTTTTAAGTGTGTTCAAGGCTAGAGTGAATAAGCGCTTAATAAACCAGCGCGCTTTACCATCAACGATTGTACGCGGTATAAAAAACGAGGTGACAGGCTTTGTCCTGATCGTGGTATAGTCGCGGGGTAGATGACGGTCCACTCCCTCTCACGTCTCACCGACAGGAGGCCTATGTCAGGAGTGGGAAAATTATTGGGTGTTGAAGTGTATGGTTCTAAGATACGTCAATTTTCTTACGATATTAGACATGTCGATGCATTCCACTAGTTTCTACGATAAATCCTTCACTGTACAAGCAGTTTGGCTATGGAATGACTTGCCCGTGTCCATAAGGCGTGCTCAAACTCTGTCCACTTTTAAAACTATGATAAGAAAGCACTTCCTCTCTCTTTAAACATGTTATTATATTTTATCTGATCTTGTATAATGTTTATTAATTAGATGTATATATTTAGTTAAACTAGTATGATACATTTAACGTACATATTTATTGTATACTATTTCTCTCCTTCCTCTTAGTATTCCATCCAAAGGTTGTCTGTAATAGATCGCTCTTAGCGATAAGACCGCCCATTGTGTCACCCTTTGTAAAATCTTTATATTTATGTTTCTGTAATCTATATGGTGTACATAATAAAGAGTATTCTATTCTATTCTATTTTCCTTCCTTTTTGAGAGCAGTGGTGAATAAATAGTTAACACAATGTAAAACGTGTGTCTGAAATCGAACAGGACGACCTACAAACACGTATTTTGCGTCTGTTACCACTGGACATGATTGGAGATGATATAAACTAGGCGTGGTCGCTATTTCACGTAACTGCGTGGCTTCTTCCAATCAGATTTGGTTACCAGCTCTCGTCGTTACCTGATTATGCTGTGCAGCATACAGTCTACCATCAGCATTTGGCAGTTTCACTGACTTGATGCGGCTTTGCGTCAGGTCGTAACGGATGATGTCACCAGGGTGGCCAGACTCATTGGCCTGGTAGAAGAACGAACCGCTGTAAACGACGTGGCCGTTCCCCTGTAAAGAAGGAAATCCTGATTATTCATAAACCTTTTTCTATGAAGGGTGTCTCTGACATCGACGCACAAACGAGTACCATGGATCCAGTACATGATTCTGAACCCCCCAGTGGTGGAATTTTTCGTCGGCTTTCCCTGATTAAAAAAAAAAAATAAGCAGTTTTTTTCACTTTAAACCGTTCATAATTACTATACTTTTATTACCCAATAAGATTTTAAAGTAAAAAATAATTAATTCGCTAATTACACAACAAAGCGCAATGTGAACAAAACTCGAAAAACTATCCTATCAGCTGATTTAATAGAGTTCACATCTGGGGTCAACGTCATACCCACAAAAACGCGCGGCGGTACGCTTGCAACGTTCGAAAGCCGAGCCAACACATTTTTTTAAACACTGTTATTTCTGTAACCGCTCATTAACGATATAAATGACTATCATAATTTTATTAGTGGCATACGGTGTTACCGTTACCTGCTGATATCAAATTCATCACTTACCAACTAAAAATTTCATGTGCTCATGACGTGCCAACAAACAAACCATGGCTTAGTGATTACTGGATAAAAACTATACTATGTACTATTATACTTGCGTATTATAGTTATTTTAGATCTCTCTTGACAATTCTGGGGACCCTGCAGTTACCATCTTTGGAAGGCGTTCCTAGTTACCGAAACCAACTTGAAGAGGCCCATTGATAGTTTTTAATGAAATTTCTGATATTATCATCATCATCATCATTTCAGCCGAAAGACGTCCACTGCTGGACATAGGCCTCCCCCAAGGTTCTCCACGACGTCCGGTCCTGCGCCTCCCGCATCCAGCGGTTTCCCGCGACCTTCACCAGGTCGTCGGTCCACCTTGTCGGGGGCCTACCCACGCTACGTCTTCCGGTGCGTGGTCGCCACTCGAGAACCCGTCGGCCCCATCGGGCATCGGTCCTACGGGCAATGTGTCCAGCCCATTGCCACTTCAGTGTTGCAATTCTTCGGGCTATGTCTGATATTATGCCGTGCCGAAATTATTTTGTTTCGTGCCACCAACAGCACGCGTGCCATTGGTTCGCCATCCCTGAACTAGGGTATTTACAACTTCCCAACATCATACACCGTCTGGTCAGAGGATCCACCCTCTTCTGTGGAGATTGAGTGAACTATACACCCTGCTCCTCATACCTGTAAAAGGCTAATTTATCTAGTTGGATGCTACATTACATTTTTAACACTTCTACGAGTCCTGGGAAGTGAGCCCTTGAATATTGTACCTATAGCTCCTAGTAAACATCTTCTTAATACGCCTGACCTATAAGTTCAGTTTTGATATAGATATGAAATCGCGGATGAACATCAATTAGTACTTACAAAGAACGGTTTCTGTAGTTTGTGGTACTCGTCCACATGGTCTGCCTTGAAGCTCGCCTTAGATCTGTACTCCCGCAGTCTTTCCACGTCAGTCTCTTGGGTGGTCCACAACTTCTCCCTCTGAAATTATGTGAGTTTGGAGACATTTGTGGCAGTTTTTCTACCTGTTTGTTGTGTTTTACGCGTATAGAGGTGAAATTGTGATATTTTTGTCTCAAATTGATGTTATTTCAAGTTAAACAAATAACATCTTTATTTTAATAGTAATTGAGGTGATTTCAGCGAGAAATTATAAAAAAAATGTTTGTAGTTGTAGCGTAAACTGACCATTATTGTCTAGGAATTAAAGTTGTTTTTCCATAAAATCTTAGGCAATAGTAGGATTAGATATATTATAACCTGTGCGTCGGAGCCATTGGAGTCCCTGAGCCAAGCTCCAAACAGTTCTTCTTTGTAACGATGATACACTGGCTTGCCAATAGCATATAGTTGGCAATCTGTAAAATATTAAACAAAATGACAAGTACCCATGTAACACAGTAGCTTGAAAAAGCCACATAAAATAAAAATCTAAATCAAAAGTCATTTATTCAAATTAGGCTGAGAATCAGCACTTTTTGAACGTCACGACGACACTTCCTAGTGCTTTCGCTGGGAAGAAGAAGTGGTGGAACAAAATCCCCCGAAGCAGAGCTCTATGTGCATTTAAAACAAAAATCAAATAAGTATGTAGATTAGAACATCCGCTTTTTATTTAATACTAGCGACCGCTTCTATTGGTCGCAGCGTGATGTTATATAGCCTAACGCCTTCCTGAATTAGTGGGTTATCCAACGCAAAAAGAATTTCTCAAATCGGACCAGTAGTTCCTGAGATTAGCGCCTTCAAACAAACCAACAAACTCTTCAGCTTCACCTATATAATAGTATAGAGTCTATATTGTAGACAAAATGGATCTTCGAAACCATGAAGAATCTACAGGTTTTGCATTTCAAAACGGCGGCCACGCATGGAACGTCTATGAGTCGCTGACATAGTGACATCGATGCAACGCCCCCTAATCGGCGAACAGATTTTTGTCAAATGATTGCGACTAGTTGGGATCAGTTGGGATCGTTTGGACCGCCCATTGGTCCGTTCGGTCTAAACGATCCCAACTAGTCTTTTTCTGGATTAGGGGGCTGAAACCATACCGCCTCCTTCTGCGAGACCATCCTCTCGCAGAAGGAGGCTGCGGAGAAGGAGCGGGAAGAGGATGCTTTTGCCGCTCCCCTCCGGCGTAGACGGGTGGGGCGAAGAAGGCGGGGGACGAACCCCCGTCTCCTTTAGCCCCAGAGTGTGACCAGCGCGTGTGGGTAGCTCCCGCACGCGCATTGCACAACGGTCACCACGTCGGGGGATTACTCCGTTACCGGGTAATCCCCCTTTGGCGCGGAAACCGGCCTTAACAAGACCGGTAAGCCCTGAGAGTGGCACGGAGTCTAGGCCTCCGGGTCGGCCCCGTGACACTCTCAACACAGGGCCCGAGGGTAACCGAGTGGTTTTAGTGGGTATTCCCGGCTCCGGCCGGGTGAGTCCCACACACGTCCGTCGCCTAGCTAGCGGCGGGTATGGTGCCTAAATGCATTTACAATCGTTAAAAAAAAAAAAAAAGAAAAAAAAGGGGACTGAAACCATAATAAGATAGATAGGGTTAGGACGCCGTCATCTACCACGCGGGGTAAATACGGTTTGCTAGTCGTCACATGTTTTAAAATGTTTGCGTCTACGACATGTAGGTTTCCTCATGAAGTTTTCTTTTATAGTTTTGAGAGTTGTAAACGCATACTATAGATTTTAGTTGCGTATGTGACCGCTAGAGGCGCTGTAAAAATTGCCATACTAAAAAATTACTGTATCGACAATTTTTTTTGCTTTAAATTCATGGTAGATGTACTGTTGAAATAATTGTAATTTACACAAAGTGAGGTACTTGGTTAGGGAACCCATGGGTTACATGTTGTAAATCAAGGCCATCACTGCTCGCAATTGTACCTTGTATTAACTTATAACATGTACTCTATCAATGACTTACTGGTATTCCTCCTAGGTTTCAGCCCAGAAGTTCCGTTCATAGGAGTAATGAGCAGCTGGGCTCGGTCACATCTCGGACACGTGGGGCAACGCTGCACCTCACACAGCTCCTCATAGGAAGTCAGGGTCGGTGGCCGAGAACCATACTCCACGGGTTGCTGTTTCTGCTCTTGGCCGTTTGGTGCATCTGAAATTCATGAAGTCTGGTGAAGCCGTACAGTACGATGTGCCAAATGTTGTTATATGTGTTAGGAGTTTAGTCGTGGAGGGTCTTCAGATCAATCTCCCTCTGGCGCAACATCGTTGGTCCTGTTGTTGGGTTGCATTGCATCACCTCGCTCAACTGCCGTCTTCCTTCCTATTTACTCAGTTTTTTGAGTGAATAGGCTTAATAAACTAGCGCGCTTTACCATCAATGATTGCAACTCTGCTTACCATCAGGCGGGATTGCGGTCAGCACTAGTTAATAATTAAAAAAAAAACAATAAATTTTGCGTAAGTATAAGTAACTATTTAGTACGTGACTCTGGACAGAGAGACGCTTTTGTTAAGCAGTAGAAGATCTTTTGGTCACACTTAAACTTGATTTAAGTACAGTGAATCTTTTTCTTTCTATTTAATTAGGAAAAGGACAAAAGATAAATATTAGTTTAGTCCTATCAAATTAGTCCGCGCCTGATGTATATTGACGTATGTTTAGTCGCCATGTTTTTAATCGCGTCTAAACTGTCTATGGTGTATATTAATTTGACGTCACGAAATTACTCACTCTTCAACGTAATATCTCCTTTAACTGTTTGGTTATTAAGTTCATTCTTGGCTACGCAGCTGTATTTTCGGAAGTCGTGTTCCGTGACTCTTGGTATTTCAAGCCTCATGATCCAGCGCCATGGGTCTCGTGTCGGCGCCACTTCGGTTCTGTACCGCAGACCTTCAACAGTGAGCCCGTCAATCTCCCAAGCTAGCACCGGTTCTGGCCAGGCTTGGATCTGGATATGGAAACGAGTAAAGTGTTTATTGGCTTGAAGTCTTAGCTACATAGATGTAAATTATCACAGAGAGGATGTTTTTATTTATCATAATCATTAACAATGACATCAGTATTTCTGAGAGTGTTCATATACACGGCTACCATCAGCGTTTGAGGCAACTGTTGCTAATCTACTGCTGCCGTCGATAATGTGCTGTTCGTTCATTTGGTCAAATACACAATCGACATTCGACCTCTGTCGTTGACGTAAGCCCGTGTGTACGAGCACTAAGACAATTTTCTACAAAATTTTAGTCATAGAAAGTGATTTGGTAATTATTCCTCATAACGAGTGCTAATTTTTAATGATGAACTATAATAGGATAGTTGACTAAAAAAAAACTAATTAGTCCGTCAGTCAGATTTCTAAAAAATACTAAACACGTATTTTTTCTTTTTTCATATAAACAAAAAATGAAGACGGCACAGGGCGTTGAAAGCTCGTGTGATGTCACTGCACGCTACACTTTTTAGCGAGCAGTGACGTCACCAGCCACCACTCCTGATCTTTGACGCCTTTTATATTTGTAAATTTTTATTGATTTGATAAAACAAAATATACGTATCCAATATTTTTCTATAATCTCAATGACGGACTAAATAGAATCAATTTTTTTTACCCAGGAAAGATTAATATTGAAAACTTCTGAAGGCATTAAAAATCCGCCCGGTAATTATTTGCATAAAAATATTATCTGGTCATTGTTGTATTAAAACTCCTGGGTATGTTAAGATGATAAGAAAGTATTACATATAATGGCCCTGATCCCCTTTTTCACAAATAGTTTGGACCAGTCAAAATAGTCCGCTCCTGACTTAAATTGACATACTTTGGTCGCGTCTAAACTATCTATGGAGTAGATATCTTAATTTGATAGGACTAAATTAAAACGTTGTCTTCTATCCTTTTCTTAATGAAATATAAAGAAAATATAAGTGTATCTTTAAACGAGCAAACTAAACTAATTTTAAGTTTTGTTTTTTAACTTAAAATTAGTTTGTGTACAAGAGATTCGGTGTCATTGATAGGCTTACCTCACATTCAATCTTCACGGTCTTGTTAGTGACGTAGACGACATTATTCGGCACCCTTATGTATGGACTAACTGAAACAAGTAAGACATATACAGTATGTTAAGAAAACCCTGTCCGACCCATAAGGATAATAAAGGTTAGGTAAACACATGAACAAATATAATATAAAATTTTACGTAATCATCATAGTACCAATACAAATGAATTTTGAAATATAAATATTTTTTTTCCGCGAATTAATTCCAACTTCCCCTAAATTTGGTAATTTCTAAAAAAGTGACAACACCGGTATTATTATGAGCGAATAGCGATGCGATCACGTGCCGCGTGCCCTGCCGCCCGCCGCCCGCGGAAGGGTGCTTATCGCACATTTATTAAGTTACCTCTTTTTGCGAAATAATATTTATTTTTTTAGGCGGATTTTTTTAAAGTTTAGCCCGGTTTTGTATCCATTAGTAGAATCAGTTATCGATACCTAACAACTCCTTCACGGGTCGGACAGGGTTTTCTTAATATACTGTATAATTATCTACTTTTTTGAGGAATGTTCTTTTTTCTCAGCTCTAATGCTAGTTTTAGCTGCATTTAAGGCCCAAAGTCAAGTAAATGCAGCTGTGTGGTGAATTTCATTATCTTCTAACTTCTAACTATTCTACATGTATTTAGGATGGCTGCTTTCAGTAGGTTGATATAAGTGGATTCTTCTAGGTCTACGTATTAGTTTTACCTAAGCTGCGCAGGAGATGATTGGGGATAACACCTGTTTATTAGTATAAAAGGAGGGTATATGAGCTTTTCAGCTTCCTTATTGCATAAAAGTAGTCCATATGTTGTACTTACAATGCACCTCAACATCAGTGGTCTGATTGGCGGAAGGCAGCATGCCATTGTTGGCTAAACAGACGTACTTGCCGGTGTGCCAGCGGGACACGTTGGGAATGTTCAGCACGTTACCGCTGACTGATGCATCGCGCCATGACCCCTGGACAGACAGAAGTAATCTTTACATAAGTCGGAATAATGATCAAAATACAAAAACTGGCTCGATGATAAAGTTTGGTCGGAATTTTGTAAAGAGACGGAAGAGCTTTTGGCAAGGCATTCATAGTGGACTCCTAATTTAGGATGATCGCTAAATGAGCCTTTGTTTTACGCGACAGATAACTACATTGCCTTGGTTAGCTTACGTCGTTCAATTCAAGGAAACCTTTCCGCCTCAGATTCACCTCGAACTAGACAGAACTCTTGTTTTCTTTTTAATTTTCCTCCAAAGGCTTTCCCAAAATCCATTCCACTTACCAACTTACCTTATAACAACTCTAAGAAAGGATTCCTTTTCTTAGGTTTCTTATTAGGCAAGTTATAATATACGGTCTGGTAAAGGTCTCTCTTGAACTCGAAACGGTCTCCAAAGCCTGGAGCACAGGCGTAGAGTAGCCAGCCATTCGGTCTTCTATAGGATACATTCTGGCGAGTGTGCAAGGGAATTGCATGATTTAATTCCCCCATCTCCGTTCCACTATCGGACGACCCGTCGTGCGGCGACTTTCCACCCTTACGTTGTTGACATCACTACGATCCAGGCGAAGCGTTTCGCTTCTTCTTTAATACCGCGTACATCGAGGGACTGGAACAATTTGCCAGCGGCGGTGTTTCTGTCACACTACAATTTGAGTGTCTTTAAGGCTAGAGTGAATAGGCTCTTAATAAACTAGCGCGCTCTACCATCAACGATCGCATCACTACTTATCATCAGACGGGATTACGGTCAAGCGCTAGTTTATAATTTATAAAAAAAATGGTCTTATAGGTATTAAGAAAAAAAAAAAAATCGCGTCTTTAGAAAAAGCCCCCAAAATTTAAGCATTCAAAAGCAAAGAATCTCACACATAAATATTCAGAGATGTGCGTGAAAAATATAACCCTGCGTTTAGAGTTGCACAGTTGGGTACATTTTAACAAACTTTTCTTCTGTTACGTCTGGAACATAATTGACTACGTAATCCAGTTCTATATACCTACCTCTCTCTACACAAAGCCTACGTAAATAGTTTCTATGAGCGGCTAGGCGGGCAATCCGCCAGGACTGGTAAAAGCCTGGAAATAAGGTCATACCTGCATTGCATCCAAATGTTATCTATTAGCCTAATTTTGGTCCTTAGGACTTAGATAAGCGAGGTTATGGAGACAATGGGCTAAGAAGAATAGTAGCAAGCGAGACTTCGAAGACATGTGACATCTACCAATCCGCACTGGGGCTGCGTGGTAGATTACGGCCCAATCCCTCTCACCAAGAGGTAGCCTGTGTCCCAACAGTGGGAACATTATAGGAACATATAGATATTATGATTATGATATGTTAATGAGAAATAAGACGTGTCTTAATTCTTATCCAATTATAAAACCGCCTTCTAAGAAAGTTCACTTCAAAAACCACTATTTATTTTTACACACATACACATACACTTACACATACCACCTCTACCTACATGTAGAATCACTCTTGCACGCGCATACACATACATTAATCCATGTAAACAAGTGGCTTAGTTCAAATAAATTCTTTTTTATACTGTTTTTGTTAATTTTGGTATACCTAGATTAATTGTAACCTTTTCTTTATCTTTAAATTTTAAATTACTAAAAAAATAAAAATATATTTTGCTTTATTACACTTTTCTGATTTAATATTCGGTACGCTCCAATAGTCCTATTTTTTGTTTAACCTAACTTGGAAGGCGCTGGTGGCTGTGATACAGTGATTTAATTCATTAGTACAGGCACCAACGACACATTATTTTCTGTACTTTTTGATTTTTTAGTTAAAATATTATTTGTGTACCTTAAAATGTATATTTTTTGAAATAAAAATTATTATTATTATTCCTTTATTTCACTGTATATACATATAAATTACATTTTTAAATATTTCTATATAAACAATACATAAAAAACATTAAAAAATATAAAAAATAGTAGCCCACCGGCATCGGGAACAGGGTCCAAGCTACCGGCGGTCAGGGCTCCAGAGAGAGGAACTTCCTGACAATGCGAGCCGTGTCTAGAAGTACAGCTTTCTGAATCAAGCCTTTGATCCAGCTGCCTAACGAGAGCCTCTTGAGGTGTTGGTCGAGGCTCTTGGCTATTAAGCCATTGGCTGTCACGACTATCGGTACAATGATTGTTGAATCCACCTCCCACATGTCGACAACCTCGTGAGCCAAGTCAAGATACTTGATTTGTTTATCTTTCTCGGCTTTCACGAGGTTCTCATCATGCGGGATGGTTATGTCAACAATCATTGCACGCCGCTCTGATCGATCCACCATCACTATATCAGGCTTATTGGCAACAATAGTCCTGTCAGTGATGATGGATCGATCCCAGTACAATGTGATATGGCCATTTTCGAGAACTGGGTCGGGCATATACCTGTAGTACGGCACCTCCGATTCCACAAGGTTGTATTTGAGAGCAAGTTGCTGATGAATTATCCTGGCCACAAGGTTGTGTCTATGCAAGTACTCTCCGTTAGCTAGACGAGAACACCCGGAGATAATATGCCTTATTGATTCCCCCGGCCAGTGACATGCCCGACAGATGTCAACTGTGCCGTCTTTCACAATAAATCTCCGGTAATTGTTCGTCATCATAACTTCGTCCATAATTGCACATACAAAACCTTCGGTTTCCCCAAAGAGGTCACCGAATCGTAGCCAGGCCACGGACGCATGTAAATCTACATCAGGCCCGTGTAGGGCTCTGAAAAAGCGTCCGTGAAGCTCCTTGTTCTTCCATACCTCCATGCGATCATTGGTGTCAAGCACTGCTGGTTTACGCCAGTTCTCTTTAGCCAAGGAGAGCGGAGTGAGGCCCTTGTCAACCGCGACCACATCTCGATGCATCCCCACGTCGGTTTCTAGAAAATATTCCCTGAGACTGCATACCTTGCGATTGTGGAGGGTCTTAGCGTTTAAAAAGCCACGACCTCCACATTTTCGCGGGATATACAGCCTCATAACCGATGATCGTGGGTGATGCAATCGATTTGCAGTCAGCAGCGTACGGACCCTCTGATCCAGGGCGTCAAGTTCGGTTTGAGTCCATTTGAGTATGCCGAAAGAGTACATCAATACCGGCATGACCCAACCGTTGAAAGCGCGCACCTTGTTTCCGCCTGATAGAAGACTATTAAGTACTTTTTTCAGGCGGCCAGAGAAGCGTTCCTTCAACGATTGCTTCATGTCAGTAACATTGATGCCCAACGCTTCCGACATACCCAAATACTTATAGGTTTCGGATGCGGAGAGGGCTCTAAGGTTTATGAAACTCGTGAGTTGGGTTCCCACGGATTCCATAATCTCTCCTCGCTTTACATGCATGACCGCACATTTGTCCACACCAAATTCCATCCTAATGGAGCTACTGAAAGTTTCAGTAATTTTCAGTAGCTCCTTCAGTTGTGAATTGTTGGGAGCAAAAAGTTTCAGATCATCCATGTAAAGGAGGTGTGATATAACCTGACCACCTCTCCTCAACCGATAGCCTAGACCTGAATCCTCCAATAGTGTGCTTAGAGGATTCAATGCTAAGCAAAACCAAAGCGGACTCAAACTGTCGCCCTGAAATATACCTCGCTCGATCCTTATCGGTTCGCTATTCCTCTGAATATTTCGACATCCTGGATAGCGAAGGACTGTCCTCCATTGCCCCATACACGTCATCAGGAAGGTGCGTAGAGTTGTATCCACTTTATACAACTCCAGCACCCGCATGAGCCATGTATGTGGCACTGAGTCATAGGCCTTCTTATAGTCTATCCAACATGTCGAAAGATCCTTTCGGGAACGACGAACTTGTTGGCTGATGGTCATATCAATGAGGAGTAGCTCCTTAGTACCGCGGGACCCGCTCCTACATCCATTTTGAGAGGCAGACATGATAGCGTTGCTGTCAATATGTTTGTTAATTTTAGTTTTCAAAATGGATGTAAGAACTTTATAGACCGTCGGTAAACATGTGATCGGTCTATAATTTTTGGGTTCCGCGGTGCTACCTGATTTATGGAGCAGGTGGGTTATTCCAGTAGTTAGGAACTGAGGTAACGAACCAGACACTAAGGCAGTCTGGAATTGAGATGCCAAGTGAACGTGCGACCTTGGAAGCCATTTTATCCAAAAGTTATGCAGCCCGTCCGGTCCTGGAGATTTCCAGTTAGGTAACGGACGGACTGCACGAGCTACATCTTGGGGGCAGATGGTGATAGCCCCCATTTCAGGTATTGGATCGCAGGCTCGCTCGACATCCCGAGCCCAGTCACCTTCAGTGTGACTGACAGGTACCGACCAGATACTGCGCCAGAATGAACACATGGCATCATCATCTGGTAGGCACGTGTCAGCCACACCTTGTTCTGGTTGCTCCCAGTCCCTATAAACCCACCTTTGATTGCTCTGGAAGGTGCGATTCTGGGTGTACCGTTCTACTCGTCGTTTATATCGACGAATGCGGTTCGCCCATGCATACACTTTCTGCTTCAGGAAGTCGATGCGCTCCGTGACACGGGCCATATAATTCTCAGGGCTGGTATTTGTACCTGAGAATGCCCGCCTCACAAAGCGCATCACTCTAGGACGAGTATTACCCTCCCTGAAGCAGATTAGTTTACCGATGAGTGCTCTGGCCTCACCAATACGACGTTCAATCCTGCGCTTCCAAGCTGGTACTACTGGTTTCGGTCGTGTAGCTCTGGAGTCACTGTGAAATTTGACATGAGCTACACGACAAGCTGCCACAGCTGCGCAGTACAGGATTGAATGAGTATCAGTGAGGTCCTCGCAGGTATCAAAATAATTTGATAACTGCGCATCCAGAGCAGCCATCAGTGCCCTATTTCTGTTATGCATGGGCAAACGTGGCAGGCGTGGTCTAATTTCTGCCGACATGTAACGGTATTCCCGAATCGCAGCCTCCAAAGCATTCCTTAATTCCTCATTGCACTGGGTACTTACATTTGTAGCCCTATCATTACTCCCCTCTTCAGAAAAGTTTGTTGACTGCGGTGGTATCTCCGCAGTTTGCGATTGGTGAGCAATGACACGGCTACTCTGCATTTCATTTCGCAGGCGATCAGGCACAGTATCATCCAACATATGATTACGCTGGATAACCCGTACCTGATCCGACAGTCGTTGAGCCGAAACGTTGACAGCTGGTTCAAGCACCTGAAACAGAGAGAGCATTCGAACACGGTACGCGGTCAGGTTGTTTCCTCCCTCTGTAGCCCCATAGTATGAGCGCATGACATTTTCGTTGATGGATTGTGTCCATCTCATGCGCTGCACACTTCCGCCGGGAGCTGGGACCCTGTCAGAAGCCGATGGGCCTCGAGGTCCTAAGCGGTCCGGCGGCCGGCGTCCTCCCCGTCGGCGAACAGGTGGTGGCGTCGTCGGCGGAGAGAAGTACTCGTCGCTCGAGCTCGACGCAACTGCCGCGGCCGGGGTCGTCACAGCACTTACAGTGGCGCTGGAGACCGGCGGCGGCGAGGCGGAGCTGAGCAACGAGTCCGGAGATGGTGGGCGTGCACGTTGTCTCGCGGCAGATCTTGTCAACATTATTTGTTATTTTATTTTCATTATTGCAGTTTTTGTGGTGCGGTGACACCTGTCATGTCACTTGCGGTTCGGCTGATTTTCTTCATTAAATTTATATTGTTTATATTTGTTAAAAAAGTATGAATATTCTGTTAGTTCCTTTGGTTTTTATAAATATCCTTTGATTTGTGTATAATAAGCACTGTAAAATATAATGAAATCCAAAAAAAAATATTTGCAGAATATGTTGACGTACGTGTTGCCTTGTTTTTTTTTTTTTTTTTTTTTTTTTTATTATTATTATTAAAACCGCCTTCTAAGAAAGTTCACTTCAAAAACCACTATTTATTTTTAATCTTGATTCGTTGTTTAGAAATCCACTTGCCAAGTTTTTATACCTAATTCGTCCACAACTCTCTTCTCTGAGATGGGACTTCCTCTATCTTTAACTTCCTTGTTTCTTAGTATAAAATCAGGCTATACAGGATGTATCTGACATCGTAACGCAAATTTCGCGAAAAGGCTAGACCGCATGCCACTAATAAAATTATTATAGTAATTTATGTCGTTAATGAATGGTTACAGAATTCACAGTGTTAATTAAAAAGTGTCGACTCGGCCTTTGAACGTTGCAAGCGTGCCGCCGTGCGGTTTTGTAGATATAAAGTTGATCCCTGATGTGAACTCTATTAAATCAGCAGATAAGATAGTTTTCATTGCGCTTTTTTGTGTAATTAGCGAATTAATTAATTTTTACTTTAAAATCTTATTGGGTTATAAAAGTACAGCAATTATGAACGGTTTAAAGTGAAAAAAACTACATACATATCTTTTTAAAACATGAAAAAAGCCGACAAAAAATTCCACTACTGAGGGGTTCAGAATCATGTACTGGATCCATGGTACTCGTTTGTGCGTACGAGTATATGTCAGATACACCCTTTATGAAATGTTTCCAGAAGTCGTGCCTAAGCCGTTGGTCCCGGTTGCCATACGAACATCTAATGGCAGTCGTTACGGGCTGTCTGTTGGAGCTCTCAAAAGTCCAACAATTGGTCTAACTGCAATGCTTAGATATCGCCTTCGAGTTGTAGAGGTGAGGCGGCAGTCGCTTCACGGAAAAATGACGAAGTTTCGCCAAAATCAGCAGTTAGACCGGTAAAGCGGACCCCAGACTCCAAAGCTGAAAAAAAGCTTCGGATGCGACTGGGATTAGCGCTGAGATGATGATGATGAAATGTTTCTAGAAGTAGTTTTTCACATCTTATCATGATAATTTTTCATCGCTTTTGGCGCAGTGGAAATGAAACCAAAATTGGGGACCGTTTCAACTGCGTAAAAATTCCTCACCTGAATGACAGCAGTTCCATCATACCTCCTCCACTCCACGGTAGGCTCCGGACGTCCCATGGGGTTGCAACTGATGCGCATGGTGTCACCCTCCCGGACTATCACTCGCGTTTGGTCCTCTGAGGAGGTATACAGGATATGATATAGGCAAAGGTAAATAATGAACTTAAAAGTTGCTTCTAAACTCTTTAAAATTAAAAGTGCTGTTATTGATGGCTTTTTAAATTTATTAGAAGAATGGTCCTTTTGGCATTATAGTTTGAAGATCATAAGATGTAAGCCTACATTCTGGCAAATAAATAAAATAAACGTCAAGTCTAGGTAAAGCTAAACTTTTGTTTGACCCATAACGTCAACCTTTACGACTAAATTGTTATAAAAACTTTATTTAAACTTTGTTATACTTCCAGGCGTTTTGAAACTACATATATCTGGGTCGGCTTCCAATCTGACCGGTGACAGCTGATTTCCAGTATTTTAGATGGAGCGACTGCCTATATGATCTTCATAACCAACCAACGACAAATTAGAACCATGTACCAAGCTAAGCGCAAGGCACCTAGCACCAAATTATTATTGTTAGTCATAATTGAATTAACTACTCACGTGCAAAAGTAGGTGGTATGAACAGCTCCTTCTCCAGGGTATAGTTGTAGATAGAGAGGCCCGGCCTGCCCGGGGCTCCGTCACGGCCATCGTTGCCTCTTTGACCTTTAGTCCCCATTGGTCCTTTATCGCCTTTAAGTCCTCGCATCCCTGGTGGTCCTGGAGCTCCAATCCTTCCTGTTTCATGTTGATATATTCGTACATATAATTTCATGAACCGCATGCATTTGCAATAGGAACGTATTTAGGAATGCAGGACCAAATTATATGCCTATGCTATCACGAATGTAGTATTCGCGACAGCATTGGACAAGTTAAAAAAAGTTTTTTTTTTATTTATTTTATTGTTTTATTTATCCATTTACTAGCTTTCCGCCCGCGGCTTCGCCCGCGTTAACTTCGGTTATATCGCGCTTTTTAGATTTCTCTCGGGAATATCAAATAAAATTTTTCGGGATAAAAGTACCCTATTATTTAATCTGGACTTCTAACTTTACGTCTGCAAAATTTCAAAGCAATCGGTCCAGGAGTTACGGCGTGAAAGTGGTACAAACAAACTCACTTTCCGATGTATAATATTAGTACACCTACACATACAAATATTCCAGTAATCTCCCTTGGGAACTTGATGTTTTTTTAGGACCAAAAGTAGCCTATGTTACTCTCCACCTTTTCAACTAACTGTATGCCAACAATCAGGTCGATTGATTGCTTAGCTACGGCGTGAAGGAAGGACAAACAAACAAACAAACACACTTTCACATTTATAATATTAGTATGGATTTCAGGCATCAAGGCCCATATGAACATATACAATACTATATTAACATAAAAACTTAAAATATTATAAATACATATACCTAACTTAATTAACTACACATAATATACGCGAAGTGTCGTCGTGACCCCTTTGTAATAAAAGTACAATATATAAATGTCATCATCATCATGTCAGCCTTAATCCCAGTCGCATCAGAAGCTTTTTCAGCTTTGGAGTCTCGGGTCTGCATTACCAGTCTAACTGCTGATTTTGGCTAAACTTCGATATTTTCCCTGAAGCGACTGCCGTCTCACCTCCACAACTCGAAGGCGATATCGAAGCTTTGCAGTTAGACTAATTGTTGGACTTTTGAGGGCTCCAACAACCCATAACGACTGCCATTAGATGTTCGTATGGTCACCGGGACCAACGGCTTAACGTGCTTTCCGTGACACGACCAGACCAGTTCAAATATTCATACAAATATTTGCACTGCGCGGGGATCGAACCCGCGCCTCCTTACGTAGCGGCCGCGTTAGACATCTGTGTAATACATAATCTTTATAGTATGTAATATGTATAAGTTCATAAGTTTTTCTTTTTATTAATAAAAGCCTTATTATTAAATATAAAGTATCGCTTCGTATGCCGTGTTTTACGAGTATTATTTCGATCAGAAATCTTAAATACACGCCCGTCATAATATTCCTATTAGTCAACAGCTCGATATATTGTTCAACTTACCATCTTTACCATCCTTTCCGTTCTTCCCAGGACTGCCATCCCTGCCTGGCACACCATCCCGCCCGTCTTTGCCTGGCGCTCCGTCAGCGCCATTTCTTCCCGACATGCCGTCAAGACCTGGTTCTCCTGGCACCCCGTCCCGGCCGTCTAGCCCTGGGTTACCAGGGAAGCCGCGTTCTCCTGGCGAGGTACAAAATCGCTGATTACGAAATGTATACATACATCAAGTTCTTAAGATGTCAGGAGGTTTCGTTGATATACTCCTATCACGTCTCATTTATTCACTATCAGTCAATGCACAACCAAAACTTCTATGCCTTGCCTAAGACATTTTTGGAAAAATCATTCCGGGATTGGATTTAAATATGACAGTTTATAGGACAGTTCGTCCTTTATGCCGATGGGAAAACCCATCAAAGACGGGTTAATAAATAATCTAGGGTAGTGCTCATATCGACGACGGCGCGTTGTGTTTCACGCGCGCCTCAAAGAGATGTCAGCACATCGTGACGGGGTCCACGAAGACCGATGCCTCCTGGTTCAGGGTTGCGATTTTATTAAAAAAGAAACCCTGACCCTGCGCACAGGCAAGTGAAGAAACATGGGTGGGTTTTAGTCAGTAAAAGTCTGACACGCCCTTCCGCTCCGTCCAGAGCGGGAGAGATAATTTGATGATTTCACATCCAGAACAAAAAAAAGGTAGTGCTCATTCATACGAGCAACCATGCAACTACACGAGCCGCATATTGTCGACGTGTCTGCCGTAGCCAAGTATAACTCGTGTGTATGAGCACTTATACAATATATATTTGTATTTAAACTTTATTTATGATTCAAATAAGCTAATTTCAGAGTGAGCGTATGTATGTGGTCTACTGTGCTGAAGCCCTTTCGGAAACCGGCTTGTTCGGGTGGCTGGAAGTCGTCAAACCTGCAGGCGAGATTGCTGACTGCGATTCGTGAGGACTCTCGAAAACAACTTATAGACATGACTCAGAAGTGAGATGGGTCTGTAGTTTTTCAAAAGGGTGTTGTCACCCTTTTTGAAAAAGAGTACCACCACACTTCTGTGCCATGCCTGTGAACATGCCTATTGAACGAGTTATAAGTAAATGTTTGAAGTAAGGATCCAGTTGGGATGGGCAGCATTTGGTAAACTTCGTCGGGCATTTTCGTCGCCCATACCCCAAAGTTTGAAGACTACAATCTTCAACCAGTGCGTCCTACCCGCCATGAGTTACGCAGCCGAGACGTGGACACTAACGGTCAGACTAGTCCATAAGTTTAAAGCCGCTCAGCGAGCTATAGAGCGGACTATGTTGGGGGTCTCTCTGAAGGACCGCATCAGAAATGAGGTGATCCGACGGAGGACCAAAGTCACCGACATAGCTGAGAGGATTAACAAGCTGAAGTGGCAATGAGCTGGTCACATATGCCGCAGGGCCGACAACCGACGGGGTAAACGAGTCCTCGAGTGGAGAGCGCGTCTCGGCAAACGTAGCGTAGGGCGCCCTTGGGCGAGGTGGAGTGACGATATCAAAAAGGTGGCTGGCGGAGAACTACTCAGGATCGAGCTTGTTGGCGTGCTATGGAAGAGACCTATGTCCAGCAGTGGACGAGCAGATGTTAATGAAGATGATGATGTTTGAAGTTGTAGCGTACAGTGAACTTAACTGATTGGAATGATTTTCCGCAAATAAACGTTTTTTTCTTTCTATATTACTAGCAACCCTTAAATTGTAGTCCGACGGAAAAACACCGCCGCTGGCAAACTGTTTCAGTTCCGCGATGTACACGGTATAAAAGATGAGGCGAAATGCTTTGTTCAGATCGTTGTGGCTTTAACAACGTAAGGGTGGAAACTAGCCGTATGACGGGTCGTCCGATGATGGAACGGAGTTGGGGGAATTAAATCATGCAATTCCCGCGCAGACTCTCCAAAATGCATCCTATAGAACACAGACAGGGTAGCCACCCTGTCTCTGTGTGTGTCACTCTGATCTGTGATTTGGAGACAGTTTTGAAATAAATCTGCGTCGTCAATTAGCCTCTTCGCACATCTTTACACTGAATCCAAAGTAGCCAGGTGGCATTTTGCAGCAGCTCAGACTGGAAGTCAACACCAATGATGACACCAAGATGTAGTAACATGAAAAAGGATTTTACTTTGAAAAGATTAGATTGATTTACCTTTTGGGCCAGGTGGGCCCACAGGTCCTCTGCCTCCAGAATGCCCAGCTGTTCCAGGGGCTCCGGAGTCTCCTTTCTCTCCCTTTGGTCCTGGCACACCTGTTGGTCCTTTGGGACCTTGTACTCCAGGTGGGCAGTAATCTTGGGTCGCTTTGCAGAAACCTTGCACTACTTTGTACTGAAATTGAAAGAAGGACAGCAGTAATTAAAAATTCCCGGCCGGTAATATTTGGATTCAAACCAATAAAATAAACAGACCGAAAAAACGCCGAAACTATCTTTATAATTGTATCGACTGGACATCCGTTTCATATTCAACTTTATTTTATTTGAATTATTTTTTGCAATAGCAATACACAATTTGTAAAAACATTCAACTGTCTACCTATTACGGTATATGATTTAATTTTGACAGTTCCATAACATTCATTGCTTCATTTACGTTGTGAAGTACCTAGGTCCTAGACACATTTTTCGAACATATGAACCAATGGATTCAAAATACCTTCAAGGTGATTCAGATTGAAATAGATAGTGCGTCACGCATTTAAGGTCCAGCAAGGTAACTGCGTAACCTATTATCGGTAGTAATGAGTTTCCTTTTGACAGTTCGACAACATTCATTGCGTTATTTACGTTCTTGAGCAGACACATTTTCGAACATATGGAGCAATGTATTAGCAATATGCTTCGAAATGATTCCAACTGATACTGATACTAATCTTCCTCGATGGTAGGCCATAACATCGGCCGCCGGCCGAAGTTACCACCCATCAGACAAAGCCTTGCCGCCAAGCGATTTGTCGTGTTCCGGCATGATGTCTGGTGAAGCCGTACGGAGGACGGGTCTGAGCAGTTGTGTTGCGATGTGTGCCGGGTACGATGCGCCAAATGTTATTATGTTGGGAGTTTGGTCGTAGAGGGTCTTCAGATCAATATCCTTTTGGGGCAGCATCGTTGGTCGTGTTGCTGGGTTTAACATTGCATCAACTTGCTCAACTGCCGCCTTCCTTCCTATTTGCTCAATCTGAGTGAATAGGTTCTTAATAAACTAGCGCGCTGTACCATCAACGATCGCATCACTGCTTACCATCAGGCGGGATTGCGGTCAAGCGCTAGTTTATAATTATATATATATAAAAAAAAGTGTGTTACACAATTAGGATGCTGGTCCCATATTTATTTTTATAACTGAGAATAATCATTATTTTGTTGAGCGAACACATTACCAATCATAATAAAACCATCGTCGGCGAAACGACGGACAAAACTGAATAAACATTGATGCGGCTAAAGATAGTACTTTTTTTAAAAAGATATGCCAATGCAAATATCTCAGGCACTTTTCAAATATTTGGCGGAAATTTTTAGTGTATAATTATGTTGAACTTTTTTACTGTCATACATGACACAAGTCCAGTACGGATTCATAGATGTCTCAGGTCCTTGACCTTTTTTTTATATTGGCATTTCGTAATAGGCCTTTACAGGGCGTGACTTCTTAACCGAACTATCTTGTGATTGCCTTATATAAATTTAAAGCCTTCGGAAAGGGGCCCTTAAAAACGACAACACGCTAAGGGCAGCCCCTGTGGGGAACGAACCTCGGCTTAGGGCGGTGTTTGATGGTTTTTATCACGATGTTTTCTTTCACTATTTTGCTGTACATCACACTCGTCTCCACAGAGTAGGCAACTCGTTCATGGGTCAATGTATACACTTTTACAACAAGCTTCCCATGGACAGTCGAAACTTACCCATTAAATGATATAAAAACTATATAAAGGCCAAACTTTACAAAAAGGGGTATTATAAAATCGCAGATTATTTAGAAGACAAAAAAGCTTGGGACTGAGCTGCTCGCTCTGCTAAGCATAGTAATTAAGCAATATGCGTAATTATAACGTAAATTATTGTAAATATTTTCATTTTTAATGTCTGGACTTGAAAAAAGACGATGATCCTTGAGTTTGTTTCGGCTATTTCTTCTCAGAGGTAGTCAGTTAGGAAATGCCGGCTTCATCTAGTTTAAAAAAAAAACATATAAAAAATAAAAATAAAAAAATAAAATAATTTTTATTTCGAAAACATGTACAAACTTTTATAGTAACTCACGTAGGGACCTCCTTTTAAGTAAAAACTATACCTGTGCTAGGAGGCCCCGCTCCTCAATATTTACTTTAAAATAATAAAAGTTGTGCATAAAATAACATAAAACAAAACTTAAAATAAAAAAAAAATAAAAAAGAAAGGAAAGTAAATTGGGTCTGGATAACAACTCCTAATTAAAAGAAAACAGAGAATAATAATAATTAGAAATGCTTAGTATGTAATGCTGTAATAGTGTGAGTTTGTGAGGGTGTGGAAAGGTAAGGAGTGATGAGTAAGTGTATAGATCAGTGTGTTGAGTGGGGCTGAGTGTCCGTGTGTGTCTGTGAAGTGTAACGAGGCGTGTGTCTGTTGTGTGGGTTTGTGTGCGTATGAATTCGCTCAAATAAACTATGTATGTAACAGTAATTCAATGTCATCATAGGTCTTTGGTTTTAGCCATTCAATAATTGCCTTTTTGCAGTCTTTAGTAGACATAGGATATATGTTGATTGAATCATTAATTTTATTATATATGGCAACGGATCTGGAATGTAATTGTCTTCTGGCATATGCAGTCTTAACAAAATCCATTCGTGCAGCGGTATATTTTCGCCTTTTTTTCTGAAAGTCAGGATTATAGGGTAGTACTTTGTGTAATTTTAAGACAATATTTATTATGTATAATTTTCTGACTGTGAGAATACCGCTTAGGTGGTATAACTCATTTGTTGGGTATCTATACGGTTTGGTATGCATGACCTTGATAAGAGATCTCTGTACTCGCTCAAGCTCAAGGAACTTCGTTTTTGTCGCACCTCCCCACACAGATATGCAGTAGGTAAGTATTGATTGAGCCAGAGAGACATAGATTTCAGTTAACATTTTTTTAGTTGTTACATGTCTAAGGTTTTTAAAAATCCATATAAGTTTTCTCGTGCGAGTCATGACCATATCTACATGAGTATGCCAAGATAATCGCTGATCCACAATTATACCTAGATATTTAATATGTTTTACTTTTTCAATATCTTTACAGCTACAGTTGGTGCTAGATATGTCAAGACATCCGTGGATTTTGAGAGTTAAGTTAGGTCCGTACATATGACGTGTAAAAGTCTTCAGTGATCCTATTTGCTTAATAAACGATTTCATTTAATTTGATTTCAGAGAGTCTCTGAATGCAGACCACATACCGGCAAGCGCAGCGTCGGACACGCACCGACTTATATTTCAGGCAAATTCGAGAAAGAATAGAGGCAAACAAAAGCGTTGCTAGGCAACGAGTAGTTTACGCCTAAAGACAGATGTTAACAACCTTTTCTGTATAGATGACTCTCATAAAAGTAATAATCCTACTTCCTACTAATGCAAACTACTAAACTAGGCTACTGCCATACTAGGCGCACAGAATTTTTGAAGACATTTATCGTGATTTTGTCAAGCAATGTGACGTGTAATGAGTAGTTATTAAGTATGTAGTGTGGTGCACGTTTGTTATGATTTGAATTTAAGAAACACATGGAACCGAAACTTTAGTATAAATTTTTTGAGTATTTGATTTTGAGTTGAAAACCTTCCGATATCATTTGATATCATGTAAAGATGCCATGCCCTTGGTATGTATATACCCTTTATGTTACACGTTGTATATTACTAGCTGTTGCCCGCGACTACGTCCGCGTGTTGATATAAAATAAGCGCCTGTTAAAATAATGGGAGCAATATGAACGTCCGCGTTTGCCCCGTTTTCGCAACATTTTTTGTCACTGCTCTGCTCCTATTGGTCATAGCGGGAGGTTATATAGCCTATGTCCTTTCTCAGCCTCTACACTATCTTTGTACCAAATTTGACTACAATCGGTTCAGTAGTTTTGGCGTGAAAGCCGGATAGACAGACAGACAGACAGAGATACTTTCGCATTTATAATATTAGTATGGATAGAGTATAGATAAGTCGCGGTCATAACCATTGCAATTTTACTTACAGGCACTCGTGAATAGCTGGTCAACCACACCCACGTGTCTCCGCCAGGCGCAGGACCCTTAGCACCAGTCTTCCTCATCTCCGCTGCATCCTTCTCTTCAAGTTCTGCCCGCATTTTAGGGTTAAAGAATTCCACGTGAGGAGTCACCGTGTTGTCTTCTTGATTTACTGATTGTTTCTGAAGATCAACAATATTCGTTACTTTTTTATAGTTGCCAACTTTTTTTGCCTTTAAAAATATGAATAGTATAACTATGGTGAAATTATAAAAAATATTCTTTCTGTTTCAAAATATATTTTATTTTTAAAATATTATTATTTTAAATTTGAGAAACTTTCTTTTTATGTCTCATAAACATTCTAAATTAAGGTTACAAATATTGTTAAATCAACTTTTATTACATATTGGGCTCATTTCTACAGTTTGGATTGAAATTAAAATATAATAAAGAAAGAAAGAAATATTTTTATTCCGCACAAACAAAATGCACATTACAAATAAATACCATAAAATAAATAAAAAAAAAAATGTCACCAAAAGTCTCGTACTCGAACATGCAAACTACCAAACAATAAACATTTTCCCTAACTTTGATAATTGGCTAAAGACATTGGTCATAACCATAATAAAGAAAAAAAAAACAATAAACATTTTTTTTTATATAAGCCTACACGTATAGCAGGATTATATACTATATAATGGGCTTGACAACCCTATTCTTATTTCAAATCTGTGAGTTGAAAATAGATGGTTAATGTCGGTCCTCTTCGGTTCTCCACGAAAATATTCCGATCGTATGAAGACGGAATTTACTATGACGTTAAATTGAATTAGGAAGTGAAACTCGTAGGTGCTTTGACGTGGAATTTTGCGTACTACAGCGGCAATTGAGACTATATTTAGGCATGGAATCTTATCGATCATTTAGATTGTTAAATAGTCGTTTGAAATGAAAATAATTCGGTTACTTTTTCTATGAATGGTATTAGTTACTTTAAATCAGCGGAAATATCTCATCAATTTTTTTTATGAAGAACTTTTGATAGACTAACTTCATCTTTCATTGAACATTTACTTCTACTATCATATAATATTTAAAGTTAACCACTTACCAGCATTGCTTCTCTTTTTAACCTATGAGAAGTACTTCCACTGATCTCCATCAGATACGCATCTATTTTCTCCTCTATTCTTTCTTCTAGAACAATCTCCATTAACTTCTTAGCTTCTAAATCAAAGTTCACATCACCACTATCTACATAATTGTATGTTTGTACTAGCAAAGACACTGTTGCAAAGGCGCAAGCAATCACTGAGAGTTTTTTACAGCAGAACGGTTCGGAGTCCGTTGACACTTTTCTCTTTGAACAATTTTTCATTTTGTTTCATTACACATATTTTTTTAACACAAAACGAAACGCCAGAAACACTTCTCCAACTTTCAGAACATATTTTAGACCATTTTCGTCCAACAAAGTCCTTAATTTTCGGGAGTTAGACACGTATTCCCTGCGCGAGTTATCTGGACGTAATCCTGACCAATGTGGATCTTCCGGCACGATATGAATAGTTGCACAACGACCGCCGATAACCAATTGAGTCCTGGGCTATTAAACCAATGAACTAACTCAATCAGACATCGACAGGCGTAAGAACAGTGTTTTGTACGAATGTGACGGTTTAAAAAAACACACAGGCTTTTAAAATGGTCTTAAGGTTTGACTATTAAAACAAGCTAATCGTCAAGCGTGCAGTGACGTCACTCGAGTTTTCAACGCATTGTGTCGTCTTCAAAGAGAAAAAAATACATGTCTAGTATTTTTTGGAAATCTGACTGACGGACTAATTAGTTTTTTTTAGTCAAATACCCTATTACAGAATTTTTATATTTTTCTCTTTATTTAGCGCATTTCTGTAGTTAAACCGGAAAATTATACAATAACTAGTGGTTCACCGTGTATGTTTCGATCCCGTGGGAATATCGGGATTAAAAGTATCCTATGTTGTTATTAGGTTATAAACCAACTGGGTGCCAAATTTAATACAAATCTGTTTAGTAGTTTAGCCGTTAAAGCGACACAACCAAACAAACTCACTTTTACATTTATAAGTAAGAATAATTAGTACTAGGAAGTAGGTCTCTCGGTGGTAGGCCACATCGGCTGCCGGCAGAAGTTACCACCCATCAGACAAAATCTTGCCGCCAAGGGATTCGTCGTGTTCCGGCATGATATCTCCTGAAGCCGTACGGAGGACGGGTCTGAGCAGTTGTGTTGCGCCAGATGTTGTTGTGTCGGGAGTTTGGGCGTGGACCATCCACGACCATACTCTAGATCAATCTCCCTCTGGCGCAACATCGTTGGTCGTGTAGTTGGGTTCAACATTGTATCACCTATTTTTTTTTTCCGGGTTGGAAATCCTCATAGGATGTCCGCCGCTCTGGGGTGGGCGACGGGGTCTGTCAGACTTTTACTGACTAAAACCACCCCGGTGTCTCTTCTATCACGAGCGAACGCGTGAGGCCGCGGGAGTCTAAATTCTTCCACGGCCCCACACCCTCGTGCTGGCCCGGTCTAACCGGGCCTCGTCTCCTGCACGGGGTAGTGGGGTGTAAACTACCCCGCGCATCACCTCAGAGGCGCGCGTCGACACTCGCGCGCGCCTTCGCCTCGGGGTCCATCAATAGGGGGCGGGGACTTCCCCATGTCCCTCGCCCCTGGACCCATAACATTGTATCACTTCGTTCAACTGCCGTTTTCTTTTCTATTCACTCAGTGTTGTTTGAGTGAATACGCTTAATAAACTGGTGCGCTGTACCATCAACGATTGCATCTCTGCTTACCATCAGGCGGGATTACGGTCAAACTACTAGTTCATAATTATTAAAAAAAAGCCTTGACAAAAAATTGCCTTCCTTACCATATTCAACTCCCAACTTTTACAAATAAGGTCTGGAAAAATTTGTATATTTGTTTTTCTTGTATAGTTATGGCTTCGCTGATGTTTTTAAAACTTCTTTTGGGTCATTACCGGCTTTTGTTTTGTCGATTTTCTAAAGCTTGAAAATCTGGATCAAATCTGGATCGAAGCTAGACGTGCAGAATTTTTCCTTTGTGTTAGTTAATGTTTCCTTAGTCAGTCTGGGTTATCTATAGACAGTAATTTTTAATGTAGACCTTAATTTGCCGTCGACCGTTCGACCGTGCGGAGGACGGGTCTGAGCAGTTGTGTTGCGATGAGTGCCGAGTAAGATGCGCCAAGTGTTGTTGTGTCGGGGGTTTGATCGTGGAGGGTCTCCACATCAATCTACCTCTGGCGCAGCATCGTTGGTCGTGTTGTTGGGTTTAACATTGCACCACCTCGCTCAACTGCCGTCTTCTTTCCTATTCACTAAGTTTTTTAAGTGATTGGTTTAATAAACTAGCGTGCTTTACCATCAACGATTGCATCACTGCTTACCATCAGGCGGGATTGCAGTCAAGCGCTAGTTTATAATTATTAAAAAAAAAATTAAGTTCATAAATAATGTAAAAAATATTTAAAAAGTGTAACACAGGAAGAAATATAAAAAGTCTCAAAAAATAGTGGTCGTGGGACTGACCGACATAGCGAAAACTGAAATCATTAAGAGGGAACTCTGGTAATGCTTTCTCTATACAAACGTTTTCCGCTGTTTTCTTCGTGGATAATGCTTTCAGAGCAATTATTTATGTTCTATAATTTTACACCGTGATTATACGTGCCCCTATCATTAGATTTTTTCCGAAACTTAATTAATAAAAGAAATATGATACTTCAAAATCGCGAAAAATAACCCATTTTTACCGTGATGTTCAGGTAACTATTAAACAAACGTGATAAGTTTTTGACAGAAAAGAAAATAATAGAAGCATAGGTATATTTTTCCTCTAAATTTTGACATAAAAATAATTGAGATCTGTCGTGTTTTGAAAAAGAAAACAGCGGAACACGAAACGTCTTTTGGTCAACGATTTTGTTGGTAAAATCAGCCTGAGCTGCAACTGTCCTTTTCGCACTTTACGGGGAGAGGTTGGACTCAGCGCGATGGCAATAGTTTCTTCAAATACCTATTTTCCAAATTCCTCGGCACTAGAGTCCCCTCTTAAAAACACAGAATACACAAAAAGTAAAAAACAAAATACGATCACGGTGTCGGGTCGGTGACGCTCACGCAAATTCAATATTGGTCATACATTGAGGAATCACTATAGGTATCTATTAAAAAAACCACATCAAAATCTGTTGCGTAGTTTTAAAGCATGAGTAAAGTATGAGTGTGCGGGTTCGATTCCAGGTCAGGCAAGTACGGACAACAGCAGGTCAAGGTACCCCAAACTGTCAGATTTTGCCAATCAACCTTGAGCCTTAATACTATAGAGATAAGGTTGAAATTCTAATAAGGCAATCTGACAGTATATAGTAGCTCGATGCGCTGTCGTCTGTACCAATGTAACTTTTCTAAGTTATACAGTATGTTAAGAAAACCCTGTCCGACCCGTGAAGGTGTTGTTAGGTATCGATAGCTGATTCTACTATTCTATTAGTATACTAGCTGACCCGGCGAACTTTGTTCCGCCTTAAAGGCAATGAATGATCACATTTTTACTTTTTCAATTAGGAACATTGTAAATAAAAAAAAAAAAATATTATTTCTAATTGAAATCAGTTCCTAATTGAATAAGTAAAAAATCCATGATTTTTTTATTTGTCATTTATTTATTTTAGCACCTTGTGAAAGAAATTATGAATTTCTACCTTTGCTTCGTAAATTATCTAGCTGTTGATCTCTGAGATGTCGTGGTGGCCTAGTGGTTAAAACACCAGCCTCTCTTGTATGAGTGCGCGGGTTCGATTCCAGGTGTCAGGCAAGTATCGATATAACTTTTCTAAAGTGATATGTACTCTCTAGGTATATCTAGGACACCAATGACTGAAGGTGAAGGCAAACATCTTGAGGAAACCTGGACTTTATAAGTCTGAAATCGCCACCCCGCATTGAGCAAGCGTGGTGATTACGCTTAATCCTTCTCTGCATGAGAGGAGACCTGTCTCCAGCTGTGGGACGATAAAAAGATTGATGATGATGATGATGATCTCTGAGGTTTGTTTGCCGATTTCGCATTGTCAACGGAACAGTTTCACGGACTGCCGCCTCCCTTTGCTCTTGTGAGTGAGAAGCACGAAGTCGAGTCATACTAAAACGGCGCTCTGCACGTGCAATTTCTTGCTCTTCTTCAGTGCTTTCATTCAGAATGTTTCGATTTACTCTTGCATTACCGCTTTGTCGAGAAAGATTTGATGGTCTTGGTCACGGCATGATATTTTTATTGATGATAAATGGCACAGCAATACAATATTAGAAATTTTGAAGTTGAAGTTGGCTTTGTGGTTTTTTATTAGAAACTTTAAACCAGCAGAGAGCATTTATATTCTTTGCTTTAAACGATTGCTTCAACCGGTTAGACTTTTTTTTAAATATGCTCAGCTGTCATTTGCTTTTTGTTATACCATTTTTAACCGACTTCAAAAAAGGAGGAGGTTCTCAATTCGTCTGTATGTATAATATTTTTTTTTTTTTTTTTATGTATGTTCACCGATATTTTCGTCAATTATAGACGGATTTCAAAAAAAATTTTTTTATGGATAGAGTTTACTTCTGAGGTGGTCCCATTTTCACCAGTCCAGGATCTGATGATGGGATCCAGGAGAAATCGAGGGCAATCACCGAAAATTGTATGCTCGTATGGTGTTTTTGTTACGTAATCACATCTTACTCAGGTATATGCTTCAGGGTGTCAACATCTGATGGTGCTGTGCTGATGATGAAGCTACAGTACTCCTCAACGGTTAGGAGTTTGAAGGCAGTACTGCAATTGGTCGATGGAAACTATTTAGTAGTATGTAGGGCTAACATGTTGCTTGTGAGGTATGCTTGAATCAACATCTGATGCTGCTGTGCTGATGATGAAGCTACAGTACTCCTCAACGGTTAGGAGTTGGGAGCAGTACTGCAATTGGTTGATCGAATGTATGTAGGGCTAACGGGATACTTGTAAAGGCGCATCCAGATTCACGCCGAGAACACGCGAGCACCTTGAATGAGATTCATTGCTCGCCCGTCTTGTTCTCGTGGTCGCCTATTCTCGGATCGGTGGCGGTATTTTGGCCCGAGTCAGAGTGTTTCGGGTGAGAAAAGAGAAGCGTATCACATTCTCGTTCGGTCTCAACTCAGATCAACGCATGTACTCGTACTGAATACGCGTAGATCGTGTTCATGTGCATGTACCTACTCTGTGGTATTTTATTTTTATTTATTTTAATATTTATAAAATTATAATATGCTAACGCACACAATAATGAATAATGAAGCCTCTGCGCTATTGATCACGGCCAAACACGAAGTGAGACCATCGCTGCGTTTGGACGCTTTCTCGCTTCTCGCGTAAAGTCTCTCGTTACGTCTCGCTGTGAGTCTAGAGGGGTTTTTATATTCCATCCAGACTCACGGCGAGAAATCTCGCCGAGAAGTCTCGCCGGGCCTTCTCGCGAGAACAAGAAATTTATTAACACTCTCATTTTTCTCATTCGTGATCTGTTTCCTATGCAATATGGACGACATTGACGAAATTGAAACTGCAGCAGGCACTTGGATGAACTATATAATTGCTGAATCGTGAATATAGTAGTCTTCTCTCTTCTCGCCCGAGAAATCCTTTGTCACGGCCAAAAATACTGACACCGATCGGAGAACAGACGAACGCGAGAACGAGACGGCGAGAAACTCCTCACATTCACGTTCTCGTTTGTTCTCGGTCTGTCTCGCTGTGAATCTGGATGGGCTATAAGGGTAGGTACTACTCCTGAGATGGTTACGATGTAATCACGAAATTTCAGAGATATCGAGAGAAATTCTAACAACTAACACAAATATCAATGAAATCGAGACAATTCCTCAAAAATAATGAGTATGCTTAAAAGGGTATATCTACTCCTGGGGTGGTCAGGAATCCATATATTTTTACAATAGTTGTCTTAATCTTTCCATTTCTCGTAATGCCTTTTCATCATGTGGTCTGGTAAGTAATTTGCTTGGTTCTAGATCACAAAGTGCAATACCGTTTAAAGTCTTCACTCGACTTAAAGCAACATACACTTGACCTTTAGCAAAATTTTTCTTGCCTAAGTCAATTACCGCTTTATTTAATGTGGTACCCTGAAGCTTATGAACCGTTACAGCCCAGCTCAATATTAACGGCAGCATTCTTCTTTCCACATCCCCATAGCCTTTTGTTGCTTGAAATGTTGCTGATACTGGTGCAATTTCAACTAAGCCGTCACTATCTTTCACTCTAGTACCAATAGTATCATCGTCGAATTTAATAGAAACTGCATCAGGTAACTCGCCGGATTCTAACTGATCGCGACGCAGAGCAGGCCACCTAAACTTACAAACAATTCCCATTGCACCGCTGACAAGACCCTCGGTAACTGAGATGTTACGCCTTAGCATTACTCTGGAACCTATGCCCAGTTTTAGTATGTGCAACAATCCACCGCAATTATTAACATCAGCAGGAATAACGTTACATGGAGGCCGTTTTCCATAGGTTGCGGCCTCTCGCGACTCGTCGATAGCATGCAAGGTATAGACACGACTCGACTGAAATAGTTGAGCTGTCATCTTAGAGTTGTAGTCATCCACCAATTTGATCGTTGGGAAAATTCTAACTGCAGCCCCATCTGCGAAATCACCAACCTGTTCAACTCGCCGTCTTTCACATAGAAGTTCCAATTGTGAGAATGTAAGTTCTCCAAACCGCAAATTATTTAACAAATCAACAAATTCCTCATCGCTACTTTGACGCATATTGATGGTGAGTTCACAGAAGGAAAACTGCTGCCATAAATGTATTTCTGCGTTTGCCCATGATGGTTGATCGAAACACCAATGCCCTTTAACTGGTGGTAATTGCATAATGTCGCCAAATAATAATACACTTACACCTCCAAACAGTAAATTATTGTTTTTGAATTCTTGCAGACGTAAGTGTATTATACGCAAATTTTCGTAAGATACCATCGATATCTCGTCAATTATTAACCATTTAATATAACGCCACTTACGCCGTTCCCGTTCCAAGGGCTGTCCACTCATTTTTCTATAAGTCATCGTAGTGCCTTTTTCGATGGGAAGTGAAAAAACAGAGTGAAGGGTTCTTCCAGAAATTTGCCGAGCCGCAACACCTGTCAATGACGCCACTTCTACAAAATTTGGTCTTAACAAACTATCCACCGTTGGAGCATAGCAGCGGTTAATATGCTCAACAATTAATTTCAATAGAAAAGATTTACCGCTACCAGCTCCACCAGTAATAAACATCAACAAAGGCTCTTGATTGTCATCTCTCCGTATGTCTCTCTCAATAGAATCTGACACCCGTTTCAATAAATCTTTTTGTTGGACATTCAGACTTCTAATTCCACTTGTGAAAACGTCATCAGGCATAGCAGTGGGATCATTTTCTATAAAATCATCGTTATGGACATCAATTTGGTCCTCGGCATATATATTCATATTATGAGATGTTTCTCCAGGGCCATTTTCGTTTACAACATTGAGGGCTACTGCTTGTACAAGAGCTTGTTGTATAATTTGTTCAGCATGGGCGAACTGCTCTACAGATAAATTATGTAGCAGGGGCCTTAGCTCCGATTGTCGGCGTAAGAAACATGCTTCAGCTGTTTCGCCCTCTTGAATAAGCTCACTCTCAATGCGAAAGGGGATATGACACACAATTAAATTGTAAAAGAACGCTTCTCGATCACTATTTATAGTGTAATATCGTGTACGTAAAACTGCTGCTTGGTTTCTGATACGCATCCTCGAATTATCTTGTAATCGTATGTACCTCGAATTCTCGTTTTCCTGGTCTCTTAGCTCAATGTCACCGTCATCATCTGTCCAAAATGCACTTGAAACTGTTTCGTAACGAACTGCAAATTCAGCTAAGCTAATCTCCTCTAATTCATTCGGTCTTTGTTGGTACCGATCAAATATGTTGTTGAAAACTGATGTTTCGTCATCACAAAATCGCAAAAGTCTATAACGTTGTTCTGGACGACAGCTATTAACGAAAACTGTTTTCCTTGAACACATTTTCATAGGCAAATGACAGAGACGGTATGCCGCTTCTGGAGCACTAACTAAGCGTTGTCCAAGTATAGCCATTGACACAGAAAACAACTGTTTCCATACATCATTACTGTGACGTTTTGCTTTTTGAACCGCTTCTCTCACAACATCGCCACAATCATTGGGTTCACACTTGCTCGCATACTTGGCAATATAATAAGCAACAGCTGTTACATTCCCACAAGGCTGTATGTCCATGTTTGCTCCCCAAATTTTAAGCAGAACCGAGTTATAGTTATTAACCATAACTTCTTCTGTATTTCGTTGTAGTACACAAAAACGGCCATTATTGCGAAGAGCGTCATCGGGTTCTAAGCAGACCGTTGCGTTACTTATAGGCCTTGGAAATCCAAAACGACACGAACCAGTATTACGATCTTTATAGCAGGTTGTGGAATGTTTGTGAATTTGTAACCTTTTTACCAGCTCAGCATTATCACCATTAAGTGAGCATGACACCACCTGATCGATTACTCGAAGCCCTTCAGGACTATCAAAATTAGGTACAGCGTTGCACCACAAAAGCATATGTAAATGGGGACTTCCCCTATTTTGGAACTCAATGCGGTACCAAAAATCTGTGATAGCTCCTCCTAAACATTCACTATTCATTTTAAGAAATCTTATCAAAGCGTTTACCCTAAGCGTAAACTGTCTAGCCACTACAACTGGATATTTTTGTACCAACCCGAGTCTTACATCAAATGACAAGTTTTCAACATTGTCAGACATTGCGTCAGGACGTCCATCAGCTATGAGTAACGCTTTGATCATGTCGGGCCAGTTGAGATCGTTACATGAAAATGTAACGAACCAAGTTGGAGGACCGAGGCTCCGCACCATGGCTATCAATTCCGCGCAACATTTTTTCCAGTATGCAGCCGATCCTCTTATGTTTCTCATTGTCAAATGCATATTATCAACAAGACCTTGAGGTGTATGCTCACCTTGCTTCATTCGACACGAGACCGAAACGCTTGCTTTGGCTCTAAAATATTCCACAACAGACAATGCAAAAAACAAATAATCGTTTCTTTGAAATCGATTATCATTTCCCATAATTCGCGCTTGGAAATAATCGAGTGCAGTTATGGATATATCTCGATCTTCACCAAAACCGTTTCTACCATCAGGGTAAAGAAAATACCAACAAAGTTCTTCCATTCTTTTCTCCCGTTCAATATTGAGAGGTGGTGCTGTTTTCCTTTGGATATCAGCAACTCTGACTTGATGGTCTAATCCATTTTCGTTATTAGCGTTAATAACAGTATCCAAATTAGGTACGTCGTCATCAATGGAGTACAGTAAACTAGTAGAAAAAATTACTCGTCTTTCTAAATTATTTGTATTTGATCCTGGAAGCGGGCACGTGGAATTAGGCGACATACTACGAATATGATTTGTAGGTGACCGAAGTACTGAGGAAGTATTTGGGTATTGGGAAATAATGGGATTATCATTAGCTGTATATGTAGAGGATATATCGGCCGGACCTTGACGAGAACACGTGAAGGTAGGTGATTCTTGCATGCCTGCGTGTTCTACTATGGTAGAGATGTGTGAATTATTACTTAACAGTTCATGCAATAATTCGGGGCGTGCTACTTGAGAAGCAACCTCTTGCAATATTTCTCTCTTCTGTGAGAATAGAAATAGGCGTAATGCAATATATATTAAGAATATTTTGATTACCTTTATTTATCTTGAAATTACGACGTAGCATTACGAATAAATCATGTATGTTTACAAAGCGCATGCAGCATCCTGTACCACCAGATGACGCTTTACAACCTTTTGGCCCCCTAGCATGAGAATCGAATAGCCAATATATATTATTGCCAGATATATTTTGACGTGCAATAGCAACGGAAAAAGAATTACACGTGAAAATTCCATAATGGTAATCCCTAAAGAAAATTAATAGAGCATTTTGCAAATTCGGGAACCCTTCCTCAGACTGATCTCTATCAATATGTCCATCAATAGAACTATTACTCTGCACATTTATATTTACCCAGCTCCTGTTGAACAATAAGCGTGGCATAAGTTCCCTCGTAGCTAAATATTCAGTAGTTTGTTCTCTAGAATCGGGATTTTGCTAAAATGCATTGACGATAGTATGCATCTCCAACTATCATTACGTAGTCGACATCACTCACTGTCCATGTAATCGGGTCTGATACTTCAAATGCGACACAAGCTACAGCTGCGACGGCAGTGCACTGCTTACCACGAGAGTCCATACCAAATCGGTCATTGCCCTGGTGAATCGAACCACGTAAAACAGAAATGTTGTCATTTATGTTTACAAACCTGTTGCATTGATTTTGTGGAATTTGTTGTTCCATTTGCTGGCCTTCATCAGACTGTACTTGGACATTACCACGACCTACTTGAATTTCAGCAACCTGTACTATATCTGACATATTATAGTTTAACATATTCGCAAAGTTTGGTATAACGTCGCGGTACAGGTTATTATGCAATAATAGCCATTGTAAAGCCGTCTTCACTCTTTCCATGTCTATATTAAATTCTCTATGTTGCTGCAAGTTCTCTCGTGTTTCTACCACGACTACCAACCCTGCGCTACATAGTGGAAGTGGTAATTGCTCAGCAATTTCCACTATGTCTTGTGCAAATAAAACCACTTGACTTTTGCACCAATTTTGGCTGAACCTATTTTGTATTTTAATAATTTTTAGAAATGGAATTATTCTTGTAAGTAGGCGTTGCTCTACATCTGACAAACTATCAATTTCAGGTGGTATTGGCGCCACATCCATTTTATTCCAATACGCTTGGGAAGGTACTTTACGTTTCCTCAGGTTAGTAGAGCATCGCGAACATACTACAATGTTGCTCATTTCTACCAACTCACCAGGCAATAAATCTTGTCGACATGAGGTTTCTAGCCGGCATCTCTGCTTCGGATATAATAGTTTTCTACATACACCACATGGAACATCAGCAAATTCATTAATGGTAGATAGGAAACTATCTTCTCCGATATATCGAATTCTGCGGGTACTTTCCCGCATATTCTCTAAGCGTTCTCTTCTTTGCTCCTCATTTTCTACTCGCCTTACCTCAAGATTTCGTTGTCTCATTAAATTTAGTCTTTGAGTCCGTTGGTAAGGAAGTTCGTTCCTAGTACGTTCACGCATAGCATTGACTCGTTGTTCGCGTTGTTGCGGGGATTCATTACTCAGCCTTTCATTAATAACAGCGAAACGATGTTCGTGTTGTTCCAGAGTTTCATTACGCAGTCTTTCATGAATAACTGCGTGGCGATGTTCGCGCTGTACTGGAGTTTCATTACTCAGTCTTTCATGAATAACAGCGAGACGATGTTCGCGCTGTACTGGAGTTTCATTACTCAGTCTTTCATGAATAACAGCGAGACGATGTTCGCGCTGTACTGGAGTTTCATTACTCAGTCTTTCATGAATAACAGCGAGACGATGTTCACGCTGTATTGGAGTTTCATTACTTAATCGTTTTCTAATAAAATCTAAACGTTGTTGGTGTTGTTCTGTTGACTCTTGCGATAATTGAGAACGCATATAACTTCTCATCTGAGATAATCTCACTTGACGGGCCAGAGGCGATTCTTGGGAACGAGATATAACATTTCGCTTGCAATTTTTGGAAAGACGTTTCTTATTTTCTGCAATACTTTCCAGGTGACGATTTGCCCTCATTCGGGCTGCAGCCTTAGTGGGTCTACCCATGATAATAAAAAAAATTTTAATACCTAATAAGTATTATCAAACTCTTCAAAGTAAGTACGTATTAATAACAATTATAGCTTCCTAAAAAATATGAACGATTCGTCAAACGAACGTATTAATTAGTGACTATATATTAAATAAATTGAAACCCTAACCCTAAGTAAATGAACTAGCATCTATTTTTAGTTCAAAACGCATTAACACAACTAAAAATCGAGAAATAAATGGACTTTTTAAAAAAAAATCAAACCAACTTCAAAAAAAAAAACACAAACGACAAAAACAGACAATAGCAGTACTTACATAACTAAAAAGCGATAAATAACCTAATTTATTCACTTAATGCATATTATATATCTACAATTATTTAAATATTTACAACTTAATACCTAATACTTTAACAAAGTCTTCTTTAACTATTTAAATATTTACAGTTATCACTTATTTTTGAAGTCGGTGCCAGCCAAACAAATAAATGTAATTAAGAAAACTGACCGACATTAAAATTCAAAGCAAAACTAAGAATAGGAAATTGCATAAGCGCGCTGAAATAATTTATTAATGGAAGCGACCGTCAACGACGTCTGCCCTCACGCGTCTGCCCGCGTTCGGGTGGCACACTCAACCGGCTGACCCCGCGCCCCGCGCCCCAGGCGCACCTTCTCCTTGGTGTGTGTGGTTTTGCGTTTGCTTACCGGCCCGGGGCCGCGCGCCTCAGTCAAACAGCACCACAGATATACTAACGGACTACGTTACCTAGGCTGCAGGCTGGCACCGACTCCAAAAATAAGTGATAACTGTAAATATTTAAATAGTTAAAGAAGACTTTGTTAAAGTATTAGGTATTAAGTTGTAAATATTTAAATAATTGTAGATATATAATATGCATTAAGTGAATAAATTAGGTTATTTATCGCTTTTTAGTTATGTAAGTACTGCTATTGTCTGTTTTTGTCGTTTGTGTTTTTTTTTTTGAAGTCGGTTTGATTTTTTTTTAAAAAGTCCATTTATTGATATATGAATTTCTGACTTACATTTTGAATGAGTTGGATTGTTATTCCATGTCAGTTGCGTTTTGTTACACCATGTCTTATGTCACGTCACACGGGAACGACGGGGACGGGTTCTTAGCTACCTCCCACCAATATTCAGCTAAATCGGTTCAGCCGTTCTTGAGTTATATATAAATAGTGAATAAGCAACTGAATCGATTCCAATAATTTTTACACCATGTTATATTTTGTCCCAAACATATTTAGAAATTGTTGCAGTGTAGTCACCGAGCGCGTCACGCAGCTTACGTACGATACACCATAGTATTGCGCGCGCGCAACAGCTGACCCTAGAACTCAACGCACCGCGCTCGCTCGCCCGCGGATCTTTGACCATATTTTTGTTGGGACAACCAAGTAGAAATAGCAAGCTTATAACTTTGTGGTTTTTCATTATATCTTTTTGAAATTTTGTACATCCTACTTTGTAGAGGTGCAAGGTACCAACCAGGGTAGCATAAAAGTTTAGGAGAAGTCGGAACAATAAACCTCATTTTCATCGTTATCAAATAATCGTAATACATAAAAGAAGGTTTATTGTGCATATTTTTTGACGTGTAAGGTACCAGGGTAGCACAAAAGTGTAGGAGAAATCGAACCAATAAAAAAGCTCATTCATCATTATCAAATCACCATAATACATGAAAGAGGTTTTATTGTGCATAGTTTGTGGACGTGCAAATTACCAGGGTATCACAAAACTGTAGGAGAAGTCGAAACAATAAACCTCATTCATTCATCATTATCAAATAATCATAATACATGAAAGAAGGTTTATTGTGCATATTTTTTTGACGTGGAAGGTACCAGGGTAGCACAAAAGTGTAGGAGAAGTCGAAACAATAAACCTCATTCATTCATCATTATCAAATAATCATAATACATGAAAGAAGGTTTATTGTGCATATTTTTTGACGTTCAAGGTACCAGGGTAGCATAAAAGTGTGGGAGAAGTCGAAACAAAGAAGCTCATTTATTCCCACAGGAACGACGGGGAGCGGCATAGAAAGTATCCTATGTCCTTCTCCCAGTTCTTAGCTACCTCCTTACCAATTTTCAGACAAATTGGTTCGGCCGTTCTTGAGTTATAAATGATGTAACTAACACGACTTTCTTTTATATATATAGATTGTAATAATGATGTTTGCACCAACTACAGTCCCATTTGTGGTTCGGGAGAATCTGTCCATTCTTTGGTTCCCTGGAAGAAATCGCATTAGCGATGGGGCCGCCCACTGTATGTTTTTCAGTGTTGAATGTTTTTGTTCGATGTTTGATTGGTGTACAATAAAGAATATACAATATGTAAAGAAAACTCCGTCCGACCCAAAAGGATAATAGATGTTAGGTATACATATGACCAAATAAAATATGAAATTTTACGTAATCATCATAGTGATAATACTAATGAATTTTGAAATAATCTTTTTTTTTCGCGGATTAATATCAACTTCCCCCAAAATTTGGTCATTTTTTAAAAAGTGACAACACCATTTGTGATGGAGCAAATAGCTATGCGACTACGTGCCGCGTGCGCTGCCCCCCTACACCCGCACATGTATGTGTAACGTGTTGCCTACCGTATATGCATTAAGTTACCTCGTTTTTTCGAAATAATATTTATTTCTTTAGGGGGATTTTTTTTAAAGTTTAGCCCAGCTGTATAGGCATTATTAGAATCAGTAAACGATACCTAACAATACCTTCACGGATCGGACAGGGTTTTCTTTACATATTGTATAAATAAATAAAGAAATTTTTATTTTCTAAACATTATAAGCTAAACAGAAAATAATCGCTGAACATAGATGGAAATGTATCAGGAAGTTTCTGGCTTGAAAAGATTTCTTTGGTCCTCGTTTCGTGGCTTATATTACTAGTAGGTAAATCGGGACTTATGTGTTGTTTTTAACATCAAAAACTAGCGAGCCGCCCCGGCTTCGCACGGGTGCATGCTGCTACTAAATACACTACAGAAAAACTGTAAACATTGTCCCCCTTATTCATAAACGCTGGTTAAAGTTAACTAGTGATTAGCGATTTTTTAAACATGCGTTTTAGACGTTTGCGGGTCACTTAACTTTTAAAATCGATTATGAATCATCATCAATCTTTTTTGTCGTCCCACTGCTGGGCACAGGTCTCCTCTCATACAGAGAAGGATTGAGCGTAATCACCACGCTTGATCAATGCGGGTTGGCGATTTCAGATTTATAAAGTCCAGGTTTCCTCAAGATGTTTTCCTTCACCTTCAGTCAATGGTGTCCAAGATATACTTCGAAAATACATATAACTTTAGAAAAGTTACATTGGTACTTGCCTGACTTGGAATCGAACCCGCGCACTCATACTTGAGAGACTGGTGTTTTAACCACTAGGCTACCACGACTTCAAATGATGAATAAACCTCTTAAACACTGTGGTGTTTATTCATAAAGGATGATTTAAGTTAAGTGACGTTAAATTATTATTATGTATGGTTAAAAAATCGCTAATCACTAGTTAACTTTAAGCAGTTTTTATGAATAAAGGGGTGTATATAAAAACATACCGGCTCGCCGCTCCTGCCGCCTGGCCGGTTGGTACCGCCGCAAACGCTATGTCCCGCAATGTTCAAAATCTGTAATATCTTCGAAAATATTCATATAAATCATATGCTGTAAAGGACAATATAAATCCATATGACATCAACAATGTATTTAAGGTATTTAATTGTATGAGGATTAATGCTATATTGGTTAAAAGTGCTTCAAAAATTAGTCATTATTTGTCTTAAATAGTAAATGACAAAAAATGTTATTGTGGGATATCCATAAGAGATAGCCATCGCGGAGTTTTCTGTAGACACGTAATTTATATTGTACGTAAGAATGTACTAAGTATTTTCAACGTGTACAATACTTAGTACATTATTTTGATAAATCTTGTAGGGCCCGCGTTTGCAATGTAAGCGTAATAAAATTAATTATTTACGACATCAGATTAGAAACCTCAAAAATAACAGTATTTCTCCAATATTTAATGGCTTTATACACCCCACACGTATGTGTTTGATGAAAAAAAAAATGAGTTTCAGTTGTAAGTATGGGGAGCCCCCAATATTTATTATTTTTTTTTATTTTTGCATCAAAATCTTAATGCTGTTCACAGAATACATCTACCTACAAAGTTTCAACAGTATAGCTCTTATAGTTTCGGAAAAAATGGCTGTGGCATACGGAATTACGGATGGACAGACGGACAGACAGACATGACGAATCTATAAGGTTTCCGTTTTTTGCCATTTGCCTACGGAACCCTAATAAAAAACCACATCAAAATACATTACGTAGGTTTAAAGCATACACTGGGATATAGGGACAGAGGAAGCGATTTTGATTTACACTAGAAGAACTACCAAATGAAAGTCAAATAGTTACCTATGCTCAAATACAAGATGACTTGAATAGAAAAAACAGTTCCAATATCGCAAAACTTTGTTTTCTTTTACAAGAAGACTCATAACAATAATTCAAGAGCAAATAAATGTCAGAGGTATATTTCTTCAGCAAAACCTTCCAGACAAAATTTGTTCTGAATTACTTTTTACACGCAAATTTACTTCATAAAACCTTGAAATATGAAAATAGAACGGAATAGTGCGGAATAAAAAAAAATTCTTTCTTTCTTTATTATTTTCCTCTCGGTGGTAGGCTATAACATCGGCTGCCGGCAGAAGTTACCACCCACCAGACAAAGTCTTGTCGCCAAGCGATTAGTCGTGTTCCGGCATGATGTCTGGTGAAGCCGTACGGAGGACGGGCCTGAGCAGTTGTGTTGCGATGTGTGCCGGGTACGATGCGCCTAATGTTGTTGTGGTAGGAGTTTGGTCGTGGAGGGTCTTCAGATCAATCTCCCTTTGGCGCAGCATCTTTGGTCGTGTTGTTGGGTTTAACATTGCATCACCTTGCCGTCTTCCTTCCTATTCGCTCAGTTTTTCTGAGTGAATAGGCTCTTAATAAACTAGCGCGCTTTACCATCAACGATCGCAACAGTGCTTACCATCAGGCGGGATTGCGGTCAAGCGCTAGTTTATAATTATTTAAAAAAAAATTGTGTATTAAAATTGACGTCTGGCAGTATGGACTTCCCGCCAACTCCTAGCTCAACTGCCGTCTTCCTTCCTATTCACTCAGTTTTTCTGAGTAAATGTGCTTAATAAACTAGCGCTCTATACCATCAACGATTCCATCTTTGCATACCATCAGGCGGAATTGCGGTCAAACACTAGTTTATGATTATTAAAATAAAAACCGGCCAAGTGCGTGTCGGATTCACGCACAAAGGGTTCCGTACCATTGATTTATGAAATTAAAGGATTTAAGTTCACAGAATACATCTACCTACCAAGTTTCAACAGTATAGCTCTTTTAGTTTCGGAAAAAAATGGCTGTGACATACGGACGGACAGACGGACAGACAGACATGACGAATCTATAAGGGTTCCGTTTTTTGCCATTTGGCTACGGAACCCTAAAAAAGAGTAGTGAGCCCAGTGTGGATTGGCCACATGTATTCGAATTTTTCTTTCTAGGACATTTATTGATATTTTCTCCTTAATAGTGTTGAGAGCAGTAGTGATGTGTGATGGTAGTCTTAGAATTATGGTGAACAAAAAAATTGAAGACATCTTTCAAACCACAATAAACTAGCGTGGTAGAGTACAGCATACTTACTTCCTCTCTAACAAAGGAGCTGTATGCCCGTAGTCCCACATACTAGGCCGATTATGTGTGATGCAGTCAGGTTGACTTACCTATTTAGAGGTATAAGGAACTGGGTGTAATGTTCATAGAAAAGGGAGGGTCCTCCGACCAGACGTTGGTTGATGTTGGGAAGTTGTATAAAGGGTGTATCTGACATCGACGCACAAAAGAGTACCATGGATCCAGTACATGATTCTGAACCCCCCAGTGGTGGAATTTTTCGTTGGCTTTTTTATAATTTAAAAATAATATATTTAGTTTTTTTCACTTTAGACCGTTCCTAATTGCTATACTTTTATAACCCAATAAGATTTTAAAGTTAAAATGAATTAATACGCTAATTACACAAAAAGCGCAATGAAAACAAAACTCGAAAAACTATCTTATCAGCTGATTTAATAGAGTTCACATGAGGGATCAACGTCATACTTACAAACCCGCACGGCGGCACGCTTGCAACGTTCAACGGCCGAGCCGACACTTTTTTTAAACACTGTGAATTCTGCAACCGTTCATTAACGACATAAATGACTATCATAATTTTATTAGTGGCATGCCGTCTAGCCTTTTCGAGAAGTTTGCGTTACGATGTCAGATACATCCTGTATATGCCAGTTGCGCAGTAAACTCTGCTTGCGAGTTGTAGGATTTGTGTGACATCAGTATCACGCGTTGTTCGAATGTGGCGTTTGTAGATACTGCTACAACTACATTAATATTGGAAGAAGAATTCCTATATCCTGAGTTCCGTAGAAATAATTCAGTTTCATGCAATGGCCGTAGATTTATTATTAAAGAAGGGCCCAATAATGGATAGAAAATCGAATATAATTGATATAGTCCGGGCCTTGATCTACATAATAGTTTTCGGAGAATTTCCACCTTTACGTTGTTGACACCACAACGATCCAAACAAAGTCTTTCGCCTCTTCTTTTATACCGCTTACATCGAGGGAGTAGCAGAATTTTCCAGCGGCGGTGTTTCCATCGGACTACAATTTAAGTGTCTTCAAGGCTAGAGTGAATATGTTCTTAATAAACTAGCGCGCTTTACTATCAACGATTGCATCACTGCTTACCATCAGCTAGTTTATAACTTATAAAAAAAAAAGTCTTCCAGGCTTCTTTGTTGCAGAAGTATTTCTTGACTAGCTGTGTCTGCGATTTCGTTCGAGTGCTTGTTGAATCACATTATTATTTTTAAACAAGCCTAAGTTACTCCTTACAACATCAAATCTCCGGCACTGAAAGTGCCGTCCACTTTCGGAACAAACAAACAGGGTCTGAATTTTTTAGGCCATTGACAAAAATCTTCTTTCTAACAGCCACGCTTTACCATCATATTCTGTAACTGAAAAGATAACGTTTAAAAAAAATAGTATCTATTCTATTCTACTATTCACAAATAAGGAAGATAATTGTTTACAAAATTTTCCTCGTACAACATCAATCAGAATAACATGGCACTAATCAAGCGTAGTACGACAGCTTAGCGTAATATTTACTTTGAACTAGCCCCTCCGTAGTCCCGCCCAACCCCCGGTTTTACGCGCATGCGTACAAATATGTGTCAGGGTCATGACCCGTGCTGCAAGGTCGCTACTGTTTAATTCACTGTCAGTCCGCAGACATTCTTGGAAAGACACGCTGGTGGAATCAGGTCCTCAGAATGGATTTTCAGACTTCTACAGTGATATCAGGTACGTTATTACTAAATAATTTGTTTTCTAATATGACGATGTTGTGGTGTTTGAATTTCAAAGTGTTGTTCTGTTTTTAAATTAGGTCTATGCTTAGCAATACATTGTTCAAAGAGGTTAGGGGTGTGAGGTTTTGTTGTTTATAGGATAAACTATCTCGGAATGTAGTGTTTCCTTTGCCTCGTGTTATATATGATAAGAGGTTATGAATATTTGGACGGATTTCCGTACAAAGTAATCTATAGTGAAGACTATTTATGTAACATGTATTTGTGTATACAAATACATGTTACATAAATAGTCTTCACTTTGTGGTGTGTACATTAAATGAAATAATGGTTATTGTATTGTGTTTATTAGAGTGTCGCTCTTAAATCTTATGAAGCGTTCTATTCATACGCACTTTTGTACCTACTTTTATTATCATCATTTCAGGATCGTAGGTAGATTACTTTGTTGTAGGTACATTATTAAGATTTAAAAACAATGTTTCGCCTTACAACTCTCTCTGGCTTGATTTATGCTTGAATAAAAAGAAAAATATAGTATTTATTTCAGGTGACTACAGACACACACACACACACGTAATCGTAAAAAGATACCGGACATAGCTTGCAACATGTCTGCTACAGCAAGTTCTGATAGGGGCAGTCATAGCATTTGGACTTCAAAAGCTGCTTTTTATATTTTTCTCCTTTCATTTAGTACGCATATTTAATTGCTACATTTCACTGACAGTCTCCGTGGCGTATCCGTAGCGATTATTGTTCTATGCTATACGGACAAAGTAGCAAAAGATAGTATATTTTTTTTGCGCGGTTGATTTTTCTTGGGTAACTTGGCATCGTGTGAAGTGATAAAAGTTCTCTTATCGGCTAAAGTCTCCGCGGAGTTCCACCTTTGTCTATGCCAGGGATACGAGATTCTTATAAGCGTTTACCGCTCCCCTGACACTCTAAATTAAGGCAAGTTAATCCTATTAGTCGGAATTTAATTATGTGCGAAGTTGATGTTGACTTTGGCGACCTACATTATAGCCTGTTTATACTTAACTTCATGTATGTTATTGCCGCGTTGCATGTCAATAAAAATAGCTAATGTAATGTCTCTGGATTCGAATTTTTCCCTTTGGGAAGTCATTTAATGATCTCTCTCGCTCTGGGTGGAGCTCAGTGTCAGACTTTTACTGATTAAAACTTATTCGTGTTGCTTCACTTGTTTGTACGCCAGGAGTAAATTCAAAGTATAATCATCATCATCATCATCTTATTTATCGTCCCACTGCTTACTGATTTAAAGTCTAGGTTTCCTCAAGATGTTTTCCTTCACCTTGTAATCATTGGTGTCCAAGAAATACTTAGAAAGTATGTATAAATTAGAAAGTTACATTGGTACTTGTCTGACCTGGAATCAAAGCCGCACACTCATATTTGAGAGGTGGTGGCTAACCACTATTCAAAGTATCTTGATACCAAATTTCATCAAAATACCAATGATTTTGCATACGAAATACACAAATAAAATAAAAATATTGCTGTCGTGGGACTGGCCCACAGAAGTGAAAACTGAAATCATTAAAAACACGGAATACACAAAAAGCAAACAAAACACGTCCACGGTATTAGGTCGGTCACACTCACGCCAGTTAAATGTTTTTCCCTCATCCAACAAAAGTGCTCAACACCGATGAAGAAATTTTGACTTTAAAAAACATTGCCTTCAATGTTTGGCACAATAAAAAAACAAAAGAGAGGCTAATATTAAGAACGATTGACCTCAGGTTTTTATAAATGGAATGTTGCCTAGCTTAAATCACAATTGGTTTATCTATGTCTGGTACTGTAGCAATAAATTTTCGGTCTCTCAGAATGCTTTTATTATCAATTTTAATAACCGCTTACTCTACTGTATTTACCGTGGGTGTCGTAAGAGGCGAAAAGGAAAGGAAGGAACTCTCACCAGGGAATCGGGCAGCAGCGCTTCTCCTGTGGAATATCAAATTACTGCAATCCCTAACCCGCCTGCCAAGCGTGAGGATTATGGCAAACACCCTCAAAGCAATGAAAGCCTTGGGGAGGCCTTTTTCTAGCAGTGGACGTCTGTAGGCTGTCGAAGTACTGTATTGTGTTGATACTATATCTGAGGTAGCAACAATAAATAACAAAAGAGACACACACATACACACACACACACACTATCACAACATCACCGTATTTTAATTTCATAACTACAATAATTGCTACTACAAAACTGTTTTGCAGTCGTTTAGTTTAAAAATCTTTTAACCACGAAATGTTTATATGGACTTTGAAGTAACAGGTCAACAACAGTTTGTGTTGTAGGACTCTTTTATGTTTGAGAATTCGGCTTATTCATAAAATTCTATACTAAAAATATATTTCTAAAATCCTCTCGGTGGTAGGCCATAATATCGGCTGCCGGCGGAAGTTACCACCCACCAGACAAATAATAATAATAATCCTTTATTTGCAAGAATGTAGTAGGTACACCTACATTCTTGCAAATAAAGTATTATAGCAAAATAGTAAGCTGTTCATAAAAATAAGTGTCCCATTTACATTCTACCAATAGATGTGGTGTGCAAATATTTAAATTTATATAATTAAAAAATGTTAAACTCGTCACATTATATTAGCTACTAAAACAAATTATAAAATGTCAGCTTGTATATAATAATTGAAATGTCCATAATTAGTAGATATTATAATGTCAAAACAAAATTAATGCTATTAAGTCAATGTCAAATTAGAATAAATAAAATATAATAAGAACCAAATTTATTGACATTACTTTCTTTCAACATAAGTCAAAAATTCATTTACCATGTAAAACTGTTTTTCTTTTATCCACGCTGTATCAATTTCTTTTTAAATATAAGCAAAGGTAGTTCTTTAAATGCGTTTGGTAATTTATTATATACCTAAGTCATGCTGCCAAGGGATTCGTCGTGTTCCGGCGTGATGTCTGGAGAAGCCGTTCGGAGGACGGGTCTGAGCAGCTGTGATGCGATGTGTGCCGGGTATGATGCGCCAAATGTTATTGTGTCGGGAGTTTGGTCGTGGAGGGTCTCCAGATTAATCTCCCTCAGGCGCAGTATCGTTGGTCGTGTTGTTAGGTTTATTGCATTACCTCGCTCAACTGCCGTCTTCCTTCCTACTCACTAAGATTTTTAAGTGAATACGTTTAATAAACTTGCACGCTTTACCATCAACGATTGCATCACTGCTTACCATCACGCGGGATTGCAGTCAAGAACTATAATTACTAAAAAAAAATCCTGCTCTTATGCCAATTTATCAGGGGCAATTGTCTGCTATTACAATAGTGTCAGAATGGTCAATCAGTGATTTCATAATGATCGATTTTGACAAGTTTCGTAATCTACTAACTAAATGACGCCAATGACTTTTTGTTGGTCAATCACTGACACTACTCCATATTAATAAGTGTTCAAAGTAATTAGTAGTTTTAAGAAATAGAATCATTTTTACTAACGGGTTTTATAATAATGGCAATACCACAATGTCATCCTATCGCCATTCTATTATGAGACGACTGACCGATAATTTATCGATTATGATGAATTCAGCCGGTTACGAACTTTTAGCACAATGACAATGGAATCGTATTTTTTTTTTTATTGGAATGACATAATTATTAAAAATAGCAGATTAGGACCCTAGTACATACAGTTCATGATAGTGTGTAGTTTGGTGCTGCAATTCAAAACTTAAAATTGGACTGTTTTCTTTCAGTGTTACATTAACAATGAACGGTCGGTCGCAGTCATCGTTTTTGAGGGGTAAGTAGATACTCGTATACAATATGTAAAGAAAACCCTGTTCGATCCGTGAAGGTATCGTTAGGTATCGTTAACTGATTCTGAAATTTAAAGAAAATTCTGCCTAAAAAATAAATATTATTTTGAGAAAGTGAGGTAACTTAATACATGTGCGGTAGGCAACACGGTAGGTATACATGCGGGGGTGAAGGGGGACAGGGCACGCGGCACGTGGTCGCATTAATCATAATAATACTGCGCAAAACGGTGTTGATACTTTTAAAAATTACCAAATTTTGGGGAAGTTGGAATTAATTCGTGCAAAAAAAAGATTATTTAAAAATTCATTAGTATTGTTACTATGATGATTATGTAAAACTTCATATTTAATTTGGTCATGTGTTTACGTAACCTTTATTATCCTTTTGGGTCGGACGGGGTTTTCTATACATATTATATAAGTATTGTTAAAACGTGTTTGTATTTTCCAGTATACATATACTCCATTTGCGATAGTAGAAAGAAATTAAAAAAAGGTTGTTGTAGGGTACACATTGTATAAAAAGCTCCTACTTTTCAGAATGTATCCTTGGAGTGTACTGACCGCCTTCAGATTTTGGGTGTTGAGATTTCCTCGACCTAAACTTTGGGCGGTTCATTGAGTCCAAGGCCAAGGTGGCTGCCAGAAAACTTGGCGTTATCGCAAAGGTCCGGCAGTACTTCACACCAGGGCAGCTTCTAATGTTGTCCAAAGCACAGATCCGTTCGTGTGTGGAGTACTGCAGCCACATTTGTGCTGGTGCTGCTAAGTGTCACCTGGCCACTTTGGATTCAGTGGAGAGGCGTGCTAAGAGGCTGATTGGTGACCCTGATTTAACTCGAGTTGGTCTCCAAAGCCTAGAGTACAGGCGTAGAGTAGCCAGCCTTTCGGTGTTCTATAGGATACATTTTGGGGAGTGTGCGTGGGAATTGCACGATTTAATTCCCCCATCTCCGTTCCACCATCGGACGACCCGTCGTACGGCGAGTTTCCACCCTTATGTTGTTAACACATCTATGATCCGGACGAAGCACTTCGCCTCCTCCTTTATACCGCGTACATCGAGGGACTGGAACAATCTGCCGGCGGCGGTGTTTCCGTCGGACTACAATTTGAGTGTCTTCAAGGCTAGAGTGAATAGGCTCTTAATAAACTAGTGCGCTTTACCATCAACGATTGCGTCACTGCTTACCATCAGGCGGGATTGCGGTCAAGCGCTGGTTTATAAATTAATAATAATAAAAAAAGAGTTTCTCTGCGCGATCGAATCAAATATGAGGAGATCCGCAGGAGAACCAAAGCCACAGACATAGCACTTCTAGTCGCTAAAATGAAGTGGCAGTGGACAGGAGCATATTGCTTGTAGAACCGTTGGACGATACGGCAGTAAGGTTCTGGAGTGGCTGCCGCATCGTAGGGAGGCGCCCAACAAGGTGGACCGATGACCTGGTGAAGGCCGATGGATGTGGGCAGCACATGACCGGTCGTTGTGAAAAAGTCTTGGGGGAGGGCTTTGTCCAGCAGTGGACCTCTATAGGCTGAAGAAGAACATATTTATTATTATTACTTTATTTCGCTTACATACACTTATTAATTACATTTTTAAATATTTCTACATAAAATATATATAAAAAAAACATTTAAAAATATAAAAAATAGTAGCCCACCGGCATCGGGAACAGGGTCCAAGCTACCGGCGGTCAGGGCTCCAGAGAGAGGAACTTCCTGACAATGCGAGCCGTGTCCAGAAGTACAGCTTTCTGAATCAAGCCTTTGATCCAGCTGCCTAACGAGAGCCTCTTGAGGTGTTGGTCGAGGCTCTTGGCTATTAAGCCATTGGCTGTCACGACTATCGGCACAATGATTGCTGAATCCACCTCCCACATGTCGACAACCTCGTGAGCCAAGTCAAGATACTTGATTTGTTTATCTTTCTCGGCTTTCACGAGGTTCTCATCATGCGGGATGGTTATGTCAACAATCATTGCACGCCGCTCTGATCGATCCACCATCACTATATCAGGCTTATTGGCAACAATAGTCCTGTCAGTGATGATGGATCGATCCCAGTACAATGTGATATGGCCATTTTCGAGAACTGGGTCGGGCACATACCTGTAGTACGGTACCTCCGATTCCACAAGGTTGTATTTGAGAGCAAGTTGCTGATGAATTATCCTGCCTACAAGGTTGTGTCTATGCAAGTACTCTCCGTTAGCTAGACGAGAACACCCGGAGATAATATGCCTTATTGATTCCCCCGGCCGGTGACATGCCCGACAGATGTCAACTGTGCCGTCTTTCACAATAAATCTCCGGTAATTGTTCGTCATCATAACTTCGTCCATAATTGCACATACAAAACCTTCGGTTTCCCCAAAGAGGTCACCGAATCGTAGCCAGGCCACGGACGCTTGTAAATCTACATCAGGCCCGTGTAGGGCTCTGAAAAAGCGTCCGTGAAGCTCCTTGTTCTTCCATACCTCCATGCGATCATTGGTGTCAAGCACTGCTGGTTTATGCCAGTTCTCTTTAGCCAAGGAGAGCGGAGTGAGGCCCTTGTCAACCGCGACCACATCTCGATGCATCCCCACGTCGGTTTCTAAAAAATATTCCCTGAGACTGCATATCTCGCGATTGTGGAGGGTCTTAGCGTTTAAAAAACCCCGACCACCACATTTTCGCGGGATATACAGCCTCATAACCGATGATCGTGGGTGATGCAATCGATTTGCAGTCAACAGCTTACGGACCCTCTGGTCTTATTATTATTATTATTATATGTATTTATTTTAGTATAAAATTTTTGACAAAGAAGATGTTTCAGAAATGTATGGAGCCTGGGCCTGCACATTGTACACTTAATGATAGGTATAGTTACGGTATAGTTAACTGTTTTTAATGTTTATTTCCTATATTTTGGCTTAGTTTTTATAATAAACATGGTAGTCAGCAATAAGCGAAATAAGATTTTGACAGTGACATTTGATTGACATGTCATGTATCTAAGGCTATCGTATCTGTATTATCTACCCCATGACTGCGAAAAAAACAAAACATTAATTCCGAACATACGGTCCAGTAAATAAACACAATCAACTCAAATCAACACTCGACACGAACACAACGGGATAATAAAACTGTCAAAGTCGCCAATCAAACGTCATAACCACTGTCATGGCTACCTTAATACAGGATTATCTGACTAAAAAACCTTTTAAATAATTAATTATATATACTTGTATTTTTATTCAAATTAATTTAGTAGTATTTTTATGAAAATATTTTCTTTTTTTCGTTTTTATCTATACTAGCGAAAAAATTAAAGATCTCATTTTGACATTACCGCCATGGACGTCATCCACGCCCAGTAGGCCTAGTATGAGTTTTCATTACGAAACTCGTTCGCCGATATCGAGCGCGTTTGACTCAGCGATTGGCCCGCTTCAAGGTCGTAAGAACTCTCAACCAATGAGAGCGCCAAACGCGCTCGATACGATCGAACGAGTTTCGTATTGAAAACTCATACTAGGCCTACTGAAGCGCCAGAGACGCACACTCTACGATTTTATCGGTTAAACACACCACCGTGTTGCCTGCGCAACCAGCTTTATACAACGTGTAACATAAATGGTATATACATACCAAAGGCATGGCATCTTTACATGATATCAAATGATATCGGAAGGTTTTCAACTCAAAATAAAATACTCAAAAAAATTATATCTACTAAATTTTCGGTTCCGTGTGTTTCTTAAATTCAAATCATAACTTTTGTGCACCACACTACATGGCAAACACACGGCACATGGCACGTCACATTACATGGCAAAATCCCGATAAATGTCTTCAAAAATTCTGTGCGCCTAGTATGGTAGTGGCCTATCAAAGGCGGTGTTTTTTCTCGTAACTTCCTAACTAACATATAGAGATAGGATTAAAAACCCTTCCAATATCGTTGGATATCTTATAAAGATGCCATGCCCTTGGTATGTATATACCCTTTATGTTACACGTCGTATACTACCGTAGTTGACATGCGTGTGTTGTGTTCGTTTTGAATATAATACTATACAGTTCGACCATGCTTACACAAAGTTATTTTTTCTTTGTACGAAACCAGAATATACACACATCAAAAGTGTCTAGGGATCAACATATATTTTTGCAATAACTTTTCTCCTGATTGATATTAATTAAAATTTTCTTTAAGGATTCATCAAATAAAGTGTTTTCGTTTGTCACAGTAACGATAAACCAAGTCACCTTTGCATTAATAAAGAAATTTGCCATTTTCCTAATAAAGGGATATTTGACATTTGAACCACTAACACAAAAGTTCGAAAAAAAGACTGAAATAACAGTTTTCTCTAAAATTTTATTGGGTAACTTAAACAATTAATAATCCGTGTTTCTACCGCGAACACTAACAACACAAGAACATCGGTTTGGCATACTCAAAATGAGTTCATCCAAATCACGCTGTGGAATGGGCGCCCATGTTCGTTGCAACAACAAAAAAAGGTCTTCTTGCGACTGGATACCCTCCATATTCGGCAGAGCTCTTCTCTGTAGCATATCCCATGCATGCTTAATCGGGTTCAAGTCTGGCGACTGAGCAGGCCAGGGCAGGACATTGATGTTAGCTGCGGCGAGAGTCTGTCTTACAACTCTTGCGGTGTGCGGTCGTGCATTATCATGCATTAACCGAAATAAGGGACCGATTTGCACTTGTAGAGGAACGATGACGTCTGATACAATCGTCTCAGCATAAATTTGAGCGTTGAGGTTGCCTCTGATCCAAATCAACTCAGTTCTTCCGCCGATCCAAATACCCGCCCATACCATGATGGTTCCACCACTATAAGGATGGACTTCCTGGCAGGATTTTAATCGCTGTTGGCGTCCAGGGGTTCTCCAGTGTCGTATACGTCTTGTATCCGGTCTCATACCAAAACGAGACTCATCAGAAAAGCACACGAAACGCCATTGTTCTTCTGCCCAATTTCTGTGTTCAAGAGCCCATTGATATCGAATCCTACGATTGTGCATTGCTATAGGTGGTACCCGTAGCGGTCTTCGGGAAAGAAGGTTCACTTCATGCAAGCGGTTTCTGACTGTTTGGTCGCTAATTAAGTTCCCTGAAGAGTGATGAAGCCTCACGGCTAACATCATGGCGGTTATTGTTGGAGCTCTTCGAGTTAAGATTTGAATGTATCGGTCTTGTCTCCGTGTGGTGCAGCGATACCGTCCTCCATGGCGCTCAGCCACGGTACCAGTGCTTCGGTAACGTGTCCAAAGTCGACTGATAACACTCTGACTTGTATTCAGAGCTAAAGCCACAGTACGTTGCCGGGAACCAGCTTCTATCATTCCCACGGCTCTGAGCATTTCTTCCCTGCTTAAATGACGTCGCCGCTCCATAATAACGTTGGTTTTAATCAGTAGTAGGGAAACAGTAGCACTAATAATGTCTTCAATGCGTTGTATGTTTTTATAGGGAAAATATTGACAGCTGATTTTCATCTTTTACTCGAATTTGATTCACAGTTCCTGATTCAAATTATGAAATGCACCAAAAAGGATCCATATAAATTTATAAAATCATAAATTTATTACAAAGCCACATCTCAATCTCAAGAAATCCGCATAAAAATGCTTGATCCCTAGACACTTTTGATGTGTGTAGTTTGTTCAGAATAAGCAACTAAATCGATTCCAATAATTTTTAAACCATGTTTTATTTTTCCCAAATACATTGGTGCAGTGTGGTTACCGAGCACACCACGCAGCTTACGGTAGATCATAGTACGCACAACAGCTGACGCCACAGGTTGTTGACCGCTCGCCCGACCGAGCAGAGCGTTGATCATATTTTGTTGGGACAACCAAGTAGGATAACAAGCTCATAACTTTGTGGTTTTTAATGATATCTTTTTGAAATTATGTACATAGATTCATTACTTACTTAAAAATACTGGACACGTGATTCGGGCTTCGTATAAACAAAAAATAATGTTGTTTGACTCACACACTTAAAAATTAGACCTGTATCTGTTTGTCACCGAGATGAGATTTTGATGCTGATTCTGTTGTTCACAAACTAAACTAATTTTAAGTTATGTGCATCTTTTTCTTTCCATTTCGTTAAGAAAAGGATAGAAGATAACATTTTCATTTAATCATGTCAAATTAAGATACGCCATAGACAGTTTAGACGCGATTATAAACATGGCGACTAAAAATACGCCAGCTTACGTCAGGAGCGCACTGATTTGACAGGTCTAAACTGACATTATATTTCTTGTCCTTTTCTCAACGAAATGGAAAGAAAAATATGCACATAACTTAAAATTTGTTTAGTATCAGCGGCTTTGAATTGACTACATTTTGTATATCTTATAGATACTACGAGTTGCCCTTCTGAAGCAATGTCTGTCAAATAAATTACGTAACATTATTTTGTTTAACTTTCAATTTCGTTTAATTGGAATAAATTAATTTACAACTTTTTGATTGACGTTAACGAGTTCAGGATTATTTTAGAACAGAAATGTTAGATTATTATTATCATTGAGCGAATGAAGTTTCTAGAAGGAGATATTAATATTAAATAGCAGTTAATTTTCATTGTCGTTTTCTGGGAAGCTCAATAGGGTATTTGACTAAAAAAACTAATTAGTCCATCAGTCAGATTTCCAAAAATTACTAGACACGTATTTTTTCTTTTTTCATATAAACAAAAAATGAATACTCATTGCGTTGAAAACCCGTGTGACGTCACTGCACGCTACACCAGCCACCACTCCTGATCTTTGATGCCTTTTATATTTGTCAATATTTATTGATTTAATAAAACAAAATATACGTATCCAATATTTTTCTATAATCCGAATGACGGACTAAATAGAATCAAATTTTTTTTACCCAGGAGGCAACCCTGTTAAGAAATTAAAATACCTTTCGATTTCTTTACATTTATATTTATGAGAGGGTTTGGTTCTTAAAAAGGTTAAACGTTAAAGTCGACCTCATCTAATGAAAGAAAGACAATACATATTAAATAAATTAATGTTCTTTATTATATACATTTACCAAACCGTGCCGAATCTATATCAATCTGACGAAACGTGAAAACTCAGATGGCAACTATAATTGGAGAATTTTGGCGGGAAGTCCATACTGCCAGACGTCAATTTTAATTCAGAATTTTTTTTTTTTTAATAATTATAAACTAGCGCTTGACCGCAATCCCGCCTGATGGTAAGCAGTGTTGCGATCGTTGATGGTAAAGCGCGCTAGTTTATTAAGAGCCTATTCACTCATAAAAACTGAGCGAATAGGAAGGAAGACAGGCAATAGAGCTAGGTGATGCAATGTTAAACCCAACAACACGACCAACGATGCTGCGCCAAAGGGAGATTGATCTGAAGACCCTCCACGACCAAACTCCCACCACAACAACATTAGGCACATCGTACCCGGCACACAACTGCTCAGACCCGTCCTCCGTACTGCTTCACCAGACATCATGCCGGAACACAAGAAATCGCTTGGCGACAAAGCTTTGTCTGGTGGGTGGTAACTTTTGCCGGCGGCCGATGTTATGGCCTACCACCGAGAAAATAAAAATAAATTTGTCGATTGTGATGTGTGAAATGTGTATGTGGAACTATGTAAATTAAAATCTTCTTAATAGGACGGAAGGCAGGCGTTTTGGGGGGACTGTCTTATGTAATATTGACGTTCAAAAAGTGCTGATCCCCAGCCTAATTTTAAAACGAGGCACTCCTTCATTTTTGAATGAAATTTTATAAGTTTTAGAACATAGCATTTTCAAACCCACTAGGGTTATGTACTGTGTGAGCCTTCATTATTTCACGAAAAAATCGCAATTGTAATTTGCCAACTGTTGACACATTGGTTCGTGATTGTAGTGACCTGCGACCCTGCGTAATATTGTTACGTTGACATCGTGTCAAGGTTGTCTTCCCAGTGCGTTGGGCTTTCAGCTATAAGTGTTATGACCCACATAGTAATAAAAGCATATAAGTACATATGTATCAATACCATCGAGTGTTTTAACGAATTAATAATCTAAAAGGTTTTTTATTAAAGTAGCATAACAATTACCTTTTTCTGAAGTTAGGTATAGGTTTAATGGGATTGTTGAAACATGTTCAAATAATACTAAATACTTATTTAGACTGAGGGTAGTTTTAGTCGGTGGAGGCCTGCCCGGTTTGGGTAGAGCACCGCAGTGTCGTGGCGGCGATCGGCGGCGATCCCTCGCGTCCGGCCCTGGTCCAGGAAATGGTCCGGAGCGAGAGTGCATGGCAGGCCGTCACCTCCTTCTGCGAAGCAGTGATGCTAGCAAAAGAGGAGGCGGAGCGCGTGAGGAAGCTTGAATCCCAGCGCTCTCACGCTTCAAGCCGTCACAGGAGACGCTCTGGTCGGGAGACAACATCGAACTCCCGGCCACTGCTGGCGCGGGCTTGCACTCGGGCTTGGTCCTTACCGGGCGACCAGGCCCGGGTCGACAGCACGTTGTGTTTCACGCGCACCTCAAAGAGATGTCAGCACATTGTGACAGGGTCCACGAAGACCGATGCTTGGGTCAGGGTTGCGGGTTGAAAAAGAAACTGTGGCCCTGGCGCACAGAATGAATTCCCATCCACAATAAAAAAGGGTAGTTAATTCCAGTAATTTTAAGAACATCACAATCTAATCTCAGTCGCAGTGTGTCAAAAATACCTCCAAATTTCCCTAAATTTTGACATTTGTTTGTCACTGTCACAAAATAGAGACGTCTTTTGACTGTTCTGTAGTAGTTGCTGTGACAAGATTTTGAATGTTTTAAGTTAACTAGAATTTTCATACCATTGACTACATAATAAAGTGACAGATGAACTAAAGAGTCGTAAATTATAATTGTAATTTTAATTTCCATTTCAATCTGCGCACACACTTCAACACTAAAATTTGTCTTACGCAACGAGGGCTGGTAGTATTCTCTGAGATTAGTGACCATAGCGGAAACTCGGTCTATAATCTATAGTGGTATAGTTTGCTCTTTGGACTTTATTTATATACTTTATCAGTACTACTCACCACACACTCACTACGATTCATATTAATCAGATTTTACTAACGGAGAAACCCACTTATCGAGAATTAACTCCAGTCAGAATCATACTTAGCGATTTTGCTGCTGATTACTAGACCTTCTAAATGAGACCATTTTACCTAGTTATCTAAATGCTTATATACAAGAGCTTCACGTGACAATACAGCCGCAGACAATGCGGCTGTAGTACAACCTAAACGAATGAAAATCTATGATTAGCTAAGACACAGATCTGTCACAGTATGATGCGATGCGATGTAGGCTTAATAATTTTATTCCTTAAAACACACCATTAATCATCTAGTGCTTCCAGCATGCAGCGTCCAAGGTCTCGAAGACTACAACACACCCCGCGCTCCTCTCCTCCGCCAGGTCTCCCTGGACGAGGAACGACGAGACGAGTGTCAGGGTCACTGGCGAGGTCCAGACTTGCAAGGGGAAGAGGAAGAGAGGGGCGTGCGGCTGTTCCGGGCGCTGCTGCTGCAGCATTTGCGACTGGAGCAACTGAGACCGCCACCCTGTTTTGTGGCGCCGGCGAAACCGGATCAGAGGTAGATTCTTTTGCTTTTTGGATGTGATTTTTTTTTTAAACCTTGCCGCATACCAGGAGTTTCTCCTGTATCGTGGGTGCGTTTACAAACATATATAAACTTACAAACAGCCAGCATCCCGGAACAACTACTTGTAGGTCATACTATTACAAATAAATATATTCCGTGCGGGAACCGTGCAGTCAATCAAGTCAAATTTGTAACAACTATTAAGGACGTAGACCCCAAGGAACAATAATGCAACAAATAAAGACTGTACTGTAACGGCTAGGATTTTGCAAGTAGACTGCATAGGCAGCGTGTGAAAAATTTTAAATAAACTAGATAGTGTAATTCCAACAGGCTAATACAAATTATTAAATAGTTCTCTATACAAAGTTTTATGCGTCTGAACCAGTTTTGGAAACACTTTTTCCAGTCCGCCGCAGACACCTCCTTTACAGCCTGCTCGAACGCTGACAGGGCATCATTCGGTGACGAAAATTGTATCCCTTTCAGATGATCTTTAATTTTTGGGAATAAGAAGAAGTCACACGGTGCTAGGTCAGGGCTGTAAGGAGGGTGACCCAGAAGTTTGACCGTTGTACTATCCAGGAAGTCGCTTGTTTTGATTGCGGTATGGTCAGACACATTGTTGTGGTGAAGCAGTAATCCGCGGAGCCCTGTGTTTGGTCGCTTGTTGCTCAAAACAGAGAAAACTCCTGTCAAGCATTCGGTTTGCTTTGGTTTCGTAAAGGAATTTACACCAAATAGCCAGTCAAACTGAAAAAAACTCGCTATCAAATCTTACCCCCGCTTCTAGATCGCTTCACTTTGGTAGGCGTTGATTCATTTTGAAACACCCAAACCGTCGGCTGGCGCTTCGTTTCTGAATCGTATTGATAATTCAAATATTCATCACCTTTAACGATATCGTAAACACGCCGAGACAAGCCTGCTTCAAATTTGTCTATCATATCATGGCACCATTCCACCCGTGCCTGCTTCTGAGCATCCGTGAGATTGTGCGGCACCCAGCGTGAAACTATCCTCCGCAACCGAAGATGCACGTGTAGAATCCCGTGAAGGCTTTCTGATCCAGTCTGCAGTTTATGCTAAATTTCTTGGTATGTAATTTGTCTATTGTCTTGGATCAAACTTGTCACTGCTAGCACCTTTACTTCTGTAACAGCCATCAAAGGGCGACCACTTTTTTCTTCATCCTCCAAAGTTAGTCGACCGCTTATATTCATTATACCACCGAGACACGATTGCCCTGCCTTCATCCATGAATGTCATTTGAAGTCTATCGTACAATTCGTCTGGTTTCAGGCGACATTTGATATGGTAAAAAATCATAGCGCGGAAAATGGTCTCCACACAAATCCATTTTCAAAGAGACGATTAATTTTAATTAGCTCCTAAAAATGTGGAGGGAAGTTTTGAATTTGGAACGTACCTATCATTAGTTATAAATAGTCACATTTTTAAATAAATTATATCTGGCCAGTTTCTCATATATAAAACTTTTTGTCGCAATACTTTATGAGTGACCTGGTAATTTATTTCTATTTGTAATGTGTGTTATGTTTGGGCGGAATAATCAACTTTTCTGTCTTTCTTTTTTTCTCTATTTAATGTGTCAACTGCAGGGATGGCCCGTGCGATTGTGTGGTCTCTCCATATTGACCATGAAAATTCAAGTAGTTCTAAAGCTTTTTCACTTTTTTTCCCAGAGGATGGTGGATGTATTGGCGCGATTGGCGGTCTTTGGAGCGTGCATCCCGAAGGTTCAGAGAGACGAAGGCGCGAGCTCGACTGGCAGCAGAGGCGGAACACATATCGCTACTGTGTCTTGATGAAGTGGAGTTTGAGGATATTATGCAGGAGTTGTGTCAGGTAAGGAAGAGATCCCTGGCTATAAGTACAGGTGGAACACCGCCGAGGTTTTAGCCGGAAAGAATCTGGCATACCGTCACCCTTACGATGGAGGTCTTTCACAAGGCTCTCCAGTGCGAAATAATAAAAAAAGTCTTCATAAAGAATAAAATTATTAGTAATAATTATAATTATTAGTATAATTAGTAATATTTATAATCATTGGCAGAATCGGGATTGGTTTATGAGTGCGTAGCAATGTTTTCGCATGGAAAAAGGAAAGCCTCCTTTCCTTTTGCTCTGCAGTGAACATTTTCTAGACCTTACCCTTGACCCAATTTATTTAGGGTCGGTTAACATGCTTTTTCTTCTACACTTGTATATTCGTCGTCATCTCGGAAGTCATGAGCAGTATGAGTAGATACCCTAGCTCTGAGAACGGTGGTGGTTCAAGAGTAATGGCACCGACTTATGAATTGTAGGTGGTAAGTCTGTATTTGACATACACTATATTGAAATACACATACGAGACCCCTCCCCCTCCTCAAGTCGTTCTCCACATGACTGAGGGTCGTGGTGGTATGATAGTTCGCCATCTGTTACGATCCCTGGCCGCGAGTATAGCAGGCCGATGACCAAAGAGAACTTTTTTTTTCTTTTATTTTTGTGATTCCGGCCCATTAACTCTCAGAGCGAGGAGGTCCCACTGACAGGAACGTAACAGGCTCATTATGATTAGGTATGTAGTTCTCTAGTTCTCAGTAGCAGACAAGCCTGACCCATGTTTTCAGTAGAGGAAATTTTGGTACGGGATCTTTCACTGGTAGATGAAAAATTTGTTTAGGTAGTCAATTAAGCAACACAAAAAAAAAACATCCATAGAAATTGAAGATGTATGTCCAAGCAATATTTACTTCATAATTTAACTGATTTAGACATCTTTCACACTGGTCGAAGACTTTTGTCTTGAAACTTTTGTCTTTGTGTGTTGCCAGCGATGGCTTATGGAATTGAGACGTGGTTGCTAACAATGGGCCTTATAAGAAGGCTCAAAGTCACTCAAAGGGAAATGGAGAGGGCTATGCTTGGGGTTTCCTGCGCGATCGAATCAGGAATGAGGAGATCCGCAGAAGAACGGGAGTAACCGACATAGCCCGAAGAATTGCAACATTAAAGTGGCAGTGGGCTGGACACATTGCCCGTAGGACCGATGCCCGATGGGGCTGACGGGTTCTCGAGTGGCGACCACGCACCGGAAGACGTAGCGTAGGTAGGCCCCCGACAAGGTGGACCGACGACCTGGTGAAGGTCGCGGGAAACCGCTGGATGCGGGAGGCGCAGGACCGGTCGCCGTGGAGAACCTTGGGGGAGGCCTATGTCCAGCAGTGGACGTCTTTCGGCTGAAATGATGATGATGATGATGAGACATCTTTCTGTCCCTTTTTAGGCATGTGCCCACACAGAGCAAAGAGCTCTGGTAGTGCTGGCGTTTCTCTGTGAAGTCTGCGCCCGAGCCGTGAGAGTGGGAGGTTGGTGCAGAGCAGTGGATTGGGCGGCTAAGCACGTGGCTCAGTGTGCCACACCATGGGCCATCAAGCATGGTGGATGGGTGAGGAAGCAAAAGAGACTATTTAAATTTAATGTAATAGAGTTTTATCTCTTAAGAATTTTGAATTGACTGACAGTCTCACATATTTAGACAGTCTCACGTGTTTGGAACTTGTTCTACTTAGTCACTTATGACAAATATATCATGGCATTATTACCATTATATTTATTCGTCATACTCTTGTTTTGTTTTCTAACCTTCCAATAATCCTCCTAATAAATCCTCCGCTATTCTTTTCTGATTAATTTCGTTGCGGGACCCAAGACAGTTGAATTGTTTCTCCGGGACTCGTCGAGCTTCATTGCTCGGCGTTTTTCTGGCGGTCTCCACTGTTGATTCTGGCTTTCAGGAGTTGCAGTGGGTGGGAAAAGTGTGGCGGGTTTTGGCCCATTAAACAAAAAATATATAACCTTCCAATAACCACCATTGTTTGTGTTTTTAGAGCATGGTGGTAGAGCGCGCAGGCGGCACACGTCGTGACGACACTACACTACTGGCCGGCGCCGCGTTCGCGGCTCTACTGGCTTTCTTGCTGTTCTGCCGCGCCCGCATGCGCTCTGCACTTTTGTAAAACTACCCTCGCATACCCGCAGGATCAGTTTTGAACCGCTTTCAGCGGCTGAATTACAACCATCGTTCATAATGTCTTTGTATTGGCTGGAATATCAGTATTATACTGAATCTGGTTAGACATGAAACTGACCTTACTTAGAGGTCGGTTTGATGATGGTTTAAATTACCCTAAAAAGTCTCCGTGGTCTAAGCTCGTCAAGCCTAAGGTTTGGAAAAGGTGTCTATTTAATGGATTGTCTCAGAATGTCTGTATTATTAATAAGACGTACCTAGTACTTATATTATAAAAAGTATGATAAGTCTAAATGTGAAGTTTGCTGGCACAACTTTTTTATTATTTTTGCAAACACATTTAAAGTTTAATTTTTTTAAGATTGCATACTTACACTCTTCCTGCTTTGCTTCGGTTCAGATACTCTAACGAAACATTTCTAAACAGAGATACTAATGTAGAAAGTTATTTTGTTGATGATTTTATTTTTAGGTCCGTGATGTGTGTTTGATATATAGAACAGTATAACACCGAATAACAGGCACTTCGCTAGTTATAAATGGTTTTCTTCCTTTAAGTTTGCACAAACACTTTTACAAGGCAAACATATTTAAAAACTAGATGAGATCGGCATTTCCTTCCTGACTACCTATTCCACCCTTTATACCCTTCTTTGAGAAGAAAGATCGAAATAAACATTAAACATAAATTTGATCAGACTATATGAAAGTAATGTAGGTATATTGGGGTCTGAAATGATCTTTTGAGAAAAGAACGACACAGGAGTTAGGATCTCAATGAGGTCAACAATACCATCGAAAGAAATTTCCGTAAAAATTTTGTATGACTGTCGAAATCATATTGATATTTATTTTAGTGGCCATAAGGGTCCTAATTAATTGTTGCTTGGGATGCTGTTATAAGCAAAATAACTGTTAGAGTAGAATATGACTATTTAATATTAATTGTGTTAGTTTATTTAAAACTTAATAACGTTTCCTGTCGATGTCCAAATTATGTAAATGTGATTGTGATTCCTATGTATAAAATCGTAATTATGTTTTGAATAAAATGTTTGGAGTATTTTGTGTGCCACAAATTAGCTTAAAGCTATATTGGCCAAGAATCTCTTGTTCATAAATTAAAATAAATTTGACTTCAGTCCATTCTTTTTATTTCATTAACAAAAGGGCAGGAGATAAAAATCAATGTAATCCTATCAGTTAGATAAAAATCATAGACATGCCGTAGGCGTATAGGTAATATGCAGTAAATTTTTGTTTGAAAAGAGAGATGGCCTAAGCTTTCGGTCTACCACTATTTTTTTCTTCATAGATGATTGATGATTTTGAAAGAGAATAGACGAAAGTTCGTTTCCTCTCTTTCTTTCGGAGTGCCACAATTATCTTCTCTATAACATGTTCATTAATATACAGGCTGTATCTGACATCGTAACGCAAACTTCGCGAAAAGGCTACACCGCATGCCACTAATAAAATTATGGTAGTCATTTATATCGTTAATAAGCGGTTACAGAAATAAAAAAATGTGTCCGCTCGGCCTTTGAACGTTGCAAGCGTGCCGCCGCGGGTGTTTGTGGGTATGACGTTGACCCCTGATGTGAACTCTATTAAATCAGCTGATAGGATAGTTTTTCGAGTTTTGTTTACATTGCGCTTTTTTGTGTAATTAGCGAATTGATTAATTTTTATTTTAAAATCTTATTGGGTTTAAAGTGAAAAAACTGCATATTATTTTTTTTTAATCAGGAAAAAGCCGACTAAAAATTCCACCACTGGGGGGTTCAGAATCATGTACTGGATCCATGGTACTCGTTTGTGCGTCGATGTCAGAGACACCCTTTATAAGTCGATGTCGTAAATTGACATATTTTCGGTCGCCATGTTTTTAACCACGTCTAAACTATCTATGGAAGAAGTTTTGAGGGGAAAGCTAAGATGAGTGTCACGCTCATTTTTCATTGGACTTTTAAATTATTTATAGTGTCGTTTACTAAATAAAAAACGCGTGATTTATGTAGTAAAAAGTGCATTCAGTGAATAATTCATAAAGAACATTGAAATATTGTAGCATAGTGGCCACATCATGACTTTGTCCCAAATCTTCCTCCGAGTTGGTTCACGCAGGAAACGAAAGGAGATAGGTTTAGGTTAGGTTAAGCTAGATTAGTTAGGATAGGATATTTGAAAATTAATTAGTGAAGACATGGCAGTATGGTCTCTGACCTTAGCCGGTTCCAAGTGGAACAAACAATATCTATGGAATATTTTGATTTGACGGAACTAAATTAATATTTTATCTTCTATCCTTTTCATAACGAAATATAAAGAAAAAGATGCACTGATCTTAAATTTAGTTTAGTTTGGGAACAAGGGAATCGGAGCCGTTGAATGTATAGTTTAGTTCCAATTTGTATTACTTTTCTTACACAAGTTTTAGATGTATTAAAATATTTTGAATGGAAGTGTGTTTTTATTGAAACTGCGGAGTAATTGCTTAACTTCGGTGGTAGGCCATAACATGAACTGCCGGCAGAAGTTACCGGGACCAGACAAAAGTCTTGCCGCCAAGCGATCCGTCGTGTTCCGGCCGGCGTACGGAGGACGGGACTGAGCAGTTGTGTTGCGATGTGTGCCGGGTACGATGCACCAAATGTTGTTGTGTTGGGAGTTTGGTCATGGAGGGTCTCTAGACTTTAGATGACTTGTTAATTGACGAGAAAAAGGATTTTCTCGAATCCCATGAATTTAAGTCCAGACTTTATAGCGTGCCTAATAGCAAATGGTTCGCAATATCACACGTCCTGGGAGGAATAGGTAAAATTACAAGTCACCCTGTATTTAGAACCCAGGAAATATTTGAAAGTAAGCGCGAATTCACTCTCCAGTGACTAACTGCTTTATAGGGTAAAGCTGTTACGCCCTGGTCGGAAGACAACATTGAACTCCTGGCCACAGTAGGCTCGGTCGTGTGTGTAAGAACCAGACCCGGGTCTACGGCGCATGTGTTTTACGCGTGCCTTATAGAGACGTCAGGAAGACCGGCGCGTTTTAGTCAGTAAAATTCTGACATGCTCTTCCGCTCCGCCCAGACCGGAGAGAGGTCATTTAATCGTTTATCAACCAAACTTAAAGAAAGGGTAATGCTGTTATTCATTCGCGACCGCTCCATACAGATCTATGACTTTAGCTGCCATCAGTGCACGGCCTAATATGGAAGGTAAATTGACATTTCCATGTTTTTATTCTGTGTGCTTCTGGGCGGCAATTTTCCTACTGCTTGCAGCCGCGGTAAGGACCAGGCCGAGGGTTCGATGGTGCGTTATGTTTCACGCGCGTCTCAAAGAGATGTCAGCACACCGTGACGGGGTCCACGAAGACCGATGCCTCCTGGGTCAGGGTTGCGTGTTGGTCGAAAAAGAAACCGTGGCCCTGACACATAGGCAAGTGAAGGAACACGGGTGGGTTTTAGTCAGTAATAGTCTGACACCCGCTCCGCCCAGAGCGGGAGATGTCATTTGACCCACAAAAACAAACAAGTGTTCTTATTAATCTGTGTGTTAGTTAGGTGATCTTCAGCGATTATGCAAAGTTGGATAATTTTTTTTTTTTTGGCAAATCCCGCCACACTTTTCCCAACCACTGCAACTCCTGAAAGCCAGAATCAACAGTGGCGACCGCCAGAAAAACGCCGAGCAATGAAGCTCGACGAGTCCCGGAGAAACGATTCAACTGTCTTGGGACCCAAGACAGTTGAATAATCGCAAACGTAATTAATCAGAAAAGAATAGCGGAGGAGTAAGAAAAAAGATATTTTTTCCACTTCTCTCCATAACAAGCAGGAGACAGAACAGAACTAGGCCAATCGGCACAAAGGAGTTGCCATTCGGCAGAAAGTTGGATAATGAGGAAAAATAGGTAGCTATACAATAAAACCCAAAGTATTTTTTCACTCACTATTTTATTATTTTTATTGTAATTTTTCATAATACCGTCGACAACCGACACTTGGGTACGCCATGCTCTTTGTAAGTAAAATTATAAACACTGATACATACCAAATTATCTCACAATATACGCAATAAACTAGTGAACTTTTAAAACTATCACAATGTTTTAATCGTCAACAATTATTAAAAGCTTTTAATAGAACAACAACCACTCGATCGGAATACATATTTATTTATTACTTAATTATTATTTATTAACATATAAACTGTGCTTCATTTACTTATGCACTACTATCATCTTGAAAATGAGGTCCTACGTTCAATTATTAACAAGTAAATTCACCACTTTTGAACGCAGCGTAAAATATTCAGATCTATCGAAAAATATATGTAAATACGTGCTCTATGGTAGGTATATATTAAACATCCTAGTATCAACTATTTCATTTATTTTCTTCAATAATTATCCGATCGAGATTTCACAGCAAAATTCACAAAAGTCGAAGGAATAACTAGCTCAAATAAACTATGGAATTCATAATACTGCTTATTATATAAAAACCACAATCACATACTGTTTGAATGGAAATAATAAATCCAACTAGAGCTTATCTTCTCCTGTTTTACTTGTTACAACATGATGAAAATTTCTAAAACTTACCTACAGTTCTTTTAAAATTAATAACATTTTTTTTTCTTTTACCTAATTTGTAATATCACTATAACAACCTACGCTGCTATCTCGATTTCAACGACGGTATATGACGTTTTTATACACCCATTTTATCACTTTTCCAGTTACCTACAATATCATAACAACGTCATTTGACGTCAATTTTACATTCAGGTCATTTAACATGAATTTTACAATGAGGTCATTTAACATCAATTTTGGATTGAGGTTATTTGACATCAATTTTACATTGAAGTCGTTTGACAAAAATTTTACATTCAGCTCTTTTAACATGAATTTTATATTGAGGTCATTTGACATCAAATTTAGATTCAGGTCATTTGACATCAATTTTATATTGAAGTCGTTTGACGTCAATTATACATTGTTGAAGTCATTTGACGTCAGTTTCATATTGTAACTCAATTTATAGCCAATAAGGTTAACAATAGTTTTTTGTAAATTTTAAAACAGTGAAATTAATTGAGATAACAAGTGCAAAATAATAGAATTATACATTTTACTTGTTATCGTTGGAAATCGAGACTTGTCAGCTATAAACGAAATCGATGACTATTTTAAGTCACTCCACTTTTTCCTTGACGATAAATTTTAAAGCTGAAACAGTAAGAAAAAGTATAAACCACTTATTTCAACTAAATAATAATAAAGTGTTTACATCAAATATAATTACAATAATTTATTGTCGTAACAAAAAAGTGGAATGAAAAATACTTTTTATTATCTGCAATAATTTACTTTATAATTTTATATAAAAACCATCATTTCTAGTAACAATCTCTACCTGGATATCATATTTCATTTTTTTTATTAATAAACATTTTCTTTTATATTAATGATAGCGTTTAAGCCTAGATCTTAGCCTACGAAGAAGTTATAAAGGATATTTTATGTGTTCAATCGGCGTCTGTAGTCGACACCGATTCATTTGATAAATTGTAACTCTTAGAGACACTAGTAGTTATAACAAATTTTAGAATTTAATGAATTCTAGCTCGGCTTGTGCTATTTGGTACTGAACAAATGCAATTTTAATGTAACTACGTGATTTGACATGCATAAAGGCGAGTTTTAACTATAAAATTTTGATATCAAAATGTAGAAAACCTAACGTCAAACTTAATGTCATAGCACACTTAAACGGACTCTGCTCCAACACTGCCCTAAACTAAGACGACTGCTCGCATTCCACGCGGCGACAGCTACCATACGGCCAGCTTTCCACCCACCCACCGCTCTCGCTTTTTGCGATAGACACAGTTCCAACTCACAACGCGCGAAATAGCAATTATTGCTATTGCAATTGAGTATGAGAGAAACGCAAGAAATAACAGATGAAGTTTTTGGGTGTCGCTTATTTTGGCCGCTCAGTCAAAGACGATACGAGCGGCGACGGCGCGGCAACTGCTAGCATTGAATGCGCGGACACCGCACCGACCGCTCGTCTACCACCTGCGGCCAGCGAGGCGTCAACTACCGAGCAGTCTGACGGCGGTAAGTTAGCTGATAGCGAGCTGTCTGCTAATTTATTGTCTGTAAACTTAGTAAGGAGCAATATATATAAATTATATTCTTTTTGCCGTGGTGGGAGCAGAGACGTCACACAGAGAACCTTTTTCTACATCTTGAAGTCAAACAATCGAACCTCGTGATATGATTATAAATATTCTTTATCAGTTCAATAATTAACCGCTTTAAACAAATGGAAGGATGGTTAATTTACAAAGCCTAATTAAGTACATTATACAAGAGATAGATAGATAGATAGAAATCTAGTGTATATAGTTATATAATTTAATAGCATAGAATATTTGTAAATATCTCAAATATGTACTGCTGAGGTGTTTTAATATTTATTATGCCAAAGTACGCATAATATGATGTCGGCTGAAGTTAACAGTTTAAATGGTCGAACCGTTATTGGGGCCTTCGGTGATTTTTACTGGTAGTATAATATTCTGTAATTTTTTTTACCTAAAACAGTACATTTTTGGGACTCTCCAGCCATATGCATAACGTACTTTTGGTACTTGGTGCGTCAGATAATATTTTTAAGGATATTTTTGATAACTACAAACTAGCTTGTATCATTGTAAAGAAAAAGTTTATTCAAATCGAATTAAGTTACGTTATAGAGTCAAATTCTTAAACTTTTAATAGAGTGGCCACTACTTCGTACAGTTTTCTCTAAAATTTAGGTGTTTTTATTTTTATAATTTAGGTGTTTTTGGACTTTTGAAATAATGGATAGAAACGAGTTGAGTTTAGAGTTAAAATGTTTTAAACAATCGACAATTGTTTCATTGAGTTATCAGCAGTTCTCAGCGGTCATGTTTTAGGAAAGGACTTTTTGAAATATTAATTTTACGGAAACCCGTTAAGCAGCATTGACAACGTTGTTAGGGCTGTCGCCAACATTGGTACCTGTACCCCAATATTAAGGGTGATGATGAAAATAGTTCAATAGTTGCTAGATGTCAAAGAATTTGATAACAGGAGCAATATCTTTCTTTCCTCCACCCTTTGCTTAATTTCTGAGATATTTTTGATGTCTTATGAATTTATAAATAATTTAATATCACTGGTCAAAATTTTTGATTCCCTAGGTAAGTATGTCTTAACCCGCTTACTTAACAAAGGTAAGTGGACCTTTGAGGTTGCTGGCGCATAGAGTGGGGGCTCTGTGCACCCATCAAGTGACCCCAGGGAAGACGGTGGCACAGTGGTCACGTGCTGCCGTACACAGTGAGGCCTTCTTTATACAGTCTCCCCAGAGATGCGCCTTTACATGCGTTGTGCAGTGGCGGTTCCAGAATTGGTGTTTTAAGAGGAACCGGGACCTCCCTATGTGTGGATCACCGGGGTGGTTTTAGTGAGATAAAAATCCCCCACTCCCCGACCTCGGTCCCCAGAGATCGGGTGTCTTTTGAAGGTGTCCCCGCGACTAATAAAAAGAGGTAAGATACTAGGTATTAAATAGTAAAAAAAGCTAGATTATAGAGAGGAAAATGTTTACAATATTTTCACTGTTGTAACTCAGGCAGAGTAATAATTTTGTCAGGCTTTTTAAAGTACGTTTTGAACTGTTTTTTATATTAGGCACTGTCTAGTAGTGGCGTCGCTAAGCGAACTACAGAAGGCTATCAAATCCAAGCTTACATATACATACATAATACTATGTGAGAATTTGAAGAGAGATGATGTTTATATAAATATTTAGTAATATACGTCATAAGCATGCCCTTATCACAGATTATGACCTAAACGATGTCCGGTGACTACCGATATGTCGTTACTTTATCGCAACATTGTATTTACCGTTTTATATTTGAGTATACATAGCATTGAAAAAAAAAAAAAAGATTTTGTACTTGATGCGTTGTTTAGAATAAAAGGTCTATGTTTATAAAACGTTGCTCTGTTATTGACCTTTTGACCTGGGTACATTTTTTGCGGAAGGTCAATCAATGGGTGTGTCAGACTATTACTGACTAAAACCCACAACTGTTGATTCACTTCGTTTCGAACAATCCGTGGCTCTGAAAGGACTTTCTTCTTCTTCTTCTTCTTCTTCTTCTTCAGCCTATGACGTCCAATGCTGGACAAAAGCCTCTCCCAAGGCTTTCCACGATGACCGATCTTGTGCTGCCCGCATCCATCGGCTTCCCGCGACCTTCACTTATAATACACTGCACCACTGTATTTTATTGAATCAAAGAAAATGTATCTGTTGCAACTCGTACAGGAAGATCCAACTGAACACAATAAAAACTAACCAAAAAGAAAAACTAATCAGAAAATCCTTTACGAGGCCAAAAGGCTTCTATCTCAGCATGACACTTCGACATTTAAAAAATACATGTCTCAGCGCTGATGACCGCGATGACCGATCTTGTGCTGCCCGCATCTATCGGCTTCCCGCGACCTTCACCAGGTTATCAGTCTACCTTGTTGGGAGCCTCCCTACGTGGCCGTCACTCTAGAACCTTACTGCCCCATAGGACCTAAGGACCTAGGTACCTTTAAATATTGATTTTACATCGTAAACATTCCGAACTTGCTTAAAACTTATTTCATATTCTAAATAGCGCAACCAGTACAGTAATCTGTTAAAAAGTTGGAATAATACCAATAGTTTTGGAATATTTGTAGGAAAAATAAAAAAATAGTGATATCGAAAAGTCAACTACCCACATACCTCCATTTCCAAAAGCCTGGTCAGAAGATGGTCAATTAATCTCTCGTCTGTCAAGTTAGCTGTAGCATAGAAAAACAGCAGCCAATCAAATCGATCGACATTTAACAGACTGGCACCCTAATTGCGGAACAAACTATTACTAACAATAGGGTAGATGACTAAAAAAAAAAAAAACTAATTAGTCCGTCAGTCAGATTTCCAAAAAATACTAGACACGTATTTTTTCTTTTTTCATATAAACAAAATATGAAGACGACACAGTGCGTTGAAAACTCGTGTGACGTCACTGTACGTTACACTTTTTAGCGAGCAGTGACGTCACCAGCCACCACTCCTGATCTTTGATGCCTTTTATATTTGTCAATTTTTATTGATTTGATAAAACAAAATATACGTATCCAATATTTTTCCATAATCTGAATGACGGACTAAATAGAATCATTTTTTCTTTACCCAGCAAACATCCCTATTGGAATAATTTTGAAGCATATTGCTAGTCCATTGCGTCATAGTTCTAAAAATTTGTTTTCTCAACAACATAAACACCGCAATGAATGTCGTTGAACTGTCAAAATAAAATCCATTGCTATTTGTAGTTTTGTTTTTTTTTTTACGCAATTATTCTACTGAGGTTAACATCAGATGGTAGAAATAATTGACTTTGTACATTCTACAAGATGTCTTCTTATACAAATATCACGTAATTTCTCAAACAAATGTTCCAAACTTATTCACGACAATGGTTTTAAGTTCTAAAATATAGATACATATGTGTATAACTCTCTTATATGAAGAAATCTAGTCCAACAAAACATTACTTTTTGACGTATGAAGCGAACTTTAAGAATTGTCGGTTACTTGTGCGTATATTAAGTAGAATATTAGATCGAGGCTAGAGAAATGGCCAAGGGCTTGTATTTTACAGATGACAGCACATCAAGCTACTACTATCTGTCAGATTTCTGTATTAAAAGTTTCAACCTTATCTCTAAAGCTTTAAGGCTCAAGGTTGATTGTGAATTTTGGCAGTTTCGGGTACCTTGACCTGCTGTCATCCGTACTATCTTGAAGAATTTCTTGCAGCCCTTCGAAGTCACTCCTCATGCTCGAATTTCTTTGAAGTTCAATAATGCTTTCACCATCATTTGAGCGACACTATGGTCTGCAGTGTTAAAGCTTAACAATATAAATATTTAACTATCTATTCTAGACTATTTATTGCTATGTCAAATAGGCGGGTTATTAATATAATTTTTTTTGGGTATTAACAATTGAACTTACCATCATTTTAAAGTATCTCATGAGACATAGATAACAGAGTGACGTGCAGAAGCGAAAAGTAAATATAAAACAGAAACTATGGACGGTAAACAAGATGTGTTTTAATTTATTAAATTTACTGAACCGTGCCTTTTAAATATTAAGGAAGATTTTTGAAGACATAGCCGTAACATTAAGAATTGACTAGCCAGACATCACTATCCAATTGTTTCTGCCGAAAGTCAATACATGGGACGAAGATAAGGAGGTTCATTATAATTATAAATACACTTTATAGAGACAGTGTAAACTTTAACTACCGTATTATATCGTAGAGCGGGACAGATGCGTCCTCGGATAGTCTATAACACTATATGTAAGCATACTCCGCAAACAGATGATGACATGACTTTTTAACATTCTATTTTTACTGTTAATTTATAAAAATCGAAGCTAAATGTTACTGAGTTCATATAACTCTTAGGCACATTTTATGGAATGAGATTTTAATTAAAACTTTTACATTTGCCCCGCTCTTGCACCGTCTATGTGTGTTGTACAATCTAGCTGTCCGTGCTCGTCACACACACTTACAACAAATCGCTTTCATTAAAACGACACATTAAAATGTAACTCATCACATGGACCGACGGTCTGTGACCGAACAGATAAACTAAAGTTAAAACAGAAGACCAACACAACGCGCTGAATATTTACAAAAACAACCAACTCGTACATTTACCGATAGATTAAGAACTTAGCCTTAAAACTTCGTAAAAGCGCCATCGAGTTAAACAACTAACATTCATATAAATAACTACAGTCTCTATCATGGCTAAATATTTATTTGGGATACAAAAACGTTGTACCTCATAATAATTTACAATGCAAAATTCTTATTAATATGATCAGAATCATGGAAGCTTTCATTATTGCATTTCATAGGAATTGTATGTTCGTTAATTGTTCTACTGTCTTAAGTATCTCTTAAATGTTATACTTGGTGCTATAATCTCTCGTCATTTCGATCAACACATTTAATACAAGCGTCCTTTTAAAAACACCTAAACGAAACTACCTAGCAAAGCAACAACCAAGTAAAAGAGTATCTTTGAGCAATATTTTACTGCTTGTGCTATGGAAACTAGACAATAAAATTATAAAACTAAATAATTCACAACGCTAAAGTAACTTCCTTATAATACTTACATTGTCATTATATATTTTTATAGAATTTCATTCTCGGTTGCAGCAAAACTATACTAAATAATCCCATGTAAAAATAGAACATTACATTTAATTATTCATTTAAAATAATCAAATGAATAATCTATCTATTCACGACATCACGTTGCATAATGAAGTTTAAAAAATATATTATACATTTTGACGTTTTGCGACGTTAGATTATACATTCTGGCGTCGGAAAACGTCAGAATGTATAAATGTATGCGCATTGTACAAAGTGACGTTAAATTTACATTATAACCTCTACTAGGTTTTCCCTTGCACAGTTTGCTGCAATCGAGCCGCAATATTGCTGGAAGTATCAACCTGCTACTATTTGACTGTAGACTATTTGTTTTAGGTAAACATTTCTGCAATCTAGCGCACCTATTTACCATAAAATATTTTAAATTCTGCTTTCCTCTTTCCTCTATAGGATTCTACAATAAAAGCCTTTTCATCATCTTTTCTATTACTTTCTTCTTTAAACTTGATCGTTCCCAAAACGAATAGTCACTATCAAACACTCAACATTGAAAATCCTTTTCACCAATCCCTTATTATATTATTTAGAAGACCAAAAGACGAAAAGACCAGTCTATTCGCTCGGACAGTGGAGGTACCCGTACTCGAGTCCCAAACTGACTCCTACGAAGACGAAGTACAGGAGGAACATGGTGAAGCCTAGTCCTCTATTCATCTTCCACCTAAAGCAGGCGATGCTGATGATAACGAAGATGAGCATGGCAAATAGTAGCACTATGCTGCACACCATGCCTTTGGAGTTCACCTGGACTGGCTCGCCGTAGATGATTCCATAGAGAAGCCATGGGAGTGGCAGCCTGAAACAGTAGAAACACAATTAATTTAATATTGAAAGAAAGAAACAAAAGAAAGAAAATACATTTATTTAGCACAGATTAAAAGACACACAATACACCAGATAAAGACAAACATTAAAAAGTAAAAAAAAATAGTAATAATAAAATAAAGTAAATTGTGATAAAACAAATTAATGTAGAAAACTAGCAGGAATGTGTGCCCCCCGGCTGCGCCAAAAAGGCCCAGTTCAGCAAAAATGTCAGACAATTGTGAAGGACGGATGTAAAACAGCTGTACACAGCAACGTGACTTGTGTATGCAATAAAAAAAAAGGATAAAGAAAACAAAAATAAAATATACTTAATAAAATAAATTTATGTTATATAAAAACAATGTCGTAAGTATATGTATAAAAATGTGATTATGAATAGAAAAATAGAAACAAAATTTTACCAGTAAATAAATATATAATTTAATGGAAGACAATTTTATGTACGTTAAATAAAAATTAAAACCCAAAAAATGCGGCCCAAAAAAAAGAATATATATATATTAACTGCGTAAAAAAACAAAGTCTCAAAACGAATGCCTGCCATAATTTATTCAACACGTGAACTGCGGCATCATCGCACAACGCCGTAAGCAGGTGAGCCGGACTTCAGGATATAATTGACACATTTAGTGTGACCATGTCTAACTGCCTCTGCGATTCTATGAGGTAATGCCGCAACCGTGGTTTATTAAAAGCACCTATTACAACAAATTAGACTTAGTTCTAAATGGTAACGATCTCAGAATATAAAAGTAATACCCAGAGATTGTCTATTTCTCTTTCCGGCTGGTCTCTTTTACTGTTATTTGACCACTCGTGGTAGGTACTCGGAAATGGACAGTAACATTCAGGAAAATTAAAAACTTTCGATGCGGGTCGAGCACTGCTAGTAATTTTAGTTATTGTCGTCCAAAGTAGTGGTGTAGTTCTAAAGTAGGTCATGTCAGTAGTAAAAATATTAGCTAAAAGTTTTATACGTCTTACAAGTAGATTATTGCAGGTTAGGGTTGAGAAAACATTAAAACGATTTTGCAATTATTTAATTTTTTTATAGTTTTGCGATTGTAATTTCTTCTTCAGCCTATGGATGTCCACTGCTGGACAAAGGCCTCCCCTAAGGCTTTCCACGCTGACCGGTCTTGTGCTGCCCGCATCCATCGGCTTCCCGCGATCTTCACCAGGTCATCGGTCCACCTTGGTAGGGGCCTCCCTACGCTGCGTCTTCCAGTACGTGGCCGCCACTCCAGAACCTTACTGCCCCATCGGCCATCGGTTCTACGGGCTATGTGCCCTGCCCACTGCCACTTAAGTTTAGCGACTCGCAGAGCTATGTCGGTGACTTTGGTTCTTCTGCGGATCTCCTCATTTCTGATTCGATCACGCAGAGTATTGTAATTTAGAGATTTTAATTTAGTGTTCTCTAATAGGGAGAGCTGATCTTTGGGAAATAATACAGCTTGGTAGCTTAGTTTTTTGTCGAAGTTAAAGTAAGGTAGAAAAACGAGTACGGAATAAAATTTTGAAGTATTTTCTGAAGCACATGATTATTTAAATAATCTATACTAATATCCTCCCGAAACAACAGTGTCCGGTGAGGACCTGCGACATGCGGAAAGTGAGGGCGCCGTGGCGCCTCTCTAGCCACTCAAAGAGCCATATAGCCCCCCCAACAAGTAGGCTCCAGAAAAGGCTTCAACACCATGGACCACATACATACGGCAAGTTATACAGAAGTCCGAGGACTATAAAAAACCACTATGCTTAGCGTTTGTGGACTATGAGACGGCAATCGATTCGATCGAGACTTGGGCGGTGCTACAGTCTCTCCAGTCTTTCTAGCGGTACCAAATTGACTTGATCTTCACATTGATCGATCATTAATTGATCGATTACCATTGATTTTTTTTTGTCGTCCTCCGTTGCACAGCGGTTAACATGCCTGCCTGCGACGTGGAGGCCCCGGGTTCGATTTCGGCCAGGTCATGATGGAAAACGATCTTTTCCTGATTGGCCTGGGTCTTGGATGTTTATCTATATATGTATCTATTATAAATATAGTACCGCTGAGTTAGTATTCCATAACACAAGTCTCGAACTTACTTTGGGGCTAGCTCAATCTGTGTATTTCTACATTGAGGTGATAAAGTATTTATACGAAAACGCCACCATGTCAGTCCACCTCCAGGATCAGCGCTAGAAACCGATCGAACTGCAGCGTGGAGTGAGACAAGGAGATGTCATATCTCAAAAATTGTTCACTGCTGCGTTGGAAGATGTCTTCAAGCTCCTGGACTGGATAGCACTTGCCATCAAAATCAATGGCGAGTACATCACTAACCTCCGATGCGGATATTATTATGGTCATGGTATACCACTGTTGAACCTTTGTTAAATAGAAAACTGATATATTTCTATTTTACAGTTTGATAATATAATAAAACCGCGGCCTATATTTTAAGTATTTTACGTTAAGTGCTATGGAAAACATTTTATTAAGTACAATGTATGTGAACAATTTATTCATAACTCATTGGTAATTAAAACTAGGTATAACATTGTTTAATATTTTTTTAAAAATAATTATAAACTAGTGCTTGATTGCAATCCCGCCTGATGGTAAGCAGTGATGCAATCGTTGATGGTAAAGCGCGCTAGTTTAATAAGCCCATTCACTCAAAAAATTGGGTGAATAGGAAGGAAGACGGCAGTTAAGCGAGGTGATGCAATGTTTAACCCAGAGGGAGATTGATCTGGAGACCCTCCTCGACCAAACTCCCGACACAACAACATTTGGCGCATCGTACCCGGCACACATCGCAACACAACTGCTCAGACCCGTCCTCCGTACGGCCATGACATGATGTCAATAAAAATCAATGTTGTAAGTTATAGAGCGCTAGTTCAACATTTAGTAATGACTTGTAACTGTATTTGGCATTTGTTTCGCTGATATTTGGAGCAAGGTCGAGCCGAATTATATTGATAAATATCATAGTGTTATTTTTATAGTAATTTCGGGTCAGGGGTTGTTAAGGTGAGGTCATACGGTTGCCTGGTATTTTCGTTACCTTGATTTAATGTAACTGTCAAAGGTTTAATTGGGTAAGTAAGCCGCCCATTGTGTTACCCTTTGTAAAATCTTCTTTTTTTATGTTGTGTAATTTATATGGTGTACATAGATAACAAAGTACTCTTTACTCGTTGTTTTTATTCCTCTTTTTTCTATTCTCTATTTTCTACTAACCAGTGAGATTCACAGCCACTAACGTAAGTTTGGTTTGCGTTTCGTGAATCCCTATTCTGTACAATGAAATGCTATACTGCTTAGCTGTTAGCTTGCTTAAAAATGAATCGTATTGCAGTTAAAATACCTTCAGGAATCATTTGCGTTAGATTTTTAAAGCTATCACATTTTTGAGTATTTCTAATTATTGTTACTTTTTTATGTATAACTTGTTTTTATATTTAATAGTGTCTACGTCTAAGTTTTAAGATTTTCCTGTGTGAGTCACAATAAATACTTTTCTTTCTTTCGTTAATATACTGTTAGGAGGCGCGGGTTCGATCCCCGCGCAGTGCAAATATTTGTATGCATGAATAAGAATATTTGCGTTGGTCTGGTCTTGCCTCGGAAAGCACGTTAAGCCGTTCGTCCCGGTTGCCATACGAACATCTAGGGGCAGTCGTTACGGGTTTTTGGAGCCCTCAAAAGTCTAACAAGTGGTCTAACTGCAATTCTTAGATATCGCCTTCGGGTTGTAGAGGTCAGACGGCAGTCGCTTCACAGAAAATATCGAAGTTTAGCCAAAATCGGTAGTTAGATTGTTAAAACGGACCCAAAGTAGAAAAGCTACGGATGTGACTGGGATTAACGCTTAGATGATGATGATGATGACATTTTTGAGTATGTTAACTTTGACGTCAGGTTCTATAAAGTTAGGTACAATTCAACGTTAATTTGTATAAGTATGATACAAAGTAGTTATTAAAAATTATATTCAGAACTATGTTCTTTTCTTTCTTTCTTTTATGGCTTCGCACGGTTTGTGCATTGTTTGTCACGTAATGAATTGTTCATGTCGAAAAAGAGGGCGTGATCCGTCTTACGATGGAGGTTTGAGACAAAGTCATGATGTGGCCACTATGCTGTTATATTTCACTGTTCTTTATGAATTATTTACAGAATGCACTTTTTACTACATAAATCACGTATTTTTATTTAGTAAACAACACTATAAATAATTTTAAAAGTCCAATGAAAAATGAGCGTGACAATCAGCTTGACTTTTCCGCCAAAGCCCCCCAGAACTATGTTATGATCTGCGTGAGCTGGGATGGGCAGTGGGTAAGTGGCAGCGGGCACATTGTCCGTAGGACCGATGCCCGATGGGGCCGACGGGTTCGCGGGTGGCGACCAAGACGCAGGCGTCCACTGCGTGGTTTATTTAAAAGTTAGAGATAAGTCCTAATTTATACTTTATTTATTAATCATGGGAGTTCAGACGTGTTCTGCGAGGGGCAGCCCTCCCGCTCGGTACGCCCATGGGTAAAATCAATTCCCATACTTGCTCTAGGTCAAGCCGGTTTCCTCACAATGTTTTCTTTCACCGTTTTGAGAGCAGTGGTGATGAAATACCTAATTTACACAAAGTAAGGCGCCTGACGGGATTCGATGATACTATGATCTACAAGTTGTAAATCGCGGCCGATACCACTAGGCCGGTGAGCAGTGGGCAGCTCACAGCCCGGTAAGGACCAGGACCGAGTCGACGGCGCGTCGTGTTTCACGCGCGCCTCAAAGAGATGTCAGCACATCGTGACGGGGCCCACGAAGACCGATGCCTCCTGGGTCAGGGTTGCGGGTTGGTTAAACAAGAAACCGCGGCCCTGGCCGTCGCACAGGCAAGTGAAGAAACACGGGTGTGTTTTAGTCAGTAAAAGTCTGACACACCCTTCCGCTCCGCCCAGAGCGGGAGAAGTCATTTAATGATTTCCCATCCCAACAAAAAAAAAAAAAAAACCACTAGGCCACCGCTACTCTCAAAACAAGCATGTTAAGAAATAATAAGCAAGAAATGATTCGAGGCAAAAATTATATGTCAGTATTAAATATAAAGAAATGTTAGTGTTTTACACAAATCTTTTAATAAAGTGGGGAGAGACACGAATGGCTATATTTTAAATCCTATTTAAAATGGACGACTTTCTTTAATACAATGGCGAATTCGTGTTCGTGATTTTTGAAATGAAAAATAAGCAGAGAATGTGAGTTTTGAGGAACCATATATATAAAGTTAATTTTATATAACACCAGCGGTCGCTCGCGACCTCGTTCGCATGGAGTTTAGTTATTTGAACATTTTGTTTTAACCCCAAAATATACAGCATACGTTTTAAATTTTTGTAATGCTCCGCTCCTATTGGTCGCAGCGTGATGTAAGAGTAGCCAGCCTGTCGGTGTTCTATAGGATGCATTTTGGAGAGTGTACTAGGGAATTGGATGACTTGATTCCCCCATCCCCGCACCGCGATGTTGTCACTTTTTTTTTAGACAGTACCGAATTTTGGGGAAGTTGGAATTAATTCGCGGGAAAAATGATTATTTCAAAATTCATTAGTATTGTAACAATGTTGCTTACATAAAATTTTATATCATATTTGGTCATGTGTTCACCTAACCTTTATTATCCATGGGTTGGACAGGGTCTCCTTTACATATTGTATATGTATGACGTGGATAACGATATCATTTTAATAAAAGTTGCTCATTTGATTTATGTAGTAGTGGGGCAAACGCTGTGACTTTATTTTGTAATGGCGGCTTGGAGCTACGTATTACAATACCGAAATTTTAAAGACCGTATTTTCAAACACATATAGAAGAAATCCCGATAAAGCTTAAAATCTTGACAACCCATATACCAAAGATTAAAATTTCGATGCTCCATATCCCGAAGCTTAAAAAATCCTGAAGATATACAGGGTGTATCTGACATCGTAACGTAAACTTCGCGAAAAGGCTAGACCGCATGCCACTAATAGAATTATGAAACTCATTTATGTCGTTAATGAACGGTTATAGAAATAACAATGTTTAAAAAAAAGTGTCGGCTCGCCCTTTGAATGTTGCAAGCGTGCCGCCGTGCGGATTTGAAGGTATGACGTTGATCCCTGATGTGAACTCTATTAAATCAGCTGATAAGATAGTTTTTCGAGTTTTGTTTTCATTGCGCTCTTTTGTGTAATTAGCGAATTAATTAATTTTCACTTTAAAATCTTATTGTGTTATAAAAGTATAGCAATTATGAACGGTCTAAAGTGAAAAAAAAAACTACATATTTTTTTTTAATCATGAAAATGCCGATAGTTCCACCACTGGGAGGTTTTGAATCATACACTAGATCCATGATCCATCGTTTGTGCGTCGATGTCAGATACACCCTTTATATACAGGGAATTTTTTTTTTACAGTACGCAAAAAAAATGGGTGGCTCAGTATCAATAACAGAATATATCTGCATCAATAGTTAAAAGAAAAAACATGTTTTTATCCGCCCTAAACTCAGCAAATGATTGACACCAGATTATTATCAATATCGTAGCATTAGCGCCGGGGCTAATAATATATGCCGGGGGGGGGGGGGGATAATCTGAATGAGAGCGCGTACGGTGACCATAACATCGATTTCATAATAAACATCTTTCGTTAACAATAACTAATTTTTTTTTGTACTAAAACATATCAAAGTTAAAATATTTTTATCTATAAAACTTATTTAACTATAAGTTGACAAAGTTTGCGCACTGTATAAAATTTTTTCCTGTATTATATGTATTTATTATGTAGGTTACACGGTTATTTTATAATTCCCCGCACCGCGCAGCTACCTCAGACAACACCTTAAGCAGATGGCCCATTGCAAATTACTATAGTATGTACTTGGTATGAGAAATTTTATCATATACATTTTATATTGTAAACACATCGAGCGATCGTAGCATCGAGCATTATCGGAGTGTTTTATAGTCGCCATTGAGTAACATAAAATAACAAAATGTTGGGATGTTTATTGCCCGTTTTATAGTCACTCAAATACCTACTTTATTCGTTTACGAATAGATTGCATTTTGACACTTCAATGCATTGTGATTTTGGCAAATTCGTCTTTAATTATTTAATTATATTACAGTAGCTTGCTGAGCTTATAGTATACACTATACACCAAAGCGTGCAGAAGCCAACAACATACAATTTATCTAAAAAAAACTTCATAGAAGCATTTAACATAGATTTTGATACATAAATATTTCAACTTCAGACTAATGAGTGAGTTTTGTTGATAAAAAAGGCAAAATTTGAAAAGCGTATGGTTTGTTTTTAAACATTATAAACTAGAGCTTAACCGCGATTCCTGATGGCAAGCAGTGATAGGAAGGAGCACTTGTTTATTAAGAGCACGCTAGCTTTGAAGAAACTTAAAATGTAATCGGACGGGAAGACCGCCGTAGGCAAATTGTTCCAGTGCTTCGATGTACGCGATATAAAAGACGAGGTTAACGTCCGGATTATAGCGGCGTCAATAACGTAAGGGTTAATTTGGTTCAGGGTTGCGGGTTGGTTCAAAAAGAAACCGTGGCCCTGGATACAGAGGCAAGTGTAGAAACACGGGCGGGTTTTAGTCATTTTTTGGGACAAACCCGCCACACTTTTCCCAACCACTGCAACTCCTGAAAGCCAGAATCAACAGTGGCGACCGCCAGAAAAACGCCGAGCAATGAAGCTCGACGAGTCCCGGAGAAACGATTCAACTGTCTTGGGTCCCGCAACGAAATTAATCAGAAAAGAATAGCGGAGGAGTAAGAAAAAAGATATTTTTTCCACTTCCCTCCATAACAAGCAGGAGACAGAACAGAACTAGGCCAAACGGCACAAAGGGACATTATTGCAACTGGGAGAAGCCCAGATTGCCAAACACCACGGAATAAAATTTGATTAAGTTAATGGGTCCTAAGTAGGTATTAGCTGTTACAATTGATTCCAATAATAGGTATGGCAAAAGCGCCTGAACGCACGGAAATTGGTTCTAGTTTCTACAAGGTCCGTATAATAAACGACTCCGGATGTAACTTGTACACTATCCAACATAATATTGCGTTCATTCTGCCAAAGAACACACTCCCACAAGATGTGATGTGCGGACTGTTCAAATTCACAGTTCGATGTAGAACACTGACACAAAGGGGAAGGAACAAGTTTAAAAGAATACAGTTTACTTTTAAGGGTTTTAGTCAGTAAAATTCTGACACGCCCTTCCGCTCCTCCCAGAGCAGGAGAGATCATTTGATGATGTCCCATCAGGAAAAAAGGGTTAATGTGGTTAATCTTCATTCATTACTGATTTTGCAAAAATTTAATCAAATATAGATTTCTGGATAAATAACTAATACTTTTTTTATTTACAATTTACAAAGACAATGCTTAAAGGATCAATAATAGGGTAGTTGACTAAAAAAAACTAATTAATCCGTCAGTCAGATTTCCAAAAAATACTAGGCACGTATTTTTCTTTTTTCTTATAAACAAAAAATTAAGTCGACCCAGTGCGTTGAAAACTCGTGTGACGTCACTGCACGCTACACTTTTTAGCGAGCAGTGACGTCACCAGCCACCACTCCTGGTCTTTGACGCCTTTTATATTCGTAAATTTTTATTGATTTGATAAAACAAAATATACGTATCCAATAGAATCAATTTTGTTTTGATACCCAGGAAACATCCCTATACCGAAACCGTATAAATATTACAGACTACTTACACCATTAAACAAAATAAAACAGGGTCACCTTCAAACAACAAACGAGAAAAATATATTTTAAACTCAAGCATCTCAAGCACGACCCAAATACAAAATATATTCGAAGATAAATGGTACATTGTTCCAAACTGCATTGCGATATCCACCCCCCCAACCCTCCCTTTAAGTGGAGGACTCCTAGACCCCATGTTTACGACACAAGTTTTATATTCCTGATATATGTAGCCCAAATGTTGTTGAAATTACGACTTAATGTCTATAGAGGTAAGCTGTATTGTTATTTGAGAAGGTTTGGTATCCGAAACACGTTTGCTCAAAGGATTTATGTTGCGGTTTCCTGATCTACAATTGCTACAGGAGATCGTTTCGGTTAGAATAAGGCCGATTAACTGTTTATAACTATTTGGCTTTGATGTGAGTTTATTTGATAAATCGTAGATAAGCCTTAAGCTTTGACAAGCAGAGGAATATAAGCAACTAGTTGAGGCTCGTGGTTGACAGCAATCCCACCTAATGGTAAGCAGTGATGCAATCGTTGATCGATGTTGAATCGAAGCAAGCGCGCTAGTTTGTTTAGGGCATATTCGCAAAAAAATAAAAAAAATGGCTGAATAGGAAGGAAGACTGATATATATATATATTATGGGATATTATGGGGATTGTGCGAGGGAATTGCATGATTTAATTCCCCCATTTCCGTTCCACTATCGGACGACCCGTCGTACGGCGAGTTTCCACCATTATGTTGTTAACATCACTACGATCCGGACGAAGCGTTTCGCCTCCTCCTTTATACCGCGTACATCGAGGGACTGGAACAGCTTGCTTGTTTCCGACGGACTACAATTTGAGTGTCTTCAAGGCTAGAGTGAATAGGCTCTTAATAAACTAGTGCGCTTTACCATCAACGATTGCGTCACTGCTTACGATCAGGCGGGATTGCGGTCAAGCGCTAGTTTATAATATAATAAAAAAAATATGGCAGTTGAGCGAGGTGATGCAATTTTATACCCAACAAAACGACCGACGATGTTGCGCCAGAGGGAGATTGATGTGGGGACCCTCCACGACCAAACTCCCAACACAACAACATTTGGCGCATCGTACCCGGCACACATCGCAACACAACTGCTCAGACCCGTCCTCCGTACGGCTTCACCAGACATCGGCTCAGATAAAAAGTATCGTGTATCGTTTGTGTTAATTTCGGTTATGAACCACCGGTGTGCCAAATTTTGGCATTATTTCTGATTATAAACCATTTATGTGAATAATTTCAACCAAATCCGTTTAACAAGGTCAGATAACCAATTACATGTAGGTAAGCACTTTTGACAGGTATTTTTTAATATTAGTAAGATAACCGATTATTGAAGTTTAGCCAAAATCAGCAGTTAGACTGGTATAGCGGACCCCAGACTCCTAAGCTGAAAAAGTTCATCGTTCTCAGCGTTAATGTTGAGATGATGATGATAATCCTGGATAAGATACTTAACCAATTACAAGTACTTTTGACGGTATTTTGACAAGTGTTCTAAAAAAAAAAATGGAAATGTAAGTACTTAAATAAAAACTTACTACCTTTTTCTTTTCATGGGGAAATTTTCACGAATAGTTTAGACGGGGGGACCCCCGTCTAAACTATTCGTGAAAATTTGGGAATAACGGAAGGTTGTCGGACTCCTACCGTACCCCACTGTTCCTTCGAGTACCATGAGTCGAGGGGCCGGGAGAAAGACGACCAACGCTGTTGCGCCAAAGGGAGATTGATCTGAAGACCCTCCACGACCAAACTCCCAACACAACAACATTAGGCGCATTGTACCCGGCACACATCGCAACACAACTGCTCAGACCAGTCCTCCGTACGGCTTCACCAGACATCATGTCGGAAAATAAATCTCGATAAACTATCCTATCAGCTGATTTAATAGGGTTCACATAGGGGATCCACACTGAGAATACTGTAACCGTTCATTAACGACATAAATGACTATCATAATTTTATTAGTGTCATGCAGTCAAGCATTTTCGCGAAGTTTGCGTTACGATGTCAGATACAGCCTGTATGTAATATTATTCCTTAACCCGACCAGTTCTGTGCCCTGGTTGGAGCCAATGTTGGATTTATTTATTAGGGGAGTCCATAGGACTAGCTCTGTTACGCTACCGACTATCTCTTAGGTCTATGTCCAGCAATGGACTGCTGTAAACTAATCATGTCCATGATGAACCGTCATGAAACCTGCACAAGTTATCCAGAACCAGAACTTTAAAGCTCCACTATACCTATCTACCTCAGTTTAGTTTATTTAGCCGCTTGGCAAAATCAAATAAGCGGAGTGCCAAATGCATTATGATGTGTTTTGCCAAGGGCCAAACTGTCAGGAAAAGTGATTTGTGGCGGCATTATTCATCGTTGTTCGTGGTTCGGGTTGCGGTTACTTTCAGAATCACAATCAGAATGTTTTATTTGTGAACATAGGTCAAATTCTAAAAGATTGTGTGGTGTTACAGATACGTATCCTGTATATTTTGGCCAGAGCCGTACAAGTACCTAAAATTAACATTGCAAATATTAACATGCATTTAACTTTTAAAATTATGTAAATTTTGTCATCATTATTCACATTATTTCAAGTCTTACCAAAAGGTATGATATGATATTACCCAGAAACTGGATTGTGGAGGTCAGATTGGCTGCATCTGGTAAGACTGAAATCCGACCGCAACATAGTTGTAAAATGGCTAGGTAGATGACCCAGTCATACACACAGTTAGACACCTACAGTACAGAGAGAGAGTAGAGTAGTAGGTACAGTTAGACTGGTAAAGCGGACCCTAGGGTCCGCTTTACCAGTCTAACTGCTGATTATGACTAAACTTCGATGTTTTACGTGAAGCGACCGCCGTCTGACCTCCACAACCCGAAGGCGATATCTAAGCATGGTAGTTAAACCAATTGCTAGACTTTTGAGAGCTCCAACTACCCATAACGATTACCACTAGATGTTCGTATGGCAACCGGGACCAACAGCTTAACGTGCTTTCCAGGGCACGACCAGACCAGTGCAAATATTCATATTCATGCATACAAATATTTGCACTGTGCGGGGATCGAACTCGCGCCTCCTTGCGCAACGGCCCGGCTCGTTACCGCTACGCCACGAAGGACATACCTTAAATTAATAATGTATAATAAACAAATATAAGAACAAATCAAGTAACTTGAGTGATTTCCAGAGATTGTCGACATGTGGAATGTGGATTCTGCAACCATTGTACCGATAGTCGTGCCAGCCAATGGCTTAACAGCCAAGAGCCTCGACCAACACCTCAGGAGGCTCTCGTTAGACAGCTGGATAAAAGGCTTGATTCAGAAAGCAGTACTTCTAGACACGACTGAAATTGTTAGTTAAAAATGTAAATTAATATGGTGAAATAAAGAAAATAATTATAATAAACTTCTGAAGGGAGGTAGGCTGATTGGGAAACGCGTCAGCCGCCATGGCCCATACACAATGTTCCGGCTGAAGGATTTAGTGCGTAAGCCAAACCCTCTAACACAGAACACAACCCTATATTTTCACGCGTAACCGTACAATGTATCTACAATTAACTTCTGAACATGGCAAAGAGGGCAATTTCTATATAATAGCATAGGAATTGCTCTTTTTATGAAGATATATAAACGCGAATGAAAGCAAATCAGCTGGTTATGACCATCTGTGCTCAAATAAAGGCTGTTTCAGAGCGATTGTTTCGAGTCTCAAGGGTGATCCGGTCTCCAACCGGTTAGTGAATTAGGTCAGATCGTATTCTCTGACCTCGTTTGGATGGGGTTTCGTAAGTGTGAGGTGGATTTCGATATTATGGTAACGTAACTCAATTTTGGTTTCATTAGGAAAGTGTGGCCTTTGTTTATTACTTTGTAACTCTCTGATTCCCATTATCATAAACTAAACTGAATTTCACTTTAATGCAGCTTTTTCTTTCTATTTATTAAGAAAAGTTTCTAAGGGCAATGGAGAGGGCTATGCTTGGGGTTTCACAGCGTGATAGAATTAGGAATGAGGAAATCCGCAGAAGAACGAGAGTAACCGATATAGCCCGAAGAATAGGGTATTTGACTAAAAAAAAACTAATAAGTCCGTCAGTTAGATTTCCTAAAAATACTAGACACGTATTTTTTGTTTTATCAAAACAATAAAAATTGTCAAATATAAAAGGCATCAAAGATCAGTGGAGTGGTGGCTGGTGACATCACTGGTCGCGCAAAAGTGTAGCGTGCAGTGACGTCACACGAGTTTTCTAAGCACTGTGTCGTCTTCATTTTTTGTTTATTATAAAATAGAAAAAATACGGGACTAGTATTTTTTGGAAATCTGACTGACGGTCTAATTAGTTTTTTTTTTAAGTCAAATACCCTATTGCAACACTAAAGTGGCAGTGGGCCGGGGATATTGCCCATAGGACTGATGCCCGATGGGGTACACGGGTTCTCGAGTGGCGATCACGCACGTGGGTAGGCCCTCGACAAGGTGGACCGACGACCTAGTAATGCGGAAGACGCAGGACCGGTCGTCGTGGAAATCCTTAGGGGAGGCCTATGTCCAGCAGTGGACATCTTTCGGCTGAAATGATGATGAAAAAAAGAGTGTGCTTATGACCACACGACTGAAGATATATATATATATATATATATATGTACAATATATACATGTATACACATATACATATATTAATTTTCTATAAATATTTAATTTTATTTCATGGTTTCATTGGTAAATTAATATTTTGCATAGATATTCTATATTTATTGAAAAAAAAAAAAAAAAAACTTGTTGTAGACCTTGTAGTACCAAGCTCGCGCCACGGGCGCCTCTGTGCTTATATCCCCCACTTAACTTCCGTTCGCCTTGCCCGATCACTTTTCGTAACGCTTACGTCACGCGTTCGCCAGCTTACTCCCCAAGTCAAGCGTGCGTAAAGAAGTTTCACTTCAAAAAAGCAAGAAGATCAATATAAGTTTAGTCCTGTCATATTAGTCAGCGCCTAAGACGTATAAGTCGCCCAATGTTTCTTCTTCTATAGCCTATAGAGGACCACTGCTGGACAAAGGCCTCCTTCAAGGCATTAGATATGGTCTTCTGGGGTAACTCAACTGATAAAGATATTTTAAAAGCGTTATCGTCCGGCAGTACTTCACACCAGGGCAGCTTCTAATGTTGTACAAAGCACAGGTCCGTTCGTGTGTGGAGTACTGCAGCCACATTTGGGCTGGTGTTGCTAAGTGTCACCTGGCCACTTTGGATTCAGTGGAGAGGCGTGCGAAGAGGCTGATTGGTGACCTTGCATTAACTCGAGTTGGTCTCCAAAGCCTAGAGCACAGGCGTAGGGTAGCTAGCCTTTCGGTGTTCTATAGGATACATTTTAGGGAGTGTGCGAGGGAATTGCACGATTTAATTCCCCCATCTCCGTCCCACCATCGGACGACCCGTCGTACGGCGAGTTTCCACCCTTATGTTGTTAACACCTCTACGATCCGGACGAAGCGTTTCGCCTCCTCCTTTATACCGCGTACATCGAGGAACTGGAATAATCTGCCGGCGGCGGTGTTTCCGTCGGACTACAATTTGAGTGTCTTAAAGGCTAGAGTGAATAGGCTCTTAATAAACTAGTGCGCTTTACGATCAACAATTGCGTCACTGCTTACCATCAGGCGGGATTACGGTCAAGCGCTGGTTTATATTTTAATAAAAAAAAAAGAATTAAAAAAAAAAGACAAAAGTTCTGCTTGAGATCCATGTTTAATCTCAAAACTACTGATGGCTGTAAAAAACATTTCATTGAATATCATATTTTAACATTACCTTCACTTTACATATTAGAAATAGTAATATTTGTAAAACTAAATCCACATTGGTTTCCTCGCATGACAGAAAAAACTCCTAGAAATAGACGTGATGACAGCAAAATATGTTTACACCCCTCAAAGACTGCACTTTTGCACAAGAGTGTCTTTTGTATGACGCCAAGAATCTATAACAAATTACTCAAAAGTTGGAAAGAGCAAACAGTGTCTAAACTCAAAGACACAATGAAAAAGTTTTTAGCAAATAGCATTAATGGTTTTTTAAATGGTTCAGTAATTATTATAAATAAAAAAGTATAACTATGATTGTAGTAATTGTGGTCCTGTAGTAGTGGGGAACTTAAAATGCCTATATTATAAATTTTATTAAAATTTACCCGAAACTGTCAAATATTCCCAATGAATCCTGAGCCTTAATGCTTTAGAAGTAAAGTTGAAAATCTAATGAAGAAATCTGACAGATTGTAGCAGCTTGATGTGCTGTCGCCTGTACGAACAGAAACTAGGTAAATAGCATATATAGAGATCCCAAACTTTGATGTTGCAGTGGGTGCATACACCCATGGCAAAACGGCCTGCGTTTAATTGAGGCTATGTTTATGGAGAAGCTGCCACAATTTCAACTACTCATTTTGCCTATAACCCCACGCTTGACAAAGCTTCCTTTTGATTTAACGCAGAATATTGACATAAAATTAGTATTACAAGGCCGTAGGTGTTAGATTGGCGTGAGCTTATAAAGTTCAAGAATAGGCGATTATTCACGGTTGAGAGGGCGACCGCTATTGTTCAGGAAATATCTACTACCACTTCGTACATGCCTATAGAAAAAATACTGCTTTATAGTAAGTAGTAAGCAAATGTAGACTCTATTTAATTAGTAGGTACTATAGTACACTTCTTCTTCATTCTATAGAAGTCCACAGCTGGACAAAGGTCTAACCCAAGACTTTCCACAATGACCGGTCTTGTGCTGCCCGCATCCATCGACTTCCCGCGACCTTCACTTATAATACACTGCACCACTGTATTTTATTGAATCAAAGAAAATGTATCTGTTGCAACTCGTACAGGAAGATCCAAATTACTGAACACAATAAAAACTAACCAAAAAGAAAAACTAATCAGAAAATCTTTTACGAGGCCAAAAGGCTTCTATCTCAGCATGACACTTCGACATTTAAAAAATACATGTCTCAGAGCTGATATTCTGATAGGGCCCGCTGCGATGTCAGGGACAATTAAAGTAATAAATTAATAAAAAAACATACAGAGTGGTATTGACAATAAATTAAACATCGTATACTTTAACACATTCTCAGTTTACCCATAAAAATCATATAAATATGTCCATTAGTTTAGTCACAGGAAATTATTTTACCTTTTTCACATTTTCTACATGATGTACGTCATGTTGATAAGGAAGCGCTTACAGGTTGATGACCGCCCCATCCAGCGGTACTAAACTTTAATAATAATAGCGCGAAAAAAGCGAGTCGATACATTATCGCGCTGTCGCCGAGCGGAGGTCAGTGAACAAATATTTTTAAAGTATGTTCTATTCCTTTTTCAATTTTATGCGATTTAGTTTGTTTGAAATTTTATTTTTTTTATTTTTGATGCTAGGTTTTTTTCTATGGTTTAGGATTATTCCCATAAACCAGCATTGTTCGTGTTTTCATTTATCGTCGTATTGTCAGTACCACTCTGTATAATTACTTAGAATGCCTTCAAATAAAACAAATTTATTCTGCACGAGACGTAACCTTATTATTTGTCCATGCCCTGAGTGTTAGATACGCTCTGTGTATTGTGCAAGATATGGTACACAGACAGAACTAATCTAATATTTATCTTTTATTCTTCACTGTACTAGAAATTAAGTTTATCTTGTGAAGCAGGACCTCATTCCTATAGCTAATGCGGTTATTGGCGCCCAACACAGAACACTTGCAACACCTCCTTTAAAATACATCTGCCAGCCGCCATCTGCTATACGTATGCAGAAAAAAGCGCGCAATTTCATATCTACCCTCCTTTTTGGCGCCGCTCCAAGCTGAGTAGGTAAGTACTTAGATGGCGTCCGTTATTTAAGATCTACAAAATTATGAATTTTCTTATCTCAGAGTACAGCGTCAGAAAGTACATTTGATATCATTATTTATGTTATTTGATTAATTATCAGATGTTGCAAGGGATGATAATTAGCAAGGGTTGGTTACAGTCATAATAATATATTTTTTAAAGAGGTTGATTCTTTTTATGGTATTGTTACGAATGCACCTTATGTCGAGGGCATAAGGTTCAATATCGCGTGACATGCAGTGCGTAACTTTTAAGCTCTGTAACTCTAGATTTTCACCAATAGGATGCCGCAAACGTTGCATTATAATAGAAGATTCTGGAGATCACCCAGACTGGATAACGGCGAGGACACTAATGATGATTTCCGATAAACCAAAAATACGCATAATCAACGTTAGTAACAAAGAAATAACTCTCGAAAAGAATCGCGTGGTGGGTGTGTGCGATAATGTAGCATCTTTGAGAAAAACAGAGGTGCACGAAAAGGAACGTGATAAGAAGTGGCAAGAACATGTATCGACACTACTCGAAAATTGTAAGGGTAATTTAAACAAGTTCGAAAGTCACAAAGTTAAGGAACTGTTGCATAACTTCCATGACATCTTCTCGAAGACCGATGATGACGTGGGAAGGACCGGGCTAGTCAAACACCATATAGATACGGGTGATACACAGCCGATAAGACAGAGACCACGTCGTATCCCCTTTGCAAGAGAACAGGAAGTCACGGAAATGTTAAGAGATATGGAGAAAAATCGGATTATCGAAGCATCTACCAGCCCTTGGTCATCTCCAGTTGTCCTAGTCAAGAAAAAGGATGGCAGTACAAGGTTTTGCGTTGACTACAGGATGTTGAACGATGCCACGAAAAAGGACAGTTATCCTCTGCCACGTATAGATGACACTTTGGACTTGCTAAGTGGCATGAAATGGTTCTCCACAGTTGACCTCAAAAGTGGATACTGGCAGGTGGAAATCTGTCAGCAGGATAAAGAAAAGACCGCTTTCTCCACTGGTCCTGGGAACGGTCTCTGGCAATTCAATGTTATGCCTTTTGGACTGTGCAATGCTCCAGCTACATTCGAGCGCCTAATGGAGCGCATTTTGGTGGGGTTGCTTGGTGATGCATGCCTGGTCTATTTGGATGACATCATCATTATGGGACGAAGCTTCGAAGAGCACCTACGGAATTTGGAGAAAGTATTCCAAAAACTGCGTGAAGCAAATTTAAAACTCAGTCCAAGTAAGTGTACTTTATTCCAGAAAGAGGTTGGATACTTAGGACACATTATTTCGGCGCAAGGAATTCGAACAGACCCTGAAAAAATAAAAGCCGTGTCGAAGTGGCCTACCCCTCGTAACAAAACTGAGGTACGCTCTTTCTTGGGTCTGTGTGCATATTACCGTCGGTTTGTGAAGAATTTCTCCGAGTTAGCGAAACCATTGCATCGTTTAACAGAGGAAAAGTGTCAATTTCAATGGAACTCTGACTGCGAACAGGCATTTGCGGTACTGAAAACTCACTTGTGTGAGGCTCCTGTATTAGGTTACCCTAGTAGGGAAGGCCGATTTTTGATAGACACAGATGCCAGCAACGTTGGTATTGGAGGAGTTCTCTCTCAAATACAAGGAGATCGGCAGGTCGTTATTGCATATTTCAGCAAATGTCTTTCCAAGCCAGAAAGAAATTACTGTGTTACCCGCCGAGAACTTCTAGCCGTTGTTAAGACCTTACAACACTTCAAGAAATATTTGATTGGGAGACAGTTTACACTTCGCACCGATCACGCTGCCTTACAGTGGTTGCTTCAGTTCAAAGACCCAGAAGGACAAGTAGCAAGGTGGATAGAGCAGCTGCAAGAATTTGACTTTGTCACTGAACATCGAAAAGGCAAGTCACACAATAATGCTGATGCTTTATCTAGACGGCCTTGCGAAGAATCTTGTCGACATTGTGCCAAACAGGAAAAGAAAGAGAACGTAAGGATTATCCAGGTGAACGCTTTGGATGAAGACTGGGATAATCGATCATTGGAAGAGGCACAAGAGGAAGATAGTGACTTGAAGACAGTAATCGAATGGAAGAAACATGGGCAGAGGCCCGCTTGGAGTGAAATATCAGCGCTTAGCCCAACAGCAAAAAGTTACTGGGCTCAATGGGACAGCCTGATAATTGATAATGGAGTTCTGAAGAGAAAATGGGAATCACCTAGTGGACAGGAGGTCGCCTTACAGATAGTTGTCCCCTGTGATAAAGTCGCATCAGTGCTAAAGCAGGTGCACGACGGAGTATCCGGAGGACATCTAGGAGTAAAGAAAACTCTGGAGAAGGTGAGAAAAAGATTCTATTGGGTGCATTGCCGCGAAGACGTAGAGGACTGGTGTAGGAAATGTGTAGCCTGCTCCTCAGTAAAAGGACCGCAAACGAGAGCTAGAGGTCGGCTGAAAGTGTACAATGTTGGTGCACCATGGGAAAGAGTTGCTGTCGATATAGCTGGGCCATTCCCTATTACTGAAGAAGGGAATAGGTATATCATCGTCATGCAAGACTATTTCAGCAAATGGCCAGAAGCTTTTGCAGTACCCAACCAAGAAGCTCATACCGTCGCCAAAAAGCTAGTTCACGAGGTGTTCTGTCGATTTGGCGTTCCCTTGGAGTTACACTCTGACCAGGGTAGAAACTTCGAGTCTTCGCTATTTCAAGAGGTTTGCCAACTACTCGGGATACATAAGACTCGTACAACACCATATCACCCTCAGTCAGATGGAATGGTCGAAAGATTCAACCAGACGCTAGAGAATCATTTGGCCAAAGTAGTGGAAGAACACCAGAGGGACTGGGACCAATACATTCCACTCTTCTTAATGTCATACCGCTCTGCAACACATGATAGTACAAATTGTACACCGGCGAAAGTCAACTTCGGCCGAGAAATTAGATTACCCATAGATGCCCTTACCGGAACACCCCCCGATACCCCTATCCTAGCCGTCGACTATGTGGCCGACCTACGACGTAAACTAGATGGAATACATGAGCTAGTGAGAGAGAATGGTCTGAAAACCAGCGAGAGAATGAAGATCCGATACGACCGCAAAGCTAACGTGCCCGGATTTGAAGAGGGAACTTTGGTATGGTTACATAATCCCATTAGGAGAAAAGGAAAGAGTCCAAAGTTCCAAGACAAATGGGAGGGGCCGTACACGATAGTAACCAGAATAAACGATGTCACCTACCGGATTAAGAAAGGACCTAGAGGGAAGCTGAAGATCGTACACGTAGACCGCCTAGCTCGCTATTATGGGTCAAATCATGCTCGGGACGAGCATGACTAAGAAGGGGGCAATGTTACGAATGCACCTTATGTCGAGGGCATAAGGTTCAATATCGCGTGACATGCAGTGCGTAACTTTTAAGCTCTGTAACTCTAGATCTAGACATCTTTTAGGTGCAATATAAAAACGCATTTCTAGATTTAAGGTGGCCTATCGAATGGTACAGGTTTCATCAATTTTGTCAACTAAGTGACGACATCGAAATTTCTAGAAGCCCGTTTCCCGGAATTACCGTAGGTACTTACCGAATGTACTCGAAGTTATGCGCTATTATTATTACGTCTAGACGACTCTGGAATCTTCGATCAGCTGGACTATATATAGTGCCGTGGCGCCGGCGCCGAGTCAGTCTACACTTGACTACCGATACGAAAACAGCGACACTTAAGAAGCGATCTTTGAGAATACCTACTGCGACAACTGTAACGAGAACATCGAGTACTACGTGAAGTAACATCTGTAGTGTTATTGTGTGTTTACGACACGGACTTCGTGGACGTAAGGGAAGACTTCGGTGCAACGTCAACAATATTCTACTTGTCATTGCCTACAATCGACTGTACCTTCGTTGCCAATAAACTTCGTAACCCTTAACCGGTATTTTAGTACCCCTAGCTCGTAACAGTATGTTACCAAAGGGTAATAAAAATAACAGGACCCTATTATCACACCCTACACCACAATCTGTCTGTCTATGTCTAGTCTGTATTTCATGAACCGTGATAGATAGACATTTGAAATTTGAAATTTTCACAGACGATGTTTTTCTAATAGCGTTTAAACAACAAATAGGTACCTCCCCAGATCAATCTCCCTCTGGCATAGCAACGTTGGGCGTGTTGTTTGGTTTAACATTGCATCACCTTGCTTTAATGCCGTCTTCCGTCTTATTCACTCAGTATTTTTTGGGTGAATAGGCTTAATAAACTAGCGCGCTTTACTATCAATGATTGCATCACTGCTTAGCAGCCCTAGTTTATAATCATAAAAAAAAACTTTTTTGTACGGAAAACTTCGTGATTCGTATCCGGTTTTTTTTTATTGTACCGCGGAAAAGAGATTCCAATACCTTATTTACAAAACGAACAAATTCAATGTAGCAGCTTTAGACACAGTGGAGAGATGTGCGAAGATGCTAATTGATGATCCAGTTCTTCAAAGCCTGGAGCACAGGATTCTACAGGATGCACTTTGGAGAGTATGCGCGGCTTACATTGTTGATACCACCACAATCTGGACGAAGCGTTTCGTCACGTCCTTTAAACCGCGTAGTTCGAAGGACTGGGAAAATTTGTCTGCAGCTCCCCGTCTGATTACAATTTAGGTGAGTCAATAGGTTCATATAATAAACTAGTTCGCTTAACCAACAACGATTGCATCACTGCTGACTGCTGCGACAGCCTCCGTGGCGTAGCGGTAGCGAAAGCGGCCGCTGCGCAAAGAGGCGCGGGTTATTTGTATGCATGAATATGAATATTTGCACTGGTCTGATCATGCCTCGGAAAGCACGTTAAGCCGTTGGTCCCGGTTGCCATACGAATATCTAATGACAGTCGTTACGGATTGTTGGAGCCCTCAAAAGTCCAACAATTGGTCTAACTGCAAGGCTTCGATATCGCGTTCGGGTTGTGGAGGTCAGACGGCAGTCGCTTCACGAAAAATATCGAAGTTTGTAAAGCGGATCCCAAAGCTGAAAAAGCTTCGGATGTAACTGGGATTAACACTGAGATGATGATGATGATTACATCACTGCTTACCATCAGGCGAGATCACAGTCAAGCACTAATTTAAGTACTTATAGTATAAAAAAATAGCTAATAAAGTATTATTTCCTGATAGCAATTAATGCTTTTAACAAATTAAATGGTAATGAGAATAGGGATGTCTCCAAGGTATGAAAATCTAAAAAATAATTAGTCCGTCTTATAGATAATAAAAAAATAAAGACCCGTATTTTTTAGTTTGTCGAAATTACCAAAAACTGCTGATATATAGCGTATTAAAGTTACGGAGTGGGGCTAATTACGTCACGGCGTGGTATATTTTGTACCACGGCGTGACGTCATGCGACATTTCAAATCAATATATCTTCCTAAGTATTTGAATGAACGAAAAAATAAAAAATACGGGTTCAATATTTTTTATAAATCTATCTGATGGACATTCAATAATTTTTTAGGATACAAGCCAATTAGGTATTACATTCTGATTGTTCCTGTAACCAATCAAGGAATAATTACGTCGTGGCCGTTGGGCGTTGGGAATTAAGGAACTATTTTCCTCATTTATGAACTTGTTCGCTTATGTGCTCCAGACTGAAGAACCTTCCAAATCAACCCCTACTTTTATGATTTTCTAACCAGAGAGTTTTGACGCGATTACGCGAAAATACTAAGCCTGTGTCATGAAAAAAATAAAATAAAGAAAAAACTTTTATTGTCAGATGCGTTTTTTTTTATTATAAACTAGCGCTTGACCGCAATCCCGTCCGATGGTAACCAGTGATGCGATCGTAGATGGTAAAGCGTGCTAGTTTATTATTAAGAGCCTATTCACTCTAGCCTTGAATGCACTTAAATTGTAGTCAGACGGAAACACCGCCTCTGGCAAATTGTTCCAGTCCCTCGATGGACGCGCTATAAAAGACGAGGCGAAACGCTTCGTCTGGATCCAAGTGGTGTCAACAATGTAAGGGAATTACATGATTTGATTCCCCTAAATCACACACATACTGACACCCTGACACACGCACGCGCGTACACACACATGGATGTAAACTTTATAAATATTGTATTAACTTTAAACATATGATTATTTAATTATTGTACTAAAACTGTACCTTATACACCTAAGAACTCTCTTAAAAATAAATGTAACATGGTGTGGCTAAGCAATGTAATAAAGTCCAAGAAAAAAGCGCTTCGCTCCTAACTTCACTTATTTTGTTGTACCCGACAGGGTCCACATGAACTAATTTTAAGTATTACCTAGCATCTAAGAATACATGTGGAAAGCAATAAAAGTATTGAGTATAGTGGATCAAAATCCAGTCCACACAATTTTTTTAAAGTCAGAATTGCATACATACAGGTGTACAGGTGTGACTTTGTCCAGCTTGAAAACCCAAAATCAAAACGGGGAGGACTTCGTCCAGCTTGAAAACCCAAAATCAAAAAGGGGAGGACTTTGTCCAGCTTGAAAACCCAAAATCAAAACGGGGAGGACTTTGTCCAGCTTGAAAACCCAAAATCAAAACGGGGAGGACTTTGTCCAGCTTGACTTTGTTTTTGATAACGATGTTGATAAAACATTGCTGGACCATTCATTTTGCCTACATAGGTGGTACTTATCTACGAGACAGCTAGTTTTTTAGGGGTTACGTACCTAAAACGAAAAATCGGCCAAGTGCGGATTTGGTCGGACTCATGCACAAAGGGTTCCGTACCATTGATTTATGAAATTAAAGGATTTAAGTTATTTGTATGAAAGATTACGCGGTAATAAGCAGTTTACGATTTACGAGGTATAAAAAAAAACTACGTACTAGATCTCGGCCAAAACAATTTCTTATTTTAGAAGTTAGTCTGCCCAACTTTTTTCCGCGAAGCGTCTGTCACGCTAACTATTCGGTTTAGAAAAAAAATATTTTAGAAATCTCGATATCATTTTTGAAAACTTATACATAGATACCCCACATGTATGTGTTTGATGAAAAAAAAATCACAGAATACATCTACCTACCAAGTTTAGGCATAGGCATTTGAAGAATCTATTGCCGTCTCGCTGCTTCCAACCTCTCCCGTTAAATTGCGAAAAGTCTTCCGTCTTAGTTCCTATTCGCTCAGTTTTTCTGAGTGACCTATTCACTCTTAATAAACTAGCGCGCTTTACCATCAACGATCGCATCATTGCTTACCATCAGAAGGGATTGCGGTCAAGCGCTAGTTAATAATTATTAAAAAAAAGTCGTAGATCCGAACCCCATCAGGCGATTTCATCATCATCAAACTTTATATCGTCCCACTGCTAGGCACAGGTCTCCTCTCATACAGAGAAGGTTTGAGCGTAATCACCACGCTTGCTCAATGCGGGTTGGCGATTTACTTTATGTAAATTATTTTTATCACCACTGCTCTCAAAACGGTGAAGGAAAACATCGTGAGGAAACCAGCATGTTCTAGAGTCAAAAACTTTGAAGACATTTGACATCTACCAACCCGCACTGGACCAGCGTGGTAGATTACGGCCTACTCCAGTCTCTTTGAGAGAGATACCTGTATCTCAACAGTGGGAACAATATACATAGGCTGATTATGTGATCATAATTTGTTTTTCAAAATATTGTCAACTAAGTGACGACATCGAAATTTCTAGAAGCCCGTTTCCGGGAATTACCGAAGGTACCTACTGAATGTACTGGGAGTTATGCGCTATTATTATTACGTGTAGACGATTCTGGAATGTTCGATCAGCTGGCTTATATATAGCGCCGTGACGTCAACGCAGAGTCAGTCTGCATTTGACTACCGAGACGAAAACAAGCGATACTTAAGAAGCGATCTTTGAGAATACCTACTACGACAACTGTAACGAGAACTGTGAGTACTACGTGAAGTAACATCTGTAGTGTTATTGTGTGCTTACAATACGGAATTCGTGGACGTAAGTGAAGACTTCGGTGCAACGTCAGCAACATTCTACTTGTCATTGCCTACAATCGACTGTACCTTCGTTGCCAATAAACTTCGCAACCTTTAACCGGCGTTTTAGTACCCCGAGCCCGTAACAATATTGATTGCACAATTCATTTTGAAGCTATCCATTTGAGAACGACATGCATGTCAAAAGCGTTCGTTGTAGAAAATATAAAAAACAATCGAGTTTTTGCCTTTTTCCTTTAGCTTCACACGGTTTGTGCATTTAGCCCATGTCACGTAATGAACTTTCATTCATGTCGAAAAAGACGGCCGCGTGAACCGTCGATGAAGGAGGTTTGAGGCAAAGTCATGATGAGGCCACTATGCTGCGAAAGCTCAATGTTCTTTCTGAATTATTTACTGAATGCACTTTTTACTACATAAATCACTCATTTTTATTTAGTAAACAGCACTATAAATAATTTAAAAGTCAAATGAAAAATGGGCGTGACACTCAGCTTAACTTTCCCGCCAAAACTCAAATAATCAAGTTGGTAGAGAAGAAACTTTTATGGACACTGACGTAAAAAATAAAATAACTTCCACTCAGGAAGCCGAGCCGCAAAATGCAGTAAAAAATGGAAATACTTATAATAAACAAGGGTTATGACCGTTTTAAAAAAAAATCGAAACTCTTCTCGTTATCAAAATTCGGAACGAACTATGCTGAAGTTTCGGCAAGGAATGCCTCCGGTAAAGTATTCGACAGGAGGGGAATGTTGGCTGCTAATTTTAGCGACTGATATTTATCAGTTTCAGCTGCTACAGCTAAAACAGAATTTGCCAAATTGTTCGTGTATCTCTTGGGACGAAGAACTGCAGTGGTTAACACTGGGGAATCCAAAGTTTTTGGTGCAATGTTAAGCTGAATTCAGTTTAATTTATTATCTTATTGTTCTTGGTATGCTTTTGTTTTGACCTAATTTTAGAGGGATTAACTAATTAAAGCTGAGAATCAAGTTTTAACTGTACGAATTTTCGCAAAATGTATGATGTTTTTTTTGTTGCTCCACAATAGGAATTTCGCCTGTATCGTGAGTGCGCTTACAAAAATTTTAACTCACATGCACAAACAGCGGGACTGGGTACTACAAAATACTTGAGGTTATACAAATATTTACTCAGTGTGGTACCCGGACTATAGCACTTAATTTTCTCGGTGGTAGGCCATAACATCGGCCACCGGCAGAAGTTACCACCCACCAGACAAAGCCAAGCGATTTTTCGTGTTCCGGCTTGATGTCTGGTGCAGCCGTACGGAGGACGGGTCTGAGCAGTTGTGTTGGTTGCGAAGTATGCCGGGTACGATGCGCCTAATGTTGTTGTGTTGGGAGTTTGGTCGTGGAGGGTCTTCAGATCAATCTCCCTTTGGCGCAGCATCGTTAGTCGTGTTGTTGGGTTTAACATTGCATCACCTCGCTCAACTGCCGTCTTCCTTCCTATTCGCTCAGTTTTTCTGAGTGAATAGGCTATTAATAAACTAGCGCGCTTTACCATCAACGCTCGCATCACTGCTTACTATTAGGCGGGATTGCGGTCAAGCGCCAGCTTATAATTTTTAAAATAAAAAAAGATATTCTGTATTCTTTTTAAAATAACTTACTTAACCTTTTCAATTGCATGGTTCTCGGCAGCATAAAATTAATGTAAAAAACAGGCTATGGTCCTCAGTATTACAAACCGTATCATACTATATCAGTCTGACAGGCAGTCCATATGGAAGACTTAGGATAAGCTGTATCCGAGTGAAAAGGCACACTGGTTGGTTCTCTGTGTTTATTGTAATACAGACAATAATAAAAAAAAACACACTTACCCAACAGTAACATCAAAAATATTGCTGCCGACTGAGCTGGACACTGCCATGTCTCCAAACCCCTTTCTTGCGACGATTACGGACGTGATGAGGTCGGGTACCGAAGTCCCCGCAGCCAGGAGCGTCAGCCCCATCACCTCAGGGGGCACGTGGGCCGTCGCCCCCGCCACGTTCGCCCACCACACCATCAGGTACGAGAAGAAAGCTATCCAAATTATTGACCCTATAAATGTTACCGGGAAAAACCTTTTTCCTGAAAAGGAAAATAAATTTGTTAAAAAAGATCCTATTTTATTTATACAAACAAAACATGGAAATTCATGAAATCGTTGTGTTAATAGTGGTGACCGCAGAAACGTCTCCGTGCTCTGTGTTATCACTTTTAGATTATTATGTCCTACACGTGGACAATAACGCAGGGGGCGTTTGGGACTTCCAAGGGGACAAGACCCAGGGTAAAATATATATCCTATATTTTAGCTAAATAATTAAATTTATACAACGTTATTATTTATACATGCGAAACCCGAAATACGTGTATTTCTATGTACAAAATTTCTAAAAAGCTATCATGAAAAATCACAAAGTTATGAGTTTGTCATATTAACTGGTTGTCCCTACAAAAATATGGTCAACGAGCCGCTCGCCTGCTCCTACAGCAGCAGGGCGCAGCGAGGGCCCTAGGACACTATGATCCGCTATGAACTGTGTCGTGCGCTCGGTAACTATACTGCATAATTTTTTAAATCTATTTCTGATTTACGACAGACGGTAAGTAAAACAAATGGTGTGGTCTATAAGAATATAAATACACGTAAGTGGGGTGGAGGCCAAAATAATGTTGAGTATGCAGCTATAAAACACACGACAGACTCCGTGGCGTAGCGGTAGCGAACGCGGCCGCTGCGCAAGGAGGCGCGCAGTGCAAATATTTGTATGCATGAATGTGAATATTTGCACTGGTCTGGTCGTGCCTCGGAAAGCACGTTAAGCCGTTGGTCCCGGTAGCCATACGAAAATCTAATGACAGTCGTTACGGGTTGTTGGAGCCCTCAAAAGTCCAACAATTTGTCTAACTGTAATAATGCTTCGATATCGCCTTCGGGTTGTTTAGCTCAGACGGTAGTCGCTTCACGAAAAATATAAAAGTTTAGCCAAAATCAGCAGTTAGACTGGTAAAGCGGACCCCAGACTCCAAAGCTAAAAAAGCTTCCGATGCAACTGGGATTAACGCTGAAATGATGGATTACGCAGCTATAAAAGACGAATGAAACTATGTTAGGTTAACTAGGACTAAAGTTCATTTTTTAATTCCAAATAGTAATCTGACATTTGCGTTTTTTTTGTATAATTGTCAACAAAGTTTCACATTGCAACTGATGAACAAGCGTTTGGGTTTAAAAAAATAACTTTACTCCTGACGGAAGATGATTCTGAAATTAAATTAATAAATATACTCGTAGTTCGAATGTGGGTGACGGCATATGGAAAAAGATGGAAGGTTGTGACGACCCCAAGTAAATTGAAATAAGGTCCAGACTGGTCATTGATTGCTTGAACGATGGTATGGCTAAAGGAGATGAATACTAATGTTAGAAGATATATTTTATACAACAAATAAAAGAGAAGAAATAAATTGGACTGATGGACATAGTCGTGGTGGCCTAGTGGTTAAAACATCAGCCTTTCAAGTATGAGATTCCAGGTCAAGCAAGTACCAATGTAACTTTTGTAAAGTTATATGTACTTTCTAAGTATATCTTGGACTGCTTGGACACCAATGACTGAAGGTGAAGGAAAACATCTTGAGGAAACCTGGACTTTAAGTCTGAAATCGCCAACCCGCATTGAGTAAGCGTGGTGATTACGCTCAATTCTTCTCTGTATGAGAGGAGACCTGTGCGCAGCAGTGGGACGATAAAAGGTTGATGAAGAAGAAGATGGAGATGTAAGGCTAGGAAGGCTAACCTCAAGTGACATGAAAAATGATGGTGATAATGATGTTGGTGATGATGCAGAAATCATCAATAGAATATTCACCCTTCGGCGTTCTAGTGTCTGGCAAGGTCATCCAGAGCGGGAAGACAATTGGTGCGACTAACAGGTACGTTATGCGCTTGCGGAAACCTGTTGGCCACGACATGTCCAGTGGAGTCGTGTCCTCCTCCAGGTCTCCAATCTGTAACAAGATAGAGCGTTATGAGGATATGTTATCAATTTGGTTTATGAAAACCTGCATTCTTATTGGCATCCGACTGTTATTGGCGATATCCTAGCTATTATTGTGAAATAAAATTTTCAAAGAATTTTTTACATGTGTTATTGGCAAAATTGTGGTATTTCTTCCACAGGGACCATTGGTCAAGAGTTGAAGTTGAAGTTGAGAAATTTGTCAGATTGTAATAGATTGATGTGATGTCATCTATATATAAACGGGGGTATATTGTCAAAATTTACTGAGGCATTGCCTATCGACCTACAAAAGCAAAGTTCACTTAACATACTTTCCAAGCCAAGTTTTCCAAGGCAAGTAGGCATGTAGAAATTTTAGATAGAACAAGAATTGTACTAAAACACCTCATAATAGGGTAGTTGACTAAAAAAACTAATTAGTCGGTCAGTCAGCTTTCCAAAAAATATTAGACACGTATTTTATCTTTTTTCATATAAATAAAAAATGAAGACGACACAGTGCTTTGAAAACTCGTGTGACGTCACTACAAGCTACACTATTTAGCGAGGAGTGACGTCACCAGCCACCACTCCTGATCTTTGATGCCTTTTATATTTGGCAATTTTTATTGATTTGATAAAACAAAATATACGTAGGTATCAGTGGCGAAGGGTCCATACAAGCCGATTCCCACCGGGTTACCTTTCAAAAATCAGTTCCATATTCATACAAAACTATTTACATTCTATTTCATTACCAAAGTATTATTAATCAAATGCCGGCGCGATTTACAATAGCAATCGTAATTTTTAGCAATACCCTAAGTATCAGATTTCATTTTATAGTCGTAAATTAATCAGCACTTCAATTTTTCGTACAAGGAATCCGACGAATTTCAGCTTACCTCGGTCAACGTTTTACTATGAGGCGAAAAGAGACAGAGCGTGTCAAACCATCTCTTTCTAATGCTCGCTAACCGTCGGTAAAACTTGATAAATATAGGCTAATGACAAGCGGCTTGTAGTTCTCTCCTCTCCTCTATTAGAAAGAGACAAAGAAACCACGCCACTACAAGAAAGGAAACACGACAAAATTTCAAAACAAGACGCATTGCATTAGAATATAAATAACGTTGTGATTGTGTATAATTTGCTTTATTTTTGCTTAATATTTTTGTTGGTTTTGGATCGGTGTTTGTGTGGTTCGGTTTTTAACACTTTATTATTTTTGTAATTTTTTATTTTATTTTTTCTTGACTCTTATTCCCTAACAATAGGTACTTAACTTAGTACTTACTAACAAGCATGCATGTGTGGTATGGAGATGCACGTCGAAAAAGGCTTTTCTCAAAGCCGCTTTTATCATACTTGAAAGACACTGTTATCAAATCATCAGTCCTTTTTTGTATGGTGAAGGTGGGGCTTTTGATATTATTCTTATCTGAAGACCTCCTCCAAGATATCCTGCAGTAGGTAAGTGTATAAGTGTTTATTTTTTTGGACCGGCTTCCCTTTGTCAAAATTTCACCCTTCGCCACTGGTAGGTATCTAATATTTTTTTATAATCTGAATGACGGACTAAATAGAATCATTTTTTTTATCCAGCAAACATCCCTACTCTAATGTAATGAAAGAAAACTATTTGAGAGTTTGGCGACAAGGCGTGAAACAGCCCCTTCTAAGGTTAAAACACAATAAATTCAACTACAAAGGGTTTCCACTATTACGAGGACCCAATTTTGGCATTCTATTATGAGGTCCCACCAATAAGCCCTTTCGTAGTTATGGGGACAGTTAAAAGGAAAAGTTTAAGACGTAGATAGAGGCGTTTAGGTGAATGGAACGGACGAAGGGTGATTGTAGTAGTGCTGTGTCACAGATAATATATTAATTTCCATGGCAATTCACCGATCTACGTGAAATTCTGAGCAAAAATATTTAGTCTCTACTACAATTATTCAATACTAATGGCCGCCAGCGACTTCGTCCGTGTGAAGTTAGTTATGCTCCGCTCCTATTGTCGCAGCGTGATGCTATATACCGTAAAGCTTTCCTGGATTAATGGGCTATCCAACGCAAAAAGATTTTTTCAAATCGGACCAGTAGTTCCTGAGATTAGCGCGTTCAAACAAACAAACAAACTCTTCATCTTTATACAGAGTGGTGCTGACAATACGACAATAAATGAAAACACGAACAATGCTGGTTCATAGGAATAATCCTAAACCATAGAAAAAAACATCCTTTGAAAATATTGGTTCACTCACTTCCGCTCGGCGACAGCGCGATCCTGTATCGACTTGCTTTTTTCGTAGCATTATTATTAAAGTTAGGTACCGCAGGATGCGGCGGTCCTTAACCTTGCTTCCTTATCAACATGTACATCATGTAGAAAATGTGAAAAATGAAAATTAATTTCCTGTGACTAAACTAATGAACATATTCATATGATTTTTTATGGGTATACTGAGAATGTGTTGAGGTATACGATGTTTAATTTATTGTCGTATTGTCAGCACCACTCTGTATATTAGTATAGATTTAAAGGTTTTTAAGTTAAGGCCATAGGCGTTCGAAAGCGATAGCTGTTAAATTTGACAGGGATATACAATATAAAAACTCCATAAAGAAAACTCCGTCATCAAATAAATGTGAGGTATAGACATGACCAAATAAAATATGAAATTTTACGTAACCATCATAGTAACAATACTAATGAATTTTATATAATCTTTTTATTTCGCGAACTAATTCCAACTTCTCTAAAATTTGGTCAAATTTTAAAAAGTGACAACACCATTTTCGGCGGTATTATTGTGAGCGATGCGACCGCTTGCCGCGTGCCCTGCCCCCCTTCGCCCGCGCATAAATGAACAGCTGAATACCAGTATTTCACAGTATGCGTCAGTCTATCCGAAGTCCACATTCCTGAAGAATGTGGACTTCGGATAGACAACCAGTCTTTTCCAAGGGGTATCGTATTCGATACCCCTTGGAAAAGACTGGTTGTCCCTTAATCATGCTTTGAGAATATACGTGGAGGAGTAGATACATATAAATAATTTCCGCGTCCTTTCAATGTCGAATTGATAAAAAAGGGGTTGAGGGATGTGTAGTGCGCCATTTTGAGTTACTTATATCCGAACAGTCACACGATATGCTGCCATGAAAAATGTATATTTTTATATACTTATTTAGGATTTCCAATACACGACATTATACAATATGTAAAGAAAACCCCGTCCGACCCATAAGGATAATAAAGGTTAGGTAAACACATGACCAAATAAAATATGAAATTTTACATAATCATCATAGTAACAATACTAATGAATTTTGAAATAATCTTTTTTTTTTCGCGAATTAATTCCAACTTCCCCGAAATTTGGTAATTTTTAAAAAAGTGACAACATTATTTTGGTGGTATTATTATGAACGATGCGACCACGTGCCGCGTGCGCTGCCCCCCGTCGCCCGCGCATGGTTTGCCAACCGCACATGCATTAAGTTACCTCTTTTTGCGAAATAATATTTAATTTTTAGGGGGATTTTTTTTTTAGTTTAGCTCGGCTTTGTAGGCATTAGTAGAATCAGTTATCGATATCTAACAATACCTTCAGGGATCGGATAGGGTTGTCTTCACATATTGTTTAGAGGACACATATATAAAGAACAACATATTTGGGTATAGGTATTATGTAGGTGTACTCCTTCACTTAGAGAAGATCTCAGTATGCTCAATAAAATTAACAACGGTAGACTAAAGTGGTAAGTAATACTTACTCGTAGTAGGTAATTTATCGACCCCTGAAATGGGCATTTTACGGTATAATAAATTTAACACCCTGTAGAAGCATTGGCTTTAATTTTGACAGTTCAACAACATTCATTGCTTTATTTACGTTGTTGAGCAGATACATTTTGGAACATATGAAGCAATGGATTGTGACTGATAGTATTATGTGATTAGAGTACTCGCATACAGACCGAGAACATCCATCATGCACTGAACATTTTAAAAACATCTTTGGATGTATTAAAGAAGAAAGGAGACATAATACTGCGGGAAGTACAGCACAATAACACTATTAATAAACAAATACCAACTTTAATTTAATGATAATTAAGTTGATTTTAGATTGAGTAGCACTATAGGAAAAGTTTGAAATTGTAACGTCAAGTCTGTCTAATTGTCTGGTGAAGCCGTACGGAGGACGGGTCTGAGCAGTTGTGTTGCGATGTGTGCCGGGTACGATGCGCTAAATGTTGTTGTTTTGGGAGTTTGGTCGTGGAGGGTCTTCAGATCAATCTCCCTTTGGCGTAGCATCCTTGGTCGTGTTGTTGGGTTTAACTTTTCATCACCTAGCTCAACTGCCGTCTTCCTTCCTTTTCCCTCAGTTTTTCTGAGTGCTCTTAATAAACTAACGCGCTTTACCATCAACGATCGCATCACTGCTTACCATCACGCAGGATTGAGACTCGTGTTTTAATTAATTTATTACTAAACTCAAAATATATTACTCTAAGAATTAGTACCAAATTTTAGGTTTCATAATGGCTTTTAAATTACTTGTATTCACCAGTCACCTACATCCGGGTAGCTTAAAAGGTCGGCTTTTGGGAAAAGGCAGGTAGATTAAGATTAATTATCACCACGTCACCGCATCAGAACATGTCACCGAACTACGTAGGTTAATAACTTTCTATGTTAGTTGCCAATTATTGTTCAAGACGAAACTATAGTATTAACGTTAAAAGTTCAAAAGTTTTTTTTTTTTTATTAATTTACAAACCAGCGCTTGACCGCAATCCCGCCTGATGGTAAGCAGTGACGCAATCGTTGATGGTAAAGCGCACTAGTTTATTAAGAGCCTATTCACTCTAGCCTTGAAGACACTCAAATTGTAGTCCGACGGAAACACCGCCGCCGGCAGATTGTTCCAGTCCTTCGATGTACGTGGTATAAAGGAGGAGGCGAAACGCTTCGTCCGGATCTTAGAGGGGTTAACAACATAAGGGTGGAAATTCGCCGTACGACGGGTCGTCCGATGGTGGAACGGAGATGGGGGAATTAAATCGTGCAATTCCCTCGCACAATTTTTTTTTTGCTCTTTTTAAATGTGTTTAGTTTAGCCTGTGATGTTTCAGTACGAGTCGCTTTAAATACTTTCTCTTTCTATCAGAATTATTATTTCAAACACATATGCAACAGGATTGACACCATACTCGGTAAACCAACATCCCTCCTTGCCACCACGTCATCTATCACTTTTGCACATATCATTTTCTGGGTCACCAACAGAAATCTGTTAGGTGACCAAAAAATGGATTTGTTACCCACAAAAACTTCTCATCCAACGAAGCAGATTACCGGGAGTATGATTCAGGTCGTGGAGTCAATTAATCATTTGGCACGTTCCGCACAATGAGAGATGGACTTGCTGCGTCTATAAATCTCTTACATCGAACAATGCTACCGTTTATCTGATATGACTGGGTTTAGGCAAGTCTTTGCTAGTTTTCCTTTGAGTTTTTATGAGAAATGTGCTAGGTTCTTTGCAGTTAGGATGAAAATTTAGAATGCCGAGAACCTTACACTTAAATAAATATAATATGTATAGGTACAAAGGTGTACCGAAAAGTCTTTACCGGATTTTTAAATGAAGCTGTCGCTAATGTTTTCTGTGCCATTTTTAAGCGATCTGCCGATTGTTTTTGAGGTTGGGTTGGGTCTTCATCCAATAACTCCTGTAATTCCGCGTCCATAAGCTTTTCTGGTCTACCCGAATGTCAACTGTCTGTTAAACCGAAATCCCCACTTTTCAATTCCAATCCCCAATTTCCATATGCTCTTCATAAGTTTCTACCAGCAAACAATGACTTACAATGGCCTTTTCTTTTGATGAAATTAGAAAAGCAATGCGTGCCGCAAATGCTTTTTTCATACCTGAAAGTATGAAATTCGACATATTCACAGAGCTACAACACCATGGCACTATTATTCAGTCAGAATGTAAATGAGTAGATTAAGGTTAATGACAGTAGAAGAAAATGACATTAAAATAAATTATTTTATTCCATACTGACGGCAAGCGGCATCTGCCAGAAAAACCGGTAAAAACTTTAAAGTACACCTGGTATTGTAAAATGACGTCACATCAAGTAACTAATAATCCATCAAATATCTTTATTAGATTTCAAACTTTATCACTAATGCATTAAGGCTCAAGGTTTATTGGAAATATTTGACAGCTTCAGGTAGATTGACCTGCTATTGTCTGTATAAATAACACACAGACAGCAACAATAATAAAGGTCAATACTCTTAATTCTAACATTTAATATTATATTCGAACACACTTAAAACACACTTCACAATTTTTCTTGTCTATTCTGTAAAAATCCCACCGTTTAATGTTAGGGCAAGTCGCCACGAGGGTTTTGGCGGGAAAGTCAAGCTGAGTGTCACGCTCGTTTTTCATCGGACTTTTAAAATTATTTATAGTGTTGTTTAGTAAATAAAAGTGCGTGATTTATGTAGTGAAAAGTGCATTCAGTAAATAGTTTAAAAAGAACAGTGAAATATCGCAGCATAGTGGCCACATCATGACTTTGCCCCAAACCTCACTCGTAAGATGGGTCACGCGGCAGTCTTTATTGACATGAACAAAATTCATAATTACGTGACATTGGCTAAATGCACAAACCGTGCGAAGCCAAAAAATAAAGAAAGAAAGAAAGTCGGCACGAAGTTTTTTTTTTATAATTATAAACTAGTGCTGGATCGCAATCCCGTCTGATGGTAATCAGTGATACAATCGGTGATGGTTAAAGCGCGCTAGTTTAATAAGAGCCTATTCACTTAAAAAAACTGAGTGAATAGGAAGGGAGACGGCAGTTGAGTGAGATGATGTAATGTTAAACCCATCAACGCGACGAACGATGTTGCGCCAGAGGGAGATTGATCTGGAGACCCTCCACGACCAAACTCCCGACACAACAGCATTTGGCGCATCGTACCCGGCACAACACAACTGCTGAGATCCGTCTTCCGTACGGCTTCACCAGACATAGAGAACACGACAAATCGCTTGGCGGCAAGATTTTGTCTGGTAGGTAGTAACTTCTGCCGACATCCTATATTATGGCCTACCACCGGGATTAAAATTATCCTATAAGTTATTCCTGGTTATAAAGCTCTGTGTGCCAATTTAATCCAAATCCCTTCAGTAGTAGTTACAAACTTAGCATTTTTAACATTAGTAGGATTTACAGACATTTTTGAAAAATTCAGTAACTTGTTCAGTTAGTTAGAAAGTTGAAGCAAATGCAAAATTGCCCGTTCTAAAATATCTCTATGGAGAAGAACGGGTATGAAACACCAGGCTGCAATTGTTCTATTCAATAAAAACTCTCACCTCTTCTATAGCATCTAACTGGACATCCCCGATCCCACCGTTGGGCAGGTCGAGAGGCGTCTCCTTGGCTTGCGCAGCCGCAGCGGAATGCCGCGCGGCCGTTGCGCCGGCTCCCCCAGCTGTGGGTCGCGTCGCCTCCAGCAACACTTTCAGAGACGCTATCGCATGTAACTGCGTTGCTTTCTCGTCTACCTTGCCTGAGGACAACAGGTGAAAAGATCTGATTATGGTTATTAGATATAGAAAGAAAGAAAATTTTAATGAGAAAGTGTTTTTTTAAATCGTAGACTTCTTGAATAGATTTTCTTGTTGAAGTCGCGTTTTGGTTATTTTAAATTAAACGATTATTTAGAGTAAAAGTACAGACCTACTACAATCTGTTAGATTTCTTTATTACATTTTCAACTATATTACTAAAGTATTAAGGCTCAAGGTTAATTGAGAATAATTCATAATTTTGGGTAGCTTGACCTGCGGTCGTTCGTAAATTGTAGAGATATTTAATGTGACTGGGAAAGGCTACCAGTTGCATCATAGACAATAATTATAAAAACTTTACATAAATAGCAAATAAAATTTAAAGTAAAATAGCAAATGACAGCTTTTGTATAGGAAATGTGTAATACTGTCAAATCGAATCAAAATAGTTTATATGTGATATACAGGTACATACAACATAGGTCTTACAATACATTATGAGTTCGTGCTGTGATCCCACCTTATGTTATTTTGAATTTGTATCCCCGCGGACATACCTAAACGATATAAAAACTATATAAAGGCCGAACTTTGCAAAAAGGGGTATTATAAAATCTCAGATTATTTAGAAGACAAACAAGCTTGGGACTGAGCTGCTCGCTCTGTTAAGCATTGTTATTAAGCAATATGTGTAATTATAACGTAAATTATTGTAAACATTTTCATTTTTAATGTCTGAACTTGAAAAAAGACGATGATCCCTGAGTTTGTTTCGGCTATTTCTTCTCAGAGGTAGTCAGTTAGGAAATGCCGGCTTCTAAAAGTGATCAGTGATCCTACTTTTTTTTTTATATTATAAACTAGCGCTTGACCGCAATCCCGCCAGATGGTAAGCAGTGATGCGATCGTTGATGGTAAAGCGCGCTAGTTTATTAAGAGCCTATTCACTCAGAAAAATCGAGCGAATAGGAAGGACGACGGCAGTTGAGTGAGGTGATGCAATGTTAAACCCAACAACACGAACAACGATGCTGCGTCAAAGGGAGATTGATGTGAAGACCCTCCACGACCAAACTCCCAACACAACAACATTAGGCGCATCGTACTCGGCACACATCGCAACACAACTGCTCAGACCCGTCCTCCGTACGGCTTCACCAGACATCATGCCGGAACACCACAAATCGCTTGGCGGCAAGACTTTGTCTGGTGGGTGGTAACTTGCTTAATAAACGATTTCATTTCGTTACATTTCATTTTATTTCAACATAACATAACATAATTAGTCTATAATGTTCCCACTGTTGGGACACAGGTCTTCTCTCGGTCAGATGGGGTGGGCCGTATTCTACCACGCGGGCACAGTGCAGTTTGGTAGATGTCACATGTCTTCGAAGTTTTGCCTCCAGGACATTTTTGGACAGTTTCTTCACGATATTTTGCTTCACCGTTTTGAGAGCTGTGGTGATGAAAATATTTACACAAAGTAAAGCGCCTAACGGGGTTCGAACCTACGACCTATAAACTTGTAAGTTGCGGCCGATACCATTAGGCCACCGCTCCTCAAAAATAATAAAAATTCAAAGGGGCATAAAAATTGCTGTCAAAATAATAGGGTATTTGACCAAAAAAAACTAATTAGTCCGTCAGTCAGATTTCCAAAAAATACTAGACACGTATTGTTTGTTTTTTCAAAACAATAAAAAATGACAAATATAAAAGACATCAAAGGCTTAAAAGTGTAGCGTGCAGTGACGTCACACGAGTTTTCAACGAACTGCGCGTCTTCATTTTTTGTTGATATGAAAAAAGAAAAAATACGTGTCTAGTATTTTTTGGAAATCTGACTGTCGGACTAATTCGTTTTTTTTAGTCAAATACACTATTCTTCGCATAAAAGTTATCTAACTCTTAAAAAATGTATCCAATGTATGTTTTTTTATTCTGTCTAAATAATAAACTAACGCACAAACCAATAATTTTTCAACTTAACGTCGACACAGCAAAAGTATTTTACATTTTGAGTCTCTAACAATGGACCGCGGTCGCGTCTTCACACAAAACATTCGCGGCCGAGTTTAATAAAGTTACAAACAGTTCACGGAATAATCTCATTCTATCTGCAACATGTCCTAACTAGTCAAGAGGAGAACCAGAACTAGTGCATAATGTACTTCTGTTTGACCTATTTTCATGTACAGAGCAATGTATGTTGCAGTTCCAACCTAGTTTAAGTGCTCCTAGAAATTAATCGCTGCGTTTTAATACTAAGAGAAGTAGGCGGTTTCGTTTTAAAGCGAAATGTATTGTAGATTTTGTACTAAAATATTGCTGGCTTTCTTTCTTTCTTTGTTTTTTGGCTTCACACGCTTTGTGCATTTAGGCAATATCACGTAATGAGTTATTCATGTGCCGCGTGAACCGTCTTACGAGGGAGGTTTGAGAAAAGTCATGATGTGGACACTATGCTACGATATTTCACTGTTCTTTATGAATGCGCTTTTCGCACTTTTATTTAGTAAACAACACTATAAATAATTTTAAAAGTCCAATGAAAAATGATCGTGATACTCAGCCTGACTTTCCCGCCAAAACTCCATTGCTGGCTTTTGCAGTGAAATTCAGTAAATATGTCATTTTGAAAACAGAGGTGAAGTAAGCTGTTATTCCACCATCTGACCTACAAATACCACGGTGCTGCACGGTGCACAACCTTATGTGCTGGAACTAGAAGTGACCTGTTATTAGTATTAGTCCCTAGCATAAGGTGGAAACACTCCCATGACTCAAGCAGCTGCCCCTCCTCTGTAAATCTCACAAAACTTGTACGAATTCCCCTAATTACTAAACAAAGTATAAACGAGGACTTATCTCTAACTTTTAAATAAGCCACGCAGTAGACACTGACAAAATGAACGGTTTAACTGCCAAAAAATCGCGTACCTACGATTACTTTAAAATTTAACTTCCCCCTCTAGGCCTGACTTGCCCACCACCCTAGGCCTGACTTGCCCCCTCCTAGGCTATAAGCTGGGTACGCCCATGTATGTGTAACCAACACGACTTTTACTGCATCCTGAGCTAAATTTACGAATCAAGTTTGCTTATGCGTATATTTTATAACCTAAATCATCCCCTGTCAAAGGAGGAAGGTATTTCTTTGGTCGGCTTATCGGCACTTCGACAAGGGGAGTTTCGAAGTACCGAGGAGCTTATGAGCTTCGGGAAGTTAAAGAAGTCGTTAATGCGCCTTCTGTCATTGAACATTCTCAGTTTTTATTAATAGAAGGATGGAGAATGAATTTCATTTTTTTCATTAGGTACATGCAATATGTACCTAATGAAAACCCTGTCCGATCCGTAAGCGTATTGTTAGGTATCGATAACTGGTTCTACTGATGCCTACAAAGCCAGTCTAAACTTAAAAAAATCTCCCTTAAAAACAATTATTATTTCGCAAAAAGAGGTTACTTAATACATGTGCGGTAGGCAATACATTGGTGGGCGAAGGGGGGTAGGGCACGCTGTACGTGGTCGCATCGCTATTCGCTCATAATAATACCGGCAAAAGTGGTGTTGTCACTTTAAATAAAATTGGGCAGTTGGAATTAATTCGCGGAAATAAAAGATTAGGTATTTAAAAATTCATTAGTATTCTTACTGTAAAGATTATTTAAACTTTCATATTTTATTTGGTCATGTATTTACCAAACCTTTATTATCCTTAGGGGTCGGATAGAGTTTTCTTTATATATTGCATGTACAGTAAGGGTCAAAAGTGGAGTACCTCTTTTGACACTTATTGATAGTGCAATAAAGTTCAAAAGTGGTAATGCACTTTTGACCCTTACTGTATAGTGTATAGTAATTTAGATCCACACCCTAATTGCCAAACGCATTGTTACTATCAATTTAAAGCATATTGCCAATCCATTGCTCCATATGTTTCATAAATGTGTCTCCTCAACGACGTAAATAATGCAATGAATGTTGTTGAACTGTCAAAATTAAACCCGCTGCTATTAAGAGTCTTTTACGCAATTTCCTGCCATACGAACATGCCCTGCCCATCTCACAGGGACGAGCCAGTACAGACTTGTACCGCTTTCAGTAGACAGTGTATGTACCAGCTCGTCCTAACGAAGTTAATGACGTACTTAATATAAAGCAAAAGTAACTCTGTGAATTTGGTACATGAATAGACTTGAGACATGGGGCCCATTTTTATCACAGTACGACGTTCTCGTGAGATAATTTCAGTCATCCACGCGGGCAAAACTCACGGTTTCTCTAGTACAATCTAATACAAAAAAAACCGCCAATTGTAGTAAGACATTTTTTTTTTCAATTAATTATTATAAACTAGCGCTTGACCGCAATCCCGCCTGATGGTAAGCAGTGATGCGATCGTTGATGGTAAAGCGCGCTAGTTTATTAAGAGCCTACTCACACAAAAATACTGAGCGAATAGGAAGGAAGACGGCAGTTGAGCGAGGTGATGAAATGTTGAACCCAACAACACGACCAACGATGCTGCGCCAAAGGGAGATTGATCTGAAGACCCTCCACGACCAAATTTCCAACAACAATATTTGGCGCATCGTACCCGGCACACATCGCAACACAACTGCTCAGACCCGTCCTCCGTACGGCTTCACCAGACATCATGCCGGAACAAGACAAATCGCTCGGTAGCAAGACTTTGTCTGGTGGGTGGTAACTTCTGCCGGCAGCCGATGTTATGGCCTACCACCGAGAATAAACATAGTCTCTGACAAGACCACGAATACTCTCAAACGATCTTAGAAGAAATTAATGATGTGTGTGTGTGTGTCACCGTCTCATACGAACCACGCACCACACTGATATTGCGTAAAAATCCTGCATCACGCAAGAAAAGTTCGACGCGATAGAAACATGTACAACGTCCTGACGTCTATCGTTGAGTCGTCAGACCCATAAGGGACAACCCGTGTGGTCGAAGCCTCCTATTTTCTATGGAGGATGAAGAACTATAGTATATCCTGTTGTTGTTTATATGGCTTTTAATATTCTACAATTAATGCGATTCTAAATTTCCATCTTGAATCCGCAAGACCACAAACAGAGCACTTAGTATTTATTGGTCGTTAGCTTATCGCTTACGACCACAGCTGTGGATCGGGTCTCACTATAATCTTAGGTGTATTGGAAATGAACTGAACTTAGATAAACGCATAACTGCCAACAGCTGTACTGTAGTACATCTGTTGTTGCAGTTTGTTGTTGTTTGTTGCTTTATAATTGGTGTATATAGCAGAACAGTATTTTTTATGCATAGCTTTTATCGCGAGCTTTGAATCTAAAAATTTCGTAACGAAAATAAAACCTAACCCCCCTTCTTTGATTCACAGTAATAGTGAATTACGCAATAAGCTTGTGTCCTGGGTAAAAAAAATGATTATATATAGTTCGTCATTCGGATTATAGAAAAATATTGGATATGTATATATTGCTTTATCAAAGCAATAAAAATTTACAAATATAAAATGCATCAAAGATCAGGAGTAGGAGCTGGAGATGTCACTCCTCGCTAAAACGTGTAGCAAGGAGTGACGTCACACGAGTTTTCAACCCACTGTATCGTCATAATTTTTTGATTATATGAAAAAAGAAAAAATACGTGTCTAATTTTTTTTGAAAATCTGACTGACGGACTAATTCGTTTTTTTTAGTCAACTATCCTATTAGGGCTCTGATCCAGTTACAAGATTTAATTAAAAACATCTATAATATAGGTATGTAAGTAAGTTATAAATACACATCAACAGAGTCTTGGAATATGTTATATTTTATCAAATATAATATGTATAAAAAATTGTGGATAACTTTCTGTTAGAGTAAATTGCAGGTTAAGTTATTAATAAAAAAAAATAAAACATTTCACGATTTCTTGTTTAAAATATTTTTTTAAAATTGGTGTGAAAAATTTGTAGGAAAAAATCTTCATTTCTTCTTTTAAAACTACATATTAGTTTTAACTAAAATTTGATAACGCCTAAGGAAGTCCAAACAGCTCTTCGTCCTACGGGGAATCGGAAAGCTGTCGGAGCAGACGCAGTCCCCATTGAAGCTTGGAAGGCGATGGGTCCTCACGGTGTCAACATGCCCTATTAACTAACTTCCTGAACCGCGTGCTCCTGAACGGTAAAATCCCGAGCCAATGGAGGCTGAGTATTATTACTCCAGTCTTCAAAGGCAAGGGCTCGGTACAGGAGTGTGGCAACTACCCACACCATGAACGTCTTTGAAAAGATTTTAGACTCCCAGATCCGCCCGGAGTGTGTGTGTGTGATGGGTTTTGCCCAGGGTACGGAACCATGGACCCTATCTTCGCACTAAGGATCACCATGGAGAGATACAGATCGAAGAACACGCCTCTGCATATGCTCTTTCTAGATATGCAGAAGGCCTTCGACTGTGTCCCTCGCGGGGTGGTAGTCGCTTAGGTGCAAAAGGGTACCAGAAGCCTATATTGACATAATTCGAGACATGTACCTCAATTCCGATTCCGTTGCTAGGACCGGTGTTGGCGACACTAAACCCTTCCCCATCACCGTCTGAGTCCACCAGGCATCCGTCCTTAGTCCGTTTCTGCTCAGCGTGATATTAGACGTCTTGTCAGACAGTATCAAGGATTCACATGAGCAACCTGCAGCAAGCTGACGATATCGCGCTGGCGGACGCGGGCAGGGAACGGTTGGTGCGGCTGGTGAATGCCTGGAAGGACTCGCTTGAGAACGGAGGTCTGAAACTCAATGTGGCGAAGACCGTGTACTTGGCCAGCAACCCGACAGACCCCACGTCTGTGCGCATAGGCGGAGACATGGTCGAGTGCACGGACTAGTCACACATCAAAACACACATCAAAAGTGTCTAGGGATCAAGCATTTTTATGCGGATTTCTTGAGATTGAGATGTGGCTTTGTAATAAATTTATGATTTTATAAATTTATATGGATCCTTTTTGGTGCATTTCATAATTTGAATCAGGAACTGTGAATCAAATTCGAGTAAAAGATGAAAATCAGCTGTCAATATTTTCCCTATAAAAACATACAACGCATTGAAGACATTATTAGTGCTACTGTTTCCCTACTACTGATTAAAACCAACGTTATTATGGAGTGGCGACGTCATTTAAGCAGGGAAGAAATGCTCAGAGCCGTGGGAATGATAGAAGCTGGTTCCCGGCAACGTACTGTGGCTTTAGCTCTGAATACAAGTCAGAGTGTTATCAGTCGACTTTGGACACGTTACCGAAGCACTGGTACCGTGGCTGAGCGCCATGGAGGACGGTATCGCTGCACCACACGGAGACAAGACCGATACATTCAAATCTTAACTCGAAGAGCTCCAACAATAACCGCCATGATGTTAGCCGTGAGGCTTCATCACTCTTCAGGGAACTTAATTAGCGACCAAACAGTCAGAAACCGCTTGCATGAAGTGAACCTTCATTCCCGAAGACCGCTACGGGTACCACCTATAGCAATGCACAATCGTAAGATTCGATATCAATGGGCTCTTGAACACAGAAATTGGGCAGAAGAACAATGGCGTTTCGTGTGCTTTTCTGATGAGTCTCGTTTTGGTATGAGACCGGATACAAGACGTATACGACACTGGAGAACCCCTGGACGCCAACAGCGATTAAAATCCTGCCAGGAAGTCCATCCTTATAGTGGTGGAACCATCATGGTATGGGCGGGTATTTGGATCGGCGGAAGAACTGAGTTGATTTGGATCAGAGGCAACCTCAACGCTCAAATTTATGCTGAGACGATTGTATCAGACGTCATCGTTCCTCTACAAGTGCAAATCGGTCCCTTATTTCAGTTAATGCATGATAATGCACGACCGCACACCGCAAGAGTTGTAAGACAGACTCTCGCCGCAGCTAACATCAATGTCCTGCCCTGGCCTGCTCAGTCGCCAGACTTGAACCCGATTGAGCATGCATGGGATATGCTACAGAGAAGAGCTCTGCCGAATATGGAGGGTATCCAGCCGCAAGAAGACCTTTTTTTGTTGTTGCAACGAACATGGGCGGCCATTCCACAGCGTGATTTGGATGAAATCATTTTGAGTATGCCAAACCGATGTTCTTGTGTTGTTAGTGTTCGCGGTAGAAACACGGATTATTAATTGTTTAAGTTACCCAATAAAATTTTAGAGAAAACTGTTATTTCAGTCTTTTTTTCGAACTTTTGTGTTAGTGGTTCAAATGTCAAATATCCCTTTATTAGGAAAATGGCAAATTTCTTTATTAATGCAAAGGTGACTTAGTTTATCGTTACTGTGACAAACGAAAACACTTTATTTGATGAATCCTTAAAGAAAATTTTAATTAATATCAATCAGGAGAAAAGTTATTGCAAAAATATATGTTGATCCCTAGACACTTTTGATGTGTGTACTTGGGGTCTATGCTCCACGCATCCGGCGACATTGATTGCGACGTTAGGGCACGTATTACCGCAGCTTGGGCAAAATAGCGTGAGGTGACAGGTGTCATTTGTGACCACAAAATGCCGGTTAAGCTTAAGGGGCAGTTCTATAAAACCATCATTAGGGAGGCGTATTGCCTATGCTTGAGCGACTCAAGCAGGACCTACGTGTCACGGAGATGAATGCTACGGTAGATATGTGGAGTTACGCGGAAAGACCGCAGCAAGAACTCCCGCATCCGTGGCAGTCTTCGTTTCCGTGACATTGCAGACAAGCTGCAGGAGGGTCGCCTACGCAAACCGGCATGTTACGTGGGTAACAAATGTCTTGCCATGGCGCCTCCGCCAGGCCGGAACAAGCGGGGTAGACCAAAGAAGTACTGGCTTGACGTTGTAAGAGATGATATGCGTGCCAACAAGCTCTTACCACAGGATGCTATAGATCGCGCGAAATCGAGGAGAATGTGCAGGAAAGCGGACCCCGGGCTCCAACGCGAAAGCCGCGGTTGCAACCGGAATTAAACGCTGAGATGATGATGATGATGATTAATTTTACTTAAAATTGAGAAAATCTTATAAAATCTAATTAATATATAATCAGTGTTGCCTTTAAATTAGATTGTCAATGTTTTGCTGCGGTATGAGGTCACATGTTCCAAGCTTAGAATAGTACCAACCCTTATCCTTCGGTGGGTGTCGTAAGAGGCAACTAAGGAAAGTGGGCAACCGCATGGGCAACAGCGCTTCTCCTGTGGAATATCAAATTACTGCGATCCCCAACCCGCTTGCCAAGCGTGGGAATTATGGCAATGTCCCCCAAATCCTCCTCCTCTTCTCACCTCAATCAACTTCTCCCAATGGCATGAAAGCCTTGTGGGAGACCTTCGTCCAGTAGTCGACATCTACAAGCTGAGAAGAAGAAGAAGAGTTTCTTTGTAAGTGAGAAATTCTCAAAATTTTTCACAATCGCTCGGCAGATGGCAGAGCACGGAGGTCATATCAGTATGTTTTAGACTCCGAAGGAACAGCTCCCATTCGACCTCCTTCTTATATGTTTACTAGGGTGATACATAGGTACTTGGCTAGATAGTTCATTTATTTTAGTGACCTTATGTTGTGCTTGGCTAACATCTACTGTTACTTTTGGTTTAATTAGCAGGCGAGGACCCTGGCACCCTAAACACAAGTTAAATCTTAAATTGGGTGCCAGAGTTTATCTAAAACACTTGCGTTGTTATAAGTTTAGTGATTGATATTTTATGTTGTTATGTTCAAACCAGTGGTAATAAATATCTTTTTTTTTTCTCCGATACTCCTTTTTCTACTCTTATTAAAACAATACAATGTGCAAAACGCATTGTCAAGAAGCTTAATTAAAAAAATAATGTGATACGGAATAAAAACAGCAGGTCTATTCTCTCGATATTATTTCAGAAGATATTACATTCGGGCGAAGCAGCCTTTTTGTTCCTCTGACACCAGTTTAATAAGAAAATGTTGTACAGGGAACAATAATATATACGTTTTAGTAGCTCTAGGTAAACGTATTGGAGTATAACATGGGTGAATCTGCAACTTTACAAAGTATTTTGTTGTTTCTGATTTAAAAGGAGGGTGATATTTGATGGAGGATGATGGGAGCGTGATTTTATCTAGGCATTTGTAGAGGTCTAATAAGTGGTGTATTAAAAGTAAAATTAAATAGTAGTAATAAAATTAATAAGTAGTGATTAATTTTATCTAGTTATTTGTAGGTGTGAAAACAGACTAACCCGATAAGTATTTTTTTTAATAATTATAAACTAGCGCTTGACTGCAATCCCGCCTGCTGGTAAGCAGTGATGCGATCGTTGATGGTAAAGCGCGCTAGTTTATTAAACTCATTCATTTAAAAAACTTGTGAATAGGAAGGAAGACGGCAGTTGAGCGAGGTGGTGCAATGTTAAACCCAACAACACGACCAACGATGCTGCGCCAGAGGGAGATTGATGAGGAGTCCTTCGACGATCAAACTCCCGACACAACAACACTTGGCAACAGACATCATGCCAGACATCATGCCGGAACACGACGAATCGCTTGGCGGGATGACTTTGTCTGGTGGGTGGTAACTTCTGCCAGCAGCCGATGTGGCCTACTACCGAGGCCTATTACCTATATTTACACTTTGAGAATTAAAAAGTGCCTGTAATTGGTTTATGTGAAATAAAAGCGTTTGTGTCTGTGTTAAAAAAAACACAAAACAAAAAAAAATAAGGTACTCTACTAGATTTTGTTTTTTTTTATATTATCTTAATGTACTAATAACCATTTCAAATAACCACTGTTCTATTTAATGTGATAACTCAACCCGCACTCACTGTATCGTGAAATCAACAGTGTATATATACAATATGTAAAGAAAACCCGGGTCCGACACATAAGGATAATAATTATTAGGTAAACACATGACCAAATAAAATATTAAATACGTAATCATCATAGTAACAATACTAAAGAATTTTGAAATAATCTTTTTTCCCGCGAATTAATTCCAATTTCCCCGAAATTTGGTAATTTTCAAAAAAAGTGACAACACCATTTTGAGGGAATTAATATAAGCAATGCGACCACGTGACGCGTGTCCTGCCCCCATCGCCCGCGTATGAATTGCCTACCGCACATGTATTAAGTTACCTCTTTCTGCGAAATAATATTTATTTTATTAGGGGATTTTTTTAAGTCTCGGCTTTGTGGGCATTAGTAGAATCAGTTATCGATACCTAACAAAACCTTCACGGACCAGACAGGGTTTTCTTTACTTAATGTATAAGCGAAAAAAGATATCGTAACTATAATAATTATGGAGTTGTAGAATGCCCTACACTGAACAAAGTGTTACTAACACGGAGTGTTTGTGTGGCCTACGAAAACAGTTGAATCGATACCTTAGCGAAGTTTCGGTCAAGGTAGGGTCAACACCATCGTTCTGTGTTTTCCGACGATTTTCGGATTCCATTTCGATCACGACACACGCTCTTTGATATTGCTTATATTATTTGAGGAAACTTTTTGCATTGCTAAAATTGGTATACATTAGATTATAAGTTAGAAAATGTACGGGTACTTGTTTTGTTTAGATTTAAATGTCAGTTAAAAAAAGAATACTTAAGTTACTTCTACATTCTAGATTCAAAAAAAAGACTATTTAGTAATTTTTTTTATTATCTGTGACAGAAAATATGTATAGATAATAAAATTACAAGCAGCATTTAAATTCGACGATGCTATTACTAATTAATCTGTGGTCGCTATTTAGTATGACAGAAATATAAAAAAAAAATGGCGGCACGGTTAGCGTAGTGGTTAAATGTTTGATTGTTGCACTGCGTGACGTGGGTTCGATTACCGTACGGAACAAATATATGTATAGCCTACAAATAGTTGTTCCGGGTCTGTCTGTTCGTGCATGTGAGTATATATGTTTGTAAACGCATCTATACAGGAGACATATCAAGTGTGGGCAACGTTTTTTTTTAAAAAAAATAAAACTTTAATTCATACATTCTAAAAGAAAGCCGTCTGCAAAATGTCGTCATCCTAGTTAAATAAATAAAATAAATATATACGGACAAATCACACGGATTGAGCTAGCCCCAAAGTAAGTTCGAGACTTGTGTTATGGGATACTAACTCAACAATACTATATTTATAAAAGATACGTATATAGATAAACATCCAAGACCCAGGTCAATCAGGAAAAGATCGTTTCCCATCATGACCTGGCCGGGGATCGGACCTGGGGCCTCCACGTCGCAGGCAGGCGTGTTGACCGCTGCGCCACGGAGGACGCTGGCTGGAAGAGTGTTGGCTGTACGTTGATATATCATCAGTTAATTAGGCAGCTTCTCTTTTAATATACCGTACGTTTCTACAGGACAGTTGCGTAACTGGCTATAAGTGGCATTGGGTTTCATATTGACATTTCAATAGCATTTATAGTTTTGTATATGCAGTTGAGTAGACATATATTGCACATAATCCCCTTTATTCATAAACATTGCTTAAAGTTAACTTGTGATTACCGAATGTTTAACCATACATTTTTGACGTTTGCACGTCACTTAACTTTAATATTCGTTTATGAATTAACTATTATTATTATGATTTATTCATTTATATTTATTTTATTAAATTTTATCCATAAACGAATATTAAAGTTAAGTGACGTGCAAACTTCAAAAATGTACGGTTCTTCTTCAGCCTATGGATGTCCACTGCTGCACAAAGGCCTCCCCCAAGGTTTTCTACACTGACCAGTCCTGTGCTGCCCGCATCCATCGGCTTCCCGCGACCTTCACTAGGTCATCGGTCCACCTTGTTGGGGGTCTCTCTACGCTGCGTCTTCCAGTATGTGGCCGCCACTCTAGAACCTTACTGCCCCATCGGCCATCGGTTCTACGAGCAATGTGCCCTGCCCACTGCCACTTAAGTTTAGCGACTCGCAGAGCTATGTCGGTGACTTTGGTTCTTCTGCGGATCTCCTCATTTCTGATTCGATCACGCAGAGAAACTCCGAGCGTAGCTCTTTCCATTGCCCTTTGTGTGACTCTGAGCCTTCGTATGAGGCCCATTGTGAGCGGTATGTACGGTTGTAATGTTGTAATGTACTGTTAAATATTTCCTAATCACTAGTTAACTTTAACGCGGGCGGTTCAAAGCGAACGCGAGTACGACGCGATGATACGCGAATTCAATGCGATGTGGTGCTACGCGGCGACTAAGTATATCCTACTTACACCGTACACGCGAATCGACATTATCCAAACGAATACACGACGGCACCGCATTTAGTTCGCGCGAAAATATCAAGCCAACAGTAGGCCCAGTATGAGTTTTCTTTACGAAATTCGATCGTCGATGTCGAACGCATTTGACGCGACAATTGGCTTGTATCCTAAAAAATAATATCTTTCATTCAAATACTTAGGATGATATATTGATTTGAAATGTCGCATGACGTCACGTCGTGGTACAAAATATAGCACGGCGTGGCCTAATTAACCCCCACTACGTAACTTTAATACGACTTTACTACTTTAAGACGGACTAATTATTTTTTTCATTTTCATACCTTGGATGGATTGGAACTCTCAACCAATGAGAGCACCAAACGCACTCGATATCGACGATCGAGTCTCGTAATGAAAACTCATACTAGGCATACTGATCGCGTTTGTTTCGCGTCGCTCCGCACATCCCACGTGTGTTTTGTCACGCAAGCCACTTCAATGGGTTTTGACTGTTTGTTGTTTACGCGCCGTGCCGCGCCGCTTCGCGTTCTTATCTAGATCGCTCACGCAGGACGTCGCGTAAGCAACGTTTATGAATATAAGTGATAGAGATTAGTTATATGGTACAAAATGATTCAAACTGAGGCTAAGAGTCTGTTACGTAATTAGGGTTCTGGTTATTTTGTTAAAGTATTCACTCCATTCAGGTAAACGACACTAAAATAACTTTCCGGGTAAAATTAGACAGGTCTTCGTGACCGTTCCCACCTGTAAGCTATGAAGTATATCGAATGTGCGTAGGTTGTATGCTAAAACGGTAACAACAGGACGCCTGAAGCGCAAACAGATTTGTAACACATCGCGCGTTTTGAGTCTCGACTTTTTTTATTTAACCATTTATTAGTCCAGATTCTCTTGTTCACAAACTAAACTAAATTTAAGTTTACTGCATCTTTTAATTGCTATTTCATTAAGAAAAGGACAGAATATAAAAATAGTTAGTTTTGTGCTATCAAATTAGTACGCATTTGACGTAAATTAACGTATTTTTAGCCATATTTTTAAAACGCGTCTAAACTGTCTATGGACTACTTTGTTTTTGACAGGACTAAACTAACATTTTATCCTCTGTCCCTTTCTTATTGAAATAAAAAGAAAAAGATACAATACACTGAACCTCAAATTAGTTTGAATTCAGGAGAATCGGGGCTATTGACACACATATAAAGACAAAATGAAAGAAACAGAATTATACGTTTATTATGTTTAAGGGGTAAATAAACCAATAACCATAAATAAATTTAGGTTATTATGAGCGAATAGCAATCCGACCACGTGCCACGTGCCCTGCCGCCCGCCGCCCGCGGAAGGGTGCTTAACGCACATTTATTAAATTACCTCTTTTTGCGAAGTAATATTTATTTTTTAGGGGGATTTTTTTTTAAAGTTTAGCCCGGTTTTGTATCCATTAGTAGAATCAGTTATTGATACCTAACAATACCTTCACGGGTCGGACAGGGTTTTCTATGATGATAATGTAAAATTTTATATTATATTTGGTCATGTGTTTACCTAACCTTTATTATCCTTATGGGTCGGACAGGATTTTCTTAACATACTGTATATGCGGAAGTAATTACTCCTCTATCCTCTTCAATTTTAAGCTTTATTTAAACTTATCATCATTACTTAAACTTAGAATACGAACTCGTGTTCATTGATTGATTAAAAGTAATTAATTAATTGATTAAAAGTATCAATTTCATAAGGTGAAATATGCTCACAAAGTACAGTCGTTGAACGTGTAAATTCGCATGTTGTAAGTCTGTTTTTGCCTTTACTAACACGTCTATAGCAGGCTTGGGCAGATTTGGGGCGAAGTGTGATACTGTCCTAATAATAGCACATATCAACTACGAATTTATTCACTGGTCTTGTCCATACATGGCATGTATTTAGTTTAGGTATTATTTAGAATATTAAGTTTATGTACACGCGGTGCGTGGTGATTACGCTCAATCCTTCTCTGTATGAGAGGAGACCTGTGCCCAGCAGTAGGATAATAAAAAGGTTGTTGATGATGATGATGATGATATAAATAGGTTCATGGAGGTGTGAAAGCAATTTCTTTTTGTGATTGTGTGTAAAAAAATAGTATCCAGCTGCATCCAGTTGAACTGGAAGTTGATTCCAATATACATTTTTTTTTAATAATTCTAAACTAGCGCTTGACCGCAATCCCGCCTGATGGTAAGCAGTGATGCGATCGTTGATGGTAAAGCGTGCTAGTTTATTAAGAGCCTATTCACTCAGATAAACTGAGCGAATAGGAAGGAAGACGGCAGTTGAGCGAGGTGATGCAATGTTAAACCCAACAACACGACCAACTATGCTGCGCCAAAGGGAGATTGATCTGAAGACCCTCCACGACCAAACCCCCAACCAACAACATTAGGCGCATCGTACCCAGCACACATCGCAACACAACTGCTCAGACCCTTCCTCCGTACGGCTTCACCAGACATCATGCCGGAACAATCATCACTATAATGGACACCATTGTCGTCCATTTTGGATAAGCATAGAGTGAATAGGCTCTTAATAAACTAGCGCGCTTTGCCATCAACGATTGCATCACTGCTTACCATCAGGCGGGATTGCAGTCAAGTACTAGTTTGTAATTTTCTAGCATTCCGCCCGCGGCTTCGCCCGCGTTGAATTCTGTTATATCGCGCTTTTTAGATTTCCCTCGGGAATATAAATTTTTTCCGCGATAAAACGTACCCTATTATTTAATCCGGACTTCTAACTTTACGTCTGCAAAATTTCAAAGCAATCGGTTCAGTAGTTACGGCGTGAAAGCGGAATGAACAATCAAACAAACAAACTCACTTTCCGATTTATAATATTAGTAAGGATGAAAAAGCAATAATGCTCCAGTTAAAATAAACTATTTTAATTTTGCGACAAGTTCGCTAAAAATGTAAACAAATAAAAATTTATGGAAAAATAATTTTAAGTCCTACACAATACAACTACGGAGGACGGGTCTGAACAGTTGTGTTGCGAAGTGTGTCGGGTACGATGCACCAAACGTTGTTGTGTCGGGAGTTTGGTCATGGAGGGTCTCCAGATCAATCTCCCTCTGGCGCAGCATCGTAGGTCGTGTTCTTGGGTTTAACATTGCATCACCTTGCTCAACTGCCGTCTTCCTTTTTATTCACTCTGTTTAAGTGGATAGACTCTTAATAAACTAGTGCGCTTTACCATCAACGATTGCATCACTGTTTTCCATCAGGGAGATTGCGGTCAAGCATTAGTTTATAATTATATAAAGAAAAAAACAATACCATTCAGTTTAAACTGCAACTTCTAACATTTGTTGACTTCTTCAATAGTACTGGCCATCCAGAAATGAACTTAATTTACACTGAAATAAAATTGATATTTGTTTAACATCAATTTGTAACAAATAAAATTTGAATGTGTGTGTTATATTATGTTAATGTAGGGCTAAGTCTAGATCCCTGAGAGTGATACTGCGATTAGGCCTTCGGGCCGATCCCGTGTCACTCTCAACGCAGGGCCCGAGGGTAACCGAGTGATTTTAGTAGGTATTCCCGGCTCCGGCCGGGCGAGTCCCACACACGTCCGCCGCCTAGCTAGCGGCGGGTATGGTGCGTAAAGGCATTTCAACGCGATAAAAAAGGGGTAAGCCTAGATAGATGATGATGATACAGTGTCAATAGTAGCCAAAAATCAATAGTGAAATAAGTAAACCTATTAACATTGTGTAAATATATATAAAGTGAAATTTAACGCCACGAAGTCTCACTTATTTCCGTCAATCCAGCAACAGTGTGTGACGTGCAGAGTCCATGTCAAAAACGTACATTAAACATGTTTTCCTGATCAAGCGTTTCGATCATGGTAAACCAAATGCATCTTTAGTTTTCTTTTAATAGGGTATTTGACTAAAAAAGACTAATTAGTCCGTCAGTCAGATTTCCAAAATATACTAGGCACGTGTTTTTTCTTTTTTCATATAACAAAAAGTGCGTTGAAAACTCGTGTAACGTCACTGGACGCTACACTTTTTAGCGAGCAGTGACGTCACCAGCCACTACTCCTGATCCTTGCTGCCTTTTATATTTGTCATAAACAAAATATACGTATTAAATATTTTTCTATAATCTGTATGACGGACTATTTAGTGACCTTTTTCTTAACTTTCAAATTGGATGGCCTTTATTGTTTTTTTACAGACCTACACAATATCCTACAATTTTCCAATACAGCAAACGAAACAAAACTTTTACCAATTGCGTGTTTCGTGGTTACCTACAAGACAAATTAACTTAATTTCCCACATATATTGCCGTACTGCAATGTAGCTACATTGCGTGCTCGACAGTTAATCTTACCTTCTGATGGGCAGATAGGCAATAAAGCCTACTGATGGGCAGATAGCATGGAATATTCGCCATTTGTAATTAGTTCCGCTGATACGGACTATGCGTGACTAGATTTTGCGGTGACCTGTGATAGTTGATCAGAGTAGATCGGGAACGGAAAAGATGGCTCGGATTCTTAACAGAAAATATATTTCTATAGTATGAATAAGATAGTGCGCTTTACCATCAACGATTGCATCACTGTTTTCCATCAGGGAGATTGCGGTCAAGCACTAGTTTATAATTATATAAAGAAAAAAACAATACCATTCAGTTTAAGCTGCAACTTCTAACATTTGATGACTTCTTCAATAGTACTGGCCATCCAGAAATGAACTTAATTTACACTGAAATAAAATTGATATTTATGCGGGTATGGTGCGTAAAGGCATTTCCACTCGATAAAAAAAAGGGCTAAGTCTAGATAGATGATGATGATACAGTGTCAACAGTCAAGAATAACAGCCAAAAATCAATAGTGAAATAAGTCAATAAGTGACCCCATTAACATTGTGATACGATTTCGATACGATACTAAGATTCGTCCAAGATACCACAGTGTCTCAAGACTAAAGTCTTTGACCAGTGTGTGTTGCCAGTGATGACTTACGGAACTCAAACGTGGTCAATCACAATGGGCATCACACGAAGGCTCAGAGTCACACAAAGGGCAATGGAAAGAGCTATGCTCGGAGTTTCTCTGCATGATCGAATCAGAAATGAGGAGATCCGCAGAAGAACCAAAGTCACCGACATAGCTCTGCGAGTCGCTAAACTTAAGTGGCAGTGGGCAGGGCACATTGCTCGTAGAACCGATGGCCGATGGGGCAGTAAGGTTCTGGAGTGACGGCCACGTACTACAAGACGCAGCGTAGGGAGGCCCCCAACAAGGTGGACCGATGACCTAGTGAAGGTCGCGGGAAGCCGATGGATGCGGGCAGCACAGGACCGGTCATCGTGGAAAGCCATGGGGGAGGCCTTTGTCCAGCAGTGGACATCCATAGGCTGAAGAAGAAGAAGAAGTATGACTAATATAATTATACTAAAATTATTATTAATTGAGAAAGTTTGTGAGGATGTATGCCAGTATGGATTTTTGTTACTGTTTTATGTAATAACTAGATACTGAACGGATGTGGATACAATTTGGCACATAGATCGTTTTGAACCAGGAATAACATATAGGATTCTGACTTATGTGGGTGAAACTGTAAATAAATAAATAATAGTTCTGTCTGTCACGCTGAGGGTTACTGGATACAGGATATCGAGCCAGTGTTTGAAATTATACCAAAAATGGATACCATTTTAATAACACCATTAGATGCAGCCACAGCAGTCCGTTCCTTTCTATTCGCTCAGTTTTTCTGAGTGAATAGGCTCTTAATAAACTAGCGCGCTTTATTTATTTATTTATTTATTTAATCTTTCGCACATGAAATGTACAGAGGCGGACTTAATGCCTTAGGCATTCTCTACCAGTCAACCATAGGTGGTGAAGAGATAAGATGGTAGGTGCTTTCGTTTGCAAAAAAAAAAAAAAAAATGTAAAGAAAGATAAAAAAAACCTCTTAATACTATTAAAAAAAATACTTAAATAAGCTAAATATATACTACTATATATGCTTTACCATCAACGATCGCATCACTGCTTACCATCAGGCGGGATTGCGGTCAAGCGCTAGTTTATAATTATTAAAAAAAAAAAAATCCTTGAGTTTATTTTTGATGTTCACATTCTGAATGTTCTTTAATTCTGCTGGTAACTTATTAAACAGATTGACCGACAGCACTCGTGACGAGTCATTGACAAAATGACAACATTAAGCTTTAATCTATTTTTGAAGTGAAACTTCTTTAGGCACGCTTGACTTGGGGAGTAAACTCGCGAAAGCGTTACGAAAAATATTACAAAAATGATCGGGCAAGGCGAACGGAAAGCAAAGTATAGTCCTATTTCGTCTGTAATACAACGAAGCAGTTGGCACATGTAAATATTGCATGACATGCCGTGTATAAAGTTGTGGGTTCGCATCTCGCCGAAGATAATGTATATTTTTTGGATCTTTTTAAGATTTGTTAACAATTGAGTCGAGTATGAAGTTGTGAGTTCGCATCTCGCCGAAGGCAATATATATTTTTTGGATCTTTTTAAGATTTGTTAACAATTGATTACCTAAGAGCACAAATAATTTATAAATTTCGTTCTGTTCTGGCCTTTATATTGTTTTATATATTTTTGCTGAACATTTCTGATATAATTGAAAGTATAGAAGTTTGAAGATATCGTCACAATACGATAATTGGACACAAAGTACAAATTGCTTTCGAGCAGGCGCGTGCGCTCCTTAGAAGCAGATAAGCATTGCATACCCTAATAATTTTCTAAAAAAATATATAATAATTACATTAAAATAATTTATATACTACAAACTTAAAACTGAAAGACTGTTGATAACACTGCCATCTATTGGGGCTAATGCAAACTACTAACACACATTACAATGCTGTCCGCGCAACTCAACTTCGTCACGACGCTCGCGCCAGTTCGCGTAGCGACATAAGCAGTTACTAATGTGCCTCTTCCATACGCGTCTGTGAATAAAATTATTTGCTTGTGTGCATAATCTTTGCGTACGTGGGCGTGTAATTTCATTCAAATTTTTAGGCCGAACAAGCACAGCTTCTAATAATGCGGCGAATTTAAGAAGTTCACAAATATAGCATGATTGTTGATGAAATATAATATAAAATTTTACGTAATCATCATAGTAACAATATTAATGTATTTTGAAATAATCTTTTTTTCCCGCGAATTAATTCCAACTTTCCCGAAATTCGGTAATTTGTAAAAAGTGACAACACTATTTTGACGGTATTATTATAAGCGATGCGCCAACATGCCGCGTGCCCTGCCTCCCGCCGCCCGCGTCAGGGTTGCATACCGCACATGTATTACGTTAACTCTTTATGCGAAATAATATTAATTTTGAAGTGAAACTTCTTTACGCACGCTTTACTTAGGGAGTAAGCTGGCGAACGCGTGACGTAAGCGTTACGAAAAGTGATCGGGCAAGGCGAACGGAAGATAAGTGGGGGATATAAGCACAGAGGCGCCCGTGGCGCGAGCTTGGCACTACATGGTCTACAACGAGATTTTTTTTTTTTTCAATATAAATAGAAGATCTATGCAAAAATAATAAATTAACTAATGAAACCATGAAATAAATTTAAATATTAATAGAAAATTAATATATGTATATGTGTATACATGTATATATTGTACACATATATATATATCTAATATATAAAATTCTCGTGTCACGGTGTTCGGCTTTAAACTCCTCCGAAACGGCCCGACCGATTTTGATGAAATTTTTTGTGCTTAACCGGTATCTATGAGAATCGGCCAATATCTATTTTTCATCCCCCTAAATGTTAGGGGTAGTCCACCCCTAATTTTTGAAGTGAAACTTCTTTAGGCACGCTTGACTTGGGGAGTAAGCTAGCGAAAGCGTTACGAAAAATGATCGGGCAAGGCGAACGGAAGTTAAGTGGGGGATATAAGCACAGAGGCGCCCGTGGCGCGAGCTTGGTACTACGAGGTCTACAACGAGTTTTTTTTTTTCAATAAAATAGAAGACTATGCAAATTTTTTTTTTTTTTTTTTTATTTTGAGACACGGATACTCTTATTTATTTATTTACACTTAACACTATACATTAAATTTTATGTTGACTGACAACCATTAAGGGGGTCAGTTAACATAAAATTTGGTACCGCCTACTTCACAGTCCCTCCTGTATCCCCCCCCCCCTCCCTTACTCCCCCCTCTCACCCCTTAACAAGCCCACGAAACTATGTATAATATGTATATGTGTATACATGTATACATATATTGAACACACATATATATATATATATATGTCGGAGATCGTCGATTAATTTTAATAGAAGTTGCTGATTTGATTTACGTAGTAGAGGGGCGAACGCTTGTGACGTTATTTTGTGATGGCGTCACATGGACAGAGTCGCTTTGGAAAGTGGGGTTCGTCGAACGGTCACTTTGCATCGAGACGCGGACCAAGGCACATCTCCGAACCGAAACTGTCGGTTTGCCTATTCAAATTGTTATTATGAAGATTGGAGGGTATATCTACACGTCGTGCTTTAATTCAAAACTCATCTACGAAATGTAACCTGTACCACCACACCGAGATGCTGTCGACCCTACCGCTCTGCCGTCGCTGTCTCCGACATCAGAAGTTGGATAAAGAACTACACTGCTCACAATCTCGTTATAAATCCAGGAACAGAATAATGTGAGGCTGAAAGTGAACGTGACGTTACGAGGTGCGCTTGCTGGCACAGAGATCGGTCCGCGTAAGGTGCGCAGCAGGCGTGTACGTGCGGCTGGACGCGGCGCTGTCACGACAGTGCTGACTGATCCTTGGCGCGCGACAGTGCTGGCTGATCCTTGGCACGGGACAGTGCTAGCTGATGATTGGCGCGTAAGGTGCGCTTGCAGAGCGCGCAAGGTGTGCTTGCGGAGCGCGCAAGGTGCGCTTGCGGAGCGCTCTGCTAGCTGCGTGGTGAATCACATCAATGGCGTGTGGCGCTGCTGGAGCTGCGTGCGGCGCAGCCGGAGCTGCGTGGAATGCCCAAGGTTTCAAGACTTGAGCCTCTACTCTGCAGGCGATGAGAAGATATCAAAATACCCAAAACGTTTGTGGTAACGTAATGGAGTTTTATGAGAGCTCCGAGATGTCTGGTGTGCAACGGTTGACAACTGCCAAGTGGCAGGTGTTTGCGGGAAATTGCCATAATCCGGTGAGTCGTACTATTTTTATTTTGATTCCGTGGCCGAATGTTCTCTTGTCAAGCAATCTGTAATTTCATTGGTGTATGTACACACGCGCCAGTATATATACAGTGTACAAGGTTGTGCCAGCGTTGTGTACTGAACCATTTCTTTGCGGCAAGATAATAAGAGTTATTTTTGCAAATTTTATTTCTTGTACTACCCGATTATTGTTTATTATAATGGGCTGAGAAATTTTAAATGAGGGTTTTAAAATTATGTCTGGTTTGTCTTTATTTCGAAACTAAAGTTCACTGTGGCCTATAGTTACGAGCTCACTTGAGCTTATGATAGTATGTGTGGCTAGACTATTAAATCTTCTCAAGAGAACACGCGGTAACGAACATAGAAATGAGTGCTATTTACGAAAAATCTAAATTTGATAGAAGTGAGCTAAAGTAATGAAATTTAATATTGGTGAGTTGTTTGATGGCGATAATGGCGATCGTTACCTATTGAAATCGTTGATTGGAAACAGAACTTATAAGTACCCCCACGATCGTATATGAAAGACTTCTCCAAGTAATGTCTGCTGAGTTAGATTTTCAAAATGTAGAAGATGGTGAGGAGGGTGCCTCCGCCAGCAAATAGAACACGTATCATGGCTGAGTGGTCGCGCTGCACGCACTAGTCTGTAGTCGTAACTGCAACCCAGTGAGAGGTTGTTCAGAGCGCGATGGGCAGCTAGTGGTGTGGCGGGGACACTAGTAGGTGTGGTCGCGCTGCACGCACTAGTCTGTAGTCGTAACTGCAACCCAATGAGGGGTTGTTCAGAGCGCGATGGGCAGCTAGTGGTGTGGCGGGGACACTAGTAGGTATGGTCGCACTGCATGCACTAGGCTGTAGTCGTAACTGCAACTCAGTGAGGAGTTGTTCAGGGCGCGATGGGCAGCTAGTGATGTGGCGGGGACTTTGGTAGATATGGTCGCACTGCATGCACTAGTCTGTAGTCGTAACTGCAACTCAGTGAGGAGTTGTTCAGGGGGCGATGGGCAGCTAGTGATGTGGCGGGGACTCTGGTAGATATGGTCGCACTGCATGCACTAGTCTGTAGTCGTAACTGCAACTCAGTGAGGAGTTGTTCAGGGGGCGATGGGCAGCTAGTGATGTGGCGGGGACCTGGGTCTCGGAGGAGACTATTAGTTGTACGGTCATGTGTTGACCTGGGAGTCGTGGACTCTAAGAGTTGGTCGTATCACAAGAGGTGATGACGATATGGGTGTCAACTATAAGTTGTCACTAGCTACTGTGGTAGCGAACCATGGTGTGTTTTCTTATTGAAGATTATGATTTTGATTTGATAATTATGAGGCTTGGAGGAACCTTTTGTATTTTCTTTTTGGAATTTGATAATTATGAGGCTTGAAGGAAGCTTTTGCGTTTAAGTTGTTAAAATGATTAAGTTGGTTTGGTTTTCTAATAGTCATAGTAATTAAACGTGACGTGTGACTGTCAGGTTGGCCGAGTCGGTTTTCTGTGCCTTTTTTTTAATTTGTTACAGACATGCACGAGGACGTGCAACGGGAAATTTCGAAGTTTGGCCGGAATCGGCGGTTGGCCTGGTGAACCGGATCCTGGACTCCGGGGCTGAGGGAGCTTCGGATGCGACTTGGATTGGCGCTGGGATGATGATGATGATGAAGATGATGCACGAGGACGTGCAACTAGTCAGGCTGGCCGTGTCGGAGATCGTCGATTAATTTTAATAGAAGTTGCTGATTTGATTTACGTAGTAGAGGGGCGAACGCTTGTGACGTTATTTTGTGATGGCGTCACATGGACAGAGTCGCTTTGGAAAGTGGGGTTCGTCGAACGGTCACTTTGCATCGAGACGCGGACCAAGGCACATCTCCGAACCGAAACTGTCGGTTTGCCTATTCAAATTGTTATTATGAAGATTGGAGGGTATATCTACACGTCGTGCTTTAATTCAAAACTCATCTACGAAATGTAACCTGTACCACCACATCGAGATGCTGTCGACCCTACCGCTCTGCCGTCGCTGTCTCCGACATATATATATATATATATATATACATACAGATGGTGCGAAAGAAGTTTCACTTCAGTCGTGTGGTCATAAGCACACTCGTTTTGAAGTGAAACTTCTTTAGGCACGCTTGACTTGGGGAGTAAACTCGCGAAAGCGTTACGAAAAATATTACAAAAATGATCGGGCAAGGCGAACGGAAAGCAAAGTATAGTCCTATTTCGTCTGTAATACAACGAAGCAGTTGGCACATGTAAATATTGCATGACATGCCGTGTATAAAGTTGTGGGTTCGCATCTCGCCGAAGATAATGTATATTTTTTGGATCTTTTTAAGATTTGTTAACAATTGAGTCGAGTATGAAGTTGTGAGTTCGCATCTCGCCGAAGGCAATATATATTTTTTGGATCTTTTTAAGATTTGTTAACAATTGATTACCTAAGAGCACAAATAATTTATAAATTTCGTTCTGTTCTGGCCTTTATATTGTTTTATATATTTTTGCTGAACATTTCTTATATAATTGAAAGTATAGAAGTTTGAAGATATCGTCACAATACGATAATTGGACACAAAGTACAAATTGCTTTCGAGCAGGCGCGTGCGCTCCTTAGAAGCAGATAAGCATTGCATACCCTAATAATTTTCTAAAAAAATATATAATAATTACATTAAAATAATTTATATACTACAAACTTAAAACTGAAAGACTGTTGATAACACTGCCATCTATTGGGGCTAATGCAAACTACTAACACACATTACAATGCTGTCCGCGCAACTCAACTTCGTCACGACGCTCGCGCCAGTTCGCGTAGCGACATAAGCAGTTACTAATGTGCCTCTTCCATACGCGTCTGTGAATAAAATTATTTGCTTGTGTGCATAATCTTTGCGTACGTGGGCGTGTAATTTCATTCAAATTTTTAGGCCGAACAAGCACAGCTTCTAATAATGCGGCGAATTTAAGAAGTTCACAAATATAGCATGATTGTTGATGAAATATAATATAAAATTTTACGTAATCATCATAGTAACAATATTAATGTATTTTGAAATAATCTTTTTTTCCCGCGAATTAATTCCAACTTTCCCGAAATTCGGTAATTTGTAAAAAGTGACAACACTATTTTGACGGTATTATTATAAGCGATGCGCCAACATGCCGCGTGTCCTGCCTCCCGCCGCCCGCGTCAGGGTTGCATACCGCACATGTATTACGTTAACTCTTTATGCGAAATAATATTAATTTTGAAGTGAAACTTCTTTACGCACGCTTTACTTAGGGAGTAAGCTGGCGAACGCGTGACGTAAGCGTTACGAAAAGTGATCGGGCAAGGCGAACGGAAGATAAGTGGGGGATATAAGCACAGAGGCGCCCGTGGCGCGAGCTTGGCACTACATGGTCTACAACGAGATTTTTTTTTTTTTCAATATAAATAGAAGATCTATGCAAAAATAATAAATTAACTAATGAAACCATGAAATAAATTTAAATATTAATAGAAAATTAATATATGTATATGTGTATACATGTATATATTGTACACATATATATATATCTAATATATAAAATTCTCGTGTCACGGTGTTCGGCTTTAAACTCCTCCGAAACGGCCCGACCGATTTTGATGAAATTTTTTGTGCTTAACCGGTATCTATGAGAATCGGCCAATATCTATTTTTCATCCCCCTAAATGTTAGGGGTAGTCCACCCCTAATTTTTGAAGTGAAACTTCTTTAGGCACGCTTGACTTGGGGAGTAAGCTAGCGAAAGCGTTACGAAAAATGATCGGGCAAGGCGAACGGAAGTTAAGTGGGGGATATAAGCACAGAGGCGCCCGTGGCGCGAGCTTGGTACTACGAGGTCTACAACGAGTTTTTTTTTTTTCAATAAAATAGAAGACTATGCAATTTTTTTTTTTTTTTTTTTTATTTTGAGACACGGATACTCTTATTTATTTATTTACACTTAACACTATACATTAAATTTTATGTTGACTGACAACCATTAAGGGGGTCAGTTAACATAAAATTTGGTACCGCCTACTTCACAGTCCCTCCTGTATCCCCCCCCCCCCTCCCTTACTCCCCCCTCTCACCCCTTAACAAGCCCACGAAACTATGTATAATATGTATATGTGTATACATGTATACATATATTGAACACACATATATATATATATATATGTCGGAGATCGTCGATTAATTTTAATAGAAGTTGCTGATTTGATTTACGTAGTAGAGGGGCGAACGCTTGTGACGTTATTTTGTGATGGCGTCACATGGACAGAGTCGCTTTGGAAAGTGGGGTTCGTCGAACGGTCACTTTGCATCGAGACGCGGACCAAGGCACATCTCCGAACCGAAACTGTCGGTTTGCCTATTCAAATTGTTATTATGAAGATTGGAGGGTATATCTACACGTCGTGCTTTAATTCAAAACTCATCTACGAAATGTAACCTGTACCACCACACCGAGATGCTGTCGACCCTACCGCTCTGCCGTCGCTGTCTCCGACATCAGAAGTTGGATAAAGAACTACACTGCTCACAATCTCGTTATAAATCCAGGAACAGAATAATGTGAGGCTGAAAGTGAACGTGACGTTACGAGGTGCGCTTGCTGGCACAGAGATCGGTCCGCGTAAGGTGCGCAGCAGGCGTGTACGTGCGGCTGGACGCGGCGCTGTCACGACAGTGCTGACTGATCCTTGGCGCGCGACAGTGCTGGCTGATCCTTGGCACGGGACAGTGCTAGCTGATGATTGGCGCGTAAGGTGCGCTTGCAGAGCGCGCAAGGTGTGCTTGCGGAGCGCGCAAGGTGCGCTTGCGGAGCGCTCTGCTAGCTGCGTGGTGAATCACATCAATGGCGTGTGGCGCTGCTGGAGCTGCGTGCGGCGCAGCCGGAGCTGCGTGGAATGCCCAAGGTTTCAAGACTTGAGCCTCTACTCTGCAGGCGATGAGAAGATATCAAAATACCCAAAACGTTTGTGGTAACGTAATGGAGTTTTATGAGAGCTCCGAGATGTCTGGTGTGCAACGGTTGACAACTGCCAAGTGGCAGGTGTTTGCGGGAAATTGCCATAATCCGGTGAGTCGTACTATTTTTATTTTGATTCCGTGGCCGAATGTTCTCTTGTCAAGCAATCTGTAATTTCATTGGTGTATGTACACACGCGCCAGTATATATACAGTGTACAAGGTTGTGCCAGCGTTGTGTACTGAACCATTTCTTTGCGGCAAGATAATAAGAGTTATTTTTGCAAATTTTATTTCTTGTACTACCCGATTATTGTTTATTATAATGGGCTGAGAAATTTTAAATGAGGGTTTTAAAATTATGTCTGGTTTGTCTTTATTTCGAAACTAAAGTTCACTGTGGCCTATAGTTACGAGCTCACTTGAGCTTATGATAGTATGTGTGGCTAGACTATTAAATCTTCTCAAGAGAACACGCGGTAACGAACATAGAAATGAGTGCTATTTACGAAAAATCTAAATTTGATAGAAGTGAGCTAAAGTAATGAAATTTAATATTGGTGAGTTGTTTGATGGCGATAATGGCGATCGTTACCTATTGAAATCGTTGATTGGAAACAGAACTTATAAGTACCCCCACGATCGTATATGAAAGACTTCTCCAAGTAATGTCTGCTGAGTTAGATTTTCAAAATGTAGAAGATGGTGAGGAGGGTGCCTCCGCCAGCAAATAGAACACGTATCATGGCTGAGTGGTCGCGCTGCACGCACTAGTCTGTAGTCGTAACTGCAACCCAGTGAGAGGTTGTTCAGAGCGCGATGGGCAGCTAGTGGTGTGGCGGGGACACTAGTAGGTGTGGTCGCGCTGCACGCACTAGTCTGTAGTCGTAACTGCAACCCAATGAGGGGTTGTTCAGAGCGCGATGGGCAGCTAGTGGTGTGGCGGGGACACTAGTAGGTATGGTCGCACTGCATGCACTAGGCTGTAGTCGTAACTGCAACTCAGTGAGGAGTTGTTCAGGGCGCGATGGGCAGCTAGTGATGTGGCGGGGACTTTGGTAGATATGGTCGCACTGCATGCACTAGTCTGTAGTCGTAACTGCAACTCAGTGAGGAGTTGTTCAGGGGGCGATGGGCAGCTAGTGATGTGGCGGGGACTCTGGTAGATATGGTCGCACTGCATGCACTAGTCTGTAGTCGTAACTGCAACTCAGTGAGGAGTTGTTCAGGGGGCGATGGGCAGCTAGTGATGTGGCGGGGACCTGGGTCTCGGAGGAGACTATTAGTTGTACGGTCATGTGTTGACCTGGGAGTCGTGGACTCTAAGAGTTGGTCGTATCACAAGAGGTGATGACGATATGGGTGTCAACTATAAGTTGTCACTAGCTACTGTGGTAGCGAACCATGGTGTGTTTTCTTATTGAAGATTATGATTTTGATTTGATAATTATGAGGCTTGGAGGAACCTTTTGTATTTTCTTTTTGGAATTTGATAATTATGAGGCTTGAAGGAAGCTTTTGCGTTTAAGTTGTTAAAATGATTAAGTTGGTTTGGTTTTCTAATAGTCATAGTAATTAAACGTGACGTGTGACTGTCAGGTTGGCCGAGTCGGTTTTCTGTGCCTTTTTTTTAATTTGTTACAGACATGCACGAGGACGTGCAACGGGAAATTTCGAAGTTTGGCTGGAATCGGCGGTTGGCCTGGTGAACCGGATCCTGGACTCCGGGGCTGAGGGAGCTTCGGATGCGACTTGGATTGGCGCTGGGATGATGATGATGATGAAGATGATGCACGAGGACGTGCAACTAGTCAGGCTGGCCGTGTCGGAGATCGTCGATTAATTTTAATAGAAGTTGCTGATTTGATTTACGTAGTAGAGGGGCGAACGCTTGTGACGTTATTTTGTGATGGCGTCACATGGACAGAGTCGCTTTGGAAAGTGGGGTTCGTCGAACGGTCACTTTGCATCGAGACGCGGACCAAGGCACATCTCCGAACCGAAACTGTCGGTTTGCCTATTCAAATTGTTATTATGAAGATTGGAGGGTATATCTACACGTCGTGCTTTAATTCAAAACTCATCTACGAAATGTAACCTGTACCACCACATCGAGATGCTGTCGACCCTACCGCTCTGCCGTCGCTGTCTCCGACATATATATATATATATATATACATACAGATGGTGCGAAAGAAGTTTCACTTCAGTCGTGTGGTCATAAGCACACTCGTTTTTTTTTTTTCTTTCATTATCTGTTTCAATCTCGTTTAAGTTTGTGATTAAACGAGTTAGGAGAACCAAAATATAAAGACATGGTACCGTCAAAATTCTAAACCTAATAAACAAGTTACAAGATTCGGCTCTGCTACTAACCACTTTATGGTACGATAGACCGGGCATTCAACTCTGGCTACTGATTTTTTCGGGAGTTGCGCAAACAGATTGTGCCCGCAACTTTGACGATGACCGATGTAGCAGTACTTATAAACGTCACATGGAACAACGCGTCATACTGACGTCACACGAATTCTACATCTCGCAATCAAAGTTTACCGTGCAACTAGCATACATACAACTTGCCAATTTCAAGCATTGGGCAAGTGCCCGCCAGACATAACACCCGTCTGGTTAGAGGATCCTCCGAGCATGAACGTCAGCACAGCATTCGTGCAACAACTTCAGCATGACGTCATAATCATCACTCTCGCAAGATTTGGCGACGAGTCACCCAGCCAGCCAGCACCCACGGCTACAACGGGTATCCTGGTCATCACCCTCAGCCTCATCAGCAACCTCGGCACAACACATTGCACTTTTGTGCGGTAAGAAGAGCGCTCTCTCCTCATGACGCAGCAGTCAGCTTCAACGCGGCGCTGTACGACATCCAATGCACTGGAGTATAACGCTGCGCCATCACCCCGACTCACTGGGGAATCTCCGAAGACAGTTCCGACTCACCGTGAATAACGCGGCAACCGGTTTCGACTCACTGGAACCTCAGCTGACCTGGCAAGCATTAAGATACAAGACTCAGCCTACTATCGACCTCCGGTCTCCGGAGGGGAGTGATGTAGCGGTACCTACAAACGCCACATGGAACAACGCGTCATACTGACGTCACACGAATTCTACATCTCGCAATCAGAGTTTACCGTGCAACTAGCATACATACAACTTGTCGATTTCAAGCATTTGGCAAACGCCCGCCAGACATAACACTCGTCTAGTCGGAGGATCCTGCCTTTACAAAAGGAGAATGAGTGAACTTTACTCCCTGTTCCTCATGCCTCCACAACTGATGTATTTATCAGGGACAAATAGTCGGCAAAAAAGACCATGTAGCTCTAGGCAGTCTATACGTTCCCGCAAGGTCTCACAAGCTACGGTGAGCTGGTCAAGGCCTCTTCTCACCTCCAACAAGATAAATTCCAACATCATCATTATCATCTTCATCATCAACCTTTCAGACTTAAAGTTCAGGTTTCCTCAAGATGTTTTCCTGCACCTCGTAATCAGTCCCAACATCCCTAAGGGATAGTTGGTATGGTACATATAGGGAAAAATGGTATAACCTCTGGAAGAGGCATATTAATATCATTTGATAACATCCAAAGGTGCCATACCCTTGGTATTTATACCTTTAGTACCTTGGTATGTATAGATGTAGCTCAGTAAAATTTTATTCGACATCTTTCCTTCACTTAATAAGATTCGGATCGCTTCGGCTAAATTCGAGCCAGCCTTTTTTCCCGAACATAACAGAAATAGACACATCACGAAGACGACAGTCACTTGTATTTCCCGTCATTGTTATACCATACCTGGGAACATTCTGGTTCTGCTATAGAGATATTGAAGGTTATGGAAATAAGTTTTTTAATGTTATAACACAACTTTGAATACGTCTTAGACGCCTGTGGCACAATGTTTTTTTTGTATATTGTTTTGCACACTAACGCAAACATCACACACCAAGGATAAGTTGCAATACGATTTTTTGTTTTTTTGTTTTTTTAATAATTATAAACTAGCGCTTGACCGCAATGCCGCCTGATGGTAAGCAGTGATGCGATCGTTGATGGTAAAGCGCGCTAGTTTATTAAGAGCCTATTTACTCAGAAAAACTGAGCGAATAGGAAGGAAGACGGCAGTTGACCGAGGTGATGCAATGTTAAACCCAACAACACGACCAACGATGCTGCGCCAAAGGGAGATTGATATGAAGACCCTCCACGACCAAACTCCCAACACAACAACATTTGGCGCATCGTACCCGGCACACATCGCAACACAACTGCTCAGACCCTTCCTCCGTACGGCTTCACCAGACATCATTCCGGAACACGACAAATCGCTTGGCGGCAAGGCTTTGTCTGGTGGGTGGTAACTTCTGCCAACGGCCGATGTTATGGCCTACCACTGATTTTGTTTCTTTTTGTTTTTGTGCAATAAGTAACATTGTAAGTTATAGTTTGATGTATAAGCATACGTAATTTGACGTCCTCTATGGCGCAGCGGTCAACACGCCTGCATGCGACGTGGATGCCCCGGGTTCGATCCCCGGCCAGGTGATGATGGTAAACGATCTTTTCCTGATTGGCCTGGGTCTTGAATGTTTATTTATATATGTATCTATTATAAATATCGCATCGTTGAGTTAGTATCCTATAACACAAGTCTCGAACTTACTTTGGGGCTAGCTCAATCTGTGTGATTTGTCCGTATATATTTATTTATTATTATTATTATTTGTTTGTTTTGCGACTTTTTGTGCGATTGTTTAACCATACATTTTAGACATTTGCACGTCACTTAATTTTAATCATCGTTTAAGAATAAACCCCTTAAAACTGTGGTATTTATTCATAAAGTTTAAAGTTAAGTGACGTTAAAAAGTCAAAAAAGTGTAATTAAAGAATCGCTAATCACTAGGCAACTTTTATGAATAAGAGGGTATATTGGGTTTTTATACACCTTCTGTGGGAACCAGTACCCTAATTGAGTAACAATTAGACGTGGTCGCTATTTCACGTAACTAGTTACAATAACCAGCGACGCGGTGTGTAACTGAATCACTAGTTACGAGTCAAATTAAAAAGTAGTTATTTTTGTAAATGCGTTATTTCATACACACATTATGCTCACGTTATGCCGTAGCGGGTGACCGTATCGTGCATCACACCGGCAGCGGCGCGCGTCTCTAGTTATTGTATCTAGTTACGTGAAATAACGACCACGTCTAGTTTTGTTTTGTGTGTAACTGTATAGTTGGCGGTTATATTTATGTAAACAATCCCAGTCGCTGAATTAAAATAACTAGCTACAAAAATAACTTGTTTTATAACAGGTGACGCCGATCAAGTAACTGGTAACGTTACGTTTCTTGAAAAAGGCGTTACGACTCACACCTAGTAACAATAGTGTGTTACTCAATTATTATAATTTGGAATCAATTCGAAGCATTTTTCTAGTCATCATGATTTCAGCCGAAAGACGTCCACTGCTGGACATAGGCCTCCCCCATTTGTAATTTTTTGTAAGTTAGAAACCCTGAATTCCAAAAGTGCACGTACTGACCTAGAGATCAGTTAGTCTCATCATCACCCTTTTCATCGTCCCACCGCTGGGCACAGGTCTCCGGATTGAACGTAATCACAATGCTTGCGCAATGCGGGTTGGCGATTTCAGACTTGAAAGTCCAGGTTTCCTCAAGATATTTTTCTTCACCTTTTAATCGGTCATTGGTGTCCAAGATATACTTAGAAAGTAAATATAACTTAGAAAAGTTACATTGGTACTTGCCTGACCTAGAATCGAACCCGCAGACTCATACTTGAGAGGCTGGTGTTTTAACCACTAGCCCACCACGACTTCGTTAGACATGCATAACTTTTATAAACAAACAGTGCAAACACAATGTTTATTTGACCGACTCCACAGTAAGAATCATTCGTGTAACACAATGTGCTGTACAGTGTCACACAGTGTCCTGCTGGTGGAATAGCGCCTTAAGATCAAAGTAGAAAGCGTGGCCCTGGCGCAAGAAACCGTAGCTCTGGCGCACAGGCAAGTGAAGATGAGTTTAGTTTTAGTCAGTAAAAGTCTGACACGCCCTTCCGCTCCGCCCAGAGCAGGAGAGGGGAAAAAAAAGTCTCGATTAAGGCCATTTCAGAGCTCCGTTAAACGTTTGTGGCGTATTGTGTCACAACAAATGAAATGAAATGAAATGAAATCGTTTATTAAGCAAGTAGGATCACCGATGACTTTTACACGTCACATGTTTTTTTTTTTTTGTTATTTTTTTTTTAAAACTAGATGAAGCCGGCATTTCCTAACTGACTACCTCTGAGAAGAAATAGCCGAAACAAACTCAGGGATCATCGTCTTTTTTAAAGTCCAGACATTAAAAATGAAAATGTTTACAATAATTTACGTTATAATTACGCATATTGCTTAATAATAATACTTAACAGAGCGAGCAGCTCAGTCCCAAGCCTCTCTGTCCTCTAAATAATCTGAGATTTTATAATACCCCTTTTTGCAAAGTTTGGCCTTTATATAGGTTTTATATCGTTTAATGGGTAAGTTTCGAATGTCCATGGGAAGCTTGTTGTAAAAGTGTAACACTAGTTAATGTTACAACCCTAAACACTTATTCTTTCTGACATTAAATACACATGACTCCGCTTGCGGCTTGCAATGCCGGCAGTACGTACACCAACCTTACGACAAGCGGTCGGTTATAAAAGAGTAGATTTTAACTCTCATAACATTTATAGCTATATTCATAATATTGTTAACTCGCGTTACGTTACGCCTAAGGGTAATTGTGAGAGTGATGAAACTGTTGTTCCCGTATCCATGACTTTTATTTAGGAGTGTACCTCCAAACGTTTCAGAAGCTCTAAATTTTAGGCGCCGCAGTGTAAGTGATTGCAAAGCGCAGTGCGTGCCTCCTCGTAACATGAGATACGTGCTCCTTTATTTGACCTGATTAGGATCCGTTTTTGTACCAACTGCCGTCCGGGGCCGTTTTTGTATCATTAGTATAACAATTTTCCTGACTTTTGTGAGTAATACAGGCGACACACGAATGAAAATGTTTTTTTTTTTATTAATTGATGGCTGCTGTAATTATTATGGTTGCGTGGCGAGTGTTGCTCACGTAAGCCAGTTGTTATGTGGTTAACTTTAGGTAATTGATGATAAATTGGGGTTTTAATACATTGCCGTGGAATACTTAGTACACTTCGAATTTGTTAGGGAATCGGTCGAGTGGAATTTGATTGTAGGAGTGGTGTTGAATTTTATTGGTGGGTTTGTTAATGTTTACGTAGATTTTTTACTGCATTAACCAAAATTAGGCACATCTTATAACCGTAAAGAGGGTTAATAAAATATTGAGATTTGATTTGGAGACTATCTTTCTAAAACAATATTTGTTTACCAAAAGATGTAGATTTAAACACAGAACAAGGACTACATGGACTTTAGAATTATTAAACGTTATTTTCTGGGACGAATTTAAAACCAGGCTTCATTTACTTCAACTTTGAATTAAAAAAGCCAACTTTTTAAGTATTTACAATTATGAAGTCTTGATGAACTTGACACCTTTAAGAAGGTTTGGCCCATATTGGCTCAAAAGTTTAGTGGAAAAGGACGACGCAATGAGACAATACAGACTGTTTTTTTATTATTTCTTTCTAAAATGTCCGTCTGTCTATCACCAGTATCTGATCAGTTATTTGTATAGATAATGGAAAATTGTTGCGTGTCTCACTCTCACTTGCCCAGTTTTTTGTTTCGATAGGTAATTCAATTGACTTTATATAAAACATGAATTAATAAATAGGGCCACAAAACGAGGCGCAATTAATTTATTACAATCAATACTAATATATAAAACCGAGGAGATTGTTTGGTTGAACGCACTAATCTCAGGAATAGGGTATTTGACTAAAAAAAATAATTAGTCCGTCAGTCAGATTTCCAAAAAATACTTGACACGTATTTTTTCTTTTTTCATATCAACAAAAAATTAAGACAACACAGTGCGTTGAAAACTCGCGTTTTTAGCGACCAGTGACGTAACCAGCCACCACTCCTGATCTTTGATGCCTTTTATATTTGTAATTTTTTATTGATTTGGTAAAACAAAACGTGTTAAGTATTTTTTGGAAATCTGACTGACGGACAATTTTTTTTTTTTTAGTCAAATACTCTATTACTGGTTATATTTAAAAAAATCTTTTTGCGTTGGATAACAGCCCTATCACCATAACAAACAAAAAGTATGCTGTATATTTTGAGGTTAAAATAAAATGTTCAAATAATAAACTCGGCCGCTAGTGTTCAATAATAGTTTTAGGAAAGCAACACGAGAGGCTAAAAGCATGGTCTAATTTATCATCAACCACCTAAAACCGAACTTAGCACAAGTGTAAAGTGAATGCAAAGCCGCGTGCGTACCTAACTCACCATCATGCATGGGATCGATCGTGTGAATCATGAGCTGCAGCAGACCGTGGCGAAACTTGGCAGCTGGCGGTGGGCCCTTGCTGGGTCCAGCAGACGGCGCGGCGGTTGCCGTGTTCGTCCCGACCGACGTCTCGCTTGAGGTGGTCGCATTGCCGTGCTGTGGGCAAACATAAAATTGGTTAAGTACCTTTATATATTGCTTTGGTTAAGAGCGAAATCCAAATTTCAACGTTGATTGAGCTTAACGACGTTATTTTTGAAGTGAAACTTCTTTACGCACGCTTGACTTGGGGAATAAGCTGGCGAACGTGTGACGTAAGCGTTACGAAAAGTGATCGGGCAAGGCGAACGGAAGTTAAGTGGGGGATATAAGCACAGAGGCGCCCGTGGCGCGAGCTTGGTACTACAAGGTCTACAACGAGTTTTTTTTTTTCAATAAAAGTAGATCTATATTAAAATATATATTTTTTTTTCAATAAAAATAGAAGATCTATGCAAAAATATTAATTTACCAATGAAACCATGAAATAAATTTAAATATTTATAGATAATTAATATATGTATATGTGTATACATGTATATTGTATATATTGTACACACACATATATATATATACATACAGATGGAGCGAAAGAAGTTTCACTTCAGTCGTGTGGTCATAAGCACACTCGTTATTTTGACGTGACAACGTCTATTAAATTGGTACGGCGTGGAGTCATTCTCGAAAACACCGTAACGGCCGAATCTGACGCCACACGGAGTCCACGCCTACTTTATCCCCACCCCTAGACCGTGTGTCACACTCGTGCGCGAGGTCTATTACCATGTAATAGACGTTGTCACGATCAAATATCGGCAGTAGACGGAGTTCTACAGACAACCAATTTTTTTTGTTTATACGACACCTGAATATAGTTTGTTCAGAATAAGCAACTGAATATCGCACTTTCAGTGGATAGACCAGTTCGAAAACCAAACTGGCCATCGTGCAGTTTTATATGTGTAGTTAAATGGCCGTCAAGCAAACTGTTAAATACCTTCGTTATATCCGTTGCTAAGGATATAGGCCTGTAGTTAGACCTGTCCGAGACATCTCTGGTCTTGTTTTTTACAACGGGGACAACAATGGTATGATGACATGAGATCGTCAGGCAGGCAGGAGTGGTTAATGGACAGATTAAACAGTAGAGCCAGAACTCTAGGCAAGTGTACCCCAGCATGCCGCAGGTGCTCAATGCTGAGGCCATCATGACCTGGAGATTTTCCTCTTTTCATAGATTTGATAACTACGTCAATGTCCTTTGCAGTGTACTTTACAGTTATATCTCCATGTATAGCTCCAGTGAAGTCGTGGTGTCTCTCAAGTATGAGTGCGCGGGTTCGATTCCAGGTCAGGCAAGTACCAATGTAACTTTTCTAAAAGTTATATGTACTTTCTAAGTATATCTTGGACACCAATGACTGAAGGTGAAGGAAAACATCTTGTGGAAACCTGGGTTTTAAGTCTGAAATCACCAACCCGCATTGAGCAAGCGTGGTGATTACGCTCAATCCTTCTCTGTATGAGAGGAGACCTGTGCCCAGCAGTGGGACGATACGCTCCAGCATCAGGCACCGTCATCATCTCAGTCCGTGCACGGTTCACAAACGGCTCAACTCTGAAATGCTCTCGAAATCATCATCTCTTGGGCCGGCTAGGCTGTATATTCAATTTGTTGGTTGATTTTCAAAATTTTGAGAGTTATAAAGAAAAGAAAAGTTATTATTGGAATGGTGTCTTGCAATTATATCCATGTTAATTTGTTGTTGGTTATTTTAACACCATTTCAATTTTATCTAAAAAAGACGTCTAGTTTCGGTCATTTCATTATTAAGCCAGCCAGAACTAGGTATCCCATACAACAGCCAGTTCTAATAAAATTGCCGAGCGTTACCTTGAATATCTAGCAAACTTATTTTTATGAAAGGAGTTATAAGCAGTGGTCGGAGCAGGTAGTGTGAATTGGGGTTATTGATCGGAAACGTATATATTAATATGAACATTCCTCCGGATTTACGGAATTGGTTGATTATTAAAAAAAAATGTATAAATTATATTAAATCGTAAAACAGTTTGATTTGGCCATACCCTTCATTAGAGGCTAATAATAAAATATTGAAATGTATTAATACTTCGTTCGGAATTTGATTGTTTTTATTTTTCAACAAGTTAATAATAAATTAGTTTAGTCTTGTTACCTTCCTTTAAATGAATTGAGCAGTAATAATGTCACTACCAATATTAACAATATTTACTTGGATCCGGAATTACGTTCCGGAAAAATGGCTTATCCACGTTTATTTTATTTTATTTTATTTTATTTTATTTTATTTTATTTTATTTTATTTTATTTTATTTTATTTTATTTTATTTTATTTTATTTATTTTATTAAGATATCCAACAGCGATTTACATAGATGCTTACACTAAAACAAATATAATCCATAAAAGCCAGTAACAGGATATCATAGCTAAGTATAACATAAAAATGACCTTAACTTTTAAAACAATAATGTATCATTTTATTTTTTTAATATATACATGCAATTGCAAACATACACACACATACATATAATATATATATAAAACTCCCGCTGGATAATTCATGTCGATAGCCTCTTTTTGATTTCGAAACGGTATAAATATCGATATCTATCTATTTACAACTATGATACAAGTACCAAAAATCACTCTACCTATTCCGACCTGTAGATATAACATACGGATGACAGCAGGTCAAGCTACTCCAAACTGCCAAATATTTCCAATCAACCTTGAGCCTCAATGCTTTAGGGAAGCTTAAGTTGAAAATCTAATAAAGAAATCTGACAGATTGTAATAATATTCTATTTGTAGTTTGTCTTTTTAACCGACTGGGGCAAATCTAAAGGAGAGTTACGATTTTCACAGGTTATAGGTAGATATACCTACATGTGTATTTACAACTGTTCCATTTTTTCAATCTGCAATTGGCATTTTCATTTCGTTTTGTTGTCATCTGTCATTGTTGCGGGCGCATCACGGATTAATTTATATTATCAATGTCAATAATTGGTGTTGTCTTTGGTTTGGCCCTGAAATTAACAAATAGACTAAACGTTCAACTTTTTGTATGATTGAGTACGAGCCTTTTTACGACGTTGTTTGTGTATATTTTATGTCATTTTTTAATTTGTTTTTGTTACTATCTACTTTGTTACTATCTTATTTTTCCTTCGTGTAGTACAGATTAGGTGTGACTCCGGTTTATAATACATACACAATATTTCTGGAACCAAACCCTACCTTCAACCACCGTTATTTAGAGGCGTTACCATAAAGGGCCACGTTGGGGACCACCATTGTATTACTTGTAATTGAATTTATGTAGGCTGAAACAAAAACGAACCCATACTCACATGAAGTAAATCGTCTGGTATTGGCATTACCAAAGCAACCCCTCTCAATAGCAAAAACACAGACACCAGTATTCATAAACACGTGTAAATCTCCAACATAATACCGTTGCACATTCCCACCAACATTTTGGTTAATAATCGCACATACACCAGACAATGGCTTCACTGGACGGAGCGCTTTTGTTCTGCCACTGGCGAAGATTGGCGCCGAACAAAGGGGACAAAGTAATTGAGACCCAGACTTTAACAGACCGTCTTTATACTTGGAGTGGAAAGTTTCATGCATATGGGACCAGAGGAGGTTTTTGGCTTTATTTTAGTAGTTGAGTTTATAGTTGCCTGTAAATGTCTCTCTGTAGTATGAAGGAATGTTCTGTAGCTACGTGCGCTTATATTATATCTTTTAGGTTGTTTCTAATTGGAATACTATGTTGTCAGTTGATGTTCCTACTCTTTTGGTGGAAAAGCGATGCCCGCTTCTCCGGTGAAAGTTCCCTAAGTCGCCTCTTACGACACCCACGGGAGGATATGAGTTGGCACTATTCTAAGCCCAGTACCAGACGGCAATGGAAGCTATCGCTACTATTTATTTGTAGGATGTAGTACAGTACAAGGTTAGTAGCTAGAAGTACATACCTCATAAATAACGTAAATAGGCTGTCACTTACTTCTGTAGTACCATTGATTTCAAAGCTTGAGAAATATTTTGCGAAAATCTTGGTAATGTCGACCTCATCCCTTAGATGTATAACAAGGTGTAACCCTGCTCACTGTACCGTTCTACCAGATTATGCACAGTGTCTACGTCGTAAATAGTACCATCTATCATGATGGCTAGTTAGTTCGTTAGTTGCATGTGACTCTCTACGCTGTGAGAGATTATTATAAAAAGTATCTCAGCTTTTCATTGCATTCGACCGCTAGGAGTCCAAATTACGACAGATTACTTGTACTCCGTCTCAGACATTTGTGAGAGGAAGTCGGCCATAGTCATTAAAATATAATGTATTACGTACGTACATTATAACTCAATGGCCATAGTTAATATTCACTACGCAGGCTAGATTATCGATATATTTCTCAAGAAATTTCCATTCAAATACTTAGGAGTTTAGTTTATGTAACGTTGTTTTTATATGAAGCCTGAATACAGTTTGTTGAGAATAAGCAACTGAATCGATTCTAATAATTTTTACACCATTTTATATTTTTGAAGTGAAACTTCTTTAGGCACGCTTGACTTGGGGAGTAAACTCGCGAAAGCGTTACGAAAAATATTACAAAAATGATCGGGCAAGGCGAACGGAAAGCAAAGTATAGTCCTATTTCGTCTGTAATACAACGAAGCAGTTGGCACATGTAAATATTGCATGACATGCCGTGTATAAAGTTGTGGGTTCGCATCTCGCCGAAGATAATGTATATTTTTTGGATCTTTTTAAGATTTGTTAACAATTGAGTCGAGTATGAAGTTGTGAGTTCGCATCTCGCCGAAGGCAATATATATTTTTTGGATCTTTTTAAGATTTGTTAACAATTGATTACCTAAGAGCACAAATAATTTATAAATTTCGTTCTGTTCTGGCCTTTATATTGTTTTATATATTTTTGCTGAACATTTCTGATATAATTGAAAGTATAGAAGTTTGAAGATATCGTCACAATACGATAATTGGACACAAAGTACAAATTGCTTTCGAGCAGGCGCGTGCGCTCCTTAGAAGCAGATAAGCATTGCATACCCTAATAATTTTCTAAAAAAATATATAATAATTACATTAAAATAATTTATATACTACAAACTTAAAACTGAAAGACTGTTGATAACACTGCCATCTATTGGGGCTAATGCAAACTACTAACACACATTACAATGCTGTCCGCGCAACTCAACTTCGTCACGACGCTCGCGCCAGTTCGCGTAGCGACATAAGCAGTTACTAATGTGCCTCTTCCATACGCGTCTGTGAATAAAATTATTTGCTTGTGTGCATAATCTTTGCGTACGTGGGCGTGTAATTTCATTCAAATTTTTAGGCCGAACAAGCACAGCTTCTAATAATGCGGCGAATTTAAGAAGTTCACAAATATAGCATGATTGTTGATGAAATATAATATAAAATTTTACGTAATCATCATAGTAACAATATTAATGTATTTTGAAATAATCTTTTTTTCCCGCGAATTAATTCCAACTTTCCCGAAATTCGGTAATTTGTAAAAAGTGACAACACTATTTTGACGGTATTATTATAAGCGATGCGCCAACATGCCGCGTGCCCTGCCTCCCGCCGCCCGCGTCAGGGTTGCATACCGCACATGTATTACGTTAACTCTTTATGCGAAATAATATTAATTTTGAAGTGAAACTTCTTTACGCACGCTTTACTTAGGGAGTAAGCTGGCGAACGCGTGACGTAAGCGTTACGAAAAGTGATCGGGCAAGGCGAACGGAAGATAAGTGGGGGATATAAGCACAGAGGCGCCCGTGGCGCGAGCTTGGCACTACATGGTCTACAACGAGATTTTTTTTTTTTTCAATATAAATAGAAGATCTATGCAAAAATAATAAATTAACTAATGAAACCATGAAATAAATTTAAATATTAATAGAAAATTAATATATGTATATGTGTATACATGTATATATTGTACACATATATATATATCTAATATATAAAATTCTCGTGTCACGGTGTTCGGCTTTAAACTCCTCCGAAACGGCCCGACCGATTTTGATGAAATTTTTTGTGCTTAACCGGTATCTATGAGAATCGGCCAATATCTATTTTTCATCCCCCTAAATGTTAGGGGTAGTCCACCCCTAATTTTTGAAGTGAAACTTCTTTAGGCACGCTTGACTTGGGGAGTAAGCTAGCGAAAGCGTTACGAAAAATGATCGGGCAAGGCGAACGGAAGTTAAGTGGGGGATATAAGCACAGAGGCGCCCGTGGCGCGAGCTTGGTACTACGAGGTCTACAACGAGTTTTTTTTTTTCAATAAAATAGAAGACTATGCAAATTTTTTTTTTTTTTTTTTTATTTTGAGACACGGATACTCTTATTTATTTATTTACACTTAACACTATACATTAAATTTTATGTTGACTGACAACCATTAAGGGGGTCAGTTAACATAAAATTTGGTACCGCCTACTTCACAGTCCCTCCTGTATCCCCCCCCCCCTCCCTTACTCCCCCCTCTCACCCCTTAACAAGCCCACGAAACTATGTATAATATGTATATGTGTATACATGTATACATATATTGAACACACATATATATATATATATATGTCGGAGATCGTCGATTAATTTTAATAGAAGTTGCTGATTTGATTTACGTAGTAGAGGGGCGAACGCTTGTGACGTTATTTTGTGATGGCGTCACATGGACAGAGTCGCTTTGGAAAGTGGGGTTCGTCGAACGGTCACTTTGCATCGAGACGCGGACCAAGGCACATCTCCGAACCGAAACTGTCGGTTTGCCTATTCAAATTGTTATTATGAAGATTGGAGGGTATATCTACACGTCGTGCTTTAATTCAAAACTCATCTACGAAATGTAACCTGTACCACCACACCGAGATGCTGTCGACCCTACCGCTCTGCCGTCGCTGTCTCCGACATCAGAAGTTGGATAAAGAACTACACTGCTCACAATCTCGTTATAAATCCAGGAACAGAATAATGTGAGGCTGAAAGTGAACGTGACGTTACGAGGTGCGCTTGCTGGCACAGAGATCGGTCCGCGTAAGGTGCGCAGCAGGCGTGTACGTGCGGCTGGACGCGGCGCTGTCACGACAGTGCTGACTGATCCTTGGCGCGCGACAGTGCTGGCTGATCCTTGGCACGGGACAGTGCTAGCTGATGATTGGCGCGTAAGGTGCGCTTGCAGAGCGCGCAAGGTGTGCTTGCGGAGCGCGCAAGGTGCGCTTGCGGAGCGCTCTGCTAGCTGCGTGGTGAATCACATCAATGGCGTGTGGCGCTGCTGGAGCTGCGTGCGGCGCAGCCGGAGCTGCGTGGAATGCCCAAGGTTTCAAGACTTGAGCCTCTACTCTGCAGGCGATGAGAAGATATCAAAATACCCAAAACGTTTGTGGTAACGTAATGGAGTTTTATGAGAGCTCCGAGATGTCTGGTGTGCAACGGTTGACAACTGCCAAGTGGCAGGTGTTTGCGGGAAATTGCCATAATCCGGTGAGTCGTACTATTTTTATTTTGATTCCGTGGCCGAATGTTCTCTTGTCAAGCAATCTGTAATTTCATTGGTGTATGTACACACGCGCCAGTATATATACAGTGTACAAGGTTGTGCCAGCGTTGTGTACTGAACCATTTCTTTGCGGCAAGATAATAAGAGTTATTTTTGCAAATTTTATTTCTTGTACTACCCGATTATTGTTTATTATAATGGGCTGAGAAATTTTAAATGAGGGTTTTAAAATTATGTCTGGTTTGTCTTTATTTCGAAACTAAAGTTCACTGTGGCCTATAGTTACGAGCTCACTTGAGCTTATGATAGTATGTGTGGCTAGACTATTAAATCTTCTCAAGAGAACACGCGGTAACGAACATAGAAATGAGTGCTATTTACGAAAAATCTAAATTTGATAGAAGTGAGCTAAAGTAATGAAATTTAATATTGGTGAGTTGTTTGATGGCGATAATGGCGATCGTTACCTATTGAAATCGTTGATTGGAAACAGAACTTATAAGTACCCCCACGATCGTATATGAAAGACTTCTCCAAGTAATGTCTGCTGAGTTAGATTTTCAAAATGTAGAAGATGGTGAGGAGGGTGCCTCCGCCAGCAAATAGAACACGTATCATGGCTGAGTGGTCGCGCTGCACGCACTAGTCTGTAGTCGTAACTGCAACCCAGTGAGAGGTTGTTCAGAGCGCGATGGGCAGCTAGTGGTGTGGCGGGGACACTAGTAGGTGTGGTCGCGCTGCACGCACTAGTCTGTAGTCGTAACTGCAACCCAATGAGGGGTTGTTCAGAGCGCGATGGGCAGCTAGTGGTGTGGCGGGGACACTAGTAGGTATGGTCGCACTGCATGCACTAGGCTGTAGTCGTAACTGCAACTCAGTGAGGAGTTGTTCAGGGCGCGATGGGCAGCTAGTGATGTGGCGGGGACTTTGGTAGATATGGTCGCACTGCATGCACTAGTCTGTAGTCGTAACTGCAACTCAGTGAGGAGTTGTTCAGGGGGCGATGGGCAGCTAGTGATGTGGCGGGGACTCTGGTAGATATGGTCGCACTGCATGCACTAGTCTGTAGTCGTAACTGCAACTCAGTGAGGAGTTGTTCAGGGGGCGATGGGCAGCTAGTGATGTGGCGGGGACCTGGGTCTCGGAGGAGACTATTAGTTGTACGGTCATGTGTTGACCTGGGAGTCGTGGACTCTAAGAGTTGGTCGTATCACAAGAGGTGATGACGATATGGGTGTCAACTATAAGTTGTCACTAGCTACTGTGGTAGCGAACCATGGTGTGTTTTCTTATTGAAGATTATGATTTTGATTTGATAATTATGAGGCTTGGAGGAACCTTTTGTATTTTCTTTTTGGAATTTGATAATTATGAGGCTTGAAGGAAGCTTTTGCGTTTAAGTTGTTAAAATGATTAAGTTGGTTTGGTTTTCTAATAGTCATAGTAATTAAACGTGACGTGTGACTGTCAGGTTGGCCGAGTCGGTTTTCTGTGCCTTTTTTTTAATTTGTTACAGACATGCACGAGGACGTGCAACGGGAAATTTCGAAGTTTGGCCGGAATCGGCGGTTGGCCTGGTGAACCGGATCCTGGACTCCGGGGCTGAGGGAGCTTCGGATGCGACTTGGATTGGCGCTGGGATGATGATGATGATGAAGATGATGCACGAGGACGTGCAACTAGTCAGGCTGGCCGTGTCGGAGATCGTCGATTAATTTTAATAGAAGTTGCTGATTTGATTTACGTAGTAGAGGGGCGAACGCTTGTGACGTTATTTTGTGATGGCGTCACATGGACAGAGTCGCTTTGGAAAGTGGGGTTCGTCGAACGGTCACTTTGCATCGAGACGCGGACCAAGGCACATCTCCGAACCGAAACTGTCGGTTTGCCTATTCAAATTGTTATTATGAAGATTGGAGGGTATATCTACACGTCGTGCTTTAATTCAAAACTCATCTACGAAATGTAACCTGTACCACCACATCGAGATGCTGTCGACCCTACCGCTCTGCCGTCGCTGTCTCCGACATATATATATATATATATATATACATACAGATGGTGCGAAAGAAGTTTCACTTCAGTCGTGTGGTCATAAGCACACTCGTTTTGAAGTGAAACTTCTTTAGGCACGCTTGACTTGGGGAGTAAACTCGCGAAAGCGTTACGAAAAATATTACAAAAATGATCGGGCAAGGCGAACGGAAAGCAAAGTATAGTCCTATTTCGTCTGTAATACAACGAAGCAGTTGGCACATGTAAATATTGCATGACATGCCGTGTATAAAGTTGTGGGTTCGCATCTCGCCGAAGATAATGTATATTTTTTGGATCTTTTTAAGATTTGTTAACAATTGAGTCGAGTATGAAGTTGTGAGTTCGCATCTCGCCGAAGGCAATATATATTTTTTGGATCTTTTTAAGATTTGTTAACAATTGATTACCTAAGAGCACAAATAATTTATAAATTTCGTTCTGTTCTGGCCTTTATATTGTTTTATATATTTTTGCTGAACATTTCTTATATAATTGAAAGTATAGAAGTTTGAAGATATCGTCACAATACGATAATTGGACACAAAGTACAAATTGCTTTCGAGCAGGCGCGTGCGCTCCTTAGAAGCAGATAAGCATTGCATACCCTAATAATTTTCTAAAAAAATATATAATAATTACATTAAAATAATTTATATACTACAAACTTAAAACTGAAAGACTGTTGATAACACTGCCATCTATTGGGGCTAATGCAAACTACTAACACACATTACAATGCTGTCCGCGCAACTCAACTTCGTCACGACGCTCGCGCCAGTTCGCGTAGCGACATAAGCAGTTACTAATGTGCCTCTTCCATACGCGTCTGTGAATAAAATTATTTGCTTGTGTGCATAATCTTTGCGTACGTGGGCGTGTAATTTCATTCAAATTTTTAGGCCGAACAAGCACAGCTTCTAATAATGCGGCGAATTTAAGAAGTTCACAAATATAGCATGATTGTTGATGAAATATAATATAAAATTTTACGTAATCATCATAGTAACAATATTAATGTATTTTGAAATAATCTTTTTTTCCCGCGAATTAATTCCAACTTTCCCGAAATTCGGTAATTTGTAAAAAGTGACAACACTATTTTGACGGTATTATTATAAGCGATGCGCCAACATGCCGCGTGTCCTGCCTCCCGCCGCCCGCGTCAGGGTTGCATACCGCACATGTATTACGTTAACTCTTTATGCGAAATAATATTAATTTTGAAGTGAAACTTCTTTACGCACGCTTTACTTAGGGAGTAAGCTGGCGAACGCGTGACGTAAGCGTTACGAAAAGTGATCGGGCAAGGCGAACGGAAGATAAGTGGGGGATATAAGCACAGAGGCGCCCGTGGCGCGAGCTTGGCACTACATGGTCTACAACGAGATTTTTTTTTTTTTCAATATAAATAGAAGATCTATGCAAAAATAATAAATTAACTAATGAAACCATGAAATAAATTTAAATATTAATAGAAAATTAATATATGTATATGTGTATACATGTATATATTGTACACATATATATATATCTAATATATAAAATTCTCGTGTCACGGTGTTCGGCTTTAAACTCCTCCGAAACGGCCCGACCGATTTTGATGAAATTTTTTGTGCTTAACCGGTATCTATGAGAATCGGCCAATATCTATTTTTCATCCCCCTAAATGTTAGGGGTAGTCCACCCCTAATTTTTGAAGTGAAACTTCTTTAGGCACGCTTGACTTGGGGAGTAAGCTAGCGAAAGCGTTACGAAAAATGATCGGGCAAGGCGAACGGAAGTTAAGTGGGGGATATAAGCACAGAGGCGCCCGTGGCGCGAGCTTGGTACTACGAGGTCTACAACGAGTTTTTTTTTTTTCAATAAAATAGAAGACTATGCAATTTTTTTTTTTTTTTTTTTTATTTTGAGACACGGATACTCTTATTTATTTATTTACACTTAACACTATACATTAAATTTTATGTTGACTGACAACCATTAAGGGGGTCAGTTAACATAAAATTTGGTACCGCCTACTTCACAGTCCCTCCTGTATCCCCCCCCCCCTCCCTTACTCCCCCCTCTCACCCCTTAACAAGCCCACGAAACTATGTATAATATGTATATGTGTATACATGTATACATATATTGAACACACATATATATATATATATATGTCGGAGATCGTCGATTAATTTTAATAGAAGTTGCTGATTTGATTTACGTAGTAGAGGGGCGAACGCTTGTGACGTTATTTTGTGATGGCGTCACATGGACAGAGTCGCTTTGGAAAGTGGGGTTCGTCGAACGGTCACTTTGCATCGAGACGCGGACCAAGGCACATCTCCGAACCGAAACTGTCGGTTTGCCTATTCAAATTGTTATTATGAAGATTGGAGGGTATATCTACACGTCGTGCTTTAATTCAAAACTCATCTACGAAATGTAACCTGTACCACCACACCGAGATGCTGTCGACCCTACCGCTCTGCCGTCGCTGTCTCCGACATCAGAAGTTGGATAAAGAACTACACTGCTCACAATCTCGTTATAAATCCAGGAACAGAATAATGTGAGGCTGAAAGTGAACGTGACGTTACGAGGTGCGCTTGCTGGCACAGAGATCGGTCCGCGTAAGGTGCGCAGCAGGCGTGTACGTGCGGCTGGACGCGGCGCTGTCACGACAGTGCTGACTGATCCTTGGCGCGCGACAGTGCTGGCTGATCCTTGGCACGGGACAGTGCTAGCTGATGATTGGCGCGTAAGGTGCGCTTGCAGAGCGCGCAAGGTGTGCTTGCGGAGCGCGCAAGGTGCGCTTGCGGAGCGCTCTGCTAGCTGCGTGGTGAATCACATCAATGGCGTGTGGCGCTGCTGGAGCTGCGTGCGGCGCAGCCGGAGCTGCGTGGAATGCCCAAGGTTTCAAGACTTGAGCCTCTACTCTGCAGGCGATGAGAAGATATCAAAATACCCAAAACGTTTGTGGTAACGTAATGGAGTTTTATGAGAGCTCCGAGATGTCTGGTGTGCAACGGTTGACAACTGCCAAGTGGCAGGTGTTTGCGGGAAATTGCCATAATCCGGTGAGTCGTACTATTTTTATTTTGATTCCGTGGCCGAATGTTCTCTTGTCAAGCAATCTGTAATTTCATTGGTGTATGTACACACGCGCCAGTATATATACAGTGTACAAGGTTGTGCCAGCGTTGTGTACTGAACCATTTCTTTGCGGCAAGATAATAAGAGTTATTTTTGCAAATTTTATTTCTTGTACTACCCGATTATTGTTTATTATAATGGGCTGAGAAATTTTAAATGAGGGTTTTAAAATTATGTCTGGTTTGTCTTTATTTCGAAACTAAAGTTCACTGTGGCCTATAGTTACGAGCTCACTTGAGCTTATGATAGTATGTGTGGCTAGACTATTAAATCTTCTCAAGAGAACACGCGGTAACGAACATAGAAATGAGTGCTATTTACGAAAAATCTAAATTTGATAGAAGTGAGCTAAAGTAATGAAATTTAATATTGGTGAGTTGTTTGATGGCGATAATGGCGATCGTTACCTATTGAAATCGTTGATTGGAAACAGAACTTATAAGTACCCCCACGATCGTATATGAAAGACTTCTCCAAGTAATGTCTGCTGAGTTAGATTTTCAAAATGTAGAAGATGGTGAGGAGGGTGCCTCCGCCAGCAAATAGAACACGTATCATGGCTGAGTGGTCGCGCTGCACGCACTAGTCTGTAGTCGTAACTGCAACCCAGTGAGAGGTTGTTCAGAGCGCGATGGGCAGCTAGTGGTGTGGCGGGGACACTAGTAGGTGTGGTCGCGCTGCACGCACTAGTCTGTAGTCGTAACTGCAACCCAATGAGGGGTTGTTCAGAGCGCGATGGGCAGCTAGTGGTGTGGCGGGGACACTAGTAGGTATGGTCGCACTGCATGCACTAGGCTGTAGTCGTAACTGCAACTCAGTGAGGAGTTGTTCAGGGCGCGATGGGCAGCTAGTGATGTGGCGGGGACTTTGGTAGATATGGTCGCACTGCATGCACTAGTCTGTAGTCGTAACTGCAACTCAGTGAGGAGTTGTTCAGGGGGCGATGGGCAGCTAGTGATGTGGCGGGGACTCTGGTAGATATGGTCGCACTGCATGCACTAGTCTGTAGTCGTAACTGCAACTCAGTGAGGAGTTGTTCAGGGGGCGATGGGCAGCTAGTGATGTGGCGGGGACCTGGGTCTCGGAGGAGACTATTAGTTGTACGGTCATGTGTTGACCTGGGAGTCGTGGACTCTAAGAGTTGGTCGTATCACAAGAGGTGATGACGATATGGGTGTCAACTATAAGTTGTCACTAGCTACTGTGGTAGCGAACCATGGTGTGTTTTCTTATTGAAGATTATGATTTTGATTTGATAATTATGAGGCTTGGAGGAACCTTTTGTATTTTCTTTTTGGAATTTGATAATTATGAGGCTTGAAGGAAGCTTTTGCGTTTAAGTTGTTAAAATGATTAAGTTGGTTTGGTTTTCTAATAGTCATAGTAATTAAACGTGACGTGTGACTGTCAGGTTGGCCGAGTCGGTTTTCTGTGCCTTTTTTTTAATTTGTTACAGACATGCACGAGGACGTGCAACGGGAAATTTCGAAGTTTGGCTGGAATCGGCGGTTGGCCTGGTGAACCGGATCCTGGACTCCGGGGCTGAGGGAGCTTCGGATGCGACTTGGATTGGCGCTGGGATGATGATGATGATGAAGATGATGCACGAGGACGTGCAACTAGTCAGGCTGGCCGTGTCGGAGATCGTCGATTAATTTTAATAGAAGTTGCTGATTTGATTTACGTAGTAGAGGGGCGAACGCTTGTGACGTTATTTTGTGATGGCGTCACATGGACAGAGTCGCTTTGGAAAGTGGGGTTCGTCGAACGGTCACTTTGCATCGAGACGCGGACCAAGGCACATCTCCGAACCGAAACTGTCGGTTTGCCTATTCAAATTGTTATTATGAAGATTGGAGGGTATATCTACACGTCGTGCTTTAATTCAAAACTCATCTACGAAATGTAACCTGTACCACCACATCGAGATGCTGTCGACCCTACCGCTCTGCCGTCGCTGTCTCCGACATATATATATATATATATATACATACAGATGGTGCGAAAGAAGTTTCACTTCAGTCGTGTGGTCATAAGCACACTCGTTTTTTTTCCTTAATACATTTAGAAATTGTTGCAGTGTGGTTACCGAGTTCACAACACTGTTCATCGCAGATAATAGTGGTACCAGGCGCGTGCGCACAGTAGGACTGCCCCCCTCCCCCCTCTGTGCAGGGTACAATACGTTCTAAATAAAATTAACATTGTTTTAAGTAAATTATTCTTTGACCAGTGTGTGTTGCCAGTGATGACTTACGGAACTGAAACGTGGTCGCTCACAATGGGCCTCATACGAAGGCTCAGAGTCACACAAAGGGCAATGGAAAGAGCTATGCTCGGAGTTTCTCTGCGTGATCGAATCAGAAATGAGGAGATCCGCAGAAGAACCAAAGTCACCGACATAGCTTTGCGAGTCGCTAAACTTAAGTGACAGTGGGCAGGGCACATTGCTCGTAGAACTGATGGCCGATGGGGCAGTAAGGTTCTGGAGTGGCGGCCACGTACTGGAAGACGCAGCGTAGGGAGGCCCCCAACAAGGTGGACCGATGACCTAGTGAAGGTCGCGGGAAGCCGATGAATGCAGCAGCACAAGACCGATCAGCGTGGAAAGCCTTGGGGGAGGCCTTTGTCCAGCAGTGGACATCCATAGGCTGAAGGAGAAGAAGAAGTAAATTATCAATTTATTTTACCACTTACGGCTGAATTTACGAGTAAAGTACATAATACGAGTATCTACCTACACTTGACGGCTACAACAGTCCAAAGCCTGCAAGTTTGAGTGGACACGTGTAAATAGGTGACACGTGTAAATAGTGGACACGTGTAAATAGTGTATATATATATAATAGATTCAGGTTTCACATATACAAAAAAATACGTCTTTTTTTTACAAAGATTAAATGATCAGGAAATTGGTTAGTTAGAAAGATGAGCTAGTTGCCAAAACAAAATAAATGGGTTTTTAAGAAGATGAGTGGGTAAGAGATTATCATTCATCATCAACCTTTTTTATCGTCCCACTGCTGGGCACAGGTCTCCTCTCATACAGAGAAGCATTGAGCGTAATCACCACGCTTGCTCAATGCGGGTTGGCGATTTCAGACTTAAAGTCCAGGTTTCCTCAAGATGTTTTCCTTCACCTTCAGTCATTGGTGTCCAAGATATACTTAGAAAGTACATATAGCTTTAGAAAAGTTGCATTGGTACTTGCCTGACCTGGAATCTAACCCGCGCACTCATACTTGAGAGGCTGATGTTTTAACCACTAGGCCACCACGACTTACAATTACCATAGAGATTATCATTATCAAAAGTCATTTATTCAAATAAAGTTGAGAATCAGCACTTTTCGAATTCCAAAATTACATCATCAATACAGGTTCGCAAAACACGCGCCTTTCGCCACTTCCTATTAGTTTCGCTGGGGAGAAGAAGGGGTGCAATAAACCCCTATCAGCACAATCGTTTGTTCAGTTGAAAACTTTACTTCTATAAGCAGCATGTAAGCATGGAAAGCAGTTAACATCACGAGATTCAGAACATCAAATTAAACTATTTGACATTTGTAAATTGTTATTTACTAAATCTAAAGATAATAGTTGACATTTGATCGTTCAGTTTGAAATTGATTGTAATGTTTAATAGTTTTTAATTTGAACAGGCTAGCCTTCACCATTCTGCGTGGCAATGTGGCAAGCGTTTCGGGCAACTTTGCACCGGGAGCAGATAGAGGCGGAGTATAAAATTTGATAGGACTGAACTAATATTTAAAACTATTTAGTCTTTTCGTTATGTAAAATTAATATATTATATTAATAAAAATATTTAAAAACCGATTGGCTCAAATCAAATGGAATCAGCCAGCTCTCCTCTACGGCAGCGAGGTATGGGTTGCGAAGAAAAGCTATGTACAGAAGCTACACACGGCCGAGATGCGAATGCTGCGCTGGGTGGACGGAATTAAGCTCAAAGACAAGGTGCGCATTGAATTTATGTATAAGAGGTACCTTTAAGGTTGTACTTATTGCAGAAAAATCTCGCAGTTTAGGCTGAGATGGTAAGGTCATATACAGCAAAGGCTAGGGGACGATGTCGTGAAGAAGTGCCTTTCCATTGCTACAAATACGAGAGGGAGGGAATGGCCCCAACTACATGGATGGCGAATGTCCGCAAGGATATGAAGCAGTTGGAAATTTCAGATGACGATTCATACCCGCGGAATTAGTGGCGCCTCAGCACCAAGAAAGCCGACTCAAGCGTGGTCAAGCGATTGCCTACTGCGTTGCGTGTCGCGGGTTCGATTGCCGCACGGAACAAATATTTCTATGACCTACAAGTACTTGTTCCGGGTCTCGCTGTTTGTGTATGTGAGTTTATATGTTTATAAAAGCACCCACGATACAGGAGAAATTCCCAATGTGGGGTAAACTTTTGCAAAAAAAGAATATGAAAAGGCGAGGCCAAAGAAGAAATGGGCTGGTGATGACTGCGTTTTGTTCTGAATTCATGCAAGTGTAGTTACTACTCAAGAATTGAATATGTTATCTCCTACGATTTTTTGTTTCCTTCAACAATAACATCTGAGCTAAACAAAAACGAGCGAACAACTAATTAATTTATATGATTTGAGGTTTCAATGTACAAGCACACTTAGCCCGGTCATTACGCGGAATTATCTCTATTATTTGGCTGGTCATTGTGAGCAGCAACCATTTGTAATGAATGAGTTCCCGTCGTATTCAGAGACGAGAAAGGGGGAAGATGTTAATGATTCGATGTAGTATTTTAATGTCTTAGAATTTTAAGTGAAGCTAAAATTTTGTAAGGTTCAGTTCTAGATAGATCAGTTTCCGACAGACATAGACAGCCTCCGTGGCGAAGCGGTAGCGGTGCGAAAACTATTAAATATTTTACTAAAATCGAATCCGAAGTAACACTTAATTAAAGAACAGCATCCTGTTCTTTTTCTCTCTCTCTTTAATTCTTAGCTTCTGTTATATAATGCCAAAGAGAACATTATCGAATCATATCATGTTAATGAACTTTTTTATTTATTTATTTAATCATTAAGCATGGAGGACTTACAGCTAAACAAATCAGTTAAGAACCAGTAGATGGACCGACAGCCAATAACAAGTCCTCACTTATAAATTACAGATTATTAATAGCATCCTATGGACACTAGGTAAATGAGTACGCGAATAACAAATACATAAATTTTTAATTGATTAAATGAAAAAGTTACGGCTTAAGCATCTCCTAACCAAGGACACACTACTCAAAAATGGATCTATATCATGCTGCTTACACAACTTGTTTAAATTTCTGGTTGCACGCACTATATATGAATTCTGATGATAATTTGTTGAGGATAATGGCATACGCAAAGGCGGATTAAATCTTTTTGACTTCATAGGGATATTAAAATAAAATTTGGACATGATTTCGGGACAGTTTATACTACTATTGAAAATTTTTAACAAGCAAGCGCAGACAGAGATTTCGCGACGACTAACTAGGGGTAATATATGAAATTTTTTGCAAAGGTTAAGGTAATTTTCAGACTGATATGGTATTTTTGATGATAACACAAGTATTTTATAAATCTCTTTTGTATGTTTTCTATGCCAATAATATATTTGTAATAACATGGGTTCCATATTTTAGATGCGTACTGCAAGTGGCTTCTTACAAAAGTATAGTATAGAATTTTTAGAGTTTTGGCTTGAGAGAAGCACTTGGATAACCTCATTATAAAACCCAGTGATCTGGATGCCTTCTTAACGAGCGATGCATCAACATGCGTTTTAAAGCTGAGCTTAGAGTCGTGGTGAACTCCCAGACCACGGATGGAGTCTAATCTGTACCTCGGAAAGTACGTTAAAATGATACCACGTTGGTCTCGGCTGTCATTGGTGGCTTAAAAATTCTCACAAGTAAGAAAAACTAACAGCCAGTCATATAAAAGAATTTTTTATCACCCCACTGCTGGGCACAGGTTTCCTCTCATACATAGAAGGATTGAGCGTAATCACCTCGCTTGCTCAGACGATGTAAGAGATGACATGCGTGCCAACAACCTCACACCACAGGATGCTAAATGGAGGAGATGGAGCAGGAAAGCTGTCCCCGGGCTCCAACGCGAAAGCCGCGGATGCAACCGGGGCTAAACGCGGAGACGATGATGATGATGACCACGCTTGCTCAATGCGGGTTGGCGATTTCAGACTTAAAAGTCCAGGTTTCCTCAAGATGTACGTATGGAGGACGAGTCTGAGCAATGTCTCGTTGCAATGTCAATTGTGTTTGCCGGGTGCGATGCGCCTAATGTTGTGGTGTCGGGAGTTTAATCGTGGAGGGTATTCAGATCAATCTCCCTTTGGCGCAGCATCGTTCGTCGTGTTGTTGGGTTTAACATTGCATAACCTCGCTCAACTGCCGTCTTCCTTCCTATTCGCTCAGTTTTTCTGAGTGAATGGGCCCTTAATAAACTAGTGCGCTTTACCATCAACGATCGCATCACTGCTTACCATCAGGCGGGATTGCGATCAAGTGTTAGTTCATAATTATTAAAAAAAAATAATGTTTTCCCTCACTTTTTAATCAGTCTTTGAAAGTACATATAACTTAGAAAAGTTACATTGGTACTTGCCTGACCTGGAATCGAATCCGCCCAGTCATACTTGAGAGGCTGGTGTTTTAAACACTAGGCCACCACGACTTTCCATACACGAGCGGTAATTGATGTAGTTAATCGTCGAAAAATAATTCAATACCGTTTCTACAGTAGGTCGGTAATTAAATCCGTTGATTCGAGACATGGAACACAATCACACTGCTGTGGCCGTAGGGATTTGTCCCACCGCTGGCGAGGGAGCGACCCTCTACCAATGATTTTTTGGTTCAAGAAACATAGACACCAGTACATATCTATCTGTATAATGTGTAAGCGAAACTCTATTGCTTTTATTGTGCTACAGATAACAGCTGGTATAGAACACAATCATAATTTCAATTCAAAACAAAATATTTTAAGAATTGATACAAAATTTACAGCACCAGAATAACTTCTAAAGTTATGCAAAGCACAGGTCCGCTCGGGTGTGGTGTACCTACTGCAGTCACATTTGGGCTTGTGCTGCAAAATGTCACATGGCAACTTTGGATTCGGTAGAGAGGCTTGCGAAGAGGCTAATTGGTGACCCAGATTTAGTTCCAAAAGGTCTCCAAAGCCTGGAGCACAGGTAAAGGGTAGCCACCTATCGGTGTTCTATAGGAGCCATTTTGGAGAGTGCCAGGGAATTGCATGGCTTAATTCCATCTAATGATGGCCAATCGTACAGCGAGTATCCGGACGAAGCGTTTCGCCTCGTCTTTTTATACGGCGTACATCTAGGGACTGGAACAATGTGGCAGCGGAGGTGTTTCCACCTGACTACAATTTCAAGGCTAGGGTTAATAGCCTCTTAATAAACTATCGCACTTTACCATCAACGATTCCATCACTGCTTACCATCACGCGGAATTGCGGCCAAGAACTAGTTTATAATTATGTAGTATGTACATATAAAAAAAGTTTTAGATATTTTTTTTTAAATTCAAATCACCCCACTACATACGTCAATAACTTTGCACGTTACTTAAAAATATCGCCAAAAAGTGGTGTATTTGAAAATTTCGATTTCAATATATTAAACATTCTCATAACTTCGGTACATATAGATATAGAAAAAAGAACCCGTCCAATATCATTTGATCTAAGGAAGCCGTGCCCTTGGTTACATTCCAAGGACACGGCTTCTTTGAATGCCCTTTCCACGTTCAATATTTCCAGTTTTAGTTGACCTCGTGTTGTATTGTACAATAATAATTCTGCTTTTGCTGGAAATGTACAAATGATATGTCGTCGTGCGTAAAAAAGATGGTATTGTTGTAGTCGCGGGCTTACAATAGTACCACCCCATATCCTCCCGTGGGTGTAGTAAAAGGCAACTAAAAGAACTCTCACAAGGGAAGCGAGCAGCAGCGCTTCTCCTGTAGAACATCAAATTTCTGCGATCCGCAACCCGTCAAGCGTGGGGTTTATGGCAAGGCCCCCCAATTGGGCGGAGGCCTTTGTCCAGCAGTGGCACTCCCACTGGTGTGATCACTACTTCTTTTTCAGCTTATAGATAAGCTGAAAAAGAAGTAGTGATCCCGTTTAAACAAAAAAGAGGTGCTTAAGGACGTTCGTTCATTCCAGAATGCAGGAGCCAAGGTCTGCCCATCGGACTACTCGAATAGCGAAGCTCGCGTGAACGACAAGACATGGTTGAACCGAACACCGATACGTGCCAAACATATGCACACCAGTGGGGTATTCCTATTACCCCGCAGGTGTGCAGAAATATCGCTTTTCCCAGTATTATGGTACTTCGAGACCCAATAAGCAGTTATCAGCTGCAACTAGCTAGACTGAAATCCAACCCAAACTTAGGTGGGTAAGGTTAGGTAAAAGTGTAATTAAATACGCAAGTAAAAAAGCACTGCACCCTAATTACATAACACACTATCATCACAATGAATAATCATATTTTGAAGCATATTAATGATCCATTACTTTATATGTCCGAAAAATGTATCCATTTTTTTTACCCAGGAAACATCCCTATTGTAGGACTTTTGAGGGCTCCAACAACCCGTAACGACTGCCATTAGATGTTCGTATGGCAACCGGGACCAACGGCTTAACGTGCTTTCCGAGGCACGACCAAATATTCATATTCATACATACAAATATTGGCACTGCGCGAAGATCGAACCCGCGTCACCTTGCGCAACAGCCGCGTTCGCTACCGCAACGCCACGGAGGCTTTCAACAACGTTACAACGTTATTTTTTGTTTATACGAAACCTGAATACAGTTTGTTCAGAATAAGTAATTGAATCAATTGCAATAATTGTTACACCATATTATATTTTTTTTTGCCAAATATATTTAAAAAATAATGCAGTGTGGTTACTGAGCTCACGACACAGTTCACAGCGGATCATACATCCTATGGCTCCCGCCGCGCCGCGCCGCCGTAGGCGCACGCGGGCGAGCTGCACGTTGACCATATTTTTGTAGGGACAACCAGATAACATAACAAGCTCATAACTTTGTGATTTTTCATGACAGATTTTTGAAATTTTGTACATAGACCCTTTACTTAAAAATACAAACACGTATCCAGTATTTTTAAAATAACGATGTATATGTAAAGATGGTCTCAAATCCAGAGTTCAACTGTGGTAAACGTAGCTTTACCTGCACCCTAATTGCGTAACACACTATTACTATTATTTTATTATTTATAACGGTCAACATGCCTGTCTGCGACGTGGAGGCCCCGGGTTCAATCCCCGGCCAGGTCATGACGGAAAACGATCTTTTCCTGATTGGCCTGGGTCTTGGATGTTTGTCTATATATGTATCTATTATAAATATAGTATCGTTGAGTTAGTATCCTATAACACAAGTCTCGAATTTACTTTGGGGCTAGCTAAATCTGTGTGATTTGTCCGTATATATTTATTTATTTAATTATTTCTTCTTTGGCTTCGCATGGTTTGTTCATTTAGCCAATGTCACGTAATGAACTATCATTCATGTCGAAAAACACTGCCGCGTGAACCGTCTACGAGGGAGGTTTGAGGCAAAGTCATGAATATAATATCAGGTGAAATAATTTTGAGGCTTATTGCTAGTCAATTGCTTCATATGTTCTAAAAACGTGTCTGCTCAGCAACGTAAATATCGCAATGAATGTTGTTGAACTGTCAAAATGGAAACCATTGCTACTGCTACTGTGTTACGTAATTACCCTACATATCTTTCTGTGTTACTGTTATTACTTTGCTAAAAGAACCTGATAGCTCTCCTCACTTATCGTTAGCCGCTGTCAGTGGGGCAGGTGCCATTAATTGGCTCACAAAGCAATCACAGCCCGATCGTTTATCGCCAATTCGAAACGAATAGGTATTTCAACACCTATTAAATCAGAATATCGTTTTAAAAGCAAATTGTTTTGCGATACGTTATCTGTCTTTTTATGGATCGGTAATTACGTATGTTTTTGCTAAAACATGCTTGCTAAATTCTGTTGCTTTTCCATATACAGTAGAATCCCGATTATCCGAACATCGATTATCCGGATATCCGATTATCCGGACTCAGTCGTCTCGGCTCTACTTGTCAATAAAAAATATTTTGACGGTGTAACGCGACATGTTACAACAAGTTTCTTCATTTGTTTGCGGGATAGTGTTGGTCAGTGTTGCCAACTTGGTGGATTTTCCACTAAAACTTTAAAAGATTGTTGTTATATGCTAGTAGAAGCGTGGAACTCTGTGGAATCGCAAACATTAAAAAGGGCGTGGAATAAATTATTAAAATTAACTCGTATATAATTCTTCAATTGATCTGCACGACGATTTTAAAGAAATAACAGAAGCAATGAAAATTCTTAGCATTGGTGAAGGGTGCGACGAAGAGAGCATTAAGGAGTGGCTGAACTGCGATGGTGGAGACCCTGGATTCCAAATCTTAACTGATGAAGAAATCATTGAGGATTTGAACAGTAACGAGAGAGAAGATGAAGAAGAAACTGAAACTGGAGAAGAATGTCAAGTACCATCTCACGCAGAAGCTTTTGAAGCTCTAGATGTGGCTTTTAAGTGGCTTGAAAAACAGAACGAATCGGATCCTATACAGTTGCTACAATGAAAAGATGTGATTCATTACGTCAAAGATTAATAACAAGTTATTTCCAATCAAAATTCTAAATTACATAAAGATATTATGTAATTCATTATCTATCGTTAAGCTCGTTTTTTATATATCGTATTTTCTAAATGACACATGTAAAATCCGTTACATAATAAAAAATATATTAAAGTTTTAATATTGTTTGATTTGCTTTGAAATCGATTATCCGGATTTTCGATTATACGGAATACCCCTGGTTTCAATTGATCCGGATAATCGGGATTCTACTGTATTATAAGTTAAAATCATCATCAATATCTCAGTGTTAATTTTTTTTTCAGCTTTGGAGTCTGGGATCTTCCACTCTCCATGAATGGGTCCAGGGGCAAGGGACATGGGGAAATCCCCGTCCCCTATCTGATGGACCCCGAGGCGGAGGCGTGCGCGAGTGTTGGCGATGATGTCGATGAGATGTACAGGGGTACTTTAAGACACGGACAGACCGGGCCAGCACGAGGGTGTGGGGCCGTGGAAGAATTTAGACTCCCGCGGCCCCACGCGCGCTCTTGATAGTAGAGACACCGGGATGGTTTTAGTCAGTGAACGTCTGACAGACTAACTATCACACACTACAGAAAGATATCCACCGCCCTGGGGGCGGTGGATATTCATTGAGGATTCTCACCCCGGAAAAAAAAGGTAGGACGTCCTCAGGCTAGGTGGAGTGACGATCTTTGCAGGATGACGTGAAGTAACTGGATAAGAGTTGCCGATAATAATAATAATATATAATAATAAATGTTTATTCAGCACCTTAAATAACTTATGCTAGTTACATTTAGGAGCATCCTTTTAAACAATTAATTTGCTTGTGTTAGGATGCTCCGCACTCCCTATGTTACACAAAACTAAATAGTTATTCACGAAAACAAAGAATATAGAAAACCAAAAAGAAATGCAGAACAATAAAATAAAAAATACAAATTGGATTAATACTTCGCACGCTGGAGTGTGGTACGGTTTAATGTGAGGGTGTGTTTGTGAGAGTGAAAGTGTGGGAGTATGTGTATATGTTTATGATGAGGCTAAAAAACTGTGTGTGTATATGGATGTGTCAGGAGAGTGGTAATGTTGGAGGAGTAAACAGATTATTAGCTTTGATTGTATTTGAGCCTATGTTAGAACGATTGTGTATTTGCCCGTTAACCCTGCGACTAGGTCTTGAGATCAGAAAATGACGCAACACATCATTTACCATTAACTGATAATAGAGTTAAATGGCCTGAAGTAGAAGAGACTTATGTCCAACAGTGGACTGCTGATGATTGATGTAACTAAAGTTATTGTAAAGATAGCTGACAGTGGGGGCAGTTGTGGTTGTGGTCTAGTGGTATCGGCAGTAACTTACAAGTAGTAGGTTGTAGGTTCGAACCCTTTGAGCCTTAGCATCGGCCGCCAGCAGAAGTTACCACCCACCAGACAAAGCCTTGCCGCCAAGCGATTTGTCGTGTTCCGGCATGATGTCTGGTGAAGCCGTACGGAGAACGGGTCTGAGCAGTTGTGTTGCGATGTGTGCCGGGTACGATGCGCCTAATGCTGTTGTGTTGGGAGTTTGGTCGTGGAGGGTCTTCAGATCAATCTCCCTTTGGCGCAGCATCGTTGGTCGTGTTGTTGGGTTTAACATTGCATCACCTCGCTCAACTGCCGTCTTCCTTCCTATTCGCTCAGTTTTTCTGAGTGAATAGGCTCTTATACAAATACAATAATAATAATAAATTATCTAATATATAAAATTCTCGTGTCACAGATTTCGTTGCCATACTCCTCCGAAAGGGCTTGACCGATTTTGATAAAAAAAATTGTGCTTATCCGGTATCTATGAGAATCGGCCAACATCTATTTTTCATCCCCCTAAATGTTAGGGGTAGTCCACCCCTAAATTTTTTATTTATATGGCAAAACAACGTTTGCCGGGTCAGCCAGTATTAGTATATAAATTTATACCTATATAATTTAATTTCATATAAGAACAAATGGCGCAGTGCTTAAGATATTTAGTGCTGCGGTTCGATGCCCGCACGCAACAAATATTTGTAAGACCTACAAATAGTTGGTTTGGATCTGTTTGTTTGTGTATGTAAGTTTTAAAAGTTTGTAAACGCACGGTACAGGAAAAATAATGTAATATAGCTATTCTATGCAGATTAAATGTTACTGAAAAATGACCCTAACAGTATTTGTTTATAAAGTTGAATTCCGAGACTTGGCTCCTTCATATTGACTGGCGTAACAAAATAGAAAATATCATTTATAATTTATCGCTTGAATTTTATCTTCCGATGAAGGCTACGTTATTTAAGGCACTCGGAAAAATGCTGTAAGTCGACGTTCCGTATTTTATGAGTCGATGCGATAGGGTCAGCGTAAAATAATGTAGCGGTACATACATCGCTACATGCGAACAACGCGTCATACTGACGTCACTCAAATTCTACATCTCGCAAGTAGAGTTTGTTGTGCAACTAGCACGCATATAAGTTCACGACATCAACCGCTGGACAAGTGTCCGCCAAACAATACCAGTCTGGTCGGAGGATCCTCCCTTTTCTATGGAGGATGAGTGAGTGAAGTGTATGTGGTGTGCAAGGTGTTCCTCATACCCCCACAATAAGATGGAATATTGACGTTGATCATCGACCTTTTTTATCGTCCCACTGCTGGGCACAGGTCTCCTCTCATACAGAGAAGGATTGAGTGTAATCACCACGCTTCCTCAATGCGGGTTGGCCTGTTTTCCTTCACCTTGTAATCAGTCATTGGTGTCCAAAATATACTTTGAAAGTACGTATAATTTAGAAAAGTTACATTGGAGCTTGCCTGACCTGGAATCGAACCCGCACTTCATACTTGAGAGACTGGTGTTTAAACCACTAGGGCACCATAACTTTTTGAGATAAGATAGAATATTCTTCGGCTACAGATTTATCCTCAGTTTATGTTTGCTGGCATTTTGTGTAATCCTGCTCTTAATGATCTAATCTGTTCAGGGTTGTCCCTAGGCTTGCGGTTACGATACATCAGCCACATCTCCATCCAGTTAAGCTAGCCTAGTTAAATATCACTACCCCGTGCAGGAGACGAGGCCCGGACAGACCGGGCCAGCACGAGGGTGGGGCCGTGGAAGAATTTAGACTCCCGCGGCCCCACGCACGCTCGTGATAGAAGACACACCGGGGTGGTTTTAGTCAGTAAAAGTCTGACATACCCCGTCGCCCACCCCAGGGCGGCGGGCATCCTATGAGGATTTCCACCCCGGCAAAAAAAAAAAAAAAAGCCTAGTTAAATATACTCAATACAACATTACCTTTGACAATCCGTGACTTGTCATTCAGGCTAACATCTATGTTCACACATTCAGTAATACCCATTCAGCATATACAATTACCAAAATATACAATGCTCATCATAGGGAGGCCCCCAACAAGGTGGACCGATGACCTGGTCGCGGAAAGCCGCTGGATGCAGCATAAGACCGGTAATCATGGAAAGCCTTGAGGGTGGCCGTTGTCCAGCAGCCGACGGGGAAGTTTTTCTATCTGTTGCCACGTTGCTTATACTTTTGCTACAGATAACAGCTTTCTTTATTTAGCGTGGAGGCCCCGGGTTCGATCCCCGGCCAGGTCATGATGGAAAACGATCTTTTCCTGATTGGCCTGGGTCTTGGATGTTTATCTATATATGTATATATTATAAATATAGTATCGTTGAGTTAGCATCCCATAACACAAGTCTCGAACTTACTTTGGGGCTAGCTGTAGTATTTAGCGATTTGCATGGATATCGGAAAATAAATTGGGTTTCATACTTTTGCTCGTATCACTATTTTTTTCTTTTTAATTAAAAGTGGTCTTTGTTATAAAATGTACCTTAGACAGCTTTTATTTTAAAGCATCGGCTGTCTGCTAATGAAAAAAGCAGTGCAGTTGTTTTTTATTCTGATCTTTTTACTGCATCGAGATTTATGTGTTCAATTTTTTTTTTATAAAATATTTGTCACATTCGGAATTTCTCCTCTATCGTGAGTGCGTTGACAAACATTTAAACTCACATACACAAACAGCTAAACGATACAAATATTTATTCAATCGATTACATGACTGTAAAAAAATGTTAACAAATTGGATAAAGACACTAAATTACACAGACACTGAGGAACTATTGAACCACACAAAATGATACAAGCACGCACGCACGCACGCACTCACTCATGCACACACACACACGCACCCACACACACACACACACACGCACATATACACAAACACATACGCACAAACACGCACACATACTTGCATGTTAATTATATGTACATAAGGTTTCGTAGAAATTGTATACTGCTGTGGAAGAGCGGAGTCTCCTAACACAGGCATTATTTGCTTAATAGGAGTCTCCAATCAACAACTAATGTCAAATAATTTGTAGCTCTATTAAATTTTATTTTGATTTTTTGATTTTGATTGCTCAGCCAATGTGCTAAATGTGTCATCATTCAAATTGCAGGGTGCAGCTAAATGACAAAAATAGAAATCTTCATTTTTAACTTTATATTGGAAGAACTGTGATAATCAAAGAGTTGAATAATATCATCATCTTCATCATCAGCCTCTACTCGTCCACTGCTGGACATAGGCCTCTTCCATGGCACGCCAACAAGCTCGATCCTGAGCAGTTCTCCGCCAGCCACTACCAGCCATCTTTTTGATCTCGTCGCTCCATCTCGCCCAAGGGCGTCCTACGCTACGTTTGCCGAGACGTGGTCTCCACTCGAAGACTCGTTTACCCCAACGGTTGTCGATGTGACCAGCCCATAGCCACTTCAGCTTGCTAATCCTCTCAGCTATGTCGGTACTTTGGTCCTCTGTCGGATCACCTCATTTCTCAGAGACGTCCAATAATATGCATACTTTATTTTAAAGAGCCTTTTTTGTTCTAATACCGACCCTTAAACAGGATATTTTTTATCTGGTAACCCTAAAACTTATATAACGGTGGCCGATATAGCCGGTAGAGCCACTTTAGCCGCCCTGTAGCCCTAATCGTCGTATTAATCGGCCATTAAGTGAACGTAAAAAATTCGTTTACGATTTTTAAATTCAATAGTCGTAATGTTTCAGGGTTCCGCGGGATCTGCTCGCAAAATTGGAGTATAGATTTAGTTCAGTCTAAACTTTCAGGGTTCTTCTTCTGCTTCTTTTGAGTATAAAGAAGCTCACAATGGCCTCCCCAAGGCTTTCATTCTATTGGGGTGCATTGCCATAATCCCCATGCTTGGCAGGCGGTTTGGGAATCGCAGTAATTTGATATTCCAGAGGAAAAACGCTGCTGCCCGCTTCTCTGGTGAGAGTTCCCTAAGTCGCCTCTTACGACACCCACGGGAGGATACAAGTCGGTCCTATTCTATGCCCGGTACCACACGGGACATGGTTCGGTGTGTTAGAATGAAAAAACTTATGCCTCTTTATATAGAATCACACGTGTGTCTGTCAGTCTGTAAAAAATATGTTGATCAAGTTGAAATTTGATGCAATTAAATTACTGTGACTCAATATGAACGTATAAAGTAAGTAAAGTTGATAGACAAAATTGAAAATCCTTACTAATATTATAAATCGGAAAGTTAGTTTGTTTGTTCCGCTTTCACGACGTAACTACTGAACCGATTGCTTTGAAATTTTGCAGGCGTAAAGTTTGAAGTCCGGATTAAATAATAGCCTACATTTTATCTCGGAAAAATTTGACGTTCCAGAGGGAAAACAAAAATACCAAATTCCACGCGGGCGAAGCACCGGGCGGAATGCTAGTAAGAAATATTGCAAAATAATTTTTCGTATGATCACCACCGTTGTTAATTATTCTGCTTTAATCATTTTAAAATAAATCGTTTTCAAGTTATTTAAGAAAATTTCTCTTAGACCCAGAAACTTTGAAAAAAATACAGAATATACTTCTATATACATAGAATAAGGGAATTTATCTATAATATATATATTTACTTTACATTTGCAGTTGGAGAACATGTTTTTTAATTACCATGGCGCCGATGTCTTTGTTTACAAACTAACCTAAATTTAAGTTCAATTCAAAGATGTCTTTTTTTTTTTTATTAAAATATAAACCAGCGCTTGACCGCAATCCCGCCTGATGGTAAGCAGTGACGCAATCGTTGATGGTAAAGCGCACTAGTTTATTAAGAGCCTATTCACTCTAGCCTTGAAGACACTCAAATTGTAGCCCGACGGAAACACCGCCGCCGGTAGATTGTTCCAGTCCCTCGATGTACGCGGTATAAAGGAGGAGGCGAAACGCTTCGTCCGGATCGTAGAGGTGTTAACAACATAAGGGTGGAAACTCGCCGTACGACGGGTCGTCCGATGGTGGAACGGAGATGGGGGAATTAAATCGTGCAATTCCCTCGCACACTCACCAGAATGTATCCTATAGAACACCGAAAGGCTGGCTACTCTACGCCTGTGCTCTAGGCTTTGGAGACCAACAAGTAACATTTATCTTCTATCATTTTCTTAATGAAATAGAATTAAAAAGATGCACCGATCTTAAGCTTAAACTTTTAATTTAGTTTTTGAACATAGTATTCGGCGCCAATGTTAAATTTAGTTTAGTTTATGAAGAAGGAAATCCGCGCCAATCTTAAGTTAGTTCTTGTTATTCTAACTACGGAACCCTTAATTGTGCGTGGTGCTACACGCACTTGACTGAGTTTTTACAACGAATTTTACGAAATGGAAGGGATTCTTTCTCTTAGTTTACGATAAAACGTTTGATTGCCCGACCACGGTGCTTTAAGGTTCTTTCGAAGAGGGCCAATGTGGGAAATAACGCGGCCATCTTGATTTTACAATACGTTTATTTAAAAAAAATTATAGTGCTTGTCCGCAATCCCTCCTGATACTAAGCAGTGACAGAATCGTTGATGGTAAAGCGCGCTGGTTTATTAAGAGCCTATTCACTCTAGCCTTGAAAACACTCAAATTGTAGTCCGATGGAAACACCGCCGCTAGCAAATTGTTCCAGTCCCTCGATGTACGCTGTATAAAACAGGAGACGAAATGCTTCGCGAAACGATGGTGGTGTTAACAACGTAAGGGTGAAAACGCCGAGCACCGCCGTGTCCTCGTAGTGGCGATCGGCGGCGATCTCTCGCGTCCGACCCTGGTCCAGGCCATGGTCCGGAACGAGAGTGCATGGCAGGCCGTCACCTCCTTCTGCGAAGCAGTGATGCTGGGAAAGGAGGAGGTGGAGCGCGTGAGGCAACGGGAATCCTAGCGTCCTCACGCCACTAGCCGCCGCAGTAGACGCCCTGGTCGGGAGACGACACCTAACTCCTAGCCACCTTAGGCGCGGGCCTGCGGGCGGTGAGCAGTGGGCAGCTCGCCGCCCGGTAAGGACCAGGCCCGAGTCGATGGCGCGTCGTGTTTCACGCGCGCCTCAAAGAGATGTCAGCACATCGTGACGGGGTCCACGAAGACCGATGCCTCCTGGGTCAGGGTTGCGGGTTGGTTAAACAAGAAACCGCGGCCCTGGCCGTCGCACAGGCCAGTGAAGAAATACGGGTGGGTTTTAGTCAGTAAAAGTCTGACACACTCTTCCGCTCCGCCCAGAGCGAGCGAAGTCATTTGATGATTTCCCATCCCAACAAAAAAAAAAAAAGGCTGAAAACGCCTTACGACAGTTTGATATACATTTCACGAAACAACTTGGAAAAAAAAAATTGCCGTCTGGACTGGCCGAATGAAATGAAAACTGAAATCATAAAAAAATAAAGAATACACAAAAAGTAAAAAACAAAAAACTATCACGGTATCGGGTCGGCCTCGCTTACGTGAATCCAATGCTTTTCCTCATCCAACAAAGTGCTCAAAGTCGTTAAAGAAGTTTCCACTTCAAAAAATCATTTTAAAATAATTAACTCTTAACTGTTAACGGACAATACGTTGGCACAGTCCATAGCTGTATAATTCCTATTTTTTAAGTAACCTTACAGCTGAATACTGTCCCTTGAGACAGAGAATTTCCTAATTCAAGAGGCAGGGCTCACAATATACGGTGGAGCATACGGTGTAGATCTGCCCAGCTTGGGTAGAGTATCGCCATGTCCTCATGACGGCGCTCAGCGGCGATATTGCGCGGCGGAGCGCGTGAGGGAGCGGGCGAGTGGCGAGGGAGGGAGCGCCCTCTCGCCTCTAGCCACCGCAGGAGACGCCCTGATCGGGAGACAACATAGAACTCCCAGCCAACGTAGGCACGGGCTTGTAGAACGTCACATCGTGACGGGGTCCGCGAAGACCGATGTCTGCCATGGCTGTGGGTTGTTCGAAGGAGATACAGTGGCACCTGGCGCACAGGCATATAAAGAAATACGAGTGGGTTTTAAGTTAGTAAAAGTCTGTCACGTCATCACTATCCTATCACTCTAAAAACTATATTGTCAGCTGATTTAGTAGAGTTCACATCAGGGGTCAACATCATACCCACAAACCGCGCGGCGGCGACATCAACTGGCCTCCGAGATCGTGTGACTTAACACCGCTCCATTATTTTATGTGGGGCTACGTGAAATCTCTAGTGTATGCAGATAAACCACAGTCAATTGCTGCCCTAAAAGCCAACATAACTCGCGTTCTTCGTGAAGCCCCATTTATGCGAAGACGTCCTTTAAAATTGGTCCACCAGAATACACCATCTACAGCGGAGTCGCGGTGGCCATTTGACTGATATTATTTTCCACATATAATGTCATTGAATATTCTTTAAAATGTAATAAGAATTGTTAAAAAAATTTTATTATTTATTTAATTAGAATTCTTAAAGAGATTGTATAATTTCATTTCAATGTTCGAGAAATCTTAATGAAAAACCCTGTACAATAATAATAATAATAATAAATAATAATAAATCGTTTATTAACCAAATAATGTTTTTACATTTCCTTATAAATAAGTACAAGCTGTTTCTAAAATTAATGTTTCAGTGGAAACGTAATCCTATATTTTAACTTGTGGACTCCACACTAGGTCAAGCCTGTCTCGTGGAGTCCTTGAGAATTGTTAACAATTAGAAATACATATCAAGTTCGGTACTGTGATATGAATCCTGTGGCTTTTTATTTTAATGAAGTAAGCATAAAGTAAAATTAATTAACCTAAACAAAATCAAAAATGTAGACTAAAAAGAAAAATTAATTAATCCTAAAAAGTACAATGTGTCCAGGAGAATGATGATATAAAATTTTTTGTGCATGAAGTGGTTGGGGTGTATGGTAGTGAGTGCAATCTAGTGGTTACGGTAAAATGTGTTATACCATTACTCTAACGAAGGCTTCGGTTTCTGCGTAGGATTGGGCTTGCAGACATTGTTTAGTCATCTTTTTAACTTGATTTAACCTACAATTTTTAATATCGTTGATCTTTGTAATTTTATTATAAATAAAACTGAGCATGAATTCTTGCATATGCTGAGCAAAAGCGGTTTTTACAACAGTAAGTGGACACTTATAAATGCGTTGTTTAAGAAGTTCTTGATATTCTGTGGATTGGACTGTCATTTTGTGTTGTTTTAGTACTAATTTAAGGATGTACAACTGACGGACATTTAATAATGATGCTTCTTTATACAGATGATCTGTAGGATAGCGAAAGTGTTTCTTATACATCACTTTTAGCACTGATCTTTGGGCTCTTTCCAACTGGAGCATTAAGGTTATGCCGACTCCACCCCATACTGTAATGCAGTAGTTGAGGACTGACTCACATAATGCCACATATACCAGGTGTAAGGTATATTTGTTAGCGGAGTTACGTAATAGTTTCATTACATGAGTCAGCTTTCTGATTCGCTTAGCTACCAGGTCGATATGAGGTCTGAAAGAGAGACGATGATCTATCAGGACTCCTAAGTATTTTAGAGACTCGACCATTTTAATTTCCTCGCAAGTGCAAGAGGCAGTTGTGCAAGTTGAAGAGTGAATTTTAATTTGTATAGGAAGTTTTGGTGCAGATGAAAAGGTTTTATGGAAACACATGTAGCTCGTTTTTTTAATGTTGAGTGACAGAAGGTTCAGATCGAGCCATTTTTTTATATTAGTTAAGCTGTTTTGAGCTTTTTCGAGGACTTTTTCCCAGGAATTGCTATGAAAAATAATAGCAGTGTCATCTGCGTAGCTGATGACTTCAGCGTTTTCGATGATAGCGTGGTGAATATCATTAATATAGATGATAAATAATGTCGGGCCCAGGACACTACCTTGAGGCACACCAAATTCGATGCTGTTGTAACAAATAAATAAACATAGTGTTAAATTGCATTTTGAATTTTTCTTGTTAATTAAACTATCAAAGTGTTAATTTAATTACTCGTATAAAATATATGTAACATTTTAGCTTTTATAAAGGAGGTTTTCCTCATATATCTATGTCAAGATTTATCACATTCCGACGGCATCCAAACAACTTGAAATATTGTAGTGTTATCCCGAATGTAGCCAAGTGTTTTCATTGAAGCATTTTTCGGACAGTGTGGTTACCATGAGTTTTTATTACGAGACTCGATTAAACACATGTTTGGCGCTCTCATTGGTTGAGAATTCTTACAACCTTGAAGCGGGCCAATCGATGATTTAAACGCGTTCAAAATCGATGATCGAGTTTTCGTAATGAAAACTCATGGTAGTCCCACTGAACACTTCGGTGAATTTCGAAGGGTCAACCCATCGATTTATGAGCACATCTTATATTCATATCTGCGTAGTCGCTTCAATAGCTACCGTACCGAATTTGCTTATAAATATTTTTTAATTCACCAAGATTTTGTATAAGATAGGCTTATCTTGCTGAATTTCGAAGACACGCCGAGTCGATACGATCATTTCACATTGTGTAGATTTGTAGAAGTTCGTAGCTGCTACGATAGTATAGCCGCGTAGGTGGTGGCTACAACATCGGCTACGCCGTAGTCATATTTCGTAGTATTGCTAAAAATTAATTTAAGTTTAGTTACGTCTGCTTTTACAATTAATTAAACGTCGTATTTTTTTAGATATGATAAAGGATTTTGCTAATTTACACTGAAAAGGCTGAATATTCTAGATTTTCAGCCTTTATCTATTTCCTTAATTAATAAATGACGCAAGTGTACTTACGCCTTTATTCGTCTCGGGTGCGGTGTGTTGTGTATTATAAGTGGTGCTCTTGAAAAATTAATAAAACAAACGCAACAAAACAATTCTTCACATTATCTAGAAAAATATGTTTTTTCTTTTTTTGCGTAGGTATATAAAATTAATATCAAAATTAACGCCGCCACGCCGTAGCTTTTGAAAAGCGACATCTGTTGACGAGCATAAGAAGAGATACACACAATAAAATTATTAATATTATGTATCTAATTATACTATAATAATTAAACAGTGAGCTCGCCCCGCTTTTCTTAAGGGATAATCTATCAATCTAATGTCATAATGTTAACTAGTTGAGACTCTAGACCATGCTCTAATGACCCCTCTACACGTTGGCCCACTGATGCCATTATTTAAATGGCCATTGCCACTGTGTACGGGGCCGTAATAATCTAGAAATGTAGACATGATAGATCGGTAAAATGCAGAGTATAAATGAAATAAAAATTTAAGATGGTAGGGAAATTAAGATACGCTATATAAAGTACTGAAATGGTAAAATGTATTCTAAGTAAACACATGGTAAGTCTATTTTAGTAATGAATCCTTAATACTAACTTTTTTATGTTGATTGATGTACCGTCGAGAGTATGTATCATGATGTGTGGAGCATCTGTTTTTTTTTTAAGTATAAACTAGTGCTTCATCGCAATCCCACCTGATGGTAAGCAATGATGCAATCTTTGATGGTAAAACGCGCTAGTTTATTAAGAGCCTATTCACTCAAGAAACTGACTGAATAGCAAGGAAGACGGCAGTTGAGCGCGGTAATGCAATGTTAAACCCAACAACAGCATCGTTGGAGATGCTGTGCCAGAAGGAGATTGAGCTGGAGATCCTCCACGACCAAACTCCCTATACAATAACATTTGGCGCATCGTACCAGGCAAACATCGCAACACAACTGCTCGGATCCGTCCATCAGTATTTAGATGCTGTAATAAAATAACAAAATCTAAGTTATTTATATAACTAGAGTGACAATCAGCACTTTTTGGATGTCACAATTAAGTCAGTCCTCGAAAACGCCCGCCCTTCAACGTTGCCTAGTGCTTTCGCTGGGAAGAAGAAATCGTGCTCCACCCGGTAACAATCACAATTTTTAAACTTTTTATTTTAAAAGCGCTTAGTGCAGTTTCGTAATTATTTCGCTTAATTGGCGACAAAAAAGCAGCTAGATAGAGCGAATCGGACTCGAGATGAAGCCAGACAACAGCCAGACCCGGAACAACTATCTGTAGGCCATGCAGATAATTGTTCCGGGAAAGAATCAAACTCGCGACTTTCGACGTAGCTGTCGGTCGTCCAGTTACTGGGTCAACCATGTCGTCTAAATTATGAAAAATAATGTTCCATCTTTAAATTATAAAAATATTAATTTATTATGTTATTTTTTATTTTATTTTATTTTCAGAATTTATTTCTATTTCATAAAACAATATCCTAACTAAAATTTAACAGTAACTTTCACATCTACTCAACTATCCTATACACTAGTTTTGGATATACCGTGATGTCCTCCAGCGACTAGCAACAGCATTTCTCTTATTAGAATGTTGCGTTGTGTGAATATAAGTATTTTATTTTAATTATTTATTTGCTAACATATAGAACACTAATTAGTAAGCACGCATTAATTGCATGCCACAATATGGGCACTGCATATCAAAAGAAATAAACAAAAAACAATGACTATGGAAAGGCAAAACCATGAATTTCAAAACATTACGTATTCCAGTCAATTTAATCGCTTATTCACAGCTAGCGAACACAATGCGATATTAATAAAACAACATTCTTCTATCCACCATTAACAAGATTATTTAATTTTCACTTTATTATAACTATCTGCAATGAAACTATTTGATTTTATATTCAGTGCTTATTTTCTGTCATAAATTTCATGGAATACATATTTATTTGAAATCTAAATTATATTTTCGTCAGTTTTGGATAAATGAAAAAAACAGCGACTCGAACAGTCTTGCTCAAGCTTGTAATCCATATAGTTCCAAACTACCGATTCAGGTCGTCAATAAGAGAGACAACCTCCAACTCCTGGCCACCGGAGGCGCGGGCCTGCCTGGTGAGCAGTGGGCAGCTCGTCGCCCGGTAAGGACCAGGTCCGAGTCGACAGCGCGTTGTGTTTCACGTGCGCCTCAAAGAGATGTCAGCACTTTCTGACGGGGTCCACGAAGACCTTTGTCAGCTAAGACTGTGGGTTGTTCGATAGGGATACCGTAGCCCCTGGTGCACGAACAAATGAAGGAACTCGGGTGTGTTTTAGACAGTAAAAGTCTGATGTGTCCTAACGCTCCGCCCAGAGCTGGAAGAGATCATTTGATGATTTTTCATCCAAAACAAATAAAAAAGGTCATCAATAAGCAATCTTTATGAAAGTTTGCAATAAAGCAGCCAGCACTCTAATTACGTAACGACTTAAGAAGGGACTCTAGTGCCGAAGAATTTGGAAAATAGATATTTGAAGAAACTATTGCCGTCGTACTGCTTCCAACCTCTCCCAGCGAAAAGGACAGTTGCAGCTCAGGCTGATTTTATCTACAAAAACGTTGACCAAAAGACGTTTCGTATTCCGCTCTTTTTTTTGTCAAAACACGACAGATATCAATTACTTTTATATCAAAATTTAGCGGAAAAGTATATCTATGCTTCTATTATTTTCTTTTTTGTCAAAAACTTATCATTTTTGCCTAATAGTCATCTGAACATTGCGGTAAAAATGGGTTATTTTTCGGAACTTTGAAGTATCATATTTCTCTTAATGATTAAGTTTCTGAAAAAATCAAATGATAGGACCACGGTGTTAAATTGTAGGAAAAAATTGCTTTAAAAGCATTATCCACGAAGAAAACAGCGGAACACGTATGTGTAGAGAAAACACCACTAGAGTCCGCTCTTCATTGGAAAATCGATCATTTTGAAGCAAATTTCTAAACCATTGCTTCAGAAGTTCGAAAAATTTGTCCACATAACACGTAAATAACGTAATGAATATTGTTAAACTGTCGAAATGAAACCTAATCCGAATCAGAATGTGTTACGTTATTGCCCCGCAGGCGAGAAGTCGAAAGAAACAAAAACTTCGGAGCCAAAAAATTGCCACCCCCTAGGCCTAACTTGGCACCCTCTAGGCCTGACTTGCCTCCCCCTAGGCCTGAAGCTATCAATTTGAATATTTTTGAAGCATATTTTAATTAATTGCTCTAGCTGTTCGAAAAATGTGGTTGCTTTAACAACACAGAATCTTATTGAACTGTCAAAATGAAACTCATTGCTACTAATAGTGTGTTATGCTGTTACCCTGAGGGCTTGCCAACCGGAGGCAGCACAACTTTAGGGCTTTTGACTGCCTATAACGACTATCAAAGATAGACGCCTTATTAGAGCCGGGTTCAATGGCTTAGTGTTCAAACAAACGAGAGGCGTCAACGTTGACGCATACCTCTTGTGTGCTAGCATACTTTAACGTGACTTCCGAGGCACAGAAGGATTACCCATCTACGTACTGACCGCGGCAATCATATCTTAACCTTCGGATTGGCGATGATTTAGCTACGAAGCCTTCGAAAGAAGAACTGTTCTTATCGTAGTTAAATCTTCGTTGTCACCTTGACAAGTATTAATGTGAATACTTGGCTTACTCGTATGTTCGACCTCCCACGAGACTCATGAGGTAACTGAGGTAAAGCAAAGCGAGATATACATTTTATAGTACCCTCTTAAGTAGAGGATAGAGGAAAGGAATCTGTACTTCAAAAATAGTTTTATAGAAGATATTTTGTTGATTTTATTACTTAGGTGAATAATATAAGAAATAAATAAAATGCACGGTTAGCGCAGTGGTTATGCTATTGACTGCTGCGCAGCGTGTCGCGGGTTCGATTCCCGCACATAACAAATATTTGTATGACCAACAAAGTAGTTTTTCCAGGTCTGGCTGTATTTGTGGATGTGAGTTTATATTATTGTGAACGCACACGATACTGTAGAAATTCCTAGAGCGAGACAACGTCTTTTTTTAAACTAAAATATCATAGAGTTATTTCCTTTATTTCATTATAAATACATAATTCCATATACATAAATCATATTGTTTTTTAAATACTAGAATATAAAAGTATGAAAACATGCAACTGGTATCGGGAACAGGGTCCAAGCTACTCACTGCTGGGGGTTAGGGCTCGAGAGAGCGGAACTTCCTGATTATACTAGCCGCCTCCAAAAGTACCGTTTTTTAGGTCAACCCCTTGATCTACCAACCCAGTGCTCTCACTGGGTTGATAGATCAAAGGGTAGGGGGGGCTCTCCTCTTCAGGTGTTGATTGAGGATCCATTGGTACAATGTCTATATCGCGATCTTGACCGCATTGACGCTTTCGAGATGTGGTGCTGGAGGAAGATGCTTCAAATTCCTTGGACAGCATTCCGCACAAATGCATCAATCCTTCGAAAGCTGGGAGTCACAATAAGACTCTCCTCTGTCTGCTTTCGAAGAATTTTGGAGTATTTTGGCCATATTGCCAGAAAGGAGGGAGATAACCTCGAACATCTGATGGTTACTGGGGAGGTGGATGGAAGACGTTCCAGAGGTCGCAGTCCAATAAGGTGGACAGACCAAATTCGTTCATCTCTGGACACCGACCTGCATGATCCTATACTCGCGGCCAGGGACCGTAACAAATGGCGAACTATTGTGAAGAAGAGGATAATTCCACAGGGACATCACGACCCTCAGTAATGAGGAGAATAACTTGAGGAGGAGGACCATGTCTATATCCCAGATATCGACAACCTCGTGAGCCAAGATACTTTATTTGTTTAGATTATTTTGTAGAATCATCTTGCCGCCAAGCGATTCGTCGTGTGCTGATGATGTCTGGTGAAACCGTACGGAGGACGGGTCTTAGCAATTGTGTTGCGATGTGTGCCGGGTACGATGCGCCAAATGTTGTTCTGTCTGGAGTTTGGTCGTGGAAGGTCTCTAGATCAATCTCCCTCTGGGTTAAACATTACATCACCTCGCTTAACTGCCGTTTTCCTTCCTTTTCACTCAGTTTTTTGTGAATAGGCTCCGAATAAACCAGCGCGCTTTACCATCAACGTTTGCATCACTACTTACCATCAGGCGGCATTGCGGTTAAGCATTGGTTTATAATTATAAAAAAACAAAAAAAGACATTCGACATTAGTTTAAAATATAGGTCGGGCTAGTGGCAAGTAAATATAAAATACATATATCGTAATTTGAATACAAGCGCAAGTGCTGTGCGTCTACATCACAGAAATCGTAACAACAAGTCATAAGATTTCTGTGGCTATAGAGCTATGTGTCTTACTTTCAAAGCGTACTCTTTGTACGTTCTTAATTTTATCCCACTAATATTTTATGAATGCATAAGTTTGTATGTGTGGATTGAAGATGAAGTCATGTGTTTTTTTATGAACTGACACCTGTGCTGCTGTGGAGTTTGTTCCGTCACTTCTTCTTCCCAGCGCCAAATTGTACCCAAAACTGCTTTTGGGGAGTCTCCCAAAGGCATTTTTGGCACAATCTGGCGTTTTTTAACAACTTTTTAAGATGAAGTCATACGTTTTTTTAATGGACAGACAGCTGTGCTGCTGGGGAGTTTGTTCTGTCACATCTTTTTCCCAGCGCCAAATTGTGCCAAAAATGCTTTTGGGTAGTCCCCCAGAGGCATTTTTGGCACAATTTGGCGCTTTTTAACAACTTTTTAAACATCAATATTACATAAGGCAGTCGCCTTTTGTAATATTGATGTTCAAAAAGTGCTGATTCTCAGCCTAATTTGTATAAATGACTTTTAACTTTGATTTTGATGGATGGCGGTCTCGTTCTCTTTGACACAAAAGTTACTGAATGGATTTAAATGAAATATGGCACTCAGAAGGTTTATAATTAGGAATACACATAGTATACTTTTCATCCCAATATTCTCATGGGATCGGTACCTATACAGAGCTAATAATATACATAGCTAATAATTCCACAAATGCGATTTGACTCCAGCAAATGACCCATGATCCAAGATGCTATTTTAAAAAAATGAAAATAAATAATAACGTTTCATTATCGTCATCAGTAATTTCAGATTTTTAGCTGAAAGACGTCCACTGCTGGACTTAGACCTACCCCAAGTACCTCCATTTCACCTTTGCACTTCTCGCATCCAACGTTTCATAAAATTAAAATAATTATACTCATAAAACGAAAACGTGAAACCGTAACCTACGTATGTAAAATTAATGACGCCATTAAAGTGGCATCCTGTATAGCGCAGTAGTAAAAATAAGAATTTGTGAACCATTTAGAAATGTGACCTCAAAGAAGAATTGTAGGCCGTTGGTTTGATCCCCGTCATTTTACTTTGTGCAAAATTATTTCATCACCGATGCTCTCAAAATGGCGGAGGATAACATCATGAGGAATCCTGAGGAGTGAGGAATCATCGTGAGGAAGATATGTGACATCTGCCAGCCCGCACCGGGCCCGCGTGGTAATTTAATCAGAGCACTTTGCGCTTTGTTACTGTAATGCAGTCTGAAACCGGTTTTATCAGTACCCGGGCCACCCAACAAGCTTATCTACGGGCTTTTGTCGAACCCCGGTTCGGCCGCAAATAATTTAAACGTACCACTTGTGACTTATTAAATGTACTCTTTTCCACAAATTAATTGGATAATTTATATGGGATTGTGTATTAAATTATAACGGTTTTGTTCTGCATTTTTGGGAGCGGAGTAAATATGGATAATTATAAAATAGGTAATGTCGTGGTGGTCTAGTGGTTAAAACACCAGCCTCTCAAGTATGAGTGCCCGGGTTCGATCCCAGGTCAAGCAAGTACCAATGTAACTTTTCTAAAGTTATATGTAGTTTCTAAGCATATCTTGGACACCAGTGACTGAAGGTGAAAGAAAACATCTTGAGGAAGCACATTAGAAGTCTGAAATCGCCAACCCGCATTGAGCAAGCGTGGTGATTACGCTCAATCCTTCTCTGTAGGAGACCTGTGCCCAGCAGTGGGACGATAAAAAGGTTGATGATGATAACCTAGGTATATGGCTGGGCTGCTTTGGGGAACCTACGTAGAATCTTCTCGTCCGAAATACTGCAGTGTCTCAAGACAATAGTCTTCGACCAGTGTGTATTGCCAGTGATGACGTATGGAATTGAGACGTGGTCGCTAACAATGGGGCCTATACGAAGGTTCAAAGACACTCAAAGGGCAATGGAGAGGACTATGCTTGGGGTTTCACTGCGCAATCGAATCAGGACTGAGGAGATCCGCAAAAGAATGAGAGTAATCAACATAGGCCGAAGAATTGAAACACTAAAGTGGCAGTGGGCCGAGCACATTGCCCGTAGGACCGATGCCCAATGGCGCCGACGGGTTCTCGAGTGGTGACCATGCACCGCCGCCCCGCGACAATGTGGACCGAAGACTTGGTGAAGGTCGTGGGAAACCACTTGATGTGCGAGGCGCAGCACCGGTCCTCGTGGCGAACCTTGGGGGAGGCCTATGTCCAGCAATGGACATCTTTCAGCTGAAATGATGATGATGATGTGTCTGAAGCTTTTTTCTTACTTCAATTTAGGTGAAGTGAACGTAGTGTGAACTAATGATAGGTATTGACAACTCACTCTAACCATACTCCACCTAACTTTTCAGGGTGATTTTTTACAGAATCTATCGACTTTATTTCTATTTATTTATTCACCAATAAATATACAAAGTACAAAACAATATAAAACATTGTAACTAGTTCGTGTTTAGCTAGTTGTAAGCGAATTATGTACAGACATGACATTAGCAATCATAATCTGAATGATTTCGAAGAATAGGTACCTATACTCGTATAAATATTTCTTGTAGTAAACGTTGCCCCGCACTAGGAATTATCCTGTATCGTAGGTGTGTTTACAAACATCCAGACCCGGAATAACTAATAACTTACAAAAAGTAAAATAAGTGAAACTTTCATATGTTTGAAAATAGTTATTTATGCCACTGTCAAGCAATGACAGCTATTGTAATAAGAGTGATAGTTTCTGCTATGTTTCAGCACAATAGATCAGCACGAGTATTACAATAGCTGTTTGCGACAGCGGCATACAAAACTTTTTCTAAATAAATACAAAAACCGTCAATGTTGAACTTTAGCGTGGCGCGCGCAATTTTTTTTGTTGTTATAATCCCACAAGTGAAAGGCAAAGGCAATTCATCCATACAGCCTAATAACATGCGATGTTTAGTCGTGACGCAAATACGTGCGTTTTTTGGCATAATCATATGTTGATTTTTTAACCGACTTCAAAGAGGAGGAGGTTACTTAACTCGACCGGATATATGCTTTTTTATGTTTGTTCGCGGATAACTTCGTCGTTTATGAACCGATTTTGATAATTCTTTTTCTGTTGGAAAGAAGACATTCCCTAGGTGGTCCCATGATAAGGACATCAAGGTTTCATGGTGGAAGACCAGAGAAATCAAGGGGAACTTTCAAAAATCGTAGGGGCAACCAGTTCGTTTGTAAGTTCTTTCATTAAGTAATTTAGCGTCAGCATCCAGTCTAACCGGATGCAGCTGAACAGTACTTTTCACAACTAAAAAGTGTAAAATAAAAACTTTTTTTACAAAAAAAAAAAAAAAATCAACCGACTTCCAAAAAACACTACAAAGTGAAAAATAACTAATTTCGGAAGTCGGTGTCAAAAACTAATATACAAAAACCAAAGACACCGACTTCCGAAATTAGTTATTAGTTATTTTTCTTGTAAAAAAAGTTTTTATTGATGCCAGAGCCATAAAAAAATTAAAAAGTTTCATTGTAGTACGATTTACCTGTGTAGAAATGGTCATAGTAACACGACTTGGCAGGAACGAGTACTATTGAGATATGACTTATGGTTATGTATTAAGCAAATTACCAAATAGTCGTAGAAAAATACTGTTTGCTCAACGTAGAAAATAATGAATGTTATTGAACTATCAAAATGAAACCTAATGCTACCGATAGAGGTGTTAGGTAATTACCCCTATTTTAAATATCAGTGAGCTGAAACTGTTCAGCTGTTTTGGCGGGAAAGTCAAGCTGAGTGTTACGCTAATTTTTCACTGGACTTTTAAAATTACTTATAGTGTTGTTTACTAAATAAAAGTACGTGATTTATGTAGTAAAAAGTGTATTCAGTAAATAAGTATAGGCGCGGGTACAATACCCGCGTAATGCAAATATTTGTATGCATGAATATGAATATTTGTACTTGTCTGGTCGTGCCTCGGAAAGCACGTTAAGCCGTTGATTCCGGTTGCCATACGAACACCTAGTGGCAGACGTTACGGTTGTTGGAGCCCTCAAAAGCCCAAAAATTGGTCTAACTGCAATGCTTCGATATCGCTTTTGGGTTGTGGAGGTCAGACGGCAGTCGCTTCACGGAAAATATGAAAGTTTATCCAAAATCAGCAGTTAGACTGGTAAAGTGGACCGCAGACTCCAAAAGCTTCAGATGCGACTGGGATTAACGCTGAGATGATGATGATGATGAAGTAGTAGTATCTAGTAATAAATAGTACAAAAACCAACCCCCTTATTCATAAAAACTGCTTAAAGTTAACGAGTGATTAGCGATTCTTTAACCATACATTTTTGGCCTTTTAACGTCACTTAATTTAAATCATCCTTTATGAATAAACACCACAGTGTTTAAGGGGTTTATTCATAATCGATTATTAAAGTTAAGTGACGTGCAAGCGTCTAAAATGTATGTTTAAAAAATCGCTAATCACTAGTTAACTTTAAGCAGTGTTTATGAATAAGGGGGCAAGTGTGCAAAAGGGAAGTTAAATGAATTTGCTGTGGGCAACAATTTTCTATTTTCCCGTAAAATTTAACAAGCCTCTTCAACTACAATTATCTCCACTAAAAGTTAGCAAGATAACCCCAGTTAGTTCTCAGTTAAAAGCTAAACCACTCAACGAAGGTGTAGTGAAAGCTCGCAACTACATTAATAGTTGAAATCTGAAGTTTGTCGTGGTCTCCGGAGGGGCGAGCTAAGGGAGCGGAGACCATCTAGATAGATCACGTTACAGACTTACTTAGTGGGTATTAATCTGGATTCTGTCTTAATTTTGTTAACTGCATTTAAATAGCTTGTCAAAATAAAAAGGTTTTTGATGGGATCAGTTAAGGAACGTGGCCTAGTGGTTAAAACACCAGCAAGTATGAGTATACGGGTTCGGTTTCAACACAGGCAAGTACCAATGTAACTTTTCTAAAGTTATATGTACTTTCTAAATAAATCTTGGACACCCATAACTGATTACAAGGTTAAGGAAAACGTCTTGGGGAAACCTGGATCATAATATTGGCTGCCGGCAGAAGTTACCACCCACCAGACAAAGTTTTGCCGCCAAGTGATTCGTCGTGTTCCGGCATGATGTCTGGTGAAGCCGTACGGAGGACGGGTCTGAGCAGTTGTGTTGTGCGTGACAGACGCTTCCAAAGTGGAAAAAAGTTGCCCCCCCCCCTCTAACTTCTAATATAAGAAAATGTAAAATCTAAAAAAAAACATATGATGTACATTACTATAAAAACTACCAACGAAAATTATTTTGAACGACATCTAGTAAGTAGTTTTTTTTAATACCTCGTAAATCGTAAACCGCTTATTACCGCGTAATCTTTCATACAAATGACTTAAATCCTTTAATTTCATAAATCAATGATACGGAACCCTTTGTGCGTGAGTCCGACACGCACTTCGGTTTTCATTGTATCATCTAGCTCAACTGCCGTCTTCCTACCGTAAATAAGTTTTTTTAAGTGAATAAGCTTAATAAACAAGCGCGCTGTACCATCAGCGATGGCATCAGTGCTTACCATCAGGCGGGATTGCAGTCAAACACTCGTTTATAATTAGTAAAAAAAAAAGTGTGGTGCTTACGCTGAATCCTTCCCTGTATGAGAGGAAACCTGTGCCCAGCAGTGGGACGATAAAAAAAAGATTGCTGATGGAGTTAAGGAACCATAACCCTCTAATATTAGCTGCATCAGCTAATAATTATATTATTTAGCATTATAAGTACAGATCAGCAGATGATATCTAGATCATGGGTCACAGGTCACAGGTCTAGCATAGATATTTAGTTAACAATAAGATTAGTATATAAGATCAATATTTAGTATAATTAACTAATTACTGTTACGATGTTACTGGCTAAAGTCATTTTTTAAAACTACTTCGTGGTCGTTTACTTAATTGGTACTATATTGGTATGTGTATTTTCATTTTATTGTGGGTCGCTTACAGCTATCAAAAACAAAAGTACTAGTGGGGTAATTAACGAGAAGGTATTACCAGTCGTTTACAGTTAGCAATAGTACGGAGGACGGGTCTGAGCATTTGTGTTGCCGGGTACGATGCGCCAAATGTTGTTGTGTTGGGAGTTTGCTCGTGGTGGGTCTCCAGATCAATCTCCCTCTGACGCAGCATCGGTGGTCGTGTTGTTGGGTTTAACATTGCATCACCTCGCTCAACTGCCGTCTTCCTTCCTATTCACTACGTTTTTTGAGGGAATAGGCTTAATAAACTAGCGCGCTTTACTATCAACGATTGCATCACTGCTTACCATCAGGCAGGCAGGATTGCGATCAAGCACTGGTTTATAATTATTATTAAAAAAAATATAGATTTTTGTTGTAGACATTTGCACAACCATCCTAAACTCCCAACGCATCTGTTTCCGGATGAACTTAAACAAGACCAAAATTATGTTCAATGAACGGGTCACGTATGTCCGGGACCGGTTGCCGTAAACGGAATGCTGCTCGAAGTTCTTTCAGAATATCTATACCTCGGGCAAACGTTGCATTTAGGGAAAAACAACTTCGAGAAGGGGGCAAATAAAAGGATTGCTGGGATGGGCAGCATTTGCTAAACTTCGTCGGGTATTTTCGTCCCCCATACCACAATGTTTGAAGACTAAAATCTTCAACCAGTGCGTCCTACCCATCATGACTTACGGAGCCGAGACGGGGACACTAACGGTTTGACTAGTCCATAAGTTTAAAGCCGCTCAGCGAGCTATGGCTATCAGAGAGACGCCCAACATAGCCCACTATGTTGGGCGTCTCTCTGAAGGATTGCATCAGAAATGAGGTGATCCGACAGAGGACCAAAGTCACCGACATAGCTGAGAGGATTAGCAAGCTGAAGTGGCAATGGGCTGATCACATATGCCTAAGGGCCGACTACCGTTGGGGTAAACGAGTTCTCGAGTGGAGACCGCGTTTCGGCAACCGTAGCGTAGGACGCCCCTGGGCGAGATGGAGCGACGACATCGAAAAGGTGGCTGTTAGTGGCTGGCGGAGAACTGCTCTGTATCGAGTTTGTTGGCGTACCATGGAAGAGGTCTATTCCCAGCAGTGGACGAGTAGAGGCTGATGATGATGATGACATTTGCACAATAACTAACTATAAGTTAAATATGACACTAAGTTCGGTATTACACCTCACTCAAAACTCAAGCTTTACTTAAATCTTGAGTAAGGTTATGAAATACGGTCCTAAGAGTTACATACAACTTAAGTAATACATGTCGTACCTAAAATCAAATGTCAAAGCGTATTAAAACCAATATTGTGTTATGTTTAGATAAAACTTAATATTGTAGTTTTACTTGTTTTGTTTCTGAATTATAAACTAGTGCTTGACCACAATAAAGTGATGCAGTCGTTGATGCTGCATCGATGGCGATAGTTATTCACTCAAAAAAAAAAAAAACAGAGTGAATAGCAAGGAAGACGGCAGTTGAGCGAGGTGATGCAATATTAAACCCAACAACACGACCAACGTTGTTGCGCCAGAGGGAGATTGATCTGGAGATCATCCACGACCAAACATCTTCGTACGACTTCACCAGACATCATTATGGCCCACTCCCTCTCACCGAGAAGAGACCTGTGTCCCAGGAGTGGAAACATTAGGATAGTCTGTAAGTGTATTATGTATTTTATGTTGTGTATCTATTTAAGTGTGTTGTAGGTATAACATTTGTAGGTATAGCATTTCTCGGTGGTAGGCCATAACATCGGCCGCCGGCAGAATTTACCACCCACCAGACAAAGCCTTGCCGCCAAGCGATTTGTCGTGTTCCGGCATGATGTCTGGTGAAGTCGTACGGAGGACGGGTCTGAGCAGTTGTGTTGCGATGTGTGCCGGGTACGATGCGCCTAATGTTGTTGTGTTGGGAGTTCGATCGTGGAGGGTCTCCACATTTTAATGAATAGGCTAGTGCGCTTTACCATCAACGATTACATCACTGCTTACCATCAGGCGGGAATTCAATCAAGAACTAGTTTATAAAAGGCGCAGCATCGTTGGTCGTGTTATTGGGTTTAACATTACATCACCTCGCTCAACTGCCGTCTTCCTTCCTATTCGCTCAGTTTTTCTGAGTGAATAGGCTCTTAATAAACTAGCGCGCTTTACCATCAACGATCGCATCACTGCTTACCATCAGGCGGGTTGCGGTCAAGCGCTACTTTATAATTATTAAAAAAAAAAGTGTATTATGTATTTTATGTTGTGTATCTATTTAAGTGTATTATAGGTATAACATTTGCACCAACGACAATCCCATTTAATGTCCAGGATAATCTCTGTCCATTCTAAGGTGGGCTTAGAAAAGATTGCAATAGCAATAAGGCCACTGATTGTAAATTTTGTAATGTTAAATGTATTTTTATGTAATGGTTGTTTTTGGTGTATATTATTCAGTATATATATTTAAATAAATAATAGGTGCAAGAAATTAATAAACTTAAAAAGTGCATGTATTTGCAATGAAAGACTTAGAAATGTGTGGTGTAAATATTAATAAATTCCACCAGAAAGTATTTCAAATATTAATAAATAGTCCACCAGAAAGTATTTCATATGACACACTTGCCTAGAAATATTTGATATGTTTATTCAAGCATCTTTAATACACAAAGAGGAAGTCCGCACACCCTCCTGAAATCTTACAAATAAATTCCTTGTTCCTTTTGATTCTACGATTCGCGAGTGAAGTCCCTCGGGTACTTGGTTTTACTGATCTGTCAGAAGGCTTAACAGGAGAGCCTTTAGCCTTATATCAGACTGACGAGGATAAAGGAGCTTCATAATAAACTGTCCGATAAAGGAACAGCTTACTTAAAGAACTGCACTGTTTTAGCGATGAGATGGATTTAAATTCTTATAAAGTACTTAGTATGTAGAATTAGTGTTGAGAAAAAATATATTTGATTTTTACGCGGACCTGCAAAAGCTGCATGCGATAAATCTTCCATATATTCCTTACTTTTAGGTCAGCAATTACCAAAATAGCATAACACATTATAATAATAGTTTCAATCATTTCGAAGGATATTGCAATTCCATTGCTTCAAGTGGTCGAATAATTGCCAGCATAACAATGTAAAAAGCGCAATGAATGTTGTTGAACTTCCAAAATGAAAGCCATTGCTATCAACAGTATGTTCCGCGATTACCTCACTGGTCAGTTCCCTTATGTATTGGGCACGTCACAATAGCGGCGGTAAGTCCCTCTTTGAGAAGTGGCTAGAGAGGCGTCGCGGCGCCCTCACCTTCCGCCTGACGCAGGTCCTCACCGGACACAGTTGTTTCGGGAGGTTCCTGTTCCGGATAAGGCGGTAGGAAACGCCACCATTGTGTGGATCGCTCTGAGGACACGGTGGAGCATACGGTGGAGGTCTGCCCGGCTTGGGTAGAGCACCGCCGTGTCCTCGTGGCGGCGATCGGCGGCGATGTCTCGCGTCCGACCCTAGTCCAGGCCATGGTCCGGAGCGAGAGTGCATGGCAGATCGTCACCTCTTTATGCAAAGCAGTGATGCTGGCAAAGGAGGAGGCGGAGCGCGTGAGGGAGCGGGAATCTCAGCGCCCTCACGCCACTAGCCGCCGCAGGAGACGACCAGGCCCGAGTCGACGGCGCGTTGTTTTTCACGCGCGCCTCAAAGAGATGTCAGCACATCGTGACGGGGTCCACGACGACCGATGCCTCCTGGCTGCGGGTTGGTTAAACAAGAAACCGTGGCCCTGGCCGTCGCACAGGCAAGTGAAGAAACACGGGTGGGTTTTAGTCAGTAAAAGTCTAGCACGCCCGCGAGAGTGAGAAGTCATTTGATGATTTCCCATCCTAACAAAAAAAAAGTCCACATTATGTATATTAAAATTTAAAACAATATACAAGGTAAATATTTCAATATGGTTCTTATTGCTTTGTTACTACTAAAAATACATCTATACTTTTAGTTAATCCATTTAATTGTGAAAACTGCTTGCATGGATATGAATACTGGACTATTGACAGAATTTCAAGTCAGCAAGAGCCAATGTATGTTTTTAGTTTACAATAAAGTATCATCATTATCATTTCAGTCGAAAGACGTCCACTGCTGGACATAGGCCTCCCCCAAGGATCTCCACGACGACCGGTCCTGCGCCTCCCGCATCCAGTGGTTTCAAAGTGTTATCCAGCGGTGTTAAAGTATAAAGTCACAATAAAGTTGTAGCGGTGCCTACAACGCAACATGCGAACAACGCGTCATACTGACGTCACGCGTATCCTGCATCTCGCAATCAGAGTTTTCTGTGCAACTAGCACGCATGCAGGGTCACCACACAAACCAGCGGGCAAAGTGGCCCGCCAGGCAACCAGTCTGGTCGGAGGATCCTCCCTTTTCTATGGAGGATGAGTGAACTTTACTCCCTGTTCCTCATTCCTCCACAAAGTATACCTAAACTAAAATGAACATCGTCCCAACTGAAAATCTGGAATCTTCACAAAGAAATCTCCGAAGTAACAAAAAAGGCGCAAAGCTATAAAAAATAAAACGCCGGTCCAAGTGCAAGACCCGACGAAATTCGATTTATATACATAGAGTTATCCAAAATTCACTTCAACACTCTTGTGCCGATTTTTAAACCGACCCTCCCGACCTAATTTCCAAACTTTTGGGCACTTCAATTCTTATTCCGTATTGTAGGCCACGATTGCGACAAAGCCAATTGACCCTTAACTGTGAGGTTAGAGAACTCAAATTGGGATAGCTGGAGTGCTTCGTTCGTGAGCTGATGGTCTTCGCAGAGGGCTGGTTATTGAGTCCCGGAGAGGAGTGTTTTACTTTGTCGCCTTTACGTGTGTTATTTGTGTTTTGGTTATAATGAGAAGTTGTTTCCATGAATATGGGTACCTACACTTTATTTGTAACTAGCGGCCGCCAACGACTTCGTTCGCGTGGAGTTAGTTATGCTCCGCTCCTATTAGACGCAGCGTGATGTTATATAGCCTAAAGCCTTCCTGGGTTAATAGACTATCCAACGCAAAAAGAATTTTTCAAATCGGACTAGTAGTTCCTGAGATTAGCACGTTCAAACAAACTCTTCAGCTTTATGTATTACTAGCTGCGCTGCGCGGTTTCACCCGGGTAGGTTTCGATATGTTTATTTTTTATATACTCCGCTCCTATTGGTCTCAGCGTGATGGTATATAGCTTAAATCCTTCCTGGATTAATGGGCTATCCAACGCAAAAAGAATTTTTCAAATCGGACCAGTAGTTCCTAAGATTATTGCGTTCAAACAAATAAATAAACACTTCAGTTTTATACTTAAACAAACCTTTTTAACAGTCCGTTCAATCGATTTTGACTTCTATTCCCTTTGCATAAGGATGCCGTTAAAAGAAAAAAAAAGTGATCACAATGCCAACTATATACTGCAGTTACTATTTTCATGCTACCAATACAATAAAAGCCAAAATTGATCGACAAACCAAAATAGGTATCAAGTTGGATACAATTGAATTAGTCAAAAAAGTTTTGTCAAACAGTATGCTTACAGATCACATGTTATGGTCCTTTACGGGGCACCGATGTGGACGCATTCGCTAAGGAACCGACCAGCCCGATGCCTGACCGCGTCCCAGAGGGTCATGACCGTTCGGTTATCCCGGGGATACCGCACGGTCTCCGCTGAGGCGGCGAGCCTCCTTGCCGGATTGCCGCCGTGGGATCTGGAGGCCAAAGCTCTCGCCCACATGTGGGAGTGGCGAAAGGAGGCAAAAAGCCGTGGCATAACTCCGCTGCAGCGAGAACTCGCGGTACGGCGGACTGAGCTTTGGCGGGATCTCATTTGCGACACGGAGAGTGCGATTGTCGCAACCCAGTGCTGGGCACGCCACAATAGCGGCTGTAAGTCCCTTCTTTGAGGAGTGGCTAGAGAGGCGCCACGGCGCTCTCAACTTCCGCCTGATGCAGGTCCTCACCGGACACGGTTGTTTCGGGAGGTAGTTAAAAAAGAAACCGTGGCTACAGGCAAGTGAAGGAACACGGGTGGGGTTTAGTCAATAAAAGTCTGACACACCCTTCCGCTCCGCCAAGAGCGGGAGAAGTCATTCCATGATTTCCCACCCCCAAAAAAAAAAAGATCACATGTTACAATTTGATATGATAATGTTTAATTTAACTTATTATCCAAAAAAGACTGTGGTATTTGTGTCTTTAATAAGTGCTATTTTGAAGCGGGAACCGTGAGGTGCTATCTGCTACTTACATTATACTATACTCCGTCTGTTTAGAGAGTTAACTAAAGGTAAACAAAAAAATCGGTTGTCTGTAAAGTCGGTTTACTGACGATAATTGAACGTGAAAACCACATTAAAAAATATTGATGGAATGGTTGCATTTTTTAAAAGAAATTTTTTCACTATTTTTAATCGGGCTTAGAAAACATGTAAATGTATTATTGTACATATAGGCTGTATCTGACATCGTAACGCAAACTTCGCGAAAAGGCTAGACCGCATGCCACTAATAAAATTATGATAGTCATTTATGTCGCTAATGAACGGTTATAGAATTCACAGTGTTTAAAAAAAATGTGTCAGCTCGGCCGTTGAACGTTGCAAACGTGCCGCCGTGCGGGTTTGTAGGTATGACGTTGATCCCTGATGTGAACTCTACTAAATCAGCTGATATGATAGTTTTTCAAGTTTGGTTTTCATTGCGCTTTTTTATGTAATTAGCGAATTAATTAATTTTTACTTTAAAATCGGGTTATAAAAGTATAGCAATAATTATGAACGGCCTCAAGTGAAAAAAACTACACATATATATTATTTTAAATCATGAAAAAGCCGACGGAAAATTCCACCACTGGGGGGTTCAGAATCATGTACTGGATCCATGGTACTCGTTTGTGCGTCGATGTCAGATACAGAGACAGATGACGAACGCTGCCGAACGCGGAAGTCGATTGTGCCTCTTCTCCCTCGATCCGTGCTCTCACTTGGACTTCAAGCCTAAAATGTAACACCTCAGAGCGAGGTAACGCCGCATGAGTCATCTTTTTTCGTGCGTGCAGCCGGCTCCATCGAATTATAACACGTCACGTCGAAAGTTCAGAGAGAGCAGCGGTGGCCAATCGGCCGCGACTTACAAATTGTAGATCGTAGATCGAAACCCCAGGACGCGCTTTACTTTGTGTAAGTTACCACCCACCAGATAAAGTCTTGCCGCCAAGCGATTCGTCGTGTTCTGGCATGATGTCTGGTGAAGCCGTTCGGAGGACGGGTCTGAGCAGTTGTGTTGCGATGTGTGCCGGGTACGATGCGCCAAATGTTGTTGTGTCGGGAGTTTGGTCGTGGAGGGTCTCCAGATCAATGTCCCTCTGGGTTAGACATTGCATCACCTCGCTCAACTGCCGTCATCCTTCGTATTCACTCAGTTTTTTGAGTAAATGGGCTTATTAAACTTGCGAGCTTTACCATCAACGATTGCATCCCTGCTTACATTGAGAGGCATTTAGCTGTTTCACAAGCAGGGAGTGATGTTTTAATTATAAGATGGACATGTAAGGGATTGGCCCAAGGAGACCCTATGTCTCCAATATTTTTCTAGCGATATATGTAAAAAAATTATGAGTGTGATCCCAATATGCCGATGATTTGTCCTCTATATTTCTGGACAAGACATTAAATTTTTGACCACAACTCTTCAGGAAGCCATTAATAATTTAATAAATTTATTGGGAGTTTTGAATCTGGAACTATCTCATACGTAAAGTAAAATATGTTTATTTTCTAGCGGAAGGACATTACAGGGGGTAAATGTCAATATTAAAAATGTTCGTTTAGAAAACCTAACTGTAATTAAATATTTAGGATTATGGCTTGATCCATATTTTGAGATGGCGTAAACAGATCAATGAAACCTGTCAAAAATGTCATACTTCTTTCAGTATGACATTTTTAAATGTTTTTAAAGTGCTGGCAGGATCGTCGTGGGGAGTCCATCCATTGCATTTAAGACGAATATATATTAGTATCATTGTAGTCGGTTAGATTATGCAAGTTTTTTGCTTGATAATAGCGCTAACACTAATTTTTATATATTGGATAAAAATCGAAACCAAGCCATGAGAATAGTCGGCAGTTTTGTAAAAAGTTGCCCAATACATGCAATGGAGTCAGAATTAAGTCTGCCACCATTGTTTGTTCGACGCAATTTTTTTTAAAGCTAAATCTATTAATGATGGTGGTACCATTTTAATTATATCAGAATTAACATCGATATCCGAACAGGAATCATATTGGCGCAATAAGAAAACACCGTTGCTAACTATCGTTTAAAGTGAGATGTCTAATCAAGCTTTGTATCGTTCTAATATTCTAGAGATGTTTTCGTTGTCGACATGGATGTCAAATATTGATATGAAGTTACACATTAAACTCTGCATTAATGATTTGACAGAACCGAAAAGATCTCATACTTCTGTAGGACTTTTAAGCAAAACTGTACAAACGATTGAACATAATTATGATGGATTCCATCAGATTTACAGTGACGGGTCTAAAGACAAAAATGGAACGGGAGCAGCCTTTTTTGATCCTCAATCTAAGATGGGTGCTAGTTTCATGTCAAACTGCACAATATCCATAATGGCGGCGGAATTGTATTTTGGCATGTCTGTCATACATGCAATTATGCCAAATTTTGTGATACGTTGCGAATACGATTACGTCATCCGAGAGGTGGTTGCTGAAAATCAGCGCTGTTGACAATAGGTTCGTCTGAAGTCACAGCATTTTGCTGAGCAACGACCTTTTCTTGCACAGATGCGACGCACAGTTAAACTGTTATTTGTTTTGTAACACACTTAATTATTTACTCCTTTCTGCAATTATCTTTTTGTATTTTTAAGTTGTTTGGTTTGTTGACATTAGCCAGTGTCCCTGGCGCATTACGGATTACATAACAGGCGGACCGAATTGTCAAATAATGTGTGCTGTCTAATGTCTATGGCATGGAGGTAGTAAGTACTACGTTGTATGTAGTATTGCTTCCATCGTCTATGGTCTATGACCCTGGCTTTGAAATCAAATCAACTTTGTTTATTGTTTGGCAGTTTTGCATGTTAGGGTACGAGACTTTTGATGATATTATTATTATATATTTTTCCTGTATTTTGTTTGGTATTTTATGGTATTTAGTTGTAAAGTGCGTTTTGTTTGTGCGGAATAAAAAAATGTCTTTCTTTCTTTCTTTACAGCATTTAGCTCGCTGCACCTCGGGCATACGCGATTTGCCCGTAGCTTATGCCATACTAGACTTATACTTGAGATATGAATTGAGAGAAACTGGCAAAGTAGTTAAATTTCAATGGATCCCATTACATGTTGGTTTGATAGGAAACGAACAAGTAGATAAGATGGCAAAAGAAGGATCCTATGAAGGGTTATGGGTTAATCATTTACCATTCTCCACAGATCTATTAAAAAAGGTCAAAACAATTTGCAACAAGACGTGGAAAGAGTAGTTTGACAAACAGAACAATTCAGTCTGAACCACTAAGGATTCCTTAGTTCTCTGAAGTACAAATGAGCAGACGATTGTTGGTAACAAGCATGCGTCTACGATCCGGGTACATTCCATTGAACACGTTTGGGTATCTTATGAAGGTGGTTGATACCCCAAATTGTTTTATCTGTAACAAAGGGAGGATACCTACCACGCTTTAGTGGAGTGCGTGCGGGTTGAGTCAGATCGGAAATCTTTGGAATCAGAAGCGGGTCTTAGGTTAAGGGATATTGGCATGTGTAATTTGATGTTGTCTAGACCTACATCCAAAATAGTTATATGATCTGATTGTTAAAATAATTAAGTTATGGTCCTAGTTGTTAAATTCTTTATTTATTTTGTTAACCTACAAGGCTAAAATAATCGATTTTCTCCTATGCTAGAAAGATGCTTTGAAGATTACATGAATTCACAAGTTTCAAAAAGTAATTTTATTCTATGAATCTATGAAAGTAAACTAGAAGTTAACTGTCATTCCATTTGACGCACAGAATTGACGGCACACTTTAAACTTCTTTCATTATCATCATCATCATCAACCTTTTTATCATCCCTCTGCTGGCCGCAGGTCTCCTTTCATACAGAGAAGAAAATTTCTTTGACTTCAAGTTTTAAAGTTAAGAATTTTACGTAATACCACTATTTAACTAGGATGCCGTTGTGTAATAATAATTTATGTCAAGATCAATGCTTAATAGCGTTAGAGCCTCCGAAGCTATTAATTGAAGGAATAAATTAATTGATGGAACATGGAATCGTACTTAGGGGCGCCCCATTTATCACTGGAATCGACAACCAATTTAGGAGCCGTAATTGTTGTGTGATACCATATAATCTCATAGAACGCGACTTTTATAGACAAATAAGGAAAATTAACAGAGGTCTATTTGTCTTGAAATCTTAAGAAGTACACGTAACATTCTTGCAGAAAAATTGCGTTGTACTGAGTGTTTATGACGCTCATAGATAATTGGGTTGTATCCTAAAAAATAATTTAACGTCCATCAGGCAGATTTATAAAAAAATATTGAACTCGTATTTTTTATTTTTTCTTTCATTCAAGATATATTGAAGGAAGATATATTGATTTAAAATGTCGCATGACGTCACGCCATGGTACAAAATATACCACGGCGTGACGTAATTATCCCCCACTCCGTAACTTTAATACGCTATATCTCAGTAGTTTTTGGTAATTTCGACAAAATAAAAAATACGGGTCTTAATTTTATTTATTATCTATAAGACGGACTAATTATTTTTTTTTTGTTTTTATACTTTGGATACACTCCTATTAAGGGTACGTCTCGCGCGTAGTAAATATTAGCTATTTATTTTAGTTTATAATATTTTTCGTACATGTATGTTATGTTACTCTGATTGCTCGGGACATCACGCCAGGTTCTATCAGAATACCAGCGTTGCCACATTTACTCTTAAATGTCGAAGCACTATGCTGAGATAAGAACCTTTAGGCCTCTTCAGGGACTTTCTAATTGTTGTTACTTTTTTATGTATAACTTGTTTTTATATTTAATTGTGTCTACGTCTTAGTTTTATGATTTTCCTGTATGAATCACAATAAATACTTTTCTTTCTTTCGTAAATATACTGTTCGTAGCTATTTGTTTCATTTTGACAGTTTCACAGCATTGATTGCGGTATTTACGTTGCTTTATTGAAATGAAATGAAATCGTTTATTAAGCAAGTAGGATCACCGATCACTTTTACACGTCATGTTTTTTTTTTTTTTAACTAGATGCAGCCGGCATTTCCTAACTGACTACCTCTGAGAAGAAATAGCCGAAACAAACTCAAGGATCATCGTCTTTTTTCAAGTCCAGACATTAAAAATTAAAATGTTTACAATATTTTACCTTATAATTACGCATATTGCTTAATAACAATGCTTAACAGAGCGAACAGCTCAGTCCCAAGCTTTTTTGTCTTCTAAATAATCTGTGATTTTATAATACCCCTTTTTGCAAAGTTTGGCCTTTATATATTTTTTAAATCGTTTAATGGGTAAGTTTCGAATGTCCATGGGAAGCTTGTTGTAAAAGTGTATACATTGACCCATGAACGAGTTGCCTACTCTGTGGAGACGAGTGTGATGTACAGCAAGATTGTGTTTGTTCCTGGTATTTATATTATGAATATCGCTTATTTTCTTAAAATCCGACATATTTTTATGTACATACATATGAAAACATCGAAGTTTAGCCAAAATTAGCAGTTGACTAGTAAAACACGCCTGCCTGCGACGTGGAGGCCCCGGGTTCGATTCCCGGCCAGGTCATGATAGAAAACGATCTTTTCCTGATTGGCCTGGGTCTTGGATATTTGACGTTGAGTTAGTATCCCATAACACAAGTCTCGAGCTTACTTTGGAGCTAGCTCAATCTGTGTGATTTCAAACAAAAAAAAAAAAAAAACACCAGTGGACCCCAGACTCCTAAGCTGAAAAAAAAAAGCTTCGGATGCATCTGGGATTAACGCTGAGATGATGGTGATGATGATAATCGTTGATTGTTAAAACATTGTATTAAGCTACCTTAAATTGTAGTGATATACGCTCATTTCTGATGTGGCAGTATTTTTTTTTTATCAATAAATAATTAAGTGTACCTAATATTTGTATGGCAATTTAACATTCTGCACAGGAGGTGGATAAGCAGTATTGACGTTCGTATTTACTCGGTGGTAGGCCATACCATCGGCCGCCGGCAGAAGTTACCACCCACCAGACAAAGCCAGGCCGCCAAGCGATTTGTCGTGTTCCGGCATGATGTCTGGTGAAGCCGTACGGAGGACGGGCCTGAGCAGTTGTGTTGCGATGTGTGCCGGGTACGATGCGCCTAATGTTGTTGTGTTGGGAGTTTGGTCGTGGAAGGTGTTCAGATCAATTTCCCTTTGGCGCAGCATCGTTGGTCGTATTGTTGGGTTTAACATTGCATCACCTCGCTCAACTGCCGTCTTCCTTCCTATTCGCTCAGTTTTTCTGAGTGAATAGGCTCTTAATAAACTAGCGCGCTTTATCATCAACGATCGCATCACTGCTTACCATCAGGCAGGATTGCGGTCAAGCGCTAGTTTATAACTATAAAAAAAAAAATTGAAACAAAATATATATTTCTACTGACGATTTCAAGCTCTGGAATTCCTTTGTGGTATCCTCTTCACCTCGATCACGCCTCGTAGAAAGCGATGGATGAGATCTACGATAGAACAATCGTATGCAAACGAAGCCTATTTCACGTGGCCGTTCGTGTTACAAAATGCAAGAATTTTTCAAGAGAGTGTGTGTCTTGAAAAATTCTAGTAAGGAACATAAACAATCTAAATCTTGTAATAAGTCTCTTTGTGTATTCCGAAGATGCATCGTAGCTTCCCGAATGCTGCCTAGCCGAGCTGGATTCGACGAAACACCTCTTTCTCGAAGTTGGACCTACCTAGTTGGACTGTTTGCCATAGCATAGCTCTGCGAGTCGTTAAACTTAAGTGGCAGTGGGCAGGGCACATTGCTCGTAGAACCGATGGCCGATGGGGCAGTAAGGTTCTGGAGTGGCGGCCACGTACTGGAAGACGCAGCGTAGGGAGGCCGCCAACAAGGTGGACCGATGACCTGGTGAAGGTCGCGGGAAGCCGACGGATGCGGGCAGCACAAGACCGGTCAGCGTGGAAAGCCTTGGGGAGGCCTTTGTCCAGCAGTGGACATCCATAGGCTGAAGAAGAAGTGTATTCTGACACGAAAATTCTTATTCCACTTCGCATTTTACATTCATTGACAAAACTAATTAGTATGAAATGGCCCAGCGTCAAAACACTAAAACCGAACTAAAAAAGTACGCAAGAACCGTTATTTATTACATCATTTGCGGTTCCCAAACACTGGGTCAGAGAGGACTCGTAAATCCTTACGGATGGCGGTACTTCCCTTTCTTATCTCGAAGCGACTGCCATTTTTATATCCTACTGTTAAAGATTCAACTGTGCGGGTTTTGTCGCAAAATATAGGATTTCTGCTGTTTTCTGATATCGACATGGAAGACAATAGGTTTTGAAATTTTAATATTTACATTCTAACGTATATTTATTTATTTAACCATTTATGTACTAAAGTCAAAAGTGCATGGAGAATTACAAAACTGTCTTATGTGCCTCTGTATAATTAGGTTTTTGAGCTTTGCGGTGTTATTTTCATTTCTGAACAGCGCCATCTAGTCGTGTCATGAAACGTAATGCAAAACTTCACAAGCAAAATTCGACCTTAGGCTCTCTATGCACTTTTGTCTTCCACAAATTTATGAACAGACACTGACACAGGGTACGATGCGCCAAGTGTTGTTGTGTTAGGAGTTTGGTCGTGGAGGGGCTCCACATCAATCTCCCTCTGGCGCAGCATCGTTGGTCGTGTTGTTGGGTTTAACATTGCACCACCTCGCTCAACTGCCGTCTTCTTTCCTATTCACTAAGTTTTTTAAGTGAATGGGTTTAATAAACTAGCGCGCTTTACCATCAGCGATTGTATCACTGCTTTCCATCAGGCGGGATTGCAGTCAAGCGCGAGTTAATGCAGAGAGAGCAGCAGAGGTAATGCCTATTTCTTAAGAAATCTATTGCAGTACACCTGCAGTACTTACTAATATTATAAATGTGAAAGTGTGTTCAGCTTTTACGCAAAGACTGCTCAATGGATTTGGGTGAAGTTTGGCATAAAGGTGGTTTTTAACTAGGAATAACAATTCGTTCACACGTTCACACCAAGTTCTTTTCATTTTTTGATATTGACATAAAAAGAAAAAAGTTTATTTTTGGAACATAAACATATGAATAGATGAAGGGAGAAACGATGATAGCTGCAAAAGTTAAAACTGTTAGACTACAGGCCCATGTCCAAAAATGGATGGGTCATATGAACCACCAGGTGACGTATATAGGACGATATAAGAGCATAAAATAATAAGATTCAGCTCTATGCCGTCACTTGTAAGCTGTCCAACTGAGTGCTGGTGAGAATTCAAAAGCGTGTAGAGTGTAGAGTGAGTACCTTTTGAGTCATAGATTTTTGTACGGCATTTTTACCATCGGTAAATCCATAAAAAATAATAAGAAAGCGCGCAGTGCCGTAAAAAATGATGCGCCAAAAAGTCGGTAAATTTTTTTGATTTTCTGACAATTTCCAGGGTAAATTTGGTCATTTTATTCTGTACGGCATCAGTTTCATTCTCTTTCAATATAGCATCATCGTTGGTCGTGTTGTTGGGTTTAACATTGCATCACCTTGCTCAACTACCGTCTTCCTTCCTATTCGCTCAATCTGAGTGAATAGGTTCTTAATAAACTAGCGCGCTTTACCATCAACGATCGCATCACTGCTTACCATCAGGCGGGATTGTGGTCAAGCGCTAGTTTATAAATATTAAAAATAAAATAAAATAAAAAACGAGTGTGCTTATGACCACACGACTGAAGTGAAACTTCTTTCGCACCATCTGTATGTATATTGTATATATATATATATATATATATATATATATATATATATGTGTACAATATATACATGTATACACATATACATATATTAATTTTCTATAAATATTTAAATTTATTTCATGCTTTCATTTATAAATTAATATTTTTGCATAGACCTCCAAATTAAAAAAAAAAAAAAAGTGGATTCCCTCAGGGCCAAAAGGTCGGGCTCCTCCTCCTAATTCAGGGGACCCCAAACTCGGGTAGTTCACGACCTCTGGTTCCCGAGATAATCCACGGGGGGATGAGGTAACTAAAGGTTTAGATTTCGTGGGGTTGCGGGGGGTAGGGGGGGAGGGTAGAGGGGGGAAGGGGAGAGGGTGGAGTGGATTCCCTCGGGGCCAAAAGGTCGGGCTCCTCCTCCTGATTCAGGGGACCCCAAACTCGGGTAGTCCACGACCTCTGGTTCCCGAGATAATCCTCGGGGGGGTGAGGTAATCAATGAGGGGTTCGGGGGGTGTTCGCAGCGTCATGTTCTCTTAATCAATCAAGGTACTTAGCTTAATAATTGAGCTTATGAGGCTCGAAAGCAATTTGTACTTTGTGTCCAATTATCGTATTGTGACGATATCTTCTTCTATACTTTCAATTATATCAGAAATGTTCAGCAAAAATATATAAAACAATATAAAAGCCAGAACAGAACGAAATTTATAAATTATTTGTGCTCTTAGGTAATCAATTGTTAACAAATCTTAAAAAGATCCAAAAAATATATATTGCCTTCGGCGAGATGCGAACTCACAACTTCATACTCGACTCAATTATTAACAAATCTTAAAAAGATCCAAAAAATATATATTGCCTTCGGCGAGATACGAACTCACAACTTCATACTCGGCATGTCATGCAATATTTACATGAGCCAACTCCTTGGTTGTAGTACAGACGAAATAGGACTATACTTTGCTTCCGTTCGCCTTGCCCGATCATTTTTCGTAACATTTTTCGTAACGCTTTCGCCAGTTTACTCCCCAAGTCAAGCGTGCCTAAAGAAGTTTCACTTCAATAAATGACGAATCACTCGATTGAATTTGTCCAAACTTCACATAAACCATCTACTAAATAGTCCGAACAAAGCCTAAACGTTTGGTTTGGATAGGTGAGTCTGTTCTTGAGTTATAAAATCACAAAGAAAGTGGCATTGATTTTTATATATTAGATTAGTGCTTGAATTACCGCCTGATGGTAAGCAGTGATGCGATCGTTGGTGGTAAAGCGCACTAGTTCAATGAGAACCTATAGTCACTTTAATATTGAAGTCACTTAAATTGTAATCAGACTAGAAGACCGTCTCAGGCTAAATGTTCCAGTCCTTCGATGTACGCTGTATAAAAGACGAGGCGAACGTTTCGTCCGGATCGTAGCGGTGTCAGTATAAGGTAACAGTATAAGGATGGAAACTGGCCGTAAGACGGGTCGTTCGATGATGGAACGGAGGTGATGAAATAAGTCATGTAATTCCCGCGTCACTCAAAGGGCAATGGAGAGGGCTATGCTCGGGGTTTCACTGCGCGATAGAATCACGAATGAGGAGATCCGCAGAAGAACGAGAGTAACCGACATAGCCCGAAGAATTGTAACACTAAAGTGGCAGTGGGCCGGGCACATTGCCCGTAGGACCGATGCCCAATGGGGCCGACGGGTTCTCGAGTGGCGACCACGCACTGGAAGACGCAGCCTGGGTAGGCCCCCGACAAGGTGGACCGACGACCTGGTAAAGGTCGCGAGAAACCGCTGGATGCGGGAGGCGCAGGACCGGTCGTCGTGGAGAACCTTGGGGGAGGCCTATGCCCAGCAGTGAACGTCTTTCGGCTGAAACGATGAATGATGATGAGAATACCGAAAAACTCCAAGCTTTCGACATTGTTCGTTACTAAATATAATTAATTAATAAATCCTATTATCCTCGACACTACTCACGAAGCAGACGAGATTAACTGACGCGTTCTGAACTAGTTTGTGATTGGTTACGTCATGGACAGACAGCTTTTATTGATAGTCAGAAGCGCGATAGTTTAGCGACCAAGATGTATCGTGTTACCTATTATACAAATACAATGTTATTTTTTGTATATGCGGAACCCGCAACACGTGTCCAATATTTTTAAGTAAAGAATTTATGTGCAAAATTTCAAAAAGATGTCATGAAAAGCCTCAAAGTTATGGGCTTGTTATTTTACCTGGTGCCTGGTGGTTTGTCCCAACAAAAATATGGTCACCCCACCGCACGCCCGCCCGCGCCTGCAGTGGCGCGGCGCGGGGCTGTTAGCTGTGTTGCGCGCTCACTAACCACACTGCAACAATTTCTAAACGTATTTGGGAAAAAATATAACATGGTGTAAAAACGATCAGAGACTATGTTCAGGTTTCGTATTTAAAAGAAAAAATAACGTTGTTTAGTATCTAGGTTGTAGAGGTTAGATGCGCTTACTCACTCCATGTAAAAACTGGTATTTTAACAGCATCCAGTTAAGACTAGATCCGTCTAGACTTAGACTGGAATCCGACCACGTTCAATGCTGCCTTTGCACATCAATATACTACAATCTGTCAGATTTCCTTATTAGAACTCAACTTTATCTCTAAAGCATTAAGGCTCAAGGTTGACTGGGAATATCTAACAGTTTGGGTTAGCTTGACCAGCTGTCGTCCGTACATCGATTCAGGCTTCCGGCAGCTGACGCGCGGCTTACTACAAATATTGTTTTAATTGTAGATTACACGCATAGAATACTAAGATGTTTGTACATTTGTGTGTGTTAAGAAAAAGTAGTAAGTATATCTATATATATAAAAATCAATGCCACTTTCTTTGTAATTTTATAACTCAGGAACGGACTCACCTATCCAAACCAAATGCTTAGGCTTTGTTGTGACTAATTAGTTGATGCTTTATGTGAAGTTTGAACAAAATCGGTCGAGCGGTTCATTATTTATCACGTTTTTTGTAACAAATGAATTCGAGGAACGGTAAATCATCATCTCATCTATCTATATATATAAAATCAATTCCACTTTCTTTGTAATTTTATAATCCACCAAAACTGTGTATTGGCATCAGATTGGCAGTGAAAAAATTATTGCCAAATTTAATTGAAGCTACTATTTTAACTGATAAATCAAAAGGAGAAGTTTGTTTGATACCACGTATCCCTATGATCCCAACTGATATGCCATTTGAGTTCAAACAATTGCAATATCCTGTGCGTTTATCATTTGCTATGTCCATCAACAAAGCTCAACTTTATGTTGCCTGTTCGAGAGTTGGTACCGTCAGTCGTTTGTTTATATATACTAGAAATGGAAAAACAAAGAATATTGTTTATCTAAATGTTTTGGGTTAAGTTTTAAAATTGCTAGCATTAAAAAAGTATTTTATGTCTGAATAATTTTTAAAATGCAAAAAAAATGATTTTATTATTTCACTTTATACGCGCCTAAGCACGTCTCGGGCCGCTAGTAAGCTATAATATCGTGTAAATAAATCAGAGTAGAATTTATTCTCGTCACATTACCCGTCACTGTAGCCAAGACACCTTTAGCCATCTCTGATCAGTCCCGTGAGTCTGCTGGACTGGCAATGAGTTCCGGGTCTCTTGGTGCAGACATCCCGAATTTAGGGTCTTAGGGTCTGTAGGGCTTATAGGTCTTAATTTAGATTCTTTTAATTTACCATATAACATACAGTATGTAAAGAAAACCCTATCCGAACCGTGATGGTATTGTTAGGTATCAATAACTGATTCTACTAATGGATACAAAGCCGAGCTAAACTTAAAAAAAAGATCCCCCTAAAAAAAATAGATATTATTTCGCAAAAAGAGGTAACTTTATACATTTGCGGTAAGCAACTCTTCCGCGAGCGGCAGGGGACAGGGCACGCGGCACGTGGTCGCATCGCTATTCGCTCCTAAAAATAAAGGCGTTGTCACTTTTTTAAAAATTACCAAATTTCGGGGATGTTGGAATTAATTCGCGGGAAAAAAAGATTATTTCAAAATTCATTAGTATTGTTTCTATGATGAGTACGTAAATTTTTATATTGTATTTGGTCATGTGTTTACTTAACCTTTATTATCCTTATGGGTCGGACAGGGTTTTCTTTACATATTGTATATGTACTACCGCTACCTTAATTAGTGGTGGTCGTGCAGACCCGTGACCAGAAGTAGTGGTGGCCTAGTGGTTAAAACACCAGCCTCTTAAGTATGAGTGTTCGGGTTCGATTCTAGGTCAGGCAAGTACCAATGTAACTTTTATATATTATATGTACCAATGACTGATTGAAACTGGTGAAAGAAAACATCTTGAGGAAACCTGGACTTTAAGTCTGAAATCTCCAACCCTCTTTGAGCAAGCGTGGTGATTACGCTCAATCCTCCTCTGTATGAGAGGAGGCCTGTGCCCAGCAGTGGGACGATGAAAGGTTAATGATAATGACATACAGACCCCAACATAGTTGGAAAAAGGCTAACCAGTTAGGAATGCCGTTTAAACCACGTGAATATAGGGCTACCTTTGTATTTTAGAATTATACAGAAACGTCATGTTCCCAAACACGAAACACTAAAATTATCAGCAACACACAATCTGACAAGTCACAAGGTTTCCGTTTTATTCCCCTAAGCTTACCCGTAAAGAATAAAATCACAACAAAAGGATTCAAACACGAAAGGGCTAAATTTTTCGCCTTTGTACAACAGTGTAGTACAGTTAGCAACGTAGTACAAACTTTTAGAAAATAATTTAGTGTCCGACTGAATGCTCGGTGTCCGTTTCGTTTTCGGTTTAGTTTCGGCAAAAATACAAGTTTCGGTTTAGTTTCGTTTTCGGTGGCAAATTTTCCGAAACTACGACCGAAACCGAATGTGCATTTGGGAGTTTTCGCGCTGTGATCGGTGATGTTCGGCGCGTCGACTGAATGAATGATTCCCAATAGGGTCAATGTTGTGATTCGCTTGTTTGTCCGCTGTTCGTTTTGTTGTGTTGTGGTGGCGAGCTTTCGAGTAATTGAGGGGTATAGTTTCAAAACCCATAAAGTCCGTTTTTTAAACATAGTAATATATTTATGTCTCTAGCAACTCCGATCTTTTCATGTTAATTTAATGAATAAGTTATAAAACGTTTGTGAAGCGATTAATTTGTGGAAAGGCATAGAAACATAATTATTTTATTAAAATAATGCTACAATAATTTGTCACAAATTTTCTATTCCTAGACTTTTAACGTCACTGGATTTAGTGGTTTTTGAAACTATAGCCCTCAATTGAGAGACTATCCACTCAAATAAATACCAATTGTGTGTATTTTTGAGGTGCAACTAATTTTTTTTTAATATAAAGATCCCTATGTTGATTATTAATAAATGAAAATGTCGGTCAGTGCTTATCTTTGTAATTTACAAAGAAAACAATAACGACTGACTGATTATAACAACGTTTCTTTATTTTTCCCACAAAATAAAAAAAAAAAGAAATTTGTTCTCAAAATTGTTCCCTGTAAGGAGGTTTCGTTTCGGTTTCGGCGGAAACAAAGACCGCCCGTACATTCGTTTTAGGTTTCGGTTTAAAACTCGGTAGTACAATTAGTTTTGGTCGGACACTAAGATTTTTTATGAATGTCATTTAATGATAGATACAGACTGAAGGCCAATTGGGTTGTAATCTAAAAATAATTTAATGTCCATCAGACAGATTTATAAAAAATATTGAACACGTATTTTTTATTTCATTCAAATACTTAGGAAGATATATTAGTTTGAAATGTCGCATGACGTCACTTCGTGGTACAAATATACCACGGCGTGACGTAATTAGCCCCCATTCCGTAAGTTTAATACGCTATATCTCAGCAGTTTTTGGTAATTTCGAGAAAATACATAAGACGGACTAATTATTTTTTTTTTGATTTTCATACCTTGGATACATCCCTAAATCTGATCGCAGTATAATCTCGTAGACAAACGAATGTCAGAATCTTGTCAACTTTAGAGAATACCATCTACGTCTTTACCACATAGGTCATCATCATCATCTCAGCGTTTATTCCGGTTGCATCCGCGGCTTTCGCGTTGGAGTCCAGGTTCCGCTTTCCTACACATTCTCCTCCATTTCGCACGATCTTTAGCATCCTGTGCAGCAGCTTATTGGCACGCATGTCATCCCTTACAACGTCAAACCAGCATTTCTTTGGCCACATAGGTATTGCTGAAAAATGTTTACACTAGGCGGTCTCGAATTTTATGCTGGATTAAAAGCTTCCATGTCCTCTAAATCATCTTTTTATTTTGTCTCACTTTATTCCATTACGCGGGTTCTATTATTCTAATGACGCGACGCCATTTACGAACGTCTTCCTATTAAAAATCTTGTTCACGAAGTTCCAGCACCTTCATGTCGCTTTGGATATTTGTCTTCTAAGTTGATTTGGGCCTTTCTCTACCCCACTTTCTTGTTGCAATAGAAAGATATTTTTTAACAATGTGTTCATGCGATATTCTCATAACCTGACTGAACCATCTCAGTCTAGCCTCAGAAATTTTGACGATATCCAAAAAAATAAAATAAAAACACTGCACGGTCAACGCAGTGGTCAGGCTGTTGACTGCTGCGCTGCGTTTCGTGGGTTTAATTCCCACACGGAACAAATGTTTTTATTACCTACAAGTAGTTGTTCCGGGTCTGGATGTTTGAGTATGTGAGTTTAATGTTTGAAACCTATGATACAGGAGAAAAAAAAAAAAACCCCAACTTGTCAAAATGTAGGGAAAATTTGAAGTATTTTTTGTCAGATTGAGACTGAGATCAAACTGTGAACGTCCTTAAAATTAGTAGTATTACCCCTCATGTCAAAATGTTACACACTTTTCATGCTAACTGTACACAAAAGCCTTAGGTACAGTCCCGCCAAGAAGTGATTAATTGCCCAACGTAACGTATTTACGAACATACATACAACATTCAAACAAGTATGTATAAACATAAATGTATAGTATATGCCGTGAAAGTTAATTTATTCCTTTGCTGAGTACCGCCGAGGGAATTACTCGGTAATTTGACTCGGATTTGATACGAAATGCCGCGTTTTGTAACATATTTACGTATTTACGGTATACTTTTATTAATATGTGGGTATTGTTATATGTATGAGTTTGAGATGTAGATTTGCCCCCTTATTCATAAACGCTGCTTAAAGTTAACTAGTTACTAGCGATTTTTTAAACGTACATTTTAGACGCTAGCAGGTCACTTAACTTTAAAAACCGATTATGAATAAACCCCTTAAACACTGTGGTGTTTATTCATAAAGGATGAATTAAGTTAAGTGACGTTAAAAGCTCAAAAAGTATGGTTAAAGAATCACTAATCACTCGTTAACTTTAAGCAGTTTTTATGAATAAGGGGGTTGTTGATGTTTGGTGGTTTTAATAAGTCTGTTTAGTTTTAAAAGTTTTCTTAGTATGCAAAGGTCTAATTTCAGTTTACATTACACATATCGTTGTCACAGCCTCCGTGGCATATTTGTATGCATGCATTTGAATATTTGCACTGGTCTGGTCGTGCCTCGGAAAGCACGTTAAGCCGTTGGTCCCGGTTGCTATACGAACATCTCATGGGAGTCATTACGGATTGTTGGAGCCCTGAAGAGTCCAACAATTGGTCTAACTACAATGCTTCAATATCGCCTTCGTGTTGTGGAGGTCAGACGGCACTCGCTTCACGGATAATATCGAATTTTAGCCAAAATCAGCAGTTAGACTGGTAAAGCGGACCCCAGACTCCAAAGTTAAAATAGCTTGGGATGCGACTGGGATTAACGCTGAGGATATCAGCCAGTATTTTATATATAAATGGTTGTATTACGCAGTTTCACCAGCACGGGAACATAGTATTTAGAAAAGTAGTGTAGTTACTGTTAATATAGATTATAAGCTATTTGGGTGCCACAGTTTTCTTGCAAAGTATCAATAGCAATGGGTATCTTGAGTTGTTGAGCAAACACATTTTTGAAGTGAAACTTCTTTACGCACGCTTGACTTGGGGAGTAAGCTGGCGAACGCGTGACGTAAGCGTTACGAAAAGTGATCGGGCAAGGCGAACGGAAGTTAAGTGGGGGATTTAAGCACAGAGGCGCCCGTGGCGCGAGCTTGGTACTACAAGGTCTACAACGAGTTTTTTTTTTCAATAAAAATAGAAGATCTATGCAAAAATATTAATTTACCAAAGAAACCATGAAATAAATTTAAATATTTATAGAAAATTAATATATGTATATGGGTATACATGTATATATGGTACACATTGTTGTATCATACATCACTACTCTGTAGTCGAGTAACTAATACCATCTCTATGTATTAGTGTCTATGAATATAGTCTATTGTCTTGTCATTGTAACTTAGGATCTGACCTAGAAGAGGTCGTTTCCAATAATATAATTCTACAAGTGTAATAAACCAGTCTAATTATCTAAAGTCTTTAATATTTACCAACCGAACAATCATACATGGTGTCAGAAGAGTGAAAAAACCCAATACGAAGAAAGAAAATTCATAAAATGCAAAAGTCGGATGGCGTCGGTGGCGGCCATGACACCGGAGCTGCAATGAACAGTGGCTTGAAGGCGCTTAAAATATCGTCAGATGCAACAAACAACAATTACGAAACCTGGAAGCGCTGGTGGCAACAGTTCGAATTATACTTGTTGGCAACGGGTCTGGACAAGTCCGGTGAGAAACGCAAGATCGCCATTTTATTACATCACATTGGTGAAAAATGCTTAAATATTTTCAACACATTCAACATAAATATTGGAGAAAGCACATTACATGACGTCAAAGCCAAATTCGACGAATTTTTTCAACCCAGAAAAAATATTACCATGTATCGTTACATGTTTTTTACCACACGTCAACAGAAATCGGAAAGCATCGAGGATTTCTTAACCGATCTCGAAAATAAGAGCCAAGATTGCGAATTTGGAACGCTCAGAGAATCTCTTATCAGAGATATTTTTATCGCCAACTTGAGTTTGGACTTAGCACATGTACGTCAGAGACTGCTGCAGGAACCTGATCTGACATATCAGAGGATGCGAGAGCTAGCTAGGACACTCATCGTCGCACAGCAGGATGCAGACCAAATTGTCAAGAGGTCCACTAGTCAAGAGTCTGAAAAAGTCATGCATCTGCGTCGGAGGAGCCGTGGTCGAGCGGAGCGTCAGCGACGGCGAGCTTCACCAGTCAGTCAGCAGGGATCCAGCGCAGGGAGGTCAAAGTCAAGTCCCAGTCCTGAGAAGCGCTCGAAGACGTGTAGCCGCTGTGGACAACACCACCGCTACAAATGTCCAGCGCAGGGAGCTAAATGCAGGTCATGTAACTCTTATGGTCATTTTGCAAAATTTTGTTACTCCAATAATAAAAAAGTCAGTCATTTAGAGTCGTTTAGTTCAACTGGTAGTCAAGATAATTTTGTTGGAATTTTAAATTGTCATAACTTCAGTCATAGTCATAAGTCTAGTCAATATAATTGTCATTTAGAGTCACAAAGTCATCACAATCAAAATCATTACAGACATAGCAGGTTGTCATACACACAGTCAGATCCTATACTATATAAGTTACAATCAACGGTCAGGTCGCACATAGGCCAGTCGCAGTCAATGTCTAAGAGATCTCATGTAGACTCATCTTGTCATAAAAAATATCCTGTGTCATATTTCTGTGATGAAAGTGGTGATAATGTCATATCTGAGAGGTCTAATAAAAAATGCCTCAGTGATGAAAAAAGGCTGGTGACTGATAAGTCTAAGAGATCTCATGAAGACTCATCTTGTCATATGTCATATCTCAATGATGAAAACACTAAACAGTCTGAGAGATTCACAGTCAAGTCAAAAAAGTCAAAAAGTCTTAGCCGAGATTCATATCTTAATGATGAGTACAGACACAAGTCTGAGGAATCTCACACAACAAACACTTGTAGAATTATTACAGCAAAGTCAACACATAGTAAACAGGTCAATACAGTCGAGTCAAAAGAAAACAAATACTATTCTAAACAGTCATCGAACATAAACATTTTAGTTGGTCATACACAAATTAATTGCATTATTGACTCAGGAGCTGATATCAATATTATGTCAAAGAAAACTTTTCAATCTTTGAAATGTCAAAGTCAAATGTCACTTGAGAAATGTCAAATAAACGTTAGTGGGTTTGGTGGTATATCAATACCCATTATGGGCAAAGTCAATGTAAAATGTAGTTTATCTTTAAATAATAGCACTATTAGTGTAAATATAGTGTTTATAGTCACAGATTTAGTTTGTCCGAATGTTTTAGGTCTACCAACTTGTGAAAAATTAGGTATAATTCAAAGAGTTTTCTCTGTGTCTCAACAAAATTTTAGTGAACAAATTCTTACACAATACAATGATGTATTTCAGGGTCTTGGATGTCTACCTCAAGTCTGTCGCCTGAAACTCAAACCTGAAGCAGTGCCATGCGTGGATGCTCCGAGAAGAGTACCCTTCGCTTTACTGAACAAACTGCGCGATGAATTGGATCGCATGGAGAAAATGCAGGTCATTGAAAAGGTTTTTAAACCTACAGAATGGGTGAACAGTATAGTGATAACAGTCAAAAGCACGGGTCAGTTACGAATTTGTTTAGATCCTAGAAATTTGAATAAGAATATTATAAGGGAAAATCCACTAAAGTCAATAGATGAGATCAGATCTCAACTAGCAGGAGCTGTTTGTTTTTCTCATTTAGATGCATTTTCAGGATTTTGGATGCTAAAACTAGATGAATATAGTTCTGATTTATGTACATTTCAAACACCTTTCGGTAGATATAAATATTTAAGGTTACCTTTTGGTATTAATGCATCGTCTGAAATTTTTCAAAGAGTCATGATGAATTTGTTCGGTGATTTAGAAGGAGTTCTAATATTCATCGATGATATTTTGGTATATGGACCAAACGAGTCAGTACATAATGAGAGAGTACATAAAGTCATGCAACGAGCACGTGAAGTCAATTTAAAGTTCAATAAGTCTAAATGTAAATTTTTAGTATCAGAAGTCTGTTTTTTAGGGTATGTTTTTAGTAAAGATGGTGCTAGGGTTGATGAAGAGAAAGTAAAAGCAATTGTCAATATGCCCACACCAAAAAATGTCAAAGAATTGCAAAGAATATTAGGTATGATCAATTATTTAGGTCCCTTCATTAGCAATTTGTCTCAAAAAACTCAAATTTTAAGAAATCTTTTGAAGAAAGATTCAGTCTGGACTTGGGATGAAAATCATAGTCAATGTCTTAAGAGTTTAATCGATGAAATTACAAATTCACCAGTTTTAGCTCATTATAATCCCAATGTACCATTAGTCTTGTCAGTCGATTCGTCAAAGTCAGCATTAGGAGCAGTCATTATGCAGAATAATAAACCTATTGCTTATAGTTCAAAAACATTAACTCAAACTCAGTCAAGGTATGCTCAAATTGAGAAAGAATTGTTAGCCATTCAGTTTGGTTGTGAAAAATTTCACCAGTATGTGTACGGTCATAAAGTAACTGTTCATACTGATCATAAACCTTTAGTCTATCTTTTTAAACAGCCATTACATGATGTACCAGCAAGATTGCAACGTATGATGTTAACTTTACAAAAATATGATTTGGAAGTTATACATGTTCCAGGTAAAGAAATGTTTATATCTGACACTCTGTCTAGAGCAGCATTGAAAGAACATTATATACCTGAGAATGAGTCAGAAATATCTTGTCATGTCAATTTAATGCATTCAAGTCTAGCAGTCACAAAGGAGTACTGTACAAAATTGTTACAGAACACTAAGAAAGATGATACTTTGCAATTGTTAAAAAAGTATTATTATGAAGGTTGGCCAAAAAATAAAAATAATGTCAGTCTGTCAATAAAACCATTTTGGAACATACAAGCTGAAATTCATGTAGTCAAAGACTTGTTGTTCAAAGGGTCAAAATTAATAGTACCACAGTCAATGTATAAGGAAATGTTAGGTAAAATTCATGAAGGTCACCAAGGTATAAATAAATGCTTAAAACTGGCTAGAGAGTCTTTGTACTGGCCAAGCATGTCAGCTGATATTAAAAACTTGGTAGAACAATGTTATGTATGTGCACAATTTAAACCTAATAATCCAAAGGAACCACTAAAAAATTTTGAAATAAATAAATATCCATGGCAACAAGTAGGTGTTGATTTGATGTATTTTGATAACCTTACTTATTTAATTGTCACAGATTATTATTCTAAATTTATAGAAATAGCTTTGTTAAATAAAAACAGTACAGCAAAGAATGTAATAACACATTTAAAGTCCATTTTTGCTCGTCATGGAATACCTTTATCTTTAGTGTCTGATGGTGGTCCTCCTTTTCAGTCATTGGAATTTAAGAATTTTATGCATGAATGGGACATAGAACACATTGTAACTAGCCCATATCATCCACAGTCAAATGGTCAAGCAGAGAGTTCAGTCAAAATTATCAAAAATATGTTAAAAAAATGTAAAAGAAACTCATCTGATCCATACATAGCTTTATTACAGTATAGAAACACACCTAAGAATAATTTACCATCTCCAGCTCAATTGTTAATGTCCAGGAATTTAAGAAATAACATTCCTATGTCTTGTAAGAAATTGGAACCTAAAGTGGTTACATTCAAAAATTATGAAGAATGTGTCAAGCAAAATAATAAAAATAAGTCTAAATATTATAATAGAAATACAAAGTCATTGTCATTACTGTATCCCAATGATCATGTATACTTTAAAAGAAAGCCTGATAGCAATTGGGAACAAGCCATTGTCAAGCTAAGGTTGGCTAATAATAGGTCATATGTCGTTGAGGATGTCAATGGAGTTAGGTATAGGAGGAATAGGGTTCATTTAAGACACAAATATTCTCCTATGCTATCCAATTCGTCGCAGGGGAGAGAGGAAGGTAACAGGCAGGAGTCTAGACCTCAAGAGCTCTCATCTCAATCCTCAGTCAGTCAACATGTAACTCGTTCTGGAAGAGTTGTAAAGCCAACCAGAAGGCTAATTGATGAAATAGATTAAGTAGAACATTGTATACTAGATTAAGACCTAACCATAGTCTTAAGTCATTGTCTAAATTGTAACTAAGTCAGGTTTCTATAACATTGTTTGTCAAGGGTTAATTTAAACTTAAACAGGGGGGATGTTGTATCATACATCACTACTCTGTAGTCGAGTAACTAATACCATCTCTATGTATTAGTGTCTATGAATATAGTCTATTGTCTTGTCATTGTAACTTAGGATCTGACCTAGAAGAGGTCGTTTCCAATAATATAATTCTACAAGTGTAATAAACCAGTCTAATTATCTAAAGTCTTTAATATTTACCAACCGAACAATCATACACACATATATACATATATATATATATACATACAGATGGAGCGAAAGAAGTTTCACTTCAGCCGTGTGGTCATAAGCACACTCGTATTTTTTTTTCGAACATATGGAGCAAAGGGTTAGCAATATGATTCAAAATAATTCAAATTGATAGTAATAGTGTTTTGCGCAATTAGGGTAGGTACACACAACCTTACGTATTTATAAATGACAACAAAAATTACAATAGAGAGGTTTTGGCGGGAAAGTCAAGCTGAGTGTCACGCTCATTTTTCATTGGACTTTTAAAATTATTTATAGTGTTGTTTACTAAATAAAAGTGCGTGATTTATGTAGTAAAAAGTGCATTCAGTAAATAATTCATAAAGAACAGTGAAATATCGCAGCATAGTGACCACATAATGACTTTGTCTCAAAGCTCAATCGTAAGACGGGTCACGCGACCGTCTTTTTCGACATTGAACAATTCATTACGTGTCATTGGCTAAATGCACAAACCGTGCGAAGCCATAAAAGAAAGAAAGAAAAAAAAAAAAAAACAATACAAAATTACAAACAGCAAACAATCATACTTTAATATTGTTTTTCACTGTCTGTTTGTTAACGTCGTCTTTTTTTAAAGTAATCCTAACGTGGAATTCAAGTTCTTATAGTACTTCAAACTCCCAATTCAAAGACTATTTTACTGGACTCGCAAAAAGGTGCACAATGCTTTCACTTGAGCTAAAATTATTATGATATATGTAGAACATGAATTGAATTGCTGATGGCTGACAGAGCTTACAGATGGTGTCGACAGGTGGCAGCACTGTGGAAACAGAACACTCCGCTAATTTATTATTGACACTTAGTGCTTAGGGCGGGCTCACCAGCTCATCTGAGACGTTTAATTTTCCTTAGATATTATTATTTTTAACATATTTATAACTGGAATATATTAACAGTCTCATAGGTTGACAGACAAGTTTTATATTCTCAGCACGAATTAAAAGGATTTAATCATTATGGTTCCGTATCAAAGGGTAAAAAGAAAGAAAAAAAAAATAGTTTATTTCATACAAAAAAAAATGCACAATACAAAATACATAAATAATGTGGTATTTGCCAATGTTGTCTATTAACGCCAGGCCTTTTTTATTTTTTATTTTCAGGGGGAAACCTTCAAAAGGCACCTGACCTCCGAGGAATGAGGTCGGGTAGTGTGGGATTTTTACCTCACTAAACCACCTCGGTGATGAACATCCGCATAGGGGTGGTCCCGGTTTTTTTTTTATAAATTATAAATTAGCACTTGACCGCAATCCCGCCTAATGTTAATCATCCAGAAAATGTTATACTACGCGCTATAGACGCTATTTTGTGTTGTGTTGTGACTGCAGTGAACGTTGTTGTTTATGCGGGAAATAAAATATGAAGGCGATGATGAAACAAAGTTAGCTGCTGTTAATTATTATAATAAACACAACAATTACAAAATATAAAATGAATTTAAACTAATCAGTTGTTTCATTAAAACCCAATTTTGTATTTAGCCGGTATTTTTCCGTACCGAATTTTGTTCTTCCTTTCTTGTTGTGAATATTTGACTTCCTAAATATTGGTATCATTACAAAATAATGTTCCACAAGAAAAATAGAACAAAAAGTTCGGTACTGGGAAATAAAAGGCTTTTAATTATAAATAAATCTAATATCAATATTGCATAGTGTGTGTGGGAAAACCTGTGCGTGTGTGAGTGAGTGTATGATAGACCGATAGTACCTTGTTCAGAAATACAGATGGCGCTTCAAACTTGTCATGGATAAAAGTTACGAGAGTGGGCACTCTTTTCCTTTATAAATTATAGTACTCTGTGCAGGAGTAATTCCTAGTATGGGTAGTTCAAAAAAATCCGAACATAATCACTGAACAGAATGAAGTGCCAAATTTGGACCTTATAAGATTGAGACAGATAATTACTATATTAGACATAAAGAGCTTAACAATGTTCTACTTAACTAACTACACGTTATAATAAGTTAAGTAAATACTTAATAGACGTGTGAAGTCTTTAATAATGAAGGAGCACCTGACAGCTACCGACAGGTGGCGACAGTCGCAGAGCTTAACACCTAGTGTATTTATTATTAAACGTCGGCTTACCGCATTTCCCTTTATACCTGTGAGAAATTTCATATATTATAGAATAGCGTTCTGTTTGTGAAAATATGGGTATAACTTTTTGTGGTTGGTTTCGCGAGAGTCGGTCGTTAACTCTGGTGTGGTTTAAAAGGTGGGATTTTTAGATAAATATTTTGACTTTTTCGGTCACTTGTCAAGGCGTAATAACAGAGAAGGAAACTGACTTCGTGGAAGGTCACCGATGAGTTGGACCGACCAAATCAAATCGGCAGTGAGGAGACCTGTAAATAATTGCTCCAGACTGTCGTCCAACGGGGATAGATGGAGAGAGATATTGCGGCGAGCTACATCAACGTCATGAAATCAGTCATGACCACGACCGTGCTGTCAAGAACAAAACGAAGAAGATTTTTTTGTTTAATAATTATAAACTAGCGCTTGACGGCAATCCCGCCTGATGGTAAGCAGTGACGCGATCGTTGATGGTAAAGCGCGCCAGTTTATTAAGAGCCTATTCACTCAGAAAAACTGAGCGAATAGGAAGGAAGACGGCAGTTGAGCGAGGTGATGCAATGTTAAACCCAACAACACGACCAACGATGCTGCGCCAAAGGGAGATTGATCTGAAGACCCTCCACGACCAAACTCCCAACACAACAACATTAGGCGCATCGTCCCCGGCACACATCGCAACACAATTGCACAGACCCGTCATCCGTACGGCTTCTCAAGACACCATGCCGGAACACGACAAATCACTTGGTGACGAGGCTTTGTCTGGTGGGTGGTAACTTCTGCTGGCGGCCGATGTTATGGCCTACCACCGAGAGTTAATGCTGCGATCAGTGGTCCAGTCTAGCTTTGGATTGAAAGAGCGGGAAGTCATTAGGAGAGGACTCTTCCCAGAAGTAGTATCATCATATTAAGACTATAGTGTTCCCACTGTTGGGAGACAGACTGCCCCTCGGTGAGAGAGAATGGGCCGTAATTTACCATGCTGGTCTAGTGCGGATTGGTAGATGTTACGTCTTAGATTTACAGAGTTTAGAAAAGTTACATTGGTACCTACTGGTGAGTCGTGGCGGCCTAGTGGTTAAAGACCAGCCTCTCAAGTATGAGTGCGCGGGTTCGATTCCAGGTCAGGCAAGTACCAATGTAACTTTTCTGAAGTTATGTGTACTTTCTAAGTATATCTTGGACATCAATGACTGAAGGTGAAGGAAAACATCTTGAGGAAACCTGGACTTTAGGTCTGAAATCGCCAACCCGCATTGAGCAAGCGTGGTGATTACGCTCAATCCTTCTCTGTATGAGAGGAGACCTGTGCCCAGCAGTGGGACGATTAAAAGGTCGATGATGATGATGATGATGATGACATTGGTACCTCTCTGACCTGGAATCGAAATCTGACATAAAAAAAGAAAGAAAACAATTAAGTGGGAGTATTGGCGGGAAAGTCAAGCTGAGAGTCACAATTATTTTTCATTGGACTTTTAAAATTATTTATAGAGTTGTTTACTAAATAAATGTGCGTGATTTATGTAGTAAAAAGTGCAGTCAGTAAATAATTCATAAAGAACAGTGAAATATCGCAGAATAGTGGCTACATCATGACTTTGTCTCAAATCTCCCTCGTAAGACAGTTCACGCGGCCGTCTTTTTCGACATGAATAATTCATAACCTGACATTGGCTAAATGCACAAACCATGCGAAGCCAAAAAAGAAAGAATTAAAAAAAAGCATTTAAGTCCAATGCTATGCGTTTTGAGACAGAGTGACCGTCTGTGTCCGTGCTAGTATAAACTGTGTTACAGACAAAGGCGACTCTCTCTTACAATTATTGATTCATAATTTGCTGCACTTGGTAGGAGTTTTGGTAGGTATAAGACTTAGTTTAGTATTACCACTTATTAAAAATGTGAGGAAGGACTAGGTGTGTGCGATGTAGATGTAAGTGTAAGTGTGTGTAATATGGGTGTGTTGTGTATGTGCGGGTGTGTGGGTGTGTTGTGTATGTGCGAGTGTGTGTGTGTGTAAGTGTGGGTGCGTGTGTATTTCGTGAATATGTCACAGTACAAAGTAAATATTGCAGGAGCAATTTAAATCTGATTTTAGATTTGTAAATTAATAATCTTATTTTGCAAAGAGTTTCAGTCTCTTCGTATGTTAACTTTTGGAGAAAACTACAAACTACAGCTTTACATTTAAATTTAGGTAAAGAATATACGTTGCAGGATTTATTTATGGCATTATAAAGGTGACTGCTAAGATACGGGTAGCTTCGCCTCGCCAGAGCAGTTTTGGTTAAGACAGGTGGGCATGGAGGATCTTTAAGTCTTTTATTTTGCTCTAGTAACCTTGGGTTGTAGGTCAATGTTGAGTGCATACGTAAAGTGATGTTAAGTACACAGATCTGTCATTATATGTCTATACAGTTAATAAATGAGTATTAATTTCCTCCCCAATGTGAGGTAGTGGCCACCTAAGGGGTCGAGGGAAATGGAAAAATTGTCTTTTACTTTGAACGTTTCGCTTTGTTTCTCTTTACATCAAAGGGATATAAAAGAATTTCGTTTTAGACTTTTCGTTTTACGCTATGGAGTTTCTATCTTTGCATATGAAAAAAAAGATCAATTATATGAAGTCTGCAAAAACTTACCTTAACGAATTCCCGTGCAAAGACTTTCTATTTTTAGAGGTTATTTATTTATTTATACTTTCGCACAAAGAAAATGTACAGAGGCGGACTTAATGCCTTAGGCATTACCTACCAGTCAACCACGGGTGGTGAAGACATTAGATGGCAGGTGCTTTAGTTACAGAAACAATGACAAGGAAAGGAAACACTTATAACACTAGATAAACAAATACTTAAATAAGCTATACAGAATGGTGCTGACAATACGACAATAAATTAAACATCGTGTACCTCAACACATTTTCAGTATACCCATAAAACATCATATAAATATGTTCATTAGTTTTGTCACAGGAAATTATTTTTCATTTTTCACATTTTCTACATGATGTACATGTTGATAAGGAAGCGCTTTTGGGTTAATGACCGCCGCATCCTGCGGTACCAAACTTTAATAATAGGATGGCGTGAAAAAAGCAAGTCGATATAGGATCGCGCTATCGCGATCGGAGGTCAGTGAACCAATATTTTTAAAGGATGTTCTATTCCGCAATTTTATGCGATTTAGTTTGTTTGAAATTTTCATTTTTTTATTTTTGATGCTAGGTTGTTTTCTATAGTTTAGGATTATTCCTATGAACCAGACTGATTCTAATAATAGATACAAAGCCGGGCTAAACTTAAAAAAAATCCCCCTAAAAATAAATAATATTTCGCAAAAAGAGGTAATATAATACATTTGCAGTAAGCAACTCTTCCGCGGGCGGCGGGGGCAGGGCACGCGGCACGTGGTCGCATCGCTATTCGCCCAAAATAATACCGGTGTTGTCACTTTTTTAAACATTACCAAATTTCGGGGAAGTTGGAATTAATTCGCGGGAAAAAAAGATTATTTCAAAATTCATTAGTATTGTTTGCATGATGATAACGTAAAATTTTATATTATATTTGGTCAATTGTTTACCTAACCTTTATTATCCTTGTGGGTCGGACAGGGTTTTCTTTACATATTGTATATATATATATATATACATATGTTCAAAAATAAAACTTGTGAGAAAGGTGAAGGAGGTTAAAGGATTATATTAAATTTTGAAGGATCATATATATTATTTCTCAATGGCATTTTTCTCGGTACGTCATAACTTCCTTTATATTTTATCACTAAGCATAAACAAGGCATCATTTTAAAGATTTTCTTGACCGCTACACCGAAAAAATATACAAATTACTCACATTTCAGTGGGTTTTCGAAAATTTACGATTGAAAATCAATGTGCGAATAGGTAGCCCGTGCAAAAAACTTTGCATGGGTTACCTTGTTTTTTAGTTACACGCGTTTAAAAATATAAAAGAAATATAGTCTGTGGAACCGAGAAGAGTTACTTAGAACAGAGTAAAGTCAAAATCGTAGTCACAGTACCATGGTTGGTTTCCTAACATGGTTATAGAATAAAATTCACAATATTATGCTAAATCCTGTCATCCATCTAGGCTTTAGTCAAATATATTTTTCCATTTCAATCTGACCCAAAAAAGAAAGAAAACAATTAAGTGAGAGTTTTGGCGGGAAAGTCAAGCTGAGTGTCACAATTATTTTTCATTGGACTTTTAAAATTATTTATAGAGTTGTTTACTAAATAAATGTGCGTGATTTATGTAGTAAAAAGTGCAGTCAGTAAATAATTCATAAAGAACAGTGAAATATCGCAGAATAGTGGCTACATCATGACTTTGTCTCAAATCTCCCTCGTAAGACAGTTCACGCGGCCGTCTTTTTCGCACTAACTTTGCATGGGTTACCTAGTTTTTTAGTAACACGCGTTTAATAATATAAAAGAAATATAGTTTGTCATTTGTGGAACCGAGAAGAGTCACTTAGAACAGAGTAAAGTCAAAATCGTAGTCACAGTACCATGGTTGGTTTCCTAACATGGTTATAGAATAAAATTCACAATATTATACTAAATCCTGTCATCCATCTAGGCTTTAGTCTTGATACCGTCGTATAAAAGGGTTTTGTCTCGAAAAGGGATAAGCGCTCACTCCCACTAATAGAGAGACGAGTCAAAGAGTTGATAATGTTACTCGCCTGAGTTATAACGTGGCTTTCTACACTTTTAGGTTTAAAATGAGAACATTTTAGAGAAATCATATTTTAAATTCCATATGATGATGATCAGTGATGGATTTGTTGTTGGTAAAGCACTCTAGTTTATTAGGAGTCTATTCATTCGAGCCTTGGAGACGATTTAATTCTTTTTTCTTTTAAACATTGCCCCACACTAGGAACTTCTGCGGTATCGTGGGTGCGCTTACAAACATGTAAACTTACATACACAAACATCCAGACCCGGAACAACTACTTGTAGGTCACACAAAGATTTGTTCCGTGTGGGAATCGAACACATGATACGCAGCGCAGCAGTCAATCAATGAACCACTGCGTCAACCGTATAACGGGTGTATCTGACATCGAAACGCAAACTTCGCGAAAAGGCTACACCGCATACCACTAATAAAATTATAATAGTCATTTATGTCGTTAATGAACGGTTACAGAAATAACAATGTTTAAAAAAAAGTGTCGACTCGGCCTTTGAACGTTGCAAGCGTGTCGCCGTGCGGGTTTGTAGGTATGACGTTGATCCCTGATGAGAACTCTATTAAATCAGCTGATAAGATAGTTTTTCGAGTTTTGTTTTCATTGCGCTTTTTTGTGTGATTAGCGAATTAATTAATTTTTACTTCAAAATCTTATTGGGTTATAAAAGTATAGCAGTTATGAACGGTCTAAAGTGAAAAAAACTACATATATTTTTTTTTAATCATGAAAAAGCCGACGAAAAATTCCAGCAGTGTTTCAGAATCATGTACTGGATACACCTTTATATATTTCATATATTTGGACCAGAAGACCACTACATGCAAATTGTTATAGTCTATCAATGTACGCGGTATAAACGACGAGAGGAAACGCTTCGTTCGGAAAATGCATCACTTATTTTGCCCACTTGATTTTCATGAGCCCCATACAGTGCCATTAATGGAGGTGTTCAAGTGCGGTTCGCGAAACCACGAAAAATGTGAATGAGTGTGATTGAAAACAAAAAAAGAATTTATTTCGAAAACATGTACAAATTTTTACAGTAAATCTTACATAGGGACCTCCTTTTAAGTAAAAACTATACCTGTGCTAGGAGGCTCCTCAATATTTGTTTTAAAATAATAAAAGTTGTACACAAAATAACATAAAGCAAAACTTAAATAAAGAAGAAAGTAAATTGGGTTTGGATAACAACTCCTAATTAAAAGAAAACAGAATAATAATAATTAAAAATCATCATTTCAGCCGAAAGACGTCCACTGCTGGACATAGGCCTCCCCCAAGGTTCTCCACGACGACCGGTCCTGCGCCTCCCGCATCCAGCGGTTTCCCGCGACCTTCACCAGGTCGTCGGTCCACCATGTCGGGGGCCTACCTATGCTACGTCTTCCGGTGCGTGGTCGCCACTCGAGAACCCGCCGGCCCCATCGGGCATCGGTCCTACGGGCAATGTGTCCAGCCCACTGCCACTTTAGTGTTGCAATTCTTCGGTCGGTTACTTTCGTTCTTCTGCGGATCTCCTCATTCCTGATTCGATCGCGCAGTGAAGCCCCAAGCATAGCCCTCTCCATTGGCCTTTGAGTGACTTTGAGCCTTCTTATAAGGCCCATTGTTGATGCTTAGTATATAATTCTATAATAGTGTGAGTTTGTGTGGGTGTGGAGGGGTAAGGAGTGATGAGTAAGTGTATAGATTAGTGTGTTGTGTGGGGCTGAGTGTGTGTGTATGTTGTGTAGCGGTGCGTGTGTGTGTGTGTGAAGTGTAGCGAGGCGTGTGTCTGTTGTGTGGGTTTGGAAAGAAGGGGTTTCCAAAATCTTACGGTGACATAATGCTATTTTTGGTATATTCGAAACCCAAAACACGTGTCCAGTATTTTTAAGTAAAGAATCTAAAATCAAAAGGATATCACATAAAACCACAAAGTAATGATCTTGTTATCTTTCCTGGTTGTTCCTAGAAAAATATGTTATACAGTGGAGCGGCCCGGGGGGCCCTGTCCAGCTATGCGCACACCACGCACCTAGTACGTAGTATGATTTACAATCAACTGTATCGTGCGCTCTGTAACCACACTGCAATAATTTCTTAATGTATTGGGGTAAAATATAAATATTTAAAATGATTGACATCGATTCACCATCTCCTTTTTACCAACTCGGTGGTAACAATATCGGCTGCCGGCAGAAGTTACCACCCACCAGATAAAGTCTTGCCAGATGACGGGTCTGAGCAGTTGTGTTGCGATGTGTGCCGGTTATGATGCGCCAAATGTTGTTTTGTCGGGAGTTTGGTCGTGGAGGATCTCCAGGTCAATCTCCTTGTGGCGCAGCATCATTGGTCGTGTTGTTGACTTTAGCATTGCATCACCTCGCTCAACTCCCTCCCTATTCACTAAGATTTTTTTAGTGAATAGGCTAAATAAACTAGCGCGCTTTACCATCAACGATTGCATCACTGCTTACCATCAGGAGGGATTGGGGTCAAGCCCTAGTTTATTATTATTAAAAAAAACTATATTCAGGTTTCGTATAAAGAACTATTAAAAGACTTTGTCTGGTGGGTGGTAAATTCTGTCGGCAGCCGATATTATGGCCTACCACCGAGTTTGTAAGTTTGTTTTTTACCTACAAATTCGTCTGCGAGGCGATTGGAAATTATATCACGGAAACGTCTTCCCAGAATAAAGATCTTCATTCTCTTTTGTATATCTCTATAGATACACAGATATAGTCGTGAGGGCTAAGTAGTTTAAACACCAACCTCTCAAGTACGAGTGTCTGGGTTCGCTTCCAGGTCAGGCAAGTACCAATGTAACTTTTCTAAGTTATATGTACTTTCTAACTATATCTTGGACACAAATGACTGATTAAAAGGTGAAGGAAAACATCTTGAGGAAACCTGGACTTTAAGTCTGAAATCGCCAACCGGCATGGAGCAAGCGTGATGATTACGCTCAATCCTTCTTTGTGTGAGAGGAGACCTGTGCCCAGCAGTGGGACAATAAAAGGTTGATGATGATGATGATGATACATACACTTATTTTAAACTCATTCTAACTATATACTATTGCTAAAATAATATGGATGGATAATTATCTGAAATAATATATTTGAATATCTGTCCGCGTGCCAGACAAACCAATGTCAAAATGTAGGGAAATTCAAGGCCCCGAATCTTATCCAAATCCGTTTAGCCATTTTTGCTTGTTTGATAACAAACTTTATTTATTTTATTTTATTAGGTTCACCAACAATTGATTACACAACAACAATCAAATAATACATTCCCAAAGGTAAAATAACAGTGCATCAATTACTTATAGGTAAACACAACATGCATAAAAAAATGAATTATGGAGATAAGCTAACTTACTTAACAATAAGCGCTAATATTGATAAATTTATAACATTTGTATAAAATTCCAAATAAACATTAAAAAAGCAAAAAATTGTGGTTTAATTTATAACATTACTAGAATTGAGTGAAATACATAAAAATAAATTAGAAGAAATTCTTAATAAATTAATAAGTAACATTAAGTAAATTCAAAATTCTTAAAACTTTGTTGACACCCCTAAGATACGAAGAGTTTCACCTCGTTTTTTATATCGCGGTCTTCCTGTCTGATTACAATTAAAGTGTTTTCAAGGCTAGAGTGAATAGGCTCTTAATAAACTAGCGCGCTTTACCATCAACGATTGCATCACTGTTTACCATCAGGCGGGATCGTGGTCCAGCACTAGTTTATAACTTAAAAGATTCATACAAAACACCCTGAGTTTTAATTACCATTGTTGTCTGTAAAAGATCGCTCTTAGCGATAAGACCGCCCATTGTGTCACCCTTGTAAAATATTTTTATTTATGTTCTGTAATCTATATGGTGTACATAATAAAGAGTATTCTATTCTATTCTATTCTTTAACAGGGTTTTGAATATGTAACAATGCAATCTCCTAAAAATACACCCGGCGTTTTCGTTCTAAATACTTCTCGTGTCGATCAAATGTCACTCTCGTCCCCTGGAAAAAACGGCGGCAAAATCTGTCTCACTTGTCATAGTTAAAAAATGTGCGTTCGGAATCATTATTACATTATTATTGGCTAAGATGTTTTTTATGATACTTAACATTTAATAAACTCAAAAAAAAAAACATCCAATATTCAAACTTACAAAAGATACCCAATTTTACATTTGTACAAAAGTATTATAGGTTATTTTTATCTTGACAAATAGGTGACATGAATTCCACGAATAACCTAATTTTCCAGAAAAGGATTCAATGCTTAGCCATCGCGTGATTCAAGGAAGGTCGCTGAAACGCTGAACGATTTAGGTTGCGTGCACACCGAGCTTAGTAAGTCACTATTTTTAATTTAGATGTTCCGCATTGCCTTGTAACATTAATGTCAGAATGAAATTGGCCTACTGTTATAACGAAACTATGGGGTCCTAATTTCGTAGCAAAGGTCACTCAACGTGTTTTTTTCTGTTTTCCATCTGATTATAACGTAGATTTGGAGGTCATTTCAACTACTTCAACTTCAACTCTCGTTCAATGGCCCCTGTGGAATAGATACCACAATTTTGCCAATAACACGTGTAACAAATTATACAAATTCTTTGAAAATTTTATTTCACGATAATGGCGGATATCGCCAATGACAGTCGAAAAAGTCGGCAGCGTGAACCGTCTATGAGCGAAGTTTGAGGCAAAGTCATGATGTGGCGACTATGCTGCGATATTTCAATGTTCTTAGGGAATTTTTTACTGAATGATTTTTTTACTACATAAATCACACGCTTTTATTTAGTAAACGACACTATAAGTAACTCAAAAGTCCAATGAAAAATGAGCGTGACACTCATCTTAGCTTTCCCCGTCATTTCAGCTAATGTTAGGATTGACGTTATTGACAGCTCATTTCTCCCGGTGAGATTTGTAATTAATAGTGCTACTGTGATCCCCAAATAGTACAATACATTTATTTTTTAAATGTCCAAGCATTATGCTGATATAGGAGCACATATGGAATTTTATGAATATTTTTTTTTAGTACCTTTTTTCATTGTGTCTAGTTTACTTTTATTATCTTTCTGCTTTTCATCATGAATCACTTTTTCTTTAGCCACCATGCCTATTGTCAGCAAACGTGAACACATCCAAATTCCGGGCTGCAGATGAGAAATTCCTGACATGAAAACTATGCACCACGCAAAGTCAAGCAAAATCTCACATCGAGCTAGCAGTTTACGGCGCAAATAACATAATTATATGCAACGTCCCGACGATAATCGTCGGGCGGTAGGCTATCAGGTATGACACCAATCTGGTCAGAGGACCTTGTCTATAGAGGATGAGTGAACTTTACACCAAGTCCCTTGTATCTTTGTAATTTAAGGTTTTCACTGAGAAGTTCGTTGTGTAATGAAAACTTTTTAAATCATAAACTACAAAAAATTTTATGCTTTATAAACCTGTTTTGTCACTGATTCATAAATTATTAGTGTCAATGTCGACTTGTCAATATTTATCTTGCGATTTTTAAATAATTAATTTTAATTTACTGTTTACTTTAAATCATAGTATTATTTGTCGTATATTATATTACTGGATGGCTTCAGGTAAAACTATTTTTTTTTACTACTATTTGATGAAATTTGAACTGCGAATTTTGTTGTTTAATAAACATTGCTATTTATAAATTTTGTATAGATTAATTTACACGTATTGTTTGAGCAAATAATAAGTAAAGTGTTGCTGTAGCTTATAAGTCGATTTGCATGGGTTTACTCGCACAAAACGGGCGAATAGTCACTTCTTAATAATATACTTTATGTATAGGTTGTTTAAGCAACTACGCCAATCAGCAGATAGCGTAGTCATGAAAATGACATATCTGGCTCTGTGTCAGTCAATACTGGTTTATTGTATTTCGTCTTGGGGCGGGGCAGCAAAATCTCACTATATTCAGATAGAACGTGCGCAGAGAGCGGTTCTTAAAGTGTGCTGTTTTAAGCCAAGACTTTTTCCCACCGTTAAGCTCTACGAATATTGTCAAGTTCTTACGGTTAGGCAGCTGTTTGTTTTGGCCACTGCTATTAAACAACATGCTATTTCCAACTATTCGCAGCAAACCTATCGCCGAAACCACATAGTTGCCTCAGCTACTCCTCTCAGAACCTCTTTCAGTCATAGATTCTTTATTTTCCTTGGACCCTATCTTTACAATAAATTAAACCGTATTCTTTCCCTGCACTCTTTGAACAAATATAATTTTAAAATCACAGTGCAAGCCTGGCTGCAAAGCCAATCATATGCTGCCACAGAAGCTCTTTTTAACGTTTTAGCCTAATCAGACCAATGCGCTATGTACACACACATACACACGCACGCACGCACGCACGCACGCACGTACGCATACACACACACACACACGCGCACACACACAGATACACACGCGCGCGCACACACACACACATACACAAATACACACACACATACACACACACACACACACACACACACACACACACACACACACACACAAATACACACACATACACACACACATACACACACACACACACACACACACACACACACAATTTTTTTATACTTGTTTTGTTTTTGGCTTGTGGTGAGAATTAAAGTTTTTTTTTTTTTATAGGTGACTTATACTCGTACAGAGTTAAATTATTTATGGAAGATTTCTCAACTTCAGAAATATATATTAGTGTAGCTATGTACCAGGAATCTAATTCTACACGCGTAAGACTCTTTCAGCCAACTCTATTTCAGCCACACGAGCCAATTCAAAGACTAAGCGAGTGTTCATTAAACTAGCCCTTAATTATCTGCCATAAAATGCGCCTCACCCATTCAGTCAAAAGAGTTCACGACAAAAGCAGTACACCGAACAATTTCGACACTAATATTAACTCTTTTGCCCACAGAATGGAAACCCACCCCCAATGAAATCAACGGCCTGAACCTGGCTAATTACTTTCCTCATCAACGCTCTTACAATTCTGTCGTATATATACATAAAAAATATTTAGACGATTATAAAAGTCCTGAAATAAGGAAAGAAAAAAGTAAACTGAAAAAGGAAAAGAAACACAAGTTAGTTGATAAACACCAACAGTTCAATTGTGACAAAAATACTGAAGTTTCTACAAATAATAGAACGTATAAAGTAAACAATAATAATTGTGATCATGTGTTGGATCAGACTATTCGATTCGCTAAAAACCTCGTGCCTTTAGTTATACCACAGAGTGATGATAAACTCCCCGTGTATTATACAATAAAAACGTCGAAAAAGCACAGAACAAAAGAAAGGAAACCGCAGGAGACCAGTTTTGATAATCACGGAGCAGAAAAAGAGGAAACTAAAAAAGTTTACGAAACTTATAAAAAAGTACGAAAAGAAAGTTTTAATGTCAGAGAGTCTATAAGTCAAGGTTCAAGTAACACTTTGGATGACTTAAACATTAATCAATCACTATGCTGCACGTTTTCTGAAGTTTCGGAAATGAAATATCACAAGAAAGACAGAAGTCATCACAAAAAACTAAATAATGGTTCAAAGGTGGTTGTTTCGGAATCTTTCGAGGCTTTGGCAACTGAAAACCTAGGTGAATCGAAAATAAAAGTACATCTTATGAATGAGAAGGATAAACACTTACTTAGCGACAGCATTAAAGCACCAATTCTGACCGCTCTCAGAGAATGTATATCAGAGATAAGCAACTGCAATAATGCTTCTAAGATAAGTGAGGTGCAAAAAATCTTAAAGTGCAATACGACCAAACTAAATACAATACTAGAAAAGATATCGGCTATTGAAAAGAAATTGGATTCAAAACCATTACAAAGGCATTCTGAAACTGTTGTATCAGATAAGAAATCTTTACCTGCAGTGCAAAAAGTGCAGACGATACCAGAAGCTAAAGCATCAGCGCTGGAAGAGTTAGAAGAAGATTTGCTAGAGAGTAAAGAAGATTTTAGTTCGGAAGAAGAACTTCACCAGGAAATGCTGTACAGGAGAAGTAAGAGTGTAGTTACAGAATTGGTGTCAGAAGAGAAATTAGAGGCAAAACTGCCGATTTTAGGAGGTGGGGAAGTAACTGGAGGTTTAAAAGACAACTCAACTGGTGTCAAACCTGATCGTCCGAATAGAATTCCGGCTAGATTCTGTTGGACCGACGCCGCGGGGAAATAATATGATAGGATCTAATAGATTCCTTCTTATATTTTATGAAAGTTGTATTGTATGTAGTTACATTAAATAAAAAGTTTTATTGAATTTGTGAATCTTTCGTCAGCATTACCGTACTGGTTTGTGGATGGTACCTTTTTATTTATCGCTAGTAATTTATATAATGTAACTGTTTCAACGTCGTTTTAGATAAATCGTTGTTGACATTTTATGTTTTAGAGAATTCGAGGATTTAAATTTGCGGCATTTTGACCTAAAATTACAAAGATATTTTCCAACTCTTTAATAATATAACTAACTAGACGAAAACTGGACTTCGCTTGGGCGAAATGGGACTCATACATTTTTTTTAAGGCACAAGCTGTAGTATTAAACGGAACGTGTATTAACTACTCAGAGTCTCATTCGTTCTATATCGTGGTTGCGTTTACAAACATATTAACTCACATATACAATCAGACCCCCAAAAACTACTTGTAAATCATACAAATGATAGGGATGTTTCCTGGGTAAAACAAAATTGATTCTATTTAGTCCATCAGATTATAGAAATATATTGGATATCTATATGAAATATATATGGCTGGTGACGTCACTGGTCACTAAAAAGTGTAGCGTGCAGTGACGTCACACGAGTTTTCAATGCACTGTGTCGTCTTCATTTTTTGTTTGAAAAAAGAAAAAGTACTTGTCTAGTATTTTTTGGAAATCTGACTGACGGACTAATTAGTTTCTTTTTTTTAGTCAAATACCCTATTGTTCCATGCGGGATTCGAACCCGCGAGACGCAACGCAGCAGTCAATGACTTAACCACAGCGCTAACAGTGCAGTCGATCATCATTCGGTGTGAGTAACGTTCGCTAGAGTGGTCAATATAGCGACTGTGATTTGCCTCATTTCTCGGAATCCTTAGAATTTTAAAAAAATAATTCGACAATCCGAATTTTGGGGATTTTGTGTTGTCGACTCGAAATATTTTATGATATAATATTGTTATTTTTTATCTTTTATTATTCAAGTTAGGTTTCGATCGAGTCTGCTATACCCTTTGACAAAATTATTAATGTAGATATATGCTTGCTGGATTCACACTCCACACACGAAAATCGAGTTGAATGGCATGAAATAGTGGAGGCTATACAGTATGTTAAGAAAACCCTGTCCGACCCATAAGGATAATAAAGGTTAGATAAACACATGACCAAATATAATATAAAATTTTACGTAATCATCATAGTACCAATACAAATGAATTTTGAAATAATCTTTTTTTCCCGCGAATTAATTCCAACTTCCCCGAAATTTGGTAATTTTTAAAAAGTGATAACACCGTTATTATTATGAGCGAATAGCGATGGGACCACGTGCCGCGTGCCCTGCCGCCCGCCGCCTCCGCCGCCTCCGCCGCCTCCGCCGCTACGCGAGGAAGGGTGCATAACGCACATTTTTTAAGTTACCTCTTTTTGCGAAATAATATTTATTTTTTTAGGGGGTATTTTTTTTAAGTTTAGCTCGGTTTTGTATCCATTAGTAGAATCAGTTATCGATACCTAACAACACCTTCACGGGTCGGACAGGGTTTTCTTAACATACTGTATACATCAGTAGACTTTAAGCTATTGATGAATCCACAAATGCTATAATAAAAATATAACCAATCTTACTGGTTAAGGAACCTCCACACCAAATTATCTTCCATAATGTACATTCATAAAACAGCTTTACACAACTTCCGGATTAAAGAAGATTACAAAACAGTAAATTCTTCATCTCAGCGTTAATCCCAGTCGTATCCGAAGCTTTTCAGCTTTGGAGTCTGGGGTCCGCTTTACCAGTCTAACTGCTCATTTTGGCTAAATTTCGATATTTTCCGTGAAGCGACTGCCGTCTGACCTTCACAACCCGAAGGCGATATCGAAGCATTGCAGTTAGACCAATTGTAGGCCTTTTGAGGGCTCCAACAACCCATAACGACTGTCATTAGATGATCGTATGGCAACCGGGACCAACGGCTTAAAGTGCAGACCAGTGCAAAAATTCATAATCATGCATACAAATATTTGCACTGCGCGGAGATCGAAACCGCGCCTCCTTGCGCAGCGGCCGCGATCGCTACCGCTACGCCACGGAGGCTGTCATTACATTACAAAACAGTAAATTAATCGATATAAATCGACACTATTCAAAACATTCGCGATTCCATCGCGTGCTCTCTGTCTATGAATCAACTACAATCGATACTGTTATTCGAGTGACGATTTGGTGTTATTCGAGCTATGTATGAGAAACAAAGTACTATCCATGGGTACCATCTACTCTGTCTCAGTACAGACGGTTGACTACATACCACGAAGGGAAATGCTCGCACACATAGACACATTACACGTACAGGGAGTGTGAGTGCACGCAGATGTGTATATTATATCGCCACTTAATTAATGTGTTCTAAGTTGATTTTTGAGTGACCGTTTCTAACAAAAAGATCATAATAAAATTTTGGTTCGTAAAGGAATTTGGTTTTTGTTATGTATTACATTCAGTTTGTTATTCCATGACTATAGATTTTTTTTTCAAATTCTTAATTCGAATATACACTTCTCACCCCGCGTTCTAATTATAAATGCCATTGGCGCGTGAATTTCTGATCGTTGTCTCTTCGAAATTTATTGTTTTACCAATCGAATACTGACATATGTACATATGTAAATGGATGTGACCACGGCGCAACTGTGGATGTGACGATCGTGAGCCGAAGTAGGTACTAATAACAGGTACTCTCAGCGTGTAGCTGCTTAGATTTTAAAGTGACTCGAAGCTTTAATGTATTGAGGCAACCCAGTAAAGTCAGCCAAATACCTTCTAGGCTGACTTTTGAAATGGCATATGTATGTAAGAGGAGAGGGAACAATGAAAACCAATAAGTGACGATCGCTTTTAAATAGAATCTGTCTAAGTGACATGTGGTTGTTCTACTTGCCATATCGAGCCAGCTTTCTGTTTTCAATGTTTTGCGGCAGCACTTTAGTTCGCCGATTCTCAAAACGTTTGTACAGGCTATTGCAATAGAATAAATATTGTACATTTCATACATCAACGAGTTGTTGTTCCACGATGCTTATTGTTTAGAGTTTGCTTCAAAATTAATGCTACGAGTCTTTTTCTTTCTTTATGGAATTTCTCCCCGCTGGTTTTCTTTTGTTTTGCTTGAACTAGTTTGAACCACTGAGCATGTATGTTCTAGTTTCTTTGTTAAGTTTATAACTGGTTCTTGCTTAGCTGTCCATTAGTTGTTTTTAATGTTATTTTCTTATGTGATATAGGCCACTGTTTAACACCACCTCTCTCTACCATCAGTGGTATCATAAGGTACATAACTATTGTGATTAATGAGTTGTAGATGGTAGGTTTGAACAGGCATTTTACTTTGTGTTAATTATTACAACACCCCTATTACACACAAAACGGTGAAAGGAAATAGCTAAGGACTAAAAATTTTAAGACCTGTGACCAACCCGCATTGGGCTTGTGTGATGGATTACGACCTATTTCAGAGGAAGCCCGTGTCTCAGCAGTAGGAATCTTATTGGCTGATTATGTTTTCTAATGTCTTTTAGGAATGATTTCGTCGCCAGAATGAGTTTCCTTAATATTTCATTTCTTAAATAATGACTTTTGAGACTTCTAATTCCTCCCATAATTCAAGAGTTGCCGCCCAAATTTGAAAAACATGACGATCGAGCGACTTTAGATGAAAACTTGGCTACTAAAGCGATTGAAACGATTGTCTACAGTGTCTACCCCTTATCAAAGAGAAGGTAATTATACTCGGAACAAAAGGCATTAAGTGACGTTGTCCTTTGAGCGAGTTTTCGAGTTCTGCATTCACGGCATATTTTGATATGATCGGGTGATGTTTTGTTGTCCATTCATTGAAATGGAGATTGAAGAGACAACAGGCTACATTTACTTGAGACTAGACATTGTTCCTATCGTTTAAGAGCCCAAGATGGCAAAAAGTTGTAAGGCTAATTTGTACAAAAAAAATCTGGCAAAGAGATAGATTTTTTTAAATCAACCCTTATACAGTCTTTATAAAGGATAATGTTTAAGAAGTAATATTATCTATCATTACAAAGCGGAGTACATCGTGGAGTACGTCGCACCGCTATGTAGCGGCGTTCTTTGTGCGTATACCGAATTGTTATTTGCCCTTGGTCATGGTAGATAATTTTTGGCTGCAAGACGTGGTGTTCGCCAGTGCACTACTATTTATGTACTTAATATTAAAATTGTATATTTATTTGGGTTTATCTATGAGCCTGCGTTGCCTGATGTACTCGTAAATGAATAAGTAAATTATCACTGTGAACGCACTCCTAGCAAATATTAATGGTAAAACAATAATACCATAGATTTTTGCTGACATTACACCTCATTGCTTAACCTTTTCCCAACTGTATATGGCATTGGCTCTCAGTCATGGGTGTACCCAGCTTCTGGCCTAGAGGGGGCAAGTCAGGCCCCTTGGGGTCAAATTTTCAGATTGAGCAATTTTTGTGTGCTATAGTCGCATGCGGATTTTTGGCACTTAAATTAAATTTAAGTGTCTTCAAGAGTGAATAGCCTCTTAATTAACTAGCAAGCTTTACCATCAATGATTGTACGAGTAGGTATCATTGGTTAGCATCAGGCGGGATTGCGGTCAAGCACTAATTTATTTTCAACTTTATGCTTCAAACATTATGGTTCTAGGCTGATTGTGAATATTTGACAGTTTCGAGTAACTTGACCTTCTGTTCTCTGTACTTCTCTCGTCTAGCTTAAAGCTATACCAAGCAGTTTCAGCGTTTAAATATGATCACACGAATAGTTACTGTTTATGAGCGAATGGTGAAACGATGAAAACAAGGTACAGCTGTTACATTTTAGAGACGAGAAATTTCATATGAGCGGCGGAAATAATAAAACCTACTATGCTGATCCGTTATTGTGTATTTCAAATTATTATAATAATAATTTTCGAGGCGTGGGATGTGGATGCTTCGATCATTAGCCGATGGTCGTGACAGCCAATGTTTTAATAGCCAAGAGCGTCGACCAACAACTGAAGAGTTTCTCCATGGGCAGCTGAATTAAATGCTTGATTTAGAAAGAGGTACTTCTGGACACGGCTTGCATTGTCAGTAAGTTCCCCTCTCTGAAGTCCTGACCACCGGTAGCTTGGACCCTGTTCCTGACACCGATGGGTTACTATTTTCAATTTCTCTTTTAATTATTACATAAATATTAAAAAAAATATAATTTAGATGTACTTAAATTGAATTAAAGGAGACAATAATAAAATGCCGGCAGGGGATGCCCTAGAATGACCTTTTCGGTTAACTTTTTTGTTATGTTCACCAAGAGTTTTGGCGGGAAAGTCAAGCTGAGTGTCACGCTCGTTTTTCATTGGACTTTTAAAATTATTTATCGTGTTGTTTACCAAATAAAAGTGCGTGATTTATATAGTAAAATTGCGTTTAGTAAAGAACAGTGAAATATCGCAGCATAGTGGCCACATCATGACTTTGCCCCAAACCTCACTCATAAGACGGGTCACGCGGCCGTCTTTTTCGACATGAATAATTCATAATTACGTGACATTGGCTAAATGCACAAACCGTGCGAAGCCAAAAAATAAAGAAATAAGTATGTTCACCAGGATTCTCGTCCAACGCTTGGTTGAGAGTGTCAGATTTTTAGGTTATTTTTTTTATTGACTGCGTATTGTTTCTAATCTTTTGACTTGTGTGTTTGTTCTGGCTTGTGTGTTTGTTTTGTCTCGGTGGTGGACTATTTGTACATAAAAAGGTAAGTCGTTTTTATTATGGATGAACCGCCTGATGGGGGCGGAGGATTACCTCCTGATATCCCAAGAGCATCTAAGAGACCTCTAGCCGAATCTAATAATATAAGCTCTGTGGCTAAGAAGACTCGGTCTCCAGCGGAATCGATCCAGTCTGTTTATACCAAACCTGGATACGAAACCAATGCGAAATTAAGTTATTCGCAATTCGACAAGGGGCCCTTCATTGTCTATGTTACAAGGGCAGAGTCGGAACCGTCAGCTGGTCTGTCCTTTAAAACTTTAAAGTTTGCACAGTTCCTGCATAAGCATAATGTGGAAGGCATTAAAGAGGGAGGTATCAAAAATATGGGTCGGAATAAAATCTCTGTAGACTTTAAGTCAGCTGACAATGCAAATAATTTCTTGTCTCTTGGTGTACTGGAGAGCAATAAATACGAAGCTTACATACCTAAATTCCACATTTTTAGGATGGGTGTTGTCAGAGACATCCCCACTGAATGGTCTCTTGAAGAACTGGTTCAAGGAATCTCTTACAATGGAAACTTTGGCGAGGTGATCAGAGCTAGGCGGTTAAACGTAAAATCCCGAAAGGATGGCTCCACAACCTGGATCCCATCTAACTCTGTGGTCCTTACATTTTTAGGACAAATTCTGCCGGAAAGAGTCTTTTGTTATAATGCATCGCTTCCGGTCTCCGTATACCAGCTTCCTACCATCCAATGCCGTAATTGCTGTCGCTTTGGTCACATAGCAAATCAGTGCAGATCACAGCCGCGCTGCTATAGTTGCTCCCAAAACCACAGTGGCGAATCATGCACAGTTAAGGACTCGGATGTCACATGTTTCCTATGTCGTGGTGGTAATCACAAAGCCATTGACCCAAAATGTCCCGAGCATGCCCGTCAGAAGGCCATAAAAACGGTCATGTCTCAGGAAAACATTAGCTACCTGGAAGCTTCAATGAGGTATCCCCAGCCTAAGCGTCTCTTCTCTGAGGCTGCTGCTTCTCCCCATCTATCCCATACTCTATCTAAACATGTGCAATCTCCTCCTTTACTACCTCCTACGTCTCCAGTAACTTCCTACAAAAAAACTGTTTACACTCCGCGTCGCCCTCAAGCTGTCTTAGGCAAGTCCTATGACATTAATACTCAAAATTCCATAGTTGCCTCTCCTTCTTCTTCACAACCTAATGGTTGTGCTCTTGTTTCTTCTCCTGAAACCTCTCCACTTGCCACACCCAATGATAATCTGGTTGAACTTCTTCTCTGCTCTCTTATTAATATGCTTTCCAAATTCTCAGACTCTTTACCGTACAATGTCTCTGTTCTTGTAGAACAATTACTATCTGTATTATCCCAAAACAATCTTCCCAATGGATCTCAAAATTCTACAATGGAATTGTAGAAGCATCCAACGTAATAAGCAGGATTTGATCTTTCTAATAAACCAGTTTAAACCATCTGTCTTTGCCGTATCGGAGACATGGCTTAGGCCTGGGTCCCATTTCAGGATACCAGCCTTCTCATGTCTTCGCGATGACAGAGATGATGGAAGGGCAGGTTCTGCCCTTTTAGTCAACAGATGTGTTAAGTTCACCCAAATTCCCTTACCAAATCATTGTTCAGGTCTTCATGTTGTAGCCGCTAGGGTTTCAGATATTTCTTTTCTCTCCGTATATATTCCCCATCCCAATCCTAACATTATTTCTGAACTCAAATCCATCCTTACTGCTATCCCTCCCCCCATTATTCTTTTAGGTGACTTTAATTGTAGAAATACACTCTGGGGATCCCATTGCAATGATCCTTGTTCTTCCTGTCTGTTGGATCTCCTGGATGACATCAATCTATGTATCTTGAATGATGGATCTGCCACTCGCAGAGTTTCTCCATCTCAAAACATTAGTGTCCCAGATCTTTCTTTTGCTTCTCCCTCTATAGTCTGCCATCTATCCTGGTCAGTGTTATCAAATTCCTTTGGTAGTGATCACTTTCCTATTTCTATTTCTTACTTCCCTCCTTTTGCTATTCCTCCACCTAAACCATTCCAACCTCTCCTAAAGTACTGTCTGGCTCAGGCCAACTGGGATGAATTTTCTAATTGCCTTGACAGAGAAATTGATACTTTCCCTCAATGTAACTCGTCCAACTTCCTACTCCTCTATGAGCTTTTTGTATCTGCTCTTTTGTCATCGGCTCAATCATCTATTCCTTTAAAACCAACTTCCCGTAAGCTAGTTCCTTCTCCTCCTTGGTGGGATGCTGAGTGCACTTTAAGCGTCCGCCATCGCAAGGAGGCGGAGAACAGGTTTTCAACATCTCTAGATATGGGTGACTATATATCTTACAAGCAGATTGCTTCGCGTACTGCCAGACTTCTTTCCAATAAGAAATCCCTTGGCTGGCGCAAGTTCTGTGAATCCCTTTCCCCTTGTTCATCTCTATCTATCGTCTGGAATAGACTCAAATCTTATCGTCGAGCCATGCAAGATTTTAATATTACTGCCAACGATCCTAGTTTCTTTCTCCATGACTTCCACTGTAGGTTAGCCCCTCCTTTTGTTCCTGAGCGTGAATGTCTTCCACCCTACGAACTCTCCTACCCTAGTTCTTCTTCCAATATAATGGACGGCCCTTTCTCCTTTTCTGAACTTTCTCTTGCTCTTGACCATCTTCGTGATTCCGCTCCTGGCATAGATGGCATACCCTACTCTTTCATTAGGAAATCCTCAGACTCCTGCAAAACACTTTTACTACAGATTATGAATGAAATATTCTTTTCTGGCGAAATTCCTCCTTCCTGGAAAACCCAAATTATAATCCCAATCCTTAAATCAGGTAAGGATCCAAAGGATCCATTATCTTATCGTCCAATAGCCTTATCCTCTGTGCTCGCCAAAATAATGGAGAATCTAATCAAAAATAGACTGGAATGGATTTTAGAGAGTAGAGGCCTATTATCAAATAGTCAGTTTGGGTTTAGAAAAGGAAAGAGCACCTTAGATAACCTAAGCATATTTACCTCAGACGTCCGCCTTGCTTTCTCTCAGAATAACCATGTTATTGGTGTTTTCCTTGACATCTCAGCAGCTTATGATTGTGTCCAGCTTCCAATACTCAGGCAGAAAATGCTCGAGCTGAGTATCCCTGTGAGACTGATTAACATAATTAGCAGCTTACTGGCGTGTCGATCCATTTCAGTCCGGTATCAAGCTACCCTTCTCCCTCCTCGCTCTGTTTGGTTGGGCCTACCGCAGGGTTCAGTCTTAAGTCCCATCCTTTATAACCTATACACCTCTAGCTTAGATCTCACTGTCTCTCCTTTCTGTAAAATTCTTCAATATGCTGATGACATTGTCCTTTATTCTGTATCTTCTTCTTTCTCTGTGGCTACTACCCAACTTAATTCTGCGCTTTTCTATTTAAATAATTGGCTCTTGGATCATAACCTTTCTTTATCTGTCCCCAAATGTAGTGCAGTAATCTTTACTCGTAGGAGAAACATTCCAGACATCAATATTTTGATAGGTCATGAATCGATTCCCATTAAGGATCGGGTGAAGTTTTTGGGCCTTATCCTGGATTCTAAGCTCTCAGGTATAGATCACTTAAATCACTGTGTGCGAAAAGCAGAAAAGGGTGTTAACGTCATGCGAGCCCTATCGGGCGTTCGCTGGGGTGCCCACCCTTTTTGCCAAAAGCTTCTATACAATGCAATAGTTCGCAGCCATTTTGACTATGCTTCTTTTTTATTAGAACCTTGCAATAAAATCGCTCTGTCAAAGCTTGAGAGAATTCAATCCAAGTGCCTTCGAATTATAACAGGTGCCATGAAATGCTCCCCCATTAATGCTCTTCAGGTGGAATGCCTTGATCCTCCTCTTCACCTCCGTCGTCAGTACCTTGCGGATAGATTTTTTACTAACTGTATCCGCTCTAGTTCTCATCCTTTATTTCCTTTAATATACTCTTTATCTTCTCATATTTCGTCCTCCCCATACTGGAAACATAAAGCCTCCCCTCTCCTTGTCAATTCTTTCAGAAAATATAAGGACCTGTCTGCCCCTATCTTTCAAACTAGCATCAACCCTCTCTTTGAAACTGATTTCCCAGTGCTGATATATCAGCCAAGAATATTTCTAAATTTTGGCATCAACAAGGACTGCCTGAATGCCAATGAAAGCCTTTCTGGTATTCTTGGTAGTGACTGGTCTGATTGGGTGACCGTCTATACTGATGCATCCAAATCTTCCAACGAGGACTGGGTGGGATCTGCGGTTTGGATCCCCAAATTCAATGTTATTTTGAATTTTAAGAGCCCCTCTCAGAACTCTATATTTTCAGCTGAGGCAATAGCTCTATTAGAAGCTGTGAAATTCATAGAGTCTCATAAACTTAATAAGGCCCTCATTCTTACAGACTCTCAAAGTTGCCTACAGGATTTATTAAAAAACCCATTCCGTGCAAAGGAAAACTTTCCCATCACACTTAAAACAAGAGCATCGCTGTATAAGTGTCATCAAATGGGAATCGAGGTTGTTATAGCGTGGATTCCCAGTCACTCTGGCATTACTGGTAATGAATTTGTGGATTCTTGTGCAAAAACTGCAATTACATCAGGCAGCATAGCTTACAATTACTGCTTCCCACGTGACCTACGCGCTCTAGCCCGTCCCTCCTTCTTTCGTTCATGGAATGTCCTTTGGCAATCTTCCAGATTCCTTAAAGGTAAATTTTATGGGTCTATTCAACCCTCTATCCCTCCTAAACCGTGGTTTTTTAAGCATAAATATGTCAACAAGTTAGCTACCTCTGTCATAATTCGTCTCCGGCTTGGTTTTGTTTGCTCTCCAGTATTCTTGGCTAAAATTAGGGTCAGGGACCATTCCCTTTGTGAATGTGGTCTTGAAGAGGGATCTCTAGAACATATATTTTTTTCCTGTCCTAAACTATCCCATCCTCTATATGATCTGCTTCCTAAACAGATTCCTCGTCCTGTCAACCTGCCTTTCCTTTTAACATTGGCTCATACCCCACTCATTAAAATCTTATATAAGTTTATTTCCCTTAACAAAATCAAAATTTAACCTTTTCCAACCTTTATGTTTACTAATATTTGTGTTGTCTTGTGTTTGTTTTAGCCCAAAGAAGAACCATCGCTAATACTACCGATCAACAGTCTATTTCCTCTACGTATAATATTATTTTACTTTGTTCTCTCCACCTTGACGTTGGCAGAATCATCGGTCATCGATGGAGCCATACCACTAAAAAAAAAAAAAAGTATGTTCACCAAAAAGTCTGGTTTGTAATGCTCGTAACTGGCGTACATTTATGACCAGTGGATTTATTGCGTAACTTACTAACAGTACGGCCTTCATTTAGACAATTCAACAAAATCCATTCTATTATTTACGTTGCACATCCGACTAATTTCCTGAAGTTATGAAATCAAAATCAGTAGTCTTTTTTTCAAATTAGGTTGAGAATCAGCACTTTTTGAACGTCAATATTACATAAGACAGTCCCCCCAAAACGCCCACCCATCGACACTTCCTAGTGCTTTAGCTGAGTAGAAGGAGTGATGGAACAAAGTCCACAGCAGCACAGCTGTCTGTAAAAAACACATGGCTTTATACGGTACTATGTATAGTAATGAACACAAGGAAAACTACAGCAATGAAATTATTCACCATATGAAAACTAGCCACGCCAAAATACCAGCAAAGAGAAAAAATAATAAATATTAAAATTGAAATATAAATAAGTAAAAACTTATTACCTAAATAACAGCCCCAGGTATAAAGGGCGTGACAGCTCACATATTTATGCATTGAAAAAAAAAACAATAGGGTATTTGACTAACAAAAACTAATTAGTCCGTCAGTCAGATTTCCAAAAAATACTAGACATGTATTTTTTTGTTTTTTCATATAAACAAAAAATGAAAACGACACAGTGCGTTGAAAACTCGTGTGACGTTACACTTTTAGCGACCAGTGACGTCACCAGCCACCACTTCTGATATTTGATGCCTTTTATATTTGTAATTTTTTATTGTTTTTATAAAACAAAAAATACGTGTCTAGTATTTTTTGGAAATCTGACTGACGGACTAATTAGTTTTTTTTAGCCAAATACCCTATTATATGAGCTCATAAGTGTCAGTAAGCTAATTCTGGAGAAAGAATACAAACATTGTCTTGAGTTAAACAGAGTGATTACCTATTGTTATCAAAATAGTCGTTTAGGGAATAATATAACCTTTGAACCAAGTTAGAATTTGATTTGTGCTTTAATTGCGTTGTAGATGAAGAAATAACTGTTTTTTTATTTTTTTTTAATAATTCTAAACTAGCGCTTGACCGCAATCCCGCCTCATGCTAAGCAGTTATGCTATCTTTGATGAACGCGATAGTTTATTAAGCCTATTCAGTTAAAAAAAAAACTTAGCGAATAGGAGGGAAGACAGCAGTTGAGCGAGGTGATGCAATGTTAAACAGAGGGAGATTAATCTGAAGACCCTCCACGACCAAACTCCCGACACAACACCATTAGGCGGATCGTACCCGGCATACATCGCAACACAATGCTCAGACCTGTCCTTCGTACGCCTTCACCAGACATCATGCCGGAATACGACGAATCGCTTGGCGGCAAGACTTTGTCTGGTGGGTGGTAACTTCTGCCGGCAGCTGAATATTAGGATACAGCAGATGGCGTTCTGTAATTTGTGTGTAATAATATGGTAACGGTATCAACATCTCAAAAATATTGCCGCTCACAAACAGAGTTTACCGTGCAACTAGCATAAAATCAAAACCAAAAGTCATTTATTCTAACTAGGCTGAGAATCAACAGTTTTTGAACGTCATTATTACATAAGACAGTCCCCTCAAAACGCCCGCCCTTTGCCATTTCCTAGTGCTTTCACTGGGAAGAAGAAGTGGCGGAACAAACTGTGTATTTACAAAATATCTTTGCCTCATAGTTAAATACCGTAGGAAATAACGCTGTGGAAATAACTAAAATAGACTAAATGAGCTGTATCAACGGCAGTGTATTGTCTTACTTTCCTGACGGCGTAGGCGGCCGAACTGAGCCTTCCTGCTAGGGTTGATATGTGTGGTCCCCACTGAAGTTTGGCATCTACTGTTATTCCCAGAAAAACTGTCGAGCCTACAGTTTCAAACACCTCTTTATCTAAAACGATGTTGGGTCCTAGATTTCTAACATTTGGCAAGGCGACCTTTCCACATTTCTATTTATTGGTATTTAGAACTAGGTTATTTGTGGTAAACCAATCCGTAACTATTGAGAGTGCATTGTTTACTTTATTAAGATCTTGTCTGTTCCTGTCTACTTTGTTTTTTATACCATTGCATATAAAACTTCTACTAAACATTCCAACCGTCGGGCCAGACACAGCATTTGTCTGGTCGGAGAATCTTTCCTTTAACCGTTGTAGAAATATTGAACTTTACATTCTATGTCTTACGCATCTATGTATATTATTAGTTGCGTTGTTCGACGTCGTTCTAAATTTTGTAAAAATTTTAATCTAGTAACTACAAAAAAACTTTTTGAACTTCGTTTGGAGATGACAATGGTTGAAATGGTCAGGCTTTCTATCATTTAAATTTGTATATATCATGCTTTCGAAAATTTTACCTACTTACTAATGTTTATCCCACCTTCATATTTTTTAAATCTTTGTAAAAAAAAAAACATGTGCCTAACATATTAATAGTAGCCATGACTGTCATTTTGAGAGTTCAACAACTTCATTGCGTTACTTACGTTGTGGAGCAAACAAATCTTTCGAATATATCAAGCAATGGATTACTGACATAAATTTTATATAGTGGTTCATATGTTCGTGTTTCTCTTTGTGCTCTATTTTAAATCTCCTCCGCTCGTATTTACCAAGGCATATTGTGAATTTGCTTCGGCCTCAGTTTTCTACGTGTATTGACACATGTCTTGAAACCAACATTTTTGAAGGTTTCTCGTCTACCAAATGTGAATTGCACACATGTCTTTTTGGTGTTTTATTTAATTTAGTTTTGCGATCTTTTTGTATGAGACAGAATAAATCTTTTACTTTGTTTCTCTCAAAGTTACATTTCGCTAGTTATGGTTACTAGTTTAAGTCACATGTTAAGTCGCGAGCTTGTTACCGGATACAAATCCATACTCCAGGCTGATACTATATATATATATATATATATATATATACGGACAAATCACACAGATTGAGCTAGCCCCAAAGTAAGTTCGAGACTTGTGTTATGGGATACTAACTCAACGATACTATATTTTATAATAGATACATATATAGATAAACATCCAAGACCCAGGCCAATCAGGAAAAGATCGTTTCCCATCATGACCTGGCCGGGGATCGAACCCGGGGCCTCCACGTCGCAGTCAGGCGTGTTGACCGCTGCGCCACGGAGACCGACAAATACTGAGACTGAGACTGGCAAAGGAGGACGCGGAGCGCATGAGGGAGCGGGAATCCCAGCGCCCTCACGCCACTAGCCGCTGCAGGAGACGCCCTGGTTGGGAGACAACATCGAGCTCCCGGCCAACGTAGGCGCGGGCCTGCGGGCGGTGAGTAGTGGGTAGCCAAAATCTTCGTTATTTTTTCTGAAATCTGTTATAGTGTAGATAGCACAAGTTTCCGAGACAGCCTATACCAAACTTCTAAGTTGATGAAAAATTGTTTCTGGAAGTAGGAAAACCAACTCCAACTATTGGCACAAAAAGCCCCTGTGAACGTGAAATTGTATGTACACCAGTTCTACAGTTGAGAGTAGGAGTACGACCCACTTTCGTTTGTTTATTTCAGTCACCGTAATCCATTAATCCGAACTATGCTTCCAGATTCCACCATATAACATTTAACTTTTGCATTTCCTCATTTTTTGAGTACAATAGGGATGTTTCGTGCGTAAAAAAAAAATATTCTATTTAGTCCGTCATTCAGATTATAGAAAAATATTGGATACTTATATTTTGTTTTATCAAATCAATACAAATTGACAAATATAAAAGGCATCAAAGATCAGGAGTGGTGGCTGGAGACGTCACTGATCGCTAAAAAGTGTAGCGTGCAGTGACGTCACACGTTCAACGCACTGTGTTGTCTTCATTTTTTGTTTATATGAAAAAAGAAAAAATACGTGTCAAGTATTTTTTGGAAATCTCACCGACGGACTAATTGTTTTTTTTAGTCAAATACCCTATTGTGTGTTCAAAATTCACTCACGGATTTGGCTAATTTTTTCTGCACTGTGTGCTCAGAGCATCAGGAAATGGAAGAAGTTAAATCAAATGCGATATTATCTGCTAACAGTATTATTTTAATGCAAAACGTTAGCGTGGAAGTCAGAATAGATATAGGTCCTCATATAAATCGTTCCAGTCATTATCATGATAACAGAAGTTTATCAAATGGAAGTGTTGGAAATTGTCTAGTATTGCCAACCATGCAGAACAATTGACCTGCTTTCTATCTGGCTTTAACTGGGTACGATTGTGGCGGGATTGAAAGACTTAGATCCTATTCAAAAGTTAAAGTACAGATGTGAATGGTGTGAATAGTTTTTCTAGCTCAACTGCTTTATCAAAGTAAGTTAAAAAAAATCAGATTTCCGTTTTGAAAGAGACTGAAGAAGTTTCTATATCATCATGGTGTTTTATTAAGGATGGTATGAACTTATTTTGATGGTAATATTGTGCCATGTTTCTTTGAAGGAACGCGTATTGGTGAGCATAGCATCGCAATCCAGTGCCGGACATAGGACTTCCCAAAGCTCTTCTGCTGCTTCTCCAGCGCTGGTAAGTTTACTTTTTTAAATGTTGAAGCATTATAGTGGGATAGGAGCCTTTTGGGCTCGTACTTATAGAACACTAGCTGCGCCACGCGGTTTCACCCGCGTCGGCTTCGATATGCTCCGCTCCTATTGGTCAGAGCGTGATTTTATATAGCTTAAAACCTTCCTGGATTAAGGGCCTATCCAAAAGAATTTTTGAAATCGGACCCGTAGTTCCTGAGATTAGCGCGTTCAAACAAAGAAACAAACAAACAGCTTAGTATAGATTCTGATGTTTTGTTCCTTTTTTATGTAATTAGTTTTAATTGCGTTTAATTTTTTTTATAATTATAAACTAGAGCTTAACTACGATCCCGTCTGATGGTAAGTAGCGATGCAATAGTTGATGGTAAAGCGCGTTAGTTTTAATGAGTCTCTAACATAAGTTGGAATGCCAGCTCACTCCACGCTGTTCTGATTTCAAACGTTTTAATTTTCCAGAGTGAGGCGTAGGTACACTAGACATTAAGCCTGCATTACGGAACCTTACTTAAGATTAAAGGATTACTTAAGATATTAATCAAATGGCTTAAACCTAGTTTTAATTAATGCTTGAGTTTTGAGTGAGGTTTTGTATTAAACAAAGGATAAGGGATATGGTCAAAAAAGCCTTTGATGCTTGAAAAAAAAAATGGTTTGTACGCATATTCAGCCCACTCGAAGCAAAATTTATATCAGTGTGTAACTACATTTCGTCAAAATATTGGTAATCCATTGCTTGATATATTCCAAATATGTATCTGTTCAACAACGTAAATAACGCAGTGAATGTTGTTGAACTGTCAAAATGACAGCCCACAATGAATGTGTTACGCACTCGTTTTTTTTTTTTTTTGTAAATATTTTTCATTTAAATATGAAGGTGGGATAAAACATTAGTAGGTAAAGTTTTCCAAAGCATGATATATACCAATATAAATAATAATAAAATAATATACGGTTTATTTCTCTCACCAAGGAACATTGTTACACTAGTGTGTAAATACAATTTTGCCGTATTCTCGAACCTTTGTGAGAGCTGGAGTCTGAACTAGGTTCGGAACCTGTGATACAGATCTCCAGGCCCACACCCCTTGAAACATTAATCATTTGAAACGGCATCGAGAATATTTTTTTACATATATCACTATTAGTTTGAAAAACATTTTCAACAGAGAGGTAAATCTAGAAATAAATGGTGCACTCGAGAAGTGTAATGTGAGGTGATGTAATTGTAAAAAAGTGTATAGTGTATGAAGGTGTAAAGGTGTTATGTGTAAATGCATGTGGATTCAGTGTGAGAAATTGTGATTGCATGAGCATCGTTGGTCGTGTTGTGGGGTTTAACATTGCATCACCTCGCTCAACTACAGTTTACAGTTTCTTTGAGTGAATAGGCTCTTTATAAACTAGCCCGCTTTATCATCAACGATCGCATCACTGCTTACCATCAGGCGGGATTGCGGTCAAGCACTAGTTTATAATTATTTAAAAAAAAAAACTAGCGGCCGGCAGCGGCTTCGTTCGCGTGATGTTACTTATGCTCCGCTCCTATTGGTCACAGCGTGATGCTATATAGCCTAAATCCTTCCTGGATTAATGGGCTGACCAACGCAAAAAGAATTTTTCAAATCGGACCAGTAGTTCCTGAGATTAGCGCGTTCAAACAAACAAACTCTTCAGCTTTATACATTAGTATAGATGATACCTTTCTTATTTTTACAGTAGACAGGAGTAGACAAGATTTACAGTAGTAACCGACTATGAGGGAGGTTTGAGGCAAAGTCATGATGTGGCCACTATGCTGAGATATTTCAATGCTCTTTATGATTTATTTACTAAATGCACTTTCTACTACATAAATCATGCGATTTTATTTAGTAAACGATTCTAAAAATATTTTTAAAAGTCTAATGAAAAATGCGCGTGATACTCGGCTTTCCCGTCTAACTCCCAGGGCCAGGGTCAAAGAAAACACATTATTTGACAATGACATTGAAAATTCACAATACAAATGAATCCATTTATCTTAAGTGATGCACCCGCGACATTAGCAGATGATAACAAACCAAATAATTACAGTCAAAACTAAAACAAAATATATAGAAAAAATAGAGGTATAAAACAGTCACAAAAATCAGAAAAAATATAATCAGAAAGTTTTCTGCCTAAGCCTTCGGAGTTTACAGACGTTATATTATTTGATAACTGAGAAATATCCTCAACATATTTTCAATTCCTGTGAAACAATGCAGAAAAAACTTTAAATTATTATATAACAGCGTATCATCCGCCCAACATGCTCGGCGAAGTGCCAAAATCTGTAAAATCGGCCGCAAAATTTATTAGGTCAAATATAATCTGCTGATAAAGCTCGTCAAATGGCCATGCATGCCCTATTTTAATTCGTGAATGGAGTGTACGTTCCTATATGTATACAGTATGTTAAGAAAACCCTGTCCGACCCGTGAAGGTGTTGTTAGGCATCGATAACTAAACTAAAAAAATCCCCCTAAAAAAAGAAATATTATTTCGCAAAAAAGAGGTAACTTAATGAATGTGCGTTAAGCACCCTTCCGCGGGTGGCGGGCGGCAGGGCACGCGGCACATGGTCGCATCGCTATTCGCACATAATAATACCGGTGTTGTCACTTTTTTAAAATTACCAAATTTGGGGGAAGTTATTAATTGGAATTAATTCGCGGGTAAAAAAGATTATTTCAAAATTCATTTGTATTGGTACTATGATGATTACGTAAAATTTTATATTATATTTGGTCATGTGTTTACCTAACCTTTATTATCCTTATGGGTCGGACAGGGTTTTCTTAACATACTGTATATTACGTGAATAGGAAGCCGTATGCTGTATGCTACCTGGGCATTAATATGGCGCATCGTGTTTCAATGCTTATTTTGCCAATGAAACTGTACTACAGACCTTCTGTCCCTTTCTTAATGAAATAAAAAGAATGTACTTTATAAACAAACACCTGTGTAAAACAGATTGTCAGTGATAGCTCTTGAACGCGGTTCAGTTGGGTAAGTTCTAATGGTGAAATTGGCCTTCTAGTATGATTTTATAGAGTACTAGCGGCCGGCAGCGACTTCGTTCGCGTGGAGATAGTTTTGCTCAGCTCCTTTTGGTCGCAACGTGATGTTATAAGCCTAAAGCCTTCCCGGATTAATGGGCTATCCAACGCAAAAATCATTTTTCAAATCGGACCAGTAGTTCCTAAGATTAGCGCGTTCAAACAAACATACAAACTTTTTAGCTTTATAATATCTATTAGTATAGATTGTCTCGAGTAAAGTTAAGTGCCAAATATGAAAGCCATCAATCTTTATTTGCCAAAACGTGATGGCACTATTTGTCATGTATACTTTTATCTCTCTCTCATGCTCAAACAAAGATAGCATCAACGCTTCATAGTACGGCTATTGTGTAGTGTTCAAATGTGTTATGGTCCTGTATTGTACAGAAGTCAGGTTAGTTTCTTAGGAATAAAGAAAGAAAGTCATTAGAAAAGATTAATAATAAAATACTATACTACAACAGATTAGGCCAACATCTGAAAGGAGCAACAGAATTTACTTACTTCCTCTGAGAACTTTAAAAGATTTAAGGACCTAAAGTTTTCTGCCTTCAAACAATTCTTTGCATATTGTATACGCATCGAAGCTCGAAAGTCACGTCTTGTGGTCCAGGTCATTGTGTTGTTTTTACGAAAGGAAACTATTAAAAAGCAAAAGTTAAAACTGGTTTACTAATATGTTTCGTAAAAGCATAAATGTTGAGTAGTGTTTAAAATTAATGTATGTCAGTGTAAAGCGAATAATTTGGAAAAAGTTCAACTAAAGCAAAATATGAAGAAATAATTTGATATTGTTCAAAATGCGGGCGAGAGAACGCTTTAGCGAATGCGTAAAACGTAACTAGGCTATTTCATTTAATTGAACTAGCGACACATTTCGCACCATTTTAACCGTGCAAACGATTTGTTAGAATTCCATTGAAAATTTTGATGAGTTATTCAACAACGATCCCTCATATCACCACCGATGGATCAATAGACACAGTTTGCACAATTAAACCGCTAGATTTGTCATGACCAATGCATCCTGTGCAGCGGTCAAATTTGAAACTCACCCGCAGTTTGAACAGTGCAGTATAAAAGGAAAAAAAGAAGTGCTGTATTAGGCAATCACTCACCAAAGTTTGGGCAGCTGTCTGGTGCTGTAAAAACAGGCTTCAGTCAGTTAAGCCAGTAATAGAAGAGTCATTTTAGAGTAAAGCAGAGTGATAAGAACAGTTAAGTAGAGAGTCGGCGAGTGATTGTTCAAACTGCGGGCGCGGCTGCGGCTGACCGGTCAAGCGATCAGATACTACCGCGATACCAGAAATCACCGCGCTATCAAATCTCGCCGCGTGATCAGTAATCGCGGCGTGATCAGAATATGTGGAGCGATCAGAAATAGCCCGCGAAATATGTATTTGGAAAGATTCGCTGTAGATTGCAAAATGTGCACAACTATGTTTAGAGATCGACTGTTTGTGTTTAATATTTATGATTATGTATGTTTTAGCAGTATAATTTGTGTGCGATAAGCCTGAATTGTCATCAGTGTGTGAAATGTGTTGACCTATTGAAGACGAATGTACAGGTCTCCCAAAGTGATAATGCGCATAGAAATCTTCGTCACTATTCGGCAACGGTCGTATTCCCCGAGCGTTCGGAAGAAGATATGTATATAGAGTGGTGCACTTAACCACTTTTTATGCACTTATCTTCTTCCGAACGCTCGGGGAATACGACCGTTGCCGAGCAGTGACGAAGACTTCAATGCGCATTATCGCTTTGGGTTCTTTAGTTCTATGTAATTTATACCTAATTAGGATTTAAAGTTTATAGTAAAAATATGAAAGTATATGGTAAGAAAATAAAATCATATGACGTGTCTAAATTTTCTTCTTTTTTGTCCAACAAGCAGAAACCTGCGACTTTGTTAGCAGACTAGGGAGAAAAGAGACTTATATTCTAGTTTAGGGTTAACCCATACGCCAAATTTCATCCCAATTTGTTCAGTCGTTTTACAGTGAAAGCATAACAAAAATAAGTTTACGCATTTATTATAGGATTAAGTACTTTTAGTAAAAGCGAATCATTTGTTATTAACATTATAGCTTGCACGACTGTATCGAAATGTAACTGAAATATTCCTGCGAAGGCTACCCAGTTGCTCAATTAACCGGTGGGTTAATCGGCCTCATTTGTTATCTAAGAATCAAGCGCCGGAATGAACCAGCAGCGGTAGACTTGAGGTCAGGATGTCTTACTCAAGTACTTATATTATAAACTAGCTGCGCCTAGTTTTTTATATGCTCCGCTCCTATTGGTCGCAACGTGATGTTACTCGTATATAGCCTAACGCCTTCCTGGATTAATGGGCTATCCAACGCAAAAATAATTTTTCAAATCGGACCAATAGTTCCTAATATTAGCGCGTTCAAACAAACAAACTCTTCAGCTTTATACATACACTAGCGGCCGCCAGCGACTTCATTCGCGTGGAGTTAGTTATGCTCCGCTCCCATTGATCGCAGCGTGATGTTATATAGCCTAAAGCCTTCCTGGATCAATGGGCTATCCAATGCAACAATTTTTCTAATCGGACCAATAGTTCCTAAGATTAGCGCGTTCAAACAAACAAACTTTTCAGCTTTATACATATACTCGTATTAGTACAGACGTGAAAGTGAGTTTGTTTGTTTGTGCCGCTTTCACGCCTAAACTAATGAACGGATTTGGATGAAATTTGATACACAGGTGGTCTATGACCAGGTATTACACTTCGGATACTTTTTATCCTGATATTAGTACGGGATCTAAACTTACGCGTGTGAAACTGCGGGGCACAGATAGTTATCTTATAAAGCGGACTTCACATAGACAGAGTAATGAAAGATTCCGGAACCAAACCTGTGATGCAATTTCGATGCATTGTATCATCAACTTGTGTAATAATATTAGTTCAGTAATATAAGTGATTCCCTTGTTTATAAACTAAATTAAACTTAAGTTCAATGTATCATTTTCTGTCTATTTCATTAAGAAAAGAACAGAAGATAAAAAATTGGTTGCCTGTAAAGTCGGTATACGGGCGAAAGTTTTACGTGACAACGACTTTGAGTGGTAAAATAATTTTAATGTGAATATTCATTCGTATAGAAAATAAACAACTAAAACGAAAAAATATAAAGATAATATAAACATATTATATATAATATATCATTAATATGTCTGTCTCTCTCGCTCTTAGGCGGGCTAACCATGCCCGAGTGGAAGGGACGCGTGCCTCTCACTCGCTCTCATTGCGAGCGCATAACGTGAGCGGAGCGTAACACAGTTTCTTGAAGTGTCACCCGGCAAACCAATTTATAAGACGTTGTCACGTCAAAAAAAATATTAGTTTCTCCTTATTCGTCAGCCTATAGAGGTTCACTGCTGGATGAAGGCGTCCCCCAATGTTTCCATTATGTTTCCATTTGGTTGTGGATAGCAGTAATTTGATATTCTACAGGGGTAGCGCTGCTGCCCGCTTCCCTGATGGTATCTCCTTGTGGTACCGGACGTAGAATAGTACCAACCCATATCGTTCCGTGGTTGGCTTTAAGGTGACTAGGTAAAATTAGTTTACTCCTGTCAAATTAAGATATTCCATGGACACTTTGGACGTGATTAAAATCATACGGACCAAAAAGTTAGGCGCTGACTAATTTGATAATGGGTGTATCTGACATCGACGCACAAACGAGTACCATGGATCCAGTACATGATTCTGAACCCCCAGTGGTGGAATTCTTCCTCGGCATTTTCAGCATTTAAAAAAAAATATGTGTAGTTTTTTTCACTTTAGGCCGTTCATAATTGCTATAACTTTATAACCCAATAAGATTTTAAAGTAAAAATTAATGAATTCGCTAACTACACAAAAAAGCTCAATGAACAAAACAAACTCGTAAAACTATCTTATCAGCTGATTAAATAAAGTTCACATCAGGGATCAACGTCATACCTACAAACCCGCACGGCGGCACGCTTGCAACGTCCAAAGACCGAGTCGACACTTTTTTTTAAACACTGTGAATTCTGTAACCGTTCATTAACGACATAAATGACTGTCTAATTTTATTAGCGGCATGCGGTCTAGCCTTTTCGCGAAGTTTGCGTTACGATGTCAGATACACCCTGTATACATGTAAAATTTAGAAAATATTAGATTGTCCTGTCAAATCAGTCAATCAGCTTAGTCCCGTCAATCATCTTACTTGTCTATTCCAGGGATGTTACGGAGCTTCGATTCCGACTCCGTTAGTCGGAACTTCCGATTATTATCATACCTTCGGTTCCGATACTTTTAAATCGGAGGTTATTAAAGCATACCTTAGCGACGGCGGCCTGCCGACTGTTATGAACAGCAGGGTAATTGCGTAACACACTATCAGTACCAATGGGTTTTATTTTGACAGTTCAACAACGTTCATTGCGTTATTTACGTTGTTCAGCAGACACATTTAACGAACATATGGAGCAATGGACTAGCAATATGCTTCAAAATGATTCCAATTGACAGTAATAGTGCGTTACGCGCTTGGGTTGCAGGTTCATACAAATCACGCGAGGAATTCCCTGACTCCTGCTACGTGTACTCTATCTTATTAAATTTAAAAGATTTAATTTGTTTCAAAGTTTTGTTTATTTAATGCCATATAATATGCTACTTTGGGTTATAATTAACTTCATTTAATTTCTTGTTCATTTAGAAATATGCCAATTTTCTTTACACTGTTTGTGTTTAATTTTACAATAAAAAAAAAAAAACAAATGAAAAAATAACTGAATAGTGTTTTTTTATGTTTAAATAAAAAATCTCTCTCTCCTACCACCACTTTTGACCCTGCCTCCGCCTCCGGTTCCGACTCCGTTCCGACTTCGATGCTTCCTCCGATGTAACTACTTCGTTACATCCCTAGTCTATTCTATCCGACTTTTACTTTATCACCATTGTCTTTGGTTTCTTGTGTATCTGTGGCAGAGATGTTATGAATTCAGATTCGCATATGCAAATGATTTGATTCGCATCATTTCAAACATTATCAAGACGCGTATACGCATAAAACAATACCAATGTTTCGCGAATATTTTTTTTTTTTTATTAAAATTATAAACTAGCGCTTGACCGCAATCCCGCCTGATAGTAAGCAGTGACGCAGTCGTTGATGGTAAAGCGCACTTGTTTATTAAGAAGAGCCTATTCACTCTAGCCTTGAAGACACTCAAATTGTAGTCCGACGGAAACACCGCCGGATTTGTACAAATTGTAAATTGTAAAAAATCTAATTGTACACATTTTGGCGTAAGCTGTTAATTTGATTGTGTTAGGTATATACATTATACACTGTAGAACTAAAAATAAAAATCGATGAATAAAATCATACTTTGATATATATTTTTTTTTCCCTTTCTCAACATTCGCACTCGCATCCGGAATTCCGGATTCGCACATTCGCCGGAAGTCGTTAAAACACCAGCCTCTCAAGTATGAGTGCGCGGGTTCGATTCCAGGTCAGGCAAGTACCAATACAACTTTTCTAAAGTTATATGTACTTTCTAAGTATATCTTGGACAACAATGACTGAAGGTGAAGGAAAACGTCTTGAGGAAACCTGGACTTTAGTTTGAAATCGCCAACCCGCATTGAGCAAGCGTGGAGATTACGCTCAATCCTTCTCTGTATGAGAGGAGACCTGTGCCCAGCAGTGGGACGATAAAAAAGGTTGATGATGATGATGATGAACATTTGCCTTTTAAACATTTGCTTTCGCATCCGCAAATATCTAATGCATGACATTCGTAATGATCACGAATGATCTGTGGAGAATGTTGATTTTTGCACATTTTTTCCTAATCAATAAAATAATTGCCTTCAACTCGATCAGAAGTAGCTGATAATATATTCAAATTTCTGCTCTCAAAATGCTTAATTCGTGCAATTCCACAGTCGGAATAATATATCTAGCAATTTTGCATGAATAGTTCAGGTCGTTAGCAAAACGCCTCCGAGAGGCCAAGTCAAGCTTGCAAATAGCAACACAGAGAAAGAGATATTGCACTCCGGAGATATATTCAATGTTTTTCACAGCATTCGAAGTAGCTCGGTTCATAGTTAATGTTTATGCAGTTAGTGGACGAAGGTTAATTCTGTTGGTTTTCTCATTTCTGCCTGGTTGCCTCTTATTAAGGTGAGGTTTTGCATACATTAGTAAATGACTTTGCACTTAAATGGATTAAAATGTTCAGTGTTTTGCTGTTGGATTTTAATTTTGGGCTCAAAATTTTGGGGAACCGCTTTCATTAATGTTTATTTTCACTTGTCATCACCATCATCATTATCATTTCAACAGAAAGACATCAAGTTTTCGACATAATCCTTTAGATACGTATATCGGTTTGTCGTTTTTGCTCGCAGTTACATTTCATGTAAAGCATCACACCATATTATGATTTAATAAAATCCTAATAATCTAAATGTTTGGATTGGTATAACGTTTTTATTAGCTAATAGGGATGGTGCCTGGGTAAAAAAAAATTGATTCTATTTAGTCCGTCATTCAGATTATAAGAAAATAGTGGATACGTATATTTTGTTTTATCAAATCAATAAAAATTGACAAATATAAAAGGCGTCAAAGATCAGGAGTAGTGGCTGGTGACGTCACTGCTCGCTAAAAAGTGTAGCATGTAGTGACGTCACACGAGTTTTCAACGCACTGTGTCGTCTTCATTTTTTGTTTATATGAAAAAAGAAAAAATACGTGTCTAGTATTTTTTGGAAATCTGACTGACGGACTAATTAGTTTCATTAGTCAACTACCCTATTCAACTACCTCAGACCTAACACAAAAAATATTAAAGTAAATCATTATTTTATATTTTTTAAAATGATAAGATTTATAAATGATAAGACTTTTTAAATGATTAGATTATACAATTTTTTATTCCGTAAATAGCTATTGTATGATTATTCGGTAAATCCCATGTTTCAGTGAGTTTAAAGTAGGGTTGTAACGGAGGCCTTGTTAACGGAATCGGATGCGGATGCAGAGGTTAACGGAGGCGGAGGCGGAGATAAAAGCAGATATAGAAAAAAAATGAAATTTATGGTTAATTAAAACAAAATTTTTATTTTAAATACTTATATTAATAGTAGTACACTTAGTAAAAAAATATTACCTTCTAGTAATGAAAATTAAGGATAAACAAATTGTAGTTGCTGCATTTCCGTCTCGCACTAGTTGATTATTGACCATTTCGCGCTCAAACGCAGCCGGACGGTTGTCGAGCGTCGCAGCTTGCGCGTTATTTATTTTATAAATACGTAAATAAACCTCCGTTATAACTGCGAAAAAATTGTGCGGAGTCGGAGGCGGAAGCGAAGACACGATTTATTACGGAACTTCCGCAGTAACGGAAGCGGAGGCGAAGCTCCTTTACAACCCTAGTTTAAAGCTAGAAATCGAAATAAATACGAACGAAAAAGCAAAATGAATGAGAGATTCATTATCGGCACCCGATTTCAGTAATGCCGCCAAGCGATTTATCGTGTTCCGGCATGATGTCTGGTGAAGCCGTACGGAGGACGGGTCTGAGCAGTTGTGTTGCGATGTGTGCCGGGTACGATGCGCCTAATATTGTTGTGTTGGGAGTTTGGTCGTGGAGGGTCTTCAGATCAATCTCCCTTTGGTACAGCATCGTTGGTCGTGTTGTAAAGGGTTCAACATTGCATCACCTCGCTCAACTGCTGTCTTCCTTCCTTCGCTCAGTTTTTTTGAGTGAATAGGCTCTTAATAAACTAGCGCGCTTTACCATCAACGATCGCATCACTGCTTCATCAAGGCATCAGGCGGGATTGCGGTCAAGTCGCTAGTTTATAATTATAAAAAAAAAAATAAGTAATATCAGAAAACGAAAACAAATCTATCGGAATCAGAAATTAGATTAACTCTTTAGAGTACTTCAAAAGCGGTACATTGATACGTGTGACGGTTATTTACGGTTTCCGATCAACGGCTGTCACATGCAGGCCGTTTCAACTAGCGTCCGATTTGCGGCTTGGAAGTGCAGACTTAAATGTATTTTATTACAGGCGAAGAGTTAATTAATCGAAATGTTGACTTTTCCCCTGTTATTGACGAATGTGGTTGGTTTTTAATTATTCTGGCTTGCGAAATTTTAATGTTGAGGTGGAAATTTTCAGAGCTTTTGATGCAGCTGAAATATCATATCTTACATAATTAAAATACTGTCTGAATTTAAAGCCCTAAAGAACGCAAAGCGTTGCAGGGGATCCACACATCGTAGCTGGGGCCCTAGTCTGCTATTTTCATAAATTTGTCATTTTAACACATTTTTTTTAAACTTTGCTCCACACCAGTAATTTCTCCTGTATCGTGGGTGCGTTTTACCAACATATAAACACACATACACAAACGGCCAGACTCGGAACAACTATTTGTAAGTCATATAAATATTTGTTCCACTGTCATTGTGCTTAAACTGTATTCTTTTAAACTTGTTCCTTCGCCTTTGTGTCAGTGTTCTACATCGAACTGTGAATTTGAGCAGTCCGCACATCACATCTTGTGGGAGTGTGTTCTTTGGCAGAATGAACGCAATATTATGTTGGTTATGTTGGTCCATCCAATATTATGTTGGACCGTGTAGAAACTAGAACCAATTTCCGTGTGTTCAGGCGCTTTTGCCATACCTATTATTGGAATCAATTGTAACAGCTAATACCTACTTAGGACCCATTAACTTAATTAAATTTTATTCCGTGGTATTTGGCAATCTGGGCTTCTCCCAGTTGCAATAATGTCCCTTTGTACCGATTGGCCTAGTTCTGTTCTGTTTCCTGCTTGTTATAGAGGGATTTGGGATTATTCTTTTCTGATTAATTTCGTTGCGGGACCCAAGACAGTTGAATCGTTTCTCCGGGACTCGTCGAGCTTCACTGCTCGGCGTTTTTCTGGCGGTCTCCACTGTTGATTCTGGCTTTCAGGAGTTGCAGTGGGTGGGAAAAGTGTGGCGGATTTTGTCCCAATTAAAAAAATAATTGTTCGTAATCTGCTAAATTCATAATGATCGATCAATATCGGTCAGTAGTGTCGTAATGGAATAGTGATAGAATGACATTGCTGTATTGCCATTATTATAATACTCGAATCTTTATTAATAAGAGTGGAGTGTCAGTGATTGAATACTGGAAAGTCATAATGACGCCATTTGTTGTAGTATTTTAGACAAAAATTGTCGAAATTGATCATTATGACCTGGTGAAGGTCGCGGGAAACCGCTGGATGCGGGAAGCGCAGGGAACCGGTCGTCGTGGAGTCCATGGAGTCTATCGGCTGAAATGATGATGATGAAGATGATCATCATTATGAAATCAGAATTCAGAAATATTTTATTTGTGATACATAGGTACAGTGGTTATTCATATTTGAGGATAAAGTACGCTATGATCAGCTTATTATAGGCATACGAATATAAAAAATAAAATAATAAAAAATAACTAAATAAATGATTACATTATAATAGGAATAATTAAACTCAAAAAGTCATAATAATTTCTTAAGTTAACGCCAAAATCATCCTGATTTAAATACAATTTTGTCAAATAAGCAAATCACATAACGTTATCAAAAATGAAGTCAAAACAATTAGTTAAATAATTTGGACTTAAATAATTGAAAGTCAAAGAAAAAAATTACAATTATATAAAAAGTCCGATACACTATGATAAAATTTTTGACTATTGATCGACCATTCTGACAGTATAATATCATCATCATCAGTGTAATATCTGACTAGGGCCTCTGATATCATTCCAATATGGGCAAACAGCATCAACTACTCGACCGATTGTTAACGCGTATCGGCGATCGGTTAGATAAATTGTCCAACTTGGCAACCAGCCAAAAACACATAGTATGTTTGCAGGAATTGTAAGTGCTGGCCGTAGCTACGGGGTATCCAGAGAATGTTGGTACATTCTTCAGAGGAATTGGCGTTTAATTGTTTGTGAAGGGAGATGGGGGAGGTTCATTATTTATCTGCTTGTAGCTACTAGTGGTTTTAGGTGAATTTTTTCAGCAGCTTTTCCTAAAAATATGTCTAACATAGTTGCCTTTATTCATAAACGTTGTTTAAAGTTTACTAGTGATTAGAGCGACACATGACTTAACTTGATGAATAAACCCTAGTAATTATAATAATTTAGGTGGTAAGGATAGCAGATCAATGTACAAATTCGCAGAGAAACAGGACCGAACTTTTGTTTTCGTCTCTAAAAACAAATTAAGGTGAGATTGGATTTTTTTTATTTAAAGAACACTATCGCGTTGTTTTCTTTATAATTTGTAATCTAGCGCTTGGCCGCAATCCCGCCTGATGGTAAGCAGTGATGCGATAATTGATGGTAAAGTGCGCTAGTTTATTAAGAGCCTATTCACTCTAGCCTTGAAGACACTCAAGTTGTAATCCCACGGAAACACTGCCGCTGGAAAATTGTTCTAGCCCTTCGATGTACGCGGTATAAAAGAGGAAGCGAAACGCTTCGTCCAGATCGTAGTGGTGTTAACAACGTTAGGGTGAAAAGTCGCCGTATGACGAGTCGTCCGATGGTGGAATGGAGATGGCGAAATTAAATCATGCAATTCCCTTGCACACTCACCAGAATGCGTCCTATAGAAGACCGAAAGGCTGGCTACCCTACGCCTGTGCTCCAGGCTTTGGAGACCGTTTCGAGTTAAATTTGGGTCGCCAATCAGCCTCTTTGCACGCCTCTTCACTGAATCCAAAGTAGCCAGGTGACATTTCGCAGCACCAGCCCAAATGTGGCTGCAGTACTCCACACACGAGCGGACCTGTGCTTTGTACAACATTAGAAGCTGCCTTGTTGTGAAGTACCGCCGGACCTTTGCGATAACGCCAACTTTTCTGGCAGCCACCTTGGCCTTGGACTCAATGAACCGCCCAAAGTTTAGGTTCGAGGAAATCTCGACACCCAAAAGCTGAAGGCGGTTGGTGCACTCCAAGTATACATTCTGAAAAGTAGGAGCCAAGGTGGACGGACTCTTTTTGGCAGTGAAAAGACACGCCAGTATTTTGGCGGCATTGGATACTACAAGATTGGCTTTGCCCCATGCAGAGATTGCCTGTAGTGCAGCACTCGTGCGCTATACCATAGCCTCTCTTTCGGATCGGATTGATTACTTACTAGCCCGAGTTTCCGGCAGGAATCTCTCCACAACAGTGCTTTCATCTGCCTACCCATAGATACCGGCCATACCGGGCATCAGCAGTTTGTTAATATGCAGCAGGAACAGAGTCGCAGAGAGAACAGACCCCTGAAGAACACCGGCATTGATCGACATGGGCTCCGATGAGCATCCGACAACAACAAAGATTATATTTACTGAAGATAGTTTTTTAGCAATCTAGACAGCCTCCGTGGCGTAGCTGTGGCGAACGCGGCCGTTGCCCAAGAAGGCGCGGGTTCGATCCCCGTACAGTGCAAACATTTGTAGGCATGAATATGAATATTTGCACTGGTCTGGTCATGCCTCGGAAAGCACATTAAGCCGTTGGTCCCGGTTGCCATACGAACATCTCATCATCAGTGGCAGTCATTACGGATTGTTAGAGACCTCAAAAGTCTAACAATTGGTCTAATGCAATGCTTAGATATCGCCTTCGGGTTGTGGAGGTCAGACGGCAGTCGCTTCACGGAAAATATCGAAGTTTAGCCAAATCAGCAGTTAGACTGGTAAAGCGGACTCCAGACTCCAAAGCTGAAGAGCTACGGATGCGACTGGGATTAACGCTGAGATGATGATGATGATATTTACTAGAACATAATGCATAGAATTCTTTTAGAGTATATTCCCAAAAAAAAAAAAGTATTGTTAAAAGCAACACAACACAAGACTATCCAAAGTATCAAAGATATATTTTTTAGGTTTTAAAAGCTTTAAAATAATGACTTCAACTAAATTTCACATCTTATATTCGAATTGATTACATGATTGGACGCCACTGTCTTACCTCTGGTAACATTTGGACAAAAGTCTTTCAATAAACATTACACGTTTCTGCTTACAAGAAAGTCTCATAGAAAAGGCTTAAACATCCTAAATATCTTACCTGCAGGTAAGATATACACGCTGAAATTTTAATGGTTGTTTTCCCGCGGCAGAATGATTTGCTTTAAGTAGTACTTTCGATGAATAGAGTAAAAGACAAAAATAAAAATGTTAGTTACGCTAGATACAACTTGTAGGTACAACTCGGAAGGGACATGAAACGGCTTCAAAAGAAAGCAATGCATTTAATGTTCAACCCATAATAAGTTCCCGAGTATAGTGATACAGCATAAAATAGCTTGTAGGCAACAATCCATAAATTCACCGCCATGCTGACAAAAGAAAACAATGTTGAAACAAAAAAAAAACTGTCATGTGCGTGTCATACGGTGTAAAATAACTAGAATAAATTGCCGCTAAGCGTTCAAAGGCGAAAGGCCGCTTTATAAATGTTCAAAATAAAATAAGCTCTCGACTCTAGTGATACAACATAAAGTTGTCTGCGCGCAAAAATTACAAACAATTATCTTAGATAATAATATTATTTTCGTGTTCAGTAAATTGCAGCTAAAAAGTATTTGTGATAGTCCTAAGCCCGTAAAAGTATGAATGGATAATTGTTGAAGCACACGGATCAGTAGCCCCGCGCCATTCAGCTGTAGATTATCAAGAGATTACTATTATTTCTTGCTCACTTTCGAGTTTTTTTTATCACTATGTCAAATCTGCTACTTCATGTTTCTAACATTTTATTTACTGATGAAACGATTGTATTACTAAGACAAAACCGTTTCGCTGAGGGAAAACAACCATTAAAATTCCATGCTGTAAATAGATTAAAAAAACTATAATAACTATGTTATGTAAACATAATCATTATAGTATATTTTCTAGACTTTTGGTATTTGTAGGTATGACAGTCGACAGAATTGTTAGCATAGGATCTGCCAATAATATCACAGGCTTCCTTCTTTGTAAAAAGAAGAGGGCCAAAATCCCCCGCGTGAGCCCAGTTCGCGTTGGTAGATTTAACAATTGTTCTAACACAGAATTACAATTGAATCAGGTACAATTTGATACATTTAATACCCAAGAGTGTCCAATGTTAATAACTTTATTTGATTTGAACGTGATGCCCGTCCATTTATCGGACAGAAATCCAATTCCAGACTAAATTTTCTATACAGAAGGGTGTTATTTAATTTCACATGGCACACGAAAATATCTAGAGTAACATTTTACCTTTTATGGTGTAGGAAGTATATGAAAAATCTAATTTTTATATCAGATTTATGGACCCACGAGCCGTGCGCCATATAACATTTCCCACGAGCAAAAACAATGAACTTTCACACAAACTTTATCCCCAATTCGATTCAGTTAGGGGATGATATTTTTTAAACCGTTCCTTAACTTTTGTAAGGGACCGTTTAAGTATTACGTAACGCAATTTGTGGGGAGGGGTCTCGTAAAACGTAACGATGCGTTACAGGGGCGGGGGGGGGGTCTTTCTTACCACACGTTACGTAACATTGTTTCACTTGAGTGTAACGTTACGTTTAGAGAAGGGGAGGGGGGAGGGGAGAGGGGGTGGGCAAAAAAGTTCAAAAATTGCGTTACTTGAACGCTCCCTAATAAAAGAAGCTACTGTACAGACAACAGCACATCAAAGCACTAGAATCCGTCAAAAATCTTTAATAGATTTTCAAATTTGTCGCTAAAGCTTTAAGACTCAAGGTTGATTGAGAATAGTTGACAGTATCGGGTTGCATGACAGCTGCAGTCGTCCGTACATTTTTAGCTTCTAAAACCAGAGGTTTAGAGTGTGCATTGTCTGTCAATGAATTTAAGATTGTTTTAACCTACCAACTGCAGGAACGTACATAGTTCTGCGACACAAAATTTGTTACCGCAAACTGCTGGAATGCAGATGTACGTCACAATTTTAGTGTTTGATACCGGCTTTATTTTTAAAGAAAGTAAGTAAATTATATCCTGTGAACTGATATATGAATGAAAAGATGAACAGATGAATTCAATGTTATTATTATGTGAGTAATGAGCGGCAGTTTAAATTAGTAAAATTTTTCTTATGATATTAGCACCATATATGGAAAAATATCTCTTAAATAAATCAATATAATATGTCCATACAATATACATTACAGGAGATTCAATAATTATCTACCTCTCCTCACTTCTTGACTCCTTGTATTTTTATCTTGATGTGTTTTGATTAGTGTATATTCATTTTATTTAATGTTTCGAATTTTATAATTCACACTCATCATTATCAAACATTTGTATCGTGTTTACACCTACTTATATGTGTATGCTCTAGTATTCTATAATAGGGATGTATCCAAGGTATGAAAATCAAAAAAAATAATTAGTCCGTCTTATAGATAATAAAAAAAATTAAGACCCGTATTTTTTATTTTGTCGTAATTACCAAAAACTACTGAGATATAGCGTACTAAAGTTACAGAGTGGGGGCTAATTACGGCACGCCGTGCTATATTTTGCACCACGGCGTGACGTCATGCGACATTTTAAAGCAATATATCTTCCTAAGTATTTGAATGAAAGAAAAAATAAAAAATACGTGTTCAATATTTTTTATAAATCTAGCTGACGGACATTAAATTATTTTTTAGGATACAAGCCAATTGAAGGAGCACACTTAAAAGTGCCTTCCTATATTATTATTGTATTTTTTTAGTGTGTTTGTGTATACTTTCCTGGAGATCCCAATAAATAAATAAGTAGAGAGTTTTGGCGGGAAACTCAAGCTGAGCGTCACGCTCATTTTTCATTGGTCTTTTAAAATTATTTATAGTGTTGTTTACTAAATAAAAGTGCGTGATTTATATAGTAAAAAGTGCACTCAGTAAATAATTCATAAAGAATAGTAAAATATCGCAGCATAGTGGCCACATCATGAGTTTGTCTCAAACCTCCCTCGTAAGACGGTTCACGCGGCCGTCTTTTGCGACTTGAATAATTCATTACGTGACGTTGGCTAAATGCACAAACCGTGCGAAGCCAGAAAAGAACGAAAGAAGAAAGAACTTTTGATGATTTTATTTGAAATTGGCACAAAGTCATAACTAGTGCCACACTACAAAAAGTACTTATTTTACATGTAGTGATTTCCTATCTGACCATATCTTCCTATCGGGATTCTGACAACCCGTAAAGACTGCCAAATATCTATGAATGTCAGCTGGGACCAACTGCTTAATATACTTTCCGAGGCACAGAGGGGTGAAAATGATCACCCATCCACAAACTAACTGCAACAAGCGTAGCTTAACCTGATTGATCGACCAGTAAGGCTGTCATTATTCAGCCACGGGCCCTTCCCAATATAAAACGTTATTTTTTGTAAATGCGAAATCCGAAACACGTGTCCAATATTTTGAAGTAAAGATTACAAAAATCACAAAGTTATGAACTTGTTGTCTCTAGGTGTCTCAACAAAAATATGGTCAACGGCCGGTCGGTTCGCCCGCCCGGGCCTTTTGCACTGCGGGGCGGGGGATACTGCCTCACTGTTATCTACCGCCAGCTGTGTTTTGCGCCCAGTAACCACACTGCAACAATTCCTAAATGTATTTAAGAAAAAATATAACTTGGTGTCAAAATGATTCCAATAGATTCAGTTGCTTATAATGAACAAACTAATTTCAGCTTTCGTATAAACAAAATAATAACATTGTTTATACTAACAATAATACTAAAAAAAGTTTGTTTGAACGCGTTAATCTCTGGAGGTGGCAGCCGGATCTAAAAAAACTCCTTTTCATTTCATAGACTACATCTTGAGGAATGCTATAGCCTATTAAACACTAAGTTAGTTTTCGAAGAAGCTGAGCAAAGAGAATAATAACACAAAAATGCGATGTGATTGAAGAGCGATGCGACGGAGTGGCTCCAGGGAATAAGAAGCCCCGGGTAGAAAATAGTATATTATATCTTTTCATCATTGCAGGCTGTGTGATTTTCACCGAAGGGAAATTATGTAATGATTGCAAATTAGTAGTCTTTCCATATTCCATAGTCTCTGTGGCACACCCTACCATATTGTTTTTCTCGTCATTAATTCAACTGTCTAAACTTTCCCAACTTCCCGCTTGTTGAAACGGTCCCTACCATTCTTAATATATAGACCTAATTAAAACAAATTAATGAATTGCTTCCAGACAAACTAACAATGGCGAGATTTTCCGTTTCCAACGCTTCGTTTGTGCAAATTTTTTGTGGAAATTCTTTATTCTCCAGTCGCACACTCAAACAATTATGTTGCCACACTTAAAAATTCATTACAAAAACATAACTGGTTTGTAAGAACTTTTTTTTTTTTGTAAATGAGAACAAAACCTTTGTCGTGTTCTTTATTCAAAAGCCGTTTCTATTGTTTCAGTAGACATTTTGTTAAAAAAAAAACTTACTGGCGGCAAAATGTGTTTTAGGTAAGGTTTATGTTGACAGTTTCCAGTTTTAACCATATTACTTGAAGCAAATTTTATATTTATAAATATCGAAAGTAAATAAGTCATTGTAACTGTAGTTGCTGAAAACGTTAGGCTAGCCTGAAGGCCAATTATTGTAATTTAACACGTCTAAAGTCTAGTTTTAGTCTTATATTGGCGACAAATGTATGACATAGTTTTAAAAACATTAAGATAATTTAATTAGTATTTTTGGTAGAGAGAAAGAGAGGGATCTGAGTTATTGTGTAATATATTATCTGTAGCAATGGATTGCGACAGTTCAAGAACAGTCATTGCGTGATTTACCTTGTTCAGCAGACAAATGTTTGAAACATATAGGTGAAGCCGTACGGAGGACGGATCTGAGCAGTTGTGTTGCGATGTGTGCCGGGAACGATGCGCCAAATGTTGTTGTGTTGGGAGTTTGGTCGTGGAGGGTCTTCGGATCAATCTCCCTTTGGCGCAGCATCGTTGGTCGTGTTGTTGGGTTTAACATTGCATCACCTCGCTCAACTGCCGTCTTCCTTCCTATTCAATCAGTTTTTCTGAGTGAATAGGCTCTTAATAAACTAGCGCGCTTTACCATCAACGATCGCATCACTGCTTACCATCAGGCGGGATTACGGTCAAGCGCTAGTTTATAATTATTAAAAAAAAAAAAAATTCAATGGATTAGCAATACGCTTCATGCTGATCTGATGCCAGCCACGGCTTACTTAATTTTTCTTATTAATGTTGTTTGTTTATGAAAAAAGTTGTAACTTTTCTTTAATCGTTACTTTTCTTTAATCGTCACTTTGTTTAAACAATTTTTTTTATATTTTAAATTATTTAAAGACTTTTTTGAGAAATGCGAATATGATGGTCTATTTATTTGTTGTCATTTCCCAGTGTCGGAACCAAAGAGTATAACAAATTGAGGTCGGGACACAGATTAATATGTGTTGTCTTTGGCTCCCGCCCTCAAGCATTGGGCAATTATGTCAACTTTTTATTGCTTGAGTACGAGACTTTTGGCTACTTTGTATGTATTATCTACATTTTTTTTTGTTATATGCGTTTGGTTTTTGCAAAATAATTAATTGTTCTTTCTAAATATATGAGTGTTTTGTTTTGCGAAAATTGTTTATCATTATTTTTGTGTGTTGTTTTTTTATATTTCTTTATAACGCACTTTTATACTGTACCCTCGGGAGTTTTCTAAAAGTGCCATTTTGTTCTGACAAAAGCCTAAAACGGAGATAATTCCCGACCCGTTCTAATTAGAGGCCTACCTTTGCCGAGGCTCACTCTTCACAAAATTGCATCTTCCTTACACAGCCGAGCGACTTAAACCTAAGTCTTTTAGCGTTACAAGGTTGTAACACCATCTGCGGGTAAACTAATTATGCATAAAAACTTCTGACTTTTATGGATGGAACACCGGCTCCCTCTTACCGAGAGGAGGTTCCCATTGGTGAAACCTGTGTCCAGCAATGAGAACCTCCTCTTGGTTAGGTACGTAAAAATGACTATTGGGCATGATGTAGGTATCTACCAGTTTATAACAAAAAACGAGTGTGCTTATGACCACACGACTGAAGTGAAACTTCTTTCGCTCCATCTGAATGTATATATATGTCGGAGACAGCGACGGCAGAGCGGTAGGGTCGACAGCATCTTCGTGTAGTGGTACAGGTTCCATTTCGTAGGTGAGTTTTGAATTAAAGCACGACGTGTAGATATACCCTCCAATCTTCATAATAACAATTTGAATAGGCAAACCGACAGTTTCGGTTCGGAGATGTGCCTTGGTCCGCGTCTCGATGCAAAGTCCCCGTTCGACCAACCCCACTTTCCAAAGCGACTCTGTCCATGTGACGCCATCACAAAATAACGTCACAAGCGTTCACCCCTCTACTACGTAAATCAAATCAGCAACTTCTATAAAAATTATATCGACGATCTCCGACACGGCCAGCCTGACGATTTGCACGTCCTCGTGCATCATCATCATCATCATCATCATCCCAGCGCCAATCCAAGTCGCATCCGAAGCTCCCTCAGCCCCGGAGTCCTGGATTCGGTTCACCAGGCCAACCGCCGATTCCGGCCAAGCTTCGATATTTCCCGTTGCACGTCCTCGTGCATGTCTGTAACAAATTAAAAAAGGCACAGAAAACCGACTTTGAAGCATTTTTGAGAACTCGGCCAACCTGACCGTCACAAGTCACGTTTAATTACAATAACTATTAGAAAACCAAACTTCATTATTTTAACAACTTGAGCGCAAGAGCTTCCTTCAAGCCTCATAATTATCAAAATTCTAAAAGAAAACAAAAGGTTCCTCCAAGTCTCATAATTATCAAATCAAAATCATAATCATCAAAAAGAAAACACACCATGGTTTGCTACCACAGTAGCTAGTGACAACTCCTAGTTGACACCCATATCGTCATCACCTCTTGTGATACGACCAACTCTTAGAGTCCACGACTCCCAGGTCAACACATGACCGTACATCTAATAGTCTCCTCCGAGACCCTGGTCCCCACCACACCACCATCTGCCCATCGTGCCCTGACCAACTCCTGACTGAGTTTCAGTCACGACAGCAGACTAGTGCATGCAGTGCGACCATATCTACCTAGGTCCCCGCCACACCACTAGCTGCCCATCGCCCCCTGAACAACCCCTCACTGGGTTGCAGTTACGACTACAGACTAGTGCGTGCAGTGCGACCATACCTACTAGTGTCCCCGCCACACCACTAGCTGCCCATCGCGCTCTGAACAACCCCTCATTGGGTTGCAGTTACGACTACAGACTAGTGCGTGCAGCGCGACCACACCTACTAGTGTCCCCGCCACACCACTAGTTGCCCATCGCGCTCTGAACAACCTCTCACTGGGTTGCAGTTACGACTACAGACTAGTGCGTGCAGCGCGACCACTCAGCCATGATACGTGTTCTATTTGCTGGCGGAGGCACCCTCCTCACCATCTTCTACATTTTGAAAATCTAACTCAGCAGCCATTACTTGGAGAAGTCTTTCATATACGATCGTGGGGGTACTTATAAGTTCTGTTTCCAATCAACGATTTCAATAGGTAACGATCGCCATTATCGCCATCAAACAACTCGCCAATATTAAATTTCATTACTTTAGCTCACTTCTATCAAATTTAGATTTTTCGTAAATAGCACTCGTATCTATGTTCGTAGCCGCATGCTCTCTTGTCTGGTTGTTGTAGTATTTCTGGTTCAGTATCATCCAATGTTAGGAGATTTTATGATCTAACCACACGTCCTATCAGAGGCTCAAGTGAGCTCTTAACTACAAGCCACAGTTAACTTTAGTCTTGCAAGTTCTTCTCCATAGAGATCTACGCTTTGGAACATTCAATTTAGCTTCACTTTTCTTGGACTGACCGACATTGACTATTCAAAACCACCAACGGATGGTTAATTTGAATTAAACAATTTTGATCTTGATTTTAGACATCATAATTTTAACACCCTGATTTAAAATTTCTCAGCCCATTATAACAAAGAATACGGGTAGTATAAGAAAATATAATTTTCAAATAACTCTTATTATCATGTCGCAAAGAAATTGTTCAGTACACAATACACTGGCACAACCTTCAACTTTGTACACTGTATATATACTGGCACGTGTGTACGTACACCAATGAAATTACAGATTGCTTGACAAGAGAACATTCGGCCACGGAATCAAAATAAAAATAGTACGACTCACCGGATTATGGCAATTTTCCACAAGGACCAGCCACTTGGCAGTTGTCAACCGTTGCACACCAGACATCTCTGAGCTCTCATAAAACCCCATTACGTTACCACAAACGTTTTGGGTATTTTGAAACCTTCTCATCGCCTGCAGAGTAGATGCTGTCCTGAATTCTTCTCATCGCCTGCAGAGTAGAGACTCAAGTCTTGAAACCTTGGGCGTTCCCCAAAGCGCACGCAGCTCCAGCAGCGCCACACGCCATTGATGCGATTCACCAAGCAGCTAGAAGCGCGCTCCGCAAGCGCACCTTGCGCGCTCCGCAAGCGCACCTTGCGCGCTCCGCAAGCGCACCTTACGCGCTCCGCAAGCGCATTTCGCTCGCCAATCAACAGCCAGCACTCTCGCGCGTCAAGAATCAGTCAGCAATGTCGCGCGCCAAGCAACAGCCAGCACTTTCGCGACAGCGCCGCGTGCAGCCGCACGTGCACGCCTGCAGCGGACTCCTGCAGCGCACTCCTGCAGCGCACTATCACGCGGAGCGATCTCTGCGCCAGCAAATGAGCGCACCTCGTAACTTCACGTTCACTTCCAGCCTCACGTTATTCTGTTCCTTGATTTATAACGAGATTGTGAGCAGTGTAGTTCCTTATCCCACTTCTGATGTCGGAGACAGCGACGGCAGAGCGGTAGGGTCGACAGCATCTTCGTGTAGTGGTACAGGTTCCATTTCGTAGGTGAGTTTTGAATTAAAGCACGACGTGTAGATATACCCTTTTTTTTTTTTTTTTTTTTTTGTTGGGATGGGAAATCATCAAATGACTTCTCCCGCTCTGGGCGGAGCGGAAGGGTGTGTCAGACTTTTACTGACTAAAACCCACCCGTGTTTCTTCACTTGCCTGTGCGACGGCCAGGGCCGCGGTTTCTTGTTTAACCAACCCGCAACCCTGACCCAGGAGGCATCGGTCTTCGTGGACCCCGTCACGATGTGCTGACATCTCTTTGAGGCGCGCGTGAAACACGACGCGCCGTCGACTCGGGCCTGGTCCTAACCGGGCGGCGAGTTGCCCACTGCTCACCGCCCGCAGGCCCGCGCCTACGGTGGCTGGGAGTTAGGTGTCGTCTCCCGACCAGGGCGTCTACTGCGGCGGCTAGTGGCGTGAGGGCGCTGGGATTCCCGTTGCCTCACGCGCTCCGCCTCCTCCTTCGCCAGCATCACTGCTTCGCAGAAGGAGGTGACGGCCTGCCATGCACTCTCGCTCCGGACCATGGCCTGGACCAGGGTCGGACGCGAGAGATCGCCGCCGATCGCCGCTACGAGGACACGGCGGTGCTCTACCCAAGCCGGGCAGACCTCCACCGTATGCTCCACCGTGTCTTCAGGGCGATCCATACAATGGTGACACCCTGGCGTTTCCTCCCGCCTGTGTAGATATACCCTCCAATCTTCATAATAACAATTTGAATAGGCAAACCGACAGTTTCGGTTCGGAGATGTGCCTTGGTCCGCGTCTCGATGTAAAGTCCCCGTTCGACCAACCCCACTTTCCAAAGCGACTCTGTCCATGTGACGCCATCACAAAATAACGTCACAAGCGTTCACCCCTCTACTACGTAAATCAAATCAGCAACTTCTATAAAAATTATATCGACGATCTCCGACATATATATATATATATACTAGCTGACCGGCAAACGTTGTTTTGCCATATAAATAATTTCCTAGAAAAAAAAATAGATGTTGGCTGATACTCATAGATATCGGATAAGCACAAAAAATTTCATCAAAATCGGTCGAGCCGTTTCGGAGGAGTTTAAGTTCGAACACCGTGACACGAGAATTTTATATATTAGATATATATGTGTACAATATATACATGTATACACATATACATACAGTATGTTAAGAAAACCCTGTCCGACCCGTGAAGGTGTTGTTAGGTATCGATAACTGATTCTACTAATGCATACAAAACCGGGCTAAACTTAAAAACAAAATCCCCCTAAAAAAATAAATATTATTTCGCAAAAAGAGGTAACTTAATAAATGCGCGATAACCACCCTTAGCCTGCTGCCCGCGGGGGGCGGGCGGCAGGGCATGCGGCACGTGGTCGCATCGCTATTCGCTCATAATAATACCGGTGTTGTCACTTTTTAAAAATTACCAAATTTCGGGGAAATTGGAATTAATTCGCGGGAAAAAAAGATTATTTCAAAATTCATTTGTATTGGTACTATGATGAATACGTAAAATTTTATATTATATTTGGTCATGTGTTTACCTAACCTTTATTATCCTTATGGGTCGGACAGGGTTTTCTTAACATACTGTATATTAATTTTCTATAAATATTTAAATTTATTTCATGGTTTCCTTGGTAAATTATTATTTTTGCATAGATCTACTATTTTTATTGAAAAAAAAAAAAACTCGTGGTAGACCTTGTAGTACCAAGCTGGCGCCCCGGGCGCCTCTGTGCTTATATCCCTCACATAACTTCCGTTCGCCTTGCCCGATCACTTTTCGTAACGCTTACGTCACGCGTTCGCCAGCTTACTCCCAAAGTCAATCGTGCGTAAAGAAGTTTCACTTCAAAAAGACAAGCGTATGGAAATAAATCTAAGAGCCTATTATTTTCTCTGGTAAGGCGCACAGATTTCTGCCAATCGATTCTGTAAAAATGTTACCGTGATAAGTTAAACCTCCCAACTTAGGGGAGGCCTTTATTCAGCAGTGGACCTCTATAAGCTGCAGAATAAAACGAAGAACATAAGTTAGCTGAAGCAAGTTTAGAGTGAGAGTCATAGTATCCATCCTCAGCATTATTAGGAATGAGAACTCAGTCCATGCTTACTTAACCTAAGTTTTTAAGGTCAAATGATTCCAGAACCGCTTTGGTGATATTCCGAGATCATGTCAAGCGAAATTTTGTGTTAAATAGAGGATCTTAACATGGGTTTTTATGAAAGATCTTATTCGTACTGTTTATATTCTTGAAACTTAGCTTACTTCTATAGATGCTTAATAAGGACCGTAGCAGGTGGCGCTCTGTAATATCTGCTTATCCTCTTGGGAATAAAGCATGAGTGTATAATGATGACGATGGTTTTTTTTACATTTATAATCTAGTGCATTACTGCAATCCCGCCTGATAATAAACAGTGATGCAATCTTTGATGGTAAAGCAAGCAAGTTTATTAAGAGCCAATTCACTTAAAAAAACTGAGTGAGTAGGAAGGAAGATGGCAGTTGAGCGAGGTGATGCAATGTTAAACTCAAAAACACGACCAACGATGCTGCGCCAGAGGGAGCTTGATCTGGAGATTTTCTGCAACCAAATTCCTGATACAACAATATTTGGCGCATCGTATCCGCCACACATTCTAACACAACTGCTCAGACCCGTCCTCCGTACGGCTTCACCAGATATCATGCGGGGACTCGACGAATCGCTTGGCGACATGACTTTTGTCTGGTGGGTGGTAACTTCTGTAGGCCTAGTATGAGTTTTCATTACGAAACTCGATCGTCGATATTGAGCGCGTTTGATTCAGCGATTGGCCCGCTTCAAGGTCGTAAGAACTTTCAACCAATGTGAGCGCCGAACGCGCTCGATATCGACGATCGAGTTTCGTATTGAAAACTCATACTAACCCTACCACCGAGAAATTTGCAACTGTCACTAGTAAATTGCGTAACTCATGCGTTACGTACTCATATTTCATCAGTGTCAAATATTAAAGGAATTTTGAATTTGAATTTTTGAACACATTCTAAACGATTTCGAAGGCTATTTTAAATCTATTGCGTCATATGTTCGTAATTTTTTTTAGCTCAGTAACATAAAGAATGCAATGAATATTGTTGAACTGTCAAAATGAAAGACACTCTTACTGCTAGTGTATTACGCAACAACCCTGTGGATCTTCAGTTTTATGAACACATAATTAAGTTCAATCCCCACCCTTATCAACAACATAAATATTATTATATTAATTGTGACCCCCACAGGGGGGCCAACCGTGACTGATGGCCGATGAACAACTAGATACTCGAGCTGCGTTAATCAGGGCGTGTAGATAATTAACACAATATATGGCCACCTATATCAGGTTATATTTCCTATGCGGATCTGATAAAACGGTACAAAATCTTAAGCTTGGAGCACAGGCGTACATTGCTTATGATTGTGATGTTGTTTGGCATATGCAACAACCGGTTTAATTATATGGACCTTGCAAATGAAATATGTTATGTGGTACCTAGAATTGCTAGTAGGCGTGAAGTACGAGCAACCCGCTTGTTCTACACAGAGCAATGTAGAACAAATGCTGGGGCTCCTCTTCGGCGATTATTAAAGATATACAATTCATATTTTGTAAATCTAGATATTTTCGCTCTTAACCAGAACAAATTTAGAAAAATGGCTACTTACTAATTTACTTTCTGGTAATCCTTAAGTATTACCGCTTCTTGCTGATATGTGACGTCATTGTGCCGACAGACCATATTTGGATGGGGCACGTTATCCTGAATTGGTTTGTGTGATTTTTTAAAGGGTTTAGTTTTAGCATTCGTTATTTTCTGATTGTCCCCTTCAGTATTCGTCCGTTTCCTTATTTCTTGTACAATCAATATGATTCAGTGGACATTGGTGTGGGTTATATGTTTGTTTACTATGTATTACTCGTATATCTTAGCCGACTATTAATAAAATTAAATCAAAAATTAAAAAAAAAAAAAAAAAAAAAAAATTGTTTTTTTATTATTATTATTAATTTTTTGTTTTTTTCGCTTCGAAAATTATCCGGTAGTAGTCGTAAAAAGTAAATGACAAAAAATGTTATTATGGGATATCCATAATAATTAGAAATATACCATAGCGGACTTTTGTTTAGAACTTTTCAATGTGTGCAATATTCAGTACATTATTTTGATAAATCTCGTAGGGTTCAACCTGCGTTTCACTGCAAACGCGGAAAAAATGGAATTATTTATGACATCACATTTGAAACCTCAAAACTAATAGTATTTCTCCACAATTTAATGGATGTTATTGTACATATAAACCTTCCTATGCAATCACTGTATCTATTAAAGAAAACGCATTAAAATCCGTTGCGTAGTTTTAAAGATTTAAGCATACATAGTGACAGAGAAAGCGACTTTGTTTTTTACTATGATGTAGTGATTATTATTGTTAAATTAAATGAAGTGAAATGGAATTTAATGAATAGTTTATACAGTATGTTAAGAAAACCCTGTCCGACCCGTGAAGGTGTTGTTAGGTATCGATAACTGATTCTACTAATGCTCACAAAACCGGGCTAAACTTAAAAAAAAATCCCCCTAAAAAAATAAATATTATTTTGCAAAAAGAGGTAACTTAATAAATGTGCGTTACCACCATTCCGCGGGCGGCGGGCGGCAGGGCACGCGGTACGTGATCGCATCGCTATTCGCTCATAATAATACCGGTGTTGTAACTTTATTTAAAAATTACCAAATTTCGGGGAAGTTGGAATTAATTCGCGGGAAAAAAAGATTATTTCAAAATTCATTTGTATTGGTACTATGATGATTACTTACGTAAAATTTTATATTATATTTGGTCATGTGTTTACCTAACCTTTATTATCCTTATGGGTCGGACAGGGTTTTCTTAACATACTGTATTCATAGCTGCCGCACGGATACACCGGACCTTACACCTAACTATTGGTACATCGTGTTTCTTGTCTGGTGAAGCCGTACGGAGGACGGGTCTTAGCAGTTGTGTTGCGATGTGTGCCGAGTACGATGCGCCAAATGTTGTTGTGTCGGGAGTTTGGTCGTGGAGAGTCTCCAGATCAATTTCCCTCTGGCTCAGCATAGTTGGTCGTGTTGGTCTTGGGTTTAACATTGCATCACCTCGCTCAACTGCCCTCATCCTTCCTATTCCTAACTTTTTTAAGTGAATAGGCTTAATAAACTAGTGCGCTTTACTATCAACGGTTGCATGACTGCTTACCACCAGGCGGGATTGCAGCCAAGAACTAATTTATAATTATTTAAAAATAATAATAATTAGGATACGGTATTTTTTCATCGAATGGCGTATAATCGGTTCGTGCTACAACAATCCTGTCAGACGCACTGTAGAGTCGGTTCAACCTCAAAAGCACTCTGTAACCATTATGATATTGCACCCACAGATCATCTAGTGCTCTCTGTGTGCAATTGACCCACAAACTAGACGTGTAGAACACTTGACAGCACGCTTTTACGCTTAAACAGAGTTATTTTCACCTCATTATTACAGCGCACGAATCTTGTTGATGACGATTATGATTTAAGTATTGTAGGTATCCTAGTATACAGGGTGTATCTGACATCGTAACGCAAACTTCGTGAAAAGGTTAGACCACATGCCACTAATAAAATTATGACAGTCATTTATGTCGTTAATGAACGGTTACAGAATTCACACTGTTTAAAAAAAAGTGTCACCAACCAGCCTCTTCGCCCGCTTCTCCACCGAATCCAAAGTGGCCAGGTGACACTTAGCAGCACCAGCCCAAATGTGGCTGCAGTACTCCACACACGAACGGACCTGCGCTTTGTAAAAAATTAGAAGCTGCCCTGGTGTGAAGTACCGCCGGACCTTTGCAATAACGCCAAATTTCTTGGCAGCCACCTTGGCCTTGGACTCAATGAACCGCCCAAAGTTTAGGTTCGAGGAAGTTTCAAATATTGTTAATGTTGGCAGTGATATGATTACTAATCAATTCATTTAAAGGAAGGTAACAAAACTAAACTAATTTATTATTTAGTTGTTGAACAATAAAAACAATCAAATACCGATCGAAGCATTAATACATTTCAATATTTTATTTTTAGCCTCTAATGAAGGGTATGGCCAAATCAAACGGTTTTACAAATTAATATAATGTATACATATTTTTTTAAATAATCAACCAATTCCGCAAATCCGGAGGAATGTAAATAATGAAATAAAAAAAAGTAAAAATAAAATTTAAGAAAAAAAAACTTTTTAAAAACAAGCTTTTATTATTTGTTTATAAAATGAAATAAAAAGTTAAAAATAAATTAACTCTAAAAAGAAATATAACACTTTGTAACTTGATTGTAACCTTTAACGACAAATAAGCGTCAGCGCCCCCAGAGGTCCGTTGTAGAGGGATAAGGGCTACAATACAACAGGGTTCGCCCTGGTACCCTGAGGCGCAACGTTAGCGGCATGACATATTTATACACCGTCATACGATTCAGCCCTCAGCACGTGCTCACCTTGGCATTGGGTCATCCATCCAATCAATCGTATATAATTAATATGGGACGAAAGCAAGAGACTCGTCAAGATGAATCAAACGAGACCAAACTCGATGGGGTTGCGTCGTTTAATTACGGAGTTCCTGTGGCCACCTTCCGGCCCCAATATCAGACCCTGGTTACTATATAGTATCAAAGTACTCGTCAAGACTAATCCAATTAGCCCAAACTCGATGGGATTGCATCGTTTAATTACGGAGTTCTTATGGCCACCTTCCAACTCCAACATCAGACCCTGGTTACCATATAGTATCAAAGTACTCGTCAAGACTAATCCAATGAGCTCAAACTCGATAGGGTTGCATCGTATATTACGGAGTTCCTATGGCCACCTTCCGGCTGCATCATCAGACCCTGGTTACCATATAGTATCAAAGCACTTGTCAAGACGAATCTAATAAGCTCAAACTCGACAGGGTTGCACCATTTAATTACGGAGTTCCTATGGCCACCTTCCAGCTCCATCATCAGATCGGCTCTATGTCACAATAACATTGCATTGTCATCCGATTTATACAAGCATTCTAAATTTCAGCTCAATCGGAAACCGGGAAGTGGATCAAATTTAAGTTGCAAGATTTGATTACAGAACGACAGACAACGGGACAGGTGAAACTAAATAAAAGACTTTTTAGTTTTCACCTGATAAGTTCCTAAGTCTGTTCATCTCATTCAACGTATCACTATTGCAAGGTCGTTTGCCAGTTAATTTCTTACAGTCCAGCTCTTCAATGAGGACCCCTTCTAATGATTTCACCCCACTTAAGGCCACATATGCTTGACCAGCGGCAAAGACGTCACATTATTTTTTTTTCGAGTTATATCCGCCATTTTTGGTGTTCCGCCGTATTGGATTAAGAGTGACGTAATATTATTTTTTTCTACACACATCAAAAGTGTCTAGGGATCAACATATATTTTTGCAATAACTTTTCTCCTGATTGATATTAATTAAAATTTTCTTTAAGGATTCATCAAATAAAGTGTTTCGTTTGTCACAGTAACGATAAACCAAGTCACCTTTGCATTAATAAAGAAATTTGCCATTTTCCTAATAAAGGGATATTTGACATTTGAACCACTAACACAAAAGTTCGAAAAAAAGACTGAAATAACAGTTTTCTCTAAAATTTTATTGGGTAACTTAAACAATTAATAATCCGTGTTTCTACCGCGAACACTAACAACACAAGAACATCGGTTTGGCATACTCAAAATGAGTTCATCCAAATCACGCTGTGGAATGGCCGCCCATGTTCGTTGCAACAACAAAAAAAGGTCTTCTTGCGACTGGATACCCTCCATATTCGGCAGAGCTCTTCTCTGTAGCATATCCCATGCATGCTCAATCGGGTTCAAGTCTGGCGACTGAGCAGGCCAGGGCAGGACATTGATGTTAGCTGCGGCGAGAGTCTGTCTTACAACTCTTGCGGTGTGCGGTCGTGCATTATCATGCATTAACTGAAATAAGGGACCGATTTGCACTTGTAGAGGAACGATGACGTCTGATACAATCGTCTCAGCATAAATTTGAGCGTTGAGGTTGCCTCTGATCCAAATCAACTCAGTTCTTCCGCCGATCCAAATACCCGCCCATACCATGATGGTTCCACCACTATAAGGATGGACTTCCTGGCAGGATTTTAATCGCTGTTGGCGTCCAGGGGTTCTCCAGTGTCGTATACATCTTGTATCCGGTCTCATACCAAAACGAGACTCATCAGAAAAGCACACGAAACGCCATTGTTCTTCTGCCCAATTTCTGTGTTCAAGAGCCCATTGATATCGAATCCTACGATTGTGCATTGCTATAGGTGGTACCCGTAGCGGTCTTCGGGAATGAAGGTTCACTTCATGCAAGCGGTTTCTGACTGTTTGGTCGCTAATTAAGTTCCCTGAAGAGTGATGAAGCCTCACGGCTAACATCATGGCGGTTATTGTTGGAGCTCTTCGAGTTAAGATTTGAATGTATCGGTCTTGTCTCCGTGTGGTGCAGCGATGACGGTATCGCTTAACTCCATGGCGCTCAGCCACGGTACCAGTGCTTCGGTAACGTGTCCAAAGTCGACTGATAACACTCTGACTTGTATTCAGAGCTAAAGCCACAGTACGTTGCCGGGAACCAGCTTGTATCATTCCCACGGCTCTGAGCATTTCTTCCCTGCTTAAATGACGTCGCCGCTCCATAATAACGTTGGTTTTAATCAGTAGTAGGGAAACAGTAGCACTAATAATGTCTTCAATGCGTTGTATGTTTTTATAGGGAAAATATTGACAGCTGATTTTCATCTTTTACTCGAATTTGATTCACAGTTCCTGATTCAAATTATGAAATGCACCAAAAAGGATCCATATAAATTTATAAAATCATAAATTTATTACAAAGCCACATCTCAATCTCAAGAAATCCGCATAAAAATGCTTGATGCCTAGACACTTTTGATGTGTGTAGTTATTCTTGGCAAGCCCTTTTATTTGATACCCATATTATAGGAGTGCATTAAAAATAATTGGTCCGCCCTATTGGATACGCCGCCATGTTGGATTTAGAATGACGTCATATTATTTTTTTCTAGTTATTCTTGGCAAGCCCTTTTATTTGATACCCATATTGTAGGAGTGCATTAAAAATAATGGGTCCGCCATATTGGATACGCCGCCATGTTGGATTTAGAATGACGCCACATTATTTTTCTGGTTATTCTTGGCAAGCCCTTTTATTTGATACCCATATTGTAGGAGTGCATTAAAAATAATTGGTCCGCCATATTGGATACGCCGCCATGTTGGATTTGGAATGACGTCACACAGTTAATCATGCATTGTCATCCGAACTAAACGTGCATACCAAATTTCAGCTCAATCGGAAACCGGGAAGTGGATCAAATTTAAGTTGCAAGATTTGATTACAGAACGACAGACAACGGGACAAGTGAATAAATAAAAGCTTGTAAAAAGAAAAAATATAAATTAATATACAATATCTTATGAAAACCCTGTCTGACCCATAAGGATAATAAAGGTAAGGTAAACACTTGGCCAAATATAATATAAAATTTTACGTAATTATCATAGACACAATACTAATGAATTTTGAAGTAATCTTTTTTTCCCACGAATTAATTCCAACTTCCCCGAAATTTGGTAATTTTAAAAAAAGTGACAACACCGGTATTATTATTAGCGAATAGCGATGCGACCACTGCTGCGTGCCCTGCCGCCCGCCGCCCGCGGTAGGGTGCCTAACGCACATGTATTAAGTTACCTCTTTTTACGAACTAATATTTATTTTTTTACGGGATTTTTTTTTAAGTTTAGCCTGGTTTTGTATCCATTAGTAGAATCAGTTATTGATAACTAACAATACCTTTACGGATCGGACAGGGTTTTCTTTACATATTGTATACGTTTCCGAACAATGACCCCAATTCACTTTATCTATTCCGACCTATGCTAAGTAAATAACTTTCTGTATATAAGCCCCGTGATTGCATTAATAGTCTATAGTTAAGCCTCGATGACCTTCGATAGGTTGCCCTAGTTAATATATTATAAGTTCATTAGTCATAAATCAAATCAAAGTCATTTATTCAAATTAGGCTGCGAATCAGCATTTTTTGAATGTCAATATTACATAAGGCAGTCCCCCAAAACGCCCACCCTTCGCACTCCCAAGTGTTTTCGCTGGGAAGAAAAAGTGGCGGAACAAACTCCCGAGCAGCACAGCTGTTCATTAAAAAAAGAACACATGACTTTATACAATACTATATACAGTAATGAACACTGGTTTGGATTGGCACTGGTCTGGTCGTGCCTCGGAAAGCACGTTAAGCCGTTGGTCCCGGTTGCCATATGAACATCTAGTGGCAGTCGTTACGAGTTGTTGGAGCTCTCAAAAGTCCAACAATTGGTCTAATTGCAATGCTTAGATATCGCCATCGGGTTGTGGAGGTCAGACGGCAGTCGCTTCACGGAAAATATCGAAGTTTAGCCAAAATCAGCAGTTGGACTGGTAAAGCGGACCCCAGACTCCAAAGCTGAAAAGCTACGGATGCGACTGGGATTAACGCTGAGATGATGATGATGATGATATACAGTAATGAACACAAGACAACACAACAATAATGAAATTATTTATCATAAACCAGTAATATTTGAATAACATGTAATAAAAAATCAGTCATAGATAGTATCTAATTATCATTCGCCGAGAGTAGATTAATTATTATAATATCGCTTATTAAGAGGGGACGCTAGAATATGCTCAGTGTTTTTTTTGTAATTTGCAGTTCAGTGACAGGTTTTATGTGGAACAAAATAAGGTTATGTAACAAGAATGCATTTACATAATTGTAATCATTAAGCCATCAATAAGAAAATATAATCCCACAGATAACCCGAAGCGGTCCATTAAACAGACAGTTTAATATGACCCAAGACCGTAAGTATTGATTGGAGGTCTCCATTGGGTAAAGAAAACCTATCTACTTGCTGACTGAGGACAAACGCAGTTTGACTTTGGCCACGAACCCTACAATATATTAATAAAGAAATCCTTAAAGTGAAAGCGGAGTCATTCGTAAAGAAACATGGCTCGAAAAAAGTATAAATATTTTTATGAAATATATATTGCTATATCTCTTATTCATATATCATTTAATCAAGGCTTGTCTTCGTACGTCACATGCCACGCTAGACAACGGCGAACCTCGCAAAAGCTGCCAATTTAAATTCTGGCGCTAAACCAGAAAATTCAGCCACATTTGGGCTGGTGCTGTGAAATGTCACCTGGCTACTTTGGATTCAGTGGAGAGGCGTGCGAAGAGGCTGAATTGGCGACCCAGATTTAACGAAACGGTCTCCAAAGCCTGGAGCACAGGCGTAGAGTAGCCAGCCTTTCAGTCTTCTATAGGATTCATTCTGGCGAGTGTGCAAAGGAATTGCATGATTTAATTCCTCCATCTCCGTTCCACCATCGGACGACCCACCCTTACGTTGTTGACACCACTACGATCCGGACGAAGCGTTTCGCTTCTTCTTTTATACCGCGTACATCGAGGGACTGGAACAATTTTCCGGTGGTGGTGTTTCCGTCACACTACAATATGAATGTCTTCAAGGCTAGAGTGAATAGGCTCTTAATAAACTAGCGCACTTTACCGTCAACTATCGCATCACTGCCTATCAGGCGGGATTGTGGTCAAGCGCTAGTTTATAATTTATATAAAAAAATTATAATACATAGTTAAAATAAAGTTTATGCCAGTGATTCCCAAAGTGGTCCAGGTGGACCCCCAGGGGTCCACGGGAGACTTGCTGGGGTCTACGTAGGCGTGAACAAAAAATGGGGGTCCATAAGATGTTAATGGGGGTCCACGAAAATTTATCTGCTTTTGATAGTAAAGAGCAAAAATGTAAGCATAGTTTTTATAAGGGCCTACCTACATTGTTTTAAGTACCTATCTAAGCAGATAATATTTTAATAAGGCAAGCGACTGTTACTTGTCCAAACTTGCGTATTCGATATTACGTACAATTTCGTGTACAGACTTGCAAAGCGCTATCCGCCCGACAATGCTTAATGCTTGTTCAGACATGAACTTGATCACCACTATAAATACTTGATGCCAAAGGCAAACGCATTCATTCGTTTCCGGAATTTCGAAAAAAGGCGCTATTTGGAAAAAAAGTTGTGAGAGAATTTATATCTGTGTTTGCTAGTGCCGGAGAAAAGTAAGTAACTTACCTTTTTTTTTGTTATAGTACTTAAGTATTTTGTTTACGTGTACTAGTCGGTTGATCACAACGGCCTGTATAGATAGGTAACTTAGTAACTTACAGATATTTTAATTGTCCTCTTTCGATTTGAAGACAAACACAGCACGTTTTATTCAGTTGTTTTTTCACGAGAGAAGCACTGCCTCTCTAAAAAGGCCGAATAAGCAATATTGCAGAGCAATTAATTTTGTAATTTTTCTTGCAAATAACTACTAATTTTATAAAACAGTAATTTCATAATCATTTTAAATTGATTTTGATGTAACTATTTTATCAAAACTATTCCTTTTCGGCAAGAGCGAGCGGTGCGCGGGCGACGGGAAAAGGGCGGGGCTTGAACTTCGACGCCAGTTTGTCACGTTTTAACAATGAAGCCGCAGACAAAAAATACGCAAATACACGGAGCGCGTGAACTCATTGATTTAATAAAATTTTAGTTATCGTTTTTATGGACAATTTTGGGATTTCGACTTTTATTTTTTCCTACACAAATATGATCACTATTCGATACTGAGTACACCAATTTTTATTTATACTATTAAAAATTAGTGGTAAATTATGTACTTTAAAATTGATACCGTTTTGTGAAAACGTCTGTATTTGTCTCAGCGGTTTATTACTTGTCCCTTTACAAGCCGTAATTCTATTTCCGCGTGCTGACAAAGGCTGCGGTGTGATACCTATATTCAGAAAAAAACTTGGTTACTAAAATATATTTTTTACAGGTAAGGTAACTGACACGAAACATGGCTACAGCAAAGAAAAAATGTCGACAATATAGTGTCGATTATTTGAAATATGGTTTTGTTCCATCAGAGGCAGACAAACAATTGCCCATGTGCCTATTATGCAACAAAGTTTTGAGCAATGACTCTATGAAACCATCAAAGCTCGAAGATCATCTAAAAAGGTGTCATACTGATAAAATAGGTAAAGATTTAAAATATTTTCAAACATTGAAAGAAAAATATGGAAAGAGACCCACCGTGCACAGTCTATGTTCGCTTCAACATCTCAAAGTAACGATGATGGCTTGCGGGCATCTTACAATATCTCATTACTTATAGCAAAATCTGGAAAACCGCACACTATCGGAGAACAATTAATTTTTTTTTTTTTTTTTTTACCCGCTGTTGAAGAGGTTTTAAAAACTGTTTTGCACAAATCTCCATTTGACGTACTAAATAGAATCCCATTAAGTAACAATACTGTACAAAGACGCATTGATTAAATGAGCTCTGATATCGAAAGCTTTTTGTGCAATCATCTGCAAAAAACTCATTTTTCTATACAACTGGACGAGTCAACGTTACCCAGTAATGAAGCATTACTATTGGCATATGTCCGATTTATTGTTGAGGAAGAAATTCACGAATAATTGCTATTTGCCAGAACTTTGGAGACTGACACTAAAGGCGAATCAATATGTTAATGTCCTGAGTAATTTTTTTACGGAAAAATCGATCCCATTTACAAACATTATTTCAGTGGCAACAGACGGAGCTCCTGCAATGGTCGGGCGATATCGTGGGTTTATAAGTCATCTCAAAAGAATTATACCAGGACTTACAGCTATTCATTGCGTAATCCACCGACAACATCTTGTGGCAAAACATTTAAGTGACAGGTTGAACCAATCCCTTCATTTTGTAATAAAAGCTGTCAACAAAATCAGAAGCAATGCATTGAATACGCGTTTATTTGCTCAATTGTGCGACGAAAATGATGAAGACTTCCAGCGACTGCTCTTACATACTGAAGTACGCTGGTTGTCGAAAGGTGCATGCTTAACGAGATTTTACTCTGTTTTCGATTCCATATTAGAGTTCTTAGAAAGTAGAGATCCAGATTTAAAAGAAAACTTGATCAAATTCAAAGCAGACATTGCGTATTTGACAGATTTGTTTAAAAAATTTAATGATATTAACTTGCAGTTACAAGGGGACAGCCTGAATTTAATAAAAACAAAGGGGATAATTTCGGCTTTTCTTGGGAAATTGAAATTTATGAAGCAAAACATTAGTCGGCGCGAATTCTCTCAATTTCCAAACTTGTCGCAGGTAGAATGTATTGATGAGGATATCCATACCTACAGTCAACATTTAAGTGCCCTGCATGATGACTTCAAAACCAGGTTTGAAGATATACTGACGATGGATATACCACCATGGATCATAAATCCATTTGATGAAACGGAAGTGGCCAATGTTGTATTACAAGAGGAGCTGCTCGAGCTAAGTACTAATGAGGAGCTGAAGGTGAAATTTAGAAAAGGCTACCCAACATTTTGGCTGCAAGCAGAAATACCCGAAAAATATCCTGGACTGTGGGAAATCACAAGGAAATTTTTAATAGCTTTTCCCTCGTCATACCTTGTCGAAAGGAGTTTTAGTGCCGTTACAAACCTCTTCACAAAAAAAAGGAGCAAATTAAACATCACAGAGCGGGGGGATTTGCGGTTATTGCTGACAAAAATAAAGCCAAACATTGATCGTTTGCTGACACTCCATCAGATACAATTTCCCTTTAATTAAAATTATGACCTGAACCTATATTACCTTAATATTTTTTTCTTGTAATTCTATTCTTTTAATAAATAAAGTGATATAAAATGTACCATTTTTCGTTTTTATTTTACACATCGGAATATAGGGACAGAACTCAGAAGTGACACAATTTTTATTTTTTGGCGACTTTAAGAATGTGGTAGAAATGTAGCAGCAGGGGGTCCACCGAAACCAGTAAAATTTTGAAAGTGGTCCACGAGAAAAATAAGTTTGGGAACTACTGATTTATGCCAACAAATGATCTTAATTTGAGTACTGTCCACTGTTGGAACAAATGATTAGGTTGTTTAATCAATATTTTTTTTCCATAATTGATTTTTTTTATGTAGGTATCAAAGGATGTAGGTACAAACTCCAATTCGAAACATAATTTTTATTAAAAAATATTTACTAAAAAAAACCGTCTTCCAAAAAAACACTACAGTGTCGGTGTCATATTTGCATTTTCGTTTTTTGCCACCGACTTCCAAAATTATTTTTCATTTTGAAGTGCGAGGAAATTGCATAATTTAATTCCCTTTCTCCATTCCATCATCGGACCACCCGTCGCCTCGTACGGCGAGTTTCAACCCTTATGTTGTTGACACCACTACGATCCGGACGAAGCGTTTCGCCTCCTCCTTTATACCGCGTACATCGAGGGACTGGAACAATTTGCTAGCGACGGTGTTTCCGTCGGACTACAATTTAAGTGCCTTCAAGGTTAGAGTGAAGAGGCTCTTAACAATCTAGCGGGATTGCGATCGAGCACTAGTTTATAAAGTATACAAAAAAAGAAAAATGTTGATAGGTTTTCATTGTCAGAAGTCAGTAACTTTTTCCTATGTTTTGAAGTCAGCAACCTTTTGTTTTCCACTTTTTAGTTTTAAGATGTCGGTTGATGTGTTATTTGCCCATTTGACGCGCACGTACTTAACTAAAACTTAAGACTCAGAGAAAAAGGATGAAAAGAAGACTGCGACCAGAGAGGTCGCAGTCTTTTTTAGGATAGTCAAGGGATTTTAGAAAAAAATTAACTGTCTGTCCTTTAGTTAACTACCTAAGCCATTGAAGCGTAGCACCAAAGATTGCTTGCATAGCAGTGTCTCCGACTACCAATATAATAAAACAATCCAGTATTTCTCGAAATGGTAGGTAACTAGAAACATGGTAAGAGTTTTATGACGGGAAAACTAAGATGAGTGTCACGCGCATTTTTCATTGAACTTTTAAAATTATTTATAGTGTCGTTTACTAAATAAAAGCACATGATTTAAGTAGTAAAAAGTGCATTCAGTAAATAATTCATAAAGAACATTGAAATATCGCAGCATAATGGCCACATCATGACTTTGCCTTAAACCTCCCTCGTAGACGGCTCACGCGGCCGTCTTTTTCGACTGTCATTTTCAAAGGATTTCTATAATTTATTACACGTGTTATTTGTAAAATTGTAGTGTAGTATATATATCCATAGAGGCCATTGATCAAGAGTTAAGATTGAATCTCACCTTGAAAAAAGAAGCAGAACAATACTTGCAATAAACGATTTCATTTCATTTCATTCTATACTATTCACGTGTCTACGTACTATACGCTTGTCTATTAAAATCACAAGCTATATTAATTATTAAACTCCTCTAGTCTAGACGAGGTTATTATTTCCCATTTATGTACACCTCGGCCGGCAAGTTCACGTCAATATTAGCTTTATGGAGCTCTATAGAGAGGTTGTGAGCTTATAGACGTGGCTGTAAACATCCTGTGTTGACACATCTTGTTATATTCAAGAACGAACAGGTTGTTTTTAGCGAAAGATTTGAGACAAATATCTTAATTTCAAGTACGATTATTTAAACATAAAACGTTATTTTTTGTATATGAGAAACCCGTAACACTTGTCCAGTATTTTTAACCGACTTCAAAAAGGAGGAGGTTACTCAATTCGATCGTATATACGCTTTTTTATGTTTGCTCGCAGATAACTTCGTCGTTTATGAACCGATTTTGATAATACTTTTTCTGTTGGAGAGAAGACATTCCCAAGGTGGTCCCATGATAACGGTAGGGTTTGATGGTGGAAGACCAGAGAAATCAAGGGGAACTTTCAAAAATCGTAGGGGCAACCAGTGCGTTTGTAAGTTTTTCATTAAGTATTTTAGCGTCAGCATTCAGTCTAACCGGATGCAGCTGAAAAGTACTTTTCACAACAAAAAAGTGTTGCCGTTCACTTTAACCTTTTACCGTAGTTTTTACACATACCACCTCTACCTACAAGTAGAATCACTCTTGCACGCACATACGCATACATTAATCCATGTAAACAAGTGGTTCAGTTCAAATCAATTCTTTTTTATTCTATTTTTGTTAATTTTGGTATACCTAGATTAATTGTAACATTTTCTTTAAATTTTAAATTAATTATTTTATTTTGCTTTATTACACTTTGCTGATTTACTATTCGGTACGCTCCAATAGTCCTATTTTTTTGTTTAACTTGGAAGGCGCTGGTGGCTGTGATACAGTGATTTAATTCATTAGTACAGGCACCAACGACACATTATTTTCTGTACTTTTTGATTTTTTAGTTAAAATATTAATTGTGTACCTTGAAATGTATCATCATCATCATTATCAACCTTTTTATCGTCCCATTGCTGGGCACAGGTCTCCTCTCATACAGAGAAAGATTGAGCGTAATCACCACGCTTGCTCAATGCGGGTTGGCGATTTCAGACTTAAAGTCCAGGTTTCCTCAAGATGTTTTCCTTCACCTTCAGTCATTGGTGTCCAAGATATACTTAGAAAGTACATATAACGTTAGAAAAGTTACATTGGTACTTACCTGACCTGGAATCGAACCCGCGCACTCATTCTTGAGAGGCTGGTATTTTAACCACTAGGCCACCACGACATGATAATTGAAATGTATATTTTTTGAAAAAAAAAAAAAAAATATTATTTAAAATATTTTTATTATGTAAAGAATTCATGTACAAAGTTTCAAAACGATATCATGAAAAAACACAAAGTTATGACCTTGTTCTCTTATCTGGTTGTTCCAACAAAAATATGGTCAACGCACCGCGCCTGTAGCGGCGCGCCGTCGTCTTGCATTTGTTGCTAATAATTTCTGTTTGTTTGTTTGTAATTAACTAGTGGTAATATTTTTTATCACACTTACAGGTTTCGGACTGTCGTAGTCGTCAAGTGTAGGTAGATACTATTATGTACTATACTCGTAAATTCAACCTCAAGTGGTTAAAATAAAACGTAGTATAATTTACTTACAACAGGTTAATTTTCCTTAAACGTAGGTATAGCACCCCTGCAAAGAGGGGCGGGGGACCCTGTCCCGCTGTGCGTACGCGCCTTGTACCACTATGATCTGTCGTGAACTCAGTGCGCTCAGTAGCCACACTGCACCTATTTCTAAATGTATTTGGGAAAAAATATAACATGGTGTAAAAATGTTTAGAATCGATTCAGTTGCTTATTCTGAACAAACTATATTCAGGTGTGCAACTATATAAAGCAAAAATAACGTTGTATACAGTATGTTAAGAAAACCCTGTCCGACCCGTGAAGGTGTTGTTAGGTATCGATAACTGATTCTACTAATGGATACAAAACCCGGCTAAACTTAAAAAAAAAATCCCCCATAAAAAAGAAATATTATTTCGTAAAAAGAGGTAACTTAATAAATGTGCGTTCACCCTTCCGCGGGCGGCGGGCGGCAGGGCACGCGGCACGTGGTCGCATCGCTATTCGCTCATAATAATACCGGTGTTGTCACTCTTTTAAAAATTACCAAATTTCGGGGAAGTTGGAATTAAATCGCGGGAAAAAAGATTATTTCAAAATTCATTTGTATTGGTACTATGATGATTGTCTAAAATTTTATATTATATTTGGTCATGTGTTTACCTGACCTTTATTATCCTTATGGGTCGGACAGGGTTTTCTTAACATACTGTATACTTTATTGTACACCAAACACATACATTGTATAAAAATTACATTCTACAGTACAAAATATATAATGGATCGCTAATGGAATCTCTTCCAGGCAACCTTAGAATGGACAAAGAATTTCCTGGACATCAACGTTCACAGTTTCAATCTATTAAAATACCTCTAATGTCACAGATTTTTGTAAATCGTAGGGTAATTATCATAATATTGGTAACGTTCACAGACTAATGTCACTCTCGATCTACTGAAAATACCACTAATTTCCATACATATATTTTTGTTAAAGTTTTTGACTCTGCCTGTAGCTGGGATGAGTTTGCGAATAGACTCTGGTCATTTTTGTAGGATGATTTTAAGGTATAATGGAGTACTGTACATACTAAGGGGCTACATAAAGATTTGATTCCCAAATATGACCTGCTCTGTCAAAATCAGACACCTAGTGTTAGGGATAACTGTTGATACCGGCAAAAATATTGCCGTGAAAATCTAAGTGAAGTGTACCTACTTCGAGTGAGCTCAATCCTTTTCGATCCCTAATAGTTATAAGGTGGAATAACAAGTCACTCCAAGCTCATTTCACCTTAATTCACGGAGATATTTTTGAGAAAATAACGAAGATAGTTATACACTATGTAACAAAAACCCTGTTGTTCCTTTCAGGGACATATAATTTTACCTACAAGCGCATCATTAATGAAGTCATAATTAGAAAACAGTAATCATTGTCTAGTCGAGGGGTCACAATCAAATACCTATTAAAACCGACAAATTCGATTATTTTTTTTAGAATATCTGATTTTATAAGTTAAATAAATTGGCGGGAACGTTCGATTTATGTCTAGTTTCTTCATGTAAAATTGCAGAGCTAAGAAATCAATTACAGATTATAAATATGAATAATTAAACATTTGTTTTAATTATTTTTGTTGAACAATTTTTATAAATTACTTGCTTTATTACGTCCGTATGCCGATTCTTAAAACGTAGGTTGAAGGAACAACAGGGTTTTTGTTACATATTGCATAAGTAAGGTCTGTGTGATGCCTTTTTACAGAACACACATGGCCTGCGGGCGGACGGTAAGGACCAGACCCGGGACGACGACCTGTTGTGTATCACGCCCGCCTCAAAGAGATGTCAGCACATCGTGACGGGGTCCACGAGGACCGATGCCTCCTGACCCAGGGTTGCGGGTTGGTTAAAAAAGAAACCGTGGCCCACAGGTAAGTGAAGAAACACGGGTGGGGTTTAGTCAGTAAAAGCCTGACACGCCCTTCCGCTCCGCTCAGACCGGGAGAGATCATTTGATGATATCCCATCCAAAATAAAAAAAGGAGGGTACTTAGATATTGCAGTGCACATTATGTTACAGTTAGGGTGATTTTTACCAGTGAATTATGTTTTTTAGACAGCGAGGACCGATGTCCCACCCTAAGCTTAAGCGGACTTATCCGATGAAGGCCAGCCAGCGCCGCAGCTGAGCCAGTAAATATAATTTCCCAACCATGACCTCTGAGTTTGTTTCGGACGTTTCTTCTCAGAGATAGTACTAGAAAACGCCGCGATCATCAAATCGAATTAAAACAAATACTCGATCCAGCCGTCCCTTGCTGTTCTCTCCAACGACGCCCTAAGCCGAGGTTCGTACCCCACAGGGGGTGCCCTTAGCGTGTAGTCGCTTAGTTTTTTAGTCGCCCTGGCTAAAGGCTTTAAATTCATTTAAGGCATCCACAGAAAAGTCCGGTTAAGTAGTCACGGCCTCTCAAGGTCAACTACGAGATGCCATATCAAAAAAAAAAGAAGCTCCTGGCGGACTTTGGACAACGGACTCAGACTGGTAACATCGTCGTACCAACTATGAGAGACCTATATTGAGAGCTGCTGGCTATTGTTTGACATATTGTTTTGTGCTCAGTGATTATTATTGTGTTCCTTTCTTAATTAATAAGTTCTGGTTGTAATTGTAATTCAAATGGATAATACACAAACATTGGAACGTCCTGATTTGTTTCTTTAATAAATACCACTTCTGATCGCTAACAATTAAGAGCGAGGCCTTGGAAGCGGCAAAATGTACGCGCCAAAAAGATCAAAATATAGTCATGATATAAATATAATCTAAGAAACACGTTGATTTGGAAAAAAAACATAACACATTACGAAAAGTTATATTTCTTTCCTTCATATTTTATACTAGCGGCCCCCAGCGTCTTCGTTCGCGTGAAGTTAGTTATGCTCCGCTCCTATTGGGGGCAGCGTGATGTTATAAAGCATAAAGCCTTCCTGGATTAATGGGCTATCCAACGTAAAAAGAATTGTACAAGTCGGACCAGTAGTTCCTGAGATTAGCACGTTCAAACAAACAAACAAACTCTTCAGCTTTATACAGTATGTTAAGAAAACCCTGTCCGACCCATAAGGATAATAAAGGTTAGGTAAACACATGACCAAATATAATATAAAATTGCGAAATAATATTTTTTTAAGTTTAGCCCGGTTTTGTATCCATTAGTAGAATCAGTTATCGATACCTAACAACACCTTCACGGGACGGACATGGTTTTCTTAACATACTGTATATTATATATTAATTTTGTAAAATAATATCAAATAAATAAAAACTAATATTCTGTTGAAACATCCGACACATCCGCGGTTACCTATCGCTCAGCTTTACGCTGCGACCCTAATTTTTACGAGTACAAAAGGACCAGGGACAATGAGTGTGGGTCGGTCCCGACTTATGATATGTAGGTCGCGGGATCGAATCCAACCAAATATTTTACTTTGTGTGAAAAATTTCATCAAGAAAACATCGAGAGTATTCAATTGCAGATTCTAGAGAACTTAAAATTGGAAAACAAGCAACGGCTACTAACCCGCAATGGACCCGCATGTTTTTTTTTATGCCGTCTTTCGCTTCTTGCTTGGCAAGAATTCTTTTTTGCCTATTTATTAGCTGTCTTCTTTTTACCGCTATCTTCTTTTGCGGCTTATGCCTTGTCTTTTTTTTTCTTCTGGGTTGCTCTATTCCCCAAGTCATTTCTCTTTAATTTTTCTTTTGTCATCTTTCTTTTTGACTCTTTATCATGTCTTTTTTATATACATTTCGTATACTAATCCTAATTCTACTTATTAAAAGAATTTATTTCTATATATATTCCGTTTTTAAGATTCTTGCCGACGGCAGTCGCAAGGTTGCGCTGCCCCTTGTCCTATTTCTTTCAATTGCTTTTTTAGCCACCTTGAAACGTTCCAGATACGGCCAAGAGTGTTTGTTTGCCATCATGTCAGCAATGGATGATTCCGTTAAACTAATACCTGTACTTACTTCCAGGTCGTACCTGTCGCGGTCGTGCCTCGGGCATTCCAATAATAAATGTTGAATAGTCACTGATGCCTGTGTGTCACACACACAGGTCGGACTACTTTACAATTTGAATTTGTGCAGGTACGCGGCGAAGCCGCCGTGACCAGTCAAAATTTGCGCCCAGGTAGACGTCCTGTCGAGGCACTTCAGGACCTTGCGCGCGCGCACCACATCGGGGAAGAACATCCGCGTAACCACAGCCGTGGCCCCGCCGGTGTACCTCCCGTTCCAGACAGCTACTGTGGCCTCCCTCAAACATCGCTTGACGTAAGAGACTGGACACCTGTCATACGCTGGGGCGACCCTGGGCTGGGCCGCCGCTTGCCTAGCCAGTTCGTCGGCGCGCTCATTGCGGGGGGGATCCCCGCAATGAGCGCGCCATGAGCTTTCACCCAAAAGAACCGGGAGAATAGAATTACGAATATGGGTAGCAAGGGGATGGTGCGTTTCCGGGTTTCGGATCAAGTCGAGAGAGGATCGAAAGTCGCTGAGCACCGCCGCACAGTCGAAGCCTCTCAGGACAACCAGGTCCGTAGCCCTGGCTGGACCCGCATGTCAGTTACTAAAGAGGAGGTATTTGATTGACTGGTTACGGCACATATTGTCGTAAATATTCTTACTTTCTAAATCTACAGTTTTGCTTAAGGCTCTTTGCAAATGGGCCACCAACCACAGCCACTGGTGGCCAGCGTCGGCGACTTAACACATTTTTTAATATATTTTGGATAGACGCGCCGCACACGTGTATTCGGTGGCGGCCACTAGCTGCAGTAGTGTCCGCCACTCTCCACTAGTGGTCACTACGGGCCACACAAAACGCGCAGTCAACCGTTCGACGTTCTACGTATCGCACCCGTACCATCATGGAGCACGACGTCTCAATGAATGTTGATACATTCGTATCCGAAATCCATTCACGTCCCGCTATTTGGGATTAAAATGCCGCCACGGCTTCCAGGCACAGGTGGCTGTCGGTCGCTTCTGACAGTTTTGGAAATGTGGCGGTAGCACGCGACAGACACTTGTGGCTGTGGTCGGTGGCCCATTTGCGCCGAGCCTTAATATGTTCCATTTAGCGTCATTATAAGGTAAGACTCTTTACCTTATAATGACGCTAAATGGAAAATATATATATTTTTAGAGACAAAGAAAGTTCATTATTTATCGTAGGCTCAAAATTTATTAAACTTACTCATTGTCTGCATTGACACCACTTGCTGTATGTTATCCTTTCTTGCCTAAACATACTGAACAGGTTTAGATAAAATTTGACATGACCCTTAGTTCCAGTCTCAGGATCCTGCGGGATAATTTTCGCGGCTGAAACCACGCGCTGAAGCTAGTTCCTAAATATTCAACGGTAACAACTAACACCCATTACCGGAAAGTTTTCCGGACGCTTTTAGTCTAGATTATCCACAAAGGATTCTTCGAATCATGTCCCCTACCTACATTTGCCTAATGACAGGTGCTCTGTTACACCTATGACATCTGTGACATAACGAAAACTAGGCAGAAATCATTATCGAGATTAGCACCCTAATTGCGTAAGGCGCCATTACTATTAGTTGGAATCATTTCGAAGCAAATCGCCAATGGGGTAGTTGACAAAAAAAAACTAATTAGTCCGTCAGTTAGTCTTCTAATCTACCAACCCGTGGCCTGCTTGGTAGATTAGAAGAGACTTGTGAGGGAACATTACTTGTCGTTATGATCTTGTTAAACAAACATCTAGTGGCCTAGTGGTTAAAACACCAGCCTCTCAAGTATGAGTGCGTGGGTTCGATTCCAGGTCAGGCAAGTACCAATGTAACTTTTCTAAAGTTATATGTACTTTCTAAGTATATCTTGGACACCATTGACTGAAGGTGAAGGAAAACATCTTACGGAAACCTGGACTTCATAAGTCTGAAATCGCCAACCCGCATTGAGCAAGCGTGGTGATTACGCTCAATCCTTCTCTGTATGAGAGGAGACCACAGGTCTCCTCTCATACAGAGAAGCGAGTGGGACGATAAAAAGGTTGATGATGATGATGATGATGAAACAAACACTATATGGCTAATTATTCTATTTATGAATATTTATGTATTTGTGTGTCTACTTTAGTATATTGTAATAATGATGTTTGCACCAACGACAGTCCCATTTGTGGTTCGGGAGAATCGGTCCATTCTTTGGTTGCCTGGAAGAAATCGCATAAGCGATAAGGCCGCCCATTGTATGTTTTGTGTTCAATGTATTTTGTTCGATTTTTGATTGGTGTACAATAAAGAATAAATAAATAAATAATACTCCCTCTTAGTTTAGTGGGAACATTTAAGACTGATTTTTGTAATAAAAGTTTTGTGTAGATTCAATGATTCGGTATCTTATCAACCAGTTCGTATACCACTACTTACTATGAACACTTAAGAAATACCCGGAGCTACATAATATGTAGGTGTATAAAATGTATTTGAAGAGTTCTCTTGATTTCTCGATTATTCCATCATCAGATCCTGATATTTCCCCTCCTTTACTCCTACCTCCTTGTTCTGAAGTCGACCACTAGAAAAAGTTTATATTAACCGAAGCAAAAAATGCCTTAGATTTTCGATTGCCACACACAAAAGAACACCCAATTTTCCAAACAATTAGCCTCCAAAATTAATTACCCTCGTTTACCTAGCATACAGTAATGTGACCATAAAATACATAACGTGGACTATTGAAACTGCTGCTTCTGAATACTTTGGCAGTTCGCCAGCCTCCTCCCGTAGTGGCACAGTGTAGGTCGTGGACAGTTAACCGCTCTGTGTAAAAGATGCTAAGATCGCTTTTATAGTATTGGGTGCCCAAAGTACATTGGTCTACTAGACAGGAACTAAGTCGGTCTAAAAACGGGTACGTCGGTTTTTTACAAATCCATTTTAATATTATGAATGCGAAAGTAATGTTTCCTATTTATACAACGTGTGGTGAAGGAAAACATGTTGAGGAAACTTTGACTTTAAGTGTGAAATCGCCAACCCGCATTTAGCAAGCGTGGTTGATTACGCTCAATCCCTTCTCTGTATCAGAGGAGACCGGTGCCCAGCAGTGGGACGGTATAAAAAAAAGGTTGATGATGATGATACAACGTGTAAAGAAAAGGGCTTCTTTGGTTGGTATTAAAATATATTAGAAGGGTCTCAACTCAAGTCAAAAATACACTAAAAATGGACACCAAACTTTTGGTTTTTTAAATTCAAATCTTAACACCGCACCGTAGGTCAATAATAACTACACATTTCACATCCCGAGACTTGCCAATATAACGATAAATCTCTTCAGTAATACTGCGCGCCTAGTATAGTAGTTACCTAACGTAGGCGAGGTTCTTTCACACAACTTCCGAACTTAAAGAGATAGAAAATTAAAAAATCCTTCCTATACGACTTGATATTGTCCAATGAAGTTGTGACATTGGTTTGTACATAATTATATTCCCTTTCCATTACACTGATCACCCATTTATAATGAAGATATCCAACAGGAGAATCAATGTACCCAACATAACTAGTAGAATATTGCCAAACATATGTACGTGGCAGTAGGCAGGGCCCGCCCATTGCTCATAGCACAGATGACCGACTTTGAACCGATTTTGCTGATTGCCGAATGCCGATTTTGAAAGTTTAAAACTTTTTTTTTTAATAATTATAAACTAGCGCTTGACCGCAATCCTGCCTGATGGTAAGTGATCCTATTGTTGATCGTAAAGCGCGCTAGTTTATTAAGAGCCTATTCACTCAGAAAAACTGAGCGAACAGGAAGGAAGACGGCAGTTGAGCGAGGTGATGCAATGTTAAACCCAACAACACGACCAAAGATGCTGCGACAAAGGGAGATTGATTTGAAAACCCTCCACGACCAAACTCCCAACACAACAACATTAGGCGCATCGTACCCGGCACACATCGCAACACAACTGCTCAGACTCGTCCTCCGTACTGCTTCACCAGACATAATGCTTGGCGGCAAGGCTTTGTCTGGTGGGTGGTAACTTCTGCCGGCGGCCGGTGTTATGGCCTACCACCGAGTAATTAATTACAGCAATTGGCCTTCTGATTTCAATCTCAATTTGTCAAAAATATCTGTATTTTTTCTACAGTTTGACACGTTCCTGGCATACGTATGAGCACAGTGTACTTGCTGTAAAGCATCTATTTGTTCGGTTATTTTAATTTCTGAATTGTTTTTTTCTTTTTTTGTGTTTTCCATAATAGACGCTCTCAGCGTACAATATATTTCTGCATCGTTCTCACACTGTTGATTTCAAAATGAATGATGTAATCAAATATTTGTATCAATAGCTTGATAATTTAAATGAGTGTCCATGGAGTTTCTTGCCCGTTCTTCTCCATAGGTACCTACTCTTTGGAATGGACGACTAGCTTCATTTTACTGACTGACCGACCTTCTAACAGTTAAAAAGTGCCTATAACTGGTTTATTTGAAATAAATGCTTTGATTTGATTTGATTTGAAAGTATGTTTGTCGCTGGGATGACACTGCGATTAGATTGTGTTAATTTTACGAGGCTGAAAACATCTTGAAGAAACTTGGACGTCTGAAATCGCCAACCAGCATTGAGCAAGTGAGATGATTACGCTTAATCCTTCTCTGTATGAATGGACGCTTGTGCCTAACAGTGGGTCTAACGCAGTCTGATTTTGTGCCCGTTTAAAAAAAGAACTTCTTAAAGAATTTCGAGCGAACTAATCATTCTAGTGGGCAATAAACACACGAAACTCATCTAAGTACTCCCACAGGTAACCAATGAGGTTGTATAAATAATAAATGTACTGAGAAAAATTTTCACCTCGGGAATCGTTGTTTAGCTTTCTTCTGAAATACGAACGCGAGATCATGCGATCTAATATTTTTTTAATGTTATAGACTAATGCTTGACCGCAATCCCACCTGATGGTAAGCAGTGATGCAATCATTAATGGTAAAACACGCTAATTTATTAAGAGCCTATTCACTCTAGCCTTGAAGATACTCAAATGGTAGTCAGACGTAAACACCGATACTGGCAAATTGTTCCAGTCCCTCATTATACGCGGTATAAAAGACGAGGCAAAACGCTTCGTCCGGGTCGTAGTGGTTTCATCAATGTAAGGGTGAACACTCGCCGTACAACGGGTGGTACGTTGATGGAACGTTCATGGCGGAATACACTAATAGACAGGTTAAAAATAACAGATAGATAGATGTAATAACAGTGCCATGGAGGTACTTGCCTATTTTGTTTTGCCATCATTACAAATATGAACTCAATCTATACTAATATATAAAGCTGGAGAGTTCGTTTGTTTGAACGCGCTTATCTCAGGAACTACTCGGCCGATTTGAAAAAATCTTTTTTTTTTTTTATTAAATATAAACCAGCGCTTGACCGCAATCCCGCCTGATGGTAAGCAGTGACGCAATCGTTGATGGTAAAGCGCACTAGTTTATTAAGAGCCTATTCACTCTAGCCTTGAAGACACTCAAATTGTAGTCCGACGGAAACACCGCCGCCGGCAGATTGTTCCAGTCCCTCGATGTACGCGGTATAAAGGACGACGCGAAACGCTTCGTCCGGATCGTAGAGGTGTTAACAACATAAGGGTGGAAACTCGCCGTACGACGGGTCGTCCGATGGTGGAACGGAGATGGGGGAATTAAATCGTGCAATTCCCTCGCACACTCCCCGGAATGTATCTTATAGAACACCGAAAGGCTGGCTACTCTACGCCTGTGCTCTAGGCTTTGGAGACCAACTCGAGTTAAATTAGGGTCACCAATTTTGCGTTGGATAGCCTATTAATTAATTAATTTATTTAAACTTATGCACAAACATTGCACAATGGTGGACTTAATGCCTTAGGCATTTTCTACCAGTATACCTTGAGGTGATGCAGAGACAAAATATAGTAGGTGCTAATAAATTAAAGAAAAAAAGAGAAAAAAAATATTATAAAAAATACATACATACAAAATATAAACTGTAGAGAGAGAGAGATAAACAATTCAGATAGAGAAAAAGAATAAATTATATGTGGGATGAATCTGCCAATTTCTTGCGTAGGTACTCCCGAGATTTAACTTTAAGTCTGTACCGACTAGTCAACGTCTTGATATTCTGAGGAAGATCATTCCAAAGGAAAACCGCCCGGACAAGAAATGAAGACCAGTGAGAGTGAGAAAACCAGAACGGTGAGAAGAACATCGTAGAAGACAATTATTGGAAGAACGAAGATTCTTATTATGCGCAGAGAATAAATATTGAAAATGAGAAGTAAGATAAGAAGAAGAACAGGGTTTGTGTAGGAGTGAAAACAAGGTCGTCAAAGCTCTTAGAGCTCTGCGTTGCCTGATGAGTAGCCATTTCAAGATGGACCGGTGAGAAGATACATGATCGTACTTACGAAGATTAAATACGAATCGTATGCAGTTATTTAGAAGTCGGTCAAGTTTATTGAGTAGATCTGCATTCAGGTCGTAATAACACACATCACCACAATCAATAATGGGGAAGATAAGGCATTGAACAAGCATTGCCTTTATGTGTGATGGAAGAACATTTTTAGCCTATAAAGCGACCGCAACGTCCCGGTGACTTTTTTGCTCACACTTGCAACCTGCTTACGTCAGTCCAGGCAAGTCAGCTGAAACTGCGGGCGGTGCCACTAGTTGCACCGCGTGCTGTTTCACCCGCGTAGATTTTGATTTTTTTTTTTTAATAATTTTAATAAAAGAAGAAGAAAAGTTAAGTATATTCATAAATAAATTTAAAAAAAAGGAACCTCCAGGACCTTCAGGACCTTTGAGGACCTCCAGGAATCGAACCTGCACACTCATACTTGAGAGGCTGGTGTTTTCTCGGTGGTAGGCCATAACATCGGCCGCCGGCAGAAGTTACCACCCACCAGACAAAGCCTTGCCGCCAAGCGATGAATTATTCTATTAAAGTATCTATGTATTTATGTATGTATATGTTTGTAATTGTGTATCTACTTTAGTATATTGTAACAATGATATTTGCACCAACGACAGTCCCATTTGTGGTTGAGGAGAATCTGTCCATTCTTTGGTTGCCTGGAAGAAATCCCATTAGCAATAAGGCCGCCCATTGTATGTTTTGTGTTCAATGTATTTTGTTCCGAATTATTTAGTACCGAAATTTCTGTTCTATTATTTGTATTAAACAGTGACATTATTTTACATAACATCATGTCCATGTCCACTAGAGTAGGGAAGCAGGATTTAATTCATAATGGCCTAGTGGTTAAAACACCAGCCTCTCAAGTATGAGTGCGCGGGTTCCATTCCAGGTCAGGCAAGTACCAGTGTAACTTTTATAAAGTTATATCTACTTTCTAAGTATACCTATCTTGGACACCATTGACTGAAGGTGAAGGAAAACATCTTGAGGAAACCTGGACTTTATGGAGAGAGGTGATGATGATTTACAAGAGGTGCATATGTGTGTGTGTGAACTATAGTGAAACCCGTCCGATTGGCCATGAACTAGTAATACATTATTTAGTGATGATCATTATAATGACTTTAGTGTGCATTGCTTCGTGAGTTCGCTGAAGGTCAGTGTATACTTTGTGACCAATCAATGAATGTTGGAGTGGATTACCATTAGCTATTATTAGCGTATTATGATTTATAAACGATGTTTTCTAAGGATAATATGAGATATAGTTTCAGATTTGTAGATACAGAGAGATACAGTTAAATTTTTTAAACTGTGTGAATTAAATCATCATCATCAACCTTTTTTTTATCGTCCCACTGCTGGGCATAGGTCTTCTCTCATACAGAGAAGGATTGAGCGTAATCACAACGCTTGCTCAATACGGGTTGGCGATTTCAGATTTTAAGTCTAGGTTTCCTCAAAATGTTACCCTTCACCTTCTAATCAGTCATTGGTGTCCAAGATATACTTAGAAAGTACATATAACTTTAAAAAAAATACATTGGTACTTTCCTGACCTGAAATCGAACCCGCATACTCATACTTGAGAGGTTGGTGTTTTAACCACTAGGCCATTACGAATTAAATCCTGCTTCCTTACTCTAGTGGACATGGACATGATGTTATGTAATTTTTTTTTTCTCTTTATTTATTTAGGGACTTTTGTATATAAATACATGGCAGTCCCATTGTACCTTATAATACACACATCAAAAGTGTCTAGGGATCAAGCATTTTATGCGGATTTCTTGAGGTTCAGATGTGGCTTTGTAATAAATTCATGATTTTATAAATTTACATGGATCCTTTTTGGTGCATTTCATAATTTGAATCAGGAACTGCGAATCAAATTCGAGTAAAAGATGAAAATCAGCTGTCAATATTTTCCCTATAAAAACATACAACGCATTGAAGACATTATTAGTGCTACTGTTTCCCTACTACTGATTAAAACCAACGTTATTATGGAGCGGCGACGTCATTTAAGCAGGGAAGAAATGCTCAGAGCCGTGGGAATGATAGAAGCTGGTTCCCGGCAACGTACTGTGGCTTTAGCTCTGAATACAAGTCAGAGTGTTATCAGTCGACTTTGGACACGTTACCGAAGCACTGGTACCGTGGCTGAGCGCCATGGAGGACGGTATCGCTGCACCACACGGAGACAAGACCGATACATTCAAATCTTATCTCGAAGAGCTCCAACAATAACCGCCATGATGTTAGCCGTGAGGCTTCATCACTCTTCAGGGAACTTAATTAGCGACCAAACAGTCAGAAACCGCTTGCATGAAGTGAACCTTCATTCCCGAAGACCGCTACGGGTACCACCTATAGCAATGCACAATCGTAGGATTCGATATCAATGGGCTCTTGAACACAGAAATTGGGCAGAAGAACAATGGCGTTTCGTGTGCTTTTCTGATGAGTCTCGTTTTGGTATGAGACCGGATACAAGACGTATACGACACTGGAGAACCCCTGGACGCCAACAGCGATTAAAATCCTGCCAGGAAGTCCATCCTTATAGTGGTGGAACCATCATGGTATGGGCGGGTATTTGGATCGGCGGAAGAACTGAGTTTATTTGGATCAGAGGCAACCTCAACGCTCAAATTTATGCTGAGACGATTGTATCAGACGTCATCGTTCCTCTACAAGTGCAAATCGGTCCCTTATTTCAGTTAATGCATGATAATGCACGACCGCACACCGCAAGAGTTGTAAGACAGACTCTCGCCGCAGCTAACATCAATGTCCTGCCCTGGCCTGCTCAGTCGCCAGACTTGAACCCGATTGAGCATGCATGGGATATGCTACAGAGAAGAGCTCTGCCGAATATGGAGGGTATCCAGTCGCAAGAAGACCTTTTTTTGTTGTTGCAACGAACATGGGCGGCCATTCCACAACATGATTTGAATGAACTCATTTTGAGTATGCCAAACCGATGTTCTTGTGTTGTTAGTGTTCGCGGTAGAAACACGGATTATTAATTGTATAAGGTATCCAATAAAATTTTAGAGAAAACTGTTATTTCAGTCTTTTTTTCGAACTTTTGTGTTAGTGGTTCAAATGTCAAATATCCCTTTATTAGGAAAATGGCAAATTTCTTTATTAATGCAAAGGTGACTTGGTTTATTGTTACTGTGACAAACGAAAATACATTATTTGATGAATCCTTAAAGAAAATTTTAATTAATATCAATCTGGAGAAAAGTTATTGCAAAAATATATGTTGATCCATAGACACTTTTGATGTGTGTATTATCTTAAGCTATCACAGTAAGTGAAATAACATAATCCTTATATCTATTTGACAAAACGAAGACTTACGAAACTATATAACTTCTTGGCCGCATAAGATAAAGGTGCTGATAAAATTTCATTAAATAAACCTATATTGTTTTTATGTAAAATAATGTCACTGTTTAATACAAATAATAGAACAGAAATTTAGATACTAAATATGTTGAAATTAGAAACTGGGAAATACCTATTAACTGTTATTGGAATTCTGTTGATGAATAGGTCTGCCATCTTCCTTCTTATTCGCCTAGTTTTTCTGAGTGAATAGGCTCTTAATAAACTAGCGCGACTTACCATCAACGATCGCATCACTGCTTACCATCAGGCGGGATTGCGGTCAAGCGCTAGTTTATAATTATTAAAAAAAAAACCTCCAGGCCAATGACAGGGGAACCACGCAGAACTAGGGGGGTTAGTCTCGAAGTTTTGGTTCCAAGTAATCCCGTTTTCCTCAAGAAGTTAATTAGTTTCTATTTTATTCTATTGATTTCATAGATTTTGACATTTATAATTAAAACTTTCCCGCTTATTTACCCTCCATACAGACATTTAATTTGATCTTTTAATTATGGGCTTCAAATCATATTTAATTACAAAATTAAATGAAGTTTAAAACTCCGCCCGTAGCCTGAAATGGTTTAGAACGGAGCCGGATTAAGTCAACGACACTTAACTCTGTGTGGAGCCCTTAATCTCAGGGGAACTGCTGGAGATGATTGTTTTAATACACTTTTTAAATCCAACAATAATTTATCAACATTACTGACATAAAAGCCTTTATTATTGGATATAAAGTACTAGCGTCTGCCCGCGATTTCATTTATGCAAAGTTTCGACTAAGACTGACCGCGTTGCATCTTTAAATAAAATCCATCTGTATCATCATCATCATTATCATCATTTCTCGGTGGTAGGCTATAACATCGGCAGAAGTTGCCACCCTCCAGCATGATATCTGGTGAAGCCATACGGAGGACGGGTCTGAGCAGTTGTGTTGCGATGTGTGCCGGTTATGATGCGCCAAATGTTGTTGTGTTGGGAGTTTGGTCGTGGAGGATCTCCATCAATCTCCCTGTAGCGCAGCACCGTTGGTCGTGTTGTTGGGTTTAACATCGCAACACCTCGCTCAACCTCTCCTTCCTATTCACTCAGTTTTTCTGAGTGAATGGGCTCTTAATAAACTAGCACGCTTTACCGTCAACCATCGCATCACTGCTTACCATCAGGCGGGATTACGGTCAAGCACTAGTTTATAATTATTAGAAAAAAAAACAACCTTTTTATCGTCTATCTGCTGGGCACATATGTCTTCTCATATAGAGAAGGATTGAGCGTAATCACCACGCTTGCTCAATGCGGTTTGACGATATCAGACTTAAAGTCCAGGTTTCCTCAAGACATTTTCCTTCACCTTTTTTTAATCAGTCATTGGTGTCTTATATATACATAGGACAAACAGACCAACTTGGTAGGTCCAACTTCGAGAAATAGATGTCTCGTCGAATCCAGCTCGGCTGGGTAGCGTTCGGGAAGCTACGATACATCTTCTCGTCGTCCAAGATACCACAGTGTCTCAAGACTAAAGTCTTTGACCAGTGCGTGTTGCCAGTGATGGCTTACGGAACTGAAACGTGGTCGCTCACAATGGGCCTTATACGCAGGGTCAGAATCACATAAAGGGCAATGGAAAGATCTATGCTCGGAATTTCCCTGCGTGATCGAATCAGAAATGAGGAGATCCGCAGAAGAACCAAAGTCAGCGACATAGCTATGCGAGTCGCTAAACTTAAGTGGCAGTGGGCAGGGCAGATTGCTCGTAGAACCGATGGTCGATGGAGCAGTAAGGTTCTGGAGTGGCGGTCACGTACTGGAAGACGCAGCGTAGGGCGGCCCCCAACAAGATGGACCGATGACCTAGTGAAGGTCGCGGGAAGCTGATGGATGCGGGCAGCACTGGACCGGTCAGCGTAGAAAGCCTTGGGGGAGGCTAGGCTGAAGAAGAAGAAGATATACATAGAAAGTACATAAAACTTAGAAAAGTTAAATTGGTACTTTTCCGACCTAGAATTGAACCCGCACACTCTTATTTGAGAGGCTGGTGTTTTAACCACCACGCACACAAACCACAGTCACCACGACCTACAGTATCGTATCGGCAAAATGTACTAAAATTTTTCCCTAAAACAAAACAAAAAACCCTGAAAAAACAACAAAAATTGCGGAACTTTAAAAGCTTCATCCATTTGGTTACCGACAATACAATGCATCATTTTTAATAGCAGCTACGCCGGCGTAGCTATTATCGTAGACCTATCTACGAGAGCTACGAGCGTAGGCGCGTAGTCGCCCGTAACGGTATTGACGTGCCTCCGTAGCAGTGTTTTTTAGCCCGTATTTAGGCTCGAAATTCATACAGATTTTAATTCTTCTGTTTGGGTTATTTTCAACTTTAGTTATTTATTTTTTGTTATTAACCATTTTACAGTTGAAAATTAAAATATTCGGAGATTTAAACTATTAAAATATGCTTCATAAGGCTCGGCTGCAATTATGAAATTAAAGTCTGTACTTTAAACTCAATTTATATTCAAAAGTTTTTTATTAAACTATGGCCACATTTTAAAACAACCTCGTTGCTTAAATATATGTACATTTATCTAACACTTTAGAATGCGCAATAGGAACCTTAACCACTAAAGTTAACAGCTGGTATAGTATCGAACGAATCGTTATGCCTCGTCTTTTATACCGCGTACATTGAGGTACTGGAACAATTTGCCAGCGGCGGTATTTGCATCAGAACACAATTTAAGTGCCTTCAAGGCTAGAGTCAATAGGCTCTTAATAAGCTAGCGTGCTTTACCATCAACGATTGCATTACTACACTTACACTACTTACCATTACTAAACTTAATTATAACTCAAAAAAAATAATTTATTTTTTTGAGTTGTTTACACATTAAATACCTATATTTATGTCAATACAATAAAAAACTTTAGTAGGTAACATAAATACAATAGATTTTATTACTTCTCAACCAAGTCAAAGTCTAACAATTTGGACCAATAAGTAAGTGAAGTCAAAATCGATTTCGAACTTGTGAAAAATTTGCATTTCCATTTTAAGCAATTCGTTCAGGAAATATGAAGACGCAAGCTAAACTAGTTATGACACCACGGCTCTTTTACACAGTTTTCCACTTACACTGCAAGAAAGCAGCTTTTGAAAGTAGAGGCTCTGTTTGTCTTTGCACTTTTTGAATTAAGAACTTTTTGAATTCTTGAATTGAAATTTCTTTATTCGTGAAGAACAAAAAATATTTTTACGTTTTTTTTTAATAATTATAAACTAGCGCTTGACCGCAATCCCGCCTGATGGTAAGCAGGGATGCGATCGTTGATGGTAAAGCGCGCTAGTTTATTAAGAGCCAATTCAATCAGAAAAACTGAGCGAATAGGAAGGAAGACGGCAGTTGAGCGAGGTGATGCAATGTTAAACCCAACAACACGACCAACGATGCTGCGCCAAAGGGACATTGATCTGAAGACCCTCCACGACCAAACTCCTAATCCAACAACATTAGGCGCATCGTACCCGGCACATATCACAACACAACTGCTCAGACCCGTCCTCCGTACGACTTCACCAGACATTATGCTGGAGCACGACAAATCGCTTGGCGGCAAGGCTTTTTCTGGTGGGTGGTAACTTCTGCCGGCGGCCGATGTTATGGCCTACTACCATTTAAATTGTATATTTTTTTAAGACACTATATAGATAGAGACTTTCGACAGATATATTATTAAGTTCATGGAAATCGAAAAAAATATTTTTAACTCTTTTTTTATTGACCGTAGAGTGTCCAAAAATCGAAGAAAATGGACAGTATAATAAGACCGATAAAGTTATTAGCAAAGTGCATATATTGATATACTGTTCCTCTTAATAAAAAAGTAAAACAAAAACCGAAAGCCTCCGTGGCGTAGCGGTATCGAACGCGGCCGCTGCGCAAGGAAGCGCGGGTTCGATCCCCGCGCAGTGCAAATATTTGTATGCATGAATATGAATATACGCACTGGTCTGGTCGTGCCTCGGAAAGCACGTTAAGCCGTTGGTCTCGGTTGCCATACGAACATCTAGTGGCAGTCGTTACGGGTTGTTGGAGCCCTCAAAAGTCCAATAATAATCGGTCTAACTGCAATGCTTCGATATCGCCTTCGGGTTGTGGAGGTCAGATGGCAGTCGCTTCATGGAAAATATCGAAGTTTAGCCCAAATGAGCAGTTAGACTGGTAAAGCGGACCCCAGATTCCAAAGCTGAAAAGCTTCGGATAAGAATAGGATTAACGCTGAGATGAAGAGAGTGTCCAAAAATTATTAGCAAAGTGCATATATTGTTATACTGTTGACTGTTCCTCTTAATAAAAAAGTAAAACAAAAACATCTTTAATTCCATTTATAATAGGAAAGCTTAAAACAATGTTAAGTTAAATAATAACAATAATATGACTTTCGCAATACTGAAATACAACATCATTAAGGAAAAAACCGGCGAAGTGCGTGTCGGACTCACGCACAAAGGGTTCCGTACCATTGATTTATGAAATTAAAGGATTTAAGTTATTTGTATGAAAGATTGCGCGGTAATAAGCGGTTTACGATTTACGCGGTATTAAAAAAAAAAAATACGTATTAGATCTCGTTCAAAACAATTTTCGTTGGTAGTTTTTACAGTAATATACATCATATGTTTTTTTTAGATTTTTCATTTCTTATTTTAGAAGTTAGGGGAGGGGGGGACCAACTTTTTTCCACTTTGGAAGCGTCTGTCACGCAAACTATTCTGTTTAGAAAAAAAAATTTAGAAACCTCAATATCATTTTTGAAGACCTATCCATATCCACGTATGTGCTTGATGAAAAAAAAATGAGTTTCAGTTCAAAGTATGGGGAGCCCCCAATATTTAATATTATTTTTTTATTTTTGCATCAAAATCTTATTGCGGTTCACAGAATACATCTACCTGCCAAGTTTCAACAGTATAGCTGTTATAGTTTCAGAAAAAAATGGCTGTGACATACAGACGGACAGACGGACAGACAGACATGACGAATCTATAAGGGTTCCGTATTTTGCCATTTGACCACGGAACCCTAAAAAAACACTATCAAAAACCAAACAACACCAATTTCCGTTGCACCACAAACGTCAAAAATCCTCGACCAATTTCCCCGCCCTACTGCGCAAACTTATAACCCTGTAACTTAATTCGCATGTCATCATAACGCATAAACGCGAACATGGCCGTCAAAACGCAAACCTTAACAAAAAAATATACGTAATCGTTTCAAATCACATCGACGACACACATGAACTAAACACGCCACGCTTGCGTAATACTAGTGTTGCCAAGTTTCTTATTGTATTTTTTTAAAGTAATAATTAGGTTAAGTAACAAATATTTCATTGGAGAGGTTTGTGGATAAATAATACCAGCTGCATGGGTCGATCGAAGGTTAAATTACGCCTGTGGGGGTCGGTTCGTGGATGAGGAACACGAAATTTTCTATGGATGGACAGGTGGATGTTTTTTTTTTTGTTTTACGCAAACACTACCAAACAGAATTTTATAAAATTTAGCACAAAGATAGTTTATAACTAGGGTTGACCGACTCAATTTTTTCACAGTACTTTTTAGGGTTCCGTAGCCAAATGGCAAAAAACGGAACACTTATAGATTCGTCATGTCTGTCTGTCCATCCGTATATTACAGCCATTTTTTTACGAAACTATAACAGCTATACTGTTGAAACTTGGTAAGTAGATGTATTCTGTGAACCGCATTAAGATTTTGATGCAAAAATAAAAATAATAATAATAAATATTGGGGGCTCCCCATACTTAGAACTGAAACTCAAATTTTTTTTTCATCAAACACATACGTGTGGGGTATTTATGGATAGATCTTCAAAAATGATTTTGTGGTTTCTAAAGTATTTTTTTCTAAACCGAACAGTTTTCGTGACAGACGCTTCCAAAGTGGAAAAAAGGTGCCACCCCCCCTAACTTCTAAAATAAGAAAACCTAAAATCTAAAAAAATACTATGATATACATTACTGTAAAAACTACCATCGAAAATTGTTTTGAACGGGATCTAGTAAGTAGCTTTTTTTAATATCTCGTAAATCGTAAACCGCTTACTATCGGGTAATCTTTCATACAAATACCTAACTTAAATCCTTTAATTTCATAAATTAGTGGTACCCTTTTGTGCGTGAGTCCGACACGCACTTGGCCGGTTTTTTTTTTCAGTATGAAAGGTACCCTCCGTCCGCTTCTCTGCACCTGACAACGTCTGTGCAAAATTTTTGGCTAATCGGTTCTGCGGTTTAGGCGTGAAGGGTAAACACGTACTTACTTTCGTATGGCATTTTGAGTAAGGATAATGATTGTGATGTATGAAACGACTATAAGTAGATCTCTGACAACTGTTACGGTTCTTCAGAAGCCCGAAAGTCTGGCAACCAAGTCTGGTAAGACCGGTTGCCCATTTATTGGGTTCTAGAGGTCAGATAGGTAACCGCTCTATGTAAATTACTGGTATTTAACTGTATCTGTTTTTTTGCAATCATCATCATCAACCTTTTTTTTACCGTCCCACCGCTGAGCTACAGAGAAGGATTGAGCGTAATCACCACGCTTGCTCAATGCGGGTTGGCGATTTCAGACTTAAAGTCCTGATTTCCTCAAGATGTTTTCCTTTACCTTCAGTCATTGGTGTCCAAGATATACTTAGAAAGTACATATAACTTTAGAAAAGTTACATTGGTACTTGCCTGACCTGGAATCGTACCCGCGCACTCATACTTGAGAGGCTGGTGTTTTAACCGCTAGGCCACCACGATATGATGATGCAATCGCTGATGGTAAAGCGCGCCAGTTTATTAAGAGCCTATTAACTCAAAAAACTGAGTGTATAGAAAGGAAGACGGCGGTTGAGCAAGATGATGCAATGTTAAACCAAACAACTGGGCCAGAGGGAGATTAATCTGGAGAGCCTCCACGACCAAACTCCCGCCACAACAACATTTGGCGTATTGTACCCGGCACATATCGCAACGGAACTGCTTAGACCCATCTCTCGTATGGCTTCTCCAGACATCATACCGGGATACGACGAATCGCTTGGCGGCAAGCCTTTATGTGGTGGCTGGTAACTTCTACCGGCAGCCGATTTTATGGCCTATCACCGAGTGAAAGCTGGTGTTTTGATCGGAAGCTGACTTCAATATAGCTGACGATTTATGCAATGAATATTCTCAATGTGAATACAATCGTTTGAATTCACGTTACGCTTCATAAATCTGAAGAATCGAAGGAATCAAAACTAAATACATACATCTACTAAGACTTAAAGCAAACGCAGCCATGCCAGTGTGCCTATATATAAACACAGAGCAAATCCTGTGCTCTCTCAAGCCGTAAACGCGTTTCCTTTACCGACTGGAGTTCTCTTAGTAAAAGAGCTACAAAATAAATATAAATCTCCGCGTTCCTGTCTTGGAAGTATTTTATGAGAAAACTTGTGAACCGCCCTAACTCCGAAAGGTTGCAAATTACAGGTGACGATGACAGTGTATTTTGTTCGTAACACGTTGACAAGAACGCACAGTCTAAGCAAGAAAAATACTAGGCTCGCATGAATTGATGCAATAATAAGTAATACGAGCTAGTTTCAACTACTACGGGTACCTGCCAAGGCTGACGTGCACTATGCTACTCATCACAATGCCTCGACAAATCTGTATACTAATATATAAAGCTGAAGAGTTTGTTTGTTTGTTTGAACGCGCTAATCTCAGGAAATACTAGTCCGATTCTTTTTGCGTTAAATAGCCCCTTAATTTAGGAAGGTTTTAGGCTATATAACGCGAATAATAGGAGCTGAGCATAACTAACTCCACGTCAACGAAGTTTCTGGCGGCCACTAGTGTATATACAAAACTAGCTGACCCGGCAGACTTCGTCGTGTCAATAAAACACCAATACTTCGGTGTAAAATAACTTAAAAAAAATGAATCCGTATTAAATAAAAAAACATTGACTCTTAAACGTTTATATGGGAAATAGAAAAGGGCTGTTTCTTATGGTTTTCTCGGCAATCATTTGAAATTTTCTCACCTTTTAAACCTTCCTTAGACCTCTACGAACAATTCAAGACCAAGGTAAGATAAATCTGTTCAGCCGTTCTCGAGTTTTAGCTAGACTAACGAACAGCAATTCATTTATATATATGTATATATACTAGCAGCCGCCAGCGACTTCGTTCGCGTAGAGTTAGTTTTACTCCGCACCTATTGTTTGCAGCGTGATGTTATATAGCCTAAAGCCTTCCTGGTTTAATGGGCTATCCATCCCAAAAAGAATTTGTCAAATCTGACCAGTAGTTCCTGAGATTAGCGCGTTCAAACAAACAAACAAACTCTTCAGCTTTATATATTAGTATAGATGTATACAGATTTCATGATGATTAGGCGTGAAAATAAAATAAATGAAATATTGCACATAATTTTAGCTTACATTGGTAAAAGATCGGAATACACGAACGAACTTACCTTAGCTTACAATAAAAGAATTTCTTTTTTCATAAAATTACGTTCATTTCGCATGCTTTCACAATCTTTTGTTTGAAAAACTTTTCAAATGGGTTTTTGTGTCTTTGCAAATATCAGAGTTAAAGTCCTGATGAACGCTGTCTTTGGGTTGGTTTTAAGGCGAGCGAGGGGATGGTATTTGTTTAGATATTAAAGATCTCATGTTTATAACAATGTACTATAGACTACCTATGAGTACATTATTTGTCTCTTCAAGAGGGACTGAAAGCTTATTAATATAAAATGATAATGGGCCAGATTAATCGTTCACAGTAGCCGTGTATTAAATTGACTCTACGGACACAGTTCAGATCAATTTCCCTTTGGCGCAGCATCGTTGGTCGTGTTGTTGGGTTTAACATTGCTTCACCTCGCTCAACTGCCATCTTCCTTCCTATTCGCTCAGTTTTTCTGAGTGAATAGGCTCTTAATAAACTAGCGCGCTTTACCATCAACGATCGCATCACTGCTTACCATCAGGCGGGATTGCGGTCAAGCGCTAGTTTATTATTATTAAAAAAAAAAAAATAAGTCATCAATTAATTCATACTCAGTTATTGAACATCAACGGTTAAACGTTTCGTCAATCATCATGTATAGACAATGAAATAACACACGATGTCAAAAATTCATTTAGACTTCAGACAGAAACTACAATTTGATATTTCAATCCAAATCAAAAAAGCTGTTGTTTTTAGTTCTATAAAGGGTGAATCTGGCATCCACGCACAAACGAGTACCATAGATCCAGTACATGATTCTGAACCCCCTAGTGGTGGAATTTTGCGTCGGCATTTTCTCGATTGAAAATAAAAAAAATATGCTATTTTTAATTTTAGACCGTTCATAATTGCTATACCTTTATAACCCAACAAGATTTTGAAGTAAAAAAAAGCGCCATGTGAATAATACTAGAAAAACTATCGTATCAGATGATTTAATAGAGTTCGCATCAGGGATTAACGTCATACCTACAAACACGCACGGCGGCACGCTTGCAACGTTCAAAGGCCGAGCCGACACATTTTTTTAAACACTCTTATTTCTGTAACCCCTCATTAACGACATAAATGACTATCATAATTTTGTTAGTGGCATGCGGTGTAGCCTTTACGCGAAGTTTGCGTTACGATGTCAGATACAGCCTGTATTTTCATAGACTTGGTAGAATTCCATCAGGATCTGTTTAAATACGATAACCTATAATTTGAAAAGCACTTTTTCTTCTGAAAGGAAGACGGCAGTTGAGCGAGGTGATGCAATGTTAAACCCAACAACACGACCAACGATGTTGCACCAGAGAGAGAGAGAGAGAGAGATTAATCGGAGATCTTCAAAGTTCCGACATTTAGCGAATCGTACCCGGCACACATCGCAACACAACTGCTTAGAGCCGTCCTCCGTACGGCTTCACCAGAAATCATGCCGGAATACGATAAACCGCTTGGCGGCAAAACATTGTCTGGTGGGTGGTAAAAAGTACCCTATTATTTAATTTGGACTACTACGAGTAACTTTACGACTGCAAAATTTCAAAGCATTCGGTTCATTAGTTACGGCACGAAAGCGGAACAAACAAACAAACAAACAAACTCACTTTCCGATTTATAATATTAAGTAAGGATACTTCTATATACTAATATATAAAGCTGAAGAGTTTGTTTTAACGCGCTAATCTCAGGAACTTGAAAAATTATTTTTGCGTTGGATAGCTCATTAATCCAGGAAGACTTTAAGCTATATAACGCTGCGACTAATAGGAGCGGAGCATATAAAAGGAATATTTCGAAACTTACTCTCTCTCTGGTGAAACCCAGGGGGGTTTCACCAGAGTAATATCGAAATGTTTCGCAGCTAATATAATTGAGCAGGGTCTCTGCTAATATTCGATGTATTGCACAAAGGTATTCGAAGTATTGAAGAAGACGCAAAATTTGTGAGGTTATAAAGAGTAATGTCTGGATTTACTGAACCGATTTTGAAAATGCCATCACCAATAGGAATCCACATTTCTTATGAATCTGAAAAGTGAAAAGGCTTTTTGTGTAGTAGGTTTTGATCGCAAGTAAAAATGTTTACCGTGCAACGAAGTGGGCACGGGTCAGCTAATATTTTGTAAGCAGTGTTTATGGATGACAGCAGTAGAAGCTACCCTAAAGTGTGCGTTACAGCTTTAGAAATAAATTTGGAAATCTAATAAAGAAATATGACAGAGTATAGCGGCCGCCAGCGACTTCGTTCGCGTGGAGTTAGTTATGCTCCGCTCCTATTGGTCCCAGTGTGATGTTATATAGCCTAAAGCCTTCCAGGGTTAATGCACTATCCAACACAAACAAAATTTTTCAAATCGGACTAGTAGTTCCTGAGATTAGCACGTTCAAACAAAGAAACTCTTCAGCTTTATATATTAGTATAGATTCTAGTAGCTTGAGGAGCTGTCCTCTGTATTTGGCTATACAATGTGTAACATAAAGGGTATATACATACCAAGGGCATGGCATCTTTACATGATATTAATCGATATTGGAAGGGTTTTTTAATCCTATCTCTTTATGTTAGGAATTTACGAGAAAAAACACCGCCTGTGATAGGCTACTACCATACTAGGCGCACAGAATTTTTTAAGACATTTATTGTGATTTTGCCAAGTAATATGACGTGTAACGAGTAGTTATTAACGTATTATGTAGTGTGGTGCACGTTTGTTATGATTTGAATTTAAGAAACACACGGAACCGAAAATTTAGATTAAATTTTTTGCGTATTTTATTTTGAGTTGAAAACCTTCCGATATCATTTGATATCATGTAAAGATGCCATGCCCTTGGTATTTATATACCCTTTATGTTACACTTTGTATAATTCTTTCCTATTTTGAGATCTTCTGAGAGTTTTCCTTTTAATATACATAGTATATTCCTCTTTACCGTCTCCGATGACAGCTATCTAAAGGAATATCCTTTCATGAGCTCTCTGATGACTTGCAAAACCAGATTTAGTCTTGCAAACTCGGTCGCAGTGGATTAATTAATCATTATCTATACTTCATTTGTATAAAATGAGACATTTTAGTAAAGAAACCTATTTTACAATCCGCTCGACCTACTTTCACCTCTTTGGCATTGATAGCATGACAAAAGGTAAGCTGTAGTAAATATGTAGTTGGTATTGAAACCACTTTTTTTCTTTTAATGCCATTCTTATGCCTGCGCAATAGAAGTAATAATCGGTTGAGCGGATTGTAAAGGAAAGAGAGGTTTTAATGTCTAAAGTTCATTTCAGATAATCATGCGATAAAGTTTGTTCGTTCACCCCTCCTACTAATTTATCCTAGTCCACACGATACACACACAGTGAAGGAACAGGGGCGGGTTTCAGTCAGTAAAAGTCTAACACGCCCTTCCATTCCGCCCCGAGCAGGAGAGGTCATCGAGGACCGAGGGAGATTTCCCAGACAGCCTAAAACAAAAGTCATTCAATGGGAGATATGACGCCTCGTATTAAAAAATCCCACTAAAAATGTTATGGTAAAGGACGCTGATAATGGCGTGGATTGGATTTCATTTTATAAAGAAAAGGACAGATGATACTTAAGTTTTGTTAAATCAAGATACTCCATAGACAGTTTAGACGTGATTGAATGAAGTGAAAAGGGGCCATTGGACCCCCAAGCCCCCCTCCCCCGGCACCTCCCCCACCTACACTCATGCCTGTTATACGGTTATTGTAATTCGGAAATGCAGGCATAATGTTATGTTATGTGTACTAATTAATGGCACGCTGATTACCATTCAACGTCAATACCTATAACTCGTTACTGATAGGGTATCAGCGTCAGATAATACCCAGTTTATATTTTAATCATGGTATGCATATGTACTATACTGCCATGCTGTATACATATTATTGTACGCTATTGATAAATTAATTGGGAATGTTTCCTGGAAAAAAAAATTGATTCTATTTAGCCCGCCATTCTGATTAGAAAAATATTGGATACGTATATTTTGTTTTATCAAATCAATAAGAATTGACAAATATAAAAGGCATCAAAGATCAGGAGTGGTGGCTGGTGATGTCACTGGTCGCTAAAAAGTGTAGCGTGCAGTGACGTCACACTAGTTTTCAACGCACTGTGTCGTCTTCATTTTTTATTTATATCAAAATAGAAAAATACGTGTCTAGTATTTTTTGGAAATCTCCCTGACGGACTAATTAGTTTTTTTAGTCAACTACCCTATTATAATATATCTTCTATCAGCGGGTAGTATTAAAACTTGTTATTAAAATATTTAGTCTCTTATTTGCTTTCTAGCTGTGTCTTTTGGTTATAAAATATGTGTCCAAAATTTCATCCAGGTCCGTTCGTCCGTCCGTCCGTCTCGGTGGTAGGCCATAACATCGGCCGCCGGCAGAAGTTACCACCCACCAGACAAAGCCTTGCCGCCAAGCGATTTGTCGTGTTCCGGCATGATGTCTAGTGAAGCCGTACGGAGGACGGGTCTGAGCAGTTGTGTTGCGATGTGTGCCGGGTACGATGCGCCAAATGTTGTTGTGTTGGGAGTTTGGTCGTGGAGGGTCTTCAGATCAATCTCTCTTTGGCACAGCATCGTTGGTTGTGTTGTTGGGTTTAACATTGCATCACCTCGTTCAACTGCCGTCTTCCTTCCTATTCAGTTTTTCTGAGTGAATAGGCTCTTAATAAACTAGCGCGCTTTACCATCAACGATCGTATCACTGCTTACCATCAGGCAGGATTGCGGTCAAGCGCTAGTTTATTATTATTAAAAAAAAAGAGCATTATACGCATCGAGCGCGTTTGGCGCTCTCATTGGTTGAGAGTTCTTACAACCTTGAAGCGGGCCAATAGATGAGTCAAACGCGGTCGATATCGATGATCTAGTCTGGTATTGAAAACTCATGGTATCCACACTAGCTTTGCGTCAAAGAGTTAATAAACATACATCCATACTTGATAAACTTTCGTGATTATAAGCATTTGTTAATATTTAGTTAATTTATGTATACTTACTAATGTATGTGTCGTTATGTCAATAAATAATAATTATTATTATATTAGTGGGTTAAAAGCTGGTTTTGTCATTGAACAGATGATGTTTATTCTTGGAATATCTAAAATGGACATCTGACAGAACTTGTAGGAGAACTTGTGGAAGAACTGTCTATTTTTTTTCCCGAATGCAGTTGGCCTAGCGGTATCGACAGCGGCTTACAAATTGTATGTCGTAGGTTCGAATCCCATCAGGCGCTTTACTTTTTGTAAATTATTTCATCATCTCTGTTCTCAAACGGTGAAAGAAAACATCGTGAGGAAACCAGCATGTCTGAGAAGCAAAGCTTCGAAGCCATGTGATATCCACCAACCCGCACTGAGCCCGCGTGGAAGATAACATTCCTGTGTCCCAGGAGTTGGAACAGCACATTATAATAGAGATGTATCCAAGGTATGAAAATCAAAATAATAGTAAGGGGCTAATTACGTCACGTCGTAGCAAATATTGTACCACGGCGTGACGTCATGCGACATTTCAAATCAATATATCTTCCTCAAGTATTTGAATGCAAGGAAAAATAAAAAATACGTTTTCAATATTTTTTAAAAATCTATCTGGTGGACATTTAATTATTTATTAGGATACAACCCAATTCCCCGGATGAATTATTCTGGCGTTAAAACAAATCAGTCCCAAAGATTATAAAGGGGGTGAAGGTATCCTTCAGCTTTTCAGTTGTAGTATATATAGAAATATCATTAATCATCATTTGTCCAGCGTTTTTCTTAGTATTTTAGGGTCGGGAAGTAGGGTTTAAAAATTGTAATATATACCCCCTTATTCATAAAAGATGTTTAAAGTTAACTAGTGATTAGCGATTCTTTAACTATACATTTTAGACGTTTGCACGTCACTTAACTTTAATCTTCATTTATGAATAAACCCCTTAAAAACTTTGGTGTATATTCATAAAGGATGATTTAAGTTAAGTCATGTTAAAAGGTCAAAATTGAATGGTTAAAGAAGTGTTAATCACTAGTTAACTTTAAGCAGCGTTTATGAATAAGGGGGATAGTTCGTAGATAACGTGTTCATATTCTCAGATAAAATGCAATCACACAAAAATGTTCCATTAAGACATTAAATTTTTTGTTCCATAACTTGAAAATTATCTCGGATTCTTAATTCAAATATACGTTTCTAATACAGATCCATTTCTAAAAAAGCGACTGACATGTTTTTGGAATTCAAACATAGAACAAATATAAATATCACCTAAAATGGCACTGACATTCCTGTTTTCAGCCTGTTATATGCGTGTTTTGCTTGTTTCGTGTAACAGGGTAACTTTTTTATGGTAGGTAGTGTAACTTTTATGTACAAACCAGTCTTAAAAAAGGGTATCATATTACCTATTAACTGGGTTGTGGAGGTCAGATAGGCATTCGCTTCGTGTAAAATATTGGTATTTAACTGTGTACGGTTAGACTGGAAGCTGACCCTTACTTGAGAAAATGCTAATCAAAGGTAATGTATAAATAAATAAATATATACGGACAAATCACACAGATTGAGCTAGCCCCAAAGTAAGCTCGAGACTTGTGTTATGGGATACTAACTCAACGATACTATATTTTATAATAGATACATATATAGATAAACATCCAAGACCCAGGCCAATCAGGAAAAGATCGTTTTCTATCATGACCTGGCCGGGGATCGAACCCGGGGCCTCCACGTCGCAGGCAGGCGTGTTGACCGCTGCGCCACAGAGACCGACGAATGTATAGAAGACAAGTTCTAATAAAATTGTTTCTATTTGTTGTAATCTTATTGCTTACAACAATATTCATCACTAACACATAACATTCCGATGACGATATTATATGTACGTTATCGTAGAAAGGGCCTCTAAAACATTGCCCGTAATTGCGTAAATGTGGTAATAATTATTATTATAATATAATAGGTTAAAGTGAATAAGTTCACAATAAACTAGTGTGTTTTACCATCAACGATTGCATCACTGCTTACCATCAAGCAGGGTTGTTGCAGTCAAGCACTAGTTTATAACCTTTAAATAAAGGATGTATCTGACATAGACGCACAAACGAGAACCATGTACATGATTGTCAACCCCCCCGTGGTTTGCATGCTGGTTGATTGCTTTTTCCCAATAAAAAAAAAAAATAATTATATGCAGTTTTTTTCACTTAAGACCTTTTATAATTGCTATACTTTTATAACCCAATAAGATTTTAAAGTAAAAATTAATTGATTCCACAAATACAACCATGAAAGCACAACCACAACATACATGTGTTGTGGTTGTACTTTGAGTTATAAATATCGTCTAAAATCGCGTTTAAGACCACCTCGGGGTAAGGCGGCCTATTGTGTCACCCCTTGTAAAATTACTACATTTATGCCTGTAATTTTTATGGTTTAAGCACTCAATAAGAATTTTCTCTCCAAATTGAAAATAACTCCACAATAATCGATACTGTCTCGAACACGATTGAAAATTATTTGAATCGTTCCAAAATTGAATTTTGTTTCCCTGAGAACAAGAGAGAGACTAAATGAAATTAAATTTCCGACTCTTTCGATATTTCGATATTCGTAAAGAATTTTTATTGAGATTTTCCGTAGGCGCTAACATTTTGCTATATAAGACCGTTTAGTATTATATAATAACTATAAGTACTTTAGGTTCGGTTGTATGCCGCGTGTTCCGTAGTAAATACCTACCTAAACCCTCCAAAACGATAGACAAATGGAATTCAAGTTTTCAAATTTCGAAATCGAATGTTTGAATTTCATACAGCCAGCATTAATAATGGCGGGTAGGCGGTAATTAAACATGTGAAGGACTTATGAAAGTGAATGTTGTTTGTTTGATTTTCGACAACAATATTTCAATAATAAATAGAATTTTGTCGGTCCTATTTACAAAAGTCTCTACATACAAAATAATTGCTACGACTAAAACGAGTAACAAAGTACTGTTATGTATTCCACTGTAACATAAAGCGTTCACGATAACAGTTTAATAAGCAAACACGATGTCGTTAGATGTTAACGATACAACAGAACGATTAGTTGAAATTGAGGTCAAAAGTTGGTATTTACACTAAATTTTCCTACATATTCTTTTATTCATTTTCTGACTTTAGATGATATTGTTTACCGTAGTTTCTAATGGAGGTCTAATTTTAGTGCACTATTAAGACGATTATGGAAAGGAGAAAGTCTTTCATCTAACTTTTTCAAGGTTCAACACATCGCAGGCTCTATTGAAAGTCGATACTCTAAATTTTGGCGCAGATTTGGTGACAACGCAATTCACAGTTTTCTCATTTTCTTCAAGTTTTTGAATGAAAGGTGTTAATTTATTTCCGGCATCGTATTGGAATCGATGCCTTTTTGCTTATAGAAGATGAAAAGATTAGCTAAATTTGACATAGAGGAAAGTTGACCGCCTGCCAAATCTGCGCCACACTGGAACATGCATGCTTGGGTGTGTGCGGGCGAGCTCACCGTTGGCATCAGCTGATCAGTACTCCGCACTCTGGTCACCTTGTTCTTATAGATCAGCTTCTTCAGCGCTCGCTCCACCGGCTGGTTCCACCTCATGAACATCACGTACGCTCCATACAGCGAGAACAGCACCAACGCCTCCTGCCAGTATATCTCGCTGTCCCGGAAACAGTATATCAACACGAGGAGGCTCACGGAATAAAAGGAGCAATCGCGGAACAGGGGCCACCAAGTTAGTGTTAAAGTCGTTCTAGAGAACAGCGCGCACGCACCGATCACGAACAGAATGTTAAAGACGGCAGAGCCCACGATCGTCCCGATGCCGACGTCGTCGAAGGAGACGAAGACGCCGATGATGGAGGTGAACAGCTCGGGTGCCGAGCCCCCTGCCGCCATGAAGGTGGCGCCTGCCACGTCGTCCCGGATGGCTAGGCGCTCGATGATGACGTCCAGCGCCGGCACGAAGAACTCGTCACACACGATGGCGAGGGCCACGAACATGTAGCCCATGCCCACAACGTGCAGTAGAACGGCGCCAGACCGCCGCTGCTCGTCACTAAACAGGTCGACGGGGAACAGCGGGGTTTTGTCCTCGTCTGGTGGCGGCGAGGGGCTGAGTTCGGTGGCATTGGGCTCGCTGGCCCGCGCCGCCGCCAGCAGCGCTAGCAGCAGCGCGCCACCCATGCCGCGCTCCCGGGGGCTCAGCGCACACTGCCGCGTGCACCGGCCCGTCCCGCGCCTCCGGCCCGCGCCCCCTGCTCCCCGTGCCCCCCGCGGACTCGCTCGATAGCGCCGCACTGCGCCGCGCCGCCTCGCGCCTCGCACACCACACCGCTTCCACTGAAAAGAAAATCTCAGAACCTCCATATACCACAAAGCCTGGGTAGTCCGCAATTTTTATTAATTTGCCAATCCAACACGATTCCATTATCATTGTGTTTAAAAGTTCCTGTCTCGTAATGGAATGGTGATAGAATGTCATTGCCGTATGGCCATTATTATAAAACAAAAAACTTTTTACAAAAAAATAGAAACCGACTTCAAAAAGACACTTAAAAGGAAAATACTTAATTTTACTTTTGTCATGGCTCTAGAAGTCGGTGGCGAGTTAAACAACAGAAACCTCTAGACACCGACTTCTAGAGCCATGACAAAAGTTAAATTATTTTTCCTTTTAAGTGTTTTTTTGAAGTCTGTTTCTATTTTTTTTTTATGTAAAAAGTTTTTATTTCATGCTTTTCAGTGTCTTAGTCGAAATTCGAAAACTACATTTTTCACCTCTTAACAATAGTGGCAGCCATAACCCATGTTAGAATAAGTTCTCATCAATACGAAAAAAATCCCTATCTCAAAAACTACAGAACCGCTTTTGATGAAACTATAGTATTCCCTAAGTTGAACAATACATAGTACAACAAAAAAAGAATTACTTAAATCGGACTTGTAGTTCCGGAAATATGCGCGCACAAACATAAAAACATACATACACTTGAAACTTGGCTTACATACGAGTCGAAATGATAACCTCTTTTTTTTTAAGTCAGTTAAAAAAAACTAATACTCAATTTGACCATTTATTAATAAAATGGTCAAATTGAGTGTCAGTGATTGACCACTGGAAAGTCATAATGACTAAATTGTTAGTAGATTACGAAACTTGTCAAAACCATTCATTACCTATGAGATCACTGATTGACCATTCTGACAGTATTTTAATAGCAGACTTGGGCCCCTGATTATATGCTTTCACTTTCCAGAGTTCTCCAAGCAAGCTTTCTAGCATAAAGAGTTCACGATAAGTCTAATAAGCAAACGCGATGTCGTCAGATGTTAACGACACAACGGAACGATTAGTTAAAATTGAGGTCAAAAGTTAGTAATTTCTTAATTTTCTCTACATTTTCCTACATATTCGAATTATATTCCTTTTCTGGCTTTAGATGATATTATTTACCGTAGTTTTCGGAGCCGACTGGATTGTTTCTACACATGGAATATGATTCCTTTAAACAATCCTATTTGTCTCTAATTTAAAGCTTTTCTGCAATTATCCTCTTGCGGCTTCATTGTGGAAGCATGCCTTCTGTATCCACCTTCTTGGTGGTTACGCGTACTCCACGACGCATCCCCGGCTCCCGTAGCCCCGGGACTCGTGACAACCGCTCCTGCTCCTCATACACCTCCAAAGCCTTATTACTTCAAATTATCTTAATGTTAGTAACTACGCATTTAGTGCCACAAATACTTTAATTAGTATACTTTTTAACTGTCCAAATGGTATCGATTTACCTTTAAAATTTATCTATCAAATCTAGACACAATGCCCAAAAAAAGGATAAAATCTAAAAATTCTTCAAGAAACACTAATTTACTTGTTTGAAACAAAATCAAATCATTTCAACTGCCTAATCTAACCGTGGTCCCTTAATCCTTAAAATGTAAATACGCAAAGGTGTTATGATAAGATGAGATATTATTAATGCTTTCGCCCATAACCTAGTACAATGAGCTGGTACGTCTGCAGGGCCATATCAGTTTCGGTACAAAACATGATTTTTCAGCGTGTTTGGGACCCGTTTTGCGTTCGCTTTTCTATCTTGATGCAAAGTTAAAATTCAAGACGTAATGGCGAAACAAATTCATTGGAAATGAAATAAAAGAGGTTGAACTAAATTGCAATTTGCCTGTTTTCTTTTTAAAATTGTTAGATAGTTCTAAGTTCAAAAGCATCATCCGCTTCTCTTTAATAAATAAAATTCACATCACATATGTATACCCTCTGATCTCTTTGGTCTTTTATTTCGATCATGTAATTATTCTAAATTTAAACTCTATCAATGCCGACTAATGCCGAAAAAATAATTCTAGAAATGACTCACTATGGGCCTCATAAGACAGCTCAAGGTCGTAGAGAGAGCTACGGAGGGGGCTATGCTAGGTGTTTCTCTACGTGATCGAATCAGGAATAAGGAGGTTCGCAGAAGAAATAAAGTCGCCGACATAGCCCCGAGGGTTAGCTCTTTGAAGTGGCAGTGGCACATAGCTTGTAGAGCCGATAGCCGATGGGACAAAAAGGCTCTTGTATGACGACCACGTACCGACAAACGCAGCATTGGACATCCAGCGAATAGGTGGTCAACAAAATCGTAGGGAGGCGCTGGATGCAGGCCACGTCCAATCGTGCTTGTTGGAAATCATTGGGAGAGGCCTATGTCCAGCAGTGGACTTCGTGTGGCTGAAATGATGATGATAAAATGCCGATTATGCAATTAATAAATACACATATTGCTACTAAAACTCTTTTGTTTTTTCCAAACTATTATGTTCCTATTTACAGCACTTGGATTATATTTTGTTTTTGTTAACTTAGTTATGGGCTTTAAAATAAAATAAAATAGAAATCTTCTAAAACTTGAAAGTCTACTAGGGTGTCCTATCAAATTAGTCAGCGCCTGACGTAAATTGACACGTATTTTTGCTAGCTCTGATTTTAATCACGTCTAACTTTTCTGTAGAGTGTCTTAATTTGACAGGAGATAAGTAATTCTATCCTTTTTTAGTACAATAGGAAGAAAAAGATACACTGGCTTTAAATTTAGTTTAGTTTGTACGAAAGTTTAGTTAGTACCATTTTTTTGTTTTCCGGTGGAAACATTCAAAAGGCACCTGATCTCTGGGGACCGAGGTAACTGAAACCATGGTGATCACCTTCCGCACATAGGGGTAGTCCCGGTTCTTCTTAAAAGACCAATTCCGGAACCACCCCTGCGCAATGCCTGTAAAGGCACATCTCTGGGGAGACTGTAAAGAGCTCCCCTAGACTACGCTGTGTACGGCAGCACGTGACCACTTTGCCACTTTCTTCCCTGGGGTCACTTGATGGGTGTATTGAGTCCTCCCTATATGCGCCCGCGATCCCAAAGGTCTACTAACCTTTGTTAGGTAAGCGGGTTAATTCGTATAAGGTGCCAAGGCGGTTGCCTCCTCGACGCCCAAAGTGGGAGAGGTCATTTGATGATTTCCCATCCGCAAAAAAGGGGGGCGGTGGGACCAGCTGAGGAACAGTGAGTCGACGCTTGTCCGAGTGGCGAACGCTTTTGCAAATTCCGCACTCCCTGCCAGGAACAAACACAATCTTGCTATACATCACACTCTTCTCCACAGAGTAGGCAACTCGTTCATGGGTCAATGTATACACTTTTACAACAAGCTTCCCATGGACATTCGAAACTTACCCATTAAACGATATAAAAACTATGTAAAGGCCAAACTTTGCAGAAAGGGGTATAACAAAATCACAGATTATTTAGAAGACAAAAAAGCTTGCGACTGAGCTGCTCGCTCTGTTAAGCATTATTATTAAGCAGTATGCGTAATTATAACGTAAATTATTGTAAACATTTTCATTTTTAATGTCTGGACTTGAAAAAAGACGATGATCCCTGAGTTTGTTTCGGCTATTTCTTCTTAGAGGTAGTCAGTTAGAAATGCCGGCTTCATCTAGTTTAAAAAAAAAAAAAACATGACGTGTAAAAGTGATCAGTGATCCTACTTGCTTAATAAACGATTCCATTTCATTTCATTTCATAGGTAGAGATGGAATACCGCGTTGGTTTTAGCTGGTGAGTCTGGCATATCCCTCTATCACCCCTCGATGGGAGTCCATGGAAATTTACGCTGCGAAAAACGGAAAATTTATACTGCGAAAAAATGAGAATTTACACTGCAAAAACAGGAGAATTTACACTGCCAGGGCCAACGCAGATGGTTCACCATTCCAAGCACAAAGACAGTATTATACCGAAATATTGGAACGTAATGAACTAGATATTACATATTATTAAAAAGTATATTTAAGTCATCATCATCATCATCTCAGCGTTAATCCCAGTCGCATCCTAAGCTTTTTCAGCTTTGGAGTCTGGGGTCCGCTTTACCAGTGTAACTGCTGATTTTGGCTAAACTTCAGTATTTTCCGTGAAGCGACTGCCGTCTGACCTCCACAACCCGAAGGCGATTTCGTAGCATTGCAGCTTGACCAATTGTTGGACTTTTGGGGGTACAACAACCCATAACAACTGCCACTAGATGTCCGTATGGCAACCGGGACCAACGGCTTAACGTGGTTTCCGAGGCACGACCAGACCAGTGCGTATATTCATATTCATGCATACAATATTTGAACTGCGTGGGGATCGAAACCGCGCCTCCTTGCGCAGCGGTCGCGTCTGTCTGTCAAAGGTATATTTAAGTATTTTTTGTTATTAATGTCTATAAACTATTGTGATTACTTTTTTTTGTTATTAATTTTTTTGTTCATACCATTACAGATTTGTTTTTTATTTAGATTTCCTTTTTCCTTTCTATACATCAATCGTTATTTTATTAAATTGGTCTATGATAAACTTATTATTCTAGTTGTAGATCAAGACTAAGTAGTAATTGCGTGGCTTCTGTTGTTGAATAAATACACTAGCTGACATGCCACAAACCCTCAAGATGATTCAACAATCCCTGAGCCTGCTTGCTGTGTATATTATTTCGAGATGAATCTTTCATTTCTCGTAGAAGGAGCAGGGTATAACGAATTGCAACCACTGTTCCCCATTAGCGTCGTACTTCGAATGTCCTCTAGCTACATAAATTGCGGTCGGTGTAAGACGCTTACGCTGCAATTTGTGCCGTAGTCTCTGCTCTCTACGTAGACAACCTTAGAACTATCGGACTACTTGATATCTGCTATTCGAAATTTTTCTTCATGTTTTTGTACCAAACCGAATGGTTTTCATAATAATAATCAACCTATAATGTTTCCCACTGCTGGGACACCGGCTTCCTCTCGATAATATTGAGTGGGCCGTAATCTACCAGTGCTGGTTGGTAGATGTCACATGTCTTAGATTTTTTTTTTTTTTGAGAGCAGCTGTGGCCGCAACTTGCAAGTTGTAGGACGTAAGTATGTTTGAACTCCATTAGGCGCTTTCATCATCATCATTATCAACCTTTTTTTTTTATCGTACCACTGCTGAGCACAGGTCTCCTCTCATACAGAGAAGGATTGAGCGTAATCACCACGCTTGCTCAATGCGGGTTGGCGATTTCAGACTTAAAGTCCAGGTTTCCTCAAGATGTTTTCCTTCATGATATCTAGTGAAGCCGTACGGAGGACGGGTCTGAGCGGTTGTGTTGCGATGTGTGCCGGGTACGATGCGCCAAATGTTGTTGTGTCGGGAGTTTGGTCGTGGAGAGTCTCCAGATCAATTTCCCTCTGGCGCAGCACCGTTGGTCATCTTGGTCTTGGGTTTAACATTGCATCACCTCGCTCAATTGTCGTCATCCTTCCTATTCCTAAATTTTTAAGTGAATAGGCTTAATAAACTAGTGCGCTTTACCATCAACGATTGCATCAAAAAATGTGTTGCTCCTCAGCCTATTTTGAACAAATCACTTATGATTTTGAAACATTGTTTTCTTTAACGTTCCGGCTCTTAGGACACACGCCTCCTTTCAGTGAAATGGAGTGGGCCGAAATCTACCACGTTGGCCCAGTGCGGGTTAATAGATGTCACATGTCTCCGAAGTTTTGACTCTATGACACGCCGGTTTCCTCAAGATATTTTCTTCACCCTTTTTGAAAAATGTTTCTTTCTTACATTTTAGTGTAAATCCAGTTTCATAGAATTCTTCGCTAGTTGATTGATTTTGTACATCCATTAAGTCCTGCATTATTGAACAGTAATCAAAATATTGTTCGATAAACCAGACGTCTCGTGTAGCTCGTAGACTTGTAGCAGGCGTAGCCGACGCCTACGAAACCGTAGCTTTGCGTAGCTTTCTTAGACACTATTACAAGTTGTGCATAGCGAACCTTTAACATTGTTTATTTATGGTTTATGGTTTAAGACATTTATTTCTCAAAAAACAGAATACAATGATTCACTTACAATGAGAAACACTGGTTACAAAAGTAAACGTTCCTTGAAACGAGAATCGGAACGGCATATTTTAAAGTTATACAAGTTCATTATACAGTATTGTTAGTTATTGACTTATTGTTATGTTAGTAAAATAAGATAAGGTAAGTTATGCTAAAATAGTTTGACAAGATTAGAGCCGAGGGAGTGTATAAGATTTACATATTTTTATTTTTTATTTTTAGTGGTTGTGGGTAATCTACAAAAGTAAGATTATGAGTCCCTATTACGTGTCGAAACGCGATTTCCATCAAAGTTACTATTGAAGGCATCTATTACTTTTTGCTGTTAATATTTGTTTGGACTTATAATTTAATTTGTAACTATAATTTATAACTATAGTTATTAAGACTATGATAGTTGGAAAGTTTTCATAATGTGAAATTTTAACTTCTTTTTAAATAATGCAAAAGATTGTATTTCCTTAATGTCTTTTGGCAATTCGTTATACATTTTGGCGCCTTCATACTTAATGTTTCTAGTACCATAGTTGGTCCGTGGTCTGCTGTATAGACAGATATCATTAGCATTTCTCAGTAACCGAGTCTGGATTTGAGTTTTTTTGTAAAAATTATTTGAGAATGTGTATCTTTTGTTAGTATTTTCCGTACAAGGATGCAGGTATGGAATTTATACATTTGAGCAAGTGTCATTAATTTAGTTTTTTGGAAAACGGTTTCGGTAGGCGTTAGGTAATTAAGGCGAAAGAGCAATTTAATAATTTTGTTTTGAGTGATTTGCAAATTTTGTATGTTGGTTTTATTTGTACACCTTTAACTGCGGAAATTGATATTATTCATACCTAGGGGGGCAGGGGGCGGCAGCAGCCCCCCCCCCCGCCCCCCACCCCCCGGGAATCTCGCAAAACCTGTATGAACTCGCTTATTTACTAAACAAAGTATAAACGAGGACTTATCTTTAACTTTTAAATAAACCACGCGGCAGACACTGGCAAAATGTACGGTGTAATTGCCAAAAAACCGATTACTCTAAAAATTTGACTTGTCCTCCCCTAGGCCTGACTTGACACGCCCTAAGCCTGACTTGCCAAGGCCAGAAACTGGGTACGCCCATGTTGATGTTCTGCCCAGAAATGTTCTTTCAAATCTCATGATAGCTAAATATATATTTTTTCAAAGAGACAAGAATTTATTTTACCCGCAGGCATACGATATTTACACAAAAAAAACATTGAATACTTAAACATATAATTGTGTGGCACAAATTTTAGGTAAAGTGAGCTGGCATTCCAAGTTGAGACAGATTACAATGCGATCGGCCATAGAAATAAGAGATTCTATGGATCTGAATTATTTTCAGTCTTGCCGCCAAGCGATTCGTCGTGTTCCGGCATGATGTCTGGGAAAGCCGTACGGAAGACGGGTCTGAGCAGTTGAGTCTCGATTTGTGCCGGATACAATGCGCCAAATGTTTTTGTGTCGGGAGTTTGGTCGTGGAGGCTCTCCAGATCAATCTCCCTCCGGCGCATCTTCGTTGGTTGTGTTGTTAGGATTAACATTGTATCACCTCGCTCAACCCTAATGAACCCAAGTCCTATTCTCTCAGTTTTTTTTTTTAATGAATAGGCTCTTAATAAACTAGCGTGCTTTATCTTCAACGATTGCATCACTGCTTACCATCAGGCGGAATTGCGGTCAAGAACTAATTTAAAATTGCAATAAAAGTTATTTACCTAGAATTAATAATAGATAATTATTGTAATATTAAATTCCTTACTGGTCATATTTTAACAACAGGAAAGCATTTAACCAGGTTAAGTCCGAAATAGTTGTTACATTATGATCGGAACGCGATATCAGATTCCTACGACTGAGAGCCAAAGATTATAGATACCTACCATAGAGAAATAGATCAGGAGATCATAATAATGCCGTTAATGATTAAAAAAAAATGTAATTCCAGAATAAAACGGGATGGCAAGTTACTTAAGGCCAATATAATACTCAATACTAATATTTTTAAATAATTTATATTAATAAATTCTTAGTTATAGAATGGTGTTCAAGTAATGTTCGTAGAGTTTTTTATAGATGACTAGCGGCCCGATACGTGCTTCGCTACGTAAAAAGTGAAATAATTAAAACAAATTTATTCGATCATCAAAATTATTTATTCAAATGTATTTTTTTTTTAATTGCTAGCAATTTTAGAATATAATCAAAAACATTTAGATAAACAATATTCTTTGTTTTTACAATTTCTAGCATGTATAAACAAACGACTGGGGGTTCCGACTCTCGAACAGGCAACAAAAACATGATTCCTTCAAATTTAGACCACAAACGTGAAATGTTTGCCCTTGGGCTTTGTTGATGGACATGGCAAATGATAAACGCACAGGATATTGTAATCGTTTGAACTCAAATGGCATATCAGTTGGGATCATAGGGATACGCGGGTATCAAACAAACTTCTCCTTTTAATTTACCAGTTAAGATCGTAGCTTCAATTAAATTTGCCATAACTTTTTCACTGCCAATCTGGTGCCATAACATAGTTTTGGTGTATTATAAAATTAAAAAGAAAGTGGCATTGATTTTTATGTATATAGAAGTTATATAAGATTATATATATAGATGAGATGATGACCCACCGTTCATTGAATTCATTTGTTACATAAAATTTGATAAATGAAGAACCGCTGGACCGATTCTGTTCAGACTTCACATAAACCATCTACTAATTAGTCAAAACAAAGCCTAAACATTTGGTTTGAATAGGTGTCCGTTTGTGAGTTATAAACTTACAAAGAAAGTGGAGCTTAGTATGTAGTTTTAGTAAAAGCGGATATATTTAATGGTACAACTCTATTTTTAAGTTTAGAGCCTTGTTTGGAGCTGTATTCCATTTAAGCCATTTGAAAGAGAACTTAAATATATATAAGTGTTGTTTAAAGTTAGGTAAAAAAAAAAAAATTGATACGATGGACAATAAAACAAAGTATACCTACTTAATAATTTATTTCCTTCATTTATCCAATAAATAAACGAATTAAAAGTGTTTACTCGTTAGAATGGCCATCCATGGTCCACCCACCTTACATGTGCTGCTTTGGATCACTTCTGTGCGCGGTGGACACCGATGGAGTAGTAATTGAGGGATAATAACATTAGAGTTGTCTGAGTGACGCTATATTTTCTTTTTTACAAATTATTTATTTTTATTCTTTTCATAAAATCGTGTCAATCCAAAATAATCAATCGGAAGGTACGTTATTATTAATTAGGTATATCATACACCACATCCTATTCATTTATTTATTATTCGGAAAATTATCATGGGTCTTGTCTTTCCGACTCCTACTGACTAAAAACCAGCCCGATACTGCAGCAACCCCTGGGTAGTGAGTGAGGAGTTTGTCTTTCCCCGTGACGTCTTGGCGCGCGTGTGAATCTTCGCGCCGCTACTTCGGGTCTTAATGTTTGAGACCTGATCCCATTTGGGTGGGCTGGAAGAAGGCGTTTTCCGCCCTCCGCCGACGCCCAGTGCAGCTGCTGCGGCCCGGGTAAGTGGATAATATGTACCAATACCATTCTCTTTCCGGAGAGCAGAGCTAGACGACTGTTTCGCAGAAGGCAACCTTCGAATCCCAGGACTCTTCTAGGACAGGTCATCATCATCATCTTAGTGTTAATCCCAGTCGCATCCTAAGCTTTTTCAGCTTTGGAGTCTGGGGTCCGCTTTACCAGTCTAACTGCTAATTTTGGCTAAATTTCGATATTTTCCGTGAAGTGTCGACTGCCGTCTGACCTCCTCAACCCTAAAGCTATATCGAAGCATGGCAGTTAGACCAAATGTTGGACTTTTGAGGGCCATTAGATGTTCGAATGGCAACCGGGACCAACGGCTTAACGTGCTTTCCGATCAGACCAGTGCAAATATTTGTATTCATGCATACAAATACTTGCACTGCGCGGGGATCGAACCCGCGCCTACGCTACGCCACGGAGGCTGTGCTCTTCTAGGACAAGTGACTGCCTATTTTTAAGGTGTCCCATTTGCCCTTCCCTAAGTTTCCTAATCCCTTAGATGACTTAATGAATACTAACACTGATTTTTCAATTAACTTGGCCACTTAAAGGGCAGTAACCAAACAGCAACCATAATATAACTGAAGTAAAGATCACTGAGAGCAGCGGTGGCCTAGTGTTATCGGTCGCAACTAACACATTATATGTAGTAAGTTCGAACCCCATCAGGGGCTTTACTTTGTGTTCATTATTTCATCACCACTGCTTTCAAAACAGTGATGGAAACATCGTGAGGAAACCGGCTTGGCCTAGAAGCAAAACTTCGAAGACATGGGACATCTATCAACCCGCACTGGACCCGCGTGGTAGATTACGGCCCCCTCCCTCTCACCGAGAGGAGGTCTGTGTCTCAGGAGTGGGAACATTACAAGTTGATTATGATTATGATGAAAGATCACTGTGATTTTGAGAGTAATGCAAAAGCAGAGGTAAAATAATTACGTTGACTACACACTAGAATTTATGTTTCAATTACTTTTTTTCTTTCTTTTATAGCTTCGCACGGTTTGTGCATTTAGCCAATGTCATGTAATGAATTGTTCATGACGAAATATACGGCCGCGGGACCCGTCTTACGATGGAGGTTTGAGACAAAGTCATGATGTGGCCACTATGCTGCGATATTTCACTGTTCTTTATGAATTATTTACTGAATGCACTTTTTACTACATAAATCACGCACTTTTATTTAGTAAACAACACTATATATAATTTTAAAAGTCCAATGAAAAATGAGCGTGACTCTCAGCTCGACTTTCCCGCTAAAACCTCTTGTTTCAATTAATAATGAATTTCTTGTATAATACTCCATAAGTATGATTTTATTCAATAAAAACATTGGTTTTCCCAACTCGCCTATATTGATTTAGTAATATTAACAAACTGCACCATCTCCCATCACTAGTGTCACACAAATGGAATGTCATTGACCGACTTATCACACGTAGGGTTTCTAATCGGATTATGGTTATTACTAAAAATCGTATTTTGTGTTAATTTTGTTAAGTGAAAATACCATCAGTCACCAAAATGTGGCTAGACGAAGCGGACGGCTTTGCCGAGATTTTCAAGGGCTACTTGCCCTACTATTTGCTTGTAGCTCTTCCTATTTTTATCATAATGTCGCCTGTAAACCCGGTCGCTGCTTCTCATGAGTTTTCCGTGTATAGAATGCAACATTACGACTTACACACCGTTCCTCATGGTAAGTTTGTAACATTAGTAAAGTTGTAATACATAAAACAAAATATCGATTCGTAATACCTTTGAGGTTATATTACTAGAGTACTCCAACATCGTAGGCTGTTTATCCGTAGGCAGTTTATTTTATGTTTGATACAATATCAGCGGCAATTAAAAAAATATATGGTCAATTATTTCTAATTCTGCAAATGGCGATATAGTAAATTGTTTACATGTTTTCAAGTCATTGAATGTCTGTGTCAGTATTTATAGGTGAATTTCCTTGTTTAATAAAACTTTTACACTGCACTTACTACTAATTAAAACTTTGAAATATTTCTAAGTTTTTAATAGTTCATCTACTAATTCATATTCTAGTTTCTGTCAGAATATTCCTAAATAGTGTTTTGGTATTTTCTAACTCCCAAACCACAGACATATAAGGAAATTGGGACACAGACATAAAACTCTGTGTGTCCAAATATTGCAAAGAATAGTATCTGGGAAGAACAATTGATAATAGTTAAACTGTTTGGTGGGCTATTTCCAAATCCACTTTATATTCATAATAGAAGACATATTTAATGATAAATGATTTTATTCTTGTAAGTAGATTTACATAAGAACACACCTTTACATAACTTTTTCTTTATATCAGGTTGCCGTAGTGCCAGCTTCAACCTCGAAGGTCGTTCTTTAACTTCTTGGAGCACTTCTCGTCACTGTGTAGTGGCTAGAGTACAGGATATCACCATTGAGCAGTTCATGGAGATCCGTAGCAAAGCTGGAGCTTTGCTGCTAGTTCTACCCAAGAATGATACAGTTCTGACACCTGAAGAAAAAGAGGTATAAGTAATAATTCTTATTTTTTATGTTGACTGCCTGTGAGACAATCAAACCTAAATTTACAACTCAGTGGGTCCTGCCAAAGTCTGGAAAAACTTCTCATGGAGGCGACAGTAATAGGGCCTTTGCCGAAAAGTGGGACACGTAAATCTGATTTGAAGAATACATAATAAAGTTGAATAGACAAGTAGACATGTTGCTCCAACCCTATAGAATGGAGAAACATTATACAAAACAGTGCAGTTTGTAAAAAAAAAAAACTTATTGTTAATGATCAGCCTGTATTAATTGGGTTTCTTTTTCATTTCTCATGGGTAAGTCTTCAAAAGTCTGCAACCTCCAACCGAGAGTAAGGTCGAGGAGTGTATGATTTTTACCTCACTAAAACTACCCTGGTGATAACCATCTGTTCAATACGGTAATCACCAAAAGAATAATACCTGAACCCATGTAAGGAAATAGTAGAATCCAACATCCTATCCCCTAACACTCTTTTTCTGAATGACTTCAAGCCTAATAATAAGTTTCTTTCTCCACAGCACATCCAGCTTCTAGAGATGGCAATGATCCAGCAGGAAGTGAATGCACCTGTTTACTTTGCACGCTGGACTCCTGACTTCGAGGACATCCTCCGAGACTTACAGCATAGCTTCATCACTGATGACAAGTCTGGCACAGCTCTAGAAGCTATGATGAACTCTGTGTCTTCCAATGGCTATCAGATTGGTGAGTATTCTTTTAAAATTCTGATCCTATTCTTATTTTACTGCCTCATGGTATAATAGTGGAAAGCATGGCAGTTAAGCATGTTGCCCTGGCTTGGTTCAGAAAACTGTTTCAGAATTTAGCAAATAGGCAGTTCTTCCTTACAGCACCGAGACTGGTATTTGAGACAGGGTACAGCCTGATTCAAACTTTATGACGGCTCCGAAGTGCGCTACCTACTCGTTGCGCAGTACCTACCTCACGCCCTGACCCGAAATGTGATTTTTTTTTTTTTTTTTTTAATAGTTATAAACTAGCGCTTGACCGCAATCCCGCCTGATGGTAAGCAGTGATGCGATCGTTGATGGTAAAGCGCGCTAGTTTATTAAGAGCCTATTCACTCAGAAAAACTGAGCGAATAGGAAGGAAGACGGCAGTTGAGCGAGGTGATGCAATGTTAAACCCAACAACACGACCAACGATGGTGCGCCAAAGGGAGATTGATCTGAAGACCCTTCACGAACAAACTCACAACACAACAACATTTGGTGCATCGTACCCGGCACACATTGCAACACAACTGCTCAAACCCGTCCTCCGTACGGCTTCACCAGACATCATGCCGGAACACGACAAATCGCTTGGCGACAAGACTTTGTCTGGTGGGTGGTAACTTCTGCCGGCGGCCAATGTTATGGCCTACCACCGAGAAATTCCTGCGTAAATTTTGAATGCTTTTCTACTATACTAAAAAGAGTTTCCTCCCGTTTAGCCATTTTCAAAAGCGGTATTATTGTTTGGTCATGTGAACAAAAAATTGAGGTGGTACTTTAAAAAAAGGCACAGATCTGAGAAATTAATATTATCATACATTTCTTGACCTAGAATCTAGGCCCTAGATCAAATAAAAAGCAGAAGATAACTACTATCAAAATAACACAAGTTTGTTGAATGTATTATTTGTATAAGGTTTCCGTAGATAACACTGTCATGTTGCTTTATTTAAATCACTTTATATATTCTTCACAATATTTAACTTTCACCATTTTGATTTGCTATATAACGTTATTTTTTGCATAAACGAAACCCGAAGCACATGTCCAGTATTTTTAACTAAGGAATCTATGTATACAATTTCAAGAAGATATCATGAATAACCACAAAGTTATGAGCTTGTTATCTTACCTGGTTGTCCCAACAAAAATATGGTCAATGCACCGCTCGCCCAGCCGCTCTTGCAGCGGCGCGGCGCGGCGGATTCCTGTCTCACGCGCCTAGTACTATGAACTAAGTTAACGTCAGCTAAGTTCTGCGCTCGGCAACCACACTGCAACAATTTCTAAATGTATTTGAGAAAAAATATACCTGTTGTAAAAATGATTGGAAACGATTTTTATATCGATGATATTTTTCCTCTTGTAGTTTAAATTTGCAATTGTTTGTTTTTTCTTTTAACTCAAAGCCAGTACACACTATGTAGCCAGGCATATTATACGTTACGGAATTGCATCGCTGACAGGGTTATTCGGCACTGGTGCAGCTACACAGGAGCTAAACTTGGCATTCGGGAACACCGTTGGAGCTGCTGAACCTTGGACAAAACTGTCTTTGCATTGTGTAGATTCAATTTCCTAGTATTGTATAATTGCATGGAACACGTGTGAGCACGATCTACTTGCTGTAAAGCATCTATTTGTTGGGTTAGTCGTTTATTGACTTGATAGTGCTATGGCTGTTGAGAGTATGTCATGCTCACTCAAATGTCTCGCTGGTGGTGGCGTGTGTGTTGGGTCATTAGGTTCCCTTCAATATGGTTGAGCTGAATGATGCTGATCCATACGTCATGTTCGTGAACGGACGCCGTCAGAGGGGACTGGTCATCTCTTAGCTGCTACGGCGTATTTTAAATTCTGAATTGTTGTTTTTTTTTTCATAATGGACGCTCTCAGCGTACATATATTTCTGCATCGTTCTCACACGATTGATTTCAAAATGAATGATGTAATCAAATATTTGTATCAATAGCTTGATAATTTAAAAGAGTGTCCATGGAGTTTCTTGCCCGTTCTTCTCCATAGGTACCTACTCTTTGGAATGGGCGACTAGCTTCACCTTACTGACTGACCGACCTTCTGACAATTCAAAAGTGCCTGTAACTGGTTTATTTGAAATAAATGCTTTGATTTTGATTTAGTTGCTTATTCTGAACAAAATGTATTCAGATTTCGTATTAAAAAAATAACGTATAACAAAAGCTAAATCCTGTAATTCAGAAGGTTTTAAATCTAGTTGCAAATCAACGCCAAAAACTTATCAATAATGTAAATGTAGAGAAATATATCTAGTCAGTCGAATTATTTGCTATAATATAAGTTACATATGGAAAATATTTTCTATAGTACCATTCACTCTGAAATCAACTTAAATGTCATTGAAATAAAATTTAACGTGAAATACGAGTGGAGGGGGGCGATGTGCGTCACTGTGTAATTTTATTATACAAGGTACCTCAACAGATGGGAAGAATGAGATCAGACCGCGTTCTTAAACCTAATTAAGTTTCTAATGTATCTGTGTGTGCACACGCCATGAGGTCAAGCAAGCCTTTCCCAATCAACTTCGAACCTAATGCTTTAGCATTAAAGTTGAAAATCTATTCAAGAAATTTGACAGATTGTAGTAGTTTTGTGTGCTGGTATCTGTACAAGATAACTCAAAACTGATTATTTTCTCTGTCCACAGTGGTGTCAGCTTCAACTCCTCCGAAGCTGGAGTCCAAACCAGTGACTCTTCATGGCAAGTTGGTCGGTCGCTCTGGATCGGCACAAACCATCGTCATTGCAGCGCATTATGATTCTTCGGCTGTAGTTCCTGTAAGTAAAACATGTTACTACGTTTTAAATCAGAGTCGAAACTTTATTTGTACGGATGTCAGCAGGTCAAGCTACCCGAAACTGTCAAATATTCCCAATCAACCTTGAGCCTTAATGCTTTAAATATAAAGTTGAAAATCTAATAAAGAAATCTGACAGAGAAATCGGAAGAGAATCTGGGTTCTTGCATTACATATTGCCTACTTATTTTTTAAACATTTATATGCTGTATTAGCAATACCATGTATTGCCATTACAACATATAAATGTTAAAAATAATGATTGAAAAAAACAAAACGATTACAACATAAAAAGTAATATACATACTGTATATTACTTTTTATGTTGTAATCGTTTTGTTTTTTTTAAGAAAACCCTGTCCGACCTACAAGGATAATAAAGGTTAGGTAAACACATGACCAAATATAATATAAAATTTTACGTAATCATCATAGTACCAATACAAATGAATTTTGAAATCATTTTTTTTTCGCCCGAATTAATTCCAACTTCCCCGAAATTTGGTAATTTTTAAAAAAGTTACAATTCCGGTAGTTATTATGAGCGAATAGCGATGCGACCATGTGCCGCGTGCCCTGCCGCCCGCCGCCCGCGGAAGGGTGAACGCACATTTATTAAATTACCACTTTTTGCGAAATAATATTTATTTTTTAAGGGGGATTTTTTTTTAAAGTTTAGTCCGGTTTTGTATCCATTAGTAGAATCAGTTATCGATACCTAACAACACCTTCACGGGTCGGACAGGGTTTTCTTAACATACTGTATGTAAATTAGGCTTAGAAAAAATAAAAACAAACCAACATTTCCTAAAAAATAAAAAAGGGAAGTACATAAAAATGTAGAATCAAATTGTCAAATCATTGTCTTAAAAATATCCCACGGGATTGTACAGACGGAAGCACATTAAGCTACTACAATATGTTAGATTACCTCATTAGATTTTCAATTTTATCTCTAAAACATTAAGGTTCAAGGTTGATTGGAAATATGCGACAGTTTGGGGTAGCTTGACCTGCTGTCGCCCCTACTTCCAGATCTGCATGTTTTATTATCGGCGTATTTTATTTTAATAATATAAAGTAAACTCCTCGGTGGTAGGCCATAACATCAGCCGCCGGCAGAAGTTACCACCCACCAGACAAAGCCTTGCCGCCAAGCGATTTGTCGTGTTCTGATGATGTCTGGTGAAGCGTCCAGAGGACGGGTCTGAGCAGTTGTGTTGCGATGTGTGCCGGGTACGATCCGCCTAATGTTGTTGTGTTGGGAGTTTGGTGGTGGAGGGTCTTCAGATCAATCTCCCTTTGGCGCAGCATCGTTGGTCGTGTTGTTGGGTTTAACATTGCATCATCTCGCTCAACTGCCGTCTTCATTCCTATTCGCTCAGTTTTTGAAGAGAGAGAGAGTGAGAAGAGAGAGAGAGAGTGAATAGGCTCTTAAAGCGAAACTAGCGCGCCTTACCATCAACAATCGCATCACTGCTTACCATCAGGCGGGATTGCGGTCAAGCGCTCGTTCATAATTATTAAAAAAAACTTACAACTTTATACATACATTTAATTGTCTAGTACAATTTGTAAACAATTTTCAATTACAAACCAGTAACGATCAATGAGTTACATTAATCAATAAGTGAAAACAGCGTCGTAAGGTTAATCAATTTCCACGAGGAACAATGCCTCCTGGGTCAAGATACTGGTTAAAAAAGAAACCCTGACACACAGGCAAGTGAAGGAACACAGGTGGGTCCCCAGAGCGGGACAGGTCATTTGATGATTTCCCATCCTAAACCAAAAAAAATTGTATACGAAATTGAATGCTCAGAAAACAATTATTCAATCTTTGCTATACTTCCTTTCCGCTGTTATGAAAGAAACTTCAGCATCATTGTTTTTTTTTGTCCAACAGGAGCTCTCCCAAGGCGCCGACTCGAACGCATCAGGCGCGGTGGCTGTTCTGGAGCTCGCCCGAATCTTCTCCCGCCTGTACTCGAGCACGTCCGTACGAGGAGCGCCGTCGCTACTGTTCGTGCTGACGTCACTGGGACACTCGCTCAACTACTTCTCTGCTAAGAAGTGGTTGGAGGAACAACTGGATTCGGCTGATGCCTCGTTGTTACAGGTAAGCTGAGAATTTTTATTGGTAAATGTATTTTTGTCGTTGAATTAAAATCCAGAATGGCAAAGACATTTCGTCCTCCGTGGCGCAGCGGTCAACACGCCTGCCTGCGACGTGGAGGCCCCGGGTTCGATCTCCGGCCAGGTCATGATGGAAAACGATCTTTTCCTGATTGGCCTGGGTCTTGGATGTTTATCTATATATGTATCTATTATAAAATATAGTATCGTTGAGTTAGTATCCCATAACGGAAGTCTCAAACTTACTTTGGACCCTTACGTCCACGAAGCCCTTATCGTACACACACTATAACACTACAGATGTTCCTTCACGCAGTCCTCAAAGTTATCGCTACAGTTGTCGCAGTAGGTATTCTCAAAGATCGCTTCTTAACTGTCGCTTGTTTCGCATTCGCTAGTCAAATGCAGACTGACTGTGCGCTGGCGTCACGGCGCTTTATATAGGCCACCTGATCGAACATTCCAGACCTGTCTAGAATTAATAATAATAGCGCACAATTTTGAGTAATTTCAGCAAGTACCTACAGGTACTCACCGGAAACGAGTCTAGAAATTTCGATGTCGACATTTCATTCACGATATTGATGAAACCTATACCATTCGATAGGCTACCCTAGGTCTAGCAATACGTTTTTATATTGTACCTCTCCGATACCTAGGTCTCGAGATATAGCACTTAAAAGTTACATACTGCATGTCACGCAATATTGAACCTTATGCCATCGACTTAAGGTACATTTGTAAAAATATTATAAAAGTGAAAGTTTGGATGTCCCTTTGGTACTGTTTCACGCAAAAAATACTGAACTGATTTGTATGAAATTTGGCAGACAGGTGGTTTAAGTATAACCAGTATTAAAATATAAGATAGTTTTCCCACAAGATTTTATTCTGGTAAAACCGCGGATCACAACAAGTATTACATAAACTGACAAGAAGTAAATCCCAGAGATTCAATACCAATAATAAGTTTTCTTCAAATAAATACCAAAATACCAATACCAATGATAAGCTTTCTTCAAATAAATATCAAAATACCAATACCAATGATAAGTTTTCTTTTTTTTCTGCAACCAGGATGTCTCGTTCGTGATGTGCCTGGACTCCATCTCGTCGTCCAGCACGATGACGATGCACGTGTCGAAGCCCCCCAAGCCGGGCGGCGCGGCGCACAGCATCAGGTCGCGGCTGGGTGTCAACATCAACCACAAGAAGATCAACCTGGCTGACGAGCTGCTCGCGTGGCAGCATGAGCGGTTCAGTATTAGGAGAATGACTGCTTTTACGCTTAGTTCGTTGCAGGTATGGATAAATCGTTAATCCTAGCCTACCATTTCTATTATTATTAGTTATATTAGTGCCTCATCATAATCAACCTTTAACTGCTGCGCACAGCAGTCTCCAGTCTCCTCTCATACAGAAAAGGATTGAGCGTAATCACCACGCTTGCTCAATGCGGGTTGGCAATTTTAGACTTAAAGTCCAGGTTTCCTCAAGATGTTATCTTTCAACCTTTTAATCAGTCATTGGTGTCCGAGATATACTTAGAAAGCACATATAACTTAGAAACGTTATATTGGTAAGTACCAATATAACGTTTCTAAGTTATATGTACCTTTTGCCTGACCTGAAATCGAACCCGCACACTCACACTTGAGAGGCTGGCGTTTTAACCACTAGGCCACCACGACTTTCTTTATCTTTTAGTGCCTATTGGTATTAAATGGAAAAGTTTGGAGAGTTTGTATTACATAAAGACGCACTCTGTATTACATAAAGAACTAAGTTTGTATTTAAAAATAAAAATCCTATAAAATAAAATAAATAATTCAATTTAAAATCCAGTAAGATGTACCATTAATTTGAAAAATAAGTATAATTATCATTTCTTCCAGAGTCACAAGGATCCATCACGCAGTACAGTCTTAGACCTACCGAATGAATCATCTATCAATAATCTAGTACAGAACATCGAGGTGACTGCGAGGGCGCTCGCTTCTCATATTTATAATCTCACGAACGAGGTCAGTGAGGAAGATGCTGCGCTGTATGACGATGCATTGGTAAGCTACTCTAATAATACAGAGCGGTGCTGACAATACGACAATAAATTAAACATCGTGTACCTCAACACATTCTCAGTCTACCCATAAAAAAATATATAAATATGTCCATTAGTTTAGTCACAGGAAATTATTTTTCATTTTTCACTTTTTCTACATGATGTACATTGATAAGGAAGCGCTTACAGGTTAATGACCGCCGCGTCCTTGCGGTACCAAACTTTAATAATAATGGCGCGAAAAAAGCAAGTCGATACAGGATCGCGCTGTCGCCGATCGGAGGTCAGTAGCCAATGTTTTTTAAAGGATGTTCTATTCCGTTTGCAATTTTATGCGATATAGTTTGTTTGAAATTTTCATTTTTTATTTTTTTATTTTTGATGCTAGGTTTTTTTCTATGGTTTAGGATTATTCCTATGAACCAGCATTGTTCGTGTTTTCATTTATTGTCGTATTGTCAGCACCACTCTGTATAAATAAAACAACTACATTTCTAACTAACAACAGCATTTCGGGAGTGTCCCGGCAGCAGTGAAAACTTGAAAATGAAAGTTGTGCAATTTTGAATATTTTGTAATGGTTATTAGGAAATAGTACTTCGACAAAGAGGTCAATCGTCAAATCCAACTCGGCTGGGCTGCTTTCGGGAAGCTACGTTGAATCTTCTCGTCCGAAATACCGCAGTGTCTCAAGACAAGTCTTCGACCAATGTGTGTTGCCAGTGATGACGTATGGAGTTGAGACGTGGCCACCCAAAGGGCAATGGAGAGGGCTATGCTTGGGGTTTCAATGCGCGATCGTATCAGAAATGAGGAGATCCGCAGAAGAACGAGAGTAACCGACATAGCCCGAATAATTGCAACACTAAAGTGGCAGTGGGCCGGGCGAGTGGCGATCACGCACCGGAAGACGCAGCGTGGGTAGGCCCCCGATAAGGTGGACCGACGACCTGGTGAAAGCCGCTGGATGTGGGAGGCGCAGGACCGTTCGTCGTGGAGATCCTTGGGGGAGACCTATGTCCAGCAGTGGGCGTTTTTCGGCTGAAATGATGATGAGGGAATACTTTCGTACGAATTGATTCATTATTTTGTATCCACCAATTTTATAAGCATACCGTCGAGTTATCAGCAGTAAGTATCCGTGCATGCGCGTACCAGGCTGTAGTATAAATAAACACACGCACTGTGGCGGCAACGTGCCTGCCACGAAAGATGTTAGACAAGATTCAAGTGGACTGTATTTAGGATATCCATATTATATTAGAAATTATAACTAAATATGCGATAGAATGATGCCTTCGGACTATATCTCTCTGATTAAGGCGGTCATACCTCCAACCTTCAGATGTGGAGTTCGTAGACCACCAGACCTGGTCACGAGGGAGCGCACGTCGACACAATTCGCTGGCAGACTCCCTAACTTTATTAATTTTGAATTTAGAGGTCTAAATCCTCCCGGGGTTACTTTAAATACTTAACTAATTAGGTACATTTTTCTGACCGTTAAAAGATCCTGTTCGATAGGAAGCGCGTTTACCACGCCGTGCCTTTACTTTAAGTTCTCGGAAGTGATCACCGCCGATACAAAAATCAGAGGAGATATTCAAGACGCACATTCGCGCATGTGACCTGCGCCGCTTAATAAAAACAGCAGGATCATGCATAGATTTTCGCGGCGCGGTAGAAAGGAGGATTTTATTTCCACACTACGGCGAGCCAGCGGTGTACTCTCTCTCAGTCTTACGAATTTTCGATCAGGTCACGTGTCCTGATGACGCGAGTGTAACACTTTTTTACCCAAAAAGTACACAATGCTAAAGACGTTTTCACTTCAAAGATATTTACTATGGTTCTTTGTTATTTATACACTATAAAGCATAGTACATAATAAATAGCAAATAAAATGTAAAGTCTGATTGATGTAAGAAACGAGCAGGAAAGCGGCCGCACCAAAAACGCCCAGTTCAGTAAAAATGCCAGGTAATATAGCTGGTGTGACTTGAATGGCGTTTATTTTCTAACCGTAAGCCCTAGGGCAATTGGGCCGTTTATAGATCTATCTGACGTGGTAAGCCTGGACGAGATTTTTCTGTGAAAGGTAATATGAAAAGCTGATTGGTTATTTACGATTTTTTCAGGATTTAATCAAGTTCGGACTTTAGTTTTAATTAGTTTTCTGGTACGCGTTATGATGGCCGGCTTGTATTCGCGGCGCTTGGTAGGTGGCGGCGTCATCAACTAGAATTTAGAAAGGGGGTAGGACACAGGAATGTGAAAGCTCAAACAGTAGCTAAACGTAATATTCTTCTTTTCAGAATGTAGAAGAAGCGTCCATAAGACACTGGTACAAATACTTATCTTCGCAATCAAGAGCGGCACAGATTATCACCACCACGCCGCCGAGTGCAGGTGAGTTTTGACATTCACCAAAACTAATATTGAGTCTAAAAATCACCTAATGGTGAAGCGCTATCTACAACGCCTCTTGTGAACTACGCATCATACTGACGTCACGCAGACATCCTGCTTCGTGTACCGCGTAGCAATGTGATGTGTAGATGCAACACCAGTCTGGTCGGCGATTTCTCCCTTTTCTATGGACGTTTGAGTGACCTTTACGTCCTGTTCTTAAACAATATGTAAAGAAAATCCCGTCCGACCTTTAAGGATATTAAAGGTTAGGTAAACACATGACCAAATAAAATATGAAATTTTATCTACTCTCATATCCAAAAATTAAAAATATAAAACTAAAAAGGAGTTTATATATATTGACATACTTTACCCATAGTATATCGAAAGGAAATTAAAAAATGAAATTATAACATTATTTCTCTAACAAAATAATGTTTTAATAATATTTTTTTTCATTACCGTACAGATTACAAACCATAGATAGCACTATTTCATTTTTTTATCTGTGGCTGCGCGCGCTTTGGCGCGTGTGCTTTGATGCAGGGTGCAGAATTTTGGCGCCAAATACGTTTCTTTGCATTGCGAGTCGTTGTGTTTCGCTGGACACATAATTGATTATTATTGTTTCTTAAAATGTATGAGATTAGATAAAGTAGTGTATGAAACTGTACATAATTAGGTATTACACACTCGTGTGATACTATTACAAAACTCGCTTCGCTCGTTTTTTAAACTCACACTCGTGCATAATATCCCTCATTATTTAACAGTTTCATAAACTACTATTACGTAATCATCATAGTACCAATAGAAATTAATTTTGAAATAATCTTTTTTCCCCGCGAATTAATTCCAACTTCCCCGAAATTTGGTAATTTTTAAAAAATGTGATTTTTTTAAGTTTAGCCCGGCTTTATAGGCATTAGTATAATCAGTTATCGATACCTAACAATACCTTCACGGATTGGACAGGGTTTTTTTTTTTACTGTGTGTCTACCATGAGTTTTCATTACGAGACTCGATCATACGCATCGACCGTGTTTGGCGCTCTCATTGGTTAAGAGTTCTTATGACCTTGAAACGAGCCAATCGATGAGTCTACGCGGTCGATATCGATGATCGAGTCATCGTAATGAAAACTCATGGTAGCCACACTGGAATTTAGATAGGAATAAACGATTAGCCAGAGTAGAGTAGCCAGCCTTTCGGTCTTCTATAGGATACTTTTTGGGGAGTGTGCGAAGGAATTGCATGATTTAATTCCCCCATCTCCGTTCCACCATCGGACGACCCGTCGTACGGCGAGTTTCCACCCTTACGTTGTTAACACCATTACGATCCGGACGAAGCGTTTCGTCTTCTCCTTTATACCGCGTACATCGAGGGACTGGAACAGTTTGCCAGCGGCGGTGTTTCCGTCGGACTACAATATGAGTGTCTTCAAGACTAGAGTGAATAGGCTCTTAATAAACTAGTGCGCTTTACCATCAACGACCGCGTCACTGCTTACCATCAGGCGGGATTGCGGTCAAGCGCTAGTTTATAATACAGGGTGGCGCAATAGAACGTGCATTTTTAAAATAATTATTAAAAAATAAATACAAAAGGTATAGTTAAAATAAAACTAAGCAATTATTAAGTGATAACTGAAGTTTATTTTTTAAAAATAACATCATCTAAATGATGACCCTCTCTACGTTGGCACTCCTCTAACCGCAAACGGAAATTACCGAAAACTTTCTTAAGTAGTGCTGGTGTGATTGCTGCCATTTCACCACGAATATTCTCCTTGAGCTGACTGATGTTTCTCGGATTATTGGTGTAGACTTTGTGTTTGAGGTATCCCCACAAAAAAAAGTCAGGAGGCGTCAAGTCTGGACTGCGCGGAGGCCATGGGATATCACCTCTTTTCGAAATCAGTTTGCCAGGGAACATCTGCTTCACAACCGCCATGGAGTCATTTGATGTGTGACTGGTAGTTCCGTCTTGTTGGAACCAAGTCCTAGAGTTCTTTATTCTTGAATTTTCAAGTTCTGGGGCCAAAAAACCTTCCAACATCGCAACATAGCGTTCGGTATTAACAGTGATGTTTTGCCCTCGTGCGTTTTCAAAAAAATAAGGACCAATTATTCCTTTGGCAGAGATTGCGGCCCAAACTGTCACTTTAGGGCTATGTAACGGTTTTTGATGTTTGAGTCTGGGATTCTCACTATTCCAATAACGACAATTTTGGCGGTTTACGAACCCATTCATATGAAAATGTGCCTCATCAGAGAAAAGGATGTTTTCAAAATTTGAAAACCGATTGAGCATTTCATTAGCAAATGTGAGCCGTGCTATGAAGTCAGAGTCTTTCAATTCATGAGTTAATTGCAGCTTGTATGGATGCAATTTAAGATCCAAGTTTAAAATTCGTTGCAAACTTCGTCGCGATATGTTTAGGACAGACGATCTCTTGCGAGTAGACATTTGTGGATCTTCTCGTACCGACTGCTTAACACTCTCAATATTGTCTTCGGTCCTAGATGTGCGTGGACGACTTTTTGCGTGTGGTTTAAACGTAGATCCAGTCTCTTCAAACCGCTTTATCCAGATTTTAATTAAATTAGCACTCGGAGCCTCCCTAATTTGCCGTACACCATACTCAGAACAAAATAGTCGCCTGACAACTACGTACGAACGAGAGTTTTATAAAATGCGCGCACGCAAAATGCGCGACGTTTCCCGTCGAAGTGACTCATAGTGACTAAAACTTCATGAACCGCGCTACCCAACGATATCGGTCTCCCCTCGCCCACGCTCCTTCTACCCCGCAAAAAAAGATGATGCAATATGCACGTTCTATTGCGCCACCCTGTATTAATAAAAAAAATAATATATGTTATCTTCTGCTTTTATTAATGAAATGGCAAGAAGAAGATACACTAAGCTTAAAATTAGTTTAGTTTTTGAACAAGGGATCGGCAATGAGTTTCCTTTTAATTGTTTTGTGTGTCCACAGGAGTGACGGGCGCCCTAGAAAGAGCGTTGTCCCGTTACATGGACGTGACGGTAAGCACGCACGCAGTCGACAAGAGGGAGCCGGAGTACACTCTGTATGGCGCCACGAGGGCGGCTCTATATGTTTACAGGTAACTCTATGCAATACACTAGAGTATTGCGCTCAATCCTTCTCTGTATGAGAGGAGACCTGTTCCCAGCAGTGGGACGATAAAAAGGTTGATGATGATGATGATGATGATGATTGCGCTTGAAATGTCATCATCATCACCATCTCAGCGTTAATCCCAGTCGCATCCGAAGCTTTTTTCAGCTTTGTAGTCTGGGGTCCGCTTTACCAGTCTAATTGCTGATTTTGGCGAAACTTCGACATTTTCCGTGAAGCGACTGCCGTCTGAACTCCACAACCAATTGTTGGACTTTAGAGGACTCCAACAATCCATAACGACTGCCACTAGATGTTCGTATGGCAACCGGGGCCAACGGCTTAACGTGCTTTCCGAGGCACGATCAGGCATACAAATATTTGCACTGCGCGGGAATCGAACCCGCGCCTCCTTGAACGACCAAATATTACCAAAGACATTTTTTATATTCTGGTATCCCAGTAGAAAAGGACGCACTGCTACTCTAGTGCTATCTCAGGCCTACCTTATTGTAATGTCATAAAGTATATAATTGTACTCAGAATAAACCGTAGTGTGCAATCCATATAAAATATAAATTCATGGAGAAGCCCTCTTTGAAATGGGCAAATCACAGACTAAAAATAAGCATATGCGTATCAAAACTCTTTTTGTACTCTCCTTTTCTATACAGCTGCCAAATTTTGGTCCAGAGGTACATTATTAGCCTCATAATCGTAATCCGAGGTAGAGCTGATCTGATGAAAATGACCCAGAGACAGAATTGGGATGTATCCAAGGTATGAAAATAAAAAAAAAGAATTAGTCCGTCTTACAGATGATAAAAAAAATTAAGACACGTATTTTTTATTTTGCCGAAATTACCAAAGACTACTGAGATATAGCGTATTAAAGTTACGGAGTGGGGGCCAATTACGTCACGCCGTGGTATATTTCGTACCACGGCGTGATGTCATGCGACATTTCAAATCAATATATCTTCCTAACTATTTGAATGAAATAAAAAATACGTGTTCAATATTTTTTATAAATCTATGTGATGGATATTAAATTATTTTTTAGGATACAACCCAATTCTTTATTGCATTTTCTACATAGATTAACATAAATTATAAGCCTCTTTTTTTTTTCTCCGACAGTGTAAAACCAGCAGTATTCGACCTGATACTGACGCTAGCGATCGTCGCATACCTGACTGTGGTATACTTCGCCATTCAACTGTTCCCGCGTTTTTACGAAGAGTTCGCGAAGATCGTCACAGGTAAAGCCAAAGTACACTAGCTTAGTCAACTGTGGTGTGACGAGTGTGTACGTACCTTTATAAGTTATTATGTTAGTGAAATGTATAGATGACACTCGCTAGACGTAGTTTGTTTGGTTCTTATGTAGAAAAGGATGGAAATATGTCAATTTGAATCGTTAGATGTAGAAAGAAAAAGTATTTATTGATACTTCACAGGAATATAACAAAATCAAATAAAAACATAAAATAAATAAAAAATAGAAAGTCCTAAATAAGGCTAAAAGCATGGTACTGCTACATTTAAGTGTCCCAACGCTTGTGAATATAAATCAAAGTATAGTATGCGCGTGCGCAGAAGAATGCGTTTATGACTAGTATGTACAGACGACAGTACATCAACCTACTACAATCTGCCTGATATCTTTATTAGATTTTCAACTTTATACATAAAGCATTACGACGCAAGTTTAATTGGGAATATTTGATAGTTTCGGGTAGGTTGACCAGCTGTCGTCCGCACCAGAAACGATTTATAAGCAAAATGATCTGATCATTTCCATTGCAGTCATAATGAACATCAGTAGTAACCATTATATTGACATCGCCTCTATGTCTTAGGAGTAAGGGCGATTTTCGTAGTTCAATTGTTACTGTTGACATGATAGGTTTTCTATAATCGATATTACAATGATATTATCGATATCTAACGATTTAAATCGATTTTTTTTTAAAAAAGGATAAAAGAGGTTTAAATATAAAAGTGTTGTTAGAGTCTTTAAATGCATTTATATCGAATTAGTTACAATCTTTATACATTTCATTAGCATAGGTAGTTTCTCCTATAAACTTATTCTAAGTGCAAATCCGACGCATGAGATGTAAAACTATATATCGTCGCTTAAGTTCTAACACCGCGTAACTCAAAATAATGAACTTTTCAGGAGAGTTTTTAAAAACTATCTAAGTTTGTAAATAATAATAATATTTTTTTTTTGGTTGTTTTTTTTTTCGAAATAACGCACCATCATTGGTTTAATCGCTTATTTGCGATTAGTCAAATGACGCGTCTTTCGATTCTTTATCCAATGACATGCATTTTGACCATTTGAGTTCCGCGGTGTTAGAATTTAAGCGACGATATGTAGATTGATAAATAGTATCAATGTACTATGTACTACAAACATTGAAATTATTTCGCATTTGATTACGAATTGAAGTTTACTGAGTATTTAATATATATATAAAAAAATATTTTTTATATATATATAAAAAAAAATGCAAAACACTCTTCGTAGCAATGCGTTTCATTTTGACATTTTGACATTTTGACAACATTCATTGCGTCTTTTACGTTGTTGAGCAGACATATTTTTCGAACATATGGAGCAATGGATTAAAAAATACTTCAGAAATGATTCTAATTAATAGTAATACTGTTGTTACGCATTTATGCCCAATCTAAATCAATAGGCTTGTCCCTTATTCGATAAAACTAAAATTAAACTGATAAATTGTAGGTATAATTGGACGTAGTTATGCAAAATGGATCCAACCCACAGAAACCGTTTTTTGAGTTACTGTCTAAAATCTACACATCAACTTTAGTATTTGCAAAAAATATGAGAGCCAAACAAAAGTACAGGAACATACCCATTATTTAAAAAGAAATTTAAATCTACTGTCATGTTATTTTAGTATATAAATTTTACTATTTTCTCAAAAGCAAGTTTGCTGGCTGCTGGTTCCTTTTTGCATAACTACGTCCAATTGATGTTCTGATATGAACTTCTAGTACAAAAACCAGGGCTGAAAAGATATTTTTGACTGAAAGTAATAATATAGAAATTATTAATATACATATGTAAAATGTTGCTGGCAACACTGCATAAATAGAGTAATTTTTGGCAACATATCTCGAACTATACTCCACTGATTTAGGTTGTTAACTAAAGGTAAACAATGATATTAACAGCTTTTTGTATAAAAGTGAATTGAAAAGTATAACTATGACGTAGTATGACAACTAAATAATAGAACTGAGGGGTATTTTCATTAATTTTAAGAACGTGTCAATCTGTAAAAAAAAAGATACTTGTAATTTCCCTATATTATGTCAATTTTTTTTTTTTGTATCCAAGACTGACTGACTGCTGCTAGATTTTGTATGTTTTGAATTACAAGAATACCTTCATAATATTTAGTCGGTTAATTAAGACACGAGATTTAAAAAAAAAAAACTAGATTACCTAAATCAATGGAATACAAACAAATACATGTTACCTTAACAAATGAAAATGTTGTGAAACATTTGTTGGCCATGAGCGTGGCTTAAAAATCGTTTAATGAATGGATTACTTAAAATTGGAAAGGGAAAGTGGCTACATGACTGCCGCCAAGTTGCTCAACCAAGGTAGCCACTTTATACTTGGATTATCCATTACACATCGAGTCTCAGTACTCATTTCGCAGACCTTTGAAAGTTGTGGAGGCATGAGGAACAGAGAATAAAGTTCACTCATCCTCATAGAAAAGGGAGGATCCTCCGACCAGACGGGTGTTATGTCTAGTGGGCACTTGCCCAATGCTTGAAATTGGCAAGTTGTATGTATGCTAATTGCACGGTAAACTCTGATTGCGAGATGTAGAATTCTTGTGACGTCAGTATGACGCGTTGTTCCATGTGGCGTTTGTAGGTACCGCTACAAAGTCAGTACGGGTAGCCAAAAGCCCAAACTTCTGAGAACCAGATTTACCAAGCGATATCATACTGCGTTATGGAGGTCAGGTAATATACTGCTATTTAGCTACATTGGGTCAGACTGGAAACCAACCCTAAAATACCTGACAAATAGCTAGGCCAATTGATTTGAATGGAGTAGTACATAGTACATAAAAAACCCGAAATTTCCTAAAATACTTTGTTACCACATTCCCACACCACGGAGAAGTCAATCTTAGTGTTTAAGTGTTGAACAATTTCATTTAAAGTGTGTTTCTCTTTGCTTGTTCCATTTTGTAAACAAATAAACGTGTTTAAATGTTTCATTCGAAGCGATTTTAAGCGTAATGCCGTGTGTGTTCCTTCAAAATATCAAGATGTTCATTGTACTTTTGTTTTGTTAACAAAATGGGACTTGTAACCAAAACACACTGTACATACCTAATATATTAAGGCGTAAAGTTTTCACAAATAATTTATGAGAGAAGGAATAATTTTCAATAATATTGTTTATTAATTATAAAACAGTCTATATTGTTACTAGATGCCGAACTAAATTATTGTCAGTTGAATGGTTCGATTGTTGTAATAAAAAACGAAATAAATTTGACTAAGGATTGAATCTTGTGCAGAAGTTTTGGACATTAACCATTTTTACATGGAGTTAAAAATTTGGACATTAATGCAGTTCCTTTGATAATATAAATAGGTAATTTATATTCTGATTAGTAATAGGTCATTGAATGGTACTTCCTTGTCCGTTATTAGTAATTATTAACCACAATTTCGACTGACAATGCCGACGATTCATTTGGACACCAAATCAAAACTGTACAAAAATATTGCTGGCTCTTTCTATCAGGCATAACAAAAGCAGTTGGGTGAAAAGAGGCGTCATGTGTTTTACTTTTAGGTGTTTTATATTTGAAGCGAAAATACAGGATTTGTGATGGTTAAAATGGTCACCTCTTTCTTGGTTTACTTAAGCCTGAGAATTAGCAATGCTTACATTAAGTTTACTTAATGCTCAAAAGAATCGTCGGAATATTTAGTCCTGACATCCTCTGAGGAGAGAAAACTTTTTTTTTTTTAATTACACTGCAACAAGGATGTTTTGGTGTTCGAATGACGTTGACAGGGGGCGCTGTTGGTGAACATTTTCACAGTAGTTCTAGAAAATGTATTGAAAAAACAAAATGGCGGCTTTATAATTCATCGCTTTAGGTAATTCACTAAAGGTAAACGAAAAAATTACTTCATTTGTTAAGAGACTAATTGTATGATGACGTCAGTGACGGTGGAGCGATACTACCGGTGATTGTAAGGGCTCCATTTCGTAGGTGAAGTTTTGAATTAAAGCACGAGGTATAAATATACCTTCCAATCTTTGCAATAACAATTAAATGCTCTGGTCTGAGCCTCAGTCACTGTTCGACAATCCACTTTCCAAAACGACTCTGTACGTGCCGCCATTACAAAATAACGTCACAGCGTCAGCTCCACTACTACATAAATCAAATGAGCATCTTTCATTAAAACGATATTGTTATCCACGACATGTAATACCAATCACTTCCCTTGTCATTACATCAAAGTTGTACTCTTCAATTTAGATAAGTAACGCTGCTAAATTAAAAAGTACAACTGTATCATAGCATTATAACTGAAGTGAAATTATAACGTCATTTAGTCGGTTATTCAAGTCATGTGATTTTCATGTTTACCTTTAGTTAATTGTCTGAAGCAATTATATAGTTGCGATTTAGCCCACCCGCCAAAAGATCTTTGTACAGCTATACAGCAGATTACCAAGAAGTCTTTATCGTCTGTAGGATAAGATCGAAAGCAATATTTCCAAGTTAATAAATTAGGAATAATATAATAGGCATATTTCCTGGGTAAAAAAAAATGATTCTATTTAGTCCGTCATTCAGATTATAGAAAAATATTGGTTACATATATTTTGTTTTATCAAATCGATAAAAATTTACAAATATAAAAGGCATCAAAGATCAGGAGTGGTGGCTGGTGAAGTCACTGCTCGCTAAAAAGTGTAACGTGCAGTGACGTCACACGAGTTTTCAACGCACTGGGTCGTCTTCATTTTTTGTTTATATGAAAAAAGAAAAAATACGTGTCTAGTATTTTTTGGAAATCTGACTGACGGACTAATTAGTTTTTTTCAGTCAACTACCCTATTGTGAAAGATAATTTATAGAAAAAGATTTGCTTATATATATCTCAGCTAAGTATTATACTCAGAAAATGTCCATTATGCCAGGTTTTTGGTTTATACGGGCTTTTACGCATAGCGTATTTCAGTCCCATTGTAACCAAAACAATTGCTTTTCACTATACGTAGGTCATGAATTTGAACAAACCTTTGGTTGGTATAGAATTATATGGAACATACCTACATACATCATAAACAACAACAACCTTTCTATCGTCCCACTGCTGGGCACATGTCTTCTCTCATACAGAGAACAATTGAGCGTAATCACCACGCTTGCTCAATGCGGGTTGGCCTACATACATAAGTTCTGTTCAAATTCAATGATCTTACTAAATTACTTCTACTGGACTCATATTGGACAGAATCTATCAATAAATGTTGTAGGTCCTCGATAACTCCACATTCCTCACAATTGGGGGAAGCATTTTTTTTTCATCAATAAGCTAATTTTTTTTTTTGCATGGAATGCGTCCAGTCATCTGAGTCCAAGAGAAGTAACAATCAATTTTCTACTATCTTGAATATTCATGAACCAGCCCGCTAATCGGCGAACACATTTTTGTCAAATGATTGCGACTAGTTGGGATCAGTTGGGATCGTTCGGGCCGCCCATTGGTCCGTTCGGTCCAAACGATCCCAACTAGTCGCAATCATTTGACAAAAATGTGTTCGCCGATTAGGGGGCAGAGCACGCAAGTTATTTATTTGTATTATTTGAATTATCCAAACGGCTTATTTATATTAATTTTAGTTATATTTGGTTTTCGTAACGACAATGAATTATTATCTTAGTTTTGATATCGAGGTTATCAATTTGTGGATTAGAATTTTTTAATGTTCCCGATTCCCTTCTACACACACTAAATTAAGCATCTTTTTCTTTCATTAAGAAAAGGACAAAAGATTCTATTCTATTCTATTTTTGTTTATGGCAATGGTACCGATATCGACAATTCTGCCAATGTCTAATGTGATATGAGAAAACGTGCGAAAGGAAACTAAATAAAAAAAAAACAGTTAATATAGGACAGAAGATAAAATATTAGTTTAGAGCTGTCAAATTTTACCGCTCCTGACGTTAATTGACGTATTTTTGGTCGCCATGTTTATAATAGGGTATTTGACTAAAAAAAACTAATTAGTCCGTCATTCGGATTTCCAAAAAATACTAGACACGTGTTTTTTGTTTTATCATAACAATAAAAATTGACAAATATTAAAGTCATTAAAGATCAGGAGTGGTGGCTGGTGACGTCACTGGTCGCTATAAAGTGTAGCGTGCGATGACGTCACACGAGTTTTCAACGCACTGTGTCGTCTTCATTTTTTGTTTATATGAAAGAAGAAAAAATAAGTGTCTAGTATTTTTTAGAAATCTGACTGACGGACTAATTAGTTTTTTTTAGTCAAATACCCTATTGCGTCTGGACTGTCTATGGAGTATCTTAATTTGACAGGATTAAACTAAAATGTTATCTGCTATCCTTTTCTTAATTAAATAGAAAGAAAAAGAGGCACTTAACTGAAAATTACTTTAGTTTTTGAACTAGAGAGTCGGTGCCAATATCAATATCTCACTGGTATGATTTAACATCTTTTATGCCATTCTTTTTTACTTTTGCAAACTGTGTTTTGTGAAATGATAGTTTTAATATAAATACAGATGTGGTTTAAAATATATACAGTGGTTTTGTTGACCGTCCTTCAAGCTTGAAGTTCCTTATACAGACGCATTTATGCTACTTTAATCTCTTTCAAATTATTTTTATACAGTATGTTAAGAAAACCCTGTCCGACCCATAAGGATAATAAAGGTTAGGTAAACACATGACCAAATATAATATAAAATTTTACGTAATCATCATAGTACCAATACAAATGAATTTTGAAATAATTTTTTTTCCCGCGATTTAATTCCAACTTACCCGAAATTTTTAAAAAAGTGACAACACCGGTATTATTATGAGCGAATAGCGATGCGACCACGTGCCGCATGCCCTGCCGCCCGCCGCCCGCGGAAGGGTGCTTAACGCACATTTATTAAGTTACCTCTTTTTGCGAAATAATATTTATTTTTTTAGGGTGATTTTTTTTTTAAGTATAGCCCGGTTTTGTATCCATTAGTAGAATAAGTTATTGATACCTAACAATATCTTCACGGGTCGGACAGGGTTTTCTTTACATATTGTATACTTGGTGTCCACTTTTGATAGTCAAAACAACTCGAAATTATTAAGAATGCCTATTGGCTAAAGACATTGATCATAGCCATTACTAATTAAAAAAAAAGAATATCTTAAGTATTTGTAATCGGTATAGCAGAAAGCAGTGAATGCCCTTTGGTTAGGTGTGCGGTATAAAAGACGGGGAAAGACAAAAACGCTTCGTCCGGATCGCAGCGGTGTTTACCATGTAAAGGTGGATAATCGCAGTACTTTTATTATAACTACGATCATTTCATACATAGAAAATGTTAATAATGCGATAATTTTCTCGGTAGGCCATAACATCGGCCGCCACCACACACAGCCTTGCCGCCAAGCGATTTGTCGTGTTCCGGCATGATGTCTGGTGAAGCCGTACGGAGAGCGGGTCTGAGCAGTTGTGTTGCGATGTGTGCCGGGTACGATGCGCCTAATGTTGTTGTGTTGGAGTTTGGTCGTGGAGGGTCTTCAGATCAATCTCCCTTTAGCGCAGCATCGTTGGTCGTGTTGTTGGGTTTAACATCGCATCACCTCGCTCAACTGCCGTCTTCCTTCCTATTCGCTCAGTTTTACTGAGTGAATAGGCTCTTAATAAACCAGCGCGTTTTACCATCAACGATCGCATCACTGCTTACCATCAGGCGGGATTGCGGTCAAGCGCTAGTTTATAATTATATATAAAAAAAAATATTTTTCGCAATCTCTGTTATTAAATGTCTTCAATATTCTTTAAATGACAAAAAGTGGACACCAAGTTAGCCGAATATTATGTGATAAAAATATATTGTTTTTTTTTTTATGTATGGCGATGTTGTGTTTTCCATTTAGGTTAGGTTAGAGTAGGTAAAGGTCTAATATCCTATGGTTTTGGGTGCCTCTGTATTGATGGTTCTCATGGAGACGGCTAGGCAAACTTAAAAATTAAAATATGGAAGAAAGAACATATTTTATTTACTTACTAGCGCGCTTTACCATCAACGATCAGGCGGAATTGCGGTCAAGCGCTAGTTTATAATTATTAAAAAAAAAACACTCCTGGGACACAGGTCTCCTTTCGGTGAAAGGGAGTGGGCCGTTATCTACCAAACTGGCCCAGTGCGGTTTGGTAAATGTCACATATTTTCAAGGTTTTCTCTAGGATATGTTTACAACAGAAAGAAAAAAAAAACAATATTATTTCGTAATGACTTGAGAATTGGAAATCCTAAAAAATAATTTAATGTCCATCAGGTAGATTTATAAAAAATATTGAACACGTATTTTTTATTTTTTCTCTCATTCAAATACTTAGGAAGATATATTGATTTGCAATGTCGCATGACGTCATGCCGTGGTACAAATTATACCACGGCGTGACGTAATTAGCCCCCACTCCGCAACTTTAATACGATATATCTCAATAGTTTTTGGTAATTTCGACAAAATTAAAAATACAGGTCTTAATTTTTTTTATTATCTATAAGACGGACTAATTATTTTTTTGATTTTCATACCTTGGATACATCCCTATTGAAAATGTTTGTTAAGGAAGGTGAAGGAAAAAATCATGAGTAAACCGATAAATTCTAGAACTAATAAATTCGGAGATATGCTACATCTACGAAGTCACACTGGGCCCGCGTGGTAGACTATATGACTGTTTCCACTTATGTTCATGCATTTGAATTTAATTATTCTGAATGGATGGTGTAACAAACATCCTTGATACCAGGCAAACATGTGTGTCAAAAAAAAATTGGTCAAATAATTACACGATTACATATTTCTTGACCTTCGAAGCATTAGGTCATATCATACGATTAGTATGTATAGGTCCGATGACCTATAGATACTACCTGATGCTCCTAAGGTCGAGATTTACTGATAAGGGTCACTTAACAGGTAACTTGTTTAGTATAAAATTTGCCTAGACCGTGTCCTATTTCAGTTTAAGTGTGGATAGTTTCGAACAAAATGTCAAATGGTTTGTGATTGTAAGCAAAAATGGACGCTGCATGGAATTGAATAAAATTTTGTTTTAAAATTTTGCCTTTTTTATTGACTGTACCTAGAAAGTTACTCCTATAAACACGATAGTATTTGAATTAATAGCTATAAAGGAGTTTATCTACTCTCATATCAAAAAATTAAAAATATAAAACTAAAAAGGAGTTTATATTGACGTACTTTACCCATAGTATATCGAAAGGAAATTAAAAAATTAAATTATGACATTATTTCTCTAACAAAATAATGTTATAATATTTTTTTTTTTCATTACCGTACAGATTACAAACCATAGATAGCACTATTTCATTTTTTTATCTGTGGCTGGGCGCGCTTTGGCGCGTGCGCGTTGATGCAGGGTGCAGAATTTTGGCGCCAAATACGTTTCTTTGCATTGCGAGTCGTTGTTGTGTTTCGCTGGACACATATTGATTATTATTGTTTCTTAAAATGTATGAGATTAGATAAAGTAGTGTATGAAACTGTACATAATTAGGTATTACACACTCGTGTGATACTATTAAAAAACTCGCGTCGCTCGTTTTTTAAACTCACACTCGTGCATAATATCCCTCATTATGTAACAGTTTCATAAACTACTATTACATTATCAAAAATACTAGCTTACGACATTATTTAACAACGGTATTTTAGATTTTTCCTTAAGTGATAAATAAAAAAAAAAGTTTTAATCATCTCCGAAAAAATTGCTTAGGTACTTACATGGAGTTACCTACCTGATTTGCGAATTAAACCCAGCTATCGAAAAATCGCGCGCGCCTCAAAGTGATGCCAGCACACCGTGATAGGGTTCACGAGGGCCGATGCCTCCTGGGCCAGGGTTGCGGCTTGGTTAAAAAAGAAACCGTGGCCCTGGCATACTGGCAAGTGAAGAAACGGGTTGGTTTTAGTCAGTAAAAGTCTGACACGCCCTTCCGCTCCGCCCAGAGCGGGAGAAGTCATTTGAAAAATTTTCTCGGTGGTAGGCCATAACATCGGCCGCCGGCAGAAGTTACTACCCACCAGACAAAGCCTTGCCGCCAAGCGATCTGTCGTGTTCCGGCATGATGTCTGTTGAAGCCGTACGGAGGACGGGTCTGAGCAGTTGTGTTGCGATGTGTCCCGGGTACGATGCGCCTAATGTTGTTGTGTTGGGAGTTTGGTCGTGGAGGGTCTCCTGATCAATCTCCCTTTGGCGCAGCATCGTTGGTCGTGTTGTTGGGTTTAACATTGCATCACCTCGCTCAACTGCCGTCTTCCTTCCTATTCGCTCAGTTTTTCTGAGTGAATAGGCTCCTAATAAACTAGCGCGCTTTACCATCAACGATCGTATCACTGCTTACCATCAGGCGGGATTGCGGTCAAGCGCTAGTTTATAATTATTAAAAAAAAAAGAAAAAAAAATCATATCCCAGCAAAAAACAAAGGTATCGTAATATTGCCTAGTGAAAATATTTAATAGCCAATTTTTTTGGTTAAATCCTCCTTCCGAAGCCTTTCAAAACGGGAAGGACTTTTAACAGAACAAATACAACCAAAATACTAATAATAACTTTATTTATTATAATAGAACGCGTTTTCTTAAACTTAAATAGAAACGTAACTCTTACAGAATAGATTTAAACAGCTCAGAAATGTTTTCGATACAATCCCACTGAAAATATTTCAAATATTCAGCGCAATTATTTCAAAAATATTCCACTATAATAATAATTATATTTTCGATACAAAATTCATAAAAAATAAACTAAAAAGACTATGTAACTATAAAATGCTTTAAAGTCGTTATATGACACATTTTTTTTTTAACTTACAATTAGGTGTGTTCCGTTTCACGGCGCTGCCTGGTAAAAATTATTATTTTCCTTAATATTACACATTAAACTTGGCACTTACAACTCACATAATAACTAAATTAACCTTTTTCAAATTATTTAGTTTTCTTTTTTTACTTCTACGACGATATGTTTAAAAAAAAATGAAATTATAAGTATTTTAAAATGCACAATTTCTAAGTATATTCTTACGTATTTTCGTTTCGTATAATACAAAAAAATAATAATATATGGACTAGCCAATACAAGAAAAAATCTTAAAACTATCTGACTAATATACTCGCAAAGTTTTACAATAGTACAACAGAAAATATGCCTTAATGAGTACCACAAATAAGATAGCTTATGCTTCGAACACTTCAGTGCTGGCTGCGCCACTGATGTCCTTTAGTTCAACCGATTTGAATGTTGCCACGAAGTTGATCTTGCCAACTTTCTGCAAAGGAAAAGAAGAGATTTAAGCAAGACGTCGAAGAAGAGGATTAAGCTGTTCTTAGGCACTGTATGCGGATTTATAATGTTCATGTTGTACAAAGCACAGGTCCGTTCGTGTGTGGAGTACTGTAGCCACATTTGGGCTGATGCTGCTAAGTGCCACCTGGCCACTTTGGATTCAGTGGAGAGGCGTGCGAAGAGGCTAATTGGTGACCCTGATTTAACTCGTGATTGTCTCCAAATCCTAGAGCACAGGCGTAGAGTAGCCAGCCTTACGGTGTTCTATAGGATGCATTTTGGGGAGTGGACGAGGGAATTGCATGATTTAATTCCACCACTGGAACAATTTGCCAGCGGGGGTGTTTCCGTCGGACTACAATTTGAGTGTCTTCAAGGCTAGAGCGAATAGGCTCTTAATAAACTAGTGCGCTTTACCATCAACGATTGCGTCACTGCTTACCATCAGGTGGGATTGCGGTCAAGCGCTAGTTTATAATTTATAAAAAAGAAAAAAAAAAACAATATAAAAAAATGCCGATACTCTGACTAGTTTCAATATATGACTGATTTTGCTTTAATTTTGCATTAGGTATGTCACAAGTACTAGGTAGGTAATTCCATCGTGTAAATGGGACTATAGGCCCCTGCTAACCTAACCCACTAGAGCTTTACGTGTTGGTGCTTCTTGAATTTTGAGCAAACGCAACATGTTATCGTCGGAAGTTTGCGTTATTTTTGCAACAGGTACCTACAACTACGCCGATTCACGTTCTTGAAAACCACAAAGGATTTTCTCAAAATTAACGATGAGACTTTCTTTTTGTTAAATATTTCTTTTATTAGTAAAGTCAAACCGTAGTGTTCCTGCTAGGGCTGTGGGTTGGTCAATAGAGAAGCCGTGGCCCCTGGGCACAGCCAAGTGAAGGAACACGGGTGGCTTTTAGTCAATAAAAGTCTGACATGCTTTTCCGTTGTGCTCAGAGTGGGAGATCAATTGATGATTACCCGTCCACAAAAAAAAGGTAGTGTTTCCTCGTCGAATCCATATTGTCACTAATTACATATACACTTTGCTTTGCTCATTGCTACTTGCCACTAAAAATCGTGATGTTTAGCTACGTCGCGTCTGTGCAACGTTGGCGCTGCGTAAATATTTGATTTATTCATAAGCCTCTACGCTCGTTTTTTATTCAAAAAACTGAATGAATAGGAAGGAAGACAACAGTTGAACGAGGTGATGCAATGTTAAACGCAACAAGACGACCAACGATGCTGCGCCAGTGGAGATTGATCTGGAGAGCCTCCACAACTACATTTGGCGCATCTTACCCGGCTGGCACACATCGCAACACAACTGCTCAGACCCATCCTCCGTACCGTACCGTGGCTTCATCAGACATCATGCTGAAACACGAAGATTCGCTTGGCGGCAAGACTTTGTCTGGTGGGTGGCGCGTGGCTCGTAATACGCCAGTGGGATAGCGGCCTAATTATATTATTAAGTTAATTATTTTTTAAAGTCACTTACATTAGGTTGAATAGGCAATTGAGCAGTGATTGGTTCCAATGGTTTCGCATCCGCAGCCTTTAGCTTGAGCGTGCGGCCCGCTATGCCAGATGAAGTCACTCTGAACTCGCAGCCGGTCAGCGTCCGGTCCAGAGGGTTGGTGAACGAGAGGAACGCCACAGTCGGCTGGTTCAGAATGAGGTCATCGTTGAACTGCGAAAGAAAAAATAAAGGTCAGATTTTAAAGGTTTTCGGGTTCGATCCCCGTGCAGTGTAAATATTTGTATGCATGAATATGAATATTTGCACTGGTCTAGTCGTGCTTCGGAAAGCACGTTAAGCCGTTGGTCCTGGTTGCCATACGAACATCTAATGGCAGTCGTTACTGATTGTTGGAGCCCTTAAAAAGTCCAACAATTTATCTAACTGCAACGCTTTGATATCGCCTTCGGGTTGAAGAGGTCAGACGGCAGTCGCTTCACGGAAAATGTCGAAGTTTAGCCAAAATAAGGTTAGTTAGACTGGTAAAGCGGACCCCAGACTCCAGCGCTCTAAAAGCTTCGGATACGACTGGGATTAACGCTGAGATGATGATAATTAGGATTTTAGGGCCGAATCGCTGATAGAACTAGCAATGCTCGATGCTGATTATTTTGGAAGTCCGTTGCTGGATATAGGGTCTCCCCCACTGATTCCCGGAACTTTCACCTCATTGCTGTACGTATCTAGAAGATTCCCGTAACCTACATCAGGTCCTCATTTCAACAAGTGAGGGTTATGCTGGCAAAAAAAGAGAATTGGTCGGGTGTAGGAGGCCAAGGGTGATAGAGAATGCTGTATATAGCTACAAACTGTTTTCCAATTTCCTTTTGTTCCTAACTTACCTTGATATTGATATTAGGCTTGATGATTTGGAAATCGTCATCATCGGCCCAGGACTGCTTGGTCTCATCTACGATCGCCATTGCTGATATCTTCACGTTGCAGTACTCCACTAGTTTAGGGAGGTATTCATCTGATTTTACTGGTAAGCTGATCTGTTCCTCTGCAAAAACATTATATTAATTAAGACCTATGGTTGAAAAACTTAAAAAAAAAATCGGAAGTCTGTGTCGAAATTATATCATGGCCACGGTGTCTTTGGTTTTTGTAGTTTATATTTAACACTTTCTGGTTGTGAAAAATGACTTTACAAAGTAGGTATAAGAAAAACATTAAAATTGCCTATAAAATTTCAAGGATTCCCACAATTTCTCGAAAGTACCATCATCAGATCTTGACCTGATGATTTTTAGACCACCTTGAAAGAATACACAATAAAACAAAAAAAAAATGCAAATAAACTAAATATTTCGACTCATTATATCATATGTATTTCCTTTTTTGAAGTCGTTTAAATATTCTTAAAGAAAGTTAGCCAAAAGACCAGCTCTATAAGTCATATCATTTCAGCCTTCGGGTAGTCCAATATATGTTAAGTAGGTACCTTTGTCTTTCTAGTCAGCGAGTTGTTATCAGTCAATAAAATTGGCTAAGACAACTGGCAAACTTAATGTCTAGCAAAATATAAGTTTGATTTGGGCTAATCTTAAATTCCTTATAACTCACGAGGAAATTAAGGAGTTTAGCAATATTGTATAGCCTGGGCATTGCATTTGCAGGACAAATATTCGAGAGACTTAATTTCAAATAATTAGGTGAAGGAGTTTTTTTTTTTTAATAATTTTAAACTAGTGCTGCAATGTCTGCAATCCCGCCTGATGGTAAGCATTAATGCAATTCTTGATGGTAAAGCGCGCTAGTTTATTAAAATGTATTTACTTAAAAAACTTAGTGAATAGGAAGGAAGACAGCAGTTGAGCGACGTGTTGAAAACCCAACAACACGACCAAACTCCCGACACAACAACATTTGGTGCATCGTACCCGGCACACATCGCAACACAACTGCTCAGACCCGACCTCCGTACGGCTTCACCAGACATCATGCCGGAACACGACGAATCGCTTGGCGGCTAGACCCATGTTAACTTCTGCCGGCAGCCGATATTACGGCCTACTAGGTGTAAAAGTTTTTCAAGACTCGTACTTACTTTTGCCAGGTCCTACAAAGATCTTTCCTTCCACCTTCTTGATGACGCTGGCTCTCACTCCGTTGTAGAACACACTGTTGGTTGAGAGAGACGCCTTAATGTTACGACCCTGGAAGAAATTCATAGGTCAATTTACTTATCTGCTCAACCCCTGTACGTATCATTATTATTTACAAGCTGCGCGTCGCGATTTCACCCGCGTAGATTTCGACATGTTTATTTTTTTTTATATGCTCCGCTCCTATTGGTCGCCGCGTGATGTTACATAGCCTAAAGCCTTCCTGGATTAATGGGCTATCTAACGCAAAAAAAAAAAAACATATAAGACCAGTAGTTCCTGAGATTAGCGCGTTCAAACAAACAAACAAACTCTTCAGCTTTATATATTAGTATAGATTAGCACATTATGAGTTTTCTATGTGGCAGCTGAATAAGTACTACGGTTAAACGTTGTATGTATTAGTAAACCGAAGAATAATAATTATTGTATTATAAATACAATATTACTAAGTCGTTGTGGCCTAGTGGTTAAAACACCATTCTCAAGTATGAGTGTGCGGGTTCGATTCCAGGTCACACAAGTATGCAACTTGCATATGCAACTTTGCAACTTTTCTAAGTTATATGTACTTTCTAAGTATATCTTGGACACCAATGACTGAAGGTGAAGGAAAACATCTTGAGGAAACCTGGACTTTAAGTCTGAAATCGCCAACCCGCATTGAGCAAGCGTGGTGATTACGCTCAATCCTTCTCTGTATGAAAGCAGACCTGTGCCCAGGAGTGGGACAGTAAAAATGTTGATAATGAAATGCAATATAAATCCTTAATATATGCATAAATGCCATAATACAACGCGCCGTCGACTCCGGGCGGCGAACTGCCCACTGCTCACCGCCCGCAAGTCCGCGCCTACGATGACCGGGAGTTCTCCTGCGGCGGCTAGTGGCGTGAGGGCGCTGGGATTCCCGCTGCCTACCGCGCTCCGCCTCCTCCTTTTCCAGCATCACTGCTTCGCAGAAGGAGGTGACGCCCTTTATACCTGGGGCTTTTATTTAGCTAATACTTAAGTTTTTACTTATTTACATTTTCATTTTAGTGTTTTTTTTTTCTGTTTTGCTTTGCTGGTATTTTGGCGTGGCTAGCTGGCATATGATAAATAATTTCATTGTTGTTGTATTTTCTTGTCTTCAGTACTATACATTGTATTGCATAAAGTCATGTGTTTTTTAAATAAACAGACAGCTGTGCTGCTGGGGAGTTTGTTCCACTACTTCTTCTTCCCAGCGAAAGCACCAGGAAGTGTCGATGGGTCAAAACGTGCTGATTCTCAACCTAATTTGAATAAATGTCTTTTGATTTTGATTTCCCTTTGGTGTTCGTCCCTTAACCCTAAGAGGATTTGTATGTAAGTACTTCTAAATATTACAGAACCTAATTATTATTTTGACTTTATCATAATGCTAGTTTGTAAAGCTTTCTCTACTTTACGATAGCTGTTACAGATACGTAACACTAAGGCAGGTATTCTATTTTGAATATTATCTATCTGAAATTTGAGACTATTATTCAACGACATGTTGATGACCTTCCACCAGACCTTCACCACTTTTGGTTTCAATCATCATCATCTCAGCGTAAAATCCCGGTTGCATCTGCGGTTTTCGCGTTTGAGCCCGGGGTCCAATCATAGGTCCTAAGAGCCATTACGTACCGTCGAATAGTCGTCGGCGACTCGGTCGATGGCGACAGTGACTTACTCAAGTTTAAATAGGTGCTTACGCACTTGATCGACGAGTTGCCGGCGATCAGTCGACAGGGCGTAATGGCTCTAAAGCCACAAAACCTTAATACTATAAAAATTAAAGCAACTATCGGTAAAGTGAATAAATAACCAAGAACATATTGACACATATTCTTTTGTTCCCAAACTAAATTAATTTTAAGTTAAGTGCACCTTTTTCTTTATATTTCATTACGTAAAGGATAGAAGATAACATCTTAGTTTAATCCTGTCAAATTAAGATACTCCATTGACAGTTTAGACGCGATTGTAAACATAGTGACCAAAAATACGCCAATTTACGTCAAGAGCGGACTAATTTGACAGGTCTAAACTGACATTTGAAGATGCACAGAATTTAAATTTAATTTAGATTGTGAAAAAAGAAATCGGAGCCATTATCTCTTACCTCTTGGGAAATATTCTCGATATCAACAATAACCCTGAAGTCTTTTCCAATGGGTACGCTATCCAGATCACGAAGCTTAAACGTGATATCATTCTGAAGGTTACTGGCCACGGCGTAATATCTCTTTGCCCTCTCGGAGAACCTGACTCCGTTCATGAGAGCAAGCCGCTCGGAGGCGGTTCCTTCTCTGAACTTATACTGCTCTGTGATGTCTTCCCTATCCTCGTCGCCGTTAGGATCGAACACGTATGGTTTCTTTGTAAGTACCATGCGGCCGATGCTGGAAAGTAAAGGGTAATTTAGTGAGAAACGTGTACAATATGGCTGTCATCATTTTAGTCAAAAAAGAAGATAATCCATTGCTGGAAATATAAATAGGACTACCTTGAAGATATACCTACACAACGGTCTAATCAAGTTACGGGAGCAAAAAGAGGTCAATTTTGTTATAACTCTTTGTAGGATTTAAAATTAATAAAGGATACCCCGACAACGAAAATGCACAGCACAATGAAAACTGGAACAATATGAGGCTGAGCTTTATCCAGCATTGGTACTACTATATATTTAAAGAAATATAAACTTTAATTTAATAGGTATTACCTAAGTTGATTTCGGAGTGATTAACACTATTGAAAATGTTATAAAAATTTTTGTAACAAGTTGCAACGTAATTTGGAGGTTTATTGTGTAACAATTAAGGTTATTTTTCCATAAACTTATACATATTTGCTTACACTTTACGCAAAAAAAAAAATTAACTTACTGGTAAGTGTTACTGTCCACCATAGCATATCCTGTCTCTTCATTAGAATCAATCCTCCATCTCATCAGGTCAGCGTTGACTGAAGCCAGCATGAACTCCACATCGTAGTTCATTCCGATGACACCTTGCTTGATGGCTTCCAATGGCGCTGGACCGCACTGGTACATGCCCTTGGAGGTTTCTTGGGGAGTGGCATCGATGGCTTGCCAGCCTCCGTATCCTAGGAGGGATGATAGATTAAACACCATGGTATCTTAATCAGTCTATAATTTTCCCACTGCTGGGACACAGGCCTCGTCTCGATGAGAGGGAGTGGGCCCTATTCCACCACGCTGGCCCAGTGCCGGTTGGTAACACCATGGTATATAAAACTCTAATGTTAACGGTTGGGAAACTGTTGGTACGCTAGCACTTAGTAGTGAAGATGCTTTTTTTTTAATAGTTATAAACTAGCGCTTGACCGCAATCCCGCCTGATGGTAAGCAGTGATGCGATCGTTGATGGTGAAGCGCGCTAGTTTATTAAGAGCCTATTCACTCCAAAAAACTGAGCGAATAGAAAGGAAGACGGCAGTTGAGCGAGGTGATGCAATGTTAAACCCAACAACACGACCAACGATGCTGCGCCAAAGGGAGATTGATCTGAAGACCCTTCACGACCAAACTCCCAACACAACAACATTTGGCGCATCGTACCCGACACACATTGCAACACAACTGCTCAGACCCGTCCTCCGTACGGCTTCACCAGACATCATGCCGGAACACGACAAATCGCTTGGCGGCAATACTTTGTCTGGTGGGTGGTAACTTCTGCCGGCAGCCGATGTTATGGCCTACCACCGAGAAACGCTTCATAAAAGCCGACGTAACCTACCTTTGGTTATGTAAAAAGACTATCGTCCTTTTTGGGGATATGAGAAATACCATTCAAGAACCATTTCATTTTTAGCTGGTGAGGTATTTCCAAACCATTTTATATTACTGCTACTTCCGGAATTGGCATTTTAAGAGGAACCGGGGCCATCCCTATGAGCATCTATGATTACCGGGATGGTTTTAGTGAGGTAAAAATCCCACACTACCCCACCTCATTCCTTGGGGATCGGGTGCCTTTTGAACGTCTCTCCCCGAAAACAAAAAGGTCTGGTAAAGACAAAATAACAGCCAACTCACCAGGAGTCAAATCAGGTCTCGCCATCCAAACATCATTCCACACGTGGTAGTTCCAGATAGAATCGGTGTGTTCAGGCTCTGCGTTGCTAGGGTCATAACCCAACTCCTCCATGGTTTCCGAGTAGTACTTGTCGACCGTCAGGGTGCTGTTGGCGTCGTGAGCTGATACCAGGTTGGAGACCACGCGGGATGGGATGCCCAGGGCACGGCAAACTGGAAATAGATATTCGGTTACGTGCTGATAACATTGCTGGGTTATAAGGAAGAGTCGATGGGTGCAGTAGACAAAAACAGAGATTTGACTTCTGTTTATATAACACTAGCCGTCCGATACACCCTTTATAACATGGGACTCCCGAAATAATTCCATATCTGATAATGTTCGAATGCATTTTTTTGACCAACGTCCAAGATGATCGTTGGATTAAAAATGGGTTCAAGCAAAAACGTTATTTTAAAAAGCTTTGTCATGGCAGTGGAACACACAGGTATCGCTTCATATCCTAATAAACTGTCCAAATAATATATCTGTACCATATTTTCTGGCTAAACCAAGTAGAAATACACTGCATCAAAAATGATTTATAATCTTAACTAAATTCACCGTTTAACGGTGATGAATGACCTGATTCTCCTAGATAATTATCATTATCATCATCATCTCGGCGATAATCCCAGTCGCATCCGAAGATTTTTAAATTTTTCAGTTTTGGAGTCTGGGGTCCGCTTTACCAGTCTAACTGCTGATTTTGGCTAAACTTCCATATTTTCCGTAAAGCGACCGCCGTCTGACCACCACAACATGAAGACGATATCGAAGCATTGCAATTAGACCAATTGTTGAACTTTTGAGGGCTCCAAACTCCAATAACCCATAACGACTGCCGTTAGATGTTCGTATGGCAACCGGGACCAACGGATTAACATGCTAGCCGAGGCACGATTCTCCTACTAATAATAACTCAACTTAAACGCGAAGTTAATGTTAAGTTCCGTTTGCACCGCCCTTGGTCCTTATTATTTGTAGGTATGCTGGTTGGCTTAATGCCAGTTTTTGCTTCACTTAGACGCTTTCAAGATTCTATGAGGAAATTACATGACTTAACTTTCCCATGTTACAATTTTTTTAGGTAATATATAACGTTATTTCCAGCTTATAAAAAGCATTATTTCGAAATAGCTTATAGCCAAATAAGACAACAGGACCCTTAGTCTTAAGATTTTCTTTGAGCATAAGTATATATACACACATAGTAGACTTTAGTTTATCGGCCACCACCACATCAAGATTGGTGGCAAGTATAGTACATTGAATTTCTTTCATCTTCTAAGTGACTGATTTCAGGTCTACCAACCCGCCACACTTTTGCCCACCCACCGCAACTCCTGAAAGCCAGAATCAACCGCCAGAAAAACGCCGAGCAATGAAGCTCGACGAGTCCCGGAGAAACGATCCAACTGTCTTGGATCCCGCAACGAAATTATTCAGAAAAGAATAGCGGAGGAGTAAGAAAAAAGATATTTTTTCCACTTCCCTCCATAACAAGCAGGAGACAGAACAGAACTAGGCCAATCAGCACAAAGGGACATTATTGCAGCTGGGAGAAGCCCAGATTGCTAAGCACCACGGAATAAAATTTAATTAAGTTAATGGGTCCTAAGTTACTAAGTAGGTATGTGCTGTTACAATTGATTCCAATAATAGGTCTACCAGACAATATAACCAATTTTATCAAATTCCCCCATTCGACAAGTCCCCCAACAAGGTCGTCCGATGACCTGGTGTAGATAGCGGGACGCCGATGGATGCGGACAGCACAAAACCCGTTATTGCGGAAACCCTTGGGGAGGCCTTTTTCCAGCAGTGGACCTCTATAGGCTGAAGGAGAAGAATCTTTTCATCTTCTCACTCCGTCTGGACCTTTTCACGGCACAATCTTGCCTCCCTTACCTATTTATGGTCTCATTTGTGATTGGACCTTTAACAGCACTAGTTAACCCTTCAAATGAAGTATTTATACTCGAGGCTGGACCTTTTTGGGTCAGGGTTGCGGGTTGGTTAAACAAGAAACCGCGGCCCTGGCCGTCGCATAGGCCAGTGAAGAAACACGGGTGGGTTTTAGTCAGTAAAAGTCTGACACACCCTTCCGCTCCGCCCAGAGCGGGAGAAATCATTTGATGATTTCCCATCCCAAAAAAAAAAAGGCTGGACCTTTTCGCAGAACATGTGAGAATAGCACTCTATTAATGTTATTTACTTACCAGCAGTAACAACGCCAGCAAACACCCAGCATTGTCCATAGGACACCGGCTCCTGTGTCTCCAGGAACTGTCCCAGGATGTCCACAGAGCCGGTCCACTCCGAGGGAGCTGTTCCATCGTCGTAGACGCCGTCCCAACGTCCTACTAAGACACCGCCATCATCGTTGGAATTGACTATGCGGGAGATGGCTCGGGTCACCTTTACGGGGTCGCCACGGCTGGAAGTAAGGAAAGGGGATGTTAAGAAAGTTAAGATTAAGAAATTAAGTACGAGAATATTAAAAAAATAAATAAATAAGATTATAATTAAGTTAATGTTATTGAATATTTAGAATTACGTTTAAGATAGCATATATTATACAGAATGTATCTGACATCGTAACGCAAACTTCGCGAGAAGGCTACACCGCATGCCACTAATAAAATTATGATAGTCATTTATATCGTTAACGAGCGGTTACAGAAATAACAGTGTATAAAAAAATGTGTCGGCTCGGCCTTTGAACGTTGCAAGCGTGCCGCCGCGCGTGTTTGTGGGTATAACGTTGTCCCCTGATGTGAACTCTATTAAATCAGCTGATAGGATAGTTTTTCGAGTTTTGTTCACATTGCGCTTTTTTGTGTAGTTAGCGAATTAATTACTTTTTACTTTAAAATCTTATTGGGTTATAAAAGTATAGCAATTATGAACGGTTTAAAGTGAAAAAAACAGCATTTTTTTATCAGGAAAAATCCAACGAAAAATTCCACCTGTGGGGGGTTCAGGATCATGTACTGGATCCATGGTACTCGTTTGTGCGTCGATGTCAGATACATCCTTTATGAAGCTTTAGTTAATCCGAGTTCAAAATTAACCATTCAACTAGATACGAAACCATTCAGTGCAATCGTAATTACTATGCAAGATGTTCAACAACAGACTAATATTTCAAACACCTCTAAATTGCCAGCCTTTCACCTCCGTATTCATAAAACGTCTTCAATTGAAGAGCTGGTCACGTAACCCGGCAGGATTCTAGACTAGTCTTAGAAATTGAACTAGTTTTCGGTCGATGCGATGCCGATGGTCTTTTGATATACAGACATACATGTCTCCCAAAGTGATAGTGCGCATAGAAATCTTCGGAAGAAGATATGTGTATAGAGTGGTGCACTTAACCACTTTTTATGCACTTAACCACTCTATATACATATCTTCTTCCGAACGCTCGGGGAATACGACCGTTGCCGAACAGTGACGAAGATTTCTATGCGTATTATCACTTTGGGAGACCTGTATGCTGTGTTTGCGAATAATTTGCCAAAAATATAAACACATGTGTATTAAAGGAAATTTAACATTGATTCCTTCACATGAAAGCGAAGTTTACAATATAAAGATAGTTACAGCTTAATTTGCTTGCCCGCTCGTTATTCCTAACGTACCTACATACGTAGCGTGCCCATGTGTGTAACCCAGTAGACGATCCCTCTACATCCTCATACAAAGCCTAACTTAAGACTTGTTCGTAGCGTAGTTTTTATTTTAATAATTATAAACTAGCGCTTGACCGCAATCCCGCCTGATGGTAAGCAGTGATGCAATCGTTAATGGTAAAGCGCGCTAGTTTATTAAGACTGTTCACTTAAAAAAATAGGGAATAGGAAGGAAGACGGCAGTTGAGCGAGGTGATGCAATGTTAACCCAACAACACGACCAACGATGCTGCGCCAGAGGGAGATTGATCAGGAGACCCTCCACGACCAAACTCCCGACACAACATCATTTAGTGCATGGTACCAGGCACATATCGCAACACAACTGCTCAGACCCGTCCTCCGTACGGCTTCAACAGAGTGGAGGTAGCAAAGGAATTCCGCCTTTAAGGCTTAGATTTGTTTATTGTTTTATTTATTTTCCTCAATCATTACATTCAACAGCTCGTCTGGACTGCCAATTCTTGTTTTGTTTAGCAGAATATTATGTCAAGTAAAGTCCGGACAATTACTCTTAAAAGATGTAGTGTTTACAGACGGTTGAAGTTTTGCCAATGTTGGCAATAAATCATTGGGCCGCTGCTGTTTTCTATGTATGCAATGTCTATTTTTGACTATGATTGTATACAATCATTTAGTAGAAATGGATTAATATTTTCATCTTAGTGTTGTTATAATTTATCTTATGGGTATTTTTAGATAAAGCAGTGGTGGCCTGAAGGTATCGGCCAGATTTTCAGTTTAGTTTATAACCTATTCACTCAGTTTTTGTGAGTGAATAGACTCTTAATAAACTAGCGCGCTTTACCATTGTGGAGGCCATGAGGAACAGGGAGTAAAGCTCACTCATCCTCCATAGAAAAGGGAGGATCCTCCAACCAGACGGGTGTTATGTCTGGCGGGCACTTGCCCAATGGTTGAAATTGGCAAGTTGTATGTATGCTAATTGCACGGTAAACTCTGATTGCGAGATGTAGAATTCGTGTGACGTCAGTATGACGCGTCGTTCATTTTTGTGGCGTTTGTAGGTACCGTTACACCATCAATGATCGCATCACTACTTACCATCAGGCGGGATTGCGGTCAAGCGCTAGTTTATACTTATTAAAAAAAAAAAATACTTTGTGTAAATTATTTCATTACCACTTCTCTCAAAATGGTGAAGAAAATCTTCGTGAGGACACCGGCATGTCCTAGAAACAAAAACTTTGAAAATAGGTGTCATCTACCAACCCGCTCTAGGCTCGCGTGGTACATTATACGACCCACTCATCGAAAGGAGACCTTTGTCCCAGGAGTGAGAATTTATACAGTCTACAATGTTTCCACTTCTAGGATTGTAAACCTACAATGGCTTACAATGGCTTAAAGCCAAGCCATTGTAAGCCGGTGGTAGGCCATATTCTCGGTGGTAGGCCGTAACAGTCGGCCGTCGGCAGAAGTTACCACCCACCAGACAAAGTCTTGCCGCCAAGCGATTTGTCGTGTTCCGGCATGATGTCTGGTGAAGCCGTACGGAGGACGGGTCTGAGCAGTTGTGTTGCGATGTGTGCCGGGTACGATGCGCCAAATTTTGTTGTGTTGGGAGTTTGGTCGTGAAGGGTCTTAAGATCAATCTCCCTTTGGCGCAGTATCGTTGGTCGTGTTGTTGGGTTTAACATTGCATCACCTCGCTCAACTGCCGTCTTCCTTCCTATTGGCTCAGTTTTTCTGAGTGAATAGGCTCTTAATAAACTAGCGCGCTTTACCATCAACGATCGCATCACTGCTTACCACCAGGCGGGATTGCGGTCAAGCGCTAGTTTATAACTATTAAAAAAAAAAGCCAAGTCATGTATGTTATGTTATGTATTTATATTTACAGGAGCTCGTTATCATCAATCTATTTATACATTCCATTGCTGGACACAGCATCCAGTTTAATTCTAGACTGTAAATGACCACCGCTCACCCTGACTGCGTATTACTAGATCCCGTATCTATTGTAAGTATGAAACGTGCAGATGATCGGTCTTCACTCAAAAAACTCATGCCTTCAGAAAGTATATGTTTTGGACAGGCCACCGCAACTACAGTACCTTTTTCTTTTTTGTTATAAGGGGGAAATCTTCGAAAGGCCCCTGGTCCTTGGGGATAGGACCAGGGAGTGTGGGATTCTTACCTCACTAAAACCACCCCGGTGTCACCATCTGCACATAGCAGGGGCACCGTTACCTCTCAAAAGACCAATCCGGAGCCCCTGCCGTTCAACGCCTGTTAGGGCACATCTCTGGGGAGGCTGTATAGGGGTCTCCCCCAACCCAGCTATTTACAACAATACATGACCACTGTGCGCCGCCTTCCCTGAAGTCGCTCAGTGGGCCGGCTGAGTCCCCGCTCTAATCGCCCGCGACCTCACAACTAGAGTACCTAGGGCTATTTGTACACACACGTCTTTATTGTCGTGAAAAACTATCTTTTATTCGCAGAAGAGCAGCGGTGGCCTGGAGTTATCGGTCACCAATTACAAGTTGTAGGTCGTAGGTTCGAGCCCCATCAGGCGCTTTGCTTTGTGTGAATTATTTCATCACCACTGCTCTCAAAACGGTGAAGGAAACCATCGTGAGGAAACCGGCATGTCTTGGGCCTCTGCCTCGAAACTAGCTGGCAGCGGAGCGGCGGCGGCGGCGGCGAGTGAGCGGCAGGATCTTATGCGTAAAATTAAACGGACCGGTTCTCGAAAACAGCGGCGCGGCAGCGGGGCGGTGGCGGGCAGCGAGCGGTGTACTTTAAGACAAGCAAAAAGATGTTGTCGTCATTGTTCAGACATTTCTTTCGCGAATAAAAACGAATATCTCGTCGACACAACACTACGCGGCTATAGTCACGCGCGATCTACCCGCGTTTCGAGAACGGGTCTTCGATGCCCGCACCGCTGCCGCGCCGCCGCCGCCACCGCCCCGCTGCCCGCAAGATTCGAGGCAGAGGCCTTAGAGACAAAACTTCGGACACCTGTGACAGCTACCAATCCGCACTGGGCTTGTCTCCCAAGAGTGGGAACATTATATGTTGATATATATGTTATGTAGCGGTCGTAAATGTTATATGGATTTGTACCCTTCCTGACGGGCAGGTTTTTGGCAGGATTCCTACGCCGCCGCGCCGTAACAAAATTAAACCAAGCCGTGTTTTAAACCAAGAGATCGTTCAAGTATTACGTAAGCACTATTGGGGAGCGGAGGAGTCTTTGTTTTGTTTATTTTGGATGACATGGGGGGTAGGGGAGTCTAGATGATGATTACGTCATCGGTAGTTATTTACTTTTTTACACGAAGTGCAACCCTCACATAATCTATGCTTGAAAACGTTTTGTTCATAAGATTACACTTAATATTTTTGTCCCTTACTCTATGTTGAATACTGTATAAGTAAAATCTAATATCTATCTTAAATCTATTTTCTTATTTTTAATATTATAAATATTATATAACATTATAATTATAAATATAAAAAGATACATTTATAATTGAAAAATATTTACGTAAGCATAGGGGAAAGGGGTAACAGTTTTGCTTACTTATGCTGACATGGGGGATGGGGGGTTAAATAATTGTAATAAATCTATTTACGTAATATTTGAACGGCCCCCAAGCCGCCAACCCAGCCGTCCAACACTAGACGTCAATACATAAGTTTTCATAAGAACAAGAGATTGTATAATTGTAAATTTTTTACTTACTGGTTGAAAGGCACCTCAGCCCTATCCAGCATGAACATGCAGGCCGGTAGCACAACAGCGTCGAACTGTCCATACATCCAGGGTTTCCCACGAGTGGTCTTGATGGGCCCCACCCATACCTTGCCCACGTCATTCAGTACGTACTCTTGGAGAAGAGCCTTGTCCTCCATGAAGGTCTGGTCATCTGAAAGGAGCATTTTGTAAGTATTGTTGTTGCTAGTACTACTAGGAATATCTTCTTTCGATTTTGATATGTGTCAAAATTGGGTTTGAACTATTATGTTAACGTTTGATGAAAAGACGCGTTACAAATATGTAAACCGTATGTAACACCTAACTGAATGCCTAAATAAAATGTGTCAGGGCGCGTTTATAAGTCTACAGCGCCGTTTCCCTTGAAAAATTAAACTAAATTTAAGTTCCGTGAATCTTTTTCTATGAAAAAGATTAGCTGAAGTTCCAGTCTGGGTGCCAAACGTCGGAAGTGCTCCTCGAAGTTCCACCTGCTGTCGAGGACGAGTCCCAGGTACTTCATCGTCGACCCGACGCCGATTTGAACCCAGGGGCGTGCACAGAGTTTTTGTTGAGGGTATGCATAGATCATCATCATCCTCATTATCAACCTTTTTATCGTCCCACTGCTGGGCACAGGTCTCCTCACTTACAGAGAAGGATTGAGCGTTATTACCAGTGTAGTGTTTTAACAGAATGTATTGTAGTACAAAAATTATATTATAATACTATTCGGGTGTTCCGAATTAGAAAATTATTAGGGTATGCAGTGCTTATATGCCTCTATGGAGCGCACGCGCCTGTTTGAACCCCTCCTACCGTCAATTTACGTCAGGCGTTGACTAATTTGCCAAGACTAATCTAAAATTTATCCTCAGTGTTTTTCTTAATGAAATAGAGAATAATATGCATTGAATTTTAATTTAGTACAGTTTTTGGGAATTGAGACTATTATCTACTTCGCATAGTCGCATAGTTTGAGCGAAAACGCGGGATGAAGTGGGGAATACCTACGGATATCTACATATATCAATGGTATCCTGATACAATACAAAACTATGTTCCTAAATTTATTTAGAACATTAAAATTCTTGAGACTACTTGAAAGATAAATTTCGCATCTGTCTGTGAAAAGCTTAAAACTTTATTAACATTTCGTATTCTATCCAAGCCACGGTTGCATTCGCAAAAACAAACTCGAAGCTCATAAATAAATCACACTAGCAATGTTTTTTAAAATTCTCTCCATTGTTCGCCAACTTATTTAAAGTTGAAACTGAGTAAATTGCATTTTAACAGGACTACAAAATGGATGAAACTTATTTTGTTAAGAATCTCATTTCATTTATAAATACTGCTTTTGTGTTTCTTCAGTCTATAGAGCTCCTCTGCTAGACAAAGGCCTCCCCCAAGGCTTTCTACGATGACCGGCTGCCCACATCGGTCCTCCTTGTTGGGGGCCTGCCTACTTTGCCTCTTCCGGTACCTACGTGGCCACCACTCCTGAACCTTACTGCCCCATCGGCCATCGGTTCTACGAGCAATGTGCCCCGCTCAGTGCCACTTAATTTTAGCGACTCAAAGAGCTATGTCGGTGACTTGGTTCTTCTGCGGATCTCCTCCATAGCATAGCTCTTTCCATCGCCCTTTGTGTGACTTTGAGCCTTCGTATGAGGCCCATTGTGAACTACTTTTCTGGTTAAAACTATTGAATTCCAGACTGAAATAGGTACCTAATTTATGTAATTTGACTGCGTACAGTCAAATTAAAAATGTATTATTTTAAATGTTATTGAACGCATTATTCAAAATATGGAGCTAAGGAATCAGAGTCTGTCCCATAGGCGCGTTATGTTATTATCATTAGATATTGGCCTCGATTCCCTTGCGTGTGCCACTGCGTCTTTTTCACGACAGAAGATAGATATTAATTCAGTCCTATCAAATTAGTCAGCGTCTAACGTAAAATCACGTATTTTTAATACCATGTTTTCACATCAAATCAAATTTATTAAATAATATTTTTATCTTCAAATAGTTGCAGGAATTCAAGAGACTTGTGAGGGAACACTACTTGTCGTTATAATCTTGTTGAACAAACACTTTATGGCTAATTATACTATTAAAGTATCTATGTATTTATGTATGTATTTGTGTATCTACTATAGTATATTGTAATAATGATATTTGCACCAACGACAGTCCCATTTGTGGTTCAGGAGAATCTGTCAATTCTTTGGTTGCCTGGAAGAAATCGCATTAGCGATAAGGCCGCCCATTGTATGTTTTGTGTTCAATGTATTTTGTTCGATGTTTGATTGGTGTACAATAAAGAATAAATAAATAAATAGTTATCATTCACAGTTTACATATACCTATACCAGCCACCACTCACCTTCACATTCACCACCGTTCACCTCATGGAGCAATGCTCCATGGGTCACCTACACACTCACCATCTACTTTTTAACTGCTTCTATTTTTATAAGTACTTATTTAGTTTATATTGCTGTTTTTTTTTTCTCGTTTTTTCTTCATTCTCATTGCTCTAACTTCCATTTTTTTTTTGTTTATATATGTAGTAGGAAAACTTGATACCTTCCTGATTATTTGCATAATGCCACTAAGTGGAGCCGTGACCTGTAGTACACGTTTTCGTAAAACGTACTTCAGGCATCAGCTCTTAAAATGTGAATTTATGATATTATTCAAAACTGTTAAATACTACAATACCATTGTGAGAGAAAATCAACGAATTTATTTATTTATTACTAGCGGCCGCCAGCGACTTCGTTCGCGTGGAGTTAGTTCTGCTCCGCTCCTATTGATTACAGCGTGATGTTATATAGCCTTAAGCCTTCCTGGATTAATGGGCTATCCAACGCAAAAAGAATTTTCCAAATCGGACCAGTAGTTCCTGAGATTAGCGCGTTCAAACAAACAAACTCTTCAGCTCTATATATTAGAATAGATTAGAGATCCAAATTATTTTACACTAGCTTTCCGCCCGCAGCTTCGCCCGCGTCGAATTCGGTTATATCGCGCTTTTGAGATTTCCCTCGGGAATATTAAATTTTTCCGGGATAAAAATACCCTGTCATTTAATCCGGACTTCTAACTTTACGTCTGCAAATTCAATTTCAAAGCAATCGCGGAAAACGGAACCCACAAAGAAACAAACTCACTTTCCGATTTAAAATATTAGTAAGGATTACGTAGGTTGTGATTGGAGCCTCCTGTTAAGCAAATAATGCCTGTGTTAGGAGACTTCACTAATCACGTCTAAGCTTGCTATGAAGTCTCTTTTGACGGGACTAAACAATATTTTTCTGTCGGTGTAATACATTCCTCGAAATGTTTTTTCGTTTGCCATTTGAAGGGCAATGGTGATGAAATTATTTTATACAAAGTCAAGCGATTGTCCCGTTTGAACCTACGACCTACTTAAGTCAGGGCTGTTTCAACTCGGCTACCATTTCCTCATGTCCTTTTGCTTTCAAACAAAATAAATATTCTTTTAAACTACAGTCAGTGACTGTACCTACATTGCTCTGGGATATTAAATTATACTGTGGCTCTAATGATACGTTTTAGTCTATGATTACCATAATACTTTACTTTGTCGTTAATCTTTTATGCAGTTAACTCATAACTACAGGTATACGTGAAAGATAAATTGATTTCCATGCTTATTTATTACCCCTGACTAACGGCGCAAGTTTATCCGACCACAGTAAATCCAAAGACCTCTATATTTGTTCGATAATACTCTTATAAAAGAACTAGCTGCGCCGCGCGTTTTCACCCGCGTAGGTTTCGATAAGTTTTTTTTTTTATATATGCTCCGCTCCTATTGATCGCAGTATGATGTAATATAGACTAAAGCCTCCCTGGATTAATGGGCTATCTAACGCAGAAAGAATTTTTCTAATCGGACCAGTAGTTCCTGAGATTAGCGCGTTCAAACAAACTCTTCAGCTTTATATATATGTAGATTGTTTGACAGAACTACCAACTACCTCTCCTTTGAATAAGGGTGGCGACATCTACATCGCCCCGTAGGAACTATTATAATGACGTCAGGCAAAATTCTATATCGCACAAGCAGAATTTACCACGCAACTAGCATAATTATGTATATACAAAATCCTGTCATCAATCGTCCACCAGAAACAACACCCGTCTGTTCGAATAATTCTGCCTTATCTATGGAAGACTGATGAACTTTACACTAACGAAAACATACAATCCCTTAAGAAAACTAAAGAAAACATATATTTCGATTTTTGTAACCCAAAATCTTGCCACTTGCACAGTTTCTTCAGTAGCAAAATGGATTCCACTTTGACTGCACTTTTCTTCTGCAGGAAATAGATACAGGTCTTTGTGTATAAATAAATAATAACCAAAGCTTGCTATAAACGACCGGTTTTCAAAGACACTTACCAGGGTTCCATGGGTTAAAGAGAATGTAGATGTCCTGATCGAAGTCATAGTACGCCCGTTCAGGAGAGCCTCGCTGCCAAGTGATAACTCTGAGCGCCCACGCACCAACAGGGGCGGTCACTGGGCTTGATACCTGAAGGAATAAGGGTAGTTAATAGCAAAGTTAAGATAAATATATAAATAAAAACTTCCAGACTGTATTTCGGTCATGCCACAGCCACACGTGAGGGCGAGGGAATTGAAAAGGTTCTCCTTTCACTCTCATTGTCCGATTTGATGGCAATCCGACATGACCAGGGAGTAATCGCGCCCAGAATCAATGGCTTAACTTGATTTTGGAGGCAAAGGGATATCAAACCGCTTACCAACTCCGCTTACTAACTTTCGGGATGCATATTTAGGTGAGTTATACAGTAGTTACACAAGTTTTCTTGCACCATATTGCAAAAATTCTTTTGCACAATTTTATATGAATCTTTACAATCAACGATTGCATCATTGCTTACATCAGGCAGGATTGCGGTAAGCACTAGTTTATAATATAATAAGAAAAAAAATAGTACAATACTAGGATTAAATTTGAACCCTAATATCAAAGCTATCCGAAAAATATTCATTTAGTCACAAAAAGACGTAAACAACAATGTTTAATTGCTCATTTTCATCACGTTTTCTAAGTTAAATTAATGGTTTATGTTACCATAATATATTACTAATCCTACATTTGCGTGTAAACCTGTACTTAGGTACTTAATCATTCATCATCTTTTAATATTGTGAGGTCTTTGGCAAGCGATTCTCAATCTGCCTGATCAGAGGGGGGGTAATAGAGTAACATCCTTTCTGTATCAATGAGTTTCGTTTTGACAGTTGAACGACATTCATTATTGAGCAGACATATTTTTTTAACATAAAATGTTTTAGATAGCATAATTATAGCTTTTAAAATTATTCAAGTTGATATCGCTAATTTGTTACGCAATTAGCATGCAGATCAATTGGGTTGTATGTTAAAAATAATTTAATGTCCATTAGATGGATTTATAAAAAATAATGAAACGTATTTTTTATTTTTTCTTTAATTCATACTTGGGAAGATACATTGATTTGAAATGTCGTACGACGTCACGCCGTGGTACAAAATATACCACGGCGTAACGTAATTAGCCCCCACTCCGTAACATTAATACGCTATATCTCAGTCGTTTTTGGTAATTTCGACAAAATAAAAAGAATGGGTCTTAATTTTTTTATTATCTATAAGACGGGCTAAGTATTTTTTTGTTTTGCATACCTTGGATACATCCCTATTCACTAAACCATACACAAAGTCTCTAATATTGCTTTGTATTTCTGTATCCAATGCACTTTTTTATATAAATTAGAAAGTAGTGCTTGACCGCAAACCCGCCTGATGCAGTGATGCAATCGTTGATGATAAAGCGTGCTAGTTTATTAAGAGCCTATTCAATCTATCCTTGAAGACACGCAAATTGTAATCCGACGGAAACAGCGCCGCTGGCAAATTGTTCCAGTTCCTCGATGTACGCGATATAAAAGAGGAGACGAAGCGCTTCGTCCGGAAGGTAGTGGTGTTAACAACGAAAGGGTGGAAAATCGCCGTACGACGGGTCGTCCGATGGTGGAACGAAGATGGGGGAATTAAATCATGCAATTCCGGTCCGACGTGATCTCATTATCAATCTGTTGAAAAATTATTCTATTTTCCATACGTTCTGTTAAGTTTTTTACATTTTTTGTCCTCAAGATGTGACTGTGACTAGATTTTGAATGTTTCAAATTACGAGAATTGGGACCCAGACTGCGAACGTCGTTGTTGAACTTACTAGAATTGGCCCTCTGAGGTAAAGTCAAAGTTACAAGTTGCAGTTTGAGTACCTCTGTCACGAACTGGTCTTGACTAACACTTGCATTCTCATATATTGCTAAGTCATTAATATCTAATGATGTTTCTACGTATTAAGAATTTATTATTTTGTTAAACGTAGTATGATAATCTATACTAATACATAAAGCTGAAGAGTTTGTTTGTTTCAACGCGCTAATCTCAGGAACTACTAGTCCGATTTGAAATTATTTTTGCGTTGGATAGCCCAGTAATCCAGGAAGGCTTTAGGCTATACATCACGCTGTGACCAATAGGAGCGGAGCATAACTAACGTCACGCAAATGAAGTCGCTGGCGGTAGCTACTAGTTGATATATCTACGTGATCTTCACTGTAGGTATTCATTTAGTTCAGGATATTTATTTAACATTATTTAGCATCAAATAAAACAACCTACAATAGAAATGAAATACTTCAGGTAGCTACAAGTTTTTATAAAAATTTATATAGGTTCAAAAAACAAGAGTCTGCCCTAACCTTAACAAGAGAAATGTCATCAAAAATTCAAGACATAGACGTAGAAGAGGTAGCCAAGGCAATCAGTAAATTGAAGTTTGACAAAAGTCCAGGACCAGATAAAATAACAAATGAAGCTCTGCAATTGGCACATCCCACCTTAACAATCCTTTTGACACAGCTCTTTAACTTGGTATTGGGAACAGCGACCACACCAAAACAATGGTCAGACTCAGATATCATTTTATTATACAAGAAAGGTGATCCAAATAATATAGGAAACTATCGTCCAATAAGCCTGCTACCTTCAATATATAAATTATTTGCATCAATTTTAGAAAAACGAATCAGGAACACTATTGAACAGCACCAACCTATAGAACAGGCGGGATTCAGAAGAGGTTTCTCCACTGTGGATCATATCCACTCTATAGAAATGATAATAGAAAGGTATCAAGAGTTCCAAAGGCCGCTCTATCTCGTATTTATTGACTACCAGAAAGCCTTCGATTCCGTGTACCACCACTCAATATGGGAAGCTCTACAATCGCAAAATATTGAAACTGAATATCTGAAGGTTCTACAAAATATCTATCTAAATTGTAGTAGCAGAGTAAGACTAGAGACGACAGGACCTCCAATAGCTATTAAAAGAGGAGTCAGACAGGGTGACCCTCTATCACCAACAATTTTTATAGCAGTGCTGCAATGGGTCATCGGAAATCTGGACTGGGGAAGAATCGGCTTAAATATAGATAACCAATACATTAGTCACTTGAGATTCGCCGACGATATTGTCTTAGTGTCCGAAAATACAACAGAATTGCAATCGATGTTAAATGCTCTACACGCGGCGAGTCAACAGGTTGGCTTGGAAATAAATCGAAGCAAAACCAATATAATGACGAACAACAACAAAACTCCAGTTTACCTAGGGAATGAAATGCTAGAGTATGTTGACACTTATATATATCTGGGCAAACAAATGTCATTTAATAAGCAGAGAAACGAACAAGAAATAGAAAGGAGAGTTGCAAATGCATGGAAGAAATTTTGGAGTTTAAAAGAAATTATGAAAAGTGAAATGCCAACTAAGATTAAACAGACAGTCATGGATACCTGTATTCTCCCATCGTTAACCTACGCCAGCCAAACTTGGAAATTTACAAAAAGAGTGGAAATGAAAATCAGAACCTGTCAAAGGAGCATGGAGAGAAGCTTATTAAAAGTTAAAAAAATCCAAAAAATACCACATAAAATCATTAGGAAAAAGACAAAAGTCACAGATGCGTTATGTCACAGCAAGAAACTGAAGTGGCGCTGGGCCGGCCACATAGCTCGTCTTACTGACAATCGTTGGACTAAGCGATTGACTTCTTGGCTGGGACCTTCGGGCACAAGAAAGAGAGGAAGACCAACTACTCGATGGGCAGACGACATAGTGCATGTGGCTGGCGAGCAATGGATGGACGTGGCAGGCGACAGGGACACTTGGCATTCTCTAGAGGAGGCCTTCACCTCCAACTAACGGGGGGTTCTTACTTCTTTTTTTTTTTTTTTTGCTCAAAATATAGTATACTTTTAACAGTTAGTAATTTAGTCATGTTTTTTTTAGTTTAATTGTTAGTTTTTTTGTAGACAGTAAGAAATAAAAGGCTTTTTTATTTTTTATTTATTTATTATTTATTATTTATTTAACACACTCTCAATAGCAATAGCAGTCGCTTCACGGAAAATATCGAAGTTTAGCCAAAATCAGCAGTTAGACTGGTATAGCGGACCCCAGACTTCAAAGCTGAAAAAAGCTTCGGATACGACTAGAATTAACGCTGAGATGATGATGATGATGACTCTCAATAGCAATAGATTTCATTAAGACAGCTCAAAAACATCTATTTGCGTTATTTACGTTATTGAGCAGATGAAATACGTTATTTTATGTTTATGCGAAACCTAAAAAAGCAATTGAATCGATTCCAATAATTTTTACAACGTGTTATATTTTGTCTCAAATACATTTAGAAATTGTTGCACTCTGGGTCTATCGGATAGATCATAGCGATAGTGCACTGCGCACAGCTGACGCCGGAGGTCAACGCACCGTCGCCCGCCCTAGCAGAGCGTGGACCATATTTTTGTTGGGACAGCCAAGTAGCATAACAAGTCCATGACTTCTTTTTGATATTTTTACAAAGATTCTTTACTTAAAAATACTGGACACGACTGGGTATGATGATAATCCTTGAATATATCACACGGCAGTAACAAATTGAACATTTTATTATAGTATGCTCGTATCCATTGAATTATATGTAAAATAATTTGTTTTAATCAAGCATTACATATTCACATAGCATCACGTGTTATACGAAATCGGCTCACAATATTCTATTGTTTCAAATCAAAATGGATTATTCCGTATGCGCTTTAGTGGTATGAATGAGAACTAGAAGCGTTAGAAAAACAATTCACATCAGTGTGGTTACCATGAGTTTTCATTACAATACTCGATCATACGCATCGACCGTGTTTGGCGCTCTTTGGTTGAGAGTTCTTACAACCTTCAAGCGAGCCAATCGATGAGTTAAACGCAGTCGATATCCAAGATCGAGTCTTCGTAATGAAAACTCATGGTATTGTGGGGCCCAGTATAGCTACTGCATTACGGTACGTAAAACAATTGATATTTATTCGTTATTGGTACTTATATATACATACCTAGCAGATAGGTACTTTGTTCCTGAAATGTGTTGTTTAAATTATATAAATATGTTAATTTAATAGATAGGAACTATAGTGGTATGTGTTTTCATTTGCATTAATTATTATAAATTGTCGCAAATTAAACCGAAAATGTATTACAAACTTTTTTTAAGTTTTATTTATATAGTTGTGTTGCTTTTTTATTTATTAACTCTATTTTGCATGCCGTGGTCTCTTATAAGTAAAGAAACAAATTATGCAAGTCTTCTCAGATTTTGGGGGTCAAATCATCCCCGTACATAAAACATTAGGTATTTGTATTGTAGTGGAAATGATCCCCGTCATGCTCTATTTAGTAACTAGCTTTCCGGCCGCGGCTTCGCCCGCTTGGAATTCGGTTACATCGCCCTTTTTAGATTTCCCTCGGGACTATCAAATTTTTCAATAAAAGCCTATGTCCTTTCTGAGGGTCTAAAGATTATCTGTGCCAAATTTCATCAAAATCGGTTGAGAGGTTTAAGCTGGAAAGCGTAACAGACAGACAGAGTTACTTTCGCATTTATAATATTAGTATGGGTGGATTAGATGTTCTGTGAGATTTCCAGGGGTCATCTGCCCCTACCTGCCCCCCGGGTACGCCCATGTTTTTACAAATCGTATGGCTGTTCTTGACCTCGATCACGCCTGATGGAAAGCGATAAATGAGCATACCCAGGTGGTTTGTTTAACACGAGACAGGTTAAAACACATTAAAATGAACTTAGAAATACTACCTGCGTCCATCGGTTTTACCCGTATAAGATTCGATCCCTCTGGAATATCGGGATGAAAATGTGTTATTTCTGGTTATAAACCATCTGTGTGCCAAATTTCATGCAAATCCGTTTAGTAGTTTTTGCGTCAAAGTGTGACAAACATCCATCCAAGTTCTCAACCTTTGAAGTTGTGGTATCATATTATTATAATATATAAGTAAGTAGGTAGTGTGAATAGTAGGATTTGTAATTGTGATGTTAATCTTACCAACCACGTCTTCAAAACAGACTTTTATAATAATATTCCACTTTGGAGTCCCCAATAGTAAAACTATATTATTAGATGGCTCGCGAGTCGATGTGAAAACATTTTATTTCTTGCTCAGATGCAATTTCATAGGTACGTGCTAAAATTAGCATACCAAATTTATTAAACAAGTTCCAAGTTCTAAAATAGCCACTAATTTTGTGGCTACATTGGTAATTTCTGCTTAAATTATACCTATATGCAGCTTCACATATTATTATATATCTGTGCATAAATTATACGATAATTATGCAGTAAGATTTAGACGTCTCGACTTCCTCATTGTGAAGTTTTTAGGTCCAAACGTAACTGATGACCATAGGTCGGAATAGGGAGAGTGATTTTTGGTACTTGTATCATAAATGTTCACAGAAAGAATAACGCGGATAAGTCACTTTCCTGGAATGTAATTCCGGATCCAAGTACCTAAACATTGTTAATGTTGGTAGTGACATTATTACAACTCAATTCATTTAAAGGAAGGTAACAAAACTAAACTCATTTATTATTTACTTGTTGAAAAATAAAAACAATCAAATTCCGATCGAAGCATTAATAATAGCAAACGTTTCTTTTTCCACTACATAATCAAACATAACTTCAATACTTATATAATTAAGTATACAAAGTATGTATATTGATGTAGGGGAAACAGGAACCTGTGCTAGGACTACCTGTGTTATAGGTCTCCAGGACTCCTGACTACACAGTCGTGTCACAACTAATACAAACGCATAAGTACTATAAAATAATACATTTCAATATTTTATTTTTAGCCTCTAATGAAGGGTATAGCCAAATCAAACGGTTTTACGACTTAATATAATTTATACATATTTTTTTGAATAATGAACCAATTCTGTAAATCCGGAGGAATGTCCATATTAATATATACGTTTCCAATCAATGACCCCAGTTCACTCCACCTATTCCGACCTATGCTGATGATCATGCTAGATAGTTGAAATTGTTAACCGAGTTCAAAAAAAGGAGGAGGTTCTCAATGCGTCGTAATCTATATCAACAAAATAAATACTAAAAACAGTTTTTTTTTTGGTATAGATAAAGGCATGAATCATCATCAGAACAGGGGCACTAGTCTGCTATTACCATAGTGTTAGTTGGAACAATCGATCGGTGATCTCATAATGATCGATTTTGACAAGTTTCGTAGGTAATCTACCAACAGAATGGCGTCATTGTGACTTTCCAGTGGTCAATCACCGATACTCTTTGAAGTTTTGCTTCTAGGACATGCCGGTTTCCTCGCGATGTTTTTCTTCACCGTTTTGAGAGCCAGTGATGATGAAATAATTTACACAAAGCAAAGCGCCTGATGGGGTTCGAACCTATGACCTTACAATTTGTAAGACGCGCCGATACCACTAGGCCACCGCTGTCCTCAGAGTATGCCTGCTCTATTATAATATCCTCAAGCCTTTATCAGTGCATACCAAATTGAAGCTTCATACCTTAAAAGAGAGTGTGTTTTCTCCTTGCACTTCCAAGAGACTGGCGCTCCATGCATGTTTGTCCGTGGCTGCGTCACGTCGTATGAACATTTTTCCGATGGTCTCCATTGAAGGTTTATCTCCTGTGGATAATATTTTAAAGTTAAATTTGTATAAATCTAGTTCTTTTTTGTATGACTTCGCGGTGGTAATCCTCGCGGACTCCCTCCATCTTGGAGTATGCAGACTCTTAGCCGCCAAAACCACCACGGTATTGGCATAAGCAATCACCGCTCCCATAATAATGGGTGGCCAGGAAACGCACTTAGAGCGTGAATTTTGGTGATCGTACCTACATGAAACACTGAAAAACCGTGTGATCAACCTTTTCTTTTTCTGTTTCCGGGGTGCAAAATTCTCATGGATGTCCGCCGCCTTGGGTCGGGCGACGGGGTTCTGTCAGACTCTAACCGACTAAAAACCACCCTGATGTTCCATCTCACACCTACACCGGGGGTTGCGAGAACGAACACTGCTTCCGCAACCCCCGATGTGTGTGTGTGTGGACCTCCACTGGGGAGTGAGGAGTATGACTTCCCCCGTGACGTCTAAGAGTGGTTTTGCGGGGTGGAAATCCTCATAGGATGTCCGCCGGCCTGGGGTGGGCGACGGGGTCTGTCAGACTTTTACTGACTAAAACCACCCCAGTGTCTCTTCTATCACGATCGCGCGTGGGGTCGCGGGAGTCTAAATTTTTCCACGGCCCCACACCCTCGTAATGGCCCGGTCTGTCCGGGCCTCGTCTCCTGCACGGTCAGTGGGGTGTTAAACTACCCCGTGCATCGCCTCAGAGGCGCGTGCTACCCTCGGGGTCCATCGAATAGGGGGCGGGAACTTCCCCATGTCCCTCGCCCCTGGACCCATTCATGGGGGGCGGAAGAGGGCGTTACCCGCCCTACTTCGGCGCCCGGTGCATCTTCTGCGGCCCGGGAAGGGAGTTGAGATCTTTCTCTTCCGTTCCGCAGCTTCCTTTTGCGACATCACGTCCTCGGTATAAGCAATCTAACGTAACCTTTTTATTAATAAATAAGTCAGTTAAGATGAAGTGAAGTCTTACCAATAGAAAACACAAGCTGCACAATGTCGGTAGCCTCATTGTAAGGTCTGGTGAACCTCACCACACCACTAAACGGCTGTCCTCTTCTTACGATTGTGGTCGTTGGGTTTTCATCGTTCACGACCTCAAATCTGAGGAAAAAGCAAGTAAATTGGGTTCAATGTAGTACCATCATAGTATTGGGAAGACACAAGTGTCGTGCGACTTTATCCTCTATTCTTTTTCTTCTTCTTCTTCTTCAGCCTATGGATGTCCACTGCTGGACAAAGGCCTCCCCCAAGGCTTTCCACGCTGACCGGTCTTGTGCTGGCCGCATCCATCGGCCTCCCGCGACCTTCACTAGGTCATCGGTCCACCTTGTTGGGGGCCTCCCTACGCTGCGTCTTCCAGTACGTGGCCGCCACTCCAGAACCTTACAGCCCCATCGGCCATCGGTTCTACGAACAATGTGCCCTGCCCACTGCCACTTAAGTTTAGCGATTCGGGAGCTATGTCGGTGACTTTGGTTCTTCTGCGGATCTCCTCATTTCTGACTCGATCACGCAGAGAAACTCCGAGCATAGCTCTTTCCATTGCCCTTTGTGTGACTCTGAGCCTTCGTATGAGGCCCATTGTGAGCGACCACGTTTCAGTTCCGCAAGTCATCCTCTATTATTGCTGCTAATTAGCTGTATTATGCCGTGTCTACACCGATGACGTCCTGATACATTATCGGGAAGACCGAGGTGATCCGCCTATCAATTACCGGCTTTATTATTACTTTATTAAGTTTTTTCTTACTTGACGGTGTTATGTGGCTGTGCGTTTTCTCTCGGATAGAAGTGAACAACATCTACTTGCAGTGGCTCCATATTTAACTAGAATCTGAAACAGAACAGAAAACTTATGTTAAGTTTTTATTTGGATATCTTCTCGGATGTCATAGAAATAGGTGATCGTTGGCTCAAGCGGCCTTGCCTATGGGTGCCACAATAAATTAAGGCCTCCAGCCAGAGCTATGGGCGTCCCTTGTGGGGTTCGAATGGGGAGCAAGAGAAGTGATGGGTCGAATTATTATTTTATTGTTTGTTCTAAGTGTTTTGTTTGACTGTGCATTTATTTTTCTTTTTTTTTTATTTATGTCCAACCAGTATCTAACTGAAGTCTATTAACACTTTAGTTTTCAAAATCGAAACCGAAATGCCATTTAATTAAAGAACAGCACCCATACTGCGTAACACACTATTACTATTAGTTGGAATCAATTCGAAGCATATTGCTAATACATTGCTCCATATGTTCGAAAACGTGTCTGCTCAACAACGTAAATAACGCAATGAATGTTGTTGAACTGTCAAAATGAAACCCTTGCTGCTGATAGTGTGTGACGTAATTACCCTGCGGCACTCTGATTCTTTCTTTAACTCTTCTCTCTTCTTCTAACTTTCTCTCTTCTTTAACTCCTTCGTTATTTGATAATGTATCTTTTGGGAATTATATAATAGAAGCTAACTGTTTTAAATACAAACTCTGTACTCTTAATGACACTTTTATTATCAAGTTCTCAATTAAACTAATTAAACTACGACAAATCACATTCTTAAATCTAGGTAATCTGCCTCAAGCTCTGTACATCCATATACCCATGGCGTTGCCCTAGACTTTGTCACAGACAAAATATTGCCTGTAGTGATGGGCAGCATCCGAGACTAGTGATGTGCCAACACTAACATTATCTTATTAAAAATATTTATTGCTCTAATTGATTTATGTTTTAAAAATCATAAGAAATTAAGAAATTTAAACAGTCCAACGGTCAAAGTAAGCTTCAACGACAGTGGTAGTGTTATCCAGTGCTAATATATAGATATTATACAGATTCAGCCAAATAAAGTGAATACGTTCTTAACGTTAACTTCTTTGAAAAACAGTTCATTTTTGTTATCTCTGTTATTATTTCTGAAACAACTAGCATTTCATTTCATATAAAGTGTTTTCTATAACTATTAATAGTGTTAACTAAAAGATACATTATCCTATAACTTCGTGTTAATCCAGTCAAAGTCATTGTGTTATTCGAGTTTTGTTCGCAACAACTAATATTTTATCTTCTGAATATTTCACAATGAAATAGAAAGAACTGAACCTTAATTTAGTTTAGTTTCTGAGTATGGAAATCGGCGCTATTGACCTGTAAATTGCAAACAACGTCAAAAATATGTATTTCGCCGACTACTCTGACCCTATTCTACCTAACGATTACCTACTGCTGCTAAACTTCGTTGTAAATCGTTCAGAGAATAATAAATTATTGCTTATACACACGCTATTATGAAATTTGGCGTGAAGGTGTAAAATATTGTATTAAGCTACTACATAGTAAGTACCTCATCTAATATATAAAATTCTCGTGTCACGGTGTTCGAACTTAAACTCCTCCGAAACGGCTTGACCGATTTTGATGAAATTTTTTGTGCTTATCCGGTATCTATGAGAATCGGCCAACATCTATTTTTCATCCCCCTAAATGTTAGGGGTAGTCCACCCCTATTTTTTTTTTATTTTTTTGACAAAATTATTTATATGGCAAAACAACGTTTGCCGGGTCAGCTAGTAATATATTTAAATAGCCATCATCATCTCAGCGTTAATCCCAGTCACATCCGAAGCTTTCTCAGCTTTGGAGTCTGGGGTCCGCTTTACCAGTCTAACTGCTGATTTTGGCTAAACTTCGATATTTTTCGTAAAGCGACTGCCGTCTGACCTCCACAACCCGAAGGCGATATCGAAAAGCATTGCAGTAAGACCAATTGTTGAACTTTAGAGGGCTCCAACAAGCCGTAACGACTGCCATTAGATGTTCGTATGGTAACAGGGACCAACGGCTTAACGTGCTTTCCGAGGCACGACCAGACCAGTGCAAATATTCATATTGCACTATGCGGGGATCGAACCCGCGCCTTCTTGCGCAGCGGCCGCGTTCACTACCGCTACGCCATGAAGGCTGTCAAGATATATTATAATAGTACCCGCTCAAAATAAAATCAAAAAACGCTTAACGAACCCCATAGTCAGTTGTTCGTGCCGTCAACAACTTTTAAAAGTTATAACTCAACTTTTTTTTAAATATGCACCCTTGAGCTTTAAATTCTTCGTAGGCTACCGTAAACAGCGGTTTTTTTACGTCAAAAATAATAGTCTCTTCCCAACGATCAGCTGGTAGATTCTGTAAAAATTTCACCTTGAAATGTAAAGTGAACTGAGGTTAGAGTGAGATTTTAATAAAGTTGTAGCGGTGGCTACAACGCAACATGCGAACAACGCGTCATACTGCGCGAATTCTGCATCTCACAATCAGAGTTTTCTGTGCAACTAGCACGCATACAAGTTCACCACATAAACCGGCGGGCAAAGTGGCCCGCTAGACAACCAGTCTGGTCGGAGGATCCTTCCTTTTCTATGGAGGATGAGTGACCATCAAATGACCTCTCCTGCTCTGGGCGGAGCGGAAGGGCGTGTCAGACTTTCTCTTCTTCAGCCTATGGATGTCCACTGCTGGACAAAGGCCTCCCCCAAGGCTTTCCACGTTAACCGGTCTTGTGCTGCCCGCATCCATCATCTTCCCGCGACCTTCACCAGGTCATCTGTCCACCTTGTTGGGGGCCTCCCTACGCTGCGTCTTCCAGTACGTGGCCGCCACTCCAGAACCTTACTGCCCCATCGGCTATTGGTTCTACGAGTAATGTGTCCTGCCCACTGCCACTTAAGTTTAGCGATTCGCAGAGCCATGTCGGTGACTTTGGTTCTCTTGCGGATCTCCTCATTTCTGATTCGATCACGCAGTGAAACTCCGAGCATAGCTCTTTCCATTGCTCTTTGTGTGACTCTGAGCCTTCGTATGAGGCCCATTATGAGCGACCACGTTTCAGTTCCGTAAGTCATCACTGGCGGCAACACACATTGGTCAAAGACTTTTGTCTTGACACTGTGGTATCTTGGACGACGAGAAGATGTATCGTAGCTTCCCGAACGCTGCCCAGCCGAGCTGGATTCGTCAGACTTTAACTGACTAAAACCCATCCTTTCTTCACTTGCCTGTGCGCCAGAGCCACGGTTTCTTTTTTAACCAACCCGCTACCCTGGCCCTGGAGGCATCGGTCTTCGTAGAAATTCGAATAGAAAGCGTGTTGCATGGCTAAGTGATTTGTCTGGTTACATCCTGTATTTCAGTTACTAACTGCAGGGCAAGAGCGACGGTATTTTAGTCACAAATTGTATAGGTACTATGTTGTTTAGAAACTTAGTCACGAGCTAAATAGTATTGCTGTACATGTTTGGTGTCGGAAACCATGTCGAATGCATATACATGCCGTGTCCAGAAATAGCTAATCGTTTACATACTATGTCGATGTCGAGACACTATGACTGGTCTTTGAGATGCGTCAGATTCCAGAATTAGGTGAGGTAAGGCCCGCTTGCATGTACCGTTATATGGTCCACCTTTTCGGGGGCCTACCCGCGCTACGTCTTCCGGTGCGTGGTCGCCACTAGAGAACCCGTCGGCCCCATCGGGCAATGTGTCCAGTTCAACGTATTTGCTCATTTTTTTCTGTCACTGTATTTTTGTAGGTTATGGGTGGTCGGTCTGAACTGCTTGTCTATTAAATAAGTTTTTCTTTTCCTTGTCCTGTAGGGTTATGTCTGGTCTGTTGACTGTTGTAACGGATAATTATTATTATTTGTTTGTAGAACCCCAGAGGATATAAAAACACGTTATAAGTTTGTAGGCACTTACTTAATAGAATATTAACCCTGACCAAAACATTTTTCAATGTAAATGAATCACTAGGTATGGCCGCTAAGCTTGAGATGACGCTTTACTCAAACAGTCATAGGTTGTTGACACGACAACTCAACGCTTGAGTGTTACATAACACTTGAGAAGAAATCTACTTAATTATGAATTCTTTATCAGTCGATTTGGATAATTTTCTGATTAATCTATTTGATCTGTAGTTCGTTTTATATAAGATATTTTTTTTTTGGGACAAAACCCGTCACACTTTTCCCACCCACTGCAACTCCTGAAACCCAGAATCAACAGCGGAGACCGCCAGAAAAACGCCGAGCAATGAAGCTCGACGAGTCCCGGAGAAACGATTCAACTGTCTTGGGTCCCGCAACGAAATTAATCAGAAGAGAATAGCGGAGGAGTAAGAAAAAAGATATTTTTTCCACATCCCTTCATAACAAGCAGGAGACAGAACAGAACTAGGCCAATCGGCACAAAGGGACATTATTGCAACTGGGAGAAGCCCAGATTGCCAAACACCACGGAATAAAATTTGATTAAGTTAATGGGTCCTAAGTAGGTATTATCTATTACAATTGATTCCAATAATAGGTATGGCAAAAGTGCCTGAACGCACGGAAATTGGTTCTAGTTTCTACAAGGTCCGTATAATAAACGACTCCGGATGTAACTTGTACACTATCCAACATAATATTGCGTTCATTCTGCTAAAGAACACACTCCTACAAGATGTGATGTGCGGACTGTTCAAATTCACAGTTCAATGTAGAACACTGACACAAAGGGGAAGGAACAAGTTTAAAAGAATACAGTTTACTTTTAAAGTTGCCATGACCTGTAAGAAATTGGACAACGCAGTGGTCAACCTCCAGCCATGTCTTAGCCAGATCGCCAACGGATGGAAAGAATAGATGGAGGTTGATGGATGGTCCTTGATGGAATTATCCCACCTACTTTGCCATTCGGATAAGAGGTCCTCCCAGACTTCAGTCTGAGGTTTAAATAATCTAGAAATTTTATTAAAGTCGCGTTGTGTAACAAAATTAGTGTCCATGGCCTCACCCCTCGCGGAGTAGTACATTGAAGCACGTCGCTGTACCTCAAGATCGACTGGAAGTACACCTGCCAGTACCGGTAAGGCTTCAGTACTGACCGTTCTATACGCCTTGCATAAAAATATCAATGCCAAACGTTGGCTTTGAAGCAGTTTACGTCGTGCCGCCCCTATGCTGGCCCTATCGGCCCAAACAGGTGCACCGTAGCACATACATCCTAAGTAGGTAGCTCCATATATAGTTTTTAAAGTTAGGAATGATAGACCCCAAATTGCTTTGGATATTCTAGTTAGGGCATTAAAGTTCCTTTTAGCTTTTTCGCCAACTATTTTTATATGTTCGATAAATGAAAAATTCCTTTCTAAGATCATACCAAGGTAGCATACGGATTGCTGTTTTTTAATGGGAACGTTGTTAAATTTAATAGTAAGCAATGATTTAAGATCACCTTTTAGTAGAAGTTGATAGGTTTTATGCGGCGCAAACGCTAGGCGGTTACGATCACCCCACTGAGATATTAAATTTTGGCAAGTATTGTATTATTATATAAGAATACGGCTGGCATCCAGCATCAATCATAATTCTTGTCCTACTCCATAGTCCATAGTTACTTAAAGGGTGTATCTGATCGACGTCGCACAAACGAGTACCATGGATCCTGTACATTATTCTGAACCCCCCAGTGGTAGAATTTCTCGTTGCTTTTCATGATTAAAAAAAATATATGTAGTGTTTTTCACTTCAGACCGTTCACAATTGCTATACTATTATAACCCAATAAGATTTTAAAGTAAAAATTAATTAATTCGCTAATTACACAAAAAAGCGCAATGAAAACAAAACTCGAAAAACTATCTTATCAGCTGATTTAATAGAGTTCACATCTAGGATCAACATCATACCTACAAACCCGCACGGTGGCACGCTCAACGTTCAAAGGGCGAGCCTATACTTTTTTTTAAACACTGTGAATTTTGTAACCGTTCATTAACGACATAAATGACTATCATAATTATATTAGTGGCATGCGGTGTAGCTTTTTCGCGAAGTTTGCGTTACGATGTCAGATACACCCTGTATATTTGGCCGTTTTGTTTTTTCTCTATTGGCCCACAATGAGGTTTTATAAGGTCTTACCCACTGTCAAAATCCCACTGTAAAAACTTTTGTTGAATTTTTTTTTTACAGATTAAATATAAACTGTGTGTAAAATAGAAGCTTTTGCTACTTCGACTCTCGAATAGATAGTATAACTAAGAATATTATCTATTGCTTATAACTGTGGATACAAACGCCCTTATACATAAACGCTGCTTAAAGTTAACTAGTGATTATAGCGATTCTTTAACCATTCAATTTTAACCTTTTAAAGTCACTTAACTTAAATCATCCTTCATGAATATACACCACAGTGTTTAAGGGGTTTATTCATAAACGAAGATTAAAGTTAAGTGACGTGCAAACGTCTAAAATGTATGGTTAAAGAATCGCTAATCACTAGTTAACTTCAAACATCTTTTATGAATAAGGGGGATTATATTATACTTTGTTCTGCAAAGCTATACCTACTTTATAATTGCTTACAAAAATAATTATTTTTCCCCTAAGCTCTATGTCATGATGGCCCAGTGGTTAATACACCAGCCTATCAAGTATGAGTGTGCAAGGTTACATTGATATTTGATTGACCTGGAATTGGGTCCAATTCCAGGTCCGTCAAATATCGATGTAACTTTTCGAAGTTATATGTACTTTCTAAGTATATCTTCGACACCAACGACTGATTACAAGGTGAAGGAAAACATCTTGAGGAAACCTGGACTTTAAGTCTGAAAACGCCAACCCGCATTGAGCAAGCTTAGTGATTACTCTCAATTCTTCTCTGTATGAGAGGAGGCCTGTGTCCAGCTGTGGGATGATAAAGAAGGTTGATGATGATGAAGCTCTATTTTACAGCAAGGTAATTGCGTAACATAGTTAACAGTAGCAATAGGTTTTATTTTAACAGTTCAATAATATTCATTGCGCTATTTACTTCAAACACATTTTCAAACATAGTCGCATACGTCCCACTTAGCCCCGTATTCCAGAAGCTTACTCAAAACTCAAGCATTACTTTTAAACTCGTTTCAAGCCATTTTTTCTCGGTGGTAGGCCATAACACCGGCCGCCGGCAGAAGTTACCACCCACCAGACAAAGCCTTGCCGCCAAGCGATTTGTCGTGTTCCGGCATGATGTCTGGTGAAGCCGTACGGAGGACGGGTCTGAGCAGTTGTGTTGCGATGTGTGCCGGGTACAATGCGCTAAATGTTGTTGTGTTGGGAGTTTGGTCGTGGAGGGTCTTCAGATCAATCTCCCTTTGGCCCGGAATCGTTGGTCGTGTTGTTGGGTTTAACATTGCATCACCTCGCTCAACTGTCGTCTTCCTTCCTATTCGCTCAATCTGAGGGAATAGGTTCTTAATAAACTAGCACGCTTTACCATCAACGATCGCATCACTGCTTACCATCAGGCGGGATTGTGGTCAAGCGCTAGTTTATAATTATTAAAAATAAAATGATTGGTTGAAACTAGTTGTAAGTAATGTTTAAACAATCAGAGACCAATGCTTGAGTTTCCTTCTGGAATACGATCCTTAGTTATTCAAGTGAAAAATTTTGCATGGGTGTTTTTGTCTCTCCATTGAGTTTAATAAAACGTTCTTGACAAGCTACACACGTCAGTCGAGCTAAAAATGAAACTCCCGATTCATCAACAATGTTTGAGCAGTTCTTGAAATAGCGACAAAGTAACGATCTGTTTCATAAACGTTGTCGTAAACTAACTTTGTTGCACTACCATCGATAAAAAATTATTAATATGATTTATGGTTAGCAAGACATTATAGTAGGTTCTGGATTTTGCTAAAAGTAGATGGGTTTCATTGTTAAGCAGTAAAGCATTGACCCCGAACATTGTTCAAGAACTAAATTAAAGTTACGTTCAATGCATCTTTTTCTTTCTATTTCATTAAGAAAAGGACAGAAGATATAATATTAATTTAGACATGTCAAGTTAGTCCGCTCGTGTTTTTGGTCGCCATGTTTATTATCATGCCTAAACTGTCTATGGAGTATCTTAATTTGACAGGATTATACTAAAACAGTGATTAAAACACCAGCCTCTCAAGTATGAGTGGAAGGGTTCGATTCTAGGTTAGGCAAGTACCAATGTAACTTTTCTAAAGTTATATGTACTTTCTAAGTATATCTTGGACACTAATGACTGCAGGTAAACCTGGACTTTAAGTCTGGAATCGCCAACCCGCATTGAGCAAGCGTGGTGATCACGCTCAATCCTTCTCTGTATTAGAGGAGACAGTAGGCAGTGGGCCGATGAAAAGGTTGATAATGAAACTAAAACGTTGTCTTCTATCCTTTTCTGAACGTTCTTCCATGTTCGGCAGAAGCCGCGGTATCTAGCTCGCTAGCTCTTTCCAACGACCAGCGGCTTGGTACTTTAGAAAACGTTTGTTCATATATGTATCCTACAACGGTATTTTGTGAAACACGTGTCCAATATTTTTATGTATGTAAAAATTTCAAAAAGATATCATGAAAAAGCACAAAGATATGGGCTTGTTATCTTACCTAGTTTTCCCAACAAAAATCTATTATGGTCAACGCACCACTCGCCCACACGGCGCGGTACGGTAGGGCCTTGTCTAACGCGCCTAGTACCGCGTCCTATCCACCTTCATCTGTGTTGCGTGCTCGGTAACCACACCGCAACAATTTCTAAATGTATTTGGGAAAAAATATACCTAACATGGTGTAAAAATGTTTGAAATTGATTCAGTTGTTTATTTTCATCATTATCATCATCAACCTTTCCATCGCCCCACTGCTGGGCACAGGTCTCCTCTCATACAGAGAAGGATTGAGCGTAATCACCACGCTTGCTCAATGCGGGTTGGCGATTTCAGACTTATAAAGTCCAGGTTTCCTGAAGATGTTTTCCTTCACCTTCAGTCAATGGTGTCCAAGTTATACTTAGAAAGTACATATAACTTTAGAAAAGTTACATTAGTACTTGCCTGACCTGGAATCGAACCCGCGCACTCATACTTGAGAGGCTGATGTTTTAACCACTAGGCCACCACGACTTTCTATAACTATATTCAGGTTTCGCATAAAGAAAAAATTATGCTGTTGAGATCAAATCAAAATATAGGTAAACAAAATATTTTATCAAAATCCAGACACTTTTTTTTATCACCGCAATGAAATCGAATCTAGGACCGGCTAATATATAAATATCAGTTACACGCATACCAATGCCACAGTATCATGAATTCATACTTCTATTAGATGCAATGATACCATTGTGATCATTCGCTATAATTGGACGGGATTCTGTTCTGCTGCACTGTGCAAACGAGAGCAAATCAAGCGACTACAATCTGTCAGATTGCTTTATCAGAGTTTCAACTTTATCTTTAAACCATTAAGGCTCAACGTTGGTTGGGAATTTTTGACTGTTTCAGGTAACTTGACCTGCTGTCGTCCGAACAATATGATTTGATTGAGCTTGTTTAGGAGTCCTGGTTATTGCACGCACTGCATAGTCTGTGGGCGATTGATCAGGAAGCTGTGTTGTCATACGATTAATCAGATGTTAAAAGGTAGATACGAAAAAATCTATACTCATAATATGCAGAATGTATCTGACATCGTAACGCAAACTTGGCGAGAAGGCTACACCGCATGCCACTAATAAAATGATGACAGGCATTTATATCGTTAATGGGCGGTTACAGAAAAACAGTGTTTAAAAAAATGTGTCGGCTCGGCCTTTGAACGTTGCAAGCGTGCCGCTGCTCGTGTTTGTAGGTATGACGTTGACCCCTGATGTGAACTCTATTAAATCAGCTGATAGGATAGTTTTTCGAGTTTTGTTCACATTGCGCTTTTTGTGTAATTAGCGAATTAATTTCATTAGCGCTGAATCTCTTGTTCATAACTTAATTTACGAAAAGGATTGACGATAAATATTAATTCAGTTTTATGTATGTTAACCAAAAAATACTGATAAACAAGCTGGAAAATATTTAATTAGAGGCAATATCCTGAACTTATCAATTCATATCTGACTAAGAACAAATTAAATAAATGCATTGAGCCCAGACGTTTTTCGAGGATCCAACACAAATACAAAAACAACAAAAAAAGAATGGCTTACCATTTCTTTCTGATATATTAGCTGCGTCACGCGGTTTCACCCGCGTAGATTGCGATTTGTTTTTATTTTTATATGCTTCCCTCCTATTGGTCGTCGCGTGATGTTATATAGCCTAAAGCCTTCCTGGATAAATGGGCTATCCAACGCAAAAAGATTTTTTCAAATCGGACCAGTAGTTTCTGAGATTAGCGCGTTCAAACAAACACACTCTTTAGCTTTATATATTAGTATAGATTTTTGTATTTTCTGCGTCATATTTGCAGCAAATGACATCTCTTATGTTATTGTAGGAACTCCATAAAAATGAACGGTGACAGGATAATAATAATTCTCGTTATTATTGACAGTTTTTATTTTATTTGCCTTCATACAATGTAATCTTTTTACGAGACATATGTTTATGGAAACGAATGAATATTTTAACGAGAATTTTAACCTTGAGCTTCAAATATTATTATAGGTATTTATTTAGTAAACATGGAAATCAATATTTCCAGTTTAATATTTGTTTTTTTTTTTAATTCCTTTATTTTCCTCATACTTTATTAATTTCTGTAAGAAGGTTTATGCAAACACTATAACATGTTAATACATTTTTTTCAAAGAACTCTCCATCCTACTAATATAATTGCAAAGATAAATGGAAAACTGCTCAACTAATTTGGATGAAATTTGGCACGCAGATAGTTTATAACCAAGAATAACACATAGGATGTCTTTTGTCCCGATATTCCCACGGGATCGAAATTTACGCGGGTAAAACCGCGGGACGCAGTTAGTTCTGTATAAGATTAGACATTTAAACAAAATAATTTACAGTCCAATCAACTGATTTTCATTATAATTTTTAATATATTAATGTACTAGATTTCAGTTTCATTTAAAAAATTATACACAATAATAGGGTAGTTGACTTAAAAAAACTAATTAGTCCGTCAGTCACATTTCCAAAAAATACTAGACACGTATTTTTTCTTTTTTCATATAAACAAAAAATGAAGACGACACAGTGCGTTGAAAACTCGTGTAATGTGACTGCACGCTACACTTTTTAGAGAGCAGTGACGTCACCAGCCTTTTATATTTGTTAATTTTTATTGATTTGATAAAAAAAAAATATACGTATCCAATATTTTTCTATAATCTGAATGACGGACTAAATAGTAGCATTTTTTTCAACACCCATATTCTTGTTATATATACATATATTATTATATTTGTATGTAAACATATTTGACTAGTCCTTGCTAACTATAAGTTTAAAAATATTCTTACTATTTCTACGCAGGTATCTATTATATTTGTACATAAAGTAACCAATTTAAATTTGTTTTTCATCGACTGTTTTAAGGAAAACTAGTAAAAAGTTAATATCCAATAGTTATAGGTAAAGTCTATAATTACACAAACAACTCTTTGGAACCCAATTAAACACCATCATATTTTCAATAAAATTTAACGACGTCATTCTACGGCACTAATTAAAAAATAACCAGAGTCGAGTTGTTAATTAATCTTCAAGAACTTATCAATTCGTTCAAAAATACTCGACAATCCTTATCGAGTATTATATAAAGTTGATAATGACCAAAATATTGAACTATCCGAGGGTCGAGGTCGGGAGTTCGAATCTGTGATAATAAATCCCGTTAAAACAAAGGCGTTAAATATACTCTCTCTTGCATGACCGTGGTTGGCAGAGTAAAATACATAAACTACGCTAGTCATAACATAAAATGATTTTTATGTTATGACTAGCGTAGTTTATGTATGTGGGGCGATGGAAAGGTTGATGATGATGATGAAATGATGATTCATTTCATCATCATCATCAACCTTTCCATCGCCCCACTGCTGGGCACAGGTCTCCTCTCATACAGAGAAGGATTTAGCGTAATCACCACGCTTGCTCAATGCGGGTTGGCGATTTCAGACTTAAAGACCAGGTTTCCTCCGCAAACTACGCTAGTCATGAACTCATGACATACACATAAGCAGCCAAGAATGTTCCGACTGTTGGGATAGGGTCAGCATGAGAGGGAGTGAGCCGTCATTTACCAAGCTAGTCCAGTGCGGCTTGGTAGGACACGCCGGTTTCCTCACGATGTTTTTCTTCACCGTTTTGAGAGCAGTGGTGATGAAATAATTTACACAAAGTAACGTGCCCGATGGGGTTCAAATTTACGAACTACAACTTGTAAGTCGCAGCAGATCCCACTAAGCCATCGCTGCTCTCCTCTAAGCTAGTCATCGCTATACAATCTGTAAAGAAAACCCTGTCCGATCCGTGAAGGTATTGTTAGGTATCGATAACTGATTCAACTAATGCCAACAAAGCCGGAATAAACTTTAAAAAAATCCCCCTAAAAGTAAATATTATTTTGCAAAAGGAGGTAAATTAATACATGTGTACATGTGTAGGTACGCGGCACGCGGTCGTATCACTATTCGCTCTTAATAATACCGTCAAAAATGGTGTTACCACTAATTAAAAAAATACCAAATTTTGAAGAATTTGGAATTAATTCGCGGAAATAAAAGTTTATTTCAAAATTCATTAGTATTGTTACTATGATGATTACGTAAAATTTCATATTTTATTTGGTCATGTGTTTACCTAACCTTTATTATCCTTATGGGTCAGACGGGGTTTTCTTTACATATTGTATATTGACAGATAAGAGGAATATAGTAGGAAAAGACCGAAAAAGCGTTGGGTGGACTGTGTAAATGATGATATATGTTTCGAAGGGGAATTAATAGAGAAATATGGAATAAAAAGCTATGTGGTGCCGACTCCAAATAAATTAGAGTGAAAAAAGCACAATGACGATGAGATACAGATTATAAGTTTTGTAAAACCTCGTCGTGAAGAGTTAGGTGGAGTTTACTTGGAAATGGCTTTCAATAATATCAATCTATAACGGTGAGCCGCGACGCCTGGCAGTTTGCGATCCAGTACCAACAGCATTCTGGCTGTTATTCTGGCCGTTGGCATGGGCTGTGTACGACTTAATAAAGGTAGCGGAAGTACATGCGTCTATATGGTAGAGTAAAAGAATCTAAAGCCTATAAGGCCTACAGTCCTGACCTACCATATAGTTAGTAATAAATAAATATATAAATAAGTGAGGGATGTCTGCACCAAGAGAATAAAGGTAACAGACAGATAGTGGATAGGATTTCCAGGTACGGATGAAGGATGAACTCACTGCAAGTCCAGCGGACTCACAGGACTGATCAGGCTGGATACGCGCTACGTCCAGCACTGGGTTTGTACCCATATTTGGCAATAAGCACCGAATAATTATTTATTTTGATATTATTTTATGATATTTATTTTGTTTCTTATATTTTTCTATTAATTCTGGTTTCGTATGAGTGCGCGGGTTCGATTCCAGGTCAGGCAAGTACCAATGTAACTTTTCTAAAGTTATATGTACTTTCTAAGTATGTTTTGGACACCAATGACTGAAGGTGAAGGAAAACATCTTGAGGAAACCTGGACTTTTAAGTCTGAAATCGCCAACCCGCATTGAGCAAGCGTGGTGATTACGCTCAATCCTTCTCTGTATGAGAGGAGACCTGTGCCCAGCAGTGGGACGATAAAAAGGTTGATAATGAAACTAAAACGTTGTCTTCTATCCTTTTCTGAACGTTCTTCCATGTGCGGCAGAAGCCGCGGTATCTAGCTCGCTAGCTCTTTCCAACGACCAGGGGCTTGGTACTTTAGAAAACGTTTTTACATATATGTATCCTACAACGGTATTTTGTGCAGACCAGAGTTTAAGGGTTTATTCATAAACGATGATTAAGGTTAAGTAACGTGCAAAAGTCTAAAATAGAGAATAGAATAGAAAAGCTAAAGAATGGCTAATGACTAGTTAACTTTATATATCGTTTATGAATAAGGGGGTATACGGATTGTAAAGTTTTTGGAATACCATCTCTCTCCAGGCTCATTTCACTTACATTTTTAAGATGATTACAGAATACCACAACAAACGTTCAATAGGTAAAATAAACTAACCACTACCAAACAATCTAGTAAGGAAATAAAGAAAAGTGTCTATTAAATAGTACAGGAAGATCATGAAATTAAATTAAATTTAACACAATAAAAAAAACGATAATTCAGGTGCTAAAACATTTACCTACAATATGTTTACTGAAGGAGTGAGAAATAACATATTTATTTCACAATCACTAATTGCTATCCGCAAAGAAAGTATTTTTAGCAGTGACATCGAAAGTAAACAATTTAAAGACAGCGGTTAGGTTTATATACAACACAGTTACACATTAGGTAGATACTAATAGTTTTTATCAAATAAGCTTTTATCGTGAAATCGTGAAGTCGTGGTGGCCCAGTGGTTAAAACACCCTCTCATGTATGAGTGCGCGGGTTCGATTCCAGGTCAGGCAAGTACCAATGTAACTTTTCTAAAAGTTATATGTACTTTCTTAGTATATCTTGGACACCAATGACTGAAGGTGGAGGAAAACATCTTGTGGAAACCTGGACTTTAAGTCTGAAATCGCCAACCCGCATTGAGCAATCGTGGTGATTACGCTCAATCCTTCTCTGTATGAGAGGAGACCTGTGCCCAGCAGTGGGACGATAAAAAGGTTGATGATGATGATGAAGGTTTTAAAAAAATATAATCTAAGTAAAACATCTATTCCATTTATTTTAACTAATGTGACATAATGTATCTCTCATTTTTTATTTAATTTTAAAACTAGTTTGCAGTCTGAGGCACTGTCATAAATATTATAGAGTAGCCAGCGAATTGGTGTACCGTCTAGTTCATTTATTAGCCAACTGATTTACATTGCAAATTCATAGTACCTAATATTTTTGGCCAAAGATCGTTAACTCTTATTTATTTATATCCCTTACTAATGAAATTTTGCCTGGATAGATTACAAAAAATATTAAAAATATTATATATAAGCTAATAATAGCTATGACAAACTCGATTTAAAAATAAAAACGGTTTACTTTTATTTTAATTCATAATAAAAAAACTTTTAAAATAAAAACATAAAAATTCAATCGAGTAGAAAAAAAAAACATACCTCCAAGATTATTCACTTCGAAAAAAACACAACACTAAATCACAACACGCACTGTTAAATAATACGAAACGCGTACACGTTAATAATACGATATTAAATAAATTAATATTTCGATATAAAATTAACCCGTTTGATGCGCAAGCGCTGCTCGACTGGCATGAAATGCTCAGCGCTCGACTATGTATATCACCGCGATCGGCGACCGGCGCCAGCGACGATACAGGGGCTCCACGATTTCGGAAAACTGTGACTAAAAGTCTCGTTTGACGTCAGAGGAATAATATTTATAAATAAATAGGAAAAACCACTATTACTTCATCTATGAAGTCGTCTAAGTCTTTAGAGATATCTACTGTTAGTTTAGAACCTAAAATTAAAATCAATTTAAATAATGTAATTATAAATAGATTCATAATTTTACTATTTTCTACTAAATCCATATCAGTGTTACATCACCGCTTAAAAAATAGAAATCCTAGAAGCAAAAGTAGGTATAATTTTGAAACGAATATTTGAAAACAAAAAATAGACTTAAAAAGAAAATCTATTCTATTCTATTATTGTTTATGGCAATGGTGCCGATTTCGACAATTCTGCCAATGTCTAATGAGAAAACATACAAATAAATAAATAATAATAATAAAACAAAAAACAACTCTAATCCAATAATAATTTGATAACACTGTGTTTAATGTGTAACTTGTAGACAAGTGTTAGTAGGTACACTGAAACAAACAAAAAAAAAAATTATAAATACGTTAAATATATTATGGTTAAAAAAGAAAGTATATAACTGAAGCTGCATTATTCACCTGCCCTTGTGTCAATTTATTTTTTGGTCGGCGCGACATGTCTTACATACATATCTATTACACGTCATCTGGATAGTTATTTTTGTAACCATATTATCATTCTCTCACTCTATCCATCATTTCTCTGGTCTTCTCCTACTCTTATAGTCATAGACATTTATGTCCAAAACTCTCCTGCCCATACCATGATAGCCGATTTCCACACAACTTTTAAGTTACCAGTGTCGCTTCCTCTTATGTACTCCTTCCTTGGTCCTTTTGGGTTCACCAAAATACAGTCTGTGCCTAGTTTAGGACCGCCGTCGCTGTTAACCCTAAATTAAAAGTTTTTCTGCTGTTCATAATTGCATGTTACTTCCTTGTATGTTAATAAACCAAGTGTATGTAAGTCTAATAAATTATTTTTCGTATTCTATCTACACGAAAATCTATGACGAAATGGCCGTCTAAAAACAAAATCAGACACACCGTACTCTGAAGTTATATTTATCACCGAATTCACAGTATAGCTATTAATACTTACCATTATAATGTTATGTATGTGTCTCTACCGCCAGAGTTTCCCAAAGGTCAACCTTGCAGAGGTCACGTCGATCTAACACGTCATCGCTGTGACGAATTATTATGTACTTGTTAAGACTTTAGAACTGATCCTGGAATTGACTTACATGGTTTTCCATGCGGGGGTTAACACACGTTGCAATGATATATTTAGGTGCTTCTGCAATATCTTGTATCATGGAATTTTTAACGTAATAACGCAATATTAAGGTTTAAAATTGACTGATCATATTTATTGCAGACTAAGCAATAAATACATTTTTTATATTATTTAGAACTTTTTTAGTTTTTTGTTAGATTATTGTTTTTATATCATTTTTTTTCTATTTTGAAATGGGACATATCGAATTGTGAAAAAGAAAAAAAATAATTTTAAAAAATGCGAAGTTCGGATCTGTTCGTTTTAATATTCAACGAATTAATTAATTGGAAGAAGAAGTGGTCTACTTAAGCCCTAGATCAAAAAGCTGGAAATTATGGGGAGAGGCCTTTGCCCATCAATGGGCTGATGTAGACTAACAGTAACAGTAAGTAACCAGAAGCTCTATGGTTAAAAAAGTTCAAAATCTGGTCTCTATTTCATCTTAATGACAATCAAGGTCTTGTCTTGTGAGCAGTGGGCAGCTCGCCGCCCGGTAAGGACCAGGCCCAAGTCGACGGCGCGTCGTGTTTCACGCGCGCCTCAAAGAAGGTCAGGGTTGCGGGTTGGTTAAACAAGAAACCGCGGCCCTGGCCGTCGCACAGGCCAGTGAAGAAACACGGTGGGTTTTAGTCAGTAAAAGTCTGACACACCCTTCCGCTCCACCCAGAGCGGGAGAAGTCATTTGATGATTTCCAATCCCAAAAAAAAAAAAAAAGGTCTTGTCTTGTCAAACATGTGTGCGGAGTATTTAAATTAAGGGTATTTTTGACAGACTGTAAAACTGAAACAGATCAGTCTGTGAATTTTGTCTCTTGGAATGGTTAAAATCACTACCACCCATTTGTTGTTGACACGACAAAGATCCGGACGCAACGTTTCGCGTTTCTTATACCGCGTACATCGAGGGACTGGAACAATTTGGCAGCGGCAGTATTTCCGTCTGACTAATTAGTGTCTTCAAGGCTAGAGTGAATAGGCTCTTAACAAACTAGCGCTCTTTACCATCAACGATTGTATCACTGCTTACCATCAGGCGGGATTGTGGTCGAGCACTAGTTTTTTAATGTAAAAAAAAACCTACCTCAATCTTTTTCTGTATATTGATATGTCTTAAAATCCTTGCTAAAGGAGATGTTCTAAAAATCTCTAGTCGAAAAGGAGGTAATCCAGTCCGAAAGAAAGACTAGGGTACAGCGTACCAATGTCGCACTTCAGGTACTCCAAATGGAGTGAAGCCAATCTTATGAGATTCAATGCCCCCCAAAGCATAAGAAAGCAGTAGTAGCTTGTAGGTCATAGGTTCGAAACCCATGTGACGCTTTACTTTGTGTAAATTATTTCATCACCACAGCTCATAAAACGGCAAAGGAAAACATCGTGAGGAGACCGGTTCTAGAGTCAACAACTTCGAAGACTTGTAACATCTATCAACTCGAATTGTGCCGGCGTGGTTGATTATGACGTTCTTTCTCAACAGTGGGAAAAATATAGTATGTTAAGAAAACCCTGTCCGACCCGTGAAGGTGTTGTTAGGTATCGATAACTGATTCTACTAATGGATACAAAACCGGGCTAAATTTAAAAAAAAAATCCCCCTTTAAAAAAAAAATATTATTTCGCAAAAAGAGGTAACTTAATAAATGTGCGTAAGGTGCGGGCGGCAGGGCACGCGGCACGTGGTCGCATCGCTATTCGCTCATAATAATACCGGTGTTGTCACTCTTTTAAAAATTACCAAATTTCGGGGAAGTTGGAATTAATTCGCGGGAAAATAAGATTATTACAAAATTAATTTGTATTGGTACTATGATGATTACGTAAAATTTTATATTATATTTGGTCATGTGTTTACCTAACCTTTATTATCCTTATGGGTCGGACAGGGTTTTCTTAACATACTGTATAGGCTGCTTAATATGTAAGCATAAGTGCATCTGTTCATGATTCTTGGTTGCAATAGTAAAAAAAATGTTCAAAAGGGTATATCCCATAAGAGGACTGCAGTTTATTTTTCTGGCCGGTCGGCACTTTTGTTTTTGAGTAGGTACGGAATTAATGATGTTCTTCATGTCGCCGTGACCTTGTATAACATGGTATCGGTACTTGTAGAAACGATCTGCGTGCCTAAAATAAACAGCTTGTGATGTCAAGAAATCTCTTTGATTCAGGAAAAAAAGTTTACCTAATTCCATAAGCAAATACACCCGCGAACTATGTCATTAATCATTATTATTTGAACGTCATCGTAATTATTGATAATTGTTTATTACCATTCATGTCAATGTCAAAATCGTCATCGTGTTTCCTTATGTGAGTTAAGTAATTTGGAATAGTAATCAACGCAACTCTGTTGTTGTATTAGGGAATTCCTCGTGTTGATTAAGGGTAACTATCGTCATTATCACCATCCTCATTCGTCACATTAAGGAGGGCAATCCCGCCTGATGGTAAGCAGTGATGCAATCGTTGATGGCAAAGCGCGCTAATTTATTAAGCCTATTCAGTCAAAAAAAACTGAGTGAATAGGAAAGAAGAGGGCAGTTGAGCGAGGTGATGCAATGTTAAACCCAACAACACGACCAACGATGCTGCGCCAGAGGGAGATTGCTTATAAACTATTTCTGTGCTTATTTTAAGTCATATAATAATAATAAAAATATTTATTTACCAAAAAGTAATTATACAGATTAGACACAAGGTGGTAGGTCATACATACAAATTATTTAACTGAATCTATATAACCAAAAATTATAAACCCTGCCTCTTAAACTAGGGGACCTGTGTCTTAAGAGACAGTGTTTGGCCAAACAGTTCATTTAGTTGCTTTCAAGAGAAGGAACGCGTATTGATCTACCAAAAGAAGTTTAATTTAACATGTGCATTATGTATTAATGAGAAGGAGACATTGCATTTTAATGGGTTTTGACTGAGTAACCCACCATGGATGTGTGTTATGTGTGTGATACATAGGGTGAAGTGATTGAATTAAAATGTCCCTGAATATTTCTTAGGGACATTTTAATTGATGTAAGCTAGTAAGGATTCTGTTCTGCTTAAGAATTCAAATCTGTTCAGGAGTTTTGGCGTGAAAGTAATGAACATCCATACTTTCCCGTTCATAATATTAAAATGGGATAAGTAGAATTATCTTAAATATTCGTTTATGTTGTTAAGTTTTGGTTATATCGCAACTCGGCACGCTTATTTAAGGATTTTTTTTTTAATTTAAATTATAAACTAGCGCTTGACTGCAATGCCGCCTGATGGTAAGCAGAGATGCAATCGTTGATGGTAAAGCGCGCTAGTTTATTAACCCATTCACTTAAAAAACTTAGTGAATAGTAAGGAAGACGGCAGTTGAGCGAGGAGGTGCAATGTTAAACCCAACAACACGACCAACGATGCTGCGCCAGAGGGAGATTGATGTGGAGACCCTCCACGACCAAACTCCCGACACAACAAAACTTGGCGCATCGTACCGAGCACACATCGCAACACTACTGCTCAGACCCGTCCTCCGTACGGCTTCACCAGACATCATGCCGGAACACGACTAATCGCTTGTCGGCAAGACTTTGTCTGGTTGGTGGTAACTTCTGCCGGCAGCCGATGTGGCCTACCACCGAGAACAAGAGAATATGTTACACTCGCGCGATCAATCAAGTCGTGTTTGTATGAGCGACAGCAGGTCAAGCTAGCCATAACTATCAAATATTCCCAATCAACATTAAGCCTTAATGCTTTAGAGATTAAGTTGAGAATCTAATAAAGAAATCTGACAGATTGTAGTAGCTTGATGTGCTGTCGTCAGTACGTCAAAATTCATGAACATTGCGTAACGTTTGGATGTGGTACTCGAATATAATGTGCGTGGACGCTCAAGTAAGTGACGTTTTTTCCTCATAATTCACATAAACGATCGCGTGCATCGTTTTCGCTTTCGGGGATGATACAGGACCATGCACTTTATCCGGTAGAAGTTTGTGTCTCTGTCAGTGGTGGATGATCACAGACAGAGAAGATTCTCTAAACCCAGCATCGGACTTTGTTCATCTTAAGGACTATGATGCGTGTATGACTAATGATATAATGAATCGTGACAATTCTGACGTAAGCAGGAACCACGGAATGTATCGTGTGATTAATCAACTCTCGCAATTAATGTTATTTTAAGGTAGATAAGGATACGAGGTAAAAGCCAGGGTTACTATAAAGAGAAAAAATGACGATAAAAATGCTCCAGACCGTATTTCGACGGCAGCGCCCACTCGCAACGCAGACAAGCCCTCAGCACTGGACATACTGGTTTCCATACCTCCGGCATTTTGTTATTTGGAACTGTTCTATATTCGAATGTGTTTAAATTTTGAATCTCAAAACAGTTGAAAGTTTTAGGATTAATGATATTGTTTAATCGCACCGTCGATTGGAATCTGTCAGGTTAAGTACGAAAGTGAATCTTTCTAAGGAAATTGATCGTGCATTAATTTTTTTAAACTTTAGAAGAGTCCTCAGATGGCTTCAGTGTTCAGTGATTGAGCCCCACGTCTGGGGACTGTCGAACGTTGGTATTTAAAATTCCAGCGTGGACTTGTGTTGTGACTAATCTCGTGAAGAATGCCCAAAATCCGCCTTTACTGAAGATAACATGATTGCTGCACGACAACTAATATTTCTCGGTGGTAGGCCACAACATCGGCTGCCGGCAGAAGGTACCACCCACCAGACAAAGTCTTAAACCAAGCAATTCGTCGTGTTCCGGCATAATACCTGATGAAGCCGTACGGAGGACGGGTCTGAGCAGTTGTGTTGCGATGTGTGCCGGTTACGCGCCAAATGTTGAGGTGTCGGGAGTTTGGTCGTGTAGGGTCTCCAGATCTATCTCTCTCTGGCGCAGCATCGTGGGTCGTGTTGTTGGGTTTAACATTGCATCACCTCGCTCAACTGCCGTCTTCCTTCTTATTCACTCAGTTTTTTTAATGAATAGGCTCATAATAAACAAGCGCTCTTTACCATCAACGATTGCATCACTGCTTACCATCAGGCGGGACTGCGGTCAAGCAATAGTTTATAATTAGTAAAATAAAAAATTTCGAAGATCATTATATGACGTATCGAGAGATAGAGGCTCTATTAGGATCTCAAGGACAATCATTTAGAAGATTTTGCATGAAGCGCTTGGTATGAGAAAGCTTGTTTGCCGTTGGATACCGCATCTGCTTTCCGGCGATCACAAGGCGGCCTGCTTCAGATGATGTAAGAAAACTCTGCAAAGATTCAATCGAGGAAAATCAAATCACGGTGGAATCTTGAATCTATGTCTACGCTCCTGATTCAAAAAAACAATCTACAATCTGGGGCTTTCAAGACGAGCCAAAGATGACTAAAGTTGTTCGTTCTCGAAACATTTCCTTGATGGTGACCACGTTCGTTGGAAAAGCCGGCCATGTTGCGACTATTGCACTTGAAGATAGTAGATCGGTTAACGCAGAGTGGTATACCACAGTTTGTTTACTACAAGTTATCGCCGAACTTCGACAATGAAGTGAAATCGTTTATTATGCAAGTAGGATCACTGAACACGTTTACACGTCATGAATATTTTTTTAAACTAGCTGGAGCCAGCATTTCCTGACAGACTACCTTTGAGAAGAAAAGCCGAAACAAACTCAAAGATCTTCGTCTTTTTTCAAGCCCAGACATTATAAATGATAATGTTTACAATAATATAAAATATGTGCTTGCTTTGTACGTAACAATCAATTTACTCCAATCTAACTCAAAGCAAAGAAAGGTTCCAGTCTGATAAAGAAGCAGTCGAAGGTTTTCAGTCACCGATTTTGAACACCTCCAATTTAGAGTGGAATAAATGTTATGATAACTGCTTTGAGCAAATGGAAAAGTTTGTTTTTTTTTTAAATTAATTATTAGCAAGCGCTTGACCGCAATCCCGCCTAATGATAAGCAGTGATGCGATCGTTGATGGTAAAGCGCGCTAGTTTATTAAGAGCCTATTCACTCAGAAAAACTGAGCGAATAGGAAGGAAGACGGCAGTTGAGCGAGGCGATGCAATGTTAAACCCAACAACATGACCAACAATGCTGCGCCAAAGGGAGATTGATCTGAAGACCCTCCACGACCAAACTCCCAACACAACAACATTTGGCGCATCGTACCCGGCACACATCGCAACACAACTGCTCAGACCCGTCCTCCGAACGGCTTCACCAGACATCATGCCGGAACACGACAAATCGCTTGGCGGCAAGGCTTTGTCTGGTGGGTGGTAACTTCGGCCGGCCACACGTAGTAGGTGTTCTCTTTCTTCGCTCACCAACGGACGGCACGTAACCCAACATGACCGCAGAGAGATAAGTTACATATGGACCAAGGTCTAGGTCACACACCGATACGTTTGTCGCTCCCCACACATCGGCACACTCTAATTGCATATCACTTTTAATATCAATTGAATTTTCAAGCATATTGCTAGTCCATTGCTCCATATGTTCGACAAATGTGTTAGCTAAACGACGTAAATAACGCAATGAATGTTGTTGAACTGTCAAAATTAAACCAATTGCTGTTGCGCGATAACGTTGATAGACTCGAGGAGACGTAGTGGTCTTAAATCATCATCATCATCAGTCTCTACTAGTCCACTACTGGACATAGGCCTCTTCCATGGCACACCAACAAGCACGATCCTGAGCAGTTCTCCGCCAGCCACTACCAGCCACATTTTTGATGTCTTCGCTCCATCTCGCTCAAGAGCGTCCCACGCTACGTTTACCGAGACGCGATTTCCACTCGAGGACTCGTTTATATGCATTTAAATATGTTGTGTATATATCAAACAGACACTATAGAGATTAATAAATATATAATTGCTTTTATTTAAGTTCATTGACTGTGTTATCAATATTTGACTCTTATAAGGAAAATGGACATACCTACCTACATGTTTGATTATTACGTAAATGAACAAATAAAACCGAGTCCATGTTATTATTACACACAATAAGTATTTAATGTCTGCTGTCTCCCGCCCCGTCCCGTGTAAAATTTCTTGTTTGAACATAACCTTTTACCTACCTCCTTTCATGCCACCACCACCCTCCTCTTTCTTTTTACTCGGCCCCTAACAGCTGTAGCATGATATTAATAATAGAATATAATAGAATAGAATAGAATACTCTTTATTATGTACACCATATAGATTACAGAACATAAATAAAAATATTTTACAAAGGGTGACACAATGGGCGGTCTTATCGCTAAGAGCGATCTTTTACAGACATCAATCTTTTTATCTTCCCATTGTTGGGCACAGGTCTCCTCTCATAGAGAGAATGATTGAGCGTAATCACCGCGCTTGCTCAATGCAAGTTGACGATTTCAGACTTAAAGTCTAGGTTTCCTCAAGATGTTTTCCTTCACCTTCCAGACATTGGTGTCAAAGATATACTTAGAAAGTACATATAACTTAGAAAAGTTACATTGGTTTGGACCTGGAATCGAACCCGCACACTCATACTTGAGAGGCTGGTGTTTTAACCACTAGGCCACCACGACTATAACTGAAGTACTGTCGCTTGATATTAAATAGCCATAATCAGTTACAGAATTAGGATGCGGTAAGTTGGAATCATTTTGAAGCTTATTGCTATTCCATTGCTTCCTATGTTCGAAAACGTGTCTGCTCAACAACGTAAATAACGCAATGAATGTTGTAGAACTGTCAAAATGAAACTCAACGCTACTGAATATAGTGTATTACGCAATTATCCTGCTAAAGAGCGACTGAGCGATCGACTTGAGTACTGCAAAAAAACCTCTCAAATACAAAAATATTTTCAAATGTGATGTACTTAACTCTATATATCAGAGATGAGTGCGTTAAAAAAGACGATTTTTTCTACTTTCTTACCTACAATGTTAGTAAGTGTGTGTGTATGTAGTATACACACACACTTGACGCACACGTGTAGACCTACCATATAACATCATGCCTGTATTCCCCGATAGAGGAAAGTTCTGGCAGAGCTCTTGAGAAATTAAAAAAAAACGGTTAAGCATTATAATTAGCCTATAATATTCCCTCTGTTGCTGTTGGGACACGTGGTGGCCTAGTGACGTGTGAGCACAATGTACTTGCTGTAAAGCATCTATTTGTTGGGTTAGTCTTTTTGTTGTTGTTGTTTTTTTTTTTTTGTGTTTCTCCATAATGGACGCTCTTAGCGTACAATATATTTATACATCGTTCTCACACGGTTAATTTCAAAATCAAAGATGTAATCAAATATTTGTATCAATAGCTTGATAATTTAAAAGAGTGTCCATGGAATTTCTTGCATCATTAGTTACTATAAGGCGGGAACGCGGTCTAAATTACTTATAACATTAAAAAACCGGCCAAGTGCGTGTCGGACTCACGCACAAAGGGTTCCGTACCATTTATTTATGAAATTAAAGGATTTCAGTTGTTTGTATGAAAGATTACGCGGTAATAAGCGGTTTACGATTTACCAGCTATTAAATTAAAAAAAAAAAACTACGTACTAAATCTCGTTCAAAACAATTTTCGTTGGTAGTTTTTATAGTAATGTACATCATATTTTTTTTAGATTTTTAATTTTCTTATTTTAGAAGTTAGAGGGGGGGGGGGGGGCGAACCAACTTCTTTCCACTTTGGAAGCGTATGTCACGCAAACTATTCGGCTTAGAAAAAAAAATACTTTAGAAACCTCGATATCATTTTTGAAGACCTATCCATAGAGACCCCACAAGTACCTATATGAAAAATAAATTTTTGAGTTTCAGTTCTAAGTATGGGGAGCCCCAATATTTATTATTATTTTTTATTTTTGCATCAAAATCTTAATGTGGTTCACAGAATACATCTACCTACCAAGTTTCAACAGTTATAGTTTCGGATAAAAATGGCAATGACATACGGACGGACAGACGGACAGACAGACATGACAAATCTATAAGGGTTCCGTTTTTTGTCATTTGGCTACAGAACCCTAAAAAGGCCAGTGGTGATGTAAGAATAAAGCTTACACAGTGGAAAGTGTCTACCTGGGTTCCAATTCACAACCTACACTTAGTAAGTCGAGGCCGTAATGTACCACTGGGGCACCACACCACTGGTACATTACGGTACATTACAAACCACCATTGGTACATTACAAACCCATGAACCCGTTTAAATTAAGATTGTGATAAAAAAAATCAATGATCTGGTTCGTCATTGAATTTTCGATTCGAGATCTTAATTGGATAAAATTATTACACGTTTCCTGTTCTCACAAAAATAATTCAGATTAGATCGAAGATAAATTGAAATGTTCAAATCAAACGGAATCTAGTTACAAAAATACTACAAAAACTCTCCAGCATTAATTCTAAAATATAAATCCAGACAGGTTTTTGGCATAAGATCAAAACATTTTTTTGTAGACTCTTAAATTTGCATAGAAACGTCTACTGCATATGAATGGTCAATAAAGCTGGTCTGGAATCACAGACCACAAAAATATTGATCACTAAAATCATTCGCATTCAATTAATCTTTTTTTCAGTTCTGGCAATAGAAACTGATTCTATTGCCGTGGATTGGATATTTCACGTCTTATTTTTGAAGACTCTTTCCACATTAGCCCACTTATTCATAAGCACTGCTTAAAGACACTGTGGTGTTTATTCATAACGGATGATTTAAGTTAAGTCACATTAAAAGATCAGGAATGTATGGTTAAAGAATCGCTAATCAGTAGTTAACTATAAGCAGGGTTTATGAATAAAGGGGTAGATGTTAAAGTCATCATAGTTCCATCATTGGACGACCCGTCGTATGGCGGGTACCCTTACGTTGTTGACACCACTACGATCCGTCCGATGCACTTTGTCTCGTCTATTGTAACGCGTACATCGACGAACTGAAACAATTTGCCAGCGGCGGTATTTCTGTCTGATTACAATTTAAGTGTCTTCAGTGCTAGGGTGCATATGCTCTTAATAAACTAGTGCCTTTATCATCAACGATCGTATTACTGCTTACCATCACGTGGGATCGATCCAAAACTAATTTATAACGATAAATAGGTAAATAGTAGTTTATGAAACTGTTACATAATGAGGGATATTATGCACGAATGTGAGTTTAAAAAACGAGCGAAGCGAGTTTTTTAATAGTATCACACGAGTGTGTAATACCTAATTATGTACAGTTTCATACACTACTTTATCTAATCTCATACATTGTATTGAATATAAGTATGAAATAAAAGATAGAGATTGGTACAGTTTATTTAAATATTGTAAGTGTTAACATTTTGTATATTACAATTATGAAACTGAATATGGAATTGTGTTGCGTTGGCGTTAGACGCACTCGCACTTGGTATAGGTGCAACTGGTACATTAATATTGATTTCATTTCTATTATTTTCTATGGCGTTTAGAATTGAGTTAGACACCAATATTTTATATCTGCCACGGCTGTCGATTTCCATCCGCCGTGGCGCTTTAGCGTAGTGATATCCCCACCGGCGTCAATAAGTAGGGTCGCAGAAGTGCGTCTTAAGCAATGTCCAGTATACTGCTCTGAACTTGGAAGTTGTAGTTAATCGGCTATAGTTTTACCTAAAGTTCCAAATCTGTTGATGCCGACTCTCAGTAGGCCTAGTATGAGTTTTCAATACGAAACTCGATCGTCGATATCGAGCGCGTTTGGCGCTCTCATTGGTTGAGAGTTCTTACGACCTTGAAGCGGGCCAATCGCTGAGTCAAACGCGCTCGATATCGACGAACTAGTTTCGTAATGAAAACTCATACTAGGCCTACTGTTGCGTGCATTTTCCACGTAGGTAATTTAAAAAGAAACAGGCATTTTTATAAGAAACGGGCTGTAGATTCATATATTCTTTACATATGTCATAGTATTTTCCTGTAATACTAAACAAGCGGTCTTGTTTATTTTTTGTATTACGAATTGTTACTAATATTGTATTTCCGTAAACTTCCATATCCTAAAATTGTAAATTGTAGAGTTCTTGTCTCCGACAGACATCCATAATACCGAAAATAAGTGCAGTCTGGAACAAATGAAAATAATAATTTAGAATACAAGCAAGAACAAGAAACGCGTTAATACAATTTCACTTTAATATAACTAAACTCCCAATATTTATTTATAAATAAGCCCCTTCGTTAAAAGATATTCGCGTCCAGAGCTTTATTTAGTAATGTGTTTAATTGTTCAGGTGTAAACGTTTTCGCTTTCTTCCCTTTAAATCCTTGAGATTTTCTTTTCAAAAATGCAATCAGTTTTGCAAATTTCGACATATCAACTTGGTTATACATATTTAAAGTACTCTTTAGCATTGAATACTTAGACCACAGCGACGAACATTTAAAACTTTCAGACAGTTCTTGAAAATATGCCAATAGAACATTTTCTGAGAACGAAGTAGCACTTTTATTCATTTTCCATGTTAAAAAATCTTGATAACATTTATCGTATAATTTTCTTGACTTATGATAGTAAATTAAGACTGACTGCTGTCGCAGCCTCTAAAATATCGGGCGGCGTCAAATTTTCTTCACTGGCACTTGACATTTTAAGAAACAATAACAATCAATTATGTGTCCAGCGAAACACAACAACGACTTGCAATGCAAAGAAACGTATTAGGCGCCAAAATTCTGCACCCTGCATCACCGTGCACGCGCCAAAGCGCGCGCAGCCACAGATAAAAAATTAAATAGTGCTGTCTATGGTTTGTAATCTGTACGGTACTTAAAAAAATATATATTATAACATTATTTTGTTAGAGAAATAATGTTATAATTTAATTTTTTTATTTCTTTTCGATATAGTAATGGTAAAGTACGTCAATATATAAACTCCTTTTTAGTTTTATATTTTTAATATGAGTAGATAAAATAAAAAACATGCCCGTTGATAACCATGTCCTGGGTCAAAATCAATAACTAGGTACATCTCCTTCGTACGTGGTTATCTCGTGGTTGGTCTACACGTGAATAATATTTACCATACAGAATTGGGGCCCTGAATACAATATGTATAACCAAAAGCAAAGCAAACTGAAGTGGCATTGAGCTTGATATGCTTGTCGAAAGACCGATCCAGGTCGGTCAAGCAAACGAATTCTAGAATGGATACTGTTTTGGCAAGCATTGCTTGGGACAACCCCGGCTAAATAGACAGACGATCTAAAAAAGTGACTGGTCCAGTAGTAGGAACTAACACGCAGGTGTAACACGACATTTAGCTTGTAGCCTTAAGATATAACACCATCCTACAATTTATGTAAAGAAAACCTTGTCCGAGCCGTGAAAGTAAACAGTAGAATCAGTTATCGACACCTAACAATGGCGTCGATAACTGATTCTAACTATTAAAAAAATCCCCCTAAAAAAATAAATGTTATTTCGCAAAAAGAGGCACTTAATACATGTAAGGTAGGAAATACATGCGCGGGCGAAGAAGGGGCAGGGCACGCGGCACGCGGACGCATCGCTATAATAATACCGTCAAAAATTATGTTGTCACTTTTTTTTTAAATACCAAATTTTGGGGAAGTTGGAATTAATTCGCGGAAAAAAAGATTATTTCAAAATTCATTGCTATTGTTGTGTTTACCGAACCTTTATTATACTTATGGGTCGGACGGGGTTTTCTTTAGATATTGTAAACAATTATCAGTTAGTTAGCTTTTGCTTCATGCAATACAATTAACCCGTAGGGTAATTATGTATTCAACGAACATCACAGCACAAATTAAAACACAATCAGTCGTGTGCTTGATTGCATAAGTTTCGATTCTACTAATTGTTATCATGATCATTTCTATTTTAAGACAATGCATCGTGTATGTAATATTTAGATTAAGTTTAAAATATATTTAACCATGGCATTAAGCAGTCCAGTAGTAAGCAGCACCCGAATTTCGTAACACACTATTACAATCGATTGGAATTATTTTGAAGCATATTGCTAATCTTATAATCTATAGCTCCATATGTTCTAAAAATGTATCTGCTCAGTATCGTAAATAACGCAATGTATGTTGTTGAACTGTCAAAATGAAACCCATTGCTACTGATGGTGTAATAATGTAGTGTAATGTAATATCTGTTACAATGTTGTCATTTTTTTAAAGAAAGTTCTTTTTTTGAACTGCTGATACTGAAGAGGTTCTCAAGTCAACGAGCAGTACCTATATCTTTTTTTTTTTTTACCACAGATAACTTTTTAGAGTGGTCCAATTTAGATAAATCTTTTCTTAATAATTAGTTTTGTAGTTTTTATAAGAAAATACGTCAGTATGTAGACTATTTACAATAAATATTTACTATCGGTTCTGTACATATGGCAATGTTATTGTCGAGACCATAGACACTCGAGACGAGACCAATCTATTGACAGCTAAAAGCTATAAACTATACCTACAGTATAATATACAGATGCATGCTTGGAGTTTTTGGCGGAAAAGTCAAGCTGAGTGTCACGCTCGTTTTTCATTGGCCTTTTAAAATTATTTATAGTGTTGTTTACTAAATAAAAGTGCGTGATTTATGTAGTAAAAAGTGCATTTAGTAAATAGTTCATAAAGAACAGTGAAATATCGCAGCATATTGGCCACATCATGACTTTGCCCCAAACCTCACTCGTAAGACGGGTCACACGGCCGTCTTTTTCGACATGAATAATTCATAATTACGTGACATTGGCTAAATGCACAAATCGTGCGAAGACAAAGATAAATAAAGAAAGAAAGATGCATGCATAACATACCAGTTGTATGGGAAACAGTTTCTTAGTCACCCTACACACGATATATACTGACATTCCTTAAAGACATAACCTGCAATTTTATTTTTAAACTTTTTCTTAAAACAGGTCAATGATTAATGTTCGATTTACGAAAGAGGAAATCATTAACGATCTCTTTTGTGAACTGGTTTTTTGACGAAGATGGTCATGATGAAATCGGTCACTACCATCGAGTGACGACCGTGGGTGTGTCCTGTTTCGTGCTTAACTTAACACGATTAAAATGATCGATAATTTAAAACGATGGCTTCAGATAACTGCAGTGGAAGTAGCCATGTTTTGTTCTATAAGAATACTGGCGCCGACTTCCTTCTTCATAAACTAAATTAAATCTAAATTGAGGGCATTTTTTCTCTTTATTTCTTTAAAGAAATAAATAAATATATATACGGACAAATCACACAGATTGAGCTAGCCCCAAAGTAAGTCCGAGTGTTATGGCACACTAACTCACCGATATTATATTTTACAATAGATACATATATAGATAAACATCCAAGACCCAGGCCAATCAGGAAAAGATGTCAGGAGAAGTTTGGTCCTGTGACTTTAATGTTATTTTATTTTTTGTTTTTGCTTTGCTGGTATTTTGTCGTGGCTAGCTGGCAAATGGTATACAATTTCATTGTTGTTGTGTTTTCTTGTGTTCATTACTGTATATAGTATTGTATAAAGTCACGTGTTTTTTTTTTAAATTAACAGACAGCTGTGCTACTGGGGAGTTTGTTCCGCCACTTCTTCTTCCCAGCGAAAGCACTGGGCGTTTTGGGGGACATCGGCTGCTGGCAGAAGTTACCACCCACCAGACAAAGCCTTGCCGCCAAGGGATTTGTCGTGTTCCGGCATGATGTCTAGTGAAGCCGTACGGAGGACGGGTCTGAGCAGTTGTTTTGCGATGTATGCCGATACGATGTGGTACGATGCGCCTAATGTTGTTGTGTTGGGAGTTTGGTCGTGGAGGGTCTTCAGATCAATCTCCCATTGGCGCAGTATCGTTGGTCGTATTGTTGGGTTTAACATTGCATCACCTCGCTCAACTGCCGTCTTCCTTCCTATTCGCTCAGTTTTTCTGAGTGAATAGGCTCTAAATAAACTAGCGCGCTTTACCATCAACGATCGCATCATTGCTTACCATCAAGCGGGATTGCGGTCATGCACTAGTTTATAACTATTAAAAAAAAATTACTTTTGATTTTGATTTTAAATTATGATACTCCATAGACAGCTAAGACGTGATTAAGATTCGTCTAAACTAGATGGTTTAGATGCTTAGGAATTAATAATTAACTACCAGAATAGTTGCCGCTTGACAATTTAAAAGTGTCTGTTATTTGGTTTATTTGAGATAAATTCTTTGGAGATTATTTACTAGTTAACTTTAAGTAACGTTTATTAATAAAGAGGTTTGCGATAAAGCCCTTGTTTATAATTTTAAAAAAATCGAGGCTATAGGCTCTTGCCATAAACCAGCATTGGAAGAAGGAGTTTTGGCGGGAAAGTCAAGCTGAGTGTCACGCTCGTTTTTCATTGGACTTTTAAAATTATTTATAGTGTTGTTTACTAAATAAAAGTGCGTGATTTATGTAGTAAAAAGTGCATTTATTAAATAGTTTATAAAGAACAGTGAAATATCGCAGCATAGTGGCCACATCATGACTTTGCTTAAACCTCACTCGTAAGACGGGTCACGCGGCCGTCTTTTTCGACATGAATAATTCATAATTACGTGACATTGGCTAAATGCACAAACCGTGCGAAGCCAACAAAAAATAAAGAAAAAAAAACCAGCATTGATAACTTCTGTTGATAATATTTAAAAAAAAAAGTATCATTATGTGTATGTGTAAATCCTTCTTCGTTCTGTCAACAAAATAATCTATATATAGTACAAGGTACTTATAGTAAACTCAGATTGCGAGATGTAGAATTCGTGTGACGTCAGTATGACGCGTCGTTCATTTTGTGGCGTTTGTAGGTACTGTTATACTGCTATAACATTATTAAGTCATAGTTTATAAACAGTACATTAATAGATACGCATACGGACGATTGAGCTACAAAGGTAGTCCCTTACCAAATGAATATGATAATCGTTAAAATGATCACACCTGACAATACAAGTACTACCGAGATGAATCATTATGGACCATGTCATGCTCATGATGTTTGAATACCACGAAACACTTTTTTGCAATCGTAGTAGTTAGTGACAGCCTCCGTGGCGTAGCTGTTGCGAACGCGGCCGCTGCGCAAGCAGGCGCTTGTTCGATCCCTGCGCAGTGCAAATATTTGTATGCGTAAATATGAACATTTACACTGGTCTGGTCTTGCCTCGGAAAGCAGGTTAAGAGGGGACTCTAGTGCCAAGGAATTTAGAAAATAGGTATTTGAAGAAACTATTGCCGTCGCAGTGCCTCCAACCTTTCCCGGTAAAGTGTGAAAAGGACAGTTGCAGCTCAGGCTGATTTTACCTACAAGAACGTTGACCAAAAGACGTTTCGTATCCCGCTGTTTTCTTTTTCAAAAAAACGTACGTTTACGTTCGATGGGTGGGCGTTTTGGGGGACTGTCTTATGTAATATTGACGTTCAAAAAGTGCTGATTCTCAGCCTAATTTGAATAAATGACTTTTGATTTTGAAATATCTCAATTATTTATATATCAAAATTTAGAGAAAAAGTATACCTATGCTCCTATTATTTTCATTTGGTCAACAACTTATCACGTTTGTCTAATAGTCATCTGAACTCCACGGTCAAAATGGGTTATTTTCCTGGAAGTATTGTATTTATTTTATTAATTAAATTTCGGAAAAAAATCAAATGATAGGGGCACGTATAATCACTGTGTAAAATTGTAGAAAAAAAAATTGCTTTAAAAGCATTATCCACGAAGAAAACAGCGAAATACTTTTGTATGGAGAAAGCAACACTAGAGTTCCCTCTTAAGCCGTTGGTCCCGGTTGCCATACGAACATCTAATGGCAGTCGTTACGGTTTGTCGGAGCCCTCGAAAGTCCAATTATTTCGTATAACTGCAATGCTTCGATATCGCGTTCGGGTTGTGGAGGTCAGACGGGAGTCGCTTCATAGCGACCTCGACCATAAAGCGGACCTCAGCTAAAGCAAAAAAGCTTCAGATGCGACTGGGATTAACGCTGAGATGATTTTTTTTTTAATAGTTATAAACTAGCACTTGACCGCATTCCCGCCTGATGGTAAGCAGTGATGCGATCGTTGATGGTAAAGCGCGCTAGTTTATTAAGCCAAAAAACAGAGTGAATAGGAAGGAAGACGGCAGTTGAGCGAGGTGTCCAATTGTAAACCCAACAATACGACCAACGATGCTGCGCCTGAGGGAGATTGATCTAAAGACCCTCCACGACCAAACTCCCAACACAACAACATAAGGCGCATCGTACCCAGCACACATCGCAACACAACTGCTCAGACCCGTCCTCCGAACGGCTTCACTATACTATCAGTAGTAATTTGTTCCAATTAGACACTTAAACAACATTCATTCCGTTATTTACGTTATTGAGCAGTCACGTTTTTCGAACATATGGAGCAATGTATTAGCAATCTGCATTTATCAGGAGTATCTCGGTAACACACCAGAGACCAGACTCGTGCCAGGATTAGGGCAATAGACCTAGATCTTGATTCTTGGTACATGGGATTTAATCTGGCGAAAAGTGGACGTAGGTGCTAAAGATCTCTTTCTCTACCTTGCCTTTGCGGGAAAAATGCGTGAAGTTATGTTATGATAAGTAGGTATCAATCCACCACATCAGGTAGGAACATAGTACCAGCATCTTGCGTAGGTAACAAGCACATTATTACTGTCAAATAACGAACTCTTCTTGGTGGTACCTAGGCCATAACATCGGCCGCCGGCAGAAGTTACCACCCACCAGACAAAGCCTTGCCGCCAAGCGATTTGTCGTGTTCCGGCATGATGTCTGGTGAAGCCGTACGGAGGACGGTTCTGAGCAGTTGTGTTGCGATGTGTGCCGGGTACAAAGCGCCTAATGTTGTTGTGTTGGGAGTTTGGTCGTAGAGGGTCTTCAGATCAATCTCCCTTTGGCGCAGCATCGTTGGTCGTGTTGTTGGGTTTAACATTGCATCACCTCGCTCAACTGCCGTCTTCCTTCCTATTCGCTCAGTTTGTGAATAGGCTCTTAATAAACTAGTGCGTTTTACCATCAACGACCGCATCACTGCTTACCATCGGGCGAGATTGCGGTCAAGCGCTAGTTTATAATTATTCAAAAAAAAAAAAAACAATGTGAATCATTTTCATGCTTCGAATTGCCATCCGTTTTTCATCCTACACTAGCGCCATGGCTGTCTCCTGCGCAGTCATACTTAATCGTTCCCATATAACACACCATATTGACGCATTAATAACAGCAAACCATGTTCGGCAAATTTCTTTGTTACCGCATTACTAATAGTATTAAATCCCGAGGTATGTTAGTCATGCGTACGCGCACTAGATCCGCCTACGAGACGATCCGATCATCAGTCATTCAAAGGAATCGACGGCGATGATTTAATCGTCACAGTGCATGAACATGAAAAATCCTTTTAGGTGTAAAGCGATTCGTCGTGTTCCGGCAGGATGTCTGGCGAAGCCGTACGGAGGACGGTTTTGAGCAGTTGTGTTGTGATGTGTGCTGGGTACAATGCGTCAAATGTTGTTGTGTCGGGAGTTTGGTCGTGAAGGGTCTCTAGACCAATCTCCTTCTGGCGCAGCATCGTTGGTCGTGTTTTTCGGTTTAACTCGCTCAACTACCGTCTTCCTTCCTATTGACTCCGTTTTTTATACACTCTTAATAAACTAGCGCGCTTTACCATCAACGATTGCATCACTGCTTACCACCAGGCGAGCGGTTAAGCACTAGTTTATAATCATTAAAAAAAATATCTCAGGTATTCTATTTATCACTGCTCCAAAGACCTAAGTCTTTTAAAATCAAAAACATTAATTATAGTATTCATCATCATAGTACATCTTTATCGAAATCGAATTAATATGAATGATCAATAGGGTAATTACATAACACCCAACACCAAGCGGTTTGTCGCGTTCCGGCTTGATGTCTGGTGAAACCGTACGGAGGACGGACGGGTCTCAGCAGTTGTGTTGCGATGTGTGCCGGGTACGATGCGCCTAATGTTGTTGTGTTGGGAGTTTTGTCGTGGAGGGTTTTCAGATCAATGTCCCTTTGGCACAGCATCGTTGGTCGTGTTGTTGGGTTTAACATTGCATCACCTCGCTCAACTGCCGTCTTCCATCCTATTCTTTCAGTTTTTCTGAGTGAATAGGCTCTTAATAAACTAGCGTGCTTTACCATCAACGATCGCATCACTAATAAGTAGTGATGCGATCGTTGACGGTAAAGGGCGAAAAAAAAAAAAAAAGTAAAAATTAAGCTTGACCGCAATCCCTTGCGGTCAAGCGCTAATTTATAAATATAAAAAAAACCTATCAGTATCAATCGGTTTCATTTTGACAGTTGAACAACATTCATTGCGTTATTTACGTTGTTGGGCAGACACATTTTTCGGACATATGGAACAGTGTATACTATGAAAGTGAAGTAAAGTAGGAAGTCCACTGATATGTTCGAAAAATATCTTTGCTGAAAAATTATTCCAATTGATAGTAAGTAATAGTATACATATTACGCAATAATTACGATGAGGCATAAAAGCGATATCGATAATCTATACTAATACACACATCAAAAGTGTCTAGGGATCAAGCATTTTTATGCGGATTTCTTGAGATTGAGATGTGGCTTTGTAATAAATTTATGATTTTATAAATTTATATGGATCCTTTTTGGTGCATTTCATAATTTGAATCAGGAACTGTGAATCAAATTCGAGTAAAAGATGAAAATCAGCTGTCAATATTTTCCCTATAAAAACATAAAACGCATTGAAGACATTATTAGTGCTACTGTTTCCCTACTACTGATTAAAACCAACGTTATTATGGAGCGGCGACGTCATTTAAGTAGGGAAGAAATGCTCAGAGCCGTGGGAATGATAGAAGCTGGTTCCCGGCAACGTACTGTGGCTTCAGCTCTGAATACAAGTCAGAGTGTTATCAGTCGACTTTGGACACGTTACCGAAGCACTGGTACCGTGGCTGAGCGCCATAGAGGACGGTATCGCTGCACCACACGGAGACAAGACCGATACATTCAAATCTTAACTCGAAGAGCCAATAACCGCCATGATGTTAGCCGTGAGGCTTCATCACTCTTCAGGGAACTTAATTAGCGACCAAACAGTCAGAAACCGCTTGCATGAAGTGAACCTTCATTCCCGAAGACCGCTACGGGCACCACGTATAGCAATGCACAATCGTAGGATTCGATATCAATGGGCTCTTGAACACAGAAATTGGGCAGAAGAACAATGGCGTTTCGTGTGCTTTTCTGATGAGTCTCGTTTTGGTATGAGACCGGATACAAGACGTATACGACACTGGAGAACCCCTGGACGCCAACAGCGATTAAAATCCTGCCAGGAAGGCCATCCTTATAGTGGTGGAACCATCATGGTATGGGCGGGTATTTGGATCGGCGGAAGAACTGAGTTGATTTGGATCAGAGGCAACCTCAACGCTCAAATTTATGCTGAGACGATTGTATCAGACGTCATCGTTCCTCTACAAGTGCAAATCGGTCCCTTATTTCAGTTAATGCATGATAATGCACGACCGCACACCGCAAGAGTTGTAAGGCAGACTCTCGCCGCAGCTAACATCAATGTCCTGCCCTGGCCTGCTCAGTCGCCAGACTTGAACCCGATTGAACATGCATGGGATATGCTACAGAGAAGAGCTCTGCCGAATATGGAGGGTATCCAGTCGCAAGAAGACCTTTTTTTGTTGTTGCAACGAACATGGGCGGCCATTCCACAGCGTGATTTGGATGAACTCATTTTGAGTATGCCAAACCGATGTTCTTGTGTTGTTAGTGTTCGCGGTAGAAACACGGATTATTAATTGTTTTAGTTACCCAATAAAATTTTAGAGAAAACTGTTATTTCAGCCTTTTTTTCGAACTTTTGTGTTAGTGGTTCAAATGTCAAATATCCCTTTATTAGGAAAATGGCAAATTTCTTTATTAATGCAAAGGTGACTTGGTTTATCGTTACTGTGACAAACGAAAACACTTTATTTGATGAATCCTTAAAGAAAATTTTAATTAATATCAATCAGGAGAAAAGTTATTGCAAAAATATATGTTGATCCCTAGTCACTTTTGATGTGTGTATATAAAGCTGAAGAGTTTGTTTGTTTGTTTGAACGCGCTAATCTCAGGAACTACTGGTCCGATTTGTTAAATTCTTTGCGTTAGTTAGACCTTTCGGCTTTAGGCTATACAACATCAAGCTGCGACCAATAGGAGCGGAGCATAAAAAAAACGCGAATGATATCGCTGGCGGCTGCTAGTAAAAATATAAAACAAAACAAAGCTAAATTACTAGACAGTATAAATCGTGATAAATGCACACTGTTGTAACAACACACATTGTTAATAGCGATACCAGTAAGTCATTAACTTTTTAGAGCAATTCTCTATCAACTATCGATAATGGGTTTATTAACTTGGTTAGTATTATAAGCAATGATTAACGTAAACTGACATTTATCTAATTAGGAATGTAAATTAGGGATATTACTTACATCTACATGATATACTTCTTAACTTAAAAACTATTTGCAATATAAAAAAGTGTGTGTATAGAGTGTGTGTGTGTGTGTAGAGGTGGTGGTGAAGCAAATATCTTTATTTGCTTCACCACCACCTCTTTCGAAATTCAAAAAAACTAAAACTCATTTTGATACAACAGAATCCAAGACCTGTCCTCCGTACAGCTTCACCAGACATCATGCCGGAACACGACAAATCGCTTGGCGGCAAGGCTTTGTCTGGTGGGTGGTAACTTCTGCCGGCGGTCGATGTTATGGCCTACCACCGAGAAAATTCTGTTGAAGGTGGTGAAGCTGGCTATCCATGAACAATAAGGTCGATCGATGTATCTTGCAGAGTCAGATAATGGTTGATTGGCGGTACAGTAGACATTATTTTTATTGAAGTGCCACCGTTTCTTGAGGAAGGCTTAGGTACCTATATCATTTGTCCACTTGCGAAGCCGGGGCACGTCGCTAGTATAAAATATACCTTTTTGTCGGTGGGGTGAGCAGCTATAGATTTTCAAATATGTAAAAAAAAAACTGTTGCGTGGACATACGTCAGATTAAGGTAGAGTGAGTTAATCACATTCTAAGACGTGTATATTCCTCTAATGTGACAATTTAGGGGTGACCTAAAGAAAGGGGAGGGCTACAAAGTTGAAAAAATAAAACGTCATCTAGACATTCTCGAGTGTGAATATTTTTTTTTTTTTTTGTGGAGAGAATAGATCCAGTTTTACGAGAAATATATAATTTTCACCAACGATTTTCACAAATCGAAGTAATAAAAATTAATCAATAAAGATCTGATCCTTTATCCTTGAAGGCGTCCTTATAAGTGAAGGTCATATCTGGTGGAAGTAAATAGCCGGGTACACGGTATCTACTGTATATTAATCTACCGCGCTTTAGTAAATCCCGAAATCCCCTGTTGGGCTCCTCTACTATTAACACCATACTATAAAATAAACTTTAATTTTATATAGTTGTAATTGTTTTAACAAGATTTATAGATTTTTTTAAAATAAGGTAAAAATGAAATATGCCTTAGACGCGATTATAAACATGGCGACCAAAAACGTCAGTTTTCGTCAAGACCGAACTAATTTGACAGTTCTAAACTAACATTGATTCTGTCTTTTTCGTGATGAAATATAAAGAAAAATATACACTGAACTTAACTTACTTAATTTAGTTCATGAACAAGGGAATCAACGATGTCGATATCATCGAATTGCAAATCCCAACGACGGTAAAAAAATCACTTCAAAAGCAGAGGCGGCGTAAGGCGTGGGCGACGTGGGCCACCGCCTACGGCCTCGCGGTACAAGGGGCCTCGCGCCTCAAAAAATTTTAAAGCGAGAATATAACAAAAAAAATATAAATCAATTTTGTTGTGAAACATGTTTTCATAGTATGGCAACATTTGCCGCTGACCAGAGTGCGGGGAATTCCCGGTTTTATTTGTTTACTTTCTTTACTAGGAAGTCAACCAATCAAATCAAATTACGCAACGCAGTCGTTAGGCGCATAACAATAGAAACGTAATAATTGTGTTCTTCAATATTGTTTAATTTTATGACAGTACGTACCTATTTTGATAAGAATAGGGTGTTCGATGTTTTAATAATATTTAGTGAATAAATAGATAGTGATTAGGTATAGTATATTGATTGCTCCTGTAAACTGGTCTAAAATCTGACAACAGTGACTTTTGAATTGTTTTTTGTTTTCTTTGTGATTTGTAACACGCCGGTACCTGTACTCGTTTATTTTATATAAGGTGAGAAATATTTTTAATTGGTAATAAGTATATAACGCAGTAATTTTTTGAAGAAAACCAAAAAAGCTTTACTTAAGGCAAATATTTTTATTTGAAAACTAATTTAAATTTAGGTTTGACAATATTATGTAGATAAAACTGCAAAAAAATGTTAACTATTGCTTTCGTTTATTGTTTATAGATACGACATTATCGACATGTCCAGCCGAGATAGAGATATTGGAAGAAAATGGGAGTTTGGATCAGCAAAAAGAAAAAGAAAAGCTGAAAGAACTGCAACCAACCAGGTTCTGAGTTTAAATATGATGAAGTTCCTCAACCAAACTGCATCTGGTAGTACAGAACCTTCTGAATCGATAGTTTCGACATCTACACAACAAACGTCCGAGGAACCGTTGGAAAATGTTCCAGATGCACTGAATACCGAGAGTGAACGTCAGGCAGACGTAGAGCTTGGATCATCTTCATGCCAATCAAAATTTGACGCCGAAAATCTTGTGCTGACATCAAGTAGTCAAGAAGATCAGATTGACATAGATTCTCCAATTCGCAGCGACGACGCCAGCGCCATAGCTCAGCAAGTACTTGTTATTTCGGATCCGGGATTGTGGACGTTTCCCATAACGGATACACAGCGTCTTGACATAATTCGAAGCGGCCCCACACAGCAATTAAATAGCGGTGATGAATATTATCCCAAAGGTGATGATAACAGACACTTTTCCAATTTCTATTTCTCGAGAAAACTAAATAATGGTGAAACTCAACATCGTCGCTGGTTAGTTTATTCCAATTCCCAAAATAAAGTTTACTGTTTTCCATGCAGACTATTTAGCAATTCACAAACTCAAATGGTGCAAGGAGGGTGTTGTGACTGGAAACATTTAAGTAACATTTTACATAGACATGAGAATACCAAAGAACATATGGCACATATGTTCCAATGGTTAACTTTAGAGAAAGGAATAAATCAAGGCAAAACAATAGACCAAGAAAATGAAAGGCTAATACGTGAATCACAAAAACATTGGCACAACTTGTTAGAGAGAATAATTGACATAATAAATTTTTTGGCCTCTCATAATCTTGCATTTAGAGGTCACAGAGAATCTCTCAAGACAGGTGATGGTATTAAGAATTCCGGTAATTTCATAGATTTATTTAAACTGATATCAAAATTTGATCCTACTTTACGTGAACACATGAAACGCATTAGTGACAAACAACTTTCACACCATTAATTAAGTCACGATATTCAAAATGAATTGATCATATTGATGTCAAAAACAGTTATCAATGAAATTATTCGTAAGGTTAAAGAAGCAAAGTATTATTCTTTTTTGCTCGATTGCACTAGAGATTGTAGTAGAGTTGAACAAATGTCGGTTATCTTAAGATTTTGTGATACGTCAACTGGTACAATAGTCGAACATTTTATGGGATTTCTAGCTGTTACTCAGACAACTGGAGAATACTTAGCCAATGCTATACTGGAACACCTAGAAAAATATGACTAAAATATTCAAGACTGCCGTGGCCAGGGATACGACAATGGTGCAAATATGGTAGGTGTAAATAGTGGAGTTAAAACTCGAATATTGAATATTAACCTTAGGGCATTTTTCACACCTTGTGGCTGTCATAGTTGGAATCTACTATTGGTAGATGCAGCGAACTCATCTATGGCAGCAAAAACTTTTTTTGGTTTCATACAAAAAAATTATTTGCTATTTTCAAGTTCAAGCAAGCGCTGGGATTTTATAAAAGCCAATTTAAAACTTACTTTAAAACCTTTATCAGACACAAGATGGGAAAGTAGAGTCGAAGCAGTAAAGGCCGTATTACTGCAATTCGATGAAGTGGTTGAATGCATCGAAAACTTAAAAAATCAAACGGAGCAATCAGACACTCTCAGTGATTGCGATTCAATACTAAATGAAATTTTAAGTTTAGAATTCATCGTATCTTTACATGTTTGGTATGAGATATTATCGCGAGTTAATATAATAAGTAAATTATGGCAATCAGTAGAAATTCATTTAAGCATTGCTCTTGAACATTTACACACATTTTGTGAATGGATAAAAGAGTATCGGGAAACTGGATTTGAGAAATCCCTGTCTGATGTTCGGACATTTTCTGAGCGAAGCTCTTATGACCTGCCAAAAGAGTTTAGGAATAAAAGAGTAGCCAAAAAGAAAAGGATGTTCGATTATGAAAGCAGCGATGAACCTATACAGTCTCCCAAAATCCGGTATCAAACAGATTTTTTTTACGCCATGATTGATAGTATAATAACCAACATGGAATTAAGATTTACGTCTTTCAAACAACATCTTGAAGATTTTGGTTTTCTGTATAATTTAAGCGAGCTAAAAAATATGCCACAGGAGCAAATATTAAAACACTGTAACGATTTACATAACGTCCTGCGTGTGGGTGAGAGCAGTGACTTCCAACCATTTGAATTATATGAAGAATTAAATACAATGATCCCGAATTTACCTATCTTCATTAAAGACGTGAAACAGCTGCTGTCATACATAACAGAAAATAGCTTGAAAGAAATTTACCCAAATATTTACATTGTCATCCGAATTTTATTAACAATTCCGTTAAGTACAGCCTCTGCTGAAAGAAGTTTTTCTAAATTAAAATTAATAAAAAATTATTTAAGAAACACAATGAGCCAAGAAAGACTTTCAGCTTTGGCTGTTTTATCCATTGAATCAGATTTGGCATCAAGGCTGAATTACGATACCATAATTAAGGAATTTAGTAAGGTTAAAAGCAGGAAATTTCTGTTCATTTAAAGAAATCTAATGATTTTTAAGGATATAGGTACATTTCTTAAAGTGTATACTTAAAAATTATTAGATTTCACATTTATTTTAACGATTTGTAATATTGAGAATTACATATGAATAAGTATTCATCTAATTTGTGTTTTTATGAATAAAAACTTGGCGATGTTAATTATGTATTTTGTTTGTTTTTATTATTTTATAAAATCCGTCTTCTGTCGCCATAGAACAGGGCCTCGCGAAGTCTGTCTTGCCCACATCAAATTTAGGTCTTGCCCCGCCACTGTTCAAAAGTGTTATTTGTATAGCTTGTTAAATAAAACCTTTCAGATAATTACAATCTGGAGTTAAACAACCTAAAGACATGTTTTATAGAATCCATATTTTCTTATTTAACGACATTTAAAATAGCACACGTGTTTCTAATGAACGTGGTATGTAATTAAGGGCAATATGAGATAAGTCATCCATACGACCTTACCGAGAAATCCCTTGCATGCTTATTACTGTGAAATATGATTTATGGACCAATGGGCAGGATGTGTGGTCTTGACACACATTCGAGAATGCACTCATAGGCATTCGAGGGATACTGCACGAGTGTACATTGCTACTATAAGAAGGGACAGCATGTTTTGTGAATAAAAACAGGACAAGCTGTTTGCGCTGGCCAATCCATAATTTATTCGCAAAAACAACTGCTGATAAAAAAGTACGCTTGACTATATACAAAGTGGTGCTGACAATAGGACAATAAACGAAAACACGAACAATGCTGGTTCATAGGAATAATCCTAAACCATAGAAAAAAACCTAACATCAAAAATAAAAAATCAGAATTTCAAACAAACTAAATCGCATAAAACTGCAAACGGAATTGAACATCCTTTAAAAATATTGGTTCACTGACCTCCGATCGGCGACAGCGCGACCCTGTATCGACTTGCTTTTTTGCGCCATTATTGTTAAAGTTTGGTACCGCAGGATGCGGCGGTCATTAACCTGTAAGCGCTTCCTTATTAACATGTACATCGTGTAGAAAACGTGAAAAATGAAAAATAATTTCCTGTGACTAAACTATTTGACATATTTATATGATTTTTTTATGGGTAGACTGAGAATGTGTTGAGGTCGCGATGTTTAATTTATTGTCATATTGTCAGCACCACTCTATATAGAACCTATAAGTAATGACAGTTATTTTGTATGCCAATTTAAAGCACTCGACCGAACTAAACATTCGAACAATATTACCTATAATATTTTCTCTTGTTCAAAAACTATTCTAATTTTAAAATCAGTGCATCTTTTTCTTTCAATTTCTTTAAGAAAAGGATGGAAGATAAACATTAGTTTAGCCCTTTCAAATTGAAAAATCCATAGACAGTTTTAATGTGATCAAAAACATGACGTCTAAAAATAAGACAATTAAAATTAAGAGCGAATAAATTTGTAAGGACTAAATTATTAAATATCAAATTACCTTATCTTCCGCCTGACGCAGGTCCTCGCCGGACACGGCTGTTTCGGCAGGTTCCTTTTCCGTATAAGGCGGGAGGAAACACCAGGGTGTCACCACCGTGTGCATCGCTCTGAGTACACGGTGGAGCATACGGTGGAAGTTTGCCCGGTTTGGGTAGATCAACGCCGTGTCCTCGTGGCGGCAATCGGCGGCGATCTCTCGCGTCCGACCCTGGTCCAGGCCATGGTCCGGAGCGAGAGTGCATGGTAGGCCGAGCCTCTGCGAAGCAGTGATGCTAGAAAGGAAGAGGCGGAGCGCTTGAGGGAGCAGGAATCCCAACGCCCTCGAACGAACTTTCTTGTGGAGACTATGAAGCCTAGCGTAACAATACTTATAGATCACTCTTTTTGAAAGATGGTGTAAGCGACGCGGCTTGCAAAAAATCTGCTCTTAAGTGTAGACTTTTTAGTAAAAGGTCAAATACTTTTTGTTGTCGTTTTTCTTTTCTTCCTACAGACAATATGGTCTAAGATCTTAGCCTGCCCAAAGGGCGAAGAAAGAAAAAAAAATAACTGAATAGTTTGCTTATTAATGTTGTTTAATTCTTTTACTTTATAAATTCGCTATTTTCTTGCACATTGAGCGCCTTAAAAAAAAGTAAGAGAGAATTGGTCCGACATTTGGTTTTTTGTTTTTTTCTTTTTATGTACATCATTATGTTCATAATGAGCCATTCATTTTCACATGTCGGTGATTCATACAAGATTCGATAACATGACGTGAACATGGAATTACTACCAAAGACAGACATTGAATGTTGAAGTGTGTCGAATAATAAGTAGCAAAAGATGATTCAGTGCTAAAAAGACATTGAGTGAAGTTGGAAAGTAAATTAAATTAAAACTTCGCAGATGTGGTATCAATATCTATTATTATATATTATACATATTTTTGAAGTAACAACACTACCAGAGGTCGTGAACTCCTAATACTCACCAAATATGTTTTTTTGTGTTCAAATATCTACCTACCACGTCTGCAGAGTTTTATTTGTCCCTGTGTACAGCAGTGAAACTCAGACACAAAATCGTACTAAAACTAACACACCAAAATACTTTATACTCAACAAACCAATTGTTTTGAACCCATACAAAATATTAAGAAAATTAACGCCTGGCCATCGTCACGTTCAACCAACAATTTGTACAAACTAATAGTTCCACAATTTCAAACCCTATTTCGAGAGATATAACATACAAATTATTATAAAAACATTGCAGTACTACAGAATAATTGTAAGTAGTGTATCGAGTTCGGAGAATTCAAGATGGCTGAATCACATTTGGCGCGTCAACTTTTCGTTTTATCCTCAAAGGGTTTTGGGTCATGGTTACCGTGGTTTACTTATTTTTAAAATAATAATTAGTGATCATGGAACTTTTATGAATTGAGCTACATTGTTCATGTTTTATCCTTATTCGTTCTTAGTATTTTGGAAGGAAAGTATTTATTATACATTATTAATTGGGTTAATGGGATGTTGCTGATTGTGTATGTATGATGATATAGGTACACTCTCGGCTTTAGATGACGCATCTAGATAATGAAAATTGTTGTAATATATGAGAAACAAACGTAAAAATAGAATATTCTTTACAAAACCTAAATATGAATAAAATTATTCATCATCATCATCAATCTTTTTTTTTTCTTCTCACTGCTGCGCACAGGCCTCCTCTCATACAGAGAGGGATTGAAGGGATTGACTACGCTTGCTCAATGCGGGTTGGCGATTTCAGACTTAAAGTCCAGGTTTCCTCAAGATGTTTTCCTTCACCGTGTAATCAGTCATTGGTGTCCAGATATACTTAGAAAGTACATATATGTTACTTAGAAAAGTTACTTTGCCTGACCTGGAATCTAACCCGCACACTCATACTTGAGATTGAGAGGCTGGTGTTTTAACCACTAGGCCACCATGACTTAAGTAAGATCTATATTATATAATGTGAATTAAAAAAAAATCTTACAAACTCAGTATATAATTAACAGGTATACACATAGTTATATCCATTTACTGTAGATTCTATAACTGCGCATTACTATGATAGATAACTAAATTCTTCGTTGCAATAACTGCTAAAGAATTTACTAATAACTTAACCAAGACTGGAATGTATCTAGAGGAACTATTTGCAATATGACGTGGTTCTTCTGGGGTATTTGTTTATCTACTGCGCCGTATACAATGTTATAAGATGTAATCAAAACAAAAGAGGCTCATAGATGCAGAGATTAACAATAGTTAATAGTTTTAATTATCAAGTTTTAAAATTTTAACAACTCGAAGGATACTTAATGTATCAGAATAAAAACAATATAAAACTTTTTTTACAAAAACAACAACTGACTTCCAATAAACACTACAAAGTGAAAAATAACTAATTTCGGAAGTCGGTGTCTTTGGTTTTTGTATATTAGTTTTTGACAAAACCCCAATATCCAAGTCGTGGTGGCCTAGTGGTTAAAACACCAGCCTATCAAGTATCTATCTCAAGCACTAGTTAACAACTACAAAAAAGTATAAAAAGCTTCATAAATTCAGTTGTTACGGGTTTGAAGCCCGAAAATTCTACAAGAGAAGCTCTGCTGCCTGCTTCTGTTTCTGCTCGCCCTGTCGCCGTTCCCTTAGTCGCCTCTTACGACACCCACGGGAGGATATGGGTTGGTACTATTCTATGCCCGGTTCCACACGGGTACTCATTCTTAATCTGTCAAAAATACATCTAATCTATCTATTTATACTAATATATAAAGCTGAAGAGTTTGTTTGAACGCGCTAATCTCGGGAACTACAGGTCCGATTTGAAAAATTATATTTTTGCGTTGGATAGCCCATTAATCCAGGAAGGTTTTAGGCTATATAACATCACGCTGCGACCAATAGAAGTGGAGCATAACTAATTCCACGCGGACGAAGTCGCTGGCGGCCGATAGTACTATATAAAGCTGAAGAGTTTTTAGTTTGAACGCGCTAGTCTCAAGAACTACAGGTCCGATTAGAAAAAATATTTTTGCGTTGGATAGCCCATTAATCCAGGAATGCTTTAAGCATTACGCTGCAACCAATATGAGCGGAGCATTACAAAAATTTAAAATGTATGCTGTAGGTACTATATTATGGAGTTAAAATAAAATATTCAAATAACTAACTCCACGCGCTAGTTTCTCTTTTTTAATAATTATAAACTAGCGCTTGACCGCAATCCTGCGCCAAAGGGAGACTGATCTGGAGACCCTCCACGACCAAACTCCCAACATTAGGTGCATCGTACCCGGCACACATCGCAACACAACTGCTCAGACCCGTTCTCCGTACGGCTTCACCAGACATCATGCCGGAACACGACAAATCGCTTGGCGGCAAGGCTTCGTCTGGGCAATTATGAGGATTGGCCTTCAGAACATAACAAATAATCTTAAATTAAACATTCCAGTTCTAATTTGTTTCTCTATGATTATTAATTGTCTTATTACGGACATATTTCGTTTAAAACCTGTTCCAACGAAAACTTGTTCCATGTCTGTCGCCATATTATTGTATGACTAACTGCGCCCCGCGATTTCACCTTTCACTCGTATATGTTTCTATTTTTTTTATGTAAGAAAAAGACTTAGCCCTATAATACCTCAAGAATATGCGTACAAACTCTTCTATTCATAAAGGATGCTTAAAGTTAACTCATTATTGGCGAATGTTTAGCCATACATTTTTTTTTGTTTTCAATTCTCTTTTCAATTCTCGACCTTTTAAGCTATTGCATAGCTTCTATCGCGGGCCTTGAGCGCGGGGACCGAATCCAGAAATTCCGTAACGAAAAAACCTCACGCTCCCTATCGTCTAACGTCGTTTCAGTTCGGCAGTCTTCGGCACGGTATGTTTGTGTGCGTGCGACTACATCTTTTGAAAACAATTTATAGATTTTCAAAAAGAGCATGCATATTGCAGGGCGCGAACTCAGTTCTACACACTTGCCATGTTACTGATAGTCGCGATGTGCTAAACTTGCGATTAGTTTTCTCTGTGAAATAGGTCTTCTATAGAGATATGTCATAGACGTCATCGACGTTGTCATGGCTACCTTAAAAACTTTTCATATAATTAATTATTAAGTACTTTTATTCAAATTAATTTAGTAGTGTTTTTATAAAATAGCTTTTTTTTAACGGAAAAGCTAAGATGAATGTCACGCTAATTTTTCATTGGATTTTTAAATTATTTATAGTGTTGTTTACTAAATAAAAGCGCGTGATTTTATAGAGTAAAAAGTGCTCACGCGGCCGTTTTTTCAATTGTTGCAAGAATTCAAAAGACTGTCTTTAAATAGTGTTCAGACGATTGCTCAAAGTGTATAATTAGATTAGTAATAGAAATGGCATTTCAATAATGACTTTCAGCTGCCAAAGTCTAAATAGTCATAAATACGATTTACAAGATTCAGTTACGAGACAAACAAATGTGTTACTTCTTACCGAAACTTGCATGACGCATGATAATCCAATTGAAATACCTAATTTTAATTGTATTGTTCAGTTCAACCGAGATACTGTTTCAAAAGGTGGGGTAGCTATTTACCAAAATAAAAATGATATTACTAATATTATGACTCCGAATATTGAAATAAATATTGCACACGTTAGCGATGTTAATGTTAGGCGCTCAGTTGTTGGAGATATTTGTGCGTGCTTATGCAAACTTAGAAATGGCCTACAAATAGTTATGGTAGCAATTTACATTTCTCCGAATCCAAAATTGGACGAGGTAGAGCATTTTATTCATCGCACTTTACTGGAGTACACTGAAGAAGGCTCGAAAATACTTGGTACAAATGGTAATAAATTTCCACTTATCTTGGCTGACGATTTCAACATTAACTTCGCTGATAAAAAATCAGAGCGAGTGACAACTTTTCTATCAAAAACATTGAATTTGAAAATGATGATAAAATAATGATCCACAAGAGTCAACAACAAAATATGGGACCACCATTGACGCGGTATTTTCTAGGTATTTAGAGGATATTAAGTCGCAAACTTATGTTTCTTATTTCAGTTAGTTATCATAAACCTATAGTTTCAATGATAAATATTCCTGAATAACCAACAGCTACTGTAAGGTAATAAAATCCACATGTATTGTAAAATAATAAAAATATTTTAAATAATATTAACTTTTTATTTATTTAATAAAAGAAAAATTTGTTTTCTTATCGGTCACCACGCTCAAAAAGTGTAACTTGAATTAATATCAAAGAAAAAGAAATACTGCATAAATAAAATAAATAAATAATTATAATTGCATAAATTGATACAAAATGTTATGCAATAGCTTTACCGCGGCAGTCCCCGAGTGCCACACGTCTTTTTTTTTTATTTCTCGGAGAATTTAAAATCGGTTGACCTACATTTTACGAATTAACTGTACTCTTAATCAACATATTTTATGTTATAACTAGCGTCCCGCCCCGGCTTCGCACGTGGACAAATGATATAGGTACCTAAGCCTTCCTTAAGAATCGGTGCCCTTCAATAAAAATAATTTCTACTGTGCCGCCCATCAGCCAATATCTGACTCTGGATGATACATCGACCTTATTGTTCATGGATAGCCAGTTCCACCACCTTCAAACAGAATGTAAGCCTACCGGGATAGCAAGTTCGAAATAATGGTCCCCCGCTCCTGCCCACTCCCATAATGTAAAAGTAGTCATAATGAAGAAACTATAGTAAGTAGACATATGGTGTCGCAGACTTTTTTGTAGGCATTTTTAAGGTCTACAATACTGTAGTACATAATTTTGATCTATCTCATAGGGTTCAGTCTGCATTTGCAATGTAAGCTCAAAAAATAGGTTTATTTTTCGACATGTGTTGGAAATCTCAAAAATTAATAATAATAATAAAAAAGGTTTATTTTTGGAACATAAACATATGAATAGATGAGGAAGAAACGATGTTAGCTGCAAAAGTTAAAACTGTGTCGCGGCTATCAACGCCCATTTTAACATTAAGAAAAATTTTATTCCAGACATAAAGAATATTTAAAAACTAAAGATTTAAAAATAAAATATAATATAAAATAAAAATAATGGCATGCCGAAGTGTATTTTGAACTATAGAACGAAGATACGATTTCTTGCGGAACTTCCGCAGTAACGGAGGCGAAGGTGAAGCTCCGTTACAACCAAAGACTATAAAACGGTGGTTTTATTCTCTTTGGTTACAACCCTACTTCAAACCAATGACCAAACGAAACCAAAAAGCCAATAGGTACTTCTTTTTCGACCTATTTAGAACATCGATAAATAATTATCCAAGCAACTGAAGACCTTTTACGACAAACTCAAGAACTTCTAAAATACCTAACGAAACCCAATAAGTCGTGTAAACACGGCCGAGGGTGATTCTCGGGCGGAAAATCTTAACACCGTCATTCAGAAAATCACGCCGTTTGCACTACGCCTTCTATCGGATTTGGATTTCAACTATCAACATTAGTTCTGTTTTTAGTCTCAAGATGTCGTTGCAAGTACTACACTGAATTGCGTGTTGTAATATTTTACTTCTTGAATTCACTAAATTAATCATATCGTTTGATAGAATGAACCAATTTCGATGAAACAAAACTAAGTTATACCTCAAGTTGCTTAAATAACGTTTGTGTGTAAAAATTGTCTGCATTGAATTTGTAGATTTTAGGTGATGCGTGCACAAACAAACAGACAAAAATTACAAAAATGATTGAAATGTGTCCTGTTAGTTATCCTTTAACACGCTGACTAATTTTTTTTCAATTACTTCAATGTACAAAAATGACTTTTCTACAGTTTTATTATATGTATAGATATATGTAGATAGTAAGTATGATAAGATGTTATTATGTAAAATATTAAATAATTGTACTATGCGAAAACCTGTCCAATTAAATTGTTTTTTTTTTTAAATTCAATACAAAAATATATATAGAAAAGTTACTCAACACCATTTTTATATTGTGATGCAAGCAAGTGGGTATTATTGTTCTAAAGTTTATCTAAAGTAATAAAATAATAATGATAAAATATTTGTTAATTTGTTAGTGAATGTTTGTGTGGTACCGGACTTAAAATAGTACCAACCCATATCCTCCCGTGGGTGTCGTAAGAGGCGACTAAGGGAACTCTCGCCAGAGAAGCGGACAGCAGCGCCTGTTCTATGGAATATCAAACTACTGCGATCTCCAGACCGCCTGCCAAGTGTGGTGATTTTGGCAACCCTCCCCCAATGTAATGAAAGCCTTGAAGTAGGCCTTTGTATAGCAGTATACCTCTATAGGTTAAAGACTGTTTGTTTGTTGTACTTTCCACTAAAATGGCTGAACGGATTGGAATAAAAAGCAAATAAATAAATTAAAGAAATAATTCTGTTAGTACAATGTTAATGGTAATATCTACTGAAACGTAGTCGATTACAATGGGCCTCGTACGAAGGCTCAAGGTTACACAAAGGGCGATGGAAAGAGCTGTGTTCGAGGTTCTCTGCGCGATCGATTCAGAAATGAGGAGATCCGTAGAAGAACCAAAGTTACCTACATAGCTCTTCGTGTCGCTATAATTAAGTGGCAGTGGGCAGGGCACATTGCTCGTAGAACCGATGGTTGATGGGGCAGTAAGGCTCTGGAGTGAGAGTCGCAGCATAGGGAGGCCTCCAACATGGTGGACCAATGACCTGGTGAAGGTCGCGGGAAGACGATGGATGCGGGCAGCAAAAGACCGGTCACTGTGTGTGCAGCAGTGGACTTCTACAGCATGAAGAAGAAGAATGCTTTTTTCTCCTTTCACCCCTCTTTATCTCAAGAATCGCTTTCAATTTCTGTGCAACTCACATACTAAATCGTTAAGGTCATCAGATAACTTAAAGCTCAAAATGCCTATGCATTCCACAGCGTTCCTTGATAAATCTTTCACTGTTCAGTCCCCTCGTTTGTGGAATGCATTGCCAATTGAAATTAAACGTGCACAATCGTTGCAGGAATTCAAGAGACTTGTGAGGGAACACTACTTGTCGTTATGATCTTGTTCTACAATCACTTTTTGGCTAATTTACTTACTTACCTGTTATGTTCAGTATCTATGTATTTTAGTATATTGTAATAATGATGTTTGCACCAACGAAAGTCCCATTTGTGATTCAGGAGAATCTGTCCATTCTATAGTTGCCTGGAAGCGATAAGGCCGCCCATTGTATGTTTTGTGTTGAATGTAGTTTGTTCGATGCTTGATTGGTTTACAATGTATAGTAAGAGGTAAAAGTTAATTACATAATTCCAAATTCACAAATTCTACATCTATTAATTTAATCCTACTTAGCGTGCAAGTGGCTTCAAGTCAAAATAGATCAATAAATAATTCAATAATGTTTCGTTGACGCATCATCGTGAACAGTAATGATAGGCTGTACTGTATCATTAAGGACAACGTATAATTTTATATCCGAGAGTTGAGTACACTCATTGACAAAAGCTTAAAAGAATATTTATTTTATGCATACCCACACACACACACCCACATTCATTAACACTACACCCTCATTCCCCACTCCTCAATGTGTTAGCATATAATACTTTTTCTAAATAGTTTGTTTTCCTTATAAATTCTTTTATTTTATATAAACCATTCCGTTTTATTAATGTAGTGTCTGACCGAATGTTCAGTTTCGGTTTCGTTTGCGGTTGAGTTCAGGCAAAAATACGAGTTTCGATTTTGTTTGATTTTCGGCGGCAACGAACCACGAACTATGAAGAAACCGAATGTGCGTTCGGGAGTTTTCGCACTATGGTCGGTCATGTTCGGCGCGTTTAATGAATGAATAAATCCCTTTGGAGCCAATCCACTAAAATAAATATCTATTGGGAGTATTTTTGAGGCATAACTAACATTTTTTTATATAATAATTCGCAAATCGGCTAACTCTACATTTAAACAATTTTTTTTAACTCCTAAAAACACTATACAATTATAATTAATAAGTACTTATAAAGCTATTATCTAAGAACGGTATTTTATTAAGAATAATAATTAATAATTAATTATTAATTGCTCTTTAATAATTTTATTAGAGAGCAATTATTTCAGGAAAAATCTAAAATACCGTTGTTAGATAATACTCCATAGTATTTTTTTATGAACTATAAATTAGCGCTTCACTGCAATCCCGCCTGATGGTAAGCAGTGACCCAATCGTTGATGGTAAACCGCAATAGTTTATTAAGAGCCTATTCATTCTAGCCTTGAATACACTCAAATTGTAAGTAGTTCGACGAAACACCGCGGCGGGTTTGCCAATTAGGCTCATTTCACACGTACCACAACCACACCACAGCCACAACCACACCACAACGACGCCACGTTGTCGGTCGTAAATTTTGTATTAAAAATGAATATTACAATTTACACGTACCACATTTTGCCGTTGTTATTGACCACCTGTGTAATATGACCACTTCGCAACCACATCGCGACGGCAGCACAGGCGGTGCCACTGCAGCCACATCGCCACGTCATGACATCATCAACAGCACGCGCTTATAGTCGTATTTTTAATTAGACAAAATCAACTGTCGCTTACTGTGTTGTCAGTTTTTAATTAAATAAAAATAATGTTGTGACAAAGTGAATGAAAGACAACGCAACAACATCGACATTTAGTCGGTACCACAACTCAACTGCATAAAGCCGCTGCGACACTATTCACACGTAACCATAGTTTGACCACATTTTGTTGCTGCGACGTGGTGTGGTTGAGGTACGTGTGAATTGACCCTTAATGTATCGATTAGTGGCAATACATACAAACGTAAGCTAAATATTGTACTGCATTGAGCTTTCCCTGCGAATTTCCGCCATGTACTGTCTTATATAATATTAACGTTGAAAAAGTGCTATTATCAGCCCAATTTGAATAAATGACTTTTGATTTTGATTTTGACCTGGTCTCTTTTTCATTTAGCATGCATAAATGCAATTTTTAAAAGATGATCTAACATAGTTCTGCTCATAATTATTATTCTGCGTGGATGATGAGCTAAGAAACCTCAGTACCTAAGGTACTTTATATTAACAGACTTAGTAGAATTAATAACGGATATAAATAGAGGACGTAAGTATGACAATGCGTTTTTCCCATTGCCTTTATTTAAAGATGACAGTAATAATAAAATTTTTCGCAAAAAAAGAAGCAAAGTTTTTCAAGCAGTAGTCTAGCTAGTGTTTGACCGCAATGCCGCCTGATGGTAAGCAGTGATGCTTTTAAGACATTTTAATTGTAATCAGACGTGAAGAATCTCCTCAGACAAATTTTTCCAATCTTTCGATATAAGCGCCATAAAATCCCTTGCTTTTTCGGATAAAAAACAAATTTTGCCAATGTGGTTATGCAGTAAGTATGTTAAGAAAACCCTGTCCGACCCGTGAAGGTGTTGTTAGGTATCGATAACTGATTCTACTAATGCATACAAAACCGGGCTAAACTTAAAAAAAATCCCCCTAAAAAATAAATATTATTTCGCAAAAAGAGGTAACTTAATAAATGTCCGTTATGCACCCTTCCCCGGGAGCCGGGCGGCTGGGCACGCGGCACGTGGTCGCATCGCTATTCGCTCATAATAATACCGGTGTTGTCACTTTTTAAAAATTACCAAATTTCGGGGAAGTTGGAATTAATTCGCGGGAAAAAAAGATTATTTCAAAATTCATTTGTATTGGTACTATGATGATTACGTTAAATTTTATATTATATTTGGTCATGTGTTTACCTAACCTTATGGGTCGGACAGGGTTTTCTTAACATACTGTATAGTGCCAAAATCTGTTTTTTATCCGAAAATTTGTTACTATATACCAATTGATTGCTTTAACTACTTATCAAAACACTGGCTCTAAATGTGTTACTTAATTACCTCGTAGGATTCAAAAACTGTGTCACTGTTGGCCGCGACTATACCTTCTTAGCATTACAAGAAGCCTGCTTGCATATTAAATGCTAATGTCGATATAATACCTCGGTAATGCTTACTTCTTACATGATATTCATTCATTTACTTATTATTTCACCAAAATTCAATGAAAATGAACGTGAGAACAATACTCCTAATAAGTTTTTCATTTGTTTTAATAGTAAAATGTTTTTGCGATCATAATGTAGATGTGATAATGTCGTTTTTAACTATGGACAATAGGCCTACATCTCTGCTGATAGCACATTTGTGCTGGAGTCAGCGTGAGTACCCCATTTTGAAAATCTACTGGTATTTTATAGTTTATCCTTTTTTGTCCCTCAATGACCTCAAAGATGCTGGGTGAGGTTTATGATAAAACAAGCGGGTCCAGAAGGTTTTTTTCTTTAAGGGTATGAGTTGAATGTGACATTGGCAGAGTGTTACACTCCTTTTGGCAGCAAAATGACTGTAACAATTCGGCTAAGTTCGGTTTCGCGCGGGTTCAGGAGGACCGATGCCTGCCAGGGCCACGAACCGTTCGAAAGAGATACCGGTACTCTGCCACACCGCTAAATGAATAAACGTGGGTATTAGTCAGTAAAAGTCTGGCACGACCTTCCGCTCCACCCAGAGCAAGAGATGTATGCATTTGGCAAAAAAAGGGTGCTAAAGCTAATAGTGTAGTCAAAATAAAATTTCAAAAGATCCCAGCAAAAGTTTCAGAAATTAAAATGTTTGATTTTCATCCCTACTATACAATATGTAAAGAAAATCCTGCCCGATCCGTGAAGGTATTGTTAGGTATCATTAAGTGATTCTAATAATGGATACAAAGCCGGGCTAAACTTAAAAAAAGAATCCCCCTAAAAAAGTAAATATTATTTCGAAAAAGCGAGGTAATTTAATGCATGTGCGGTGGCAACACATTAGGCATACATGTGCGGGTGAAGGGAGGCAGGGCAGGCGGCACATGATCGCATCGCTATTGGCTCAGTAGCAAATGGTGTTGTCACTTTTAAAAAATTCCCAAATTTTGGGGAAGTTGGAATTAATTCGCGAAAAAATTAGATTATTTCTAAATTCATTAGTCTTGTCACTATGATGATTATGTAAAATTTCATATTTTATTTGGTCTTGTGTATACCTAACATTTATTATCCTTTTGGGTCGGACGAGGTTTTCTCTACATATTGTATATTATCCCTACTAATATTATAAATGCGAAAGTAACTCTGTCTGTCTGTCTGTTACGCTTTCACGTCTAAACCACTGAACTGATTTTATTGAAATTTGCTACAAAGATAGAGTTGACCTTGGGAAATAACATAGGATAGTTTTGGTTCCGGACTTTTGAAATTTCTCTTAGAAACGCCATATAACCGATCTTCACGCGGGTGGAGCCGCGAGCGGAAAGCTAATTCTGAATATTTGGTAAATTATTTCCGTCTTTCCCTTTCAGATGCACTCAATTCATTGGCCAGAAGTGTGTTCAGTGTTGGTTATAGTACCGCCACTTCGTTGCAGTACAACAGAACCGAATACTATCTACAGTACGTCTTGATCTTGGCTGACATGACGTGTCCTGGAACGGATAGATTTATGACAAAAGTAAGACCTCACTTTTTTTTTGCAAGAAACACTTGCTGGTGCTACACCAAATAAAATCAAAATTAGATTATTTTTAATTGGCTTAAACCAATGCGCACAAACGTCACAAGTGGTAGTGGTAGGCCATAACACCGGCTGCCGGCTGAAGTTACCACCTACCAGACAAGCGATTCGGCGTGTTCCGGCATGATGTCTGGTGAAGCCATCCGGAGGACGGGTCTCAGCAATTGTGTTGCGATTTATGTCTGGTACGATGCGCCAAATGTTGTGTCGGGAGGTTGGACGTGGAGGGTTTCCAGATCAATCTACTTCTGGCGCAGCATCGTTGGTCATGTTGTTAGGTTTAACTCTTTTATTCACTCAGTTTTTTTGAGTGAATAGGCTCTCTATAAACTAGCGCGCTTTAACATCAACGATTGCATCACTGCTTACCATCAGGCGGGATTGCGGTCAAGCACTAGTTTAAAATTATAAAAATAGTCCTGAAATTATGATCTATCTCCGATTGTGTTAAATTGCCGTTCCATCGGACAATGAGAAGAAGAGAAAAGAGGCACATGTGTCTCTGTGTTTTAATATCTCCAGGGCCTAAGGCTGGTCTCCACTGAGATTGGTCACCATGGCCGAAATTCCCTCTAACCGATTTCATATCATTATCATCATCAACCTTTTTATCGTCCTACTGCTGGGCACAGGTCTCCTCTCATACAGAGAAGGATTGAGCGTAATCACCACGCTTGCTCAATGTGGCTTGGCGATTTCAGACTTAAAGTCCAGGTTTCCTCATCCTTCACATGATATTCAGTCATTGGTGTCCAACATATATATTTCTTAACGACTACATATATTTAGTAATTATTCTGTTTTAGGCAAGCAAAGAAGGCTTCTTTAAGGCACCATACCGCTGGCTTCTTATAAACTATGACGAAGAATCAATACTTCTAAATGATGTTGATATCCTGGTTGATAGCGACATGGTCGTGGTGAAGAAGCTTGGCGACAGGGAATATTTATTTATGGAAGGTAAGTGAGTTAAAGATGCTTAACTTCATTCAGATGTCGTAAGTCAAGGTTTTTCAAGGAAATTTAAAAAAATAATATAAAAATAAAGGAGGCTATGGTAGAGCGGACTAGTGCTGCACTACAAGCAGTCTCCGAATGGGGCAATGCCAATCTTGTAGCATTCAATGCCGTCAAAAGACAGGCGTGTCTTTTCACCGCCAAAACGAGCCCGTTCACCTTGGCTCCTACTTTTCGGAATGTATCCTTGGAATGTACCGACTGCCTTCAGCTATTGGGAGTTGAGATTTCCTCGAACCTAAACTTTGGGCGGTTCATTTAGTCCAAGGCATTACCATTCAATTCCCCCATCTTCGTTCCACCATCAGACGACCCGTCGTACGGTGAGTTTTACCTCCTCCTTTATACCGCGTTTATCGAGGGACTGGAACAATTCGCCAGCGTCGGTGATTCCGTCGGACTACAATTTGAGTGTATTTTAAGGCTAGAGTGAATAGGCTCTTAATAAACTAGTGCACTTTACCATCAACTATTGCGTCACTGCTTACCATCAGGCGTGAATAGGCTCTTAATAAACTATCGCTCTTTACCATCAACGATCGCATCACTGCTTACCACCAGGCGAGATTGTGGTCAAGCGCTAGTTTATAATTATTTAAAAAAAATACATTAAGAATTTAGCAGGTTTTATGTGATATTCGTACTTAACGATGACTATGTAAAAGAGAGTTGTTGAATATTAAAAGTAGGTATATGCAAATTTTTAAGACTAAACAAAGTTTGGATTTTGTGAGATATGGTTATTAATTTAAAACAACATAATGTCAAGGTAATAATAAATTAATTATAATTAAAAAAAAACATAAAAAACACTCTTTAATAGCAATCGAACTAAAAAGTAGAAAACATTTTTTATAGTTTTCTATTTTCATCGTTCCTTGACCCCCGCGCCGTGCAAATTTTTAAGTTAATCAGACTCGTGGAAATAGGTGAAAATGAAGTTTCAAGATTCCGGTATATACATACATACAGGTCATCATCATCATTATTTCAGCCGAAAGACGTCCACTGCTGGACATAGGCCTCCCCCAAGTTTCTCCACGACCACCGGTCCTGCGCCTTCCGCATCCAGCGGTTTCCCGCGACCTTCACCAGGTCTTCGGTCCACCTTGTCGGGGGCCTACCCACGCTACGTCTTCCGGTGCCTGGTCGCCACTCGAGAACCCGTCGGCCCCATCGGGCATCGGTCCTACGGACAATGTGTTCAGCCCACTGCCACTTAAGTGTTGCAATTTTCGGGCTATGTCGGTTACTCTCGTTCTTCTGTGGATCTCCTCATTCCTGATTCGATCGCGCAGTGAAACCGCAAGCATAGCCCTCTCCATTGCCCTTTGAGTGACTTTGAGCCTTCGTATAAGGTCCATTGTTGCTACATACAGGTGAAGGTAATAAAATAAAAGCGTGATAAAAATATATAATAATAAGATAAAACCACCAAATGTAAATTGTATTCATATAAAAAATTGTGTAGCTGTTTGAATTATAGGTTAGCAAATACCTGTGTATGAGATATGTTTGTATGGAATAATAATCTGTAGGTATATATTTCAGTACATATATTTATGGAATGGATATTATTAACTTTTCTGAATTATTATAGGTCATTTCGATTATGTCGCGGTAGTGAACGCGGCCGCTGCGCAAGGAGGCGCGAGTCGATCCCCGCGCAGTGCATTTGCACTGGTCTGGTCGTGCCTCGGAAAGCACGCTAAGCCGTTGGTCCCGATTGCTATACGAACGTCCAGTGGTAGTCGTTACCTACGGGTTGTTGGAGTCCTCAGAAGTCCAACAATTGGTCTAACTGCAATGCTTCGATGTCGCCTTCGGGTTGTGGAGGTCAGACGTAAGGCAAAGCGGACCCCAGACTCCAAAAACTGAAAAGGCTTTGGATGCGACTGGGATTAACGCTGAGATGATGATTTATTTAAAGTGTATATGCACCCTAGGACTATGGCCATGTTCAAAACAATTGTATAAATCAAACTGAAGAAACGCTTATTTGCATGCCATTCATGCGGTGAACAATGAGCTATATACAATAAAGAAAGTAAAGAAAACCCTGTCCGATCCGTGAAGGTATTTTTATGTATCGATAACTGATTCTACTAATGACTACAAAGCCGGGCAAACTTTAAAAAAAATCCCTAAAAAAGAAATATTATTTCGCAAAAGGCGGTAACTTAATACATGTGCGGTAGGCAACATACTCGCGGGCGAAGAGCGCGGCACGCAGTCGTATCGCAATAACACAGTCGAAAATGGTGTTGTCACTTTTTAAAAATTTACCATATTTTGGGGAAGTTGGAATTAGTTCGCGACAAATAAAAAAAAGATTATTTCAAAATTCGTTAGTGTTGTTACTCTGATGATTACGTAAAATTTAATGTTTTATTTGGTCATGTGTTTACCTAACCTTTATTATTCTTATGGGTCGGACAGGGTTTTCTTTACATATTGTATATGTACATTTTTTACGTATCTTTACAGTGCACAAGCGGCCGCTCGTGAATTAGTTAATATATTAATTACTCATTTGAACATTTTATTTAGCATATAAAAAATATCGTTGATTTATTAACTATCGGCGCCACGTGGTTTCACCTGCGTAGGTTTCAATTGCACCGCTCCTATTGGTTGCAGCGTGATGTTATATAGCCTAAAGCATTCCTGGATTAAGGGACTATCCAACGCAAAAAAGAATTTTTCAAATCGGACCAGTAGTTCTTGAGATTAGCACGTTCAAACAAACAAACAAACTCTTCAGCTTTATATCTAATTCTTCTTCTTCAGCCTACAGATGTCCACTGCTGGACAAAGGCCTCTCCCAAGGCTTTCCTGTGCTGCCCGCATCCATCGGCTTCCCGCGACCTTCACCAGGTCATCGGTCCACCTTGTTAGGGGCCTCCCTATGCTGCCGTCTTCCAGTACGTGGTCGCCACTCCAGACCCTTACTGCCCCATCGGCCATCGGTTCTACGAGCAATGTGCCCTGCCCACTGCCACTTAAGTTTAGCGACTCGCAGAGCTATGTCGGTGACTTTGGTTCTTCTGCGGATCTCCTCATTTCTGATTCGATCACGCAGAGAAACTCCGAGCATAGCTCTTTTCATTGCCCTTTGTTTGACTCTGAGCCTTCGTATGAGGCCCATTGTGAGCGACCACGTTTCAGTTCCGTAAGTCATCACTGGCAACACACACTGGTCAAAGACTTTAGTCTTGAGACACTGCGGTATCTTGGACGACGAGAAGATGTAGCGTAGCTTCCCGAACGCTGCCCAGCCGAGCTGGATTCGACGAGACAGCTCTTTCTCGAAGTTGGACCTACCTAGTTGGATTATTTGTCCCAGGTATATATATTAGAATAGAAGTATAGATGATATAGAATATACATAATCTCCAAAGCCTGGGGCACAGGCAAAGAGTAGCCAGCCTTTCAGTATTCTATAGGATGCATTTTGGAAAATGTGCGCGGGAACAAACCGTCGCACTATATTTATATCTTGCTTATATTGTTATAAAGTTATAGTATAACAATTATAGATAGGCCAATAATTAAAACCAGTCTAACATCGATAGGTAGGAATTCAAAACAAAGGAGCTGTAATAAAATATAAGTGGTTTGCATAATGTATGCAATGCTGGACACAAAAACACAATTTCCCAGCGAACGCAAAAAAAAAATAACCTTGACATTCAAGCTAGTTACTATTCCTGTCACGTAGGTCATAGAAAGGACATCTCAAACAAACGCAGCTTCTTACATTTGCTTTTTTACCTATGAACGTGTCGTATACATAACAAACTAACAACGAGTGAAGAAATAATTGACGACAGAGTGCACGTAGCAGGAGTCTGGGAATTCCCCGCTTGATATGTATGAACCAACCCAATCCTTTACCATTGCTACTGTTAGTGCGTTACGCAATTACCCTACTATTCATAACATTCGGCAGGCCGCCGTTGCTATGGTATGCTTTAATAACCTCCGATTTAAAAGTATCGGAACCAAAGTCGGAACCGAAGGTATGATAGTAATCGGAAGTTCCGACTTAACGGAGTCGGAGTCGAAGCTCCGTAACATCCCTGGTAGAGAGAACAGCACTCTGAAAATGATCGCAAAAGAGCGAAACCAAATAAATAATTAATCTGTTGAAAATAAATAGTAACCTTATTGTAAATAGTAATATTATATGTTCGTTCTATATGGCAATTTTGGTAAATGACTGTGGATGTGGCGCATGATTCGCATGACCTTAATTATTTATTTTGCGTTTTTGTAATTTTTTGTGTCATGTTTACCGCAAATAAACTCTTTTTCTTTCTTTCTTTCCGTCATAATCTTCTAGGTTTTGATAAAATCTTCATGACCTAATTATGTTTCATGTTGTGTGTTTGTTGTTGTATCATACATCACTACTCTGTAGTCGAGTAACTAATACCATCTCTATGTATTAGTGTCTATGAATATAGTCTATAGTCTTGTCATTGTAACTTAGGATCTGAACTAGAAGATGTCGATTCCAATGTAATAATTCTACAAGTGTAATAAACCAGTCTAATTATCTAAAGTCTTTAATATTTACCAACGGGACAATCATACATGGTGTCAGAAGAGTGAAAAAACCCAATACGAAGAAAGTAAATTCAAAAAATGCAAAAGTCGGATGGCGTCGGTGGCAACCATGACACCGGAACTGCAATGAACAATGGCTTGAAGGCGCTTAAAATATCGTCAGATGCAGCAAACAACAATTACGAAACCTGGAAGTGCTGGTGGCAACAGTTCGAATTATACTTGTTGGCAACGGGTTTGGACAAGTCCGGTGAGAAACGCAAGATCGCCATTTTACTACATCACATTGGTGAAAAATGCTTAAATATTTTCAACACATTCAACATAAATATTGGAGAAAGCACATTACATGACGTCAAGGCCAAATTCGACGAATTTTTACAACCTAGAAAAAATATTACCATGTATCGTTACATGTTTTTTACCACACGTCAACAGAAATCGGAAAGCATCGAGGATTTCTTAACCGATCTCGAAAATAAGAGCCAAGATTGCGAATTTGGAACGCTCAGAGAATCTCTTATCAGAGATATTTTTGTCGCCAACTTGAGTTTGGACTTAGCACATGTACGTCAGAGACTGCTGCAGGAACCTGATCTGACATATCAGAGGATGCGAGAGCTAGCTAGGACACTCATCGTCGCAGGGGAGAGAGGAAGGTAACAGGCAGGAGTCTAGACCTCAAGAGCTCTCATCTCAATCCTCAGTCAGTCAACATGTAACTCGTTCTGGAAGAGTTGTAAAGCCAACCAGAAGGCTAATTGATGAAATAGATTAAGTAGAACATTGTATCCTAGATTAAGACCTAACTATAGTCTTGAGTCATTGTCTGAATTGTAATTAAGTCTTAAGTCATTGTCTAAATTGTAACTAAGTCAGGTTTCTATAATATTGTTTGTCAAGGGTTAATTTAAACTTAAACAGGGGGGATGTTGTATCATACATCACTACTCTGTAGTCGAGTAACTAATACCATCTCTATGTATTAGTGTCTATGAATATAGTCTATAGTCTTGTCATTGTAACTTAGGATCTGAACTAGAAGATGTCGATTCCAATGTAATAATTCTACAAGTGTAATAAACCAGTCTAATTATCTAAAGTCTTTAATATTTACCAACGGGACAATCATACACTACATGTCAAATAATATAAACTCATATTACTTATTACCATTACGCCTTTCGTACCAAAGGGTTAATTAAGCAGAGATTACCTTTTTTAAGAAACCGGCTAAGTGCTAAAGAGCTTGTCGGACCACGCTCACTGTAGGGTTCCGTAGTTTCCCGTTCATCGCAAAAAGTGACCCCATGTAAGAATTAAATAAGAGAGCTAACAAAAAGGCTAAGTATTTATTACACAACAGGGTATGGCACGCTGGCCTTTTGAGTAAGCTTCCAGCGTACGGCATTTCCCCTAGCCTGACTGGCTGGGTAAAAGACTTCCTGACTGAACGGTCCCTCCGAATTGTTGTCGACGGACGCTCATCTGAGCCCATGTCGACTAACTCCGCAACTCTGTTTCTGCTGCATATTAACGATCTGCTGATGCCCGGTATCTACGGGTATGCAGATGACAGCACAGTTGTAAAGAGATACCTGTCGGATTCTCGGGCTAGTAGGGAATCAATCCGGTCCGAAAGAGAGGCCATGGTAGAGCGAACGAGTGTTGCACTACAGGCAGTCTCCGAATGGGGCAATGCCAATCTTGTACCATTCAATGCCGCCAAAACACAGGCGTGTCTTTTCACCGCCAAAAGGAGCCCGTTCACCTTGGCTCCTACTTTTCGGAATGTATCCTTGGAGTGTACCGATCGCCTTCAGCTTTTGGGTGTTGAGATTTCCTCGAACCTAAACTTTGGGCGGTTCATTGAGTCCAAGGCCAAGTTGGCTACCAGAAAACTTGGCGTTATCGCAAAGGTCCGGCAGTATTTCACACCAGGGCAGCTTCTAATGTTGTACAAAGCACAGGTCCGTTCGTGTGTGGAGTACTGCAGCCACATTTGGGCTGGTGCTGCTAAGTGTCACCTGGCCACTTTGGATTCAGTGGAGAGGCGTGCGAAGAGGCTGATTAGTGACCCTGATTTAACTCGAGTTTGTCTCCAAAGCCTAGAGCATAGGCGTAGAGTAGCCAGCTTTTCGGTGTTCTATAGGATACATTTTGGGGAGTGAGCGAGGGAATTGCATGATATAATTCCCCCATCCCGTTCCACCATCGGACGACCTGTCGTACGGCGAGTTTCCACCCTTATGTTGTTAACACCACTACGATATGGACGAAGCGTTTCGCCTCCTCCTTTATACCGCGTACATCGAGGGACTGGAACAATTTACCGGCGGAGGTGTTTCCGTCGGACTACAATTTGAGTGTCTTCAAGGCTCGAGTGAATAGGCTCTTAATAAACTAGTGCGCTTTACCATCAACGATTGCGTCACTGCTTACCATCAGGCGGGATTGCGGTCAAGCTTGGTTTATAAATTAATAAAAAAATAAAAAAACCCTGTCCGATCCATAAGGGTAATAAAGGTTAGGTTAACACATGACCAAATATAATATAAAATTTTAAGTAATCTATCGTAATCGTATCGTAAATCTACTAATGAATTTTGAAATAATCTTTTTTTCCCGCGAATTAACACCAACTTCCCCGGAATTTGTTAATTTTTAATTAAGTGACAACACCATTTGGACTGTATATTATTATAAGCGATATGACCACGTGCCGCGTGCCCTGCCCTCCGTCATCCGCGGAAGGGTTGCCTACCGCACATGTATTAAGTTACCTCTTTTTGCGAAATACATTTTTTTTTTGCGGATTTTTTTTTTTTTTTTTAAGTTTAGCCCGGCTTTGTATCCATTAGTAGAATCAGTTATCGATACCTTCACGGATCGGACAGGGTTTTCTTTACATATTGTATACATTTTAGATAAGTATACAATAAAAAATTAAAGAAAAGGCTAGCTCATTGGGTAACGAATATTCGTCCTCATCACTGTCATTGGGATAGATGTTGACAGCCGATCCAAGCACCTGAAAATGAGAGAGCATCCAAACATGGTACGTGGACAGGTTGTTTCTTCCCATAGCCCCATAGTATGAGTGCACAACGTTTTCATTGATGGGTTGTGTCCATCTCATGCGCTGCACACTTCTGCCGGAAGCTGGGCTCTGATGCTCATGTGCTGCACACCCTTTTTTTTTTTTTTTAACGAGTGGAAATGACCTTTACGCACCATACCCGCCGCTAGCTAGGCGACGGACGTGTGTGGGACTCGCCCGGCCGGAACCGGGAATACCCACTAAAACCAATCGGTTACCCTCGGGCCCTGTGTTGAGAGTGTCACGGGGCCGACCCGAAGGCCAAGACTCCGAACATGTGCTGCACACCCTACCATAAGATGGGCGATGTCCTCCCCGTAGGCGGAGAGAAATACTCGTCGCTCGAGCTCGATGCAACTACCGCGGCCGTTCACAATTTCTTCGGATTCTATATTACGGCTTTAGTTTCCACACTTAGTTCTTCAGGGGGACCATTGCGCGTGGGCCCTGGTGGCCGTCGGTGTGTATTTCAACCAGCCCAACTTCCACCAGAAAATAATTATATTTCCTGTTCTGTTAAGAACATCTATGTAAGATGTAGGTGCCCCTACAGTTTTCATACTAACTCAAAGAGCAAATAACACATGCGCGACGTTTTCCTCAACCTCCATGACTGTATTCTTTTATGATCTATTCTCAAAATAAATTGTCTTTGTCTTTGTCATTCTGAATACTTTGAGTAATAAACAATGGCCTTACCAAGTTAGCCATTTATTATTTGGTTTAGTAACCAGTTAAGTAGTAGGTGCAAACTTTTTGTACTCCATTTAAAATATGCTCTTGCAGACAGTCGCGACGCTACAGCGCGGTGCAACTCTATTAGGATAGTTTTTATTTGGGCTACAACTGTGCAGTCCCCGGAATTTTTTCATAGATGCGTACATGTGCGTAAACCTGTCAATAGTCTGTATCGTGCATCATCATCAACATTTTAATCGTCCTACTGCTGGGCACAGGTCTCCTCTCATACAGAGAAGGATTGAGCGTAATCACCACGCTTGCTCAATGCGGGTTGGTGATTTCAGACTGAAAATTCAGGTTTTCCTCAAGATGCTTTCCTTCACCTTCAGTCAATGGTGTCCAAGATATACTTAGAAAGTACATATAACTTTAGAAAAGTTACATTGGTACTTACCTGGCCCGGAATCGAACCCGCGCACTCATACTTGAGAGGCTGGTGTTTGTACCACTAGGCCACCACGACTATCGTGCATGGCCATCTGAAATCAATAACCACTAATTTAGTCAAGGAGTACCAAACTATATACCTATATCTTTAATGCGGAAACCGAACAAACACAAAACCTTTCCTGTACCTTAAAAACCAGTTGCTTAAACCGCCAAAAACATTTAATTAAGACCATTTAAATATAATCGTCCTAAAAAATTGTGCTTCCGTGTCCAAAGGGAATTGCATCTGTCACGGCCGTATCTTTGAATATTATACGTACCTAATAGGTGGCTAGTTGATATTTTCACAGATTTTATACTTATAAAGGGTATCTCTGACATCGACGCACAAACGAGTACCATGGATCCAGTACATGATTCCGAAACCCCACAGGTGGAATTTTTCGTCGGTATTTTCCTGATTAAAAAAAAAAAAACTAATGCAGTTTTTTGCCCTTTAAACCATTCATAATTGCTATACTTTTATAACCCAATAAGATTTTATAGTAAAAATTAATTAATTCGCTAATTACACAAAAAAGCGCAATGTGAACAACACTCGAAAAACTATCCTATCAGCTGATTTAATAGAGTTCACATCAGGGGTTAACGTCTTACCCACAAACACGCGCGGCGGCACGCTTGCAACGTTCAAAGGCCGAGCCGACACATTTTTTTAAACACTGTTATTTCTGTAACCGCTTATTAACGATATAAATGACTACCATAATTTTATTAGTGGCCTTCTCGCGAAGTTTGCGTTACGATGTCAGATACAGCCTGTATATTTTATTGTATTTATTTATTTATAGTACAAACGGTACAAAACCAATTACATTAACTAAAATAAAGACAAACAATTACATTAATTAGTTCTTAAGAACTACTACTAAAACTAACATGGAATAGTGAACTGTCTCGCATACTTTCTTTCACAGAAGACCAAACTTACACGCATAAGCTTCTTCCATTCATCCGCAAACACGTCACATTCAGGGTTGGCCATCAGAAGGGCATACAGCACACATGTGCAAGTATGTACTATGACTGCCGAAGGGCATATAGAAAATACCTATTGGTAAATAGATATTGAACGGTTTTATGAATTTCTTCGAATGCGATTATGGCTCGCACTAAACCATTATTTAATTGTATTGTAAGCTTAATTTCCCTGTACATGAGGTTATGGACTAAATAAAAATGATGATTACTCTCCTTCCTCTTGGTATTCCATCCAAAGGTTGTCTGTTAAAGATCGTTCTTTGCATCGACATAAATATAACTCGCGCAAGTTAACTTTGCACCTCGTTGGAATGCGACCCCTCTCCCGCTTCCCCGCGCGACGTCCCGCATTCGCCGTCAGCGATGAGTAGCGTTAGCATCTTTGTTACAAATGTCTAAATACAGTTTAAGTCCCCTGTTGTTTCTATGGAGTTTTTGCTTTGTTTTTTTTTTTTTAAGTTTGTTTTTGGTTTTACGTTTCGACGCATTAGTGAAGCCTGTTGGTTGCACCAACATTATATTTCAGTCCATATGTATCAATTTAATTGCAAAACGTCATGATGCTTTATCATCAAAACGACCCTTTATTAATTTATATTTTATTAACATATTTCTCATTTTTTTACAAACGGTACCTACGATTAACTCGCGCGGGTTGTACTGTCTGTTGTATGATCTGCAGTATTTTTTTGGTTTTAAAAGAGTGAGAGAAATGGCCTATGCTTTCCGTCTAGCACTATCTCTTTCCTCATAGATGATTGATGATTTTGAGTGAGATAAAGATAGACCGAAACCACGTTTCCTCTCTTTCTTTCGTAGTGCCACAATTCTCATCTCTAAGACATATCCATTAATATATGTGGATGGTTTTTAGTGATAAGACCGTTCATTACGTCACCCTTTCTTTCTTTCTTTTATGGCTTCGCACGGTTTGTGCATTTAGCCAATGTCACGCAATGAACTGTTCATGTCGAAAAAGACGGCCGCGTGACCGGTCTTACGAAGGAGGTTTGAGACAAAGTCATGATGTGGCCACTATACTGCGATATTTCTCTGTTCTTTATGAATTATTTACTTAATGCACTTTTTACTACATAAATCACGCACTTTTATTTAGTAAACAACACTATAAATAATTTTAAAAGTCCAATGAAAAACGAGCGTGACACTCAGCTTGATTTTCCCGCCAAAACTCCTGCGTCACCCTTAGTATTCTTCATTTTTATGTTCCGTAATGTCTATGGTCTACATAATAAAAAGTATTCTATTGATCTATGATCATAACTAATTCGAATCTCAAAAAATCTATGGTTTGTTTCAGCGTATAAAATATCAGAAAACTCCGAAGTTATTTATACAAAAAGATCAATATGGAAAAGCACCAAGTCACTACAGGATTCCGTCACCAAAAATGCTGGCTTAATAAACAAAAACCTAGTTCACGATACTCAAAACACCAGTTACGATAACGAGTACCTGTTATTTGATTCTGGAAATACTAGTGTTGTGCTACTGGAGGGATGGAAGACTTTACCAAAGATAACCCTTACCAAATACGGGTTGATGGAGGACTACAGGAGTTCCAATGTACTGTCATCTAGAAGAAATAACTTGAGGGGACATGTTCTAACAATGACGAATGTAATTACCGACAGCAACGACACCAGGTTGCATATGAATGACAGATTGTAAGTATTTTATTTAATTACTAGCTTTCCGCCCGCGGCTTTGCCCGCGTGGAGTTCGGTTATATCGAGCTTTTTACATTTCATAACATAGCAGTACCCTATCAGTTAATCCGGACTTCTAACTTTACGTCTACAAAATTTCAAAGCAATCGGTTCAGTAGTTACGGCGTGAAAGCAGAACAAACAAACATACCTCTTCTCTTCTTCTTCTTCTTCTTCTCTTTTCTCGGTGGTAGGCCACATCGGCTGCCGGCAGAAGTAACCACCCACCAGACAAAGTCTTGCCGCCAAGCGATTTGTCGAGTTTATATCTCCGAAGTACAACCAGACCACTGCAAATATTCATATTCATGCATACAAATATTTGCATTACGCCACGGAGGCTGTTAGAAGAGCGTCAGTGATTGACCACTGGGAAGTCATAATGCCGCCATTTTGTTAGTAGATTACGAAACCTTGTCAAAGCAATAATTATGAAGTCACTGATTGACCATTATGACACTATTTTTATAGAAGACTAGGGCCCCAGCCCTCCTGACTACACGGTCGTGTCACAATTAATATAAAGGTCTACCAACAGATGACAAACTTTATGATAAGTATCAATAATTTTATTATTAGGACTATTATTATTTAAGTACTAACGTAAGTACGTGACACTTTAGGTACTTATTTAAGTGTGTAATCCACTTCATTTACATAAAATATATGAAATTATATATTTATTAGTTACTGATCGGACGTGTGGGAACATGCTTTATCAAAGAACGATGTATAATATTAAGTGTACAAATAAGATTGTGAAGTGACGAGCATTATTATGTAGAGAATAATCTTCCTCCAATAAAGATTCCAATTCCGTTTTTTCGTACGATTTCGGTCATCCACTACGTTGTTTGTCACTAACAACAACTTCTCTCGCTTATAGCAGCTTCACCATAAGCTTCTCCAAGCAATCGATGAACGCTTATTCGGCACAAAACTTGTAATTTTTTCACAAAAAGAAATTTGTGATACTGAGACAGAGTCGCTAATACTCTAAGTGTATGTTTTATCAGATGTGCGAACTTTGATATCACATTTTATATCTGCCAATTTTAACGTAACCTCTTAGTGAGGACATCTTTTGCTAAACAGTGGAAAATTATTTTTACCTCTATTATGATTATACTCATATCAAAAAAGTCTAAGCAATACATACTCTTTTGAACCATTTAGTTTCTAACCTTATACTAGAAGATAAGGGTGTGCGTTCATGAACGCTATAAATTACATTGAGGATGTTCTAAGGCCTTATGTCCGCTTATTCGCACAAACGCTTGGCTCCGATTTCGCGCGTTCCCATACAGCAAAAGAAAAGAAACAATTGTTTTTAATATCAAAGAAGCATCAAAATGATAAAAACAATAAGTATTTAATGCGAAAAACATTTTAAAATTGGAATTTGTACGTGTTGCTTAGACTTTTTGATGTGTGTATATCATGTTGCATAAACATAAATAAATAAAGAAGTTAGTCAGAATTTTAGTAATTATTTTAGGAATTAATAATATTTTACCACATTAAGCTGATAACATGATAATTTGATACTTGATATTTTTCGATCTTTGCCCCGTAACATTATAAAATTTTGTACATAATATTTTAATGTTAATAAAAACAAATTTCGACTCCTTATAAGTAGGTATATTTAAGTTCGTTATTTATAATAGACGCAGGTACTAAAAATGCGAAAATTTGTGACATAGGCCCCGATTTCTTTATTCACTATATACTAAATTACTAAATTACTATATACTAAATTAAATTTTAGTTCAGTGCAGTCTTTTTATTTCTATTTCATTAACATAAGGACTGAAGATAAAATGTTAGTTTAAACCTGTCAAATTAGTCCGCGCCTGATGTAAATCGACGTATTTTTGGTCGTCATGTCGTATCGTTGTTTCTCGGTGGTAGGCCATAACATCAGCTGCCGGCAGAAGTTACCACCCACCAGATAAAGTCTTGCTGTCAAGCAATTCGTCGTGTTCCGGCATGATGTCTGGTGAAGCCGTACGGAGGACGGGTCTGAGCAGTTGTGTTGCGATGTGTGCCTGTTATGATGCGCCAAATGTTGTCGTGTTGTTGAGTTTAACATTGCATCACCTCGCTCAACTGCTGTCTCCCTTCCTATTCACTATTTTTTTTTGTGAATAGGCTAAATAAACTAGCGCGCTTTACCATCAACGATTGCAACACTGCTTACCATCAGGCGGGATTGCAGTCAAGCACTAGTTTATAATTATTAAACAAAAAAAAAGTTTGTGATCGCGTCTAAAATATTTATGGAGTATGTATCTTAATTTGAAAAGATTAAACTAATATGTTATCTTCTATCCTTTTCTTAATGAAATAGAAAGAAAAAGACGCACATAAATTTAGTTTAGTTTTTAATAAGAAAATCGGTGCCAATGGATGTTTGTTACACTTTCACGTAAAAACTACAAAACGGATTTGGATAATATTTGGCACATAGATGGATTATAACCAGGGATAACGGATGAGATACTTTTCATCCCCTTTTTGCAACGGGATCGAAGCTTATGCGGGTGTAACCACGGGCGAAGCTAGTATAAAATATTTTATTTATAAGTATTATAAAGCAAACATAACCAGAAGCATTATCACTAATACTGATCAGCACGATTCAAAGAAGCTATGATGCTATCATGTATGTAGTAGCTATGATGAATAGATTAACAACAATGAAGCTCATTATATCAATATTGCTATTTAAAGGTTCTTTCTTTATTATCACACAAACATACGTAAAAACACACATGTGTGTGTTTATGTTGCCTTTATAATATTCACGCACTGTTTTGCCTGTATAATATTCACGCACATATTCAAACATACACAAACTCAAAGGTACATAAATACACAATTTTTAGTACAACACGAGTTTAAAATATTACGATGACGTACTATGCATGTCCCGCATCTACTACTAATGATGTACAATGATTAGGTGAAGACGCTGGCACCCTAAACACAAGTTAAATCTTACATGGAGTGCCAGAGCTCGACGATAACTCTGTTTCCCTAGTTGCATAGTATTTACATAAATGTGCAACAACTCTTTCTCTCTATGCCTCTCACGGATGGCATTGACAGCGCGCTATCGAGTTGCCACGCTATAGATTTCTTTTTTTCTTTTGATTGGGTTGTATCGAAAAAAATAATTTAATGTCCATCAGATAGATTTAAAAAAAAATGGAACACGTATGTTTTATTTTTTCTTTCATTCAAATACTTAGGAAGATGATTTGAAATGTCGCATGACGTCTCGCCGTGGTACAAAATATATCACGGCGTGACGTATTTAGCCCCCACTCCGTAACTCTAATACGCTCTCTACTCTAATCTCAGTAGTTTTTGGTAATTTCGAAAAAATACGGGTCTTAATTTTTATTATTATCTATAAGACGGACTAATATTTTTTTTTGATTTTCATACCTTGGATACATCCCTATTTATTGTGGCAATATTTTTCAAGTTGTAGGCCGTAAGTTCGAACCTCGTTGCGTTTTACTTTGTGTTAATATTATCATCACCACCGCTCTCAAAACGGTGAAGGAAAACGTCATGAGTAAATCAGCATGTCCTAGAGGCAAAACTGCATAAAGACATGTGACATCTGCCAACACGCATTGGACCCGCGTGGTAGATTACGGCCCACTCCTCTCTTACCAAGAGGAAGCCTGTGACCCAACTGTGGAATTATCATAGTCTGATTATGTTAGCATTAGTTGGAATCACAGGTTACTCCACGGTCATTTCTTTCCCCTCGTGGTGAAAAATCCTCACGGATGTCCCCCCTTACTGGTCTGGAAGTATGTCAGACTCTTACTGACTAAAACCACCCCGGTATTTCATCACATACCTACGCTAGGGGTTGCGAGAATGAACAATGCTTCCGCAATCCTCGATTGGTGCCGCCACTGTGGGCTTATTCGGGTCAGAGGGGAGTGAGGTGTTTGACTGCCCCCGCGACGTCTAAGAGGAGGCGCCTGGAACAGTTCGCGCCGCCATCTCTAGTCCTGACGATTGTAGGGCCACAGACATCCCCGAGTCTGCTGCCCCTGGACTCTTTTAGGGGGGCTGGAAGCGGCCTAGTGGTTAAAACACTAGCCTCTCAAGTATGAGTGTGCGGGTTCGATTCAAGGTCAGGCAAGTACCAATGTAACTTTTCTAAGTTATATGTACTTTCTAAGTAAATCTTGGACACCAATGACTGATTAAAAGGTGAAGGAAAACATCTTGAGGAAACCCTGGACTTTAAGTCTGAAATCGGCAACCTTCATTGAGCAAGCGTGGTGATTACGCTCAATCCTTCTCTGTATTAGAAGAGACCTGTGCCCAGCAGTGGGACGATAAAAGGTTGATGATGATGAAAGAAATATCCCTTCTCCTGTGTATATCATCATCATCATTTCAGCGTTAATCCCATTCGCATCCGAAGCCTTTTTCTAGCTCTGGAGTCTGGGGTCCACTTTACCAGTCTAACTGCTTCTCCTGTGTTTATATAAATATTAAAATAAATAAACAACTAACAGAATTCTATCAAGCATATAATATGAACAAAATGTGTGCCAAATTAATTTTACTAAGTATTTACTCTTATCGCCTTGCAAAATATTGTTTTATTCATTATCATATAAATATTATGCTAATGGACCGCACATTTACTTAAAGCGCGGATACCTATATAACATTATATTTATACCCAGCCTTCACCTGCATCACAACTTACTAGTATATCAGGTTTTCTCACATTCTTCAGATTCTTAAACAAGACAGAACAAGACACAATAGAATTTATATTTAAAGACATGACGAGCTTCTTCTTACACTTAGTTTTTCTAATCACTTTTTTTTATAATTATAAACTAGCGCTTGACCGCAATCCCGCCTGATGGTAAGCAGTGATGCGATCGTTGATGGTAAAGCGCGCTAGTTTATTAAGAGTCTATCCCCTCAGAAAAACTGAGCGAATAGGAAGGAAGACGGCAGTTGAGCAAGGTGATGCAATGTTAAACCCAACAATACGTCCAACGATGCTGCGCCAAACGGAGATTGATCTGAAGACCCTCCACAACCAAACTCCCAACACAACAACATTAGACGCATCGTACCCGGTACACATCGCAACACAACTGCTCAAACCCGTCCTCCGTACGGCTTCACCAGACATCATGCCGGAACACTACAAATCGCTTGGCGGCAAGGCTTTGTCTGGTGGGTGGTAACTTCTGCCGGCGGCCGATGTTATGGCCTACCACCGAGAAAACGTAACTGTTCCTTTTTTGTGGATGGGAAATCATCAAATGACCTCTGTTCCTTGACTTGCCTGTACGCCAGGGGTCATGAACCTGCGGCCCTGGCAGGCGTCAATCCTCGTGGACCCCGTCACGATGTGCTGACAACTCTTTGAGGGGCGCGTGAAACACAACGCGCCGTCGACTCGGACCTGGTCCTTACCACGTGGTGAACTGCCCACTGCTTGCCGCCCGCGCCTTGGATGACCAGGAGTTTAATGTTGTCTCCCGACCAGGACGTCGTCTGCAGCGGCTAAAGGCATGAGGGCGCTGAGATTCCCGCTGCCTCACGCGCTCCGTCTCCTCCTTAGCCAGCATCATTGCTTCGCAAAAGAAGGAAACGACGGATTTTCTGTGGGGCTACGTGAAATCTCTAGCGTATACAGATAAACCACAGTCAATTGCAGCCCTAAAGGCAACATAACTCGCATTCTTCGTGAAATTGAGCCCCATTTATGCGAAGACGTCCTTCAAAATTGCTCCACCAGAATACACCATCTACAGCGGAGTCGCGGTGGCCATTTGGCTGATATTATTTTCCACACATAATGTCATTGAATATTCTTTAAAATGTAATACAAATTGTGGTAATATCACTTAAACAGATTGTTTTATTTCATTTTAATGTTCGAGCGCTCTTAATGAAAAACCCTGTATAATAGTAAGCAATTAGGGTGCAACATTCTTACAATTGTGTAAATGTTATAATCGCATTTTGGTGCCATAGACATATTATTCCTAAGCAGACATAAATTTGAAATATATGTAATTACAATATAACTCTAAAAGAATCGCCGTAGCCCCCATTGTACAATTTTAGTAGTGTTGAATGGATTTTTAAGTAATGTATCTTTCTGGTATACAATAAAGTATATATTATAAATAAATAAATAATAGGTCCATAGCCTACAGTTAATATAGAGCGTTAATTTTTGTTTATACGAACCCTAAATATAGTTTGTTCAGAATAAGCAAGTGAATCGATTCCAATAATTTTTACGCCATATTATATTTTTTCCCAAATACATTTAAAAATTGTTGCAGTGTGGATACCAAGCGCACGACACAGCTGACGGTAGATTATAGTAATAAATAATAACACAGTGAGACAGGGCTCCTCCGCGCCGCGTCGTTTTAGGCGCGGGAATGGCGAGCGTTGAGTTGACCATATTTTTGATGGGACAACCAAGTAAAATAACAAGCTAATAACTTTGTGGTTTTTCAATATATCTTTATGAAATTTTATACATAGATCCTTTACCTACTTATACTGGAAACATGTTTCGGATTTCGCACAAATAAAAAATAACGTTATATAGCTACTTATAATTATGATTAATTATGTCTATCGCACCATAACGCGACCATGCCATAACTAAGGGCAAACAGAACAGCAGTAAGTTAAAATACCATGCCATTTTTAGTTCGCAACACTAAGAAACGTGCCAGATAAGATGCGGCCTACATCCGCCTTCGTCATATGATGAACTTTTGTCTAACAAAGTTTCTTTGTCTTTTGCTAAAACGTGACTTGGGGACTAAAGAGTCGACACCCATAACTAAGTATATATTTCTTATTCTAATCTCTATTATTAAATACAACACAACACAAAACGTTTCCGTTTCTGGTGAGGATTATTTTAATTTCTGTTTTTAGGAAAAGCGAATAATACAACGTTATTTTTTGGATATAATAATAATAATAATATTTATTGGGTCAAAAAATACAGAAGTGCATTAGTTTTTTGAAAGTGATATATCTACGTGGATCGATTTTCAAAACAACACATCAAACGCTGATATTAAAGTTGTCTCATTCTCACAAAACTAAATAATTATTGCATCATCTTTCACATTCACATTAGTTGGATTGTTTACGTTATAGAGAATGCAAGCACTTTTTCTTTGAATTTATAAATATTGCATGCAATAATGTATAACGGACAATATAAGACGCTAGTTGTTGGAGTTGAAAGAGGACACAAGTCTAGAAGTTGTCGTAGTACACCGAAGACGTCCAAATACTCTGCAGATGAAAAAAGTGAACCAGATTTGAATTGTAACCTCCATTTAGGCAAAGCAATAACAGGCACCATGAAAAGGTCTTTGTGCCAGGTAATTCTACTAAGTTACCTATCTAGTTTTTGTTAAACCCGAGTAGTAAGTAGCCGACTACCGCGTCATGTCATAAGCTAAGGGCAAAAAAGTTCTTTAGTCTACTAAATGACACTAAAGATGAAGATAATGACGTGATTAAAATTTGTTTTGACTGCCAACAGAACCAACCTTTTCCAAAATTAAGTGTTGGAGAGGTATTTTAATCACGTCAAGCCTGGTTATATAATCTTTGCATAATGCAACATAAACCTAATATGAAACAAAACAAAGACGATATTCAGTTTTAGGTTTGGTTAGAAAATTAAAGTGGCCAGGATGCTAATGAGGTAGCGTCCGCACTTCAACATTATTTGAAAAAGATGGAAGAAAGAAGAAAAATTTCATATGGAAAAGAAGAATAATATGAAACTAGAACTGTACTCAGATTCTTGTAGTAGTTAAAATAAACACTTCGCTAACAATGCCATGCTGACAAATGGCTACTAGTAAAGTTTTTTGTAAGCTGTCCACTTTTTCCCCATTCGAGGCTATAGTTATATGCTTCCTGATAGTGTTTGGAAGGGTTGAAAAGGATTACCGCCGAAGCGAAATTATTGTATCGCCAAATGAATACTATTTCATTCTTTAAAAACACGGCCACGTCAACGAATGGGGTAAAGATTGGTTTAGTTATGCCATGAAAGCTAAGACCAAAGATATGATTTTCAATAAAACTGCAACTTGGACAGATCCATATAATAATTTTATTCTTCACAACAGGTAACAGCCAATATATTATACTTAAATCGAATACATAACGGTCGGACTCCAATATTTCTTAACTATTCCGAGTGATTCGGATGACAAGCAAGAACTGAGCGTACTGGCTCTAAAAATGCTTATTTCTAATTTCAATCCCGCCACCACTTTGACGAATTAAATGAGGGTACTAGAGAGTTGGCGTAATTTCCGGTTTCGCCCTTTCTAGATAACTGTATGAAATTTAAACAAAAACTGATCATTAAAATACTAATAAATGTTCTTAATATTTTAGAAAGAATCATTACATTACATTCGGCCATCCTACTTAGTGCAGCCTCCTGGCGCACTACAGCTAATATCAAGAATTCATAAGTAACATAATATAGAAGTACACAACTTAAGATTCTATCGGACTTTCTACTTCAATAATATACAACAATAACAAATACTATTCAATAATATATTACTTAAAATCTCAGTTGATTATCAAATCAAGAAAAAGAATCATTACATTAAATTACCTTATTTAATTAATCATAATATAGAACATCTACTTCAGAATCGCACAGTTCATTTCTTGTAATCTGGCTTAATAATCAGAATTCAATGAATGGAGCACACTTTGTTTTTAAATATGGCAATATTATGTATGTGAATGTCAAATGATGGTGCATTTGAATGTCAAAATAATTAATAGAAGACAATTTGGTTAACAGAAAGGAGATTGTTTGTTCTGATGACATAAACACATATGACAGTTAATAAATTAAATGACAAAATGAAAGTGGCTGGACTATTTATCGACCTCAGCTCAGCTTTTGATACTATTGACTATGAATTATTACTGACTGACTTAGAACATTACAGTATCGAGAGGCAAATCCTTAATTCTCATAAGATCCTACTTACATAATAGAAGAATGTCTGTAGAAATTAAAAGTATCGATAGCTATTTAAAATTAAGAAAAACATTATACAAATTATGTACAAAGTTGAGAAATAAACAATTTATTTTATTTATTTATAGAAACAATCATGGAAGTTGTATACACGTCTAAAATCACAAAGATACAACGTGGTGTACCTCAAAACTCAATTTTGGGGCCTATTCTATTTATCATATTTACAAATGACTTGCTGAACTTTATGCATCACACTAAACTTAATGTATAACTTGTCTTTGCGGATGACACTAACATAATAGGGGCCAATGACTTAAAAGAATTGACCCAAGCTGTAAACGAACCACTTAAAAATCTTTACGATTGGTTTACAGTTACCTTTTGCTAAATACAAGTAAAACCAACATTACTTTATTCAAGACAACAACTCGTAACAACGACAATCTAGACGTACAAATTGATGGAGACAAGATTGACTTAGTAGACAAAGTCAAATTCTTAGGTATTAACATAGATGTGAACTTAAATTAAAAACATGAGCTAGCTGCTATTGACTCTTCTATTTCATCAGCATGCTATGCACTCAGGAGCCTTAGAGATATTTTAGATTTAAAGCATCTAAAGGCTAATTATTATAGCGCTTAACGAAGCTAGATTGAGGTAACAGTTACAATTATACGTGTCAGAAAGCATTCATCTTACAGAAATGTGCTATAAGGACTTGAATAAAGATCTCACAAACAGAATCTTGTAGAGAGCATTTTTTTTAAAGTTGAATATTTTGACAGACCTAATTTAATATATATTGGTTATACTTTGTTACTTTGCCAAGTATATTCATCAGTATCAATCACAAGAGGAACGTAAGGTAAGAGAAAGCAGATGAAGAAAGGAGTTTAAACACAAGTTGTCACCAAATTTTAACGTGGTCAGGCATTGCTCCAGCTACCAAGCAGTTGAATTGTTCAATAGGTTACTAACTGATTTGAAATTGTTAATATATAATAGTCATTTATTTAAAAATAAATTAAAAACCTTGTTGGAAAAATGTTTAGTTTATAATCAGTATCAGAATTCATGTCAAATGATACAAAATAAAGAAAGTACCAGTGAACACGCTTTCGACTCAATTCCTTAACTTTGACTGTAACAATGCATTTGACATTTTTTTATTTATTTTTTTCTTGTAATCATAACTGACATTTGTTTATATATCTATTGACACACTTAAGAATAATTGATTGACTTGTTAAGTTTGTCTGTGATTATTTATTTTATTATTTATGTACACACAAAATATTCAAATCGACATTTTTAATTCTTTTAGCCACATGTGGTATTTCTATTTTAATTTTATATGCAATATTCAACACAATGTAAATTGTTATGAATGGGTAATTGACGAAAATGAAAATAATGAAATAATGACAACTAGTTTGCCTCGTCATTCTCGTTTTCCTAAGCCAGCTGTCAATGGTTTGAGCCCTATAGGCCGGGTCGAATTCGGGAACTACATTATTTTAAATTTTAAAAATTGAAATGAATTTCCACTTGGTTCTCCTTTGAAGTCGGGGAGCAGCTTCAACAAGTCTTTTGTGGCCAACATACTCGATGTCCTACGAGCCTTCCTTGGTGTGGCCTCTTCGCTAGAAGTAGAAGTCGTCCGCCTTTTATTCTTTGATTACCTCCTAGGCGGAGTAGTTGGAGGTGCCCCTCCTTTTTATCATCCTCGCTTGGTACCATGGCTGAAAATAAATTGAACCGAGTAGAAATCCATACCCCGATTATCCAAATCAGTACAAAAATATTCATTGCTAATAGTTTCATAAGCTTTAAGCCATTAATTTTATCCAAGCAACTACTGAACATAATCCACTCAGTCCTCACAATAATCTAGTGGACAAACATAGTCCACTCAATCTTAATAATAATCCAGTGGACAAACATAGTCCACGCAATCTTGACATTAATCCCGTGGACAAACCTAATCCACGCAATCCTGACATTAATCCCGTGGACGAACCTAGTCCACGTAATCCTGACATTAAACCAGTGGACAAACCTAGTCCACGCAATCCTGCCATTAATTCAGTGGACAAACCTAGTCCACGCAATCCCGACATTAATCCCGTGGACAAACCTAGTCCACGCAATCCTGACATTAATCCCGTGGACAAACCTAGTCCACGCAATCCTGACATTAATCCCGTGGACAAACCTAGTCCACGCAATCCTGACATTAATCCCGTGGACAAACCTAGTCCACGCAATCCTGACATTAATCCCGTGGACAAACCTAGTTAGTCCACGCAATCCTGACATTAATCCCGTGGACAAACCTAACCCACGCAATCCTGAAATCCCGTGGACAAACCTAGTCCACGCAATCCTGAAATCCCGTGGACAAACCTAGTCCACGCAATCCTGAAATCCCGTGGACAAACCTAGTCCACGCAATCCTGAAATCCCGTGGACAAACCTAGTCCACGCAATCCTGAAATCCCGTGGACAAACCTAGTCCACGCAATCCTGAAATCCCGTGGACAAACCTAGTCCACGCAATCCTGAAATCCCGTGGACAAACCTAGTCCACGCAATCCTGAAATCCCGTGGACAAACCTAGTCCACGCAATCGGGATGACGAATAATAATAATTAATGTTCGATTCATCAGATACTTCTTTTTTTTTCTGCTCTTTTTTTTCTTTGTTTTAGGTTTAAAGAACTTTATTTCTCAAAAAGAACATAATACAGTTCACTTATATGAGATTTAACATTTAATGCACAAATTATTTCGTCTAGTGACGCAGCATGCAGATACACAATAGGTAAAACGATAAGAAAGCAAAAAACAAAAGTGTGGGTAGTTACATAGTACATTTACAAACAAGTTAATACGGCTGGCCAATTAGAAACCGAGGTACCCTCTTATTTATTGATTATTTACTTTTGAGCAAATTATTGTGTAGATGTGCTTATGTATGCAGCAAACTATAGTCTCAGAGACCGGTGATCGTTTATGTGTTTCATTTTATAATTTTGGCTATAATGTGTATGTTAGTTTTATGTTGTAATTATTACTTAGGTATACTTATTATTAAATATATTTAAATAAGTAAATGTTTTTTTATGCTTAATTTTCTTGATTTACAAGTAGTAATCGTATTTAATACTTTATTAATTTACCAAGTATTTCATAGTATGTTGCCAGGGTATTTATGTACAACTTACGTTCAGCGTAATATATTCCTTTAGTTTTCTTTTATAAATATTCATGCTTCTACACTCCTTGATTTCATTTGGCAATTTGTTATATTTTAATTTGTTAAATTTTTTTTTCTCATACCTTATCCCTATCCTAGCAATAATCCAATCCAGTGAACAAGCATAGTCCACTCAATCCTGACAATAATCCAGTGAACCAGCACAGTCCACGCAATCTTAACAATAATCCAGTGAACATACATATTATAGTTACTGTATCTGATCTGTGTCTAAAAATATCTGTTCAAACCATACCCTCAATTATTATGTTCATAAAAATATTTATTCTAAACATCTAGGTACCCAAATTACATACAGTTTCCTGTAGCTATCACGAACAACAATATTATGGAGTCGCCTTAACCAAATGTTCGCCGCGATAAACCACAAAATGTGAATAAATAGCATTGTCAAGGAGTTGCCCTGACCGAACGCTGCCCATTCACGATTAGAAACTGTACGAACTTATACATTCAAAACTACAACGTTGGTATATTATCACCAAAACACCATGAGGGAGTTGCCCTCACCAGATGAATCAACGACAATAAAACCACCGATTAGATTTGGTTTACGTAAAATTAATATTTTAAATACTACATGGCATGGTTTGAAATAACGATAAATAATAATTTTTTATAATCAAGAAATGAATATTGCTTATACATACCTTTATTTTGTGGGCTGAATCCTCTCTCACTTCTGAGATTTCAATAAAACTGCAACTTGGACAGATCCATATAATAATTTTATTCTTCACAACAGGTAACAGCCAATATATTATACTTAAATCGAATACATAACGGTCGGACTCCAATATTTCTTAACTATTCCGAGTGATTCGGATGACAAGCAAGAACTGAGCGTACTGGCTCTAAAAATGCTTATTTCTAATTTCAATCCCGCCACCACTTTGACGAATTAAATTAGGGTACTAGAGAGTTGGCGTAATTTCCGGTTTCGCTCTTTCTAGATAACTATATGAAATTTAAACAAAAACTGATCATTAAAATACTAATAAATGTTCTTAATATTTTAGAAAGAATCATTACATTACATGATGGCAAACTTCCATATAAAATAAGCCAAACCCGAATACTACTCGTATATTATAAAGTAGTTGGATCCCGAGCTTTAAAAAATATTGAAATTAGTGTTCAAGAAGTTTATTCTGCTGCGCCAGTGATAGTTGAGGTTAAGAAGAAAAACGTTAAATCCTTTTTACGATTCAACTGTGTTCAGATCTTCAAAAAAGAGCAGATGTTGAAAATTTACTACAATTCTGTGATATATCTGATGATGCTGATGCTCAGGCATTTTATGTAGATGTTCTCCAGGGTTCAGCTCTCGGAGATGACAATGTACGACGAAACTATGACGATGAAGAACCCGTTATATAATCCATTAATGTTACAAAGGTGAATCCCGTATCCATACAGCTAATTCGAACTGTACCGGGTTTTTATCAAAACGTGACATCAATAGTAGATGTATTAAAGTTGAAAAAACTCGATGGTTTTGATGTCATTTTATTAGTTTGTTTATGTGTTATTTTTTATTGTATAAGTAAAAAGTATCTCATTAAACTTTTTAATAAATTAAAACGTCATTTCATTCTATATACTTTATAGAAACCCTTATAATTAAATATATCACGTGTATCGTTTTGAAAAAACGCTCCTCAATTTTAAGAGTATTCCATATTTAAATCAACCTTCGTCCACCCAGGAACCTCCACCAGGACTCCATAACAAAGATGTCATACGGTGTTGTAAGTATCTGCTTCCAAATGCTGAATGCGACCGAGCGATTGATGTTCACGCATACCTGGGGTTATAAAGACAAGAATGGACAGTGGCAGGGGATCGTCGACCAGTTGCTGAAGAAAGAGGCTGATCTAGGTAACATTTGTTGCTACTTTTCTGTGGTCTGTGGTCATATTTGTGTTGGAAAATTATTATCATTCACAGCCTGTAAGACTGAATGCTGTGTCAGAGGCCAATGGGTTCAATTTTGTTCGACAGCCTTTTAAATCGTCTCACTAGATGTTTCCTAGCTATTTTTAGAGTTGGCTTCCAATCTTAACTGGATGTATTTTCCAGGAGCGACTGCCGTCTACAATGCAATTACTTTACTGGGTATCATCTATCTTGATGTAATAGTAATAACGCTCGTTTTCTAGTATATTATGTTTACAACCAGCAAGTAGTTTTAAGTAATTCACAAGAGACGAAGTTTCTAGTAATTTCGATGTCGACCGTTCATTGTCAATATTGAAGAAACCTGTACCGTTCGATAGGTCATCTTAGGTCTCGCAATGTATTTTTAGATAGTACCTCTACAATGACTAGGTCTCAAGATATAGGGCTTAAAATTACGTAACACTATATCACACTCGTCTCCACAGAGTAGACAACTCGTTCATGGGTCAATGTATACACTTTTACAACAAGCTTCCCATGGACATTCGAAACTTACCCATTAAACGATATAAAGGCCAAACTTTGCAAAAAGGGGTATTATAAAATCTCAGATTATTTAGAAGACAAAAAAGCTTGGGACTGAGCTGCTCGCTCTGTTATGCATTGTTATTAAGCAATATGCGTAATTATAACGTAAATTATTGTAAACATTTTCATTTTTAATGTCTGGACTTGAAAAAAGACGATGATCCCTGAGTTTGTTTCGGCTATTTCTTCTCAGAGGTAGTCAGTTAGGAAATGCCGGCTTCATCTAGTTTAAAAAAAAAAAACATGACGTGTAAGTGATCGGTGAACCTACTTGCTTAACAAACGATTTCATTTCATTTCATTTCAAATCACCCCACCCCTTGAAAAACTGTTTTTCAGACTTACACGCTTTTGATGACCCTTATTTTTATTATATAAAATTATTTTTTGTTTTTGCGAAACCTGAATATAGTTTGTTTAAAATAAGCAACTGAATCGATTCCAAGAATTTTCACGCCATGTTATACTGTTTCCCAAATACATTTAGAAATTGTTGCAGTGTCGTTACCGAGCGCAATCAGCTGACGGTAGATTATAGTACTAGGAGCACTGTGAGACAAGGAGACAAGGCCCCCCGCGCCACGCCGCTTTAGGCGCGGGCCGGCGAACGATACATAGGCCATATTCTTATTGGGACAACCAAGTAAGATAACAACCTCATAACTTTGTGTTCTTTCGTGATAACTTTTTGAAATTTCATACATATGTAGATTATTTAAGTAATAAAAAATACTGGAAACGTGTTTCGGGTTTCGCATAAGCAAAGAATAACGTTGTATAACAACTGTCGCAGTAGTTATAAGTACTCAAGTTTAATAAAAGTGTTGACTACCCAAGGTGCACAGAACGCCACGTTAGTATGAGTGGAAAAAATTTAATATCATATGGGGGTTTTTGACGGGAAAGCTAAGATGAATGTCACGCTCATTTTTCATTGGACTTTTAAATCATTTATAGTGTCGTTTACTAAATAAAAGCGCGTGATTTATGTAGTAAAAAGTGCATATAATTCATAAAGAACAATGAAATATCGCAGCATAGTGGCCACATCATGGCTTTGCATCAAATCTCCTCGTAGTCGGCTCACGCGGCCGTTTTTTCAACTGTCATTGGCGTTATCCGCCATTATTGTGAATTAAATTTTTAAAGAATTTCTATAATTTGTTACACGTGTTATTATCAAAATTGTGGTATCTAACCACAGGGGCCATTGAAGAGTTGAAGTAGTATTCACTCTAAAGAAATGAAAGAAGAAGATAATATCATATCTTTCTTTATTGCATTCCATGTGTTCACTCTGCCAATGCTGCTGCTATTTATCATCAGTCGTCATTATCTGTCCATTATGTCACCTGTCACTTTATCTGTTTGCCCTCAACCTTTAACGTGTGGTGTAGGTTTATGGTCGAATATGGCGGACACTGGCAGAATAGTTGACATCGGCTCAGTTGGCAAACAAAAAAAGTCGGAATAAAATATTTTGTTTAGTCCATTAATTACAAGAAATACTGTTTTTTTATTTTTATAAATAGGTAATTAGATGTTAGATACCTACCTATATTCGACGTAGGTTATCTAACAATTTGACGTTATAAACATCGTTAAGTATTTAAATTTCCATTTATACAGCCATTCGATATTTAAATTTTTCTTATTTCGATGATGATTTGCACATTGACATTTTGCCCGTAGGTATTTTAGTGTTCGACATTCAAATATGCACACAATTAAAATGCTAACAATGTTAAATTAATTATTTATCTCGTTGCTATTTTATTTTCGACAATATTCAATTTCGGAACTAGGGATCATTAAAAGAATTACTGTGCACAGGTACAGACTTAATTACCTACATCTAATTCGCAAAGAACTTGCGTCATTAGCATAAACTGCATTAATTAAGAGCGTTAACAATAAAATTTAAAACCACGAAATATGACACTAAAATGCGACAATGGCCCCGGTATTCTCTTGTTCACAAACTAAATTAAATTTAAGTTAAGTGCATCTTTTTCTTTCTATTTCGTTAAGAAAAGGACAGAGGATAAAATGTCAGTTTAGACCTGTCAAATTAATGCGCTCCTGGCGTAAACTGACGAATTTTTAGTCGCCATGTTTTTAATCGCGTCTAAACTGTCTATGGAGTATCTTAATTTGATAGGATTAAACTAAAATGTTATCTTCTATCCTTTTCTTAATAAAATATAAAGAACAAGATTTACAGAACTTAAAATTAATTTAGTTCGTGAAGAAGAGAATACGCCACTGTTAATGAATAGTAGGTATATGGCAGGAATACCTTACTGTTTAGTAGCGTTTGTTTTGAATGTATATTAGAGCTGTACACGGTGTTTAAGATATCTGAAGTTCAATTCTCGTACATAATTTAAAACGATCAAATTCCAGTTGCAGTCTCTTGTCAGCGAGAAACAAATTACAAAAACTTGTCTATATACAATATATAAAGAGAACGCTGTCCGACCCGTGAAGGTGTTGTTAGGTATCGATAACTGATTCTACTAATGGATACAAAACCGGGCTAAACTTAAAAAAAAATCCCCCTAAAAAAATAATTATTATTTCGCAAAAAGAGCACCCTTCCGCGGGCGGCGGGCGGCAGGGCGCGCGGCACGTGGTCGCATCGCTATTCACTCATAATAATACCGGAGTTTTTACTTTTTTTTAAATTACCAAATTTAGGGGAAGTTGGAATTAATTCGCGGGAAAAAAAGATTATTTCAAAATTCATTTGTATTGGTACTATGATGATTACGTAAAATTTTATATTATATTTGGTCATGTGTTTACCTAACCTTTATTATCCTTATGGGTCAGACAGGGTTTTCTTAACATACTGTATAGGGTAATTAGACGAAATATACACAGATTTATACTGAGATCCGCACCCTGGTTGCGTAACCGACTATTACTATGAATTGGAATCATTTTGACGCATATTGCTTGTCTATTGCTCCATATGTTCGAAAATGTGTCAGCTCAACAACGTAAATAACGCAATGATTGTTGTAGAACTGTCAAAATGACATCCATTGCTACTGATAGTGTAGGTATTACGTAATTACTCTGCTGGTTTGTAGATTTTGTTACTTGGCTCTGCATTAGATCTGATAAGTTTTTAACAGCTTTTTCTTGGCAACCTACTGAACATTCTAAGATACCGCCCATTTGTAAAATCATCATATTATTTTTTAACATTATAAACATGTCATTGACCACAATCCCGACTGATGGTATGTAGTGATTCAATCAGTGATGGTAAAGCGAGTTAGTTCATTAAGAGTTTCAATAAAACTGCAACTTGGACAGATCCATATAATAATTTTATTCATCACAACAGGTAACAGCCAATATATTATACTTAAATCGAATACATAACGGACGGACTCCAATATTTCTTAACTATTCCGAGTGATTCGGATGACAACCAAGAACTGAGCGTACTGGCTCTAAAAATGCTTATTTCTAATTTCAATCCCGCCACCACTTTGACGAATTAAATGAGGGTACTAGAGAGTTGGCGTAATTTCCGGTTTCGCTCTTTCTAGATAACTAAATGAAATTTAAACAAAAACTGATCATTAAAATACTAATAAATGTTCTTAATATTTTAGAAAGAATCATTACATTACAAGAGCCTATTCACTCTAGCCTTGAAGACACATAAATAGGGTATTTGACTAAATAAACTAATTAGTCCGTCAGTCAGATTTCCAAAAAATACTAGACACGTATTTTTTCTTTTTTTTCATATAAACAAAAATGAAGACGACACAGTGTGTTGAAAACTCGTGTGACGTCACTTGCACGCTACACTTTTAGGGACCAGTGTCATCACCAGCCACCACTTCTGATCTTTGATGCCTTTTATATTTGTTAATTTGTATTGTTTTGATAAAACAAAAAATACGTGTCTAGTATTATTTGGAAATCTGACTGACGGACTAATTAGTTTTTTTTAGTCAAATACCCTATTGTAGTCAGACGGAAACATCGCTGGTGGGAAATTGCTGCAGTCCCTCGATTTGCCCTGTATAAAAAACGAGGCGAAACGCTTGTTGTGGTGTCAATCACGTAAGAGTGGATACTCGTCATACGACGGGTCTTCCGATGATGGAATGGAGATGGGAGCATTAAGTCATGCAATTGCTGCGCACACTCTCCAAATGCAACCTATAGAATACCGACAAACAGCTACTCTTCACCTGTGCTGCACTCCTTGGAGATCAGGCAAAGAGTAAATTTAAAATTAGCATAATTTTCTTGACCCTCAGGTACCCTGACCATCTTCACTCAGGAGCGCATGATGGTGGTAGACTACATTGCCATGGTCGGCTCCACGGCTGTCCGGTTCGTCTTCAGGGAGCCCCCTCTGTCGTACATTTCCAATATCTTCGCGCTACCATTCTCTGGGGCTGTCTGGCTGGCCATCTTTATCTGTGTGCTGGGATGCTCTATCTTCTTATATTTAACTTCGAAGTGGGAGGCTACAATGGGGATGGTGAATATTATTTAAGTTACATAACTATTTAAAAATAAATTGACAATTCTGCTAATAGACTAATGTTATTACTCAATTGGCGAATTTCGGTCAGATGAGAAGTCAAATAGATAATGTGACATCTCTGTATTACTGACCTTTAAATCATTCATATTCATAATAACGGCATCGACTATAAACCTGACGTATTTTAATCTCATTATTTAACTTGACGTAATGAATTGTGCTGTTTTTAATTTCATTTTGACTTGGTTAACTTATTTGATTAACTTATAACATGGTTAACTTATTAACTTATATTGATTTGATTTGACAATGTGTAAATAATGTGTATCGAATGAGATGATCTATTATTATGGAAGTTTTATTAATAGGGATGTTTACTGGGTAAAAAAAAATATATTCTATTTATTCCGTCATTTAGATCAAATCAATAAAAAAACACAAATATAAAAGGCATCAAAGATCAGGAGTGGTGGCTGGTGACGTCACTGCTCGCTAAAAAGTGTAGCGTCCAGTGACGTCACACTCACACGAGTTTTCAACGCACTGTGCCGTCTTAATTTTTTGTTTATATGAAAAAAGACAAATACGTGTCTAGTATTTTTTGGAAACCTGACTGACGGACTAATTGGTTTTTTTTCAGTCAACTACCCTATTTTAGGTTTTCTTTGCATGCCTTACTTTATGGTAGTCAGTTTAAGGATCTTCTAAAACTTAATATCTGTATTTTGTACCTACTTTCTATGCAAATAAAGAACTATTCTGTTCTATTCATATTCATTCATAATGCTGCATGGTATGACCGGATTCCTCACTCAAACCACCCCGATTGAAGTGAAAACCTCGGGAATGCATTTTGCTCAAAGGAGATGTTTCATTTTGGGCCACCACTATGTACGCTATATAGATAAAAAGGAAAAAAATAAAAGATTTTCATAAAAATACTACTAAATTAATTTGAATAAAAATACAAACATATATAATTAATTATTTGAAACTTTTTTTAGTGAGATAACCCTTTATTAAGGTAGCCATGACAGTGGTTATGACGTTTGATTGGCGACTTTGACAGTACTATTTTCCCGTTGTGTTCGTGTTTATTTAATGGGCCGTATGTTCGGAATTCATGTTTTGTTTTTTTTTTTGCAGTCATATGGTAGATAATATAGATACGATAGCCTTAGATATATGACACGTAAATCAAATGTCACTGTCAAAATCTTATTTCGCTTATTGCTGACCACCATATTTATTACTAGTTGTGTTGCACTCCTTGGTCGAGTTAAATTGTATATGTATTAAAAGTAAGCTAAAATATAGGAAATTAACATTAAAAACAGTTAACTATAGCGTAACTATACCTAGCATTCGGTGTACAATGGCCCAGGCTCCAGTGGCGTAGCTTGGGGGGGGCAGGGGGGGCCATGGCCCCGGGCGGCATATGAAAGGGGGCGGCGGATAAGGAAAAAAACATTGCATGACCAAGAAAAAAAAAAAGTTATTCCAAATCACATCGAATCCAGACTAAAAAAAACAGCTTATGAAGTCCGGCTCTCTGGGACTATTAAAATATATTATTGACTCCAAACTTGAAGATGGCTTGCCAAACATTGTAATTATGTTGAGAATTTTTTTAACGTCTGCCGTCAGCAATGCCAGTTGTGAGAGAAGCTTTTCTAAACTTAAGCTGATAAAAAATTACCTTAGGTCGACTATGTCTACGTTGAGGCTAACAAATCTAGCTATACTGGCAATTTAAAATGAGATACAATTTGATATTGACGATTGTGTAAAAAATTTTCTTTGAAAAAAGCACGAAGAGTACATTTTTAATCTATTTTTTTTAAAGTAATAGTAACAAAAATATTTAAAGAGCTTACTTACCCTCTAAAACTAGTGCCACAGATAATCTTTCGTGATTTCTCTTGTTACAGACCGAAATAAAAAAAAGTGGTTTGAAAATAGTTAAAGCCATATCTAAGCTACTTTTGAAACAGTGTATATATTATATTCAGCAAGTTCGAAATTCAAAATTAGCTAAAAACCACAACTTTTAGCAGAAATTAAATCTGTAACTAGCTGCAAATATCAAATGAATTCAAACAAATCATTTCAAAAAATAGCTTCGATACATCTTATACATTTTTCAAACCACTTTTTTAATTTCGGTCTATAACAAGAGTAATCAAGAAAAAAATATGGTGGCGCTGGTTAGCTAGGGTACAACCCTTAATATTATTAAGCACATATTTTATTCCTTCTAAGTTCAATAAGCACTATAATTTAAGATATTATTTACACTCAATTGACAAATAAATACTTTAACACTTGTTATTATTATGCTCAGCTTTATTATGTAACGCTAACGTTACATAATAAAGCTGAGCCGTTTAACCCTTTAACCGCCAACGCCATAATATTATGTGTTGTAAGAACATTACATCAGGCGCCACGTCAGAATATTGTGTAGAAAGTCCTGTCATTTAAAAAATGTACAATAAATGTTGAATTTGCTTACTGAATCTTAATATATTTCGTGTAATTACTTTATTTTTAACAGTATTAAATACATATTTTAGCTAATTGATTGAAATAATTACATGTTCTCAGTTCGTGATACGTCTAAATATCAACCTACTTCGCCGAACCCATAATTTCATGTAGACTAGTGTTGTACCGCATATGAAACTCCTGATAGTAAATTAATAAAAAACATCCTATTTTTTACAAAACTATCAAGTAAACATTAATCAAAATTTCATAGTTTATTAAACATTTATTTATTTATTCAAAATTCAATAAGCTTTAGTGAAGTAATATGTAGAAATCAACAAATAAGTATAGGTAAATATTAAGTACAAACTAACTCCAGAACGTCACTAGTACAGGCTATCCGCGAACGCCGTCGTCGTAATTTTATGTGCGGCTCAAGGTCAAGTAGTCATATTTTGAATAAACGTCAGCGCCATCGCCATGATAACATGTGCTCACATTATTATTACATCTAAGCTAGTGTCGAGAAGTTATCGATGATGTTATACGACGACGAAGAACTATTAAATATATTGCAGCAAGCAAACAATGATATTTATAGTAGTAGCAGTTCAACGGATAGTGATAATAATTCGGTAAATAACTCTTGTTTTCAAGTCTGTTTATTTATCCTCAGTCAAAAGGACAGCTAAATAATAATATGTGTACTTATTTACCCATTTATTTTGTTTTAAAGAAAATACAGTTTATTTAGTTATTTTATTTGTTGTTATTTATTATTATTTGTATCCTAATATTTTAAACGCGTATCATTTTTTTTTACATAAATGTCATACCGTCTTTTTGTCCGCGGGATAGTAAACGGACTAAATAAGTTTACTGTTTTTTTAATTTGTTATCTATGTTTCATATAATACTAATCTCATTTTAAATTGCTACAGGAGAAGCTTTATCGCTCAGTGCAACTAGTGTTGTAGGTCTTTTTCGTGTTTCGTGAAGACGAAGAGTTATTAAATATTTTGTAATCATGAATTGCGAAGCGACGACAGTTCTCAACATAGAAGTGATGTTGATTTGATAAGTTTAATTTATTTTTTAAATCGATATTTTAATTTGACAAGTAATTGTGTTTGTTTGTAACATACCTACTAAGGTTCATCATGGATACTAACCAAAATTTAAATGATACATTCATAGGCTGGAATTATTTAATATTAAGAAGGTACATCGGTAGGTAGGGTAATAACAGATTTTGTAGTGTTATTAAGTTTAGGTATATGCTTACCTATATTTTTATAATAATGCCTCTATATACAGTATGTTAAGAAAACCCTGTCCGACCCGTGAAGGTGTTGTTAGGTATCGATAACTGATTCTACTAATGCATACAAAACCGGGCTAAACTAAAAAAAAAACCCTCTAAAAAAAATAAATATTATTTCGCAAAAGGAGGTAACTTAATAAATGTGCGTTGACCACCCTTCGCCTGCCGCTCGCGGGGGGCGGGCGGCAGGGCACGCGGCACGTGGTCGCATCGCTATTCGCTCATAACAATACCGGTGTTGTCACTTTTTAAAAATTACCAAATTTCGGGGAAATTGGAATTAATTCGCGGAAAAAAAAGATTATTTCAAAATTCATTTGTATTGGTACTATGATGAATACGTAAAATTTTATATTATATTTGGTCATGTGTTTACCTAACCTTTATTATCCTTATGGGTCGGACAGGGTTTTCTTAACATACTGTATGTATGAGCAGTATAAAAGTAAATATTCTCGAAAGGTTAATATTGTGAATAAATAAATGCATCGATATTGAGTATTCGCAACACTGTTCCAACTTATACCTAAAGTGTCGTGGCGCTGGAGGTTCGTCAAAGGGATCAGTGCCGTGGCGGTTAAAGGGTTAAGAAAATCAAACTTCCTGTGGGTGTCTTGCGCAATTGCTTCTCTTAGATTTAGAGGGTTTTTCATTAAGAGCACTAGAACATTGAAATGAAATAAAACAATCTGTTTAAGTGATATTACCACAATTTTTATTACATTTTAAAGAATATTCAATGACATTATGTGTGGAAAATAATATCAGCCAAATGGCCGAAGCGACTCCGCTGTAGAAGGTTCTGGTTGACCAATTTTGAAGGACGTCTTCGCACAAATGGGGCTCAATTTCACGAAGAACGCGAGTTATGTTGGCCTTTAGGACAGCAATTGACTGTGGTTTATCTGCATATACTAGACATTTCAAGTAGCCCCACAGAAAATAATCAAGCTGTGTTAAGTCACACGATTTCGGGGGCCAGTTGTTGTCGCCACCACGCGAGATGACGAAGCCCTCGAACTTCTCTTTCAATAAATTTAATGTTTCCCGTGCTGTATAGCAAGTGGCGCCATCCTGTTGGAACCACATGTTTGTGAGATCTATACCAGCTACCTTAGGCCACAAAAAAATTGTTATCATCGTCCGATATCGGTCGCCATTGACAGTGAGTGCGGCTCCTTGCGCATCTTCGAAGAAATATGGGCCAAAATACCGCCTGACCAAAATCCACATCAAACAGTTACTTTTTCGGAGTGTAAAGGCACCTGATGAATCTCCCGCGGATTTTCATCGCACCAAATCCGGCAATTTTGTTTATTAACAAAGCCGCTTAACTAGAAATGAGCCTCATCAGTGAAGATGATTTTTTTTTTTTGCAAAAGCAGGATCAGCTGCCAGATGCTCTAACGCCCAACCAGCGAATACACGGCGCTGCCTGTGGTCATTGGGTTTTAGCTCTTGAGTTAATTGGACTTTATATGGATGAAAACCCAAATCTCGGCGCAAAATTCGCCATGTTGATGTTGCAGAAAGACCCAGTTCTTTCGCACGACGCGGAATGGATTGTCTGGGGTTTTCTCGCACACTGTCTCGTATGGCAACAATATTCTCCAACGATCTTGCGTTTCTTTGACGTACAGGAACTGCTTCATCGATCACCGACCCGGTTGTCTCAAATATATTTATCAAACGACTGATTGTGGACTCTGCAGGACGGCCATAAACGCCATAAATTGGACGCAACGCACGGAACGTTAGGCGAATAGAGTACTGATTTTAATAATACATTTTAATCATTTCTACGCGTTGTTGAAGCGTGTAGTGTTCCACGGTAAAATGTCGCGACTAAATATGTATTCATGCCAAATTTGACAGCTATCGTATTACCAAGATGGCCGCTATGAGCTGTCAAAGTTCGAGCGTCCCTATTGAAAACCCTTTATTTTCCTTCTGAAGCAGTGCATGGTAGTTTATTTTGACTTGCAACAAATAAGGTGAATAATGGACATGAAGTCCATTCAATATAATATTAAAACTTTAAATTATTTATAATTAAAATAAAGGGCGGCGGATTTCCGGACGGCCCCGGGCGGCGAAAAGCCACGCTACGCCACTGCCAGGCTCCATACATTTCGGAAGCATCTTCTTTATTTTATTGCGTTTTTGTGAAGAAAACCTCACTACACACATCACATGTGTGTAGTGAGGTTTTCTTCACAAATCCTGATTCATTTGTTCATTCGATACTCGTAGCGACATCTATGACACTAAATGAGAACCTCGTAAACTCGCGCAACTGTCAGTTTCATGTGAATACCTAGCAACGAACATGTAGTTTCATTTTATTTTCATTTTCATTTGGGCAATCTTATAGTACTGAATTTGCGTATAAAAGGGTTAAATCTTCATATAAATTAAAAAAATATATATAAAAGTCGCCGTATAAAAATTTTACAGCATGCAGTTTTTTCTTCCTCTTGAAAAGTTACTATTTTTGCACTTACGAGGTTTTTACTCTACGGCGTCGATATAGAGGGGTGCTTGCATAACACATTTTCCATTTTTCAATCTCAGTCATATCGAAGAATATTTCTAAATCCATTGATTCATTTTTCGGAAAAATGTGTATGCTCAACGACGTAAATAACGCAATAAATGTTGTTGAACTGTCAAAGTGAAACCCATTGCTTTTGCCAGTGTCATATCATATGGGATTATACTGAATTTGTGCTTTTATAATTTCTCTCGTGACGATTATTACTATCGTGGACGTTAACGTTGCATCGAGATAGATAACATAGGGAAGTAGAAGGTGCACGGCGCCTAGGCCTTCGGGTCGGCCCCGCGACACTCTCAACACAGGGCCCGAGGGTAACCGAGTGGTTTTAGTGGGTATTCCCGGCTCCGGCCGGGCGAGTCCCACACACGTCCGTCGCCTAGCTAGCGGCGGGTATGGTGCCTAAATGCATTTCCACTCGTTAAAAAAAAAAAGGAAGTAGAAGGTATACTTGGACACGATTCCAATAATGTGGTATGGACATATACAGGGTGTATCTGACATCGTACCGCAAACTTCGCGAAAAGGCTACACCGCATGCCACTAATAAAATTATGATAGTCATTTATGTCGTTAATGAACGGTTACAGAATTCAAAGTGTTTAAAAAAAATGTCGGCTCGGACTTTGAACGTTGCAAGCGTGCCGCCTTGCAGGTTTGCAGGTATGACGTTGATCCCTGATATGAACTCTATTAAATCAGCTGATAAGATAGTTTTTCGACTTTTGTTTTCATTGCACTTTTTTGTGTAATTAGCGAATTATAAAAGTATAGCAATTATGAACGGTCTAAAGTGAAAAAAACTAAATATATATTTTTTTAAATCATGAAAAAGCCGACGAAAATTTTCACCACTGGGGAGTTTAGAATCATGTACTGGATCCATGGTACTCGTTTGTGCGTCGATGTCAGATACACACTATGTATGATTCTGTTAAATTTCCGTTAATAATAGTTCAATTCAAGCTAATGAACACTAATCCCTTCTTCACAAACAAAACTAAATTTAAAAATTAGTGCATCTAATTCTTTGTATTTCATTAAGAAAAGGACAAAAGATAAATGTTAGTTTAGTCCCGTTGCTAATAGTCCTGTATGAGCTGAAACTTCAAATTGAATTAGGGATTCTTAAACCTTCTCCATATCATTTACCTATTTTGTCGTCCTCCGTGGCGCAGCGGTCGACCGGCCAGGTCATGATGGAAAAACGATCTTTTCCTGATTGACCTGGGTCATGGATGTTTATCTATATATGTATCTATTAAAAAATATAGTATCGTTGAGTAAGTATCCCATAACACAAGTCTCGAACTTACTTTGGGGCTAGCTCAATCTGTGTGGTTTGTCCGTAAATATTTATTTAAGTATTTATTATTTATAAGGAAAAATAACCACTGCTAAAGTCTATTACGCAATGTTTGTTGACATAACCATCCCGCATGATGAGAACCTCGTGAAAGCCGAGAAAGATAAACAAATCAAGTACCTTGACTTGGCTCACGAGGTTGTCGACATATTATGGGAAGCGGATTCAGCAATCATTGTAGCGATAGTCGTGACAGCCAATGGCTTAATAGCCAAGAGCCTCGACCAACACCTCAGGAGGCACTCGTTATGCAGCTGGATCAAGGGCTTGATCCAGAAAGCGGTACTTTTGCACACTGCTTGCATTGTTAGGATAATAATACGCATTCTAATTAACATTCTAGCATCCACTCCAACTTGACGGTTCCTGGGCTGATGTGTTGATCTTGATCATTGGAGCAGTTTTGCAGCAAGGGTGCACGCTGGAACCAAGATACGGAGCAGGTTTGTAGCTTCGGATCAATTTTATCTTATACTTTATATCATTTTCACTTCAGTGTTTTTTAAATGAACAGACAGATGCGCTGCTGGTTTGTTCCACCACTTTTTCAGCGAAAGCACTAGGAAGTGTCGATGGGTGGGCGTTTTGGGGGACTGTCTTATGTAATATTGACGTTCAAAAAGTGCTGATTCTCAGCCTAATTTGAATACATATATGACTGTTGATTTGATTTTGACACCCTCGCGAGTGTCAAAATATGTAAATTTCTTCCATATTTGTTCAGTAGTTTTTGCTTAGGATTCGGTGTTCACAGAACATAATGCCCGTATCTCTTGATTTTGTTCACGATTGAGTTTAATATTTTCACTGTTTGATATGATTGACACCTTTTTTGTATTCATCAAATGACCTCTTCTGCTCTGAGCGGAACGGAATGTCAGACTTTTATGTACTGACTAAAACCCAGACTTAGTCCTCATTATACTATACCTATTTTGTTTTTTTTTTTTGTTCTGAATGGGGAATCATTAAATGACCTCCCCCCACTCTGGGCGGAGTGGAACAGTGTCACACTTTTACTGACTAAAACCCACCCGTGTTTCTTCACTTGCCTGTGTGCCAAGGCCACGCTTTCTTTTTATCCAACCCGCAACCCTGGCCCAGGAGGCATGCATCGGTCTTCGTGGACCCGCTTACGATATGCTGACATCTCTTTGAGGCGCGCGTGACACACAAAGCGCCATCGAGCCGGGCTTGGTTCTTCCGGGCGGCGAGTCGCCCATCGCTCGCCGCCTGCAAGACCGAAGAATTGTATTTTTTTTTTTTTATTAATTTATAAACCAGCGCTTGACCGCAATCCCGCCTGATGGTAAGCAGTGACGCAATCGTTGATGGTAAAGCGCACTAGTTTATTAAGAGCCTATTCACTCTAGCCTTGAAGACACTTAAATTGTAGTCCGACGGAAACACCGCCGCCGGCAGATTGTTCCAGGCCCTCGATGTACGCAGTATAAAGGAGGAGGCGAAACGCTTCGTCCGGATCGTAGAGTTGTTAACAACATAAGAGTGGAAACTCGCCGTACGACGGGTCGTCCGATGGTGGAACGGAGATGGGGGAATTAAATCATGCAATTCCCTCGCACACTCCCCAAAATGTATCCTATAGAACACCGAAAGGCTGGCTACTCTACGCCTGTGCTCTAGGCTTTGGAGACCAACTCGAGTTAAATCAGGGTCACCAATGCCAGGGCCAGGTGACCATTAAGTAATTGAAATTCGATGACTCCACGCGTTCCTGTGGGAAATGAACTGATAGTTTGCCAAATCATGATTGAGCTCACGCATCAAGTCACAACACCCCTCCAGCACCGCGCTACTACCTCAAGCAACGTCTCAGATAAGCGGTTGCAATTTGATGAAGGCAACTTTAAAAAATAATGGACCTTGGCGCTGATTTTCATATTCAGAAACTAAACTAATTTTAAGTTAAGTGCGTCTTTTTATTTCTATTTCATTAAGAAAAGGATAGAACATAACGTTTTAGTTTAGTCCTGTCAAATTAAGATACTCCATAGACAGTTTAGACGCGATTATAAACATGGCGACTTAAAATACGTCAATTTACGTCAGCAGCGGACTAATTTGACGGTACAAAACTAACGTTTTATCTTCTGTCCTTTTCTTAATGAAATAGAAATAAAAAGAGGTATAGAATTTAAATTTAATTTAAGTTATGAATAAGGGATTCGGGCCCATTAATACAGAAGATATCCAATAAGACCAAGTCCAGAATATTACATACCATTCGCAATAAAATGAGACATGTAAGCAAACCTTTTTTACAGTTCGTACGTTCGAATTTCACTTCAATACCTTTGGTATAAGGATGGTATTAAAAGCAAAAAAGTAGTAACAATACCAAATATTTACTGCAGCTGCTATTAACCATACAGTCAACGCAATAGAAGTCAAAATCGATTGTAAAAAAGGTTTGTATATTATGATGGCCTCAATTCCCCTGTTCAAAAACTAAATTAATTTTTAGTTGAGTGCATCCTTTTCTTTCTATTTCATTAAGAAAAAGGCAGAAGACAAAATGTCAGTTTAGACCTGTCAAATTAGCCATGTTTATAATTGCAACTAAACTGTCAATGGAGTATCTTAATTTGACAGGATTAAACTTAAATGTTATCTTCTATCCTTTTCTTAACGAAATGGAAAGAAAGAGATGCACATAATTTAAAATTAGTTTTGTTTGTGAACTAACTACTATCCTTGCCAACTTAGTTTTAATTTTTTTTCTTCAATATATTTTGTTTTATACATTATTATTTTTAATTTAATTTTTTGTATTTTATATGTTCTTAACTTTATTCTAAATATTTGTCACTCTCTGATTCACTATAGTCTGTCTTGTTTGTGTGTCTTAGTGTAGCGTAATGTATTTTTCAAGGCAGTAAAATACAGTATGCTAAGAAAACCCTGTCCGACCCGTGAAGGTGTTGTTAGGTATCGATAACTGATTCTACTAATGCATACAAAACCGGGCTAAATTAAAAAAAAAAACACCAAAAAAAATAAATATTATTTCGCAAAAAGAGGTAACTTAATAAATCTGCGTTATCCACCCTACCGCGCGCGGCGGCGGAGGCGGCGGGCGGCAGGGCACGCGGCACGTGGTCGCATCGCTATTCGCTCATAATAATACCGGTGTTGTCACTTTTTAAAAATTACCAAATTTCGGAGAAGTTGGAATTAATTCGCGGGAAAAAAAGATTATTTCAAAAATCATTAGTATTGTTACTATGGTGATTACGTAAAATTTTATATTATATTTGGTCATGTGTTTACCTAACCTTTATTATCCTTATGGGTCGGACAGGGTTTTCTTAACATACTGTATATAAATCAATGCATTGTACGCCGTAATTGTCATGTACATTAGTCTTTTAGTTATTAAGATTACTCTAGCATAAGTTTAATGTATGTGATGTGGCTGTGCTTTAAATAAATAAAAAAAAATATAAAAATAAAAAAAAACAACAGAGTCGGCGCCAAAATGAATAAATTTATTCATCATCAACCTTTTTCATCGTCCCACTGCTGGGCACAGGTCTCCTCTCATACAGAGAAGGATTGAGCGTAATCACCACGCTTGCTCAATGCGGGTTGGCGACTTCAGACTTAAAGTCCAGGTTTCCTCAAGATGTTTTCCTTCACCTTGTAATCAGTGATTAGTGTCCAAGATATACTTAGAAAGTACATATAACTTAGAAAATTCTTCGGCAGAAGTTACCACCCACCAGACAAAGTCTTGCCGCCAAGCGATTTGTCGTGTTCCGGCATGATGTCTGATGAAGCCGTTCGGAGGACGGGTCTGAGCAGTTGTGTTGCGATGTGTGCCGGGTACGATGCGCCAAATGTTGTTGTGTTGGGAGTTTGGTCGTGGAGGGTCTTCAGATCAATCTCCCTTTGGCGCAGCATCGTTGGTCGTGTTGTTGGGTTTAACATTGCATCACCTCGCTCAACTGCCGTCTTCCTTCCTATTCGCTCAGTTTTTCTGAGTGAATAGGCTCTTAATAAACTAGCGCGCTTTACCATCAACGATCGCATCACTGCTTACCATCAGGCGGGAATGCGGTCAAGTGCTAGTTTATAATTATAATTATTAAAGACTTAGAAAAGTTACACAAATTTATTCCGCAAATGCAATTTTATTAATAACCTCAATCTAAATCCGCCAGGCCGCTGCGTTACCCTAATCCTCTTCCTTGCTCTGACGATCCTGTACGCTGCGTACTCTGCCAACATCGTGGTGCTACTACGAGCCCCGAGTTCCTCAGTTCGGAGTCTGCCTGATCTGCTCAACTCACCTCTAAAGTTGGGGGCTAGTGATTTTGAGTACAATAGGTACTTTTTTAAGGTAAGGTGAACTTATATTATCTTTTTGATAATGAAGTTGAAAAGCTGCTGTTATTTGAAAGCGTATTCCCGTAATTTAAAATGTTCAAAATGTGCGGTGCGTTGCGGTGGTTTTTCCTTAAATCTTTTTGAAATTTTGTACATAGATACTTTATTTAAAATATTGAACAAATATTGAACTGTGGTTAGATACCACAATTTTGCCAATAACACGTGTAACAAATTATAGAAATTCTTTAAAAAATTTATTTCACAATAATGGCGGATATCGCCAATGACAGTTGAAAAAACGGCCGCGTGAGCCGCCTACTAGGGGATTTATGCAAAGCCATGATGTAGCCACTAGGCTGCGATATTTCAATGTTCTTTATGAATTATTCACTGAATGCACTTTTTACTACATAAATCACGCGTTTAATCGTTTACTGCGTCAAATTGACATTGAAACAGCTACGCACGTACCTACCATCATCATCATCATTGTCAACCTTTTTATCGTCCCACTGCTGGGCACAGGTCTCCTCTCATACAGAGAAGGATTGAGCGTAATCATCACGCTTGCTCAATGCGGGTTGGCGATTTCAGACTTAAAGTCCTGGTTTCCTCCAGATGTTTTCCTTCACCTTGTGGTCAGTCATTGGTGTCCAAGATATTCGTAGAAAGTACATAAAGGGTGTCTCTGACATCCAATATGTACCTAATCCATGGATCCAGTACATGATTCTGAACCCCCAGTGGTAGAATTTTTCGTCGGTTTTTTCTTGATTAAAAAAAAATAATATGCAGTTTTCTTCACTTTAAGCCGTTCATAATTGCTATATTTTTATAACCCAATAAGATTTTAAAAGCGCAATGTGAACAAAACTAGAAAAACTACCCTATCAGCTCTATTAACATCAGGGGTCAACGTCTTACCTACTAATACGCGCGGCGGCACGCTTGCAACGTTTAAAGGCCGAGCCGACACATTTTTTTAAACACTGTTATTTCTGTTATAATTTTATTAGTGGCATGCGGTGTACCCTTCTCGCGAAGTTTGCGTTACGATGTCAGATACACCCTGTATAACTGGTGTACCTATTCCAATGTCAATATCCGATTCTGTAACCATCTCACCGTCAAAATTTTGAAGTAGTAAACGTGGATCCTGATGTTATTCCAGCCATCATCATCTCAGCGTTAATCCCAGTCACATTCGAAGCTTTTTTCAGCTTTGGAGCCTGGGGTCCGCTTTACCAGTCTAACTGCTGATTTTGCCTAAACTTCGATATTTTCCTTGAAGCGACTGCCATCTGACCTCCACACACAACCCGAAGGTGATATCGAGGCATTGCAGTTAGACCAATTGCTGGACTTTTGAGGGCTCCAACAACCCGTAAAGATTGCCATTAGATGTTCGTATGGCAATCACGACCAACGGCTTAACGTGCTTTTCGAGGCACGACCAGACCAGTGCAAATATTCATATAATATGTCATTCCAACCGTGGAGCAAATAAAATCTCTATATTTTCTCCATCATTCCAACTAGCGCTATAGATTGATAGTTTTCTCTAACCCCACTCCACGTATCTTTTCACTTCAAGATTATTACAGAATCGATCGGCTGTTTGTTGTTTTATAGAAAAAACCATAAAAAAAACAATTCATCTTAAATTTCAGAAACTCAACGATCCAATACGCAAGGCGATTTACGAGAAGAAAATAGCTCCTAAAGGAAAGAGGCAGAACTTTTATTCAATGAAGGATGGGGTCGAGAGAATTAGAAACGTAAGTACACACACTATTTTTCAATTATCGGTGCTACTTTCAAACTTTCTCTTATTTACCTACTCATTTCTATTTTTTTTATAAATTATAAACTAGCGCTTGACCGCAGTCCCACCTGACGGTAAACAGTGATGCGATCGTTGATGGTAGGTAAAGCGCGCTAGTTTATTAAGAGCCTATTCACTCTAGCCTTGAAGACACTCAAATTGTAGTCCGACGGGAACACAGCCACTGGCAAATTGCTCCAGTCCCTCGATGTACGCGGTATGAAGAAGGAGGCGAAACGCTTCATCCGGATCGTAATGGTGTTAACAACGTAAGGGTGGAAACTCGCCGTACGACGGTTCGTACAATGGTGGAACGGGGACGGGGGAATTAAATCATGCAATTCCCTCACACACTCACGAAAACCCTATAGAACACCAAAAGGCTGGCTACTCTACGTCTGTGCTCTAGGCTTTGGAGACAACAACCTTTTTATAGTCCCACTGCTGGGCACAGGTCTCATCTCATACAGAGAAGGATTGAGCGTAATCACCATGCTTGCTCAATACAATATACCTACTTAGAAAGTACATGTAATTTAGAAAAGTTGCATTGGTACTTGCCTGATTTATAATCGAACCCGCACACTCATACATGAGAGGCTGGTGCTTTAACCACTAGGCCACCGCGACTACATACATGTAGTATTACGCTACGCTATTAGACTACGATACTGTAACGTAGTCGATACATATAGTATTTTAACATTATTGCTCATTATTGCCAGTTTCATTGGTATGAAAATCAATAAAATAATTAGTCCGTCTTATAGATAATAAAAAAAATTAAGACCCGTATTTTTTATTTTGTCGAAATTACCAAAAACTACTGAGATATAGCGTATTAAATTTACGGAGTGGGGGCTAATTACGTCACGCCGTGGTATATTTTGTAGCACGGCGTGCCATCGTGCGACGTTTCAAATCAATATATCTTCCTAAGTATTTGAACGTAAGAAAAAATACGTGTTCAATATTTTTTATAAATCTATCCGATGGACATTAAATTATTTTTTACGATACAACCCAATTGCAGCTATGCACTTACATAAAAAAAAAAAAAATAATGATGTTCTGGCGACAGAAGGTCACCCTACCAGAACCTGTCAAATATTCTCAATCAACCTTAAGCCTTAAGAGGGAACTCCAGTGGTGTTTTTTTTTATTTATTTATTTTTTATTAAAATATAAACCAGCGCTTGACCGCAATCCCGCCTGATGGTAAGCAGTGACGCAATCGTTGATGGTAAAGCGCACTAGTTTATTAAGAGCCTATTCACTCTAGCCTTGAAGACACTCAAATTGTAGTCCGACGGAAACACCGCCGCCGGCAGATTGTTCCAGTCCCTCGATGTACGCGGTATAAAGGAGGAGGCGAAACGCTTCATCCGGATCGTAGAGGTGTTAACAACATAAGGGTGGAAACTCGCCGTACGACGGGTCGTCCGATGGTGGAACGGAGATGGGGGAATTAAATCGTGCAATTCCCTTGCACACTCCCCAGAATGTATCCTATAGAACACCGAAAGGCTGGCTACTCTACGCCTGTGCTCTAGGCTTTTTTATACAAACGTATTCCGCTGTTTTCTTCGTGGACAACGTTTTCAGAGCAATTTTTCTTCTACAATTTTACATCGTGATTATACGTGCCCCTATCATTTGATTTTTTCCGGAACTTAATTAATAAAAGAAATACAATACTTAGTTCAAAATCGCAAAAAAAAAAATTGCCCATTTTTACCGTGATGTTCAGATGACTTTCTAATAGTCGTCTGAACATCACGGTAAAAATGGGCAATTTTTTTTCGTTCTTCCAACGTGATAAGGTTTTGACAAAAAAGAAAATAGTGGAAGCATAGACCTATACTTTTCTTCTAAGTTGTGATATAAAAATAATTGAGATCTGTCGTGTTTTGAAAAAGAAAACAGCGGAACACGAAACGTCTTTTGGTCAACGTTTTTGTAGGTAAAATCAGCCTTAGCTGGAACTGTCTTTTTCGCACTTTACCGGGAGAGGTTGGTAGCAGCGCGACGGCAATAGTTTCTTCAAATACCTATTTTCCAAGTTCCTCGGCGCTAGAGTCCCCTCTTAATGCTTTGGCAATAATGTTGAATATATGTAATATTTCATGACAAGTGTTTAATAAGTGCTATAATACCAGACCCTTAATTGGTCCATTGCAACACAAGACGAGGTGGCCGAGAGGTTAAGGCGTTGGACTGCTAATCCAATGTGCTCTGCACGCGTGGGTTCGAATCCCATCCTCGTCGGTCTTTTTTTTAATTCATGAAACAATATTTTACGATATGATATTTTTATCAATCATTAGTTTGATAGGATCTGTGTTGTAAAGAGTTTCAGCATTCTACTTATGAGTAGCAACGGGTTTCTTTTTGATATTTCAACAACATTCATTGCGTAATTTACACTGTTGAACAAACACATTCTGCGAACATATGGAGCAATGGATTAGTTTCAAACTTATTCAAATGGAGAGTAATAGTATGTTACGCAATTAGGATGCTGGGAGGACTTGGGAAGGATTTTGTCCAGCACTGGGATAATATAAGCTAAAAAGCAAAGAGTGTTGGGAGTTTCGAATTATTGCTGTGAGACCTTACTTATCTATTCCGGGATAGTTCTACCACGGAATAGATAAGTAAGGTCTTTTATCTGTTTTGTGATACCTACATAAGCTCACCTAGTAATATATTGGCATATCTGCAAAAATATGAAACTTAGTTTATTACATAACTAGGCTTCGCCCACGTGGAGTTCAGTTATATTGCGTTTCAAAGAGAACTCTTCAAAAGTCCGGAATCAAAACTATCCTATGTTATTTCTCAAGGTCAACTCTATCTTTGTACCAAATTTCAATAAAATCAGTTCAGTGGTGTAGATGTGAAAGCGTAACAGACAGACAGACAGTTACTTTCGCATTTATAATATTAGTAGGGATATATTTATTTATTAGCATCTATACTAACACCTTGAACCCATTGAACACTACATTTAGTCACTAGTAGGTAGAGACATGAATCTATAAAAACACGTAAATTCAATCATTTATAAATATAACTTTGCTCCACACTCGGAATTTCTCCTGTATCGTAGGTGCGTTTGCCTTATACAGTATGTTAAGAAAACCCTGTCCGACCCATAAGGATAATAAAGGTTAGGTAAACACATGACCAAATATAATATAAAATTTTACGTAATCATCATAGTACCAATACAAATGAATTTTGAAATAATCTTTTTTTCCCGCGAATTAATTCCAACTTCCCCGAAGAAACCCTGTCAGACCCGTGAAGGTGTTGTTAGGTATCGATAACTGATTCTACTAATGGATACAAAACCGGGCTAAACTTAAAAAAAAATTCCCATAAAAAATAAATATTATTTCGCAAAAAGAGCACCTTTCCGCGGGCGGCGGGCGGCAGGGCACGCGGCAAGTGGTCGCACCGCTATTCGCTCATAATAATACCGGTGTTGTCACTTTTTTAAAATTACCAAATTTCCGGGAAGTTGGAATAATTCGCAGGAAAAAAGATTATTTCAAAATTCATTTGTATTGGTACTATGATGATTACGTAAAATTTTATATTTTATTTGGTCATGTATTTACCTAACCTTTATTATCCTTATGGGTCGGACAGGGTTTTCTTAACATATTCTATAAATTAAAAACTAGCGCTTGACCGGAATCCCGCCTGATGGTAAGCAGTGACGCAATCGTTGATGTTAAAGCTCACTAGTTTATTAAGAGCCTATTCACTCTAGTCTCAGAAGTAGAAGACATTCAAATTGTAGTCCGACGGAAACACAGCCGCTGGCAAATTATGCCAGTCCCTCGATGTACGCGGTTTAAAGGAGGAGGCGAAACGCTTCGTCCGGATCTTAAAGGTGTTAACAACATAAGGGTGGAAACTCGCCGTACGACGGGTCATCCGATGGTGGAACGGAGATGGGGGAATTAAATCGTGCAATTCCCTCGCACATTCCCGAAAATGTATCCTATAGAACACCGAAAGGCTGGCTACACTACGTCTGTGCTCTAGGCTTTGGAGACCGTCTTGAGTTAAATCAGGGTAGCCAATCAGCCTCTTCGCACGCCTCTCCACTAAACCCAAAGTAGCCAGGTGACACTTTGCAGCACCAGCCCAAATGTAGCTGCAGTACTCCACACACAAGCGGACCTGTTCTTTGACAACATTAGAAGCTGCCTTGGTGTGAAGTACCGCCGCACTTTTGCGATAACGCCAAGTTTCCTGGCAGCCACCTTGGCCATGGATCCAATGAACCGCCCAAACTTTAGGTACGAAGAAATCTCAACTCCCTAAATCTGAAGGCGGTCGGTACACTCCAAGGATCCGATTCGAAAAGTAGGAGCCAAGGTGAACGGGCTCCTTTTGGCGATGAAGACACGCCTGTGTTTTTGCGGCATTGAATGCTACAAGATTGGCATTGCCCCATTCGGAGACTGCCTGAAGTGCAACATTCGTTCGCTCTACCATAGCCTCTCTTTCGGACCGGATTGATTCCCTACTAGCCCGAGCATCCGGCAGTTCATCATCCTCATCATCAACCTTTTTATCGTCCCACTGCTGGGCACAGGTCTTCTCTCATACAGAAAAGGATTGAGCGTAATCACACGCTTGCTCAATGCGGGTTGGCGATTTCAGACTTAAAGTCCAGGTTTCCTCAAGATGATTTCCTTCACCTTGTAATCAGTCATTAGTGTCCAAGATATACTTAGAAAGTACATATAACTTAGAAAAGTTACAAAAATTTATTCCGTAAAAGCAATTTAATTAGTAACCTCAATCTAAATCCGCCAGGCCGCTGCGTTACCCTGATCCGTCGTAGTGGCCTAGTGGTTTAAACACCAGCCTCTCAAGTATGAGTGCACGGGTTCGATTGCAGGTCAGGCAAGTACCAATGTAACTTTTCTGAAGTTATTGGTACTTTCTAAGTATATTTTGGACACTAATGACTGAAGGTGAAGGAAAACATCTTGAGTAAAACATCTTTGTTAAGATCCGGCAGGTATCTTTCCACAACTGTGCTCTCATCTGCATACCCATAGATACCGGGCATCAGCAGATCGTTAATATGCAGCAGGAACAGAGTTGCAGAGAGAACAGACCCCTGAGGAACACCGGCATTAGTCGACATGGGCTCAGATGAGCATCCGATGTGTGTATGGCTGTGATTGTCATTCGTGATTTAAACACTATTTCAGTATTTAAACGTCGATTAAAAGAGCATTACTTTCTTCTGTATTGTGAGAATTTGTTATATATTTATGTACATATTTTAGTATTATGTATTTATTATTTAAGTATATTTGTTTAATTATTTTTGGATTATATGTTTAGGTTTATTTAATATTATTACTTTTATACTTATAGTATTAATTTTTTGTTTCTCTCCTTATTCTACACACTATTGTCCACATTTCTGTTTTACTCCTCCTTTCGCAGGTCTGCTGGAAGAAATAAGCAGCACCTTTGTACTTAGATCTTAATTTTGACATTTCCTTATGTATTATATTGTGTGTACTTATATAATAAAATAAATAAAAATTATAAAAAAAGAAATCTGATAGAGTGCAGTAGTTGATGTGCTGTCATCTGTACAACCGATTTTGTGGAACGCTTCGTGCGGCAGTGTGACTCGCACTTCTAATAATTTAATACATTCAATAATTTAATAAATCAATTCTAGAGGTTTTGGCGGGAAAGTCAAGCTGAGTGTCACACTCATTTTTCATCGGACTTCTAAAATTATTTATAGTGTTGTTTACTAAATAAAAGTGCGCGATTTATGTAGTAAAAAGTGCATTCAGTAAATAATTCATAAAGAACAGTGAAATATCGCAGCATAGTGGCCACATCATTAGACGTATCGACGTATAGACGTATCGTACGACGTATCCATCGTAAGACGGATCACGCCGTCTTTTTCGACATGAACAATTCATTACGTGATATTGGCTAAATGCAGAAACCGTGCGAAGCCATAAAAGAAAGAAAGAAAGAATTCAATTCTAATTTTCTTTCTTACGATGGAGGTTTGAGACAAAGTCATGATGTGGCCACTATGCTGCGATATTTCACTGTTCTTTATGAATTATTTACTGATTGCACTTTTTACTACATAAATTTATTTAGTAAACAACACTATAAATAATTTTAAAAGTCCGATGAAAAATGAGCGTGACACTCAGCTTGACTTTCCTGCCAAAACTCCATTTATCTATTTAAAAGATATTTTTCTCAAATTCTAATTTTGAAATTATAGTTAAAACGCTCAAACGTCGAATTTTTCGAATATTTTGGCGATGGAAATCTTAGCCCTATGCCAATAAGACAACTAATTAATTTATAATGGCCAGTATTTGATTCCGATTCTGTAATGCCAATAAACGTATTTTTCTTTTTTTTTAACACATAGGATATTATCACATCAAAACAAATGCAAAGTTATTCCTTCTTCAGGGTCTATTCGCGTTTCACATGGAGCTGAACCCCGGCTACCGTCTGATTCAGGAGACTTACCAAGAAGATGAGAAATGTGATCTAGTGGAGATCGACTACATCAACGAGATCGATCCTTGGGTGCCGGGCCAGAAGAGATCGCCTTTTAAAGATCTGTTTAAGATTAAGTAAGTTCTCATTTGACCAGCTACCTAATTGCGGTATACACTATCAATGTCAATTTGAATCACTTTGAAGCAGATTGCTAAACCATTGCTTCATACAGTATGTTAAGAAAACCCTATCCGACCCGTGAAGGTGTTGTTAGGTATCGATAACTGATTCTACTAATGCATACAAAACCGGGCTAAATTTAAAAAAATAATCCACCTAAAAAAATAAATATTATTTCGCAAAAAGAGGTAACTTAATAAATCTGCGTTATCCACACATCCGCGCGCGGCGGCGGAGGCGGCGGGCGGCAGGACACGCGGCAAGTGGTCGCATCGCTATTCGCTCATAATAATACCGGTGTTGTCACTTTTTAAAAATTACCAAATTTCGGGGAAGTTGGAATTAATTCGCGGGAAAAAAAGATTATTTCAAAATTCATTTGTATTGGTACTATGATGATTACGTAAAATTTTATATTATATTTGGTCATGTGTTTACCTAACCTTTATTATTCTTATGGGTCGGACAGGGTTTTCTTAATATACTGTATATTCGAGAAACGTGTCTGCTGAACCACGGTATTTACGCAATGGATGTTGTTAAACTGTCAAATTGAAATCCATTGCTACTGGTAGTGTGTTCCCCGTTTTTTCCACATTTTCCACTGATTCTTCGCTCCTGTTGGTCGCAGCGTGATATTATATAGACTTAAGCCTTCCTCGATCAATAGGCTATCAAAAACGGAAGAATATTTCAATTCGATTCCATAGTTTCTGATATTAGCGCGTTGAAACAAACAAACTCTTAAGCTCTTCGATATTAATACATATATAACTTGTAAACCATCGATCAGTGTGGTACCGGGCTTAGAATAGTGCCATCGCATATCCTCTCGTGGGTGTCGTAAGAGGCGACTAAGGGAACTCTCACCATGGAAGCGGGCAGCAGCGCTTCTCCTGTGGAATATCAAATTACTGCGATCCACAACCCGTCTGCCAAGTGTAGGGATTACACCAACACCCTTTGGTCCCAAAGACTATTCCAAATAAAGCTACTGCTACGTATTACACATAGAAAACCTGCTTATGAATATACATCAATCACTCATCCTCCATAGAAAGGAGACGATTCTCTGACCAGACCGATGTTGTGTGTCTGGCCGGCACTTGCCCAACGGTTGATGTTGAGAAGTTGAATACAACATTATTCTTTATTTATGCGAAACCCAAAACACGTGACCAGTATTTTTAAGTAAAAATCTAAATATAAAATTTCAAAAACATATCATGAAAAACCACAAAGTTATGAGCTTGCTATTCTACTTGGTTGTCCCAAAAAATATAGTTAAAGCTGTGATAAGGCGGGCGAGCGCGGGGCGTTGACCTCAGGCGTCAGCTGTGGCGCGCCCGCAAGTACTATGATCGTATCGTAACCGCTCGGTAACCACTCTGCAACAATTTCTAAATATATTTGGGAAAAAATATAACATCGATTCAGTTTCAGAGAAAAAAATACTTTGTATATGCTAGTTGCACAGTAAACTCTGTTTGCGAGATGCAGAATCCTTGTAACGTCAGTATGACGCTTTTTTTTACATGTGGCGTTTGTAGACACTGCAACATAATATTTTATCATGAAACCTCATCCCCAGCTTCCTCAAGATCCGCGAGTCAGGAGTGCAGGCCAACATCCACCAGCGCCTCACAGTGCCTCGTCCGCGCTGCTCTGGCGCCGTCTCTACCTTCAGCAGCGTCGGTATCACTGACATGTACCCCGCTATGTTGATGACATTGTATGGCATGCTGCTGGCGCCAGCTGTGTTGATGGTCGAGATCCTGTATAAACGTCTGTAAGTAATTCTGTTATCGTAACCAAATTTTACTGGCCGTAGAGGGGTAAACAAAAATTGACTTAAAAAGACGGCAAAATGCGTTTATTTGTATTTCAGTAATACTTAGTCTGTTAAGCAGTTTGTGCAGGCTTTAACCACCGGTCCAGTTCTTAAAATAAGAAACCAACTGTTATAGAAATGCATTTCTTTAGAGAGTACAAAAATGGTACCTAGCTCAGGTAAATTATTATTTTGCTGAGCCAATGCCATTTAATACTAAAATAAATTATTATTATAGTATTCAATACTTTACCAATTCCGAAATAATCAAGGTTATAAATTCAAATACTAGCTTAAATGAGATTTCTTTTTGTAATACTCCGATTCAGAATGTAATGAACTTGTTCTCCTTGTGCGAAAATCCTGTGAGACGTTCCTTTCCCCTATATTCAGCGGATTTATTTCTGCTGCAGTTGTGTTACAATGTGTGCCGGGTTCGATGCGCCAAATGTTGTTGTGTCGGAAGTTTGGTCGTGGACGGTTTCCAGATCAATCTCCCTCTCCCCTCCCCTCCAGCATCGTTGGTCGTGTTGTCGGGTTTAACATTGCATCACCCCGCTCAACTGCCGTTTTCCTTCCTATTCACTCAGTTTTTATTTTTGACTTAATAGGTTCTTAATAATCTAACGCCCTTTACCATCAACGGTTGCATCACTGTTTACCATCAGGCGAGATTGCGGTCAAGAACTAGTTAATAATTATTTTTAAAAAATTGATCCAGGATGACGATAAGGCATCAGAAAAGAAGATATACAGTTGATGACGCCATCCCGTTCCGGCAGTGACTAAGATTTCAAGATAAATGTTATAAATAAGAAATAGTTCTTCCAAGATTTTAAGCACCAGCAGTGTGATTCTGCCATTTAAATGCATCTCACTGTGAACAAATAGGTTGAGAGGTGGGCGTGGGGTGAGCTGTCTTTCCAAGTTTGTTCCATCATCGGTCAACCCGTCGTTATCCCGATCGCGATTAGGACGGGCGACGTTGCGAGTGCGACGGTTCCGTGGGTGTGCTTAACAGGAGGAGATCCGCAGAAGAACGAGAGTAGCCGACATAGTCCGAAGAATTGCAACACTAAAGTTGCAGTGGACTGGACACATTGCCCGTAGCACCGATGCCCGATGAGGCCGACGGGTTCTCGAGTGGCTACCACGCACCGGAAGACGTAGCGTGGGTAGACCCCCGACAAGGTGGACCGACGACCTGGTGAAGGTCGCGGGAAACCGCTGGATGCGGGAGTCACAGGACCGGTCGTCGTGGAGAACCTTGGGGGAGGCCTATGTCCAGCAGTGGACGTCTTTCGGCTGAAATGATGATGATGATGATGATTCTAATCATTATACTTCGCACCCGCACTTCGCATTTAACAGCTCGGTCGTATACACGTACATTTTACTAATCACTTGACACTTGCTACTTAACAGCTGCAGCGTGTAAATGAGCCTATAGTCTCAATTAACCTCCTGTAGGTATTGCATGACAAAGAACCGCGTTCTTTGTCACGCATCCAAACCATCCGATGGTGATGGATTAAAGGTTCACATCTGCAGAGTTTTACTAGTTAATTTATTCAAACCTTGTAAAATAATATTCACAATAAAGACAATACCCAAGTCTTGTGTTTTATTCATAGTCCACGGTTTCTTTTTACACTTTTAATACATAATGAGATATGTATACTTTTGATGTCACAATTCCTATTGGCTCGTCAAACACATGTAATATTCAGTTGAAAATGTTAAGTAAATAAGCTCTATTATGTTAATACCGAACCGACTAGTTGTGCGTGCCCTGGATATGTTTGCCTTTTTGGTCAATTTTGGGCTGCTATTTTATTTGAGGTTAAAATATAAAGTTTTAATAATAGGCTAGTTGCCAAAAAAACTAATTAGTCCGTCAGTCAGATTTCCAAAAAATAACAAAAAATGAAGACGACACAGTGCGTTGAAAACTCGTGTAACGTCACTGCACGCTAAACTTTTAGCGAGGAGTGACGTCACCAGCCACCACTCCTGATCTTTGATGCCTTTTAGATTTGTCAATTTCTATTGATTTGATAAGACAAAATATACGTATCCAATATTTTTCTATAATCTGAATGACGGACTAAATAGAATCAATTTTTTTTACGCAGGAAAAATCCCTATTCCGTCGAGTCGAAAGAGGCATCCTAACTAAATGCGAAAATAAAATTGTTTGTTTGCTTGTTCATATAAAATGGCTGAATGTATTCGAGTGAAAATTAGTACACAAATTAGTCGATAACCCGGGTAAGGATATGGGAACGAATGAAGTGACGTGTGTTAGGATGGCAGGGAGGTGAATAGTTAAATAAGATTCAAGCAAACATTATAGGAGAAATATTGTGTATATATTTATTTATAACATTACACACTGGACATATTTAGTATCATCAGCAATATAAACTATATCTTAAGACAAGGTATACAAGACTTATGTATTAGAAATATTAAGGATACTAAACTGGTAGTGTGTTCCGTTCGACGGCTGGATGAAGAACCTCCACGAAGGGTCGGGTTAATAATAATTATTATTATTATAAACTAGCGCTTGACCGCAAGCCCGCCTTTATTAAGAGCATATTCACTCAGAAAAACTGAGCGAATAGGAAGGAAGACGGCAGTTGAGCGAGGTGATGCAATGTTAAACCCAACAACACGAACGATGCTGCGCCAAAAGGGAAATTAATCTGAAGACCCTCCACGACCAAACTCCCAACACAACAACATTAGGCGCATTGTACCCGGCACACATCGCAACACAACTGCTCAGACTCGTCGTCCATACGGTCTGTATTTATAGACAGTAACAATATTGCTCGTAGAACCGATGGCCGATGGGGCAATAAGGTTCTGGAGTGGCGGCCACGTACTGGAAGACGCAGTGTAGGGAGGCCCCCAACAAGGTGGACCGATGACCTGGTGAAGATCGCGGAAAGCCGATGGATGCGGGCAGCACACGACCGGTCAGCGTGGAAAGCCTTGGGGGAGGCCTTTGTCCAGCAGTGGACATCCATAGGCTGAAGAAGAAGAAGAAGAACAATATTAGAGTACCCTTCATCGAGCCGTTATTTCAGTCTATACAATCGAATCTACCCTTGGAACCAACTAAACTTGAACAATCCACATTACAATACTTTTCTTAGAATTATGTCTCTACTAATATAGCGCGTAGGCCGTGTTACGTAATTAAAACTCAGATAAATCGAACGTTGTGTATTGCACGTAAGTAAAAGGGTACAATGTATATGACGTGTACAATAACGTGATGTAAGAGAATTATATACAAGAGTGTGAACAGAAATAGCGCGTAAATATCTGTACAATAATGGAATGGTATGGAATGGAATGGAATGTTGATTGGAATGTAATGGAATGTGATGTAATGTGTTGGTACTACTGGTCCAATTTGAAAAATTCTTTTTGCGCTGGATGGCCCATTAATTCAGGAAGGCTTTAGGTTATATAACTTGCAGCACGCGAACGAAGTCGCAGGCGGCCGCGAGTTATAGATGTAACACGTGCAACAGGAAGCTAGCTAGTAAGCTAGCCGGGCTGGCAGCAGGCAAAGGCTAGCATCTTATAAAGGGTTTTGTTGTGGCAAAGTTTGGCAATTTGTGACAAAATGCACTTTGCTTAATTTGACAAGGTTTTACAAACTAACTTTCTTGAAAACGCTCTACAGACACACGAACGCACAGAACTGCCACGACGATTCTCTGTGTAGGTACGTAGCCACGGTTATTACTAACACAAATTGTCTTTGTTTGAAGACTTATCAGCTCCAATTGCTTACAATTACATCTGACATCACATTTAGGTCAACTTAACAAAATTTTTTTCCAAGAAAAATATCTAATGATTTCCAACCGTAATTACTTTAGCCATTCCTATTCTTCATTTCACCTTTGTCCCTGGACCGTAATCCAAGCAATATGAATATTTGTTTTATATTTTTACTATCGATACAAAGTTTCGTTCGCGCAAAAGATTTGGACACTATAAACTTCATTAAATTGTTCATACAAAATGATCAGAAACCTACGCATTTGATCTATGGTGGACTGTGCTGGAAAAAAAGTAAGTACTTACCTAAAATCAAACTATTTAATTTCATATAAACCTATAAAGGGTATCTGACATCGACGCACAAACCAGTACCATGGATCCAGTACATGATTCTGAACCCCCCAGTGGTTGAAGTTTTTCGTCGGCTTTTTCATGATTAAAAAAATATATATGTAGTTTTTTTTTTTACTTTAGACCGTTCATAATTGTTATACTTTTATAACCCAATAACATTTTAAAGTAAAAAATTGTTAATTCATTAATTACACAAAAAAAGCGCAATGAAAACAAAACTCGAAAAACTATCTTATCCGCTGATTTAATAGAGTTCACATCAGGGATCAACGTCATACCTACAAACCCGCACGGCGGCTCGCTTGCAGCGTTCAACGGCCTAGCCGACACTTTTTTTAAGCATTGTTATTTCTGTAACCACATAAACGTTAACGACATAAATGACTATCATAATTTTATTAGTGGCATGCAGTCTAGCCTTTTCGCGGAGGTTGTGTTACGATGTCAGATACACCCTGTATATGTACGGACGACAGCATGTCAAGCTACCCTAAACTGACAAATATTCTCATTCAATCTTGAGCCTTACAGCGTCAGCAATAAAGTTGAAAATCTAATAAAGAAATATGACAGATTGTAGTAGCTTGTCGAACTGTCGTAGATGTCACATGCCTTCGACGTTTTTGACTCTAGGTCATGCCAGTTTCCTCACGATGTTTTCCTTCACCATTGTGAGAGCAGTGGTGGTGAAATAATTTACACAAAGTTCTAAAGCGCCTGATGGGTTTCGAACCTACGGCCTACAATTTGTAAGTCGCCGCCGATGCCACTAGGCTACCACTGCTCTTTTCTCTCTGCTTTTCCAGATCACAACACAGTTAAACACAAGAAATTACTATCTAGCTTCCCTCTGTGGAGGGTACTAAGCTTGGATTTTTTATTTCAGATGTAATAAACAAACTTGTAATGGAAATGTCGAACTTAGGAGTGCGGACCTCTGCATCTTTTAAACCGATGTCCAAGTATCAAGATCATGCGATACTATACCTGACAGATTTAGACTGTGCTCAGTCGAAAGCTATTATATCTTATGTAAGTAGGGATTTCTACTCTTTTGAGAGAAGCTTACACATGTAGTGATACTCAGATGTAAGTCAACACTTCCTGACAGTTAGTTTCGCATTTTGTTATCCTTGCTGTTACGACTGCTACTTGTTACCTGCTTCTCCAATGCACTGTACATTGGATATCCAAAACATGGCCCAAAAAATCCACCTTTACCACCTCCTTCTGCCGAACAGTAATAATACTCGCAAAGGAAAAAGCGTACCGCGTGAGGGAAAACAATATCTGCGCCTTTATGATGTTCTAGTCGCCGGAGGAGGCACCCTAGTCGTTGGGCATCCGGCCACCGTAGGCGCGAGCTTGCAGGCACTGAGCAAGCTCGGGAAGGACCAGGCGCAGGTCGACGGTTGCACGCGCACCTTCAAGAAATGTAGATGTCGGGACAAAATTATGAGGGTCTGCTCGGACCGGGGGCGATACCTGCCAGGCCTGCGTGTTGTTCTAAAAAGATCGAGATCGCGCCATTATTTGTAATATTCCACCCAACAAAAGGCGCGATGACACAAAGCCAATGCGTTCCATCATGCCGGCGTATCATTCACTGCATTGAAATCACTACTCTGCGAAGATACAACGCATTGGCAACGCTCATCTGGCATTGCTCTAAGGCAGATACGAGCAATCGCCCATCACAAATATCTAAATTCCATTTATTCAACTAAGCTTAGGGTTGACTATTTGGACAAGTGCTGCCGCCTATCTACTTTATTTCGCCTTTCAACACTCCATCAAACAGAATCAACGATGTGTTTCTAGCTAGTCCTCGCCATTTTGTGGCGGTCAAACGCTAGTTTATAATTATTAAAAAAAATGCATGTTGAGAATGTGAAAACCTTTTTCCGTTTATCCAGGCACTGTCCAAGGAACTATTCCAATTCACATATCGCTGGCTGATCCTGGTTACCTCTCCTCAAAAGCAGCAGTCAACGCTGAGTCTAATGGAGAACGGCCCAGTGTTGGCTGACAGTGATCTGGTGCTAGCTGAAAGGATTGGGAACCAATTCAAGATGGTGGAAAGTGAGTTACGTTAGGAGTTCAGATTAAAGCTACTTATAATATTTTACCCCTATTAGACTTTAAACTAAGAGAGCTTCCAGTTTTCAAGAAGCATGATGCTGAGAGACTTTTAAAAATCCTAAACTGTTCACCGTTTAGGACTTTTTGATTTCTGTTACTTTTTTATATAATTTGTTTTATTTTTTATTTTTTAATTTCTTTTTTGTATTATGATCTTTTTTACGAGTAAAAATAAATAACCTCTCTTTATTTTATTTCTTCTGAATTGCTTTACTGAAGTACCTATCTACTCAACTATTAATAACATTTATGTCTCCCAAGTGCACAGACCAGGCCTCTATGGCACCATGATATCTACGCTCCGTGGGTACTACTACAACGGCAGCTTGGTGGATGTACGTCCTCACAGAGAGTTGTACCGAAGACGAAGGAACTTGATGGGACATCCCATCATCATGTCAAACGTCATCCAGGATAGTAACACCACGCGGTTGCATCTGCCTAGGGAAGACCGGCTGTAAGATTTTCTTCAAATTGTTATACTTCTCCTTTACCTGCGCACGGCACAGCCAAAAAGAATGCATACACGACCCAACCATAACCCTTCTTGTGTTATGGTTGGGTCGTGTATGCATAGAGCGGAGACTCTATCCGCCCACTAAGTGACCCTAGGGAAGACGGTCGTATAGTGGTCACGTGCTACCGTAAATAGTGAGACTGGGGAGGCCCATTTAGAGTCGCCCCAGGGATGTTACCTTACAGGCGTTGCGCAGAGGGGCTTTGGCGATTGGTATTTTAAGAAGAACTGGGACTACAACTATCTGCAGACGATAATCACCGGAGTAGTTTGAATGAGGTAAAATGCCTAGAATTCCCGACCTCGGAGGTCCTTCCTACTTCCCCGGAGGTCGAGTATCTTTAGAAGGTTTCCCCTCAAAAACAAAAAGAAATAGTATTTTATGTAATGTATTTAAGTACGCGTACATACAAATGTACATAATACCAACAAGATTATCTCATCAAGAAAATTTGGGTGTAGTAAGCGAGGAGTCCAAATGGTCACCTTTGCAATAACTGTGTACTCTTTCTTTTTCAGCGAACTCCAATACGATGCAATGACAAAAGCCTGCTGGTCTGCTGCTAAGATTGGCTTCGAGATGATGAATGCGACTTCTCGTTATATATTTAGTTATCGGTATGGATACAAAGTAAATGGCCAGTGGTCTGGTATGATCGCTGATCTATACGCTAACAAGGCGGATATGGGTGAGTGGAAGAGAAGAAAATAAGGTCGGCTTCTTGGCATTTTTTTTTAAACGTTGCCCCACACTTAGGCGCTCTACACACCAATGCCCCAGCCCGGCGGCATATGTCGACAACATATTGCCAGCGGCATGTCGGCGGCTCGACATCAGAAACTTATTTGGCAGTTAAAATAAGTCACTATAGCTGAAATGTCGCCGGGCAACTCAACGCTTGCGTACGCTAGCCGCCGACGTGTGGGCGTGCAACACGCGCGGTCGAAGGTTGTTGACATGCTTCTTTTAACCTAAACCGCCGGTTGTGACAGCGGGCTGTGCCGCCGGGCTTTGGTGTGTAGTACGCTTTAGAATTACTCCTGTATCGTGGGTGCGTTTACAAACATTTAAAATCACACTCACACCTGTGACGCTGATTTTCTCATTCATAACTAAACTAAATTTTAGATCCGTGCAGCTTTGTTTCTATTTAATTCAAAAAATTACAGAAGATAAATATACATTGATGTCTGGTGAACCCGTACGGAGGACGGATTTGAGCAGTTGTGTTCCGATGTGTGCTGGGTACGATGCGCCAAATGTTGTTGTGTCGGGAGTTTGGTCGTAAAGGGTCAATCTCTCTCTGGCGCAGCATCGTTGGGCGTGTTGTTGGGTTTAACATTCCGTCACATCGCTCAACTGCGGTCTTCCTTCCCATCCACGCAGTTTTTTTGCCCGAATAGACTCTTATGAAACTAGCGCGCTTTAACATCAACGATTGCACCACTGCTTAGCATCAGGCGGGATTGCGGTCAAACACATGTTAATAATGATTAAAAAAATGTTCTGTCAAATTAGTCAGCCCCAGCCAGGTGCTTTATTTTGTATGCCCCGGTGTGGGCGGAGCGCCTTTCCCGGGCAACAGTGGCCCTGCTGCGGAGGCCGCAGAGGGTCATCGCGACACGGACCGTGCGGGCATACCGCACGGTAAGTCATGGGGCGGCCTGCGTGCTCGCGGGCACGCCCCCGTGGGAGGTCGATGCCCTGGTTCTGTCCCAGGTGCATCGACACCGTGTCGCGGCCCGGGAACGGGGGGAACGACCCGCCTTCGAGGAAGTAAGGCGGGTCAGATTAGCGGCTCAGGGGGAGGCCCTGAGCCGGTGGAGGGAGGCGCTCCGCTCCCCAGCTGCCGGCCACCGGACGATTGGAGCGATTCGTCCGGTGTTGGAGGGATGGGTTGGGCGCCGGCATGGCAGCCTTACCTTCCGCCTAGTGCAGGTACTGACCGGACATGGGTGCTTCGGTCACTACCTGCACCGAGTCGCCCGTCGGGAGGAGTCACCGCGGTGTCATCACTGCGACTCCCCCGACGACACGGCCGAGCACACCCTAGTGGAGTGCCCGGCCTGGCGGAACGAGCGCCGCGATCTCGTTGCGGCGCTCGGAGGCGGACGCCTCTCACTGGCAACCATGGTACGAGCCATGGTTGAAAGTGAGACGGCATGGGAGGCTGCCGCCTCCTTCTGCGAGACCGTCCTCTTGCAGAAGGAGGCTGCGGAGAGGGAGCGGGAAGAGGACGTACTTGCCGCTCCCCTCCGGCGTAGACGGGTGGGGCGAAGAAGGCGGGGGACGAACCCCCGTCTCCTTTAGCCCCAGGGTGTGACCAGCGCGTGCGGGTAGCTCCCGCACGTGCATTGCACAACGGTCACCACGTCTGGGGATTATTCCGTTACCGGGTAATCCCCCTTTGGCGCGGAAACCGGCCCTACAGGGGAGGGCCGGCAAGCCCTGAGGGTGTCACGGAGTACTTGGCCTTCGGGTCGGCCCCGTGACACTCTCAACACAGGGCCCGACGGTAACCGGGTGGTTTTAGTGGGTATTCCCGGCTACGGCCGGGCGAGTCCCACACACGCTCGTCGCCTAGCTAGCGACGGGTATGGTGCGTAAAGGCATTTCCACTCGAGAAAAAAAAAAAAAAAAAAAAAAAAAAAAAAAAAAAAAAAAAAAAAAAAGGTGCTTTATTTTGTATATATTAATTCATCATCACGGGTCTCAAAACGGGTAAGGAAAATTTTGCGCGAAATCACAAAAAAAAAGATGAATGGTGTATTACGACCTACCTCTCACAATGAGGAACAGGGAGACTATCCCAGCAGTGGGAAGATTATAGGATTTCGGAAAGAGGTTGTTTGGGCAATTTCCCACTTACTAGGTACTCCACTTATCAGTGTTTCTCCACAGGCACAAATTGCGTGATATTCCGTGACCGCTTCAACGTGGTCACCTACACTGATGTGGTGGCCCCGATGCGGATGCTTTTCATCTACCGACAGCCTCCCCTGGCCTATGTGTCCAACGTCTTCTACCTGCCCTTCTCCACCAGGGTTTGGGTTACGATAGCCGTGTGTACTGCTATGGCGACTATTACTCTGTTCTTGGCTAGCAAGGTGGAAGTGGTTCTGACAAAGGTAAGTAGTTATTGAGAGCTCGATGGACAACCTGAGTTAATAAATTGATGCGAACAGGAAAGTAACTTAAAACTGTTTGTCTTTTAGAGTAGTACAACACAGCAGCTTGATGGAGGAATATGTGATGCTCTGCTGCTGACAATGAGTGCAGTCACTCAGCAAGGCTGTTACTTAGAACCCAGAAGAGCACCAGGTATAACTGCCGATCGATTAGGTATATACAAAACTCATCGAGTTCAGTGAAGTGAGTTTAGAGTGAGGTGGTAAAAGTGGGCCCGGTTCCCTTGTTGTCGAAGCTCCTGATGTTAACATTGTACCAACAACTGTTATCGTTGTTAGTTTTTTTTTTAATCCACACACAACCGGCTTTTTTATAACGTTAGAAGCTGACCTAGCGTGAAGTACGGCCGGCTTTTGCAATAACGCCAAGTTTCCTGGCAGCCACCTTGGCCTTGGACCCAATGAACCGCCCAAACCGCCGCCTCTCCACTGAATCCAAAGTAGCTAGGTGACATTTTGCAGCACCAGCCCAAATATGAATGCAGTACTCCACATAGGAAAGGACCTCAGTGTATACGTAATGCTATTTATTTCACGCTTTCTTAGCGTTGGTGGCCTAGTCACATTCCCTGATATATTGATGTGTGCAGGTCGCATGATGGTGTTCGTGCTGTTCACGGCCCTTATGGCGCTGTATGCTGCGTATTCTGCTAACATCGTGGTGCTGCTGCAAGCACCATCTGCCTCCATCCGCAGTCTGCCACAGCTTGCCGGAGCCAAGATCACGCTCGCAGCCAACGATGTCGATTATAACTACTTCGTTTTTGTACGTGCATGATAAAATATGTTTGATACGTTTTCGACCTGTTCGTTTTGCACGTAGATTTAAAAACGAACCATGGGCGTACGCAAGGGGGAGGGCAGGTAGGGGCAGCTGCTCCCCTGGAAGAACAAGTATGAACTCCCCTTACTAATCAAAGTATAAACGGGGACTTATATAGGATCATTTCTGTCTATTTGCCATAAGGCAAATAGACGGAAATGATCCTATATAAATAAATAAAATAATATAATATAATGTTTGTTTATATAATGTTTGTATAAACACTGCGCTACAAATACCGAATGTTCCATGTACATATTCTTGTGTAGTTTGTAAGATAAAATATGATTAGATCCTAAAAATCTGACTCACCTTCCCCGTAGGCTTGACTCACCGCCCCCTAGCCCTGACTTGCCGCCCCCTAGTCCTGACTTGCGTTTGCCCATGAAACGAGCCTTTATATAACTACGTAAATTATGATAATTGCACGACTTTTTTGTTCACAAATTAAATACCACGCTGGACATGCTGGACCTTTGTGTAGGCCTTTGCCTACCCCAAGGTTTTCAATTACATTTGGGGGGCTTGCCATAATCCACGCTAAGCAGATGGATTTTTATTCATTCATGAAATAAAATATGGCTAAAATTTATATGCGGGAACTATTGGAAATTCGATTGTTTTCAGAATCAAAGCAAGGAACCTCTCCACATTTCAATACGCGACCGAGTCTTCCCTCAAAATGGAAAACCAAAAGTGTACAGTCTTGCTGATGGTGTTGAAAGAATCCGAAAGGTAGAACAGCTATTTAAGTTCTCATTATTTTACATTTAAGAAAATATATAAACTAGTGCCTGACTGCGATCCCACCTGATGATAAGCGGAGATGCACTCTAGCCTTGAAGACATTTAAATTGTAGTCAGACGGAAAGACCGCCGCAGGCAAATTGTTCCAGTGCTTCGATGTAAAGACGAGGCGAAACGATTCGTCCAGATCGCAGTGGTGTCAATACCGTAAGGGTGGATACTCGCCGTACGACGGTCGTGCGATAATGGAACCTTACCATAAATATCTTTATCAATTCATCATCACCTTAAAAAAACCTTACGCAGACCTACATGTCCAAGAATTGTGGATTCTTCCACATGCGCTTAAAAACTACAGAATAACCGACATCCTAATTGCTTAAAACACTATTACTATCAATTTTTTTTATAGGATTTTTTGGCTTGGTTGCTAAGACCTTTGAGCCATTTCTTCGTTATTCTTGTTTTCTTTCGTAACTTATCCTAAACTAATCCTAACTTAACTTAACCTATCTCCTTTCGTTTCTCACGTGAGCCGACTAGGAGGGGTTTGGGGTAAAGTCGTGATGTGGCCACTATGCTACAAAATTTCAATTCCTTTATAAATTATTCACTAAACAACACTATAATTAATAATTTTAAAAGTCCAATGCAAAATGAGCGTGACACTCAGCTTGACTTTCCCGCCAAAAAGACCATATACATTTTGATCATTTTAAAGATTTTGCTAATCCATTGCTCCATATATTCGAAAAAGCTACTGCTCAAAAACGTATCTAAATTACGCAATGGATGTTGTTGAACTGTCAAAATGATATCTACCCATTGATACTAATAATAGTGTGTTTCGCAAATATCCTGCCGGTTATTATTTCATATTTATTGCTTTAAACATTCGGTTACTACTTTTTTATGTTTTTAAATGTTTTTATATTTTAATATTTAAAAAAAATATTGATATGTGTTTAAAATAAAATAAAGGCAAGATATGATCAAACATAATTAATCTGGTTTTCCTTCACAGGGTCTTTTCGCCCTCCATTCAGTGGCAGAACCAGTGTACCGTCAGATCGAAGCCACGTTCTTGGAGAGTGAGAAGTGCGACATATCAACAGTGGACTACCTCGTGACCTTCGATTCTTTCACTCCTGTCAGGAAGGGATCCCCATATTTGGAACTGATTAGAGTCGTGTCAGTTTGTGTTTTGTATACCTATATTTGGCTATCTGAGAAAATTCCTGTTTAAATATAAGTAATTTCATTGCATTCAAAGTTTCACACGTTTTAAACCCATCTGGGGCAAAACCCATAGGAAGATTTTAATATTACTAGATAGAATTTTGAATATCATTGTGGTTTGGTTTAGTTAGTGTTAAAGACTTTGGGCAATTACCTACATGCCGAAGATGCTTTATCGTAATACCTCGTGATTGAAATTAAGTTACCTCGATGTCATCTTCATGTAAAATAAATAAATAAAATGGTATAACAGAAACAGACACGGCAGAAACTTGAACAATTTTTCCAGTAAATCCTACAGAAGAGGCACCTCTGTCTCTGATACCTATGCTAGGAGGTCCCGCTATTTAATGACCAATTATGTAATAGGGTAGTTGACTTCTTCTTCTTCGTCAGCCTATAGATGTCCACTGTTGAACAAAGGCCTCCCCCAAGGCTTTCCACGATGACCGGTCTTGTGCTGCCCGCATCCATCGGCTTCCCGCGACCTTCACCAGGTCATCGATCCACGCGCTTTTAGAACCGGAACCCGCTTTCAGAAGCTCAGCCGTAATTCCATCATCTTCAGCCGCCTTATCGTTCTTGAGCTGTTTCAGGGCCATACTAATCTCGTACAGGCTGACGTTCGGGATATCATCGGTGTAGTGTTGGGTCACTCTGGCTCTAAGATCATTAGTCAAGCTTACAACAGGTGCGTGTGTTGATGTGTATAACTCTCCGTGGAATTTCTCAATCTCACCCAAAAGCTCGGGCTTGGAAGTGACAATCCTACCATCGCCAGTCTTCAGCTTTGCAAGTGGGATCTGTCCAACAGACAAGTCTCGTGCGAACACTTTGGAGCCTTTATTCCGATCGATAGCCTCTTTAATACAATTTGTATTAAATTGACGTATATCGCGAGTCAGAGACTTTAAGATTTGTCTGTTAAAGCATCTGATACGCGAAGCGTTATCAGGGGATTTTAAGACCACCTCCCGTCTTTCTTCCATTAGCCGTCGGGTGGGACCAGAGATCTTCTTCTGTCCTTTTGAGCGGAGGGTTTTGTAAAACTTGGACCCTTCCATTTGGAGAGTTCCCAAAAACCTGTTGTTATAGTCGTCCACATCTACGCATTCACCGAGGCATTCGAAGAGATTTTGCAGTTCGATCTGAAAGCTTTCGGGGTTTTGGAGTTGGGTTGACGCTGGACGGAGCGTAGACTTCATAAGTCGAGAGCGTCCGAGCCTAATGTTGAGGTTCAAGATGCCTCTAACAATACGGTGATCGCTCCTAGTTTTAACCGCATGGATCACTGAGACATCGTTGAACACTTGTCTTCTCGTTGACATTATGAAGTCTATCTCGTTTTTGGTCTGACCATCGGTTCTAATCCAGGTCCACTTTCAGTGCATTGGTTTCTTGAAAAAGAATTAATCACAAAGAGTCCTTCTTTTTCCATGAAATCCATTAACAGCTGACCTCGGGGACTCAGATTTCCAACTCCAAATTGGGCCACTTTCGTCTCGTCCGCCTCTCGCATGCCCAGTTTAGCGTTAAAGTCCCCCATGACAACAGTGTAGTGGGTTTTGGAGAAATATATGGCTCTGCTGACGTCCTCATACATAGCCTCCACCTCATCGTCGGAGTGTTTAGACCTGTATAACCTTTAACGACTGTCGTTTGGCTATTCTGAGTACGCCACCCGAGTCGAAAAGCTCCCGACTTTAACAAAGTTGTTCACGAGGGACTTGTGGACAATAAACCCGATGCCACCCTGGAACAAACCCGCCACACTTTTCCCAACCACTGCAACTCCTGAAAGCCAGAATCAACAGTGGCGACCGCCAGAAAAACGCCGAGCAATGAAGCTCGACGAGTCCCGGAGAAACGATTTAACTGTCTTGGGTCCCGCAACGAAATTAATCAGAAAAGAATAGCGGAGGAGTAAGAAAAAAGATATTTTTTCCACTTCCCTCCATAACAAGCAGGAGACAGAACAGAACTAGGCCAAACGGCACAAAGGGACATTATTGCAACTGGGAGAAGCCCAGATTGCCAAACACCACGGAATAAAATTTGATTAAGATAATGGGTCCTAAGTAGGTATTAGCTGTTACAATTGATTCCAATAATAGGTATGGCAAAAGCGCCTGAACGCACCCTGGAACAGCTGGTCGCCTTCCCGGAAATAGAACAGGTTGCCGGACTTCAGGATTATCGAGTCCTCTCTCTCTCTCTTTGGACTCCAGATAATCCCACAATGTCCCAGCGCAACCGGTTCAGTTCTTCCTCCAGTTCAACAATCTTCTCATCGGTCCGTAGTGTGCGCGTATTATATGTTGCCAGGGCCAAAGGTCGTCGTTGGTGATGGTAGCCGGATCTCTTCCGGAGATTCTTCGCACCCCTTGCTCCGCCGTAACCGAGTCCGCTACCGTAGACGGGAATAACGGAGCTACCGGGGACGTAGGACCTGGGCTGTGTCGTGTGCATCATTGGGGGGGTTTGCCATAATCCCCACGCTTGGCAGGCGGGTTGGGGATCGCAGTGATTTGTTATTCCACAGGAGAAGCGTTGCTGCCGGCTTCTCTGGTGAGAGTTCCCTTAGTCGCCTCTTACGACACCCACGGGAGGATATGGGTTGGTACTATTCTAAGCCCGGCACCACACGGGGTAGTTGATTAAAAAAACTAATTAGTCTGTCAGTCAGATTTAAAAAAAATACTAGACACGTATTTTTTTCTTTTTTCATATAAACAAAAAATTAAGACGACACAGTGCGTTGAAAATTCGTGTGACGTCACTGCGCGCTAAACTTTTTAGCGAGCAGTGACGTCACCAGCCACCACTCCTGGTCTTTGATGCCTTTTATATTTGTAATTTTCTATTGATTTTATAAAACAAAATATACGTATCCAAATTTTTTCTATAATCTGAAGGACGGACTAAATGGAATATTTTTTTACCCAAGAAACCTCCCTATTATAAAAAAGGTGTACCAAAAAAAAAGTGGGGGCAGCTGCCCCCCTCCCAGGCAGCCTTGTAGATCATGACGGCCACCGTCAAAACCGCAGGGACAAGCTGTTTGCGCAGCTCCCTGCAAAAACGGTAGCCAGAGCTGAATCCCCTGTCTGTCGTACTCTAAAGGTGCAGAATGCCCTTCAGATGGTCAACCCTGAATGTGACGTGTTTGTGGATGAATGAAATAAGCTTATGCGTGTAAGTTTGGTTTTCTGTAAAAGGAAGTATGCGAGAGAGTCCACCGTGCCATATTAGTTTTAGTAATAGTTTTTAAGTTAATTAATATAATTGTCTGTTTCTACTTATGTTAATAATTGTAATTGGTATTGTACCGGTTCAATCAACCATAAATAACCATTAAAAATGGACACTGGCAAAATGTACTCTGTAATAACCAAACAACCGCATACATCTACAGCGCGCAAAGATTACCGATTCTAGCCAAGGGCTAAGCAAGCAAAGGCAAGCTCCCACCTGATGGGAACCTTCCAACGCCACGTCTTCGTCCGTATGGTGACCGATGATGATGCCGAAAAGTGCATTCGTGTATTACTATTCATTTGTTTTTACATGGAGGTGACATCAAGGTAGCGAGCTAACCGCGATCAGAAGGTATCGAACACTGAGGCCATAAAATGATCTACCCTTAGGATTAAAATATCAGTTCCTTAATAAATGAAGCTTTTGAAACCTAAAACCTACTTTTGAATATCCGCCTGTTATTTTAATTTTCTAAAGAAAACAATTTTTTTTTTTTCTGTTCTAAAACTATCATCTTTGATCCTCATATTACCAAATAACGATATTTTATAGGCACAAGCAAATTCGGGAGTCCGGCATCCAATCTGCGATCCGCAAACGTTTCCTTGTTTCCAAACCCCACTGCATCACAAAGATGTCCTCATTCAGCAGCGTCGGTCTGATGGACATGCGGCCCGTTCTGATCCTCATGCTGTATGGCGTCACCGTCGCCGTGACCATCGCGTTCGGAGAGATCGTTGTGCATAAACTGTAAGTCTATAATTCACCATTGAGGCTCCGGGTTCGATCCCCGGCCTGTGGAAAACAATCTTTTCCTGATTGGTCTGGGTCTTGGATGTTTATCTATATATGTATCTATTATAAAATATAGTATCGTTGAGTTAGTATCCCATAACACAAGTCTCGAAATTACTTTGGGGCTAGCTCAATCTGTGTGATTTGTCCGTATTTATTTATTTTTATTAATTATTGTTACGAATGCACCTTATGTCGAGGGCATAAGGTTCAATATCACGTGACATGCACTGTGTAACTTTTAAGCCCTATAACTCGAGACCTAGACATTATATAGGTGCAATATAAAAACGCATTGCTAGACTTAGGGTGGCCTATCGAATGGTACAGGTTTCATCAATTTTGTCAGCTAAGTGACGACATCGAAATTTCTAGAAACCCGTTTCCGGGAATTACCATAGGTACCTACTGAATGTACTCGAAGTTATGCGCTATTATTATTACGTGTAGACGATTCTGGAATGTTCGATCAGCTGGACTATATATAGCTCCGTGACGCCAGCGCAGGGTCACTTTGCATTCGACTAGCGATACGAGAACAAGCGACAGTTAAGAAGCGATCTTTGAGAATACCTACTGCGACAACTGTAAAGAGCTCTCTACACCGGCCAATCACACACCGCGGCCTCCCTCGATCAACGAATCAACATCGAGAACGCACGCGACACCGCGTGGAGATCCGCAGGACAGCAAGCTGATTTCCTATTGGTTACCCCACTATTGTTTAGAGATAGCTAGTATTTAAGCGAGTGCATAACTTATAAGAGACATAAAATTCGATCCAGCCATCCCTTGCTGTTCTCTCCAGCGACGCCCTAAGCCGAGGTTCGTACCCCACAGGGGGTGCCCTTAGTGCGTAGTCGCTTAACACGACCTACGCGCTACAGATACTTAAGCTCGTGACTGTACCACTCCATACAAACAGGCTCGACTCTGGACTATACTGTGTGGAAAAAAGACTTTAAGCCTTAAAATCTAATGGAATTACTCTTTGTTTCAGAATGACTCGATACAAGATGGTTTCAAAAGTGCAAACGATAAAAATCCTGCGTTAATGATTCTATCGCTCTCTACTTCAGGCGCTACTATGCTTCAGTTTGGATGGCGACGTCACATTTGTACCTACCAATGCAAACTTGAATCCTACACACTATATAAAACACTTAGTCCAGTCATTTTAGCAATTTGAAAGCCTAATCTGCGGAAAAATTCCTAGTGAGCTGAATATTTGTATACACCTTCATTATGACATTGTAATGAATATGTGAAAAATCGACATTTATATCGTGCCAGCTAAAAAAAAGTATGACCAAAGAGATTTAAGATAAATAGAGAGGGCAATGTGTCAAAATCGCATAGAAAAACTGTGATCCCATGGCCCAGTTCCGCCATCTAGTACAATATAGCAAAATTAGATCGACAATTGGAAACATCAAATACATAGTAAAACTGAAATAAGTTTACATAAAATATATTCAGCTATTGCGCGGTAGGTGGCCAGTGTGGTCTATGTTGCCAGATCCGATTTAATACCCTAGTGTAGTTCAAATCGGGTAAATAAATATGGAAAAGTAAACAAATTAAGTGAAACTTGTCTTGTACAGAGATCAAAAACTGTTTTAGAATTTTATTAGCTACTATTCATTTTCCGTGACACCGTTTATTGGCATTTTAGATGTGTTATGCTTACGAATTATTTTAATACTCAGTTTATTGCGATTTTTGACTATAATAGACTTTTTAGGCCATAAAGCGCATTTTGTTTTGAAATTTTTGTTTGCATTTCGTTTTTACCAAAATGATTCTTTTCTACACGTTTGTTTGCAAATATTTTTAAATGGCAATGCAAAAAACTGTGGTAGGGCTTGTATCATTTCGATATAAAATTATCGATAATATTCAAAGAAGTTACTACGACGATGTTTATTCTTATTATGATAGCTTGAAACAAAAAATTACGTAGCAGAAAAATTATAGATATGTTCAATGTTTACAAGTTTCTATTTATATAAATCTTTTAATATAACGGGCGTTAAAGTTTAAATTTACCGATTAATACTGAAAATCTAAATAATTGTTTATTTTTTCATTTTTAATTAACACATTTAATCAATATAGTTAACATTATTATGTATACATTGCTGCCTTCTAATAGGAAAGTCGTTTATACCTTTGCGATAGAATTCTGAGGATCTAGACTGCACAAACTGTGTGAAAGCAGAACTGTCTAATGTGTGAATTAATTGTCCAAATCACGACGAAAATGGTAGTCTGCTGGAGCAAGATCTGGCGAACTAGTTCCGTACCATTCATTATTTTTAAAAATGGGAGCCTTCAATATTTATTTTATTTTTAATTTGAATATATAACCAAATATTCTGTGAACCTTTTAAGCGTCTATCTGTTTCTGTTATTAATATGGAGCAAAAAATCATGTTTGTTGTATGGGAAAATATTTTATTTTTTTTTATTTTTAGCGCTTGTCATAGCGGCAACAGAAAAACTAACATAATTTCTAGAAATTTCAACCGTCTAGCTATTACGGTTCATGAGATACAGCCTGGTGACAGAGGGACAGACGAATAGTGAAGTCTCATGAATAGGGTTCGTTTTACCTTTTAGGTACGGAATCTTAAAAATCACAAAGTAGCTTGCAATCATTGTAAGAATGTATCAGTGTAAAATCAGTGTAAAATATGTACGTACCTACATATTTTATAACTATATTTCATTATAAATAAGTTATCTAATTTATGTACTTATCCACTTAACCATAAATATTATCCCAATTTTTACGATTAAGTGGAAATTAATAACTTACTGATTCATTACTAGTACAAGGTACCGATCCTTTTTTTTTTAATTTGATCGACAAATCTTCTTTCTTTAAAAAGTAGATATCTTCACTTTTAAAATGCTTTGAGCATAATTTCGACGAAGTAGACAGAAGCCAATTTTCTTCTCTACGGTCTATCTGGACAAATCGTATACACTTTTCCCGTACAACATAATTTTTATTCGAAAACCTAAAATAACATAAAACCTATTCAATTTTGTTCATTAATATGACAAGATTATGTTCAAATAGAGTTACTAATAAATAAACTTGAAATATAGTAATATTTTAAGTTTATTTAGCTATATTTTAAATGTCAATAAAATATAGCTATATGTTTTCAACTTAATAAGTATTATCGATAACTAAATCGATAAACAACATTACTACATCTCTACATGAAATTAGTAAAACTATTCAACAATAGAGGGCGCTTATTACAATAATAAAAAAGTTTCTAGAACTATTTAAGAATTTTTTAAAATTTTAATTACAGACTAAATATAAATAATTCATACAAAAACATTCCGAAGTTAGGTCCAGTCATTTTACCATAACGAGATGTACAGTAACGCAAAGCGCAACAGGGCATATTTCCTTAGAAAATGTTTATTCTTGGTGGACACATGTTATGTCTTGACGCGGACACTAGACTGAGCGACTTTTAACCAAGTCGACAAAAGTATTGGCTTACAATTTTGTTCGTGATGTCCTGTCTATTGTAAATCTAATTTTAATGTCTTTGAGTATGACGGTCAAAAGGTCACGAAAATCAGTTTTTCGCAAATATCTCGCGATTTACTGCTTACAGCCAATAAAGGTTATTATAAGATTGTTTGTCGTGAAATTGTCTACAAAAAATGTCTCTTGTACTTTTCTGTAGAATTAACCCTTTTTTGAAGTAGAGACTAGAATGCACTCACAATTCCAATACGGTATTGTATACCGTACGGCGTATACCTACCCTATTGCTTTTTATTCATGTTTGTGTGTTGTTAATAAAATCTACTACATACACAGACATATACCACTAGTAATACTAGTATAGACAAGACAATTGCCCGTGAATGCATAAAACGACCTCCACTGGTAGGCAGATGTTCCGTATTATATTATACCTGCTACTTTGCTAATTTTGACAGCTAGGTATCCAATATGTAAAGAAAATCCTGTCGGACCCATAAGGATAATAAAGGTTAGGTAAACACATGACCAAATATAATATAAAATTTTACGTAATCATCATGAAATAATCTTTTTTTCCCGCGAATTAAATCCAACTTCCCCGAAATTTGGTAATTTAAAAAAAGCGACAACACCATTATGACGGTATTATAATAAGCGATGCGACCACGTGCCGCGTGCCCTGCCCCCCGTCGCCCGCGGTAGGGTTGCCTACCGCACATGTATTAAGTTCCCTTTTTTTGCGAAATAATATTTAAATTTTAAGGGGATTTTTTTAACTTTAGCTCAGCTTTGTATCTATTAGTAGAATCAGTTATTGATACCTAACAATACCTTCACGGATCGGACAGGGTTTTCTTTACATATTGTGTGCTGTGATTGTAACTATTACCTTTTGCGTAACATACTGACGTAAATCATAATCAGCCTATAATGTTCCCACTGTTGGGAGCCCACCATACCATCACGACCTATCGGTGAGAGGGAGTGGGCCGTAATCTACCACGCTGGCCCTGTGCGAGTTGGTAGATGGCGCATTTTTTAGATTTTTTTTTTTGCTCAAGACATGCAAACTGGCATGTCTTGAGCAAAAAAAAAATCTTCACGATGTTTTCCTTCACCGTTTTGAGAGCAGCGGTGATGTAATAATTTACACAGAGTAAAGCGCCTGACGGGGCTGGAACCTATGACATACAACTTGAAGTCGCGGCCGATTTGAATTGTCAAAATCAACGCTAAAATTATCGTTAGTGAGTTCTGCAATTGTCCCGCAGATTATTCTACTATTGAATGGAGAGAATTTAGAAAATTAATTTATTTAGAATTTGATGAATTTAGTGAATGACTTTTAATAAACATTAATTATTACATTTTGTTTTATTTCCTGTAGATAAAGTCCCGTCAGTTTATATCCTTACAAAAATTTACATAAAAAACAAACCAAACGAGGAATCTTTCAATTTTCTAGTATAAACCCTACTTTGCTTGTGGAGCTCGTTTCTTTTCTGCCATTTTCTGGTTCCTTAGCGTATTTGTTTTCCGCTGAGCATCCGCTTTCCTGTGTCTCTGGACATGCTTCTGACTTATGCCTTTGGGACCTGATTCCAATTTGTTACCATGAACTTGAAAAGGTGAGGTTTGAGGAGAGACCTTAGATTTTTGACTTTGATAACTTTTGACTTTTAATGCCGGGGTCAAGGGCTGAACAGAATATCTTCTTTTTATTTTAGACTCTTCCAAATTTATCGCCTTATCCTCAGATTGCATTGCCGATGTTTTGGTTGGAGGACGCCTATTATTTTCAGCTCCGCTATCAACAGAAAGTATTGTCCCCTTAGAAAGATTTGTTACCATACCGCGAAGTTCTGTAAGAGTCTTCCCGTGAGAGTTCACATCTTCCTGTAACTTGTCTAGTTTATTTTCAAAATGTTTGAATGACGTCATGATGCGCTGAAAAGCGTCTATCGGGCGAGTTTTTTGTGCACACATTTTAAATTTAAATTTCGGATTACACTAGAAAATTAAAATATTAGGCTATGTAATTTTGAATTTAGTTTTACTAAAATTGACATTTTGTGACAGGTCATGCCATATAATTTTGTGTTCTATGCTCAGGGTTGGTCATAGCAAAATAGTTTGGTTTAAACTCCTTCGATTATATAGACGTTATGTTAAGTTAATTTTTGGTAGATACCTATTTAATCTTAATAATGAATATAATATATTTATTCAGTGGTAGGCCATAACATCGGCTGCCGGCAGAAGTTACCACCAGACAAGGCCTTGCCGCCAAGCGATTCGTCGTGTTCCGGCATCATGTCTGGTGAAGCCGTACGGAGGACGGGTCTGAGCAGTTGTGTTGCGATGTGTGCCGGGTACGATGCGCCAAATGTTGTTGTGTCGGGAGTTTGGTCGTGGAGAGTCTCCAGATCAATTGCCCTCTGGCGCAGCATCGTTGGTCGTGTTGGTCTTGGGTTTAACATTGTATCACCTCGCTCAACTGCCGTCATCCTTCCTATACCTAAGTTTTTTAAGTGAATAGGCTTAATAAACTAGTGCGCTTTACCATCAACGATTGCATTAGTGCTTACCATCAGACGGGATTGCAATCAAGCATTAGTTTAGAATTACTAAAAAAAAATAATTAATTATCGCATATTTATGTTACCATTCCATTATTGGGCAGATATTAATTTAAAATTAGTTAACTGATTCATTATTAGCTTCTTCTCCTAATTAAACACAAGGTTATGTCGTGAATATGCAACATTTTTCAAAATTTCTTTGGGGCTAGCTCAATCTGTGTGATTCGTCCGTATATATTTATTTAATTACCTATTCTAATATGTCATGTACTCTAACTGATTCAGCATGCATATTGCATAACGTTTACAACTAAGTGACCTTTCAAAATTTAACCTACCTAGTAGGTACCTACTAATTCACCGGCTTTGCCTCGGTAGTGTCCGTTTTATGCAAAAGTGCTATCAGGAATTCTGACTGAATAATCATAAAACTGTTAAAGTTATTGTTGTATAATAGGGTATTTGGCTAAAAAAAAGCTAATTAGTCCGTCAGTCAGATTTCCAAAAAATACTAGACAGATATTTTTTCTTTTTTTATATAAACAAAAAATTATGACGACACAGTGCGTTGAAAACTCGTGTGACATCACTGGCCGCTACACTTTTTAGCGAGCAGTGACGTCACCAGCCACCACGCCTGATCTTTGATGCCTTTTATATTTATCAATCTGTATTAATTTGATGAAACTAAATATATGTATCCAATATTTTTCTATAATCTGAATGACGGACTAATTAGTTTTTTTTAGTCGTATACCCTATTTTTGCTAAACATTTTACTCTCGTCAACTAGGTACCAAAATCTAGCGCCTATGATAAATATCATAGCATTCGGCTGATAAACTATACATGTATCTCTTCTGCCTCTAATCTGACTATACATTATAATATTATAATATATTAGTCTATGCCTCTAACATACATTGACCTGACTAGTAGCTGTAAGGCTACCACATCATACAAATTAAACATGATGAAAATATATATTCAGTTTACTGTACTAAAACGAAAATAAATAATTATTTTATTTTAAATTGCATGGAATACGTGAAACGGAACACTGAACTGCTTTTTTTCTTTGCACGCTTGCAACATCAGTTTTTCGGCTGTCAAATTCGATAGATACACGTTCTGCAATGGGTGACACTCTGGCTGAAGAAATCCCAAAACTAAACATTGACGCAAAGGCAGGGTTTTATACATTATAATTTAATTTGAGAAAGTATATTTGTACGTTATGTAAATCATGATAAAGTTTATTGGCATCCGTGGAGGCTGTGTGGTCCGCTGCAAAGACTACGCATATGCCACATGGGTCTGTAGGACTTTCATCAGCATTTTTAGCTGGAAATTGGAATGATATCATGCGGTTTCCTTGGCCTATATGTATTGTTTTCTGTATCCTAGCCGTTGTTATTTGTTAATATTTTTGTCTATAAAAACGTGTAACCTAATTTAGTTGAATGTTATTTGTGTTTTTACCGGACTCCGGCCAAAAAAGACTTATTAGAAAATATACAATAGGTTATTAAAGTGAAATAAACTTGATTGTTACACACGCCTGAGCAATTAAGTCGATTTTTCACCTACATCACTATTGTTTGAATTTCCTCAAACAATAGTGACGTAGTTGTCCTTGTAATATGTTTGTATTCAATCTTTAACAGATTATGGTGCCTACAATTTGCCATTATTAATAAAACTAGTTAATCACACATCTTATTTCACTGTTATTATATACTAACCTCATCATACATACCAATTACGAAACATTGTCATAGTCGCCCTCACTTCATCTTTATTTTAAGGCACTTTTGAACACCACTTGCCCATCAAACTTGTGATAGTAATGTTTATTAAAAAAAAAAAAAAAATTGTTGGGAAATTGTTTTTTTCTTATATCCAATTAAAACAGTTCTTTAATATAGGGGGAATACTAACTTGACAATTCTTCTTGCAGTCAAAGACCAAAGCAATGAAGGAAAAGAAGAAAAAACCTGAAGAGGGTTCTGGAGGAACCGCAGAACTAAACCCATGGCCCGAATTCATCCAGAAACGCATTGATCTTTGGGATAAGTACAAAATCCAGTATTTGGAAGAAATAGCAAGCAAACCGGACTTAAGCATAGTGGTCACACTACCTGATGGCAAAACTGTGGAAGCAAAAGCCTGGAAAACTAGCCCTTATGATGTTGCTAAGGGAATTAGGTGAGTTATACCTAGATTTTTGCTGCAATCAAAAATTATCATGTTAATAAACAAATAAAAATATTTTCTATATACAAAAGTTACATTTCAAATAATCACAAATGTTGCAGTTAGTATTAAAATTAAGGAGTACCTAGCTGGCATAATTACTAATAATTATTTTGCACTCGGAATGTCTGCACTGCATGCAAGAATGATAACAAGATTCCAGATGATTTTACATGCTCAGTAAAAAAAAAAGTCACTTAACAACCACACAAAGATTGCAATGGACTTTATTCCTAAGTATTTGAATGAAATATTATGCCTTATTCCACTCACAATGGTCCATTTGAAGGACTAAATATGGAAACCAAACCAGTAACTTAGAACATAGTATGCTTCTATGTCATCATGCCAACTCATAGGAAATGAGTCATACCACTTTATATAGAATTTTCCTCAAGATATTGTAACTATGTATATTAAATTGATGATTTCAATCAAACATGCAGTCTGCTTTACAGATACCTATTTGATTCTTGATAAGATTTATATATTAGAGAACAATGTTAATTCTAGCTAGAAGTGAAATAAAAAGATAAAAATGTCTTATACTTAAGTAGAATATTTTGTTTTTTTTTTTGTATTGGTAGCACATACATTCTAATATTATGAGGATAAAGTAATAACTATCTATATTTTTCTTTATTAACCTTTTGAACGCCAATCACTTCTATACAAGTTTGAGATTTTCATGCCCTCAGCGCCACTACTTGATTATAAGTAATCACAGTATAAAATAAAAATACGACTTTTACAAAACCTTTTATTTTGTTTTTATGGAAAATTGCCCTGTCATCATCAGCCATATTTTTAACTTTTTCACACATAACAAGTTCTTATTTCTTTTATTTTTAATAGAAACAAAAACGCCACAAAATATTTTAATGCCCCTAGTGCCAATTACTTGATATCAAGTAAGCCAGTGATGTGACACGATGAAGAACTCGCTATATTTCATCTCGTCGAAATGATCATAAATACTATTATTGCAAGAAAATGACATTAATAAATAATACTTTATAAATATTGTGAACTATGAACTAGGTTTTATTCACCTTAATCAAGAATAAATAGGTTTTATAATCATTGACGATAGTGAAACACCGTTTGAAAAACCCATCCCTACAAAGTTAGTAAGTTGTCACTGCCCACGCGCCACCTACTTGTATAGAAGTAAATCTGTGACGTCATAAGCGGACGGGTTTCAAGGTCATAGTGACTTTGTGAATTTTAGTGTAGTGCAACGTTTACATCTTGAGTTGGCGAACGTTCTTACAAAAAAAAAATGTGACTGTGAATCTGTCTGAATCAGAATTTTGAAATAGTTCGTCGTCTTGACATTCCGTTAAGTCGTCAACTTGCGTTTCATGAATTTTCTTCCGTTTTCTATTAGTTTTTACAAACCAGAAAAATAATTGCGAGTATTTTGTGACACCATTAAAAAATGGCCTATAACATCTGTGTAAAACAGTCACTTATCCTCGATATTAATATTAAAAAAACTTAAAAAACCACGTATTTAGTTTCTATTAATTGTATTTGTTGTAAGTAAACGAAATAAATCATGCAGGAATCTATTGAGTTTATTCACGTGTAACTCGACTACAGTGAATATAAAAATAAATACCGTAAAAATCTAGACATCCTTATATTAGAAAGGATTTTGACGTGCCTCGAGCGCCAACTACTTGATATGAAGTAAAGGATTACATTTGAAGACAAATAGGGATGTGCCTTCTAGAACACACGTCTAATAAATTAATTCGTTTCTTTATTATGCGAAATATATCCAGGCTTTCATTTTTTTTTTTTAAGAAATAAAATAAAATATGAAAATACGGTTACAGTTTTTATTTAGCTTCGTAAATTGGTGAATAAACATTAATTTAAATATATAATATTATTTGTCGATAGGACATTAAATCCATCCCTACGTTTTACTATAGATACGTTATAGGTACATTTGTAGCGTGATGCAGGAGGACATATCGCGTATTATATAGATGGGCGTTCAAAAGGTTAAAACTCAATAAAAATAGATTCTCTGTGTTATCTGTTAACCGATCTTATATACTCCGTCTAACTCTTCAGATATTGCAGGTGTTTGACGAAGTTTCCAAATACATAGCTTTATAATAACTACCTTATTAATTTCCTAAGTTTTGTTGAGAATCTCTGAAAGCAAAATGCCAATTCATGAAATTTAATTATTCAAAATTTAACAAATGTCAAAAATTTTGCAGTATTTTTGACAGAGATTAGATTGATTTTTTTTTTAAATTACGAGGTCACTTTTATTCTCTACTCTATTCCCTATATCTCCAAATGTTGCTAGACCAATGTATATAATAACTAATTACTTATTTACCTGCAAACCAGCGAGTGGTGGAGAGAATAGTAAGTACTTTAATTAAGGGTGGACTGTTAAGATGGCTTTAACTGGTTCATAATGTCTATACTGCCTTAACTTAAAGCATGGTCAATGTCGAGAACTTAATGTTTTGTATGATAATGGAAACATTAAATTTTCTATCTGTGAGAAAGATCGGGAACTGGCAGTATTTGAAGTGCTCTGTAAGCAAGCATTTTAAAGAAAGTTTATGGGAGTAATATAATTGTTTGGAGCATGCTAAAACTATGTATTTGGCTCTGTGTGCACTATGTGCGGCATGATTTTACAATATACATATATTTTGTGCTTTTTTGGTGTTCATAATACAATTCCTTATTGAAAATGCTTGTCAGTATACAGTAATCATAACTGTGGTAGACATTAGTGAAGCCTGCTATGTATTCATTAGCATTTATTAACAGCCTTACTACCTTATAATATTGTAAAACTACCATATAAAGAAAAATATTTGTTCAATGCATAACCTCTTCCTTTATCGACATAAGTAAAAAATACTCAGTTTTTGGCTTGTAAAGCCAAATCTAGCTTTAAAAATCCCCAGTCAAAAGCCACTCCCAGTTCCACCCTGCTATTCCACATCCGACCCTCATGATGACTCTCCTTCATCACAGCCAGGGTCTGGCCGATTCCACCATCATTGCACGGGTGAACAATGAACTCTGGGACCTGGACAGACCGCTAGAAGGTGATTGTAAGCTGGAACTCCTGAGGTGGGACAATACGGATGCCCAGGCGGTCTTCTGGCACTCTTCTGCTCATATGCTGGGAGAAGCTATGGAGAGGGTAAGGGTTGAGATTATATTTTGTTTTGGCATTGATAAAAAGTTTATTTAAGTTTTAAAGCTAAATGCAAATTTTGAAATTAGTTAAAACAAAAAAACTTGATTGAACTCCTAAGTTACATTCTATATTTTATTATTACCAATGGTTAAATTGTGTGTGCTATTATGGAATATAGGCACAGAGAAATACTAATACCGTCATATAGTCAAATTTTGTAACTTCTAAAAACACGGTGTTATTTTAATTAATAGATACAAAGGACTACATTATCAAAAATAATAGCTTACGATATTATCTACCAACGATATTTTAGATTTCTTCTTAATTGATATTTAAAAAACACGAAGTTTTTAAGCATATCCTGAAAAATTTGCTTATATGGAGTTAGCGATACCCAAATGGAATGTTGATCAAACCTTTGTGTTGGGTTGGTTGAACTTAAAAGAGCTGCACTAAAGTTCTGCTGCGTTACGCCTTGTGGGTTCGATTCCCATGGGTAACATTATGATAGAACTTACATATACTTAGGGGCCGTTCAAATATTATGTAAGCAGATTTATTACAATTATTTACCCCCTCATCCCCCATGACAGCAAAAGTAAGCAAAACTCCTACCCCCTTCCCCTATGCTTACGTAAACATTTTTCAATTATAAATGTATCTATTTTTTTATAATCATAATGTTATATAATATTTATAATATTAAAAATAAGAAAATATATTTAAGATAGATATTAGATTTTACTTATACAGTATTCAATATAGAGTAAGGGGAAAAATATCATAATCTTATGAACAAAACATTTTCAAGCATAGATAATGTGAGGGTTGCACTTCGTGTAAAAAAGTAAATAACTACCGATGACGTAATCAACATCTAGACTCCCCTACCCCCCATGTCATCTAAAATAAACAAAACAAAGACCCCCCCGCCCCCCAATAGTGCTTACGTAATACTTGAACGACCCCTTATTGCGGCTTTTCTCCAAGTCCTTTATAAAGCATATCAATAATTAAACTTTTTATAATTATTTTAAGGCTTTGCATGTAAGTATAATAAATATTATTATTATTAAATGCCTAATGTTATATTAAATATTTTCAGGTATACGGAGGTTGTCTATGCTACGGACCTCCAATTGAAGAAGGCTTCTATTATGACATGTATCTTCCAGAAAAGGGGGTAAGGATCTGTCAAACCTTTTTGCACCTATTTTGATCGCCTTCCAATCTTACCGGATGTAGTTGAATATTATAATGAGAGATGTGCCGAGTAGTCGGTTAAGCCGACTATTCGGCCGCTTTTGTAGTAGGCGAGCAGTCGGTGGATAGTCGGCAAAAAAAAAAAACGCCGACTAGTCGGCTTTTTACTTCATCAATATGTACTATATCAGGGGAACTGAAATTAAATAAAACCTTAATTATTCATTATTATTTGGATTTTATAATCAATCTTTCATCATAATCATCAATCTTCCGTCCATAAATTTAAAGCCGCTTAGCGAGCTATGGAGCTGTTGGGCGTCTCTCTGAAGGACCGTATCAGAAATGAGGTGATCCGACAGAGGACCAAAGTTACCGACGTAGCTGAGAGCAAGCTGAAGTGGCAATGGGCTGGTCACATATGCCGCAAGGCCGACAACCAATGTTGGAATATAAGTAAAATATTCTTAAACCAATGTTGTGAAGAGATAAATAAATAAAAACATGAAAAAAATCTCTAAACACAGATGGATTATCATCTGTTTAAGTACTTAATGTGTATGCGTACTTGTAAGAACAAAGATAAACACAATCTGATTTGTTCTTATGGTACATAAGTCAAGCACATCAAGCTACTACAACGTGTCAAATTTCTTTATTAGATTTTCAACTTTATGGCTAAAGCATTAAGGCTCAATGCTATTTGGTATTAGCGGCCGCCAGCGACTTCGTTCGCGTGGTTTAGTTATGCTCCGCTCCTATTAGTTGCAGCGTGATGTTATATAGCCTAAAGTCTTCCTGGATTAATAGGCTATCCGACGAAAAAATATTTTTTCAAATCGGACCAGTACATCCTGAGATTACCACGTTCAAACAAACAAAAAACTCTTCAGCTTTAACAGTATGTTAAGAAAACCCTGTCCGACCCGTGAAGGTGTTGTTAGGTATCGATAACTGATTCTACTAATGCATACAAAACCGGGCTAAATTTAAAAACAAGTCCCCCTAAAAAAATAAATATTATTTCGCAAAAAGAGGTAACTTAATAAATGTGCGTTAACCACCCTTCCACGGCGGCGGGCGACAGGGCACGCGGCACGTGGTCGCATCGCTATTCGCTCATAATAATACCGGTGTTGTCACTTTTTTAAAAATGACCAAATTTCGAGGAAATTGGAATTAATTCGCGGGAAAAAAAGATTATTTCAAAATTCATTTGTATTGGTACTATGATGATTACGTAAAATTTTACATTATATTTGGTCATGTGTTTACCTAACCTTTATTATCCTTATGGGTCGGACAGGGTTTTCTTAACATACTGTATATTAGTATACAGTATACATTATTTGACAGTTTTGGGTAGTTTGACCTGCTGTCATCCGTACAAATCTAACTTGGAAAGTTGTGTTAATGATTGTAATGATTATGATTCTGCAAATCTTACCTGTTATAGTTGCAAATCAAACCTTTAATGGAAATAATTGTTGCAAACACAATAGGGAAATTTCCTAGATAAAAAAAATTTTGTCTGTTATATTCTGTTTTATCAAATCAATAAAAATTTACAAATATAAAAGGCATCAAAGATCAGGAGTGGTGGCTGGTGACGTCACTCCTCGCTAAAAAGTGTAGCGTGTAGTGACGTCACACGAGTTTTCAACGCACTGTGTCGTCTTCATTTTTTGTTTATACGAAAAAAGAAAAAATACGTGTCTAGTATTTTTTAGAAATCTGACTGACAGACTATTTAGTTTTTTTTAGTCAACTACCCTATTATTGGTTTATCTTATTTTGTCAACCAATCAAAAGTATACACAAAAATAACAGCAGATTTAAGGCATCAGCACAGAAAAGAGACTACACATATACCTCTTTATTCATAAACGTTGCTTAAAGTTAGCTAGTAATTAGCGATTCTTTAACCATACATTTTAATCATCCTTTATAAATAAACACCATAGAGTTTAAGGGGTTTATTAATAAACGATGATTAAACTTAAGTGACGTGCACACGTCTAAAATCTATGTTTAAACTATCGCTAATCACTAGTTAATCTTAAGCAGCATTTATGAGAGGCTGGTGTTTTAACCACCAGGCCACCACGACTTCTCCATTCTAAGGCTTCAGCACATGAACCTCCTTTGTTAATTAAACTTATTTAGAAACCATTTATTCCCACAGATATCAACGACGGATTTCAACGTCTTAGAAGGCATGGCTAAGAAAATAGCAAAAGAGAAGCAGCCGTTTGAACGCCTCGAGCTAACCAAGGAGCAGTTGCTCGAGATGTTTGACTACAACCTGTTCAAAGTGCGCATTATCAACGAAAAAGTAAACACACCTAAAACTACGGTGTACAGATGCGGCCCTCTCATTGATTTGTGTCGCGGGCCACATGTGAGGCACACGGGGAAGGTCAAGGCACTTAAAGTTACTAAGGTATGTTGATTTTCCTATCATCACTAAATAGTATAAAACAAAGTCGCTTTCTCTATCTCTATATTTTTTTTTTTAATAATTATAAACTAGCGCTTGACCGCAATCCCGCCTGATGGTAAGCAGTGATGCGATCGTTGATAGTAAAGCGCGCTAGTTTATTAAGAGCCTATTTACTCAGAAAAACTGAGCGAATAGGAAGGAAGACGGCAGTTGAGCGAGGTGATGCAATATTAAACCCAACAACACGACCGAAGATGCAGCGCCAAAGGGAGATTGATCTAAAGACCCTCCACGACCAAACTCCCAACACAACAACATTAGGCGCATCGTACCCGGCACACATCGCAACACAACTGCTCAGACCCGTCCTCCGTACGGCTTCACCAGACATCATGCCGGAACACGACAAATCGCTTGGCGGCAAGGCTTTGTTTGGTGGGTGGCCGATGTTATGGCCTACCACCGATTAATAACACTGTTGGAATTGAATATTATTCTCTATACTTAATCAAGTTGTTGTATCCTTTAGAGCTCAGCCACATACTGGGAGGGTAAGGCTGATGCAGAGAGCCTGCAGCGAGTATACGGCGTCTCATTCCCTGAGCCGAAGCAGCTGAAGGAGTGGGAGCACATACAGGAAGAGGCCGCCAAGAGGGACCACAGGAAGATTGGCAGGGTATGTAATTATTATTTAGTTGTTATATTTTGCTGTGCTGATAATACGACAATAAACGAAAACACGGGCAATGCTGGTTCATAGGAATAATCTTAAACCATAGAAAAAAAACCTAGCATCAAAAATAAAACAATAAAAATTTCAAACTTCATAAATCGCATAATATTGGAAATGGTATAGAACATCCTTTAAAATATTGATTCACTGACCTCCGATCGGCGACATCGCAGTCCTGTATCGATTTGCTTTTTTCGCGCCATTATTATTGAAGTTTAGTACCGCTGAATGCGGTGGTCATCAACCTGTAAGCACTTCCTTATCAACATGTACGTCATGTAGAAAATGTGAAAATGAAAAATAATTTCCTGTGACTAAACTAATGGATATATTTATATGATTTTTGATGGGTAGACTGAGAATTTGTGGAGGTACATGATGTTTAATTTAGTTTCGTATTGTCATCTCCACTTTGTATATCATGGCATATGGTTTAATTTGATGTTTTGAGTCTCGTAATGTTAATTGTTTTGTATGCCTACTATTGTATAGAAGCATGTTTTTCTAACTGAACAGACAGCTGTGCTGCTGGAGAGTTTAGTGCGCCTCGTCAAGATATCACCCACCAACCCGTATTTGCCTTTTTTTTTCTATTTCGCTGTGGAAATCCTCATAGACTCTCCATCGTCGCCTTGACTGTTATTGGTTAAAATCACCGCTGTTTTAGAAAACAGCGGTCAGCAATTCCGGCCATAGGTAGAGGTAGACCTCTATACCTCCATAAGGAAGGTGCGATAAGCATATCGCTCTCACGACAAGCGTAGACCCGCTGTTCCTCAGCGAGTACCACCTCCCCTTGTGGACCATCCATACAATGACCCACTGACGATTGTCGTGCGTGGAACTCACCGCGGCGCCAACTATGTCCGCACACCGGACGCCCCTCGCCCTTTACCTGCAGACCACCTCTCATGGAGGTCGCCGTGTGACCACCTCTCATATCGCCCTTTGCCTGCAGACCACCTCTTATGGAGGTCGCCGTGTGACCTCTCCTACGATTACCGGCAATAGAGACGACAAAACATGTTTCCCTATAATATTAACCGCCTTATTCATAAACGCTGCTTAAAGTTAACTAATGATTAGCGATTCTTTAACAATACATTTTTGACCTTTTAACGTCACTTAACTTAAATCATCCTTTATGAATAAACACCACAGTGTTTAAGGGGTTTATCCATAAGCGATGATTAAAGTTAAATATCGTTAAAAGGTCAAAAATTTATGTTTAAAGAATCGCTAATCACTAGTTAACTTTAAGCAGCGTTTATGAATAAGGTGGTAATTGTTTTAGGCTGTTTGTTCAAATATGACTAGTTGATTGTAGGTCTACTATTATTTATGTGCACGCTAATTAGACATTTATTGTTACAGGAGCAAGAGTTATTCTTCTTCCACGAGATGTCGCCCGGCTCATGCTTCTTCCAGCCTCGTGGCGCTCACATATACAATACACTCGTTAACTTCATTAGAGAACAATACAGGTATGTGAAACTGATAGTAGACATTAATAATTAATGTCTTTATTTATAAACGACTGGCGGCCGCCAGCGACTTCGTCCGCGTAAAGTTAGTTATGCTCTGCTCCTATTGGTCGCAGCGTGATGTTATATAGCCTAAAGCCTTCCTGGATTAATGGGCTATCCAACACAAACAGAATTTTTTAAATCGGAGCAGCAGTTCCTGAGATTAGCGCGTTCAAACAAACAAATTCTTTAGCTTTATATATTACTATAGATTGTTAAATTAAGAGACATTTGTAGGTTACTCGGGAGTCATCATCATCAACCTTTTTATCGTCCCACTGCTGGGTACAGGTCTTCTCTCATACAGAGAAAGATTGAGCGATTGATTGAATCACTACACTTGCTCAATGCGGGTTGGCGATTTCAGATTGGAAGTCCAGGTTTCCTCAAGATGTTTTCAGTCAGCGGTGGTTTTTAATCAGTCATTGGTGTCCAAGATGTAATTATAAAGTACATATAACTTTAGAAAAGTTACATTGGTACTTGCCTAACCTGAAATCGAACCCGCACACTCATACTTGAGATGCTGGTGATAACTGATTCTACTAATGGATACAAAGTCGGGCTAAACTAAACATCCCCCTAAAAAAAAAAAATATTATTTCGCAAAAAGAGGTAACTTAATACATCTGCGTTAAGCTACCCTTCCGCGGGCGGCGGGCACACGGCACGTGGTCGCAACACTATTCGCTTATAATAATACCGGTGTTGTCACTTTTTTTAAAATTATCAAATTTCGGGGAAGTTGGAATTAATACGCGGGAAACAAAGATTATTTCAAAATGCATTAGTATTGTTTCTATGATGATTACGTAAAATTTTATATTATATTTGGTCATGTGTATTAGTGTATTCAAATAATCATATGTACTGAAATTTGTTCTATTGACATCCCTAAAGTCTTTTAGTCGCCAAAATATTATTTTTGCAGTTTTAATTTAGGAAAGTATTACTTGTTTACATAATAGGTAATGGGTCGGTGACATCTAGTGTGAGGTAGTTAAATTACTTAGTAATATCGATACAAAACGAAGCAAGAAGTTTTGCTATCGTCCGGTAGATGGAAAACGTAGGGGACGTGGGCGGAACGCTGTTAGAACCCGCGCTGTTTCTTAGGGAAATCTAATTACAACATCTCTCTATACTTGCTCCATGGGTTAAGCAGTTCCACCCGTGTCTATGATAATGTCAGTGTCACGTCAAAGTCCATATAGGTAATATTTTATTTATAGAGAGTGGTACTGATAATACGACAATAAATCAAAACACGGACAATGCTGGTTCATAGGAATAATCCTAAACCATAGATAAAAACGTTACATCAAAAAGACGTGTGGCACTCGGGGACTGCCGCGGTAAAGCTATTGCATAGCATTTTGTATCAATTTATGCAATTATAATTATTTATTTATTTTATTTATGCAGTGTTTCTTTTTCTTTGATATTAATTCAAGTTACACTTTTTGAGCGTGGTGACCGATAAGAAAACAAATTTTTCTTTTATTAAATAAATAAAAAGTTAATATTATTTAAAATATTTTTATTATTTTACAATACATGTGGGTTTTATTACCTTACAGTAGCTGTTGGTTATTCAGGAATATTTATCATTGAAACTACAGGTTTATGATAACTGAAATAAGAAACATAAGTTTGCGACTTAATATCCTCTAAATACCTAGAAAATACCGCGTCAATGGTGGTCCCATATTTTGTTGTGGACTCTTGTGGATCATTATTCATTTTCAAATTCAATGTTTTTGATAGAAAAGTTGTCAACCGCTCTGATTTTTTATCAGCGAAGTAAATGTTGAAATCGCCAGCCAAGATAAGTGGAAATTTATTACCATTTGTACCAAGTATTTTCGAGCCTTCTTCAGTGTACTCCAGTAAAGTGCGATGAATAAAATGCTCTACCTCGTCCAATTTTGGATTCGGAGAAATGTAAATTGCTACCATAACTATTTGTAGGCCATTTCTAAGTTGCATAAGCACGCACAGATATCTCCAACAGCTGAGCGCCCATTAACATCGCTAACGCGTGCAATATTTATTTCAATATTCGGAGTCATAATATTAGTAATATCATTTTTATTTTGGTAAATAGCTACACCACCTTTAGAAACAGTATCTCGTTTGAACTGAACAATACAATTAAAATTAGGTATTTCAATTGGATTATCATGCGTCATGCAAGTTTCGGTAAGAAGTAACACATTTGTTTGTCTCGTAACTGAATCTTGTAAATCGTATTTATGACTATTTAGACTTTGGCAGTTGAAAGTCATTATTGAAATTCCATTTCTATTACTAATGAAATCTAATACACTTTGAGCAATCGTCTGAACACTATTTAAAGACAGTCTTTTGAATTCTTGCAACAATTGAAAAAATGGCCGCGTGAGCACTTTTTACTTTATAAAATCACGCGCTTTTATTTAGTAAACAACACTATAAATAATTTAAAAGTCCAATGAAAAATTAGCGTGACATTCATCTTAGCTTTTCCGTTAAAAAAAAAGCTATTTTATAAAAACACTACTAAATTAATTTGAATAAAAGTACTTAATAATTAATTATATGAAAATTTTTAAGGTAGCCATGACAACGTCGGTGACGTCTATGACATATCTCTATAGAAGACCTATTTCAGAGAAAAAATTAATCGCAAGTTTAGCACATCGCGACTGTCAGTAACATGGCAAGTGTGTAGAACTGAGTTCGCGCCCTGCAATATGCATGCTCTTTTTGAAAATCTATAAATTGTTTTCAAAAGATGTAGTCGCACGCACACAAACATACCGTGCCGAAGACTGCCGAACTGAAACGACGTTAGACGATGGGGAGCGTGAGGTTTTTTCGTTACGAAATTTCTGGATTCGGTCCCCGCGCTCAAGGCCCGCGATAGAAGCTATGCAATAGCTTAAAAATAAAAAATAAAAAATTCAAACAAACTAAATCGCATAAAATTGGAAACGAAATAGAAACACCTTTAAAATATTGGTTCACTGACCTCCGATCGGCGACAGCGATCCTGTATCGATTTACTGTTTTCGCGCCATTATTATTGAAGTTTAGTACCGCAGGATGCGGCGGTCATCAACCTGCATCGAGCACATATCCAATAGAGTAGTAATATGAGCCATCAAATTCCGAAACACATCTATGATTTCTCCATTTATATACATAACAACTCACGATTGCACTAAAACAGTACGGCACCAAGTAGTGACCTGTGCGTACGTCTCCCGATACTATTGAAAATATTCAAAGTTTGGTATTGTACCCCATAATGTCGTGTTGTTTTATTCGATGGTGTGGTAAAAACAGCAGAACATCGAATTATAAAACAGACGGAATCTCGTTTCATCGCCAAGTATTAATAAACTATGATTTAATTCACTTTGCATCCATCTATCATGGCTCAAGTTGAACTGGTCAAGAAAAACCAAACAATAGGTACTTGTCTATGCGTCTTGCTCTTACTAAGTATAACCGATATTATGCCATCCTTTTCTATCTATTACGGGTTTTACTAGTGTTGCACTGTGCTACTCACATTGTGTATCGATACTAACCAAAAAGGGTAAACAAACAAATTACCTAGTAAATGTATAAATAGAATACATTTCAAGGCAAATTTTAAATATGTTAATTATATTATTATTATTATTATTTATTTTTTAAGAATCGCTAAAAAATATATAGATATGAGACTAACAATCCTCATGAAAAGAAAAAAATATGATGAGAAACAAGTTTTGAGAAGAATTTATACTAAATTAATTCACATTAAAAATCAGTAACAGTAAAGTACACTAAGATTATAATTTTTCCTTTATTTTTAATAGAAATCATGATAAACAAGTTTTATTTACTTAATACAAAAGTGTTATTTGATTTCAAAACCATAAATGTTCTTATTAAATTTTAATAAGAACATTTATGGTTTAATTTTAATAATTAAAAGAAAATATTTTTATTTACGAATCCTTGGCTTTCCAAGTAGAGCATCGCTCCATATGTTCTTACGTGACAGACCTGACTAGACCACATATAATATCTAATAAAAAATATATATCTAAATCTGTTATGATATGATATGATATAAATATCTGTTATTAGGTATTCTAGTACAGAAACTAGCTATTTATTTAAATTTTGTCTAATGGACCATGTAGTACTATGAGAAATAAAACAAAGTATTTTAATACGCTAAACAAACATTGTAACTTTATCGATATCGATATAAACAATTTTATTTCTGTTGCCCTACTCTAGTGCAATACGTGACCTTGAGTCGGCCAATCAGAGTGCAGCGGGCCGGGGCAGCGTTTTAGCGTAATTTGTTTTCGAACAAAACTAGTGGCATTACCACTCTATTGGATATGTGCTCGATGTCAACCTGTAAGCGCTTCCTTATCAACATGTACATCATGTAGAAAATATGAAAAATATTTTCCTGTGATTAAACTAATGGATACTCGAATAGATAAGTCGTGGTGGCCTAGTGGTTAAAACACCAGCCTCTCAAGTATGAGTTTACAAGTTCGATTCCAGGTCAGGCAAGTACCAATGTAACTTTTCTAAAGTTATATCTACTTTCTAAGTATATCTTGGACACCAATGACTGAAGGTAAAGGAAAACATCTTGAGGAAACCTGGACTTTAAGTCTGAAATCGCCAACCCGCATTGAGCAAGCGTGGTGATTACGCTCAATCCTTCTCTGTATGAGAGGAGACCTGTGCCCAGCAGTGGGACGATAAAAAGGTTAAAGATGATGATGATGAAAATAATGGATATATTTATTATGATTTTTTATGGTTAGACTGAGAATGTGTTGAGGTACACGATGTTTATTTGACTGTCGTAATGTCATAACCACTTTGTATATTTATCATAACTTTTTTTTACCCAGAATACGCGGCTTCCAAGAGGTAGTAACTCCGAACATGTACAACGCCAAACTGTGGCAGACGTCAGGCCACTGGGCGCACTACGCTGAGAACATGTTCTCATTCGACGTCGAGAAGGAAACCTTCGCGATCAAGCCTATGAACTGCCCGGGCCATTGGTAAGTTTTAACACCTTTTAAACAATCGTCGGCCTCCGTGGCGCAGAGGTCAACACGCTTGCCTGCGACGTGGAGTCCCCAGTTTCGATCCCCGGCCAGGTCATGATGGAAAACGATCTTTTCCTGATTGGCCTGGGTCTTGGATGTTTATCTATACAGTATGTTAAGAAAGCCCGACCCGTGAAGGTGTTGTTAGGTATGGATAACTGATTTTACTAATGGATACAAAACCGGGCTAAACTTAAAAAAAATTCCTCTAAAAAAATAAATATTATTTAGCAGAAAGAGGTAACTTAATAAATGTGCGTTAAGCAATCTTCCGCGGGCTGCGACCGGCAGGACACGCGGCACGTGGTCGCATCGCTATTCGCTCATAATAATACCGGTGTTGTCACTTTTTTATAAATTACCAAATTTCGGGGAAGTTGAAATTAATTCGCGGGAAAAAAAGATTATTTCAAAATTCTTTTGTATTAGTACTATGATGATTACGTAAAATTTTATATTATATTTGGTCATGTGTTTACCTAACCTTTATTATCCTTATGGGTCGGATAGGGTTTTCTTAATATATTGTATATGTATCTATTGTAAATATAGTATCGTTGAGTTAGTATCCCATAACACAAGTCTCGAACTTACTTTGGGGCTAGCTCAATATGTGTGATTTGTCAAAAAAAAAAAGCAGATACTTTTAGTATCCCATAACAAAGTCTCCAACTTACTTTGGCTTCTAGAAAACTGTGTAATTTTGGATGTATTATAGTAACCCTGTTATGATATATTTCAGTTTACTCTTCGACCACCGCATTCGTTCTTGGCGTGAACTCCCCCTCCGATTAGCCGACTTTGGGGTTTTACATCGCAACGAGCTGAGCGGGGCTCTCACGGGCCTGACGCGAGTGAGGCGCTTCCAACAAGACGACGCGCATATATTCTGTACCCCGCAGCATATTGAGCAGGAAATGGTATGTGTGTAACGTAATTATCAGCCAATTTTCTTATCACAGCTAGGACAGAACTTTCTATAAGGAGTGGACATTAGTATACCACGCCGGCTGATGAAATAAGGAATTGACATTAGGTACATTCGTAACAATATTTTTGAAGTGAAACTTCTTTACGCACGCTTGACTTGGGGAGTAAGCTGGCGAAAGCGTTACGAAAAATGATCGGCCAAGGCGAACGGAAGTTAAGTGGGGGATATAAGCACAGAGCCGCCCGTGGCGCGAGCTTGGTACTACAAGGTCTACAACGAGTTTATTTGTTTAGTCCCTCCTGTTCCCCCCCCTCCCTTACTCCCCCCCCCCCCCCCCACGCCTTAATATTCCCACGAAACTACCCCCGACCCCCTTTAGTTACCTCACCCTCCAGAGGGAATCCACTTTTTTTTCTTTTTTTTTTTAAATTGGAGGTCTATGCAAAAATATTAATTTATAAATGAAAGCATGAAATAAATTTAAATATTTATAGAAAATTAATATATGTATATGTGTATACATGTATATATTGTACACACATATATATATATATATATATATATATATATATATATACATGCAGATGGTGCGAAAGAAGTTTCACTTCAGTCGTGTGGTCATAAGCACACTCGTTTTTTTCTCTGTAACACCAACCAAGATGTTCTATTTCTCTCTAAAATCTTCTGTTATGTAAAATAATAACACATTGTCCTCAGCTGGCGTGCCTGGACTTCCTGGATTGCGTATATACGACTTTCGGGTTCACGTTCCAGTTGAAACTGTCCACGCGGCCCGAGAAGTACCTCGGAGATCTGGCTACATGGGACCAGGCTGAAAAGGTACAATATCTGATCTTTCTTCTTTTTTTAAAACGTTGCCCCACACTAGGAACTTCTCCTGTATCGTGGGTGCGCTAAACTCACATACATACACAAACATCCAGACCCGGAACAACTATTTGTAGGTAATACAAATATTTGTTCCGTGCGGGAATCGAAACCGTGACACGCAACGCAGCAGTCAATAGCTAAACCTCTGCGCTAACTGTGCAGTCTAATATGTTATACACTTTGTTAATAAATTGTATCAAAATAAAAATAATCTTGATTACACCTCTGCTTTAGCTGCTACCATCGCCATCTAGTGAGTAAGTCGGTAACTAACCTAAGAATGACAGATAATGTTGGTTAGTGAATAAAAACCTTATGTTGCTAATAGCCAACAAGTTATAAACTTCTTTTAAAATAAGCCAACCTTTTTGCAGTTCGTTCAAGAGGTTTTGACCTCTATTCCATAGGCATAAGGTTGGATTTAAAATAAATAAGTGGTTACATTGCCAACTATTTACTGCCAATATAAATACATAATAATTAAAGTCAGCAACACAAACCTTTCAGGATATACAATATGTAAAGAAAATCCCGCCCGACCCATAAGGATTATAATAGTTAGGTAAACACAACCAAATAAAAATCAAATTTAACATAATCATCATAATAAGAATACTAATGAAATATGAAATGAGCTTTTTTCCGCTATTTAATTCCAACTTCCCTGGAATTTGGCAATTTTTAAAAAAGTGACTATACCATTTTTGACGGTATTATTATGAGTGATACGACCACGTGCCGTGTGCCCTGCCCCCTTCGCCCGCGCATGTATTGCCTACCGCACATGCATTAGGCTACCTCTTTGTTCTAAATAATGTTTATTTTTCGGGGGATTTTTTTAAAGTTTAGCCCGGCTTTGTATGCATTAGTAGAATCAGTTATCGATACCTAACAATACCTTCACGGATCGGACAGGGTTTTCTTTACAGATTGTACACTTATTATCTATTTCATAAAATGAAATATTAACAAACTTGCTACACCCTTGCAGTTTTATCCGCATAAGTCGATACCTTTGAATTTATTGGATTAAAATTATCCAGGATGTCAGCTATGTCTATACCATATTTCATCGTAATTGGTTCAGCCGTTTGAGCGTAAATAAGAGATAAACTTACAAACACACTCACACAAAGAGTTATTATCTTAACAATACTAATTTGTACAAATTAACCATTTAACCATTACATTACACTACATAGCACAATTTAATAATAGTTAAAATATTGACAACAAATATTAGTATCCCCTTCAAATAGTTATACCGGGTTTGACTTTTTGTGTATGTGAGGTCTTTTTATTTTAAACAAAAAACAAATAACATAATACAACTGCTTTCTTTCCAGGCTCTAGCCGACTCACTGGACAAATTCGGTCGCCCCTGGCAGCTGAACCCTGGAGATGGCGCGTTCTACGGTCCCAAGATAGACATTACCATACAGGACGCCCTTCGAAGGTCGCACCAATGTGCCACCATACAGCTCGACTTCCAGTTGCCAGAGAGATTCAATCTTACTTACATCAGGTAGGCAATAGATTTTATCCATTGAGCAGTAAATAACTGTGTTGTTAAATCGGCGTTATTTTAGTGGTAATTAAGTTGATTTCAGAGTGATCTGCGCTATTGATAAAGTTACTAGCGGGCTAAAAATTCAGCGAGACAGCCTTTGAGGAGTAGCGGTAGCTAACGCGTTGCTGCGCAAGGAGGCGCAGGTTCGATCCCGCGCAGTGCAAATATTTGTATGCATGAATATGAATATTTGCACTGGACTGGGCGTGGCTTGGAAAGCACGTTAAGCCGTTAGTCCTGGTTGCCATAGCAACATCTAACGGCAGTCGTTACGGGTTGTTGGAGCCCTCAAAAGTCCTACAATTTGTCTAACTGCAATGCTTCGATATCAGCTTCGAGGTGTGGAGGTCAGACGGCAGTCGCTTCACGGAAAATATCAAGTTTAACCAAAATCAACAGCTAGACTGGTAAAGCTGACCCCAGACTGGGATTAACCCTGAGATGATGATGATGACTACCGGGGTAAAAAATGTCCTGTATATGTACACTAACATACCCTGTGAGACACATTTTCCCCGCATGTCAATTTTTTTTTCTTTGATTCCAGCGAGAGCGGCGACAAGAAGCGTCCGGTGATCATCCACCGCGCCGTCCTGGGCTCCGTGGAGCGAATGGTGGCGATCCTGAGCGAGTCGTACGCCGGCAAGTGGCCGTTCTGGCTCAGTCCACGACAGGTCTGCGTCGTGCCTGTGGGACCGCACTTCGACGACTATGCCAGACAGGTGAGACTTTATTACTATCTGGTTGGACTGGAAATCAATCAAACCATAATTAGGTGAAGGATAGACAAAAGGTGATGATGTTTTTATAACATCTTTAAAACTATCAGTAGAAGAAAAAAATAGAGAAAAAACAGTTAAAAGTTGCCTTGTGAAGTGTGTGCGCATTACAACAAAATCCCTAACCGCTCGATTGCGTGCAAAATAAAAACAGCGCCGAACTTTGCTCGGCGAACTCCTTTGCATAACGCGCTGTGACATGGGCTAACAAAAACTTAATTTACTACGGACTGGATAAGTTTTATTAGAAAAAAAAATCTGTTTTGTGTAGCCAATGCGTTATACAATAAATATAACAATAATATAAAAACTAATTAATCCGTCAGTCAGATTTCCAAAAAGTACTAGACACGTATTTTTTCTTTGTTCATATAAACAAAAAATGAAGACGACACAGTGCGTTGAAAACTCGTGTGACGTCACTGCACGCTACACTTTTAGCGAGCAGTGACGTCACCAACCACCACTGGTATCTTTGGTGCCTTTTATGTTTGTCATTTTTTATTGATTTGATGAAACAAAATATATGTATCCAATATGTTTCTATAATCTGAAGGATGGACTAAATATAATCAATTTTTTTTACCCAGAAAACATCCCTATTATTTTTATAAGTAACTACTAAATTTGAGAACTACCATATTGCCTACTTCGAGTAGTTATAGGTTTTATAGCAAAATAAGATATAAGTGTACTTGTTTTTTTTTTTTTAAATTTCATAAAGTATTTTAGCTATTTCGTCATTTTAATAAACAATAAATATGGACACTTCGGCATTTTACTCACTAACTTTGATCAAAGTAAGTTACAAAATGGTGACTTCAATTTCACTCCAAAAGGTTAAATAAATTTTTTGTTCTGAATTTGTGTTCATTAAATCTGTTACTAGTCCATGATTTTAATTGGTTTCGAAAGGATTCTAGCCTCATATTAATAGAGTTTTAAGACTTTTAACAAAAATGAGCTAAAACATATAAATAATGCAAATTCGTTTCTATGAACTTAAGGATTTCTGTCTTTCTAATTGGCTTGTATCCTAAAAAATAATTTAATGTCCATCAGATAGCTTTATAAAAAATATTGAACACGTATTTTTTATTTTCTCTTTTATTCAAATACTTAGGAAGATATATTGATTTGAAATGTCGCATGACGTCACGCCATGGTGCAAAATATAGAACGTCGTGACGTAATTAGCCCCCACTCTGTAACTTTAATACGCTATATCTCTGTAATTTTTGGTAATTGCGATAAAATAAAAAATACGGGTCTTAATTTTTTTTATTATCTGTAAGACGGACTAATTATTTTTTTGATTTTCATACTTTGGATACATCCCTATTATCATCTTTGCATGAAATTTATAAATATTCTGTATAGCTAAACATGTAGACATTGTATTTAAATAAGACAATAATATCATATCATATTTAAGACAAATTAAGACCTATCTTATCTATTACTTGTAGAGGTTTATGAAGAAGTTAGTCCGGTCCGGTCCGATTACGATGTAAAAAAAAAAAAAAAACTTTCGGTGTACTTCTTAAGCGCAATCAAGTAATTCAAGATAGAAATTATAAATCTGTCAAATATTTTCAAAGCCGTTTTTTGTCTTCACTTTTAAATTCAAAGTGTGGCATCTCGATTTTCCCGGGAGAGCGGGGGTGCAGCTCCCCCCCCCCCCCCCATTTTTCTTGGAAATCTCGCAGAACATGTATGAACTCCCTTAATTACATAAACAGGGACTTAACCAGGATCATTTGCGTCTGACCCTAAAATTTGACTTGCTTCAGCCTAGCCCTGACTAGGCGATACGCTAGGTGCTAGGTGCGCCCATGATTTTTACCTAGAAATAACGTTAAATTTCGTTTTTTAATAAGACGGATGAAGTATATTATCAGCTGGTTTATTCTGTGTCTAAAATGATGATTTTCATTGTTTCAGGTGAACGAGCAGCTATTCGCAGCAGGTTTCATGTCTGAAGTGGACACAGATGCCGGTGACACGTTGAACAAAAAAGTACGAAACGCACAACTTGCGCAGTTCAACTACATCTTAGGTGAGATTTTGTTGTCATGCTTGTGATCTGTCTCAAGATGAGTGAGGTAACTCAAGCATTTAGTTTTCAGAATAGAAATCACTTGAGATCAGAAATATTCGATTCTCGTGATTAAAATGACCCACCAGACAGTCTTGCCGCCAAGCGATTCGTCGTGTTCCGGCATTATATCTAATAAAGCCATATGGAGGACGGGACTGAGTAATTGCGATGTTGCGATGTGTGCCGGGTACGATGCGAAAATGAAATGTTGTGTCGGGAGGGTCTCCAGATCAATCTCCCTCTGACGCAATTTCGTTGGTCGTGTTGTTCGGTTTAACATTGCATCACCTCTCTCAACTGCCGTCTTTCTTCCTATTTACTCAGTTTTTTTTAAGAGTTAATAGGCTCTTAATAAACTAGCTAGCTTTACTATTAATTATTGCATCACTGCTTACCATCAGGCGGGATTGCGGTCAAGCACTATTTAATAATTATTGTTAAAAAAATATATATGTGTGTACAATATATACATGCATACATATATTAATTTTCTATAAATATTTAAATTTATTTCATGGTTTCATTGGTAAATTAATATTTTTGCATAGATCTTCTATTTTTATTGAAAAAAAGAAAAGAAAAAAAAACTCGTTGTAGACCTTGTAGTACCAAGCTCGCGCCACGGGCGCCTCTGCGCTTATATCCCCCACTTAACTTCCGTTCGCCTTGCCCGATCACTTTTCGTAACGATTACGTCACGCGTTCGCCAGCTTACTCCCCAAGTCAAGCGTGCGTGAAGAAGTTTCACTTCAACTAGTCCCAATCTCAGCGATAGTCAATTTAGGAAAATTACCGCTGTTTAATGTCAGATTGTGACTAAGATCATTCTTAAAACAACGTGAAACCAGAGACACACCTGTGTTCAAAAGACGAAAAACGTTTCGCCCGTATTGTAGTGGTGTCAACAACATAAGGGTGGATATTCGCCGTACGACGGGTCGTCCGATGATGGAACGGAAATGGGCTAGGCGACGAGTTTGTTACTCCATCAATTTTGTAGTAACATAGTATATTTTTGTCCCCAGTGGTCGGCGAACGTGAGAAATCTTCAGGCACTGTGAACGTCCGTACGCGTGATAACAAAGTACACGGCGAGATGTCCGTAGAAGGACTTATTGACCATCTCAACATCCTCGTCAAGGAGAAGACGCTATCAGAAGACAGCGAACTACTCAAGTAGAAAGCAAGAGCGCAAAGGTTCAGTTTTTGAATCATTCATAAAGAAAAAGTTTAAAAGTAAAGTAGTAGGTAAAGTCAAAGTTATGAAAAAAGCATTTTAGCCGCTCCGGGTCCCGAATCATTTAGGGCTGAGGATTATTTTTACTGTGATGTCATTACAAACACTGAAACATCAATTTTAATACTTGAATAAAGTTGTCTGATGATGGAATAATCAGCTTTCAGGCAATATACAGGTCTGGTAAACTTATATAACTGATAATTCCATGCAAAGCCCAATCCATCTTCTTCATTATTGTATCTAAAGGGAGGAGTGATCCCTGATTAAGTATGTCATCATGTGTTGTCAAATAATGAAAACATTTAATTTTGCGACACGAACGACAATAAAAAGAAGGGACTTGAAAATGCTCTGGACTTTATGAACGATTCAAAAATTACGCTTTAGAATAGAAAATAAATAAACGGGAAGATAATTAAAGTATTGTTCCAACAAAATGTGCACACTATCTGAATTGTTTCAATTATTTATTTAGAACGCTAGATTCTTATGTGGATCTACGTTAGTTTTAAATAGGATGTAAGTCATCGAATTTCAGTTTTATGTCTGCATTTGACATCCTACTGTTGGGCAAAGTATTTCATAGAGTACCTGTATTTTTCACTAAAACAATTATGATGTGAAAAATATATATAAATGCTTGTTAGTGATGCGGTTCCTACCAAGTTTTGAATTTCCTACCAAATTGGTAGAAAACTATTTTTTTCTTCTAATGTTGTTATTGTTACAAAATTAATTCCTTTTTTCCATTAAATTGGTAGAAAAGGTTTTTCTACCCAAATATAATGGAAATCCTTTGCCAACCAGTAGGCTACTAGGTTAGGAACATTTTATTATGAGTGAATTTACGTTCTACCTTCCTAACTCTGGGATATGGTGAAGTATGAACGCCTTCGGTACCTTTCCATCACGTAGTAATTTATTTTGAGTAGTGAATTTAAGCTTTTCAGCTTTAAAAATGTGTATCATACACCGAAATTACAACCTCAATAAGCAGAACTAGACAAATTTTATGGTGTTCTAAAAATAATACAGACTAGCTAAACACTTCTCGTAAAATCTCGAAACACCTGAAATGGCAGTACTAAGTCTATTTCTTAATTAACATAAAAGTCACGTATTCGCTAGGAGACAAAGTTGTTCAATTTATGCAAGATTTTCGCTCGTCCACATACCGGAATTGTAATCGAGATGTCGCATTAACACAGTTTGATTTGTCCACTCTACTCCTATATTCGCGGGTAGTCAAGAGCGGCACACGTCCTCACAGCTCAAATGCCGTCGGGCGACTGGCGGAGCGTCGAAAACTGACTTCTCTCGAACACGTAGATGTCTCCTGCTATGGAGATTTCCTTTGCGACGTCGACGTTTATAGAAATCGTGTCGCCCGAAAAGATCGCGGAAGAAATGTGGTAATGAAAAAGAGGCTTTATTTTTTGAAGTTCATAGCTACATATATTAATAAAAAAGAACTCAGACAGCAATCGGTGTATCGGTACACGGGAAATTCGCCCTTAAGCTTACACCAGCTCCAGCACACCTATTTGTATGCAGGTGTATTTAGAAGGAAGGTGTAGTTTCGGTGTCCAGCTCGCTTTTATGTACGGTTTAGGTTTATGAATAAGCATTTATGTTTTGAACCTAGCTTTATGCAATAAAAGTTTTACTTTCACGGCTATATTTGTTTTATTTACACAACGTTATTTTATGTATACAATATGTAAAGAAAACCCTGTCCGATCCGTGAAGGCATTGTTAGGTATCGATAACTGATTCTAATAATGCCTACAAAGCCGGGCTAAACTTAAAAAAAATCCTTCTAAAACATAAATATTATTTCGAAAAAGCGAGGTAACTTAATGCATGTGCGGTAGGCAACACGTTACGCATACATGCGCGGGTGAAGGGGGGCAAGGCAGGCGTCAAGTGGTCGCATCGCTATTCGCTCCGTCACAAATGGTGTTGTCACTTTTTAAAAAAATACCAAACTTTAGGGGAAGTTGGAATTAGTTCGCGGGAAAAAAAGATTATTTTAAAATTCATTATTGTTGTCAATATGATGATCCTTTTGGGTCGGACGGGGTTTTCTTTACATATTGTATGAGAACCCGAAACATGTGTCCAGTATTTTTAAGTAAAGAATCTATGTATGTACAAAATTTCCAAAAGATATCGTGAAAAATCACAAAGTTACGAGCTTGTTATCTTACCTGGTTATCCCGCCCGTTCCAGCAGCGGCGTGCTTCGTCTTGTGTTTATTGATAATAATTTGTTTGTTTGTAATTAACTAGTGATAACGTTTTCCATCACACTTGCAGGCTTTGGACTGTCGTACCGGTCAAGTGTATGTAGATATTACTCGTATTATGTACTGTGCGCACGGGCCTAGTACCACAATTTGCGGTGAACTGTGTTTTGCGCACGGTAACCACATTGCAGAAATTTGTAAATGTATTTGGGAAATATATAACATGGTGTAAAAATGATTGGAATTGATGCAGTTGCTTATTCTGAACAAACTATATTCAGCTTTCGTCTATAAAGAGAAAATAACATTGTTTACTAGGACACTTCACGTTCTACTCGTACTTCTTTCTGTCTCGTACCTATATATCGCGTATTCTTCATGTAGCAATTGGCTCGCTTTTTATAACATGGGATTTAAACATAATTGGTGAAAATATTGAATATACCTGTATAATACTTCTGTCGGCCCACACTGCCTCCGCTGGTTGGGCCTGATGGAGCACTGGCCCATACGGCGAGAGAGAAAGCAGGTCTCTTTGCCCATAGTTCGCGTCTTGACACTGGCAATGCTACTCCACCTAATTTATCTCATTGCGGAACTTCAATGCCAGAGGTTCGCATTAGAAACAAGGAGGTTCTGAGAGTATTGTGTCGTCTGGACGTGACTAAGGCTAGTGGTCCAGATGGTATACCAGCGATTGTTCTTAAGGCTTGTGCGCCCGAGTTGTCTCCTGTATTGACGCGCCTGTATCGCCGCTCATTTAGGACTGGTATAGTGCCCAAGTCCTGGAAGCTTGCCAACGTGCAGCCCGTGCCCAAAAAGGGTAGTCGTGCCGATCCTACCAACTATCGGCCGATTTCAATAACCTCCATACTCTGCAAGATTATCGAGCCTTAACTTTGGGCGGTTCATTGAGTCCAAGGCCGGGGTGGCTGCCAGAAAACTAGGCGTCATCGCGAAGGTCCGGCGGTACTTCACACCTGGGCAGCTTCTAATTTTATACAAAGCACAGGTCCGTTCGTGTGTGGAGTACTGCAGCCACATTTGGGCTGGTGCTGCGAAATGTCACCTTGCCACTTTGGATTCGGTGGAGAGGCGTGCGAGGAGGCTGATTGGCGACCCAGACTTAACTCGAAACGGTCTCCAAAGCCTGGAGCACAGGCGTAGAGTAGCCAGCCTTTCGGTCTTCTATAGGATGCATTCTGGTGAGTGTGCAAGGGAATTGCATGATTTAATTCCCCCATCTCCGTTCCATCATCGGACGACCCGTCGTACGGCGAGTTTCCACCCTTACGTTATTGACACCACTGCGATCCGGACGAAGCGTTTTGCTTCCTCCTTTATACCGCGTACATCGAGGGACTGGAACAATTTGCCGGCGTCGGTGTTTCCGCCACATTACAATTTGAGTGTCTTCAAGGCTAGAGTGAATAGGCTCTTAACCCTTAAATGCATACGGTGCCGAAAATGGGACATCGCTTTTAAGTTTAAAAATCCCGCCAAATATTTGATTGTCAGATATTTAACTTTTTAATTTCATAGCCTAAGAATATTATTTTTAAAAAAATAACTTATCTGTCATTGTCATTCTCAACCATTTTGACATATCTGTCAAATAAAGTTATGTGAAGACTTTTTCGCGCGCAGATGATTGAGCAAATTTTCATCTGAAGCAATCGAGGTCTTTTTTATACGTTATAACAAGAAAAAAATAATAATTTTGCAGGTAAGTACAACAAGTATATGTTATCAAAAATATTTATTCATATTTTGCAAAATTCCCTTGCTAAAACGCATGTAAGTCCTTGTCCCGAAAACGACCCTACATGTTTCTAGGGCAGTATTTATTCCCACTTTGCACGATGCATAAGTGCCTGACTTTTTTTGCTTTATTTTTTTGGTTTGGTGTGGCCTGGTGTTGGTTAGAGCATTATTTTTATTGTTTTACAGCTATGAATGAAAAAAAAAAATCGAAGATATGCTTCGCATGCTAGAAAATGGGGAAATATCGGATGACGAAATGGAGTCTGATGGGGAGGAGCTGGATTATTACCCAAGCCGCGAGGCTCTTATGAATGAACTAGAGGAAGGTACCTTAGGCGACGATGAAGATCCAGCGCTCGTCCAGGATGTGAATCCAGGTGATGAAAGTGACCCATCTCTAGCCATCAACCATGAACTTGCAGACCAAGATCCGCCAATAGTAAATGATACCTTGTCTGATACAACAACAACAACAACAACAGTCAACAACAGTCCTACAACTTTATAATATATTCAGGCAAAGATGATGACAGACTACCAAATGAGCCAGAAATGGGTGTAGTAGCACAAACTGTTCTGAAATTGATCAGAGTAGTTCCCAGACAAAGAAATCATATAGTGTATTTCGACAACTACTACACGTCTTTACCACTAATGCATTACCTAGCTACTGAGGGAATACATTCATTAGGTACAATACAGCGAAATCGTTTAGGTAAGACGTGCAAATTGCCGTCGAAACAGGAGGTGATGAAGTCACTCACTTCATCACTAACACACAGACTATGTCACTAATTTCGATAATATTGATATCACAGCAGTATCCTGGAAAGATAATAAGCAGGTCATATTAACATCTACTTATGTTGGTGCTGAACCTGCAGAGACAATCGAACGATTTGATAAAAAGTCAAAAAGAAAAATTCAAATTGCTTGCCCTAAATTAGTAAAAGAATACAATGCTCATATGGGGGGAATAGACCTGATGGACGCACACCTTGGCAGGTACAGGATCCGCATCAAAAGCAGAAAGCGGTATCTATGGATATTCTATCACTTATTAGATCTAAGTATTATAAACTCCTGGTTTTTATATAGAAAAGTCTCGAGTCGAAGAGGTATACCGGCGAAAGACATTATGAATCTCGCTGACTTTCGCTCAGAACTAGCGGACACACTTTGTAAATATTCCACACCCACACCAAGAGGTCGTCCACGTTCCAGCATAAATGCAGAAGAAGGTCCTGCTCCCAAAGTCCGAAAAGGAAAGCCAATTCAAGTCTTACCCTCGTCCGATATCATCTTAGACGGAGTAGGCCATGAGCAAATAAGAACTGCTGATAGAATGAGGTGTATGTTTCCAGGGTGCAATTTGAAAACTGTGGTGATGTGTGGAAAATGCAATGTGTATTTCTGTACCAAAAAAAACAAAAGATTGCTTCAATGAAATACACAGAAAATAAGTTTTTCTTCTTCTTGATGTATTTCATTGAAGCGGTCTTTATCAACCCTCACGTGCATGTAGTGCCGAAAACGGCACAAGGTATATTTTTCTAAAAATAAACGGAAATACAAACCAGTGTTTTTTTTTACTATTTTTCCCTTGATCTATGAGTATTTACCCACAAAATATATTTTTTTTGTAGTTGTACAAAAGTTCATGCATTTAAGGGTTAATAAACTAGCGCGCTTTACCATCAACGATCGCGTCACTGCTTACCATTAGGCGGGATTGCGGTCAAGCGCTGGTTTATAATTTATAAAAAAAAAAAAAATACGCTCAGCCCTGCTTACTCTTCCAAGGATAACAGTTGTGAAAATAAAACTAAGAATTCCGCTACAGATTTAATAAATACAATGTTGAAGTAAAACATCATTTAATTTTGAAATTCATGGCGAGTTCTGTAGGTCCGTATTCTTAAGTTTATAGAACTTTCTCCGTGCGTTCCTGTAGAAACAAAAAATATTTTTAATTCATCATCATTTCAGCCGAAAGGCGTCCACTGCTGGACATAGGTCTCCCCCAAAGATCTCCACGACGACCGGTCGACCTTCACCAGGTCGTCTGCCTGTCATTCGGTGGGTGGGGGCAGAAGCGTAGCGTGCCTTAGCGGGGCGCCATATAAAAATTTGCATAAAATTAATAGAAATATTTATTAATCATAATTATCTGTCTGTCACTTTTTACTCATAACTTCGCTTCTCCCGGGACCGTTCGGAAAATCAGAGCCCTCATTGGATATCGCTCGTCGCCCGTCGCCTTCGAGCCTGCGTTGCTCGAAGCCCGTCGCTCGTCACGCGTAGTGTGCAGAAGCCATTACGCGGGAAAAAGAGAAATCGCGTTTTTGACTTTTGTCATTTGTGAATTAAAAAAAGTTAGTTAAGTTTTTATTAATTTTTGCTTACGCGAGTTGGGGGCCCCGTATAATTGATACGGCAGATACGGCGGTAGCTACGCCCCTGGGTTGGGGCCTACCATCGGATGACAGGCAGCAGCGTCATCCGAGTACTATCAACATCTAACTGCGATCGCCAACCCGCCTGCCGAGCGTGGCGATTATGGCATTATCCCCCCCAAAATGTTTGACATAATATCTCTCATTATTTGAACTAAAAGAGAAACGATAAAAACTGCGTTCAAATCATTTCACCTGCTTCTTGACTTACAAGTTGTAGGTCATAAGTTCGAACTCCGTCAATCGCTTTAATTTGTGCAAATTAGTTCACCACTGCTCTCAAAACGGTGAAGAAAAATATCGTGAGGAAACCGATATGTCCTTGAGGCAAAACTTTGAAAGACATGTGACATCCAGCAAACCACACTGGGCCCGCGTGGTAGCTACGGCCTCCTTCCTCTCACCAAGAGGGGGCCCGTGTTCCAGGAGTGGGAACATTACCTATAGGCTGATTATGCTTCTTGATGACAATAGATAAATTTTTAATCATCATCATCATCATTTCAGCCGAAAGACGTCCACTGCTGGACATAGGCCTCCCCCAAGGTTCTCCACGACGACCGGGTCCTGCGCCTACCGCATCCAGCGGTTTCCCGCGTCCTTCACTAGGTCGTCGGTCCACCTTGGGGGCCTATCCACGCTACGTCTTCCGGTGCGTGGTCGCCACTCGAGAACCCGTCGGCCCCTTCGGACATCGTTCCTATGGGCAATGTGTCCAGCCCACTGCCACTTTAGTGTTGCAATTCTTAGAGCTATGTCGGTTACTCTCGTTCTTCTGCGGATCTCATTCCTGATTCGATCGCGCAGTGAAACCGCAAGCATAGCCCTCTCCATTGCCCTTTGAGTGACTTTGAGCCTTCTTATAAGGCCCATTGTTAGCGACCACGTCCCAATTCCATATTGACGTCTCAATTTTTAATATTCATTTGAAAAAACAAAACTGCTCCACATTAGGACTTACTTCTATTTCGTAGATGCGTTTACAAACAGTCGTTTCACACGAGAAACGAAAACTCACAATTTGAATACAACGATCTCCGCAAACGCGATGACCAGAGACAAGCAGACGCCATAAACCATGAGGATCAGAACCGGCTTCATGTCGATCAGGCCCACGCTGCTGAATGTTGACATCTTGGTGCAGAGCGGCTTCGGAACTTGGAGACGACTTGAAAGAGCTGCCTGGATACCGGACTCGCGAATTTGTTTGAAACTGGAAATAAGAACTTTATTATTTATCAACTTTATCTACCCTTATTTGACGCCACAACGATCCGAATGAAGCGTTTCGCCTCTTGTATCGCGTACATCGAGGGACTAGAACTATTTGCCATCGTCCGTGTTTCCGTCGAACTACAATTTAAGTGTCTTCAAGACTGGAGTGAATAAGCGCGCTTTACCATCAACTAATGTATCGGCCTAGTGGTTAAAACACCAGCCTCTCAAGTATGAGTGCGCGCGTTCGATTCCAGGTCAGGCAAGTACCAATGTAACTTTTCTAAAGTTATATGTACTTTCTAAGTATGTATATCTTGGACATCAATGACTGAAGGAGAAGGAAAAGATCTTGAGGAAACCTGGACTTGTATATGTCTGAAATCGCCAACCCGTATTGAGCAAGCGTGGTGATTACGCTCCATCCTTCTCTGTATGAGAGGAGACCTGTGCCCAGCAGTGGGACCATAAAAAATGATAATGATGATGATGATTGTATCGCTGCTTACCATCAGGCGGGGTTGCATCATACTCACATACAATGGTGGCACAGATAAAAATGGGTGCCTTTTGGAGAATGTTGAAAAACAAGCTCAAATATTCAGGAATTTAACTTCTTGAGACATAAAAAAAAAACATAAAAATCAGCATACTTACGCAACTCTTAGCAGTTCCAGATATGGTGACCCCTTTCGCACAGGCACGAACGCATCGAAGCTGTTCAAGAAGTCGACCTCCATCAGGTCGCACTTCTCTGTCTCCAGAAAGGTCTGCTCAATGCGCAGGTACACTGACTGCACCATCGAGTGGAACGCGAATAGACCCTAGATAAATGAGAGGAAATTGCTTAGCAATGGCTTTGATTTGGCAGTTCAACAATATTCTTTACTTTTGTTGACTGTGTGCGTGAGATTTAAAACTGTGTTACGAAGTAAGGGTTTCTGAAGTGTTCCGGCGTTTGGCTACCAGGTGGCGGTTCCTCCCCAATCTGGAGGGACCAAAGCTTCCTGTGGGGGGCTCTACACTGGGCCGTGCGGTCCATGGCCCTTACGGGGCACCGTTGTTGGCGCGGTCGTTAGGGAAGCGACCAGCCAGATGCCTTACCGCGTCCCAGTGGGTCATGGCCGTTGGGCTGATCCGGAGATATCGCGCGGTCTCCGCTAAGGCGGCGAAACTTCCTTGCCGGATTGCCGCCATGGGACCTAGAGGCCAAAACCCTCGCCCATATGTGAGAGTGGCGAGAGGAGGCAAAACGGTGGGACATAAGTCAGAAATCGCGGTAAGGCGGACAGAGCTCCGGCGGGTTCTTACGGCGACATGGAGAGTGCAACTGTTGCAACCCAGTGCTGGTCACGCCACAATAGCAGTGCTAAGGCCCCTCTTTGAGGAGTGGCTAGAGAGGCACCACGCCTGACGCAGGTCCTCACCGGACACGGCTGTTTCGGGAGGTTCCTGTTCCGTATAAGGCGGGAGGAAAAGCCAGGTTGTCAGTATTGTGGATCTGTCCCGTCCGACCTGCACCAGGTTAGATTGGAAGCCGATCCCAAGATTGTGAGGCATTCTTGATCTGCTGTCCTCGGTTCTGCAGCTTACCATGTCAAAAACAACACGACATTACCTGTCTTATTCTCTCTACTCCTTCGTTGATGTCGTAGAAATGTTTATTCCCCTTTTCCGGTTCGATTCTCTTGTACACCACCTCACGTATTGGGTCTTTGAATAACTGAAACAGGTCGAAGGTAAAATTACGGAATCAGGACCATTGTGCCGAAGCTTGATAACGCCATCTCTATAGCTGTATAGCCAAGCTGTAGATGTTTTGCAATTAATAAGGTGATGTTGGAATGCCAATGTCGGCTATGCTCGACAAGTACAGTACAAGCTTGTCCTGTGCGCCACGGTCGTCTATAATCGACAGAAAAAAAGTCAAAAGTCATGAAAGATTTAATATTTCAATAGTTATTTATTACACTGTCAAGCAATGATATAGCTATTGTAATATAAGTGATAGTTAGCACGATAGATCAGCACGAGTATTAAAAAATATACGCGCTTTTTGGCATAATCATATGTTGATTTTTTGAAGCCGTAGCCATAAAAAAAAATTAAAAAGTTTGGTGGTCATTGTAACACGACTTGGCAGGAATGAGTAGGTACTATTGAGATATGACTTATGGTTATCTATTAACCCATTCATTGCCACTAAAATTTTAAAAACTTCGCCTGGGTGCCACTTAATATTTTTAATGATTACAATAGAAAATAGTTAATTAAATGTGTTTTTAAGCTATTGCATAGCTTCTATCGCGGGCCTTGAGCGCGGGGACCGAATCCAGGAATTCCGTAACGAAAAAACCTCACGCTCCCCACTCCAACGGGCACGGAGGTGTGGCTTGAAGGCCGTACATCGTCTAACGTCGTTTCAGTTCGGCAGTCTTCGGCGTTGTGTGCGTGCGATTAGACGTATTGTACGACTCTACGAAATATTAATATTTAATTAATAATATTATTAATATATTAAATTATATTATTATTATAAATTTATATATAATTTAATTTAATAATAATAATTAATCACCATAATTAATTAATTATTTATTAATAATTAATTAATTAATTCGCAGTCCCCGAGTGCCACACATCTTTTATTAAATATTAATAATAAATAATTAATATAATTTTTATTTTTATTATTTTTTTATTTTTTCTTTATTTTTTATTTTTTCAATTTTATTTATTTATTTTTACATATTTTTTATTTATTTATTTATTTACTTTTATTAAATTTAAATATTAATAATAAATAATTAATTTATAATTAATTTAATTTTTATTTTTATTCTTTTTTTCTTTTTTTATACAAAATGCTATGCAATAGCTTTGCCGCGGCAGTCCCCGAGTGCCACACGTCTTTTTTAATATTAAAAAAATCTAAAAAGAAAAACCCATTCAAAAATGGTAAACGCAACATATGCTTTGGTGGCAGTGGTAAAAGAATTTAAATCGTAAGTGCCATTCAACGCACCGTTTGCGTTGACGTTTGGACTGTATTATGCAACATGTTCTTCAACAGTTTATTAAAAACCCTGTGGATTCAGTTTCACATTTATCAAATATCGGCCAGGTTGCAAAATATTTGGTATGTAAGTAATTTACTGATTACCTACTAAAATTGCATAATACATTTTTAGTACGTAATTAGTAAATTACTTACATACTAGTAAATTTAACTCTAAATATTAAAAAATACGTGCATACATTTTGCCGTGATTTGGTTATGCAAAAACTTATCTAAAAAATATTTTTACTGCTATGCCAGTGAACGCACGGTTTGTGTGCAAGTGATTTTATTTAAAAAATATACGATGATACTGTGTACAAAAATGATAAAATCTAGAATATTGCTTACTTTTATCTCTCAATTCAAAAATGTATTATAAACACCCAGTAAAACTTCAGTTATCACTAAATGAAAATGGACCTTCACAGCGCCAACCGTTTTTTCTTTACTGAGACAAGAATAACAGCCCAAACCAAAAACCGACAGTGGCTGACTGACTATATTTCAAAATTGTTTCTAGACGTGAATGTTGCCAAATATTTAAATAAATTTCTTTAATTTTGTTGTAAAGGCAGAAAACGTTACATAGTGCACTCAACGCAAATGGGTCGTTGGTGGCATGACGTTCAAATCTCGCTAAACGCATATGGTGCGTTGGTAGCAACGAATGGGTTAAGCAAATTATCAAATGGTCGTAGAAAAAGTTAATTTTAATATATTAATAGTCCAATTTTTGTGCTAGAAGTGTTGACAAAAATGTAACAATAATGGTTATCGATAGAATATTGGTATCCCTACATTTTACGTAGGTATTTATATCGATTCGGGCTTGGCGTAGGTACAGGCCACGGAGATGCCGTTTTGGCGTGGCGTTCAAAAGGTTAATCACTACTCACCTTAAAAACGTAATGGTTATAATCGACATCGTTGGCTGCAAGCGTGATCTTAGCCCCGGCGAGCTGTGGCAGGCTGCGGATGGAATCGGACGGCGCCTGCATCAGCACGAGAATGTTGGCGGAGTACGCGGCGTACAACGCCATAAGCGCCGTCAGCAAAACGAACACCATCAGGCGACCTGCACGAGATTGTTTGGCAATTACATCGTACATTTTGCCAGTGCCAAGTGCGTGGTTTAATTAAAAGTTAGAGAACCTGCGCCTCCTTGCGCAGCGGCCGCGTTCGCTACCGCTACGCCACGGAGGCTGTCTGTTGTTTATCATTGTTCACTTCAACAAAATCCATCTAATATCTTCAGTACCAGTGGTTGAATGCCTATAATGTTTCCACTTTTGGTACACAGACGTCATCCGCCGTATTCTACCATGCTGGCCCAGTGCGAGACGTTTTCCTTGGCCGTTTTGTGAGCAGTGGTGATGAAATCAAAAAAGTAAAGCGCCTGATCGGGTTCGAACTTATGACCTACCACTTGTAAATCCGATACCAGTAGGCCGCCGCTGCTCTAAACACCCTATTTGCCTTTTTTGCCATTTCACATCAGTACAGGCTTCGTCCCTATTGTGTTATGCATCCCACAATAGGGACGAACCCTGTACTGGTGTGAAACAAAAGGGAAAAAAGAAAACAAATTGATGTCTGGTGAAGCCCTACGGTGGACGGGTCTGAGCAGTTGTGTTGCGATGTGTGCCGGGTACAAAGCGCCAAATGTTGTTGTGTCGGGAGTTTGGTTGTGGAGGGTCTCCAGATCAATCTCCTTCTGGCGCAGCATCGTTGGTCATGTTTTTGGGTTTAACAAACAATAGACAATAGACTAGCGCGCTTTACCATCAACGATTGCATCACTGCTTACCAGCAGGCGGGATTGCAGTAAAGCACTAGTTTATAGTTAGAAAAAAATATATTTGCAGAAATCTGATGACGTCATTTATGTAACAGGGATTTGATGATACTCATATCTCGTTCAGTACAAGATAATGCAACAATAAATTTTGTTTTGATTCTCATTCATTAGACCTTATAAAACTGAAGAACTTACCTGAGAGTAACTTAGGTTCCATGGCACATCCCTGCTGGCCAATAGCACTGAACGTCAAAAACATCGCATCGCCTACGCCGTCCAATTGTGTTGGACCCTGGATAAAGAAACCGATTAGCACTATGCTTCGAAATTTTGTGTGTATAAATATTTTTGCTAAGAGTCTATGCAAGAAATACTACAATGTAAAAGAGAAACTGCGTACAACGATCCGAACGAAGCGTTTCGCCTATTCTTTTATACCGCGTACATTGAGGGACTGGAACAATTTGTCAGCAGCATTTCCATCGGACTATAATTTAAGTGTCTTCAAAGCTAGAGTGAATAGGCTCTTAATAAACTAGCGCGCTTTACCATCAACGATTGCATCACAGCTTACGGGATTGCGGTCATGCACTAGTTTATAATTTATATAATAATATATTAAAAAAAAAACGCTGGGTAAGCAAGGTTAACATACCACCGACTGCAATGTGCCGGCTATTGGCCTCTTTATTTAAAAAACGATTGACAGTGCATTTCTGTAAACATTCCGTCATGAAAACTTCAGCTGAAGTGACATTATCTTGACAACTTATTTTATATGAAAGGTGACAATTTTACACAATCAATCGGCTGTTATATGAGAATTAGTGTCCGACCGAATGTTCGGTTTCGGTTTAATTTCGGCAAAAACACGAGTTTCGGTTTCACTGACAAACGTGCCGAAACTACGACCGAAACCGAATGTGCATTCGGGAGTTTTCGCGCTGTGATCAGTCATATTCAGCGCGAATTCCATCGGAGTCAATGTCGTGATTCGCTTGTTTGTTTGGTGTTCGTTTTGTTTTGTTGTAGACGTTGTAGTGGCGAGTTTTCGAGTAATTAAGAGCCCAACCACTCAAATAAATTCCTATTGTGAGTATTTTTGAGGCGCAATTAATATTTTGTTCTTAAATAAAGGTGGAGGAAAATGTCGATCACTGCTTATCTTTGTAATTTCTGTCTCCTAAGATACAAGAATACCTAGTTTAGGAGACAGGGTGATTTGATGTTGTGGATTCGTGTAGATATTCTGAATGTTTTATTGTACATTTTGCTCTATGTATGAATCATGTATTGTCATAATAAAGATTATTATTATTAATTTAAAGAGAAAACAATAACGACTGACCGATTATAACAACATTTTCTTTATATTCCCTCAAAATATGTTCTCAGTATAAGGAAGTTAAGGTTTCGGTTTCGGCCGAAATAGAGATCCTTGCCGAAATTCGGTTTCGGTAATAAAACTAGTTTCGGTCAGACACTAATGAAAACCAAACATCTTTATGTGCATACACTTGAACGACACGCGTCTATGGCAGAGTCAACTGCATCCGTCGACAAGTTGCCACTCGTCGACGGATGTCAATTCATGCGTATGAGCACTTACCTTGCGTCCTTTAGCTTCCCACTTCGCAACCAAATACACGGTCACAGTAGAAATCAGAGCACACACAAACATGGCTATCCAGACGTTTTTGGAGAAGGGCAACGAGAATATATTAGCCACGTACGGCAGCGGGGGCTGGCGGAATATGAAGCGAACCTTGAAGGGGGCTAGGCTGTCTGTATAGGAAACCACGTCAAGGCGCTCCATGTCTGTTATCAAGCAGTTTGTGCCTGGAAAGATTGAGTTATTTAGGTTTCAATTCCAAGTGCCTAATACCTTTCACCATCCATCATCATAATATCTCAACCGAAACACGACGACAGCTAGCTAGCAGCTCACGGAACTTAGACTTTAGCGATCTTCACTAGCACTGAGTGTCTGTAATCATCTCACCGTTAAAATTTTGGTGAAGTGACCTGTCTTACTAACGAAAGCTAGGATCTGACACTAGTGACAGTTCACTCTAAGCTCACTTCACGTAACCTTTCCCGGTGAGATTTTTAACAGAATCGATCGGCAGGTCGTGTGTGGAGTACTGCAGCCACATTTGGGCTGGTGCTGCGAAATGTCACCTTGCCACTTTGGATTCGGTGGAGAGGCGTGCGAAGAGGCTGATTGGCGACCCAGACTTAACTCTAAACGGTCTCCAAAGCCTGGAGCACAGGCGTAGAGTAGCCAGCCTTTCGGTCTTCTATAGGATGCATTCTGGTGAGTGTGCAAGGGAATTGCATGATTTAATTCCCCCATCTCCGTTCCATCATCGGACGACCCGTCGTACGGCGAGTTTCCACCCTTACGTTGTTGACACCACTGCGATCCGGACGAAGCGTTTTGCTTCCCCCTTTATACCGCGTACATCGAGGGACTGGAACAATTTGCCGGCGTCGGTGTTTCCGTCACATTACAATTTGAGTATCTTCAAGGCTAGAGTGAATAGGCTCTTAATAAACTAGCGTGCTTTACCATCAACGGTCGCATCGCTGCTTACCATCAGGCGGGATTGTGGTCAAGCGCTGGTATATAATTTATAAAAAAAAGGTCTTCCCACGCGCCTCGGAGTCGCAACGTCGCCACTTTTAATTTTTTGACCCCATTAGACATCCGTCTTCTCTTGACCACATCGAGGGACGGGGTACCGGCGACGGCGGCCGAAGCAAGTGAAGGAACACGGGTGGGTTTTAGTTAGACAGCTAGTGCCTGGCGCTGGTTTCCAATTGGACCCGGAACAATTTGAAGTTTAAACCCTATCATGTAGGTACTCACCCAAATCCGCTCTTCCAGAATGCAGGTCACCGATCATGCCCGTCCACTTGCCCTCAACCTTGTTGCCACAGCTGTAACTGAAGACGGCCGCAGGCGTAGCGTTCAACATCTGGAGAGCTTGCCTTACATTCATCCAGCAGATCTTAGCTATAGGGTCGTATTGTGGTTCCCTACACAAGTTATACATACCTACTATTATTTATAAATTACGATATATTTATTAAGGCACTTGGTTCTTGGTAGTAGGCCATAACATCGGCTATCGGCAGCAGTTTCCACCCACCAGACAAAGTCTTGCCGTCAAGCGATTCGTCGTTATCCGGCGTGATGTCTGGTGAAGCTGTACGGAGGACGGGTCTAAGTAGTTTTGTTGCAATGTGTGCCGAGTACGATGCGCCAAATGTTGTTGTGTTGGAAGTTTGGTCGTGGAGGGTCTCTAGATCAATCTCCCTCTCATGCAGCATCGTTGGCCGTGTTGTTGGGTTTAACATTGCAACACCTCGCTCAACTGCCGTCTTCCTTCCTATTCACTGTTTTTTTGAATGAATAGGCTCTTAATAAACTAGCGCACTTTATCATCAACGATTGCATCACTGCATACCATCAGACGGGATTGCGGTCAAGCACTAGTTTATAAATAGATATAAATAAAAAAACTACGGATGATAGAGATTAGCTAGTTTGTCTCAGTTAAAACTGCAGTTGTCGGTCTTTATAAACCTAAGGGTTGTTACATCAACATCAAGTGAGCACCGCATTTTTTCACAAGTCTCAATGTTATCTACACTGTGACTTGTGAAAAATGCAGTACTCTAGTGTGTGCCCTATAAAACCTTAGAATTAAATAAATCTCACGCTCACATTCTATCCTCCTTCAGCAGATGTTCCATCGTGGTGTTGCTATCCCGAATAACGTTGGACATGGTGATGGCTTGTCCCATGACGTCACGGCGTCTTCGGAATAGCTCCCGGTAAGGACGAAGGTCTACCAGGGTACCGTTGTAGTGGCCGCGGTCGGTGGACTTCATGGAGCCTTTCAGTGAAGGCTTGTGGACTTACGAATGAAGAGTGGGAAAATTAGCTTTAGTATTAGTAGCGTTTTTGGTGAAGAAGTTATTTCTGGGATTTTTGCCGACTAGCAGTTTTGCTACCTATTCCGGTTTTAATTGTAACAGAAGTAATTTATTTTAAATAAATGTACGTACCTATTCAGTTAGACAGACTTAGGTAGACAGTTTTGGCAACTCATATGCCAAGTTTTGCTGGCATCTGTAGGTTTGATAGGTGACGGTATGGATGCTGAATGTGATTCGTGAGCAGAACACGTATCAACGATTCTTGGAATAGTAAAGGCCTTAACTTACAAAATAATTGTGTAATTTATTTAACACCACTGCTCTTAAAACGATGAAAGAAAACATTTACATGGAGAAAACCTGTGTGTCCTAGAACCACAAATGCAAAGATATGTAACATCTAGAAAACCGTATTGGGATCGTGTGGTGAATTACAGCCCACTCCCATTCATAGGTAGGAAGCTTGTGTCTGTAGGAAGTTTCTGTCTGTTTATGTTATGTATAGGTACAGTATGTTAAGAAAACCCTGTCCGACCCGTGAAGTTGTTAGGTATCGTTAACTGATTCTACTAATGCATACAAAACCGGGCTAAACTTAAAAAAAAATCCCCCTAAAAAAATAAATATTATTATGCAAAAAGAGGTAACATAATAAATGTGCGTTGAGCACACTTCCGCGGGCGGCGGGCGGCAGGGCACGCGGCACGTAGTCGCATCGCTATTCGCTCATAATAATACCGGTGTTGTCACTTTATTAAAAATTACCAAATTTCGGGGAAGTTGATATTAATTCGCGGGAAAAAAAGATTATTTCAAAATTCATTTGTATTGGTACTGTGATGATTACGTAAAATTTTATATTATATTTGGTCATGTGTTTACCTAACCTTTATTATCCTTATGGGTCGGACAGGGTTTTCTTAACATACTGTATATGACGGGAGAAAACATAGATGAGTACTTCATCAGAAGTTTCTCCTTCAGAAACTGACGTACTTCTAGCCGGTCTTCCTTCTACTCACGTTCCATTAGTTTCAAGGCACTGCCAGTCCCCGCAGCCAGTACTAAGTCGCTGTCGGCCAATACTGGGCTGTTCCATAAAGCAGTCATGTTTGTTTGCTTAGACCAAGCGGTAATGACCAGCCAGCGGTAGGGTGAACGAAAGAGGTTTCGTTTTGTTGCCTTAAAAATATTAAGAAGTGTTAACTTGTGTCAAAATCTAGATTGAGATAAGCATATTTTTTTTGTAATATACTGTGTTTCTATTTGTTCTCTGTATGAGAGGAGACCTGTGCCCAGCAGTGGGACGATAAAAAGGGTGATGATGATGATGATGATGATGATGATACTCGTGAAAATGAATTTACCAACGCGCACTGTGCCGGCGTGGCGAATACAGCCCGCTCACTTTCGCAAAAAGGGGAAATAGACTGATTAATTATAGTAGATAAATAATTTAATGCGTCTAATAATTCACTTCTGTCTATACAGCCGCAATCTATCCAATCCTCTATAGGTTATCGATCCAACTGGGTTGCGGTCAACCGATGTCAACTGGTCGATATTGATTGGTCCAAACCAGAATACACTGTTGATTGATGAAAATGTACCACATTTAGTCCGTGTGGACGGTCAAGTTCTACGACCGACGTCGACAAATCGAAATTTAATACATCAAGTCAAAAAAAAAAACAACAGACTTTACCAAAGCAAAGACTTTTTCTGCTCTTGGACAGTCCAAGTCAACAAGATACAGTAAGTCATGATAATAATATTTCGAGTCAACATTCATTGACGTTGATGATCTGCTTCCAATTTTTGATATTTCATTTGCTAAATTAACTATAATATCTGGAAAAAATATTAATGCATTAACAAGGAGTATAGTGCAAATACTGTTAAGATTTTAAAAAAAGTTATGCTACTTACTTTTCTCCCAGCAAATGTCACTTAAAATTAAAATCGTAGGTTTGCCTTCATTCTCAACGTAAGTTTTAATAAAGTGGACCCAAGATGCATCCTTGGAGTGCACCTCCTTTTCTAACATAACAAAAACAAAAATCAAAGCCCGTAAATTGAATTCCATGTTGAATAACGTCACTATAAAGACAAAGAATGACTGAAAACTGTAATAAGTAACAGTTAAACAGTAATAAAAGAAAATGAATTATGTCAAGAGTGTTGAAAGCTTTCCTCAAGTCACTATGTCTTACATTTTAAATGAGATCTCAAGACCGTTCATAATTACCGTATTTATTGGCTGTTTGAACGTATAATTATGAATGGTTCCTCCGCGGAGTCAGTAAGCATTATGAAGGTGTAATTATCGAGCGTTTACATAATTAAATACAGATGTTCGTGTTTTGAATAACAAACGTATTTTATAATGTACGGAGTATTTGAGAGTGTAGTTGTTAAACTGGCTGTAAATAAATTACCTGGACTTATTTCTGACTAATATCTAAGATATTGCACACTACTGGTAATTCAGATACAAAGCCAATATGATAAATGTAGGTTTTTTTAAGTGGCGTAATAGGTAGCTACTACACCACTTTTTTACAAAAATACGAGTGCACGTGTACAAGGTATACTATGTTTTAGGGGTTCATGGTAAAGAAGTTGAATAAAACAAAGCCCTTTAATATAAACCACCTTTAATACACGCATGATAAAAATAAATTAATATATGTCATACAAAATAATGTTTATAATCACTGTCTTAGTATCTATTTTATGTACTATTTGGCCTGGTTTGCAGTTGGTACTAGCAGATAGATACCGCGTTTCTTCTACTTGCACAAGTAAAACTTGCATGCAAGACAATTTTGTATAACTTGCGCAAGTCTACAATCCTGCAAGTTTTTGCACAGATATAATTTTTCAGGATAATGGAGCTATGTCGCAAACCTTGCTCCATCTCCTATCCTGGAGTCTATGTTTTAAATCAAGTAGTCAAAGTGTCTTATGCGATGCCCCTGACAATATTGATGAAGTGGCAAAAATTTGGTTGTGCCATCGATATAAGGAAGAATAATACTATTTTATACCTAAATTTATAAACTAAAAGGTATATAAAACCTTTTAGTTTATAGATTTAGGTATTATATAACTAATAATAAATAATATCGAAGCCGTTTGTTGGTGCTATAACGCTGTCAAGACTTATATTAAAATAAACTACTTAAATTGGCCGGATTCCCTTGTTCAGAGCCTAGTTATATATGTGGAAGCTTGTAATTAGCAATTTGTGTTGTAAATAATGAAGTTTATGGTAATATTAGTCTGTAAGCTTTCTGTAATAGTAAAATACCTCGTGAAAGCCGAGAAAGATAAACAAATCAAGTATCTTGACTTGGCTCACGAGGTTGTCGACATGTGGGAGGTGGATTCAGCAATGATTGTGCCGATAGTCGTGACAGCCAATGGCTTAATAGCCAAGAGCCTCGACCAACACCTCAAGAGGCTCTCGTTAGGCAGCTGGATCAAAGGCTTGATTCAGAAAGCTGTACTTCTGGACACGGCTCGCATTGTCAGGAAGTTCCTCTCTCTGGAACCCTGACCGTCGGTAGCTTGGACCCTGTTCCCGATGCCGATGGGTTACTATTTTTTATATTTTTAAATGTTTTTTATGTATAGTTTATGAAAAAATATTTAAAAATGTAATTTATATGTATATACAATGCAATAAATAAATAAAAAAATAAATATAAATTAAATTTCATTGCAAATTTTTCTTTCTATTTCATAAAAAAAAAATCATATAAAAGGACAGAAAATAAAATGTTAGTTTAAGAGTTTAGCTGACGTAAATTGGTGTATATTTGGTCGCCATGTTTATAATCGCGTCTAAACTGTCTATGGATTAACTTAATTTAACTGAATTAAACAAAAATGTTATCTTCTATCCTTTTTTAATAAAATAGAAAGAAAAAGATACATTTAAGTTAAAATTAGTTTAGTTTGGAATCAAGAGAATCGAACTCAATAGCGGGTATTTTAATTAAAAAAAAACTTCTAAAATAACTACTAATTTAAATTACAATAAATATTCGTACCTAATTCTTAATTAATTAATTTTCATTTCATATTAAATTTATTAAACCATGAAAATTAAGAGCTATATGATCACAAAATGATACCAGAAAATACTTATAGATAAAAATAAATAAATTACACTAAAATAATAATATTCATCTATGTTTTACATGAATTTACTTACATCATGAATCACATAACATCTACCATTGCATCACAATCAATCATTACTAACACAAACCAGACAGTAATACCATCATTGTTGAGTAAAAGAAAAGCAATTCTTACGTAGCACTATCCTTTTTCCGCACTAGATCAATCACCTATACGGCACCGCCAGCTTATAGCAAGCAGTATTTTCGAGTTATCATACTCCAAACATTAATCCGTTAGGGTCAATTCACACGTACCACAACCACACCACGTCGCAGCGACAAAATGTGGTCAAGCTGTGGTTACGTGTGAACAGTGACGCAGCGACTTTTTACAGTTGTGTTGTGGTACCGACAAAATGTCCATGTGGTTGCGTTGTCTTGGATTCACTTTGTCACTATTTTTATTTCATAAAAAACTGACAACACAGTAAACGTCAGTTTACTTCGTATAATTAAAAATAGTGGCGTTGCCGTCGCGATGTGGTAGTGATGTGGTCCATAACAATGGCAAAATGTGGCACGTGTGAATTGTAATATTCACATTCAATACAAAATATACGCCAGACCACGTGGCGTCGTTGTGGCTGTGGCGTGGTTGTGGTACGTGTGAATTGACCTTTAATGTTGAATATTTTTATGCCCAGCAGTGGACTAAAAGGTTTATTAAAAAATAATTTACATAAAGTGAGAAAGAATGGAAGTTAATGGAAAAAAACAACTACATTATGTAAAAAGCATCTGGCTCCTTCAACCCGCTATGTAAACATTACATAAAGAATATTTGGCGTTTTTGGTGTATTATTCATATATAATAGAGATCACGGTGTCAATATTTACCAAGATTTTTATCGTAGGTACCTATAGGCCTAACTAATATTATTTCACGACGCGACACGCGCTTTGTGGTAAACTAGTGTAAAAATTCGCTGTTAAATTTTTGAGGCGAGTACCATCAGCACAAACCTCACATACGCACACACGCACACTTACAAAGAAAGAAAGTATAAGTAAAAAAAAAAGTAAGAAAAAATACAAACCCAAAAAATACAAGTTGGGGTAAACATACTACGAATGTGAATGCGACCCCTCTCCCGCTTCCCCGCGCGACGCCCCGCAATCGCCGTAAGCTCTTGGTAGCGATAGTATATTTATTACAATGGTAGTTCTCTTTCTGTGGAATTTTTCCTTCGTTAAGTTTTTTTTATTAAGTTTGTTTTTGTTTTTTTTTTAACATTTTCGACGCGTTAGCCTATTGGTTGCAATAACATTATATTTCAGTCCATATGTATCAATTTAATTGCTAAACGCCATGAGTAAAATGACCTGGTATTATGACGCTTTATCATCAAAACGACCTTTTATTAATATAAAAAACATAATTATATTTTTTTACAAACGGTACCGTCCAAATGACGTCACAGAGCGAGGTGCACAGTTAACTAAGCGCGAGTTGTACGTCAAAGCCACCCGAAACCCTAACGAAACACGAGTCACAGCGCTGGTTTTCAATGATCTTTCAAGGAAATCACACACACACACACACACGCGCGCGCGCTCGCACACACACACACACACACACACACGCACATATACACAAACACATACGCACAAACACGCACACATACTTGCATGTTAATTATATGTACATAAGGTTTCGTAGAAATTGTATACTGCTGTGGAAGAGCGGAGTCTCCTAACACAGGCCTTCCTTAACAGGAGGCTCCAATCAACAACTAATGTGAAATAATTTGTAGCTCTATTAAATTTGATTTGATTGAATCAAAATATGAAAGTGCAGCTTTTCTGAGTTCGTCATTATCACGGACAGTACAGGGACCTGCGTTTACACACACATTCATCGTGTTTTTTACATTTGGTTACCACAAAAAGCACTTCACTTCGTCATATGGAATGATTGCATGACATTTTAATATAAAATTCAAGATTTTTCCATCTTATAACTGGCTCAATAATTTCTGTAGCTGCTGCATAGCAATAGATTTGTATTTATTGCCGTGCATACACCGGTGTCATGCTGATTAGTTAACGGTTTTCATATTCGGTTTTAAATTAGTCATCAGTACTTTTAAGGCAATGGCTAAAAACGTTTTCTTAATAAACACAGCAATAGGGATGTATCCAAGGTATGAAAATCATAAAAATAATTAGTCCGTCTTATAGATATTAAAAAAAATTAAGACCCGTATTTTTTATTTTGTCGTAATTACCAAAAATTACTGAGATATAGCGTATTAAAGTTACAGAGTGGGGGCTAATTACGTCACGCCGTTCTATATTTTGCACCATGGCGTGACGTCATGCGACATTTCAAATCAATATATCTTCCTAAGTATTTGAATAAAAGAAAAAATAAAAAATACGTGTTCAATATTTTTTATAAAGCTATCTGACGGACATTAAATTATTTTTTAGGATACAAGCCAATTCCTTTTAAGGCGGTGAAGCTTTTCTTAAAAACTATTTATAGGTAACAATTTTTTGGATAGAAATATTTTAGATATTTACCAGTATTTTGGATATAGGCATTTTTGATATTTACAATATTTCTTATTCTAAAAACGTTTTCTTAATAAAAACAGCAATTCCTTTTAAGGCTGTGAAGCTTTTCTTAAAAGCTATTTATAGGTAACAATTGTTTGGATAGAAATATTTTAAATATTTACCAGTATTCTGGATATAGGCATTTTTGATATTTACAATATTTTGGATACAATTATTGTAGATATTTACCAGTATTTTGAATATAGTTATTTAAGATATTTACCAATATTTAAGTTTTTCCAGTATGTTGTACTTGGATATATAAGTATTTTACATAGATATTAGCACTATGCATACCATATTTTTTTAAACACCGTCTCATTGGATTTTTCAATATCAAAAACTTGGGTATATCAATAAAGGAGGATAGAACCTTTCAAATTTTCAAAAAAAAAAAAAAACAGACGTGTGGCACTCGGGGACTGCCGCGGTAAAGCTATTGCCATAGCATTTTGTATCAATTTATGCAATTATAATTATTTATTTATTTTATTTATGCAGTATTTCTTTTTCTTTGATATTAATTCAAGTTACACTTTTTGAGTGTGGTGACCGATAAGAAAACAAATTTTTCTTTTATTAAATAAATAAAAAGTTAATATTATTTAAAATATTTTTATTATTTTACAATCCTTATGACTCCACCAACTGGTATTTCGTTGACTCGGAAACGGCGCACAGGGAGCACCACGAAATATACTCAAAGACTCCGAGGTTCTTTTTCAATATACCCCACTGTTTTATCGTGGTGGCCTAGTGGTTAAAACACCAGCCTCTCAAGTATGAGTGCGCGGGTTCGATTTCAGGTCAGGCAAGTACCAATGTAACTTTTCTAAAGTTATATGTACTTTCTAAGTATATCTTGGACACCAATGACTGAAGGCGAAGGAAAACATCTTGAGGAAACCTGGGCTTTATAAGTCTGAAATCGCCAACCCGCATTGAGCAAGCGTGGTGATTACGCTCAATCCTTCTCTGTATGAGAGGAGATCTGTGCCCAGCAGTGGGACGATAAAAAGGTTGTTGATGATGAACGGCGTCGGTGTCGAATTATTTGTTATCAATTTAATATTTTCGAGCTGATCTTTAGTAACATAATCACTTCTGATTGCGTTAACATCTGACCGTAGAATTAATAAATCCTTCATCAACTTCTTTACGTACGTTCTACGTAGTCAAAGCAAACTGGTAGCAATTTGTGAAGGTCATATGCCACAAAAACTGGGATTGTTCGGGATCCGTGATTTTAAACACCGTAATCGTATATTTTAGGTCTTTCTGCTTTTTGTTCGTACGCCTCGATACATGTTTTTGTCTTGTCTTCGTAGAAACAAACAATAACTTTTTTGCCTCATCAATGTCTTCCTCAGAAAAAGCCGACGAGCATATTTTTATTAAACTTTCGTTGTTTCGTTTCGGAGATAACAATATTACAACTCGTACACTTAAATGTACTCGTTTTAACATTGTTCAACGACATCTTTCTGTAATATTTTATTTAATAAAAACTTCAACTTCAACTCTTGATCTGGTCCCTGTGGATAGATACCATAATTTTGCCAATAACACGTGTAACAAATTATAGAAATTCTTTAAAAAAATATTTCACAATAATGGCGGATATCGCCAATCACAGTTGAAAAAACGGCCGCGTGAGCACTTTTTACTCTATAAATCTCTATAGAAGACCTATTTCAGAGAGAAAATTAATCGCAAGTTTAGCACATCGCGACTATCAGTAACATGGCAAGTGTGTAAAACTGAGTTCGCGCCCTGCAATATGGCATGCTCTTTTTGAAAATCTATAAATTGTTTTCAAAAGATGTAGTCGCACGCACACAAACATACCGTGCCGAAGACTGCCGAACTGAAACGACGTTAGACGATGTACGGCCTTCAAGCCACACCTCCGTGCCCGTCGGAGTGGGGAGCGTGAGGTTTTTTCGTTACGGAATTTCTGGATTCGGTCCCCGCGCTCAAGGCCCGCGATAGAAGCTATGCAATAGCTTAAAAACAAAATAAGTATGGTGTGATATATATAAATAATTTAAATGTATTTTGTGTATGTGTTTTTATGAAAACTATGGACAATTGTCTGATGTAAATAAATATTATTAATATTATTATACTGATTGGTTTGGCATTCCTTTACTAAGAATACTTAATTCATTAATATAATTACTTAAAAAGTGGAACTTAAACAAAATATTTTTGATACTAGTATATTGAATATACCCGTATTTTTGATATACCGGTGATATACCCCTTACAACGTGTTTCGCGTAACAGTAACAGCTAGCTAGCGTCATTAATAATAATACTAGGTAAATTTATTACAATAAGTTACGTTTCTTTGTTAATAAGAGACACATCGGCCGCAACCGTGTCGACTAAAGTCGGGTCCTCTGTTGGTGACGCCTTGTCGGTACATTCGAAGTTACCACACAGGGAGTTTATCTGAGAAAAGAGAAGTTATTTTAATTTAATATGAAGATATACCGTGTGGTACTGGCCATTGGATAGTATCAACCCATATCCTCCCGTGGGTGTCGTAAGGGAACTCTGACCAGGGAAGCGGGCAGCAGCGCTTCTCCTGTGGAATGCCAAATTACTACAATCCTCAACCCAACGGACAAGCGTGGGGATTATGGCAATGCCCCCCAGGCGAAAGCCTTGAGGAAGGCCTTTGTTTAGCAGTGGACCTCTATAAGCTGGGAAGAAAAATGTGAAGGTTCAAGGTTGGTTGGTTGGATGGTGACCGTCTAAACATACCGAGACCCCTTAGTGTCTCGGAAAACACTTTCTTTGGTAGTAGTTACGTGTCATCAGAAGTCCGAAAGTCTGACCACCAAGGGGTAGCTAATTTTCATTTTTATAAACACAATATGTAAAGAAAACCCCGTCCGACCCATAAGGATAATAAAGGTTAGGTAAACACATGACCAAATATAATATAAAATTTTACATAATCATCATAGTAACAATACTAATGAATTTTGAGGTAATCTTTTATTTCTGCAAATTAATTCCAACTTCCCCAAAATTTGGTATTTTTTTTAAAAGTGATAACACCATTTCTGATGGTATTATTATGAGCTTTCTAAGTATATCTTGAACAGCAATGACTGAAGGTGAAGGAAAACATCTTGAGGAAACCTGGACTTTAAGTCTGCAATCGACAACCCGAATTGAGCAAGCGTGATGATTACGCTCAATCCTTTTCTGTATGAGAGGAAACCTGTGCCCAGCAGTGGGACGATAAAAAGGTTGATAATGATTATTATGAGCGAATAGTGATGTGACCGCGTGCCGCGTGTCCACACAACAGCATAAGGTGGCGCGGGTTCAATCCCCGCACATAAATATGAATATTTTTACTGGTCAGAAAGCACGTTAAGCCGTTGGACCCGGTTGCCATACGAACATATACCCTCTTATTCATAAACGCTGCTTAAAGTTAACTAGTGATTAGCGATTCTTTCACCATACATTTTTGACATTTTAACGTCACTTAACTTCAATCATCCTTTATGAATAAACACCACAGAGTTTAAGGGGTTTATTCATAAACTATGATTAAAGTTAAGAAACGTGCAAACGTCTAAAATTTATGTTTAAAAAATCACTAATCACTAGTTAACTTTAAGCAGTGTTTATGAATAAGGGGGATAATGGCAGTCGTTACATGTTGTTGGAGCCCTCAAAAGTCCAAATTGGTCCAAATTGGCAATTGGTCTATCTGCAATGCTTCAATATCGCATTCGGGTTGTGGTGGTCAGACGGCGGTCGCTTCACGGAAAATATCGAAGTTTAGCCAAAATCAGCAGTTAAGACTGGTAAAGCGGACCCCAGCCTCGAAAGCTGAAAAAGCTTCGGATGCGACTGGGATTAACACTGTGATGATGATGTTGATGAGTTACTCACAGTCCAAAACAAGATGGGCGCCGCTATGACGCCACCCGCCAGCACGTCCCACCAGTGGTGCCGATGGTCCAGCATGCGCGTCACGCCGCATATCACCGCCGCCACCACGAACAACACTTGCAGGATGATAATCTTACTCGTGACCGGACTGCTTGTTCGACGATGGAGGTAGTACTAAAATAACATGTAATTTTGATGATTGGATAATCTATACTAATATATGTATAAAGCTGAAGATTTTGTTTGTTTGTTTGAACGCGCTAATCTCAGAAACTACTGGTCCTATTTGAAAAATTATTTTTGCGTTGGATAGCCCATTAATCCAGGAAGGGTTTAGGCTATACAGTATGTTAAGAAAACCCTGTCCGACCCGTGAAGGTGTTGTTAGGTATCGATAATAAACTTAAAAAAAAATCCCCCTAAGAAAATAAATATTATTTCGCAAAAAGAGGTAACTTAATAAATGTGCGTTAAGCACCCTTCCGCGGGCGGCGGGCGGCAGGGCACGCGGCACGTGGTCGCATCGCTATTCGCTCATAATAATACCGGTGTTGTCACTTTTTTAAAAATTACCAAATTTCGGGGAAGTTGGAAATAATTCGCGGGAAAAAAAGATTATTTCAAAATTCATTTGTATTGGTACTATGATGATTACGTAAAATTTTATATTATATTTGGTCATGTGTTTACCTAACCTTTATTATCCTTATGGGTCGAACAGGGTTTTCTTTACATATTGTATAACTCAATTTCTACCACTAATGATACTTACAGCTAAAAACAGCCCTGCATGTACAGCCAGCGACGTGTGTCCTGAAGGGAAGCTCTTGTCCGACTGATTCAACCAGTATGCTTTGGTACATGTATAACTTGACACGTACTCAGTCCTGGAAAAGGAATACTAGCATCAATATTATGTACTTTGTTTTCAATACAAAAAAGGCACGAAAAGTCGGAAAATTTCGTCGTCATTACTAGCAACACTGATAGAGTCTATTATTACTACTATATCTACTATTATATCTACTATTTACTGTTCTTACGTCAGGTACTCCTATCCCCGGATGTTTGGGACCATCCTTCATGTTACGCGTCCAAGTTATTTTGCTATCTCCTACCTGGGCGACGTCGGCAGTGGCCATGGGCATACCCGCGGGAGGGGGGGCTACCCCCCTGGAAATATCGCAGAACATGTAAGAATTCCCCTAATTACTAACAAAGTATAAACGGGGACTTATACAGGATCATTTGCCCTACACATTCCACTAAATACTTAATATTTCATATAGTCTGTAAGACAAAATAGCCGGAGAAAAATCTGACTTGCTCCCCCTAGCCCTGACTTGCCCACCTCCTAGGTCAGAAGCTGGGTACGCCCTTGGTAGTGGCTTACGTCTTCAGGAATCCATTTCTTGGAGACTCTAGCAAATCTTTAGCTACTAAAAGGTGTGATTGAGTTAAATCACAAATTCACAAGCTATACTCCACCTCCCATCCTACCCTCTGTGTCCCAAAATATGCAGTCAGTGTATGTTTTGCGTTGTTATAGAGGATCACATGGAAGTGTCTACCTATTGGCCAAACCAGCCCCCTAATCGGCGAACACATTTTTGTCAAATGATTGCGACTAGTTGGGATCGTTTGGATCGAACGGACCAATGGGCGGCCCGAACGATACCAACTGATCCCAACTAGTCGCAATCATTTGACAAAAATGTGTTCGCCGATTAGGGGGCAGATCTGCAATACAATAGTGCCAGCGACATTAAGTATTCGTAGCTACTTAAAAATGAAATCCTTACCCTTGACAAGTCAAGGCCTCTTTAGGGCCGCACGTGTCAAAGAAGTGTGGTCTCGGAGACCCCACGATGAGTTTTAGGGTTTGCACTATGACCAGGTTCATCAAGACCCCAAACAGGAACTCTTTGAACCAACATATTGCTTGGTTATGTGTCGCTGTCTTGTCAGTGTGGTATATCCTCTCCACTAATAGCATCTGGAAAAATAACATGTAGGTTGATGAATACAGGATACCTATTATCAACCTTTCAAACCAAAAACTAAGGTGAACTTGTACAATAAATAACTAAATACGTGCTTAGCTAGTTTAGTTTTTCTTAGTCAGGATGGAAAATCATCAAATGACCTCTCCGGCTGTGGGCGGAGCGGAAGGGTGTCAGACTATTACTGACTAAAACCAATCCGTTTCTTCACTTGCCTGTGCGCCAGGGCCACGCAACCCTGACCCAGGAGGCATCGGTCTTCGTGGACCCTATCACGGTGTGCTGACATCTCTTAGAGGCCCGCGTGAAACACAACGCGCCTTCGACCCGAGCCTGAATCCTTACAGAGCGGAGAGCTGCCCATTGCTCGCCACCCGTATTAGTTTAGTCCTGTTTAATAAGTTGGCGCCTGATGCCAGATACAGCCATTTTTAATCACATCCTTAACAACTACTTGCAGGTCATACAAATATTTGTTGCGTGCGGGAATCAATCACTACGCTAACCGTTCGCAAATTGACGATTATTTTTCGCCGACGATATTACGCCGTGCGCGCTTTGCTTAAATCGATTCAATAAATTCTAGTCCTTTCCAATCTACCACCGGGATCAGACAGGAGCCGGGTCTATACTCCAGGATCTTCATTTTCCCGTAAGTGTATCTCTTTCCGTCGCTTAGCAACACCGTTTACTAGAGTGAGAAAAAGCAGCCATTGGATCAATTTGAGGCCATTGGTGAGTCTGTTCCTAAGCGTCTTCACGCTGATTTTTTTTATGTAAGTATGTCATCATCATCATTTCAGCCGAAAGACGTCCACTGCTGGACATAGGCCTCCCCCAAGGTTCTCTACGAAGACCGGTCCTGCGCCTCCCGCATCCATCGGTTTCCCGCGACCTTCACCAGGTCGTCGGTCCACCTTGTCGGGGGCCTACCCACGCTACGTCTTCCGGTGCGTGGTCGCCACTCGAGTACCCGTCGGCCCCATCGGGCATCGGTCCTACGGGCAATGTGTCCAGCCCATTGCCACTTTAATGTTGCAATTCTTCGGGCCATGTCGGTTACTCTCGTTCTTCTGCGGATCTCCTCATTCCTGATTCGATCGCGCAGTGAAACCCCAAGCTTAGCCCTCTCCATTGCCCTTTGAGCGACTTTGAGCCTTCTTATAAGGCCCATTGTTAGCGATCACGTAAGTATGTAGTATTTTGATAATACTTACGACAGCGAACGGCAACAGCACAGTGCTAACCATAAGAACTTTGAAACTGATCGTGTCCCCACTGAAGGGGTGTGAGAGTGCTGGATCATTGCACTGGAAGCCCACTTGACCACCTGGTATGAGCCTCGACTCTATTAGCACAATGATGAACAAGACTGGAACAGATTGAAAATTATTGTGAGTGATCAAGCATACTTTTTTTTTCAACGTTGTCCCACACTAAGAATTTCTCCTGTATCTTGAGAACGTTTACAAACATATAAACTCATGTACATAAACGGCCAGAACCGGAACAACTATTGGAGGTTTTTTTTTAAATAATTATAAACTAGCGCTTGACCGCAATCCCGCCTGATGGTAAGCAGTGATGCGTTCGTTGATGGTAAAGCGCGCTAGTTTTTTAAGAGCCTATTCACTCAGAAAACCTGAGTGAATAGGAAGGAAGACGGCAGTTGAGCGAGGTGATGCAATGTTAAACCCAACAACACGACCAACGATGCTGCGCCAATGGGAGATTGATCTGGAGACCCTCCACGACCAAACTACCAACACAAAAACATTTGGCACATCGCAACACAACTGCTCAGATCCGTCCTCCGTACGGCTTCACCAGACATCATGCCGGAACACGACAAATCGCTTGGCGGCAAGGCTTTGTCTGGTGGGTGGTAACTTCTGCCGGCGGCCGATGTTATGGCCTACCACCGAGAGGTTATACAAATATTTGTTCCGTGCGGGAATCGAACCCACGACACGGAGGGCAGCAGTCTATCGCTCAGCCACTACACCAACCGTGTCGTCAACGCCCGTGTCGTATCGTCGGATGGATGTGTGGAGACAAAGATCTGGATTGAAATTGTTTATAAAGAAAGGGGGTAATAAACGCTTGGATCTGCATGATTCGGCACAGGCTGCAAAATCCTACTTCTTACTAAAAACCTATTAATATTGTTAATGCAAAAGTTTTTATCTCAATCTTTCCCTGTATGAGAGGAGACCTGTGCCCAGCAGTGGGACGATAAAAACGTTGATGATGATGACAAGTTTTTAAGGATGAATGGATGCGTGTTACTTGTTCACGCAAAAAGTAAGGAAGGGATTTGGTTGATATTTTGCGCATAGATACCTACATAATAGAGTAGTATATTATACGGGTGTATCTGACATCGTAACGCAAACTTCGCGAAAAGGCTACACCGCATGCCACTAATAAAATTATGATAGTCATTTATGTCGTTAATGAACGGTTACAGAATTCACAGTGTTTAAAAAAGTGTCGGCTCGCCCTTTGAACGTTGCAAGCGTGCCGCCGTGCGGGTTAGTAGGTATGATGTTGATCCCTGATGTGAACTCTATTAAATCAGCTGATAAGATAGTTTTTCGAGTTTTGTTTTCATTGCGCTTTTTTGTGTAATTGGCGAATTAATTAATTTTTAGTTTAAAATCTTATTGGGTTATAAAAGTATAGCAATTATGAACGGTCTAAAGTGAAAAAACCACATAATTTTTTTTTTTAAATCATGAAAAAGCCGACGCAAAATTCCACCACTGGGGGGTTCAGAATCATGTACTGGATCCAAGGTACTCGTTTGTGCGTCGATGTCAGATACACCCTTTATATGTATAAGACCACTAATGTACACTTATTAAGCAAATAAATAGTTGACAGTATAAATATGTAGTTTTTAAAGATTTCTGTTTTTTATGGTAGATTAATAGTCACAAACGTGAAAAATCAAACTCGATGATTAATTAAATCATGATTATTTAATATTTTTGAGAAATAAAATCCGAAAATACAGTCACTAGTCACATAACAACGAACGAATATTATTATTAAGAATAACACGGATATTTTTTAGTATTCAGGATTCACTAGAACTGTCACACCAAGTGGAAAATATCATGTAACTATGTTGAATTAATGATGTAATATTACGATTTAAAATGACGTAACGATGTTAATCTACTATCAATTTAATCCTGAACTACACTTGTACGATAATGCATCAATCTACTCTGTGGTTACGCTTCAAGAATCACGCGTTGAAAGCGTGAAGATCGTGTTGATTTCTTTAGAAGCATCGAGTTTTTACATCAATCCTTTTTGATCTCAAGCCTTTTTTTTACCTTTAGTAGTAGCTACAGCGATTTTTTAAACAGACTTCCATTGGAAACTATGATCAGTCATCGGTGTACAGTAGTATTAGGTGTGGTGTCTTACAATAATACAATTTTACCCACTTTGATAAAAATACAAATTAGAAATAGTATTTTTATGAACCCTAAGCGCATTTTTCTGTATTCTTTTAAACTTGTTCCTTCGCTTTTGTGTCAATGTTCTACATCGAACTGAATTTGAACAGTCCGCACATCACATCTTGTGGGAGTGTATTCTTTGGCAGAATGCACGCAATATTATGTTACATAATGTACCTACAAGTTACATCCGGAGTCGTTTATTATACGGACCTTGTTGAAACTAGAACCAATTTCCGTGCGTTCAGGCGCTTTTGCCATACCTATTATTGGAATCAATTGTAACAGTACATACCTACTTAGGACCCATTATCTCAATCAAATTTTATTCCGTGGTGCTTGGCAATCTGGGCTTCTCCCAGTTGCAATAATAATCCCTTTGTGCCGATTGGCCTAGTTCTGTTCTGTCTCCTGCTTGTTATGAGGGAAAGTGGAAAAAATATCTTTTTTCTTACTCCTCCGCTATTCTTTTCTGATTAATTTCGTTGCGGGACCCCGGTTTCTCCGGGACTCGTCGAGCTTCATTACTCGGCGTTTTTCTGGCGGTCTCCACTGTTGATTCTGGCTTTCAGGAGTTGCAATGGTTGGGAAAATGTGTGGCGGGTTTTTTCCCCAAAAAAAAACCCTAAGCGCACTACACACCAAAGCCGCCGCCGCCCCGCCAATACACAACCCGGCGCGGCTTATGTTGAAAGAAGCATGTAGGCAAACTTTGCGCGCGCGTGTTGCCCACTGACACGTCAGCGGCTAGTGTACTCAAGCGCTCAGTTGCCCGGCGACATTTTTGCTGTAGTGATATGGCTTTGGTGTGTAGAGCGCCTAACTGCCAAATAAGTTTCTAATGTCGAGCCGCCGACATGCCGCCGGCAAAATGTTTAGGTACGACATATGCAGCCAGGCGGCAGGCCGGCCGGCAAAATCCTGATATGCTATGTTTATGACAGCCATTTACCAGGGAGATGGCGCTGCAAACATGAGAACGATAAAGGGATTAGAAATTATTACACTTTACTTGCTTACTTTACTCATTAACCACGATAATCTAATCTCCATACATAAACTTAGTTTAAGACGTAACAGCCGTAATGGTTTCAAGGTTTGCCGAGAGTGATCCGGTGATGGGTGACCCTCTAAAAGTTGTCTGTAAAAGATCGTTCTTAGCGACCGGACCGCCCATTGTGTCACCCTTTGTAAAATATTCATATTTATGTTCTGCAATTTAATGTGGTGTACACAATAAAGAGTATTCTATTCTCTTTCTCCTTTACATATCTGGCCACCATTTGTAAGATCTTTGACAGTTGTTACGGACAGCCAAAAGCCCGATAGTAGTCATCCTACATAGGTAGGAACTCGTGCGTAAAATTGGATGTCACCAGTCTTGAAAATGGGTGCCTGACTGACTAAAAACCACCCGGGTGTTCCGTCTCACACCTACACCGGGGGCTGCGAGAGCTAATACTGCTTCCGCAACCCCCGATTGGTGCTGGTCCGCCGCCGTAGGCCTCCTCGGGTCAGGGGGGGGAGTGAGCTGTAGGGCTCCCCCCGTGACGTCTAAGAGTGGCGCGCGTGGAACACTTCGCACCGCCACCTCGGGTCCTGGTGTTTGGGGGGCGACAGGGGGCGACCCCGCGTCTATCGCCCCTGGACCCTCTTAGGGGGGCTGGAAGAGGGCGTTATCCGCCCTCCGGCGACGCCCGGTACGCCTGTGCGGGCCGGGTGAGAGGACGAGATCTCCCTCTCCCTTTCCGCAGCCTCCTTCCCGAGACTACTGTTTCGCTGAAGGAAACCACCGCATCCCAGGACTCTTCACTGCCAACCATCGACTTGATTACGATCGGCAGCGACAAGTCACTGCCTACTTCAGAGATGAGGGCACGGCGCAGCTCTGCTCAAACGGCGCACTGCCAGCATATGCTGCGCCGTGTCCTCCCGGCAGGAACATTCACCACCAGGCACCACCACGCTCAACTGCTGCTTTCCTTCCTATTTACTTAATTTTCTTTTTGTGTGAGTAGGCTCTTAAAAAAAAACTATCAACTTGGGATTGCGGTCAAGCAGTAGTTTTACAACTGGAGCTGACGTTCAGCCATCTCTTTTTACACATTCTATCAGCTTGATGTACTGGCGTCTGTACCTTTTATCTAATTAGTCTTGCAGTCTGTTAACTACTCTAAACCTACGTCATCGAGATCTAGGCAATATGATTATGTCATTCAGATATTTATAAGGCATTACTAATGAGCCGTGACATCAGCTATGAACTTTAAATGATCAGATAATGTTTCCTGCTACCGGAGGAGGTTATTGATATTTAAATTTATTTTGATGCTCATCTGTGCCCATGTTGACTAATGCCTGTGTTCCTCAGGGGTCTGTTCTCTCTGCAACTCTGTTCCTACTGCATATTAACGATCTGCTGATGCCCGGTATCTATAGGTATGCAGATGACAGCACAGTTGTGGAGAGATACCTGCCGTATGCTCGGGCTAGTAGGTAATTAATCCGGTCCGAAAGAGAGGCTATGGTAGAGCGAAAGTGTTGCACTACAGGCGGTCTCTGAATGGGGCAATGCCAATCTTGTAGCATTCAATGCCGCCAAAACACATGTGTGTCTTTTCACCGCCAAAAGGAGCCAGTTCACCTTACTTTTCGAAATGTATCCTCTGAGTGTACCGACCGCCTTCAGCTTTTGGGAGTTGAGATTTCCTCGAACCTAAACTTAGGGCGGTTCATTGAGTCCAAGGCCAAGGTGGCTGCCAGGAAACTTGGCGTTATCGCAACGGCCCGGCAGTACTTCACAACAGGGCAGCTTCTAATGTTGTACAAAGCATAGGTCCGTTCGCGTGTGGAATACTGCAGCCACATTTGGGCTGGTGCTGCTAAGTGTGACCACTTTGGATTCAGTGGAAATGCGTGCGAAGAGGCTGATTGGTGACCCTGATTTAACTCGAGTTGGTCTCCAAAGCCTAGAGCACAGGCGTAGAGTAGCCAGCCTTTCGGTGTTCTATAGGATACATTTTGGGGAGTGTGCGATTGCATGATTTAATTCCCCCATCTCCGTTCCACCATCGGACGACCCGTCGTAAGGCGACTTTTCACCCTTACGTTGTTAACACCACCACGATCCGGACGAAACGTTTCGCCTCCTCCTTTATACAGCGTACATCGAGGGACTGGAAAAATTTGCCAGCGCCGGTGTTTCCATTGGACTACAATTTGAGTGTCTTCAAGGCTAGAGTGAATAGGCTCTTAATAAACTAGTGCGCTTTACCATCAACGATTGCGTCAATGCGAAGAAGCGCTAGTTTATAATTTATAAAGCAAACACCCATACATGTATACACACTTTCGCATTTATAATATTAGTAGGATTTATGTAAATATAGTTTACTCATCCACAGTTCAACCAACTGACAAGCATAGCTTAACCTGATCGGCAAACACATTTTTGTCAAATGATTACGACTAGTTGAGATTGACGTTATTTTTTTTTTTAATTATAAACTAGCGCTTGACCGCAATCCCGCCTGATGGTAAGCAGTGATGCGATCGTTGATGGTAAGGCGCGCTAGTTTATTAAAAGCCTATTCACTCTAGCCTTGAAGACACTCAAATTGTAGTCCGACGGAAACACCGCCGAACTGAGCGAATAGGAAGGAAGACGCCAGTTGAGCGAGGTGATGCAATGTTAAACCCAACAACACGACCAACGTTGCTGCGCCAAAGGGAGATTGATCTGAAGACCCTCCACGACCAAACTCCCAACACAACAACATTAGGCGCATCGTACCCGGCACACATCGCAACACAACTGCTCAGACCCGTCCTCCGTACGCCTTTACCAGACATCATGCCGGAACACGACAAATCACTTGGCGGCAAGGCTTTGTCTGGTGGGTGGTAACTTCTGCCGGCGGCCGATGTTATGGCCTACCACCGAGAAACCTAGCATCTTTTGGACTGAACGGACCAATGGTCGGTCCGAACGATCCCAACTAGACGCAAACATTTGAAAACAATGTGTTCGCCGTGTGTGTGTGTGTGTGTGTCGGGCTGTTCAGCTACCATTATGTAGACAGGTATCCTTCACCACCCAAGCGAACTTGTATTTACACAGCCTGTATTTAATAAACAGTACAAAAAATATGTTAGGTAGTGCACAAACCACTAATTTCATCTATGTAGGAAGAGTTATACATAGCTATATTATAAGTGAGTCATCTGTATGCTTTAAAGTAGGTATCTACTCAGTTTATAGTTTATTCATAATCATAGTGACTCAGCAAAAATGTAGGAATAACCTTTTACTCATTGTTAATTGGAAGTTTTGATTCTACAACTATGGTACAAGAAGGAGAATAAGGTTTGTACTCTCCGCACAATGTGTGCCTGAAGTTGGAAAGCTTGGGCCCAGAAACTGATGATGGTATGACTCAAAAGTGTTCTTAGCGAGGGCTAATGAAGTTTAATTTAGTTAATAGAAATTAAACAGTTTTTTTATACCTATATTATTAAAATAAGGAATATACAACAACTGATAACACAACCAATAGTTGTCATCAATTGTCAATAAAAAAACATGTCTAAAATTTTGGTGCAAAATTAAAAATCTGTGTAGACATTCGTCTTTATAAAATGTAGATATAGTAACAAAAAAATTGAAAAACTATGGCATGCGAGTTATGTGAGCATTGTCAAAGTCCTATCTACAAAGATGATAAGATCACAATACGAGAGGGCTTCAGTTACCACAAGAAATGCCACAAGTGCTATGTCTGCAGCGAAACCAACCTCCTGAACGCAGAAGTTTTCAAAGGGGTGATATTTTGCTGTAGCTGCGCTCAGAGGATATTTCAAGGATGCTCCACAGCTCGCAGGACCAAAACTATGACCAACGGCAGGGGACGGAGGATCAGGTCCAAGTCGCGCAGGCGCGACAGAGAAAGAACAAAAGGCCATCACGAGATGATTGAAAATAGCAGAGACGGAGTCATAGAACTGGCAAGGCTAGTGGGATCCAACACAGACTCTGATGAGCTACTGGAGAAGAAGCAGAAGAAATCCAGTTACAGCACTACCATACTGCGTAAGCGTCATCCATCGTAAATCCTTCGATGTCCACTGTACGTATGATGGATGGAAAGAAGCACATGAATTGTCTTTGCCCCATTGGTGTAATTGCTGCATGGCGTTCCAGTGTGAGGAAAAATAAATAAATAAATACAGTGGTAAAACCACAATCCTATAATGAGACTTGGCAAATAAATACATAACAATACCTTAATTGGAAAACCCGCTAACTCCATATTTAAGCAAATTTTTTCAGGAGATAACTGGAGGAGGAACTGTATTTTTTTATGTTACATCACTGAAGAAAAAATCTTAATTTGAATAAATGACTTTTGATTTAGGTGGGAAATGGTAACATTCAGACATAGATATCGATCCTATGAAAATATCCACATAAAACTATCCTATATAGTTATAAACTATCTGTGCGCCAAATGCCGATCCGTAGTTTCTGCGTGAAAGTGTAACATAAGTACATCCACACTTTCACATTCATAATATAATATTTGCAGGATGGATTCAATGGAACACAATACTGAGATTACTGCAATAAGAATGCATATTAACAAAGCCAAGTAATTAATCAAGCTTAAAAGTTTAATACGCTTGAATAAAATGTATGATTAATAAAATATTGTAAGTACAAACCTCGATGCCACCGGTTGGTTTTTGACCACAATAACTTAATTTTATCTATCATATTCGAACTTTTGCACGTCTTTACTAATATAAAAATAAACCCTATTTAACACTTGTTAAAACAACATTTCACGCGCGGGAAATCACTTATTCCATGATTCACTTTTGTAATTTACTCGTAATTTGAATGCGCTCTCAATATACACATCGCTGTTTCCAGTTACCGGAGGAAACTGACACTTAACAGTAAGTAAATGATTGACAGTCTTATCTTAAGTTTAATTTAACCTTGAAATAGCTTTGCTTATCGTGATAAAATAAAAATAAATCAATGAAACTTGGAAGAGAACATAGAACTTGGTGAACGAAATTATTTGATATTTCAATATTTCTGGTTGTTTTCTGTGAAAATCCGTTTACGATATGACATTCATAACAACAGTTCGGAAAGAAAAACAGTTTTATAAATTTTATTTAAGGATATATTGTATCCTTAATACTTAATAGAATACGGCCTTAATAGAGTGTATTATTATATTTGTTTTATGTAGAGACATGAACATAAAGTAGTATGTCTTGGTACTGATATCCTTATATGTATTCCTTATAGGTATCAAAATTATGCAATGCATTTGAATTATACATAGTAAATTGCTATAGAAAAAGAAATAAATAAAATACGATTATTTGCGGTACCAAAATGTGACGCAAAAATGTCATACACTCATACACACAAAAATAAGAAGTGATCAAGAGAAACATGCGTTAAGTACTTCCTAAAATAATAGTAAAAAAACTATTCTCCGATCTTGAACGAAACTCTCAACGTCACGTACTCCACAGTGACTGTAAAGATGTGTTTAGGAATTTTGTTTCCTATACTGCACAGAGCAAGTACCTAATCACTTATATACTTACTATACTCTTTGAATCACTTGCTACACTACTCTTCGCCCACAATAGGGTATTTGACTAAAAAAAAAAACGAGTGTGCTTATGACCACACGACTGAAGTGAAACTTCTTTCGCTCCATCTGTATGTAGGTATATATATATATATATATATATATATATATATATATATATATATATATATAGATATCCCTTTGGGCACTTTGTGGCTCAGACGTGCCGTATAGGTAGTAATTTGTTGATCCATTTTCACTTGTTGATCCGGGGGCCTTTTGTTGATCCGATGCCATCTGACCATAAATATGTGGCTCCGTTCGGAGCCACATGTGTCACGTTCAATAATAATAAGTAATAACAATAATTAAGGGCTGTTTTATACAAATCCACCTTTTTGGCGTCTGGGCAGTTGTTGATCCAATTCAAATGGGCCAATCAGGGCGCAGCATTTGCCAAGGGCGCGAAGCGATTGGTTAAGCAGCCGTTTTGTTTTTTATGTATGTTCACTTTATTAATCTTAGATATTATTCTGAGACACCTGGACTGATTTGCTAAATTCTTTTTTTGTTTGAAAAGGTAAACTTTCTAAATGGTCCCTTAGTCAAGATCTGATGATGAAAGACTAGAGAAATCAAGAGGAACTTCCAAAAATCGTAGGGGCGACTAGTGCATTTCTAAGTATCTTCATTAAGTATTTCAAAGAACTATAATTTGATAAAGGTCTGATGTAGCTGATGATGGAGCCGGGAGACAGTCGAAGGAAGTCCTCAACGATTGATAGCAGTTACCTTGAGTTTGTGCTTGATTAATTTGTATTAATTAGTACTTTACACCAAGATGAGTTGTGACTGTCATTAAGGCTCTGATGATGAAAACAAAGGCCAGTTCCAGAAACTCCTCAAGGTTTACAGTAGCTACTTTGTTTTTGGACTTAATTCCAATACCCATATAGCTCATACAATCCGAGATTCCAGTGTCCTGTCCCCTCCCACTCTCCCCTCATGTTGTGACCCCAGGTGGACAGGATCCTCCCAACACTTAGACAACACCCCCCCTCCCCCCTCCCCCTAGACTCAACCTAGCCTCCCACCCCTCTCCTCTACACTCACTTACCCCCCCCCCCACTTGCTCCTCAGGCCACCTCACCCCCCCGCGGCCTATCTCGGGATCCGGAGGTCCTAGACTAGCCGAGTTTGGGCTCTTCGGAATCGGGAGGAAGAGCCCAACATTCTGGCCCCGGGGGATTCCGCATCCCGTACTATATTTACCCACCTCGAAGTCCTTCCCTATATCCCTACCTAAAATCCCGGATATCTCGGAAACGGCTGGGAATTTCAAAATTCTGTCAAAATCCCCCCCCCCCCCCCTTACTAGCCCCCCCGCAGCCGGAACCTCCCCCATTTTGATTCCATAGTACCTGACCCCCCAATACCCATATAGCACATACATTCCGAGATTCCAGTGTCCTGTCCCCTCCCACTCTCCCCTCATGTTGTGACCCCAGGTGGACAGGATCCTCCCAACACTTAGACAACCCCCCCTCACCTACCTCTCCCCCCTCCCCCTAGACTCAACCTAGCCTCCCCACCCCTCTCCTCTACACTCCCTTACCCCCCCTCCCCACTTGCTCTCCAGGCCACCTCACCCCCCCGCGGCCTATCTCGGGATCCGGAGGTCCTAGACTAGCCGAGTTTGGGCTCTTCGGAATCGGGAGGAAGAGCCCAACATTCTGACCTCGGGGGATTCCGCATCCCGCATCCCGCATTTCGCATTCCACACTGACTCACCTGGTGCTGGCGCGTGCAATTGTTGGGACATACAGGCTGTATCTTTAGGTTAGTTTAGTTTTAAATTTGGTGTTGTATTTTGTCGTGGACCGTCCCCCTATTGGGGACGCTAAGTTTTAATCTTTATTAATGTTATTATATTGAAATAAAACTTCTTCGCCATCTTTTTCTAAGAAATTTCACTTCTTACGTGTGTACACTAGTACACGCACACATTTTTTTTTTGTTTCTAAAAACGAATATACTAATACCAAAGACATACCCGACTTCGGAAATTAGTTATTTTTTACGTTGTAGTGTTTTTTGGAAGACGGCTGTTTTTTTACACTTTTGTGTTATGAAAAGTACTGTGCAGCTGCATCTGGTCAGAATGAACGCTGATGCTAATATAGTTGGGAAAAGGCCTGTAAACAAACGACGTAATTTTGAATAATGGTATTTTTACCCGTAATTTTGGTTTAAAAACGAAACCACTGATTTCTATAAAATTCCTACGAGGTCAAAATGAATGTATGAACAATGCTAGACATGACGCGATTACGCAACATAAATTAAGTTTCTTGATTATAATTGATTGTTGCTTAAGCATGACATGCAGGTACTGGTTCTTCAGTGATAAACTTCAATGTTGTAAGTTTTTTAGGAGTTTCCTCGACTCCTGTTGGTCTTCATCATCAGATTTACGGACACGACCGACAGACCTTCATTTTAACCCACATAGGTGCAAAGTTCTAATCAATACAAATTAATCAAGCACAAACGCAAGGTGGCTGCAGGGGATCGTTGAGGAGTTCCCTCGTCTGTCTATGTTCTTCATCATCAAATCTACTGCAGATTTTCATAGTAACCCATATGGGTGAAAATCGCTCATCAATATACATTAATTAAATTCAAACACAAGGGAACTACTGTAAACCGTTGAGGAGTTCCCTGAAGTGGCCTTTGTATTTATCATCAGAGCCCTAATGACAATTAAAACCGATCTAAGTGTAAAGTTCTTATTAATACAAATTAATCAAGCTCAAATACAAGGTAGCTGCTATGAATTCCCGAGGAGTTCCCTCAACTGTCTCCCGGCTTCATATCTACTCCAACATCAGATCTAACTCCAGATCATTAGTAAATTGTAGTGCTTTAAAATACTTAATTAAAATATTTAAAAATGTACCTAGAAATGTACAAGTTGCCTCTAAAAATTTTCAAAGTTTCCTTGCTTTCTCTAGTCTTTCATCATCAGAGCCTGGTGACTATGGGACCACCCTTTTAAATAAAAAAGAATTTTGCAAACGGATCCAGGCTTCTTACAGTAATCGGTGAACATACATAAAAAATAGGTTGCGACTAATTGAGAACCTCCTACTTTTTTGCAGTCGGTTAAAAACTTAAATTGCCAAAAGAAAATAATTTTTCTGTTGACAATTTAAATTTTATAGGATTTTGACATTGATTACTTACTTATTCCAATATAAGTTCATTCCCGGTATTAGAAAAAATGCCTGGGGTCGAATCCTCTCGTCTCAATGCCCGCGCTGCTGCCGATGATAATAGTATCATACTAAGCAATATACGGTCAAATCACGCAGGCTCTTACTTACTACTTTTCTCAAACAATCCGAGGAAATAAAAAACATAATTTTATTTTTTAAGTTCAATGACGAATAATGAACAATAATTATTATTCCCACGATATGGCGCTATTATGATGTTCCTTTGTTTTTTTTTTTTTTTCAATAAAGCGTCCACTATTTATCATTTCAATATTGTGTCTATTTGCAAGACAGTCCGGAATTTAAATAAAACCTTTTATTAGTTACCTCCTTGGTGTTCCATGTTTCGAATTTAGTTTTTTTTTTCGAAAGAAATTCAAACTAGGACGCTGGAACGAAACGCAAACTACCTAATTCGAAATTACGGCCGCTTAAATTTACATTCCATGTGTCTAATGCGTTCCTGTACCTTTTATTTATTTATTTTATTTTTTATTAAAATTATAAACTAGCGCTTGACCGCAATCCCGCCTGATGGTAAGCAGTGACGCAGTCGTTGATGGTAAAGCGCACTAGTTTATTAAGAGCTTATTCACTCAAGCCTTGAAGACACTAAAATTGTAGTCCGACGGAAACACCGCCGCTGGCAAACTGTTCCAGTCCCTCGATGTACGCGGTATAAAGGAGGAAGCGAAACGCTTCGTCCGTATCGTAATGATGTTCGCTAAAATATAACGCGACTAAGTGAAATTATTTTTATAGTACACGTAGGAATGTAACTATGAGTAGATTGAGAAAACATCTACCAGAATGTCAAACGCACTTCGGCGGATATATGTACTCGTACTTAGATCTTTATTACCTTTATTACTAAGTAGTAAATATGATTTTATGTCCACTAACGTGCGGTTGAGTTTATCTTTCTTAATTTATAAAAATATTATTAATAAGGTACACATGTTTAATTTACACACTACGCTGCGATATCTCAATGTTCTTTATGAATTATTTACTGAATGCACTTTTTACGACATAAATCAGGCACTTTTATTTAGTAAACAACACTATGCATAATTTAAAACTCCAATGAAAAATTAACGTGACACTCGGCTTAACTTTCCCGCCAAAACTCCAGACACGGGTTATGACATCAAGATAACATTGTTTTATTTTGAGTACTAGGCTTTTTAGTAAATTATATTTCTTTGCCTTTTTTTTTCTTTTTCTTCATTATGTGTTTATTATTGTTTTAGTGTATTATTATTATAATGTGCGTTCTGTTTGGGCGGAATAAAGATTTTTTCTTTCTAGATCAGGAATCATTCAGGATCGGTTTTTTTAGGAATTAATCAGATGATTAATTCCTAAAAAAACAGCTACGGAAACTTCAACCCTTAAAAATTAACATTAAAATTTAATAATAATATGTATTCGCATACAAATACCAAAGGAGTCTATACAAGCAGTGTCAATTGCATTGAATGTTACAGAGGCCGTCCACACAATATTTTCGGCACAAAACATACAGCGGCGATATCATGTTTAGACCCATTAGATTGGTTTCGATGAATAGAGTTTAAAAACTTAAAATTAATGGTAAATTAGAAATAAAGTATAAAAACCCTAGACATAAAATTCAACCTCTTTAAATATTAATAACAATTCATACTAAAAATAATTACCTATTCAGATCAAAATTAGAAGAAATTATTACGAAGTATGAGTAGCTAAATGGATCAACAAAGTATATGATTTTTGGAATATATTTCTAGCCAAAAAGTCTTCGAGCATTTAAAAAAAAATTGACGTTATGGATCCACTAATGTATGAAATGTTAACAAATATATATAGATCTTACAATGTATGGAGCATTGCGAATATAAAATTTCTAGATTAGGTTTAGTAAATTCATAATTGATCAACCGTTACGGTATAGGTATCGGATCAAAAGAAGTATTACTGGAAGTGCGAGTATATAAATGGATCAACACAAGTTATTGATTTTTGAAATATATTCAGAGCTAAAAAGTCCTGGTGGGTTCAAAAAATATAGCCGTTACGGATCCACTAATGCATGAAATTGCTGAAAATTTTTTGTCGAGTATATGTCCTAATTGACGAATATATTTGGCCACATCCCTAAATAGAATACGACGTTGCCACTCCCCCCAAGAAATATGCAACTGGAGTAAAGAACGAACGAACGGCAGTATGAACGGCATCGTGGCTGGATCAACTAAGTGCCCAAAGAGGTGTTTATATATATATATATATATATATATATATATATATATATATATATATATATGTGTGTACAATATATACATGTATACACATATACATATATTAATTTTCTATAAATATTTAAATTTATTTCATGGATTCATTGGTAAATTAATATTTTTGCATAGATCTTCTATTTTTATTGAAAAAAAAAAAAAACTCTTTGTAGACCTTGTAGTACCAAGCTCGCGCCACGGGCGCCTCTGTGCTTATATCCCCCACTTAACTTCCGTTCGCCTTGCCCGATCACTTTTCGTAACGCTTACGTCACGCGTTCGCCAGCTTACTCCCCAAGTCAAGCGTGCGTAAAGAAGTTTCACTTTAAAAACAAATTAGTCCGTCAGTTAGATTTCCAAAAAATACTAGACACATTTATTTTTTGTTTTATCTAAACAATAAAAATTGACAAATATAAAAGGCATCAACGATCAGGAGTGGTGGCTGGTGACGTCGCTCGCTAAAAAGTGTAGCGTGCAGTGACGTCGCACGAGTTTCACTGTGTCGTCTTCATTTTTTGTTTGTGTCTAGTATTTTTTGGAAATCTGACTGACGGACTAATAAGTTTTTTTAGTCAAATACCCTATTCGGATATATCGCGCTTTTTCGATTTCCCTCGGGAATATCATTTTTTTCTGGGATAAAAAGTACCCTATTATTTAATCCGGACTTCTAACTTTACGTGTGCAAAATTTCAAAGCAATCGGTTCAGGAGTTACAGCGTGAAAGCGGAACAAACAAACCAACAATCTCGCTTTCCGATTTATAATAATATTATATAGTAAAGATTATTTTTTTTTTATATAAATAAGGATTTCATTTTTAAGTAGCTACGAATACTTAATGTCGCTGGCACTATTGTATTGCAGATCTGCCCCCTAATCGGCGAACACATTTTTGTCAAATGATTGCGACTAGTTGGGATCAGTTGGTATCGTTCGGTCCGCCCATTGGTCCATTCGGTCCAAACGATCCCAACTAGTCGCAATCATTTGACAAAAATGTGTTCGCCGATTAGGGGGCTGGTTTTAATGAAAACACAAATCTATTTCAATAAATAAAAGTCACAAAACTAACCGATGACTGCCGATGACATTCGACTTACTTGTACTTGCTAAGATTTAGTGTTGCCCTACTTTTAAAATTGTTAGTTTAAGAAATAGCTATTTTCATGACATTATAGACAAGCTATAAGGATATATCTTTGTCATAGCAGCCGTTCGAGCATAAACATCATCCAAATTCGATAAAATTTGTCCAGCTTCGTGTTCTATCAAACATTGCCGATATCCTTTAAAAATTATTTACTGAGCTCAAATTTTATTTGTTTTGCTCATTTTTAATACATTTCTTCGATGTTTTATATATGTAGATTAATATAATAGAAAAGCAATAATAAATGCAATGGATATCGAGTTACAAAACAAATATACGACCGCAGATGACATCCGATGTACCGAAATTAGTGTTGCCCTACTTTTAAAATTTGTAGTTCAAGAAACAGCTATTTTCACGAATTTATAGACGGACTATACCTACTTACCTACAAGTCAGTCTACAGTATCAGCACACCATAACTAACTACTAAAGCCGGGACATTGGCTATTGCTAATTAGCCTCATATGTTGTGATCACCTGTTCTGTGAGCGTCGCACGAGGTGGCTTGACCCCGAAACTATGTATACCTACACATCGTGTGTTCATGCTTTATTTCACTTTTATGAGTAGGTACTCATAGAAGTTTCTGAGTACTATTTAGTACTAATAACACCAAGTAAAAACTAAATTAAATTTAAGCTCAGTGCATCTTTTTCTTTCCATTTCAGAAGATAAAATGTTAGTTTAGAACTGTCAAATTAGTCCGTTCCAGACGTAAATTGACGTACAAGTTGGCAAAACAGAGTATGGAATAAATGAGGTCACTAGTATCGCACCTGTGGCAAACCAGAATACTACTGGTCAATAGATTTTGATACTTGTTATTTTTGGAGATATGATTCCAATCCTAAATAGTTGGTTTAATCGCTCGGACACTTCAATGTCCAGTATTAACAATGTTAACAAAGGACCCTGAAGCCTTGTACGAAGGATGTGTAGTAAGTCCTCACAGACAGATAATCATGCCCCCGAGGGCAATCTAGCAGTGGGATTGTTAAGAATTAACAAATACCTGGTTACAGGGATAATGAATGAACACGTTTTGATTGAATTTTTATTTAATACAAAACATTTCGCAGTTGTGCTGCGATGTGTGCCGGATACGATGCGCCAAATATTGTTGTGTCGGGAGTTTGGTCGTGGAGGGTTTTTAGATCAATCTCCCTTTGGCATCGTTGGTCGTGTTGTTGGGTTTAACATTGCATCACCTCGCTCAACTGCCGTCTTCCTTCCTATTCGCTCAGTTTTTCTGAGTGAATAGGCTCTTAATAAACTAGCGCGCTTTACCATCAACGATCGCATCACTGCTTACCATCAGGCGGGATTACGGTCAAGCGCTAGTTTATAAATATTAACAAAAAAAAAAAAAATCTAAATATTTAATGCCAAAAAAGCTCACATTTTGGCTACAGCTTCCTGCACCTTCAGAATCACTAGAATGAAATAATAGGCAAAAAAAAAAAAATCTGATCACTGCTACTGTCATCTCTTAGATTTATTACCTGTTGTTCCACGTTTTCATACATAATCGCACCTCTGTCATAATATTCTTTTTCTATTTTCATTACATGCTTGTACGAGTTCTTCCAGTCTTCAGAAGTAATATTTGAAAATGCTTGTTCAGCAGCCACATTTAAAAAAGAAAAATATGTTATTATTTTTAGAAATATACAATATGTAACAAAAACCCTGTTGTTCCTTTTTTTTTTTTTTTTTTTTGTTGGGATGGGAAATCATCAAATGACTTCTCCCGCTCTGGGCGGAGCGGAAGGGTGTGTCAGACTTTTACTGACTAAAACCCCCCCCTTGTTTCTTCACTGGCCTGTGCGACGGCCAGGGCCGCAGTTTCTTGTTTAACCAACCCGCAACCCTGACCCAGGAGGCATCGGTCTTCGTGAACCCCGTCACGATGTGCTGACACCTCTTTGAGGCGCGCGTGAAACACGACGCGCCGTCGACTTGGGCCTGGTCCTTACCGGGCGGCGAGCTGCCCCCTGCTCACCGCCCGCGCCTACGGTGGCTGACACCTAACTAGGTGTCGTCTCCCGACCAGGGCGTCTACTGCGGCGGCTAGTGGCGTGAGGGCGCTGGTTGCCTCACGCGCTCCGCCTCCTCCTTTGCCAGCATCACTGCTTCGCAGAAGGAGGTGACGGCCTGCCATGCACTCTCGCTCCGGACCATGGCCTGGACCAGGGTCGGACGCGAGAGATTGCCGCCGATCGCCGCTACGAGGACACGGCGGTGCTCTCCCCATGCCGGGCAGACCTCCACCGTATACTCCACCGTGTCCTCAGGGCGATCCACACAATGGTGACACCCTGGCGTTTCCTCCCGCCTAATACGGAACAGGAACCTCCCGAAACAACCGTGTCCGGTGAGGACCTGCGTAAGGCGGAAGGTGAGGCCGCCGTGGCGCCTCTCTAGCCCCTCCTCAAAGAGAGGACTTACCGCCGCTATTGTGGCGTGCCCAGCACTGGGTTGCGACAATCGCACTCTCCATGTCGCCATGAGATCCCACCGGAGCTCTGTCCGCCGTACCGCGATTTCTTTCGGCAGCGAAGTTATGCCCCCGGCGTTTTGCCTCCTCTCGTCACTCCCACATGTGTGCGAGGGCTTTGGCCTCCAGACCCTGTTGTTCCTTCAACCTACGTTTTGAGAATCGGCATACAGACGTAATAAAGCAAGTAATTTATAAAAATTGTTCAACAAAAATAATTAAAATAAATGTTTAATTATTAATATTTATAATCTGTAACTGATTTCTTAGCTCTGCAATTCTGCATGAAGAAACTAGACATAAGTAGAACGTTCCCGCCAATTTATTTAACTTATAAAATCAGATATTCTAAAACAATAAATCAAATTTGTCGGTTTTAATAGGTATTTGACTTCATTAATGATGTGCTTGTAGGTAAAATTATATGTCCCTGAAAGGAACAGCAGGGTTTTTGTTACATATTGTATAAATCTATTTTTTTTTTGAAAAATTATTCAGACAAGTTCACCTGCCTGAACAATTTATCAAAAAAATAAAAAAAATATTCTAATATATAAAAAAAAAAAATCATACAGTGTTGACAGATTTACCTAAAGCAAAAAACACAACAACAATACTTATTAATTCCATGTTCATTATCTTCAAGTATCTAATCTTGGAGAATAGCGTATCTATACAAGATTTGTCAAACTACAAAACTTAATTAAAGAGAGTTAGATTAAACTAAAATGATTTTTGGCGATATCCGCCATTATTGTGAAATAAAATTTTTAAAGAATTTCTACAATTTGTTACACGTGTTATAGGCAAAATTGTGGTATCTAACCACAGGGGCCATTGAAGAGTTGAAGTAGTATTCACTCTAAAGAAAAGAAAGAAAGTTAATTTGTGAACAAGAGAATCAGCGCCTTTTCTATTTTTTCATCATTTTTTATTTTTTTTTCACAACTGAGAACTGAGATGTTTCGATATCTCTATTATTATGGTGGTTACGGTCCAAATGTGATGTCAATCGCATCGCCCACGATCTGGCGACAATACATTATTATGTCAGAGGAGCGTTAATAATAGTAGTTTATGAAACTGTTACATAATGAGCCATATTATGCACGAGTGTGAGTTTAAAAAACGAGCGAAGCGAGTTTTTTAATAGTATCACACGAGTGTCTAATACCTAATTATGTACAATTTCATACACTACTTTATCTAATCTCATGTCTTTTAAGAAACAATAATAATCATGTGCCAGCGAAACACAATAACGACTCGCAATGCAAAGAAACGTATTTGGCGCCAAAATTCTGCACCCAACATCAAAGCGCACGCGCCAAAGCGCTCGTAGCCACAGATAAAAAAATGAAATAGTGCTATTTATGGTTTGTAATTTGTACGGTAATGAAAAAAAAAATTATTATAACATTATTTTGTTAGAGAAATAATGTTATAATTCAAGTTTTTAATTTCCTTTCGATATATTATGGGTAAAGTACGTCTATATAAACTCCTTTTTAGTTTTATATTTTTAATTTTTTGATACGAGAACGTTATGAGCCAGGAAACTATGAGATTTTTTCTCAAAGATTTTCTATTATGGGCTTTGTAATGATGACAATGCAAGAGTTTTTCGCCTAAAACCCATACCACGGTGATCACACCAGTTCTCGCCTGATCATTTTAGTAAAGAAACATTAGACGCGGTCAATGGGCGACCGCTTGAGACCACTGAGGTATTAGTAATATAGTTCAATGCTTGAGACTATGTGTGGACAGACGACAGTACATAAAGCTACTACAATCTGTCAGAAATCTGTATTAAATTTTCAACATCTCTTTAAGCTCAAGTTTAATTGGGAATATTTGACAGTTTCGGGTAGCTTGACCAGTAGGCCTAGTATGAGTTTTCAATACGAAACTCGATCGGCGATATCGAGCGCGTTTGGTGCTCTCATTGGTTGAGAGTTCTTACGACCTTGAAGCGGGCCAATCGCTGAGTCAAACGCGCTGGATATCAACGATCGAGTTTCGTAATGAAAACTTATACTAGGCCTACTGTTGTCGTCCCTACACATGACTTTTTTAGTATTTTAGAATGGTGTCTCATTTTTTTTCTCCTTTATGGCTATGACCGATAATGTCTTTAGCCAATGAATATGCAACAACACAAATCTCAGAAACCGCAAATTATCCGACACGATTGAATTTTCATTCATGTCGAAAAAGACGGCCGCGTGAACCGTCTACCAGGGAGGTTTCGGCAAAGTCACGATGAGGCCACTATGCTGCGATATCTCAATGTTCTTTATGAATTATTTACTGAATGCACTTTTTACTACATAAATCACGCACGTTTATTTAGTAAACAACACTATAAATTTAAAAGTCCAATGAAAAATGAGCGTGACAACTCCCTGGTGTCTGCTTATAGTAAATGTTACTACCATAGACAATGTAATATCTTTGACTATCCGTCTATTCTGTTAATTAAATGGCATGTTATTCATTGCATATCGTATAAAAAATGGTATTTACCGTTACTTTTTGTCAATAAAGTATAATCACAAAATGGCCATGCATTCTTGTTAACTGTCTCACAAATCACAATTTAAGCCCCAGTATAACGATATTGTTCGTTATAACAAGCAATATTTAAAAATTATGATGTTTTTAAAACAAATAACTTATTCGTAACATTGTCATAATGCACATTGGCAATGTTGTTTATGGATATTTCTTTTTTTAAATGTGTGAATGGACAACAATTTATTATGATAATAAAATATGTATCCGTCGTCTAATATTACTCTGTGGAATTAAGTTATGAAGCTTGTGGTAGGAAAGCTATTATAGTCCACTCTATGCGACTTTTTAAAAACATAAAATAGTAATTGAAAATTTAATACAGATTTCTGACAGATTGTAGTAGCTTTAAGTGCTGTCGTAAAGCGCTAGTTTATAATTTAATATAAAATAGAAAGAGTCAGAGATAGAGAGAAATAGTTTACAGAGTTTTTGAGAGTGCTTGCTCGTGATTTTTTTTAATTCCTGTGGGACCTGCCTGAATGTATGAGCATGGCTAGAGTTGACACGATTAAGCAACTTGAATTCAGTCTCTTGATTTTTTTTATTGTCGCATCAGGGGGTAATCGCGCTAAATAAAAGAGTAGAAGTTTAACTCTTGTTCGTATCTAATCCAGTTAAAGTTATGGTTTAGTTTCGATCATATTTCGTATCGCGCTAAAGTTTCAACTTCGGTTGAAGTAAAATCAATGTAGGTATGAGTGATACATTTCATCAGATATAATAATTAAAACTAAATCAATTATAAGTAAATCTAATCGTTTAGACTTAAGTTTAACATGGCATAGAAAAGTTAGCTTTGTTTTAACTTTGTCATTTGACAACGGTTACGTTCCAATTGCGATCCAGTTATGGTTAAACCGTTAGCGCGATACGAAACATAACAAAAGTTATGGTTTGGTTGCGATCCAACTCTGTTCTGTTCTATCAATAGCTTGATAATTTAAAAGAGTGTCCATGGAGTTTCTTGCCCGTTCTTCTCCATAGGTACCTGCTCTTTGGAATGGGCGACTAGCTTCACCTTACTGACTGACCGACCTTCTGACAATTCAAAAGTGCCTGTAACTGGTTTATTTGAAATAAATGCTTTGATTTTGATTTTGTTTGGTTGAATTATTTTAGTGCGATTGCCCCCCAGCATGACGAGTAGGCGCGTGCGTACCCAGCTTCTGTGCAAGTCAGGCCTAGGCGAAGGTAAGTCAGGACTGAGGGGGGGGGGGGGGGGGCAATTCAAATTTTTAAAGTGGGTAATATTTGTGTCAATAGTCACACGCGTTTTTTTTTTCAATTACACCGTACATCTTGCTATTGTCTCCTGCGTGGTTTATTTACAAGTTAGAGATATGTAAGTCCTTGTTTATACTGTGTTTAGTAATTAGGGAAGTTCACACATGTTCTGCGAGACTTCCAGGGGGGCATCTGCCACCCCCTACCCTGCCCTGGGTACGTCCATGCGAGTAGGTAGTACAACTCCTACGTTAAACTTCAATGCTGTAAATTGCTGAGGTATTCCCTCGACTTTCTATGGTCTTTATTATCAGATCTACTGCAAACTTTCATTATAACCCATATGGGTGCAAAGTTGTTATCAATATAATTAAGTCCAAATGCAAGGTAGCTACTGTAAACCATTGAGGAGCTCCTTGAACTGTCTTTCGTCTTCATAATAAAACCCCTCTTGACAGCAAGAATCTATCTATAGGTGTAAACCTCTCATCAATACAAATTAATCAAGGACAAACACAAGATAGCTGCTGTGAATTGTTTAGGAGTTCCCTCGACTGTCTCTCGACTCCATCATCAGATCCAGATCTACTGCAGATCTTCATTATAACCCACATGAATACAAACTCCTCATCAATATAAATCGGGCAAAAAACGTAGACCGGGCCTAACATCGATCGGGCCTGACATCGATCGGGCCTGACGTCGTTAGGGCCTGAAATTGATTAGGCCTTAAGTCGATCGGGCCTGAAATAGAGCAGATCTGAAGTTGATTGGGCCTTATGTCGATCAGGCCTGACGTCGATCCGGCCTGACGTCGATGGGGCCTTCTCTTCTGATCCGACTTCCCATTTTTTTTGAGCTCCCGATTGGGTCATTGCGTAAATGGGATTTTGCACGTAATGGGACATTGTGCGCATGGCCTTGCGATTTATTTAGCATACAGCATACATTTTAAATTTTTGTTATGCTCCGCTCCTATTGATCACAACGTGATGTTACATAGCCTATAGCCTTCCTGGACCAATGGGCTATCCAACAACAAACAAACAAACAAACTCTTCAGCTTTATAATATATATATATATATATATATTCTGCTCCGCCGAGAGGCACATGCTGCGTAACATCTAAATTTTGAAGCATATTATTCTCCCTAAATATAAATAAATAATAAATAGATATATACGGACAAATCACACAGATTGAACTAGCCCCAAACTAAGTTCGAGATTTGTGTTATGGGATACTAACTCAACGATACTATATTTATGATAGATACATATATACATAAACATCCAAGACCCACGCCAATCAGGAAAATATCGTTTTCCGTCATGACCTGGCTGGGGATCGAATCCGGGGCCTTCACGTCGCAGACAAGCGTGTTGACCGCTGCACCATGGAGGACGTCGATATATTTCAAAATTGTTTAAAATAAATATTTATGTTGTTTTTATTTATTACTACATTAATTCTGTCAAATTGCCGTTGCTGCTACTCGAATAAGTGAGCAAGACTGTAACACCTAAGTGTTTAAATATAAGAACATCAAATGGGTGTGCTCAGTCAATACGCCTTGTAACCGTCTCAGGGGGAATATCATTTTTGAAACAACAAAATTATCAGATCTACTCCAGACCTTGTCGACCATACCATGATGTCTGGTGAAGCCTTCCGGAGGACGGGTCTGAGCAGTTGTGTTGCGATGTGTGCCGAGTGCGATGCGCCAAATGTTGTTGTGTCGGGAGTTTGATCGTGGAGGGTCTTCAGATCAATCTCCCTCTGGCGCAGCATCGTTGGTCGTGTTGTTGGGTTTAACATTGCGTCACCTCGCTCAAGTGCCGTCTTCCTTCCTATTCGCTCAGTTTTCCTGAGTGAATAGGCTCTTAGTAAACTAGCGCGCTTTACCATCAACAATCGCATCACTGCTTACCATCAGGCGGGATTGCGGTAAAGCGCTAGTTTATAATTATATAAAAGAAAACCTTTATTAAATTGTTGTGCTTTAAAATACCTAATGAAAAAACTTACATATGCACTAATCGAAACTACAAATTTTGAAAGTTCTCTTGATTTCTCTGATCTTCTACCATCGTACCCTGACGTTCGTATCATGGGACCACGTCGGAAAAAAATCCTTCAGTTCATAAACGACGAATTAATCCGCGAACAAACATAAAAAAGCATATATTTATACGGTCGAATTCAGTATAAGTACAAGAGGTACTTTGAAGTCGGTTAAAAAAAAGTTTAATACCGATTATTCTAGCCGTTCTTTGTTCGGTGTGTAGGTAGGTGTGAACATTTATGGAAATATTAAATCCCCTTAGGAATAATACACCTATTGTGTCTACAACAACTACCGAGGGTGTAGGTAACTATATTAGATGTATTAAATACATTATTCATTTATGAGAACATATTTTTTTCTTTTATTCTTTGGCTTCGCACGGTTTGCGCATTTAGCCAAAGTCAATTGTCTATGTACGGTACTGTTTGTACACTGTTTGCACATAAAGCTACTTCAATCTGTCAAAATTCTTTACGTTTCTTTTACGTATGGCATCAATCAACCCGTACTGGGCTACAGGATTCTTGTGCCCAGCAGGCCAACATTGCCTTTGGGACATTGTAGGTTGATTATGAGCTCGAATGCAACCAGAGACAATTTTCTGCCAGCCTAGAGAGCTAATAATGAACACTATTATACTGAATGCCCTTTATCCTTCCCGTAAATATTCCCGCAACCCTGACCCAGGAGGCATCGGTCTTCGTGGATCCCGTCCGATGTGCTGACTCGTTGAGGCGCGCGTGAAACACAACGTGCGGTCGACTCAGGCCTTATCGGGCAGCGAGCCGCCCACTGCTGACCGCCCGTAGGCCCTCGCCTACGGTGGCCGGGAGTTCGATCTTCGGTGTTGTCTCTCGATTAGGGCCTGGCGCGAGGGCGCTGGGATTTCCTGCTGCCTCACGCGCTCCGCCTCCATGGGACCATGAACAAGTTTCGATTTGGTTTTCGTAATAATATCACAATTTACAAATACTCCTTGTAGCTTTGTATTTTTAAACTAGCTCCGTAAACGTTAAGTATTCTTTTTGGTTTTTATTATTTTAGGTTCTTTTCTACTTAGTTATGCAAAAAATTTGCATAACAATGCCAAACGTCTTAGACTGACTTTATTGATTAATAACGGGTGTCTCTGACATCGACGCACAAACGAGTACCATGGATCCAGTACATGATTCGGAACCCACAGTGGTGGAATTTTTGGTCAGCTTTTTCATGATTAAAAAAAAATGATTTTTTTTTTTCTCTTTAGACCGTTTAAATTGCTATACTTTTATAACCAAATAACATTTTAAAGTATAATTAATTAATTCGCTAATTACACAAAATAGCGCAATGAAAACAAAACTCGAAAAACTATCTTATCAGCTGATTTAATAGAGTTCACACCAGGGATCAACGTCATACCTTCAAACCACAAACGTTCGTACAACGTTCAAAGGCCGAGCCGACACTTTTTTTAAACATTGTTATTTCTGTAACCGTTCATTAACGACATAAATGACTAAGTATCATAATTTTATTAGTGGCATGCGGTCTAGCCTTTTCGCGAAGATTGCGTTACGATGTCAGATACAACCTGTATATAAAATATACAGTATGTTAAGAAAACCCTGTCCGACCCGTGAAGGTGTTAGGTATCGATAACTGATTCTACTAATGGATACAAAACCGGGCTAAACTTAAAAAAAAGTCCCCCTAAAAAAATAAATATTACTTCGCAAAAAGAGGTAGGGTGAGTGGGGGTAAGATGAAAAACGGGGTAAGATAAAAAACAATTAATAACGCCCAATACCGGGGACTTGTTTTAATGCTGGCAATATCATTGTGGACATCATTTTATCTTGCCCCACCCCGCAGCCTGTGTCAGTCGCTGAGTGAAGGTGCTGGTGTATTATTTGACATTTTCCCGAACAGTACATTTCCCGCGAAAAATTGAGTTTTTCGATCTTACCCCGCTCGCTGTATCTCCTTACTCAGGTAAGGAACAAACATGTTGTTTTGATATTCGTAATTAGATTTAAACTGTAATATGCTCTATAATGTGGTGATTACTATATTTCACGTATTTTAAGATTTATGGTACCTTTCAAACTTTCCCCTGCATAATTTAAAGGGGTAAGATGATAATATAAAACTTTCCATCTTACCCCGTTTACGAAACTCCTACAAAAAGTCAGGGGCCCTCAATCTAAAATACCCGGTAATATCTATTCCACAATATCGTATTAAAAACTTGTATCAAGAGTCATTCATTAGTGCATAGTTCTAGACTTTCTAGTGTTAAACCGTCGGATTAAAAAAGTCAGACGCATTGTACATAAGTACAATACTTACACGATTAAAATGTACCAATTTCAACTGATTTTTGAGTGGATAATTAAATTCTACGATAAGAGGTCTAGAATTATGTAGATAATTCTAATTACATAATTTGCGATATGTAAATCATCCATGGTAGGGAAATTCAACTTGTATAATAATATAGATAACTTTTTAGTTTTGTTTTAGGATCAAAATGCCTCGTAACTACATAAGAAAATCGTTACGGGCTACTTGTTATATTGCTGAGGACTTAGCGATTGCAATATAGAGAGTAGAGAATTAACTACGCAGCAGCTAAGTTATATAACATACCTGTCGCCTTATAATGTCAATTTGGCAGTGATTATAATAATACTGTTTAATAATGTTTATAAAGGAAAGAGTGCCTAGTTTTGTTTTTTATCTTTTTTGTTAATTATTAGGAGACGCATAAATACGAGTAGGTGATTTTTTTAATATTTTAGTTAAGTACTTACTTCTGCTTTGTGGGATTACCAACTGATCTGATAAAGCCAAACTTTATATTTTGATAAGAGGTTAGTTATTTTTAGTTTTATAAGGAGTCCTTATAACGGACTGATTTTATTTAACTGTGATGTTACCTCCTTTGAAATAATATTTTTAATAATATTTAATTGTATTCTGCTGTCGTGTCGTTTATTTAATAAAAATAATTATAATATAGGCTACTTGGTACTAAATTAAAACGTGTGGTTTATTTATAGACTTGACAGTCATCTATGAGCATGATTATTTAATTTATTTAATATCTATAATATGTTGAGCACCCCTGACTGCCAGCCGTTTCAACGGAGTAAGAACGATATATTTTATTTGAAAAATGTATTTTTCTTGCTTTTAGAATGCGAATTTTTAGTGTAACTCATTTTCAAGTTATTTAGGTTATTGAAGCAGAAGGTTTATTGATCACCACACAAGCATAATGACAATGAATACGATTTTAGTTACTATATCAATCTTACCCCTTCAGCATTTCATCTTTCCCCTACATATTTTTTTTCTTAAGACCAATTTTACTAACGTTTTTTTCATAAAATATTGTTTCAAAAAGATTGCTGTCAACTTTATAGAAACAAGTTGACTGTACTTTTTTACCCAAAACATCATTTGATGCAATTGACTTAAATTCTTTTGTTTTACAACTGTTTAACCATCAACACTGTTTATCTCATCAAAAATGCATTCCATCTTACCCCCACTCACCCTAACTTAATAAATGTGCGTAAGCACCCTTCCGAGGGCGGCGGGCGGCAGGGCACGCGGCACGTGGTCGCACCGCTATTCGCTCATAATAATAACGGTGTTGTAAATTTTTAAAAATTACCAAATTTCGGGGAAGTTGGAATTAATTCGAGAGAAAAAAAGATTATTTCAAAATTCATTTGTATTGGTACTATGATGATTACGTAAAATTTTATATTATATTTGGTCATGTGTTTACCTACCCTTTATTATCCTTATGGGTCGGACAGGGTTTTCGTAACATACTGTATAAGACAAAACTGGAAATTAATGCTTTTATTTCGTCAGTTACTGCTATTTATAAGAAAAACATGAACCAATGTAACCCAAAATAATTCAAAATATAATTATTAGGTACTAAGCAGTACCTAATAATTATATCAATGTGTGTCAAAGTTACTCATGTCATGAAGGTAAATAAGACTAGAAAATCAGGTTTTTTTTATGGACAGATGAGTTTTTAGATAATTCCATTAATTTTCATCCGGAGGGCAATTGCGTAAAACAATGGCCGCAATTCCCTCGTTCACAAACTAATTTAAATTTAAGTTCACTAACTAATTCAAAATTACCCATCCGCAGGGTAATTGTGTAAAACAATGGCCGCAATTCCCTCGTTCATAAACTAATATAAATTTAAGTTCACTAACTAATTCAAAATTACCCATCCGCAGGGTAATTGCGTAAAACAATGGCCGCAATTCCCTCGTTCACAAACTAATTTAAATTTAAGTTCACTAACTAATTCAAAATTACCCATCCGCAGGGTAATTGTGTAAAACAATGGCCGCAATTCCCTCGTTCATAAACTAATATAAATTTAAGTTCACTAACTAATTCAAAATTACCCATCCGCAGGGTAATTGCGTAAAACAATGGCCGCAATTCCCTCGTTCACAAACTAATTTAAATTTAAGTTCACTAACTAATTCAAAATTACCCATCCGCAGGGTAATTGTGTAAAACAATGGCCGCAATTCCCTCGTTCATAAACTAATATAAATTTAAGTTCACTAACTAATTCAAAATTACCCATCCGCAGGGTAATTGCGTAAAACAATGGCCGCAATTCCCTCGTTCACAAACTAATTTAAATTTAAGTTCACTAACTAATTCAAAATTACCCATCCGCAGGGTAATTGCGTAAAACAATGGCCGCAATTCCCTCGTTCACAAACTAATTTAAATTTAAGTTCACTAACTAATTCAAAATTACCCATCCGCAGGGTAATTGTGTAAAACAATGGCCGCAATTCCCTCGTTCATAAACTAATATAAATTTAAGTTCACTAACTAATTCAAAATTACCCATCCGCAGGGTAATTGCGTAAAACAATGGCCGCAATTCCCTCGTTCACAAACTAATTTAAATTTAAGTTCACTAACTAATTCAAAATTACCCATCCGCAGGGTAATTGTGTAAAACAATGGCCGCAATTCCCTCGTTCATAAACTAATATAAATTTAAGTTCACTAACTAATTCAAAATTACCCATCCGCAGGGTAATTGCGTAAAACAATGGCCGCAATTCCCTCGTTCACAAACTAATTTAAATTTAAGTTCAGTGCATCCCTTTCTTCCTATTTCATTAAGAAAAGGACAGAAGATAAACTGTTAGTTTAGACATGTCAAATTAGTGCGCTCCTGACGTAAACGGGTCGCATTTTTTCTCATAGCACATTAGACATTGGCAGAATTGTCGACATCGGCAACATTGCCATAAACAAAAATAGAATAGAATAGACGTAAACTGGCGTATTCTTAGTCGCCACGTTTATAATCGCGTCTAAACTGTCTATGGAGTTTCTTAATTTGACAGGATTAAACTTAAATGTTATCTTCTATCCTTTTCTTAACGAAATGGAAAGAAAAAGATGCACATATCTTAAAATTAGTTTTGTTTGTGAATAATAGAATCGGCGCAATATCAGTAGCGATGGGTTTTATTTTGACAGTTCAACAACATTCATTGCATTATTTACGTTGTTGAGAAGACACATTTTTTGAATATATCAAGCAATGGATTAGCAATATGATTCAAAATGATTCAAAATGAATTCAAATAATAGAGTGTTACGCGATTAGGGTGCTAGTTGCAGACTAATAGCATTTAACTCAGCTGTGCTAGCTAAGCTAAACTAAGTTAAAATTGCTCACGGTTTTACAGTACTCGAATCGGTGTTGGCGTGCCTGCATGTTTTATAAGAGCAATCTGTTGCTTATTCGAAACACAATAATTCATTTCTCCTTTCGACCTTTGACCAAACCAAATGTGAACCTTGTTCTGGAGCCAGTAAAGTTAAAGCACCTACCCGACCCTTGCCAGTTGGTCATCTACAAACATAAAGATGCCATCAATGTCCTTGTTTGACAATAAACCTACGGAACCTACGGGAAGCCTGAAAATACTAATTTGAACCTATACATAAACCTGAATTAATGCAACTCAACTTCTTGACTTTTCAAATACCATAGGCAGTTTTCCCTTTATTCATAAACGTTGTTTCAAGTTAACTAGTGACTAGTGATTCTTTACTGAAGTTCTTTAACACCACACTGTTAAAGGACTTTATTCATAAACGATGATTAAAGTTAAGTGACGTGCAAAAGTCTAAAATGTATGGTTAAGCAATCGCTAATCACTAGTTAACTTTAAGCAACGTTTATGAATAAGGAGGAGCATAGTCTGTTCAAACTTAACGTTAGAAAAAGTACAACACAGTGGAGTTTTGGCGGGAAGTCAAGCTGAGTGTCACGCTCATTTTTCATTGGACTTTTAAAATTATTTATAGTGTTGTTTACTAAATAAAAGTGCGTGATTTATGTAGTAAAAAGTGCATTCAGTAAATAATTCATAAAGAACAGTGAAATATCGCAACATAGTGGCCACATCATGACTTTGTCTCAAACCTCCATCGTGAGACGGGTCACGCAACCGCCTTTTTCGACATGAACAATTCATTACGTGACATTGGCTAAATGCACAAAACGTGCGAAGCCATAAAAGAAAAAAAGAAGGAAAGAGGAAAAAGCACAACAACATGAACCCTGTAACCTTAACGTACCCAAAGCCTTAATTACAAATTATAGAGGAAACAATAGTCGATTGTCTACATACCCCGCTATATTACAGCGCAGGGAGTTGTAAAATTCGTGTAAAACAAGTTTCGAGAACTAAAACTGGTGGTTCCTACGTAGTCCCACAATAAACATTATTAAGAACTAGTTTACGCCTGCCGCTTCGCTCGCGCTAGAGCTGGGAACTCGTGCGAAAGTAATACCTGGATTAAAAGTACCTGTTTCCTAGCCTAGCCTAGAAGGTAACAAATGTATAGAGGAACAGTTTCCTTCAACCATAGGGATGTTTCCTGCGTAAAAAAAATTGAGTCTATATAGTCCGTCATTCAGATTATCGATAAACATTGGATACGTATACTTTGTTTTATCAAATCAATAATAATTGACATAAAAGGCATCAAAGATCAGGACCTGTAGCCAATGTAATATCGCTTCGTAGCGAAGCGAAATCGAATACCAAACCAACCAATAACGATGTTACATTGGCTACAGGCCCTGGAGTGGTGGCTGGTGGCGTCACTGCTCGCTAAAAAGTGTAGTGTGCAGTGACGTCACACGAGTTTTCAACGTTCATTTTTTGTTTACATAAAAAAAAATACGTGTCTATGTCTAGTATTTTTTGTAAATCTGACTGACGGCCTAATTAGTTCTTTTTGGAAATCTGACTGACGGACTAATTAGTTTTTTTTTTGTAAATCTGACTGACGGACTAATTCATTTTGAAGTGAAACTTCTTTAGGCACGCTTGACTTGGGGAGTAAACTAGCGAAAGCGTTACGAAAAATGATAGGAAAAAAAATGATGAAGGCAAACGGAAGCAGAGTATAGTCCTATTTCGTCTGTAATACAAACAAGGAGTTGGCTCGTGTAAATATTGCATGACCTGTCGAGTATGAAGTTGTGAGTTCGCATCTCGCCGAAGGCAATATATATTTTTTGGATCTTTTTAAGATTTGTTAACAATTGATTACTTAAGAGCACAAATAAATTTATAAATTTCGTTCTGTTCTGGCCTTTATATTGTTTTATATATTTTTGCTGAACATTTCTGATATAATTGAAAGTATAGAAGCTTTAAGATATCGTCACAATACGATAATTGGACACAAAGTACAAATTGCTTTCGAGCCTCATAAGCTCAATTATTAAGCTAAGTACCTTGATTGATTAAGAACTATGAATTTCTTAGAGAACATGACGCTGCGAACACCCCCCGACCCCCCTCATTGATTTCCTCACCCCCCCGTGGATTATCTCGGGAACCAGAGGTCGTGGACTACCCGAGTTTGGGGTCCCCTGAATCAGGAGGAGGAGCCCGACCTTTTGGCCCCGAGGGAATCCACTCCCCCTCTCCCCCTCCCCCCTACCCCCCGCAACCCCACGAAATCTACCCCCCCCCCTTTAGTTACCTCACCCCATGAAAGCATGAAATAAATTTAAATATTTATAGAAAATTAATATATGTATATGTGTATACATGTGTATATTGTACACACATATATATATATATATATATATATATACATACAGATGGTGCAAAAGAAGTTTCACTTCAGTCGTGTGGTCATAAGCACACTCGTTTTTTTTTTTTTTTTAGTTAAATACCCTATTGTTAAGTTCAGTGCATCTTCTTCTTTCTATTTCATTAGGAAAATGATATAAGATAGTACACTAGTTTAGTCCTGTCAAATTAAGAACTCCACAGAAAGTTTAGACGCGATTAAAACTGACGACTAAAAATACGTCGATCGGCAGCTGCTCCCCTGGAAATCTCGCAGAAATTGTATGAACTCCTCTGATCACTAAACAAAGTATAAATGAGGACTTATTTCTAACCTTTAAATAAACCACGCGGTAGAGACTGATAAAATGTACGGTGTAATTGCCAAAAAACCGTGTCCAACTATATTTTACTTGCCACCCCCCTAGGCTGGACTTGCCCCCCCCTGCCTAGGCCAGAAGCTGGGTACGCCCATGAATATCGATTGAAATCATTTCGAAGCATATTGCTAGTCCATTGCTGTATAAGTTCAAAAAAATTATTGACTCAACAACGTTTACAATGCAATCAATGTCATTGAACTGTCAAAATTAAACCCATTGCTAGTGATAGTTTGTTCCGCAATTACCCTGCTGAATATGTGGGTAAGTAGCTAATTATTGTTAAAAGTTCGGTAGGTACTAAATCAATAAAATAATTGACCAGCAAAAACAAGAGACTTGAATATACATCGATAGATACACCCTTGACCATGTTCAACTTGTCAAAACATTAATTTTAAACGAATAAGCGTCCTCAATTTGTCCCCATCTTATCTTAATGGCCTTTTCAATTTTTAAATGTTATCTAAATAGAAATCCTCGCCGTATGATTGAAATAAATACATTAAAGTTTAATTTTTATCTCCAGGACAAAGGCGTAACAGCCATAGACAAGACACGAAGCGTCAATAAACTTTTTTATTCCTGCGCCGTGTGTGGCCACGGCAACTCTTTTATAAGTCCAAGTCGGGATGTTGGCTAACCTCAGGCACTTAATTTATAGCCAGCATAGATAATATGGACCACTTTGGATTAGTATTAATGAAGCCTAGTTTACCAAGAGTTTAAGTGATCGAGCATTTCTCTTTTTTTTTGCCATTACACATTTGTGGAATGTCCCGTGATTTTGTAGATGAATAACTTTGGTGTAATCTATAAATTGCTAATACTGTTTTACTAAGAAGCACTACTGTAATTCAAATTTACAGAAAAAATGTTAGCATATAATATATATATCATACTAAAATAAAAAAACAACTAAATATAAACTGTCGAAAATTTCAATGTATGAAAATTCGTATGTCCCAGTCTACCAATCGCAATTTCAAATTTAAATGTTTTGATATAATTCAAAGAAACTATTCTGAGATTTTGATTATAATCGTATTACAAGGTAAAAGGTTTTACGTAATATTTCTTTCATGGTAATTTGGTTATAATTTTACGGTTATTAATTAATTTTAAACATGTCCCAGAAACAGTTCCAAAATGGATTTCAGTTTTTGTTACCCAATTTAGACATGCAAATTATTGAGAAATATCAATTTAGTTATATTTTTTGGAACTAGCAATAACGTAGATCTCACAAAATACCGCCATATCGATGTAATGCGTCAGTTGCTGTTCCGAAGTTTGAAATGTGTACACGTACCCGTTTAAGAGTGAATCTCATTCCGGCTTTTGTTATTGCTGTTTCAAGATAAGTTGGCAATATTTACCCACTATTTTTATCATAGTGCAATAGTTATTAGCTTCGTATAAAATTTAGTGTATAATAATAGACGTAACTGTAATTTCAACTACCAAAACAATATTTCAATAAAATCAAACACTAGTTTCGTTACTTCCTTTTTTGTTACTTTGGGGTAGTAACGTATAAGCAGAAAAATTAAGTAACAAAAACGGAATCATAAAGCTATGTTTACAATTTAACAGCACAACAAAATGCCACTAACTCCGGCAGAAAAAATGAATCGTAATAGAGAGAAATTAAAACAGAACCCGGATAAGTTGGAAGAAATAAGAAAGAAAAATTTAGAAAGAATAAAATCAAAATATAAATATAAAAATTATTGTCATTATTGTCATATAAAATGGTTATACTATTAAGCTAAATATTTCCATTTTGTTAATTTGTTCTTAAATAACAAAATGACATAAGATTGTCAAGGTCTGGAATAATGTTAAATTTAAAAAAAGTGTCAAAATTACCTAACGGCGGGTCTGATTAGGTATATACAGTTTATTAAACGTTGATTATGATTAAGGATTAATCCATATTTTTATTTATTCATATATTTAATCCTTAAAAATAAAACTGAAAAAGCACGTTCTAAAAACAATGTTGTTCAGAGGAAAGCCGTGGTCGTACCTATATGCCAATTTGCCCTAAAGTTAATGATCCCATAGTACTGTTAGGTGGGTTCTTAAGCGCTTTCGTTTGATACCTAACACGCCATGACTAAAAAAAATATACTATTTTTTATTCGTGACTTTTCGCCGTAGTCGAGTAAAAATAACCATTGTAGACGCAACCTTGTGTTTTTTATTTTGTTACTAATTACTCCTTTTTTGTTACTGTCCCAAACATCTCCCGTCTTTAAACTCGCTTTTTGTATTTATTTATTCAATATAAATGAACATTACGTGTATAAAATATCAATTTTGCTAAACATTTTTATAAAAAATAAGCAAATTCTTTTAATTTTGTATATTTTTCATATAATCAAAACTTTTAATTTACTTTAGGTTAAAGGTAACAAAAAAAATGTTAAAGCACCCAAATTGGAAATATTTGTCGCTATTCTTAGTACCTAGTCCTTTGCGATGATTTTATCAAACTTATCATGAATTTTATGAAACAGAAAATTTAGCTACAGAATTTGCAACTTCGAAGTTTTTTTTTACCAATTAAGGAGTAACAAAATAAGAACGCTTAGCCTACCTTGATTTAGTTTTTTATAATTTTAATACAAAAATCTTAAATCAAACAGAATTCCTGTAGAAAAGTTAAAATACTCATAAAATAATTTATCTGATTTCATGACCAAAACAGGGATATAGTGTATTTTTTTTTATTGACGATTTTTTGAAAATATGGCAAAAAATAAGAGAAACGCTCTGATAACGTTTTTATGTTTCTTTCGCAATGGGATTTAGTTAATCTCAGTTTCGTAACGCTGTTATCGATATGGACCTCTATGGTTGCATTTTATTCAAGAAAAGTTTAGAATTAAGTGGTCTAATAGCCAATCAACGTTTGGTGTCATAGTAAAGTGTTTAATTTATTCCAAAGCTTGTGGGCGGACATGTTCTACATGGTAATCATTGCACGACAGTTCGGGTTGATGCTACTGGCTTGTATCTTTAACGCCTTCGTAGAAAAAGGGATTAATTGGGTTAAAATGTGACTAGAAGTATACATAATAAGTTATAGAATAATTTTATATGGAAGATGATTGTCTCCATCCAAGTATAGTTAATGTTTTTGTTACGGGCTAGGGGTACTAAAACGTTAAGGGTTACGAAGTTTATTTGCAACGAAAGTACTGTCGATTGTAGGCAATGACAAGTAGAATGTTGCTGACGTTGCACCGAAGTCTTCCCTTACGTCTACGAAATCCGTATTATAAACACACAATAACACTAACGATCATCGCGTGGTTGGGTACATGGTTTTCTTCCAAAAGTTTTTATTTTAGACTTTTTAGTAGTGAAAAGTACTGTAAGCTAACGAATTTTGGATCATACACGAAACCACTGAACCGATTTCTGAAAACTGAAAGTAAGAGCAGTACTAGACATTTAGACATGACGCCATTACGCAACTTAAATTCAGTCTCATGATTTTAATTGATTGCTTCATAAGCGTGAAGAGTAGGCAGTGGTTGTCCTATATCAAACTTCAATGATGTAGATTTTTGAGGAATTCCCTCGACTGCCTATGGTCTTTATCAACAGATTTACTGCAGACCATCATTTTAACCCATATAGGTGCAAACTACTCATGAATATAAATGAATCTAGTCCAAGTAAAAGGTAAATCGTTGAGGAGTTCCCGGAACTGACCTTTTCCATGGCCTATCTAGGTCTAAGGTTCCTATCAATACAAATTAATAAAGCACTAACACAAGTTCCCTCGCCTCTCTCCCGGTTCCATCATCAGACCCTTATTAAATTGTAGTACTCTAAAATACCTAAAGAAAAAACATACAAATGGACTAGCCGTTCCTAGAATTTTTGAAAGTTTCCCTTGATTTCTCTGGTTTTCCACCATCAAACCCAAATGTCCTCATTATGGGACCACCCTCGGAATGTCTTCTTTCCAACAAAAAAAGAATTGTCAAAATCGGTTCATAAATGACGAAGTTATGCGCGAACAACATAAAAAAGCATATATACGGTCGAATTGAGTAACCTCCTCCTTTTTGAAGTCGGTTAAAAAATACTGGACAAGTGTTTCGCACAAAAAATAACTTTGTATTAAATCGTACCAAAATATTTTCCCCATGTTTAGACGTCAATTTCCACCAGCTTTTCAATATTACCATAACAGCTAACATTGACCGTTCCACATCGTCACAACAACTAATATTGTAATTATTACGTGAGAAACGAAAGTTATTTCTATTTGTTTATTATTTAATTATTCCCGACTAAGATTAACCGGTTTTAGTTGAAATCATTATGTTTTAAAAACATGCTTTATTTGTATTTCCGTACTTCATGTTTGTTTGTCTAATTATGTGCGTACTATGTTGTCGTATTGTTACGAAATTAGATTTTTAAATAACTGACTGACTGTGCGAGGGAATTGCATGATTTAATTCCCCCATCTCCATTCCACCATCGGAGGACCCGTCGTACGGTGAGTTTCTACCCTTATGTTGTTAACACCACTACGATCCGGACGAAGCGTTTCGCCTCCTCCTTTATACCGCGTACATCGAGGGACTGGAACAATTTGCCAGTGGGGTGTTTCCGTCAAACTACAATTTGAGTGTCTTCAAGGCTAGAGTGAATAGGCTCTTAATAAACTAGTGCGCTTTACCATCAACGATTGGGTCATTGCTTACCATCAGGCGGGATTGCGGTCAAGCGCTAGTTTATAATTTAAAAAAAAAAATACCTTGTTCATCTTCTTCTTCAGCTTGTAGAGGTCCACCGCTGGACAAAGGCCTCCTCCAAGACTATCATTAGATTGTTGCCATAATCCCCACGCTTGGCAGGCGGATTGGGGATCGCAGTAATTTTTTATTCCACAGGAGAAGCGTTGCTGCCCGATTCCCTGGTGAGAGTTCCATTAGTCCTCTTACAACACCTCGGGAGGATATGGGATGGTACTATTCAATGCTCGGTACCACACGGGCCTTGTCACCTCGTTCCTAAACTAAACTTTTAAGTTAATTGTATTTTATTCTTTTTATTTCCTTTATAATGTACAGAAGGTAATTAATTATATACGATATGGAATATAACATCGACGAAGCCATTCTTCTCGTCTTTTATACCGCGTACTACAATTTAAAAGTGACCTCGAGGCCAGAGTGAATAGGCTCAACACACATAGCACAAGTAATAAGTCATTGGTTTTTGTGTAGCGATTACCTGTATGTAAAGAAAACCGAAGAATTGCAACACTTAACGGTTATAGTAGCCTCAATGACCTTGTGCATGTGGGCGGAGCTAAACGCCGTACTCCCGAATTCGTAAAATGCGCGCGGTGGCGCGCTAAACTAAAACGACAATCAAAGAATATCCAGAGATGCAGACAAGCCGCGTGTAGGTCGCGATTTGTGCCTACGATTTCAGACGGGGGTATGGATGCAAGACGATAAATGTATATTTTGCATTAATAAATGGTAATATCGTACTATAATATATTTTTAGTATTCTTGATCAATGTTTAAATAAAATCAAGGAGTGCTCGTTACACAGTTTAATGGCCGATCGCAGACTGACAGACATTTGGAAAACAAGTACCCACACATTATAATATATCATAACATTCACATAAAAAATAATGGTAGATGGTAATATCTACCGATTCAACATATTTGAATTTTTTTTTCACTACTTTTCAGTATATGAGTATCATGTCTTTGCAGTGTCCTTGAATTAATTACTAATGCGAATAACATAAACGAGTTCATCGCGTTAACGTAAACCAAACGCGCATTAGGCACTTTGTAATATTTTTATTAAAAAAAAAAAAACGTTGAACCACACTAGAAATTACTTTTATCGTGGGTGCATTTTTAAACATATAAATTCACAGACACAAACAGCCAGACCCGGAACAACTACTTGTAGGACATGTTCTGAATATTTGTTCCGCGCGGGAATTGAACCCGCGACAAGCAGCGCAGCAGTCAATAGCTTAACCGCTGCGCTAACCGTGCTTTATATAGATGCCTTGAGATTACAAAGCGCCTAGTTTCGGCCGTTTTCCATAAAGAGATAGTACCCTATTTATACTGTGTCAGTGACGTCGGATTGAATGTACTTCGTCGTAATGAGGTTTCAAATAAAACACGTGTTATTTTAAAATCTGTAAATTTTAATTCTTCGATCCAATAAATAACATGCGAGATTATAGGCATATCTAAAGCTGCAGAAATTTCTTGCAGTTGAGAATGGCCAGTCTATTTCTATTGTTCCTACAACTGCACAGCTGATATTGATTTCTGTAGGATGTGCAAAATGTTTCCATACACATACGGCATTTAAAAATAAATAGGGAATGTAGTCCCACTTGTCGTTCTCCAACAATATCTACAGATCCTAAACCACAGTCTATAATTCTCCGTGCTTGGCAATTTTCTTTAGTTCTGAATAAAAGTAAGCAATATTAATTATGCGTCGCCCTTCGATGAAACAAGCTTGAGATTTGTTGAGGTTTTGGTGATATTTTGAGCTAAAAAAAGATATAACATACATTTTAATTAACCCTTGCAACACTGTTAGAGATTTATGTCAAGGAATTAAGAATTTATCAAGAAAAATTAATTAAGAATTAACAAAAAAATAATTTTACAGGTATATGATATATGTATTTGTAAACTAAAAATATAGGTTGTAGGACATGCAGGCATAATTTTACCTGAATGATGATGATGGAACTTGCATCGTTTTTTTGTGCACATAGAGATATATAATATTATCATTTTCTTGACGACATTCTGTATGGATGTCTGACCTAGAATCAACTGCGTTAGTGTTCGACCTAAAAAGCAAATTAAACTTTTAAGTTCTGTCGATTGGTTTCTTTCTCTTCTTTTCTGTAAGTCGAAAAATGTTATTACAATATTATTTGTGAAAAAAAAAAAAAATATATATATATATATATATATATACAGTATGTTACGAAAACCCTGTCCGACCCATAAGGATAATAGAGGTTAGGTAAACACATGACCAAATATAATATAAAATTTTACGTATTCATCATAGTACCAATACAAATGAATTTTGAAATAATCTTTTTTTCCAACGAATTAATTCCAATTTCCCCGAAATTTGGTAATTTTTAAAAAGTGACAACACCGGTATTATTATGAGCGAATAGCGATGCGACCACGTGCCGCGTGTCCTGCCGCCCGCCCCCCGCGGTCGGCAGGCGAAGGGTGGTCAACGCACATTTAATAAGTTACCTCCTTTTGCGAAATAATATTTATTTTTTTTAGGGGGATTTTTTTTTTTAAGTAAAGCCCGGTTTTGTATGCATTAGTAGAATCAGTTATCGATACCTAACAACACCTTCACGGGTCGGACAGGGTTTTCGTAACATACTGTATATATATCCTACAGTATGTTAAGAAAACCCTGTCCGACCCGTGAAGGTGTTGTTAGGTATCGATAACTGATTCTACTAATGCATACAAAACCAGGCTAACTTAAAAAAAAATCACCCTAAAAAAATAAATATTATTTCGCAAAAAGAGGTAACTTAATAAATATGCGTTAAGCACCCTTCCGCGGGCGGCGGGCGGCAGGGCACGCGGCACGTGGCCGCATCGCTGTCGCTATTCGCTCATAATAATACCGGTGTTGTCACTTTTTTAAAAATTTGCAAATTTCGGGGAAGTTATTTCAAAATTCATTTGTATTGGTACTATGATGATTACGTAAAATTTTATATCATATTTGGTCATGTGTTTACTTAACCTTTATTATCCTTACGGGTCGGACAGGGTTTTCTTAACATACTGTATATATACGGACAAATCACACAGATTGAGCTAGCCCCAAAGTAAGTTCGAGACTTGTGTTATGGGATACTAACTCAACGATACTATATTTATAATAGATACATATATAGATAAACATCCAAGACCCAGGCCAATCAGGAAAAGATCGTTTTCCATCATGACCTGGCCGGGAATCGAACCCGCGGCCTCCACGTCGCAGGCAGGCGTGTTGACCGCTGCGCCACGGAGGACGTCAAAAAATTTACTGATAACTGTGACATTCCAAGCCCGCCAGCCCGCGTCCATCGGCTTCGGCTACTTTAAACAATTACATATAGAAATGAAATATTTACAGGAAGAATCATTTAAAATAATCCAAGTAAGAGTTTTTATTACACATTTTTGCTAATATCGCAAAAACTAAAAGTCCTATCAACTCAAAACTTTTTGTAAAACTGTTTTTACACCAAAACCTTTAATTGAGTCCTAATTTTTGGTTTATATCACCATAAACAAAAAATCACATTTTCAAGTTACGTAAATTTCTAATAAGATTTTTATTTTTAAATCTCCTTACAAACCTATAAATTATAATCTAAGTGCGAGTGTTTACTCACCTGAATAGAGTCTTCTATATTATCAGCGGATGTAGTTAGTCGGATTATTGCCTTTCAAGTCTAAAGATTTCTTTCTAGATTTCCTGGAAAAATTCGTAATTGTTTAACTTCAATTGTAAAAGAAAAATGGTTACAAAAGCTAATAGTAATTATAAAGAAAAATACAGTAATATGTAGGTATAAATACAAGAGTATAGGTAGATAGATACTTACGCCACCAGACGCATCTTCAATTCTCATTTGCGAGCTAATCTATGAACGTACACTGACACGATTCGCTCGTAAATATTTGCACTCACACAGACAACCACGCGTAGTCGGCGATAGCCGGAGCAGAGCAGCAAGCGACACAACCCTCCCGTCTGAATGCTAACGCACGACTGCCGCCCGCGCCCGCGCAGAGCACCTCTAAACCTATGTTTCAAAATAAGGATATTTTCTTGGCAAATGTTGATGGATTTAAATACGCTCTTGCAAATTTGTAGCACTTCTAACCGCGAATTTTTCAGTGTAAAAATATTTCCACACATCAATGCCGTTTAGAAGTAATAACGAATATTAGCCAAAAATAGCGTTTTGGTAACTATTTTTTTAAGGCAAAAGGCAAAATCCTACGAAAAAATCATCTTTAGTAAATGTTGTACATGAATCAATAGACAAGATATATTTTTTTCAAATCTCAAAACCAAGCCGTTAATTAGAAATTAGCTTCCTAAAGTGACCATTTTACGCTACTAAATGAGACTAAGGCCCTTAAGTGGTAGTGGGCCGGGCACATTAAAACCGGTGACCGATAGGGTCAACAGGTTCTCGAATGGCGACCACGCACCGGTAGATGTAGAGTGGGTAGGCCCCCGACAAGGTGGACCGACGACCTGGTGAAGTTTGCGCGAAACCGCTGTCTGCGGGAGGCGCAGGACTGCTCGTAGAGATGCTTGGCCTAAAAAAAAAAGACGTCCACTGCTGGATATGTCCAGCAGTGGACGTCTTTTTTTTTAAATTAATTTATAAACCAGCGCTTGACCGCAATCCCGCCTGATGGTAAGCAGCGACGCAATCGTTGATGGTAAAGCGCACTAGTTTATTAAGAGCCTATTCACTCTATCCTTGAAGACACTCAAATTGTAGTCCGACGGAAATACCGCCGCCGGCAGATTGTTCCAGTCCCTCGATGTACGCGGTATAAAGGAGGAGGCGAAACGCTTCGTCCGGATCGTAGAGGTGTTAACAACATAAGGGTGGAAACTCGCCGTACGACGGGTCGTCCGATGGTGGAATGGAGATGGGGGAATTAAATCGTGCAATTCCCTCACTCAGTCCCCAAAGTGTATCCTATAGAACACCGAAAGGCTGGCTACTCTACGCCTGTGCTCTAGGCTTTGGAGACCAACTCGAGTCGCACGCCTCTCCACTGAATCCAAAGTGGCCTCCCGGGTGGTCTTCCGGCTGAAATGACGATGATAATGAAACAAAATCGTTCTTGGTAACCTAATTTTAAATTCAGTGCGTTTTTATTTCTATTATGAAATAAGAAGACATTGTGTCTTTATTTCTATTTCAGCTTTTTTTACCATATTTGTCGTAGAGCAAACAACATTAAAAGTGAACGTAAAGACTCTCCATATAACAACCAAGTAGGTTTGATTAGAATTAGAAACTTCCCAAAACCTCTAAATTCTATTTATCCCACAACGTGCGTTGGACTTAGTTTAAAAAAAACGAAACAATACAAACACAGTAGATTAGAGTTAGCGGTGAAACCGTACGGCTGTCTGTTTACATACATACATACCGCTGCTGTGGACGTAAGCTGCGCCTGCGCCGATGACTGACACAACGCGGACTTTCGTGGCGCCTGCGTCGAATTTGAGCTTTAAGTTTTCCGTGGTCAAACTGCATTGTCTTGTAAACTTGAACGAATGCTCAAAGACTTATTCAGTAGAATTTATTTAGCGGTTTACCTGAGGTGAGTTTGAAAACCATATTTTTATAGCCATCGCTGGTGAGGTCGTTGATGGCACTTCAAAAGTTTTTTTTTAAATTTATTGGGGTTACGTTCTGATACATTGAGGTTCTCATAAGACGTAATTTTACTAAAATTTGCGTCGTTCATGAACTAAAATCGACATATCACGCCATATCAAGCTACAACAATTTGTCAAATTTCTTTAGGTATTAGATTTTCAATTTTATCTATAAAGCATTAAGGTTTAAGGTTGATTAGGAATTTTTGACAGTTTCAGCTTGACTTGCTGTCATCCGTACATTAAAACAGGACAACTAAAAATGGTAGGTAATAAAAATTATTTTAAATTGAACAAATATAAAAGGAATTTATTGTATTACTTAAACTCATCACAAATGAAAAGGGTCATTTTAACACTCTTCTTCACGTAACTAGTGATTTAACCATATGATACGGCCTCGATACTCACGATACATTGTTTTGCATATACTTTATGTAAAGAAAACCCAAAGGAAGGTATTGTTAGGTATCGATAACTGATTCAACTAATGGATACAAAGCCCGGCTAAACTTAAAAAAACGATCCCCCTAAAAAAATAAATATTATTTCGCAAAAAGAGTTACCTCTTTTTGCGAAATAATATTTATTACATTTGCGGTAAACAACCCTTCCGCGGGCGGCGGGGGACAGGGCACGCGGCACGTGGTCGCATCGCTATTCGCTCATAATAACACCGGTGTTGTCACTTTTTTAAAAATTACCAAATTTCGGGGAAGATTGGGGAGATGATTACGTAAAATTTTATATTATATTTGGTCAAGTGTTTACCTAACCTTTATTATCCTTACGGGTCGGACAGAGTTTTCTTTACATATTGTATAACTTGTATAAGTACCTATTTGATCGATTTGCAAAGAGCATGGAATTAAAAATTCCCAATAGAAAAACTTGAACTTTGATATAGTAGGTACTTATTTTGTAAGTGATACAATGTTACGAAAGGTCAATTATCTATAGTTCATTATTTTTGTTGCTTAACATTATTTGAATAACAAGAAAAAAACAAAAAAGTTATCGTTTTTCTTCAAATTTTGAGCCAAATTTGCCAGTTTTCTCGGTGGTAGGCCACATCGGCTGCCGACAGAAGACAAAGTCTTGCCGTAGCCGAAGCCGTACAAGTGTTGTTGTGTCGGGAGTTTGGTCGTGGAGGTCTCCACATCAATCTCCCTCTGGCGCAGCATCGTTGGTCGTGTTGTTGGGTTTAACATTGCACTATCTCGCTCAACTGCCGTCTTCCTTCCTATTCATTAAGTTTTTTAAGTGAATGGGTTTAATAAACTAGCGCGCTTTACCATCAACGATTGCATCACTGCTTACCATCAGGCGGGATTGGAGTCAAGCGCAAGTTTATAATTATTAAAAAAAAAAAACAGTTGAGCTATCGTCATATGTTCCTTTATTGTTTTTTCTACCACTTTTGTCCAATCATCTTTAGTAATTTTGGCACAAGCTTCATTGAGCAATGGAATCATTTTTTAAGTAGAAAGTAGCGATTTTTTACTATGTCGAGCTGTGTCCTTTCACTGAGCCCAGATCAACTCAATTGCATTGTACCTACTGACAAATTCACGGGGCGTCCATGCTGAAGTGCCATTTCATTAATTTTATATTTTAGTGTCGCGGGTTTATTTTCTATATCAGTTGCAGTAATGCAGCTTTTAACAATGTAGTGTCAGCTTTAATGTCTTGTCTTTATAGGCATACTTTTAAATCAAGCTTTTTATTTTACTTGAATAGGTACTATATCTATTTCAACCGAATGTTAAGGTGCAATTGTCCATAAACATTATGCACTGTTCAGGGAGGTATGCTTACAAGTTAGTGAATTTATTTGCTTCCATTTCTACGTGACTTTCTTTTGTACTTTTAATCTCAAATGCGAGCAAAGCATTATTCACAAAAGCATTTTAAAGTAAAGAATATATGTACAAAATTTCAAAAAGATATTGAATCATGAAAAATCACAAAGTTGTGAGTGAGTATTGTTATGTTACCTGCTTATGCCAACAAAAATATGGTCAATGCGCTGCTCGCTCGCTCGCGCTCACAGCGACGCGGCGCTAGCGGGGGCCCTAGGACACTATGATCCGGTGTGAACTGTAATGTGAGTTCGGTAACCACACTACAACTTTTTTATAAATGTAAAAATTATTGGAATTGATTCAGTTGCTTATTCTAAACAAACTGTCCTCAGGTTCCGTATAAAGAAAAAAATACTTTGTATATAATAACTAACACCAAAATCAAGTACAAATTGCTATGTTTAAATTAATGTCTAAATTAGAGAAGCTGAGGTCGTCATGATGGGAAATAGATTATCTACTTAATCCAAAAACAAAACAGAGTCGAGAAAAATTCTCAAATTTAAACGGGTGAACAACCGTGCAGTGTGCGCGTGGGCGCTAAGTTTATATTGTTATACTCTTTGGCGCTAAGTCATATGACACTTGGTCAGAAACAAGTTATTCTATAGAATTACATGTTGCCATTATTTACGGCTTTGGGCTCCAAGCTCATAATTTTTAGTAAGTATCACTACACAGCTGGTGGAATTCGGTAGTTAATTGGTTCACTAGTACCTACATAAATAAAACGGGCTAAGTGCGAGATGGCTGTTTTTTGACGCACGCACGAAAAAACATGACTCATGCGGCGTTACCCCGTTCCATTTAAGGCTTGAAGTGCAAGCGAGAGCGCGGAACGAGCGACAAATAGGCAAAATCGACCTCCGCGTCTGGCAGCGTTCGACATCTGTCTCTCTCTTACTTGAGTGAGTGATGCGTCCGCGTGGACAGCTGCTATTCAATATTACATTTACATGTTTTCGTCAAGTATAAAGTGCAGTGAAAAGTGAATGTGATCTCAATTATTTATAGCAACGATAATTGCGGCGATAAAGGTTTGAAAAATATTACCATTCCATCAGTATTTTTTTTATAATTATAAATTAGCGCTTGACTGCAATCCGGCCTGATGGTAAGCAGTGATGCAATCGTTGATGGTAAAGCGCGCTAGTTTATTAAACCCATTCACTTAAAAAACTTAGTGAATAGGAAGGAAGACGGCAGTTGAGCGAGGAGGTGCAATGTTAAACCCAACAACACGACCAACGATGCTGCGCCAGAGGGAGATTGATGTGGAGACCCTCCATGACCAAACTCCCGACACAACAACACTTGGCGCATCGTACCCGGCACACATCGCAACACAACTGCTCAGACCCGTCCTCCGTACGGCTTCACCAGACACCATGCCGGAACACGACGAAACGTTTGGCGGCAAAGAAAGAAAGAAAGAAATCGTTTTTATTCCGCACAAACAAAACGCACTTGACAACTAAATACCATAAAAATTAAATATTACAATGATAATACAGGAAAAAAAAATATAATAATAATATCACTCTTAACATGCAAAACTGCCAAACTATATACAATACAAAGTTGATTTGTTGTCTAAGCCAGAGTCATAGACCATAGACGATGGAAGTAATAAGCACTACGTACAACATAGTACTTACCACCTCCATGCCATAGGCATTAGACAGCACACATTATTTGACAATTCCATCGACCATCTGCCTGTCAATTGTCATCCGTAATGCGCCCACGCCGCACGCGACACCGGCTCATGTCAACAAACCAAACAACAACTTAAAAATACAAAAAGATAATTGCAGAGAGGACTAAATAATTAAGTGTATTACAAAACAAATAACAGTTTAACTGTTTTCCATAAACTCATTTGTTTACGTTTTTGGCGAATAAGTATATCGTATTCAAAGTTTAAAATCGTATATCAGCCGATTAATTCTGTAAAAATGTCACCATGAAAATTTATGTGAAGTGAGTTTAGAGTGAGATGTGAAAAGTATCAATCCCTTAGCAATAGTTGTAATGACAACTCACTCCACGATTACTTGACTTATGTTTCCACTGTGAGATGGTCACAGAATTACACTGCTGTTGATCTTAGTTAACAACAACAGCAGGTCAAGCTACTTTATTTTTGTTTTGCATGGTAAATCACTCCGGTCCATGACCTGGACCAGGGCCGGACGTGAGAGATCATCACCGATCGTTGCCACGAGAACACGGCGGTGCTCTACCCAAGCCCGGCAGGCCTCCACCGTATGCTCCATCGTGTCCTCAGGGCGATCCCCATAGTGTGACACCCTGGCGTTTCCTCTCGCATTATCCGGAATAGGAACTTCCCGAAACAACCGTGTCCGGTGAGGACCTGCGTCAGGCGGAAGGTGAGAGCGCCGTGGTGCCTCTTTCGCCACTCCTCTAAGAGGGGACTTACCGCCGCTATTGTGCCATGACCAAGGTCAAGCTACCCGAAACTGTCAAATATTCTCAATCAATCTTGAACCTTAATGATTTTGAAATAAAGTTGAAAATCTAATAAAGAAATCTCGATGCTCGGTGTGCTGTCGTCTGTACGACTACAATCGTTGAAATACCTTCTTTATGAGTCCTCTCACCCCTAATTTGTTTTCCGCCTTCCTTCACGCATTGTTTAACAAATTATAACAAATGGATCCAAATACGGCATGATTCCTTCTGTTGTGTTGTAGGTACACGACGTACCATAAACAACTGTATTTATTTATTGCGTTTGTTTACATTCGAACTGGGTGTACAGTATGGCTACCATGAGTTTTCATTACGAAGATTCGATCATCGATATCGATCGCGTTTGACTCATCGATTGGCTCGCTTCAAGCTTGAAAGAACTCTCAACCAATGAGAGCGCCAAACGCGCTCGATGCGTATGATCGAGTATCGTAATGAAAACTCTTGGTAGCCACACTATCGGCCTGAAAAACAGTAACAACAAAATTATGTCTTTTTATTATGGGAGGACACAAGTTTGTAACTCAATTTTATAACTAGCGCGGGAGGTATAGAATTCTACATGAACTGTTTTCTATTTAAGTGTTTGTATTGGATGAACTCAAAGCATTTATTTCCAATAAATCAATTACACATAAGCAAGGAAGATGGCCGCCTCCATGGGGGGATAGCGAACGCGGCCGCTGCGTAAGGAGCCGCGGATTCATCCCCGCGCAGTGCAAATATTTGTATGCATGAATTGACAAAACCCGCCACACTTTTCCCACCCACTGCAACTCCTGAAAGCCAGAAACAACAGTGGAGACCGCCAGAAAAACGCCGAGCAATGAAGCTCGACGAGTCCCGGAGAAACGATTCAACTGTCTTGGATCCTACAACGAAATTAATCAGAAGAGAATAGCGGAGGAGTAAGAAAAAAGATATTTTTTCCACTTCCCTCCATAACAAGCAGGAGACAGAACAGAACTAGGCCAATCGGCACAAAGGGACTTTATTGCAACTGGGAGAAACCCAGATTGCCAAACACCACGGAATAAAATTTGATTAAGTTAATGGGTCCTAAGTAGGTATTAGCTGTCACAATTGATTCCAATAATAGGTATGGCAAAAGCGCCTGAACGCACGGAAATTGGTTCTAGTTTCTACAAGGTCCGTATAATAAACGACTCCGGGTGTAACTTGTACACTATCCAATGTATGCATGAATATGAATATTTGCACTGGTCTGAGACTGGCATGAACATCAGAAGACCAGGGAATGGCAGGCCAAGGTGCACAACTGTACGAGAAGACCGATTCATCTTGAGCACTATGTTAAGAAATCGACATCTCATTGCTTAGGTCCGAGAAAGCCTTCAAGAAGTTCACCACAACAATGTGAGTTCTGGCACGATCCTGCGGCGACTTCGTGCAGCTAATATAAAGCCTTATAGGCCAGCGAGTGGCCTTTAACTGCTCAGAGAACATCGAGTTGCCAGGTTGCAATTTGCTCGAGAACACATCCGATGGACAGATGAAGATTAGTACAGGGTTATGTTTTCCGCTGAGTCTAGTTTTGTTTATTCACACACGATGGGAGACGAAGAGTATACTATGTGGACCAGGTGAACGTTATCTTCAAGCATGTTTTGAAGAAAAGTTGCCATTTGGTGAAGGGACAATTTTTTTTTTTTTTTTTTTATAAATTATATACCAGTGCTTGACCGTAATCCCGCCTGAAGGTAAGCAGTGATGCGATCGTTGATGGTAAAACGCGCTAGTTTATTAAAAGCGTATTCACTCTAGCCTTGAAGACACTCAAATTATAGTGTGACGGGAACACCGACGCTGGCAAATTGTTCCAGTCCCTCGATGTACGCGGTATAAAGGAAGAAGCAAAACGCTTCGTCCGGATCGCAGTGGTGTCAACAATGTAAGGGTGGAAACTCGCCGTACGACGGGTCGTCCGATGATGGAACGGAGATGGGGGAATTAAATCATGCAATTCCCTTGCACACTCACCAGAATGCATCCTATAGAAGACCGAAAGGCTGGCTACTCTACGCCTGTGCTCCAGGCTTTGGAGTCCGTTTCGAGTTAAGTCTGGGTCGCCAATCAGCCTCTTCGCACGCCTCTCCACTGAATCCAAAGTGGCAAGGTGACATTTCGCAGCACCAGCCCAAATGTGGCTGCAGTACTGCGGACCTGTGCTTGTTGTGCGAGTTGTACCAGATTTGTATAAATGGGCATATTAGTCCTTTCCTGGTGAATATGGGCGCAAGTTCCATTTTTATGCAGGACAATGCACGACCAAATGGTGCACATTTGGTCAAAGCGTACATACAAGTTAGTCAGTCAGTTAATCCCAGTTGTATCCGAAGCTGTTTCAGCTTTGGAGTCTGGGGTACGCTTTACTAATCTAACTGCTGATTTTGATTACAAGGCGTACATGCATCTCTTTCTTCTTCAGCCCATAGAGATCCACTGCTGGAGAAAGGCCTCCCCAAGGCTTTCCACGATAACTGGTCTTGAGCTGCCCGCATCCATCGGCTTCCTGCGACCTTCACCAGGTCATTAGTCCACCTTGTTATGGGCCGCATGTACCTCGGACGTGTGACCTCGGTATCACCCGCATGGAATGGCCAGCTCGTAGCCCGGACTTAAATTCCATAGAGCATTTATGGGACGAACTCGGGAGATGCGTTAAACACCGCTTTCCAGCTACAGCTAGAGTGCGCTAGTGGAAGAATGGTCAAACATAGAGACCAAACAGTATTAAAAATTTGCTTTGCCGTAATGCCGTTAGTAGTAAACCCGTTAGTAGAAATGATTTTCTAAAAATTACTACTCAATTTGAAGATTTATTAATATGAAGTGGAATGTCAGTGATTGAATATTGAAAAGTTATAATGACGCCATTTTGTCAATAGATTATAAAAATCCCTGGTGAGATTCCATTAAAGTACAGAAGCACACCTAGCTACTATAATCTGTCAAATTTCTTTATTAGATTTTCAACTCTATTGCTATAGCTATAAGGCTCAAGGTTGATTCGGCATATTTGACAGTTTCGAGTAGCTTAACCTGCCGTCGTGCGTACCTGATAACTTATCTTCTTTAGTTCCACAAATAAACTAATACTATGGTAGTAGGTAAGTAAGGTAGGTTCTGTCTGTCAACGTATGCGCATATATTTAGGATACTTTAGAACTGATCTTTTGAAGAAAGTTACATACCTAGGTTGGATGACGTGGTTTTGTTTTGTTTGCCGATGCCGGAATAGAGGCCAAGCCTTGACTTTCGTGACTAAGAAGTTCATATCTCTCACAGAGTTGACGCATTTTCATGATTGTAGTTACGAGTATCTATTCTTCATCGGCTTAGATAGTTAACTAAAGGTAAACAAAAGAAACCACGTGACTTAGTTAACCGACTGTAGGTAATATTACGTTTAGTCTTCAGACATTTTTAGTTTTTTTTTTTTGCTACGGACTAAATTTTTTTACACTTAGTCTATTTTTATTTTAATAATTATAAACTAGCGCTTGACTGCAATCCCGCCTGATGATAAGCAGTGATGCGATCGTTGATGGTAAAGCGCGCTAGTTTATTAAGAGCCTATTCACTCAGAAAAACTGAGCGAATAAGAAGGAAGACGGCAGTTGAGCGAGGTGATGCAATGTTAAACCCAACAACACGACCAACGATGCTGCGCCAAAAGGAGATTGATCTGAAGACCCTCCACGACCAAACTCCCGACACAACAACTTTTGGCGCATCGTACCCCGCACACATCGCAACACAACTGCTCAGACCCGTCCTCCGTACGGCTTCCCCAGACATCATGCCGGAACACGACGAATCGCTTGGCGGCAAGACTTTGTCTGGTGGGTCCGATGTTATGGCCTATGGTATGGATGGTATTGAAGTTACACATTTATTTTACCTAAGAACTACGTCAAGCAGAGAAACCGAAATTCACGTATAAGTTTATGGTAGATCTACCTATACAATATGTGAAGAAAACTCTGTCCGACCCGTAAGGATAATAAAGGTTAGGTAAACACTTGACCAAATATAATATAAAATTCTACGTAATCATCATAGAAACAATACTAATGAATTTTGAAATAATTCCCCTTCCCCGAAATTTGGTAAGTTTAAAAAAGTGACAACACCGGTGTTATTATGAGCGAATAGCGATGCGACCACGTGCCGCGTGCCCTGTCCCCCGCCGCCCGTGGTAGGGTTGTTTACCGCAAATGTATTAAGTTACCTCTTTTTGCGAAATAATATTTATGTTTTTAGGAGGATCTTTTTTTTAAATTTAGCCCGGCTTTGTATCCATTAGTAGAATCAGTTATCGATACCTAACAATACCTTCACGGATCGGACAGGGTTTTCTTTACATATTGTAATATTGGTACCTATAACATAAAATAACATAATTAGTCTATAGTTTTCCCACTGTTGAGACACAGGCCTTCTCTCGGTCAGAGGGTTGCGGTTGCGGTTTGGTAGATGGCACATGTCTTCGAAGTTTTTTGGCTCTAGGAAATGTTTGCTTACGATGTTTTCCTTTTTTTTTAATAATTATAAACTAGTGCTTGACTGCAATACCGCCTGATGGTAAGCAGTGATGCAATCGTTGATGGTAAAGCGCGCAAGTTTATTAAGCCTTTCACTTAAAAATCTTAGTGAGTAGGAAGACAGACGGCAGTTCAGCGAGGTGATGCAATGTTAAACCCAACAACATGACCAACGATGCTGCGTCAGAGGGAGATTGATCTGAAGACTCTCCACGACCAAACTCCCAACACAACAACATTTCGTCGCTTAAGTTCTAACACAGCGTAACTCAAAATAATGAACTTTTCAGGAAACTAAAAAAACTGTCTAGGTATACAAACCTAGACAGTTTTTTTTAGTCTCCTGAAATATTCATTATTTTGAGTTACGCGGTCTTAGAACTTAAGCGACGATTTGGCGCATCGTACCCGGCACACATCGCAACACAACTGCTCAGACCCGTCCTCCGTACGGTTTCATCGTTTTGAAAGCAGTGGTGATGAATTAATAACTAGCTGGGTAATTGCGTGTCACAGTATCACAATATCAGTAGCCATGGAATTCATTTTGACAGTTCAACAATATTCATTGCGATATTTACGTTGTTGAGCAAACACATTTTCGAACATAGGGAGCAATGGATTACCAATAAGCTTTAAAATGATTCTAACTTACAATTAGGGTGCCGGGTGCGGTCTAATTGCATAACACACTATTACTTTCAATTTGAATGATTTTGAAGCGTAATGCTAAGTAATTATAGACGCCATATTTTTGATCACGTCAAAACTGTCTATGATTGATTATGTAATTTGACAGAACTTAACTAATATTTTTGATAATCCCTACTACTATAAATGCGAAAGTATCTCTGTCTGTCTGTCCGGCTTTCACGAAAAAACTATTGAACCGATTGTAATGAAATTTGGTACACAGATAGTCTAGAGCCTGAGAAAGGACATAGGCTATATAACATCCCTCTATGACCAACAGGAACAGAGCAGTAACAAAATGTTGGGAAAATGGGAGCGAACGCGGACGTACATATTGCTCCAATTATTTTAACAGGCGCTTATGAAATGGAGTTCACGCGGACGGAGTCACTGGAATCAGCTAGTTTTTTAATAAATAGAGAGATTGCACGAAGATGCCCTGAATTTAAATTTTGTGTAGTTTTTTAACAAGGGAATCGTAGTCAAATGCCTATTATAAAATAATCTGTTTAAATGTGTGTCTGACTCTAAAAATTCTCAAGAAATTACTACATTTATATTCCCATGTCATATTAAATTACACGAGAATCTAAATGTTACCATGAACATTAGAATTCTCCCGCGAGCGAAGCCGCTTGCACAAGTCCGAGATCTCACAAAGGGCATACATAAGGTACGGTGACTATCTAATGTTTGTAAGTGTCATATCAATAGTCACATCGGTATCTGTTACTGCATTGTAAGTATTGAAACGTCTTCCTACATTTACGAGAGCGATTGAAAGGTAACTTGTACAGTGGGTGACGAAAGTTGAAACTGGAACGAATTAATTTGTTATAAGCTCAGGCTTACAGTTTGCTGGCTTTGAGTTTCCTAAAATTGTTTTTTCTTTGTATTTACTAGTTTATCTACACTTTTTTACACTTTTGTGGAAATTTCACAGATTTTTATGTAATGTAGGAACGACATCGACATATTCTGATGGACATGCCTTAGAGATTATAATTGTGGCACTCCAAATGAAAGAGAGGAAACGAAGTTTCATCTAACTTCATCTCTCATCAATTATATATGAGGAAAGAGATAGTGCTAGGCCTAAAGCATAGGCCATCTCTTTTCACACAAAAAAAAAAAAAAATACTGCAGATTATACCTACGCGTACGGCATGTCCATTATTATATGTACTTTTATGGCATGGAAATTACCTCTTGTCCTCTTGTCTAATGTTTGACCGTCCTTTCTTTATAGATGAACTTCTATCCTAAAATATACCGTTTTCTTATTCTGCACAGTCTCTCTTATACCTAAATGAAATTTCTGTCTATAAATGTATAGCTTCATTTAAAAAAATCAATTAATTAATTTAAAAAAATAATTAATTGTTAATTTGTTGATATCATTCAACGCTATATTTTTATAGCATTGAATATACACATAAATAACAAAATATATATTGCTTTAACTATCCGATGCTAACCGACATCGATGTTCAGTTTTCGATAAATATCGAACATCAATGCCAGGCTTTCGATTATGACATCGATGTCATTTTCGATTGTGACATTGATGTTTTTCGACTATAAATCATCCCTATTTTAGACAAATGGACGTTTGCGATAAAACTACAGTAAACTCCAAAACGGGGAGTTTTAGCGGGATCATTTTTCATTGGTCTTTTAAAAATATTTATAGTGTTGTTTACTAAATAAAAGTGCGTTATTTATGTAGTAAAAAGTGCATTCAGTAAATAATTCATAAAGAACAGTGAAATATTGCAGTACAGTGGCCACATCATGACATTGTCTCAAACTTCCCTCGTAAGACGGTTCACGCGGCCGTCTTTTTCGACATGAATAATTCATTAGGTACGTGATATTGGCTAAATACACAAACCATGCGAAGCCAAAAAAAGAAAGAAAGAAGAAGAACTCCAAACGTCACTTTTGATCCCATCAGTACAACATAAAAAGTTTCTCAATCCATCCAACTGATTAGCATATTATTAACCATTGCACAACCTCACAAAACGTACCTACATCTGAGTGCCCACTATTGACTTAGCTGGGACCCACAAAAATTACACCCGAGATAAATATGGATAATTTTATGATCAAGCATAACGTTTATTTATGTACTTATTGGGTAATAAAATTCCAAAGTTGGTATTAAGTTCATGAATTACCTATTGAGCAGGAACTTTATTTGGTTTGTAAACCTTTTATATATTAATAATGATTGTCGATGTTACCATTCCGTATGACGGGAAACTCGTGAAAGCTCGGAAAGAGAAACAAATTAAATATTTCGACTTAGCACACGAGATTGATAGCCAAGATCCTTTGTTTTTTATTTTTTTTTGTTTCCGTGGTGGCAAATACTCATGGATGTCCGCCGCCCTGGGGCGGGCGACGGGGTCTATCAGAGTCTTACTGACTAAAAATTACCCCGGAGTTCCATCTGACACCTACACCGGGGGTTGCGAGAACGAACACTGTTTCCGCAACCTCCGATTGGTGCCGGCCCGCCACTGTGGGCCTCCTAGGGTCAGGGGGAGAGAGGTGTATAAATCCCCCCGTGACGTCTAAGAGTGGTGCGCGTGGAAAACTTCACGCCGGCCGGGCGGCCCTTCGGATCCTGATGTTTGGGGGGCGACAGATGTCCCAGTGTCATCACACTCGTCTCCACAGAGTAGGCAACTCGTTCATGGGTCAATGTATACATTTTTACAACAAGCTTCCCATTGACATTCGAAACTTACCCATTAAACGATTTAAAAGCTATATAATGGCCAAAGTTTGCAAAAAGGGGTATTATAAAATCACTGATCTTTCTGACTTTAGAAGACAATAAAGCTTGGGACTGAGCTGCTCGCTCTGCTAAGCATTGTTATTAAGCAATATGCGTAATTATGACATTTTAAACACTGTTTTTTTATTAAGTCACGTAAATGATTGCAAACGTTTTCATTTTTAATGTCTGGACTTGAAAAAAGATCTCCTTGAGTTTGTTTCGGCTATTTCTTCTCAGAGGTAGTCAGGAAAACCGAGTAAAAAAAAATATGACGTTTAAAAGTGAACAGTGATCCTTCTTGCTTAATAAACGATTTCATTTCATTTCATTTCCCCGAGTCTGTCGCCCCTGACCACATTTAGGGGGGCTGGAAGAGGGCGGTATCCGCCCCCCGCCGAAGTCCGGTGCGCTTGCTGCGGGCCGGGTGAGAGGACGAAACCTTCATCTTCATCAACCACGTTTTTGTATAAGAAAATATTAGGAATGATGAAAGTTATCACTAGCCTAGCTTTTTAATAATACACCTACCAGTAATTTACGTGGAGCGAAAAAAATCCAAAACACAAAATAAGTCGTAAGTTTGGAACACAAAAAGTTTGACATGAGTTCGACGAACCAGAGTGTAAGATATCGGTGGGTTTATAAGTTCTTGGATTACTGGCTGGCCTGCAAGGTAGGTTACATGATAAGGGCACTACCTGCCGGGGGTACTGTAGAATTGAGAGGACCTGGTCTCCTCCGAAAAGCAGACGGTGAGATGACGAACGCACAGGTGGTTTTTAGTTGGTAAGAATAAGGTACAACTTTCCGCCTCTACCGGCGGAGGATAGCCCATGAAGGTTATCCAACAAAAAAAGGCAAAGGTAACACGATGAGACACTTATTTGGCAGCTCTACTACCATCGCATGCTATTGGCTAATCTCTTTGCTGCAACAGACACTTTTTGCTGCAACACACATTAAATCTAACGCAACAGTTTATTAGAAATTGTAGCAAAAAATAATACTCCTTTACTACGAAAGTCCAGGATCGTTAGTAGGTACCACAATTACGTGTATTATCATCATGACACTTCCCACGGCCGCTCCAAACGCATTACTCACTCCCGCGCAGTCGGATAAACGCAGTGGTGCAATCTTCATTCCGCAGTAATGATAGCGAGATGATAATACTGTTGTAATGCAAAGTCGCAAGTGTACTTCTTGGGAAATAGAAGAGTTGACGACCTGAATAGCCTAGGTTAGTTATAGACGATAGAAGTATAAAAGAGCAATTTGAGAAAATGATACTTCTTTGAAGTAGTCGAAACGTAGAAGAAGTAAAAACTTCTTCAGAGCCATTGTGTTCTTTTTTGGGATAGATAAAAATGTGACACGTGACCCTGACCGAAAATTCGTAAGACAGAGAGAGAGAGCAGACTGCCGATGTGGCGTAATAACTTCCTCTCTTTCTACCGAGCGCCGGCGAATATGCACCCACTGCACGCACTGGTATGCACCCTTTTCTTTCGTTTAATCATGCGAGAGTGTTCGTACTGCAGCCTAAAAAATTGCAAACCACGTTTTTCATTCAACTTAGAAGTTGTAAATTTTACAAGTGACAGTCGGCCAAATTCAAACACTAGTCGTTTTCAACACTAGTTCTGAACCCGATGTGTAATGGATGGTTGCCTATGCATGAATTAACCGTGGTAAGCATAGCCTTAGCTACAGCCTCCGTGGCGTAGCGGTAGCGAACGCGGCCGCTGCGCAAGGAGGTGCGGGTTCGATCCCCGCGCAGTACAAATATTTGTATGCATGCATATGAATATTTGCTCTGGTCTGGTCGTGCTACAGAAAGCACGTTAAGCCGTTGGTCCCGGTTCCTGGTCCCATACGAACATCTAATGGCAGTCGTTACGGGTTGTTGGAGCCCTCAAAAGTCCTACAATTGGTCTAAATGCAATGCTTCAATATCGCCTTCCGGTTGTGGAAGTCAGACCGCAGTCGCTTCACGGAAAATATCGAAGTTTAGCCAAAATGAGCAGTTAGACTGGTAAAGCGGACCCTACACTCCAAAGCTTCTTCTAGCTGAAAAGCTTCGGATACGACTGGGAATAACGCTAAAATGAAGAAGCCTTACCTTTGATCGACCCACTTCACCTAACCTGTGTAAAATCAGTGGTAAATTCGAAGGTAATCCTATATAATATAAAACTGTAATGTCATAGATAGATGTGTGCAGGGTACGATGCGTCCAATGTTGTTGTGTCGGGAGTTTGGTCGTGGAGTGTCTCCAGATCAAACTCCCTCTGGCGCCGCATCGTTGATCGTATTGTTGGATTGCATCACCTCGCACAAGTTGTACGAGCTTGATTGCAAAAAAATGAACGAATAGAAAGGAAGACGGCAGTTATGCGGCACAATTGCCGCTTCCTTCTAATTCATTAATTTTTTTTTTTTTGAGAGAATAGCCTCCTAATAAACTAGCACGCTTTACCATCAACGATTGCATCACTGCTTACCATCAAGCGGGATTACGATCAAGCACTAGTTTATAATTATACTAAAAAAAAACCACTACTCTCAAAACGGTTAAGGAAAACATCGTGAGGAATCCGGCTTTGGCTTTGCAGCGTCAGACGCCCACCAACTAAGTGGTCGAATGATCTGACCAAAATCGCAGGGAAGCGATGGATGTAAGGCGCGTTCAACCGTCCTTTTTGGAAAACCTTGGGGGAGGCGTATGTCCAGCAGCGAACTCATGTGGCTGAGATGCTGATGATGATGATGACACCGTTTTCTCATCGTTCTCCAAATATTTTGAATACCAATATAATCGAAATAATAAATTCTATTTTCATGGAAATATGTATCAATTTACTCCGAAGTACCTATGCGGAACACCAAACATAGCTCTTTGTATGAAAACTATAAAATTAAATCAGACTGCTACATAACTTTATCAAGCCCTATAAATAAGCAAGATATATTATGTAAAAATATAAAATTTCAAACTCGCTATCATAATAGCGGTAATAATATTATATTATTGCACAAATCAATATACGTGATATAAATTATCGTGTTGCACAATAATATTTATTTTGTTGCTTACAACTTTGAAATTCGATTATAAATCACAGAAAATGTTACCATGCTTATAATATTTTCTCGTGTTTTATTGTTTTGCTGTGGTCCAAGATACAAGAGAGTGCGCGCAAGATTGTATCACTGTAATTATGGTAATAATTTACTTTGGAAAATACAGCTCACTCTTGCCACCTTACATAAGCATACAAGATGGCAGTAAACAATTATTTCCGACTACATACGTGGAAATATTGATATAAAGAGTATCCCATGTTAATTCCAGTTATAATCGTTAAAGTAGTTGTTGCTTGAAAGAGTAAAAAACATCCATCCAAACTCACAAATTTTCGCATTTTAATTTAGTAGAATTTCAAACGCGCATAGACCTATTTCGCGCGCTCTCTAACCAAACGTGAAGCCCTTGTGCTTAAATCAATGATGCCTTGACATATTAGACAAATTCCATAACAAAACTCGGCACACGTAATGGGAATCAATGTCCTAAACACGATCAGATAAAAAAAAAAAGAGTTTTCTCTTCTACCGATAATATTTTCCCTTAACGGTTCATTTTGTTTATACGTATGTATGTACAGATGACAGTACATCAAGCTACTACAATCTGTCAGATTCCTTTATTAGATTTTCAACTTTATGGCTAAAGCATTAAGGCTTAAGATTTATTGGGAATATATTTTGACAGCTTCGAGTGGTTTGACCTGCTGTAGTTCGTACATTAAAATTTTATTTGTGTTTCAAATTGGAACTTTATTTGAATGGTAATTAAATTAATTATAGAATGAAAAATGTTTGAAGTTGTAATGTAAACTAAACTTTATTGTGAAGGAATTAAACTTATTTTTCTATAAACTCATATTTGTTTAGATTTTTGCCACATAAGTCGCGATTTTTGTCAACGTATGTTGTTTAATTGCTAGAAATATCAATTTTATTTTTTAATCTGTACACTTCAGAGACTATGAAAATTCATAGAAACAATGTAGTACATTGTAAGTACAACTTTTATTGCACTTTCTTCAGGTTAACTATTTATTTGATTCACTCAGGATCACGGATGATTCAGTGTTATACATCAGTGCTATTTAGAATTAAGATAATCATTATAAAAATTATGTACAAAGCTGAGAAATAAACAACTTATTTATTTATTTAGTGCCATATTCATAAATTAACCGTTCCCAAATATGTAAGTCACCCGCTGTCAGCTCATTACTTGGCCACGAGACAATTAATTGCTCCCAAAGAAAATTAATAGAAACAGTCTCCCGACCTACATACATAACACCGCACAGAGATACTAGATAGGTTATATATATTATATACTGGATTAAGTGATTCACTTTCATAATAATAAACAGTACGGTTAAAAAGAACGGACGCGCTTTTAGATCTACGATACGGTGCACAGATGGAACTTATAAACTACTAACTTTTGGGGTTTATATTCACTGCAGTCTACAGAGTTGGTGAATGGTTTGAACTCACTTGTGTGAACACAAATAAGGTTGCAAAAAAAAAAAAGACTTCGACGAATTGAGAACCTCCTCCCTTTTTCGATTAATAGAACTACAGCTGTCTCTTGATCTTAGCTGGTTTAATTTATTAAAATTGAGATACCCTAACCAAATTGTGGTAGCGAAACCATAGCTAGAGGATGGGTTTGAGGTGTTGTGACGTGTGCCGGGTACGATGCGCCAAATGTTGCTGTGTCGGGAGTTTGGTCGTGGAGGGTCTCCAGATCAATCTTCCTCTGGATTTTACACTGCATCACCTCGCTCAACTGCCATCTTCCTTGCTATTCAGTATTCACTCAGTTTTTTTGAGTGAATAGACTCTTAATAAACTGACGCGCTTTACCATCAACGATTGCATCCTACTTACCATCAGGCAGGATTGCAGTCAAGCACTAGTTTATAATTATAAAAAAAAGAGATCTAACTCGACGCCAGCGCCATCTATCGAGCTTGATCTTAATCTTTTGACCTTTTACTTACATTAATATCTACTATATTTCTTTTTGAACAGGGATTCTTGAAGGGATCATAATAAAGTTTGGTTTTTATCCTTTAGGCACGGAACCCTACAAAACAATAAACCCTAAAAAAAAATTATAACCATTGACAAAGTTGTTGACCAACACATCGCTTTTACATTCCTACATCTTAATTGACATTTCGTTTGTTTTATTTAAACAAAAGAACACGTGCACCAAAATAAATGAGTTTCTACAATCTTGTTCACGTAAAAAATAATGACAGTGGAAAGTGGCAATTAGATTTAGATCTAACCAAAAGATAATGTTTTTTTATTTGTTACTTTTACTAGAATATTGTGTCCGCACGCTACACCTCTTAAGGGCGAGTTTCACCGATATTACTAAACGCGATCAGTAGATCTAAACCGCCACCCTAATTACATAACACATTGGCGCCGATCTCATAGACTAAAGTAATTTTAACCACAGTGCGTCTTTTTCTGTAAAAGTCTTCCTCTATGGTGTGGAAACGTGAACGATCTTAGCCCGAGAACGCCAGAGAATCGATGCATTCGAGATGTGGTGCTGGATCCGATTACTCCAAATACCTTGGACTGTAAAACGTATCGATGTGTCGATTCTGAACTAGCTTAAAATAAAAACCCATTTGTCGACCACCGGCCAGCAACGTATTTTGTCCTATTTCTGTCACACAATGCACAGAGGCGATGAAAGTCTAGAAAAATTGATTGTCGTTGGGAAAACCTAAGGCAAACGATCGCGCGATCGTTCACCAACCAGATGGACCGATCAAGTCAAAGACTAATCGTCTTCTAAATTCTACGCGGTGGTGAGAGACGCGCTGGATCGAAACCGATGGAGGCAGATCATCCATTCGAAATGCTGCCCCAATGCTGACCACGATCCTCAGATATGAGGGACCGACTGCAGGGAGAGAGAGAGAAAGAAGAAAAGGATAGAAGATAACATTTTAGTTTTATCCTGTTAAATTAAGACTCGGAGTTTCTCTGCGTGATCGAATCAGAAATGAGGAGATCCGCAGAAGAACCGAAGTCACCGACATAGCTCTGCAAGTCGCTAAACTTAAGTGGCAGTGGGCAGGGCACATTGCTCGTAGAACCGATGGCCGATGGGGCAGTAAGGTTCTGGAGTGGCGACTACGTACTGGAAGGCGCAGCGTAGGGAGGCCCCCAACAAGGTGCCAGGTCGCGGGAAGCCGATGGATGCGGGCAGCACACGACCGGTCAGCGTGGAAAGCCTTGGGGGAGGCCTTTGTCCAGCAGTGGACATCCATAGGCTGAAGAAGAAGAAATTAAGACACACCACAGACAGTTTAGTCCTTATTATAAACATTGCGACCAAAAAATACGTCAATTTACATCAGGAGCGAACTAATTTGACAGTACAAAACTAACATTTTATCTTCTGTCCTTAATAAATAAGAAAGAAAAAGATGAGAGAGAATAATTTTAAAGGTTAATCCTAATTAATGGCTTTATATGTTCGAAATCGTCTACTCAACAACTTTAATAACGCAGTGATTATTGTTAAACTTAAAGCTAAACTTAAAGTTGAAATAAAAGCCATTCTTACTTATTAAAGCGGTACTAAAGAGCTGTCACTTCATCACTTGTCATTATTGTAAGCAACGGAATATTCTCGCCAAACGCAAAGTCGCCTCTCAAAACTTCATTGAGAAAAGGACAAAAAATAAATATTAGTTTCATCCTGTCAAATTAATCACCCCTTGACGTAAATTGGTGTATTATCGTCGCCCTGTTTTAATAACACCTAAAATGACTATGGACTATATTAATTTCATAGACCCAAATTGGTATTTATTTTCTGTTCTTCTCTTAATAAATTAAAAAGAAAAAAGAAGCACTGAACTTAAATTTAGTTTAGTTTGTGAACAAGACAATAGGGTACTTGACTAAAAAAAACTAATTAGTCCGTCAATCAGATTTTCAAAAAATAATAGACAGGTATTCTTTTCTTTTTTCATATAAACAAAAAATGAAGACGACACAGTGCGTTGAAAGTCACTGCACGCTACACTTTTTAGCGAGCAGTGACGTCACCAGCCACCACTCCTGATCTTTGATGCCTTTTATGTTTGTCAATTTTTATTTATTTGATAATATATTTTGTTTTAATCTGAATGACGGACTAAATAGAATACATTTTTTTTTACCCAGAAAACATCCCTATTGCCGGCGATTCCCTTTTTCAGAAACTAAATTAAATTTTAGTTGAGTCCATATTTTTCTTTCTATTTCAGTAAGAAAAGGACAGACGATAAAATTTTAGTTTAGACCTGTCAAATTAGTCCAATCCTGACATAAATTGACGTATTTTTGGTCGCCATGTTTATAATCGCGTCTAAACTTTCTATGGACTATGGAGTGTCTTATTTTGACGATTAAACTAAAATTTTATCTTCTAGCCCTTTCTTAATGCAATAGAAAGAAAAAAAACAAGAGATTCGGAGCTATTGTTTGAACTTAAACATGGTTAAGATTACTGATAGCGTTTAGTTTCATCGGTGAAATTCGCCCTTAGGATTCAGGAATACAACGTTTTAACGTTCCAAATGTCTATAGGGATGTCATTTGACCCTTTTTGGTATATAAATGCAACATCAGACACCGTTAACTGAATCTTATAGTCACAAAACACGCACTGTCCTCAACTTTGCTATTAAAAGGGAATTTATATGGGAATTTCATCTGTATAGTCGTGAAGATAAGAATGAGAATAGCGTGATTGGGAATAAAGATATCAACAGAGTTTATTTTTTTTTAAAGCGATTTATTTTGAGTTTTATGTGTTAATGTTATGGTTAAAAATGGAATGAAGGGAAAAGGGATAGAGTTTGTAAATATAGTTGCCATGGTAACGACGTTGTTAATTGATATCAATAGTGAGATCCCACTGAGATATAAAATTGATCACAATTCGATTTTATTGGCTCGTTATAGTGGAATTTATTTCGGTGCAGTTTTGAGAGGTTGAGAAAATGACAGAAAAAATGTCAGAAATTATTTACCTCGTTATTCTATTGGTTGGCTGACCAATGGTACTATTGCTGAGAATGACATTCAGTACCCGGGTTGAGCAAATTTATTTCAATTTTCCTCCAGGAATTTCTCAATACCAGCCTATTCAAAAAATATGCACAAAATCTAAACCGACCCTTGGAGGCAAGCATAAAGAAAAAAGCCAATAAAATGCTGAGTGAAATCGTTTCTAGTAACAATGCAGACGATGCGATGCGACGCGGTGGGTCGGAGAGATGCAAAATTTTGACATGGATGAAGTTGTAGATAGAAGTTAGTTGGAATTTAGGCTTGCAACAAATATTCGACCGAATATCGGTTATATAGTTCGGCCGAATACCGAATACTTAAGTAATACAGAGTGATGCTGAGAATACGTCAATAAATGAAAACTCCAACAATGCTGGTTCATAGGAATAATCCTAAACCGTAGAAAAAAACCTAGCACCAAAAATAAAAAATAAAAAAAAATTCAAACAAACTAAATCGCATAAAATTGCAAACGGAATTGAACATCCTTTAAGATCATTGGTTCACTGACCTCCGATCGGCGACAGCGTGATCCTGTATCGACTTGCTTTTTTCGCGCCATTATTATTAAAGTTTTATACCGCATGACGCGGCGGTCATTAACGTGTAAACTCTTCCTTATCAACATGTAGAAAATGTGAAAAATGAAAAATAATTTCCTGTGACCACTAATGGAATAAACTAATAATGATAATTTATGTGTAGACTGAGAATGTGTTGCGATACAAATATTTAATTTATTGTCGTATTGTCAGCACCACTCTGTATATTTTCTTATGCGGAGATAATTGTTAAAATGAAAAAAAGAAGAAATTATAACGCATAGTATATTCATCTTTTCATTTCTCTAAAGTAGTCATTGGTACACAAAACTAATACAGGTACTGTACAAGTTTTAGCTCTAAAATCCGGTTGAATATTTTTGCCTAATATTCGGCTGTCAAGGGGCTCGCGGAGTATTCGGTATACTGCCGAATATAATATTCATTGCAAGCCTATTGGAAATATTTCTCAATTCAATTAAGTAAGAAAGTTTCAAAGATAGTTGTGGCTATTTCTGTACTTACCTATACCTATAATTAACGTAAAAATTACTAATACTGCAGTATGCAGTAGTGACGTAACTACCGATGATTAAACAAATAAAATGGACGGAGAAATGCAATTAATAGCAATTAAAGTTGTTTATGATGATTTGATCGTATTACTAGGGGAGCTAACTGTGCCCTTTCTTTGTATTTAGGTTAGAAGGTTGTAACGGTAACGCTCTGCAGTTTGCCGAGTTCATTAATATGGTGATCAGAAATATAGTTACCACCTACTATGATACTGACGAAGAGAAATTTGTGATTCATGAAGAAGAGTGTGCTATTATATGATCAGTACTCTAATTGCGCACTATTACTAGCAATTGGAATAATTTGGATGTGTTTTGCCAATCCATTGCTCCATGTGTTCTAAAATTGTGTCTGCTCAACGACGTGAATAACGCAATGAATGTCGTTGAAATGTCAAAATGAAACCCATTGCTACTGATAGTGTGTTATGTAATTAAAATAAACCACGTGGCTTCTTCGTCTACGTCACAGTTGTACTCTTCAGTTTGGCAATGTTATAATTCGTAAGTAACGTTGCTAAATTAAAGAGTACAGCTGTGACCTAGTACCATTTATGTGTTACATATTATTTGTGCATCGCTCTATTCTGTTCTAAGCCTTAAACCGATCGTCTCGCAATTGAACTTTCAACTATTTTTATGGCAGTCTAAAAATGAACTGTCAACTATTTTTATGTCAGTTATTAGGTAGATAGGTAACATAAGTTATTGCTTCTCGGTGGTAGGCCATAGCATCGGCTGCCGGCAGAAGTTACCACCCATCAGACAAAGTCTTCGCCTAGCAAGTCGTCGTGTTTCGGCATGATGTCTGGTGAAGCCACGGAAGACGGGTTTGAGCAGTTGTGTTGCGATGTGTGCCGGGTACGAAGCGCCAAATGTTGTTGTGTCGGGAGTTTGGTCGTGGAGGGTCTCCAGATCCATCTCCCTCAGGCACAGCATTGTTGGTCGTGTCGTTTGGTTAACATTGCGTCACTTTGCTCAACTGCCGATTTTCTTTCTATTCAATCTGTTTTTTTTTAGTAAATAGGCTCTTAATAAACTAGCGCGTTCTACCATCAACGATTGCATTGCAAACGCTAATTTTTAATCGCGTCTAAACTGTCTCTTATGGAGTATATTAATTTGACAGAACGAAAGTAATTGTTATCTTGTATCCTTTTCTTAATAATATAGAAATAAAAAAGATGGACTTACCTTAAAGTAGTTTAGTTTTTGAACAAGTGAATCAACGCCAGCATGTCGTAAAGATTTTCGTTTAGTATTCGATGCGGTAGAGACCTGCGTTATGATTAGTGGCGCCATCTGTTGCCTTTCTAAACGCATTAAACAGAACAAGTACAAAGTAGTTGCATTAATATTATTTACTTTGCTATTAACTGTGCGACCGTTACTTATAAGACTAATATTTTCGTACCAGCTACTTAGTGCCTGCGACTTTGTCTGCTTTTTTTTTTTTTTATTAAAGTATAAACCAGCGCTTGACCGCAATCCTGCCTGATGGTAAGCAGTGACGCAATCGTTGATGGTAAAGCGCACTAGTTTATTAAGAGCCTATTCACTCTAGCCTTGAAGACACTCAAATTGTAGTCCGACGGAAACACAGCCGCCGGCAGATTGTTCCAGTCCCTCGATGTACGCGGTATAAAGGAGGAGGCGAAACGCTTCGTCCGGATCGTAGAGGTGTTAACAACATAAGGGTGGAAACTCGCCGTACGACGGGTCGTCCGATGGTGGAACGGAGATGGGGGAATTAAATCGTGCAATTCCCTCGCACACTCCCCAGAATGTATCATATAGAACACCGAAAGGCTGGCTACTCTACGCCTGTGCTCTAGGCTTTGGAGACCAACTCGAGTTAAATCAGGGTCACCAATCAGCCTCTTCGCACGCCTCTCCACTGAATCCAAAGTGGCCAGGTGACACTTAGCAGCACCAGCCCAAATGTGGCTGCAGTACTCCACACACGAACGGACCTGTGCTTTGTACAACATTAGAAGCTGCCCTGGTGTGAAGTACTGCCGAACCTTTGCGATTACACCAAGTTTTCTGGCAGCCACCTTGGCCTTGGACTCAATGAACCGCCCAAAGTTTAGGTTCGAGGAAATCTCAATACCCAAAAGCTGAAGGCGGTCGGTACACTCCAAGGATACATTCCGAAAAGTAGGAGCCAAGGTGAACGGGCTCCTTTCGGCGGTGAAAAGACACGCCTGCGTTTGGGTGGCATGGGCGGTTTGGGGTTTTCTCAGACGTAACCCTGTCATATCACACTGGTTGAGATTTCTTTCCGCGTTTTCTCTTAGAGTTCATTTCGACCTTTTCGTTTTACTTCTCAGGGTCCTAGTGTCATGTTAAGAGGGGTAAAATATGTTAAACTTGCTTTAGAAGACGTGACCCCTGATCGAAAATTCGTAATTTATTTCCATGTTTTCTTATACCTAGCGTTCTTTCCGGCTTTTTTTTTTCATTTTCCTACTAAAGTGCTAGCATGATGTTAAAAGGCCTATAAAAAGCTTTACCCAACAATTGGGCTATCAATCAATTGACAAAATAATGTGTCAATTCCGTTGAATAGTGCCAGATATTAGCAAGTTTAAACAATCTCCTCTATTCATAAACGTTGCTTAAAGTTAACTAGTGATTACTTACTGTTTAACCATACATTTTTGACGTTTGCACGTCACTTAACTTTAATTATCGTTTATGAATAAACCCCTTAAACACACGTGCAAAAGTCAAAAGATAATGGTCAAACAGTCGCTAATCACTAGTTAAATATAGGCAACGTTTAGGAATAAAGGGGAATGTCTTTAACTTTATTTTAAGAATAATACTAGATTAGATAATAGACGACCGAGTCAAGGAAGTCTGGTGCTGCTACCTGGGGGTATGCAGCAGCAAACTTCGCTTACTATCACTTCCTATTTCATGTTAAACAAATGCCAATTTTATTTCAATGCCTATTGAGTTGGGTTCAGAGTGACTAGCACTAGTGAAAAAGGAATAAAAACGGTTGAAGTCTAGAGTTAACTGAACTTTATTGTGTTGAAGTTAAAGTTATTTTTCCATTAATTCTTATTTGTTTACATATTTGGACGAAAAACCTCCTAATTTTTTTACTTTAGATTAATTTCTTAAAAATAAATATTGGCGCTGATTCTCTTGTAGTTTTAAATTAAGTGCATATTTTTCTTTATAGTTTATTAAGAAAAGGATAGAAGAGAACATTTCAGTTTAATCCTGTCAAATAAAGATATTCCATAAATATAAACATAATTATTCAGTTTTGGCCACCAAAATATATCTAATAAATATAAATATACACTAACTTTATAGTTTGAAATCTATTACAAACCTCAATTCTAAATCTCTCAAAGTTTTCTATTGACAAAACAATAATTGTGTTTCGTGAACCTGCGACCACAGAGGCTATTGAACCAAAACTTAATAAAAAACAACAAAAGAAACTTCTTACTTCGAAGTAAACTACAATACAAGTAAGTTCTACACGATGTTGAACAGTTGTCACGTCGAGCGAGGAAGTCTACCTAACGAAAATGTCCAGATCTTAATCTTGAGACCTATCGGGAACACGCATCTCTGTATTTATCATAAGGCTTTGCCAAAGGTTCTCAATCCTTTTTTAAAAAGGATAGCTGTAAGCGTCAGCCACTGTTTAAAAAATATAATATATTAGGTACCTATAGCATGTATGTATATTCAAGAATTGTACCTACTAGTTGTCGTACTAGTAGCCACAATTCATATAAATTTTGTTAAACATTGAGATGTAACCAAAAGAAATGCTGCTTCTAGAGACAGACATAGGCTCTGCTTGCCACAGTGCAAGCTAAATTAAATATTTCCACACCACATCTAATCATCATCATCTCAGCGTTCATCCCAGGTGCTTCCGTAGCTTTCAGCTTTGGAGTCTGGGGTTCGCTTTATCAATCTAACTGTTGATTTTGGCTAAATTTCGATATTTTTCGTGAAGCGACTGCCGTCTGACCTCCACAACCCGAAAGCGATATCTAAGCATTGCAGTTAGAACAATTGTTAGTCTTTTGAGGGCTCCAACAACCCGTAACGACTGCCACTAGATGTTCGTATGGCAACCGGGACCAACGGCTTTACGTGCTTTCCGAGCCACGACCAGACCAGGGCTAATATTCATATTCATGAATACAAATATTTGCACTGTGCAGGTATCGAACCCGTGCCTCCTTGAACAATGGCCGCGTTCGCTACCGCTACGCCACAGAGGCTGTCAGTCCACACCGCACCTAAAGATAGATGTAAATGGGCCACTTTTATTTTTATGAAGAACATACTAATTTTGTGTGTCTCCGTCGGACTACAATTTGAGTGGACATCAAGGCTAGAGTGAATAGGCTCTTAATAAACTAGTGCGCTATACCATCAACGATTGCGTCCCTGCTTATCATCAGGTTGTGGTCAAGTACTAGTTTATAATTTAATTAAAAAAAAAATACGACACCCTGGTACGGTAAGTTGGGTTTTTGGCGACCCGTAACAAGCAGCAAATATCCACAAATGGTAGCCGGGACCATTGGCTTAACGTGCTTTCTGAGGTAATTATGGGTTCTTTGTATGCGTCACCCAGCCACGGACTACCTACGTCAAGCGTAACTTTTTTTTTCCTGGGTGAAAATCCTCAATGGATGTCCGCCGCCCTGGAGTGAATGACGGGGTCTGTCAGACTCTTACTGACTAAAACCACCCCGGTGTCTCTTGTATCAAGAGCGCGCGTGGGGCCGCGAGAGTCTAAATTCTTTCATGGTCCCACACCCTCGTGCTGGCCCGGTCTCCTGCACGGGGTAGTGGGGTGTTAAACTACCCCGTGCATCGTCTCAATGGCGCGCGCCGACACTCGCGCGAGGACTTCCCCATGTCCCTCGCCCTTGGACCCATTCATGGGGGGCGGAAGAGGGCGTTATCCGCCCTTCTTTCGGCGCCCGGTGCGTCTTCTGCGGCCCGGGAAGAGAGTTGAGATCTCCCTCTCCCGTTCCGCACCTTCCTTCTGCGACATCACGTCCTCGCAGAAGGACACCACCGCGTCTCACGACTCTGCGCTACCGACCATCCTTCGCAGTCGCCTCCTACTTCATTTGTGAGGACACGGAGCTGCTCCTCCCAAGCTACACACTCGGAGAGCGTGTGCTGCGCCGTGTCATTCCCGCTGCGCTGCTTAACCCAATCGATAGATTATTATTTAGCCACGAATCCCCCTCACTCATACTCGTACATTACACAAGTAAGTAATATACTTTTCTCTAAGCTACTAAGAACAACGCGTCATACTGACGCCACGCGACTCTCCATCTCGCAAGCAGTGTTTAATGTGCAACTAGTGCCCGCCAGACAATACCAGTCTGGTCGGAGGTCCTCATTGTTTTATGGAGGACTAGCTGCGCCCCACGGTTTTACTCGCAAGGGTTTAGATTTTTATTTTTATTCTTCGCTCCTATTGGTCGCAGCGTAATGGTATATAGCCTAAAGCCTTGCTCGATTAATTTGCTATCCAACGGCCAACGCAAAAGGAATTTTTCAAATCGTTGTTCCTGAGATTAGTGCGTTCAAAGAAACAAATAAACTCTTCAGCTTTATACAGGGTGTATCTGACATCGTAATGCAAACTTCACGAAAAGGCTACACCGCATGCCACTAACAAAATTATCATAGTCATTTATGTCGTTCATGAGCGGTTACAGAAATAACAAATACAGTGTTTAAAAAAGTGTCGGTTCGGTCTTTGAACGTTGCAAGCGTGCCGCCGTGCGTGTTTGTAGGTATGACGTTGATCCCTGATGCGAACTCTATTAAGTGATAGGATAGTTTTTCTAGTATGGTTCACATTGCGCTTTTTTATGTAATTATTCTGCATATTATTTTTTTTCAATAGGGGAAAAAGCAGACGCAAAATTCCACCACTGGGGGGTTCAGAATCATGTACTGGATCCATGGTACTCATTTGTGCGTCGATGTCAGATACATAGTATAGTATGATGTCAGTCATAGTATAGATGAGTGAACTTTACGCCATATTTCTCATGCCTCTAAACTACTTTTATTATTTTTATCTTCCAACACCCACACGGCAAAAATAATGTCTGTCAGTATCTCGAACTGTCAAATATATTAACTTCTGAAAACACGAGTTCCTATCAAAAATGTAGGACTTAATAAAAAGTCTTGTTGTGTTAATATTGTAATGGATTGGAGTAATTAACAGCTGTTCTTTATTATTATTTTAAGACATTTGCTTGATAAAGGTTATTTATGTTCTATACGCAGCGGCAGTCGTGATGGCCTAGTACCTAGTTTAAACACCAGCCTCTCAAATATGAGTGTGCGGCTTGGATCAGACATGTACCAATGTAGCTTATGATGTAATCTTGGACACCAATGACTGATTACAAGGTGAAGGAAAACATCTTGAGGAAACCTGGACTTTAAGTCTGAAATCGCCAACCCGCATTGAGACGCTCAATCCTTCTCTGCACGAGAGAAGACCTGTGCCCAGCAGTGGGACGATGATGATGATAATGTTCTGTACAGTGACGAAAGTGAGTGAAGGCTTTGGAACAGGCGGCTAGCTTTACCTATCTAACTGAGTGACCGACCCTCTGCCAATTCAAAAGTACCTGTAATTGGTTTATTCAATTAAATGCTTTCATTTGATTTGTTCAAATGCCATTGACAGTTTGTGTAATTTATCTATTCTACCCTTCTTTTTTTTTTCATATAACATTGCATCACCACCCTCAACTGCCGTCTTTCTTCGTATTCACTCATTTTTTGAGTGAATAGGCGGTCAACACGCCTGCCTGCGACGTGGAGGCCCCGGGTTCGATCCTCGGCCAGGTCATGATTGAAAACGGTCTTTTCCTGATTGGCCTGGGTCTTGGATGTTTATCTATATATGTATCTATTATAAAATATAGTATCGTTGAGTTAGTATCCCATAACACAAGTCTCGAGCTTACTTTGGGGCTAGCTCAATTTGTGTGATTTGTCCGTATATATTTATTATTTATTTATTTATTGCATCACTGCTTACCGTCAAGCGGAATTGCGGTCAAGAACTAGTTTATAATTACAAAATAAAAGACAAGGGTTCCGTACCATTGTTATTTGTATGAAAGATTACGTGGTAAAAAGCGGTTTACGATTTACGAGATATTAAAAAAATACTACGTACTAGATCTCGTTCAAAACAATTTTCGTTGGTAGTTTTTATAGTAATGTACATCATATGTTTTTTTTAGATTATTAATTTTCTTATTTTAGAAGTTAGAGGGGGGACCAACTTTTTTCCATTTTGGTAGCGTCTGTCACGCAAACTATTCGGTTTAGAAAAAAAATGTTTTAGAAACCTCGATATCATTTTCGAAGACCTATCCATAAATACCCCACACGTATGTGTTTGATGAAAAAAAAATGTGATTTAGTTCTAAGTATGGGGAGCCCCCAATAGAATACAATAGAATACTCTTTATTATGTACACCATATAGATTACAGAACAGAAATAAAAATATTTTACAAAAGGTGACACAATAGGCGGTCTTATCGCTAAGAGCGATCTTTTACAGACAACCTTTGGATGGAATTCTAAGGGGAAGGAGAGAGAAATAGTGTAGGTAGTCCAATATTATTATTATTGTTTTATTATTGCATCAAAATGTTAATGCGGTTCATAGAATACATTTAAAACCTACCAAGTTTCAACAGTATAGGTCTTATGGTTTCGGAAAAAAATTGCTGTGACATACGGACGGACAGACATGACGAATCTATAAGGGTTCCGTTTTTTACCATTTGGCTACGGAACCCTAAATATCAAGATGCAAACGATTCAGTAGAATAGTTTATTTACTTTAAAGGTTGTCGCGTTTCATATGAAGAGGCTGTTGGCAGTTTTATTTTAAATATCGTACACCGGTCGTAAAATAAGGAGCGACAATTTTATCGGTTGTCTATCCAGCGTCTCGGAGGTTGTCAAAGTAACTAATAACTCACGAGGGACTTAAAAGAAAACAAAACTTGGAAAGAAAGATGTAAGTAAGCGCAACTCGAAAAATGTGTCCAGTATTTTTAAGTAAAGAATTTCAAAGAAGAAAGAAGTACAAACTTTCAAGAAGATATCATGAAAAACCACAAAGTTGTGAGCTTGTCATCCTACTCGGCGTTAATCCCAGTCGCATCCGAAGCATTTTCAGCTTTTGGAGTCTGGGCTCCGCTTTACCAGTCTAACTGCTGAATTTGGCTAAACTTCGATATTTTCCGTGAAGCGACTGCCGTCTGACCTCCACAACCCGAAGGCGATATCGAAGCATTGCAGCTAGACCAATTGTAGGACTTTTGAGGGCTCCAACAACCCGTAACGACAGCCATTAGATGTTCGTATGGTAACCGGGACCAACGGTTTAACGTGCTTTCCGAGGCACGGCCAGACCAGTGCAAATATTTATATTCATGCTTACAAATATTTGCACTGCACGGAGATCGAACCCGCGCCTCCTTACGCAGCGATCGCGTTCGCTACCGCTACGTCACGGAGGCTCTCATCCTACTTGGCTGTCCCAACAAAAATAGGGTCCACGCTCCGTTCAGGCGGACGAGTGGGGCGTTGACCTCTGGCATCAGCTGTTGCGCCGGCATGCACAAGACTATGATCTACCGTGCGCACTCGGTAACCACAGTGCAACAATTTCTAAATGTATTTGGGAAAAAATATAACATGGTCTAAAAATGATTGGAATCAAGTCAGTTGCTTATTCTGAACAAACTATATTCAGGTTTCGTATAAACAAAAAATAACGTGTGTATAAGAGTTTCAGTATTAGAGGGAGAGGTATATCTTTCTTCTCTCTCATGTAACGAAATGTCAAAACGTGTCGCGACCTAGAAATTTCGCAGTCAACTGTCGTCCAATTATTATCGAATCGCCGCCGACTGAGAGTTTCACTTCAAAAACAGTCTAAATAAAAATAACTCCAGTTATACTATACCCGTGTTTGATGACTGATGAACCTCTTGCTAGATTGGCATAGCGGAGGAGGATAGTAATTATTTATACTATTTAACAACTTATTGTACTTACATGCGACAACTTGGAACGTTTGGGACACATCGTTAGGTGTCGTGTCGTTCGTCTGTAGGCGTCCTTAGTCACGACAAAATTTATATCCTCAAGTATTCGTGATTGTTACTTCTTCGTTTATTTTTATTCACTATTTTACGTTCAGCAGGATGGGTGCCTGTTTTTTGCTGGTGGTAGGGCTGGCATGGAGAGAACGGAAACTATAATATACAAGCTGTGATATAGGAATGAGGCTTTAGATTTAAATAAGACTTTTTATTTGTTTCTGGTTCTTCTTTTTGATCTTGTTGTTGTCTTTAAAAGATCGCTCTCAGCGAAAGACCGCCCATTGTAAAGTTTTTATATTTATGTCTGTAATTTGTATGGTGTAGGTCGTGTGATTACTTTTCATCTGTTCTGGTGAGTGTGATTTTGTGGTGTGATGCTGTGGTGTGACGGTGTGGTGTTTTATATTTATGTCTAGGCCATAAGATCGGCTGCCGGCAGAAGTTACCACCCACCAGACAAAGTCTTGCCGCCAAGCGATTCGTCGTGTTCCGGCGTCATGTCTGCTGAAGCCGTACGGAAGACGGGTCTGAGCAGTTGTGTTGTGAAGCTTGCCGAGTACGATGCGCCAAATGATGTTGTGTCGGGAGTTTGATCATGGTCCATCCAGATAAATTTCCCCCTGGCGTAGCATCATTGGCAGTGTTGTTGGGTTTATAAATTTGCATCACCTCGCTCAACTGCCGTCTTTCTTCCTATTCACTATGTTTTTTAAGTTAATGGGTTTAATAAACTAGCGCGCATTACCATCAACAATTGCATCACTGCTTACCATCAGACGGGATTGCAGTCAAGCGCTAGTTTATAATTAATAAAAAAAAAATGTCTGTAATTTGTATGGTGTGGTGTGATGTTGTGGTATTATGTTATGGTGTGACGGTGTGGTGTCTTGGTGGCGTTTTGTACAGTTTATGCGATTAAAAGGATGAACTTTTTGTTTAAGATATATTGATGTACCTTTTCAAGACCATATTATTCGAGAATCTTTGACAGTTATCACGGGTCGCCAGAGGCCAAAGTTCTGACTACCGGTCATCACACCAAAGGTCTTATATACCGCGTACATCGAAGGACAGGAACATTTGCCTGCGGCGGTCTTCCTGACTAATTACAATTTAAGTGTCTTAAAGGCTAGAGTTAATAGGCTCTTAATAAACTAGTGCGATTTACCATTAACGATTGCATCACTGCTTATCATCAAGCGGGAGCATTTTCCACTCCGGAACAAAAAAAAAAAGAAGGTGTTTCTGTGCGATGCCACATATGTATGATTTCAATATACCCTGGCGCAATGTTTACAGAAAAATAACTTGAAATGCTACACAATAAGATTTACATTTTGTAATGTAAAAAGACAGTTAAAGTTTAAAAGTACCTACTTAATTATGTTTATCCTTTTGTTCATTTGATGTAAAACTTTCTTCGAAAACATAACTACACACATACAAATAAAACGTTCCGATTCTTAATTGAAACCGGTAGTGTAATGTACTACATACTCACACATTCCCGCGGGTCAAAATACACATTGGAGTAGTTACTATTAGGGGCTGTTCCGATTATTTTCCGCTACACCTAGTAGACTCATTCAACACCACAATCAGCTCACAAACACAGCCCCTAATAGTACTGGTATTTTGACCTGCATGAAAGGATAGAAATAAATGTGAGTATATCTGTATATAAAATTAGTTCGTTTAAATTAATCGTAAATAGCGAACTTCCTGCAACTCTAATATCTTTTGTATTATACACCTGCATTGACGAATAAAAACATTTGATTTGATTTGATTTGTTGTTGCAAAGCTGGTATTACCGTGTTGACTTATTACAATATCTTTTATCTACACAATTACTTAATGTCAATGTTACTCGATGTTCACGATATTTATATCCTGCCAAAAAACGAACACACCTGTGTAAAAATAGAATTTAGTTATAGAGTTAGTTTAGTTTAGCCGGAACATCGTCGACCAAACGGGGCAGTTAACGAATTTCCCCACATTTTGACAATTTTCTGACATTTGTTTGTCACTGAAATGACACTGGGACTAGTCTTTCAACGGGGATTTTGACAGGAAAGCCAAGATGAGTGTCACGTGCATTTTTCATTGAACTTACGATCGGCGGTGCTCTCGCGCCGGCCCTGGTCCATGCCATGGTCCGGAGCGAAAGTGCATCGCAGGCCGTCACCTCCTTCTGCGCATCAGTGATGATGCTGGCAAAAGAGGAGGCGGAGCGCGTGAGGAAGCGGGAATCCCAGCGCCCTCACGCCTCTAGCCGTCTCAGGAGACGCCCTGGTCGGGAGACAAACATCGAACTCCTGGTCACCGTAGCATTGGGCAGTTCGCCGCCTGGTAAGGACTAGGCCCTGGTCGACGGCACGTTGTTTTTATTTTTGGTCCGTAAGGACATTGAAGTTTTTATCCAATACCAGATCTTTTTGGTATCTGATGAGCTTCATGTTTTGAATACAGTTACACACACCGTTAATACAGTGTTACAGATGGCGCGCCGAAATCTCTGCCACCTGTATGACTGCCTCAGTATATCAGCCAATTGTTTTTTTTTTTGCCGTTCTTTCCCTCCTTGCATGGCAAGAAATCTTTTTGTCTTTTTATTTTGTTTCAGCAGTTTTGTTTCCCGCTTGTACTTTTTTGCGGGTTGTTCTTTTCCCGTTGCATTTCTTGTCATCTTTTTTATATATATATATGTTCTTTTTATCATCTTATTTCTATTTCCATTATTTTCTTTAGTTAACTTATGTTTACATTTTGTCATCTTGTCTTATATTACGTTTACTTATTTACTACTACTCGTATTTTCTTAACATTTCCTTAACTGCTTATATACACCTTTCTTGCCAACGGCTTGCTGGCTGTGCTGCTACCTTGTACGATTTCTTTCTAGCTATGCTTATCTTAGTAACCTTGAGGCAAAACCGCTCGCAGATACGGCCTGGAGTGCTTGCATCCAACTGGTTAAAGTCGTTAAGTCACTGAGTCAACCGTCTCGCATTTAAAAGTACTCGTAGTCCTCGTCTCGCTTCGCTCTCTCGGCTCGCGTACGCTTAATCACAGTTCTAACCTAACAGGTCGGGGTGCCCTGGATTACTTAGGTACTGCGATAAATTCAGCTACAGTTCCAACCTAAACTATAACTTTTTGAATATTATTCAGGTCGTTAGTTGAACAGCAACTGTTTAAAAGGCTAGCTGGTTAACTAAACAGCCAATTTAACGAGTTGGCTGTAACATTTGCATAGTTTGTTTGCCTTTGTGGCAGCCCTTACTTTGTTGTCACTAATTTATGTCCCAGCCGCTGAGCACTTTATATGCAAAACACACGAACGGACCTTTAGTCACAATCCTACTTTAATTTTTATCTTCTGTTGCAAAAATCTGTGCAGTTGAATACTGTCCCACTGTTGCGGAAAGGCCTCGTTAATACAGGGAAAGAAAAATTTTGTTCGTCGGGTTTACTTGCCAGAGGCTCAGACGGAGCGGGTGATGGGTAGCTTACCGCCTGGTAAGGACCAGGCCGGGGTCGACGACACCGAAAATAAAAGTACAGACTATAAATTTCAGATCAGAATTTCGCCGTACGGAGGACGGGTCTGAGCAGTTGTGTTGCGATGTGTGCCGGTTACGATGCGCCTAATGTTGTTGTGTTGGGAGTTTGGTCGTGGAGGGTCTTTAGATCAATCTCCCTTTGGCCCAGCATCGTTGGTCGTGTTGTTGGGTTTAACATTACATCACCTCGCTCAACTGCCGTCTTCCTTCTTATTCGCTCAGTTTTTCTGAGTGAATAGGCTCTTAATAAACTAGCGCGCTTTACCATCAACGATTGCATCACTGCTTACCATCAGGCGAGATTGCGGTCAAGCGCTAGTTTATAATTATTAAAAAAAAAAACCGTTTGGACGCGGCTTGCATCCAGCGCTTCCCTGCGCTTTTGGTCAGGTTAACCGACCACCTAGTCGGTGGGCGTACGACGCTACGCTTGCCCGTACGTGGTCGCCATTCAAGAGCCTTTCTGCCCCATCAGCGATTTGATCACGTAGAGAAACACCTAACATAGCCCTCTCTGCAACCTTGAGCTTTCTTATGAGACCCATGTCATAATAATATATCTTAAATTGGTAGGCCTAAAATATATTTTACTTCCGTCCTTTTCTTAATGAAGTAGAAAGTAAAAGATGAATGTTATTTTGTGTACAACTTTTATAAATACAAATTACTAAATAAAGCTATTACCCTAATTAAAACTATTAATAAATTACAATACAGCATCAAAAAATTCGTCATCATCGCTGTCGACTGGTAATGTACCCAAGAGACTGGCAGCATTGCCGCGTTGAATGGCAATACTTAGTCTCTGGCCAAGGTAAAAGCCAGCCCTTGGGTCACGGGAAGTGTCAACAAGCCGTTTGGACAGTTCATTAAAAAGGCAAAGAGCACTCGGACCCCACGGCCCAAGAGTTTCAACCCCAAACGGCTCGAAAATATAATTTCCGATAAGGTTGTTATATTTTCGCCGTTTGAGGTTTTCTGCAGCCGCAGCAGCAACGCCAGCACAGCACGTCGATCCAGGAAGATGGGATTTTTTTTTCAAAGATGAATTGAACTTCAATTTAGTTTAGTTTATAACAAGGGAATCAATACCACAGTCTCCCTTGCCACCTTACATGTTGATTCTCGTAAGACCTTAAATAATCAAAATTCATCTGTTACAGCCTCATTCAGCCGATAGATTCTGCAAACATTTCACCGTGAATTATAAGGTAACGTGAACTTTAGAGTGAGTTATCAAAAGTGTCAATAATTTCTTTTTTAGGGTTCCGTAGGCAAATGGCAAAAAACGGAAGCCTTGTAGATTCGTCATGTCTGTCTGTCCGTCTGTCCGTCCGTATGTCACAGCCATTTTTTTCCGAAACTATAAGAGCTATACTGTTGAAACTTGATAGGTAGATGTATTCTGTGAACCGCATTAAGATTCTGATGCAAAAATAAAAAAATAAATAAATATTGGGGGCCCCCATACTTAGAATTGAAACTCAAATTTTTTTTTTTTCATCAAACACATACGTGTGGGGTATCTATGGATAGGTCTTCAAAAATGATATCGAGGTTTCTAGAATATTTTTTTTCTAAACCGAATAGTTTGCGTGACAGACGCTTCCAAAGTGGAAAAAAGTTGGTCCCCCCCCCTCTAACTTCTAAAATTAAAAAATTCAAAATCTAAAAAAAAGAGTATGATTTACATTACTTACTATAAAAACTAGCAATGAAAGTTGTTTTGAGTCCGACACGCATTTGGCCGTTTTTTTTTTGCTTGTGATGGGAAATCAAATGACTCTCCCGCTCTGGGCGGAGCGGTAGGGCGTGTCAGATTTTTACTGACTAAAACCCACCCGTTTTCTTCCCTAGCCTATGCGCCAGGGCCACGGTTTCAATAGTGTCAATACTTTAGCATAAGTGGGAATGACAACTCACTCCACGATCATTTCAGCTAATTATCACGGTGAGATGGGTACAGATCCGCACTGCAAGTATGGCAATAATGTCAGCACTTCTCGTAGGTAACCTAATTACTCATACTTAGGGAAATGTGTTGTAAAAATCATCTTCATCATCATTATCATTTCAGTTGAAAGACGTCCACTACTGTACTAAACATAAGCCTCCCCAAGGATTTCCCCTGCATCCACCGGTTTCCCGCGACCTTCACCAGGTCGTCGGTCCACCTTGTTGGGGGCCTACCCACGCTGCGTCTTCGGGTGCGTGGCCGGCACTCGAGAACCCGTCTGCTCAATCGGGCATCGGTCTTACGGGCAATGTACCCGGCCCACTGCCACTTAAGTGTTGCAATAGGGATGTATCCAAGGTATGAAAATCAAAAAATGAATTAGTTCGTCTTATAGATAATAAAAAAATTAAGACCCATATTTTTTTTCTTGTCGAAATTACCAAAAACTACTGAGATATAGGGTATTAATGTTACGGAGTGGGGGCAAATTACGTCACGCCGTGGTATATTTTGCACCGCAGCGTGACGTCATGCGACATTTCAAATTAATATATCTTCCTAAGTATTTGAATGAAAGAAAAAATAAAAAATACGTGTTCAATATTTTTTATAAATCTATCTGGTAGACATTAAATAATTTTTAGGATACAACTCAATTCTTCGGGCTATGTCGAAAAAAAAAGATATTCTAATGCGTAGGCATTTGCCTTTTAAAAAAATCAGAAAGTAAGTAGCTACTGCATTAACATTGCTTACACTCTTATAACAATGAATCATCGGTAATTTACTCCCGACAGGTGACTTCGTTAAAATTTATTCATAAATATTTCCTCCATTTAATTTCAAAACCCATTCATAAATAAAATTAACCTTCTATTTATCCTAACGATAACCATTCAAAAATGGTGATTAATGAAAGAACGTAATTTAACATACGTACATTATATTATGTAATTTCATTTTTAATGAGCATAGCAAGTATTCATTATAAAATGTATTTTACATTACATTTTCGAGTTACAAGTCTTTTGAAGACCCCTTGTGGTTATTTTAATTTGAAAAAATCAATTTGAAACTTGTTGAGAATGATGCGGGCTTAGTGAGTCGTATTTCACATTGTATGAATACTTCTTTAAGCGTTATTTTCTTTTAGAATTAACACTCTTTTTATATTATTGTCCATGGCAATACTACGACAGCACGGTTAGCTCAGTGGTTAAGCTGTTGACTGCTGCGCTGCGTGTCGCGGGTTCGATTCCCGCACGGGTCAAATATTTGTATGACCTACAAGTAGTTGTTCCGAGTATAGATGTTTGTGTATGTGAGTTTAAATGTTTGTAAATGCACCCACGATACAGGAAAAATTCCTAGCGTCTTAAAAAAATTAAATGAATCAAATAAATTAAGGTACATAATATTATCAAAATTGTATGAAGTACCTACATAGGTTGTCTGTAAAGAGCGCTCTTAGCGATAAGACCGCTAGAGGCGTGAGGGCGCTGGGATTCCCGCTTCCTCACGCGCTCCGCCTCCTCCTTTGCCAGCATCACTGATTGGCAGAAGGAGGTGACGGCCTGCCATGCACTCTCGCTCGGGACCGTGGCATGGACCAGGGCCGCCGCGAGAGCACCGCCGATCGCCGTAATGAAGACCCATTGTGTCACCCTTTGTAAAGTCTTCACATTTATATTCTGTAATCTATATGGTGTACTTACTTTTTCATGATTTTCTTCAGCCTATAGAGGTCCGCTGTTGGACAAAGACTTCCCCCAAGGCTTTACACGATGACCGGCCTTGTTCTGCCCGCATCCATCGGCTTCCCGCGACCTTCACCAGGTCATCGGTTCACCTTGTTGGGGGCCTCCCTACGCTGCGTCTTCCGGTACGTGGCCGCCATTCCAGAACCTTTAAAGAGTATTCTACTCCACCATTCCTATTATTACTCCATATTAGTTCATAATAAAAATTATAAAAGTATAAAGAGCCGTCATCGTCGTAGTATAGGTCTCCCAAAGTTATAATGCGCAAAGAAATCTTCGTCATTGTTCGGCAACGGTCGTATTCCCGTGGTTAAGTGCATAAAAAGTGGTTAAGTGCACCACTCTATATACATATCTTCTTCCGAACGCTCGGGGAATACGACCGTTGCCGAACAGTGACGAAGATTTCTATGCGCATTATCACTTTGGGAGATCTGTATTTAGATGTAGCTCTGTCGGAGCTGGCTAAAAATTCAACATATCTACAGTTGTTACTAAATTAACAAATAACACATAAATTTAACGTTAAATCTCCCATAAACTGTATAAGCTGCCTCATTTACCTACCTATCCTAATTTATTTAGTTATATATTTATCCATTTACTAGCTGACCCGGCGAACTTTGTTCCGCCTTAAAGGCAATAAATATCACATGATCACATTTTTTACTTTTTAAATTAGGAACACTGTAAATAAAAAAAAAAGTATTCCATGATTTTTTTAATTGTCATTTATTTAGTGTAGCACCTTGGGAAAGAAATGAATTTCTACTTGTGCTTCGTAAATTATCTAGCTATTGATCTCTGAGATGTCGTGGTGGCCTAGTGGTTAAAACACCAGCCTCTCTTGTATGATTGCGCGGGTTCGATTCCAGGTCAGGCAAGTATCGATGTAACTTTTCTAAAGTGATATGTACTCTCTAAGTATAATATCTAGGACACCAATGACTGAACGTGAAGGAAAAAATCTTGAGGAAACCTGGACTTTATAAATCTGAAATCGCCACCCCGCATTGAGCAAGCGTGGTGATTACACTCAATCCTTCTCTGCATGAGAGGAGACCTGTCTCCAGCAGTGGGACGATAAAAAGATTGATGATGATAATGATGATCTCTGAGGTTTGTTCGCCGATTTCGCATTGTCAACGGAACAGTTTCACGGACTGCCGCCTCCCTTGGCTCTTGTGAGTGAGAAGCACGAAGTCGAGTCATAGTAAGGCGGCGCTCTGCACGTGCAATTTCTTGCTCTTCTTCAGTGCTTTCATTCAGAATGTTTCGATTTACTATTGCATTACCGCTTTGTCGAGAAAGATTTGATGGTCTTGGTCACGGCATGATATTTTTATTGATGATAAATGGCACAGCAATACAATATTAGAAAATTTTGAAGTTGAAGTTGGCTTTGTGGTTTTTTATTAGAAACTTTAAACCAGCAGAGAGTATTTATATTCTTTGCTTTAAACGATTGCTTCAACCGGTTAGACTTTTTTTTAAATATGCTCAGCTGTCATTTGCTTTTTGTTATACCATTTTTGGTATATGAATTGCTGACTTACATTTTGAATGAGTTGGACCATGTCTTATGTCACGTCACACGGGAACGACGGGGACGGGTTCTTAACTACCTCCCACCAATATTCAGCTAAATCGGTTCAGCCGTTCTTGAGTTATATATAAATAGTGAATAAGCAACTGAATCGATTCCAATAATTTTTACACCATGTTATATTTTGTCCCAAATACATTTAGAAATTGTTACAGTGTAGTTACCGAGTGCGTCACACCGCTTACGATACATCATCATAGTATTGTGCGCGCGCAACAGCTGACGCTAGAGGTCAATGCACCGCGCTTGCTCGCCCGCGGATCTTTGACCATATTTATGTTGGGACGACAACCAAGTAGAATACTCGTAGCAAGCTTATTATAACTTTGTGGTTTTTCATTATATCTTTTTGAAATTTTGTACATAATATTATTAACTTAAAAATACTGGACACGTGTTTCTTACTTTGTGGAGGTGCAAGGTACCAGGGTAGCACAAAAGTGTAGGAGAAGTCGAAACAATGAAGCTAATTCATTCTCATGGGATCGACGGGAACGGGATAAAAGGTATCCTATGTCCTTTTCCTAGTTTTTAGCTACCCCCCTACCAATTTTCAGCCAAATCGATGGAGCCGTTCTTGAGTTATAAGTGGAGTACTAACACGACTTTATTTTATATATATAGATAGTGAATAAGTAACTGAATCGATTCCAATAATTTTGACACCATGTTATATTTTGTCCCAAATACATTTAGAAATTGTTACAGTGTAGTTACCGAGTGCGTCACGCAGCTTACGATACATCATCATAGTATTGTGCGCGCGCAACAGCTGACGCTAGAGGTCAACGCACCGCGCTCGCTCGCGCGCGGATCTTTGACCATATTTATGTTGGGACAACCAAGTAGAATACTCGTAGCAAGCTTATTATAACTTTGTGGTTTTTCATTATATCTTTTTGAAATTTTGAACATAATTATTAACTAAAAAATACTGGACACGTGTTTCCTACTTTGTGGAGGTGCAGGGTACCAGGGTAGCACAAAAGTTTAGGAGAAATCGAAACAATAAACCTCATTCATCAAATAATCGTAATACATGAAAGAAGGTTTATTGTGCGTATTTTTTGACGTGCAAGGTACCAGGGTAGCATAAAAGTGTAGGAGAAATCGAAACAATAAAAAAGCTCATTCATCATTATCAAATCATCATAATACATGAAAGAGGTTTTATTGTGCATAGTTTGTGGACGTGCAAAGTACCAGGGTATCACAAAACTGTAGGAGAAGTCAAAACAATAAACCTCATTCATTCATCATTATCAAATAATCATAATTACATGAAAGAAGGTTTATTGTGCATATTTTTTTGACGTGCAACGTACCAGGGTAGCATAAAAGTGTAGGAGAAATCGAAACAATAAAAGAGCTCATTCATCATTATCAAATCACCATAATACATGAAAGAGGTTTTATTGTGCATAGTTTGTGGACGTGCAAAGTACCAGGGTATCACAAAACTGTAGGAGAAGTCGAAACAATAAACCTCATTCATTCATCATTATCAAATAATCATAATACATGAAAGAAGGTTTGTTGTGCATATTTTTTTGACGTTCAAGGTACCAGGGTAGCATAAAAGCGTGGGAGAAGTCGAAACAAAGAAGCTCATTTATTCCCACAGGAACGACGGGGAGCGGCATAAAAAGTATCCTATGTCCTTCTCCCAGTTCTTAGCTACCTCCTTACCAATTTTTAGCCAAATTAGTATAGCCGTTCTTCAGTTATAAATGATGTAACTAACACGACTTTCTTTTATATATATAGATTTCAGGCATCAAGGCCCATATAAACATATATGAACGAAGGTCGACTTGGAGAGGGTGGTTAAATTAAACACTGGACTACTAATATTAAGCGCGTATAATATAATAACACAGTGCTTGCTGCTCACCCCAAAAACAATAATTCTCCTACCTTTATAACATTGCCGGTAACGAAACCATAGCGCGATCTAACTCGATCCCAACGCCATCTATCGAGGCAAGGTGTAAACTTTAATGCTTTATTAATTCAATATTGATCGCGCTATGATTCCGTTGCCTCATAATTACGTAGACATTCCGCCCACCAAGGACATTATGGCGAATGTCCTTCTTCTGACTCTCCTGTCTAGCACATTTCCATGCATGTTTAATACAGCCCTTAAAAATATAACAATTTTTGCTTCTTAATACTAAATACAACTTAATTAGTAAACCTTACACTAACTTACAATATGCCCAATCGTTACGATTACTTAATTATATCCTTGTATTTATTAATGAGCTATTGGCAATACACACACCTTTGATGTAGGTCTTTTTATGGTGGACAATTTTGTCCTTATTGTGACTACACGTGTTAACCCATCTGAACCCGGATGCTTCCTTTCTACTCTGCCCAACAACCACCTGCCAGGAGGCATATTGTCCTCCTTGATTAATACTACGTCACCAACAGATGGCTCGGGTATTTTATTTTGCCATTTGTGTCTTTGTAAGAATTGGTGTAGGTAGTCGTGCGACCATCATCGCCAAAACTCCTGCATCATTTTTTGAAGCAGATGCCATCGTCTTAAGCTGCTAACAGCTGACCTCTCATAATTGGAATCGGGCGGCACCACTAGTGGTTCCCCTACTAGAAAATGACCTGGCGTCAAAATAGTCAATTTATCGTGATCCTCAACATAAGACAATGGTCTTGAATTAAGGCACGCCTCGATTTGAGCCAACACCGTCGTGATCTCTTCAAAGGTCAGCGTCGAATTGGCAATAGCTCTCTTAAGGTGATGCTTCGTGGATCTTACCCCTGCTTCCCAGAGTCCTCCAAAATTGGGGGACTGAGGGGGGATAAAATGCCACTCAGTACCATTGTTCCCTAGTTCATCTGCCAATTCGGGATTACATGCTGACCTTTCTTCATTAAATAAATGAAGTAACTCGCGCGCGGCTCCTACAAAATTGGTCCCGTTGTCACTGTGTAGTTCCGCACATCGACCCCGTCTAGCCACAAATCGCTTGAAAGCCGCCAAAAAACCCTTTGTGCTTAAATCGCTTACGGCTTCCAAATGCACAGCACGTGTGACCATACAAATAAACAAAGCTATGTAGCCCTTGTAAGACTTAGTGCCGCGACCCTTAGACAGTCTAATACTTATAGGGCCCGCGTAATCTACCCCGCTTCGTAGAAAAGGTTTAGCAGGTGTTACCCGAGAGGCTGGTAACTGTCCCATAAGTTGTGTTCTGGCCTTGGCTGTGTATCGAATACACTTCACACAGCTTCCCGCATATCTTTTTGCCAACGTCTTTATACCTATAATCCAGTATTTTGCCCGTAAGTATGTAATCATTAATTGCGGACCCCCGTGCATTGTTTTCTCATGTGCGTCCGCTATTAAAAGTTTAGTTAGAAATGATTCCCTAGGTATTAGGATGGGATGCACTCATTCGTAATTTAATTGAGACATCTCAAGCCTACCTCCCACTCTGATTATTCCCCTCGGATCTAAAAATATATTTAATGAATTGAGTTTAGCGTTTTTCTTTTCTACCTTATTGCTTTTCAATTTTTCCAATTCATTAGCAAAATCTTCTTCCTGGCATCTTTTAATACATATTTCTGTTGCGTTCTCTAATTCCTGTTAGATAACGACCCTTTTCCCTTATTTAATGCCCTATTTTTTGTCCAGTTCAAAAATCTACGACAATAAGCTATAACGCGAATCATTCTTGATAACTTAGAGAATCGGTTCCAAAATGAAACATCTAAAGTACTCGTATGCACCTTGATTTCTTCTAAATGTGTGACAAGTTGTTTAGGTCTTTTAGCTTCAAGTACCGGTTCCTTTAGAAACCTTGGGCCTTCCCACCAGAGAGATATCTTTGAAAGTTCCGACGGACATATCCCACGTGAAGCACAATCTGCTGGATTTTGTTTCGATGCTACATGAACCCAGTGATGTGAATCCAAATTGCTCAATATCTCTGAAACTCTGTTAGCAACGAAAGTTTTCCAACGACTAGGGTGACTATTTAACCAAGCTAATACTACTTCGCTGTCTGTGAACGCGTAAAGATTCTCCTTATGTATATTCAGAACTTCGGCAACCTCCAAAATAAGCTTGGTTAAAAGTACTGCCCCGCAAAGCTCGAGCCTAGGAATCGACATTCGCTTTACCGGTGCGACCTTCGTTTTGGAAGCTATTAAGGAAACGTGTATAAAGCCCATTTCATCAACTACTTTAAGGTATACAACTGCCGCATATGCTAACTTAGACGCATCTGAAAATCCGTATAACTCTTGTTTTACTTTCTTTACCGTGTTCAGCCAACGTGGTATTTTTAGTTCAACTAAAGAAGCTAAGTTTCCACGGTAAGTTACCCATTCTTTTAATAAATTCTTTGGAACTTCTTCATCCCACTGCAATCCTGCTAACCACAGCTTTTGAATTAATGTTTTTGCTATTATTATGCTTGGTGCTAACTACCCCAATGGATCAAACAATCGTGCAATATCCGCAATAATTTTTCTTTTTGTTACAGGTCCAGATATTGGCTTAAGCTCCAGAGAGTATTGAAAACAATCGTCGCGCGCATTCCAGGTAAGTCCTAATATTTTTGTTAATTCGTCTATTTTTATCTGTAACGCTTCATCACTTCCATCCCGAATTTTATTTAATAAGTCTTGACAATTGCTTTTCCATTTTTGTAATTCAAATCCGCCCTTAACTAGAATTTTGCTTATCTCCGTATAAATTTTAAACGCATCTTCTTTAGTTTCAGCTCCCGACATTAAATCATCCATATAAAAATCCCTTACGATTATTTTAGCCATATCTAAATTATCCCCGCATTCATCAACTGCAAGCTGTTGAAGAGTCCGCACAGCTAAGTATGGTGCCGAGGCTGTACCGAATGTAACCGTTATCAATTCATACTCCTTTATATGACCTTCAGGACTATCCCGCCAAAGTATTCGTTGTAATGGAGTATCTTGCCTATTTACTAAAACTTGTCGGTACATTTTTACTATATCAGCCACTATACAAATTCGATGTACCCTCCAGCGCATAATGATATGGCGAAGCTCGTCTTGCAAAGAAGGACCAATCATTAGATCTTCGTTAAGTGACCGCCCGTTGCTGTACTTACAAGAAGCATCAAATACAACACGCACCTTTGTTGTTTCTTTATCCTCACGGACAACAGCGTGATGAGGTAAGTAAACACCCTTTATATTGTCCCTATCGGATACTTCTACCATGTGGTTAAGACTTAAATATTCTTTTATCACCTTAGCGTAATCGGCCTTTAATTTATCATTTTTTGCTAGTCTTGTTTCTAATCCCTTAAGTCTTTTTTCAGCTATCCCTCTGGATTCAACGCCCCTATCGACCAGGTTTGTATCCCGTAACGGTAACCTTACTACATATCTGCCGTCCTTATTCCTTGTCGTAGTTGTTTTAAATAGTTCTTCACATTTTGTTTCTTCCTCAGTGAGCATCCCTTTTGTTCCAGGTGGTTCTTCTAATTCCCAGAACTTTCTTAACAATTCATCATCCTGTATACTAATATGCATCACAGTAATTCTTGATTGAGAATTTACACCTTGATCAACTTCAAACGCACCCGACAATACCCATCCTAAAGTGGTCTCTTGCGCTAATAGAGTACCGTTCATATTTTTCTTAACTCCGTGCTGAACGACTTGGCTGTATACTTCAGCGCCCAATAGAACATCGATTCTATTGGGTGTAAAGTAGTCCGGATCAGCCAGATCATTGTCGTTCAAATCCACCCATTCTAATCTAGCTACTTTAGAAGATGGGAGAAGTGATGTTACAGACTTCAGAACGTAGGCATTGACCTTTATTTGAAAGGAAGGATTTACTCGCGATTGAAGACTTATTACTACTATGGCCGTCGACGTAGTACCCTTATCTCCTACACCTACTACCTTATTATTTTAAGGTTTTTTCTTTAAACCTAAATATTGAACCAGAGACTCCGTAACAAAGGAACCCTGGGATCCCTGATCCAATAACGCCCTTGCCGTGTGATAAGTCCCATTCCTCGACTCAGCCTTTACTAAGGCTGTGGCTAATAATACAGTTTTCTTGCTTCCTGTCGCAAGACATGAGACTACCTGTGTTTTTAATCCCTCCGCTTGATTAGCGTCCTTATTTCCCTCATATGTTACCGATGAGGTTTCCGTGCGAGCAGCCCGACTACCCTCACCAACTTCCGACCCTACGACACCTTGTTGGTGTAACAATGAATGGTGGCGGCGTTTGCACACCCGGCACTTGAGTGTGTTTTTACAAAACTTAACAGAGTGGTTGCTGAGCAGGCAGATGAAACATAATTTATTCTTTAGAACAAAGTTCCGCCGAGTTTCCGTACTTTCATTAATAAATTTTGGACATGCACTTATTTTGTGCTCACCTGCACAAAAGGCACAAGATACCCCTTTATCTTTAACTACATGTAATGCCCGTGTAGTCTTAGTCTCTACCCGTGTTTCTAGATTCTCTAAAGCCCTAAACCGGTTAATAAGGAAATCCTTTAGTTCATCGAAAGTAGGAAGGTCGTCCTTAGTATCCGATGATACCTTTAACTCCCATGCCCTTCTAGTTACTTTATCAAGCTTCTCAGTAATAATGTGTATAATCAAAATTGAGGCAAGATCTATATCTAAATTTTTTAGCGATTCTAAACAATCAGTTGTTGTACTCAAAAGTTTTTTAATATCCGTTGCGGACTCACCAATTATGGCCCTTTGATTAAATAAAGATTTAACAATACCGTTTGCCAAAAATCTCTTATTATTGTACATGGATTCTAATTTAGTCCAACTTGTACTATAATTATCTGCTGTCACCTGTACATTTCTTAATAAATGTTCCGCCTCTCCGGATAAATATCCCTTCAAGTAATATAATTTCTGTGCATCATTCAATTTATTATTGTTATGAATTAATCCCAAAAACAAGTCTCTAAAGGTTAACCACTCCTGATATTTACCAGAAAACATTGGTATTTTAACCTCCGGCAACCGAAAATTATAATCTTCTTTAAAACTACTAAGGCCCGGTCTACTATCATTTTCATTACTAGCTACACATTTATGTTTTCGTATTAGCTCTTTCAGAGTACTTTTGAATTGCACATATAATTCCTCCACCTCATCGTAAACACAATCTTTATGATATTTAGAGCTGAATAAGTCTGATTTTTTAACTTCGCTTATTATTTTAACATGTGTATTATGGAAAAGTTGCCATTGTTGTTCTAAACTTTCTAAGCGTGTTTCTATATACGATACAGTGAGTCTATCCTTTGGACATTTTTTAAAGTTAATTATAGCCTTATCTATTTTGATTTTTACGTCTTCTTGGATATCCACCAACGAATCCATTTTGTAAACACAATATTATACGTAGACACAAACAAAATAATGAAAAATAACACAGTAATAAATCTAATACTACAGCACAAATTAACAAAGAGCGGAAGAATATAATATAAGATTATTCTAATTGTCTAAACTTAATGTCCACTAAATATTTCTTCTCGCACTTGTTCCAAACACTAACTTAAATTTCTTAGAAAATTTTACAAGTCTTTTAGAGTTCAATTTCTATACAAATTTGGGCGTAGGTTCCCCGTCCAAACCACTTTTTCTTAAAAAATATTACAAGTCCAAAATCGCACACAATTTTTACGTTATTTTTTCTAGTAAAGTTCAAATCTAATGCACTTCTCTATTAGATTCTGCCAGAATAAAGTTGAAAGTACTCACGATTTTTTCACCAACACTCACTGAACCTGATGACGATGCGATGTACCACCACGCACCAGTGGCGCCCTCTGTGACCACGAACTGCACCTTCCTGGCCTCCTCCCTCCGGCTGCTGCTGTCACCAGTATTGCTGCACCACGCTCTACTGGATCCACCCTGCGCCCACCAGTCTTCCACCTTCAGCTCCTGGCACCTCTCACTTGGTCACCCACTGAAGGGCTGCTCTGGACAGCGATCCACTGCCCAGTAAATGAAGCGTAGGGTGGTAGAATACCACCTCCGGAAACCGCCAACACACTCCCGACCAATCCGACTCCGAAGGACCATGACCGAAGGTCGACTTGGAGAGGGTGGTTAAATTAAACACTGGACTACTAATATTAAGCGCGTATAATATAATAACACAGTGCTTGCTGCTCACCCCAAAAACAATAATTCTCCTACCTTTATAACATTGCCGGTAACGAAACCATAGCGCGATCTAACTCGATCCCAACGCCATCTATCGAGGCAAGGTGTAAACTTTAATGCTTTATTAATTCAATATTGATCGCGCTATAATTCCGTTGCCTCATAATTACGTAGACAATATATAATACTATATTAACATAAAAACTTAAATTACTATAAATACATGTAACTTAATTAACTACTATCTACTGCTAGTTTGCTTGTAAGGCTAGACCAGTCATTCTCAAAGTGTTCATCGTCATATGGACCCCCACGGATCCACATAGAACTAGGCATTAGAAGTCTGTATATTTGGGTCAGGCAAATAAGCTCCCTATTACGTAACACACTATTGCTGTCAGTAGAATCAATTCGAAGCATACAGTTAATCCATTGCTTCATGTGTTCGAAAATGTGACTGCTCAACAACGTAATAACGCAATGGATGTTATTGAACTGTCAAAATGTAACTCATTGCTACTAATAGTGTGTTACGCAATTACCTTGCTGGTCTTATGTTTTTTTGTTAATAATAAAAACCAGCCAAGTATGAGTCGGATTCGCGTAAGAAGGATTTTGTAGAAATATATATTGAAATCATTTCTGTTGCATGTAAACCCTCCTTAAATATTTATTGTATTTTTTTTTTGTGTTTGATGCTGTAACCGAAACAGAAATACATCTTCTGTAAATATTGTAACTGCATGGCTATGGCGGTTCATGAGAGTTTGCCTGGTGATAGACAGACAGTAAGCAAAGTCTTCGTAATAGAGTTGTTGCTGTTTTTACTATTTGGGTACGGAATTCTAAGTACCTTATGTAAAACTAAAGTAAATAAATTTGTGTCAGTGTGCTCGTAAAATACTGATTCTATCAAAATTTCTATTCTATCAACATAAACTATTTATATTTTTATATATTTTATTTTAGTTTTGCTAGCACAATTAATTAATAAAGAAGTTACTTCGGCCATTGTTGGAAAAATTTGTTAAAATAAATCCTATTCTCCTCGTCTTCTTTCTCCTATTATCATCCCATTCTTCTCTCTCCTGGCAGCACAGTTATGAAGAGATATCTGCCGGATGCACGGGCTAGTACGGAATCAATCCGGTCCGAAAGAGGCAGCCTGTGCGTTGGGGAAAAGCCGATCTTGTAGCATTCAATGGTGCCAAGCACAAACGTGTTTATTCACACAGGAGCGAACCTGTGCTTTACATAACACTAGAAGCTGACCCCGCTCTGTAACAGTGTCGGTGTTTATGGCTCGTGAAAGATGGAGGGAGTAGAGGTTGGTCTTTGCCTAAGAGTAGGTCAGTGTAGATTATCATAAAAAATGAAATTGATGAGACAACACTGCAATAATTATTTATTGAACTTTTTAGCAACAGTCCCTGCTGATACATGCGTAGTGTCACCCAGTGTTGTATAGGTCAGACAGGCATTCGCTCAATGCAAAATACATATGTACCTGCTCAACTGCATCCAAACTTGAGTTCAACAAATTTGAGAAAAGATTGACAACCTATTTCGAAATTTTGAAGAATAAATGCAGAAGCTTGTACAACATTTATTTATAGGAACTCTTATACAGGGACCTTCTTTTAAGTAACATATTTACCTGAAGAATAAAGCTATACCTACATATAGCTATGAAGAATGATCTATATTTGTCTTTTTAATGATAAACAAGGAGTAATAAGAATAAAACTACGCAAATAAAGTTTCTTTAATTTATTTAATTTATACATGTTTGCATACAGACAGCCACAGTCACACATCTACACCTTAAAAAGAATATTTACAATTTTCAGATAAACAACTAAAATTATACTAAATGCACGGGAATGTCAAATTCTTTAAAAAATACAGAAATCATTTCAATTTAAAACAAAAAAAAAACAATCCTTTTTCTGCTAAAATAATTTTGATATGTAAAATTAATTTTACCCAAGAACGGTAAAAACCAAAAGGGAGTAATGTGTTTTTAACATTATTTATAAATACAGGTGGGTGGTTTTGCACATGGTTTCATGAAAATGTTAACAATAAATATATTTTTAATAATCTTACGACTAGACAGGTACTAAGCAGTGAATACTGTCAAATGTTGTTATTATTTAAAATGTATTTTAATAATATAGAATACATCTAATCAATAAATAAGTAAGTAAAGTTACGCCATGAAACCATTCTATTAATTTATACCTATGTACCTATTATTCATTTTGCAGCAAGTAATCTAAAATGATTAAAAAGAATTATTATGGATATTTTTGCTCAAATCTGTTATGATTATGAAAAAAAAAAACTCCTTTCCTGGTTTTCAATAATCTCTTACAATATGTAAAGAAAACCCTGTCCGACCCAAAAGGATAATATTAATTAAAAGGATTTAAGTTTAGCCCATCTTTGTAGGCATTAGTAGAATCAGTTATCGATACCTAACAATACCTTCACAGATCGGACAGGGTTTTCCTTACATATTGTATAATTTTGTGGATAAAAATAGTTCTTTTAACACTGTACTTTGGATTCGAAAATTGTAAAAAAAAATATCCATATTTTTTTCTTTTAAATCAGCACTGCAATATCACTGGTATTTTTATTTATAATCAACTTATAATTAATTTTGATATATATGTACAACTACGAATGACTCGTTGTGTTAATTATAATTAGGCGCAAACAATTTACTAAATTCTAAGAAAAACATTTAGAAATTATGTATTAATTTGAAACAGTAGTTACAGTAATCTCAAAAATGGTGGAAACCAAATACATATATAAAATTAAGTTTAGATAAAGTTCAATATGGCCGACAAAACGCGCACCCTAATTGCGTAACACACTATTATATTTGAAGCATTTTGCTAATCCATTGCTCCATATGTTCGAAAAATGTTTTTGTTCAACAACGTAAATAACGCAATGAATGTCGTTGAACTGTCATAATGATCCCATTGCTACTGATAATGTGTTACGCAATTATCCTGTAGTCCGAAGTTTACGTAAAAGGCTGCGCAATCACCAGGAGAATGTGAGCGAAAGAATAGGTGTGAAAGCAAGGAACTTACATCTAAACTGGGATGTGAACTATGGATTAAAACGCGGTCCGAGGGAGATAGCTTCACAGTAGCCCTCTGTACTTGTTATGTAGGGTGACTATTATAATAGAATTTATAAGGAATGTACGTAAAATTTGTTTTTTCACTTATATTACCTGAGTATTAAGGAATATTTAAGTATTTTTTTATAATGGGACAAAACCCGCCACATACCACCCACTGCAACTCCTGAAAGCCAGAATCAACAGTGGAGACCGCCAGAAAAACGCCTTCTTTTAAATAAAATACTTATGCAAGTTCACATTCCAGTTTAGATATAATTTCTTTGCGTGAAAGTTATTCAAAGTGACTATCTTCAGAACGGTAAAGACTTGTCGGCTGTATCGAAATTGTGTTTCGTCAATTTTGAAATATAATTATATTTTTTCACAAACTAATTCCTTATCGTACAGGTTTCCGAAACAAACAATAATTCAAATTAACGACAAAGTTTCCCAAACTTTTCTCGCTAAAAATACCGTCCCTTTCAACGAGGGTGTTGTTCTGTAAAATGATTGACTTATTCCATTTGTCATTGTAAACAAAGTTGTATAGGAGGGCTATTCCCCTTTTCAATATGAAGCTTCAAAGAAAACAGTGGACCCTTTTCTTTTAAAAGAAGGGGAATTAAGATGAAAGAAAGCCCATGGGGGTTTGTCTTTAAGTGAATTTCTATGTTACGAACTATAGTAATTGAAATAAGTGTATTTATTTTTATCTCAGATAGATTAGGCAAAGAGCTGCCATGCTTTTATTTTTAACAAGTATTTTTTTTTTTAATGTAAATTGACAGAATTTATAAAGCGCTATAATACTTGTTTTTTTATATGTATAATATATATGCGCTAATGAAATATTAACATTAATGAAAATATAGTTTTAAAAGTTTATTTTTTCTTTCAACTTCTATACTTAAAACTATTTAAAATTAATTATATTTACAAGTGAATACAGTTCCATTTCTCGCCACATGACTTAACCTAAAACACATTTGCATCACTAAAAAATTAATTTGAACTATGGTCATAATTCTAAGCTAACTGAACATTCTATATTTCCCTCACCTACATTTTCATCATCTCTTTCATTAAAATTACCCTATATTTTATACTAAGCCTCTTTTTTATGCACATACAGTACAGACAAGCTACTATAATTTGCCAAATTTCTTCACACATATTTAAACTTTAATTCTAATTGCATTAGGTTCAATGTTGATTAAAAAAAATACAATTTCAGGCTTGAGGTGGAGCTTTTATATTATGACACGTGTGTCTTACACGTCTTCATCTGCGTGCCTTCTCCTATCTATATTGGTTTCGACTTCCAGTCAACTAGCTACAGCTGAATACCAGTCGGCTTCCCATCTGACCTCCACAAGCCAGTCATTGGGTAATACGATAATCCTTACTAAGATTGGTTGTCAAACTTTCGGGCTTCTGACGACCCGTAAAGTAAACCGTGTGACTTACACGTGTCGTATCATCCAAACCCGCATTTAAGTCACGCTGTTCTGTGTAAACTGCGGTTAAGTCACGCTGTTCTGTATAAACTGCGTTTAAGTCAAGCTGTTCGGTGTGAAAATGGACTCCTTAAGTCACACAAACGCATAAGTAAAGTACAGGTTTAGCTCACAGAGTGCTATAAACATTATTTTGTCTTCTCAAATACAAAATTGTTTTTTTTTTAGATCTATGTGTTTCTACATCTCGACATTGTGCCTGAAATATACTAATTACGAATCACCAAATCATGTACAAAATATCTGATGCTCATTCGACGAAATGAAATACCTTTCTACAATATAAAGACTCAATCCAACTTTAAAATCAAGTAAGCTCAAGGCTTACAGTGCTTAAGATAAGGACTTTTACGTCATGTTTAGATTTCAATGACAAAACACTTGTTGACAAACGGTCTAAAGATGAATAAATTCTCCATAATCAAAATCATCATTTCAGTCGAAAGACGCCCACTGCTGGACATAGGACTCCCCCAAGGATCTCCACTCCTGCGGTTTCCCTCGACCTTTACCAGATTGTTGGTCTACCTTGTCGGGGGCCTACCCAAGCTGCGTCTTCCGGTGCGTGGTCGCCACTCGAGAACCCGTCAGCTCTATCGGGCATCGATCCTACGAGTAATGTCCCCGGCAAACTGCCACTTGAGTGTTGCAATTTCGTATAATATCTGATTTAAAAGGTAATTTAAGAAACATGAGCTTTTAGATCCGAAATTATGAAGAATTTATTCATTTTTAGATCATGATTATTCAGGTCATGTATTAATTCTAAGCAATTTAATTTGACAAAACAATTTTTATTTTGCTGCTAAAATAAAATCAATGTCACCAGTATTTACATTTCTGACTAACAGAGCATCAACAACAATATTTAAAAAGCAAATGAGATTCAGACCCCGAAATCTTACACTACATCTAGATCTAAAGGAGGTTCATCGATCTATACCCGGATTCACTACAGGGCACTTCACTTGAAGAGTTTGTAACCACGTAAGCTTTAGCTTACACAGCTTGAGGCTAGGGGACCACAACGTGGGGCTCGCTGGACAGCAGCCGCCGTACCGACTGGTGGTTGGTACCATCGCTGCTGGAAATATCACTTGTGCTCACTACGGCTGGCTGCGAGAAGTTCTTGCAGAGAACTAGGACCTAGAAAGGAAAAGGAGGCTGTAGTGTTTAAACTATGTATTACTTAATCTATACTAAAATATAAAGCTGAAGAGTTTGCTTGTTTAAACGCGTTGATCTCAGAAACTACTGGTCTAATTTGAAAAATTCTTTTTGCGATGGTTAGCCCATTAATCCAGGAAGGCTTTAGGCTATATAACATCACGCTGCGACCAAAAGGGGCGGAGTATAACCAAACCACGCGAACGAAGGCGCTGGCGGCCGCTAGTATATTATAAAGCTGAAGAGTTTGTTTGTTTGTTAGTTTGTTTGAACGCGCTAATCTGAGGAACTACTGGTCTGATTACAAAAATACTTTTTGCGTTGGATAGCTCATTAATATAGGAAGGCAAGAATAAAAATTTAAAATGTATTCTGTATATTATGGGGTTAAAATAAAATGTTCAAATAGCTAACTCCACGATATAAACACGATCGTTGAGGTAAACCCTTGTTGCTATAAAACGGTTCCTATTATATTGTTATATTCCATCGTGGTTGCACCTTGCACGCATTTACATAAACTATAATGAGGTTTATTCTCTCCTACACATAAAACGCTGACGAGATTGGAATAAAATACTGGCTGGAAGTGACGTCAACAATGTTGATTAAAATCTTTATTTAAATACTATTCGCCAGGACAGAGAGCATGGCTATTTGAATTTAGTGGTTTTAATTGAATGTAGTCGTGGTGGCCTAGTGGTTAAAACACGAGCCTCTCAAGTATAAGTGTGCAGGTTCGATTCTAGTTCAGGCAAGTACCAATGTAACTTTTCTATGTTATATGTAATTCTTAGTATAGCTTGGTTGTCTTGACTGATTACAAGGTGACGGAAAACATCTTGAGGAAACCTGGGCTTTAAGTCTTAAATCGCCAACCCGCATTGAGCAAGCGTGGTGATTACGCTCAATCCTTCTCTATATGAGAGGAGACCTGTGCCCAGAAGTGGGACGATAAAAAAAACGAGTGTGCTTATGACCACACGAATGAAGTGAAACTTCTTTCGCTCCATCTGTATGTATACAATGTCTTCATGTGTACAATATATACATGTATACACATATACATATATTAATTTTCTATAAATATTTAAATTTATTTCATGGTTTCATTGGTAAATTAATATTTTTGCATAGATCTTCTAATTTTATTGAAAAAAAAAAAAAAAAAAAAACTCGTTGTAGACCTTGTAGTACCAAGCTCGCGCCACGGGCGCCTCTGTGCTTTTATCCACCACTTAACTTCCGTTCGCCTTGCCCGATCATTTTTCGTAACGCTTTCGCTAGCTTACTCCCCAAGTCAAGCGTGCGTAAAGAAGTTTCACTTCAAAAAGGTTGATGATGAAGCCAAATGTTAATAACTTACCGTGTACAAAACACTAAGGAGTCCCATAGCTCCGCCAACTAGCACGTCCCACCAGTGATGTCGGTGGTCGCTGAGCCGGCTCAGAGAGCACACAGCCGCGTACACAATGCAGAGGACTTGTAGCAGGGGAACCAGCAGGACTGAGCGGTTGTGCCAGCTGAATGCTCGCCTTTGAAGGTACCACTGCAGAGGGAGGGACATCATTAGTATGTATAAAGTTTCACAGGAGAATATTACAAAACGTGTTTTTCTATCATTTGGATTACTGTTATTATATCGTTTATATTATTGTATTTTTTGTAATTCTAGCGTATGGCACTCGTGGGTTGCAGCTGAAAATCAGCGTCAGATGGTACACTTCGTGTTGTCATCTGACATTATGCTGAGCTAAGGCCCTTTTGGCATTACAAGACAAGTTTTATAGTTTTAAATTTATGTATCTTGCTGTAATGTCAATAAATGCATTTTTCTTTCTTTTCTTTCTTTCTTTCTAAAATTTGCTACGCAATTTCAAAGATAGGATGAGATAGGGGATTTGAAATCGACACTGTTTTGTTCTAAAATAAATATGGCATCCGCATTTGTTTGCATTATTATAATAAAACCATTAGGCCTAACGCGGAAAACGACATGATCGGTTTAATTTTAAGCTACAAAGGTCTTTGCCTGAAGTATTTGCTTTTAAATAAGAGTAGCTTGTGGGTAAGTTTTTTTTTATAATTATAAACTAGTGCTGATTATAAACTCGTTGAAGGTAAAGTGCGCTATTTTATTAAAGCCTGTTCACTCAAAAATTGAGCGAAAAAGAAGGAAAACGACAGTTGAGCGAGGTGATGCAATGTTAAAACCAACAACAAGACTAACGATGCTGCACCAGACTAAACTCCCGACACAATAGCATTTATCGGCATACATCGCAACACAACTGCAATTTAATTTCAACACTATTGTTAAAAACTTAATTGACAACTTTGGAAAAAGTACTCACAGCTAGAAACAATCCGCAGTAGACAGAAAGCGAGGCGTGTGCAGAAGGGAAGCTGCGACTGGAGTCGATCTGCAGGTAGCGAGAGTACTTCATTGATGTGCAGCGGTAGTTGGTGACGTACTCCGAACTGTTGAGGAAAGACGTGGTTATTGTATGTGTTAAATATCCGTTTATATACAAAAATATAAAGATTACATTATTTAGAGCTTTTGTAGACGATGGTCCCAGCTATCCTGTGTTGGAAATTATCGTGGTAAAAGAAAAATATAACGGATATTTCAGCAGATTTATTATAGTTCAAGGGCGATCACATACTAAAGCGTACGAGCCATGAACAAACGAAAAGAGGCGTTGACGTTTCTAATTTTGAACAGTGACATATTATTCCTTTAAGGTTTAGGTTGTGTTTACTAACCAGTAATAATCTTTCCAACACTAGCCCTTAAACACAAGCTGAACTATATTTCACAATATAAAAGAAAAACAACAAAGGTATATTTCCTACCTATGGCTCATATCTCACTAATTAACTTACATCAGTATTACATATAAGTTACACAGTTAAGTCTATCAAAACAAACTTGCATAAAACATAAGACTCGAAGTAAGATACATTTTCACGTGTTAGTTTTATTAACTAAAACAAACTCAATAAAATATGTTCAGTTATAAAACCAACAAAACAAAAATTAAATCACAGTAAGCATCTGGCTTACAAACTGACTATGTTTTTACACAGTTTTATAGCCGACTGATTATCATTATAAATCGTGATTTTAGGCTTGGTACCAAATATTTCAAAAATGAACTGCCTAATGAAAAGAGCCTGCTTACATGTGTCAGACAACGCCATATACTCTGCCTCAGTACTGGACAAAGCAACAGTGCGCTGCTTACGACTCTCCCAAGCGACGACAGACTCACCAACAGTAAAAACAAAGCCTGTGTATGACTTACGGTCTATGTTGTCTGACGCCCAGTCCGCATCGGCATAAGCTGAAATATTCATACCTGTTTTAGAAAAAACAAGATTTAAGTTAATTGTACCTTTCAAATAACGTAGGACTCTTTTGGCAGCCTTCCAGTGGCTTTCGCCAAAGCAATCGTTGAATTGACTGAGATAGCTGACTGCATGACTTATATCTGGCCTTGTACAAACTGCTACATACATTAGCGAACCTATCAAACCTCTGTAGTCGTATGTTTTTTCTTGTTTAGGTTCTTTGGCAAGTTTCAGTCCTGTCTCCATGGGCGTTGCAATGGCATTACAATCCTCCATTCGAAACTTCTTCAATATCTTCTGTATGTAGTTCGATTGATTGAGGTAAATTTTATCATCTTTTCTCATCAACTTCATTCCAATTATATGTCGAGCTGGCCCAAGATCAGTGATGTCAAACTCGTCCTGTAATTTTTTCTTCATATTATCTTTCCCTGGGAAATTTGGAGAAGAAAATACAATCAGATCGTCTACATATAATGCTATGATCATCATCAATCCATTTTCACTCTTAAAGTAAACACAGGGCTCGGAAATCAAGCGGTTAAACTTCAACTTGTTACATAGAACCTTGGTAATCTTGTCATACCAAGATTTGGATGCCTGTTTTAGTCCATAAACAGCCTTATTGAGCTTATATACCATTTCTTCACTCCCTTTGACCTTGAAACATTCTGGCTGCTCCATGTATACTGTTTCTTCCAGGTCTCCATTTAGGAACGCTGTTTTCACATCCAGGTGTTCAATGTCTAAGTTATACTCAGCTGCCATTACAAGCAGCATCCTGATTGTTGAGTACCGCACTACCGGTGAAAAGGTATCTTGATAATCTATTCCATATTTTTGTGTATACCCTTTTGCAACCAAACGAGCTTTAAACTTCAATAGCTCACCATCAGCACCATACTTCCTTTTAAAAATCCATTTACATTGAACGGGCTTATGGCTTGGGTCACGTTGTGTCAGAGTCCAACATTTATTTTTAATAAATGAATTATACTCATCAGTCATTGCCATTCTCCAGCTGTCTGAATCTGGTCCATTCAGCGCCTCGGTTGCAGTCTGAGGATCATCAGGGTTACTGTCGACCGGTCCCACAAAATTGGCCTGCAGGGGAGATTCAGGAGCTTCTTCATAGGAGGTATCTGACTGCTCTGCCTCAGCTATTGAGTCTTCACCTGGAATATATGTTTCATCCGAACAATTCTCTGTTTCAACACTTAGGTCACACACATTTACATCATGTGACATGTTTTTGTTACAGAATTTATTTTCAAAAAATGTAACATTACGAGAATTGACACATTTTGTGGGGTTATCAGGATCAATTAGTCGGTATCCCTTGGACTCTTCATTATAACCTACAAATATGTATGGTTTGCTTTTAGAATCAAGTTTTCTTCTATTCTTCACAATAGAATATGCAACACAACCAAAAATTCTTAAATGGTTTAGATTTACCTTTTTACTAGTCCATTTTTCTTCAGGGGTTACTCCAGTAACAGCTTTCGTAGGACTTCTGTTCTTTAGGTAAACTGCTGTGTTGACCGCCTCGGCCCAGAACTTCATTCCAAGTCCAGCATCTCGCAGCAGACATCTGACCTTCTCCATAACGGTCCTGTTGGCGCGTTCTGCAACACCATTTTGTTGTGGACAGTCTGGTATCGTTTTCTGATGCTTGACTCCACATGTCTTGAGATGTTGCTGAAACTTAGAACTCATATATTCTCCGCCTCTATCACTTCGAAGTACTTTTAATTTCTTTCCTGTTTCATTTTCAACAAGGGCTTTAAATTGTTTGAAATATTGAAAAGTCTCATCTTTCGATTTCAAAAAATATATAAACTGCTTCCTTGTATAATCGTCAATAAAACTTAGAAAATATTTAGCACCACCTAGAGACGGCTGTTGCATGGGACCACAAAGGTCTGTATGAACCAGACCAAGTACTTCTGTAGCTCTACTACACGACCTTTTGGGAAAAGGAAGTCTACTCTGCTTCCCTTCTACACATGAAACACACTGCTGAAAATTAGAAGTGTTAAAAGAAATGCCATTTGCCATACCTTTATGTAGTAGTTGCATACTTCTGGAATTTAGGTGGCCTAGACGTCTGTGCCACAACTCCTGGGATGATGAGTCGACTGCTGCTGATGCCACCATAGTACACTCCTGTTCCACAGCACAGCCGTTGTCTGACACAGTATCAAGCTGATAGATATCATTAACTTGAGTACCTGTAGCTAAAATTTCATCGTTGTCATAAATAGTACATGAATTACTATTAAAAGTGACAACATATCCCTTTTTAGTCATAGCACTGACAGACAATAGGTTAGTACTTAAATTAGGCACATAATAAGTATCACTTATTGTCCTTACGCAGTCTTTCAAATTAACCTGCACTTCCCCTAAACCCGCGGTTGATAACTTTTCACCGTTTGCTAAGCTCACATCTACGGATTTACTACGGTTGCACTTCACCATCACTTTTTCATTATTGCACATATGATTCGTCGCTCCAGAGTCTATGTACCACACGTCACTATTAATTTTCACCGAGAGAGCTGTCAGAAGGCCCTTGTTCCTCGCTGACTTCTTCGCTGGTTTTTTCTGGGTCGGTGGGTCATTCCCTTGGTTTTGTACTTTGACTTTTTTCTTCGGACAGTACCTTATCATATGTCCCCTGGTACCACAACCAAAACACTTAGGTTGCTTCTGTGTGATGAGTGCTGTTTCTTCAGTTTTTTGTTCCCGTCTTTGGGTTTCCTGTAGTAATTTTTCGGAGATGATATCCGTAGACAGTTTGGTAGTTGAATGCTCAATCGCCATGATTAGTGGGTCGTAGTCATCTGTGAGCCCACTCAGCATGATAACTGCAATGAATTCGTCGTCTAGTGGCGATTCAATCGCATTGAGTTGATGTGAAATCTCTTTTATTTTGTTTAAATAGACTTCCATTGAGCTATTCTCCGACAGCTTAGTACTGAATAGACTACGCAACAAACCTAGTCTTCTGCTCAGGCCACGTCCCTCATAGGCTTTTTGCAGTATTTTCCACGCTTCATGTGCACTCTTCGCTGCACGAATATACGGGATTACCGCCGGTGTCACGGAAAGCGCAATGCGAGCCAACGCTTTGTCAACATTTTTCCTGTCACAATCATCTTTGGGTTCTGCTTCCACGCAATTCCATAATTCCTCGTGGATAAGCAACATGCGCATTGTGAATTTCCACGTTGAGTAGTTCTCTGCACCTTTCAGTTTCTCAACACCGATTTGTCCGATCGCCGTTGAAGCCATCTTTCTTGAATGCCGGGGTCACGTCGCGTCGTGCCGGTAATTATTCCAAGTATGATGAATTTTGCCAAAATATGAGTATTTTTCACTTTTACCAACCACGGACTGCTACCATGTTGGAAATTATCGTGGTAAAAGAAAAATATAACGGATATTTCAGCAGATTTATTATAGTTCAAGGGCGATCACATACTAAAGCGTACGAGCCATGAACAAACGAAAAGAGGCGTTGACGTTTCTAATTTTGAACAGTGACATATTATTCCTTTAAGGTTTAGGTTGTGTTTACTAACCAGTAATAATCTTTCCAACATCCTGTACCTACCTTGAATTCATGGTGACACGTTGTGCGTAAGGTAAAGTCCATTCCAAATGCTAAGTGTACACAACAAGTGACAGTAGTATCAACTTTATTTCAATAGTGATTGACTTGATTTTAGTAAAACGGTGTTATTTTTGACATTACAAAAGATCATCTACATTGTCAACCTTTTAATCGTCCCACTGCTGGGCACAGGTCTCCTTTCATACAGAGAAGGATTAAGCGTAATCACCACGCTTGCTCAATGCGGATTGGCGAAGTCCAGGCTTCCTCAAGATGTTTTCCTTCACCTTCAGTAATTGATGTCCAAGATATACTTAGAAAGTACACATAACTCTATAAAAGTTACATTGGTACTTGCCTGACCTGGAATCGAACCCGCGCACTCATACTTGAGAGGCTGGTGTTTTAACCACTAGGTCACCATGACTAAACAAATCAACACAACTACAAAAGAACTAAACTATACAAAAGATATTAAAATTAAATTAGATATTAGATGTAAATATTAAAAATGAGTATGTGTAAACTATGTGTTAATACTGATTGTTCACTACCGGTGCACTAAATTTTGTCAAAATTGGTCCAGCCGGAGCGTAATAATGAAGTAACAAACACACACATACACTCATAAAATAACCTTAAAAATATTAGTGTTATATACTCACTCATTGCAAGTGCTAGCCTTGTCCGGCTGGCACAGATCAAAGAAGGTAGGCCTAGGCGACCCGACCACACACTTCACGACCTCCAGAATGGTTAGGTTGACCACCGATCCGTATATGTAGTCACGGTACAGGAAAGCAGCTGTCTTAGCACTGTCGAGGAGCTTACTCTTCTTCAGATTGTATTCGTCTTCTCTTTGGAGTGTTGTTTCGACTGCCCATAGCTGGAAAGAAAGATGATGTTGAATTTGATGAACGGATTTTAGGTCTTATTTAGAAGAGAGTGAAATGAAATCGTTTATTAAGCAAGTAGGATCACTGATCACTTTTACACGTCATGCTTTTTTTTTTAAAACTACATGAAGCCGGCATTTCCTAACTGACTACCTCTTTTTTTCAAGTTCAGACATTAAAAATGAAAATGTTTACAATAATTTACGTTATAATTACGCATTTATTGCTTAGTGACAATGCTTAATAGAGCGAGTAGCTCAGTCCCAAGCTTTTTTGTCTTCTAAATAATCTGAGATTTTATAATACCCCTTTTAGCCAAGTTTGGCCTGTATATAGTTTTTATATCGTTTAATGGGGAAGTTTCCATGGGAAGCTTGTTGTAAAAGTGTATACCCATGAACGATTTGCCTACTCTGTGGAGACGAGTGTGATGTACAGCAAGAGTTGAGTTTAATTTGCTGTTTTCTGGTTACTTAACGAAAGTGGGTAAGAGCCAAGAGAAGAAATAGGTACTAGAGCTGTTCGTGATATTTTAGTTTAGACCAACCCGTAAAGAATGTTCTATCCTTGTTCATACAAAAATTTAGGATGTGTGGTTCGTTTAGACTAAACTGACCTTAGGTGTAATGTTAATATCAGGACCACGGATTGTTCGAAAGACATACGGTATCTCTTTCGGCTTCTAGTGTACAGGCTAAAGAAGGAACACAGGTAGGTTTAGTCAATAAAAGTCGGACACGCTCTTCCGTTCCAATTAGAGCGGGAGAGGTTACTTGATGTCATCTAAAAAAGGCCTAAAGCTAATTGTACCTTATCCTTAAGGCACCTATAAAAAATTAAAATAAATTCACATCAACTTTTTATATCGATGCAGGTAAAACAGAAATGAGGATAAATGCAGACGAAGTCGTGGTGGCCAAGTGGTTAAAACACCCAGCTTCTCAATTATGAGTGTGAGTGTGAGGGCTGGCAGAAGTTACCACCCACCAGACAAGGCCTTACCGCCAAGCGATTCGTCGTGTTCCGGCATGATGTCTGGTGAAGGCGTACGGAGGACGGGTCAGTTGTGTTGCGATGTGTGTCGGGTACGATGCGCCGAATGTTGTTGTGTCGGGAGTTTGGTCGTGGAGAGTCTCCAGATCAATCTCCCTCTGGAGCAGCATCGTTGGCCGTGTTGGTCTTGGGTTTAAGATTGTATCACCTCGCTCAACTGCCGTCATCCTTCCTGTTTCTAAGTTTTTTTAAGTGAATAGGCTTAATAAACTAGTGCGCTTTACAATCAACGATTGCATCACTGCTTTCCATCAGGCGGGATTGCAGTCAAGCACTAGTTTTAATTATTAAAAAAAAAAATGTAATTCTTAGTATATCTTGGTTGTCTTGACTGATTACAAGGTGCAGGAAAACATCTTGAGGAAACCTGGACTAAGTCTGAAATCGCCAACCCGCATTGAACAAGCGCGTGGTGATTACGCTCAATCCTTCTCTGTATGAGAGGAGACCTGTGCCCAGCAGTGGGATGATAAAAAGTTTGATGATAAAGACGAAGATGATGAATATACTAGTACGAGTATATTGTCATTTGATAGCAGAGTATTTGAGCGTCAAGAAACACATACATCTTTCTACACATCATGTCCTAATGACAGCACAATAAAGTAAAATGGACACGAAATGATGGACAGCATTGTAATTCTAATGGACAAGCTGTTGACTTAGAAGCAGAGCCATGATAACAATTTATTGTCAATGTGTTTTAAAAATATCTCGAGTATATATATCGCTTAAAAGTAATGGACATATTGCTAATTATTTCAGCAATAATAGTGTCAGCTTGTGAGTGAAGTTGTAGGAAATATGTTACACTTAATAAATTAACGCCAGAGATTTCAATTGCTGATCGTCATTTGTTTAAAATAGCAGAAGAGTTTTTGTTTGGAGTATATTTTTTTTAAGATGTTTGTCTAGCATACTCAGAGTAAAGATATAGTAATACAAGTAAAGATATAGTTTACATTGAAAAGTATTACTTAAGAGCCAAATTTACACAGCTTGGTTTCTTGACGGTAATTCTAGTCGTAGAAAAAACTTGCTCCATACAACAATAACGCCCGTGCAACTGGCGAAAAAACCGTAGTTTTTTACGGAAACAAAAACGTGTACATGTCCAAAGGGCTCCACACTTTTATATTTAATAGCTGTGAAATGCACTCTATATCAAAATTACTCTTCAACATTTTCGTGAAACTTTCTAGAAACGCTTTCAAGCTATGCTTCATTTACATTGCACATGCATTGTATGATGTTATGGGCATTGTCATAAATTGTAGGAGGTACATCAGCTTCTGTATACTAAAACGCACCTGTGTACATTAGTAACTGCGACCACCAAGAATAGCTTTTTCTTAACAATAGTTTCTGATGTTTTGCTCAGTATCTGCCGCCATACTAATGGCACATGAGTAACTAAGAAAAACAGGATATGTAGATATTGGAAAGCTTATAAGTTGAAGAATCAGCTCTATTACAAACATAAAAGATTCAGTTTTACCTGTCTCAACCCACTACTTATAATATTTAAATACTAAGCGATTGTGATCTACCATTAATAAGGATTTTATAGTCGTGGGGGCCTAGTGGTTAAAACACCAGCCTCTCAAGTATGAGTGCGCGGGCTCGATTCCAGGTCAGGCAAGTACCAATGTAACTTTTCTAAAGTGATAGTCCTAAAGTAGTAGTAAAGTAGTAGTAGTTCTAAAGTGAAGTCTTTCTAAAGTGACTGAAGGTCAAGGAAATCATCTTGAGGAAACCTGGACTTCAAGTCTGAAATCGCCAACCTGCATTGAGCAAGCGTGGTGATTACGCTCAATCCTTCTATGTATGAGAAGAGACCAGTGCCCAGCAGTGGGACGATAAAAAGGTTGATGATAATGATGATTAAAAAGGATTTGCCTCTGGTAAATCTTGGGACATATATTTGCAAGCGTCTTGATTGGTGGCAGTGAAGATAACAAAACACGTAATTAGGTAGGCCCCTGCAGGTCAGCTATTTTATTATTTTGTAGGTATGCAAAAATCACAACCAATTGGAGCTCTGATACAGAGGGTGCCGTGGCAGACCTCGTAGTATTGCAGGACGAACTGGACGAAACAAACGTCCTATGATCCTCTTCACACCTGGATCCATAGAGGGAAGTCATGGGGATAGGTCCAGCAGTGGGATGATGCAGGATAACAGTAAAAGGTACTGGCAGTGTAAATAACTAATCTCAATTCTTACAGAAATTTTCAATAGCTTTGCAGGTGGGTTACAATAGGAATGTTTCCTGGGTAAAAAAAAATTATTCTATTTAGATTATAGAAAAATATTGGATACGTATATTTTGTTTTATCAAATGAATAAAAAATGACGAATATAAAAGGCATCAAAGATCAGGAATGGTGGCGTCACTGCTCGCTAAAAAGTGTAGCGTGCAGTGACATCACATGAGTTTCCAACGCATTATGTTGTCTTCATTTTTTAATTATATAAAGAAAGAAAAAATAAATGTCTAGTATGTTTTGGACATCTGACTGACGGACAAATTAGTATTTTTTAGTCAACTACCCTATTATGAAGTTAAAATGTCTAAGTATGTGATTTGTTGGCAATTACTGCACCCATTCTCCTGCAATGGATATAGGTTTGGTGGAGGTGATTTCTGGACAAGCCGAAGCGATCGACTGCTGCTCTGCGTGTTGCGGGTTCTTCTCCCGCACAGTTTTTTTTTTAATTTCTCCTGTATCGTGGGTGCATTTACAAACATATAAACTCACATAAATAAACATCCAGACTCGGAACAACTACTTGTAGGTCATACAAATATTTGTTACGTGCGGGGATCGAACCCGCTATACTTACTCAGTGCAGTAGTCAATGGCATAACCACTATGCCAACAGTGCCGCCAAATATTTGTATGGCCTATAATTAGTTGTTCTGGGTCTTGCCGTTTGTGTTACTTTATATGTGCGGGGAAACGCTTTAGAAAAAATATTATAATTGAGCAGGCACAAATCAGCGTGCATAATATACCTATAGATTCCCCACTGCTGATGTACAGACCTCCACTCGGCGAGGGAGAGTGGGCAGCAATCTTACAGACGGGCACAGTGCGGTATATGTCATTTATTTATATCTTTGATTTTATTGTATTGCACATGGCGGGTTCCTAATGATGTTTTCCTTCACCGGTTTGGGAGCAGTGGCCTGCGTTCATCCTCAAGCGTGCGTTCAAGCGCTTGGATTCATCCTTCAACTCGTAAGTCATGGTCGTTACCCCTTGACCACCACTGTTCTCACTTCAGGATGTTTTTTTTTTAATAATTATAAACTAGCGCTTGACTGCAATCCCGCCTGATGGTAAGCAGTGATACAATCGTTGATGGTAAAGCGCGCTAGTTTATTAAACCCATTCGTTTAAAAAACTTAGTGAATAGGAAGAAAGACGGCAGTTGAGCGAGGTGATGCAAATTTTATAAACCCAACAACGATGGACCATGATCAAACTCCCGACACAACATCATTTGGCGCATCGTACCCGGCAAGCTTCACAACACAACTGCTTCCACCGTCCCCCGTACGGCTTCACCAGACATCACGCCGGAACACGACGAATCGCTTGGCGGCAAGACTTTGTCTGTAAGGTGGTAATTTCTGCCGGCGGCCGATCTTATGGCCTTCCACCGAGTAAAGTGTTAAAAATACTTACCACTAAGTAAGGTACGATGACAGTGATGGCTGCAACCAGTGATATGGAGAAGGTGTCTCCTGTGTGAGAATATGATAGCGCTGGGTCGTTGCAGGTGAAGCCAGCTTTCCGGCTCGGCAGTGCGCCCACTTCCAGCAGGATACATACTGCTGCCACTGTTGAAGAAGAAAATAGAATGTTAGAATAAAGGAAAAACAATTCGCAGCTTTGTTTGCATTTTTTATTTTTTAATAGTTATAAACTAGTGACTGCAATCCCGCCTGATGGTAAGTAGTGATGCAATCGTTGATGGCAAAGCGCGCTAGTTTATTTAGCCTATTCACTAGAAAAACTTAGTGAATAGGAAGGGAGACGGCAGTTGAGCTAGGTGATGCAATGTTCCGTGTGCAGTTTCTGGCCTGCCATCGGACGCGTCCCCAGGTGGCGGATAGGGGAACGGCCCCCACATATGGGGGTTACCGGTTTACCGGCGCGGACCAAAACCAGAAGTGGGGACCGCTTCGGCGGTCACGTGCGGCGGGTCGGCCACCACTCCAGGTGGCTGACGTGACCCGAACTCCGGGTCACCGTCGGGCAACCCGGTCTCCTCACTGAGAGGAGCTGGGGGCCCCGTTTGCTTCCGGGCAAACGAGTGGGGCTAAGAGGAAGGACACCTCGCTAAAAAACCCTTGGCTGCTGCGTCTTCTCGCACACGAAGACGTACCCAGCCGGGCCCCTCCCTATGGAGGGCCCAGAATCGCCGGCGGGGGATTGGTCGGCAGGCATGCTATTTCCCATGACCCCGCCACTAAGACGATGTCGGTGTGCCGCTGTTGGGTTTAGTGGGTATTCCCGGCTTCAGCTGGGCGAGTCCCACACACGCCCTTCGGGGTATGGTGCGTAAATGCATTCCCACAGCGTCCAAAAAAAAAAAAAAAAAAGGGATGCAATGTTAGATTGATCTGGAGATCCTCCACGACCAAACTGCCGACACACCAACATTTGGCGCATCATAACCAGCACACATCGCAACACAACTGCTGCTGCTGTTGGGCCGTTATCTCCTCCTGATAGGTATCGCTACAACAACCGGTCGTAATTCCCGCGACCTTCACCGGGTCGTGAGTCTACCTTGCCAGGGGGGCAACCGGCTTCATCTAACGGTACGCGAAAATCGCGCAAATGTCCCATGTTAATATTTTAGTGTTAAGATAACAATAAGCACTATTGTCAATCTCTTGAACAGTTAAAAGTCACATCTGTGGAGTGCACCTTAGGTATGGCAGTCCATTCTACTTCTCCGTAATATCAATCACACAACGGACCAAAATCCAACATTATGAAGAAATCAAACACACACACAGACGCGCGCACACGCACGCATACACACACACACAGCCATATACACAACCGAACACACAAAACACAATGACACAACACAATCACCAGCACAATCAAGGATAACTACCTATATTAAGAGACCCAATAAATTTCATAAGACTCATGCGTATATGCATTTAATGCATAGCTAATGATACAAGAAATATTCCCTTCCTTTCCTAGACTTAGTTGCAAGTAAAATAATAAAACAATTTATGGGCGAAAGTTTGTGAATGAATGCGTGTGTGGACCAATTTTGATGAAATTTGGAACACAGGTTTATCCTATGTTGGAATCCTGCGAGGCGCAGCTAGTCTATCGTAAGAAATTATAGCCTATCCAGAAATGATTAACTGCTTCTTAACATCCTGAGGCATTAATAATAGTCTAAGTACAGTAACTTACAGTGTTGTTAGGTAAAAGGTTGCCAACCTGTAATTAGTTTTGCATTATAGCAATACCTGCTTCAATAGGTTGCACAAATCGCTCCAGGCTTGTGGTAAGTTGCACGCTATTGGAAATAGCCTTTATTATTTATGATTTTATCTTGGATATTACTGACATCGGTGAAGGATAAGATCGTGAGGAAACCCAGACTTATCCTAATCCCAACAAAAATAAAACTAACCGTCGTTCAGAATTAGATTAAACAATTAAACAAACTTATTTGTTCAAGCAATTTTGATTTCTATTCAGTAGGCGTAAGCAAGGTATTAAAAGAAAAAGTGTTTACAATCCCAACTGCTTACTACACAAGTCAAAATTGATTAACCGGACTGTAAATAAAGTTTATTTGAATGTTTAAGTTAACTCCTAATGAAGTAACTATAAATAAATGGAAAAGTGAGTTGGTTTCTTTTTGTTCCACTTTCAAAAATAGAATAGAATACTTTTATTTCAGACCGGAGTTGATAAGGTTAGTAACAATCTTACTTAACTTCTAGTGTTAGTAGTAAATGGCTTAACTGATTTAGATAAAATTTGGCACTCATGAGTAGGCCATGACCTGGGTTACAATAATCAATGGTCAATGGCGCCGTTTCTGTTGTTCACAAACTAAACTAATATAAAGTGCTTCTTTTTCTTTCCATTTCGTTAAGAAAAGGATAGAAGATAACATTTTAATTTAATCCTGTCAAATTAAGATACTCCATAGACAGTTTAGACGCGATTATAAACATGGCGACTAAAAATACGCCAGTTTACGTCATGAGCGCAGTAATTTGACAGGTCTAAACTGACATTTTATCTTCTGTCCTTTTCTTAACGAAATGGAAAGAAAAAGAAGCACTTAACTTTAAATTAGTTTAGTTTGTGGACAAGGGAATCTGAGCCAATATACCTAAGTCTAAAATCGCCGATAGGAGCCATCTATAGCAAGCGTAAATGCCTTTATGGGAGGACACAGGAGTACAGTGAAACAGTAACATTACACGCTGGTATTATAGTATGTCCATTTAGTACGTAATGTCCATAAAGAGCTAAGGCTGTAGGATATAGCAGTTAATACATCGTAAATTTGAGTTCCCATGTAAATTGAATTGACGTCCGATCAACCATGACAAATTTTATTAGGTAACTAATGGACCGTAGGTAAATTGCTAGGAATTGCGAAGACGTCTTGTTTAACCACATTTGCTAAGAAATTCGCAATTAAATTTCCGTTTAAGAGCATCTAGACTGGTTGCGGAAGACGGAGGACTGAGTGTTCTGGTTCTGTTTTAGAAAGTCTTTTGTTGAGCAGTGGAATGCCGTAGCCTGAGATTTTAAATTTCCAGAGAATCAGGTTTGCAACTCGACATACTGTTTTTGCACATAAAAACAAATGAATAAAATACCATGCAGTCGTAAGGTCAATGTTCGTCCTTAAAAAAGGTTCAAATTGAAGCCGTAACCAGCTACAATCATTGTTAAAAAATTGGCAATACTTTGTGTATTGCCTCTCTAAAATCTTTGAATCTGGACACAGAGCTGCTGGTATGTCATATCAAATCAAAGCATAATATTTTATTTCACAAAAACCAGTATAGGCGCTTAAGAAACGTTCGAAGTACATAATGTGAACATTATAATAGTTGACTTATAATATTATTATTAAAACTCTTAAAGATAGCCTACACCTAATGTCTAGAAATTTCTAGTACCTTAGGGACAAAGGTCGTGTTATTCAATGCTTGCTCAGCTTTTACCGGAAACTCATTAACGTTGATGAATAGCATCAGTTAGTGAGACGCGACAAACATTCTATTGGGAATATAAGAGTTGTGGCGATAACAGATCAACGTATTATTTAAACGGTTCTTGCTGAGATTCGAAGATGCGCATATAGGAGCGAAAGCAAAGCTTCATTTTAGTCGAATCGAATTCCGTATAATAGACGGACGACAGTTGCGTCGCCGGCATGTCTCCAAATTCGCTGATAAAACAAAGTCTCCAGTTGATGAAACCTTCTAAATACAGATGAAAGCGTCTTTTTATTTCCTTTAGTGTGAGTTTGGGTTAAACCTGAACAGAAATTACGTAAAACTACTATTCCACATCTCTCTCCAAGTTTCAGTAATCATGCATAATTTCTGCAGCCATTCACATACAGGCGCGGCCGCAGACAAACGCTAGAGTTGTTAACACTTTCTAGACAGGCTGAGTTCCAGGCAGACTGTAATTATCTGCACAATCTAATCTCTTAGCACCGCCGTCAAAACGTTTGTTCACAAGTTTATCAGTAACTTGTAAAAGGTTGTATAATATGTCTACTTGTTGAAGTTTAAGGCGTAGAGTTTAAAACGTCAAAAATGACGAAAATTATAAGAACATAAAATAAGATGTAAGTTGGCGACCCAGATTTAGCTCAAAACGGTCTCCACAGCCTGGAGCATAGACGAAGAGCAGCCAGCCTGTCGGTGTTCTATAGGATACGTTTTGGAGAGTGTGCCAAGGAATTGTATGATTTAATTTCCCCATTTCCGTTCCATCATCGGACGACCCGTCGTACGGCGAGTTTCCACCCTTACGTTGTTGACACCACTATGATCCGGACGAAGCGTTTCGCCTCGTCTTTTATATCGCGTACATCGAGGGCATTCGAGGCGGTGTTGCCGGCGGACTACAATTTAAGTACCCAAGGCTAGAGTGAATAGCCTCTTAATAAACTTGCGCGCTTTATTATCAACGATTCCATCACTGTTTACCATCAAGCGGGATGGCGGTCCATCACTAGTTTATATAAAAAAGAAAGTTGGAAAAGTATGCATAAACTAGCTTTTGCCTGCGGCAGAGCAAATGTCTCCTTCTCTAACCAATTCTGCCTTTTGCGAGTACCGGCCAGTACCTAATTTAGGAGTCAAGCTCGTCCCGCTGTCCCCGCCTTGGTTTACCGCGATGGCGTTCTGCGTTATTGGGTCCTACAATCGGTGGTTCTTTTAGCCTATTACCTAGTTCATGGTCCGCTTGTGCCACGAATCGAAGTCCGTTCAGCCTTTAAGGCGTAAAAAAGGGCCAGACCAGGTTTTTTTTCGAATTCATGATGTAGATATGGACACATACATATATACACACACATACATATATGTCAGGCAAGACAGAATAGAGTCCATTCTGTGTCACTTGTCCATGTGGTCCGGTGGTCTTTAAGCAGGTTAGTTTATTCAATTCTGCAAGATCACTAGTACGGTAGGTACGCTAAATACTATTCATTCGATACGGCATTTTTTAACACTTTGTAACTAATTAGGGACAAAATTCACATTAGCCGGCAGAAGTTATCACCCATCAGGCAAAGTCTTGCCGCCAAGCGATTCTTCGTATTCCGGCACGATGTCTAGTGAAGCCGTACGGAGGACAGGTCTGAGCAGTTGTGTTGCGATGTGTGCCGGGTACGATGCGCCAAATGTTGTTGTGTCGGGAGTTTGGTCGTGGAGGGTCTCCAGATCAATCTCCCTCTGGCGCAGTATCGTTGGTCGTGTTGTTGGGTTTAACATTGTAAAAAAGAAAACAATACCTTTATGTAGATAGACCGCAAAATCTCACTATGAACGGCCTATTTTTATTTCGCCGATTTAATCCGGAGAATCAGTACGGAGTGGAATCCTTGTGCTGCACAAGGGTACCATCATCAGCTTATGGCAGTCCACTGCTGGACATAGGCCTCTTCTATTTCACGCCGTTCAACTCGATAATCGGCAACTCTCATCCAGTTACCACCAGCACAATGGTATAGTGTACATATGTTAATATTCTGATTATGTGGCCCAAGTAGCGACGGGGTGTAGCGCGTGACACAAATGCCACGTGCGTGTGTGAATGCGTGCTTGCGCATGCATGATATTGGCGATGACAAGAATTTGCGACGACCTACCTCCGTTTGAATCGACATACCCTTTAGACAAATACTTCGTAGTTATTACTCTTAATTATCATCATCATCATCAACTTTTCTATCGTTCCATTGCTGGGCACAGGTCTTCTCTCATAAAGAGGAGGATTCAGCGTAATCACCACGCTTGCTTAATTCGGGTTGGCGATTTCAGACTTAAAGCCCAGGTTTCCTCAAGACTTTTTCCTTCACCTTTAATCAGTCATTGGTGTCCAAGATATACTTAGAAAGTACATATAATTTAGAAAAGTTTAATTGTTACTTGCCTGACCTGGAATCGAACCCGCACACACTTGAGAGCCGTGTGTTTTAACCATTAGGCCACCATCATTTCTTCCACACTCTTAATTATTAACTCAATATTACATGCAGTTTATATAGATAAACTCAGTAATTCGTTATAATTTCGTACCTAAACCACGTAGCGGATATTATAACTTGTTATTAATCAAGATTCTAGATTTTGTGTTACTATATTTGACCTGAATAGTTTACTGTTCGCGAAAGTAATGAAATTATGATGTGACTTTAAAATTTAAAAAAATATATGGTGGGTATCTTACGAAGTATGTGTTTCCGCGTCTCAGCATCTCATTATCGTGACAGTTTATTCGGTGGTAGGCCATAACATCGGCTGCCGGCAGAAGTTACCACCCACCAGACAAAGTCTTGCCGCCAAGCGATTCGTCGTGTTCCGGTATGGTGTGTGGTGAAGCCGTACGGTGGACGGGTTTGAGCAGTTGTATTGAGAATTTGTGATGTGCACCAAGTACGATGCGCCAAATGTTGTTGGGTTGGGAGTTTGGTCGTGGAGGGTCTCCAGATCAATCTCCCTCTGGCGCAGCATCGTTGGTCGTGTCGATGGGTTTAACATTGCAACACCTCGCTCAACTGCCGTTTTCCTCCCTTTTCACTTACTTTTTTTGAGAAAAAAGGCTCTTAATAAACTAGCGTGGTTTACCATTAACGATTGCATCACTGCTTAGTACCAGGCGGGATTGCGGTCAATCACTAGTTTATAATTACAAGAAAAGTATATTTAAGAAACCAAACTTAGCATTATGAAATTTGGTAATCAAATAAAACAAAAATTGTTAACTTTTTTGCCGCTACAACATTACTCAATTCCTTTGGGACTCATTGACACATCATCCCTTCTTTATAAAACAAACAACCGTTAAAACACCATTACATTAAATATTTTACATCTTGTCACCGTGTCGGGTAATAATCGTGGACAGGATAATAATCATAATCAGCTTGATATGATTAAAAGACTTTATTTTATGCCGTAATATAAATTTTTACAATGGAATCCAACAATAACGTTTAACAGAAATGATTTTATAGGTAATCGGAAAACGTAAAATTGTTATTAATATTATGCATGTTACAGCCTCCGTGGCGTAGCGGTAGCGAACGCGGCCACTGCGCAAGCAGGCGCGGGTTCGATCCCCGCTCAGTGCAAATATTTGTATGCATGAATATGAATATTTGCACTGGTCTGGTCGTGCCTCGGAAATCACGCCGTTGGTCCCGATTGCCAAACGAAAGATCCACTGGTAGTCGTTACGGGTTGTTTTGAGCCCTCAAAAGTCCAACAATTGGTCTAACTGCAATTCTTCGATATCGCCTTCGGGTTGTCGTAGTCAGCAATATTCTTCAAAATGATCCCAATTGATAGTAATAGTGTATTAGGCTATTGCCTATGTACCTATTAGTACATAGGGTACTTTTAATTCTAGTGATAAGTTCCTGAGGGATAATTTCGAACATGCACGCGAGCGAAGCCGCGGGTAGAAAGTTGCTTGGTAAATATTTTATTGACGGTAATAAAATTAAGGAGTTTTCAGGCTAAGATGTTAATAAATATCATTGATTTATATTTAAATGTATAAATATCACTGATTTATATTGTTTTGGGTGAACGTTATAAAAAATCCTGGCATTTGGTAATTTCCTGTTTGTCAATACAAAATTAATTGGTTCTTAGTTAAACGTCATATCGTGGATATGACGTTTGATTGACGACTTTGTGACTTTGACGTGTCATGGCTACCTTAATAAAGGGTTATCTCACTAAAAAACGTTTAAAATAATTAATTATATATACTTGTATTTTGATTCAAATTAATTTAGTAGTATTTTTATGAAAATATTTTTTTTTTCCTTTTTATCTATATAGCGTCCGAAACATCTCCTTTGAATGGTTTGTTAATCATAAATATAAATCAATTGGGCTGAAATAGGTCCTTACAGAGTGGTTAGAGGGTTTGTTGAGACCCTACTTCTCCCCAAAGAAAGCACTAAGAAGTGACGAAGTCCGGGTGTTTTGGGAACTGGCTTGACTTTTCAATTTTCAAACGGATGAGATTCTTTTGAAACGGACGGTTGGTCTTTAAAATAAAATAAATAGAATTTTTAAATTTATAAAACAAATAAGTTTCCGCCGTTTTACAAAAGATGACCTCACTAAGAGTTAAAAAAAAAAAACACTCAAAAATTTAGAAAATTGTCAGATGTAAAATGTGATATCTTAAGTTCTGACATCTGGTAAAAACATAGAGTATATTTATAATTAAGTGATATTAGTTAATTACTGATGAAGCTGTGTAAATTAATTTATAGTTATTTTCTAGACTATTAGAAAATAACTATAAATTAATTTACACAGCTTCTCTGTAAGTTATTATAATTTAACACTCATATATCTAAGGAACAGTTATAATATAACTTTCACATATTTTTTCTAACGACAATTTATTGATCATTCTTCATATTTTTTTTAACTAAGAACCAATTAATTTTGTATTGACAAACAGGAAATTACCAAATGCCAGGATTTTTTATAACGTTCACCCAAAACAATATAAATCAGTGATATTTATACATTTAAATATAAATCAATGATATTTATTAACATCTTAGCCTGAAAACTCCTTAATTTTATTACCGTCAATAAAATATTTACCAAGCAACTTTCTACCCGCGGCTTCGCTCGCGTGCATGTTCGAAATTATCCCTCAGGAACTTATCACTAGAATTAAAAGTACCCTATGTACTAATAGGTACATAGGCAATAGCCTAATACACTATTACTATCAATTGGGATCATTTTGAAGAATATTGCTGACTACGACAACCCGAAGGCGATATCGAAGAATTGCAGTTAGACCAATTGTTGGACTTTTGAGGGCTCAAAACAACCCGTAACGACTACCAGTGGATCTTTCGTTTGGCAATCGGGACCAACGGCGTGATTTCCGAGGCACGACCAGACCAGTGCAAATATTCATATTCATGCATACAAATATTTGCACTGAGCGGGGATCGAACCCGCGCCTGCTTGCGCAGTGGCCGCGTTCGCTACCGCTACGCCACGGAGGCTGTAACATGCATAATATTAATAACAATTTTACGTTTTCCGATTACCTATAAAATCATTTCTGTTAAACGTTATTGTTGGATTCCATTGTAAAAATTTATATTACGGCATAAAATAAAGTCTTTTAATCATATCAAGCTGATTATGATTATTATCCTGTCCACGATTATTACCCGACACGGTGACAAGATGTAAAATATTTAATGTAATGGTGTTTTAACGGTTGTTTGTTTTATAAAGAAGGGATGATGTGTCAATGAGTCCCAAAGGAATTGAGTAATGTTGTAGCGGCAAAAAAGTTAACAATTTTTGTTTTATTTGATTACCAAATTTCATAATGCTAAGTTTGGTTTCTTAAATATACTTTTCTTGTAATTATAAACTAGTGATTGACCGCAATCCCGCCTGGTACTAAGCAGTGATGCAATCGTTAATGGTAAACCACGCTAGTTTATTAAGAGCCTTTTTTCTCAAAAAAAGTAAGTGAAAAGGGAGGAAAACGGCAGTTGAGCGAGGTGTTGCAATGTTAAACCCATCGACACGACCAACGATGCTGCGCCAGAGGGAGATTGATCTGGAGACCCTCCACGACCAAACTCCCAACCCAACAACATTTGGCGCATCGTACTTGGTGCACATCACAAATTCTCAATACAACTGCTCAAACCCGTCCACCGTACGGCTTCACCACACACCATACCGGAACACGACGAATCGCTTGGCGGCAAGACTTTGTCTGGTGGGTGGTAACTTCTGCCGGCAGCCGATGTTATGGCCTACCACCGAATAAACTGTCACGATAATGAGATGCTGAGACGCGGAAACACATACTTCGTAAGATACCCACCATATATTTTTTTAAATTTTAAAGTCACATCATAATTTCATTACTTTCGCGAACAGTAAACTATTCAGGTCAAATATAGTAACACAAAATCTAGAATCTTGATTAATAACAAGTTATAATATCCGCTACGTGGTTTAGGTACGAAATTATAACGAATTACTGAGTTTATCTATATAAACTGCATGTAATATTGAGTTAATAATTAAGAGTGTGGAAGAAATGATGGTGGCCTAATGGTTAAAACACACGGCTCTCAAGTGTGTGCGGGTTCGATTCCAGGTCAGGCAAGTAACAATTAAACTTTTCTAAATTATATGTACTTTCTAAGTATATCTTGGACACCAATGACTGATTAAAGGTGAAGGAAAAAGTCTTGAGGAAACCTGGGCTTTAAGTCTGAAATCGCCAACCCGAATTAAGCAAGCGTGGTGATTACGCTGAATCCTCCTCTTTATGAGAGAAGACCTGTGCCCAGCAATGGAACGATAGAAAAGTTGATGATGATGATGATAATTAAGAGTAATAACGACAATAATAATAATAATGAAGAAATGACGTTTGATTGACGACTTTGACAGTTCTATTTTCCCGTTGTGTTTGTATCGAGTGTTGATTTGAGTAGATTGTGTTTATTTAATGGGCTGTATGTTCGGAATTCATGTTTTGTTTTTTTCGCAGTCATATGGTAGATGATAAAGATACATGACACGTAAATCAAATGTCACTGTCAAAATCTTATTTAGCTTATTGCTGACCACCATATTTATTAGTAGTTGTGTTGCACTCCTTGTCAAAATATAGGAAATTAACATTAAAAACAGTTAACTATAGTGTAACTATACTTAGCATTAAGTGTACAATGTGCTAGCCCAGGCTCCATACATTTCTGAAACATCTCCTTTATTTTATCATTGTGTAGTATTTGATCATTGTAGTTGTATTTGATCATTGTCTCAACTAAACCCATGACCACAATCTCACAAAACCATACAGCAGAAACACTTCCAACCATATAAAGCTTGGTATGCACGTCACACAATTTGACATTAACTGTCTTGAAGCATGACTCATATCCAGGTGGGCAACTTATCATCTGTTTGGTACGAGCGATACAAATCTCTAATTTGACAGCTACTGCTTTAGACATAATGATGTATCGTTTTGTACGGGCCGTATATCGCTCACCTAGTGATATAATTATGTATCTAGGATGCATTTTGGAGAGTTTATGCAGAAATTGCATGACTTAATTCCCTCATCTCCGTTGCATAATCGGACAACCTCTCGTACAGCAAGTAACCGAGTAAAACTAGTACTTGACCGCAATCCTGCCTGGTGGTAAGCATGATGCCATCGTTGATGGTAATAGTTTATTAAGAATCTATTCACTTAGCCTTGAAGACACTTAAATTGTAGTCAGACGGAAACACTGGAGCTGGTAAATTGTTCCAGTTCCTCGATGTAAGCGGTGTAAAAGATGAGGTGAAACGCTTCGTCCGGGTCGTAGTGGTGTCAACAACGTAAGGGTGGATATTCGCCGTATGAGGGTCGTCCGATGGTGGAACGGAGATGGGGAATTAAGTCATGCAATTCCCGCGCCCACTCCCCAAAATGCATCCTATAGAACACCAACAGGCTAGTATAAATACCATTTAAATTCCAATCTAATATACAGTATGTTAAGAAAACCCTGTCCGACCCGTGAAAGTGTTGTTAGGTATCGATAACTGATTCTACTAATGGATACAAAACCGGGCTAAACTTAAAAAAAAACCCCTAACAAAATAAATATTATTTCGCAAAAAGAGGTAACTTAATAAATGCGCGTTAACCACCCTTCCGCGGGCGGCGGGCGGCAGGAAACGCGGCACGTGGTCGCATCGCTATTCGCTCATAATAATACCGGTGCTGTCTCTTTTTTAAAAATTACCAAATTTCCGGGAAGTTGGAATTAATTCGCGGGAAAAAAAGATTATTTCAAAATTCATTTGTATTGGTACCATTATGATTACGTAAAATTTTATATTACATTTGGTCATGTGTTTACCTAACCTTTATTATCCTTATGGGTCGGACAGGGTTTTCTTAACATGCTGTAAATAGCACTTATGCGCAAAAGTGTTTTTTGCATGGCTCCGATTATTTTATAACATGGTACCTAAAAGTTGGAGGCAGCTAAATAATGTACCTATATTTGAAATGTTGACTAAAGTCATATTTATTTGACAAAGCTTATTATAATATTAATTTGAATTTCTGACGGAAGCATTTATATTGACATAGATTTTTATGCATTGTTATTTATTTTTTCTGGTGCTGACATTTTTTTTTGACATGAATTTTTAATTAAAATCATTATTGTTCCTAATATTTGCACGTCATACTAGGTGGCAAACATGACTGATCTTATTTATTTTTTATGTTATCCTGCATGCATTTAAAATATTCTTGTATGTACACACATGTTTCAGAAAATAAATTTATCTTTATATTTATTATTTCAATAAAAATAATGTAATTATAGTACCCATTAATTTGTCACTTTTGACATGTAGAAAATTATGTTCGCATGACAAAGATAATGTAAGAAAACGGTGCTGTTCTGTTAGGTTCTAATATGTTAGAAAGCACAGCTAATTGTCTAAAGTTAGCAATATCCTTTAGTAATCAATAAACCAGTGAATGTTTTTAACACAATGCAGTAATAAAAATATTTTGTAATAAATGTTTATTGCGAGTGGCTGTAAAACAACTTTATTGGTATTTTAGTTTTCAGCGTTGTTGTAAATAATAACAATGTACAAAATATAATTAGCATGCTGTTATGACTGCCTTCATGTGGACCAGCCTCTATAGTCTTTCGGCTCATTTCGTTTCTAATTTCAATAATAATGATAAATGGTTTACACATTCTTGCGAAAATCTCACAAAATTTACAAGCCACTGAAGGTGTGTTCAGTTAAGTTTGAGTCGTGGTGGCCTATTGGTTAAAACATCAGCCTCCGGGTTCGATTCCAGGTCAGGAAAATACCAATGTGACGTTTATAAGTTATATGTACTTTCTAAGTATATCTTGGACACCAATGACTGATTAAAAGTTGAAGGAAAAAATCTTGAGGAATCCTGGACTTTAAGTCTGAAATCGCCAACCCGCATTGAGCAAGCGTGGTGATTACGCTCAGTCCTTCTCTGTAGACTTGTGCCCAGCAGGGGGACAATAAAAAGGTTGATGATGATGTTGGTGATGGTGTGTTCTAGCTTATTTATGTTTTTTTTTAATAATTATAAACTAGCGCTTGACCGCAATCCCGCCTGATGGTAAGCAGTGATGCGAACGTTGATGGTAAAGTGCGCTAGTTTATTAAGAGCCTATTCACTCAGAAAAACTGAGCGAATAGGAAGGAAGATCGCAGTTAAGCGAGGTGATGCAATGTTAAACCCAACAACACGACCAACGATGCTGCGCCAAAGGGAGATTGATCTGAAGACTCTCCACGACCAAACTCCCAACACAACAACATTAGGCGCATCGTACCCGGTTAACATCACAACACAACTGCTCAGACCCGTCCTCCGTACGTAGTTAGTAAGTTACGTTATTTTGTCTAAATATTGATTAGACAGCTTAAAAAATCGACTATCTTGAATAGTCCATCAAATTTTCTCTCAAACAAAGCACCTGCTATCTAATCTTTTCACCACTCTAAGCTGACTGTCAAAAAGCGACTTAGACATTAAGCCCGCCTTTGTACGTTTTTGTGCCAGAACTTTAAATAAATAATACATATTTCGACGAATTACTTTTTAACTAAAGGAAAATCATGTACGGGCGCTTGCTGTCGTCTAAGCTACCCAAAACTGTCAAAAATTCCCAAGCAACCTTGAGCTTTGGAGCTTTAAAGATGAAGTTGAAAATCGAATAAAGAAATCTGACAGATTGTTGTAGCTTGATGTGCCGTCGTCTCTGCTATTTTACCTTATTAGGGTTGGCAGACATCTTAGCGGTGCCATAAGCAGTGATATTGTCTAGAACGAAGAGGCAGTAAAATAGTGCCTACAGTCGTGCCGACAAGAAATCAATTTCCCTGACTAGGTTTACGTTATAGTGCTGTTTACTGCTTATATGAGTGAGTCATGAGCTAATGGCATCTGTTTTACCACACGCAAAACAGACGACCAGAGATCCAGCTACTACAATTTGTTATATTTCTTCATTACATTTTCAACTTTATTGCTAAAACATTAAGGCTCAAGGTTGATTGGGAATATTTGATAGTTCTTAGCTAGCTTGATCTACTGTCGTTAGTTCTTCAGTTGCTGGTTCAAAGACCGTAAACCTATGGCCTACAACTTTAGGCTGATTATCCACTAGCTATGAGGGACCTACTCACCGCCGGAGACCGAAAAATGTGTCCGTCACCTGGGTTTTTTGATTATTTACAACGAATATCGTCGTATCGAAATTGTCGTCCTACATGGTGCAGCGGTCAACACGCCTGCCGTGGAGGCCTCGGGCTCGATCCCCGGCCAGGTCATGATGGAAAACGATCTTTTCCTGATTGGCCTGGGTCTTGGATGTTTATTTATACCTATATGTCATCTAAGCAAATAAAATATCATCATCATCTCAGCGTTAATCCCTGTCGCATCCAAAGCTTTTTCAGCTTTGGAGTCTAGGGTCCATCTATTATAAATATAGTATCGTTGAGTTAGTATGCTATAACGCAAGTCTCGAACTTACTTTGGGGCTAGCTCAATCTGTGTGATTTGTACGGATATATAAATTTATTAATTTATATATATATGGATATATAAATTTATTAATTTATATATCCGTACAAATCGGCACATCTTTCAGAAAGTATACACATCTTTTCAACATCAGAAGACCTATACTTATACTTAAAAAACCTAGTATCGTAGTAACCAAACCCAGATTCTCAAAATTTCCGAACATGAAGAGATAAGATTATAAACCCTTCCATTGTTGAAGAACCCATACCCTTGGTTGGTTTGATATACACTTGGGGGGGAGAGGGGCATTTGTCACTACCGTTTTACATACTGAAATTGGGGGTAAGAATCCTAAACCTCAAGGAAAGGTAAAAAGGATATTTTAGTACTCAATCCCGCAGTTTCTCCGGCCGCATCTCAGCCTAGACTAGTAGTTATATTGTGAAAGCATCATAAAATGTGAGTGCATACTTAATGATCTAATCTGGCAACATTGTATGAAGTTTAGTGTGCTGCGACCGCCGTGATGGTGAAAGACGTCGAGCAATTAACGTGATCATTACTCATTTTAATTGTAAGGATATCTATCGCCTTACTAAGTGTTACGGTAAGCGTAGGGTGGGTGGTAGGCTTTCTAAGTATATCTTGGACACCAACGACTGATTACAAGGTGAAGGAAAACATCTTTTCTCGGTGGTAGGCCATAACATCGGCCGCCGGCAGAAGTTACCACCCACCAGACAAAGTCTTGCCGCCAAGCGATTTGTCGTGTTCCGGTATGATGTCTGGTGAAGTCATACGGAGGACGGGTTTGAGCAGTTGTGTTGCGATGTGTACCGGGTACAATGCGCCAAATGTTGTTGTGTTGGGAGTTTGGTCGTGGAGGGTCTTCAGATTAATCTCCCTTTGGCGCAGCATCGTTGGTCGTGTTGTTGGGTTTAACATTGCATCACCTCGCTCAATTGCCGTCTTCCTTCCTATTCGCTCAGTTTTTCTGAGTGAACAGGCTCTAAATAAACTAGCGCGCTTTACCAACAACGATCGCATCACTGCTTACCATCAGGCGGGATTGCGGTCAAGCGCTAGTTTATAATTATAAAAAAAAAATCTTGAGGAAACCTGGAATTTAAGTCTGAAATCGTCAACCCGCATTGAGCAAGCGTGGTGATTACGCTCAATCCTTCTCTGAAACCTGTGCCCAGCAGTGGGACGATAAAAAGGTTGATGATGGACGCCCTCAGGCTAGGTGGAGCGACGATCTTCGCAGGATGACTGGTAGTAAGTGGATGAGAGTTGCCGAAAATGGAGTGAAATAAGAGAGGCCTAAGTCCAGCAGTGGAGCGCTATTAGCTGAGGATGTAGGCGATGAAGTGTTACGAATCTTATTTGGGGCTTTGGATTTCTACAATCATACATGGAGAACTTAAGAAGAATGAAATCAAAATATTTTATTTCACTCAAATGTTAACTTTTCATTGCATTGTTTATATTGTCGACCAAACAAATATTTCGAACTTATGAAGCAATGGACTAGCAATGTCGTGGTGGCCTAGCGGTTAAAACACCAGCCTCTCAATTGTGAGTGTGCGGGTTCGATTCCAGGCCAGGCAAGTACCAATGTAACTTTTCTAAGTTATATGGACTGTCTAACTATATCTTGGACACCAATGACTACAAGGTGAAGGAAAATATCTTGAGGAAACCTGGACTTCAAGTCTGAAATCGTCAAACCGCATTGAGCAAGCGTGGTGATTACGCTCAATCCTTTTTTCTATGAGAGGAGACCTGTGCCCAGCAGTGGGACGATAAAAAAGTTCATGATGATGATGATGACGGACTAGCAATATACTTCAAAATGATTCCATTTGATAGATAGTGTGTTACCCAATTGGGTTGTATCCTAAAAAATAATTTAATGTCCACCAGATAGATTTATAAAAAATATTGAATACGTATTTATTTATTTTTCTTTCATTCAAATGCTTAGGAAGATATATCGATTCGAAATGTCGCATGACGTCACGCCGTGGTACAAAATATACCACGGCATGACGTAATTTGCCCCCACTCCGTAACTTTAATACGCTATATCTCGGTAGTTTTTGATAATTTCCGCAAAATAAAAAATACGAGTCTTATTTTCTTTATTATATATAAAACGGACCAACTATTTGTTTGATTTTCATACCTTGGATACATCCCTATTAGGGTGCTGGTCCTCGGTGCTTACGTAATTACTATCAGTATCAATGAATCATTAGTCCATATACGTCAGGTATTCCTTACAATTGATCTAATTGTGGTAGTTTGATTACACACACAGGTGTGAAACCGCGTGCAACTCAATATTACAATTCTTGTATTTTATTACAATGTAATTAGAACAAAGGTTATGTTTATCATAACTTTATATGGCCACAGACAGGTAGGTAATGTAATTGCTGTCAGCTGTTAGATAAGTGACAAACCAGCAGTATGCTTCAAAAATCCAAAGTATTCAAATTGATACGCAATTAAGTTGCAGTGATGACTCAGTGGAAATTAATTCTCGGTCGTAAGCTCAGGCCCCAGGTAAGCTTTTACTTTGAATAGGGTATTGACTCTTAAAACGGCTAAGTAAAATATCATGATGATATCGGTACGTCCTAGGCTCAAAACTTCGAAGGCATGGTTATATGATATCCACCTATGCGCAATGAGCTCGCGTGGTGGTAAATATACGGCCCACTCCATCTCTCAGAGAGGGGATTGTGTCCCAGTAATAGAAACATTATAAACCAATGCATAATTCGAGATGGTCTCCAAAGCCTAGAGCACAGGCGTAGAGTAGCCAGCCTTTCGGTCTTCTATAGGATGCATTTTGGGGAGTGTGCGAGGGAATTGCATGATTTAATTCCCCCATCTCCGTTCCACCATCGGACAACCCGTCATACGGCGAGTTTCCAACCTTACGTTGTTAACACCTCTACGATCCGGACGAAGCGTTTCGCCTCCTACTTTATACCGCGTACATCGAGGCACTGGAACAATTTGCCAGCGGCGGTGTTTCCGTCGGACTACAATCTGAGTGTCTTCAAGGCTAGAGTGAATAGGCTCTTAATAAACTATTGCGCTTTACCATCAACGATCGCATCACTGCTTACCATCAGGCGGGATTGCGGTTAAGCGCTAGTTTATAATTTATAAAAAAAAATAAAGTAGAATAACTAACTCCATTCAAAGATTCTTCCAGCTACTAATGAATGCTAAGAACTACTAACATTAGAAGAGCTAGGGTATGTGTTTCATGACATATGCCGTAAGCTTAGAAAGGCAATATCATATACATAACTCGTACCACACGAGAGTGGAATAATGAGTATTAAAAATTATTGCGCAGTTAATATCAATGAGTTACCTAAGCCTACCTTCCTGCTGCATACATGTTCGTTTGACCTGCATACTTAAAGGTTTTGCTGCCGACGTGTACTGCAGACACTGCATTGTGCACATCATTCATAATCTCTAACATGTTTATTTCTATTACGAGTATATTAACTCGTTGTCCGTGTGTACCTACCAGGCATAGAATAGTACCAACCCATATCCTCCCGTGGGTGTCGTAAGAGGCGACTAACGGAACTCTCATCAGGGAAGCGAGCAGCAGCGCTTCTCCTGTGGAATAACAAATTAATGCGATCCACAACCCGCCTGCCAAGCGTGGGGATTATGGCATTGATCCCCTGTGGAAGTGGAAAGAAGAAGAAATCAACTGTACTTGACGATTGACTTCGTTGCGTGTCGCGGGATCGATTCCCGCACAGAGTAAATATTATTTTGTATGGCCAGTAGTTATAGCGGCGTAGTTACCACCCACCAGACAAAGTCATGCCGCCAAGCGATTTGTCGTGTTCCGGCATGATGTCTGGTGAAGTCATACGGAGGACGGGTCTGAGCAGTTGTGTTACGGTGTGTGCCGGGTACGATGCGCCAAATGTTGTTGTGTTGGGAGTTTGGTCGTGGAGGGTAGCGGGATCCGAAGCACGGTGCTCCGCTGGCCGACCGCAGGTAGTTGGGGGCCCAAGTAGTGTGCCAGCCACATACGAAAGGCTGCCCCGCCAACTGCGAAAAATCCCAGGGTGGCCCCATCGTGCCGGTTGGCGACCGGACGAGAGGACCCGATGGCGATCCCTGGGGGGGTTCGGGCGTCCCCGCAGTCTCCAGATCAATCTCCCTCTGGCCCGGCATCGTTGGTCGCATTGTTGGGATTAACATTGCATCACCTCACTCAACTGCCGTCTTCCTTCCTATTCACTCAATTTTTTTTTTAAATGAAAAGGTCCAAAAAGAAAAGTAGGTGTGTACAGCGGGCGCACGTCCTCTCTTTCAAAGTGCACCTCTCTAATATTCGAGGTCTGCACTCCAATCTCATTGCAGTACATCACCACCTTGAGACTGAGAAGCCCCATCTACTTTTCTTGACGGAGACCCAGATCAGATGTCCGTCTGATGCGGCATACCTCAGCTACCCGGGATACGCATTGGAACACCATTTCCTGCAGCGTGCTGGGGTCTGTGTGTATGTCCGCAATGACATTTGTTGCCGGCGCCTCCGTCACCTCGAAGACCCTCATTTCTCTTCCCTATGGCTGTTGGTTGACACTGGTGTGGACAAAATTGTTTACACTTGTGTCTACCGATCGCACAGCGGTGATCAGGAGACAACTCGTTTATTTGACCACCTCAGTGAGGCTGCTGACAATGCACTGCAGCGGCACCCTGACGCACACTTCGTCGCTCTGGGGGATTTCAATGCCTGCCATCAGGACTGGCTTTTCCCGTACCAGAAGACCGACCACGCTGGGAGAGAAGCGCGACACTTCGCGCTTTCAATGGGCCTTTCCCAGCTTGTAAAGCAAGCGACTAGGGTGCCTGATGTAGTCGGACATACTGCCAATTGTCTGGACCTTCTGCTGACCACTGATCCGGACAGGTGTGTTGTAACAGTTTCCTCACCGTTGGGAACTTCAGACCACTGTCTGGTGAAGTCTGTGTCGACCTTCTCCCCACCAGATCACGACTCTCGTGGTGAACGGCGAATGTGGCGATACAGGTCAGCAGACTGGGATGAGATGCGCCATTTCTTTGCGTCTTATCCTTGGCAGCAGGTCTGCTTCTCTTCTAGCAATCCGTCGAGCTGTGCGGATGCTATAACCGATGTGGTGCGTCAAGCTATGGAATATTTTATTCCCTATAATGACGTGCCCGTCGGTGGCTCGGCTCGCCCATGGTTCAATGCCGATTGTGCCCAAGCTGAACAGCGTAAGCACACAGCATTTCTCACCTGGGTTGACGCTCGTGACCGCAGAGCTCCGGATCTAAGCTCAAAGAAGAGAGCCTTTAACCGTGCTGCCAAGTCCTACAAAAAGGCGCTAAAGAAGGCTCGCTTTGACCGTATTACCCATATTGGCAACAAGTTATCTGCGCAGCCTTCCGGTAGCAGATCTTTTTGGTCCCTTGCCAAATCGGTCGAGGCGAACTTCTGTCAGCCCTCACTGCCTCCGCTGGTTAGGCCTGATGGAACACTGGCTCATACGGCGAGAGAGAAAGCAGGTCTCTTTGCATCTCTCTTTGCCCATAATTCGCGTCTTGATACTGGCAGTGCTACTCCACCTATTTTACCCCACTGCGGTACTTCAATGCCTGAGGTTCGCATTCGGAACAAGGAGGTTCTGAGAGCACTGTGTCGTCTGGACGTGAATAAGGCTAGTGGTCCGGATGGTATACCAGCGATTGTTCTAAAAGCATGTGCGCCCGAGTTGTCTCCTGTATTGACACGCTTGTATCGCCTCTCATTTGGGACTGGTATAGTGCCCAAGTCCTGGAAGCTTGCCAACGTGCAGCCCGTGCCCAAAAAGGGTAGTCGTGCCGATCCTAACAACTATCGGCCGATTTCGATCACCTCCATACTTTGCAAAATTATGGAGCGTGTATTGAACTCGCGCCTCTTGGCATACCTGGAAGGTAACGATCTCCTCAGTGACCGACAGTACGGGTTTCGCCGCAATCGGTCAACTGGGGACCTACTAGTGTATGCCACTCACTTGTGGGGCGAGGCACTCGAGAGGAATGGGGAAGCAATTGCTGTCTCCCTTGATATCTCGAAGGCCTTCGACCGGGTATGGCACGTTGGCCTTTTGAGTAAGCTTCCAGCGAACGGCATTTCCCCTAGCCTGACTGGCTGGGTAAAAGACTTCCTGACTGAACGGTCCCTCCGAGTTGTTGTCGACGGTTGCTCATCTGAGCCCATGTCGACTAATGCCGGTGTTCCTCAGGGGTCTGTTCTCTCTGCAACTCTGTTTCTGCTACATATTAACGATCTGCTGATGCCCGGTATCTATGGGTATGCAGATGACAGCACAGTTGTGGAGAGATACCTGCCGGATGCTCGGGCTAGTAGGGAATCAATCCGGTCCGAAAGAGAGGCCATGGTAGAGCGAACGAGTGTTGCACTTCAGGCAGTCTCCGAATGGGGCAATGCCAATCTTGTAGCATTCAATGCCGCCAAAACGCAGGCGTGTCTTTTCACCGCCAAAAGGAGCCCGTTCACCTTGGCTCCTACTTTTCGGAATGTATCCTTGGAGTGTACCGACCGCCTTCAGCTTTTGGGTATTGAGATTTCCTCGAACCTAAACTTTGGGCGGTTCATTGAGTCCAAGGCCAAGGTGGCTGCCAGAAAACTTGGTGTAATCGCAAAGGTCCGGCGGTACTTCACACCAGGGCAGCTTCTAATGTTGTACAAAGCACAGGTCCGTTCGTGTATGGAGTACTGCAGCCACATTTGGGCTGGTGCTGCTAAGTGTCACCTGGCCACTTTGGATTCAGTGGAGAGGCGCGCGAAGAGGCTGATTGGTGACCCTGATTTAACTCGAGTTGGTCTCCAAAGCCTAGAGCACAGGCGTAGAGTAGCAAGCCTTTCGGTGTTCTATAGGATACATTCTGGGGAGTGTGCGAGGGAATTGCACGATTTAATTCCCCCATCCCCGTTCCACCATCGGACGACCCGTCGTACGGCGAGTTTCCACTCTTATGTTGTTAACACCTCTACGATCCGGACGAAGCGTTTCGCCTCCTCCTTTATACCGCGTACATCGAGGGACTGGAACAATCTGCCGGCGGCGGTGTTTCCGTCGGACTACAATTTGAGTGTCTTCACGGCTAGAGTGAATAGGCTCTTAATAAACTAGTGCGCTTTACCATCAACGATTGCGTCACTGCTTACCATCAGGCAGGATTGCGGTCAAGCGCTGGTTTATACATTAATAAAAAAAAAAAATAAAATAAAATTATAGTAGTTGTTCCAGGTCTGGCTGTTTGGGTATGTCAGTTTAAATGTTTATACAGGAGAAATTCCTAGTGCTGGGCGACGTTTACTTTTAAAAAAGTCTCATCCACCGGAACACCACCCCCGGAAGATCACTCTACCTAATCTTTTTTTTTTAATAATTATAAACTAGCGCTTGACCGCGATCCCGCCTGATGGTAAGCAGTGATGCGATCGTTGATGGTTAACCCATTACTTCCCAAGCATTGAAAATATTGGATTTTTTTGATGAAATCTTGTATTAGGGCTCTTAATATGTTAAGAAAAAATAATATGGCAAAAAAATAAATTAAAAAAAAACGGTTTCGCTGGCTCAGCATGTCCTATAAATAGGACAGTGGGAACATATGGTCAGGAAAAAGTAAAGATAAGAATTATATGGAAATCAGCTTTATTTAAAAATAGGACCAGTAACAGTATCAGAAATAATGTAATAAAAGCTTATTTTGTATGATAAGGTATGAAACAATCACTGCAGAGTGTTTTTTCACATTTAGAACAAAATGTTAAAGGCTTTTTTTTACAGCCTTGTCCTTGGCAACGTCTTTGTTTGTCCCTCTTGGTCATATAGTGACCATAGTTGTCAAATCTTATAGGTTGTAAAAGAACTTCTGAAGTACCTGATGTAAGCTTATTTACTTTGCCTTCCGATTTTTTCATCCAAGAAAAACATACCCTTCTTCTGAAATCAAGCAGAGGTATGGTCTCATCTTTATTTACCTGGTTATAAATAATCCATGCATTGACTAGAGTCATGTCCAAAACACGGATTACTAGAGGCCAATACCATTTTTTACCTCTAAAGCGGATTGGATACTTAGAAATAAGCCAATCATGTTTATCCACTCCTCCCATGTTTTTATTATAATTATGAATAAGCTTTGGCTGATTCACAGCAACTTTGGCCTTTTCTACCTTTGAGTACCTATTAGTTTTTACAAAAGGTTCAACAGTATCAAAATTAGTTAAGAGACATACTACATTGTTATCATGCCATTTCACGCATAATATTTCATTATTTTTATCGAAACGATGATCGGAATAACCACGTTCTTGCTTCTTCATTTCTTGTTTGGTCATGATTGGACATTTCTTAGCCCTATTGTCTCTGACTGTCCCTGTAGCTCTGAACCCTTCAGATTTCAAGTCAATCAACAATTGCATACTGCTGAAGAAGTTATCGAAGTAGACTACATGTGCACTAGGATCAGTACATACTGTAAGCAACTTTTTTACCACTCTTGAACCCAAGCCATCACCAGTATTACAAGATATTTGAGGATCCTTTCCTGTATAAAGCGAAAAGTTATAACAATATCCGCTTACTCCACACAGTGCCCAAAGCTTGTATCCAAATCTTACTGGTTTACCTTTTATAAACTGTTTGATACCATGGTGACCAAAGTATTTGACGATCATTTCATCAACAGCTAAGTTGGATTCAAAAACACCAAACTTTTGGAATGATTTATTAGCTTTATCGATAAATGGGCGAATTTTGAAAGTTTTGTCACTATTATCAATTCTTGAATTGTCATTGAAATGTAAATATGATTTAATTTTATCAAAACGATTCCGAGACATCGCTCGTTCAACAAATGGAATGTGTACATCATCATCTCTGCACCAATATAGTTTGCTTTGAGGCAAGTGGAGATACGAAGAGAAAAACAAAATTCCTATGAATACTTTTAGCTCATTCACGGTAAGATTGAAGATCAAATCATTTTTATAATTTTTGGCATAGGTTACTGTTTCATGCACTATATATTCTAGAATCTGGTCACATAACAAGTGTTCGAATATTTCTACCGCAGATTTTCCTTCCAATTCCGTAATCATATTTTCTAAACATTGTTTAGCAGTATTAGATTCCGGCTGAATTTCAGAATATACAGGTTCACACTTACGCCAAATGACTGTCTTGTTGGTCCGAGATGTGGTTTGAGTAGGAAGATCTTCCTCGACGTTATCAATTGTACATGAAAATTCCACTTGACCAGCCACATCTGACACTGGCAGAACTCCCATATCGTCGTCATTACCTTCTTCTATATCAGTCATTTCATCCACTTCATCCGGGGGCAATATCGCAACTTCCAAGTCATTGAACTCCTCGTCACTACAATCTTCAATATCTTGAAGATACTCGGTGATTTCAGACACCATCAATGCTTTTTTATATTTTCTTCTCACTGCATCCATGATCTATAAACAATAATTATACATATATAGTAAGTATAAAAATTATATTATATATATGTAAATATATATATACATATACCATCCCAAACTAAACAAATATATCGTTAACCACTTGATAAGAAACAAAATCTAATATTTTTGCTTACCTCCTTTGCTTTCCTCAATCTTATAAAAAAATCACAATTTTTTATATTACGAGATGTGTTGTGCTTGACGAAGACTTATCGACTAAAGTAAAGTTTACGAAACACTTGCAAGAAACAAAACAATAGACACGTTTGAACTTATAGCGAGCGTAACAGGATCGAACACGCTTTCACGGCTACTTGTAAAGACATGTTCCCAGTGTCATATTTATAGTACGCCTTTTTTTGAATTAGTATCACAAGCTTCCAAATAATATTTTGTTTTAGTTTTTAATTATAATAGATTCAGTAGAGATCTAAAAATCTATTTGATGGACTTTGAAGCTGATAACTTTTTATTTTCGGTTTTTTATAATCAAATCATAATACTCTTTTTAAGCTGACGAATTTCCTCAATTTAAAAATATGTATATTATAAATACGATAACTTTTTTAAGAGCGAAAAAAATATATTTTATTGGGAAAATAGTGTGAAAATACGAATTTCATCAAAACCAATAAAAATAATAACCCTAACATAGAAAAAAAAATGTTGAATATAGTGTCCTAAAAATAGGACAGTGGGGAGGAATGGGTTAAGCGCGCTAGTTTATTAAGAGCCTATTCATTCAGAAAAACTGAGCGAATAGCAAGGAAGACGGCAGTTGAGCGAGGTGATGCAATGATAAACCAAACAGCACGACCAACGATGCTGCGCCAAAAGGAGATTGATCTGAAGACCCTCCACGACCAAACTCCCAACACAACAACATTAGGCGCATCGTACCCGGCTTACATCGCAATACAACTGCTAAGACACGTCCTCCGTACGGCTTCACCAGACATCATGCCGGAACACGACAAATCGCTTGGCGGCAAGACTTTTTCTGGTGGGTGGTAACTTCTGCCGGTGGCCGATGTTATTGTTTGTACCAATTCTTTAGCAATGATACATCGACACATAAAATTTAAGTAAAAGCTCCAAACTCTTTTTTGTTTATAATAAAACAATCTGTCATCGTGTGCGCAGGCGCATTATTATGGCATTATTTTAACACGATGCTGCCATGACCCCAATGGATCCACACCTTATTGGTTTGTTGTTCACTGGATACCATAAAAGGATAACACTTCTAAGGTACAGACGACAGGACATCAAGCCACTACAATCAGTCAGATTTTTAACTTTATCTCTACAGTATTAAGGCTCAAAGTTGATTGGGAATATTTGACAGTTTCGGTTAGCTTTACCTGCTATCGTCCGTACAATGCGATATGTAGTGCCACTTACAAATTGAGTGCGATTTGATTATTTAAATACTTAACCCAAAATCCTAATTTTAAATCACCTATAATATGTTTTTTTTTTTTAATAATTATAAACGAGCGCTTGACCGCAATCCCGCCTGATGGTAAGCAGTGATGCGATCGTTGATGGTAAAGCGCGCTAGTTTATTAAGAGCCTATTCACTCAGAAAAAACTGAGCAAATAGAAAGGAAGACGGCAGTTGAGCGAGGTGATGCAATGTTAAACCGACCAACGATGCTGCGCCAAAGGGAGATTGATCTGGAGACCCTCCACGACCAAACTCCCGACACAACAACATTTGGCGCATCGTACCCGGCATACATCGCAGCACAACTGCTCAGACCCCTCCTCCGTACGGCTTCACCAGACATCATGCCGGAACACGACAAATCGCTTGGCGGCAAGACTTTGTCTGGTGGGTGGTAACTTCCGCCGGCGGCCGATGTTATGGAAAGGGGGTGAAATAAATGAACGAGCCTGATCTCAAGTTAACTGTTCCTTCTAGCTTTAAATATGGATTCAAGATTGAGCAAGCCCACGTCAAATCAGTTGTCTCAGCACCATTTTTAACCTGATAAGATATCACGACATTTCCTACCAAACAGCCTTGCATAAAACTTGCGAATAATAAATAACCGTCTTATACATATAAACATGTACACAGTCCGTTCCATTTACTTTACAGCTGAAGCAGCAACCTGACAGAGACCATATAGTGATGTAAATAAAGACCACAATGATTTTCACAGTCTTTGTCAGTGGGAGCAACCTAATAGCAACACTATTGCAATGAAAATAAAGATCACTGTGAATTGAAGACTGATGCAAAATAGAATCGACTAAAAGGGACTGCACGTCTATGATGGAGCTCTTATCACTACTCCGGTCGACCAGTCTCTTGCACTCATTGACCGGTTTCCTACGCGATCTCCAATAGAGATGGGATGCTTATCTCATAAATCGACTAATAATGCGATAATTAATTGACAACTGTTAGGAAAAGTCGATTTCGATTTTATGTAGATGACTTTATTAGTGAAGGAGCTTTCGACGAAGATAACGTAGAATATATTGGCAGCTGACATATTTTAGAATCCGGATTGAAATATAATTATGTAGAACAAATATAGGAAGTTGGATTATCTGGCAGGAGATATGTAAGGCTGTTGTTTGAAATGATTGGCCAAACAAATGTGTGCTATTAGAAAATTTATTAGAGCACTTCTTCTAATTTTTGCAAATGACATTAGAGTTTTTAACAAAAAAGCCAAGTTGCTTTTGACTTTTGAAGATATTCTGAAACATCTAGGATGTATAGTTTTAGGCAGTAGGTTTCCAAAATATATCCGTTTTTCACAGAAGTCAGAAACTTCCTATGCATGTGACTGATATCTTATGCCAGGATTTCATTGGCATTTGTTTTAATACTCCTGAAGTTCATCCCTTTTTTAATGGACTACAACCTACTTTATTAATACTCTAAAAGACGCCAGACGATTAGGTCGTGTTATAACGATCACAAAAACATTCAACAAATGCATTCCTAAGAGTTAAAGCAATTAGTAATCATTCCGCAATTAACGGTTATCTACAACGACAACATAATAAGGTACTTTGTCAAATCAGTGTGGAATGTGAAGACGCTGATAATTTCGACGATTTATAGAGCTAGCCCTGCAGATAGGTCTTTACTTCAAGCCATAGATTTCTTTTTTGTAGAAATGAGTTAAATTTTTTTGCAGATATATTAAAATACTAAAACACTAAATTAATGAAACATATTCATACTAAAATAAGAAGATAATAGCTGACGATCACGTCAGTAGAGAGAAGACTGGATTTTTAAAGATAGGTATCTAAGCGACAATGTTTTATGATGCATCTGGAATTTCAACAAGATATAAAAGTAAAAGATCGCTTATTTGGGATGAAGAAAATTTCCAAACAAAAAATTGTATTCTTCGTGGATCAAAGCTACTCAGCGAAGCAAATCAGGTGCCAACGAAATCACGACGCCCTTTGATGAAACCCAAAAATTCTATACCTTAAAACTGAAGGCTTGTGAGTGCCATTAGTAGAGTTGGCCCATCACTAATCTCGGAGAGATTTCCATGTTAATTGACACACGGAAAACGTCAACGATAACGAAAGTGTCATGGCGCCTTGAAATTAATTAGCGAGACAGTAGCCACGTAATGATTGTAAGTTGATTGGGTAATTATGTGTTATTTATAGTACATGCTTTGGGAGGTGTTGAATGAGCATATGTTGGAGTAATTGATGATTATGTAAGACATGGGATGATGCAGTAAAAGTACACGTTGGGTAGTAAGTATCAGAGCTATGGAAAAAAGAAAACATTGATTTGATAAAGTATGGAGTAGAGGGAACATATTTCAACAATTTAAAAACGAATGTCAAACTAAGTGGCTTTTAAGTGTAGCTGATAGTGATCAGCTACACTTAAAAGATGAAGCAATCTTAAAAATGTCTACTGTTATAGAAAATTTAGAAGAACCAAAAATAGTCGTATTGGAATACGAAATATAAACGATGTAAGGGGAACCCTTGAATATATTGTTGAAGTACCAAATGATAAAGAGAGATACGAGTTCACATTAACTATTTGTAAGGCAACAATATCTTTGGCTAATTTGAGAGATATAACCCCTATAATGAGCAAAAATTATTGCCAAACAAAAAAAAAAAAAAAACAATAACGTAGAGTTGAGTTATAAAAATATAGTTGAATTAGAAAACGTGTGACGGTAACAATGACCAGTGTTAGTAATTTAATCAATCAGAATTCCTTAGTCAACATTACGTCATTCACCATTGTCAATGAATAAGCAAATAAAGAAAATGATAAACTTATAGGAAATAATAAAGAAGATTTTATTAAGCATTCTCCTTTCAATGAACGAGAAAATATCTTTAACCTTGATCCTAATGATCTTTAAAGACGAAATACGACCTTCAGTCGTTTGATGTATTATACCCGATTACCCTTGAAGAAAGCTTATGCGGCTCCGAAAATGGAAGGTCCTTGACGCGGTTGCGTGTTTCAGTTTTCAGACCTCGAAGGTCTTCCAAGGTCAGGTACGTGTAAACAACGTTCAAAGTTGATGGTCGAAGGTCGAAGTTGAAAGAAAGTTTCCTAATGACCAGTTATTTTAAAAGTTCAAACACTTCAGTTTACGTTTGTTTAAGGCTTTAGTTGTGGTATTAACAGAATATTAGAGTAGATAGGATTGTAAAATATTCACGGACACTTTGAACTTATTTTTGGAATCACATTTAAAATGTAATTTGGTCTTAGTTTGTTGGGAGCTAGAACTGCTAGCCTTGAATAAATAATGTTTTTAAAGGGAAACCTTGATGTGATGAGGGTAGGGTAATCATTATTTCATGAAGGCTTTGTACTAGTGGCTCCACAAACAGACTTAAATAAATTATTGAATACTAACAATACTATAGAAATTTCTTGCTTTGTCTCAGAAATATGGCAATAAATTCCAAGACAATTATTTACAGGGCGTGTGAATCCAAAGGTTATTAAGTACCCTTTTAATTAAAGGCTTTTAGTTATAGTAGAAATCGATTGTGATGTAATAGGACAAGGTAATCACAGTGTACCACTTTCGATTTCCGTATAGAGAATAACCGCGCTTTGGGCACAATTACATATTGTGTCTTGACGGCATATTTTTTTTTGTGATTTGGCAATCTGGTATTAAAGACGTTATTATTTTGCAACGATAATAATGAAGAAAATTTTAACTATTTTACAGACGTTCATGACGTGGTCATATTAGTAGGTAAGTATATGGGTTCTTTATAATTTTGCTTTCGAGTCATTTTATTTTTGTGTGTATACATATTGTGACTTGCCTTGCCGTCGCCTTGGGAATGTCTATGAAGGTGTTATAAGTGTAATTTAAATAAATTAAAATGACATAGAAAGCTGACCTTAAAGAGAGGGAGAGAGAGAGAGAGAGAGAGAGAGAGAGAGAGAGAGAGAGAGAGAGAGAGAGAGAGAGAGAGAGAAATAGACCAGCTTCTCCAGCATGAAGATTTAAAACAATAAGTCAAATCGGTTCTACTAGTATCTAAATTATATTTTAGTTATAATAAGCACGAACCTAAAACGAATTCTCAGAACCATTTTCTTACTCAATACTAAAGTCTTTATTGCATATCATACTCATGGCACTCACGATTTTTCCTAGTAACTACTTTCGTAATTAAACTATGTATGTAATAATAACGTTTTCAACTGTTATACAAATAATAATGTTAATCAACAAGTCCCTTAATGAATTACACACAATAACAATTTCATACTACCCACAAGAGCAGAACAAGCGCTCTCAAAAACAATAGCTCTTGAACATACTGCATCCATAAATTAAAAAAATACTCCTACTTCATAATCACCATCAGTAGGTGGCCCACACGTGTTGCCACAACTAATAAACAAATCGTAAATCCAAGCTGTGGACAACAAAGAGGCATAATTACAAACTATGAATTTATTAGTGTAAGACACTGGTCAGTCAATTCGGAAGAGAAAGCAAGCGTAGGTGACGCGTGGATATTAAGTTGTCCAGTGTAGGAGGTTTATCGCTAAGTATAGCATTCTTGGTTGCATGATTGCTGGTGTCATGGACCTCATTGTAAGTTTTATTGCGTTTACAGATATTAGGTACACAAGATATTTTATTTGTAAAGTTTGTATTATTGTGAGGACTATGTAGGTCATTCCTTTTTCCTTTCTTTGTTAATTTAATCGTAATCTGACAGACTTTGTAATTTACGCGGCCTACCCAAATGTCAGTCCTATTTTTGGTATTGTTTGACAAACCATTGAGCTCATCGTGTTCTTTTTATAAACTAGTGCTGCTTTTTTTTTCTTTCTTTAATAATTATGAATTAGCGGTTGACCGCAATCCCGCCTGATGGTAAGCAGTGATGCAATCGTTGATGGTAAAGCGCGCTAGTTTATTAAGAGCATATTTACTCAGAAAAACTGAGCGAATAGGAAGGAAGACGTCAGTTGAGCCAGGTGATGCAATGTTAAACCCAACAACATGACCAACGATGCTGCGCCAAAGGGAGATTGATCTGAAGACCCTCCACGACCAAACTCCTAACACAACAACATTTGGTGCATCGTACCCGGCACACATCGCAACACAACTGCTCAGACCCGTCTTCCATACGGCTTCACCAGACATCATGCCGGAACAAGACAAATGGCTTGGCGGCAAGACTTTGTCTGGTGGGTGGTAACTTCTACCGGCGGCCGATGTTATGGCCTACCACCTCATCGCTTGACCGCAATCCCGCCTGATGATAAGCAGTGATGCAATCGTTGATGGTAAAGCGCGCTAGTTTATTAAGATCCTATTCATTGTAGCCTTGAAGACACTCAAATTGTAGTCAGACGGAAACATCGCCGCTGGAAAATTGTTCTAATCCCTCGATGTACGCGGTTTAAAAGACGAGGCGAAATGCTTCGTTCGGATCGCTGCGGTGTCAACAACGTAAGGGTGGAAACTCGCCGTATGACGTGTCGTCCGATGATGGAACGGAGATGGGGGAATTAAATTATGCAATTCCCTCGCACTGAACTGGTTCTAGTCTCAAAAGACCGTTTCTGACACCAATCTACATGGCTTTTACATGACCTGACCAAGAGTATGTATGACTTTAATGGAGACTGTGACTTCGGAGTTTGATTCGACCTTTCTCAGAGTACTAAGAAATAAAACGCTGAACTCATCTAGTTAAAAGAAATGTTTGACGTGTAAAAGAGTTTGTAGAGATGACAGAACATAAAGCTACTACAATCTGTCAGATTTCTTTATTAGATTTTCAACTTTATCCCTAAAGCATTAAGGCTCAAGGTTGATTGGAAATATTTGGCAGTTTAGGGTAGCTTGACCTGCTGTCGTCCATACAACCTGCTCAAAGCAAGTAACCATTTATCTTTGATAGATTTTATTTGTTAAGTGTGTTAATGTGCATTAATGTTAAGTGTTTGTAATCATGTCTTTCTCGAGTGCTTGTAGGCGATCAACTTCTTTGATTAATTATTGTTATAAGTTACAATTAGCTTAATATCTATATTATGTTAAGAAATTTTCTTGAGAGCTCTGATAATAATAATTAGTTTAGCTTCGTCAGATTATAGACATATTCGTTAATATCTCGGTTCATATCCACAAACCATCGAGATTCGTCTTAGTCCAGGACATTCCGATGCTCAAGAAAGACCAATGCCTCCATTCAAGATGCGATTAGTTTCCAGTTACAGACTATCCCCCTTATTCATAAACGCTGCTTAAAGTTAACTAGTGATTAGTGACTTTTTAAACATACATTTTAGACGCTTGCAGGTCACTTAACTTTAAAAATCGATTATGAATAAACCCTTTAAACACTGTGGTGTTTATTCATAAAGGATGATTTAAGTTAAGTGACGTTAAAAGGTCAAAAATGTATGGTTAAAGAATCGCTAATCACTCGCTAACTTTAAGCAGTTTTTATGAATAAGGGGGCTTATATCTAACCATTCTAAGGTTTAAAGAAACCAGCTTTTGACCACAAGAATCTCACGCAATAAGATATGGAATCACAATTATTATGTATGTATGGTAATCTAATCATCATAGACAACCGGTTGCGTTTGACAGCTACATCTTGTCTATGATAAGAAGCTGCTACTTATTTAATTCATAGATTAACATGGGAAATTATAGATATGGGGTGTTTATCTTTTAATCTCGGAAACTTGATATTTTTTATTTGTAAGGCCAGAAGTAGTTCTTTAGAGCTTCTGCGTGTGAACAAGAATTTAAGAGATAATTATGATTAAGTTCTACTATACAACCATTGCCAGATAACTTTACAGACTTTTATGAATCTTGGAATATTCGATGATAGGAGACTCTGTTAAGGCATCTCTCTCGCAAGTCTTACGCACCTATTCTAGCAGAGAAATTGCGTAACACTAACAATGACTTTCATTTTGACAGTTCAACAACATTCATTGCGTTATTTACGTTGTTGGGCAAACCATTCTTCCGAACATATGAAGCATTGCAGATTGCCATTGGATGTTACTGAGTCATTGTTGCGTCTTATGTCTATAAACTTCGTTTGGAATAAGATTTAAACCTTTTCTACAGTTCGTTAAATCGATTTTGACTTACATTTCGTTGCCGGCATGACAAATATCAGCTGTAGTAAACAGAATCCCGAAACACTTGTTCAGTATTTTTAAGTAAATAATCTATGTACTTAAAATATTTGAAAAAGATATAATGAAAAACCACAAAGTTATGAGCTTGCAATAGCAATAGCTCATAACTTTAAATATGGTTTAAGATCCGCTCGGGCGGGCGAGCGCGGTGCGTTGACCTCTAGCGTCAGCTGTTGCGCGTCTAAGTACTAGGATCTATCGTAACCGTTCGGTATCCACACTGCAACAATTTCTAAATGTATTTGGAAAAAATATACCATGGTGTAAAAAATATCGTTGTATATTCGGAGTGTAATAAATATAAGAGTTGATAGAATAAGAAGATTCAATAAAAGTCAAAATCAGATAAATGTACTGAAAAGAAGTTTGTTTAAATGTTGTTATGTATATACAGTATGTTACAAAAACCCTGTCCGACCCGTGAAGGTGTTGTTAGGTATCGTTAGCTGATTCTACTAATGCGTACATAACCTGGCTAAACTAAAAAAAAAATACCCCTTAAAATAAATAACTTAAATAAAATAAATAGGTAATTTCATGGCAACACAGGCACAGGTCATGACCTCAGTTGACCTCATGCATGTAGGTATTGGTAGTCTAACCACGTTTATCGACTCTAGAAAGAAACAATGATACCTACTTAGGCAGCTCGTGAAAAGAACTTTTTTTTAAGTAGAAAGGTCGTCTGAGCCTCCGAATGTATCTTCGAATTTCATTCGATGAGCACAATGGCTGTGGCGGAGATGTTGTTCCATATTTCGTTCACTAAGAACGATACCGGCCTGGCACCGTCCCCCGAGATTAGCACGGTGTTTCACAACGTTAGTCCACTCCTACCAATCCACTGCTCGCCGAACTGATAGTGGAGGTACTCACGTACAGGTCGGCAAAAATATGGTGGGGCACCGTCATGCTGGAACCACATTGACCAAGAAGTAGTCACATCCGAATCGTTCAACACCTGATCACAACACAACACAATTGCATTTTTACTAGGTACCTTCCATCAGCAGGTTACATTACGTTAGAAAACTATGTGATCACACAATAAACGATACGTCTATACTGACGCAATGTCTACGCGAAACTAATAAATTTAAAATAAAAATGATTTTTATTTCATAAAAATAGATACTCTAACTGCACGGCGGTGCCCTTTGACTAGAGGTGTGAAAGTATTCAAAATATTTCTCGTATCGATTTTTGGTATCAATTTTGTATTTCAGAATTTCACGCATCGATTCAACATCGCATGGCATTCTTTAGATTTTAGAACTTTCACATAACTTAAATCAGGTGAACTTAAATGCTTTACATTGTTTATAATATTCTCCTAAAATCGTAATTCATAAGACCTTTCTAGTTCCTATTTACTAATAATAGGTACTTGAGTTACAATATTGTTATGAGTAATTAATTGATAATCAAATAAAGTACTTTTACCAATAGGTAATCTGTGTTTTTACAACAAATCATTCGAGCAGGTACAAGTTTCGAATAGTATCGACAAAAACAAAACGTTATTACGCAAAAACTAGTACAGCTCTAATTATTCCTTTGCGCGTCGGCGGCTAGACAAACTGACGCCGCCGACAGGTACAAGGTCTAAAATGGTGTTTACACTTTTTTAAATTTCTCGAATTTTGGGGAAGTTACAGGGTAAAAAAGATTATTTCAAAATTCATTAGTATTGTTACTATGATGATTATGCAAAATTTTATATTTTATTTGGTCATTTGTTTACCTAACCCTTATTATCCTTGTGGGTCGGACAGGGTTTTCGTAACATACTGTATATCTTCTTAAGATTGATTATAGCGAAGCAAAAAACATTCAAAGTCTGAGGTAACTAAAGTGTTTCAACTGTAGCTAAAGATTTTAGTCCCATAAATCTTTCCACAATCTACAGGTGTGAAATTTCTTGTAAGCTGAGTAAATAATATCACAATGTGTGTAGAAACTTGTTCAAGGTAACTCGGTGGTTTTCAATTGACCTGAACTGACGCCGCAAGATGCTTAGTTTGTACAAGAAATACTTTGTATTAGTGGTTAACCAGTCAGAATTTTATTCGTAATAAGCTGGTGTTTATAACAGCACCATAGTACAATCCTTTAGGATTGACATCGTCGCAAAGATCCCTTAAATAAATGTAGATAAAAAAATGTACAAATAAGTTTCCGCCGTTTATCAAAAGATGTGATACCGTAAGTTCGGACATCTTGTGATAACACTTAGGTCCGTATTACAGAAGGAAACTCAAGCATTGATCTCTGCTTAAACATTACTTAAAACTAGGTTCAACCAATCAAATGGCTTGAAATGAGACTTATGTAATGCTTGAGTTTTCAGTGACGTTCTGTAATATGGACCTTAGAGTATTAGTGAGGTTAATTTTGTGCAAAAATGTCAAGTGTTGTCCCGAGTAATTGGCATTTGCGGGAACTTTTGTTACGTCTTTAATTTGAAGAAATCTGCAGCTGAGGCCTATCGATTGCTTTTACATAGAAGTTTATGGTGAAGCTGCTTTAAGAGAGAGAAGTTGTCGTGAGGTCTCAAAATTTTAGAAACTGTGAAGACGAAGAACGTAGTGAAAGATCGAAATCGTACAAAGACAGAGCATTATTGGAGGAAGATAGAAGGCAGAGGAAAAACGCGCCCATTACTACTGCAAATCATCATCATCAACCTTTTTATCGTCCCACTGCTGGGTCTGTACCCAGCAGTGGGACAAATCCTTCAATCCTTCTCTGTATGAGAGGAGACCTGTGTCTCCTCTCACACAGAGAAGGATTGAGCGTAATCACCACGCTTGCTCAATGCGGGTTGGCGATTTCAGACTTATAAGTCCAGGTTTCCTCAAGATGTTTTCCTTCACCTTCAGTCATTAGTGTCCAAGATATACTTAGAAAGTACATGTAACTTGGAAAAGTTACATTGGTACTTGCCTGACCTGCTGTCGTGATAGTTGTGGTGGCCTAGTATAGTGGTGGTGGCCTAGTGGTTAAAACACCAGCCTCTCAAGTATGAGTGTGCGGGTTCGATTCCAGGTCAGGCAAGTACCAATGTAACTGCAGATATGACAAAATTATTCTCCTACGTGATAATGCTCGTCCGCGTGTTCCAATAACGGTGGGAATTTATTTGTACATCTATTATGTAATCAGTATTAAGTGGAAAAGTTTAATGTAATCAATATTTTGTAATGTTATCTTAAAGGAGGTTATGTCCATGGGTTGCTTAGGTGGACTTCTTTTGACTGCTCTGATGATGATGTTGATGCTCTTTATACAGACAACAGCACACCAAGCTCCTAAAATCTGTCAGATTTCTATATTAGATTTTTTTTTAACTATTATAAACTAGTGCTTGACTGCAATCCCACCTGATTGTAAGCAGTGACGCAATCGTTGATGGTAAAGCGCTCTTGTTTATTAAAAGCCTATTCACTCGGAAAAACTGAGCGAATAGGAAGAAAGACGCAGTTGAGCGAGGTGATGCAATGTTAAACTCAACAACACGACCCAACGATGCTGCGCCAGAGGGAGATTGATCTGAAGACCCTCCACGACCAAACTCCCAACACAACAATACTTGGCGAATCGTACCCGGCACACATCGCAATACAACTGCTCAGACCCGTCCTCCGTACGGCTTCACCAGACATCATGCCGGAACACGACGAATCGCTTGGCGGCAAGACTTTGTCTTCTTCTTCTGGTGGTATTTTCAACTTATATCTTTAAAACATTAAGGCATGGCTCATGGTTGAAGCTACCCGAAACTGCCTGATAGGTATTCCCTATACCTATGAGATAGTTTCGGGTAGCTTAACCTACTGTCGTCCGTACCTAAAGGTTTTGATTTGAAAGAAAATCTGTCCAATAATAATTAATATCGGAGTAGTGGTGGTGCTCATAAGATTGAGTAAAAGAAAAGACAGAAGGAGGTTCGATACTTAAGTATTTTATCAATTTCAATTTTAAAGAGGTATGGCAGCTTTCCATACATCATTTTAGTTAATAAATAAAGTAAGCGTCTATGTATGAAATATACCTTGTTTGAAAGAGCATGTATTACTGTTTCAAAAGAAAAAAAAAAATCGCTATTTTAGGAGGCCGAGTTTTTGAGTTATTATGCTTAGAAGTTTTGTAGGTTATGTAATTATTGGTCAATGTTTTGTCCGTTGTATCATTAAACAATCTTTTCTTAGTATTCTTAAATTGAAATATCTAGGTGGCAGAATGATAATTACGCCAAGTAGTTAAGATTATTAATGATTTAACAGGTTAAGCAACCTGGGATATGTGTCCAACGAGGACGATAGATAGAGAAGGCTGTTGGGTGGAGATTCTGAGATATCAGTGATCAAATATCATTTAAACTAATATATGTAGGTATATTACGGGATTCTTTGTGATGGTAGACGTTTTCGCATGTGATATTGCGTCACAGAGAGGCAATATCACAGTCCATAAACAGTCCGAGTCGTATAATTACAAGCGAAAACAAAAGTCCTTAGGCAATCCGGGTCAAAAACAATAAATAAAACAGGAAAGCAGCGAAAACGGCGAAAACACACAGAACACACACTAGCGCGGGTGCAAGTGAACTATGATTTTATTTGGTTGAAAACCGTTCAAAACAAAACGAAACGTCACATAATTTTTTTTACAGCTCTGGATGGAAGTATTTTTAGCCAGCACCCATCCAATTTATCTGTTAAAAAGAGTTTTTGACTCAGTACTTGATTCATTAATCAGCATGAAATGTACTAGGCATAATCGTAAACAATTTAAATCTTAAATCTACAGAAAATATTAGAGATTTTACATTGCAAACAATAATTATTTAGTCTGGCAACCTTTTATAATAAAAAATGGCCGCTCCGGAAAAGCAATTCACATAATATCTATTTTTAATTAATTACTTTATAACCCGGCTTTAACTAAATATGAGAAAGTTATCGAAAATCATATTAAAATATTTTATATTTTTTGGTTGTTACGAGTTTTTAAGACGCTCTTAAAACCTTGAACTAAAAATCTGCCATACCTCTTTGCATTTTGTATGTCAGTTTTAGTTCTTTGACTGTCATTATGGGTCGTCAGAAGTCCAAAAGTCTGACAAGCAGTTTCACCAAGGGGTATCGTATTACCGTACGATACTTACCGTGGAACCCCCCAGGGGGCCGCGACTCACAGTTTGAAAAACACTGCCATAGATCATAGTTCTTACGGGCGCGCCACAGCTGACGTCGAAGACCAATAACCCCGCGCTCGCACGCCCTAGTAAAATAGCAAGCTCATAACTTTATGGTTTTTCATGATATCTTTTTGAAATTTTGTACATAGATTATTTACTTAAAAATAATGGACACGTGCTTCGGGTTTCAATAACAAAAAATAATGTTGTATATCTGTATATGTAGCACAACCTTTACGTCCTCAATGCAGACAATACATAATAAGTAGGTATACCTACAATAATGATATAGCCGCTCGATGTTGGCTACATTAACATTTTTCAGATTAAAATATGACATGTAGGTGTTTACAATAAGACTGTTCAATGTTTTTACAATGTGTGAATTTCTACTTTCATTTGTAGGTCAAACATTGACTTTTATTGTATAATATTCTTGATCATAGAAGGTGGAAAGTTTCCAATACAATTTCTATACAAATTTCTATAAGATGTTTGATATAAATGGATTTTTTGCGTAAATTAAATTACGCAGATTCACAACATACATCCCTTGAAAATGCGGATACTGGCTTCTAGCCAGTACACAAAAACACATAACAGACAAAACACGCTAATTAGGTACAGGTAGGGTTGAGTTAAAAGTTCTTCACAATAATTAACATCTGTTAAGTTTTATAAACTCTAAGATCTATATTTATCTAAATAGTACACGGGCTACGTCGAAGTAAAGCTGGATAGGTTGATAACAAAATGTCACTCGTTTATACTGACAGTGTGTCAATAAATCATAGTAAAGGCAGACATAACATCTAAATTTAATTCTTGTACTTGTCTTGTTATATTAGAACAAGAACCACTTAGCATTTTAGAAACATAAATTAAGAATGATTAATTATAAGAATCTCAAGACGAAAGTCTTCGAGCAGTGTATGTTGCCAGTAATGACTTATGGCACTGAGACGTGGTCGCTAACAATGGCCTTACAAGAAAGCTCAAGGTCACTCAAAGGGCAATGAAGAGGGCTATGCTTGGCGTTTCACTGCGTGATCAAATCAGAAATGAGGAGATCCGCAGAAGAAGAAGAAGAGTAACCGACATATATCGAAGAATTGCAACACTTAAGTGGCAGTGGGCTGGGCACATTGCCCGTAGGACCGATGCACGATGGGGCCGACAGGTTCTCGAGCGGCGACCATGCACCGGAAGACACAGCGTGGGTATGCGCCCGGCAAGATGGACCGACGACCTAGTGAAGGTCGCGGGAAATCGCTGGATGAGAGAGGCGCAGGACCGGTCGTCGTGGAGATCCTCGGGGGAGACCTATGTCCAGCAGTGGACGTCTTTCGGCAGAAATGCTGATGATGATGGTGAATTAAAAGAGCCTTTAAGAGTGAGCTCCAGCCTTGCTGGCAGAATCGTGTTCCACTGTAGTTACGTTATGGAGTTTAGATAGGCACTAACTCCATATAAAAATAAGGACAATGTATTTTCAAAAACACTATGAAACGTTGAATGGCGGATATTTTGTTTATCTATATATCTATATTTAGTCTGTCCTATAAAATCCACCTTACTGTGGATATGCTAAAACAGATTCCCGAGAAACCAACCTAGAAATAGTTGGTTAATCAGAATTTAAAGGGTTAAAATTGATTTTAAAACAGTGTGCATGATAAACGAAATAATCGGATATTTATAATGATTATTATTTTCAGAAACCATTTCTACTAAAGTTTTTCATTTGAATCATAATAATATAACGGACAATGTTGAAAGTCTTAAGCCGACGACCATATTTTAATTGATGTCACTATAAAAACCTGTTAAACTATTTTCCAGGAATAGTGAATGTAAGCTACCGAATCATTTTCCATTCATAGAAACTTATTGGATATAAAGATAAGCTTTATAGCTTCGACACATCAGATAATACTTTTATAGGAACTTTAATAATCTTGCTTATAAAGTGTTTGATTTTAAGCTTAACGACACGTGAAGCGCTACTACCGAACTATTATAGAATGTTAAAAGAGATGGCAATATACAATAATCCATATAACTGTCTCCGTCGCAACAAACAGTAAGTTAAGAAAATTCGATATACATTATGTTAATTGTCATTAAATTTTATGGTGAATTGATTTTATCGAGATATTAATTTAACATAGAGGTTTCACTAAGAGATTTGCATATAAGTGGATGTGTTTTTGGATTAGTTGTTGCATTTTAGTGTCAAGGGTTTCTGTTGGAATGTGGGGAAAGGCCATTGAAGGCTTGTGAGGTGGTTACTATACAACCGATGAGAAAATGCAGCCGGATGAAGATATTGTGAAGAACTTTGATCTTTATACAGGAAGTCATAAAGTTGTAACGCGAATCGCATATTGGATGGTGTTAAGCGTAGTTAACTAGTTATTATGGGAATTCTATGATTTTTTTAAATTGTATCTGTTATAAGAACCGTCATATTCAGAGTAAATAAAGTGGAGATAATATGTAGAATACCGTCCGCCCGTCGAGACAATGCATTCCATAAACCTCCTAAAATGCTTTCAGTTTGAGAAAGTGTTTAAGATTATCAAGTTGAGACTTCAAAAATGGTAAGAGGAAGAGGATAGCCTTTCACTGAAATCACGTAAAGGAGGATTTACCTACACCTTCCTTACCAGAGATGGGTACGATTATACAATCTACAACAGAAACCTTATTGGTAACAGCGGGTATATGTAGGTTCACAATACGCATATAGTTTCAACTGAAAATAAATACTCTAAGAATTAATAGAAAACAAGCGATTTCGCGTAGAAGAGTCTTTTATAACACTGTCAACATATAAAACCTAACAAATAATATTTATTTATGCCACTTTCAAGCAATGATAGCTATTGTAATACGAGTGATAGTTTGTGCAGCTTCGCTTCGTGGCTGACAGTGGCATAACTATTGTCAGAAAAAAATGTAATATGGAAAGGGATCGAAATTTTTAATTTCAAGATGTCAAATTCTTAATGATTCATGTACCGGAAATGGTAGCTTTTTGATATCCAGAGCATTTTCCCGTAGAATGCAAATGATAGCTAAACTAGGCCAGCACAATTGTAACTGCAATTGCATTGGACTGGGCAATTGATGTTGGCACTTGAAACATACGGGGGCGACACATGAACGGGCCCGTCGCCTGGTATTAGAATTTCATGAGAAACTACAAACAGATTTTAATATTTGTGTGGCTTACAGGTAGCTGTTCCGGGTCTGGCTGTTTGTGTATGTGAGTTTCAATGTTTATAAACGCACTCACGATACAGGAGTAATTCCTAGACGGGGCAAATTTTATAAAAAAAAAATATGATTGTTTAGGTGCGCTGTAACTGGACTGGTTCACTGAAATCTCTGTGGTAATTCCCTCAAAAGACCATTTACTGATTTGGTCGTTTCATGATTTGGTCAATATTATTTTAGGATTTCTTATTTCAATTACTATGAATGCATTGCATTTATTTTTTTGTACAATATACATTGTCCTCACATAACCACGGTTGTCTAGATTTAAAGAAACTTTGATATATGTATTCGTTTCGCCATTTTTTCGATCATGTAAAAATGGAGATTATTTTTGTATGACGTATTAAGTGATTCTGATATGAATTTGAAACTTCCTATCCTTGTATTCATAATAACTAGTAAAACATGCTAAATAGGCTTCGGAATAAAAACCCAATTTAAACAATTTTTACATAAGAATAGAGATTCTTATCGGGAGTCTTTTCTGTTAACAAAACACAATGTTAATGTTTATATTTAGCCAATATCTCAACCAAACTTTCTTTTCGATTGCGGTGTTCACTGGAATGTTAGGAAAAAAAAACCGGACTAATGCGACAAAATTCCCATGAAAGCGGCAAATGTCCGTCAGAAGAAGACTTTCATACAACCACATTCGTATATTTTAACACTAATTAAAAAGTCTTGCCGCCAAGCGATTCGTCGTGTTCCGGCATGATGTTTGGTGAAGCCGTACGGAGGACGGGTCTGAGCAGTTGTGTTGCGATGTGAACCGGGTACGATGCGCCAAGTGTTGTTGTGTCGGGAGTTTGGTCGTGGAAAGTCTCCATATCAATCTCCCTCTGGCGCAGCATCGTTGGAGTGTTATTTGGTTTAACATTGCATCACCTCGCTCAACTGCCGTCTCCCTTCCTATTCACTTAGTTTTTTGAGTGAAGCGGCTCTTAATAAACTAACGCGTTTTAAAATCAAAGATTGCATCACTGCTTACCACCAGGTGGGATTGCAGTCAAGCACTAGTTTATAATTAAAAAAAAAAACATATGTTTTATTATTAATTTTCTAGCAGCCACTTTCTTGAACAGTGTCTCCTTGTGTTGTCAGTGGCCTCGTTTCTCTTATCCATAAACCAAACTAAAAGCAATTCCAGTGCATTTTTGCTTTCTATGTTAATAAGAAAAGGACAAAAGATGAAGATAACTTGTCAGAACTAAACTAATAATTTATCGTCTGTCCTTTTCTTAATCAATTAGAAAAAAGAAGATGCACTAAACGTAAAATTAGTTTGATTTCTGAACTGGAGAATGGTCACCGTTGTTTCTCTTGTCAATGTCCTTATGGTTCAAAAGAAACACCTCTGAAAGTTGGAAAGTTGAACCTTTGTAATAGGGTCCTAACATTGGCAATCTTTAAACACGAAACCATAAAAAAATGCTGTTCTGTAAATGACAAAAATATAAAATAAACGCTGCCATAAACATGATTGATTATGGTCAAAGACCACAAAGGTGTAATATGCAAGTTGTCTTTCCAAATATAGCATGAAACAAGAGCCTTTGATGCTGCTTGCTCATTTCTTAAGCAAATAAAAACCAAACTTGGGGATAGACGATTCAAGTTCACGTGAAAGTTTGTCCATCTAACAATATATTTCTTGTTTTTGGTGACATAAATCACTACATAACATTATATATTTTATAAATAAATCTATGAGAACCAGTTTAAATGTAGGTTCGCTTTAATTTAATAAAAGGTAATTTAGAAAATTTATGTTAACATTTCGAATGTTTAGTATCAATTGTGACAGATGCCTAACTTAATGTAGTTGTAAATAAGTAACCCGATAACATTCATTGATAAGGAAATAAAAATCAAATAAAATCACTACATTCTTTGGTACAATGATTGGAGCAAGATATACAACTTCCAGGTAGACATGAAGATTACTGTACAAGCAGTTCTGTCCATAAGGCGTGCTCAAACTCCGTCCACTTTTAAAACTATGATAAAAAAGCACTTCCTCTCTCTTTAAACACATCACATTTTTATTTTATTTTTTATTTTACTCTTGTATGATTTTTATTAATTAGAACGTACTTATTTATTCTATACTCTATGTAAATAGTACACTGTAGACTATCTACACTATTTCTCACTCCTTCCCCTTAGTATTCCATCCAAAGATGGTCTGTAAAAGATCGCTCTTAGCGATAAGACCGCCCATTGTGTCACCCTTTGTAACATCTTTATATTTGTCTTCTGTAATCTAAATGTTGTACATAATAAAGAGTATTCTATTCCATTATATTTTTCTTACAACTAAAATACATTAAATTATTGTTCTAATCTTAAATATCTTTGCTTACAACTGACACATATCTGTGATGTGAAAAGAGCTTCTTGCCGGCTCTTCTTTACCTTCAGCTTATAGAGGTCCACTGCAGGACAAAGGTCTCCCTAAAGGAGCCTTTGGTGGGTTGCCATAATTCCCACGCTTGGCAGGCGGGTTGGGGATCGCAGTAATTTGATATTTCACTGGAGAAGCACTGCTGCCCGCTTCCCTGGTGAGAGTTCCCTTAGTCGCCTCTTAAGACACCCACGGGAGGATACTATTCTAAGCCCGGTACCACAGTGAAAGAGAAATATTTTGATGGATTGACTTATTGATATCTAGAAAAAAATATCCTAATCTTGACGCCCTTGTCCCATGTTATCTATCTATACTCATGCATTACAATCATTCTAGGCGTCCCAGTAATGAGAACATAATAATATAATGTTCATATAAAATATAATGGACACCTAGGGACCACCCAGCTAGGGACCTCCATGCTAGAGGGAAAGGGCCTAATCTAGCACGCAGACCCAGCGCGGTTTGGAAGATGTCACATATGTGAAATTTTTTGCTTCTAGGGCATTCCGGTTCCCTCCCAATATTTTCCTTTATAGATGTTTTCTTTCAGCCAACATCGAACATATACGAAAATTACATCACGGGGTACAAAAACGCAGCGTTGTCACCCCAACAGTCACGTAAAAAAATCTTCCCGTATGTGTACGTATAGGAAATTGATGGTTATCTAGTGCAGTAGATAATGCTTTGACCTCTAGCCTGGTTCGAATCCGGTTATCGTAAGGCGCATGATAGTCAATGACAGAATAAACGTTAGATGGGATGGAATTTAACCCCAGGACTTGACTTTCATGTATCAACTGCGAAAGATCGACGAACAATAAAGAGATACTGAGAATGCTTCATAATTTTTGACAACCGTTATGGGTCGCCATGTGTGTGTGTGTGTGTGTGGGTCGTCGAATCCAACTCGGCTGGGCAGCGTTCGGGAAGCTACGCTACATCTTCTAGTAGTCCAAGATTCCACAGTGTCTCAAGACTAAAGTCTTTGACCAGTGTGTGTTGCCAGTGATGACTTACAGAACTGGAACATGGTCGTTCACAATGGGCCTCAGACGAAGGCTCAGAGTCACACAAAGGGCAATGGAAAGAGCTATGCTCGGAGTTTCTCTGCGTGATCGAATCAGAAATGAGGATATCTGCAGAAGAACCAAAGTCACCGACATAGCTCATCGAGTCGCTAAGATTAAGTGGCAGTGGGCAGGGCACATTGCTCGTAGAACCGATGGCGGATGGGGCAGTAAAGTTCTGGAGTGGCAGTCACGTACCGGAAGAGGCAGTGTAGGGAGGCCCCCAACAAGGTGGACCGATGACCTGTGAAGGTCGCTGGAAGCCGATGGATGCGGGCAGCACAAGACCGGTCATTGTGGAAAGCCTTGGGGGAGGCCTTTTTCCAGCATCTATAGGCTGAAGAAGAAGATGGGTCGCCAAAAGTCCGAAGCTTTAACCACCAGACTTAACAAGGGGTATTGTATTACCCAGTGACTGAGTTATGGAAGTCAGGTAGGCAGTCATATGTAAAATACCGGTATGCAGCTGAATCCGGTTGGACTGGAGCCCAAACCAAATGTAGTTGGGTATAAATAGGTAGCTGATGATGATTTAACAGGAACATGGGACGGAATGTATTTTTTTTATTATAAGTATTCCATTTATCCATACAAATACTTAAAAATTTAGGTGTTTCTTCGCTGTATAAAAATACAAGAATCATATTAACAGTTATAACATAACAATTTATATTATTTTTGTTTAATCTTCGAAATAGGTGAAACGGTTTTGAAGAAATTTGGTAGGGGGATACTTTGAGCCCTGGGGAAGATCATAGGTTACTTTTTATGGTTCTGCCCCAAGGATAAAGCCACAGCGGAAACTAGAGCTGAAATCAGGCTTTTTGTTTTTCTTGTTCACCTTATCAACAAGTGGGAATTCATTTCGAAGGGAAACCGAATTACTTAGTGATAAAAAACATTTCTATTTCCAGAAATCGAGTGTTGGTGCTACTAATAAATACGATACTAGCACATTAATAAATTCCCTTAATGGATACGCATAAAATCAGCAATCACCTTTTTATCTTTACTTCATACTTAACATATTAATGTACAGAGGTGAAAGTCGCCGTGATAACTGGTACTGTCGCCGATCAAGATCTAAATGGCTATATAATTTGACTTAAACTTAGTACAGTGTACATCAAACTGTCATTTATGGAAGCTGTCGCATAAAACACTTTGGTTAATACATTTGCATTAGTATAATAACTCTGTCTGATAAATTTATCAGGTACTTATGATAAATGGCGACATTAATCAGTGGCAGTAAGCTACTTGCGACTTTGTTGCGGTTTTCAAATCGGGGAGAAGATTTTTTTTTATTAATTATAAGCTAGCGCTTGACCGCAATCCCGCCTGATGGTAAGCAGTGATGCGATCGTTGATGGTAAAGCGCGCTAGTTTATTAAGAGCCTATTCACTCAGAAAAACTGAGCGTATAGGAAGGAAGATGGCAGTTGAGCAGGGTGATGCAATGTTAAACCCAACAACACGACCAACGATGCTGCGCCAAAGGGAGATTGATCTGAAGACCCTCCACGACCAAACTCCCAACACAACAACATTTGACGCAACGTACCCGTCACACATCGCAATACAACTGCTCAGACCCGTCCTCCGTACGGCTTCACCAGACATCATGCCGGTACACGACAAATCGTTTGGTGGCAAGATTGTGGTTATTTTTAAATTAAATCTTTGATAGATTGACGCATTTTATTTTGTTTGGGATGGGAAATCATCAGATGACCTCTCCAGCTCTGGGCGGAGGGGAAGGGCGTGTCAGACTTTTACTAACTAAAACCTACCCGTGTTTCTTCACTTGCCTGTAGCCTGGGCCTCGATTTCTTTTTTAAACAACCCGCAACACTGACCTAGGAAGCATCGGTCTTCGTGGACCCCGTCACGATGTGCTGACATCTCTTTAAGACGCGCGTGAAACACCAACGCGCCGTCGATTCAGGCCTGGTCCTTACAGGCGGCTGTTGCTGTTGGTATGGTGCCCTGTAGGTTTACATACCCACTTTTCTGTTTTATTGGGTTGTGAGTTTAGACCTACCGATGAAATTTTCTTTTTATTGACTTTTGTTTAGGATACTAACTGACTTAGTAGACGTTGCCTTTAAATTTTTGAACATGGTCTGGATTTAGTACAAAATATTCTGAGTAATGGGGAAGTTACGTTGTCCAAAATTTTCTTAAAATTATTCCTTCCATAAAATTCAACTTCGGAATAATCCGAATTTGGGTTTTACAATGTTCATATTTCGTCAAATATTTTAGGTCTTCCAATATTGTAAAATTTAAATGAATAGCCAAAAATGGACCCTCTTTTCTGAGATGATTAGCTTACGAACGAAAACCATTCACTTATATTTACGTATTGATATAAGATATTTATTCTATTTTTAATTATGGCAAGTAGACCCGATATCGACTATTCTGCCAATGTGAAAAATGGCTTCGAAAGCAAAGCAATGCACACTACATTAAAAAAAATTCAAGAAGACATCGTATAGTAATCAAACAAGATGTCAAAATGTATGACATTACAAGAAAAAATGTTTTCTCTCTGTATGTTGTCTGTTAGACATTTTCGCGATTTTGCATGCATTACGGTCATTCCAGGCTGGTAACACAAATAAAATTAAGAGCGGAAATGGCCCCACTTCAACCTAAGACCATTTAAAACAGGTTAAGAACTCTGACCTGACTGGCGACAAAACTGTGCCATACCTACGTGTATTATTTTAAGAAAACATTAACTAACAAGTACAAAGTTAGTTTTTACCAAACAGTTGCTTTTTTTTATAAATAACGGTCACATCGCGTGTTGCATGTAGAAATATATACACGTAATATTGCAATAACGTGGTCCCTGGCTCACAGGCAGGTGAAGGAACACGGGTGGAGTTTTAGTCAGTGAAAGTCTGACACGCCGCTCTGCTTGATGATTGATCATTAGATGATTTCTCATAAAAAAAGCAAGTAAATCTTGTTGATTTATCTATAACGGCTTAGTGTCTATAGCATAAAAGATAAACTATCAATTTAAGACCAGGTAGGTCATAACATCGGTTGCCGGCAGAATTTACCACCCACCAGATAAAGCCTTGCCGCCAAGCGATTTGTCGTGTTCCGGCATGATGTCTGGTGAAACCGTACGGAGGACGGGTCTGAGCAGTTGTGTTGCGATGTGTGCCGGGTACGATGCGCTTAATGTTGTTGTGTTGGGTGTTTGGTCGTGGAGGGTCTTCAGATCAATCTCCCTTTGGCGCAGCATCGTTGGTCGTGTTGTTGGGTTTTACATTGCATCACCTCGTTTAACTGCCGTCTTCCTTCGTATTCGCTCAGATTTCTGAGTGAATAGGCTCTTAATAAACGAGCGCTTTACCATCAACGATCGCATCACTGCTTACCATCAGGCGGGATTGCGGTCAAGCGCTAGTTTATAATTATTAAAAAAAAAATTAAGACTTGCTTCTGCCATGCTTTTCGGGTGCAAAAAATAATGTTTATTCGATTGAATGCCGTTTTTAAAGAAATAAAATGCCATTGTTACTCACGAGCATAGATTACAGAAAAAAGACAATATATTCATATCTCTGTGCTCATGGGGATCCACGTGCCCATACAAAGGGTTAAAAGAAAAATCACACGCAACACTTCACAGCTCAGTATTACAGACTCCATAAAATTATTAGACCGCATAGCTAATTTTGGGCTGCACAAAGACCACACACACTTATAAACTGTTTTTATCAAATTAGCATACTGCATCCACTGACCTTATTCTGGGGCACCAACTTATAGCCTCTCCTACCATCTTAAACATCCACCTTATTATCAAGACATAAGATGCATGCGGCAGTTTTATTAACTTGGCAGTATGTCGCTCAGAGTAATTAGCGACTTTAGGGTCATTGCACACAGACAGCCAGGTTTTAGAACTGCTAATAATTGGATTTAGAACTATTTGTATTTTAAATAACTGGAAACTAATGCTCGACCGCAATCCAGCCTGATGGTAAGCAGAGATGCAATCGTTCATGGTAAAGCGCACTAGTTTATTAAGTCTATTCACCAAAAAAAAAAAAAACCGAGTGAATAGAAAGGAAGACGGCAGTTGAGCGAGATGATGCAATTTTAAACCCAACAACACGACTAATGCGCCAGAGGGAGATTTCACAACAACATTTGGCGCATCGTACCCGGCACACATCGCAACACAACTGCTCAGACCCGTCATCCGTACGGCTTCACCAGACATCATGACGGAACACGACAAATCGCTTAGCGGCAATGCTTTGTCTGGTGGGTGGTAACTTCTGCCAGCAGCCGATGTTATGGCCTACCACCAAGAAGGTTCTTGGTTTTTTTTATACTTTATATACGAATTTTGTTCCTGAAAAACCTAATTAACAAGGATTGCTAATTATTATTAGAGTTAAACAACCTCGTTATACCGGTGATCGCGAGTAGCTCACAATGTTTGTCTTTCACAATTCTCTATTAGCTGTCTTCTCGGTAATCAACCCCTTTCCACCACATCATCATTTAAACAGTCCGTACATCGTTTCTTTGGTCCTCCCTTACAGTTAAAGCTAACGAAATTCATACTCAATACTCTTTTCGACATTTGAGAAAGATACTTAGCACTAAAAATGTTTTTAGTGCTAAGTATCTTTTAAACATTATCATCAACCTCTTACAGAGAAGGATTGAGCGTAATCACCACGCTTGCTCATTGCGGGTTGGCGATTTCAGACTTAGAGTCCAGGTTTTCTCAAGATGTTTTCCTTCACCTTTTAATCAGTCATTGGTGTCTAAGATATACTTAGAGAGTACATATAACTTGGTAATGGTAATTACATGATTTTATGAAATAAAAGTCGTATCACTTTTGATGTGACATTACTTTCCGTACCAATCTGGATTTGAATAGGTCGTGCATGTTTTAGTTTCTTACACAATATCATTCTCTTTGAGAAAGTGAGATAAACCTACGTATATATTTTACGGCATCAAGATTTTTAAGCGATGACAGCTGACCAATTAAAAACTTGCCACTTCAAAAATGTCGGCATGATCAAATAACGTCTTGACGTAATTTTATTTAGAGACTCATTATGTATGTAATTTCCTCTTATATATTTAGAAGAAGATTATGTTATATAAGGATATTATATAATTATTACAAACAAAAAAAACTAGAGATTACTGAAATTATGAAGAAAGAGTTAATTATAGGTATCTTTTCTTTAAATTACAAACTAGTGCTTGACCGCAATCCCGTCTGATAGTAAACAGTGATGCAATCGTTGATGGTAAAACGCGCTAGTTTATTGAGAGCCTATTCACTTTAGCCTTGAAAACACTTAAATCGTAGTCCGACGGAAACACCGCCGCTGGAAAATTGTATCTGTTGTATTGTAATCTCGGAATACGCTTTGTAATCCTTTTTTTTTTTTTTTAATAAACTTGTCCGCACATTGGTCTGGTGCGTTTATAGTGCATCAACCATGCCATCAAATCAACCGATCTTTAGGAATAACAGACGTATTATTCTTCTCTGTATTATTAACATTAGTGGTCGGAATTATGTTGGAAACAATGATTATAATCATGATTCTAGTTGAGGTACATCGCCCAAAGCTTGTCTTACATCTTTGGTAATAACAAAGCCTGTTCCGCTCCGGGCTAAGCCTTTCAACGATGTTTCATGCTTTAATGAACGAGAAGCTTATAAATAACAGTAGACAGGTGGAGTTCGATGTGGTTGATTATAATGTAAAATGTAGGTTTTACAAACTATTACTATCAATTGGTATCATTTTTAAGCATATTGTTAATCCATTGCTCTGTATGTTCGAAAAATGTATCCGCTCAACAATGTAAATTACGCAATGAATGTTGTTGAATTGTCAAAATTAAACCCATTGCTACTGGCAGTGTGTTAGGCAATTACCCTTCTGGATTGAAGTTTGTTCTGATCTGACATCGTAACGCAAACTTCTCGAAAAGGCTACACCGCATGCCACTAACAAAATTATGATAGTCATTTATGTCGTTAATGAGCGGTTACAGAAAAAACAGTGTTTAAAAAAAGTGTCAGCTCGGCCTTTGAACGTTGCAAGCGTGCCGCCGTTCGTGTTTGTAAGTATGACGTTCACCCCTGATGCGAACTCTATTAAATCAGCTGATAGGATAGTTTTCATAGTATTGTTCACATTGCGCTTTTTAGTGTAATTAACGAATTCATTAATTTTTACTTTAAAATCTTATTGAGTTATGAAAGTATACCAATTATGAACGGTCTACAGTGAAAAAAACTGCATATTATTTTTTTTTTAATCGGGAAAAAGCCGACGCAAAATTCCACCACTGAGGGGTTCAGAATCATGTATTGGATCCATGGTACTCGTTTGTGCGTCGATGTCAGAGACACCCTTTATTTGAACTTTGTATGCGAGTGTGTGTATTAGTTACTTCTTCACGTTTAAAGGGTGGGAGTAATTTTGATGAAATTTTGGTATGGACATAGTTTATAATCACAAAATGGCGGAAAACATATTTTTGTAACTCCCTTAAAATGGGTATCTACCAAATGAAAGTGATTGACTTGTAGAATACTTTACACAAAATTTCAAATTCAAGATGACCGCCACTACAAAATAGCGAGTTAATTTTTTTCGCAACTCCTTCAAAACTTATGTTTCGTTTTTTGGTCTTGCCGCCAAGCGATTCGTCGTGTTCCGTCATGATGTCTGGTGAAGCCGTAAAGAGTACGGGTCTGAGCAATTGTGTTGCGATGTGTGCCGGGTACGCTGCACCAAATGTTATTGTGTCGGGAGTTTGGTCGTGGAGGGTCTCCAGATCAGTCTCCCTCTGGCGCAGCATCATTGGTCGTGCTGTTGGGTTTAACATTGCATCACCTCGCTCAACTGCCGTCTTCCTTCCTATTCACTAAGTTTGTTTATATAAGGGAATAGGCTTAATTAACTAGCGCGCTTTACCATCAACGATTGCATTACTGCTTACCATCAGGCGGGGTTGCAGTCAAGAACTAGTTTATAATGATTAAAAAAAAGTTTATATCACATTTAATAATCTAGGTATTATTAAATGTCATTGAAAGTCTTGTACCTACAGATGACATCAAGCTACTAGTCTGTCAATTTTCTTTGTTAGATTTTCAACTTTATTGCTAAAGAATTAAGGTTCAAGATTATTTGAGACTTTCGGGTAGCTAGACCTGCAGTCGTCCGTACAATCTTCAAGAAACCTGCACCCTGATTGTGTAACCAAACTATCAGTTGGAATCATTTTGAAACTTTTTGCTATTCCATTGCTCCCTATGTTCGAACATGTATCTACTCAACAAAGTAACTAACGCAATGAATGTTGTTGAACTTTCAAAATGAAATCCGTTGCTACGTATAATGTGTTACACAATTACCCTGCGGGTGGTCTTGCAAATCAAGCGCTACTAGATTTATGATCACATTATATCACATTCAACATGAAACTAGCATTCAAGGAGGCGCCCAAGTAAATATAAACTAAAAGCATAATAATTGTGTAACTTAGTAGGTACTGCAATGACAAGCCAATAGTCATATTTTCGAACATCAAATCAAATTAAAAGTCATTGCATTTACTCAAATTAGGCTGAGAATCAGAACTTTTTGAAATTCAATCATATACCTACATTATGTATGTATATTATTTATCGAGGGCCTATTTTTTTCGGTATGTCATAATTAACTTCCTTAAGATCGCGCGAAATGGAGGAGAATGAGCAGGAAAGCGGACTCCGGGCTCCAACACAAAGGCCGCGGATGCAACCGAGACTGAACGCTGGGATGTTGATAATGATTTCATCGAATATATAAAATTCTCGTGTCACGGTGTTCGAACTTAAACTTCTCCGAAACGGCTCGACCGATTTTGATGAAATTTTTTGTGCTTATCCGGTATCTATGAGAATCGGCCAACATCTATTTTTCATCCCCCTAAATGTTAGAGGTAGTCCACCCCTAATTTTTTAAGCTATTGCATAGCTTCTATCGCGGGCCTTGAGCGCGGGGACCGAATCCAGAAATTCCGTAACGAAAAAACCTCACGCTCCCCATCGTCTAACGTCGTTTCAGTTCGGTAGTCTTCGGCACGGTATGTTTGTGTGCGTGCGACTACATCTTTTGAAAACAATTTATAGATTTTCAAAAAGAGCATGCATATTGCAGGGCGCGAACTCAGTTCTACACACTTGCCATGTTACTGATAGTCGCGATGTGCTAAACTTGCGATTAATTTTCTCTCTGAAATAGGTCTTCTATAGAGATATGTCATAGACGTCATCGACGTTGTCATGGCTACCTTAAAAACTTTTCATATAATTAATTATTAAGTACTTTTATTCAAATTAATTTAGTAGTGTTTTTATAAAATAGCTTTTTTTTTAACGGAAAAGCTAAGATGAATGTAACGCTAATTTTTCATTGGACTTTTAAATTATTTATAGTGTTGTTTACTAAATAAAAGCGCGTGATTTTATAGAGTAAAAAGTGCTCACGCGGCCGTTTTTTCAATTGTTGCAAGAATTCAAAAGACTGTCTTTAAATAGTGTTCAGACGATTGCTCAAAGTGTATTAGATTTCATTAGTAATAGAAATGGCATTTTAATAATGACTTTCAACTGCCAAAGTCTAAATAGTCATAAATACGATTTACAAGATTCAGTTACGAGACAAACAAATGTGTTACTTCTTACCGAAACTTGCATGACGCATGATAATCCAATTGAAATACATAATTTTAATTGTATTGTTCAGTTCAAACGAGATACTGTTTCAAAAGGTGGGGTAGCTATTTACCAAAATAAAAATGATATTACTAATATTATGACTCCGAATATTGAAATAAATATTGCACACGTTAGCGATGTTAATGTTAGGCGCTCAGTTGTTGGAGATATTTGTGCGTGCTTCTGCAAACTTAGAAATGGCCTACAAATAGTTATGGTAGCAATTTACATTTCTCCGAATCCAAAATTGGACGAGGTAGAGCATTTTATTCATCGCACTTTACTGGAGTACACTGAAGAAGGCTCGAAAATACTTGGTACAAATGGTAATAAATTTCCACTTATCTTGGCTGGCGATTTCAACATTAACTTCGCTGATAAAAAATCAGAGCGGTTGACAACTTTTCTATCAAAAACATTGAATTTGAAAATGAATAATGATCCACAAGAGTCCACAACAAAATATGGGAACACCATTGACGCGGTATTTTCTAGGTATTTAGAGGATATTAAGTCGCAAACTTATGTTTCTTATTTCAGTTATCATAAACCTATAGTTTCAATGATAAATATTCCTCAATAACCAACAGCTACTGTAAGGTAATAAAACCCACATGTATTGTAAAATAATAAAAATATTTTAAATAATATTAACTTTTTATTTATTTAATAAAAGAAAAATTTGTTTTCTTATCGGTCACCACGCTCAAAAAGTGTAACTTGAATTAATATCAAAGAAAAAGAAATACTGCATAAATAAAATAAATAAATAATTATAATTGCATAAATTGATACAAAATGCTATGCAATAGCTTTACCGCGGCAGTCCCCAAGTGCCACACGTCTTTTTTTTATTATTTATATGGCAAAACAACGTTTGCCGGGTCAGCTAGTATCTCTCTAATAAGTGAGAGCCTTTGGTAGTCAAATGTTCGGTTGCGATTTCCTCGACTTTATGCTCCTTATTAAATTATAGGAGTTGTTGATTATAAATAGAGCCTTAATTTCCATCATCCTAATAAATAAATATTAACTTGGACTTATAATTTATAATTCCTGTCTTAGTAAGCTTTGCAATATGTAGTGTTCTTGTCCGATTTCCGTCTTGAGTAATAACGGTTAAATTATTAGCATGCCTTGCGATAGGTTTCGACATACCGGTCCTATCTGATCTATGTTCCTGAACGAATATTATGATTATATTGCTAAAACTATTATTTCTTTATGTTCTATAGTATATTTATAGTTAATCATTGCTTTGGCTTGCAACTTTGTCTACTAGAAATTTGTTGTTTTACGTTTCTATAATATTCGATTATACTAGCAAAACATCTTGCTTCGCTCGGTCTTTGCAACTGGATATAAAGTGGGTGATAGATGTACGAACTTAAAGTATGCGGTTTTTTAAGATCGCGAACTTAGTCGGCTCGACGTCGGTAACACACGTGAAGCTTGCTCATACTATATCGTGATTTCGTCGAGAGAAGCTTTGTATTATTTGGGAATTATATCATACTACATTTTAAAAACTAATAAAAAAGACGAAATCGACAAGTTGCAGCGTTATTTTCGCAACAGTTAGGGTAGAATCAATACAACACTTGTCTCCCAAATTTTTAGTTTTGTATGTATATATTATAAGTATAATATATTTTGGTAATAATATGTATGTTTATATAGCTTATTTAAGTATTTTTTATACAGTGTTAAAAGTATGTTTTCATTATAATGTTTTCATTTAAAGCACCTGCTACTAATCTCTTCCACAGTTTCTTTTTGACAGTTCAGCTACATTCATTGCGTTCAGACATTTTTCGAACACATGGAGCAGTGGTTTAGCAATATGCTTCAAAATGATTCCAATTAATAGAAATAGTATATTACGCAATTAGGGTGCTAGCTCACACAATGTGTATATTATGTATTATGTATGTATAAAATTTCATCCAAACTCGTTTAGTGTTTTTTTTTTCTTGAAATAGTAACAAACAAAGATTCATATACAAATACAACACAAATATTTATTGGCACAAAAATAGATTTTTTTCAATAATTGTTGTGTTTATTAACACTGCATTACAATAGGTGGGTACAATAGGTTTATCCCTGTCCCCTGAACTAGGCTAGGCCTGTATCTTAGGGGGTTTAAGTTTAATATGAATGTTTTGAACCTATAGAGCTTAAAGAATGCGAGGCGAACACTACTTCCAAAAGCCAGGCTGATGACTAAAAGGCTAATTTAACCAGTTGGCTACCAAATATACCTATATACATTATGGTTTCTTCTCAGTTCAATTCCATACTTGTTTTACTGAAGGCCAGTAAAAGTAACACGAATAAAGTCTCCTACGCAAACGCATTATCCTCCATCTCCATAATAAGTAAAATCACATCATAATAAGATCAAATTGTACTGAAAATGCAACAAGCGATTTTAACCGTAAAACCTAAGTGCCCTTACGTCTCTTTTCCTATAAACATTCACCAAAATTCCATAGTGTACTGTGAGAACTGAATTGATAAATACAGGTGCTTAGGCATTAGAACAGGTGGGCAATGCATACTGGGTCGATGCTCAGTTGTTTTTTTGCAATATGGCGTAAAAAGGTTAATGACCTGTGTGTTGTGAATTTGGAGTGAAATATTTAGTGCAATTAACTGACATTTAATAAAAGGTTTTGAGGTTTACAATATTGTGGACAATTTAATATGCAACGTTATTTTTCTTTATACAAAAATTTTTCAGTTACCCAGCGCACAACACAGTTCACGGCGGATAATAGTGTCTTGGATCCCCGACATGCCGCGGCGCAACCGGCATGTCCTAGAGGCAAAACTTTGAAGACGTGACATCTACCAACTACCAAGCCGCACTGGGCCTGCTGGTAGATTCCGAACCGCAACCTTTTACTGAGAGGAGCTCTGAGTCCCAGGAGTGAGATGATGATTATGTTGTATAGGGTCATTATTATTGAGCGAGTTCCTCCTAGAAATAGGAGAATCCTTATAAGGGACAGTAATACGTAACAGGATCAACAAAGGCCCGTTCCACGCTATAATAGTAGCCCGGATATCTAGACAACGATAGGAAACGTTCACACTGCGATAAAATATTCTTAAAGAGAAATAGAATGACGTTACTCTCACTCTAAAGGCATCAAGTGCGTCAGGCATGACATCATAGAAAAGTGTGAAAAATTTAGGTTGCAATGTTAAAATGTATTTCATAAGGTTGTGGCCACACACACTGTCAATATAAAGCTGTCGCACACAATATTTGCATAGATTACATATGTACTACATACAAATAAGTGCTAAAGAAATGAATACTTCTTATGTCAAAATAATGGGTTTTACTATGTATATGGAATGTTATATTGGTATGGAAAGATATTTCTACAAAAATCTATTTATAAGTTAAAATGTCTTGTTTTTTTTTTTGTCTGTTTGTTCCGGCTAATCGCCGAAACGACTGGGCCGATTTTGACAGGACTTTCATTAGCAGATATTGTACACAATTAGTTACCTATAAATTGCACCAATAAGGAACACAATAAAGAACGCTTATAATCTGCATGAACAAATTATGTATTGTAAAACTAATTATTTATATGGTGGCTCTTGTAATTTTCCCATTGACAGTTAAAGTAAGATTAAAAGATATTTATGCACATCGTTAAATACCTTTAGGGGCAACGAGTAACAAGATGACTCAAGTCAAGGCGATAATGTGATTAATTATTGTTTTGATTCTAAATTATAAACAATTATTACTTCGTGCCTAGCTATTTATTTACTTTCAGTCACTAAGTACTCATTTTTGAGCACGGAATTAGAATGTACCATTGTTGTATATTACAGAATTTAGTATATACTAATTCCATGCTTCTGCAGAACTGTAGTTTTGACAATGACATTGACAACTGACGTATGATGACGCGAAAACAGTAGTGACTTTCATTTACGACAACACAAAATTAACCAGTCAGTTGGTATTTTTTTTCGGACAATTGATTGTTTGAAAACTACAATAAAATTGAACGCCTTCCGAACGTAATTGTTGTGTCATGCTCACTGTGTCATCGGTAGTACTGGTGGACAAGTTGTAACAGCCGTAACTTACAAATAGCAGGTCGTAGGTTTGTAGCCAGACGCTTTATTTTGTGTAAGTTATTGTATCACCACTGCTTTCAAAACCGTGAGGACACCGACATGTCCTTGAACCGAAAATTGGAAGACCTTTGACATTGAGCAACCCACACTAGGCTTGTGTGGTGGATTACTGCCCACTCTCACAGAGTGAGAGTCTATATCCCAAGACATTATAGGCAGATTGTGGTATTATGCATGATATTATTGTGAACATACCTACGACTTTTCTTCACAAGTCATCATCATCATCATCATCTCAGCGTTAATGTCAGTCGCATCCGAACCTTTTTCAGCTTTTGGAGTCTGGGGTCCGCTTTACCAGTCTAACTGCTGATTTTGGCTAAACTTCGATATTTTCCGTGAATCGACTGCCGTCTAACCTCCACAACCCGAAGGATCGAAGCATTGCAGTTAGACCAATTGTAGGAATTTTGAGGGCTCCAACAACCCGTAATGACTGCCACTAGATGTTCGTATGGCAACAGGGACTAATGGCTTAATGTGTTTTCCGAGGCACGACTTTTCTTTCCCAAGTATCTGCTATAATTTTTCCTACGTATCCCATTAGCTCAATGGCTAACCGTATAGGCCAGCATACGATTAGCAAGCGTAGGCGCACATTCATTCATGATTATGGATCGTTTCCGGTAGGACGCCTAGCAACTGTCACCTGTCGAGTGGCGAAACCTGCTGGTATTCGCATTATGATTTCATCAAAGTCGATTATGGTGTCGGAAATAATGGTTGGAGCCACACAAATAATAACGAAAATAATAGTAGACGAAAGTGTTAAGCAAATTTTATTTGCTCGACAGATTCGTTATGATTTAATTTTCATTTAAGTATACATTCAGCATTTTCCTACCTTTATCTGGCATTGGCACAACATGACTTTTCTGATACCTAAGTAAAAATAAATTAATTAAATCTCCAAGTTAAGTTAATCTAATATATTGGGATCACCACTGGGGCGTACTTTATCCATTATAAACGAATTTTGCATAACCGTTTACATACATATGTCGGAGTTATGACTGAAAATACATTAAAAAAGAGAACATCTTCTTTCTATAGTCGGTTAAAACAAACACTGAACAAAAAAGGAATTGCCGGAATATTTCTCTAAATCTTCTCTTTGCACCACGAGTCTTAGTAGCCTAATTTCTTTGTAAAAAAATCCTATGCTGAACAAAAAAATAATTCATTGTAGACAAATCCAGTTAGTCATCATCCACTCACCCAATAACCCCTTTTCACCTGCCCGCTTGCATCACGCCCATAACCGTCACTTCTATTAACACTCAGTATAAAAGGGTTAATAAATAAAGCCAGGACTGCACTGAGCGACTGTCGCAACCCGGCCATAAAGTCGGGCGCTCCCGGCTATAAAATCGGACTTCTGTACTAACTTGTCGTAAAGTTAACGTGGATGTAGCCTACTCCGATTTAGTTCAGATATGGGTTAGTATGTTGTCTTGAGGAAACGGATACACAGCACTTGCGTCACGGCACCTTTGTGTTTGTTGATAAGTATTTGGAAGTGGTGAAAGGCGGGCGTTATGGGGGACTGTTTTTTTTGGTAATATTAACCTCTCCGTTAGCCACCTCGTACCTCCTTTCGGTGAGAGGGAGTGGGCTGTAATCTACCAAGCAGGCCCAGTGCTGGTTGGCAGATGTCACATGTCTTCGAAGTTTTTGGTTCTGGAACTTTCCGGTTTCGTCACGATTTTTTCCTTCACCGTTTTGAGAGCAGTAGTGATGAAATAATTTACACAAAGTAAAGGTTTTTCTCGGTGGTAGGCCATACATCGGCCGCCGGCAGAAGTTACCACCCACCAGACAAAGTCTTGCCGACAAGCGATTTGTCGTATTCCGGCATGATGTCTGGTGAAGCCGTACGGAGGACGGGTCTGAACAGTTGTGTTGCGATGTGTGCCGGGTACGATGTGCCTAATGTTGTGTTGGGAGTTTGGTCGTGGAGGGCCTTCAGATCAATCTCCCTTTGGCGCAGCATCGTTGGTCGTGTTGTTGGGTTTAACATTGCATCACCTCGCTCAACTGCCGCCTTCCTTCCTATTCGCTCAGTTTTTCTGAGTGAATAGGGTCTTAATAAACTAGCGTGATTTATCATCAACGATGGCATTACTGCTTACGATCGGATCGCGGTCAAGCGCTAGTTTATAACAATTTTAAAAAAAAGTACCTGACGGGGTACGAGCCTACATCGTGTAAGTCGCTTCTATCATTAAGCTGATGGTCTGACAATCAGTCTTACGAAAAAGTGCCATATTAACCAGTGAAGGTCTGGTAGGCAGTTGCTTTACGAAAATGCTTGTGTTTAGCCTGGAATCCGATCTAACATGGCTGGAAAAAAAACCAGGCAGCTGATAAGTTTTATTGCTATAACTAAGCACTGTTGTATGCTATAAAAGCACTAGTATTCTTAGACTCGTCATCATCATCCCAGGGTTCAGTCCCGGTTGCATCCGCGGCCTTCGTGTTGGAGCCCGGGGTCCGCTTTCCTGCTTATTCTCCTCCATTGCGCGCGAGCTTTAGCATCCTGTGGTTAGAAATTGTTGTTGTTGTTGTTGTCATTTCTTACAACGTCAAGCCAGCATTTCTTTGATCTACCTCGCTTATTCCGGCTCGGCGGAGGCGCCATGGCAAGGCATTTGTTACCCACGTAACATGCGGTTTTCGTAAGACGTGGCCGTACCAGCGTAGGCGACCCTCAGTGTGTCCAAGAGCACTATTCTTAGACTATTTAGATTTATCTATATTGCTGTTTGTACGATCACATAGCAGTTATCCTTATAGAGCAATCTAAACGTGTAGGTACCACACCAAGAATTACAATCTGAATCATTTTGAAGGATATTGCTCATACCTTGCTACTTTTGTTCGAGAAATGTATCTGATCAACAATGTAGGTGCGCAATAGCCCAGTCATATTAGGGCTTTCACCTCGGAATGAAAGATAATAAGCTGCAAATTGGTATGAACCTTTGTTTTGTCATTCTAAATGTTGTCTCAAAAGTCACAATCGTTATCGTGTCCGCGTCTCAAGATATTCAAGGTTAAAGGTCACAAAAATCGGTTTTTCGCGAATATCTGGCTTCCTATCGGTTAAATGAGATTTGCATTTATTATAAAAGTTGTAGGCTATAAAATTCCCTACAACTTTTGTTTAAACTTTTTTTTCATACGACCAACCGTTTTGAAGGTAGAGCGCGAAGAGTGCACATCGTACAGTCATATACGACCTAATGCAAGGTCAAGCGTGAGTTATGGTTATCAGTACGTTATAAAGTCAATTATTTACTTGGAAATTATAATTATTAAACAATGCCCATTATTTATGTACTAACTATTAATTATTTATATTTAATTAAAGTAAGTAACTTGATTATTTATATATAATTATTCATATTTAACTATTTACGTATAAAATATTATTAATTCTGGATTATATATTTTAGTTTTATTTTAAGTTAAAATGATAGTAAGAGTATATATTTTACACATATTTTTATTTATTATTAAATACGGCATAATATACATTTATCAAAATGTGAGTTCAAATATCAAAAATATCTTTGTTGATTTTAATTGTAATGAAATTGGAAATGGAAGCTAATTATCTTCTTCTTCTTCGTCGTCTTCTTCTTCTTGTCGCTCAAAAATGTTCGATTCATTGTCATCATCCTCATTATCTGTCATGTTCATCTCCAAACCTTCCAGAATATCGGGATCATATGTATTTTCTTCATCGGGATTACTTGGATACAGTGAAGCGTTGAGGCAAGCTTGTCCGTTGCACTGGCCGCAAGCTAAAGAACATTGTAGCCCTGATTTTCTGCATCCACAGCGGGAACCACAACCATTTTTGCAATTGCAAAATATTACGTTTAGTAGTTCGGCTGGTGCTGGAGGTAATAACGTTCGTATGGGCTCCAGGATTTCATTTTCAAGCATCCAGCCCCATTCTTGAGGTTCTAAGTCCTTCCCTAACAACGTTTGAATCTGGTAGTAGACACGTTTTATGTGTTGATGAGCTGCTACACTTGTTGGTGGAAGTGTTGACAGTTGTACAGGTTTATTTAGTTTTGTAAATTTGATGAATTGTGTGTAGCGGAAATGATCAATGTTGTCCTCAGATTTTGGAGCATTATATAATGCCAACAAGATGCGCACTCCATTTTCTAATAATGTTTGTTTTGGGCAGTTTTCTTGTTGAAATACTTCCACCAGTTTATCTAAATCAGGAATTTTTTCCAATGCTCTAGTAACAGTTATTTTTCCTTTTTAAATAGCGCAGAAGTCGTGTCACAGCCACTGAATGCCACAGTCACAGCCAATGAAACCATAACTCACGCTTGACCTTGCATTAGGCCGTATATGACTGTACGATGTGCACTCTTCGCGCTCTACCTTCAAAACGGTTGGTCGTATGAAAAAAAGTTTAAACAAAAGTTGTAGGGAATTTTATAGCCAACAACTTTTATAATAAATGCAAATCTCATTTAACCGATAGGAAGCCAGATATTCGCGAAAAACCGATTTTTGTGACCTTTGACCTTGAATATCTTGAGACGCGGACACGATAACGATTGTGACTTTTGAGACAACATTTAGAATGACAAAACAAAGGTTCATATCAATTTGCAGCTTATTATCTTTCATTCCGAGGTTGACCCCTTTTTTTACCTAATATGACTGGGCTACAATGATTTTTTAATTTTAATTCGTCGGTCTCTGTGGCGCAGCGGTCAACACGCCTGCCTGCGACGTGGAGGCCCCGGGTTCGATCCCCGGCCAGGTCATGATGGAAAACGGTCTTTTCCTGATTAGCCTGGGTCTTGGGTGTTTATCTATATATCTCAACGATACTATATTTTATAATAGATACATATATATGTATCTATTATAAAATATAGTATCGTTGAGTTAGTATCCCATAACACAAGTCTCGAACTTACTTTGGGGCTAGCTCAATATGTGTGTTTTGTCCGTATATATTTATTTATTATTTATTTATTTAATGAATGTTGTTGAACTGTCAACATGGAAACCATTCCTACTGTGTTACGCAATACTCCGTGATTTGATTACCTACCTAGTTTGTCGTTTGCCACCAGATGTTTCTTTTAATGTAATATGTTCTACAGCAGTTATATGAAAGTGAAATTTTAAGTAACAAGTAACGATCAAAGTGGATATTCTCGTAATTTTATGAGATCTCAGTTTCAATCTATCAAAAATGCCTGTGTTTTTTTTTTTGAGAAGTTTGTGACGATTACATTAACGAAGATTTTGAATACACATAACAAGAATTGGCTTTGGTTAAATGATTCATGATTCTGTAAATTCTAGCTTAAAAGAAATAAAGCTCTCTAGCTTAAAGAAAGAAGCCCTTTGGATCCATAAATGAAGCTAAAGTGTTTCTTTATGTCGCACTAATCTCTGGAAGTATCAGTCGAATAAGTCCGATTCTTTCTTCCACATCATGGTGGCTCAAAAGACGAGGATAAAGATAAAAAAGTAAATAAGAACTCTAAGCGGAAACGACTTGAAACAGGAGGAACGTGAGATCCGGGCAGGTGATGCAACAAGACAACAAAAAAAAAAAAAAAAACACAACAGGGGAACAAAAAAGAACTGATGCGGACGTAGGCGCGGGCAGAAGTTAGTATTTAATAAAGGAAATAAAACACAAATGAACGATTACTGTGTAGCGGTATCTACAAAACGCCACATACGTCATTCTGACGTCACATGAATTCTAGATCTCGCAAGCAGTTTACTGTGCATACATACAACTTCCCAACATTAACGGTTGGGCAAGTGCCCGCCAGATACAACACCCGTCTGGTCGGAGCATCCTCCCTTTTCGATGGAGTGAACTTTACACCCCATTCCGCATAGCTCCAAAAGTGAATATATCCCAGCCCTAACCAGAAGCGTGTTAAAATGTTCCCGCATGGTGATACCAATCTTCCAAAGTTTTTTTTTTCTCAAGCCAGCAGATATCGTTATCTTTAACATTGTAAGTTCAAGGGAAAAAAACTGACATTATTGTAGATCGGCTATCGGATGTTACGTGTCCGATAAAGTAGTTGATAACATTGTATACGCAATATACACCGAGCTTTATGCGTAAGTAGATTCATTGTACACTTATTGACAAAGGTGCTTTTGTTTTTTGTTATTTAATTATTTACATGATGAAGTGTAGTAATTTACAATTCTTTGTACTTTATATGTAAATGGAAAAAAAATATAGCATTAAGAATTAGAAAGTAAAAACCTGACGCATCTTTTTATTTTATCCGGAAGATCTATTTTGATGAAGTAATAGATACAGACTTGTAAATTAATTCAACAACATTTCGGCATTTGGGACACCACTAAGACAAACCGTGTCGCCATTTAGCTCTGCCCACATCGTAACGGGAAATAGTATGGCTGCTAAATCCATCTTTAGAAAAACTAGGTTAATATAACTAAGAAGTAAACAAAAGTTCTTAAAAAAAAAAAACTTAAGGAGGGTTTTTAAAGAAAATCCTTGAACGAAAAAGCATTAAAATTTGTCAATTTAATAGTGCAGCCGCCATCACATCAATCTATACGAAACTAAATGTTTCTCAATCAATTTTGAACCTAACGCTTTAGCAAAAAAAAGTTGAAAATCTATTGACAGATTGTAGTGTCATGATGTCGGTGGTTAATAGTTTTAGAGAATTTTCTTGACTTATTTATGTTATGTTGGCATGTACTTGTATGTACCAACATTAATTTCAGAGAACGAGGTTGAGCCGTTAATTGACGCTGAATGAAAAGGAATTTATAAATTGGACCGGAGTTGGAGTTAATTAATTTACTGTGTTGAACGTTCTTACATATCGTTCGATTTCTGTTAAAGGGCTTAACAAAGAGTAATAAAAAAAAACCGCGCATCTTGAAAGTCCTTCCGAGAATTATGTGGGTTGACAGAATCATAATCCGAAGAAAATAACTAATCCAATGCTTCTAATGTTTGAAAAATCGTTCGCCATAATCGCAATTAAAACGTAATGAGTTTCACTAAAATGTCAATAAGAAAGGCATTGGCATTACTAATGTTAATTGTTATACAATTACCTCGGCAAGATAAAGTTTCAGTTAAATTTTCCTTTTAAGTTTCGCCATTATTGTTTTATTTCAGTTTGTGGACATCAAGGTGATAATTAAATTATATCATATAATTTATATAATCGCAATGTTTACCTGACCGCTGATTAAGGATCTGTTTAAAAACAAAGTGTACCTACTTATTTTGCCAGTAAAGTATGTTATTAATATTTACTTATCTCGTTAAAGTTAATTAGAATTACGCAGCAACTTGTTAAACCGAACTATAAAATTATTTTAATAATTATTTCGCGATAACGATTTATGATTTTAATTATTTAGTAGGCCGTAGAATAAATTAATTCTAAAATAGTTCATATTGAAGATAGTATCATAAAATTATTATGGAAATTAATAAATACTACGCTAATATTTAAGGCAAGACAGTTCAGTTCAGAATATTTGTGAACAATTTGCAATTCACTGAGGAATAATAATTGTAAATAGTTAAATTAAATATTACCATAATAGCATAAATATTTTGTTGTTACGAAAGAACCATTGTTACTGTTTAAATTTTTTTATTTATATAATATGTAAAGAAAACCCCGTCCCATAAGGATAAGGTTAGATAAACACATGACCAAATGTAATATAAAATTATACGTCATCATCATAGTACTAATGAATTTTGAAATCATCTTTTTTTTTACCGAGAATACATTCTAACTTCCACAAAATTGGGTATTTTTTTAAAAAGTGACAACAACATTTTTGACAATATTATTATGAGCGAAGCGACGCGTGCTGCGTGCACTGCCCCCTTCGCCCGCGCAAGTTTTGCTTACCGCATATGTATTAAGTTACCTCATTTAGCGAAATAAATTAATTTTCTCGGTGGTAGGCCATAACATCGGCCGCCGGCAGAAGTTACCACTTACCACCCACCAGACAAAGCCTTGCCGCCATGCGATTTGTCGTGTTCCGGCATGATGTCTGGTGAAGCCGTACGGAGGACGGGTCTGAGCAGTTGTGTTGCGATGTGTGCCGGGTACGATGCGCCTAATGTTGTTGTGTTGGGAGTTTGGTCTTCAGATCAATCTCCCTTTGGCGCAGCATCGTTGGTCGTGTTGTTGGGTTTAACATTGCATTACCTCGCTCAACTGCCGTCTCCCTTCCTATTCGCTCAGTTTTTCTGAGTGACCTATTCACTCTTAATAAACTTGCGCGCCTTACCATCAACGATCGCATCACTGCTTACCATCAGGCGGGATTGCGGTGAAGCGCTAAGGCTAACGGCGAGTATTTGCACAGGCATAACCAAGTAGCTAGGATTATCCACCAGCAATTTGCTTTGAAATATAAACTTGTGGATTCTGAGGTACCGTATTATATGCCCGTATGTGCCCGACCCAGTTCTTGAAAATGGCCATGTCACGTTATACTGGGATCGATCTATCATTACTGACAGGACTATTGTTGCCAATAAGCCTGATATAGTGGTGATAGATCGATTAGCGCGCCTCGCAATGATTGTCGATGTTACCATTCCACATGACGGGAATCTCGTGAAAGCTGCGAAAGAGAAACAAATTAAATATCTCGACTTGGCGCACGAGATTGTTGACATGTGGAATGTGAACTCGACAGTCATTGTACCGATTGTCGTATCGGCTAATGGTTTGATAGCCAAGAGCCTCGACCAACATCTATTGAGGCTCTCGCTAGGCAGTTGGATCAAAGGCCAGATTCAAAAGGCAGTACTCCTCGATACGGCCCGCATCGTGAGGAGGTTTCTGTCTCTGGAGCTCTAACCACCGGTAGCTTGGACCCCGCTCCCGCCATCGGTGAACACAATTTTTTATATTTTTAAATGTTTTTATGTTTTTTATAAATATTTAAAAATGTAAATGAATATGTATATGTATAAAAATAAACGAAATAATAATAATAATAACAACAAAAACACCAACACCAACGTCAACATCAAGAATTATTTTGTCTCTTCACATTTCTAAATAATTATTACAATAGACGCTGTTTTTATATTTATTTTAATACGTGAAATACCTACAAATCGGAACCTATAAATATACAAGGAAAATATTTTATTTTTGAATATGTTTTTAATAAAAATAGCCAAGACAACCTGTGACATCTGTCATGCCAAACCAAGAAAAATTATAAATATGAGAAAATAATATCGAAAATGTTGACAAGATCTGCCGCTCGACGTGCACGCTCACCACCCCCGGACTCGTCGCCCAGCTCCGCCTCGCCGCCGCCGGTCTCCAGCCTCACTGTGAACGCTGTGACGACACCGGCCGCGGTAGTTGCGTCGAGCTCGAGCGACGAGTATTTCTCTCCGCCGACGTCGCCAACACCTGTACGTCGGCAGGGGAGAGGCCGGCCACCGAAGAACTTGGGACTTAGGGGCCGTCCGGCCCCGAGCCGGGTCCCCGCTGCCGGTGGTTGTGTGCAGCGCATGAGATGGACTCAGATGATGAATGAGAACGTCATGCGCGCATATTACGGGGCTACAGAGGGAGGAACTAACCTCACTGCGTACCGTGAAAGGATGCTGTCTTTGTTTCAGGCACTGGAACCAACTGTCAACGTCTCGGCCCAACGACTGTCGGATCAGGTGCGGGTCATCCAGCGCAATCACAGGTTGGACGATATCGCACTTGATAGGCTGCGCTCAGAGGTACTGAGCAACCAAATCGCCCCGACTCTGACCCAGACCGCGGCACAAGCGTCAATTATTGATGCTGTTCCGCCGCGGTCCAATCGTGTCGAAGAAGAGGATGATAGGGTTGAGACAGTAAGTAGCCAGTATAACGACCGACTGAGGAGCGCACTGGAGGTGCGTTCCGCGACTATAGATCCACTCCGACCAACCTAAGACCCCGGTTACCACGGCTACCTATGCACAAAAAAAATAGGGCGCTGGTGTGTGCTTTGGACTCGCAGCTCAAGAATTTCTTCGAGAGCAGCGAGGATCTCATTGATACACACTCGATCCTGTATTGCGCGGCTGTAGCGGCATGTCGATTAGCTAAAGTCAAGTTCCCAAATTGTGATGAAGCTACTCGACCAAAACCAGCCGTACCAGCCTGGCAACGCAGAATCGAGCGTCGTATTGATGGGACCAGGGTACTCATCGGCAAACTATACTGCTTCAGGGAGGGTAATACTAGACCACGAGTGATGCGCTTTGTGAGACAGGCATTCTCGGGGACTGGTATCAGCCCTCGAGAATACATAAATAATGTCACAGAGCGCATCGACTTCCTGAAGCAGAAAGTTTGTGCATGGGCGAGCCGTATTCGGCGGTATAAGCGGCGAGTGGATCGATATACGCAGAATCGCATGTTCCAGAGCGATGAGAGGTGGGTATACAGAGCTTGGGAGCGACCAGAACAAAACGAGGCTGACGTGTACCGCCCGGATGATGCCACCACAAGTGCATTCTGGCGCGGTATATGGTCGGTATCCGTTTGTCACACTGAGGGTGACTGGATGCAGGATGTTGAACAAGGGTGTGAAAACTTACCAGAAATGGATACCATTTTGATAACACCATCAGACGTAGCCACAGCAGTCCGTTCGTTACCGAATTGGAAATCACCGGGACCGGACGGGCTGCATAACTTTTGGTTAAAATGGCTAAGTAGTTCACACACTTGTTTGGCATCTCAATTCCAGTCATCCTTAGAGTCTGGTTCGCTACCCCAGTTCTTAACAACTGGAATTACCCACCTGCTCCATAAATCAGGTAGCACCGCGGAACCCAAAAATTATAGGCCGATCACTTGTTTACCAACGGTCTATAAAGTTCTTACATCCATTTTGAAAGCTAAAATAAACAATCATCTTGACAGTAACTCCATCATATCTGTCTCTCAAAATGGATGTAGGAGCGGGTCCCGTGGTACTAAGGAGCTACTCCTCATAGACATGGCCATTAGCCAACAGGTTCGTCGATCCCGCAAGGATCTGTCAACCTGCTGGATAGATTATAAGAAGGCCTACGATTCGGTGCCACATACATGGCTTATGAAGGTGCTGGAGTTGTACAAGATAAATGCAACTCTACGCACTTTCCTTAAGTCGTGTATGGGGCAATGGAAGACAGTCCTTCGCTATCCAGGGAGTCGACAGATCCAAGGGAATGATGAACCTGTATGGATTAAGCGGGGAATATTCCAGGGCGACAGTCTGAGTCCACTATGGTTCTGCTTAGCTCTGAATCCTCTAAGCACACTGCTGGAGGATTCAGGTCTGGGTTATCGATTGAAGAGAGGCGGTCAGGTCATATCTCACCTTCTCTACATGGATGATTTGAAACTCTTTGCCCCCAATAAATTGCATCTGATGAAGCTACTGAATGTAACAGAAACTTTTAGTAGTGGCATCAAAATGGAATTTGGCGTGGATAAATGTGCAGTCATGCATGTAAAGCGAGGGCAGATTATGGAATCCGAGGGAATTACACTCCCGGATTCCATATACCTTAGATCTCTCTCCTCATTCGAGAGCTATAAATATTTAGGTATGTCGGAAGCGTTAGGTATCAATGATGCTGACATGAAGCAATCGTTGAAGGAGCGCTTCTTTGGTCGCCTGAGGAAGGTATTAAATAGTCTTCTTTCGGGCGGAAATAAGGTGCGCGCCTTCAACGGGTGGGTCATGCCGGTTTTGATGTATTCTTTCGGCATACTTAAATGGACTCAGACCGAACTCGATGCCCTGGATAGAAGGGTCCGTACACTGCTGACAGCAAACAGGATGCATCACCCACGATCATCGGTGATGAGACTGTATATTCCGCGGAAGTGCGGGGGTCGAGGCTTTTTAAATGCGAAGACCCTCCACAACCGAGAGGTATGCAGTCTCAGAGAACATTTTTTAAAAACCGTAGTGGGTATGCATCATGATGTGGTCACAGTAGACAAGGGGCTTACTCCGCTATCCATGGCGAAAGAGAACTGGCACAAGCCTATAATACTTACCACTGATGACCGCAAGATGATATGGCAAAGCAAGGAACTTCACGGGCGATTTTATCGGGCTCTTCATGAGCCCGATGTTGACTTTTTAGCTTCCGTATCCTGGCTACGATTCGGTGACCTTTTCGGGGAAACTGAAGGTTTCGTCTGTGCAATTATGGACGAAGTTATCTTGACGAATAACTACCGGAGATATATCATGAAGGACGGGACGATTGACGTGTGTCGGGCATGTCACCATCCGGGTGAGTCCATCAGACACATTATCTCTGGTTGTTCTCGTTTAGCTAACGGCGAGTATTTGCACAGGCATAACCAAGTAGCTAGGATTATCCACCAGCAACTTGCTTTGAAATATAAACTTGTGGATTCTGAGGTACCGTATTATAAGTATGTGCCCGACCCAGTTCTTGAAAATGGCCATGTCACGTTATACTGGGATCGGTCTATCATTACTGACAGGACTATTGTTGCCAATAAGCCTGATATAGTAGTGATAGATCGATTAGCGCGCCTTGCAATGATTGTCGATGTTACTATTCCACATGACGGGAATCTCGTGAAAGCTGAGAAAGAAAAACAAATTAAATATCTCGACTTGGCGCATGAGATTGTTGACATGTGGAATGTGAACTCGGCAGTCATTGTACCGATTGTCGTATCGGCCAATGGTTTGATAGCCAACATCAACATCACCAACATCTATTGAGGCTCTCGTTAGGCAGTTGGATCAAAGGCCAGATTCAAAAGGCAGTACTCCTCGATACGGCCCGCATCGTGAGGAGGTTCCTGTCTCTGGAGCTCTAACCACCGGTAGCTTGGACCCCGCTCCCGCCATCGGTGGAACACTATTTTTTATATTTTTAAATGTTTTTATGTTTTTTATAAATATTTAAAAATGTAAATGAATATGTATATATATAGAAATAAACGAAATAATAATAAATTTTATTGTCAGACCATGGTCCATAGAAATAGCATATAAAATAGCTACAACATAAAAAAGATTCATCCAAAATTAAAATCAAAATTGTAGAAGTTAATATTAACAATAAAATAAAATCAAAATTAAAACAGAATTACAATTAAAGTACTACGTTTAAATTTAACAATAAAATTAAAATAAAATGAAACTGCTTAAGCCATGAATCAAAAATAAAAATATAAAATGTCAAAGAATTATGAATTGCAATACAATAAAATTTAAATTAATAAAATGTCAAAGAATTATGAATTACAATAAAATTTAATTTAATTTAATTTAAAAATATTAATTTTTAGAGGGAATAAAATAAAACAAAATCCCTCAAGACCAAGAAACTTACTTTGACGTTGATAGGTACCTAAATGCACTTGTGTGGGCGATCATACCTCGTGACTGGTGTCAAGGCAATGTCACCGCTGTGTCAACAGCGTCAGGTATCGTATGTCACTGACCACCCAGCTTGTGGCTTTAGAAAAAATTGAAATAGCGTAAATTATTTAGGCTTCAAGACAAATAGGTTGTGATGTGTGTTCGGAGTTGAACAAATATGGTGGTGTGCGAGAAACGGTTGGAGACAATCGTGATGATTATGAGGAATTTATCGCCCTACTGCGCTTGTTGGTAGAGAAACAAAACTTAGTATTGAAAAACCGTTTTTAGGGTTCCGTAGCCAAATGGCAAAACACGGAATCCTTATAGATTCGTCATGTCTGCCTGTCTGTCTGTCCGTCTGTCCGTCCGTATGTCACAACCATTTTTTCCGAAACTATAAGAGCTATACTGTTGAAACTTGATAGGTAGATGTAAATCTATGAACCACATTAAGATTTTGAAGCAAAAATAAAAAAAATAAAATAAATATTGAGGGCTCCCCATACTTAGAACTGAAACTCAATTTTCCGCGTAATCTTTCATACAAATAACTTAAATCCTTTAATTTCATAAATCAATGGTACGGAACCCTTTGTGCGTGAGTCCGACACGCACTTTGCCGGTTTTTTCTATTAGGTATGTTGGCTGCCAACTGGTTTCAATTACTTCTTTGGTTCGTTGAATCTTTGAGCTCCTGAAGCTGAGCTGAGATGCACGAATTTTGAAACATGTTTGATATCTGGTGAACCCGTACGGAGGACGGGTCTGAGCAGTTGTGTTGCGATGTGTGCCGAGTACGATGTGGCTAATTTTGATGTGTCGGGAGTTTGGTCGTGAAGGGTCTCCAGAGCAATTTCCCTCTGGCGCAGTATCGGTGATCATGTTGGGTTTAAGATTCCATCACCTATCACCTCGTTCAACTGCCGTCTTCTATCCTCTTAATAAACTAGCGCACTTTACCATCAACGATTGCATCACTGCTTACCATCAGGCAGGATTGCAGTCAAGCACTAGGATACGTGACAGGTCCACTTCATTTGTGTGGTTCTTTCGTCAAAAGAGCGTTCCGGATACAAATAAACATGGTCTTCACATGATCTGGCCAATTACGTATATATCTGGACTTTAAAAGAGATTGTGACCTTTGACTAATCAGATAGGAAACGCCGAACTCATCTACATAGTTTAAAGAAAATATGATTTACGAGTATTTTTTATGAATTTACTTGTAGAAACAAATATTTTTTTTCGCCGACATTACTTTGCATCAACTACACTTTAGAAATTACTACTTGTAAACTTACTCCAGTGGTCTTCTGAGTATTGCAACACAGATCACGACGACTCTGGTCGAACCTACAATGATGTTGACATTCTTTCCCGGCGATGAGTTTAAAAACAATGCTCTCATTACACATACACGTGTAGACATGTGTACCATAATAGTGTGTGTTCACACGAAACTGTAATGTTATAGTTAAGGACAGTGATTCTGCAACTTTTTGTTTTATGAAGCCCCCTTTTTAAATTACTTGGTATTACTATCATTAAATCGCAATCACAACTTATTCTAAACATGTCAAAAGACAATTGGTTGTATTTAATTAACACATAGGTTTACATCACTACACTTCATCATCATCTCAGCGTTAATCCCAGTCGCATCCGAAGCTTTTTCAGCTTTGCAGTCTGGGGTCCGCTTTACCAGTCTAACTGCTGATTTTGGCTAAACTTTGATATTTTCCATAAAGCGACCGCCGTCTGACCTCCACAACCCGAAGGTGATATCGAAGCATTGTTAGACCAATTGTTGGACTTTTGAGTGCTCGACTTGCATTAAATGTTCGTATGGCAACCGGGACCAACGGCTTAACGTGCTTTCCGAGGGATCAAACCCGCGGCTCCTTGCGCGCCGGCCGCGTTCGCTACCGCTACGCCACGGAAGCTGATAAATGTCAATCAACGCATAGGTACTGTTGATCGAAATCGATTGTATGATATCGAAGAACCGTTTCAAAGTGGATGAACAAAAATGGAAAAACGCATTGATATTTTGTGTGTATCTTTTGTCACACACAAAAGAATCTATGCTTTGTGTGTGGTTAACACAAGAAGTAAAAAGTATGAGTAACGCTGGTCGACTGCACTCGAGTTCTCACAGCGCGTGTTTACTAAAACACTTCGATGAGTTTGAGTTATTTGATTCAGCTTGATTGATGATGAAATAGGCAGAATTGTTTGAAAAATTGTGCGTAGTTTATTAACCTCCCTATGACACGGTAAAAATGAAGATATCATATTTCATTTTATGTTTGCGTCAGTCTCCTGGAGTGACATGCGCGTGTTCTTTTTCAGATGCAAACTATGAACACGTTTTTTTTTTAATTCCGATAAATCAAACATAAATGAAAAAACCAGCCACGTCGGACTCACGCACAATGGGTTCCGTACCATTGATTTATGAAATTAAAGGATTTAAGTTATTTGTATGAAAGATTACGCGGTAATAAGCGGTTTACGATTTACGAGGTATTAAAAAAACTACTTACTAGATCTCGTTGAAAACAATTTTCGTTGGTAGTTTTTACAGTACTTAATATACATCATATGATTTTTTTTAGATTTTTCATTTTCTTATTTTAGAAGTTAGAGGGGGGGGGGGGGCATCTTTTTTCCACTTTTGAAGCGTCTGTCACGCAGGGGGGGGGGGCATCTTTTTTCCACTTTTGAAGCGTCTGTCACGCAAACTATTCGGATTAGAAAAAAATATTTTAGAAACCTCGATATCAATTTTGAAGACCTATTCATAGATACATAGGTGTTTGACGAAAAAAAAAAAAAATGCGTTTCAGTTCTAAGTATGGGGAGCCCCCAATATTTATTATTATTTTTTTTATGTTTGCATCAAATTCTTAATACGGTTCATAGAATACATCTACCTATCAAGTTTTAACAGTATAACTCTTATAGTTTCGGAAAAAAAATGGCGGTGACATACGGACGGACAGACGGACAGACAGACATGACGAATCTATAAGGGTTCCGTTTTTTTGCCATTTGGCTACGGAACCCTAAAAGTTAGGGCCGGTGGTCACTGACGACGTCGCACAGCATGATAGAAGATTAGTTGAGGATTCGGATAACTTTATTTCGAGACGAGTTACCTATTCTCTAGTTAAAATATATTTCTAATTAGTCGTAAATAAGTTTAATAGAATAGGAAACTACAGCTTAGTTGGAGAAAGGTTAGGCTAATGGCTATTTAAAACAGCTGGCCGGTTCTTCAGAGTTCAGAGAAATGGTGCTACAGCGCTTTAAATGTAACCAAAAGGACATTTTTAACTTTTTTTAAAACAATTTAAACAAGTGCTTGACCGCGATCTCGCCTGATAGTAAGCAGTGATGTAATCGTTGATGGTAAAGCGCACTAGTGTATTAAAAGTCTATTGACTCTAACCACCTAAAGACACTTACATTGTAGTCAGACGAAAAGACCGCCGCTGGCGAATTGTTCCAGTCCTTCGATGTACGTGGTGTAAACGACGAGGCAAATCGCTTCGTCGTCGGTTTCAAGCCAGTTTCTAAACCTATAACTCTTTCGCCGCAATATATCTTTTTTATATCACCATTAGAGACCACACGGATATTTATATCGTATTAATCGGCAATTATCGATATACCATGTCTGATAATTCGAATTCTAAGCCAGTTAAGGCCGTAGTCTGACAGTCGGACAAAAAGCGGTTCCCACAACACGCTGACCCGTTAGTCCGACGATGTAATACAGACGTGAGAACTAGGCTTTATAAATTGAAAATGTTTGTTTGGATTGTGAGCTAGGATTTACAATTAAATTGAAAATTACTAAAAGTTTTATTATTATATGCAGTGCGTTATCTTTACTAATATATAAAGAAGCTGCATTGTTTGTTTGTTTGTTTGAACGCGCTAATCTCAGGAACTACTGGTTCGATTTGAAAAATTCTTTTTGCGCTGTATAGCCCATTAATCCAGGAAGGCTTTAGGCTATATAACATCACGCTCTGACCAATAGGAGCGGAGCATAACTAACTCCACACAAAGTCGCTGGCGGCCGCTAGTAATTTATATGGAAAGTATCGAATTTTGGCTGCATGTAGAGCGTGTCAAATTTTCACAGCAATTTCGTTTTTTCTCTTGGAAATATTTTGCACAATTTAGTAGACCTAGTTATTCAACTGTTTCCTGCAATCCTGCTGGGTACTATCAGTAGCAATGAGTTTCATTTTGACAGTTCAGCAACATGGACGGAGCAATGTATTAGCAATATGCTGCAAAATTATACCAATAGGGATGTTCCCTGAGTATAAAAAAAAATATTTTATTTAGTCCGTCATTCAGATTATAGAAAAATATTGGATACGTATATTTTGTTTTAGCAAATCAATAAAAATTGACAAATACAAAAGGCATTAAAAATCAGGAGTGGTGGCTGGTGACGTCACTGCTCGCTAAAAGTGTAGCGTGCAGTGACGTCACACGACTTTTCAACGCACAGTAGGCCTAGTATGAGTTTTCATTACGAAACTCGTTCGTCGATATCGAGTGCGTTTGACTCAGCGATTGGCCCGCTTCAAGGTCGTAAGAACTCTCAACCAATGAGAGCGCCAAACGCGCTCGATATCGACGATCGAGTTTCGTATTGAAAACTCATACTAGGCCTACTGTATCGTCTTCATTTTTTGTTTATATGAAAAAAGAAAAAATACGTGTCTAGTATTTTTGGAAATCTGACTGACGGACTAATAAGGTTTTTTTTTAGTCAAATACCCTATTTACAGTAATAGTGCGTTACGTAATTAGGGTGCTGTTTTGCTGACGTGAGATGGAATTATGTATATTATTTTCAAACATGAATATACACACATCAAAAGTGTCTAGGGATCGACATATATTTTTGCAATAACTTTTCTCCTGATTGATATTAATTAAAATTTTTTTAAGGATTCATCAAATAAAGTGTTTTCGTTTGTCACAGTAACGATAAACCTAGTCACCTTTGCATTAATAAAGAAATTTGCCATTTTCCTAATAAAGGGATATTTGACATTTGAACCACTAACACAAAAGTTCGAAAAAAAGACTGAAATAACAGTTTTCTCTAAAATTTTATTGGGTAACTTAAACAATTAATAATCCGTGTTTCTACCGCGAACACTAACAACACAAGAACAGCGGTTTGGCATACTCAAAATGAGTTCATCCAAATCACGCTGTGGAATGGCCGCCCATGTTCGTTGCAACAACAAAAAAAGGTCTTCTTGCGACTGGATACCCTCCATATTCGGCAGAGCTCTTCTCTGTAGCATATCCCATGCATGCTCAATCGGGTTCAAGTCTGGCGACTGAGTAGGCCAGGGCAGGACATCAGGCGCGTGCGCTCCTTACAAGCAGAAAAGCTCTGCATACCCTAATAGTCTTCTAAAATTATAATATACTGTAAAATAATTTATATACTACAAAGTTAAAACTAAAAGACTTTGTTAATCAGTTATTGATAACACTGCCATCTATTGGGCCTAGTGCTAACGAGACAGAGACACATTAGTTGCCTTAGGCGCGACACCCGCGCCTCTTACGGCGTAAGCATAAACAAAATGTGCCTCTTCCGTATCTGTCTGTGTATAAAATTATTTGCTTGTGTGCCTAAACTGTTGTGTACGTGTGCGTGAAATTTCTTTGGGTTTAAAGCCCATGATAAGCACAGCTTCTAATAATGCGACGAATTTAAGAAGTTCAGAAATATAGCATGATTGTTGTTCGTTCAAATACCTTTTTATTTTAGCAGCTTATGTTGTTTCATTATTGGTGTTTTTGGGTTAAATATGTATTGATTGTTTTAAGCGGAATTGAATATTCATTTATTTTAGAGTTTTTGGTTTAACACAAAAGAAAGGTTGTCTTTATAAAAAGTATTATGATAATTATATGTGGTTAGCAGGTTGTGTAGTGTGTACAAATAAATTGTTTTGTTTCTCGTATAGGTATATTATTTTAAAACACGGCTTTGACAGTTCGACGTTATAAAAACTTAAAAGACCTTAAGTTTTTCAACCTACTTGCTTTTGAATTTCAATACTATACTTTATGTTGTAATAATTTTCCTGAAGTTTACAAATTAGCAAAATTTAATAGTTATGATTCCAATGAGTAGTGCATTACGCATATTTATGAAAAGCCAAAGCAGACTCATAGATTTGTCTATCTGTCCATTTTAAAAGAACTTTTAGCGATTTCAAAACGATCTTATATATATTTGATTTTTACAGAGTTATTTAAAAATAGATAGGCGTGTTGATTTAATTTATAGATAGTGAAATATTTTTTTTTAGTTTTTTGAGAAATAAATTATTACTTATTTACAGTTGAGTTAGTAATACCATTTCATTGTATTTTGACAGCCTACATGGCGTAGCGGTAGCGAACGCGGCCGCTGCGTAAGGAGGCGCGGGTTCGATCCTCGCGCAGTGTAAGTATTTGTATGCATGAATATGAATATTTGCACTGGTCTGGTCGTATCTCAGAAAGCACGTTAAGCCGTTGGTTTCGGTTGCCATGCGAACATCTAGTGGCAGTCGTTACGGGTTGTTGGAGCCCACAAAAGTCCAACAATTGGTCTAACTTCAATGCTTCGATATTGCCTTCGCGTTGTGGAGGTCAGACGGCAGTCGCTTCACGGAAATTGTCGAAATTTCGCCAAAATCAGCAATTAGACTGGAAAAGCGGACCCCAGATTCCAAAGCTTTGGATGCGACTGGTATTAACCCTGAGATGATGATGATTTCATTGTATTCATTTGGGCAAATAAAAAATACCTAATACCCCACGTATATCATTTATTTGACTTGTTCTTATCATCAATCACATACTTAGATGTTCATTGTAGCCACGCACAAACATCAATTCAATGTTGACATGCGAAAAAGTACGCGACTATGTTAAATTGAAACTACGTCTAAGTTACGTTTTTTAAGTTTTACCATATATAAGCACAGAGATTTGGATAGTAGGTATATTTATGCATACCCCCAATAAAATCTTTGTGCACGCCCCTGCAGGACATTGATGTTAGCTGCGGCGAGAGTCTGTCTTACAACTCTTGCGGTGTGCGGTCGTGCATTATCATGCATTAACTGAAATAAGGGACCGATTTGCACTTGTAGAGGAACGATGACGTCTGATACAATCGTCTCAGCATAAATTTGAGCGTTGAGGTTGCCTCTGATCCAAATCAACTCAGTTCTTCCGCCGATCCAAATACCCGCCCATACTATGATGGTTCCACCACTATAAGGATGGACTTCCTGGCAGGATTTTAATCGCTGTTGGCGTCCAGGGGTTCTCCAGTGTCGTATACGTCTTGTATCCGGTCTCATACCAAAACGAGACTCATCAGAAAAGCACACGAAACGCCATTGTTCTTCTGCCCAATTTCTGTGTTCCCAGAGCCCATTGATATCAAATCCTACGATTGTGCATTGCTATAGGTGGTACCCGTGGCCGTAGCGGTCTTCGGGAATGAAGGTTCACTTCATGCAAGCGGTTTCTGACTGTTTGGTCGCTAATTAAGTTCCCTGAAGAGTGATGAAGCCTCACGGCTAACATCATGGCGGTTATTGTTGGAGCTCTTCGAGTTAAGATTTGAATGTATCGGTCTTGTCTCCGTGTGGTGCAGCGATACCGTCCTCCATGGCGCTCAGCCACGGTACCAGTGCTTCGGTAACGTGTCCAAAGTCGACTGATAACACTCTGACTTGTATTCAGAGCTAAAGCCACAGTACGTTGCCGGGAACCAGTTTCTATCATTCCCACGGCTCTGAGCATTTCTTCCCTGCTTAAATGACGTCGCCGCTCCATAATAACGTTGGTTTTAATCAGTAGTAGGGAAACAGTAGCACTAATAATGTCTTCAATGCGTTGTATGTTTTTATAGGGAAATTATTGACAGCTGATTTTCATCTTTTACTCGAATTTGATTCACAGTTCCTGATTCAAATTATGAAATGCACCAAAAAGGATCCATATAAATTTATAAAATCATAAATTTATTACAAAGCCACATCTCAATCTCAAGAAATCCGCATAAAAATGCTTGATCCCTAGACACTTTTGATGTGTGTATTTACAAACATGTTTTTTATTGACCTGTCATTATTTACAAGTTAGCGTCCTTAAACCAATCAATTTTCCTGCTCTAGGAACCTATTATAAATTCAACGTATGGTGCGGTCACAGATGCCATACAGAAAAGATAGCAACTGCAGCCACAAACAACGTGTTGCTTACATTATACATTCCATTTGAAATGACTTTAATGCAGTCGTAAAAGATGTTTCCCAGTCAATGAAGATTTCTAACGAACATGAAAGAAAACACGTGAACTTTTCCTGTTTTATTCAATTAAGGCTCGTGTTTACTTTAATCTGCAGTTAATTATGTTATCATAACATAACATAGTGTTGTAATCACCAAAAGGTCTCAAGACTGAGTATTCCGTCGACGACGTCTGCTGCCGACGCACGCCGCGTAAAGCATTTACTTAACTATTTACAGAAACTTTTGAATTGGGATGTATCCAAGGTATTAAAAATCAAAAAAATAATTAGACCGTCTTATAGATAATAAAAAAAAAAAAATAAAGACCCGTATTTTTTATTTTGTCGAAATTACCAAAAAGCTACTGAGATATAGCGTATTAGAGTTACGGAATGGGGGCTAATTACGTCACGCAGAGGTAAATTTTGTACCACGGCGTGACGTCATGCGACTTTTCTAATCAATATATCTTCCTAAGTATTTGAATGAAATAAAAAATACGTGTTCAATATTTTTTATAAATATATCTGATGGACATTAAATTATTTTTTAGGATACAATCAATACAAATACAATTAATTTATTAATCATGATATTCTCTGTAAACCTGTAACTTGCTGGGGAGTTTGTTCCGTCATTTCTCTCCAGTAGCATTAGTAGCAGGAAGTGGTTTTAGGGGACTTCCCTTATATAATTTTGACCTTTGAAAAGTGCTAATTTTCAGCCAAATATGATTAAACGACTTTTGATATTGATCTTATATAAAAAGTATTTAAAACATATGACTTTTTAACTGACTTCAAAAAGGAGGAAGTGAGTAACCTCCCCCTTTTTGAAGTCGGTTAAACAATCACATGTCGGTTAATTCGACCGGTATATATGCTTTTTTATGTTTGTTCGCGGATAACTTCGTCGTTTATGAACCGATTTTGATAATTCTTTTTCTGTTGGAAAGAAGAATAACTAAGTTCTAAGTGAATAACTAAGTTCCGGATGCAGCTGAACAGTACTTTTCACAATTAAAAAGTGTAAAATAAAAACTTTTTTACTTTACACTTTTTAGTTCGTCGGTGTCAAAAACTAATATACAAAAACCAAAGACACTGACTTCCGAAATTAGTTATTTTTCAATTTGTGGTGTTTTTTGGAAGTCGGTTGTTTTTTATGTAAAAAAAAGTTTTTTCAAGTTCGGATTTCACATTTTTAACCGATTTTATTTACTTCATCTTTTATAATACGTTTTTTAACAAAAGCCCAATTCTCGTAATTTGAAATGATCATCTCACCCAGAAACAAATATAAAAAACTAATCAAAATGTTGGAAAATTAGAAGTATTTTTGACAGATTGACTGAAAATTCTTAAAATTAGTAGAATTAGTCCTCAGAGTGTAAACGTTGTTAAATCTCTCCCACTCTGGGCGACAAGGAAGGTCATGTCAGATTTTTACTGACTAAAACCCACCCATGTTCCTTCATTTGTCTGTCAGGGCCACGGTTTCTCTTTCAACCAATCCGCAACCCTGACAGGACAGTGTGTTTATTTTTAGAATATATTAATGATTTACCAATTTATTTAAAGGGCATCTGTGATGTTGTGCTGTCTGCAGATGATACTTATTTTATTTTTAAAGTAGACTGGAATAGACAAGATTTTCATGAAGTAAACTTACTTCTTCCAAGCGAAAGCTAGTAGGTGGCGAAGGGCGAGCGTTTTGGGGAGACTGTCTTATGTAATATTGATTCAAAAGTCCTGATTTTCAGCCTAATTTGAATAAATGACTTTTGATTTTGATTTTATTATCAAAACCGAAGTCTATAAAATTGTGGACGCCTCATTAAAAAACTACACTTAACAAAGCATTCATAATGATACATGATCTTCGCTATTACCATCAATGACCAACACGGTGGCCTAAAGTGAGCTTCTGTTAAAACAGATTAACCTGTATTTATCCTCCAAACATTTTGAAGTGTATAATTAGTTACAAGGACTTTAAAATGTCATTTACATATCACAAATACCGTTACACGTCCATTACAGAGCATGAAACCCTACTAATATAACTAATTTAACTGACTTGGTAGTCAGAATTCTGCAGGGTAATTGCTTAACCCACTATCACTAGCAATGGATGTCATTTTGACAGTTCAATAACATCCATTGCGTGATTTACGTTATTAGGCAGATACATTTTTCAAACATATAGAGCAATGGATAAGTAATATGTTTCAAAATGAATTGGCGACGCCTACAAATGTCTTAACCTTCATAATAGGGTAGTTGATTAAAAAAAACTAATTAGTCCGTCAGTCAGATTTCCAAAAAATAAGAGACACGTATTTTTTCTTTTTTCATATAAACAAAAAATGAAGACGACACAGTGCGTTGAAAACTCGTGTGACGTCACTGCACGCTACACTTTTTAGCGAGCAGTGACGTCACCAGCCACCACTCCTGATCTTTGATGCCTTTTATATTTGTCAATTTTTATTGATTAGATAAAACAAAATATACGTATCCAATATTTTTCTATAATCTGAATGACGGACTAAATAGAATCATTTTTTTTTTACCCAGGAAACATCCCTATTGTCATTCAATTTACAACCGTTGCCGTGCTTTGGGTCAGATTTGGACCAATTAGTAGAATTATATTGAAAAATTAGCAAAAAAATAACCATATTTTGTTTAAATGAAATCTTAGAAGTTATTCGACTCTCATACGATGTTCTTTCTACCAGTAGCTGTTGTTTACGATTCTCGAGAATGATCCATGTTTAGTGGTAGCCATAGGTCAAACTGTTTACTATCCTTCAAAGGTAAGTACGATACCGTTAGACATTGCAATCGTAAAACAATAAAATTGCCATGATAAGGAAATAGGCCTTAAATAACTAAAACTGCATCTCATACTGCATCGTATTGCCAGTTATTAAATAATTTACCTTACAGACTCATAATTTTAAAATGGTTAACATTAAGGAGGTACTGCGATCCCCGGAGTCACACGTAAGTACTTATAAGTTTTGATTTCGTAGGAATAGGTCGGTATAAAAAGTAATTCTTTGTTTAGAATTTCATCCAAATCTGTTTGTTTATTATTTGCTTAAAAGAAAAAAATTGTATGTATCGATGGAATCATCCATCGATACATACAAATTTTCAACCAACAATAATAATTTACACAAATTTGATTAAAAACGTATAAAAGTCATACAAAATAAAACAATAATCCCAAAAAATATTTACACCCCCAATTTAGTTCCTTTTTGTCTCGAACGTATCTTTGTACAGTGGAGCCTCGGTAAGCCGGGGCCCTGGCTAATACAGCACCCCTTATAATCCGACATCGTCTATTACCTCGTACATGTATTTGCTAACTCACGTTAACAAGTTACAACTTGTATGCCCCATCAGTATTGCGCTCGAATTTGTCGGATTACAAGGTACTCTTTTGTAAAAAAAATTGGGACTATAGGGGATCTTAGGCAGTACTCTATAATCCGACAAATTCGATAGTTCGACACTGCCCTGCAAAATGTTTGCCGGACTACCGGGGATCCCCTGTATTAGTATAAATTCTATAAAGTTACGAACTAAAACTAATATTGGGACCACCCGAACTAGGTTCATTTAAATACGGAAGACACAAAAGTAAAAAACAAAAAAAACAATCACGGCATCGAGTCGGTTATGCTCTCGCAAATTCAATGTTTTTTCCCCGTCAAGCAAAAGTGCTTAGCGGCGCAAAAATCAAGACGAAACTGAATCAATATACGCGTAAGTACCAAAATTATAATCTGTAGTGCTCCATGGCTGATAAACAGTAATGCTAGTATTCAATGAAGCGTTTATTTGTAATTATCATTTTGATTAACGCTTATTGCACTTGATTATAACATACATTGGAATTTGTTGAGTTCATGGTTATTTCACCATGCGGCACGATTAATAGAAGCTACACTTAAGACTGATTTACACGGTGCAATTTAATTGCCTATGGCTTCAATTAAGTTGCATTGAACAGTTGTTGCAACATTAAAGGTTGCATTGTCTAAAAACCATTTTGGACGATCATTTGCAAGTCATTTGTTGCATCAATTTTATTGTATGCCATAGGCAATTATATTGTACCGTGTAAATCAGTCTTTAGGAGTATCCTATCCTTCTTAGCGTGTCGTTAGCAACCTATGTGTCTTCGGTCCAGAAGAAAATGCTTGGCAACATAAAATCGAATATATCTGACTTTTTGATTTATTGTTACTTTTTTATATATATATCAATTGTCTTTATTTTAATTGTGTTTAAATTAGTTTAGTTTTTAATCTTCCTGTACGAGTCACAATTACCTACTTACTTTTGTTTATTTAATAAGACGAAGAAAAAGAAAAATATTTGCGATAAATATCAGAGCAAAAAAGACCAAAAACAATATAAAACTAGTAATGGTTGAGAGAAGGAATAGGCTTAATAAACTAGTGCGCTTTACCATCAACGATTGCATCACTGCTTACCATCAGGCGGGATTGCGGTCAAGCACTAGTTTATAATTATTAAAAAAAAAATTAAATACAAACAAAATCGATTCAGTCCCAATAAGTTCAAAATGCAATTATTGTCAAAATACATATAAGTGGTCAAATATAATTAAATGCCACGTTACAATAAGCATAAAATACAATAATCATAAAACATCGTTCACGAAATCAGTAACAGAATAATAACAAATTGATTATTGATTTGAGCACTTACCTAACAACAATATAGGCAGGTCAATAAGTAGGTGCCACAGGATGCTGTGCCTTGCCTGCATCTCCTCAGGGGCGGACGCTCGCTGCTCCAATGCCGTCTGTAACAAAAAAAAGCAATATCATAAGCATTGTTTAAAAATGATCATCAAAGCTTTACCTGAATCACATGTGAACAAGCAATTCATCATCTGCCTAGTCTTTTCCTATGTTGAGGTCAGCTTCCAGTCTGAATACAACTGATAGTACTTCCTATCAGACCTCCACAACTCAGATATTGGGTAAACGGTGCCCCTTGGTTAGACTATCGGGATTCTGTGGACCTGTAACGATTTTCATCGAACTAAGAATGACCAAAGGCTTAACGCGCTTTCCGAAGCACGAAGGGTCTTGGTTTGTGGAGATAGTCAACCATCCAAGAGGCAGGGACCAAACACGGCAAGCTTAGCATAACCTGATCTATCAACTCTTCCCACTGTTATTAATTCGACGAAGGAAGTAAACATGCATATGTTTATGGGACAAAGTCTGATCAGAGGCGCCGTCCTCTACACTTGATGTAGAATGCATCGGTAATAACTGATTTTGACAGCGGCCTACATGGGCACGTAATTGGTCAATTATTTTTTAAGCTAAAAACTGTCACCATTTTACAATATTAGTTCATTTTCTTTTCGAGTGAATACTACTTCAACTCTTCAATTGCCTCTGTGGTTAGATACCACAATTTTGCGAAGAACACGTATATGAAATTATAGAAATTCTTTAAAAAAATTATTTCACAATAATGGCGGATATCGCCAATGACAGTTGAAAAAACGGCCGCGTGAGCCAACTGCTAGGAGATTTGATGCAAAGTCATGATGTGGCCACTATGCTGCGATATTTCAATGTTCTTTATGAATTATTTACTGAATGCACTTTTTATTACATAAATCACGCGCTTTTATTTAGTAAACGACACTATAAATAATTTTAAAAGTTCAATGAAAAATGCGCGTGACACTCATCTTAGCTTCCCTGTCAAAAAACCACACAATATTAGTTTTAAGAAAGACGTCATGTAATGGGCAGTAAGTTACAGCTTGTTTCCATAACTTGTCAAATAAATAGAGCACAGAGATAAGTTTTTGGCACTCGTTCCATAATAGTGACCGCTTTTGAGAAGTTATTGCAGTCCTCAAATGTCTCGGACACAGAAACGGTGATCAACGAAATCATTGTAGATCATACTAATTTTATGAAGACGAAAGTTTGTGAGTGAATGTGTGTTTGTTTGTTACTTTTTACGCTCAAACGGCTAGACTAATTTTGATGAAAGAAGGATGGAGTTTGGACACACAATTTTTATAAATTCACGATGTGTCGTTCATTTGAGTGTTCATATTATGTACTATAATGAACAGTTCAACAGAGGATACTCGAGGGTCCCATTGTACAGACGACAGCACATAAAGCTACTAATCTGTCAAATTTCTTTATTAGATTTTCAACTTTATCAGTAAAGCATTAAGGTTTAAGGTTGATTGGGAATATTTGACAGTTTCGGGTAGCTTGTCCTGCTGTGGTCCATACATTGCAATCTCGCCATCTTCCTTTTGAATACAGGTTTATAATTAGAGTTATTATAAAAGGTAAGGTTTATTCCAATATTTTAATGGGATCGAAATTATGCACGTGTACAAGCCGGGCTAGACATTAATACCACATCGAAATTAATTAACGCACCTCCTGAAAATAGTTTGTTAGGAATCGTTTTATATCATTTTTAATATAGGTAATTTTTTATCCCAAAAATAATTAAAACTACGGAAACTATTGTCACATTAACTTAGTTGTTTATACTTACATACTTTTAAAATCGAAGTTTTACTTGCATTCATACAAATACAGTATGTTAAGAAAACCCTGTCCGACCCATAAGGATAATAAAGGTTAGGTAAACACATGACCAAATATAATATAAAATTTTACGTAATCATCATAGTACCAATACAAATGAATTTTGAAATAATCTATTTTCCCGCGAATTAATTCCAACTTCCCCGAAATTTGGTAATTTTTAAAAAAGTGACAACACCGGTAGTATTATGAGCGAATAGTGATGCGACCAGTTGGCGCGTGCCCTGCCGCCCGCCGCCGCGATTTCTTTTTTTAAGTTTAGCCTGGTTTTGGTTGCATTAGTAGAATCAGTTATACCTATACCTAACAACACCTTCACGGGTCGGACAGGGTTTTCTTAACATACTGTATAATCATTCAATACAAAATAAAGATATAAAACCTTATTCCAGGAACGTAAAGGTCTTCGTTCTCCAAGAATTGGTATAATTAATTTCATAAATAACAATGCATATACATGTTAAATTAAAAATTCAAAGTACGTGTTGTACTTAGTTATAACACAATATTCTAATTGGGGTGTTTGAGGGTGTGCGTTAAAGACGTACATGTTATATACGTAAGTCTAAAATCTCCAATCCGTCTTAGGCAAGCGTGCTGAATGCTCGTGTCTTGCTCTGTATGAGAAGAGGCCTTTGCCCTGTAATGGGACATTAATAGGCTAGTATAACTATTAGAAGTAAACACTTAACGTTTAGAAGTGCCGAAGAATACCTATAGAGTACCGTTAGATGCTAAAGATTTTTGTAAACAAAAAGCTTTGACAATATGTACTAGCACCGTTGGGTGGGTTGCACTACAGCTAAACGAATTCGTCACGGCCCGTCGTAAACCCAGATTAACCTCTTCAAACGTTAACTCCAGTTAACACAAATAGCTAGTTTATAAGTTGAGACGGACGTGTCTTAAATAATGTCGGTTTGCAGATTTTCTCTCAAGCTAGAAGTAAAAGCAATGAATTTTAATATACATAGGCTTATAAACATTTGATTGTAGATTAATAGGTAAAGCTTTGCCGTTAAATGCACAGCAGTAAAATAACTGATTCTAATCTCTCCGTATTGGACTTAATTATATTACAAATTTACAACCGTTGCTAACCTGAATGGCACTAAACTACTGAAGTGGTCATAATAAAGCCAGCAACTCACTTCTATATTAATAAATCAAGCTCAGGTACAAAACAAACTGACAAGACCAGTGTCAATAACCTACTTTATAACATTTAGAGACTCTTGTTGACGCTAATCGTGAACAGCGATTAAATCATTGTTTAACTCTATATGGTACACTCAGCCTTATTTATGGATTTGTATCCATCTATTTCTGTACAGTCTATTAAAAAGAATTGATATGTCTATTTTTGTTAAACTTTTTTATTGAATGACGCACAATGAACTGCGATACTGTAGATATATAAGTCATAGAGAGATAGATAGGTTCCCATAGGACTTTTGGTAAACAATTATATACTACCAGACCACATATATCTCAAAACCACAGTGTTTTTTCTAGTGTCCGACCGAAATTTCGGTTTCGGTTTCGGTTTCGGCCGAGTTTCGGCCAAAAACCAAGTTACGGTGGCAGTTTCGGTTTCGGCGAAAATAGGCCGAAACTTTTGCCGAAACCGAAACTTATTTCGAAAGTTTCCGCACGATCGCGTTCGCCCAACTTCGTTTCCCGCAGCAACGCCTTGACGGACGCTGTCGGTCGGCCCTGTTCGGGAATTGTCGTGCGCCGTTCGGATGGCTCTCTGTAGCAATAAAACTTAGTGCGTGTGCGCCCGACGCGACGTAAACATTGATGGAACTGATTACAAGTAAGTTTTTGTTTTGTTTCTATACTTAAATGATTTATATAGTAACTTAATTAAATATTGAGTCAGTAACTTTGTATTAACAAATCAAGTCACATGTAAAAAAGAGATTGTAAATGAAACATAATTTCAAATTATTGATTTGATTATTGTGAAATGATTAAAATTTTGCTATGAAAACTTAATTTGTCGAAATAATAAAAATGTTATTAATAGATTTTTTTTAATATTATGTTAAATAAATAATTACAACAAAGTTACTGTGTTGCCATTTCATGCCCTAATTAATGCAAAATAATATGTACCTAAAATGCTCCAAATTTCAGTATTTTAAGAAATTTTATACTTAGACACGTGAGTTTCGGTTTCGGTTTCGGTTTCGGCCGAAACTGAAGCCCTGGCCGAAGATTCGGTTTCAGTTTCGGTTTCGGCAGAAAAATCAGTTTCGGTCGGACACTAGTTTTTTCCCTTCAGCCTCATTTCCTGGTGGTGCATCCAATCAGCATTACAGACAACAGAACAAAACGTTTTTCCATTCACTCGTCAGTATACTTTGGCTTACAACCAGTAACCGAAATCCAAACCGCCACTGGCCGGTGAGCTTATCGGCAAGTCTATAGCGATAAGTGAATATCTGGTGGAGGCCTCCATCCACTCCAGGACACCAAGAGCACATCGTCTGAACCTGAAGCCCCCGCAAGTCTAACCTCTTCATTATTTAACTGTGCTTGGTTGCGGTTTCTCTCCGTATTCCAATTTAAAAATACCCAACGAGCGGCTATCTTGCAGTCGAGGGAATATGAAACCACCACAGTCACCAACCCACAGTCTACTCCATAAACGAAGACACACTGGTGTTTTTTTTAAACTATGATTAACAGGCCATTACCGTACGTGGTTAGAGTAGGAATTAACTATCGTTTAACAAGACCGATTATAAAGGGGGCTAAAGATAATAGTTTAATGACTCAGCGACTATTGTCTAGATGTAATGTCCATTTTAAAAATATTTATTCTACGGTCATCGCTGTGAAGTCATTCTAGAATAACAATCGATTGGTATATCGATAATTTGCGATTCGATGCCAGGTATGGGCCTAAAGGTAGGGCTGGCGAAATCGATGTTAAATTGAATTGAAGTCAATGTCGTATTGATGGAGTTAATACTTTATTCGTGGGTGATGGAGTTGGGAAGAAAACTTATACATTTATTTAGCACAGACTAAATATACACACAACTCTTCAGACATATACATCAGATAAAAACAAAGAATAAACAAATTAAAACCTGTAAAGGTCAAAAAGGACCAGTCCAGCAATTCGAAATCGTATCGAGGACATATTTAATACAATATATTAGGTAGGTAAATGAGTTTGTAGGGGGTAATCGCTGGATGTACTAATGCGATTTTTAATTAGAAAATTCTTTTACTTTAGAAAGCCTCATTACTTCGAGTGTAGGCTATAATTATACATATTTTTTTGATGCCACAGTTGGTGCTGTGGCTGAGAGATCGCTGCGCTGCGTGTCGCGGGTTCCAATCCCGTGCAGAAAAAGAAACTGTATGGCCTACGGATAGTAGTCCGGATCTGGCTGTTTGTATAATGTGAATTTTGATGTTTGTAAACGCATCCATAATACAGGAGTCATTCTTAGTGTGGATAAGTAAAAAAAAAACAAAAAACTTTTTTTTTTTAATTGTAAGTTATAGTACCAACTACGCAGTACTACTAAGTATGGTCTGTAAAATAAATACAGTAAAATGAATCAGTTCCCAGAAAATTGAATCCTCTCAATTCAATAAACAAAATAAATTTATTAATTGTTACCTCAAATTATGGACCTTGATCTTGTTACTAAGAAGAATCTGAACCTAATAGGTATTCCTTATAATAAAACTAATAATTAATTTGTCTGAAACAGGAAACAAACAATTGTGAATTGTGTAGGAAAACCGCAACTGACAACAATTTCATTTAAATCCAGAAATTTTCTTAAATATTTTATCATATTATATCAGATGTCGTCCGTGACTGCCTTCGTGGCGTAGTGGTAGCGAAAGCGGCTGCTGCGCAAGGAGGCGCGGGTTCGATCCCCGTGCAGTGCAAATAATTGTATGCATGAATATGAATATTTGCACTATTCTGGTCGTGCCTCGGAAAGTACGTTAAGCCGTTGGTCCCGGTTACCATACGAACATGTAATGGCAGTCGTTACGGGTTGTTGGAGCCCTCAAATGTCCAAAAATTAGTCTGACTGCAATGCTTCGATGTCGTCTTCGGGTTGTGGAGGTCAGACGGCGGTCGCTTCACGGAGAATATCGAAGTTTAACCAAATGAGCACTTAGACTGGTAAAGCGGACCACAGACTCCAAAGCTGAAAAAGCTTCGGATGCGACTGGTATTAACGCTGACATCATGAGCTCTCGTCCATACATAAATGTATACTAATTCATTTTTTGTTTATGCGAATTCTAAATATAAACTATATTCAAGTTTCGCATAAACAAAAAATAATGTTCAGAATAAGCAACTGAATCGATTCCAATATATAATTTTTACATCATGTTATAATATGTATTGTTAAGTTACATACCAAGACAGGGTGGCCTAGTGGTTAAAAGACTAGCCTCTCAAGTATGAGTGTGCGGGTTCGATTCCAGGTCAGGCAAGTACCTATGTAACTTTTCTAAGAAATATGTACTTTCAAGTACATCTTGGACACCAATGACTGATTGAAAGGTGAAGGAAAACATCTTGAGGAAACCTGGACTTTAAGTCTGAAATCGCCAACCCGCATTGAGCAAGCGTGGGGATTACGCTCAATCCTTCTCTGTATGAGAGGAGACCTGTGCCCAGCAGTGGGACGATAAAAAGGTTGATGATGATGATGATGATGTTACATACGCCAGAGGTCTATGCACCCATCGCCCGCCCGAGCGGAACGTGGACCATATTTTTGTTGGGACAGCCAAGTAGGATAACAAGATCAAACTTTGAGGTTCTTCGTGATATCTTTTTGAAATTTTGTACATAGATCTTTTACTTAAAAATACTGGACACTGGTAAGAGATTGAAAAGAACAATGCCGCCAAACACTTATAATCGAAAAATGAGTTATATAGTATAAGATGTAATTTGAACTTGACAGAAGTAGAATTTTTAAACAACAATTTTTAACTCAACGTTTTTCTTTTAGCCCCAAAATAACACATCAGTTAACTTAATTTTTTTACTGTAACATCGAAATACAATAAAAGAAACTTCTTTTTACGTCATCCATCTTGCCAGTGTCACAAAAAAAAGAATATTTTAAATTTGACAGCCCTATAGCCGGGATCACTTGACAGTAGCCGTCAGTGCCATATTTGGTGCGCCGTCAAACTGTCATTGACTTTGAGCTGCGCAAACGCGTGCCTTAATTACATTTATTAGATGAATAATAATGAAATTATTCTAACTGTAAGAAGAAACTGGTTCTGTGTATAATAAAAAGAGTAATTATTTTATGATCTGTTGATATTTTATTGGTTATCGATTGCACTTTGAAGTAACCGATGGGAATCAACAAAACAGATATTGGTTATGACGGATTTTACAAGTAAATGTTTGGTAACATTAAATGATAATTAAAATACAATTAATTTATTATCAAATCGGAAATGTGTTAAATATTTATAATATGTTAGTTTAGACCAGTCAAATTAGTCTGCACCTGACGTCAATTGACTTATTTTTGGTCGCCATGTTTATAATTGAGTCTAAACTTTCTATGGAATATCTAAATTTGACAGGATTAAACTAAAATGATTTCTTCTATCCTTTTCTTAATGAAATAGAAAGAAAAAGATGCATAGTTTAGTTTGTGAACAAGAGAATTGGAAATTTTATAAAATCAATCAAATAAATAAATGAAATTAAAACAAAAGTTCGATTCCCGCACGGCACAAATATTTGTACGACCAACAAGTAGTTGTTGCGGGTCTGGCTGTTTGTTTATGGGAGTTTATATGTTTGTAAAAGCACTCACGATACAGGAGAAATTCCTGGTCTGGGGCAAAGTTAAAAAAAAAATATCTTCGTCTAATTGTATACATATAATAAAAATATATATTAAGTTTATATAAAGGTGTATCCGACATCAACGCACAAACGAGTACCATGGATTCAGTACATGATTCTGAACCCCCCAGTGGTGGAATTTTAAAAATATATATGTAGCTTTTTTCACTTTAGACCGTTCATAATAGCTATACCTACTTTTATAACCCATTAAGATTTTAAAATAAAAATTAATTAATTCGTTAATTACCTACATAAAAAACACAATGTGAACAATACTAGAAAAACTATCCTATCAGGTGATTTAATAGAGTTCGCATCAGGGGTCAACGTCATACCTACAAACACGCACAGCGGCTCGCTTGCAACGTTCAAAGGCCGAGCCGACACTTTTAAAAAAAATGTTATTTCTGTAACCGCTCATTAACGATATAAATGATTATAATAATTTTGTTAGTGGCATGCGGTGTAGCTTATTTGCGAAGTTTGTGTTACGATGTCATATACACCCTATATGTATAATAAAAGTAATCACCGAACTAGGTATGTCTATGATTTGCTCGTGCGGTTGCTTTGCAAGAAGTAATGTCATAAAATGTTATTAATAACAGTAATAAAATCAGTAAGTATAGAATAGGCTACCTGTCAATTCATTTTATGAATATAAGTATTTAATTTTAAGATGAGAATTGACAGGTCCCCTATATTTATCATGTCCAACGTTGGACCAAATACTGTTTAAGTTCAATGTATCTTTGCCCTATCTTTTTGGAAAGGGTAGATATAGATAACAACGAAAACAGAGACTATATTTTTCTAAACTAATGTGGTAAATTGACCAATAGAACTGTGTTGTAAAAGAAATATATAGCTTTCCCAGACACTCACAGATAACAGGTGTCTTTGGCAAGCACAAGAAGTCATTTGACTTTGACATAATTTGTAATAAGGTACTAAGACACCAGCAATGCTATCCAATGGAAATTACTATTCATTTGGTGAAGTTTCGCATATTTCTCGGACAGCACAAGTGTTTTATTACCTTCGATATCGAGCCAATCTTTGTGTCCAGCCTTTAATATTAATCTAGTAGTTACTCGTATAACTGTCAATTAGGGCCAATATTTGGTCAAATATTTGATGAAACGTGGCTAAGCAATTATAGGACGTGCATTGTGCATAGGAATGTTCTATACAGTATGTTAAGAAAACTCTGTCCGACCCGTGAAGGTGTTGTTAGGTATCGATAACTGATTCTACTAATGGATACAAAACCGGGCGAAACTTTAAAAAAAATCCCCTTAAATAATAAATATTATTTCGCAAAAAGAGGTAACTTAATAAATATGCGATAAGCACCCTACCGCGGGCGGTGGGCGGCAGGGCACGCGGCACGTGGTCGCATCGCTATTCGCTCATAATAATACCGGTGTTGTCACTTTTTTAAAAATTACCAATTTTCGGGGAACTTGGAATTAATTCGCGGGAAAAAAAGATTATTTCAAAATTCATTTGTATTGGTACTATGATGATAACGTAAAATTTTATATTATATTTGGTCATGTGTTTACCTAACCTTTATTATCCTTATGGGTCGGACAGGGTTTTCTTAACATACTGTATAGATAGGTAAGTTATAAGATTTAAAATAGCTTTAAATCAGATTTTGATTATTCAGTTTTACTTTATTTTTAACGTTTTTTTTTTTATTTTATCTTTGTGTATAACTAGCTTTTACTCGCTACTTTGCTAGCATAGATGTCGGTAACTATCCCAAAGAAACTTACTGCCGCGGTACAAAGTACCCTATGTCCTTAGCCACGCCAAGATCAATAGACAACCTGAACTTGTACATCTAAATCCATTCAGCGTGAGCTGATAGACAAACTTACATTAAAAAAGCAAAATCAGTTTGTTTATAATGTTAACATTTAATTTCTGTGTTATTGTTTCCGTTACAAAACCACTAATCTTAACGAACTGTTAAAAATAAATAATTGCAAAATGATCTTTAGATTATGTAATAATAAATACCATTGCTATATCATCAAATAATGGTTAAATAATTCATGATTTGTTAAAAAAATAACAATTGGTCTCCATTAAGTGAGCGCTAACTAGCGCGCTTTACCATCAACGATTGTATCACTGCTTACCATCGGCAGGATTGCGATCAAACACTAGTATACAATATAAAAAAAATCCATAGCTATACCTATGTTTCTTTGACAGCTCATTGCTACGTCTTGAATACTATTATGATCATGTTTAATTCTATAGCCCATCCAAAACAGAAACTGCGCTTAAAACTCAATAGGTGCACCCAAACAATTTGCATACTTTCCTATGTAAATAATTGTCTCGCCTTCTAACCTGGCATGCATTCAATATTGGTCCTAAATCCCCAACATTGGCGCCGGGCGTGGGTTCACATTCCTATGTTAATGCTTGGACACTAAAGTTATTGGTTCAGAAGGTCTGTAATACACAACTAAAGCGACAACTCACGCACACATAGACAAGCTTCATGTATGCAGTTAGCCTTGGTTCACATAGATGATTATTTCCGCGCTCTGGATTACCAAGGCTTTGCCAAGGGCCGGGAGTGGTAAATTCAACAGTGTTTTTTTACAAGCTGGAACGTACTCTTTTGGATTCCAAATGTTCGGGTAAACACTGACAGTTGAAAATCCAGTGTAATCGTCGTATACCAGTATGCGTGCTTCTGTTTTCGTTCATTGTATAAAACCGACCTTCTGCACTATACTGTGGCAGATAATATCAGCAACTGCATAGCATTTGAAGTGGCACCTATGGCAGTTTTGGCCTACTAATTTCTAATTTGTGTTTTCAAGGATTACTAGGAGGCCTACGCAAATAAGCTGGCACGAAACGCGAATATATTTGAATGACCTGGAAGGATCAATGAATTAAAGATTGAATTTGTGACGAATTAATTTTGTACTTGAAGCTAATCTAACTATTTATAAGTATGACTACACCAGAAACGACAAACGGAATTAGATTAGTCAGGATAATAGACTTTACTAGTCAACACTGAATACTTACTATCACTAAAAAATTATCGAGTTCAGTATAGTTGGGTACAGCAAAATTTTGCTAGAGAAAATTTGAAAGACAACGTCTAGTTTAAGTCAAGTCTGAGAGTACCGCTACTCTCCCAAAACTAAACAAGAATATTGTTAACATCGTGGGTGTAACTTGAATGAAGTTGACCTAAGATTGAGACGAAAGATGTATATCCGTCCAGCACTGCTAAAGTTATATGACAATATAGATGCTGTTGACACTGATGATGATAATTTGAATTTACTGGTAGAGCCACAGGAACAGTTAGAATAAAGAGATGACTCGGTTAAATAACTAGGTAATGTTATTGTAACACAGTATAATATGAACAGAACCGTTAGAACAAATGCTTTCATTCAATGTTAATGTTAATCCTGCGCAGTTTTTGCAAGCGATTTGTTTAACGGTAACGATGCGTGGTGTGTTGAATTTAGCTGATAAATGTTAATGGTTGTTGAAATTTTAATATAGGACAACGTAGGTGATGTTCTAGAATGATACAGACTTAGAGACACTACAAAAAGAGCAAAGCAATGAATGATAAAAAACATGAGTGGTAAAAAGCGAAAGGGATCTGACAGTGCATTGCAGTGATCTGACGTTAACAAAAAAAAATGTACTGTGTAAGATATAGGAACGTAACGAAAAAAATATTGTAACAGATCCGTTGCTTAACCCTTTGGTCTATATTAATGTCTTCGGTGTTAAAAAGGGATATAATAGTGGCAGCGAGATGAGATTTATAGTGTTCATGGAAGTCAAGTTTCTTTGAATGAGAATGATATTTTAAATTTTGTTGGAATTTTCATAACTACTCTTTTAGAGAGAATACGTGAAATAAATTATGTTTTTACTTTATTTGGATGATTCTTTGAACCGGTTTTAGATCATGGTTGGGTACAGAATAGCATAACCTCAAGCTACCTGAAACTCAAAAATTCTCTGAAATTCTCCCAATCAACCTTGAACCTAATGCATTAGCGATTAAGTTGAAATTCAATTTAGAAATATGGCAGATTGTAGTACTCAAATTGCGAAATACACTATTACTCTTATTTTGAGGCCTATTGCTCCATATGTTCGAAAAAGGTGTCTGCTCAACACGTAAATAAAGCAATGAAAGTTATTGAATTGTCAAAATGAAACCCATTGCTACTGATAGTGTGTTACGCTATAACCCTGCTGGATGCAATTCCCGAGTCGGGCATTTCCATCTGTCTGGACTTCTGCCTAGGTGATGACAATATAATAAATTATAACATGTATTATAATTTTAAGGGTATGAAATGTTTACTTTAGTACTGTACAATTACATGAAACAAAACTGGCAAAATTTGAGTAGTTTGGCCAGTTTTTACAGTCAGTCCTACGGGAATATATGTACTTATTATTGACGCCATAACGTCATGTAATATCACGGAATCAACATTAAACCTAGCCATGATTATTTTAATACTACTTCGACAGTATTACCAAGCCTTTGAAATTTACTGTCCTCTACAAATGGAGTAAGCTCCTTCATCATTTCAGCCGAAAGACGTCCACTGCTGGACATAGGCCTCCCCCAAGGTTCTCCACGACGACCGGTCCTGCGCCTCCCGCATCCAGCGGTTTCCCGCGACCTTCACCAGGTCGTCGGTCCACCTTGTCGGGGGCCTACCCACGCTACGTCTTCCGGTGCGTGGTCGCCACTCGAGAACCCGTCGGCCCCATCGGGCATCGGTCCTACGGGCAATGTGTCCAGCCCATTGCCACTTCAGTGTTGCAATTCTTCGGGCTATGTCGGTTACTCTCGTTCTTCTGCGGATCTCCTCATTCCTGATTCGATCGCGCAGTGAAACCCCAAGCATAGCCCTCTCCATTGCCCTTTGAGCGACTTTGAGCCTTCTTATAAGGCCCATTGTTAGCGACCACGTCTCAATTCCATAAGTCATCACTGGCAACACACACTGGTCGAAGACTTTTGTCTTGAGACACTGCGGTATTTCGGACGAGAAGATTCTACGTAGCTTCCCGAAAGCAGCCCAGCCGAGTTGGATTCGACGATTGACCTCTTTCTCGAAGTTGGACCTTCCTAACTGGATAGTTTGTCCCAGGTACACGTAGCTGTCAACAACTTCGAGAACAGAGTCTCCAATCTTTATAGGAGTCGGTACAACATGGGCATTAGACATGACTTTCGTCTTGCCCATGTTCATTTTAAGACCGACTCGCTTGGAGGCCCTACTGAGGTCTACGAGCATTGTCCTCAGGTCCTTGAGTAAGCTCCTTACCAATACTAAATATTGAGCAGATATGATTAGAAAGCGCAAATCCCAGTGCTATAGCGAAATGCCGTGATCTTGCACGTGCCAGCCAAATGCCCTAATAAATCATAAAAAATGGATGGAAAGCTGATGTAGACAATGTAGAACGAGAAGCAGAAGTCAAACTACAGTTGAGACACAAAGGACTAAGGATAAGAAACCATAAATCGTTCTATGATGGGGAAATATGAAACATGATGATGTAGTTTCGTGATCGCAATAAATGTTGCACCTTTGAGCAGAAGTTTGTGTAGTTAGGATTTTGTACCCAAAGGGTGAGAACAGCACCTCAATTGCGTAACATACTATTATTATTAGTAGAAATCATTTTGATGCATATTGCTAATCCATTGCTCTATATGTTCGAAAAATTTGTCTGCTCAATAAGGTAAACCACGCAGTGAATGCTATTGAACTGTCAAATTAAAACCCAGTGCTACTGACAATGTACTACGCAATTACACTATAGGATCCTATTACTAACCTTATATTCCTATTACTAAGACTCCAGTATATGTCATCAGGCTGAATCTCATGAGCCGTGGTATATTTGTGTCTTGTCTCCTTGCTGCTATGACGAAAATACTAAAAAAGTTTTTTTTTGTATTTCGATAATGGTACAAGACTCTTTTTGACCCAACCAGACGAACCACCAGATTCATCATCATCATCTTAGCGTTAATTCCAGTCGCTTCCGAAGCTTTTCAGCTTTGGAGTCTGGGGTCCGATTTACCAGTCTAACTGCTGTTTTTGGCTAAACTTCGATATTTTCCGTGAAGTGACTGCCGTCTGACCTCCACAACCCGAAGGCGATATCGAAGCATTGCAGCTAGATCAATTGTTGGACTTTAGAGGGCTCCAACAACCCGTAACGACTGCCAATAGATGTTCGTATGGCAACCGGGACCACCAGATTATTGCAGCAAAATATGTTATTAGCAGTAATCTGGTAGCACAAGGCGAATGTCATCCACCAACGATCCAGAGCTACTGACATTTCTGGCTATGCTTGCAGTGTTTGGGGGTTTTATAATGTTGTATTACGTAAATGAAATTAAATGTAACTGTAAGGGTATGAGATTGAAATTATGCAAGATTTGTAGATCCCGTACACAATATAGTTTCTAACTCTCACAAAGGACCTTTTAAAATGTAACTTGATACTGTAAATCAAAGAATTGTACCTTTCTGGGAGAAGTAAATTACTATTAATATTAAATTCTATGCTTGGGTGTTTGGAATACTTTCCTAATACGTGCCTACTTTTATTTCTGTGAAAAGTGGATCTTCTATACTTACATTAGATAGTCCAGTCCGCTATATTTACTGCAATTTCTCTATAACAATACCGCAGCAGCTTGAAAGTTTCTCCATTTTCCCACAGCTATACATAACGTTATTACGCATATTGCTTAATTAAAATAAATTGTTTTAACTTTCTCTAGGTGCCTCCTGTGAAAAATCTCCCGAACATTATGGCAAATACTTTCTACTGAGTAAAAGAGTTAGCTCAATTTGAAAAGCACCTTAACTATCGGAGCCACCAGTGCCGCTAAGCTGTTCCACATCGCAGAGGTTGAAGGCCAGCCTTCAGTTCTTCGAGAAGCGCTTATTACCTGGTAACCCTAATGCCAATCCCCTGAATTTGTACCACAGTATTTTAATTATACCATCTAGAGGGAGACAATTATACTTATGACTAAATGAAACATCAGATTCTTAATCACCTTTCACTCTGAGTGAGACGTTTGAACACAAATAGAATCAAAAACGAAAACTACTTTTACATAACATAATCAGCCTATACCTAATGTTTCCTCTCCTGGCTGATCAAACAATGTTGGATTTCGGCACTCGGCACGTGTCACTCGCTTACCGACTGATCGAAAAATCAAATGGTCAGTTGGACGTACATTTATATGTAATTTTGTACGTAGCAACACACATGAACATAGACTCGTCTTATATCGGCTCCAGAAACAACCGTCTTGAACGAAATTCCTCCTCTCCATGGCGACCTTTCTCAACCGCACTTGGCACTGACCAGCTAGCACTCAGGAAGGTACCACTCACTAGGTTAATGAGTCTATTAGAACACGCTTTCAATCCGTCGCTGGCGCAGGCGCCATGTACATCGCCATTTTCTAGGTTAGACAGTGTACCTAAAAAAATACTGACTATATAGATGTACGGAATATTGACGGTTGAATAGCCTTTTATAAAGCTTACGTACCTATAGGTATTATTTTGCTTAACCACGACATAAACAGCTCTCTGATAATTGATTAAACATCCACATTGCAGTCAAATATAGCCGTAACTAACTGGTCAGTGTTGCGACCATTCACAAAAACGCTTGGAATAATTAAATTCGATTCGCTTTTGTAACTCGCTTCAAATTAGAAGCAATCATTTCGTTCATCATTAAATTACTTCCGTAAATTATTCTTTTATCTAAACCGGCTTTACGACATTATTCACAGTTTCGTAAGTAATGTAAGTTCAAGTCCGTCCAAAACTATAAAAAACCAAGTACAATCGCATTCTAAACTGCTTACTTTTTGTGCTGTGGGAGTAAAATAACCAAGAAGCTCACCTGACGGTAAGGGTTATCGCATTGCCGCTTGCGGATACCTGCAATAGTTAATGTTGAGCGATGGACTTTTTGCACAGATGTGACGTTATAAACATACTATGTGTCTGCTGCTATATTTTCCCATTTTGAGAGCAGATAGCGACGAATTTTTTTTTTTGAAATTTCAAACTAGTGCTTGTCCGCAATCCCGCCTGAAGGTAAGCAGTGATGCAATCGTTGATGGTAAAGCGCGCTCTAGTTTATTAAGAGCCTATGCGCTCTTGTCTATTCTAAACTCGAACCGCTTAAATTGTAGTCTGACGGAAACACCGCCGCTGGAAAATTGTTCCAGTCCCTCGATGTACGCGGTATAAAAGAAGAGGCGAAACGCTTCGTTCGGATCGTTGTGGTGTCAAAAACATAAGGATGGAAACTCACCGTAAGACGGGTCGTCCGCTGATGGAACGGTGATGGGAGAATTATTCATGCAATTCTCTCGCACACTCCCCAAAATGCATACTATACAGGGTGTATCTGACATCGTACCGCAAACTTCGCGAAAAGGCTAGACCGCATGCCACTAATAAAATTATGATAGTCATTTTTATCGTTAATGTGTCGCCTCGGCCTCTGAACGTTGCAAGCGTGCCGCCGCGCGTGTTTGTGGGTATGATGTTGACCCCTGATATGAACTCTATTAAATCAGCTGATAGGATACTTTTTCGAGTTTTGTTCACATTGCGCTTTTTGTGTAATTAGCGAATTAATTAATTTTTACTTTAAAATCTTATTGGATTATAAAAGTACTAGCTTTCCGCCCGCGGCTTCGCTCGTGTGGAGATCGGTTATATCGCTCGTTTAGATTTCCCTCGTGAATATAATTTTTTTCCGGGATAAAAAAGTAGCCTATTATTTAATCCGGACTTCTAACTTTACGTCTGCAAAATTTCAAAACAATCGGCTTAGTAGTTACGGCGTGAAAGCGGAACAAACAAACAAACAAACTCACTTTCTGATTTATAATATTAGGATATTTGGTGTACACATACAAATATTCCAGTAATCTCCCTTGGGAACTTGATGTTTTTTTAGGACCAAAAGTAGCCTATGTTACTCTCCATCTTTTCAACTAACTGTATGCCAAAAATCAGGTCGATTGATTGCTTAGGTACGGCGTGAAGGAAGGACAAACAAACAAACAAACACACTTTCACATTTATAATATTAGTATGGATAGCAGTTATGAACGGTCTAAAGTGAAAAAACCACATAAAATATTTTTTTAAATCGGGAAAAAACCGACGAAAAATTCCACCACTGGGGGGTTCAGAATCATGTACTGGATCCATGGTATTCGTTTGTGCGTCGGTGTCAGAGACGCCCGTTATATAACACCGACAGGCTGGCTACTCTTCGCCTGTGCTTCATTTACGCAAAATAGAATTCTTCCACTAGGTCACCAACCGCTTTGCACTTCACACATGTCTTCTTCCGAACGCTGGGGGAATACGACCGTTGCCGAACAGTGACGAAGATTTCTATGCGCATTATCACTTTGGGAGACCTGTACAATATTATGTTTTTTACGTCTAATTTTGCTGCAAAATAAAACTATTTTCATTTAATTTTTTACTATTAAAAAGAAATTTATCAGACAGCTGCGCTACATAATTGAACTTGCAAGTACAGTTGCACGGGCCGAAGTCTCGTTCACCTACGACCTCTGTTATTTATGTTCTCGTGAATACACGATAAGAAACACTTTGAAGTTGTAATAACCGTTATTATAATGTTATTAGACAATTATGGGCGCGAATGTGCTCTGGTTTATATTGAAAGTTTAGACGTGGTTTACGAGGTACGACCCCTGTTGTAACGTATTGAATTTGATTGGTTTCTTGTGTGGATACTCGCCCTTTTGAACGTGACTTACCGTACTATACTTTGGATAAGAGTGCTTTTGCCAAAAGTTTCGTTAATGTCCCATAGGATTTATAGGGTAATTATAGGCTGTATTTGTGCTACATTTCATTAAAATTAATTGAGGAGTAAAGACACCAAAAACACGTTAATGAACTAATGTTTCTTTTTTTTACACTTTCGCACATGGAATATACAGAGGCGGACTTAATGGTGAAGAGACTTAAGTATTTGCAATTGGTGTACTTTGAAAGTTAGGTGGACTAATTTGTCAATCATGTCAATTTCTAACATTAGTAGATGTACTTTTTAAACTGTCCGTAGTGTCCATCTTAAATATCTTGACAGCTAAATTTATCTAAGTTTTCTTGACTTGATTTATGTATATAAAATAATAGCGGCCGTTCGCGACTTTGTTCGCGGTTTTGTTATATGCTCCGCTCCCATTGGTCGCAGCGTGATGTTATATAAAAGCCTAAAGCCTTCCTGAATTAATTGGCTATCCAACGCAAAAAAGATTTTTTCAAATCGGACCCGTAGTGCCTGAGATTAGCGCGTTCAAACAAACATTTATAAACTCTTGGGCTTTATACACACATCAAAAGTGTCTAGGGATCAAGCATTTTTATGCGGATTTCTTGAGATTGAGATGTGGCTTTGTAATAAATTTATGATTTTATAAATTTATATGGATCCTTTTTGGTGCATTTCATCATTTGAATCAGGAACTGTGAATCAAATTCGAGTAAAAGATGAAAATCAGCTGTCAATATTTTCCCTATAAAAACATACAACGCATTGAAGACATTATTAGTGCTACTGTTTTCCTACTACTGATTAAAACCAACGTTATTATGGAGCGGCGACGTCATTTAAGCAGGGAAGAAATGCTCAGAGCCGTGGGAATGATAGAAGCTGGTTCCCGGCAACGTACTGTGGCTTTAGCTCTGAATACAAGTCAGAGTGTTATCAGTCGACTTTGGACACGTTACCGAAGCACTGGTACCGTGGCTGAGCGCCATGGAGGACGGTATCGCTGCACCACACGGAGATAAGACCGATACATTCAAATCTTAACTCGAAGAGCTCCAACAATAACCGCCATGATGTTAGCCGTGAGGCTTCATCACTCTTCAGGGAACTTAATTAGCGACCAAACAGTCAGAAACCGCTTGCATGAAGTGAACCTTCATTCCCGAAGACCGCTACGGGTACCACCTATAGCAATGCACAATCGTAGGATTCGATATCAATGGGCTCTTGAACACAGAAATTGGGCAGAACAACAATGGCGTTTCGTGTGCTTTTCTGATGAGTCTCGTTTTGGTATGAGACCGGATACAAGACGTTTACGACACTGGAGAACCCCTGGACGCCAACAGCGATTAAAATCCTGCCAGGAAGTCCATCCTTATAGTGGTGGAACCATCATGGTATGGGCGGGTATTTGGATCGGCGGAAGAACTGAGTTGATTTGGATCAGAGGCAACCTCACCGCTCAAATTTATGCTGAGACGATTGTATCAGACGTCATCGTTCCTCTACAAGTGCAAATCGGTCCCTTATTTCAGTTAATGCATGATAATGCACGACCGCACACCGCAAGAGTTGTAAGACAGACTCTCGCCGCAGCTAACATCAATGTCCTGTCCTGGCCTGCTCAGTCGCCAGACTTGAACCCGATTGAGCATGCATGGGATATGCTACAGAGAAGAGCTCTGCCGAATATGGAGGGTATCCAGTAGCAAGAAGACCTTTTTTTGTTGTTGCAACGAACATGGGCGGCCATTCCACAGCGTGATTTGGATGAACTCATTTTGAGTATGCCAAACCGATGTTCTTGTGTTGTTAGTGTTCGCGGTAGAAACACGGATTATTAATTGTTTAAGTTACCCAATAAAATTTTAGAGAAAACTGTTATTTCAGTCTTTTTTCGAACCTTTGTGTTAGTGGTTCAAATGTCAAATATCCCTTTATTAGGAAAATGGCAAATTTCTTTATTAATGCAAAGGTGACTTGGTTTATCGTTACTGTGACAAACGAAAACACTTTATTTGATGAATCCTTAAAGAAAATTTTAATTAATATCAATCAGGAGAAAAGTTATTGCAAAAATATATGTTGATCCCTAGACACTTTTGATGTGTGTATTTAAGAATAGATATAGATTACTGCTGGGCCCCAACGGCCCTTTGAAATGGTGATTAAAAGATGATGAACTGCGTTTGAGCACACTTCAAGCGCACTGAAACCCATGCATCATCTGTCACTTACCATTTCAGGTCAAGTTTTTTGCAGTATACCTATACATATCTTCAGAACTTTTTTATGAAAGCTCCAAGAAATATAACGCTTCTAGAATAGAATAGAATACTCTTTATTATGTACATCATATTGATTACAGAACACTAATATAAAGATGTTACAAAGGGTGACACAATGGGCGGCCTTATCGCTAAGAGCGATCTTTTACAGACAACCCTTAGATGGAAGGAAAGAGATATAATGTATGTAGTCTAAAGTGTACTATTTAAATAGATTATACAATAAATATTTACAGAAAGTGTATCACACTAGTTTATATAAATATATACATCTAATTAAAAAACAACATACAAGAGCAAATCAAATATACTTACTGATATGTTTAAAGAGAGCGGAAGTGCTTTTTTGTGATAGTTTTAAAAGTGGACAGAGTTTGAGCACGCTTTACGGACACTGGCAAGTCATTCCATAGCTGAACTGCTCGTACAGTAAAGGATTTAATTCAAAGAAGTCGTATGACGGTTAGTTGTCGAGGGGGCTAAGTCCTGTGAACAATACCGCTGGTGCTAAGTCCCCTTCAAAACTGCAGTAAAGTAAGCCGGTATTAGGCACAAGTGGGGCTTCCTTGTCACATAATTGAATAAGTTATGTTAATACCCTGTCTTGGTCCTGTTCCGTTGGAACACTTGGAATTAAAGCTTCGTTAGTGTCCAAAAGCATTGTTCACAAATTTATACAGAATTTAAATAAGATCTACAGCCTAATTGCGTAACAATACTATTTCTATCAGTTGGAATATTTTTTTATTTTTTATTTACATTATACGTAGCAACGGATTTCATTTTGACAGTTAAACAACATTCATTGTGTTCAACAATATTAGTTACGTTGTTGAGTAGATACATGTTCCAACATAGTGAGCAATGGAATAGCAAAAAGCTTCAAAATGATTCCAACTGATAGTGTGGCTACGCAATCAGGGTGCAGGTTTCTTGAAGATTGTAAGGACGACAGCGGGTCTAGCTACCCGAAACTCTCAACTATTGTCTATAACCTAATAACCTTGAACCTTAATTCATTAGCGATAAAGTTGAAAATCTAACAAAGAAAATTGACAGACTGTAGTACACACAAGACTTTCAATGACATTTAATAATACCTAGATTATTAAATGTGATGTAAACTTTTTTTTAATAGTTATAAACTAGCGCTTGACCGCAATCCCGCCTGATGGTAAGCAGTGATGCGATCGTTGATGGTAAAGCGCGCTAGTTTATTAAGAACCTATTCACTCAGATTGAGCGAATAGGAAGCAAGACGGCAGTTGAGCGAGGTGATGCAATGTTAAACCTAACAACACGACCAACGATACTGCGCCAAAGGGAGATTGATCTGAAGACCCTCCACGACCAAACTCCCAACACAACAACATTTGGCGCATCATACCCGGCACACATCGCAACACAACTGCTCAGACCCGTCCTCCGTACGGCTTCACCAGACATCCATATTTTGAAGCATATTGCTAATTTCATTGCTCCATATGCTCGAGAAAATGTGTCAGCTCAACCATGCAAATAACGTAATGAATGTTTCATTTTGACAGTTCACATTGCTACTAAGTGTGTTACTTAATTACCCTGATGGTTGTGATACCTGCTCAAATCGTATAGGGTAGATCAAAACTTACACATACATATATATGAGAATAACAATTAGTCAGACAATATTAGGCCTCCTCCAGAGGAGGAACATTTGGCCGATTTTTAAGTCAGTCAGTCAACTTGGCTTGAATTGATAACCTACTGGTGGCCTCCGAAGCCTAGCCTTTTCCTGGCTTTATTTATGATCGAAATATGGAATAGAATTACTTCTATTGCAAGCGTACTAAAGTTGAGATCCCGGGTCTGATTCCCGAGACAGGCAAAATGTTTGGCATAACTTAGTAGGAGCCTTGCGGTTTAATGGTGGCAATAAGCTCGTTACCTATTACATGAGACTTAAACGCTATCATCATCCTAGCCCTCCCCAAGATGTTGAAATTGGTTTCCAGTCTAACCAGATGCAGCTGTAAACCAGTATTTCACATGGAGTGACTGCCTATCGATGCCCGATGGGGCCGACGGGTTTTCGAGTGGCCGTCGGAACCGCCGGAAGACGCAGCGTGGGTAGGCCCCCGACAAGGTGGACCGACGATCTGGTGAAGGTCGCGGGAAACCGCTGGATGCGGGAGGCGCAGGACCAGTCGTCGTGGAGAACCTTGGGGGAGCTCTATGTACAGCAGTGAACGTGTTTCGGCTGAAATGATGATGACTGCCTATCTGACAATAAACAGGGTAAAACGACACCCCTTGTTATTACTGGTAGTCAGAAATTCAGGGCTGCTGACGACCTGTATTTAACGTAGGAGTGTCTTCCCTGGGTTAGACCTTGTTAATGCAGCACAAAACTCCAGTACTTTATTTACTCCACACATACATCGAATACCAAAAACTGTTACTCAAAGAACTTCCGTCACGTTTGGTCAATTAGAACCTAAACAATTGCTCTAAATTCTTCATGTACTGCACTTGGCATTCAAGCAACGCTCCTGCTTCGCTAAGCGACACACGTACTTATGTACCTACATAAATTGTTTTTTTTTACCGATTCGGTAGTTTACTTAACTGTGACATTGAGTTTGAGGTAGGTACTGTAATGATGGTCGGGATTGATAGAAAATCCACTTAGAACAAATACTCGAAAAATAACGAAAGATTTTATATAGAGGTTAAATTATAGAAGATAAATTGTTTTACAATTGCGAAACCGCAAGTGGATTTATTATTATATTTACATTTTAACGAAACTTACAGCTAGCATATATACAGGTAGAAGATAATTAGTGAAAGAAGGCCAATTAAAAGTTTCCACGGACAATATTAGGTTATCACAAGAGACAGTAACAGGTACGGCACGGGACAGGAAAGTGAAATCAAGAACAAGTAACCACTGGGCGAGTATTCAGTAAACACTGAATGTTTATGTTGAAATTTGAACAAAATTATGCAGGAGCTTTCGGTTCGAGGAAGCAATTTTGTGCATTTAATATGCTTCCTAATGTTAATTCCTTTCTATTAAACCTATAACGGCCCACTGCTTGCCATAGGCTCTAAAAGAAGAAAGAATTGGCAAATTCCCATTGGCATATACTTTGTTGAATAAGTAGATCTGAGTTATTGGGAAACCAGCGTCATTGTACCAAATTTTGGGTACTCGTAAGGGATCCAGTCGGTGGCATGCACCTTACTATCCGCTATCTCATGATCCATCCCTTTCTTCCGTCGCTCTTATTGCCTAAGGCAGTTTTCGTTTAGTATATACAACAATACATCTGTATTTTACTAAGGGCTTGGTAGAAGGCCGATGTAAAAGTGAGCCTGAGGTTATTACCATAAAAAGGGCACAAATACGGACTCCAACTTTGCTTGATTCTCTTACGACCACTGCACCAACGAGGCATAAGTTACTTCATGCGTTTACACATCGGGCCTTCTGTCTCCACCTTCATTTGGTCACATTAGATGTTTTGTAATTTAGTTGCAGGCGTCAGTGAGAAGTGAACTCACTTTGAAGTTTAATGCGTGGAAACCTCTTTGTTATGGCCAATAAGGCTTTTATTACTAATGGGTTCGTTTCTCTTGATATTATGACATAGGGACGAAGTATATATGAAGGTAGACTGCATAATTTGGACAAAGGTGCAGAATAGAGATGTTTCCTCGGTAAAAAAAATGATTCTAATTAGTCCGTCATTCAGATTATAGAAAAATATTGGATGCGTATATTTTGTTTTATCAAATCAATAAAAAATGACAAATTTAAAAGGCATCAAAGATCGGGAGTGGTGGCTGGTGACGTTACTGCTCTCTAAAAAGTGTAGCGTGCAGTGACGTCACACGAGTTTTCAACGCACTGTGTCGTCTTCATTTTTTGTTAATATGAAAAAAGAAAAAATACGTGTCTAGTATTTTTAAGAAATCTGACTGACGGACTAATTAGTTTTTTTTAGTCAACTACCCTATTCCAGACTTAACATTTGAGTCAGTATTTGTATATTTCGAACTTTATTGTGGTTAAGTCAAAGTTCTTATTACAAAAGTTACACCTTAGTACCGAACAAAGCTGTCATTTTTATATAAAGAACTGTATTTCTATAATGATTCGGTTCATAATTCAATAACCTTTTAGGTAGTTTAAATCAGATCTAAATAAAATCCATTTCTTGTAAAAAGGGGGTTAATCATCATCTCAGCGTTACTCCCAGTCGTATCCGAAGCTTTTTAGTAATAAGGAGGTTAATAATTAATTTATTTAAGGTCAAGCTAGATTACATTACACTTTACTTTTCTAAACACCGTTTTCTTAGATACCTAGTGTAATAGTTCACTGAAGAAACTGATTGTCGTATACTCGTTGGAAATTATTCTCCAGACAATAATGTAATTAGAGGGCCTAGACAAATGGCAATAACGTTCAAAGCGTTTCGTATTTGTCCTGCCGTTTATACACCTCCACGTCAACGCAAGTACCACGAAAAATGAAATGACGGCGCCGAAATAGCTTTACATACATCTTTAGCTGTGTGCCCGTCAAACGTCTGTCAACGGAAAGTTACCTTCAGTTTGAATAATGTCGTTTCTCATTGACGTCCCGTTGACGGTGGCGGTGGACAAACGCTTTATAAGCTTTTCGGTAATTTACGTCAATTATATACAGTTTTGACTTTTTTATCATCGTTTATTCCTGATATAATATCTCTTTGTCTCAGATCTGACGATGTTTTCAGTATTTTTCTGCATGCAGTCATTATTATTTGCATTTCTTAATAACCCTTTTTGCTAATTGCCTTGCACCGACCTTGGACAAACATCTGCCTATCATCATTAATTTGAACCGTCTGCTGGCGCCTGCGCCGCGCTGGTTACATCAAGCCATAAATAATTATTGCTAATTTGGCATTTCCTGAGTCCTATAAACGGAGAAGCTATTTTAAGGAGTTCAAGAAAGTAGTATTTAAGTGAGCGGGATCACAGCTAAGTGAGTAGGTCTTTAACCTGTGATTGTGTAAGAAAACACATTACAAGTAAGAAAAAGATAAACAAGACCGGAGTGTTTAGGTGTGGTTTTATAGAGTAAAAATTAAATTAACTTAAATAAACTTCAAAGACATGTTTAGAATGGAGTATTTAAGAAGAAAAGAAAGAAAATAATTTTACTTTCTTTCTTAAGTTTCGACGACTTAGTGGCATCTCAGCTTTGGGAATTATACGCACGTAAGATGGTATTACTTTTTTCTACTAAACCTTTTAATATAACTTACGATTACATTGTATTATCTTTCTTATTTGCGGTGGACATGATGTAACAAATAACAATTACCAAGAACGACAAAAAAAAAAAAGGAAAATAATACAATGACGAAGAAATAAAAAAATGTTCCCATCTTATAATTTTGAATAGTCTAATTTATAAAATTCTCGTGTTGCGGTGTTTGCGACCAAACTCCTGTACCGATATGTCAGCATATTTTTTTAATACAGCAATGCAATTATTTTCGGGTTAGGTTGTTCTTATCAGCAGTTGTTGACAGATTTTTTTTGTTATCATTACTATATATGGACATCAATCACATCTTTGCAATTAAAGTTAGTTATAGGATCATCTGCCAAATGAATGCAAGGATATTCCTAAGGAATGTAATAGGTTGCCAAAACAGCTAGCGACCCACCTGGCAAAGAGGTAACCACTAGCTATTGGCAATCGCTTGTGGTTCGCAGGTGTCTAGGAAGTGACCTGTGAACACCTGCATGAGCAAGGTAATTAGCGATGCGTTGCTGAATTGATTGACGACAGTATTGAAGACCATATCTAATATACAATACTTTTAGTGAGATTTCACATGGAACACACACAAGATATTGATCAATACAAGCAGAAAACAAAAACCTAAAAGACCGGCCCTTCGCCACTTCTACGGTTTTGTTGGCAAGCGAAAGTGGTGGAACAAACTCAGCAGCGGAACAAATTCCTACGATGTCTTTCAAAGGAATCAGAGAGCAATTGGGGAGTTTGTTGCCCCATTTTTCTTCCTTAAGAAAGCAATAGGAAGTGGGCTATCATTTCAGGACTGTCTTACATAACTTTGACATATGAAAAGAGCCGATTCTCTGCCTAATTTGAATATACTTTCTGACTATATGCCAAGGACGAAACACAGTCTGACTATAGAGTGTAACAAACAATTCAGAACCAAAAAATTCAATGATGGGCATATCTATGTATATACATACGTATAAATTCAGTTAGCATAAATAATGGTCCTTCAAAGCACTCAAGGGATATGGCTATCAGCTGTTTGGAATAAAAATTAGCCTGTATGCAATTCTATGATGCAACTTCCTCCGTGCCGTCATCCTTTACACCGTTGGGACAATATTGAGTAAGTGATGCCTAGGGTTTTCGGTTACGGATTTGGTTTCTGCACTTAGTCCTTCCAGTGGACCATTGTGCATGGCTTATGGCTAACTTATAACAGCTATATGGGACAATCGATTAGGTTAAAAAAGCGGTGAGCAGTGGTTAGCTCGCCGCCCGGTAAGGACCAGGCCAGGTGTTACACGTGCGCCTCAAACAGAAATGAAAGAAAGAAAGAAAGAAAAACGTTTATTTGCAATAAACATGACGCAAGAGTTTACAAAAACATAAAAAATAAGAAATAATTGAGGGGAAACATGCGTCACATCCACGCAAAACGGCCGTCGCTCAGCATTATGCTGCGACTCTGCAAAAACAGAGCCCAGCGCTGGTTTTCAGCGACAGCCGGCGTCGACGTACAGACGTCACCCGATGCAACAAACAATTAAAAGCAGCACCAAACCGGAAATACAGTAAAAATAAAAAACGTATATACGATATCAGTACATCGTGCCGGGGTCCACGACGCCCGATGCCTCCTGAGTCAGGGTTGCGGGTTGGTTAAACAAGAAACCGTGGCCCTGGCCGTTGCACAGGCAAGTGAAGAAACACGGGTGGGTTTTAGTCTGTAAAAGTCTGACACGCCCTTCCGCTCCGCCCAGAGCAGGAGATGTCATTTGATGATTTTCCATCCTAACAAAAAAAGGGTTCTCGGTATGTAAAAATATTCACCCATCCATAGAGCAGCTCTGGAAAGCGTAGCTTTACCTATCGATCGACCTGTACGGCTTATATGCTAATACTAATTAGTATTCAGTCATATTTGTTACTTTCACGAATGACTTGCAAATTGCAAAAAACATAAAATTTGAATTTCGAATGTGTTAGGGCATTCCGAATGAAACTACCCTCTGCTTGCCCCCGCGCAGGCAACATAACACATACAAAGTATTAATATATTATATACTTTATATGTGTGTAAGTAACACAGGAGTAATTTTGCGTAAACATTTTTACTCTAACTGCACAAACATTGTCATCATCATCGTCTCAGCGTTAATCCCAGTCGCATCCGTAGCTTTTCAGCTTTGGAGTCTAGGGTCCGCTTTACCAGTCTTAACTGCTGATTTTGGCTAACCTTCGATATTTTCCGTGAAGCGACTGCCGTCTGACAGTTAGAACAATTTTTTGAACTTTTGAGGGCTCCAACAACCCGTAACGACTGCCACTAGATGGTCTTATGGCAACCGGGACCAACGGCTTAACGTGCTTTCCGAGGCACGACCAGACCAGTGCAAATATTCATATTCAGCATACAAATATTTGCACTGTGCGGGGATCGAACCCCTGCGCAACGGCCACGTTCGCTACCGCTACGCCACGGAGGCTGTCAGCACACAACTGCACAAACATTGTAATTAGTATTAATTTACCGTTTACATACTTAATGCCATATTTACGAGTTAGTAAGAAGATAAAAATATTCATATAAGATAGTAGAAATTTAACTTAAGACTTGACACGTTTACTGGAGATAAAGTTATGTAATTATAGCCTAAGCGATTTATTTTTAGCTTAGTGCATACGCTAGTTAGGTATGGCACGAAGCGTCATTTAATGAGGATGTGAGAATGACTGGAATTGGGTGACTGGATGCCTGGCGCGGTAGTATTAAAATGAGTTTTAGGAACAGCCAATGTCTAGTAATGAGCCTGTGTCGGAGCCCCCTGGATATACAGCTGCGGAAGAGATATTGTAAAGTAACCCGGAATATATATGTCGGAGACAGCGACGGCAGAGCGGTAGGGTCGACATCATCTTGGTGTGGTGATACAGGTTCCATTTCGTAGGTGAGTGTTGAATTGAAGCACGACGTGCAGATATACCCTCCGATCTTCATAATAACGTTTTACGGTTCGGTCGTTCGGATTTTCGGTTTCGGACGGTTTCGGTTCGGAGAAGTGCCTTGATCCGCGTCTCGATGCAAAGTGACCGTTCGAACCCCACTTCCCAAAGCGACTCTGTCCATGTGACGCCATCACAAAATAACGTCACAAGCGTTTGCCCCTCTACTAAGTAAATCAAATCAGCAACCTCTATTAAAATTATACCGACGATCTCCGACATACATGTTTATTATATTTATTTATTTATACTAAAATTGCTTTAATTAAGGATAGCAGTGGCAGCCTAGTGGTATCGACCGTGGCTTACAAGTTGTAGGTCGTAGGTTCGAACCCCATCAAGCGCTATCATCAGCAACCTTTCCATCGTCCAATGCAGGTTGGCGATTTCAGGCTTAAAGTCCAGGTTTCCTCAAGATGTTTTCCTTCACCTTCAGTCATTGGTGTACAATATATACTTAGAAAGTACATACGATTTTAGAAAAGTTACATTGGTACTTGCCGGACTTGGAATCGAACCAGCGCATTCATACTTGAGAGGCTGGTGGTTTTAACCACTACGACACATCAGGCGCTTCACTTTTTGTAAATGATTTCATCACCACTGCTCTCAAAACGGTGAAGGAAAACATCGTGAGGAAACCGGAATGTCCTAGAGCTAAATAAAACTTCGAAGACATCTACCAACCCGCACTGGGCCAGCTTGATAAATTATGGCCCACACTCCTTCTCATCGAGAGGAAGCCTATGGCCTATCAGTGGGAACAACATCTCTGCTCTGCTCTTCCACTGATTACCTACATGATACTAATTAATTTAATCATTGAGATAACCAGGCAATTTTGGCTTTGAATATGAAAACGCAATCATCATCATCATCAACCTTTTTATCGTCCCACTGCTGGGATTGAGCGTAAACACCACGCTTGCTCAATGCGCGTTGGCGATTTCAGACTTAAAGTCCAGGTTTCCTCAAGATGTTTTCTTTCATCTTCAGTCATTGTCATTGGTGACCAAGATATACTTAGAAAACGCAATATTATTCATCATTACACGATTTACTGACAGCGAGCCTAATACTAACCTGAACATTTCTCATATAAACATTAAGATCACATACATACGTCGTTAGTTCTCAAGATCCACAGACCTGCGTCGAACCAATTAACTCTCAATCAAAAGATTGTTCTATCACAACTGATAGCTGCACAGTTAAGATTGATTATAGTCAGTTTTTTACCAAAATATTTATCTTTCAAACCAGAAAAACTTGGACATTAAAGGTGCATTCATCGTTCTACAGGCTTTATAATGAGACAGGGCTTCTTGAATCATCTTCAAACTTGTTGATGTTTTCATCAGTAACCGTCAAAGCGCGCGATGGTTTGTCAATTCAAACGCTTTGCTTGTTTATTTGATGTGATGTGTATTTGTACTACATAAGGTTGTATTATTATAGGGAATATATGCCAGAGAAGGTGTAGAAGTTTAGGTATATTGGTACTTTTTTTTTCATATTTTGATGCCCTTTAAATATTTCCCTTCCTTTTTATCCAATAGGGTAGTTGACTAAAAATAACTAATTAGTCCGTCAGTCAGATTTCCAAAAAATACTAGACACGTATTTTTCTTTTTTCATATAAACAAAAAATTAAGACGATACAGTGCGTTGAAAAGTCGTGTGACGTCACTGCACGACGTCACCAACCACCACTCCTGATCTTTGATGCCTTTTATATTTATCAATTTTTATTGATTTGATAAAACAAAATATATGTATCCAATATTTTTCTATAATCTGAATGACGGACTAAATAATTGTACATATTAATATTTTAAACCGCAAGTTTTATAAATTAATTATGTAAATAATTTTTTACTTCATTTTGTTAACTTTGTGAATAATTAAATAAATATTGAATTGTACCGAGAGAAAAAAAGGTGATTGTATTTTGTTTATACCTAATTTTATTAATAATGACCTCATTCTTATTGTTGAGTCTTCGCAATAGTTATCATTATGATATTTGCATAGGTACTTAATCTAAAATTCAGAAAAAAGAACTAAAGTAAGTGCCTAGGAAATTAATGGCTTGCGTAATTACTACTATAGAAACCTCATAGCTGATCAAGGAATGCATTACAATTGACCTCCAAGTGTGGCGGTATGGCCCGTTTGCAACCACGAATCGCTAATCACTCGCGAGCATTAGACCATCGAGGAAGTTTTAAATAGTTTTAGTGCTAAACATTTTGTAATTTATTGTTGAAGTGGGCTTTAATCTAATTTTATGGTAGGTACCATCACCAATAAGCACCACAATTGCGTAAAACACTTATTGCTATTAATTTCAGTCATTTCGAAACATATAATTCATTGCTCCATACGTTCGAAAAATGTAACTCCTCAATAAGGTAAGAAAACGCAATGAATGCTGTGGAACTGTCAAAATAAAACCCATGGCTAATGACAGTGTGTTCTTAATCACACCGCAGCTCTAATTATTACGGAAAAACTGTATTTATACCCACAGCTCGTGTTAAGGCAGGACACAGTTTAATACAATCATTATTATGTCTGTAATGTTGTGGGTTATAGAAGTGATAGTAACTGAGAGTCCAGAATGTTCCAGATGGTTTCAGCAAGCTCCCGGCGAGGCTGAAACGTTTTCGCCATAACGTCTATTACCGTAGAGTGCATCTCTAGCAGTTCATTTCGAAAATCCGCAGTCACCAAATAAGTACACATTCTTGTGGTGACCTTTGCAAACTAAACCGCTAGCGCTAACACCCCTTAATATACATAAATGTATCGTAAATACTAGTCAGCCTGTATCTAATAACATAATTAGTGTGTTAGCGTGAACTTTGTACTAATAGACGCTAATTATTAAGTAATACTTACCTCCTAAGCAAATAACGTAGTATTTGTGCATGTAAATTGGTAATACATGGAATTATGAGTTGCTTACTGAATAATATTATCTACTATTGAAGCTAATTTTAGAATTATAGATTACGAAATTAATAGGAATTTTATACCTACTTACTTAGGTATCACGGTTTCAAGTTTTGAAATAAAAACGTGTTACATTTTATCGTACCGTGCCGACTGCTCTGCATTATGTGGAAAAGAGAGGAGACCCTTGCTTTGCAGTGTTAGAATTCAGGCCTATAGGCCTAGTATGAGTTTTCAATACGAAACACGTTCGATCGTATCGAGCGCGTTTGGCGCTCTCATTGGTTGAGAGTTCTTACGACCTTGAAGCGGGCCAATCGCGGAGTCAAACGCGCTCGATACGATCGAACGAGTTTCGTAATGAAAACTCATACTAGGCCTACTAGTGTCTTCAAAGCTAGAGTGAAAAGGCTTAATAAATTAGTGCGCTTTAGCATCAACGATTACCTACACCACTGCTTACCATCAGGTGGGATCACGGTCAAGTACAAATTTATAACACTAAAAAATAGTAAGAAAACAGAGGATATAATTAAGAGGAAACTGTAGTGGTGCTTTCTGTATACAAATGTATTCCACTGTTTTCTTCGTGGATAATGCTATTAGAGCAATTTTTTTTTTACAATTTTACACCGTGATTATACGTGCCCTCATAATTTGATTTTTTCCGAAACTTAATTAATAAAAGAAATACGATACCTTAAAATCGCGAAAAATAACCCATTTTTACCGTGATGTTCAGCTGACCATTTGACAGACTTGATAAGTTTTTGACAAAAAAGAAAATAATAGAAGCATAGGTATACTTTTCCTCTAAATTTTGATATAAAAATAATTGAGATCTGTCATGTTTTGAAAAAGAAAACAGCGGAATATGAAACGTCTTTTGGTCAACGTTTTTGTTGGTAAAATCAGCCTGAGCTGCAACTCTCCTTTTCGCAATTTTCTTCAAATACCTATTTTCCAAGTTTCTCGGCACTAGAGTCCCCTCTTAAGAGCTTTTACTACGCACGACTGGCAACAACAATTTAGTGTCATATTTCGTGGTTTTCAATTGTTATTACTTAATCGGAGCCATATTTTAAATATGTGTTCTACTAACTATTTATAATTAGGTGAAAGGTGTGTAAAGGTTAAAAAATCATTGCCTTTGTAGTTCTATTTATTTGCAAATAATGCATTGGAAACTTGCAAGGCGTTATTGACATAGTAAAAGATCTGTAAACATTACGGTTACTTACTGTTTCTCCACTGTTCACCTTATTCCAAAAGTTTAAGTGTGTGGAGTGTAAGTTTGATGCAAGTTTACCCTTCTGCTTGATCTCTACAGGGTGTCCGCCGACTGACAGCGATGAATAAACCATGAATAACTGTATCTCCTTATTGTTACGGACGCGGCTCGGTAGTGAACTGATAGCAAAATAAAAATATAACTGACAGGCGATTGATGTGACCTTTATAGCGTTTGTTGCTCGTAACATTATCAAAAAGAACACCTCTATTTTGTATCATCATCATCAACCTTTTTACTGTACCACTACTGGGCACAGGTTTCCTCTCATAAAGAGAAGGATTGAGCGTAATCACCACGCTTGCTCAATGCGGGTTGGCGATTTCAGACTTAAACTCCAGGTTTCCTCGAGATATTTTCATTCACCTTCTAATCAGTCATTGGTGTCCAAGATTTACTTAGAAAGCACATACAAGTATAACCCGCACATTCATACTTGAGAGGCTGGTGTTTTAACCACTAGGCCACCACGACAGCAGCTATTTTGAATAATCTTAGAATATTTCAAAATTCAACACATAAGTACTGAAACAACCTGAACGTACCTACCTACTAAGATTACAAACGTGAAAGTTTATACGGAGAGATAGTTATTTGGAACTCTCTCGCGCAAAAATTACTGAACGGATTTGTATGAAATTTTATATAAAATCTGTTTGTTGGCAAAATTAACATAAGGATGCTTTTTATCGCGATATTCCAACGGGAACGAAGCTTATGCTGGGCAAAGTAAGAATAGCTCTTCAAGGTAAAGGTAAAGGTTGCGTGTCTCAAATCTAAGCAACCCAGTCAGAACCGCAAGATTTTTGTAGCAGCTACTTCTATTTGACTAATTTCTTTGTTAGATTTTCAACTTTATCGTTAAAACATTAAGGCTAAATGTTTATTGGGAAAATTTGACAGTTTCGAATAGCTTGACCTGACGTGGTTCGTACCTACCTACTTTAGGAAAAGTGTCAAAAATAAGCCTACAAAAGTAGACAAAAATTAGTCATGATAATGACACCCAATACTGAGTCTAAAAATAATCATAAAAAGCCTCGACCACACTTCGAAACGCAACGTTTTTGTACAAAGTGGTTGCACGGGCGCAGTGAGAGATAAAATGGTAGACCGTTAGGTTTAAATTAAAACCTTGTGCACCTCACTATTGACGGTCGTAAGTTTTCAATTTATGACTTCTATCAATCACTTGAGAATACACTAGTTTTTATATGAACGTGTGATTGTTTTGTGAACCAAATATCAAACATGGAATAATAAATATACAACATTATTTTTTGTTTATGAGAAACCCGAAACACGTGTCCATTATTTTTAAGTAAAGAATCTAGGTACAAAACTTCAAAAAGATATCATGAAAAACCACAAAGTTATGAGCTTGTTATCCTATTTGGCTGTCCCAACAAAAATATGGTCCACGCTCCGTTCGAGCGGGCGAACGGCGCGTTGACCTCTGGCGTTAGCTGTTGCGCGGGCGTGCGCTGTCGTGACGCGCTCGGTACCCACATCAAAAATATAACATGTAAAAAATATTGGAATCGATTCAGTTGCTTATTCTGAACAAACTATATTCAGCTTTAACCAAAAAAGGTTGTATATTATACCTAGTAACATTACTTTGTCATAAACTATGTGTATTATTGAATGCGTGTTTCCGGATAACAATATTGTTTATTTACCAATCAACACGACTTTTACAAACACGTGACTAAAATAGTGAATGAAAATGTTTATAGGAGTTTTCAATGAATTTTGCAATTGCTTTTTTATTTATCAAACTTTTACTGTTTAGTTATAGCATAATAGTAATATTTGTGATATTGCTGAAAAAAGTAACCAGTTTTTTTTAAACAGAAATGAATAGAATAATACTTTTTATTATGTACACCATATAAATTAAAAAATATATAAATGAAGATTTTACAAGGCGTGACACAATGAGTGGTCCTATCACTAAGAGCGGTCTTTGATCCCAATTAAGATCTATTAGAAAATAATAACTCGGCATCTACTTAGTCTTAACTATAAGGATTGGCTTCCAGTTTGACCGAATATTGCTAATACATAAACCAAGTGTTTGATTCAAAATGTCTTACCCACTGTATCTACTGTAATAAAATGAACTCGTAGATTGTTTAAATCGGTCTTCAAAGCCCGTTTAACTTTAGAAGCCTTCAAGTGAATGTAAAATCTTCAAATCTAAAGCAAATTGCACTACTAACTACTACCTACGAAGCGATACCTTCAAATCTATTTACTGATAAGTACATCTGTACCCAACAATTCATAAAGGAAATCATTGAAAATGAAAGCCAAACCCTTCATCTAACAACCGATTACGTCGCCCAACCCTGACAGCCTGCCCTTTATCTGTCCAGAACGGCTTTCGAGGACCCTTTCACTTTAACTACAGTTTTAGGTGATAAGACGATGAAGTGAGAAAATTGGAACCTGTTCAGATTTGTTGAAAATTAATGAGGCCTTGAGAGGCGGTGAAAAAACCTGGCATTTAGAAACTTAAGAATGATGGTCAGTTTCCGAGAAATCTTTATGTTTTTCTTGGACTTTCTTAATATGATTGCCCCAGTTGTGTACTTCTTTTAATCATTTTTTTTTTAATTATTATAAACTAGCGCTTGACCGCAATCCCACCTGATGGTAAGCAGTGATGCGATCGTTGATGGTAAAGCGCGCTAGTTTATTAAGAGCCTATTCACTCAGAAAAACTGAGCGAATAGGAAGGAAGACGGCAGTTGAGCGAGGTGATGCAATGTTAAACCCAACAACACGAACAACGATGCTGCGCCAAAGGGAGATTGATCTGAAGACCCTCCACGACCAAACTCCCAACACAACAACATTAGGCGCATCGTACCCGGCACTCATCGCAACACAACTGCTCAGACCCGTCCTCCGTACGGCTTCACCAGGCATCTTGCCGGAACACGACAAATCGCTTGGCGGCAAGGCTTTGTCTGGTGGGTGGTAACTTCTGCCGGCGGCCGATGTTATGGCCTACCACCGACAGATAATTCATAATTCCAGTAATGTTGATTTCGGAAGATATCTCTTATTTATTTACCATCATCAACCACTAAAGCAGTCCACTGCTGGACATATGTCTCTAATGTTTCACGCCATTCAACTCGATTATCGGCAACTCTCATCCAGTTACTACTAGTCATCTTGCGAACATCGTCGTTTTTTGCTATAGGGATGTTTCCTGGGAAAAAAGAATTGATTCTATTTAGTCCGTCATTCAGATTATAGATAATTATTGTATACGTATACTTTGTTTCATCAAATCAATAAAAATTCACTAATATAAAAGGCGTCAAAGATTAGGAGTGGTGGCTGGTGACGTCACTGCTCGCTAAAAAGTGTAGCATACAGTGACGTCACACGAGTTTTTAACGCACTGTGTCGTCTTCACTGTTTGTTTAAAATACGTGTCTAGTATTTTTGGGAAATCTGACTGACGGACTAATTAGTTTTTTTTTAGTTAACTACCCTAAATAATGTTGGTATCGGAAGATATCTATTATTTATTTATCATCATCAACCACCTAAAGCAGTCCACTGCTGGACATATGCCTCTAATGTTTCACGCCATTCAACTCGAATATCGGCAACTCTCATCCAGTTACTAGATACTACTCATCTTGCAAAGATCGTCGTTTTTTACAATTGCATAAAACTTCCAGTAAGTTTACGGACTAAAGCGAAGTGTGTTTGTTTTTTCAGAACAAGCAACTGAACCGATTCTAACAATTTTTACACAATGTTATATTTTTCCCAAATAGATTTAAGAATTGTTGTGTATTTATTGAGCCCAACAATACAGTTCACAGCGGATCATAGTGTTCCATGTCCACCGCCGCGCCGCGGCGCTGTAGGCGCGTGCGTACAAGTTCATAACTTTGTGATTTTTCATGATAGCTTCTTGAAAGTTTGTACATAAATTATATGTATACATAAAAATACTGGTCACGTGTTTCGGGTTTCGCATATATACAAAAAAATAACGCTGTACACTTAAGCCTGACTCTATAGAAAATACCGGAGTGATGTTATATTGTGCGTGTGAGTTCTAATTGCAAGTACCGTATAAAATGGCCGAGTGTAATTTCTAAGTATATAAAATCCATCTATATCTACTTGGCACATTAGCACCCTAATGGCATAACGCACTATTATTAATAACTAGAACCATTTTGAAACATGCTGCTAATCTACTGCTCGATATTTTCGAAAAACGTATAATAACATTCATTGCTGTATTTGCATTGTTGAGCAGATAATAATGCAAATACAGCAATGAATGTTATTGAACTGTCAAAAACAAACTCATTGCTACTGCAGCAGGTTGTAGCTTCGAAAAGGTACTTGAGTATAATGAGTATGTAAGGACCTAGCTACATCCGGCTGTAGCCACCTTTCAATCTTCCAATAACAATAAGCAAGGGGTGGTCTCACACATATACCGACAGTTACAAACAGAACTGTGTTCACACTATACCAGTTTATTAAGAAAAGAAAAAAAATGCAGAGGTCTTGGACGATCATTCATATATACATGCATAATGTATGAAACACATGTGTACAATTTAATGTAAATGTCGCCTTACAAATAACGCTCTAACGCGCTATCGGTGGGCGAGGGAAGTGATTAAGACGTGTTGCACACGGAATGGGACAGACAGAAGTCCAATCACAGAAATCGATAAGAACTCTCAACATATTGAAAAAAAAAAATCGTGAAAGCTAGAAAAATTAAGTAAGGATTTTCTGAGACGCCAACTAGAATTTTATTGGTTGCTATACTTTGCTATTATTGTAACTACATATATCTTTTTTTTTAATTAATTTATAAACCAGCGCTTGACCGGAGTCCCGCCTGATGGTAAGCAGTGACGCAATCGTTGATGGTAAAGCGCACTAGTTTATTGAGAGCCTATTCACACTAGCCTTGAAGACACTCAAATTGTAGTCCGACGGAAACACCGCCGCTGGCAAATTGTTCCAGTCCCTCGATGTACGCGGTATAAAGGAGGAGGCGAAACGCTTCGTCCGGATCGTAGTAGTGTTAACAACATAAGGGTGGAAACTCGCCGTACGACGGGTCGTCCGATAGTGTAACGGAGATGGGGGAATTAAATTATGCAATTCCCTCGCACACTCCCCAAAATGTATCCTATAGAACACTGAAAGGCTGGCTACTCTACGCCTGTGCTTTGGAGACCGACTCGAGTTAAATCAGAGTCACCAATCAGCCTCTTCGCACGCCTCTCCACTGAATCCAAAGTGGCCAGGTGACACTTAGCAGCACCAGTCCAAATGTGGCTGCAGTACTCCACACACGAACGGACCTGTGCTTTGTAATCTTTGATATGTAATACGGGTCCACACTGGCGCCTATTCTCTAGTTCACGACCTAAACTTTTATCTTAAGTTAAGTTCACCTTTTTCTTTCTACTTCATTAAGAAAAGGATAGAAGATAACATTTTAGTTTAATCCTGCCAAATTAAGATATTCCATAGACTGTTTAGACGCGATTATAAACATGGCGAATAAAATTATGCTAGTTTACGTCAGGAGCGCACTAATTTGACAGGTCTAAACTGACATTTTATCTTCTGTCCTTTTCTTAATTGAATAGAAAGAAAAAATGCACTGAACTTAAATTTAATTAAAAAAATTAAAATCCATTATAATATAATGCAAAATTTTTGTAAGACTGTGATATAGTCATCGGAGAAGATTTACAAAGGTGGATAAGATTATCGAATATTTTTAATACTACGTGGAGTGTAAATTCTGCCTCTATTTTTGTAGTAGAAGCATAGAGATACGCAAGAGCAAGTGGGCGTGCTAGCAGTGATGTACTAACTGATTTATTTGTGTAATAAAATGTTTGTTTGTATGTACTTTTAGGATTGACGGTTTATTTTTAGGCGTAAATACTGGGAGTGCAGTATTTAAGTGTTTTATTTTTAGAAATAACTGTCAGTTGATGCTGTTTTAAGAGCTAAGGTAGAAAGTCTTTGTTTTGCTATCTTCGGCTAAGTAATTATTTAATCGTTCTGTTTCTACTGTTCAACTTAATAGTACATTATTTTATTGAAGAACACTATCAGGCTTTTACAAGAGGTTTTATAAAATACTAGCTGCGCCTCGCGGTTTCACCCGCGTATGTTTTGATGTTTTTATTTTATATGCTCCACTTCTATAAGTCGTAGCGCGATGTTATATAGCCTAAAGCCACTCTGTATTAACAAGTTATCCAATGCAAAAAGATTTTTTTCAAATCGTACCAGCAGTTCCTGAGATTAGCGCGTTCAAATATACAAACAAACTCTAGCTTTATATATTAGTATAGATTGGATCGGCAGGTTTATTCCATGGATAACCGTCGGAATATGATGCCATTGAAATACCTTGGGCGATAACAAGTCTGCACCTCGAAAGGGTTAAAAAACAAACATAAACAAGAAAGGTAAATGTGAAATATTGCCCTTAAACACTTGAATAAGGCATTCATGGTTTATGCAAAAGGTCGTGGAAAGGTCGAACTAAAATACTTAGGTAAAATCTAAAGGGTCTTCAAACTAACAAGCCATTCACCTGCGAAGGATAAATATTTAAACGGTTGAAAAGCATACTAATAATCTTATCAGAAATCAACATGAAGAAATATAAACACGCAAAACACCATAAAACTACAAGGGTCAAAGTTAGAAATTGAAAAGATCCGGTCGCCATAGCAACGAGTAACAATGCACAAGCTTTATTACAAAGTCATTATTACGACTGCAATTAACCCAAGACCAGACTATCGAGAAGATTCCAATCAATTCTGTGTCATATTTCAAAGTAGATAGAGCCGCTGAAAACTGCATAATGCAGTTTGTAAGTCAATTGGTTAAACCAGTGGACTGATACAATCGAGAAATTCTATTTTAAGCCTTACTGCTACAAATAGAAGGTTGTGTGTAAACGTAAATTTAACATTGACAAATTCCGTTGGCGCCAAGAGTGTTGCTTCGAAGTGTGGGATATGAATAGCTCATATGTTCATTACATTGATTTATAGGCACAGATTTGAAAAGACTATTAAAGCAATCAACGAGCAATGCTGGAAACTAAATCTTTTAGTGATAACAACCTCTTATTATCTTTCATAAATCGTGTTGATCATAGACAACGTACTTTTAGAACTAGTAAATTCATATATGGAACTTTGAGTTGTGTAATCTTTCCGGTTAGAGGTGTGAAGGAAATTATTTATGACTTTTGTTTATGGCTTGAATGAAATAGTAGTCCATTTCACTAGCTTCTGAATATCATTAATTGCTTTTATTTTCTCACTAAATACTTTAGGTAAATAATTAGCGACGTGGTTGTTATCCTGTACCCTAAATGTGTAATGAAATGAAATGAAATCGTTTATTAAGCTAGTAGAATCACTGATCACTTTTATACGTCATGTTTTTTTTTTAACTAGATGAAGCCGGCATTTCCTAACTGACTACGTCTCAGAAGAAATAGCCGAAACAAACTCAGGTATCATCGTCTTTTTTCAAGTCCAGACATTAAAAATGAAAATGTTTACAATAATTTACGTTATAATTACGCATATTGCTTAGTGACAATGCTTAGCAGAGCGAGCAGCTCAGTCCCAAGCTTTTTTGTCTTCTATATAATCTATGATTTTATAATACCCCTTTTTGCAAAGTTTGGCCTTTATATAGTTTTTAAATCGTTTAATGGGTAAGTTTTGAATGTCCATGGGAAGCTTGTTGTAAAAGTGTATACATTGACCCATGAACGAGTTGCCTACTCTGTGGAGACGAGTGTGATGTACAGCAAGATTGTGTCTGTTCCTGGTATTTATTTATTATGAATATCGCTTATTTTCACAAAATTCGATATATTTTTATGTACATACATAAGATTTTCAAATATATATTGTGAAGCTACAGTCAGAATGTTCACCTCTTTGAATTTCTCTCTAAGAGAATCTCTAGGATCAACTCTGTAACTTACTATTACTATCAATGTGAATAATTTTGAAGCTTACTAATCCATTGCTCCATATGTTTGATAAATGTCTCTGATCAATAGCGTAAAAAACGCAATGAATGTTATTGAACTGTCAGGATGAAATCCATTGCTACGGAGTGTGTTACGCAATTACCTTTTTTTGTGTTTTTTTTTTGAAGGGGACAAATCCTCAGAGACTATCCTCCGTCGAGGACGCAGAGGGGTGTGCCGGACTCTCTCGTTCGTCATCTGCCTTTCCGAGGTGCTTACCGGGTCCTCCCAATTCTACGGTACATTACACAATTACCCTGCTGTATGCTTTTATTGGCTTGTGCTTAGCCAAGACGTTCTCTATCAATTCATTCTTAATTCATTTCATTCTAATTCTGGCCGATTCCCTTATAGATAAACTAATCTGAATTTTAGTTCAGTTCATATTATTCTTTTGTGTGACGTCAGTTGTGCATTGTCATTAAAAAGAAGTTGGGAGATAATTGTGGGAAATTGCAACGGTATGAGTGTACCTACAAGATAACCTTGGGTGGTGGTGGAAAAATCAATATTTTTGCAATGTTTTCATCTACCTACAAGCATAGTTTTCGGTTTGCTTCAAAAGATTGAATGACACATAAATATTTTAATGTCTTAAACAGAATTTCAGTAACAAAGAAGTTTTCAAAATTTACTTCTGATTCAGTTTGTTTGCGAAAGAAAGAAGTCGTGGGAAAGAATAATTGACAACTATAAGATACTCTCACGCTTTCCGCAAATTGCAAGGATATAAAATACTTAAAACTTTATGTAAATCTTGGAAGTAAAGAATGGAGAAACATGATAGTAATGCTTATCGCATTTCGGGTCTCATTTATATGACTTTTCCTGTTAATGACAGGTTTTGGAGCTAACTCGCAAGAGGCTTTTACTTTGAATGCAATGGAGTTCGAATTTCAAACACAAGAGAACTCGAACTTCGAACGCAAAAGAGTTCGAATTCCAAACTCAAGAGGTTTCGAACTTCGAACGTAAAAGAATTCGATTTTCGAACTTTACCCGTTCACAAATAATGTAAGGAAAGTTATTTAAAGCGATTTAAAGGTAACTGAAAGATTTTTTTTACTGTTGTTGTATCATACAAATGCAATTGACAAATAAAGTTCTGTAAAACTGTTTAAATCTTGCCTAATGTTGTTTAAGTACCTGCACTATACCTAACGCCTTTTGTTTCTACCTAATTGTTCGAAAAAAAATGTCCTTCTTTGTAATTCAAAATGAAAGCGACTTATGTAACAAAAACCAATTCTGTAACATAGCAATGTTCCACCGTCAAAGGCCGAACTGAAGATGTGTTCACACGCGACCGAAAAATACAATTGAATAACTTCCACGCTTGATAGTTTGAATTTCAGTCACAATAGCAACTTAACGAGTTCATTGTTTCTGAAATAGTTAAAGGATCTTAATCTACCATAACATCACACCTAATTCTAGAAAAGGGTAGGGGTAAAGCAGAGGTGTAGCGTAATTAGGTGATTACACCTACATTTCGTTAGTATATTTACGTGTCTCGTGTATCCACGGCGTGGTTACATCATAACTGAGAAATCCAGATAGAAAAAACCTAATAATATAAATGATCTGTGAATAAAACTCAAGACCTCATGGTCAACAGTAGCCCTTATGATCAGCAGAGCAATTGTGTAACAAATTATCAGTAGCAATGGGTTCATTTTGACAGTTCAACAACATTCATTGCACTGTTTAGGTAGTTGGGCATAAACACGTTTCGAACAAATGGCGTAATGGATTACCAATATATACTGTGTTATGCTATTAGGGTGCTATAGATCCAGGAGGCAGTCAATCATCTAAGGAACAATAAATGCTTTAACGAACTCATATTATAACAGTCATAAGCGTATGTCAATCAATGAGTCAAGACTTTTATTAATTCATTATTATAATTACGATTGAATAAAGTTCAAGTTCAGTGCTTTGATTGGTAACTATTTATAGATTATAAGAGATAAGAACAGGGGTGAACGATATAATAATAGAATTTATTTATTTGATAGATATACAATCTTAGGCACAAGTAAGAAAACATTCGTCATTCTGTTTGTTTATACGTATTGACTATGTTTTATGTTAACTAATAGGCTTTATTAAGTATATACAGTATGTTAAGAAAACCCTGTCCGACCCATAAGGATAATATAGGTTAGGTAAACACATGACCAAATATAATATAAAATTTTACGTATTCATCATAGTACCAATACAAATGAATTTTGAAATAATCTTTTTCTCCCGCGAATTAATTCCAATTTCCCCGAAATTTGGTAATTTTTAAAAAGTGACAACACCGGTATTATTATGAGCGAATAGCGTTGCGACCACGTGCCGCGTGCCCTGCCGCCCGGCCCCCGCGGGCGTCAGGCGAAGGGAGGTTAACGCGCATTTATTAAGTTACCTCTTTTTGCGAAATAATATTTATTTTTTGTCGGTCTCCGTGGCGCAGCGGTCAACACGCCTGACTGCGACGTGGAGGCCCCGGGTTCGATCCCCGGCCAGGTCATGATGGGAAACGATCTTTTCCTGATTGGCCTGGGTCTTGGATGTTTATCTATATATGTATCTATTATAAAATATAGTATCGTTGAGTTAGTATCCCATAACACAAGTCTCGAACTTACTTTGGGGCTAGCTCAATCTGTGTGATTTGTCCGTATATATTTATATTTATATTTTATATTTATATTTTTAGGGTTTTTTTTTTTAAGTTTAGCCCGGTTTTGTATGCATTAGTACAATCAGTTATCGATACCTAACAACACCTTCACGGGTCGGACAGGGTTTTCTTAACATATTGTATATCAAAATTCTTAAAAATGCGGAGCATGTTACAGGATTTATGTTACTTTAAATTTTGTTAAAACTTGTGTACAATTAAGAAAAAAATAACAATTAACTAACTCACTGCCATTCAGCTTTGTCTATGTAATTAGACTCCAAGTTGACCCTAAAATAGAAAAAGGCTAAGCAATTTGAGATAGATGTACCTAAGTACCAATGGAAGTTATCTTTAATTAAAGAATGTTCGATAAAAATTTGAGCAAATAAATACGTAGGTACTTTAAAGGAATATTTCTTGAAGTTGTTTGTCTTTGAAGAACACGTCATAGAAACAAGTGAAGGATTTAAATGAGCACATAAAACAAATAATATAAATGACGGATGCCATTACACAGGCAAACAGATTGATTACTTTAGAGTCAAACATCTAAGGCCAAACGAATATTTGACCGATACGTGCATCGAACTTTCGACCCTGAGCTCAAAGGGCGGGCAAAGCTGTAAAGCATCTTTTGGATGGTCAAATATTCTTGTCAAGAGCTAGGATTTTTGTTTGCTGTAAATATGAACCTTTTAAAAATATAGGGTAGGTCAACCTATGGGTGGTTGGTAGTCACTACGAGAGTCGGTAACTAGTGTCGTCGAATTTAGTCAAGTTATGCAATAAAAAAAATTGTATTTAAACTTACTTATTACTATATTAACTATTATTAATACATACAGGGTGTATCTGACATCGTAACGCAAACTTCGCGAAAAGGCTAGACCGCATGCCACTAACAAAATTATGATAGTCATTTATGTCGTTAATGAAAGGTTACAGAATTCACAGTGTTTAAAAAAAAGTGTCGGCTCGGCCTTTGAACGTTGCAAGCGTGCCGCCGTGCGGGTTTGTAGGTATGACGTTGATCCCTGATGTGAACTCGAATCAGCTGATAAGATAGTTTTTGGAGTTTTGTTTTCATTGCGCTTTTTTATGTAATTAGCGAATTAATTAATTTTTACTTTAAAATCTTACTGGGTTATAAAAGTATAGCAATTATGAACGGTCTAAAGTGAAAAAGACTACAGAATTTATTTTATATTCTTTTAAATCATGAAAACGCCGACGAAAAATTCCACCACTGGGGGGTTCAGAATCATGTACTAGATCCATGGTGCTCGTTTGTGCGTCGATGTCAGATACACCCTTTATATTAATTAACGTAGAGAGGAGGTGACTGCCGAGAATACAATTTTAGAGGCATGAGGAACAGAAAGTAAAGTTCACTCATACTGAATAGAAAAAGAAGGATCCTCGGACCAGACGGTTATTTTGTCTGGCGGGCTTGCGCAACGGTTGATGTTGGGAAGTTGTATGTTGCCAGTTGAACGGTAAAATCTGCTTGCGAGATGTAGCATCCGTGTGACGTCATTATGACGCGTTGTTTGTATGTGGCCTTTGTGGATACCGCTATAATGACTAATAGGAAAGACTGAAAAGACATTTTGATAAGGGCAGAAGAATATTCACGATTACATTTAATTAGGTCAAACATTTCAGCTTTCCATTTTGTACCGGAGTGTCTTAACTCCTTAAAGCTCTCGTAAAAGTGACCTACACATATATTTCTCCTTTCGAAACCAAGGTTGCACTTTTTTGTGCATAGTAAATCATCAAATAACCTCTCCCCCTCTGGCTTTTACTGACTAAAACCCATCCGAATCTCTTCACTTGCCCGTGCGCCAGAGACAACGATATCACTTTCAAGCAACCCGCGACAACCAAGGCTACACTGACATTTAAACAAAATAAATGATCCTTCTCTTGGCGCCGATAAATCTATAACCTAAATTCTAAAGTCATTCTTTGATGGCGTCTGTCGCGGTCGTGCGCTGCAGTTGAACAAACCATTATGTGTATAAAGACGTAAGATGACACAGGGAAGGATTCAGGCAGGTGAATATAGCAAAACAAATAAACTGAACTCTAAACTTATATGTTTTGCTATATTCACCAAATTTATAATTTTGATTGTGCAAATATACATACAAATACTACTAGCTAAAGAACAAGACTATAAAATGAAACAATTTTGATCTAAAAGCACTGAGCTTGAGAGAATATCATCTATAATCAAAATTAAGAGAAAATGTTACTTTATCGGTGCCAAATGCATGGTCCAATAAACACACCGATCTACTTAATCATGCCGTGAATAAATATGATAAATAACAGACGCACATCATGGCATAACTCATAAATTCCTTCCATACCGACAACTCAAACTTTAGAAAAGGTATTAATAAAAGTAAAAAAACTTTCTATTCACTATCTTCAACAAAGAGCATTTGTTGTCTTCGTATTTCATAAACAACTGCATTGTTAAATCTTTATTTATTGTGATTGGATAGTTTATCAACGCTCTATAGCGGCCACATGAAAACAAATCCATGTTCAAGATAATGTTGTTTGACAACAGAAGACAATGTGTCTGCGCACAGTTCAAAGGAATTAGGTCGACATAAATACTTAGTTGAATAAAATATCTTGATATCCCAGAATAAAGATAAAAATGTATTTTCGTATCATATTATTATATTGTTGCTTTGCTTGATAAAGTAAATGAAAGAAAGGGGTTATTTTGACTATGTGTCCTAAGTAAATACCCACTAACTCTCGTTTACACTCAGAAAAATAATGTTTAAGATTCATTTATTTAAATTGGGGCAGAACATTAGATATCCCTATATCAATATTATTTATCTCTCATTAGGCATATAAAAATGTATTATATTGTCCTATTTTAAGTAAGAAAAAGAAATAGATTTATTAACTAATTAATTTAATAATAGATATACTTTCAACCTCAAACAAAGAAATCACAAGAAAAAATAAAAACGCGGTGAAAAAAATTATGAAAATTTCGATCATAATTAAGATTGGAGGCATTAAATTCGGCCCACAAAAGGTGCTTTACAATTCTAGTGTTCAACTCATTCTCACATTCATAAACATTATTTTAACACCGTTGCAAGTTCTCGTTACATCGTAAGATGGAAAGAGCGTGAAGAAAACAGTTATCTCTTTGAAACGAGGACTAAAGACCACTATTTACTTAATAGGTGTAAATGCGCTGTAAGGTTTGTAATTCCAGTACTTACCATTTTGCTAAAGCACGCTGTCCCATGACATTTTATTTACGACCTTGTTGACAAACCTTGTTAGGATGCCATTCTATACAATACATGGCATAAAATTAAACCTACTAATGAATTACGGTAATTAAACCCTAGTCGGATTTTAGATAAGCTTCGTCAGAATAAAAGTGTTATATAGGTATTAACTGTTTTCCAAAATACTACACAATTATCCATAATCAAATTAAGTAAAAAAAAAAAATAGCAAAATGTAAATCATTAATTGTTAGATCTGGACACGTGTACAAACATTATAGGCTGATAATATTTTATACTTCTTCTAAGATCTAGATTATTAAATAATTATATTTACCTGTAAATTATCCTCCAAGTGCGGCCCTGAACGTAAGTGCACTCAGAAGCAATACCGAATTAAAGGCACAGTTGATGGACGTTAAACAGCTTCATTATTTATTACACAAATGTATTGGTGCCAACTTTTCAAAGGAAACTTAATTCTAAAGGTACAATTCCGAGTGAAGTTATCTACTGCATCAATGCATTGAAATGGTTGAGCATCTCGACAGAAGATAGTAGTTGAATCGTGGATTTTAAGATCTGATGTCTTGATAATAATCAAGCGTGGAGTTAGTAGGACTATCTAAGATATAGCGGAACTTTAGCACCTTTAAGGTCAAATGCATAGACAAAGATCTGACACTTGAATAAATGTGTATATATTTTACTTGAGAAGATAATTGAATTTGAAATTGGCTTTCGATTGGAAAAGTTGATTTGTGATGAAAGTTATTGATACTTTATCACCTTGATTAAGGTTTGACTTCAACGAATGGTTGAATTAAATATAATTAAAAAGCGTTGATATGAAACGATGGATGGACTGTACGAATGATGATATGGCTTGAAAAGGAATTACTACCGATTACGCCAGATAGAGAAGGATAGAAAAGAAAGATATGTTGCGTAGATCATAATTACATTAACATAAGGGCAGCAAAATGATAGGATAATAACCCAAAGAGGAGTACACCTATGAGGAACTTGAGAGATGACGTTTACATTTAGAGAGAGACAAATTGCCCCTATGAGACCAGCTATCTTTTAAAGGATGACGAATGACCAGAACATTCTGAAGTGAAAAATGAACGTAAGAATTAATGCAATGCAAATGAATACCTTGCACATCTTCACCAAGAAGTTATTAATCATTTCTTGAAGACAGGTGTCGCGCTGCGCAGTGAATCATTTCATATAATGGAAACTATTTTAAACTAAAGACACGATATATTCTTCATTTGTGGCTGTAAGAATCCATGCTTAAGTGCTGACATTTTCTTTAAAACAAAAGAAATGTTTATAAAATATTGCGTGTTCTTGATGACATTGTAAACTGACATCTGGCATATTTTAACCTTCCTTTGCTTCATTAGGTTCTCGGTGAGGTGTAAAACATCGACATTTATGTGGTATTCTAATGATGTATTCAATGCACACATCATTGGAAGAATAATTGATCTAAGTAAATGTTAAAGAGACAGACTCATAGGCAGATACGAAAAGTGATTTTGTCGCGGTTGGTTGAATTAGTTACCAATTCTGCCATAACACCTATTAAGTAAATAGTGGTCCTATTTACTTAATAGGTGTAAATGCGCTGTAAGGTTTGTAATTCCAGTACTTACCATTTTGCTAAAGCACGCTGTCCCATGACATTTTATTTACGACCTTGTTGACAAACCTTGTTAGGATGCCATTCTATACAATACATGGCATAAAATTAAACCTACTAATGAATTACGGTAATTAAACCCTAGTCGGATTTTAGATAAGCTTCGTCAGAATAAAAGTGTTATATAGGTATTAACTGTTTTCCAAAATACTACACAATTATCCATAATCAAATTAAGTAAAAAAAAAAAATAGCAAAATGTAAATCATTAATTGTTAGATCTGGACACGTGTACAAACATTATAGGCTGATAATATTTTATACTTCTTCTAAGATCTAGATTATTAAATAATTATATTTACCTGTAAATTATCCTCCAAGTGCGGCCCTGAACGTAAGTGCACTCAGAAGCAATACCGAATTAAAGGCACAGTTGATGGACGTTAAACAGCTTCATTATTTATTAAACAAAAGTATTGGTGCCAACTTTTCAAAGGAAACTTAATTCTAAAGGTACAATTCCGAGTGAAGTTATCTACTGCATCATTGCATTGAAATGGTTGAGCATCTCGACAGAAGATAGTAGTTGAATCGTGGATTTTAAGATCTGATGTCTTGATAATAATCAAGCGTGGAGTTAGTAGGACTATCTAAGATATAGCGGAACTTTAGCACCTTTAAGGTCAAATGCATAGACAAAGATCTGACACTTGAATAAATGTGTATATATTTTACTTGAGAAGATAATTGAATTTGAAATTGGCTTTCGATTGGAAAAGTTGATTTGTGATGAAAGTTATTGATACTTTATCACCTTGATTAAGGTTTGACTTCAACGAATGGTTGAATTAAATATAATTAAAAAGCGTTGATATGAAACGATGGATGGACTGTACGAATGATGATATGGCTTGAAAAGGAATTACTACCGATTACGCCAGATAGAGAAGGATAGAAAAGAAAGATATGTTGCGTAGATCATAATTACATTAACATAAGGGCAGCAAAATGATAGGATAATAACCCAAAGAGGAGTACACCTATGAGGAACTTGAGAGATGACGTTTACATTTAGAGAGAGACAAATTGCCCCTATGAGACCAGCTATCTTTTAAAGGATGACGAATGACCAGAACATTCTGAAGTGAAAAATGAACGTAAGAATTAATGCAATGCACATGAATACCTTGCACATCTTCACCAAGAAGTTATTAATCATTTCTTGAAGACAGGTGTCGCGCTGCGCAGTGAATCATTTCATATAATGGAAACTATTTTAAACTAAAGACACGATATATTCTTCATTTGTGGCTGTAAGAATCCATGCTTAAGTGCTGACATTTTCTTTAAAACAAAAGAAATGTTTATAAAATATTGCGTGTTCTTGATGACATTGTAAACTGACATCTGGCATATTTTAACCTTCCTTTGCTTCATTAGGTTCTCGGTGAGGTGTAAAACATCGACATTTATGTGGTATTCTAATGATGTATTCAATGCACACATCATTGGAAGAATAATTGATCTAAGTAAATGTTAAAGAGACAGACTCATAGGCAGATACGAAAAGTGATTTTGTCGCGGTTGGTTGAATTAGTTACCAATTCTGCCATAGCATTGTCAAGATTCTCTGAGGAGACCTGTGGGCTGTGCCCAGCAGTGGGACGATCGATAAAAACGTTGATGATCATGATTGTCAAGATTATTTTTATCACCATTCGTCCGATTGAAATCTATTGCAAAACATTTTCCATTGGGTAATTTCATTTCTTCCAGATTACTTCTGTGGTAAGTAACCGCTGAACTTATTACTAACGACAGGGTTTTTACCGTATAATCATCATTTTCCAGGATAATTGGTCTAGCAATGACGTTGATGTGCGACTGTGTGAACGAAATGTATGTCAAAAACAGTCATTTGGTCTAATAAGTGTTACTAGGAAATTACTTAAAGATTACAAGTGAAACGATTTGCTAGATTGCCCCTTTTGGTTGTAACTTTGTAATTATCTATACATTTATTAATAATAACGCTAAACTACTACCTGTCGCATCGAAAACATCTCATTTTATGGAATTGATAAAGCAATCCTCGAGGGCGGTTATAGTCAATTTTACATCAACGCTACGATGCTTAAGAGAGAACAAAAAAAACGTGACGCAGTAGTTCAGGGTCCGAATTTTCGGACGAAATCGCGACCAGAAGCAAACTAGCTTCTGGTCGCGATTTCGTCCGAAAATTGGTTTATATCAGTAGCTATCAATTTTTAGCCCCGAGCCGTGTGACAAAGGCGCCGAATTAGTGCGCTCCTGACGTAAACTGGCGTATTTTATGTCTGTCTATTGAGTATTTTAATTTGACAGGATTAAATTAAAATGTTATCTTCTATCTTTTTCTAAACGAAATGGAAAGAACAAGATGGACATAACTGAAAATTGGTTTAGTTTGTAACCAACACAATCGGCGCCAATGACTACCTATTAAATTAAAGGATCTTAATTAGATTTAGAATTACGACTAAAAATGTCCTGGTGTATTTATGGCCCCAATGTCGAATTTACGTCATATTTATTGGGGCACAATTTCAAACGCAATAAACGTCAGTGTAAGTGTCAATCAATTCAGTAATAAACTCATCAGCTTCCCTTTTCAAACATCTGCCAAGTTCATCGCCCCTTACAGGGGCGCTATACACCTCCTCATTCTCAATTGATTGTTACGACTCCCCTATAAGTCACTGTGGTTCTCGACCCCTTATTTATCTTTCGTTAAGACCATGATAAGTATGGTTAGCAGGTAATTGTCTAAATTAAAAAAGAACTTGAACAATTATGTAGATACTTATAGTCCAGTCATTATGACAAAATCAACTAAGATACATTCAGAAGGCCAATTCCAATCCTTAAAAACGGTCAAAATCTAGTCGAAGTCTTGTCTCAACGACAAACAATGTCAAAATCTTGTCAAAAATGTCGAGAAATTACAAATATTTTAGACATATTAGAACTGATAATCGTGTACAAGTGTAAACGTTCTTATTGGTCCTCAAGGGAGTTACTATGACTTGTTAAAACTATCATGGTCCCAGACAACGATGGAGCTATACATGTTGAATAGCGCTATCCTTTTTTCACAATGGTACACATCATAGTAGGGCTCCTAACTAGTCAAGTCTTCCATAACACCAAACGAATGTACTTCTACCAATCAAACGAATTATCATCATCATCAACAACCTTTTTATCGTCCCACTTCTGGGCACAGGTCTCTTCTCATACAGAGAAGGATTGAACGTAATCACCACGCTTGCTCAACGCAGGTTGGCGATTTCAGACTTATAAAGTCCAGGTTTCCTCAAGATGTTTTCCTTCACCTTTAGTCATTGGTGTCCGAGATATACTTAGAAAGTACATATAACTTAAGAAAAGTTACATTGGTACTTGCCTGACCTGGAATCGAATCCGCGCACTCATACGTATCAAACGAATGAAATAACACAAAGTGACATTTCACACATAGCTATAAAGTCTACATAGAAATATCAACTAAATAGAATACTTCTTTTTATCTACACCAAATAAATTAAAGATCAAACTACAATCAAGTAACTACTGCAATAGGACATCTAAAGGATAGAAATATGATGCATGATGATGATCCAAATATGTTGCATGATGGTGATCCAAGTGAGAATAATGATACTATTGAAACAACTACTAATAAAAAGAAGGCACTAGCTAACTAGGAGATCGTAACACGACTCATAAAAGCTCCACATGATAAACCGCAGCTTCCGTGAAACCCGGCCGTTCACAAGATTAAAGTGTAAAGACAAACATACAATCCCCTTTCGTAAGAACTACAGACCTGTGAGAAAGATTTCTTTTTTAGTACTATTTCTTTGAGTTGCGTAATATACGTATGGATGCAATATAGTTTTAAATGCAAGATTATAATAGGGATGTCTCCTGGGTATAAAAAAATTGATACTATTTAGTCCGTCATTCAGATTATAGAAAAATATTGGATACGTATATTTTGTTTTATCAAATCAATAAAAATTGACAAATATAAAAGGCATCAAAGATCAGGAGTGGTGGCTGGTGACGTCACTGCTCGCTAAACAGTGTAGCGCGCAGTGACGTCACACGAGTTTTCAACGCACTGTGTCGTCTTCATTTTTTGTTTATATGAAAAAAGAAAAAATACGTGTCTAGTATTTTTTTGGAAATTTGACTGACGAACTAATTCGCTTTTTAGTCAACTACCCTATTTATAATGGACCGTAAAAAAATATTTATATTCACATTGCGCATAATTATTTGCATTGGTTTTTAATTTAATAGCGGCTGATTGTAAAGATCTACTGATTCATAGACAGTTCATGTTTTAAAAATTCTGTTGAAAGAATGTTTTGACGTTAAGAATTTGACGTGCCGGTTATGCTGGCTTTCCAGAATGAATATAAAGACACATTTAGACGGTGAAATCAATGGACTAATCAGAAAAATTGGTCATGCAAAAAAAATTATAGAAGTTCATAAGATAGCCATTGGAATCGAACTACATTCGAATCTATGGAACCTTATACAATCATTATGGGAACGTGTCGTAACACTATTGTACTTTTTATAATCAAAAGCTATATGCTGCTAGCTATGCTGCTAGTTCTATTAAAAACGTACAACAAAAATTCGGAAATCTGATTGTTCGAAATCAAATCACAGTGTTTCCTACAACCAATTAGAATTTTCGAGGAATTGAGAAATAAAAGTAATGACTGAGTTATAAAGCTATTCTAGATACGCAACTTTCTTTTTGAAGACAAAGATTTATCTCTGAAGAGTTTGGAAGTTTCAAATGTCAGATTTGGTGATAGGATTGGCGTCTGTACGTGTATGTAAGGATTATAATAAGTGGTTTTAGATTCATTAACTGAGCCATGTTTGGACATGCAGATAACAGAATCTCTTGACCCAGACTTTATATTTTAGGTCACAGCCTCTGATTCTACTGTGGCCAATTGCAATTTATAAAAAGTAATACATTTAATTTATTATCTATTAGTCTCGAGCTTGCCAGACAGTGTTAGTTTATTAGCCGGTTAGTTTAGTTTTTTTTAACGAGTGATTGATCGGTTTTTGTATTTTTGGAGGATTATAGAAGTATAATTTATTCCATTTTTTATTTGGTATTATTAATTATTGAATTGGATTTAATTGTATACTGAAGCAGAAATTCAGAATGTTCCATTTGCTCTTAAGCAAAATATTCCAGGATGACACTTAATTATACAATTTTTTTAAATTATACACAATGTATATTAAAAAAAAAAAATCAATGAAATACCAACCCACAGATCTGCATAATAAAATATTTAAAACTATTAAATGTAAGTGTTACATCTGACTCCGCTGGTAGTTAAAATGCCAGTGCCATACTTGACACATTATCGGATGAGACGATGAAATTAACACTAATTAGGTCGGTGCTTGGGTTAGAAGCGAGTTTGTGATGATTACACACGATGTAGACTTATTTTTAAATGGCTGGATAAGTTGAATAAATATCATGCTTTAAAGTACAATTACAAGCGGAGACAAAAGGAGGTTAGACGAAATATTGATTAGTTTCGGATTTAGGTACAGAATCATGTCAGGTAATGATGTCAATTAATAATGAAAATGAAGACGGATTTTGTTCAAAACAGTATATTTTTGTTATCATTTTTGAATTAAGTCATTCATATCATTTTTGAGTTTGATTGCTACCCGTAGAATTATTTATTTAAGGTTCATTTTTAAATAAAAACAGCTACGATATTTATTTGCGTTTAATCTAAGCCTTCCTTAAGCTGGACTGCCCAGTATCTTAAGATAGTCTCTAACTTAAGATCGCCAATAAATTGGGTTCCTCACCTACTGAGTCTCCATGAATGACTGGCCTTGTCGTGATATTCCGATAGTTTACAAACTTATCGATTCGAAGTCGATACAATCGATTGGAATTTACAAATAATAACTCATGGATTTCCGCGTGCTAATTTTCTTTGCATTTTTATTAGAGTGTGTTTTGAAATATTTTTTTTATATCTTTATATCGTTAAACAATGATTGTATTCTCTTGTTTCTTAAGACATTAACAAATATTGTTCTAGGAAGACCTTTCTAGTGTCTGCAAAAATATTATCATCAGCTGATAGCAGCACTGTTGTCAAGGGAAGTAATTGATTGCTTCGTAAATCCAGAGGGACTTACCAGAACTATTATTTCACCGCTATCCGTCATCTCTATCATGTCCCGATAGTCTGAATCTAGAGATTATAAATCTCTAGATCTTGGCTCAAGGACATGACGTCTTGCAATGACAATACCAGTGTCATCATCCAAATCTATAACCTCAAGAAGCTAGGTGTCGGCTTCTAGTAAAAAGTAAACAAGGGGTTATCTATTATGTATTATAATTACTAAATACATTATCTACATAATTATATACAGTTTAAAAATTCCGCCGTAACATTCAACTACAAACATATAGTTCAGGAGTCATGGCGATAAGTATTTCATAATCGATAATGTTTCCTTAGTAAAAGTGGAATTCATGCCTTGTGGCTACAAGCTGCTTGGTAATATTTGTACCATAAAACAATAACACATTAAAACATGTTGCTATTTCCTTACCCATTTTATAGTATTAGGGAAATGGTTCCTTACAATGCTTACTTAAGAATTTAAGCGTGTTTTGTACCTGAAACCATGTAAATGCTTATTTATAAGCACTTACATTTCTAGGTTTATCAAATAGGTTTCAGCCCTAGGTAATTGAAATGGCTTGTAATGTACGACTGAATTATGCTGTTTCTGTAGCGGTACCTACAAGACGCCACAAATAAACACAACATCCTGACGTCACACGAATTTTACGTCTTGCAAGCAGAGTTTACCGTTCAATTAGAATACATACAACCGGTCAAAGTTGGTCAACCGGGGGACAAGTGCTCGCCAGACGATAACACCCGTTTGGTCGTAGGAGGACCCATTTCTATAGAGGATGAGTGAACTTTACTCCCTGTTCCTCATGCTTCCTCTCCACATTTACTTTCTTTGTGTAATTGAAATGATGTAACTACACATCATCATAATTCGCTTGCCCTAATTCCAATTTATTTAAGGCTACTGAAATATATCTTTTTCTTCCAGATATTTCTATGTAATCTTCCCTTTTCTAGCCATATCATCATTTGCACAACATCTTTTCTCGACTCTGGCTACTTAAATCGTTCATCTAAATTATTCAGATTGGTCTTCAAACTGTGTATTTCTAGCATGTATTACAAGCACTGATCTCAACAGTATCAAGAGCTTTAGGTTAACGTTTTTCTGAGTTAATTAAGATATTTTTACTAAGGGTACATTTTTGGCCTCTTTGAGCACATTCCAGGGTAGCTTCAGAATTTCTTGAAAATGATAAAAGTACTTTTGCCAGGAATATTTTTCGCATAAATAATTATTTTGTCTTTGTGACCGCTATTTGAATGTCAATTACGATTGAATGCTCTTAAATTGCAATTAATTTTCGATGTCATCTTGAATTGACAGATGACGCTCAAGCGCTATCACTTCGAGTAGTAGGAGTCAATGAAACTGATTATTCCATAGTAATGTGCATTGCACATGTGTTTACGATGTAGCTTGTCATACCGCAAGCTCATGTGCACTTTTGTAACTAGCGATAGCGGCCGCCCGCAACTTCGATCGCGTGGAGTTAGTTATTTAGACATTTTATTTTAACCCCAAAACATAAGTACAGCAGCAGCGTCTGAACAAATGTGCCAAATTTCAAAAGTGTATGTTTTTTTATATTTGTGCGCGCATATTTACGGAACTACAAGTCTGATTTAAGTTTTTAAGTATTGTTCTACTAGTAAGTACTAGGTATTGTTCAACTTAAGGAATATTGCAAGTTTCGTCAAAATCGGTTGAGCAGTTTTGGAGGTGGGGATTTTTTTCGTATTGATGAGAATTTATTCTAATATGGGTTATGGTTGCTATTGTAGTTATGAGGTGAAAAAAAAATGTATATTTTCGAATTTCGACTAAGAAACTGAAAAGCATGAAATAATAACTTTTTACTTGTAATGGCTCTAAAAGTCGGTGTCTCGAGGTTTCTGTTGTTTAACTCGCCACCGACTTCTAGAGTAGAGCCACGAAAAAAGTAAAATATTTTTTACCTTTTAAGTGTTTTTTTGAAGACGATTTCTATTTTTTTGTAAAAAGTTTTTTAAATTTTTGTTATGCACTGCTCCTATTGGTCGCAGCGTGATGTTATAGCCTAAAGCCTTCGTAGATTAATGGGCTATAAAACACAAAAAGAATTTTTTAAATCGGACCTGTAGTTCTTTAGATTAGCGTGTTCAAACAAACACACAAACTCTTTAGCTTTATATATTAGTAAATATATAGAAGTATAGATTAGTATAAATATAGATTTGTAACGTTACGTATAAGGAAATGGAGATGGCGCTATTGGCTTCAATTGCCTCCTTTACAAACTGAACAAATTTTAATTTTGGTGCACCCTCTTTTTTTTTTATTAAGAAAAGGACAGGAAATAAATATTAGTTTCAACTTTCAAAAGTCTTTTTATATCTTGTTGTCCCATACCTACTTTGCCACTTCTAAAGTGTCGTCAGTTGCAGCACATTAGGTTACTTTGAATGTAGGTATATTATTGGGAGACGGCAAGATAGAGTGTGGAGCATGGTATGTGATTTAGCATCACAATCACACCCTGCCGCCGACACGTCAAGGTAGTTCCAGTATACCCAGTAGGGTAAAATGCGTAAAACATAATCAGTTACAATGGGTTTCATTTGACAGTTCAACAATTCATTGCGTCTTTTTAACACGTAGCAAGAACAACAAAACACGAGTTAGGTAAATCTTAAAGGAACTGAAGAAATCAGACTTCTACGTTGATATGTTTTTACGCACTATTGTTGCTGAAAACGTACAAAAAATCAGCAATTGGTAACTTGTTCATTAAATGACAATTATGTAGGTATGTTATTTTTCATCAGTGTTTTCTCGGTGGTAGGCCATAACATCGGCCGCCGGCAGAAGTTACCACCCACCAGACAAAGTCTTGCCGCCAAGCAATTTGTCGTGTTCCGGCATGATGTCTAGTGAAGCCGTACGGAGGACGGGTCTGAGCAGTTGTGTTGCGATGTGTGGCGCAGCATTGTTGGTCGTGTTGTTAGGTTTAACATTGCATCACCTCACTCAACTACCGTCTTCCTTCCTATTCGCTCAGTTTTTCTGAGTGAATAGGCTCTTAATAAACTAGCGCGCTTTGCCACCAACGATCGCATCACTGCTTACCATCAGGCGGGATTGCGGCCAAGCACTAGTTTATAATTATTAAAAAAAAAATACTGAAATTGAAGTTTAGTGGAGATTCGAGTGTGGGAATTTGGAACTAAGGTTTAATTACGCGTTGAATAGATTAACCCATTTACCTACTGCTGTGACAGAGAACGTGACGCGAGTTTTCAAAGGTCTTTTTTATGACATAGAGACATTGCCGTTTTATATTTATTAGTTAAAATATCAACATATCTACAATGTGTAGTTTGCGTAATTAATTAATTCGTTTTTAAGCTAAGTAACTAACTTTTATTTTTCATTTTTATGTGTGTGTGTCGGAAAACCTGAAGACACTGAAAGTTTAATAGACAATTTTTGGTAACTTTTTAAACTTGAATTGATTATTTCAAAGCCTTTTTCGTAACTATATTTTTCACGTTAATAACTTTGTTTTGAACTTTAAACCCTAAAGTGTCACGCATTACCTATTTATGTAAAGGTTAGCGCATTTATTTTGGCGCAAAATATAAATGATACGGAAGTGTTTGTTCTTATATCTGTCAACTTGTGAGGGGTCAAGGCGGAGATAACATAGTCTTGAGCCTTTATTGAGAAGAAAATAATGTTGTTAATGTATCATAATGAGCCTTATGATACGGGCACTTTTTGTGAGGAATGAGTGTTACTTTTAAATTAGTGTTGTGATGTTATCGATAATTTGATATTGTTTGTAAGAATGTTGTTGAACAAATTGGGAATGTTTTATTTTTATTGTATAGATATTTCTTGTGTAGGTCATGTTGTAATAGGTTCAATTCAATTTAACTTTAATACTTATATTTTTGCAACTGGGTAATCATAATAAATACTTATAAACGGTACTAACTATAAATTTACTGTAGATATAATGTGATTTATAAAATGCAAACAATCAGAATGAGTTTTTATTTAAATATCTGGTTGGCTATTTGTATGCAATTTGTATGACTATACTTGTTGGAAGGTAGCTATCTCAATAAAATATGAATTTATGAACTCTTAATGAGACAGGACCCCCCAGAAGTGGGTAAACCAGTTTTGAAATCACTAAAAGCGAATTGTAATTTTGTAAGATTTTTATGGTAGGTGAGTACTTAATTAAAGAATGCCACTGAAATAATCCAAAGGGGAATCCAACTGCCTACTTCTAAGTATTCCTAATGAAGGACTTTTTTTTCGAAATTGCTGTATTATTTACTAGCTTTAAGTATAAATCGCCCTTTTTAGACTTCCCTCGGGAATATCAAATTTCTCCGGGATAAAAAGTACCCTATTATTTAATACGGACTTTAACTTTACCGCAGCAAAATTTCAAAGCAATCAGTTCAGTAGTTACCTATTACGTGAAAGCGGAACAAACAAACAAACAAACTCACTTTCCCATTTATAATATTAGTAAGGATTTCATATAAGTTACATCAAAATAAATCTGAGAAATTTTAAGTGTATAAAAAATCCGTGTTCATTAGTGCAAGACTGATTCTGTAATTACGCTTTGTTTCTTTTTTCTTTTTTTGCGGCGGAATTAAATGATATTGAGCTTCAAATTAAATTGTACACGGTTGAATTATTTTCTTGTTTTATTGTTAATTGATTCAGTTAATATGGTTTTGTTGTTGAAATGGATTTTATTTTCTTAATCTACGTTGTTTCGTTTAAGCATATTTTAATAATGAATACTTATTATCTAAGTACAAGTATTGGTTCATTACGATTATGTAAAACAACCATTGAGTTGCTAATGAGTACAAGTAATCCTGAGGTAATAGGATCTATTATGTAATTATTATTAACTAATTAGAAGCAAGTGTAGTTATTAGGATTAATAACATTGTTGTTATCAATTCCCGTTAAACTATTAGTAACTTAGTAATACTCATGCCGATGATAAGGTTTGAAACTGAAATTTCTAACTAAATGACATTAAAGTTATTGCATGATGTCTCATGCTTATAATTCACTTACCAAAAAAATATTCTGTCCTGGCTAACTTAGCCAAAAATGCAGCAAAGCGTATACGCAAGCATTTTTGAAAAATAAAACAAATAGTTTTTGACAAAATATGTCAAAAATAAAAAGAAAGCACTTCACTAAACACTTTCACTGTTCGAAAATAATCGTTTAAAAATAAAACAAGAATAAAAAAGGTCGAATTCAAATAAAACTCAAAATTATCGTGTCTATGTTCGATCGCGTTCGGAATTTGAAAGTACGCGGGAATCGTCGTGCGTTCGTTGAGCGCGCAGGGCAATCGTTGACTGACGCGATGTTGCGTTTCGATAGCGGTCTCAAGAAGTGAACCCGTGGTTGTGTGTGAGGTTCAAAATTGGAGGGATCGCTACACACACACTCCACAGAACCTAGGACGGATGTTTGCTGTTTATAATTTTGACGATGACAAAAAAGCTTTGCAGAACTAAAAAAATATAAACAATCTCGTTGTTGACCGTTCGTAACATTCTGTATAAGAGGTAAACAAATGTAGCATCACTGAAATTCGTTAAAATAATTTATAATTTAAATTCACATGTAAGCCACTGAAATCGACCGGGAACTACAATAAAAAATTCATAATACAGGTGATTTTCAGAAAACTTACTAAAAGTTAGTTTTGTTCCACTGCACACTAGATGGCGCAGCTGAAGCCAGCTAGATTGTAAATATATTTAGTACCTCTACTCGCCGCTAGATGGTACTTGAAGCGCGAGCGATCAACTAGCCCAGAACATTTTCATACTTATTAGATTTTGGAAGCATTGTTTTATTATGTGCAATTATTTAACAACTATAAAAATTATTTGATATTTTTTCTTTTGTAAATAGGACATATCATGCGTCACTTTACTACCCAATATTTATCTACCCAATGATTTAATGATCTAATAAAGATACGAACAGAAAAGTCTAGTAGCTAGATCAATGCCATATAAATCGTCTAGCTCATGAGATTAATAACAGTAAAAGATCCAGTCAATTGAGCCACGTTTTTTCTGCAAGATTAGTCTGGCCTTGTACAAAAAGCTTATGAATTTTGATTAGGATTAACATTGAGATCACTACATGATACGATTCTTGCCCGTGACTTCATCAGCGTGTATTTTGTTTTTAATAAAAAAATGTACGTACGGAGGACGGGTCTGAGCAGTATAAACTAGTGCTTGACCGCAATCCCGCCTGATGGTAAGCAGTGACGCAATCGTTGATGGTAAAGCGCACTAGTTTATTAAGAGCCTATTCACTCTAGCCTTGAAGACACTTAAATTGTAGTCCGACGGAAACACCGCCACTGGCAAATTGTTCCAGTCCCTCGATGTACGCGGTATAAAAGACGACCAAAACACTTCGTTCGGATCGTTGTGGTGTCAACAATATAAGAGTGGAAACTCGCCGTACGAAGACGGGTCGTCCGATGATGGAAGGTAAATGGGGGAATTAAATGATGTAATTCCTACGCACACTCTCCAAAATGCATCCTATAGAACACCGACAGTCTATCTACTCTTCGCCTGTGCTCCAGGCATTGGAGACCGTTTTGCGCCAAACCTTCACCTAACTTTTCACGGAGTAATTTTTATATTTTTTTATTCATTCCTTTTATTCTTCTATACATACATATTGTTTTACATTTTTAAATATTTATAGAAAAACATACAAAAACATTTAAAAATAAAAAAATAGTGTTCTATCGATGGCGGGAGCGGGGTCCAAACTACCGGTGGTTAGGGCTCCAGAGATAAGAACCTCCTCACGATGCGGGCCGTATCGAGGAGTACTGCCTTTTGAATCTGGCCCTTGATCCATCTGCCTAACGAGAGCCTCAATAGATGTTGGTCGAGGCTCTTGGCTATCAAACCATTGGCCGATACGATAATCGGTACAATGACTGCCGAGTTCACATTCCACATGTCAACAATCTCGTGTGCCAAGTCGAGATGCTTAATTTTTTTTTTCTTATTTATTCCTTATTATTATATATATATATATCTAATTATAATAATAAACACTAAACTGAATTTAAGTACAGATCATCTTTTACTTTATATTTCATTAAAAGGACAAAACACAATATGTTACTTTAGACCTGTCAAATTAGTCCGCGCTTGATGTGTTTTTGGTCCCCATGTTCAATCGCTTCTAATAGAAACTGTTTACGGAATATCTTAATTTAACAGGATAAAACTAAAATGTTATCTTCTATCCAAAGAAAAAGATGTACCAAACTTAAAATTAGTATAGTTTGTGAAGAAAATCGGCGCCATTCTCCAAGCCGCAGAACTAACCTATAGATATGTCAGATATACAGGGTGTATCTGACATCGTAACGCAAGCTTCGCGAGTAGGCTACACCGCATGCCACTAACAAAATTATTATAGTCATTTATGTTGTTAATGAGCGGTTACAGAAATAACAGTGTTTAAAAAAAAGTGTCGGCTCGGCTTTTGAACATTGCAAGCGTGCCGCCGTACGGATTTGGAGGTATGACGTTGACCCCTGTTGTGAACTCTATTAATTCAGCTATTCAGATAGATAGTTTTTCGAGTTTTGTTCACATTGCGCTTTTTTGTGTAATTAGTGAATTAATTAATTTTTACTTTAAAATCTTATTGGGTTTTAAAAGTATAGCAATTCTGAACGGTCAATGCATTTTTTTTAATCATGAAAAAGCCGACGATAAATTCCACCACTCGGGGGTTCAGAATCATGTACTGGATCGATGGTACTAGTTTGTGCGTCGATGTCAGAGACACCTTTATAATATAATAAACCATATAATGGACTAGTGAACACGCTTTCAACAGAATTAATTAACTTTGACTGAAACAATATGTTCTGATTTTAACTAAATATTTGACTTTCTTTTTTGTAATTATATCCGAAATTAGCTTTTATACCTATTGATATTCTTAGGCGCTGGACCCACAGAAAAGAAGTAAGACGCAGACCGGACGCGGAGATTAGTCTCCCGCGTCCCTTTCATACAAAATCGCGATGCAAAACATACACGGAGACGGGACGCCTGTTTTTTTGTATGTTTTTTTTTTTGTTTGTGATGGGAAATAATCAAATGATCTCTCTCGCTATGGGCGGAGTGGAAGGGCTTGTCAGACTTTTACTGACTAAAACCCACCCGTGTTTTTTCACTTGCCTGTGCGCCAGGGTCATGGTTTCTTTTTTAACCAAGCCGCAACCCTGACCGAGGAGGCATCGGTTTTCGTGGACCCCGTCACGATGTGCCGACATCTCTTTGAGGCGCGCATGAAGCATAACGCGCCGTCGACTCGGGCCTGGTCTTTACCGGGCGGCGAGCTGCCCACTGCTTACCGCCCGCAGGCCCGCGCCTACAGTGGCCGAGAGTTCGATGTTGTCTCCCAACCAGGGCGTCTCCTGAGGCGGCTAGTGGCGTGGGGGCGCTGGGATTCCCGCTGCCTCACGCATTGCGCCTCCTCCTTTGCATCACTGCTTCGCAGAAGGAGGTGACGGCCTGCCATGCACTCTCACTCCGGACAATGGCCTGGACCAGGGCCGGGCGCGAGAGATCGCCGCCGATCGCCACCACGAGAACACGGCGGTGCTCTCTTCTGTAGGCCTAGTATGAGTTTTCAATACGAAATTCGATCGTCGATATAGAGCGCGTTTGGCGCTCTCATTGGTTGAGAGTTCTTACGACCTTGAAGCGGGCCAATCGCTGAGTCAAACGCGCTCGATATCAACGATCGAGTTTCGTAATGAAAACTCATACTAGGCCTACTGTATATCTTACGTCTTATCTGTGTGTCCAGCGCCTTATTGACTCGATATGTCTTATTTTAATTCCAATTCTATTTTAATTGACGTATGTGGTAATTCTGTTTTAATATCTATAGGTAATGTTTAATACAATGTTAATTGTTATGAATAAATAAATGATGATCATGATGACTCGTAAAACGTGACGTATGTATGTACTGTTAAACTGTTAAAGCGTAATAGATAGAGTTACTTTCCCATTTATTATGCCTATGGATTTTGTTTTAGGAATGTGAGTTATGTGTTCACTTGACATTGGTGTTTGAACAATTGATCCCGAAAATGATTTACCCAATTAGTGCTATCGATGATGCCCTGTAATCATTATTAACGTAGCCAATCTATTCAATTATTTTTAAATATTTACTAAGAAGTATGTATGCAGAGTGTCGTTGATTTTATTTTTTTTTTGCATTTCATCATCTATAATCTTGCATTGATGACGAGTAGCACCGTCACTGATGAATTCAACTCACAAAGCGTTTTGCCCAGAAAATGCTTGATTCGGTATTCAGGTTCCAATTTTTTGTAGAGTAGTATCGTCAGACGTCAGTACGAACGTGTTTAAAATGTAAAAAAAAAAATACTTAATATGGGACCAAGAATGCTGCCCTGTAGAATATTCATGAGTTCATAAAGCAATAGTGAACAGTTTGGTTTAATTTTAATGTAAATGTCGATAGCTTTACACATACAAAATACTTACTTCAACGATAAAATACTTGTCTCTATAGATTTCCAAAAACTACCCCAAATATGTAATGTGTTGGTCTATCAAATGCTTTTTAAAAACCACATATCTTGTCTTGTCAAGTTATTAACTGAGTGCCTGCATGACGTTACCTTAGAAAATGCAAAAGCCGGAACATGACAAACTCCATTTAGTAACCCATAAAAGGGTGGTAAGGGAAATTACACCATATTAGGTACTGCATAAATCCTATATCCCTTTGTAAGGTAATACTTATAGATTAATATTCAACAGATGACTTAATAGTTAACCAAAGTCTTTGTGCGCTCATCGCTGCATTTATCTAAGTTACGCTAAGCAATTAGCAATAACTTTAGTATGTTGTTAAGTTTCATAGATTTGCTTAGCTATAGTTATTTTCTTTAAGTACTATATACTATTTTTTGTAGAATTATAATTTTGAATGGTCTTCTACGATGTCAGCACGGGCTAAACAATATGCAATAGCTCATACCGTGGTAAAAATGACGTGTTTAAGTAAACTGGCTTCTTTAGTACTTAGCGTGTCTTACACAACTAGGATGATAGTGAGCCTGACACCCAGGAACATTTACTAGCTACGTCTTCGTAATACTTTGGGCTTCAGACAACTCGTAACAATTGTAAAAGATCGGATGACAGTCGAAAAGAAAAGCTTAAAATGAACAACGCTTTTTTATCGAAATCTTAATTACTGAGCAAAAGAATTTATTAAATTTGAAGCCGAAGTGAGATTCAATTAAAGAAAAGTACTTTGACCCTTTCTCTTTCTTCTTTAACTCCTCGCTTCTATCTATACTTTTCTATACTTAATCTATACTAATATATAAAGCTGAAGAGTTTGTTTGATTGAACGCGTTAATCTCAGGAACTACTGATCCGATTTGAAAAATTCTTTTTACGTTAGATAGCCCATAAATCCAGGAAAGTTTTAGGCTATATAACATCACGCTGTTACCAACAGGAGCGGAGCATAACATGTTCAAATTACTAACTCCACGCGAACAAAGTTTCTGGCGACCGCTAGTTATAGATAAATCAGCGTATGTTTCCACACTCCTGAGACACAGGCCTTGTAAGTCGCGGCCAATACCAATAGGCCACCGCTGATCTCTCATCCCTCATCAGTATATCAACGAATCACATAACGTTAAACAGCGCGTTACATCGAGGGACTGGAACAATTTACCGGTGTTTCCGTCACACTACCTACAACTTAAGTGTCTTCAAGGCTAGAGTGAATAGGCTCTTAACAAACTATTGCGCTTTAGCATCAACGATTGCGTCACTGCTTACCATCAGGCGGGATTGCGGTCAAACACTAGTTTATAATCTATAAAAAAAATGACGTATCCACAGACCAACTGTGGCAAGCGTAGATTACCCTGATCGATAGACACGTTCTGTTATTATTATATTATTAATTACGTAGGTAACAAATTTCCGGTAAACGATTCAGATTAGTTGGTTTAGTTTCGATAGCTATTTGCTTCATTTAATGATTTTCGTATTGTGTAACTACACTTTTGGCTTATGCCAAGAGCACTGTTGTATTGATATGCTAAAGAATTAGCGATAAGTGCTTAAAAATGCTATTTTCGAATTGTTTAACCATTTTGACAGCTATCAATTGGCCTAGTTGGTTTCCCAAGTTGAAGGCAACGTATTAGCGGTAATCATTTTCATTACGTAATTTGCACTTTATTTAATTTGATGCCTACATACTTCGCATGAAACTTATTTGGTACTAAATTCCAGTCTTATTCATTTTAACATTGCTTAACTTAAGCTGACCTCCAAGAGTTTATTAACTCACGACTCGCACACGATGGGTTCTGTGCCTTTATCAATACAAAATAATTTGTATTTAATATAATTACTTATATTGTTAAAGCGGAAGCAGAAATACTTCATTTGTAAAAATTTCAATTATATAGCTGTTAGAGGAGTTTTGGCGGGAAAGTCATGCTGAGTGTCACGCTCATTTTTCATTGGACTTTTAAAATTATTTATAGTGTTGTTTACTAAATAAAAGTGCGTGATTTATGTAGTGAAACGTGCATTCAGTAAATAACTCATAAAGAAAAGTGAAATATCGCAGCATAGTGGCTACATCATGACTTTGTCTCAAACCTCCCTCATAAGACGGTACACGCGGTCGTCTTTTTCGACATGAATAATTCATTACGTGACATTCGCTAAATGCACAAACCGTGCGAAGCCAAAAAAGAAAGAAAGAAACAATAGCTATCACGGTTTATGAGATATCATGAGAGCCTGGTGACACATAGAGAGTGGAGTATTAGCAATAGGTTCCCTTTTTAATATTTGGATACGGAACAGTCAGCTCTGGTCACTTAGCTGAGATGGTAGTGTATCCGATGGTAGGTATCCCGGTATGAAGCATCTGCTAGAAGAGATCTAGTGCCAAGCTCGATAATGAATAAAGAGGGATGAGGTATGTATAATGAACAAACCAATTTAGGGTTATATTGTTTTACAAATCTCCTGTTATTTACATGATTATCGACTTTTACATGCTAACTATTTATTAACAATTCCTATTGCGGTATATTTCAACAGAATCACTAAAATAACATACATATTTACTTGCAACATTTATATTTATTTCGAAAAACCATTAAAAAGTCGACATACCTTTTACGTGATAGCCCTACAAAAAAGAAAGATCGATGAAATCCAGGTATTTTAAACACATTTTGTGTTATTCAGACTATGAATAAATTTGAGATATTTGTCAATACAATTTTGCGTATTTTAACTTTCCAAATCGGCTGCATAACACATGCATTATAATACTTTCAAGTATGGACTACGTATGATATATGTTGTATGTATCAAAAATTTAACCTATTAGGAAATTAGCTTACATGTGTGTCATATTTCATTTAAAATCGGTTAAGCGTTCTATGCAAATCATAAATAGGTATCTAAACATAAATAAACTGTTTAAATTTAGAAAGTACGATTATTCTTCAAATCTTCATCTCTCTAGAAAATGTTGTTAACATCTCCCTTTTAGGCTTAAACAAGTCGTTGCCTAGCAACGGTTTGTTTACCTCTCATCTTTATCGAATATGGCCGATATATACATAGTTATGTACCTCTCAGCTTCGAAACCATAAAGATCTAAAGCCTGTGCTATTCCTGCCCCCACAATCTACACGAACTGTTTTATACTGTTCTAAACACAATTAACACGTAACTAGGTTATCGGCATACTATATTAGATCGAGTAACGTTGCCTTCTCATAAATAAGTTAAATATAAATTCCCAGTTAACATTTACAATCATTAAACCTAATTCTTAATCGGTTTCCTGACGAAAACTGTAATTAACAAGGTTTGAATTAGTCGCGTTTAGTTAGTGCTTGGTTTTGTAGGATTACGTCTACTACCTACCTACAATCTATTCCCAAATAAATGTTTTTTTTTTTTTGCCGTATGAGTCGTACGTCTTCTTTTTCTCTTCTTCAGCCTATAGATGTCCACTGCTGGACAAAGGCCTCCCCCAAGGCTTTCCACGATGACCGGTCTTGTGCTGCCCGCATCCATCGGCTTCCCGCGACCTTCACCAGGTCATCGGTCCACCTTGTTGGGAGCCTCCCTACGCTGCGTCTTCCAGTACGTGGCCGCCACTCCGGAACCTTACTGCTCCATCGGCCATCGGTTCTACGAGCAATCTGCCCTGCCCACTGCCACGTAAGCTTAACGACTCGAAAAGCTATGTCGGTGACTTTGGTTCTTCTGCGGATCTCCTCATTTCTGATTCGATCATGCAGAGAAACTCCGAGCGTAGCTCTTTCCATTGCGTGTGACTCTTTGTGTGTCGTATGTCTGGTACAAATTAATTAAATAATTGATGATCGTCTAGATGGTGGGAACAAAACGCTAATGGTCGATATTTCCCTAAAGTTTATGTCAGGCATAACTGATCACATTAAACCATGTGTTTAAAAATAAATTGAGGTATTGTAGTAATAAATAGGAGGGTACTCATCCGATCAGCCTATTCATCTGTCTGTCAGTCTCTGGAGGGACCAAGTGGGTTTTGCTATGAATACACTGAGTACCTAAAATGTATACATACAATACAAATATATGTAACGAAAGTGTACATTTGTAATGTTAAATTACAGTTTTTACTAAATGTGTATGAAAGGATAAACAATACTAAGAAAGACGAGAAGTGAAAACTGGACGTTACAGACGTAACGCTAGAGTGCAATAGGTTCATTTTTTGGCATCTTGTGTCACCTAAATAAGTATTTAGTTGGAATTGAAAAGACATCCGCAGGCGTAAGATTCTGAAACTCTACTTAAGCATGAAATCGTAGTTTCAGCAGAAAGCACGAGCGATTTGTATTCCGTGTCACAAATGTGGTTACAAAATTGAAGCCCGATTTAAGAATCATCATCATCATTTCAGCAAAAAGACGTCTACTGCTGGACATAGGCCCAGGCGCGTGCGCTCCTTACAAGCAGAAAAGCTCTGCATACCCTAATAGTCTTCTAAAATTATAATATACTGTAAAATAATTTATATACTACAAAGTTAAAACTAAAAGACTTTGTTAATCAGTTATTGATAACACTGCCATCTATTGGGCCTAGTGGCTAGTGCTAACGAGACACATTAGTTGCCTTAGGCGCGACACCCACGCCTCTTACGGCGTAAGCATAAACAAAATGTGCCTCTTCCGTATCTGTCTGTGTATAAAATTATTTGCTTGTGTGCCTAAACTGTTGTGTACGTGTGCGTGAAATTTCTTTGGGTTTAAAGCCCATGATAAGCACAGCTTCTAATAATGCGACGAATTTAAGAAGTTCAGAAATATAGCATGATTGTTGTTCGTTCAAATACCTTTTTATTTTAGCAGCTTATGTTGTTTCATTATTTGTGTTTTTGGGTTAAATATGTATTGATTGTTTTAAGCGGAATTGAATATTCATTTATTTTAGAGTTTTTGGTTTAACACAAAAGAAAGGTTGTCTTTATAAAAAGTATTATGATAATTATATGTGGTTAGCAGGTTGTGTAGTGTGTACAAATAAATTGTTTTGTTTCGTATATTATTTTAAAACACGGTTTTGACAGTTCGACGTTATAAAAACTTAAAAGACCTGAAGTTTTTCAACCTACTTGCTTTTGAATTTCAATACTATACTTTATGTTGTAATAATTTTCCTGAAGTTTACAAATTAGCAAAATTTAATAGTTATGATTCCAATGAGTAGTGCATTACGCATATTTATGAAAAGCCAAAGCAGACTCATAGATTTGTCTATCTGTACATTTTAAAAGAACTTTTAGCGATTTCAAAACGATCTTATATATATTTGATTTTTACAGAGTTATTTAAAAATAGATAGGCGCGTTGATTTAATTTATACTTAGATAGTGAAATATTTTTTTTTAGTTTTTTGAGAAATAAATTATTACTTATTTACAGTTGAGTTAGTAATACCATTTCATTGTATTTTGACAGCCTACATGGCGTAGCGGTAGCGAACGCGGCCGTTGCGTAAGGAGGCGCGGGTTCGATCCTCGCGCAGTGTAAGTATTTGTATGCATGAATATGAATATTTGCACTGGTCTGGTCGTATCTCGGAAAGCACGTTAAGCCGTTGGTTTCGGTTGCCATGCGAACATCTAGTGGCAGTCGTTACGGGTTGTTGGAGCCCACAAAAGTCCAACAATTGGTCTAACTTCAATGCTTCGATATTGCCTTCGCGTTGTGGAGGTCAGACGGCAGTCGCTTCACGGAAATTGTCGAAATTTCGCCAAAATCAGCAATTAGACTGGAAAAGCGGACCCCAGATTCCAAAGCTTTGGATGCGACTGGTATTAACCCTGAGATGATGATGATTTCATTGTATTCATTTGGGCAAATAAAAAATACCTAATACCCCACGTATATCATTTATTTGACTTGTTCTTATCATCAATCACATACTTAGATGTTCATTGTAGCCACGCACAAACATCAATTCAATGTTGACATGCGAAAAAGTAGGTACGCGACTATGTTAAATTGAAACTACGTCTAAGTTACGTTTTTTAAGTTTTACCATATATAAGCACAGAGATTTGGATAGTAGGTATATTTATGCATACCCCCAATAAAATCTTTGTGCACGCCCCTGCATAGGCCTTCCCCAATTTTCTCCACGACGACCGGTCCTGCGCCTCCCGCATCCAGCGGTTTCCCGCGACCTTCACCAGGTCGTCGGTCCACCTTGCCGGGGGCTTACCCACGCTGCGTCTTCCGGTGCGTGGTCGCCACTTGAGAAGTCGTCGGCCCCATCGGGCATCGGTCCTGCGGGCAATGTGCCCAGCCCACTGCCACTTTAGTGTTGCAATCCTAGGGCTATGTCGGTTACTCTCGTTCTTCTGTGGATCTGCACATTCCTGATTCGATCGCGCAGTGAAATCCCAAGCATAGCTCTCTCCATTGCCCTTTGAGTGACCTTGAGCCTTCTTATAAGGCCCATTGTTAGCGACCACGTCGCAATTCCATACGTCATCTCACCATCGACATCGATCCAAGAATGACAGACACAATTGTATAGCTATAGATGTCCCACACCCAATATGTTCTTGTCCATCGGTAAAAGTGTACACTCTCGGCTCAGATACAAACTGCTTTCGAACATGCCCATATCGTCATTGACGTACAGACGCCAGATTTTCCACTTTATTACCGAAGTATTAAAGTTCAAGTTTGGTTGGGGAAATTTTTTTGCCAGTTTCAGGTAGCTTGTTCTGTTGGGATCTGCAGGTACATAGATAGTAGGCACCCTTGTGTTTAACACCATCAGAGCAATTATTAATAAATAGTCCATTCTATGAACACATCGCGATGATACATCATAGTATATCACTAAACAATGGTTTACTAAAATCCAACTCATCCTTTTCTAGGAATATCCTCTTCCTTGTCTCCTTGAACAATTTATTCAAAATTTAATCAAACAATTAAAATAAATTCTATCTGTCTGCTCGTCGGTTCCTCGAAGCATTATGAATAATTTTAACCTTCGAAAATGTTGAACCTTTGAACAAGATACTATACGAGGTTAAAGATTTGCTTATTTTAACACAAACTAGTTTTTGCCCCAACGTATTTCGACGTTCGATATTGGACCAATTTTAATCAATTAAGTCTCACGAACGCAGATAACGAATTTTAAAATGGCTACCGAGTACCTTGATATTTTTTGTAAAATTATTCTTTGCTAGAATCATACGAACCCAATTACTTAAAGAATCCAATTTGCTACTATTTAAATAATTGTGAAAACATTACCGGTACCTTAGACTATTTGTAGCATCGATTGTATTATGTTCACAAGTAATTATAATTTTTTTTTTTATTAAAATTATAAACTAGCGCTTGACAGCAATCCCGCCTGATGATAAGCAGTGACGCAGTCGTTGATGGTAAAGCGTACTAGTTTATTAAGAGCCTATTCACTTTAGCCTTGAAGACACTCAAATTGTAGTCCGACGGAAAACTGTTCCAGTCCCTCGATGTATAAAGGAGGAGGCGAAACGCTTCGTCCGGATGGTAAAGGTGTTTACAACGTAAGGGTGGAATCTCGCCGAACGACGGGTCGTCCGATGGTGGAACGGAGATGGGGAATTAATGCATCCTATAGAAGACCGAAAGGCTGGCTACTCTACGCCTGTGCTCTAGGCTTTGGAGACAGTCTTGAGTTAAGTCAGGGTTACCAATCAGCCTCTTCGCGCGCCTCTCCACCGAATCCAAAGTGGCCAGGTGACACTTAGCAGCACCAGCCCAAATGGGGCTGCAGTACTCCACACACGAACGGACCTGTGCTTTGTACAACATTAGAAGCTGCCCTGGTGTGAAGTACCGCCGGACCTTTGCGATAACGCCAAGTTTCTTGGCAGCCACCTTGGCCTTGGACTCAATGAACCGCCCAAAGTTTAGGTTCGAGGAAATCTCGACTCCCAAAAGCTGAAGGCGGTCGAAACACTCCAAGGATACATTTCGAAAAGTAGGAGCCAAGATGAACGGGCTCCTTTTGGCGATGAAAAGACACGCCTGTGTTTTGGCGGAATTGAAAGCTACAAGATTGGCATTGCCCCATTCGGAGACTGCTTGTATTGCAACATTCGTTCGCTCTACCATAGCCTCTCTTTCGGACCGGATTGATTCCCTACTAGCCCGAGCATCCGGCAGGTATCTCTCCACAACTGTGCTGTCATCTGCATATCCATAGATACCGGGCATCAGCAGATCGTTAATATGCAGCAGGAACAGAGTTGCAGAGAGAACAGACCCTGAGGAACACCGGCATTAGTCAACATGGGCTCAGATGAGCATCCGTCGACAACGATAATTTAGTCAAGATTGCCCAGTTGTTTATTGGCTACTTTAAACCCCAGCCTTTTGAAACAGGCCACGGGAATCTTTTGTCCTTTTCTTAATGAAATAGAAAGAAAAAGAAAAACTGAAGATAAATTCAGTTCAATTAGTAAACAAAAAAAAAGAAGTCAAACTAGTCTTTACCATTTCTAATTTTTGCTTTCACTATAATATTACTCATTTATTTACCTTGATTATAACTTTCTATATGATGTGACGTCTACTTAGACTTAAGTAGGTACGTTTTTTAAGCGGATTGAGTCACAAATGAGTTATCATTAGGCAGGCGCGTGCGCTCCATACAAGTAGATAAGCTCTGCATACCCTAATAGTCTTCTAAAAAATATATATAATAATTTATATACTACAGTAAAATAATTTATATACTACAAACTTAAAACTGAATGACTTTGTTAATCAGTTATTGATAACACTGCCATTATCCTGGGGGATAAGCACAGCTTCTAATAATGCGACGAATTTAACAAGTTCAGAAATATAGCATGATTGTTGTTCGTTCAAATACCTTTTTATTTTAGCAGCTTATGTTGTTTCATTATTGGTGTATTTGGTTAAATATGTACCTATATTGATTGTTTTAAGCTGAATTGAATATTCATTTATTTTAGAGTTTTTGGTTTAACACAAAAGAAAGGTTGTCTTTATAAAAAGTATTATGATAATTATATGTGGTTAGCAGGTTGTGTAGTGTGTACACACAAATAAATTGTTTTGTTTCTCGTGTAGGTATATTATTTTAAAACACGGCATTGACAGTTCTTCGTTATAAAAACTTAAAAGACCTTAAGTTTTTCAACCTACTTGCTTTTGAATTTCAATACTATACTTTATATTGTAATAATTTTCCTGAAGTTTACAAATTAGCAAAATTTTATAGTTATGATTCCAATGAGTAGTGCATTACGCATATTTATGAAACACACAGGGCCAAAGCAGACTCATAGATTTGTCTATATTTCCATTTTAAAAGAACTTTTAGCGATTTCAAAACGATCTTATATATATTTAATTTTTACAAAGTTATTTAAAAATAGATAGGCGCGTTGATTTAATTTATAGATAGTAAAATAATTTTTTTTAGTTTTTTGAGAAATAAATTATTACTTATTTACAGTTGAGTTAGTAATACCATTTCATTGTATTTTGACAGCCTCCATGGCGTAGCGGTAGTGAACGCGGCCGCTGCGTAAAGAGGCGCGGGTTCGATCCTCGCGCAGTGTAAGTATTTGTATGCATGAATATGAATATTTGCACTGGTCTGGTAAGCCTCGGAAAGCACGTTAAGCCGTTGGTTTCGGTTGCCATACGAACATCTAGTGGCAGTCGTTACGGGTTGTTGGAGCCCACAAAAGTCCAACAATTGGTCTAACTGCAATGCTTCGATATTGCCTTCGCGTTGTGGAGGTCAGATGGCAGTCGCTTCACGGAAAATGTCGAAATTTCGCCAAAATCAGCAATTAGACTGGAAAAGCGGACCCCAGATTCCAAAGCTTTGGATGCGACTGGTATTAACCCTGAGATGATGATGATGATTTCATTGTATTCATTTGGGCAAAAACAATACCTAATACCCCACGTATATCATTTATTTGACTTGTTCTTATCATCAATCACATACTTAGATGTTCATTGTAGCCACGCACAAACATCAATTCAATGTTGACATGCGAAAAAGTACGCGACTATGTTAAATTGAAACTACGTCTAAGTTACGTTTTTTTAAGTTTTACCATATATAAGCAGTAAGCACAGAGATTTGGGTAGTAGGTATATGTATGCATACTCTCAACAAAATCTCTGTGCACGCCCCTGTCATTAGGTTATGAATGGTGGGTCGACCAATTAGGTCATTTGTCAAAATACTGGACACATCGAGGTAATATACAGTTCTTATTAAAGCCTATTCGCTACGCGTCAACCACCTATAGGTACTGGTTAGCAATGACCGACCGGTATTAGTAACCAGTTCCGTCAGCAAAATTCAACATCTTGATATACAAACTAATAAGGACGAGAAAGTCAGCTGACTTCACGAACACCAATCTTTTTCCATAACTTGGTACGATACAATACATTATCGATTAGTCGTTCACGTAACGCCTTAGAATTGGTGTTTCGTTACTGTACGAGTTAGATATCGTACATGGCACGCGCACATTACATAGATCAGCACTTTTCCGTCCCCTTGCACAAATTATAGTGTAAGGTGACAGTACACGATAAGCGTTCATAGACTGTACTCATTTACACATCATTCATATATCATTTGTTACGAGTTAGTTAAATATCCTTACTAATATCCTTGTCCTTATTATCAATCGGATTGTGAGTTTGTTTGTTTGTTCCGCTTTCACGCCGTAACTTCTGAACCGATTGCTTTGAAATTTTGCGGGCGTAATGTTAAAAGTCTGGATTAAATAATAGGGTACTTTTTATCCCGGTAAAATTTTCCTACGGCAAAATCTAAAAAGCTCGATATAACCGAATTCCACGCGGGCGAAGCCGCGGACAGAAAGCTAGTATATTCATAAAGCATCATCTTTGATTGTCTCTGACTACCATTCAAACTAATAACCAATGTGTGTGCAAACCATTCAGCAGCTCATAGAGTTACTAATAACCTACGTGTTTAATCCACAAGCCAAGCTTTGAAACATATTAAGGCTTTCTATGTATATATCCATGCTTAGTTAGGCCAAAGATTAGAGTGAAACCTAATAATATAGTGCATCGTTTCCACGACAATCTAATTTTCTTTGTTTATCTCACGTAAAATTAAAGAAACTGTAATAACACATCGTAAACGGCTGCCTTGTAGCATGTCTATCAAACCATCTATGATATGACTAGAAACTGTCTGTGTGATTATTAAATCTCTGAATTAGCGCTGTAAACATGTTCGCACCCCTTCCTGCTTGAAAGAAATAACAATGAAGAGAGTTGGTGAAAGACGAAGGCATATACATATATTTACAAAGTGGTGATGACAAAACGACAATAAATTAAACATCGTGTACGTCAACACATTGTCAGTCTACCCATAAAAAATCAAATAAATATATCCATTAGTTTAGTCATAGGAATTATTTTTCATTTTTTCTACATGATGTACATGTTGATAAGGAAGCGCTTACAGGTTGATGACCGCTGCATCCAGCGGTACTAAACTTTAATAATAATGGCGCCAAAAAGCAAGTCGATACAAGCTCGCTCTGTTGCCGATCGGAGGTCTGTGAACTAATATTGTAAAGGATATTCTATTTCGTTTGCAATTTTATGCGATTTAGTTTGTTTGAAATTTTTATTTTTGATGCTAGGTGTTTTTCTATGATTTAGGATTATTCCTATGAACCAGCATTGTTCGTGTTTTCATTTATTGTCGTATTGTCTGCACCACTCTGTATAAAGTGGCGATATTGTATGATAATGAGATGACTATCAATTTGTCTACGGCACGAGTCGTCTGTTTTAGGCATTATTTATTGGATCAATAATATTTATTGTCAAGATTTGTCATTCGCGTCAGGATTTCGGTAAAGCACTAGTTTATAATTATAAGAAAAAAACATACATAAGGACGAATTGAGTAACCTTATCCTTTTTGACGTTGGTTATTTATAAAAAAGTATTTTTTGGCAGTATGAGACTGAAAGGTTCTGGAGTGGCGGTCACGTAGCGGATGACGCAGCGTAGTGAGGCCCCCAACAAGGTGGACCGATGACCTGGTGAAGGTCGGGGGAAGTCGGTGGATGCGGGCAGCACAAGACCAGTCATTGTGGAAGCCTTGGAGGAGACCTTTGTCCAGCAGTGGAGCTCTGAAGGCTGAAGAAGAAGAAGTAGCGACTGAGACTAGACTGTGAACATTCTTAAAATTACGAGAATTGCTCCTCTGGTATTTGAACTACTTATGAGTTTTGTTTTATAGGATTAAGAAATAGGAATACATGTACAGTAATAAGCTGCATCATTAGAGCAGTTAAGTATGGGGCAACGATTATGAATCAAAATCAAAAGTCATTTATTCAAATTAGGCTGAGAATCAGCTATTTTTGAACGTCAATATTACATAAGACAGTCTCCCAAAAATGTCATCATTGCGCCACTTCCTAGAGCTTTCGCTGGGAAGAAGTGGCGGAAAAAACTCTCCAGCAGGACATGTGTCTGTGCAGTTAAATAAAAACACCTGACTTTATACAATACTATGCATGTAAAGTAACTAACATTACAAAAAACAAAACTACAAACTCGTTAAAAAGACATCATCATTAAACACAGAAATGCAAGGAAGTAAAAACTTAATACCTGAATAAAAGCATAACGGGTGTGATTGCTAGTGGTCGTATATTTATGCAATGCTGGGTTCAAAAAAATAAACAATGGGGATGTTTCCAGGGTAAAAAAAAAATTGATTCTACTTAGTCCGTCATTCAGATTATAGAAAAATATTGGATACGTTTCTAATATACTTACAAAATATTTTTTTTTTATTAAATCAATAAAAATTGACAAATATAAAAGGCATCAAAGATCAAGAGTGGTAGCTGGTGACGACAGTAGTTGCTAAAAAGTGTAGCAAGGAGTGACGTCACACGAGTTTTCAACTCACTGTATCGTCTTCATTTTTTGTTTATATGAAAAAAGAATAAATACGTGTCTAGTTTTTTTTTTTTGGAAATCTGTCTGTTTTTTTAGTCACCTACCCTATTATACATACTCAACAGTCGAGGAGGTATTAAATAATGAATAATTAACCATTTATCACAAATAAGAAACGCGCAAGTAACAAAACTAACCTAACTTAGGTACCTAATATCGCGCATCATCTCAATACATTTATTCTGTGCACACGTTTTAAAAATATTCAAAACATTCAGTAACGCCAAGTTAAACACACGACCTGCCACCGACAAGAGCCTCTTCATATGTAGTGCCGATGACTCAGTATCTACATTCAAATGCATCAGTCCCCTTTAACTATGTTTCCGTAAACGAACGTTTTATACTCAAAAAGTACTATTTGTGTCTGAGTGACGATGTTCTTTTAAAGCATGTAAGAATTTTTGGGGTCAATGATATTAAAAATTTTTCGACGACATAGTCAATGAATTAAGCGGATGGTTCTTTGTTGAGACTAAGGCGAAGAAGTAAGATAAAAAAGTAACGCCCGGGATGATCATGATGTATAATCGTGATCTAAAAATAAAGAATAACACGAACTAAAAAAACTTGTGACATTTTTTGTTAAAATAAATGTGTGAATCTCGGTACACCCGACAAAATTGGTAACATTACCTTTTTAAAATCACTTTATCCCAGATCGCTCTAAAAAGTTTTAGATTATACATATGCTCAATTGCTCACTGTCAGTGTCAACAGTTTTTCGAATTTCGAATTTACACTGAACACTAAGTTGAAAGAGGGGGAACGTCTGTCCGAAATACAAATAACGTTGTGGGTAGTGCCTAGTGCTGCTGTATGCGTAAGAGAAAGGGAAGCCAGACAGACTGCCATCGTAACGCATTACGTAATGGAGCGATTACAACCCCATAAGAAGTTATCACTTCAAAAATATTTTACATTTGACGTACATAACTAGAGATATACTCAAAATGCAAAAATATATGATTTTAAACGCTTGAGGCACAGTTGTTTTGTAGTACACCTGTATAGCGTATCCAATAATAGCCAATGATGCATGACGGTTTGGAAAAGCGCCATGTTATTGTCAAGCATATGTAAGGTTACAGGCTTAAGGTTGCTGCTTAATATTGGTAATTTTTCATTGTTTAGAAACCTTTTAAAAAGATTGTTAAACCTACCGTTTTCTAGTAAAGCAAATGACTTAGCCGCAACAACGTTCCAAAACAGTGAAGATAAACATCGTGCAGAAACTGGCATGTTCTAGAGCCAAAACTTTAAATACATGTGACATCTACCGGCCCGCACTGGGAGCATGGTAGACTACGGCCTACTCCCTTCACCGATAGGAGGCCTGTGTCCCAGGAGTGGACACATGGAGCTGGATTAAAAACAAAATAAATTCGCATGTCAATATGATTATCCCATAAAACCACAATATTTGAGTTTTGTCAACCTATAGTCCATCATCATTGTACTTAATAGTAAGTACATCGTCTATGTCATCGTCATTGTCTATTTTTTGAAGTCCCAGAACCTTTTCTGAACCCAAGTGAGAAGAAGTATGCCGAACCTCATAAAGTGGGGCAACCTCAACTGACTTGGTAGATCAGGATGTTAGATGTCTCACAAGTTATGTTCCACTTCCTATCCTACCATGTATGCTCTAATACATGCAACAAAAGTGAGCTCTGCATATATGCCGTGGAAGTGGCGAAGTTTTAAATAGCAAAAGTTCAAATAACAGTCTTCTCACTCTGAGCAACACGAAGTCCAAGAATATGGTGAATAGCTTTCTGAATCTTTTCTGACACATTTTCTATCATAATTTCTATCTAATATATTATTGAACATAATAAATATTACATTATGATAGATCAATCAATCAAAGATCATTTAATCCATTCAGACTGAGAGGCAGCACTTTATGAACGTCAATATTATATAAGACAGTCCCCCAAAACGCCTGTCCTTCGCTACAACAAAATCGATAGTGATAGTTTTCTTAGCTATACAACCAAATCGAAAGGTACCTTCACTTTGTTTAGACTATGACTTACCTAATTACAATGGCATGTTTATATATAGGAGTTTGTATATGTTCAATAGTTAGTAGCTACTTACTATCTGTATTTCTACTTACTACGTCCTCGTGTTATGGTTTCATGTATAGTGTTTGGAGTCACGTTCGCTTATAACCAAGTGTATGAATTGATACCGGTATATCGTGATGGACAATGTGGCATCAGTCACGATTTCCTGTAGTACCTAAAGTATCAATGATGAGCATAAGTCCGCCAGAATTCAATTTCAAACTTCGTTTGATGGTAATCGGTCAACCATTGAATATAATAGGCACTGAAATAGCATGCAAAATACTGTGTACATCTGTGAGAAAGTATGCGGGTAAGACAAATGCATTGTCACTTAGATTTATACCTATATTTACAGTTATTTTGAACCACAATACCTCAAGACCCGTCATGACAACATTCAACGACCTTGAATGTGGCTTATGCGAAACCAAAGAATAAAAAAATGGCTTGAATTATGGGACATTTATATTGAAATTTTTTCTTTGTTGTTAAATTTTGAAACCTCGACATTTTGAAGAAGTAATATCATTTATTTAGGGAGTTTAAATTTAGACTCACCATATTTTGGTGTAGAACTTTTAGCTTGCTAATTGTAAATAGGTATAAAAATAGATCCCCAACTATCTCACAAAACGAACCAGCAACTCTGGGACATGAGAACTTGTTCCATTTAACAACACATTGTCCTCGTCAAATAATGCATTAGTATCGTAATTATTTAAATGGCCTTTGAAATTATTCTAGTGAAACATATCAGCAGCTACAGAGCAAAACACAACAAACCCATTTGTGTTAGAAATGAATGACAGGAAGCGATGACCCACTGCGTGGTATATTGTGCTTTTTGGGTAGTTTGGTGGTTTGTGATTGGATGCAACTCTTGAACATTGTCGTTTTATGGGATAATCATAGTGACATGTGGATTTATTTTGTTTTACATCCAGCTTTTTGCTGTCTGAAGGTCCATAGATAGATGGCTGTCCTAAAGTATTTTGTGTAAATATAAATCAAATGTATTGTACCTATGGCCTTATAATAGTCTCTGTGGTTGGACAACAGCTATTCCTATGTTTTATCAGAATATTATTCTGTTCCATGTTTATGTATATCTAAATTTTTGTGTTATGAATAGTTTCTTCATGCGTACGGTTGATTTTGTTGTAACATATGTATAGACGACAGCAGGTCAACTTAACCGAAACGGTCAGGAAATCCCAATCAAACTTGAGCCTTAAAGGTTTAAAGATAAACTTGAAAATCTAATAAAGCAATCTGACAGATTTTAGTACCTGTATAAATGCATAAGGACATCGTGTAGGAAGTTTTCTCATTATTTCCATTATTGTATTGGGTAATATTTGACACTTTGATTATTGTCTACAGCGAAAATAAAATCTACAGTGACTGTAATACTGTTCTTATTGAAATATTAACATCGTACAGCTAAGTATCGTGATTACAAACGTTAGGTAAGTCTTGCCACCAAGCGATTCGTCGTGTTCCAGCATGATGTCTGGTGCAGCCGTACGGAGGACGAGTCTGAGCAGTTGTGTTGCGACGACGTGTGCCGGGTACGATGCGCCAAAATGTTATTGTGTCTGGAGTTTGTTCGTGGAGGGTCTCCGGATCAATCTCCCTCTGGTACAGCATCGTTGGTCGGGTTATTGGGTTTAAAATTGCATCACCTCGCTCAACTGCCGTCTATTCTTCAGTTCCTATTCACTCAGTTTTTTTTTTGAGTGAATAGCTTTGCCGTCAACGATTGCATCTCTGCTTACCATCAGGCGGGACTGCGGTCAAGCACCCTACACGGTAAAAATAATAAAAAAAGAAAAAATATTTAGGCTTTAAGTGTCTTCATAAATTTCCTTTCCCACAGTCGAAGAGGCGAGATCCAAAGCACTATTTGCCCCTAAGTCTATCATTACCTTACAGATACCGCTATCATTGACGCCGGTAGAACCAGTCACTGTAATAATCTAGGCTTCGAGATTATTGCCGAGAGTGAGCAAATTAATGGATCATCGCTTAATAAACTGGGCAATTTCCTTTTAGTAGTCATGCGTATATAACGTAGACTTTTAGATATTACAAAATGATAGAAAAAATATTATATATAAAAATATAATAGAGTGCATTAGAGGCAGCTTAGATTCCAGGGCCGGGGTATGTTCGAGGTTATTTGATGATTTCTCATCCTCAAAAAAGGCACCACAGGTTCCTTATTATATTGTATAATACTTTGATCCGCGTAATTCCCAGTAAGGATACTGGTCACTTCTTTCCCACCCTCTCTATCTATACTAATATAATAAACCTGAATAGTTTGTTTGTTTGTTTGATCGCGCTAATCTCAGGAACTAGAGGACAGATTTGAAAAATTCTTTTTGTGTTGGATAGCCCATTATACCAGGAAGACTTATGGCTATATAATATCATGCTGCGACCAATAGGAGCGCAGCATAATCAACTCCACGAGAACGAAGTCGCTGGCGGCCGCTAGTGTTGTATACGCGTTTCAACTTTTTAATCCTCTTTTCTTTTGACGTTGTGTGCAGTGTATTGTGTTTTTATGTTTACTTTATATTTTTGCCTTTGGTTTATGTAGTGTCATCAATACCAGCTATTGATGCATTTCTTTCTGATTTTTGGATCCAAACACTAATATCAATCTGCTGATTTTCATTATCCAACATTGTAGCTTAATAATTTATCTTTCACAATCATGTGATTTTACGCTGGTTATGTCACCAAATGGGAAAGACCCTGTGTTTTAAATGTGTCTCAGCTGATTTAAACCTGCATGGAATTTTAACAAACTCAGAAATTCCCCACTTTATTGTATAGTTTGTTAGACACTTTTTCCTAAAGGATATACATATTATTTTAGTATATATAATGATTTTCTGAATTAATTAAGTACTTTTCGTAGTCAATATTTATTTTCTTTAACCGACGCCAGTAGGTCAAACTACTCGAAACTGACAAATTTTCCCAATCAACCACGAACGTTAATGCTTTAGCGATAAAGTTGAAAATGTATTAAAGAAATTTTACAGGTTGTAGTAGCTTCTGATGCCTGTACGTGACTACCATATTAAAATACCCACTGTACTAACGCAAACCTTCTACCTTATAATAATTTGTATAAATGTATAGGTACCTTAACCTATGAAACATCCACAAAGGAATTCCTGATTCCAAACGTTCGAAGAATTTGCTACAAAGCCTTTGATAACCACACTAACTAATCTTAGCCTTACCGATATAAAGATAAGACTCAACTTAGAACAACAGACAATAGACCATTTAAGTCCCAGGTAAGTTTAATACGATTTATTTCAAAAGTCTTATTTGTTTAACAAAAGGATTCTGACGCATGCATTTTTAACTTTGCAGGTTTATTTTAAAACAAGAGACGATCGCAGCAACTTGAATGAATGATATTTTTTTCTACGAATGCATTATTAGTTGTCAGAGACATTGCAATTATTTTGTACATAGCTAGCGATTTAAGTAGGTTTTAATCGTTTTCCTGCTACAGAAACGTGCCGGGAAAACTGCGGTTCAGGCAATTACCGGCCACAAATATATTATAAAAAGCGCAGCATTTCTTTGATATTTTTATTAGATAAAACGAGGCTTATTCTCTGCAATGAAACTGTTACTGATCGGTAAACGAATCAGACCAATCAATCAACTCAGTTGTTGATCACTATTGGACAAAGGCCTTTCCCGGGCTGCGCCACAGTCCTTGTATGTTAAGTATAACGGGCAGCTCTCACTGGTTGAAAGATCTTACTTTCAACATTGAAGGAGGTGATGAGAAGATGTGACGAAGTATTCCAAACCCTAGCAGCCACCCAAATGAGTGGGAAAAAAGGTGCTTATAATACGTTGCGAGACAGAACACAAACAATTGTTTTGATATTAATTATTAGCACATCTAGTTCGTCTACATAGTTCTATATTTCTTTCTGTTTGAATAAAACCATCGTGTTTTGGAAAATGATCTCAGTCCCTACTATTGTATCTGTTACAAGAGTATTTTTACCATTTTAAACAACAGTATACACATTACGCCAAGTTTGCATAAGTCCACTATTAGACTGTTAAGTGCAACACAAACAAAAACGATAAGATAAAAATTAATTATGACTACAAACTGCTTTTAGAATCTTTACAACACAAGATTAGATTATATATAGTATCATGCTCCATGTGTACTGCTGGTGTCTAAGAGGTAAAAAAAACTACTACTTTTTTACAATGGCTGCAGTTTTTGATGCTGATTACAATATTATTATAGACGACTGAATGTGTACGAAGGCTCAGGGTGATGAGCGTTAGAAGTGGGGACGCTCGCGATCGCTGCGTGGTATATGATCCGATATGACATCAGGTTAAGGTCCTTCGAGCCGGATCATATGTTGAGCATCATCTAGCTCAGGTGTGCTACTGCTGGTTTTGACTAGATAATAAAACTATTATGATCTTACAGTTGATATAAGGAGATGACAGATTGTGTGCGCATGCTCAAGGTGTTGGCGAATGAGTACTAGGAGCGGGGACCTTCGCGATCGCAGTGTGGTCCGATGTGACGTCAGGAACATTACATTCCCCATATAGTGTCAAAGTTGAGAAATCCTATTTTAGATGATGGTCCAGGCAGAACCGGTATAACTCCCATAAAAGGGCGATAAAATGCAGGTGACTTATTACAAACACTGACCGCCGTATGTACTGTAACAATAGACTAGCAAGAGTATAATACACTATAGTTACAAATAATATTATTAACAAGTAAACGAATAGATTTTCGACTTACTTTTAAAAAAACGTGTCGTATCCAAGTAAAGAGATCGACCAATATACTAACTGCTGCGCAAACATTTGTAGTGACACTGGCCTGAACAACCCAAGGCAATTCCGGCGTGGTATATAACGTTAGTTTTTCTTCGTACGAAACCTGAATATATGTTGTTCAGCATAAGCAACTAAATCGATTCCAATCATTTTTAGACCATGTTATATTTTTTCCCCAAAAACATTTATAAAAAAATGTTGCAGTGTGGTTATCGAGTGCACAACACAGCTGGCGACAGATCACAGTGAGACACCACTCCCGCCGCTGCAGGCGTAGGCGGCCGAAAGGTGCGTTGACCATATTTTTGTTGAGATAACCAGATAAGATAACAAGCTCATAACTTTGTGATTTTTCATGAGACCCTTTTGAAATTTTGTACATAGATTATTTACTTAAAAGTATTGGACACGTGTTTCAGGTTCCTCATATACAAAAAATAACGTTGTATATTAGGGGCTTTGAAATTCAAAAGTCTTTTAGCAGATCTGTATTCTGCCCGTTATCCTCTCGCCCTTATCCCATTCTATTTAGGCTCGTTATAATATGGCTTTTTATCTATCAGTCGTCATTTCGGTTGCCAGGGGTGAGGGGGCGCCTACCGAAATGACGACTCTAATCATATCATCACTTACAAAGTCCACTCCAAGTTACTCGCTTATACTTTGTCGGTCTCCGTGGCGCAGCGGTCAACACGCCTGACTGCGACGTGGAGGCCCCGGGTTCGATCCCCGGCCAGGTCATGATGGGAAACGATCTTTTCCTGATTGGCCTGGGTCTTGGATGTTTATCTATATATGTATCTATTATAAAATATAGTATCGTTGAGTTAGTATCCCATAACACAAGTCTCGAACTTACTTTGGGGCTAGCTCAATCTGTGTGAATTGTCCGTATATATTTATTTATTATTTATACTACATACGGTACTCTTATGAAGGTCAACACTGTCCTCAATACAGAGTTATCACCATCTACAGATGTGTGCAATAACACATAATTATTCACATTAACATATATCGATCACAACAGCTCATTACAAACGACAGCTCATTTCCTAAGAACATTAATGTTGCTTTCACCCTCGCTCGCTCCAGTATAGACTTTGGTTTCTAAGAAGAACATAATGGAATGTGTAGCTTGTATCAAAAAAGCGATCATAGTTCACACGTCTTGACTATATCTTTACGTCTTTCACTAACGATATTGGTATGGCCTGCAACATCATTTGGCACTTCTTTCTGACTGTAAATGCTAAAACTAAGGTTTCGTAATATCCTCGTGATTTAATGTTTCTAAACGGTGTAGCATTCTGCAACTATAATAAAATTAAGATGTTACTGTCTCTTAAATAGACATAAATCTTTATATAGGATATTTGTAGGTAAATAGTAAGCTAAGAAAGCTGTTTGGAAATTGGACCCGGAGTTACATTATAAGAATGTCAGTTATTATCTATGGATCCGAGGAATGAGGACGTTTAGAAACAAAGTGTCCTCTAGATAACGTGAAAGCACATGCATTTGGAAACACAATAATGTTACTTACGTAAAGTTGAACAGTGGTCTTATTCATAGGCTAGACAGAACAGTAAGCATACAGGCAGATAATATACCCAGCTAAATGATATATAACATCTCAGTATTTAATTATATTTTGTACTAACAAAATCAATTAGTGCTACATAAGTTCGCATGTTATCAACATACACAATAACTCTGCCACACAAATGGGATTATAAAATATTAAGTATATTGTTATTATAAAATAAGGCAAAGCTTGTAAGATACATCTTCAAAATGATAAAAGCTCTATATTTAGTTTGTAGAAAACAATGATATTAAAGAAGACAGTTCTGTGAATGAGAATTTCAATAATAAGGGCGAATAATGTACGGTTTTGATTTTGGACGATGAGGAACTTGAAACAAAGTGTAATGACCTATTTCCTAAATAAACTAGACTCGTTGATGGTTAAGAGCGCTAGTTTATTAAGAGCCTATTCACTCAACCCTTGAAGACACTTAAATTGTTGTCACATGGAAAAACCGCGTCTGGCAAATTTGAACAATTGTTCCAGTCCCTCGATATACGCGGTATAAAAGACGAGGCGATATGCTTCGTCCTGATCGTAGTGGTGTCAACAACATAAGGGTGGACACTCGCTGTACGACGGGTCGTCCGATGATAGAACGGAGGTGGTGGGAATTAAGTCATGCAATTCCCTCGCATACTCTCCAAAATGCATCCTATAGAACACCGACAGGCTGTCTATTCTCCGCCTGTGCTCCAGGCTTTGAAGACCGTTTTCATCTAAATCTAGGTCACCAATTAAGACTTTTCACACGCCTCTCCACTGAATCCAACGTTGCCAGTTGCCATATATATATTATACTAGTACTAGGTGATGTATTTAATTGTCTATTTGAAAACAGGGCAATTAGCGAAGCTTAAATAGTTTTGCATTGTACGCTGTTACTCATAAAATTTCGTATTGGCTGGTACTGGATTTGAAAGGCCGAGAACCGGGTTGAATAGCCAACTTATAATGCAAGCAGTAGGAAGACTGCTGAGACACCGGCCTTTTGACTTCAAGAGAGATGGATACTTATTAAATGAGCAAGAGCTGACTGCGACATAATACATCAGGAGACCACTTCAGAACATAAAATTTATATTGATGTGAGGGTCCTAAATACAATGTAGTTTAAAGGCACAAAACATTAATACAATTAATAGTAAATTTATTTGTCGACGTCCGTGGCGCAGCGTTCAACACGCCTGCCTGCGACGTGGAAGCCCCGGGTTCGATCCCTGGCCAGGTCATGATGGAAAAACGATCTTTTCCTGATTGGCCTGGGTCTTGGATGTTAATCTATATAATTATGTATCTATTATAAATATAGTATCGTTGAGTTAGTATCCCATAACACAAGTCCCGAATTTACTTTGGGGCTAGCTCAATCTGTGTGATTTGTACGGATATATATATATTATTTATTATTATATAGTCATATCCAAAGCCAAATTACTGTAGTTAACTAGGATCGTTAAAATGAATGTTTGCGCATAGCTTCAGTTCTAAATGAGAGACAGAAAGTTAGGTATCATTCTAGTTAAGATGCAACTGATCACTGTATTAATGACATATGTTTTGTAATACATGTAAGAATTGATGCGTAACACGATGGTAATTAGCATAATGGGCCCACCTGTGCCTATAATTACGTGTCTCGGCTACAACACTGTTTTTACTACTTACTGATAAACAAAGGTATCATGATTCCAACTTACTAGTTACACTTTTATTTATTGATTAAGTGGCACTTTAACGGTGGTAGGCCATAACATCGGCCGCCGGCAGATGTTACCACCCACCAGACAAAGCCTTGCCACCAAGCGATTTGTCGTGTTCCGGCATGATGTCTGGTGAAGCCGTACGGAGGACGGGTCTGAGCAGTTGTGTTGCGATGTGTGCCGGGTACGATACACTTAATGTTGTTGTGTTGGGAGTTTGGTCGTGGAGGGTCTTCAGATCAATCTCCCTTTGGCGCAGCATCGTTGGTCGTCTTGTTGGGTATAACATTGCATCTTCTCGCTCAACTGCCGTCTTCCTTCCTATTAGCTCAGTTTTTCTGAGTGAATAGGCTCTTAATAAACTAGCGCGCTTTACCCTCAACGATCGCATCACTGCTTACCATCAGGCGAGATTGCGGTCAAGTGCCAGTTTATAATAATTAAAAAAAGTTATATAATGTTAATTTATTTATAACTAGCTTTCCGCCCGCGGCTTCGCAAGCGTGGTGTTCGGCTATATCGCGCTTTTTAGATTTCCCTCGGGAATATCAAATTATCCGGGATAAAAAGTACCCTATTATTTAATCTGGGCTTCCAACTTTACGTCTGCAAAATTTCAACGCAATTGGTTCAGTAGTTACGGTGTGAAACAAACTCATTTTTCGATTTATAATATTTGTAAGGATTGTAATGATCTCTTTACGTAACCGACTTATGTTAAATTGTATTTTTTAATGTAGAATGTTGACATGGCGTCTTTACTATGTATACAGTGGGGGCCTGTACTATCACGTATGAACTCGCCGCTGGAGACGCTAGTGTTGCGTGCTGCCTGAGGTCTCCGAAACGTCTAATAACACTGTTTGTGGGTAGAATAATGTTGTGAATATTTTGCTATCATCATCATCATCATCAACCTTTTTATCGTCCCATTGCTGGGCACAGGTCTCCTCTCATACAGAGAAGGATTGAGAGTAATCACCACGCTTGCTCAAAGCAGGTTGGCGATTTCAGACTTGAAGTTCAGGTTTCCTCAAGATGTTTTCCTTCACCTTCAGTCATTGGTGTCTAAGATATACTTAGAAAGTACATATAACTTTAGAAAAGTTACATTGTTACTTGCCTAACCTGGAATGGAACCCGCGCACTCATACGTGAGAGGCTGGTCTTTTAACCAATACCTGAGATTAATTATGACTATTATGGTCAATGTATTACAGTCCTTTAAAGGCAGATCTGAGAAAAAGTGGCGCAAATTAATTTACAGACACATTTTAGGTTTTTGTTTTTTGTGTAATTATATAATTTAAATGTAAACTTTATTGTCTCGTCCGAAATAATACACTTTCGAGAGCTATTCTTTAAGACCTCACTCGACAGTGGCACCAACTATGTACCTAGTTAACATAAAATTCACTCACTGCCTGTAAATTTCTTTAATAAAATTTTGTACGCCATATAAGTTGGCAAAACATAGTGCACATAATTTAATATACTATGTGTAACCGTACCCATGTTTAACAAAATGTATGATTAATTGAATGAAAATATTTTTTTAATATCATCGCTTATTATTTATTGGAAAAGCACATGATTCCTGATCTTTCGAATTCGATTTTGATAAGCCCAAATATTGTAGTTTTTCAACTTAGTTCTATACTAATATAAATACATATGATGTGAGAATAGAACTGTCTGCCGAGCTGACCCGAGTTCCATTCACTACTGAGTGAGGCAGATACTGGTACATTTCTAGAATATGAACTATCTATCGTGTTTAAAGACTAAGGTCCATATTCCAGAAGAAAACTCAAGCATTGATCTCTGTTTAAACATTACTTAAAACTAGTTTCAATCAATCAAAAGGCTTCAAACGAGACTTAAGTAAGTACTTAAAGCTTGAGTTTTGAGTGGCGATCTGTAATACGGACCTTAGACAAGATGATTCCTATATACAATTTCTATTTATTATTTTCTTATTTTTCTTTATTATATCGCGCGATTCTTTCGTGATATCTGTCAATACGACATTTAGTAGCTATCAAATTCGCAAAGCATGTATTCGTTAACTGACAGTTGTTAGAAATGCATTTTCTCGACGGCTGGAGTGAATGCATTAAGTTACTGCTCTGTAAATAACAGCAAAATGTACGATAAATATTGCCAACTTCTTCAAGGCTCCGAAAAATACAGCAACATTATTTATTTAGTGGCTTTAGCCTCCATTATATACAATGGCAACTTTCTCTTGCGACTGAAAAGCAAAATTATGCAAATATACTATAGTTGAAACTGAAAAAAAAGTTGTCTAGTTACAAAAGAGAAACGTTTGGTTGTAAATGAAACAGGTAATAATAACACATAGATTCTAGTTCAAGGATTAAATTCTGTTATATTTTATGTGGCAGAATCCTACAAATATTATCCATGCGAAAGTTTGTGAGGATGTATGGGCAGACTATATGGATGTCTGTTACTCTTTTACGCAAAACCTACTGAACAACTTTGTATGAAATTTGGCATACATGTGGTTTATAACCAGGAATAACACATAGGATATTTTTATCCCAATATTCCGAGCGAATTGAAACTTACGCGGTTGAAAGTGTGGAGCGCAGCTATTCAATTATCCAAACAATTTTTTTTAAATTTTTGTTGGTGTTTATACTTATTGCAGCCTGTCTGGAAACTATTAGACCTGACCTTGGTTTTCACGAGATTTCCGTCCTTTGGAAGGTGTACGAGATTCAACTCACAGTGACCTGTAAAGGTCAGTAGGCCTTTTTTTTTTTTTTTTTTTTTGCCGGGGTGGAAATCCTCATAGGATGCCCGCCGCCCTGGGGTGGGCGACGGGGTATGTCAGACTTTTACTGACTAAAACCACCCCGGTGTGTCTTCTATCACGAGCGCGCGTGGGGCCGCGGGAGTCTAAATTCTTCCGCGGCCCCACACCCTCGTGCTGGCCCGGTCTGTCCGGGCCTCGTCTCCTGCACGGGGTAGTGTGGTGTTAAACTACCCCGTGCATCGCCTCAAAGGCGCGCGCCGACACTCGCGCGCGCCTCCACCTCGGGGTCCATCAATGGGGGGCGGGGACTTCCCCATGTCCCTCGCCCCTGGACCCATTCATGGGGGGCGGAAGAGGGCGTTATCCGCCCTTCCTCGGCGCCCGGTGCGTCTTCTGCGGCCCAGGAAGGGAGTTGATATCTCCCTCTCCCGTTCCGCAGCTTCCTTCTGCGACATCACGTCCTCGCAGAAGGACACCACCGCGTCCCACGACTCTGAGCTGCCGACCATCCTCCGCACTACTGCCGGCAGCGTCAGTTCGCCTCCTACTTCATTTGTGAGGACACGGCGCTGCTCCTCCCAAGCTACACACTCGGAGAGCGTGTGCTGCGCCGTGTCCTCCCCGCATTGGACGCAGTGGTGGCACCGAGCGTCCGGCTCCCTGCCTAATACGAAACTCGATCGTCGATATCGAGCGCGGTTGGCGCTCTCAATGGTTGAGAGTTCTTACGACCTTGAAGCGGGCCAACTTATGTGTCAAACGTGCTCGATATTGATGATCGAGTTTCGTAATGAAAACTCATACTAAGCCTACTGACATCCAGACAGGGCGAGACATGCGCCGAAGTGAATTTTATAATATGTTAGATGTCCCAGCCTGAGGCAGCCATTATATGAGTGGCTCACCATTCGAAGTACACACCTCATAATATTTGGACGCACCTTTCGACGTTTTAATTATAATGAACCACCAAGAGCCGACTATTGATAGTACGGACGACAGCTGGTCCAGCTACCCCAAACTGTCAGATATTCCCAATCAACCACGAGCCTTAATGCTTTAGAGATAAAGTTGAAAATCTAACAATGAAATCTGACAGATTGTAGTACCTTGATGTGCTCTCGTCTGTAGTTGCGGGCTACGAACGCAGGTGCCTCCAAGGACAATCCTCAGTTAGTGTAGGACTAGGCAGGATAAAAACAAAGTTATAGGATGATGGGTTTTGGTAATACTTGACCTTTATGACTCTGGCCATATTCTGTTTAATATTGTGTCATAAAGCTAAGTCACTGATCTAAGAATGTCAAGAACCCCGCAAAATCGTAGACTGCATTTCATGAGGAAAAAAATACCTAGTAAGTACACGTTTGACTGGATAGGTACGTAACGGCATAAATGGTGGAATAACCACCTGTCAAGTTATCAAGTTATGCCTAGGTCGTAACAATCATTTTGCCGGGAATTTTGTCTGTGGTCCCAGTGAACCAAACAGCATTTGGCAGATGAAATATGACGAAAATCATAAAACCTGTCTTATGGTGTCTTCTAATTGTTGAAGAACCACACCAAACTAAGCCTAGCTCGTACTTCTTCACCTAATCGAGAATTTTGTCAAATTAGGTCTTACTAAATGTGACCAAAAGTTCGTAAAATATATCTTCAAGTGCTTTCTTTCTAGGTCACATGACACGAAACTGTTTTTTTAACAAAGCCGTCACAATTGTTAATGGTTAGTGTTGAATGATTTTAGCGCGTCGTCTTGATACTTTATAGGCTAGAATGGCTAGAAACCTATGAAGCTGGAATCTATGTTAACGAGACTGTCATTCATCACGAATAACCTTTCATCATCATCATTATCAACCTTTTTATCATCCCACTGCTGGGCACAGGACTTCTCTCATACAGAGAAGGATTGCGCGTAATCACCACGCTTGCTCAATGCGGGTTAGCGATTTCAGACTTAAAGTCCAGGTTTTCTCAAGATGTTTTCCTTCACCTTCTGTCATTGGTGCCTTTAAATGGTTAAAAAGTTACTTACTTGCATTTCTTGTTGATATAGTTATAATTTAACTTAAGTGTTCAGTCATAATTATTAGTATTACCTCACAAGTTAACTACGATTCGCAGTCAAATTAACTATCACAAACTAACGACTAAGTTCCATTTTAATGACGTCACATCAAAACAGCTGTTAGTTGACACAACACTATCGAGAACTGAGAAGTCATAACAAGCTGGACCGGTTTCTGTTCACGAATTCAACTAAAGTATTTAATTTAGCCTTATAATCATTATTTTGCAATTAACTTACGCCAACATCCAATGTGGAGGTAGAAGACATGTCGATCGTGAAAATCCCTTCGCCACTCGATGCTGGCACAACTTTAGCGCCACGTTGTGGCACTCTGAAGCACCCCATTACTTTATAAGTACGCACCATTTTCACTTTTTGCACAAAAAACACTTTTTTAATTCAAAAACGCTCGTGTTTACACTTCGATACAATCAAATATGGCGGCAAAACGCGATAGCCGTGCGAACGCTACGCGCATGCGCGGTTGAATGACAGTTTGGGTCATTATGGCGCGAAGCCGGTGCGGCCAGGTAGATTTTTGTCTATTTTATCAGCAACTTGATGGGCACCGATAAATCTTTTTCTATTGTGTCCTAGCTGTTACCTCCGAGAAGACTATAGAAAAACATTTCAAACCGATTTTTTATTCTCACAGTTCTGATGCTTTGTGTGCTGTTATGGATTTTTGGGCTTGAAGGATTTTATTGTTTACCTAGAACCGTAGAAAGAAATATACCTAGATACTCTTAAACATGCACTAATTATAAATACAATAAAAATATCCATTTTGTTTTTTTTTTTAGTTTAAGCTGAATTTACTTTTACCTTGCGACTTTTCTAACACACATTTTTATTTATTTAAACGTCACTTAGTACCAACTTAATTTTAATTTTCGTATATAAATAAACCAAATACCTAAAGCATGGTATGTCATAAACTGTAACTATTAAACATATAAGGACGTTCAAAACACACGTTATTACACAAACCCATCAGTCATAACATTGTGCACGGTTTAAAATGTTTAGTACAGCTGTCGATTAAAATACAAATTAAGTAAATTTTGCAACACGTGGTTTTCATTAGGCACATTATTCTGTGTAAACTTTTCATCGCTGCTATTCTTAAATCGGCGAAGGAAACATTTGAAGGAAACCGATGTCTTAGAACAAAAAAATTCTCTCTCACAGAGGGGAGGCTTGTCTCACTGACACTGATAATGATGATCTTGAAATGATGAGAGTATAGAATATTTTGAGGATAATCTATGAATTGAGAGTCTTTTGTGTCACTACAAACAAGAAACAATCTTCAGAGGACACAATCGTAACTGTACATCTATTGTTATTACAAAACAAAATGCGGAGAAAGCAGGTAAGCCCATTAACAACACACTTTGTTTATCCTTAAAACACGTTTTGTTAACTAGCAACAGTTTTAATGGTCGCGTGCAAGTCTTGCCATTTGCATATAAATCTCGGTGTTGCCAAGTGAAAGTAGGCGCGCTTGGGCAAGGACATTGATCGCAAGCACCGGCGAATGATTCATAGAAAACAATGAACTGCTCGTGCGATACTTAGAAATGGTGGGATTAGAAATACCGAAGTTACAAAACGGTGAGATAACTTGATTCCTTTTTTTGGTTTGGACGATTGAAATACGACTGTCGGACGACGATCTTCAGGGATGTCGACTAGGTTGACAGCTGGATGGATACAAGTACTTGAGGATTGAATTTAATGAAGTGCTATACTATTGGAGAGGCTTATGTCTGGCAGATAACTGAAAGCCTTAAATTCTCGGAATTAAAGACGTTCAAAATCTAGTAATCGCGGATAATAGCAAAGAAATGTCATAAATTTATGAAAATATAGAGAATTTAGAGGTATTTCTAACAGATTCAGACCAAATTTAAGTGGTAGTGGTCGGGGCACATTGCTCGTAGAATTAATGGCCGATGGAGCTGTACGGTTCTGGAGTGGCGGCCACGTACCAGAAGACGCAGCGTAGGGAGGCCCCCAACAAGGCGGATCGATGACCTTGTGAAGGTCGCAGAAAGCCGTTGGATGCGGGCAGACTGGTCATTGTGGAAAGCTTGGGGGGGGGGGGGGCTTTGTCCAAAGTGTACCTCTATGGGCTGAAGAAGAGATCACTTAAGATAAAAGACGATGTCTTTTATCTGTTCTGTGATTTAGACTAAGCTCAGACTGAAATGACTAGATTTGCCTTTCCTTTCCCTTCTGATAAGTATGATGATTGAAACTTATTGAAAGACCGAAAGCAACAGGTTCAGTGCAGGTACGCTTTTTAGGATTCCGTAGCCAAATGGTAAAAAACGGAACCCTTATAGATTCGTCATGTCTGTCTGTCCGTATGTCACAGCCATTTTTTTCCGAAACTATAAGAGCTATACTGTGGAAACTTGGTAGGTAGATGTATTCTGTGAACCTCATTAAGATTTTGATGCAAAAATAAATAAATAATAATATTCATCAAACATATACGTGTGGGGTATCTATGGATAGGTCTTCAAAAATGATATCGAGGCTCCTAAAATATTTTTTTTGTAAACCGAATAGTTTGCGTGACAGACGCTTCCAAAGTGGAAAAAAGTTGGTCCCCCCTCTAACTTATAAAATAAGAATATGAAAAATCTAAAAACAAACATATGATGTATTAAAACTATCAACGAAAATTGTTTTGAACGAGATCTAGTAAGTAGATTTATTTTAATACCTCGTAAATCGTAAACCGCTTATTACCGCGTAATCTTTCATACAAATAACGATTTCATACACATAAATCAATGGTAAGGAACCCTTTGTGCTTGAGTCCGACACGCACATGGTCGGTTTTTTTATCTCACACAGCGCTTCACTTGAAGTTAGGTACGAACTGCACAAACATGCTACCTATGTTTGTAAGCTCAACAGTATTCCTCAGTGTCTTCGCAAAGACCAAAGAGTGACAAAGTCGGAAGTGTGCATTTACGCATATGTGCGGTATGCGCTGACGGTATATCGACACGCAAACATTCAGAGCAGTTTGTACAGACGACAGTTCATTAAGCTCGTACAATCTGTTCTTATTCGATTTTCAACTTTATCTCTACGTTATTAAGGCTCAAGGTTGATTGAGAATATCTGACAGTTTGGGATAGCTTGACCTTAAGTAGGAAAGCGGACCCCGGGCTCCAACGCGAAAGCCACGGATGCAACCGGGATAAACGCTGAGATGATGATGATGATGATGGGATAGCTTGACCTCCTATCGTCCGTACACTTCTTGATTGAAACCAGAAGCGCGTTTCAGATAATAATACCTAATAAACGTTTATTTTTACCATCACATAATTAAATATAAGTTTAACACATAATTAAATATGCAAGATATAATGATGTAGATAAAAAGTAAGTATTATAGTAGCATTGGTGTATTATTGAAGTTTTTGAAGCCCTGGTCGGCGCTCTTAATTTATTGATGTATTCTTAAACAAATCCGCTTATGCAGACTCGACAGATTGAACTGCGAGATGTCATTGCCAAAAAAAAGCAAGTGGTAAGGTCAGCGATTAGCGTTACTGTAAAGTTTGTTGATGTAGAAATTAAGAGGATTTGACACCATTGTGGAGGTATGGCAAACAGGGACAGACCTTTACAAAGTTCACTCATTTTCCATAGAAAAGAGATGATTCTCCGAACAGACGGGTGTCGTGTCTAGCGAGCACAGGCCCAACGGTTGTTTTTGGGAAGTTGTATGTATGCTAGTTGCATGGTAAACTCTGCTTGCGAGATGTAGCATTCGTGTGACGTCAATATGACGCGTTGTTCGCATTTGGCGGTTGTAGATACCGCTACACCATAACTATACTAATATACAGAGTGGGTGCTGACAATACGACAATGAATTAAACATCGTGTACCTCAACACATTCTCAGTCTACCCATAAAAATCATATAAATATGTCCATTAGTTTAGTCACAGGAAGTTATTTTTCATTTTTCAAATTTTCTACATGATGTGCATGTTGATAAGGAAGCTCTTACAGGTTAATAACCACCGCATCCTGCGGTACCAATAAAAAAGAAAGTCGTTACAGGATCGCGCTGTCGCCGATCGGAGGTCAGTGAACCAGTATTTTTAAAGGATGTTCTGTTACGTTTGCAATTTTATGTAATTTAGTTTGTTTGAAATTTTCATTTTTTTTTATTTTTGACGCTAGATTTTTTTCTATCATTTTGGATTATTCCTATGAACCAGCATTGTTCGTGTTTTCATTTATTGTCGTATTGTCAGCACCACTCTGTATAAAGCTGAAGAGTTTGTTTGTGTTTGTTTGTTTTTTTTTTGTTTGAACGTGCTAATCTCGCGAACCACAGCTCCGATATGAAAAATTCTTTTTGCGTTGGATAGTCCATTAATCCAGGAAGGCTTTAGGCTATATAACATCAGGCTGGGGCCAATGGGAGCGGAGCGTAACTAACTCCACGCGAACGAAGTCGCTTGCGGCCGCTAGTCGAATATATTGGGAGTATGGTTAGTAATATTAGAGACTTAAAAACAGTGTCACGGATCGATCAATTACATTATACTACGCTTGCCTAGGTTGCTCATTGGATAGGTTACCATCTTTACGTACCAAAACTCCTCCGTGCCTCTGAATGTAAGTACGTAAAGCTATGGTTCCGGCTTCTTGGATCTTTGAAAATGGTTACTTGTGGTCGTAAGTCCATAAATCTGATAACCTGTCTTACAAAAGAATATCGTATTACCAAGGAACTTACATCTAAACTGGAATTTTGACTAACGATCAAAATGCGGTTCGAGGAAGATAGCTTCAAAGTAGCCCTCTGTCCTTGTTGTGTAGAGTGACTATTAGATATAATGGAATTTATAAGGAATGTACGTAAAATATATTTTTTTCATTTATATCACCTGAGTTTTAATGAATATTTAGGTATGGAAGCGAACTTTTAAATTTTATTGTTGAATTTTAAAAATAGATGAATACATTGATGATGTACGGACGACAGCAGGTCAATCTACCTGAAACTGTACCTTTAGATAAATAAAATATCTGCAAGAAAGCAGAATTTAATGCCATTGTAAATACCTAATGAACGTCACTTACTTATTATGCACACAATGACTAAGTGCACATTTAATAATTATTCCGAAATTTATGGTCACCCTTCGTACAAACAAAATAACTTTTATATGATTACCACAAAAAACTTACTTAAAGAATGATATTCCGCATTCAGAGTATGACTCACTATTGCAGCCATTAATGGCACCCTTTTTCACTATCCTACATTTTTTAAATCGAAATTGTTGGTTTCAAACAAAATTACAAAAAATAAATACTTATAAAGAGACAGAGGGCTACTGGGACGCTTTCTCCCTCAGACCGTGTTCTCTTCAAATAAAGTTTTATTTCCGATCGACCTTATTGCCCTTGAGATAGATTCTCCTTTTAAATACATTATTTAAATAAGAGATTTATGCAAGTTCACATTCCAGTTTAGATATAATTTCCTTGCGTATTACCCAGTAAAAGGGTTGTGAAGGTCAGACAGACAGTTACTGCATTCGGTTAGACTGGAAGCCGACCAAAGGCAAAAAAGGTGATAATTGTGCACATTTCACACACTTGTGATACATGGGTATTGTGATTTAGTGACATAAATAGTCAAATACACTGAGAGCTTAGTCACTGATGGGCTCCTCGTGCAGATGACGATTGATTGTTATTGCATTAATGAAATATAATGGCCTATAAAACAGTTGCAGTAGCAGTAAAAATCGTTATTGTTAACAATGGAGCGATTGAAGCAACGATTAAAATATATCCATATGTTGCAGTGTCTGTCTGTGTGGCCACTTTGATCTTTTGAAGTAGGGGGAGCGGGGTACATTGATAAAAGAGGCACATCATCATTATCAACCTTTTTTTTATCGTCCCACTCTGGGCACAGATCTCCTCTCATACAGAGAAGGATTGCGCGTAATCACCACGCTTTCTCAATGCGGGTTGCCGATTTCACACTTACAAGTCCAGGTTTCCTCAAGATGTTTTCCTTCACCTTCAGTCATTGGTGTCCAAGATATACTTAGAAAGTGGGTGCCCTCTGTCTGGCAGAAACTTGATGCTCCGAAACCTATTGGGCATAACTCACTTGGCATAAACTTTTTTAAAGGAACATTGTGAAGGTATAAAAAATATTTAATATAATTGTTTTTTGGTGTAATGTTTTTATGTCCGAATTTAAAATAGGATACTTTTAAGATGGCAGAATTGTATTGGGCATAATTACCTTTGTCAGAGTTACAATTTTGCATAATTTCGTTTTACATAATGCTTATTTAGAGCGCCGATTATTTCGCATAATTTCGTTTAGCATAACGTTTATATAGAGCGCCGATTATTTCGCATAATTTGACATACTACGAAGATCACAGAATTTCAATAGAAAAATAATTTTATAAGTCACATTGAAAATAAAAATTGTTTTAAAAATCACGACTTTACATAGTCTTGTCTGCCCTACCCCTAGAGTGTAATCTAAACCCGCGAAGGCGCGGAGGGGCGAGGCAGCCCGCGAGCTTAGGAGCTTTGGCTTGCTGGCCGGCTTTGCCGGAGCCGCGACAGAAGCCATACCTGCTGCATGTTGCATGCTTGCTGCATGTTGCATGCTTGTATGCTACATGCTTGCTTGCTGCATGCCTGCTGCATGTTTCATGCTTGCTGCATCCTTGCTGCATGCTTGCAGTATCCTTGCTAAATGCCTGCTGTATGTTGCATGCTTGTATGTTGAAGTGTATGCTAAAAGATGATTCTGGTTGTGAATTTTCTGCGATATGATGGCTCTACTTTTGATTATTATGGAGTTAAAATACAATATGAATAGAAAACCCTATCCGATCCGTGTAGGTATTGTTAGGTATCGATAACTGATTCTAGTAATGGATGCAAAGCCGGGCTATACGTAAAAAAATCCCCCTAAAAAAATAAATTGTATTTCGCAAAAAAAGAGGTAACTTAATACATGTACGGTAGACAACCCTTCCGTGGGCGACGGGGGGCAGGGCACGCGGCACGTGGTCACATCGTAAATAATAATACAGTCTAGATGGTGTTGTCACTTATTTAAAAATTAACAAATTTCGGGGAAGGGAGTTAATTCGCGGGAAAAAAAGATTATTTCAAAATTCATTAGTATTGTTACTATGATGATTACGTAAAATTTTATATTACATTTGGTCATGTGTTTACTTAACCTTTATTATCCTTATGGATCGGACAGGGTTTTCTTTACATATTGTATATGCCAAACAAAGACATTAAAATTATTTATCTTAAATCTCTTTGATGCCAAAAGATGATTCTGGTTGTGAACTTTCTACGATATGATAGTTATACTTATTATTATTATGGATATGAAAGTTATGCCTAAAGATGATTCTGATTTACAAAATTATGGCTTTCGGTGTATGGTAAATGAGTGTATGCCAAACGATTTTCGGCGATAAGAGGTTTATGCTATCCGTTGCTATGCAAAATAAAATTATGACGTAAAAAGTTCTGCTATAAAGGGCGGACCCTTAGAAAGTACATATAACTTTAGAAAAGTTATATTGGTACATGCCTGACCTGGAATTGAACCCGCGCGCTGATACTTGAGAGGCTGGTGTTTTAACCACTAGGCCACCACGACAAGAGGCACATAGATACAGTCAATATTCATCGAAAACAAAACGCGTTAGAAGAGCCATCGGCCACCGATAAGAAGGTAATAATAAAGCCTGCACGCACACTAGCGCAGAGCAACGTTCACTCGACTGGCACGTATAAAACTGTTTCTGATGTTCGCAACATTTCGTAGTTTTCTTTCGGATGTGATTCTTCTAATTCATGTTTTTTTTTTTATAACGCCACGCCATTAGCATGCCATTGCCATGCCTTTGACATGCCATTGCCACGCCATTGCAATGCCATTGCATCGTCATTGCCACGCCGTTGATACGACATTGACAGGCCGCTGCCATGCCATTGCCACGCTATTGCCCTGCCATTGCCATGTCATTGCCACGCCATTCCAATGCCATTGCCATAGCCTTTTGGGTTTGAAACCATCAGGCTGTGAAGCTTGAGAGCTCATTCAAAATCTCGCAAACGACTTGTGGCTGGTTGACGTTTGTAAAACTGGCAATTTGACGACACGGTTGCCGCAGTGGCTGGGCGATTGTTTGCTGTGCTGCGTATCGCTGATTCCCGCATGGAACAAATATTTGTATGCTCAGAATGAGCCAAAAATAATGTCAATCTCTAGGCACTACAGAGTTGGGAATGACTCTCACTTCAGTAAAGTTTTCACGATGCTTACAAAAACGTATTGCTGATTTTTTTTTTTTTTATAAATTATAAACCAGCGCTTGACCGCAATCCCGCCTGATGGTAAGCAGTGATGCGATCGTTGATAGTAAAGCGCGCTAGTTTATTAAGAGCCTATTCACTCTAGCCTTGAAGACACTCAAATTGTAATGTGACGGAAACACCGACGCTGGCAAATTGTTCCAGTCCCTCGATGTACGCGGTATAAAGGAGGAAGCAAAACGCTTCGTCCGGATCGCAGTGGTGTCAACAACGTAAGGGTGGAAACTCGCCGTACGACGGGTCGTCCGATGATGGAACGGAGATGGGGGAATTAAATCATGCAATTCCCTTTCACACTCACCAGAATGCATCCTATAGAAGACCGAAAGGCTGGCAACTCTACGCCTGTGCTCCAGGCTTTGGAGACCGTTTCGAGTTAAGTCTGGGTCACCAATCAGCCTCTTCGCACGCCTCTCCACCGAATCCAAAGTGGCAAGGTAACATTTCGCAGCACCAGCCCAAATGTGGCTGCAGTACTCCACACACGAGCGGACTTGTGCTTTGTATAAAATTAGAAGCTGCCTTGGTGTGAAGTACCGCCGGACCTTCGCGATGACGCCTAGTTTTCTGGCAGCCACCCTGGCCTTGGACTCAATGAACCGCCCAAAGTTAAGGTTCGAAGAAATCTCAACCCCCAAAAGCTGAAGGCGGTCGGTACACTCCAAGGATACATTCTGAAAAGTAGGAGCCAAGGTGAACGGGCTCCTTTTGGCGGTGAAAAGACACGCCTGTGTTTAGGCGGCATTGAATGCTACAAGATTGGCATTGCCCCATTCGGAGACTGCCTGTAGTGCGGCACTCGTACGCTCTACCATTGCCTCTCTTTCGGATTGTTTCCTTACTAGCCCGAGCTTCCGGCAGGTATCTCTCCACAACTGTGCTGTCATCTGCATACCCATAGATACCGGGCATCAGCAGATCGTTAATATGCAGCAGGAACAGAGTTGCAGAGAGAACAGACTCCTGAGGAACACCGGCATTGGTCGACATGGGCTCAGACGAGCATCCGTCGACAATAACTCGGAGGGATCGTTCAGTCAGAAAGTCTTTTACCCAGCCAGTCAGGCCAGCGGAAATGCCGTACGCTGGAAGCTTACTCAGAACCCCCCCAGGGATCGCCATCGGGTCCTCTTGTCCGGTCGCCAACCGGCACGATGGGGCCACCCTGGGATTTTTCGCAGTTGGCGGGACAGCCTTTCGTGTGTGGCTGGCACACTACTTGGGCCCCTAACTACCTGCGGTCGGCCAGCGGAGCACCGTGCTTCGGATCCCGCTACCCTCCAGGTCCAAACTCCCGACACAACAACATTTGTCGCATCGAGCCCGGCACACATCGCAACACATCTGCTCAGACCCGTCCTCCGTACGGCTTCACGAGACATCATGCCGGAACACGACGAATCGCTTGGCGGCATGACTTTGTCTGGTGGGTGGTAACTACGCCGGCGGCCGATGTTGTGGCCTACCACCGAGAAGTTATTTGTCAATGGCTCAGACGACAACGCATTAAAGCTACTATAATCTGTCAGATTTCTTTTTTAGACTTTCAACTATATCGATAAAGCATTAAGGTTGCATTTCAAAGTTGATTGGGAATATTTGACAGTTTCGGATAGTTTGACCTGCTGTTGGTCGAACACGCGGCCAATGGGAAGTTGTAGATCCAAATAATCGACACCAATATATCTTGCTAAGATTTATCGAAATGATACTATAGTGCGTTTAATCTAATAGTTCCTTTGCCGTCATGTTGGCATTCATTTTTTGTCACTATCGTAAACAAGGTAGACGCACTCTGCGTCTCTCTCTCTCTCTCACACTAAGTTGCATTAGTGCCAACATGACGGCAAAGGAACTATTAGATGAAACGCACTATACATTCGCTCAGACATGTTCAAAACCGGTTTTATGGTCGAGAATGCAATATATTGCGAAATAGCTTCGATCCAAAATTAGCATACGTCCTTCTAGGAATCGGCATTATCAATGAATGACTCAACGTCTCATTTTCCGGTATTATAAATACAGCCTTCGTATTTTTAATAGTTCGCTGAAAATTCTCTAACGACTTCAATGGAAACCACATAATGTAATTTTACAGATTGCATCTGTAGATTCTTTTCCCAATTTATTTTGTTCGACGTTTTTTTTTTTTTTTTTTGTTATTTTGCGGTCATTCGTGCTGTAGTAGTTAATTGGGTTTCTATCTTGTTTTTTAACCAATTAAGATTTATGAAGGATTAGAAATATGCGATGTGCCTTTAATTGTTGTAATTCTTAAAGGTAGGTACAGTGTTCAGGGCACATTGCCCGTAGGCCCGATGCCCGATGGGGCCGACGGGTTCTCGAGTGGCAAGCACGCACCGGAAGACGCGGCGTGGGTAGGCCCCCGACAAGGTGGACCGAAGACCTGGCGAAGGTCTTCGGCGGGAGGAGCAGAACCAATCGTCGCGGAGATCCTTGGGGGAGGCCTATGTCCAATAGTGGACGCCTTTCATCTGAAATGATGATGATGTGTCTTGAAATATGTTTCCTGTTAGTCAGAGTACTAATTCTACTAATTTTAACAACTTTCGCAATCTGACCTCAGTATCAATCTGACAAAAACACAGTATCAATTTGACATTTGCTTGTCACCGAGGTAAGACTGCGACCAGATTTTAAACGTCTTAAATTACGAGACTTGGCATTCTGCCCCCTAATCAGCGAACACATTTTTGTCAAATGATTGCGACTAGTTGAGATCGTTTGGACCGAACGGACCAAAGTGCGGTCCAAATGATCCCAACTAATCCCAACTAGTCGCAATCATTTGACAAAAATGTGTTGGCCGATTAGGAGGCTGGTTAGAAAACAGTTTGATAGACGGTTCAGTTTTTCAGGTTCAAATTTTGTTTTATTTTGTTATGATGTAAATACAGTTTTCTTTTTTTTAAATATTAAAAGACTTTTTAAATGGAATAAATATTTATTATGCATAATTTTCAACTATTGTTAAGGAAGACTAGAAAGAGAAAAAAAAAATGGTCATAATCGCTTCCAATTACCGATTTAGGCATGAAAAGGAAATTGATTCATTCAAATGAACACACGACTCTATTTGTGAACGTTCTAAATAAATCCAAATCTACTTTTACGTTTTTCATTTTACCAATATTAATTCTTATACAGACGTCAACGCACATCAAGCTACTACAATATGTCAAATTTCATTAATAGATTTTCAACTTTATTAACGAAGGATTAAAGCTCAAGTTTGATCGGGAAAAAAATCCGTTTCGAGTAGCTTCACCTGCCGGCATCTATATCATAGTGGCATCATACCCTGTACCTAAAGCTGCCCAAAAAATTAAAACATCCCAATAGCCTCAATCCTCCTGAATAGCTTAATCTTCATTTGGATCACGGCCAGAAGCCAGTCTGCTTGAAGCGCTACAAAACGAACGTCGTGGTCCGTGTGATGACCTTCAATTCTGAACCACATCTGTAAACATAAAAAGCGCTTTAAAGCATTTTAGTTACCTACTTCGAGAGTTTATCTTAGCGTGGGTAAGTTATGAGGAGGAAAGTTAACACGTTTATATGACCATGAGATTGATTGGAAAACGTAATAAATTGATGAAGAGACGAGGGAGACCATGAATGAACTGAGAAAAATGTTAATTTGTATAAAAAGAATGTGAATGATAACATTATTTATACAATATGTAAACAAAACCCTGTCCGATCCGTGAAGGTATTGTTAGGTATTAATTACTGACCAGCCCGATGTCTGACCGCGTCCCAGAGGGTCATGGCCGTTCGGCTGACCCGGGGATACCGCACGGTCTCCGCTGAGGCGGCAAGCCTCCTTGCCTTGGATTACCGCCATGGGATCTGGAGGCCAAAGCCCTCGCCCACATGTGGGAGTGGCGAGAGGAGGCAAAACCTCACCGTACACGGTTGTTTCGGGAGGTTCCTGTTCCGTATTAGGCGGGAGGAAACGCCAGGGTGTCACCATTGTGTGGATCGCCCTGAGGACACGGTGGAGCATACGGTGGAGGTCAGCCCGGCTTGGGTAGAGCACCACCATGTCCTCGTAGCGGTGATCTCTCGCGTTCGACCCTGGTCCAGGCCATGGTCCGGACCGAGAGTGCATGGCAGGCCGCCACCTCCTTCTGCGGAGCAGTGATGCTGGCAAAGGGGGAGGCGGAGCACAAGGGGCAACGGGAATCCCAGCGCCCTCACGCCACTAGCCGCGGCAGGAGACGCCCTGGTCGGGAGACGACACCTAACTCCCAGCCACCGTAGGCGCGGGCCTGCGAGCGGTGAGCACCAGGCCCGAGTCGACGGCGCGTCGTGTTTCACGCGCGCCTCTAAGAGATGACAGCACTTCGTGACGGGGTCCACCAAGACCGATGCCTCCTGGGTCAGGGTTGCGGGTTGGTTAAGCAAGAAACCGTGGCCCTAGCCGTCGTACAGGCAAGTTAAGAAACACGGGTGGGTTTTAGTCAGTAAAAGTCTGACACGCCCTTCCGCTCCGCCCAGAGCGCGAGAAGTCATTTGATGATTTCCCATCCTAACAAAAAAAAAAAAAAGGGAGGCAGGGCACGCGGCACACGGTCGCATCGCTATTCGCTCATAATAATAGCGTCAAAAAAAGTGTTTTCACTTATTAAATAATATTTTGGGTAAGTTGGAATTAATACGTGGAAAAAAATGATTAAGTGTTTCAAAATGATTGATGATTATGTAAATTTCATATTTTATTTGGTCATGTTTACCTAACCTTTATTATCCTAATGTAATGGGTCGGGCGGTGATTACGCTCAATCCTTATCTGTATGAGAGGAGACCTGTACCCAGCAGTGGGATGATAAAAAGGTTGGTGATGATGAATATATATATGAAAATAAATAAAGTGAAATGTATTAATAAACATTTTTGAAATGTATTGATACGTACAGACGACAGCAAATCAAGCTACTATCTACTATAAATCTATCAAATTTCTTTATACAATTTTCAACTTTATCGGTAAAGAATTGAGGCTCAAGGTTGGTAGATGACCTGCTGTCGTCCATACAATTTATTGCGTTTAATAACATTTGGCTGACCCTTGCCCTCTTCGTTGAGCGGTAATTTTTCCTTGTGATAAAATTCGTCTACCATGAAAATAAGTCTTAAGTTTTCGGGTTAATGTATAGTCTATGACTTTCCCAAATAATGTAACTTTCTATTGGCAAAAGGACTTTCAAAATCGGTTCAGTAAGGCCAGAGATTACTACTCACAAACTCATAAACTTTACTTCTTTATAATATTAGTATAGTTTAGTATTATATACTTATTAGTATAGTATAGTTTAGGTGTGGTTTTAGTAAAATACACGATATAGGAAAATACTAAGCCTATTTTAGTAAGGCAACCTTTGTCAATTAATTAGGCATACTAATAACACTTTTATTGCCTACAAAGTAGACACAATAGCTTAACAATCAATGTGAATCATATGTTAATGTGATTCATGGGACAGGGAATTTTCTAATATGCGCCTATTATAAAATAATTACGCAACAACACTAACTGAAAGTATATTATAACAGTGTTAACAAAAGAATAATTCATCATATCTTTGCTGTAACGACAGCACATTAGGTTACTATAATCTGTCAAATTTCTTTATTTGACTTTCAACTTTATGGCTGAAGTGTTAAGGCTCAACGTTGATTACGAAAGTCGTCTGTACACATGATTATGTACATGATTTGTAGGCGCCCCAGTAAAGCACGTACATCTACCGCGCATTTGTCACGGCTTATTCAACAAACAAGGTCGGCATACACCACAAGTAAATTAATCTCCGATCACACTCTAGTAAATCTACGGGACTTACCTGGGACTCAGTGTGCTTCGTCGAGAAGTGAAGTCCCGGCGAGGTCGACGCGCGCGCCGACCTTACAATGACGTCCGAAGTCTTCAGTTCACTGACCGTCCCATAAGTCGACACTCCAAAGTTCCCTTATTAGGGCACCAAAGCTCACCAACGTAAGAAGTTATTTAGCAGCGTCAATCACGCCCGACAAAGATCGCCAATGAAACCACGTTTCCGATTCAAATTCAAATTCAATTTACAGACGCACTGTTACGTTTTATAGTTCAAGTAAATACTTCAAAACACGGGCAACAATCGCGACAAACTATACAAAACGCGCCGGTGGTATATATAATTTCCGAAATTCACTCGTCCGAACGTGCCACGCACGCGAGCTTTTCGTCAAGAAGTTCAAGCAACGGACCATTCGCGGCGAGGTCACAAGACGTTGTGTCTATAACAATGGCGGCCGCGCGTCGCCATAGACAATACTAATTATCTATCACTCGACTAACTAAAAATCGGACTCGCCGATAAACTGGCGTAAACATCCCCCCGCCCCGGACAGTAACAAACGGTCCGACAACTCAATCTAAGGGCAGGCGAGAGAGTGTGGCGATCGCGCGCTTTAAGACAGAGTCCCCCACCAGGACCTCGGCAAACCTGGGAACACCATCCGACCCCGGATACAATTTAACAATGCGTCCACGACGCCATCGGAGGGGTGGCAGGTTTGGGTCCTTTAACAAAACGAGGTCTCCGACTCTTGGTGGGTTCGTCTTGTCTGACCACTTAACGCGCTGTTGTAAAATGTGTAAATACTCCAGATGCCAACGGCGCCAAAAACTCTGCGTAAGCTGTTGAAGCAATTCAAATCGCGAGAGCCGTCCGGAGTTAATGTCCAAATAAGGATATTCAGGCAGGGCGTTAAGTGGTGGGGTGCGTGGCAGAAAACCTCCCCGAGTGCTCAGTGCCTGCTGGTCCTCTGGTTTTGAGACCCGAGGACGAGCAGACGCTGGGTCGGTGCACCCTGGGCGTGGGCAGCAATCTCTTCGTGAGTACTGTGCAGGAGGAGATTATTGTCCACGGCGAATTTCTGCCGGAGCGGAGGAGGCGCTCCCGAGGGCTCCCTATCTGCGCTCTGCATCTCTGTAGCGGAGCGCACGAATAGGGAGTGAGGTGGTGTGGACCGCGGGCCGTCTTGACAGTCCACGGTCTAGGGGTCACGTCGCGTGACCGAGTTGGAGAAGACCGTGGGTTTCTCCTCAACCTGCGGTCTACGGGCATCAGTGGCCATTGGAGGTTTACGGCCACGGTGCCGGGTGGTGGGTAGGTTAGGTTAGGTTTAGGTTAGTTTTAGGTTTAGAGTTAGGTTTAGGTTTACTTCTTTTATTTTATTAAAGGGGAAAAAAAAAAAAAAAAAAAAAAAAAAAAAAATTAGTTTTAGTTACTTAGGTTTAGATACCGAATAGCGGGCGGTATATCCTGCACCGGAGGCATCCGCGGGCCTCGGGAGGATTAATACCCTCCCAAAAAGAGCGGCCGCATCGCCTTGGGGAAGCGATGTGCGTATCACCCAATTCGTAAATGGAAATGTCGAATATGAATGTTGTTTTGTCTTGCGATCCGGCTGACGCCCGGCGTTCGCAGGTGTCCGGGCCTGCGAATGTTAAATTGGTTTCCGAAGAACGCGCAGGGGTAGGCGACCAGGCCCCTGCTGTCGTTAATATTACTGGCAGCGACGATGAGAGAAGAGATGTGGACGAACGGCCGCGTGGACCGGCTTCCGTAAGGAAGCGACCACGCGGCCATGCTCAGAAGGGAAGTGGGTCGGCGGAGCTGACCTCTGGGGAGGAGGGCCTGCCGGCCGCGAAGGTGCCGACCGCGAGGAGAGGTCGGCAAAACCCCAGGGGAGTTACTGCTTCGCGGCAGCGGAGGGACGCCAAGGGGAGGTTCATGCGTGCTCCGGCGGCCAGCGAAGCGGAAAGTGACATGGGGGTCACTACCGAGGACCCTGGCGACGCTGGTAGGCTAATGATGGCGCTTGATTCCGCCGGTGCCACCGGACGACTGTCGGTGGTAGCGGTGGAATCAAGCGAGGGGGCTCGCGACACGCACTCTGCCGAAGGTGGTTCCGTGAGGGGAAGTAGGAAGGCCTCACGGGAACACTGGACAGAGAGCGGGTCGGAAGGTGAGGAGGCTGGATCCGGAACCCCGGAGAGACCGGCCTCCAAGACCCTGAAGACGGGAGCTGGCAGGGGCGGGTCCCACCATTCGGTGGGGCTCTCCCAGGCCAAGAGGTTTTTGCGGGATGGTCCGTCGGACTCGGAGTCCACCTTGACAGACTCCGAGACGGTATCCCGCAAAAATAAAGGAAAGGGCAAAGGGACTGCCTCCTCGGTGGCTGCACCTCAAGACCTTCGGGCGAAGGCTGAGGAGGGGGCAGCGGCCATTGAGGGGGTTCTTAAAAAGTCCCGGAACCTGAAGGGGACCTGCATCCGGGAGATCAGGGAGGCATCGAGCAAAATGCTCGAAGCGGTCAACTCCCTGGCCTCCCGGAAGGAGGACGAGGTAGTAGCAAGGCTGCGGGCGGACAACAAACGCCTGCAAGGGCAGCTCGCAGCCTTGCAGAAAGAGGTGGCGGCGCTGCGCAGGGCTTTCTCCGAAGGGGGAAGCCCGCGCAGCAAAACGAAACGGCCCAAGGAGCCGGTCCCGGCGCCGGTCCCGCAGCCCCTCCCTGTAGGGGGCATAACGCGGGACGATTTTGCCCGGGGCATGGAGGTCCTCCAGCGCGAGAACTACGCTGGTAGCGTCATCACAGCGCGGCTGGAGGGCCTCGATAAGGATGGTCGGCTCCTGCCGGCCAAGTCCCATCGCCCCGCGCTGGCGGCCGAGAGGCGAGCGAGCCAGCCCCAAGAGAGGGAGCGGCGGGAGACTGAGCCGGCGACTTTGATGCCGCCCGCCAACATGCCTAAAAAGGCTAGGCCGGCGGCAAAAAAGAAGCCGAAGGGTCCGAGCGGGCGCGGAGGGGCAGAAGCCCCTGCCCCTGAGCAGAAACGGGCCCAGGAGCAGATCGCCGGAGGCTCCGCTCAGGTGCAGCCTCTGGTGCTGGAGGGGCGGGAGACGTGGGCGACAGTGGTCCGTAAGAAGAAGAAGGCCACTACTGCCACGGCTCCCGCTCCGGCGCAGAAGCCTAAGGGGCCCAAATCGGCGGCCCCGAAAAAGGCAGCCAAGAGGGCACCTAGGGCGCCGAAGAGGCCCGCCGTACTGATGGCCCTCAAGCCCGCGGCCGTGAAGGAGGGCGCCACGTACGTGGACGTCCTCCGGAAGGCGCGGGCGGCCATCAGCCTCGCGGAGATCGGGGTTGGGCCGGGTAAGGCGAGGAGGTCCATGACGGGAGCTTGGCTTATCGAGCTCCCAAAAGAGACCTCCCCCTCCCAGGCCGACGCCTTGGCCAAGAAATTGGCTGAGGTGGTCGGGGAGGTGGCCGACATTACCCGGCCCACGAAAATTGCCGAGATCCGCGTGGCGGGCCTCGATGAGTCCCTCACTCAGGAGGAGGTGAGGGGGGCCCTGGCGGAGGCGGTCAAGTGCCCGCCCGACAAACTTCGGGTGGGCACCATAGCCCTGGGGGCGCGGGGCACGGGCTCGGTCCGGGTCTCGTGCCCCATAGAGGCCGCGAAGGGGCTGGCGGAGCGGGGCAAGGTGGTGGTGGGCTGGAGTGTGGCCACCATCCACCTTTTGGAGCAGCGCCCCATGCGCTGCCGCAGGTGCCTAGCGAGGGGGCACACTGCGGCGCTCTGCCCCCCCTCTGCCAAGGACCGGAGCCGGCTTTGCTTCCGGTGCGGCAAGGAGGGCCACATGGCTGCGGCCTGTAAGGCCCCTGTTAAATGCGCGCTATGCGCAGACAGGGGCCTGCCCAGCGGCCACAGAATGGCCGGCGCCGCATGCGGAGCCCCTCCGGTCCGAGGCCGCCCTGTAGTGGGACCGCCAGCGGGACCACCAGCGGCCGGCTCTGCGACCACCGCAACGGAAGGGACACCGATGGACACTGCTAATGCCCAGTAGGTCCAACGGTGCCATTCTACAGGTTAATGTCAACCACTCCGCCACGTCACAGGACCTCTTGTGTCAGGACATGGCGGAGTGGGGAGCAGACCTGGCGGTGGTGGCAGAGCCATACTTTGTTCCGAACTCGGTCAATTGGTTAGGGTCGTCGGACGGCCTGGCTGCGATCACGCGACCCGCCGCGAGCACCGGCCCCCCTCTCGTTCTTAGGGAGAGGGGTCCGGGGTTCGTCGCGGTTCAGTGGGGGGGAGTGGTGGTCATTTCGACCTACTTCTCCCCCAATCGCAGCCGGGCCGAATTCGAGCGCCTCCTGGCGGCCGTCGAGGGGACGGTCAGGAGGGCGGCTCCACGCCCCGTGTTGGTGGCGGGAGACTTCAACGCCAAGCATGGCGCGTGGGGGTCTCCCGTCACGAACGTCTTCGGTGAGGACCTGGTGGAGTGGGCCCACTGCTTGGGTCTCCAGGTCCTCAACCGGGGCAACACCCCGACGTGTGTGAGGTGGCAGGGTGAATCAATAGTGGATGTCACCCTGGCCACCTCGACCCTAGCCGACCGAGTTCGGAACTGGCGGGTAGAGACGGCGGTGGAGATCTCGGACCATAGGTACGTCCGCTTCGAGATCTCCACTGCGGGGCCTGCGGCCCCGCTCCACCTGGGCCCAGCGGCAGGCGCCTCCTCGTTCCCGAGGTGGGCGCTTGCACATCTCCGGAGGGACGTTGCCGAGGAGGTGGCGACGTTCCGAGCGTGGGCCGAACCACCGGCCCACCTCATTGGAGACGCGGACGGCATGGCGGACCTACTCGCTGAGGACCTGGAAGTGGTCTGCAGCGCCGCCATGCCGAGGGCCCAGGGACCCCGCCGAAAAAAGCAGACATACTGGTGGACGCAGGAACTCGCTCACCTGCGTGCCGCCAGTATGGCTGCACGGCGCGCCTACCAGAGGTGCTGGAGGCGCGCCGTAAGGGCGCCCGGCGAAGAGGACGGTCTTCGCCGGGCATACAGGGAGGCTCATCGAGCCCTGCGTACCGCCATATGCAGGGCAAAGGTCGCTGCCGCTGAGGAGTTCCTCGCACTCCTCGACAGCGACCCCTGGGGAAGGCCCTACAGGGTGGTGAGGGGGAAGCTGCAGGGAGCGGCACCCCCCACATCCTGTATGGAGCCGGGCCTATTGAGAAGGGTCCTGGAAACTCTGTTTCCGAACCCGGGACCCTTCACGCCCCCCAGGATGCCCGCCTCCAGTTCATCCACTCTGGAGGTGTGGACCGATGGGCCTCCCGTATCCGACGGTGAGTTGGACTCCGTCAGGGAGAGGCTCCGAGCCAAAAACAAGGCTCCGGGCCCGGACGGCGTCCCTGCGAAGGTGATGGCAATTGCCATAGAGCCCCTGGGGGACCGGTTCCGCGCGGTTATGGACACATGCATCGCGACGGGCCGCTTCCCCAGGAGGTGGAGGGTGGGCAGGCTCTGCCTCCTTCGCAAGGACGGACGTCCTGCCGACTCACCGTCGGCTTATAGGCCGGTCGTGCTCCTGGATGAGAGCGGAAAATGCTTTGAGAGAATCATCGCCTCTCGCATCCAGGAGCACCTGGAAAGCCGTGGGCCGCAGTTGGCGGACTGCCAGTACGGCTTTCGGACCGGCCGGTCCACGATGGACGCGGTGGCTCGCCTCAAGAGGTGGACTGAGGCGGCCACAGCGAGGGGTGAGGGTGTAGTCGCGGTGTCGTTAGACATCGCGAACGCGTTCAACACCCTCCCCCACGAATGCATAGAGGCGGCACTGAAGTACCATGAAGTGCCCCTCTACCTCTGCGCCCTCGTGCGGGACTACCTCCGTGAGAGGAGGGTGCTGTACGAGGACGCAGAGGGTCGCGTCCAGTCGTGGGCCGTATCAGTAGGAGTACCCCAGGGATCGGTGCTTGGTCCCCTGCTCTGGAACCTGGGGTACAACTGGGTTCTGCGTGGCGCGCTCTTGCCGCGTATGGACGTCGTCTGCTTTGCGGACGACACCCTAGTCGCGGCCAGGGCGCGTGACTGGGAGGAGGCGGTTCACCTTGCGTCGGTCGGCACCTCATTGGTCGTCCGGCGCATCCGCCTCCTGGGGCTGGAAGTGGCTCTCGAGAAGACGAGGGCCATGACCTTCCACGCCCCACGACGCAGAACCCCACCGGGTCTCCGTATCCGAGTGGAGGGGGTCCGGGTTCCCGTCGAGGTGCATATAAAGTACCTTGGCCTGATCCTGGATCCCCGCTGGAGTTTCGAGGAGCACTTTAGGCTCCTCGCTCCGCGGCTGTGCTCATTCGCAGCCGCACTCGGACGGCTCCTCCCCAATCTTGGGGGGCCGAATTCGGCGTGCCGTCGGCTGTACCAGGGAGTGGTACGGTCGATGGCGCTCTACGGAGCCCCGGTGTGGGCGGAGCGCCTTTCCCGGGCAACAGTGGCCCTGCTGCGGAGGCCGCAGAGGGTCATCGCGACACGGACCGTGCGGGCATACCGCACGGTAAGTCATGGGGCGGCCTGCGTGCTCGCGGGCACGCCCCCGTGGGAGGTCGATGCCCTGGTTCTGTCCCAGGTGCATCGACACCGTGTCGCGGCCCGGGAACGGGGGGAACGACCCGCCTTCGAGGAAGTAAGGCGGGTCAGATTAGCGGCTCAGGGGGAGGCCCTGAGCCGGTGGAGGGAGGCGCTCCGCTCCCCAGCTGCCGGCCACCGGACGATTGGAGCGATTCGTCCGGTGTTGGAGGGATGGGTTGGGCGCCGGCATGGCAGCCTTACCTTCCGCCTAGTGCAGGTACTGACCGGACATGGGTGCTTCGGTCACTACCTGCACCGAGTCGCCCGTCGGGAGGAGTCACCGCGGTGTCATCACTGCGACTCCCCCGACGACACGGCCGAGCACACCCTAGTGGAGTGCCCGGCCTGGCGGAACGAGCGCCGCGATCTCGTTGCGGCGCTCGGAGGCGGACGCCTCTCACTGGCAACCATGGTACGAGCCATGGTTGAAAGTGAGACGGCATGGGAGGCTGCCGCCTCCTTCTGCGAGACCGTCCTCTTGCAGAAGGAGGCTGCGGAGAGGGAGCGGGAAGAGGACGTACTTGCCGCTCCCCTCCGGCGTAGACGGGTGGGGCGAAGAAGGCGGGGGACGAACCCCCGTCTCCTTTAGCCCCAGGGTGTGACCAGCGCGTGCGGGTAGCTCCCGCACGTGCATTGCACAACGGTCACCACGTCTGGGGATTATTCCGTTACCGGGTAATCCCCCTTTGGCGCGGAAACCGGCCCTACAGGGGAGGGCCGGCAAGCCCTGAGGGTGTCACGGAGTACTTGGCCTTCGGGTCGGCCCCGTGACACTCTCAACATAGGGCCCGACGGTAACCGGGTGGTTTTAGTGGGTATTCCCGGCTACGGCCGGGCGAGTCCCACACACGCTCGTCGCCTAGCTAGCGACGGGTATGGTGCGTAAAGGCATTTCCACTCGAGAAAAAAAAAAAAAAAAAAAAAAAAAAAGGGCGTTAAGTGGTCTACCTATCAAGAAATGGCCCGGCGTGAGGGCTTCCAAATCATTCGCGTCGGATGACAAAGGGCATAACGGACGCGAGTTGAGGACCGCCTCAACTTTACAAAATACGGTCGCGAGCTCCTCAAAAGTTAGGATACTATCTCCAATAACGCGACGAAGGTGAGTTTTAGCGGCCTTTACAGTAGCTTCAAATATACCTCCCCAGTGGGGGCAGGACGGCGGTGAGTACTGCCATCGTACCCCTCTGCGGGAGAGTGTGGATCCGATCACAACATTATGTTTATCTAAAGATTCACAAACTTCCTTCAATCGAATTCAACTTCGTTGAATCGTTTCTCCGGGACTCGTCAAGCTTCATTGCTCGGCGTTTTTCTGGCGGTCGCCACTGTTGATTCTGGCTTTCAGGAGTTGCAGTGGTTGGGAAAAGTGTGGCGGGTTTGTCCCAAAAAAAAAAAAAAAAAAAAACTTCCTTCAAATAACAATCGGTACCCTTAAAGTTGGTCCCACAGTCGGATCGAATTAAGGACGGCAGTCCGCGACGCGAAACAAATCTGCCAAGAGCAGCGACGAACGCCTCTGTTGTGAGAGCACTAACCACCTCGAGGTGGACCGCTTTAGTAGCTAAACACACAAAAACGCACAAGTAAGCCTTCTCGGACTTAGCGTTACGGAGACGCGAAGCTTTTACAACAAATGGTCCCGCAAAATCCGTACCAACTCCGGCAAAGGGCATCGATTCGGTGACTCGATCGGCAGGCAAATCCCCCATTTGGGGCTGCACGATGTCCGCTTTCAAGCGGTAGCACGGGAGACAACGGAAGATAACATATCGGATCACTCTCCGCGCAGACAAAATCCTAAATTCCCGTTGGAGGATCGCAGTAAGAGCGTTGAATCCGGCATGTGCATTTTTCACATGGGCGATCAACAACTTCACCAAGGGGCCGTTCTTGGGGAGCAACAATGGATGACAAGCCCCATAGGGGAGCTTAGCATTTCTAAGCCGACCTCCGACACGCATCAAACCCTGATCATCCAAGAAGGGATTCAAGCGCCCTAATCCGCCCGGTCCCTTCAGATTGGATGTGCGTTGGCGGAGGGGTTTCAACTCCGATGCAAATTCACTCTCTGAACTATCCGCACCCAATATAACAGAGCAGGTGTCCGGTCTCATACGTCAAGCGACGTTTGAGGGAGGGCACAGTAGCTGTCTGGAACGGGAGGTACACCGGCGGGGCCACGGCTGGGGTCACGCGAATGTTCTTCCCCGATGTGGTGCGCGCGCGCAAGGTCCTGAAGTGCCTCGACAGGACGTCTATCTGGGCGCAAATTTTGACTGGTCACGGCGGCTTCGCCGCGTACCTGCACAAGTTTAAATTGAAAGATAGTCCGGCCTGTGTGTGTGACACACAGGCATCCGAAACGGTTCAGCATCTATTATTAGAATGCCCGAGGCACGACCGCGACAGGTACGACCTGGAAGTAAGCACTGGTATAAAATTGACGGAAACATCCATAGCCGACCTCATGGCGGACAAACACTCCAGGCCGTACCTGGAGCGGTTTTGCCTCAAAGTTGCAAAATTGAGCATAGAACGAAATCGGACAAGGGCAGCACAGCCAAACACTGTGCCGTCGGCAAGAATTGTTGAAGTATAAAATTGTATAGAAGTAATAGAAGTAAGATAGCTTAAGCAAAATAAGATTAATTGTAATATGATATAAAGAAAAGAATGACTAAGAAAAGAAAAGAATATTGACAGGGAAAAAAGCAACCCAAAAAAGAAATGACAAGGCCAATGCCGCAAAAAAAACAAGACGCGGAAAAAATAGAATTGGCGAAAATAAAAATGGCAAACAATGATTCTTGCCAAGCAAGAAGAAAAGAGACGGCACATTTTTAAAAAAAAAAAAAAAAAATATAACAGAGCGTCATTGCGCTCTTGCGGTGAGAGGACCGGAGACTCAAATTTGCCACGAGGGCTACGACAGTTGTGGATGAAACGCCGTATCCAGGCGGTGACGCCGAGCAATTTATCCAAAGAACTGTAGCGCTCAAGCAAAAACTCCGGATCTGGAGCCGCTACAGTCTCGGTGGCGTGAACATGCACCCCTGGCGTAGATGCCCCGACCACTGCGGGGGTATGGGGCCAAGAACCTTCCAGCTGTAACAACCATGGTGGACCCCACCACAGCTGGAGATTCACAAATTCAGGCGCCTCGCAGCCGCAGGAAGCGCAGTCTGCGGGGTTCAATTCGCCAGGCACGTGGCGCCAAATCAACGGGGCTTTCAATGTCTGAATTTGAGACACCCGGTTGGCCACCAATACCTGGAGGGTATGGACTGAACTTTTCAGCCAACAAGGGACGACTTGGCTGTCAGACCATGCAAAGATCGACCTAAAGTCGTCCCGGCTGGATCCTCCCAAAGCGTTGGAGGATGTCCGACAAGGCAGAACCAACAGCGAGGTCGCTGTCTGCCGAAGGGGGGTCTGGGACGTCCCTAAACGATCCCATCACTACATGACCCAACAACAAAGAGGTGGATATGGCTACAAAACCGGCTGCCTGCAAAACTCGCTCGCTCCCACGCAGCAAACGACCTAGCACATTCACACCGATCAACAAATGGATCGGGCCAGGTCGGTGGAAGTGAGGATCAGCCAGAGCCAATCCAGCCGACAATTCAACGGCGGCGTGTGGGGCTCGCACTTGCGGAAGCGGCCCGACCACCGTATCAAAAACATTCGCCGAAGTACCGATTTTCGGCGTTGAGGAGGAGTGGGGGGAGAAGGAGAACGAAACCCGACCGATCGGATCCGAAATCCGCAGGTCTCCAACGCCCCGTACCGATTCCCTATGCGGTACAATATTTAAGTCCAACTGTCGGACGAGCCAAGTAGAGATTACGCAACCCTGGGCCCCTGAATCCAAAAGGGCACGCACTGTGACAAAATCACCTATGGGGCCCCAAACACGCACGGAGGCTGTTGGCAACAGCACAAACTCCGGTGGGGGGGTTGCGCCCGACAGTGGCATCAATGAAAACCCGGGGGGGGTGATTGCCCCCCTGGACCCCGGGTGAACTGAGTAGACAAGATCGGAGGGGATCGCCGACAGTAGGCGAGAGGGTCCCACTCCACAACATCGAGACTCCTTCCAACACTACTCCGGGGTGTGGGCCAATAACCGTGGGCCGCGTACGGTGGAACATAACGCCCCAGTCGAGGGTAATCAATCAAGGGGGGGAGCAGCGTACCGCCCGCCTCCCCGAGCCCCCGACGGCTACCGCTACAACCTGCGGGGGGCCCCCGCCCGTGGGGCCCCCGCCCTTGGGGCCCCCGCCCTTGGGGCCCCCGCCCGTGCGCGGGGAATCTGGGTCCCCTTCGGACCCGCCACCAATGCGGTTCAAACACAGGAGAGCGTGATGTCTCCCGCCGCAATGTGGACAAACCTTAGCCTGGCGGCACGCTGACTGGAGGTGGTCCCCCAGGCACAGGTAACACCAGGCGCGTTGCTTGGCGAGGGCTCTTCGTCCGGCAGTCCGGAGGCCCTCGAACTTCTCACAAGCACGCACGTCATGTCCGTCCCCCCGACAATACCGGCACCGTTTACCTGGTGCGGGGGGGGGAGTCCCTTCGGACAGCCGAGTATTGTTTGGTCGGACGGCGGGGTTGTGCCCTCGCCGCCACCGGACGACCTGTGCTCGTTCCCGGTGTGGGGTCGGTCAGCTGGTCCAGCACTCTGCACTCGTCCTCCAAAAAACGAAGCAAGTCCGAGAAGGGGGGGAGGTACGAGGCGCTATTGCCCCCGTACCTTTGCTCAAATCGCCCCTTTACGTCTGCGGGCAATTTCGCTAGGACGATGTGCAGAAGCAAAAAAGACCACTGGTCGACCGGCAAATCCAGCCGGTGCAACGAGTGGACGGCGGTCAAGAGCGGGTTGACCAAATCCTTCCTTAGTGAGGAAACCCGCGTTGCCTTCTGCATGTGGGCAGTCTCCCTAACAAAGCCGGCGGGGTCGGTTTAACCTCCCCGCTCCAAGTCGGCTTTCCCCTACGGGCAGCCAGGAGCCCTTCTGCTGACTCCGTAATTTGGTCAGCCAATTCGTACGCCTGGTCGACATCCCTTTTAAAGGTCTCCATTATGGCTTCATCCGCTGGAGGGTGTTCCAAAACGTACGCATGGAAGTCGACAACGTGTCGCTCCAAGCCTTCCATGCGCGCAGGCAACCCTTCATAACGGGTCAACAAAGCCTGCACCCGATCCGGCCGAACAATGAGGGCGGCCGCACCCGCGGGTCAACGCAATGCGGCTTGAACTTCTGCTTTGGTCTTAGTAAGCGGATTGGGAGCCATTTCAAATAAAAGCCTTTAATTCAAATTAACAAATTAAATTCAATTAAAGAACGCGCGGAAAGCAACAAAAACAAGCGTAAATAACTCGATAAATTCCGCGAGACCGTGTGCAAATAAAAAATATTACAAAGTATACATACAAAATATCAGTGTGTAAACGGCCTAACTTAAGTGCGACACAGGTCTAAACTTATTAGCAAAACAAAATTATTACTACCAATTACACAATAAATCAACAAACAAACAGAATAAAATTATTACTGTGAATTATGTAATAAATCAACAAAGTTACGACTATGAATTACGAGCTAAATCAACAAAATTACGACTATGAATTACGAGCTAAATCAAAACATTCAAACACGAACTATCTGGTTCGTACAATACACGAGTTGACTAAAACAATAACAAAACATTAGTCATAAAAATAACTCGTAATTATTTATCCGTAGCTCAAGATGATCGAGTCAACAATAACAAAACATTACTCGTAAACATAACTGGCTGTATGGCGTATCATGCCTTTGCCAACTCCGTTCCTCTGAACGGAAAGAAATGAACCAAAATTAAAAACAATCTACCTACAATTGTTTTTACATTTTTTACTTTGCAAATTATCGGAGCCACACAATGTATGAAGGTGGTCAGAGATATAATTTTACGAGTACCGACAACAACAAATAAAAAATCAAATTTTTACAAATTAGCCTCTGAAGACTACCAAAATACTGGAATGATACTCTAATTAATCAAATTAGTAATTAGAAACCACGCTCTGCTACCAAAAAGATGTAGGCGCCCCAGTAAAGCACGTACATCTACCGCGCATTTGTCACGGCTTATTCAACAAACAAGGTCGGCATACACCACAAGTAAATTAATCTCCGATCACACTCTAGTACATCTACGGGACTTACCTGGGACTCAGTGTGCTTCGTCGAGAAGTGAAGTCCCGGCGAGGTCGACGCGCGCGCCGACCTTACAATGACGTCCGAAGTCTTCAGTTCACTGACCGTCCCATAAGTCGACACTCCAAAGTTCCCTTATTAGGGCACCAAAGCTCACCAACGTAAGAAGTTATTTAGCAGCGTCAATCACGCCCGACAAAGATCGCCAATGAAACCACGTTTCCGATTCAAATTCAAATTCAATTTACAGACGCACTGTTACGTTTTATACTTCAAGTAAATACTTCAAAACACGGACAACAATCGCGACAAACTATACAAAACGCGCCGGTGGTATATATAATTTCCGAAATTCACTGGTCCGAACGTGCCACGCATGCGAGCTTTTCGTCAAGAAGTTCAAGCAACGGACCATTCGCGGCGAGGTCACAAGACGTTGTGTCTATAACAATGGCGGCCGCGCGTCGCCATAGACACTACTAATTATCTATCACTCGACTAACTAAAAATCGGACTCGCCGATAAACTGGCGTAAACATGATTTAATTGCCCCATCTCCGACCCGTCGTCTTTCGGAGAGTTTCCACCCTTACGTTGTTGACACCACAACGATCCGAACGAAGCGTTTCGCCTCTTCTTTTATACCGCGTATATCGAGGGATTGGAACAATTTCCCAGCGGCGGTGTTTCCGTCGGACTACAGTTTAAGTATCTTCAAGGCTAGAGTGAATAGGCTCTTATTAAACTAGCGGGCTTTACCATCAACGATTGCATTACTGCTTACCATCAGGCGGGATTGCGATCTCGTGACTAGGTTTTAGATTATTTCAATTTCGTCAAGTCAGTTACCGGTTTTATTGTAATTAATTTTATCAAGTACTTAATGATCTACCAACTGACGTTACTCAACTACACGATATTCACGTTTCTCTAGACGAATTTATTGTTGTAAAATTTTCGAATCCAACTCGGCTGGGCTGCTTTCGGAAAGCTAGAATCTTCTCGTCCGAAATACCGCAGTGTCTCAAGACAAAAGTTTTCGACCAGTGTGTGTTGCCAGTGATGACTTATGGAATTGAGACGTGGTCGCTAACAATGGGCCTTATAAGAAGGCTCAAAGTCACTCAATGGGCAATGGAGAGGGCTATGCTTGGGATTTCACTGCGCGATCGAATCAAGAATGAGGAGATCCGCAGAAGAACGAGAGTAACCGACATAGCCCGAAGAATTGCAACATTGAAGTGGCAATGGGCTGGACACATTGCCCGTAGGACCGATGCCCGATGGGGCCGAGGGTTCTCGAGTGGCGACCACGCACCGGAAGACGTAGCGTGGGTAGGCCCCCGACAAGGTGGACTGACGACCTGGTGAAGGTCGCGGGAAACCGCTGGATGCGAGAGGCGCAGGACCGGTCGTCGTGGAGAACCTTGAGGGAGGTCTATGTCCAGCAGTGGACGTCTTTCGGCTGAAATGATGAATGATGATGATGAAAATTTTACGTAATATGTGTATTTTATTACAATTTATGACAACTATGGTGTCACTGTAACGTAAGCCATGATGCGTTGGTTTGTCCCAAATAACGTCATAACAACACTCTACTTTCTAATATTACCTACAATTCTATTATAGGCTTCAATTACAATAAGGATAAAACTGTCCGCTCCTCGATGATTGACTGACGACTAAGGACGCAGCAGCAAGAAAAATATCCACAATTGGAAGTTCTTGCACGGCTCTGATCTCCAGCGTGTTAGCAGCATCTCTGAATTGACAATGGTGACCTTCCATCATGCATTGAATTTTTATTTTGCTTTCGGGGTGTTAATGGCAAAATCAAAAAATCAAAATCAAAATTGTTTATTTCAAATTAACCACCTGTTGGTGCTTTTGAATAGTCAATGTCGGTAAGTCCAAGAAAAGTGAAGCTAAATTGCACGTTCCAAAGCGTAGATTTCTATGGAGAAGAACGTGCAAGAAACTCCATGGACACTCTTTTAAAATCATAGTATGGGTTACATTTTCTTCGTTACATATTTTTGTTGCTTCTATCATGTGAGCACAATGTATAAATATAAAAATTAATTAAAAGATAGAAAATGAATTAAGCCCACTGGCAGCTAAGATATGATCAGTCTCCACTGACGGCCCCGTTCACGAACATAACGCGGTCTTCAGCCCCACCTTTTTTTTCCGGGGTGGAAATCCTCACAGGATATCCGCCGCCCTGTAGCTCAACCATTTTAAAGGGAACCAAATGACCATGACAAACTCTCAACTGCCATGCTCGTAATGTCAAACAATTTACATAAAAAAAACAAACCATAGTCCATGGTGCCTCACACTCACAAACTTGAAAAGTGCTATTACATTATACAATACTCTATTACTTGCAAAATCATGGTAGCAAAATCTTATGCCCAATTGAAATAAACAAATAAAAATAAAAAAGGATATTTGGAAAACAAGAAAAAGGGGCTTTTTGTTGTTTTCCAAATATTCCTTTTTATTTTTATTTGTCCATTGAAGAACACCAAGAAAGACCATTGTCTTTATTCCAAACCTACAAAATTGTCTGTGATTGTGGAGCAGGACTGGCATTTAGGCAAGCATTTTTATGAAGGATATAATCTTTCAGTTTATAATATGCTTGTTTACACAGCGTGCGTTTAATGCATGTTTTAAATGTGGACTCATTGAGTTGTTGAGTCGCTAGCGGTACTTTATTATAAAATTTTACACAGTACCACATAAAAGACCTATTTACTTTAGCCAGTTAGAACCGAGGTTGATCAAAGTTCTTTCTATTCCTAGTATTAAAATTGTGTCTGTCACTTATCTTATTAAAAAGATCAATATTTTTCCAAACATACATAATGTTTTTATAAATGTATTGACCGTAAGAGACCAAGGATGTTTATTTATTTAAATAGTTCCCTAAGAGAATCGCGTCTGCGGAGATTATACAGGGTGCCAGGGAAACGCTTCCGAAAACGAAGACAGGTGATAAGGCTAGTGATTCTCGATACGATACCATCAAAAAATGAGGATTTTTTTTAACAATTTTACTTAAGCATTTTTCGTACACTATGCTGTGGGAACAGTTAAATGAGTTAAATGAAACCATTATTTGCGATTAAACATTTTTTTTTTCTTTACAACTCTAACAAGCTATGTATTCGTAAATACTTATCAGCTGACCCGCTCGGGTCAAATACCGCGTGCGGTCACCGACATCGCGACACGCTACGGTTTACCTTGACCTTGACGCGCTTAACCTTGAGGTCCATATCGAAGGTACTTAGATAAAAAGACAATAGTTTTAAATTGATGCACTGTCGTGAATTTAATAACAGTTTTGTATTATGTCGATAATCGATAGTAAATGAAATAAAGTAAAAGATCGCTGACATCAGCTGTAATTGACTAAAAAATTTTCATCGCATGTACAGGTGCGCCCGTGAATCAATTGAATTTGAACTTTATAACAATGTAATTAAAGTCACACGATGCGTGCTCGTTTATTGCAAGAACTGGATCCTTCATTTAGTAAGTAAACCTAATCAATTTAAAGTGAATAATTAAATTAATTGAATCTAAGAAACCAGTTAAATCTTATTTAAAAGTTAGAAAATGAAAACAGTTTGTAATAAAGCATAAGTACAATTTCCTAACAATTAAAATGAATTGATTTCTGATCTCGTAATTATTCTTTTAGCATTTTCGCCTCTGTAAACACACCGCTTTTGCCGCGGGGACTCCCCAGTCCCCCAAAGCGTTTGATCTTCATAGTACCTCTTTAGTTAATAATAGTGTTCCTTACGACTCGGTTCGTGAGCTTGTGCGTTACGTTTTTAACAAATTATTTAATTATTGTTTTGTTAGTTTTAAATTTGTGTTTAGTTATTAGGTATTGTTACGTTTTTAGTGCTGTTTTATTCTTTTTAGTTATAACTTTTTGTTGTTTTAAACGATGCCTGAGGCATACGTGTACAGTGCTCGTGAATATGGTCCGTCAACGTATGGGCTGGTATTTTTAATGGACGAATTCTAGGACCAGTGTTTCTACCGCCGCGCCTCAATGGATCAGCATATCTTAATTTTATAAATGGACATTTAAATGATATGCTAGACAATGTGTCTGTGGCTGAATTTCTTCGAGCATGGTTCCAGCACGATGGCACTCCACCGCATGTTACGCGTCCCGTCCGCGAGCGTCTCACTGAGCTTTTTAATGACTGCTGGATCGGAAGGCTGGGGTTCACCCGACTTACGCCATTGGACTTCTTTTTATGGGGGTATGTGAAAGAAAGAGTGTTTGATCGGGAATGTGACAGTGCTGATGAAATGCGGGGCAGAATAGTGAGTGTTTTTAATAAACTACGTGAAGAATGTGTTCACGGATCGACACAGCGACGGGCCCGGCTTTGTATTGAAATGAATGGAACTCAGTTCGAGCCAAACCTCATAAGGTCGCAAAGGATTTAGACAGGTACGTAAAATGCCTCTGTCAGCTTTTTACAATGGACTACAATTGCGATTTTGAAAGTGATGTTTGTAAATTGCGTATAAATCGGCTCTTTTCGGCGGCGGCTCTTTTAAGCGCGAGCGCGGTAGTGCGACGTCGCCTTGCGTGTCAGTGACCTCACGTTTCGTACGCTATCCAATGCTTGTTTACGAAATATGAAGTCTTGAAAATAATCAATTTAAAGCGAAAGGTTATTGGTATCCGTTTGCATTTAGGTTGTATATAATCTACGTTCTGGCTTCGAAAGCGTTCTCCTTACACCCTGTATATGGATCTGATAGCTCTTTTCTGCAGAATGAAAATAGAATGTCGGAAGCCCGTCCCCAAAAGAAAAATACTGTATGACATGATACTATGAAAGTAGCTAAAATAGACTAGTCTCGCAGTATCTACATCAATTAATTGACGCATTTTTCCGACAGCATATGCCGCTGAATTAAACCGTACTGCCATAGATGTTAAATGAGGACCCCGTTGTAGCTTCGTGTCAAGCGTGATCCCCAGGAAAACCGTGTTCTCGACGAATTCGAGTTTCTTCTTGTTCAATACTATATCGGAGTAAGTACTTGTAACATTTGGTAACGCAAATCTTATACACTTAGTCTTTTTGCATTTAGTACTAAATTATTAGCAGTAAACCAATTTTGGACTTGCTGTAAAGCATTGTTTACGTCCTCAAGGTGTGAGCAACGTCTATTGATTTTAAAAATTAACGAAGTATCATCAGCAAACAATACAATATGTGGTTGTTTTTTTAATAGATGCGGTAGATCATTTATATATACTAAAAAGAGAAAAGGACCCAAAATTGCATTGGCCAAATGCAAATGCCTCATGGATTTTCTCCATCAGGACTATTATGGGCTAAAACCCTTGCGGTGTTCCGCTTTTATCTAGGGCTGGGATACGGGATTTACGTAGGCATTCACCGCTTCCTAACAGGTCTCAAATTCTCGAACCGCTTTTTCTAAGCCGACATCACTTCTCCGTGCGGCCATTCCCATAATGGTCATATCCACTCTCAAGTGGTGCGCGTGCAACATTGCGGTGCCCACTTGCGCTTGTCTGATCGGACGACGGATGCCCCTAGTCCACCATACACGTGTGAACATAATGACTAGTAAACGGTATTTGCGTTGCGGAATATAGGAACAAAAACTAAAAAAACGACCTATGTTTTGTCGTGATATTTTTGCCATTGACATGAGAAGAAGAAGAAACAGGACCCAAAGAAGACAGTGCGTTTGTAACTATATCGTATGTGGAGGTATGAGGAATTGGGAGTAAAGGATCCTTCGACTAGATGGGTGTTACGTCTGGCGGGCAGTTGCCCATCGGTTGAAATTGGGAAGTATTTTTATGTATGCTAATTGCACGGTAAACTTTGCTTACGAGATGTAGAAGTCATTTGACGTCAGTATGACGCGTTGTTTATTTGTTTGTTTATTTATTTATTTATTTATTTATTTTTTTATTTATTTGTTTATTTTTTTTTTATTTATTTATTTATTTGTAGGTAACGGTACATCGTATATTGCTGTATATATGTACCTATCTTGGGATCGGCTTCGAGTCTCACTGGATGCAGCTGAAAACCATAACCCAGTCACTGTGTACTCCTTGTTATGATTGGTGGTCCGATTCCTGCTTTTGAAGAGTGTTGCAAACATTATATAGGTACTTATTCCTAGTCTTATACAAAAGGAACAATCACTAATTACTTTTACAACAAATTGGAATTTGGAAGTCAGCGTGATGCGTTCTAAAATGGGCATATGTATTGAATGTTGGAAAGAAGGTCTTTTGACTCAATTGGATTTGGGTGGTTTCTTCAGCCGTATGCACAATGGTTGTAGGGCTAAAGCTCCTGGAAAGATGTGGGGGAGTATTTCTCAGAAGCGAGACAGAAGTAGGCTAACGAAAGAAAAGCTTTTATCGTTCGCGCCTTGCTTGTATGTTACGTGGTTTTCAACACTTTGAGTACATGTTAAAAGATGACAACTAAATGATAATTCCTGTTAATGCTTAGGCACGACATAGGCACCTTGTTTATATTAATTGTATGAGAAATTACGTACTTAAATAAATAAGTACGTCCGTACGGCCTGATTCCCCATGTAAAATATATCAAAAGGCAGCCAAGAGACCCTTGCTAGGTTCCGTAAAATTGTTTATAAAAACGCCTAAGAGGCCCGCTGCCTACCCAAGCAAAAATAGATTTTCTCGATGGTAGGCCATAACATCGGCCGCCGGCAGAAGTTACCACCCACCAGACAAAGCCTTGCCACCAAGCGATTTGTCGTGTTCCGGCATGATGTCTGGTGAAGCCGTACGGAGGACGGGTCTGAGCAGTTGTGTTGCGATGTATGCCGGGTACGATGTGTCTAATGTTGTTGTGTTGGGAGTTTGGTCGTGGAGGGTCTTCAGATCAATCTCCCTTTGGCGCAGCATCGTTGGTCGTGTTGTTGGGTTTAACATTGCATCACCTCGCTCAACTGCAGTCTTCCTTGCTATTCGCTCAGTTTTTCTGAGTGAATAGGCTCTTAATAAACTAGCGTGATTTACCATCAACGATTGCATCACTACTTACCATCAGGCGGGATTGCGGTCAAGCGCTAGTTTATAATTAATAAAAAAAAAAAAAAAGATTATTGCGGGCCCCACCCTGTGTCCTACAATTATTAAGGGCAATAAGACTTACATCTATATAGCCCGTCCGGTAGAAACTCCCGTGTATGAGTATTGTGTAATAAATCCTGTCAGTGTGATATAATCATATATATGACAGATAATAAAATACTTGTAGGTGTTCCCCGTATCGTCCAAAGACACCAAGACACCCTCCCCGACGAGGGATGTCCAACCCAAATAATATCATCGCACCCCCAGACGCCATCTTTCTTCATTCGCGCAACCCGAGATGCACGGTCTCTTCAATCTATTAGTTATTCACTACACTTTGATGCACGAAGACACCCGAGTCTCAAGGAATGAATCCACCATTATATAAAAGCACTGCCCCGAATTTTGAAACTAATGCATTTTTAACAATTAGTTTGGGACGCCAAACTAATTGTTAAAAATGCATTAGTTTCAATCGAAATACGTTATTGGTAATATGCTAGGGTAAACTCTGTAATGATATTACTTATAAGATGTTCATCATCAACCTTTTTATCGTCCCACTGCTGGGCACAGGTCTACTCTCATACAGAGAAGGATCAATCCAGGTTAGGCAAGTACCAATGTAGCTTTTCTATGTACTTTCTAAGTATATCTTGGACACCAATGACTGTTTCTAAGGTGAAGGAAAACATCTTGACGAAGCCTCTAGACTTTATGTCTGAAATTGCCAACCCGCATTGAGCTATAAAATGATTACGCTTATAAAATGTTATAAAAATAAAATAAATGTTTCTAAGGCGCACTTGTTTTAAATGCCTAACATAACTCAAAGCCGACTGCACCTAAACTTACAGAATAGGAATATTATTACCATGATTATTACCATGAACGGAACAATGTGAGCCTATTACATTCTGTGGTTAAGTAATTTCACATTACGTACGTCCATTTTAACACGTCATTATAGGCAATTAGGATAGCAACTGTTAATAATCGAATATGGTATTTAAAAAAACCGGCCATGTGCGAGTCGAGACGCGCATTTCTAACGAACAGGTACGGACGACATGAGGACAAGCTACCTAACTACCTGCTAATAAAACTTCGTCGATTTACGTCAGACGCGGACTAATTTGACAGGACTAAATTTATCCTCTTTTCAATGTAATAGAAAGAAAACGACGTACTAAATTTAAAATTAGTTTAGTTTGTGAACAATTATTTATATCGCAATATTCCTTTTATAAACTATTACATTTGTATAAATTAGCAAAACCTAATACCTTATCCTCTACCATTTTAGTTTTATTTAAAGTTTTTATTAATTGTTCGCTTTTCCTGTGACCAACTACTCTTGTATTCGCCGATGACGATGCCGGTATAATCAGTAAACGATCATTTAATTTTCACCATACTGCTTGGAACCGCAGAAAATGCAGTAAGTTCACGGTAAAATATCGTCGCGATATTTTTACATGTCCTTACGAATGCCGGCATTTTTTTTTTTATTATTGGTAAATTAGTGCTTGATTGCGATCCCGCTTGTTGGTAAGCAGTGATGCAATCGTGGACGACGAAAAAGCGCACTAGTTTATCAAGAGCCTATTCCGTCTAGCCTTAAAGACACGTGAAATTGTAATCAGCTAGAAAGAAAAAGCAAAAAAAAAAGCAGGCAAACTGTTCCAGTCCTTCAATGTAAATTGCTTGACTTACCAGCGGCACACCGCGATTTTCTGGGGCATTAATGTGCTTGTCTTCAAGCGTGAAGAAGACTGACACAGTAGCCTGAGGTATGGGGTACGCAACTGTCGGCTGGCTGAAGATAGCCTGCAATGTAATTCGATGCATAAATTCTTCTTAAAATGTTACAACAGCAAGGCAATTTCCTTCACATCATACAATATCAGTAACAATGGTTTTAGTTGGTACTTTGTTGAGCAGACATTGTTTAAATGTATGGAGATTGCTCCATACGTTAAAAAAATGTATCTGATGGCGCTAGAGGGATCAGAATGAATCCCTGATGATAGAAGTGGACTGTATTAAGATTTTATGTTCAATATACAGGGTGTATCTGACATGGTAACGCAAACTTCGCGAAAAGGTTAAACCGCAAGCCACTAATATAATTATGATAGTCATTTCTGTCGTTAATGAACGGTTACAGGATTCACAGTGTTTAAAAAAAAGTGTCGGCCCGGCCTTTGATCGTTGCAAGAGTGCCGCCGTGCAGGTTTCTAGGTATGACGTTGATCCCTGATGTGAACTCTATTAAATCAGCTGATAAGATAGTTTTTCGAGTTTTGTTTTCATTGCGCTTTTTTTTTAGTGAATTAATTAATTTTTACTTTAAAATATTATTGGGTTATAAAAGTATAGCAATTATGAACGGTTTAAAGTGAAAAAACTACATATATTTTTTTGTTAATCTTGAAAAAGCCGACGAAAAATTCCACCACTGGGGGGTTCAGAATCATGTACTGGATCCATGGTACTCGTTTGTGCGTCGATGTCAGATACAGCCTTTATATTTCGAAGGTTCTAGACTGACAGCGGGTGCCCATAAAATTCATCTCCCACCAAAAGTATGCCAGTACAACTCACTTGTGTCCTGACGTCTCGGCACTCCTAGGATGCTTGATTAGCTTCAAAATAAATTGGTAGTAATAGTGTGCTACGCAAGACAGCTTCCGTGGCGTAGCGGTAGCGAACGCGGCCGCTGCACAAGGAGGCGCGGTGCAAATATTTGTATGTATGAATATGAATATTTGCACTGGTCTGGTCGTGCCTCGGAAAGCACGTCAAGCCGTTGGTCCCGGTTGCCATACGAACATCTAATGGCAGTCGTTACGGGTTGTTGGAGCCCTCAAAAGTCCTAAAATTGGTCTAACTGCAATGCTTTTATATCGCCTTCAGGTTGTGGAGGTTAAACGGCAGTCGCGTCACGGAAAATATCGAAATTTAGCCAAAATCAGCAGTTAGACTGGTAAAGTGGACCCCAGACTCCAAAGCTGAAAAGCTTCGGATGTGACTGGGATTAACACTGAGATGATGATGAGTGTGTTACGCAATTAGGGTGCATCAATTCTGATGCAGAAAAGCTGATAAAATATGTTCATCATATCCTGGACGGTGAATGATTTTATGATTGTCATCCACAGTCCAGGATCACCTCCAGGGTCGATCCGTTATGATTTGTCCTTACCTCAAAGTAGTAATACTGAGACACTTCATTCCTAGATCCTCCCATGTACCTGACGAAGAACTTGAAGGTTTCCCCAAGCTTCCAATCATGCTCAATAGTCTGGTTGATGAACTTCTCGCTGGTGATCGCGTATGGCGGTCGAATAGACTTCAGGGATACCTTGGCATTGTGGGCAAAGTCGCGACTGTCTTGAATTTGATAAAATTAATTTTAGTGATGGTATTACTAATTGAAGATGTTTATGTGAAGCCGGTTGGCTATTTGTGTAACAGCCTATCAGCAGCAATGGATTTCATTTTAATAGTTCAACAAAATTCATTGAGTTATTTACGTTATTGAGTCTTTCAACTGGTAGTACCTAATAATGTGTTATGTAATTAGGATGCTGGTTTACCTACCTGTGCGCCATCAAATGTTTACGAAAGAGTCGCATAGCTTTTGCTACTCTGTACACATTGCCCAAATCTCGACGAGGAGGTACAAAAAATTTGTGGGCCTCCCTTTTTACTTCTCATAAGTACACATAAACTAAACTTAATCCAGTGCGAGAGACCATATAAGCTGAGGATATGATAGTACCGTGTTTTCTGAGTCAGCAGAGGTGCAATATAAGCGATTTTCTATAGATTGCCGAGGTCCTGTACTCACTTGCAAGTTGTTTCAGAGTCTGTCTGATCCCCAACTTTTCCTTCGCCCTGTTTATCACAGACACTACAGTGTCAATGGCCTGTTCCTCATACGATTTGATTTCGGGAACGTTCATATTGGAATGCTTTGAGTAGTTTTCTATGGAATTGTTTCGTTTTGACAAAAGGGCTGGTTTTAAGACATGTCATTGTGACGGAATTTTATTTTTAAATGCCGTTTATTTTTTTCTGGCCTGGTTTTTATTGTTTTGTAAGTTTTCTTGAAGAAGTGTTTTTTAAATGGTGCAATAACTTTTCATCAAAATAATTAAACCAACTAAAAAAATAACTAAAACGCAGAATTTACTTTTCAGTATAATTAGGCTCCAAAAGAAATTGCACAAGGTTTTATTTGTTTTTAAGTTTTATTTACTGATGTACTAGCTTCCGCCCGCGACTTCGCCCGCGTGGAATTCGATTATATCGCGCTTTTTAGATTTCCCCAGGAAACAAAATTTGTCTGGGATAAAAAAGTACCCTATTATTTAATCCGGACTTCTAACTTTACGTCTGCAAATTTCAAAGCAATAGGTTCAGTAGTTACAGCGTGAAAGCGGAACAAACAGACATACAAACTCACTTTCCCATTTCATCGTGTTTCCGTCACACTACAATTTGAGTGTCTTCAAGGCTAGAGTGAATAAGCTCTTAATAAACTAGCGCGCTTTACCATCAACGATCGCATCACTGCTTACCATCCGGCGGGATTGCGGTCAAGCACTGGTTTATAAATTTATAAAAAAAAAAAAAATACGATTTCAATTTTAAATGCATTAATTTGTAATGGACGGTGGAGTTTTGAGTGGATGAAGGCGGAGGACAGGGTGTTATAGCATAGGAGAGCCCTAAATCCAACAGTGAACTACGACTGTGGAACTCAGTAGAATTTATTGATAACACTGCCCTTTGTATGAATGGATATTGTCACACTTTCAATTCTTTCAATGTTCATAAACGATATTTAAAACCCAGCTCTTATTACTAAGGAAAATATTTTAAGTCAACGTTACACATTTTCCTTAGTACCTACGTCATCAAACAATTTTTATTATAATAAAGTCGTTTATTTCAGACCACAAAGTCCATACTTTTGTTAGTAACAATTTATTAAGTACTTATAACTAATGTTAGTAACCAATAGTAATAATCAAACAAGTATATCAAATTATGTCAAATAGAATTAAAATCATACTTCATGTCAAAATCAATTCTAATATTAAATTAAAAACTTAACATTTTTCATCACGTGAATCATGCGACAGTGGTTGAGGAACTGGCAGTCGAGCCGTTCAGCAAAAGCGCTTAGGATACTGTTGCGGCCGGCTCACACCCTATGCTCCAGGGATGTGTACCGCTTACAAATGATTGTGTGGAAAACATCCCTGAGGCGCTACAGAAGTGAGGCAGGCCCAAGAGTGTACTGAACGCGTTGTTGTACTTGACACGTAGAGCACTGTAATGTTACTACGTGTAGTCTACCCACAGACTGCTAGTGTATTTTTATTTTATTTTATTTATTTGGGGACAATAAAGAGCAACAATATCAACACACACACACAGGGAGGATAATTCATAATATTAGCAACATTGTAGCCCACTACATTATTCGAATATTAACAAAAGAAAATATGATGATGAGTGCCACTAGATAGGTAATAAGTATCTTATAATTTATATCACATTAATAATAAAAAAATATATAGAAAAATCAATTCTTCTTCTTCATCTCAGCGTTAATCCCAGTTATCCAAAGCTTTTCAGCTTTGGATAACTGGATAAATATCGAAGTTTAAAAGCAAACGCTAGACGCGTTTGCTTTAAACTTCGATATTTTCCATGAAGCGACTGTACCGGTATCAGTATCGGTATCAGTATCGGTATCGGTATCAGTGTGTATTCTATTCTATTTTTATTTATGGTAAGTGAAGCGATGTCGACTAATTTTCCAAAGTCAAAAGTCAATTGGAGAAGCAAGAGTGTACATAAACAATAATAATAATAAAAAATTAAAAATATGATGCCACATTGGACCTTTTTACTCAGCCTTTTTATATCTTGTGAGGTTATGGAGAAATTAAACAAACAAAAGTGTATATGGTCAGTCAAAGTTGACATGAATACGTCACCTTAATAACCTAATGTAATTAATTGATATTGCCTGGATAATAAGGGAGTTTTTGACGGAAAAGCTAAGATGAATGTCACGCTCATTTTTCACTGGACTTTTTTTCTAAATAAAAGTGCGTGATTTATGTAGCAAAAAGTGCATTTAGTGAATAATTCATAAATAACATTGAAATATCGCAGCATAGTGGCCACATCATGGCTTTGTATCAAATCTCCTCGTAGTCGGCTCACGCGGCCATGTTTTCAACTGTCATTGACGATATCCGCCATTATTGTGAAATTATTTTTTTAAAGAATTTCTATAATTTGTTACGCGTATTGTTGGCAAAATTGTGGTATTTAACCACAGAAGCCATTGAAGAGTTGAAGTAGTATTTACTCTAAAGAAAAGAAAGAAAGAAAGATATTGCCTGACTTTCCTGTTAGTGCTAACACCACATGCTATTTCCGTGATTGTGAGAAAATACATACAGAAACGTAGAAAGTAGTCAACATGAATGGAATGCATGGATATTCTCGATTGTGAATGCCTTTAGTGTCCCATGAAAATACTACACCAACAGTAGTTATTGCTAATTTTGACAGTTGAACAACATTCTTTGCGTGATTAATATTGTTAAGTAAACAAAATGTTCGAACATATGAAGCAATGGATTAGCAAGATCCTTCAGAATGATTCGGATTGAACTTGATAGTGATACATAATTAAGGCGCTGGCCTTTGCAAATAGTATTTCTTTTCCTTGTATAACATGTACCTGCATGTTTACTTAACAGCTGTCACGTTCCGTTTACTGCGAATGGTGCAAAATTGGCTCTGGAAAACTAAGGTGCTTACCTTGGCGACATCTAGATCATCATCATAATCATTTCACTCGTAAGACGTCCACTGCTGGACATAGGCTTTCCCCAAGTATCTTCACGACGACCGCTCCTGCGCCTCCCGCATCCAGCGGTTTCCTGCGACCTTCACCAGGTCGTCGGCCTATCCACCCTGCGTCTTCTGGTGCGTGGTCGCCACTCGAAAACCCGTCGGCCCCATTGGGCATCGGTCCTACGGGCAATGTGCTCGGCCCACTGCCACTTTAGTGTTTCAATTCTTCGGGCTATGTCGGTTACTCTCGTTCTTCTGCGGATCTCCTCATTCCTGATTCGATCCATTGCCATCGGCATCTAGATCATCATAGCCGAACTGCGCAGCGTAACATTCTTGCTTCGCGAAACCAGAGTATCCCGTGCGAATAATTGTTTTATAATTAGATCTGTTACCATGGGGACCAAGCGCTCCTGCCGGAGATGGCCCTTTACGGGGCACCAGTGTAGGCGCCGTCCTTGAGGCAGCTACCAGTCTGATGCCTGAATACATCCCAGAGGGTCATGCGGTAGGTCCATGTCTGGAGACAAGAGTCCTCGCCCATATATATTATGGGACTGGCGAGAGGAAGGAAACCGTCGTGGCATAACTCCGCTGCCGCAAAAAATCGCGGTAAAGCAACATGGAGGGCATTCGTATGTTTGTAAGCGACAATTGTGTACAATCCAGTGCTGGGCACACCACAATAGCGGCGATAAGTCTTGTCTTTGAGAAGTGGCTAGAGAGGTGCCACGGCGCTCCCACCTTCCGCCTGACGCAGGCCCTTACTGGACACCGCTGTTTCACCTCACGGATAAAAGTTGTGCTACTTTAGGTAAGCACAATCTGTAAATTTGTCTAAAATCATAAGGGATTGTTCAAAAAGCGGGCTAACTCACGCACGAAGGGTTCCGTATCCCAGTATCTATTGTTTAAAACTCATGTCTGTTTTTGTGGGTGAGTAAGGATTGATTTACATGTTGCAATTTAATTGCCTATGGCTTCAATTAAGTTGAATGAACAATAAAAGTTGCATTGTCTAAACACCATTAAGTCGTGGTTTAAGTCGACCTAGTGGTTAAAACACCAGCCTCTCAAGTATGAGTGCGCGGGTTCGATTCCAGGTCAGGCAAGTACCAATGTAACTTTTCTAAAGTTATATGTACTTTCTAAGTATATCTTGGACACCAATGACTGAAGGTGAAGGAAAACATCTTGAGGAAACCTGGACTTTAAGTCTGAAATCGCCAACCCGCATCGAGCAAGCGTGGTGATAACGCTCAATCCTTCTCTGAATGAGAGGAGACTTGTGCCCAGCAGTGGGACGATAAAAAGGTTGATAATGATGAAACACCATTTAGACAATGCAAGTCATTTGTTGCATCAATTTTACGGTATGCCATAGGAACTGCACCGAATTGCACCGCGTAAATCAGCCTTAAGGCTCCCACTTGACTGTTTTTTTTTTGTCACAGAAACACGTGCATAAAAAAGATAAGGTAACCACCGTAATATTAAAAATAAATAATACAGACAATTAAGAGCGAAGAAAATAAATAGTCGGTATGGGGACATTTATTAATGTAGAGTGGAGTGTTAGTGATTGACCACTGATAGGTAAGTCGTAATGACGTCATATTGTTAGTAGATTATGAAACTTGTCAATCATTATGATATCAATGATTCAAAATCAAAATCAAAAGTCATTTATTCAAATAAGGCTGAGAATCAGCACTTTTTCAACGTCAATATTACACAAGACAGTCCTACCTAGTGCTTTCGCTGGGAACAAGTGGCGGAACAAACTCAACAGCAGCACTGCTGTCTGTTTATAAAAAAAAAAAACACATGACTTTTTACAATACTATGTATAGGGATGAACACAAGAAAATGGAACAACAATGACATTATTTACCATAATGCCAACTACCACGCTAAAATACCAACAAAGCAAATAAAAAAAATATCATTAAAATATAAATAAGTAAAACTTCTCCCCTAAATAAAAGCCCCAGGTATAAAGGGCGGGACAGCTCACATATTTATGCGTTGTAAAAAAGTAAATTATATGAACTCATATAATGTGTCAGTAGGTTAATTCCGGAGAAGGAACACAAACATTGTCTTGAGTTAATCAGAGCGACCAGCTATGCTTATCATTTAAATAGTCATTTATGGAATATAAGTATTGTAAAAGCAGGCTAGGTCCCTGGAAGAACAATATCCAAGAACTTTTCATTAAAACCATTCTACTAGAGTCCCGTCGCGTCTGTCTGTCGGATCCTTCGAAGTTATCAGTTCCATTCCGATTCCAAGATTGTCAGATTTTATCACGTTTATTTTTTAACACCTGTCAGTCGATAAACAAATGCAGGTGTCGATGATTTTTAAAGATTACCTACTTACCTTAACAAAAATCCAGTATTTTTTGTTATCATTTTGGATAATAAAGGTAATCCTATTCATGTGTTTTTTGGTATAATGTTACATTGTCCTGTGATCATCATGATAATCATTTTGAATTTTATTTTGGAGCATTTGATTATTGTTGTTGGATCTGTTTATGACTGTGTATTAAAAATGAAACGACATCGAATACTTTTCTAGAAGTTTTCGTTCCTAAAGTTCCAAGTTTAGGGATGTGTGACTCCCAATACAGTATGTTAAGAAAACCCTGTCCGACCCATAAGGATAATAAAGGTTAGGTAAACACATGACCAAATATAATATAAAATTTTACGTAATCATCATAGTACCAATACAAATGAATTTTGAAATAATCTTTTCTTCCCGCGAATTAATTCCAACTTCCCCGAAATTTGGTACTTTTTAAAAAAGTGACAACACCGGTATTATTGTGAGCGAATAGTGATGCGACCACGTGCCGCGTGCCCTGCCGCCCGCGCCCCGCGGAAGGGTGGTTAACGCAGATTTATTAAGTTACCACTTTTTGCGAAATAATATTTATTTTTTTTAGGGGGATTTTTTTTTAAGTTTAGCCCGGTTTTGTATCCATTAGTAGAATCAGTTATCGATACCTAACAACACCTTCACGGGTCGGACAGGGTTTTCTTAACATACTGTATAAATCAAACTAATATTTTACTGAAACTATATTTTACTTTTTTTTTAATAATTATAAACTAGCGCTTGACCGCAATCTCGCTTGATGGTAAGCAGTGGTGCGATCGTTGATGGTAAAGCGCGCTAGTTTATTAAGGGCCTATTCACTCAGAAATTCTGAGCGAATAGGAAGGAAGACGATAGTTGAGCGAGGAGATGCAATGTTAAACCCAACAACACGACCAACGATGTGCGCCAAAGGGAGATTGATCTGAAGACCCTCCACGACCAAACTCACAACACAACAACACACATAGGCACATTAGACGCATCGTACCCGGCACACATCGCAACACAACTACTCAGACCCGTCCTCTGTACGGCTTCACCAGACATCATGCCGGAACACGACAAATCGCTTGGCGGCAAGGCTTTTTCTGGTGGGTGGTAACTTCTGCCGGCGGCCGATGTTATGGCACTTTTCCCTAATACAAATATCAGAAGGATTACAAGTGTACGACCATACTGGGTCTTCGGAACCGACTGGCGCGGGCGTAGCTCGCCGCTGTTCAGTGTTGCCAGAAGGCAAAGTCTGTAGAGCACTAAAACCGGTGCGAATTGCACTAGATCTGTGGTTTTTTCGACTTCAAATCACTAAAACTGGCATAGATTTCAAAAGAACGACATATAAAATTCGAAATTCGTTTTTAATATATTTTAATACTTATCTACGACAATAAATCAATCAACTTACAATAGGGATGTTTTCTGGGTAAAAAAAAATTATTCAATTTACTCCGTCATTCAGATTATAGAAAAATATTGGATAAGTATATTTTGTTTTATCAAATCAATAAAAATTGTCAAATATAAAAGGCATCAAAGATCAGGAGTGGTGGCTGGTGACGTCACTGCTCGCTAAAAAACCTGTCTTGACGGACCAGCCAAGCTCGAATCTTTTTTTTTTCTTTTGTATGTCTCAGAGGATCCAATCATTTTTACAGCCTCACTTGGCAGTTCATACTTGTAGCATGTGCTGTTCATAGCAGTCAGCTGCGTGTGAATTAAAAGGATTAATATTGCTTTTAAAACTTTTGTCTTAATCAAACTGAAGAGTTGTAGACTAATATTTAAAAACTGTACAATTTGTTTTAAAGCGAATATCTCAAGAAACACTAAATCGAACAAAAAAATAAAATTGTGTTGGTTAATCCATTTATTGACGAAAGCTTTAGGCTATAGGACATTACGCTGCGACCAATAGGAGCGAAGAATCAGTGGAAAAAACGGGAATAATTATTCATCTTTCAGCTTGCATTGCGTGCGCTGCGCTGCATAAACGGTTCAAAATGCTATAAAACTAAAAATAGGTCATAAAACTAAAAATATAATTAAAAGCTAAAAATATGGTATAAACCCAAAAATATGGTGTAAAACTCTTAATCGCGATTATAATAACATATATAATTAGACAGCATAATAACAGCTAGTTTGTTATGTTTGTCGCAATGAACTGGTTTAATTAGCCATTTAGTTAACAGTCTAGTAGGTTATTACCTAAAAAAAGTATTTCTCAACTAAAAGTATTTCTTTGAACATTCGACAGTACATATTTTTTCTAGCTTGTAATATGAACCATCGGTGTTCTGACCAGCAAGTTAATTACGCACAGTTACGACAGTTCCTCAACAAGTTTACGTTGCTGAGCAGACATATTTTTCGAACATATGGGGCAATCGGTTAGCAATATGCTTCAAAGAGATTTCAATTGATAGAAATAGTGTGTTACGTAATTAGAGTGTTAGTGTGACCTTTGCGAAGCACTTACACCCCCGACCCCCCCCCCCCCCCCCCCCCCTTCACGCAATATGTCATACAATATGCCTATGCGTGTCATATGTTACATACATAATACCTATGTTGTACATCTTCGTATTATCATGTTATTCAATATTATGCTCTATGACCCATATTCCTGCACTAAGAATGAACTCATGCGCACCTCTGCTTCTCGGAACTCGTCTACTATGTACGAGTAAACGGAGCGTCCGTGTATGCTAAGCGCCAAACGACCGTGGTCGTAAGCGCCAGTAGTGAAGTGACTCATCAATGGCGCGGGCGCAAGTCGCGAATATAAGCAATTTGTATGCGTCAGTGCGAAAGTAAGTAATATTGGTACAGTGTGAGTCATCCATGGTTTCTTAGGAATGTTGGTTGTATTCTCGCTTATGATAATCTATGGCGCCGAATCTCTTGTGCACAAGTTATACTAATTCAAAGTTCAGCGCGTCTTTTAGAAGATGACATATTAGGTTAGTGCTGTCAAATTAAGATACTCAACATGGACGTGAAACATTATGACTACACTTACGTCAATTTACGTCAGAGGCGTCTAATTTCACAGGACTAAACTTATCTTCTGTCCTTTTCTTAAGTAGCGTACCTTGAACTGTTATTCTACGTTGACCGTATTATCTTAATGATTCACTCTTCTGAAAATATAAACACAAAATGTTGTTATATTAATAGTATCATTAAATACACATAACTTGTGCTTAGTACGTCAGTAGTAATTTGTCTGACTTAGCTTGAGTTATTTATTTCATCACTGAGTCAGAAATACCAGAAATCACACGACTAATTTTAAGTTACCTATTTAATTAATTTATTTGTGTGTACAACACACATTGTGAAGGTCCTCTTTTCCATGCTATGGTGCGAGGAAATAGCTCCGGTCAGGCAATAGTTCTTGGTGCACCAGTATTCAATGTGAAACTGCATGACTTACCATTCAGTTATCCTTCTATAATAAGAGTGTTTCCGTGACCTACTTGTGATACTGTTATAATGGGGGCTTCGTGACGACCAGCCAGTACTCGCCCCATCGGCCGGGCCGTTCCTAGTTTAAATCCTCGGGTTCCACTTGTGTTTCAGAAGTACTCTACCCTTAGTCTTCCTGGAACAATTGATCCGTATAATGTTATTTTATTGTGTGTGCTCACAATAAAATTCATAGGGATATGACAAAATTAAAGTCTAAGTACAAAAGTGCTGCTTATTTCTTAAGAAATTTCTTCCAGCAGACCTGAGAAAGGAGGAGTAAATTAGAAATGTAGACAATAGTGTGTAAGAACAAGAAGAGAAGAGAAAAATGTGAATATGATAAAAAAAGAATACTTAAATAAATACATAATGCTAAATTTTATAAATACGTAGATACATAATTGAAATTCTCACAATATAGAGGCAAGGGAAATAAAATCCTAGCAAAGTAGGAGGCCGAGGACGTGAGGCAGAGAGAATCCCAGCGCCCTCACGCCACTAGCTGGTCAGCAGACAACATCGAATCTCCAGCCACTGTAGGCGCGGGCCTGCGGGCGGTGAGCAGTGGGCAGCTCGCCGCCCGGTAAGGACAGGCCCGAGTCGACGGCGCGTCGTGTTTCACGCGCGCCTCATGTCAGCACTTCGTGACGGGGTCCACGAAGACCGATGCCTCCTGGGTCAGGGTTGCGGGATGGTTAAAAAAGAAACCGTGGCCCTCGCGCACAGACAAGTGAAGAAACACTGGTGGGTTTTAGTCAGTTGAAGTTGTACAGAGGACCTTCAGAGAGCTGGAGAAATCATTTGATGATTTCCCGTCCCAACAAAAAAAAAAAGGAAAATAAAAGCCAAATTAGAGAAATAGTGTTATACTCACGAATGCTAGTTAGAAGTTAGTTTCACAATTACAATTTGTTTATTTTTTCGTAGCCTACTTGGTGTCCCACTGCTGGGCAAAGGCTTTTTCCTTCCAAACCTCCCTGTCTTGTGCTTTCTCTGGCCATGTTGGTCTTGCGTTACAATACCAGCGTCACCTGTTAAATCAATTTTTAACACCCTTGCTCGTAAAGCTGATGTAATTCCACCGGTTTCAAATATGTAAAGCGGGCCATAACAAACGCGTGTGTTATCAAAGCAAATAGTTAAGTTGTAGTGCATACAAATTCCGTAACAGCATTATTTGCCATTTCAAATAATTATGGAACTGATCGCCGCCGCACGGCTCCAGCCAGTGAGCAGCGCGCTGTTCCATATTTGAAATGGCAAATGCGACTCGTGGCTGGATCGATGACACCGATGCAGTTTTTGTGTGCTCTGCGTAAACTAAATTAATTTACAAAGTCGGTGATATCCATTAGATCCGAGCGTAACATCACTATTGCAAATTAGGTGTTTTCGTGGACCACAGTTCTTTTTCTTCTTTTTCAGCCTATAGAGGTCCACTGTTGGACAAAGGCCTTCCCAAGATTTTCCATTACATTGGGGGGTTTGCCATAAACCCCACGCTTGGCAGATGGATTATGGCACAGTTCGTAGTCCATTAAAACAAAATAAGCCTCCTATTGGCGGCCATATTATGCGTAAGCGCAACGTCAGAAACAACCGCAAAGAATATTTAAATATGGAAGGAGGGAATTTACATTGGCGCCATTACATGCAATTACGTAATACGCGATACACCTGAATTGACATTTATGACGTCATCATTATTTTACTTTAAAAGAAAGTGTATAATTTTTCCTCCAAAACAGTTACATGTTTAAGCCCGTGTCCAGTTTAACCAAATCAAACAATAATTGTTTGTATTTTTTTAAGGTAAAAATCAGTATCAACCGGCGAGCGTGTATGACTACTTAATTCGTCATACAGCACGCCAAGGCGGCAAACCAACGTTATTGAGTAGACAAACTTATTGAATTTATGAACCAAATGGATTATCAACATTCTGTATAGTTATTCAGTGTGTGTTTTTTGCCAATGATGACATATGGAACTGAGACGTATTCATTAACAATGGGCCTTATAAGAAAGCTCAAGGTCACTCAAAAGGCTATGGAGAGGGCTGTGCTTGGGGTTTTTCTGCGTGATCAAATCAGAAATAAGGAGATCCTCAGAAGAACCAGAATAAAGACATAGGCCGAAGAATTGCGACACTTAAGTGACACTGGGCCGGGCACATTGCCCGTAGGACCGATACCCGATAGGGCCGACAGGTTCTTCATGTGGTGACCACGCACCGGAAAACGCAGCGTGGGTAGGCCCCCGACAAGGTGAATCGACGACCTGGTGAAGATCGCAGGAAACCGCTGGATGCGGGAAGCTAAGGACTGGATCCTGGAGTGGACGTGATTCGGCTGAAATAATGATGATGATGATGTGTGATGGTGTATTACGTAATTAGAGTGCAGGCATGCAATTACAACGACAGCCAAAAACAACCAAAATGGTGAAGACAGAAGAAACGACATGTCATGTTAACACCACTACGATCCGGACGAAGCGTTTTGCTTCCTCTTTTATACCGCGTACATCAAGGAATTGGAACAATTTGGCAGCGGCGGTGTTTCCGTCACACTACAATTTGAATGACTTCAAGACTAGAGTGAATAGGCTCTTAATCAACTAGCGCGCTTTACCCTCAACGATCGCAACACTGCTTACCATCAGCCGGGATTGCAGTCAAGCACTAGTTTATAATTTATATAAAAAAAATTACATGCTCATAGTTTCATCCATACAAGTCTAGATCTCTTGGGAATGTGAAGATAAAAAGCATTATGCAAATGTCCTAATACAGATCATGGTATATTCTAATGCCAAATTATGTCCAAATCAGTTCACCTAATTCATTCATTGTAGAAGCGTAACAAAATAGTATATCAAATCACATTTATTTTCTCTTTATCCATTACTAGCTATTGCCCGCAACTTCCTGTACAATCTAGAATGAAAATGAGTCTAAGTCACAACTCAAGTTAGGTTCTGATTTTGTGTAAAATATCATCCAAATAAATTCATTTGTTTTAGCGTGGAAGTTTATAAAAAAACAAATCTACTTTCGCATTTATAATATAAAACGATGAAGGAAAACATTGTGAAGAAACCGGTAACAACCTAGAAACAAAATTTCGAAGTCATATTGTGACATCTACCAAACTCTCCTTGACAGCCTCCGTGGCGTAGCGGTAGCGAACGCGGCCGCTGCGCAAGGAGGCGCGGCTTAATATTTGTATGCATGAATATGAATATTTGCACTGGTCTGGTCGTGCCTCGGAAAGCACGTTATGCCGTTGGTACCGGTTGCTATACGAACATCTAATAGCAGTAGTTACGGGTTGTTGGAGCCCTCAAAAGTCCTACAATTGGTCTAGCTGCAATGCTTCGATATCGCCTTCGGGTTGTGGAGGTCAGACGGCAGTCGCTTCATGGAAAATATCGAAGTTTAGTCAAAATGAGCAGTTAGACTGGTAAAGCGGACCCTAGATTCCTAAGCTGAAAAGCTTCGGATACGACTGGGATTAACGCTGTGATGAAGAAGAAGACCAAACCGCACTAGGAACGTGATTCCGGTCCACTCCCTCTTACCGAGAGGGAGCCTGTGTCTCAGGAGTCAGAACATTATTATAAGAGTGTCTCTGACATCGACACACAAACGAGTACCATGGATCCAGTACATGATTCTGAACCTCCCACATGTGAAATTTTTCGTCGGTTTTTTCCTGATAAAACTAAATTAATATGCAGTTTTTTTCACTTTAAACCGTTCATAATTGCTATACTTTTATAACCCAATAAGTTTTCTTGAGATTCGCTAATTACACAAAAAAGCGCAATGTGAACAAAACTCGAAAGACTATTCTATCAGCTGATTTGATAGAGTTCACATCAGGGGTCAACGTCATACCCACAAACACGCGCGGCGGCACGCTTGCAACGATCAAAGGCTGAGCCGACACATTTTTTTAAACGCTCTTATTTCTGTAACCGCTCATTAACGATATAAATGACTATCATAATTTTATTAGTGGCATGCAGTGTAGCCTTCTCGCGAAGTTTGCGTTACGATGTCAGATACACCCTGTATAGGCTGATTATGTTATGTATGCATTTAAAGTATTATAATACTAATTAAAAGTAAATTTAGTTTAGATAAATGTAGTCATAAGATGAAATGACTATCTTTATTACTATCGCTAGAGACAGCAGGGTAATTATAAACGCATTATCAGTAGCAACGGATTTCATTTTGACGAGTCATCAATATTCATTGCGTTATTTACTTTGTTCAGCTGACAGATATATCAACCATATGGAGCAATGGATTAACAATATGCTTCAAAATGCTTGATTTATACAATTAGGATGCAGCTGCTGCCTGACCCAGTCACCTAACTACTTGAGATGGGTTACTAATACTCTACTCTTAGGTTAAAGATCACCAATCATTGACAAAAAGAGCGGAAAGACCTTTAACGTTTGATAACAAACTATAACTGAACACACTTATGCAAGTGACTGGTATCTAAGGCACCTCTTCCACTGCGGCGAGGAAGCGCCTAGCTATCAACTTTCTCACTCAAGAGACGTAAAGGCGAAGTCACAGCTCTGCGTTGCAGCGTCGCATCGCACAAAAAGATGATAAACAGCAAAAGGCTTTTAGGTGCACGTCGTAGTGCGGCATCACATATTTGTATCAATAGCTTGATAATTTAAAAGAGGGTCCATGGAGTTTCTTGCCCGTTCTTCTCCATAGGTACCTACTCTTTGGAATGGGCGACTAGCTTCACCTTACTGACTGACCGACCTTCTGACAATTCAAAAGTGCCTGTAACTGGTTTATTTGAAATAAATGCTTTGATTTTGATCAAAGATTTTTACGATGCGATGCCACAACGCAGTCTTGTGGCTTCTCCCTAAGGATTATAGGTCGTGTGCTAAAAGAAATGCTTTACGTGCATAACTGACCGCTGAATGTTGTGTTCAGCCCATGGAGTAAATATATATATTTGTTCCATGGTTCAGCCGGTTTGGGGACCCTAGGATCCTGCCGTACTGAACATTCAGCTGTCAACTATTGATACAAACTAGTATTTGTCGTGCTAAGGGTATTCCCACTCGGTCAGTGACCCTCTCTTAGCGGTCAAAACACTCGCTGAGAGGCCTACTCCTGCTATGCGATTTTGTAACTATCTTACAAGAGAAAACTTGAGTAAAGTGCTAATCGCATTTGAAAAGTTCGCAATCTGCTAAGTTTATAAAGATCGAACATTTATCTCAGTCGTCTCGTAATAGAATGGTGACAGAATGACATTGCCGTATTACCATTATTATAAAACCCGTTAGTAGAGATAATTTTCTAAAAATTACTACTCAATTTGAACATTTATTAACATCGAGTGTCAGAGATTGACAACTGGAAAGTCATAATGACGCAATTTGGTTAAAATTAGTTAAAATCGATCATTATGAGGTCACTGATCCATTTTGACACAATAGTAATAGCAGACTCTCAAGGTCAAGCTAACCGAAGCGAACCGAATTAATCTTGAGATTGATTGGTAATATTTTACAGCTTTAAGGCTCAAGCCTTAATGCTTTCGCGATAAAGTTGAAAATCCAAGAACTAAATTTGACAAATTTGAGACATGTGCTGTCTGTACATACGCATATACCAAACTTTATGGTTTCTCGAAACATGACACCAATTACGGTACCTACAGTAACAAATTCACCTGTTAGAGGGCATGAGGGGGTGAGGTACGAACGACAGCAGATCAAGCTACCCGAAACTGTCAAATATTCACAATCGACCTTGAGCCTTAATACTTTAGAGATACAGTTGAAAATCTAATAAGGAATTCTGACAGATGGTAGATGTGCTGTCGTCTGTACAAAGAGTAGCGCTCCTCAAAGCAGACGTAAAAGTTTTTAGCGGGAAAGTCAGTTGAGTAGTTCATAAAGAACAGTGAAATATCGCAGCATAGTGGCCACACACATCATGACTTTGCCCCAAATCTCATTCGTAAGACGGGTCACGCGGCCGTCTTTTTCGACATGAATAATTCATAATTACGTGACATTGGCTAAATACACAAACCGTGCGAAGCCAAAAAATAAAGAAAGAAAGCAGACGTAAAGTTTGGATAGGAGTGTACCAGCAAGTAATCGGCTTTTACTTGCTATCTGTACTCGCATCTCGTCAATCGCAAGCAGTGGAACAAGTACGTTAGAGCCGGAACTGTTTCGTAGGTACATCTCATACAGAATGACCCACAAACTGACATTACGCTTATTTGTATTAGTATTCACCTCACTTCGCTCACCTGAATGATTCATAGTGGAGATAATATTGTGTTTTATTTCACTGATTATAACGAGGCTAGATGCGATAACTATGATATAAATATTTGATATGTGTGTGATATAAGTACTTCACCTGCATTTATACCTACTTCATATAGATGTCAATGTCAAACAACATGTCGTAATGCATCTATGACTTACTTTGTATAAATACGGCAACAGAAGTTACCACCCACCAGACAAAGTTCAAAGACGATTCGCCATATTCCGGCATGATGTCTGGTGTAGCCGTACGGAGGACGAATTTGAGCAGCTGTGTTGCGATGTGTGCCGGGTACGATGCGCCAAATGTTGTTATGTCAGGAGTTTGGTAATGGAAGGTCTCCAAATAAATCTCCCTCTGGCGCAGCATCGTTGGTTGTGTCGTTTGGTTTAACAAATTAACATTGCATCACCTCGCTTAACTGTCATCTTCCTTCCAATCCCCTGATTTTTTTTGACCGAATAGGCTGTTACCATCAACGATTGCGTCACTACTTACCATCAGGCGGGATTTTGGTCAAGCACTAGTTTATAATTATAAAAAAAATCTTTTTTGGTTTTTCAGTGAAGCAATCCTCCTCTGTCTCAGTGGACTGCCTCCATTGTAGAGGTGACAGTGGGGTTTGGCGGACTCTTACTGGCTAAAACCATCGCGGGTTCCATCCCTACCCGTGACCGGGGTTGCGGGATTTTCATAAGCATTCACTTGCCTTAATTGATAATATACCCTGTCTTATAAGCCAATATTTTTTTAAATGTAACTATTCCAGATATCACAAAATTCGACTTTTAAATGCGTAATAAAATAAATTAATATTAAAGTCCCTTATCTTATTAAATTATCTAATTTATGACATCTTACAGACATTGAAATATCGCACATGTTTGTTGATACATGTGCGATGTTTTAAGTAAAGATATTCAAATAACCTACATGTTGCTGTAGGTTATTTGAATATCTTTATTTCTGAATGTTTTTTTTAACTAGTGATAACTAATTTTATCTGTTATTCCAAAATCAATTTGATGGAACTATGATGCAATGGTATCTAATAGATACCATACAAAACCTTCAAAATGTAAACCTAAGTTGGTTGGCACTTACTTCCTAATTTATTAAATTTAAATATTTTTTAAAATAAGTGATATCGGTAAGTACATGGTAAATATGCACTTATAGTGGGTTTTAAAATATACTTGTAGTTAATTGGTATCTAAAAAATCGTATTCTAACAAGTAATTTTGATGATATTGGGTTGATTTCGGAAATCGGGAGGGTGCACATAAAATCAACTGGGTAATAGGATAAGACAGTATAAATATTTATTTATACGTTATTCGAATCTCATCTTCGATTTTACATTTTATGTTTTGTGAATCGGGAGGGTGCACATAAAATCAACTGGGTAATAGGATAAGACAGTTTAAATATTTATTTTATAAAACTAATACATATTACGTAATCTGGAATATTAACGCCCTCAGACAGCTTTTTTTTTTTTTGGGACAAACCCGCCACACTTTTCCCAACCACTGCAACTCCTGAAAGCCAGAATCAACAGTGGCGACCGCCAGAAAAACGCCGAGCAATGAAGCTCGACGAGTCCCGGAGAAACGATTCAACTGTCTTGGGTCCCGCAACGAAATTAATCAGAAAAGAATAGCGGAGGAGTAAGAAAAAAGATATTTTTTCCACTTCCCTCCATAACAAGCAGGAGACAGAACAGAACTAGGCCAAACGGCACAAAGGGACATTATTGCAACTGGGAGAAGCCCAGATTGCCAAACACCACGGAATAAAATTTGATTAAGTTAATGGGTCCTAAGTAGGTATTAGCTGTTACAATTGATTCCAATAATAGGTATGGCAAAAGCGCCTGAACGCACGGAAATTGGTTCTAGTTTCTACAAGGTCCGTATAATAAACGACTCCGGATGTAACTTGTACACTATCCAACATAATATTGCGTTCATTCTGCCAAAGAACACACTCCCACAAGATGTGATGTGCGGACTGTTCAAATTCACAGTTCGATGTAGAACACTGACACAAAGGGGAAGGAACAAGTTTAAAAGAATACAGTTTACTTTTAAAGTTGCCATGACCTGTGAGAAATTGGGCAACGCAGTGGTCAACCACCAGCCATGTCTTAGCCAGCCGATCACCAACGGATGGAAAGAACAGATGGAGGTGCCGGCCCTTGATGGAATTATCCCACCTACTTTGCCATTCGGATAAGAGGTCCTCCCAGACTTCAGTCTGAGGTTTAAATAATCTAGAGATTTTATTAAAGTCGCGTTGTGTAACAAAATTAGTGTCCATGGCCTCCCCCCTCGCGGAGTAGTACATTGAAGCACGTCGCTGTACCTCAAGGTCGACTGGAAGTACACCTGCCAGTACCGGTAAGGCTTCAGTACTGACCGTTCTATACGCCTTGCATAAAAATATCAATGCCAAACGTTGGCTTTGAAGCAGTTTACGTCGTGCCGCTCCTATGCTGGCCCTATCGGCCCAAACAGGTGCACCGTAGCACATACATCCTAAGTAGGTAGCTCCATATATAGTTTTTAAAGTTAGGAATGATAGACCCCAAGTTGCTTTGGATATTCTAGTCAGGGCATAAAAGTTCTTTTTAGCTTTTTCACCAACTATTTTTATATGTTCGATAAATGAAAAATTCCTTTCTAAGATCATACCAAGGTAGCATACGGATTGCTGTTTTTTAATGGGAACGTTGTTAAATTTAATAGTAGGCAATGATTTAAGATTACCTTTTAGTAGAAGTTGATAGGTTTTATGTGGCGCAAATGCTAGGCGGTTACGATCACCCCACTGAGATATTAAATTTAGGCAAGTATTGGCCAAGTTCTCAAGTCCAGCTCGGGTACTTGACTGAATGAGCAGTAGGCCATCGTCCGCGTAACCAGTAAGTGAACAGCCGCAAGGAAGCGGGATCGCGAGGAAGTCATCAAAACCCAAATTCCATAAATAAGGACCGACAACTGAACCCTGAGGACATCCCATGGTTAGTGTTTTAGTACTAGAAAAATGACCGAGCTTAAGTACCGCGGAACCGTTTATAAAGTAAGAGTAAACGAGATTATATATGTTTCTATAGCAACCGCGGGTTTTTAATTTTAACAACAGCATAGGCCACCAGGCGTTATCAAAAGCCCCAGAAATATCCAGGAAGATCCCAATTACGTACTTGTTTTCAGATTGGTTAACGGTTCTTCTGACAGAAAGCGCCGCGTCGACTGTAGATTTACCTATGGTGAAGCCATATTGATTATTATGGAATTTTGGACCGTTCGGTAGTAAACGTGGAACGATGAGGCGCTCAAGAAGTTTACCCAAAGATGGTAGAAGAGTGATAGGACGATATGACTTCGGATCATCCGGTGGTTTATCACCACACTTTGGTATTATTCGTAAGAAACCGCGTCGCCATTTACGAGGAAAAACGCCTTCAGCAATGCATCGGTTATATACAGTTAAGATGGCATCACCCGCTGTTTTACACGCTTCTTTAATCATCCTATTAGATATTTTATCTTCACCTGATGATTTGTTGACCGGTAGTTTTCTAACAATATTTATAAATTCGTCATTAGATGGTACGTCTGACATTGGTGATTCAGGTGGCACAGGAGCCCACGCTCTAATCTGTTGGTGGTAGTCGCTATCGTTAGCCGGTGAATCATCAGGGATAAGTGTATTTATTAGCACTTCTGTTGTTTCCTCTATGCCCGTGGTATGCCTATCATTGACTTTAATGTTTTGAACGTATGCAAGGTCGACCGATCTGTTAGCTTTAAATTCGTGATATAAGGGAGACCACGGACCCTCCCTGTCAAGCTTATCAACAATTTTTCGCAACAAATTACCCTTAGATTTTTCCACCGATGCTTTGTAGCGTGACTTGGCAACTCTAAAAGCATTCAAAGCGAACGTAAGAAGATCTCCAGTAATCTTTCGGCTCTTGAGTTTATTTAACTGTTTACGCGCTCTGCGATATCTTTTACGCTGTTCAACTAAGTAATCACTCCACCAGTCACATCTACGAATATTGGTCATAGATCCGCGACCAATGGCAATGTCAGCACAGTAGGTAAAGGTTTCTGACATAATGTCAGCACTTTCTTCGGCTGACAGCCCGTCCCGAGTGAATTCTTTGGCGTGACACGCAAAAAGCGAGCCGAAAAATTCCCAGTTCGCGCCTTTACATCTATATCTGAAATTACCGGGAATATGAGACCCCCATGAGGCCCTCAGACAGCTGTCAAAATTAATCAACCTAACGAACAGACATAGTAATCTTTTTTGTTCATTTTGGGCCAACTGTTAATTTTTCTTAAAATAATTACCTAAAACACATTTTTAATAATTGTCTTGTTTAAAACATTTTAATGTTATCTTCGATTTTAGCATTCACCTTTGACTTATTTAGTGCCTTTTTTATCAGTTGTTATTTTTGCAAGTATAAACAAATATTCAAGTATAATACCTACTCGAAGTTAAAAGAATGTCAAATGAGCAAAACTTATGCATAGTAAATAAAAATAATAAGTTTTTTTTAAACTTTTCACCACACTAGGTGGACGAAGAGGACTTCTTCCTGTAAACAAACATATAAACCCACACACATAAGCAACCAGACCCGGAACAACTAATTGTAGACCATACAAATATTTGTTTCTTACGGGAATCGAACCCATGGTACACGGCGCAGCAGTCGATCGCGCAGCCACTGCAATGGTTTAAAAATTAATAGCGATGTTTCCTGGGTAAAAAAAAAAAATTCTATTTAGTCCGTCATTCAGATTATAGAAAAATATTGGACACGTATATTGTGTTTTATCAAATCAATAAAAATTGACAAATATAAAAGGCATCAAAGATCAGGAGTGGTGGCTGGTGACGTCACTGCTCTCTAAAAAGTGTAGCGTGCAGTGACGTCACACTAGTTTCCAACGCACTGTGTCCCTCTTCATTTTTTGTTTATATGAAAAAAGAAAAAATACGTGTCTAGTATTTCATGGAAATCTGACTGACGGACTAATTAGTTTTTTTAGTCAACTACCCTATTAAAGGTGTTTTTTTAGTATAATGCATATCAAATAAAAAATATTAATTTAAAATCCAAGATCCACACAATAATCCCGCCAAAACTTACATTACATAAGACCGAAAAATAAAAATAAAGAACTCTCAAGATCCCAACGCTCTAGTTTCTTTCTCGCTCTAGACCGGTTACCGATTGACCTTTAAGAACACCACCTACGCTCGTAAGGCATCCAGTCGTGATATATCAATGACTGTATACGTTCGTTCACCGTTGTTGCGCGCACGCCGCTAACAGTCAGTCACCGCGATATCTCAACTTAGAACACTTGAGAATCAAGTTTAAAAAATTAAAAATAGAATCAGCCATGTTCTAAAATTTAAAAAAATATTGACGATTTTTTTTTTTGTCTAACGGTTTTGTTGTTTGTGCCAGTGTTTTTTTTTTTTTTTGTTCTGTTTTTAAACAATGGGTGTGTTTGAATGTGTAAATGCGAGTAAAATCTCACCAACGGAGAGTACTGAGGTTTTTACTATTAATATTCAGAATTCAAATGAAACTCTGAATGGTAGTCAGGCTGTGACTATGGTAAGTTGTTTTTTTAAAATAATCTTTATGTTCTAGCGTTCATCATAGATACTCGTATTATAAGAGTTTAACTGTTTCCCTTTATATTGTTCTTGTTAGGTGTGTACCTTCAGTTCTTTTTCCGCGTCAGTCTGTGTCTTACTGCCCTATCCCATAGGCGATCCAAGCCGAGGTCTGTACCTCACAGAAGATGCCCCAGGGGTAGTAGTAGTAGTAGGTACAGGTCTCCCAAAGTGATAATACGCATAGAAATCTTCGTCCCCGAGCGTTCGGAAGAAGATATGTATATAAAGTGGTGCACTTAACCACTTTTGATGCACTTAACCACTCTATATACATATCTTCTTCCGAACGCTCGGGGAATACGACCGTTGCCGAACAGTGACGAATATTTCTATGCGCATTATCACTTTGGGAGACCTGTAGTAGTCTAGCATATCTCTGAAGCTCCGGCTAGAGGCCTCCACAGCCAAGCCCAGTTAAGCAAAACTGCGAGATGTCATATATATGGAAAAAAATATTCTCAGGTTCGATTATCAGGTTTCAGGAAATTCTTTTTCAAAAAATCAAGGTATGTATTTAAAAAGTTAAGGTCTTAAGTTAAGTGAAAGGCGGTAAATTATTTCGTCTTTTCCGCCTTAGTCATAAATCTGTGTGAATTCTGTTTGGGAGAAACCGGTCAGAATACAAAAAATGTAACTAAAGAGAAAGGTATTTACACATAACTTGGTATCACTAAAATCAATTAACACACAACTAAACCTCAATTTTTTAGTAAAACTACAAAATTATATTAAATTATCACTATATATGTACATACGGACCACGACTAGTGGTTAAAACACCAGCCTCTCAAATATGAGTGTGCTGTTCGGTTTCAGATCAGGCAAGTACCAATGTAACTTTTCTAAGTTATATGTATATCTTAGACACCAACGACTGATTACAAGGTGAAGGAAAAAATCTTGAGGAAACCTGGACATTAAGTTTGAAATCGCCAACCCACATTGAGCAAGCGTGGTGATTACGCTCAACCCTTCTCTGTATGAGAGGAGACCAGTAGGTCTAGTATGAGTTTTCAATACGAAACTCGATCGTCGTTATCGAGGCGTTTGGCGCTCTCATTGGTTGAGGGTTCTTACGACCCTGAAGCGGGCCAATCGCTGAGTCAAACGTCCTCGATATCGATGATCGAGTTTCGTAATGAAAACTCATACTAGGCCTACTGTGCAGTAGTGTGTGTCCCAGCAGTGGGACGATAAAAACGTTGATGATGATGACATACAGACGACAGCGCATCAAACTAATTATAAACTTATTGTCTGCTTTGAAGTGCATTACTCTTAGTACCTCACCCCTCACCCCCTCTGACAGGTGAATTGGTTACGGTCCGGTAATTGGTCTCATGTTCGGAGAAGCCATACCTAAAGTTTGCGTATACGACTGCACAGCAAGCTACTACAATGTATCAAATTTCTTTATTCGATTTTCAACTTTATCGCCAATGCACTCGGCACAAAGTTGATCGGGGATATTTTACAGTTTCGAGTAGCTTGACCTGCATAATAATTACGTAACACACTATTACTATTAATTGGAATCATTTTAAAGCATATTGCGATTCTATTGCTCCTATAACGCAATGAATTTTGTTGAACTGTCAAAGTGAAACCCATTGTCATTTATAAGTTTACTACATAATTACCAAATTACTACATAGTTACCGTATTACCAAAGTTGAAAATTTGATAAATTTTTAACTTTGGTAAATTGTTGTATGAGAGCTCCCCTTCAATATTTCATCATCATCAACCTTTTTATCGCCCCACTGCTGGGCACAGGTCTCCTCTCATACAGAGAAGGATTGGGCGTAATCACCACGCTTGCTCAACGCGGGTTGGTGATTTCAGACTTAAAGTCCAGGTTTCCTCAAGATGTTTTCCTTCACTTTCAGTCATTGGTGTCCAAGATATACTTAAAAAGTACATATAACTTCAGAAAAGTTGCATTGTTACTTGCCTCGACCTGCCCCCTAATCGGCGAACACATTTTTGCCAAATGATTGCGACTAGTTGGGATCATTTGGACCGAACGGACCAATAGGCGGTCCAAACGATCCCAACTGATCCCAACTAGTTGCAATCATTTGACAAAAATGTGTTCGCCGATTAGGGGGCTGGAATCGAACCCGCGCACTCATACTTAAGAGGCTGGTGTTTTAACCACTAGGCCAGCACGACTTACTTCAATATTTATTTTTATTTTTTTTTAAATTTTAATATATAACCAAATATACTGTGAACATTTCAAGCGTCTATCTATTTTCGTTATTAATATGGAGCAAAGAACGCCAAAAAATCACGGTTGTTGTATGGGAGCCTTAAATACTTTATTTTTTTACTTTTATTATTTGCTGTTATAGCGACAACAAAAATACATAATCTCTGAAAATTTCAACTGTCTAGCTATTACGGTTCATGATATACAGCCTGGTGACAGATGGGCGGACGGACAGAAGAAACCGTAAAAAGTACGAATTTTGGTCCTAAACTCTGTAGGCTGTCTTTACATAACGGTAAATAATAGTCATGTGTATACACATACATAACATACGTACCTCGTATTAGTTCAATTATATCGATAGCCATTATATTTACTTTCAACGTATGTACACTTGGCATAAAATTTAATCTAAAGGGTGTATCTGACATCGACGCACAAACAAGTACCATGAATCCAGTACATGATTCTAAACCCCCCAGTCGTGGAATTTCTCGTCGCCTTTTTCATGATTTAAAAAATATATATATGTAGTTTTTTTCACTTTAGACCGTTTATAATTGCTATACTTTTATAACCCAATAAGATTTTAAAGTAAAAATTAATTGATTCGCTAATTGCACAAAAAAGCGCAATAAAAACCAAACTCGAAAAGCTATCTTATCAGCTGATTTAATAGAGTTCACATCAGGGATCAACGTAAAATACAAACCCGCACGGCGGCACGCTTGCAACGTTCAAAGGCCGAGCCGACACTTTTTTAAACATTGTTATTTTTGTAACCATTCATTAACGACATAAATGACTATCATACTTTTATTAGTGGCATGCGGTGTAGCCTTTTAAGTTTGCGTTACGATGTCAGATACACCCTGTACAAAGCTGATATGCGAAATAGGTACTTTTCATTTCTCATATTCGGAAATTAGTTTTGTTTTGATCTGATTATTGGGTGGAAAATGCTGCTTCCCTCTCTAGAGAGGGAAAAATTCATACAAATTATTTCCCTCCTACTGTTAGCACCGAACCCCGTCTTAGATAATGTTGACTTTGGCAGGTAACAAGTATTATAGCTAAGTTGTGTAAAATTGCAACTCATACTCGTTAAAGTATAAACCTCTGCTTTTAATTGCCCTTATGTCAATAAAAACCCCTTTTTTATCTCGCCGCGAATTGTTGAAGAGAGATACCGTGGGTCCTGGCGCATAGGCAAGTGAAGTCAGTAAACGTTTATTTTATTTATTTATTTAATCTTTCGCACATGAAATGTACAGAGGCGGACTTAATGCCTTAGGCAAACGTTTCACACGCTCTTCCTCCCTTGTCTGATGAAGGCCAGCCCGCGCCGCAGCTGAGCCAGTATATATAAATTCCCGACTTATCCCGATTTTATGGAAACGCCGCGGTCATTAAACCGAACTAAAAATAAAAATTTCGATCCAGCCGCCCCTAGCTGTCCTCTCTAGTGACGCCAGCCGAGGTTCGTACCCCTTGGGGTACCCCATTATGGGGTGCCCTTAGCGTGTAGTCGCTTAGTTTTTAGTTGCCCCTTGGCTGGAGGCTTTAAATTTATTTAAGGCAACCACAGGATAGTCCGGTTAAGTAGTCACGACCTCTTAAGGTCAACTACGAGATGTCGTAAAAAAAAAACCGACCAAGTGCGTGTCGGACTCACGTACAAAGGGTTCCGTACCATTGATTTATGAAATTAAAGATTTAAGTTATTTGTATGAAAGGTTACGCGGTAATAAGCGGGTTGCGATTTACGAAGTATTCAAAAAAACTACGTACTAGATCTCGTTCAAAACAATTTTTGTTGGTAGTTTTTATAGTAATGTAGGTACATCAAATGTTTTTTTTTTTAGATTTTTCATTTTCTTATTTTAGAAGTTAGAGGGGGGACCAACTTTTTTCCACTTTGGAAGCATCTGTCACGCAAACTATTCGGTTTAGAAAAAAAATAATTTAGAAACCTCGATATCATTTTTGAAGACCTGTCCACAGATACCCCATACGTATGTGTTTGATGAAAAAAAAAATTGAGTTTCAGTTCTAAGTATGGGTAGCCCCCAATATTTATTATTATTGTTTTATATTTGCATCAAAATCTTAATGCGGTTCATAGAATACATCTGCCTACCAGGTTTCAACAGTATAACTCTTATAGTTTCAGGAAAAAAAAAATGGCTGTGAGCTGTGACATACAGACGGACAGAGAGACATGACGAATCTATAAGGGTTCCGTTTTTTTGCCATTTCGCTACGGAACCCTAAAAAACACGCTCTTCCGCTTCGCTCAAAGTGAGAGAGGTCATATGATGATTTCCCATTTCAAAGAAAGACCTTTTCAGTCAGGAACAAATCCATCAAATCAGCTAGATTGGTAACAAACATAGATTGTTCAGCAATGAAGCAAGTGCTGTCCAAGGAGTTTTTGTTGACTTGTTAAGCCTCAATAGTAGTACATTGGATATCATTGAACGATTGTGCTCTTTGCGTTCGTTCACTCTGTGGAGAAACAGCTGCTCGTTCTTGAAGAGGAATGTATCTGCCAATCCGGTTTTCGGACACGTCATTTCGGACGTTGAACCGGTTCTGTTTTTCGGGCAGATTTTTTTCATTCTGACAGTTTAACAACGTTCATTGCGTTACTTACGTTACTGAGCGAACAATTTTTTCTAAAATAAGGAACAAAACTTTTCTCGGTGGTAGGCCATAACATCGGCCGCCGGCAGAACTTACCACACACCAGACAAAGCCTTGCCGCCAAGCGATTTGTCGTGTTCCGGCATGACATCTGGTGAAGCCGTACGGAGGACGGGTCTGAGCAGTTGTGTTGCGATGTGTGCCGGGTACGATACGCCTAGTGTTGTTATGTTGGGAGTTTGGTCGTCGAGGGTCTTCAGATCAATCTCCCTTTGGCGCAGCATCGTTGGTCGTGTTGTTGGATTTAACATTGCATCACCTCGCTCAACTGCCGTCTTCCTTCCTATTCGCTCAGTTTTTCTGAGTGAATAGGCTCTTAATAAACTAGCGCGTTTTACCATCAACGATCGCATCACTGCTTACCATCAGGCGGGATTGTGGTCAAGCACTAGTTTATAATTATTAAACAAAAAAAAAAAATATACCTAATTGTATTCATGTTCTTCCTACTTACTCACGAGAGACATAAACATTTTTATGTCATTATAACAGCGGATGTCATGGACGTACCCAGCTTCTGGCCTAGGTGTTTGGGGGAAGTCAGGCCTTTTAGGGTCGAATCATCCCCGGCTACTTTGTCCTAAAAACTACACAAGCATAACTACATGAAACATTAGGTACTTGTAGTGCAAATAGACGCAAATGATCATTGTATAAGTCCCCGTTTATACTTTGATTAGTTATTAGTAAGTCGTGGTGGCCTAGTGATTAAAACAATTGCCTCTCATGTATGAGTGAGTTCGATTCCAGGTCAGGCAAGTACCAATGCAACTTTTCTAAAGTTATATGTACTTTCTAAGTATATCTTGGACACCAATGACTGAAGGTGAAGGAAAACATCTTGAGGAAACCTGGACTTTAAGTCTGAAATCGCCAACCCGCATTGAGCAAGCGTGGTGATTACGCTCAATCCTTCTCTTTATGAGAGGAGACCTGTGCCCAGCAGTGGGACGATAAAAGATTGATAATGATAATGATGGTAGTAATTAGAGGAGTTGATACATGTTTTGCGAGATTTCAATGGCGGATGTTAATAAGTAGTACCGCCGAGTCTACCAGAATATCTCCCATCTCCCTCATTCTATGGTAACTCAGTACTATGGGCCTAAAACTATATAACTACTGCAGCTCGAAATAATTAACCAATTGAATAATAAAACTATGACTCCATGCTCCAATAATACACTGCCCTATATTACTTGTGGTTGACACTTTGACATGCATTAGATAATGTAAGTTCACACACAGATTTTTTCATAATAATTCCCATGAATAATTGTATTATTTCTGGTTTATGAATAATAACACAATTAAATAACTATACCTAATTAGTGTTAGGCAGTGATACTTAGCTAATGGTAATGCCACGGAGTAGACAATGTCTTTTAACTGTTCTGTGGTAATGTAGTCACATTTATTATAATTACGGCAAATTCGAATGGTAATTCCCGGGAAAGTTATTAATTAATTACCTATTTAAGCTTCTATAGTGGGTACATTTTTGTCCGGGTCTTCCCAATGGTTTATTAATGAGATTTACTATGATTTTATTTTCTATTTTTTGTAAGTACATAGTTAGTGTATATAATATGTAGGTAAGTAGATTAAAGCAATACCATCCAATATCAATACCAATAATACCATAATGGAGACGTAGAGTCGATGGCCGATGGGGCAGGAAGGCTCTTGAATGGCGACCACGTACCGGCAAGCGCAGCGTCAGTCGCCCACCGACTACGTGGTCGGATTACCTGACCAAAATCGCAGGGAAATTGCTGAATGCAGGCCACGTCCAATCAGTTTTTTGGAAATCTTTGGAGGAGACCTATGTCCAGCAATGGACTTCCTGTGGTTAACACAGCACCAGATGTGTGACCTACACCTGCAAGTTTTTTTTTTTTTTAATAATTATAAACTAGTCCTTGACTGCAGTCCCGCCTGATTGCAATGGCGCAAGTCAGGCTTAGGGGGCCAAATCAGATTTTTTGACAATTACATCGTACATTTTGTTAGTGTATACTGCGTGGTTTAATTAAAAGTAAAAAGCAGCTGGCATTTCGATTCAGCGGGAATATCAGGATACAAAGGTACATATCTTTTATTCCAGGTTATAAACAATCTGTATTCCAAATTTTATCCAAATCCGTTCAGTAGTTTAGGCGTGAATGCGGAACAAACAAACTCACATCCACATTTATAACATTAGTAAGAATTTACAAGGTCTCTGAAATTATATCCTACATTTTATTTTGAATTTTTATTTAAATAAAAACATTGCTTCACACTAGAAATTCCTAGAACCCATGGATGCGTTTACAACATACAGGGTATATCCGACACCGCATGCCACTAACAAAATTATGATAGTCATTTATGTCGTTAATGAGCGGTTACAGAAATAACAGTGTTTAAAAAAAAGTGTCGGCTAGGCCTTTGAACGTTGCAAGCGTGCCGCCGTGCGTGTTTGTAGGTATGGCGTTGACCCCTGATGCGAACTCTATTAAATCAGCTGATAGGATAGTTTTTCTAGTATTGTTCACATTGCGCTTTTTTGCGTAATTAAGGAATGAATTAATTTTTACTTTAAAATCTTGTTGGTTTATAAAAGTATAGTAATCGTGAACGGTCTAAACTGAAAAAATAAAACTGGATATTATTTAGTTTAAATCGGGAAAAAGCCGACACAAAATTCCACCACTGGGGGTTCAGAATCTTGTACTGAATCCATGGTACTCGTTTGTACGTCGATGTCAGATACATCCCTTTATATCTAAACTCACATACACAAACAACCAGACCCAAATAACCAGAATCAAATTTTATTCCGTGGTGTTTGGCAATCTGGGCTTCTCCCAGTTGCAATAATGTCCCTTAGTGCCGTTTGGCCTAGTTCTGTTCTGTCTCCTGCTTGATATGGAGGGAAGTGGAAAAAATATCTTTTTTCTTACTCCTCCGCTATTCTTTTCTGATTAATTTAGTTGCGGGACCCAAGACAGTTGAATCGTTTCTCCGGGACTCGTCGAGCTTCATTGCTCGGCGGTTTTCTAAAAAAAAAAAAAACAAAAACAACCAGACCCGCAACAACTAATTGTAGGCCGTACAAATATTTGTTCCGTGTGTGTGTATTAGCTAGTATTACAGTCAATTACGGATTAGAGCTAAATAATTTGAACAGTTCTTGCAACCAGCTGTCAAAATGGTTCCACGATTCGAAAATAGCTCTTTTAAGCACTTATCGTTCATTCTTTAGCATATCAATACCATTGCTGTTGATATGACCCGAAAGTGTAGTTACACAATACGAAAAGAGTAAAACAATATCAACTGCGGTCCAAAAGAATGCCAACTAGTCAGAATCATTTGACAAAAAATTGTTCGCCAATTACCCTGCAGGATTACTAATCGAAAAAGAAATTATTGTTGAATTATGTACCGGGACATATTAAAACATTATCAGTTGAATGACTAAACTGCGATCTGATTCAATAATATGTACACTATTCATTATGATAATATTTGCCGTACAGCATAGCTATCGGAACAGTAACAACTGTGACTTAGATGGCCTGTGTGATGTTCATAAAAGACTGAAGTCCAAAAAATATATTTACATAAACGAATATTTTTTTTTTTTTTTTAAGCTTTGCCCCACGACCCAATCTTGTATCGTGGGTGAGTTTACAAACATTTTCACATACACAAACCAAACAGCCAGACCCGGAACAAATTATTTATATGTACCTACTTGGGCCAAATTCGATAAAGAATAGAGGTAAACAAACCGTTGCTAGGCAACGACTTGTTTACTCCTAAAAAGGACAGTTAATAACATTTTCTAGATAGATAAAGAATAATCCTACTTTCTAAATTTAAACAGTTTATTTATATACTAAAATTTTTAAAAAATATGACACACTTGTAAGCTAATTTCCTAAAAGGTTAAATTCTTGATACATACGATACTGATACGTATAGGTACGAATCAGTGATGTTGGTTACCGGGTAACCATTGAAAAGACCGGTTGTCAAACTACTGAACTTCTGACTTTCCTAACGACAGCCAAAGATCACAGCCAGCATCCTAATGGCATCAGACTATTTACTCACATTTTGAAATAGATATTTTGTTAATCCATTGCTACATATGTTAGAAAAATGTGTTCGTTCATCAACATAAACGACGCAATGAATGGAACTTAGTAGTACTTTTTGAGAGACGAAGGGGTCTTAATAATGTAATCTACGAACCGACCTCAGCAAGCGTGGCTTAACCTTCAATCATTTAGCTACAATCCTTTACGACAAAAACCAGATGTGACGGACACCAAATGAACTTGAAAAAATTGTTAGAGGAGGCCTTTGCCAAGAGGCACAATGAACTCAGAGATATTTTTTAACTAAAGAGACAACCACAATACAAAGAAAGAAGAAAGCAGTTCAAGATATGAGGCTTATTATTATTATTATTAAATAAACTTGTAGATATGGAATCTATTGTTTCTCAACGCGTGAATAACAGGAATGGGAGAAAAGTTATTGATTACGAGATAATTGAACGTAGAAAACGATAAGTGTTACTTTGTGTGTTATGTGAGATGCGACGATGCGTGTCATTTAATGGAAGAATTTGGAATCTATTTACAGGAATCATTTCTTGTACATTAAAAAGTGATTGAAAGGCGAACAAGTAAATTCAGACAACGCACCACGCTCTGTACCGTTTGTGAAAAGTAACAATTATGTTAAAAAAAAAAAAAAATGTTATTGTTATAAACTAGCGCTTGACTGCAATCCCGCCTGAGGGTAAGCAGTGATACAATCGGTGATGGTAAAGCGCGCTAGTTTATTAAGCCCATTCACAAAAAAAACTTAGTGAGTAGGAAGGAAGACGGCAGCTGAGTGAGGTGGTGAAATGTTAAAGAACACGACCAACGTTGCTGCGCCAGAGGGAGATTGATCTGGAGACCCTCCACGACCAAACTCCCGACACAACAAAACTTGGCGCATCGTACCCGGCACACATCTCAACGCAACTGCTCAGTCCCGTCCTCCGTACGGTACGATCGTTGTGATGATAAAGCGTTATAATACGATATCATTCTACTCATGACGTTTTGCAATTAGATTGATACATACTCGTATGGACTGAGGTATAATGTTGTTGCAACCAAAAGGATTCACTAACGCGTCGAAAATGTAAAAAACAATAACAAACTTAGTAAAAAGAAACTTAACAAAGCAAAAACTCCACAGAAACAGTAATAACAACAGGGAATTTAAATTGTATTTAGACTATTCTAACAAAGATGCTATCGCTACTCAGCGCTTACGGCGAAAACGGGGCGTCGCGCGGGGAAGCGGGAGACTGGTCGCATTCCAGCGAGGTGCACAGTTAACTCGAGCGAGTTATAGATGGTAAAGCAGCAAGGAACGGCCCAGTAGAAGGACATGCGCCAATCTTATAAATAATGGTTTCTTTCAAAGAGGCCAGGTGCGTACTATCTAAAACCGGTTCTGTTAAGATGAATGTACGAAAGGTGTATATTGTAGGTATTGTGTACCACGTATCCAACAACCATATGGTCGCACGTATCGATGCGAAACTCGAAGGGAAACTTCAAGAAGTGATAATAATTTAGTAATGTTTAAAAAACATAAATAGCGTAAGTTTTAGATCCCATGTCAATATCGGGATAAAACGTTATTGTTACTTCTGGTTATAATCCCTGTGTGGCAAATTTCATCCAAGTCCGTTCAGTAGTTTAGGGGTGAAAGCGGGACCAACAAACAAACAAATTCAGTAGTCATAAGTCAGAGTTATAAACCACAATGATTTTTCACATTTTACATCTGATTTTGCATCGTCAGAATGATCTTTATTCTCATCTTAATAGGGTTCCTGTTAGGATACTGCCTATGACTGATCTGTTTAAATTATTGTCATCTTTATCGCCGTTACGGTAAGGTTGCTGCTGTTAGAAGGGTAAAATAGCTGTGAACGGCAGAGTAATTACGTAACACATTATCAGTAATTCAGTAGTGAGTCTTTTATTTTGACAGTTCAACAACATTCATTGCGTTTTGAAGCAAACATTTTTTTCAAACATGGAGCAATGGATTAGCAATATTCTACATAATTATTCAAATTGAGAATAATAGTGTGTTACGCATTTAGAATGCAAACTGTATTATAATAACAAAACTGGCAACATTCTATGATTCGAAATACAAAAACTGACTCAAAGATTTCGGCTACTGCCATGGAATTAGTATGTACTGTATTGGCTACAACTAAAGTCTTGTTTTGAAATAAGATGTTTTCGGTTTAGTTTTAAGTTTGTACTGCTGATTCGGCCTACTACTTGGCCAACTCGAGTCAGGTAGGTACCACCAAAACCACATTTTCAAAAGGCAATCCTTAAGCCTTAGTCATCTCAGCAAATACTTACTTGGAATTCTATTCAGATGTATCTTTTCCGTGAAGTGTTTAAATCTCTCACGGACATGGTTCAGGTTGCTCAGTAATATTACCAATTATTTTGCGTGTTAGTCATTTAGTCTAGATTTCTTAGCTCTTCTTGAACAACCAGTTATTCAAGTATAGCAACCAAGGTTCCTGGTTATAATTTATCATTAGTTTGATGTATGTGCGCTTATTTCAAGCCTACTTTTTTAAGGTTATACACTAGTGCTGGTCCGCGATTACATCTGATGGTTAGCAGTGATGCAATCGTTGATGGTAAAGAGCTTATTGACTCTAGTCTTGAATACACTTTAATTTGTAATCCTACTAAGCTCTAGAACAATTTGCCAGCGGCAGTGTTTCCGTCTGACTACAATTTAACTGCCTTCAAGGCTAGAATGAATAGGCTCTTAATAAACCAGCGCGCTTTACTATCAACGATTGCATCACTGCTTACCATCAGGCGGGATTGCGGTTTAGTTTAGTTTACTAGTTTATATATATATATATATATATATTTAATAATTATAAACTAGCACTTGACCACATTCCCGCCTGATGGTAAGCAGTGATGCGATCGTTGATGGTAAAGCGCGCTAGTTTATTAAGAGCCTTTTCACTCAGAAAAACTGAGCGAATAGGAAGGAAGACAACAGTTGAGCGAGGTTATGTAATGTTAAATCCAACAACACGACCAACGATGCTGCGCCAAAGGGAGATTGATCTGAAGACCCTCCACGACCACACTCCCAACACAACAACATTAGGCGCATCGTACCCGGCACACATCGCAACACAACTGCTCAGACCCGTCCTCCGAATGGCTTCACCAGATATCATGCTGGAACACGACAAATCGCTTGGCGGCAAGGTTTTGTCTGGTGGGTGGTAACTTCTGCTGTAAAAAAACTTTACGCAATACAGATCTGGAATTCCGGATGACCTAGTACGCATTACTATGCACATTAAGATACGTAACGTACAGCTATGTCACGGATTAAGTAGAGATACACGATACTTACCTACGAATCGTCACGTATTGATAATACCTATGAATGACTAGGTAATGGCACTGATTCTGTTGTTCACAAACTAATTTTAAGTTATGTGCACCTTTTTCTTTCCATTTTGTTAAGAAAAGGACAGAAGATAAAATGTCAGTTTAGACCTGTCAAATTAGTGCACTCCTGACGTAAACTAGCGTACTTTTAGTCGCCATGTTTTTAATCGCGTCTAAACTGTCTATGGAGTATCTTAATTTGACAGGAATAAACTGACATTTTATCTTCCGTCCTTTTCTTAAGGAAATGAAAAGAAAAAGATGCACGTAACTTAAAATTAGTTTAGTTTGTAAACAACGGAATCGGCGCCAATATTAACTAATACTGTTAAAATAAAAAATCTATTGTATAAAATTCTCCTGTCACAAAGTTTGTCCTCTAACTCCTCCAAAATGGCGAAATTTTTCATATATTTTTCTTTTTTATAAAACGTTGCCCCATATTAGGAATTTCTCCTGTATCATAGGTTCGTTAAAAAACATTTAACTCACATAGACAGCGGCCGATCGATGGATCCTGTGAACCGCATTAAGATTTAGATGCAAAAATAAAAAAATATTAATTAATATTGGGGGCTGCCCATACTTAGAACTAAAACTCAATTTCTTTTTTTCATCAAACACACATGTGTGAGGTGGGGTATCTATGGATAAGTCTTCAAAAATGTTATTGAGGTTTCTAATTTTTTTTCTAAACTGAATAGTTCGCGTGACAGACGCTTCCAAAGTGGAAAAATTTCCCCCCCCCCCCCCCTCTAACTTCTAAAATAAGAAAATGAAAAATCTAAACAAAACATATGATGTACATTACTATAAAAACTACCAACGAAAATTGTTTTGAACGAAATCTAGTAAGTAGTTTTTTTTAATACCTCGTGAATCGTAAACCGCGTAATCTTTCATACAAATAAATCCTTTAATTTCATAAATCAATGGTACGGAACCCTTTGTGCGTGAGTCCGACACGCACTTGGCCGGTTTTTTCATATTTTGAGTCATTTTGTTAGATTTGCTGTTCTCATTTTATTGTTAACGTGTGCAGTGTTCGGAACTAATTTATTATTTCATGATTGTACCACATATGTACTTCATACTTGGTATGACGTCATTCACCTTAAATTGCTGAATGCGGGTGATGCGTGCAATAAAATTAAATGTTTGCAAAAAATATCATTAGGGTTATCAGGTCAGGATCAGGGAGTTTTATTAGAAAATGACATTGGGTTTTCCACAGTACCTGAATCTGCACAGTATATCTAATATCTGTGTGGCGTTTGACTCATCGATTGATCAGCTTCAAGGTTGTAAGAACTCTCAACTAATGAGAGCGCCAAACGCGCTCGATACCAACGATCGAGTTTCGTATTGAAAACTCATACTAGGCCTACAGGTCAGGATCAGGGAGTTTTATTGGAAAATGACATTGGGTTTTCCACAGTACCTGAATCTGCACAGCATATCTAATATCTGTGTGGCGTTTGACTCATCGATTGATCAGCTTCAAGGTTGTAAGAACTCTCAACTAATGAGAGCGCCAAACGCGCTCGATATCGACCATCGACTCTGGTAATGAAAACTCATGGTCGTCACACTGAAAAGTCAATCTGATGTAGTGATGACGTAAATTCCCAATATTAATACAGTAGACTCCCGATTATCCAATTAAAACCAGTGATATTTCGGATAGTCGAAAATTCGGATAATAGATTCCAAATGCAATCAAACATTATTTAAATTATACAATATGTTAAGAAAACCCTGTCCGACCCATAAGGATAATAAAGGTTACGTAAACACATGACCAAATATACTATAAAATTTTACGTAATCATCATAGTACCAATACAAATGAATTTTGAAATAATCTTTTTTTCCCGCGAATTAATTCCAACTTCCCCGAAAATTGGTAATTTTTAAAAAAGTGACAACACCGGTATTATTATGAGCGAATAGGGATGCGACCACGTGCCGCGTGCCCTGCCGCCCGCCGCCCGCGGAACGGTGCATATCGCACATTGATTAAGTTACCTCTTTTTGCGAAAGAATATTTACTTTTTTAGGGTTTTTTTTTTAAGTTTAGCCCGGTTTTGTATGCATTAGTAGAATCAGTTATCGATACCTAACAACACCTTCACGGGTCGGACAGGGTTTTCTTAACATACTGTATATTTTTAATTACGTTCTTAAACGATATATGTAAAAAAAACGAGTTGTAACGATATGAAATATATAATTTGTTATTGCATATGTAGGCACTATTGGAGGCGGGAATAAACTTGTCGTAACATGTCACAAAAAAGGAAGAAATTTAAATTTGCAGGCCCGATTAACAAAATTCTTCTTGCATTGGATAGCCCATTAATCCATGAAGTCTTTAGGCTATAAAGGGTGTATCTGACATCGACACACAAACGAGTAGGTACCATAGATCCAGTACATGATTATGAACCCCCCAGTGGTGGAATTTTTCGTCGGCTTTTGCATGATTTAAAAAAAAATGTAGTTTTTTTCACTTTAGACCGTTCATAATTGCTATACTTTTATAACCCAATAAGATTTTAAAGTTAAAATTAATTAATTCGCTAATTACACAAAAAAGCGCAATGAAAACAAAACTCGAAAAACTATCTTATCAGCTGATTTAATAGAATTCACATCAGGGATCAACGTCATACGGTCATACCTACAAACCTGCACGGCAGCACGCTCGCAACGTTCGAAAGGCCGTGTCGACACTTTTTTTAAACATTGTTATTTCTGTAACCGTACATTAACGACATAAATGACTATAATAATTTTATTAGTGGCATGCGGTCTAGCCTTTTTGCGAAGTTTGCGTTACGATGTAGATACAGCCTCTATAACATCACGCTGGGATCAATAGGAGCGGAGCATATAAAAAAAAAAACCTATCGAAACGAACATGGGTGAGACTGTGGGGCGCAGTTAGTGTAAGATAATTTGGCACCTTGGCGCTTTACCCTGAAAGCAGTTTCGACAATTAATCAAGCATTCATCATTGCACCAATTTCAATCAACTTATCTTTTAGCTTTTTTTATAATGTCGGTCATAAGAATTATTTAGGTAACTTGCCTAATAAAAAATACTCAAGTGGATAAATAACCTCAAAATATATCCAATTTATTCTGTCACAGCATGTGTTGCGAGAATAACAGATGAGCATAAATTACTCATTCATATATTAACTAATGAGACGAAGTGAAATTAGACCTAATTTATCACAAATTGGACCTGAAAATAGCACTCATCATTATCAACCTTTTTATCGTCCCACTGCTGGGCACAGGTCTCCTCTCATACAGAGAAGGATTGAGCGTAATCACCACGCTTGCTCAATGCTTATAAAGTCCAGGTTTCCTCAAGATTTTTTCCTTCACCTTCAGTCACTGGTGTCCAAGATATACTTAGAAAGTACACATAACTTTAGAAAAGTTACATAGGTACTTGCCTGACCTGGAATCGAACCCGCGCACTCATACTTGAGAGGCTGGTGTTTTAACCACTAGGCCACTACGACATTGCGATGTATACTCATTTCTTATTATATCCTGTATCCATTCGTGTAACGCCCCACATCACTCTAAGCATTCTCATATCTAAATATTATACAGTATGTTAAGAAAACCCTCTCCGACCCGTGAAGGTGTTGTTAGGTATCGATAACTGATTCTACTAATGGATACAAAACCGGGCTAAACTTAAAAAAAAATCCCCCTAAAAAAATAAATATTATTACGCAAAAAGAGGAAACTTAATAAATGTGCGTAAGCACCCTTCCGCGGGCGGCGGGCGGCAGGGCACGCGGCACGTGGTCGCATCGCTATTCGCTCATAATAATACCGGTGTTGTCACTTTTTTAAAAATTACCAAATTTCGGGGAAGTTGAAATTAATTCGCGGGAAAAAAAGATTATTTCAATACCTATTCATTTGTATTGGTACTATGATGATTACGTAAAATTTTATATTATATTTGGTCATGTGTTTACCTAACCTTTATTATCCTTATGGGTCGGACAGGGTGTTCTTAACATACTGTATAGCGTTACTACTAAAGGGGCGGCAGTAAGAGAGGTTTGCGCTCAACTGTGGATGAATTGGAGCTGCTGGCTGACTATAATGATAAATAGGAACGGGTCGTCCAACAGGGATACGAGTAGATGCAGAGAGATCGTGCGGCGAGCTACATCAACGTCTCGAATTCAGTCATAGTGACCTCGACCGTTCTGTCAAGAGCGAAGCAAAGAAGAAGAAGAGAACAGAGCACAACAGCAGGTTAAGCTACCTGAAACTGTCAGACATTCAACCTTAAGCTTTAATGCTCTAACGATAAAGTTGAAAATCTAATGAAGAAATTTATGATGAGCTTGATGTACTATCGTCTATACGTCAAAACATCATTCTTTCGAAATCCTTTTTCCTTATAAGATTAAATACAATTCTTGATAGAGATACATTATGTAGGTACCTACTACCTAGTTAACACATATTCTGAAATCATAATAAACTTAATATTTACATTCCTTGTTGTGACTCATAAGTAATATAAGATTGTACACATATCTTTCAGCTATATCCGCTTGATCGGTGGTTCATCGATTTTCTTGTTAAAAATCTAGCAAATAAATTACGAATTTAACTAAGAAAACTTCACATCCGTGAAGCATTCCCGTAGCTGCGTGGATTTGGCTGAAAAACAGTTAATGTTAATGTAAATAACATTGTTTTCGGTAGTCTAGAATTCGAAGAGCAGATGTTTATGTAAATAAACAATTTTAAAGAAACAAGGTGTATTAGAATCCGGGTGCTGAATTATGCTGTGTTAAATAAATACAATCAAGTCGAAGTATTAGTCGTTTGTTTTGTATGTCTCAGTTTGTAATTTTTAGTTATTGAAAAAAAAAAAACAAGTTAGTTCTTCTATTCGACAACAGATGGCGCTGTTACAAAATTTCTTATCGATACTTTTTTTAAAGTCAATATTATATAGTTTTACGTCTATAAACTTGGTATTACTAACTCAAGTAATAAATAAAACTTGAATGAACATGTTGTGGTATTTAATTAAATTTAATGTACGGTTTAGAGAATAGAATAGCATCTGATTTCACGCTTCTAAAATTACTAAAGAGTTTTTAGTAGCTACCATAACGTAATCATGTACTAAAACTTACCTAATTGAATATGTTTAACGGAAAGCATTATTATTGATTAGAAAATTATTTTAAAATATTTTTATTACTTACAAATTAATATTGTAAATATCATCATAATATAAAAGCGATTATTGAAGTGAAAACTTTATCTTTATAGTGGTCACTTATTAATAGTAGATATTGTAAAATTTCTTTATTGAATATATTCGATTTTCAAGATGTCTCAAGTTTTTCTCGAAACCATTATCCACGAATCTTGACTTAAAGCTTCTGTGGTCGAGAATTAAGTATTAAAGAAGCGATTACACTTCGCTGGGTAATTACTAACACACTATCAGGTAGCAATGGGTTTCATTTTGGCGATAATTAAACAATATTTATCGCGTTATTTACATTGCCGACTAGACAGTAAGCCTTTGTGCCTAGTTCTGTTCTGTCTCCTGCTTGTTATGGAGGGAAGTGGAAAAAATATCTATTTTCTTACTCCTCCGCTATTCTTTTCTGATTAATTTCGTTGCGGGACCCAAGACAGTTGAATCGTTTCTCCGGGACTCGTCGAGCTTCATTACTCGGCGTTTTTCTGGCGGTCTCCACTGTTGATTCTGGCTTTCAGGAGTTGCAGTGGGTGGGAAAAAGTGTGGCGGTTTTTGTCCCATAGACAGTAAGCAGAGACATTTTTCGAACATAATATGGACTAGCAATAAGCTTCAAAATGATTCCAACTATTAGTAATAGTGAATTCCACAATTAGGGTGCTCTTTGGATATGGCTATCATTACCTGCTTAAACTTTTCCCCTACTATGTTAGGGTAGGCTTTTTGGCCACATTTTAATCCCCGACCGAACTAGGTCGTCGGGAGTGTATTAGCTAAGTTTGATGAAAATCGGTCCAAAATTGTTGTCTGTCGGCGGTTTCAATATTTTGCATACCTTAATTATTCGATATTTATTTATTTAGGACAACCGACAAATCTTACACTAGTTACATTTACATACTTATTACAATAATATAAAATCCTATGTTGAGTGCAGACTTAATTATAGGTTGCTACAGCATGCGTCATTTTGTGATCGGATTTTTATTTATTTATTTATTATTAAAAGAAAAAACAACAACAATGTAATTTATAAACAGAACATAGAATTAAAGGACAAGGCTCAATCATTGTTAGGTAGTGAACGATGTTCGATGCTTGATTGGTTTACAATAAAGAATATATAAATAAATAAATAAGATGTTACGACGGAAGACGGATATGAAATTATGAATCTTATAGTTTTTCCAACACACAAAGTCTTGTAAAAACTGGAAAATAGCAGGGCACCGCTACCTACGTGATAAAACGTGTTTTATATCGTCCACTTATTTTTACTTTCTGGGCTTTTTGTAACAAAACATAATAATCGTTTCGTAGACTCGATAGCAACTAACAAAGGAGCACACTATAATAAAACATAATAGGTTTTTCTCCGAATTGTATCGCTCTGTTCGTTATGTGTTTTCATTTTTACTTAATTTCTGTTACCCAAGAGTTAGCTTGTTTAAAGTACACTGGCATTGCATAATATTAATGATTTTTTTGATACGCTGCGTTTCTTTTCTTTTCCCCTCCTCATAATTTATATTTTAAAACGTTAGCTATAATATTATAACTGCTTTCAGCTTTCAAACAAAAATATCTAAACATAAATTTTCTATAAACAAACAAAAAAAAAACAAATTTAAATATTTTAAACCTGCAAAATAATCCTTCAATATTCTTGAAATGTTGTACAGTCAATCAAAAAAGAAATCATTGAAATGTAGAATTAGTGGAAAATCATAAATGTAATGTGTAAAACAATCACTATTCCTTCCCATTTCTATTATAATACCTAATTATATTACGCTGGTCCCATCACTTGTAACTTTATTTAAATCGATAACAAACCACACAGATGAAACTCAGTACAGTACTCGGTGGTAGGCCATAACATCGACTGCCGGCAGAAGTTACCACCCACCAGACAGTCTTGCCGCCAAGCAATTCGCCGTGTTCCGGCATGATGTCTGGTGAAGCCGTACGGGGGGCGAGTCTAAGCAGTTGTATTGCAATGTGTGCCGGGTATGATCCGCCAAATATTGTTGTGTCGGGAGTTTGGTCGTGGAGGGTCTCCAGATCAATCTCCCTCTAGCACAGCATCGTTGGTCGTGTTGTTGGGTTTAACATTGCATCACCTCGCTGAAGTGCCGTCTTCCTTCCTACTTACTAAGTTTTTTTTTAAGTGAATAGGCTTAATAAACTAACGCGCTTTACACTCAACGATTGCAGTACTGCTTACCATCAGGCGGTATTGCAGTCAAGCACTAATTTATCAACACTATCATAAGTGAAATGTTTACTAATGAAATAAACTTGTTTATTTAACGTAAACAATAAAGTTATTTATCAGGCAAGCTGGCGGTAAACCTATCACTACGCTGCGCTTCGATTATCCGACGCATCTTGAATTATGCGCCGGCGCATGCGAGATGCGGATGGGTTTATGTAGTGATGCGAGAAGTAAAATTATATATTTTAATAGTACTGCAGTTGATAATAAAAGATTAGAATTAGAAATAAGGGGATACGTATTAGGGTATTAATTTCTAAATACAATACAACATAAAGTATGTACAGTAAAGATAAAAAAAACTATTTTGCAGTACTTTGTTCTACAAACTAACTACTACTATTTGCATGAATCATTGAAAGGGCTGGACAAAATCTGCCATCTATCTCTCTCATTGAATATCATTTGAACATACGGTTGGCGTAGTGACTGAGCGGTTGACTGCTGTTCTGCGTGTCGTGAGTTTGATACCCGCACGAAACAAATATTTGTAAGGCGTTCAGATTCTGTGTCTGGCTGTTTGTATATGTGAGTTAAATATTTGTATACGCATCCATAACACAGGGGTAATTCTTAGTATGAAGCAACGTTAAAAAAAAAAGCTTGTGCTTGTAAAATCTATGGTAATTATATTTTAATGTCTAACTTTCATTTGGTGTTTAATAGCCAAACTTGCTAATTTCCATTACACTTTACAAAAATAAAAAAATAAAAAATCACCTCCTATTTTTTGGTGTGGACGGGAAATCTTCAAATGACCTCTCCCACTTAGGGCGGAGCAGAAGGGCGTGTCAGACTTTTACTGACTAAAACCCACCCGTGTTCCTTCACTTGCCTGTACACTAGGCACTTGCCGCCGTTATTAATCAATCACCTACTCTTTGTAAAATCACTTACAAATAGTTCCTAAATACTGCTGTTTCCATCTCGAATATCAACGTTCACTCCAAGATATAACAGATAACCGCCCGACCTGTGACCAGCTGCCGCGGTGAAAAGATCTTTTATTTATCACCATCAAGCTTATTTATTGTGCCTAAGGGTGCATACAGACGAATATCGAGAAAGGCCTTAATGACTTTAAAGTTTAGTTGGGTTCTAAATCGGAGGCGGTACGGTCTCGGAGGCCTGGTTTTGTTCGTCCGTAGTACTAAGTGTCCGTATGTATTCCTACAAAGGTATTTTATATTTATTCTGGTTTTTGGACTTTTATACTACATGTAGATATATGTCAGTCCGATTGCTATCACTAGTTTACAGATCACTACATCATTAGTTTAACCTAACTGATAATAACTTAAACAAAATACAAGCTTCTTCACTAGTAGGGTTCGAGAGTACCTACTGAATTCATGACTCCGACTTGTAATTTGTCCAACACAAATATTTCAAGCGATTCCTCTCTCTCTCTCTCTGCATTAAACTGAACACAATATCCCAGCAACAAATCTGTACATCATCTATTATTTCACCTGTATTACATTTTGGAGAAAAAACTTTTCCCATTAAAAAGCAAAATTGTTTGAGAAAATACATATGTCCTGTTCTGATTCTATATGCTATTCCTACAAAGGTAATGGTAACAATCCTAAAAGCTTCCTCCTGTAGCTACAACTGTTAAGGTACCATCAGCGTAATTGCGTTACCCTTATATCAGTAGCAATAGGTTTTGACAGTTCAACAACATTCATTGCATTGTTTACTTTGTTGAGCATATACATTTTTCAAACATATGAAGCAATGGATTAGCAGACTGCATTTAAATTATTCAAGTGAAGAATTATAGTGTGTTATGCAATTAGAGTCCTGTATAACCATTTATAATCACTCTCAATGAATCATTGTTATTACTGCTAATGCTGTTCATAAGTCCAAAACTTGAAAATATTATCAGGTGACATGTCAAATAGAAGAGTTCTATTTTTCCGACTACTGTTTGCTGTTGGGTATAAGAAAGAACAATGAAATCAGAATGAGATCCCATTCCTCTATACAGTATGTTAAGAAAACCTTGTCCGACCCATAAGGATAATAAAGGTTAGGTAAACACATGACCAAATATAATATAAAATTTTACGTAATCATCATAGTACCAATACAAATGAATTTTGAAATAATCTTTTTTTCCCGCGAATTAATTCCAATTTCCCCGAAATTTGGTAATTTTTAAAAAAGTGACAACACCGGTATTATTATGAGCGAATAGCGATGCGACCACGTGCCGCGTGCCCTGCCGCCCGCCCCCCGCGGGCGGTAGGCGAAGGGTGGTTAACGCACTTTTATTATGTTACCTCTTTTTGCGAAATAATATTTTTTTTTTTTAGGGGGACTTCTTTTTTAAGTTTAGCTCGGTTTTGTATGCATTAGTAGAATCAGTTATCGATACCTAACAACACCTTCACGGGTCGGACAGAGTTTTCTTAACATACTGTATACCTATCAGTATTAATATATAAAGCTGAAGAGTTTGTTTGTTTGAACGCGCTAATCTCAGGAACTACTGGTCCGATTTGAAAAAATCTTTATGCGTTGGATAGCCCATTAATCCAGGAAGATTTTAGGTCATATACCATCACGCTGCAACCAATTGGAGCGGAGCATAACTAACTCCACGCGAACGAAGTCGCTGGCGGCCGCTAGTATTGTATACAATCATAGAATGAGCCACAATCACTTATGCCAGCCTTCCAGTATTCTACAGGATGCGTTTTGGAGACTGTGCGGGAATTATATGACATAATTTCATCACCATTCCATCATTGCGACCCGTCGGCGAGTATCCACCATAGGGATGTATCCAAGGTATGAAAATCAAAAAAATAATTAGTCCGTCTTACAGATAATAAAAAAAATTAAGACCCGTATTTTTTATTTTGTCGTAATTACAAAAAATTACTGAGATATAGCGTATTAAAGTTACAGAGTGGGGGCCAATTACGTCACGCCGTTCTATATTTTGCACCATGGCGTGACGTCACGCGACATTTTAAATCAATATATCTTCCTAAGTAATTGAATAAAAGAAAAAAGAAAAAATACGTGTTCAATATTTTTTATAAAGCTATCTGACGGACATTAAATTATTTTTTAGGATACAAGCCAATTCCACCCTTACGTTGTTGACACCACTATGATCAGGACGAAGCGCCTTGTACTTTATACCGTACATCGAGAGACTGGAACAATTTGCCTGCACCGATATTCCCGTTTGATTACAATTTATTTGTTATCAAAGCTAGAGTGAATAGGCTCTTAATAAACTAGTGCGCTTTACCGTCAACGATCGCATCACTGCTTACCAGCAGTAAAAACTAACTGTGGCCGTCTGCGTACAGCCTAATGGGGGTAAAATATAGTATCTATTTGTCGAAGGCTAGGTGTCCTCGGTAATGATCATATGTAGATAAACGTATGTAATTTATTCGTATAAGATTTGTTGACCGTGTCAGTGTTTCTCTAATGAAACTGTGAACTTGTTGCGGAATCTGCAAAACACAACGATTTAACATTTATGGATTCCTGGTAGATAATTATATGATATCATCATCATCATCATTATCAACCTTTTTATCTTCCCACTGCTGGGCACAAGTCTCCTCTCATTCGGAGAAGGATTGAGCGTAATCACCGCGCTTGCTCAATGCGGGTTGGCGATTTCAGACTTAAAGTCCAGGTTTCCTCAAGATGTTTTTCTTCAACTTCAGTTATTGGTGTCCTAGATATACTTAGAAAGTACATATAACTTTAGAAAAGTTACATTGGTACTTGCCTGACCTAGTTCTAACTGAAGGCCAGAATACGGGATTGGTGTCCTAAAAAACGAGATGGGGTTGTGGTCTGCAAAGGAGATGGTGGGAGGACTAGTCATCTTCAAGAACTGATCAGAATAGATGCAGAATACAATGGAACACTGACAAACTTGCTTATTTTCCGAGGATAGACCGTCGAACGATCTACTTGAGGAAATTCCTAAAATAAACACAGATATGGGTGGACACATTTTCAAGCTAACCCGTGGACATTGGAGTCAATGATGACTAGTCCACTAAGCGTCAAAAGATAAGGCTAACCACATCAATTATATATTCCTCCAGCTTCCACTGACTCATAGTTTCAGTAGATTGGTACGGAGGACGGGTCTGAGCAGTTGTGTTGCGATGTGTAGCGGGTACGATGCGCCTAATGTTGTTGTGTTGGGAGTTTGGTCGTGGAGGGTCTTCAGGTCAATCTCCCTTTGGCGCAGCATCGTTGGTCGTGTTGTTGGGCTTAACATTACATCATCTCGCTCAACTGCCGTCTTCCTTCCTATTCGCTCAGTTTTTCTGAGTGAATAGGCTCTTAATAAACTAGCGCGCTTTACCATCAACGATCTCATCACTGCTTACCATCAGGCGGGATTGCGGTCAAGCGCTAGTTCATAACTATTAAAAAAAAAAAAGATTGTATACGCTGGAAAAGCGATTGGTATAAGATTTTTTTTTCCATTAATTTGGGTAAGAAAAAGCTAGCTTTATGGAAACACATAAATGTTTGGTACCAAGTTTATACAAAAGTTTACTTGGTGGAATGTATTATACAGCAAAGAGGCAGAGTTGAAGAAAGTATTCGCTCTTTTCATCACTTTCTCTGTGCAGGCATCTTCTGTGCTCGCTCGTTACATCAAAAGATGAGATGTACATCATGGTTGATTGTTTCAACGTTATTAACAAAATTTTGAAGAAAAAATAAACGTTTCGTAATAAATAAATCCTCCAGGCGAGATCCAGTACTAGAGGTAGTCCATTGTGCAATAAAATATGCCTCATATTTTATTTACATTGTACACCTGAACCAGGAAAGAACATCGCTGGTTATCACTGGAGTGACTGAAACACAATACGTCTCATACACACAGTTTGAGTCCCTTTCTGTGGATGAGAATAGAATTGTGGAGGCTCCAATCCCAATGGCCTAGTGAGACCCTTTCAGCTCTAAATCCAACTCTAAGCTTATTAAGTAATTGTTAGTATTTCTGAGGATAAATTGTTCCCCAATGAGGTCGTACTACTAATTGCTTTGTCATTAGAACTAACCTTAAGTCGTCACGGATGACGGTTTGATTAATTTCTAGTAAGCTTGCACTGGATATGGGTCAGTAAACTACCGGAACATGCAACTCATTATGACTGGGTACTGTCAACCGCGAGTTTACTAGCAATAGGGATGTATCCTGGGTAAAAAAAAAATGATTCTATTTAGTCCATCATTCAGATTATAGAAAAATATCGGATACGTATATGTAGTTTGTTTTATCAAATCAATAAAAATTTACAAATATAAAGGCATCAAAGATCAAAGAAATAAAAATTATGTACAAAGCTGAGAAATAAACAATTTATTTATTTATTTAAAGATCAGGAGTGGTGGCTGGTGACGTCACTGCTCGTTACAAAGTGTAGCGTGCAGTGACGTCACACGAGTTTTCAACGCACTGTGTGGCCTTAATTTTTTGTTTATATGAAGAAAGAAAAAATACGTGTCTAGTATTTTTTGGAAATCTGACTGACGGACTAATTAGTTTTTTTAGTCAAATACCCTAATTGTAGGTATGTGACAGCGTCTTCATTTCGCACCAGCAGAGAGTTTACTTTTCGTATTTCTACACCCAACTTGTTTGTCAACAGTACAGTAAGGGTCCAAAAGTAGAGTACCACTTTTGACAGTAATTGTTAGAGCAATAAAGTACAAAAGTGGTATGCACTTTTGGCCCTTACTGTACACGATTCTTATTAAAAAACGTAATAATATTACGAATTAATATATTAAATAGGGTACACTGTGACGTTTTGCTTGTAAAGGGTTTTCCTTAACTTACTCATTATTATAGCAATTGTTAACTAAAGTCACGTACGGCTTTCAGTTACAATTTAACTGTTCGTTAGTGCGGATTGATTTCATTTTCAATATTTTTTTATTTACATTTTTACAAGAGAACAACTACTGTGAACAATTAACTTGTTAGTGTACAAAAAAAATTAAGTGCTAAAATGCCTGCCTCGCCATTGCGCACGAGTGTTCAAGAAATAAAAAGAATAGCTTCAATTACTGTCAATATGAGGAAAGAGGTATGTTTTTCAGTGTTTACTCCAGTACGGGTATGTTGTGGTGGGGAGGGGGAAATCCTTGTAAATTGTCTATGACAGGATGCCTAACAACGTAATCGTACGTTTGATTAAACCATTTTTTTGTGAATCTTCACACAAAAAGTTGGTTTAATGAAACATACGTCGTCATCAACCTTTTGGTCCCACTGCTGGGCACAGGTCTTCTCTCATAAAGAGAAGGATTGAGTGTAATCACCACGCTGGCTCAATGTGGGTTGGCGATTTCAGACTTAATGTTTGATACAACTGAATTAAAATCGAACATACAATTCACAAAAACTTGGTTAAATCAAACGTACGATTACGTTGTTAGGGTTCCTGTTTATATACAGTTCATAGGGGTACATACCTTTGATTAAGCCAGGTTTTTGTGAATTTACATACGTTTGATTAAACCAAGGTTTTGTGAATCTACATAGCGTTTGATTAAATCAAGTTTATATGAATCCACGTATGTCATGTCATGATTAAGTTTATGTCATGTTTTCGTGGATAAATGCATCACTAAATTAGTTAGTTTGATATGCAAACTCTTATTTTATCTTTTTTTAGACGTACAGTATTATCAGTCTGTCCAAATTTATTACTTATATGGATAGTATAGTTATCTAAGTGACCTGTATCTTATCAAAATTCAAATGTGATGTGAGTTAAGTTTTTTTCGAAATGATAAATTTTACATTTGTTCTATGCTAATTCGTGTATACATATGTTGCATCTGGTCCGACTGCCTTGTCTTTCCCAACATAACTGGAAAAAATAATCAATAAACTGTAAAAATTTCACAATAAAAGCTTTGGTGAAGTGTGGTTAGAGTGAGCTCTAATTCCATTTGACGCTAGTACTTGACACTACTTTGACAGCTGAGTTCAAGCCACTTTTGCGGTCAAATCTTAGCTCCTTAATGTCTTAATCAGCATAAGACTATGTGCTACGGACTAAGTTGCGTGGAGTGAGTTCTAATCATGGCACGTATATTGGTATTGCCTTATAGTTAGTTGTTTCCGATCTGGCTGGTTTTTAAGTAAGATTAAATGTTTGTAATCACCCACGATACAGAAGTTAATCCTAATGTGGGGCAAGACAAAAATAAATAAATAATAAAAACGAAAAACTCCCTCGCTTCGCTCGTAACAACTGTCAACACAATTGTCGAAGTTTCAAAGAAGTTACCACCCACCAGACAAAGCCTTGCCGCCATGCGATTTGTGTCGTGTTCCGGCATGACGTCTGGTGAAGCCGTACGGAGGACGGGTCTGAGCAGTTGTGTTGCGATGTCTGTCGGTTATGATGCGCCTAATGTTGTTGTCTTGGGAGTTTGGTCGTGGAGGGTCTTCAGATCAATCTCCCGTTGGCGCAGCATCGTTGGTCGTGTTGTTGGGTTTAACATTGCATCACCTCGCTCAACTGCCGTTTTCCTTCCTATTCGCTCAGTTTTTCTGAGTGAATAGGCTCTTAATAAACTAGCGCGCTTTACCAGCAACGATCGCATCACTGCTTACAATCAGGCGGGATTGCGGTCAAGCGCTAGTTTATAATTATAAAAAAAAAAAAAAAAAAATGACAAAAGAGATACGTCTTAACGTCGAGAGTAGGCGAAACGTAAACTGTTTATTTATTCACCAATAAATATACTAAGTACAAAATAACATGAAACATAGTAACTACTTATACAATGCTACATACGCTGTAAAATAGGAGCATCTACAACTGAAATAGGCAATATCTGTATCTCGGCGAACAGCGCCAAACCTCTCAGTAAATATACCATAATAACCATAAGGAATGAAGCTAACGAGAATAGCTTTATGTCGATAAAAGAAAAGCAAAATAACACAGAATAAAATAAACTATGCTAAAAACTAAGTGTGTTAGACGGTACACTACTTTACAATATTCCCCCTTATTCATAAAAGCTGCTGAAAGTTAACTAGTGATTAGCGTTTCTTTAAACATACATCTTAGACCGCTTAACGTTATTTAACTTTAACCTTCGCTTATGGATAAACCCCTTAAACACTGTGGTGTTTATTCATAAAGGATGATTTAAGTTAAGTGACGTTATAAGGTCAAAAAAGTATGGTGAAAAAATCGCTAATCACTAGTTAACTTTAAGCAGCGTTTATGAATAAGGCGGAAAATATTTTACACCTGTGTTTGGTTGTAGTTCAAAGGCATTATTTAACCATTTCGCCTTTGAAGCATTAGGTCGTATGTATCATCATCAATAACCTTTTTATCGTCCCACTGTTGGGCACAGGTCTCCTCTCATACAGAGAAGGAATGAAGGATTGAGCGTAATCACCACGCTTGCTCAATGCGGGTTAGCGATTTCAGACTTATAAAGTCCAGGTTTCCTCAAGATGTTTTCCTTCACCTTCAGTCTTTGGTGTCCAAGATATACTTAGAAAGTACATATAACTTTAGAAAAGTTACATTGGTACTTGCCTCACCTGGAATCGAACCCGCGCACTCATACTTGAGAGGCTGGTGTTTTTTTTTTAACCACTAGGCTATGAGTCGTATGTATAGCTTGACCCTAAAAACAGGTCGTCGGAGCTATACAGACGACCCAATGTTTCTAAAGTCGAGCATTAGTCCGCTATGACGTTAATATTTCCAAGTTTTCTACCGTAATACGTATATTCCGTAGTTTATTCGAAGGATATAGGGGGCGACCGAGGAGTTCTGCCTCGTCATCATGACCTAGTTACTCAAAGGAAATGGAGTCACACTTCAAGGTATCGCCTTTGTTAAGGTGAGCTGAAGTTATTGTCGGTAAGGTTCCTTCGGGAATCCCTTTGTCGTTTGATTCAAACTCAAGTTTTTTCTATGATCTATAAAATTATGGCTTAATAATATGATATTTTTTGTTATGCTTTGGTACAGTTCTTTTTTGCTAAAGTAATCTTAAGAGTTAGGTAAAATTTAGTCTAGTAATATGAATTGTAGGTATTTTATTTAGGGTAACCTCATAAAATGTTCTTTTTTTTTTGAAGAAGAAGGGAAGTCATCAATTGACCTTTCCCCCTCCGGGCGGAGACTTTTACTAACTCTGGCGTGTTCCTTCACTGACCTTTGCGCCAGAAGCCAGGGGTCTTTTTTGAACAACCTTCGACCCTGGCAGATTAGCAAGTATCCTGAAATGCAAAAAAAATGCTTCTTTGACCACATAAAGACTATATTCTCCTACCATTATCACAGTTGTGATAAAGTGTGTGTGTGTTGTGAATAAGTAATAAACTTATTTGGGGCCGACCCAACATGTTTTTTTCTTCCATACTTCTAGTAGATAACATCTCAGCAATCATCCTCGTTCTAGCCATATCGGCTTTCACAGAGCCTATCCATCGCTTCTTCATTTTCTTTTTTTTTTTTTAATAATTATAAACTAGCACTTGACCGCAATCCCACCTGACGGTAAGCAGTGATTGCGATCGTTGATGGTAAAGCGCGCTAGTTTATTAAGAGCCTATTCACTGAGAAAAACTTAGCTAATAGGAAGGAAGACGGCAGTTGAGTGAGGTGATGCAGTGTTAAACCCAACAACACGACCAACGATGCTGCGCCAAAGGGAGATTGATCGGAAGACCCTCCACGACCAAACTCCCAACACAACAACATTAGGTGCATTGTACCCGGCACACATCACAACACAACTGCTCAGACCCGTCCTCCGTACGGTTTCACCAGACATCATGCCGGAACACGACGAATCGCTTGGCGGCAAGACTTTGTCTGGTGGTTCTTCTTTCTTCGCGCCTTCATATACCTAAAGACAACATAAAAAGGAATCCGCGTATGAAATCAAAGAGACACATACGTCATTCCCTTATCTGCTGATACTCACAAGGGTCATTACTCACTAGCACAACAAACCATACACGGACTTGGCATATTTTACCAACACTTTTCAGCAAGATAAGCCCTGCCTAGTTAAAATTAGTCACATTTAGATTTCATATCAGTTGCAAATAGTGTGTCGATATGTCAACATATTTTAGTTGGTTCATAATTTGTAATATTAGTTTCATTTGAACGCGTTTTTCAGTTATTTTGTGTGTGTGAATTAGTGAAGTTTGGAATCATGCCGCTGTATCGCTCATACGAATCTGTTGAGGTAATTGAAAATCAAAAATAATATTGTTACCAATGCCACTGATCTAGCTCATCTCTTCGAGAATCTTCATCATCTCCGTGTTTTGTCCCGGTTGCATCCGCGGCTTTCGCGTTGGAGCCCGGGGAGCGCTTTCTTGCTCATTCTCCTTAAATTTCGCGCGATCTAAGCATCCTGCGGTGTGAGATTTATTTCAAGAGTGAGCTGTAATAAATAAAAAGGGCCTGATTAGAGTTATTTTAGTACTATTTTCGCCAAACTGTAAACGCCATTTAAGCATGTTTCACATTTTTGTAAGTTCCATAACCCCTCCGTGCTCCGGAAAACACTTAATTAATCCTTTAGTCCTGGCAGTCATTCGTGTCTCTGATTCTGTCTTTAACAATCATTACGGGACGTCAAAAGGCCAAAAGTCTGACAAAATCCAGTCTTATCAAAGGACATCTTATTATAAAATAATTGGGTTGTGGAGGTCAGATAGCCCGTCCTGCTCCGGAAGTCAGCACCTTGTTTACGATAGAAAATCTAGAAAATGTGCAAATATTTTGCATGGATCACCTAATTGAAGTTATTTTTCCATGTGCTCCTATTTATTTACATATATCATCATCATCATCTGAATGTTAATCCCAGCCGCATTCGAAGCCTTTTCAGCTTTGAAGTCTGGGGTCCGCTTTACCAGTCTAACTGCTGATTTATGCTAAACTTCGATATTTTCCGTGAAGCGACAGCTTTATTTACATACATACATAATGAGCCTATATTGTCCCCACTGCTGTCGTCCCTTTGTTGACACATCACTCCTCTTAATGAAAGGCACTGGGCCGAATGGGGGTTAGTAGATGTCACATGTCTTCAAAGGATCATATTTTTTTTAAGGACAAAACACACAGATTGAGCTAGCCTCAAAGTAAGTTCGAGACTTGTGTTATGGGATACTAACTCAACGATACTATGTTTATAATAGATACATATCACACCTTTAGAACAATAGAGACCTAATTCGAAATTTGAAGATTTCTATGTTGACTCATAAAATTACCTTGCAAGACCATCTTTTTCGACTGTTAATAAAACAGAGACGGTTGAAACCGTACCTGTTTTATTGTTCAACATTGTTGCAACAAGTTCAACATATCAATATTGAAATCTTCAAATTTCGAATTAGGTCTGTATTGTTCTAAAAGTGCGATATATAGATAAACATCCAAGACCCAGGCCAATCAGGAAAAGATCGTTTTCCATCATGACCTGGCCGGGGATCGAACCCGGGGCGTCCACGTTGCAGACAGGCGTGTTGACCGCTGCGCCACGGAGGACGACAGTTAACAGTAATAACACTAATTAAACTGCAAATGCAGATTAAGAATATCAAAATCAAAATCAAAATCAAAGTCAAAATCAAAATCAAAGCATTTATTTCAAATAAACCAGTTACAGGCACTTTTGAATTGTCAGAAGGTCGGTCAGTCAGTAAGGTGAAGCTAGTCGCCCATTCCAAATTCCATTTCTCTTCTGATTTTTGTCACTAAGTCTTTATGCCGCAACGTTCTCCTTCCTCCAACCTCATCTATACTAAGCCTATCATAACAATTATTACACTACACAGTACACACGTGCTTCTTAAATTAATTTCTACAAAATTACTTAACAACATCTTAAATATAAACATTAAACATCCAAAAACCGTGTTTTTTAATTTGTTATTAAATGGCGGTGCCGTGTGAAACGCTTGCATCTGTTTCGCAACTTTACTTGTTAGATTAAAATATTGTAGATACAAACAATCTATCAAGAATAATAAATAATAGATTTTCAACTTTATCGCTAAAGTGTTAAGGTTGATTTAGATAATTTGACAATTTCGGTACTCGCATCAAGTGTTGACTGTTAGGCGTCGTCCTAATTGGCAAAGATCACACTAGCGCGATCGCACGATCGTCACGAACATGAGATCAAATATACAGATTTTATAGAGGTTATTAATAATGATCGTACACATGGACACTGATAGTAATAAATTTTCCAACTTTTACAAACTTCTAAAGAAACGGGCAAGGACACAGGAGTTGTTCTCCGGGGGATGTTTTCTCAATTCGTGTGAATTATGAGATAAAAAATAAAATAAAAGATACCATTAATAGTCTTTCCTGATGATAAGATAATACTCTGAAGGTGGGGCCTACATTTAAAAAAAAAAAAAAAATCTATGACGCGGACAGTATTTCGGTATCCGCGTACGTTATCAAATAGTTTACTATATACATTCATTCATTTCCTGAGTGACGTCATAGAGGTTATTCCCGTACACTGTAAATCGCATAACACATAGGGTAATGGCGTAACAGCCTATGCTTATTACTTCTTCGACCTTCTGGCTTCTCAATATATACGAATAATCGAATTCAGAGGGCAAGAGATCAGCAGGATCTGTGGTCACCATGGGCGTTCCGCAGGGCTCAATTCTAGGTCCTTTCTTGTTTTTAATTTATATTTATGACTTACCTCTTCACGTGAGGGATAATCACAACATAGTACTCGTATTGCTAAAGTTGAAAAAGTTTTAAAGATATCTGACAGATTCTAGTAGCTTGATGTAACTGCTGTGGTCTGTACATAATAAAGAGTTTTCTATCCTATTATATTCTTTGTTAACATGAATTTGTGAAAGCAGTCCCAGTGAATCTTGGGAGGATTATTCCCAACAGTAGACTGTAATAAACTACCTTAATTGAGGCATAAATCTTAAATATTGGATTCGGAATTCCATTAGTAAGAAGAATTTAACCGTGCTTAACCAGGAATTTTAAGACTTTTTCTTTTTATACCTTTTGCGATGTCACGCTTCGGTCAGAGAGTTCACGGTCGCAAGAACAGTAATGCAAACTGAATCGCATATTATACACACAAAGGAAAACCTACTCCACTAAGATCAAAATAAAGTTCCAAATCCTGAAACTAATTATGAAAGATTCGCTCTGCCATCCAGTCTAGAAAGACCTACTTACATTCGAAACGAATACTTATTTCATAGCTGTTAAAGTTCGTTTTCTAAATACAAGGCTCACTATATTTTGGACATGTTTTACATGTCAAGTATTCGCAAAAACGAAGGAATGAAAACGCTTAAAGGCATCTCTTAAAGCCAGATTAATATACTTAGTACTCATAGTTGAGCTGTATTGTTCAGAGCGTTGAATCATTTTATGTTGTAGACTTATTATACTTTCAGACATTTTTATAAATGCCTAGATCTAATAGCGGACACAACACTTTTAACATCATAGAGATACAGAGATATATCATCATAGAGATACAGCCTAGTGAGTAGTGACAGACTGACAGACAGACAGACGGTCAGTCAGGACAGACTCCGTTTGCCCAGTTTCTGTCACTGTCCAGTTTTTACTCTTTGGGTACGGAAACCCTAGTAAGGAAATAAAATATACCCATCGTATCCACTCTGGCCCCAAGAAAACTGATTGCTTACATTATAGAAACTATTTGAACGCCCGTGGGACGAAAGCCCCGTTTGTTAAATACTCAATATGTTTACTAACAACACTATGATCGATTGATCAATCGTCTTGTCAATATAATCCAGCGATTAGCCACCTTTTCCGAACGTTTAAAGTCGTTAACGGGTTTGTCGAGTGTCAAATCTGACAGCTTAATTGAACGTTTTACATATTGACGTGACGTCTTATATTGACACATCGTTTAAGTACTTCATTTAGAAAACTGTTGCTAAAGGTTTTTTTTTTTTAAATCGTGGTGACAATAAAGTATGTACCTTGTACACACAAGTGACACAGTTTTTTGACTCTACGAGATATAGCTTGCATGTACAGACGATAGTACATCAAACTACTACAATCTGACAGATTTCCTTATTAGATTTTCAACTGTATCTCTAAAGCATTAAGGCTCAAGGTTGATTAGGAATATTTGACAGTTTGGGGTAGCTTTACCTGCTGTTGTCCGTACTACATACAACCAATTAATCAATCATTTATTTTGTTAAATATTACCTATAGTTATAGATGGTAGATAATACAAAAGGTAGGTAAGTTGGTAACGTATAAAATTAAAATAAACAATATAATTAAGGTGGCAAGTCGACAAAATATTAATTGTAAAGAAAATAATTTAAAATATGTCAGTTATGTAAATATTCAAATAAAAAATAATTGACTGAAATTATTTTTAAAACCATTGAATGATATTTGTTTTCTCTCAAAAATAATTGCCAAGTAACGCTTATTACTTATTACCTACTGAAGTATTTTAGGAATTCGCAACAACACTCAAGTTCATAATTTAACCGTAACATAATATCTAATGACGTCATTATAAGATGATAAGTACCAACGTAATGTGGGTGTGTTGTACCCATAATTTTCTATTTACTCCATTCACGTGGATCGTAAAGATCCGGGTTCCATGTCCGTATGACATTAAGAGCTCTTTAAATTCGTCGTAACATTGTGTTCAAGACATTTAAGTGTTTGGAATGTATTGAGGACCAACGTTTCACTTTCCGTTAAGTTTTAAAAAGTTTGTTGGCCAAACATTTGAGAGGAAATTCCGAATATCAACTAGCCTATTGCAGCATTCTACCACAACACCCTATCCTCTGTCTTCCTATTTGTATACCTGCATTCTAGCCAGTAAAATATAAATCCTTAGACTGGCCTTTCCTTTTGGGTCCCCATAACCCTAAAATATTCAAAATAAGACGTTCCATAACAGGAATTTATAAGCATGAAAACAGATGATTCAGCAACTTCCAAGCCTACGCAAAGTACGTCACGGATTACAAAATTTAAATAAGGTTTTCTATCTGGCACAAACCTGTTGATACAGCCTACACAGGATAAGAACAGCCGTACCCTAACTAGCACAACAGAATGACCTACTTCCCTTTTATGACTTACGCTTAGACCTCCTGAATAAACAAGCGAAAATATTTCTAAATCTGCTGACCACAACACGACCACAGAAATGTTGTAAAACCGAGTTCACTGCAAAATTTTGACGTTTACTTTGCTCCTAAATAAACAGAGGGAACCTCAAAGGTAAGCAAAGCTCGCAAATCCAGTCCCTTTGTAGGCAGCCTTGAGTAAGTAATTACTAGATGGAGTGGACTGGAGTTGCATAATTGTGGGAGCAGAAGTCCCATTAGACTCAAAAATATGAACAGGGTAATTGCGTAATACATTATTTGTAGCAATTGGTTTCATTTTGACAATTTAACAACATTCGTTGCATTGTTTACGTTGTTAAGCAAACCTAAGTCAGCATACGGATTAGCAATTTACTTCAAAATGATTCAAATTTTCAACCAAGATCTGACAAAAGGTGTTGTATGCTATTTCTGTAGTTTACTGTTCATTACTCGCATAGTTATACCTTAGATCTATCGCAGCAGCGAGACAATTCAATAGTCTGAAAAGCTCATCTGAAAGGTTACTGAAAAGTGTCAATCTTGGACTTTTCTGCACATTAACTACAAGGTGTATTCTACTACTTGAAAACCTGAAATGGGTTGTTCTCAGTAACAGCTTTTATTATGTACAAACGCCAGCTTAGTCCAGCTGTCTGAAGCTGTCAAATATGTCCTATCAACCTAGAACCTGAACAGTTAAGCGACAAAGTTGAAATCTATTAAAGAAATTTTACAGATTACAGTAAACTTGATGTGCTGGCAGCTACACATAAAAACGCGAAATACAATGTTTCTAATCATTTGTCATTATGTAACAGCTGATTTCTTATTCGTGATTTCAGGGTATTTTAAAAGTTTTTGTTTTGTTTGGTTGTTTTTATTTCATACTAAGCTTAATAAATCATATCTTGTATCTTTATATCTGCCTATTTCTGCACGTATGTCGTATTATATCAGACATTGCTAAAACTAAGCCTTCTGTATATTACATTATCCGTAAGAGGTCACTACCCTCATAAACGTTTTAAGTCCATCCGACCTTGGAAGGTCACAAGCACAAGGTCAAGCCGACCTCGCTCCGAAAGAGTCTGAAGTAATCCTACTTTTATGCTCGACTTGCCAGAGTTCCATTTAGGATTATGTGAATAGCTGAGTCGTCTTGTTTTATTCATCATCTAGAAGATACTTCTTCACTGATTACTCTGCCCATTTAGAATTAGATCCGGGCTGGGCTTAATACTTTTTAGATTTAACTTTACAGCTGAATTATCCTGAATTTTAAAAAGAATGTAGATGTTTAGGGTGGAGGGGATTCTGTAGCCTAATTACATCTGAATATGGCAATTTCAAAGATATTATAATAGACAGTGACATCATTCCCCTTATTTATAAACGTTGTTTAATATTAACTAGTGAAATTAGCAATTTTTTAACCATACATTTTTGACCTTTTAACGTGGGGTTTATTGCTAATCACTATTTATCGTTTTTCGCGGTATAGGCCATAACATCGGCCGCCGGCAGAAGTTACCACCCACCAGACAAAGTCTTGCCGCCAAGCGGTTTGTCGTGTTCTGGCATGATGTCTGGTGAAGCCGTACGGAGGACGGGTCTGAGCAGTTGTGTCGCGATGTGTGCCGGGTACGATGCGCCTAATGTTGTTGTGTTGGGAGTTTGGTCGTGGAGCCGGTGGAGGGTCTCCAATCTCCCTTTGGCGCAGCATCGTTGGTCGTGTTGTTGGGTTTAACATTGCATCACCTCGCTCAACTGCCGTCTTTCTTCCTATTCGCTCAGTTTTTCTGAGTGAATAGGCTCTTAATAAAATAGCGTGCTTTACCATCAACGATCGCATCACTGCTTACCATCAGGCGGGATTGCGGTCAAGCGCTAGTTTATAATTATTAAAAAAAAAAAACAGGAATTATTGGTCCGATTTGAAAAATTCTTTTTGCGTTGGATAGCCCATTAATCCAGGAAGGTTTATATAACATCACGCTGCGACCAATAGGAGCTGGGAATATTAAAAAAATGCGGTTAAAATCGCGTGGCTCAGCTAGTGCCTTATATAAGACAGTGGATCGATTTAGAACGGTTGTCTGGACAACAGCCTAGGTCCAGAATGTTTCAGGCGATTCCAGATGGTTCCATTCGAGAATGTTCTAGAGAATTCCAACCACTCACCATATTTCTGAGTTTTCTTAGTTTAGAAGCTTTGTTGGATCATGATCATAATGAAAGCTAGGTTTGATCATTGTTTGGAGATCATTCTCCGATCTACCAAAGTTGAGTCATCAGAGCCTATTATTAATCTGTTGTTTTGTTACAGAGGAGAGACGTGGAGTCACAGTCAACGAAGTCTGGCTTCTGCAGAACACAGGGCTTGGGGTGGACATTGGGCGTCGATGTGCCTCTTCTACTTATATGTAAGTGTACAAAATTAAGTTATTGTGATTATACTGTGAGAGTAAGCATGTTTGACAGTGTTCACAAGGACCGATAGGTACCGATGAAAGAACATACAAATGGGTTTAAAACACAGTAAAGGTCAGAGAGAAGAGAAAAAATCGAGCAGAGGTGAAGAAAAGAGTGGTAGAAGCCATTGGATGATATCCCATGCAAAATAAAAGGTTAAATATGTTATACTTAGCTGGGTTCTTCTTAAAAGACCAGATTTTTAACTTAGGTCCGGTTTTTTTTTTATCTGTAGTTAACTTAACCAATAATCACGGAAAATATTGAAGTTCATCCAAAATCAGCAGTTGTACTGGTAAAAGCGGACCCCAGACTCCTAAGCTGAAATAGCTTCGGATGCGACTAGGATTAACGCTGAGATGATGGTGATAAGTTAACTTAACCAATTAAAAATAGTAACTAATGGTTAAATATTGGCAAAATGCATTTTATGTACCAACCAATGTTAGTTTATTTAATGGATAGTAATGGATATATTTTAAACTTATAGTTAACTAGCGGCCGCCAGCGACTTCGCTCGTAGAGAGTAGAGTTAGTTATGCTCCACTCCTATTGGTCGCAGTGTGATGTTATAAGCAGCCTAAAACCTTCCTGCATTAATGGGCTATCCAACGCAAAAATAATTTTTCAAATCGGCCCAGCAGTTCCTGATATTAGCGCGTTCAAACAAACAAACAAACTCTTCAGCTTTATATATTAAATTACATTATTTCACCGTTAGCAATAACAACTAGCAACAGCAGCGTTAGCAACTGTTACATAATGAGGGATATTATGCCCGAGTGTGAGTTTAAAAAACGAGCGAAGCTAGTTTTTTAATAGTATCACACGAGTGTGTAATACCTAATTATGTACAGTTTCATACACGACTTTTCTAATCTCATACATTTTAAGAAACAATAATAATCAATTATGTGTCCAGCGAAACACAACAACGACTCGCAATGCAAAGAAACGTATTTGGCGCCAAAATTCTGCACCCTGCATCAACGCGCACGCGCCAAAGCGCGCGCAGCCACAGATAAAAAAATGAAATAGTGCTATCTATGGTTTGTAATCTGTACGGTAATGAAAAAAAAAAAAATTATTATAACATTATTTTGTTAGAGAAATAATGTTATAATTTAATTTTTTAATTTCCTTTCGATATACTATGGGTAAAGTACGTCAATATAAACTCCTTTTTAGTTTTATATATTTAATTTTTTGATATGAGAGTAGATAAACTTTTTTACTTCAACAACGTGTGTGGGCATCGTATGAAATTGATACCTAATACGACCCATGGAGAGCATACAGGTTTTATTCCTTACTTCAATCTATCAAATCCAATAAGGAAGCGCCCCAAAGACCCGAATTAATGGAATAAATTATTCAATTAATTGTTATTGCACCAATAACGGATGCAACTAATTATCATGCAGGAATAAGTTAAAAATTCATGGCCGTAATATGTTGACTACCAAAAATGGCTCCCATTTCATTGCAACGAAGACAGATATAATGTTGCCAGTAATAATAAATTGAGCTGATTTATTTTCGGAAGAAAACATGTGCGTTCTATTTTAGACTTTTTCTCTGAGAGTATAAAGTTTCTTTCCCACTGAAAATGTTTAGATAAATAAAATGCTAAAAATTAAATCTTGTAAATTGGTTTTAGACGCGTTCATGAGTAATTTATTTTTTCTATCAATGCAACGCGTTTAGATGTGTGTTTTAAAATATGTGTTTGTTAATGTAATGAAAAATATTGCCTACTTATTAGTAAACAGTTTTTTTTTTTAATAGATAGCTGAAAGGTATGTAGGTTCGTTTTATGATACAACCAACTAGAAAGACTACCCAAACATTTTGAATAGTTATTGCTGTTTTATTTTTAATATTATAACAAAATCATAATTATCTAAGTATAATACTACATTTGCTTCAGGAAAAGATTAAGGAAAACGTAAATAAAAGTATCACAAATGAATAATATAATATTTCCTATTATATTGTTATTTTCATCGTTTAATTTCAAAGTAAACAAGCGATAAATTAGTACCCATGATTCGTTTTTATTGTTTAATTAAATAAATAAATTACTCTTGTAACTTCAGACACTAATAAGAATAAAGCCTTTATTTACTGATAAACTATAACTAATAATACTATTAATAAATTAAATAACACATTATTATTGTCCTTTAGTGTCCTCGTCAATCAAAGCGTCCTTAGACAAATATGCCTCCTCCAGGCTCCTTCCATTTGTCATGAACTCGTGAATTTCTGGTCTACATTGCATCAGTAACTATACCATCACCTAACACCATAAAGAATAGAGGTGAAAAAAACAATTTAGGGTTATCACAACTCAGGTTTTACAAAACTCCTGTTATTTACATGATTATCGACTTTTACATGCTAGCTATTTATTAATAACTAGCGGCCGCCAGCGACTTCGTTCGCGTGGAGTTAGTTATAGCCCTAAGCCCCAGATATTAAAAACATTTTGTGGAATTCAATTCAATACAATTTTGTGTATTTTAATTACTTTCAAATCAACTACATGACACATGCATTGTAATATTTTCAAAAATGGACTAATTAAAACATATAGTATAAAATTTTTTAACCTATTAGGAAATTGGCTTACATGCATGTCATATTTCATTCAAATACTCGTACGTTAAACGTTCTATGTAAATCATAAATATCTAAACATAAATAAACTGTTTAGATTAGCAGGAAGTAGGATTATTACTTTTATGAAAATCATCTATGTAGAAAAGGTTGTTAACATCTGTCTTTTAGGCGTAAACTACTCGTTGCCTAGTAACGGTTTGTTTACCTCTATTCTTTATCGAATTTAGCTCAAATATAGGTAATAAGCATCCTGTGCGAGTCCCACGTAACAAATACTTACAAGATAATGTCAGAATGTCAGGGGAGAGTAGCTAGGGAGAGTGTTTGTCAATAATATAAGTAAGTACGGGTTGAATGCCTTTAATGCACTTTGCTGACAGGTCCGTTTTGCAATCCGACTTGACAACGACAAAAATGCTTAATATTAAATTATTTAAATAATGACTTGCACACATTCTATTATAAATATGGAGAGTTTGGTAACCTCCCTGAAAAAAAGTTTTCAGTATAAATCTCACCGTGTAAAGTTAGTTGACGTGAGCATGAGGTGAAATGACAGATTACTGCACACTCAATCCACCAAAGTTTTCACGGCGAACATTTTTAAAAGCATTAAAACAATGCTTTCAAGGGTAGATACTTAAAAAAAAAAAAACGATTTTTATTACCTTAACTTACAGAAAAACACTTAGCCATGTTATTATTATGCAGCGTTATATCTGAACTTAACGCATCCGTAAAGTTGAAGGGATGCGTACGCATCATCATATAAGTAACATATTTGTTTTATATGGACAAAATCTAGAAGGGATAGGTGTGGTAAGCCGTTAGAAAAAGTGTTTTCGATAAACTTTGGCACCCAAAGCAAGATTTAACTTTTTTTTAAGGTGCCAGTTGCCAGGTGGCATTGGTATAATTCGTGCATATTTTTCATCCTATTTCATTACGAGAAGGACAGAAGATTAAAATATTAGTTTAGTCCTGTTAAATTATTCTTTAGACAGTTTAGACGCGATCAAAATATAGCGGCCAAAAATACGTTCAATTCAATTTACGTTAGGCGCGGACTAATTTGACGAAACCAAACTAATATTTATTTATTTGAATTGAACTTAATTTTAATTTAGTTTGTGGACAAGGGAATCCTCGTTTGTATCCTTGCCTATAAATTAAACATATATCAGTAGTTATAGGCTTATTACAGAGGAAAGTTGTAAGGAAAAAGAAATTTCATCCTGTCTATTATACGTCAAAAATGACGTTGTTATATGTAGACAATAGTGTTTGTTTTTATCATGTACGGAAATTTTATTGGTCATCAATTTATTATTGTTATTAAGCTTGTCATTGTGTAATATATGTCCAACCCTTACAAATACTTAAAACTAAAAGAATACCTACTTAGGTACGTCGAAGTAAGCGTCGCGTCGTATTAACCTTTTTCAAAACAGATTATAAATCCTTTTTCGTCCTACAGTTGAAAAAACCTTTAAAAGACTTTTTGCCGATAAAAGAGACACTTCAAAATAATAATTAAAAATAGATTATCGGCTTCGACTGTCCAAAAGGTAAAAATATTTTTATGAAACACACGTGGTAGACCCCACAGTGTCATGGTAGGTAAGGGTTGCCATGAGTTTAAAATGTTAAAAAATGAAAGGAAAGAATCTTTTTTTCAGACTTGAAGCAGCAATAAATGTTGCTTTTCTGGCAGATTTATGTTCGTAACTGTACATTGATCTCTAACAAATTATGTACTGAATTTCTAGAGTAAAATAAATTACCTACTTATGGTTTTTGACTATCGAATAATTCGTTATAATTGAAATAGAAATAGTGACAACTAGTTTAAACGCCAAAAGGAAAACCAATATCAATGGTGTTTTTTCTTTTGAGAGTTCAACAACATTCATTGCATTATTGACGTTGTTGAACAGACACATATTTCGAACATATTCATAAAAAGAAATTAATAAAGAATATTCAGTGGTTAAAACACCAGCCTCCCAAGCATGAGTGTGCAGGTTCAATTCCAGGTCAGGCAAGTACCAATGTGATTTTTCTAAGTTGTATGTACTTTCTAAGTATATCTTGAACACCAATGACTGATTACAAGAAGAAGGATAACATCTTGAGGAAACCTGGACTCTAAGTCTGAAATCGCCAACCCGCATTGAGCAAGCGTGATGATTACGCTCAATCCTTCTCTGTATGAGAGGAGGCCTCTGCCCAGCAGTGGGACGATAAAAAGGTTGATGATGATAATGATGACGATTTTTCAAAATTATTCACATACGCAATCAGATTGGTCTTTAAATTCAAAGTGTGATTGATCATTTAGGCAATTTATAGTACTAAATATTCAATTATCATGCAATGGCGTCTACAACTTGTCAAAGTAGGTACATGTAATTTATTGATTGTAAACATCAATCTAGTATTGTGTTACAAGGAATAATATTATGACTAGCATTGTACGTGGCTAGAATATTGAAAACGAGGGATATCTCTGACGCGTGATACACACACTCATAATGTTTCGCATTTAATGACGTAAAATACTTAGTAAATTGAAACGGTACCTACTTGATATACGTAGCTGGCTGTAACAATATCAACAAATTATTAGAACTGTCAACAAATAATATAGTAATAACTTTATCAGCTCTGCTCTTACGTGTGCAATTACAATGTGAACATATAAAACTACTCATGAAAGCAGTGAGAAATCGTATTTAAACATAGAGTTTCAATATTTTAAATACGTACATAAAGGTATCTTAGAAAATATTGGTAAAAGTAATTTAAAAAAGGACCGATGTATAATTAAAAGTTCGCAGCTGGTAACACTCGCCGCATGTGGCAGAATACTCGCAATCGCAGTCACTGTTTACAAATACAAAAAAAAATCGTGTCAACGACCTTTTGACAAGCGTTCATTAGGGCAGCCATTTATATAAATAGAAAGAATATTACGTATTTTTTAATCTACTTTTTACTTCGTGTAAAGCATAATGTTTTGTAGTTTATTTTTCTTTGAAAAAGCTATCATACAGTGCTTATTTTACCCAGCATTGCATGTTTTATATAAAATGTTGCGTTTATATTTTAATTATAGTCCATAACCATGAAAGTATTACATTATAATAGGTAATTTATGTATTGCTACACGCACAACACTTTCTATTTGATTGCATCTGTTTATTTAGGTAAGTTTGTATGGAAGGTGAAACGTACTGCTGCCGGACTGTTATTAAAATTATATGGAATGTTATAATAGTCATGTAACTATGTAGTTATTTTTAATTAATAATCATTAGGACATAAATGGCTTCTTTAAAGTGAGTAGGTACAGCTCGTGTATGTATAGTTATGTACAGACGGCAGCACATCAAACTACTAGTCTGTCATATTTCTTTATTAGATTTTCAACTTTATTGCTAAAGCTGTAAGGCTCAATATTGATTGGCGACAGTTTAGGGTAGCAGGATCTGCTGTCGGCCGTACATATTGCGACATTTTTGGCAACCTTTTACGATGACCGAATTTAACCAACGAGGATTCGAATCCTGCTTCGGTGCAGTTATTACTATACTGTTATTATTTACTTCTACTTACATACATGTTTCCATATGTTCTTATACCCCTCGTTTTTAATGTATGAAATGAAATGAAATTGTTTATTAAGTTTATTAAGCAAGTAGGACCACTGATCATTTTTACCCATCGTATGTTTTTTTTTTTAACTAAATGAAGCCGGCATTTCCTAACTGACTACCCTGAGAAGAAATAGCCGAAACAAACTCAGGGATCATCGTCTGTGAAATTAAAATGTTTACAATAATTTACGTTATAATTAATTACGCATATTGCTTAATAACAATGCTTAACAGAGCGAGCAGCTCAGTCCCAAGCTTTTTTGTCTTCTAAATAATCTGAGATTTTATAATACCCCTTTTTGCAAAGTTTGGCCTTTATATAGTTTTTATATCGTTTAATGAGTAAGTTTCGAATGTCCATGGGAAGCTTGTTGTAAAAGTGTATACATTGACCCATGAACGAGTTGCCTACTCTGTGGAGACGAGTGTGATGTACAGCAAGATTGTGTTTGAGAGGCATATACTTATTATTTAAACTTAGGTGTTCACATGCGCTAATCACTTTTCAATCTAGGTACCTATATATTTTACATTTAGTGTAAGATACCGGTCTATCATTTTTTCTTAACGCAGCTATTCATGATTCTCTCGAAATGATTATCTTTATCGATTCAAGATTTACTTAGATTTATTACAGACTACCTGCGCCCTGTGGTTTCACCAGCATAGGTTTTGATATGTTTTTTTTTTATATGCTCCGCTCCTATTGGTCGCAGCGTGATGTTATATAGCCTAAATCCTTCCTGATATAATGGGCTATCCAGCGCAAAAAGAATTTTTCAAATCGGACCAGCATTTCCTGGAATTAGCGCGTTCAAACAAACAAACAAAACTCTTCAGCTTTATAGATTACTATAGATAAGTAATTATTTGCCTAAAGATCTCAATAACCACATAATAAATATAATTATGTAACAATAATTCATATTTTAATTAATCTCTATTATTTTATTCATTTTGAAATAATGATGTACCTACATTTTAGTACAGATGGCAGCACATCAATTTACTATAAACAGTCAGATTTCTTTATTACATTTTTAATTTTTTACACAACTTTTTGGCGTAAGCTTTAAGGCTCAAGGTCGAATGGGAATATTAGATAGTTTTGGGTAGCTTGACTTGTTGTCCGTGCGAACCATAATTTTCAAACATTCAGTGTTAGTACTCAAAAAATAATAGATTATTTCCGAAAACAACACCACTTAGGTACCTTATAAAATTTAACACGCCGTTGCGTCCCACGCTGTTCCAGCATCGTTGAAGTATTTTAATCGATACCTATTTATGGGCGTTCGATTTAACGGTCATTATCGCTCGAAATCGATTCCCGATTAATTGTTGTAATGTTCGTAATCTTGCCGATAATAATTATAGCTCTCTTTGTGGATGAACGAAAATAAAACGGTAATTCATGTTAATTTGATTAAAGATAAGCGATAATAGAAGAGTTTCACTTGATATTCATTAATTTTATGCATTAACAACATTGTTTTCGATATATCCCGCCAACACATAAATGTTAACAGCGCCATCTGTTGTCGAGTAGCAGCATAATTTTTTCGCTAACTTTAAAAAAAACTATATTTTTTTGATATCACTACAATTTACTGTCACACATTAGTACACAAATATCAAACATGATAATATAGCACACAGACGATTAATCACTTAAAAACAAAACATCTGTTACGTTCAATCTTTCAATTACGACCTTAGCTAAAGCGTGGTCATACACTGGTGTGGAACGTGTCTGACCACGCAGTTAGGACACGTGGGTCCAAACGTACCGGATGCAATGCAATTGGTCCATTAAATGCGTGACGTAACTATTCGTAAAGAAGTCCTGCCCCGAGTTGCCTAACACACGTGGATTGAAATACCTATCACTTATATACCTAAGATACTAACTGTTCTAGAAATGACGAATAAAAGAAATAAACAACAGGGTTCATTACTTCGTGATTTAACACCTATTGTCCATCTAATTAATGCTCAGTTGTAAACTCTACAATGTTACAAACAACAACTCAATACTAAGAAATGTATTGATATTAAACCATTATAGGACATTTCCTACATGTCATTTCATTTGTTTCCATTTATTACATCAAGGAAGAGCACAGTTTACCTACTAATATTTTGATTAATGCCAATATTATTCTCAATTGTATACCTAGCATAATGATACTATAAAGTTCCCACTGTTGGGAAGAACTTTTAAAGATAACAGCCCCGATTACCTAGCTCACAAACTAAATTAAATTTAAGCTCAATGTATCTTTTTATTTTTATTTCATTAAGAAAAGGATAGAAGTTAAATTTTATTTATTTATTTATTTATCTTTAAAAACTTACAACTACCATTACAGGTTTAGAAACCTAATGCGATAGCTAAGACTAATAAATTAAAAAAAAAAAAAACTACACAATTACTTAACTTACTTAACACAAAACTACTTAAGTACAACTAAAACAATACAACCTTATAATTATAACAATACAATAAACACACTAATTGTTGCTTTCATAACATATTATATATAAAGCTACCTTTGCTAATTCACCAAAGTAACACGAAACAATGTCCAACATATTCTGAATTCCGTTAATAGTACGAATTGCTCGCGTGAGAGGTGTGATGTTATGTTAGTTTAGACCTGTCAAAGTCCGCTCCTGACGTAAATTTTTGTATTTTTGGTCGCCATGTTTATAATCGCGTCTAAACTGTCTATAGAGTGTCTTAATTTGACAGGATTAAACTAAATTGTAATCTTCTATCCTTTTCTTACTGATATAGAAAGAAAAAGATCTACTTAACTTAAAATTAGTTTAGTTTGTGAACTGGAGAATCTGCGGAATTATCTTAATTTGACAGGATTAATGTTTATCCTTTTTTTAATGATATAGATAGAAAAACATGTACAGAATACAAATTTAGATTTAGTTGGACCTCGAATTGGCTTTTCTTAGACTGCTTAATATATCGTCTTGCATACCTACAACTAAGATCTTATCTGGTAAGAGTGAACACGTGTATACAAACGTTCCATTTGTTTAACTTCAACAATACTTAGGTGCATTATTAAGTATGCCGAGCATGACATAGTAAGTTGAATCTTATCGGTCTAAGCTGCAATAAAGATTAGCTAATAAGCGTAGCTAATTATTGGCATCCGGAATTCTAGACTAGGTAATACCTAGGTATATTTTAGATACCGTTAGTGTTAGTCATTTAGTAGGCGAGCAACCAACCCGCATTAAGCAAGCGTGGTGATTACGCTCAATCCTTCTCTCTATGAGAGGAGCCCTGTGCCCAGCAGAGGGACGATGTAAAGGTTAATGATGAAGTAGGGGAGCCTTTTAAAGAGCGTCAAAATGTCGTCTTACGTTTTTTTTTACGCTGTTTGATCTTAAGGTAATTCGCCTAAGTACAAATCCGCCTCTCCTAGAGAAAGCCTGTGTCCTGGAGGGTAATCGCGCTATATAAAACAGTAGAAGTTCAATTCTTGTTCGTATCTAATCCAGTTAAAGTTATAGTTAAATTTCGATCATATTTCGTATCGCGCTAAAGTTTCAACTTCGGTTGAAGTAAAATCAATGTAGGTATGAGTAATACATTTCATCAGATATAATAATTAAAACTAAATCAATTATAAGTAAATCTAATCGTTTAGACGTAAGTTTAAGATGGCATAGAAAAAGTTAGCTTTGTTTCAACTTTGTCATTTGACAACGGTAGTATATCTTGGACACCATTGACTGAAGGTGAAGGAAAACATCTTGAGGAAACCTGGACTTTATAAGTCTGAAATCGCCAACCCGCATTGAGCAAGCGTGGTGATTACGCTCAATCCTTCTCTGTATGAGAGGAGACCTGTGCCCAGCAGTGGGGCGATAAAAAGGTTGAAGATGAGATGATTTGACAACGGTTACGTTCCAATTGCGATCCAGTTATGGTTAAACCGTTAGCGCGATACGAAACATATCAAAAGTTATGGTTTGGTTGCGATCCAATTCTGTTTTGGTTGAATTATTTTAGCGCGATTGCCCCCCTGATAGTTGCCACTAGTAGATACTAAGTACAACCCGATTCAAAACTTTTTGCCTGCTCAAAATATGAAACATAAGGCTCGCAGTTTGGAGCAAGTAGGGCTTTTCAGACCCACCATAAAGAGTTGACGACATCAAGTTTAAATGCAAAGTAAACTTAGTATGTTAGGTTATGCTTGACTTGAAATCCTTTAATTTTGTATGACTCTAGTACTTACGTATTTTATTTGAAATGCATGCAGGATAACATAAAAATAAATAAGATCAGTCATGTTCGCCACCTTTATGACGTGCAAATATTATGAACAAAAATGATTTTAATTAAATATTTCATGACAAAAAAAGAGCGTGAAGAAGGCACTCTTCAACTTTTTAACTCTGTGGTCTTTGAAATTGTTTGTCATCCGTACAATCCAGACACGCTTTAGTCTAAGAATCTTAACCAGTATAATTTGCAGGAACTGCCAAATCCCATTTGGCTACCCGACTAACCTCTCACCTTGAATTCCACACTCATCATCATCATCATCATCTCAGCGTATAATCCCGGTCGCATCCGCGGCCTTCGCGTTGGAGCCCAGGGTCCGCTTTCCTACTATTACGCCTCCATTTCGCACGATCTCTGGCATCCTGTGGTGTGAGATTGTTGGCACGCATGTCATCTCTTACAACGTCAAGCCAGCACTTCTTTGGCCTGCCTCGCTTGTTCCGGCCCGGCGGAGGCGCCATGGCAAGACATTTGTTACCCACGTAACATGCCGGTTTACGTAAGACGTGGCCGTACCATCGTAGGCGACTCTCTTGCAGTTTGTCTGCTATGTCACGGACATGGAGACTGCCACGAATGCGGGAGTTCCTGATGCGGTCTTTCCGCGTAACTCCACACATCCACCGCAGCATACTCATCTCCGTGACACGCAGCTCCTGCTTGTGTCGCTCAAGCACAGGCCACGCCTCACTGCCATACAGAAGGACAGGTCTAATGATGGTCTTATAGACCTGTCCCTTAAGCTTAACCGGCATTTTGGGGTCACAAATGACACCTGTCATCTCACGCCATTTTGCCCAAGCTGCGGAAATGCGTGCTTTAACGTCGCAATCAATGTCGCCGGACGCGTGGAGCACAGACCCCAAGTATTTAAATTGGTCTGTGCACTCGACCTTGTCTCCGCCTATGCACACAGGCATAGGGTCTGTGGTGTTGCTGGCCATGTACACAGTCTTCGCCACATTGAGTTTAAGACCACCGCTCTCAAGCGAGTTCTTCCACGCATTTACCCGCCGCACCAATCGTTCCCTGTCCGCGTCTGCCAGCGCGATATCATCAGCATACATGAGCAACCAGGGTGGTTGCTCATGTGAATTCTTGATGCTGTCTGACAAGACGTCTAATATCACGCTGAACAGGAACGGACTAAGGACGGATCCCTGGTGTACACCGACGGTGATCGGGAAGGGTTTAGTGTCGCCAACAGCGGTCTTAACAACGGAATCGGAATTGAGGTACATGTCTCGAATTATGTCAACATAGGCTTCTGGTACCCCTTTGGACCTCAGTGCCCACCAGATCACCCCCCGAGGGACACAGTCGAAGGCCTTCTGCATGTCTAAAAAGAGCATATGCAGAGGCGTGTTCTTCGATCTATATCTCTCCATGGTGATCCTTAGGGCGAAGATAGGGTCCATGGTTCCGTACCCTGGACGGAACCCATATTGACACGTCGAGACAGCACACTCCTGCCGGATCCGGGAGTCCAAAATCCTCTCAAAGATCTTCATGGTGTGGGACATGACCTTTATACCGCGGTAGTTACCACACTCCTGTACGGAGCCCTTGCCTTTAAAGACTGGAGTGATAATACTCAGCCTCCATTGGCTCGGGATTTTGCCGGACAGGAGCACGCGGTTCAGAAAGTTAGTTAACATGCCCACACCGCAAGGACCCATCGCCTTCCAGGCCTCAATGGGGACTCCGTCAGCGCCGACAGCTTTCCGATTCGCCATGCGACGAAGAGCCGTGTGGACTTCCTCAGGCGTTATCGGGGGCACTAATCCAAGGTTCGGAGGGAGTTCCGGTGTCTGCACCTCTTGGTGCTGCTTATTCAGCAGCTCGTGGAAGTACGTACGCCATCTCTCCTTCACCGCGCGATCCTCGCAAAGCAGGTTGCCAGTAGGGTCTTTTACACAACGGCACTTGGATATATCCTGTGCCGCTTTCACCCTAGAACGTGCCAACTTGTAAATGAGCTTCTGCCCCTCAGACGATTCCAACTTCTGGTAGAGCGGTTCTAAGTGGTCTCGTCTGGCTCTGGCTACAGCTCTTTTAGTGGCACGTTTGGCAACCTTGTATGCATCGCGATCTTCAGGAGATCCGGTCGCCTGCCACGTTTTGAAGAGGGCTTTCTTCACCCTTGTCTCCCTCTGGACTGTGTCGTTCCACCACCAGGTCTCCTTGTCACTTTTGCGACCGCCCTTAGACACGCCGAGCACCACTCGCGCCGCCCCGGTAATAGCTGCCTGGATTCTGTCCCAGTGATCTTGGACAGATTCTCCCTCGGTACCAGCGCACTTGTCGCCAATAACCGAAGCGAACTCCTGGTACTTATTTTCATCAAGCAGCCACCACCGGATCTGGCGTCGGCAGCGCTCTACACGTCTACGTTGGGCCTTAACGCAGAGATCCATGACAAGGAGACGGTGTTGTGCAGTAAGACTCTCACCGGGTATGACTTTGCAGTTGGCTACTTTGCCGATGTGGTGTCTCCTAGTTAGTAGGAAGTCGATCTGGGTAGCGCTTCGTCCGCTCCGGTAGGTAACAAGGTGCTCTGGTTTCTTTTTGAAGTAGGTGTTCACAATTGCCAGGTCAGCGGCCGCACACGTTCGGAGAATGTTGTCCCCTTCCGCGTTGCGGCTACCGTACCCAAAGCCACCGTGAACACGCTCAAACCCGTCACACTTCTCACCCACGTGACCGTTCAAATCACCACCCAGAACGATTCCCTGGGATAACGGGATCCCGTGAAGCAATCCTTCGAGCTGGCTCCAGAACAACGTCCTTTCGGCGTCACCGCACCCGGCCTGCGGAGCGTAAGCACTTATCAAGTGGGTTATTACCCCATTGACAAGCACCCGCACCGACATTAGCCGATCACTGATGCGATTCACCTCCAAGACGTCATCCTGGAGCTCGTCAGACAACACCACGGCGACCCCATTTCTCCCACTAGGTACACCCGTGTAGATCAGCTTGTAGCCATTCCCAATAAGTCGGGATCTGCTGCCTTTCCACCGAGTCTCCTGCAGGAACGCCACGGCCACCCTCCGCCTGTGGAGAGTTTCGGCCAATTCTCTCGCGCGTCCAGTTAGCGTGCCAACGTTCCACGAAGCGAAACGGAGTTTACTGGTTTGGGCTCGCTTCTTCAGCCGTGTCCGCCCCTGACACGGTAGCCCTAGCCCACAGGTCACAGGAGTCGGGCGGGGCTCCTGCGCGCCGTTTTGCGGCGGCGCCCTAACTGTAACTCGTGCTTTTCTTCTATTCCTGTTCATGTTTGGCGGTTGTTTGGCTTATTACGAGTGCGACTGCCGTCTGACCACTCAACCCCGAAAGGGAAGCCGGCGTCAGGGCCCCGTCCGTATGTCAGCAGGTGCACCGTCTGGCAGGTGGGGTTGACTTGAGTCCCAAAGATGGTGGTGGGACCCCACAGCACCCAACCTTGAATTCCACACTACTATAACGTTAATACAAATGGACCAGCATATCTTGACACACGGCAAAAAGAGGAACTAAATTTTAAATGTACCGAATTTTATTTTAGTGATCCTCTCACCTTTGACAGCAGCGCCACCCCAAGATCTCAGGGTATATTGGCCAGAGAGTTCTGTTCCTGATTGTTTGGCATTGACTTTGAACTTCAATAACATCCACAGTTTGGGGGATTGGCAAATAAATTGGCTATAATGGAGGGCGACGTCCATTTGCAATGTCACGAGGACGAGCGAAAATTGCGCGAGTCGTTAGATAATGTTAGTTCTAGATTTGGACTGTTCGTTCCGGGTCTGTTACATAGATTTCCTTATGCGTTTAGGACACTCGGAAGGCTGACGGATCTACGTCCTACTTACCAGTTAGGAGAACGTTTGTTTGATGTGTTGTTTGTCAGCATGCTGTTAGAAGGTATGACCATCAATAGGATAGATAAACAGGTACATAGTCAGTTAGGATTCTTTTCTTAAACTTGGCAGGTCAACCTACCCGAAACTGTCAAAAATTCTTAATCAACCTTGAAGCTTAATGCTTAATAAATAAAGTTGAAAATCTAATAACGAGATTTCACATATTGTAGTAGCTTGATGTGCTGTGCTTCTCTGAATCTTTTACAATAAAAGTAAAACTTGTGCGTCCGTGTCACCCACAGAAGAGATGAAAAGTATCTAAAAATATCTGATAAATATCTTACTTGACTATTCCGTGGTGTCACCAAAGACGTTTTGTCTACGGAAAAGTCCAGAAGAAAATTATATTAGAATAGTTCCATTTTGTCAGTCAGAGATTCATAAAAAACAAAGCGTAACTTGGACGACGCTATAAATACGAATAAAATAGATACCTAACTAAAATTAAACAAATTAATTAACTAATAACTCATCCATTTATATTTAATACCTAATACTCAATCACTAAATTGAGCATTAGTATTTGCTTCACTGACAGATACAGCGCACGAGCATAACTCACGTCTGATTTTCCTTGTACCTATGAATGAAGTTTTGTTTTAATTAATTAAAAATATAATGTTAAAACTAATTTTATTTATTTTTATTATTTATACTGAATTGATCGATATGCCGTGCATTAATTGGATAAATTAAAAATCCAGAATATCTGTAATAATCCGTGCTTTTCTGGTCATAGATTTTTAAAACGTTCTAACAAAATTCCAGAGAAATTAACCTATTATATCTCGCATCCATCTTCTTTCGTAAATTCCCCTAATTGCTCTATCCACATTGTAAACACCAGTATCTCTTCCACAGTACTAGCTCTGATTGGACTCTTCGAGCTGGGCATCATCCCGACACATAAAGCTGGCTTCTACTGCAACGATCCTGCGCTCAGCTTCCCTTTCACCGGAGATACAGTCAATACTGCGATGATTATGTCAACAGTATTTGGATTGCCGCTAATATTTGTAAGTGTAATTAAGTACTACCATTATTAAGACCCAGGTGTGGGGGGTCCAGCACTCTCCCTCCTCCCTTCTATAATTTCATTTTGACAGTTGTACAACATTCATTGCGTCATTTACGTTATTGAGCAGACACATTTTTCATACATATGGAGTAACGAATTAGCAATATGATTCAAATTGATAGTAAGTAATAGTTACTCTACTAGGGTGCAGGTCCACATCACAGAACAACAATAAGTTCTACAGCACAAAGGTTTATTTATAGTTACAATTTGTAAATATCACGGAAAATGCTTTTAAATATACAGAGTGGTGCTGACAATACGACAATAAATGAAAACACGAACAATGCTGTTTCATAGGAATAATCCTAAACCATAGAAAAAACCTAGCATCAAAAATTAAAAAAATAAAATTTCAAACAAACTAAATCGCATAAAATTGCAAACGGAATAAATAGAACATCCTTTAAAAATATTGGTTCACTGTCCTCCGATCGGCGACAGCGCGGTCCTATATCGACTTGCTTTTTCCGGGCTAGTATTATAAAAGTTTGGCGCCGCAGGATGCGGCGGTCATTAAATGTGTTGAGGTACACGATGTATAATTTATTGTCGTATTGTTAGTACATAGTGCATAAAGTGCAGTGATAGAAATAGGGTATGCCAGTGGCAGGTAATTCCTTTTACCTGGTTTCCGGTACCTACGGCAGGCAGAGGCATTCCCCCACATCTCACCACTTACGTCATTTTGCATAAGATTTTTCTTGCACCGGATTCCTTGAAAATGGATTTGACTATCGCTGTATGCTATCATGTTCTAAAAGGAGGTTCTTCGGGGGACAGGAACTATTTTCCAGCGGCGGTGTTTCTGTCTGACTACAATTTAAGTGTCTTCAAGGCTAGAGTGAATAGGCTCTTAATAAACTAGCGCGCTTTACCATCAACGATCGCATAGGCGGGAGTGCATAGGCACTCTAGCCTTGAAGACACTTAAATTGTAGTCAGACGGAAACACCGCCGCTGGGAAATTGTTCAAGTCCCTCGATAGACGCGTTATAATAGAGGAGGCGAAACGCTTCGTACGGATCGTTGTGATGTCAACCACGGAATATATTTTATCTGTTCCGTGGTGTCAACAACGTAAGGGTGGATTTATTTTATTTATTAAAACTCTATGCACAAAGATAAACATTGTACAATGGCGGATTTAATGCCTTAGGTATTTTCTACCAGTCTACCTTAAGGTGATGCACAGACAAAACATGGTAGGTGCAAAGATATGAAAGAGAAGTTAAAAGAGAAACACAAAAAAATATATTATAATAAATACATACATACAAAATATAAACAGTAGAGAGAAATAAAAAAATATAGATAGAGAAAAAGAATAAATTATATGTTTGATGAATCTGCCAATTTCTTGCGTAAGTACTCCCGAGCTTTAATTTTAAAAGTGTACCGACGGCGAATAGAATAGGTAGGTATATTATTTAAAACTTAGCAAAGAATTTAATGCTCATTCTGAAGTGCGTCATCATGTTTGATTGTTTACATTGTTGACTTATGGATTTTACCTAAATATTGGTAATAATGTAACAGAGGGAAGATAACATTCATTGTCCTGAAAACTGCAAACATATTTACATGGCTTTCCTTGATTTTACTGTCGAGGTTATTACCCTGAACGGCTCTAACTGAAAAAGGCCCAGTGAAACAGTAATATTATTAAGTATTTACAGAATCAATTCGAATTCTTGAATTAGTAATGTTTGTTCTGCCCGTGTAGTACCGAGCTTAGAATAGTACCAACCTATATCCTCCCGTGGGTATCGTAAAAGGCGACTAAGGGAAATTTCACCAGGAAAGCGGGCAAACGCGCTTCTCCTGTGGAATATCAAATAACCCCGATCGCCAACCTGCGTGCCAAACGTGGGGATTATGGTGAACCCCCCTAGAGCAATGAAAGCCTTTTAGGAGACCTTTGTCCAGCAGTGGACTTCTATAGGCCTCTAGGACCTCTGAAGAATAAGACTACCCGTAACAACTGTATAAGATATATAAATGACAGCTGGAATGAACAGCGCAGCGTGCTTCACTTGAAACTATATGAAAATATCATAACCTCTCATATGTTAGACCTCTATAGTGTAACTCCGCGGATCTGTCAGAGTGCGCCCGGCCGAAATCGTGTAATTTCTCCGCGTTCACTAAAACTACGATAGCTCTGAAATTAAAGAGCACAGCTCGACACACCCTATGTCACTGAAATCGTTATGAAATAAGCTATCTGATTTTCTATAGTTTTGTACAGTTTTATCGTGGAATCTAATAATTTCAGCCGAAAGACGTCCACTACTGGACATAGGCCTCTCCAAAGGTTCTCCACGACGACCGGTCCTGCGCCTCCCACATACAGCGATTTCCCGCGACCTTCACCAGGTCGTCGGTACACCTTGTCGGGGGCCTACCCACGCTGCATCTTCCAGTGCGTGGTCGCCACTCGAGACCCCGTCGACCCCATCGGGCATCCGTCCTACGGGCAATGTGCCCAGCCCACTGCCACTTTAGTGTTGCAATTCTTCGGGCTATGTCGGTTACTCTCGTTCTTCTGCGGACCTCCTCATTCCTGATTCGAATGCGCAGTGAAACCCCAAGCATAGCCCTCTCCATTGCTCTTTGAGTGACTTTGAGCCTTCTAAATTAATATGAGTGTTTCTTATTTTTAGATCGCGATAACGGAGTACATCTTTCAATATGGCGACTTTACACAATCAAGGCTTCGACGCACGTGTCAGAAGACTTTCTATTTATATAGAACTTACACCTACGGTATGCTCATCAACTTGACTACTGTCGAGGTCATGAAGGGTCTCGTCGGGAGCCCCAGGCCTACCTTCTTCGATCTGTGTGAGCCTGACACTGGCAAGACTTGCAATGGGTAAGGATTCTCTACTTATTTCCTATTGTTTTTTTTATAATTATAAACTGGTGCTTGACGCAATCGCTGATGGTGATGGTAAAGCGCGCTAGTTTATTAAGAGCCTATTCACTCAAAAAAAAACGACGACCTCGACTTCCACGACCAAACTTCCGACACAACAACATTTGACGCATCGTACCGACTCATGGAAACACAACTGCACAGACCCTTCCTCCGTACGGCTTCACCAACATCAATTCGGAACACGACGAATCGCTTTCAGGTAAAATGACAATTTTATTCACCTGCTTTCATGCTGGGATATTTACAAGGATCCCCTGTACAATTTATGTTTACTACCATATGAGAAGGGGTTATAATACCTCACTAATTAGATCTAGACTAGAACTCATTAGCGTTTTTGAAGCTGTGTTTGTTATTATAGTATGCCATCCGCCCCTTGATTTATAGTATTATGGAATTGCCCTTTAGGAGCAATACATTCGTACCAACTAGCTATTTACGATAGAAAAAAGTAGCAAATCAAAATTGGCCATGATAGACATTTTTTTTTTGGTTCTCTTCTTTCCGTACTTCCGAACGGAAAAGGCAAAGGAATGATACGCCATACAGCCTGGACTTTAGTATCCCATCATAGACATCTAGGCACTTCTAGTATTGGCTTTTTAGGCATCCAGTGGGATCCATAAACAAAAAGTAAAGTACTTATTAGGGCTGGGACCTCCGTTTCTTTAGCATCTATTAGATGTGAATTTAATCTGAAGATTTTTCCTAAGAAATAACAGAAAAAGCAAAGACAGTTCTTCTCAGAGAGGTCCGGTCACTGACTGTACATTTTACGACATCCGCTTTTATATAGCAATATATTTGACTCGTAGGAGTAATACATTTGACATTGAGTGATCTTGAAGTTGATCTTCAGACTACTTATCTAATCACAGGATTGACGTGGGCATACCAAACTGTAAATGAAGATGGAAATTCATGAGATTATTGACACTGTGGTTATGTACGGTGGTAAAGGTGTATACACGTTTACGCCTTTTATGCGCATAGAGAAGGTGACTAGCTTCATATTTAACTAAACGACCGTTGACATTTCAAATAAATAAATAAATAATAAATATATACGGACAATTCACACAGATTGAGGTACCCATGTTTTTAATCATGCCTTCAACCAATTCTATATTAATTTGACAGGATTAAACTATAATTTTATGTATAATGAAATAGAAAGAAGATGAAAAATTATTTTTGCGTTGGATAGCCCATTAATCCAGGAAGGCTTTAGGCTATATAACACCATGCTGCGACCAACAGGAGCAGAGCATAACTAACTCCACGCGAACTAGTCGCTGACGGCAGCAAAAAAATAAAATAAAACAATAAATAAAATTTTACCAGCACCGATCCGTTCCGACTTGTCTGTAGATACTGGGAACCCACATCTTTATGTAAGCGCCCTTACAAAACGAAATAATTGAATAGTTCCTTTACTAGAAGAATCTGTGACGTAGGTATCATGTGTTGGGAAGAGCATTGGAGATAAGTCGCCCGTATATTGCGCCACATTACCCGGTTCTCCACGTTCTTTATAGGCTTGGAAAACTTATTTTATTATAATAAGTTTTTTTTAACAAATTAAGTTTCTTCTCCAGCCTAAACAGATCCAATGTTGAACAAAGGCCTCCCCAAGGCATTATATTTATAGTTTTGTTTTCATTTGTGTGTTAATATTTATGTTCTGTAATCTATATGGTGTACATAATAAAGAGTATCCTATTCTATTCTTCCCGCGACCTTCATCAGGTCATCGGTCCACCTTGTTGTGGCTTAAATAAGTGTACTTATATAACTATTTTTTTTAATAATTATAAACTAATGCTTCATCGCAATCCCGCCTGATGTAAAACGCGGTAGTTTAATAAGCCCATTCACTCAAAAAACTAAGTGAATAGGAAGGAAGACAGCAGTTGAGCGAGGTGATGCAATGTTTAACCCAGAGGGAGGCTGATCTGGAGACCCTTCACGACCAAACTCCCGACAGAACATTTGGCGTATCGTACCCGGCACACATCGCAACACAACTGCTCAGACCCGTCCTCCGTACGGCTTCACCAGACATCATACTGGAACACGACGAAGCGCTTGGAGGCAAGATATTGTCTGGTGGGTGGTAACTTCCGCCGGCAGCCGATGTTATGGCCTACCACCGAGTAATCACCTCGGTTGTGGCTCCTCTAGCATCATCTATTTGCAAACTATTGTCCACTTGGTGCGCCCTGCCGTTTCACACGGATAAATCTTGACTTCGTAAATATATCGCGAAAAAAGTGTCTTATGTCCTAATCAGAGTCATGTTTTTCCAATGTGTAAAATTACATCCGAATCCGTTTGGCCGTTTTAACTTTACAAGAGTCATAAACAATTTAGTTTAGACAATTACTCTTATGCCTTGGTCAAGCTTTTTCCCCCTTATTACATAACATGGATTTTATTTAGATCAGGTTTCAACCACCTAAAAGGTTATTGAATAATGCACCTTACCATTATAGAAATGCAGTTCTTTATATAAAACTGACAGCTTAGTTCGGTACTAAGTTGTCACTTTTGTATTAAGAACTTGGACTAAACCTCAATAAAGTTCGAAATACAAATATTTACTAGAAGGTTAAGTTTGGAAACGGCGCATTGTGTTTTACGCGCGCCCCAAAGAGATGGGGCGACGGGGTCCACGAAGACCGATGCCTCCTAGGTCAGGGTTGCGGGGTAGTTAAAACAAGAGTTTTAGTCAGTAAAAGTCTGACACGCCCTTCCGACCCGCTCAGAACGGGAGAGGTCATTTGATGATTATCCACCCCAAAAAAAAAAGGTTAAGTCCGTAACTAATGTTAGATTTCATTTTGAAATAAGGGGGTTCCGTTTAAGTGTAAGAGTATTGCGTCAACTACTTCTACAGCCATAATTATTATTAATGTTCTATTTATTTTGTTCCAGCTCTCAGTTTGTGACTGATTATAAATGTACTTCTGAAATGTACGGCAGCTGGTACCAGATGGATTCATACCGCAGCTTTCCCTCAGGACATGCTTCTCTGTCAGTGTATTGCGGATTCTTCATTGCGGTGAGTTTTGCAGTAATCTAGACTTAGGTACTAACCTACAGTATGTTAAGAAAACCCTGTCCGACCCCTTAAGGTGTTGTTAGGTATCGATAACTGATTCTACTAATCAAATCAATCAAATCAAAAGTCATTTATTCAAATTAGGCTGAGAATCAGCACTTTTTGAACGTCAATATTACATTAAGACAGTCCCCCAAAACGCCCACCCATCGACACTTCCTGGTGCTTTCGCTGGGAAGAAGAAGTGGCGGAACAAACTCCCCAGGAGCACAGCTGTCTGTTCATTTTTAAAAAAACACATGTCTTTATACAATACTATGTATAGTGATGAACACGATAAAATACAACAACAATGAAATTATTTACCATATGCCAGCTACCACGCCAAAATACCAGCAAAGCAAAACAATATATTTATATTCAAATGAAAATATAATTAACTAAAACTTGTTACTTAACTAAGAAGCCCCAGGCATAAAGGGCGTGACAGCTTACATATTTATGTAATGTAAAAAAGTAAATTATATGAACTCATATGTATAACGTATCAATAAGCTAATTACTGAAAAAGAACACAAACATTGTCCTGAGTTAATCAGAGCGACCAGCTATTCTTATCATTTAAATAATCATTCACGGAATAATATGCCTTTGAACAAAGCTTGGATTTAATTTGTGCTTTAAATGCATTGTAGGGCAAGTCTATGCATACAAAACCTGGCTAAACCTAAAAAAATAACCCCTAAAAAAATTAATATTATTTCGCAAAAAAGGTAACTTAATAAAGGTGCGTTAAGCACCCTTCCGCGGGCGGCGGGCGGCAGAGCACGCGGCACGTGGTCGCATCGCTATTCGCTCATAATAATACCGGTATTGTCACTTTTTAAAAAATTACCAAATTTCGGGGAAGTTGGAATTAATTCGCGGGAAAAAAAGATTCTATTACTATGATGATTACGTAAAATTTTATATTATATTTGGTCATGTGTTTACCTAACCTTTATTATCCTTATGGGTCGGACAGGGTTTTCTTAACATACTGTATAACGCTGAAGAGTATGTTAGGCCCATTAATTCAGGAAGGCTTTAGGTTGTTTTTTTTATTTCTTTTGTTTTTCGATTGTGACATCTCGTAGTTGACCTTGAGAGGTCGTGACTACTTAACTTTTTGTGCTTATCCGGTATCTATGAGAATCGGCCAACATCTATTTTTCATCCCCCTAAATGTTAGGGGTAGTCCACCCCTAAATTTTTTTTTTTTTTTAGACAAAATTTTTAATTTCTATTTTTTATTATACTACATACAAAAATACATACAATCCCCAATTTTCACCCTTCTACGATCAACCCTTATTTTTTAATAGCCATTTTAGTAATTTAATCTATTATTTATATGGCAAAACAACGTTTGCCGGTCAGCTAGTAATTATATACTATACAGTATGTTACAAAAACCCTGTCCGACCCGTGAAGGTGTTGTTAGGTATCGTTAGCTGATTCTACTAATGCGTACATAACCTGGCTAAACTAAAAAAAAAAATACCCCCTTAAAAATAAATAACTTAAATAAAATAAATAAGTAATTTCATGGCAACACAGGCACAGGCCATGACCTCAGTTGACCTCATGCATGTAGGTATTGGTAGTCTAACCACGTTTATCGACTCTAGAAAGAAACAATGATACCTACTTACGCAGCTCGTGAAAAGAACTTTTTTTTAAGTAGGAAGGTCGTCTGACCCTCCGAATGTATCTTCGAATTTCATTCGATGAGCACAATGGCTGTGGCGGAAATGTTGTTCCATATTTCGTTCACTAAGAACGATACCGGCACCGTCCCACGAGATTAGCACGGTGTTTCACAACGTTAGTCCACTCCTACCAATCCACTGCTCGCCGAACTGATAGTGGAGGTACTCACGTACAGGTCGGCAAAAATATGATGGGGCACCGTCATGCTGGAACCACATTGACCAAGAAGTAGTCACATCCGAATCGTTCAACACCTGATCACAACACAACACAATTGCATTTTTACTAGGTACCTTCCATCAGCAGGTTACATTACGTTAGAAAACTATTATGATCACACAATAAACGATACGTCTACACGGACTCAATGTCTACGCGAAACTAATAAATTTAAAATAAAAATTATTTTTATTTCATAAAAATAGGTACTCTAACTGCACGGCGGTGCCCTTTGACTAGAGGTGTGAAAGTATTCAAAATATTTTTCGTATCGATTTTTGGTATCAATTTTGTATTTCAGAATTTCACGCATCGATTCAACATCGCATGGCATTCTTTAGATTTTAGAACTTTCACATAACTTAAATCAGGTGAACTTAAATGCTTTAAATTGTTTAAAATATTCTCCTAAAATCGTATTTCATAAGACCTTTCTAGTTCCTATTTACTAATAATAGGTACTTGTGTTACAATATTGTTATGAATAATTAATCGATAATCAAAAAAAGTACTTTTACCATTAGGTAATCTGCGTTTTTACAACAAATCATTCGAGCAGTTAGTATCGACAAAAACAAAACGATATTACGTAAAAACTAGTACAGCTCTAATTATTCCTTTGCGCGTCGGCGGCTAGACACACTGACGCCGCCGACAGTTTCAAGGTCTAAAATGGTGTTTACACTTTTTTAAATTTCCCGAATTTTGGGGAAGTTACAGTAAATTCGCTGGTAAAAAAGATTATTTCAAAATTCATTAGTATTGTTACTATGATGATTATGCAAAATTTTATATTTTATTTGGTCATTTGTTTACCTAACCCTTATTATCCTTGTGGGTCGGACAGGGTTTTCGTAACATACTGTATAACATCACACTGCGACCAATAGGAGCGAGGCATATAAAACAAAAAAAAAAAACAAATATTAAGTAATCCTTATCCAAATAAATGAGTATTATTTAGATAAGGATTAAATTTTGAACAAAATTATTCTTGACATCACTTAATTTCGATTAACGTCTTATAAGATACTACAATTTAAAAAAAAACTCTTTTTCGGTTAAAATAAAATGTTCAAATGAATAACTTCACGCAAACGAAGTAGCGGCCGGCAGCTAGTCACTGATAAGTTGAACGTCGCGACTATTCTCACCAAAATATTTCATCACCTTCATCATCTTCCTATAGCAGTCCAGTACTGGACATCATCAACAGCAACCTTTTTATCGTCCCATTGCTGGGCACAGGTCTCCTCTCATACAGAGAAGGATTAAGCGTAATCACCACGCTTGCTCAATGCGGGTTGGAGATTTCAGTCTTATAAAGTCCAGGATTCCTCAAGATGTTTTCCTTCACCTTCAGTCATTGATGTCCAAGATATACTTAGAAAGTACATATAACTTTAGAAAAGTTACATTGGTACTTGCCTGACCTGGAATCGAACCCGCGCACTCATACTTGAGAGGCTGCTGGACATAGTCCTCTCTTATTGAACGCTGTTCAACACGATGATCGGGAACTCATGTCCAGTTGCTACCAACCATCCTACAAAGATCTAACTGGTCCGTCGCCGGTCGCTCCACCTAAGTTGAGGGCGTTCCACCTTACATTTATCGATTCGTGCTTAACAACTGTAATGGAAAAATAAAAAAAGAAACTCTAAAAGGGGTGTTTCTTGGGTAAAAAAAAATGATTCTTTTAAATCCTTCATTCAAATTATAAAAAAATATTGGATATGTACTTATATTTTGTTTTAACAAATCAATAAAAATTGACAAATATAAAAGGCATCAAAGATCAGGAATGGGGGCTGGTGACGTCACTCGTTGCTAAATAGTATAGCTGAGTGACGTCACACGAGTTTTCAACGCACTGTGTCGTCTTCATTTTTTGGTTATATGAAAAAAGAAAAATGTTTTTTTGGAAGTCTGACTGACGGACTAATTCGTTTTTTTTAGTTAACTACCCTAGTACGTATAGCAAATCCATCTAGTAAAGCTATTTTGGACAAAAAGAATATGTAAAATAAATAAATCTTGGAAGCGTACTTGATCATGCAAGTTTATTTTGACTTTGTTCTATGAAATACTCTTCAATGTCAGATTTTCTGTAGCATATTAGTTATTTGTTGTCATCTTGTTCTCAACTCTACTATCCCATCAGCGGCTCACCAATCTTATCTGATGTTCTCATGTTTCCCTTTCTTTCTCCAGTGGTACCTTCAACGCCGTGCCTTCGACTGGAGCCACCGCACTATATTTCTCGTCCCCATTCTCCAGCTGTTCTGCATCTCGTACGCTGCCATCTGCTCGCTGACCAGGATCACAGACCACAGACATCACTGGTGGGATGTACTGGTCGGCACTGCTATTGGGCTTGTCACTGTTTATTATGCTGTAAGTATTTTTTGTACTATTGGAATAAGAGTGATGGCTTTACGTGCTATGTGTGCAGTCTTTGTATGGTTATCATTTTGAAAAACATACACGGTTAACGTTCCTGCTGCTGTATCTGTAGCAGTCCAAGTTTTTAGAAGTTGGGAGCAGAGCAAATTGTAGTCTAGGTATTAGGTATAGGTACACACCAAATAAGGGCAAACTGCGAGCCCCTTTTTACCGACTTCAAAAGGTTCATAACTCTTTTGTTGTTTGGTATAGCTTTTTATAACAAGATACCCTCTGCTTTGCTGGACTTGCCTTACAATGCATTTAAAGCACAAATCAAATCCAAGCTTTGTTCAAAGGCATATTATTCCGTGAATGATTATTTAAATGATAAGAATAGCTGGTCGCTCTGATAAACTCAGGACAATGTTTGTGTTCTTTCTCCGGAATTAGCTTACTGATACGTTATATGAGTTCATATAATTTACTTTTTTACATTACATAAATATGTAAGCTGTCACGCCCTTTATGCCTGGTGCTTTTATTTAAGTAATAAGTTTTTAGTTAATTACATTTTCATTTAAATATATACAGGGTGGCGCAATAGAACGTGCATTTTTAAAATAATTATTAAAAAATAAATACAAAAGGTATAGTTAAAATAAAACTAAGCAATTATTAAGTGATAACTGAAGTTTATTTTTTAAAAATAACATCATCTAAATGATGACCCTCTCTACGTTGGCACTCCTCTAACCGCAAACGGAAATTACCGAAAACTTTCTTAAGTAGTGCTGGTGTGATTGCTGCCATTTCACCACGAATATTCTCCTTGAGCTGATTGATGTTTCTCGGATTATTGGTGTAGACTTTGTGTTTGAGGTATCCCCACAAAAAAAAAGTCAGGAGGCGTCAAGTCTGGACTGCGCGGACGCCATGGGATATCACCTCTTTTCGAAATCAGTTTGCCAGGGAACATCTGCTTCACAACCGCCATGGAGTATTTGATGTGTTACTGGTAGCTCCGTCTTGTTGGAACCAAGTCCTAGAGTTCTTTATTCTTGAATTTTCAAGTTCTGGGGCCAAAAAACCTTCCAACATCGCAACATAGCGTTCGGTATTAACAGTGATGTTTTGCCCCCGTGCGTTTTCAAAAAAATAAGGACCAATTATTCCTTTGGCAGAGATTGCGGCCCAAACTGTCACTTTAGGGCTATGTAACGGTTTTTGATGTTTGAGTCTGGGATTCTCACTATTCCAATAACGACAATTTTGGCGGTTTACGAACCTATTCATATGAAAATGTGCCTCATCAGACAAAAGGATGTTTTCAAAATTTGAAAACCGATTGAGCATTTCATTAGCAAATGTGAGCCGTGCTATGAAGTCAGAGTCTTTCAATTCTTGAGTTAATTGCAGCTTGTATGGATGCAATTTAAGATCCAAGTTTAAAATTCGTTGCACACTTCGTCGCGATATGTTTAGGACAGACGATCTCTTGCGAGTAGACATTTGTGGATCTTCTCGTACCGACTGCTTAACACTCTCAATATTGTCTTCGGTCCTAGATGTGCGTGGACGACCTTTTGCGTGTGGTTTAAACGTCGATCCAGTCTCTTCAAACCGCTTTATCCAGATTTTAATTAAATTAGCACTCGGAGCCTCCCTAATTTGCCGTACACCATACTCAGAACAAAATAGTCGCCTGACAACTACGTACGAACGAGGGTTTTCGTAAAATGCGCGCACGTTAAATGCGCGACGCTTCCCGTCGAAGTGACTCATAGTGACTAAAACTTCATGAACCGCGCTACCCAACGATATCGGTCTCCCCTCGCCCACGCCCCTTCTACCCCGCAAAAAAAGATGATGCAATATGCACGTTCTATTGCGCCACCCTGTATTTGTTTTGCTTTGCTGATATTTTGGCGTGGTAGCTGGCATATGGTAAATAATTTCATTGTTGTTGTATTTTATCGTGTTCATCACTATACGTAGTATTGTATAAAGTCAAGTGTTATTTTTAAATGAACAGACAGTTGTGCTGCTGGGGAGTTTCTTCCGCCACTTCTTCTTCCCAGCGAAAGCACTAGGAAGTGTCGACGGGAGGGCGTTTTGGGGGACTGTCTTATGTAATATTGACGTTCAAAAAGTGCTGATTCTCAGCCTAATTTGAATAAATGACTTTTGATTTGATTTGACCGGGCACGCGGTTTTGTTAGTCCATTTTTGAGGAGTGCCTGGAGAGGCCCCCTCACCTTCCGCCTAACGCAGGTCCTCACCATATCACATCACATGATTGTTGTCATCATCACATGATTGTTTGGGACAAGGTGGGAGGGAACGTAAAGTAATCACCACTGTGTGAATTACTCTTACGGCGCATAAGGCGGAGGTTTGCCCGACTTGTGTGGAGCACAGCCGTGTCCACGTGGTGTCACATCCCACGAAATAAATAAAATAAATGTCAAAATAGTTACTTATCCCTTTATTTCTTCGAGTATTTCACCAACATTATTAACATAACTCATATTTAAATTAAGTTTGCCATCATTAATATTAATTGCCTTCATCTTTCCCAGGTTGTAATCAGCAAAAACTTCACACACGACCACTCAAAGACAAGTGACCTGAAGTCAGAGGAAAGCCAACACACAGTAAGAACTTTGTTATACGATGAGCGGAGACCGGTGACAGTGTCTTAGTGTAGGATGACGTAGAGACAGATAATAAAATAAAATGTGGAAAGAATTGAAAAATGTGTCGTTAGATATTGTGAAGAAGACTTGAGAAAAAAATACTGTTCATTTGGCAAGGATTCTTCGGTATAAAATCAGGACATTGGGGGTCCCCAAAGCCTATTCCGGAATGGACTCTCTAGCGGTATCTACAACGCAATATGTCAACAGCGCGTCATAGGTACTGACGTCACGCAAATCCTGAAGCGCAGGGTTGTGCCGAGTTTTGTGTCAATAGACGATACAAAAAACCTGCATTTAAAAGTGTTAAGATTCATTCAGGTTTCCCTCCGATTGTTTTCACTTTTAATAATGATTGATAAAAAAATATTAAACAAACTTCAAAGCAGAAAGGAAGAGTAAATATATGACAAAAAAAATTACATTAGATACAAAAAAAATGTAACTAAAATGTCCGCCATATGTTTTTCCATTAGGTACCTAATACTTGTTTATTCTTAGTTCATAAGTTAGGTTTAAGTTATAATATGTGTTTTGTGCTTAAACTCTCAAGTTACAATGGCACAAATGTCATATAAATGTGTTTGTGGTTTGTTATTTATGAATCAAAGTATGACAGGGATGCGATTTCGCGACGGGTGTATTTCTATGGTCTACAAAAGACTTAGACAGTTTATTGAGACTATGTTTTTGTATTGGAGTTTCTGTATGACTCAAATCTGAATAAAACCTGTATTGAAACTACTTTGGTATATGGATTTTGGATTTCTATAGACCCATAAGAACCAAGTTTCATTGAAACTTTGTATACCTATTTTATTTTCATATTTTTTTATTTGAAAAATAAAAAAAGAAAACATAATTTATTTTATTAGTCTAGCTAAAAAAAAGTATAGATATTTTATAAATATCAGTATTATTGTAATTGTATTAATGTATTTTATAAAAAAGGCAGTGTTGCTCAAACTTGAGTGTCTGTGACGTTGAATAGTTTTTAAGTAATGTACGCAAATTTCATGTTTTAGGATTGAACTGGAAAAGTTACTATTTTGTTAATAAAATTTAAAAATGAATACCTCACTTTTATTTTCACCGTGGCTATACCTATTAACCGAATCTGGAAACTAATCTGTATTGGCAAAATGTTCGGCTAAAATTTAAGCAAATACAACTTCAAAAAAGTATACCTCAATCTAAATAATTTTATGGTTTGATATGGCTTCATTATGTTCTTCACAAGTTCTCTGCCCAACAATGTAAATTGGCAACTAGCCCGCTGGCCTTGCGTTGGTCCAGTGGTCTTAGGCGGGATTTCGGTCAAAGTCAAAAGAAAAAATGGGTTAAAGTCAGGCAAAAGTGACCGAAATATTTTAATATTTTCTCAAAAACAATACTTAATAAAAGGGTGGAAAGTCTTGGATAAAACAAATGACAAACGTTAAAGCTTATAACCCTAAATAATACTGTGGTGCACTCCATCAAGCCTCGCTTTCTAAAAAATAAGAAAAAAGAGTTTTAGTTAAAAACTACATATTAAACAACAACGTGTTGAAGCATAATGTGCACACACAGGTACGGAGGACGGGTCTGAGCAGTTGTGTTGCGATGTGTGCCGGGTACGATGCGCCAAATGTTGTGTTAGGAGTTTGGTCGTGGAGGGTCTTCAGATCAATCTCCCTTTGGCGCAGCATCGTTGGTCGTGTTGTTGGGTTTAACATTGCATCACCTCGCTCAACTGCCGTCTTTCTTCCTATTCGCTCAGTTTTTCTGAGTGAATAGGCTTTTAATAAACTAGTGCGCTTTACCATCAATGATCGCATCACTGCTTACCATCAAGCGGGATTGCGGTCTAGCGCTAGTTTATAATTATTAAAAAAAAAACCGGAATCTGCATTATTTTGAAGCAAAATTCTAAACCATGCTTCCAAAATGTTGTTGAACTGACAAAATAAAAACGACTTTTTATAATTATAAACTAGTGCTTGAACGCAAACCCGCCCAATGGTAAGCAGTGATGCAATCGTTGATAGTAAAGCGCGCTAGTTTATTAAGAGCCTATTCACTGAAGTGAGTGAATAGGAAGGAAGACTGCAGATGAGCGAGGTGATGCAATGTTAAACCCAACAACACGACCAACGATGCTGCGCTGGATGGAGGTTGATCTGGAAACCTTCCACGACCAAACTTATGACACTACAACATTTTGCGCATCGTACCCGCCACACATCGCCTCCAAACTGCCCAGACCCATCCTCCGTACTTACGGCTTTAATAGACATCATGTCGGAACACGACGAATCACTTGGCGACAAGACTGGTGGGCGGTAAATTCTGGCAGCAGCCGATTTTATGGCCTACCTCCGGTAATTTCCCCGAAGATAATGCGAGTTTATAGATATGACATGACTGACGTCGTCATGTCAATGCCGGCTGTCACTGTAAAACCAGTGCTAGGGATCTGTCGTATAGGATGTTAGCGTTACGCACAAAGACATTAAAATTTGGTTACGCATATTTACCCACAACTTTTCTGTTCCAGGACATTTTCTTTCAGGATGTTCACCATTTTTAAGAAATAACCGAAAATAATGCACAAAGTGCCTGGCTGAGTGTGAAGCCACGACCTGCGTCAGTGCTTTTATTACAGTTTCAAGGCGTCAAAGCACTATTCTCAAGCCTCAAACTGTAGCCGACCTATAACACGGTTAGTACAGTGATTGAGCGATTGACTGCTGCGCTGCGTATCGCGAGTTCGATTCCCACAAGCCCACAAGGAACAAATATTTTTTTATTTATATGTCGGAGACAGCGACGGCAGAGCGGTAGGGTCGACAGCATCTCGGTGTGGTGGTACAGGTTCCGTTTCGTAGGTGAGTTTTGAATTATAGCACGACGTGTAGATATACCCTCCAATCTTCATAATAACAATTTGAATAGGCAAACCGACAGTTTCGGTTCGGAGATGTGCCTTGGTCCGCGTCTCGATGCAAAGTCCTCGATCGACGAACCCCACTTTCCAAAGCGACTCTGTCCATGTGACGTCATCACAGAAATAACGTCACAAGCGTTCGCCCCTCTACTACGTAAATCAAATCAGCAACTTCTATTAAAATTAATCGACGATCTCCGACACGGCCAGCCTGACTAGTTGCACGTCCTCGTGCATCATCTTCATCATCATCATCATCCCAGCGCCAATCCCAGTCGCATCCGAAGCTCCCTCAGCCCCGGAGTCCAGGATCCGGTTCACCAGGCCAACCGCCGATTCCGGCCAAACTTCGACATTTCCCATTACACGTCCTCGTGCATATCTGTAACAAATTAAAAAAAAGGCACAGAAAACCGACTCGGCCAACCTGACAGTCACACGTCACGTTTAATTACTATGACTATTAGAAAACCAAACCAACTTAATCATTTTAACAACTTAAACGCAAAAGCTTCCTTCAAGCCTCATAATTATCAAATTCCAAAAAGAAAATACAAAAGGTTCCTCCAAGTCTCATAATTATCAAATCAAAATCATAATCTTCAATAAGAAAACACACCATGGTTCGCTACCACAGTAGCTAGTGACAACTCATAGTTGACACCCATATCGTCATCACCTCTTGTGATACGACCAACTCTTAGAGTCCACGACTCCCAGGTCAACACATGACCGTACAACTAATAGTCTCCTCCGAGACCCAGGTCCCCGCCACATCACTAGCTGCCCATCGCCCCCTGAACAACTCCTCACTGAGTTGCAGTTACGACTACAGACTAGTGCATGCAGTGCGACCATATCTACCAGAGTCCCCGCCACATCACTAGCTGCCCATCGCGCCCTGAACAACTCCTCACTGAGTTGCAGTTACGACTACAGACTAGTGCATGCAGTGCGACCCTACAAACTAGTGTCCCCGCCACACCACTAGCTGCCCATCGCGCTCTGAACAACCCCTCATTGGGTTGCAGTTACGACTACAGACTAGTGCGTGCAGCGCGACCACACCTACTAGTGTCCCCGCCACACCACTAGCTGCCCATCGCGCTCTGAACAACCTCTCACTGGGTTGCAGTTACGACTACAGACTAGTGCGTGCAGCGCGACCACTCAGCCATGATACGTGTTCTATTTGCTGGCGGAGGCACCCTCCTCACCATCTTCTACATTTTGAAAATCTAACTCAGCAGCCATTACTTGGAGAAGTCTTTCATATACGATCGTGGGGGTACTTATAAGTTCTGTTTCCAATCAACGATTTCAATAGGTAACGATCGCCATTATCGCCATCAAACAACTCGCCAATATTAAATTTCATTACTTTAGCTCACTTCTATCAAATTTAGATTTTTCGTAAATAGCACTCGTATCTATGTTCGTAACCGCTTGTTCTCTTGAGAAGATTTAATAGTCTAGCCACACATACTATCAGAAGCTCAAGTGAGCTCATAACTATAGGCCACAGTGAACTTTAGTTTTGAATTAAAGACAAACCAGACATCATAATTTTAAGAGCCCGATTTAAAATTTCTCAGTTCATTATAACAAACAATAATCGGGTAGTACAAGAAATAAAATTTGCAAAAATAACTCTTATTATCATGTCGCAAAGAAATAGTTCAGTACACAACGCTGGTACTACCCATAATCTGTATACGTAATATCGCGTGTGTACGTATACCAATGAAATTACAAATACCTTGACAAGAGAACATTCAGCATCGAAATCAAAATAAAAATAGTACGACTCACCGGATTGTGGCAATTTCTCGCAAACACCTGCCACTTGGCAGTTATCAACCGTTGCACACCAGGAATCTGGGAGCTCTCATAAAACCCCATTACGTTACCACAAACGTTTTGGGTATTTTGACATCTTCTCATCGCCTGCAGAGTAGATGCTGTCCTGAAATCTTCTCATCGCCTGCAGAGTAGAGGCTCAAGTCTTGAAACCTTGAGCGTTCCGCAAAGCGCACACAGCTCTGACTGCGCCGCACGCAGCTTCAGCAGCGCCGCACGCCATTGATGTGATTCACCACGCAGCTAGTAGCGCGCTCCGCAAGCGCACCTTGCGCGCTCCGCAAGCGCACCTTGCGCGCTCCGCAAGCGCACCTCGCTCGCCAAGCAACAGCCAGCACTGTCGCACGCCAAGGATCAGCCAGCACTGTCGCACGCCAAGGATCAGCCAGCACTGTCGGACACCAAGGATCAGCCAGCACTGTCGCTCACCAAGGATCAGCCAGCACTGTCGCACGCCAAGCATCAGGGAAGCACTGTCGCGCGCCAAGCAACAGCCAGCACTGTCGTGACAGCGCCGTGTCCAGCCGCACGTGCACGCCTGCAGCGGACTCCTGCAGCGCACTCCTGCAGCGCACTATCACGCGGAGCGATCTCTTCTGCGTCACCAATTGAGCGCACCTCGTAACTTGACGTTCACTTTCAGCCTCACTGCCAGTACTACCACACAAGTACTATTAGAATATTGGCAGAAAGTGACTGTTATTCTGTTTCTTGATTTATAACGAGATTGTGAGCAGTGTAGTTCTTTATCCCACTTCTGATGTCGGAGACAGCGACGGCAGAGCGGTAGGGTCGACAGCATCTCGGTGTGGTGGTACAGGTTCCGTTTCGTAGGTGAGTTTTGAATTATAGCACGACGTGTAGATATACCCTCCAATCTTCATAATAACAATTTGAATAGGCAAACCGACAGTTTCGGTTCGGAGATGTGCCTTGGTCCGCGTCTCGATGCAAAGTCCTCGATCGACGAACCCCACTTTCCAAAGCGACTCTGTCCATGTGACGTCATCACAGAAATAACGTCACAAGCGTTCGCCCCTCTACTACGTAAATCAAATCAGCAACTTCTATTAAAATTAATCGACGATCTCCGACATATATATTACCTGTTAAGGCCGATCACTAGCAACTCCTCGCGGTGCGGGGGGAGAGGTGGTGTCACAGGTGGAGGTGGTGGTGTAATATTTTGTATATTTTAATATTTCATTAAAGTCAAGAAAATCGAAGTTTTTGCATAATTTTTCTCCTCATCTTCACTACCTAACACAGCAGAGTCCAGGATAGGACATTATCTACAGATAGATATTACAAGTCTGGTTGTTATTATTTGTGAGTTTAAATGTTCGTAAACGCACCCACGATACAATAGTCTCTTATTACATCCTAATGTGGCAACATTATTTAAAAAAAAAACAGATGTCCACTCTTTATAAAATAATGACGAGTTACAAATCACGTTACGAAACCAATTTAGAAGATCGAAGCAAACAAAATTGTTGACACAAATAGTACGGACGACACCAGGTCAAGCTACCCCAAACAACTAAATATTCCCAATCAACCTTGAGCCTGATTGCTTTAGGGATAAGGTTGAAAATCTAATAAAGAAATCTCACAGATTGTAGTAGCTTAATGTGCTGTCGTTTGTACTTACCATACCGTACCATATGACCACAACGCCAAGATCACAGGGCCCTAGGGCGAAGGGCCAATATATGGGTCGTAATGATAGCGTTGCGTAACCGCAGGCCACTTATATGATATTACCCAAATAAGGATGCTCGTGATCAACGGTTCGATTCCCGTGTGAGGCACGCTGTACTTGTAAGTTGTCGGTAAATTGTAGTGAATTAAGATGTTTTGCTTGTGGCGTCTGTGGCTGGAGTTTATAGATACAGTAAAAGCTCCTTATTCGCGCTTCCTTTATTCGCGTTTTCACTATTCGCGGTTTAAAAAAATGCTACCCAATTCCTATATTCGCGACTAAAAATTTCGTTATTCGCGGATCTAATAAGTACATACATAATAATAATAAAATTATTCCAATAAGTATCCAACACAATATCCTTGTCAAATGGACTAATAAAACAAAAAAGAAAACAATCAAGAAAACATCATAAACATAAAAGAATCATTGGAAGAACTGAATCCATACACATTGAAGTAATGCTGGAAAAAATTGTGGCCTGCTGTGACTGCGGAAAATGACGTGCAAGCTCAAATTTTTACTGCAAACATAGCCGAAATCGCGAATGGAATAGGACAAGATGGGTTCGAACAGATCGAATCAAGTGACATTCAGGAATTGCCTGAATCGCAAGATGAAGATTTGACTGAAACCGACTTGGAGGAAATGTTAAATTCACAGCCCAATGAAGAAGAGGCTTCAACAAGCACTATAAACGTAGCATTTAATTTGAAAAATCTTAGTGAAGGCTTAAGAATGGCAAATGAGCTTTGCGATTTCTTTATGAACATTGATCCATCTATGGAACGAAGTCTTATTTTTAAAAGGCATTTGCTAATGCGGCTACTGTGTATCAGTCTGAATTGAAGGAGCTTTTGAAAACTGCCAAGCAAGAAAAAATTACAAAATTCTTCAAACCATTGCCTAAGCCGTAAGATAATTAATTAAAATTTTTAAAAAACTTCAATAAAATATTTTTTTGTTGTTTTTTTTTTGTCACCTAGGAACGTATCCCCTATAATCACATATAAATTACCATTCCGTATTCACGGTTTCTGTATTCGCGGCATATTTATGGAACATATACCCCGCGAATAAAGAGCTTTTACTGTACTACAAAATAAGTAAGTAGATACTGATAGGAAAGTATTTTCTTGACAATGCTGTCCTAACAGTTGCGCACAAACTAGATTAAATTTAAGTTCAGCACATCATTTTCTATCTATTTACTTAAAAAAGGACACAAGGTCAATATTAGTGGCGTTGGAGACTTCTTCTCCGAAGCGGTACATCATCATCATCATCATTTCAGCAGAAAGACGTCCACTGCTGGACATAGGCCTCCCCAAGGATCTCCACGACGACCGGTCCTGCGCCCCTCGTATTCAGCGGTTTCCCGCGACCTTCACCAAGTCGTCAGTTCTCTTAGTTGTGAGGTGCGTGCTCGCAACTCGAGAACTCGTCTGCCCCATCGGGAATCGATTCTTCGGGCAATGTACCCGGTCCACTGCCACTTTAGTGTTACAATTCTTCGGGCTATGTCAGTTACTCTCGTTATTCTGCGGATCTCCTCATTCTTGATTTGATCACGCAGTGAAACCCCAAGCATAGCCCTCTCCATTGCTCTTTAAGTGAGTAAGTTGTACGTACGTTCGTAATTTCATACGCCTTTAACCTAAACATGATTTAATAAATAATTTCATGAAATTAAATCTAATTATCTTTCCAACGAATTCCTAAGTACTTGAGCTAAACAAAGACTGGCTCCAATATCCCAAAATACACTCCATTTCACTAGCCAGACTTATTATTGTAAATTAAACCTTATATCAATGACTTAAAACCAAGATTAGCAAAACCTCTTGCAAGAAAATTGGTGCAGTTCAGGAGTCCATAATGTAAATGCAACTTATAATGAGCCGTCACTTTTATCTGCTCTCTAATGTAGACTAGGAGCTTGTAATTAATTGTCAAGATGATGTGTCATGTTGAGCTGTCTTACTCCTTGACTATGAGTGACGTTGTGATTGATAGATTTAGTTGAGAGTGTAATTTGATCTAGTTCCTCCTAATTGGGTTCTTAGTAATCATAACAGTACTTAATACAAAGTATAATGTGATATTCTAACAAATGTGTAATTACGGGTGAATAAAAATCATAACGGTCATATAATATGGAGAATTTTAATACTGCGATTTACCGGAGAGAGCTAAATGAACAACGCCATCTATCGGGACATTCGGAAACAAAATGGTTGAAGTTAGATTGTTCAACGGGAAAAGTTGAATTTGGAGCTGGAAAAATAAAACATTCAACAACAACAACTTAAAATACATTCTGATTATTACGTATAACTCGTTACACTGTCCTTTTTAAGGTCAAAGAATCATTAAAAGGATCCACATTTTCCACTTTCATTAAAAATCCTGTGAAAAGTTGAAGGCAACCACATAGTTTTTCTCACGGTGCACCGGAGTCACTACAATCTAAATAGCTTGAACTGAGCTGTAAATAGTATCAGAGTAATAGTCTCTAACATCCTGGATTGATAGCTGATTTCAAGCTCACATAAGAATAGTTTTTTTTTTTAATAATTATAAACTAGCGCTTGACCGCAATCCTGCCTGATGGTAAGCAGTGATGCGATCGTTGTTGGTAAAACGCACTAGTTTATTAAGAGCCTTTTCACTCAATAAAACTGAGCGAATAGGAAGGAAGACGGCAGTTGAGTTAGGTGATGCAATGTTAAACCCAACAACACGACCAACGATAATGCGCCAAAGGGAGATTGATCTGAAGACCCTCCACGGCCAAACTCCCAACACAACAACATTAGGCGCATCGTACCCGGCACTCACCGCAACACAACTGCTCAGACCCGTCCTCCGTACAGCTTCACCAGACATCATACCGGAACACGACAAATCGCTTGGCGGCAAGGCTTTGTCTGGTGGGTGGTAACTTCTGCCGGCGGCCGATGTTATGGCCTACCACCGAGAGAATAGAGTACTCTTCATTATGTACACGGGAAACCGCTTGATGCTGGAGGTATGTCCAGCAATGGACGTATTTCAACTGAAATGTTGATGATGATTTTACAAGCGATCTTTTACAGACAACCTTCTACCTGAAGCGACGTTTCCATGTTGTATATTTTACAGAACATATTGGCTTTCTGTTTTCTTTTCACACTTTAAAGGAAATAATGATTCTCTCATCAAAAACCCCTCCAACACTAAGTGTTTCCATGCTTAAATCCCCATGAACCGTCCAAAGCCGGTACTTCTATAGACGTAGGTAATTTATTTTTCCGTTGCTCCGTAGGGGAAGGGAATATGACAATAAATTACAATATAAAGCGGTCTGTGCGTCAAACATCACGCTAGTTCACGTGGCAGGCGGCTCTTCTTTATGAACTGAAGGAATTGTCTAGAGAAAATGTGGTACCTAATCTTGGAACTTTCTGGTAAAGTCTTAAAATATTTTCAGGCTTTGTTTTTAACAGTAATAGTTGTTATTTTGATATAAAAGTTGTTGGGAGTTTAGTCTGGTTGGTTTTGTTAACCGACCTCCACTAAAATCTTACGTGCTTTGTAAAAAGGTATCATGAAAAATCACAAAGTTATGAGCTTGGTTGTCCCAACAAAAATGTGGTTAACGCACCGCTCACCCGGCCACACCTGCAGCAGCGCGCGTCTTGCGTTTATTGATGATAATTGCTGTTTGTATTGTCATTAACTTGTAATAACATTTTTCATAACAATTTCAGGCTTTAGACTGTCGTAACGGTCAAGTACATGTAGATATTATTATGTACTTCACTCGAACATGCACTCGTATGTGAAAAAATAAACTGTAGTATAATTTACTTATAACATGTTAATTTTACTTAAGACGTATTGTACCCTGCACAAAGAGACTGTGTTGTGCGCTCGTAACCACACTGCAACAATTTTTTAATATATTTGGGAAAAAATATAACATATTGAAAAAAATATATATAAAAATATATAATACTTATATTAAAATCGACTCCGATGCTTATTCTGAACAAACTGTATTCAGGTTTCGCATAAAGAATAAAATAACGTTTTATAATGTTAATGGCTTAAATCATGTATCAGCTTCATTATACAGACACGTATAATTTGTTTTTTTTTTTTTATAATTATAAACTAGCACTTGACCGCAATCCCGCCTGATGGTAAGCAGTGATGCGATCGTTGATGGTAAAGCGCGCTAGTTTATTAAGAGCCTATTCGCTCAGAAAAACTGAGCGAATAGGAAGGAAGACGGCAGTTGAGCGAGGTGATGCAGTGTTAAACCCAACAACTCGACCAACGATGCTGCGCCAAAGGGAGATTGATCTGAAGACCCTCCACGACCAAACTCCCAACACAACAACATTTGGCGCATCGTACCCGGCTCACATCGCAACACAACTGCTCAGACCCGTCCTCCGTACGGCTTCACCAGACATCATGCCGGAACACGACAAATCGCTTGGCGGCAAGTCTTTGTCTGGTGGGTGGTAACTTCTGCCGGCGGCCGATGTTGTATCCATTTTGTTGGCTTCACCACCATGACATCCTGAACAATTCCAGTAACGCCGCAATGAATGTGGCAACTTACATTATGTGATAGAAGTCGTTTCTAAATTTAACTTGCTTAGAGATTTCTGTTCGGTGTTTTCACCGAACACCTTAGCTAGCAAAATCGGCGTAACGCGTTGACCTACAATTATTAATTAATATAGTACATTATATTATAATTATTCAGTGCACTTTTGGTCTCCGCGGTAGCCGGGTGCATTCGAACATTTTCCTAACATTATCCTAACATTTTTACTATAAGAACAATTTGTGAGTTGGTCAATAAATAGTGTTCAACATAAACATTTGTTTCTCCTCAAAAACACCGACATCTCGCTACGTACCCCAACATATTTTTTGGTCCTTCGAACCGGACCACGCGTCGCGTAATTTCGAAAAAATCGGGATTTTGGTGTGCGGGGTCTGAACTATCGTCACAAATAACAGTGTGTGTATGTGGTGAAGCTGTCGGAGCGAACATTGGAGCACAACAGTGGAGAAGCAGCAAAGGCTGAGTACCAACAACGGAACATACAAGTAATAAATTTCCTTATTTTTAATCAGTAGGGATTTTAACATCCTATAACAATGTCGGAACTCATTGAAACGCAAGCAATGATCTATGATAGCATCATAAAACTTAGCATTAACTTGAAGAATGATAGTGCTGATAGGAAAACAGTAGATTACTTTAAGCGGAAGCTTAGCACTTTGGAGAGTTATTGGAATGAGTACCAAGCTAATCATGAGCGGATTGAGGGAGAGGTAAGTAAAACTGATTCTTATTTTACTGACCGAGAGTACGAAAAAACACGTGCGGCGTATGAGTCAACCAAGGCGTTGATCAACCAACAGTATCAACTGCGACTCATGAAAACAGGAAACCACTCTGCAGGTGAGCAAATAATACGAGACAGATCACCCTCGACATCGAGTATGCGTGGAGAAAAGGCAGGATCAAGTGGTGCAAAACATGGAAGTGATCGACCAGCTCTGAAGTCGCAAGCGGTGCCAAACAGCAAGGTAGAAGAAATGTTGAAAAAACAGTATGCGAACTTTAAAGCGTTTGTGCGTACCACCGCAAACATAGACGTGGATTCGATCGCAGAAAGGTGGGAATTTGAGGACGTATTAAGGTCATTACAAGCTAGATGGTCAGCTATCGACATATTACATTGGGACATCGAGATTGAGCTGGAGGGAGAGAATGAACAATACAACAACATGTACGACAAGTATGAGAAAAAATATAACACCCTGAAAAGGGCTATTAACACAAAAATGTGGTCAGTCGCACACAGGGAAAAATCAACACCTCAACTGGATATACCGAACTTCAACGGAAATTATAACCAATGGGTATCGTTTCGAGATCTATTCACGGAAGTAATCCACAACAACCCCTCATTATCAAGCGGCCAAAAGATGCAATATTTAAAGGGCAAGGTTCGCGGAGAGGCAGAGAAACTTATACAACATCTATCGATAAGTACCGATAACTATACGGTATGCTGGAATATTCTTACCCATAGGTATGATAACAAAAAACTTATTTTCTCGTCCCATATGAACATTCTTCTAGGCCTGCCAAACATACAACAGCAATCATTACAGCAGATTAAGCGAATGCATGACACAACGCTGGAATGTCTCAACGCCATAAAAAATTTGGGAGTTGACACCACGTCATGGGACCCAATAATCGTACACATTCTAGGTCAAAAGCTAGATACAGAAACATATACAGATTACATAGAATCGCTCAAAAATTCGAAGGAACTGCCGGTACTTGCAGAATTTTTAGAATTTTTGGAAACAAAATTTACGTCATTGGAAACAGTTCGTCGTAAAGATAATACGCTCTCCAAAACTTCTCATCAAAGTCAAACATCAAACAGTAAGAAAAATTATTACAGTAATTCAAACAACCACAGCAATGGAAATAGGACAGTTGCGAAATCAATGCACGTTTCGAACATAAAATGCCCTCTTTGCAATAACCAACACGGAATATATAATTGCAAAACATATTTAAAAATGAGTGACGACCAGAGGTTAAAAACAGCAACGAAATTGAAACTTTGTACAAATTGTTTATTTAGCCATTTCGGTAAGCAATGCACCTCGAATTTAACATGTCGAAAATGCCAAGATCAACATAACACCATTCTACATGATGCATTTGCGAAATTAGGAAACGCGTCAACTCTGTCGTCAAGCGAAAAAAATGTTTTAAAACAGAGTGCAAAACATAACGACTCCGTGACAGGCACCGTCAATGCCTCTCAAGAAGAAAAGGCAGAGATTTTACTAGCGACTGCGCTGGTAAAGGTCAAGGGGGTGGATGGAACCTACCAAACCATGCGCGCCTTAATCGATCAAGGATCTCAGGTCTCCTTAATAACAGAAGAAGCGTCCCATATGTTAGGTATCAAGAGACGACAATGCAAGGGAGTCATCTTTGGAGTGGGGCAAAAAGAAAACAATTGTAAGGGGAAAATGAGCATAGAATGCGCTTCGACGTATAACAACTTTGAATTCGAATCTGAAGTGCTCATCATGAACGAACTCATTAAAAGCCTGCCTAATCAAACGTTTGCTAGGCCTAATTGGTCTTACATAGAGAACATTAATTTAGCCGACCCAGAATTCTATAAAAGTCGACGAGTTGACTTGCTTTTTGGGGCGGATGTATATGCTAACATTATGCTAGGTGGGATTATAAAGCCTTATTATTATATTATATACAAACATGCCCAACAGCCGATAGCTCAAGAAACACAGCTAGGATGGTTACTATGCGGTAACGTAAAAACATTCCAATGTAATGTGGTCCTCAACAACGTCGAGGAGATCCGCAAATTTTGGGAAGTGGAAGAGATTTTAGAACCTTCAAAATTATCTGTAGAAGATCAGGATTGTATAGACTTCTATAAGAAAACAACACGAAGAAACAGTCAGGGTCGCTACGAGGTCAGATTACCACTGAAAGAGGGAATTAAACAGCAATTAGGGTCATCTAAACCTATGGCTATTGCCCAACTAAGAAACTTAGAACGCCGCTTGACAAAACATCCAACGTTAGCCGAAAAATACCTGGCCTTCATGAAGGAATATGCTGCATTGAACCACATGAAACCAGAACAGAAACACGATAACATAACACTCGAATGCTTTTTGCCTCACCACGGCGTGCAAAGAGAAGAATCCTCAACAACAAAGCTTCGTGTGGTATTTAATGCATCCGCCAAAACATCCACCAAATACAGCTTGAACGACGTCATGCTGAAAGGGCCAAATTTACAAAAAGATCTACAGGCCTTACTACTTCAATGGAGACAATATCCCTTTGCCTTCACTGCTGACATCGAGAAAATGTACCGCCAGATCCTAGTTAACCCCATTGACCAACATCTACAAAAAATTGTTTGGCGTGAGTCACCGAAACAACATATACAAGTGTATCAACTGAACACAGTAACATACGGGACAAAGGCCGCGCCGTTCTTAGCAATTATGACTTTGAAACAATTGGCGGCGGATGAACGATATAAGTTTCCAAAAGCGGCAGCTGTCTTAGAAAACAGCTTTTATATGGACGACCTGTTACACGGCTGCTTCAACATTCAACAAGGTAAACAATCGATAAATGATTTAATTCAGCTCTTAAAGTCAGGAGGCTTCAACCTTCGGAAGTGGTCATCCAACAGTCAGGAGTTATTAGAAAACATATCAACAGGTCAAGAAGAAATCGTTTATAAGTTCAAAAATGATGACATTTTAAAAACATTAGGTTTGTGCTGGAACGCACAAGGAGATCAATTTACGTTCCGTTGCAATTTTTCCCAAACAGCATCAAAACTAACTAAGAGGAGCTTACTATCAGAAATATCAAAATTATATGACCCTCTTGGTTGGCTGACACCCCTATCCACAAAATTTAAATTATTATTTCAAAAATTGTGGAAACAGGATCTACAGTGGGATGATAAAGTATCCGATGACATACATAAAGAATGGGTCAAGTTAACTACTGAAATTGACCGCATCGAACATTGCAAGATTCCTCGATGGATATTATGCAACGAGAAAGACGTCATTGAACTACATGGGTTTTGCGACGCGTCCATTGAAGCATACGCGTGCGTGGTATACGCACGAACAAAACACCAACAAGGAACAGTAATTGTAGCGGCAAAGTCGAAACTTGTACCGAGTAAAAAGAGCGTAACATTGCCACGGATGGAGCTTTGTGGTGCTTATTTACTATCTAAGCTAATCAACAAAATAAAACAGAGTCTAAGCTGTCAAGTAGAAATCAATGGATGGTGCGACTCTATGATAGTCATAGGGTGGCTGCAAGGCGATTCGGCACGCTGGAAACCTTTTGTGGCTAACAGAGTTAAAGCTATCAAACAGATAATGCGGGAAAACTGCTGGCGATATGTGAAATCGGAAGACAACCCGGCCGACTGCGCGAGTCGAGGCTTAACAGCGCCACAACTGTTAAAACATCATTTATGGTGGAAGGGACCAACATGGCTAGCGTCCTATGATATAGAAAAGGAAGAAAATCAGACTATCTACCAAACAGAAGAAGAGATCAAAAAGATAAAAATCGTAAACATTGTTCAAGACATTAACAGTAATAGTATAATAGATACTTTATTATTACAACATAATTCGTTTATAAAAATAACGCGTGTCTTAGCATGGGTACTGAGGGCATTGACACCAAAGTACCAACGAAAGCATTTACCGAAGTACCTAACATTATTAGAATTGCGAAAAGCCAAATCAGCTATTATATTACGAGTGCAAAGTACAGAATTTGCATCAGACATAGCAATGTTAAACAAAAACAGCAAAGTAGCATCAAACAGCAAGTTATTAAATTTAAACCCATTTATGGATAAGAGAGGCTTTCTACGAGTGGGAGGACGTTTGAGGAACGCGAACATCAGCGACGAAATGAAACATCCTATGATAATCCCCAACAAAAGTCGATTGGCGGAGTTACTCATAGAAGAAGCTCATCAGTTAACATTCCACGGGGGTCCACGAATGACCCTAGCCGCTCTTCGACGACAATACTGGATAACAAGCGGATACAGTACGACTAAGAAACAGTTAAGAAATTGTGTAACTTGCCGGAAGTATGAAGCAAGGAAGCAATATCAATTGATGGGTGATCTTCCCGCGACTAGAACCAATCCCGCCCCTCCATTCTACCACACGGGGGTGGACTACACAGGTTTTGTAAACATCAAAACAAACAAGGGCAGAGGAGTGAGAACATTGAAAGGTTACGTGGCTGTATTCATATGCATGGTCACGAAAGCAGTTCACCTAGAATTGGTGTCTGACCTTACTAGTTCAGCATTCTTAGCTGCACTTAAGAGAATGGCAGCCAGGAGAGGAACACCACATAATTTGTATAGTGATCAAGGAACCAATTTTATCGGAGCCGATAGGCTACTGCAAGAGGAGTACAACCAATTGCAACAAGTTTTCGGAGATAGTTTCCAGGCAGAAATAGCTGAAATGAATATACAATGGCATTTCAACGCTCCATCTTGGCCGAGCGCTGGTGGGCTGTGGGAAAGAGCTGTTCGCAGTTTGAAGTACCACCTAAAAAGAGTGGTGGGTGAACAAAAACTAACGTTTGAAGAGTTCACCACCGTACTGACACAACTGGAGGCTTGTTTGAATTCCAGACCATTATGTTCGCTTACGGAAAACATTGACGATCTGGATTACTTATCACCGGCACATTTTTTAACAGGAAGATCAGATTTAACAGTGATTGAAACGAAGGAGGATGCAAGAAAAAGATGGTCTTTAACAACCAACATTTTTAAACAGATTTGGAAAAAATGGAAGAATGAATATTTGAGCCAATTAACAGCGAGAGAAAAGTGGTGTAAACCTCAGGAAAACCTAAAAATAGGCAATATTGTAGTAGTGCATGACGATAACATTCCAGCTGGACGATGGATTATGGGCCGAGTAATAGATTTGCATCCCGGTAACGATGGCCTTGTCAGGGTGGTGTCGTTGAAAACAAAAAATGGTATCATAAAGCGGCCAGTAGTTAAACTTTCTTTATTACCGGTAGAAATCGAAACAAACAACCAACATAACAGCCCAAACGAAACAGATAGTTCAGCTGAACAAGGTTCTGAAATACAAAACAACAGAAAACGAACAAGAAGAACGACTCCTGGAACATTATCGTACATTGCTATGGCATTGACGCTGTTTATGTCAATTTGCACTGTTGCAAAATGCAGCTACAACATAACATCAATAAACAATAACCAATCTTTCTATTTTGACCCTATATCAAAAATGAGCCTCGTAAAGGACAGTTGGATCCTAGTCGTATACTATAACATGTCTCCCTACTGGGAAGGTATGCAGGCGTTTGAAAAAGTAACAACATATCTCGATAAAACATGCAAAACATCAGGAAGTGAACAGTGTAACATGATAGTCCCTCAGCTGATCCATGAGTGTAATGAACTGACCTACTACAATGAACTGCTGATAACGCAACACGTAAGTGGACACTCCAGACGGCGGCGGGGACTTATCAATGCAGTTGGAAACATTGCAAATTCCTTATTCGGAGTATTAGACGAACAATTCGCGGAAAAATATAGCCGAGATATCAACATGATACAACAAAATGAAAAACACTTAGTCAGTTTATGGAAGAATCAGACCTCTATTGTCGAATCGGAGTACAATTTGTTACAACGCACCCAAGAAATCATGGCAAAACAACATAAAATAATAAATAAACATCTGATTACGTTGGATAACTTCTCAAATAAACTACAACGAGAGATAAATAACATATCCTTACTTCAAGAATTCACCATGACTGCACTAACAGCAAGTAATTTACTGCACAACTTGAAAAGAACTCAAGATATATTACTGGACATCCTAACAAATGTCCACAATGAACAGTTTAACATCCATCTGCTTACCCCTAAACAGCTTCAAAATGAACTTAATATCATTTCTGGACATTTAGCAGATGATTTAACATTACCTATTGAACCGCATGATATTCGAAAGCTTTATTCTTTGATAAGTATTAAAGCACGAATAACTGAAGAATACTTCCTCTTCCAAATAACATTCCCCCTTACCAGTAGAGACCGTTATAAGGTGTATAAGATACTTCCTATACCACACCAAATAAACAACACTATGATAGAGATGATCCCATCTTCAGAATATATCGCTACGGATTTAAAAGGTGACTCATACTTAAAAATGACGCCTGAAGAACTTTCACTATGTAAGAAAAAAGGTAATAAGTTTATATGCGACTGGAAAAAACCGATATATCATCTTAGCAGCGAGAACAATTTTTGTGATCTCGACCGACACACATATAAGTGCAAGATAAGAAGATCTAGATGTGAGAATAAATGGACATCACTAGCGAACCCGTCACTATTCTTGTACCATTGTTGCAACATTTACACCGTCAAAGTTATTTGCGGAGAACAGATACGCCAGATACAGTTGAGTAAAGCTGAGGTAATTTACATTGAGCCAGGTTGCCTGCTGAAGGGTCAGGATTTCACTTTGAACATTCAAAAGCAACAAGAAAACAGTATTGATTTGAGCCCGGATGTTTTGATACCTGAGATGGATCAATTAAACTTGGTCATCAACAGCACTATGCCTAACAATATTTTTAAAGACGTAACAGACTCAGACGAGATGAAGGACGCCTTAAAAGACTTACATCAACGAATTAATGACATAAAAAACAGTCAAGTGCAAGTAGGTGAAACGTTATCCACTCACGACATCCACCAATATGCAGTTAGCTATATCCTGGTCGGCGCGCTGGCGCTGACGGCGGGAGCGCTGCTGTACAGGTGGTTGCGGCAACGAGCGCGGCGCGTCCACATCACGTCGGATATGGAGCTTCGACCCACCAGAAGTGTTAGTGATGTGAATGTCAACAGTGTTAGTGCGCGGCAAAACATTAGTGAAAATCAGCCTAGTGAGACACATGTTTATGAAAGTTCAGACAATATAGGAGTGAAAAGGGGATGTCCTCGTGTGCCTAGGAAACCCTTAGGAACAATAAGTCCTTAATGTTATTTTAAACTGAAACCAGTTTTAAGTATTTTTAGATATTGTACTAAAATTTTAGTTGTATGTTGGTTTGTTTTCACCCTGTAATCATTATTACTATCATGGTCATTTCATTACTTTACTAACATAACATTGTTTCATCTCCGCATACCTATCTTTCGTGGTCCGGAATATGTTCGGTGTTTTCACCGAACACCTTAGCTAGCAAAATCGGCGTAACGCGTTGACCTACAATTATTAATTAATATAGTACATTATATTATAATTATTCAGTGCACTTTTGGTCTCCGCGGTAGCCGGGTGCATTCGAACATTTTCCTAACATTATCCTAACATTTTTACTATAAGAACAATTTGTGAGTTGGTCAATAAATAGTGTTCAACATAAACATTTGTTTCTCCTCAAAAACACCGACACCTCGCTACGTACCCCAACAATTTCTCTAAGCACACTTTCTACCGCGCTTATAAATAACGAACTACGCAAATACATCGAGCGTAACCATCATATACCTATTAATTGACACTGGACTTCTTAAGAAAGCCAAAAGAAATCATGAAAGGCAGGAGATTCAGAACGCAAGTGGCAATAAAAAGAAGATTTGGGATACTGTAAAGCAGATTGGTGGCTCCAGAGGGGCGACTGATCACTCCTCCTGTCTCATCTCAAGCGGCAACCCGGAAGGGGATATCAATGAGGTAAATCGTTACTTTGCGAACGTGGGACGTAGTCTGGCTGAGAAAATCAGTTCTCCATCATTCTCGCTTGAGAACAGGGCTGATGATTCCGCAAGGACTGCTCCTCTCCATTCCTTAGTCATGCTCCCCACGAACGAATCGGAGATCCTGCAGCTCATTCAAGGTTTGAAGGTTGGTTGTGCTGTTGGATTTGACCGGATCTCAGGCAGGTTCCTGAAAAGATATGCTCATTCACTGTCCCCGGTTATTGCCCACATCTGCAACCTCGCTATATCTACAGGGACATTTCCTCAGGCGTTTAAGTCAGCAATCGTAAAACCTATTCATAAGGGTGGTGACAGGGACTGTGTTAGCAACTTTAGGCCCATCTCCATTCTTCCAACGTTATCAAAAGTCCTGGAACGGCTAATGAATGACCAGCTGATTAAGTTCCTTGAGATTAACAACCTTCTTTCATCTTCCCAGTTTGGCTTCCGGCGTGGAAAATCTACCAATGACGCGGTACATGATTTGGTTGGCTCGATTATAACCAGTTTGGATGGAGGGAGGAAATGCTTGACGGTGTTTCTCGACCTGGCTAAGGCCTTTGACACGGTTTCTGTCCCACATTTATTGCGCAAATTGGAAAATCTGGGAGTACGGGGTCTTCCCCTGGAATTGTTCCGGGACTACCTATCTAACCGGAAGCAACAAGTTAGAATTGGGGATATGTTGAGTGACGAGGAGACTGTGACCTTTGGGGTGCCTCAAGGTGGTATTCTAGGGCCGATCCTCTTCCTGCTCTATATCAACGACCTGTGCCAGCTACACCTCAGTAGTGGTCAAATTTTTACATTCGCTGATGACACTGCTCTTTTCTTTACAGGTGATAGCTGGGAGGGGGTTTTTGGTGTGGCCCAGGAGGGGATTAATAAGGTCGTTGCTTGGTTACGGAATAATTTATTAACTCTTAATGTCACAAAAACTAAATATATGGCTTTTGCTCATCGTGCGCACATGCTACCCTCTCCGTCGCTGTCATTGACGGCTCACGTATGTTGGTCGAGCGGTTATCATTGCGTATGTCCACCTCTTCAAAGGGTGGATAGCATTAAATATCTTGGAGTTACATTGGACCAACTCCTTAGCTTCAAACCTCATATAGATGTCATGGTAACGAGATTGCGTAAACTCATTTTTGTTTTTAAGACTCTGAAACATGTCGCTAACCTTCGTATCATCAAGATGGTTTACTATGCCTTGTGTCAGTCGCTTATTGACTATTGCATCATCTCTTGGGGAGGTGCTGCAAAAACGCACTTGATTGAGGCAGAGAGAGCTCAACGTGCCATACTTAAGGTTGCTGCGGGTCTTCCCTTCCGTTTTCCAACAACCGAACTATACAGGAAATGGAATGTACTGTCTATAAGGCAGACATTCGTTCTGCACACAGTACTCAGAAAACACTCGCAACTTGTTTATGACCCTAATCTTTTAAAAAATAAACGGAGAAAGGATGCTGTGTGTAGAGTGAATTTTTTCCGTTTGCCTCGGTCCCACAAGTTTTTCTGTTACCTAGGGGATTACCTTTATAATACTATTAACAAGGTACTTAATATTTACCCACTACAGAAACTGTGTTGTAAGCGGAAGGTAGCGGAATTTCTGAGGGCACTTTCCTACGAGGACACTGAGAGATTGCTCCATTCACTTAAATAATACTTTTGTTTTCAAATAGCTATCATTCACCGTTTACATACATACCAGCCATCACTCACCTTCACATTCACCACCGTTCATCTACTCACTCACCATCTACTTTTTGACTGCTTTTATTTTTATATTTAGTTTATATTGCTGTTTATTTTTTTTTTCTCGTTTGTTCTTCATCCTCATTGCTCTAACTTCTCATTTTTATTTTATTGGTTTAAATGTGTAGTAGGATAACTGCCTGATTGTTTGCATAATGCCACTAAGTGGATCCTGGTGACCTGTACTACAGGTTTTTCGTAAAACCTACTTCAGGCACCAGCTCTCACAATGTGAATTTATGTTTGTACAAAACTGTTAAATACTACAAAACCATTGTGAGAGAAAATAAACGAATTTATTTATTTATTTATTTATTGGATGGAAACCCCACGGACATGAGTCATGCGCCGGAGGTAAGGGGTGGCTCAGGTGAGCTCAATTAGCCTTCCCTAGGGTTTCTCAAAGTGGGGTTAGAGTGAAATTCTAAGAGGATGTGAGCAGTCCAATTCTGTAGGTATGTGTCATCTTACCGTGATAACTTAGGTAAAGCGAGCTGTCATTCCAAACAGTGCTATGGATTAGTGTCCGACCGAATGTTCGGTTTCGAAACCGAATTTTCGGTTTAGTTTCGTTTTTGGCAGCAAACCTGCCAAAACTACGACCGAAACCAAATGTGCATTTATTTGAGAGTTTTTGCGCTGAGATCGGTCATGTTGGTCTTCTTGTACTTCTGAAGTTGATTAACATGAAGGAACAACCATTCTTTCACAACGGCTGAAAAAAAGTAAAAAAAAAAAACAATACCTTTTTCATCTCCTAAAAAATTTTGTCACATTTATATTTACACATTTTTAGTTTGGCATTTGACTGGGAAAATAAAAATGTTACTCGAACAATAAGTTTGAGATACTCTGTCGTAACCCGTTCACCGCGACGCCCTCCTATAAACCGTCCTTATTTCGCTATGTGTATGTTTTGTACCAACGTTTTTTATTGATAGTGATCCGTAGTTATGCAACTGTTTTTAATTTAGGTACTTACAAAAGCATATTATTCGATGTGCAATTTATTTCTGTTTTTAATTTAAGCAGCAGTTATGTCTTTGGAATATGCAACCATTGTTAACATATGGTGTGCGTGGTGAATTTTTGATTAGATAGTTCTAAAGATAAGGCAGTACTGAATTAGTGAAATAAAGAAAAACCCTGAATTTTCCTGAAATAACATTGTGCCTTTTTCTTTAGTGTTGAATTTTTCCTATGAGTCATGTCATGTGGAGCAGAATACTTCTTTTTAAATATTTAAAAACTTGTATGCCAGATGAATGGATTGATGAGTTCATGTAGGAATCATGAAATGTACTCAAACGATGATTGATTCGAAATAGGCTGTTAGGTACTTCACTCGTCATAGACAACTAAAACTCTAGCTAATTAAACTTCTAGCTTAACCTATAATACAACGTGTTTTTATATCCCATAGCGCTGTTGTTACATTTTATAAATAAAAATAAGTCCTAAGAAAATGTGGCTGAAAACTTCATACTCCCGTAGATATATGTGTACCATCATTACACCTGTGTAAAGTACCCTCATCCTCCATAGAAAAAGGGATGATCCTCAGATGGGCGTTATGTCTGGCAGACACGGTCACACTTGATGTCGGGAAGTTGCTAGTTGCACGATAAACTCTGCTTGGGGGATGTTGAATTCGTGTGACATCCCAACTCCGAGTACTTGATTCATTTTCATGCAAACCAATCATCAAACCAAATTCATATTTAAAGCTAATAAAATACGACGCAGTTATACAGTATGTTAAGAAAAGCCTGTCCGACCCATAAGGATAATAAAGGTTAGGTAAACACATGACCAAATATAATATAAAATTTTACGTAATCATCATAGTACCAATACAAATGAATTTTTAAATAATCTTTATTTTCCCGCGAATTAATTCCAACTTCGCCGACATTTGGTAATTTTTAAAAAAGTGACAACACCGGTATTATTATGAGCGAATAGCGATGCGAACACGTACCGCGTGCCCTGCCGCTCGCCGCCCGCGGAAGGGTTATTAACGCACATTTATTAAGTTACCTCTTTTTGCGAAATAATATTTATTTTTTTAGGGGGATTTCTTTTTAAGTTTAGCCTGGTTTTGTATCCATTAGTAGAATAAGTTATCGATATCTAACAACAACTTCACGGGTCGGACAGGGTTTTCTTAACATATTGTAGGTATATTTTGTTTTAAAATCCTGTTTAAAAAATCGAGTACCTAATTAAATATATTTTTGTAAGCAAGTATTTCTGTGACAAATATTTAATATTAATAAATATTATAAATCTTATAAAAATAATAATATTATAAAGAAAACCCTTAGCTAAATCGAATAGCAGACAAAATTTTCTGGGTACAATGCGATTTTAATTTCACTCCCCACTATGTGTTACGTTCTCAATTACCATAATAATGAACAGGGTTAATGATAATTATTTTAGCAGGATTTCGTCAGACAGAATAGTGTCAATGAACTGGGGTAAACATCTGTTTCATTTGCAACTTCTCGCAAATATAATATCGTTATCATTGTACTTGCGATTTCCTAGACTGTTAGTGTATCATTGCTAAAATTATATTGTCCTGTCATTTCATTGCTTTGGTTGTCATATTGGCCTTGTTATGTTATGAGTTGATAATATTCATTAGGTCTATGGTTTTTTTTGTCGAGTGTGATGGCCTAGTGGTTAAAACACCAGCCTCTCATGAATGAGTGTGCGGGTCCGATTCCAAGTCAGGCAAGCACCAATGTAACTTTTCTAAGTTATATGTACTTTTTAAGTATATCTTGAACACCAATGACTGATTAAAAGGTGAAGGAAAACATCTTAAGGAAACCTGGGCATTAAGTCTGAAATCGCCAACCCGCATTGAACAAATGAAGGACAGTTAAGGGAACTCCTCAATGGTTTACCGTAGCTACTTTGTGATTGGACTTAATTCATTTATATTGATGAGAACTTTGCACATATTTATATGGGCTAAAATGATGGTTTGCAGTAAATCTGATGATGAAGACCGTAGACAGTCGAAAGAACTGTTCAAAAATTTATAGCTTTGATGTTTAACATAGGACAACCACCTACTCCTCACGCTTATGCAACAATCCATTCAAATCATAAGACTGAATTTTAGTTGAAAGACATGACGCGATTGCCTAATTGCGTCATATCTGGCATTGTTCATACTTTCAGTTTATTCTCATAGAAATTTTATAGAAATCGGTTCAGTGGTTTGGTTTTTAAACCTAAATTATGGGTAACAATTAAAGTAAACAAAATTACGTCGTTCCCCAACTATATTAGCGTCAGCGTCCAGTCTGACCGGACGCAGCTGAATAAGTAGGTACTACTCACAAGAAAAAAGTTTAAAAGAAAAACTATTTTCATAAACATGGCAGTTTTATCAGTAGCCAAGTAATGATATTTTAAGTAATAATTGCATATTGTGCTCTATAAAACATTTTATCGGTTTGTCTCACTCGCATTCGTTAAGTAGGTATGCTTAGAACAATGAAACTGATTAGCGGCACGGTAAAAATAAAAGTAATTTCTATCACAAACTACTTTCATATACCCACCGAAGATAGTTAATATACAAACCCCCAAATATTTTACATGAATATGTGGAACGGAAGAGTTTAAACAGCAGAAGAGCTGATTTTACAATCAAATCAAAGATTCAGTGAAGAACAAATAATTTTGTAGGTCCAGCCTTATTTTTAAATGACGTCATTGTAGGCAACGATGATTAAATAAGTGTAGGTTTAAAATAGGCTATCGTCTTTTGTTTTTTGTATAAAAAAGCATTTTGTTAACGTTGACATCTGTTTAACTTTTTGTCGTAAGGTTTGCGCTTCAGTGACGCCATTGATAACCATAGATTAGTATCTACACTACGTGTATAGGTAAAGCAAAATGCAATTATTACTTGGATAGCATTACTTGGCTACTGATAAAACTACCATGCTTAATAAAGAATTACTCTTAACGGACTAAGATTGGAACTTGGCGCCATAGTAACACACATAGCTATTGGAAGGTGGAACCAGATTTCATAGAAACTCTGGCATCATCCTTTGCCGAGAGATGTCGCTGTACTTTCTCTATGGAATTGTTTCTACTACAACTACAAGAATATGGAATAGGTTCCACTGCAAGCCTTTTTTGTAGTTTCTACTGGAACTTCCATTGTTGACTATCTTTATAGATACTCGAAATACAATCTCAAACAACATGTAGATATTATTATTTCATTAAAACATAGTTGTCGCCATATTTTTATCGTAAGTGACAATGAGGATATCCGGTGTTGTGTTATCAGCATCTACAAATTGGTCTTACGGTAAATCTTACAAACGACAAAGAAACCATTGAGTTATAATGTACTACGTAGTATATTATAACTCAATGAAAGAAACATCCAACTTTCTTTTCGGCAGCAGGTGCTTGCCTAGGGAAGGAAATGAATTTCTGTTTTGTTTGGTATCGATTAGCAGGAGACAAAAGCTTACTAGTTTGAGAAACGTTTGAATAAACATTATTTGGTGTTATAATTATAAAACACAGATAAGTAGGAGTAGCAAAATAATAATTATGGTTTCGAAAGATTTCCTCTTAAGTTAGTGACAGTAACAACATCAAAGTCATTTTTCAAATTACGCTGACAATCAGTAGTTCTCGAACGTCAATATTACGTAAGACAGCCCCCCCCCCCGCCCTTTGCCAGTAAAAATCGCACAAAATGCGATCTCAGTGCAGATTTCATAAATATATTCCACGCTTCCATGCAATCAAAATCAATCAATTGTATCAAAACAATTCTACAAAGGCTGTTCACAAGCGCAGAACCCGAAAATGTTGGTCAGTTTAAACCAAAACTTCAAATGCTTGGTATTCTTCCAACACAAATTTTCATTCGAGACTAGATTATTCAGGTAACCAAAAATGTGCCATTTTCGATTTGGAAGCTGTCGGAAAGTTATGTGAAGTTAGCTACTAGGTATGCTGAGCAAATATCAAAGACAGTACCTAATCATAAAGTATCAGAGGATATAGACGCAGTACCTATAAAGAAACCCTGTGAAAGTATTTTTTTTTCTATTTCGTGAGTGAACCTATTTGAGCAGGAGGCATCGCATAGATACCTATTGAGTGACAAAACGCTATAAAAAAATTTACTCCCGTGGACCGACAGAAGTGAAAACTGAAGTCATTAAAAAACAGAATACGCAAGGAGTAAGAACAAAAAACAATCAGTGTCGGGTCGGTTATGCTCACGCGGTTTCAGTACTATTTCCCCATCCAGAAAACGTGCTCATTGTGCATACTCGCTAATGAATTTTTCATTTAGAAAATATGGGCAACAAGATTCCCCTTCTAGCAGAACATACCCCTCATCTAATGAACATACACCCCTCCCCCCCCCCTCCCCCCTTCAAATGATGTCACTGCGGCGGCCGGTATCAAAGACCGATCAAATAAGCAGACGACGGCCATGTTTTATTAGTGAGTAATTAGACGTAATCCCGTGTCAGATATACATTAGGCGTAATCCGACGCAGTAGGCATTTCAAGCTAAATATAGGCGCACAATCATAAATAAAGGCTGGTTGTGTATTTATATCAAGCAACATTCATTATTTACCAGTAGTTTTTGTTATGGGTGCTTCTACAATTAAAATTAAATTTTTTTTCAATTAAAGTTTTTTTTAATCACTATAAACTAGTGCATGACCACTATCCCGCCTGATGGTAAGCAGTGATGCAATCATTGGTGGTAAAGTGCGATAGTTTATAAGACATAGGTATTCACTAAAAAAAAACTAAGTGAATAGGAAGGAAGACGACAGTTGGGCGAGGTGATGCAATGTTAAACCCAACAACACTACCAACGATGTTGCGCCGGAGTGAGATTGATCTGGAGACCTCCACGACCAAACTCCCGACACAACAACATTTGGCGCATCGTATCCGGCACACATCGCAACACAACTGCTAAGACCCCTCCTCCGTACGGCTTCACCAGACACCATGCCGGAACAGGACGAATCGCTTGGCGCGCCTTGGTATGGTAGGTGCTAACTTCTGCCGGCAGCCGATGTTATGGTCTACCACCGAGAAACGACGGAGAAAAAAATATAGAAATAATACAACGGAGGAAAAATAGTGTAAAGACACTGGCAACTTTTTATAATTTACTTTCGGGCCACTCTCGTGTAGTATGGTTTTTACGACCTAAGAAAACATGAGAATTTCTTTTTTTTATTAATTATCTAGTGCTTGTCCGCAATCCCGCCTGATGGTAAGCAGTGATGCAACCATTGATGGTAACGCGCGGTTGTTTATTAAGAGCCTATTCACTCTAGCCTTGAAGACATTCAACTTAAGTTGATTTGACTTGATTTGGCAAACCGCAAAACAATAATATGGATAGGCCTTTAGACGGTACACGTAGTAAAAATGTATGCCACTGATATAGGTTGTGTTTCATATTTTTAAAAATACCACCGGTTGGCGTATAACGAGGAATTTCGTCAGTTTTGAATGAAAAAAATTATGTACTCTTATATAACATTATTTTTTGTCCGGAAAGAAGTGAACCAAAAAAAAAACACTATGTTCAGGTTTCGCATAAACAAAAAAAAAAATGTTGTATAAATGTAATATACATAATATATGTAGTAAATAATATAGCAGACTTTGAACGGACTAAAAATCACGAAAATTGCCCATCTTAAGTCGACATTTAAATTCATGTCAAAGCAGGTGTATTTGAGTAGCTTTTTAATTTATACATTTTGTTTGACATAATGCATAAAATATTCTATTTATATCGAAGCAATAAAACCAAAATTCAAAGCGTAGGCGAAGTTCCATCAAGCCACTATTTTAAAGTAAATATACACAACAACATTTTTTTGAAACTGGTCCTAAGTTCCGAAAATAGTTTCGACCTGTCAAATCAACCATGTTCACCGTTGACGGGTTATAAACACGTAATGAATTTAAGTGCGGAATGATAGATGATTCTAAACATAGATTATTTTGTAACAATTTATGGTGATGTTGAAAACGATTATTTTTAGAGGCTGGTTCAATTTATAAGGCTGATTCTTTTATTAGTATTTTATTGTCATTTGATGGAGTTAAGCAAGAGTCTTTTAAAGAGCCATCAAATATCTTTACTCGGTCGTTTTAAGCTGCCAGCACTTAATTAAACGTAAACAAAAATTCAAGCAAACTCATGGTGGCCTAGTGGTTAAAACACCAGCCTCTCAAGTATGAGTGTGCGGGTTCGATTCCAGGTCAGGCAGTACCAATGTAAGTTTTCTAAAGTTGTACTTTCTAAGTACTATCTTGGACACCAATGACTGATTACAAGGTGAAGGAAAACATTTTGACGAAACGTGGACTTTTAAGTCTGAAATTGCCAACCCGCATTAAGCAAGCGTGGTGATTACGCTCAATCCTTCTCTGTATGAGAGGAGACCTGTGCCCAACAGTGAGATGATGAAAAGGATGATGATGATAAAAAAATGTTTTCTTAGTATTTGCCGTCATAGCGGTAATATAAGTTCGAACGACAGCAAGCCAAGCTACCGTAAACGGTCAAATATTGACAATCAATTTTGAGCTTTAACACTATAAAGATAAAGTTGAAAATCTAATAAAGAAATCTGACAGATTGTTATAGTGGCTTGATGTGCTTTCGTCTGTACATTATCTGTCATTAATTTTCTAGCTATCACGGTGCATGGGATATGGCCTCGCCTGACAGACAGAGGGGCAGAGTCAGTGAAGTCTCAGTAACAGTATCCCATTTAAACCTTTTAAAAAGTTGAAGAGAGGTGTCAATAGTGTCAGTCCTTGACATCGGATTGTTACAGTCAGCTGACTCTCTCTCGTCCACTCACCCCGCCCGCAGCACCGGTGCACCGGACGTCGCCGTCGGCGCAGAGCAGATAACACCCTCTTCCAGCCCCTCTAAACAAGTCCAGGGGACTTCTGGCGCTCCCCAAACATCAGGACCTAGCTGGCGGCGCCAAATGTTCCACGCGCACCACTCTTAGACGTCGCGGGGGGGTCGAGGAGGCCCTCAGTGGCGTGCACCAATCGGGGGTTGCGAAAGCAATTTTCGTTCTCGCCCCTGCGTTGGTGTGAGATGGCACACCAGGGTGGATTTTAGTCAGTAAAAGTCTAACAGACCCCGCTACCCACCCCAGCGCGGCGCACCACGAGGATTTTTCAAACCGGGGAAAAAAGTCAGCTGACTCTTCAAACTCATTTTACAGGTCTCCCAAAGTGATAATGCGTATAGAAATCTTCGTCACTGTTCGGCAACGGTCATATTCCCCGAGCGTTCGGAAGAAGATATGTGTACAATATGTTAAGAAAACCCTGTCCGACCCGTGAAGGTGTTGTTAGGTATCGATAACTGATTCTACTAATGCATTCAAAACTGGACTAAACTTAAAAAAAAAAATCCCCTTAAAAAATAAATATTATTTCGCAAAAAGAGGTAACTTAATAAATGTGCGCTATGCACACCTATGCCGCATTCCGCGGGCGACGGGCGGCAGGGTACGCGGCACGTGGTCGAATCGCTATTCGCCCATAGTAATACCGGTGTTGTCACTTTTTAAAAATTACCAAATTTCGGGGAAGTTAGAATTAATTCGCGGGAAAAAAAGATTATTTCTAAATTCATTTGTATTGGTACTATGATGATTATGTAAAATTTTATATTATATTTGGTCATGTGTTTACCTAACCTTTATTATCCTTATGGGTCGGACAGGGTTTTCTTAACATACATAACATATGTATATAGAGTGGTGCACTTAATCACTTTTTATGCACTTAACCACCCTATATACATATCTTCTTCCGAACGCTCGAGGAATACGACCGTTGGCGAACAGTCAGTGGTTAAGTGCAAAAAAAGTGGTTAAGTGCACCACTCTATATACATATCTTCTTCCGAACGCTAACGCGCTGGTGACGAAGATTTCTATGCGCATTATCACTTTGGGAGACCTGTACTTAAGTTTTATACAGCATGGTGAGCTTTTAACAGAATAGATCGGCAGGTAGGTAGGTACTAATTATTTCGTAGCGCTATTATTACGCCAGGCCGCTGGGGGCGGGCGCGAGTCGTGCTCGAGCTGTTTATTTATTAACACGTTATTTATGTCTCTTTATAGGCCTGGTCCTTTTCTACGGGCGCCAACGAGATGTTCCTGACTTTGAATTTGTTTGTATTGATTATGGTGAGGAATGGAGTAGTCATGTTTGTTGAATTTATTTTGAGAAATAATATAATGTAATTTATATTATAACACATCAAGTTTTAGCAGATCTGGCATTGTGTAGGTTTTGCGTGAAATGTCATCAATCATTTCGGCTTGATGTGTAGCCACGTGAACATGAGACAATTTACAGAATCATTTTTATTAGTATACTAGCGACCCGATGCAATGCTGATACTAAATACACTACAGAAAAACTGTGAACGTTGTTTAAAAAACATGCGGCGCGCCGCTCCCGCCGCCCCTGAGGGTCGGTACCGCCATCTTCGAAAATATTCATTTACATAAATCATGTGCTGTAAGGGGCGATATAGATCTATAATAAATCAACATTGTATTTAAGGCATTTAATTGAATAATGATTAATGCTGTACTGGTTAAAATCGCTTCGAAAAATAGCCAGTCGTAAAAAGTTAATGACAAAAAATGTTATCGTGGTATATCCGTAATAGATAGACATATACCCTCGCGGAGATTTCTGTAGACCGTACACCTTTTCAATGTGTACAATACTTAGAACATTATTTTGATAAAACTCATAGGGTTCAGCTTGTGTTTGCAATGTAAACGGAAAAAATGTAATTATTGACGACATTACATTAGAAACTTCAAAAATAACAGTATTTCTCCACTATTTAATGGATGTTATTTCACATATAAACCTTCCTCTTCAATCACTGTACTTATCTATTCAAAAAAAGAAAAACGTCTCAAAATCCGTCGTTAAGAGGTAACTCTAGTGGTGCTTTCACCATACAAACATATTCCGCTGTTTTCTTAGTGCATATTTTTTGTCTAGAATTTTACACCTTAATTATACGTGCCCCTATCATTTAATATTTTTCCGAAAATATTTTTTTTTTCTTACTTTGTTTTATACTATGTAGTTATGATAAAGACACAATATAGTTTTAATTGAGGAGCTGTTTTCGTAGCTAGGTTAAAAGATAACTTGTGTTAAGGAGTAGGTACAGTGACGAGTCCTAATCCTAAGGAAATTAATAATAATGGTACCGATTCCCTTGATAACAAACTGAACTAAAGGAGATGTTTCATTTTGTGCCACCACTATGTACGCTATAAGATAAAAAGGAAAAAAATAAAACATTTTCATAAAAATACTACTAAATCAATTTGATTAAAAATACAAGTATTTATAATAAATTATTTGAAACGTTTTTTACTTTATTAAGGTAGCCATGACAGTGGTTATGACGTTTGATTGACGACTATGACAGTTCTATTTTCCCGTTGTGTTCGTGGCTAGTGTTGATTTCAGTTGATTGTGTATCGAAGCTTTTAATAATTATTGTTGTTTTGTGTGCCACATGTTCGGAATTAATGTTTTGTGTTTGTTTTACAGTCATCTGGTAGATAATATAGATATGTTAGCCTTCGATACATGACACGTCAATCAAATGTCACTGTCAAAATCTTATTTCGCTTATTGCTGACCACCATGTTTATCAGTAGTTATGTTGCACGCCTTAGCCCAGTTAAATTGAATTTGTAGAAGAACTAAGCCAAAGTATATAAAATTAACATAAAAACAGTTAACTATAATGTATACTAATATTTACGTTAAGTGTACACATTGCTGGCCTAGGCTCCATACATTTCTGAAACATCTCCTTTACGTACAGTTCATCTTATTCTTTCGTACCTACAGAAGATAAATAGGTATTATTTTTTACGACGGTCGCCATGTTTTTAATCACCTCTTCAATCAACCCACGACAGAATAAACTAACATTTTATCTTCGGTCCTTTTCATAATGAATTTAAGTTCCACAGATAGGTATATGTTTTCTTTTCTTTTCCTTTATCTATGTAAGATTTGTGAAAATAAACGTATTATTATTTTTTATGAATTTGATGCGGTGTTTTGGTACCGTGTGGTACCTACCTTTTTGAAAATATCATGAGGCTTTGTTGTGGCGTGAGATTTTGATCTACCCCTCCCGACGTAGCTTGAATATTAGTTCATCATCATCATCATCATTTCAGCCGAAAGACGTCCACTGCTGGACATAGGCCTCCCCCAAGGTTCTCCACGACGACTGGTCCTGCGCCTCCCGCATCCAGCGGTTTCCCGCGACCTTCACCAGGTCGTCGGTCCATCTTGTCGGGGGCCTACCCACGCTACGTCTTCCGGTGCGTGGTCGCCACTCGAGAACCCGTCGACCCCATCGGGCATCGGTCCTACGGGCAATGTGTCCAGCCCATTGCCACTTCAGTGTTGCAATTCTTCGGGCTATGTCGGTTACTCTCGTTCTTCTGCGGATCTCCTCATTCCTGATTCGATCGCGCAGTGAAACCCCAAGCATAGCCCTCTCCATTGCCCTTTGAGCGACTTTGAGCCTTCTTATAAGGCCCATTGTTAGCGACCACGTCTCAATTCCATAAGTCATCACTGGCAACACACACTGGTCGAAGACTTTTGTCTTGAGACACTGCGGTATTTCGGACGAGAAGATTCTACGTAGCTTCCCGAAAGCAGCCCAGCCGAGTTGGATTCGACGATTGACCTCTTTCTCGAAGTTGGACCTTCCTAACTGGATAGTTTGTCCCAGGTACACGTAGCTGTCAACAACTTCGAGAAGAGAGTCTCCAATCTTTATAGGAGTCGGTACAACATGGGCATTAGACATGACTTTCGTCTTGCCCATGTTCATTTTAAGACCGACTCGCTTGGAGGCCCTACTGAGGTCTTCGAGCATTGTACTCAGGTCCTCCGCGGTCTCAGCCATGACTACGATATCATCAGCAAACCGAAGGTGTGTCATGTACTCGCCATTGATGTTGATGCCCAGTCCTTTCCAGTCCAGAACCTTGAAGACATCCTCCAATGCAGCGGTGAACAGTTTCGGAGAGATAACATCTCCCTGTCTGACACCACGCTGCAGAGGTATTGGTTTCGAGGTCTGGTCCTGTATTCGGACTGACATGGTGGCGTTTTCGTACAAACCCTTCAGCGCTTCAATATATCGATAGTCTACTTGGCACCGCTGGAGAGACTGCAGTACAGCCCAGGTCTCGATCGAATCAAAGGCTTTTTCGTAGTCCACAAACGCCAAGCAAAGGGGTAGGTTATACTCCTCGGCCTTCTGTATAACCTGCCGCAGCGTATGTATGTGGTCTACTGTGCTGTAGCCTTTTCGGAAACCGGCTTGTTCGGGCGGCTGGAAGTCGTCAAACCTGCAGGCGAGACGATTTGTGAGGACTCTTGAAAACAACTTATAGACATGACTCAGAAGTGAGATGGGTCTGTAGTTTTTCAAAAGGGTGTTGTCACCCTTTTTGAAAAAGAGTACCACCACACTTCTGTGCCATGCCTGTGGCGTTTTTCCCTTATCTATGACGGAATTAAATAACTTCTGAAGGGCCCTAAGGATCGGTTCACCACCCGCCTTCAGTAGCTCTGCCGTTATTCCGTCATCGCCTGGCGCCTTGTTGTTTTTAAGCTGTTTCAGAGCCAATCGAATCTCCTGCAGGCTGACGTCCGGGATATCTTCAGTGTAGTGTCGGGTTAATCTTGCTCTAGGGTCTTCAGCAAGATTTAATGCGGGTCTTGTCGTTGAAGTGTAGAGCTGTCCATAGAAATTCTCGACTTCCCTCAAAAGCTCGGGCCCGGACGTTAAGATCTTGCCGTCGTCAGTCTTCAGCTTGCTTAGCCGGCTATGCCCAATAGTCAGATCCCTAGCGAAAACTTTAGAGCCTCTGTTTCGCTCTATGGCCTCCGTTGTACGCTCGGTATTATACCGACGTAGGTCGCGCTTCAGAGACTTTGAGATCTGCTTATTGAGCTGCCGGTATCTGCAAGCATCACTTGACGAACGCAAAATCATCTCACGTCTGTCCTCCATGAGCTCGAGAGTGTAGTCCGAGAGCTTTTTAGTTCTATTTGTACGGCGGGTCCTAAAATACTTAGTCCCGACCGTACGGACAGCTTCTACAAACCCGTCATTATATTCGTCCACGTCGCCACTTAGGCATTCGAAGCGATTTTGGAGCTCGAGCTGGAAACCCTCGGAGTTGTGGATCTGAATGGGTGCTGGCCGGAGCGTGGACTTCATCAGGCGAGATCTTTCGGACACTATGTTCAGATTCAATGTGCCTCTGACCATACGGTGATCGCTGCCGCATTTGAGCGAGTTGATCACTGAGACATCATTGAATATGTGCCTTTTTGTCGTCAAAATGAAGTCTATCTCATTCTTAGTGACCCCGTCGGGACTGATCCAAGTCCACTTTCGCTGTTCACGCTTTTTGAAGAAGGAGTTCATCATAAAGAGTCCCTCCTTCTCCATGAAGCCAGCTAACATGTGGCCTCGGTGGTTCCGACGCCCAAATCTAAAATTTCCCAGTCCGAGCTCTTCACCACTCCGTTTACTAAGTTTAGCGTTGAAGTCCCCCATGATAACGCTGTAGTGAGTTTTAGAGCTATGTATGGCTTTAGAGATGTCCTCATACATAGTCTCTACTTCATCGTCGGAGTGTGTCGAGGTCGGGGCGTATACCTGAATGACCTTCAGCGAATACCGTTTGGTTATTCTGAGTATCAGGAAAGCCACCCTGGTCGACACACTCTCGATCTTCACTACATTGTCGACAAGGGACCTGTGGACGAGGAACCCGACACCACCTTGGGACTGATGGTCGCCCTCCCGGAAATAGAGCAAGTTACCGGATTTAAGGATTATCGAGTCCTCATCCCCCATCGCAACTTGCTCAATTCTTCCTCCAGTTCAATAACCCTCTCGTCGGTCCGCAGTGTGCGCATGTTTAGTGTTGCCAGGTCGATCCGTCGTTGCTTGTGGTAGCCGGATCTCTTCCGGAGATTCTTCGCACCCCTTGCCCCGCCGTTACCTTGGCCGCTACCACAATGACCAGGAATAGCGGAGCTGCCGGGGACTAGGGGCCTTGGCTTAGTCGTGTGCAACATTTGGGGGGGGGGGTTTGCCATAATCCCCACGCTTGGCAGGCGGGTTGGGGATCGCAGGATTTGATATTCCACAGAAGAAGCGCTGCTGCCCGCTTCCCTGGTGAGAGAGTTCCCTTAGTCGCCTCTTACGACACCCACGGGAGGATATGGGTTGGTACTATTCTAAGCCCGGTACAACACGGGGCAAGAATATTAGTTAAGTAAAAATTACTTTAGTTTCTGAACAAATTTGAAAGAAATTTTTCCTCTTTAGATAAATATTCTTGCTATTCCACGTCATCATTCTCTCGGTAATCTTCTTGTTCGCTATACTAAACTATATCATAAATAATTCGACTGCATTCCGTAACCTGTTCAGCTAGCTATATTTGAAATAACAAACGCTCGATGGCGTGTCCTAGCCAAACAAACAAACTGACAAACACAGACAACTACAGGCCCAAATAGATTCTTTTTATAGCCCCCTTAATTATACACGCCCTGTATACAACCCCTCACTGTAACAGCATGTATAGTTGGCTCTTTTGTAAAGAACCCCTTGCTTTTAAAAGAATTGCTGGTGGTTGAGGGTGGATTTCTTTGTGATGTAGGAATGAAACAACAATAAAAGCGTGTTAGTCCTTCAAAGCATAGTTTTTAAACTTAGAAGTTGTAGGAATGAATGTTTCTTTTAAAAATCAAATGAAATTAAATTATAAAAACAAGCCAATTGCGAGTCAAACTTGTGCACGAAGGGTTCCGTTTCCGTACCATTATCGGCACAAAAAAAAAACTGTTTTTAATGGGTAAGTACCTATTTTTTGTTAGAGCGGCAACAGAAATACATCATCTGAGAAAATTTCAACTGTCTGTCAAGTTCAGTGAGCGTATTATTTCAGTAAGAAAAGAACAGAAGATAAATATTAGTTTAGACTTTAAGATTAGTCCGCGCCTGACGTAAAATGATGTATTTTAGACGCACTGTTTTTTATCACGTCTAAACTGTCTATGGAGTATCCTAAATTGATAGGACTATAACTAATATTTTATCCTCTGTCCTTTATTTGATGAAGAAGCTCGGCGGTATACCATAACATCGGCTGCCGGCAGAAGTTACCACCCACCAGACAAAGTCTTGCCGCCAAGCGATTCGTCGGGAGTCTGGTGAAGTGATAGGGAGGATGGTTTTGAGCAGTTGTCTTGCGATGTGTGCCGGTGTGCCCTAATAATGTTGTTGTGTCGGGAGTTTGAACGTGGAGGGTCTTCAGATCAATCTCCCTCTGGCGCAGCATCGTTGGTCGTGTTGTTGGGTTTAACATTACATCACCTCTCTCAACTGCCGTCTTCCTTCCTATTTACTCTTTTTTTTTTTTGAGTGAATAGGCTCTAAATAAACTAGCGCGCTTTACCATTAACGATTGCACCACTGCTTACCATCAGGCGGTATTGCGGTCAAGCACTAGCTTATAATTAATGAAAAAAGAGATAAAGATGCTTTGAAATTAAAGTTAGTTTAGTTTGGAAGAAGTCCACCGGTAGTTATCGTAGTTCGCTGTTCAAAGCACGCCTGCGCCTACGAAAATGTTAATAGCAAATCGTGTTTCAGTCACTTATAGATTGTTTGCTAGACCCTTAACAAGATTTGACGCATAATCTTTTAGAAAGCCCTTAACACTTTGTTTAAGAGACTTTGAAGATTTTCTCGACAGTTTTAGTAGACACTTTGCATGCTTCCCACTGGTTACATAATGAGTAGTGTGCTTTAACATGTATGCTCTAATCGCCAGCTAGCAAGACATTTAACAGACCCACTTTGATTATGAGGAAATTGAGAAGACGGAAGCTTTCGAGTTCCTTGTTCCATTTTATGGTTATTTTGTTGTTTCCACATCTTAATGAAATATAAAGAATAAGCGGCACGTAACTTTAATTTAGTTCCTGAACAGGAGAATCGGGATTAATGTCTTGTTAAATACTAGCTACTCTTTTTTCATATTGCATCATCCAAATCATAACATAAAAATATGATATGGTAGTATTACCCAATAACTGGGTAGTGGGGGACATATTGGCAGTTATAACATAGATAATCATAGTGGGCAAAAATAGAGGAATCCTATTAGAATACTGCGTAAAAATATGTGAGAAAGTTATAAAACGAAATAAAAATGCATAAGCAAAAAATGTTTACACAATATTATATATAATATTCATGATAAGCATTTAAATAGTAGAATCTAAAATGTTAATGGAATCACAATTAAATAAGAAATAAATATTGAGTAGCCCGAACAAAACGCAGTTATTAGAATAAGACTTAGAAACAGTAAGTAGTAGCCGTAGGAATGTATATTTAACTATAACTAGGAATAAATATGTAGGTAGTATGATAAACTGTTAACGCACATATAGTAACAAATATATATATATATATATATATATATATATTCGATTTGGTTTACTTACTACTACTTGTGCTGGTTCTGTATTTATATATATATATATATATATAAATACAGAACCAGCACAAGTAGTAGTAAGTAAACCAAATCGAATCGAATCAATCGGTTCTGTATTTATATATATATATATATATATATATATATATATATATATATATATATATATATATATATAAATACAGAACCGATTATAATAGATATGAGATAAAATAGATATAGGGATAGAATAAGTTGATATGTAAAAGGAAAAATATATTATATATATATTAGAAATTGTTGTTCTATTTATTGTGTACACCCAAGAATTTACAAATAAAAATAAATAACTAAAAGTAGAAAGAGAGTGATTTTGATTTGATTTTGAATGAGGAGGAATGTTAGAAAGACTAAGAATGAGGCATGAAAGTACGAGAGGCATAAATGCGAGAACTGGAATGAAAGTGCAGCTTAGCATAGGCTCCGATTATGTTGGAGGTAGCAGATTTAAAAAAAAAACAGATAATCAGCCAATACTGTTCCTACTGTTGGGACACAGGCCTCCTCTCGGTGAGAGGGAGTGGGCCGTAATCTACAACACGGGTCCACATGGTTGGTAGATGCCACCGCTGGCCACCGCTGCTATACACCGCACCATAGGGCCACCGCTGCTATAAACCACACCATAGGGCTACCGCTGCTATACACCGCATCATAGGGCCACCGCTGCTATACACCGCACCATAGGGCCACCGCTGCTATACACCGTACCATAGGGCCACCGCTGCTATACACCGCACCATAGGGGCACCGCTGCTATACACCGCACTATAGGGCCACCGCTGCTATACACCGCACCATAGGGCCACCGCTGCTATACACCGCACCATAGGGCCACCGCTGCTATACACCGCACCATAGGGCCACCGCTGCTATACACCGCACCATAGGGCCACCGCTGCTATACACCGCACCATAGGGCCACCGCTGCTATACACCGTACCATAGGGCCACCGCTGCTATAAACCGCACCATAGGGCCACCGCTGCTATACACCGCACCATAGGGCCACCGCTGCTATACACCGCACCATAGGGCCACCGCTGCTATACACCGCACCATAGGGCCACCGCTGCTATACACCGCACCATAGGGCCACCGCTGCTATACACCGCACCATAGGGCCACCGCTGCTATACACCGCACCATAGGGCCACCGCTGCTATACACTGCACCATAGGGCCACCGCTGCTATACACCGCACCATAGGGCCACCGCTGCTATACACCGCACCATAGGGCCACCGCTGCTATACACCGCACCATAGGGCCACCGCTGCTATACACCGCACCATAGGGCCACCGCTGCTATACACCGCACCATAGGGCCACCGCTGCTATACACCGCACCATAGGGCCACCGCTGCTATACACCGCACCATAGGGCCACCGCTGCTATACACCGCACCATAGGGCCACCGCTGGTCATATGCAGTCGGTACTTGTAAAATATTGGTATTCAGCTACCTCTAATTAGATTGGAACCCGCAGGGTAAATGCTTAACACACTAATCAATATCAATGGGTTTCATTTTGACAGTTCAACAATATTCATTGCGTTATTTACGTTGTTCAATGAAGCAATGATTGCATGAAGCATGGAGAAATGATTCTAACTGATAGTAATAGCGTGTTACATAATTAGGGTGCTGACGGGAATATACTTGGGAACAGGCTAGTCAAGTGATGATGATTGCTAATCCCTTGCTTCTTTGTTATGTTAGAATTCGTCTGTTCGACAACGTAAATGACGCGAGGGATGCTGCTAAACTGCCAAAATGGAAAGCCATTTCTACTGTTAGCGTTTTACACAAATGCACCATAGATCTAAATGCACTTGTGCCCTGAAAAACGGGTCAAATTACTTAATTTATGACAGCTGTAGCAATATTTATTTAATAATTCTACAGAAGCTAAAAGCTTATACAATATGTACTTAGTATAGTAGATTACTAGCCTAGGGCTGTAGGGCATCAATTGCAGCCCGAGATATTTAGGCGCGCGAGCGCAGCGAGGGCGCTTATAGTTCGAGGGTGCAATTAAAGATGCTGAATTGCCGATACACCCGAGCAAACTACTCTGCTTTACATCTCCATTGTGAGCTAAGTAGAAAAAAAATGGCATTACAAGAATATATATTGCTAATCGCTGCTTCAGCTTTTTTTTACATTGAATCGGGATTGCAACAGCTATCTTCATCACTTGCTGAACTCATATTTTTTTCTTAATTAGCAAGTAATTATAAAACAAAATCCAAAAACAAACAATATTTAAACAATACAACACAACTACAGTATTTAAAGTAAAACTTTTCTATTCCCTGCCTTTTTGAAGTGAAACTTCTTTAGGCACGCTTGACTTGGGGAGTAAACTGGCGAAAGCGTTACGAAAAATGATTGGGCAAGGCGAACGGAAGCAGAGTATAGTCCTATTTCGTCTGTACTACAAACAAGGAGTTGGCTCATGTAAATATTGCATGACATGTCGAGTATGAAGTTGTGAGTTCGCATCTCGCCGAAGGCAATATATATATTTTTTGGATCTTTTTAAGATTTGTTAACAATTGATTACCTAAGAGCACAAATAATTTATAAATTTCGTTCTGTTCTGGCCTTTATATTGTTTTATATATTTTTGCTGAACATTTCTGATATAATTGAAGCTTGAAGATATCGTCACAATACTATAATTGGACACAAAGTACAAATTGCTTTCGAGCCTCATAAGCTCAATTATTAAGCTAAGTACCTTGATTGATTAAGAACTATGAATTTCTTCGATAACATGACGCTGCGAACACCCCCCGACCCCCCTCATTGATTACCTCACCCCCCCCGTGGATTATCTCGGGAACCAGAGGTCGTGGACTACCCGAGTTTGGGGTCCCCTGATTCACGAGGAAGAGCCCGACCTTTTGACCCCGAGGGAATCCACTTTTTTTGAAGTGAAACTTCTTTAGGCACGCTTGACTTGGGGAGTAAACTGGCGAAAGCGTTACGAAAAATGATCGGGCAAGGCGAACGGAAGTTAAGTGGGGGATATACGCACAGAGGCGCCCGTGGCGCGAGCTTGGTACTACAAGGTCTACAACGTTTTTTTTTTTTCAATAAAAATAGAAGATCTATGCAAAATTTTTGAAGTGAAACTTCTTTAGGCACGCTTGACTTGGGGAGTAAGCTGGCGAAAGCGTTACGAAAAATGATCGGGCAAGGCGAACGGAAGTTAAGTGGGGGATATAAGCACAGAGGCGCCCGTGGCGCGAGCTTGGTACTACAAGGTCTACGAGTTTTTATTTTTCAATAAAAATAGAAGATCTATGCAATTTTTATTTTTTTTTAAATTTTGAGACACGGATACACTTATTTATTTATTTAGTCCCTCCTGTATCCCCCTCCCTTATTCCCCCCCCCCCCCTCACCCCTTAATATTCCCACGAAACTACCCCCTCTCACCCCTTAATAATCCCACGAAACTAACCCCCCCCCCCCCGACCCCCCTCATTGATTACCTCACCCCCCGTGGATTATCTCGGGAACCAGAGGTCGTGGACTACCAGAGTTTGGGGTCCCCTGAATCAGGAGGAGGAGCCCGACCTTTTGGCCCCGAGGGAATCCACTCCCCCCTCTCCTCCTCCCCCCTCCCCCCGCAACCCCACGAAACCTCCCCCCCCCCCCTTTTAGTTACCTCACCCCCCCGTGGATTATCTCGGGAACCAGAGGTCGTGGACTACCCGAGTTTGGGGTCCCCTGAATCAGGAGGAGGAGCCCGACCTTTTGGCCCTGAGGGAATCCACTCCCCCTCCCCCCGCAACCCCACGAAACCTACCCCCCCTTTTAGTTACCTCACCCCCCCGTGGATTATCTCGGGAACCAGAGGTCGTGGACTACCCGAGTTTGGGGTCCCCTGAATCAGGAGGAGGAGCCCGACCTTTTGGCCCTGAGGGAATCCACTCCCCCCTCCCCCGCAACCCCACGAAACCTACCTTCCCCCCCCGACCCCCTTTAGTTACCTCACCCCCCCGTGGATTATCTCGCGAACCAGAGGTCGTGGACTACCCGAGTTTGGGGTCCCCTGATTCAGGAGGAAGAGCCCGACCTTTTGGCCCCGAGGGAATCCACTTTTTTTTTTTTTAAATTGGAGATCTATGCAAAAATATTAATTTATAAATGAAAGCATGAAATAAATTTAAATATTTATAGAAAATTAATATATGTATATGTGTATACATGTATACATATATTGTACACACATATATATATATATATATAGGTACATACAGATGGTGCGAATGAAGTTTCACTTCAGTCGTGTGGTCATAAGCACACTCGTTTTTTAATCTTTTTTTATTTCTACAAGAACGATATTGAGCTTCGCCTTTCGATATTTAAAATTGATGACTCTATGACTATTAAACTCATAAGAATACAAGGCTGAATAGCGAAGCGACCTCTTTTTTCATTGGACTGAATGCATAATGTCTATTGCCAGTATGATGGTTAGATGTACGCGAACTTTTTGAGCCAAATTCGATAAAGAATAGAGGTGAACAAACCGTTGCTAGGCAACGAGTAGCTTACGCCTAAAAGACAGATGTTAACAACCTTTTCTACATAGATGATTTTCATAGAAGTAATAATCCTACTTCCTACTAATCTAAACAGTTTATTTATGTTTAGATACTTATTTATGATTTGCATAGAACGCTTAACCTATATGAATGAAATATGACACACCTGTAAGCTAATTTCCTAATAGGTTGATACATATATATTATAATTATTCCATACTTGAAAGTGTGTGCACTTCTTCAATGCATGTGTTATGCAGTTGATTTGAAAGTAATTTAAATACGCAAAATTGTATTGACAAATGCCTCAACTTTATTCATTGGTTGAATTCCACAAAATGTGATTAATACCTGGATTTCATCCATCTTTCTTTTTTTGTAGGGCTATCACGTAAAATTAATGACGACTTTTTAAGGGTTTTTCGAAATACCAAGTTATTATGCATGTTATTTTAGTGATTCTATTGAAATATGCTGCAATAGAAATTGTTAATAAATAGCAAGCATGTAAAAGTCGATAATCATGTAAATAACAGGAGATTTGTAAAACGTGAGTTGTGATAATCCTAAATTGGTTTGTTTACCTCTATTATTTGTGGAGCTAGGCGATGGTACCAATAGAGTTTTTTTTTTTAAATCACTAAGCGCCTGGGGCTTTTCTCGCTACTTATTATCCTAGAGCGCTATCCTAAAGACCATTTGGAGGTAATAAAGACCTATTTACTGAATATGAGAGATGTAAAAGAGGATTATCCTCAAAGAATGTGTATTGTAGGTACTTAATTTAACTGTAAAGCACGGTTTCCAATGCGAAAGGGTAATATGCGGAAAATGGTTAGGCGGAACGGACTCCTTTTTAATGAAATAGGTTTGCGTTTCCACCAACGAAGAGTTGGTCATTTGATTTCCACTCTAGAACTGAGCGAGATCATTTCTACTCTTTCTACACGCTCGGCTCTTTCCGTCCGACTATTTTTTGGTGGAAATACAAGTATGCAGTTTGCGTTTGCGAGTTTAACGAAGTCATTAATGGGTCCGTTCCGCTCGCGGTGTAAACCGGGCTTAAGAGAGGAGTACTGACCAGCTTACGTAAAGCCCTCGATATAGTCGATGAATTCCGCAAGCTAGCAAAAATCAAGTTAAACAGAAATTACCAGGCATTCATGAGGCACGAGCAACTCTAGAGCCCTCCACGACGATAAGCAGTTTGACATCCATTCAATACTGCTCCTACACCAAGGGCGATGGAAATTTCAACCATATATCGTTAAGATAAGGTTGGGTGTTAAGGGGGTGATTGAAAGTATCGCTTGTATGCCTGAACAAGCTGACTGCATTGTTTTTCTTTGTGAGGACAACGCTGGGATGTTGAGGGTGCTTCATGTCGCCTATTTCCTATGTAGGCAATAAGTGCGCGTGTTCACTGTTTTACGACAGGTTCTACTAGATGCGAGCGTCTTAACCTACACTAGGGCCGTATTGTACACGAACGGTTACCAAAACAAGTTCTGATGAAGTGGCGACCAGACCAATAAAAGAGGAATCATGTAACCCCCCTATCCAAATGTATGCTTTTAACATCTGCATTGACTTTCCTGAATTATAATGGATAACCGGGATTTCTAAGATGTGTTTTTATTATACAGGGTGTATCTGACATCGTAACGCAAACTTCGCGAGTAGGTTACACCGCATGCCACTAATAAAATTATGATAGTCATTTATGTCGTTAATGAGCGGTTACAGAAATAACAGTGTTTAAAAAAATGTGTCGGCTCGGCTTTTGAACGTTACAAGCGTGCCACCGCGCGTTTTTGTGGGTATGACGTTGTCCCCTGGTGTGAACTCTATTAAATCAGCTGATAGGATAGTTTTTCGAGGTTTGTTCACATTGCGCTTTTTTTGTGAAATTAGCGAATTCCGCGACCAAATTACCGACCCACCAGCATTTGGCGCAACGCAACACAACTGCTCAGACCCGTCCTCACCGGCTTCACCAGAATTCATGACGGAACACGACGATTCGCCTGACTGCAAGACTTTGTCTGGTCTGTGGTAACATCTGCCGGCAGCCGATGTTATGGTCTACCACCGAATGTGTAGTTAATTTCCATTTGCCATTGTGTGTGACTGTTGTTTTGAAACCTTTTTGACAGGGCCTAAAGTCATTCAGTCAGATAAACTAGTGAGTTCAACAAGAATAGGCTCATAATAAATTAATGCGCTTTACCATCAACGATTGCATCACTGCTTACCATCAGCGCTATCACTATCAAGCATGAATAAAGTGTCGTGAATGAATCTCACTAAAGCTCCTCTCTCGGTGTTACTTCGGAATTAGGTACTACAGCCAAAAAAATAAGGCATCCCAATCGTAAGCAGTCTTACCAAGCAGCTAAGCGGGCAACATTCTCGTGTGGTTAAACAATGTACACTCACTAGAAAGCCGTACGTGTAGTAGACACGGAAGCGAGTCGACATCGACGCAATGGCGACTTTTCGAGGAGTCTCGACATCGCACGAGCGGTGACGACCACTTCGCATAATGAAACATAATAGCAGGACTGCTATGTGGATAAAGACCGGTTGGCGGACAGGGTGTCATTAAATTGGACATTGGAAAGACAAAAGTATGGATAAAAATGAAGTTTATGCCACTTACATAAGCGACAAGATGTACATCAGCACGGAAATAGGCTGATTCAAAATGAAACAAAACTTTGGGATTAACAACACCAAATTTTAGGTATGGCGTTCCTATTTTTTCCCCAGTACCTCTCCCGCTCTGGGAGAAGCGCAAGGACGTCTCAGATTTTTACTAACGTTTGGACCTCTTAAATTGGGCAGGAGCCGCCTCTCTCATCTAGCATGGGAGACAAACTTTAAAAGTTCTCCTCGAAGTTCCATCGGCTGTTGAGGATGAGTCCTAGGTACTTCATCGTCGACTCTACGCCGATGAGAATCCTTCTTACCATTATGGGAATCCGACGGTGACGCGCCCCATCCCGAATACCATAGACGTACATGGCCTCGGGCTTGTGCAGGGATGCCGCCGCCTTATGCGTTGTGCTCTGCACCCCGGCCATTTGTCGTCTGCGTAACATAACTACGCTGATGCCGAAGGGAGGCCGACGCTCATTACAGATGCGGCCTCAGGACTAATCCTTGTAGGACACCACACGACATTTCTTGCTGATTTCACTCTCCTCGGTGACTGGAGAAGATGACGGCCCTGTCTGTCAAATAGGCCTTGACTACTCGACAGAAATAATTTATGCATCCGGTGATATCAGGCTTCTCCGACGTAATTTCAAAGCAGGGTATTGAAGGCATTGGCGATGTCTAGAAACGCCACCAAAATATCGCTACCCTGGGCTACAACATCCCCCTGTCGTAAGTGTACCCACCGCAAAGCGGCCCCTGCTGAAGTCAAATTGGCTTGGTGCCCCTGCTTCTGGATTTCTGGATGAGGACCTTTGTCTAGACTTCAAACGAAGTTGGAACTGACTACATTCCAAGTGACCCCCTTAATCGAGACTGAGCCTTGCCTCTAAGGCCAGAACCCAAACTTTTCCAGGTATGCCGTCGGTCCCGGGTTAGAATTTTTAACATTCAGCATAGCAGCATTCAGGAATCGAAGTCAGCGTTTGGTAAACCTTTCTTCTATATGATATATATGTTTGATAGAAAGCATATAATTTTATTTCTTATTTTGTGCAGTAGTTTGCAGAAGCGTTTACTGATCATCTCATTTATATTACGATGGGTATAAAGGCAAATAACTTCTGCTTACAAGGACCAAACAATAGTTGACCAAACAAAGAAACTGACAAAAAATACTGCGTCAGCCAATAAATCACTTTATCACGGTGACACAAAGAACGAAGGAAGTTACAATTTGGCATGTAGTTACCCAATCAGGACCCTCTGTTTTGGGAGCCTCGCACTTGAACGATGGATACAAGTTCAGGGTCAGGGGCAAAAAGGACGCGGGAGAGTGACGAGCGATACCTATGTTCTGGATTAACAGGGGTCAAAAGTAGGTGTCTGGGTTTTTTTAGTTTGTTTGTCTGGCGTAGGAATGAAGAGCAGTAGATATGAAATTGTTTGTTGCCAAAAATGCAAAGCGGTGGTAGTTCTACATAGAGTGGTAGTAATTTAACTGATTTTTATAGTCATTTTAAGCTTCCATTCCAGTAGCATAGACAATAGGTGTAATTATACCTACCTACTGATTTAGAATGATTATTGAAAACCTACGTACTTGATTTGGTGGAGAAAATATAAATAGGTGGCTTGTTTTGCATATTTTATCCGCCTATGCAGAACTACCTGTATGCAGTCAAAACAATATAAATATAGAAACAAATTTATAATAACTATTTTAATTTGAATACTTACAAAATTATTTTTCATCATTATCGACAAAATCACTAAGTACCTGTGTATAACTGGTGAACTGAAGGGGTTATTACAACGTTGCCTACATCCTCGTTTATAGAGAGCGGTCGTAGTTTTTGAAGTGAAACTTCTTTAGGCACGCTTGACTTGGGGAGTAAACTGGCGAAAGCGTTACGAAAAATGATAGGAAAAAAAATGATGAAGGCGAACGGAAGCAGAGTATAGTCCTATTTCGTCTGTACTAAAAACAACGAGCTGGCTCATGTAAATATTGCATGACATGTCGAGTGTGAAGTTGTGAGTTCGCATCTCGCCGAAGGCAATATTTATTTTTTGGATCTTTTTAAGATTTGTTAACAATTGATTCGAGTATGAAGTTGTGAGTTCGCATCTCGCCGAAGGCAATATATATTTTTTGGATCTTTTTAAGATTTGTTAACAATTGATTACCTAAATTTATAAATTATAAATTTCGTTCTGTTCTGGCTTTTATATTGTTTTATATATTTTTGCTGAACATTTCTGATATAATTGAAAGTATAGAAGCTTTAAGATATCGTCACAATACGATAATTGGACACAAAGTACAAATTGCTTTCGAGCCTCATAAGCTCAATTATTAAGCTAAGTACCTTGATTGATTAAGAACTATGAATTTCTTCGAGAACATGACGCTGCGAACACCCCCCGACCCCCTCATTGATTACCTCATCCCCCCGTGGATTATCTCGGGAACCAGAGGTCGTGGACTACCCGAGTTTGGGGTCCCCTGAATCAGGAGGAGGAGCCCGACCTTTTGACCCTGAGGGAATCCACTCCCCCCTCCCCTCCCCCCTCCCCCCGCAACCCCACGAAACCTATCCCCCCCCCCCCGACCCCCTTTAGTTACCTCACCCCCCCGTGGATTATCTCGGGAACCAGAGGTCGTGGACTACCCGAGTTTGGGGTCCCCTGATTCAGGAGGAAGAGCCCGACCTTTTGGCCCCGAGGGAATCCACTTTTTTTTTTTTTAAATTGGAGATCTATGCAAAAATATTAATTTATAAAAGAAAGCATGAAATAAATTTAAATATTTATAGAAAATTAATATATGTATATGTGTATACATGTATATATTGTACACAATATATAGATATACATACTGTAGGCCTAGTATGAGTTTTCATTACGAAACTCGTTCGCCGATATCGAGCGCGTTTGACTCAGCGATTGGCCCGCTTCAAGGTCGTAAGAACTCTCAACCAATGAGAGCGCCAAACGCGCACGATACGATCGAACGAGTTTCGTATTGAAAACTCATACTAGGCCTACAGAAGGTGCGAAAGAAGTTTCACTTCAGTCGTGTGGTCATAAGCACACTCGTTTTTTTTTGAAGCTGTCTTTGTAAACGCATTTATTAAATGTGGCCAATTAATTTCAGGGAAATAAATTAGTAGCAACTTTAAACATTTCATGAGCAGTTATAAAAGCAGCTTATCAAGTTGTAGGTTGTGGTTTCGACCCCGGAAGGTGATGTACATTGTATAAATAATTAAATCACCTGTCAAAAGGTGAAGTAAAACACAGTGAGAAATCTGACATGGCGTAGAAGCATAGTATTGAGGACAATTTTTTTCGGCCAATAGAAGTAGTCCTGGTTAATATCAGACCTATCTCGTTTCACCAAAAGAAGGCTACTGTCCCAACAGCAGGAACATTTATAGCCATGTGAATATTTTTGCTTAAGAAAGTTTTGTGATATTAAAAAAATATTAAATAACACGAGACATTGAATATTACCACAATCTCAGATTTCTCTGTTTCGAAGTTTCTAATAAATATAATGATTTTATAACAATAAAACGACAATTACTTATGGTACATTTTTGTTCCCAAGTTTGCAACCCCAACCTAATTGTCAAACATCAATATTGCGATTTCGAATTTTTCGAATGAAAAACATTAACGGCCTACGATTATTGTACTTGTTTACGCGACTTGATGTGAAAATCAATTATGAATGCGTTAGACGACATGAGCGATGAAGAATTTGTGCCGTTCCTCCAAAGTTTGGGTGTGGAAACTTATAAAAAGTCGTTTGAATGGATGTTGAATGACCGAGATTTCGCTGGTGTTTTGCGTTGGCTTTACAATAATTTGGATCATAATAATGCATTGACTGCTCGCGAGGAATGTCGGTAAGACAAATTTTATTTTCTTATTAAAATACAGAGCTTTTTTTTGTCTGTTTTTATGATATCTATATCAAAATAATGGGCTTATATTTTGTGTATAATTTTTCTCCTTCTTTAACTTAATAAATGAGTTTGGTAGTTACCCCGGGCTCAATACGGGTTGATTGAGGCCCAAATTACCTTTATTTTGACATTATATTGAACTTATTAATTACCGTACCTGGTAAATTTAGAATAATAAACACTTGTAACCCCAAAAAGTTACCTATCACATTGAGTTCATGAAATTACTACCAATTCTTCTTACAGATACATCGAATTAGAGAAGAAAGGTCTTCTCCTCTCTCCAGAAGATCTAGAATCTTCTATAACAAGCATACAAGAGCAGTATGAAGGTATTTGCTTACCAGGAGATAAAGAGGCTAAAGAGGATGTTGAATGGGATATCAAAATGCTACAGGAACGGCTTCAAATGTTGCAAAAACAGGAAACTTGCCTTGGTGATTTGAAGAGACAGAATAAGTAAGTAAAATTAAGATATTTCTATAATTCTTATAAAGAATGTTCTACCCTTTTCCCTTGGTTGCAAGTAACAGAAAGTATGGAATGCTGTAAATATTACACACCTCTTGCCTGGTCCTGTGTAATACAAAATTCCCCTTATTCATAAATGCTGCAACATACATTTTAGACATTTGCATGTCACTTTAATCATTGTTTATAAATAAACCCCTTAAACTCTGTGGTTTAAAAATCGCTTATCAGTGGTTAACTATAACAGCGTTTATGAATAAGGGGGATTTTGTTTATAATATTACAACTACATTTGTCAACAGTACTCTTGAACATTGAAACATCAATAGGTGAGTGAATGTGTACGTTGAGTTTCATCACAGTTTTCTGCCTTGCTGTGGGGCAAGGCAGCCATAAAATATAATAATCATCTGTTGTTTCTTGATGAAAAATTACTAGTCTAAATAGACTAGTAATTTTGAATACATTAACATGAAATTTCACAGTTCACTATAAATTATAATTTACTATTCCTGCTTTTAACCTTTTGAACCCTATGCCAAAACGGCATCTCCGTGTCCTGTACACTGAGACCGAAAATCGATATAAATGCCTACGCAAAATGTAGAGATTCCATTTTTATATCAATAACCATTATTATTTGATTTTTTGTCAACTGACACTCAAAAAATGCACAATCAATATCTTAAAATTAATTTTATAATATTACTTAAATCTTTCACAACTTTTGACTTTTTATTGTTGTGTATAGATGACCATGGTGTACAGGGCACACTTGCGGTTGTAGATTATAGCTGACATTTGGGTTCAAATGGTTAAAACTGCAAGAGATAAATATTAATTTCCCCAGTCAAGATACTCCTAGATAGATTAGATGTGATTACAATTTACATGGTTCACATAGAGGTACTACAATCTGTCAGATTTTATTTTCCGATTTTCAACTTTAACTACATATATTACTATCTTTATTTTTGTAAAGCATTAAGGCTCAAGGTTGATTGGGAATATCTGAGTTTCAGGTAGCTTGACCTGCTGTCGTCCGTACCAATATTGCATCAAGTCATATCAAGTGTTGACAAATTTTACATGGCCAAATTAATATTTATTTTCTGTCCTTTTCTTAATGAAATAGAAAGACAACTATTTGTATCGGTGGTAGGCCATAACATCGGCCGCCGGCAGAAGTTACCACCCACCAGACAAAGTCTTGCCGCCAAGCGATTTGTTGTGTTCCGGCATGATGTCTGGTGAAGCCGTATGGAGGACGGGTCTGAGCAGTTGCGTTGCGATGTGTGCTGGGTACGATGTGCCAAATGTTGTTGTGTTGGGAGTTTGATCGTGGAAGGTCTTCGGATTAATCTCCCTTTGGCGCAGCATCGTTGGTCGTATTGTTGGGTTTAACATTGCATCACCTCGTTCAACTGCCGTCTTCCTTCCTATTCGCTCAGTTTTTCTGAGTGAATAGGCTGTTAATAAACTAGCGCGCTTTACCATCAACGATCGCATCACTGCTTACCATCAGGCGGGATTGCGATCAAGAGCTAGTTTATAATTATTAAAAAAAAAAAAAACAACTATGCACTGAATATTTGGACCTGAGAAATGAGGATTTTGACATATCAAAGACAGTGTCTTTGATATGCCAAAATATACCTTATTTCTCTTTCCATATGTCACAGAATATCGAAAATATTGATTTTGTGGGTTGGATCAGTTTTGCAGAAAGCGGTCCATTTACTTTTTAAGTTTTTGAACAAGGTTTGTGTCTGTGTTTCGTTTCTCAAATAAACTTATCATCTTCCACAGATTAACAAAAGAAGAATTATCTGTAGAGATATCAAAGTTGAACTCCATGCACTTACAATGGAAGGATGACGAGAGTGCTGCTGCCGAGGACTGCCTTACCCTTGCTCAAGAAGTGGAGACCATCACCAATGAAGTGATAGATGTGATAGCTGATACTCTAGATGTGTACAGCAGTTGTCATAGTGATAAGGTACTAATCTCGCATTTTGGAAAGCAGGTGAACCACATTAAGTTGAACATTTAATGCCTCATTACTTACTCAAGTGATTGTAAGCAGGCATTGTTCAACTATTTAATAATAGAATAGAATAGAATACTCTTTATTATGTACACCGTATAGATTACAAAAACATAAATATAAAGATTTTACAAAGGGTGATACAATGGGCGGTCTTATCGCTGAGAGCGATCTTTTACAGACAACCTTTGGAAAAGACATTCTTATTTACAACTATTAAACTTAATTAATTTATCTATGGCTGGGGTTGAATACTTTTAAGTTTTAAATAGGTACTTAATTTATTGGAATAGAATACTTTAGTTTTGATTTCAATGATGGAAGTTAGTGTTCCGTTACACTATTTCCTTTGGTGAAGAGCCAGCTCTAAAACTCCCAATTTTTCCTTTTGTGGTTAAATTTCACTTTACTAAATAAGACACAAGGCGTGACCATGCTTTGTGAGAATGTTTTCAGGAAGAATTATAATAAATAAAAAAATGTCAACAATTTTTTTTATCTTGTCTTATGTAGAAAATTTCCATTAATTTTTTTTTTATATTGCTAAAATTCTTTGCAAAAAGCGTTCTTTCTTTCGTAGTCACTCATTTTGTTCTAATATCAGCACGTTCTCCACTAATAACGAGTAATATAAAAGTTTATATATGCTTTTGTCGTTATTTTTATCGACCACTTTAACTTTTTAAGAGTTTTGACTGATAAAACCAGTCGAAACCATTTTTGATGGAATCACTTAGTCAAAGGTACTTTTGACCAGCTCTATTGGGCAAAAGGACTTTTAACTGTTATTTTAGTCAAAAGTATTATTGACCAACCTGTTCAGTCAAAAGTACTTTTGATTCATTTTGTTAGTCAACAGTACTTTTGACTGGTTAAGAGTTTTGACTGCGACATATATATACATATATATATTCCAGGAAAATGCAAAGAAGTTCTTCACATTTGGCCCTTTTGAGACCTACAGGCAGTCACAGGCGTTATTTAGATCCCACTTTGACTTGTACACATCCAAGAAGTTTGCCAAGAGAGTTAATGACACCTCTTCTGATGAGGAACTGAGGTCTGCACTGGCTGAGGCGAAGAGTATGGAAGAAAGGTGAGTTTTATGAAAACATTTTATTATAGCTTGTTAAAATCTGTTGAATGTTGCAAAAATTGCACGATCATAGTGGAATGTTTTTGTATTATCTCAAGGCAAACCGTTTTTGGTGTTTGGGTGACTCCCGCTTCGAGTAGTTCTTGGGGCGGAGGTTAACCATCGCCATTCAAAGTGGCAATGCAGCAAGTGTAATGAGGAACATTTTTTTGGGTTGCAAATCATCAAATGATTACATCCCAATAGGGGGAGCAGAAGGGCGTGTCAGACTTTTATTGACTAAAAGCCAACTAAAATCCAGAATGATAATAATAAACACATCAGATGGCCTGACCTTTGAGTGATCAGTGAACATACATAAAAAATAAATAAAAGATTCCAAAATGTATGTTCCACCTTTATACCATGTTTTAGGCAAATAAATGATATTATTATTATTATTAAAAAATTGAGAACCTCGTCCTTTTTTGAAGTCGGTTAAAAATTGTTAAGCAAAACAATTTGTTTTTGTTTATAGTATCCGGGCATTATACATGTGATCAGAAAAGTTTGTAATAATTTTTCGTTTTTCTTATTCCAGACTATCTGATGCATTGTGCACATACATTGAATCAAAAGCTGAACTATGTGGAGAGCAGGCCAAGGTCGCGTTAGTTGCCAACTACAAAGATGTTCATCCAAGCCAAATAACGTAAGCATATTGTATTATGAATCTATTAATCATCTGCCTAGCCTTGTACTCTTGTTCTTATGTAAGTTTTTTTGTGTCTTTTGCAACTCTGGAACCGTTTGCTGGCTTAGTTAGTGCAACGGTGAAGTGATTGACTGCTGTACTGCATGTAGCTAGTTCAATTCCTGCACTAAACAAATATTTGTATGACCTACAAACAGTTGTTCCGGGTCTGGCTGTTTGTCTAAGTCAGTTTATAAATGCACCCACAGTACAGTACTATACACTATAAAGAATGTCCTAGTGCAAAGTTCTTTTTTTCAAAAAAACCTTTATTCTTTTGGAAGCTGAATATTTTCTACCAACTCTTTCCCAGGTCATGTCTGATGGAAGCTAAAAGCGCACTGGATCTTCTGGAACAAGAGGAGTCCATTATATACCAACAAATACACAATGCAGTAAGACAGCTAGTGGACTCGAGGACGACCCTTGCTGTAGAGACTACTGCTTGTTGTGCGCTGGCTGTACGACAGTAAGTCCAATTATTTTTCCAATTTTCTGTACATTTAAACAAACCTTTTTTACACTCGAACCGATTTTGACCTCTATTCCAGTGGTATAAGGAGGGAAAATTCAAAGCAAAAGTGTTGATAGTAACAACTTTTTACTACAGTTGGCATCTGTCATGCTATCAACGCAATAGAAGTCAAAATCGGTTGAACGGACTGTCGAAAAAGTTTGTTTAAATGTTTAATAAGAATAATTTTGGATGGAGTATACAATATGTAAAGAAAACCCTGTACCATCGGTGAAGATATTGTTAGGTACCTATAATTAATAAATGATTCTACTAACGCTTACAAAGCCGGGCTAAACTGAAAAAAAAACCCATAAAATTAAATATTATTTTACAAAAGGAGGTAACTTAACACATGTGCGGTAGGCAATCCGCTCATAATAATACCGTCGAAAATGGGGCTGTCACTTTTTAAAAACTTACCAAATTTAGGGGAAGTTGGAATTAATTCGCGGAAGGAAAAGGTTATTTCAAAATTCATTAGTATTGTTACTATGATCTCCTTCTTCATTTCAGCGTTAATCCCAGTCGTATCAGAAGCTTTTCAGCTTTGGAGTCTGGGGTCCGCTTTACCAATCTAACTGTTCATTTTGACTAAACTTCGATATTTTCAATGAAGCGACTACCGTCTGACCTCCACAACCCGAAGACGATATCGAAGCATTACAGTTAGACCAAGTTATATTAATACAGTCTACTTATTTTATTTTACCACTGAGCCCATTCAAACAACATAAATCCTATTGTAAAAATTATATTCACGAAAATACTTATTTATGCTACTGTCAAGCAATGATAGCTATTGTAACATGAGTGATAGTTTGTGATAGATCAGCACGAGTATTACAATAGCTGTTTGCGACAGTGGCGTACAAAACTTTTTCTACGACCTTGAAATAAATGCAGACAAAAGTTAACAATGGCGCGAACACAGCGCGGCACGCGCAATGTGTATTTGTTGTTATAATCCCACAAATGAAAGGCAAAGGCAATTCATCCATACAGCCTAATAACATGCAATGTTTAGTCGTGACGCAAATACGCTCGCTTTTTGGCATAATCATATGTTGTTTTTTTGATGTCATAGCCATAAAAAAAATTAAAAGGTTTCATTGTAGTACGGTTTACCCGTGTAGAAATGGTCATAGTAACACGACTTGGCAGGAATGAGTACTATTGAGATATGACTTATGGTTATGTATTAAGCAAATTACCAAATGGTCGTTGAAAAATACTGTTTTTAGTATTTGTGTGGAAATTTCAACTGTCTAGTTATTACGGTTTATGAGATACAGCTTGGTGTCAGAAAGTGAAGTCTTATGAGTATACGTTTTTGGGGTAAAATCATGTGTTATATTCACGGAAAACGGCTGTCGCTCAGCATAATATAACGCAATGCGAGACAAGGCGTGCGGTCCATTTGTTAATACCACATTCAAGGAGGTCTAAAGAAGCCACTTTGGCTGCCATACAAGAACAACTTATCTGTAGGCAATACAAATATTTGTTCCGTGCGGGAATCGAGTCCGCGACACGCAGCTTAGCAGACAATCGGTCAGCCACTACGCGAACAGTGTTCTCAGATCTAGCAGATCTTTTTTAGATGCACACCGTCGCAAGTAATGAGATATCTTTTTTCTTTCTAATATCAATTTGTTCTTCGTTTTTCAGACAAGTCCACGCCGATATATCCCACCTACTAGAAACGACCAACCGCGCCCTCTGCTTAGACCGCATCGTATATGGCACACTACGACACGAACTACGCTCAGTCCAAGAGTTCCTACAGTTAGCGGCTCATTTACGACAATACGCCGAGGCTGACGCCAGCGCAGTCATCAGTAGAATCGTGAGTATAACTAAGCTAAGCGTAAAGAGATAGATAGGTTGTGGGTAGGAATAAACAGTTGCTAGGTTCGATCGATCAGGTTAAGCTAAGCTTGCCGTGGTTGGTTCGTGGATGGGTGACCATTTTAATTACCAAGATTATTTATGCCTCGGAAAGCAGGTTAAGTCGTTGGTTCTAGCTGCCATTCATGAATCTTTTGCATGGATCAATGTACAACTTGTAAGTCGCGGCCGATACCATTAGGCCACCGCTGTTCTCAGTCGCGGCCGATACCATTAGGCCACCGCTGTTCTCAGTCGCGGTCCATTAGGCCACCGCTGTTCTCAGTCGCGGTCTATTAGGCCACCGCTGGTCTCAGTCGCGGTCCATTAAGCCGCCGCTGCTCTCAGTCGCGGCCGATACCTTTAGGCCACCGCTGTTCTCAGTCGCGGTCCATTAGGCCACCGCTGTTCTCAGTCGCAGTCCATTAGGCCACCGCTGTTCTCAGTCGCGGTCCATTAGGCCACCGCTGTTCTCAGTCGTGGTCTATTAGGCCACCGCTGTTCTCAGTCACGGTCCATTAGGCCGCCGCTGCTCTCAGTCGCGGCCGATACCATTGGGCCACCGCTGTTCTCAGTCGCGGTCCATTAGGCCACCGCTGTTCTCAGTCGCGGTCTATTAGGCCACCGCTGTGCTCAGTCGCGGTCCATTAGGCCGCCACTGTTCTCAGTCGCAGTCCATTAGGCCACCGCTGTTCTCAGTCGCGGTCCATTAGGCCACCGCTGTTTTCAGTCGCGGCCGATACCATTAGGCCACCACTGCTTTCTGTGTGCTTAATGCATTCACTAAATGAATCCATCTTATTTAATTTACAGAATTCAATGAACGAGATATGCTTAGAACAGAATACCTGCGAACAAAAGCTGCAGTCCTCAGATGTACTGGTGCAAGCTTTACTGCACTTTCTTGGTGCGGAGTCTGGTGACCCCAGTCTACTGGTGAAGTTGTACCACGAGATGCAGAGACGTGTGAAGGAGTTGCAGGATGCTGTTGAAGATGGGTACAGGAGGAAGGAGGATATGATAGTGGAGTTGTGAGTATCAAGAAAATAATTTGAATAGTGGTGAATGAGTTTGAGTGGCGTTAGTCGTTAATTTTTTCAGCGACTGCGTAACAAGATGTGCGCTTAGGCTTGCTAGGTGCTGAAATATTTGCGTGTTCGGCCTGTTCGGCTTTTGTCATGTTTTTTGTCAGAGTGGCGATTCATAAGGTGATGGGCGGACGAGCGCCCGACCCGAACGGAGAGCAAACTGTCTTCCGGGGTGCACTCATTAATATATATCATTAAAACATCACGTATTAATACTTTTTTCAAAAACTGTAAAAACATTATGTTTGACAATTAAAAAAAAAAAACTTATAGTGCGCAGTCTCCGGCCTATGCATTTTATGGCCTGTCAACCTTCCTATTTGCTAAGTTTTTCTGAGTGAATAGGCTCTTAATAAACTAGCGCGCTTTACCATCAACGATCGTATCACTGCTTACCATCAGGCGGGATTGCGGTCAAACGCTAGTTTATAATTATTAAAAAAAAAAAGTAGTATCTATAAAGCGAACTACTCGTCATAATGACGTCACACAAAATCCTGCACCTCACAAGCAGAGATCACCACGCAACTAACACACAGGCAACGAACGGACATGAATCGTGGGACAGATGCCCGCCAGATACGATTTCTTTAGATTATCTATGGAGAATGAGTGACCTTGACACCCCCTGTTCCTCATACCTTTATCACACATCGCAACACAACTGCTCAGACCCGTCCTCCGTACGGCTTCACCAGACATCATGCCGGAACACGACATATCGCTTGGCGGCAAGGCTTTGTCTGGTGGGTGGTAACTTCTGTCGGCGGCCGATGTTATGGCCTACCACCGAGGAACTTTGTTAAAAAATATAAACTAGTGCTTGACCGCAAATACCGCCTGATGGTAAGCAGTGGTGCAATCTTTGATGGTAAAGTACGCTAGTTTATTAAGAACCTATTCACTATAACCTTGAAGACACTTAAATTGGGTTGTATCCCAAAAAATAATTCAATGTCCATCAGATAGATTTATAAAAAATTTTGAACACGTATTTTTTATTTTTTCTTTCATTCAAATGCTAAGGAAGATACATTGATTTGAAATGTCCCATGACGTCACGCCGTGGTACAAAATACACCACGGCGTAACGTAATTAGTCCCCACTCCGTAACTTTAATACGCTATATCTCAGTAGTTTTTGGTTATTTCGGCAAAATAAAAAATACGAGTCTTAATTTTTTTATTATCTATAAGCGGATTAATTTTTTTTTTGATTTTCATACCTTGGATACATCCCTGTTGTAGTTCGACGGAAACACTCGCTGGCATATTGTTCCTGTCCCTCAATGTACGCGGTATAAAAGACGAGCGAAAAGCTTCATTCGGATCGTAGTGGTTAGTTAATATTGCAATAATAATTATTTTTTATTAAATTCCCCAGCAAACAATCGACGCAATCCCTCCGTGCCTACATCTGGGACGGTTGCACTCGGCAGCCGAACTGCTGGGACCGTACAGTGGCAGCTCTCTCGCACACACTCAGACAACACATGGATACGGTCGACAAGAAGGTTCTAGACGCTAGTCACCTCTTCACTAGTGTAAAGGTAAGATTATCAATATCATTTATCGGCCATAAAACGCCCATGCGCTGGCGGCTGGCACAGAAGGGCTGAGAATCGGCACTTATTTAACGTAAATATTACTTAAGACAGTTTTACTAATACATAATACTATGCCTTGTTAAATTTGTTCCTTTAATACGTTGAAATATTTGTATGCCACTTCTAGGAATTAAACATGTCAGATCATAACTATATTATTATAAGACCTTAATGCACCATGTCTTTTAAGTAAATAAATATGACGACGTCAGCGACGGCGAAGCGGTAGACTCGTACACTCTTGGTGTGGTGGTATGGGCTCCATTTCGTAGCTGAAGTTTCGAATTAAAGCACGAAGTGTAAATATACCCTCCAATCTTGACAATCACAATTTAAATAAGCAAACCGACTGCTCTGGTCCGCGTCTCAAACCGAAGCGACCATTCCACAATACCTACTTTCCAAAACGACTCTTTCCATATGCCGCCATTACAAAATAACGTCACAGCGTTTTCCCCCACTACTACATAAATCAAATGAGCAACTTTTATTAAAATGATATCGTTATCCGCGACAAATATATTATATTCTATTTCTTTTATAAGCAAACTAGTGGCCGCCTGCGACTCTTTTCGCGTGGAGTTAGTTATGCTCCGTCTTATTGGTCGCAGTGTGGTGTTATATAGTCTAAATCCTTCCTGGGTTAATGGGCTATCCTGAAATTAGTGCGTTCAAACAAACTCTTCAGCTTTATATATTAGTATAAATATCACGACTATAATCGCCTAATATTCAAAACTATTTTCAGAATGGTGATAAGCAGTGTCTCAGAAAGCTGTGGCAGTGGTTCCTGACTGATCCTGCCAGACTTCTGCACGCTTTAAAGAACGCGAACTGCAAGATTTATTCATAGTGGTTCCAAGTTACTATACTCCGTCGGTTAGGTATAGATAGTTCAATCCACGAAGACGCGCCCCACTATTTCTCCTAACCGTTTATAGTATATGTGTGCAAGCTTCCGTCAATGTTTGAGTGTTATCCGTACACAATAATTATCTATGAGTGCACACCCACACTACAATAAATTGACTAATCAGGAGAGAGCGTCATGGTCAAAGTGAAAGATGCTCTACTTCAATTTTATGCTCTTTACCCGACTGCAAGGAAAATTGAGGTGTGGATATTTTATGTGATTATTAGTTAATATACGATTATAATACCATTTTTATATAATAATAGGAGGTAATTAGAGACATAAATGAAATACGTGAAAAAGTTTTATGGAACTTTTTTTATTGAAATAAAAATCGTCAATCACTAGTTTCAGAAATGTCTGATTCAGATTCTGAAGTATCACTGACATTTATAATAAAATTGAAATCAAGACCACAGTGTCTCATGTATTCGTCTTCTATTTTTTCCACGTGCTGACAAGTATTGAACCAGACATCTTTATTTACTCGATCAAATGCTTCATTTAAAATGGGCATAATCGAAGTGTAGTTTTTATTGATATTGCGGCTAGCAACGTCGTTTTTTACAATACCCCAAATGTTTTCGATTGGATTTAACTCTGGGTGATAAGGAGGCAGCCGAAGCACTGTGAATCCATATTCCTTTAATATAATTCGTCAACTCTGTACTTGCGGAAGTTTTCTTTGTTTTTTAATATAAGGTCATAAAGTTCAGGCTTTTTGTAGGTTGGTACAAAATGGATATTTTTTGCATTCAGCCAAGTCTGCATGTCTAATTTGTTGGAGTTAGATGTGGGTATTTTTTCCGAACTAGTATTGTGATAGGCTGCATTATCCAAGACTACCACGGCATCATTTGGGAGATTTGGTATTAGTTTCTCCTTAAGCCACTTTAAGTAATTATCCGAGTTCATATTATCGTGGTAGTCTCCGGATTTGATCTCTGCTCTGTACGTTAACAACGCATTTGGTACGAAACCCTCAGCACTTCCGGCATGTACTATAATTATGCGCACACCCTTTGTTAAATTTTGTTTCATTGCTGTTTAAGAGCCTTTGTCGGCCCAAGATTTTTTTTGCACGTGGTTGGTATGAATATATGATTCATCTGTGTACACTATAGGTCTACCTGCATTACGAAAAGATTTTACCTGTTTTAAATATTTCAATCTTAACATTTGAATATCATGTTTTTCGGTTAGGACCTTCCTATTATTCTCAGTTTTTCTCCATTTATAACCAAGCTTAAGTAACAATGTTCTTAGGGTGGTTCTACATCCATTAAATTGTATACGGTCTTTCAAAATAGTATTAAGTCGTGATAATGTTGGAAATTGATGATGTTCTTTATGGCAGTTTTGGATAGTTCTTCGGACTACACCAATATCAAATTTGTCTAAATTAATTTTTCGTGGTCTTACCCTTCTCTTCTTCATAGGTGATGTAAAAATAGAAGCACTTCTGCCTGCTAAATTCGAATGCGACGTACTCGCTTCATTTTTAGAATCAATATCCATTTCCGTAGTCGGCTCTGTTGTACGCTCTTCACTTTGGACTACAGAAACTATCGCATCCGTCTCCATAGTTATATTAGACTCCATAGTAGATACTGTAGTTTGCTTTATTGTCTCAGTATAAGCCTTTCTTTCGCGTAGAATTCTAGTCACTGTGCTTTCAGATATTCCAACAGCCTGTGCGGTTCTCCATCGAGCATCAGTGAGTTTTTCTGCAAAATTTTGACTTGCTTCTTTTTTCATGAAATCGTAAACTTTAGAAATAATTTCTCTTGCCTACAATTAAAAAAAAAAAATAAAAAGAAATAACATTAGTCTTACTTTTAAATATAAAATGAAGTCTAGTTAGTAAAATTTAATTTTGAATTAAACTACTTTTCTTTTATTATTTTATGTGTTTCGTAACAATAATTTACATACCTGGCTTTTAAGTACAACACGCTGAGATTTTTTCGACATTTTAAAAAAATATAAAGTAGAGCAACTTTCGTATCGAGTCTGGATTTTTGAAATACAGGTTGTACTACTTGTGTGCATCGAACCACTGACGGTCCGTGACTGACGCTCGGAGAAAACTCCCCGCGCCCCGCGATCCCCTCAACCTAAAATTGGTGGGGCGCGTCTTCGTGGATTGAACTATCTATAATTAACTAAATGTAAACACAAAACCACGTGACTTCAGTCGTCATTATACGGCATGGTTGTACTTTTTAATTTAGCATAGCTATCATTCAAATTACCATCATCATCATTTCAGCCGAAAGACGTCCAGTGCTGGACATAGGCCTCCCCAAGTATCTCCACGACGACCGATTTAGCGGTTTCCCGCGACCTTCACCAGGTCGTCGCTTCATCTTGTCGGGGGTCCACACAACCTGCGTCTTCCGGTGCGTGGTCGCCACTCGATAACTCGTCGGCCCCATTGGGCATCGGTCCTACGGGTAATGTGCCCGGCCCACTGCCACTTTAGTGTTGCAATCATTCGGGCTATGTCGGTTACTCTCTTTCTTCGAATTCGATTCGAATTATAACGTAACTAAATTGAAAACTAGAAATGTGACGTATAATAACCATTGAAGTGACGCTTAGTCGGGTAACTAAGGTACGTGGATTTTTGTATATCTTTAGTTAACCTAAACAGATGGAGTATAACATAGTATATAAATATGAGCTGTTTTTTGCGTAATCTTATGGAGTTGATAAATATGTGTGTTATGTACTGGTACATAATTTATACACATTAACACAAATTACAAAAATGAATTCCTTGTGAATTCACTGAGAACCACAGGATAAGTCCGTCTCAGTCGCTATGAGGTTCTCAAAAGTTACTGCCTACCCCCGCAAGGCTTCCGGAAGGCGTGAAGTTACGACTTTGCCTTTTAAGCAACCAAGAAGTGTTTTGGTTACAATATTCAGGTGTCTCAAATATTGTGTCGGAAAAGATATCTAGAGAAAGAGCACCCTTAGGGGTTCCGAAACACCCCAGCTTTGTTTTCGAAAAAAAAAGTCTAAACAGATAAAAATAAAATCCCTACCTACTTGGTTTTTTAGGACGAAAATTCTCAAAATTTCGTAACATAAAAACCATTAAAAATGTGGAATATTCATGAATGTAATTCGGGTACCTGAAAGGGAGGGGACTAAAGAATGGCGATGTTCTAGAAGACAAGTGACATCTAACAACCCGCACTCGACCCTCGTGTTGGGTTAAGGACCACTCCGTCTCATTGTATGTAATCAAATATTTGTATCAACAGCTTGATAATTTAAAAGAGTGTCCATGGAGTTTCTTGCCCGTTCTTCTCCATAGGTACCTACTCTTTGGAATGGGCGACTAGCTTCACCTTACTGACTGACCGACCTTCTGACAATTCAAAAGTGCCTGTAACTGGTTTATTTGAAATAAATGCTTTGATTTTGATTTTGATTGAGAGGCAAGCAGAGAGGGAATATTATAGGCTGATTACTTTAAGTTTTTTTTTTTTTTTTTTTTTTTAATAATTATAAACTAGCGCTTGACCGCAATACCGCCTGATGGTAAGCAGTGATGCGATCGTTGATGGTAAAGCGCGCTAGTTTATTAAGAGCCTATTTACTCAGAAAAACCGAGCGAATAGGAAGGAAGACGGCAGTTGAGCGAGGTGATGCAATGTTAAACCCAACAACACGACCAACGATGCTGCGCCAAAGGGAGATTGATGTGAAGACCCTCCACGACCAAACTCCCAACACAACAACATTAGGCGCATCGTACTCGGCACACATCGCAACACAACTGCTCAGACCCGTCCTCCGTACGGCTTCACGAGACATCATGCCATAACACGACAAATCGCTTGGCGGCAAGACTTTGTCTGGTGGGTGGAAGTTATGAAAAAACAGCACTCTTTACATCACAACTTACGTAACACAACTGTCTCTGGACTCCCGTTTAGCACTATTTTTAGACAAATTTTATATAAGGAAAATAATATGCATATAGTGTAATATGTTCAAATATAGCCAATATATACAATGTAACCTATACTTGATCGCTTATTGATGTTACCGCACTATACATTCTTGATACTTTCATACAACGAAACGAAAGGTTCAAAAACTAGCTTAATTTTATATAGTTCTATACATAAGAAATATTCTGTATACATTTAAAGCTGTTAATGGTTTGTATAATAACCCGGTTACAAATGAGTGCCTTTAAAATAAAACACGTACAATTGTATAAAATAACTTTATTTTTATTTATTTAAACCTACTTAATAACAATGGTATAAAAATCTCTAAAAATAAATTACTAAAATTGATCACAATTATTCTTCAACTATGTACAATGACTTAAAATTATATTTGTTTTAACATCCTAAGATTATCAAGACTCTTTATTCCTAAAATTTCAACAAAAGGAACTAATTTTATAGATAATTTTGTGTAAATTCCACTCCAAACTGTGTTGTAATATGCATTAGGAGGAATAATAAAATAATGCCTTTGACTTTGTTATGTAGAAACGTCAAGTTTTCTTCATATTATTTGGCTTATTTTCAGGTCATTTATTATGATCCTAAATATTTTTTCTCAACCCTTGTTGTGGCCTTTTAGTAAGAAACTGTTGTTTTAATAATATGAGAAACAAAAATTTATTATTCAAGGTGCACACGTGACTTTTTATACATGTTTACACCAAAAAATTGTGTATACATACCTAAATAAAGTCTTGTTATTAATTTTTGTGGAGATTCCACATTATAAGGCAGTGTTTTGATAGGCTACGGATCAGCCCATTCAAAGAGCTTTGAAGGTCTATACCTACCTATGTAGGTATCTGCCCGCGATTATTTAGAATTCTCACTGGTGGCTCGAACAGAACGAGCAGCTATTATTAATGTTGGTTGGTCCGAGGTTCATTTAGCACTAGCCGTTGTCATTTGTGGATTTTTGACAATTGTTATAGGTAGTTAAGTCAGAAAATCTGACAATCAGTCTAACCAAGGAGTATCGTATTACCCAGTAACTAGGCTGTGGAGTTGAGATAAACATCCGCTCCATGTAAAGTACCGGTATTCCGCTTCATTCGATTAGACTAGAAACTGACTCCAACATAGTTGAAAAAGTCTAAGCAGATGATGTAGACTGACAGTCTTAATAACGAGAAAATAGTCGATAGCTAGTGTCTTACTCGTCAGCAGTAGGCCTAGTATGAGTTTTCAATACGAAACTCGATCGTCAATATCGAGCGCGTTTGACTCAGCGATTGGCCCGCTTCAAGGTCGTAAGAACTCTCAACCAATGAGAGCGCCAAACGCGCTCGATATCGTCGAGCGAGTTTCGTATTGAAAACTCATACTAGGCCTACTGAAGGACAGCAGATCGATTTTGTAAAGATCTCACTGTGAGTGAAGTGAGATTAGATTGAGCTGTCAATAGTATCATCCCTGCCGATAGGAAATCATTTAATGACCTCTCCTGCTCTGGGCGGAGCCGTCAGACTTAATGACTAAAATCCACCCGAGTTCCTTCACTTGCCTATACTCCAGGGCCACGGTTTCTTTTTTGACCAAACGGCAACCCTGACCCAGGATAATATCCAACCCTTAGTATTAGTTCGGATGACAGATCACTCCAAGCTAACTTCAACTAAGTTTTCACCGTGAGTTAGTTATACAGAGTGGTGCTGACAATACGACAATAAATGAAAACACGAACAATGCTGGTTCACAGGAATAATCCTAAACCATAGAAAAAAACCTAGCATCAACAATAATAAAAAAAATTCAAACAAATTCGTATAAAATTGCAAACGGAATAGAACATCCTTTAAAAATATTGGTTCACAGATCTCCGGTCGGCGACAGCGCGATCGATTATTAAAGTTTGGTACCGCAGGATGCGGCGGTCATTAACCTGTAAGCGCTTCATCAACACGTACATCATGTAGAAAATGTGAAAACTGAAAAATAATTTCCTGTGACTAAACTAACCGACATATTTATATGAATTTTCATGGGTATACTGAGAATGTGTTGAGGAACACGATGTTTAATTTATTGTCGTATTGTCAGCACCGCTCTGTATAATCGCACTGCTGGTGTCTAAAATTTATCTAATTGATAGAATGTCATCAGTTTATGGGCGATCTCAACTTCATTCAGCACTTTCTTAAGTTTCTCCATGTTTTTTTTTTACATATATTGTCAGTCCCACGTAGGTCTCGGTGCCTTCCTTAGTAGCGTATCTTCGGGCGAAATGTGTATCGGGTTCTTGAAGTCTAACTCTATATTCTCTGGAATAGCGTCGAAGTAGGTAATGTGGTCGGTCAAATTGTCTGTAACAGAGAATTGATTTGGTTAGAAGTAGGTATGATTGATAGAAATCGTTGTTTTAAAAAGGTGATAGAATGGACAATGTACAGGAAGGGCAGTGGTAGTGCTTCTGAGTTCAGAAAGCTTGCTTCAGAAAGTTTCAATAATCCTGGACAGGGCACGCACAGTGAGGAGGTTCCTTTCTCTAATAAAGCCTTGACCACTGGCAGCCTGGACCCTGTATTGTGACTCTAAACATCTTCCTATGAAAAAATACGTGCAGTGAACGTGGTATGAGCTGTCATTCCAACTAATGCTTTGGATTGACACTATTGACACTTCACTCTACCTCACTACACCTGACTACACGGTAAGATTTTTGCAGAATTGATCGTCAGTTTCTGAAGCAGATGAGCCTTTATTTTTTAAATTTATTATTATTTTTCATAGTTCCGTACGTTGTTGTACGTTTCATTCGTTTTTTCGCTGTGTTAGCCAGACGGCTAACACCAGGCGGTATTTCATGCTCCGTGATAGCTACAGTTGAAATTTTCATAAATGATATTTTGGTGATGGTAGAAAGTTTATTTCCTTTTACGGAATGAGCGTCTCTTCAAAGGACGCCAGCCGTTTTTCATTTTTTGAACAAAATGTAAGGGGGAAGCCCATGCTGACTCTGAAAGTCTGGCTATGCCACTTTAGAGCATAGTAGCAAACTCCTCATGAACCAATTTTATTTTATCAAAGACTTTTCGAGGGGTATAAGAAACGGGTGGGCCGGCCGTTGTAGGTATAAAGTGTATTGCCACATTGCCTTCCTCCAACGGAATTTCTATGACCGTTATAACAACAATTTAATAAAAACAGTTTTTTTTCCTCTTTAGATAAAGGTCCAACTCGCACTTCGTCGGTTTTTTTAAATTAAAATGGAAATAATATGTAATAAAGCAAATATTACTTGTCAAATTCAGCCGCGCAATAATCTCATCTAAATGCTTCTGGTCGAGCGTGGCCTTCACAGTGATCCTGTCAGTCCGCAGACTGCGGCGGTGTCGCGAGGTCCGCCAGGTGACGCGGCTGGTGCTGTTGTTGTTGTAGCTGGTGTAACTGTTGCGGTTGAGGAGCGGGAGCGTGAACACCATCTCGGAGAGGGGGGTGTTGTCGGGACCGAATTCCTGGAAGAAACAAAACAAAGTGTTGTTAGGAGCTAAACAGTTTTAATTGCTTGAAAGTTGAAGCATTTCTTCGATCTGTGAATTCCGAATTGCCCGCTTTCAACTTAAGGTCGGCTCGGAAGTTAAGAAGAGTCGTTGCGCAGTAGGAACGAATTTACGTGTCAGCGGGGGTGAGGGCTGAGGTTACTGTCAACTTCAGATTTGTGTTATAAAAAAAAATATGAAGGAAACATGGCTGAGGTTGAGAAATATTATTTAATATTGCTTTCTCTCGTTCTTCTGTTATTTGACAAGTACATAGGTTTGTTGGCAGCCTCCGTGGCGTAGCGGTAGCGAACGCGGCCGTTGCGCAAGGAGGCGCGGGTTTGATCCCCGCACAGTGCTAATATTTGTATGCATGAATATGAATATTTGCACTGGTCTGGTCGTGCCTCGAAAGCACGTTAAGCCGTTGGTCCCGGTTGCCATACGAACATCTAGTGGCAGTCGTTACGGGTTTTTGGAGCCCTCAAAAGTCTAACAATTGGTCTAGCTGCAATGCTTAGATATCACCTTCGGGTTGTGGAGGTCAGACGGCAGTTGCTTCACGGAAAATATCGAAGTTTAGCCAAAATCAGCAGTTAGACTGGTAAAGCTTCAGACTCCAAAGCTTTTCAGCTTTGGAGTCTAGGGTCCAGACTCCAAAGCTGAAAAGCTACGGATGCGACTGGGATTAACGCTGAGATGATGATGATGATAGGTTTGTTGGCAATCAGAGTTCTCGTAATTTTAAGAACGACCACAATCTGATCTTGGTCTCAATCTGTTAAAAAATCCTCATTTGACAAATGTTTGTTTTGAATTGATTGCATACTTAGCTAGTGCCTATTTGGGGCTTTGCTATGACGCGTTAAAACCATCATCAAACCGTAGTGAAAAAGGGATGGTGCTATTCATCTTGTATACTTCCATCTTTGCCTGATACTGGAATAATGTTTTAATATCTCATAGTAATACCCCTCCCACCATGGAGAAACAAGTTTTGATATTGCTTATACATTATTTTGTGTCTATTTACAAAATTTCAAAAAGATTAATGAAAACCACAAAGTTATGAGCATGCTATTCTACTTGGTTGTCCAAACAAAAATATGGTCAATGGTCCGCACGTGCGGGAGAGCGCGGGTCGTTGATCTCTTGGCGTCAGCTGTTGCGAGCGCGAGTACTATGATCTATCGTAAAACTGCGTACGCGCGCTAAGTATCCAAATAGCAACAATTCCTAAATGTATTTGTGAAAACATGGTGTAAAAATGATTGGAATCGATTCAGTTGCTTATTCTGAAAAAACTATATTCAGGTTGCGCATAAACAAAAAATAATGTTATAGATTAGCAGTTAAAACGTCTTACCAAACACTTCCCACTAACGCAATAGGAAGCGTTTCTCTTCCCGCAGGACGTTCCTAGTGGGAACCATCCCTCGTGTCCGTTGACCAAGTAGAACCGTTGAGCCACTCGCTCGTCTTGACAAGCTATGCGGCAGGGTCGGTCTGGATCCTCTGTTGTATAGAGAGAATGATGTGAAAATTGGACTGCAATAGGAACTTTTTTTATGAATTATAAACCAGTGCTTGACCGCAATCCCGCCCGATGGTAAGCAGTGATGCAATCGTTGATGGTAAAGTGCGCTGGTTTATTAAGAGCCTTGCCTGCTGCTTTACTCTAACCTTCTTCAGCCTATAGATGTCCACTGCTGGACAAAGCCTCCCCCAATGACCGGTCTTGTGCTGCCCACATCCATCGGTTTCCCGCGACCTTCACCAGGTCATCGGTCCACCTTCTGGGGGCCTCCCTGCGCTGCGTCTTCCGGTACGTGGTCGCCACTCCAGAACATTATTGCCCCATTGGCCATCGGTTCTACGAGCAATGTGCCCTGCCCACTACCACTTAAGTTTAGCGAATCGAAGAGCTATGTCGGTGACTTTGGTTCTTCTGCGGATCTCCTCATTTCTGATTCGATCACGCAGAGAAACTCCAACCTTGAAGACATATTAATAGGGTAGTTGACTAAAAAATTAGTCCGTCAGTCAGATTTATAAAAAATATTGAACACGTATTTTTTAATTTTTTTTCATTCAAATACTTACGAAGAGATATTGATTTGAAATGTCGCATGACGTCACGCCGTGATATGTGTTGTACGTAATTAGCCCCCACTCCGTAACTTTAATAAGCTATATCTCAGTAGTTTTTGGTAATTCCGACAAAGTAAAAAATACGGGTCTTAATTTCTTTTATTATCTATAAGACGGACTAATTATTTTTTTGATTTTCATGCCTTGGATACATTCCTATTATCGAGCATTAGCCATTTTAAAATTTTATTGAAACCGCACTTCTAACACTACTCTCATTTTTTTATTCCAACCTAAATAAAAAAATAAAAAACCGTGGAGCGTATTGGTGGACCTAACGTTTTATCGAGCAAAGGTATTAGCAGTATTAACATTTTAACAATGAACGGGGTGGAAGAATTGTTACATATCAGTGTTCATTCGCCGTAGTTACGTCGAACGCTGCATCGAGCATTCGCACCAACGTTACATTACGCGGAAAAACGATCGAGAAAATTATTTAGTTGGTATCTCTTATATTGGTTTAACATCGTGCAAAAGTTGCACGAGTATTAACTCACATACAGAATGTGCATACCGTCGAATGGGAACGGATTTTTTTTTTGTTTTTGTGATAGATTTATGACGTGTCTTACCCAAAGCTGGCGATATTTGCATCCCCAATCCTGATAATCTTCTCACTCTATCTTTGTATTTAGTGCAGACCATGGATGCGTACTGGTACGGAGATTTCCTTTGAGTACAGCCCTGAAAGAAACATTGGTATAAGACCAGGACCATGATATCATATTATGTTTGAAAATTTCAATTGTTTATGAAATACATTTATTCAAAATAATATTGAGAGCATCGGTGGCCTAGTGGTATTTGTGGCGACTTAGAAGTTATAAGTAGTAGGTTCGAATCCCGTCCGGTGCTTTAGTTTGTGTAAATTTTTCGGTGGTAGGCCACATCGGCCGCCGGCAGAAGTTACCACCGGGACAAAGTCTTGCCGCCAAGCGATTCGTCGTGTTCCGGCATGATGTCTGGTGAAGCCGTACGAAGGACGGGTCTGAGCAGTTGTGTTGCGATGTGTGCCGGGTACGATGCGCCCAGTTTTGTTGTGTTGGGAGTTTGGTCGTGGAGGGTTTCCACATCAATCTCCCTCGGGCGCAGCATCGTTGGTCGTGTTGTTGGGTTTAACATTGCACAACCTCGCTCAACTGCCGTCTTCCTTCCTATTCACTCAGTTTTTTAAGTGAATCGGTGTAATAAACTAGCGCGCTTTACCATCAACGATCGCATCACTGCTTACCATCAGGCGGGATTGCGGTCAAGCGCTAGTTTATAAATATAAAAAAAAAAAATTAATCACCACGCACAGTGGTAGTGACAGTTGGTTTAGTGGTGATACTGACTGCGTGAGTCCTGGTGTCTGGCTCGCATAGCTGTATGGAGGTCCGCGTGTCGGCACTGACGAGCCGGAGTCCGGCGCCCGGCCACACGCAGTGGTAGTGACAGCCAGACGCCGCTCGCCACCCGCCACCCACCGCTCGCCGCCACGGCCCTGACGACTTTCTGCTGAGGAAAACAGACATGTGTCATAATAAACTCTTAGTTTCTTCAAAGCCAAATCGCTTCATCATAAAACACAAGAACGCTACAGAAAATCTTACATTTCTTTGGCGAACGTACTAGATACCATTCCGTTAAAACTTCGTCCCCATAGCAGTAAAAACTAGAAACGAGAGAAGCACGGAAGGAGAGACTGCGAAATAGCGACCTGCCCTGCGAGCAATTGAAATGAAATGAAATCATTTATTAAGCAAATAGCATCACCGATCACTTTTACACGTCATGTTTTTTTTTTTAACTAGATGAAGCCGGCATTTCCTAACTGACTACCTCTGAGAAGAAATAGCCGAAACAAACTCAGGGATCATCGTCTTTTTTTCAAGTCCAGACATTAAAAATGAAAACGTTTACAATAATTTAAGTTATAATTACGCATATTGCTTAATAACAATGCTTAGAAAAGCGAGCAGCTCAGTCCCAAGCTTATTTGTAAGTTTCGAATGTAAATGTGAATTGTTTGTGGTGGAACACCTCGATGGTTATAGGCGGTAAGAATCCGGCTCTTTCGTCAACCCCACGATGGAAGAAATCCATGTGCATTTCCACAACGTAGCAAAACAAAGGACTTCTTTTATACTGCTTCCTAGTTTTAATGACACGTCTCGCAGTTGAAATTGAGAGGACGTGACTAATTAACTATTCAGAGCTTCAAGCCAGGAGCGAGTTTAGTTTTATAATATTTCTGTACTGTGTTTTGATGTAATAGCATATTGATATGAATGCACTTTATATCAATGGCATAAGGTTCAGTATTGCGTGACATGCCTTACGTAACTTTTAAGCCATATATCTTGAGACCTAAGCATTAAAGAGGTACAATCTAAAAATGCATTGCTAGACTTAAGGTGACCCCTATCAAACGGTACAGGGTCTTTTGTAGTACCTGTAGCTATCTGCTGGTTGTAAACAAAAATGTACTGGAAAATGAACCTTATTGTTGCTTCTAGATAGATCTGGTGGGTTCGATCTGCTTGCATATACAAGGCGTTATTCAGGGTGTGAGGTAGTCTGCATTTGACTATTGAAGCGATAATCGATAACATCTATAGCGACAACTGCAACGAGCACTTCAACTTCTGTGGTGTTGTTGTGTGTGTACGACATGTACTTCGTGGACATAATAGAAGAGTTCGGTGCGACATCAGCTACATTCTACTTGTCATTGTCTACTATCGACTGTATCATCGTTGTCAATAAACTTCGTAACCTTGTTCTAGATGAGAAATCATCAAATGGCCTCTCCCGCTCTGAGCGGAGCGGAAGGGCGTGTCAGACTTTTACTGACTAAAACCCACCCATGATTTTTCACTTGCTGTGCGCCAGGGCCACGGTTTCTTTTTTAACCAATAATTTATAACCAACCGTGAACTTCGTAACCCTTAACCGGCATTTTAGTACCCCATAGCCCGTAACAATATTTTGATTTTGAACCGCTTCCAATCGCGCATTAGTTGCCATACCTACCTTTTTTTTTCCCGGGGGTGGAAATCCTCAATGGATGTCCGCCGCCCTAGGGTGGGCGACGGGGTCTGTCAGACTCTTACTGACTAAAACCACCCCGATGTCTCTTCTATCAAGAGCGCGCATGGGACCGCGGGAGCGCCGACACTCGCGCCATCGAATAGGGGGCGGGGATTTCCCCATGTCCCTTGCCCCTGGACCCATTCATGGGGGGCGGAAAAGGTCGTTATCCGCCCTTCCTCGGCGCCCGGTGCGTCTTCTGCGACCCGGAAAGGGAGTTGAGATCTCCCTCTCCAGTTCAGCAGCTTCCTTCTGCGACATCACGTCCTCGTAGAAGGACACCACCGCGTCCCACGACTGCGCTACCGATTAGTTGCCATACATGACATAACAAAGGTACTTTAAAGAACTTACGTTGGTGTGTGCGGCGTTGCAGTTCTCAGCGCTTCCCACTCGCAGTCGCTTGGCTTTAGAGAGAACTCCGTGTCGGGACTTGATGAACATGTGAATTTCTGAAAGAGAACAATTTCGTGATGATCCTGATCCAGGCGAAAAGTTTTATAGCAGAAGAACTTCCAATATTAAAGGCTCTTAATCGATTGCGTACCCCAGGGCGCTGCTAATACAACTTGTCGAACGCATACCCATCCAATACCTAATGCGAGACCAATCCCCCAAATCAATACCGTATAGTGTAGGTCGTCCTAATAAATTCATATGATGTGGCCATCTCTCAACTAATGGGTAAAAATAATATAAAATATCGACGAAGAGTAAGAACTATCTCTTCTTCGACACGCAAAAAGAGCAGAACTTTCCACTTTTTATGCCAATCACGAAATACCCACCATGGTGTCACGTGTAATCATAGGCAACGTAAATCTCTAAGGTTTTAAGTTGTTTTTTTTTAAAACAACAAATTTCGACTAAAATCAGAACTGTTTTGTAAAGATAATGCTATGTTGGCTCCCAACAAAGTGCACCGATGACCTGGTGAAGGTCGCGGGAAGCCGATGGATGCGGGTAGCACAAGACCGATCATTGTAGAAAGCCTTGGGGGACGCTTTTGTCCAACAGTGGACCTCTACGGGCTGAGAAGAAAAAGAAGAATGTTATGGAGCCCTTTGTGCGCGAATCCGACTGGCACTTATTGACCGGTTTTTTATTCTTGTGGTTGGTTTACTTTCTGATCTTTCTGTAAGAGTTGCCAAAAAACGTGATTTCTTTCTTTCAGCGAAAAATGAAAACGGGATATTCCTCATAGAGCACTGATTTTAATGGCACTTCCCCGAACCGCACTTGATTACCTGACAGATCCCACTGATGCAGAACATAGGTGAGACATTGGAGCAGGCGGTTCCGTCAGGTAAGCTCCAGCCGCGAGACTTGTACCCGCCGCCGCGAGTGTCGCACCACACTGCGCACGCGCTGCTCACATCTATGATATAGAGAACAGTTACTGAGACTACAAGCAATAATATAGTCCACTGGTAAGTTGTCGGACAGGTATTTTTTTTTTCGGATGGGTAATTATGAAACTACCTCTCCCATGATCTTTCCAATGACCACCCCCTCTCCCTTTGTCCTCTGGGCGAGTGGAAGGCCGCATCTGATTTTTACTGACTAAAACCGACCCGTGTTTCTTAACTCGACTGTCCGCCAGAAGGCGGCTTCTGAGATTTTAATCGCACGCTTTTAAAGCCCAGCTTCTGAGCTGGTTACGCCTATGTGCATCATGACTACTATTAAGATTGAAGGAAAGGTCAACACTGTTCCCTAAAATAGACGTGTCAACCTTGCGTCCATTAACTTCTTTACAAAAGTTTTGTGGTAAAAGTGGAATCTAATACTACGTTATAATTTTAGAACTCACCATCAGAATCGATCCTCTGCAGTCCAGTGCCGATCAGATCTGGATCCACATCACGTGCTCTCAAACAGATCTGATCAGCGAACTCTCTTACCGTCATTCTGGGCACATTGCTGCACTGCAATTGTGAGAAATATTATTTTATTTTAATTTTATATGGCTCTCGAAGTGAAAACTTTAGCGATGATGAGCACTTTTGAAACTCATTGTCAGTAGCAATGATTAGTCATCATCATTATCATCAGCATTAATCCCAGCTTTGGAGTCTGGGGCCCGCTTTACCAGCCTAACTGCTGATTTTTGGCTAAACTTTGGTATTTTCCGTAAAGCGACTGCCGTCTGACCTCCACAACTCGAAGGCGATATCGAAGTATTGTAGTTAGATCAATTGTTGGACTTTTTGAGGGTTCCAACAACCCGTAACGACTGCCACTAGATGTTCGTATGGTAACCGGGGCCAACCGGCTTAACGTGCTTTCCGGGGCCTGACCAGACAATTACAAATATTTGCACTGCGTGGGGATCGAACCACCACGCCTCCTTGCGCAGCGGCCGCGTTCGCTACCGTCAATTGCTATTGTTAGTGTGTTACAAAATTACCGAGTTGATGTTACAGACTTTTAAAATGACTTACCTGTTGAGCGTGACACGACTGGAACTTCTTGTCGTGTCCTACGCAGTAATTTTTGCTGTTGTCAAGTCTGGAACAGTTAAGTTTTTATTACAGTCCCTGGTATGTTTGGGATACTCTATTGTTAAGTCAAATCAAATCATTTATTTCAAATAAACCAGTTACAGGCACTTTTGAATTGTCAGAAGGTCGGTCAGTCAGTAAGGTGAAGCTAGTCGCCCATTCCAAAGAGTAGGTACCTATGGAGAAGAACGGGCAAGAATCTCCATGGACACTCTTTTAAATTATCAAGCTATTGGTACAAATATTTGATTACATCATTTATGTTGAAATCAACCATGTGAAAACGATGCTAAGAGCGTCCATTATGGAAAACACACACATAAAAAAAAATAATTCAACAAATAGATGCTTTACAGCAAGTACATTGTGCTCACATGTGTGCCATGCAATTATACAATAATAGAACATGACACGTACCTGGGTCTGTTACAATAGTAGAAGATGACACGTACCTGGGTCTGTTACAATACTAGAAGATGACACGTACCTGGGTCTGTTACAATAGTAGAAGATGACACGTACCTGGGTCTGTTACAATAGTAGAACATGACCCGTACCTGGGTCTGTTACAATAGTAGAAGATGACACGTACCTGGGTCTGTTACAATACTAGAAGATGACACGTACCTGGGTCTGTTACAATAGTAGAAGATGACACGTACCTGGGTCTGTTACAATAGTAGAACATGACCCGTACCTGGGTCTGTTACAATAGTAGAAGATGACACGTACCTGGGTCTGTTACAATAGTAGAAGATGACACGTACCTGTGTCTGTTACAATAGTAGAAGATGACACGTACCTGGGTCTGTTACAATAGTAGAAGATGACACGTACCTGGGTCTGTTACAATATTAGAAGATGACACGTACCTGTGTCTGTTACAATAGTAGAAGATGACACGTACCTGGGTCTGTTACAATAGTAGAAGATGACACGTACCTGGGTCTGTTACAATAGTAGAAGATGACACGTACCTGGGTCTGTTACAATAGTAGAAGATGACACGTACCTGGGTCTGTTACAATAGTAGAAGATGACACGTACCTGGGTCTGTTACAATAGTAGAAGATAACACGTACCTGTGTCTGTTACAATAGTAGAAGATGACACGTACCTGGGTCTGTTACAATAGTAGAAGATGACACGTACCTGGGTCTGTTACAATATTAGAAGATGACACGTACCTGGGTCTGTTACAATAGTAGAAGATGACACGTACCTGGGTCTGTTACAATACTAGAAGATGACACGTACCTGTGTCTGTTACAATAGTAGAAGATGACACGTACCTGGGTCTGTTACAATAGTAGAAGATGACACGTACCTGGGTCTGTTACAATAGTAGAAGATGACACGTACCTGGGTCTGTTACAATAGTAGAAGATGACACGTACCTGGGTCTGTTACAATACTAGAAGATGACACGTACCTGGGTCTGTTACAATAGTAGAAGATGACACGTACCTGGGTCTGTTACAATAGTAGAAGATGACACGTACCTGGGTCTGTTACAATAGTAGAAGATGACACGTACCTGGGTCTGTTACAATAGTAGAAGATAACACGTACCTGTGTCTGTTACAATAGTAGAAGATGACACGTACCTGGGTCTGTTACAATAGTAGAAGATGACACGTACCTGGGTCTGTTACAATATTAGAAGATGACACGTACCTGGGTCTGTTACAATAGTAGAAGATGACACGTACCTGGGTCTGTTACAATAGTAGAAGATGACACGTACCTGGGTCTGTTACAATAGTAGAAGATGACACGTACCTGGGTCTGTTACAATACTAGAAGATGACACGTACCTGTGTCTGTTACAATAGTAGAAGATGACACGTACCTGGGTCTGTTACAATAGTAGAACATGACCCGTACCTGGGTCTGTTACAATAGTAGAAGATGACACGTACCTGTGTCTGTTACAATAGTAGAAGATGACACGTACCTGGGTCTGTTACAATAGTAGAAGATGACACGTACCTGGGTCTGTTACAATATTAGAAGATGACACGTACCTGGGTCTGTTACAATAGTAGAAGATGACACGTACCTGGGTCTGTTACAATAGTAGAAGATGACACGTACCTGGGTCTGTTACAATAGTAGAAGATGACACGTACCTGGGTCTGTTACAATACTAGAAGATGACACGTACCTGTGTCTGTTACAATAGTAGAAGATGACACGTACCTGGGTCTGTTACAATAGTAGAAGATGACACGTACCTGGGTCTGTTACAATAGTAGAAGATGACACGTACCTGGGTCTGTTACAATAGTAGAAGATAACACGTACCTGTGTCTGTTACAATAGTAGAAGATGACACGTACCTGGGTCTGTTACAATAGTAGAAGATGACACGTACCTGGGTCTGTTACAATATTAGAAGATGACACGTACCTGGGTCTGTTACAATAGTAGAAGATGACACGTACCTGGGTCTGTTACAATACTAGAAGATGACACGTACCTGTGTCTGTTACAATAGTAGAAGATGACACGTACCTGGGTCTGTTACAATAGTAGAAGATGACACGTACCTGGGTCTGTTACAATAGTAGAAGATGACACGTACCTGGGTCTGTTACAATAGTAGAAGATGACACGTACCTGTGTCTGTTACAATAGTAGAAGATGACACGTACCTGGGTCTGTTACAATAGTAGAAGATGACACGTACCTGTGTCTGTTACAATAGTAGAAGATGACACGTACCTGGGTCTGTTACAATAGTAGAAGATGACACGTACCTGGGTCTGTTACAATAGTAGAAGATGACACGTACCTGTGTCTGTTACAATAGTAGAAGATGACACGTACCTGGGTCTGTTACAATAGTAGAAGATGACACGTACCTGTGTCTGTTACAATAGTAGAAGATGACACGTACCTGGGTCTGTTACAATAGTAGAAGATGACACGTACCTGGGTCTGTTACAATATTAGAAGATAACACGTACCTGTGTCTGTTACAATAGTAGAACATGACCCGTACCTGGGTCTGTTACAATAGTAGAAGATGACACGTACCTGTGTCTGTTACAATAGTAGAAGATGACACGTACCTGTGTCTGTTACAATAGTAGAAGATGACACGTACCTGGGTCTGTTACAATAGTAGAAGATGACACGTACCTGGGTCTGTTACAATATTAGAAGATAACACGTACCTGTGTCTGTTACAATAGTAGAACATGACCCGTACCTGGGTCTGTTACAATAGTAGAAGATGACACGTACCTGTGTCTGTTACAATAGTAGAAGATGACACGTACCTGGGTCTGTTACAATAGTAGAAGATGACACGTACCTGGGTCTGTTACAATAGTAGAACATGACCCGTACCTGGGTCTGTTACAATAGTAGAAGATGACACGTACCTGTGTCTGTTACAATAGTAGAAGATGACACGTACCTGGGTCTGTTACAATAGTAGAAGATGACACGTACCTGGGTCTGTTACAATATTAGAAGATGACACGTACCTGGGTCTGTTACAATAGTAGAAGATGACACGTACCTGGGTCTGTTACAATAGTAGAAGATGACACGTACCTGGGTCTGTTACAATAGTAGAAGATGACACGTACCTGGGTCTGTTACAATACTAGAAGATGACACGTACCTGTGTCTGTTACAATAGTAGAAGATGACACGTACCTGGGTCTGTTACAATAGTAGAAGATGACACGTACCTGGGTCTGTTACAATAGTAGAAGATGACACGTACCTGGGTCTGTTACAATAGTAGAAGATAACACGTACCTGTGTCTGTTACAATAGTAGAAGATGACACGTACCTGGGTCTGTTACAATAGTAGAAGATGACACGTACCTGGGTCTGTTACAATATTAGAAGATGACACGTACCTGGGTCTGTTACAATAGTAGAAGATGACACGTACCTGGGTCTGTTACAATACTAGAAGATGACACGTACCTGTGTCTGTTACAATAGTAGAAGATGACACGTACCTGGGTCTGTTACAATAGTAGAAGATGACACGTACCTGGGTCTGTTACAATAGTAGAAGATGACACGTACCTGGGTCTGTTACAATAGTAGAAGATGACACGTACCTGGGTCTGTTACAATAGTAGAAGATGACACGTACCTGGGTCTGTTACAATATTAGAAGATAACACGTACCTGTGTCTGTTACAATAGTAGAACATGACCCGTACCTGGGTCTGTTACAATAGTAGAAGATGACACGTACCTGTGTCTGTTACAATAGTAGAAGATGACACGTACCTGGGTCTGTTACAATAGTAGAAGATGACACGTACCTGGGTCTGTTACAATATTAGAAGATAACACGTACCTGTGTCTGTTACAATAGTAGAACATGACCCGTACCTGGGTCTGTTACAATAGTAGAAGATGACACGTACCTGTGTCTGTTACAATAGTAGAAGATGACACGTACCTGGGTCTGTTACAATAGTAGAAGATGACACGTACCTGGGTCTGTTACAATAGTAGAACATGACCCGTACCTGGGTCTGTTACAATAGTAGAAGATGACACGTACCTGTGTCTGTTACAATAGTAGAAGATGACACGTACCTGGGTCTGTTACAATAGTAGAAGATGACACGTACCTGGGTCTGTTACAATATTAGAAGATGACACGTACCTGGGTCTGTTACAATAGTAGAAGATGACACGTACCTGGGTCTGTTACAATAGTAGAAGATGACACGTACCTGGGTCTGTTACAATAGTAGAAGATGACACGTACCTGGGTCTGTTACAATACTAGAAGATGACACGTACCTGTGTCTGTTACAATAGTAGAAGATGACACGTACCTGGGTCTGTTACAATAGTAGAAGATGACACGTACCTGGGTCTGTTACAATAGTAGAAGATGACACGTACCTGGGTCTGTTACAATAGTAGAAGATAACACGTACCTGTGTCTGTTACAATAGTAGAAGATGACACGTACCTGGGTCTGTTACAATAGTAGAAGATGACACGTACCTGGGTCTGTTACAATATTAGAAGATGACACGTACCTGGGTCTGTTACAATAGTAGAAGATGACACGTACCTGGGTCTGTTACAATACTAGAAGATGACACGTACCTGTGTCTGTTACAATAGTAGAAGATGACACGTACCTGGGTCTGTTACAATAGTAGAAGATGACACGTACCTGGGTCTGTTACAATAGTAGAAGATGACACGTACCTGGGTCTGTTACAATAGTAGAAGATGACACGTACCTGGGTCTGTTACAATACTAGAAGATGACACGTACCTGGGTCTGTTACAATAGTAGAAGATGACACGTACCTGGGTCTGTTACAATAGTAGAAGATGACACGTACCTGGGTCTGTTACAATAGTAGAAGATGACACGTACCTGGGTCTGTTACAATAGTAGAAGATAACACGTACCTGTGTCTGTTACAATAGTAGAAGATGACACGTACCTGGGTCTGTTACAATAGTAGAAGATGACACGTACCTGGGTCTGTTACAATATTAGAAGATGACACGTACCTGGGTCTGTTACAATAGTAGAAGATGACACGTACCTGGGTCTGTTACAATAGTAGAAGATGACACGTACCTGGGTCTGTTACAATAGTAGAAGATGACACGTACCTGGGTCTGTTACAATACTAGAAGATGACACGTACCTGTGTCTGTTACAATAGTAGAAGATGACACGTACCTGGGTCTGTTACAATAGTAGAACATGACCCGTACCTGGGTCTGTTACAATAGTAGAAGATGACACGTACCTGTGTCTGTTACAATAGTAGAAGATGACACGTACCTGGGTCTGTTACAATAGTAGAAGATGACACGTACCTGGGTCTGTTACAATATTAGAAGATGACACGTACCTGGGTCTGTTACAATAGTAGAAGATGACACGTACCTGGGTCTGTTACAATAGTAGAAGATGACACGTACCTGGGTCTGTTACAATAGTAGAAGATGACACGTACCTGGGTCTGTTACAATACTAGAAGATGACACGTACCTGTGTCTGTTACAATAGTAGAAGATGACACGTACCTGGGTCTGTTACAATAGTAGAAGATGACACGTACCTGGGTCTGTTACAATAGTAGAAGATGACACGTACCTGGGTCTGTTACAATAGTAGAAGATAACACGTACCTGTGTCTGTTACAATAGTAGAAGATGACACGTACCTGGGTCTGTTACAATAGTAGAAGATGACACGTACCTGGGTCTGTTACAATATTAGAAGATGACACGTACCTGGGTCTGTTACAATAGTAGAAGATGACACGTACCTGGGTCTGTTACAATACTAGAAGATGACACGTACCTGTGTCTGTTACAATAGTAGAAGATGACACGTACCTGGGTCTGTTACAATAGTAGAAGATGACACGTACCTGGGTCTGTTACAATAGTAGAAGATGACACGTACCTGGGTCTGTTACAATAGTAGAAGATGACACGTACCTGGGTCTGTTACAATACTAGAAGATGACACGTACCTGGGTCTGTTACAATAGTAGAAGATGACACGTACCTGGGTCTGTTACAATAGTAGAAGATGACACGTACCTGGGTCTGTTACAATAGTAGAAGATGACACGTACCTGGGTCTGTTACAATAGTAGAAGATAACACGTACCTGTGTCTGTTACAATAGTAGAAGATGACACGTACCTGGGTCTGTTACAATAGTAGAAGATGACACGTACCTGGGTCTGTTACAATATTAGAAGATGACACGTACCTGGGTCTGTTACAATAGTAGAAGATGACACGTACCTGGGTCTGTTACAATAGTAGAAGATGACACGTACCTGGGTCTGTTACAATAGTAGAAGATGACACGTACCTGGGTCTGTTACAATAGTAGAAGATGACACGTACCTGGGTCTGTTACAATACTAGAAGATGACACGTACCTGGGTCTGTTACAATAGTAGAAGATGACACGTACCTGGGTCTGTTACAATAGTAGAAGATGACACGTACCTGGGTCTGTTACAATAGTAGAAGATAACACGTACCTGTGTCTGTTACAATAGTAGAAGATGACACGTACCTGTGTCTGTTACAATAGTAGAAGATGACACGTACCTGGGTCTGTTACAATAGTAGAAGATGACACGTACCTGTGTCTGTTACAATAGTAGAAGATAACACGTACCTGTGTCTGTTACAATAGTAGAAGATGACACGTACCTGGGTCTGTTACAATAGTAGAAGATGACACGTACCTGGGTCTGTTACAATAGTAGAAGATGACACGTACCTGGGTCTGTTACAATACTAGAAGATGACACGTACCTGTGTCTGTTACAATAGTAGAAGATGACACGTACCTGGGTCTGTTACAATAGTAGAAGATGACACGTACCTGGGTCTGTTACAATAGTAGAAGATGACACGTACCTGGGTCTGTTACAATAGTAGAAGATGACACGTACCTGGGTCTGTTACAATACTAGAAGATGACACGTACCTGGGTCTGTTACACCTGCGAGTGGCGACGGCGACGCCCGCCGCGGCCGGCGCGTGCGTGTCGTCCACGAGGCACGCGGACGCGCACTCCGACCACCCCCCCCAGCGACCCCACGCCCCGCGGACCACGCTCGAGCCTTCACGCTCCACGCATTCACCGCCGCGGCAGTACTGCAGGGAACCAATAAGAAATTTGACGACTCGGTTAGTGCAGTGATTGCCTGATCATCTCCCGCACAGAACAAATAGTTGTGTGGCCTATAGGTTCGCACCCACGAAACAGGAGAAATTCTTAGTGTGGGGAAACGTTTTTTAAAATAAATAGAAAGAAATTAATGCGTTTGGTGTATGTGTCGTTTTTTTTCTCAAAATATTTATATTGTATCTGTGCATTTATTTTAGTGTATTGTATTTATAATATTAGCAGCAGCAATAATTTAATATCCAGGAAAATCTCTGTCCATTCTAAGGTTGCCTGGAAGAGATTTCATTAGCGATAAGACAGCTCATTGTATATTTTGTACTGTTGAATGTACTTTTTAATTAAAGTACAATAATTTTTTTATACAATGTGTAAAGAAAACCCCGTCCGATCCGTAAGGATAATAAAGATTTGGTAAACACATGGCCAAATAAAATATGATATTTTACATGCTCATCATATGTAGTAACAATACTAATGAATTTTGAAATAGGTAATCTTTTTTTCCGGGAATTAATTCCAGCTTCCCCAAAATTTGGTAAATTTAAAAAAGTGCCAACACCCTTTTCGACGGTATTATTAGGGGGATTTTTTTTTTAGTGTAACCCGGCTTTTTAGGCATTAGTAGAATCAGTTATCGATACCTAACACTATCTTCACGGTTCGAACAGGGTTTTCTTTACACATTGTATAAATAAAACTGTTTCACTCTTAACTTTTACATACAGTGGGTGGGGGCATTCCCTCCGCCTTTCCCCTACCTCCCTTCTTGGAGGTGAGAACTTCAGGAATCTGACGATAGTACTAACTATTCAATCTCCGTATCTCTCGCTATGATCTAATTCTTTACCTGTAGTAATAGAATGTATCTTACCGAATAAATAAACATAGAGATAAATAATATACACAGTTGTTGAAACGTTCAAATGTTGGAAATGGTAACAGGGTAGTTTCAATTGAAAATAAAATAATATCACCAATTCCGGTCGCTTATATTTAAATAGCCGTATTAAATACACCAAATATTTTCAAAGATCCCGGTATTAGAAGCCCTAATGCTTACCATATCGTCGCCACATCTCGTTCCTTCTAGAGCAGGGTGCGATGTCCACGTGTATCTTTCGCGCTGACAGTGAAGGTCCCGGCAGATGTCTTCCAAACTCTGAGCCCCTGAGTGTCGACTACCTCGACCGTATTTTAACATGCCTAAAATTGTCAAAACATTTCTATATGTCGTGGATAACGATATCATTTTAGTAAAAGTTGCTCATTTGATTTATGTAGTAGTGGGGCAAACGCTCTGACATTATTTTGTAATGGCGGCACGTAGACAGAGTTGTATTGGAAAGTGAGGATTGTTGAATGGTCTCTCTGCTTTTAAGAAACTGTCAATTTGCCATTTAAATTGTTATTGTCAGTTGTTAATTTCTATTTAGTTTTTACCTCTATACATACATTGAGGGTATTTAGACTTCGTGCTTTGATTCAAAACGCCACCTGCAAGATGGACGACCCTATCGCTCCGCCGTCACTGACGTCATCATATATTATATTACCATGTGTTAATTTATCGTAATGGAGGGTTTGAGAATATTTGATTTTAGTTCTATGCAGAAGTTTATAAGGTCAATTTTCATTATTGTCCAATCATGTATTTTGGCTGTAATGCGATGCTCAAAAACCAGTGAAAAATCAGAGAAGCTCTTACATTGCTGATCGGCATCAAATCGCTCTCCAGGTAGAATGCCCTCTGCACTGTGATCCAACTGGCCGGCTGAGTTGCCATGGTCTAGTAGACATCGAGATTGTACTGTGCTGCAAAAATAATTACATTGTTACGAACTTACCTCACAAAAGATAAGATATAAAAAGATTCTTTCTTATGAAGCGTTTCGTCTCGACTTTTATGCAACCTACATCGGAACTTGGTCTAGAACAATTTGCTTGTAAGGGCCTTCCCGTTTGATTACAATTTAAGTGTCTTCTTGGCTAGAGTCAATAGGCTCTTAATAAACTATCGCGCTTTATCAACAACGATTGCATCACTGTTTCACTGTCAAGAGCTTGTTTATAACATAAAAAAAAACAAGACATGACTATAGTTTAGATTTTCCTAAAACAGCGTAGTGGTCACTATGATTGCGTGTTTTGGATACAGCGGGCACGAACAGGTGCCCTAGCCTGCTATCACAATAGTGTCATAATGGTCAATCAGTGATCTCATAATTATCGATTTTGACAAGTTTCGTAGTCTACTCGTAGGTACTAACAAAATTACGTCGTTATGACTTTCCAGTGGTCAATCCTTGAGACTCCACTCCATATTGACAAAGGTTCAAATTGAGTGGTAGTTTTTAGAAACAAATAATAGGATTACGGCAATGCCATTCTATCACCATTCCATCACAAGACAATTGAGATAACTGATCGATCATTATAAATTTTTTAGATTAAGAACTTTTAGCACAATGGCAATGGAAGCGTGTTGGAAGGACAAATTTATTAAAATAGTAGACTAGCGTCTCTTGATCTCTCTTCAACAAAAGTAGGGATGTAAAATCAGTTGCTTCATTTGAAGTTAGAAGAAGAAGTTGTGAAGTGGGACTTGGTATAAGGTCTTATTAAAAGAGAGAATCCTTCAACTAGATGGCTGTTGTATTCAGTGTTGCCTGTGATGAAATATTTTTGTGATCTAGCGCTAACACTACCAGCATACTACTGCAGGTAACACAGCCTCATGCATTTGTGGTATCTTCAACTACCAGTTAGTTGATTTGCTACGTGTTTTAGGTCGATAATATGTAAGCAATTCATGAGCCAAATCAATATGTTCTGAAAGTCACCAAGCATCTATGTAAAAATTAAAAATCTTACTCCAGAAACTTCTGCAGATAACTCTTGCTGCATTCTGACCAGGTGATCTTGCCGCTGCCAAGGGTCGGGCTCATGATGTAGGCGCTAGGGTCACAGCCGTTATCTGCTAAAGGTCCGTCGTGACGCATGCCGAGACTGGAATATTAGATATTGGTGCCGATTCTGTTGTCACAAATTTCGCTAAACTAAACTATAAATCGCTAAAATTTAGTTTATTCCTGTCAAACGACGTTTCCTATTCTGAAATAGATTAAACTGACACATCTTAACTATATTTTAGTTTGACATCTCTAAAATCATTTTAGTTACTCAACTTAGCGAAACTTGCTATTTCGCTATTCTGAATTTGACGTTTTTCACCTAAAATTAAAGCTGTCAAACTAAATCTAGCTATTTTTAATCGCGTTTAAAAAGATGTGGAATAAAATTAGTTGTCATGAACTAAAATTTACAAAGCACATTTCTCTGCTAATTCTTGAGTTCGGAGGCCTACTTAGAGTTGCCGTGAATTATTATGGAAGCTTATGTGGCTGTAGCTATTGTCGATTCGGTAGAAAGGTAAATAATAATATTATTGTTATTATACAATACAATACAAAAATTATTTGTGAAAACATATAGAGATTATTGCACTGAACATCTAATTAGCTTTGTACCACTTACTACATTATGATTTTTAAAAGATAATTGTAGATAAATCGACTTAGAGATTTTATGAAATAAAGAAGAACTATTTTTTTTAGAAACCATCAAGAAAGAATTCGGTTGGAAAGATTGCGGGACAATTCCGTAACCCATTCCATATAGCTGAAGAAAAATTCAAAAAAATTTTTAGACTCCCTAGATCTGGGACACTTTATTTGGTGGATGTGTTAAGGAATCCTCAGTTGGATGAAGGATTTATCCCCAAACACATAAAGGTTAGAACAGTATTGTTTTGTTAAAGGTTCCTTTCTCTTGTATTCTTTCTTATCAGATAGTAACACGCTACAAGTAGGGTGTGTAGTAATTACTTATAATATTTACTACTTATTGTAACATATCTATTGTAGTCATTACTTAGTATGTATCTGTATAATAATAAAATTTCATATTCAGATACTAGCTGCACTCAATCTGTTTGCCCAAGGCAGTTATCAAACAGCTGTTGGGCAAGACAACATACTTGGGGTTAGCCAGCCATCAGTGAGCAGGTGCCTAGCTCTAACAGCAGGGGAAATTTTAAAAACTTTATCGCCTCGTTACTTGAGATTTCCCATGACCCGTGAGGAAAAAGAAGCAGCTAAGACTGAGTAAGTTCAATTTATTATTTTGAGTTTAAAAAAAAAAATGTTAAGAGTCAGAGTTTAATGTTAAAACGGCTTATTTAAACTCTTTTCTGTCAAATTTGAAGAAAACTGAAAAGAATAAGTAATAAATATTTATTTTGAGGATCTTCAAAACTTAGAACTGCCCCACTCTTATTCATGCAACACTTTGCTTGTTTCAGTTTTCAAGACCTATATAATATGCCCAACACATTAGGTGCAGTGGATGGGACCCATGTTGCCATAGCAAAACCTCCACTCAGTCACCCTATTGCGCCTGGCAACCTATGTATTTTATAATAGAAAGGGTTATTATAGCATCAACTGCCAACTTGTGAGTATAAATAATTTTTTTGTTAAGACTCTCTTGAAACCTTAATAAAAACTAAAAAACTTTTTAGATATGCAGTGCGAGGGGCAAGATTATTGGCTTCAATCCAAATTTCCCTGGCTCCACCCATGATGCTGCAATTTGGAGGGCATCTAAAATAAACAGAGTCCTGAGAAATGACTTTGTGCGTGGGGAAAGATCCCAGTGGCTTTTAGGTAGGTCACCACAAGTAAACTTTTTTACTTACTGGGTATGTCTATCAGCTAAGTACATTATAAAGTTTTATTTATTATAGGAGATAAGGGATACCCGCTACAGCCATGGCTCATGACCCCTATTATGGGCCCAGCAACTGAAGCAGAGGCTGCTTACAATGAGTGCCATACAAGAGCAAGAAATGTGGTGGAAATGTGTAATGGGCGCCTGAAAAATAAATTTAGATGTCTGCATAGGATATGATATATACCAGCCAGAAAAGGCAGCTAAAATTATATTGGCATGTTGCACCTTGTACAATATGTTTTTGGATTCATTTGATGGTAACTATACTTAGTTTACTCTCTTTGTTTTATTTACATTTGAAAAATAAGAAATCTAAAGTAAGTGTATTTTTACAGATGAAGAAGAAATTGATGTGACTGAGGAAAGTGAGGAGAGTCAGACTGTGGAGGAAGTTAGCACAGATTTTCTTGACGAAGCAAGGGAAATTCGGCAATCATTAATTATAAATCACTTTAATTAAACACCTTTTTTTAAAAAAATACTTTACTTTTTTTTTAATTACAAATATCCTTAAACCTAAACAAAATATAAACAATCAACAAAATATAACAATCAACAAATATAGAAAACTTAAAAATAAACATGCCAGGGATGCCAGAAGAGTGAATGGCAGCTGCTAAAATTTCAGCTGCCTGTACAATACTCTCCCGAAGTAATCTACTATTCTGATTCAGTGCTTGTACCAAATTGTGGTGCACTGGGGGGCGGGGAGTCCTCTGCAATCTTCGACGCCGGGTAATCCGACTTCTCAAATCCGGCAGTGGAACTGCAGGAGACCCACTACCAGTTTCCACAGGCTGCTCTTCCAGTACAGGCTGTAGAGAGGGCGACATACTTGGATGGGCAGGCGATGTGGGTAGTGAGGGTGAGATAGGTATTCCCTGAAATAAAAAAGAAAACAGCAATTGAATTTCACAGTCATGAGCTTGACGACTCTAACAAAACAGATAACTAATGGTTTTGTTTATTTTGGTACTCAATAATAACAGTCTTAGTAATGTTTAAATCCATAAAAATACCATGAGTGCTAAAATAAATTACCAAGAGGCGAAACCATCAACAGCAGCGGACCCAATGACATCAAAAATTTTATTCTCAATATCACTGAGATCTGGCCCTGCCGGTCCTCCACCTGTGGCCCTGATGGAGTCTCTTATTTTTCTCGCCTTTGTTTTTACCTTTGCCACCCATATATTCCAAATCTGTTGAAATTAAATTAGTTAAGAACACAATGAAAATTATGCAATCCAATTAAAGTTTTATCAGATAAAAATCACTTACATGATGCCACTGCTCTACAGTCCTGCTGCAGCCCAGTTGGTTCAGCTCGCTACTGAGGTTAGCCTAAAAAGCCATAACCTCGGGATCAGCTTGATTTTCTAAAAAAAAGACGGTTGTATTAGACCTAAATTGATATCTAATAGGTATATTAATGTAACAACAAATGTCAATGAAACCTGTAATTAATTTTGATGCACTCAAATTTTCTGCGGTTTATGAAATGGCTATGAATTTATCAATAAAATAACAAGTTCGTATGTATTTCCTACCTCGGGCCATTAGTGGATTTGTATGAAGCCGTTCTACGAGCAGTTCCTGCTGCCTTTTTGTAGCTCGTTTCCTTGATGATGACAGCATCATAAGAATAATATTTATATCTAAGAAAACTTAATAATTAAAATAAAACTAAAATTTAGAACTGTGACAAACCGTATGTATTCGTTACTGAGTAACGGGTGCGCTATCTAGTATGAAGTAACGAAACGTTACACTCGAATGCATTTCGTTACTCGTACTTTTCGTATGAGCATTGAGCACAGCTACACTGTTTCAGTTCACGCAAGTATAATGCATCAGAAAAGTCATGAAATTAATTAATGGCGCCACTGCCGCTTCCGTCATAGAGTATTGTAGCCTCATTGGCTAAAAATCCGTTCTTATGACTTTCTTGACGCATTATACGAATTCAGTCGTATTGCGTACGTGAACAGTACGCGTCTGAATTCGTTACTTTACAAAGCGTGTTATAAGGTGTCGGAAGTAACGAGTAACGTAACGATACGATAGTAACGAGTACTAATTGTTAAAGTAACGAATACATGCGGGTACACTTTTTTTCGTTACTTTTACACCTCTGCTAAAATTGCTAAATGAAATGGCGGATCGTCAAAACAAAACAAACAGGCTCGGATCATCGGATGTCTTGGATAGGGCTTTCCTTCGACTACGAGTATACGAAAAACCGGTATTTTCTTTTTGAAAATCACTATTTAATTCTTATATTAGCTCTATAACACTGAAATAAATAATACAAAAATCATGTTATCCGAACCATTTCTTTAAATGCTGCAGTTTGTTGATTTGAAAAACTTAAAGGCTTTTTTTCTTATTGAAAATCGAAAAATGGATCCGCCGAAGCTCTAAATCGTTTTCGGTTACAACCCTAGCAGGATTACATTGGCCACAGATAATAAAAATAGTAATAGGTTTTGGATTTTAATTTACTTAAATATAAACAACAATATAGTTTTATAGCGTGTTTATAATCCTTATAAATCATTTAAATAATTTTTGATAAACAATTCAAGATAGTTTGATTTTAGTCATGTTTTTTTTTTGCATTTCAGATCATTTGCTTCACTTTCATTCATTTTTTATTTATATTTCCAAGAAATCTTGGTCTATGGTTTATTCAACTTAGCGATTGTCAAACTCAATTTTAGAGATGTCAAATTGCTTTTTAAAATTAGAGAATCTTGTTTGCAGAATAGCTTTTTAGATACACTAAACTAAAAATTAGAAATTTTAGTGATAGTTTAGTTTAGTTGGGTGTACAACAGAATCGGCACCATTATCCATACTAATATTATAAATGCGAAAGTAACTGTCTGTCTGTCTGTTACGCTTTCCAGCTTTATTAGATAAATATAAGTTAAAATGGGGGTAGAAGCTGAAGACACTCGTGGTGATTGCGAGTAAATACAACTAACTATATTGATCTAAAATTGTATTATTTCTTGGTAGCCTATTCTGCCCCCACTTCTGGAAAAAGGGCTACCCAAAATCCTACTAGGGAAACCTTACCCGCACAAGCTTGAAGCCCTCGCAGTGCGCGTTATATAATTACTAATAAGACTAGTTGTAATCGTGAAAGCAGATCTGGAAACTGAAACTAATTAATTCTAATAACAATCAAATCAATTATTGCTCAATCACAATCAATGAACCGTTCCTTTTGAAGAATATAAACAATACTTAGTCGCACTTGTAATCCGCATTAACTGTATTCTTTTATGACATAACTGCTTTCTCTAGCTTCACGGTGGTTTCTGGTAAAAGGTAGCTAAACTTCACGCTGTTCCATAAGGTCAAAATCAGACCGGGCACCTTATTAGTTTTTATAAAATCAACTGAGAAATTTAGATTGATTTTGTAAATTAGATTGAACAGCTATTTATGCCTGATTTAGCACCTCAAATTATTAAGAAATTATCATGACAATTTCAATTGCATCAAAGGACCCTAAAAAAATTAACCCACTTGCAAGCCAGGCAAGTACCAATGTAACTTTTCTAAATTATGTGTAGGTACTTTCTAAGTAGATATATTTTGGATACCAATGGCTGATTACAAGGCGAAGGAAAATATCCTGAGGAAACACGGACTTGTAAGTCTGAAATCGCCAACGCGCATTGAGCAAGCGTGGTGATTACGCTCAATCCTCTGTATGAGAGGAGACCTGTGCCCAGCAGTGGGACGATAAAAAGGTTGATGACGATGATGATGACGACGTAGATTGAATTTGTATACTTATTTGTTACGTACAGCTAAATATAGTTAGGGTTAATGAGTTTTGCAATCAGGTCTGTAAACTAAATCATAATGACTGAACAGTTATTTCTAACATTTGCAAATGCAGTTTGCATTATGATATAAATATAAACGAATGATTTTTTAAATAACTTCCTATTATTGCCCGTCGCTTGTATGTACCTACAGACGACAGCACATCAAGCTTTTATAATCTGTCAAATTTCTTTATTAGATTTTCAATTTTATCGGTAAAGCATTAAGGCTCAAGGTTGATAGGGAATTGTTGAGAGTTTCAGGCAGGCTGACCTGCTGTCGTCCGTACATACCACAAATTACTGAAACTGTTAATAAAATCGTTTCAATTACTGTTCCTGGGACACAAGCAGCGTTTCCAAGTGGGTTAGAAGTTCAGCCTCTTTTCTCGCAGTCGTTACTTACGACTTTTGTTCAAGGGTCATAGGGCAGGTGAAAGAGAAAGTCTTGATTGAGGGAACTTACTTGTGTCCTATTTCATGGGCGACCACGTAGACACTCTCAAAGTGTCTTCCTTCATTGACTGTGCAGCTACTAGTGACGGTACACATTCCAGCTACTGGGGCCAAACCTGTGGGCATAAAATATTTTATTGGCTACTTGTTGAACTAAAAAGTTTTATCACTTCTACTATCATCACCCCCTCACCCTAATAGGGTACTTGACTAAAAAAAACAAATTAGTCCGTCAGTCAGATTTTAGAATATAATAGAATATTGATTTGATAAAACAAAATATACGTATCCAATATTTTTCTATAATCTGAATGACGGACTAAATAGAAAATTTATTTTTTACCCAGGAAACATCCCTATTGCGTAACTATCAATTGGAATAGTTTAGAAGCTTATTGCTAATCCATTGCTACATATGTTCGATAAGTTTGTCTGCTTAAGAACGTAAATAAACGGATACTGATAGTGTTTTATGCAATTACTGGTCTTCTGAAGAAGAGTCGAGGGAAAAATGCTACGGCAAAATTGGTGACTTTCCCCTGCAAAATTTATAAACATCCTTTACCTATTGGAAGTTCTGAAATTATTATGACAATTTTTGTATTCAAGTGGTTTCCTTGAACAGAAGATATTGCTACAAAAATACTAATATGCTACGCTATCATTGCCACCTCATTTGGACGAAAAACAATGCAGCTGATGAAAGCGTCACAAATTGTAATAAGAAAAGTTATAGGCATAATATTAAGTCGTTATAAACTACTTAAAACTGTATTATCGCTGCAGTGACGAGTGGCGTTATTTCATGGTTTTACTTTTTGTAACGTAAAGCTTTTACTTGAGTAAGAAAATGTTTTATTGAGCGTCAAGTAGCAGTTATCTTTAGATTCAAACAGTTTTTACCATTAGCCACGCCACAATTAATGGCTTTCTATGACGTTTCATTTTCAGTGATGATTGAATAGTCATAAATTATAAAATTTTCTTTGGGCTTATCTTTTATACATATAACTCATCTGTTACACTTTAGCATCTATTAAGTTTCATTTCCCGTAAAGATGATAATAAATATGACACCGATTCCCTAGCAGAGCATAGAACATATGCATTATAACATGGATATGGGTTCAAAACCTCCACAAGTACTAATGGTGGGATATTTTGGTATAAATAGTATTGATGTGTGACTTACCCACAACCTGACTGCTAACTTTTCCATTCTTGTTGACAACATATAGATCCAATCCAGTCAAGATCAGTGCATGATCCCAGTGTAAGGGATCATTGTCACCCGGAGGATTCTCCAGTCTTTGCCAAGTACAAAAGTTACTCAGAAACCTATCTATGTCATGTGGCCTCTTGAGGTTAGCCGGGTCTTCATGCAAAATCTCCAGTCTTTTCAGTATAAAGTTCACAGGCCTTCCTAACGAAGGATCGTGGTATATCAACTGTACTGCATTGATCATCGCTAGTACGAATCTCACTAATTCTCGCTCAGTATCCTTAGGAAAATTGACAGTCATATGTTTATATAAGTCTCTATCTACAAATACTGCAGTTTCCACAAAAACTGCTGGTAGTCTCGTAGCTCTTCGTTGCCTGTTGACTCCATTTGATAGTTTATCTATAAAGTCTGTTAAAGTCTTATTTCTATGTGCTAAATTAATTTTGAATCCTTCTAAATTGTTATTTACATCATTGACCGGCGCTTCTCGTTTTCTTCTGTGTTTTGACCATGTTTTAGCTGGTGCTGGTTCATCAGGAATGATGTTTTCTCTTTCTATACATGTGTCATCCTCATCCTTGACTTGATCTATTTGTTTTTTGACTATTATATGAGCTTTCGCATGGTCATCGTGAAATCTGTCTGGTAGTGGATGTATAAAGTAGTAAGTGTCATTAGATCTGACTAAGCCTCTCTGTAAAAGAAGTTATGAAATGAAAGTGCTATTAAAATTTCTCATGATTGTGTCTAGAATTAATTGATGGGTATTAAAATTTCTTCGGCCTAGATATCTCGGACACTAATGATGACTACTATGTGTTAAACAACGGACGTATGTAATAACAGCCATTACCGTTTATTGTGTGCAGAGTTTATTACGTTTTCTTTATTAGCATTCATAAGAGATACTACCAATATGTGTCCGTAGTTGGGATGAATTGATTCCAAAAATAAACTTAATATTGTAGTTGATAAACTTGTACATTATTAATAATATACGTCATATAGTCAAAATTACAAATTAACTAATAATTGAAATTTTGAATTGCTATATAAGCTATATAGCCTGATACCTCTACGCGTACATGAGAGAAATGGTCTTGACAGACAGACGGACGGATAGATAAAGGGACAATGAAGTGACTTTGTGTGGTTCCGTTTCCTCCTTTTCAGATACGGAATTCTAAAAAGAAACTGATAGTGAACTCTTTAAGCCTTCTACGGTAAAACATTTGTTACATGGCAATTTTGCATTAAGCAGTCTCATACTTACCACATCATCACAAACGTAAAGAGCTGCATTATCACTCCTATAATAACATAGATCCACCTCCTCATCAGTATGGTCCAGCACCGCCTCCGTATTGTTGGACCACCGTCTCATCAGAAGGAACTGAGGATCTAGGAAACTGTTTCTGGGACTAAGCTTTATGTCTAGATGCTTCTTCAGCCCGACTAGGTCTTGATCGTCGTAGAGTAGTGAGCGTTTACGACGTTTTGGCTGTTTGAGATGTGCTACTTCAAATTGTGCTTCTGAAATTGGAAAGGGAGTATATTTGTTAGATAGTTCATTATGAGCTTTTAGTGTGGATTTAATATAGCTTAGAAAGGAAATGACAAAGGTTGTAAGGCCATTAGCATTATTTTGTCAGACAAGACCTTGCAAGAAATTGCAGTCAAAATGTTCGCTGAACAGGAATGACTTCTTCAACAGTTGCACTCTTACAATTTTAGCCCAAATAAAAAATTTCGCAAAAGTACCAAATAAGAATTATGGGCCGACATTTCAATATTATATTAATAGTGATATTCCGTGCAGAGTTATAACATATTGTATATATATATATATATATATATATATACAGTATGTTAAGAAAACCCTGTCCGACCCGTGAAGGTGGTGTTAGGTATCGATAACTGATTCTACTAATGCATACAAAACCGGGCTAAACTTAAAAAAAAAATCCCCCTAAAAAAATAAATATTATTTCGCAAAAAGAGGTAATTTAATAAATGCGCGGTAACCACCCTTCGCCTGCCGCCCGCGGGGGGGCGGGCGGCAGGGTACGCGGCACGTGGTCGCATCGCTATTCGCTCATAATAATACCGGTGTTATCACTTTTTAAAAAGTACCTAATTTCGGGGAAATTGGAATTAATTCGCGGGAAAAAAAGATCATTTCAAAATTCATTTGTATTGGTACTATGATGAATACGTAAAATTTTATATTATATTTGGTCATGTGTTTACCTAACCTTTATTATCCTTATGGGTCGGACAGGGTTTTCTTAACATACTGTATATATATAGTTACATATAATACAACTTCCCGACATCAACCGGCCGGCCTGCCTAGTCGGAGGATCTTCCCTTCCATGGAGGATAAGTGAACTTAACACACTATTCTTATGAGAACAGTGGGTCTCCTCTATAGCATCATCGAATATCAATCGTAGCATTGGATTATTATCATACATATTTTTAATAACATTGTCCCACAGAAGGAATTATTCCTGTATCGTCGGTGCGTTTACAAACATATAAGCTCACATACAGAGCAGCCAGATTCGGAACAACTACATGCGTCCGGGAATCGAATTCCGGGAATCGAAATCCGTGCCAGAATCGAACCCACGACACGCAGCTCAATAGCCAATAGCTTAAGAGGGAACTCTAGTAGTGCTTTCTCTATACAACCGTATTCCGCTGTTTTCTTCGTGGATAATGCTTTTTGAGCAATAATTTTTTTCCTACAATTTTATACCGTGTTTGTACGTTATATTTTTTCCGAAACTTAATTAATAAAAGAAATACGATACTTCAAAATCGCGAAAAATAACCCATTTTAACCGTGATGTTCAGACGATGATTACATAAACGTGATAAGTTCTTGACAAAAAAGAAAATAATGGAAGCAGAAGTATACTTTTCCTCTAAATTGGGAAAAAAATAATTGAGATCTGTCGTGTTTTGAAAAAGAAAACAGCAGAATACGAAATGTCTTTTGGTTAACGTTTTTGTTGGTAAAATCAGCCTGCGCTGCAACTGTCCTTTTCGCACTTTACCGGAAGAGGTTGGAAGCAGCGCGACGGCAATAGTTTCCTCAAATACCTATTTTAGAAATTCTTCGGCACTAGAGTCCCCTCTTAACCACTGCGCTAACCGTCTGTGTGGTGTCCACTGCAGGACAAAGGACCTGATTGGAAAGAACTTATCTATGGTATAGATAAAATTTCGACAAAGTTATGGATGATATCTATGGATTCTATAGATATGGTATCACCGATAACTTTGTCGAACCAATAGCTTGGAAGTTGTTCTGAGGAACCTATGATGAATAGATTGTTAAGGCTGGCTTCTCCACCAAAGCCGACACTGGTATGGTGAACCTTACATTATTAATTGACAAATATGGCTTGTGTATCAAAAAGTGGTTTCTCCCATGGCCTGTCGACACCTATAATTCACCTTATTTGAGCTGCACAACTTTCGCAGCAAGCAACATACATACTTTCTGTTTTTCTTTGATCATTAGTGTTCCACTCTAACGCATATGTAATTACTTTCTTTCGTAATTGTGGTTTGATATCTAGGCAGACTAGTGAAGCAGCAGTATGACTATAAATGGTCAAGATGGTGTAGCTTGATAATAACAACCGCACAGGTTGATCGATCAGGTTAGGCTACGCTTACCGCGGTTGCTCTGTGGATGGCTGACCGTCATCACATTTTTTTAAATCGTTTTTATCATCGTCATTACATATTGGAACCCCTCGTTAAGCCATAAGTCTCGGCTGTCATCCTCTTTCTGCGAAGCAGTGATGCTAGCAAAGGAGGAGGCGGAGCGCGTGAGGAAGCGGGAATCTCAGCCCCCTCATGCTTCAAGCCGCCGCAGGAGGCGGAAGACAACATCGGAATCCCGGCCACCGTAGGTGCGGGCTTGTGGGCGGCAAACGATTAGCAGCTGACCGTCCGGTAAGAACCAGGCCCAGGTCGACAGTTCAAAGTCGGCACACCGTGATTTGGTCCACTAGGACCGATGCCTCCTGGGCCAGGGTTGCGGGTTGGTTAAAAAAGGATCCGTAGCCCTGGCGCACAGGCAAGTGAAAGAACACGGGTGGGTTTAAGTCAGTAAAAGTCTGACATTCTGCGCCGCTCAGAGCGGGAGAGAGCCGTTTGATGATTTACCATTCAAAATAAAAAAAGAAGTCTCGGCTGGCACTCATAGATCTTTGTCAATCGCTACTACTGGTTACAAGTCCGAAAGTCTGACCATCAGTAACTAGGTTCTGAAGGTAAAATACTGGAAGCCGATTCCAATATGGTTGGAATAAGGCTAAGCAGATGATGGTCTGGCTACGATCAGTACATTTTTTTTTTAAATTAAAATATAAACCAGCGCTTGACCGCAATCCCGCCTGATGGTAAGCAGTGACGCAATCGTTGAAGGTAAAGCGCACTAGTTTATTAAGAGCCTATTCACTCTAGCCTTGAAGACACTCTAATTGTATTCCGACGGAAACACCGCCGCCGGCAGATTGTTCCAGTCCCTCGATGTACGCGGTATAAAGGAGGAGGCGAAACGCTTCGTCCGGATCGTAGAGGTGTTAACAACATAAGGGTGGAAACTCGCCGTACGACGGGTCGTCCGATGGTGGAACGGAGATGGGGGAATTAAATCGTGCAATTCCCTCGCACACTCCCCAGAATGTATCCTATAGAACACCGAAAGGCTGGCTACTCTACGCCTGTGCTCTAGGCTTTGGAGACCAACTCGAGTTAAATCAGGGTCACCAATCAGCCTCTTCGCACGCCTCTCCACTGAATCCAAAGTGGCCAGGTGACACTTAGCAGCACCAGCCCAAATGTGGCTGCAGTACTCCACACACGAACGGACCTGTGCTTTGTACAACATTAGAAGCTGCCCTGGTGTGAAGCACTGCCGGACCTTTGCGATAACGCCAAGTTTTCTGGCAGCCACCTTGGCCTTGGACTCAATGAACCGCCCAAAGTTTAGGTTCGAGGAAATCTCAACACCCAAAAGCTGAAGGCGGTCGGTACACTCCAAGGATACATTCCGAAAAGTAGGAGCCAAGGCGAACGGGCTCCGTTTGGCGGTGAAAAGACACGCCTGCGTTTTGGCGGCATTGAATGCTACAAGATTGGCATTGCCCCATTCGGAGACTGCCTGAAGTGCAACACTCGTTCGCTCTACCATGGCCTCTCTTTCGGACCGGATTGATTCCCTACTAGCCTGAGCATCCGGCAGGTATCTCGCCACAACTGTGCTGTCATCTGCATACCCATAGATACCGGGCATCAGCAAATCGTTAATATGCAGCAGAAACAGAGTTGCAGAGAGAACAGACCCCTGAGGAACACCGGCATTAGTCGACATGGGCTCAGATGAGCATCCGTCGACAACAACTCGGAGGGACCAACCACTTTATTATTCGTTTATACGAAACCTGAATACAGTTTGTTCAGAATAAGCAACTGAAATCATTTTTACACCATGTTATATTTTTTTAATTAATTTATTTATTTATTATGGCACTCCAACGATTAATTCACATTAATAGATATTAGTCTTAAATACAAACTTCTACAGTGAATTTATCAATTATAGGTGTGCACAGCATTTACACATATAGTTTGTAATTCAACCAATTAAAACAAATAATATTAATAATAATAAAGTCAAATGAGTTATTCGAGAAATATGTTTTAAATGTCATACAAACAAATGAACAAAATAAATTAAATTAAAAGTGTTTTAAATGTCAAATTTTTAAAATACAAACAAATGAGCAAAATAAATTAAAATTAAAATAATTACATTGATTAAAAAGTTGAGACAAGCGCAGAACTAACATAAGTGACGGAATTGAGACAAAGGTCAACCATCAGCAATCTGTCAGTTGTTGCAAAAGATGCTTGCGAAATTGAACCATTTTTCCCAAATTCTTGCAGTGTGGTTACCGAGTGCACAACTCAGCTGACGTAAATCATAGTAGGTGCGTTGACCATATTTTTGTTGGGACAACAAGCTCATAATTTTGTGGATATTCATGATTTTTTTTGAAATTTTATACATGATGTCTTTCTTGAATTGAATCTATTTTAAATCTAACATACGGATCGCAAAAAGTATACAAGTTCAACAAAAAAATACATGATCTTGAAAAAAATGTTGCAATAAACACTAAATAGATAAGAATATTGACTCGATTATTATCTGTAACAGGCTCCACATTCATTAAAATTAATTAAGTCTAATTGTGAGAGATTTAACTAAAACAACTCTTACATACCGTTAGGGTTGGCACCAAATAGGAATATTTTTTCAGACTCTGTTAAGTGTTCCAATAGCTGCTTTGAGTGATCCTGTAACAAAAGGAAATATACGTTTAGATTCAATATTCAAGATGTTTGATTTTTTTTTGTTATTTTATACTAGTGCTAGACCGCAATCCTGCCTAATGGTAAGCAGCGATGCAATCGTTGATGGCAAAGCGCGCTCGTTTATTAAGAGCCTATTCACTCAAAAAACTGTATAAATGGAAAGGAAGACGACAGTTGAGCGAGGTGATGCAATGTTAAACCCAACAATACGACCAATGATGCTGCACAAGAGGGAGATTAATCTAGACACACAACATCATTTGGCGCATCGTACCCGGCACACATCGCAACACAACTGCTCAGACCCGTCCTGCGTACGGCTTCACCGGACATTGTAAGCACGGGATGGAAGCCGTGTCTAACCGGTCCGGCGGTGGCCTATGTCTAGCAGTGGATTTCCTATGGCTGACATGATGATTATGAAATTAAAATCAAAATCAAAATTGCAGCTTACGCGTGCGCATGCCCGCGCTGAGCTGACGCCACTGGTCAATGCACCCGGCTCACCCGTCCTAACGGAGCGTGGACCATATTTTTGTTGGGACAACCAAGTAGGATAACAAGCTCATAACTTTGTGGTTTTTCATGATATCTTTTTGAAATTTTGTACATAGATCCTTTACTTAAAAATACTGGACACGTGTTTCGGGTTTCGCATAAACAATAAATAATTTATACTTTATACTAACATATAAAGCTGAAGAGTTTGTTTGTTTGTTTGAACGTGCTAATCTCAGGAACTACTGGTCCGATTTGAAAAATTCTTTTTGTGTCGGATAGCCTATTAATCCAGGAAGGATTTAGGCTAAATAACATCACGATGCGACCAATTGGAGCGGAGCATAACTACCGCTAGTGTTGTATAAAGCACGCATACACCTAAACCTGATTGTGCTACATCAACGTCTCAAAATCAGGCACTATGCCCGATTTCGAGACCACGACCGTTCTGTGAAGGACGAAAAGAAAAAGAAGAAGACACCTATTACGTTGCAGTACTAAACTGATTTACATCTGTCACCTCACACAGATCTAGTTGAAATACCAGCGTTAGCAACTAATTGTCTTGTTTTTTGCTGAACTGTGCCTTTTTAGCACAACCGTGAGCCAACTTTCCTGCTACTTTCTTACATCCAACTTTAAATCCCCAAAGTAAGTTCGAGACTTGTGTTATGGGATACTAACTCAACGATACTATATTTATAATAGATACATATATAGATAAACATCACAAAACGAATTCTACATCTCGCAAGCGTCTTGCAGAGTTTACCGTGCAATTAGCAGACTCAACACCTGTGTAGTTGGAGGTTCCTCACTTTTCCAAGGATGAGTAAACTTTACTCCCTGTTTCTCATGCCTCCACACCATCTTTCTGCAGACATCCCAGATACGGATCAACCGCTGCAAACTAGCGGTAGTAGCTTATAGTAAAGGGTAATAGGGTATTTGACTAAAAAAAACTAATTAGTCCGCCAGTGAGATTACCAAAAAATATTTTTTCTTTTTTCATATAAACGAAAAATGAAGACGACACAGTGCGTTGAAAACTCGTGTGAAGTCACTGCACGCTACACATTTTAGCGACCAGTGACGTCACCAGCCACCACTCCTGATCTTTGATGCCTTTTATGTTTGTCAATTTTTATTGTTTTGACAAAACAAAAAATACGTGTCTAGTATTTTTTGGAAATCTGACTGACGGACTAATTAGTTTTTTATTTATTCAAATACCCTATTGCGTAACACACTATCAGTAGCAATGGGTTTCATTTTGTTAGTTCAACAGTATTCATTGCGTTATTTACTTTGTAGAGCAAACACATTTTTCGATCACATGGAGCAATGGATTAGCAATAAATATGCTTCAAATTCGTAGTACTAGTGTGTTACGTAATTAAGGCTATATTTCACCGGCACACCATGGCGGTGCAATCAGTCACCGCTACCAACAAAATGTATACAGCTCTACAGAGGGTTACTCACCGGGTGTCCGTTCGGTTGCGCAACCCTGTATACATTTTGTTATTAGCGGTGACTGGTTGCGCCACCATGGTCTTCCGGTGAAATATTGCCCTTAGGGTACTAAGGGATCGTTCCGTGCGACTTGTATTACATAGTCAAAGGCATCTAACAGGAGAAAATCCCAAATTAAAATACAAACAAACAACTGGTAGGAAGTGTGAATTCTCCACGCGACTCCCCCTCAGCCTTGCATTATAAATATTATTAGTTAAAGCCATTGTCTCCCCGCCAATGGTTATGCGCAGCCTCGACACGTTACTTTTGACAATAGATGCTTTTCGCACGAAGTTTTGCGATTAAACGGAATCTAATTGTGGTTTAATTGAAAGGCGAGAGCGGTGGCGGTGGGTTGATAATATATTATCGGACGATGAAGGAGTTCAATGTGGGAAAATAAAGACCATACACATAAGTTAATATATGCTTTGGTAATAGGCATGAAGGCTAATCCATGTTCTTTATTCGATATCCTAAGTATCTACATAACTTGAATTTTAACAAAAATAACCGTAGATAATAATATTTCCGTAGTAGATTTAATTTTAAAGAAAGAAAACTTGTGTATTGCGCCCAAACAAAATGCATATTACAATAATAATAACTAAAAAGACAAAAATTATAATACACACAAAAGTCTCGTACCCAAACACGAAGACATTAAAAACAATTTTTTAAAGTTTTCCTTTTTAGTTAAAGCAGTCTCTTCGACAAGAGCTATGTAGACAAGATATTGTTATGGTTTGACGTTGCAATCAGATTATAGTGAATGTTTGCAATAATTGAGATTCATTAAGTTTTTTTTTTTTAATAATTATAAACTAGCGCTTGACAGCAATCCCGCCTGGTGGTAAACATGTGATGCGATCGTTGATGGTAAAGCGCGCTAGTTTATTAAGAGCCTATTCACTTCAAGAAGAAAGACGGCAGTTGAGCGAGGTGATGCAATGTTATACCCAACAACACGACCAACGATGCTGCGCCAAAGGGAGATTGATCTGAAGACCCTCCACGACCAAACTCCCAACACAACAACATTTGGGGCATCGTACCCGGCACACATCGCAACACAACTGCTCAGACCCGTCCTCCGTACGGCTTCACTAGACATCATGCCGGAACACGACAAATCGCTTGGCGGCAAGACTTTGTCTGGTGGGTGGTAACTCCTGCCGGCGGCCGATGTTATGGCCTACCACAGAGAAACTTATCTTTATGAAAAACAATATAAATGTGTAACACACTATTATTATCAATTTGTATCATTTTTCAAAAATATTGCTAATCCATTGCTCCATAATTCTGCTCGAAAAATATGTCTGCGCAGCAACGTAAATATTTTGTTGAACTGTCAAAATGAAATCCATCGCTACTGATTGTGAGTTTGCAATCATTCTGATCTGCTTCATTGAGATTAACAGTAATTTATCGATAGACAGAAAATCATCAATCAAAACAAAACAACATCAATCAATCAATCGATGAAATCCTCAATTAATCATCTTTTTAGTCTATTGCTAGATCATTACTGTTCTAAAAATGGTATTATGGTTCACTTATCTTCATCAAAATAAGAGCGAAAGTATTTTTTTTTTAATAATTACAAATTAGCGCTTGACCACAATCCCGCCTGATGGTAAGCAGTGATGCGATCGTTGATGGTAAAACGCGCCAGTTTATTAAGAGCCTATAATTCACTCAGAAAAACTGAGCGAATAGGAAGGAAGACGGAAGTTGAGCGAGGTGATGCAATGTTAAACCCAACAACACGACCAACGATGCTGCGCCAAAGGGAGATTGATTTGAAGACCCTTCATGACCAAACTCTCAACACAACAACATTAGGCGCATCGTACCCGGCACACATCACAACAAATCTGCTCAGACCCGTCCTCCGTACGGCAAGTTGAAAATATACGCTTTAATCGCTATTGCTTATATCTTGAAACGTTGAATAGTATTGTTTATTACACGATTAGATACTGTTTTTTTAGATGGGTCAGGCACTTCGGTAGATGTCTTTTGACAACTTCATTAGCTTCATTGTTGTATGTAGTAATGTTGTTGGTAAATATTAAGATGTCATTTTTTTTTTTTATAAATAACTTGTACTTGACCACAATCCCGCCTGATGGTAAGCAGTGATGCAATTCTTGATGGCAAAGCGCGCTAGAATCTTCTCGTCCGAAATACCGCAGTATCTCAAGACAAAAGTCTTCGACCAGTGTGTGTGGCCAGTGATGGAATTGAGACGTGGTCGCTAACAATGGGCCTTATAAGAAGACTCAAAGTCACTCAAAGGGCAATGGAGAGGGCTATGCTTGGGTTTTCACTGCGCGATCGAATCAGGAATGAAGAGATCCGCAGAAGAACGAGAGTAAGCGACATAGCTCGAAGAATTGCAACACTAAAGTGGCAGTGGGCTGGACACATTGCCCGTAGGACCGATGCCCGATGGGTCCGGAGGGTTCTTGAGTGGCGACGACGCACCGGAAGACGTAGCGTGGGTAGGCCCCCGACAAGGTGGACCGACGACCTGGTGAAGGTCGCGGGAAACCGCTGGATGCGGGAGGCGCAGGACCGGTTTTCGTGGAGAACCTTGGGGAATCCTATGTCCAGCAGTGGGCGTCTTTCGGCTGAAATGATGAAAGCGCGCTAGTTTATTAAGAGCGTATTAACTTTTGCCTTGAAGACACTAAAATTGTAGTCAGACGGAAACACCTCCGCCGCTTCCAGCCCTTCGATGTAGGCACGCGGTATAAAAGACGATCATAGTGATGTCAACAATGTGATGGTGGAGACTCGCCGTACGACGGGCCCTCCGTTGATGGAATGAAGAAAGAGGAATTAAGTCATGCAATAGGGATGTATCCAAGGTAAGAAAAACAAAAAAAAAAAATTGTCAGTCTTATAATATATATAATATATATTTTTATATAATATATATATAAAAAAAAATTAAGTCCCGTATTTTTTATCTTGTCGAAATTACCAAAAACTATATATCTCATATAGCGTATTAAGTTACGGAGTGGAGGATACTTACGTCACGCCGTGGTATATTTTGTACCACGGCGTTTTAAATTAAGTATCTAATAGTTTTTACACTTGGTATAATCTATTATATTGATTCCTTGTACGTAAATGAAAAGGGGCAACCCTTTTTCTGAGTTTTAAATCCCTAATTTTTTTAGAAATAATGTTACGTTACGTGTGGTAAGAAAGACCCCCTCCCGCCTGTAAGGCATCGTAATGTTTTACGAGACCCCCTTCCCCCCAAATTGCGTTACGTAATACTTGAACGCTCCCTCATGTGGCGTTTGTAGATGCCGCTACACGGGATAATTTGAAAACCATTTCTCTCCAAAATATCACCTTGAAATTGCACACAAATCTGCAGCAATTAACATATTTAAGGAGGACTGGCATCGTTTTGCTTTTACGAGCACAATATAAAACAATTTTATTCACTTTCCTTGGTAGGTGATTAAAACAAAATTTTCATCTAATTTCTGTTTCGTTAATTCTGAGCGCGAAAGTGTGTAATTAGTTTTGATGCATCAGTTTTGTTACCATTGTTTCCAAGCAGTAAGAGCGAATTTTGAAGTTCAAATGCTGACTGAAGATGTGCGGATAGCATAACATTGAAAGCATCAGACATGGTGTCTTCGTCTCGCTGAATAGCTTCTATTTTGGCGCAATAATTAATTGGCCTTTTGTCGTGGTGGCCTAGTGGTTAAAACACCAGCTTCCCAAGTACGATTCCAGGTCAGATTCAGGTTGATTTCAGACTTAAAGTCCAGGTTTCCTCACGATATTATCCTTCACCTTGAGATCAGTCATTGGTGCCCAAGATATACACACATCAAAAGTGTCTAGGGATCAACATATATTTTTGCAATAACTTTTCTCCTGATTGATATTAATTAAAATTTTCTTTAAGGATTCATCAAATAAAGTGTTTTCGTTTGTCACAGTAACGATAAACCAAGTCACCTTTGCATTAATAAAGAAATTTGCCATTTTCCTAATAAAGGGATATTTGACATTTGAACCACTAACACAAAAGTTCGAAAAAAAGACTGAAATAACAGTTTTCTCTAAAATTTTATTGGGTAACTTAAACAATTAATAATCCGTGTTTCTACCGCGAACACTAACAACACAAGAACATCGGTTTGGCATACTCAAAATGAGTTCATCCAAATCACGCTGTGGAATGGCCGCCCATGTTCGTTGCAACAACAAAAAAAGGTCTTCTTGCGACTGGATACCCTCCATATTCGGCAGAGCTCTTCTCTGTAGCATATCCCATGCATGCTCAATCGGGTTCAAGTCTGGCGACTGAGCAAGCCAGGGCAGGACATTGATGTTAGCTGCGGCGAGAGTCTGTCTTACAACTCTTGCGGTGTGCGGTCGTGCATTATCATGCATTAACTGAAATAAGGGACCGATTTGCACTTGTAGCGGAACGATGACGTCTGATACAATCGTCTCAGCATAAATTTGAGCGTTGAGGTTGCCTCTGATCCAAATCAATTCAGTTCTTCCGCCGATCCAAATACCCGCCCATACCATGATGGTTCCACCACTATAAGGATGGACTTCCTGGCAGGATTTTAATCGCTGTTGGCGTCCAGGGGTTCTCCAGTGTCGTATACGTCTTGTATCCGGTCTCATACCAAAGCGAGACTCATCAGAAAAGCACACGAAACGCCATTGTTCTTCTGCCCAATTTCTGTGTTCAAGAGCCCATTGATATCGAATCCTACGATTGTGCATTGCTATAGGTGGTACCCGTAGCGGTCTTCGGGAATGAAGGTTCACTTCATGCAAGCGGTTTCTGACTGTTTGGTCGCTAATTAAGTTCCCTGAAGAGTGATGAAGCCTCACGGCTAACATCATGGCGGTTATTGTTGGAGCTCTTCGAGTTAATATTTGAATGTATCGGTCTTGTCTCCGTGTGGTGCAGCGATACCGTCCTCCATGGCGCTCAGCCACGGTACCAGTGCTTCGGTAACGTGTCCAAAGTCGACTGATAACACTCTGACTTGTATTCAGAGCTAAAGCCACAGTACGTTGCCGGGAACCAGCTTCTATCATTCCCACGGCTCTGAGCATTTCTTCCCTGCTTAAATGACGTCGCCGCTCCATAATAACGTTGGTTTTAATCAGTAGTAGGGAAACAGTAGCACTAATAATGTCTTCAATGCGTTGTATGTTTTTATAGGGAAAATATTGACAGCTGATTTTCATCTTTTACTCGAATTTGATTCACAGTTCCTGATTCAAATTATGAAATGCACCAAAATGGAAAAGATCCATATAAATTTTTAAAATCATAAATTTATTACAAAGTCACATCTCAATCTCAAGAAATCCGCATAAAAATGCTTGATCCCTAGACACTTTTGATGTGTGTACTTAGAAAATACATATAACTTATATATATTGGTACTTGCCTGTCCTGGAATCGAATCCGCACACTCATACTTGAGAGATTGGTGTTTTAACCACCAGGCTACCACTCCGCACCATGTAAAAAAGTGGTATTCATTTGCACCAGTCAGACTGGAAGCCAACCTCAATTTTATTGGGAACAAAGCTAAGCAGATGATGAAGTTATTTTAGTACATATTTTGTCTGACAAGTTAGTTGTTTTATTGTGTAGTGTTGTTTCGATGGTACATTTAAGCTGCACTGTCTAAAGAGTATTTAGAAGATACATTGTACTTTAAAGTTTAACAAATTTTTATTCTTATTAAAGCACCTACATTTTATTTAAACGGGTTATAATTTTTGTGCATATTTTAAAGATAGTTTGTTGCTGTTGATTGCATTGTTGTCCTGGATGAGAGAGAGACCATCTTGAATCGTTTTCTTAGGCCTCATTTACACTTGCGTACGAGTTGCGAGATGAGGCACAAGGTGAGAGTGTAAATAGATGCTAGTGAGTCGCCTAGCGCCTCGTAACGCGCCTCGCAGCGCTTGCATACGGTGCGGTATTTTGGGCACAAGTCAACGAACAGACAGCTCATTTACCATCGATCACGCGAGGCGCGAGCCATGATAATAGATGAAGTATAAGCCGAAAGTATAAATGTAATATTACAGGTTAGATAGTCTCTAGAATGTCTAGAACCGATACATATCTCTCACAAATGACGGATATTCGTGTCCCTTTTAAAGGCACTAGTGAAAGCTAATATAAGCTATAGTTATGATCCTAGTATAACCACCTTGACAGTTCACCAAGGATACAGGCATGACGTTCATTCACGATTCGTCACGCCTTACCGTGATAGTAGGCAACTTTTGTTCAGTACGAAAGGCATGAGATAGGCTATCTAGGATTGTCTAGTTACAATTTTTAGCACGATTGTGTCATGTCGTGAGTATGTTGGGAATTTTTTTGTTCTTTTGTATGTCTATTTTGGTAATCAACTACTATACTGTCTATTATAGCTAGTCTCAAAACAAAATGACTATGGTTCAGATAAAATCTAAATGATTCTATTTGCTACCACTAAGAAATCAGTCGAGGTTAATCATCGAGTCCAACTCGGCTGGGCTGCTTTCGGGAAGCTACGTAGAATCTTCTCGTCAAGAATACTGCAGTGTTTTAAGACAAAAGTCTTCGACCAGAGTGGTCGCCAATAATGGGCCTTATAAGAAAGTTCAAGGTCATTCAAAGGCCAAGGGAGAGGGCTATGCTTGCGGTTTCATTGCGTGATCAAATCAGAAATATGAAGATCCGCAGAAGAACGAGAGTAACCGACATAGCTCGAAGAATTGGAACACTTAAATGGCAGTGGGCCGGGTACATTGCCTGTAGGACCGATGCCCGATGGGGCCGACGGGTTCTCGAGTGGCGACCACACACCGGAAGACGCAGCGTGGCTCTGCCAAGGTGGACAAACGACTTGGTGAAGTTCGCGGGAAACCGCTGGTTGCGGGAGGCGCTGGACCGGTCATTGTGGAGATCTTTGGCGGAGGTCTATTTCTTACAGTGCACATCTTTCGATTGAGATGATGATGACGAAATCAGTAGAAACTCAGTCTCGCAGAGAGTGTTACGCGCCGCCGCTCAGGCTCTGCAGCGCTACCGCCGACGGAACGCATTGGTTACACCTTGTGGCATTGCACCTTAGTCATTGTAGCGATTATACTGTGAAAAACCTTAAGGTCCTTTATACACAAATGTTGTTTTACAGTTACAAACTACTGGTTATTCGCCGTGATCGGTCTTTGCACCGTTCATCAGTGTTTTATGGATACTATACACATGGCGAATAAATCCTAGTTCCCAAGTTTTTCACGCCAAGAAGAGCATATCAAGGAGCTATAGAGTTAAGAAATGTATAGAATTACGAAAGTCTGGTCATTTTATCAGAAAGGTCACAAAAAAAAAATCGTTCGCAGTCGCTTGCGATTTAAAATTCCATGCTGTAGGTTGTTTTGACTTTTATAAAGTCAAGGAAGTGTCTTCAATAAAAGTTAACCTTTTGACTGTTTCAGGTCACGACATTATTTGATGGCACTTATTATTAAATATCATGGTCAGAGCTGTAAAAAAATCCTTAAAAATACCCCGTTCTAACTGGAACTCTTGCTTAGGTACACTAAAGTATGACTCGTCAGGGTAATAAAGAATGTTCTGGTGTGACAGCGAATAAATCTGAGCAGGTCGGTTTGTCCCAAGGTGCTTAGAAAATACACTATGTTATCTGAGATTGCATTATTGATGTAACTGGAACATACGATATTTTGTTCCGAAGAATGTGTGAATGATGATATCGTTAAAAAGGGGGAGTTGAGGTAACCTGTATTATTGTTGAATGTTGAATTTAATGAAACGGTAGAAATGTCTTACATGGTTTATTTCCCGCTACAACTTGTACCGCAGTCCCAGGCGGCTTGCTGCGGTGGTGGTCAAGTGACGAAAAGAGTGCAATGCATTTTTTTTTTTCAATAGAGCATCTCGTAGTTGACCATTAGAGGCCGTGACTTCTTAAACGGACTTTCCTGTGGATGCCTTTAAAATTGAAGCCTCCAGCCAGGGGCACCTAAAACGTCGCTAGAGAAGACAGCAAGGGACGGCTGGATCGAAATGGTACTGACCACGGCGTTTCCTAGTACTAGCTCTGAGAAGAAACGCCGAAACAAACTCAGAGGTCATTGTTGGGACATTATAATAAATACTGGTTCAGCTGCGGCTGGCCTTCATCGGGCAAGGGATGAAGAGTGCGATGCAGGAAAGCCACCGATCTTTATACAAGGCCCTAAGAGGCGTAGCGGGTAGCGCCGTGGGGATGGAGTGTGTCTGACTTTCGTCTCTTTCTAATTTCCACTTCCCTTTCCACGACACCTTACATTCATATCTTACTTGCTAGGTACATCTTATTATAAATCCTATGTCCTATTTAACACATCTCTATAACTAAGCACTCATGTCCTACTTATATCGAACACTTGAGTTCATATCATAGTCACTAATTCACTTTCACTAATTGTCCTTATTATAAACACAGCGATGTCGTCCGTAACAGGGGGTGAATATCGAAATGGCGACTAATAAATTGAGAGCGCACAGGCAAGTGAAAGAACACGGGTAGGTTTTAGCCAGTAAAAGTTTTACACGCCCATCCACTCCCAGAACGGGAGAGGACATTCAATGTTTCCCCATCCGCAAAAAAAGGTAGGGGTATAATGATGATGAGAAAATCGAAATTCAAAAGCATAGATGCCTTAAGTCTAACAGTGGATATTTTTTTTATTATTTTTTTATAAAAATAAACTAGTGCTTGACTACAATCCCGCCTGATTGTAAGCAGTGATGCTATCGTTGATGGTAAAGCGCGCTAGTTTATAAAGCCTATTTACTTAAAAAAACTTAGTGAATAGGAAGGAAGACGGCAGTTGAGTGAGGTGATGCAATGTTAAACCCAACAACACGACCAACGATGCTGCGCCAGAGGGAGATTGATCTGGAGACACTACACGATCAAATTCCCGACACAATAATATTTGGCGCATCGTACCCGGCACACATCGCAACACAACTGCTCAGAACCGTCCTCGGTACGGCTTCATCAGACATAAACTGACAGATTATCAACAGATTTACAGTGTGCAAGACGAGTTTGAATGACGTTTAAACGAAGTCCTCTCCACCAAAAGGGAAATCCACCAAGAAAACATGCAAATACCCCCACACATTGCCTTTGTTAACCTATAGTCGCAATTAAAACGCGAAGAGACGAAGCGAAACGAAAAATCCGTAGACGTTAACGTTTCGCACACAATAATGTTTTGGAACAAAGACGTACAGACGGACAGACAACTGTTATTTGATTTCCGGGTTTTTATGATGATGTGGTAGTTTTGAGGATAAATACACATATCATTGTTGTGTAGTATTGAGATGATAATAAAGATAGGGAAAGACGGATTTTGTGTTCCCACGTTTGATAGAAGCTTGAAAAGCTCTAGTAAAAAAGGTGGAAGGTGGAAGCAACGAGGGCCTTGTGTCGTCTTATGTAAACCCTACCACCAGAATCAGAATGATTTATTTGTAAAAATAAGTCAAATCACAACAAAATGTGAGATGGTATCATTTTCATTTTTAGCCCAAAGCTGAAAATGAAAATGGTGGCACCGACATCTGGGTATAACCCTCCCTTATTTGTTACCAGGTGCCCTAGACTGATATTTTAACAAATTTGTCATTCTATTGTCATCCCATTGCCATAGCCAGCCTTTCGGTGTTCTATAGGATACATTTTGGGGAGTGTGTGAGGGAATTGCATGATTTAATTCCCCTATCTCCGTTCCACCATCGCACGACCCGTCGTACGGCGAGTTTCCACCCTTATGTTGTTAACACCTCTACGATCCGGACGAAGCGTTTCGCCTCCTCCTTTATACCGCGTACATCGAGGGACTGGAACAATCTGCCAGCGGCGGTGTTTCCGTCGGACTACAATTTGAGTGTCTTCAAGGCTAGAGTGAATAGGCTCTTAATAAACTAGTGCGCTTTACCATCGACGATTGCGTCACTGCTTACTATCAGGCGGGATTGCGGTCAAGCGCTGGTTTATAAATTAATAAAAAAAGAAAAAAGAAAACTGGTAAATTCATAATGATCGATCAATTCGATCAGTCGCTTCGTAATGAAATTGTAACAACATTGCCGTATTGCCATTATTATAAAACCTGTTGGCAAAAATGGTTTTCTAAAAACTACTACTTAATTTAAACATTTATTAAAATGGAGTGGAGTGTCAGTGATTGACCACTGGAAAGACGTAATGATGCCATTTTGTTAGTAGATTACGAAACTTGTCAAATTCGATCATTATGAGATATCTGATCGACCATTTTGTCACTATAGTAACAGCAGACTAGGGACGCGCAAGGGAATAGATCCCTTGCGCGTAAATATTTGTATGCATGAATATGAACATTTGCATTGGTATGGTCGTGCCTCGGAAAGCACGCTAAGCCGTGGGTCCCGGTTGCCATACGAACATCTAATGGCAGTCGTTACGGGTTTTTGGAGCCCTCGAAAGTCCAACACCTGGTCTAACTGCAATGCTTCGATATCGCTTTCGGGTTGTGGAGGTCGGACGGCAGTAGCTTCACGGAAAATGTCGAAGTTTAGCCAAAATCCAAATTCGATTCCAAAGCTGAAAAAGTTTCGGATGCGACTGGGATTAAGGCTGAGATGATGATGATGATGTAATAGCAGACTGTTTATATTTACATATCTTGTGCAATCTTCAGCTAAGAGTTGCCGACCAATCTATGATCCAAAATTACTATCTATGTCGGAGATCGTCGATATAATTTTAATAGAAGTTGCTGATTTGATTTACGTAGTAGAGGGGCGAACGCTTGTGACGTTATTTTGTGATGGCGTCACATGGACAGAGTCGCTTTGGAAAGTGGGGTTTGTCGAACGGTCACTTTGCATCGAGACGCGGACCAAGGCACTTCTCCGAACCGAAACTGTCGGTTTGCCTATTCAAATTGTTATTATGAAGATTGGAGGGTATATCTACACATCGTGCTTCAATTCAAAACTCACCTACGAAATGGAACCTGTATCACCACACCAAGATGCTGTCGACCCCACCGCTCTGCCGTCGCTGTCTCCGACATCTATATGTTTTAAAGTTACGTATTGACGAACATCAGAAAAGTACAACTGCTCATTGTACCTTTTGATATTGATTTACCAAACCATGGTTATATTTCTGTGGTTCAACCTGACAGTGTATATCGCTACTGTGTGAGAAATAAAAATTGTTGAAAGCTTTCATTTTTGATAGGTAATCGAATTAGGTAACTTGACTTATTATACGTACGTATAATATTTTTATGACACTAAAGGTTTAATTTTTCACTTTTGATTACACACATCCATTGACAATGGAATTTATGAACTAAATAAAACATTATCACTTGTGTCTGCGATTGTTGCAATTTGTCGGCGATATTAGCCGGATAATATCTCATACAGCCTTGCGATTCTTTGCGTACTTTGCAATTACTACGATTGTATTAATAACTCAAAAAATAGGGAACCATTTTCCTTTTTGGCTTTACTAGCACTTTTGGACTTAGTCCAGTGAGTTTGAAACTAAGGAATTTTAAAGTCGTCTGTTACATATAGGTAATTGTTAGTCTACCATGAAAACTTAGGTGAAGTGACCGAGGAATGAGTGGTCATTACAACACTAATACACTATTGACACTATTGAAAGCTCACTCTTAACTCCTAGTGAGTTTACTTTACACTGTAAGATTTTTACGATCGATAATATCGAAGAATTGATCGGCTTTTTTCTCAATAATTATAAACTAGCGCTTGACTGCAATCCCGCCTAATGAATGGTAAGCAATGATGCAATCGTTGATGGTAAAGCGCTCTAGTTTATTAAACCCGAATGGGAAGGAAGACGGCAGTTGAGCGAGGTGGTGCAATGTTAAACCCAACAACACGACAAACGATGCTGCGCCAGAGGGAGATTGATCTGGAGACCCTCCACGACCAAACTCCCGATACAACAACACTTGGCGCATCGTACCCGGCACACATCGCAACACAACTGCTCAGACCGGTCCTTCGTACGGCTGCTACTAACTTTTTTAACTTTGGCTAATCTTTGTATAATATCATAAATTAGAGCTTGACCGCATTACCGCCTGATGGTAAGCAGTGATGCTATAGTTGATGGTAAAGCGCGCTAGTTTATTAAGAGCCTATTCACTCTAGCCTTGAAGATACTTAAATTGTAGTCAGACGGAAACACCGCCTCTGGACACCCTCGATGTACGCGATAGACGGGGCGAAACGTTTAGTCCGGATCGTAGGGGAGTCAACGTAATCTTTCCACTAACGCATGTTTTTTAGTCACCTAATAGTTTATTATTTTAACAAGTTACATTACAATTTTGTTATTGGAGCCTCCTTTTAAGCAGAAAAGCCTGTGTTAAAAGACTCCAACTATTACAAGTAAAGGAAATTTTACTATGTATCTAGTAGTTAAAAATAAATCGAACTTTTAGCCTAAATATTTTTAGCCGAGATTGTGACTGAGTGTGTGTGAGTTTTGAGTTTTCTCTGAGTACTAATTATTTGGTATCCTTGTTGATCATTTCTTATTTACGTAGGTACCTACCTTAGCCAATCAGTAAAATAAGAATACACATATTTGTTTGTTAATTTGTTTCTTTTAAAAATCGTTGTCCGTCGTAATCTATGTAGGAAAATCTTTTTAAAATTAGGGGAAGTAATATAATTGCAAGGCTGAATATATTACAATGAAAACATTGCATGGTTGCGTGTTTCTAGGTAGGTGTACATACATACATTATGAAAAACGGTTCAACAAGCGAGGATAATATTTTAAGAGATATATATTTTTTATATTATAAACTAGTGCTTCACCGCGACCCCACTTGATCCCCACTTTTTTATCCAGCGGTTAAAGAACTCTGAGAACGTTGCAGTATTATAAGCATGCATGATAAAAATCATCCCAAACAATTGTTTTCAAACTACCTACTTATTGCTAAAACTTCAATGCACCGCTGCACATAAAAGTGTTGATTATTTCTTACTAGCTTTTGCCCGCGGCTTCACTCTCGTTAAATTCGGGGTAGCACCGTTCCCCTTTCCTGATTTAGAATACCCTACCGTTTAGGGAGCTTCGAATAGGATATTATTTTAGTATGTTACTTTAAGTCTGAAATCGCCAACTCGCATTGAGCAAGCGTGGTGATTACGCTCAATCCTTCTCTGAATGAGAGGAGACTTGTGCCCAGTAGTGGGAAGTTAAAAAGGTATGTAACTGTAGACGGTATTATTGAAGAGTTTAAATAAAAAAATTAAGCTAGATTTTTTTGTTAGTCATTAATAGTCCGCATACCAATTTTGATTTGCCGACATAGCTGAGAGGAGTAGCAAGCTGAAGTGACAATGGGCTGGTCACATATGCCGCTGGGCCGTCAGCCGTTGGGGTAAACGAGTCCTCGAGTGGAGACCTCGTCTCTGCACACGTAGCGTAGGACGCCCTTAGGCGAGATGGAGCGACGACATCAAAAAGGTGGCTGGTAGCGGCTGGCGGAGAACTGCTCAGGATCGAGCTTGTTGGCGTGCCATGAGAGAGGCCTATGTCCAGCAATGGACGAGTAGAGGCTGATGATGATGATACCAATTTTTAGCTTTCTAACTCTGAAAATTGCTGAATGCCCGATACAAACTTCCATCCCCCATTTTAGGAAAATAGGGAGTTAGGACAAAAAGTAGCCTATGTCATTCTCCATCGCTTCATAACCATCAGCATCATCTCAGCGTTAATCCCAGTCGCTTTTGAAGCTTTTTCAGCTTTACCCGTCTAACTGCTGATGGCTAATTTCGATATTTTCCGTAAAGCGACTGCCGTCCAGAACCCGAAGGCGATATCGAAGCATTGCAGCTAGACTTTTTGAGGACTCCAACAACCCGTAACGACTGCTATTAGATGTTTATATGGCATCTATCGCTTCAACTATCTCCACTTAAAAAATCACGTTAATTCGGCATTCCGTTTTGCCATGAATGACGGACGGACAAACAAACAGACACACACACTTTCCCAACTTTATAATATTTGTATTGATAACACTTTAATATTATCATTGTTTTTGTTGGCGACCTCTGTTGAGAGGTTAAAGCTGATTGTTGTAGAATAATTCGTAGGAAGCTGCTCATCAAGGTATTTAGATGTTTCCTAATGTTAGTTATTACTTATTGTGTATGCTAATTTGAAAATAAGCTGACGTATCCGCATATATTGTGGTTGTGTATGGGGATGTTGCGCTGTTCTCGGGTAGCGAGCAGTGGGCAGCTCGCCGCTCGGTAAGGACCAGGCCCGAGTCGACGGTGTGTCGTGTTTCAGGCGCGCCTTAAAGAGATGTCAGCACATCGTGACGGGGTCCACGTAGTCCGATGCCACCTGGGTCGGGGTTGCGGGCTTGCGGGCACAGGCAAGTGAAGAAACATGGGTGGGTTTTAGTCAGTAAAAGTCTGACACACCCTTCCGCTCCGCCCAGAGCGGGTTTGATGATTACCAATCCCAACAAAAAGAAAGGTATGATGAAAGATAAGAAAGTTATTTGAATTCAGTCTCTTCGTAATAAAGTTTTTGTAAGTATTTTGATATCTTTACTTACATTGTGTTTTCGTTAAGTGGTACACATTGATTGCTTTGTTTATATTGATATAGATGTAAGGTCCAAAGAAGTTTGTAAATCTTGAGCTAAATTTAGTAGTACTTATTTCGTTTCTGACACATCATTTCTTCGTTTTTTTTTTGGTTTAGCGGATAAGTTTTGAAGTATTTTGTGGAAGAACAACATTAAGTCAAAATAGCTATCTTACACGCAGAAGTGTCAGAACCCAGTTGTGTAGTTGTGCGTTGGAGAAAAAGTTACGTTTAAAAGTACAAATTTTGAGTAGTGCATGTCGGGCGGTCTCACATTCACACTCTTTAAGGTAGTTTTTAAAGCCTTTCCCCAGGAGGAAATACAGTAAGATCGAAACGATTGACAGAGAGTAAAATAGATCTGCTTTAGCAGTTGTGGATCACGATATTCCACATTTTTTTTTAAATAAATAGTGGCTCGCTAATTCTGTCAGATAAGGTTTTTATGTGTTCTTTAAAGTTCAGACCGCTGTCAATTGTTACACCTAAATATTTAGTCGCCTGCACCCGTTCCAGTGAAGGAAATGAGCAGATAGATCTCGATTGACACTCGTCTGAAACGATTTTCAGTGACTCTTACTACGAGTGAATATTACTACGCAACCACTTCATAACTGCATCAAAACCACGCTGGGCAGCACGGAAAACCTCATCCCAGTTATCATATGAAAAATGTTCAGCCAGAACTTAAGAAAGAGTTAAGTCAGAACTCATGTTGCGTTTCTCCAACGACATACGAGTCGGACAAGTGGTGCCGTGGTCGCGGCCAGCTAGCGCTACTTTCAAATTAGTCGCAGATAACTGCAACCTATTTGGATGTAGTGAAGTGACTGTTTATCTTTAGGCCCCCAAAATATATAGAAAGAAAGAAAAATAGTTTATTCCGCAGAAATAAAACTCATATTACTAGTAAAATTAATAGTGATAGTAAAAAAGACATAAAAATACAAGGTAGGCAAAAGCCTTGTACTCAAACTAGAAATTTTATAAAGAATGTTGTTGTAAATATTCTACCTACCTACCTTCTAACTCAGAGGAGAGGTATGTCCCACCATTGGGGATATTGTAGGCTGGTTGTATTGTGTAATTCCTAATATTTCTTCTCTTCAGAGAAAGCACTAGAAGGTTGTGAAGGGTGAGCGTATTGAATGGCGTTTTGGGTGGCCGCCGGCAGAAGTTACCACCCAAGAGACAAAGCCTTGCCGCCAAGCGATTTGTCGTATTCCGGCTTGATGTCTGGTGAAGCCGGATGGAGGACGGCTCTGAGCAGTTGTGTTTGCGATGTGTACCGGGTACGATGCGCTAAATGTTGTTGTGTTGGCGGTTTGGTCGTGAAGGGTCTTCAGATCAATCTCCCTTTGGCGCAGCATCGTTAATCGTGTTGTTGGGTTTAACATTGCATCACCTCGGTCAACTGCCGTCTTCCTTCCTATTCACTCAGTTTTTCTGAGTGAATAGGCTCTTAATAAACTAGCGCGCTTTTCCATCAACGATCGCATCGCTGCTTACAATCGGGCGGGATTGCGGTCAAGCGCTAGTTTATAATTATTAAAAAAAAAAAGAATGGACTGTCTTATGTAATAGCTGCTTTGATGATAGAAAAATGCCTTATTTGAAATATTGAGTTTTGATTTTTTTTGGTAATATCTACTTTTAGGAAAGTTTTAGTTGCCATTGAAATAAAAACGTGTTCAAATATTGGTTAGACGTTTGATTAGTAGCGAGATGGAACCACAAAGTCGATGGGCAATATTGATAACCCAAGTTGTCTCTAGGCCTATAAACGGGCTATTATACGGCTATTTCTCGGTGGTAGGCCATAACAACGGCCGCCGGCAGAAGTTATCACCCACCAGACAAAGCCTTGCCGCCAAGCGATTTGTCGTGTTCCGGCATGATGTCTGGTGAAGCCGTACGGAGGACGGGTCTGAGCAGTTGTGTTGCGATGTGTGCCGGGTACGATGCGCCTAATATTGTTGTGTTGGGAGTTTGGCCGTGGAGGGTCTTCAGATCAATCTCCCTTTGGCGCAGCATCGTTGGTTGTGTTGTTGGGTTTAACATTGCATCACCTCGCTCAACTGCCGTCTTCCTTCCTATTCGCTCAGTTTTCTGAGTGAATAGGCTCTTAATAAACTAGCGCGCTTTACCATCAACGATCGCATCACTGCTTACCATCAGCTGGGTTTGCGGTCAAGCGCTAGTTTATAATAATTTATAAAAATATATTAAAAAAAATATTAAAGATATTAAAATTATAATATTTAAAGCTTCCAATTAAACTGTCACCATTCATCTGCGGGACCGCTGACAGATGCGCGTGAGACGTCAAAACGAACGGTTTTCATGATGCGACGCGCAATTACATGAATAACACTGATTTTATGTAACTGTTATAATGACATAAGATTAGTTAAATTGCACATAACCTAAGGTTTTTCTTCTTAGATTTATAGATATAAGTGCAGTTACACACGAAGATTTGAAAATACTGATTGTTCAAGAAAACACGAATTTTTTACTTAGCGGGTTATGAATATGTTTGAAGTAGTGATTGGCATCAGTGCTTATTGTATGAGTTATGGGAGGTTCGGTAAACCACATGGTCGTAGGGTCAGAGTGTTTGGTATCATGACCTCAGTCTTTTCCGTTAGATTCACGGCAGCTAATGGAACGAGTTCACGGAAACGGTGAACGGAATGACTTTGTTGCTTGACTTAAACACAGTAGGAGCTCGTGAAGGGCGTCAGTTTTTGGGGGTCTGACTTATGTAATTTTATCGTCAAAAGTACCTGATTGTCACAGTCTAATTTAAATAAATATATACGGACAAATCATATAGATTGAACTAGCCCCAAAGTAAGTTTGAGACTTGTGTTATGGGATACTAACTCAACGAAACTATATTTATAATAGATATATATATATAGATAAACATCAAAGACCCAGGCCAATCAGGAAAAGATCGTTTTCCATCATGACCTGGCCGGGGATAGAACCCGGGGCCTCCACGTCGCAGGCAGGCGTGTTGACCGCTGCGCCACGGAGGACAATTACGAGACGATTTAAAACAATGATTTAAAATTTTGATTTTATCAATCACCAATCCGACTGTCAACTATGATTGTTATCACAGTCATGTTTAACATGTTAAACATGTTACATGGTAACCGTGTAATTACACATACATAGTTAAAAAAATGTCATAGTCACACAAAGGGCAACGGAAAGAGCTATGCTCGGAGTTTCTCTGCGTGATCGAATCAAAATAGAGGAGATCCGCAGAAGAACCAAAGTCACCGACATAGCTCTGCGAGTCGCTAAACTTAAGTGGCAGTGGGCAGGGCACATTGCTCGTAGAACCGATGGCCGATGGGGCAGTAAGGTTCTAGAGTGGCGGCCACGTACTGGAAGACGCAGCGTAGGGAGGCCCTCAACAAGGTGGACCGATGACCTGGTGAAGGTCGCGGAAAGCCGATGGATGCGGGCAGCACAAGCCCGGGCAGCGTGGAAAGCCTTGGGGGAGGCCTTTGGACATCTATAGGCTGTATAAGAAGAAGAAGTAGATACATAGTTACTAGCTCGTTGAACTTTTATTTTATTTTTTTAAATAAAATTTTCAATCCAATATCTCTTTGAATTATACCACCATTTCTTCATTATCAGCTTATCTAATGTTCCCACTACTGCGAAACAGGCAACCTCTCGGTAAGAGGGAGTGGGCTATAATCCACCACGCGGGCCCAGTGCGCGTTGATAGATGTCACATGACAATGTAAAGCGCATGAGGGGATTGGAATCTACGACCTACAACTTTTAAGTCGCTGCCGATACCACTAGGCGACCGCTGTTCTCTCTCTCTCCCTATTGGACATAGGCCTCACCTATTTAACTATACAATATGTAAAGAAAACCCTGTCCGACCCTTGTGGATAATAAAGGTTTGGTAAACACTTGACCAAATATAATATAAAATTTTACGTAATCATCATAGAAATAATAGTAATAAATTTTGAAATAATCTTTTTTTCCCGCGAATTAATCCCAACTTACCCGAACTTTGATAATTAAAAAAAAAATTACAACACTGGTATTATTATGAGCGAATAGCGATGCGACCACCGACGTACCGCGTGCCCTGCCCCCGGCCGCCCGCGGAAGTCTTGCTCACCGCACATGTATTAAGTTACCTTTTTGCGAAATAATATTAATTTTTAGGGGGGTGTTTTTTTAAGTTTAGCCCGGTTTTGTATCCATTAGTAGAATCAGTTATCGATACCTAACAATACATTCACGGATCGGACAGGGTTTTCTTTACATATTGTATATTCCACATACAGCCATTCTACGAAGATCGTCCATGAACTACTTATAGTTCAGAAACTAAATTATCAAATAGCACAATATTGCCAAACAAGCTCAGAAATAATTTTCTCTTATCTATGTCAGAATATTCAAATCCTAAGTTCCAAACCTCCTAAAATATTCGCCTTCGGTGAAGTTATAACCATAGCTAGCATTAACAGTGTAATTATTTCCAGAAAGTAGGTTAGGTTTTGACAATAAGCGCGGGTACCTACCTACGTACCTAAATCACGTGCGACTAGATTACTTCAAGAATTCGGCTTGCGTAACCTTTGCTTGTGTAAAACCAATAGGACAGTTAGTTCAATTATACAGAAATTCTAGTCCGAACAGGCATCGTAGCTATGAGCTAATAGTTGCAAGTCAAACGCCTTATTTTTTTTTAAATAAATTACTAGCTTTCCGTTTGCGTTTCAAAGAGAACTCTTCAAAAGTCCGGAATCAAAACTATCCTATATTATTTCTCAAGGTCAACTCTATCTTTGTACCAAATTTCAATAAAATCAGTTCAGTGGTTTAGACGTGAAAGCGTAACAGAGAGACAGACAGAGTTACTTTCGCATTTATAATATTAGTAAGGAAGTAGGGATAAACTAGTGCTTGACCGCAATCCCGCCTGATGGTAAGCAGTGATGCAATCGTTGATGGTAAAGCGCACTAGTTTATTAAGAGCCTATTCACTTTAGCCTTGAAGACACTCAAATTGTAGTCCGACGGAAACACCGTCACTGGCAAATTGTTCTAGTCCCTCTATGTACGCGGTATAAAATACGAGGCGAAACGCTTCGTTGCGCCAAGCGATTCGTCGTGTTCCGGCATGATGCCTGGTGAAGCCGTACGGAGGACGGGTCTGAGCAGTTGTGTTACAATGTGTGCCGAATGCGATGCGCCAAATGTTGTTGTGTAGGGAGTTTGGTCGTGGAGGATCTTTAGATCAATCTCCCTCTGGCGCAGGATCGTTGGTCGTGTTGTGGGGTTTAACATTGCGTCACCTTGCTCAACTGTCGTCCTCCTTCTTATTCATTCAGTTTTTTGAGGGAATATACTCTTAATAAACTGCACGCTCAACCATCATTGATTGCATTACTGCTTACCATCAGGCGGAATTGCGGTCAACCACTAGTTTATACTTTATAAAAAAAATCCTTTGAAGATATCTGTTTGCTTAACATATCCACCTTGATCTTCCTATCGTCTGTCTGATTTTTTTAACGCTTTCCACTAGTCTCATGCATTAAACTGCGACGAATCAGTAAGTGCGTGAGTCAGATGTTATATTAAGAATGTCACCTGCTCGTTACTGGGCCGCTGGTTCAAGAAGAAGCCCAGTGAGCAATCAATTATTTTTTTCTCTGGTGTTAGGAACTAATTTAACACTTTAATATAAAGATTTTGAAAACTAGTGCGATGCTTCCGTTTGTTGTCATCAAATCGGTAATTAGGGATAGTAATTAGTATATTATTTAGCCTAGAACTTGAGGTGGTATTTCTGTACGCTTTCTGTTTTGTGGTCCAAAGCTCTAAATTCGTTCCACCTCTCCCAAACGACTTATTACACATTATAAGAAACTGGATACGCAGTACTTGACTTGAATTTAACAAGTTGTCTTAGTTTAACCTCCATTTAGGTATAAATATTATGTGCGTATATTTCATTAGCTGCGCCTTGCGGTTTTACTCGCATAAGATTCGGCCACGTAAGAATTTCGGTATAAAAACTATGATATGTGTTGATCCACCGACAAGGTTTACCGATGAGCTAGTGAAGGTCACGGGAAACCGCTGTATGCGGGAGGCGCAGGACTGGTCGTCGTGGAGATCCTTAGGGGAGGCTTATGTCCAGCAGTGGACGTCTTTCGGTTGAAATGACTATGATGATGATGATGACGACTCTAATATTTATCTAAAGTTCGATTCCTAAAAAAATATAATGAGATGAATGTAAATTTAGTTTAATTAGTAAACAAAGGCAATACTTTAAAATAACAATTTGATAGCAATTTTACTAAGTGTAAAATCTCCTAAGCCATCACTTTTCTAAAAAAAAAAATTTTTTAACACGGTAATTTTTTGAGACGGATTGACTCATAATAGGAATATTGGGTTAAAACTGACAATGATTCATTAATGTCGGATTTTTGATAAATGTCATTCAGTAATGAATAATTGCGTATTACATAACCTTTTAATTACATTCAAGATTTTAATTATGTGCTAAAATATAATAATTTCTACACGACAATTTGTCAGATCATTTGTTATTCTGCATAACCGTACTGTCCTCATCAATCTTCAGACGCTTTTGCGATCAAGAGATAGTCAGTTAGTTATCTTAGGATTAGATCTTTACAAAATAGTTTTTAATTAATTAACAAAACATTGCAAACATGTTTAACTTTCAAGATAGTCTGAAAACCAGTCGCTTTTACTATGAAAGTTAGCGCTTTCTTCTTTAGAATTTTGTATTCATAATATTTATTTAATCCTTATATACTAATATTATTATAAATGGGAAAGTGAGTTTGTTTGTTTGTCCCGTTTTCACGCCGTAACTGCTGAACCGATTGATTTGAAATTTTGCAGACGTTAGAAGTCCGTATTAAATAATAGGGTACTTTTTATCCGGGAAAAACATTGATATTCCCGAGGGAAAACAATATTGTTAGCTTCATACCCGTTCGGTGATAGATGGCGGTGTCGTTTAAAACAAGGTAATATTTATAGCAAACGAATATACATATGTAAACTTAGAAGCTAAATAATACGATAATATTAATCCACGAAAATGAGGAACGAGAAAATGAGAAAGCCGCGGGCGGAAAGTTAGTACTTAATACTCCAAGCACATACATGTAAAAACCCTAGTTATCGTCAATCTTAAAGGCACTTGCAACTTAGCAATTAGGTCTATCATTCCATTCCACTAAAACTGATACAATCTACAAGATTACCCTTCTAATTAGGGGTTGTAAAGCTCAATTAAACATATAGGACAAGAACCATCATTATATCACGTATTGTTCAACGACACAGGTATGCGTTTATAATTACAGGGCTTATGACATAGAAGAGATATTACTATATTGTTAATAGGTGGTTACAACGACAATTATGGTTAATGCCCACTGCTGATCGTAGTCTTATAAGTAGCAGCAAAAGTTTGTGGCTTAGCAAACAAATTTGTGATCGGTGATGTTTGGTGAATGGATAGGAATCTATGTTTAATATAGACAAGCTCTATTTTCGTCAGCTTATAGAGGTCCACTGCTGGACAAAGGTCTCCCCCAAGGCTTTCATCACATTTGGGGGGGTTTGCAATTATCCCCATGCTTGGCAGGCAGGTTGGGGATAGCAGTAATTTGATATTCTACAGGAGAAGCGCTGCTGCCCGTCGATTCCCTGGTGAGAGTTCCTTTAGTCGTCTCTTACGGCATCCACTGGATGATATGGGATGGTACTAATCTAAGCCTGGTGCATACAGGCTTAAGACAAGCTATAGAGCTTTTATGTAATTTTTTTCATCAGTAATGCTCTTAAAACTGCGAAGAAATACATCGTGAGGAAACCGGCGTGTCCTAGAATAAAACATCGATTACATGTGACATCTACCATCCCGCACTGGGTACGTGTTGTAGATTACAGCTCACTCCTTTTTACAGAGAGCAGGCCTGTGTGCCAGGAGTGGGAACTATACAGGTAGGTATCGATAACTGATTCTACTAATGGATACAAAACCGGGCTAAACTTAAAAAAAAATCCCCCTAAAAATAAATATTATTTCGCAAAAAGAGGTAACTTAATAAATGTGCGTAAGCACCGTTCCGCGGGCGGCGGGTGGCAGGGCACGCGGCACATGGTCGCATCGCTATTCGCTGATAATAATACCGGTGTTGTCACTTTTTTAAAAATTACCAAATTTCGGGGAGGTTGGAATTAATTCGCGGGAAAAAAGATTATTTCAAAATTCATTTGTATTGGTACTATGATGATTACGTAAAATTTTATATTATATTTGGTCATGTGTTTACCTAACCTTGATTATCCTTATGGGTCGGACAGGGTTTTCTTAACATACTTTATATAGCTATGCTCAGAGTTTCTCTGCGCGATCGAATCAGAAATGAGGTGATCTGCAGAAGACCAATCATCGTGGAAAGCTTTGGGGGAGGCCTTTGTCCAGCACTGGACCTCTGTAGGCTAAAGGAGAAGAAAAAATATACCTAATCTAATTGATTTCTTCTTACTTTTTGTTTCATTTCATAGTTTAGTTTTGGGATTTTAGTTGTCATTATACGATAGACATTTAGGCTTCTGACTATCCGTAATGATTATCAAAGATGCACGAATGATACCAGGAACTAACAGCTTAACTTGCTTCCCGAGACCTCAGTACGTAAAGATAAAGTCTTGCCGCCAAGCGATTCGTCTTGTTCCGGCATGATATCTGGTGAAGCCATACAGAGGACAGGTCTGAGCAGTTGTATTGCGATGTGTGCTGAATATGATGCGCCAAATATTTTTGTGTCAAGAATTTGGTCGTGGAGGGTCTCTAGATCAATCTCCCTCTGGGGCAGCATTGTTGGCTGTATAGTTGGGTTGCATATAACATTGCATCACCTCGCTCAACTGTCGTCTTTATTCTTATTCATTCAGTTATTGTTTGAGTATTTTTTTTTTAAATAATTATGAACTAGCGCTTGACCGCAATCTCGCCTGATGGTAAACAGTAATGCGATCGTTGATGGTAAAGCGCGCTAGTTTATTAAGAGCCTATTCACACAGAAAAACTGAGCGAATAGGAAGGAAGACGGCAGTTGAGCGAGGTGATGTTTATCTGAAGACCCTCCACGATCAAACTCCCAACACAACATTAGGCGCATCGTACCCGGCACACATTGCACCACAACTGCTTAGACCCGTCCTCTGTACGGCTTCACCAGACATCATGCCGGAATACGACAAATCGCTTGGCGGCAAGGCTTTGTCTGATGGGTGGTAACTTCTGCCGGCGGCCGGTGGTATGGCTTTTAATAAATTAGCTCGCTTTGCCATCAACGATTGAATCACTGTTTACCATCAGGCGGGATTGCAGTCAAGCACTAGTTTATAATAATTATAGAAAAAAAGATGGTCGTCGGATAGATATATTGTTATTATATGTATAAAATAAAGTACCATTAATTTAATTTGCAAAAGTTAAGGGAAAAGTTGAAATTATCTTTAGCAATAATTTCTGCAGCGAGAACAAACCAGTTGAAAGTAAAAGCTTCTATATTATTACAAGTACATACATTATAGTCGCAGGTAATTATATGCATATTGAGCATATTTATTAAGGCGCACGTTGAAATCTGAGAGTTCTTATTACAATATTTAAATATTTTTACTATGTAAATACAAAGGACATTATGAAGTCTATCTCGTTTTTGGGCTGATCATCGGGGCTAATCCAGGTCCACTTGCGGTGCAATGGTTTCTTGAAAAAAGAGTTCATCACAAAGAGTCCTTCCTTTTCCATGAAATCCATTAGCATCTGACCTCGGGGATTCCGATTTCCAACTCCAAATTGCCCCACTTTCATCTCGTCCGCCTCTCGCATGCCCAGTTTTGCGATAAAGTCCCCCATGAAAACAGTGTAGTGGGTTTTGGAGGAATGTATGGCTCTACTGACGTCCTCATACATAGCCTCCACCTCATCGTCGGAGTGTTTAGACGTCGGAGCGTAGACCTGTATAACCTTTAGCGAATATCGTTTGGTTATTCTAAGTACAAGGTACGCCACCCGAGTCGAAAAGCACCCGACTTTAACAAAGTTGTTCACGAGAGACTTGTGGACAATAAACCCGACGCCACCCTGGGACAGCTAGTCCCCTTTCCGGAAATAGAGCAGGTTGCCAGACTTCAGGATTATCGAGTCCTCTCCCTCTCTTCGGACTACAGATAACGCCACGATGTCCCAGCGCAACCGGCTCAGTTCTTCCTCCAGTTCGACAATCTTCTCATTGGTCCGTAGTGTGCGCGTGTTATATGTTGCTAAGTGCCGTACCTATAATACAAACGTACTGATAATTATCGTCCTTTAAAATGTTCATAAAAATTAACTATGTACCAAATTCTGCATAATATAATTGCATGTCATTCAAAATTCAGACGAACAGGGGGAACAGGAATGGGTAGATTTTTTAGATGGATGCTTTTTTTTAGTAAAGCGTTGTTCTAAAGCCAGGATTTCCATAGATTACAGTGCCCGCCATATAGTGTTCCAGTTGATGTCACTGAAACATTATTTATGAAAATAAGCTGGCATGTTCTCTTAAAAACCGTTTTGGACACCGTAAAACCGCGATGTCATAATTTATTTTTTATTTCTCCTTCATTTTATGCAGCCTGTAAGCTAATACCTAAATAATAAGAAAAAATATCTTGTAAAATACCGTTAATTAAATGCGATTATTATTTGTCTAATCATAATTCTTTTTTGTTTTCGGGACGCTTAAGTATTATTAATATAACATATAAAATTATGCCAAACGTGAAATTACGTTATAAGTTAACAGTAGGTAAAAGTTTTACCGGTCACTGCTTTCTTGAAAAAAGTGGATTAACCCGGCAAAATTATTATTTATACCTATTTATTTATCTGGCCACCCTTTGATGTTGGTTCTTACCTAAACCAGTGGCTAAAACCTACATGCAAAACTTGTACTTATTGACAGCTGTCAAACCAGCTAGTGCTCGCAGCGGTACTGATTGCGCAATCAATCTAAAGCAGCCTTAATACAATGTTGGTTGAGAACCACACCGAGATATAGCTATAAATTATTATTGAAATGGCATTGCTTCCACATTGAGCTTCGGGCCAGCTGAGAAATTGATTAGTAAATAATGTTCCTATTGTAGATTGTATTAGATATTCGCCCATTTCTGTACACTATAATTTCTTGAATTGTTTCTGCGTATGGCCATTATAATTTTAAAACGTTGTCTTTTGTAACCGATGTTTACGAAACCAACAGTCGATGGCGCAAAAGAGATCGCGAGAGATACAAGAGGGCAAAGATAATGGTGGTTTGTGATACAAATTCTGGGGTTGGTCTTAATATGAAAGCTATTATTAAAACCAAAAGAAGAAAATGCATCAAGAAGTCACCCAAAGGCCAATGGAAAAGTATTCTTAAAGTTTCCCTGCGTGATCCAATCAGATAAAAAGAAATTCGTAGGAACACCGTGGTAACCGATTCAATCCGAAAAGATGCCCAACCTAAGTGGCAGTGGATATTAGACATAATAACAAACCATCCTATCCTATCCAGGTAAAGTTTCACACGCACTAACTCTAGAGTCTAGACATACAAAATTGCATCTAAAAATAAGCCTCCCAAAGTCTTCATTCCTTTGGGTCGCTCGGGGCACATTTAGACGAACCCGGTTCCAAACGATTCGCTTTAGAATTGCATAACGTACCTTCAATCACAATCTCATACATTGTGTAGGATATTTGCTTCATATTGTGTCTTTTGGAATTTGTCTCAAGAATGGTAATGACGCTATGAAGGCAATGAAAGCGGTTGCTTACACTTTTATCGCGAATATTTTACCTAAAAACCCTATGGTTAGATACAGTTTTAAAAGCAAAATCAACCTTGTGGAGGTAGCGATAACCATTAGCAATAGCACACCGCTACGCTTTGATACCCACATGAAATAATTGGTTGAATGCTATACAACACAATGCTTTCTTCAATTAGCCTTCCTATACATTGCACAGTCAATTAAAAATGTCGGTCATACTTGCGCAGTGTTATGACAATGAGCTTTCAATTTAATTTGTAGTTTATATTGGTTTTTGAATCAATCAATCGATTTCGAGTTTTAATAAACAATTTGTTTGCTGTCTCCTTAACATAAAATTGAATTAAAGTAACACAGTACGAGGTCGATCATTTGATTTTTGGCGAGCTGATGGAAAAGATAAGAATGGTAGTTACAGCCGCAATTTAAGAGTTGTAGGTCATAGATTCGAATCCAGTGTTTAAATTTTGTAAATTATTTCATCACCACTGCTTTCAAAACTTTGCAGGAAAAAAATCTTGAGGGATGTTGAACCAAAAATTCTAAGACATGATGAATAACGGCTAATTATTTCTTTACTAGAGGAGATCTGTGCTCCAAGAGTAGAAATATTATATACCTACTACTAGCGGCCCGATACGTGCTTCACCGCGTATATAAAGTGAAATAATAAAAAAAATATTGGATCATCAAAATTATTTATTCAAACATATTTTTTTTTTTATTGCTAGCAATTTTATAACTTAATCCAAAACATTAGATTATTAAAAAAACGACTGGAGGTACCGACTCTCGGACAGCCAACATAAAGTTGGCCATTTGAAAAACAGGATTCCTCAAAATTCAGACCACAACGTGAAATAATTGCCCTTGGGCTTTGTTGATGGACATAGCGAATGATGAACGCACAGGATATTGTAATCGTTTGAACTCAAACGGCATATCTGTTGGGATCATAGGGAAACGCGGTATCAAACAAACTTCTTCTTTTGATTTACCAGTTAAGATCGTAGCTTCAATTAAATTTGACAATAAGTTTTACAGTGCCACTCTAGTGCAATTACACAGTTTTGGTGGATTATAAAATGAGATGATTGTCTACCGTTCATTGAATTCATTTGTTACAAAAAATGTGATAAATGAAGAACCGCTTGACCGATTGTGTTCAAACTTCACATAAACTATATACTAAATAGTCAAAACAAAGCCTCTATATTTGGTTTGAATAGGTGCGTCCGTTCTTGAGTTATAAAATCACAAAGAAAGTGGCATTGATTTTTAAATATATAGAGAAGAGATGTAACGACAGCCCTGTTGTTCCTTTCAGGGACATATAGCTAAATTTACCTACAAGCATTAATGAAAGTATAATTTAAAAAAAATCATTGTCTAGTCGACGGGTCAAAATCAAATAACTATTAAAATCGACACATTCGAAAAAATGTTTAGAATATCTGATTTTATAAGTTAACTTTGATTGGCGGGAACGTGCTACTTATGTCTAGTTTCTTCATGCAGATTTGCAGAGGTAAGAAATCAGTCAAAGATTACAAATATTAATAATTAAATATTTATTTTAATTGTTTTGTTTAACAATTTTTATAAGTGACTTGCTTTAGGTACGTTTTAAGAATCGGCATACGGATGTAATGCCGATTCTTAAAACGTAGGTACCTACGTTTTAAGAGATGAAGGAGCAACAGGTTTTTTTTTACATATTGTAGACTCTTTAGTGCTCTATGTATCCGATGTAAAAGCATTGAGGCTAGGGTATGTTAGATGTAAAAGGTAGATAATTTAATTCTAACATGTGAAAGGCCTACGACCAGACGATAGCTTGTATTCTTCGAATGAATAAATTTCTGTAAGACGAAATTTCTTAGAACTTCTTTAGAACTTTCTAAAGAAGTTTCTTTCTTTTTTTTTCTTTTTCTTAGAATTTCTTTAGAACGTTTTCGATAGTCTTTAGTCGCCATCAATCTCAATCTGAATAATTTTAAAGGATGTTGCAAAATCATTGCTTCTAATGTTCGTAAAAATTGTTCGCTCGACATGGTAAATTACGCAATGTTTGTTGTTCAACTGTCAAAACCATTGCTACTGCTTGCTACTGTTAGCGTTTTATGTAATTACCTCACAGGGTAAGCTTGAGCTGGTTTATTTTTTATTTAAAGATTCCAAAGATGTCTTTTTTAATGCTATTGTTGACCAGGCTTATAATTTAGCTAACTCTTACCACTTCTTAATAATGAAACGGTCAAATTAGTCATGTTATTTGTGGTATCCTTTCAATAACAAATTTACCTACCCTGCTATTCAATAGAGTCTAGACCAAGCTACATGACGGCTAATCTATTCCAATCTACTCGTAACATTTAGCCACACAAAACGTAACACTGGCAACACTGGGCTTACATTAGCAACATCATGAATATTAACAATGTTCCGCAATGTTGCCACACTTTCCTCCACGCTCATGGTGGATCATTGTGTTTTGTTCGTGTAATGGAATTAAACCTACAGTAGAATGTTCGGTTTTCTTCCAAAATTTGGTATTGAGTTAAGTATTTGCTTTTTCTTTTTTTTTAATAATTATAAACTAGTGCTTGACCGCAATCCCGCCTGATGGTAAGCAGTGATGCAATCGTTGATGGTAAAGCGCGCTAGTTTATTTATCCTATTCACTAAAAAAACTTACTGAGTAGGAAGGAAGACGGCAGTTGAGCGAGGTGATGCAATGTTAAACTCAACAACAGGACCAACGATGCTGCGCCTAAGGGAGATTGATCTGAAGATCCTCCACGACCAAACTCCCGACACAACAACATTTGGCGCATCATACCCGGCACACATCGCAACACAACTGCTCAGACCCGGCCTCCGTACGGCTTCACCAGACATCATGCCGGAACAGGACGAATCGCTTGGCGGCAAGGCTTTGTCTGGTGGGTGGTAACTTCTGCCGGCAGCCGATGTTATGGCCTACCACCGAGTAGACCTAACCGAGTAGGTCTTTACCTATGTTTGAATTGGCTTCTACTACAAATGGATGCAGTTGTATAGCAATTATTTTTTGTATAATGTGAAATCCGAAAAACGTGTCTAGTATTTTTAAGTAAAGAATTTATGAAAAAAATAAATAAATTTCAAAAAGATATCATGAAAAACCATAAAGTTATGAGCTTGTTATCTTACTTGGTTGTCCGAACAAAAGTATGGTCAACGCATCGCACGCCTGCCCGCGCCTGCAGCGGGGTGGCGCGGGGCCCGGGGGGCCCTGTCTCACTATACTCCTAGTACTATGATCTACCGGTAGCTTTATGCGCTTGGTAACCACACTGCAACAATTTCTAAATGTATTTGGGAAAAATATAAGATGGTGTAAAAATGATTGGAATCGATTTAGTTGTTTATTCTGAATAAACTCTATTCAGGTTACGTACAAACTAAAATAACGTTGCATATCTATAGGAAGTGGAGATTAGATTATCACGTTAAATAGTACAACTGGTAATCAGTTTCTTAAAGTAAAAAATATTCAATTTTATTTAAATAAAAATACAAAGCTGAATATGTATAGCAAAACATTTAAGGTACAATTAAGTTTGTATAATATTCTTTTTTCTCTCATCATCAATATCTTGACGAAAACGTCCTGAGGAAACTAGTATATCTTCTGACAATAATTCAAATTTGTGATCTCTGCAAGCCAATATTTAACCCGCCTGGTAAGTTACGGTTCATACCCTCTCAAAGGGACGTAGCCCACAGGCTACATACACTAAGCTTGTAACATTCATACTGCTGGAACATACCCAACAGGATGAATGTTACAAGCTTAGTATACTGCTCTTTTAGTCATTTTAAACACAACCAAAATAAATATGCAGAAAAAATTACATAAGATAACAATCAAAACATGAGAGTAATTTGGTACGCATAAGCCGTATATACATTTTAGTAATTTTGGAGGACAGTTACAAGTCATTGTCTTTAGAGTGTTTGAGCATTATAGGGCTACCAAACATTATGTAATGGCGAATCAAGACAAGCTCCCGTCTTTCCATGTCTATCTATCTAGTCAATATTCTTCCACTGTATTGAAAATGGCTCCCTCCCTGTGGATTGTGATTTTTTTTCGAGTGGAAATGCCTTTATGCACCATACCCGTCGCTAGCTATGCAACGAGCGTGTGTGGGACTCGCCCGGCTACCCACTAAAACCATTAAAACCACTCGGTAACCCTTGGGCCCTGCGTTGTCCCCTGAGTGACACGGGATCGGCCCGGAGGCATAATCACCGTGCCACTCTCAGGGCTTACCGAAATTTGCCATCCCTAAATCTACATACGGATGGCGGAAACAGCATACTAACCACAATTTATCTGTCAGGCCAGTTAAAATTAACCGTGACCGGCTGAAGGTTGCAGATAGTTGTAATGATTGATGATAAACATGTAAATAAAATGCTACTGTCAGGTACTATAATGTATGTGTTACCGCTTAAAAGGTACAGGTGTACTGGTCAAAATAACATATCAAGGTTCGATAAATGGGTTTTGTGTAGAACAACTTCGGATTTTTGAAGTGACGACAGTTTTAGAGACTACTTCTATTACTCTTGTGAGCTCCTATAAAAGAAGGTGGAAATAATAATATGTTTCTTCTAAAAGAGCAAAAAGTTTATTAAAAATAGTGTGGCAGGCGGAAACCCTTCTAAAAGTTCCATAGAAAAGTATCCCTAATTTTCAATCATAAAAATCTTTGGAATCATAAAAAGGGATCACAGAAACGTCGATTTTGAAATTGATTTGAGTAAATACGTTCAGATGTTTAAATTTGATCAATTTGAAACGGGAGTGCTGCTAGAAAAAATAATCTAAAAGGTTCATATATTAGAAGTTAGTAACCAAAAGACTGTTACGAAATATCTTAAATTCAAAGCTGACATTTAATTTGCCAACAAAGAACTATTTCTCGACCTTCCCCTTTATCGTACTAGAATATCATTCAGTATATACAACAAACCAACGCATCATAACAATAAAGTATAACACAACGACCATATTCTTAGTACCTTTGACCTTACAGCCGAGGTCTTATTAGCCGCATTTTGAACATATCAATTGTATTAAGTAATTAACTACACGATAATTAAAATCGTGATACCATGAGAAGTGGTTGTACTGTTAGAGAAGCGGAGAATGAATTTTATTAGTATCCTTACTAATATTATAAATGACTACTGAACCGATTGCTTTGAAATTTTGCAGAGGTAAAGTTAGAAGTCCGGATTAAATAATAGGATTTTATCGCGGAAAAATTTGTTATTCCCGAGGGAAATCTAAAAAGCACAATATAACCGCTTTCCACTCGGGCGGAAACCTAGTTACCTACATATGAATGCGAAAGTTTCCGAGTATGGATAGTGTAGGTATATACTGTTCACAATCTAACTAACATTAATTATGTGAAAGTATGGATAAAGGGACGCATGACATACATGCACCTCTTTCACCCAAAAACTACTGAACGGATATGGATGAAATTTTGCATTTAACTAAACATTTCCGCGGGACACATCTAGTGCAAAAATAGACTAGAAAAATATTAGATATAAAAGTATTCTGAAACAAATTATTTCTTTTATTTTCAAATGACTTTTAAAAGAAGAAGAATAAATAGAAGATGCGATATAATAATTATTATAACCATTTTCGTACTCTAGCAAATTGGGAAATCTTGTGTGTGAGCTGTATATAAAATAATTAGTTTAGCATTTAGTTTCTTTTCACAAAGTCGACTTAAAGTTACTCATCCGTGTTCCTTCACTTGTCTTTGCGCCAGGGCCATGTTTTCTCTTTTGACCAACCCACAACCTTGATCCGGGCATCGGTCTTCGTGGACCCCATCACGATGTGCTGAAATCTCTTTGAGGCGCGCACAACGCGCCGTCGACCCGGACCTGGGCGAGCTTCCCACTGCTCGGGCAGACGTCCACCGAATCCTCAGGGCGATCCCCACAATGGCGACACCCTGGCGTTTCCTTCCGCCTTATCCGGAACAGGAACCTCCCGAAACAACCGTGTCCGGTGAGGACCTTCTTAAGGCTAGCCACTCCTCAAAGAAGGGACTTACCGCCGCTATTGGGGCGTGTCCATAAGCATGAGGTCTTGGGTTAGATTTCTAGCGTATAAAATAAATTACAGAACATAAATATAATAATTTTTCAACGATTGATACAATGGGTGGTCTTATCTGTAAGAGCGATGCTTTACAGACTACGTTTGGTTGGAACACCAAGCTGAAGAAGAGACACGTTAAGTACCTAGGTAATATACAACGTGTAACATAAAGGGTATATATATACCAAGGGCATGGCATCTTTACATGATATCAATCGATGTTGGAAGGGTTTTTTTTAATCCTATCTCTTTATGTTAGGAAGTTATGAGAAAAACACCGCCTGTGATAGGCTTCTACCATACTAGGCGCACATTTTTGAAGACATTTATCGTGATTTTGCCAAGTAATGTGACGTATAACGAGTAGTTATTAACGTATGTAGTGTGGTGCACGTTACTATGATTTGAATTTAAGAAACACACGGAACCGAAAATTTAGTATAATTTTTTTAAGTATTTTAATTTGAGTTGAAAACCTTCCGATATCATTTAATTTGATATCATGTAAAGATGTCATGCCCTTGGTATACCCTTTATGTTACACGTTGTATAGTGTACTATTTACAGAGATAATATAATTAGAGTATACACAGTATAAGTGTAAAAGGTTTAAATAATAAATAAACATAAATAAATAAATACGGACAAATCACACAGATTGAGCTAGCCCCAAAGTAAGTTCGAGACTTGTGTTATGGGATACTAACTCAACGATACTATATTTTATAATAGATACATATATAGATAAACATCCAAGACCCAGGCCAATCAAGAAAAGATCGTTTTCCATCATGACCTGGCCGGGGATCGAACCCGGGGCCTCCACGTCGCAGGTAGGCGTGTAGACCGCTGCGCCACGGAGACCGACCAAATACTGGTTCATTATTCCATATGAATGCAATCACTAATACACCACGCAAGTTTTAAGCAAGAGCTAACGATGAGTAGAAAATTGCCTCAACAGACAATACAAATCCCTTCTTTCTCTGAAATAGGTAATCTGTTTATTGCGTATTTTAAACCATTGTTTGTGTTAACGACGCCTTCCATTACTATCTCTTACGTCAGAATTCAGTTTTCGATTAGCTACAACGGGTTTGTTATGAAAGCCTACAGGTACCCTTTGAGTTGGGTATGAATCTAAATCTGAGTGATAGACCATATTTGTTTAAATTAGTATGATACACTTTATGTAAATATTTACTACATAATATACATATATAAATAGTAGGCTGTGAACTACCTACATTATTTCTCTCTCCTCTCTTTTGGTATTCCATCCAAAGGTTGTCTGTAAAAGATCGATCGAGCGATAAGACCGCCCATTGTGTCAACCTTTGTAAAATAATTATATTTATGTTCTGTAATTTATATGGTGTACAAAATAAAGAGTATTCTATTCTATAATGGACCTTGGACGAACAGCCTTATGACTGGAACAAAAACATGCTTGGCTTCAGCCTTAGATCATAGCAACGTTCCAGTATTGATTTGCTAAGAAATTATCAGTTTGTTAAAGACTGAAATTACTTTTTCTTTTTAATTCCACTTGCGTCGCTCCTAGGGCCTCGCATGAATATGTTAGGCCGCGTACACTTTGGACGTGAAGTTGTATCGTATGTATGATTGTGGTTGCACGAATTGAGTTCGTACAATGCATACGCTTTTTTCCGTCAAATAGGTAGTGTTCCGGTGATATTGCAAATGTAAAATCCTCATGAAATGAACTTGAAACCAAGTTAATAAATTATTTCACAATTATTAAAGTGTCTTAAATTCCCAAAAAATTCAAATTATTTTCGAAGGTTGGAACTACTCGTACTTACGTATACATACAACTGATTCGCAATCAGTCTGTGCGCTCCCTTAATACTTGGTAGGTAGGGAATAGCCACGCGTGTTCGCACTAATAAATTCTTACCGCTTTTTTCATTTCGTGATACTGAAGCGTCTATTTTAAATTAGGCTATGAAAATGACTAATCTCTTTTGATAATTATTACCTATAAGCAACTGAAAATCATTATTCAACAGATTAACATCTAACTCGGGCGAAAGGAATTGCTCGTAATTAGAAATTACTCGAAGCAAAACTCGAACTAACAATTTCACTCCTTGGTTTTCGTACGCCGTATGTAGAAACTTCAGATACAATACTGACAAGTTACAACAGACACTACAGACATGATTTTCATTTAACTTTAATTGATGGTACTGTTGCAATTAAAATGACTTCAAATAGACCAGTACCTACTTAATAATTGCTTTGTTCTATTTACTTAGCCATGATCAAATAAATGTTGCAAGACGTGTGTTAAGATTGTCGTTTGGATTAGACTGGATTTTTTATGTTAAATTGCGTAGTTTATTTCATAAAATAATGCTTCTGGATTTTGCATCATAAACGTTTTGTACAAAAAGCATTCCTACAAGAGCAGTTCGAACATAATAGATGGTAATCTGGTGTGGAGGTGAAAGATTAATTCTAGATACTTTTCAGAAAAATTATGTATCATAATGTTGTAAGCATTCAAAGACATAAATCCCAACTTTCTAACAATATTCTAAAATTCCTCAATAATCATGAAATAAAACAGAAAAAGCCAGAAGTAGGCAGCCCTAATTCACAGCCTAACACATAATTAATTGAGTGTGAAATTAAGACCACGAAATAAACGGTTGCTTATTCACTGATAAGCTCTATTAAACAAAAGGTTACTTTTTTACTTGAAGTTTTTATGTAAAGGCATGTTCAATAAAAAACCTAAACGCTATCTGCATCGCGACTATCCAATTAGTAAAGAATGTCAATAAGTTATTAAGTTATGTGTAACCTACCCTTGTTTTTTTTTTATTCTGGATGGGAAATCATACAATGACGTCTCCCGCTTTGGGCGGAGCGGAAGAGCGTTTCAGATTTTTACTGACTAAAACGCACCCGTGTTTCCTCACTTGCTTAGGCGCCAGGACCACGGTTTCTATTTTAACCAACTGCAACCCAGACCCCGGAGGCATCGGTCTTCGTGGACCCTGTCACGATGTGCTGACATCTCTTTGAAGCAAACATGGAACCTACCCTTAGATTAATGCTCATTTTCTCTTATATCAACACCTTTAATTCCTGAATAAAAGCGCACCAGGGTTGTACTATGACGTGTTAAAACCTTCATTAAAGTGTTATGAAAAAGGGATAGCGCTATTCATCCTGTATAGCTCCATCTTTGTCTGACGTTGGAACTACGATGGGTTTAAAACGTTATAGCAACCCCCATTTTTAAATGTGTCCGATGAGAAAACTACCAACCAACCAACGTAAATACAGCCTGTCCTGTTTTTTGATAAGTTGCTTAGGCCTTTTAGCTACTTTAATGTTAACTGCTATGATTATTTTCAAAATAAACCAAAATAATTTATTCGCATTATGCTGAGAATGAAAACTTTTTGAACGTCAAAATTACGGAAGACTGTCGCCAAAAACGCCTGCCCTTCAACAGTTACTAGGGCTTTATCTGGAAAGTAGAAGTGGTGTAACGAAATCCCCAGCAGCACAAATGTCCGCAATAATTAGTAGAAATTGATTTAGACATACTATTTGAAAATTAATTAATACACGAAACGTTTCGTCTCATCTTTTATACCGCGGACATCGAAGTACTGGAGCAATCCACCTGCCGTCAGATTATAATTTAAGTGTCTTGAAGGCTAGAGTGATTAGGCTCATAATAAACTAATGGACTTTACAACCAATGATTTCTTCGCTGCTTATCATCAGGCGGTATCACGGTAAAACACGAGTTTATACAATAACATAAAAAAAACAGTTTAGTTACATACTGACTGTATAATCTATGTAAAAAGTTCACTGTGGTCTACCTACAGTACTTTCCATGCCCTTGAATTCTATCCAAAGGTTGTCTGTAAAAGATCAATCTTAACGAAAAGACCGCTTATTGTAAATTCTTCATAGTTATGTTCTGTAATTTATGCATATAGTGTACATATTAAAGTATATTCTATTCTATTCTAAATCGTTTCTGGAAACCAAGAGTTCATCATCATCATTTCAGCCGAAAGACGTCCACTGCTGGACATAGGCCTCCCCCAAGGTTCTCCACGACGACCGGTCCTGCGCCTCCCGCATCCAGCGGTTTCCCGCGACCTTCACCAGGTCGTCGGTCCACCTTGTCGGGGGCCTACCCACGCTACGTCTTCCGGTGCGTGGTCGCCACTCGAGAACCCGTCGGCCCCATCGGGCATCGGTCCTACGGGCAATGTGTCCAGCCCACTGCCACTTTAGTGTTGCAATTCTCCGGGCTATGTCGGTTACTCTCGTTCTTCTGCGGATCTCCTCATTCCTGATTCGATCGCGCAGTGAAACCCCAAGCATAGCCCTCTCCATTGCCCTTTGAGTGACTTTGAGCCTTCTTATAAGGCCCATTGTTAGCGACCACGTCTCAATTCCATATGTCATCACTGGCAACACACACTGGTCGAAGACTTTTGTCTTGAGACACTGCGGTATTTCGGACGAGAAGATTTTTCGTAGCTTCCCGAAAGCAGCCCAGCCGAGTTGGATTCGACGATTGACCTCTTTCTCGAAGTTGGACCTTCCTAACTGGATAGTTTGTCCCAGGTACACGTAACTGTCAACAACTTCGAGAACAGAGTCTCCAATCTTTATAGGAGTCGGTATAACATGGGCATTAGACATGACTTTCGTCTTGCCCATGTTCATTTTAAGACCGACTCGCTCGGAGGCTCTGCTGAGGTCTTCGAGCATTGTACTCAGGTCCTCCGCGGTCTCAGCCATGACTACGATATCATCAGCAAACCGAAGGTGTGTCATGTACTCGCCATTGATGTTGATGCCCAGTCCTTTCCAGTCCAGAACCTTGAAGACATCCTCCAAAGCAGCGGTGAACAATTTCGGGGAGATAACATCTCCCTGTCTGACACCACGCTGGAGAGGTATTGGTTTCGAGGTCTGGTCCTGTATTCGGACTGACATGGTGGCGTTTTCGTACAAACCCTTCAGCGCTTCAATATACCGATAGTCTACTTGGCACCGCTGGAGAGACTGCAGTACAGCCCAGGTCTCGATCGAATCAAAGGCTTTTTCGTAGTCCACAAACGCCAAGCAAAGGGGTAGGTTATACTCCTCGGTCTTCTGTATAACCTGCCGTAGCGTATGTATGTGGTCTACTGTGCTAAAGCCCTTTCGGAAACCGGCTTGTTCGGGTGGCTGGAAGTCGTCAAACCTGCAGGCGAGACGATTCGTGAGGACTCTCGAAAACAACTTATAGACATGACTCAGAAGTGAGATGGGTCTGTAGTTTTTCAAAAGGGTGTTGTCACCCTTTTTGAAAAAGAGTACCACCACACTTCTGTGCCATGCCTGTGGCGTTTTTCCCTTGACTATGACGGAATTAAATAACTTCTGAAGGGCCCTAAGGATCGGTTCACCACCCGCCTTCAGTAGCTCTGCCGTTATTCCGTCATCGCCCGGCGCCTTGTTGTTTTTAAGTTGTTTCAGAGCCAATTGAATCTCCTGCAGGCTGACGTCCGGGATATCTTCGGTGTAGTGTCGGGTTAATCTTGCTCTAGGGTCTTCAGCAAGATTTAATGCGGGTTTTGTCGTCGAAGTGTAGAGCCGTCCATAGAAATTCTCGACTTCCCTCAAAAGCTCGGGCCCGGACGTTATGATCCTGCCGTCGTCAGTCTTCAGCTTGCTTAGCCGGCTATGCCCAATAGTCAGATCCCTAGCGAAAACTTTAGAGCCTCTGTTTCGCTCTATGGCCTCCGTTATACGCTCGGTATTATACCGACGTAGGTCGCGCTTCAGAGACTTTGAGATCTGCTTATTGAGCTGCCGGTATCTGCAAGCATCACTTGACGAACGCAAAATCATCTCACGTCTATCCTCCATGAGCTCGAGAGTGTAGTCCGAGAGCTTTTTAGTTCTATTTGTACGGCGGGTCTTAAAATACTTGGTCCCGACCGTACGGACAGCTTCTACAAACCCGTCATTGTATTCGTCCACCTCACCACTTAGGCATTCGAAGCGATTTTGGAGCTCGAGCTGGAAACCTTCGGAGTTATGGATCTGGATGGGTGCTGGCCGGAGCGTAGACTTCATCAGGCGAGATCTTTCGGACACTATGTTCAGATTCAATGTGCCTCTGACCATACGGTGATCGCTGCCGCATTTGAGCGAGTTGATCACTGAGACATCATTGAATATGTGCCTTTTTGTCGTCATAATGAAGTCTATCTCGTTCTTAGTGACCCCGTCGGGACTGATCCAAGTCCACTTCCGCTGTTCACGCTTCTTGAAGAAGGAGTTCATCATAAAGAGTCCCTCCTTCTCCATGAAGCCAGCCAACATGTGGCCTCGGTAGTTCCGACGCCCAAATCCAAAATTTCCCAGTCCGAGCTCCTCACCGCTCCGTTTTCCCAGTTTAGCGTTGAAGTCCCCCATGATAACGCTGTAGTGAGTTTTTGAGCTATGTATGGCTTTAGAGATGTCCTCATACATAGTCTCTACTTCATCGTCGGAGTGTGTCGAGGTCGGGGCGTATACCTGAATGACCTTCAGCGAATACCGTTTGGTTATTCTGAGTACCAGGAACGCCACCCTGGTCGACACACTCTCGATCTTCACTACATTGTCCACAAGGGACCTGTGGACGAGGAACCCGACACCACCTTGGGACTGATGGTCGCCCTCCCGGAAATAGAGCAAGTTACCGGATTTAAGGATTATCGAGTCCTCACCCTCTCTTCGGACTTCAGATAATCCCAGGACACCCCATCGTAACCTGCTCAATTCTTCCTCCAGTTCAATAACCCTCTCGTCGGTCCGCAGTGTGCGCACGTTCAGTGTTGCCAGGTCGATCCGTCGTTGATTGTGGTAGCCGGATCTCTTCCGGAGATTCTTCGCACCCCTTGCCCCGCCGTTACCTTGGCCGCTACCACAATGACCAGGAATAGCGGAGCTGCCGGGGACTAGGGGCCTTGGCTTAGTCGTGTGCATCATTATGGGGGGGGTTTGCCATAATCCCCACGCTTGGCAAGCGGGTTGGGGATCGCAGGATTTGATATTCCACAGAAGAAGCGCTGCTGCCCGCTTCCCTGGTGAGAGAGTTCCCTTAGTCGCCTCTTACGACACCCACGGGAGGATATGGGTTGGTACTATTCTAAGCCCGGTACCATACGGGGCAAAAAACCAAAAGAAACCAAGAGTTCTTCTGGCAAATTTATAGATTCGCGCCACCCGTAATTTTTTATTATCTTCGATTAATTTGAACACTGTTCTGCACCTTAGTTTATTGCAAATAGATAAATTATTTCAAGCACGATTGCTAAATTATAGCAATTTTGATTGTAAACTGGCGTTTGTGAAATAACGGCCTCTGAATATAAATTATAAATTGATTGTGTACCTTCCTTTGAGATTATGTAAAAAGGTAATAAAATGTATAAACAATACACTAAGTTTGGCAACCGTGGTATATATTCTTGTGATCTTTCACTGTAGCGTAAATATGGAGGCGAATAATAGTCTGTAAAACCTAGATGTTAAAGCTGATAGGAGCTATACCATTAGACACGCATCGTAGGCCAAGAAAGAAAGATAAATAGGATTATTTCTCACAAATCCACGTGTTTACAAAAAGATACTTACCTAAATTGAGAAATATGAAACAAAATTGATTTATACAAAATCACGAGCACAGAACTGAAAATTCTGTTATTGAACCGAGCTATTTAAGTAAAGAACAGCTAAATAATGCTGTATTTAATTTATATCATCATTATCAACCTTTTATGGTCCCACTGCTGGGCACAGGTCTCCTCTCATACAGAGAAGGATTGAGCGTAATCATCACTCTTGCTCAATGCGGGTTGGCGATTTCAGACTTAAAGTCCAGGTTTCCTTAAGATGATTTCCTTCACCTTCAGTCATTGGTGTCCAAGATATACTTAGAAAGTACATATAACTTTTTAGAAAAGTTACATTGGTCTGTGTCTCAAGTTACATTGCCTAACCTGGAATCGAACCCGCGCGCTCATACTTGAGAGGCTGGTATTTTAACCAATAGGCCACCACGACTTCAACTTTAATTTATATATTAAGAGTTAATTACGAACGTGACTGTTATTAATATAAATTTGACGCTCACGGTAAAAGACACAACACGCTTAACAAATGATCATCTCGACTGTCAACAAATAAAAGACAATGCTCATATCCTTAAGCTTTTACTAGTACTATTTTTGACAACCGGTATAGTAAGCTATCTGAGAAGAGTATTTGTTAAAGAAGCGGGCTCGAATCTTGAGGAGTCTCTAAGTCCAAACGTGATCCGGGTCATTTCGAAAATAGTTGTCTGTCAAATCAAGTACCAAAATCAATTTTCGTACGGACCAATACACATCGGCAGTAGAAACAATTATTGTGTGTAATTGTATTCATTTGTTATTCATTATAACTTCTTAGTTTAAACAGTCAGGAGTAAGAAACGCCTGTAATATCGGCCTAGACTAGCGCATAAATTAACAAGTTACTATTCCGTCCCCAAATATTAATGAAAGAAAGAAAGAAAATAGGTATATTTATTTAGTTCAAACTAATAATGACCCCTCCTCTTCTTCTTTCTGCGAGTACCCTAAGAGGTTCACACTCTTCGGGATCTATTTTTATTTTTTTATTTAGCACAAAGAAGACCCTATAAATAATCTTCATAAATCCTGGCAATAGTTTACATATGAACCAGTCACGACTTGATCTGAATTACAACACCAATATTTTTGTACCAGTAATATTGAACTATTCATATTTTCATTGTTATGCATAATAGCTCTGTGTCTCAAAGGTCGCCGCCATTTGGAATTTGATTTGAAAAGTTCAAGCTGTCTAATTGTATTGTAATTGTTGGTCTGAAAAGAAGCCTAATTTGATTTTAGATTGGTAATAGAGCTTTATTGTTGTTGATTACTTACTGATAATGAATAATTGTAATAAAAATATCCGTCAGAAAGTGCAGAATACAGCATTCTCTTCAATAGGGAAGCAGATTTGATTAAACTCACTTTTGATCATATTAAATGTTGTTGGCCCAATACTTCGTATCCTATTTACTTCGTTCAGAGCATAGGTCACTTTGGCTGTATTTTGGGGCATAGAGAGCAGGATGCATAGTTTCCGACATAATTTCACATCTACAGCTTGCTGCTGTTTCTTCGAGGTTACCATACTTTGATCTATGTTATGGGTTATGATATTGTTGGCTTCAAGTGGACCAATGTGTGTGTGGGCCTTGGTAGCCCTTGGTGAATATTTCCAACCACACACAACCACAGTTGTAGTTACATCTTTCCGCTAGAGTTTGGAGGTTATTTAGAATTCCAAGTGAACCACGGAACAGACTCCCAACTGTACTACGGAGCTTGGACCCTGCGGAAAGTTGCTCGCTTGGAGGTAAGTATTGAGTTGGTGAAGAGAGAAAATTCTGCAATAGTTTGAAATCAATATCGGTCAGATTTCCTTTCAAAGTCTCCGTTGATTATTTATGTGTTCTGTCATTAATCATAGATTTACATACTTAGATTGACATACTTAGCGTACTAGACCTAAAAAACTAAGAAATGAAAGCAAATTGATGCTCAACTATTGAACATGTAGTAGGTAGTCAGGAGAGGGGTACACTAACAGTTTGGCGTGGTCTTGTAATTCATTGTCTGTATACATAGTTATACAATGATATACCTTACTTCATCGGGCATGAACTCACGATCTTAGTCCTAGAAAGGACAACGGTTACTTTCGTACAACAAAGCATGATAGAATTGAAATATCAACCTTCTAATATTCAATAAATTGAGTGGTTAATACCATAATCACTTCACGTTGGTCGATTCGATTTCCTCTCTTGCATAAAACTCAATCATCTTTCTTATTTATACTCCACTGACTCTTAACCACTTTCGCACTTTCTTGTTTACCGGAAAAATGTCGCAATTTATCCCTATAATTCATGACCACAAATCCATTTCCCCAATAAAATGTCACAACCATCACAGAATAATACGGACAGAAGGCTAACCCGATGAAACAAATGAACATTATTATTTAGTGATATATTTTTTTTTGTGTTATTCAGTGAGTTTTGGAATTAGTAGACTAATATTGAAATAACAGCATTTCATGACTCCGCCATCTTGTTTTTCAATACGGTTCATAAAACAACTGCAAAAATGTTTATAGTGTGCGTAGGTTGAGTCTGGGTGCGTGTTTGAATATCAATTATGTTTTCCTGCTAGTACTTGTAATCATTTCGGCGTAATGATGGTGAAATTATTTACTTTGAAGAAGTATCTTGACAGTTTATATGAGCATGGAGATGGCGGCGAATTGTCATTTGAGATATTGACAGCGCGCAGACTGCCAGCACTTTACCAACAGTGGCTGCCTGTCAAAGTCTAATAAAATAATCTGTAAAACTGGATTAGAGCAGTATAATATCAAAGTCGACAGTACAATTCTTCTTTTTTAACTATAAGCCCTAACATTGCACCAGCTTGTTTAATATTGACATAAGTTTACATTCTGCATTTATTTGCTTTACGGCAAGATTGCGTGTGCGCTTACGAGCGAGTTGTAAATATTCCGTTGTTCCGCGGCGCGTGTCGGCAATCTGCTAGGATGAGCAAGAAAACACGCATTCCGTCGTGATGCAGGCAATGCTCTGCTGAGCGCGGACACTGAACTGTGATATATGTATGCACAAGGGACGGTGGTGGCTTTCATTGACCTGAATTAATCTTTCCAGGAACTATTGGTGAATATTTTCATTAAGGAAGTCGGTCAAAGAGGTGAGATGAGCAAGAAAAATCGACGCTCAGCATTCCGCCGTGATGCAGATAATGCTCTGCTGAATGCCTGTCTGCTAAGTGGCCTATGTTGACCTTAGTGAATTATTGTTCTAGGAATCATAGGAAAAAGTTTTTATTAAGGAAGTCGGTCAAACTTGTTAATATACAATATGTAAAGAAAACCCTGTCCGATCTGTGAAGGTATTGTTAGGTATCAATAACTCATTCTACCTAAACTTAAAAAAAAACCCCAAAAAAATAAATATTATTTCGCAAAAAGAGGTAACTTAATACATTTGCGGTAAACAACCCTTCCGCGGGCGGCGGGGGACAGGGCACGCGGCACGTGGTCGCATCGCTGTTCGCTCATAATAATACCGGTGTTGTCACTTTTTTAAAAATTACCAAATTTCGGGGAAGTTGGAATTAATTCGCGGGAAAAAAAGATTCTGTCGAAATTCATTAGTATTGTTTCTATTATGATTACGTAAAATTTTATATTATATTTGGTCATGTGTTTACCTAACCTTTATTATCCTTACGGGTCGGACAGGGTTTTCTTTACATATTGTATACACTAAGGTTTGTATCCTAATGTAGGCAATACTCTGCTGGGCACGGGACACTGAACTGTCAGTGTTTAAATAGGAACCAATTGCATACAGAACAAATAAGTAGATCCTTAAATGTGTGGATAGACATTCTTCACATTGAATCTATGATGATTATAAGTAGTCGACCTTCGCCATTCCTTGACCTACGTAGTTTTCATCTTGATTGACAGCCTTAATATAAATTCATTTGTTTTATATTCTTTTTTTTTACAAATATCAAATCAAAATCTTGGTCGGAAAGCCCATAGGTACACTGTACTATTTCGCCCATAAACAATCTGTATGTCTTGCTTCACACACTTTTCTATGGAGAGAATCCACTGACCTGGCTTCAAATAAGATTGTGAAACTTCAGTGTCGCAAAACAATAGCTTGACAAGAAGGTAATGGGTGAACTTGACCTACCATGATCCAGTTTTGGACCAGTATTGTATTTGCTTATCAATACATTTTGAATGGCACTCAGTACCGGCCAGTAATGACATACTTTTAGAGTGTAAATGTGTATGTAAGTTGGGCTGTAAAAAGTCTCAGATGAACTAATTTTTGCAAGACATTTATTAGAAGTTGTATACAAACGATATAATAAATTCAAAGAGAAAATGGCAAAATATCTAATGTAATCAAAGTAAAATCTTTCATTTATGAGCCATCAGTGTAGTTGTATGTCGGCCAAATTCGATAAAGAATAGAGGTAAACAAACCGTTGCTAGGCAACGAGTAGTTTACTCCTAAAAGATAGATGTTAACAACCTTTTCTGGGAAGATGATTTTCATAAAAGTAATAATTCTACTTTCTACTAATGTAAAAAGTTTATTTGTTTAGATATTTATGATTTGCCTAGAACGCTTAACCGATTTGAATGAAATATGACACACATATAAGCTAATTTCCTAATAGGTTAAATTTTTTGATACACATATATTATACTTAGTCTATACTTGAAAGTATTATAATGCAAACTATTCATTAATTCACCACAATGGCATGTAGGCGCCTTCAATGCCCCTGTATGGGGTTGTCCCATATATCAGCTATAATTTTAAGAAGCTATTGTATTAAGCAACACACTAAATGTGTATTGTTTTTTATTATTTCTGCGGTATTCGTCATTATGATGGGTATAGTTTGGTTTGAGTAAAAGACAGAATCTGTTAGAGTAAAAATATTTTATGATCAAGATTATCAATCAAGATTTTACCTGAATGAATTGACATGATATGATACATATGTTGAATGAAATCATCATCAACCTTTTATTGTCCCACAGCTGGGCACAGGTCTCCTGTCATACAGAGAAGGATTGAGCATAATAACTAAGCTTGCTCAATGCAGGTTGGCGATTCCAGACTTAAAGTCCAGGTTTCCTCAAGACGTTTTCCTTCACTTTTTAATCAGTCATTGGTATCCAGATATACTTAGAAAGTACAGTCTTTGAAATGGCAAAGTAAACATTATCATCAACAAAACTCTTTTCTCACCCACACTTCGATAAAAATATCCTTATAAAGACTTTCAACCAGCATTTATATTCAAGAAGGAACATGTTTCCATTTAAAAGCTTGTAATGGCATTGTGTGGGTGTCAGTGCATCAGGACATTGAACTTACGTAGATATCTGATGTCCAGCAGCTGGGAACTTATTTGCCTTTTAAGTAAGCGGTTATGTAAATCAATGTCTTGTACTTCAGTATCGTTGAGAAAGGGATGTAACCATGAAAGGTTGTTTTCCTTTACGTAGGAAATATTTTTTTGTATATTATTTTGTCATGTTCCGGCATGATGTCTGGTGAAGCCGTTCGGAGGACGGGTCTGTAGGCCTAGTATGAGTTTTCATTACGAAACTTGATCGTCGATGTCGAGCGGGTTTGACTCAGTGATTGGCCCGCTTCAAGGTCGTAAGAACTCTAACTTCTCTCTCTTCTCTAGAAAACTCATACTAGGCCTACTGAGCAGTTGTGTTGCGATGTATGCTGGGTACGATGCGCCTAATGTTGTTGTGTTGGGAGTTTGGTCGTGGAGGGTCTTCAGATCAATCTCCCTTTGGCGCAGCATCGTTGGTCGTGTTGTTGGGTTTAACATTGCACCACCTCGCTCAACTGCCGTCTTCCTTCCTATTCGTTCAGTTTTTCTGAGTGAATAGGCTCTTAATAAACTAGCGCGCTTTACCATCAACGATCGCATCACTGCTTACCATCAGGCGGGAATGCAGTCAAGTGCTAGTTTATAATTATAAAAAAAAAAATCATCATAGCTTGAACTAAAAGCAAAATAAAGGTTGTCTGTAAAAGATCGCTCTTAGCGATAAGACCACCCATTGTGTCACCCTTTATAAAATCATTATATTTATGTTCTGTAATTTATAAGGTGTACATGATAAAGAGTATTCTATTCTATTCTAACAAACATATTTTGATACACTTCATTACATAATTATTTGGCCTTTTTGTTGGTTTTTTTTTATTGGCAAAAAGGGCTGAAGTAAACAAATAATAATTTAATTGCAAGATGCTTATGATTGGTGCAATTATAATTTCCCTCTGTAGATACGGGTGTTTCACCTATGATAGATCAATTCTGATTTGAAACTGAAAATGTCTTTGCCCTGTCTATATAACTGGGCAGTTTGGTACAAGAGTTTTGCAGGCAAGGAACCAGTCATGGAGAACGTATAGTCACAATTATTACTAGGTTTCGAAATCTTAAATACCGAGCCAAATATTTTATTAAAATCTAAACCGAAATGACTTATTGACAATTAAGGAACAACTCTCTCTCTTTAACTCTCAGATTATATGTGTTATAAAAAGCCAAAAAATACATACCCCAAAGCTGTTTTTCATAAATTAAATTAAATGTAAGACGTTAGTTAAGTGCATCCTTTTCTTTCTATTTCATTAAATAAGTATCTAATAATTATTTTAGTCCTGTTAAATAATGAAAATCCAGTTACGTATACAGTTTAGCCGCAACTGAAAACATGGCTACTAATAATACGTCAAATGCGGATTAATTTGACAAAAGTAAACTAGTATTTATCTTTTGTTCTTTTCTTTACGAAATAGAAAGAAAAATATGCATTAAAATGAATTTTAGTTTAGCTATGAACAAAGGAGTCGGTGCCATTATTGAATACTTTCCTGTTAATGGAATTTAGCCCATTGTTAGCGACCAAGTCTCAATTCTATAAGTCATCACTGGCAACACACACTGGTCGAAGACTTTTGTCTTGAGACACTGCGGTATTTCGGACGAGAAGATTCTACGTAGCTTCCCGAAAGCAGCCCAGCCGAGTTGGATTCGATGATTATTAGATTATTATTGGGCCTTATAAGAAGGCTCAAAGTCACTCAAAGGGCAATGGAGAGGGCTATGCTTGGAGTTTCACTGCGCGATCTAATCAGGAATGAGGAGATCCGCAGAAGAACGAGAGTAACCGACATAGCCCGAAGAATTGCAACACTAAAGTGGCAATGGGCTGGACACATTGCCCGTAGGACCGATGCCCGATGGGGCCGACGGGTTCTGGAGTGGCGACGACGCACCGGAAGACGTAGCGTGGGTAGGCCCCCGACAAGGTGGACCGACGACCTGATGAAGGTCGCGGGAAACCGCTGGATGCGGGAGGCGTAGGACTGGTCGTCGTGGAGAACCTTGGGGAGGCCTATGTCCAGCAGTGGACGTCATTCGGCTGAAATGATGAATGGAATTTGGTTGGAAATTTGGTGCTTAAAGCTGGTTTCCCAAAACTGCAAACCACAACAACAAGACACTTCTTGATAATAACTGATAAGTAATAAACACTGCAAGTGGTGTTGTGCAATAGTTTCTGGTTCAGTAACTCTTGATAATAGCTTCCGAGACGGTCAACCGCGTTCGTTTCGCGAAAAAAAAAAGAAATTTCTCTTAAATAGTATAAGATCTTTATTGCAAACACGCGTCGTTTTTATGTAATCGTTGATTACTTCACGGTTTTTTATGGAGTTAAGTAGTGTTGGTGTTTCAATGGTTTGGTTTTCTTCATCAGTGCTAGATTGTTTTAAAGATGAGCAGAAATCTTGTTTTGTAGGTAGATTTCAGTTAGGATATTTTAACAAAAACTGGCATCATTCAAATTTGGCGTTTATCAATGCTTATAAAGATTACCGATTTCCTTTTGTCTGTGTAAAAGAAAAGGAAGAGAATCCATTTACTTGCAATAGGTAAATACGGGTAATAGGTTACGATGTCAGATACACCCGGTATCTGACATCGTAACGCAAACTTCGAAAAAAGGCTACACCGCATGTCACTAATAAAATTATGATAGTCATTTATGTCGTTAATGAACGGTTACAGAATTCACAGTGTTTAAAAAAAAGTGTCGGCTCGGATTTGGAACGTTGCAAGCGTGCCGCCGTGCGGTTTTGTAGGTATGACGTTGATCCCTGATGTGAACTCTATTAAATCAGCTGATAAGATAGTTTTTCGAGTTTTGTTTTCATTGCGCTTTTTTTGTGTACATAATTAGCGAATTAATTAATTTTTACTTTAAAATCTTATTGGGTTATAAAAGTACAGAAATTATGAACGGTCTAAAGTGAAAAAACTATATACATATTTTTTAAATCATGAAAAAGCCGACGAAAAATTCCACCACTGGGGGCTTCAGAATCATGTACTGGATCCATGGTACTCGTTTGTGCGTCGATGTCAGATATATCCTTTATAATATTTGAGCCAAATATGCGTCACATTTACACAAAATGGCCATCGATTAGAGTCTTCTTTGGAATGTGCTTCCTCTTGATATCTGGACTGCAATCAGGCGGTCGGCCATAATTACAGAGTAATTTTCGAAAAAAACGTAGATTAATTTCCACACCTCCCCTTGATATATAGTATCATACATTATGGTAATTGTATAGTGTAATGTATTCTTACGTGTTTGTATAACTAAAATAAAATAAATAAATAAATACGGACAAATCACACAGATCGAGCTAGCCCCAAAGTAAGTTCGAGACTTGTGTTATGGGATACTAACTCAACGATACTTATTTATAATAGATACATATATAGATAAACATCCAAGACCCAGGCCAATCAGGAAAAGATCGTTTCCGATCATGACCTGGCCGGGGATCGAACCCGGGGCCTCCACGTCGCAGGCAGGCGTGTTGACCGCTGCGCCACGGAGGACGTCACTAGATTTAAGAGTTTTTTTTATTTAGCACTGTTCCTCTCAATCAAAGCACCCATAATTTTACATCTTCACTATTCTTTGTTGATTGGCAGAGAATGTCTAAAGCATTAAGTCCGCCTTTGTACCTTTGAGTACTTACAATGCTAAGATCCTCTGTCAGAGCCCCAGTGCTGGTTTTCAGTGTCAGCCGGGGTTGACGTATTGTCATTGATATAACCTGAATATATTCACCATTGATCGGAGGCGGGAGGCCTTCGTTCAATGTTGGGTTTACATATAATATAAATAAAAAAAATGTCGCCATTTCCAACGCTCAGTCAATCTGTTCCGGTTAAACATGTACAAAATCAGTTTAATAATGACTATTTTTTGTTGGTAAATAATTGCAGGTCATTTACCCATACGGAATTATTACTAATATCTATATTCGGTTGGGATAGCTATACATAAGACGACGGCAATGAAATAATCGTGGAAATAATGATACTTGAAGTAGATACCGGCCGATTTATAGGATCGATTTTTTTTAACAGAAGTGCTGGAGATTATTTATTTACTTGAATAGAAAGGAGGTATCTTCCCTATGGCATTATTAATGAAAATAAAATTTCGAAGGAGTAGCAAGTTCATAATGAGAAAAGTTCGTTAAAACTACACACCTCTTTTTATAACTATAAACTAATAAACTTGTAATAATATAGAAGCTTTTACTTTCAACTGGTTTGTTCTCGCTGCAGAAATTATTGCTAAATATATTTTCAACTTTTCCCTTAACTTTTGCGAATTAAATTAATAGTAATTTATTTTATACATATAATAACAATATATCTATTCGACGACCATCTTTTTTTCTATAATTATTATAAACTAGTGCTTGACTGCAGTCCCGCCTGATGGTAAGCAGTGATGCAATCGTTGATGGTAAATCACGCTAGTTTATTAAGAGCCTATTATATTAATTAAAAAAAAACGATTGAATAGGGAGGAAGGTGGCATTTGAGCGAGGTGAAACCCAAAAACACGACCAATATGCTGCGACCTGACTTCTTCCAAGATCTATTACAATTGACTAGAAAGACTTCGTAAAGAGCAGGACACATCTCGTGTCAGATAACTAAAACAATTACATAGACCAAACAATACCTAATTACCATATAAATTAACCCATATTTAACGATGATATCAGCTGCAAATGAAGTGTTATCAATATGAGATGAAAATGGCTTTCTACAATCAACGCATAACATGCAGAGGGAAGTAAATGAACATTATCACCGCATCTCATCAGTGTTACCAAGCGTATCGACGAAAGTGGCGTAAGTGTATTTTCTCATCTTGTTATTTCTGTGTTCTTAGATATCGGAGGAAGGACAGGAAGACACTTTCCTATAAGATTTCACTTTCGTATTTGTTAGTACCTGATGCCTCAAATATTGATCAGATTTCCACCTAATTTTGCCAACAAAAATTAAACCTAAACCTACCCAAAGAAGATAACAGAATAGATTACATTTCTAAAAAGTGCGTGTCGGACTCACGCACAAAGGGTTCCTTACCAATGATTTATGTGTGTGAAAGATTACGCGGTAATAAGCGGTTTACGATTTACGAGGTATTAAAAAAAACTAATTAGTAGATCTCGTTCAAAACAAATTTCGTTGATAGTTTTTATAGTGATGTACATCATATATTATTTTTAGATTTTTCCTTTTCATATTTTAGAAGTTAGAGGGGAGGGGGCCAACTTTTTTCCACTTTGGAAGCGTCTGTCGCGCAAACTATTCAGTTTAGAAAAAAGAAATATTTTAGAAACCTCGATATCATTTTTGAAGACCTATAGATACGTATGTGTTTGATGAAAAAAAAAATTTTGGAGATTCAGTTGTAAGTACGGGGAGCACCCAATATTTATTATTATTATTTTATTTTTGCATCAAAATCTTAATGCGGTTCACAGAATACATCTACCTACCAAGTTTCAACAGTATTGCTCTTATAGTGTCGGATAAAAACGGCTGTGACATACGGACGGACAGACGGACAGACAGACATGACGAATCTATAAGGGTTCCGTTTTTTGCCATTTGGCTACGGAACCCTAATAAAAACAAGTTAGCTGTATAGGGCGAGTTTTATATAAGAATTATTAGACTCTACACGGCTTAGTAAAAGATACATTTTGTTCTAAAATTAACTTAGGTTTTAATATTAACGACAAGAACACTTTCCACGTGAGCGTGGCCGAAGGCGTAAGCTCGATGGTCGATAATAATTACTTTCGCTTCAAAGTTTAGTTAGAGGTCTGGCAGGGCTTACCATATTCATCGTAGTTTAATTGCTTGGAGCTCTTGCTTTGCGTGTTATCAAGAGTTTAAAAGGGATGCGCTAACATATGCGTGAAATTTAAATTTACTTATACTTTTTTGCGGGTGGCTTGACCTGCTGTCGCCCGTACATCAAATATTATTTTATCCTGATATTCGCACGGTGTTATATTATATATGATATTTATGCGCGTGAATATTTGTTACGGCCGTGAATCATATTTAGATCATCACCGGCAAATTTCTTTCTTTTGGTTTAAATGTTTAAGGAAAAATTGATTTTTGGTTTAGCTTGATGCTTTCTCTTTAAATATTTCTGTTTAACTTGACATATTATTATTATGGGCGTAAGTGTGACAAGTTGGGGTTGATCGAATTTACATTGTTGTTAGATAGAATGGAGTCGGCTAAATCGAATGAAATTTTCTCGGACCCAGTCTTTAGTATATAGTGTTGTTAGTCTATAACCTAAGTTCAAAGTACTAAATATGTACATTGGATAAACTTCTTATCCTGGCCTACGCACAATGGTTCACCAATGAAGGACTAAGTAAGGAAACCATACCCGTAACATAATACTTGAGAAGAAACAGAGAGAACTTTTAAAATATTATGTTTCTATAGTAAGTAGAAAGTTAAAACTGATAAGCAAACAAATTTAGATCAAAATGTTACCATTTGTATTTAAATCATCACGGCCTCGTAGTCTAGGCTAAAATCACACCATTAATGGTTCGAATGTCACACCACAGGTCCACAATTAACCAACCCACTATCACCGTTTTGCGCCATATTCACCGCCCGCGACGGCCCCTGCGCTCGCGCCGTTTGACAATTAGTCACAGGTTTGCAGGCGTGCGTTGACATTGAGCGTATAGCGTGCACAATTAGCGCTGGTGCCATCTGGAGCGACATGTGCAACTACTTACATGTACGTGTACGTGTACCTGTGACTTGTGCAAGATTCGCTCTCTGATCTTTTGTTCAGAGAGGTCAACTTGCACAAGATGCTGCTCACGTTGACGCTCCGATAGTAGATATATAATCTCCCCTGCTGTCTTTATGACAGGTAGTCCTATTTATGTAACCCAACCATTAGTGTGACATCGAATATTTGTGTGACTTGAACACTAGTGTGACGTTGCATATTTGAATGATCCGACCACTATAAATTGTAATGTCAAATATTTGTGTTAACCGACCACTATTGTGATGTCACATATTTGTGTTACCCGATCATTAGTGTGACTTCGCATACTTGTGTGCCCCGACCACTAGTATGTCGATGCATATTTGTGTGACCAGACCATAAGTGTGACGTCGCATACTTATGTGACGCGGCCGCTAGTGTCATATCGCATATTTGAATGACCCGATCATTAGTGTGACGTCGCATATTTGAATGAACCGACCACTAGTTTGACGTCGCATATTAGGTAGTGTGACCCGAGCACTAGCGTGACATCGAATATTTGTGGGAATCGACCAAAAAAATTGTCCTAAAGATGTGTTCAGTTATTACAATTATTCCGATTTCTACAGAACTTCGTCCATGATCCATGATCCATGAACATGGCATATTATAAAAGTTTAAATACCCAAGTGCCGACGATAACACATAGGTAAGCTGTCAAGTCAAATATAATTATGCTGTTTCCACATAGAAACCTGTCAATAACAATTTATGTTCAACGGGTTATAGAATGGTATGGTATATGGATTTCCTTGTTACTATTTCCTTCACTGTTGGGTGGTAGGGGCAAAAACTGGGTACCTTACCTGTTTCGCCTTGTGTGTACTTTGGTTGTACCTCAATGATAAGAGTATTTCCTTTAGTTACTATGACAATTATTATTAGGCTTGTGGCACTTCCCTTCGCGCCCCCGCGCCGTGTGGTGTGAAGTTAATACGCTCCGGTTATATTTACGAATATCGTGTTCCGTTAATCAGTTCCGGCTGGTGTTTTTCTTTCTAGGTTGTTAAATTTGTGTCTAGTTTTGGTATCGTAAGTTTATTTTTAGTGTTTGTTTTTGTAATTACTGTAAATCAATCAATCTCGGTGAGTACATTTATTTTCTTTTTTGTGAGGGTAACGTAATTTTATTTTTTTTTCTCACTAGTTTTTTTTTCGTTTCGTTAAGTTAGATTTGTTTTCTTGTTTATTAATTAGTTATGTCAACTTATAATGATGACCCGCCTGATCGTGGTGGAGATATATTCCGTAGAAATAATAAAACACTTAGGTCGCCAACGCAGACCTCCGCTAAGCGTCTATTTTGTGAAATGTCTCCGACCGACAAATTAGTAGATGATAGGTCGAAACGCCTACAATTATCACACAATTCTCCAGAAAAGTCCTCGCCTACATTAAATATGTCCAATAGTAACTGTGATAATTATTACGATTTGGTTTCGGAGGCGTCTGTGTACCTGTCCAAAATCAACGAACTGGTTAACGATAACGGTTCTCGTATAAATGTCGCGAATAAATCATCTATTATGGATATGACTCAACGAGTTACAAGTATCGTGTCTTTGTTAGCTTTAAAATCTTCGTGTAACGAAACAAAGCTTGCTAATACCGAGCGCGAATTAGAAATGATCAAATTAAAATCCGGCGTTAAAACCGTTAATGAGGACAATAAAATGTCGTACGCAGATTCTTTGAAACTGCGGTTGCCTAAAGTGGCCCCGGCTATTGAATCTAGAGTGCCTCTGCCTTGTGTCGTCGCCTATCCGACCCAGGAGCGATCAGCTGACTATGCGTCATCGTCCGCCACTAAACAAGCTCTTATGAAGGCGATTAGACCGAGTGACGATGGATTTCAAATAGTCGGTATTAAAAAAACCGCCAAAGCGGGGGTTGTTCTACGTGTGGCTAATGAAAACCAATTAAAAAGATTAGAATCGGTAGATGCTATAAAGTCTGCCGGTCTCCGCTTAGAAAAACCAAAGGGTCGCCGCCCCCGTCTATTAGTTAAGGACATTCCCGCTTCAATGGAAGACAAAAATTTTTTGCAAGCTATATACCGCCAAAACATTAAAAATGAGTTGCCAATAAAAGAAGACGATTTTATTAAATCCACAAAAATAGTCCGTAGGCGTTCTACCGATACCGGTCGGAAGTGGATAGGCATAGAAATTGAACCTGCGGTACGTAAACATCTTGTGACTACCAAGGATAAATTATTTATTGACTGGGCCACTTGCCGTTTTGTTGATGATATCGAGGTAGTTCGTTGCGCGTATTGTCAACAATTCGGTCATGTTAAAAAGCATTGCGCTAATAAATCACCAACCTGCGCTGTCTGTTCCGAGGCTCACGAAACCAATGTTTGCCCGCATAAGGGCGATTCAAATTTTACCCCGGTTTGCGCGGCGTGTAAACGTTATAAAAAGCCCTATGAGCATCGTTGCGGATCTGAACAGTGCGGTACCTATAAATTAAAACTCGAACAACTTATCCTGCATACTAATTACTAATTAAGATGGATAGGTTAAACATAGGGCAATTAAACCTTCACAACGATAAGGTGGCGAAATCAGAGTTAGATAAATTAATTATTGACTACAACTTAGACCTTGTACTCATTCAAGAACAATATCAAAACTCACGTTTACGTCACAGGGTTGTGCAACTGGATTGCAGGGCACGAGCCGGAATTTATGTTACGCGGTCTTCTAACTTTACGGTAACGTCTTTACGTGACCTCATGACGCCACACTGTGCGGTTGCCGAAGTATCATCAGCTTCGTTTAAAGTATTCGTTGTAAGCTGTTACTTTCAATATTCAGATCCTGTTACTCCTCATATACATAATCTCCGTCATGTCTTGCGGTCACTCGCGGGCTGCAAAGTTATCGTTGGCGCGGATGTCAACGCGTCATCGTCTCTGTGGTATGGCAAGGTTCGGGCCACCGATACCGAACGACGCTGCGCTGTTGAGGATTTCATTGCTGAGATGAACCTATCGATTCATAATTCCCCTGATGCACCACCTACTTTCTGCAGCCAAATGGGCGAATCTTGTATTGACGTCACACTTTCAAGTGCGGACGTACGTTTGGATAGGTGGCGTGTCCTACCGGACGCGTCTTGTAGTGATCATCGCCTGATCGTGTACGAATTTGTTCCTGGTTATATTCAGGGTCCGTCTCATATTCCTGGTAATTTCAGATATAGATGTAAAGGCGCGAACTGGGAATTTTTCGGCTCGCTTTTTGCGTGTCACGCCAAAGAATTCACTCGGGACGGGCTGTCAGCCGAAGAAAGTGCTGACATTATGTCAGAAACCTTTACCTACTGTGCTGACATTGCCATTGGTCGCGGATCTATGACCAATATTCGTAGATGTGACTGGTGGAGTGATTACTTAGTTGAACAGCGTAAAAGATATCGCAGAGCGCGTAGACAGTTAAATAAACTCAAGAGCCGAAAGATTACTGGAGATCTTCTTACGTTCGCTTTAAATGCTTTTAGAGTTGCCAAGTCACGCTACAAAGCATCGGTGGAAAAATCTAAGGGTAATTTGTTGCGAAAAATTGTTGATAAGCTTGACAGGGAGGGTCCGTGGTCTCCCTTATATCACGAATTTAAAGCTAACAGATCGGTCGACCTTGCATACGTTCAAAACATTAAAGTCAATGATAAGCATACCACAGGCATAGAGGAAACAACAGAAGTGCTAATTAATACACTTATCCCTGATGATTCACCGGCTAACGATAGCGACTACCACCAACAGATTAGAGCGTGGGCTCCTGTGCCACCTGAATCACCAATGTCAGACGTACCATCTAATGACGAATTTATAAATATTGTTAGAAAACTACCGGTCAACAAATCATCAGGTGAAGATAAAATATCTAATAGGATGATTAAAGAAGCGTGTAAAACAGCGGGTGATGCCATCTTAACTGTATATAACCGATGCATTGCTGAAGGCGTTTTTCCTCGTAAATGGCGACGCGGTTTCTTACGAATAATACCAAAGTGTGGTGACAAACCACCGGATGATCCGAAGTCATATCGTCCTATCACACTTCTACCATCTTTGGGTAAACTTCTTGAGCGCCTCATCGTTCCACGTTTACTACCGAACGGTCCAAAATTCCATAATAATCAATATGGCTTCACCATAGGTAAATCTACAGTCGACGCGGCGCTTTCTGTCAGAAGAACCGTTAACCAATCTGAAAACAAGTACGTAATTGGGATCTTCCTGGATATTTCTGGGGCTTTTGATAACGCCTGGTGGCCTATGCTGTTGTTAAAATTAAAAACCCGCGGTTGCTATAGAAACATATATAATCTCGTTTACTCTTACTTTATAAACGGTTCCGCGGTACTTAAGCTCGGTCATTTTTCTAGTACTAAAACACTAACCATGGGATGTCCTCAGGGTTCAGTTGTCGGTCCTTATTTATGGAATTTGGGTTTTGATGACTTCCTCGCGATCCCGCTTCCTTGCGGCTGTTCACTTACTGGTTACGCGGACGATGGCCTACTGCTCATTCAGTCAAGTACCCGAGCTGGACTTGAGAACTTGGCCAATACTTGCCTAAATCTAATATCTCAGTGGGGTGATCGTAACCGCCTAGCATTTGCGCCACATAAAACCTATCAACTTCTACTAAAAGGTAATCTTAAATCATTGCCTACTATTAAATTTAACAACGTTCCCATTAAAAAACAGCAATCCGTATGCTACCTTGGTATGATCTTAGAAAGGAATTTTTCATTTATCGAACATATAAAAATAGTTGGTGAAAAAGCTAAAAAGAACTTTTATGCCCTAACTAGAATATCCAAAGCAACTTGGGGTCTATCATTCCTAACTTTAAAAACTATATATGGAGCTACCTACTTAGGATGTATGTGCTACGGTGCACCTGTTTGGGCCGATAGGGCCAGCATAGGAGCGGCACGACGTAAACTGCTTCAAAGCCAACGTTTGGCATTGATATTTTTATGCAAGGCGTATAGAACGGTCAGTACTGAAGCCTTACCGGTACTGGCAGGTGTACTTCCAGTCGACCTTGAGGTACAGCGACGTGCTTCAATGTACTACTCCGCGAGGGGGGAGGCCATGGACACTAATTTTGTTACACAACGCGACTTTAATAAAATCTCTAGATTATTTAAACCTCAGACTGAAGTCTGGGAGGACCTCTTATCCGAATGGCAAAGTAGGTGGGATAATTCCATCAAGGGCCGGCACCTCCATCTGTTCTTTCCATCCGTTGGCGATCGGCTGGCTAAGACATGGCTGGTGGTTGACCACTGCGTTGCCCAATTTCTCACAGGTCATGGCAACTTTAAAAGTAAACTGTATTCTTTTAAACTTGTTCCTTCCCCTTTGTGTCAGTGTTCTACATCGAACTGTGAATTTGAACAGTCCGCACATCACATCTTGTGGGAGTGTGTTCTTTGGCAGAATGAACGCAATATTATGTTGGATAGTGTACAAGTTACATCCGGAGTCGTTTATTATACGGACCTTGTAGAAACTAGAACCAATTTCCGTGCGTTCAGGCGCTTTTGCCATACCTATTATTGGAATCAATTGTAACAGCTAATACCTACTTAGGACCCATTAACTTAATCAAATTTTATTCCGTGGTGTTTGGCAATCTGGGCTTCTCCCAGTTGCAATAATGTCCCTTTGTGCCGTTTGGCCTAGTTCTGTTCTGTCTCCTGCTTGTTATGGAGGGAAGTGGAAAAAATATCTTTTTTCTTACTCCTCCGCTATTCTTTTCTGATTAATTTCGTTGCGGGACCCAAGACAGTTGAATCGTTTCTCCGGGACTCGTCGAGCTTCATTGCTCGGCGTTTTTCTGGCGGTCGCCACTGTTGATTCTGGCTTTCAGGAGTTGCAGTGGTTGGGAAAAGTGTGGCGGGTTTGTCCCATAAAAAAAAAAAAAAAAAGGCTTGTGGCATTCATATCTTACGGCCTCTTTATAGGATGGCAGAAACTTCAGAGCACTACTTTATACGATCTTTCCAAGCTTCTTTTGCTTTATTTACGTTGATACATCAGAAAACAAAGAAGAATCAGATAATGTCAGCGAGTCTATTTTATTGGAAGGGAAGCCTATAAGTGCTACTGACACTGTTTTTTGACAATTCTTTAGAAAACCATTCAGAAAACTAATTTCCGTAATAAAAATGTTCTAAATCTGTCTATCATATACGCATGGCCTTTGCCAGTAGGTACTACACAGGTAATTTTTTTGAAGAACATCATTTAAAGATAATGTAGAAAAACATTAAATGCATCCTCATTATCATCCTTTTATCGTCCCACTGATGGGCACAGGTCTCCTCTCATACAGAGAAGGATTGAGCGTAATCACCACGCTTGCTCAATGCGGGTTGGCGATTTTAGACTTAAAGTCCAGGTTTCCCCAAGATGTTTTTCTTCACCTTCAGTCATTGATGTCCAAGATATACTTAGAAAGTACATATAACTTTAGAAAAGTTACATTGGTACTTGCCTGACCTGGAATCGAACCCGCGCACTCATACTTGAGAGGCTGGTGTTTTAACCACTAGGCCACCACGACGATTAAATGCATACTATAGTTTTTCTTTTCTTTCTTAACTTTCATATCTATTAAGTGATATTTTCTAAATAAAACAACAACGACGAAAATTCTTTTATGCCTTTTTAATTCAGTCAATATAAGGTGTTTGGATTCTCCTCCTTAAGATTTATTACAATTTAAAGCTTTGGAATAAGTTTACACCTTCCTTTTGATAATATTAATAATTTTCATTATGATATATATATGATTCATGCATAACAGCAGATGAACATAATAATATGAAAAAATATCTACACGAATCTATAAACATCATGTCACCCTATCTCCTAAACTAGGTATTCCTGTATCTTAGGAGAGAATACTTAAACCAATAAAGCTAATATGTATATAGCAATATTTATTTTATAAGTAAAAACTTAGGTAATAAAACTATTACTCTCATATTATGTTATGAGAACAAACATGACTTCTCGATGGTTAGATGTCAAATTTGCATTTTTTTTTTTAATAATTATAAACTAGCGCTTGACCGCAATCCCGCCTGATGGTAAGCAGTGATGCGATCGTTGATGGTAAAGCGCGCTAGTTTATTAAGAACCTATTCACTCAGAAAAACTGAGCGAATAGGAAGGAAGACGGCAGTTGAGCGAGGTGATGCAATGTTTAACCCAACAACACGACCAACGATGCTGCGCCAAAGGGAGATTGATCTGAAGAACCTCCACGACCAAACTCCCGACACATCAACATTTGGCGCATCGTACCCGGCACACATCGCAACACAACTGCTCAGCATTTCCTAAAACATAAATTGGCACAAAACAATGCTTAACACCTTTTTTTTAAAGCAAATAAAAGAAATTGTTATGTTCTACAAATCCAAAAACTCACCTAGATGTAATAATAATGATGACACAATAAATAATTTTATTGGAAGGTTTAAAAATTGTAATCAAAATATAATTCTTCCCGGCCGGAGTCACTAGTGAGTCAGACTTGCTATGTTTGCTAAGTGTCCCAGCTAAAAATATGATTTTTTTGCCGCAGTTGGCGACCTGAAGCTCAGGTATGTAAAATCCGAGTTTTATGACTTAGGGAGTCACATAACAAATGCCCAAGTACTACGCTAGAAATAGATTTGCTTAGCGCATAGAATGCTGACATCAATAAATTTCAAGCACCAGACAATTACTTGCCTTTCATATCCGAATTTTTTCATTTCTGAAATGAACTTGCATCTAACTATTACAAATTATCATTGCACAAAGAATGTTTTTGTTGCTTAAAACTGTATTGGAAGATTAGTGACACTTATAAATACCTAAGTACCTACGCAATAATTTTATATAATACTTCAAATGATCTAGATTGAAATCATTTATACAATTTGAAGTACGATGCCAACCTTACTCAATATTTTTGCAATCAGTTAAATATTTGTCAATTTGTTTGAAATCAGTTAAGGCGTTTTTTATTGTAATCATTTCAACACCAATACTCCCAAAATTGTGAAAGAAAATAATCGTGGAAACTACTAATGTTCAAGATACAAAAATTCTAAGATATGTGACATCTACCAACCCGCAATGGGCATGTATGATGGAACACCACTCAAGAAGAGGAGGCTTGTGTCTGAGCAGCGGAAACATTATAGGCTAATTATGCTATGCTTATGCTTGAAACATTTTACGTTAGAAAAATACTTTAAGTCTCAAAGCCATGGTTAAAGTTCAAAAGTGCAGTTACAGAGATTGCTAATTGGTCCTAACGTATTGTTATAATGAATTGGTTAAAAATAGCAGGCAGGTAAGAAAAGATGTTTTAACGTCAGGAAGTGAAGGAAAAAATCAGATAAACACGGATGGATAAAGAGTAAAAGAGCCAAAGAAAAGACGGATAGATTGTGTAAGAAATGATATGAAGGAGAAAGCTGTGAACAATAGCGTGGCGGTTAAGAAGAACTAGAAATATTGAAACCAAGTAACGTGGGACTGGATCAAGAAGACGATGACGCATTTTAGCATAAGAAAAAACTAGGACAGCTTAACTTTTGATCAGGATGAACCGGATACCAACTGAATACACTAGTGCTGCCTTAAAATGACTGCCGATATAACCGAACCGAAGAGACTGATTGGTGACCTTGATTTAACCCGAGACGGTCTCCAAAGCCTAGAGCACAAGCGTAGTGTTTGTGTGTCTTTCGGTGTTCTATAGGATGCATTTTTGATACCCCCATCTCCGTTCTACCATCGAGCGACCCTTCGTATGGCGAGTTTCCACCCTTAAGTTGTTAACACCGATTCGGACGAAGCGTTTCGCCTCCTCCTTTATACCGCGTACATCGAGGGACTGGAACAATTTGCCGGCGGCGGTGTTTTCGTCGGACTACAATTTGAATGTCTTCAAGGCTAGAGCATATTCATGCTCTTAATAAACTAGTGCGCTTTACCATCAACTATTGCGTCACCGGTTACCATCCGGCGGGATAGGGGTCAAGCACTAGTTTACAATTTATATATAAAAACAAAATGACTTTCAAGATTCTGACGACCTGAAAAGTTTTATGAATTGCAGTTGGGACCAATAGCCTTGTGCTTTCCAAGGCATGGAATACAGTTTATATAAGGATTATCATCATCGGGACCTACCAATGCAAAAGCTTAACTTGAGCGATCGCGACCCGTGCGGCTGGTATTTGAATATCATCCAAAAAGACAATATAGGTACGAAAATTTCCACATTAAAATGACACATCTGTTAAACCTTTCAATCCGTGACGAAAGGTTACATACGCATTTTAACTAGAGCCCTCGTTTAGTACCCATGGCAAACATCGGTCCACTACCATTGTCTGAGTGATAATTTCACAAATTCAATGCTCCGGTTGTCATTTGGGTTTATCTCAGGTTTAAGCGGCCTTAAGTGGGAGTTACTAGTGTTAAAGTACACGAGTGCTTCTTTGTTGATATAAGTGTGAAGCATGCTTCCATATTGTATTGTTATAGTAATCTAGTTTGTAAGAGGTTTTTAGCTTTCAAATTATGAAAGTTGAAAAGAGTTACCATATTCACGTTTATACTGAATTTCTCATAATTTTAATTAAGTTTATCTAATTTAGAATTATTAAAAATATTTCTAATTAAAAAAATGTAATGTAACCTACTGCAATTCAATGTTGATTTTTAAAATTTTTCGTTCCCATTATACGATCCTTCGTGCCTCGCGTGACGATAAGTACCATAACCATATTTTTTTTCTCATATTATCTGACTAATTATATATGGTTAATTCAATATTCTAGCAGCATAATTACTCGTATTCTTTAAGTTAAGGCGGTAGTAAAATTACACAATATGCCTTAATTCGATACCTTGAAATTACATACCCGATGTATAAATAATTAATTTAATGTAATTAACGCTGTGGTTATGTATTTACGGGCTTGAACATACTATTTAAATCTATCAATTTAAACGTGACGCGTAGACACCAATTAGATACTCCTCATTATATTGATAAAATCCTACAACAAGTTGAACAAGTAAATTATGATTAATCTGAGAGTCTTGTACTCACGAGTTTTTCTTAAATCTTTATAACCAATAATTTTATACAAATTACTCAAGTTTAATTAAAATTATTTATATACCTACGGAAAATGAAGTTAACGACTTGCCTCACTTAAATTATCACGACGCTGCGCTCTGCTTCCGAAGCAACTCGTCTACCCGAGCATTTATTCATAAGTTGACAAAGAATTATTATCGTGATTCTTTAGGGCATGTCGTGATAACTTCGCAATTTTAGGCCATTTCAAGGCATTTTGTTGATGTGCTCGTGACAGAACGGTGAACATGGTGATTAATTTGAACCCCAGTAACGATTTTGAGTGCAGCGACACGAATTTAAAACGTTTTGTGAACGTTTTGTAGCGTTACTATGCTGTTTTTGAGTTAACGTAAGTTAGGCTCGTTAAATATTATTTTATTTAAAATAAAATTCTTCCACACTAATCTATACTAATAGATAAAGCTGAAGAGTTTGTTTGTTTGAACGCGCTAATCTGAGGCACTACGGGTCCGATTTGAAAAATTATTTTTGTGTTGGATAGCCCATTAATCCAGGAAGGTTTTAGGCTATATAACATTGCGCTGCGACCAATAGGAGCCGAGCATAACTAAATCACGTGAACGAAGTCGCTGGCGGCTGCTAGTATATGATGATGGATGTTATTACCTGCATTCTTTACCAGTCACCAGGTTGTTTTTTTTCTTTTTAGTAATATAAACTAGTGCTTGACCGCAATCCCGCCTGATGGTAGCGCGCTAGTTTATTAAGAGCCTATTCACTCAGAAAAACAAAGCGAATAGGAAGGAAGACGGCAGTTGCTGCGCCAGCGATGCTGCGCCAAAGGGAGATTGATCTGAAGACCCTCCACGACCAAACTCCCAACACAACAACATTAGGCGCATCGTACCCGGCACACATCGCAACACAACTGCTCAGAACCGTCCTCCGTACGGCTTCGTAAAATTTCAATGAAATTTCACTCCAAACCTAACTTTCAAAGGTATTTTTTTAATAAATCAAATAGGGTTACCTATTACTAATCCCACTAACATTTATCCTTTAACTACCTACTCTAAATAGTTAATTTAACAGTAACGGTAATTCCTTGGAGTGTTGTAGCAAAGTTGAAGGTTGCATGGTCACAGACCGCTTACATTTACAAATTACTATGCACTGCGTCCATTTCTAGGATCAATATGTTTATGGTATGTAGGTACTAGAAGGACTGTTTGTATTTCTGTCTCAATATACAAAGAAATGGAAAAACTCCCCTGTGTTGAAATATTACGTCGTTTAGCATAAACACAAACTATTCCATATATACAATTTGTAAAGAAAACCCTGTCCGATTCGTAAAGGTATTGTTAGGTATCAATAACTGGTTCTACTAATGGATACAAAGCCGGGCTAAAACTTAAAAAAAATCCCCCTAAAAAAATAAATACTATTTCGCAAAAAGAGGTAACTTAATACATGTGCGGTAAGCAAACCTTCCCCGGGCGACGGGCGGCAGGGCACGCGGCACGTGGTCGCATTGTTATTCGCTCATAGTAATACCGGTGTTGTCACTTTTTTTAAAATTACCAAATTTCTGGGAAGTTGGAATTAATTCGTGGGAAAAAAAGATTATTTCAAAATTCATTAGTATTGTTCCTATGCTGATTACGTAAAATTTTATATTATATTTGGTCAAGTGTTTACCTAACCTTTATTATCCTTATGGGTCGGACAGGGTTTTCTTTACATATTGTATATTAGGTCGGTAATTAAATTACCTATTACATATATTTTGACCGCGTACTTATTGCTACTACTATTAAGTACTTATTGCTCTTTTCTGGAGAAGCAGATTTTCTTACTACTAATGGTCAATTTTCCTAATTCCAGAATATCTTATCGAAAGAATAATTTTAAATTTTTGCAAGCTTTTCCATACACAATCTGTTACACAAATAAAAATAATATGATTGAAAAGTCGGATTATCCCAAACCTGACACGAAACCCAACACTGTAAATAAAATAACCATCTACTGCTCAATATGAAGTCAAAATCAAATCATTTATGTATTTAAAATATTCAAGCGAGACACTGCATCCGCGAAAGCTATGGATGCAACCGGGTCTAAACGCTGAGATGATGATGATTCAAGTGAGATACTTTTAAACGTTAAAATATACAGTATGTTAAGAAAACCCTGTCCGACCCGTGAAGGTGTTGTTAGGTATCGATAACTAATTCTACTAATGCATACAAAACCGGGCTAAATTAAAAAAAAAATACACCTAAAAAAATAAATATTATTTCACAAAAAGAGATAACTTAATAAATCTGCGTTATCCACACTTACGCGCGCGGCGGCGGAGGCGGCGGAGGCGGCGGAGGCGGCGGAGGCGGCGGGCGGCAGGGCACGCGGCACGTGGTCGCATCGCTATTCGCTCATAATAATACCGGTGTTGTCACTTTTTAAAAATTACCAAATTTCGGGGAAGTTGGAATTAATTCGCGGGAAAAAAAGTGTTCGAGTTTCAATCGAACACTCAGCGAAAATGCATAATTGCATAGAAGGCAAATATGCACATTCGCTCGTTTTACCAAAATGTGACCAGTTCGCGTTAAGATCTCGCCAGAGACACCGCGCTCTCATTACCATTACCATTTTACCATATTTTACCAATAATTGTGTCTAAGTTTACATATTTATTACCATTTCTTGTTACTAAGTAATATAGTGATTTAATATAGCTATTTCGTTTATAATCCAAGACTTTAACTTTTACCATATCCTATTACCAGTAGAAGAGTGTGCTAGGTCATCATAGCGCCGAGCATTACTCTTTTCATGGTCCTTCGAGCCGGATTAACTTTTACCATATCCTATTACCAGTAGAAGAGTGTGCTAGGTCATCATAGCGCCGAGCAGTACTCTTTTCAAAAAGATTATTTCAAAATTCATTTGTATTGGTACTATGATGATTACGTAAAATCGGACAGGGGTTTCTTAACATACTGTATAACAGTTTGTAGTACCCTCAAAGAGTAATTTCGTAAGGAGAAAATTGACTAGAACCACAGAACAGTTGCTCTTTTAAAATGATTTACAATATAGGTAAACAAAATATAAAGTTTAGCAAAACCAATTTCTAAGTGTAGGTATTCATAATAATAAGACGTAGATCACATTTTTTTTATTCAAAGGCAGAATAAGAACTCCCACAGTAATACTTTCAAAATGTATTTTAATTTTTTTTATACAAAATATGAAATTTAGTGAAAGCAATTTCTTTATTGTATTAATTATAATAAACGAACACACATGCAGCCGTAACTCAATAATATAATCATAATAACAATGTGGGCATAGTTTGTTTCACAGATATATGTTTTATGCTGCAATTTATCAGTCTTCAGATAGACGAGAATCAAATTTTTTCAACCAGAAAAGGACTCCATTTGATACATTTGTTGGGCCATGATCTTTTTTTATAACAAATCCTTAGTATATAATACTTAATCACGCTTACTTCTCATTGGGGTAAACTGAAACCAAATAATACAGCCTGCTACATCTATACACACTCCTTTTGACTCTTTTACGGTCGGTCATGTACGCCGGAACCACGGAATACGCACTTATCAAGCCAAAATTATCCTATCATTGAATTTTGTCTCAATCCTTACAAGTTTCAATAAGTGGGCAATTTAAAGAGACCAAAAACGAAACAAACTGGCGGACAGTATTCATGTCAATGCAAACATTGCACTTGTGCACACACTTCCCACAAATCTAACACAAATCACAAGGCCTAGACAACAAAAAACAAGAAAGAAACAGTACCTACACTGAAACTTAAACTCCCGGGATTGGCTGCCGGCAGAAGTTACATCCACCAGACAAAGCCTTGCCACTAAGCAATTCGTCGTGTTCCGGCATGATGTCTGGTGAAGCCGTACGGAGGACAGGTCTGAGCAGTTGTGCTGCGATGTGTGCCGGGTATGACGCGCCAAATTTTGTTGTATCGGGAGTTTGGTTGTGGAGGATCTCCAGATCAATCTCCCTCTGGTACAACATCGCTGGTCGTGTTTTTGGGTTTAACATTGCATCACCTCGTTCAACTGCCGTCTTCCTTCCTATTTACCTACTCAGCATTTTTGTGTGAACAGGCTTATTAAACTAGCGCGCTTCACTAGTTTATAATTATGAAAAATAAAAAAGAAACTTTGTATTTTAAATACATATAATAGAAATATATGTAGAAAACTCTAAGCATGCAGACGATGTCGCGATTAAAAGTTAGTGGCCTGTGCAAAATACTTTAGATCAGAAGGCAGGTACTGTGAACGTGCGAAGCGTTCACGGTCTCGACTCAGCGGCTTTATGGTTATTTTATTCCAATTATTTTACTAAAGCCACACTTAGATTGTTTTGATAAATTATTATAGATAGATAAAATAGTAGAAACCTTTGGCTCCTCGAATTAGATTTCTCTGTGTGCAGTTATTAGTTCAATTATTCAAGATAGAAAGCTTTATGTTTTTCAGCTTTGATTTCTTCTTATTTACGGAGTGCGTTTGGAGATGCTTTAGTTGTGATATCTTTAAAAGATTTTTAGTTATATTGAAGATGATATTACGAATAAAAAAAAAAAAAACGTTGCCCCACACTATAAATGACTTTACATATATATAAAATATATTATATCTCTATAAAACAGAAATAACAGGAATAATTGCAAAATAACCATAAAATAAAATAATATTTTGTATGAAAATGGGCAATAAAACTGAAGACCACATCGGCACAGTTATGATGTCGATTTATATTTCTTAGTATGTACGATAATTATTCCTTATATAACCCATACAAGAAATGAATCACGCCTAAAATAAACCATCCAAGAAATGCATTATGCCTTAAATAACCCATATTAGAAAAACCTTAAATGATCAATGCAAGAGAATATCGTAAGTTATTTAATTAAACTGTCTATGTAAACCCATCATTACAAACAATTTATTATGTAAAGAATGCTTAGTATTTCGTATTTTTTACGAAACTTACGTTTTAAAAAAGCTGTTAAGGCAATGACAGGGAAATGAATGTGGCGTAAAATTCTTTAAATGAGTTTAAATGCTAATTTGGTTGCTGTTAAAGCAGTTTAGTACTTTTTAGCAACATAGCAACGCTTCTAATTAGAAATAGCAATAAAGCAGTCACGGTTTGGACCCTTACGAAAGTTATAACTGTTAATTCGGAAAATCGAAATAAACTTTTGTTACAAACAGGCATGTTATAATGTAGGTACGAGCCGTAAATCTCTGTAATATTTAAAAGAAAAATCGTTATTTACTTTAATGTCTTAATATCGTTTATTTATTTTATTATTCAATAATATTTTTTAAATATTTTTAGAAAGAAAAGTAAACATTTATTTTCATTATTCCTGTATTTATTTCTAATGGAATGCACTGAACTTTATCCTTAGGATACCGCAGTACAATTTGGAGACATCATTATTCCACGCACGTCCATCGACTGGAGCGTATACTAAAGAAATTCCTTTGGCAACTAGCCTAAGCCAATGGTAATAGAATAAGTTCATATGGATCTCGACTATCTTATTTTGTGATGATTTCACTGGAGAAACTTACATTCCCGCTACATATACAAGCTACTCTGATACAAAATTGACTGTCTCCTATTACTTTCTAAGATACAGTTTTGCGCTTCTGCCAGATTCCCTTGTGCTCTTATCACTCCTAAACATCATACACTCCGCAGAACTATACTTAGTGTGAACTCTATCGTTCCTCGTCTTTGCGAATTGATAAATAGCTGAAGCGATATATATTCGACGTGCGTTTTTTAGTTTCAAATATTAATGTATAATTCCATTTTTAATTTTACTTTAAGTATTCATTTTATTTTTATATTTCGTCACGCAATTACCAATCTCACTTGTTACTTTTGTTTATAATTTTTATTACATAATGTAGTGTTTCTGGCACACCTAATATTTCTATGGGGCATTCGGTGCTGACCTGTAAGAAATTTGAACCCTGGATTATAGTTCAAACTTTTAATATACAGAATGAGTTTTTAAGAACCGTCCAAATTTCGATATATTAATCTTTGGCGAAACTCATTGAATACGCGTTTTTTCTTTTAGCGTCACTCAAAACAAAAATATACATATTATCAAAATTTAATAAAAAAAAAATATATAAAAAGTTGATGTTTGTTGACATCGCGCCGTTCCATCGGCCACCCCGCACCACGCTCCGCGAAAGTTGACGGGCGGATAATTCTATCGAGAAAATGATTTAATGTGAAAATTTTACGTATCGATTTTTATTAAAAAATGGATTTAGTGAATGATACCTAATGCCTAGAAAAATTTTGGATGGTGACTATAAAAATCTTACTGTATAAAGAGTAAACAATTGTTGGTTGGCCGAAATAAGTTTACCATCATCGGTTGACCATTTTTTCTCCCTTTTGTTACGCTTTCAGTCAAAAATAATGATCAAAATAACTCTGTAATTTAAAATTCATTCTAAATTATACACAAATATCTGAATAGCAACTTAACTCAACCAAAGACCATTTTTATGGCACCGCACAGATTTTTACATAGATTACCGTTTAGCCTAGAAAAAGCTAAACATAATGAACGAATAGATTCACATAACCAATGCAACCGCTTGTGAAAAATTACTGGAACATAATAAGCCGTACTTTAGTATAGCAAAATACTAATTACTTGTGTACTGTTAATCCTGGGATAGTTTCTTAATCTCTAAGAATAAAATTAATTAAATTGTTTATCAAATCTGAGGTAAGCAAGAACACTGACAATGGTTTAGTCTGATAAGGGAAAAATGACGATAAACAAGAAATTGATGTTATTGACATGGCCATGTAGACCTGACGGTTGAGAACCTCTTGCAAGGCAGACTGAAGTCCCAGGAATCCACTAGACGTGGAAAGGACGGAATCAGACGAAGTGGCGGTGCATGGTGGGGCCAACATATATGTGTAAATGATCATTATGATTGGACCACATATGAAAAACAGAAAAGCATGATTTAATTTGGACATCAATAATCAAGACTCCTCGTTTGAATCCTCGCGGTTCAAAAATTAAAACCCAAATTTATGATTCAAACAAAACTGAAGTGTTAACACTTCCCATTGAACATGAAACCTTTTGATAAACGTCAAGACGGTATCCACTATATTTTTGACAAAACAATGAAATTGATAATTGAGCTTATAAAGTTTAGCGATCTTTTGACATTTCCATGCGGAAGACTTGCTTCTCAAGGTAAATGCTAGCCGGAACTGATTGATTCAAACAATTATGTAAAAATGGTGTCCCAGATTTGAGTTAGTTTTTCTCTGGGGAGATCAGTTCTATTGGTTGAGAATACTTAAAAGATAACTTGGAAACTTGATGTATTAATACACTTTAAAAGCTTTATGTAAAATATCCGACACCGCAAGATGGTGTTTTAAAACGAAAAACATTTACAAAATAGTACTCTAGAGTAAACCCGAGTGGGTTTTCTCTAGGGTAGGTACTATCTATTTCGCATCCCAATATGTCTAACCGGCCTTCAATAGTCCATCATTCGACCAAGTAAAGCTAAACCGTACTAAAACTGGTCAGTTATTTAGAGTAAGAACCAGAATGTCATTCAGTGAACTTATGTCAAGGTTGCCACCGTCAAAATTCTCAGCAAATTCCTGCCATTGTATAAGTGACCGTGACCCCGGATTGGGCTAGTTTAGCGAAAAGACTAGTTTACAGCTACCGGTCGTGATTTCAGCCTTAATCCCTGCCTACGTGCTATTAAATATTATCCTGCAAGATTGGCTAGTAACAAGATTACGTAACGATATTTTACGAGTATCTAAGAGCTGCCCACATGAGGTTTTTGACATGGACGAGGTTGGCTAATTGGTTTGATTTGTTGCTAAGGTAATTTAGGAACTTTTTGCTTATGGCAGCCCTTTGGGTTATATCACAAGCTAATCGTTAATGGAAATTGAAATATAAGCGAGTTTCTTAATTTAGAGTTCTGTCATGTTGTATATTCCTGTTTGTAAAATCAATTTCATGTTATAATGTAAATTCAACATGATTATCAAATTTTTCTAACTGTGCAGCTGTGCTGCTAGGGAGTGTGTTGTGACACTTCTTCTACGTAGCTAAAGCACTAGATAGTGGTGAAGGGCGCGCGTTTTAGGGGACTAGTCTTATATAAATTTATCGTTTAAAGAAATATTCACCGTTTTTGAAGAATTTAAAGAATTTGTCGTAGTAGTTCAAGCTAAAGATTTAAGGATATGGTTTTGTTTTTGACTTTCAATAAAGTTCTCAATAAAGCTTTTAAGAATATTGTATACATAGTTAAGGTAAAGGAACCTCTGCAAACGGCATTATATAATTCTCGTAGGACGTGACTGGGCCTAATAACGAGAGTCTTCCATATTAGGAGAAAGTCCGGGATCGGACAATGTACTTCTCACAATAACGTGCATACCTCCACGGAATTAGTTAAAACGTGCTTTGTAATAACAACAATGTTAACTCATAAGTTACAACAACTTTAGTAACTAGAGTGCTGATTATTTTTTGCAGGTGCCGTTGTGTCATGTCGGCTTATGCTTAGTGAACCAGATTTTGTAAGCAACTGTTTGCATGTCATAAACCATACATGTAATGTTGACGTGATTAGTTGAATATTTCTCACGTCAACATTACATGCCAGGTTTTTTGTCAGGTTTTTGTATTTTATTTATAAGAAAATAGGATTTTTGGAACCTCCCGTCATATGTACGCTTCGTGGACAATGATCGTTTGTTTTTTAGATTATCTGATAGGCCTAATTATCGCAAGTGCTAAGCTACTCCATCCACCTACCCATTACTCTCAATCAATTTGCATTAGTATCTAATTAGATCTCGAATCTCGGTCTCGTTCCGACTTTCGAGGCACGCAAAGAATTATTAGGTTTTTCGATCCGGACTTTCTCAGTAGCTGATCGAAATGTGGATTAGTGTTTCGTTAATGGCAATGTGAAATTAAATAGTTTATTATGCAATTAGGATCACTGATCATTTTACACGTCATATTTTTTAAACTAGATGGAGCCGGGATTTCCTAACTGACTACATCTAAGAAGAAAAGCCGAAACAAACTCAGGGATCATCGCCTTTTTCAAGTCCAGACATTAAAAATGAAAATGTTTACAAAATATGCGCTATTTAAAAAAAAAAAAACAGTGATTAAAATGTCATAATTGTAGCATAATTACGCATATTGCTTAAGGACATTGCTTAGCAGAGCGAGCTGCTTAATCTCAAGCTTTATTGTCTTCTAAACAATCTGTGATTTTATAATATCCCTTTTGCAAAGTTTAGTATTTAATAAATAATCTCATAGAATGTATTGCTTAAAGGGCATCTTGGAAGGTTGCAATGCTTGTCTCTTGTAGCATGTAACCGTTAAACAGCAGTCATTAATGAGAGTGATGGTAAGAGAGATACAAATTCAATCTTGTCAAAAGCGTGGGTTAGTTCCAACAGCATCCAAAGTACTTTGATAGAAAAGAACGAAACATCTTAGGCCCAGTACTGTGTTCGCAGTACTGGGCCCTAGTCTGCTTTTACAATAGTATCAGAATAGTCGATCAGTGATGTCATAATGATCGATTTTGATAAGTTTCGTAATCTGCTAATAACATGACGTCATTATGGCTTTCCAGTGGTTAATCACCGACAATCCACTCCATAACATATTAAATGTTCAAATGGAGTATTAGTTTTAAGAAAATCATTACTACTAACGGGTTTTATAATATTGGTTATACGGCAATGTCATTCTATCGCCATTACGAGACGACTGAGATTATTGATCGATCATTATGAATTTAACAGACTACGAACTTTTACGCAATGAAATGACGATGTAATCGTACTGGAAAGACAAATTTATAAAAATAGCAGACTGAGAAGGTACCACAGTTAAAGTTACAATTTTGTTTTTGTTCTAGTCTTACAGGTTTAAAAAAAAAAATATTGAAATCGAAATTAACAATAATAGTTATCTAAAGCTTTGTTTTAACAACTTTACTATGTAGACTTGAAATAAAATTTTCTATAATTTTACAGCCGCCTTTTTACGATTACTGAATTCAAATGTGAATTTTATACGCCAGATTTTACGATTGTACTCGGAGATGGTAACAGAATACTAATTTTGGTTTTAAAACAGGATTTCTTTCGTTTTTTTTTTCGAAGTTTTGCTTGGATATTTATTGAAAAAATGGCTATGATGTTACCATTTTAACAGATTTTTGTAGTAAAGATTTTGTTTGAAGATCTGTCAAAAAATGCAAACAGACTTTGTTTTTAAAAAAAACCGACGAAGAAATAATTGAGATGAAGTGACGACTAATGTGTTTTCGTAAGTGGACAGTTGGAAAATCTAAGATACCAGTGTGGCATTGTAACTAAGGTACCATGGCAGGACTAAACTCATGGTTTTCTTCTGTCGTTTTCTTAATGAAATAAAAAGAATAACTGAACTTAAATTTAGTACAGTTTCTGAAAAAGGGAATCAAGGTTACCTAATGTAAGACAAAATATTAATAATTCAAAACAAGGACTTAAAGTAGCGAACAGACTGATAAGCAGACTCGCAAAACAACTTCTTGTGAATAAAAACTAGATTGCATAAGATAAAACAAAGTTGTTATTACGTGGGTTTATGATTTATTCCGGTAGCTGGAACTACGCTTAATACCACAATATGCTATACAGTTTACGTTAATAGAGAAAATTGCCTAATAGTCGTCGTTAAATAATAGTAAATGACTTTTAAAAAAATGTAGACCGGATGAACAATGAATGGATTCTAAAGATGAGTGTAAAATTTGAAATAAAATATAAGTAAATAAATGTATGAAAGACAGAAATGTCCATATATTCGGAACAGAGCAAAATAAATCGGCTTAAGGACAGGAAGGTGGTGATGTTGGATGGCGGGTTCTTCAGATGAGATACTAGGCGAAGAGGCAAACGAAGGAGCTCTGGTGGCTTTTAGTCAGCAAAAGTCTGACACGCGGTGATGTTTATTCTATTCAATGTAGTTTATGAAAACCACTCTCCTATGAGACAGACGACGTTAACACAAAGAATAAAGAAGAATGTGTTTGTAGGCATTACGGAAAAATAAATAAACCTTAAAAATATATAACAAAGATTTCAATGCCAAAAGGGCCTCTGCTCAGCATAATGTTAAATGATTTTCAGATGCAACTCAAAGCCAAATGATGGAATAACAAATACTAAATATGAGAAAGGACATACCGTTTTGAGAGCAGCCGTGGCCTAGTGGTATCAGCTGTGACTTTTAAGTCGTAGGTTCGAACCCCGTCAGGGGCTTTATTTTGTGTAAATTCTTTCATCACCACTGCTCTCAAAACGGCGAAGGAAAACATCGTGAGGAAATCGGCATGTCCTAAAACTTCGAAGACTATAACATCGGCCGCCGGCAGAAGTTACCACCCACCAGACAAAGTCTTGCTGCCAAGCGATTTGTCGTGTTCCGGCATGATGTCTGGTGAAGCCGTACCGAGGACAGGTCTGAGCAGTTGTGTTGCGATGTGTGCCGGGTACGATGCGCCTAATGTGGTTGTGTTGGGAGTTTGGTCGTGGAGGGTCTTCAGATCAATCTCCCTTTGGTGCAGCATCGTTGGTCGTGTTGTTGGGTTTAACATTGCATCACCTCGCTCAACTGCCGTCTTCCTTCCTATTCGCTCCGTTTTTCTGTATAAATAGGCTCTTAATAAACTAGCGCGCTTTACCATAACGATTGCGTCACTGCTTACCATCAGGCGGGATTGCGGTGAAGCGCTAGTTTATAAATTAATAAAAAATAAAAAAGCTACCAACCGCACTGGGCCCGCGTAGTAGATTATGAGATCTCTCGTCAAATGGAGGTCTGTGTGTATGTTATTCGGGTTATTATTTCCTAAAGAAAACATCTTGAGGAAACCTGGACTTTAAGTCTGAAATCGCCAACCCGCATTGAGCAAGCGTGGTGATTACGCTCAATCCTTCTCTGTATGAGAGGAGACCTGTGCCCAGCAGTGGGACGATAAAAAGGTTGATGATGATGATGATTATGTACTTATGTTAAATGTATATGATATGTCATCAGTTATCAGTACGTTTGGCTACAGTTTCTTCGTTACCTCGTGAGGTCCTTGCAAGGTCGTTATTGTAATTAAATTTAATATTAAGTACTATTGTTAACTTCTTCAACATAAGCAGGTATAATCTGCTATCTCATTCAAACAGGTTATTGTAAAAAGCAAACGAATTTGTTGGGAAAAAAGGAAATTAATTCAAAGTAGCTAAATGTGAATCGGTGTTATTATGTTTACGTACGTCAATGTATTTACATTTTACATAAGTGTACGTTGTATGTACGTAGGTAAGTACTTAATTAATTTATTTTTTTCAAAACATCAATTTATAGAATAATATTTCACAAGGTTACAATTACCTTTATAATATAGTTAGCTTTGTTTAAAGTTGTTCAAAAATAGCTAATACAAGAATCATTTATCAGAGAGATACATCAAAACATTATGTTGTGTATAAATGAAATTAAAAAAAACAAAACAAACTTACATCATTCCCAAATTGTTCACTGCTGACATCCAAAACAGACGACAAGGCTGCAGCCAGAATCACTTTTCTCCAGTACATCACCATATTTACATAAATGCACTATCTAACAAGTAAAAATAACTTCACATTTTATAAAACATTAAAATAAAAACAATAAAAAAGATTTTCAAAAAAGTCCGCCATTTTTTTTATTTCCCGCGCTCAATGATAGCTACCATAGATAAAAATATTTCGGCATGCTTACAGCCTATTTCTTGATTGAGTATTTATTTGAATTTTAGAAGTGGTATCGTATTTATTTACGGTCGTTACCGCGTGGTTGCGAGCGGCAGTTCGCGTGGTTTCGCGGCATGCGACTGCGCGGATTAGTGCAACAGATACAGAACACAGCGTTAGATAGTGTTGGGACTCTATCGAGTTATGTTTTATTAATTTAGGGTGACTAATGGAATTAACACTTGAGTTTTACTGTTTATTTGTGTTTTTTTTTTTCAACAGCAATATAGTAGATACTAATTGTAATAATCATTGCACTTATAGAGTTTAATATAAGTACATAGTTACGATGGCCTTTGTCATTATTAGTGAAGGTATTATATTATCTTTTTTATATTTGTACTAGTAACAGTACCTACTGTTTAAAGACTTGAAAATAATTTTGCTGATTTTAATTTTATCAGATAAATATTTATATTGGCACAATAATAAAAAAACGTAAAATAATTTGACAGAAAAAAACATAATTAAAAAAAACCTATTATCTATTATTTCAGCATACAAACGAGCATTTTATCGACAACGCCCCTCACTAGTCTAATGCAATTCGGAATTGTAAAAACTATTTTCCCAAACTGTGTCAGCTGTTTGTTTTAGCCGCGGATTTTACTTTCATTTCAATTAAAATGTTAATGTTACACTAAATAAAAACTGTCTATATGTACTGCTGTTGTTTGGTGTCGTGGGATCCAGTACATGCATCCTGCGATGTTGTTTTTAGTATAACTATTTGTAGTCCGTCTGTTGTAATTGTAACAGCTTTATTGTGTCTATGGTTTGGACTGAGAGTTTCGTCCTTGTATTTCCTGGTTATATTATTTTATTTATACAGGATAACTGTGATACTTTGTGGTGATACCTACTGTGGTGGACTAGGCAAGTAATTCAAAATACTGTGAGATATAATCTAACAACATTTATTTATACTTTCGCACTAAGAAAATGTACACGCGGACTTAATGCCTGAGGCATTCTCTGCCAGTCAACCACGGGTGGTGAACATTTATTTCGGAATCTTCCAAAAATATAACGTATTTTGAGTCATATTCCTATTGCTTGACAACATAATCTCTTCTAAATTCAAATATTTTATTTGCCTTGTCTTATACAATATGTAAAGAAAACTCTGTCCGATTAGTGAAGGTATTGTTAGGTATCGACAACTGATTCTACTAATGCATACAAAGCCGGCCTATACTTAAAAAAAAATCCCTCAAAAAAAATTAATATTATTTCGCAAAAAGCGGTAACTTAATACATATGCGGTAGACAACCCATTCGTGGGCGACGGGGGGTAGGGGCACGCGGCACGTGGTCGCATTGCTTATAAATAATAATAACAACAAAATGGAGTTGTCACTTTTTTTAAAATTACCAATTTTCGGGGAAGTTGGAATAAAGTCGCGGGAAAAAAGATTATTTCAAAATTCATTAGTATTTTTACTATGATGATTACGAAAAATTTTATATTATATTTGGTCATGTGTTTACCTAACCTCTATTATCCTTATGGGTCGGACAGGGTTTACTTTACATATTGTATACTAAAAACTTTTAGATAAACTCGCGGAGGTTGTATAGTAACACCAAATAGGCCACCATATTTAATCTACATACCAGCAGTACGGTTTTGTAACCATCTCAGCGTAAAAACTTAAGTGAAATGAGCGTGGAGTGAGCTATCAATCCAACGAATTCTAAGGGATTGAAAAATTGACAGCCCTCTACTCTTTCACTCTATGGTCAATTCATATAACTTTTCAACGTGAGATATCCAACCTTTTTTTTACGTTTTCAGGGAAAATCCTTCAAAAGACACGAGATATCTGGGGACCGAGGTCCGGTAGTGTGAAATGTTTACCTGACTAAAACCCCCCCTTTGATCATGGTTCTGGTTCCTCTTTAAATACCAAATCTGGAACCGCTCCTACGCAACGCCTGTAAGGCACATCCCTGGAGAGACTATAAACGGGCCTCCCCTTGGCCTCGCTGTTTTCGGCAGCACGTGATCACTGTGCCACCATTTTTCCTAAGGTCATTTGGTGTGTACACAGAGTCCCCATTCTATGAGATATCCAATCTGCGGCACTTCTGTTTAACTGTTATTTAAATTTGACTCGTTTTTTTTTATAATTATAAACTAGTGTTCGGCCACAATCCTGCCTAATGGTAAGCAGTGATGCGATAGTTGATGGTAAAGCTCACTAGTTCATTAAGAGTCTATCCACTCCAAAAACCTGAGTGAATAGGAAGGAAGACGTCACTTCAGCGAGGTGATGCAATACTCAACAACACGACCAACGACACTGCGCCAGAGGGAATTCTCCGTCTGGCGCAGCTGTTGTTACTCAGATCAATTGATCTGTAGGCCTTCCACGACCAAATTCCCGACACAACAACATTTGGTGCATCGTACCTGGCACATATCGCAACACAACTGCTCAGACCCGTCATCCGTACGGCTTCACCAGACATCATGCCGGAACACGACGAATCGCTTGGCGGCAAGACTTTGTCTGGTGGGTGGTAACTTCTGCCAGCAGCCGATGTTGTGGCCCACCACCTGTGTTATTGTGTTCCTCATCATCTGCCTGGTTTTTTTCCAAGTATCTTGAGGTTGGCTTCAACAATAATGGAAGAAGCTAAATACCCGTATTTTTCATAGACCAACTGCCTACCTGTCGGTCAGACTTTCGGGTTTTTACCACTGGAACCAATGGCTTAAAGAGCTTTCCGTGGGTCGGAGGGGTCTCGGTATGTTAAGATGGTTACCCATCCTCAAAACAAGCGCTGCAAGCGTAGCTTAACCTGATAAATCTATCCACGCGGGCTCTTGTTATAAAGCCACGGGCACCTATTTATTATAATAAATGATAGCAATTGTGGAATAGTGAAAATGGTCGCTATGAGGCAACTGTTCCGCTTCGGTTCGCGCCGCTCTGTACAGATCGGAACAGATGGACAGTAGTTGCATGGAGTGGTTACGCTTTTTTTAAATGTTTTAAACAAGTGCTTGAACACGATCCCGCCTGATGGTAAGCAGTTATGCTATCGTTGATGCTGAAGCTTATTAAGAGCCTATTCATTGAAGCCACTTAAATTGTAATCAGACGGGATCCATGTATGATGTGTATCTCCTTCATGTTCAATGATGGAACGGTGATGGTAGACGCTATTCAAATAAAGTTTTTATTTTTTTTCAATACATATGTACATGACAGAAAATGTTGACTGCCAGGTCCTTCATTTGCTTTACTGCTTTTAGTGTTTGACTCGCAATTGAAGTCACATTAAGCTACTAAAATCTGTCCCATTTCCTTATTAGATTTTCAACTTTATCTCTAGAGTATTACGGCTCATGGTTGATCCGTACATTCATCATTATTTGTCTAGCTTATAATCCACCGACTTCCGAAATTAGTTATTTTTGACTTTGTACTGTTTTTTGGAAGTCGGTTGTTTTATTTTTTTTGTAAAAAAGTTTTTATTTTACACTATTTAGTTGTGAAAAGTACCTACCGTTCAGCTGCATCCGGTCGGACTGGAATGTTGGGATTAGCTTCCAGTCAACTCCAAAAAGCCATCTATCTGCTATGAGTGTTTAAATCGTAATGGAAGTAAAATAACCTGGATATTCCAAAGTCTAAGTCGTTTCCACCTAGTTTTCACATCACCTCAACCATTTAAAGACTGATTTGCGCTTGTATATCTATTCAGAAATATGACTATGCATTACTTCCATTAGTTAGTGACACTGTTTTTGTAGAAGGTAACTGATAAATGGGTTTCTATGTCTGGAGCAATAGTGTCAATATCAACATCATCATCATCAACCAACTTTTTATCACCCCACTACTCCTGCAATACTATACACTGCACATTGCAATATTATAAATCACTATATATTCAATAATTCGCCAATGAAACATAATTAAATAAAACAAATCATCATCAACCTATTTTTTTATCGTCCCACCGCTGGGCACAGGTCTTCCCTCATATAGAGAAGGATTGAGCGTAATCACGACGCTTGCTCAATGCGGGTTTGCGATTTCAGACTTAAAGTCCAGGTTACTTCAAGATGTTTTCTTTCACCTTTTAATCAGTCATTTGTATCCAACATATACTTAGAAAGTACTAACTTAGAAACGTTACATTGGTACTTACCTGACCTGGAATATTGTATAATATACATATAAATATAGTCGTTGGCCTAGTGTTTAAAACACCAGCCTCTCTAAACCTCACATTCATGAGGTTTTGATTGCTGTGTCAATATGGTAAACAGAAAATATAATTATAGATAAAACATAATAAATTCGGTTCCCTTACGATGTAACTATAATTACGCAGTTTTTACTAATAACAAATGTTATCTATGAGCAAATCTAAAAAGTAAGATATTTAGTGCAATATTTTGATTTAGGTAACATTATATTTATTTATATGTACTTGTATTTTTATTCAAATTAGTTCAGTAGTATTTTTTATGAAAATCAATTATTATTTTCCTTTTTTATCTAGAAAGTAAAGTAGTGTTTAGTATCTATCTTTTTTTATCTAAGCGTACATAGTAGTGGCCCAAAATGAAACAACTCCTTTAACCACCGACTCCACCGCACCTCCTAACCCATGTTACAGATTGGTTTCGATATGTCACCTCACACGCTATTGTTGCGTGCTTTCTCCGCACAGCCACACGTCTGCAACACCATTGTGTATCGCGGAAACTAAAAGAGAAAGGGTTGGTTTATTGCTCCGCTGACTTTGGAAGGTTTAGACGGGATTCTGTTGGGAAATTACTTGAATATATTGGTTGCATTGTAGACTTGAGATGTTTTCGCACTCAAGCGGCAGTGTTGTGTAGATTATTTCATCACCAGTGCTTTCGAAACGGTGAAGGAAAACATTGCGAGTAATCGGCTTACCCTAGAAGCAAAAATTCGAAGACGTGTGATAACCACCAACACGCTCTAAGTCCAGGTGGATTAAAGCTCACTCCCTCTTACAGAAAGACCGCTGCAAGCATACAGCAGCTAGTGAGAGTGCTTCTGATAAGACTATGCCCCTTTACTGGAGTGTCCGTTCATCTGCGTTTCGGACTTAAAAGAATGCCACTGATGTCGCAATCAAAAATGCTGCCTGCTGGGCTCAATCTATTTGTTTTTTTTTTTGAGGAAGAGTAAAATAGAAACAAAATATACCTCTTAGATACCTAAGACGTCTGTTTTTGACCTTATAGCTATAGCGACAAAGCTGAAAATGTACTAAATGAATTTGACAGAAACAGAATAAAAATTAAACTTTTTTTCCAGTTTAAAGGCTTTTCTTTTCTAAAATATTACATAGACTTTACGAAGTTATCACTGGACCGTGTCCACCTACCGTTGGTCCTTTGTCTCTGGCCAACCGACTCAAATTAGGTACACGTCGTGTTAATTAATTAATAAGTAAACATAACTGTACTCTCAGTCTGTGTGTCAGTGGAGCAGTGGGAACAAAAGGTGTTGGATAATAGGTATTTAGTGTTATTCGGTTTGTAGGGCCAGCTTAGAGTAATTTATTGTGTCATTGTTTGCTTAGATTTTGTGGTCAATCGGTTATCGGATAAACTTGTTCTAATACCAGACGGGGGTGCGGTAAGTGTACAAGTATCTCCAGGGAGCCCCAGTCTCATGGTACTGGAAGGAATAGTGGGGTTTTAGTTGGTAGGAGTCCGAACTAACTCTCCATTATTTCCAGATCCATGAGGATTATGTGAAAATAAAGATGTTATAAGAAGAGACATAACTGAACGTTTAATTTTTACCATTTCATCGATCTCTCCACTTCTGGAACTAACAGTGATTAACGACGCAGTTCTCCATCTTTTGTTTTCTCGGTTCACTCGCAAAGTGACGGCGAAGTAGTTCGTATAGTTAAGCACAGAATTAACGATGGGTGGATGAAATGGTGGCAGATCAGGGGAACAAATTGAGACTCCCACATTTCCCTTAACACTTAATGGGAATGTGGGAGTAGTATATAAATCCATGATGAGACTAGACAACGCGACTTTAATAAAATCTCTAGAATATTTAAACCTCAGACTGAAGTCTGGGAGGACCTCTTATCTGAATGGCAAAATAGGTGGGATAATTCCATCAAGGGCGGGCACCTCCATCTATTATTTCCATCCGTTGGCGATCGGCTGGCTAAGACGTGGCTGGAGGTTGACCACTGCGTTGCCCAATTTCTCACAGGTCATGGCAACTTTAAAAGTAAACTGTATTCTTTTAAACTTATTCCTTCCCCTTTGTGTCAGTGTTCTACATTGAACTGTGAATTTGAACAGTCAGCACATCACATCTTGGGGGAGTGTGTTCTTTGGCAGAATGAACGCAATATCATGTTGGATAGTGTACAAGTTACATCCGGAGTCGTTTATTATACGGACCTTGTAGAAACTAGAACCAATTTCCGTGCGTTCAGGCGCTTTTGCCATACCTATTATTGGAATCAATTGTAACAGCTAATACCTACTTAGGATCCATTAACTTAATCAAATTTTATTCCGTGGTGTTTGGCAATCTGGGCTTCTCCCAGTTGCAATAATGTCCCTTTGTGCCTATTGGCCTAGTTCTGTTCTGTCTCCTGCTTGTTATGGAGGGAAGTGGAAAATATATCTTTTTTCTTACTCCTACGCTATTCTCTTCTGATTACTCGTAATTTCGTTGCGGGACCCAAGACAGTTGAATCGTTTCTCCGGGACTCGTCGAGCTTCATTGCTCGGCGTTTTTCTGGCGGTCTCCACTTTTGATTCTGGCTTTCAGGAGTTGCAGTGGGTGGGAAAAGTGTGGCGGGTTTTGTCAAAAAAAAAAAAATGCATGATGAGACTTGTTCTCTTGAATGAATGAGAATGTTGGATCACAAAATTGAAGAATGAAAGGCAATTGCATGCAGCTGTGATGAGAGATGTTTCAGATGATGTTTCCATTCAAGTAGCACCACACATGAATGGATAGAATAATAACATTTTCTTCTTATTCTCAGCCTATAGAGGTCCCCTGCTGGACTAAGGACTCCCCCAAGGCTTTCATTCCATTGGGGGGCATTGCCATAATCCCTACGTTTGGCAGGAGGGTAACATTTAGTACGTAACAATTGGCGCATCGTACCCGGCACACATCGCCTCACAACTGCTTAGCTCCATCAGCCATCATCGCGATGAATCAGTTGGCGCCAAGACTTTGCGTGGTAACTATTGGCAGTCGATATTATAGCCTACCACCGAGAAAAGAAAGAATTCTGTAGAAAGAGATAAAAAGAGATAAAGAAGGTAATCTAAAAACTCTTTCTTTGCTCTCTTTGTGTTGTGAAAAGAAAGTAATTAAGTTAATAGAGTAGATGTTACAGTTACAGTACAATACATTTTGCCAGACTCAGATATGTATGGGTGGTATAGAAGTAGGTATATCAACCCGGACACCCTTGTTCACAAGCTAAACAAAATGTAAGCTCAGTTCATCTTTTTCTTTCTATTTCATTATGAAAGGGACAGAAAATAAATATTAGTACAGTTCTGTCAAATTCATTCATTAATTTTAATTTTAAATTCATCATTTTAAGCACGTCTAAACTGTCCGTAGAATATCGTAATTTGATATATATTATAACCAGTATATTTTCTAATATAAAATACTCTTTATCCCAATATTCTCACATGATCTAAACTTTAATCATCATCATCATCAACCTTTTTACCGTCTCACTGCTGGGCACAGGTCTCCTCTCATACAGAGAAGGATTGAGCGTAATCACCACGCTTGCTCAATGCGGGTTGGCGACTTAAAGTCCAGGTTTCCTCTAGATGTTTCCTTTCACCTTCAGTCATTGGTACTTGCCTGACCTGGAATCGAACCCGCGCACTCACACTTGAGAGGAAAGTGAGTATGTTTGTGTCTGTATGCATGTGTATAACTGCTGAATGGATTTGGATCAAATTTGAACCATATATAAACTGAGATGATGACTGCGAAAGAACACAGGTTTCTATTTTTTTCCTAATTCACAGACGAAATTACGGCAATAGCTAATTAAAGGCACATATATGAAAATGAGACAGAGAGATTTTTTTTCAGGATAAGTTAATCAACAGATATGTTAAGGTGTGTATATTTAAATCTGTGTGGTTACCACGAGTTTTCATTACGAGAGTCGATTGACCGCGTTTGGCGCTCTCATTAGTTGAAAGTTCTTATAACCTTTTTTTTTGTTGGGATGGGAAATCATCAAATGACTTCTCCCGCTCTGGGCGGAGCGGAAGGGTGTGTCAGACTTTTACTGACTAAAACGCACCCGTGTTTCTTCACTTGCCTGTGCGACGGCCAAGGCCGTGGTTTCTTGTTTAACCAACCCGCAACCCTGACCCAGGAGGTATCGGTCTTCGTGGACCCCGTCACGATGTGCTGACATCTCTATGAGGCGAGCGTGAAACACGACGCGCTGTCGACTTGGGCCTAGTCCTTACCGGACGGCGAGCTGCCCACTGCTCATCGCCCGCAGGCCCGCGCCTACGGTGGCTGGGAGTTAGGTGTCGTCTCCCGACCAGGGCGTCTATTGCTGCGGCGAGTTCTTATAACCTTGAAGTGGGCCAATCGATGAGTCAAAAGCGGTCAAAATCGACGATAACTCATGGTAACCACACTGTGATGATGATTTAAATCTGTGATTATATTTGTATCACTTTTCATTACGACTACTTTCAACGCTAATGACCATTAACTAATGTAATTGACAGCATAATCTATAAACAAATTCTGCATACCTACCTTCGCATGAATCATCGGCCATATATATTGTAGACTCTCAATATTGAATGCATTATTGCGATTACTGAAGGCTAATTCACCTATTTAAAAACGCAATGAATGTTGTTGAATTGTCAAAATTAAAACCAATGCTAATGACAGTGATGCCGATTGCCTTCTTCAAAACTAAACTAAAGTTCAATACATCTTTTCCTTTCTATTTCATTAAGAAAAGATATTTCAGAAGACAAAAATTTAGTTTAGTACTTTCAAATTAAGGTACCTCATAAAGGTTTAGATGCCACTAGCTGCACCGCGCGGTATCACCCGCAATGATTTCGATATGTTTTTTTTTTATATGCTCCGCTCCTATTGGTTGCGGCGTGATTTTATATAGTTTAAAGCCTTCCTGGGTTAATGGGCTATCCAATGCAAAAAATTTCAAATCGGGTCAGTAGTTCCTGAGATAATTGTTATACTTTTATAACCCAATAAGATTTTAAAGTAAAAATTAATTGATTCGTTAATTACATAAAAAAGCGTAATGAAAACAAAACTCGAAAACTATTTTATCAGCTGATTTAATAGAATTCACATCAGGGATCAACGTCATACCTACAAACCCGCACGGCGGCACGCTTGCAACGTTCAAAGACCGAGCCGACACTTTTTTTTAAACACTGAATTCTGTAACCGTTCATTAACGTCATAAATGACTATCATAATTTTATTAGTGGCATGCGTTCTAGCCTTTTTACGAAGTTTACGTTGCGATACACCCTGTATATTAGTATAGATTAAAACATGGCTTTTAAAAATATAACAAGCGCGGACTAATTTGGCAGGATTGCACTAATATGTATCTGGGATAGGAGCCGTTTACCTCAATAGAGACTCTGATTTTTTGTTACATTTTTCAAATGATAGCAGCGGTTGCCTAGTGATATCGGCGGCGACTTAAAAGATGTAGGTCGTAGGTTCCAATCCCCTCAGACGCTTTAATTTGTATAAATTATTTCATCACCGCTGCTTTCAAAACGGTGAAGGAACATTTCTCGCTGATAGGCCATAACATCGGCCGCCGGCAGAAGTTACCACCCACCAGACAAACTCTTGCCGCCAAGCGATTTGTCGTGTTCCGGTATGATGTCTGGTGAAGCCGTACGGAGGAAGAATCTGAGCAGTTGTGTTACGATGTGTGCCGGGTACGATACACCTAATGTTGTTGTGTTGGGAGTTTGGTCGTGGAGGGTCTTCAGATCAATCTCCCTTTGGCGCAGCATCGTCGGTCGTGTTGTTGGGTTTAACATTGCATCACCTCGCTCAACTACCGTCTTCCTTGCTATTCGCTCAGTTTTTCTGAGTGAATAGGCTCTTAATAAACTGGCGCGCTTTACCATCAACGATCGCAGCACTGCTTACAATCAGGTGGAATTGCGGTCAAGCGCTAGTTTATAATTATTAAAAAAAAAAAACGAAAACATCGTGAGTAAACTGGTATGTCTCAGAGACAAAACTTTCAAGACTTGTGTCATCTACCAACCCGTACACTCCTTCTCCTTACGGAGAGGAGGCCTGCGTCTCAAGAGTGGGAACTGTAATGTTCTGATTTAGTAAAATCGCCAATGACAGCTTCCGTTTCGTAGCGGTGGCGAAGGCGGCCACTGCGCAAGGAGGCGCGGGTTCTATCGGCACAGTGCAAATATTTGTATGCATGTATATTAATATTTGCACTGGTCTGGTCATGCCTAGGAAAGCACCTTAAGCCGTTGGTCCCGATTGCCATACGAACATCTAGTGGCGGTCGTTACAGGTCGTTGGAGCCCTCAAAAGTCCAACAATTGGTCTAACTGCAATGCTTCGATATCGCCTTCGGGTTGTGGAGGTCAGACGGCAGTCGCTTCATGGAAAATGCCGAAGTTTCGCCAAAATCAGCAGTTAGAACTGGTGGAGCGGACTCCGGACTCCGAAGCTGAACAAAGCTTCGGATGCGACTGGGATTGGCTCTGAGGTGATGATGATGAGTAAAATCGCAAATGAGTGGCAAGAATCGGGATGCGTTATCGCGATAAAGCATCAGATATTATCGACAGATAATAACGCGGCTGTGGAGTAGGGCTTTGTATAATGTCTCGTCGTTCCGATCATTATCACGTTGTGAGAGTTCAAGGAACCTGTGTGTTTTTGATGTAATAATTATTGTTTCCTATCTTTAAGTCGGTCTCCGTGGCGCAGCGGTCAACACGCCTGCCTGCGACGTGGAGGCCCCGGGTTCGATCCCCGGCCAGGTCATGATGGAAAACGATCTTTTCCTGATTGGCCTGGGTCTTGGATGTTTATCTATATATGTATCTATTATAAAAATATAGTATCGTTGAGTTAGTGTCCCATAACACAAGTCTCGAACTTACTTTGGGGCTAGCTCAATCTGTGTGATAAAAAAAAAATATAAGAAATCTTTTTATTACATTACGGCTTCAATAATAACAGGATTGTGCTAATAGGATAGAAATCTATTCGGTTAACTAAGTCATGTGTTTTATTTTTGTTTACGTTTGGCCGGTTGTTAGCCAAACGTAAACAAAAATAAAACACATCGAGAATAGTTTTTTTTTTTAAATAAAATCCTTGCCCCACATTGGGAATTTTTCCTGTATCATGAGTTGCATACATTTAAACTCACATACACAAACAGCCAGACCCAGAAGAACTACCCTACCAGTAGGCCATACAAATATTTGTTCCGTGCGGAAGTTACCACCCACCAGACAAAGCCTTGCCGCCAAGCGATTTGTCGTGTTCCGGCATGATGTCTGGTGAAGCCGTACGGAGGACGGGTCTGAGCAGTTGTGTTGCGATGTGTGCCGGGTACGATGCGCCAAATGTTGTTGTGTTGGGAGTTTGGTCGTGGAGGGTCTTCAGATGAATCTTCCTTTGGCGCAGCATCGTTGGTCGTGTTGTTGGGTTTAACATTACATCACCTCGCTCAACTGCTGTCTTCCTTCCTATTCGCTCAGTTTTTCTGACTGAATAGGCTCTTAATAAACTAGCGCGCTTTACCAACAACGATTGCATCACTGCTTACCATCAGGCGGGATTGTATCCGTCTCTGTTTATTGCAGGAGTGGAGGGAGTTGAGGCGTAAGTATGAGCCGCTGATGCACTACTATTTCATCATCATCATGCTTTTCCACCGAAAGACGTCCACTGCTGGACAGAGGCCTCCCCAAAGACCACCACGAAGACCCGTCCTGCGCCTCCTGCATCCTGCTACTATTTATTGCTGAATAAAAAGCCGGATGACGCCACTGCAATAGCTCCAGAGCGTCTACTGATGTCACGCGTTTGTGCCGGTGTCTCTCGGTGTCAGTTTGCAGGGCTTTTTTTTTAATTATTATAAACTAGTGCTTGACGGCAATCCCGCCTGATGGTAAGCAAAGAGGCAATCGTTGATGGTTAAGCGCGCAACTTATTGACTCAAAAAAAACTGGGTAAATAGGAAGGAAGACGGCAGTTGAGCGAAGTGATGCAATGTTAAACCCTACAAAACGACCTACGATTTTGCGCCCGAGGGAGATTGTTCTGGAGACCCTCCACGACCAAACTCCATCGCAACATAACTGCTCAGGTTCGACCTCGGTACGGCTTCTCCAGGCCGTAACATAACGAATCGCTTCGCGGCAACATTAATGACGATTTATCTTCAAATGACAGAAGCTTTAATAAATCGAACGATTACGCAAGACAACAAAGTCGTGCAGTTTAATAGAGTTAACACGTTCTGTCTATTAGTGAATTGTAACCTTAAATCGAAGTATCTACATTCTGCAGTTTCACTCAACTCTCTTACTTTCGCTAAAAAGCGTAACTTTCAGTTTCGTGTATAGTAAGAATACTAATATTGCGTTTTCGAGAACGGTGAGTACATACAAATGGACGTGCCCTGAATTTGTATACATAGATATTTGTAATAAAATTGGAGACACGACAGTAGAAGTAGCTTTTAAGAGTTCCGTAGTCAACTAGAAACCCTCATAGTTTTTTAATTTCGCACAAATTGCTTTATTTATCAGTATAATAAACTATTATTTATGTTGTAATATACAATGTTCATTTATCGCGCTATCGTATAGAAACATTGTAGTGTTATGTTATTTACCTACATATACTTACACTTATGTATTTATATTCATAGTTACAGATACAATATGTAAAGAAAACCCTGTCCTGCCTATTCCCTGCCCTATTCTACTTATGGATACAAAACCGGGCTAAACTTAAAAAAAAAAAATCCCCTAAAAAATAAATATTATTTCGCAAAAAGAGGTAACTTAATACATGTGCGTTAAGCAGCCTTCCGCGGGCGGCGTGCGGCAGGGTACGCGGCACGTGGTCGCATCGCTATTCGCTCATAATAATACCGATGTTGTCACTTTTTTAAAAATTACCAAATTTCGGGGAAGTTAGAATTAATTCGCGGGAAAAAAAGATTATTTTAAAATTCATTTGTATTGGTACTATGATGATTACGTTAAATTTTATATTATATTTGGTCATGTGTTTACCTAACCTTTATTATCCTTATGGGTCGGACAGGGTTTCTTAACGTATTGTATATCATTCATTTCTGCAGGTCATAATACGCATTGCAGTATTATGAGGCGCTGTTCTGATAACATTTCACTACACCAAGACTCGTTATTCATGCTATCTTAAAAACAAATAATACAGCACAGCATAGGTACAGCTTCTTACGCTAAGATATCACAAAGTAACCGAAACTTAGGCTTGAAGTTGAAGACCGTGTCTATAAGCTGAATAATGAGTCTTGGTGTAGTGAAATGTTATCAGAACAGGGCCTTATAATACTGTAATGCGTATTATGACCTGCAGAAAAGAATGATATATAAGTATGAATATAAATACATAAGTGTAAGTATATGTAGGTAAATAACATAACACTACAACATGAAAATTTTTATTACACAAACAGCAGGAATAAATTTTCTTCGCGCGGTAGAAAGAGAGGTGGATATTATTTCATTTCCTACACCCGCACCCGACGGTTTACCTTCCCTACGTCTTATGATATTTCGATGAGAGATCACGTGTTCTAACGCGAGTTTAGCATTTGCTATTAATCCTAAAAAAGTGCACAGTGCCGCTAAATAAATTTTCACTCCACATAATTGGGATTTTTTGTTTGTCAATATGTTATTTGATATGTAATATTTAATCTCCCAGCTGGATCCTTCTATTTGCCTCCTTCTCGAAGTTGTTTTTCCCTAATTGCAACGTTTGTCCGAGGTATACATATTCTAAAACAACTTCCGGCATTCCGTTCACGGCAACCGGTCTCGGAGTAACCCGTTCATTGAACATAATTTTGGTTTGTTTAAGTTCATCCGGAGACCGATGCGTTGGGAGGATTTAGCTAAGTTGGTCAGCATTTATTCCAGCTCTTGCCGCGTTTCCGACATGATGACGATATCGTCCGCAAATCGCAAGTGTGAGATGTACTCACCATTGATGTAAACGCAGCATAGGACGCCCTTGGGCGAGATGGAGCGACTACATCAAAAAGGTGGCTGGCGGAGAACTGCTCAGGATTGAGCTTGTTGGTGTGCCATGGAGGAGGCCTATGTCCAGCAGTGGACGATTAGAGGCTGATGATGATGATGACGATGATGATGATGTTGAACATATAAAGCTGAAGAAATTGTTTGCGTATTTGAACGCGATAATCTCAGGAACCGGTTGTCCGATTTGAAAAAATCTTTTTGCGTTTGATAGCCCATTAAATCAGGAAGGTCTTAAGATATATAACATCACGGTGCGACCAATAGGAGCGGAGCATAATAACTAACTACACGCTAACGAAGTCGCAGGCGGCCTCTAGTTACTTAATATGCAAAAGAAACCATCTTCCAAAACAAAGCCGCGGGTACAAGTCAATCACAATAACAACGAAAATGCGGGCATCTCACATCCGCATTATATTCAGGAGAAAGTGCAAACTTTTGCAAATGACTCTCATAATAAAGTAATTTTATTGACGGCGAGTAAAAAGAGAAGCTATCGTATTATTCAGGTCAAGTGCCGCTATTGTTTTGAACCACCATTTTATATGCTTGCATGTCTTATACAGGCTGAGGTTTTGAGAAGCATCGGGGTATACATTATAAGAAATGAAAAAGTTGAGTTTGATTATAGTTTATTTATTAATTTTAGTTATGTTCTGCATCCGGTTAGATTTAATGCTGACCTCAATATAGTTGGGAAAAATCTAGGCAAATGATTATATGTTAGGTTATGTTATAAGATTTTAACAGTGTCTTAGTTAATTCGGTGCTGATTTTCCAATCCCCAGATAACTTTTAATTCACAATTTAAATTGACGTCTGACACATTTTCTAAGGAAGAAGTGTAAAAAGAATTAAATTTATTTTTGCTTAGGTGTATAAAATTGTCTGGCGTTGGTAAATCAGCCCTATGTAAAAGAAATTTATCTAGTGGATATTTGAAATAAATAATTTATTTCAAATGCACACTAGATAAATTGAACGTATCTTTGCTTTGCTTTAAAAATGGGTACCTATAGCAATAAAAATATTAGCTCGATTTCAGAAGAAACTAAATTACTAACTTAATTGTGTTTTCATTAATTTTATAAAGCGTCATTTTAATTATTTTAGCAAAACTTTCTTTTAGTGCCAAAGTAATTGAAGATCTCTCATCATCTTGTTCGATTCATGAATTTATTATTATTATTATTTTTTTTAATTAATTTATAAACCAGCGCTTGACCGCAATCCCGCTTGATGGTAAGCAGTGACGCAATCGATGATGGTAAAGCGCACTAGTTTATTAAGAGCCTATTCACTCTAACCTTGAAGACACTCAAATTGTAGTCCGACGGAAACACCGCCGCCAGCAGATTGTTCCAGTCCCTCGATGTACGCGGTATAAAGGAGGAGGCGAAACGCTTCGTCCGGATCGTAGAGGTGTTAACAAGATAAGGGTGGAAACTCGCCGTACGACGGGTCGTCCGATGGTGGAACGGAGATGGGGGAATTAAATCGTGCAATTCCCTCGCACACTCCCCAAAATATATACTACAGAACACCGAAAGGCTGGCTACTCTACGCCTGTGCTCTAGGCTTTGGAGACCAACTCGAGTTAAATCAGAGTCACCAATCAGCCTCTTCGCACGCCTCTCCACTGAATCCAAAGTGGCCAGGTATTAATTGAATTCTTCTATACAAAGAATGACTTGACATTTTCATAAAGTTTAACTTGCAATAAGGTTTTCTCCAAAGAACAGATAACTTATCTATTCCGTGGTTTTCCCCAAATCGAATTTGTTTGTTATTGGCTCGATTTCTCATTTTATGTTTGGTTCGGGTTTCGCGTTGCCATTCCAATTTAGTAACGCCCTGTATAGATGAGCAGTGTCTTTAAATGATTAAAAATGTGGTTGTGTGATGTTTCGTTGACATATTATTAGCGTCTTCTCTCGTCTCAATTCGGAGTAATTTGATATGCTAGGTTTATACGATTATAGCTACTTTCTTTGGATAACACGTCATTTTACGACCGCCTCCTCGTCTACTAAGTGGTATCCTCGTCATGTAAACTGGTAATGGTTTAGTGTTAACTATGCATCTCATGAAGTCGTGGTGGCCTAGTGGTTAAAACACTAGCCTCTCAAGTATGAGTACGCGGGTTCGATTCCAAGTCGGCAAGTACCAAAGTAACTTTTCTAAAGTTATATGTACTTTCTAAGTATATCTTGGACACCAATGACTTGAAGGTGAAGGAAAACATCTTGAGGAACCTGGAGTTTAAGTCTGAAATCGCCAACCCGTATTGAGCAAGCGTGGTGATTACGCTCAATCCTTCTCTGTATGAGAGGAGACCTGTGCCCAGCAGTGGGACGATAAAAATAAAGGTTGAAAATGATGCATGTCATACTTAAAAGAAAAACTTTTTACAAAGCATATTATACATAATTATACAGTATGTTAAGAAAACCCTGTCCGACCCATAAGGATAATAAAGGTTAGGTAAACACATGACCAAATATAATATAAAATTTTAGGTAATTATCATAGTACCAATACAAATGAATTTTGAAATAATCTTTTTTTCCCCACGAATTAATTCCAACTTCCCCGAAATTTGGTAATTTTTAAAAAAAATTACAACACTGGTATTATTATGAGTGAATAGCGATGCGACCATGCGCTGCGTGCCCTGCCGCCCGCCGCCCGCGGAAGGGTGCTTAACGCACATTTATTAAGTTACCTTTTTTGCGAAATAATATTTATTTTTTTAGGGGGATTTTTTTTTTAAAGTTTAGCTCGGTTTTGTATGCATTAGTAGAATCAGTTATCGATACCTAACAACACCTTCACGGGTCGGACAGGGTTTTCTTTACTGTATACGGACGACAGCAAATCATGCTACCTGAAACTGTCAAATATTCCCATTCAACCTTCAGCTTTAATGTTTGAGTTATACAGTTAAAAATCTATTAAAGAATTTTAACAGATACTAATAGCTTGATGTGCTGTAGTTTGTACACATGTATAATTAGACTTTAATTTACAAAGTGTACAAAAACCCGTTTTTAATTTCTAAATAATCACTTTAAAATCAATTTAATTACCAGTGAAATAAAATTGTTTTTTTTTTAATTTGACATAACATTAACTTGAAACATTTTGAATTAACTTTATATTTTCATTCCTATCATCTAACAATTATTTTTCATTCATAGTTACACACTTAGCTCACACAGTACTTATCGTATAGAACGTAGGTTAGAGCAATTATGATTTCTTATTACGATTAAAATATTCTTAGTTCTAAAATAATTAACGTTGGCAACCCTGCCCGGTCTAGATTTGGGGCGTGCGTGAGAACTGTAGTACTGCGTAATGGCAACATTGCACTGCACTGGTCGCTAGTACAGATAAAAAATAAGTTCATAGCCTGCTAGGTTATATAAAAAGTTACTATAAGTTTATGCAACCAATCGGATATTAACTGTGAAGTGGACGCTACTATTCATGGGTACAAAAAAATATTAAATATTTTGTGAGTATTTTTAGAAATAAAGAATAATACGTTCATTGGCATTACAGCAAAAGAAATACACCTAGAAACTATTAAGAAATATAAAACAGAGATTATATTATCAAACCGGCCTCAGCTCAGCATAATGTCAGATGACAACACACACAAGGTGTGCCAACTGATTACCGTGGCTCTTGGCGCTCAGGCAAAAGAAGGAACACGGATCGGTTTTAGTCAGTAAAAGTCTGACACACAGTTTCGCTCTGCCCAGAGCGGGATTGGTCATTTGGTGATTAAATTATCCATCTTCAATAAAAAAAATTGTACCACTTGACATTTGCCATACGCTGGAATCACGAACACAAATTTGCTATTTTGACAGAAGTCCGTTATAATAAACTGAGATAGTAAATAATACAAATACAAATAATAGTTCTCTATTATTTGTGAAAAACTAAAATAAATACTCAATGTTTTTTTCTATTCATTCAACTTACGTATTTCCTGAATTCCAAGCATTCCTTTTGTGTTTACATAAAATTGGGCAAAATGTATAATTTAGCTTAGCTTAAAACGAGTCATAGAATTATACTGAAAATCAGAACCCACACCCGATTTTCTACGATTTTTCTAGACACAATCAACTCGTGACACTCTTACTGATGGGACACCGGCATCCACTCTGTGCCTCAAAGACATGTCAGCACATCGTGGAGGGGTCCACGAAGACTGATGCCTGCCAGGGCCACGAGTTGTTTGAAAGAGATACCGAGGCCCCTGCCGCACAGGTGGGTCTTAGTCAGTAAAAGTCTGACATGCTCTTCTGCTCCGCCCAGAGCGGGAGATGTCATTTGATGATTTGGAGGTACGAGAAGCAGCGTGTAAAGTTAAGTCATCCTCCATAGAAAAGGGACGATCCTCCGACCAGACTGGGATTGTCTGGCGGGCCATTTTGCCCGCCGGTTGATGTCGCGAACTTGTATGCGTGCTACGTGCAGAAAACTTTGATTGCGAGATTCAGGATTCGTGTGACATCAGTATGACGCGTTGTTAGCATGATGCGTTGTAGACACCGCTACAATGATTTCCCGTTCTCAAAATATAAAAAAAAGGCCAAGTGAGTGTCGGACTCACGCACAAAGAGTTCCGTAGCATTGATTTATAAAATTAAAGGATTTAAGTTATTTGTATGAAAGATTACGCGGTAATAAGCGTTTTACGATTTACGAGGTATTAAAAAAACTACATACTAGATCTCGTTCAAAACAATTTTCGTTGGTATTTTTTATAGTAATGTACATCATACGTTTTTTTTAGATTTTCCATTTTCTTATTTTAGGAGTTAGAGGGCGGGGGGGGGGGGGGGGAAGGGACCAACTTTTTCCACTTTGGTAGCGTTTATCACGCAAACTATTCGGTTTAGAAAAATAATATTCTTGAAACCTCGATATCATTTTTGAAGACCTATCCATACATACGAGGGTTAAACTGAAAGTTCTTAGAAAATCAAAAACTGATAACATTAGCCAGTTATTAGTTTTATTATATCTTTTCAAAATATTGTCCATTCACGTCAATATACCGTTGCATGCGATGGAACCACTGGGAAAAGCACTTTGCCCACTCGTCCTTAGGGGTCTCTTCAATGGCATCTCGATACGCAGCCACCGCTTCTTCAGCATTCATAAACCGCTTTCCTTTAAGTTTTTCTTTAATTTTTGGAAATAAATAAAAATCACAAGGCGCGAGGTCGGGACTATACGGCGGGTGACCCAGTAATTCAACGTTTGATGTCGCCAAATAGTCGATCGTTCGCTTGGCGGTGTGCGACGAGGCGTTGTCGTAGTGAAGGAGGATTCTACTGCGAGGTCGTTTCTCTCGAACTTTTTCCAAGACAAGTGGCAAACAATTGGTAGTGTACCTATTCTGCAGAAACTGTTTTTGATCCTCTAATACAATTGTTGCGAAATGACCTATCCTTCCAAAGATCGAGGCCACCATTTTTTTCCCGCACTTCGATCTCTCTTCACTTTAGTTGGCAACTCCTCGAAAGGAAACACCCACTAAGCAGATTGTCTTTTGGTTTCAGGATCATAACAGTAAATCCAGCTTTCGTCACCTGTTAGTATGTCGAAAACAGCATTTGAGTCACCTCCGTTAAATCTTTCAATCATTTTACGGCACCAATCCACACGATGGAGTTTTTGAGCCTCAGTCAAATTATGAGGTATCCACCGGGCGCAAAGCTTCCTGACCGCTAAATGTTCGTGGAGGATTTTATGCATTTGACTAATACCGATGCCTAAGCTTGCCTGAATCTGCTGATAGGTCACTCTTTTGTCAGTCTCTATCATACGCCGCACAACACAGATATTATCTTCAATCGTCGCCGTAGAAGGCCGTCCCTCACGTAAATCATCAGTGAGATTAGTGCGATCACGTTTAAACTCATTAAACCAGTTGTAAACAGTCGCACGAGATGGGGCTTCATCGTAAAAGGCCAATCGTAGTCTATCATAACTTTCTTGTTGACTTAAATGACATCGAAAGTCATAAAAAATCATTGCACGAAAATTTTCTCGTGTTAAATTCATGTTGACTTGACATAGACAATTTTCAATTTGCCGCCAAATCGTATAACTAACGACAAATGAATGAAATATACACTCAGTAATATTGCCAAAGAGTTCTATTTTCAAATTTTAGAATTATTTTTTTATTATATTGTTTATAAGTGGCCAATTCTAAGAACTTTCAATTTGACCCTCGTACCCCACACGATTTGATGAAAAAATTTTTTTTGAGTTTCAGTTATAAGTATGGGGAGCCCCAATATTTATTTATTATTATTTTTTTATTTTTGCAACAAAATCTTAATGCGGTTTACAGAATACATCTACCTACCAAGGTTCAACAGTATAGCTCTTATAGTTTCTGAAAAAAATGGCTGTGACATACGGACGGACAGACGGACACACAGACATGTCGAATCCATAAGGGTTCCGGTTTTTGCCATTTGGCTACGGAAGCCTAAAAAGGCTTCTACTCTGTTGACATATTGCCGGCCGCCGGCAGAAGTTACCACCCACCAGACAAAGCCTTGTCGCCAAGCGATTTGTCGTGTTCCGGCATGATGTCTGGTGAAGCCGTACGGAGGACGGGTCTGAGCAGTTGTGTTACGATGTGTGCCGGGTACGATGCGCCAAATGTTGTTGTGTTGGGAGTTTGGTCGTGGAGGGTCTTCAGATCAATCTCCCTTTGGCACAGCATCGTTGGTCGTGTTGTTGGGTTTAACATTGCAACACCTCGCTCAACTGCCGTCTTCCTTCCTATTCGCTCAATCTGAGTGAATAGGTTCTTAATAAACTAGTGCGCTTTACCATCAACGATCGCATCACTGCTTACCATCAGGCGGGATTGCGGTCAAGTGCTAGTTTATAATTATAGAAAAAAAAAAAAAAAAGGACCTAGAAAGTTGAGTTGAAGTAGTTAGTTCCCCGTTTTCCATGTAGTCTGTAGAAATAGCCGATGAAATCGTCAAAGCCGTATAATATTTATGTAAAGACGAATTATGCGTGTGTTGTGGGAACCAAATGAGAGAGATCCATGCAAAGAAGGAAAGTCACATAAAACTTCCAACCATGTCAGTGTTGTAAACCTACCACTTATAATTCCACGTAAGTTAAAGATTTCTACAAATCTCTCACTAGATGATGGAAGCTTTGAATAATATTGGTTGTCTATTGTTTAAGGAACTTAAAGTGCTGTGATGGCATATGTGTTGGATCATTTAGCTCTCTTCAAAATCTTCGTGAATGGCCGCTATCAATTGTGACTGGTCATGTCTTAGCTTCCACGGCTTTTTAAATTACCTACTTTGAATTATGGACTACTAATTATTATCTATTATTGGAACAAAAAACAAACAACCATAATGTACCTACACACAAAAACGATTATACATGGTCATGGTGTCTTTGGTTTTTGTATATTCGCTTTACCACCGACTTCCCAAATTAGTTATTTTTCACTTTGTAGCGTTTTTTTCAAGGTCGGTTTGTTTTTATAAAAAAGTTTTTAATCCGGTCAGACTGGACGCTGCCGCCAACATAGTTGGGAATAGGCTAGTAAGCAAACGCAATTTTGTTTACTTGAATTTTTACCAGTTATTTTGGTTTAAGTACCAAATTACTAAACCGATTTTTATAAAATAATTATAAAAGCCGAAGGCTGAATGCCAAAGCCGAAGGCTGAATGCCGAAAGCCGATGGCCGAATGCCGAGCAGTTCCCTCGCCTCTCTCCCGGCTCCATCATCAGATCTACTGCAGACCTTCATTATATATAACCTATATGGGTGAAAAGTAACACAAAGTGGCTACTGTAAACCGTTGAGGAGTGTTCTGAATAGACCTTTCTCTTCATCATCAAACAGTCACCATCCATCCTAAGTGTAAGGTTCTTAACAATAAATTGGTATTGCTAACTACCTAATCAAGCACAAACACACCGTAGCTGCTGTGAATCGTTGAGGAGTTCCCTCGACTGTGTCTCGGCTCCATCAGATCTACTGCAGATTTTCATTATGGATGCAATCTTCTCTTCAATATAAGTGAATTGAGTTCAAACACAAAGTAACTACTGCAAATCGTTGAGGACTTCCCTGAACTGACCTTTGTTTTTATTATTAGCCGCGTAATGACAGTCACAACCCATCTAGGTGTAAGGTTCTTATCAGTAACTGATGACAGTTACTGATAAGAACCTTTAGAGTATGAACGTATTGTATAAAGTCATGTGCTTTTTTAAATAAACAGACAGTTGTGCTGCTGGGGAGTTTCTTCCGCCATTTCTTCTTTTCAGCGAAAGCACTAGGAAGTGTCGATGGGTGGACGTATTGGGGGGCTGTCTTATGTAATATAGACGTTCAAAAAGTGCTGCTTTTCAGCCTAATTTGAATAAATTACTTTTGATTTTGATTCATCTTTACCTCGCAGAAGCTTATAGGAAGTTAGACATGGTCGCACTGAATGTCTCAATCATATAATTTAAGTACCCTATCAGTATATGTCAGTGTTTCTATTGGTAAGTGTTGTATTAAATTTGATATTTGTTTTTTCCATTAATTTTTTTATTATTACATTTTTGTTTCATTGATTTTTTTACAGTTAATTTAATTTTTTATTTCATTTATTTGCATTAATTTTATATGATTGGAGTTTATTTTTAATTTGTGTTTGTATTGGTATGTATATCTGGTTTTAATCAGGTTTCTGATTGACATCGCTGCTGACAAATTGTTTCAGTCCCTTGATGTACGCAGTATAAAAGACCGTGGTGAAAGTGCGAAAGATCGTTGTGGTGTCAACAACACAGGGTGTATTCTCGCCGTACGACGGGTCGTCCGATGATGCAACGGAGATGGGCGAATTAAATCATGCAATTCCTGCGCACTCTCTAAAATGCAACCTATATAAATTAACTAAGGGGAAGGAGAGAAAAAAAATGTAGGTAGTCTACAGTGTACTGTTTACGTAACATCATGATCTCAGCGTTAATCTCAGTCGCATCCGTAGCTTTCAGCTTTGGAGTCTGGGGTCCGCTTTACCAGTCAACTGCTGATTTTGGCTAAACTTCGATATTTTCCATGAAGCGACTGCCGTCTGACCTCCATAACCCGAAGGCGATATCTAAGCATTGCATTTAGGCCAATTGTTAGACTTTTGAGGGCTCCAACAACCTGTAACGACTGCCACTAGACGTTCGTATGGCAACCGGGACCAACAGATTAACGTGCTTTCCAAGGCATGACCAGACCAGTGCAAATATTCATATTCATGCATACAAATATTTCGACTGTGCGGGGATCGAAACCTCGCCTCTTTGCGCAACGGCCGCGTTCACTACCGCTACGCCACGGAGGCTGACAGTGTACTGTGTACGTATATGATATTATAATACAATAAGCAATGGACCAATGAATTAGCAATCAGCTTAAATTCAATTGGATTGCTTCAAAATTGAATTGGAATAACATTAATAAAGATATCTATCCTACTAAAATTACTAAACGGATTTTATAAAGACACAAAGATGGTTGATAATCATATCAACCATCTTTGTGTCTTTATAAAATCCGTTTAATAATCCCGGTAACCCGGTCCCGGTTTCACCATTCATCTAGAGTTTAAGAAAATAGTTGAAAACAACATTATTCTAAAATATATGGCTGTGACACACCGACAGAAAGGCGGACAGACAGACATGACGAATCTATAGGGGTTCCGTTTTTTGTCATTTGGCTACGGAACCCTAAAAACCAAGACATTATGATCATGAACATGTATATTCATTTTTGCCATCGACTTCTAAAATTTGTTATTTTTCACTTTGCAAGAGTCACTCTGGGGAGTTTGTTTGAACGCGCTAATTTCAGGAACCACTAGTCCGATTTGAGAAATTCTTTTTGCGTTGGATAGCCCATTAATCCAGGAAGGCTTTAGGCTATATAACATCACGCCGAGATCAATAGGAGCGGAACATAACTAACTCCACGCGAACGAAGTCGCTGGCGGCAGAAGATTGTAATACTCTACCTACGTCCTTTAGGAAATCTCTCTCACGACAGTTACATTTTACATAGTTGTAGGTAAGTTAAACATGTCAGACAGGTTTAGGATCAACGTTCAACGAGAGCTGCGGTAGTCTAGCGGTATCGGCCGCAACTTACAAATTGTAGGTCGTAAGTTCGAAGCTACTTTACTTTTTATAAATTATTTCATCGCCACTGCGCTCAAAACGGTGAAGGAAAAAGTCGTGAGGAAATCGGACTGTCCTAGAGCCAAAAAAAAACTTCGTAGACATGTGATATCTGCCAACCCGCACTTGGCCCGCGTGGTAAATTATGACCCATTTTCTCACCGAAAGGGGACCTGTGTCCCAACAGTTGGAACATTATTGCTTGATTATGTATATACACACATCAAAAGTGTCTAGGGATCAACATATATTTTTGCAATAACTTTTCTCCTGATTGATATTAATTAAAATTTTCTTTAAGGATTCATCAAATAAAGTGTTTTCGTTTGTCACAGTAACGATAAACCAAGTCACCTTTGCATTAATAAAGAAATTTGTCATTTTCCTAATAAAGGGATATTTGACATTTGAACCACTACCACAAAAGTTCGATAAAAAGACTGAAATAACAGTTTTCTCTAAAATTTTATTGGGTAACTTAAACAATTAATAATCCGTGTTTCTACCGCGAACACTAACAACACAAGAACATCGGTTTGGCATACTCAAAATGAGTTCATCCAAATCACGCTGTGGAATGGCTGTTCGTTGCAACAACAAAAAGAGGTATTCTTGCGACTGGATACCCTCCATATTCGGCAGAGCTCTTCTCTGTAGCATATCCCATGCATGCTCAATCGGGTTCAAGTCTGGCGACTGAGCAGGCCAGGGCAGGACATTGATGTTAGCTGCGGCGAGAGTCTGTCTTACAACTCTTGCGGTGTGCGGTCGTGCATTATTATTATTATTTATTTTTTTTATTAAAGTATAAACCAGCGCTTGACCGCAATCCTGCCTGATGGTAAGCAGTGACGCAATCGTTGATGGTAAAGCGCACTAGTTTATTAAGAGCCTATTATCATGCATTAACTGAAATAAGGGACCGATTTGCACTTGTAGAGGAACGATGACGTCTGATACAATCGTCTCAGCATAAATTTGAGCGTTGAGGTTGCCTCTGATCCAAATCAACTCTGTTCATCCGCCGATCCAAATACCCGCCCATACCATGATGGTTCCACCACTATAAGGATGGACTTCCTGGCAGGATTTTAATCGCTGTTGGCGTCCAGGGGTTCTCCAGTGTCGTATACGTCTTGTATCCGGTCTCATACCAAAACGAGACTCATCAGAAAAGCACACGAAACGCCATTGTTCTTCTGCCCAATTTCTGTGTTCAAGAGCCCATTGATATCGAATCCTACGATTGTGCATTGCTATAGGTGGTACCCGTAGCGGTCTTCGGGAATGAAGGTTCACTTCATGCAAGCGGTTTCTGACTGTTTGGTCGCTAATTAAGTTCCCTGAAGAGTGATGAAGCCTCACGGCTAACATCATGGCGGTTATTGTTGGAGCTCTTCGAGTTAAGATTTGAATGTATCGGTCTTGTCTCCCTGTGGTGCAGCGATACCGTCCTCCATGGCGCTCAGCCACGGTACCAGTGCTTCGGTAACGTGTCCAAAGTCGACTGATAACACTCTGACTTGTATTCAGAGCTAAAGCCACAGTACGTTGCCGGGAACCAGCTTCTATCATTCCAACGGCTCTGAGCATTTCTTCCCTGCTTAAATGACGTCGCCGCTCCATAATAACGTTGGTTTTAATCAGTAGTAGGGAAACAGTAGCACTAATAATGTCTTCAATGCTTTGTATGTTTTTATAGGGAAAATATTGACAGCTGATTTTCATCTTTTACTCAAATTTGATTCACAGTTCCTGATTCAAATTATGAAATGCACCAAAAAGGATCCATATAAAGGAGACGGGCGAAAGTTCATAGTAAGTTGGGCCTGAATGTACATCAACGATTATTGCATTAAATCATTTCAATATTATTACTATTTAAAAAATAAAACTTTATTTATAATGGCAGTTTGGGAGAAAACCGAAATAGGGTATTATTAGCTTGCAAAAAACTAATAGTACAGGATCCGTGGCCTATTTTTTCACTTGATTACTATCAAGCTAATTTTCCGTGAGTAGCTTCATTTTGATAAGACGCCCAACAATTTCCTGTGCGAAAATTTTTGATTGTGGTAGCTAACAGAGGTAGCAATGATAAAATATGTCGATTTGATGATTCTCAAATATTTATTACTAACTGAATTGTTTTTATTAAATCTTAAGATAATTATCTAAATTATTTGAAAAAATATTTGTCCTACAAAATCTATGGTTTCATCAAAGAGTCCTCCCCCTCCAACATGTATTGATAACGAGATCACCAAAAATGATTACTAACCGGCTGATTTTTTTTTTATTACTTAGTTAATATATATGTAATTTAACAGCCATATTGTCCTACAAATTTCGTGGTATGTTATCCCGGTCCTACGCTCAAAAATTGTTAATACCATAAGACCATTTTTCTCATTACTAACTGTAGGACAAAAATATTACATAATAGGTTAGTGTGTTCAGTGCCCAAATAAAACAATGTCCTACAAAAAAACAGGTATGTATCACTAGTCCGACAAGAATTGTCATTTTTTCGTTTTCCTATTTCTAACAATACAGTGAAAAAATCTTTTTTAAAATTTAAATACCTAAGTTTATTTTTTAAAAAAATTAGGTATAAAAATTGGTGTATTGGTGTATTTATAGATAAAAAAAAAATAATCTTCATCATATTCATCTGATGAATCTTCATAATCTTCGCTACTAACATCGCTGTCATCTTCATTTATTTCACTTTCCTCACTCGTGATATCTGACTCTGTAATAACATGAAAAAATTAAGTAAATTATATAATAATGAATAATCAATCAATAAATAACAATTGTATAAATAGGGTACCTTGTATTTCAGAAGATAATTCTTCAAAAGATGGACTTTGGGGACCATCAAACCAATAATATTCATATTTGCCATCAATTATTGTCCATCCAAAATTTTCCGGCAATTTTTCCGTGGGGCACCGCATATGTGCGTTACACCATACATTGCAGATAAATGCAGTTCTTTTAATTTGTTGTAACAATTCTTCTTTTGTTGGTGGCAAACTGGAAGGATCATATCCTACGATTTTTTGTTTTAAAATTTCTTCATTTTCATTTTTTGATTTATATCCTTTTTCAAATAACTCGTACCGTCCTTTGTTGATATCATTTTTTGTTTTTAATGAATACACTCTGCATACATACTCTTCAATAATTTGAAATACCTCATTCGATGTTGTTAATGCTGTATTTATCATTCCAATTTTCAGGTAATATAACATCTCCATATTTATGTTGATGATGTTTTCGAGCAGATAAAAAAGTTTTACAGGAAAGCCAAATGTCTGCATTAAATTTCTTCACTTCTTCTCTTTTCTCTCGGAAAGTAGGATGTTCACAAAGCAAATTACACAAAAAACACTCCATAATTATTTTGCAGCACAAAAAAAAAATATTCAAATCATTTATCGAAAGACAAAAAAAAATAAAACGTAGTTAACTGAAAAATGCTTACTAACACGCTTATACTCGACACAAACGTGGGATACCTACTACGGAGTAAAAATGCTCTGCGCACGCGTAACGGCGTGACTCAGCTGTTGTAGAAAAATATAGAAACCCAAGCGGCACAAAGTTTTCTTTGTTATTGTTTTGTTTAATTTCAGTTAACGTTCAGTAATTTTTTAACTTATTGTTGAGTGAAATATACCAAAAATTCAATATTTTTTTTTCTCACGCTTGAGAAAAAAATTGATTTTTAATTTCATGACTTTCCAATATATATTCAATTGGAGCACCGCAATAGCGTACCACGCTATTTTTACATCAAGGATACTACTACTTTTGACCGTAGGACCGGGACAACGTACCACGGAATTTGTAGGACAATATGACCGTTAAATTACATATATATTAACTAAGTAATAAAAAAAAAATCAGCCGGTTAGTAATCATTTTTGGTATTCTCGTTATCAATACATGTTGGAGGTGGAGGACTCTTTGATGAAACCATAGATTTTGTAGGACAAATATTTTTTCAAATAATTTAGATAATTATCTTAAGATTTAATAAAAACAATTCAGTTAGTAATAAATATTTGAGAATCATCAAATCGACATACTTTATTATTGCTACCTCTGTTAGCTACCACTATCGAGAATTTTCGCACAGGAAATTGTTGGGCGTCTCATCAAAACGATGCTATTCACGAAGATTCAGCTTGATAGTAATTATTTTAACATCAATGATCTGTACTACTACTTTTAAGCGTAGGACCAGGATAACATACCACGAAATTTGTAGGACAATATGGCTGTTAAATTACATATATATTAACTAAGTAATAAAGAAAAAAATCAGCCGGTTAGTAATCATTTTTGGTGATCTCGTTATCAATACATGTTGGAGGGGGAGGACTCTTTGATGAAACCACAGATTTTGTAGGACCAATATTTTTTCAAATAATTTAGATAATTATCTTAAGATTTAATAAAAACAATTCAGTTAGTAATAAATATTTGAGAATCATCAAATCGACATATTTTATCATTGCTACCTCTGTTAGCTACCACAAACAAAAATTTTCGCACAGGAAATTGTTGGGCGTCTTATCAAAATGAAGCTACTCACGGAAAATTAGCTTGATAGTAATCAAGTGAAAAAATAGGCCACGGATCCTGTACTATAACCTCATTTGCTTTTTTATGAGTTTTCTTAGAAGCTGTCAGCGCTCATATGGCATATTTAAGTAATTATTCAGACTCTTTTGTAGACTAGATTTTATCAGAATGTATTTTTATTACATTAACACATCGTGAGTGTGGTTTCCAAAGGGCCGGCGACGCGTAACAGCATATTAAATGTTACAAAGATGGAGGTTAAAAAAGAATTAGGAAAACCATTTACAATCTAATTAAAGAAAAGAGTAAACGGAAATAAAAATCGCATTTCTCTTATATTGATTTATTAATCGTATTAATATACAATTAATGCTGGAAAAGGAGGCGAAGCTCGTGAGGGAGCGGGTCTCTCAGCGTCCTCACGCCTCTAGCCGAAGCAGAAAACGCCCTGGTCGGGAGACAATATCGAACTCCCGGCCACCATAGGCGCGGGTATGCGGAGTGAACAAAAAAAAAAAAAAGAATCAAAATCAAAAATTAATTATTCAAAATAGGCTGAGAATCAGCACTTTTTGAACATCGTTATTACATAAGACAGTCCCCCAAAACGCCCACCCATCAACACTTCCTAGTGCTTTCGCTGGGAAGAAGAAGTGGTGGAACAAACTCTCCAGCGGCACAGCTGTCTGTTCATTTTATAAAAACAAGACTTTATACAATACTATGTAGGTACAGTAATGAAGACCAGAAAACAACAACAATGAAATTATTTATCATATGCCAGCTAGCCACGCCAAAATACCAGCAAAGCAAAAATAAAAAATAAAATATCATTAAAATGGAAATGTAAATAAGTAAAAACTAATTACTTATATATAAGCCCCAGGTATAAAGGGTGTGACAGCTCACATATTTATGCATTGTGAAAAAGAAAATTATATGAACTCGTATGTATCTTATATTTCTCCAGAATTAGCTTACTGAAATTCTGGAGAAAGATGTCATTAACAGAATAATATGCCTTTAAACAAAGCTTGGATTTGATTTGCATTGTAAGGCAAGTCTAGCAAAGCAGAGGGTATTTTATACAAACATAACAACCAACTTCCAAAAAAAAAAGCACTACAAAGTGAGATAAACGAATTTTGAAAGTCGGTGGCAAAAAGGAATGCATATGTTCACGATCATGATGTCTTTGGTTTTTATATATTCGTTTGTTAGCTACATCAATATTAGACTGTGAAGTTGATTCATCATGTTCACTTGATACATCTACTGATGCTGAAGATCCAGATGGTCCAGTCATTAAATGATGAGCATTTCTATCAGCTCTCACCCAGCAACGATGACATATGAGAGCTCGAGCTCTTGAAATCTAAAAAAAAAAATATATCATGAGTCTTTTTCTAAAAAAAGAAGTAATACATACACGACTCAGTAGTCTGTAAGCAATTCTGTAAGACCTAATATTTGTAAATAATGTAACTTCTTTGCAGGATACTAACTTAGATACACTGTTTGTTACGGTCCCACAGACAAACCGTGAAAAAGGTTTTGCGGTTTTGTGCTTTTATCTCAATGTATTGTACACTAGGTTAAGAAAATAAATAATAATAATAAAGTAAATCTCTTCTAATCTACACCTTCTGGAAATACAGGCTGTAATATAATTAGTTGTTTTTTTTACACTAACTTTTGGCCTAACTATATGATAGTTTCCTTTTCCATTTAATTTTTTCTCATGAATGTGACACTAATATACAAAAATGATTCTGTAAAGCTGACTGCTATTTCAGAGATTAGTGTGAAAGAAATATAAAAAATGGTAGTATAGATAGTGTGTGTGTGTGGTAGTACAAAATACAAAACAACTAAACCTAATAAAAACTTACAGTCTGAGGCAATATCCATTCAGAAATGACTGCATGAATTCTTCTTTCACGTTCGGTGTTAGTGTGCAATGAATGAGATCTTGCCCGCAACACTGAATGTCCACAGTTCACACACACTTGGCGATGTCCAGTCATAAGAGATGGAAGTTGCTCATCTGTGCCCAAGGCAGTCACAGCTAAATCTCAGCATCCTTGGCAAATGTGATGAGATCTATTGACCTACAACAATATTAGATTGTTATTTACAGCTTCAACAAATAAAAATTACAGAAATAGGTATGATGCAGAAACAGCGAGAAAACTGTATCTTTCAGAATTGCGTGTATATTACTTCTTACTGACATCGTGGTCAAACTTGGATTATATTATATTAATGCTTTCATATAAGGTTATTCAATTTAACTATTGTTTCATTGAATTGTTGAATTCTTAAAGTTATAAAAAAAGAACTATCTTCCGTAATTGATAATCAAACTGTAAATCTTACTTGGAATTTAAATAACTCAAGTGCATTATAAAGGAATATTATTATTGAAACTGGCTTCAATAATATACCTATATATAGTTATCCTTGTTATACTGTACTCGAAAACTGCTTATCACAAAATGAAGTTTTAATTAAATACATACGTTTTAAATAAATACCTACCAATTGAGGTGCAACCCAATGCTGTATAACTGAAAGAATGCTTTCCGCTTCTATTTGTCGTAATCCGATAGAAGGATTACTCTGTTGTATGCCGCAGTTGATGCAATGAAGACGTTGGTCACTCATTTTATGTTGAATCGAAATAAATGCGTGGGTCGTCGGTCAAAACAATAACCGTCAGAATCCTAAATGCGTATCCAAAGCTGCAAAAAAATATAATAGCACACGAAAACAAAATATGGCAAATTCAAAGCCGGAAGGGAATGATATGTGACGTTTGTCGTCACGTTGCCCACCAGAGTTTTAGTTGCCTGTATAATAAAAAAGTATAATTAATCGATTATCAAATCGAACCGTTGATCAATTTGTTTTAAGATGTTTTTGTTAATAACGAAATAATAGATAATATAATTAAGTCCTTTTATTAAAAGATTTTCTATACCGAATCGGTAGAAATATACTGATTCATTTTTAATTTTATTTTTATTTTTGTAATAATTTGATTTATCGATTATAACTTATTAACGATTGGTATTTCATCTGGTAACATTGTTGAAAAATGAAAGTAAAGAAAGTCAGTATTATTTACGTTAAATAATATCTTTTATATTCCAGCGATATCAGAATTAGTAATACATGATTGAAAACAAAAAAATAAATGAAAATTATTGACAAATAATTTATTTGTGTACAGGTCAGGCCCAATTTCGCCCGTCTCCTTTATAAAATCATAAATTTATTACAACGCCACATCTCAATCTCAAGAAATCCGCATAAAAATGCTTGATCCCTAGACACTTTTGATGTGTGTATATATATTTTTTAATAATTATAAATTAGCGCTTGACCGCAATCCCGCCTGATGGTAAGCAGTGATGCGATCTTTGATGGTAAAGCGCGCTAGTTTATTAAGAGCCTATTCACTCAGAAAAACTGAGCGAATAGGAAGGAAGACGGCAGTTGAGCGAGGTGATGCAATGTTAAACCCAACAACACGACCAACGATGCTGCGCCAAAGGAAGATTGTTCTGAAGACCCTCCACGACCAAACTCCCAACAAAACAACATTAGGCACATAGTACCCGGCACATATCGCAACACAACTGCTCCGACCCGTCCTCCGTACGGCTTCACCAGACATCATGCCGTAACAGAACAAATCGCTTGGCGGCAAGGCTTTGTCTGGTGATGTATATTATGTAGGATCGACGTGTTTATTATTTGCATGTAAATTGAATTCTCTCAGCTTAAAACTGGATTATGAAATGACTTTTTTCCTTCTTTTTAAAAAGAAATAAAAAGCTTTGCCCCACACTAGGATTTTTTCCTGTATAGTGGGTGCAAACAAATAAAGACACTAAAACTACCAGAGCCAGAACAACTACTTGTAGATCATATAAATATGTATTTGTTTCGTGCGGGGTTCGAATCCGCAACACTCAGCGCAGCATTGTGTATCTACCATACACAAAGACGGCACGGTACTAACCTATCATGGTGCAAACATAAACCTTCGTTTATGTGTTATAAACGCACCCACAATATAGGAGAAATTCCTAGTGTAAGGCAAAGCTTAAAAAAAAATATAAGTAGGATAGAATTATTAGTAGCGTCCTTCTGTTCCTGTACCTGGTCTCATGGTGGAGGTATCAAGGCATGGAGGGCGGAAGTATACCTTTGTTCGAGTGGCAGCATCTTTTAAACTTCAGGCTAGAATCGTTTATACAAGGTCGCCGGTCGTAATCGATGGTCTCTTTACAGACACCCGTCATCACAGGGCGTTGTCGTCCCTACTTCTTTAGTGGCAAGAATCTTTGTTAGTCTTTTATTTGTATATTCCGTCATCTTATTTCTATACATTATGTATTTTCTTATCTTTATTAATATTGCTGTACATTACTATATTCTTACTTTCTTTCTATGTCATTCTATCACTTTCAAGCTTACATCTACTCTGTACTTCAACTATCTATTTACTTAAACTTTTGCTACCATCCACTAACAATTATTACCGACGACACATTGCTAGGTTGCACTGCCCTCGTTCGATTCCTTTCAATAGCCTGTTTAGCGACTTTGAGGCAAAACCGCTCCAGATACGGCCTGGAGTGTTTATCCGCCATTATATCGGCGATTGTTATTTCTGTTAGCTTTTTACCAGTACTTACTTCCAGGTCGTATCTGAAGCGGTTTTGCCTCGGGCATTCCAACAAGATATGCTGTACAGTCTCAGTGGCCTCTGTGTCACACACGCAGGCTAGACTATCTTTAAACTTGAATTTGTGTAGGTACGCGGCGAAGCCGCCGTGACCCGTCAAGATCTGCGCCCAGATAGACGTCCTTCGTAATTGATGGTCGGCAGGGAAGAGTCCTGGGATGCGGTGGTTTCCTTCTGCAAAACGATCGTCTCGTCGAGGTACGATGCGCCAAGTGTTGTTATGTCGGGAGTTTGGTCTCCACATCAATCTCCCTCTGGCACAGCATCGTTGGTCGTGTTGTTGGGTTTAACATTGCACCACCTCGCTCAACGGCCGTCTTCCTTCCTATTCAGTAAGTTTTTTAAGTGAATGCCTTTAATAAACTAGCGCGCTTTACCATTAACGATTGCATCACTGCTTACCATCAGGCGGGATTGCAGTCAAGCGCTAGTTAATATTATTAAAAAATAAAAACAGTTTCGTGATAATGAAATAAGAGTCAAATATCAGTTTTTATAATAGTTTATTTAGACTATATTCAGTGGACGTGTTATAACTGAATAGCCTCATTAGGCTAATCTTTTTAAACAGTGACTCGAAGCATAGCGCCTGTTAGTTTACAATAATACTAACACAGAGTGCGCATTGCTCAAATAAGTTTAGCAGGCGGTATCACCTAGAGATCTCCAGCATTCTATTATTTAAAGAGTTATAAAACTATTATTAAAATCTAATTAAACTATGACTTCAAATTATAACGTATTCAGGTCCCGTCGTAAGCACCACGCTTGTTTGCTTCTGAAATAAAAAAAGGACTGAGCTAAATACGCATAACTTAATTTAAAACAGTGTAGATTTTTGTTTGTTTTATTATAAACTAGTTGCAATTTGGTAAGAACAATTTTGAGAGGGAGGCTAATAGGAGAATTCAGCTGGGCTGGGCAGCTTCGGGAAGCTTCATTGAATCTTTTCGTCGCATAATCCACAGAACCTAAAGACTAAGGTCTTCAACCAGTGCGTCCTGCCAGTTATGACCTACGGAGCAGAAACGTGGACACTCACGGTACGGCTTGTCCATAAACCCAAGGTTGCTCATTGAGCTATGGAAAGGGCTATGCTCGGAGTCTCTCTTAGGGATCGAATCCGCCATGAGGTGATCAGGCAGAGAATGAAAGTCATCGACATAGCTCACAGAATAAAAAAACTGAAGTTACAATGGGCCGGTCATATTGGTCGTAGAACCGATGACCGTTGAGGTAGATGTCTTCTTGAGTGGTTACCTACATAAGCAATAATACAATTGTTGAGCGTAAAGTGCGCTAGTTTATTAAGAACCTATTCACTCTAAAAATAAATAATAACAATATCTTCATAGGCTTATGTATTTACACATGCTTGTTTATGCTTGTGGCGGCCATAACACAAGCCTTGCTTAACATAATCATTGTATTACAAATAAGTATTCGAATAGGGTAGTTGACTAAAAAAAACTAATTAGTCCGTCAGTCAGGTTTCTAAAAAAATACTAGACACGTATTTTTTCTTTTTTCATATAAACAAAAAATGAAGACGACACAGTGCGTTGAAAACTCGTGTGACGTCACTGCACGCTACACTTTTTAGCGAGAAGTGACGTCACCAGCCACCGCTCCTGATCTTTGATGCCTTTTATATTTGTCAATTTTTATTGATTTGATAAAACAAAATATACGTATCCAATATTTTTCGATAATCTGAATGACGGACTAAATAGAATAATTTTCAATAAATCCGCATACGCCTACATAAGTGTACCTATATTTAAAAAAAAATAATGATTGGTGATTGCCTAAATACTTACTTTGGAGTTTTTGGCGGGAAAGTTAAGCTGAGTGTCATGCTCATTTTTTATTGGACTTTTAAATTATTTATAGTGTTATTTACTAAGTAAAAGTATGTGATTTATGAAGTTAAAAGTGCATTCAGTGAATAATTCATAAAGAACATTGAGATATCGCAGCATAGTGGCCTCATCATGACTTTGCCTGAAACCTCCCTCGTAGACGGTTCACGCGGCCGTCTTTTTCGGCATGAATCAAAATTCATTATACTTGACATTGGCTAAAGGCACAAACCGTGCGAAGCCAAAGAAGAAAGAAAAAAAAACTTACTTCAAGTAATGATTGAGATCTCTCCTATTGCAAGGTGACCAGGTCTTCGCGGGGTTCCTAGGGTTGTATTTAGCGTCCATAATGTGTCTCTGTCCGCGACACTCGTTGTGGGGAGGACCGTCATGTGCCATACCAAGACTGAAATTATAGGAAACAACTACAATTTAAAACACAGTAAAAATAGCATAATGCGTTATGAAATTCTGCAATGAACTTCTTTCCGAGAGTTTCTTCGTATTTTGAGAGCAACTGCAGCCTAATGCTATCAGCCGTGAATTGACGGAGGATGGGTCTGAGCAGTTGTGTTGCGATGTGTGCCGGGTACGATGCGCCTAATGTTAATGTGTTGGGAGTTTGGTCGTGGAGGGTCTTGAATAGGCTCTTAATAAACTAGCGCGCTTTACCATCAACGATCGCATCACTGCTTACCAGCAGGCGGGATTGCGGTCAAGCGCTATTTTATAATTATTAAGAAAGAAAATAAGAAAAAAAAATGTAGGAATGAACTTAAATTTAAAAGATTGAAAAAGAAAAGCAGCACAATTAGTAATGAAACTCGATAATAGACTTATTTGCGGAATTTACTTCATAGTGTAAATGTGTACCTACTATTTTTCGCTAGCTTTGAGATGACTGGTATCTATTACTAAATGCGAGTAAATAGAACAGGCCAAGTATTCATTAAAGAGAAGACTTTAATGGCGGTTATAAAAAGTCTAAAGGTCATTGTGTTAAATATTATGATCGCCATCGTCTTGAGCTTTCAAACTATAGTAATGTTTAATCATAACAAATTCCGCCAACCAGTTCAACCAACAAAGTTTAGCACCATCTATCGGTGAACTCAAAATTATGAACAGAATAAAATAGAATATCTACATTTTGTTAAGAACACATAAATATACAGATTTTACAAAGGGTGACACGTCATTGTGTCACCCTAAGAGAATCTAATCCCTAAGAGAGATCTTCTTAAATATGGCTTTACTATTAAATAATATTTTACTAGCTTTTGCCAGAAACTTCGCTCGCGTTATATTCGGGATACACGATTACACTTTCCTGATTTAGAACACAGAAGAAAACTAAGAGCAGAATATTATTTAAATACGCTATTCCAGACGATATTATGAAAGGAGTTAGGCACTAATCCAAAAAAAAAAAAAAACTGAAGCGCGGTTTCTTCATTAGTCACAAATAGTCCGCATACCAATTTTTAGCCTCCTACCTTGAACATTGGGGAATGCTCCATACAAAGTTTTACCGCCTATTTTAAGGAAATGGGGGGTTAGAAATGAAAAGTAGCACATGTTACTCTCCTGTCTTTCAACTACATATAGCCACTTAAAATATCACTACAATTCGTCGCTTCGTTTTGCCATGAAAGAAGGACAAACAAATTAATTATGCCATCCACTCTTATATTCACACTTACCAAATATTTCGCACTTATTGAATAGCATTCTTAGAATCTAATTAGCAGTAATCACCCGTCGTAGCTATTATTAGTTGCAATAAACGACAAGCGTTCTGATTGACATGAAGGAACACGGCTTGTGTCCTAAAAACAGCAATTATGAATAATGTTGTCTAAATTTTTGCAATCAGTTTTAATAAACTACCCAGGCCATCAGATACAATGTATGGAGAAGATGACAGACAAACGAATGGTAATAAAAATCTTAGAATTTAAGAAGAAGTCATGTTTATAAACGATCCATTAGCAGATGAGTTGATGACGATATATCTAAGCATACCGGCAACTGACAGACTGCTTGCCGAGGAAAGTATTGGAAACAGTTAATGAGCTTACTTGTCACAATTCAAAGATAGTTGATTGAAAGTACATTCAGATAACTTGAGAAATTTAGAAAGGCGTATTAATTCAATTACTACCTGAAATTGGCTTGTATCCTAAAAAATAATTTAATGTCCATCAGATAGCTTTATAAAAAATTGGTTGTCTGTAGAACTCCGTCTACTGCCGATATTTGAACGTGACAACGTCTATTCGCTCTAGGGGTGGGGGTAAAGTAGGCGTGGACTCCGTGTGGCGTCAGATTCGGCCGTTACGGTGTTTTCGAGGATGACTCCTCCGTACCAATTTAATAGACGTTGTCACGTCAACTCCTACAGTTTTGTGATACCCTGGTACTTTGCACGTCCACAAACTATGCACAATAAAACCTCTTTCATGTATTATGGTGATTTGATAATGATGAATGAGCGTTTTATTGTTTCGATTTCTCCTACACTTTTATGCTACCCTGGTACCTTGCACGTCAAAAAAAGTAGGCATGGACTCCGTGTGGCGTCAGATTCGGCCGTTACGGTGTTTTCGAGAATGACTCCTCCGTACCAATTTAATAGACGTTGTCACGTCAAAAAATTGGTTGTCTGTAGAACTCCGTCTACTGCCGATATTTGAACGTGACAACGTCTATTCGCTCTAGGGGTGGGGGTAAAGTAGGCGTGGACTCCGTGTGGCGTCAGATTCGGCCGTTACGGTGTTTTCGAGGATGACTCCTCCGTACCAATTTAATAGACGTTGTCACGTCAACTCCTACAGTTTTGTGATACCCTGGTACTTTGCACGTCCACAAACTATGCACAATAAAACCTCTTTCATGTATTATGGTGATTTGATAATGATGAATGAGCGTTTTATTGTTTCGATTTCTCCTACACTTTTATGCTACCCTGGTACCTTGCACGTCAAAAAAAGTAGGCGTGGACTCCGTGTGGCGCCAGATTCGGCCGTTACGATGTATTCGAGAATGACTCCTCCGTACCAATTTAATAGACGTTGTCACGTCAAAAAATATTGAACACGTATTTTTTATTTTTTCTTTTATTCAAATACTTAGGAAGATATATTGATTTGAAATGTCGCATGACGTCACGCCATGGTGCAAAATATAGAACGGCGTGACGTAATTAGCCCCCACTCTGTAACTTTAATACGCTATATCTCAGTAATTTTTGATAATTACGACAAAATAAAAAATACGGGTCTTATTTTTTTTTATTATCTGTAAGACGGACTAATTTTTTTTTGATTTTCATACCTTGGATACATCCCTATTATATGGCAAATAACTTTAAAACCTTCGATTACATTGTGTTAACAAATCTGAGCATCTAACTTTTAATGTTTTAAATTTTATGGGGTTATTCTTTTTTTACCGAAACGTTGCCCCACACTAGGAATTTCTCCTGTATCGTGGGTGCACACATACCCAAACATCCAGACCCGGAACAACTAATTCTAGGTCATACAAATATATTCACACAGCACAGCAGTCAAAGTCTTGACCACTGTGCTTACCGCGCAGTCAAAAAAGTCTTTGTACTTATTTAATTTGTTACAGATGCCAGACTGAGTTCACCAGCTATCAATGGCCTCTGTGTTCATAAGTATTAACTATAATGTTCTACTTCAATGCATTTCATTCAACTTAATGATTGCTTTTCATTCATAAACTAAATTGGAGAAATAAACTTTACATTACATAAAAGCTCTTCCGTATTCAGTTAAAGAGTATTCCCTTCCCAGTTTTAGTATAATTTTAGCACTTAAGTATTTATAAAATAAATACACCATTCTTAATAAAGGAACCATTCATTGGTACTCCTATAATAATTTCTTGTTGTGAATTGTTTTTTTTTTTTTTTTTTAATTCTTTATTTAGAGAGCTTTGTCACACATGACAATGTCGCTCTGTAATGCAGCTACATGCTAAGTACAATTACATAATACAAAAAACATCAAATACACTTTCGTCACCAAGCCTCCGCCCGACGACGCAAGCCAACCTCAACTATTTTGTACAGCATCCTTGCTTTACCAGATAAAGGAAATGCTAAAATACTGTTGCATGCTCCAACCTCATTAGAACCTAATCCGTTTAGTTCAAGTCTGATGTCCGCGTTCCGGTCACATTCCATCATAATATGAAGGGCGTCTTCCACTATTCCACACTTCGCGCAAAGTGGGGATGGGACCTTTTTCATTAAAAAAGCGAATTTATTAAGTGGAATGTGACCAGATCGAAGTCTAAACGCAGTGATTACAATATTTCTGTTTACTGTTAGTTGCTCATACCACGGCACTTTCCAAGGTTCGGTTTGTAGTGTTCTATACCAGATTCCCTTCGTCACAGATCTTTCATCAAAGTGTATATTCCACATTTCATAACAAAATTCCTTAACAAGAGCAATATAGTCTGTAAAGTACGGAAAAATATCAATAGCTACGCCATCACAAGAAGCCTCTTTTGCTAATTTGTCCACTCTCTCGTTTCCTTCTAAGCCAATATGTGAAGGAATCCATTGAAGAATGACTTCTTTTGAATTTTCCTTCAGCTCAAATATTGCCTTAATAATACTGTAAGCTATCGGGGTGCCTCTTAAACAAGAGGTACAGCGAGCCACGTGTAGTAAGGAACTTTTCGAGTCAGTCAAAATAACAAATTTGTCAGAATCAACTGATTTTATGTAGGATAAGGCTTCCAAAATAGCAATTAATTCTAGATACATGATGGACACCCTAGAGGAAATTTTGAATTTTATAGATGAATTTATTTGTGGATCAAAAAAGGCAGCTCCCATTGACCTATGATGGATATTGCCTGATGAATCCATAGAGCCGTCGGTAAATATTTTATAGTAGGCTGAATATTTTTCTAAATATAGTGAACATATGTTTTTAAGATGCGTTATATCATAGTATCGTTTAGCCTGTTTTATACCTATAATTTGGTGATTAATTATATTCGTCAAGTTGTACCAATTCATCCAATAGTCCAAAGTGAACATATCCAGTTGTTCCACAGAGTGAACGTCGCTATCTTTAAATTTTGAATATATTTGAATTATTAACGGCAGCTGTTTACGTCTCCAATATCTACGAGAGGTAAGCAAGCTTAATTCTTTAATAATTTTAATTGTACCGTGGCTAGATGTAGATATGGATCTAAACCAAAATTTGCCGGCGAGAAATATTCGACGAATTCGTAAAGGCTGTAAACAAAGTTCACTCTCCATGGTGTGAATGGGAGTACTTTTGACAAAACCACCTATAATACGCATTGCTTGGTTTTGCAGCTTGTCCAATTTATGTAAGTTTGAATGAGAGCTATTACCATATACAAAACTACCAAAATCCAATCGACTTCTGATAATTGATATATATAATTTCCTTAAATGTTTAGGATGTACACCCCAGCCAGGGCCTGCTAAAACTTTAAAAATATTTAAGAATTTATTTGTTTTTTCATACAACTCATTAATGTGTTTATTCCATCTCAGCGAACGATCGAACCACATACCTAAATACTTCACATTTGTTACTTCTTGTAATGGCGCATTATTTATAGAAATGCAAATACTATTTCTTTTATTACCCTTTTGAAATATACACATTTTACTTTTTGTAGGTGACACACTTAAGCCTAGATTTTCTAATATTTTTACTATAATTTCTAATGAAGCTTGGAGAGAGCTACGGGCATTTTCTAGGTTTTTATCTGAAGTGTACAGGACAAAATCGTCTGCATATTGAGAAATAAATACATTTTGTATTAGCTTACAAATTGAATGTGTTGCGACATTAAATAATAGGGGTGATAAAGGGTCACCTTGTGCTAGACCTTGGCCAGTATGACGGTTGATAAAACTATGTTCTTGTCTAATTTTTAAATTCCTAAAGGTTAGAAAATTCCATAAATAATTACATATCCTATAGCCAACACCAGCTTTATCCAAAATATCAAGTAATGAACAAATATTAATATTGTTGTACGTGTTATCTATATCCAGAAAGCACGCTACAGTAGTCAAATCTTGAGAAAAACCTGATTGTATCCTTGTGACCAACTTAACCAAACTATCTAAACACGATTTAGATTTTCTAAAACCTACCATGTCGGCCGGAAAAAAACAAATATTTTCAAAGTACCATTCTAATCTTCTGTTAATAATTGAATGGAATATTTTAGAAACGCAGGACATTAAGCTAATAGGACGCAGAGATGACGTTAGAGTGGGGTCTCGGCCTGGTTTAGGGATTGGTACTACGCAGATATCTCGCCATTGAGTAGGAATAAAACCAGTATTTAGAAATTTATTATAAAGATCAACTAAAATGCTTTTACCGTTTATAGGTAAATGTTTAATCATAGAAAATGATATGCTATCACACCCCGGCGCAGTATCACTATTTTTAATACATGTCTCTAATTCATGTAACGTTATAAGGACTTCCAACTTTGTATTGTTGGAACTGAAGATAGGTTTACAAGGACTGACATAGGCAGGGCACATATGATTCAATAGCTTTTCACATTTCGTTTTATCAAAAAATGTATTATTATTTGCTCTATTTCCTTTTAACCATTTCATCTTCCTCCACATTTCTCTAGTATTTGAAACCTCATCCAAAGAATCACAGAATTTATGCCAGTTATCTGAAGACGCCTTACGTATATGCTTTTGGGATTCACTAATACACCCTCTGAGTATTGTCAGATTTGAAGGAGAAGGATTTTTTCGGAAGTTTGACAGGGCTAATCTTCTTTTTGCGACTAAGTGTGATAGATTGGGAGTCCAATAGGGTTTTGGAACGAATCTGCTAGCTGGGTTTAGATTATTTTTAATAAAAGGTATGTGCGCGTCAGCAGCTTCATTGATATGGTTAACAAAACTGTCGTAGGTCAGTTGTAAGTCTTCAGTTAAATTGAAATTAGAAAATTTTTCATCGAGTGTTCTTTTATAGGCGCTCCAGTCGGCGTTCTTAAAGTTACGTTTTTTAAGATATTTAGGATCGCACGACATAGGGGAAGATATCTTAATTACTAAGTGATCACTTCCCAAGGATTCACTTGTCACCTGCCAATTGAAAAAACATGCTATATCGGAAGTGGAGAATGAAATATCGGGAGAACTTTGTTGCACATTGCCCGCTACTAATTTTACTCGAGTGTAGGTGCCATCATTAAGGGATACAACGTTGCTATCCGATATAGAATCGTATATTTGAGAGCCTTTAGCGTCCGTTTTATATGATCATGTATGATGATGCGCATTGAAATCGCCTAATATTAAGGTTTTGCTGCTAAATCTAGAAAATAAACTATCCCAATCAGTTCTATTTGTGTGTACCCACTGAGGACAATAAACAGCAACTACATTGTCAATATGACTGCAGTTGAAAACCTTAACGTGTAATATCTGAATATCCTCATTAGGATGTACTAAACGACATACTTGAGCTTTAATAGATTTATGTGTAAGAATGCAAATTCCACCATAATTATCCTCTCGGTTATTCCTAAATATATTGTAGTTTTTCACTACTAGTCGGTTTTCAGGACACAACCAGGTTTCACTCACTGTAGCTATATGTATTTTATTTTGAATTAATAGTTGCTCAAACAATAAACGTTTTGGTGACAAACTTTGCGCATTCCATTGCAATACATTAATCATGATAATCCTAGTACTATTGTTACTATTAGCCATATTTTGAACTAAAAATTGATTCTAATATCTTTTTAAATATAGACAGATCCGTGAAGTTTTCTACATATTCCATAATAGCAGTAATACAGCTTTCTATAGTTATTTTGACAATATTTTTAAGTTTTTGGGTTATTGTTAATCTGTTTGAAAATATAATTAATTTGATTTTGTTAATTAACGTTTCTGGTGAATTACTACTAGAACATGACTCTGTATTTGGTTGATTAGTGCACTCATCTATATCTAAGTTATTATTGACAGTGAAATCGTTACTATTATTTATTATGTTCCCAACTCCATTGCGCCGAGTATCGTCAGTAGTCGCGCGCATCTCAGCAGCCTTATACGACTCCGTGTCATCTGTTTGACCTCCCAACAAAAACGACTCCTCCTCATTAGGTTGATTCGATGGGCTCCGATGTTTACGTTTAGAAGCTTTATTTTTATATTCATTTGTTTTATCTTGACTGTTATCGGTTTGCATTGGCATATTAGCGACTGCGGCTGAGTATGACATGGGGAATGGTGATTTGTTTTGTACAACTGTTTGCTGGCTTGTGCTAGATTTTGGAACAGAATATTGATCAACAGGTCGTGGTGAAAAAGGCGGAACATACATGGTCAATGCACGGCGGTATGTGCAGTTAAATTCGGCCATCAGATCTCTGATTTTCTTTTCCTTCAAGTACACTGGACACGTTTTCACTAAAGACATGTGATTGCCTCCGCAATTTACACACTTAAATGTGGTGGACTCACAATTATCGTGATGTTTGCCGCATTTAGGGCAAATAACTTTGAGTGATGGGCATATTTTCATCCCGTGTCCAAAGCGCCAGCATCGGGAACATTGCGTTACCGGAAAAACGTATGGTTCCACGGCAACTCTTAAATTAAAAATCTTAATATATTGAGGGAGGGAGCCGCCTTCAAAGCATATCCGAACACTTTCGCTTGGTACCCACCCTGATTCAGTATTTCTGCGATTTAGTCTTTTCGCAGACAGAATGTTAGCTTCATTGTAGGTCTTAATGCATTCTAAGAGCTCCGTTTCAGATAAATCAATATCTATATTCCTAATTATTCCATATGTTGAATTAACTTCCCATGTCTTTTGGATCCTCCATTCTTTTTCTTTAAATAATTGGCATTTTATTAACCGCTCTGCTTTGATTTCTTCATCAAAACTGATAATCACTTTATAAGCGTTAATAAATTTCACTCGGGTGATTCCTAAAATGTTTTGTGCATCAAATAGTTTGGCTAGTGCGAAATGTCTTGGCAACTTTTCCTTACTAGATATACTAACATCTATCGTTTCTGTTTTCCTTCTTTTACTTACTCTTGTCCAGTCTTCATTCTCATTCAAACCAAGTTCTTCTGTATTGTGTAAGTTCTGATCAATGTAGCCTTGTTGAAAAGCTCCTTCTGTTCGGTCCTCTCCATCCATACTATCAGACTCAATGTCCACATCGTCAACTGGATTCTCCTCACTCATATTGAAAACAAATCACTCCGGTGCGATAGTGATCGACAGCGCGCGAGCGCGCCGTCGATAACCGGTTTCTGTGTCGTAAACAGCGAAGAGAATTGTTCCGATAATCACAACACAACACAATTGACTGTATTTAAAAACAAGACGACAGCTTCGCGAATATTAAAATTCTTGACAGTCCGTACGTCCGCTCCGTGTGACAGGCGAGTGACCACTCGTTGTGAATTGTTCCTTGAGAGTAATGTGAGTAAAGAGAGAGAGTTCCAGATTAATTAATAAATCCTTCATGGAGTGGATTTAGTAAAATATGTACAATCTCACAGATTGCTTTATTAAATTTTCAACTTCATTGCTAAAGCTTTAATGCCCAAGGTTGATTGAAAACATTTGACAGTTTCGGGTAGGTTGAGCTGCTGTGGTCCGTACAAACTTGTTTGTATTGTGGCGCGCCTAAAAAAATATTGAAGTAAATAACGTTTGGAACTTTACGTCATAAACGAAATAATGTACGGTAAATAATTAGCTACTTATTTATTTGCAGTAAATGATTTGAAATTCGAGTGCCAATATTGTCGATATTGCAAAGGCATCAATTTTCAAATTTATTGACAGTTCCTATTCCAGCATGTTTAAATAGAATCACTAAAATAACATGTATAATAACTTGGTATTACGAAAAACCATTAAAAAGTCGACATTAATCTTACGTGATAGCCCTACAAAAAGAGAAAGATACACGAAATCCAGGTGTTAAACACATTTTGTGGAATTCAACCAATGAATAAAGTTGAGGCATTTGTCAATACAATTTTGCGTATTTTAATTACTTTCAAATCAACTTCATAACACATGTATTGTAATACTTTCAAGTACGGACTAATTATAATATATATGTATTAAAACAACTTAACCTATTAGGAAATTAGCTTACATGTGTGTCACATTTCATTCAAATCGGTTAAGTGTTCTATGCAAATCATAAATTCATTATCAACCCTTTTATCGTCCCACTGCTGGGCACAGGTCTCCTCTCATACAGAAAATGATTGAACGTAATCACCACGCTTGCTCAATGCGGGTTGGCGATTTCAGACTTAAAGTCCAGATTTCCTCAAGATGTTTTCCTTCACCTTCAGTGATTGGTGTCCAAGATAAACTTAGAAAGTATATATAACTTTAGAAAAGTTACATTGGTACTTGCCTGATCTGGAATCGAACCCGCGCACTCATACTTGAGAGGCTGGCGTTTTAACCATTAGGCCACCACGATTTTTTTAAAATCATAAATATCTAAACATAAATAAACTGTTTAGATTAGTAAGAAGTAGGATTAGTACTTTAATGAAAATCATCTATGTGGAAAAGGTTGTTAACATCTGTCTTTTAGGCGTAAAGTACTCGTTGCCTAGCAACGGTTTATTTACCTCTATTCTTTATCGAATTTGGCTCAAATATAGCGCTCTGGGCCGCGACTTACAAGTTGTAGTTCGTAGGTTGGAACTCCTTCAGGTACTTTACTTTGTGTAGTAAATTATTTCATCACCACTGCTCCCAAAACGGTGATAGGACACATCGTGAGGAATCCAACATGTCTTAGAGACAAAAAACTTTGAATATATGTGACATTTACCCACCCGCACTGGCTCCGCGTGGTAAATTACGACTTCCTCTCACCGATAGGAGGCATGTGTCCCAGGAATGGGCACATTATAAGCCTATTATTGTCTTAAGTAAGCTTAAATCTTCACCACAGTATCGTGATTACAAGCCACAACTCAATGTAGCTACGTAAATCGGTTGTAGTACATTATACAATATGCAAAGAAAACCCTGTCCGATCCGTAAAGGTATTGTTAGGTATCAATAACTGATTCTACTAATGGATAAAAAGCCGGGCTAAACTTAAAAAAAACCCCTAAAAAATAAATATTATTTCGCAAAAAAGAGATAACTTAATACATGTGCGGTAAGCAACCCTTCCGCGGGCGGCGGGCGGCAGGGCACGCGGCACGTGGTCGCATCGCTATTCGCTCATAATAATACCGGTGTTGTCACTTTTTTAAAAATGACCAAATTTCGGGGAAGTTGGAATTAATTCGTGGGAAAAAAAGATTATTTCAAAATTCATTTGTATTGGTACTATGATGATTAGGTAAAATTTTTTATTATATTTGGTCACGTGTTTACCTAACCTTTATTATCCTTATGGGTCGGACAGGGTTTTCTTAACATACTGTACTTATAAGTAGACGCAGGTATTTGATTTAAGCATTTGATTTCTTATTCAAAACTCGCGAGTCAAAAGAAGATGTTCTGCCTTCGCATTGCCAATTTTTTTTTTTTTTTTGGTGTGGTCGGGAAATCATCAAATGACCTCTCCCGTTTTGGGCGGAGTGTAAGGGCGTGTCAGACTTTTACTGACTAAAACCCAGCCATGTTCCTTCACTTGTCTGTGCATCAGTGCCACGGTTTCTTTTTCAACCCGCAACCCTGACCCAGGCATCGGTCTTCGTGAACCCTGTCACGATGTGCTGACATCTCAAACACTACACGCCATCGACCCGAGACTGGTCCTTACCGGGTGGCAAGCTGCCCACTGTTCACCGGCCACAACCCCGCGCCGATGGTGGAAGAAGGTGACGACCTGCCAAGCACTCTCGCTCTGGATCAAGGCCTAGACCAGGGTCGGGCGCGAGAGATCGCCGCCGACCGCCGCCCACACTGGGCAGACCTCCAACGTATGCTCCACCGTATCCTCAGGGTGAGCATTACCTATATCTTGAGAACAATTCTTGCCACGAAGCAAAGACACACGTTTATACGGTTTACATATCCATAGATTTAACGAGTCACCTTCATAGATGTAGAAAAAGCGCATTTGTCGTAAAGACGAACATAATAATTATTATGTACTTATAATGTTTGCAGAAGCTTACGCCGATTCTTTGAACTTTGGACTCTGCACCCTGCGCACTGGACTCGTACATACACACCACTATGCCCAATCGGTGCGAGTCCATAATGCGCGGGTGCTGGTTAGCTCCAATACAGTTCTGGCGATGATTGCAGGGAGGTTTAACTGCCCGTATATTGGAAATTGCTGTAGCAGACATGTTGCGAATTGTGTCCCATAACTATTGTCTTCTGTGTTGTGTTATGTGTGTGTATTTATTCTGGTAGCTGTATGATTACTTCTAGGTTACCTGAAATAAATTCTTTTTATTTTTGTTTATTATGGTGTTAGTACCTACCTGTGTGCTATTTCATGAGTCAGTACATAAGCTATGTTCTCCGGATGCCACTCGAGAAGAGTACAGCTGTTTTTGTTGCTGCACATCCCTTTCATGTAGCCTCGACCTGGAATATGTAGACTTTGCTTTTAATCATTTTACATGCTTATTAGCTTCATTTGTAAGTTTGCTTGTTTGTTTGTCCGTCTCTAACTCAAAAATTTTTCAACCTTACCTTACATTAATTTGTGCAGGCAAAGTATTTCATCAAATAAAGTGTTTTCGTTTGTCACAGTAACGATAAACCAAGTCACCTTTACATTAATAAAGAAATTTGCCATTTTCCTAATAAAGGGATATTTGACATTTGAACCACTAACGCAAAAGTTCGAAAAAAAGACTGAAATAACAGTTTTCTCTAAAATTTTATTGGGTAACTTAAACAATTAATAATCCGTGTTTCTACCGCGAACACTAACAACACAAGAACATCGGTTTGGCATACTCAAAATGAGTTCATCCAAATCACGCTGTGGAATGGCCGCCCATGTTCGTTGCAACAACAAAAAAAGGTCTTCTTGCGACTGGATACCCTCCATATTCGGCAGAGCTCTTCTCTGTAGCATATCCCATGCATGCTCAATCGGGTTCAAGTCTGGCGACTGAGCAGGCCATTGATGTTAGCTGCGGCGAGAGTCTGTCTTACAACTCTTGCGGTGTGCGGTCGTGCATTATCATGCATTAACTGAAATAAGGGACCGATTTGCACTTGTAGAGGAACGATGACGTCTGATACAATCGTCTCAGCATAAATTTGAGCATTGAGGTTGCCTCTGATCCAAATCAACTCAGTTCTTCCGCCGATCCAAATACCCGCCCATACCATGAAGGTTCCACCACTATAAGGATGGACTTCCTGGCAGGATTTTAATCGCTGTTGGCGTCCAGGGGTTCTCCAGTGTCGTATACGTCTTGTATCCGGTCTCATACCAAAACGAGACTCATCAGAAAAGCACACGAAACGCCATTGTTCTTCTGCCCAATTTCTGTGTTCAAGAGCCCATTGATATCGAATCCTACGATTGTGCATTGCTATAGGTGGTACCCGTAGCGGTCTTCGGGAATGAAGGTTCACTTCATGCAAGCGGTTTCTGACTGTTTGGTCGCTAATTAAGTTCCCTGAAGAGTGATGAAGCCTCACGGCTAACATCATGGCGGTTATTGTTGGAGCTCTTCGAGTTAAGATTTGAATGTATCGGTCTTGTCTCCGTGTGGTGCAGCGATACCGTCCTCCATGGCGCTCAGCCACGGTACCAGTGCTTCGGTAACGTGTCCAAAGTCGACTGATAACACTCTGACTTGTATTCAGAGCTAAAGCCACAGTACGTTGCCGGGAACCAGCTTCTATCATTCCCACAGCTCTGAGCATTTCTTCCCTGCTTAAATGACGTCGCCGCTCCATAATAACGTTGGTTTTAATCAGTAGTAGGGAAACAGTAGCACTAATAATGTCTTCAATGCGTTGTATGTTTTTATAGGGAAAATATTGACAGCTGATTTTCATCTTTTACTCGAATTTGATTCGCAGTTCCTGATTCAAATTAAGAAATGCACCAAAAAGGATCCATATAAATTTATAAAATCATAAATTTATTACAAAGCCACATCTCAATCTCAAGAAATCCGCATAAAAATGCTTGATCCCTAGACACTTTTGATGTGTGTATATAGAACTAAAAAGTTGAAAATAAATATAGTTCAAAACTTTTTTCTCATTTTACTAGTATTGTTTATATACTATTGTCATAAATTTAATTTTAAAATTATTTTTAATTTTTTGGTTTGATATTCTTTAAAAGCATGTTTTTTTAGTTTTTTAAACTATATTTATTTCTTATTATGTCATCCTGAGGTTTTTTTTAGCTATTCGCATGTTATAAAATTTTTAGGCGATGCCCGGACAACAGCAGGTCAAGCTACCCGAAACTGTGAAATCAACTTGAACCTTAAAGCTTTATTGATAAAGTTGAAGAACCAATAATAAATCTGACAGACTATAGTAGCTTGATGTGCTGTCTGCACCTATATTATGCAAAGATAATGGAGTTCAATTTTGATCCATAAGAACCTCTTTGGAAAATATTATATTAAAACTTCCACATATTTTATGTTCACTAGAAATTATTATACTTTCAAATAAAATAAAGAAAAGTGATTATATCTGATGGTATGCGCAAGATTTCTGCGTTTCCTTTGGGTTTAAAACGATTTGCGGACTTATTTCCATAATTGGTACGGTCTTTTACTGCAGGGAGGATATGGAAACTGGTTATATTATGTACGGTTTATTAAATTTCTAGATAACCTGTGTTTATGTCTTTGAGTAGGTAACTGACGTATGGATTACAAATGGGCAGTAAGCTTAGCACCTTTTAGAAATGGGTCTTAACCGATAAGGTTGAGGTTAAAATATAACAGGAAACCCTTTATAAAGTCTCAAAATAAATTTTCTTTTGTGTGTTGATGGTGATATAAACAATAATAATACATCATATAATCCGGACTCTCACAGAAATATCTCATTAATAGTAGCACAAAACTAAGTTCATCTTCTGCCTATAGATGTCCATTACTTGACAAAGACCTCCCCCAAGGATTTCCACAATCACCGGTCTTGCGCTGCCCACATCCATCTACTTTTTTTAAAGTTAAAAACATATTTTTTCGAACAATCCGAGGACATTAAACCTGTAAATGAAATCAGCCCAGAATTTGGCTAAAAGATTGGCACGAAGTTAATGTATGTACTATACTTATTTTAGAAATATTTGGTCTGAAGGTTTGGTCGTGCCTTGGAAAGCAAGTTAAGCCGTTGGTCCCGGTTGCCATATGGACATCTAATGGCAGTCGTTACGATTTGTTGGAGCCCTCAAAAGTCCGACAATTGGTCTAAATGTAATGCTTGGATTGGTATCAGCTTCTGGTTGCGGAGGTCAAACGGCAGTCGCTTCACGGAAAATATCGATATTTAGCCAAAATCAGCAGTTAGACTGGTAAAGCAGACTCCAGACTCTAAAGCTGAAAAGCTTCGGATGCGACTGGAATTTACACTGAGATGATGATGACTTGTTTTAGATCAACTTCTCAATTTATTTCCAGGTCAAGAACTGACGAAAATTATAGTTAAGGAATCATATCATAAGCGCTTTATTTACTTTGTCTATTTAAACCCTGCTTATGCCATTTTTAATCGCCTTATACCTTACATTGGTTTACACTATATTAGCACTTCGTGGCTTGAAATTAACATTTTTTATGTAATCATGGAGTTACAGGTGGAACAAAGGACGTTGCTACGGCATTAAAATCATATTAATATTTTTAAACTTACCTGTACTACTTCGGACTTCAGACCCAAACCGATCCAAATAGAACAAGTCCAGTCCCGTAAATAGAACAGAGTAGAACCACTTCTTTTTAGCAATCTTCTTCTCTCCCTGCCACCGGCAATAACTCTTCAAATACTTTGAAACATTTTCATCCATCACCACCTTTTTCGTCGTATTCTTCAGTATCTTCACATCTAATAGTTCCAGCTTCACTTTCTGCTGTAAATTTGGATGCGTGAACAGGTCCTCTACGTCTTTCAATATATCCTTTGCTAGTAGTTTGAATTTCTCTCTTATTTTGTGTTTTGCTTCTTTCGATAGTATCCTGGTTAGTGCTTTATCTAGGTGCATCATCACTGGTATTGTGATATCTGACTGTTTAGTGTAGTATTTTATTGTGAGGTCCTTTTGTTGGTTCTTCGGGTTTGTGTGTTTGTTCTGGAATGGAATAAAGAGGAGATCAGTTATTCTTGAAATTTCTACAATCAAGTATTTTATAATTAAACAGACAGCTGTACTATTGGGTCTGAGTTTGTTGCGCCACTTCTTCCTTCCACAGAAATGGCTAGGAATTGTTGTAGGGCGGGCATTTTGCTTTAGGAACACGTTACCTATCCTATGTTCTGCCATTGCTTTAGTACTCTTAGAACAGCGACCGTCCTATATAAAGGAGAGATTGTGCCGCAAGAACTGCGCGTCATGTGCAATTTTATTATGTTGTCAAATATTTGATTTTTTGTGTTTGTAAGAATTTCCACCTCAAACTAAAGCAGAATAATGTCCCAAACCATTAAAAGCTCATAATATAGCACAGAGCTGAACCAAACACATTTTATTTTGTAAGCAGGTTTATCATCAACTTTAACTTCAAATAAAAAAAGCTTACTATTATTAATCATGGATATTATACGATTGTTGACTTTCGTATATTTCCTCTGTCATTTTAGTCCACTTTAGATTTGTGGTGATTTTTTTTAAAAGTATCCTTTATTATGATCATGGACATCACCATGCAAAATTTTATTTAAATCGGCCGAAACGTTTCGGAAATGAGCCCGTACACACAGAGAAACAAAAAAATGGTTAGCAATTGCAGTTTTGATTACCCTTGAAGCGTTAATTAACGACGAGATGTCTAGTCATACAATGCTAAAAGCCATTCAACACATGGCATTGCGCACTTTTTAACATGTCTGTGAAGTCAATTTGCACTCCCGAGAAATGGATATTAAATTGCCTCGCGTGGACGAAGTCCTTCACGGCAATGTCAAGTAATTGTCGAAATATTAATTTTGACAATTACTTTTCATTGGATAAAAATCATTTCTCTTGGCTTTTCTAATCATGAGTTGAGGAAAAAGAATTTGTTAGAAAACAAATCATCAACTATTTGATAAAGCTGTTTGAGGAAAACAGAGGGCGGTCTACATATTGATTCTAAAGACTATTGCATTGTATACAATAACAATTATTTATAGTATTGTTATGAGCGGCTCGCCGACATGCAGATAAACCCTGAGAGGTTTTCGTTGTGCGGCTAAAACAAATTGTGAACCTAAATGTAAGTGTATTAGAAATAAATAAATAAAAAATAAACTTCATTGGTCAGAATAATCTTCTTTTTCTTCTTCTGCTGGACAAAGACCTCTCCTAAAGCTTTCCACAATGACCGGTCAGAATAGTATCTTACTTTTATCTTACTTTCCTTCCTACCAATATCGTAAAGTACATTTATGTATAGGGTATTTGTTGCTCTTTCCCGGAAAAAGTATTGAACCTATTAATTCTGTGGATGTATGTTTGTTAGTCTTCTAAGGAAAAAAATTCTGAACGGATTTGACTGAAATTTGGCACATAGATAGACAGGTTTATAACCTGGATTAACTTGTGAGATACTTTATATCCCGATATTTTTACGTGATTGAAACTGTAGGCAATTTTAAGAACATTCAGTTTGCTGTGATTCTCTGCCATACAATATAGAATTTTCTTTACATTTTGCCAAGTTTCTGTCACTTTCTTGTCACTGAGATAAGATTGCAACTTGATTTTAGAAGTTCCGAATTACCGCGTACATCGAGGGACTGGAACAATTTGCCAGCGACGGCGTTTACATCGGACTACAATTTAAGAGTCTTCAAGGCTAGAGTGAATAGGCTCTTAATAAACTAGCTCGCATTACCATCAACGATTGCATCACTGGTTACCATCAGGCGGGATTGCGGTCAAGCATTAGTTTATAATTTATTTAAAAAAAAACTGAGAACAGCTGACCCTGATCGATTACACGTAAGAGTCTCTATTGTAGAAGGTCCCAGGTTCAACGCTTGGTTCGTTATAATTTGGAGACCACCTACGCGTTCCTGTAAGCCGTGTCATTAGAAAATCAGTGTTTCTAAGAAGTGTTTTATGTTTGTTAATACTTTGAAGCTTGTTTGCCGTTATTATTAATAAATTTTTATTGGTGTTTATATTACTGTACTGCGAAAAGTAGGATAAAACGTTTGGCCTCGATGTCATTTGTGGCTATATGTGATTCGTCAAGTGTCGCCAGGAGCCTGAAACTCAGACAACCAATATGTTTCATCAACTGGGTTACGGTGGTTAGATAGGTTGCATACATCATCATTATTTCAGCGTTGGAGTCTGGGGTTCGCTTTACCAGTCTAACTGCTGATTTGGAAAACTTCGATATTTTCCGTGAAGCGACTGCCGTCAGACCTTTACAAGAAAATTTGACAGATAACTGATGTGGATATAGTCAGAATTGTTTATTTTAGTTATTTTCATAGTCTTAAGACCTGGGGAACTTGTGCGGACATCAATACCATCTTTGTTCTACAGAAAAGGGCTGTTCGAGCCATTTACAACCTTGGTTCTAGAGATTCTCTTAGAGAAAAATTCAGAGAGGTGAACATTCTGACTGTAGCTTCAGAGTATATATTTGAAAATCTTACGTATGTATGTATATATGCAATATGCGGAATTATAAAGTAAATTATTGTAACCATTTTCAGTTTTAATGTCTGGACTTGAAAAAAGACGATGATCCCTGAGTTTGTTTCGGCTATTTCTTCTCAGAGGTAGTCAGTTAGGAAATGCCGGCTTCATCGTCACATGTCTTCAAAGTTTTGCCGGTTTTCTCACAATGTTTTCCTTCACTGTTTTGACAGCAGTAGTGATGAAATATTTACAAAAAATAAAGTGCCTGATGGGGTTCGACCTACTACCTACAATTTGTAAGTCGCGGCAGAATACTCATGGGCCACAGCTGCTCACATATAGATAAGTATTCGCTTCATGAAAACTACTTCCATTCAGTTTGGAAGCCAACCCTAAAATAGTTGATAGCATCTTTTGATAGTTCATAACATCGGCTGCCAGCAGAAGTTACCACCTACCAGACAAAGTCTTGTCGCCAAGCGATTCGTCTTGTTACGGCATGATGTCTGTTGAAGCCTTACGGAGGACGGCTCTGAGCAGTTGTGTTGCGATGTGTGCCGGGTACGATGCGCCAAATGTTGTGGAGGGCTCCAGACCAGACTGATCTCTGGCGCAGTATTGTCGGTCGTGTTGTTGGGTTTAACATAGCATCACCTCGCTCAATTGCCGTCTTCCTTCCTATTCACTCAGTTTGTTTTTGAACGAATACGCTCTTAATAAACTAGCGTGCTTTACCATCAACTATTGTATCACTGTTTTTCATCAGGAGGTTTGCAGACAATCACCTGTTTATTAACTTAAAACAAAGGCTAGGTAGTTGATGTTGACGACAGAACAACTTTAGATCAATACGTAACCATTATGTAGTGTAAATCAAAGTTTAAATAAGTCTGACTCATTAGCTTATTGTTTTTAATTAAGGTCCTGGCATCTCAATTCGAGGACACGGTTGGTTTATTCCAGGTTTGGCTATTTGTGTATGTGAGTTTAAATCTTTGTAAGCGCACTCAGGATACAGGGACCTTATCCTGCTATTACAATAGCGGTACAATGAGTATCAGTGATAGAAGAAAGACAGAAGAAGGAAAACAAATTTATTCAGCACAGATTTAAAGACACACTATACATCTATAATAAACACATCACATATATCAGGTTGGCGATTTCAGACTTAAAGTTCAGGTTTCCTCAAGATGTTTTTTTTCACCTTCAGTCATTGGTGTCCAAGATATATTTAGAAAGTACATATAACTTTAGAAAAGTTACATTGGTACTTGCCTGACCTGGAATCAAACCCGCACACTCATACTTGAGACCTGTGCCCAGCAGTGGGACGATAAAAAGGTGGATAATGATGATGACGATGATACATCAGGTAGCAACAAACTAAAAATAAAAGTCTCTATGTAAAAAATAGCAGCAAAGTGTGCCTCGTGGCTGCACCAAAAAGGTCCAGTTCAGCAAAAAATGCCAGACAATAGACTGATCAGTTGACAAGTCTCGTAATCTACTAACAAAATTGTGTCATTTTGACTTTCCAGTGGCCAAGCACTTACTCCATATTAATAAATGTTCAAGTGGTTTTTAGAAAATCTTTTCTGTGTTTTATAATAATTAATTTAAAGAGTTTTATGATATATAACGACAATAAAGCCAATGTCATTCTATCACCATTCCATTATGAAGCGACTGAGATTATTGATCGATCATTATGAATTTAACAGATTACGAACTTTTAAGCCCAATGACAATGGCATCGTGTTGAAATGACAAATTTATAAAAATAGCAGACTCGGGCCCAGGAATAAGCTGTCATCAGTTTGTTGAAATCTTAAAATAGTTCATTTAATAAAAGATAGAAAAGGAAATTTATTGAATATAATCAATTCAACACATATTTTATGGTTTAAAAAACTTTATGATAAATTTAGATGCGTGGGTAAATTTGGTGACCTAATTACTTACGCATTGTAAACGGGTAAATTGTAGTATTAATTAGGTCATAAATTTGTTAGGTATTATGTTATATTTAGTAATTTTGTGATCGATACTCAATACATACCGCACAGAACATGAAATTTGGATAAAGTTCTGATTTGAAAGAACGTTTTTTTTTTTTATAATTGTAAACTAGTGCTTGACTGCAATCCCGCCTGATGGTAAGCAATGATGCAATCGTTGATGGTAAAGTGCGCTAGTTTATTGAGAGCCTATTCACTCAAAAAAGCTTGAGTGAATAGGAAGGAAGACGGCAGTTGAGCGAGGTGATGCAATGTTAAACCCAACAACACTACCAACGATGTTGCGCCAGAGGGAGATTGATCTGGAGGCCCTCTACGACCAAACTCCCGATGCAACAATATTTGGCGCATCGTACCCGGAACACAACTCAACACAACTGCTCAGACCCGTCCTTTGTATTCATCATACTGGAACACGACGAATCGCTTGGCGGCAAGATTTTGTCTGGTGAGTGATAACTTCTGCCGGGAGCCGATGTTATGACCTACCACCAAGTGACACTACACATAAAATCAATACCCCACTGAGAGTTTTTTTAAAGAGAAAATTTCTTTAACGAAGTTAAGCTTTTTTGCTGTATGGGGAAAAAACATTCAATTCGCGTAAGCTTGGCCAACCCGACACCGTAATCGCTACAGCGAGGTATACCTACATATGTATACTCTTTTTCTTCTTCTTCTTCAGCCTGTAGATGTCCACTGCTGGTCAAAGGCCTCCCCCAAGGCTTTCCACGCTGACCGGTCTTGTGCTGCCCGCATCCATCGGCTTCCCGCGACCTTCACCAGGTCATCGGTCCACCTTGTTGGGGGCCTCCCTACACTGCGTCTTCCAGTACGTGGCCGCCACTCCAGAACCTTACTGCCCCATCGGCCATCGGTTCTACGAGCAACGTGCCCTGCCCACGGCCACTTAAGTTTAGCGACTCGCAGAGCTATGTCGGTGACTTTGGTTCTTCTGCGGATCTCCTCATTTCTGATTCGATCACGCAGAGAAACTCCGAGCATAGCTCTTTCCATTGCCTTTTGTGTGACTCTGAGCCTTCGTATGAGGCCCATTGTGAGTGACCACGTTTCTGTTCCGTAAGTCATCACTGGCAACACAGACTTTAGTCTTGAGACACTGTGGTATCTTGGACGATGCGAAGATGTATCGTAGCTTCCCGAACGCTACCCAGCCGAGCTGAATTCGACGAGACACCTCTTTCTCGAAGTTGGACCTACCTAGTTGGTCTGTTTGTCCTAGGTATATATACTCGTCAACAACTTCGAGTGCAGAGCAATCAACTAGAGTTAGAGTGGGTGCGACATGAGAGTTCGACATGATCTTCGTCTTATCCATGTTCATCTTTAGACCCACTTATTGGGAAGCTCTGGTGAGGTCAATGAGCATTTTGCCCAAGTCTTCCAAGGTCTCAGCCGTGACCACGATATCATCTGCAAAACAGAGATTAGTGATGTACTCGCCGTTGATGTTGATGCCAAGTCCTTTCCAGTCCAGGAGCTTGAAGACATCTTCCAACGTAGCAGTGAACAATTTGGGAGATATGACATCTCCTTGTCTCACTCCAAGCTGGAGTTGGATCGGTTTCGAGTCCTGATCCTGGAGACAGACTGACATGGTGGCGTTTTTATACAAACACTTTAATTTAAACACACTGGTCAATTTGGCACCGCTAGAGAGCCTGTAGCACCACCCAAGTCTCGATCGAATCGAAGGCCTTCTCATAGTCCACAAACGCCAAGCATAGTGGTTTGTTATACTCCTTGGACTTCTGTATAACTTACCGCAGCGTATTTATCGCGTTTATAGCGTATTACTCTGTATCTATATAGTCTAAAATGGTATAGATGCGTCACCGCTAAAACTTTTTTATTAATACATATAATAATGATTTCAGTTTTCACTTTTGTCAGTCTGTCGAATGACTGTTTTTTTTAAATCAACCTCCATGGATGAATCTACTGAAACGCTTTTTAACAAAGAATTAAAACTATAAACATTTTTTTTAATGCAACAGCTATTCTAAATGATGTATGAATATTTAAGATTGGAATGGCGCTGAGCACTACGGTTCACAGGTTCGATTGTCGTATGAAACAAATTATTTTTACAAATATCTTATATCGGATAGGGATGGGAAGCTGGTAACTTTTATGTTTAAAAACTGGGACTTGTTTGTGCAAAGAAATTGTATGAGAAAATAATTTCTTATAGTAAGATGATAAGATACTTTTAAATAATATTTTAATTTTTTTATAAACTACATTATTACAAATCAGCACTTATTCAATAAGTCGCTAATGAAACAATTAAATAAAACACATCACCATTATCAACCTTTTTATCGTCCCGCACAGGTCTCCTGTCATACAGAAAAAGATTGAGCGTAAACACCACGCTAGCTCAATGCGGGGCTTAAAGTCTAGGTTTCCTCAAGATGTTTTCCTTTCCTTCACCTTTTAATCAATCATTGGTTGGTGTCCAAGATATACATAGAAAGTGCATATAACTTAGAAAAGTTACATTGGTACTTGCCTGACCTGGAATCGAACCCGCACACTCATACTTGAGAGGCCGGTGTTTAAACCACTAGGCCACCACGACTTATTATAAAACGCAATAATTACAAAATAATAAAAAGAAACATAAATTAAAAAAGCTCGAAAATTAACGTGTTATAAACTCACCAATTTACAAACACTCCCATTCAAAATGGCAATCACAATTAAAATCACATAACACCTCATTGTGGATATTGAGAACCGTTTGTCCAGAAAGCCTAAGTTCTACTAAGCTTTACAGTATGTCCTAGCCAACCATATTACATATGACAGATAACTTAAAAGGCCCGTTTTAAACGAACAGGATATTTTAAGTAAAAATGAGTATTTATAAATATAACTGAAATTATGTTGGTTTTCCCTATAAAGGTTATTATTAAAGAGAAAACAAGGATAAACTAAATTATAACATGCCACGTCATTAATAAAGCATATCTATCGCCACGAATCTTCAAACCGACAGATGAAGGAAGATGAGACGTCATCTTATGTTAAATATGTTTGTTGCGCCTTATTTGTTATGAAGTCCTAGTAATTACAACTGTAAAAGTATTGTATCCAGGGTAGCCATGACGGGTTCTACGAAGACCAAATCAAATCAAATCGTCGCCCATTCCAAAGAGTGGGTACCTATGGAGAAGAACGGGCAAGAAACTCAATAGACACTTTTAAATTATCAAGTTATTGATACAAATATTTGATCAGATCATTCACGTTGAAATCAACCGTGTGAGAACGATGCAGAAATATATTGTACGCTGAGAGCGTCCATTATGGAAAACACAAAAAAGCAACAATTCAGAAAAAAAATAACCCAACAAATAGATGCTTTCTAGATCGATGCCTGGGTCGGGTTGCGGGTTGGTCCAAAGAGAAACCGTGACGCATAGCTAAGTGAAGGAATACGAGTGGGTTTTAGTAAGCAAACATCTGACAAACCTTTCCGCTCCGCTCAGAGCGGGGGAAGTTATTTGATGATATATTACTTAGAGCGACATTGTCAAACAGATATGATTTAGAGAGCTTTGTCAGAACAAAGCTTTCTAAATAAAGATAAAAAAAGAATTACCACTTACACCAAAAAAGGGTAGCCTTGATACCGGGAGAAGCTTAATAATTGCTAGGAAATTCATGGATAGGCACTAGAAAAAATGTCGAATGAGTGAATATATGTAAAACCTAATGATTAAATCATTTCGTAACTTAAGAATAAACTATGGTTAGAACTGCCCAAAATCTATATCATTTTAGAACAAAAAAAAAACAACCGGATTATTCATTGCAGCCACTGTTTATTCATCACCATCTCAGCGTTAATCCCAGTCGCATCTGAAGCTTTTTCAGCTTTGGAGTCTGGGGTCCGCTACACCAGTCTAACTGCTGATTTTGAATATAGTTCGATATTTTCTATGAAGCGACTGCCGCCTGACCTCCACAACTAGAGAGCGATATCGAAGCATTGCAGTTAGATCAGTTGCAGCCACTGTTTATTAGCCATTGATATCATACTGCTGTTGAGGAAAGGCTTCTCTACTCTCCTTCCAACTCCCTCTGTCCACAGCTACCAAATATTAAATGAATTCAGTTCATTACACTATCTCCGCCTGGGCCTGATATTTTTTTAACTTTATAAACTAGTGCTTGACCGCGAACCCGCCTGATAGTAAGCAGTGGTGCAGTCGTTGATGGTAAAGCGCACTAGCATATTAAGAGCCAGAATAGGTTTTTAATATGCTCTAGTCTTGTAAACACTTAAATTGTATTCAGACGGAAAGATCGCCGCTGGCAAATCATTCCAATTCTTCGGTGTATGAAAGCGGTATAAAAGAAGAGAGATTGTAGTGGATCGTAGTGGTGTCAACAACGTAAAGGAGGATATACTCATCGTACCTACTTAGTGTACCAAAAAAAAAAAAAAATTATTTTCTATTGTGAAAAAAGACCTTGATGAAAAACCTGAAAAAAACCTGTTTTTTTTTTGGGCCATGTTTTTTTCAAGAGCATGAAATCTGTAACTGTTGTGGCATTTACCGTTAAAAAATTAATATTTAAGAATACATAATAGAGTCCAAGGTTTATTCTTGAACCTACGGTACTTTTGTGATAAAAGAGAACCAAAATTTTATAAAAAATATTGGCAACATTCATTGATTAACATCAACGAAAGGATAGTCTCCAAATCATATTTGTGTTGTGTACGGGGAAATTGAAGATGAAGAATAAATTGAAAAAAAAAAAAATGAGTTGTGATATTGTGATTTATTGTTGGAAGTAGTGAATTATAAATAAATAATATGTTAATTTATTATAAGAGTTACAAATTTAATTCAACTAAAACGAAACCACATTTGGGCTGGTGCTGCTAAGTGTCACCTGGCCACTTTGGATTCAGTGGAGAGGCGTGCGAAGAGGCTGATTGGGGACCCTGATTTAACTCGAGTTGGTCTCCAAAGCCTAGAGCACAGGCGTAGAGTAGCCAGCCTTTCGGTGTTCTATAGGATGCATTCTGGGGAGCGTGCGAGGGAATTGCACGATTTAATTCCCCCGTCTCCGTTCCACCATCGGACGACCCGTCGTACGGCGAGTTTCCACCCTTATATTGTTAACACCTCTATGATCCGGACGAAGCGTTTCGCCTCCTCCTTTATACCGCGTACATCGAGGGACTGGAACAAGCTGCCGGCGGCGGTGTTTCCGTCGGACTACAATTTGAGTGTCTTCAAGGCTAGAGTGAATAGGCTCTTAATAAACTAGTGCGCTTTACCATCAACGATTGCGTCACTGCTTACCATCGGGCAGGATTGCGGTCAAGCGCTGGTTTATACTTTAATAAAAAAAAAAAAAAAAAACGTAGGCTAGAAAAAAAACAAATTTGGAAAAATAAGAATGACGCTAAGTTATTTTTCATGTCTTTTTTAAATAAAATGAAAAAAAAAACAAATTGTTTTTTTTTTTCATTTTATATCACTATACCTACTACGGGTCGTCCGATGATTGAACGGAGCTGGAATAATTATGTAGGATTTTTATTTAAAGGTTATGTCAAAGCTCCTTCCAATTAAACTTCTGCGTTTTACTTTCCAGTGTACCGTGTATGTCGGCCGTATAACAGTATTATGTATTATTACTTAGTAAATTATCGGCCGCTTCGCGAAATTCGCAATTAACTCTTACAATATTGTTTATCACAAGTTTTACTCAGGAAATTATTACATTACCGTGATCTAGACTTGATTATACTCTTTATATGCCTTTTTTTATTGTTCTCGTAGATTTTATATAATCTGTTTTTATTTTTTATATTCCTGTTTGTGTTCTCTCACCATTTACAATTGGATTAACTTTTTATGTTTTTATTTTTACTGTACTACTGTCTCGATACCACTTTTAATTGTTTGTTGCATCGGGTGACGTCTTTACGTCGGCGCCGGCTGTCGCTCAAAACCAGCGCTGGGCTCTGTTTTGCAAGAGTCGCAGCATAATGCCCAGCGACAGCCATTTTGCGTGGATGTGCTGCGTGTTTCCCTCAACAATGTCTTATATTTTTTGTGTTTTTGTAAACTTTTGCGTCATGTTTTACTGCAAATAAACGTTTTTTCTTTCTTTTTTTTTTATGTAAAAACTGACTCCCAAAAGAGAACGACAAGTTCTGCAAGTCAGTTCTTGGGCAAGTTACATTTTAGCCATCCCTGGCTATTTTACCTTACAAACTATAAAAGCTTTCTACATGAAACATTAGGTATTCGTAATGTAGTGTGTAGGGCACATTCCCCGTTTAAATTTTGAATAGCAGCTATTCTAAGCCTAAGATAACTAGGCTAGGCCTATATCATCATTATCACAGTGTTAATCTCAGTCGCATCCGTAGCTTTTCAGCTTTGGAGTCTAGGGTCCGCTTTACCAGTCTAATTGCTGATTTTGGCTAAAAGGCTAGGCCTTTAACACAGGGGAATATAAAAAGAGTGTCTTAGAAAACAGTTTGGTGGCAGTTCTTACAAACATTATTTAGTATTTTCTCTTCTTGGAACGATTTTTTTTTTATCTATACTTGCGTGTAGAAAAAAAAAAAAATCGCATACCTACTACAGGTTTAATCTATAATAATCTATAAAGCTGAAGAGTTTGTTTGAACGCGTTAATCTCAGGAACTACTGATCCGATTTGAAAAATTCTTTTTGCGTTGGACCGCCCATTAATCCAGGAAGGCTTTAGGGTTTATAGCGTCATGCTGCAACCAATAAAAGCGGAGAGTAACTAACTCCATGCAAACGAAGTCGTTAACGGCCGCTAGTATAATTATAAACCTCTTTCTTGTTAAAATAAAACAGCTTTTAATTCAAACTCGTCCCCTTTAGTTTTGAATTTGAGGTTTTGACGGGAAAGTTAAGATGAGTGTCACGCGCATTTCCCATTGCACTTTTAAAATTATTTATAGGTAGTGTCGTTTACTAAATAAAAGCGCGTGATTTATGTAGTAAAAAGTGCATTCAGTAAATAATTCAAAAATAACATTGAAATATCATTGCATAGTGGCCACATAATGACTTTGCCCCAAATCATCCTCATAGACGGTTCATGCAGCCATTTTTTTTAACTGTCATTGGCGATATCCGCCATTATTGTGAAATAAAATTTTCAAAGAATTTCTATAATTTGTTACACGGGTTTTTGGCAAAATTGTGGTATCTATTCTACAGAGGCCATTGATCAAGAGTTGAAGTTGAATCTCACATTGAAAAAGAAGAAGAAGTAGTTTTGATTTGAGACTTTTTTTTTTTAATAAAACATTACATATCATTTTGGCTTACATTCACGTCAAATGGAAACTTCCATTTAGGCATAGAAATACCTGTAGTTGAAGGCTCCGCTCTTTCTTTATATTGTAAATATGTAATAAAAACAGAGAAATGAAAGAAAATATAACGAAATGCGATTGTTTTAATTGTATGAGTGAATGTGTGTGTGGGCGTGCGTGTGTGTATATGTGCGGGTGTGGTGTGTGTGTGTGCGTGTATGTGGTGTGAGGGTGTGTGTGTGTGAGTTCGACAACCATGAGGGTTTGACAACTATCGTTCTTGTCGAAAGTTCAGGTTGATTATAAAATCAGAGCCAAACAACAATAATTGCTCTGGCATTACCTCTAAAAGCCAACCGGTATTTGGCGTAGCCACGAGAAAAATAAAGGCGATAAAAATGAACTGTATGTATGAGAGTGACTGGTGAAGTGAAATAAAATTAAAGCTCATCGTGTTGGAAGGAATTTCTCACTTCATTCTCAGGACTCCTTTAGTTAATTTTAATCTCTTGCATTTTTTGGTCCTTCGACGATACAATTTTGGAAGCTTTCCATTATTGTATACCATTCTATGTTGCTGTTTCATAAAACTAAAGCTTGTCGTGTTAGAAGGAAGTTTTTAGTTCATTCTCAGGACTCCTTCAGTTCCTTTTATCTCCTTCATTGTTTGGTCCTTCGACAATACAATTTTGGAAGCTTTCCATTATTGTATACCATTCTATGTTGCTGTTTCATAAAACTAAAGCTTGTCGTGTTAGAAGGAAGTTTTCAGTTCATTCTCAGGACTCCTTCAGTTCATTTTATCTCCTTCATTGTTTGGTCCTTCGACAATACAATTTTGGAAGCTTTCCATTATTGTATACCATTCTATGTTGCTGTTTCAAAAAACTAAAGCTTGTTTTGTTAGAAGGAATTTTTCAGTTCATTTTCAGGATTCCTTCAGTTCATTTTACCTCCTTCATTTTTTGGTCCTTCGATGATAAAATTTTGGAAGCTCTCCATTATTGTATATACATATGTTGCTGTTTCAAATACGCCTCATTTGCCTTGCTTTTTTCAGTGGTAACCTGCTTCCAGTCTCTTTAAATGTTTGCTTATCTAACCTTCACAACTCAGTTACTGGGAGTACCCAGTAACTGAGTTGTGGAGGTCAGATGCTGTGACCAATACTTGGTCTATCGGGGACTGCAATAAATAGGGCGAGGATTTTTACTTTTAAATTTCTCAGTATTAGTTACTTTATAATATAATTACTTTTTTCTTGCGTTTTATGATTAGTTTTATGATTTTCTTGTACGAGTCAGAATAAACACACTATTTTTTTCAATATGAAGAAAATAAATAAAAAATAAAAGGCGATAAATTGGTTATTTTGCTCAAATAAAATGCGTGATAATGCTCTGTGGCGCAGCGGTCAATACGAGTACGCCTGCCTGCGACCTGGAGGCCCCGGGTTCGATCCCCGGCCAGGTCATGATGGAAAACGATCTTTTCTTGATTGGCCTGGGTCTTGGATATTTATCTAATATATCATCATCATCTCAGCGTTAATCTCAGTCGCATCCGTAGCTTTTTAGCATTGGAGTCTGGGGTCCGCTTTACCAATCTAACTGCAGATTTTGGCTAAACTTCGTTATTTTCCGTGAAGCGACTGCCGTCTGACCTCCACAACCCGAAATCCGATATCGAAGCATTGCAGTAAGACCAATTGTTGGACTTTTTGCCACTAGATGTTCGTATGGCAACCGGGACTAACGGATTAACGTGCTTTCTGAGGCACGACCAGAGCAGTGCTAATATTCATATTCATGCATACAAGTGTTTGCACTATGCGGGGATCGAACCCGCGCCTTCTAGCGCAGCGGCCGCGTTCGCTATCGCTGCGCCACGTAGACTAGCCAGTGGCCTTTCAGTCTAACTATCTGTGGCTAAATCATTACCTTGATCCTCCCCGTATCGCATTTTATTAGGATCGATTCAACAAGTCTTGCATCGATAATTCTCTTTCTACTCATTCACACTTTCTTTCTGTTTCTTTGGCCTCCCCGTAACAGTGGTAGGAAAGTAAGAAAGTAAGCAGCTGGTATTCGCCAGCTTCTGATTATCCCAATACATAAACTCACACATTGATATTATAGACACAATGCCTAATAGAAGTAGTATATATAAGTACAGCGAAGGCACTGCTTCTTTAGATGATATAAAAACATATTGAAGGGGTTTTTAATGTTATCTCTTTATGTTCAGAACATATGAAGATTTTATAATAAAATTATATCAGACAAAGACAAAGACAAAGACAAAGACAAAGACAAAGACAAAGACAATTTATTTTGCAAATATGGGTACAATAATGTTGTTACATAAATAATTGTAATATGATCAGCCATATTTTACCAATCGGCATGCAATATAATATAATTGAGCGTTACATAAAAATTGTTCAGTTTAAAAGTAAGATTAAGGATAAGAATAAGGAATTACATTTTATTAGGTATATGCATTGTGGTTCTTCCCTTTGTATGCAGTCGGAACATTAAAATCTTTTTCGTTAAGGAAATCTAAAATATTATAATACACTTTACGAATAAGAAAGTTCTGCAATATTTTTTTAAAAAGTGGCAATGGCAGTTCTCTCCAGCTTTTTGGCAGTTTATTAAATATGATCGGAGCCATACAGAACACACTTTTGCGCATAAGGGCCGTTCCCGCAACCCGAAGGCATATCCTTCCATTGTCTCGTCTGTTTCGTGGAATTAGTTCATTTAATAATTTGAAACGATGAGGATTACTTTTAACAAAGATCGCTATTTCTAAGATGTAAAGACATGGTAACGTAATGATTTTATATTTTTCAAAACAGGGAACGCAACTATCGGTAGGTTTTATTTTAAACATAGAACGTATGCATCTCTTTTGAGCCTTGAACACCGTTTCCCTTTCTGTTGAGTTGCCCCAGAAAATGACACCATAACGTAGATGGGATTCTGCTAGACCATAGTAGGCTGTCAACAATGCCTCAGTACCTACTATAGATGACAATGTGTGCAAGGCGTAAGCAGCTTTACTCATTTTCTTACATAAGATTTCGGTATGTGGTTTCCAGTTTAGTTTTTTATCTATGTGAAGCCCTAAGAATTTTATTGTATCTACTTCTGCTCTTGGTTGGTCATGAAAATGTATATACAAATTGCTCTTGACGTTGATCCTTTGACTGAAGTGTATTAATTTAGTTTTAGAAAGGTTCATTTTTATGTTGTTCTCCTCTAGCCACTTTACTATTAAATTTATGGAATCATTAATTTCATTTTCATATGTATCAATGTTTTTGCATGGTATCGTTATGGTGCTATCATCGGCAAATAGTGTCATACTTTGCGGAATGTTTCTTGGAAGGTCATTAATGTATAATAAAAATAAAAGCGGCCCCAAAACGCTGCCCTGTGGCACACCATACGTAACCCTTCGTTCAGTAGATTCAAAAACTATTTCACGTTTACTTTTCATGTTGATTTGATTTATATTAGTTATTTGAGTTCTGTTACTTAAGTAAGATTTAATGAGCTCATTGACATTCCCTCTAATTCCATAATCTTCAAGTTTATTTATTAGTTTACCATGATGCACATAGTCAAACGCTTGAGTCATGTCGCAAAATACGCCACAGACCGGTTTCCTTTTATCCATATTACATGTAATATTATATAAAAAGTCATAGATGGCCATATTAATCGTTTTACCTATTTGGAATCCTTTCTGTTCCTCGCATATAATATTATGTTTTTTAATAAATGAGTTTAATCCCTTTTGTATATACTTCTCAAAAATTTTCGATATTATGGGAATGAGTGATATAGGCCGATAAAACTCTATTAGCTCCTTATTTTCTTTCTTAAATAGTGGCTTGACGATAGCAACTTTCAGAGCATCAGGATACACTCCAGCGCTGATGCTGAGGTTAATTATATAACTGAAATGACCGCAGATTTCATCAGGAACAAGTTTTATTATTTTAGTCGTAATACCGTCATATCCCACACTACTTGTATTATTTAAGGACATAATAATTCTCTTAATATCGTCTGGTATACTAGGAGCCATGAACATTGATTTGCTGTTTATACGATCTAATGTTCGCGTTTTAGTATTGAAATTGTTAGTCAGGCTTGGCTGTATTTTATCAACAAAATAATTATTAAAAGCTTCTGCAATACTTTTGGGATGTGATATGACGTCGGTGCCTATTTTAATTCTACATATATTAGATTTAGGTACATTATACTTTGCACGATTGATAATTTGCCACGCAGTTTTTGATTTATTTTGCGATGTGTTTATATTGTAAGTATTTTGTGCTTTTTGTGTCAATTTAATAATTTTTTTGTACATTTTAGAATAATTTGATAGTTTGGTTTTATTAGTATTGCTACGGTTAAGTCTAAATTGCCACAGGAGTATCCTTTTCTTTTTAGAGCATAATTTGATGCCTTTTGACAACCACTTAGTTTTTCTTATTGTATTTATTTTAACGACTTTCATTGGAAAGCAAAGATCATATAGTAACTTGAAACTCTCAATGAAATTATTATACGCTACATTTGGGTCGTCCGTGCTATATATTTCCGAAAAGGTTAGACTGTTTAGATGGTTTTTAAATTTTACTATGTTCTCCGTACTACAGTCCCTTCTAGTTGCGTACCAATGCTTTATACGACAGGTTTTTTGTACCGGACATTTAAATAGCTGGGCCGTATGATCCGACAATGCAAATTCAATTACCTCAGTCTTACAAGAGCTAACATTATGCGCAAAGTTGTCAATGCATGACAAGCTGGCCATGCGAGTTGGTTGTTTCAAGGCCAGTTTCAGATTGTAACTCATTAAGAGACATTCAAAGGTTTTAGTTGCACTATTTTGCTTTAGAACATCTATGTTAAAATCACCACAAATAACAACTTTACTACAGCGTATACTAAGAATTTCTTGCAAGAGCAATTCAAGCCTATCGAAGCAATAATTTAAATTATTTATGTTCGGAATTCTATATACACACACAATTATTATCTTGTAACTAGTAAGATTCACAGCACAATATTCAAATATGCCTGGAGTTGATAACTTTGTTACTTTAGGTAGTTCTTTCCATTGTAGGCCATTCTTAACGAGGATACATGCACCTCCCCTTTTTTTTATCTTCTCTACAATAAAAAGCTGCTAGGTTGTAGTTAGGTATATACAATAAATTTTCATGTCCTTTCATGACAAAGTGCTCAGTTATACACAAAATATCAATATTTGATCCTTTTTTAGATAATTCGTCTAGACATACCAGCAATTCATCTGCCTTATTAATTAAACCCGCTATATTTTGATGTAGTATGTTAATATAATTATTAGAGAAAAAACAATTCATTCTCATCAATCACATTACATGGCACAGAGTGGGACAAATCTGACACTTCATCATAAGAATCACACGAAACTGAGTTATCATATGGAGTAAATTCGTCGATCATTAAACTTAAATTATGGATTATATTAGCCATTCCACGATTATTAACAGAACCACTATTCTTTCTAAACATAGAAATATCATAATCGAGATAAAAATTAGAATCGAACAAATAGGCGAAATTGTATGTACACACATCTAAATACATTAAACTATTAAAGGTTTCTATTCTTGAATTAAACATTGCAGAGTATTCATTCAGTTTAAATGTCGGAGCACATAATATGATATTTGTGTGCTGTAATTTTAACAGCATTTCACGAATATTGATGGTCAGTTCCACATAGTTACTGGTCTGACGAAAGTCTTCTTCCCCGATAAATATCACGCAGTAGTCGTTACTAGTAAAGTCCTTTAATTTAACATCCAAGTTAAGGAGAAGTTTGTTTATACCAGAATTGGGTGTCAAGTAGTGGCAAATTTCATAATTCGAAAATTTATCTTCTGCGATTTCTAATATTTTATTATTTTTATTACTACTTAATATACATAGTTTAGTTTTTCTAGTTTTTTTAACTCGTTTAGTGCTAAGTTCAGTTTCTTGAAATTCGGTTTTATTCCCCTTACATTTTGGTGTAGGAGTGTGTATAGCACCATCTGTGTCCGATCAGAACCCGAATTTTTCAAATTGACATAGACACAACGCTTTATCGTGACTTTGGCAAATAACGTGAAAAGTCATTGACCTACTTAGTGCGATGACACGTTTGAGATAAATAAAATATGGAATCGAAAATTTGTTTTTAATTTCATAGAGCATTTTGATTAGAATAGAAATTATGTATAGTGATTCTATATCACCTTTAACTATCAGCAGTTCCTGTTACACTATATTTTTTTTTTTTTTAATAAGTAGAAACTACTGCTAGCCCGCAATCCTGCCTGATGGTAAGCAGTGATGCATTCATTGATGCTAAAGCGCACTAGTTTATTAGTGTATTTGATGTATAGTGTAAGCATTTATAATTTTAGCTTCTAAATGACTAAAACCACAATTATTTTTGTGCATCTGTTTTAAATATTTAAAACATGCTTATCTTTTCGGAGCCTTGTCCTGTCTAGATACCTAATGTTATAACTATATTTATTTAAACACTAATGTTATGGCCGAAAATGATAAATTTATTTCCTGGAACTTGGCTTATCTGTGGATTAATATTTTAGCAAAGTCAGGATTAAACTGTGACGTTTTTTGCATAATTTTAAATTGAGAACTATTTGGTTAAACACCAAAAACTTTTTGAGTTTCTGAATGCTATCTACAGTAACTATGGAGCTTGCTTATCTAATATGGTGGTTGTTCAGCGGTTAATACTTCGCTTCTCATACTATGTAACTTTATCAAGTCATATGATGTATTTTCTTTACTATTTTGAAAGCAGGGGTTACGAAGTAATTAACAGTAAGTAAAGTGGCAGTGGATCAACCCACACTGGGCCGAGCACATTGCACGTAGCACCGATGACGCGTGGAAGATGCAGCGTGTGTAGGCCCCCGACAAGGTGGACCGATGACCTGGTGAAGGTCGCGAGAAACCGCTGGATGCGGGAGGCGCAGGACCGCCCGTCGTGGAAATCCTTGGGGGAGGCTTATGTCCAGCAGTGGATGTTTTTCGGCTGAAATGCTGATGATGATGAAAGTGCCTTCTAACCAACAACTCGAGAAAACCGCGATGTTCCAGAATCAAAACTTCCAAGACATGTGACGTCTAGATATCAACCCAGTAAGGCCCAGTAGTTAATTTGTTTTACTGTTCCTTTTAATTCAGATTAGGCTTATGATAGAATATTGTATTTGACACCAAATCGCAGTGAATTTATTATATTGGTACGATATTTTTTAGGGTTCCGTATCTAAAAAGTAAAACGTCACCCTATTCATGAGACTTCGCTGTCTAGCTGTCCGTCCGTCTGTTACCAGGCTGTATCTCATGAAAGATTATGTAATTCTATAATAAAATATTTAAGAGGCTTCCCGTACAACAAGTTTTTTTTAAACAAGAAATAAGAATGCAATAGGGGATGTATTGCATTCTCATTTCAGCTGTACTCTATTGCCTTTCATTCATTCCTTTTCAAGAAGTATATTTAGACAATTTTAAACTTGCAATGTTCTTTTTTTCTTTTCTTTCTTTCTTTTATGGCTTCGCACGGTTTGTGCATTTAGCCACGTAATGAATTGTTCACGTCGAAAAAGACGGCGTGATCCGTCTTACGATGGAAGTTTGAGACAAAGTCATGATGTAACTTGCAATGTTAACTAGCAGGTAAGTTGAATGAATAATTACAGTACGTATGAAGTGGTTTATAAATAAACTTTACATTGATATGGACGACAACAGGTCAAGCTACCCGAAACTGACAATTATTCCCAAACAACCTTGAGTCCTAATGCTACAGAAATAAAGTCGAAAATATAATAAAGAAATCTGACAGATTGTAGTAGCGCGATGTGTGTCATTAGACTAGTATGACATAATTTTTCGAGAATAATGGATAAGTACGGGGAATTAATATTGTTCGAAATAGCGACCGTTACGTCACTGATGTAATATTATTATTGTGGGATGTTGTCACCTTAAGACTTCTGCAAACTTTTAGGAACACACATTTGTTTGTTTTTTTTTTTTATTTTTTTTTTAATTAAAGTATAAACCAGCGCTTGACCGCAATCCTGCCTGATGGTAAGCAGTGACGCAATCGTTGATGGTAAAGCGCACTAGTTTATTAAGAGCCTATTCACTCTAGCCTTGAAGACACTCAAATTGTAGTCCGACGGAAACACAAGTTTTTTTTTTTTTACTCAAAGCCAGTACACACTATGTAGCCAAGGATATTGTACGTTACGGAATTGCATCGCTGACAGGGGCATTCGGCACTGGTACAGCCACACAGGAGCTAAACTTAGTAGTCGGGAACACTGTTGGAGCTGCTGAACCTTGGACAAAACTATCTTTGCATTGTGTAGATACAATTTCTTAGTGGCACACATGGCATTCATGGCACACATGTGAGCACAATTTACTTGCTGTAAAGCATCTATTTGTTGGGTTAGTCTTTTTTTTTGTTGTTGTTTTTCTTTGTGTGTTTTCCATAATGGACGCTCTTAACGTACAATATATTTCTGCATCGTTCTCACACGATTGATTTCAACATGAATGATGTAATCAGAGATTTGTATCAATAGCTTGATAATTTAAAAGAGTGTCCATGGAGTTTCTTGCCCGTTCTTCTCCATAGGTACCTACTCTTTGGAATGGCGACTAGCTTCAACTTACTGACTGACCGACCTTCTGACAATTCAAAAGTGCCTGTAACTGGTTTATTTGAAATTATTTGATTTGATTTATTTATTTATTAGCTACGCCGCGCGGTTCACCCGCGTAGTTTTAGAGGTTTTTTATTTATATGCTCCGCTCCTATTGGTCGTTGCGTGATGTTGTATAGCCTATAGCCTTCTTGGATTAATGGGGCTAGCGAGCTAAGGGTAGGCGAGCGCCCGCGCTCGCCTACCCTTACGGATCTTTGGCCATATTTTTGTTGGGACAGCAAGTTGAAAAGCAAGCTGATAACTTTGTGGTTTTTCATTATATCTTTTTGAAATTTTGTACGGGTTTTTTTCGGGTTTCGCATAAACAAAATATAATTTTGTCTATTAGTATAGACTTATATAACAATTGCTTCCTTGTATGCACCAAAACGCTGAAAAATCAAAAACATAACATATAACTATGCTTTTTAAACGTTAATAAAAACTAAGTTCTTGCACGCGGTCCCGCTTGATGGTAAGCAGTGACGCAATCGTCGATGGTAAAGTCGTCGTCATTAATTTATTAAGAACTTATTTAGTCTAGCCTTGAAAACACTTAAATTGTAATCAGACGGGAAGAACACCGCAGGAAAATTGTTCCAGTCCCTCGACGTACGTCGTAATAAAGACGAAGCGAAGCGTTTCGTTTCGGTGTCAAAAACGATACTCGACGTACAACGGGTCGTCCGATGATAGAACTAAAAACTTTATAGAAACTAAATTATGTCTAGTACTAATTTATGTATAGCAAGAAATCTATCTACGTTGTGGTGGCCTAGTGGCTAAAGCACCAACCTCTCAAGTATGAGTGTACGGGTTCGATTCCAGGTCAGGCAAGTACCAATGTAACTTTCCTAAGTTATATGTACTTTCTAAGTATATGTTGGACACCGATGACTGAAGGTGAAGGAAAATCAGAAATCGCCAACCCGCATCGAGCAAGCGTGGTGATTACGCTCAGTTCTTCTCTGTATGAGAGGAAACCTGTGCCCAGCAGTGGGACGATAAAAGGTTGATGATGAAGAAATCTATATTAAAACATAGATTTCTTGCTATACATAAATGAATCAACTTCAGAGTCCTGAGCATTTAGGGCGTTCAGCAGGTTGATCACCTGAGCTGTAGGAGCATAACGAGTAGTATAGCGGACCCCAGACTCCAAAGCAGAAAAAAAAAAGCTTCGGATGCGAATGGGATTAACGCTGAGATAATGATGATAACTCGTGTCAGGCGTTGAACGAGTCTAATGTACTCAGTGGGTTCCATTTTGTGCATTTTGCGATAGGCCCAGATTGATATGAAGGGATTACTTACTAGGACTTCTTTGTGAAAGGCCCTTGGTAGAAAGAGAGTTGATGGTTTTTGTGCAGCAGTGTCTGGGGGACATAAAAGGATAAATAATAAATATGTACAATACACTGATGATATTTTTTTTTCTTTGTCCCGTCTTTCTCTTCTTGCTTGGCAAGAATTCTTTTTTTGCCCTTTCTTTTTTTAAGTCTCTCTTTTATTCTTTTACCGCTTTGCCTTTTCTGCGGCTTGTCATTCTTTTTTTTCTTGGGTTGCTCTTTTCCCACGTCTTAGATTCTTTTCATGGTCATTCTTTTTATACAATTACTTTTATATTAATCTTATTCTACTTATCTACCATCTTACTTCTATACATTTCTTAAACAATTCTTGCCGATGGCACGGCGCTTGGCTGTGCCGCCCTTGTCCTGTTTCTTTCTATTGATTATTTAGCCACTTTGAGGCAAAACCGCTCCAGATACGGCCTGGAGTACTTGTCTGCCATTAGGTCAGAGATATGATATTATACTCATACATAATGCCATCACTAATGATGATTCATAGTATTTCGTGTCAATTGGCATTCGATGTACGTTAAGTCAACTTGGTGTTTGCTCTATCATCCTTAAACATAACCAGCCTAAAGTGTTCCCACTGTTGGGACGCAGCCCTCCTCTCGGTCAGAGGGAGTGGGCCGTAAACTACCACGGGGGCCCAGAGCGGGTCGGTAGATGTCACATGTCTTCGAAGTTTTTGCCTCTAGGTTACCTTAAGATGTTTTCTTCACCGTTTTGAGAGCATATCGTATGAATAAATGTATACAGGGTGTATCTGACATCGTAACGCAAACTTAGCAAGAAGACTACACCGCATGCCACTAATAAAATTATGACAGTCATTTATATCTTTAATGAGCGGTTACAGAAATAACAGCTCGACCTTTGAACGTTGCAAGCGTGCCGCCGCGCGTGTTAGTGGATATGACGTTGACCCCTGATGTGAACTCTATTAAATCAGCTGATAGGATAGTTTTTCGAATTATGTTCACATTGCGCTTTTATGTACAATGAGCGAATTAATTATTTTTTTACTTTAAAATCTTATTGGGTTATAAAAGTATAGCAATTATGAACGGTTTAAAGTGAATAAATCTGTATATTTTTTTTTTAATCTGGAAAAAACCGACGAAAAATTCCACCACTAGGGGGTTCAGAATCATGTGCTCGATACATGGTACTCGTTTATGCGTAGATGTCAGATACACCCTTTATATGTAAAGCGCCTGATGGAGATCTAACCTACGACCTACATTTTGTAAGTCACGGCTGATACCACTATTCCAGCGCTGCTATCACCCTATAGTTGAATGTTATTTGCACGTCATAAACTGTGAAATTTTATTTATTATAAGATCAATGTGTATTAGTCAACATCTTCAACCTTTTTATTATATTGTATTTTTAATATTGTAGGTAAACAACCCAACGACACGGAACACGAAACAATTTCTAGCGCATGTTTTGATGATCCAAAGAGATGTGCTTACACTGCTCTTGTAGCTATAGTTCTACGCCACCTCTACGAACATAGGCTAGACTTTATCGAGTGCTACGAGATGGCGCTGGTGTGGCGAATAGTCAAATTGATGGACACACTGATAGGTATATTATTTGCTAACTTGTTAGAAAAAATCGTCAAGGTTACAATATTAGTTATTAAATAAGCACTATATAATTCATCATCTACCTTGTTTTTACCCTGTGCTAGGCACAGGTAGGAGACCTCATACAGAGAAGGATTGTTCTCTAAATAGCCGTCTCTTTCTCCTTGCGTATCAAGAATCAGTTTTTACTGTTTTATATTTCCGCCAATACCATTTTTTTCCGCGCTTCATTTCTTGCGGCCTTGTCTTTTCTTTTCGGGGTCGCTCTTTTCCCACGTCTTATTCTATTCTTTTCTTAGTTATTCTTTTTGTCTTTTAAAATCATATTTACAGTTCCTTATATATACTAATCTTTTTCTATTTAAATCTATCTTTCTTCTTACTTCTACATTTTCATTCTCTTAGATTCTTGTCGACGGCACAGTGCTCGGCTGTGCTGCCCTTGTCCTATTGCGCTCTATGCTTATTTTAGCAACTTTGAGGCAAAACCGCTCCAGATACGGCCTGGAGTGTTTATCTGCCATGATTTCGGCGATGGATGTTTCTGTCAACTTTTTACCAGTACTTCCAGGTCGTACAGAGAAGGATTGAGCGTAATCACCACGCTTGCTCAATGCGGGTTGGCGATTTCAGACTTAAAGTCCAGGTTTCCTCAAGATGTTTTCCTTCGTTTTGTAATCAGTCATTGGTGTCTAAGATACACTATGAAAGTACTGTACAATATGTAAAGAAAACCCAGTCCGATCGGTGAAGGTATTGTTCGGTATCGATAAGTGATTCTACTAATGTCTACAAAACCGGGCTAAACTTAAAAATATTTCCGCTCTAAAAAATATATTTCGGAAAAAGGAGGTAACTTAATACATGTGCGGTAGGTAATACATGCGCGGGTGAAGAGGGGCAGTTCACGCGACACGTGGTCGCTTCGCTCATAATACTGTCAAAAATGATATTGTCACTTTTTAGAAAATTACCAAATTTTAGGGAAGTTGCAATTAATTCGTGGAAAAAAAGATTATTTCATAATTCATTAGTATTGTTACTGTGATGGTTAGGTAAAATATCATATTTTATTTGGTCATGTGTTTACCTAGCCTTTGTTATACTTGTGGGTCGGACGGGTTTGTCTTTATATATTGTATAATAAATAGTACCTACTATATTATTATCATCATAATAATGTATTTGTAATTGCTTAGTTTTTTAATACTTTGTATCTATTGAGAACGGTAATTTTATACTAGGTATGTCATCTTCACTTTACATTGAATTAATATTATTGGTATAACATTGTAGAACATAGTAAAAGAGCATTCATGTCGTATGTTGCTCATTTTTCGCGCTATAAAACCATCGTATGGATGAAGCAGTTAAATCAATTCTATTTACTTGTAAATTTTGTCGGTTAAAACAGCCTCTAAATATCCTAATCGACTGGACTTTAAAATTTTGGGAAAAGTCACAAAATTTTTAAGATTTATGTCAAAAGTTGGAGAACAATTACGTGGTTGATTATGCGTACGTATTTGATTCTATGAATCAATGTGGATTCTTCTGCGGATATCTTGAATTCTGATTCAATCGCGCAGAGAAATTCCGAGCATAGCTCTTTCCATTGCCCTTTGTGTGACTCTGAGCCTTCGTATGAGGCCCATTGTGAGCGACCACGTCTCAGTTCCGTAAGTCATCACTGGCAACACACACTGGTCAAAGACTTTAGTCTTGAGACACCGTGGTATCTTGGACGACGAGAAGATGTAGCGTAGCTTCCAGAACGCTGCCTAGCCGAGCTGGATTCGACGTGACACGTCTTTCTCAAAGTTGGACCTACCTAGTTGGACTGTTTGTTAGGTATATATACTCATCAACAACTTCGAGTGCAGAACAACCAACTAGAATTGGGATAGCGAGATTTGGCTAGATTTGGGCAAAGGCAAGCCGCCAGTAAAGTGGACTGATTACCTGGTGAAGGTCGCGGGCAGCACAAGATCGGCCATCATGGAAGGCCTTAGGGGAAGTTTTTATCCAGCAATAGATCTCTATAAACTGAAAAAGAAGAAGAATCAATGTTGTGCTGTTTGTGTACGTTAGTTTAAATGTAAATATATTTGGAGGCGGCGACCCCCACCACTACTAGCCACGCCAACAGCAACGACCAATTTACATGCCAGGACGCCTCTGGTCGGAGCGATGGCCACCATAAACCTTCTCCATACGAGGCTTGATATATGGATATGTCACTTTAATGAGTTCGCAAGAGTTCTTTTAATGACACTGTGCTATCCAGCATCCTAGTGGCGTTTCTCTCTGTTGCAGTCAGTTGGAATCATTTTGAAAATAGCTGCTGATCTATTCCTCCAAATGTTCGGAAGTGTGTTTGCTCAACAAACTTGTATCGAATAGTGTTGTTTTAAATGTTAATATTATTTTTCAGTTTATTTCTGTTGTTTAAATTTTATTACATTTGTTTTAATTAAATTTTATTTATTATATGTGTAAGTTTCCAAAAATGTATGTTAAATGTATCCTTTCTGCCGCATTAGGTTAAGCAACCTGTAATGGTAGTAAGTGTATGATTAAATAAATAAATGTTTGTAAACCCACCCACGATACAGGAGTCATATCAAATGTGGGACAATGTTTAAAAAAAATGTTTCATATAAGTTATAAATTACCGCGAATTCTTAGTCACAGTTAATACTACGGTAAATGATGTTTATCCACCTCTGTACGCAGGATCACAAGAATTATATTCTGTAACCGTATAAATTCGAAATTATCGCTTGAGACATTACCGCGTAAATGTTTGAAGCAACCAGTTGTCATTTCAGCTCAGTTGCTGATGAGTTTTAGATACCATATTTGTTAGTTTTGGATACATTCCTTACGTTGGCGACTTAGGTCCTAACTCCTTAAAATATCCCAAGTTTTACTAAATGCTGGGTTACGAGAATATCCAGAATATCAGTCAAAAGTGAGCCATCGGTCTTTTTACTTTTAGGTCTATTCAAAAATATATGCAGACCATGAAATATCATAATGCGCCATGGTATATCTATACCACAAACTATAGCACAGAAATAACGAAGAAAATTCCTATTAGTAGGCCATAACATCGGCCGCCGGCAGAAGTTACCACCCACCAGACAAAGCCTTGCCGCCAAGCGATTTGTCGTGTTCCGGCACGATGTCTGATGAAGCCATACGGAGGACGGGTCTGAGCAGTTGTGTTGCGATGTGGCCGAGTACGATGCGCCTAATGTTGTTGTGTTGGGAGTTTGGTCGTGGAGGGTCTTCAGATCAATCTCCCTTTGGCGCAGCATCGTTGGTCGTGTTGTTGGGTTTAACATTGCATCACCTCGTGAATAGGCTCTTAATAAACTAGCGCGCTATACCATCAACGATCGCATCACTGCTTACCATCAGGCGGGATTGCGGTCAAGCGTTAGTTTATAATTATTAAAAAAAAATATATATATAAAAGGTTATTTTTATTGCAAAATACTTTCTAATTCCTATTCACTCACTTTTTTTTTAAATGAATAGCCTCTTAATAAACCAGCGTGCTAAGACATAGGAGGAGGGAAGACGGTAGAAGGACTTATAGTGTCAACGATTGTATCACCGCTTAGCACCAGATGGCATGCGGTCAAGCTCTAGTTTATTATTATTATAAAAAGACACCCCTTATCTTTTGTTTTTTGAGTAGGTCAAAGACAATCTTTTTTGAGGATGTCCTATTGAGGCTCTGAAAAGTTATCTGTGTCTGTATAAAATCGCCTTTAATTATATGTGGAAAGCACAAGTTAGTTTCACACGTTAGTAACACGGGCGCAACATGAATGCAATGTTCTTCAATCAGCACTCGTAAATAAGATCAAAATCAATTAGGTAAGTGAAAAAATATACGAAATGGATTACATAAGTATTAAAAAATCTACCAAAATCAAAAGGAAAATAATGTATTTAAACTAAAATATTTAATATTCAACTGAATTAAATTATTAAAACATTTAAACATTTTGATACAAAGCACAGGTCCGTTTGTGTGTGGAATACCGCAGCCACATTTGGGCTAGTGCTGCAAAATGTCACCTGGCTTCTTTGGATTCATTAGGGAGGCATGCAAAGAAGCTAATTGGCGACCCAGATTTAGCTCAAAACGGTCTCCAAAGCCTGGAGCACAGGAGAAGAGTAGCTGGCCTGTCGGTGTTTTACTCGTAAAGGATGCATTTTGAAGAGTGTGCGAGGGAATTGCATGATTTAATTCACCCATCTCTGTTCCATCATCGGCCGATCCGTCGTATGGCGAGTTTCCACCCTTACATTGTTGATACTACAACGACCCGAACGAAGCGTTTCGCCTCCTCTTTCTTCCCGCGTACATCGAGGAACTGCAACAACTAGCCAGCGGCGGTGTTTCCGTCGGATTACAATTTAAGTGTCTTCACTTCTTCTTGTATCTTCTATAAAAGTAATGCTTTAGCTATATCACCTAATTAGGTAATCTATCTTTGACAGCAACGGTCGCTTAGCAATTGCTTATAACTCGCAATCGTAGTTACAAAGTACAGCCACACAGCTTCACCTCTAGCCACTCAGTGCTCCACTAGATTATTCGTGACGAATTCCTAACCGATGGTTAAATAACTGTTATTCACAAGGTCCACAATACACTTCGGTGAGATCATAAATCATGAGTTACGTAGTCGTTGATTGATGGTTATCGGAATCTGGGTTATTAGTTAACGGAATGTGTTCAAGAGCTTTAGTTTCCTATCTCTGTAATAATTGAAGTAGATGATACATTGCCATTTTTTTTTTTTTGACAGCCTCCGTGGCGTAGCGGTAGCGAACGCGGCCGTTGCGCAAGGAAGCGCGTGTTCGATCCCCGCACAGTGCAAATATTTGTATGAATAAATATGAATATTTGCACTGGTCTGGTCGTGCCTCGGAAAGCACGTTAAGCCGTTGGTCCCGGTTGCCATACGAACATCTAATGGTAGTCGTTACGGGTTGTTGGAGCAATGTTTAGATATCGCCTTCAGATTGTGGAGGTCAGACGGCAGTCGCTTCACGGAAAATATCGAAGTTTAGCCAAAATCAGCAGTTAGACTGGTAAAGCGGACCCCAGACTCCAAAGCTACGGATGCGACTGGGATTAACGCTGAGATGATTATGATGATGATACATTGCCATTTTTAGATTATTGTTTAATTGAAGCAGCCTGCGTTGTGTTCCTCGAGTGAATCAAAGATAAGTATGTCAAGACAAGGCCGCGGGTTGCTCGAAAAAGATGCTGTGGCCCTGACACAGGCAAGTGAAGGAACAGGGTTTTAGTCAGTAAAAGTTTGATATGCCGCGCCGTTCCGTTCCGCCCAGAGCAGGAGAACTCATTAGATGTTTTCCAACAAAAGACATTAAGCACCTTATAGTGTTTTTCCTGGGACACAGGCCTACTCTCGATGAAAGGGAGTATGCCTTAATCCACCATGCAGGCATGCCTTCGAATTTTTTTATTATAGGATTTGCTAGTTTTCTTCCGATGTATTCAATATTTTAAGAGCACTGGTTATAAAATAATTTACGCAAAATTAAGCGCCCATGTAGGTTTCTTTTTTTTTTTGCCGTCGTCTCACTTCTTGCGTGGCAAGAATTCTTTTTTGCTCTGTTCTTTATATACTGCCAAATCCTTTTTTTCCGCGTCAATTCTTTTGCGGCATTGGCCCTGTCGTTATGGGTCGCTTTTTTCCCACGTCATCATTTCTTTTCTTTTGTCATCTTTTCTTTGTCATCTTTTTTTTTAATATTTTCTTACAATGTACTTACTTCTAAACATATGTTTACAATCTTACTTAACTACTGAATCCTTGCTGACGGCAGCACTGGCTGAGCTGCTCCCCTCGTCCAATTCCTCTCAATGCTAATATTACCCACCTTGAGGCAAAACCGCTCCAGATACGGCCTGGAGTGTTTATCTGCCATTATTTCGGCGATGGATGTTTCTGTCAGCTTTTTACCAGTACCTACTTACTTCCAGGTCGTATCTGCGCCCATGTAGGTTTGACCCACGACTTACAACTCGTACGTTGCGCTTGTTAGCATTGAGTTAGTGCTCAAAGCCTGCTGAGTAAGGCGTCAGCCGCCGGAAGGGGGGCCGAAGTCCCACAGCCGAGCACCAATCCCAGGTACTTCATGGTGGACTCGACAGCGATCCGTGCCCTTCCGACCACAATGTTGCTGGGTTTCGGTGCCAGCTGGGGTCCCTATGTAACACTACTAGCGACATTTAGTGTAAATACATAGAACATTGCTTTTAGCGCCTCATAGATATATAAAAAAAAAAAAAAAGAAATCTTTGATTTTAGGGAGTAATAAAATCTTATAGAATTTAATGAATAAAAGAATTTGTCTGTGAAAATGAATGAATTGGAAAACTTAATATTACTAAACAAACCATTAATTTATATAAAACAATTGTTAAGACTAAGCTAAACGCCTGCAGGATTAATTTACCGCATTGTCGCATTAATATACTTGCTAAAGTATAACTCCCAGGCGTTTAAACATTATAAAACTATTCAAATACTTTGTAGTACTCATTCAAGGATCTTTTTTTCTATTTCATTAACAAAAGCACAGAAAACAAAATATTTGTGATTGGTGTAAAAACCACAGCTTGGATCGAGCTAAACACTTGACGCCTTCGCGACAGGCCAAAACTAAAATGGCGGAAAAACTTAACATCTAGCGTAAGAGCTGGCACTGAGCGGTACTCATAAATGACAGAATAGGGATGTATCCAAGGTATGAAAATCAAAAAAATAATTAGTCCGTCTTATAGATAATACAAAAAATTAGGACCCGTATTTTTTATTTTGTCGAAATTACCAAAAACTACTGAGATATAGCGTATTAAAATTACGAAGTGGGGGCTAATTACATCACGCCGTGGTATATTTTGGTACACGGTGTGACGTCATGCGACATTTAAAATCAATATATCTTCCGAAGTATTTGAATGAAATAAAAAATAAAAAATATGTGTTTCTTATTTTTTACAAATCTATCTGATGGACATTAAATTATTTTTTAGGATACAACCCAATTGTATGGGCAAGGGAGAATGACACCTTGACTCTGCAGTGAGACAATGCCCCTGATTTGCTTGTAAAAGAACTAAATTAAATTTAAGTTTAGTACATCTTTTTCTTACCATTTCATTAAGAAAAGGATAGAAAATAAAACCTTAGGTTAAATCTGTCAGATTAGTTCGCGCCTGACGTATATCGACGTATTTTTAGTCGCCATGTTTATAATCGCGTCTAAACTGTCTATGGAGTGTGTTAACTTGACAGGATTAAACTAAAATATTATCTGTTATCCGTTTCTTAATGAAATAGAAAGAAAAATATGAACTTAACTTAAAATTAGTTTTGTTTGTGAACATGAGAATTCAGTAGCAAAGGGTTTCATTTTGACAGTTCAACAACATACATTTCCTTATTTACGTCGTTGAACGGATACATTTTGGGTTTTGACAGGAAAGTCAAGATGAGTGTCACGCGCATTTTTCATTGGTCTTTTAAAATTATTTATAGTGTCGTTTACTAAATAAAAACACGTGATTTATGTAGTAAAAAGTGCATTCAGTGAATAATTCATAAAGAACATTTAAATATCGCAGCATAGTGGCCGCATCATGGCTTTGCATCAAATCTCGTAGTAGGCGGCTCACACGGGCGTTTTTTCGACTGTCATTGGCGACATCCGCCATTATTGTGAAATAAACTTTTTAAAGAATTTCTATAATTTGTTACACGTGTTATTGGCAAAATTGTGGTATCTAACCACGGAGGCCATTGAAGAGTTGAAGTTGTATTAGTATAAGTTGTACATTTTTCTAACCTAAAGAGCAAAGGTCAGCAATATGCTTCAAAATAATTACAATTGATATTAGTAACTAGCTTTTCGCCCGCGGCTTCGCCCGCGTTAACTTCGGTTATATCGCGCGTTTCTCTTGGGAATATCAAATTTTTTCGGTATAAAAAGTACCCTATTATTTAATCCGGACTTCTAACTTTACGTCTGCAAAATTTCAAAGCAATCGGTTCAGGAGTTACGGCGTGAAAGTGGTAAAAACAAACTCACTTTCCGATGTATATTATTAGTAAGGATATATTTGGTGTACACATACAAATATTCCAGTAATCTCCCTTGGGAACTTGATGTTTTTTAGGACCAAAAGTAGCCTATGTTATTTTCCATCTTTTCAACTAACTGTATGCCAAAAATCAGGGCGATTGATTGCTTAGCTACGGCGTGAAGGAAGGACAAACAAACAAACAAACAGACTTTCACATTTATAATATTAGTATGTAATATGTATAGTGTGTAACCTCAAAATGGTGAAGTAAAAACATCGTGCGGAAAGCGGCATGTCTTAGAGGCAACACTTCAAAGATATGTGACATTTACCAATCCGCACGTGGCCTGCGTGGTAGATTACGGCCCACTGCCTCTCACCGAGGCGAGGCCTGTGCCATTATGGGCTGATTATGTATGTGTGTTACCAACGAGTGCAAGTATGAGGGCAAATATGGTGGAAGAATTTAGACTCCCGCGGCTCTACGCGCGCTCGTGATAGAAGACACACCGGGGTGGTTTTAGTCAGTAAAAGTCTGACATACCCCGTCGCCGGGGTAAAAGATCAGGCAAGTACCAATGTAAATTTTTTACTTATATGTACTTTACAAGTTAAAGGAAAACATCTTTTAGGAAACCTGGACTAAGTCTGCAATAGGGATGTATCCAAGGTATGAAAATCAAAAAAATAATTAGTCCGTCATAAAGATAATAAAAAAAAATTAAGACCCGTATTTTTTATTTTGTCGATATTACCAAAAACTACTGGGATACAGCGTATTAAAGTTACGGAGTGGGGGCTAATTACGTCACGCCGTGGTATGTTTTGTACCACGGCATGACGTCATGCGACATTTCAAATCAATATATCTTCCTAAATATTTGAACGAGGATAAAAATAATAAACACGTGTTCAATATTTTTTACAAATCTATCTGATGGACATTAAATTATTTTTTAGGATACAATCCAATTGCTAACTCGCATTGAGCAACCGTGGTGACTACACTCAATCCTTCTCCGTATGATAGGAGCCCTGGGCATGTAGCCAATGTAACATCTCTTCGTGTCGAAGCGAAATCGAATATCAAACCAACCAATGGCGGGAACGATTGACCACGTGATTTATCGCGTCACGTGGTCAATCGTTTTCGTTATTGGTTAGTTTGGTATTCGATTTCGCTTTGCTACTAAGCGATGTTACATCAGCTAGGGCCCCTGTGCCCGGCAGTAGGACGATAAAAGTTGATGATGATGAGTTACCTATGTTAAAAGGCTGCAGGTTAGTTAGAAAGAAAAAAACCCACTATTTACAAAAAGGTTTTATTATAAAATAACATTAACGACTACAGAACACAGGTACTGGCCACTTCGTCCGATCGAACACAGAGAGACTAATTAATAACTTATCTTTTAAATGTTTTGTCTGACAGTACTAAGGCTTGTACAGTCAAAGACTAAGTCTCTAAGTTTCAGTTTAAGTTTTAGTAGTTTTTTGTGTTAGTTTTAGTAGCCTGCATCGGCGTCGTAGCTGCTTTTTCTGCTGTCATATGCGCCTGAAAACATATTGATTACATTAAATAAATACGAGACTGATATAGCTTAAATTATGCTATAAGTACATTGATCACTTATACACTAGATTTACAGTCAGCTTAAAAATATAGTTGAACTTTGGGTGCTTCTTTCATTTAATACTTATTTTATAATTCTGACTTTAACGTGTGCGTGTAAGGTTGAATTTGGTTTGATGTACCAAACTCGGTCGTAAAAAATAATGGTTTTTTGTACACTGCTTTGTGATAAGAACTTTATACACTGCACTTAAGGCTGATTCTAAATTAATGTATATTTATTTTGACTACTTTAGACAGCTTAATACTAGCAGTCTAGATAGTCGCCATTTTTGATAAAAGTTTTGTTTGAGACTGTGCATCTAGTATATAAGTTATCGATGTATAAGTATGTATGCATTTGGTTTTATTCAGAAGCCATTTACTTCTTTATTTTTGTATTTTTTTTTAACATCAAACATTTTCTCTACCATATGTTTATGTGATGTTTAGAATTGGCAGGCGCCACTACTGGTCATGAGAAAATGGGGTCTAGAAATGTGTTATTAGAATATCCATTAGACAATCTTTGAGTCTGGGTATGTGCCTCGTTAATAGCAGTATGTAGCCTATATCAATAAACTTCTCCAAAACATATTTCGGACACAGGGGCCAGCGGCAATCTGTCAGATTTTCTTATTAGAATTTCAACTTTATCTCTAAAGCATTAAGGCTCAAGGTTGATTGGGAATAACTGACAGTTTGGGGTATCTTGGCCTGCTATCGTCCCTACACAATCTACGACACCAAAAATTAGATTTTAATAGACACATTTCTCGGTGGTAGGCCATAACATCAGCCGCCGGCAGAAGTTACCACCCACCAGACAAAGCCTTGCCGCCAAGCGATTTGTCATGTTCCGGCATGATGTCTGGTGAAGCCGTACGGAGGACGGGTCTGAGCAGTTGTGTTGCGATAAATGTTGTTGTGTTGGGAGTTTGGTCGTGGAGGGTCTTCAGATCCCTTACTCTCATACTCTCCAGAATATTTGCGTAACTCACTATCAGTAGCAATGGGTTTTATTTTGACAGTTCAACAACATTCATTGCGTTGTGGAGCAAACAAATTTTTCTAATATATCGAGCTATTGATCAGCAATATGCTTCAAAATGATTGAAATTGATAGCAATTGTGTGTTACGCAAGTAGGGTGCCGATGGGACTGCAATCCGTCACGCTCGGAGAGAGATCGTGACTTAAAATAAAAAAAGTTGCCTCGCACTAGAAATTACTTCTGTATTGTGAGTACGTTTACAAGCATTTTAATCTTACATATACAAACAGCCAAACCCGGAACAACTACCTGTAGGCCATACAAATATTTGTTCCGTGCGGGAATTAAACCCGCGACACGCAGCGCAGTAGTCGATCACTCAACTCAACCACTGCACCAATCATGTTGTCAGATCTTACATTATTTGTGTAAACAGGGTGTATCCGACATCGTAACGCAAACTTCGCGAAAAGGCTACACCGCATGCCACTAATAAAATTATGATAGTCATTTATGTCGTTAATGAACGGTTACAGAATTCACAATGTTAAGAAAAGTGTTGGCTCGGCCTTTGAACGTTGCAAGCGTGCCGCCTGCTGCGCGTGATGTGAACTCTATTAAATCAGCTGATAGGATAGTTTTTGAGTTTTATTTTCACGCTTTCGCGCTTTTTGTGTAATTAGCGAATTCATTAATTTTTACTTTAAAATAAAAAAGTATAGCAATACTATACTACTATACAACTACTACTAATACTATATTGTAATTAATATTAATAATACCTACTATATTGTATACTTTATAAAAGTATAGCAATTATGAATGGTCTAAAGTAAAAAAAAAACTACATATTTTTTTTAAATCGTGAAAAAGCCGACGTGAAATTCCATCACTGAAGGGTTCAGAATCATGTACTGTATCTATGGTACTTGTTTGTGGGTCGATGTCAGATACACCCTTTATTGTACGGATGACAGCAGGTCAACCTAACCGACACTGTCAGAAATTCCCAGTCAACCTTGAGCCCTAATGTCTTATACATAGAGTTGAAAATGTAATAAAGAAATCTTACAGATTGTAGTAACTTGAGGTGCTGTCGTCAGTGCTTAGCTTGTTCGATAAAACAGAAGCAAAGTTATTTTAACTTACCTTGAGAACTACTCGTGTCTGTAAGTTGCAGACTCTTCAGGATAGCTTCAGGGATCGGAGGGGGGGTGGGCAAATGAGCTCCCTCAGCATGGAAGCCGTTCTCATCAGCTGTGTAGGTGACGCTGTAGGTCTGACCATCATCACCGATGTAGGAGTAGGAGCCAGAGACTGACAGGGAACCTTCTTCAGGTTGCGCTCCGGGGATCACGCGGCCTGGGATTTAAAATAAAAATAAATAATTAAAATTTCCCTTCCTATTTTATAGACTTTTTAAAACTTGTTAAACTAAATCAAAATCAAAATCAAAGCATTTATTTCAAATAAACCAGTTACAGGCACTTTTGAATTGTCAGAAGGTCGGTTAGTCAGTAAGGTGAAGCTAGTCGCCCATTCCAAAGAGTAAGTACCTATGGAGAAGAACGGGCAAGAAACTCCATGGACACTCTTTTAAATTATCAAGCTATTGATACCAATATTTGATTACATCATTCATTTTGAAATCAATCGTGTGAGAACGATGCAGAAATAATATATTGTACGCTGAGAGCTTCCATCATGGAAAAAAAACAACAATTCAGAAATTAAAATACGCCGTAGCAGCTGAGAGATGACCAGTCCCCTCTGACGGCGTCCGTTCACGAACATGACGTATGGATCAGCATCATTCAGCTCAACCATATTGAAGGGAACCTAATGACCCAACAGACACGCCATCACCAGCGAGACATTTGAGTGAGCATGACATACTCTCAACAGCCATAGCACTATCAAGTCAATAAACGACTAACCCAACAAATAGATGCTTTACAGCAAGTAAATCGTGCTCTCACGTGTTCCATGCAATTATACAATACTAAGAAATTGAATCTACACAATGCAAAGACAGTTTTGTCCAAGATTCAGCAGCTCCAACGGTGTTCCCGAATGCTAAGTTTAGCTCCTGTGTAGCTGCACCAGTGCCGAATACCCCTGTCAGCGATGCAATTCCGTAACGTATAATATGTCTGGCTACATAGTGTGTACTGGCTTTGAGTTAAAAAAAAAAAACAATTGCAAATTTAAACTACGAGAGGAAAAATCAAAGAACAATCAGTATAAACATAGAAATCGGACGCAGCTCAAGCCCAAGCCTTTTTGTCGTCAATATAATCTTTAACACTATAAAATGCTTTCTGACACAACTTACGTTTAATGAAGCATTTGAATTTATTCAGGCTCAGATCTTGAACCACCACTGGAAGTCTATTGTAAAAATGTATACATTGGCATCTAAAAGAGCCACCTATTTTCTTGAGCCTTGTTGTAGGTACAATAAATTTGTGCTTGTTCCTAGTATTTATATTATGGACATCACTGTATTTTTTATACAATTTTATATTTTTATGAGCATACAAAAGATTTTCATAAATATATTGAGACGGCACGGTCAGTATATTAATTTCTTTAAATTTTTCTCTGAGAGAGTGTCTTGGACTTAATTTATAAATTGCACGAACAGCTCGTTTCTGCAAAACAAATATTGCCTGAATATCAGTGGCATTTCCCCACAACAGAATGCCGTACGACATTACGCTATGGAAATAGCCAAAGTACACTAAACGGGCCGTCTCAATATCAGTCAAATTACGAATTGTTCTAACTGCGTATGCAGCAGAACTTAGTTTTTTTGACAATTTTTCTATATGGGGACCCCATTGAAGCTTAGCATCCAGAGTTATACCCAAGAACACTGTGCTGTCTTCAGATTCCAATTCTTCGCCCTTTATCAACACTTTAGTTTTCACCTGCCTAACGTGAGGTAGAGTAAACTTAATGCATTTGGTTTTTTTCTCGTTTAAGAGTAAATTATTAACATTAAACCAGTGGACTACTTTGGAGATCGCGCTATTTACATCATCAGTGACCTGCTGCTGACGTTTAAGTTTAAATAAAAGTGAAGTGTCATCTGCAAACAACACTATATCGTGATTATCCTTTATGAGGTACGGCAGGTCATTAATGTAAACAAGAAACAAAAAGGGACCAAGAATTGACCCCTGTGGGACTCCCATTGTTACTAAAGATCCTATTGTTACTAAATATACTATGTAAATATTATTAACTAGCGGCCGCCAGCGACTTCGCTCGCGTGGAGTTAGTTATGTTCCGCTCGTGTTGCTTGCACCGTGATGTTATATAGCCTAAAGCCTTCCTGGATTAATGGGCTATCTAACGGAAAAAGAATTTTTCAAATCGGACCCGTAGCTCCAGAGATTAGCGCGTTCAAACAAACAAACTCTTCAGCTTTATATATTAGTATAGATAACTTAAATAAAACATTTAAAGAATTTTTAAACAAAAGTAAATTAATGTTGATTGTGTTTTTTATTTAGTTTTGATTTTGGGTTTTGATTTAGAATTAGGTATCATAAATCTTCAAAAGGCAAAGGAACTCACCTGATATCAATTAACAAAATCGAAATCAAATCGTATCAAGTACTTACACTAATTTTTTCTTTTTTTTTCTTCTAAATACTTTTTCCTACACTAGGAACTTCTCCTGTATCGTTGGTGCGTTTACAAACATTTCATCAAACCCGCTACACGCAGCGCAGCAGTCAATATTCGGCCACTGCACCAACCGTGTTGTCAGTCATAGGGACTTATGAATTGTCAAAGGGCCGGTAAGTTAGAAAGATGTATTTTTTTAATTTCCATATTAATGTAATCTATCTATAATACCTATACAGTATGTTAAGAAAACCCTGTCCGACCCATAAGGATAATAAAGGTTAGGTAAACACATGACCAAATATAAAATAAAATTTTACGTAATCATCATAGTACCAATACAAATGAATTTTGAAATAATCTTTTTTTCCCGCGAATTAATTCCAAGTTCCCCGAAATTTAGTAATTTTAATAAAATAGACAACACCGGTATTATTATGAGCGAATAGCAATACGACCACGTGCCGCATGCCCTGCCGCCCGCCGCCCGCGGAAGGGTGAACGCACATTTATTAAGTTACCACTTTTTGCGAAATAATACTTATTTTTATAGGGGGATTTTTTTTTTAGTTTAGCCCGGTTTTGTATGCATTAGTAGAATCAGTTATCGATACCTAACAACATCTTCACGGGTCGGACAGGGTTTTCTTAACATACTGTATATCATACGCTTAAAGCTGTCTAATTCGTTGGTCAAGAAGAAATAGATGTATGACGACCCCAATTATAACATAGAAATTTCTCATATGAAATAAAAAAAAAGATAATGACTTGTTGTAACAAGCAGCCATTTGTTTAAACAAAGTTCACGATGAAACAATACATAACTACCTACCCGAATCTCATACACCAGAGTCAGTTGCTAACGATCATTACCATTTAACATGCAAGCATGATATAATACGCATTGCAATGTATACCAGTTACCTCAAATGTTAAGGCTAAAGTACTAACTTATTCACTTATAAGCAAATAAGGCTACCGCAATTCCATTATCACCTTAATTTAGCTAAATATCATGTTGTTGATTTAATTTTGGACGCTTTTGATTCAGTACAAACAACAGCTCAACTTTTTGAAAATCTTTAAAAAAACCGTCACTACGAAAACCTTCCTTAGTCATTATCATCATCTCAGCTTTAATCCCAGTCACATCCAAAGCTTTTTGAACTATGGAGTCTGGGGTCCGCTTTACCAGTGTAACTGCTGATTTTGACTAAATTTCGATATTTTCCGTGAAGCGACTGCCGTCTGACCTTCACAACCGGAAGGCGATATCGAAGCATTGCAGTTAGACCAATTATTGGACTTTAGAGGGCTAAAACAACCCGTAACGACTGTCATTAGCTGTTCGTATGGCAACCGGGACCAACGGCTTAACGTGCTTTCCGGGGCACGACCAGACCAGTGCAAATATTCATATTCATGCATACAAATATGTGCACTGCGCGGGTATCGAACCCACGCCTCGTTGTGCAGCAGCCGCATTTGCTACCGATACGCCACGGAGGCTGTCACGAAAACCATCCTTAGTGCAACGACATAAAGGCGCTGTCATTGTCAAAACGTTATCATTAGCATGCAGTTGTAAAATTGTAACATTAGACTTTAATTATCTGTCTGCCAGGATATAAAATCCCAAGATACTTACCTTGCTGTTGAGCTTTGGTTCCATCACTGGTCTCATAAGCATAATGGTATCCTTCCTCATTAATTTCATTCTCATACTGCAAGATTTCAGCTAGGCTGCCGGAAGATTGTCTTCCCTGACCTCCAGCATTGTAATCTGCATGGCTCTGGCCTCCTAAAGGTGCTTGGAGTCCAGCATTAACTCCACTTGAAGAGCCGGCGTTGGGGGGAAGGTAAATGGAGTTGTCCAGGCGAGCGGATGACGCTGCCGATACGAGAGCTAAAACGATGAACTGGAATTGAAAATTTAGGGTATTAGCGGTGTGGAATTATTTCTGTAGGTGAAAGCTAAAAGACCTTAAGTCACATTTTATAAATGATTCAGTAGAACTCATTAAAGATTTCTATGCACGAAGTTAGATATTAAAATCAACCGTGTGTAAAAATAAACTAGCGATCGTTGATGGTAAAGCACGCTAGTTTATTAAGAGCCTATTCACTCAGAAAAACTGAGCGAATAGGAAGGAAGACGGCAGTTGAGCGAGGTGATGCAATGTTAAACCCAACAACACGATGCTGCGCCAAAGGGAGATTGATCTGAAGACCCTCCACGACCAAACTCCCAACACAACAACATTTGGCGCATCGTACCTGGGACACATCGCAACACTACTGCTCAGACCCGTCCTCCGTACGGCTTCACCACACATCATGCCGGAACACGACAAATCGCTTGGCGGCAAGACTTTGTCTGGTGGGTGGTAACTTCTGCCGGCGGCCGATGTTATGGCCTACCACCGATGTATTGTTTAAAATAGTGAACAATATTAAGTGATCGTACAATTGTTTACTTTTTTACGCTTAGGGACATAATGTTGTTGATAAAAATGGACTTAAGGTCCTTTAGCTTTCTTTCACCTACAGGTTTAAAGGGTATCGCAGACCTTGCGGATTCACTGATCCATTAGTAAGTTCTTCATTCAACGTAATTTTTTCTTTTAGCAATACCTGAATATAGTTTATTCAGAATAAGCTACTGAATCGATTCCAATAATATTAACACCATGTTATATTTTTTCTCAAATACATTTAAAAATTGTTGCAGTGTGGTTACCGAGCGCCCCAAACAGCTTACAATACACCGGTCGCAAGCCTGAGCGGACCGCGAACCATAATTTTGTTGCGACAGCCAACTAGGATAACAAGCTCATAAGGTTTTTCATGATATCTTATTTAAACTTTTTACATAGATTCTATTCTTAAAAATACTGGACAAGAGTTTAGGAATTCGTATAAACAAAAAATAACGTTGCATATTCTTATTCCCCTTTATTACAAAACGACATTTAACTTTAGTTCCAGACTTAACCTTTAAGTCAGTATTTGTATTTCGAACTTCATTGAGGCTAAGTCCAAGTTCTTAATACAAAAGTGACAACTTGCCAGGCGTGGTGATTACGCTCAATCCATCTCTGTATGAGAGGAGACTTGTGCCCAGTAGTGGGACGAAAACAACAGTTTGATGATGATTAGAAACCTCAAAAAGAATAGTATTTTTACTATTTAATGGATGTTATTATACATATAAACCTTCTTCTTTAACTCTATCTATTAAAAAAACCGCATCAAAATCCGTTGCGTAGTTTTAAAGATTGAATCAAACAAAGGGACATAAGGAATGAAAAAGCGACTTTATTTTATAATATGTTGTGATGATTCACAAAACTAACAGATAAAGTTTAAAGTAACAAAGTTATTCAATAAACTTAAATGAGTGCATCCGATTGAGGTGAAGGTAACTCGACGTTGGGAAGGGCTAAGGTTCTGAATGTGCCCTATAGAACTCCGGTCACGATCACAGTAGCATAGAAGACTTGTAAGGATGTATTTGTGGTAAAGTACTACCCAAGACAGAGTTGTATAGAGTATCGGTAGCCTAACAAAACCCACCTTTTATTTAGATTCTGCACCCTAATTGTGTACAACTTTAATTCACTATCTGAATGATTTTCGGGGTTCGAACCTACGATCTACAACTTGTAAGACGCGGCCGATACCACTGGGATACCACTATAATAATCTAATTCTCAATCTGTCAAAATTATTTCTAATTTCCGTACAATTTGACAAGTTTTTGTCATTTTTTTTTTGTCACAGAGATGAGACTGGTAGGTAGCAGTGGCAAGGATATCGCTAACCTATTGCTTCATGCGTTGGAAAAATTGGTCGGCTTAAGAGGGAACTCTAGTGGTATATTATCTATACAAACTTATTCCACTGTTTTCTTCGTGGATAACGCTTTTAGAGCAATTATTTTTTTCCTACAATCTTACACCATCATTACACGTGCCCCTATCATTTGATTTGATCCGAAACTTAATTAATATAAGAAATATGATACTTCAAAATCGCGAAAGATAACTCATTTTTACCATGATGTTCAGGTGACTATTAGACAAAAGTGATAAGTTTTTGACAAAAAAGAAAATAACAGAAGCTTAATAATTGAGATCTCTCGTCAACGTTTTTGTAGGTAAAATCAGTCTGAGCTGCAACTGTCGTTTTCGCACTTTACAGGGAGGTTTCTTCAAATACCTGTTTTCCAAATTCCTCGGCACTCGAATGCCCTCTTAACAATGTAATTAGTGCAATGAATGTTGCTTAACTGCCAAAATGAAAACTATTGCTACTGTGTGTAATGCAATCAAATAGTTGATTTAGTGCCGAATTAACAGGGTAATTAAAAAAATAAGAAAAGAATCGGTGTTCAAGTTAATTAGTTCAATATGTTAAATCAATAAGACACCAATAACGAATTGTCTTCTGCTATGAGGTTTCTGGCAGCGAAGATGTTTACATATTTTTGGCGCCTTGACAATGTATACATATTTTTGCTTCTGACTGTACCTACCTGAGATAAGTACGAACGACAGCAGGTGATGCTACCTGAAACTGTTAAGTATTCTTAATCAACCTTGAGCCTTAATACCTTTAAAGATAAAGTTGAAAATCTAATAAAAAAATCTGACAGATTGTAGTAGCTTCATGTGCTGTTGCCTGTACCGTGTCATAGGATCGAACCGTTTGTCATCAACCTGACACATACCGGATTCCAGGGTTGCTACTGAGAATATCCTGGTGAAAATTCGCTCTACCCGTGAACCAAAGCCAGCACCATGTCATCTCCAGCAGTTGGTTTCCTTCTTCGTTATTTCTGAGATCCATGATCATGAGTCGTGGTGTAGTTAAAACACCAGCCTCTCAAGTATATCTGTGCGGGTTCGATTCTAGGTCAGGCAAGTACTAATTAACTTTTCTAAAGTTATACCTATGTACTTTCTAAGTATACCTTGGACACCAATGACTTGAAGGTGAAGGAAAACTTCTCGACGAAACCTGGACTTTAAGTCTGAAATCGCCAACCCGCATTGAGCAAGCGTGGTGATGCTACCTGCCACATTTTTTTTTTCAATTATAAACTAGCGCTTGACCGCAATCCCGCCTGATGGTAAGCAGTGACGCAGTCGTTGATGGTAAAGCGCACTAGTTTATTAAGAGCCTATTCACTCTAGCCTTGAAGACACTCAAATTGTAGTCCGACGGAAACACCGCCGCTGGCAAACTGTTCCAGTCCCTCGATGTACGCGGTATAAAGGAGGAGGCGAAACGCTTCGTCCGGATCGTAATGGTGTTAACAACGTAAGGGTGGAAACTCGCCGTTCGACGGGTCGTCCGATGGTGGAACGGAGATGGGGGAATTAAATCATGCAATTCCTTCGCACACTCCCCAAAATGCATCCTATAGAAGACCGAAAGGCTGGCTACTCTACGCCTGTGCTCTAGGCTATTTATTTTTAACTTTATTGCTAAAGCATTTAGATTAAAGTTTGATTGGGAAAGTTTCGGGTTGATTGACCTACTGACATCTGTACCTTATGACGTTATAAAATAGATTGTTGATGGTTTGTTTTTCAATTCGATTTTTTTTCTATCTTCACTAAATGCCTGTCTTCAACAAATAAGTGCCTACATTAAATTAAATAACAGACTTCCTTGTTTTTTTTAATAATGTTATTGTTTTCATTAAAAAAACGTCTTTTAATTTAGTTCCAATCTAGACAATCAAATCTATTTCAAATGTCAAAATTAAACGAAACTATATAATTGGCGTGTATCATTCCGATGTTATTGTATTTGTATTTTATTTCTTATTACTATGGAATTAACGTCTACGTAATTAGAGATATTATTCTTTAAAGCATTTCATTGACATTATCACGCATTTTCAATTTTATAACTTAAATAAACTAAGCAGTATAAAAAAAAGCGAATTTAAATACTTATCCCTTTTTTAAATATCGAAGTATTATGCTGAGATAGGAGCCTTATCGCCTCTAAAGGACTTTCTGATTTTTTTATAATTTCTGTTTTTATTTTTAATTGTATTTAATTAAGTAAGATTCACGATAAATACTTTTTCTTTGTTTTTTTTTTTAAATAATAACACACCATAAAAGCCATTCACTCCAATATACAGTCGACCGAAGGTTAAGCTACACTTGCCGAGGTCAATTGGTGGATGGGTGACCAAAACTTACTCGAGCCCCTCCGTGCTTTAACAAGCATGTTTAGCCGATGATCCCAACTTTCATTTTTAGTTAGGAATAGTCAAAAGCTCCATAAGTTATATTGTTGAGCAAAACAGATTTTTTTTTTAATAATTATAAACTAGCGCTTGACCGCAATCTCGCCTGATGGTAAGCAGTGATACGATCGTTGATGGTAAAGCGCGCTAGTTTATTAAGAGCCTATTCACTCAGAAAAACTGAGCGAATAGCAAGGAAGACGGCAGTTGATTTCGTGGACTACAATTCCGCATTCCATTAAGTAAAGTTCCTAGCGGGGTTTGAACCTGTAATTCATAAGTTGCGGTAGTGGCGCACCACTTTTCTAATAACTTAACCAAATTTGAATTTTTTGATTGCTCAATTTTCGGGCGCCACTAGTCTTCCGTCACGCGGCGTTGCCTGCGGTTATTTCACAGATGTCATAACCTCACCACTGACATTAGTGTAACATTAGAAATATTGAGGTGATTCCTGGCAGGTTCTTCCAAGAGCGGTTGTGAGTTTTGATGAGGAAGTTTGATAGAGGTTTTGACATTGTTGGGAAAATAGGGCAGAACATTTATACAATAATTTGCTCATAAAGTAAATAATCAGTATGTTTGTACATGAGAGTACCTTGGTTTCAAATTAGCGTACTATGTACTTAGACTTAACACAAAGTTTGACACAAGACTTGACAGAAAGTTTATTGGACCTTAAATCACGTCAGCTTTATTACAATCTTAATAGTAACAGTATTATAACAATGCTTGGGCTCTTAGTAAAGAAAAATCATGAATAGGGATGTTTTCTGGGTAAAAAATGGTTCTATTTAGTCGGTCATTCAGATTATAGAAAAACACTGGATGCGTATATTTTGTTTTATGAATTCAACAAAAAATGACAAATATAAAAGGCATCAAAGATCAGGAGTGGTGGCTGTTGACGTCACTGCTCGCGCAAAAAGTGTAGCGTGCAGTGACGTCACACGAGTTTTAAACGCACTGTGTCGTTTTGATTTTTTGTTTATATGAAAAAAGAAAAAATACGTGTCTAATATTTTTTGGAAATCTGACTAACGGACTAATTAGTTTTTTAGTCAACTACCCTATTGTAAACAGCTTTTGTTCTAACTTAACACTTCTGATCTATCTGACTATGTTGTGATCAGTTTCCAGTCTTACCAGACGCAGCTGAATATCAACATTTTATATGGAGCAACTATTCTGACCTCCAGTCTAACTCAGTCACGCGGTACCAAGATATTCCTTGATAAAAGAGGACATAAACATTTTTAGCTCCTGACTTTCTGTAACTATGTAAATGACAGCCTGGATCATCAGCTAAATATGCTTGTTGAAGCACGGAGGGGCTCGAGTAAAGGGGTGGTCACCCATCCGTCATTTGACCTCGGCAAGCGTAGCTTAACCTTCGATCGACCTTTTTGGCTATTCTTATATTGTCGCGCACGGGTATACTGTTTTCTTTTTTGTTTTTTTTTATTTTACTATTTTTTTTTTTGGCTTATAATTTATTATATGAACAGTCATCAGAGGAGCAATTCTCGTTATTTCATGACGTTTATAACACTCTAATTGCGTAATGAACTATTACTATCACTTGGAATCATTTCGAAGCATATTGCTAATCCATTGCTCCGTTTGTTCGAATATGTGTCAGCTCAACAACGTAAATAACGCAATGAACGTTGTTGAACTGTCAAAATGAAATCCATTGCTACTGATAGTGTGTTTACAGTTATCCTGCTTATCTCACTTTAAGCCCATCATCGCCTAACACCCCATAATTTTTTGCCATGTTTTTGATTTTGACTTTGATTGCTTTGGTTACTGAAATGAGATTGTAACTAGAATTTGAATGTATTTAATTACTTTATAATTTTGAATGTCCGTTATTATGCAGTAAGACCAAGTGTAGAATAAGCACAAAATACTCCATTCGCGTTAAATTTAGACAAAAATTTTTATAGAAGAACAATGTGTAATTTTCAAGATAAATTCTGAATTTCAACGACTCAAAAGGTCCTGTTTTAATAAAAACAAAAACATATAAAAAGCTAGGTAGATAGCATTCACAATTATGACATATACAACGTGTAACATAAAGGGTATATACATACCAAGGGCATGGCATCTTTACATGATATCAAATGATATCGGAAAGTTTTCAACTCAAAATAAAATACTCAAAAAATTTATACTAAATTTTCAGTTCTGTGTGTTTCTTAAATTCAAATCATAACAAACGTGCACCACACTACATACATTAATAACTACTCGTTACACGTCACATTACTTGGCAAAATCACGAAAAAAAGCTTCAAAAATTCTGAGCGCCTAGTATTGTAGTAGCCTATCACAGGCGGTGTTTTTTCTCGTAACTTCCTAACATAAAGCGATAGGATTAAAAAACCCTTCCAATATCGATTGATATCATGTAAAGATGCCATGCCCTTGGTATGTATATACCCTTTATGTTACACGTTGTATACAGTATGTTACGAAAACCCTGTCCGACCCGTGAAGGTGTTGTTAGGTATCGATAACTGATTCTACTAATGCATACAAAACCGGGCTTTACTTAAAAAAAAATCTCCCTAAAAAAAATAAATATTATTTCGCAAAAGGAGGTAATTTATTAAATGTGCGTTGACCACCCTTCGCCTGCCGACCGCGGGGGGCGGGCGGCAGGACACGCGGCACGTGGTCGCATCGCTATTCGCTCATAATAATACCGGTGTTGTCACTTTTTAAAAATTATAAAATTTCGGGGAAATTGGAATTAATTCGTTGGAAAAAAAGATTATTTCAAAATTCATTTGTATTGGTACTATGATGAATACGTAAAATTTTATATTATATTTGGTCATGTGTTTACCTAACCTCTATTATCCTTATGGGTCGGACAGGGTTTTCGTAACATACTGTATGACAAATGAATCACAATCAAACACAGCTATTAGACACTAATTAGCTCCCTTATTATTAACTTATACGATGACGTTAATGTTCGGAAAACGTAAAAGGAAAGTTGTAGCTAGGATATTATATGATATATAATAAAATAAGTGTAGTTATGTAATTATTGATATACTTAATTGTAATTATGAAGGGACGTTAAGTATTTTTTTTTAATTTATCGCCGATATAGTTTAAAAGTTAATGCCTCGATTCGGTTAACGTCGTCGTAAATGAAGTTAAGTTATAAGTTCTAAATTTGAATGCGTTTCGGCATAAATTCTATTAATTTCAAGCACTCCTGAAAAACAGATCAACGGTTTAGAGATAATTATTTTGTTAACAAATTTAATCGTTAAAGATGAATTTATGAATTGAAAATAGAAATTATTTAATTAAAAAAGTAAATTTTTCACACGAAAGCCCAATCCCAGTAAACACTCCCGTCCTTCGAGTAAAATTTAAGCCAAAAAATGACTTCGAACAATCGTTCGAAGTTATCACACAGAACGCCCGAAAGACGCGAATTACAAAATCACTGATAACGATTTCTTAACACTCACTCATAGATGGCACTTATATTAGAAAGGTTTACACTATTACTAATGCTTAAAATATTTACACAAATACTAACGAATTTCATTGCTGTGTGTCCTCTAGGGAAGATGCTAGTGAAATGTGACTGTGGAGTGAATCTGCCGTATTTATACTTGAGTTTACTATGCTCAATAATTTGAGTGATATACATTCTGAGTTACAATCGCAGATCAACTCTTTAAATCTGCTGTTCTTGAACAAAATTCAACTCTATGTAGCTTTGATAAAGTTCCATTTTCGTTGAGTGGTTTTGGTATCATTTGCAAGGACTATTATTTTATTTATTAACAGAAACATTTACAGATACATTATGCGTTTAAGAATGACCTTGAGGTTGTCTTTAAAATTAGTTTTGACAAATTGAGATCTAGTTTTCAAATGTAAACGGGACTCCTTTTAAGCGTTTGACCTGTTTAGATTATTTTCTAGACATTCTATTTCACTTGCAGCTAAAAAAATACATGGGCTCAATAATGAATAGCATTTTGTTGTAAATGGTGTCATTACGGTTAAGCAAAAGGTAAAGGTTATCGCCGTATAATTGGCAAGATGTTCATAGTAATAAAGTTAGAGAAAAAAACATAATTGTGAGGAAGCATTTAGGAATAACAGCTTTGGTGAAGCTTTTAGCATTCTTGATCGTAACACATATGTAAATAATGGATTGAGGCCTTGAACTTCATTTGAGAAAAGAGAATGCGATATTTCCTGTACTTACACGATATATAGGTATATAATATGTAAGTACGTAGAAAGAACGTACCTACTGGGTACCTACCCAGTAGGTACATTTTTGTTTGTCTAAAGCACTAGAAAGTGGCGAAGGGGGGACGTTTTGGGGGACTGTCTTATGTAATATTGACGTTTAAAAGTGCTGATTCACAACCTAATTTGATCAAATCCTTTAGATTTTGATTGATTTTGATTCTACGTTGATTTGTTAACCCTGCAGGCATTATTTTGATGGGTATTTCATTTTTCTTTGCGAAAACCTTTTTTTCAGCGAAAGCTCTAGAAAGTGGCGAAAGGGGGACGTTTTGGGGGACTGTCTTATGTAATATTGACGTTTAAAAAGTGCTGATTCTCAGCCTAATTTGAATAAAAGGCTTTTGAATTAATTTTGTCTTTAACCTTATTTTTGACTTTATTTTCTGTCCATTTCTCCCTTTTATGACATCCGAGTAAGAAGCATCGTAGGTAATATAGGTCAATAAAGAAATCCTAAAGATCTCATAAAATAATATTTCATCGTATTATTTGTTAAATCGGCTCTCATTTTACCGCTTCAAAAACCTAAATAAGAGATGATATAGTAGTTTATGAAACTGTTGCATAATGAGGGATATTATGCACGAGTGTGAGTTTAAAAATCGAGCGAAGCAAGTTTTTTAATAGTATCATACGAGTGTGTAATACCTAATTATGTATAGTTTCATACACTACTTTATCTAATCTCATACATTGTATTGAATATATGAAATAAAAGATAGATATTGATACAGTTTATTTATCGGTTTGCACCCTGCATCACCGCGCACGCGCCAAAGCGCGCACATCCACAGATAAAAAATGAAATAGTGCTGTCTATGGTATGTAATCTGTACGATAATGAAAAAAAAAATTATTATAACATTATTTTGTTAGAGAAATAATGTTATAATTTAATTTTTTAATTTCCTTTCGATATACTATTGGTAAAGTACGTCAATATAAACTCCTTTTTAGTTTTATATTTTAAAGTTTTTGATATGAGAGTAGATAAAAAATATTACTATACTTACATTAGTATGTAAAATGTGGTGGTACCAAATTTCATATAACTACATATATAATCAGTCTATAATGTTCCCCCTATTGGGGCACAGGTCTCCTCGCGGTGAGAGGGAGTGGGCCATAATCTACCACGCTGGCCCAGTGCGGGTTGGTAGATGTCACATGTCTTCGACGTTTTTGGCTCTAGGAGATGCCGGTTCCCTCACGATATTAGTGCCTCTCATGTCTTCGCTTTATCGATTCTAGGGCATATCAGTGTCCTCAGAATGTTTAACTACGCCGGTCTGAGAGCAGTGGTAGTGAAATTTATTGAGTAAGTCACGACAGCTACCACTGGAGCACCAGTGACTGCTCTAATAACTGTCTAAAACTCTAAACTAACACGATAGGGATGTTTCCTGGGTAAAAAAAAAAAGATTCTATCTAGACCGTCATTCAGATTATAGAAAAATATTAGATACGTATATTTTGTTTAATCAAATCAATAAAAATTGACAAATATAAAAGGCATCAAAGATCAGGAGTGGTGACTGGTGACGTGACTGCTCGCTAAAAAGTATAGCGTGCAGTGACGTCACACGAGTTTTCAACGCATTGTGTCGTGTTCATTTTTAGTTTATATGAAAAAAGAAAAAGTACATGTCTAGTATTTTTTGGAAATTTGACTGACGGACTAATTAATTATTTTAGTCAAATACCCTATTATTACAGCCTGTACATACCCTATAAAAAAGAACTGATTTTTTTTAATTCCATCCTTATCAATCAGACAATGATGCGCGTTATACAAGATAAAGGTAAGTAAGACTTAACACGTTTCCGGAGTACATCCCCGTTGAGGGAAGTTAATCAACACTTTTCAAATAAAAAATATTATTTACAAACAAAAAACCCGCCCGCTTAAAAAATGTATGAAGTGAAAAGGCAGAAACAATTTGAACAATCGCAGGGACTGTTCTATGGAACACTTATTTATCTAGTTAAGAGGTCCACCAAGTACCTACCAGGCACCAGGTGCGTTTTCAGTTCATTAGATTTTTATGCAGGTGGATTTATTGCTGGTAATTTTTATTTTTTATTTTTGTCTTTCTTGTTTTCTTATTTAAAATACGTTGTATACATATTTAGATTCAGTCTTTAACTTCTTCATTTTAATACCCTACTAGACATGTCTGGTAGAGTTTGTTCTTTTTTACTTCACAATATGGCGTCAAACATCCACCATTTTGTTTTTTTTAATGTCACCTATCTAAGAACACTTCTTTTAAGAAAAATCTAACGATACCACAAATGTGAATATCCGTTTAGCGGTTCTGGAGATACAAGGTTATAAAAAATATTACATTTGTACATACATACAAGATATGCGCTAAAAACATAACCCTTACTGGCAGTCAGGTAAAAAGAGGAGCGCGTATCATATATTTTTAAAGGAAGCTGTCTTCTTCTTCTTCAGCCTATGGATGTCCACTGCTGGACAAAGGCCTCCCCCGAGGCTTTTCACGCTGACCGGTCTTGTCACTTCCCGCGACCTTCACCAGGTCATCGGTCCACCTTGTTGGGGGCCTCCCTACGTTGCGTCTTCCAGTACGTGGCCGCCACTCCAGAACCTTACTGCCCCATCGGCCATCGGTTCTACGAGCAATATGCCCTGCCCACTGCCACTTCAGTTTAGCGACTGGCAGAGCTATGTCGGTGACTTTGGTTCTTCTGCGGATCTCCTCATTTCTGATTCGATCACGCAGAGTCTAAGCTTCCAGCATGTTTGAATCACTCTCATTGAACCATTGCCACCAGGTTCATGTTATAATATATCCTTTTTTTTTTGTTGGGATGGGAAATTATCAAATGACTTCTCCCGCTCTGGGCGGAGCGGAAGGGTGTGTCAGACTTTTACTGACTAAAACCCACCCGTGTTTCTTCACTTGCCTGTGCGACGGCCAGGGCCGCGGTTTCTTGTTTAACCAACCCGCAACCCTGACCCAGGAGGCATCGGTCTTCGTGGACCCCGTCACGATGTGCTGACATCTCTTTGAGGCGCGCGTGAAACACGACGCGCCGTCGACTCGGGCCTAGTCCATACCGGGCGGCGAGTTGCCCATTGCTCACCGCCCGCAGGCCCGCGCCTACGGTGGCTGGGAGTTAGATGTCGTCTCCCGACCAGGGCGTCTACTGCGGCGGCTAGTGGCGTGAGGGCGCTGGGATTCCCGTTGCCTCACGCGCTCCGCCTCCTCCTTTGCCAGCATCACTGCTTCGCAGAAGGAGGTGACGGCCTGCCATGCACTCTCGCTCCGGACCATGGCCTGGACCAGGGTCGGACGCGAGAGATCGCCGCCGATCGCCGCTACGAGGACACGGCGGTGCTCTACCCAAGCTGGGCAGACCTCCACCGTATGCTCCACCGTGTCTTCAGGGCGATCCATACAATGGTGACACCCTGGCGTTTCCTCCCGCCTAATACGCAACAGGAACCTCCCGAAACAACCGTGTCCGGTAAGGACCTGCGTCAGGCGGAATGTGAGGGCGCCGTGGCGCCTCTCTAGCCACTCCTCAAAGAGGGGACTTACCGCCGCTATTGTGGCGTGCCGAGTTATAATATATCCTGAACTATTTATTAACACGCCATTCTATCGAACCAGGATTCGAAGTTAAAAACAATTGACAGTAATACTATATTCAGGTCTCATGTTTATGCATTAGGTCTTACAAATGTCACCTAATAGAAATAGGGATTCTAAATAACGTTCGCTAACATTTAACTCAATGTGTGCTTAGTAGTTTATATATGTGCAGTTATTTAGGTGGGTAGGCAATAAATGTCTGTGTTAAGAAAACGGATTCAGATGTTATTTTAGGTTTCAATGAGTTTGTTAATTAAGTATGACGTTGGAATGGTAAGTTAGACGGTGTGTAGATTTTAGTGTGGTGCAGCCGTGGGGTATACCTACATTCCTGTTATTTTCTAACATAGGAGTTCAAACATTTTACTTGATCTTTAAGTTTTTATCTGATCTATGTGTCTGGTGTTTTTTGTGTGTTTTAGTATGTGCTAAATAAATATATATTTTTTCTTTTTAGGGTTTGCGTAGCCAAATGGAATGGTCTTCAAAAATGATATTGAGGTTTCTAAAATATTTTTTTTCTAAACAGAATAGTTTAAGTGACAGACGCTTTAAAAAAGTTGGTGCCCCCCGTCTAACTTCTAAAATAAGAAAATGTAAAATCTAAAAAAAAAAAAACATATGATGTACATTACTATAAAAACTATCAACGAAAATTGTTTTGAAGTAGATCTAGTACGTAGTTTTTTTTAATACCTTGTTAATCGTAAACCGCTTATTACCGCGTAATCTTTCATACAAATAACTTAAATCCTATAATTTCATAATTCAATGCTACGAAACCCTTTGTGCATCAGTCCGACATGCACTTGTTTACTATTTTTAGTTCTAGCATATTTCGGGTTCCTATTGGGTCTCACCACATGACGCCACCGTAGCAGGCCAAGACAGAGATAACTGATATGCTGAGTTATATAGAAAACAATAGCCTTTTGATAAAAAAAAAAAACGTTACATATTAGATTGTATCAGACTTTTCTGACTAAAACCCACCCGTGTTTCTTCACTTGCCTGTGCGACGGCCAGGGCCACGGTTTCTTGTTTATCCAACCCGCAACTCTGACCCAGGAGGCATCGGTCTTCGTGGGCCCCGTCACGATATGCTGACATCTCTTTGAGACGTGCGTGAAACGCAACGCGCCGTCGACTTGAGCCTGGTCCTTACCGGGCGGTGAGCAGTGGGCAGGTCGCCGCCCGGTAAGGACCAGGCAAGCCCGCGCCTACGGTGACTAGGAGTTTGATGTTGTCTCCCGACCAGGGCGGGAGGCGGGCGGGAGGGCGCTGGGATTCCCGTTGCCTCACGCGCTCCGCCTCCTTCATTAATCAGCATCACTGCTTCGCAGGAGGTGACGGCCTGCTTGCATTGCTGCTTTTAACTTGGAATGTCTGTCACTTTGGGTACCTTTCAGTAAATTAGAATTCCCACAATCAACCACTGAAACTGTGAAGTGTTTGATTTCATTTGGAACCTTCTAGAATTTTAATGAAACGGTTAACCCCGTTTTGTGTGGGTCGCTCTCTCGTGACCCACAGTGAAATATACTGTCCTAAAGCATTGTACTTTATGTCAAGAAATGTGCGTTTTCCTTATTAGTGTTAGGTAAGAGTTTCTATCCTTTTTAGGAAGACCTATGGACAGCTTATGCAATTCAATTTTAACAAAGACGAGACAAAATATCGTGTCGATTCAAAAACGACAGATAGATTTCTGCACGCATATTTGAACATCGATAACAATATAAAATCTATTTGAAGACGAACTGTTTTTCGCAATTCTCATCACGATTTAAATGGCAATGATTTGAAAGATTTACTATCTCCTAAATGCTATTAATTACATCATCATATCAAAATCGATAGGTATGTATAATGCTTACATATGAATCTGAATCAAAGTACGGATGATAGCAGTTCAAACTACCCGAAATTGATAAAAATTTTCAATCAACCTTTGTTCTTAATAATTTATAGATAAAGTTGAAAATGTAATAAATAAATCTGCAGATTATATTCGTTTGATGTGCTTTGTCGTCTGCGCACCGGTTGTGTTTGAGTTCTATGTAATAGGTGCTTCCTGTAACCAGGACACCAGCCTCAGCAAAAGCGCTTTTAGCCATTAAATATACATGATAGTCCAGTATAGAAGTATTTCTTCTTTGTATGAAAATTGACTAGTAGTATCCTATGCCACTAATCAGAGAATCAATTATAAAGTGACTGCCATATAAAATAGGTAATAATACTAAAAAAAAAGAATAAAAATTAATTAAAAATAAAAGTACAAAATGAACATCTGAAATTGATGTCATTGGTAATTTTTCTTGACTTCGGAAATTCATTTTATTTACAGTATTTTATTTGGATAGCAGTTTTTTTTAGTAAATAAGTATAATTTTCACTTTATCCCCCCTCCTTCCCAAGCAATGCTAACAAAATTTATATGATAAAGATAAAGATCATTTATTTGTCAAACATGCGTTTACATTAACTGATTTGACAGACATGCAAGATATTGAAAATATATGCTGTGAGCGTCCATGTTTTGCCAATCAATATGCGGATTACATTTTCCATAATTGGTATATAGTCATTATAAATCTCATAGCAAAATACAAGGCAAAGAAATAATAATATTGATGTCAAGATAACTTATAGTACAAAAATATTGCAATCAAGAAAAAAATATGTCAAATATATCCTGAAGTCAAAAATAAATTATATCAAAATATATTCTATAATGTCAAATAGGTTAATAGGAAAAGTTACAGTAAGTCTTTTTCATTCAAAAAATCTTGGAGATTGTAATATGTTTTACTAATTAAAAAAATCTTAGTTTATTTTTGAAAATGTAGCCACCAATATGCATAAAAAATCTGAGCTTTGTAAATCAGTCTATTTAAGACAGAGTTGCATACGTCATAACAAAATACAGACATTCGAATTGTGAACCTCCTCTATTTTTACGAGTCAGTGGAAAAGGTTTCTCTTCATTTTAACTGTTGATGTAACATTACCAAAATGTAGTCATACATCCAGTAACTTCAAGCTTCATCTTGACCTTCTTACGCACATTTCTAAGACCAATATTTAATTTTATCGACTAATAGGTCCACATTTATTGCATATTATCATCAATCACTTTACCGCGTTAAATTTCAATGTATAAATTACTTTAGCTAGTGGCTTGGTAGTTGTTCGAACACCACGACTTAATTAATATTCAAACAAGTGAAATTAAACTCAATTATTGTCCTTAGTTTGCATGTTTCATAACTGTTCTTTTGGGGTCACAATAAGTATCGCCTTGAGAACACGGTGGCGCTTGTAGTGGGCGGGCAACCACTATGTCCTTGTGGCGGCGACGATTTCTCGCGTCCGACCCTGGTCCAGGTCCTGTTGTTTTATAAGGTGGTTAACATAATTATCCTTAGATATGGGGTACAGTAAAACTATAGCCAGAATTGAGTTGCTCTGAAAAGAGATTAATTTATTTATTCACAGTTTTAACAATTTTACAAATCTCTAACATTAAACTAACACAAATATTACCTGAAAAGAGAAACAACATTTAAAGCTATTGTTTCACCATTTCTTCATTACATTATAATAACCCTCACAGGTTTTTCTTAACCTCTTTGTCATACGTCATCCCTTCACAAATTACAACTTCATAGACAGAATACAACCTTAGAGACTAAACCAAGGAGTATCACACACTTTGTTTACATGTATACAAACATAGGTTCGAATCATTGCCACAGAACAATCACTGCTCTATTTCTTTTTTGGGCTTAACCGGACTTTCTATGCTTGCTGTTAATTCACATAACAATTAGATGCATCAATGAGCGAGCTTCAACCTCATTGCTTTGCGGAGTATCCAATCAACATTAAGGGATGGAGAATTAACGGAGCGCCTGAAGTTTTTTTTTATTCACTATCGGTGCAACGAGGTTCTCTCTCCGAAACCGTGGTTTGCACAACATCAAGTAACAAAATCCGAATCGCCACCCACCAGTGAGCTTATCTTAGTTTATAGCGCCAATTGAACATTTATTGGTGGATACCTCCATCCACTTCAACACAACACGAGTACATCGCCTGAAACCCCTTGTAAGTCCAACCTTTTCATTATTTGGTAGTGCTTGCTCGCAGTTTCTCTCCGTATTCCAGTTTCCATATACCCAACGTGCGCCTATCTGACAGTCAATAAATACAACGTAATTTTTTGTTTATTCGAAACCTGAATATCATTTTTACACCTGGTTATATTTTCCAGAAATACATTTAGTAATTATTACAGTATGGTTACTGAGCGCGTTACACTGGTTACGCGTGCGCATGCCCGCGCTCAGCTGACGCCACACGTCAATGCACCGGCTCGCCCGTACAAAAGGAGCGTGGACCATATTTGCTGGGACAACCAACTAGGATAACAAGCTCATGACTTTGTGGTTTTTCATGATATCTGATATCTTTTTGAAATTTTGTACATTTTTTGTACAATTTTGTTTCGGATTTCGCATAAACAAAATATTGTTGTAGGTACCTATTATAAACCAAAACATTCTTTTGGTCTACGAGATGAATTTCAAACAAACTGTTTGAAATTCATCTCGTAGACAAAAGAAGACGTTAAGAATACTCAGAGCCAGCTCCAACCAGCTGCGGTACCGTGAAGCCCGCTTCAGAGTTTTTCTAAACAGAGTTAGCCGTGAAAAAAAAAAACAATGACGTAACGTGCGACTCCACTCTAGTTAACGCCGACGCCAACCATACCCATTCACTCAAATCAATTAATTCTCCAATAAAAAACTCAATTACATCAATATGGTGAACTTGACATTTTGATACAAATATTTAGCATCAATTTATTTATATTTATGACTAGGCTTCCGTTAGCATCAATATTTGTTTTTTTTTTATTTGATTGAGTATCAATGTAATTGATGTTATTATTTCTAACATTCAGGTCATAATATATTTTTTGAGCATATCAAAGACTGCGGTTTTCCTTGTAAAAAAAATGTAGATAGTGTTTTTAAAATGCAAGCGTTAATTTTTGATTTTTTTCCGGTAAGAATTAAAAAAAATATAGAGTTTGAACTTTATACTTTTTTGATAAGTAATCCAACAAAAAAAAAGCGATATCATTGTCTTATAGCTATTAACTAATTAACTATACTATCAACACTTGATTAAGTGTTGATAGTATAGTTACATACCTAATTATCCAAATTATCTGAAAATTTAAATATCTATATCTATACCTACTAATATATAAAGCTGAAGAGTTTGTTTGTTTGTTTGAACGCGCTAATCTCAGGAACTATGGGTCCGATTTGAAAAATTCTTTTTGCTGTGGATAGCCCATTAATCCAGGAAGGTTTTAGGCTATATAACATCACGCTGCGTTCAATAGCAGCGGAGCATATAAAAAAAAAAAAAAACATATCGAAATCTACGCGGGTGATAACGTGCAGCGCAGTTAGTTTAGTATAAAAATTTGAAATCTGAATCATATTCGAAAGAGACGCAAGTGGCCATTGGCGCACAGGAAAGTACAGGAGTAGGGGTGGGTTTTATTCAGTAAAAGTCTGTCACGCCCTTCCCCTCCCCCTAGAGGGAGAAAGGTCGTTATATTATTTCCTATCCACAGAAAAGGACCGTCGCTCCTTGTATAACACTGGCATTTATCTGCATCAGCACTCTAATTGTGTAACACACTATTACTATCAATAGGAATTATTTTGAAGCATATTGCTAATCCATTGAACCATATCTTCGAAAAATGCATCTGAGCAACAACGCAAACAATGCAATCAATATCGCTAAACTGTCAAAATCAAAATCAAAAGTCATTTATTCAAATTAGGCTGAGAATCAGCACTTTTGGAACGTCAATATTACATAAGACAGTCCCCCAAAACGCCCACACATCGACACTTCCTAGTGCTTTCGCTGGGAAGAAGAAGTGGCGGAAGAAACTCCCCAGCAGCACAGCTGTCTGTTCATTTAAAAAAAACAAGACTTTATACAACACTAACTGTCAAAACAAAACCCTTAGCTACTGATGTTGTGTTACGCAATTACCCTTTCGTTCTGGATGGGATATCAACAAATGAACTCTCCCGCTCTGAGACGCGTGTCAGACTTATACTGACTAAAACCCACCCGTGTTTCTTCACTTGTCTGTGCGCAATGCCACGGTTTCTTTTTTAACTATCCAGCAACCCTGACTCAGGAGGCATCCGTCTTCGTGGACCCGATCACGATGTGCTCTCCTCGTTTGGCGCGTGGGAAACACAACGCTCCGTCGACCCGGGCCTGGTCTTTACCAGGGGCGGCTCACTTCCACCGCCCATAAGCCCACGCCTGTAGTGGTCGGGAGTTCGATGTTGTCTCCTGCGGCAGCTAGAGGCATGAGGGCGTTGGGAGTCGCCCACGCTCACGCACTCTGCCTCCTCCTTTGCTACGCAAAAAAAGTTGGGAAAAGACCAGAGAGGCGATGATATTTGTATACAGCGTTATTACATTTAGGAATTGTTGTAGTGTGGTTACCGAGTGCACAACTCAGCTGACGTTAGATCATAGCACTAGGCGCTTAAGACAGGGCGTCCCAGCGCCGCGCCGCTGCAGACGCGGTCGGGCGAGCGGGGACAACCAGGTATAATATAATATATAATCATTATAAGATAACAAGCTCATAACTTTGTGCCTTTTCATGAAATCTTTTTTTTTATACATAGATTATTTACTTAAAAATACTGGAAACGTGTTTCGGGTTTCGTATATACAAAACATTGTATATTCTGGCATTTCAATTAGCAAATAATTATGTGTCGATTGCAAGGTTACAAGTGAACTGTAAAAGTTTGTTCTTGATAAAGAAGTATTATATAGATGACCCATAATCAATCTAGTGTGTAATTTTAACAGATATGTTAATTGCATGACATCACACGAACAGAATCCGCGATCTAAAATAGAATTGATTGATAGTCAAAATCTGTGATTTATTATAAAATGCATGTAATTAAAGAAGACCATAATTATTAGTATTATGGAAAATAGTTTAGTTAATTCAACCTTATAACATGTTTTGGACGTGACATAGGAGTTTGAATTAAAATAACAAATTTGTACATATGGATAGTCATATGGCGACTAAAATACTAAGACCGAAGCTTCCCAAATCGCTGTACTTATATATAACTTAGAAAAGATACATTGGTACTTGCCTGAAAAAAATATGTTAACATATATAATAATATTAATTTATGATAATACTGAAGATTTACTGCAGTAAACGGGGTAATACACTAGTATAATTATCTATCAATTAACACTATAATTACACTCACGCATAACTATATATATACACATTATACACACTATATGGTGGTATACATTTATACATAATTATGAAGCACACACACACACATTATTCTAATTTATTTATTTAATAACTTATTATTTGATGAAGATGTAAAAAAATAGTTTCAACATGTTTACCAGGTTGATATATAGGGACTTGGCTAGATGGTTCATTTATTTTAGTGACTTTATGTTATGTTGTGCTTGGCTAACATCTACTGTTACTTTTGGTTTAATTAGCAGGCGAGGACCCTGGCACCCTAAACACAACTTAAATCTTAAATTGGGTGCAGAGTTTATCTATAACACTTGCGTTGTTATAAGTTTAGTGATTGATATTTTATGTTGTTATGTTCAAACCAGTGGTAATAAATATCTTTTTTTTTTTTTTACTGATCATTTACCGACTTAGCTCTGAGGATTAGCAAGCTGAAGTGGCAATGGGCTGGTCACATATGCAGCAGGACCGACAACCGTTGGGGTCGACGAGTCCTCGAGTGGAGACTGCGTCTCGGCAAACGTACTGTAGGACGCCCTTGGGCAAGATGGAGCGACGACATCAAAAAGGTGGCTGGTAGTGGCTGGCGGAGAACTGCTCAGGATCGAGCTTGTTGGCGTGCCATGGAGGAGGCCTATGTCCAGCAGTGGACGAGTAGAGGCTGATGATGATGATGATGATCATTTACTGCCTGAAAAAAATATGTCAACACTGATGATTTACTTGTCTCTAAAACTTTGTTTTTTTTTTCTTGGCATGCCTTCAAACATTTTGTACATGAAACGAATGATGTTTTGACACTTCTGTTTCCAACTGTACCTCGTAACGTTAAATGTGTAATCGTACATCATACGCTCAATCATTTATTGTAATGATGACCTAGAATCGAACCCGCACACTCATACTTGAGAGGCTGGTGTTTTAACCACTAGGCCACCACGACTTATTATGTTAATAATGATATATTTATATATGATCACTTAGCCTACGTAAGGACGAGCAGCATTTTGCTGTCGACAGAGCCAACTCGTCGAGAAACCTCGTCTGTTTGACGCCTAAACTTTTTTTTTTTAATAATTATAAACTAGCGCTTGACTGCAATCCCGCCTGATGGTAAGCGGTAATGGATGGTTGATGGTAACGCGCGCTAGTTTATTAAACCCATTCAGTTAAAAAACTTAGTGAATAGGAAGGAAGACGGCAGTTAAGCAAGGAGGTGCAATGTTAAACCCAACAACACGACCAACGATGCTGCGCCAGAGGGAGATTGATGTGGAGACCCTCCACGACCAAACTCCCGACACAACAACACTTGGTGCATCGTAACGGGCACACATCGCAACACAACTGCTCAGACCCGTCCTCCGTATGGCTTCACCAGACATCATGCTGGAGCACGACGAATCGCTTGGCGGCAAGACTTTGTCTGGTGGGTGGTAACTTCTGCCGGCAACTGATGCCCCCAAATAATTGGACAAACTAAATCTTACCACATGACTTAGATATTATTTTCAAAAATAATCACATATGATCATGGCATTGTTAATATAATGAGGTACCAAGATGCTCTAGATAGTTAACAAGTTCTTTAGCCAATAGCGAGTATTTAAGGGCCCAAACGTGTACAAGTTTTTTGCAAGAATAAAGGCTAGGAGGTCATGGCCAGGCCAAGCTTAGCATGCTTTTCGAAGCATGGAGATGTCGATGAAAGTCGATGTCGAAGATTGGAAAGGAAATTTTACTGTAAGTCACTAAAACTGGCAACTAGGGTTATTGCTAGGTATAATTTTATCTGGTATTTGGGTAGTATACAGTAGGAAGGCATTGACTTCATGTAAACATCTGGTATCAGCCGCATTTGGTAACCCAGGGCCCAGGGGCTCTAGTCAGTTATTTTTATTTTGTCATTCCAACACGATTTCATTATCATTGTACTGTGCCACGACCGATGAATTCGGACAGTTGTCTCGTAATAGAATAATAATAGAATGTCATTGCCATATTGCCAATATTATGAAATCCGTTAGTAGAAATGATTTTCTAAAAAACTACTACTCAATTTGAACATTTATTAATATGGAGTGGAGTATCAGTGATTGACCACTGGAAAGTCATAATGACGCCATTTTGTTAAAAAATAGCGAAACTTGTCACAAGCGATCATTATGAGATCACTGATCAACCATTCTGACAATATAATAGTAGTAATAGCAGACTAAGGTCTCAGATGGGTGAATCTACTAATTTTAAGATCTTAATCTCAATCTGTCAAAAAATACTTCAAATTTACCCACATTTTGACAAGTTTTTGACATTTGTTTATCGCTGAAATGAGACTAGGACTAGATTTTGAACCGTTTAAATTACGAGAATTGGTTTTCTGGAAGCTTAATTGAGAAAAATCTATGCAGATAATAAACTGATTTAACTACACATATAAAAGTGATGTGAAGTAAACGGCGATGTTGCCCAATTGTTGAACCAATTAATAATTAAGAAGTCTGTAAATTCATATTGTTCATTTAAAAGCGCTTTCATCACATTCACGCGATCGATCATCTATCTATGAATACAATTCATTGATCCGATAATTTGCTAACAAGTGCCTAATTATAATAAAACTATCAATCATTACCATAAATGATTGAGTGTATTACGTAAGATTACACATTTCACGTTACGAGGTACAGTTGGCAACAGAAGTGTCAATACATCATTCGGTTTGTGTACAAAATGTTTGAAGATATGCCAAGAAAAAAAAGGAAAGTTTTAGAGACCAGTAAATGATCAGTGTTAATATATATTTTTTAAATAATATAAACTAGTGCTTGACCGTAATTCTGTCTGATAATAAGCAGTGATGAAATCGTTGATGGTAAAACGCGCTATTTTATTAAGAGCCTATTCACTCTAATCTTGAAAACACTTAATGGGTTGTATTCTAAAAAACAATTTAACCCGATGAGTGTCTTATGTACACACGTTGGAACATAAGACACTAAAAGACACTCAACGGTTGTACATAAGACACTCGACCAATGCCCATCAAATAGATTTATAAAAAATATTGAACATGTATTTTTTATTTTTTCTTTCATTCAAGTACTTAAGAACGCCATGGTACAAAAAATATCACGGCGTGACGTAATTCGCCCCCACTCCGTAACTTTAATACGCTATGACTCAGTACTTTTTGGTAATATCGACAAAATAAAAAATATGGGTCTTAATTTTTTTATTATCTATAAGACAGACTAATTATGTTTTTGATTTTCATACCTTGGATACATCCCTATTGTAGTCAGACGGAAATACTGTCGCTGGCAAATTGTACCAGTCTTTCGATAACTCAGTATTAAAAACGAGGCGAAATTCTTCGTCCAGATGTTAGCGTATTAAACAACTTAAGAGTGGATACTCGTCGTACGATGGGTCATCGGATTACTGCCAGCACACTTAGTAAGTTATAAAATAGCTAACTTGTATTAAGGGCCGTGGTACAAGCCCATAACATAACTAAGTTTCACAAAAAAGTTACAGGAGAACAATTAAATATGACAGTGTTGGTTTCATGTCAGAATGTGTGACTAAAAATATGGCAAAGAATGGTTTATTTAGATAATATGACAGGTATTCAACAAATTCATCAATCTGACGTTTTTTTTTTTAGTTTTTATAGCATGTATGGAAGACCAGTCGTGATCATGGACCAAATGTCGTGAATTATCTGTTTTTTTTTTAATTTGTTATTTCCTTCTTTTTAAATAGGTAACCTGTACTGAAAATGTCAAAATTATCTCATGTTTTGACATTATTATATGTCACATTGTCTGTTTTATTAGGGTCCTTCACGTAACGAAATGAATTTTTCTTAAGTCTAGCCATTTGTGTTGCTGTCTGTAGTCAAGTAGGTACCTAATTACTTATGTGCATACATCCGATTGTTTTAAGCAAAGTTTGCTAAATCAAGATTGATTACTTTTCTAAGCTTATAAAAGGGATAAGGGTCATGAGGTCAAAGCGAGTGGAGTGATCTCTATGGATTAATGTTTGATTGACACCTTTTCTAGTTGTAAGATTCCATATCATTTATATTTCTATTTATCTTCTTTATATTTATTTATTTTTAAATAGAAGCATTGCCCCACATTAGGAATTTCTCCCATTTTTTTTATAACTTTGTCATTCCAACACAATCCCATAGTCTTGTAATTTAGCACATTGTCATTGTGCTACATTGCCGTATTGTCATTATTGTAAAACCCATTTAATAGAATTGATATGGAATGTCAGTGATTGAAAGTGATAATGACGGCATTTTGTTAGTAGTTTACAAAACTTGTCAACATCGTTCATTATGAGATCACTGATCGACCATTCTGACACTATTGTAATAGCAGACACATGTGGTGTGGTGGCTTTAAACTCGCATACACAAACAGCTAGGCCCGGAACAACTACCTGTAGGCCATACAAATATTTGTTGCGTACGGGAATCCAACCCATGACACGCAACACAGCAGGCGATCCCTCAGCCGCTATGCCAATCGAGTCGTTAAATCTATACTAATATATAAAGCTGAAGAGTTTGTTTGTTTGAACGCGCGAATCTCAGGAACTGGAACTGCGGGTCCGATTTGAAAAATTCTTTTTGCGTTGGATAGCGTAATAATCCAGAAAGGTTTTAGGCTATATTACATCACGCTGCGACCAATACGAGCGAGGCATATAAAAAAAAACGCGGGTGAAACCGTGTAGCATAGCTAGTGCATGAATATAACTGCAACTTAGTGAGTGCGTGTATTTAGTAGTAGTGTTGTTATTCTTGGGATTCGTAGGTCTCGAAGGTCAGTAACTGGGCTGTGGAGGTCAGATAGGTAGTCGCATCATGTAAATTACTGGTTCTGAGCTGAATTCGGTTAGACTGGAAGCCAACCCTAAAGTCCCCGCCCCCTATTACATGGCACGAGACGAGGCCCAGACGGACCGGGCCAGCACGAGAGCGTGGGGTCACGGCAGAATCATGGACTCAAATGGCCCCACGCGCACGTGAGAGGAGATACACCAGGGTGGTTTTTAGTTAGTAGGACAGGCCCTGTCGCCCACCCCAGGGCGGCGGACATGTATGAGCATAAAGTTTGGAAAATGCTTGGCAAATGATCTTCTTCATGTCAGCGTTAATCCCAGTCGTATCCGAAGCTTTCAGCTTTAGAGTCTATGGTCCGCTTTACCAGTCTAACTGCTCATTTTTGGCTAAACTTCGATATTTTCCATGAAGCGACTGCCGTCTGACCTCCACAACCCGAAAGCGATATCGAAGCATTGCAGTTAGACCAATTGTAGGACTTCTGAGGGCTCCAACAACCCGTAACGACTGCCACTAGATGATCGTATGGCAACCGGGACCAACGGCTTAACGTGCTTTCCGAGGCACGACCAGACCAGTGCAAATATTCATATTCATGCATACAAATATTTGCACTGCGCGCTTTATTTCTTCTTCAGGTTTCAGTACCTTTCTGTAGATATTATGAGGAACAGGGTGTTAACTTTCCTCATTATCCGACCAGACGGGCGTTATGTTTTTCGGGCCCTTGCCCATTGGTTGAAATTGAGAAGTTGTATGTATGCTAATAATTGCACGGTAAACTCTGCAGAATTCGTGTGACGTCAGCATGACGCATTGCTTATTTATAGCGTTTGTAGGTACCGCTACACTTTCTGTTAAATTTTAGAACGATTGTAATCTCAATCCTCATGTACATAATAAACTTTTTGATTTGATTGCATAATTTTTAACCGACTTCAAAAAGGAGGAGGTTACTCAATTCGACCGTATATATGCTTTTTTATGTTTGTTCGCGGATAACTTCGTCGTTTATGAACCGATTTTGATAATTCAAATAAATCTACACTCTGCTCAGCTGAGGTATTCCCTAAATTCTCATAGGGATCTCCTTTTGAAGAGTCAAGCTAAACAATTACCTTTGTAAATAACTACATCTTTTCGTTATTGGATTTATTACAAAAAAATGGAAATGTCTATGAAATTTGTATATAAAATCCTAGTACATATACTCTATATCCAGTGAAACGACTACGAAAAACTGTAATGACTTATCAAAGTAATTTCTAGTAATAATTTTATAATCGGTCTAATGATTCGATACACAATTCATAAAAGGTTTCATATTTCACATGTTTTATTTTTTATAAACGACATATGAAATATGTCGTTTATAAACCGATTTTGATAATTCTTCTGATGGAAAGAAGACATTCTCAAGGTAGTCCCATGATAAGGATATCAGGGTTTGATGGTGGAAGACCAGAGAAATCAAGAGGAAAAGTCGTAGGGGCAACCAGTGCGTTGTAAGTTTTTTCATTAAGTGTTTTAGCGTCAGCATCCAGTCTAACCGGATACAGCTGAACAGTACTTTTCACAACTAAAAAGTGTAAAGTAAAAACTTTTTTACAAAAAAAAAAAAAACAACCGACTTAAAAAAAAAACACTACAAAGTGAAGTCGGTGTCAAAAACTAATATACAAAAACCAAAGACATCGACTTCCGAAATTAGTTATTTTTCACTGTGTAGTGGTTTTTGAAAGTACGTTGTTTTTTTTTGTAAAAAACAGTTTTTATTGAGTTCCACGGTTGGCTGTTAGAAAACATGTCTATCTGCACCCAAATCTTGCAGCATAATATTACTATCAATTGGAATTATTTTGAAGCAAATTGCTGATCCATTGCTCCATGTGCTCTTAAATAACGTAATGAATGTTGCTGAACTGTCAAAACCCATTGATACTAATAGTTTGTTACATAACTGCAGCAGCGACCGCGCATACCTGGTCATCACCCTCAACCTCATCAGCAACCTCGGCACAGCACACTGCACTTTCGGCCGGTCAACAAGCAGAGCCCTCTCTCCTGGTCGACGCAGCCTCAACTCGGCGCTGTACGACATCCGACGCACTGGAGTACAACGCAGCGCTCCACCACCCCGACTCACTGGGGAATCTTCAAAGACAGTTCCGACTCACTGGAACCTCAGCTGGCCTAGCAAGAATCACAAGATACAAGACTCAGCCCACTATCGACCTCCGGTCTCCAGAGGGGAGTGATGTGGCGGTACCTACAAACGCCACAAAATGAACGACGCGTCATACTGACGTCACACGAATTCTACATCTCGCAATCAGAGTTTACCGTGCAATTAGCATACATATAACTTGCCAATTTCAACCATGGGGCAAGTGCCCGCCAGACATAACACCCGTCTGGTTGGAGGAACCTCCCCTTTTCTATGGAGGATGAGTGAGCTTTCCTCCCTGTTCCTCATGCCTCCACACCCCTGCTGGTTCATGAATCATGACTATGAATGTAGAATTCACTTACTAGATTCCTTAATATACATTGAGAAAGACAATCATAAAAGCACGATTTTTTTATGAGATCTCATTACGTTTTTTCAAGCTTGCAACTTTGGACCAATTTGTTGTTAAAACAATTATTTCTGAAGTTCTCCATGTTAAATAAATGCTTGGCCTTGGACCACATTGAGTTAGAAGCATCAATCTTCATTTGTGTTTGATGCACGTATTACATGTGTTTTCTTTTTAAATTACTGTGTGTTTTATTTAATTTACTTTGGGTTTTTCGCCGAGGTCATCCACGTAGTGGATAGATAAATTAATTGTCCTACTTTTCTTTTCTCTTTGTATCTAGTTGCTGGGTGGTATTCTCATGAATTCGCTTGTAATTGAAATTACAAAACTAGTATTCTAAAGTACAATCCTGCTACTGTACTTGTATATACCTACTGTTTTTTTTATATAAATTATAACCTAGTACTTAACTGTAATCCCGCCTGATGATAAGCAGTGTAGCAATCGTTGATGGTAAAGCGCGCTAGGTGTATTAAGAACTTATTCATTTATTTTTGTCGTCCTCCGTGGCACAGCGGTCAACACGCCTGCCTGCGACGTGGAGGTCCCGGGTTCGATCTCCGGCCAGGTCATGATGGAAAACGATCTTTTCCTGATTGACCTGGGTCTTGAATGTTTATCTATTTATGTATCTATTATAAATATAGTATCGTTGAGTTAGTATCGCATAACACAAGTCTCGAGCTTACTTTGGGGCTAGCTCAATCTGTGTGATTTCTCCGTATATATTTATTTATTTTTATTTTTATATATATATATATTCATTCTAGCCTTGAAGATACTAAAATTGTAGTCCAACAGAAACACCGCCGCTGGCAAATTGCTCCAGTCCCTCGATGTACGCGGTATAAAAGACGAGGCGAAACGCTTCGTTCGGATCGTTGTGGTGTCAACAACGTAAGGGTGGAAACTCGCCGTACGACGGGTCGTCCGATGATGGAACGGAGATGGGAGAATGAAATCATGCAATTCCTACCAATGACTGTATTATATTTTTCTTTTTACAGGACAGCAAAAGGAAAGAGAGTGACGGGATGGTAGTAGGATTGTAGATAGTACTTTCCCGCATCCTAATTGCGTTGGAATTATTTTGAAGCTTGTTCCATTCCATTGCTCCCTATGCTAGAAAATGTATTCTGCTCAACACCGTACATAACGCAATAAATGCTTTTGAACTGTCAAAATGAATCCCTTTGCTACTGATAATATGTTACGCAATTACCCTGCTAATTGATTTTTTTTATAATTCTCAATTTTTTATTGCTTAGATACCATGCTATCAAAATTTGGAGAGTAAGTATTCACAATTAAGGATAGTTGGGTACACCAAGGTACGCTTTTATTGATGTAATCTAATGAACGATCTCAAAACGTGTTTGCATGTGCAAAGTGCCTATTTTAGCATAATCTAAATTATATTTTAATGGCAATGTTAACGATGCTAATTTTCAAATACCAATTTTCGCGTAAGTAAGTATGTTAAAATCTGAAACATCTTCTTTAAGATGGCGTCGTCAGTGGTTGTCATCATATATATCATCTATCGTGCATAACCTTTTCTTATCTGGTGGCAATTAGCACCCTCGTGTGTCAGCTTCATCTAGATCTTGCTCTCCATAACAATAATATCGTCCTGTCTGGAACGGGAGGTACACCGGCGGGGCCACGGCTGGGGTCACGCGGATGTTCTTCCCCGACGTGGTGCGCGCGCGCAAGGTCCTGAAGTGCCTCGACAGGACGTCTATCTGGGCGCAGATCCTGACGGGTCACGGCGGCTTCGCCGCGTACCTGCATCGCTTCAAATTGAAGGACAGTCCAGCCTGTGTGTGTGACACACAGGCGACGGAAACCATTCAGCATTTGTTGTTCGAATGTCCGAGGCACAACCGCGACAGATACGACCTGGAAGTAAGTACTGGATTAAATTTGTCGGAAACGACCATTGCAGGAATTATAGCAGATAAGCACTCCAGGCCGTATCTGGAGCGGTTCTGCCTCAAAATCGCTAAAATAGCAATTGACAGGAACCGGACGAGGGCAGCACAGCCAAGCACTGTGCCGTCGGCAAGGATTTTGTAGTTTTATAGTTATATAAGAAAGAATAAATGTATAGAAATTAGGATATAATAACAAAAAAGAAAAGATGACAAAAGAAAATATGACAAAGAAAGAAAGACGTGGGAAAAAAGCGACCCAAAATGACAAGGCCAATGCCGCAAAAGAGAAAGTGCGAAAAAAAACGAATTGGCAGAAAATAAAATATAGTAATAAAGGATCCTTGCCATGCAAGGAGGGAATTGACGGCAAACTAATTAAAAAAAGACAATAATATCGTCAGCCCATCTCGCCACCGGACTACCGAAGTCTTGTATTCTAGTTTTTGATGCGACTCTGTTATAGTTATTCCACCTATCATCATTTCGCTGCCCAAGCCCATTTGAGTTCTATAATAGGCTTTCCGATATCGAAGACCTTATCACGATCTGTGGAACTCGGTTTGATAGGCATTTTTTGCGGATTCTCATCCGCAAAAAGTGTTCATTCACAAAAAGTGTCGTTACAACTTTGGTCTTAATTTTTTCCATCTAGCCCCCTTTCGCAACGCGCGATAAGGAACTTCGTTCCAATAATGATAGATAACAAGAGTTTAATGAATATAGCCAATTAAATACAATAATAATCTCGTAAAGGCATCTTTTGTAAATAATAAAGATATGGAAATATAAATTAATCCTTTTCATTTTGAATGGGAAATCATCAAATGACCTCTCCCATACTGGGGGGAGCAGAAAGGCGTGTCAGACTTTTACTGACTAAAATCCACACGTTAACATTCACTTGCCTGTGCGCTTGGGACTACGCTATCTTTTTAGGACTATCACGGATCTGGTAGAACAATCGGCAGCCCTGGCAGTCGGTCTGCTATTCTGATGCCAAGCAGTGTAATGTGTCCTCCGTGTGATGCTGGACTTAGAATAGTACCAACCCATATCCTCCTGTGGGTGTTGTAAGAGGCGACTTAGGGAACTCTCATCAGATAAGCGAGCAGCAGTGCTTCTCCTTTGAAATACCAAATTACTGCGATCCCCCCAACCTACCTTTTTTACGCTGTGGAAATGCTTTTACGCACCATACCCCGCGGGGCGTGTGTGGGACTCGCCCAGCCGTAGTCGGGAATACCCACTAAAACCACAGCAGTACAAAGACATCGCCTGAGTGGCGGGGTTTTGGGAAATAGCAACGCCTGCACTACCAATCCCCCGCCGGCGATTCCCGCCTAAAAGGCAGGCCCACAATGGTCCCTCCATAGGGAGGGGCCGGGCTGGGTACGTCTTCCTGTGCGAGAAGACGCAGCAGCCAAGCGTTTTTTTAGCGAGGTGTCCTTCCTCTTAGCCCCATTCGTTTGCGCGGAAGCAAACGGGGCCCTCAGCTCCTCTCGTGGAGTAGTGGCCGACCCGCCGCACGTGTGACCGCCGAAGCGGTCCCCACTTCTGGTTTTGGTCCACGCCGGTAAACCGGTAACCCCCATATCTGGGGGCCGTTCCCCTATCCGCCACCTGGGGACGCGTCCGATGGCAGGCCAGAAACTGCACACGGATCCCCCAACCCATCTGCCAAGCGTAGAGATTATAGCAAACCCCCCGAAGTAATGGAAAACCTTGGGGGAGACCTTTGTCCAGCAGTAGACATCTATATGCTGAAGAAGAAACAGTGTACGCTCCAAGTTTCGTTATTAGTGGTAATATACGTAATCACATGTAACTGAATATTCCAAAACCATTGAGCCCATTGAGTGACATATTCGTGACAGTCGCATGGAGAGGCGAATTTGCAATCTCCGTCATATGTGAAAGGTGAGCTACGTTAAATAAATAAGATGGATCATTTAGTTGATATGTTGTTGGCTTAAGGTATTTCATTATTATCATAACAATCTTCACGCTTGCTGTACGCGTGGGCTGAACTGCAAATACAACACGAAGACTGTTGAAACATTATTTCGGGTAACAAGTATTTTCTGGAATTCTACAGCATGCCAGGTTAACTTTCAGTTGGAGTTCCAATTAATAAGTTTTGATGTAATAAACACAATAGAGGCTGTTTTGGTTCAAAACGGTCTCCAAAGCCTGGAGCACAGGCCAAGAGTAGCCAACCTGTCGGTGTTCTAAGGGATGCATTTTAGATGGTGTGCGCGGGAATTGCTTGACCTAATTCCCCCATATCCGTTCCATCATCGGAAGACCCGTTCGTTGTATGGCGACTATCCACCCTTAAATTGTTGACGTCACTACGATCCGGACGAAACATTTCGCCTCGTCTGTTACACCGCGTATATCGAGGGACTAGAACAATTTGCCAGCGGCGGTGCTTCTGTCTACAATTTAAGTGTCTTTAAGAGTACATTTTCATCCCTCACCTTTTTAGGTTGACTTCAGGCATTCATTTGGATAATTTTATTATAATAAGAAGTCATGGTGTTTCTTTCCGATTTTATATATACCTTTTGGATAAGCAAGCTTTACGTTTTTGGCCGTATTTATTTAAACATGTAATGGTTTAATTGCAATATATGAATTGAGTTTGAGTTTGAGCCCAAACATTAAAGATAAATATATTTTATTTTACAAATATGTACTGGACATGGCTATTTAGGAAAGTAGGTTAGTTTACCAATAGGCATGCAAACGTTACAAAAATAAAAATTATTCTTGTAATTAAATACTACACCATAACAACTAGTAGGTACAAAAAAGAAAATTAAACCTAACAATTCCTATTTTAAGCAAGTAACAAAAGTCGTAAGTTTATATTTTTTTATCAATTAGGATTTCTGTATTAGGTACTATGCTTTAATTGTCAAAAAGCTTCGCAACCTCTTTTAAATAACAATAGCGGCAATTTTTTCTAAATGTTCGATTTTTCATAGGTTAAAGCTAATGATTTTTTGGTATATTTATGGTCTTATCTATATCCGGGATAAGACAGTCCCCCTAAACGCCCGCTCTTCGCCATTTCCTAGTGCTTTCGCTGGGAAGAAGAAGCCATCGCTGGGAAGAAGAAGCTTTCGCTAGGAAGAAGAACCTTTCGCTGGGAAACTAAATAAATAGAACAACCACCGCTTGTAGAATTTTTTTTTTAATAATTATAGTCTAGCGCTTGACTACATTCCCGCCTGATGGTAAGCAGTGATGCAATCGTTGATGGTATAGCGCGCTAGTTTAATAAAAACTTAGTGAATAGGAAGGAATACGGCAGTTGAGAGAGGTGGTGCAATGTTAAACCCAACAACACGACTAACGACGCTGCGCCAGAGGGAGATTGATGTGGAGACCCTCCACGACCAAAATCCCGTCACAACAACACTTGGCACATCATACCCGGCACACATCGCAACACAACTGCTCAGAGCCGTCCTCCGTACAGCTTTACCAGACATCATGATTGCGTCATCTTGATTGATTTGCTTTCCTTTAATCAAAATTTAACTGCAATCATATATTACAACTTCGGTGGCAAAAAGCTCACGTTTTACAGTCAAACAGTTACTACACGCGTTTAACCCTTTTACCAGATATTATAATATATCATTCAAAACTGAACCATAACTTCCTTAACTTAAATTTTAAATTACCTTGAGCTTGTATACTGTGTGTGATGACGTGATGGAGGGAAAAGGAATGTACATTTTCTAGCTACTAAGTGAAGGTTGCTTTTGGCTTGAGTAGTAAGTAGATGCTCTTTAGATAGGATATAGAGCACATGCCGTTCTAAGGTTGGTCCGGAATGACACGTTCTATACGTTGAAAACTTTATAAATCCTTGGAATTAAATGATATTTTGTTAGACTGTGGTATTTGTATGATCTCGGTTGATGATTGAAGGTGCTTCTTGAGAAAGGAATTGCTGAGTGATAAGTAAAAGGTCGTTGGCATGTATCAGACGGTTGAGGCCTAAAATGGGCGTTTCAACAACGGTGTCAATGAAAGGCGTTGCTAAAGGTGTACAGAATATAAATTAAACTTGCATTCTTTAGTATTAAATAGAAAAAAAATAGGCATGCACTTTACACCGATAAAAAAAAACACTTTTTTTCAGTGAATAATATTGACTTGGCTCAGGAGGTTGTCGACCGGAAAAAAAAACAAAGAAGGTTGTCGACACCTCTAAGACGATGCACGGGATAGTTTAACACCCCACTACCCCGTGCAGGAAACGAGGCTCGGACAGACCGGGCCAGCATGAAGGTGTGGGGCCGTATAAGAATTTAGACTTCCGCGCCCCCACGCGCGCTCCTGATAGAAGAAACACCGGGGTGGTTTTAGTCAGTAAAAGTCTGACAGACCCCGTCGCTCACCCCAGGGCGGCGGACATTCATTGAGGATTTCCACCCTGGAAAAAAAAATAGAGGTTGTCGACAAGGGGGAGGTGGGTTCAACATTCATTGTACCGATAGTCGTGACAGCCAATGGCTTAATAGCCAAGAGCCTCAACCAACACTTCAGGAGGCTCTCGTTAGGCAGCTGGATCAAGTGCTTGATTCAGAAAGCTGTACCTCTGGACACGGTTTGCATTGTCAGAAAGTTCCTCTCTCTGGAGCCCTGACCGCCGGTAGCTTGGACCCTGTTCCCGATATATTTTTCCTATTTTTTCATATATGAAATATTTAAAAATGTTAATTAATACGTTTTTTTTTAAGCTATTGCATAGCTTCTATCGCGGGCCTTTAGCGCGGGGACCGAATCCAGAAATTCCGTAACGAAAAAACCTCACGCTCCCCACTCCGACGGGCACGGAGGTGTGGCTTGAAGGCCGTACATCGTCTAACGTCGTTTCAGTTCGGTAGTCTTCGGCACGGTATGTTTGTGTGCGTGCGACTACATCTTTTGAAAACAATTTATAGATTTTCAAAAAGAGCATGCATATTGCAGGGCGCGAACTCAGTTCTACACACTTGCCATGTTACTGACAGTCGCGATGTGCTAAACTTGCGATTAATTTTCTCTCTGAAATAGGTCTTCTATAGAGATATGTCATAGACGTCATCGACGTTGTCATGGCTACCTTAAAAACTTTTCATATAATTAATTATTAAGTACTTTTATAGTGTTTTTATAAAATAGGTTTTTTTTAACGGAAAAGCTAAGATGAATGTCACGCTAATTTTTCATTGGACTTTTAAATTATTTATAGTGTTGTTTACTAAATAAAAGCGCGTGATTTTATAGAGTAAAAAATGCTCACGCGGCCGTTTTTTCAACTGTGATTGGCGATATCCGCCATTATTGTGAAATACTTTTTTAAAGAATTTCTATAATTTGTTACACGTGTTATTGGCAAAATTGTGGTATCTATCCACAGGGTCCAGATCAAGAGTTGAAGTTGAAGTTTTTATTAAATAAAATATTACAGAAAGATGTCGGTGAACAATGTTAATACGAGTACATTTAAGTGTACGAGTTGTAATATTGTTATCTCCGAAACGAAACAACGAAAGTTTAATAAAAATATGCTCGTCGGCTTTTTCTGAGGAAGACATTGATGAGGCAAAAAAGTTATTGTTTGTTTCTACGAAGACAAGACAAAAGCATGTATGAAGGCGTAAGAACAAAAAGCAGAAAGACCTAAAATATACGAGTACGGTGTTTAAAAACACGGATCCCGAACAATCCCAGTTTTTGTGGCATATGACCTTCACAAATTGCCACCAGTTTGCTTTGACTACGTAGAACGTACGTAAAGAAGTTGATGAAGGATTTATTAATTCTACGGTCAGATGTTAACGCAATCAGAAGTGATTATGTTACTAAAGATCAGCTCGAAAATATTAAATTGATAACAAATAATTCGTTTACGACGCCTTCTTATTTCAGTTATCATAAACCTATAGTTTCAATGATAAATATTCCTGAATAACCAACAGCTACTGTAAGGTAATAAAACCCACATGTATTGTAAAATAATAAAAATATTTTAAATAATATTAACTTTATATTTATTTAATAAAAGAAAAATTTGTTTTCTTATCGGTCACCACGCTCAAAAAGTGTAACTTGAATTAATATCAAAGAAAAAGAAATACTGCATAAATAAAATAAATAAATAATTATAATTGCATAAATTGATACAAAATGCTATGCAATAGCTTTACCGCGGCAGTCCCCGAGTGCCACACGTCTTTTTTTTTTTATTAAAGTATAAACCAGCACTTGACCGCAATCCTGCCTGATGGTAAGCAGTGACGCAATCGTTGATGGTAAAGCGCACTAGTTTATTAAGAGCCTATTCACTCTAGCCTTGAAGGCACTCAAATTGTAGTCCGACGGAAACACCGCCGCCGGCAGATTGTTCCAGTCCCTCGATGTACGCGGTATAAAGGAGGAGGCGAAACGCTTCGTCTGGATCGTAGAGGTGTTAACAACATAAGGGTGGAAACTCGCCGTACGACGGGTCGTCCGATGGTGGAACGGAGATGGGGGAATTAAATCGTGCAATTCCCTCGCACACTCCCCAGAATGTATCCTATAGAACACTGAAAGGCTGGCTACTCTACGCCTGTGCTCTAGGCTTTGGAGACCAACTCGAGTTAAATCAGGGTCACCAATCAGCCTCTTCGCACGCCTCTCCACTGAATCCAAAGTGGCCAGGTGACACTTAGCAGCACCAGCCCAAATGTGGCTGCAGTACTCCACACACGAACGGACCTGTGCTTTGTACAACATTAGAAGCTGCCCTGGTGTGAAGTACTGCCGGACCTTTGCGATTACACCAAGTTTTCTGGCAGCCACCTTGGCTAAATAAATATCTTTACTAATATTATAAATCGGTAAGTGAGTTTTTTTGTTTGTTTGTTCCGCTTTCACGCCATAACTACTGAACCAATTACTTTAAAATTTTGCTGCAGTAAAGTTAGAAGTCAGGATTAAATAATAGGGTACTTTTTATCCCGGAAAAATTTGATAATCTCGAGGGAAATCTAAAAAGCGGGATATAATCGAATTCCACGCGGAAGAAGCCGCGGGCGGAAAGCTTGTGGTTAAATAAAGGAAGTTATAAATGTGTAAGTGAGTTTGTTTCTTTTTTTTTTTAATAATTATAAACTAGCGCTTGACCGCAATCCCGCCTGATGGTAAGCAGTGATGCGATCGTTGATGGTAAAGCTCGCTAGTTTATTAAGAACCTATTCACTCAGATTGAGCGAATAGGAAGGAAGACGGCAGTTGAGCGAGGTGATGCAATGTTAAACCCAACAGCACGACCAACGATGTTGCGCCAAAGGGAGATTGACCTGAAGACCCTCCACGACCAAACTCCCAACACAACAACATTTGGCGCATCGTACCCGGCACACATCGCAACATAACTGTTCAAACCCGTCCTCCGTACGGCTTCACCAGACATCATGCCGGAACATGACGAATCGCCTGGCGGCAAGACTTTGTCTTACGGGTGGTAACTTCTGTTGGCAGCCGATATTATGGCCTACTACCGAGTTATATATTTCTTCTCTCCCATGCAATAAAACGTACCTAAATCAACACGCTCTAGAAATTTTGTTTTCAATTCTCGTCCTCCGGTTATTACTACCAACAAATGCTTAAAAAGGATGTACCTATTCATAGTTAAAACTTTATTTAGTTTATTACAATTGTTTTTATAGAAAAAAAAAAGAAAGAAAGAAAATAACGTCAAAAAACATTATTAGAAGATACGTAGAAGAACTTTATTGCCCGCGAATTCGTTTGTGATCCTTGATGAATATTAGGACTATAGTCAAAGGCTGATTTTTTTTTATATATCAAGAAATGATGTTCTTAAAACAAAAAGGATTTTTACTAAATTTTTACATCGTCGTTTGATTGTACATTATTTGATTTCAGTTATAATTATGGGTAGTCCCAGTCGCCGGAAGAACATTAAGTGTTTAATTTTACGGATCCGGCGACTAGGACCGCGGTCCTTGTTAATTGCAGTCCCAATCGCCTGAAACCTTTTCAGTATGAGTCAAACTCCGTATGTGCCAAACTTCATCCCATCTCTTTACAGAAAACCTTTGCAAAAAAGAGAGAGAAACAGTGGAGGTACAATGAGATTACCATTACAAAAAGAAACGTTATTAATATATAACAAGCTATTGCCCGCGACTTCGTTTGCGATCCTATATGAAAAGTAACCTATGTCCTTGCCAGAGTATTGATCTATCTGTGTGCCAAATTTCCTTTAAATCCGTTAAGCCGGTTTAGAGTGAAAGCAAGACAGACAGACTTACTTTCGCATTTATAATGTTAGTGGATTATACATAGAACAGAACAGAATACTCTTTATTTTGTATACCATATAAATTACAAAACATAATTTATATGAAGATTTTACAAAGGGTGACACAATGGGCGGTCTTATCACTAAGAGTGATCTTTTAGACATACTTTGGATGGAAGATCGAGGGGAAGGAGAGAGAAACAGTGAACGAAGTCTACTGTGTACTAGTTACATAGAATATACAATAAATATGTTATGCAGAAGTTACTACCCAACAAACAAAGTCTTGTCGCCAAGTGATTCAGGACGGGTCTGAGCAGTTGTGTTGCGATGTGTGCCGAGTACGATGTGCCAAATGTTGTTGTGTCGGGAGTTTGGTTCTGGAGGGTCTCCAGATCAATCTCCTTCTGGCGCAACATCGTTGATCGTGTTTAACATTGCATCAACTCCCTCTTCTGCCGCCTTCCTTCCTATTCACTAAGTTTTTTTTAATGAAAAATAAATCTGTCTCATCAATCATAAGTTTATTAACTTAAGTTACTCGACTTTGACAACCTGGCCGGATTACATAAACCAATATGGTTGTCGTAACCGACTGTAACACTTACCCTATTGCACCCATGGTAAGATTAAACATAATATGTGGTATGCACATCAAGTGATATTATTAAAGTTGCCAAATGTTAGCGAGATTAGAACAGCCAGTTAATTGTTAGGTATTCACGGTTCAACTTTGAACTTTGGATTGGATCAAATCATAAGTTTACGCGGCGAATTTCATAAAAAAAACGGTTCAAGAGTGAGCTGGACTCAAGCACGAAGCTTTCCATACCATCCTAACTAATATTATCAATGTGAAAGAAAGAAGAAGCGGAAGCTACGAAGAATCTTCTCGTCCGAAATACCGCAGTGTGTGTGTTGCCAGTGATGACTTATGGAATTGAGACGTGGTCGCTAACAATGGGCCTTATGAGAAGGCTCAAAGTCACTCAAAGGGCAATGGAGAGGGCTATGCTTGGGGTTTCACTGCGCGATCGAATCAGGAATGAGGAGATCCGCAGAAGAACGAGAGTAACCGACATAGCCCGAAGAATTGCAACACTAAAGTGGCAGTGGGCTGGACACATTGCCCGTAGGACCGATGCCCGATGGGGCCGACGGGTTCTCGAGTGGCGACCACGCACCGGAAGACGTAGCGTGGGTAGGCCCCCGACAAGGTGGACCGACGACCTGGTGAAGGTCGCGGGAAACCGCTGGATGCGGGAGGCGCAGAACCAGTCGTCGTGGAGAACCTTGGGGGAGGCCTATGTCCAGCAGTGGACGTCTTTCGGCTGAAATGATGATGATGATGATGATGAAAGAAAGAAGAAAGAAAATAGATTTATTTTATGTGAAAGTTAGTTTGTTTGTTTGTTTCGCTTTCACGAAAAACTATTCAATGGATTTGGATGTTTTTTTTTTATAATTATAAACTAGCGCTTGACCGCAAGCCCGCCTGATGGTAACCAGCGACGCAATCGTTGACGGTAAAGCGCACTAGTTTAATAAGAGCCTATTCACTCTAGCCTTGAAGACACTCAAATTGTAGTCCCACGGAAACACCACTGCTGGCAAATTGTTCCAGTCCCTCGATGTACGCGGTATAAAGGAGGAGGAAAAATGGTTCGTTCGGATCGTTGTGGTGTCAACAACGTAAGGGTGGAAACTCGCCGTACGACGCGTCGTCCGATGTTGGAGCGGAGATGGGGTAATTAAATCATCCAACTTCGTACACAAATGGCTTATAACCAGAAAAAACACAGGATATATACTTTTCATCCCCATATTCCCACGGGATCGAAACTTCCGCCTTTGATACCACGGCGCAGTTGGTTGTCTATAAAAAAAAAACGAGTGTGCTTATGACCACACGACTGAAGTGAAACTTCTTTTGCACCATCTGTATGTATATATATATATATATATATATATGTGTACAATATATACATGTATACACATATACATATATTAATTTTCTATAAATATTTAAATTTATTTCATGCTTTCATTTATAAATTAATATTTTTGCATAGACCTCCAATTTAAAAAAAAAAAAAAAAAAGAATAGTGAATTCCCTCGGGGCCAAAAGGTCGGGCTCTTCCTCCTGAATCAGGGGACCCCAAACTCGGGTAGTCCACGACCTCTGGTTCCCGAGAGAATCCACGGGGAGGTGAGGTAACTAAAGGGGGTCGGGGGGGGAGGTTTTGTGGGGATGGGGGGGGAGGGGGTTAGTGGATTCCCTCGGGGCCAAAAGGTCGGGCTCCTCCTCCTGATTCAGGGGACCCCAAACTCGGGTAGTCCACGACCTCTGGTTCCCGAGATAATCCACGGGGGGGTGAGGTAACTAAAGGGGGGGGGGGTAGATTTCGTAGGGTTGCGGGGGGTAGGGGGGAGGGGGAGAGGGGGGAGTGGATTCCCTCGGGGCCAAAAGGTCGGGCTCCTTCTCCTGATTCAGGGGACCCCAAACTCGGGTAGTCCACGACCTCTGGTTCCCGAGATAATCCACGGGGGGGTGAGGTAATCAATGAGGGGGGTCGGGGGGTGTTCGCAGCGTCATGTTCTCGAAGAAATTCATAGTTCTTAATCAATCAAGGTACTTAGCTTAATAATTGAGCTTATGAGGCTCGAAAGCAATTTGTACTTTGTGTCCAATTATCGTATTGTGACGATATCTTAAAGCTTCTATATACTTTCAATTATATCAGAAATGTTCAGCAAAAATATATAAAACAATATAAAGGCCAGAACAGAACGAAATTTATAAATTTATTTGTGCTCTTAGGTAATCAATTGTTAACAAATCTTAAAAAGATCCAAAAAATATATATTGCCTTCGGCGAGATGCGAACTCACAACTTCATACTCGACTCAATTGTTAACAAATCTTAAAAAGATCCAAAAAATATATATTGCCTTCGGCGAGATGCGAACTCACAACTTCATACTCGACTCAATTGTTAACAAATCTTAAAAAGATCCAAAAAATATATATTGCCTTCGGCGAGATGCGAACTCACAACTTCATACTCGACAGGTCATGCAATATTTACATGAGCCAACCCCTTGTTTGTATTACAGACGAAATAGGACTATACTCTGCTTCCGTTCGCCTTCATCATTTTTTTTCATATCATTTTTCGTAACGCTTTAACGCTTTCGCTAGTTTACTCCCCAAGTCAAGCGTGCCTAAAGAAGTTTCACTTCAAAAACTACTTTAGTGTTTGCTGTTATAGCATCAACAGAAATACATTATCTGTGAAAATTTCAACTGTCTAGCTGTCACGGTTCATGAGATACAGTGTGGTGACGGATACACAGGCTGTGGAGAAATTTTTTTTTGTCCTGGATGGGAAGTCTTTAAATAACCTCTCCCACTTTGGGCGGAGCGGAAGGGCGTGTCAGACATATACTGACTAAAACCTACCCGTGGTCCTTCAGTTGCCTGTGCGCCAGGGCCACGGTTTCTTCCTGAACCAATCCGCAAACCTGACCAGACCGCGGAGTCTTAGTTTTAGGTACCCGTTTAAGCCTTTGCCGTTTAATTTTTTTTTTAGGGTAACCTAAGAAAAATTTTTTAACCAAAACTCGGAGAATATCTTTTACAAAACGTTGCCCAACACCAGGAATTACTCCTGTACCTGCATCCTGTAGGTGCATTAACAAACATGTAAACTCACGTACACAAACAGCCAGAACCAAAAATATTTATATAAATATTATACAAATATTTGTTCCCGCGTAAGGGTGCTTACATAAAGAAATAGGTTTCCGGGACAGACAAATCTGTAAAGGTCAGCACCGACCGGTGCAGGTATAATATTTACTTGTTTACTTATGCGCTCACTTATAAAGAAGCAGGTTACCTGTACTTGTTTCTTTATGCAAGTTGACCCTGCACCGGTCGGTACTGACCCGCACAGATTTGTCTGTCCCGGAAAGCTGTTTCTTTATGTAAGCACCCTAACCCGAGACACGCAGCACCACGGAATAGAGCAGCAAGGTATAAATATCTTTTCTCTGTTCTGTGCGCAGTATAATAGTCGACTATAGACTGCACCAACCAATACATAAGCAGCTTATATTCTTCCTACTGTTGGGACCTACCACGCTAGCCCAGTGTGGGTTGGCAGATGTCACTAGTCTTCGAAGTTTTTGCCTCTAGGACATTCCGGTTTCCGTCACGATGTTTTCCTTCACCGTTTTGAGAGCTCTGGTGATGAAATAATTTACACAAAGTAAAGCGCCTCACGGGATTCGAACCCACGACTTACAACTTGAAGTCGAGCTGATACCACTAGGCTACCACTGCTCTGCACCAATCGTGTAGTCATAAAATCGTCCAGATTCAACAAAAACTGCGTATACACGCTGGAATTTTAATGGTTGTTTTCCCGCGGCAGAACGATTTGCTTTAAGGAGTACTTTCGATGAATAGAGTAAAAGACAAAATTAAAAATATTTGTGTTATAAAATAATAAAAAATAATTAAAAAAAAATCAATAACTCGAAAAAGTGAGAAAAGTTAGTTACGCTACCTACATGTTGTAGGTACTACTCGGAATGGGCATGAAACCGCCTCAATGGAAAGCAATGCATTTAATGTTCAAACCATAATAAGCTCCCGCGCGCAGTGATATAAAACAGTGGGCATAAAACAGCTTGTAGGCAACAATCCGAAAATTCAACGCCGACAAAAGAAAAAAATGTTCAAACCAAAAAAAATCTGTCATTTGCGTTAATAAGGTATAAAATAACTTAAACGTACCATTACAAAAAATTACCGCTCAAACTAGCATTAAAAAACTACCATTCAAAGGCGCAACGCCTTTGAATGGTAGTTTTTTAATCGTAAATCGAAAATCGTAAGCCCGTAAAAGTATGAATGGATAATAGTTGAAGCACGCGGGTCAATGGCCCCGCGCCATTCATCTGTAGATTATCAGAAGTTTACTATGGTTTGTGCTCACATTCGAGTTTTTTTTTATCACTATGTTAAATCTGCCATTTTATGTTTCTAATATTTTATTTATTCATAAAACGATTGTATTACTAAGACAAAACCGTTTCGCGGCGGGGAAACAACAACCATTAAAATTCCACGCTGCATATTATAATAACTCACAACTTGGAGCACATCTACAAATAATATTACATGCCAGCTAATTAAAGCACCTTCTGAATACTTTAACCAGTCACCTGCAGCGTGTGCTTATAATAGACTCGATTCTTTCTATTATTTTCAGATAATTTGTAACTACGAATCAATAAGCCTTAGGACAATATTCACAGATCGCAGTTTGACTTCACAAAGTATAGTTAAGCGTTCAATACGAACATGAACCTTATTGTTTTGCGAATAGTGTTTCATTTCGTATAACTTCATATTTTAAAGCAAACAATGTTTAATTTTATATAAGTAATGTTAGCAAACAAGCGTTTTAATAAAATGTCGAGTGTTACACGAATCCTCATCATTATCTGCTGCAGCTGAAATGATGATGATAATCATTTCAGCCGAAAGATGTCCACTGCTGAACGTAGGCCTCCCCCAAGGATCTCCACGACGACCAGTCCTGCGCCTCCCGCATCCAGCGGTTTCCCGTGACTTTCACTAGGTCGTCGGTCCACCTTATCGATTGATCTACACATATGATAATTTTTATACCGAAGTTCTCACGTAGCCGAATCTTATGCGAGTAAAGTACATTGATACTTGCCTGACCTGGAATCGAACCCGCAGAGACATACTTGAGAGGCTGGTGTTTTAACTACACCACGACTCATCATCATGGTATTCAGAAATTATGAAGAAGTAAACCAAGATGTCCCAATCGCTTATCATTCGAAGACATGTGACATCCACAAACCCGCACTGGATTTGCGTGGTTGATTATGGCCCTCTGCCTGTCACCTCACAAAGAGGTGGCCTGTGTCCCAATAAAGACGATATTATTGTGATTAATATAGCACTCAAATTCAAAAAGCGGTCTATGAATGATGCTCTAGGTAGGCGTGTCGGAAGATATTTTGAATATTTAAAAGTTCGCCAGACAACAACGCCTTAAGGCTTAATTATCGCCCCGATAAGACTTTGGCTGTGTCAGAATTAATATTCATATAAGCACATTATGTTAAAAATCATCTTGAGGAAACCTGGACTTTAAGTCTGAAATCGCCAACCCGCATTGAGCAAGCGTCGTGATTACGCTCACTCCTTCTTTGTATGAGAGGAGACCTAAGTAACACGAATCCGTGGGACGATAAAAAGGTTGATGATGTTAAAAATAATGCTAAATAAATCCCACAATGTTGACAAATGAATGATAAAAAATATTGCTACTATATTTTTAACGTTTTTAATTAGCAGAAAGCCTTCAGGTCAGCTGTCAATCAAATAGTAATGACCATACGAACTGCTTGCTCTCATGCTAATTGGTTCGAAATCACCGATCAACGAGGTGACATACCGCTGACCCCACGTGATCATTTAATCCGAATAATGTTGTAATATACAAGCAATGGCAATTTATGGTTTAAAGTATTTTAAGTTGCGTTATACAAACTTAAGAGGGCACTTGACAAGAGTGTTCATTTGTATTGCTTAGAAATATTTTTTGTGAGTAGGCTTTAGTTGTGTAAATTGGTAATTGGGACTTTAAAGAGGAAACGGTGACCGTGAAATGTGGTTGGTGCCTGGTGTGGGGGTGAAAGCCACACGGCTGTGCCCTGTTTCCTCCCGCCCTTCGCGAACCTGCCGAAACAGCCGTGTCCGATGAAGAGACGGCTGTTTCGGCGAAAAATTATTTTTGCGTTGGATAGCCCATTCATTGAGGAAGTCTTTAGGCTATATAACATTACCCTGCAACCAAAAGGAGCCCAGCATATAATAAAAAACCTATCCAAACTTACGCGGGTGAAATCGTGGAACACGCAGCTAGTCTATATTTAAAATTAAAATGTATGCTGTATGTTTTAGGGTTTAAATAAAATGTTGGCAGCACAGCCAGTGCTGCCGTCAGCAAGGATTCAGTAGTTATAAGTAAGATTGTAAATAAATGTTTAGAAGTAAGTATATTATTAAATGTTAAAAGAAAGATGACAAAAGAAAAGAAATGATGACGTGGGAAAAAAGCGACCCATAATGACAAGGCCAATGCCGCAAAAAGAGAGCATGCGGAAAAAAAAGGATTGGCGGAAAACAAAATAGTAAAAAAGAATCGTTGCCACGCAAGGAGAGAACTGACGGCAAACTATAAAAAAAAAAGAAAATGTTGAAATAACTAACTTCGCGTGAACGTAGTGGCAGGCGGCCGCTAGTAATCCATAACTGTGCTACAATAGACTCAATTGTATTATAATATAGCAAAAGTAACTTTTCTAAGTTACAGGTATATCTTGGACACCAATTAATGTTTACAAGGTGAAGGAAAACACACTGAAATTTCTGAGTCTGAAATCGTCAACCCGCATTGAGCAAGCGTGCTGATTACGTTCAATCCTTCTCTGTATGAGAGGAGACCTGGGCCCAGCAGTGGGACGATAAAAAGGTTGATAATGATGATGATGATGATAGCAAAAGTAACTTCTCTAAGTTATATAAACATACAAGTATATCTTGCACACCAATGAATGATTACAAGGTGAAGGAAAACACACTGAAATTTCTGAGTCTGAAATCGTCAACCCGCATTGAGCAAGCGGGGTGATTACGTTCAATCCTTCTCTGTATGAGAGGAGACCTGTTAAAAGGTAGATGATGATGATGGCAAAGATATAGAATATTTTGCCTCCACTAACTCACCATATTATACGTAGAATCCTCCGAACAAGGTTATTTTCTCGATGGTAGGCCATAACATCGGCCGCTGGCAGAAGTTACCACCCACCAGACAAAGCCTTGCCGCCAAGCGATTTGTCATGTTCCGGCATGATGTCTGGTGAAGCTGTACGGAGGACGGGTCTGAGCAGTTGTGTTGCGATGTACACACATCGCAACACAACTGCTCAGACCCGTCCTCCGTACAGCTAAACACAACAACATTTGGCGCATCGTACACACGTACGATGCGCCAAATGTTGTTGTGTTTGGAGTTTGGTCGTGGAGGGTCTTCAGATCAATCTCCCTTTGGCGCAGCATCGTTGGTCGTATTGTTGGGTTTAACATTGCATCACCTCGCTTAACTGCCGTCTTCCTTCCTATTCGCTCAGTTTTTCTGAGTGAACAGGCTCTTAATAAACTAGCGCGCTTTACCATCAACGATCGCATCACTGCTTACCATCAGGCGGGATTGCGGTCAAGTCTAGTTTATAATTATTAAAAAAAAATCTTTTATAAACACGAATTTAAAACATCGCAATACTCGTATTTAAATTAAATAACTGTATTCCTCAAACAGTAGTACAATTTACTACTCGTGAAGATGAAGCTATCAAATTATGCGTACCTACTTGAACTATTTAATTTAGGTATCGTTTAAGTTGTAAATGTTATGGTTTATCGGCTATGAGGTCGAAGTTAAGTGCTAACGATTCTATGTGCGAATGAAATCAATTATTTGGTTGGATATACATGGTGTAGTAAAATTAGAGGAAGTGTCTTCCTGCATCTGAATTCCGTAACACATTATGACTATCAATAGGAATCATTTTGAAGCATTTTGCTAATCCATTGCTACTAAGGTTCGAAAAATGTATCTGATCAGCAACGTATATAACGCAATGAATGTTGTTGAACTGTCAAAATGAAACACATTGCTACTTGTAGTGTGATACGTACTTGCAGGTTTTGAATCGTCATTGACTGGTGGTCTTTCAGAGCTGTACTTACTAATTCTAAGCCGCTGTTATCTCCTTATATTTTCTACTGATAGAAAGGTGAATTATAGTGACCAAGAATGATTGGAAGCTACCCAGTATGTAAAAGTAGATTTTTTTTTAAGGAGATATTAAATTAATTTCGGGAGACGGGTCTGAGCAGTTGTGTTGCGATGTGTGCCGGGTACGATGCGCCAAGTGTTGTTGTGTTGGGAGTTTGGTCGTGGAGGGTTTCCACATCAATCTCCCTCTGGCGCAGCATCGTTGGTCGTGTTGTTGGGTTTAACATTGCACCACCTCGCTCAACTGCCGTCTTCCTTCCTATTCACTAAGTTTTTTAAGTGAATGGGTTTAATAAACTAGTGCGCTTTACCATCAACGATTACATCAGTGCTTACCATCAGGCGGGATTGCAGTTAAACGCTAGTTTATAATTATATAAAAAAAGAAATGAAATCGTTTATTAAGCAAGTAGGATCACTGATCACTTTTACTCGTCATATGTTTTTTTTTAGACTAGGTGAAGCCAGCATTTCTTAACTGACTACCTCTGACAAGAAATAGCCGAAACAAACTCAGAGATCATCGTCTTTTTTCAAGTCCAGACATTAAAATTGAAAATGTTTACAATAATCTTTCGTTATAATTACGCACATTGCTTAATTACAATGCTTACCAGAGCGAGCAGCTCAGTCCCAAGCTTTTTTGTCTTCTAAATAAACTGTGATTTTATAATACCCCTTTTTGCAAAGTTTGGCCGTTGTATAGTTTTTATATCGTTTAAAACATACCCTATGTTTCGAATGTCCATGGGAAGCTTGTTGTAAAAGTGTATACATTGACCCAAGAACGAGCTTGATCAAACTCCGTTTGCGTTAAAAATACAGAGCATTTATTTTAAATGAGCCAATTACAGGTAATTTTGGCTCAAGAGGCTATCTAACTTAAATGGGATGGGGTAAGGTATGTTTGCTGCATATCAGGCAAACTGTAGGCCCATACAGCATAGCATCCATATAGTGGTCACATCAGACCAATGCAGATGAAGGTAGGACGAGTTGTGAAGGTTCCGTCAAAATTGGAAAGCGACTGAGCAGACTCGCGTATCATGGAAGGAACGAATGGACGCATTTGCCCAGGATTAGGACAGTGTAATCTCGTATAAAAAAATAAGCTATGACAGAAAAGTCAGCAAGACTATGATATGACTATTGATGGACGGCATGGTGGGCGTAGTGGTTTGACTGCTGCGCTGCGTGCGGTACGATTCCCGCACTGAACAAATATTTGTATGACCTCCAAGTAGCTGTTCCGGATCTGGCTGTTTTGGTATGTGCGTTTATATGTTTATAACGCACCCGGGATAAAAAAGAAATTCATAGTGTGGGGCAACGTTCAAAGAAAGATTATGGTGATATTATTTTATTCTTCGTGATATTATTCTATCTTATTTCCTATAGTCATTGCAATCAATAAAAACATGTAATTATGTGGATAATCAGGTTCAGTTGAAAATTAGCGCCAGGCACTAGTTGTCTGATATTATTACTGAACTGGGTCTTTACGGTGCAGCTACGAGCCACACTTCACTGCTATTTTTTAATACAGCACCCTAATTGCCTAGAGTCCCGTCTACACGCTCCGTCTTTCCTGCGTAGTCCAGACCTGTGATGTCATGACTGTACAAAAGGACGGAACATTTGGGACTGCGCGCGCTACCGTCTTGCCGTCCACACACACGCGCTTACCTGCGCAAACTGGTTTGCACAGGCATGATCGCAGGTAAGACGGAGCGTGTAGACGGGGCATAACATACTATTACTATCAATTGAAATAATTTTGAAACCAATTCCTAATCCACTGCTCTATTTGTTTTAAAAATCTGTCTGCTCTGTGGAATGTCATTGAAATGTCAGTGGGTTTTTACTTTTCATTTTTTTTTTTTTTGGGATTTTATGGCCTGGTTTCTAAGCCTTTAAGCCATGTCTTATTTGCACTTCACTTAGCACTTTAGTTTCACTTCTTCTTTTGTAACTTATCCTAACTTATCCTAAACTTATCCTTTTTTTTTTTTTTTTTTTTTTTTTTTTTTTTTGTTCTCGCTGGGGAAAATGTCAATTACGCATCCCCACCCGTCGGGGGACGGGAGGGGTATGTGGGACTCCCCGGGAGAGAGCCTCCCGGTATACCCACTAAAAACCCCAGCGCAACTCCGGCATCGCCATAGTGGCGGGGGAGTGGGAAACTAGCACAGCCTCAGCTACCTCTCCCCCGCCGGCGAAACCCGCCTAAGAAGGCGGGCCCTCATTTGCCCCTCTTAAAGGGGGGCCGTGGCTCCCGCGTGGTGAGCGGTGCAGGGCGGGCGCGGGCACCCCCGTGCCTCACGCCCGCCGCTCACCTCAGGGCGGGAGAAAGCGGGCGAAATCCCGCCTTCTCCTGCCCCTACGCCGCCTACGGAGCGCCGGAGCGAGGGGATCCTCCTCTCGCTCCCGCTCCGCGGCCTCCTTCTGCGACATCACGACCTCGCAGAAGGAGGCCATCGCCGCCCAGGCCCCCTCGCTCCCCACCATCGCTCTGACGACGGCGGGCAGCGAGAGGTCCCCTCCTACCGCCGCGACAAGATCGCGGCGCGGCACGGCCCACGACGGGCACACCGCGAGGGTGTGGTCCGCCGTGTCCTCCGCCGCGCCGCAACCGTGGCACGACGGCGTTTCCTCTCGTCCTATCCGGTGCAGGTACCTGCCGAAGCAGCCGTGACCGGAGAGTACCTGCACCAGACGGAAGGATCCTAAACTTATCCTAACTTAACTTAATCTAACCTAACTCCTTTCGTTTCTCGCGTGAGGCCGATTAGGAGGATTTTAGCGTAAAGACATGATGTGGCCACTATGCTACAATATTTCACTGTTCTTTATGAATTATTCACTGAATGCACTTTTTACTACATAAATCACGCGTTTTTATTTAGTAAACGACACTATAAATAATTTAAAAGTCCAATGAAAAATGAGCGTGGCACTCGTCTTCGCTTTCCCGCCAAAAGTCCTTTTTACTTTTCATTTGAGTTCTATTTGTTGCCACCTGATGTATGTTTATTTTAGATGTATTTTGTGTCTTTAAATCTGTGCTGAATAAATACGCACAAACATCGCGCAGGCACTATACAAGAATTCCGGTGACATTTTCGGAACACCTTGTATCACATCGATAAGCTTGGAATGCGGTGCGCAGTCGCAACGGGAGGCGTGTCCGTAGATCACGACGGTGCATCACGCGTAGATCGAGATCGATCCACCGATCAACAATGTCGAATGTATCATAATGGTCTTGGTTGGCGCATGCACAGAAAATTAACAAACAATTAGGCAATTTATGAAGTTGTTACTAATGATTTCTATAACGAGTCAGGGATTGTAAGATCAACGATCAGCACGATTTGACGATCATTTGCTTGTTGAATGACTTCCAGGGGTTTTCCTGTGCAAGGAATAACTACAATAAAGAATGTCAGAATAATATAATAATGGAAAACCCTTTGGATTGTCTGTGAGAACAAACGAAGTATATTTCAATAGCTAGTGACATTTGTAAATACTCTGCTAATGATCCTTTTTGACAGTATGTCTGTAATTTCTTTTTTTTTTTTGTTTCACTCGCGTATCTAAGTTTCGATCCCGTGAAAATATCTGTCTACAACGTTATTTTTTGTTTATGCGAAACCTGAATATAGAATAGAATACTCTTTATTATGTACACCATATAGAGTAAAGAACATAAATATAAAGATTTTACAAAGGGCGACACAATGGGCGGTCTTATCGTTAAGATAGTAAAGTTAAGTAGTAAAGTAGCGAAGTAGTCTACAGTGTACTATTTACATAGAGTATAGAATAAATATATACGTTAAATGTGTAATCCTAGTTTAACTAAAATAAACCTCATACAAGAGCAGATAAAATATAATGACATGTTTAAAGAGAGAGGAAGTGCTTTTTTTATCATAGTTTTAAAAGTGGACAGAGTTTGAGCATGCCTTGTGGGCACAAGTTGAGAACAAGTAACTGAATCGATTCCAATAATATTACACCATGTTATATTTTTTCTAAAATATGTGTAACAAATTTTGCAGTGTAGTTACCGAACGCAACAATACAGTTCAATAATTTACAATTTGTAAACAAAGAAATATTATAATCCATCTGTTGGTCTCCGTGGCGCAGCGGTCAACACGCCTGACTGCGACGTGGAGGCCCCGGGTTCGATCCCCGGCCAGGTCATGATGGGAAACGATCTTTTCCTGATTGGCCTGGGTCTTGGATATTTATCTATATATGTATCTATTATAAAATATAGTATCGTTGAGTTAGTATCCCATAACACAAGTCTCGAACTTACTTTGGGGCTAGCTCAATCTGTGTGATTTGTCCGTATATATTTATATTTATTTATTTATATTTATCTGTGTGTCTGGTTACTCAGGATAATGTTTGTGTTCTTTCTCCGGAATTAGCTTACTGACACGTTATATGAGCTCATATAATTAACTTTTTTACAATACATAAATATGTAAGCTGTCACGCCCTTTATGCCTGGGGCTTTTAATGAAGTAACAAGTTTTTAGTTATTTACATTTTCATTTAAAAATTCATTTTCATTTAAGCAAAACAGCTGGCATATTTTCAATAATTTCATTGTTGTTGTATTTTGTTGTGATCATCACTATACATAGTATTGTATAAAGTCATGTGTTTTCTTAAATGAACAGACAGCTGTGCTGCTGGGAGTTTCTTCCGCCACTTCTTCTTCCCAGCGAAAGCACTAGGAAGTGTCGATGGGAGGGCGTTTTGGGGGACTGTCTTATGTAATATTGACGTTCAAAAAGTGCTGGTTCTCAGCCTAATTTGAATAAATTACTTTTGATTTGATTTAATTTGTGCCAAATTTAATCCATATAAGTTTTGTAGTTTTTGCGTGAAACAGTAACAAATATCTATCCAAACTTTGACATTTATACATAAAATTAATAATAATATAATAATACCTATCACTAGAAATGTAGGTTGCACATTAGTAATATTACTTTTAACTACATAAATAAATAAAATATTAATAATAATGGCATCAAGTCAACAGATCACCGAGTTCAATTATTTGTCCAAAGCGTCGATCGACCGCTGACAATTGAAATAGAGACAGGTCATGAACACCATGATATATGACAATGACCCGCAGAGTAACTACGTAACATACTATTGGTAACGCTGGGTTTAATTTTGTGAGTTCAACAACATTCATTGGGTTATTTACTTTGTTGAGTAGACACATTTTTCAAACACAGGGAGCAATGCATTAGCAATATGCTTCGTAATAGTGTGTAAAGCCATTGGGTGCCATCTGTATTCGAGTGATAACAATGATTGAGTAACTTGTTATCACTGGCTGTTACATGCGATTCAATATCTCGTGAATGGTTTGGCAAATTTAGTGGATATATGTACCTACCTATTCTATTTCTCTATGAGGAGAAAACTTACTGAAAAGTTACTGTAAGAAATAGCCTGAGCTATTTTTTTTAAACATAATTATACCTAAACTAGCACTTGACCGCAACTACGACTGATGCTAAGCAGTGATACAATCGTTGATAGTAAAGTGCGATAGTTAATTAAGAGTCTATTCATTAAAAAAAAAACTGAGTGAATAGGAAGAAAGACGCCAGTAGAGCGTGGTGAAGCAATGTTAAACCCAGCAACACGACCAACGATGCTGCGCCAGATAGAGATTGATCTGGAGACCCTCCAAGACCAAAATTCCGACAAAAAACTTGTGACTTCTGCTGGCAGTTATGGCCTACTATCCAGAACTTCCGAAGTTCTGGACAGCAGGGCACAACTTAGGCCGACTGAGCCGGGAATAGAACACAGAACTTAGGCTGCCGAAGTGGTACTTCGGCAGCCTAAGTTCTGTGTTCTATTCCCGGCTCAGTTAGTATTATATGATATTTCTAGAGTTCTAAATAAGAGCCCAACGCTTGTAGTTAGAAGGTTTTAAATAAAAAATGAAGAAATAGTAAATGATTGGGGTGTACATTTCTACCTACCACTTCGGAAAATAGGCGAAAAATTGAAATGCCTTTCCAAACACAATAACTTCAGATTAATTTCATAAAATGTATGCTTTAATAACTTTTAGCTATCATGATAAAGCAATGTTGGCTTAGGTGAAGCAGTTAAAAAGAAGTACTAAAATCTAACGGAATTGAAAACTTACTCACCTAACAGAGTGACAACAGCGCCCTCTAGAATCTGTATAGGAAACCTCTACCGATTTTGACTAAACTGATCTAAACAGCCTAAAGGCTTAATGCTCTGAATAATATTAGAATGTTGTTGCAGAGTCGTTTCGCATAGATTGTAGATCTGTTAGTTCTCTATATGCTCGATAGATGGCGTTGTCTAACTTTTTTGGTGTGGATGGGAATTCATCAAATGAACTCTCCCGCGCTGGGCGCAGCGGAAGGGTTTGTCAGCCTTTTACTGACTAAAACCCACCCGTGTTCCTTCACTTGTCTATGCGCCAGGGCCACGGTTTCTCTTTCAACCAATCCTCAGTCCTGGCCCAAAACCTCACGTAGGTGGTTCACTAATTAATACTAGCACATAGGAGTTTAACTGAATGCATACTTTGACTCATACTTTGAACGAGTGGCTAAAATCTGGATTTTTTTTCTACATGAATAGATGTGGTAGAATATTTATAAGTGTGCTTATTTAAAACAGACAATAGCCCCGCTTGCCTTGTTCATAAACTGAATTAAATTTATTTTTATTTTTTTTATTAATAGAACATAAGCCCCCTTATTCATATACGATGTTTAAAGTTAACTAGTGATTAGCGATTCTTTAACCATACATTTTCGACGTTTGCACGTCACTTAACTTTAATCATCGTTTATGAAAAGGAGTTTATTCATAAACGGTGATTAAAATTAAGTGGTCCTCCCAGTACCAGATGTTCAGATTGCTAGAACACTTGTCTTGAAGCTGTACGAAGGTCGGGTCTGTTCGTTGCGATATATTCCGTGTAAGATGCGCCAAATGTTGTTGTGTCAGAAGTTTGTTCGTGGAGGGTCTCCAGATCAATCTGCCTCTGGCGCGGCATCGTCGGTCTATTTGTTACAAAATGAATTAATTATCTACACGATGTTTCTTCTAATTAAAGTTCGTTATGAAAGTACGAGACGACACGGACCTGATTCACTCGCTCTTTGCATTCATATTCAGAATAATTTAATCCATATCATCTTACATCTTGAGAATTGATATATTATAACCACAACTGGACAGAAAGCCTAACTCAAAATTTGATTTATTCTTATACGATACCTATATCATTTATGCAAATAAACAAGACCTATTCGAATACCTATTATTATTATTAATATGGCAAGTAAGTATAATCAGCCTATCTTAATATTCCTGCTGCTGGGACACGGTCTTTGTCCTGTCTATGAGAGAGAGAGAGAAAGCGGGATTTAGGATAAATCTCATCCAGATGATATCAGCCTGAGGCGAGCACAAACGAAAACAAAACCTTGTAAACGCCGGACGGATTTATACAACGGATTATAATTCAAAAGTGCATAACTGGATTTTTGGACAGCTATTACCTTTTCTCATATACTATGTATTTTTAACTATTTCCTTCTTAACTAGATTAAAAGAGAGTTTCTGAATATCTGGTGGTAGGTACTCTTTCGGCACATCTTTTGAAACTCTGGCTACTGTTACCTACATAATTAGACTATAATGTTCCCACTCGTCCCCTCAGGAGTGGGCAGTAATCTACCACCCGTGTCCAGTGCGGGTTGGTAGATGTCACGTGACTTCTAATTTTTGCCTCTAGGACATGCCGGTTTCCTCACGATGCTTTCCTTCAGCAGTGGTGATGAAATAATTTACACAAAATAAAGCGTCTAACGGGGTTCGAAACTACCTAAAACTTGTAACTCGCTACCGATATCACTAGGCTATTGTTTCTCTACCAGAAACTGCGCTATTATCTAAAAGAAATAATTAGGTCATATAGGTAAATCAGTCAGAAATAATTAGGTTGATTTATTTTACTATAGTTAAAAGACAGTCAAAAAACGTATAGTGGAAACTATAGCGGCGGATAAGTGACAAGCAACTAATCTTTTTCTTCTATCTTCTGCTGTCAATATCCTACTTTGTTTTAAGTTTAATTTTATAATTGTCTTAATATATTGTTAACTGTGTCATGTATTGTATAACCTTCTGTATTGTTATATTATTTTAAATTGTAACTATGTATTTGGTATTAGTCTGTTCGCATGCTTTTATGCTTCCCAGTTACACAGGGAAACCTATAATTGGCCATAATTTATAAATAAATAAATAACGTCGGCTGACGGCAATAGTTACCATCCACCAGACAAAGTCTTGCCGCCAAGCGTATGTAATGTATGGAGAATCTAGAAGAAGAACGGGTCTGAGCAGTTGTGTTACGATGTGTGCCGGGTACGATGCGCCAAATGTTGTTGTGTAGGGAGTTTGGTCGTGGAGGGTCAATCAAATCCTACTCTGGCGCAACATCGTTGGTCATGTTGTTGGATTTAACATTGTATCACCTCGCTCAACTGCCATCCTTTCCTTCCATATGGCCATTCCTTCCTATACCCTCAGTTTTTTGAGTGAATAGGTTCTTAATAAACTACCGCGATTTACCATCATCGTATCATTGTTTACGATCGGGCGGGATTGCTGCCAAGCATTAGTTTGTAATACAAAAAAAGGGGTTCCTCCTACATCCTTTATGTTAAACTTTTATGATGACCGTGTAACTCGTCTTGCCTTAAATAAAATTATTAAATTACTAGGTTATAATTCTTAAATGCCTTAGGCATCCTGCAATTAATAAATCAATCTATATATTATAGATCTACTTAATTGATTGATGAAATCAATAATTACGAATTATTCAACACTTCGATAAAGTAGGGGAACTTTAATTATTATTTTAATTAAAAGCACTTATAAATCAGCCATTTATTTTTAATGTTCTGATTTGTCTGATATTAATGTCATAATTATTTACTACCGTTGCGATTTATGTAAAAATCGAAATCATCTTATCATTTCCGGTATATGTTATTAAAAGTTGTGAAAAAAATATGGAGGCAATACAACGTTATTTTTCATTATACGAAACCTGAATATAGTTTGTTCAGAATAAGGAACTGAATCGATTCCAATCATTGTTACACCATGTTATATTTTCCCAACTGTATTCAAAAAAATGTTGCAATGTGGTTACCGACAGCACAACACAGATCACAGCGAATCATAGTGTCCTAGGGGACCCGCCGCGCCGCGCCGCTGCACGCTGCAAACGTGAACGGGAGAGCCGCGTTGACCATATTTTTGTAGGGACTTCCAGGTAACATAACAAACTCATAACTTCGTGATTATTCATGATAGCTTTATGTAATTTTGTACATAAATTCTTTACATAAAAATACTGGACAGGTGTTTTGGATTTCGCAAATACAAAAAAAAAAAACAACGGCCTTTCGTCTTACGTGTAAAAGTATTTACACCTATTTACTTACAGAATAGATCATTTACCATTTGTTATAGAAGTGAGATAAGTTGTTGTTGTACCTTGACTTTGAAATCTAACTCCGTTAGCTGTAATACTTCTTCTTCATCTCAGCGTTAATCCCAGTAGCATCCGAAGCATTTCAGCTTTGGAGTCTAGGGTCCGCTAAACTTGGATATTTTCCATGAAGCGACTGCCGTCTGACATCCACAACCCGAAGGCGATATCGAAGCATTGCAGTTAAACCAATTGTAGGACTTTTGAGGGCTCCGACAACCCGTAACGACTGCCATTAGATGTTCGTATGGCAACCGGGACCACCGGCTTAACGTGCTATCTGAGGTACGACCAGACCAGTGCAAATATTCATATTCATGCATACAAATATTTGCACTGCGTGGGGATCGAACCCGCGCCTCCTTGCGCAGCGGCCGCGTTCGCTACTGCTAAGCCACGGAGGCTATAGGCCACGGGGGTTATGAAAAAACAATGCATCAAAGAAATTCGGCAATGGTAGCTTATACTAATGTTCCTATTACAACACACTGTTTTTTTTCCATGAAAAGGAGTGGGAGAGGTGGCCATATCTACCACACGAGCTCAATATGGATTGGTAGATGTCACACGTGTTCGAATTGGATCTGTATGGTGTCTTCCTACTCCGTTAAGATAACAGTCTAGTATGTGATAAAAAAAAGTAATGAAATAAATGCTACCTCTGTAACACATCATTAACTATTTTTTAAAAGCTCCTAACAATGCCAGACTACACATGTTTTGCAGCCTTCCTACTTCATTTTACAGCACATAGAACTAATTAAGACATCATACCAGTATCCATTCATTTCCTGAACCATGACTCAGTGCAATACCTACCTGGAACTCTGCTGACAACCAAACCAAGCGTGGGACGTATACACATGCATCTAGAGGCAGATCTCACGAAGCTACTCTAAGATCTGCATTGTTATGGCATGTTGTAACTTGTTACAGGCCGGCTATTATTCTGGTTATGTTTTCGGTTAGAAGGGACAAAGAACAAGTGGTGTGAGAGGCAAAGTAAAATTTGGGGGATTTTGTGCCTATATTGCTTTTGACTCTGTGAGGCAAATTAAAGTCAAAGTTTAATAGGAAACGGGATTGTGCGTTGTATGGTAGTTAGGCCTGCTAATAAATAAATATGTTATACATGCTTAATTTGTAATCGAATAGCAATGGACAAATCTGAAATCGCCACTAGATCGTCAGATTGAGACTTTCTCTATGGGATTTATTGTTAACTAGCTTTTCGCCCTCGGCTTCGCCGCCTGGTATTCGGTTATATCGCGCTTTTTAGATTCCCCATTTTCAGGGATTTTATCGTATCATTTACCTTCTAATCCTATTTGTTTGCAATATATTACCTTGTTTTAAACGACACACAGCGCCATCTATCACCGAACTGGTATGAAGCTATCGATATTTTTGTTTTTCTCGAGAATATAAAATTTTTCCGAGAAAAAAGGACCTTAATATTTGATCTGGACTTCTAAGTTTATGTCAAAATTTCAATTAAAACGGTTCAGTAGTTACGGCGTGAAAGTGGAACAAAGAAACCAACTTTCTTTCCGATTTATAATATTAGCAAGGATTAGACCACATATTACACACATTTTTAATAAAAGGTTTTTATTTATTTATTTACATAATCGTATATGATAAATTATATTATCCCATTAGGTAGCCTATTGTTAACAGTTCATGGATTTTTTTAAGTTTAGCCCGGCCTTGTATCCATTAGCAGAATCAGTTATTGATACCTAACAATACCTTTACGGATCGGACAGGGTTTTCTTTACATATTGTATATAATCTTCACGGATTTTTCTAATTTTGTTTATTTAATAATCCAAAAGATGTCGTTATTTACAAAGGTAATTGCTGAGCTCTCATAACTGAAAAGGAGATCCCTAGGAGAATTTAGGGTAGACCTCAGCTAAACACAGTGTATATTTCTTTCTGTTTTAAGAAAATTGTACATAATTTTAGAAAAAACAAATAAGTAACTACACTGAGCCAGATAAAGAGTAGACTGACAAATAGGCAAGAAACCTTACCAAACGAAAAGAAAAAAAAGGTCACATCTGTTTAAACACGGCTACTCTATGCCAGGGTGAAGGCCGCCTATTCATTTTTGTGAGGTCACCCACAATATGTTGCCGATAACATCTTAGTAACCAGGGAAATGTTATGATCAGAAAACAATTGAGATGTTAAGACATTGTTTGATATTTGTGTATCGAGGTTTGAACCGAGATTGTAATGACGATAGCCTTGCGTTGTGAGACGCTAATTAAGAGGCTTAATAATTAATAGGTTAATTAGATTAGATCGTGAAATCTAATTCTCGTTGTAGGAATAAAATAAATAAATATATTTTTTAAAGAAAAAGTCATTTATACTGGCGCCCACTATCTTCAAGTGCCCGCCAGAAAATAACTGTCTGGGCGGACGATCCTCCCTTTTCTATGCAGGATCATTGAACTTTACACCTAGTTTCTCATACTTCTAAAATACCTGCGGAATGTGTACATTTGTCATTTATTCTCAAATTTTTTGTGACCGAAGTCTCTATTGTAAGAGAGATATGAATCTGCGTCTATCCGCCTAGCCTTGACCAACTAGATTAGTGTCAGCTTCTAATCTAACTTATATATCGTCCCACTGCTGGGCATAAGTCTCCTCTCATTCAGAGAAGGATTGAGCGTAATCACCACGCTTGCTCAATGCGGGTTGGCGATTTCAGACTTAAAAGTTCAGGTTTCCTCAAGATGTTTTCCTTCACCTTCAGTCATTGGTGTCCAAGATATACTTAATACTCAATACTCAATACTTTTATTGTTTTCCACATGTATTCTTAGATGGTAATACTTAAAATTAGTTCATGTGGACCCTGTCAGGCACAAACAAAATAAGTGAAGTTAGGAGAGAGGAAGCACTTTTTTACACTTTACTTACGTTGCTTGCTAACGGGTGCGTTTGTGGGGGTGTGTGTGTGTGTGAGGATGCGTGTGCGTATGTGTGTGTGTGCGAATGTATGTATGTCTATTTAAGTTTGTGTCTTTATATTTTTATCATTGAGGTATTCGTTGACAGAGTAGTAGCATTTATTTATAAGAAATTGTCTAAGTTTTTTTATAAATATATTTATTTTATCTTCTTTTTTTATTTGTGCGGGTAGTTTATTATACAGTTTAATAGACATCACATAGGGACTTGTCGAGTGCATTTTTAACAGTGAACGTGGCATGTTACATATAATTTTACAAAAGTTACATTGGTACTTGCCTGATCTAGAATCGAACCCGCGCACTCATAGGCTGAGAGGCTGGTCTTTTAACCACTAGGCTACCACGACTTGACACCTGACCGACACCAACATCAATACATTATAACTACAATATGCTCTTGTTTACAATTCATTGAAGATCACAAGTTCCGGTTCAAAGACGCATTGAAACTTGTCGACCTTTGTATAATAATTTTAGAATAATAATTATTACAATATGATTGACTAGCTGCACGCCGCGGTTTCACCAGCGGCTTCGATACGCACCGCTCCTATTGGTCGCAGCGTGATGTTATATAGCTTAAAGCCTTCCTGGATTAAGAGGCTACCCAACGCAAAAATCATTTTTCAAATAGGACCGGAAGTTTAGCGTGTTCAAACAAACAAACTCTTCAGCTTTATATATTAGTATAGATTTGCTACTAATTTAATTAAAGTATTGAAATTTTGAGTGCCTCAGGACTGATTTAGAGTGGTTAGTGAAAGGCGAAGCGGGAAGCGATTCAAAATGCTGCAAAGTGTAGCCTGTGCCCAAAAAGGGTAGTTGTGCCTCCATACTCTGCAAGATCGTGCAGCGTGTGTTGAACTCTCTAGAAGGTAATGATCTCCTCGGTGACCGACAGTACGGGTTTCGCCTCAATCGGTCAACTGGGAACCTACTAGTGTATGCCACTCATTTGTGGGGCGAGGCCCTCGAGAAAAATGGGTAAGTGATTGCCGTCTTCCTAGATGTTTCGAAGGCCGTCTACCGGGTATGGCACGCTAGCTTTATGAGTAACCTAGTTTATAATAGATAAAAAAGTGTATTAGACCGTTTCTATGAGTTAAGTACTAAAATTAGTGCCAGGCGCGTCGCGACAGTTAGCATCGTTGACATTTGAACGTCTATGAAACGAAGAAGCAAGGGATAAAAGAGACAGACAAATAAGATGTAACGTGTCAGAAAAGGTAATAGGCATTATACTTGAACATATACTACATACCATCTACCAAATTAAAAAAAAAAAAAATAGAGAAAAACGAATGCTGTAAGCTACTGCTCTTTCAAGTAATTTCAAATAAAGAATACAGGGAGCGCTGGAGTACAGTTTCGTTTTCACACGGATATTTGACCTTTTTATCATTTTGACACCAAATTATTTGAAGGGTTTACTTCTACCACGTATGAATTGCACACATACCTTTTTATTTTATCAACAAACAATTTAAGATTATATTAAAGTAGATGTTTCTGAAATGTATGGAGTCTGGGCCAGCACATTGTACACTTAATCCTAGGTATAGTTAACTGTTTTTAATGTTAATTTCCTATATTTTGGCTTAGTTTTTATACAGATTCAATTTAACTCGGCCAAGGAGTACAACACAACTACTAATAAATATGGTGGTCTGCAATAAGCGAAATAAGATTTTGACAGTAACATTTGATTGACGTGTCATGTATCTAAGGCTGTCGTATCTATATTATCTAGCATATGACTGCACAAAAAAAAAAAACAAAACATGAATTACGAACATACGGCCCAATAAATAAACACAATCAACTCAAAATAACACTCGACACGAACACAACGGGAAAATAGAACTGTCAAAGACGCCAATCAAATGTCATAACCTCTGTCATGGCTACCTTAATAAAGGGTTATCTCGCTGAAAAACGTTTCAAATAATTAATTATGTATACTTGTATTTTTATTCAAATTAATTTAGTAGTATTTTTATGAAAATCTTTTATTTTTTACTTTTTATCTATATACTATATAGTGTACATAGTGGTGGCCCAAAATGAAACATATCCTTTTCTTACATTCAACATCTATACTCTACACTTTAATATATAAAACTGAAGAGTTTGTTTGTTTGTTTGAACGCGCAAATCTCAGGAACAACTAGTCCGATTTAAAAAATTGTTTTTGCCTTTGATAGCACATTAATACAGGAAGGCTTTAGGCTATCTAATATCACGCTGCGACCAATAGGAACGGAGCATAACAAAAAACAAAAATGTGGGCTGTATATTTTGGGGTTAAAATAAAATGTTCAAATGCTAGTTTATTATGAAAGTCAGAAAAAATATGTATTAGAGTTTATAAAGGAAGATTACAACCTATAAAAGTTTTAGTTCAGTTTTTAAATAAATATTTTCAAACGTTGCCTAGGGCTAAGAATTACTCCTGTATCGGTAAGACCCGGAACTACCTGTAGGCCATACAAATAATTGTTCCATGCGGCAATCAGACGAATCACCATTACACGATCTGATAATCCTTCTGTCTGAAGTGGCACGGGGCGGGGCACATAGTTAGTGGAGCCGATGGCCGATGGGGCAGAAAGGCTCTTGAATGGCGACCACGTACCGGCAAGCGCAGCGTCAGACGCCCACCGACTAGGTGGTCGGATGATCTGATCTGGATGCAAGTCGCGTCCATCCGTCCTTTTTGGACAGGGCAACCACCGCATCAGGACTCTTCGCTGCCAACCATCAACCTGATTATGGCCGGCAACGACAGGTCACGGAATACTTCAGAGACGAGGGGACGGCGCAGCTCCTCCTAAGCGGCACACTCTGCTAGCGTATGCCGCACCATGTCCTCCCGGCAATCGATGCAGTGTCGTCAAGTGACATCGAGCGTCCGGCTCCCTGTTTCTCCTTGGGGGAGGTCTATGTCCAGAAGTGGACTTCATGTGGCTGAGTTGATGATTTTGACGATGTTCTGATAACTCGATGTATGGTTGTATTGCCTTCGACTTGCTTCCGCTCCTCTTATCACTATGGTCTACACCCTCATCATCTCAAATAACTGGACCAGTGAAACCCATCTCCTAAATATCATAGCCTCGAAACTAATGACTTATGAGTGACATGTGTCAATACAAGTTAAATATCACATAAATCATTGCAATAAAAACAGGATTATCTTGTAAATTGCAAAGAATTAATGTCCAATGAATTTTAAGGCAGCCGGGTTATAAATTATTTGTGATATTATAATTTTTTGTAATTTAATAGAAATAATATGTGATATATGGAATTGTATATTAATAGATAATAATTGCTTTGTCTTAATATAGCTAGATATGATTTGGTGTTGTTTTGATGGCGTAGTGTTCTGATTTATTACTATTATTCCGAATTATCTCACTTTATTGTCGTTGTGAATGAATTTATTGGTAAAGGATAATTTAGATCCGTGTTTGTAGCAGCATAGATGTCAGAATAGACTAGCCACATGTTAGAATAAATAGCAAGATCACCCAGGCGCATCGGAGTGGAAAATACGAAGCTTGGTTATAATTTTGATCATACATTGATATTTGATACGATCGTGTTAAATGCGTTCTATACTTTGTACCCAAAAGCGAAAGTGTCAGATGCACTATACTTGCTCGAAAAGTAGGATTCCGACTTTTAAATAAATTTATTTTTTCTGTAGAGTCTTTGACCAATGTGTTTTGCTAGTGATGACTTACGGAACTGATACGTGGTCGCTCACAATGGGCCTCATAAGAAGGCTCAAGGTCACACAAAGGGCAATGGAAAGAGCTCGGAGTTTCTCTCAAACAGGCGCGATTTACTATTAACAATTGCATCACTGGTTACAATCAGACGGGATGCGGTCAAACACTAGTTTATAATTATATAAGAAACATACCCACAAGCTAGTCTTATTTAAAGTAAAATATTTACGTGATAGCCTAGTGTTTAAAACACCAGCCTCTGAAGTATGAGTGCGCGGGTTCGATTCCAGGTCAGGCAAGTATCAGTGTAACTTTTCGAAGTTATATATAATTTCTAAGTATATCTTGAACAGCCATGACTGATTAAAGGTAAAGGAAAATATCTTGAAGAAATCTGCGCCTTAAGTCTGAAATCGCCAACCCGCATTTACCAAGCGTGGTGATTACGCTCAATCCTTATCTGTGTGAGAGGAGACCTGTGCCCAGCAGTGGGACGATAAGAAGGTTATTATTATAGGTCTTATTTTACTTTGTAGTTTAAAGTTAAACCGATTATATCGAATTCCGCATTAGGCCTAATAGTTTTATTTAAATACGGATCCCATATTTATTTTATAACAAAGCCAAGCCTCGATTTCAAATCCCCTATCTTATCATCCTTATTTCCACGTAATAGGGTTCGAAATTGCGTAGCAAATTGAAAAGTTCAAGGATGCGCATGGCAGAGTGGGTTATAAGATTTGATGTTTGATCTTTATTGTTTTTTAACTGACAACAATATTAATGTGTTGCTGTTACTGATGGTACCGGTGACCCATGATCTACTTTTGTTATTTAGACTTTAGATGAGGGTTATGTGAAGTATATCTCAGATATTTTACATTCCATTGTCAGTTAATCAGTTATCTGCTTTAAGGAAATCTATTTTAAGTAGATATTTGAGTGACTATTTCCAAAAAAAAAGCCTTAATAAATTGGTTGCAATGGAATTTGAACTTTGTCAAGTGTGACATTTAGTTTGTTGTTTATTTCAATTAAAATATTAACATTATATGAATTAACATTTGAAATTATAATGTGTAAAGCATTGGTATCAACAGTGCTCAAAAGGCTAGCAGCATTGCTACTTTGTATATCAATAGCAGCTTTTTGGCTCAGGAACTGGCCAATCCTTTGGTCATGCAAAGAGTTGGCCAACCGCTTGGTGATATTGTTTCCAAGTCTTGGATCTAATATAGAAGAGATTCTTTTAGATTGTCATTTGTATGTAACCTTCTTCTTCTTTTTCTTCAGCCTATGGATGTCCACTGCTGGACAAGGCCTCCCCCAAGGCTTTACACGATGACCGGTCTTGTGCTGCCCGCATCCATCGGCTTCCCGCGATCTTCTCCAGGTCATCGGTCCACCTTGTTGGGGGCCTCCCTACGCTGCGTCTTCCAGTACGTGGCCGCCACTCCAGAACCTTACTGCCCCATCGGCCATCGGTTCTACGAGCAATTTGCCCCGCCCACTGCCACTTAAGTTTAGCGACTCGCAGAGCTATGTTGGTGACTTTGGTTCTTCTGCGGATCTCCTCATTTCTGATTCGGTCACGCAGAGAAACTCCGAGCATAGCTCTTTCCATTGCCCTTTGTGTGACTCTGAGTCTTCGTATGAGGCCCATTGTGAGCGACCACGTTTCAGTTCCGTAAGTCATCACTGGCAACACACACTGGTCAAAGACTTTAGTCTTGAGACACTGTGGTATCTTGGACGACGAGAAGATGTATCGTAGCTTCCCGAACGCTGCCCAGCCGAGCTGGATTCGACGAGACACCTCTTTCTCAAAGTGTGTAACCTAATACAAGGTAATGTTTTTTTTTTACAAAAATATTGCCTTACACTAGGAATACTCCTGTATTGTGGGTGCGTCTACAAACATTTAAACTCGCATACAGAAACAGCCAGACCCTTTTTTTTTTTTTTTTTTTGATGTCGCTGGGGAAAATGACAATTACGCATCCCCACCCGTCGGGGGACGGGAGGGGTATGTGGGACTCCCCGGGAGAGAGCCTCCCGGTATACCCACTAAAAACCCCAGCGCTACTCCGGCATCGCCATAGTGGCGGGGGAGTGGGAGACTAGCGGAGCCTGAGCTACCTCTCCCCCGCCGGCGAACCCCGTCTATTGAGGCGGGCCCTCATTTGCCCCTCTTAAAGAGGGGCCGTGGCTCCCGCGTGGTGAGCGGTGCAAGGCGGGCGCGCGCACCACCGTGCCTCACGCCCGCCGCTCACCTCAGGGCGGGAGAAAGCGGGCGAAATCCCGCCTTCTCCTGCCCCTACGCCGCCTGCGGAGCGCCGGAGCGAGGGGATCCTCCTCCCGCTCGCGCTCCGCGGCCTCCTTCTGCAACATCACGACCTCGCAGAAGGAGGCCATCGCCGCCCAGGCCCCCTCGCTCCCCACCATCGCTCTGACGACGGCGGGCAGCGAGAGGTCCCCTCCTACCGCCGCGACAAGATCGCGGCGCGGCACGGCCCACGACGGGCACACCGCGATGGTGTGTCCCGCCGTGTCCTCCGCCGCGCCGCAACCGTGGTACGACGGCGTCTCCTCTCGTCCTATCCGGTGCAGGTACCTGCCGAAGCAGCCGTGACCGGAGAGTACCTGCACCAGACGGAACGAGAGGAACCCGTGACGCCTGTCGAGCCAGTCCTTCAGGACCGGCCTAATGGCGTCGAGGGTACGGCGGCCGAACACCGCGGAGGCGAGGTCCCGCGTCCAATGCTGGACGATGGCGTCCCTCGCCTCGCGGCGGATGGCCTCCCTCACTTCTGGGGCCGGACGCTCGCCCAGCGCCCTGCGCCCCGCCGTCCACTCGTACACTCTGGCGAGCACCCAGGCCTCGAGCTCCCAAGGCGGGGTGCTCAACAGAGCGCATGCCGAAGCGAAGCCTACCGTCCGGTAGGTCCACGCTGCCCGCTGGGGGTAGAAACAGCCAGACCCGGAACAACTTACAGGTAGTTAGTTGTTCCGGGTTGCGGCCATACAAATATTTGTTCCATGCGGGAATCGAACCCACGACCCACAACGCAGCGGTCGATCGCTTAACCACTACACCAACCGTGTCGACCGTGTCGTATTTCCGACGTATTCGCCAAATATGTAAGAAATATGAGTTTATGAAAAACAGTTCATTTTACAACTGCAAACATTTTTATAAATTTTTCAATAGTGCTCTGAAATCAATTTAATTAATATTAACATAAAGTTGATATTCGTTTACTTGTAAAAGGGTGGGGTGTGCATAATTGCTTTATGCCGGAGCTACATTAGCGGGTGAAGATTCGTGTCGCGTTAGCGAGCAAAATATCCGTTGTCGGACAGACACGATCCGATGTTCTTGTCTAGATTGGCGGGCGAAGATTCAGCGAGCGGCTTACAGCGAATATTTGTTATTTAGTTGTGCGGCCGAGACGATGGAGGAAGCAGTGGCTTTGCAATATATGTCAATAAATTATTATTTATTTCATGTTTACAAAACAAACAAACCAAAAACAATGAAAAAAATATGCAAAAGGAACGTCAGTCTCACTTCAAAGCCTGGACGACACTGAAGTGACGTAGGAGTGGCCACTCCAGCGAATATTGTCGCGACAAGTCTTTTGAAGCGCGCCACTTTACCGACAGTGCCCCGATGCTACATCGACTGCGCACGAATACATTGTGTTGCAACGATGTACCGTAGCCCGAATATTCGACGTAGCCCAGTAATGTAGCCCCGGCATTAAAAATAACTGTTTTGTCTGCGCTGTTTTGATATACATCGCTACCGAGTTGTGGCAACCTGTAGTGATCATTGTGTTGAGAATATTAAACAAATGGATATACTAGAAATTAGCTATAGAGATTTTTGGAGACAAATCGTGGTGGTTAAAATACCAGCCTCTCAAGTATGAGAGCGCGGGTTCGATTCCAGGTCAGGCAAGTACCAATGTAACTTTTCCAAAAGTTATATGTACATTCTAAGTATATCTTGGACACCAATGACTGAAGGTGAAAGAAAACATCTTGAGGAAATCTGGACTTTAAATTTGAAATCGCCAACCCGCATTGAGCAAGCGTGGTGATTACGCTCAATCCTTCTTGTATCAGAGGAAACCTGTGCCCAACAGTGGGACGGTAAATGGTTGATAATGATGGTGACTGTTGGAGACAAACCGTAGCACCGCTGCCGGACCGTACGACCACAGGAGGACGACAGCGGCGAGTGGGGGCCGGGGGACGAGGGATCGGTTTCCCCGGTGGCCGCCTGCAGCACTTGCCAAAAAATCCACGGACTAAGCGCGCGTTCTAATTGTTGTCCTATAAATGGTATTTCTGACATCGACGCACAATCGAGTACCATGGATCCAGTACATGCTTCTGAACCCACCAGTGGTGGAATTTTTCGTCGGCTTTTTCATGATTAAAAAAAAATGCATTTTTTTTACTTTAGACCGTTTATAATTGCTGTAATTTTATAACCCAATAAGATTTTATAGTAAACATTAATTAATTCGTTAATTACACAAAACGCGGAATGTGAACAATACTAGAAAAACTATCCTATCAGCTGATATAAGAGTTCGCATCAGGGGTCAACGTCATATCTACAAACATGCACGGCGTCACGCTTGCAACGTTCAAAGGCCGAGCCGACACTTTTTTTAAACACTGTTATTTCTGTAACCGCTCATTAACGACATAAATGACTATCATAATTTTGTTAGTGGCATGCGGTGTAGCCTTTTCGCGAAGTTTGCGTTACGATGTCAGATACACCCTGTAAAATTACCAGCACCTATTTCTACAGTCCGCTATTTCATTTAAACCACCGAGAATCCCCAATAGAGACTAAGGCGTTAAATATTCAGTCCATTCCATCCCATCTTATAATGCTCCTACTGATGAAACACAGGCTTCCAGGGAGTGATTATAATTACAGTTTTTTTTACGTACCTACGTCTTGGGGTACGCGATCGCTACTCCAGAACCTTGACCTAAACTTTGACCTTGACATGATGAAAGCCACTTAAATCTACCAAATGGATGCGGGAAGCACAGAACTTTTTTGAGGTTATAAACTAGTGCTTGACCGCAGTCCCGCCTGATGTGTAGCAGTGGTGCAATCGTTGATGGTAAAGTAAGTTTATTAAAAGTCAGTTGGAACAATCTGCCAGTGGCGGTGTTTCCGTCGGACTACAATTTGAGTGTCTTCAAGGCTAGAGTGAATAGGCTCCTAATAAACTAGTGCGCTTTACCATTAACGATTGCGTCACTGCTTACCATCAGGCGGGATTGCGGTCAAGCGCTAGTTTATAAATTAATAAAAAAAAAATAATTCATATTTATGCATAATGGGTCATGATAATCAATCTATATTATTATTGCAGCACCCATAGAAGACACTTCACTATACTTATACACCATATTAATTACAGAATATATTCCTTTATATATTTATTTATTAATTTAATTCAAGCCACTGGGGCCCATAGAAAATACGATACAAACTATAACATAAAAATACAAGTAAACTAATATATAAAAAACTAGCTTTCCGCCCGCGGCTTCGCCCGCGTTAACTTCGGTTATATCGCGCTTTTTAGATTTCTTTCAGGAATATCAAATTTTTTCGGGATAAAAACCTACCCTTTTATTTAATCCGGACTTATAACTTTACGTCTGCAAAATTTCAAAGCAATCGGTTCAGAAGTTACGGCGTGAAAGTGGTACAAACAAACTCACTTTCCGATGTATAATATTAGTAAGTGTATGTGTGTACACATATGTATTTGGTGTACACATACAAATATTCCAGTAATCTCCCTTGGGAACTTGATGTTTTTTTAGGACCAAAAGTAACCTATGTTACTCTCCGTCTTTTCAACTAACTGTATGCCAAAAATCAGGTCGATTGATTGCTTAGCTACGGCGTGAAGGAAGGACAAACAAACACACTTTCACATTTATAATATTAGTATGGATATCACAACAAATATTTTTACTATTAAAACTTAAAAATACTGTAAATACATGTAACATACGTTAAAAACTAAAACTACTGTCCACGGATCATCGGCGTCGTGTTTCGCTGACTGGTGTCACGCAGCCGGACACGAAGCCGGTGCTACGCGACACCCTTCGGCCATAGCTCTTCTTTCAGGAACATGTCGAGATCACACGTACCACGAACGACTTGAAGTACGTGCTGTGGCGCGGCTCTAACACCTCGACCCTCACAGTCCATTTAGACTTGACGCGCAGATATTCCACTATCTCCTCAGCCTTCGTGGCGTGATGCAGTCTGGACACGTACAGCATCGCTGTCGATATGCTGGACGCAGCAGCATGTTAGATCCTGCCAGCGCAGTACCACACCGGTTCCGACTTACAAAAGGTACAACCTTTATCAAAGCTGACACAGTCTTATCCCTAAGACTGTCCATCTGAATTTCCAAGACGTTAATAAACTGGAGACACTAAATCGTAAATATAGATAGCCAACTATTTGCATACGGTTTTAATCAGCCATATATTACCATATTATGGCCACTCTAAAGTATAGACCATTACCTTTTACCAATTCCTTCAAAATATGTATCAAGTGTAAACACACACACATGCATGCCAATTACCATTAATTTAAGCCAGAGATTAGCTTCAGCCTTAATCTAATTTATTATTATTTAGGCACCATAAAGCTTCGTATTCATTGGAAACAATGTTTAGCAATACTTGCGCAACATTCTTTATGGAACATCTAAATGTTACTGGCAATATTGTTCGGGGACGTCCATGTTGTCAACAAAATTTTGCAAATCCCTGAATCATCTTTGGACACAAGTGGGAAGATATAGCTCCAACCTGGTACGGTGGAGCTACGTTGGAACGGCAATAGGGTATCAATGTAGACGTTATGTCACTAACTACATTTATTTTGTAGCACCTCCTATCTAGCTCTCTGTGTGCCAAAACATGGAGTTTAAATGAGACCAAAAGACTCGTGGACGTATGATATGTGAAGAAAAGTCAAGCCAGTAACTCTAAGAAGAAGTGTTCTGTCGGTACCGGCCATTGTGCAATCGATGGCCGAGAGCAGTACATAAGACGGGGTTGCCTCTTTTTGCAAGGATGTCATGGCTCAGCGGGAGAGTATGAGGGTCGTAACCCCTCCCTCCCCTCTCCCCTCCCGCAGGAGAATTAGCGGCGCCCGAGAAGGGTGCAAAAGGATTTGTGACTTCCATTAGAGAGGTGGCCTGCGGACGGCGATGTAAGCCTCCGTTGTCCAAACAAACAGGCCTATATTGATGCGGGAGTGTTCCACGCACGCCTACGTATGAGGCTTGTGGGAATGGCGGCACAGGAAGGGGCGTGCCCTGAGGAGCAGCGGATCGAGGTCCGTCGGGGCAGCGATGAATGATGATGAGCCATAGGTTGAGGAGGAACACCGCGGTTTAGCCGGTAATAGTCTGATCCCTGTGTCAACCCCACGATGGAAGGCGTCCATGAGGATTTCCAAAGCAAAACCAAAATAAGTAAAAGTTATTTCCACAATAAATTCACAGCTTTACGTCGAACGACAAACGTAGTTGGCATCCGACCACGTTAGTAACCGCTCCATTTGCTTATAAATTGGATTAGTCTGAATGGTAATCAGTGTTGCCATAGTGAATAAGATTTGATGTTTTTAGCCTATCGCATTGCGTTGAGTTTCATAAGGAGATGATGTCAGTGTGTAAAATTTGTATAACAGTTATTACTTGCAGAAAATGGCTATTAAATCTTATTCATTAAATTTAGATATCTTGTTAGTGCGATGATTTACGGAGCCGTTTCATAGAAATGAGTTTTATAAGTTGGTCATTTTTTATAAGTAATTGCAGTTACTCGAATCGAGTCGCTAATATTAAGTGGCAGTGGGTGGGGTACATTTTTTATAAATTATAAACAAGCGCTTGACCGCAATCCCGCCTGATGGTCAGCAGTGATGCGATCGTTGATGGTAAACCGCGCTAGTTTATTAAGAGCCTATTCACTCTAGCCTTGAAGACACTCAAATTATAGTGTGACGGAAACACCGCCGCCGGCAAATTGTTCCAGTCCCACGATGTACGCGGTAGAAAAGAATCGTACTTCGTCGGGATAGTAGTGGTGTTAACAACCTAAGGGTGGAACGGAGATGGGGGAATTAAATCATGCAATTCCCTTGCACACTCACCAGAATACGTCCTAAAGAAGAGATTACTGTGCAACTAGCACGTATATAAGTTCACGTCATCAACCGGTGGGCAAGTGCCCGCCAGACATTAAATCCGCCTGGTCGAAGGATCATCCCTTTTCTATGGAGGATGAGTGAGTGAAGTGTATGTAGTGTGCACGTTGTTCCTCATACGTCCACAACATAATGTCAAGTGACTATATGGGAACCTACGACTTGCCACTAGTCCCAGCCGTTACCAGTCCGGGCCGCTACCGCTCAGCTATCAGACACAGAGGGTAATGTACAATATGTAAAGAAAACCTTGTCCGATCCATGAAGGTATTGTTAGGTATCCATAACTGATTCTACTAATGACTACAAAGCCGTAACCGTAGCATGGCTTTTTAGGCAACGGTCACTTTAAAAAAATATCCACTAAAAATTAATATTATTTGCAAAAGGAGGTAACTTACATGCGCGGGAGACGGGAAGCAGGGCACGCGGCACCTGCGTAATAAATCATCATCGTTCATAATAAATCCGCGGAACATGGTGTTGCCACTTTAAAAAAAAATACATAATTTTGGGGAAATTGGAGTTAATTCGGGGAAAAAAAAGATTAATTCAAAATTTATTAGTATTGTTACTATGATGAATAAAAATGATGATGTAAAATTTCATATTTTATTTGGTCAGCTGTTTACCAAACTTTTGTTATCCTTATGGGTCACACGGGGTTTTCTTTACATATTGTATAGAAGAAGTATATATATGTAGAAGCCATGACGCCTTTACTCAATACCAGGCGATATATTAAGTGGAACAATTTATAAAGTGTCATAGTTTGTAAAGAAAAGATTTATGTGACAGCATTAACTTATGAGGTCTGTGCTACCGATGTAGTTGTCCAACGTTGTTATGTAAACATCTGATTTATCATTAGTTGAGGAGATGGCACTGCAGGAGAATATTATGTTATCGTCATTCTGAATGGCTAAAGGAAAATTCATGGAGTTTTCTGTCCGTTTTTCGTCTCCCGTCTACGTTTTGAAATAGGGAAATAGCCTCAACTTTCTCTCTTCCTCTTTGAGAGGGAATGGATCCACGATGCAGGCCCAGAATTGGGTTTAGGTTTTTGAGTTTTCATAGCAGTGGTGTTGAAATAATTATACAAAGTATTACTACTACTGTTTAAACCTAGCTCTAATCTATGACTTCATTAGTCGTGGCTTCCACCATTATTAATTTCTTTATTATTATTATTATAAAATAGTGTTTGACAGCAATCCCGTTTGGTGGTAAGCAGTGATACAATCGTTGATGGTTAAGCGCGCTAGTATATTAAGAACCTATTCACTCAAAAAAACTAAGTGAATAGGAATGAAGATGGCAGTTGAGCGAAGTGATGAAAAAAAAAAGAACGTTAAACCCAACAACACGACCAATAATGTTGCGCCAGAGGGAGATTGATCTGGAGACCCTCCACGACCAAACTACCGACACTATAACGTTTGGCGCATCGTATCCGGTACACATTGCAACACAACTGCTCAGATCCGTCCTCCGTATGGCTACACCAGACATCATGCCGGAACACGACGAATCGCTTGGCGGCAAGACTTTGTCTGACCGGTGGTAACCTCTACCGGCAGCCGATGTTATGACCTACCGCTGAGTTATTTAGTAGGTATTAAATAACTACCAAATAATGATAATTGTTACAAAAATCACTTAAACCAGTAGCCACATATAACAATTAGAACCAATTACAACGCCGTCGTAAATCCAATCTTACATTAACATTTACTAGCCTTTACCAATCATATGCCTTACAAAGTTAGGCTGACCAAACAGGTTGTCTAGCTCTTTGATCTCACATTAAATATCATAAATTACTTGAACCATCGCTTCCTTTACCTCGTCGTATATTAACGCCATTAACCGTTTGCTAATTCGCAGTAATATAGGCAAGCCTTTTGAACGAATTCTAAGCCATTTGATTTCATGGTGAATTATTCATTAATGGTATGTGTAAAGTGGCATTAAGTTTGAGTGTTATGACGATATTTATCATTATTGGCTTTTGTGATTAGATTGTGAGAAGGAATTGAAATTAATATATTGTGCATGTATGGGTGCCTTCTTAATGATAGAATAATGTAGATGGTATATTGTTACTATGCCTATCACAGGTAATATGTATGGACATAAATGGATTATCACGAAGATGATATGTATTGGCGAATCCTGTGACTAGCATTCAAATAATAAGTTTCAAGTATCCTGTGAACTAAACTTTGTGAATGTCATAATGATAGAGAATAAGAATAAGATTCTTGGAGGTAAATGTAATAATAAGTAGCTATTCCTGAGACTTTTACTTGTCACCCCGATCACCGCATCACCTGACCGTTGTGTTAGTTCGGCTTCGAGTTTTAGAATTGAAATGAAATTAAATCGTTTATTAAGCAAGTAGGATCACTGATCACTTTTACACGTCATATTTTTTTTTTTAAACTAGATGAAGCCGGCATTTTTTTTTTTTTGTTCACCCAGTGGAAATCTCTACCAGACCGTCCTCCGTCGGGGGGTCGACGGAGGGTGTGCCGGGCTCTCACCGGCTAAAACCACTGGAGCGTTCCTCTTCTTGCCTATGGCCGGGGGTGCGGGGCCTAGTTTGCCATTCACCGCATCCCCGGCAGGCTTGACCCACCGGCGCGAGCTCGGCGGGTCCCTCTTCCTCCCCTCCTTCCATCAGGTAGGCGTGTCGGAACTGCCTCTACACGCCTACTCCGGCCCTAGTGACGGACGTCGGACCCCCCCCGGTCCTCGGCCCGTCGGCCTCTCGTTATGGAGGAAGTGGATCGACCTCGGCTTCCCTCCTCCTCCGGCCAGCGCGCCGTCGGCGGGACGGGAGAGTGCTCAGTGCCTCCCTCTCCCGTTCGGCCGTCTCCTTCTGCGCGATTACATCCTCGCAGAAGGCGACGACCGCGTCCCATGACTCCTCGTTGTCGACCATGACTTTGACCACGGCCGACAGCGAGAGGTCGGTTCCGCCGATTGCTGCGGTTAGCGCACGGCGCGGCTCGTCCCATGCGGGACACTCCTCGAGGGTGTGTCGCGCCGTGTCCTCTGCCCCGCCACCGCAGTGATGGCACGCCGGTGTCGGCTCCCGACCGATACGACACAGGTACCTGCCGAAACACCCGTGTCCGGTCAGCACCTGCGTCGCACGGAAGGTGAGCACCCCGCGCCTTTTCGGGTCGATCCACTTCTCCATGCAGGGTCTTACCGCCGCTATGAGGGCGTGCCCCAAGCCGGCATTTCTTAACTGACTACCTCTGAGAAGAAATAGCCGAAACAAACTCAGGGATCATCGTCTTTTTTCAAGTCCAGACATTAAAAATGAAAAATATTTACAATAATTTACGTTATAATTAAGCGTATTGCTTAATAACAATGCTTAACAGAGCGAGCACCTCAATCCCAACTCCCAAGCTTTTTTGTCTTCTAAATAATCTGAGATTTTATAATACCCCTCTTTGCAAAGTTTGGCCTTTATATAGTTTTTATATCATTTAATGGGTAAGTTTCGAATGTCCATGGAAAGCATGAATTGAATCGAATGGTATTTCCAGAGATTGGTGCATTCAAACTAGCAAAATTTTCAGTATTATTATTAGTATTAGCTTATATAGTTGTACGTTTTATGGAAAAAAATATTTTATTTAATTATTTTTTTTTTTTAAATAAATTACAAGTTCTTTGAGTTACCTACTTAACTTAATCAAGAAACACAATTATACCTCTGTGGTTCTAGTTTCGCTATCTTAGCATGCCATGGGGCATGAGATTAGATCAACGCGCTATTAACAGTTAAATTATAATAGAATTGATGTAATATTCTTTCAAATAACACTTTATGTTTTTACTATTCATTGAATGCAATGTCTATAGGTATTTGGTTTAGTAAATTGAGTATTTTGTAGGAAACTGTACGCCTGCCATAAAAGTTATTAATGGACATCGAGATCAATTAATTATAGGTTTGGCAATCAACTTTCAATTAATTACGATACTCATTAATCATAATCAGCTCTTAATTAAGATATTGAATCATTAACAAACACAAAACCTACGACATAAGACAGTGTATTGGTAAACAATACATACGTAGGTAGAGGCGCGTTTGAACAAAAATGGCGCATTTTGAACACCTGCTGCACCAAACACAGTGGTTCTCAAGCTGTAGTGAATGCAAAGGAGGAGGCGGAGCGCGTGAGGCAGCGGGAATCCCAGCGCCCTTACGCCATTAGCCGCCGCAGGAGATGACCCCGGGCCCTAGCCAATGTAACATCGTTCGAATACCAAACCAACCAATAACGAAAACCATTGGTTGGTTTGGTAGTTGGCAGGGGCGTGCACAAAGATTTTATTGGGGGTATGCATAAATATACCTATTATCCAAATCTCTGTGCTTATATATGGTAAAACTTAAAAAACGTAACTTAGACGTAGTTTCAATTTAACATAGTCGCGTACTTTTTCGCATGTCAACATTGAATTGATGTTTGTGCGTGGCTACAATGAACATCTAAGTATGTGATTGATGATAAGAATAAGTCAAATAAATGATATACGTGGGGCATTAGGTATTTTTTATTTGCCCAAATGAATACAATGAAATCATCATCATCTCAGGGTTAATACCAGTCGCATCCAAAGCTTTGGAATCTGGGGTCCGCTTTTCCAGTCTAATTGCTGATTTTGGCGAAATTTCGACAATTTCCGTGAAGCGACTGCCGTCTGACCTCCATAACGAGAAGGCAATATCGAAGCATTGAAGTTAGACCAATTGTTGGACTTTTGTGGGCTCCAACAACCCGTAACGACTGCCACTAGATGTTCGCATGGCAACCGAAACCAACGGCTTAACGTGATTTCCGAGATACGACCAGACTAGTGCAAATATTCATATTCATGCATACAAATACTTACACTGCGCGAGGATCGAACCCGCGCCTCCTTACGCAGCGGCCGCGTTCGCTACCGCTACGCCATGTAGGCTGTCAAAATACAATGAAATGGTATTACTAACTCAACTGTAAATAAGTAATAATTTATTTCTCAAAAAACTAAAAAAAAATATTTCAATATCTATAAATTAAATCAACGCGCCTATCTATTTTTAAATAACTCTGTAAAAATCAAATATATATAAGATCGTTTTGAAATCGCTAAAAGTTCTTTTAAAATGGACAGATAGACAAATCTATGAGTCTGCTTTGGCTTTTCATAAATATGCGTAATGCACTACTCATTGGAATCATAACTATTAAATTTTGCTAATTTGTAAACTTCAGGAAAATTATTACAACATAAAGTATAGTATTGAAATTCAAAAGCAAGTAGGTTGAAAAACTTAAGGTCTTTTAAGTTTTTATAACGTCGAACTGTCAAAGCCGTGTTTTAAAATAATATACCTATACGAGAAACAAAACAATTTATTTGTACACACTACACAACCTGCTAACCACATATAATTATCATAATACTTTTTATAAAGACAACCTTTCTTTTGTGTTAAACCAAAAACTCTAAAATAAATGAATATTCAATTCCGCTTAAAACAATCAATACATATTTAACCCAAAAACACCAATAATGAAACAACATAAGCTGCTAAAATAAAAAGGTATTTGAACGAACAACAATCATGCTATATTTCTGAACTTCTTAAATTCGTCGCATTATTAGAAGCTGTGCTTATCATGGGCTTTAAACCCAAAGAAATTTCATGCACACGTACACAACAGTTTAGGCACACAAGCAAATAATTTTATACACAGACAGATACGGAAGAGGCACATTTTGTTTATGCTTACGCCGTAAGAGGCGCGGGTGTCGCGCCTAAGGCAACTAATGTGTCTCGTTAGCACTAGGCCCAATAGATGGCAGTGTTATCAATAACTGATTAACAAAGTCTTTTAGTTTTAACTTTGTAGTATATAAATTATTTTACAGTATATTATAATTTTAGAAGACTATTAGGGTATGCAGAGCTTTTCTGCTTGTAAGGAGCGCACGCGCCTGGTAGTTGGTTGGTATAGTGGCTATAGGCCCTGGTCGGGAGACGACATCGAACTCCCGGTGAGCAGTGGGCAGCTCGCCGCTCGGTAAGGACCAGGCCCGAGTCGACGGCTCGTTGTGTTTCACGCGCGCTTGAAAGAGATGTCAGCACTTCGTGACGGGGTCCACGAAGACCGATGTCTCCTGGGTCAGGGTTGCGGGTTGGTTAAAAAAGAAACCATCGCCCTGGTCGTCGCACAGGCAAGTGAATAAACACGGGTGGGTTTTAGTCAGTAAAAGTCTGACATGCCCTTCCGCTCCGCTCACAGCGGCAGAGATCATTTGATGATTTCCCTTCACAACAAAACAAAAAAAACTCTAGTGAATAGTGAAGCATCATCATCTGTCTAGCCGCTTCCCAACTATGTTACGATCTTTTTTATAAACAAGCGCTTGACCGCAATCCCGCCTGATGGTAAGCAGTAATGCGATCGTTGATGGTAAAGCGCGCTACTGCTTACTATCAGCCAGGATTGCGGCCAAGCACTAATATATAATAACAAAAAAAAAAAACAAATTAAAACATAATATTTCGCTGGCGGACAACAGCTCAGGATCGAGCTTGTTGGCGTGCCATGAAAGAAGCAGTCCAGCAGTGGACGAGTAGAGGTTGATGATGATAAATTTCGCTAAACCATCTTATTCACAAGATCTTTTAGAGCCACTGACATTCCCTCCAATTTGGGAACTGAAGGACACCAGTAAGTACAAATTGAATTACTTTAATGAATCTCTGGCGACCTTACTAGGCTATAGTTTTATAAATTAGCTGACTATTTTAGGATTCTTACTAAGGCTGATGTAATTGGTAAGGTTAGTAATGACTGTATATAATTTGTTGAGCATCGTTTTGTATGTGGTTTGTGTTTAGCGCTGGAACCTAGATTTTAATCTGTTGGAATCTACATTATTTCTCTCGCCTTCCTCTTGGTATTCTATCCAAAAGTTATCTGTAAAGGTCGCTTTTAGCGATAAGCCGGCCATTGTAAAATCATCATATTTATGTGGAGTACATAATAAGGAGTATCCAGGAACTAGTAGTCCAGTCACGCAAGGATAGCTTTGAAGCCAATCCTAAACGGCAGCAAGCTGGCATGTTTGTCAAAACACTAATGTCCAGTGGAGCAGACGAGGCTAAGAGTGGAGATCGCGTATCGCCAAGCGTAGTGTGGGCCTATCCCCAGTTAGATAGCCTGATGATTTTATAAAGGTGAATGAAACAATCTGGAAGCTAAAGATTTGAAGTGTCTTGTAATGTTAGTTACTCTGCATATACAGGCTGTATCTGACATCGTAACGCAAACTTCGCGAAAAGGCTTCACCGCATGCCACTAACAAAATTATGATAGTTATTTATATCGTTAATGAGCGGTTACAGAAATAACAGCGTTTAAAAAAAGTATCGGCTCGGCCTTTGAACGTTACAAGCGTGCCGCCTTGCGTGTTTGTAGGTATGACGTTAACCCTTGATGAGAACTCTATTAAATCTGCTGATAGGATAGTTTTTCTAGTATTATTCACATTGCGCTTTTTTGTGTAATTAACGAATTAATTAATTTTTACTTTAAAATCTTATTGGGTTATAAAAGTATAGCAATTATGAACGGTCAGAAGTGAAAAAAATGCATATATTTTTTTTTAAATCAGGAAAAAGCCGACGCAAAATTCCATCACTGGGGGGTTCAGAATCATGTACTGGATCCATGGTACTCGTTTGTGCGTCGATGTCAGATACAGCCTTTATAAACCCTCCACACAATACTATATATGCAGGGTTGGAGTCTCGTCACAGCGTGAATTTTAATTCCTTTGTGGTGGGAATGCTAATGAGAATCTTGAACAATTCATCTCTCCAGAATTTTGGTCAAAAGGCGTTATCTTCCGCCGATTCCGTGGCCGGATATCTGACACAGCCCGATACACGACGCCAACGCTGCAAAATAAACGTCTATGAGTTTAGTTTTGTATAGATTTTATACAGTACAACACGATTTGTTTGTTTGTTTGTTTTTTTTTTTTACTCAAAGCCAGTACATACTATGTAGCCAAGCATATTGTACGTTACGGAATTGCATCGCTGACAGGGGTGTTCGGTACTGGTGCAGCTACACAGGAGCTAAACTTAGTATTCGGGAACACTGTTGGAGCTGCTGAACCTTGGACAAAACTATCTTTCCATTGTGTAGATTCAATTTCTTAGTATTGTATAATTGCATGGCACACGTGTGAGCACAATGTACTTGCTGTAAAGCATCTATTTGTTGGGTTAGTCTTTTTTTGGTGTTGTTTTTTTTGTGTGTTTTCCATAATGGACGCTCTTAGCGTACAATATATTTCTGCATCGTTCTCACACGGTTGATTTCAAAATGAATGATGTAATCAAATATTTGTATCAATAGCTTGATAATTTAAAAGAGTGTCCATGGAGTTTCTTGCCCGTTCTTCTCCATAGGTACCTACTCTTTGGAATGGGCGACTAGCTTCACCTTACTGACTGCCCGACCTTCTGACAATTCCAAAGTGCCTTGGTTTATTTGAAATAAATGCTTTGATTTTAGTTTAATATTTCATATATGTAAATAAATGAAATAAATAAATAAAATTATATGTTTTCTGATTGAATAAACAGCTGTGCTGGTTGGGAATTCGTCGCGCCACTTCTTCTCAGCAAAAGCTATAAGAAGTAATTAAGGATGGGCGTTGACCACGAGGAGAATATCTTTTAAAGGCCTAATTTGAAATGTATTTCGACTTTTGATTTTGATTGCTGTGGCACAGTCTAGTAGAGACCAATATCCAATATTGGACCGTGATAAGTTAATTTTGAATATTTAAGAAGTAGAAGCAGTTTTCCCATTTTATATTCTTCTTCAGCCTATGGATGTCCACTGCTGGACACAGCCCTCCCCCAAGGCTTTCCACGCTGACCGGTCTTTTGCTGCCCGCATCCATCGGCTTCCCGCGACCTTCACTAGGTCATCGGTCCACCTTGTTGGGGGCCTCCCGTCTCCCGGTACGTGGCCGCCACTCCAGAACCTTACTGCCCCGTCGGCCATCTTTTTTTTTTTTTTTATTAATGTATAAACCAGCGCTTGACCGCAATCCTGCCTGATGGTAAGCAGTGACGCAATCGTTGATGGTAAAGCGCACTAGTTTATTAAGAGCCTATTCACTCTAGCCTTGAAGACATTCAAATTGTAGTCCGACGGAAACACCGCCGCTGGCAGATTGTTCCAGTCCCTCGATGTACGCGGTATAAAGGAGGAGGCGAAACGCTTCGTCCGGATCGTAGAGGTGTTAACAACATAAGGGTGGAACTCGCCGTACGACGGGTCGTCCGATGGTGGAACGGAGATGGGGGAATTAAATCGTGCAATTCCCTCGCACACTCCCCAGAATGTATCCTATAGAACACCGAAAGGCTGGCTACTCTACGCCTGTGCTCTAGGCTTTGGAGACCAACTCGAGTTAAATCAGGGTCACCAATCAGCCTCTTCGCACGCCTCTCCACTGAATCCAAAGTGGCCAGGTGACACTTAGCAGCACCAGCCTAAATGTGGCTGCAGTACTCCACACACGAACGGACCTGTGCTTTGTACAACATTAGAAGCTGCCCTGGTGTGAAGTACTGCCGGACCTTTGCGATTACACCAAGTTTTCCGGCAGCCACCTTGGCCTTGGACTCAATGAACCGCCCAAAGTTTAGGTTCGAGGAAATCTCAATACCCAAAAGCTGAAGGCCCTGCCCACTGCCACTTAAGTTTAGCGACTCGCAAAACTATGTCGGTGACTTTGGTTCTTCTGCGGATCTCCTCATTTCTGAATCGATCACGCAGAGAAACTCCGAGCATAGAATTTTATATTATGACAGAATTATCTTTCGTTTCTACATCAATACGGATTGTTGATACACTGGGCTCAATACAGGCTAAATAATATATTCTATATATCATTGCATTTTAAACAAGTATCATAAAATAAAATAAAAATTTCACAAGAAACTTAAAATCCTTACGCATTATCAAAAATTAGGCAGCACTTAACCTACAAATTTTATGGGCCTCAATGCATAAATGTAATTATTAAAATCTACATTCATAATAATTACTTTATTTAAACAATGCTGGCTTTCTACTCTGCCTTAGATAGGCCTAGCGTGACGGTTGTGTAACAATTGTAAGTGTTAAATGTTATATTAAATTATAACTATCTATTATAATTTAGCTGAGTGCGTATGGCAAAAATACATAGCCTTTTGTTATAATAATGGAATATTGTATCAACAATATTCCATTACGCACCTTTATCAAAATCTATTTCTCCAGTAATACTATCGTAGATAAATTCGTTGCTACATAAGAAATATGTGTCTAAAATGGTATCATCATAATCATTATCATTTCAGCCGAAAGATGTCCACTGCTGGACATAGGCCTCCCCCAAGAATCTCCACGACGACCGGTCCTGAGCCTCCCGCATACAGCTGTTTCCCGCGACCTTCACCAGGTCGTCGGTCCACCTTGTAGAGGGCCTACCCACGCTGCGTTTTCCGGTGCGTGGTCGCTACTCGAGAACCCGTCGACCCCATTGGGCATCGGTTCTGCTGAAAATGTGCCCTGTCTACTGCCACTTTAGTGTTGCAATTCTTCGGGCTATGTTGTTTACTTCTGTTCTTCTGCGGATCTCCTCATTCTTGTTAAATTGGTATAGACAATTCATTCTATGGTCCCTTGACAAAGTTCGCCTTTTTTGTGGTTGGAAAATCATCAAATGACCTGTACCATGTAATGATCGGAACCTACCAGTGTTTTTTTACTTGCCTGTGCTCCAGCGGCCCCGGTATCGCTTTCGAACTTTGACCCCGACAGTCACAAAGTTCGCCTTAAATTTAATATTTTTATGATTCGCTTTTTATTAAGTTCGTTACCCATCCCTGTCCGCTGGCCCTGGCCTACAGGCAGGTGAAGGAACACGGGTGGGTTTTTGTCAGTAAAAGTTTGACACGTTCTTCCGCTCCGCCCAGAGTGGGGGAGATAATTTGATGATTTCCTATCCCAAACAAAAAAAGGATAAAATCCGCTAGGAAGAGTAGCGCGTGAGGAGAAGGACTTCCAGCGCACTCACGCCTCTACCCACCGCAGGAGACGCCTTGGTCGCGAGATCCCCAGATCTTTATCGGGCAGGTCGCCGCCCGATAAGGACCAGGCCCGGTTCGACGGCGCCTTGTATTTCATGCGCGCCTGAAAGAGATGTCAGTACATCGTGACGGGTTCACGAAGACCGATGCCTCCTGGGTCAGGGTTGCGGGTTGGTTAAACAAGAAACCGTGGCCCTGGCGCACAGGCAAGTGAAGAGACACGGGTGGGTTTTAGTCAGTAAAAGTCTGACACGCTCTTCCGCTCCGCCCAGAGTGGGGGAGATCATTTGATGATTTTCCATCAAGAACAAAAAAAAAAAGGGTAAAATCCGCTGAAACAAAAACAGACACGTTTCAATACTTAAAGTCACAAGTCTGTATTACAATACCTACCCTTATTTCAATGCTTAAAATAATGTTTTTGTTAATAATTATAAACAAGTGCTTGAGCGCAATTCTGCCTTATGCCGTAGTGATGCAACCGTTGATAGTAACGTACGCTAGTTTATTAACATCCAATTCACTCAAAAAAACCGAGAGTAACAATGTTAAACCCAACAACACGACCAACGATGCTGCGCCAGAAGAAGATTGATCTGGAGACTTCCGCGACCAAACTCCCGACACAACAACATTTGGTGCATTCTACCCGGTACACATCGCAACACAACTGCTCAGAACTATCCTCAATACGGCTTCACCAGACATCATGCCGGAACACGACGAATCGCTTGGCGGCAAGAATTTGTCTGGCGGGTGGTAATTTCTGCCGGCAACCGATGCTATGGCCTACTACTGAGGTTCTAAGTACCTAAAAACCTATCAAAAAAAATAACCTTTTAAAACTTTTTCATATTTTTTCTTTAAGTTCATTAGTCATTGTTCATTATATCCTATCATAGGCGTTTCTTCGCCTACTAACTACTCATCAGTAGTCAAAGCCTTAGGTCACCATGTGGGCTGAAACAAATTATTGTTATAACACAGATAGTATTTCACTGACATTCGCAGTACATAATATTGTTAATAACAGATCCTAATCGTCTTCTATTGTAACTTGCATCAATGTTATTCTTACTAAGATTGCAATCTAAAAGTTTGTCTTTCTCTCTGTCAGTTTTGTTTGTATTTATTCTTATATTCTGAATATCTTACGTTATTCAGAAAAGTACTTTTTAGGGGTGGAAACTTATCAAATGATTCTTCTGCTCTTGCTTAAATAATCATTTAGATAAAGTATAGTATAGGCACACTGCTAAAACACAACTCTTCTATATACTTTCGTCAGACACCATGGATGTACAGATTTTGGATAGGAAATTATAAAATGTCTATCACTCCAGGAGGAGCGGAAGAGTGTGTTATAATTTTAGTAACTAAAACTCACATACAGTTCCTTCATTTGCCTGAGTCAGCGGCCATAATAACAACACCCGGCCGTTTCAGATTACTTTGAAGTAGAACTGGATACAATGTCCGTTTGTATATTTACATAGACATCTCGTAATAGAATTTATGGAATCATCATCATCAAGTGGCATTGGTATGATATCACCGATTACAAAGTATCTTTAATTAAATACCATGTAATGATTACCCTTGTCCCTTGTGGTACCGGGCTTACAATAGTACCATACCATATCCTCCCGTGCGTGTCATAAGAGGCGACTAAGGGAACTCTTACTAGGGAAGCGGGCAGCAGCGCTTCTCCGGTATGTTCAAATTACTATGATTCCCAACCCGCCTGCCAAGCATGGGGATTATGGCAAACCCCCAAAATTTGAGGGAGACACGGAGAAGAAGAAAAGAAGAAAGATTGAGTTTGTAATTAACTACAAAATAATTACTGCTAACTTAACTATACTCAGAATGGTTTCGCTGAAGCCTTTTAATGTTTGAAACTTTCCAGATGAAAATGAAATGAAATTGGCAATTCGTCGTAGATCACCTACCTTTTCCCAAATATCTTGCGGTCGGCTTCCAGGCTAACTCGCAGGGCAAGTCTGGTTTCATTTTTATGTTGTTGGTCATCAGCCAGTGTAGCGGGCGTATTACGGATGACAGGCGGATCGAATTGTCAAATAATATGTGCTGTCTAATGTCTACGGCATGGAAGTAATAAGAACTACGTACTTATACGTATTTATTAATTCATAGTACTTATTACTTCCATGGTCAATGGTCTATGACCCTGGCTTTGACATCAAATCAACTTTATTTATAGTTTGGCAGTCTTGCATGTTTTTTTTTTTTAGTTTGCCGTCAATTCCCTCCTTGCATGGCAAGGATCCTTTTTTGCTATATTTTATTTTCTGCCCATTCTTTTTTTTTCCGCACTTTCTCATTTTGCGGCATTGGCCCTGTCATTTTGGGTCGCTTTTTTCCCACTTCTTTTCTTTCTTTGTCATATTTTCTTTTGTCATCTTTTCTTTTTGTTATTATATCCTTATTTCTATACATTTATTTATTCTTACTTATATAACTACAAAAATTACAAAATCTTTGCCGACGGCAGCACTGGCTGTGCTGCTCTCCTCGTCCGATTCCTGTCAATACTTGTTTTAGCCACCTTGAGGCAAAACCGCTACAGATACGGCCTGGAGTGTTTGTTTGCCATCATGTCAGCAATGGATGATTCCGTTAAACTAATACCTGTACTTAATTCCAGGTCGTACCTGTCGCGGTTATGCCTCGGGCATTCAAACAGTAAATGCTGTATCGTCTCGGACGCCTGTGTGTCACTCACACAGGCTGGACTATTCTTCAGCTTAAATTTATGCAGGTACGCGGCGAAGCCGCCGTGACCCGTCAGGATCTACGCCCAGATAGACGTCTTGTCGAGGCACTTCAGGACCTTGCGCGCGCGCACCACGTCGGGAGTCTTGCATGTTAGAGTACGAGACTTTTGGTGATATTTATTATACACACATCAAAAGTGTCTAGGGATCAAGCATTTTTATGCGGATTTCTTGAGATTGAGATGTGGCTTTGTAATAAATTTATGATTTTATAAATTTATATGGATCCTTTTTGGTGCATTTCATAATTTGAATCAGGAACTGTGAATCAAATTCGAGTAAAAGATGAAAATCAGCTGTCAATATTTTCCCTATAAAAACATACAACGCATTGAATACATTATTAGTGCTACTGTTTCCCTACTACTGATTAAAACCAACGTTATTATGGAGCGGCGACGTCATTTAAGCAGGGAAGAAATGCTCAGAGCCGTGGGAATGATAGAAGCTGGTTCCCGGCAACGTACTGTGGCTTTAGCTCTGAATACAAGTCAGAGTGTTATCAGTCGACTTTGGACACGTTACCGAAGCACTGGTACCGTGGCTGAGCGCCATGGAGGACGGTATCGCTGCACGACACGGAGACAAGACCGATACATTCAAATCTTAACTCGAAGAGCTCCAACAATAACCGCCATGATGTTAGCCGTGAGGCTTCATCACTCTTCAGGGAACTTAATTAGCGACCAAACAGCCAGAAACCGCTTGCATGAAGTGAACCTTCATTCCCGAAGACCGCTACGGGTACCACCTATAGCAATGCACAATCGTAGGATTCGATATCAATGGGCTCTTGAACACAGAAATTGGGCAGAAGAACAATGGCGTTTCGTGTGCTTTTCTGATGAGTCTCGTTTTGGTATGAGACTGGATACAAGACGTATACGACACTGGAGAACCCCTGGACGCCAACAGCGATTAAAATCCTGCCAGGAAGTCCATCCTTATAGTGGTGGAACCATCATGGTATGGGCGGGTATTTGGATCGGCGGAAGAACTGAGTTGATTTGGATCAGAGGCAACTTCAACGCTCAAATTTATGCTGAGACGATTGTATCAGACGTCATCGTTCCTCTACAATTGCAAATCGGTCCCTTATTTCAGTTAATGCATGATAATGCACGACCGCACACCGCAAGAGTTGTAAGACAGACTCTCGCCGCAGCTAACATCAATGTCCTGCCCTGGCCTGCTCAGTCGCCAGACTTGAACCCGATTGAGCATGCATGGGATATGCTACAGAGAAGAGCTCTGCCGAATATGGAGGGTATCTAGTCGCAAGAAGACCTTTTTTTGTTGTTGCAACGAACATGGGCGGCCATTCCACAGCGTGATTTGGATGAACTCATTTTGAGTATGCCAAACCGATGTTCTTGTGTTGTTAGTGTTCGCGGTAGAAACACGGATTATTAATTGTTTAAGTTACCCAATAAAATTTTAGAGAAAACTGTTATTTCAGCCTTTTTTTCGAACTTTTGTGTTAGTGGTTCAAATGTCAAATATCCCTTTATTAGGAAAATGGCAAATTTCTTTATTAATGCAAAGGTGACTTGGTTTATCGTTACTGTGACAAACGAAAACACTTTATTTGATGAATCCTTAAAGAAAATTTTAATTAATATCAATCAGGAGAAAAATTATTGCAAAAATATATGTTGATCCCTAGACACTTTTGATGTGTGTACTTTTATGGTAATCCCAACGGCAAAAAAAAAAAAAAACAAATAGGGAATTAAGACTATTAATTGATAGCTTACTTCAACTAACTTTTCAAAATCGATCAGATGTTTCATGACATTTCAACACACGCAAGCGCATCCACTTAGAATGCATTACAAAACAATGACGTCATTCACCTCAGAATCATAGTTACATAGAAAATGCGTACAATATTGAATTAATTATCGTTTATATTGTAAGATAAGACAGTTTAATCACAGTATCAATCACAATGAGATACCGATGCGATTTGTCTGTCTGTCTGATTTGTACATTATGGGAGTTGTGACCAAGAGTTAATAGTTTGGAGGATTTTCTGCAATTAGCTATCTGGTTGGCCAAGTGTCCGAGGACTTCTGGTTTGAACTTTGATAATTATGGGATCTTTATTACGGGCTTGTGGGTTGTGCAATACATAATACGGTTACGATTAAGGTACTTAGTAAAGTTTATCTTGTATAAAAGCTGTTGACCTAGGTAATTGCAGAATCCACAGAAATCTTAACTATAAGGCGACTAGTTGACCTGTATGAAATATTCCTACTCTGATTTTCAATCGTAATTTTAGAAAAACGACTGAAATGTGAGTAATTTGTATATTTTTCCAGTGTAGCGGTCCAAGAAAGCTTTAAAATGATGCCTCTTTTATGCATATTGATAAAGCATGAAGGAAGTTATGACGGACTGACAAAAAAAGCTCTTGTCTGTCTTTTAATAAAGGGACGCGTATTGCCTGTTCGCAGCTTCATAAACAAACAATAAATACCACCTACACATGCATTTTGAATTGTTGCAACAAAATTAAACTTTTGGGCAATGACATTACGTAGTATTTTGCAAAAACTCATGGTCTCAGAAGGCGCGGCTCCACAGGGATTCTGACATCTAAGCCTTAGACATCTAAGGCTTAGGAGCCGGCTTACGATCTCGGATCACCGCTACGTGCGATTCGAGATCTCCCCCCAGAATCCACGGGGGCGCCGCAGCACCCCCTCGTCATCGGGCCGTTCCCCGTTTCCAAGGTGGGCTCTGACCCACCTGGACCGGGAGGCGGCAAGGGAGGCCGCGTTCGTCCAGGACTGGCGTTGGCCACGTCCCGGCGTGAACGTCCTGGACGTGGACGCGGCGGCGGCCGGTAGGAGCCGTCCTACAACCAAAAATAAACCATGATTCTTTTTCTCTTATTCCAATTAATTTTGTCCGTGACTTTTCTTACAAACATGTCTATTATTGGTCATCCTGGTGGTCATCCTGGTGGTCATCCCCTTTCTAACTATACCAACATTCATACTTTTTCTTCTTGAGTCTTTAGCCTATAGAAGTCCACTGCTGGACAAAGCCGCCCCTAAGGCTTTCCATGATGACCGGTCTTGTGCTGCCCGCATCCATTGGCTCCCGCGACATTCATTAGGTCATCGGTCCACCTTGTTGGGGGCCTCCCTACGCTGCGTCTTCCGGTACGTGGCCGCCACTGCAGACCCTTACGGCCCTAACGGCCATCGGTTCTACGAGCAATGTGTTATATATCGGTGTCTTTAGTTCTTCTATTTCTGATTAGATCGCTCTTTCCATTGCCTTTTGTGTAATCCTGAGCCTTCGTATGAGGCCAATCGTGAGCTACCACATTTCAGTTCCGTAAGTCATCACTGGCAACACACAGACATTTATACAGTCCATTCATATTCTTTTGGTCTTTCCCTACCCTATTCTGGTCCTTTATTTTGTTTTTTGCCGTTAGCTTTTTAGATAATTGGAGGCACAGATTCGGTTCATTGTAGTAATCCTGGGGGAAGGCTTCCATCTAACAGTGGACGTGTTTATTGAATGATGCTGATGATGATAACTGACAACATTGACCCGATTAGTAACTAAAATTTATTTTTAACTTTTCTCACAAAAAAGAAAATTTTATATTTTATTTCAAGAAGCCGATAATTGATTACAGTCACGAAAAGGTTCGTGTAATGAAGAATGGTCAAGTAGCTCCTTCTTTAAAAAGGTTTTAGAATACTTCTCCACAAATTTAGGGAACCACGAATTTAGGGAAGAGAGGTTAGAAGAGAAGAAGAAGGAGAAGTCCGAGGTTAGAGTCAGAAGTAAGAGGTTAGAAGTCATTTATGTAAGGTTGATCCAATGACCTTAGAATAAAATATCTTTAAAACCCGTCCACCATTGTTCCACAGATCTGGTGATCTTACCGACATCAAGACAGGAAGGTGCAGTGTACACGATGTTGCGCCCACGCACGCAGTATTTACATAGAGTTGTATTAATTACATTAATTTTGATTAATGTCATTAAGAAAGTAAACATTTTGGGAAAGTCGTTACGCAGGCAGCTTGTTAGCGAGTTAATTGTTGGTTAAATTGATGTAAAGATAATTATGAATTACAAACGAATATGAATTAAAAACATATTCATATCATAAATCTTTTTTTTTTATAAATTTCTTCTTACTAACATTTTAAATGCGAAAGTTTATGAGGATATACAATCTGTAAGAAAGGATGGATGTTGGTGACTCCTTCACGCGAACACTACTGAACGGATTTGATTTAGATCTCGTTTATAACCGGGATAAAGAGTATCCTATATAATAATAATATACCTAATACTTTTTACCCCGAAATTCCCACCGTATCGAAACCTACGCAGGCTAGAATCGAGGCTCAGCTAAAAGTAAAGAAACTGATAGTGTTAACGGAACGCTACGTTTATCCTATGTTGCTGTATTATTCATTTATGAAGCTATTGTTTACCATACTTACAACCAACCAACCATTTACATGACCTCATCACAAACCGGAAGCTACTTCCTAAAACATTATCCACGACATACACCATAATCTTAGCCTACCCACCAACCCAAAAATCCTTCTCCCAGTCTTCGTTTTGCGCGTTCCACCCATTGTAACTCCCACGCACGTGTCAAGGTGCCATGATTCACTGGCGAACAATCAGACACGTGTATTAGTATGTAAATAACATTATTTAGCTAATGTTTTGGTGTTATTGGTAGAACGTTTTATATTGTTTCCTCGTTTGATGGGTGTGTGGGAAATTGCTGTCGTGTTTAGAAGGGCGTGACGTTGTTTTTGGTGGGTAGTTGGATATTTTTAGCACTTATTCGCCAACGCAGCTAGTAGGTCATTTTTTGTTTTGGAAGGGAAATCATCAAATAACCTCTCACGCTCTGGGCGGAGCGGAAAGGCGTGTCAGACTTTTACTGACTAAAACCCAGCCGTGTTTCTTCACTTGCCTGTGCGCCGGGGTCAAATTTTCTTTTTTAACCAACCCGCAACCCTGGCCTAGGAGGCATCGCTCTTCGTGGACCGAGTCATGGTGTGCTGACATCATGAGGGGTATAGTTTCAAAAACCACTAAGTCCAGTGACGTTAAAAATGTAGGAATAGAAAATTTGTGATAAAATGTTGTAGCATTATTTAAATAATTATGTTTCTATGCCTTTTGACAAATTGATCGCTTCACAAACGTTTTGTAACTTATTCATTAAATTAACATAAAAAGATCGCAGTTGCTAGAGACATAAAATATTACTACATGTAAAAAAATGGACTTTGCGGGTTTTGAAACTATACCCCTCATCTCTATGAGGCATGCATGAAACACAATGCGCCGTCGTTCTGGGCCTGGTCCTTACCGGGCAGCTATTAGGTCCTTAGGTGTGTAGATGAGGGGCCCGTGGCTAAATAATACATAACAGGTGGATAGTTCTATCGCTGAAGTTAAGTTATGGTTTCCGCGATTGGTCTGTGGATATGTGAATATCTTTACATGCTGAGACAAGTTCGTGCCTCTAAAAGCACGTTAAGCGGTTGGCTGTTATTTCTAGATCTTTGGCAGTCGTTATGGATAGCAGTAAACCAGAAGAGGATCCTTTTCAGGTTTATTAATATATATATACGCTGCAAGCAGTACTAATCTCAAATCTAAAGTCCTTAAAGTGATCAGTATCAATACCACAGTTTGTTCGAAAGAGTTTGAAACGCATTTTCGCTTAGCATAGATCGGGAGACATCATTTTATGATATCAAGAAAGGTGATCAGATTTTCGGAAAGTAAATGTACTGTTTTTGACGAAAGTACATTAAAGCTTTGTGTTTAAGGAGTGTCTCCTACATTATTATAATATACATAGGATACATGCCTAGAATTATTAATCTGGATACTTTAAGAGAGAGCATTGAAAAGTTAAAATATGTGCATATTAAGATGTACGTTTCTTGGAAGTAACATATCTGTTCTGCTCTAGGATCGAAGTCACGACTTCGCGTATCGTGATTTTAGTGATAACTATCTCCGCTGACAATGAGTTTTAAAATAGCCAATCGTGAACTACTGTTTTAGATAGAACTGAGACAAGTAAAAGATTCTTCTGAAGTGTTTATTCACGAATAATCTGGAATAAATTCTATCTTACAACCTTCTCTTGTAATTAAATTCTATGATCACCGTGTGGTACCGGGGTTAGAATAGTTACCCCCTCCTATATCCTGAGGAGACTCTCACCAGGGATCCAATCAGCACCGCTTCTTCAGCGGGGGTTGCCATACAACGATATGTAATGAAAGTTTTGAGGGAGGCCTCTGTCCAGCAGTGGACCTCTATAAGGTGAAGAAGAAGAATTAAATCCTAAAACGTTAAAAAATAAAAACCGGCCAAGTGCGTGTCGGACTCACGCACAAAGGGTTCCGTACCATTGATTTATGAAATGAAGGGATTAATTTAACTTATTATTATTATTAAGCTATTTGTATGAAAGATTACGCGGTTCAAAACAATTTTCGTTGGTAATTTTTATAGTAATGTACGTCATATATTTTCTTATTTTAGAAGTTAGAGGGGGGGCGGGGACCAATTTTTTTCCACTTTGGAAGCGTCTGTTACGGAAACTATAGGGTTTAGAAAAAAAACATTTTAGAAACCTCGATATCATTTTAAAAGACCTATCCATAGATACCCTACACATATGTATTTGATGAAAAAAAAATTGAATTTCAGTTCTAAGTATGGGGAGCCCCCAATATTTATTATTATTTTTATATCAAAATCTTAATGCGGTTCACAGAATACATCTACCTACCAAGTTTCAACAGTATAGCTCTTATAGTTTCGGAAAAAAATGGCTGTGACATACGGACAGACAGACGGACAGACAGACATGACGAATCTATAAGGGTTCCGTTTTTTGCCAAATGGCTACAGAACCCTAAAAATGAGGGATTTAACTCCCAGCTTTTACCGAATAAGAGCTGATTTTTCAGTTAACTGACATATATTATATGTACGTGGAATAAAATTAAAAATTTGAAGACATCTCAATCTAAGTTAGATTGACCTTGATTTTAATACAACTTTTTTTAGTCTATTCGCTAAAGCATACACAATGAGCATAGCTTTGAAATGAGCTATCTGTTGACTTTGATTGAAATATTTATGTAATGTGTCAGTCAGTGACGAATTCATTTTTTTTTTTTGGATCGGTAAAAGTTCCTGAGACTGACTCTAAGCCACAACATCGGCTGCCGGCAGAAGTTATCATCCAACAAACAAAGTCTTGTCGGCAAGTGATTGAGGACGGGTCCGAGCAGTAGTGTTGCGATGTGTGCCGGGTACGATGCCCCAAATGCTGTTGTGTCGGAAGTTTGGTTGTTGAGGGTTGCCAGGTCAATCTCCCTCTGGCGCAGCATCGTTGGTCGTATTGTTGGGTTTAACATTGTATTACCTCGTTAAACTGCCGTCGTCCTTCCTATTCACTCAGTTTTTTTGAGGGCTTTTAATAAACTAGCGTGCTTTAGGTACCATCAACGATTGCAGCACTGCTTACCGTTAGGCGGGATTGCGGTCAAGCACTAGTTTATAATTATTATTTTTTTTAAACTGACCTTCTAATATAATGAAATACAGAATATTAAAAAAAAAATGCTAAAGGGTGTCTCTGACATCGACGCACAAACGAGTACCATGGATCCAGTACATGATTCTGAACCCCCCACAATGTGGAATTTTTCGTCGGAATTTCCTGATTTAAAAAAATATATATGCTGTTTTTTTCACTTCAAACCGTTCATAATTGCTGTACTCTTACAACCCAATAACACTTTAAAGTAAAAAATAATTAATTCGCTAATTACATAAAAAAGCGCAAAGTGAACAAAACTTGAAAAACTATCCTTTCAGCTGCTTTAATAGAGTTCACATCAGGGGTCAACGTCATACCCCACAAACACGTGCAGCGGCACGCTTGCAACGTTCAAAGAGTGAGCCGACGCATTTTTTTAAACACTGTGTTTTCTGTAACCGCTCATTAATGATATAAATGACTATTATACTTTTATTAGTGGCATGCGATGTAGCCTTCTCGCGAAGTTTGCGTTACGATGTCAGATATACCCTGTATAACATAATCAGTTTATAATTTTCCTACTGTTGGGTAACAGGCCGCCTCTCACTGAGTGGGAGTGGGCCGTAATCTACCACGCGGGTCCAGTGCGGGTTGGTAGATGTTACATATCTTAGAAGTTTTTGACTCTGATATGTTGGTTTCAAAGTTGACTGCCCCTTCAATCTCAACTCAACATCTAGCACGAACCTCTCCACCATCATCTCCAATACAGCTGGTCACTGCGGAGATTTGGTCCCTCCAGAGAAATCCTTCCAGATAATGACATACAACGTGAGAAGTCTTCAAGATTCAATAAAAATATATATTTACTTATAGAAAAGAAGTGAGAATAGTGGGTAATTCGATATGCAAATATGAGGATTTTATATTTCATTTTATAGAAGAAACTACTTACAGTCAATAGTAGGACTATATTACAATCTCTGGAGGAGGCCTTCACCTCAAGGAGGGTTCCTGCTCACTAACCTAGCATATAGTAAATTTTACTTCGTTCTTTAATTATACATGTAATACAATTTAAAGAACAAAATAAAATATATAGAATAGACTTAACTCTTTTCTTCATAGTGGTTACTAGGGAAAACCACCTATAGTTTGGCTCGTAATCTAGAACAGCGCCATTTTATGAAAATCACGCGTACTACGATGGTTTTAGTAAACTCAAACGGTAAGACTCCGATCGAAAACAACTAGCGCCACGGTTTTCTAACTTACTAAAACTTTATTCGAAATTACCGTTTTTTAAGTTTGGAGTGAAAGTGAATGTTTTTTTTTTGTGGTAATTAAATATTATGATTTATAACTTATTTATTGTGTTGTTTTGTTCAATATACCTATTCAATGAAATGTAGTACAGAATTAAACTTCAGGATACCATACTCTTTGTAATAAATTCACTTATTCAAAGTGATTAGCAGCGGTAACCACCGTTCCTTATGTGTATATTTTTTATGGAAAAACTTAGAGTATTAGAAATATTACTTACCTTTCTAGTTTTTTAAAGGAGATGCCAAAGAAGAAGTTATCCGACCGGGAAATTGAAAGGGAATTAATATTCGAAGATATACCTCCTGATTCTGATAGCTGTGCTGGTGGAGATGACTAGGATGCTGAAGATCAGCCTGAAAATGAAGAAGTGGTTCCGCAAGAGATGGCGCTAGGTGTGAATACAATGTCATCTGACGAAGAGTTTGAGTCTGAGGATGAAATTCCATTTAGCAGAGCTGCTTCAGCGTAGGCAGCCCGCCGCTGTTGCTGCTGCTGAACCGCGAGAAATGCGATTGTGAAGAGATTCTGCGAGGGATTGGAGGGTAGGCACCATAGAGTATATTTCGACAATTATTTCAACAGTTACGAATTGCAGGTTGTTTTGAGACAAACAAACATTTATGCTTGTGGCACTGTTAATTATAATCGTAAATATCTTCCTACTTTAAAAACTAACAGGCAATTGAACCGCGGAGATGTTGATTATAGAGTTAGCCACAATCAGATGATGTCCTATATGAAATGGAAAGATAAACGTTGTGTTCATATATTGACCAACTTTTACGATCCCCGAAATATGGTTCATGAAACTAGGACTGAAAAAACTGGAGAACGGATGGAAGTACCATGTCCTTTAGCATTGAAAGATTATAATAAAAGTATAAATTTCGTGGATAAATTTGATCAACTGAAAGGGAGTCATGCAATAGATCGGAAATCAAAGAAATGGTGGCATCGCATATTCTTTCATTTACTTGATTGCACAGTGGTCAATGTTTTTATCATTTATAGAGACCTTCAAAAGGATCCAAATTCTTGTTTAGAAGAATTGTGCCTGAAAGATTTTAGGCGACATGACCAAGATATGTTGGCATCTTCTTATGTGAATAACAAAAAGTTTTTGTCTCGTACTTCTAGCAAACCTGCTTCTCCTGTCTGCGTTGCCATCAAAAAGCACAAACCTAAAGTGCCACGCTCAATCAGGACTGCTTTAGCCAACCACCTGGCTATAAGGGGTACATCAAGACGTTGCTGTGTATGAGCTTATTATGGTTTGAACATTAAATGCATTGCTTTCTTTTGAAGCCGTTTCATGTCCCTTCCGAGTAGTACCTACAAGTTGTGCTTGGCGCAACTAACTTTTCTCACTTTTTCGAGTTGATGATTTTCTTTTTCAATTATTTTTTTATTATTTTATAATACAAACATTTTTATTTTTATCTTTTACTCTATTCATCGAAAGTACTCCTTAAAATAAATCGTTCTGCCGCCGGAAACCACCATTAAAATCCATTAAAATTCCATCGTGTATTTGAATTAGCCTTTGCCCGCGACTTCGTCTGTAATCCAGGATAACAAGTAGCCCATATCTTTCTCCAGATCTTGTTTTACCCATTTGCCATCCAAATTCGTTCCTTTTACATATTTTTTTTCACAAGAATCTTCTACGAGATTAATTTATAGGCGTATTAGCTGACCCAACTAATATTGTTTTTCCATATCATACAAAATATTTTATTGGGCTCGCGATTTTAAAACAAGGGTTGATCGTAAAAGTCTATAAAATATGTACATTACTAACAACTAACTAAAAAAAATATGAAAAGATAATGTTAGGTAATCCTTATCATATAAGGTGGGGTGGTGAAAAATAGTTATAGACGATTGACGATTGAGTAGTAGCAAACCTACTGAATCATTATCATCATCATTTCAGCTTATAGATGTCCACTGCTGGACAAAGGCCTCCCCAAGGCTTTCCACGATGACCGGTCTTGTGCTGCCCGCATCCATCGGCTTCCCGCAACCTTCACCAGGTCGTCGGTCCACCTTGCCGCGGGCCTACCCACGCTGCGTCTTCACTCGAGAACCCGTCGCCCCCATCGGAATCGGTCTTACGGGCAATGTGCCAGACCCACTACCACTTAAGTATTCAAGGGAGAGGGCTGCATATACTTGGGGTTTCACTGCGTGATCAAATCAGAAATGAGGAGATCCGCAGAAGAACGAGAGTAACCGATATAGCCCGAAGAATTGCAACACTTAAGTAACCTACTGAATATGCGTATAATAATACGCTGGCACGAAAATTTTAAGAATAAAATATAGATTGGGATTAAATCATAAACTGGTGTGTGACATTTGACGTTTTGACTTATTTAATTTGAATCTACATATTTTTTTTCTGTCTATAATAGGTTTATTAAAGGCAATCAATATTAGAGTTAAAAGCTTCCGGGCTCAAAATTATAAATATCAATGGACTCTAATAAAAAAATACACAATCGTTGGATCGGTTAACACCGTCTTGCCTTCGTCGTGTTCCGGCATGATGTCCGGTGAAGCCGTACGGAGGACGGGTCTGAGTAGTTGTGTTGCGATGTGTGCCGGGTACGATGCGCCAAGTGTTGTTGTGTTGGGAGTTTGATCGTGGAATGCCTCACAATCACATCAATCTCCCTCTGGCGCAGCATCGTTGGTCGTGTTGTTGGGTTTAACATTGCACCACCTCGCTCAACTGCCGTCTTCCTTCCTATTCGCTAAGTTTTTTAAGTGAATGGTTTTAATAAACTAGCGCGCTTTACCATCAACGATTTCATCACTGCTTACCATTAGGCGGGATTGCAGACAAGCGCGAGTTTATAATTATTAAAAAAAAAAAAGTTCTTCGATAAGTACGGACAGCAGGTCAACCTACCCGAAACTGCTAAATATTTCCAATCAACCTTAAGCTTTAATGCTTTACCGATAAAGTTGAAAATCTAATAAAGAAATCTGACAGATTGTAGTAGCTTGATGTACTGTCGTCGGTACGTGATAAACGAAGCATAACACTTTGTTCGGATCATAGTGGTGTCAACAACGTAAGGGTGGATACTCGCCGTACGATGGGTCGTCCGATGATGGCGGAATTAAGTCCGATGATGGAACGGTGATATCGGAATTAAGTCATGCCATTCACGCACACACTATCCATATCTTCATTCATAATAATCTATCATCATCATCTCAGCGTTAATCCCAGTCGTATCCGAAGCCTTTTTTTAGCTTTGGAGTCTGGGGTCCGCTTTACCAGTCCAACTGCTGATTTTGGCGAAACTTCGACATTTTCCGTGAAGCGACTACCGTCTGACCTCCACAACCTGACGGCGATATCGAAGCATTGCAGTTAGACCAATTGTTAGACTTTTGAGGGCTCCAACAACCCGTAACGACTGCCACTAGATTGTTCGTATGGCAACCGGGAGCAACGGCTTAACGTGCTTTCCAAGGCACGACCGGACCAATGCAAATATTCATATTCATGCATACAAATATTTTTGCCTCCTTGCGCAGCAGCCACGTTCGCCACCGCTTCGTCACGGAGGCTGTCATTCATAATACTTCGATAATAATTTGAACATTCTGTTTATGATACATTTTCATAATAAAGTTGTTTTTCAGCTAGATCTACAAGGTTGCGTTGTGTTGTTGTTAATGTTAATGGTCAATTCTTCCTCAATAATTCAATAATTAAATGACTCTGAGTTAGTCTGGCGCTGTAATTACCAGACAATTGCTGCTCATCATAATATGGTAATTACTATTAATAATAAATTAGTAATTTTTTGAATCGTCCTATGAATAAGAATAATGATGATGTTGAATGAGTTACAAAAAGTATCTTAAAGCATTATGTTAAACATGATCAGCCTATATCTCGGTGGTAGGCCATAACATCGGCCGCCGGCAGAAGTTACCACCCACCAGACAAAGCCTTGCCGCCAAGCGATTTGTCGTGTTCCGGCATGATGTCGGGTGAAGCCGTACGGAGGACGGGTCTGAGCAGTTGTGTTGCGATGTGTGTCGGGTACGATGCGCCTAATGTTGTTGTGTTGGGAGTTTGGTCATGGAGGGTCTTCAGATCAATCTCCCTTTGGCACAGCATCGTTGGTGGTGTTGTTGGGTTTAACATTGCATCACCTCGCTCAACTGCTGTCTGCTTCCTATACAAATCCTTCCTTCCTTCATTTAAATCTTTACGTCTTAGCTCATAATTTTAAATGACTAATTAATTTATCCCTATTTAGATGTAGAAATGAAAGTATGTCAAAGTAGGCAATTTTTAAAGTTCTCACGTACGTTATCCGCTCACCTTCAGTAAGTAACAATTAACGTCGTTCTTATACATAAATGCCTAATTAACGATATGCTTAGATAAATCTGCATGCTTAGGTAAACAATAGAAATAGGACGATGATCCTCTTATGGAATACAAGCTATTGCTATTACAAACTCGATTACACGAGTAGAATTTCTTGCCTTCGTTAGGCGAGGATGAATTTCCTCGCCACTCGCATCCATGAGTTGTCAAGTTGTTATCATACTTCTGCTTTTGCATTCTGGCAATAAAAAAACACCTAACCTATAGGTAAGTATTACAAGTTCTCTCGTAGAACATAAGAGACTTGTAAGGCTATTTTCTTTAAGTTTGATAAAAAAAAATAAGATACCATTTTTTATTTTATTTTCCTGGACCCAGCGGTTCTTGGACGTTCTTTTTTTTTCATAATTATAAACTAGCGCTTGACCGCATTCCCGCCCGATGGTAAGCAGTGATGCGATCGTTGATGGTAAAGCGCGCTAGTTTATTAAGAGTCTATTCACTCAGAAAAACTGAGCGAACAGGAAGGAAGACTGCAGTTGAGCGAGGTGATGTTAAACCGAACAACACGACCAACGATGCTGCGCCAAAGGAAGATTGATCTGAAGACCCTCCACGACCAAACTCCCAACACAACAACATTAGGCGCATCGTACCCGGCACACATCGCAACACAACTGCTCAAACCCGTCCTCCGTACGGCTACGTCATGTTACAATTGAGAACCAGGGGATTTAGTCTGCTATTTTTATAAATTTGTCATTCCAACACGATTCTATTGTCATTGTGCCAGACGTTCGTAATCTGCTAAATTCATAATTATCGGTCCGTCGACTCGTAATGCAATGGTGATAGAATGGTCGTATTGCCCTTATTATACAACCTGTTATTGGAAATGATTTTCTAAAAACTACTAGGTACTTAATTTGGACATTTTTATATGGAATGAAGTGTCAGTGATCATAATGACGGCATTTTGTTAGTAGATTACGAAACCTGTCAAAATCGATCTTGACGATGATCTTCTCAATCTAGCTGGTTGCAACTAGGCAAGGACTGGAAGAGTACAAATTGAATGACGTGCTTTTCTCTTGAATAAATGCGATACAAACATTAGCACTCATTCTTTTGACATAAATGTTTATATGGCATGCGATTCAATGATTGAGATGAGATACATAATGATGCTTGAGTAACCCTTTATATCTCCTTTAATTTATAATTATTAAGGCGCAAAACCTTCCTCGTATAAATGAGGTATAAACAACAGATGGAGCCTCAAAAGGCAAATAATATATATGTCAAGCCATAACCGTTACTGAAATGTTACTCTTCAATTGGCTTTAATTGGCAATCAATTTCAGTAGTGAACTTTACTAGTTAATAATTGGTCCTATTTATAGTGACGCATTTGCTCATAGGCACTGTAATCTTCAATGAATCTGCATAAATATATCTATCTCCTATTGCAGGTAATACCATAATGGTCCTTAAGAATTGCTTTTACAAATACCGCTGATGTGATTACACAATATGTAAAAAAAACTCTGTCCAATTCGTGAAAGTATTATTAGGTATCGATAACAGATTGTACTTTAAAAAATCGCCCCAAAAAAAATATTTCGCAAAATGAGGTAACTTAATACATGTGCGGTGGGCAATACATGTGCGGTGGACAATACATGCGCAGGCGAAGGAGGAAAGGGCGCGCGGCACGTGGTGGCATCGCTCATAATAATACCGTCGATGTGGTGTTGTCAATTTAAAAAAAAAATTACCATACTTTGGAGAAGTTGGAATTAATTCGCGGACAAAAAGATTATTTCAAAATTCATTAGTATTGTTACTATGATGATTACGTAAAATTTCATATTTATTTGGTCATGTGTTTACCTAATCTTTATAATCCTTATGGATCGGTCGGAGTTTTCTTTACATATAAACTAATAATATCGCTGTAAATAAACATTAGTTTGCCATTATACCATGCTGTTTGCCTTATTTTGTCGTGGGGATTTTCTCATGGATACCCTCCGTCTGGAAATAATGTCTGATTATGTCTACTAACCCTTACTGACTAAAACTCCACTGGTCCTTCAGTACCATAACTGTCCGGCAAGCAATGCTTTGTAGGTACATAAGATTCAATGTTGAGATAGACTTATGATAGTACCTGATTTAACTCAAGACGGTCTCCAAAGCCTAGAGCACAGGCGTAGAGTAGCCAGCCTTTCGGTTTTTGTATAGGATGCATTCTGGCGAGTGTGTAAGGGAATTGCATGATTTAATTCCCCCATCTCCGTTCCACCATCGGTCGACCAGTCATACGGCGAGTTTCCACCCTTACGTTGTTAACACCACTACGATCCGAACGAAGCATTTCGCTTCCTCCTTTATACATCGTACATCAAGGGGCTGCAACAATTTGCCAGCGGCGGTGTTTCTGTCGGACTACAATTTGAGTGTCTTCAAGGCTAGAGTGAATAGGCTCTTAATAAACTAGTGCGCTTTACCATCAACGATTGCGTCACTGCTTACCATCAGGTGGGATTGCGGTCAAGCGCTAGTTTATAATTTAATAAAAAAAACCGACGACTAAATAGCAGCAGAGAAAACCGACTTTAATTCATAAAATAATTTAAACTATGTAATTTTTTTTTAATAATTATAAACTAACCTATTCACTCAGAAAAACTGAGCGAATAGGAAGGAAGACGGCAGTTGATCGAGGTGATGCAATGCTAAACCCAACAACACGACCAACGGTGCTGCGCCAAAGGGAGATTAATCTGAAGACCCTCCACGACCAAACTCCCAACACAACAACATTTGGCGCATCGTACCCAGCACACATCGCAACACAACTGCTCAGACCCGTCCTCCGTACGGCTTCACCAGACATCATGCTGGAACACGACAAATAGCTTGGCGGCAAGATTTTGTCTGGTGGGTGGTAACTTCTGCCGGCGGCCGATGTTATGGCCTACCACCGAGAATCATAATCTATGTATAAAAGAAGACTATATTACTTTAGTCAACATCAAACATCATCATTTTAGTTTGAAACTTCAACAAACGAAACACTAATATAAAAGCTTATTACCTGCTTATTCTACGATATTTACCAACGACGTATTTGTTAAACAGTGTAACAAAATAATTCATAGTTGTGCCCTCTATAATGTCAGTATAGCATAGACTGTATAGTCTATTGTCTGTATCATAAATTGATTGTCTATAGATTGTCTATGTTAACCATCCTAAAAAGAAATAAAAATATTACTCTCTGCTTTCAACCACCAAAACGTGCGTTTTATTAGGTTATGGGCCCAGTCCCAATTTTTTGTAATAAATTATTATTTCCGTGAGTGTAAGCAGTAAATATGTCTACAAGCTATATCGCAAATGTTCCTAAGCTTAGAGGTCGCGAAAACTATGACGACTGGTCTTTTGCGGCGTTGAATTTGCTGGTGTTAGAAGGAATGGCGGCGGCCATTGAGACGCAGTTAGCGGCAACGGCGTCTGCAGTTCAAAGGACAGAAGATGCTAAGGCGAAAGCGAAGTTAATCCTCACAATTGATGCATCGCTTTACGTCCACATAAAGCAAGCAGTCACGACCTATGATCTTTGGACGACGTTACAGAAAATGTTTGACGATTCCGGCTACTCGAGAAAAATCTACTTGCTTAGAAATCTTATCAACATAAGACTAGACACCTGTGAATCTATAACGAGCTACGTAACACAGATCATAGAAACAGCGCAACGACTTCGTGGAACAGGATTTAAGATCACGGATGAGTGGATTGGCGCATTGATGTTGGCGGGCTTACCAGAAAGGTTCGCACCCATGATTATGGCCATAGAACACTCTGGGATCGAAATAAGCGCAGACATTATCAAAATGAAATTGATAGACATGTGTGCAGATGATGGTTCAACTTCAGCATCCAGTGGAGGGTACGCTCACATTGCGAAATCCCAACGCATGAAAAATGGCGGCAAATCCGGCGGTAGTGACCATCATAAAAAATCACAAACGTCAGAAACCAAAGCTGTCAAAATAATTAAATGTTATAATTGCAAACAAACCGGTCATTATAGAAACCAGTGTCCAAGTTTAATTACTAAAGATAAAAGAAAAACGTCCAATGCATTTAGTGCAATTTTTCTAAGTGGAAAGTTTAACAAAAACAATTGGTACATTGACAGCGGCGCGAGTAAGCACATGACTGCGAGAAAAGATTTTATAGTGAATTCATCGCATAAATCAGACACCAAGGAAATAATAATTGCCAATCAGACCAGTGTTCCAGTATTATGCTCAGGTGATGTGAACATCATAACTGTTATGAATGATGTGCAGTATGACATCACAGTTTCTAATGTGTTGTGTATCCCAGACTTGACAACTAACCTGCTTTCGGTGAGTCAACTGATAGAAAATGGCAACAAAGTGATCTTCAAAGAAAATGCTTGTTATATTCACAACAAGAAGAATGAAGTTGTTGGCCAAGCAGAATTGATCGATGGAGTATACAGATTACAAACATTACAAACAGAGGAGACATTGGCAGTGCCTGCAGTAGTGTCCAGTGAGACATGGCATAGAAGGTTAGGACACATAAATAGTGTCAGTCTCAACAAAATGAAAAACAAGGCTGTTGAGGGAATAGATTTCAGAGAAGTGGCGAACATTGACAAAACATCTTGCACAGTGTGCTGTGAAGGGAAGCAGTCAAGACTTCCATTTGACAAGAGTTTTTCCAAGACGGAGAATGTGCTAGATCTAGTGCATGCAGACGTAGGAGGTCCAATGGAACTGTCAATTGGAAAATCGAAGTACTATCTTTTGTTAGTGGATGATTTTAGTAAAATGGCATTTGTGTATTTTCTAAAAACAAAAGATGAAGTGTTCAAATATTTCAAGTTTTTTCAGTCCATGGTAGAGAAACAAAAAGACAGAAAAATAAAAATTCTACGGACTGATAATGGTGGCGAGTTCTGTAGCCAAGAATTCGAGAATTATTTGAAAGATCAAGGTATAGTACATCAGAAGACCAACCCTTATACACCACAACAGAATGGCTTATGTGAGCGGACGAACAGGTCAGTTGTGGAAAAGGCCAGATGTTTATTGTTCGACGCCAACCTTGATACAAAGTTTTGGGCAGAGGCGGTCAACACTTCAGTATACTTAAGGAACCGGTCAGTTGTCTCAGGGTTGAAAGATCAAACACCTTATGAAGTGTGGACAGGCCAGAAGCCTGACTTGAGTCACTTGCGTGTGTTTGGGAGCACAGTTATGACACATGTACCAAAGGAAAGACGCACCAAGTGGGACAAAAAGGCTAAGCAGCTTATTCTTGTGGGTTATGCTGAGGATGTGAAGGGGTTCAGAGTTTATGATTCCAGTACTAACTCTGTGACAACTAGTAGAGACGTAATCATCATGGAGAATTCTGAAAAGAACATGGTGGATGTTGTTGTTGAATGTAAACCCACAGAAGAAGAAGAGCAAACTGAAAGACGTAGTTGTTCTTATTCATCAGATCCTGATACAGATGATGGAAAGGATGGTACATATGCACCAAGTACAGAGGCTTCTTCGGTGAGTACAGATGATGAAAACTTAGATACAACTTCAGATCATGACATAACTCCTGTCAGTGTGACACATGAAGAAATTACTCAGAAAAGATTCAGAAGAAAACCAGATAGATATGGCTTCAATAATCTATGTGTTACAGAGTGCCAAGATGGATATGATGGAGAAATCACGATCGAAGAAGCTTTAAATGGACCGGAATGTGACTTCTGGAAAGCTGCCATGCAGGAGGAGCTGGATTCCTTTGAGGAAAACAATGCTTGGGAAGAAGTGGATCTTCCAAAGGACAAAAAAGTGATTAAGTGCAAGTGGGTGTTTAAAAAGAAATATGACAGTGATCATAATGTACGGTATCGTGCAAGGTTAGTGGCAAAAGGATTTTCCCAGAAGGTTGGTATTGATTACCATGAGACATTCTCTCCTGTGCTTAGATACTCAACATTAAGACTGTTATTTGCACTAGCTGTAAAACTGAATTTAGATATCTGTCATCTAGATGTAACAACTGCTTTTTTAAATGGTTTTCTAAAGGAAGATGTTTACATGGCTAAACCTGTCACTCTTGATTGTAATAGTTATAATGCCAAAGTTTTAAAATTAAAACGTGCAATTTATGGCCTTAAGCAATCCTCCAGAGCTTGGAACCAGAGAATTGATAAATGTTTAAAAAATTTAGGTTTTAAACAATCTCAGTATGAACCATGTCTTTATACAAAATTTAAAGGAAATTTAAAAATTATCATTGCACTTTTTGTAGATGATTTCTTTGTATTTTACAACTGTAAAGAGACTGTAAATTCATTGGTAAATGATTTAAGTAGTAAATTCAAAATTAAAAATCTAGGTGAATTAAAGCAGTGCCTAGGCATGCGTGTTAAAATTAGTAAAAATAAAATATGTCTAGACCAGGAACAGTACATAGATAATTTGTTAAACAGATTTAATATGTTGAAATGTAAACCTGTAAAAACTCCTATGGAGGTTAACTTAAAATTAGAAAAGGCTCAGGATATTTGTTATGATTGTCCTTACCAAAGGCTTTTAGGTAGCCTAATGTACCTAGCAGTTCTAACTAGACCCGATATTTCATATAGTGTAAGTTTCCTTAGTCAGTTTAACAATTCATACACTGAAACTCACTGGAAACATGCAAAAAGAGTGTTAAAATATTTAAAATGTACTAAGAATTATGGTCTTATATTTAGTAAAGTTAATAATTGTACTATTGAAGGATTTGTAGATGCAGATTGGGGTTCAGATGTGAATGATAGGAAATCATATTCTGGATTTTGTTTCACCTTGTCAAACTCAGTAATTTCATTTGAATGTAAAAAACAGAGGAATGTAGCTTTGTCGAGTACTGAAGCAGAATATGTCTCAATATCTGAAGCGAGTAAAGAAGCTGTCTATTTGAATAATTTGTATTCAGAGATTGTAGGCAATTCAGGACCGATTATAATGTACAATGACAGTCAAAGTGCTCAAAGACTGGCATTGAACCCTGTTTTTCATCGCAGATCCAAGCATATCGATATTCGATATCATTTTGTAAGAGAAGTTGTACAGAACAACTTAATAAATATTTGTTATCTTGAAACAGCTGAAATGCCTGCTGATATTTTTACCAAGAGCTTGGGTTCAGTGAAGCATTATTACTTTATGAGAAAGTTAGGAATTTCACCTGTTTCATAGTACTGTAGTATTATAGATTTATGTTTGTATTTCATTATTTTGTTAAGAGGAGGTGTTAAACAGTGTAACAAAATAATTCATAGTTGTGCCCTCTATAATGTCAGTATAGCATAGACTGTATAGTCTATTGTCTGTATCATAAATTGATTGTCTATAGATTGTCTATGTTAACCATCCTAAAAAGAAATAAAAATATTACTCTCTGCTTTCAACCACCAAAACGTGCGTTTTATTAGTATTGTGTAAAACGTAGTAAAGAACTTGGCCTCATTTGTTACAGCAAGCGATTCAATTTGACATATTCGGAGTAGAACGAAACTCGAAACGTATCTCAATGATTTATATCGATATGTTATAATGTTTTTATCGAATATTACGTAATTTGTGGACTAGAATTTGTATTTTTATTCATTTACGCACATTTGTATGATAATTTGTATTGTTATGAATGCGTTTGGATTCGGATATTCGAGTTTTATTTCAGTCTTGGTAATAGGTGTGGCAAGACAAATGTTCATGACATTGTCAACAGCGAAGTGCTGAGTTATTTCGACCTCCCACTTAGCAGTACCAACGATTGTTTCTTCGATGGCATTCTTTACCAGTAAACTGCGGTAGCGCGTTTAATTAAAAAAAAGGAAAAACAAATTCTTAAAACAACTAAACAAAAAACTATTTGAACAAATACTTAAATAAGCTATATATTCTCTCATACAGAGAAAGACTGAGCGTAATCACCACGCTTGCTCAATGCGGGTTGGCGATTTCAGACTTAAAGTCCAGGTTTCCTCAAGATGTTTTCCTCAGTTATGGGTGTCCAAGATATACTTAGAAAGTACACGTAACTTTGAAAAGTCACATTGGTCCGGAGATCACCACATCAAGCTACTACAATCTGTTAGATTTCTTTACTAGATTTTCTACTTTATCCGTAAAGCTGGGTCATGATTAATTTGCAAGTTTTGACAGTTTCGGGTAGGTTGACCTGCTGTCTTCCGTACATGCCTGACCCCGCACACTCATACTTAAGAGACTACTAGGCGTCTAGTTGTGTCATAAAGAGTGTATCTGACATCGACGCACAAACGAGTACCATGGATCTAGTACATGATTCTGAACCCCCCAGTGGCGGAATTTAGCGTCGGCTTTTTCCAGATAAAAAAAAAATGCAGTTTTTTTCACTTTAGACCGTTCATAATTGCTATACTTTTATAACCCAATAAGATTTTATAGTAAAAAATAATTAATTCATTAATTACACAAAACGCAATTACAACATTGATTTTGATTTTGATAACAATCTGAACAATACTAGAAAAAACTATCCTATCAGCTGATTTAATAGAGTTCACATCAGGGGTCAATGTCATACCTACAAACACGAACGGCGGCACGCTTACAACGTTCAAAGGCCGAGCCGACACGTTTTTTTTAAACACTGTTATTTCTGTAACCGCTCATTAACGACACAAATGACTACCATAATTTTGTTAGTGTCGTGCGGTGTAGCTTTTTCGCGAAGTTTTCGTTACGATGTCAGATACACTCTGTATACTTCTAGTATATAAAAAACTTATAGCTTGTTTGAAAGAGATACAGTGGCTCCTGAGTCCTGGCGCACAGGCTATTGAATGAACACGGCTGGGGTTTTAATCAGTAAAAGTCCGACACGCCCAGAGCAGGAGAGGTCATTTGATAATTTACAATGAAACAAAAAAGGCTCCTAACTCTAAACATATTCTCGGCTATAATGACACACTTTAGGTAAGTATTGAATTGACGTGGAAAGTGTTTGTACAAACCTAAAAACAGAAGAATAAAAATATTTATCATTCATTTACCATGATAATAAAGATTATACATTATATATAGATTAGATAAAGTTTAAATAAGTATGTGAAAATTAAATTAATTATGTGTAATAAATCGGAGTCGTTAAGGCATTATGAATATTACTATCGATATTGTTATAATAATTGCCAATGTTTTACTATAAGTAGGTAGTCATGGTCGTTTCAATGAAGCTAGCGAAAATTTTATAGTTAGATTTTTTTGGACATTATAAGTAGTGCTTGAGTGCGATTTCGCCTGTTTCGACCGTAGTATAGTATTTTTGAAGCAACTTCATTTTCTCCAACTTGACATAATAATAATGTTTCACACTTGTCCTAAGTACTTATTCCTTGAAAGAAGAAAATTGTTGTGTATAGCCATCCCCTCCCCCTTGGGGGGATCGCTACTGAGAGTAAATTAGTGTGATTAAAGAGGATGCATTAATGTTTTGTGCTAGATTCAAATTTACTTACGTTTTTATACGACCTGTAGAAAAATATCAGGTTGTGTTGTTTGAAATTCGGTTTGCTTGATTAATATAACTACATTTTACAAAGCTTGTCCTGAGCCCTGATTCCCTCGTCTTAAAAGCAAGATTATCCAAAACAAAAAAAAAAAACAACCCTATTAACAGATGAACAATCACACTAAATGACATAGTATAAAATTAGTATAAAACGCCATAAAACAATAATACACTAGTTTAAATTTCAACAAATGAATTTTAGATAATAAAAATTAAAGACAATAAAAATCTCGTAAAGACAACTTTTGCACATAAAAAGATATGGAAATATAAAATAATTCTATTTTTTTTGGCAATTTTAAATCAGCATATGACCTCTCCTACTCTTAGCGGAGCAGAAGGGCGTGTCAGAGTTTTACTGACTAAAACCCAACAATGTTCTCTCTTTCGACTCTCGACTCGTGGCCCTGAAGTTCGTCAACAGAATATAAATTAATGCTATAGCATTAATTTTAAACGATATTTTGTAGGATGGTGCTCTGCCAATCAATCAAACAGAGCAGGATGTTGGAACCGTGACGAGATCTTATCTTAATTTTGATAACAATGGCTAACTATACATGTTCATTATATGCTTCATGTTTTGACATTTATTTTTAGAGTTACTGGTGACCCTAGTAGGCATTGAAGAAGGAATTTATGGAAAAAACTGAATGCGCCTTGCGGTTTTACCTGCGTAGGTTTCAATTCCATAGGAATATCTGGGCTTGGCATAACTTGGAGCTTCTGTGCGGTTCCATTTGATTGTGTTGTATTTCTGTTTTGTGTACTAACAATAGATTTATAAGGTTTTATTTGTATTTCAATTTTTGTATGACTAACATTATATGGACTACGTCTGAAATAAATTATTATTATTATTATTATTATTAATATCCTATCTTATTCCTGGTTATAAACCATCTGCGTGCCAAATTTCATCTAAATCCGTATTTTTTTTTGTTTTTCTTTTAAATTATAAACTAGCGCTTGACCGCAATCCCACCTGATGGTAATCAGTGACGCAATCGACTATGGTAAAGCGCACTGGTTTATTAAGAGCCTATTCACTTTAGCCGTGAAGACACTCAAATTGTAGTACGACGGAAACACCGCCGCTGGAAAATTCTTCCAGTCCCTCGATGTACGCGGTATGAAAGAGGAGGCGAAACACTTCGTCCGAATCGTAGTTAACGACGTAAGGGTGGAAACTTGCCGTGCGACGGGTCGTCCGATGGTGGAACGGAGATGGGGGAGCTAAATCATCCAATTAACTTCACACTTAATTTTTCTTATACACTAACCAAAATGAATCCTATAGAACACCGAAAGGCTGGCTACTCTACGCCTGTACTCTAGGCTTGGGAGACCGTTTTGAGTTAAATCTGGTTCAACAATCAGCCTCTTCGTACGTCTCTCCACCGAATCCAAAGTAATCAAAAAAAGAATCCAATTTAAGTATCAAGGCTAGGGTGAATGGACTCCCAGTTCTAGTCTTGTAGTAGTTCTCCTAGTCCCACTAAGTTTTTTAAGTAAATAGGCTTAATAAACTAGCGCGCTTTGCCATCAATGATTGCATCACTGCTGCATCAGGCATTGTATCAGGCGGGATTGCGGTCAAGTACCTTATAATTATATAAAAAATGTTTGTGCATTTTTGTGTTTTTAGTTTTTGCATGACAGAGTAGGAAAGATCAATCCATGTATACATCCTGACAAATTATAGAAATATAATATTTTTTGTAGTAGGATATTATTAAGGTTAATTTATTATTATTAGTAGTAGGATATTATTAGGATTAATTTACTATTATTAGTAGTAGGATATTATTAGGATTAATTTACTATTATTAGTACTAGGATATTAGTAGGATTAATTTGCTAGGTATTATTAGTAGTAGGAAATATTATTAGGATTATTTTACTATTATTAGTAATAGGATATTAGTGCGATTAATTTACTATTATTAGTACTAGGATATTAGTAGGATTAATTTGCTAGGTATTATTAGTAGTAGGAAATATTATTAGGATTATTTTACTATTATTAGTAATAGGATATTAGTGGGATTAATTTACTATTATTAGTACTAGGATATTAGTAGGATTAATTTGCTAGGTATTATTAGTAGTAGGAAATATTATTAGGATTATTTTACTATTATTAGTAATAGGATATTAGTGGGATTAATTTACTATTATTAGTAGTAGAATATTAGAAGGATTAACTAACTATTATTAGTAGTATGATATTAGTAAGATAAATTTACTAATAGTGGGATAGGATTGGAAGATTTAAGATGATTGACTACAGTAACAATACTTGAATTTTCCAAAGTATGAGCTTGAGAAGGTACACATATTTTATGAAAAGGTCAATTCTCATGTCGGCACCAAACAAATGTCACAAAATATATGTGAAAAATAGACTCAATTTTGACGGATTGATACTGAGATCGGACTGTGGACGTTTTTAAAGTTATAAGAATGGTCCAAAAAAAAAAAAACAACAGACTCCCAAAAAACACTACAAGGAGAAAAATAACTAATTTCGGAAGTCGGTGTCAAAAACTAATATACAAAAACCAAAGACACCGACTTCCGAAAATAGTTATTTTTCACTTTGTAGTGTTTTTTGGAAGTCTGTTGTTTTTTTTTCTTTTTGGACAATTCTTATAACTTTAAAAACGTCGGTTGTTTTTTGTTTTGTAAAAAAAGTTTTTATTTTACACTTTTTATTTGTGAAAAGTACTGTTCAGCTGCGTCCGGTTAGACTGGATGCTGACACTAAATAACTTAATGAAAAAACTTACGAACGCACTGGTTGCTTCTTGAAGTCGGTTAAAAAAGTTCTATAAGTATCATTAAGAAAAGGATAGAAGATAAAATTTCAGTTTAGTTCTGTTAAATTAACTCTTATTGCGAGCCCTTCTAATTTTAGAATCGGCAAAGGCGTAGAGACCGTGTCAAATGCTTTGGCTAGATCAAGAAAACCGCCTATAGTCATTTTACCCGAGTCAATATTTTTTACTACATAGTCTTGGAGATCATGGACTGTATCACTAGTAGACTTGCCTGCTCTAAAATCAAACTGATTGTCAGATAAAAGGTTATGATAATTATATAAAAAAAAAGTTGGTATCATTACGAAGGGTATTGTTAATCCATTGCTCATTGTTAATGCAGTGTCTGTTCAACAACATAAATAACGCAATGAATGTTGTTGAAATGTCAAAATGAAACCCATTGCTACTGATAGTGTGTTACGCAATTACCCCACAGACTGAGAAATTCTCAAGGGTAAAACCCAAAACAGAGTCCAACCTGAGCATCAAACACAGGATCGTAAGCTTAGCATTCGTACTTGCGACCAATGGTCTATAACAAAGTAGACAATGATTTAATGACAATCGTTTTAAAGCTGACATTCGTTACAAGTTAAGGTTTATGATTTGACATTTGATTATGTATAAGGAACAGGTGACCCAAGATGTATTAGATATGCAGAGTAGTTTTTGGCACAAAGAATCGTGCACTCTTCAAAAGCGCAACTAATCTATGCAGGTCTAAAAGGTCAATCCATGTACAATCTTTGCTGTAACCTGTAATTAGCATAGGTTATTAGTGCAAGTCATTATCAATGATAATAACAGCCTATCACTGGCAAATGAGGAGATTCCAGAAGAACCAAATTCACCGAAATAGCTCTTCGAGTCACTAAACTTAAGTGGTAGTAGGCAGGGCACATTGCTCGTAGAACCGATGGCCGATGGGGCAGTAAGGCTCTGGAGTGGCGGACACGTACTGGAAGACGCAGCGTAGGGAGTCCTCCAACAAGGTGGACTGATGACCTGGTGAAGGTCGCGGGAAGCCGATGGATGCGGGCAGCACAAGACAGCCTTGGGGAGGCCTTTGTCCAGCAGGGGACATCTACCGGCTGAAGAAGACGGGCAAGTGGAAGCGTCAGATATAAAATTGCCCTTATTATATTATTATATGTATATCATAGAATAGAATAGAGTACTCTTTATTATGTACACCAAATAGATTACAGAACAAAAATATAAAGATTTTACAAAGGGTGACACAATTGGCTGTCTGAACGCTAAGAGCAATCTTTTACAGAGAACCTTTGGTAAGGGGAAGAAGAGAGAAATAATGTAGGTAGTCTACAGTGTACGATTTACTTTAAGTATATAATAAATATGTACGTTAAGTTAATCATACTAGTTTAAATAAATATGTACATCTAATTAATAAATGTCATACAAAAGCAAATAAATCATATAAGCATGCCAAAAGGGCAATTTCGGGCAGCTCAAAAGGAAGGCAGGAACTTTTTAATTAGAAAAAGGATTCTCTTAATAAGCTTATGGGGCAAAGAAGTGTATATAGTTCAAGCACGACTTTTCTAAATAATCTAAAAAATGTTTCCAAACGAGACCAAAGGATTAAAAGATCAGAGTCAGGATTCTGGGTTGGTTAAAAAAGAAATTAATGTTGTCGGCCCTGGCCGTCGAACAGGTAAGTCAAGAAACACGGGTGGGTTTTAGTCAGTAAAAGTCTGTCACGCCCTTCCTTCAGAGCGGGAGAAGTTATTTGATGATTACCCATCTTAAAAAAACAAAAAGTATAAAAAAGATAAATTCTAAAAAGATTTCAGTTATGTAAGCGCAAGAGGTTTTATCGGTGGTAGGCTATAACACCGGCCGCTGGCAGAAGTTACCGCCCACCAGACAAAGCCTTGCCGCCAAGCGATTTGTCGTGTTCCGGCATGATGTCTGGTGAAGGAAGCCGTTCGGAGGACGGGTCTGAGCAGTTGTGTTACGATGTGTGCCGGGTACAATGCGCCTAGTGTTGTTGTGTTGGGAGTTTGGTCGTGGAGGGTCTTCAGATCAATCTCCCTTTGGCGCAGCATCGTTGGTCGTGTTGTTGGGTTTAACATTGCATCACCTCGCTCAACTGCCGTCTACCTTCCTATTCGCTCAGTTTTTCTGAGTGAATAGGCTCTTAATAAACTAGCGCGCTTTACCATCAACGATCGCATCACTGCTTACCATCAGGCGGGATTACGGTCAAGTGCTAGTTTATAATTAATAAAAAAAAAGAGGGTAATTAATTATCAGTAGCAATGGGTTTAATTTTGACAGTTCAAAAACATTCAATGCGTTAATTACGTAGTTGACAAAACACATTTTTAAACACATGCAGCACCGGATTAGGATAATGCCTCAAAATAATTGAAATTGATAGGTAATCATAGTGTATTACGCGATTTGGCTACTGGTACTGCTTAAAGTAAATAGTTCCATCACATACAGATGTTTTTTTTTTTAATGATTATAAACTAGCGCTTGACCGCAATCCCGCCTGATGGTAAGCAGTGATGCGATCGTTGATGGTAAAGCGCGCTAGTATATTAAGAGCCTATTCACTCTGAAAAACTGAGCGAATAAGAAGGAAGATGGCAGTTAAGAGAGGTGATGCAATGTTAAACCCAACAACACGACCAACGATGCTGCGCCAAAGGGAGATTGATCTGAAGACCCTCCACGACCAAACCCCCAACACAACAACATTAGGCGCATCGCACCCGGCACACATCGCAACACAACTGCTCAGACCCGTCCTCCGTACGGCTTCACCAAACATCATGCCGGAACACGACAAATCGCTTGGCGGCAAGGCTTTGTCTGGTGGGTGATAACTTCTGCCGGCGGCCGATGTTATGGCCTACCACCGAGTAAAATTTACTTATGTGCTTCGCCATTCAATTCCCTCGACCTTCACCAAGTGGACCGTGTTATGTTAACTTAAAATATCGACGGACACCACGGATACCGCAATCAAGTAAGCTCCAACAATATAAAGAAGTCGAATCTAAGTACTGACCGTACAAAAGAAGGAGGGCGAAACCAAGCCCTAATTGTCATCATCAGCCCACATCAGTTCACTGCTGTACATACACCTCTCCGATTGCACTTAATTTAACACAATTCTCAGCAATTCATTCAGCTGCCACCATCCACCCAAACAAGTCCTAGGTCGTATAAAAAACCCTGTTTAAAAACTCAATAAAATGTACTTCCATCATCAACCTTTTATCGCCCCACTGCTGGGCACAGCTCTCCTCTCATACAGAAAAGAATTGAGCATAATTACCACGCTTGCTCAATGCAGGTTGGCGATTTCAGACTTAAAGTCCAGATTTCCTCAAGATGTTTTCCTTCACCTTTTAATCAGTCATTGGTGTCCAAGATATACTTAGAAAGTACATATAACTTAGAAAAGTTACATTGGTACTTGCCTGACCAGGAATCCAACCACTCATACTTGAGAGGCTGGTGTTTTAACCACTAAGCCACCACGAATACTAATAACATGTACTTATATAAAAAAACTAAGGTGTTGTCAAGCGGTGCTTCCAAACACATCGTTTTTATCAAACAAGTGTTCTACATAACCGTCCAAAATAATTTTGACAGCTGGAGCTATAAATATTGTGTACAAGGATATCATACTATAGACTACCGGATGACAGCCGCAGAAATAAATTGTTTTTTTTTTACTTGGTGATTATTTAAGGCTCGCTCAACATTGTATATGGTGATATTAATCTAGCTCTGATTAAATGTAATCTTGAACCGGATTAAATTTCAATTAAAGAAGAACATGTCGCTGATAATGTCGTGGTGGCCTAGTGGTTAAAACACCAGCCTCTCAAGTATTAGTGCGCGGGTTCGAATCCAGGTCAGGCAAGTACCAATGTAACTTTTCTAAAGTTATATGCACTTTCTAAGTATATCCTGGACACCAGTGACTGAAGGTGAAGGAAAACATCTTGAGGAAACCTGGACTTTATATGTCTGAAATCGTCAAGCCGCATTGAGCAAGCGTGGTGATTACACTCAATCCTTCTCTGTATGAGATGAGACCTGTGCCCAGCAGTGGGACAATAAAAAGCTTGATGATATTGTTTTATTTTCGACTAGCGGCCGCTCGCGATTTCGTTCGGGTGGAGTTAGTTATTTGAACATTTTATTTTAACCCCAAAATATACAGTATACATTTTAAATTTTTGTTATACTCCGCTCCTATTGGTTGCATCATGATGTCATATATAGCCTAAAGCCTTCCTGGATTAATGGGCTATCCAACACAATTTTCTTCACATTGGACCAGTAGTTCCTGAGACTAGCGCTTTCAAACAAACAGATATATATATTAGTAAGTATAGATTTGAGCTTTCGATTTTGAGAATAGTTAAACAAAGTACCCCAATTATGGCAAAACCTGGATTTTATTTAGATCAAAGGGGTAGTCAGTAATCTACCTAAAAATACGTCTAATTTCCTTACATTTTGACAAGTTTTTGATTTTATGAATTACAGGTATAGGGATGTTTCCTGGGTAAAAAAAAATTGATTCTATTTAGTCCGTCATTCAGATTATAGAAAAATATTGGATACGTATATTTTGTTTTATCAAATCAATAAAAATTGACAAATATAAAAGGCATCAAAGATCAGGAGTGGTGGCTGGTGACGTCACTGCTCGCTAAAAAGTGTAGCGTGCAGTGACGTCACACGAGTTTTCAACGCACTGTGTCGTCTTAATTTTTTGTTTATATGAAAAAAGAAAAATACATGTCTAGTATTTTTTGGAAATCTGACTGACGGACTAATTAGTTTTTTTTAGTCAACTAGGTACCCCATTGGGGTCCAGGATAAAACTACCTAAATAGTTGTTGAATTAAGCACCTAACCATTATAGAAATGCAGTTCTTTATATAAAAATGACAGCTTCGTTCGGTATTAAGTTGTCGTTTTTATATTAAGGACGTTGATTTAACCTCAACAAAGTTCGAAATAGAAATATTGTCTCAAAGGTTAAGTCTGGAACTATCTCTACTTCCAGACTTAATCTTTGCTTAATCTTGGGGCTGAGTTTGGTTTTTATTGATGTTATACAATGCAGAGCTATAGCAGCTTCAATAATTTGTATGAGTTAAATTAAAATAAGGTTGTGATTAACTTTTGCACAATTTGCTGATTTTTAATTTTTTCTGTCTCTAAAAACTGACCCGACCTAATACGAAAATTTTAAAACAATTTAAAAAGATAATTATAGAAGGGCGACATTTCCGACTTTTTTTAAAATATTGTCTGACCAATTTTGCTCACTTTTCCAATCCACGCTAGAATTTTCAATGTACACACATTACAGTAATGATCCGTAGAAAAATTATCAGACGTTAATTTTTTGAGATGGATAAAATAATGAATTGCATAATCCCTGAGAAACCAAAGTAACCTTAATCAAATTAAATTATAACGTGAGTAATGAGTATATCACAATTATTACTACAATAGCTATTTAATAGCTAAATGATTTTATGATTTACAACTTGGTAGTCAAAAACTGAAATCTTTTGTATACCTATAAAAAAAACATTTAAAACGTAAATTATTGATCTAATCTCAACACGCAAAATGCGGCTATCAAAAATAAAACAATAATTGATTTAATTGAATTATGTTACATACAAAACATCGAACATATTGTTCGAAACAAAAAATATCCAAATTGATTACGTTTTAAATGATTTTTTATAGATCATTGATTTAATTTTAACCTCAACACCCAAAATGCGGCTATCAAAAACAAAAAAAAAATAATTGATTTAAATGAATTATGTGACAGACAAATCATCGGACATACTGTTCGAAGCAAAAAAATATCCAAATCGAATATTGATATTTTTCAACACAATAAATTAAATCGTAATTAGATATTGGATCTGTAACCTTTCATAGACGTCAAAAGTATTAAAAAATCGATCGGAACGTTTGAATTCCCCTTTCAAATTCCGCAGAGACCTAATTAATACCATCCATCCACGTATAATGGTGAATCAGATCTTCTAATGCAACTTTATCTGACCATGACCTTGGTTCAGGATATCAGGTCGACACCTATATATAGTGGAACGAGGACCAACACCAGCATTCTTCTGCCAACCTCAGAACAGATAACAACATGAAGTTGGTAGGTGTCTCAAAAGCTTTAGACGAATTGAAAATTTTAAGTCACGAGAATTTGTGTCAAAAGAGTTTGTTATCGATTTCAATATTCTTTTGTTGTGTAATTTGTTTTGTTTTTCATCGTGAGGTTTGCTTAAAGTTTTCGTGATTTGTGCAACGGTTTTGTTATGGCGTTTCATTGTGTTTTCTTTGATAATGTTTTGGTTACTTATTCGGTTATAAAACTTCTGTAACTGTTACCGTAATAGCTTGGGAAGTATTCTTGTTATGTTGTTTAATGGGATATTGTTGTGCATGTTGTAACCACACAACAATAAAACCCACATAGCTAAAGTTAACTAATTATTGTTCAAACAAATATGGTTGAGAGTGAATCATTTGTACAAAAATAAGCAGTTAGCAATTATTGTAGAAAAAAACTACATTAATTGTACAAAAGGACAGTGTACTGAAATTATCTTCTATAACAGTTAATTATCATTAATTATTTACGATACAATTGCATGCAATAGACACTGAATTTATTTGTTATATTCCTTTAAGACAACCATTATTTTATAAAAAATCTCGATCATTAGCCATTAATGGAACCTTAGTACACGAGACTTAAATTCAACCCTATTTTATTTCAGATCATCCTCGCTTGCATCATCGGCGCTTGCGCTGCCGGCGTCTTCCCCGGCTACGTAACCCCTGGCTACGTCGCTCCCCAGTACCGTAACTACAACTACAATTACCAAGACACCAGGGCCAGGGCTGCATTGGACAGGAGCGCCGCGATCTTGAGGTCCAACTCTGAGGTCAACGAGCAGGGATTCCGTTACGAATTTGATACGGAAAATGGTGAGTTTTCCAAGTGATTTCTTTACGTGTGAAAATGAGTGATACAAAACCATAGTGATAAATATTTATCGGGTGTACATTTTTCGCAGTTTTAAAAAGCGTCGGGTGTCATCTTCCTCTCTCTATTTTTTTGGGTGGGAGGGTAATCATTAAATAACTTTTCCCGCTCTGGGTGGACCGGGCGTAACAGGATTTTACAGACTAAAATCTACCCGCTTTCCTTCAGCAACCTGTGGCCACATGGTAGCTCTATCGAACATCTCACGATCCTGTCAGATGCGCCATTCTCCTTAAGTAACAATATTTATTTCATAAGGTGACGTCTGAGACATATAAGTCAGCCCAATACCGACCTATCTTCATGATAAAACTTTATACCAAATATATTGCGACCTAGTTTTATTGTTTAGCAGAAAATCAAAAGTCATTTATTCAAATTAGGCTGAGACTCGGCACTTTTTGAATGTCAATATTTATTACATTTGACAGTCCCCCAAAACGCCCAGCCTTCACCACTCCCTTGTGTTTTCGCTGGGAAGAAGTGGCGGAACAAATTGCCCAGAAGCATAGCTGTCTGTTCATTTAAAAACACATGACTTTATACAATACTGTGCATAGTAATTAACACAAGAAAACACAGAAAATTAAATGAAATTATTTATCATACCTATGACATATGCTAGCCACGCCAAAATACCAGCAACGTAAGAATAAAAAGAAATATATATTAAAAATAGAAATATAAATTAGTAAAAACATATTACTTAATAAAAGCACCAGGCATAAAGGACAATTGTTACACGAACGCATATAACGTGTCAGTAAGCTAATTCTATAGAAAAAAACACAAACATTGTCTTGAGTTAATGAGAGCGACCAGCTATTCTTATTATTTAAATAATTGTTAACAGAATAATAAACAAATACAAGCACCAAAGGACCAAACTTCCAACCTGCCAGTTATTTTATTAGCTTTTTTATTTTCAGTGCAAAATTCGGTTTTAACAGTGTAATCGGTTCTTTAAACCGGTCGTATATAAACAAAAAAATGTAACATATCAAAATCTATTTACCACACAAGTTGTATAACAAGCTTATACGCATTTATATTATTACCATAATTGAGCTGCCCGTGGGTGCGTCGGTGCTTTACGCAACTTTACGTAAAAGACATAGTTACAGTTTGGTACAAATAATTTATTTATTTATTTTTTCGCACATGAATTGTACAGAGGCGGACTCAATGCCTTAGGCATTCTCTACCAGTCAAGCACAGGTAGTGAAGAGATTAGATGGCAGGTGCTTTAGTTGCAAAATATTAAATGCTAGAATAAGATAATTAACTCGCATATAAACTTTCTAAATGAATAGCTAGTTTTTTTTTTGTTTTTGGTTTAGAATTAATCATCGACAATATAACTGGGTATTATTGACAGTAATTTCGAATAACTGAAAAGTATTAGAACATAAAGTAAAAAATTGATTTTCACAAAATCTTTGATATACATATATGCTAAGTTATTTTGTGTGTACTGGATATTTTATCTTCTTCATCTCAGCGTTAATCCGAGTCGTATCCGAAACTTCTCAGCTTTGAGTCTAGGGTTCGCTTTACCAGTCTAACTGCTCATTTTTGGCTAAACTTCGATATTTTCCATGAAGCGACTGCCGTCTGACCTCCACAACTCGAAGACGATATCGAAGCATTGCAGTTAGACCAATTGTAGGACTTTTGAGGGCTCCAACAACCCGTAACGACTGCAATTAGGTGTTCATATGGCAACCGGGACCAACGGCTTAACGTGCTTTCCGAGGCACGACCAGACCAGTGCAAATATTCATATTCATGCATACAAATATTAACCCGCGCCTCCTTGCGCAGCGGCCGCGTTCGCTACCGTTACACCACGGAGGCTGTCATGTGCTGGATATTTTGTAATAGATACAAATTCAAGATCTTAAAACAAGGATTATCATAATATAGCTTGTTAACCGCCGCCGTGGCCCACGCACTATGGACCACTTGAAGAACTAAATGAGGAAACCAAACTCGTTACATAGAATCCAGCTTACGTTTAATCGTTGTGTAAAGTTAAAACAAAATTTATCATAAAATGTTTAATATAGATAATATACGAAGTCGTGGTGACCTATTTTTAATGTTTAAACACCAGCCTCTCAAGTATGACTGTGCGGGCTCGATGCTAGGTCAGGCAAGTACCAATATAACTTTTCTAAGTTATACATACTTTCTAAGTATATCTTGGACACCAATGACAGATTACAATAATAAGGAAAACATCTTTAGGAAACCTGAACTCTAAGTCTAAAATCGCCAACCCGCATTGAGCAATCGAATCATGGTGATTACGCTCAATCCTTCTCTGTATGAGAGGAGACCTGTGCCCAGCAGTGGGATGATAAAAGGTTGATGATGATGATGACGATACACTGATGAATAGTTTTAGTTTAAAAAATAATTTTGAGAAAGATGGGGGTGTCTTTAAATCGTATAACAGATATAGGTAGGTACTGCAAAAATTATTTCCATTTAAATCAAATGCAAACTCAAGATGAATTGGAGTCTGTTAAAGATATCATTTCAGACAGTGAGAGTGAGAATTTTTAAAATCCTCAAATTATTGTAATTTCGAGGTTCAAGCTACTCAGTCTGATTAAAAGTTAAAGTGTACGTTCAAAATTTATCAGAATTTCAATCTAAAATTGAACACATTTGTAGTAACGATCCATATATTAGCTCGGTAAACTGTATTTAAGTGGATAGATCTTATCTAGAACAAATTACATGCCATTTTCATAATAAGTTTGAATGTAGGCAAATATGTGTTTCGGTGTGTAACATAGTTTGTTTTAGAACTTGTAACGTTTCGCGTACAATGTAGAAAGAAATTATTCGTTATATTTGTAGAATAAAATTTTCATTTAACATTATATTTTTTCCTGTCAAAAACAATTTTCAATTTCCATTTTTGAATTTTTTTTGACAGTAAAAAAAGATTGCGATAGATTATGATAAGATTTCGAAAGTTTTTAATTGCGGAACTGACTTGACTTTTCTCTACGCGATACAGTAATGCCACGATATGTACCTTTACCACTGCTTATAGCTTAAAGTATTTCCTAATTGTTTGTATTTTTCTTGTATTGAATGTTACTGGAACAAAAAAAAAGTTCTAGAAAACTAGATAAAGTGTTATTATTAATCAATAAACATTGTTACCAATGGGTTCTCCGTCAAGTAAAGTGATTTTAGCAATAAGTATCATTTCGCATAATTCTGATGAAAGCCTTTTTGATGGCACAGTCGGTTTTATATCTGTATACTTTTATAAAAGTTACAAATACTTCGATATCGCCTTCCAGACAACAGTCGCTTCATGGAAAATATCGAAGTTTAGCCAAAGTCAGTGTTAGACTGGTAAAGCGGATCGTAGACTCCAATGCTGAAAAAGCTTCGGATGCGGCTGGGATTAACGCTGAGATGACGAGAATGACGTGTATAAAAGTTCCTAACCTGTTACCTTCTCCATCTTTCCAGGCATTCACGCCGATGAAGCCGGTGTCGAAGCCAACGGCATCCAGGCGGCAGGTAGCTATTCTTACACCGGTGACGACGGCCAGGTCTACAGCGTGAGCTACACTGCTGACGCTAACGGATTCCAGCCCAAGGGTGCTCATATCCCCACCCCACCCCCCATTCCTGAGGCCATCGCCAGGTCGCTTCAGGAGAACGCGAGGGATGAGGCTGCTGGAATTTTCGATGATGGTAAGGAATCATTGTATTATTGTGTTGGGAAGATCAAAATCGTTAGATATAACAGATTAAACCGAACATAATGTTTCACATAGGTTTGTCTTGTTCTTTATCATTTTAAATAAGACAATGGCACTAGCAAATAGTAGTATACAATATGTAAAGAAAACCCTGTCCGATCCGTGAAGATATTGTTAGGTATCAATAAGTGATTCTACTAATGCCTACAAAGCCGGGCTAGACTTTAAAAAATAATCTCCCTAAAAAAATAAATATTATTTCGCAAAAAAAATTGGTTGTCTGTAGAACTCCGTCTACTGCCGATATTTGAACGTGACAACGTCTATTACATGGTAATAGACCTCGCGCACGAGTGTGACACACGCTCTAGGGGTGGGGGTAAAGTAGGCGTGGACTCCGTGTGGCGTCAGATTCGGCCGTTACGGTGTTTTCGAGAATGACTCCACGCCGTACCAATTTAATAGACGTTGTCACGTCAAAAGGTAACTTAATACATGTGTGGTAGGCAACCCTTCCACGCGCGACCGGGGGCAGGGCATGCGGCACGTGGTCGAATCGTTTATAATAATACCGTCAAAATAGTGTTGTCACTTTTTAAAAAAATACCGAATTCCGAGGGAGTTGGGATTATTTCGCGGGAAAAAAATTTTGTTTTCAAAATTCATTAGTATTGTTACTATGATAATTACGTAAAATTTAATATTATATTTGGTCATGTGTTTACCTAACCTTTATTATCCTTATGGGTCGGACAGGGTTTTCTTTACATATTTAATCAGACGCCGGGGTTCGGACAATGGTTAAGCTACTAACTGCTGCGCTGTGTGTCGCGGGTTCGATTCCCGCACGGATAAAAGATTTGTATGACTTACAAGTAGTTGTTTCTGCTCTGACTGTTTGTCTATGTGTGTTTACGTGTTTGTAAAACGCACTCACGATACAGGAGAAGTTCCTAGTGTGAGAAACGTTTTTCTTTTTTTTAAAGAATACAGTTTAAGTAAACATATACATCTTCGTTAGATTGAACGTTTTTTACTGTATCCATGTCATTGGTAACTAGTTTATTTTCGTGGTTAATGATCAGATGTGATTTTATTACATTTTAGTGTAATTCAAATGTTTTAAATCGATTCTTGTTTAAGAGCCATACTTTAATTGCGTATTACACTATTGCTATCATTTGGAATCATTTTGAAACATATTGCAAATCCATTGCTCCATAATTATGTAAGAAAAAAATTTCTGTATGCCAATGTTTTTGTTGATGTTGTCACTCGGTGGTAAGCCATAACATCGGCCGCCGACAGAAGTTACCACCCACCAGACAAAGCCTAGCCGCCAAGCGATTTGTCGTGTTCCGGCATGATGTCTGGTGAAGCCGTACAGAGGACGGGTCTGAGCAGTTGTGTTGCGATGTGTGCCGGGTACGATGCGCCTAATGTTGTTGTGTTGGGAGTTTGATCGTGAAGGGTCTTCAGATCAATCTCCCTTTGGCGCAGCATCGTTGTTCGTGTTGTTGGGTTTAACATTGCATCACCTCGCTCAACCACCGTCTTCCTTCCTATTCGCTCAGTTTTTCTGAGTGAATAGGCTCTTAATAAACTAGCGGGCTTTACCATCAACGATCGCATCACTGCTTACCATTAGGCGGGATTGCGGTCAAGCGCTAGTTTATAATTATTATCGCATTGAATGATGTTAGTATCAAATTGAAACCCATTGCTACTGATAGTTTGTTGCGCAATTGGTATCACCATGGTGAGGTCGTGGGTGGCTTATTCTCATGTCTGCTTGGTTACACAGACCACCTTACTTATTGTTGGTTACGCCTCCATGACTTCCTGGTGAGGCACGGCTCTTATATTGTTTTCCAGCTGAGTTTGTAATTCAATTGGAATCCAACGCTAGTACTATGGCTTTCAATTATTAATGACACATCGAAACTGTTTCACTACGAAGACATTAGCGCCAATTCCCTCATGAACAAACTAAATTAATTTTAACTTAACTGCATCTTTTTCTTTCTTTTTCAATAAGAAAAGGACAGAATATAATACGTTAGTTTAGACCTGTCAAATTCGTTCGCGCTTGACGTAAATTGATGTATTTTCGGTCGCCATGTTTATATATTAATTTGACAGGATGAAACTAAAATGTTACCTTCTATGCTTATCTTAATGAAACACTAAGAAAAAGATCACTTTCACTCACTTTTTACTCTTTTTTTTGAATCACTTTTTAGTTTAGTATAGCTCCTTTTTCAGGGTAAACATATTTAAAATAATTTTAACTTTTTATCAAGAGATTCGGCTCCATTACCTTTTGTGCTGTAAATTATGTTCCTTGTTACCCCTCACAATACATACATGAATATGAGACAGCAGAAGAACGACAAAGTAGAGAATACACACGTAGACAAGACATTATGCATTACAAGGTACATCCTTCTTTGAATGTTGTAAAGCACAGTCCTAAATATCAATCAATTATATTGTTTAATAAGTTCCCTCTAGACATGAAAAGCGCTATTTACTCAAATTCATTCAAGGGTCGGCTTAAACGTTTCCGATTGAATAAGTGTCTTTATGCTGTTGACGATCTATAACAGAATTTCTGTGTGTCTGGATATGCAATTTTTGTAATGTTTACCGTGTTTTTAATGTAATTTAATGTATTGGTTTTCTCTTTTACTATGTGATTTCAGATACAATGATTGTTGTTAATGAATGAATGACTATTGACTATGATTATCAAAAAATAGTCCTTATCTTAAGTTTCACATAAGCAACTATCTAGGCTTTGTCCAACTATGTGCGGGGTCAGCTTCTAGTCTTACTGTAACATCCACCAAGTCACAGTTCCTTTGGGACCTCTACATCTAAGTTATTGGGTAACCCAAGGCTCCTTGATGAGACTAGTTATCTTAAGTTGTAAATATGTCTTTTTGTATTTTTCAGGCAGCTACCACGACGCCAAATATGCCCCCGGCGTTGTCTTAGCCCGCAGTCAATACCCCACGAGATACAACCCTTTCCACCCCTACCGTCGCTATTGAGATAGTACCACAGCGAGACAACACAACAACATTGTACAGTGCCATTTGTTATTAGACCTTAAGGATTATATTTACAACGAAAAGAAAAAGCATAGAAAATCTACGATCTACAACGCATGATGATAAAGTTGCAATTTCTTAGGCTTCGAAAGTGTTAAACGATCGTCAGTTGTTTGTTCGAGTGAACTTTGCGAGTTTTTCATCGTATGTTGTAAAGAGTGGTCTTTTGTACGTTATTATGTATATTGAAGCAATAAAGTTGCAATGGTAATTTAAATTATCGTTTTTTTTTTAATATTTCCAGTCTTTCCATTCCATTCCATTTCATTTTCGAATCTTCTATCGCAAATATCTGGAAAAGGACAATAGATACAGTGATGTAGATAGCGTGTGTAAAAGTAAAGGACACAAAAAATAAATACCTACATAAAATCAAAACAGCTGCCAGGAAACTTGGCGTTATTTCAAAGGTCCAGCGGTACTTCACACCAGGGCAGCTTCTAATGATTTACAAAGCACAGGTCCGTTCTTGTGTGGAGTACTGCAGCCACATTTGGGCTGGTGCTGCTAAGTTTCACCTGGCCACTTTGGATTCGGTGGAGAGGCGGCCAAAGAGGCTGATTGGTAACCCTGATTTAACTCGAGACGGTCTCCAAAGCCTAGAGCACTGGCGTAGAGTAGCCAGCCTTTCGGTGTTCTATAGGATGCATTTTGGGGAGTGTGCGAGGGAATTGCATGTTTTAATTCCCCCATCTCCGTTCCACCATCGGACGACCCGTCGTACGGTGAGTTTCCACCCTTACGTTGTTAACACCACTGCGATCCGGACGAAGCGTTTCGCCTCCTCCTTTATACCGCGTACATCGAGGGACTGGAACAATTTGCCAGCGGCGGTGTTTCCTTCGGACTACAATTTGAGTGTCTTCAAGGCTAGTGTGAATAGGCTCTTAATAAACTAATGCGCTTTGCCATCAACGATTGCGTCACTGCTTACCTTCAGGCGGGAGTGCGGTCAAGCATTAGTTTATCATTTTATAAAAAAAATAATAACACTAAGAAGGGGAAAAATTATAACAACGGTAAGTACTCAAAATAAACACGTAAACAACTAGTATAAAGCGGAAAGACAGTGATATTTGATTCTTCTTTTAAAAACTGCAACACTATCTGAAGACAGAAGACTTCTGTTTTTCTTACTCTGGTTGAACTTGAAACTTCTTACTGCCGTAAGTAGGAAGGTTTCCTGGTAGTAATTTATTTAAAAAATAAGTCAAATTAAATGCCAATTAGAGAATCCAAAGAACAGCATGTCTTCCTCTTTCCTTTGGGTTAAATTAGACAAGTTATCAAAAATAACTTTTATCGTTTATCTCTAAAACTTCAAGTTTTCCAACAAAACCATAGAAGACAAAATATGTTATATTCTCATATTAATGCAATAAAACAGTCATAACATTTGCTGAACTTCTTGCTTCTTTAATTTTTGTACAGTTTGAACGCGGCCATAAAATTTACTTTATTACCGTTGTTAAACTGAGATGGGTTATCCGTTATTAGAATGAATTATTGCAGGCTATAATTTGAACGTGTTAAATCTAGTTTGGTAGCAATTAAATTATTACTATAATTTTGTGGTGATTGACCTTCTTTTTTGGTATGTATGGGAAATCATTAAATGACTTCTCCCGCTCTAGGCGGAGCGGAAGGGCGGCTCAGACTTTTACTGACTAATATCCACCCGTGTTTCTTTACTTGCAAACAAACAATTCGCAACCACATTGACCCAGGAGGCATCGGTCTTCGTGGACCTCGTCACGATGTGTTGACATCTATTTGAGGCGCGCGTGAAACACAACGCGTCATCGACGTGGGCTTGGTCCTTATCGTGCGGCGATATGTCCACTGCTAGTCGTGTGCAAGCCCGCGCCTACTATTGCCGGGAGTTTGATGTTGTATCGCGTGCAGGGCGTCTCCTGTGACGGCTAGACTCGTGAGGGCGCTGGGAATCCCGCTTCCTTACGCACTCCGCCTTCTCCTTTGCTAACAGCACTGCTTCGTAGAAGGAGGTGATGGCCTGCCATGCACTGTAACTCTGGTCTATAACCTGGACTTGCCGCCGATCGCCGCCACGAGGACACGGCGGTGCTCCGCTCAAGTCGGGCAGACCTCCACCGTGTCGTCAGGGCGATCCTCACAGTGGTGACAACCTGGGGTTTCCACCGGCTTTATCAGAAATCTCCCGAAGCCGTGTCCGGTGAGGCCCCGTGGCGCCTCTCTAGCCACTCCTCAAAGAGGTGACTTCCGCCGCTATTGTGGCGTTCTCAGTGATGATTGACCTTGGATGATGAATTGATTGAAAAAGTAATTTATTCAAATAAGACTGAAAATTGCCACCAACCCGCCCTGAGCAAGCGTGATGATTACGCTCAAGACTGCGCTGCAGATCAAGACAAAGTCGCACAATGGAAAGAGCTATGCTCGGAGTCTCTCTGGGCGATCGAATCAGAAATGAGGAGATCCGCTGAAGAACCAAAGTCACCGACATAGCTCTTCGAGTGACCAAATTAAGTGGCAATGGGCGGTGCACATTGCTCGTAGAACCGATGACCGATAGGGCTGTAAGTTTTTGGAGTTTCGGCCACGTTCCGGAAGACGCAGCGTAGGGAGGCCCCCAACAAGTGGACCGATGACTCGGTAAAGGTGGCGGGAAGCCGATGGATGCGGGTAGCACAATCCCGGTTATTATGGAAATCCTTGGGGAGGTCTTTGTCCAGTAGTGGATCTCTGTAGGCTGCGAAGAAGATGAACCGACGAGTCACTTCAGTTGTAGGGGAGAGTCCTACAGTACCGGCCAGCGTCCAGTACCGGCCAGTTGCTAGTTCTCTAATTTTATAATAGATGGCATTGAGATTTTTAACGTTAGAAGTGCAGTTTAATAGTACAAGTATATGCCCCGCTCGGTGTCGACCGGTCGCGACAGGATTACTGTCAGTGCAAAGATTTGTGTTAAGCGCGATGAACGTACGCTACGTAATTAAAATTCTAATAGTGATTTTCGAAGTTGATGGATTCAATTCAAAACAAATAACTCCTGGTAAGTTTAGTATGCTTATATGACTATTAGAAACCGAATATTAATTCAACCTTTGTACGTTGTTTTCGTATAAAATCGAAATTTTTTTTTTTCGTTTCCTGCAGTACCGGCCACATCGCAGTCCTGCAGTACCGGCCATTTTTAAAATTTGTTTTTAAAAGAATTGCGTTACTTACAGATACACAAAAATGCCAAATGATTCGAATGATGGTCAGACGAGGCAAAAGAAGGGCACCTGGGATCCGGCAAATATGCATAAAGCTGTAGAAAAGGTGCTGATTAACGAGATGAGTGCACGTCAAGCCGCAGAACGCTATCAGGCACCCCGAACTACGCTGAATGACAGAATTAGTGATATTAAAAATAATAAAGAAATGTCCATTGAACCAGTTATGGGTCGATTTCGAAGTGAAATTATAACGAGTTCTCCGTACAAAAAGATGCTGGAAGAGAAAAAAACCGACAAAAAAAAAATATTGAATCGCTTAAGCTAGATAAAAATAATGTTCAAGAAGATGGTAACAAGAAAACGAAGGTGTTAGGAAAGGTAAAAATTTACTGTCAGGAAGAGATGTCAGCAAGAAAACAAAAATAAAAACCAAAGAAAATCTAACTCCTATTAACAAACCGATTGAAGAAGAGACGGTTTGCCCTTTGTGCGCTGAATGTCATGAAGAAGATTGGATACAGATTGTTTTATAATACTTGGTTAAACATTGTATATATATATTGTTACTTAATTTTATAATTAGGTCTACAGCCATTAATGTACAGTGTACACCCACTACCAAATGGGTAAATATTTGTACGCCTTTCAAGGCGACACATAGTGCAACTTATTTTGTTTTTTAAATACCACCTTATAACACCTATGTGTACAAATAAATAAATTTGAATTTGAAACTGTAAAGTGTGGGTACATGAGGCATGTGCAAACATATCGGAGCTATCCGATCAGTACATTTGCGATTATTGTATTATCTAAATGTTTATATACTTACTGGCTGGTACTGGAGGCCAATTATTTGTAGTTGATTTTTCCTAGTCTTTGAATTGCTATAATAAACCTGATTATTTCTAAAGAATTTGGTTGTTTGTTTGTTTTAATACATAGCACAATAGTATTTTTTAATATATTAGGAGGTATTGAACATGTAACCTTAGGTATTTAGATTTTTATGAGGATAAACCTTAAGGTGACGGTACTGTAGGACTCTCCCCTACTCTTCAATTCTGAAGGAAAACGGGTGGATTTCAGTCAGTAAAAGTCTGGCATGCCTTTCCGGAATGGTGAATCAGACTTTTGCGTGATAGCCTATTTCTGGAGAAATCATTTATTTCATGATTCCACTCAAAAAATAATTACTGTTTCTAGTCGGTTAACTAAGTCCCGTAGTTTATTGTTTATGTTTATTTAACTACTTAAACCGATGGAGTAAATAGGTAGGCCTATCCCTTCGCGAATTACAGTGGTGATGTTATGTTGTAATATTTTAACTTTCTATTATAGGTAAACCTTTGTATGTGCTTAGGTGGTGTTGCCATTAATGAAATGAAATGAAATGAAATGAAATGAAATCGTTTATTAAGCAAGTAGGATCACCGATCACTTTTACACGTCATATGTTTTTGTTTTTCTTCTTTTTTTTTTTTTTTTAAACTAGATGAAGCCGGCATTTCCTAACTGACTACCTCTGAGAAGAAATAGCCGAAACAAACTCAGGGATCATCGTCTTTTTTAAAGTCCAGACATTAAAAATGAAAATGTTTACAATAATTTACGTTATAATTACGCATATTGCTTAATAACAATGCTTAACAGAGCGAGCAGCTCAGTCCCAAGCCTCTCTATCCTCTAAATAATCTGAGATTTTATAATACCCCTTTTTGCAAAGTTTGGCCTTTATATTTTATATATAAATTAATCATTGGGACATTTAAATAATTAATGGCAAGATAATTTATTAGTACATTATAGATTAATAATCATAATTTATTTAATTATAATGTTAATAAAATGTTAAATAATTAATGATTATGATGGAAATTTATGTGAAGCTTTAAATTCTGCTACCGTTTTTAATTAATGGTCAATATTACGCCAAGGAACATGTTCTCTGTCATGTCATTCAAGTGTGCCATTGTTCTGCCAGGGTGGGGGGTAGTCCGATTGAGATACCGTGGCCCTGGCCCACAGGCAAAAGAAGGAAGAGGGCTTTTAGTCAGTAAAAGTCTGACACGCTCTTCCGCTCCGCCCAGGAGAGGAAGGGCCGTGTGTCGCGAGCGGGACAGGTTTTTTATAATTATAAACTAAGGAATGACCGCAATCCCCCTCAATGATAAGCAGGCATTGCAATTGTTGCAAAGCGGGCTAGTTTATTAAAAGCCTATTCACTAAAAAAAAAACTGAGTTAATAGAAAGGAAGACGGCAATTGAGTGAGGTGATGCAATGTTAAACCCAACACGCCAACGAAACTGCGCCAGAAGGAGGCCGGGCTAGCACGAGAGTGTGGGGTCGCGGCAGAATCAAGGACTCCCGCGGCTCCGTGCGCACGTGACTGGAGAGACACTGGGGTGGTTTTTAGTCAGTAGGAGTCTGACAGACCCCGTCGCCCACCCCAGGGCGGCGGACATCCATTGAAGATTTTCCAAACCGGAAAAAAAAATTACCTCGCTTAAGGTCAGTATCGCAGTATTTTTCAAACTATTTTACTTTACAAGTCTTTAAAACTATAATTTATTCCAAAGTTTCGAAGGCATCCTCATAAAGCTGTAAATAGATAGGCAGAATGAAGCCACACCTACGTGCAGAATAAAACAGTACATTATCATAAAAATAGGCCTTCATCTTGGAGGCCTTGAAAGCCTATTAGATTAAAGTAGACCTTCCATTAGAAGCTATGCTAGTTGAATGCTATTGCATGATATGCCAGTTTGCTTGATTGTCTGATGTTTTTAGTTTTTATAAGGAATGTGTTGGCCAATGGGCCTTATAAGAAGGCTCAAAGTCGCTCAAAGGGCAATGGAGAGGTCTATGCTTGGGGTTTCACTGCGCGATCGAATCAGGAATGAGGAGATCCGCAGAAGAACGAGAGTAACCGACATAGCCCGAAGAATTGCAACACTGAAGTGGCAATGGGCTGGACACATTGCTTGTAGGACCGATGCCCGATGGGGCCGACTGGTTCTCGAGTGGCGACCATGCACCGGAAGACGTAGCGTGGGTAGGCCCCCGACAAGGTGGACCAACGATCTGGTGAAGGTCGCGGGAAACCGCTGGATGCGGGAGGCGCAGGGCCGGTCGTCGTGGAGAACCTTGGGGGAGGCCTATGTCCAGCAGCCTTTCGGCTGAAATGATGATGATGATGATGATGAAGGAATGTGTTTAGTTATACTGTGTTTATGACCTGGTAAGGGTCGAAGCCTATGAATGCGGGCAGCACAAGACCGGTCATCGTGGAAAGCCTTGTGGGGGGCCCTTGTCCAGTAGTGGACGTCTATAGGCTGAAGAAGTAGAAAAAGAAAGTTGTTGGGTGGGTATTGTTCTTCCTGTACGAGGCGCAAATAATACTTTTTCTTTCTTTTTGTCCACTACTAACAGTAATATTATTACATATATATTTCTCTCTCCTTCCCCTTAGTATTCAATCCAAAGGTTGTCTGTAAAAGATAGCTCTTAGCGATAAGACCGGCCATTGTGTCACCCTTTGTGAAATCTTTATATTTATGTTTCTGTAATCTATATGGTGTACATAATAAAGAGTATTTTATTCTATTCTAACATTATTAAAATTGATTCTTGAATTTAATCCAATTCTCAGTCTTGCCGTCCGCTTACAATTTAAGTGTCTTCAAGGCATAGTGAATAAGTCCTCAATAAACCAGTGCGCCTTACCAACAACGATTGCATACTGCTGACCATCAAATGGGATCGTAGTTAAGCATTAGTTTATAACATTGAAACAAAAAAAAGTTAGGTAGATTACTGTGACTTTCATTATGTCAAGGTCAAAGTTTGGGTCGTGGTTCTCGAGTGGCGACCGCGTATCCGAAGACATAGCTTTGAAAGGCTTTCCATAATAATTATGTATGATGTATGTAATAAAAGTCGATAAACGTAGTATGAATCGATATTGTACTAATTGACATTTCATACTCACTACTCAATGGTTTATTGCGTTCAATAATGCGTAACAGTTGGCATATTGAAATATCGAATCAATTATGGATTCTCTCGGGCAGAGCAAAGTATTATTATTTTTAACAAGAGGTAGGATGCCGTTCTAATATTTATAAATAAAATAGTAGTACACCATAATTTTTATACAGCTATAGATAGATGGACAGATAGATAACACATTTATTTGATCCAACAAAAAAAGACACAATACAGGTAAGACAGGCAAAAAAATACATCAAGAAGGGTGATAAACAAATAGTACAAAAAAAAAAAAATGTAAAGAAAAAGTAAAAACAAATTCACCCATAGCCACCATAGACATTCAAAATGGTTTCGAACACAACTTTGCGGTGTATGTCGCTTGTTTGTTCCAAATGAGAGTCCAGCTCAGCATGTGCCAGGTAGGATACCTGACGCTGGTATTCTGCTTCAGCCTATAGAGGCCCAATGCTGGACAAAGGCTTCCCCCAAGGATTGCATTCCATTTGGGGTTGGTATAATCCCCACGCTTAGCAGGCGGGTTGGGGATCGCAGTATGTTGTTATTCCACAGGAGAAGCGCTGCTGCCCGCTTCCCTGGTGAGAGTTCCCTTAGACGGCACCCACGAGAGGATATGGGTTGGTACTATTCTACGACCGATACCACACGGCCGGTACATAACCTATTATCCCTGTTAAATATAATAGAAGCTAAGAGTTAAGGAACGGAAGAAACAATCAGAATATTTTGATTAAATCATTTGGGTTTCGATTTTAATAAAACATTTTGCTCAGTAATTAAAATTTCCAAAACAACAGTGTTGATCTTGTTTTCAAAGTGGTGCATCAAAAAGCTTGGCTTTTAACATGAACTGCAATAACACCTGTTTCTTCACACTACTAATACATTTCAATATAAAAAGAAACCAAATTCGAAGCATCGACTAACTTAATCTTCTATTATTTAAAATTCTTCTGTGACAGTGTTTGTCCTCGAACTCCTCCAAAACGGCTGAATCGATTTTAATGAACATTCGTTAGGCCTGAGAATAGCTTTTATATATGCTTACTAATATTTTAAAACGGAAAGTGAGTGTGTTTGTTTGTTCGGTTGTTCCACTTTCACGCCGTAACTGCTAAACCGATTGCTTTCGAATTTTGCATACGTAATGTTAGAAGTCTGAATAAAATAATAGGGTACTTTTTGTCCTGTACAATTGATATTTTCTAGGGGAATCTAAAAAGCACGATATATAAGCACGATATTCATAAGTAAATTTTTTTTATAAATTATCATACTACAACTACTACCATTTATTATATAATCTATGTAAATAATACACTGTACTGACTACCTACATTATTTCTCTCCTTCCCCTTACTATTCAATTCAAAGGTTGTCTGTAAAAGATAGCTCTTAGCGATAGGATCGCCCATTGTGTCACCCTTTGTAAAATCGTTATATATTTATTTTTCTGTAATCTATATGGTGTACATAATAAAGAGTATTCTATTTTATTCCACGCGAGTGAACAGCGGAGCACAGCTGGTATGCTATAATTAAAACAATAATGCTATAATTTAATACCAGCAATAGATTCTGCCATATAAAATGGAAGTATGTCTAAAAATATATTTAAATTTGAATAATAAGGATGTCATTAGACATTTATGAGATTTTTTGTGCATTTTAAAAACTGTATCAAATGTAAATTAATTGAAGTTAATATTATTAATGTTTTCCTTTATCTGTTTGGAATCCAATGATTTATATGGAATAACGGGACTGTTTTCTGGGTTCCGTACACACAGGGTGGGATAGAGAGAAGGTGGATGGACGACGTTCTAGAGGTCGCAGTCCAATAAGGTGGACTGACCAAATTCGTTCATCTCTGGACACCGGTCTGCAGGATGCTATACTCGCGATCAGGGATCGTAAGAGATGGCGAACTATTGTAAAGGAGAAGATAATTCCACACATCACGATCCTCAGGAATGAGGAGAACGACGTGAGGAGGAAGACACAGAGGCTAAAAATGGGACCCTATTCTAAGACTACACTGTCCATCTATCTGTTTGTGTCTCTGTGTCTATTTACGTCTGTCTGTCTGTCTGTCACTAGGCTGTATCTGCTGTGTGTACTTTTGTCGCTATAATGAAAAATAATAAAAATAGTTTTAGTCGTACTTGACCGATTATACTTTTAGACTAAAAAAAAAATTGTGTATCTAGGGTCATCATCATCTTCTATCATAATCCCAGTCGCATCCGTAGCTGTCTGTCCCAGTCTGACCGTCCACAACTCGAAGGCGATATCTATACATTGCAGTTAGACTAATTGTTAGATTTTTGAGGGCTCCAACAACCCGTAACGACTGCCACTAGATGTTCGTATGGCAACCGGGACCAACGGCTTAACCGTGCTTTCCGAGGCACGACCAGACCAGACAGAATTTGTGTATCTTGTGTCTTCGTAAAATATTAGGTGTACGGACGACAACAGGTCAAGATACCCCAAACTGTCAGATATTCCCAATCAAACTTGAGCCTTAACGCTTTAGAGATAAAGTTGAAAATCTAATAAGGAAATCTGGCAGATTGTAGTAGCTTGATGATGTCGTCTGTACATTCTAAGTTGCTAATTTTTCTAAGTTAATGGCGCCGTTTCTGTTGTTCACAAACTAAACTAATTTTAAGTTACGTGCATCTTTTTCTTTCCATTTCGTTAAGAAAAGGACGGAAGATAATATGTCAGTTTATTCCTGTCAAATTAAGATACTCCATAGGCAGTTTAGACGCGATTATAAACATGGCGACTAAAAATACGACAGTTTACGTCAGGAGCGCACTAATTTGACAGGTCTAAACTGACATTTTATCTTCTGTCCTTTTCTTAACGAAATAGAAAGAAAAAGATGCTCTTAACTTAAAATTAGTTTAGTTTCTGAACTACAGAATCGGCGCCATTATCTGCAAAGTTAGCTTTAGTTTAAGTGGAGACTTTAACTAAAGCTAACTTTATATTATATTATTTATCCAAGCTTTGTTCATAGGCATATTATTCTGTAAGTGATTATTTAAATGATAAGAATAGCTGGTCGCTCTGATTAACGCAGGACAAAGTTTGTGTTCTTTCTCCGGAATTAGCTTACTGACACGTTATATGAGTTCATATAATTCACTTTTTTACAATACATAAATATGTAAGCTGTCGCGCCCTTTATGCCTGGGGCTTTTATTGAAGTAATAAGTTTTTAGTTATTTACATTTTCATTTAAATATATATATACTGTTTTGCTTTGCTGGTATTCTGGCGTGGTAGCTGGCATATTTTCAATAATTTCATTGTTGTTATATTTTCTTGTGTTCATGACTATACATAGTATTGTATAAAGTCATGTGTTTTTTTAAATGAACAGACAGCTGTGCTGCTGGGGAGTTTCTTCCGCCACTTCTTCTTCCCAACGAAAGCACTAGGAAGTGTCGATGGGTGGGCGTTTTGGGGGACTGTCTTATGTAATACTGACGTTCAAAAAGTGCTGATTCTCAGCCTAATTTGAATAAATGACTTTTGATTTTGATTTCGATTTTGATTAAAAATTCAGCACACTGATTGCGTAACTCTCAATTCGAATAATTTTGAAGCATATTGCTAATCCATTGCTCTATATGTTCAAAAATGTGTCGTCTGCTCAATAACGTAAATATCGCAATGAATGTTACTGAACTGTCAACATGAAACCCATTGCTACTGATGGTGTGTTACACATATGTAGATAATGTTACATATACTTAGATCTATTAACCTGCAGAAATATCAATCAGGAATATATTATATAAATTAGTAGCAGTCGGAAGTGGAATATGGTGCTGTAGCATTGTAGCAAATGCTACACATATTCTCTTACCCGCTGGGAAAGGTCGGCTGTAAATCACACCAGGACCGCGGAAGTCATGGCTCGCGTCGCTGCGACCCTGACCCCCGGGGCGAGGGTTCCCATAAATCTCACCCCGGAAGACATCTGTTGACCAACGGTCAATGTGCGTGAAAACCATAGCGAGTCGTCTAGCACGTGACTGAATTGGCGCGCTTTCTACATTAACCAATCAAACGCCGCGGCCTGCCTCGATCAACGAATCAACATCAAGAACGCACGCAACACCGCATCACTATATTCTATCACACTACATCACACTATGTTACATTACAGTCCATTCCTGTTCACACTCTTGTATCACGTACACGTCACATACATTGTACCCTTTTACATTCGTGCAATACACAAAGTTCGAATTATTTGAATTACGTAACACGACCTACGCGCTACAGTGCTAAACCTCCCAACTTATCGAGCGTCATCTTTCCTAACCTCAGTAGTGCATATTTTAAAATTTTATGTTTTAATGTTACATTATTTCAAGGTAAACAAATATCAAATTTATTTCAATGGCAATAAAGCTGATTTCAGAGTGATAAGCACTATTGAAAAATTATAAAATTATTTGAATTTTTAGCGTCAATTGAACTTCTTAGTTTAACTTCTTAGTATTTTTACAATCATATAGTATATTGTTTCTGTTGTTTAGATCCCTTTTTTTCCCCTTATGCGCAACCAAACTTGACTAACCAGAGTGGTAAATCTCGTAACTTTAAGAACGTTCACAGTCTCAATTTATCAAATTATTATGTTTTGAAAACAAAAAACTTTTCTTTTCTTTTCTAATTCTGGCGACAAACATTTGTTTGTCGCCAGAATGAATCTGAAACTAAATTTTGAACGTTTTAAATGACGGAAATCGGCCTTCAGGGAACAAAATGCACAGAATTTTTCGATCCCGTACAAATTCCATTTTAACTAGTTCTATTTAAACCATCTGTGTGCCAAATTTCATCCTAATCCGTTCAGTAGTTTAGGCGTGAAACCGTAACAAACAAAGTCACTTTCACATTTATAACATTAAGTAAGGATAAGTTAATTTGAAAACAAAAATGTCGTAATTTGCATAACTTCTGCATGTGTCCAACGAGAGTTATATAATTTTTTTGTATGTAGACAAGTCTATTAAAGCAAGAGATAAATAATAAACACATTATGCTCGTGATTAAAACGGTTATTTATCTAAGGAGTTAACAGTTTATTAATTCAGCATTGCCAGTTACTTTTTTCTCTTTTGATGCTTATCATAATAGAAGAAATCTGCAAAATGTACATCGTATTCGCGTTGGAAGTGCTCGTACTGTACAAAAAAAAAAGAGTTTTTAGTAATTTTTTATTATTAAAGTGGCAAAAGAAATACTTACAACACGTTTTAATATTTCAATCAAGTCCGCTATTATTACAGATTGGTCAGTCCCACACGATTCCGTTGTAATAACATTGTCATTGTGCTTAAAAGTTCTTAATCTACTAAATTCATAATGATATCAATCGTCTCGTCATGGAATGGTCTTAGAATATGCCGCCAAAACGCAGGTGTGTCTTTTCACCGCCAAAAGGAGCCCGTTCACCTTGGCTCCTACTTTTCGGAATGTATCCTTGGAGTGTACCGACCGCCTTCAGCTTTTGGGTGTTGAGATTTCCTCGAACCTAAACTTTGGGCGGTTCATTGAGTCCAAGGCCAAGGTGGCTGCCAGAAAACTTGGCGTTATCGCAAAGGTCCGGCAGTACTTTACACCAGGGCAGCTTTTAATGTTGTACAAAGCACAGGTCCGTTCGTGTGTGGAGTACTGCAGCTAGATTTGGGCTGGTGCTGCTAAGTGTCACCTGGCCACTTTGGATTCAGTGGAGAGGCGTGCGAAGAGGCTGATTGGTGACCTTGATTTAACTCGAGTTGGTCTCCAAAGCCTAGAGCACAGGCGTAGAGTAGCCAGCGTTTCGGTGTTCTATAGGATACATTTTGGGGAGTGTGCGAGGGAATTGCACGATTTAATTCCCCCATCTCCGTTCCACCATCGGACGACCCGTCGTACGGCGAGTTTCCACCCTTATGTTGTTAACACATCTACGATCCAGACGAGGCGTTTCGTCTCCTCCTTTATACCGCGTACATCGAGGGACTGGAATAATCTGCCGGCGGCGGTGTTTCCGTCGGACTACAATTTGAGTGTCTTCAAGGCTAGAGTGAATAGGCTCTTAATAAACTAGTGTGCTTTACCATCAACGATTGCGTCACTGCTGACCATCAGGCGGGATTGCGGTCAAGCGCTGTTTTATATTTTAATAAAAAAAAAAATACGAGTGTGCTTATGACCACACGACTGAAGTGAAACTTCTTTCGCTCCATCTGTATGTAATTATGTATATATATATATATATATATATATATATATATATATATATATATATGTGTGTACAATATATACATGTATACACATATACATATATTAATTTTCTATAAATATTTAAATTTATTTCATGGTTTCATTGGTAAATTAATATTTTTGCATAGATCTTCTATTTTTATTGAAAAAAAAAAAATAACTCGTTGTAGACCTTGTAGTACTAAGCTCGCGCCACGGGCGCCTCTGTGCTTATATCCCCCACTTAACTTCCGTTCGCCTTGCCCGATCACTTTTCGTAACGCTTACGTCACGCGTTCGCCAGCTTACTCCGCAAGTCAAGCGTGCGCAAAGAAGTTTCACTTCAAAAAATTAATATTATTTCGCATAAAGAGTTAACGTAATACATGTGCGGTATGCAACCCTGACGCGGGCGGCGGGAGGCAGGGCACGCGGCATGTTGGCGCATCGCTTATAATAATACCGTCAAAATAGTGTTGTCACTTTTTACAAATTACCGAATTTCGGGAAAGTTGGAATTAATTCGCGGGAAAAAAAGATTATTTCAAAATACATTAATATTGTTACTATGATGATTACGTAAAATTTTATATTATATTTCATCAACAATCATGCTATATTTGTGAACTTCTTAAATTCGCCGCATTATTAGAAGCTGTGCTTGTTCGGCCTAAAAATTTGAATGAAATTACACGCCCACGTACGCAAAGATTATGCACACAAGCAAATAATTTTATTCACAGACGCGTATGGAAGAGGCACATTAGTAACTGCTTATGTCGCTACGCGAACTGGCGCGAGCGTCGTGACGAAGTTGAGTTGCGCGGACAGCATTGTAATGTGTGTTAGTAGTTTGCATTAGCCCCAATAGATGGCAGTGTTATCAACAGTCTTTCAGTTTTAAGTTTGTAGTATATAAATTATTTTAATGTAATTATTATATATTTTTTTAGAAAATTATTAGGGTATGCAATGCTTATCTGCTTCTAAGGAGCGCACGCGCCTGCTCGAAAGCAATTTGTACTTTGTGTCCAATTATCGTATTGTGACGATATCTTCAAACTTCTATACTTTCAATTATATCAGAAATGTTCAGCAAAAATATATAAAACAATATAAAGGCCAGAACAGAACGAAATTTATAAATTATTTGTGCTCTTAGGTAATCAATTGTTAACAAATCTTAAAAAGATCCAAAAAATATATATTGCCTTCGGCGAGATGCGAACTCACAACTTCATACTCGACTCAATTGTTAACAAATCTTAAAAAGATCCAAAAAATATACATTATCTTCGGCGAGATGCGAACCCACAACTTTATACACGGCATGTCATGCAATATTTACATGTGCCAACTGCTTCGTTGTATTACAGACGAAATAGGACTATACTTTGCTTTCCGTTCGCCTTGCCCGATCATTTTTGTAATATTTTTCGTAACGCTTTCGCGAGTTTACTCCCCAAGTCAAGCGTGCCTAAAGAAGTTTCACTTCAAAAAATTGTAATTAATCTAAGGGAATGGTGATAGATACAATGATATTTCCATATTATTATAAAACCCGTTAGTAGATATAAATGATATTCTAAAAACTATTACTCAATTTGAACATGTGTTCATATGGAGTGGAGTGTCAATGATTGACCACTATAAAGTCATAATGAAGCCATTTTGTTAGTAGATTACGAAACTTGTCAAAATCGATCTTTATGAGATCGACCGTTCTGTTACAATTATAATAGCAGACTAGAGCCTCAGCTGTCACGGTTCATGAGATACCGGCTTGTGACGAACAGAAAAACGGTTAGTGGAGTCTTAGGAACATGGCGGGACCACGTTTTTTGTTTACCCTTTGAGTACGGAACTCAGAATATTGACAGGCAAGTCTGACATTAATGATGTCTAAACGTCTGCCGAGATAACAATGAATCTATCGTTTTGAATCTCTATGTTTTCTGAGTGTTTGTTTTGATCTGAACCTTCTGGATCTTTCCCTGTCTTCATTCAAAGTTCCAAGCGAATAATATTCGCCAAAACCATCTCCATGATCAGGGTACTCTCCTTACGTAGGTCGCATCTGTGGGAACGGTGGTGGATATGGCTACCCATAGCCTTCCATAAAATATTTATAACTCAACAAGTCACGAATAATTCACGATTAATGTATTCTTTTGAACTTAATGTTTAATGCTTGTGATGTGGCAGTACTTTTTAAATAAATAAATGTTTTACATCGAACTGTGAATTTGAACAGTCCGCACATCACATCTTGTGGGAGTGTATTCTTTGGCAGAATGAACGCAATATTATGTTGGATAGTGTACAAGTTACATCCGGAGTCGTTTATTATACGCACCTTGTAGAAACTAGAACCAATTTCCGTGCGTTCAGGCGCTTTTGCCATACCTATTATTGGAATCAATTGTAACAGCACATACCTACTTAGACCCATTAACTTAATCAAATTTTATTCCGTGGTGCTTGGCAATCTGGGCTTCTTAATAGTGCCAATCGGCACAAAGGGACATTATTGCAACTGGGTTGCAATAATGTCCCTTTGTGCCGATTGGCCTAGTTGTGTTCTGTCTTCTGCTTGTTTTGGAGGGAAGTGGAAAAAAATACTTTTTTTCTTATTCCTCCGCTATTCTTTTCTGATTAAGTTCGTTGCGGGACCCAAGACAGTTGAATCGTTTCTCGGAGACTCGTCGAGCTTCATTGCTCGGCGTTTTTCTGGCGGTCTCCAATGTTTATTCTGGCTTTCAGGAGTTGCAGTGGGTGAGAAAAAGGGTGGGGGGTTTTGTCCCAAAAAAAAGTCACGAATAATTTACGATAATTTTCATTCGGACGGTGTCAAAAGTGTAAAATTTTGTCATCTTTTTAGATATTATCTCATCTTAGTTTTTTTGTTTATGTTATTATCATTGTTTTGTGTGGTTCAAATGGTTTTTCCCGCTCTTCGTGTCAGACTTTTACTGACTAAAACCCACCCGTGTTCTTTGATTCTGTACGGCTTCACAAGACATCATGGCGGAACACGACGAATCGCTTGGCGGAAAGACTTTGTGTTACTGTGTTTGAATTAGGTGAAATGAGCTTGGGGTGCAGTCGAAGAGCCTCCACGTGGCGCACCCTGGGCAACGCCAGCCCCAACTGCCCACCGCGTTCTGGTGGACTCTTGGGCCTGGCGGCTAATCTTCACACGGGGAAGGGCCAGGTTTCAGTCACCGATCATCTTTAAGATGGTCGGTGATGGGAACCTGGCCTATAGGGGTTTGCATGCATCCACTTCGGCTCTGATTAGCAGAGTGCTGTAAGTGGATGCATGCACGGGGCATACCGTAATCCCTTCGGGGACCGGGGACCGTCGGGGCATTTGCCCGGGTCAAGTGGAAGGAAAACCACGAATAAAACCCTCGCACACCGTAATCCCTAAGGGGACCGGTGACTGTCGGGGCATTTGCCCGGGTCGCGTGGAAGGAAAACCACTATAAAAACCCTTGAGGACCGCGGGTTTCTTTTTAGCCCGCGGTTTGGGGGCACCGTGGCGTTGGTCGTCTTGGCCGCGGTGCATGGGGTGGGTAGTTTTTAGGTTAGGCTAAGTTAGGATTAGGTTTTTATATAAAATATACTAAAATACAAAAAAAAAAAATCATAAAAGCGAAAACCCAAGACAAAAATATAAAATTTGAAAAAAACCCAAAAAAAATCTAATTAGTTCTAAGTTAGTTTTTAGATACCGAGCAGCGGGCGGTATAACCTGCACAGAAGGCATCCGCTGGCCTTGGGAGGATTAAATCCCTCCCAGAAATAGCGGCCACATCGCCTTGGGGAAGCGATGTGAGTACTACCCACTATCGTAATGGAAAATGTCTACTAATGCGAATGATTTGTCTTGCGATCCGGCTGACGCCCGGCGTCCGCAGCTACCCGGGGCTGCGGATGTTAAATCTGTGACCGAAGAGCGCGCAGGGGTGGGCGACCAGGCCCCTGCTGTCGCTGATGTTACTGGCAGCGATGATGAGAGAAGAGATGTGGACGAACGGCCGCGTGGACCGGCTTCCGTAAGGAAGCGACCACGCGGCCATGCTCAGAAGGGAAGTGGGTCGGCGGAGCTGACCTCTGGGGAGGAGGGCCTACCAGCCCCGAAGGTGCCGACCGCGAGGAGAGGTCGGCAAAACTCCAGGGGAGTTACTGCTTCGCGGCCGCGGAGGGACGCCAAGGGGAGGTTCATGCGTACTCCGGCGGCCAGCGAAGCAGAAAGTGACATGGGGGTCACTACCGAGGACCCTGGCGACGCTGGTAGGCTAATGATGGCGCTTGATTCCGCCGGTGCCACCGGACGACTGTCGGTGGTAACGGTGGAATCAAGCGAGGGGGCCGGTGGTTCCCTGAAGACGGGAGCTGGCAGGGGCGGGTCCCACCATTCGGTGGGGCTCTCCCAGGCCAGGAGGTATTTGCGGGATGGTCCGTCGGACTCGGAGTCCACCTTGACAGACTCCGAGACGGTATCCCGCAAAAATAAAGGAAAGGGCAAAGGGACTGCCTCCTCGGTGGCTGCACCTCAAGACCTTCGGGCGAAGGCTGAGGAGGGGGCAGCGGCCATTGAGGGGGTTCTTAAAAAGTCCCGGAACCTGAAGGGGACCTGCATCCGGGAGATCAGGGAGGCATCGAGCAAAATGCTCGAAGCGGTCAACTCCCTGGCCTCCCGGAAGGAGGACGAGGTAGTAGCAAGGCTGCGGGCAGACAACAAACGCCTGCAAGGGCAGCTCGCAGCCTTGCAGAAAGAGGTGGCGGCGCTGCGCAGGGCTTTCTCCGAAAGGGGAAGCCCGCGCAGCAAAACGAAACGGCCCAAGGAGCCGGTCCCGGCGCCGGTCCCGCAGCCCCTCCCTGTAGGGGGCATAACGCGGGACGATTTTGCCCGGGGCATGGAGGTCCTCCAGCGCGAGCTGATGAACTACGCTGGTAGCGTCATCACAGCGCGGCTGGAGGGCCTCGATAAGGATGGTCGGCTCCTGCCGGCCAAGTCCCATCGCCCCGCGCTGGCGGCCGAGAGGCGAGCGAGCCAGCCCCAAGAGAGGGAGCGGCGGGAGACTGAGCCGGCGACATTGATGCCGCCGGCCAACATGCCCAATAAGGCGAGGCCGGCTCAAAAAAAGAAGCCGAAGGGGCCGAGCGGGCGCGGAGGGGCAGAGGCCCCTGCCCCTGAGCCGAAACGGGCACGGGAGCAGGTAGCCGGAGGCTCAAGGGAGGTGCAGCCCCTGGTGCTGGAGGGTCGGGAGGAGGGGGAGTCGTGGGCCATGGTGGTCCGCAAGGGGAAGAAGAAGAAGGCCACCGCTGCCCCGGCTCCCACTCCAGCCCAGAAGCCTAAGGGGCCCAAATCGGCGGCCCCGAAAAAGGCAGCCAAGAGGGCACCTAGGGCGCCGAAGAGGCCCGCCGTGCTGATGGCCCTGAAGCCCGCGGCCGTGAAGGAGGGCGCCACGTACGTGGACGTCCTCCGGAAGGCGCGGGCGGCCATCAGCCTCGCGGAGATCGGGGTTGGGCCGGGTAAGGCGAGGAGGTCCATGACGGGAGCTTGGCTTATCGAGCTCCCAAAAGAGACCTCCCCCTCCCAGGCCGACGCCTTGGCCAAGAAATTGGCTGAGGTGGTCGGGGAGGTGGCCGACGTTACCCGGCCCACGAAAATTGCCGAGATCCGCGTGGCGGGCCTCGATGAGTCCCTCACCCCGGAGGAGGTGAGGGGGGCCCTGGCCGAGGCAGTCAAGTGCCCGCCCGACAAACTCCGGGTGGGCACCATAGCCCTGGGGGCGCGGGGCACGGGCTCGGTCCGGGTCTCGTGCCCCATAGAGGCCGCGAAGGGGCTGGCGGAACGGGGCAAGGTGGTGGTGGGCTGGAGTGTGGCCACCATCCACCTTTTAGAGCAGCGCCCAATGCGCTGCCGCAGGTGCCTCGCGAGGGGGCACACTGCGGCGCTCTGCCCCCCCTCCGCCAAGGACCGGAGCCGGCTCTGCTTCCGGTGCGGCAAGGAGGGCCATCTGGCTGCGGCCTGTAAGGCCCCTGTCAAATGCGCGCTATGCGCAGACAGGGGCCTGCCCAGCGGCCACAGAATGGCCGGCGCCGCATGCGGAGCCCCTCCGGTCCGAGGCCGCCCTGTAGTGGGACCGCCAGCGGGACCACCAGCGGCCGGCTCTGCGACCACCGCAACGGAAGGGACACCGATGGACACTGCTAATGCCCAGTAGGTCCATCGGTGCCATTCTACAGGTTAATGTCAACCACTCCGCCACGTCACAGGACCTCTTGTGTCAGGACATGGCGGAGTGGGGAGCAGACCTGGCGGTGGTGGCAGAGCCATACTTTGTTCCGAACTCGGTCAATTGGTTAGGGTCGTCGGACGGCCTGGCGGCGATCACGCGACCCGCCGCGAGCACCGGCCCCCCTCTCGTTCTTAGGGAGAGGGGTCCGGGGTTCGTCGCGGTTCAGTGGGGGGGAGTGGTGGTCATTTCGACCTACTTCTCCCCCAATCGCAGCCGGGCCGAATTCGAGCGCCTCCTGGCAGCCGTCGAGGGGACGGTCAGGAGGGCGGCTCCACGCCCCGTGTTGGTGGCGGGAGACTTCAACGCCAAGCATGGCGCGTGGGGGTCTCCCGTCACGAACGTCTTCGGTGAGGACCTGGTGGAGTGGGCCCACTGCTTGGGTCTCCAGGTCCTCAACCGGGGCAACACCCCGACGTGTGTGAGGTGGCAGGGTGAATCAATAGTGGATGTCACCCTGGCCACCTCGACCCTAGCCGACCGAGTTCGGAACTGGCGGGTAGAGACGGCGGTGGAGATCTCGGACCATAGGTACGTCCGCTTCGAGATCTCCACTGCGGGGCCTGCGGCCCCGCTCCACCTGGGCCCAGCGGCAGGCGCCTCCTCGTTCCCGAGGTGGGCGCTTGCACATCTCCGGAGGGACGTTGCCGAGGAGGCGGCGACGTTCCGAGCGTGGGCCGAACCACCGGCCCACCTCATTGGAGACGCGGACGGCATGGCGGACCTACTCGCTGAGGACCTGGAAGTGGTCTGCAGCGCCGCCATGCCGAGGGCCCAGGGACCCCGCCGGAAAAAGCAGACATACTGGTGGACGCAGGAAGTCGCTCACCTGCGTGCCGCCAGTATGGCTGCACGGCGCGCCTACCAGAGGTGCAGGAGGCGCGCCGTAAGGGCGCCCGGCGAAGAGGACGGTCTTCGCCGGGCATACAGGGAGGCTCATCGAGCCCTGCGTACCGCCATATGCAGGGCAAAGGTCGCTGCCGCTGAGGAGTTCCTCGCACTCCTCGACAGCGACCCCTGGGGAAGGCCGTACAGGGTGGTGAGGGGGAAGCTGCAGGGAGCGGCACCCCCCACATCCTGTATGGAGCCGGGCCTATTGAGAAGGGTCCTGGAAACTCTGTTTCCGAACCCGGGACCCTTCACGCCCCCCAGGATGCCCGCCTCCAGCTCATCGACTCTGGAGGTGTGGACTGATGGGCCTCCCGTATCCGACGGTGAGTTGGACTCCGTTCGGGAGAGGCTCCGAGCCAAAAACAAAGCTCCGGGCCCGGACGGCGTCCCTGCGAAGGTGATGGCAATTGCCATGGAGCCCCTGGGGGACCGGTTCCGCGCGGTCATGGATACATGCATCGCGACGGGCCGCTTCCCCAGGAGGTGGAGGGTGGGCAGGCTCTGCCTCCTTCGCAAGGACGGACGTCCTGCCGACTCACCGTCGGGTTATAGGCCGGTCGTGCTCCTGGATGAAAGCGGAAAATGCTTTGAGAGAATCATCGCCTCTCGCATCCAGGAGCACCTGGAAAGCCGTGGGCCGCAGTTGGCGGACTGCCAGTACGGCTTTCGGACCGGCCGGTCCACGATGGACGCGGTGGCTCGCCTCAAGAGGTGGACTGAGGCGGCCACAGCGAGGGGTGAGGGTGTAGTCGCGGTGTCGCTAGACATCGCGAACGCGTTCAACACCCTCCCCCACGAATGCATAGAGGCGGCACTGAAGTTCCATGAAGTGCCCCTCTACCTCTGCGCCCTCGTGCGAGACTACCTCCGTGAGAGGAGGGTCCTGTACGAGGACGCGGAGGGTCGCGTCCAGTCGTGGGCCGTTACTGTTGGAGTACCCCAGGGATCAGTGCTCGGTCCCCTGCTCTGGAACCTGGGGTACAACTGGGTTCTGCGTGGCGCGCTCTTGCCGCGGATGGACGTCGTCTGCTTCGCGGACGACACCCTAGTCGCGGCCAGGGCGCGTGACTGGGAGGAGGCGGTTCACCTTGCGTCGGTCGGCACCTCCATGGTCGTCCGGCGCATCCGCCTCCTGGGGCTGGAAGTGGCTCTCGAGAAGACGAGGGCCATGACCTTCCACGCCCCGCGACGCAGAACCCCACCGGGTCTCCGTATCCGAGTGGAGGGGGTCCGGGTTCCCGTCGAGGTGCACATCAAGTACCTCGGCCTGATCCTGGATCCCCGCTGGAATTTCGAGGAGCACTTTAGGCTCCTCGCTCCACGGCTGTGCTCATTCGCAGCCGCACTCGGACGGCTCCTCCCCAATCTGGGGGGGCCGAATTCGGCGTGCCGTCGGCTGTACCAGGGAGTGGTACGGTCGATGGCGCTCTACGGAGCCCCGGTGTGGGCGGAGCGCCTTTCCCGGTGCACAGTGGCCCTGCTGCGGAGGCCGCAGAGGGTCATCGCGACACGGACCGTGCGGGCATACCGCACGGTCAGTCATGGGGCGGCCTGCGTGCTCGCGGGCACGCCCCCGTGGGAGGTCGATGCCCTGGTTCTGTCCCAGGTGCATCGACACCGTGTCGCGGCCCGGGAACGGGGGGAACGACCCGCCTTCGAGGAAGTAAGGCGGGTCAGATTAGCGGCTCAGGGGGAGGCCCTGAGCCGGTGGAGGGAGGCGCTCCGCTCCCCAGCTGCCGGCCACCGGACGATTGGAGCGATTCGTCCGGTGTTGGAGGGATGGGTTGGGCGCCGGCATGGCAGCCTTACCTTCCGCCTAGTGCAGGTACTGACCGGACATGGGTGCTTCGGTCACTACCTGCACCGGGTCGCCCGTCGGGAGGAGTCACCGCGGTGTCATCACTGCGACTCCCCCGACGACACGGCCGAGCACACCCTGGTGGAGTGCCCGGCCTGGCGGAACGAGCGCCGCGATCTCGTTGCGGCGCTCGGAGGCGGACGCCTCTCACTGGCAACCATGGTACGAGCCATGGTTGAAAGTGAGACGGCATGGGAGGCTGCCGCCTCCTTCTGCGAGACTGTCCTCTTGCAGAAGGAGGCTGCGGAGAGGGAGCGGGAAGAGGACGTACTTGCCGCTCCCCTCCGGCGTAGACGGGTGGGGCGAAGAAGGCGGGGGACGAACCCCCGTCTCCTTTAGCCCCAGGGTGTGACCAGCGCGTGCGGGTAGCTCCCGCACGTGCATTGCACAACGGTCACCACGTCTGGGGATTATTCCGTTACCGGGTAATCCCCCTTTGGCGCGGAAACCGGCCCTACAGGGGAGGGCCGGCAAGCCCTGAGGGTGTCACGGAGTACTTGGCCTTCGGGTCGGCCCCGTGACACTCTCAACACAGGGCCCGACGGTAACCGGGTGGTTTTAGTGGGTATTCCCGGCTTCGGCCGGGCGAGTCCCACACACGCTCGTCGCCTAGCTAGCGACGGGTATGGTGCGTAAAGGCATTTCCACTCGAGAAAAAAAAAAAAAAAAAAAAAAAAAAAAAAAAAAGGTGAAATGAGCTTGGAGTGAGTCGTCAATCCAGTTAATGCTGGGGACGCTATTAACTCACTCTAAGGTCTTTTCGCCTTAGCTTTCACGGTGCGAATTTTACAGAATTGATCGTCCTTTAAACCTACTGGTGTTGCAATTTTACATACATAGTGTTCCGGCATGATGTCTGGTGAAGCCGTACGGTCTGAGCAGTTGTGTTGCGATCCGTGCCGGGTACAATGCGCTAAATGTTGTTGTGTCGGGAGTTTGGTAGTGGAGGGTCTTCAGATCAATCTCCCTCTTGCGCAGCGTCGTTGGTTATGTTGTTGGGTTTAACATTGTATCATCTTGCTCAACTGCCGTCTTCCTTCCCATTCGCACAGATTTTTTAATAGGCTCTTAATAAACTAACGCGATTTACCATCATCGATTGCAATCAAGCACATAAAAAATCCCTTGTTGTTAGCGTAACATCGTTGTATACTTATTAGTTATAATCCAATCAATCACTTGTCTTGATTAGATTCATTTCGTTATATAACAACCAAGTTTGAATCATAACTCTGATTCGTGCCCCTTTTTAATTGTATTTATGAGACTGTTGTAGAGACTGCATTGTTACTTACTGCACGGTTGAGGACAGTGGTAGGTAGCCTAGTGGATTGATATTGGTCACAAGTATGTAGGTCGTAGGTTCGAACCCCGTCAAATGGCGAAGGAAAACATCAAATCAAATCAAAGCATTTGTTTCAAATAAACTAGTTACAGGCACTTTTTAATTATCAGAAGGTCGGTCAGTCAGTAAGATAAAGCTAGTCGCCCATTCCAAAGAGTAGGTACCTATGGAGAAGAACGGGCAAGAAACTCCATGGACACTCTTTTAAATTATCAAGCTATTGATACAAATATTTGATTACATCATTCATATTGAAATCAACCGTGTGAAAACGATGCAGAAATATATTGTACGCTGAGAGCGTCCATTATGGAAAACACAAAAAAACAACAATTCTGAAATTAAAATAACCCAACAAATAGATGCTTTACAGCAAGTACATTGTGCTCACACGTGTGCCATGAAATTATTTCTATTTCTATTTATTTATTTATTTCAGACAATTATAGTCCATAAACCCAATTAAACATTAAAATAATTCAAAAAGGAAATCAAATAATAAAATATAAATTTAAACAACAAAAGAAAATAAAGACAAAATAAAATAATAATCAAAATACATAAGAATAACATTGACTAGACACACAGAAGTTTTACAATAATGTCAACTTATAATCTCCTAGTGGGCATCTGTACAGCAGCATGTCTACCACAGCTATGCCGGATATAAGGGCAGTCTAGCCTGTCGGCGATCATTGCCAGGATGGTATTGGAGCTGGCCCACACCCGACGCACAAGGGACGCGCCGCGTTTCCGCATAGTAGCATTAAAACAATCCGTGCGCGCGTCCGCGAACATCCCTGATGCACTACAAAAGCGGGGCAGCCCCAACACCGCCCGGAACGCGTTATTATACTGGATACGGAGACCACTGTATGCCGAGCCAGTATAGTTCGCCCACAGGCTGCACGCGTACAAGGATGTGCAGTACGCTCTAAAGAGCGTGATCTTCACACCATCCGAACACCTCGCGAACCTGCGGGCTATCATACTAGCTCGTACAGACAGCGCTCTCCGCTCCCGTTCTATATCAGCCTGGTCCCCGAGATCCTCGGTGAGTATATGCCCTAGGTATTTAAAATTATCCACGCGATCTAGTGGCACACCTCCCAGATGAACAGCTGGTATTTTCATAGGGCTCGACCCACCGACAGCCTCAAAGACCATATATTTACTTTTTTTCGCATTATATATTAACCCATGTCCACGCGCGTATTCCGTACAGACACTTAGTAGCCTCCGCAGCCCACATATCGAAGCGCTCAGCAGCACCATGTCGTCCGCGTAACTTAGGTTGTTGACACACACCCCGTCCACATAGCATCCGACACGTTGACTGCTGAGCCTGACGATCAGCTCGTTCATATACAAATTAAACAATGTAGGTGAGGTCAAACCGCCCTGTCTCACGCCACACTCAGCACTATAAGTATCCGACATTGCCCCCGCCCATCGGACACTGTTGACCTGGTGCCCGTACCAGTACCGTAATACACTAATGAGTTCCCTTGGTACTTCAGTGTTCTCCAGCTTCTCCCAAAGGACATCATACGAGACCAGGTCAAAGGCCCTGGATAAATCGAGGAAGCATGCGTATACTGGGGTCTTTCTCTTCGTATAGTAATTAACGGTATGCTTCAGACCCAGTATTGCACTCTCTGTGGACAGCTCAGGCCGAAACCCAAACTGGTTACAGTGGAGCTTAACGTGTTTCCTTAACTGAGTGTTAAGCACACCGTCGAATACTTTTGCCACTACAGTTGCAAGTGATATAGGCCTGTAGTTATTTTTGTCTGCCAAATCTCCCGTTTTATTTTTAACCACAGGCACTACAACTGTCCTCATGAATTCATCTGGCAGGTAGGAGTGACTAACACACAACTCGAAGAACATTGCGAGCACTCGCGCCAAGTGTGGTCCGGCGTGCTGTAGATGCTCAATACTAAGTGCATCGTGCCCTGGAGACTTTCCCTTCGAAATCTGCTTTATGGCTATCTCGACATCTCTCGCGTGGAATCTTATGCCCACTATCTTATTGCTGAAATCAGCATTCAGCATCCGACGCGCCGGACCCAGTGGCGACCGAACCGAAAACTGTTCTCTAAACGCGTTCGCAATGCTCTTCGGGTCACTCAGACCATCGACACTCACAGGGAGGCCAGGCCCAGAGCCCACTTTTCTCGTATTCCGCCAGAATCCACGAAAGTCACCTTTCGAGTGTTGTTCAGCGAGGGTGTCCATCCGAATTTGGTCCTGATTATTTTGGCACCACCTTAACCTGGACTTAAAAAGTTTCCTACTCCATCGCATCTCTTCAAATACACAACCTGACGTGGGTCTACCATACAGAACCCATTCGTTAAATCTCAGCCTCGCCGCCCTGTGAGCCTCGCATACATGCCTGTTCCAACCCGCCAATCGGGCCCCACGACCCCGCAACCGCACGCTTCCCCCACTCGTCACCGCCGCATTCCGAAGGGCAGTCACAATGTCGGAGTACAGCCTATCCAGGACACGCGCGTGGTCAGGGTCCCTACATAAATAATCCGCACATTGTGTAAATTCCGAGGGAAAGTCTATTAACTTTAACCTCCTATGACACTCCTCATTATATATTAAGACTTGCTTCTCATCTCGTTCCCCCCATCTAATGTTATTACTACACACCGAACGGGTTACAATTTTCGGTGTTAATACATGTAGATTGCATTCAACAATAAGAGGAAAGTGGTCCGACCAGAGAGTGTCATACTGTACAAAAACATTCATAACAGACAACTTCGCCGCCTGAGTTACTATACAATGATCGAGCCAACTAGACGTCCTGTGCACGTCACTAGTATAGGTGTATGTATCGGAATTTCTCCCCAGTAAATCCACATCTATACACGACCAATTCTCCTCGCTACACATCTTAACAAGTTCATTGTAAAATAACTCACCCGGCTCCGCATTAAAGTCCCCCAAAATATAAACAGACTCGATGTTACTTTCATTAACAATAGCACTAATTTCACTCATGCAGTCAATAAAATACGGCAAATTGTTCACAGAGTTCGTTGGTAAATACGCACTTATAACTAACACAAACCTGTCTCCTTGCGCTATTTTAATGGCACAAATACGCTCACTGCACTTAACCACCGACACTTCCCCAAAGGCACTATACCGCCACAATACCGCGACGCCACCATAGGGGCGTCCACGCAGTATGCCCGCTGACGTATCCACCGCCGACGTAGCCGCATAGCCAAACCCGCTATCAATAGAACCCACAAAAGGGATGTCATGCGGGAGCAGCCAAGTCTCCTGCAGGCATATCACGTCACACTTACTGCAATTATATTAAATTATACAATACTAAGAAATTGAGTCTACACAGTCCAAAGATAGTTTTGTCCAAGGTTCAGCAGCTCCAGCAGTGTTCCCGAATGCTAACTTTGGCTCCTGTGTAGCTGCACCAGTGCCGAACACCCCTGTCAGCGATGCAATTCCGTAACGTACAATATGCTTGTACATCTTGGATAAATATTTTATTTTATTTTACTAGGTTCACCAACAATTGATTACACAACAACAATCAAATAATACATTCCCAAAGGTAAAATAATAGTGCATCAATTACTTATAGGTAAACACAACATGCATAAAAAAAAATGAATTGTGGAGATAAGCTAACTTACTTAACAATAAGCGCTAATATTGATAAATTTATAACATTGGTATAAAATTCCGAATAAACATTAAACAAGAAAAAAATTGTGGTTTTTTAATTTATAACATTACTAGAATTGAGTGAAATAAATATAAATTAGAAGAAATTATTAATAAATTAATAAGTAACATTAAGTAAATTCAAAATTAACAACAATAAATTGATTTCAAGAAATTGATAATATTAATATATTTAAATAAAAAAAAAAAATACGAGTGTGCTTATGACCACACGACTGAAGTGAAACTTCTTTCGCTCCATCTGTATGTAATTATGTATATATATATATATATATATATATATATATATATATATATATATATATATATATATATGTGTGTACAATATATACATGTATACACATATACATATATTAATTTTCTATAAATATTTAAATTTATTTCATGGTTTCATTGGTAAATTAATATTTTTGCATAGATCTTCTATTTTTATTGAAAAAAAAAAAATAACTCGTTGTAGACCTTGTAGTACTAAGCTCGCGCCACGGGCGCCTCTGTGCTTATATCCCCCACTTAACTTCCGTTCGCCTTGCCCGATCACTTTTCGTAACGCTTACGTCACGCGTTCGCCAGCTTACTCCGCAAGTCAAGCGTGCGCAAAGAAGTTTCACTTCAAAAAATTAATATTATTTCGCATAAAGAGTTAACGTAATACATGTGCGGTATGCAACCCTGACGCGGGCGGCGGGAGGCAGGGCACGCGGCATGTTGGCGCATCGCTTATAATAATACCGTCAAAATAGTGTTGTCACTTTTTACAAATTACCGAATTTCGGGAAAGTTGGAATTAATTCGCGGGAAAAAAAGATTATTTCAAAATACATTAATATTGTTACTATGATGATTACGTAAAATTTTATATTATATTTCATCAACAATCATGCTATATTTGTGAACTTCTTAAATTCGCCGCATTATTAGAAGCTGTGCTTGTTCGGCCTAAAAATTTGAATGAAATTACACGCCCACGTACGCAAAGATTATGCACACAAGCAAATAATTTTATTCACAGACGCGTATGGAAGAGGCACATTAGTAACTGCTTATGTCGCTACGCGAACTGGCGCGAGCGTCGTGACGAAGTTGAGTTGCGCGGACAGCATTGTAATGTGTGTTAGTAGTTTGCATTAGCCCCAATAGATGGCAGTGTTATCAACAGTCTTTCAGTTTTAAGTTTGTAGTATATAAATTATTTTAATGTAATTATTATATATTTTTTTAGAAAATTATTAGGGTATGCAATGCTTATCTGCTTCTAAGGAGCGCACGCGCCTGCTCGAAAGCAATTTGTACTTTGTGTCCAATTATCGTATTGTGACGATATCTTCAAACTTCTATACTTTCAATTATATCAGAAATGTTCAGCAAAAATATATAAAACAATATAAAGGCCAGAACAGAACGAAATTTATAAATTATTTGTGCTCTTAGGTAATCAATTGTTAACAAATCTTAAAAAGATCCAAAAAATATATATTGCCTTCGGCGAGATGCGAACTCACAACTTCATACTCGACTCAATTGTTAACAAATCTTAAAAAGATCCAAAAAATATACATTATCTTCGGCGAGATGCGAACCCACAACTTTATACACGGCATGTCATGCAATATTTACATGTGCCAACTGCTTCGTTGTATTACAGACGAAATAGGACTATACTTTGCTTTCCGTTCGCCTTGCCCGATCATTTTTGTAATATTTTTCGTAACGCTTTCGCGAGTTTACTCCCCAAGTCAAGCGTGCCTAAAGAAGTTTCACTTCAATAACATGCAAAATTAACAAAATAATAGTGGTAAACTTGACACATTCAAAATAAACTAGAATTAGGGGTTGCTCGGTAAACGATACAGAGTGGCTTTCTGTTTAGCAAGAGAGTCAAAGTGGAGATCTATACAATCACTGTAGCCATTCACTGCCTTACACATTCTTGCGAGGGGTGAATTGGCTCCCAAAACTGTTCTTCTAAAAGGTGGACAAAGGGGCGTGATGGCACTGCGCGGGATTCTAGAGGGTGCACGAAAACTGATGAGAGCAAGCAAGCTGGGACTATCTATTTTATGTTTGGTGATTTTATAGGCAAATATTGCATCAATTAAGTGTCTACGTTTTTCCAGGGAAATCATGTTAAAATGCTTAAGCCTTTTATTGTAAGACCGTTTTTTTTGGCGACACTATTGGAGAATGCGAGGTGCCATGCGAAGCGTTTCTGAACACGCTCAAGTCGCAATGAATGTGTCGCGTAGTGAGGACACCAGACTACACTATTATACTACAGGATGCTGCGAATGAGACTATTATAAAGTAGTGTTTTTGTTTTATTGCGTTGAAATGTTTTACAATTTCTAAGAACGAACGATGTCTTAGAGGCAAAAACTTCGAAAACAAGTGACATCTACCAACCCGTACTTGGCCCGCGTGGTAGATTATGACTACCTCTAACCGAGAGGGGGCCAGTGTCCCAGGAGTGAGAACATTATAGACTGCTTATGTGTTAGGTAAAGACTGTTATATCAACAATAACCTTTTTATCGTCCCACTTCTAATCACAGATCTCCTCTCATACAGAGAAGAATTGAGCATAATCACCACGCTTGCTCAATGTGGGTTGGCGATTTCAGACTTAAATAAAGTTCAGGTTTCCTCAAGATGTTTTCCTTCACCTTCTAATCAGTCATTGGTATCCAAGATATACTTAGAAAATACATATAATTCGATGAGAGTACGGTGGCTGCAGAGTTAGGCATTATTATTGAAATACTAATATAAGGTTTTTGAAATAAAGCTTATTAATATTATTATGTTAAACATAACATAATAATAATAATAAGCTTTATTTCAAAAGCCTTTCTCAGCAACCAATAAACATATTGGTTGCTGAGAAAATGCAAAATTGGTAGGTTATATTTTTTTTTTCTTCATCCCCCTATTCTTTTCCTAAATATGTTGGTTTAATATGCCATCATCATTATCATTCTTTTAATCGTCCCACTGCTGGGCACAGGTCTCCTCTCCTACAGAGAAGGATTGGGCGTACTCACCACGCTTGCTCAATGCGGGTTGGAGATTTCAGACTTAAAGTCCTGGTTTCCTCAAGATGTTTTCCTTCACCTTCAGTCATTGGTGTTTAAAATATACTTAGAAAACACATATAACTTTAGCAAAATTAAATTGGTACTTGCCTGACCTGGATTCGAACCTGCACTCTCATACTTGAGGGGCTGGTGTTTTCACCACTAGGTCACTACGACGAGACTGTTATATAAGGTATTAGAATGGTATCATTATATTTTCTAACAATGATGCAAAGATTAATTAGTATTGCAGTAACTGTATTAATATAGGTAAGATAGCAATTAGTAATTATGTTTCGTTTCAAATTTTTGAAGTGAAACTTCTTTAGGCACGCTTGACTTGGGGAGTAAACTCGCGAAAGCGTTACGAAAAATATTACAAAAATGATCGGGCAAGGCGAACGGAAAGCAAAGTATAGTCCTATTTCGTCTGTAATACAACGAAGCAGTTGGCACATGTAAATATTGCATGACATGCCGTGTATAAAGTTGTGGGTTCGCATCTCGCCGAAGATAATGTATATTTTTTGGATCTTTTTAAGATTTGTTAACAATTGAGTCGAGTATGAAGTTGTGAGTTCGCATCTCGCCGAAGGCAATATATATTTTTTGGATCTTTTTAAGATTTGTTAACAATTGATTACCTAAGAGCACAAATAATTTATAAATTTCGTTCTGTTCTGGCCTTTATATTGTTTTATATATTTTTGCTGAACATTTCTGATATAATTGAAAGTATAGAAGTTTGAAGATATCGTCACAATACGATAATTGGACACAAAGTACAAATTGCTTTCGAGCAGGCGCGTGCGCTCCTTAGAAGCAGATAAGCATTGCATACCCTAATAATTTTCTAAAAAAATATATAATAATTACATTAAAATAATTTATATACTACAAACTTAAAACTGAAAGACTGTTGATAACACTGCCATCTATTGGGGCTAATGCAAACTACTAACACACATTACAATGCTGTCCGCGCAACTCAACTTCGTCACGACGCTCGCGCCAGTTCGCGTAGCGACATAAGCAGTTACTAATGTGCCTCTTCCATACGCGTCTGTGAATAAAATTATTTGCTTGTGTGCATAATCTTTGCGTACGTGGGCGTGTAATTTCATTCAAATTTTTAGGCCGAACAAGCACAGCTTCTAATAATGCGGCGAATTTAAGAAGTTCACAAATATAGCATGATTGTTGATGAAATATAATATAAAATTTTACGTAATCATCATAGTAACAATATTAATGTATTTTGAAATAATCTTTTTTTCCCGCGAATTAATTCCAACTTTCCCGAAATTCGGTAATTTGTAAAAAGTGACAACACTATTTTGACGGTATTATTATAAGCGATGCGCCAACATGCCGCGTGCCCTGCCTCCCGCCGCCCGCGTCAGGGTTGCATACCGCACATGTATTACGTTAACTCTTTATGCGAAATAATATTAATTTTTTTAGGGGTATTTTTTTTAAGTTTAGCCCGGATTTTTGAAGTGAAACTTCTTTACGCACGCTTGACTTGGGGAGTAAGCTGGCGAACGCGTGACGTAAGCGTTACGAAAAGTGATCGGGCAAGGCGAAAGGAAGTTAAGTGGGGGATATAAGCACAGAGGCGCCCGTGACGCGAGCTTGGTACTACAAGGTCTACAACGAGTTTTTTTTTTCAATAAAAATAGAAGATCTATGCTAATATTTTTTTTTTTTTCAATAAAAATAGAAGATCTATGCAAAAATATTAATTTACCAATGAAACCATGAAATAAATTTAAATATTTATAGAAAATTAACATATGTATATGTGTAGGTATACATGTATATATTGTACACATGTATATATATATATATATATACATACAGATGGAGTGAAAGAAGTTTCACTTCTGTCGTGTGGTCATAAGCACACTCGTATTTTTTTAACATCGATTCCTTGGTGAGGCTTTAGAAACTGTTTAGAAAGAATATTAAATTATTATTATTTTTTTAAATAAAGACGATACAGTGCGTTGAAACCTTGCTATACTTTGACGTAGTGACGTCACCAGTCTCCACTCCGGATCTTTGATGCCTTTTATAATTGGCAATTTTTATTGATTTGATAAAATAAAATATACGTATCCAATATTTTTCTACAATCTGCATGACGGACTAAATAGAATATTTTTTTTTTACCCAGGAAACACTCCTATTGTACTGTTGACGATTTTATAATGCCTAGACTGAGTAATTAGGCACTAACATCCATAGTAATATTATAAATGCGAAAGTATCTCTGTCTATCTGTTTGTTCGGCTTTAATGCCAAAACTACTGAACCGATTGTAACAACATTTGGTACACAGATAGTCTAGAGCCTGAGAAAGGACATAGGCTATATATATCATCCCGCTATGACCAATAGGAACAGAGCAGTAACAAAAAATGTTGCGAAAACAGGAGTGAACGCGGGCGTACATACTGCTCCCATTATTATAATAGGCACTTATTTTATATAAACTGAGCTCTTGTAGACTGAAGTCCACGTGGACGAAGTCGCTAGTAAGAAATATTGGATCTGAATTTTCTTTTTTATCTGTCTATCATCCCGAGATATGAGACTCTTGCTAAATACCTACCCATATCATAAGATCCTACCTATTATAAGAGACGTATAGTGTTTATAGGCCAACCACTTAACTGCGACGTTACCTGAACGAACATTGCGGTACGGGAGGGGTGTAGTGGCGGGATGCGAGAGATCAGGGAAACGTCAACTTGTCACCCCTCTTGCACTGCACAGCTACCTCAGGCAACGCCTCAGTAAAGAGGACGACCTATAGTCTACCTATTGAAATGAAATCGTTTATTAAGCAAGTAGGATCACCGATCACTTCTACACGTCATGTTTTTTTTTTTAATCTAGATGAAGCCGGCATTTCCTAACTGACTACCTCTGAGAAGAAATAGCCGAAACAAACTCAGGGATCATCGTCTTTTTTCAAGTCCAGACATTAAAAATGAAAATGTTTACAATAATTTACGTTATAAATGTTTACAATAATATACGTAATATTGCTTAATAACAATGCTTAACAGAGCGAGCATCTTTTTTGTCTTCTAAATAATCTGTGATTTTATAATACCCTTTTTTGCAAAGTTTGGCCTTAATATAGTTTTTTCTCACCGACTTCAAAAGGTTCATAACTCTTTTGTTGGGCTTGGTATAGCTTTTTATAACAAGATACCCTCTGCTTTGCTAGACTTGCCCTACAATGCATTTAAAGCACAAATTAAATCCAAGCTTTGTTCAAAGGCATATTATTCCGTGAATGATTATTTAAATGATAAGAATAGCTGGTCGCTCTGATTAACTCAGGACAATGTTTGTGTTCTTTCTCAGTAATTAGCTTATTGATGCGTTATATGAGTTCATATAATTTACTTTTTTACATTACATAAATATGTAAGCTGTCACGCCCTTTATGCCTGGGGCTTCTTAGTTAAGTAACAAGTTTTAGTTAATTACATTTTCATTTGAATATAAATATATTGTTTTGCTTTGCTGGTATTTTGGCGTGGTAGCTGGCATATTATGGTAAATAATTTCATTGTTGTTGTATTTTATCGTGTTCATCACTATACATAGTATTGTATAAAGACATGTGTTTTTTTTAAAAATGAACAGACAGCTGTGCTGCTGGGGAGTTTGTTCCGCCACTTCTTCTTCCCAGCGAAAGCACTAGGAAGTGTCGATGGGTGGGCGTTTTTGGGGGACTGTCTTATGTAATATTGACGTTCAAAAATTGCTGATTCTCAGCCTAATTTGAATAAATGACTTTCGATTTTAATTTTTAATATTGTTTAATGAGTAAGTTTCGAATGTCCATGGGAAGCTTGTTGTAAAAGTGTAAACATTGACCCATGAACGAGTTGCCTACTCTGTGGAGACGAGTGTGATGTACAGCAATATTGTGTTTTGTATTTTATTGCAATTCTGCAAGACGAATTATGTATATAAACACAATATCTTATTAAAATTATTGGCAGGTTATTATCTGATATTAATATCTGAATCGACTCACATACATATTATTACATCGAAATAGTTATCTTGATATTAAATCTGATGCTAAAGCATTAAGAATACATCTAAGAGGTTGGTTAGCTAATTGGAGAAAATCGTAAATAAAAACAAAATAGTTAAGTGCAAGCTGGATCTGTCTATCAAGAGCTCCGTAGCATAAGGCAAAATTCCTAAAAAAACATGTTCCTTGTATGGACATCCTCTTAATAAAAACCTAAGAGGGTCTCCATCAAAGAACTTGTTTTATAAAAATAGAATGAATGAAGTTACCAAAACTTAATTTTCGTTCTTTTTTGGCTTCGCACGGCTTGTACATTTAGCCAATGTCACGTAATGATAAAAAAACATGTCGAAAAAGACGGCCGCGTGAACCGTCTTACGAAGGAGGTTTTAGTAATGTGGCCACTATGCTGCGATATTTCACTGTTCTTTACGAATTATTTACTGAATGCACTTTTTACTACACAAACCATGCACTTTTATTTAGTAAACAACACTATAAATAATTTTAAAAGTCCAATGAAAAATGAGCTTGAACCGCAGCTTGAATTTCCCGCCAAAACCCCACAAACTTAATTTAAGCAGCAGGGTTATTACAGTGCGGCAAAAAAGAGTAGAAATTAAAGTTTTTCGGAACTACAATGTTTACTAATGATGGCAACACTAAATAACTGTCAAACTGACTTGTTTTCTTGTTTATGTTTGCGGCTTTTACTAATTTTATCGAGTTCTTACGTTGTTTTCACAAAAAAATACTTTCAGCTGCTTTAAAATGAATAAAACTATTCGTGGTGGTGCACGGGAAGTAATATATAAAGTTTTTATGCGATGCATGGACGAATTTCAAGCTGGTAAAGTGCTATCTGATTTAGAGGATGTTTACAAGCGAACATCTGACATGACTGGTAAGCAAAGCACATTTTACTTAGCAAGGCGTTGTGTTTTAGTATTTTTGTGCAAAAATGTTAGTAATAGTAATCTCATTAATATAATTTTATCAGATTTTCATAATTTTGAGGTTATACTAGATACTTATAAAGTGACAAACAGCGTATACTGCGTATAGGATGAATGAACAATTCTGATACTTTTATGGTCATGGATACATTATAATTCTATTATTATTTATTTTATCGACAATAATGTAGGCTACTGATAATTTTATTTTAAAAGTTTTTAATTAACTTACCGATTACCAGTGTCTGGGGAAAAAGTGGCAAATTGGACCCACTTCCCGGTGTACAATCGACTTGAAATTTGCATATGGAAATTAGATAACAATACAATAAAAGCTTGTGTTTAAAAATATTATCATATATAAAAAAATTTACAGGGAAATCGGAGTCTACAGTCAGAAGAATCGTCAAAGAGGGTGCCAAAAACAAAGGAAAATTTGGCACACCTGCAAAACATAGAAAAGGTCGCCCCAAAAAAGTTTTGGATGATTTTGACATATGCAGTATCAGACAACACATTCATTTTTTTTACACAGTAAAAAAAGAAGTGCCTACATTGTCTAAACTACTGGTTTTCTTAAGACAAGAAATTAATTTTGATGGGAGTAAGGAACATCTCCGAAAACTGTTAATAGTAATTGGATTCAAATACAAAAAGTGTCAGTCCAGACGAAAAGCTTTGCTTGAAAAAAGTAATATTGCACCGAAGAGGGAAGCATACTTAAGAGTCATAATAGAAAATAGGAACCTACCAAAAGAGCTTCAAAAAAACATTGTATATTTAGATGAAAGCTACATACACTCTTCATATAAATTGAAAAAATGCTGGCAGTCCATAGACACGGATGGAGTGATTGAAGATGTCTCGAAAGGCAAACGATGGATTATAGTTCACGCTGGAAGTGAAAACGGCTTCGTCCCGAATGCGTTATTGATTTTTAGCGGACGCAATAAACAAGAAGATTATCATTCAGAAATGAACAGGCATAATTTCACGAAATGGGCAGTTGAAAAATTGGTACCAAATTTGATGGAGCCCTCCATAATTGTTATGGACAACGCCCCATATCACTCAGTTGTTAAAAATAAGGCTCCTACCTCTGCCAACAAAGTAGCTGAAATTAAACTATGGCTACAGGAAAATAATGTGCCATTTGATATGGCTATGAGGAAACCAACACTTGTGAACCTAGTGAAAAAAAATAAACCGGTACCTGTTTATGAAATTGATGAAATACTGGGAGAGTTTGGACACACAGTGGTAAGATTACCCCCTTACCACTGTGATCTAAACCCTATTGATTTGATTTGGGCACAAGCCAAAAGAAAAGTAGCTTCGAAAAATGTTGGTGCGACTGACATCAGGGAGTTGACTGAGGAAGCTTTTCAAAGCATTACTGCACAAGACTGGAAGAGTTGTTGCGATCACGTAAAAAAAATTGAGAAAGAGTTTTACGAAAGAGGGAGAACTTTATACAACAGGATTGAAGAGCTAGTCATACGAGTTGGTGAAGAAGACAGCAGCAGCGATGAGTCAGAAAATGAATCTGAATTAGAAACGGAACATGACATAGTTGTTTTGGGGGAAGGTACATCAATGTCAAACCAATGTTCAACCATCTCTGGAGTAGAATATTTAGACTTTAATATGTTAGATGAATATGATTAAAATACATTCATTAAATTAATTGTTTTTACTTTACTTCTTTCTTTCTATCTACATATGTATGAACAAAAACGTATGTGCGCGAATTTGTATAGTTAGTAAAAATAAATTCAAGGTAGTAATGTATTTCGTGTATCTATTTATTTTCGTCACTTTTTCACAACTTACTGCAATCCCCAACCCGCCTGTCAAACGTGGCGATTATGGCAATTCTTACTTACTATTTTAGACGAGGCCTTAGCCCAGCAGTATATGGGCTGTGTATAAGTTAAGTTGTGAGTAATTCACACAAAAACATCAATGATCAAAACTAGTTTGTCGTTGTATCTGGTATTGCCTGGTCAACGACAGTGGCGCCCTCATTTTTTGTCTACTCTTTTTTGCCGCACTGTAGGTAACACACTATCAGTAGCAAAGGGTTTCATTTTGACAGTTCAACAACATCCATTGCGTTATTAACGTTGTTGAGCAGACACATTTTCCGAACATATTAAGCAACGGATTAGCAGCATGCTTGAAAATTATTCTTATTGATATTAATACCTAGTGTATTACGCAATTAGGGTGCGAAATTTCAACTATCTATTTATATCATGATGTCTGGTGAAGCCGTACGGAGGACGGGTTTGAGCAGTTGTGTTGCGATGTGTGCCGGGTACGATGGGCCAAATGTTGTTGTGTCGGGAGTTTGGTCGTGGAGGGTCTTCAGATCAATCTCCCTTTGGCGCAGCATCGTTGGTCGTGTTGTTGGGTTTAACATTGCATCACCTCGCTCAACTGCAGCCTTCCTCCCTATTCGCTCAGTTTTTCTGAGTGAATAGGTTCTTAATAAACTAGCGCGCTTTACCAGCAACGATCGCGTCACTGCTTACCATCAGGCGGGATTGCGGTTAAGCGCTAGCTTATGATTATTTAAAAAAATAAAAAATAAAAATATAGGTTAACACGCCTGCCTGCGATGTGGAGGCCCCGGTTTCGATCCCCGGCCAGGTCGTGGTGGAAAACGATCTTTTCCTGATTGGCCTGGGTCTTGGATGTTTATCTATATATGTATCTATTATAAAATATAGTATCGTTGAGTTAGTATCCCATAACACAAGTCTCGAACTTACTTTGGGGCTAGCTCAATCTGTGTTATTTATCCGTATATATATATTTATAGGTTCATGACATACAGGTTTCTTATCGATCGACGGCCTAGTGGGTTTACAGACAGACTGACAGATGGGCAGCAGAGGCATAGGCAATAGGCTCCCGTTGACACCCTTTGGGTGAAGCGAAGGGCGGGTGTTTTAGGGGTCCTGTCAATATTGACTTTCAAAAAGTATTACCTGCTATCTTTTTCTTCTACTTCAGCTTATAGAGATCCACTGCTCGACTAAGGCCTCCCCCAAGGCTTTCCACAGTGACTGGTCTTGAACTGCAAGCATCTATCGGCCTTCCACCTTCATCAGGTCATCGGTCCAACTTGTTGGGTGCCTCCCTACGCAGCAGAGTGTGTACTGTCAGTGATGGCATACGGAATTGAAACGTGGTCGCTTACAATGGGCCTCATACGAAGGCTCTAGCTCACATAAAGGGCGATGGAAAGAACTATGCTCGGAGTTTCTCTGCACGATCGAATCAGAAATGAGGAGATCCGCAGAAGAACCAGAGTACTACTATTGAACCATATAAAATTATACTCACAAACACACACACACACACACACACACACACACACACACACACACACACACACACACACACACACACACACACACACACACACTTGCATGCTGATTATTTTTAAGGTTTTGAAAATTATTTATACTGCTGTCTAAGAGCGGAGTCTCACTCACATGCATTATTTGCTTAACAGGAGGCTCCAATCACCAACTAATATAAAATCATTTGAGCCTGTAATAAATTTGATTTTAAAAACTGTTGATTGTCAGTCTTATTTGAATAAATAACTACATAACACTAAAACGATCTAACAACACAACCACCAACCAATTTATCAATCTACTCCAACACGCGCCACAATAAAAAGGTATCATTTCAAAAGCGTGCTTATACTTATAATAATACCATATAATCATAACAATTGAATGAAATCAAATTTTCAATGGAATTCAAACACACTGACCCAGTGATCCAGTTGTCAATCATTATCGCCCGAAGTGCGAACATGTTGCAGTTATGTTACTGTAACAGTTACGTCATGGAACTATTGTATATCAGTTATTAGTTGATACAAATAATATCGACTGTTTGGACACTGTGCTACTGAGCAAAGTGGTTACTCTGTGGACATAGAGTTGACAATGTTTAGACAGTACACGCTTTGGGAATTTGTTGGCATTTTTATAGTGGTGGTGGTAATGTGGAGAATATTATGTGAAATTTTGGAGTGACTTAACACTTTTTAACCTGATTAATGCAGTAAGCAATGGATTTTTTAATTTTTTAAAGTGTTGCAGTGATATAATGATTGATGAAAAAGCATACTCGTATATTGTACTGATGGCATGGTTGGCGCAGTGGTTAAGCGATGGATTCCCGCTTGGAACAAATATTTGTACGAGAATTTGTATTTCTACTAAAACTAGTCGTTCCTTGTCTGGTTGTTTGTGTATGGATGCGATACAGGAGAAGCTCCTAGTGTGGGGCAACAGTATTTATTTTAAAGTTAATTATGAACCTATTCACACTAGCTTTGAAGACACTTAAATTATAATCTGACGGGAACATCGTGGCAGACAAATTGCTCCAGTCCTTGTACGCGGTATGATAGACCAGAAAAAGCGCTTTCCCTGGATCGTAGAGGGGTAAAAATTTAAGGAATGGATATTCCTCGTACGACTGATGGTCCGATGATTGAACGATGAATTGACATTAAACTTCTATGTTCCGTGCAAGTAGTAGTACCCCCTTTTTTTTGTTGGGATGGGGAATGGCGGAGCGGAAGGGCGTGTCAGACTTTTACTTACTAAACCCCAACCCGTGTTTCTTCACTTGCCTGGGCGACGGCCAGGGCCACGGTTTCTTGTTTAACCAACCCGCAACCCTGACCCAGCAGGCATTGATCTTTGTGGACCCCGTCACGATGTGCTGAGATCTCTTTGAGGCCTGCGTGAAACACAACGCGCCATCGACTCGGGCCTGGTCCTTACCAGGCGGGGAGCTGCTCACTGTTCATCGCCCGCAGGCCCGTGCCTACAGTGGCTGGGAGTTCGATGTCTTTTCCCGATCAGGCGGTCTCGGTCTCTCGCGGTCGATTCTGCGGTGGCTAGTGGCGTGAGGGTTCTGGGATTCCCGCTGCCTTACACATTCCGCCTCCTCTTTTGCCAGCATCACTGCTTCGCAGAAGGATGTGACGGCCTGTCATGCACTCTCGCTCCGGATCATAGCCTGGACCAAGTTCGGACGCGAGAGATCGCCGCCGATCACCACTACGAGGACACGGCGGTGCTCTACCCAAGCTGGGCAGACCTCCACCGTATGCTCCACCTTGTCCTCGGGGCGATCCACACAACGGTGACACCCTGGTGTTTCCTCCCACCTTATACAGGAACCTCCGGAACGCCTCTATAACCACTCCTCAAAGAGGGGACTTACTGCCGCTATTGTGGCGTGCCCAGCACTGGGTTGCGACAATCGCACTCTCCATGTCGCCATGATATCCTGCCGGGGCTCTGTCCGCCGTACCGCGATTTCTCGCGCCAGTTGAGTTATGCCGCGGCGTTTTGCCCCCTCTCACCACTACCACATGTGGGCGAGGGCTTTGGCCTCCAGATCCCATGGCAGCAATCCAGCAAGGAGGCTCGCCGCCTCAGCGGCCACCAAACCACGAACCAGCCGAATGGTCATGACCCTCTGGGACGCGATCAGGCATCGGACTGGTCGCTTCCTTAGCGACCGCGCCCACACCGGTGCCCCGTAAAGGGACATGGACCGCACGGCCCCCGCGTAGAGCCTCCGGCAGGATGCATTCTGCCCCCCTAGATTGGGGAGGAGCCGCCCTCAAGGCAGCCCCGGCCCGTTTCTGGCCCTGGGTGCCAAACGTCGGAAGTGCGGTAACGTCTGCGGCTGATGAGTTGTAAGTTATTGGCAAGGACACAAACAAGTACTTTGCGATGGTTATATCATCACCACTACTCTCAAAACGGCGAAGGAAAACATCATGCGGAAGGCTCAGACATCGGTTTGGCATGTTCTAGAACCAAAAAAATCACAGACATATGACATTATTAATCCACATTGGGTCCGCGTGATAGATTACAGCCCAGACCCTATCTCCGACAGGAGGCCGTATATCAGTTTCATATATAAGAATGTTGTTTCTAATTATCTTCAAGGTTTGTCATATGAGTAGACTGAACACCTACTTACAGTATGTAAATAAATTTAGTAATAATCATTACAATAACTGATAATACTATGTAAGCAATAGGATACTAATAATATCACTGCATACTTCCGTTGTATCCTAGATTTTTATTTACTACTTTTACTGTTCATTTATTGCAAAATAAAAATTTATAATAAGCACTTTTACGCCTGAAGTACAGGTTTTATCTAGTTCAGGCAAATTATACATTAGTGCTATTTAGAATTAAGAAAATTATTATAGAATTATGTACAAAGCTGAGAAATAAACTATTAATATTATTGTTATTATATTTTGTTGACCTTTCCTTCATCGTTAACGCTGTCTATAATTAGATTACTTTGTTTAGGCCGGCTGGTTAGTATAATGTCCTTTTCGAAAAATATCAGGGTTTAAAGAACCACCCACCAACAAGCATAATATGAAATGCTTGTAGAAATAAAAAAATCTCATACAGACGAAAACAGCTTTATGTATCTGGACAATGAAGAAAAACTTTCAGTGCACTATTTTATTTATTGAGAATTCTATGTTTTACATATAAAAATGAACTAAAGAAAAATTTTAATAATTTCCATCATTCCAAAATTGTTCGTCACATTTATAACTAACATCGTTAATCTTGAAAGTCTAACTACCCCAAAACCTACAACTTGCGTGAACCTCTATTAAATCACATGACATAGTGACTTCTGTCGGTTCCTAAGTCTATAAATGCTCTCAATGTTCAGCCGGCGGACGCATCTCGTTACTGCTGTTACCTAACAATGATCTCGGACTTGAATCCGATGAGAGTACGGTGGCTGTGGAGTTCGGCATTATTATTGAAATTTTAATATAAGTTTTTGAAATAAAGCTTATTAATATTATTATGTTATGTTTATTGGTTGCTGAGAAAATGCAAAATTGGTAGGTTATATATTTTTTTCATCATCCCCCTATTCTTTTCCTAAATATGTTGGTTTAATATGCCAGTCAGTTACGAATCCTTTTGTTCTTTTTTTTTTTTTTTGAAGTGAAACTTCTTTAGGCACGCTTGACTTGGGGAGTAAACTCGCGAAAGCGTTACGAAAAATATTACAAAAATGATCGGGCAAGGCGAACGGAAAGCAAAGTATAGTCCTATTTCGTCTGTAATACAACGAAGCAGTTGGCACATGTAAATATTGCATGACATGCCGTGTATAAAGTTGTGGGTTCGCATCTCGCCGAAGATAATGTATATTTTTTGGATCTTTTTAAGATTTGTTAACAATTGAGTCGAGTATGAAGTTGTGAGTTCGCATCTCGCCGTAGGCAATATATATTTTTTGGATCTTTTTAAGATTTGTTAACAATTGATTACCTAAGAGCACAAATAATTTATAAATTTCGTTCTGTTCTGGCTTTTATATTGTTTTATATATTTTTGCTGAACATTTCTGATATAATTGAAAGTATAGAAGAAGATATCGTCACAATACGATAATTGGACACAAAGTACAAATTGCTTTCGAGCCTCATAAGCTCAATTATTAAGCTAAGTACCTTGATTGATTAAGAACTATGAATTTCTTCGAGAACATGACGCTGCGAACACCCCCCGACTCCCGTCATTGATTACCTCACCCCCCCGAGGATTATCTCGGGAACCAGAGGTCGTGGACTACCCGAGTTTGGGATCCCCTGAATCAGGAGGAGGAGCCCGACCTTTTGGCCCCGAGGGAATCCACTCCACCCTCTCCCCTTCCCCCCTCTCCCCCTCCCCCTACCCCCCGCAACCCCACGAAATCTAACCCCCCAACACCTCCCCCCCCCGCTTTAGTTACCTCACCCCCCCGTGGATTATCTCGGGAACCAGAGGTCGTGGACTACCCGAGTTTGGGGTCCCCTGAATCAGGAGGAGGAGCCCGACCTTTTGGCCCTGAGGGAATCCACTGCCCGCTCTCCCCCTCCCCCCTCCCTCCCCCGCAACCCCACAAACCCTATCCCCCCCCGACCCCCTTTAGTTACCTCACCCCCCCGTGGATTATCTCGGGAACCAGAGGTCGTGGACTACCCGAGTTTGGGGTCCCCTGATTCAGGAGGTAGAGCCCGACCTTTTGGCCCCGAGGGAATCCACTTTTCTTTTTTTTTTAAATTGGAGGTCTATGCAAAAATATTAATTTATAAATGAAAGCATGAAATAAATTTAAATATTTATAGAAAATTAATATATGTAAATGTGTATACATGTATATATTGTACACACATATATATATATATATATATATATATATATATATACATACAGATGGTGCGAAAGAAGTTTCACTTCAGTCGTGTGGTCATAAGCACACTCGTTTTTTTTTTTATTATTAATTATAAACTAGCGCTTGACCGCAATCCCGCCTGACGGTAAGCAGTGGTGCGATCGTTGATGGTAAAGCGCGCTAGTTTATTAAGAGCCTATTCACTCACAAAAACTGAGCGAATAGGAAGGAAGACGGCAGTTGAGCGCAACACAACTGCTCAGACCCGTCCTCCGTACGGCTTCACCAGACGTCATGCCGGAACACGACAAATCCCTTGGCGGCAAGGCTTTGTCTGGTGGGTGGTAACTTCTGCCGGCGGCCGATGTCATGGCCTACCACCGAGAAGTTTTTAGCATAGAATAGATAAAAGTTTCTGAGACTGTGTCTGGATTCTAATTAAACGAATTACAGAGTATTTGTAAAAGTGCCTGTTACTTTTAAATCATCGTCATCTGCCTACCCTTTTACCAACTTCGTTGGAGTCAGCGTCCAGTCTTACCGGATTGCCTTATAGCCAAATGAATTCATCAAAATCCATCGAGGCTCTCGTATATGGCAGTTAGAGTAAGGGCTTAATTCAAAAGACAGTAGTCCTGGATACGTCTCTGTAGCCCTAACCAGAGGTAGCTTGGAGCCAGCTCCCAATATTCGTAGATTTTATTTTGTATATTGAAATATTTAAAAATGTAATTCAAAATGTATATACAAAAATAAATTAGGGATAAGTCAGTGAACAATTAATCCTAAAATTATGGTAATGTCTTTTTTTTTTGTTAAATTGAACTTCTCTGCTGACAACCTTTATTTAATTTTCATAGGCAATATACAAAAAAGGATTTCTGAAATGTACTAAATCTAGGAGAAATTAGGTTCTTAACCTAAAAATTTTTATTAAAAGTTCGATTAAATTTTCTTACAATCATGATATTGGAGCTTATTTCTTGAAAATTACACCTACACCTATATAAAAAATATTTTAAAGTAAAGTCGAATTGAATGCGAAGCGACAAAGCTAGAAGTAGGTAAGTAATGGGGCCAAATTGTACAAGTCCACAGTTAACAGTGTCATTTCTATCCCAAGTGCGAGTTCATACACCTATACGTGCTCGGAAATTTTTCGCTATATAAACTCAAGAAAGAAATTACATACACATTCAACATCCAAGTGCCTTACATTCGAGTGCTAACCACTAACCATCATGAAACTGGTACGTTTAGTGCTTATAATTAGTCAGGATCTAATTATATCCTTAATTTAGATCTTTTAATTAGACGTCTGGATTTTCCGACAGAAGTGGTTTTAGTGATTTTTTTTTTAATGGTTTATGTCCTTGCTGGGATGATAGTAAAATCAGTGTCAATTATCCAGAGTTTAAGCTGAGGATTAAGTCGGTTGGTATAATGAGGGTAAATATTCTCTCTTGGAAAAAATTGTTTCCTGCATCATCTGTGACTGTGGCACTGGCTCAAAGTCATAAGGAACAAACCTGAAGGGTGTTTTCAGTTGACATTTTTCAAAGAAGTAAAGGCTAAGTAACAGTCATGGTTTATCATCATCATCATCATTATTTCAGCCGAAAGACGTCCACTGCTGGACATAGGCCTCCCCCAAGGTTCTCAACGACGACCGGTCCTGCGCCTCCCATATACAGTGGTTTCCCGCGACCTTCAGTCGTCGTCGACGGTCCACCATGTTGGGGGTCTACCCACGCTGCGTCTTCCGGTGCGTGCCCGCCACTCGAGAACCCGTCGGCCCCGTCGGGCATCGGTCCCACGGGCAATGTGTCCACTGCCACTTTAGTGTTGCAATTCTTCGGGTTATGTCGGTTACTCTCGTTCTTCTCCGGATCTCCTCATTCCTGAGTCGATCGCGTAGTGAAACCCCCAGCATAGCCCTCTTCATTGCCCGTTGAGTGACGTGGAGCCTTCTTATAAAGCCCATTGTTAATGACCACGTCTCAATTCCATACGTCATCACTCGCAATACATACTGGTCGAAGACTTTTTTCTTGAGACACTGCGGTATTTCGGTCGAGAAGATTCTACGTAGCGTCCCGAAAGCAGCCCAGCCGAGTTGGATTCGGCGATTAACCTCTACCTCGAAGTTGGACTTTCCTTACTGCATAGTTTATCCCAGGTATACGTAGCTGTCAACTACTGCAAGAACAGAGCCTCCAATCTTTATAGGAGTCCGTACAACATGGGCATTAGACATGAGTTTCGTCTTGTCCATGTTCATTTTAAGACCGACTCGCTCGGAGGCTCTACCGAGGTCTATCGACCTGGTAAAATTGAAAAGTTTAAACTAGCATTGCCGCGACTGGTCCGTAGATGGATGATAATCTTAAAATAACAAGTCCGGTGAGTTTCGGCTGTCATTAATGTGTCTCTAACATTCATCAAAAATCCCATCTTACCAAAGGATCTTGTATTACGCTGTATCTGAATTGTGGTGGTTAGATAGGCAGCCGCTTTATCTACAATGCTGGTACTAAGTTACGATCGGTAAGACTAGTAGCCAATTCCAATATAGCTAGGAATAGTTTAGGCAGACAGGTTGTGGAGGTCAGACGGCAGTCGCTTCACGGAAAATATCGAAGTTTAGCCAAAAATCAGCAGACTGACCGGTTAAGCGGACCTGAGACTCCAAAGCTGAAAAGCTTCGGATGCGACTGGGATTAACGCTGAGATGATGATGATGATGATGATTCTAGGCAGACAGGTGATAATGTTCAAAGAAATGGCAGTAGTAAAAATTATAATTATTCACTAATTAACAGTGAAAATGAAGGAACTTTTAAGATGACATCCCTTAATTGTAACTCCATATATTTCCAGCTCGCCCCAATTGCCGCCTTCATCGCCGCTGCATCAGCTGGCCAGATTTATGCAGGTCAATCAGCACAAAGCTACGCGCAGTCAGCAGAGCAGTACCAATCAGCACTCGAACACCAGCAGAATGGATTGTATTCAGAGCAATCACAGACGCCCCAGACGTTCTCGGGGCACGAAGCAGTGGCCCACGAAGAGTCATATAACAGCAGGCCATCTGGGGAGAAGACCGCAAGGATCTTGTTCTTCAATAATGAGAACAACGCTCACCAGTACCAGTATTCCTATGAGACTGAAAACGGTGAGCTGACAAACCTTTTTTTTTTTGTTCCGGGGTGGAAAATGCTCATGGATGTCCGCCGCCCTGGGGTGGGCGAAGGGGTCTGTCAGACTCCTACTGTCTAAATATCACTCCGGTGTCCCCCGTGCATCGCCTCAGGGGCGCGCGCCTCCGCCTCTGGTCCATATAATAGAGGGCGGGGACTTCCCCAGGTCCCTCGCCCCTGGATCCATTCATGGGGCCAGGAAAAGGCCGTTGTCCGCTCTTCCCCTGCGCCCGATGCATCTTCTGCGGCCCGGAAAGGGAGTTGAGAGCTTCCTTCTGCGACTACACGTCCTCGCAGAAGGACACCACCGCGTCCCGAGTTGACAAACCTAATACAATATTAATAGTTTTTTTCATTCGTACCTTACCTCTCATACTTTTAAAGTGGCTGGCTGCACGGTTAGCGCAATGGTTAAACTATTGATTGCTGCGCTGCGTTTCGCGGTTTCGATTTCCCGCGCGGAACAAATATTTGTATGACCTACAAGTAGTTAATTGTGATTTTGAGTGAGCTGTCAGTTAGCTCAGCTCAACTCAGAAAGAGGCTTGGAAAGAGGTTTGATCCCACAAGCTTAAAAGTTTTAAACTCTTCATAAAACACAACGTAAAAATAAACAATCTTTATAAAAATAATTAAAGACACGTCTTCTTTCCAGGAATAAGGGCTGAGGAAGAAGGTCATACGTCCGAACACGGCGGCACGGTCAGCCATGGTGCCTATTCCTACAAAGGGGATGATGGGGAGACCTACACCGTGACCTACACAGCTGACGAGCATGGCTTCCATCCCCAGGGTGCTCATCTACCAACACCTCCACCCATCCCTGAAGCTATCCTTAAAAGCTTGGAGCAGAATGCAAAGGATGAGGCTGCTGGTATTGTTGATGATGGTGAGATTTTATTATGTTTAAATCCTATATAGCTCAGTTGACGCTACAACTTGAAACATTTTTATTATGACTTCACATTAGCGCTAGTAAAACAAATTTCAACCTCATTTCAATGATTAATTAAGTTGATTTTGCAGTGACACGTACTCAAGAAAATTTTGCAGATAAAGTCCTGTAGGTAAAAGGATTGTTTTTTCTACTCGTCATATTGATTTATTAATGCTTATTTTTCCTATGCTATAAACCAGATACCAAAAATTTATATTATAAAAATATCTATTTAAATTTTTATATATTTTTATTATAGCCGTAATATATTAATGCAACTAGCGCCATCTATGGTATTTAGTTTGAACTATCAACACAATGTCTGCCGAATGTAAGGTCAATAGTAAATTATTCGAATACAAGGTGATGATGTGTGTGAAAAAAATTCTTAATAATTCCGCTACCTTTTTCTGACACGAGGCAGCACTGTGCTCCGCGTAGTATGAGGGTAAAATTAAAAAAAAAATGGAATTTATATAAAAATAAATACAAAACAATAATTTCCTAAGCATTTTACTATTCAATTTATATATAAGACCTCTAATTTCATTTTTTTTTTCTTAATTCCAGGCAAATACAAGGAGCAATCTGGTCAAGGGATGGTTCAGCAGCACGATGCCAGTTATCAAACCGTTGGTTATCAAGCACCATCGATTCATTCTTCTGGCGCTGAATTGGCGTATCACGCCCATTCGGGTAATGCTCTCTCAGGCATCTCGGGACATTCGTCGGGCGCTCAAGCAGTTCATCACGCTTCCTCGGGACATGGTTCCAGTGTCCAGTTAGCGTATAATGTTCCATCGGGTCATGATTCTAGCGCCCAATCGGCATACCATGCTCCATCGGGACATGGTTTTAGCGCCCAATCGGCGTATTATGCTCCATTGGCACGTAGTTCCAGCGCCCAATTGATGCAACATGCTCCATCAAGTCATGGTGCTACCGCTCAAATATCGTATCACGTTCCCTCGGGTCATCTTTCTGGTGCCCAAGGTGCATATCAGGTCCCTTCAAGTCATTCTTCAGGAGCCCAAATGGCGTATAGCGCCCAGTCGGGTTATGCTTCCTCGGGTCATGCTTCTGCCCCGGTAATGTTATACCATGGTCATCATTAAGTTACAGTGAATTTTGTTAGTGAATTGAATATTATGAAGGGAAATGTGTGAGTGAATAAATCAAATTAGTGCAATAAAATAATGACGGACCAGTGAAGATTTTTTTTTAATGTGTGCAGGATAGCAGGTTAAGCTACCCAAAACTATGAAAGATTCCCATTCAACCTTGAGTCTTAGTGCTATAGACATGAAGCTGAAAATCTAATAAAGTTTGACAAACTATAGTAGCGTAATGTGATTTCGTCTGAATATTTAAGCAATGTATATCTACTGAAAGCTATTGATATGAATCCTGCAGAATAATTACGTAACACATTACCAGTACAATGTTAGCCGAATTATACCGAAAACTGCAGTTATGAGATCAAAAATTACTTTTATGATTTCTTGCTTCTAATATGCAATACACTCGTGTCAGTGCAAATATTTGTATGCATGACTATGAATATTTGCACTGGTCTGGTCGTACCTCGGAAAGCACGTTAAGCCGTTGGTCCCGGTTGCCATACGAACATCTAATGGCAGTCGTTACGGGTTGTTGGAGCCCTCAAAAGTCCAACAATTGGTCTAACTGCAATGCTTCGATATCGCCTTCGGGTTGTGGAGGTCAGACGGCAGTCGCTGCACGGAAAATATCGAAGTTTAGCAAAAATCAGCAGTTAGACTGGTAAAGTGGACCCCAGACTTCAAAGCTGAAAAAGATGATGATGATGACTATCAGTAGCAATGGCTTTCATTTCGACAGTTCAACAACATTCATTGCATTATTTATATTGTTGAGCAGATACATTTTTCTAACATATGGAGCAATGGATTAGCAATTGGATTCAGAATGATTCCAATTGATAGTAATAGAGCGTTAAATAATTAGGGTGTAAGTTCATAAACTGGCAGCAACGCATACAAATTGTATATGATTAATGGCAAAACATTGGTACTTGCCTGACCTGGAATCGAACCCGCGCACTCATATATGAGAGGCTGGTGTTTTAACCACTAGGCCACCACGACGCATCAGGTCAGGCAGTATCAATGTAACTTTTCTAAGGTTATATGTACTTTCTAAGTATATCTTGGATCCCAATGACTGAAGGTGAAGGAAAACCAACCCAACCCGCCTTGAGTCAGCGTGGTGATTACGCTCAATCCTTCTCTGTATGAGAAAAGACCTGTGACCAGCAGTGGGACTATAAAAAAATGGTTGATGATGATGATAGCAAAATACATTGTAGGGAAACCATTTTCTAACTGGTCAGAAGTCAGGATTGTTTGAACGTGAAAATAGAACAGATATATTTTGAAATTTCCAAAAGGAAATAAATAGGCAATGTTCTGGTAAAATCTATAATTATCTTTTGTGATCCACCAGCGCCTCAAAGAGATGTCAGCACATCACGATGAGGTCTACAAAGACTGATGCCTGCCAGAAGTAATCCTTCACTTGCCTGTATGCCAGGGGCCGCGATATATCTTTTTAACAACCAACGGCCTCTGGCGCTTAGGTAAGTGAAGGAACACTGGTAGGTTTTGGTCAGTATAAGTCTGACAAGCCCTTCCGCTCCGCCCTGAGCGGGAGATGTCATTTGATGATTTTTCATCCTTAAAATGAAAAAGTATAATTCTCTTCAGTTTCAAATAATAGTTGAGCAATTTACGGAATATAACTTACTAACGTATGCTTTATAAATCTGAAACGTAAACACACTACAACCATATGTTCTAAAATGTGTCTTTTCAACAATGTAAATAACGCAATGAATATTGTTGAACTGTCAAAATAAAGCACATTGTTACTGATAGTGTATTACGCAATTGACACCATCAATCATTGTAAAAAAGGGATAGCGCTATTCATCCCGTATAGCTCCATCTTTGTCACTAGAACTATGATCTTTTTTCCTTTTTTTCTTTTTAATGATTATAAACTAGCGCTTGACCGCAATCCCGCCTGATGGTAAGCAGTGATGCGATCGTTGATGGTAAAGCGCGCTAGTTTATTAAGAGCCTATCCACTCAGAAAAACTGGGTGGTTGCGAGGTGATGCAATGTTAAACCCAACAACACGAACAACGATGCTGCGCCAAAGGGTGATTGATCTGAAGACCCTTCACGACCAAACTACCAACACAACAACATTAGGCGCATCGTACCCGGCACACATCGCAACACAACTGCTCAGACCCGTCCTCCGTACGGCTTCGCCAGACATCATGCCGGAACACGACAAATCGCTTGGCGGCAAGGCTTTGTCTGGTGGGTGGTAACTTCTGCCGGCGGCCGTATAGCTCCATCTTTGTCAGACACTGGAACCATGACAATTTAAACTCATCACAAACTGTATTGCAATTTAAATATTATCAAAAATAGCAGTCGAATAGCAAAGAGCATTCAGTTCTTCAATAAATCACCAAAGTAATTGATTCATGTCAACGAGTCAAACGTCAATCAAACCTGCCAAAATGGCGAATGTTACAGGTGACAGGCGTCAATGTCAAACTTACATGTGGATGAAGAGATCATGTAAAAAAAAAAAAAAAAAGAGATCATGTTTCATAATTGATACTTCAATATCCATTGACGACTTTATTGCCGCCTAAGCAAATTTCATTAGTACAAATGAAGATATGAATTCGGACATTTTTAGTACATAACTTTTATGCTACCTATTTCAAAATTGTTTCACAAAAAACCTAGTCAATGGATTGGCAATATCGCTAGAGCTTTTAGCAGATAGCTGGCATAATATATCTGTCCGTGACTAATGTTATAAAACCTAGTTTCTTAGTTAATTTGATTTGTTAGTTATTTAGATTTTAATGTTGTTTTATTGTAAAATAAATGTTTTATTGCTACTAAACGTTTTTGATTTTATATCGCCGTTTACAGAGACTGTGATGTGACTACCATACTAAAAACTAACATTTCTTTTTTTTTTGTATTTCACATTGGGAATTTCTCCTGTATCGTGGGTGCGTTTACAAACGTATAAACTTCACATACACAAACAGCTAGACCCGAAACAACTAATTGTAGGTTATACAAATATTTGTTCCATGCGGAGATTGAACTCGCGACACGCAGCGCAGCAGTCAATCACTTAACCAGTGCGCCAACCATGCCAGAACATTATCAACATTCTTCTGTCCTTATCCCAAATTCAGTAGGCAAACATGTTTTTGTCTACCATACTTCAATTTCTTAGTCGTCATTTATTTATTTAATTTATTTATAGTTAATTAAAACGGTACAACACCAATTCCATCAAATAACATAGAGATAAAAAAATAACTTAGAAACAACACGGGACTGTGGACTCCCCGCACACCTTCTTTCACAGAGCACCAGACATACAGGTGAGTTTTTAAGAACCGTCCAAATGTCGATATATTATTAATCTTTGGGGAAAATCGTTGAATACGTGTTTTATTTCTTTTAGCATCACTCAATACAAAAATATTGAAATATCATATCACAAAGTTATCGAAATTTGATAAAAAAAAATATAAAAGTTGATGTTTGTTGACATCGCGCCGTGCCAACGGCCAGCTCCGCCACGCCACGCTCCGCCAAAGTTCATTGAACACAATCGTTTTAAATCAGTGAGCACGCAGAGCGGAAAATTCTTTCGAGATAAATTATTTAATATGAAAAATTTACATATCGATTTTTGTTTCAAAAATGGAATTGGTAAATGATGCTTAATGCCCAGAAAAAATTTGGACGGTGACTAAAAATCTTACTGTATACGCATAATTTTATTAATTTCATCCGCAATCATGTCACAATCAGGGTTGGCCGTTAGTAAGGCATTCAGCACCTCTAAAGGTGCTAAAGTACGACAGACTGGGGAATCGGCTCTTTCTCCAGTCTTGCGGAGCTGCGCAAACAGCCTGTGCTGGCGGCTCTGACGGTGACCGATGTATTTATCAGGCACAAATTGTTGGCAGGAAAGACCATGGAGCTCCGGGCAATTACAATGTTTTATAAGTTATAGTGAACTGAACAATACCTCTTCTCACCTCGTACGAGTTACATCCCTAAGAGATCTTTAAGATCACCGCCTTCTCTGTGGTATTCTGTGTGGGGATCTACTTTCAAGCTAAGTATATCATCATTGACTCAGTTCATACATCCTTTTTTTTGTCTTTCCCTACTTTCGTAGCCTTCGGTTGTCTAGAAGAGATCGCATTAGCGATGGGGCCGCCCATTGCATGTTTTTTTTGTTGAATGTTTTTGTTCGATGCTTGATTGGTGTACAATACAAAGAATATATAAATAAATAAATTACTATCTTAATGTCTGCCTGAACAATGAAAATCTTGCGTCCATCCCTCCATGCATGGTATCCCATGGCTGACTGTACACAGTGCGAAGGAGTTCGAAGTCTTGTCTCTAAAATTTAAAGTATAATAATATAAATAGAAAATCGTTAAAAATTAAAACACCTATTAGTTTATAAGTTCAATAACGTTCTCACATTAACGATATAGAAAGTCTATACTGATAATAATGCTGAAAAATAATATGTTAGTTTTCTTTGAGAGCGCTAATCTTTGGCACTGCCAGTCGATTTTGAAAAATTTATTTTGATAGCTAAATTCTTGAAGAAGTCTTTGATATTAAGCTCTCCTTAGGAGCTGATTAAAATGAAAGATAAAACGGAAAGAATAAGCAAACCGATACCGGCGATACGATGCGATAAGTCGGGAACAAGAAATGTCACGTGAACGAGGTCGCGAGAAGAAACTATTAATAATAATAATATACTACCCAAATCATTATAATCCATACTATTAGTAAGGACATAAATGACTCACAAAACTAATGTTAGTATATAAGGCTATCCCAAACTGTCAGATATTCCCAATCAACCTTGAGCCTTTAGAGATAAAGTCGAAAATGTAATAAAGAAATTTGACAGATAAAAATAGCTTGATGTCCTGTCGCCTGTACTAATAATCTGAATTAAATTAAAAGAAATGTAACCATAGCAACTGTACCTGACCTTTTGAAACAAACAGAACCGATAATCCAATACTTTATATGCTACATGACATTCAGAAATTGCTAAATCCAATCAATTTAGCGCCTTTTAAACTTACTTATCAAACGCATCCTTTAAAATAGACACGCATGATGTAACTTTAGTCGTGGTAGGCAGTACAATCACTTTCAGCTTGATTCTTAGAATGAAGCCTACTTTGTAGGTTCCTTTGCCTTGGGTATAGAAAGGAGTTTACTGATAAGAAGGTTGAATATGACTTTTCCTCGTAACAGCTTGTAGGCCTATGACTAATAGTAAGCTATAATCTGCCACGCGAGCTAATTGTGGCACAGTGAATTTCACATATTGCCTTCAAACTTTTTGGCCTATATTTTCCATTTTCGTTTTTGAAGATTAAACAAGAAATAATTTTAATAGATGTTTAAGAAGGAAGTGAATATTGAGATGGTGTCAAGTAGACAAGTTTATGAAACGTAGGTAATTTTTGAGGATTCTCGTAGTTTTATATAGGTATGCTGGTTTTTTTAAATTCCTTTTTGGGGTATTTAAACTGTTCTCTCACCATTTACTAGATGTATATTAGATTTTTTTTTTGTTTTTATTATTACCTATTACGTGTTTATTTTTATTGTACTACCATTTCGGTGTCACTTGTAATTATTTGCTGCACCGGGTTTCGTCTTTACGTCGGCGCCGGCTGTCCCATGTCCCTGAAAACTAGCGATCGTAGCATAATGCTGAGCGACAGCCGTTTTGCATGGATGTGGCGCATGTTTCCTCAACTATTATTTATTTTTTTGTTTTGATAAACTTTTATCTATATCAGGCTTATTGGCAACAATAGTCCTGTCAGTAATGATAGACCGATCCCAGTATAACGTGACATGTTCATTTTCAAGAACTGGGTCGTGCACATACTTATAATACGGTACCTCAGAATCTACAAGTTTATATTTCAAAGCAAGTTGCTGGTGGATGATCCTAAGCTACTTGGTTATGCCTGTGCAAATACTCGCCGTTAGGTAATCGAGAGCAACCAGAGATGATATGTCTGATAGGCTCACCCGGATAGTGACATGCCCGACACACAGTCCCTCTAACACATCCCTCTTAGCTAAAACACACTATAAAATAATGAATTCATGACGTAATACAATTAAGCACAATTACATCCTACAAGTCTACTATTGTAACACATTCCTGTTGCATCTCAACAAGTTTGTTCCACTTTGACCTACTGGCATTCACACATTGGCCTCGAGCGTCTATTGGTATCATTACGGAAAAAAATGAGTGGAGGTGCTGTGATTTACATCTAGTTGGGCAAACTTTAGTAATAAATCGTAATAGTGTGTTTAAATTTGGCCTTGGTTACTTAAAGTATTAAACTTAACGAGATTATGTTTTTTTAGATGTTGTGGTTTTCATGCGTAATCGTGTGGTATTCACGCTTTACATAATGTTGTGTTTTTTATTCATGAGCACATTATTGGTGCAGTGTGTAAAAACAATTGACTACCGAGTAGAACAAATACTGACTCACAAACCAACATATACATCGTTATTTTTTGTACCTACACGTGTCCAGCTATCATGAAAAATCACAAAGTTATGAGCTTATTGTTACCTGATTGTCCTTACAAAAATATGGTCAATGCGCGGCGCGGTGAGGGCCCTTTGACACTACAATCTGCTGTGAAAATGTGTTGTGCGCTGGGTAACCATACTGCAACATTTGTTAAATATAATTGGGAAAAATATAACATAGTGTAAAAATGACTGGAATCGGTTCAGTTGCTTATTTTGAACAAAGAAAATAAAATGTTGCTCTATTATTTCTGTTGTATATATCTCTTTTTCTCCTCTTATTCGCAATCAAACAGGTTAGCGCAGTGGTAGAGCTATTGACTGCTGCACTGCGTGTCGCGGGTTCGTTGATTCCTGCACGGAACAAAAATTTGTATGACCAACGAGTAGTTATTCCGGTTCTGGAATGCACAGAATTTATGGAAGATTCTACCTCACGTGGTTTTTTTTTATTTTATTAAAATTATAGACTAGCGCTTAGGTGCAATCCCGCCTGAAGGTAAGCAATGACGCAATCGTTGATGGTAAAGCGCACTAGTTTATTAAGAGCCTATTCACTCTAGCCTTGAAGACACTCAAATTGCAGTCCGACGGAAACACCGCCGCTGGCAAACTGTTCCAGTTCTTCGATGTACGCGGTATAAAGGAGGAGGCGAAACGCTTCGTCCGGATTGTAGAGGTGTTAAAAATTTAAGGGTGGAAACTCGCCGTACGACGGGTCGTCCGATGGTGGAACGGAGATGGGGGAATTAAATCATGCAATTCCCTCGCACACTCACCAGAATGCATCCTATGTATAGTACCAGATGATAATATGATATTGAAATATGATTGTCACTGTTGACCTACCTTTATTTCGTAATTTTACTTACATATATAGACTTTACGTTGTAACTTTAGTGGGTGTTAGGTCACTCTGGTATGATTGATTGATTTTCGGTGGCATATTGAATATTATGATTAACTGTTACTATTCAAAACAAGAATAAGCAGACATCTTCATTCAGTCATATTATATACCTCATACCTCTCATAATTTACGCAATATTTTTATTTTTATGTATATTATAAACTAGTGCCTGATCGTAATCCCACCTGATGGTAAGCAGTGATGTAGTCGTTGATGGTAAAGCGCGCTAATTTATTACCAGCCTATTCACTGTAGCTTTGAAGACGCTTAAGCTGTAGTTCCATGGCAACACTGCCACTGGCAAATTGTTCGAGTCCCTCGATGTACGCGGTAAAAAAGAAGAGGCGAAACGCTTCGTTCGGATCGTCGTGGTGTCAACATAAGTAAAAATATCAATTAGAGCTATTTCCAATACCAACAAGAAAGTTGAATTACTTAAAAGACCAGAAACCCCAGAAAATAATGAGGTGATTAAGATGAGTGATAGATAGTGAGATTGAAAGCCTCCGTGGCATAGCGGTAGCGAACGCGGCCGTTGCGCAAGGAGGCACAGGTTCGAACCCACGCACAGTGCAAATATTTGTATGCATGGATATGAATATTTGATCTGGTCTGGTCATGCCTCGGAAAGCATGTTAAGCCATTGGTCCCGGTTGCCATACGAACATCTAGTGGCAGTTGTTACGGGTTGTTGGAGCCTTCAAGTCTAACAATTGTTCTAACTGCAATGCTTAGATATCGCCCTCGGGTTGTGGAGGTCAGACGGCAGTCGCTTCACGGAAAATAGCGATGTTTAGCCAAATCAGCAGTTAGTCTGGTAAAGCGGACCCCAGACTCCAAAGCTGAAAAGCTTCGGATGCGACTGGGATTAACGCTGAGATGATGATGATACAATTTACAATCCATTTCACAAGTACCTCTACAGGTCATGGCAACTTTAAAAGTAAACCGTATTCTTTTAAACTTGTTCCTTCCCCTTTGTGTCAGTGTTCTACATTGAACTGTGAATTTGAACAGTCCGCACATCACATCTTGTGGGAGTGTGTTCTTTGGCAGAATGAACGCAATATTATGTTGGATAGTGTACAAGTTACATCCGGAGTCGTTTATTATACGGACCTTGTTGAAACTAGAACCAATTTCCGTACATTCAGGCGCTTTGCCATACCTATTATTGGAATCAATTGTAACAGCTAATACCTACTTAGGACCCATTAACTTAATCAAATTTTATTCCGTGGTGTTTGGCAATCTGGGCTTCTCCCAGTTGCAATAATGTCCCTTTGTGCCGTTTGGCCTAGTTCTGTTCTGTCTCCTGCTTGTTATGGAGGGAAGTGGAAAAAATATCTTTTTTCTTACTCCTCCGCTATTCTTTTCTGATTAATTTCATTGTGGGACCCAAGACAGTTGAATCGTTTCTCCGGGACTCGTCGAGCTTCATGGCTCGGCGTTTTTATGGCGGTCGCCACTGTTGATTCTGGCTTTCAGGAGTTGCAGTGGTTGGGAAAAGTGTGGCGGGTTTTGTCAAGTACCTCTAAAACTTAGCTCTCTACTAAAATCCATTTTCTAATCACATTCTAGTAATTTATCTAGTACTAGCGACTCGCCATAGCTACGCACGGGTGCAATGCTGGTACTCAATAAGCTACAGAAAAACAGAACGTTGTATAAAAAATATAGCGGCCCGCCGCTCCCACCGCCTATAGCCATAAACGCGACGCCCCGCAATTTTTGAACCTCTAATATCTTCGTAAATATTAATTCAAATCATATCCTTCTCCGTATGAGAGGAGACCTGTGCTCAGCAGTGGGACGATAAAAGGTTGATGTTGATTATGGTATGTTATAGGATTTATAGGACGATATAGATCTATATTAAATCAACAATGTATTTAAGGTATTAAATTGGATAAGGAATTGCTGTATTTCGGTGGTAGGCCATAACATCGGCCGCCGGCAGAAGTTACCACCCACCAGACAAAGCCTTGCCGCCAAGCGATTTGTCGTGTTCCGGTATGATGTCTGGTGAAGCCGTACGGAGGTCGGGTCTGAGCAGTTGTGTTGCGATGTGTGCCGGGTACGATGCGCCTAATGTTGTTGTGTTGGGAGTTTGGTCATGGAGGGTCTTCAGATCAATCTCCCTTTGGCGCAGCATCGTTGGTCGTGTTGTTGGGTTTAACATTACATCACCTAGCTCAGCTGCCGTCTTCCTACCTATTCGCTCAGTTTTTCTGAGTGAGTAGGCTCTTAGTAAACTAGCGCGCTTTACCATCAACGATCGCATCACTGCTTACCATTAGGCGGGAATGCGATCAAGTGCTAGTTTATAATTATTAAAAAAAAAAAAATTGGTTAAAATCGCTTAAAAAATTAGCCGGTATTTGTCGTAAAAAGTAAATGACAAAAAAATGTTATTGTGGGATATCCATAAGAGATATGCCACCGCGGACTTTTTTGTAGAACTTTTCAATGTATATAATATTTTGTACATTATTTCGATAAATCTCGTAGCGTTCAGCCTGCGTTTCACTGCAAACGCGGAAAAAATGTAATTATTTACGACATCACGTTAGAAACTTAAAAAATAGCAGTATTTCCCCACTGTTTAATGGTTGTTATTATACATATAAATCTTCCTCTTTAATCACTCTATCTATTAAAAAAACCGCATCAACCGTTGCGTAGTTTTAAAAAAATAATCATACATAAGGACATAGGGAAAGAGAAAGTGACTATGTTTTATAATATGTAGCGAAGATATTATTTAAATAATGCCAATTTCTAAATTGCTAACCATATAAAAATAAACGTCAAATGTATTGCTATATTTCAAAGTTCTATAATTTCCAAACAGCATTCAATCTCCGAGTGAATAACAGAATGAATTCATTGATAGGCTTCACAAGGACACGATTACGTTCCTATAGACTGTAGACGATCTGTGTTGGAAGCTGCGTGGCTTACAGATTAGTCACTAATCTATTGTTATGAGGTACTCAAACGTCGGGCTTGATGGATGAGGTGTAATATAGAAGCAAGTGGAATGGTGTGTTTTAAATCAGGTTATAATAAACGAACGTTTATTGGTGTAGCCAAGCCACCTTGAAGAACCGTGGCGTAGCCGTGGCTCTTGCTCTGAAGTGGTACAATATAGATTATATTGCGTAAGATACTACCAGTAGCAATGACGACAACTATTTGACAGCTAATCTTAGATTCTCAGATCGTAAAATTGAAATTCCGGAGCAAATTCCGGAAATGGGATGAAATTTCCGGATTTCTTCGTAATAAATCGTGCATGTATAAAGCGAAGCAAATTTTTGAATTTTTTACGCAGTGCGCCAACCTTGATTCATAAATTTGCTTGATTTATGATTTGTTAAGGTTTTTATTTTGGTTTTTACTTATATTGTAGAAATTCCTGGCGGCTTAGGACTCCCCTGGCATTCCAGAAAAAGCACAATATTACCGGACATGTCCGAAAAATTCCGGGCGCATGGCAACCAAAGCTGTGCTGCCTGTCGCGGGTTCGATTCCCCGATGAACAAATATTTATTTTCTACAAATATTAATTATTGTAGGCCTACAAGTAGTTGTTCTGGATCTGACTATTTGTGTATGTGGATTGCACTCACGATACAGGAGAAATTCCTAGTATAGGGCAATGTTTTAGCAATTGATGCAGGGCTGTGGCATCAATTCTCTCTGTGTTACGACCTCATAACTATTGTGATAAGTCACCTGAAATTTTCAGAAAACAGTTTCTGCTTCCAGTTATTAATGTCACATACATAATGAATGACATAATCGAATAAGCAAAAGCGATGACTCAATAAAGGCAACGAACAAATCAATGTATATCTGTTGAAAGATCATGAATTTTTAATTGGTTCTATTGTTATTAATGAATGCTTGAACCACAAGGTGGATGACAAGTGAAAAGGTACCTATTATTTGTCGGTGAAGGTAACATGATACTTATCTTCGGAGTTACTGGAATGTTACAAACGGAAATGCCGGTATGAGGGATGGGCAGCAGTATTAGACACCTTTCTAAATTTGTAAGTATGTCGAAAACAGCAGGCTTGAGATTTCGTTAGATTGCCTGGCTTTAGCTTGAGGCGTTTCCTTTAAAAGTATTGATTGATATATTTTGAGAAACCGAATGTTCTAGAACTAAAAATCTCTATGATATATTGTGACATATACCAACCTACACTGGGCCATGATAAAATTTAGCCCTCCCATTCTTGAAGACAGGTCTTTTGTTCCACCGTTTGGAACATCATTGGCTGTCTATAATCCAGTTTCACTTATCATAAAATACTCTTTATTATGTACTCCATACCGGAAAGCACAGCGTCGGACACTCACCGACTAAGTGGTCTAATGACCTGACCAAAATCGCAAAGAAGGGCTGGATGCAGGCGGCGTCCAACCGTTCTTTTTGGAAATCTTTGGGGGCCTATGCCCAGCAGTGGACTTCATGTGACTGACATGTTGATGGTGATGATGATGGTATACTCCATATAAATTACAGACATAACTAATTATAGAATTTTTACAAAAAGTGTCACAATTTGCGGTCGTAATCGCTAAAAACGATGTTTTGAAGACAACCTTTTGATGCGTTAATAAGAGAAACAAGAGGCAAACACGGTTGTCTGTGGTATACTATTAAAATAGTACTACTATCCTCTAGAATAACTTTCAGTTATACCTTCATATTAATTGCTTTAAACTTTGCCAGAATCAAGGCAAGCGAAATAATAAGCATACAATAAGTACAATCATATCAAACGTTTCGAAATATCAATTTATTGATAAAGGTAAGACCTAAAAATAAATTAATATTACTTCTTGAAGTAAAATCACTAGTTTGATAATCGTTTCATCAATATTCCAGCCGAAAGACGTACACTGCTGGACAAAGTCCTTTCCCAAGGATCTCTATGACGACTGGTCCTGCGCCTCCCTCAGGTTTCCCGCGAC